>CM059018.1:25895544-30895544 GCA_030272315.1 Paspalum vaginatum | reverse complement strand
TAAGTTTGTATTAAACTTTGGTCAAACTGGAGTCAGCGGGTTCAATTCAAATTTGATCATATTTAAACTTGGAATCTGATATTACTCCTTTTGACAAAGTTGTAGATCTGGGAGAGTAGAGCAACTTTGGTATTTTGGGTTTTATCAAATTCGGCCCCTAGGATGTTCAAAAACAACAATTTCTAAAACATGTCTCAGCAGTCAAACAGCATTTTTCAATTTTTCGAAATTATTTTTCCACCCTGCAGTCACTGACGAGTGGGGTCCACTCGTCAGCCCGCCACGCGGCGCCGGCGCCCGGCGCTGCCGGCCACGCGCCGCTCGCCACCGCGGGCGCGCGCCGCCAGCACACCGCGCCGAGGCCACGCGCCCTGCCCTGCCCGCGCCTGGCCTGCGTCTTCCCCTGCCGCGTGCCCCGCGCCTCTCTCTCACTCGCCCCTCCGCTCTCCTCTCCCTCCCTCTTGCTCTCTGCTCTCGCGCAGCGGGCCGCCATTACCGGCCGACCACTGAGCTCGCGCCCCGCCTCCTCCGGTGCTCCTCGCGTTCAACGGCCGCAAGCACCACACCCACACCAACGTCCTCCGCCGATTTCCCCTACCCGAGGCGCCGGTCCCCCACTCCCCCACCAGATCGAGCCGCCGCCCCGTCCTCCGCGTCGCCCGGCTCCACGTCCGGTTCACCGGCGTTCCTCGCGCACTCCGAGCTCCTCTCGCGACGCCGTCTTGGGGGAAAGGAACCCCTACGCCGGGAACACCTTCCCCGACCCGCTCGGCTCCAAGCGCGTGCCCCCACGCGACGCGCCGCGCGCGAGAACCCCGGCGGCCGCGCGCCCTCTCTGTCGACCGGAGGTAGAAGATGGCGTTTTTTCGATTTAGCCCCTGGACTTTGCTGCTTTCACGTTTCGATCTCATGCACTATTCACTGAGTCTTGCGGATCTAACGACTCAGCCCCTGATGTTATAGACAATCACGTTTAGGTCCCTGACTGTTATGATTTTCGATTTAATGTGTTTTATTAGGCTGAAAACTTTGGAAATTCACCATAAATCAAATAAAAATCAGAAAAATACAAACTTTGTGGCAGTGCACTCCTTTTAGGTAGATCTATCTGCTGGGAATGATGGTTGAGTAGGAAAAGACCTTTTTGCCCCTGTTAATGTGCATGCATGAAAAACCTTAATAAATAGGAAATGTGGGTAAAATGAACTTCAAAAATTATGAAATTTGGGCAGAGATCTTATTAACATGTGTAGGCTCTGTCTAAATTTTGGTAGCCCTAGCATTAACTGTTTAGTTACTATTCTGCCCATGTCTTATAATTAAGCATATATTAATTTAGGAAAAGGTTGCTATGGAGAAAAATGCTCCAAGTGACTTTAAGGGCTTGATATGAGCTCTAAGTTATGAACATGACTCATTGTTAGAATAGGAGATGGTGCACGTAAGGTTGTGACTCTGATTTGGAAATAGGAGAAATAATGCAATTTTATATAAATAATCAAAAATGTGAAACTAATATATCCAATAAAAACCCCACACTTACCATGTTAGCTTTATGATCGACAACTTAACTCCTGTATGTGTTCTCGTGAGATTGCACATACTCGATTGCTTCGGGTCCATCAAAGTAGTACTAATGCTAGTGCCAGTCGGGAGGTTTTGGTTGAGCTAGTAATCCATTACCTGCGTAACTAGAGGTTTGCCTTATATTTTGCTTAACCAGTTGTATGCTTGATGATCGTGCATCTCATTCACTGTGTCATGCATAGCATTCATATAGCAACGCTTATTGCAGATACGTGATTGAGAAACAAGTACGGGAGCTACTTTAAGCAATGGTGTTCCAGAAGATCAAGTAAGCCCCAGACACGACCTGGAGAGCCCATCAGTCGTGTTTGGAAGGAGGAGTTGTCCAAGTGATCAAGGGGTTGCCTGGGGCAAAGCCTCACAACCCGGCAAACTAACCTAGTTTAGTTTGTTGGCTGAGTAAGAATAAGCAAAGGTAGGCAGGACCATGATTTCTCCCAGCTAATGTGATAATTGATTTTCTCATTACGCATCCGCATTAGGAGTTGATTGAAAACAATTGCATTAGATCTCCTGGCCGCCCTGGCCCTAGCACCTATATATAGAGTTCGTAGGACGAGTTGCCTAGGCTCTGCTAGGTGCGAGTAGACACGAGTGAAAGGAGTCACTCGTCACGTAAGTGATTTCAAAGGTTACAAAACTTTTAATATTGAGAAAGTAATACTATGCTCATGATTTAAATGGAGACCGGGCGGAGAATAATTTTATTATGTGGTGTGCGTTTGGCTCCGCCTGAGTCGTTTAAGGCCCGTCCGCTGTTCGTCTGCTGATCGGCATAACATTGCTAAAGTGCTTATCCGGGGAATGGGACCGGAAAAGTCTTTCCTGGGCTCGTCCGAAGCACAGAGACACGTTCCTACCCGCTGGTTGAGAGGAAGGTGGCCCGGGGGAGCTTGGTACTCATGACGGGGAGACCGAGATGTCGGCAGGCTCGTCATGGGGGCACAACCCGGGGGCTAGGCGGGAGTGAATCGAACTTGGGACGAGGCAGGTTAAGATTGGGGCTATATGTGGGAACGCGATGGCTAGTAAGCATATACCCCTGGCATGATAGTTATTCCCGGGAATTAAAAATCGATTCGAATCGCTGATGCCCACCAGGTGTGGGAATGCCAATATCACTGTCGGGCAACGTAGTAACTACTTGAATATATTATGTCCGTTACTCATGTTTTCAAATACAACATGTTTGTATTGTATTGGTTACATTTCTACAAGTTGTTATGGAGTTATATGCAAAAGATGAATCTTGATATTTTATATTGATATACCACTGTTTAAAATCAATGGCTAAGGATCCAAAGGTTAGTAAGCAAGCTTTGCGTCAGCCGTAAGCCAATCCATTAAGTCCTACTGAGTAATTAGTACTCAGGGTTTGCCCCCACCTTTTGAGAACAGGTACCGACGACATCTGGACATCTGCTTGGAGGAGGGTAGTACCGGTGGGCTCGGTGCTGCTCGTCTCGATCAACGTTGCATGAAGACTAGTAAAGTATTTTCTTCCGCTGTGAGACGTTTTCAAATTCGCTTCCGCTGTCTGATTCAAACTCGACTTTCGTATGGTAATATGTTAAAACTTATATTATTATTTCGAATCGGTTTGTAAAACAAGCTTATATATGCTATATTCAACTGCCTGAGATGATGTACCTGTTGTGGCTCCATTGAGGGCTGGATGTGTATGATGTCGGTTCCTCTGGGAAAAGGTAATATCGGGGGTCGAATGACTCTCGACGGACGACCGGGTTTAGTTCGGTCTAATCACACTGCGAGCCAGAGGTGGCAGGTGTGCTTAGCCTGGATTAAATCGGCGATTCCGCCACAGCTACCTCCCCACCGACGGCTACGACGACGAGTGGCTCCGTCGTCACAACCTGCTGGAGGAGCGGATTGACACCAGGCCCTATGCTGCGACCATGCAGTTTGCTCACAGCGTACATGGGATGTACCTCCGTGCTGAGGACCGTGTCTCTCACTACCGCGACCAACACATGTATGCACAGGACCGTATTGAGGAGCTGGAGGAAGAGTTGGCCGAGGCACAGCAGCGCCTGGCGCAGTACGAGCAGGACCCTTCAGTTGCCCCTGTGGTAGAGGATGAGGACAGCATGGTGTCTGACACGCGTAACGGGCGTTAGAGAGTTTGATGGTAGCAATGTGTGGTGAGGCCTTTTGTAAATGGTGCACGTTATGAGCGATGTTTTGTATTATACCGCTCCGTGCAATTTGCCATGACTGTACTAAACAATGGTGAGGTCGAGAGAACTCACTTATGTACGTCATGTAACCCGATGTAGAACCTTAAGCTAGTGTTTCGATGTAATGGACGAGATGGACCACATATGTACTAAGTAAACCCTTAGTTTGTTAAGACTCTATAAGTATGGTTGTAGTAACTGCTGGATGCGCATGGACAATGTGAAATGATGCGATGCCTTTAAGCTTGGAAAATGGCACGGTTGAGTTTGGAACTCGGAGTCCAGCAGCTTCTATTATGCAAAGTCTAAGAATCTAGGACGACTTCTCTAATGATGATAAGACCTAGTCGGTCGTTTTGGTAATCAAATTGTTAAAAGTCAGAAGCTACTGTTTCATCACGCGAAACTGCACGACCCAGTGACAACGTGCTATTGCTTGGCCTTGCGAGATAGAGTTTAACTGTTTTGTTACAAGTTTACCTGTACTCACAAATTATCTATAGTCCTATGATCTTGCTGTCACCATATTTCTGCGCAAGGGCTATTGGACTGAACCTATGGCTCCATTTTGCAGATGGTGAACACTCGCAATGGTCAATCATCGGGGCAGTCAGCGCAAGGCGCTCCACCCCCGCCGGAGTTGGCCACTCTGGTGGTCCAGCAGGCTGAGCTGATTCGGTTATTAGCAGAAGACCGCCAGGCCCGTGGGCAACAGCAGCCGCGGGAGTACCGGCCACGTGGTATCACCTACCAAGATTTCGAGGGGCTGCGACCCCCAGTTTTCACCAACTGCCCAGAGCCACTGGCGGCAGACGACTGGCTTCGCACCGTCCAGTCCAAGTTCACCCTTCTGCCAGGGATCAATGAGCAAGAGAAGGCTCGATTTGCTGCTCAGCTCCTTCATGGGCCTGCGGGAGCATGGTACGCCACTTTCCTCGCCATGCAGGAAGAGGGCCACGAGCCCACATGGGAGGAGTTCCGTCAGGCTTTCCGGGCTCACTACATCCCGGCAAGTTTGATGGAACAAAAGCGTCGCGAGTTCCGAGACCTCAGGCAGGGTAACAGGACCGTCATGCAGTATGTGCAGACCTTTATCCACCTCTCTCAGTATGCTCCGAGAGATGTTGCTACTGAGCCGGAGCGGGCCGAGAGACTCCTAGAGGGCCTTGACCCTACCCTCCGGACTCACCTGGCACGGCGCTACCAGAGCTTCACTGAGCTGGTAGACACTGCTCTCGAAATGGAGAATCGTCTCCGTGCTGCTAACGAGGATCAGAAGCGCAAAAGGCTAGCCAACACATCAGCAACTGGCCCTTCACAGAAGCAGAAGACCGCATACAAGCCTCAACAGCAAAATTATCAGCAGCCTCGCTATGTGGTCCGGCCCAACCAACCAAGGTGGATCCATCGGGTGGCACCGTAGCAACAGTACCCCATCTATCGAGCACCCGCACAGTTGCCAGCTCCCCGTGCTCCTATTGTTCCGGGGCCGGGTGCTCCGTGCTTCAACTGCGGCAAGATAGGTCACTTCAGTCGTGACTGTAGGGCACCCCGCAAGATACAGGGTCCTACCCCAGCTGGTGGAAGTCAACAAAGCAAGCCGAAGGGACCCATGCCCAAGATGGGTCGTGTGCACTATGTGCACATGGAGCAGATTTCCGCCGGAGAACCGGTGCTTGCTGGTACGTTCATGATCAACGGTCAACCGACCGTCGTGTTATTTGATTCTGGGGCCACACACACTTTTATCAGTAAAACATATGCATTGAGGCATGGGATAAAAATGTACAAGTTGAAAGAAAACTATCAAATTACAGCACCGGGATCACCTATTGAAACCAGTTTGGGGGTTAGACAACTTAAGCTGAGCATTGGCACAGAAAGTTTTATCATCAACCCCGTGGTACTGCCACACCAAGGGATTGATATTATTTTAGGTATGAATTGGATGAAAGAACACGATGCAGTCCTGGACGTTGGCAGCAGGACAATACAATTAAAGTCAGGCGTGAGTGGCAAGGCTATGCAGGTACACATGCCAAATCAAAAACACATGACCCCCACGGTCAATGTGACTGAACTACAAGAGGTTAAAAAGATACCGGTAGTGTGTGAATTCCCGGACGTGTTTCCGGAAGAACTTCCTGGACTACCACCAAAACGGGATGTAGAGTTTGCCATTGAACTCGTTCCAGGCACGGCACCTGTGTCAAAAAGACCATACAGGATGCCACCTGATGATTTGAAGGAATTGAAAACACAGCTACAAGAACAATTAGACAAAGGGTTCATTAGGCCTAGTTCATCACCGTGGGGTTGTCCAGCTCTCTTTGTTGAGAAAAAGGATCATGGTGGGAAAAGACTGTGTGTTGACTATCGGCCACTGAATGCAGTGACCGTCAAAAACAAATACCCACTGCCACACATTGATATTCTATTTGATCAGTTAGCTGGGGCTAAGGTCTTTTCTAAAATTGACCTAAGGTCTGGCTACTACCAGATAAAGATTAGAGAAGAGGATATACCCAAGACAGCATTCTCTACCAGATACGGCTTGTATGAGTATTTGGTCATGTCGTTTGGGCTAACCAACGCACCGGCTTTCTTCATGTATATGATGAACTCGGTGTTCATGAATGAACTCGATAAGTTCGTGTTGGTATTCATAGATGACATACTGATCTACTCCAGAAATGAAAAAGAACATGAAGAGCACTTAAGGATCGTACTCACTCGGCTTAGAGAGCATAAGCTTTATGCCAAGTTTAGCAAGTGTGCATTCTGGCTTAAAGAAGTGGGTTTCTTGGGTCACGTACTATCAGAAAAGGGAGTCGCAGTTGACCCTAACAAAGTAGAAGATGTGCTAAATTGGAAGCAACCAGAGACCGTGACTGAAATCCGGAGTTTTCTTGGTTTAGCGGGCTACTACCGCCGCTTTATCAAAGATTTCTCCAAAATTGCAAAACCCATGACCTCATTGACCAAGAAAAATGCCAAGTTCATTTGGAATCCGAATTGTGAAGAAGCTTTCCAAACATTGAAGAAATTATTAACCTCAGCACTAGTGCTAGCTCAACCGGATATTACCAAACCATTTGAGGTGTATTGTGATGCCTCCGGAAATGGACTTGGCTGTGTCTTGATGCAAGAAGGAAGAGTAATTGCTTATGCCTCCCGTCAATTGAGAAAACATGAAGCAAACTATCCAACACATGACCTTGAGTTAGCCGCAGTCGTTCACGCACTAAAAATATGGAGACACTATCTGTTAGGCAACACATGTCACATCTACACGGATCATAAGAGTCTCAAATACATTTTTACACAACCCGAAATCAATATGAGGCAGAGACGATGGTTAGAGTTGATAAAAGACTATGATCTGGAGATACACTACCATCCAGGCAAGTCCAATGTAGTGGCCGATGCCTTAAGCCGCAAAATCCATTGCAATGTGATAGAAGCCCGACCTACAGCAAGAGTGATCTGCTGTGAGATGAATGACATTGAAATACCTCCGGAACAGCATGCAGAACTTTATAATATCATTTTTGAGCCCACAATCAAAGCACAAATCATAGAAGCGCAGAAACAAGATAAAGGCATGGCGTATATTCGTGAGGGCATTAGTGAAGAGAAGAGGGCATGCTTCACGCTTGATGAACAAGGTGTTCTGTGGTTCAAGAATCGTCTAGTGGTACCTAAGGACATAGAGTTGAGGAAGAGAATACTGGACGAAGCGCACACCTCAATGCTCACGATACATCCGGGCAGCAATAAGATGTATCAAGACTTAAAACAGAAATTTTGGTGGACCCGCATGAAGCGGGAGATCGCCAGGTACGTATCTGAGTGCGACGTGTGTAAGAAAGTAAAAGCTGATCACCTAAGGCCCGCTGGAATGCTCCAACCGCTTGATGTTCCAGCGTGGAAATGGGAGGATATACACATGGATTTTGTTGTGGGTTTACCTCGTACCCAAAAAGGATATGACTCCATATGGGTAATTATCGATAGGCTCACGAAATCCGCTCATTTCATTCCAGTCAAGACCACCTATCGAGCAAAGCAGTACGCTGAGTTGTACCTTTCCAAGATCCTATCCTTACATGGGGTCCCGCGAACTATCACCTCAGATAGGGGTTCTCTGTTCGTTTCCCGTTTATGGGAGCAACTGCAGACTGCCTTGGACACTACTCTTGTACGCAGTTCCGCTTACCATCCTCAAACCAGTGGTCAAGTAGAAAGAGTAAATCAAATCCTAGAAGACATGTTAAGGGCCTGTGCACTAACTTACTCCACCAAGTGGGATGAGTGTCTACCCTTGGCAGAGTTTGCTTATAACAATAGCTACCAAAAGAGCTTAGAAATGGCTCCTTTCGAGGCTCTTTATGGTAGGAGATGCAGAACACCACTAAACTGGTCCGAACCAGGAGAGCGTGTTACCTTTGGCCCTGATTTAGTGACAGAAGCAGAAGAACAAGTGAAACTCATACACCACCATCTCAAAAGAGCACAGTCCAGACAGAAAAGTTACTCGGATAGAAGGAGGAGGCCGCTAATCTTTGATAAGGGGGATCATGTATATCTCAAAGTATCTCCGATGAAAGGGGTACAACGGTTTGGGGAGAAAGGGAAGTTAGCACCAAGGTACGTCGGTCCATTCAAAATCATTGAGAAATGCGGAGCCGTCGCTTACCGATTAAAGCTACCACCACATCTGGCTGCGGTTCACGATGTGTTCCACGTCTCACAACTAAAAAAATGCTTAAGAGTGCCGGAGAAAGTGGTAGATACCTCTCAAGTTCAGATCGAACCAGATCTCACATATGAAGAACATCCCGTAAAAATCCTCGATCAAAAGCAAAGATCCACCCGTCGAAAAACAATCAACTTTTACAAAGTTCAATGGAGTAATCACTCCGAAGAAGAAGCCACTTGGGAGCAAGAAGATTACCTACACACTAAGTATCCTGGTTTTCTACCGTCCACCTCAACTCAGTATGTTACAACACTTAGCTTCAAGATCTAAACTCAGTACATGCACACAACGCTAACTACAACCAACTTAACCACCCACGTCACTTCAAAAATCTCGGGACGAGATTTCTTTAAGGGGGGTGGGTTGTGATGCCCTAGGCATCTCCCGAGCATTATCAAGTGCATACTTTGTTTAATTATTTCTCATAAGCATCATTTCATATCATACTAATGTGCATTTGAGTAAACATGGAGAAAATAGCTAAGTAATGCATTCAGTTTCGCAAAAATGATGCTATAAATGTGAGCATAACTTAAATCCTAGGGAAATTTAGGTAGAACTTCTTATACCAAACTTGTAGGTCTTAAGGTGGTAAACAACTTTGTCAATTAGAGCTTGGATGGAAAATGGGCTTAACTAAGTGCAAAGGGACTTTTGGTGTTACCCAACAAACATACTCCAAATCTGGCTTATTTAGAATTCTTCATTTTTCTATAACCTAGAGTCCTTTTCATGCAAAGGTACAATTGGGAAAGTTTTAGGTTATGAAATCTTAAACAACTTTGTCAAAAAGACTTTTGGGAGAAAATGGCTAGAAATAGGACATTTGAATTATCTAAGGAGAATAGTTCTCAGTCCAAACTGAGGGCTGACAGTTAAATTCAATTTAAATCAAACTTAGAGCCAGAATTTGAATTTGGTGATTTTGACAAAGTTGTAGATCTAAAAGGTTAAAACATTTCATTCAATTGGGCCCTTTTCAAATTCGGCGCGTAAATTGGTCAAATTTGCGAAAATCAGAAACCTGATCAGCTGGTCAAAGGGATTTTTCCTTTTTTCGGAATTTCTTTTCTTTTTCCGTCTTTATGCCAGGTGGGACCCATCCGTCGGGCCGCCCGCACCAGCGCATTCCACCGGCTCCCTCGCTCCATGCACCCGGTCCATGCACCCTGGTCTTCATCCCCGTCCTTGGCCCCACCTGTCAGCCTCACCGGTCCATGGACCCAGCTCACCCGCGCACCTCCCTCTTCTCTCCCCGCCCGGGCGAGCCCACGCGGCGCCGGCCGCTGAGCGCCGTGGCCACGCGCCGGCCTCCCCGGCCGCCGCGGCCACCCGCCGCGCACGGCGCGCCACCAAGGCGAGGGCGAGGCCGACCCCTTTTTCCCGAACCCTCCTTCACGCGCTCGGCCTCTCCGTCTCTTTTCCCGTTCGACCTCGCGCCAGTTCACGCCGCCATTGACGGCGAGCTCCGAGCTCGAGCTCGCGCCGCTCCCTCCGTCGCTCCCCGTGCCTCCCCACCTACCCCGCGACCTTCGCCTCGCTACCGCGCACCTCGCGCCCTAGACCTCGTCGCCGTTCCCCGCCCGGACGCCGAGGTTCGACCTCGCCTCGACGTCGCGCCGCGCCGGTTCACCCTCGGTTCATCTCCGCCGCCCGCCTCGTCCACGCCGTCTCCGCCGTCACCGCCACCCCAAGGTAGAAGCCCCGCACGGGGAACACCTTCCCCAACCCGTGTCGCGGCCGTCGCGAGGAAGAAGAAGGGGGCCGGGCAAATTTCAGATCCGGCCCCTGCTTTTCCCCTTATTTGCGAATCAGTCCACCGCGCTGTGCGCTGAGTCTTGTAAATCTTGCGTACTAGCCCCTGGGGTTCCGAAATAATCACAATCTAGCCCCTGGTTCTGTTGTTTTTCATTTTAAATTGATTATTTCGACAGAAACCTTTGAAAAATCCTAGAAAATTCAATAAAAATCAGAAAAATATCAAATCAGTTGCATTGGAATCCTTTTGAATAGATCTGTCTAGGAAATATGATGGTTGAATAGGAAAAGACAGTTTTGCCCCTGTTTTTGTGCAAGCATGAAAAACCTTGATAAATAGGAAATATGGGTAAAATGAACTCCAAAAATTGTGAAATTTGGGCAGAGGCCTTATTATTCTGTGTAGGCTCTGTATAAATTTTGGTAGCTCAAATGTTCACTGTTAATTACCATTTTGCCCCTACATGTGATTTTAGCATAGAAATAAATGAGGAAATAATAGTATATAGAAGTTATGCTCTAAATGGTTTTACACATTTTATTTGTGCTCCTTGTAGTATAAAGAGCTCACTGTTAAAATGGGGTAACATGCATGTCAAGAATAGTTAGTGTTTTGAAATTGATAAATTCATGCATGTTTAAATTCAATAAATAGAAAATGTGGGTTAAACAAAAGTCAAAACTTCTGAATTTGGGGCAGCAACATTGCTAAGCTTAGTATAAGAATTTGATAGCTTCAATGCTTGCTGTATATTTGCTATTTTACCCTTGCCTAGTAGTTAAGCATATAGTGAATCATGAAAAAGAGTTCTAGATGATAGTAGACACCGGTCTTTCCGCATAAATCGATACTATTCAGTCACACACCCCCACGTTGTTTTATGTGACAAGCTAAGCTATCTTAGGTGATGACTTGTACGATTTCTTAAAGTTAAACAAGCTTTATCACGAAAATACATAATACTATTCCATAACCCTTGATTTCTTGCATTACACTAA
The DNA here is from genome assembly GCA_030272315.1 of Paspalum vaginatum. Classification (NCBI taxonomy): domain Eukaryota; kingdom Viridiplantae; phylum Streptophyta; class Magnoliopsida; order Poales; family Poaceae; genus Paspalum; species Paspalum vaginatum. Next base: position 30,884,240 of record CM059018.1, on the reverse strand, counting down.
TACATGCTCCAATTGCATCATGTCATGCATATAGATTCTGCGAACGAAGAACCATCGCCGAACCAACCCATCGCGGAGGAGCCCGAGGAGGAGCTGCACCCAGAGCCAGAGGCCCAGCAGCAAGAACCAGACTACGCTCCGGAAGAAGCTACTGACCCTAACGAGGAAGGTAGGCAGGACCATACTCAACCCAGCAAACAAATTATACTTATGATTACGCATATGCATTAGGAATTGCTTGGAACCAATTGCATTAGACTCCCTGGCCGCCCTGGCCCTAGCACCTATACATAGAGTTCGTAGGACGAGTATGCCTAGAAATTGCTAGGTACGAGTAGACACGAGTGTGTGGACTCGTCTCGTAGGTGTTTTCAAAGTTACAAAAGCTTACAGTTATATCATTTATTATTGTTACTCATGAATTAAATGGAGACCGGGCGGAAATTTATTTCAGTATATGCTTTTCATGAGGTTGCACCTTGGACTCCGCCCGAGTCGTTTAAGGCCCGTCCGCTGTTCGTCTGCTGATCGGCATAACATTGCTAAAGTGCTTATCCGGGGAATGGGACCGGAAAAGTCTTTCCTGGGCTCGTCCGAAGCACAGAGACACGTTCCTACCCGCTGGTTGAGAGGAAGGTGGCCCGGGGGAGCTTAGTACTCATGACGGGGAGACCGAGATGTCGGCAGGCTCATCATGGGGGCACAACCCGGGGGCTAGGCGGGAGTGAATCGAACTTGGGACGAGGCAGGTTAAGATTGGGGCTATATGTGGGAACGCGATGGCTAGTAAGCATATACCCCTGGCATGATAGTTATTCCCGGGAATTAAAATCGATTCGAATCGCTGATGCCCACCGGGTGTGGGAATGCTGATAATGCACACGGGCAACGTAGTAACTACTTAAACTCTCGATGTTTAATACTCATGGTTTTGGAATATCACATGATTGAATTGGGCGGTTTACCTTTCTACAAGTTACAGTTGTGTTGAAGGCTCTATAAATGATGAAAACTTACCATTCATGTTACACATGTTACTGTTTAAAACTAAAGGCTAAGGATCCACTTGCTAGTAAGCCGCTTCGCGTCAGCCGTAAGCCAAATCCATTAAGACCTACTGAGTAATTAGTACTCAGGGTTTGCCCCCATATTTTGAGCGCAGGTATGGAATTCATGGTGTGCACATGTGTTGGAGGCGGAGCGTGTCCTCATTTAGGATGAGATGACATGAGTGGCACGAGGGCAACATCGGTGGGCTCGATGTTGTTACCTCTAGTGCAAATCTTTTGGTGGTATCATGGTGACCTATAAACTTATATTTCCGCTGCGAGAAACATTCGAACTTGCTACCTTATAACTTTATGTTGGACTTGTATTTTATGTATAAACTGGTTTGTAACTAAGTCTAACTTTATGCTATTCAACTGCCTGTGATGATGTTTCTGTTGTGGCTCCATCGTGAGTCAGATGTGTATGATGTCGGTTCCTCTGGGAAAAGGTAATATCGGGAGTCGAAGGACTCTCGACGGACGACCGGGTTTACTTCGGTCTAATCGCACTGCAAGCCAGAGGTGGCAGGTGTGCTTAGCCCGGATTAAATCGGCGGTTCCGCCACAGGTGCTACCCTGTCACACACCCCCACGTTGTTATGTGTGACAAGCTAAGTTATCTTAGGTGATGGCTTGTACGATTTCTTAACGCTAAACAAGTTTCATCACGAAAATGCATAATTTTATTCCATCAATCATGATTTCTTGCATTGCACTCGCATCATGAAGCAAGCATTGCACTAATACATGCTCCAATTGCACTTGTCATGCATATAGATTCCGCGAGCGAATGACAACCGTCGGACCAACCAATCGTAGAGGAGCCAGAGGAGGAGCTGCACCAGGAACTGAAGGACCAGCAGCAGGGGCCCGACTACGCTCCGGAAGAAGCTACTGACCCTAACGAGGAAGGTAGGCAGGACCATGATTTCTCCCAGCTAATATAATAATTGATTGTTTCATTACGCATCCGCATTAGGAGTTGATTGAAAACCCTTGCATTAGATTCCTTGGCCGTCCTGGCCCTAGCACCTATATCTAGAGTTCGTAGGACGAGTTGCCTAGAATTGCTAGGTGCGAGTAGACATGAGTGAAAGGAGTCACTCGTCGCGTAGGTGCTTTCAAAGTTACAAAAGCTTACTATTACATCAATTATTACTGTTGCTCATGAATTAAATGGAGACCGGGCGGAGATTTATTTCAGTATTTACTTTTCATAATGTTGCACTTTGGACTCCGCCCGAGTCGCATAAGGCCCGTCCGCTGTTCGCCTGCTGTTCGGCATAACATTGCTAGAGTGCTTATCCGGGATATGGGACCGGAAAAGTCTTTCCTGGGCTCGTCCGAAGCACAGAGACACGTTCCTACCCGCTGGTTGAGAGGAAGGTGGCCCGGGGGAGCTTGGTACTCATGGCGGGGAGACCGAGATGTCGGCAGGCTCGTCATGGGGGCACCACCCGTGGGCTAGGCGGGAGTGAATCGAACTTGGGACGAGACAGGTTAAGATTGGGACTATATGTGGGAACGCGATGGCTAGTAAGCATATACCCCTGGCATGATAGTTATTCCCGGGAATTAAAATCGATTCGAATCGCTGATGCCCACCAGGTGTGGGAATGTTGATAATGCACACGGGCAACGTAGTAACTACTTAAACACTCTGGTTTTAATACTCATGATTTTTTGAATACCACATGTTTGAATTGAATTATTTACCTTACTGCAATTTACTATTATGTTGGAAGATATACAAAAGATGAAAACTTGCTACTTATGTTACACATGATACTGTGTAAAACCAAAGGCTAAGGATCCACTTACTAGTAAGCCGCTTCGCGTCAGCCGTAAGCCAAATCCATTAAGACCTACTAAGTAATTAGTACTCAGGGTTTGGCCCCATATTTTGAGCGTAGGTATGGAGTTCATGGTTTGCACTTGTGTTGGAGGTGGCGCATGTCCTCACTTAGGATGAAACGGCATGAGTGGCACAAGGGCAACGTCGGTGGGCTTTTTGTTGTTATTTCTAATGCAAATCTTTTGTGATATCATGGTGACCTCTGAACTTAACATTCCGCTGCGAGAAACTTTTGAACTTGCTATTTTATAACCCTAGGTTGGACTTGTACTTTATTCGAAACCGGTTTGTAACTAAGCCTATTATTATGCTATTCAACTGCCTGTGATGATGTATCTGTTGTGGCTCCATCGTGGGTCAGATGTGTATGATGTCGGTTCCTCTGGGAAATGGTAATATCGGGGGTCAAATGACTCTCGACGGACGACCGAGTTTAGTTTGGCCTAATCACATTGCGAGCCAGAGGTGGCCGGTGTGCTTAGCCCGGATTAAATCGGCAGTTCCGCCACAGCTGGTATCAGAGCCGATCATACACAGACAACAGACATATCATCCAGTTTTGGTTTGCAAACCTACTTTCGAAAACCCTTTTCGAAGTATTTGAAAAAAATGAGAGTATCGATACGCCCATACTAAGGATGTTAGTGTAATACCAGGTGACATCGCTAACATTCTGACCTAGATAGAACTCATATGCATATTCGGGGCTTTGGGAAGCAACATTTCGGCCATAGCCATCCCCAGTACTGGCGGAGCGCTATCGGGATTTGCGGACTGTTGCGAACCCTGCATTCATGCTGATAGGGCAGAACTCTTTAAGGGGGGTGGTCACACCATTGGAGTGTTTCGTGACCACTTCTCCTTCGACCAAAATTATAGCTAGATCTTGTTGGCCACCGTTTCTCTCCCCAGCAATTCCCCAGTACTGGAGGAACGTTGGGTGCGTTGGGAGAAATGGCGCCACTACGTCGTCCACTAGACGTAGCTTAAAGAAATTCGTGGATGCCACTTTTAGGGTTAGAGTGGTAATGTATGATGATGGTGATGAGGTTGGTATGAGCATGCATTTTTCTGCAAGTACACTAACTATGCGCGAAACTAAGATCGAGTAGAGACGACTAGTTGCATTAGAGAGTGCCGTGCATATGTGTCACCGAAATATCGCTAGCTATGTATGTATATCTAGTGTGTGATGAGAGGTTGAATAGGACGAGTCATGCATCATGTTTACTTTCATTGTTCATATTTGGGGTCATTGCTAAAAGTCGAATAAAGTAAATCGAAAGCTCAAAGATATCTTCTGCACACATCACCCTTTTAATCGTTGAATTATATGCAACTAATGCCTATCACTGATTATCAGTAGGGAAAGTGGCGAGGGCAGGGCCGGCCAGCAGTTCAGGGCTATTGCCACCCTTGGGAAAACGCCGCAACTCAGGTGGAGAATGAAGGCGGAAACATGACTGGTCCCACATGTTAGAAATTCTTGAAACCAGACAATCCACTCTAGTAGGTCGTACCATCCGTGGGAACAATTTTCCCAAGACTAATTTGCTTGAGAACCTAGCAAACACCTCTTGGCTAAGGCTTTCAAGGATAGCATTTCAGGCCCTAGCATTCCACTTGATTTGGTCATTATTGTGGGGCGTGACAAATCCATGATCGGTGGCTTCCCACACTTCAGGGGCAATGGACTCAAGGTAGCTCGCATGATCTTGGACACCTCTTGGATCGAGCCACCCATCTTGGATATCTTACTCTAAGCGGTGAAGCTTAGTGATCCAATGAGCATCAAGGCTCTAATACCACTTTTAAGGATTGGATGCCCAAGAGGGGGTGAATTGGGCTAATTTCAAACTCTAATTGCATGTACTTAACCTGTCAAACTACAATTAGCCTACTTCACCCTCTAGTCGAAAGCTACATTAAGAAACTACACAAGAGCAGCCCTACACATGCTAGTTGCAAAATAAATCAAAGCAAACCAGAAGAGCTACTCTAATGACCATCACAAGGGACATACTAGCCAAGAGGAAGCTAAGACATGGTGACTATAAGAAGCATACAATGTAAATTGCAAGAATACAAGTGCATCAAGTAGAGGAGCTAGGGGAAGAGACCACTGGAGTTTTCCTGTGGTATCGGAGGTTTGGCACCCTCCCCTAATCCATGTTGCGGCACACCCTGCGTGTTTTGCCACGTCCTATGCAAGTGGGTGCTCTCTAGGAGTCTCTTAAGGTGGAGCTCAAGCCTTATACACCAATTGTTTTTTGGGCTTCCTCAATCCTTGGCAAGCTCTGAGAATATGCCTTGGTCGCTAAGTCCACCTAGATGCTTCCAAACACCAAGAGTAACAAGCCTTCAGTCTTTACTTGATCTTGATCCTCACCAAAGTGGATGCACACAAGCCTCTTAGACCTTCTCTCTTGCTTTTAAGGTGTGATTTCAAATGGTTTGATGCAAAGTGTGAATCACAGGTGGCTCTTTGTGTTGTAGCTTCTAGAGTGTCAAAGATCACGAAATGATTCTTGGAGTCCCATATATATAGCCCCTAAGCTGATAGAGCTGTTGAAATGGAGGTCCACTGACGCAGTGTACTTTGGACGTCCGGTCTATGCTTTTTCCAGGGTTTGACAATCCTATCCGTTCACTTTTCCAACAGTTACAAAACTAAATATTTCTACTATAGGACAGTTTGTTACACGGTACTATACGGTCCATAGTAATATTTGAATTCCAAAAAATAGTTGTTATTGTACCATACCATATAGTCCGATCAATAGGATGGTCTGTGAGACCGTACCATAAAGTCCATTTTCCTCTAAAATTTCCTCAAAGTACACATCTTCGAGTAAACTGGTACGGTGTATATGATGGTATTTTAGACTATACCTTCTGGTCCATGTAACACAACTTTTTCATCAAAGTGCACGACTTTGGTCTGTTAAACCGTATTATCTGATACACTTAATCTATACTGAGCTACATTGAACCAACTTCAAGTTGTCTGGCCAGTTGTTTCTCTTAGCCTTCGGACTGTCCAATCCTTATATTAGATTTTTGGCTTTGATTTTCTTCAAGTATTTTGATTCAACTTTTGATTCTTTTGGACCTTGAGCCATCCTAGCTAGCACCTTTGTTGTTCTTGAGTCTTTTGGCTTGGGTGTGCATCCGAACTCAGAATACCTCAAGATCAAGCTACTAACTTTGGACCCCCCTTGATAGTGCGGACACAAGATATAAACCCTAGCTACAAAAGGATCCTCCAACTCCTTTGATCCTTGACTCTAGAAGAGTCCTCAACCTTTGAGATACGAGAGAAAAGATGTCCACCTTCCATGAAGATAAGCTTTGAAGTTAGGGGCCACTTTCCTTTTCCAATGAGCAATCATATAATATTCATTATTAAACCTGCACTCATGAGCTTAATAGACCACAATTAAGCTTGTGATTCGATCATTGAAACTTGCCATGGGCCTATATGCTTACAATGGGCGGATACGCGAGATAGGTGCCCACCTAAGGCACCATAGAGAGAAAAATGTCTACTTGTATAGTAAGATGCTATACAAGAGTAGGCATTAACTTAGGGTACATATGATAGGACATTTCCTTCTGAGAATACTCGAGTGCTTCTTTGTGGCTGGTTCTGAAGACTATGCCTTGTCCTATTTTGTGCCTTGTGCCATGTCCCATAGTGTACTGGGCACATTAAATGTGCTCAGTCCCACCATTGGGCCGCATGACACAGGCTTGAGAGAAGAGGATATCTTCACACTATTGTGCATACTTGAATTGATTGCAAGTGTTTTCTATTTTATACACGCTTGGAACCAAGCTGGTTGGCAGCGTGGCTCACGTGTACACGCTCTGTCCTACCGGACCCGACCCTCCCATATTTGGGAGGGGTCCGGGAGTCCCGTGGGGCCTAGCCGTGTGTTGACCATTGCTAGTGTTGGTGCTATATCACCAGACCCGACCCTCCCTTGATCCCAGGAAGGAGGTTCAGGCAGACTATGGAGATTAGCCATAGGTTGGCTTTAGCCTATGTTGGGTGGGTCCGGACTCGACCCTCCACATGTCGGTCCCGAAGAACACCTCAACTGGCATTAGGGGTGCGTTTGCCTAGCGGACTGGAGTACCTAGTTCTCAATACACTGACATCACCTATGTCTATATGCCAAGTTTGTGTGGAGCTTTGGATGTTTTGCACTAAACATTTTTATATGAAGGGTTCTTTAGTTCTCAGTTTTAAATTGTGAAAACACTTTCCCTTTTTTTATAAAAGTTGCCACAGGACTTATCCGTCCACCGCAGCTCATATCATTCATGCCACATTTTTGCCAGTGCATTGGACCATGCCCATCATAACACTCGACATCTACTGCCAGACAAAACAATTCTTCCCACTCTTCTAGTTTAGAACAAAACAACTAGTTGCTGAAACCAAGCTGCACACTTTTCCCACAAGTTTGGACTAGGACACTCACTGCCATAAGGCCCAGTCCGCATAAAGTCTTGCCCATGCTAGTTTTCCCCAAACAACTACCATTAGAGGACCAAGGCCACCTCCGTCACTGCCATCCGGCATTCCTGTGACCCAAACCCACCCCTTGGCCTCCTATTGCTCCCTAGCTCACCGGTACCAGCCTAGATATTCCTGCGGGTTTCAGCTAGGTGTTGCCACATACAACATCGAGTGGTTGCACTTACATAGGTCTAGGCGGAACTTCACAGTACTCGATCCTAAGCAATCACATCCGTAGACATTCACGTGAAAGACTGGCCCTCCGAGAAGACAGTGATAACGGCACCCGAACTCCAACCCTACTCTCAATGGCTTAGACGACCGAAGTCGTATGCTGGGGTTCTTTCCCATTTTCTAAAACATATTCCACAACCACAACCATATCCCAAATATACATCAGGTTTATCATAGATATTGAATGTGTGATTACCCTAAGCATGCTACTTCTAGAGTTGGTTTGGGTGGCTATCCTACCATGTTTCCTTAGCAGCAAAACCATGCAGTTATATAGATTAAACTAAGCATAGGGTTGTGTTTATAGAAACTAGGTATTTTATGCATCAAGTGGGGATTTCAGTGGACTTGCCGTCGCTGATATTTTCTTTGCAGTGGTGGCCGGGGTTCGGTTCCTCAGGCTCTGTGTTCTCAACCACGGGGTGTCTATGCATACACAAACAAAAATATGCATACACAATAATCATTCATGCTCAAAATATTTTGGAAGGGACATGAAAGGGTAGAGCATGATTTTATTAGAATTTAGGAGGGAAAATCGCCGGAATCAGAGTTGAAATGGGAAAGTTATGGAATTTTTCTGATCTAAGGGTGGTTTTCAGACTTTGTGGAAAGTTGGAGGTGGTTCCTAGGCTCAATCCTGCACATGGCCCGCTCCCAGCCTGGCCTGCCTGAGGGAGGCCCAAGGCCATTCCTGCTCCACAGGCGTGGCAGTTGGGCCAGGCCATTCTCGTGGGTAGGAGAGGACGGCATGGCGACCGGGTCCACATGGCGGCAAGAGCTGGAGGTGACGGCGTGATAGGGTCAAACGACGGTCAAGACCAGGGAAAAAGAATTGACCGTCGACGCATTTCACCAGCTGTTTGCCGTCGGTAATGTGATGGCCCGGGCATCTCAAGTGCATTACATTGACATCATTCACTTAATTACATCATTTAATGAGCATTTCATATTTGGTGCATGGATGGACTAAGTCATTTGAATCAATTAAATTCACTTTTACTAAAATTGTCTCTGTCTTTGTTGCTGTAACTTTAATACTATTGTGAACGTGATGAAACACTCTACAGCAAACTTGAAGAAAATTTCATGTTGAACAACTTTGGTATTTTGTGTTTTGACAAGCATAAAGGTTTGCCTAGTGTTTTGGGTAGATTTTTGTTAAAGTAGCAAAACTGCCAAAGTTAGACATGCCTAGTAAATTCAAATTTTGTGAAACCAAATTCTTTATCATACAAAACTTTGTATATGAACATTGTAGGTCATTAAATTCTGGACAACATTGGTATAGAAATCCTTGTGTGAAAATGTCCATAAAATAGACTTATAGAATTTCTATACTGGTGGGTTATTTTGGTCAAACCTGGGTCTGTTATTCAAATTCAAATTTAAACCATATTTTTTTTACAGAATATGGTATAAATGTTTATTAGGAAAGTTGTAGAGAACAAAATTTACAACACTTTTTGTATTTTGAGTTTGTATTAGTTCGGCCTCTGAACTGTTCAAAATCGGGGATTTGAAACAAGTGCTACAGCAGTCAAACAACATTTTCCAATTTTTCCATTTGTGTCACTGACATGCGGGCCCCACGCGGCCGTTTCCTGCCCGGGACGGATGACGACATTTGCCCGTGGGACCCACAGCCCGCGCATCCATACACCCGGTTCACGAGCGCCTCTTCAGTTTACTCCACATGGACCTACCTGTCAGTGATAGGTGGTCTACGGACACGGTCCATGCACGTCTCGCCCAACCGAAGCGTGGCGTCGTCGGCGCTTGGGCACAGCAGTGGCTGCCCCGATCGGCCCACCCCCTTCCGTATGGCGCAGCAAAGGGCACCCCCTGCTCCACTCTCCCTCCGCCCTCACTCTCTCTCACTCGAGCGCCCTCTCTATGTTTTCTCCACCGCCGCTGCCATTTGTGAGCTTGGGGACGAACTCGCACCGCCGCCACCTCTCGCTCCAGCGCCCCACCGTCACTGTGCCCACCATCCTCATCATCCGCTCCACCTCCTCGACCCGATCCAGGCTGCCAGAAGCTCACCACCACCCCGCTCTACCTCGCTGAAGTTCGACTCCCGCCCCTCACCGTGGCCATGCCTTCCCGCACCGTTTCCCATCGCCCAAGGTGGCAAGGCTCCCCTCTCTCTCCTCCCTTCCCCTGACCGCCACTGGTGGGCTGCCGCGCCCCCACAGGCCGGTTCCCGCGCCCACCGCCGCCATCTCTCCTCCCTGGCGCGAGGAGGAAGAAGACCTAGGGAGGAGATGGCGGTTTTGCAATTAGGCCCATGTCTTGTTTTCATTTTATGTTGTTCTCTCGCGTACTGTGATATGAGTCTAACTTTTCTTACGTTCTAGCCTTTGGAGTTTATGGTTAATTATGCATAGGTCATCAGATCTATGGATTCTTCCATTTATTTTAATCATTTCGGTTCAAACTTTGGAAATTCGTTAAAAATCACAACAAAATGCTAAAAATGCTTATATCTTGCTTGAAATGAAAATGCTAAATCTGAAATTGCAAGTCTCTGAATTGTTTATGGCTTGTTAGAAATGCTCAGGTTAGGATTAGCACACCTTGTATGCACTGCTAGCATTTTGCTGTTCATGCCTTCCTTGCTAGATGCTATTCATGTTGGTGATGCTTTCTTTTGAACTAAACTTGAAAATCATGCTTTGCTCTTGACCTGAGTAGATAGGTTCTCTTGAGCTTGTTGCATGCCTCGTTGCCCTCACATGCTCTATACTCTAGAACTTGTATCTGCTAGCTTTCCATCCCTTTTGAGCTCTTTGTTACACCTAGTTGCATTTGCACTACATTTTTCTCATGGGACATAATGTGTGCATTGTCAACAAAGGGGAGAGCAGAATCACCAACCAAGGGGGAGAGGTAACCTCTTGGAGAGTTGGGAGAGTGCATCATTCTAGGGGGAGAGCTTGCATTGTGAGATGGGCTGAAATGCAGGGGGTGTTGGAGTTTTAACATGCTCTTTTGGCTAGCTATGTCGAGCCTCTGCCTCTTTCTAGAGGAGTTGGTCCTTTGCTTCTAGCATGACTGTTTTGAGACTTGCCTCTTTCTTGAGATCGGCTATGTTGAGCAGTTACCCTTGTCTTAGGGGGCCGATCTTCTGCCTTTCTTTGGCTTTTGGGCACTTGAGTGGATTTTCTTTGTTTTTATATCTTCTATTGTTCTTTGTTATGCTTTTCTTTCTTTGTCTATGATTTCAGGTGGTTGGTGAGGGTGTTGACAAGGCACTCATTAAGGGGGAAATTGAGGGACTCAAGTGTACCGAGTCCGGTCTCTCCTCCTGGCTGTGATGAGCGCTTATCAACAACGAAGTCTTGCTAAAGGAAGAACAAACAGAAGTCCACCTAAGTGTGACCTGGTGATGGCGCCCGAGTGTCACCGAGGTGTGACAAAATCCCTGCCAAGTGGACCGGCAGGTGGATTGAGTTAAGGCCCAAGTTAGGCTCGGCCCATAAGAGAGACCTTGGATGCAAGACGGTGTCGTGAGCCGTAAAATCACTCAAGATTAGAGGCCCAACAAGCGTGTACCGGTTCGAGCGTCAAAACCAAGCCAACTATCGTTTCTTGATTCGAGCGTCAAAACCAGGGGCTTGGTTGCCTGTATCCCAAAATCGGAGTTACCCCCGAGGGATGAGCTACTGGACACGTGGAGGACATTGGGACAAGGCAGAGAAACCGAAGTTGCAAGGACTCCACCATGGCCGTTCATCCTAGTTGTGCCGGTCTTTTCTATCCCCTACGGGCCTTCTTATTGTAAGAGTGTGTATCTTAGGGGGTCTAGCTGCAAAACATCCTTAGGGCTTAGTCTGTAGTATAAATAAGGAGGTGGTTGCCATTAGCCATTCCGCTTGGTAGGTTTAGGGTTTGCTTAGACCTAGGTTTAGGCTGCCATTTTCGTTCCCAAGCAAGAGCAACATGTTTATTAGGGTTTAGAGTGATCTAGCCCCATAGAAAGAGGGTAGGAAGTGGGCGGCTACTTGGAGATCGAGTTCCACTTTTTATTCAGACGTTGTGACCTGATTTGGAGTGAAATAGAATGGAATTCGTGGCCAAGTCTTGAGTGCTTGTGTGCAGTAATCTCTTTCCAACCTTTCCCGTTGGTTTTTGGGTGAAATCTCAAGGGCTTTCGGTGCTTTGGTTTGCCTATGAGATTTCACCTTCTCTTTTGCTATTTTGGACTTTCAAGGATGTGGAGATTATGTCTTTCAACCCTTGGATGCATTGGATGCTCTTTTGTATGGTAGGATTTCCATTGCCTTGTGTTTCTTTGTGCGTAGGATCAATGACGGGGCATTTGATGGAATCGAAGGATGACGCTTTTGAGTTTGTTCGTGGCTTGGTTTTGAGGTTAAGAAACGAATCCAATCATGCCATGAGAGGTATATGTAGTGACAATGGCTCGGAATTCAAGGTCTTGAACAACAGTTTTCGTCCCCATATGTCCCCTAGTAGAATGGTGTGGTTGAATGCAAGAATCAGACCCATGTTGAGATGGCCAGGATGATGCTTGATGAGCATAGGACTCCTAGGAAATTCTGGGACGAGGCAATTAACACCGCGTGCTACGTTCCCAACAGCATTTTTCTCTGAGATCTTCTCCACAAGACCTCATGAGTTGCGGTTTGGGCAGCAGCCAAAAGTGAGCCACCTACGGGTGTTCGGCTATAGGTGCTTTGTGCTCAAGTAGGGGAACTTGGGCAGATTTGAACCTCGCAGTTCTGATGGAGTTTTTCTTAGCTATGCCACGCATTCACGTGCATACCGTGTTTGGCTCTTGGACTCCAATAGGATTGTTGAGACTTGTGAAATTACCTTTGACGAAACCATGCCTTGCGCAACCCTTGGCTTTGAGCTTGCAGGTGATGCTGAGTTAGGTACTACCATCTTTAAGGAAGATGAGGAAGAAGGTGGAGGTATTTCTGGTGATATTGCGCCTGCTGCAGCTTCAGAACCTGCTGCTTCACTTTCAGAGGATGATGAGGGAGCTCCAGTACCTTCTCCTTTGACTATTGGGAGCTACCTCCACAAAATCCACCAGCACATGCAGTAAGGCCTGCTGAGGACGTATGGGAGGTGACCTCTGTGCCACATCCATCTCGTATGGTTTAGCAGGATCACCCTTCGACCAACATCATCGGTGGGCTGAATGGCCGATTGACAAGATCCAGGTCCACTTCTCTTGCTGTCTTTGCACACTCTGCATTTGTATCCCATGGTGTTTGGTCTTTACCTTTTCTTGTTATCTTTTGGAATGAATGACTTTGTAGTAGCTAGATGATCGATGAGTTTGTGTTCTTTCTTGATGTTTCCCTTTGGATAAATATGATACCTTGGAATACTCTCGGGTGAAAGCTACAGTGGTCTCCATGCACTTGTGGAGTAAAATCTGTTAGGCTAAGAACCGCCAACAGTGTTCAAGTTGAAGAAGGTTTTGTATGGCCTGAAGCAAGCTCCCCGGGCTTGGTATGAGAGACTTACGAAATTCCTAGTTGCCTAGGTTTTGAGATGGGGAGTGTGGACAAGACTCTATTTTTTCAGAAGCATGGCAATGACCTTTTGATCGTTTAGATATATGTGGATGATATCATTTTTGGTGGCTCTTCTCATGCACTTGTAAGCAAGTTTTCGGAGCAGATGAGGAAGGAGTTCGAGATGAGCATTACGGGGGAACTTCAATTCTTCCTAGGGATCCAGATCAAGCAGACTCCATAGGGTACAATCATCCATTAGAGCAAGTACACGAGGGATCTACTCCAGAAGTTTGAGATGGCGGATGCTTCGCCTTAGATGACTCTGATGAGTACATCCACCATGCTAGACAAGTATGAAGATGGTGATGAGGTTGATCAGAATGTGTACCAAGGGATGATCGGGTCGTTGACATACCTGACAGCCATGAGGCCGGATATACAATTCACTGTAGGTCCATGCGCTCATTTTTAGGCATCTCCAAGGGCATCACACAACACCGCTGTGAAGCGGATCCTGAGGTATGTCAAGTTCACCCTAGAGCATGGATTGCGGTAATCCACGAATTCATTGCTTTCCCTCCTCGGCTATTCTAATGCCGACTTTGCGGGGTGCCGGTTGGATCGCAAGTAGACTTGTTAGTACCTGCCAGTTCTTGGGTACTTCTTTAGTCTCCTGGTCCCCTCGCAAACAATCTAGTGTAGCCCAATCCACTTGTGAGGCTGAATATGTAGCTGGTGCTAGTTTTTGCTCCCAGATTATATGGATGCTTGCTACTTTGAAAGACTATGGCCTAACCTATGGGAGGATACCACTCTTGTGTGACAGTTCAAGTGCCATTAATGTTGCTAAGAATCCAGTGTTCAATTCTAGAACGGTAGAACCAAACACATAGATGCGAGATATCACTTTCTGAGAGATAGCTATGAGAAAGGCCTCATTGATGGAGTGCATGTCACGAGTGAGAACCAAGTGGCTGACATCCTAACTAAACCCCTAGACCTAGATGACTTCACCCGTTTGCGAGGGGAGTTAGGGGTTTGCTTTCCCTTTTAGTCAGAGGGAGTTTTGTTAGTTTTTAGCTTTTGTTTCGAGTTTCTTTTGCTTTGGTTTTCTTCTGCTTCTTTATGCATTTTTGTATCATACTCATGCATTGCATCATGTACATTTGTTGTATACACTTGTATTTGAGCTCGATTGGAATGACTTGTTAGTTTTTGCTCGTGCTATGATGTACAGTAGTATGCTTGATCATGGTTGGCTAGAGCTCGTTTGGATCTGTTGTACACTCTGTGAGAGCCTAGTCACTTTTGTTTTCCTGAAAATCATAAACTTGATCACCACTTGACTTGGCAACCTAGCATGTGTAGGAAGTAGAATGCTTGTGCTATCTTTCCATGCTTGGTTGTTTTAGTTATCTACCTTTGCTAGTTAATTCCTAAGCTTTCATGATACCTTGCCTAATCTGAATTGTGAATTAATTTCCATACATTGGTGTCTGTATGAGCTGAAATGAAAAGATCCAGGTGGATTTGCTTTGTCTCACTGACTTGGTTTGAAGATTGCTCACTTTTGCACTTTGGTGAGAACTTGGACCTTGCTGTGGATGACTAAAACTGTGTCTTAAGCTTATGATGGTCTTTCTAGGCCTAGGCTTGGCATTTGTTGGTAAGAATTGGCAAGACAAGCAAATAGCCCCTGGCACATGTTTATATCTTGCTTGAAATGAAAATGTTAAATCTGAAATTGCAAGTCTCTGAATTGCTTATGGCTTGTTGGAAATGCTCAGGTTAGGATTAGCACACCTTGTATGCACTGCTAGCATTTTACTGTTCAAGCCTATTTTGCTAGATGCTATTCATGTTGGTGATTCTTTCTTTTGAACTAAACCTAAAAATCATGCTTTGCTCTTGACCTGAGTAGATAGGTTCTCTTGAGCTTGTTGCATGCCCCGTTGCCCTCACATGCTCTGTACCCTAGAACTTGTATCTACTACCTTTCCATCCATTTTGAGCTCTTTGTTTAGACTGCCATTTTTGTTCCCAAGCAAGAGCAACATGTTTAGTGGGTTTTAGAGTGATCTAGCCCCATAGAAAGAGGGTAGGAAGTGGGCGGCTACTTGGAGATCGAGTTCCACTTTGTATTCAACCTTGTGACTTGATTTGGAATGATGTAGAATGGAATTCATGGCCAAGTCTTGAGTGCTTGTGTGCAGTAATCTCTTTCCCCCTTTTCCCTTTGGTTTTTGGATGAAATCTCAAGGGCTTTTGGTCCTTTGGTTTGCCTACGAGATTTCACCTTCTATTTTGCTGTTTTGAACTTGCAAGGATGTGGAGATTATGTCTTTCAACCCTTGGATGCATTGGATGCTCTTTTGTATGGTAGGATTTCCATTACCTTGTGTTTCTTTGTGCGTAGGATCAATGACGGGGCAATTGGACTTTGAAGGTTGGCCTGGCGACCATGACACATTGTCGGGCGGCCACTGGTGCCCTTGGAAAGTGGTCGGGCGGCCATTGAAAATCCGGGAAGGGGATCGGGCGACCACCTCATTTTCACCATTGATGCTCATCTTCGGTCTTTGACATATTTGCAACCATTTTGTGTACATTTTGGTACCAGCATCCAAATATTTATGTACATCTTATGGAACTCATTTGTAGAAAGGGTTAGTCCAATTAATTCACATGTTTCACTTCATTTGGTGGATAATTGACGGTTGATATCGTGAGATTACGACCGTCAACACAAATCATGTTTTGTGTGTGATTTGAAATAGATAACTACGTGCATAATAAAATGCATAATAGGATAAAGTGACTTTATGATGCAAAACAAATTCTGAGAAAAATCATGGTGCTTCATATTTAAGTTTAGGTCCCACAAAGTTATTTTGTGGATTTAATTGTTACTCTTTGAGTTGCATGTGAAATAAACTAAAATAAATAAGTGGAAAATAGATGTGCTATCAAACCTTTGTTATTTTGCCTACTTGATTTTATGCATGATTCCCATGACATGTTATGATTGTTGTTAAAGTTTCATAATCAGAAAATTTTTCTATGATTTATGATAAATCTGAGAATTTAAATGCTTAATAAGTTGCTAGAATTTCCATAATTAAACCGTAAGTCTTTTGTTGCTGAAATGTGGCTGACAACATTGTACGTTATTCACCTGCATATCATAATTATTTTGGCTCATTTAGGACCGTCTAACAACTTGAACTAAACATGAGTGGTTTAATGCAGTAAATAAACATGTTGCATAATATGAATACAGGGTGTTTTCTATGAATGCGCAATGCTGCATATTTCAACTCGTTTACTTGCTACGTACTATTCTTCATACACCACAAGCATCACATACATTTATTTACACTCATATTCCATTATGTCATGCATATAGACCCCGCGAATGAGGAGCCTCCGCAGGAGCAGGCGTTGGTAGGAGGAGCCATACGAGCATCAAAAGCAAGTGAACCCACCGTAAGAAAAACTGCAGCAGGCCGCTGACTTCGCCTCTAAGACTATTGACCCTAGCGGAGAAGGTAGGCAGAACCATGATTTCTCCTAGTTAATATAAACTCGATTGATTGATGATTACGCATCTGCATTAGGATTTTGTTGAAAATAATTGTATTAGACTCCTTAGCCGCCCTGGCCCAAGAACCTACACATGGAGTCCGTAGGACGAGTTGTCTAGAATTGCTAGGTGCGAGTAGACACGAGTGAATTGGATTCTCTCATTGAGCAAGGGACTTCAAAATCACAGAAATCTTACTAATATGGAAGTTATTATTGTGCTCATGAATTAAATGGAGACCGGGAGGAGAATAATTTTATTTTATGGTGTGTGCTGTTGTACTGTTTGGCTCCACTCAAGTCGTTTAAGGTCCGTTCGTTATTCGTCCATTGGTCGGCATAACATTGCTAGAAGGCTTATCCTGGTCATGGGACCGGTGAAAGTCTTTACTGGGCTCGTCCGAAGTTTTCGAGGTAGCGTCCATCCCCTAGATGGTGGCAGAAGGTCTGGGGGAGCTTTGTACACATTGTGGGGAGACCGAGATGTCGGCAGGCTCATCATGGAGGCGCTTTAAATCTTGGGACGAGACAGGTTAAGATGAGGGCTGTACGTGAAAACGCGATGGCTAGTAAGCATATAGCCCTGGCATAATAGTCATTTTCGGAAATTAAAAATCGATTCGAATCGCTAATGCTCACCAGGTGTGAGAATGCCAATGCCTTTGACATTCATCGTAGTACCTATTTAAATATAATATGTTGTATCTCTTATTCATGTTTTTAAATTCCACATGCTTATACTTATATGTTACATTTCTGCAATTTATTATCATGATGATATACGCAACTATTAAATATTGTTACTTTATGTTAATAAGTCACTGTATAAAAATCAATGGCTAAGGATTCACTTAATAGTAAGCAAGCTTCGCGTCAACCGTAAGGCTTTACATTAGGTCCTACCGAGTAATTAGCCCTCACATTTTGAGCACAGACATGGAGTTCTTCATTTGTACCTGTGTCGGTGGAGAGGCATGTCTCCATCAGGGTTGAGGGTCATCATGTGTGACAAAGGAGCAACATCGATAGGCTCGATGTTGTTGCATCGTTGCAAGCATTTTGATTTGTCCTGAACCTTAAACTATAATTTTGCTGCGAGATACTTTTAAACTTGATTATCGTACGACACTACGTTGGAACTATATTTTATTTTAAACTGGTTTGTAAAACTATGTCTATTTATTCTCTATTTCAACTGCCTATCATGATGTAAATGTTGTGACTCCATTGAGAGTCGGGTGTGTATGATGTCAGGTTCCTGTGGATTTGGTGTTATCGAAAGCCGAAGGACTCTCGACGGACTACTGGAATTAGTTCGTTCTAAGTGCGCTGTGAGACAGAGGTGACAGGCGTGCTTAGCTTGGATTAAATTAGCGGTTCTGTCACAGCTGGTATCAAAGCCGATCATACACAGACAATAGCCATATCATCGGGTTTTGATTTACAAACCTATTTTCGAAAACCCTTTTCCAAGTAATTGAAAAAATGAGAGTGTATGATATGCCCATACTAAGGATGTTAACGTATACCAGGTGACATTGCTAATATTCTAATCTAAATAGAACTCAAATGCATATTTGGTGCTTTGGGAAGCAGCTTTTCGGCCATAGCTATCCCCGGTACTGGAGGAACGCTATTGAGATTTGCGAACTGCTGTGAACCCTGAATTCACGCTGGTAGGATAGAAATTTAAGAAAGGTGGTCACTATTTGGGTGTTTATGACCATTTTTTTGTTTTGACGTGGCAAGATTCAATTTGGTTGCATGGGTACCAGTCCGATATAGCAGAGGACCCCACAGATGCATTGTCCACGTAGCGCAAATAGCGTGGATGCCACTTCTAGGTTTAGAGTGGTAATGATGTAAGCATGCACTTTTCTGTAGGTACACTAACTACGTGTGAAACTAAGATCGACTAGAGAACGACCAGTTGCATTAAGGAGAGTCGTGCATATATATTACCGAAATATCGCTAGTTATATATGATATACATAGAAGGTGTGATGTGAGACCGAATAAGGTGAATCATGCATGATGCTTTTTGTTCTCATCCATTCTAAGTTATTATAAAAAATCAAATAAAATAAATTGAAAGCTTTTAAATATACTTTCTGCACGACTCACCAATTCAGTCAGGTTAATTATATAACATTATTACCACTCACTAATTTAAAATTTTCTCTTAACAAGCCAAATGAGCATGGTCAGGAGCAACCGCCTATCCCAGAGCCAATTCACTTGCCCATGGTTCAGGAAAATGGGTGGCGTCGTATGAGCAGGACACTAATAGGCTCGTGACGATCTTATGCTTGGCGTTGCGACAGATGTGCCACGAGTCTTGCCCACAATATTCCGTACAGATGGGGTATGAGGTGGGCAGGTGTGAGGCCAGACTTTTGCTTCCACCGGGTTCCTACACAGATGGGGATGAGTACACCGTTGTAGGAGAGGACATGGAGGAGGCTCTTGACAGGGTGGCTTTGAAGGCCATTGCTGACTTGAGCAACCTTGTTGCCGCAAAGAACACAGTGCTATGCTATTTGCCTACCAATGCTCAGGATGACGATTGGAAGCTGCGGGTGACAGACCTGCTGGAGCAGCACTGGACCATGGACATAGGGGCTGCTATGTCTCTTAGTCAGAAGTTGTTTTTGGTGTACCGCTACATGGGGCACCGTGAGGCCCATCGTTGCGAGGAGAATGTACAGTTGTGAGAGCAGCTCGAGAAGGCGCAACAGTAGTTGGGTGATGTCCAGGACCAATTAGTTGAGGCTCATCATGAGATACTTGACTTACAGGTGGACCAAACAGGGCGCATTGCACATGATGCGCATCTGCAGAATATACTGTAGCAGAGAGATGAGCTCATTGGTCAGCTGCAAGCTCGACTAGATGATATAGAGCAGCTACACCCACCACTTGGACAGGACGATCCCGTTGTGCTCAATGTGACCACATAGTTAGAGGATGCACTACCGCGCGACCCCGACTGTGATGAGTTGAGGAGTAGAGTGGGTAGATGACGATCTTTTGTACATGTAGCGTGTT
Organism: Paspalum vaginatum; assembly: GCA_030272315.1. Lineage (NCBI taxonomy): Eukaryota > Viridiplantae > Streptophyta > Magnoliopsida > Poales > Poaceae > Paspalum > Paspalum vaginatum. The sequence goes on along the minus strand of CM059018.1, from coordinate 30,864,443 downwards.
TGAGAGCGATGTTTTGTAAGTTTCAGCTCCATACTTTATTCACGGGTTGTACTAAACATTGTTGAGATAGAGACCTCATTCATGTACGCCGTTTAATCTAGTTAAAGCTAATGTTAGGTTGATGTAATAGGAAGACTCTTAGTCGTATTTAGAATCTACTAATATGCATATAGAGTGTATCCTATATTCAGGTACAATCTGAATGAATGACATGGGTAATGAGTTGAACCTGCACTTCAAATTTGGGTCCGGTTTGCGGTCTAAAATTATGTACAGTTGCAGAAAAACTGAATATAACATGAAATCTATAAGGATTAGCTAATCTTTGTATAACAAAGTTGTAGAAGATTACTGGGTGCACAACTTTGGTATATCGAGTTTCTTCTCAATGTGCTTTGTTTCAGAGTTATGGTCAGGTCACTTTTAACCTGAATTCTGAATTGAAGCAGCACTTGAAGGAGAAATGAATATTACACCTAGTTAGTGAAGCATTTGATCTGTGGTTTGTATACCAAACTTGTAGAATTTGAGGTTTATAACAACTTTTCTATGTGAAGTTTCTCCTAAAAGTTTTTCATTTGTGGGATACAGTCGAAAATATTTGAAATCAGAATCTGGAAAAAGCTGACATGAAACTACAAACAGTGGAACATGACCAAGTTGCAAAAGGAATTAATCAAAACTTTACATAACAAAGTTACAGAGCACAAGATGTGGAACAACTTTTCTATAGATGTCATGGTGTGAAAATGCATAAAATTTGAACAGTTCGCTTTCTAAACTGATGGCTGTCTCAGGTAGGGCTGAAAACCTGAGTGCAGTCAGTAAATTGAAATTTTCTTCTTGATCCCAATTTGGTTTCTCAAAATGATCTATATGAAAAGTGTAGGATAATAAATTATGAACAACTTTTGTATTCTGAATTTTACTCAAATCAGTCGTTTTGACACTCAGATTGTCAAAATTCAGAAGCCCTGTCATGCACATCAAAACTGCACGCTTACTTTATGGCTATGACATGCGATTGACAAACCTTGCGAGATGAAGGCTAACACTCTAAGTGCAACTAAATGATTCCGTTGTACTACATGCTTCCATGTATTCATAACGATGTCTATGATGTTATGATCTTTTTATCACCTCATCATTTGCATTAAAGATTTTGGACTAAACACGAGTGGCCTCATTCTTGCAGATGCTCAACACTCGCCATGGTTAGTCGTTAGGGCAGCCATCGCATGATGCTCCGCCTCCGCCGGAGCTGGCCACCCTGGTTGTGCAGCAAGCTGAGTTGATCCGCATGCTAGCAGAGGAGCACCAGACACGTGGTCCGCAGCAGCCACGGGAGCATCAGCCACGTGGCATCTCCTACCAGGACTTTGAGGGGTTGCAGCCTCCCATCTTCACGACGTGTCCTGAGCCACTTGCTACGGATGACTGGCTCCGCACCATCCAATCGAAGTTCATGCTTCTTCCAGGCCTTACCAAGTGGGAGAAGGCTCGGTTCGCTGCACAGTTGCTATAGGGACCGGCAGGAGCATGGCATGCCACATTTGTTGCTATGCAGCAGCAGGGGCATGAGCCCACTTGGGAGGAGTTTCGTCAGGAGCAAGGCAACAAGACTATGATGAAGTATGTGCAGTCTATTATCTACTTGTCTCAGTACTCACCAGAGGATGTCACTGCTGATCCTTACCCAGCAGCCAGGCTCTTGGACGGCTTTGACTCCACCCTTCATACACACTTGGGGTACCGTTATGAGAGCTTCGCTGACTTGGTAGACATGACTCTTGACATGGAGAATCATCTCCGTGCAGCCAATGAGGACCAAAAGCGCAAGAGGTTGGCCAACACTCCAGCGGCCAGTTCTTCTCAGAAGCAAAAGGCACCTTACGGAGCGCCTACAGAGCACTAGCATAGCTACCTGCACCTCGTGCTCCCACTGTTCTAGGGCCCGGTACTTCTTGCTACAACTGTGGTTGGACTGGCATTTCAGCAGGGACTGTAGGGCACCTCGCAAGATCCAAGGTCCTACTCCTACGGGTGGTAGCCAGCAGGGCAAGAGAAAGGACTCGCACCTAAAATGGGTCATGTGAATTATGTCCATTTGGAGCAGACCCCCGCCGGAGAGCCAGTACTTGCTGGTACGTTCATGGTCAACGGTCACCCGATCGTCGTGTTATTTGATTCAGGAGCCACTCATATATTTATTAGTCAGTCATATGCATCTAGACATGGGATAAAGACTTCCTGCATAAAAGAGAGATATCATATCACTGCACCAAGGAACCCAATCGGGCGGTTTCGGCGACGAGAACCGGCCAACGAAGTGAAGAGTGCGATAATCAACGCGATGGTGATGGCGGGGTCATGAGTTGTGTGGTGGTGAAGGCTAGCGACGCGAGGTCGAGGGTTGGCGACGTCGGCTCCATGGTGCAATGGTGCGGCAATGCGCTGAGGCTGGATCTCGACGTGGGGAAGGTGGTGTAGAAGGTGTGCGCTAATGAGGTGGATTAGGTGCTCACCTATATTTGAGTGGAGGTGTTGTGGAAGGGGTGGATTTTTAGCGGCAGCGGTAGGTGTGTGTGTCGCGACAGTGGCATTTGCCATGGGGCATGGGGCGCTAACGCACTATGAGTAGACGGAGAAGGGTGTTTGGTGCTTCTGCAAGCTGGGTGCGGGGTGAGCGAGCGCGAGTAAGGGGCTATTTATCGCCACAACATGAAGAGATGGGCAACCGGGTGAGGTGGCCTTGTGGTGGCGTGGCCACAGTACAAATAGGCAGCATGGCGGCGACGGTGTAGCGTGGTGTCAGGACGCGGTGGGTGGATCCGGTAGCGTCCCCATGATTGGTGTGCGGTGGATGGCAATGCGCGACGGCCAACAACAAACGACGAACAGTGACATGCAGCAAGTGGCGACGAGCGAGCTGGACACATGCAAAGCCGAGTGGCTCGGTGGGGAGGGAGGCGACAGGCAGGGCCAGATCGCCAGTGATGGGGGAACGTGCCGACAAGTGCGGCATGCGTGTTGCGGATAGAGGAGAGGAAAGAATGAGCTTGGGCCGAGAGGGGGATGGCAGGTGATGGTAGGCCAGGCAAAGAGAGGGAAGAAGGGGGTGGCTAGCCTGGTTCGGGGAAGGAAGGCCAGGCCAGCCCGATTCGAAAAGGGATGGGTTTTCCTTTTTATTTTGAATTTTTTGGTAGGAGACTTTAAAAGATTTTGGTGGAATATTAGGTACAATTTTTTAGGATTTTTGGGTGGATGTGCTTGATGGGATTGGAGGAATATGGAATTGACTTTTCAAAACAGGTTTTGAAACATGTAATGATTTATTTTAGTGATTTTTATTCGGTGGATTTTTGGGGCATTACACATAGCATACTAAAGGGAAGAAAAAAAATCCAAGCAACGGGGTACACTATCTCATAATACAGGAAAATGTAAGGATCCCTCAACCACGCTAAATTCAGCATTGTACTGGGCTATGTTATTTTTTGTGTCTACCTTCCACCTACTCCAAATGGTCTCATCTTGGCGTCTTGGATTGCAAGACAATAGGATGTGGGTTTCATCGCCGAAGAGGAGCTCATCCCTAGTAAGAGCAGGACAGGAAGCTCGATTAGTGAGGTGGTAGTGAATTTGGCGGGCCGGGTAAAGGCGACATCACTAGTGAATTAGGACGATGAGGAGGAGTGTGCACAGAGACCCCAAAAATCGTGTGTGCACACATTAGTTCTACCCCTTTAATAAATATGGGCACCAAAGTTGATACTGTGTGGAACATGATCCTTAGAAGTAATAGTTTTAGTGATTAATGACAACCTTAATTGTGTTATTAATGAGTTCATTGATATATTTATTATGAATGTCCTCATTGGTTGACCAAAGCGGACCCCTCAACTTCGTTTTATTGGTGAACGGCATTGAGTTGGATCATCTAGCGAAAAGTTCAAGGATTGCAAGCTCTAAGTGTCATAAAGTCGAAAGAAAGACATTTAGGATTCCTCTGCTAGTTTGTAGACAGTCGTACCATCAAAACTAGGTTGAGGTGGGTAGCTTGATAGATCTTGTTCAATGCTATACTAAACTTTGAGTATGTCTTGGTCTTCAAGCTCATACTCATAAAAAGTGCCAAAATACACTCACCTATACTTACATGAACTAAAGGAACTCCTAGATTCAATTTCACTTAAAATTAGTGCATACCCTAAAAATTAGAATGCATCGGACAGTCCAGTGCATTCAACGCACTATCTCCCATGCAGTCTATGTTCTTGTGTGTTTTGTACGCACCAGACATCCGGTTTTTTCACCGGACGATTTGGGTCGAGGGGGTTTCTAGGGTGTCCTTGTGCGACTTTGTTCACACCAGACTGTTGTAAGCATTTAGGCCCCCTGGTAAGCTTCTATGATTGAATGACAAGCTTATTTGTGGTATAATGAGCTCATCGCTGTTGGTTTAACAATCAATATTATTGGTTTGCTCATTTGATAAGAAATGTGGCTCCTAACTTAAAAGGATGATCTTCATGGAAGGTAGATGGGTTTTTCTCTCGTCTCTCAAAGGCTAATGACTCTTGTACAGCCAAGGAACAAAGGAGTTGGTGACTCCTTGCGTAGCTAGGGTTTCTAGTTTTCTAGGGGTCCTAGGTTAGTAGCGTGATTGTAATGCCCTAAATTTCATTTTTAGAATATTAAATAATTAAATTGTTTTTTCTAAATTTATTAAGGATTTTCTGTTTAGAATGAACATTTAAATGATTTTATAAAAGAAGGTTTAAAGCAAATAAAATAAATTTAGAACAACATGTTGTTGCATTCATGTTGTTGAGTGGCTGCCAAACGACTCAAATTCAAATTCTATTTGAATTTATAGTGTGTTTTGAAAGGACCTAGATGTCGCCTAGAGGGGGGTGAATAGGCGTAACTGAAAATTTACATCACTTAGAAACACACCGTCAGCACTCACACCGGATAGTCCGATGGGTACAACCGGACAGTCCGGTATAACCGGATAGTCCGGTTCTCTACACCGGATAGTCCGGTGTCACACAGAAACCGAAACCCCCAAGGTAAATATACGAGACAATACTTATCGAGCTATGTGGAGCTGTGTAATGTGTTTGTATGTTGATTATGATCTCAGCAACACTTTATTCCTGCACTCACAAAGAGAACTTGCACACGAATAATAATTGCAGAAGCAATAATGTAATGCAAGCAAGTAAAACAACCACAAGCACCAAGCTTGGGTCTCCCAGCAGGGGCACAGCACACACAACAAAGGATTTTAGTCCCGAGGTTCGGGCACACCCGCAAGTGTCCGTACGTCCCCGTTGAGGCTCCCACCAAGAGCTTGAGTCTATTTCAACTCACGGCCTCTCCTTCACAACCACCAAGGCTATGAAGGTGTTCACTGCAAATGCTCCGAAGAGCGGGGTAATCACCTACAAGAGAAGTGGCACCCACAAGCCAGGTGGCCTTCGGGTTGCTCTTGCCGTCTAGGAGGAAACCTCTAAGAGTAACAAAAACGCTTCCCAGAAATGCTTGCCAACTGTGCTCAGAAGCTAGGTGCTCACAATGTAGCTCACACAATCTCACAAATTCTCTCCCAACTCAAGAATCTCATAAATTTAGCTCAATCTCACAAAGAGAGTGTTGGGAGGTGTTACTAAGAGCCTCTGGATGGATGTGGACGTGGAGGGAAGCAGCAGCTCCAACTGGAAGAGAGTGAGGGGTATAAATACCCACCCTCATAAAACTAGCCGTTGGCCTATGTCAGACCATCACCGGACAGTCCGGTGCGTTCCCACCGGATAGTCTGGTAGAGGCGGACTAGCCATTGGAGCTCAAACCCCCTATACCAGACAGTCCGGTATAGCTCACCGGATAGTCCGGTGAGGGGTTCCCTGATCAGAGGCTAAGGCACTGAGCCTGTGTCAACAGATGAGCAAAGAGTAGGTGTTGTCTCCATTAGAGATACACCTAACCAGGACATGAGAGCACAAGGAAAAGATCAGAGAGATCACTCTCAATTCTGGGCTCAGCCTACACCGGATAGTCCGGTGAGGATTATCGGACAATCCGGTGAACCCACCCTCAGCACAATAACAACTCACGAGGAGTGTTTTGGCTCGACACTCTCTGAACTAGCTGTGAGCACATGTTGACTAGCGACTTCCGAGCTTCGCTTCCCTCTTGATAGTACGGCATACCTATGCTCAAGGTGAATATAAATCTAGATGAAATCCACTTGAGTCCTCCTGTCTTGATGAATAATGCCCTCTTGAAATATATCCACAGAGGGAGATAGCGAAGCTGAGCTTCTTTCTTTGTGAGTAATCCTCTTTGAGCGAAATAGTTGGACTTCAATTTAGAAAACCTCTTCGATAGGTAGATGGAGCACATTTGCTCATTATCCATTCATTCAATTTGTCTTGATTATTATTGGCTTTAATATGCAATAGAGTGTCTTCATGATCAGCCACTTGTTATATATGAGAAATCCAAGTTAGTGACATCCAAATGAAAGAGATACAATTTAGAGTCACTTTTCTTAACATGAAAGTCAAGTGTCTCAAAATGCATTAATAAAGCAACACTAGTGATGTCCTTTGACAATATATACCTGTAGAAACATGTCAAATGATCTTACAAAGATATTAGACCTTTAATCGCATTTTCACTCAAACACCAAAACCACTAAGGAGCCTTGTTGCACTTACATGTTTAAATCTCCAAACAAAGGGGTTTGGAAAAGTTTAAGCAGAAAAAGTCCCGGAACCCTCCCCCTCTCCTCCTCTTCTTTCCTAGGGCTCAACTCCACGTAGAGTGGCCTGCTCCGTTCTCACAGCCTAGCTCTCTCCGGTAGCCCCACTCCTTTCCTGCCACTCACAGGTGGGACAACCCAGTCGGGGTCCTCTCACGCCCCGCTCTTTCTTTGTCACACAAGCCCCGCTCGTCAAGCTTATCCTTCCCTTCGCCATCAATCCTGATGGCCATTTCATCACGCCATGCCAAGCTGATATGCGCTTTGAGTGACAAAACTTTCTAAATGTGTTTGGTCATCGTCAAGTCGTTTTTGCGAATTTTTCGGATTTATCTAAAACATTTTCTCATATTCTTGGAGCAAATTCCTTTTATTGGAGGTTCTTCCCATTGGAGTATTTTTGGGGCCCCAATTCTAATTCTAGATTTTCTAGAATTATTTTAATGCTAGAAATTGAATATTTTAAAAATAGCCCAAATCCTACCATGCCCGGACCTATGCATATATGTACCCATCGTGACCCTCCCATCGTCTTCGTTCCAGATCCGGCCACTGTTTTTCAAGACGCCACCCTAGCTCCCTAGATCTAAAAGACAAATTTCGAAGTTGCCCCAATTCCAGCGAACGTTCGCGAAGGATTCTTCCTCACCCGTTCATCTTCGGCGAAAACCAAGTGCGTCACTGTGTTTCTCTTCTCCAAATATAGTTGGGATGGTTTTCGTTTTGCAAGGACATCAACGGTTCTCCATAGATCTAAATTTCTTCTTCAACCCCGGTGAGCCTTTCCCTTCCCTATGACTGTCCCTCATTTGGCATGGCCGCCGCGACCCCGCGCTGACCCGGCCCTGGCTACCCGAGCTGGAAATCCACCATGCCCCAGCGGACCTCGCCTGCTCCCCTGCTCCTACTGCCTGGTCGGTTTCTGTAACGCTCCGAAAATTCGCTAAATAAAAATCACCAAATAAATCATTATAAATTTCAAAATCATTTTGAAAATCCAATTCCATGTCATTGAAAGCCCTTCCAAATTCATTCCCAAAATTTTCCAAAAGTCTAATCAAAATATTCCCCAAAATCCTCCAAATACTCCTTCTCAAAATCAAAATAAAAATTCAAAAAGAAAAGGGAAACCCCGAACCGGTCAACTCGCTCTCCCTTTTCCTTTTGGCCCACCCAACCCTCCTCCCCTGCTGGCCCTTTCAACCCTGCCTCTCCCACACTGGGCTACCAGGCCGCCACTTCTATGGCCCAAACATGCAGCAGCACCTGCCCGCTCACTGCTGCCTGGCCCTACTAGCCAGCGACATCTCCCGCTGATGCCCCAACCCCACCAATCAGCTCCCTCCCTCACCTCGGACCGTCGGGTCATGCCCGCGCGATGCTTGCGCCCATCACGATGTTTGCGCCCATTACCCCTGGCCCCGTCCCCTCACTTAAGCATGCCCCACCACTGCGCTACACCGCCGTTGTTATTAGAGGTTCTTAGCCTAACAGATTTTACTCCGCGAGCGTACAGAGACTGTTGTAGCTTTCACCCAGAAGTATAGCAAGGTATCGTATTTATGCATAGGGAAGCATTGAGATAGAGATATTAACTTATCAAACATCTTATTATTTTACGGTTTCATTCTAAATGGTAAAAGAAAGGATAACGGCACACTGACACACTCCACATAGATACACAACTCAACGAGGAGCTAGGAGGACAACGTGATGGATCTGGTTCCTAATGAGATTTTTATTTACTAAGTGCAAGCCAAAAGATGAAGCTAGCTCCAACTATCACTCTACTAAGGTCGTGACACGATTGAGGTTATGGTTTGATCTAGACATCTTTACTACATCGGACATCGGGACTATCTAGAACCATTCGAGAGTCCAGAGTGCTGGGGTCTCAACAAAGAAGAAAGCGGGTTCTAGGAAGTCTGACTATGTGTCTACATACATGTTGGAGCACAACCTGGTGCCAGCCTGGACGATGGGTGTCGAATACAGAGGCATCCTAACTCTATCACCGAGAGGAGCTACCTAAAGCCTGTGCATGAAATATGTACAGTACACACGAGGCACCTAGAGTCGCGTGGGGCTGGTTGCAAACCAAGGTGAACTTACAGAGTAAACTTTAGTTGCTCACACCTCCACTTGTTGTGCAAGTGAAAGCATCACAACTGCTACGACTTAACTAACAGCATGAATAAGGGACCCGTAGCAAAGAGACTAGATTAACCATAACCTCATAGAGCAATGCTAACTATAGTCTAACGACATCCCTACACTATGATCATTATCATAGGCAAGAATGTAAATGCTTGACAAAGTAAATAAATATATTAAATAAACTCAAAGTCTTACAGGAAAAGAAAGATATAAGGGACTCATACTGAACTCCTGAAGACGACTCCGAAATAGGCAAAGCCTAACTCTAATTCCTATCAAAACATTGAGCAAGAAGGGGTAGTGCCAAGGGAGAGAGTGTACAATGGTGCTAGCGTGAGAGTGGGGGTGGACCTCTATTTATAGGAATGAGTATAGAGGATATGCCATGGAATCTTCTCCTCCAAATGCTCTTGTGATGCTAGCTGCCCCTCCAATCGACTTAGTTAAGTTGGTACCATAATCCTCCACGTGCAGGTATGAACAACTAGCCAAGAACCGGATCCTAAGGCCCTAAACCGAATGTTGGAAGAGAAAACCAGGGCTTTGCAGTGTTTCTAGGTTAAGAACTGGACTTGGACGCCTTCCTAGGTGACTGGGCCGTTCCAACCCACCATGAACCGATCGATCTGACTACTAGGCCATTGTGGACCGTGCCCTAGCCATCTTCTCGGGTGCCACTGGCCGAATCGGCCCCTGGACTAGGCGGAACTGTGCATTGGCTGCTCCTTGCTTGACGCGTGATGAGGCATGAGCTCATCTGGCCCCATGCCGAGCGGGCGAGCAACACCGGCTCTTCCCGCATGGGCGAGCGTGCACCTATCCCCAACTACCACTTGGCGCAGCGCCAGTGGCCGCCACTAGCTGCTGGGCTGCCCACCTGCTGTTGGGACCCGACGTGGCTGACGACCGAAAGAGCGACCTAAATGGGGGTGAATAGGTTGACGCCTAAAACTTGCAACCCCAAAACCCTCACTTCTCCGTCGTGCAAGGTCACATAGCAAAGGCAAGCTACTAACCCTAGGACACTCAGAGGAAAGCCACACAGAAGCACAAAAAAGCACTCGCTCAAACGCCAATCGAAAATAATGCAAACCGAGCCAAGCAGCTAGGCAGAGACTGCAATGGACGAGGAGAGGTAGAACTCAAATGCCGGGAGCAGTGGGACAAGGAGAATAGCCCTCTCGACGGCAAGACGGCTACCAGGGCGGGCATGACCCGGCTCCACCATCACGAGCTCTCGAGGCAATGACGGGACTCACCATCAAGAGGATCACCGGCGGGCTGCACTCCAACGGCGCTCATCAACCCGCCATACTCGTCATACGACGGGATCCGCGCCTTCTCGTCACACATCAGGTCCATCAAGTGGCCCGCCACCTTCAAGCTGGTGAACATCGATAAGTATAACCCAAAGGAGAACCCGACTGAGTGGTTCCAGATCTATGGACTCGGCATCAAGGCGGCCGGAGGCAACTCCAACACCATGCTGGCCTATGTCCCTATCATGCTGGGGCCCCTAAGCGCTCAAATGGCTACAGAACATGCCGACCCACTCCATCTATGATTGGGACCAGTTCAACAAGAAGTTTATCGCCAACTTCCGCAGTACCTATCGCCAACCAGCAATGGAGCGGGACATGGCACGACTACAAAAAGGAATGAGCGAGTCTTTAAAAGAATTCATCAGGCGTTTCACTGAGCTGATGTAGGATCGAGACGTGCGACTAGAGGGGGAGGAGCAACTGAAAAACTCAAAATCACGATCCCCAACTTGGTGCACCAAAAGCTCACAAGAACCCACGCTAGACACCGTCTACTGAACAAATACGTGTCTAGCAAGCGCAAGGTGCCGTCCACTAAAAGGATACACACCAGGCGAGAAAGAGCAAGCAACTCAATGACCACAAAGATCGCAAGTCACTGCAAGCAACAAAACTTGCAATTTCACCACTCGACACTCACCGCACCGAAATGCGACTTACCGGAACACAGCAAGCCAAGAGTATGGTCAAACAGTGGGAAAAGCAAATATAATGCAAAAACACAGTGAAAAAAACAAACACAGCGGAAACATGAAATAGCAGAAACGGAGCAGCAGCCTTGGCCTCACCGGACTGTCCGGTGACAGGGGCGGACTGTCCGATGACACCGGATAGTCCGGTAGCTATTGTCGGACTGTTCGGTAGAGCCTCGAGACTGACTCAAAGCCAGACTGTCCGGTACACACTGCCAGATTGTCCGGTCCTACCGGACAGTCCGGTGGCTGTATCAGATAGTCCGGTACAGTCGCAGAAAATGAGTTCCTAAACCCTAAAATTGTCCAAACTTTACGATATTTTGCACAGTCTATCTGGACCCTATTTCCAAGCTATTCCCAAAAGATCAATTGAAAATGATCATGGGATTAGCAGGAATTTTAGATCTCGTGAGAAGGCAATCTTTGGGCAATAAAGGGGAAAACTCAAGAGACACTTGCTCGTGGCAATCCTACAAGATTGAGATGTTCTAAGACATAATCTCCACATCCTAGCAAGTTCAAAAGAGCCAAAAGAATAGGATTAACTTCTAGGCAAAGCAAATCACCAAAAGCCTTTGAGTTTCATCCAAAATCCAAACTAGAAAGGGGGAAGAAGATGGCTGCACACATGAACTCGAATTGGGGACAAAACTTCCTTGGATTAAGATGGGAAAATAGTATACACAAGGTTCCTCATAGTCTACCACCCATCATCCTCCCACTAATGCAAAGTACTAGCTCTAGGGGACTCCAAATCCTAGATTAGCACCCAGTTTTCACTCTAGGCACTTGGTTGGTTGGAAAGCTAAGCCTAGGGTTTCTAGAGGTGGAAGAGTCACCTAAATGACCAGTCACTTAGGTACTTATAGCTCACGACTAACTGACTCAGTTTACACTAAGACCCCTATATTACAGAAACGCACGTAGGGGCTAAACTAGAAAAGACCCAACTTTCTCGAGGATGGACGACCGCGATGGAGTCTTGATCTTCTTTGGTTGCACGCTATCTTCAGGATGACATCCACGTGGCCAGTAGTCCAAATCTGCCGATCGACCCCCGGTTTTGAAGTCAGAAACCAGGAAACTTTAGTTTCCTTCCTGCGCCTGGAACATCCCACTCCACTCTATCTCGACAAAAATTGAGCCCATTCGCCGAGTCTTGGTAACTTGGTGGTAGGGTGGTGAATGTGAGTGAATCCGCCATCGCCCTTGCACGTCTTCGCGCCATGCACTCAGGTTGGAGCACCGTGGTGGCACCCGGCATCCCCAATCCATCAGGGTCGCCTCGCAATCCTTCGGAGGTCTTACACTTGCCGTCACCAAGCCACTCCTCCGTGTACCAAACTCCCATGGCCGACCAACGCCGAGCATGCCTCCTATCCTTCAGAGGACTTTCTTCTCCATCTACCTCCAGTCCATTGGAGGGCCTCCAGTCCATCAGAGGGCTTGTGCCCAAGTCCTTCTGGGTCTTGACTTCCGTTGACAATCACTCATCATTCCAGAGGCAATGGAGCTGGTCCATTGGCTCTCAGGTGAGAAACCAGGTGGCCAACGTCCCCGACCACACCGTCATCAACCACTTCAAGGGAGGACTGTGCGACAAAAAGCTCCTCGACAAGCTAGCAAGGAAACCACCTATGGATGTGGAATCCTTGTTCGACAACGCCAACAAGCATGCCAATGCCCGCGATGAAACGACGGACATCCTCAACCGCAACAAGGTCCATGAAGACAGACCCGTGCCGAGCTGCGAGCCTAGGAGGTACGACGACGGCCGATGCGACAAGCGCCGAGACAGGCAACAACTTCAGGCACCCATGGGAGTGCAAACGCAGCCATGACAACACTGTAGACACCATAGACTACAATGGCAAGAGGCCTCGGGTGATGATCGAGGAGATGCTGCACATGCAGTGCCCACTTCATCTCGACCACCACCACCTATACCACGACAGCAGGTAGCTCAAGTACCTATTAAGAAGGGGAAACATGCCCCCCAAGAAGGGAGGCGACCATGGCGACAAGGGTGATCGCGATGACAAAAGGAAGCCCGACAACCGCGGTGACGACAGTGAAGAACACGGCTTCCCTCATGTCAACAATAAGGTGGCTGTATTGTTCAGCAGACACAGCTCCAAAGAAAGCAAGCTGACCGATCGACACAACACGATGACCCAATCACCGTCTCCAACGTACTACCAGTGGCCCAAGTGCCCGATCAGTTTTAGCCAGGTAGACCACTGGTGTGACTAGACGCACTGGGGCATCACCCACTCATGGTCATCCCCATCATCAAGACATCCATCATGCACAAGGCTCTAGTCGATCGGGGCAGCGGCCTCAACATCCTATTCGAGAAGACCCTCACTGGTTTGGGACTCAGCGTGGAGGACCTCAAGAACTCAAACAATCCCTTCTACGGCATCATCCCAGGGAGGGGTTCCCGTCTACTCGAGCACATCACCTTACCTATCACCTTCAGTGACAAGGACAACTACCGGAGGGAGTACATCTGGTTCGAGGTGGCCAACATTGATTGCGCCTACAATGCCATCCTGGGCTGCCCAGCACTTGCCAAGTTCATGGCGGTCCCACACCACTCATACCTGGTGCTCAAGATGCCGGCTCCCAAGGTTGTCCTGTCTGTCAGGGGCGATTTCAGGGTGCCTCGTGAGTGCGATCAAGCCGCGCTCATTGCTGCAGAAGACCTTGAACACGAGGCAAGTCGTGAAGAGGTTAAGAACATAGTAGTGAGTCTCTAACCAACCATACCATCCAAGCTAGAGAACAGCATGCAGGCGGCAGAGAAGACGAAACGAGTCAGCTTAGAGCTGGCCAACCCCTCCAAGGCTGTGGCCTCAGGGCTAGAGCAAAATACGAAGATGCGCTCATCCAGCTCCTCTGCACCAACTCGGACATGTTCGCTTGGCAGCCATCTGATATGCCAGGTGTCCCCTAGGAGTTGGCCGAGCATAAGCTAAAAGTCTACCCAGATGCCAATCTGGAGAAACAAAAGCTACGATGGTTCTTCATCGAGAAGAAAGAAGCCATCAGACTAGAAGTAACAAAGCTATTAGCAGTTGATTTCATTAGAGAAGTCTTCTACCCCGAGTGGGTGGCAAATCTTGTACTCATGTTAAAAAAGAATAATAAAGAGTAGAGGATGTGTGTTGATTATACAGAGCTCAATAAACATGGCCCAAAGGATCCCTTCAGCCTGCCATGCACCGATCAGGTGGTAGACTCCATCGCCGGGTGCTCCCTACTGTCCTTCCTCGACTGCTACTCGGGCTACCACCAAATAGCCCTGGCGCAAGAAGACTAACAGAAGACCTCATCCATCACGCCGTATGGAGCATACTGCTACAAGACGATGTGGTTTGGTCTGAAGAACACAGGTGCCACCTACCAAAGGTGCATACAAGCCTGCCTCACTAGGCAATAGGGTAGAAATGTAGAAGCCTACGTCGATGATGTGGTAGTAAAACAGAGGACCCACATGATTTCATCAAAGATCTAGAAGAGACCTTCAATAATCTGCGCATGTATCTTTGGAAGCTAAATCCAGAAAAATGTGTCTTCAGAGTCCCATCAGGCAAGCTATTGGGTTTCATCGTCACCAACAGGGGCATTGAAGCTAACCTGGGGAAGATAGCAGTAATCACCAGCATGAAGCCGCCGACCTCCCAGAAGCAGGTACAGAAGCTGACCAGGTGCATGGTGGCACTCAGCCGTTTCATATCACGGCTCAGTGAGCGAGGCCTCTTATTCTTCAAGCTCCTCAAGAAGTTGGACACATTCAAGTGGACTAAAGATGCGCAGCGGGCGTTGGATGAGCTAAAAGCATTACTCACAAATGCGCTAGTGCTAACTGCCTCGATTAGAGCAAGGGACAACTAGTCGGCGGAAGAACTATAGTTGTACTTGTCCTGCACCATGCATGTCATCAGTTCTGCTCTCGTCGCTGAGCGACAGGACCTAGGGCACATCTACAAGATCCAACACCCAGTGTACTTCATCAACGAGGTGCTAAGCGAGTCGAAGGTTAGGTACCCTCAAGTTCAGAAGCTACTCTACACGGTGCTAACCATAGCCCACAAGCTAAGGCACTACTTCAAGGAGCACCATGTCGTGGTCATCACTTCATTCCCCATTGGTGACATACTACACAACAAGGAGGCCATGGGACGGATAGCAAAATGCTTACAAGTTGGGCACTTTTGACATCGACATCAAGCCAAGAACCGCCATCAAGTCTCAGGCCATGGCAGACTTCGTCGTAGAGTGGACAGAGCAGCAAGTCCTGGCTCACCTAGAGCAACCAAAGCACTGGGTCATGTACTTTGATGGGTCTTTGAAGCTGGAGGGGGCAGGTGCCGGTATCCTGCTCATATCTCTCAAAGGTGAGCAGCTCAAGTACATGCTACAATTGAAGTTCAAGGCATCAAACAATGTGGCTGAGTACGAAGCAATGATACATGGTGCATCAGTAGACTGCTCGTATATGGTGAATCTTTCGTGGTAGTCAACCAAGTGAACAAAGACTAGAGCCGCACAATAGAAAAGATGAGTGCTTATTGTGCTGAAGTTTGAAAGCCGGAAAGCAAATTCTTGGGGCCCGAGTTTCATCATGTCTTCAGAGAAGGCAACATCGCAGCTGATGTACTGTCAAAGCTTGGATCCACACACACAGAAGTACCCCCCGGTATCTTCGTCCAGGTGCTAGATTCCACAATCATTAATGAAGGCAAAATGGAAGAACCTCGGCTAAGTTCCCTCGCAGATCAGACGGTTCTAGTCATGACCACGGACTGACGCTCAGATATGATCAAGTACATCAAGATGGGCTACCTCCCAGTACCAAAGGCAGTAGGTGATAGAGTCCATGGACGAAGCAAATGCTACACACCAATAGGAGATCAGCTGTATAATCGTGTCGCCTCCTCAGGTGTGCTCATGAAGTGCATCTCACATGAGGAAGGCCCGGATCTACTAAGTGAGATAGGTGGCAACCACACAGGATGGAGAACATTGGTGGGCAACTCATTCAGAGCAGATTTCTACTGGCCGACTGCCAAGCAAGATGCCCAAACTGAGGACCAAAAAGGGCGACCTAGAGGGGGAGTGAATAGGTTGACACCTAAAACACGATCCCAAAAACCCTTTCTTCTCAAACGTGCAAGATCGGCATAGCAACTATGTGCTACTAACCCTAGGACATGATGAGGAAAGCCACACGAAAGCGCTCGCTCAAATGCCCAAAGAACCAGACGCAAGACGAGCCAAACACCGGGTTGCAACACAGACCATACAAGACGGTCTCACAGACTGGACAACAGACCGTACCGACCAAAAGGACGATCTGAAGAAATGGACACAAACTGAATGAAACTGAGGATAGGGATTGTTGGCGTTCCTTAGCCTATTAGATGTAACTTCGCAAGCGTACGAAAAATGTGTTGTAGGCTTTCACCCAAGAGTATTATGGGGTATCGAATCCATGATGAATGAGGTGTATAACAACACACAACACAGCTAGTCGAACTAGTGAAGCTAGCAATGTAGAGGATTAAGGACAGAGAAGCAAGCTCTCGACAGATGTTAAATCGCCTTACTATACTAAGCATGCAAAGCACTATACTTGTCATGCAAACATAGACACCAAAACTGTAGCACCACTGCCAGGCACTAGAGTGTTGATTACCTAGCCGAGAAAGGCAGGTACTATAGGATTCGGCTATATCGTCAGTGAGTCTATCCGAACGTACGGGATTGGAATACAGAGAACAAAAAAGTTGTCACCAAATGTGCCTACCAACTAGAGCTGAATGGGATAGCCAACCAACCAAGGCAAAGTCTAAGTACAAACACCATCGTGTCTACTTGATAAGTTCACTACTAAACTGGTAATGAGCCAGAAGAGCAAGCAACACTATATAGCCAAAACTATAAGCATGCACAAGGTTCCCATAAACAGACAAGCATAAGACTAAGTATGAAAGTAAAGCAAGAATGAAATAACAAAGGTGGAGGACAAGGAACATTACTTAATCCTAGAATCGAATATCCTTCCTCAGAGATTACAAGCCTAGGAGCAAAGAGAAATCCCACTCCCTCACTCTTCACCTCACTACTCTCCTTGATACAAGAGGCACTACCTCTACAAGCTAAGGGAAAACTTCACTTCTCCAACACTATACACTTCACACTCTCAAGTGTTACTCTACCACTACACCCCCCTCATACCATGACCACAAGGGTATTTATAGTTGTCCTAAGGCAGTTATGGAGGTTAAGTCGGTGGTAGGAGGATAGGTTGCAGGCCGAGCGGCCTCCACTTGGCTGGGAGGCCTGGCTCCTAGGTCGGGCGGCTTGGATCAAGGTCGGGCGGCCCTTGGATGAGCCGACTTTGGCCATCCAACGCTCCATGATACTTGGTTGAGGCGGTTGACAGTTATTCTTGTGCGCTTTTGCCTTGAATGTTGGATTGTCTTTGTGTTTCTTCCTTAGACATTGGATGACACTCCCCTAGATTGCTGGCTTAGCCAATCCAAGGCCTGGATTGATGAGATGGAGGCCTTCTAGGGTGTTTCATGATGATCTCTTGGATTCCAATGTGGAGTTGTGCTTGACACGTCATCTCTTGCATGCAGGTCAAAGTTGGTGGCAGTTGGAGACAATCACAGGCCGGGCGGCCAATGAGGTGGGCCAGGCAGCCTGGGACTTAGTCCCGGGTGTAGTCCTTAGTGCTGAGCGGCTGTGGGAAGGCTGGGCAGCCAGGATACTTGGCCGAGCGGCCATGGTTTGGTCAAGCCTTGTCAACCTTTCATTGTTGCACCATGTTTGGCATGTATTTGCATCGTGACATGTGTTCCTGCAAGATCTTTGTACACAACTCATGCAACTAGTTAATATGTATGATCCTTGTATAAAAGTCACCCTTAAAACATGAAGTATTGGTGGTCGAGATAGGTTATAAAGACCGCCAACACCCCCCCCCACACACACACACACTTAGATCCCTGAGCAAATGAGAATTAAGCATGGTGTAGAGGGCATATAACAACCATAGTCTTAGCAAGCACAAGAATTACTCCCAAGTTGGTTTATCTTACCTAGGATTTCAATGGTGGCTACACTTTGATTTGGGATGTTGAGACTAAAAACAAGCTCCAGGTATCACAATAGTTTTCTTCCAACTATGAGCAAAAGAGGTTTTCACTTTTCAGAAAGCATGGTGCTCTATTGCTTTGTTCTCAAGATCACTTCTCAATCACTCAAAGGATGACAATCCTTGGATTTCCTCTACTCCTAATCCAAGTTTTGGTGGAGCTAGAAAGAGAGACTATCTTATCATGTTCATATCACCAAGTCAAATCAAGTTTCAACGCAAAGAGTATGAATCAACTCGAAGATTTTGGCTATGTGCAAGTGTGGCGGAAAGTTATTGGTGAGTGTGCATTTGTATTCCCCTTTTTTATGCGAGAGAGGGCATGGTACTTTCCTTCTTTTCTTTCTCTTTTCTCTTTCTTTCTTTCTCACTCTTTTTTTCAATCCCATGCCTCTTTTCCTCTTTTTTTGTAGAACTGATGAGGGGTATTTGGAATGATTGCATAGCACAATTCGATGGAACTATGTGGTATGAACGTGCACGTGATAGCCAAAGACCTTGAGTGATTCTAACTCATTTGATGGCATGAGGTTTGACAAGGTTCAAAACATTCAAAGATGTCTTTGATGCATAAGAGTTTTAATTGGTGGCATTGGTAGGACATGTGTCTTAAGAACATTGGAGTAGAGCACATTTTTAATATTTTAGCAAAACAAAACTCTTTGCCTTAGCGGGACATTACTGCTATGTACCCATGTTACTCGTATCTCATGAATCAACATATTAACTCAAAGTGGGTGCCTAATCAAAAAGTAACCATGGGCAATTTTACTTCGACATAGGGAGAAAAGTTTGTACAAGCATAGACACAAGTTGAGAATATGAACATGTAGAGCAGATTTTTATCCAAGTTTCATGTATGGAGTAAAGTGTAAGAGCCATATTATGAAATATTCACGATAATACCTGGTCCTTGTGCATGGTCGGAGTGAACATGGGCTAACTTGACCTTATGTCAAGCCGAGCGGCCTGGTCAAGGGCCGGGCGGCCTGAGGAGTGGTCTTTCGACCTTTGCACCGATTGTCTTGTGTGGAGAAGTGTTCTGGGACGTTTTTCAAGTATGTGATAAGCCGGGCGACCAAGGTGCTAGGCCAGGCGGCTAGGGGTAGGTCAGGCAGCCAACTTTTGGCTCGGATCGTCCTAGGTTTTTGTGAGTAGCGTGGTGGAACCCTGTACATCATGTTTCTCGTTCTTTTCTGTAGGGTTAGTGAAAGGAAGTTGGGGTAGAGGAGTGCCATTCCCCACACTTGAACTCAAAGTAAGAGTGAATGAAACTTTATTGATCTAAGCATTAATGATGGAAATAAACAAATCAAAGCAAACATAGGCGCTGTCCATGCAAAGAAATAAATGAAACAAAACCTAAACACTAAGAATTAAAAGGGCACATATACTAAATTTATTTCGAAGCCATGGGTATCTATGGCATAGGTGGATCATAGATATTGGGATGCCTAGTGGCGTCAGCAAGGCAGCGGAACTTGGAAGAGAAACCCTTCCTAAGGATCTCTAATTTATCATTGATTTCCCACTTCCAAAGTTCACCTTCCACGCAGCATTCTTCAAGCTTAATGAGCTTCTTCTTCATGGCTGCGAGATCCGCCTTGAGAGACTCTATAGTCTCTTTGTCACCCTCCTCCTCTAATGAATCTTCAAATTGACCCGGTGGAGTTCAGATCGGAGAGGGCTTGGTGACATGGTGGACAGTCCTCAAGGGGGGAGTTGAATCAATGGACTCATCAATAGATGCATCCCCCCGAAGGACGTTCTCCATGTGCATTGGGATCAGCACCTTCCCCCACTTTTCGAAGGGAGTAACTCTGCCCCAGATGGTGTAGGCCAGTGATCCTGGGCTCTTGGGCACTCTATTTCCCGTGTTCTTCACGGAATCATCCGAGAAGAGTTTCCGTATGGGCACCTTAGGGCTAATCACCCTGACCTTAGACCGAGGGGAATCTGCCCTTTACACCTTCTTTGCGATGGTCCTTGCAGGAGATAGCCCACGTGCAGGCCTTCCCGCACTGCGAGAGCGTGAGGGGGAGACGGGACGGCCTCACTCCTAGCCGGGCGACTTGCCGTAAGGCCGGGTGGCATGAGGGGGTGGTTGGGAGCTAGTGGTGTGACGTGCAGCACCAACATGCCGTCTTTGATTGGGATGACCCCTCTCGAAATGAGCTCATTGTCGGACGTCGGCGAGTAGGTCGCCATGGTGCTCGATGTGAGGGCTAGGCTCTTGGGGGAGGTGTTGTTTGAGGCCATGGCTATGTTTTTTGCAAGGGAGATGAGATGGGAATGGTGGGAGTGCCAGGAAGAGGGTGAAAACTCATCCTTAAGTCGATGGCGGCTCAATCTCATCTACTCAACCAAGTTCCCGAGGTGTTGGTGTTGGAGATCAGATCACTTCCAAATTCGAAGTGAGGCGGCCGGCGGCAAAGTGGAATGTTGGGCTGCCACTTGGGGGGTAGGCGGCCTTGCCCTTTGGCTGGGCGGCCACACCAAAGGCCGGGCGGCCAGGCTCTTGAGCCAGTGAGACTCGCTGAACCTAGTTTTGTAGGCCAGAATTGGTTTGGCCCTCTTTGGTGTACTGAAACCCTTTTTATCGTGACGATTCGGACTTTTTGTTGAGATTTTGGTGAAATGGAAGCAAAAGGTGAGATAAGACAGAAAAGTGAGGAGCATGACAGTGTGCATAGCTCGTCGTGTGGTCATCACTATAGGAAAAAGGTAATTTTTCATGAACCAATTTAATTTCATGGACCAGTCCACTAAAATAATGTATTTAAATTCGTTGATCCACGTAACTGACGGAAATATAGATTAAATTCGTCGGCCTACCACTAAACCAACAAATTTTCATCGGCCTCCCAGCTAGCCCACAAAAACAGAGGCCTGCCCAAGGGTTAGGGTTAGCCTCCCACGCAGACACACACGTCTCCCAGACTACCCCACCACCCGCGCAGCCGCCGACTCCCCGCGTAACCTCCTCATCCCCGCGATGAGCCGCCAGTGCCCGCTCTATAGCCTCCGGCCATGGCACCCCGCGCTCCTGGCCTCCCGTGCGGCGGCATGCGCCGCCCAGCCTCCAGCATCACCCAGCCGCCTTTGGCCCTGGTCTCCCTCGTCGACGGCTGATGAGGCCCCGCGTCGCCTGCTCCCCTCAGCCTCACGTGCCGCCGGCAGAGCCCCCGCACCGCCCGCGGCCCTCAGTCTCCCGCACCTCTGGCCCAGCTGAATCCCTGAGATCCACGACTCCTGCTCAACGCAGGTGTCCGATGGCCACTCCGGGGCGACGATCTCCAACGATAGCCGATGGAACTAGGTGTGCCTCCCCAGATCCCCCCTCTCCTCGCTTTCCCCTTTCCCTACTCATTCTTTTCCTCTTCTTGGTAGGGTTTGAGCGCGAGATCCAGTGGCCGTGCTGCGTGCACGCACCGGCCACCTCCACATCATCTTTCCCACGCCGTTATTCCCTTCTGCACACATATGAGGGGAGAACCAATGCGCAACAATGTGAATCCTTGAGTCCCGGGTCGATTTATCACTAGAAGTCATGGTGCGGCATTGCCGCGCGATTTGGTTGTTGGTTTCTGGGCTGTGGCACATGATCATGTGCATTGTATATTTCTACTTAATTGGACTGGTTATTTTTTTACAGTTTAGTATCTTAATTTTGCAGTCAGCGTAATGAACGAAACTGGTAAATTCAAGATTGATGTATTAGTCGTATGAGATAGTGTTAATTTTAACCATATGGTGCTAGTCCGGTGGCAAAGTGTTCATTGGAGATACAGCAGCAGCAGCAAGTAGTTTTATAGTAGTAGCAGTGAAGCTACACCAGTAGCTGCTGAAAATGGTAACTGATAAGGCCTAATAGTTAGAGAGTAGATACATCAAAAGTAAACTTAATTGTTCAGTGCAAGTTTCGGCCAATAGATGAGTTGTTGAGTTTGGCTATGTAGAGCAAAAGTTTTGTTGGTCCGTCTTGTCCTCAACAAAGAAGTCTTGCACTTGGTCCATGTACAACAAAAGCTATGCTAAAGCACCGGACTGAGTGACTGACACACGTTCCCTGTTACATAGAAACCAAAAAGTGATGGGTTACCTGCAATTATATTTTGTTAATAAGGATTAAAGAATGAATCTGTACTTAATGAATCAAAGGGTACGTATCAAATTGAGAGCAAAATAAGATATTGAGGTATAGTGATCATAGATAGTTTTAGTCTATGGACAGCTCTCAAGAGAATTAGTGATAAGAGCAAATATTAGTAGCGATAACAGTTGTTCTGAAAGAAGGATGTTATTTATCAATAAATCAAAAGGCAATATGTAGGTATTGCAAATATGTTATCTTTGTATGAACTTATTGGTAACAATAACATTTTTATAGTAAATATGTCAGTGACAAGGTGCTAACCTCGCCTTCATTTTTTGGTTGTAGTGGTATGAGAGGCGGTAGATTAGCACAGTATGAAGGAGTCATAGGCACCATTATCTATGTACCATCGCCATCAAGGTTTCGCTTCTTGCGATTCTGTTATCCTTTTCACAGTATCCACTCCATCGTTTAATATAGTTGAGCGCTTGTATAGTTTAGATGCACTATATGCCTTTTAAGTAATTTAGTTTAGTTTTCTAATGGTTGCAGCAGGCCACCAGGGTCGTCGGAGTCCACCTAGCGAAGCTGCCGGTTGCCCCTCCCTACTCATCTTGCTGCAGCTGGAGAACTCCAAGCTCCTGTGCAATTACCCCACCAAAGGCGAGCAGCAGCAACATCACAGGAAGCAGCAGCCGCTCCTCTTCCCTGCAGGTCGCTCCTTCTGTTTCCTTTTCTATGTGCCATCTAGTGCAGCAGCAGCAGCACTCCATACTCCTCTTCATGTATGCTTTTGTGACAGAAGGATGTTTTCATTCTCGGTTATTATCTCGGTAATTCTCGGTTAATGCAAAAAACCAAAATTGCGTTGAACATTACTGACAGAACATTACTGGTATAGGCCTTGGCTATGGGGCTTCAGGCTGTTGGAGCAAACCACGAGCATCTTGGTTCTACATGTGTATATCTTTCCGTTGGTGGCATTCTATTGTAAGTTCCAAGGGTGCTACATTTTAAGCATTATTTGTGTCTTGATGAACCAAACCAAATTGAAACATGTACCTTTGATACCTTGTAAATAACTGTTACATTAATTAATCTTAGATAATTATGTTCTGTCCTGCCTTTATAGAGCTTAGTAATAAACAAAAGTTGCTATTGACATGTTTTGTCCATGTTTTATGCTGCTTGCCGTTCCCTTCGACTATACCTTTGCCGTATCTACTACTCTGACCTTACTTATTGCTACAGGATAATAGAATTAGTTACTTGTAGATTGTGTCTAATGGAATAGTAGATTGTAATTGCTACTCACTGTACTTATTTGTTCATGATTCTTGTATATTGTTTTTCATAATGATGTTGTCACACCAATGTTGCCTTCATGTTCATCGCACATCTGTTTAACTTTTCTTTGACAATTGTGGCTGTGTGAGTAATAACTATGGAACTTCTTGTTCCAGTTACTTACTGTTAGAAATTTTGGCAGGTTTGTATTATCATTTTCATTAGGAGCAGGCCCAGTCCTAGGACTTCTTTTGCCTGAGATTTTCCCAATAAAATACGAGCGAAGGCAATGGCTCTGTGCATGTCTGTGCATTGGGTAAGAACTCCACGAGACATGATATGCTTTATGAGTCATCATGCATGTGAATTTCTTAGATGAAAAATAATAAACTTATTAATATGGTAAGTTGCCTAAGTGCTGATAAATGGATGGATTATGGTAGCAATTAGAAGCAATCCACTTTTGGTCATAAGGCATATGAGGGTGCTAAATTGTTCAATCATTGTGAATTTGTAAATGGTTGGAGGCGTGCACATCATGGATAATGCAAATACTTGCTTTCTTGATAATATCATAGGAGTGCTCCGGTGGAATCCACTCCCAACACTTTTTCTCTGTCATGTTCTTTTGTTTACCTAATATTACCTGCCACATTCAATTTCCATTGTTTGATATAAGGCCTAGAAAATCTAGCTAAGTTTATACTGAATTTATTTTGTAGGGTTCAGCCTCACGTGCTCAAGGACAAAATGCGGATGAAGATGAACGTGAATGAGAACCTGATGGGCTCCGAAGGAGAGAGCGGCCACAACTTCCATAATCCAGAGTAAGTTGCGCGACCGCGACGAAGGTTTATGCATGGATGAATTTGTTTCTCTTATGAACTTGTGTATTGTGAATGGATAGACTGTCATATGGACTTTGTTTCTCTTTTGGAATGTGTGGTGAACTTTGATGGATGAACTTGCGTTTGGGACAAATTGACGGATGAACTTGTGTTGTGGAAGGATCTGTGAATCTAGACATATAAGCCTGTGATGAATTTTTGTGATTATATGCTTGTGGAATAAACATGTGAATCTAGATGGGTGTGGTTTTGGTTTCAGGGGGATGTAATTTCATCAGCCAGATACGTGGCCGACGAAATTACTGGGCGCCACGATGGCCGGCGAAATTACATGATCTAATTTCATCAGCCACTTGACCCACAAAATTAATGCCATGTGGCATTTAATTTCGTCGGTAGCTGTAAATTAGTCGGCTAGCTGACGAAAATAATATAAATTCATTGGGGTCCACGAAATTACTTTTGTAATTCCGTCTTAACTAATTTCATCGCCATGCCCACGAAAATCTTTTGGCTATTTTCGTGGGTTTTTGGTCCATGAAGAAATATTTTGTTCCTGTAGTGCATGCCTATTCTTCCGGCTCGTAGACATCCACTCTTTCGAGCCATGGCAATTCGGGCTCTAAGAAGATTTTTAGGTGTTGTCTGTTCGCTTTAAAGACTTTCGCATCATCGTCCTGGAGGGTGATGGCACCGTGATCAGCGGTATTAAGGACCACAAAGGGTCATTCCCACTTACTTCTAAGCTTACCATGATCAAACAAAACAAACACGAGAATTAAATAGTAGTACCTTCTCTCTTAGTTTGAATGTATTCATCTTGATGCACTTATCGTGCCATCTTTTTATTCACTCCTTGTAAAGCTTGATACTGTGGTAGGCCTTCTCCCTCCATTCCTCCAATTTAGCGAGTTGAATCTGTCGTCAAACTCCTGATGATGATTGGAGATCCATGTTCCAGTTCCTTATTGCCCAGTGAGACTTCAACTCAAACTCTATTGGTAGATGACAAGTCTTGCCGTACACCATCTTATATGGTGTTATGCTAGTGGAAGTTTTGTACGCTATGCGATACGTCTAAAGAGCGTCGAGTAGCTTGGATACCTAGTCTTTTCCCATAGCTGTGATAGTTTTTTGCAGGATGTTCTTAATCTGCTTATTTGATGTCTCAGCTTGGCCACTTGTCGGTGGATGATATGAAGTGGCAACACGGTGATCCGCACCGAGCTCTATGAGAAATCTCTTGAATCTTTTATCTATGAAGTGTGGTCCTCCATCGTCGATGATGACCCTTGGCGTACCGAATCGAGGAAATATGGTATCATAGAACAATTTGATTGAATGACTTGAATCTGTCGCAAAACACGAAAGTGTCTCTACCCATTTTGATATACAGTCCACTGCGATCAGGATGCACTCTTTCTCTCCACACTTGCAGAAGGGCCCTATGAAGTCTATGCCCCACACATCAAATACATCAAATTGAGGGTTGCTGGTAAGTGGCATAGTATCCCTTGTATTAATGTCTCTTTGGCGTTGGCACCTCGGACACCTTCGTACGAACTCCTTGGCATCATCATACATATTTGGCCAGTAGAACCCACTTTGCCAAATCTTTGCGTGAGTCTGATAGGCTCCATAGTGACTTCCGTAGGAAGATGAGTGGCATCTATCAAGGATTTGGGGTACTTCATAAGCAGGAATGCAGCGGCATAAGAGTCCATCTGCATAGAGTTTTTATAGGTAAGAGTCATCCCAGAGATAGAATTGGCTATCGTGAATCAGTTTTCTCTTATCAACATCTTTAGGCACATACCCAGTGACCATGAAGTTGGCCAGATCTATGTACCATGGTTGGGATGATGTGACCTTCAGAAGGGTGTCGTCGGTCATCTAGTCATCAATCAGCAAAGATGATGTTTCTTCAAACTGCATTCGTGAGAGATGACCTAAAACTGAATTTACAACTCCCTTCTTGTCCCTAATCTCTATGTCAAATTCTTGGAGCAACAGGACCCACCGTATTAATCGTGACTTTGCATCTTTCTTAATAAGGAGGTATTTGAGAGCTGCATGGTCTGTGTATATGATAACTTTGGCTCCCACCAAGTGTGATCTGAATTTATCAATGGAAAATACAATGGCCAAAAGTTCTTTTTCGGTGGTGGAGTAATTCTGTTGGGGGCCAATAAGCGTCTTACTTGCGTAGGATATGGCATGATGTTTTCTATCCTTGCTTTGGCCCAAGACTGGTCCTACAGCGTAGTCGCTGGCATCGCATGTGATTTCAATTGGAGTATTCTAGTCTGGTGGTTGAATGATGGGTGCTGTGACGAGTGCCTTCTTGAGTGTGTGAAAGGCTTATAGGCATGCATCATCGAACACGAAGGGTGTATCCTTGGCCAGAAGATTGGTCAGTGGTCGAGCTATAAAGAAGAAATTTTTAACGAATCTCCTATAGAACCCTGCGTGACCAAGGAAGCTTTAGAGTGCCTTGATGTTTGACGGAGGTGGTAGCTACTTAATAACTTTGATTTTTGCATGGTTCACCTCTATGCCTCTCTTTGATACTCTGTGTCCTAGCACAATCCCTTCTCTGACCATAAAGTGATATTTCTTCTAGTTTAGGACAAGGTTGACCTCCTTGCACCTTTGGAGAACCTTTTCTAAGTTTTTCAAACATCCATCGAAGGTTTTGCCGTAGACTAAGAAATTATCCATGAAGACTTCCATTATGTTCTCGAACAGGTCAGAGAAGATGGCCATCATGCATCGCTGGAATGATGCTGGAGCGTTGCATAGTCCAAACGACATCCGTCGGTAGGTGAAAGTGCCGTAAGGATAGGTGAATGCTGCCACTGTTTCATCAATGAGCTGTTGAAAGCTCAAAATTTTGTTCCTCAATGCATTGGTCTTTCCCAGAGGGAAATATTTTGTGAGGAATGCGTTGGAACACGCATCCCACGTCACCAATGTGGCACAGTTGAGGTAGAACCATTACTTCGCCTTTCCGACAAGTGAAAATGGGAAGAGGCATAGTTTGACGGCATCGAGGGACACGCCTTTCATAGTGAGCGTGCTGCAGATTTCTAGGACGTCCTCCATTGCTAGTCCGCAAAATGGGATAGCTTGAACCATATGAATCACTCTATGTTTTAGCTCAAAGTTCTCCCCTGCCTGAACATTGGGTCCCGTGGGAATGTTGTTGCTGGACGGGATGGAGAACTCACGGATGGTCTTTTCAGCCATGACATTGGTGAACGGAGTGCTTCTCGTAGATGGTGCTTATTCAAGTTACGTTGGTACAGGTATCTGCCCGTGGATAGTCTTTGAACGGACTCTCCTGAGCAGTGACTCTGGATTATTGTGGTAATTTTTCAGCAGGTCGAAACTGGTCATACACCTCCTTGTTGCATCCACAACAAAAATAACAGAGACAAGTGAGCCTGCTAACAACTAGAGGCAAATTTATAAAGTCTACGGGGTTTGAAAAGAGATTATCAATTATATCTCTGCCTATTGTTTCCCCAGCAACGGCGTCAGAAAAGCTTGTTGGCGTCTCTTAGCCTTAATAAGTTTTACTCCGCAAGTGCAAGGAGACCGTTGTAGCCTTTCACCCGAAGAATTCCAAAGTATCATAAATTTCGACAGGGAAGCGGCAGGCGAAAGAGTATAATTGGATAAACTCAGATCGAAAACTCCGTAAACTTAAATAAATGTACCAACCAGTAACCAGACGGGGGTAAGTCAAATAAGATAGGTGTATAGTGAAAAAGTAAATAAATTACCTAAGATACACGTAGAAAGGTATAGTTGCCTAGAATGACAACGGGTGAAATAAAGTTTCCAAACTATATTCTATTCGGCTGCAAAGACTATGTCGTAACTACTAAAGAAACTCAAGTAACAAGTGATGGTCTCGCGTTGAGCGAAATTCTAGCGTCCTCGAGGAGCCAAGGGGTAGATAGTTGGCTACCGAAAGAGAACCTAGCTAATGCCTACGGGCCTCCTGAAAGACGAGCCTGGACCACACAGGCACACCACACGCTGTCACCGAGTGGGGCTACCAAGCAAATCTGCGTGGAGAGGATGGCACGCTATAAACATACACAGGCAAAGCCGGAGTAACAATAGATTGTCCTTGATCAGAGGAGGGGACCTAACCAGAGCCTGGCGTATATGTTGGATTATAGCACCGGCAAGAATAACAGGACTTGAATGACTAAGATAATCACAGTCTAGCCAAGCAAGTATACAAAGAAAGGTACACTACACTTGCAAGAGACAGAGATAAAGTAAAGTAAAATATATTATACTGGAGATAGTAAAAGTACAAAGATACAAGGCGACTTTACCACAGACTCAGAGGTATCTCCAAGAACTCTGAGGCAAAGCTCCACCCACTCTAACTCCCAAGATTATCCTAACTACTAAGATGTGGAAATGGTACTCTCTAAGGTAGAATGGAACTCTCTCAACTTCTCCACACCTTTGCAAATGAGCTCTAGGGGTCTGTTTATAATCCAAGTAGGTGAGAGGGGTACTTGTAGGTGTCTAAGGTCAGTTGTGGGGGTAGGTCGGTGGCCGGCCGACCACCCACCATGGTCGAGAGACCACATGATTTACCGTCTTTGGCTATCCAATGGTTGATCTTGCTTCCCCATGTCAGTTGGCGGTTGAGTCGGTGGTTACACGTGCAAAATGCTTCCGAGAGGTGGCCAGGCGGCCAAGAAGAGTGGTCGAGCGGCCACGTGTTTTCCTCTGGTTGGGTGCATGTTGTCTCCCTCGGATTGATGATGTCACCGATCCAAGTGTTGGTGGTCTTCCGCCCCTTGGACACATTGGATGCTCTCTTGTATGGTTGGATTTGCTTGCCAATGTGTTTCTTTGCATGTAGGATCAATGACGTGGCAAATTGACTCCGAAGGTTGGACGGGCAACCCTATCACCAGGCCGAGTGACCCAGCAGGTGGTCGGGCGGCCAGTCACATGGTCGGGCAGCCATGACCAGTGGTCGGCCGACAATGACATTTTCACCAATGTTGCTCATCTTTGATCTTTGGCACGTTTTCATCTTTTTTGTATGCATTTTGGTACCTGTATCCAAATATTCATGTACATCTTGTGGAACTTATTAGTAGCAAGGGTTAGTCCAATTATTTTACAAGTTTCGCTTCATTTGGTGGATAATTGACGGTTGATATCGTGAGATTACGACCGTCAACAGCCGGGAGTGTTTCGGTCCCAAACTTGTGGGTAAAGTGTTCGCCTCTAATCAGAGTATAAATCTATTCGAATAGTAAGTGACCCCTGTCTGAGCAAGTTATGACTTGGTTTCAACAATTAGATATTTTATATAATGTGGGAATGGGCGGGATAAAAGTGATTTCGCCTGGCAATAGATGTTGGGTGTTACATTGGGTAAGACCCGGTAGCGGTGTGGAAAAATGTGTTGTGTCATGAGCCACAGTAAACCAGCAAGTCCAGTGGCAACTTTTCAAAAAGGGAAAATGTTTCCATAATCTAAAATTTGACAACTAATGCAAAAATGGTTTTTCTGCAAAATCCCTTAGCTCCACGTACACCTTGCATGTAGACATAGACTAAACCCAACTCCTTATGGAGAAACGTGGGCTTGTGGAGTACGAATGTACTCACCCTTGCTATGTTATTGTTTTTTCACACAGTGATAACGATCTATTCGGAGCTCTCTTCGGTTAGGTCATGCTCCTACTTCCCAACTAGCCGTGGCATTGGGTTTTGAAGAATGCTTCCGTTATATCTTATTTTATGTGCATTTATGTGCTCTGATTTGTAATTGTTAAGTCAGACGCTATGCTACTTGAATAAATGTGTTGCTAACCTCTTGGCATTAGCATTTGTATCGCATTTGAGTTTTAAAAAAAAATTGAGGACGCTTCAGCGTCTCGCGAGTGGAGACGCGCCGCAACGCTTGGTCACACCGGGCCCTGCTGGACCAGCCTCTCGCTGGTCATCACGTGCAGCGCGTGGCCTGCATCGCCTGGCCCTGCATCTTGAAGCTTTGGCCAACCGGGTGCCGCCACGCAGCACGTGTGTGCCCCACTCGTGTGCCCATAGGCAAGCGCGAGCCCCATCCCACTTCCCTCTGGCCACGTGCCACACAGCCATTTGCCGGATCCGCCATCCCGCTTGCAACGCCTCGCACGATATCTCCTGCGCGCCACATCTGATCCAAAGTATCCTCTGCGGCCACAACTCTGTTGGCCACTATGTGGTGCCCGACCCAGCCAATCAGATAGCACCACATCGCCGTCGCATCCTTTTTGCGAAAACACCCCTAGGCTTTTGCAGAATTAGCCTACAGTCCGCTCCTTTGTCAGTAGGCCCCTGGTTTTATGTTTTAAACTGCAGTTTTTTAAAACTATTTACAAACATGCCCTTGCAACCTTCAAAACCTTATACCTTTTCTGTTTTAAACCCGATTAGAGTGATTCTCGCACCCATGTGACCGTAGCAATATGTACAATAATTTTATACCTCTTTTAAGTTCTGTTTTTATGTAATGGTGTATTGTTGCTTACCTTTTTTTTCCCATGCTTGCATGTATGTGTGTATGTGGATGCTTATTTGGTGTCGTGATCGTGCGTAGACATTAAGCAATCTATAAGTTGAGGAACACCCCATTGAAGGCTTTGACCAGTGTTGACGCGGCTTAAGTACGAAAATTATGCATCATTTTATATGATTTTTCATTGATTTTATGCGTCAACTATATCTTTCACTAACATTTATCATCGATTATTGTGGATTTTGCAACATTGCCTTGGAAATATGCTACATGTGATTTTTACAGGGTTTAAGCCAATTTTTTCGCGAAATTCACCATGATCCACTTCGAGTAAGAAAAGACATCTAAATGACATGAATTGAAGATGAAAGATAAGGAAGGCTTGGTGAGATCATAAGCCCCTCTGTGTTGATCAAGGCTTCCTAATCAGAAGATTCAATGAAGTGTCAAGAGCTACAAGAAAATGAAGATATTTATTGAACGAAGATGTCAAATATGTCAAAGGCTAGAAGAATCCGTCAAAGCTCGGCCCATTACGAAGATTCTAGAAGCTCAAGAGTCTGAAAGACTCCGCACAAATATTTCTTAGGCGGCAAGCAATGTCCCCGCGAAAGATGGAAGGAAACGGACAAAGAAAGGGCTGAGGTCGGCCGACCTTAGGCCTTCTGGTCGGCCGACCCCACCCAACCGTGGGTCGGTTTCCGATTCCTTTTCTCCCACGCCTTTTCCAGGGTATAAATAGTTAGCATAGGCCCCGAGGTCGGGCATCCAATTCATTATCAAGGCGACAAGATGTAGAGAAGAGGGACAACAACTAGAGGAGAGTAGAGGGTCAAGTTTCTAGTCTAGGATTAGAGTTCTTCTAGTTCATAGAGGTGATTAGAGGCCTTGCACGGTGCTCTAATTACCTAGCTCCAGAGGTCTAATTGTATCATCGAGGGAATGTATGATCATGGTTGTAAGTATGATACAATTTATTAATGAAGCATTGATCTTGTCTAATTATCATCTTTTTGTTCTAATTATGATTGTTCTAGTTCTAATTAGTTTTAGATCTAGATGCTTGTTGATTAGATCATGTCTTTAAAGGTTATATTCTTCTAGCGTTCTTGATCGTTAATCTAGCTTATTAATGATATAGTTGTATATCTAGTTCTTTTTATCATGGTGATTAGATGTTCTAGTTGTGCTAATTATGTTATTAGACTATGTGAAGTAATTAGAAGTGCATTCTCTAATTATGTATGCCTGTTGAGAGTTTCTTGTCGATTACCTGGTTACTAGTGACAGTAGAGCCCGGAGAAAGGTTAAACTCGATCTAGGGGGTTAGGTTGATTGATCTTGATTTAATCGTGCTATGAAGTTTATGCTTGATCATGCTTGTCTACCTTGAGCTACTAGTTATCTCGCTACTTTAATCTTGTTGTGGCGTCCGTTATAATGCTTGTTTTGAATCCAATTAGAGCTCAATTAGAATCTAGTTAATACCCTTTGATTAGAGTTCTAGTTCTGTTCTAATTGCCTATCTTATATATATATTAGTATAGTTTAGACTTAGATTAGATATAGTTTAGAGCTAGTTTAGATATAGATTAGAACCTTATTTTATACCCTCAGTTTACCATAAACTCTTATTAATTAGATCTCAAATAGTTCGTTTCCTGGATTGACAAAATCCATGATACTCGTCCTAGGAAAAAGCTACACACGATACTGTCGCTTGCAGTATAAGGTTTTGCCGTGCTTAAGTGCCGTCAACAACCAACAACAGTAAGGACCTTTTGATGAAGGCAAGTATAACATGAGCAACATCAAATAACCTAATACTCATTGCATATGCACGTGTTAATTTTGATCGTGCATAGACGTTGAGCCATCTATGAAGTTGAGGAAAACCCCTTTGAAGGCTTTGACCAGTAACAGTAAGGACCTTTTGATAAAGGCAAGTATAACATGAACAAACTCATTGTGTATGCACGTGTTAATTTTGTATGCCCATCAGGACTATACGATAGCTACCTTTTATCCAATATCTACCTTTTGGGATGCATGTTGGTTAAATTATGCTAGGTGCAGCGCTAACTCATGTACCTTTTGTTAATAAATTTGATTAATGTTTTTATGCAATTTAATTGTTAAGCTTGGCCCTTTGTGTTGTGTGCTTGAGTGATCCATGTCTCATTTAAAACTTGACTTTTTAGCAACTTGGTTTATGGACAATGTGCTCGAGCAATGTGCTCAATGCTTTTGTTCATGGCCACTCTCCATAAGGATATATTCACAGAGCGACCATCTAGGACAATAGTGCTAGCACAAGATTGAAATGGGATGATCTTGACTAACTAATTAGGTTGTGTTGGTTTGGAAGTAACTTACCTACGTGACAAGAGAGGAAGTAAGCTTTAGGTTGAGTGTGTTATGTGCTTCTTCCTTTGGAAGTGTGCCCCACCATTGCAGTGCTTGATTCCTTGCGGTTACATCTTACCAATGTGATCTTTGTAAAAACCTTATAGTGTGCTTTCTAGTCATCCCACCTAAGGTAGTGTGATGAACCACTAGCGTAGCACATGAGTTTGGGTAAAGATGTGCAACATCTCGAGAGTGTAAAACTGATATATCAGCTGTGCTCACGGTTATGAGCAGCTCGAACACATCTGTTGATCAGTGGATCTTGGTTATGGTTTGGAAAGTTGGTTCTTGCATCGATAATATTGTTTAATATTTTATGCAACATCTTTTTGGGTGAATAGTTTATTCACTCACCTAGTAAACAGTTGTTAATAAAACATGTAAACTAAAAGCAACGCAGTCAACTCACCTAAATTTAGAGCCTCATGGTTTATATTATATTTGTTGAGTACGAGTTAAAGTACTCGCACTTGTTTCTTTTAAATTTTCTTTTGTTAGGTGGATACTCAATTGCTGCTCAAAAGATGAAGGAGTACAAACAAAAGTTCAAGGAGTTCCAGAGGAATGATCCCAATTAGTTTCTCTATGGACGGGAAAAAAGTACTCCAAAAAATATATTTTCAAACCGTCTCATAGAGTTGGAAATAATTACCCACCGCCACTGGCTACGCACATCCCACCCATACCGATTTGCTTAGGAAAACACCTGGTGCTTCTTCCTCCTCCGTGCGTCATCGGGACGGGGACGGGCACGGGTGCAGTGGAGGGGCACCGCCACCGGAGCTGGGCTCTGCCCTCGAGGCTGGGCACGGGCGGGCGGGGTGCCGCCGTGGCATCCTTCTTCGCAGGCACCTCTGTTGCCAGTCCAATGCACGTCCTTCGCGCGCATCCCTTGGGTCGGCACGGCCGATGCCGGCCTAGTGCATGGGTGTGGCCATTTCTGGTCCAGTGCGCAGCATCCCTAGCGCACACGAGTGAGCTAACTGCATGAGATGGATTGGTCCAGATCTATATGGTCGGTGAGAATGGTCGATCTGCTTCAATTTGTGTCGCATGAGCTCAGATGGAGATAATTCACCCTCAATCAACAAGATAGATTTCCATTGCCATTGGATGCTTTTCTCCTCCTCTTTTTCAGAGTTCTTTTGCTCCTCCGTCGCGGCATCCGAGAGCAGCAGGAGGTGGCCGCGCAGGTGCACAGCAAAGACGTCATCAGTGAAGCGCTGGAGTGAGCGGGACGAGAACGCGTCCGATGCCAGCTTCTGCTGAAGGCCCTAGAGGCGGTCGTCCACGTCCGAAGAGCCCATCGCTGACGAGCTCCGCGGTGGCGGCGCGGAAGCTCGCTCCTTTGGCGTACTCGTCGAAGCCGGAGCACAGGAGGTGGTCAACGCCGGTGGGGCTCGAGGTGGTGACAGCGTGGCCTGCGCTGAAGGGACCCACCCCTCGATGGCACCAGAGGGCGCTGCACGGAGTAGGTCGGTGTACCAGTCGAAGAAGCGACGACGGTTGCGAATGAAGTCCCCAGGGTGTTTCCCAGCACCGGGCTAGGGTACGGGCAGTGGACCGTAGTTGTTCCTGGCTGGGCTGGAGAAGCCCCACGGCGCCAGAGACGACGGTGGTGGAAGGACTTGTTTGGTAGAGTTTGTTCCAGATTCCCTTTTCGGGATCTGATTTTCTGATAGAGCGATTCTCTGATCGGAGTGAATCTGTTTGATGAAATAATTGACTATTTGTTTGTAAAGTGATTCCGCATACGTATTTATAATGTGGAGCGGGTTGAGAGCTTGGGGAGATGGTTTTTTAGCTCCCACTCTCTGCTAGCAAATTGGGCAATAGATTCACCTCGCTTACATCATGGGAGTAGATTGGTTTTTTGCCGTTTAACTGCGTGGGAGGGATTTTCACTGGGAGCGGAGCTGAAAGAGCTTTGCCAAACGGTCCCAAAGACGGCAAGAAAGGAAGAGGGACACGTAAGCGAGCGAAGAGGCCGACCGTCCAGCCCGTCACGTGAATGTGCAGATCATCAATACTTTCAACCCAGCAGGGGATTCACAACCCATCAAAGATAAAACAGGAAACTCACGTAAAAACAATAAATTATACAAACTTTGATTTGCTATCCTTTTCCAATTTACATTAAAATTTAAAGGTGCGGAGCGGAGCTCTTCCAAACACGCCTGTTACGGACTCCGCTCGGAGCAACCACCAGCGAGATAGGGCTGGGTGTTCAGTTAGTGCGGTTAAAACGGTTCGGTTAATTTTGTTTTGAAGTATTTCGGTTATGGACAAATTCTTAACTGAAATTATAGCTAGAAACCTTTTAACCGCGTAAATTCGATTGCGGTTAAATCGGTTCGGTTTTGTGGTTAACCGGAATATATATTATACATCAATAATAAGCAAATTAGAGTGACATTATGACAACGATTACAAGTTACTAGGCCACTAAAATAAACTTAGAAAGCTAGAAAAAACAATAAATATAGTCTCATTTAAATATCTTAAGTATGAAAATTTGATATCTCACGTACTTACACGTATATTTAACACACAAAATACATAAATATTATAATTAACTTGCTAGTTCGGTTAATTCGATTACATCCGTTAATGACACGTCAAAACCGAAATAATATGCGGTTAAAGGATATGATACAAATTTTAACCGTGAAATTAACCGTTAACCGATTTATTAATTCGGAACGTTCACGGTTAATTCGGAACGTTCGGTTTCGGTTATATTTTGCTCACACTGCAGCGACGTAACGTTACGGACTCGCGTCAGACCCGAATGCGATAGCCCCCGCCGCCTTCGGAGCCCAAATCCGAGGCCACGCCATACGCCAGTGGCGGCCACACTAACGCCACCGGAGATGGAGATGGAGATGGAGCCGGAGCAGGAGCCGGAGTCAAAGCCCGAGGCCGATGCTGTGCCCCCCGCGTCGGGCTTCGCGGCGCATGAGCTCCCGTCATCGCAGCTCGGTAAGGAGATCCCGTGTTTCCCTTTTTCCTTTCCTTACGAGGGAATTGCATTGGTAAAAATTGTTGTGGATTTCCACTCAATGGAAGGCTCTTGAAGGCACCAGTTTCATTTTATATTCATGTTTTTGGCCTTTTGGGTAAAGGTTTCCAGGTTTTTAGGTGTGGTATGACGAGTGGTATGAGTTATGTTAATACCGGTGCGCCCGAATCTATGGATTTCTGGGGGTTATGGCACTAAACCTTTTAGTTTGTGGATCAACTAAAATAGCTAGCATTAGCCATGTCCAACCAGCTAATGAGTGATATTCTCTTCGTCTTAAATTGTAAGGTGTTCTGGCCTTTTTTTATCCGTTCACTTTCGTACGAATGTTGATCAATCTAGACATATATAAACACTTGTACATGGAGCAATAAATGAATCTAGTAAAACCTAGAACCCACTTGCAATTTGGGATGGAGGGAGTAATAATTTCATGCCTATTAGCCTATTAGCTAATTTATTAGCTAGGCATGTTTGGATCCAAACCAACTAATTTCCCATAATTGTGCGTATCGCTAATAATTAGTTGTGTGCATCCAATCGGAGCCTAAGTGGGTCTTAGGGTTT
The DNA here is from genome assembly GCA_030272315.1 of Paspalum vaginatum. NCBI lineage: Eukaryota > Viridiplantae > Streptophyta > Magnoliopsida > Poales > Poaceae > Paspalum > Paspalum vaginatum. Next base: position 30,827,547 of record CM059018.1, on the reverse strand, counting down.
TTTTAGTCACTTGGTCTAGTGCTCTCTGTCCAGTCCAGTATGTTCTTTGTTCAACTGTTTGCTGAGCAGGAACAACATATTTACATTAATAAATGCGAATTACAGCTAGATACATACTGGAAAAAGTCAGACGAAAAATTGGAGGATAGGAAATCGTGGGTTATTGGTGGCAACAAAGGATCAGTAATGATGATAACTTGGTGCAAGCTATAAAAAATCATCTCTCTGCTAACAGTTAGTAATGGATTCGTTTGAATCTGAACAATGCATTGGACATGACTGTTTGATCCTATACCAGATGTTTTCAAGAGCAGAGTTAGATTATTATGTGATAGCAACACAGGCGATTTCGATGCTTGGGTATCATTAATAGGTTCTGCAGAGGGAACATCAGCAGTAAGTGGAATCTTCTCATTATTTGATTAATTTATTTCCATGGTTTGATACTGCCTCTTTTTTCTCTCTCTCATGTGATGTTGCATGACCTCATACAGAAATTGATGGATCAATATGTTTTCTTTCAATGCTTTTGAATTCTGCATCAGTTTATGTTAAGCTGTCATCGGGTTTCTGATGCTATCGTTCTTTCAGGATGACATAGAACTTATAAGCTTGGTATACCATAGCTTCTTATTAAAATTTCCTTTGTGCTATGGCTACTGGATCAAGTATGCAGCTCACAAGGCACGACTCTGCACAAAAAGAGATGTAGTGGATGTTTATGAACAAGCTGTCCAAGCTGTACCTCATTCTGTTGATCTTTGGGTCAGTTACTGTGGTTTTGGTATATGTGCATATGAAGAACCTGCTCATATCAGAAGGTGAAGGAAACACTAGTGCAATCTGTGTTTGGAATCAGATTTTCTTCTTATTTACACTGAAATGAAAATTGTGATACTCCTTAGTCCTACCATTTTCTTCCTTTACCCCCCTTTGATCTTTGTACACAATTCTTAACATTGCTTATTAATTTGCATTTTTATAATATTGTAAACTGAGATTATTTCCTGAACCAGCTATGATGAATATTTGTTATTAGTTCCTAACTATTACCCAGCGGATAAGTTTGAAAGTTAATGGGCAGAAAGAACATTATTGAACCAATTGTTACTAGAAACAGGTGCATTTTCTTATATGGAGTAAATTTCAGATTGAGTATCAGATCAAACTAGAGAGGCTTTGAGCATGATGGTCAAAGAAGTTAAGACCTCAGGAGGAAGAAACAATGTAGTGCTGGTACCCTCAATAAATATTTTAATCGTTCAAATCTCTCTATGCCCTTCTCCATACCCACCCATCGACTCACCATTGATTTTGTGGTTAGACTTATATTGTAAACACCATAATCTGACAAAGTTTACATAATCTAAGTTGTAAACGAATTTGTGACAGCATTATCTGTTAAAATTAACCTGTATTGTGAAATGGAAGGAGTTTACTAAGTGAATATGTATGTTATCTCAGAGTCAATATGGATATTGCCTGCAGCAATTATAAATGTGGAAAAAGGTTTAATAAACACCCTTTGATCGTTTTGGTACCATGTTGACCCTTTTCTGATGAGGTCAGCTTATTGTCACATTTTACCATATATTCCTTCTGTGCATCTTTTACTAATGTTTTTTTCCCTACATGGCAGTTTATTCGACAGGGCTTTATCTCTTGTCGGAAAGGATTATTTGTGCTATCACCTGTGGGACAAGTATATAGAATTTGAAAGTTCTCAAAAGCAGCTGGTTCAGCTTGCTACCATTTATATCAACACACTGAAATTTCCCACAAAGAAGCTGCACATGTATTATGAAAGGTATATCATGGCTGTTTATGATATCACTTTGATTTAACATGCGCCCTTAGGAATTATGGCACTCTGAGTCTCTGATCAATAGGCCTGTACATGGTCCAGTTTGACCGGGTTAGTGGAGAAACCTAATCTAAACCGGCTAGAGTTAAACTTTACGGTTTGGGAACACCGGATTTCATGGTTTCCACGGTTCTGCTGCCATGTGGAGCAGAAGGATGGCGTTCTTCTCCACCTCCAAACCAGACCATCGCAATGGCACCTCCAGCGAGCTGGACGAGGAAGATCTCCTCGTTATGATCCTGGCCAGACAGGAGGTGGTGGCACAGCTAGAGGAGGGTGTCTGGCCGGCGGAGGCAGAGATGGAGGAGTCGTCGCACACAAGCCGGCGGAGCCGCGGATGAACAGCGACAGGCGGCAAAGGCGAGCGGGCGCGTCATCCTGCAGCTGGAGGAGGCCAGGCTTGAAGTCGCCACATAGCGGCAGCAGGGCGCCGCTGAGCCGGCTGAGCAGCAGTGGAGCGCCACGGGAGGTTGGGACGGCTGTGCAGGTGAAGGAACAGAGGAGGAAGGATGCTCAGGTCAGAAAGACGGTGGGTTATGCGGTCTCAAACCAGCTTAACCCAACCCGGCTATAGCTGCGAACACGGTTTTGTTTGGGTTGGCTTCACCGGTTTCTCGGTTTGAAGCCGGAACATGTACAGGCCTTCTGATCACGCTGTTCTAACTATTATTATTACTTATCAGTACAAAGGGTCTTGCTGCTGGTGTTGTTAAGATCATTCTTTTACTCTTCTTGCTGCAAGCGACTGATGAACATAACTTCTTTTTTTATTAAGTTTTGACCCTGATTACCTGAGTAAATTATATTACCAGTATGTCATATAATAGTACATTGTTTTCTTTTTGAGTTAGTTAATGTGGAGATGATAGAAAATACCTAACCTCAGCAGATACTAGTTTACTACTTCCAAAAAGATATTCTGGGATTGCCGGGATGCCTATTTTTTCTACTCAACTGCAAAAGAAACCTTTTGCAGACCATAGCAAAATGCTAGGCTTCCTGAGCAAGGTTACAATACATCCGCTAGGATGGTTAAGATATTTACACAGGACCTTAGTGGCACGAAGAGTCGCTATGGATAACTAGGAGATGTTGATACTAGAACTGTCCATACCATCACACTACAAAGTTTCTTAATTTACAAATTGTTTGAGGTCTTACTAATGGACCTTTTTTTGTTTCTTGGGATTGTAAATGTTACAGTTTTAGAAAGTTCGTAACATTATTGGAACAAGAGGTGACAACTTGTGTTGCTGAAAGGTTATCAAAAAAGATACATTCTTCTGAAATGATAGACGCTGAGGATTCTGAATTGGATATATCAACTATTATTGCTGACTTATTTTACCGAAAAGGTGGGCATCTTAGTCTTGGAGCATTGAAGCATTACATATCTGCTGGGGAGAGGCTCTACAGAAGGTCCAGTAAAATTTACAAAGAAATTTGTTGCTTTGAGGCATCCATAAAAAGGCCTTTTTTTCATGTCAAGCCACTTGATGATGATCAGCTTGAAAACTGGCACCAGTATCTTGACTTTGTTGAGAAGAATGGGGATTTTGACTGGGTATTTTTTTTCATCTTGTAGTTGTTTCTTCATGCAAAAGGCTAGCTACATATTTTCATTATAGCATCTGATTACATCTCATGTCCTTGCCTTCCATTTGCAGGCTGTAAAACTTTATGAGAGGTGTTTGATCCCTTGTGCTAATTATTCAGAGTTTTGGATCCGCTACTCAGAGTATGTTGATGCTAAAGGTGGCCGAGAAATTGCAAACCATGCTCTCGGTCGAGCATCATCATGTTTTGTAAAGGTATTGCTTGGCAACATACTTGACTTTCTAGTTTCTACATCTTTTAAGGACCCTGTGTGCTTCTGTGTTATGTGCATAGCCGGATATGTGTCCAAAGGACAAAGGGTATGCCACCTGCTCTTATCTTACCGCTGGCAGGGTTTTGGGCTCTTCTCTGTGTGGTAGAGAGGCTTTGAGGCATACAATAAAATTTCTTGTCTATTCTAAATTATAGTAGGGACTCACTTAACAATGATCAATCTAAATGGCAGCTGATCTAACTCATATACCTTCAGTCACAGAAATGAATTGGGTCTTTAGGATCTGCAGTCTAAGAACTATAACATTTGATCACTAATTCCTACCACCTCCAATCTTAATTGTATGACGTTCATTAGTTCATTTTTGTACTAATCAATATCATAAAAAAACTGGAGGGGGTATTATATTATATTTATAATTTATAATATCAAGAAACGACTTTCCAAAACCAATCTACTAATTACATTTCCAAGTTCAACATTTTCATGTACACATGCATTCACTCACTCTTTGTACTGCCAATAACAGAGCAAATATTGCTACCAGTATGATGAATTATTGTAACTTGAATCATAAAATGCTGAGCGCCTCCAGTTTCAATATGTATCTTGATGGTCAAAGATTAGATGATTTGACGTCAGGCAGCCCAAAACTCACTTATTGGAACTGGAATACTACTAGGGCTGTTTGGATTGCAAAGCCACACGCTGCACCGTAACTTCAGCGGCACCTAACTTGTGGCCGTGAAAATAAGTGCCTAATCTTCGGCAACACGAGACGCGAAATATGAACTGCATGGATGTGGATGGGATGCGGCGTGCCTAAGTTAAAGAACAAATCTAAACTGACTCCGAGATAGCTGCGGCATGCCGCAACAGAGGGAAGGCCCCTGGGGTGCTAAACCAAACATCCCTTATATAAATGGTCATAGGAAATGAATTATTGGGGAACTACACATTCTTGCTGGAGAAGATAAAAGATCTCTCAATCCTCACCATGTCCTGCTACAGTTCCATGGGAGCTGTTCACGCTGCATACCAGTGAATGGCCATAACAGTCTGCATGGGCATGTTATACCAAGTACATACAAAGAAGGCACAATCAACTTCTGATACATCTCCTTCCCTCAACTCTGATCCCTATTCCCTAACACAATGGTGTTAGGAAGATAGCTTATTGATCTCAAAATATGGGGATAGGGTTCCAAAGAGCTACACCTAAAAAGTTCTCTTTGTTCCTCTTCCTTGGTCACAATGGTGAATCGAAGACTGATAAGGCATTGTAGATTTGTTGAATAATTTTATATTTAAATTCATTGCCTTTCCTTTGTCTATCACTCTGGAGGTTTTTATTCGGGTGCTGCTACGTTTTTTATGCGTTATAGTGTCATTTCTCATAACTGTTGTAACACTTGACCCAGTTTCAGATTTCTGTATCCTTTTTGGCATGTGAGTCCAGCACCAACCAATGAGTTATTTACTTTCAATCATGGGCCATTATAATTTTGTCACAAGGGTTGAAAACCTCAGATGAATGGAAAGATTTCATATTTGACACAGATTCTAAAAAACAAGCTTAAATCAGTGAATAAGGGCTGTAACTGTAACTTAATCTCTTGTTTTTTTTGTAGAGCATGTACTCTACTGCTAGCAAAACAGCCTCATTCTAATCTTTTTTTTTTTGTTTTTTTGCCATCCAAGCAGGGAGTTCCAACTTTCTGCATGTATTACGCATTGTTTAAAGAACAAATTGGTGATGCACTGGGTGCGCGCTCTCTTTTTGCTAGGGCAAGCAGTAATTTCACTTCAGGGTTTTATGCAAATATTAATAGGCTGGCCAACATGGAAAAACGCATGGTATACACCAATACACTTTCGTTCCTTGTGTGTAATTTCCCCACTTGTCCTTTTTGTCAGAATATCATCCTCTTCCACTGTTTAAATGTTCATAGGGAAATCCTAAAGCAGCTTCTGAGATATACGAGACAGCAATTGAGGACGCATTGCAGACACAGAACATAGAGTTACTTCCAGACCTGTACAGCAACTTTGCTCAATTCATATATGCGGTAAGAGCAATGTACTTTGCCACAGACATCAAGATGCTATGCCCATTTCAGTTCTACTATACATGCTTTATGCAAAGACATCCTTCAGGTTCCACATGAAATGAGATGTACTTATACTACAATGTTCATTCTCTTACATACATATATTCCTGTTAGATATATCTATATATCTCTGTATTTCCTATGTATTGTAGGGGGTTATAGTGTATATATCTCTTCATGTACTGGTGTATATATATCGGCCTAAGGGCCTCATAATGAATACAAGTGCTATTCATAACATGGTATACAGAGCCAAAATTAGGGTTAGGTTTTCTCTCCTCCCCTGAACAAAGATTCTAGTGTTGCACTTGCACCTCCAATTTTTTTTCGGATCGATCTACTGTGTGCTTCGGATCGACGCCTGCTCGCCGGCTCGTCGCCGGCTCCCCTCGTCGCCATCTGTCCCCACACCCCTCCGGCAGCCAGCTCATCGTCGTCCATCCGCGCACCGGCTTGCTGTCTCGTGCTCGGGTTGGCTGTGTCTGCCGATTCGTTTCATCGACTGTAGCTCTTTAGATAGGTAAAAAACAAAAAAAAGAAGCAAAAAACGCGTTCTCGCCGTCGCCTGTTACTGATTGTTTGAGATGGCGCCTTCGGCTCCTTCCAACGGTGGTGTTCCCATCCTTCGTTGTCCGCTGCTCTTTGATGGGACTAACTACCGTGTCTGGGTTCCTCGTATGCGCTGGCACATGTGTGGCTTGCGCCTCTGGGAGTTTCTTACTGGCGAGCTTCTATGTCCGCCTTGTCCTAAGGCTCCGGAGCGCCCTAGATTCCAGAGAAGGCAACCGATGAAGCAAAGAAGAAGCTCCTTGCAGATTTTGATGATCTTATGGCATCCTATGAGTCTCAGTTCAGTGCTTATAGGGGTTGGTTGGATGAGGATGCTCGTGCTGGGTCTATTCTTACTACTAGCATGGAGGATCAGTTTGCTGCAGAGATTGTTGACTTTGATCGGTCTCATCAGATGTGGTCTTTCCTTTGTGATCCCTATGAGCCCACTGGTCACTCTGCTTATTTTGCTGCTATTCGTCAGGGGCAGTTGCTACATCATGGTGATCTTAGTGTTGATGAGCTCTACACCCAGTTGTCTGCTATCTGGCGTCAGATTGATTCGCTATGTCATCCACTGTCACCGAGTACTTGTGAGTTCTGCCATGGTCAGCAGTCAGATATTGAGCTTCAGCACACATATGCCTTTTTGACTCGTCTCCGTGATGAGTATGAGCCTCTTCGTGCCCAGCTTCTTGCTCGTCATCCATTTGTCTCCTTGATGGAGGCTCTCGCTGATGTTCGTAATGAGGAGACTCGGCTTCGTACTGCTGGATTGTTACCATCTGCGTCTGCATTGGCTGCTCGTTCTTCACCCTCACGGCCACTTGTTCCTCCACTGTCTTTACCCTCGTCAGCACCTGCGTCCTTTCCTTCTGCACGTGAAGGGGGTGGTGGTGGTCTTCATTGTGATTATTGTGGGAAGGACGGACATGTTGAGGCCTTATGTTACAGGAAGAAGAAAGCGCATCGCTCTTAGACTCGTCAGGCTTCACAGACTTCACAGGCTTCACAGACTTCTGGTAGTGCTAGTGCTGGAGTGTCTCAGAGGAGTTCTACAGATCCAGTTGCCCAGGAGATGCTGATGCTTCTTCGTCGCCTTGCTGCCTCTTCACCGTCTTGGACTGCTAGTGTTGCGACTCTGTTTGCTGGCTCACCGGGTTCTGCTGCTGCTTCTCAGTCTTCCACTCAAGGACCACCAGGTACTAATGCATGGATTCTTGATTCCGGTGCCTCTTTTCATATGACTCCTCAGCACACTTTTCTTTCTTCTATTCATTCTCCATCTCGTTCTCTCACTGTTCACACTGTTGATGGGTCCCCTCTTTGTGTTGCTGGAGAGGGCACTCTTTTGTCTAACTCTTTTCATGTTCCTAATGTTTCCTATGTCCCTGATCTAACCATGCAGGGCTGTCGTATTATCCTTGATCCTGATTTTTGTTATGTTCAGGATCGCAGCACGGGCCGCCTGGTTGGTACTGGCCCTCACCGTCGTGATTCTCAGCATCTTTGGGAGCCTGACTGGCTTCATCTTTCTTCCGCTGCCCCTGCCGATCGTGTTGGCTCCGCTTTGGCTGCTTCGTCCACCTCGTCTTTCGCTCAGTGGCATCATCGGTTGGGTCATCTGTGTGGCTCTCGTCTGTCCACTTTGGTTCGTCGTGGTCTCTTAGGTTCAGTTTTAGGTCATGAGTCCTTAGCTCAATGTCAGGGTTGTCGTCTGGGAAAGTAGGTCCAGCTTCCCTATCATTCTGGTGAGTCGGTGTCTGAATGCCCTTTTGATCTTGTCCACTCAGATGTATGGGGTCTTGCTCCCTTTGTTTCCAAAGGGGGTTACAGATATTATATAATTTTTATAGATGATTTTTCTCGTCACACATGGATTTACTTTATGAAAAATCGTAGTGAGGCTTTATCCATCTATAAGAATTGTTCTGCTATGGTTCGCACTCTTTTTGACACTTCTATTCGTGTTTTTCGTGCTGGCTCCGCAGGTGAATACCTTTCTGATGCTCTTCGTCAGGTTCTTTCTGCGCAAGGTACTCTTGCTCAGTTTTCTTGTCCTGGCGCTCACGCTCAGAATGGTGTTGCTGAACGCAAGCATCGTCATCTTCTTGAGACCGCTCGTGCTCTTATGCTTGCTTCTTCTGTTCCACCTCATTTTTGGGCTGAAGCTGTCTCCACTGCCACATATTTGACTAACATTCAGCCTTGTTCAGCCTTTCATGGTGGTAATTCTTTTGAGCGTCTCTGTGGTAAGACGCCTGATTATGACAGCCTTCGTCTTTTTGGGTGTCTTTGCTATGTGGTTCTCGCACCTCATGAGCACACCAAGTTGACCGCCTAGTCTATGGAGTGTCTTTTTAGGATATAGTGCTGAGCATAAGGGATATCGTTGTTGGGATCCGGTTGGTCGACGGATGAGGATTTCTCGGGATGTTGTCTTTGATGAGTCCCGTCTTTTCTATCCTCTTCCTTCCTTTGATGCTTCTTTAGCATCCTTAGTTGATCCCCTTTCATTTTTGTTTATTCCTGATACTGCTCTTCCACATATATCTTCTCGCTTGATACCCTCTCCTACTGTGCCTCCTTCAGGAGTTGTGCCTCCGTCTCCTTCTGTAGTGCCACCTGTCCAATCTCCTTCGGAGTCTTCTTCTTTGATTCCTGACTATACTATAAAGCCTCCTGTGACCCATGTCTACACACACCGTAGTGCTTTGAGTCCTTCTGATCCTCCTTCTGATCCTCCTTCTGATGAGCCATCTTCTGGACCTTCTGAGCCTTCTTTTGATGAGCCATCTCTCGCTGCTTCCCATGAGCAGCTTGTTCGTCGTGGTCATCGGTCTCGTCAGCCTGTTGATCGGTATGGTTTTGGGCCTGTTACTTGGCAAGGTTTTGCCGGTTCTGTCCTTTCTGAGCCACTTTCCTATCGTGATGCTATTCTTCATCCAGAATGGCAGCTTGTGATGGCTGAGGAGATAGCTACACTTGAGCGTACGGGCACATGGGATCTTGTTCCGATTCCCTCTTATGTCCGTCCTATCACCTGTAAGTGGGTCTGTAAGGTTAAGACTCGCTCTGATGGATCTCTTGAGCACTATAAGGCTCATCTTGTTGCCAGTGGTTTTCAGCAGGAACATGGTCGTGATTATGATGAGACCTTTGCTCCTGTTGCTCATATGACCACTGTTCGCACTCTTCTTGCTGTGGCCTCTGTTCGTGAGTGGTCTATCTCTCAGCTTGATGTCAAGAATGCCTTTCTTAATGGTGAGTTGCATGAGGAAGTTTATATGTAGCCACTGCCTGGGTATTCTGTTCCTGAGGGTATGGTTTGTCGTCTTCGTTGCTCTCTCTACGGTCTTAAGCAGGCTCTTCGGGCTTGGTTTCAGTGCTTTGCTTCTGTGGTCACGGCTGCTGGTTTTTCTGCCAGTGCTCACGATCTTGCTCTGTTTGTACACACATCACCTCGTGGTCGCACTATTCTCCTCCTCTATGTTGATGATATGATTATCACTGGAGATGATCCTCAGTTCATTCCCTTTGTCAAGGCACGTCTGAGTGAGTAGTTTCTTACGTTTGATCTTGGCCCTCTTCGCTATTTTCTTGGGATTGGGGTTTCCTCTACACATGAGGGATTTTATTTGTCTCAAGAAAAATATGTTCATGGCCTTCTTGATCGTGCTTCTATTACTGATCACACGGCTGCTGAGACTCCCATGGAACTCAATGTTCACCTTTCTGCCACTAATGGTGAGCCTCTTGATGATCCTACTCGTTATTGTCACATCGTAGGGAGTCTTGTTTATCTTGGTGTTACTCGTCCTGACATTTCCTATTCTATGCATATTTTGAGTCAGTTTGTTTCTGCTCCCACTCAACTCCACTATAGTCACCTTCGTGTCTTACATTATCTTCGTGGGACTATGTCACGTCGTTTGTTCTTTCCACGCTCTAGCTCTTTACAGCTTCAGGCTTATTCTGATGCTACTTGGGCTAGTGATTCCTCTGATCGTCGATCTCTTTCTGCTTATTGTATTTTTCTTGGTGGTTCTCTTATTGCTTGGAAGACTAAGAAGCAGACAGGAGTTTCTCATTCGAGCACAGAGGTTGAGTTGTGTGCTATGGCTCTTGTGACGGCTGAGGTGACTTGGTTACGGTGGTTTCTAGCAGATTTTAGGTTACAGTTGGCTGATTTCTTCACGAAGGCACAGACCAGGTCTCAGCATAGTTTTTATCTCTCCAAACTCAGTGTGTTTGATCCACCTTGAGTTTGAGGGGGGTGTTAAATATATCTATATATCTCTGTATTTTCTATGTATTGTAGGGGGTTATGTGTATATATCCCTTCATGTACTGGTGTATATATATCGGCCTAAGGGCCTCGTAATGAATAAACGTGCTATTCATAACAATTCCCATATATGCAATGGACCGAAATTAAATTAATATATGTGTGATCAATGAGTGTAGCAATGTCTGCCTCTACTTCTGTAGTAAGATGCAGGAAACTGTTCATTTTCTGTGTAGCATGTGTGTAACAAAAGCTGTCTCTGCTTGTATGGTAAGATACAGGAAACTGTTGATTTTTTCATCTAGCATATTCTTCATGGACTTGTATCTGTATCCAATATCATTACATGTTCCTTTTCTTTTTCTTTTAATTTTAGGCTGATACGTTATGCTCTACAGGCAAGTCATAGCATTGGTGAAGCTAAAGAAGTCTTTGTCAAGGGAATAAATCGTGCACCCTGTAAACCATTGATTAAGGTTGCATAATTTATTGAGCACAGTTCCTACATTATTTATCTTTTCCTGTGCATAATAAACCTTGTTTTTATTCTGTTACTTTTTTTTTGTTTAGGGATTCATCCAGTTCATGAGTACACATGGAGGACCTACAGCAGTATCGCTTCTTGATCCTGTTATTTCTAACGCCGTGACGCCTGGATCTGATGTGTCTACAGCTTTAAGCCTGGGGGACCGTGAAGATATCTCATTGTTGTTTTTGGAGGTTAGAGGGTTTCCCAATAATTATGTTGTTAATTTTTCCTTCCCACGCAGAGGTGGGCGGGTATCTGTTGCATTTGCATTTTGCACACTTAATATCCATGCACCAATCAGATGGTTACTTGGATAAACTAGGGGTGTGAACATGTTATGACCGGCATCCAGTACCAAAGGAGGCAGGCCCAAAGTGGCTAGACGTCATATAGGGGTCTAGGGGCCTATGGGCCTGATTATCTTAGGGTTTCATTAAGTCTTCGAGTCTATGAGTATTTGGGCCCATTAGGGACAGCCCAATTAGGGAATTATATATACTTGTAATAGGACCATGGGATGATCAAGCAAGAGCAATCTATTATTGCCGGCTTCCCTGAGGAAGCCGGAAGAACCCTAGCCCTCGCCTCCCTGTCCCCCTGCGCGCACCAGCAGCAAGGACGGCGCTGGGGCGCCGTCTTCCCCCTCGCCTCCCAGCTCCTCATCCCTACTCCCTGCGCTCAATTCCCGGTAGGATCCGCAATCCTACCAACCTGGTATCAGCGATGTCAGGCCCTTCCTCCACCTCGCCGAGCTCCACCACCATCCCGCCGACCGCCTCCACTACGCCACTACCGCCGCCCCCGCCGCTGCCATCCTCCACCTCCGCGCTGCTCGCCCCCGCCGCCACGCTGCCATTCACCATGGAGTCATTGGCCAACGCTGTCTTCAATCTCGCCAACTCCATGGCCAATATCCAGTCCTTCCTCACCCGCCAGTTCCCGGCCATGGCCTCCATGCCGCCACCACCGACCACAGACACCCTCCGCCTTCCGCTGCCTGTCCCTGCGCTCAGCGCGCCCACCACCACGGCGCCGGCCTCCGCAGGCGTCCCCCTCCACCTCTTGTCCATGCCACCATCGCCATCCCCCATCCCATCTTACCTTCGATCACCACCGCCACCACCACAGTTCACGATGTCCACGTCTCCTACCCCGTCTGTTCCCTACGGAGGGGTTGACGGCACCCTTCCCTGCGGTGCCTCGGCGGGAGGACCCTCGGCGCCTGTTCCGCCGCTGTCCTCCGACGGTGGCGCCCCGAGTCACGGCCCGGGTCCCGGCCACCTGCCTCCCCGCTACTACAAGCTGGAATTCAACACCTACGACGGCTCGGAGGACCCGCTCTACTGGCTCAACCACTGTGAGCAGTTCTTCTGGGGCCAACGCACCTTGGCCTCCGATCGCACGTGGTTGGCTTCCTACCACCTCACCGGCGACGCCCAGACGTGGTATTACGCCCTCGAACAGGAGGAGGGCATGCCGTCCTGGGAGCGCTTCCGCGAGCTGTGCTCCCTCCGCTTTGGCCCGGCAGTGCGCGGCACCCGGCTGGCCGAGCTTGCCCGGCTCCCCTTCACCTCCACGGTGCAGGACTACGCCCAGCGGTTCAGCGCGGTCCTGTGCCACACCAGCGGCCTCTCGGCTCCCCAAAAGGCCGAGTTGTTCATCGGCGGGCTCCCGGACCACATCCGCGTCGACGTCGAGCTCCGCGAACCCCGTGACCTCCAGACGGCCATGTACCTGGCTCGGGCATTCGAAGCCCGCGCGGCTGCCACTCCGCCGGCTCCTGCACCACGCGGCCTCCGGGCTCCACAACGGTCGGGCGCCCCGCTACCCTTCCGGACGGCGTCGGCGCCACCAACACAGCCGCCGCTGCCCCTTCCACCGGCGGCAGGGGGGGTCCTGCGCCACCACCGCCAGGCGGCCGCCCTTTCCGCCGTCTCTCCCCTGCAGAGCAGCAGGAACGTCGTCGCCAGGGTCTCTGCTACAATTGTGATGAGCCCTATGTCCGGGGTCACGTCTGCAAGCGGCTGTTCTACCTCGAGTCCGCGGACTACGTCGAGGACGACGACACCCCCGGGGAGGACGTCGCCGGGGACCATCCGCCGGACGGGGAGCCGGTGGCTGCTGCTATGACGGCCACCGAAGCTGTGCGCGATCCGACGGTCTCTCTCCACGCCATCGCCGGGGTGCGCTCCGCGCAGGCCATGCTCGTACCGGTGCGCGTCCAGGGCCGCCCGTTCGTCGCCCTCCTCGACTCCGGCTCGACGTCGAACTTCCTCAACGCCGACATCTTCCGGGACCTCCAGCTCGACACCGACCCACGCCCAGCCCTGCGCGTCCTGGTGGCCAACGGGGACCGCGTTCCGTGCCAAGGTGTGGCAAGGAACGTGCCCCTGGAGGTGGGCACGGAGACGTTCTCCATCGGCTGCTACGGCATCGCCTTGGGGGCTTTCGACCTCATCCTCGGCGTCGACTTCCTGAAGACGCTTGGGCCGGTGCTGTGGGACTTCACCGCCTTGCGCCTGGCGTTCACCCGGCACGGCCGGCGCATCCACTGGCACGGCCTCGGTCCCCACGACGACCCTCGGGCGGGACCGACCGCTCACGCAGTCACCGCCGCCGCCCCGCAGCCCTTGCTGGACGTCCTCCTCCAGCAGTACGTGGATGTCTTCCAGGCACCACAGGGGCTGCCACCGGCACGGCCCTACGACCACCGCATTCACCTGCTGCCGGGGACACCCCCTGTCGCCGTCCGTCCCTACCGCTACCCGCAGCTGCAGAAGGACGAGTTGGAGCGGCAGTGCGCCGACATGCTGGCGCAGGGTATCATCCGGCCTAGCACGTCGCCCTTCTCCGCACCGGTGCTCTTGGTCCGCAAGGCCGACAGGTCGTGGCGGTTCTGCATCGACTACCGCGCCCTCAACGCCAAGACGTCCAAGGACAAGTTCCCCATTCCGGTGGTGGATGAACTCCTGGACGAGCTCCACGGGGCGCGCTTCTTCACCAAGCTCGACCTGCGCTCGGGCTACCACCAGGTGCGGATGCACCTTGACGACATCGCCAAGACGGCGTACCGCACGCACCACGGCCACTACGAGTTCCTGGTGATGCCGTTCGGTCTCTCGAACGCCCCGGCGACGTTCCAGGCGCTGATGAACGACGTCCTCCGCCCCTTCCTCCGCCGGTTTGTGCTCGTATTTTTTGACGACATTCTCATTTACAGCACCACATGGGCCGAGCACTTGCAGCACATCCACATCATCCTCAGCACCCTTCGCTCCCACCGTCTCCACCTCAAGCGCACCAAGTGCTCGTTCGGGGCGCCCTCGGTGACCTACCTCGGCCATGTCATCTCGGCCGACGGCGTCGCCATGGACGCCGACAAGGTGGACGCCGTGGCGTCCTGGCCAACGCCGCGATCTCCTCGGGGCCTCCGCGGCTTCCTGGGGCTTGCGGGCTACTACCGGAAGTTCATCCGGGACTTCGGCGTCATTGCCGCCCCTCTCACCAGGCTGCTGCGCCGTGACGCGTTCGCCTGGGATGAGGACGCAGGGGCGGCCCTCCAGGCCCTCAAGGACGCCCTGACTACCGGACCAGTGCTGCAGATGCCGGATTTTACCCGGTCCTTCATCGTTGACTGCGATGCCTCCGGCGTTGGGTTCGGCGCCGTCCTCCACCAGGGCACCGGGCCCCTCGCATTCTTCAGCCGGCCGTTCGCTGCCCGCCACCTCAAGCTCGCGGCTTACGAGCGTGAGCTGATCGGGCTGGTACAGGCGGTGCGGCACTGGCGCCCCTATCTGTGGGGGCGCTCCTTCATCGTCCGTACCGACCACTACAGCCTGAAGTTCCTGCTGGATCAACGTCTGTCCACGGTGCCGCAACACCAGTGGATCAGCAAGCTCTTCGGGTTCGACTTTGAGGTGGAATACAGGCCGGGGCGCCTGAACATCGTGGCGGATGCCCTCTCCCACCGGGACGCCGAGCACGTTGATGGGGGCTCCGGGCCGAAGGCATGCACCATCTCCGGCCCCTCTTTCGCCCTCCTTGACGAGATTCGTGCCGCGGTACAGGCAGCGCCCGACGCGCAGCTCCTACTGCGCCGCCTGCACGCCGGCGACCTGCCGGCGCCGTGGCGCCTGGAGGGCGGCCTCCTGCTGCACGCCGCCCGCATCTTCGTCCCGGACTACGGTGACCTGCGCGCGCGGGCTGTGCAACTCGCCCACTCAGCTGGGCACGAGGGCATCCAGAAGACACTTCACCGCCTTCGCTCGGATTTCTATATCCCGAGCGATCGCACGCTGGTCCAGGCTTGGATCCGCACCTGCGCCACCTGTCAGCGGAACAAGACGGAGACGCTTCGCCCCGCCGGGTTGTTGCAGCCCCTTGAGGTGCCGTCCCAAGTGTGGGCCGACATCTCCCTCGACTTCATCGAGGGGCTTCCCAAGGTTGGCGGAAAATCCGTCATCCTCACCGTGGTCGACCGTTTTTCCAAGTATGCGCATTTCATTGCGCTCGGCCACCCTTACACGGCGGCATCCGTCGCGCGCGCCTTCTTCGACGGCATCGTCCGGCTACACGGGTTCCCCACCTCCATCGTCAGCGACCGGGACCCAGTGTTCACGGGCCATGTGTGGCGCGACTTGTTCCGGCTGGCCGGCGTCCGGCTGCGGATGAGCACGGCGTTTCACCCCCAGACGGACGGTCAGACGGAGGTGGTTAACAAGGTCATTGCTATGTATCTCCGTTGTCTGACAGGTGACCGGCCACGTGCCTGGGTGGATTGGCTGCCATGGGCGGAATACTGCTATAACACTTCGTTCCACACGGCCCTGCACACCACTCCCTTCGAGGTGGTCTACGGTCGATCACCCCCGCCCATGGTGCCTTACACGCCGGGGACGGCGCGGACGGAGACAGCTGACACGCTGCTCCGTGACCGCGATGAGATCGTTGCCGAGGCGCGGCAGCGCCTCATTCAGGCCCAGCAGCTCTCCAAGAAATACTACGACGCATCTCACCGTGACTTGGAGTTCCAGGTCGGCGACTGGGTCTGGCTACGCCTGTTACACCGGACGGCCCAGTCCCTGGACCTCAAATCCCGTGGGAAGCTCGGTCCACGCTACGCCGGGCCCTTTCGAGTGCTGGAGCGCATCGGCGCCGTCGCCTACCGACTACAGCTACCGCCGGGCGCCCGCTTGCACGACGTCTTCCATGTGGGGCTGCTCAAGCCGCACAGGGGCGACCCTCCAGCGTCACCAGGGCCCCTACCGCCGGTGCTTGATGGGCGCCTCCTACCAGTCCCCGATGCGGCGCTCCAAGCACAGCTACGACGCGGCGTTTGGCATCTTCTCATCCAGTGGCACGGCCAGTCTCCTGACGAAGCGACGTGGGAGGTGCTTGAGGACTTCCGCCGGCTCTACCCCGACTTCCAGCTCGAGGACGAGCTGTTTGCGCAGGCGGGGAGAGATGTTATGACCGGCATCCAGTACCAAAGGAGGCAGGCCCAAAGTGGCTAGACGTCATATAGGGGTCTAGGGGCCTATGGGCCTGATTATCTTAGGGTTTCATTAAGTCTTCGAGTCTATGAGTATTTGGGCCCATTAGGGACAGCCCAATTAGGGAATTATATATACTTGTAATAGGACCATGGGATGATCAAGCAAGAGCAATCTATTATTGCCGGCTTCCCTGAGGAAGCCGGAAGAACCCTAGCCCTCGCCTCCCTGTCCCCCTGCGCGCACCAGCAGCAAGGACGGCGCCCCAGCGCCGTCTTCCCCCTCGCCTCCCAGCTCCTCATCCCTACTCCCTGCGCTCAATTCCCGGTAGGATCCGCAATCCTACCAGAACAGGATATGCTCCCCTTCAACACATATTGGTACCATAACTTGTCTATTGTCTTACACATAATGCAATTTTTTAACGTAAATGGCAGGAGCTCTGCCTTTCAATTAAGAAGAAATGGAGTTGCCCTCCTTTTTAAGGAAAACCGGACCTAAAACCTTTATACAATGGGCGGTTGGATTGGGTCATCAACACATCGCACAACACACGACACCGTCAAGTTGGATTGGGACATCAACACATGCCGCACGACACTATCACCCTCACCCCACACAATGCCCGACGGCGGGCCCTGTAGTCTGGCGCAAGTCATTGTTGCCGAGCTCAACAACAAGCCAAGCAACTCCGATTTCCTCCCCTGGACCTCCACCTTCTACCACAGACAAACTAGCAGCAGCCAGAAGCGTGCACTGTGTCATCGTTGCTGTGCTAGGTTGCATCTCAACAACGTAGCAGCTCTGACTTCACCATAGCACATGCCAACAAGCAAGCCAGCCTATGAAGGAATAAGCAACCACCCAAACTGAAGGAGCCCACCGTTTGTCATCGTTGCCAAGCTTGTCACTTAGGTGACAATGACGAGCAACTCCAACTTCCCATGGCGAACAACAGCCAAAGCCACCAAACACCGATGCCGAGGCATAGCTCGCACCAACACGAGGATGAGAAGAGAGCACTTCATCGTTGCCCAGCAAAGCCAGACCCCATGGCAAGCAGCTCCGACTTCACACCCAAACAAACCCGGACCTGACAAGGCAGAAGCGCACCACGGCTGCATAGGCACGGCCCGCCATAGCACCACGCCGAAGCCCAAATCCGGGCACAAGTGACCAAAAGAGGAAGGAGGACCCCGCCGCCCCCGTCCTAGGGACCCGCGCCGGCCTCCGGTGGCTCCCTCTGGCGGCAACGAGGGGTAGGAAGGGCAGGGGAGGAGGTGGTGGCACTAGGGTTTGGGGCGCCACCCTTGTTGCCCGAGCATGGGCGACGCGGGGACCGAGTGGCAGAGTATTGCCGAAATGTTGCATATAATGCAAAATTTCTCACTAATAATTTTTATATTTATTCCTAAGTTGATTACTTAAAAAAATAAAGTTCTCTTTTTTAATTTCTCTCTACTTGAATTTATAAAACCATATATTCTGCATTGAACATGTGTCATCAAATATTTATTGACATATATTAGTGTAAATGAAGAGAATTTTTTTAATAACGACAGTGGATGTGACCCATTACATGTCCGATAACAAATCGTGCATGCTTCTCTTTGTTTATCTTAGTGGTTTACTTCACATTTGCTTATGCTGAGAAAACATGCAACTGTTATGGCAGGAACACAGATATAGTCTCCCATATATGATATATTGCTTGCCTCATTTGTTTTCCTGCTCACAGTTTGTTGATCTCTATGGGGGTGTTAAAGAACTGAAAAAGGCATGGGCTCGGCATAGTAAACTATTTCCTCACAGCACTGGGAATGTGTCACAGCACTATTCTACTACAGGAAATAGCCTTGAAGAGAATAACAAGAGGAGAAAAACTGAACCTTTGATAGTTGCTCATTGTCATTATTTAGAAGATACAAGGAAATTGAAACAAGTATCCAAAACTGCCAATCTTTCTCTTAAAGAGGCTGAGTCACAAGTGGACAGGGACATTGTGGAATCAGGAATAAGGCATAGGGATGCAGGAGAGCAGAAAGCTTTAGAGAATGTCAATTCTCGTAAAGAGATTGGCACTAGAG
Source organism: Paspalum vaginatum (assembly GCA_030272315.1). Lineage (NCBI taxonomy): Eukaryota > Viridiplantae > Streptophyta > Magnoliopsida > Poales > Poaceae > Paspalum > Paspalum vaginatum. The sequence goes on along the minus strand of CM059018.1, from coordinate 30,808,796 downwards.
CTCAGGAATGCACTGACATGCTTCACAGTCAACATAGCATGGACAAATATGGAACGCAGAACCGAATGAATTCACATGCTAAAGAAGGAACTAATCAAGATCTATGTTTGCTTGAACAAAATTATGAGAAAACAAATTCTCATGAAGCTCAAAGTGAGGAAGCCCCTGTAGCTGAGTCCGGAGACTCTGATTCTCCTTCCAAAGCAATTGCTAGCTCTGAGAACACCAATTCCCAGGACAAGGCCACTGAGGCATCAGCAAGCAGCCATCGAGAAATTTTACGCGCAAAATCTGATTCGCTATCTGGATCAAGTGTGCCCAAAGAAGGAAGTTCTGATCCAACTCGAATATCTCCAGAGCTGGAGGAAAGGCAACCTGTGGAGGTTCAGGTAAAACTAGGCACTGAGCATGATTTGCCTGTCAGTAATGCAAAACCAGAGAGGTCTAATGGTAGTCCAAACCCAAATGAATGTGAAATCTCTGCCCTTGTTCATGAGGATCAAGACCACCCCCAATCTTCAATACAACTCTCAGTCCGTGCAAAACCTTCAAGCTCAGAATTAGCAAAAACAAAAGTGGAAGCTCAAATTCAACACCAGGTGGTGAACCCTCAAACACATCAATCTGATAACCTTTCTCTGGCTGTACAAAGCTTACAGCAGCAAGAGCTTTCCTATACAATGCCTCAGGATGTTCAAACATCCTCACAATCTCAGGATCAACTCTTTGTACAGTCTAACAGAGGAAACCAGCAGTATCTCCAAATGACGCAAGGGTATGCATCACAAATGTGGCAATATTACCAGCAACAACTGTATTGCCTGCAGGCTCAGCACAATCAACAAACGCAGAGTCTGCAACAGCAACAGCTTCCAACTGAGCATCTTCAGCAAAATTTCATGCAGCAAGTACAACAGCTGAACCAGCAAATGGTACTTTGGCAGCAACAAGTGCAACAGCAGCTACTACAACAGTCACTGCCAGTCCAGCAACTCCCTGACAGAGGTCAGCATCCTTCTTCAGGGGACACGGAACATGACCAAAATAAACAGCAGCAACAACCGTCTCAAATCGATCAACAAAACCAACAGTTGCAGCAACAACAGCTTTATTTCCAGCAGCAGCAGCAGCAACAGATGTATTTTATGCAGCAGCAGCAGATGTACCAACAACAGCAAGCCCAGCAGCAGCAGTTAACGCAGCAACAGCAGTATGCACTGCAGATGCCACAGCAACAGCAAGACTCTTTTCAGCAGCTACAGCAACAACAGCAACAGATGATGCTTCTTCAGCAACAGTTTATGCAACAACAGATGCAACAGTACCTGCAGCAGCAACAAAACCAACAAGGGCCCAAGGATCAGACATACAAGTCAAATCCTCAGGTACTTACCTTATTGTACAAAATTCTGATTAAACATGATAGGTATGAGCCAAAACCCCTTGTTTAAGACATTTCTCCTTGTAATTCATGACTACCTGATCCTACATAACGTAATCAGAATCTAATATTCACCTGAGTGATGCTACACCTGCAAAATTGTTTTACAAAAACTCTACTTGCCTGCTAACATGGACAACAACAATCATGAATTCATGATGCTTGTTTGAACTGTCCACTTGAAAGGTTTCACGAGGTGATCGTGCTTGTTGATGTCAGCACTTTTAAGTAGAGTTTTTTTTTTGTAAAACCTTTTTGTAGGTGTAGCATTACTCTATTCATCTTGACCACATATGACAAAAATCACAAAATGAGTTAAACTCTATGTTATGGCTGTTGTTGGATTGGTGAGGATTGGAGAGGGACAGCTAGGGTTTCTGGGGTCGCGGTACCGGCGGTGAACAGTAGCGAGGGGGAACAGGACGCCGGCTGGGGGCCTCTGCCCACGGCCGAGCAAGAAGGGGGGTTTCCTCTTACTCCTTGCTTCCCTTCAATTGATACAATACTGACCCTCTCTAATTCTAATCTTATCTCTAACTAGCCTTATCCTTATCTAACCAACCTGAGGGGAGGGGCTGTGCAGCAGTACCGACGTTACTGTAGCGGCCCTCTTGGGCCCTGACACTACACCCTTCCTGGACAAGCAGCTCGTCCTCGAGCTGCAGCAGTAGACAAAGACAACCTAACTCGACCTAAACCTATCACCTAAAAAAATGAACCTTTTACATCTCGGCTCATCTTTTAATTATTCTAGACATACTGCAAGCAATCATCCAGTGTCCCAGGGAAACTTCCCAGTTAGGCCCCCTTTGGAACAAAGGAAAATTTTCCTGTTTCTGCGTTTTTCCTGTGTTTTTGAACTGATTCCTGTGAAATTTCTATGCTAATTCTGTGAAATTCCTACGTTCCAAAAGGGCCCTTAGAGGTTGTATAATCGCGGCTGCCTGCCGCAAGTCCTATAGAGGAAGTCGCTGCCCTTTGGAACACCATGGAGGCGGAGAGTTCCATCCTGCATCTAGAGGCCAGAGAGCCGGGACCCAGCGATGGCTCCCACGGCGTCCAGCGGCGAGTGCGCACGGGCAGCCCGCCACAGATGCGTGCAAAGGGAGGGAACGAGTGATCTCCAACATCTGCACGAATACGATGTGCGGGAGCGGATGAGCGGGTCGCGTTCGTCGAATTGCAGGGGACAGGGACACGCCCCCGCAGACCATGTTGCTGCTGCTGCATCTGCTTTCTCCTCCGACGTGCGAGGAGGCCGCGTACCGCAGCCTGCAGGCGGATGGCCGCTGTTGTTTGGCGCTGCGCAGCCATCGTCTTTTGGCTCCCGGCTGCCGCCCTCTCCTCAAGGCAGTAATGCGCGCAGATAGGTCGGTCACCTTGGCCGCAAGATCGGTGACAACCTTGGTGAGGTTGTCGATCTTCTGATCAAGGGCAGCGGTAGTGGTCGCGGGCGGCGATGAGCAGGCCGCGGGCGACAACTGCCATGCTGCTGGCGCCGACGTGCCGCTGGGTGCCTGGGCGGCGCCACGCTGATAGCGTTGAGCCTTGCAAAGATATCATCGAAGAACGCCAGGTCAGCACAAGAACCCGTGAGCGTTAGATGCGGCGGCGGATGCGTGGTGTGAAAAAAATTGGCTCTGAATACCAGATGTTATGGCTGTTGTTGGATTGGTGAGGGACGGCTAGGGTTTCTGGGGTCACGGTACCGGCGGTGAACAGTAGCGAGGTGGAACAGGACTGCCGGCCGGGGGCCTCTGCCCACACCCGGGCAAGAAGGAGGGTTTCCTCTTACTCCTTGCTTCTCTTCAATTGATACAATACCTCTCTTTATAGAGAGGGTTACTTGACCCCTAAGGAATAGATCTAATCTTATCTCTAATTCTAATCTTATCTCTAACTAGCTTTATCCTTATCTAACCAACCTGAGGGGAGGGGCTGTGCAGCAGTACCGACGTTACTGTAGCAGCCCTCTTGGGCCCTGACACTATTCTTGAGAAAAATATCATATAAGGCGTCTACCCGTTCAGTATGGGGCCTCTGCCACTGGAGTCAATCAGCCGAAGCACTCGTAGGCTAGCACAGCTGCCATAGGTGCCTCCAAATTATCTTTGGTTTCCCTCTCTTTTCTTGTGCCTCTCTTCTATTTGACTCTGATCCCTGCTATTGGCCCTCAATTTGGCTCAAGGACCATCAAGCACCATCCAAGGGGCCTGGGACATCAGCCAGCTACCTCTCTCTCTTTTTACCTCTTGTTGCTTTCCACACTTCAACCATGACATTTGGTCTTTGGGCTAACATAATGGTCTCTGCTTCTGAGATAAATGCACTATGGACCAATACCTGCAAGATAATCATGAATTATGATCACTGCCACCTGCATGATATGGCCATGCGTGCCCACATGAAATCCATATTTGTGGACATGACATGTGGTGCCACCTACCTTCCTGCCTGCCAAAGTGCCAAGCCTGCCAAAGAGCAGTTGTAGATTTGTCAAGAGTACAGTCTCAGACAAAACAAGATGACAAAGCAGGATGAGTCTTGGATTGAGCAAGTGCATGTTAGGTTTCTAGTTTCAAGGAGACTTTGAACATTGCACCATACCAGGATCTCATGTCAGATTTGCTATTGTCTTGTTTATTTTGCTTGTGAACTGAACTTGTTGCAAGGTTCATTAGTCTGTTGCTGTCTAATTCAAGGCTTTGCTAGCGAGTACCAACCCTGTCCATCTGTGCACAGTGGTGGAATCAGGATTTGAAAGTTGGGTATTCCCGTTTTCAAATTCTAAAAAGATCCAACCTGAAAATAGAAGTAGTTCACATACATACCGATAATCAAAGGAACAAATTATTCACATATAAAATATCCATGAAATGAAAAGAAATAACAAAAAAATTAAACAAAGTTCAATTTAACTTAATGCAATATCAGTCCTGCTATAAAATCACATCATAAATAGCCATATTCAAATAGTGTATCTTCTCTTACCTCGGTCAGTGAGTATCTCAGTGTGGAGTGTCAAGTGTGCAGCACAAGAGTGCAAGACTGCGTCCTGGTTCTGTGCCGGTCAGCCAGTGGTCATGGCCCAGTGGCCTCGCTGCCCACCACCGTGGAAGTTTTGTTGCCACACACCGACACCACCAGCACGGCCGCGCCTAGCCACCCCATGTCCCTGCCGCAAGGCCACTGCTAGTGCTCATGCCTCGTGGCTTGCCTGACGTGTGACACCTCACCGCCCACTGCTGCATGCCTAACAGCCCGCTCCTCTCAGCCTCCACCCACCTAGGGTTTCAATTTCACAGTTGTGTTGAGTCGATTTTGGGGGATGGGGAACCGGGAGCGCCTTCTTCCCTTGCCTGATTGGAAGAGAACGACTTGGGCTAGCATGCGGTGGGCTACATATCATGCGCACTCGGTGGATAGCTAAATGGGCCATCTTGCGGTGGGCTGCCATTGTGAGAGTGGCGGCTGTGAGCAGTGAGCCTTGTGGTCATTTTTTAGAGAGAATTACTTCTTTGGCCCTAAAAGAAATGTTGGTTCCTTCCTTGCGCCTGAAATTATAAAACTTCCCTATGTGGCTCTCAAAAAAAATTCCATGCCTTCCGTGACACTTACGTCAGTTTTGGACCTAACTGTGTAAAATGAGGGGTTAAACAGACAGTTTTGCCCTTATCTTCACCATCTTCTTCCTCTGTTTCTTTTTCTCCCCAATCCAGCTCAGCTCCGTGCCGCCCGTCCTCACACGCGGCCATGCGCTGCTGGCGCCCACCCGCGTGGCCACGCGCCTCCGGCCTTGACCGATTGTTCCTGTCTCTGCCGAGTGCTGACTGCTGCCCGGTGGTACGCACAACAGCAAGCTGGCGCCGGGCAGCAGGCAGCACAGCGTTGCTGCCTGACCAAGCTGAAGGGCCACATGGGCATCCTCTGGTGGAGCTAGGCTGGGCGGCTACTCCGTCGGTTGGCCCCCCATCTAGGTGCGCCTGGCGATGGCGCCCGGCAGACAGCCAATGAGGGCTGCAGAGCGGCTCTACTGCAGCACAGGTACGGCCGGCAGCACGCGGGCACGTGGCGTCCTCCGGCTCCAACTCTGGCCACCTGCTGCCCTTCTGCAGCCATGCGCCTTTCTGCGGCCATGCGCCTCCAGCGTCCGCCCACGCAGCCACACGCTGCCAACATGCAGGCGCGCGGCATCCTCAGGCTCCAGCTCCAGCTCTGGCCGCCTGCTCCAGACCACGCCGCCGGCACCCTCCTGTGCGGCCTCCTCCGGAGTCTGGCTCCCGCTGCCCGCCCCGCGCCAGCCGGCTGGCCGTGCCCTGCCGCACCGGCCACCCGCACCTGGATATGGTAGAGGATGAGGATGATAAGGGCAAAACTATCTTTTTATCTCCTTATTTAACACCGTTACATCTAAAAATGACAGAAGTGTCATGTAAGGCACGGAAATGTTTTTGAGGGCCACATATCCCTGTTTGGTACAACTTGAGCTTTTTTCACAAGCTAGCTTTTTACCAGCTTAGAATTTTTAACACTTATTGTTAGAATCTGTATATGTATTTGGGCTAGTGCTGATTGTATTCGGCCAGCCCTTGACAGGGAGCCTGGTTCGGTTGGGCTGTAGGCCCAGGCCGACCTGGACTCTAGATAGATTAGGATTAGGATCAGCCGAGGTTCCTTGCTTGTATAGGACTCTAAGGCAACCTCGGCTGTATATATATGTAACCCTCTTTGATCCTAATCAATCTATTAACTTTCCCTGCCATATTCTCTTTCATGGTATCACGAGGGTTGATCCTCAACCTACTGCTTCCGCTCAAACCCTAGCCGCCGCCTCCCCATGGCCGGCTCCCTTGCTTCTCCCTCTGACGCCACCGCTCCCCAGGCCGCCCTGGAGAAGGAAGCTGCTGAACGCCAAGCCGCCTTGGACAAGGAGGCCGCTGACGCACGTGCTGCCGCCCTCCAGCGTGTCGAGGAGGCTGAAGCTGAGGCTGCAGCCGCACGCCTCGAACGTGAGGCTGCTGCTGCACGCGAAGAGGCCGCCCTCGCTAGGGCTGCCAAGGAACGTGCTGCTGCCCAGCCTCCCAAGGTCGAAGCCCCCTCTGATGAGTTGCATCAGACCATGCTTCTCCACGAAGCCGCGGCTGTCATCAATCTCCATGCTCAAGCTGCCGGCGTTCAGAACATCCGCTCCCTGGTTCCTGTTGTCCTTGACCTCAACTCAGGCAACTACACCAGGTGGCGCAGCCAATTCCTCCTCACCCTCGGGCGCTTTTCCCTCAAGACTCACGTCTTCTCCGACGATCCTGACCCCCAGTTTCCTGATTGGGATCGCATGGACTGCGTTGTTCTGTCCTGGCTCTGCGGGACGGTCACTGCAGACCTCGAAGAGATCGTGATGTCCCCTGGCGCCTCCGCACGCCAAGTCTGGCTTGCCCTCGAAGAGCAGTTCGTTGGCAACCGCGAGACGCGTGCTCTCTTCCTCGACGCTGAGTTTAGAAACTTCTCCCAGGGGGATCTTTCTATCTCAGATTACTGCCGCAAATTCAAGAGCATGGCTGATTCTCTCGGCGACCTCGTCACCCCTGTTCCGGATCGGATTCTCGTCCTCAACATAATCTGTGGGTTGCACGAGAAGTACGACTCCATCGGCCTGCACCTGAAGCGGAGTAAGCCCTTTCCCTCCTTCCTGGAAGCTCGGGCCGAACTCCTCGTCGAGGAGATGATGATGACCAAGCGTACTTCCACGCCATCGACCGCGTTTGTCGCCACCACTGCTCCTGCTGGGGCAGTCCCGGCGCCGGGGGAGCTCCCACCTCTGCCTCCGGGGGCGCTGCTGCTGGATTGCCCGCCCCTCCTAGCAGGCCGCCCGCTCCAGGCACTTCCACCTCCTCCGGCAAAAAGAAGAAGAGCCGGGGTGGCGCTGGACAGGGAGGTCCATCCGCCACCCCTACCCCTGGCGCGCCCTGGCCCTCCGTCTGGAACCCCTGGACATGCTCCATCTAGATGTGGCCGGGCTCTCGTCCTCCGTTGGCACCTACCCCTGCTCCTCGGCCACAGCACCAGCAGGCATCGGCTGCTCCCCAAGTCCAGCAGCAGCCACACGCCTTGCTGGCCGGTGGCTATGGCGCCTGGCCTCAGACTTCTACGGGCGCCTTCACTCCAGTACTTGACCTTCACACGTCCGGACATCTCCTATGCAGTGCAACAGATTTGCCTCCACATGCATGATCCTCGTGAGCATCATCTCGCAGCACTCAAGCGCATATTGCGGTATATTCGTGGCACTTTGCATCTGGGATTCTTTCTCCGGCCGTCTACAATATCTGATCTTGTGGTATACTCCGATGCTGATTGTGCCGGTTGTCCTGACACTCGCAAATCCACCTCTGGCTATGCAGTTTTTCTTGGCAACAACCTTGTCTCATGGTCCTCCAAGCGCCAGAATGTCGCTCTCGTTCCAGTGCTGAGGCTGAGTATCGCGCTGTTGCCAATTCTGTGGCTGAGGCAACCTGGCTTCGCCAGCTCCTGTTAGAGCTGCACTCTCTCCTTTGGCGTGCCACACTAGTCTACTGCGACAATATCAGTGTTGTCTACATGTCCTCTAATCCTGTTCAGCATCAGCGTACGAAGCACATTGAGATTGATCTTCACTTCGTTCGGGAAAGGGTCTCTTTTGGTGATGTTCGAGTCTTGCATGTTCCGACCTCGTCGCAGTATGCGGATATCTTCACAAAGGGACTTCCTTCATCGGTGTTTGTTGAATTTCGATCCAGCCTGAACGTTCGCGGTGCAGACGATTAGACTGTGGGGGCGTGTTAGAATCTGTATATGTATTTGGGCAAATGCTGATTGTATTCGGCCAGCCCTTGACAGGGAGCCTGGTTCGGTTGGGCTGTAGGCCCAGGCCGACCTGGACTCTATAGATAGATTAGGATTAGGATCAGCCGAGGTTCCTTGCTTGTATAGGATTCTAAGGCAACCTCGGCTGTATATATATGTAACCCCCTTTGATCCTAATCAATCTATTAACTTTCCCTGCCATATTCTCTTTCACTTATCAAAAAAAGCTGCAACAAAAAAGCGGTGGTGTTTGGCACATGAGCTTAAGCTTGAGGCTGTCGACCGGAGCAGGAGGGGGAGAGAGGGAGCACCTTGGGACGGCGCCGCCGTGGTGGCCGAAGAGGAGCGGACGGCGCCGCCGCGGCCATGGCTGAGGTGATGGAGCACTCGCCGCTGGATCTGGATAGGCCGCCGCCGCCGCTGGAGGTGGCAGAGAGGACGGGCGCCGTTGCGTCGCCGGAGTTGGAGAAGAGGGCCGAGGGGAGGGCACCGCGTCGCCGGATCCAGAGAGGACAGGCGCTGCCGCGACCGGAGGCGCAGGGGAGTCCTGTTGCCACGACTCGAGCTGCGAGGAGGACGATGCTGCAGCTGGAGGGTGAGGAGAGGCGGCGCCGTCGCTGGAGCCCTAGAGGAGGGCTGGCGCCACGCCGGAGGAGCGGCTAGGAGGGTGCTGTGGAGGAAGAGCAAGGAGAGAGGAGGGCGTCAGGAGGAAGAGAAGGAGAGGGGAAACAAGCTGTGAAAAGCTGGTCTTCCCCCCAGTAAAAAAAAGCTGGGTTGTAGTTCATTTTGGAGAAGCTCATAATTTTAAGCTGTGAAGTTTTCCGTTTGGCACCACAAGCTGCTTATTTTTCAAGAGAAGCTGTCCATAAGCTGTGGCAAACAGGGCCATAGGGAAGTTTTACAATTTCAGGGCCAAGGAAGGAACCAACATTTCTTTTAGGGCCAAAGAAGTAATTCTCTCTCTTTTTTATCTTAAAAAGCAGAGATTTTGGCCTAATATAGTGTATATATTTGTGTTTATACTTAACATATACTTGATTTTTGGTGAAAAAGTTGGGTATTACTGGGAATACCAGGAACCAAGCTGGCTCTGCCTGTGTGTGCAGAAGCCTATCCATATCTTGTCTGCCATTTGATCTGAGAAACTATCACTTTCAGGATGGATGGAACAAGCAAATGGAGCATAGACAACAGTCTGAAGCATCACAGGTAACTCATTCATGTGCATTAAAGCAGTTTCAATCATGTTAAATTGATTTTTGATGCATCCTTTTACAATTACCAATCTTGATTTCCCTCTTTTTTTTTTCCCCTCAATCCTGATGTACTTGGTCTTCTTCAGAGTGATGGTTCCAAACTGCGGAGTGAACAATCTGAGTTATCCTACCCGTCAACTCCGCAGTCACAGCGCTCAAATCACTGAATCATTTAGGATCATGTGTCTTCTAATCAAAGGCTACATACGATCTATAAATACCATCTGGCAAATGGATCCATGGACATACTTAAGAATCATGGAAGGCCACATGCCTATTTTCTTATCTTGCTTCCAGTAGATGGCCTTGATTTCAATGTGTGTTAGAATGGTGATGAATTGCTGTCCATTCCCCCTGGTTATGAGAAAGCTTGAACCCTTGCACTTGGATTGCTCTATGTACTAAATAGTATGGTGGTTTTATCCTATGGTAGACTGCATGGTTCCTCGAATACTGGCGACTACCGAGAACTAGTTTCTTTAGAACACATCATGCAAAATGTCATCTCTGATTGAGAGCTTGGTATGAGAATGTGAGATTGAGCCAAGGGGCCTCTAGCTGAATTGGCTAGGTGGTTCTGATGGCACTCCTCGGGTCCTGGGTTCGACTCCCTGTAGGAGCGAATTTCAGACTGTGGTTAAAAAAAAATCCTCTCATCTGTCCCACGCCAAAGCGGACCGGCCTAGGTCGTTGCTTGTCTCACACAGGCTACGGTGCCGCTATGTATGGGTGGGGCGGGGGTTCGGGGGTTTTCTGGACCTGCGTGAGAAGGTCTTCTTGACGAAATACTTGGGGCTGTCTTACCCCCCCGGTAGTCAAGTTTTTTGAGAATGTGAGATTCACAGCAATGTGCACGTCTGAAAAAGGGTGCTGTGATATCCTGGAGAGTTGATTGCCAGGTCTTTAGTGAGGCACTCGAATTTCAATTGAAACTTCTCTCAAGCAGGGTGTCTAGTGTATATTTGGATAAAGCGAATGCTTTCCCGTCACTGCCTCATTTTTTTTTAAAAGACGTTGGGCAGTTCATTTTTGAACTGGTGGGCGTCATAAAAGGAACTAGATGTAGTATATGATATGCTGTATGGTACGATCCTCAATACCAGCATTAGCACAATTGGGCTGGAAAAAGCAACAGGCTGGAAAATGTGCATTTCTGCTGTCAACCTGGTGCTACACGTTTATACAGTTGTCTGGATCATACTTCCGTCATGCTCATGTGCTCACCAAAGGTTCTATCGGCGAGTGTAAGAAAAGAAAGAGGTTCTCACGGCTATTTAGTAATGTGTGAGCAGCATATTGAATCTGTTATGTAGTTTTTAATTGCTTCCCTTTTTTGCCCGTAGAGAGAGCTGGTTTTCCTACTTGTATAGTGATTGTATTGGTGCTTATTGCGACGTGTCTAAATATTTAGTTATATGTTTTATGGTTGTATTGGTGGTTATTGCGACATGTATAAATATTGTCTGGAAAATGCTTCAACGTTGTGTAATCGATTTGGGAACTATATTTTGACAGCGGACGGTTGTCGACAACGTTTTAAAGATGTGACAAGTCCGTGTGATAAATATATGATTCCAAGTTGTTGATCGATGCGGCCATGTCGCTAATTATCCAATAAACTTGTTCTAGTTCGGAGATCAAACGTATCGCTTCTAGTTTCTTATTCTTGTAATGGTTTGTGAACTTCGTAAAAAAAGGAAATTAAATTAGTATTTTCTAAGAAAATTCCTTTCTCGGCTCTAAAACAAACATTGCTTCCTTAGTTTTAGAACTTACCTATTTGACACCAATTTTATATTTGATGCCTTTCTTGACACTTCAGTTAGTTTACAGGGTTAACGGTGTTTAACAAAGGGTAAAACGACATGTTTGCCCTTGCTGCTGTACAATGTACAAAAATGGCGTTAGTTTGCGCAGGAGAATTGTACATCTGCTGCTGGAGAGGATGGACCCGTGGATGTACATGCACATGCACCCACCGATGTGCACGCCAAAACCCAAAACAAGTCCGTTCGGCCTCACACTCTCACCTTCCCCGCGCGCTTCCCCAATCTAAAATGCCCATATCCATCGGGTATTGGATAAATTAATTATGTTTTGGGTAAAGCTCAGTTGTGAGCGAGCAATACCAAAGGTAGTACAAAATACAGATAATCGATGGGGGACTGAAGATTCTCTGCATGTCGTCGTCTGCTGAATGTGTGAATCATTGCTGCTCAGCGCCGTGCACCCAGGCCCGTCTAAGGCCCAGCGCAAGTGGGCCGACTGCATTCCCCGTGAGAATAAATACTTGAGGCTCCAACTCGGTTTGCCGACATGCCGTGCACTTGTGCTTTTGTACTTTAGTGTGCTATAGTTTGTGAGTATACAGATAGAAGCATCCCAAGAAGCTCCAAGGTTGATTAGAGATAGAACTAATTTAGAGTCTTTAATCATTTTGTTTATGTTAAAGTTGGCAATCCGATTTTGAAACCTGCTTTAGCTAAATCTTAGCTAATTCTATTGTAAATTGTTGCAAATTGCGGGATTTTGTTTACACCACCCCTCCCCTCGGTGATATCTTAGTCCTTCCAATAGGCAAATAGCAAACTTTGTTATTTGTAGGTTGCCATTGAGTGTTACCGAACCATATGGTTAGACATTTGGGTCCAGATCACATAATAATTGTATTTAAACCAAATCATTTCATTTATTTTTTATTTTTGACTTTGGTGAAGTTTATACTCCCTCCGTCCTAATTTATAAGTCGTTTGAATTTTTTGACAGCAAATTTGACTTACTCATCTTATTCAAAAAAATTCATAACTATCATTTATTTTCATTGCAATTTAGTTTATCATACAATATATTTTAACTATAACTTGAATCGTTTTCATATTTGTGTAAACTTTTTGAATAAAATGAATTGGTTAAACTTGGTGTCAAAAAAGTCAAACGTCCTATAAATAGATGGATTACATGATTCTATGAATTTTTTTATGCTTTTGTACAAGAAACAATAGTATCTCCAATTATAGCCCTTGAGATGTAAAATATATCTCTTCTCACCATCCCCATAGTGTATTTAAAATTAGATGTGTTTCATGTCAATTGCCTGGTCAGTCAAATTTTCTAACCGTCCGATGGAGTCCGATGGTGCAGATGTATGCGACAAGATATGACCGTTGGACTAATGTAGGTAGTAAAAATGTGACTGATGGATTGTTGTTTATGCATTCTGTGTCTATTTTAGTGTATGTTTTATTAAATTACTATTTATAATTAAAATTTATCATTTATTATTGTATTATAGTAAGTTTTTGTATTAATATATAACTGACTGATTGAATTTTAACAGTGATTCTATATGGTTGTGTAAATTGCAAACTAAGATTATATATTAATCACGTGACATGGCTACACCCTGTTAAATGGCTCTTAAGGATGTTTCTTAAAATAAGGCTATGGCGAATCTAGTAGCGTCGAGGGAAAACGATCGGTGGATATGCATCGTTATGGGAAAAAGGAAGTTCATGCAAGAGAAACTTTGCGTGCGTCGTCGCTGTCCTGTGTTCTCGTTCACACGACGATGTCAGTAGTCACACTCACAAAACCGCATACTTCGGCCATTTGGCGTAAACCCCATCGGATAGGATTTATCTCCGTCCCTCCCTCCGCGCCTCTCCGTCTCCGCGATGGACATGCCGGCCGCCGTCCTGCCGGCCTGCTCCGCCGGTTCCCTCCCCCGAGCACCCTCCCTGCTCCCGCGACGCCTCCTCCTCCCAATCCCGCCATTCCCCGCGCGTAGGGACGGGTCCCTCGGCTGCAGTCTCGTCGGCGTCGGCGCCAGCAGCCGCCGCACGCCAACAATTCGACGGAACGCCACGGCGGAGACAGTGGTTCCCTACGTGCCGGGCTCCGGAAAGTACATCGCGCCGGACTACCTTGTGGTGCGCACTAGGCTTCAATTGACTGATACTCTTTGTTGTTCCTGCTGTCCGGTCTGGCGAGTCTCAGTTGAGCCTTTCCTTGTTCTTGGTTGCAGAAGAAGGTGTCGGCCAAAGAGGTGGAGGAGCTGGTGAGGGGGGAGAGGAAGGTGCCGCTCATTATCGACTTCTACGCGACGTGGTGCGGACCCTGCGTTCAAATGGCGCAGGACATCGAGATGGTACGCCGCCACGCTCCCTATCAGTTTCTCATTCCTTTGTTCCGCTAGGAGTCGCGTGACTGATTTGTGATTATAGTGGGCTAATGGCCACCAGTGGGAAGTTCTTTCCTACTTATAATCTTTAGACCGTTGATATAAAGTATAAACAAGGTAATGACCCTTTGTGGCACCTTGAGAGCTAGCAATAAGGAGGTAGGAGTACGATGGAAAGGAATGTGGCAGTACATTGCTAATCTGAGCTATTGGCTCAGCTGGTTTAAGCAATGTGTGAAGCTTCTGACGATATTTTGGGGCCTCCATCGGGTGATTTAACCTGGACTAGTATGAGATAGGATAGGACATCATTTGCTAGCTTGTGCGTCTGGTAGTAAACAAGACTATGGAGTATGGAGAATGTATTTTGACTTTTCAGATCCCATCTTAGGTGAACCCAAAATAAGTTATGAGGAATTGTTTCCCACAAAATATTGGCCCATTTTCGCCATGACCCATTCTTCTTTCAATGCTTCTGAATAATATTGTGAAATAATGGTGTTTGCATACCTAAAGAAAAAAATCTTGGCGAAAAACTAATATAGGATGTCATGTCTGGCTTCTACTAAAGCATTGTCAATCATCTTGGCGACGTTGCTCAGTTAGTGCGGATATCCTGAAACCTGAGCTGGTAGCACTTCCATCTGCTCCTATTTTTTAGAATTGGGATAAAAATTATCCACTGAGTGCCTCAGTTGAGCAATGTTTTCCTAATAATTATAAGGGCCAGGGAAGAACATATTGGGATCTAAACATATTTGGACCAATTTTTCTGCCTTTCTTAATAAATGTTGCAGCATCCTTGAAACATTTCTTGCGATATATTATTGTAGCTTGCAGTTGAGTATGAGGACAATGCCCTATTTGTGAAGGTGGACACAGATGATGAATATGAATTTGCAAAGGACATGCAGGTACATTTATTTTAGCTAACAGAATGCTGATTATGTTCTTCTTCAGAATTGTATGTTTGCCCTTAGTTAAAGACCAACATTACTAAAACTTTCAGGTAAGAGGACTCCCGACACTGTATTTCTTTAGTCCAGACCAAAGCAAGGATGCCATACGCACGGAGGGACTAATTCCTATGGATATGATCAGGAACATCATTGACAACGAGCTATGACTGCTGCTAGGCTTATTACAGACACAAAGGGAATGCCTTCTGTTTGTAGCTGATGAAAGTTTTGACTTCAGATGTAGAAGTTTAAGTTCTCTCGGGTGTCTTAGAAATTAGCAAACTCAGACGGGTTCCACACCATCTGGTTCACGTTCTCTACAACATCCCCACCCCAACACCTAAAATGGTAGCGTATTTAATCATGGTCTACGTCACCAGACGGGACTCCTTCAAGACTCTCGTCCACACTATCTACTTTTCATTTTCTGAAGACCTTTTCTGAAACCTGGTCGCTGAGTCCAGCCGGGCGTGTATGTGTACGAACACGGAATACAAGAGGTGCTTTTCGCCTTTTGCGTTGGCCGCTGGAACCGGCCTGAACTGACTGTTGGGGAAGGCTTTGATGCAAAGCCTTTAACCCACAGCTGTGTATCTAGAACAGGACGCGGAGGAAGTCTAGAGAAAAAAAGGGCACCGAGGTTAATAAAAAAAACAGGACGCAGAGTTGAAAGTTAGCTCTGAGTTTGCTATTTTGGATCCCCTTTAACCCTTGTTGGAAATCCAATGAGATTGGGTGGTATTGAGATGGATTGAATCTCTTGTAAATTAAAATACCATCCAATACCTCCTAATTTTCTCAATCCCTTTGGATTCTATGCTAACCAAATAAGGCTTTACTGTTACATCTCACTGGTATTTATAGGCAGTACGGGGATTCTATCTCGAGCGCATACTCATCATATTCCTCAATCGAACTTACAGTCTACAGTGACAGAACATTGTTTTAAACATCCATTTGAGACAATTGCTCGATGTAGCCTTAGGAGAAATCACAATATGATACATCTTATTAACCGTTGTAAGGCTATTGTCACTATACTTTCTATTTTAAACTTCATTCCGTCTACATTATTTTGCACATCATTTTCAATCTATGATGACGATAACCTAAGTGTATTCAAGGGCAAATCCATACTTCTCCTTGTAGCCTTCACCTACTCCCTCACATGCCTAGGATGACAGGGGCTTCACGCCTCACCTTCGGTATTGCCTTTGGGCGTTGCCTTGGCTCACTTCTTCGAGTCCCTTCCTTGTAGCCTAGAAGCTAGAAAGTCTTCCAAATTCCAACAGAGCTTAGGCCTACTTTGAAGAACCACTCCGGCAAGTCTCTTCACTAGTCCGCCACATGTTGCTACATAGTTGCGAAGACTTGTTCCTTGAGACCAAGTTCAGCCGAGTACGAAAATGACACTATAGCTAGCCACACTGTACATAGAACATAGACTGAAATTTGAATATAGACAATGTGATAGACGTTCTGCTGGAGTCAACCTAAAGAGGGGGGGGGCAACATGAAGGGTTATCCCCAACATTAGCCCCTTGCAAACGTTATCCTTGTCCTTGATGGGTTGGTTGCAAGAGACAAGGTGGCGGCGGCGGTGCAGTCAAGTGTGTGTTATGTGGGCGCATGATGACAATGAAAGGCGAAGGGGGAAGGAGCTCATTGGGCCCGTTGACCTAGGTAGGTCCAACTTATTCTGTCGGTCTCATTTGGAGCCGACAAAACAAGCAAGATCAAAGTAGGCTGTTGATACATGGCTGCGTAGGAAAAATATTTTGCCGACTGAGGACGTGGTCGATGAAATAAACGTATTTTCGTCGCCCATATAGGCAAACAAACATAGCAAATGGGTTTCAAATTTTTGACGCCTAAGTGTAAGCATTTAGGCCCCCTAGTAAGTTTTGGTGGTTGAATGACAAGCTTAATTATGGCCTAATGAGCTCATAAGTGCAGGTTTAATAATTAATATCATAGAAATGCTCATTGGATAATAAGAAATGTGGCTCCTCACTTCAAGATTGAACTTCATGATTTGTGGACAGGATAAGCTAAGAACTCTTCTAGAGTCAAAGATCAAAGAAGTCGGTGGATCCTTGCGTAGCTAGTGTTTCCAATTTTCTAGTGTCCACACTATTAAGAGGGATCCAAGGTTGATAGTTTGATCTTGAGATATGCCGAGCATGAATGCACACATAAGCTAGAAAGACTAAAAAACAACATATGTGCAAGTAAGAAAGGCTTATGGTCCAAGAGAATCCAAGATTTAATCAAAACAATTGAAGAAAATCAAAGTCAGAAAATTTCTCTATGGACTCACACAGTTCGACCTGCTGGAAAATTAACACATCGTACCATTCAGCCTAACAAGGAAGTGATCTCAGTGAAAAATCAGAAAAATACTTGGACCAGAGGTACGGTACCGTCATAAACTTCGGACCAATTTTACAGAAACTATGCATGCCTTACCTCGCTCCCTCGCCACTACAAAGTCTGCATGTGGCCACCTCATTGTCTTCATAGCGTATCACTTCACTTGCTGTTGCCACTATCGCATGTGAGTAGTATGCTCATCGTTAGCATTGATATCTATATCTACACACCCATGTGTTGCGAGGCATTGCCATGACACTTGAGCGCCATGCCATCGATGTGCCAAGCAATCTCAAGCTCGCGTCGCCGCGCCATGGAGAGAGCGAGCGCTATGGTATCACTGCCACCCTATCCCTCCTCCCTCTGGTTGTGCTGCCGTCGCCTCATGTGTTGTCATCGGGCAAACATGTGGGCCCTATATGTCGGATCCATATGAGAGCATAGCCAGCATGTTGCACGTCACATCGACAAGCATCTAGGTGGAGGCTGTTCCTGAACAGACACTAGTGTAAACTTAAATGGCATATTTAAACAAGTTTATGATATGATTTGAGAGTGTATGAATTTAAATGACATACTTAAATAAGTTTAGAGATATGACAAACTCAAACAATTTCAGGGTGCCTACTATATGATTTAAGAGTTTGTGGACTTATCTGACATCACCTCACATGTTTAAGAGTACTCGTACATTTATCTTTACGTATAGAATGACATACTTTAGGTCTAAAAATTATAATCGCAAAATCTAAAACAAAATTGCTACTGTACTTGTCCAAATCATGAAAATTGAAATTGATACCAACCAATTAACCCTTCAGCTTCAGCGAAGGCTCTGATGAGAGAGTTAGATCCACGTGTGTCGGCGTGTAGACCAAACATCAAACACTACCTTGCCTGCTCGTGGCTTACTGCCGAGGCACATTTCACACTTGCTTCCTTTCCTTCTCCCCGACTCCCTGTTCACACGGCCTGCTCTATCTCTCTCTCGTCGTGGCAACGACTGGACGCCGCCGCCACCACCGCCGCTCTACCCTCTCTCTCGTGTCGACGACTGGACTCCGCCGCCGCCACCACCGCCACCCTATCCTCTCTATCGTGCCGACGACTGGACTCCGCCGCCGCTGCCGCCCTACGCCAGGTCTTCGTCGGGGACATTCACCTCGGCGACGAGCAACCAAGGTATGCGCACACCTTCTCTTTCCTTCCTGCTGTGCGAAACTGAGTACCCACACCCTAACTTAAAGCTACTTAAAGCTATCTGGCTCTTTGCATTCGGATCTGATCGCCTAGTTTGACAACTCTTCGATTGTACGGGATTGAGGTTGATTGGGAAGGATTTTGAGGGATTATGATCTACCGTGGATTTAAACTAATTCCAATACAAGAGTTGCCAAACTAGGCCAGGTCGGTAGGCGCGCTTGGTGGCGCCCGTTTTCAATGGATGTGGCAGTGGCCCGTGGGCCGTTGGAAGAAGGGTATGAACTATGCTCCGAACTGTGAAGTGCCAGATTTGTAGTCAACAGTCAACACTCGGTAGTGATCCAGGAGAGATGAGGGACGGTTACTCGGAGTTGCATACAAATCTGAAATCCACATCGGAGTAAAGGTGCCGACACCAGCACTGATGAGAGTATTTGACTGAACAACTGGTATTTCTTCGTTGGGTCAAAGGTCACCAGTGGTACAACTGCAGCGTTTTGGGCGGCATAGGGTCAATGCCATTAGTCGATTAGAAGGCAGGTCAGTGCATTTGTCACATTGCAGGGCTAATGGAGAAGATAAATACAATCGATGTGGCTACAAATGGCTATATTTCTCATCCTCAGGTTCTGCTTACCTTATTAAACTTCTCTGTTTGATGAAATTGGATATGTGTGGTGGCGTATCGGTCCATATGGGTGATGCTGGGTCACTTTTAGGTTTCACGTACTTTGTGTTTCCTCTTTATGAATGACATCATATGATTTAGGTATATCTTGGGAATGAATCCTTGATGTTCAGTTAACCAGATACAACAACATGATAAGCGGCAGCATCCTCATTTTATAGTTTTTTTAAACATTCTTCTTCTTGGGATTCATGATATTTCGAGTGGCTTTTGTATTTTTGCTGTAACTGTGTTATCATCTTCGAAATTAAAATGGCCCAACCACAGATGTGTTATCATGAGGCACATTTGGTTTGGGGCTGACATACCTATTTCGCTAGCACCTAGGACTCTTCATTCCTTTGTTTGTTCTTTTTTTGTAGCTTCATTTGCGGTGCTTGTTAATTACCTTTTTAACTTGTGAGTTAGCAGAGTATGTCTTAGCTGCTATGGGTCCCCTCGTGGCTCATTTCATGCTTGTTGGTGATTGCCACTCATAAAGTTGTTTCATCTGTGAAATGATCTTTGATGTAATGAAGCAAACAAGTTTTTCTTTCAGTTACAATCAACAAAGCAGTTAACAACATAATACTGTGATAGTAAAGTTAATGATATGACAAGGAGAGGGCAAATTGATTGATGGGTTTAGTTAAAGAACACTTGACTGATTAGATACAGGTTTAATTAGTGTTGATTGTTGAAAGTTGTAGAAGCTGGAAGGTTTATGCTATATGCTCGAGCCAATCAAGATATGTGCTTGCTACAGAAGACAGTGTCAGTGGAAATGTAGACGTTGGTTCATGCTATTCTTGTTTTTGTCTTAGTTGCATTGTATATTTGCTTGTATCTTGAATGACAAGGTCATTTTTTTTTGTACATTCACTCTTCCCTCCTTTCTCTTCTAAGTATGTTGTTTCATACTTTCCTGCGCAGTATATGAAAATGTTAATGTTTGGTTTTTTTCTTTCTTAACCTTATTAGGTACTTCTCTAAACGCCAAGGAGGTTTTGTATTGTGTGCATAAAAGACAGTTTATGACTACTTCAATAGCCATGTCTGGTGTTTATGATGAGAAACCACCTCCAGAGGTTTCTGCCGAACTTTCATGTTCAAGGAACTGCATTGATCGAGATGATGACTGGGTAATAGTCAAGAAACAGCGTGTCACCATATTAATTCCTCCACCATCACCTGATGCTGTAAACCCTCAATCGCACAAGCCCACAATAAGTTCGAAACTGTCTAGCATAACAAGGTGCAGGAGAGACTGGGATGCTGCCAGAAAGAAGCACCCAGATAAGCTTTCTGCCAAGAAATCTCAAGATTTCCCTGCAGAGCATGGCGGTACAGTTCACGAGGATGTTCCAATGATGATGGGTGAGATATTGGCACACAGTTCTGCTGTTCCTGTTGCAAAACCAGAATGGATTAAGCGTGTGGGTTATGCTGTTCGGGAATCGTTTCATCAAGGAACTGGGAAGGTGGCAAGTTCTTTTGGAACCATGGATAACTCATGGATGCCAGTTGTATCTTCACCTGTTGCAAATAAGATAATGCGAGCCCGGCTTCTTGAGAGACAGGTTGCTGCCTTTGGTGGGCTGAGGAATTGGCTTTTCGATTGTGGCCTTGGATGGTTTGTCGACATACTGGATAGTGAAAAGCTGGGGATGTACCAACTGGTCTCCCTGACAATGAGTCAGCTGAAAGAGATGGGCCTTGTTGCTGTAGGCCCACGGAGGAAACTGATCCACGCTATTGACAGTCTATGCTGCCCACACCAGGTTGAGATGGTTTCTTGATCTCTACCACATTTTAGTCAGCTAGAAATTTCAGGAAGGAATGTCTGAAGTCTCTGATTTGAGTGATTGTAGTTAGTTCGGTGACGGAAGCCATACACCTCTTGCATGGATAGCTAAAGGTTCAGTCATGACCTAAGATCAGAAGATAAAAGCTAGTGCTGAATGTTTTGGTAGAAAAACTGCTGGTGATCAAGAATTCATCCTTCTCTGAAGCATGTTTTTTTAGATTATAACCCTGTAATCTAGCAGATATGCTTTTATGAATATTCGGGGTCTCCCTCCTGGCAATGTTTTAGGGGAGTGGAACGTGGGAGACAGCGTAGTTGTAAGGCTGATGTCATCAGCCCGTCTATCCCACCGACCTTAAAGTTTACTCTGTCTATAGTGTTGGTATAGTGTTTGCACCTCCATTTGCATATCAAACTCTACTCTGTCTACAATGTTAATATATTGTTTTGCACCTCTATTTGCATATTCTGATGTCAATAACCTAATGGATCTTGTGCTTTGAGTTGCAAGTACTGCTCCAGATCAATAGCCTAATGGATCTCTTGCTCTGAGTTGCAAGTACTGCTGCAGCCTGCAGTTACTAGGACCAGACATGCTCATTTGGGCATTTGATGCGATGGACAACATGGCTTGTTCCAAAGACTTGGATTTGGACTTTTGGGAGGGGTCGGGGTGAACTTTTATTACTCAGGCCAGCCCATTACACCACAGGCCGTGGGGGACAGCGTGGGGACGGCGGCACGGTGGGGACCACATGTAGAGAGAGGGAGGGGTTGGACCACATCGGGTGGGTGACGATGATGGCGGGTGGGACAACGTGGGGCCGGGCCCACATGTCAGCTGAAAGGGGGAGGAGACGGCATGATGGGAGGAAGGGGGATGATGTCCGGGTGAACCAGGCCGAGCCGGCTAAGGAGCTCACCAGTGGTTTGCGGGACTCTGCCCGGGTTCGGCGAGGAGGCCAATGTGTGAGCGCTGGTAAGGAACGACAAACCTGATGAGGGCACCCTTGTCGTGGTTTCGGGGAGTGGGAGAGGAAGGTGTCCATGGGCCGAGCCGGCTGAGGAGCTCACCGACGGTTTGTGGGGCTCCGCCTGGGTTCGGCGAGGAGGCCAACGGAGCGAGCACCGATGAGAAACGGCAAACCTGATAAGGGTACCCTTGTTGTGGTTTGGGGAGTGGAGGAGGAAGGTGTCCACGGCGAGGGGTGCGATGACGTTGTCGAGGGGTGCAATGGCGTCAGCGGCGAAGAGGAGTGCGCATGGTGTTGGGGCACTGGGGAAGTGGAGGAGAGCTGGCGAGTGGCCTGGGGGAGAGTGGTGCTCACCTTTGCTGGCCAAGGGGAGGTAAGAGAGGCAGAAATTGCGGCGGTGGGATGGGAGGGATGTGCTCAGCAGGGGAGGAAGAATGGAGCTCCAACGAGCTTTGGTGCGGCGGCCCGGGGGGTCCATTATAGGAGAAGTGAGAGGAAACTGTTTGAATCTAGAATGTAAATGACTAGAGAATGGAAGAACTTCTAGTTTGCATTGATCAATGGTTGGAATATATACAGGATGAAGGGGTGCAATAAACCGGTGTCCTATTGCCAAGAGGCAACCGTTCGTGCGCCAGGTCAAAGGACGCACCCTTTGGTTACATGATTAACTGCCTAATCTATGTCTAATCCTGTTGCTTAAAGAGGTGTTTTGTAGTATATGAGATCATCACGCATCTTTTCACAACACTCCACCTTGATCAAATCTTCCTTGAGATCAATGCATTGTTAATTTTTCGAAAAACCCTATGGGAAAAATCCGAGGAATATATTGATATGTCATGAAAATTCCTTTAAACCCAGTGGGAAAATAAGGAGAAATAATATGACATATATAGTTGTGATTAATAAATCACTTATATCTTTGGTAGCTCCTTGAAAAACCCTAGTGGGAAAAAATGGGAGATACGGCATAATATATTGAACTTCTCCAAAAACCATATAGGAAAAATATGAGAAGTTAATGAGTTGATATACTGTTGAAAACTCCTAAAAAAACCTAGTGGGAAATTTAGGAGAAAACTGATATAGTATATTTAAGTGATTGTTTCTTATGAGCTCATATTGGAACTAGAAAGGACAATGCATGTCTTTTATGTTTTCCTTAAAAACCCCTATGGAGAAAACAGAATAACATGACATATACTTGTGTTAATATGATCTGTGGATCATAATTGTAATAATGTCCCCCAAAACCTCATGGGAAAAATATGAGGAGGAATACTATGTCTTTGATATCTCTTCAAAAACCTCTTTGGGTAAATAAAAGATATGACATATGCATGTCATGTATACCTCCTTCAAAAACCCTAATGGAGAAAATAGGAGATATGACATGTTCTTGTATTGATATTGTCTCGTTAAAAACCTTTTATGAGAAACCTTTGTGAGGAAAAACTCATAAAAAAAGAGTACAATATGATGTTTAAATAGGTTATTGTTCTCGAGGAGGAATCTCCCTGAACCTTACAACTCTCACAGTCATTATATACCAATTCCATAGATGTGGTGTAGGTATAGACTTATTGAGTAGATCTGCGAAGTTATCGCAAGATTTAGTTTTGCAAGATGTTTATATCCTAAGTTATATGGACAAAACATTTATTAGGGCAATATATTTGATATTGCTCATATGAGACCTGTTTGCATCTTGACAATACAAGCAACATTATCTTTGCAGATAATAGACGGTGATCCGATGGAATCACTATTGATCATTCAATGAAGTCATACATGTTTGAGCTTTAGAATGATAGGTGGAAGTAACCATTGGAGTCTATTTTGGTGACTCTTGTGAGGAAACTTTACCACTGTAAAATCAGTATGTGATCTGGCAATATGGGGGATAAAAATGGCTAGTATTTTGATATCCCATCATGGTCGAACCTTGATAACAAAATCAAATTCTTTTGTTGCCATAAAGATATCGATAGACATCCTTGTCACTCCAACCAATTGGCATTATTGGAGCTGCGCTATTTTGAGCTAGCTGGGTATTTGCAAATGCAATATCAGGCCTGTTGCGATTTGCAAGACATATAAGCTCTTTGATGGTACAAAAGTTGTCATCTCAGGGTCTAAATGGATATTGATCAATCTTTAGGGATTTAATGACCATAAGTGCTGATGGATATATTTGTCCAATATTATTAAGATATTGGTAGACAATATCAACTGAATATGGTATACTGATATATGCGCTTAAGTGTAGACTTAAGCATAAATTGGTCATAACCAAATCTTTCATCTCAAATTCTGTTTAGGATGATTTCATATTTTATTGTGTGATAGGAGATGATAAAATCCAATTTTTTCGGATTTTACTATGAACACACATATGCGATCATCATGACTAGAGCTATCCTTCTGAGAAAGGGATTTACTCTTTTAGTTGTACCACAATCAACTTGACTATCCTAAGTCATAGCGTGACTTCAGGTTTACACAATATATGTTGCGATTTTTTTTTTGGATTTAGAATGTCGAGTCCATACGAGACTAATATGTCTGAATCTATCAAATTTATTTGATCTGCCATAGATTAAATATGGAAACATAACTTCCACACATACTATAGGGTATGGTTCCTGGGTCTCTGTGTGAAACCATGTGGTACAATCTCTCATTATATCACCACCTTGCTTTCAATGGAAAGCACTGCGAGAAGATATTACAATGGTAATACTTCACATTGTTCAACGAGAGTAGTCTCCTTAATTGCCACCTTAAATTTGACCCAATTTGAGTGTTGTGACACTCTGCCTAGGACTTTTGGTCTAGATCCAGTTGGAGGTGTATAGCAATTTTTGAGGAAAGTATTGTGTCAACGCTTTTTAGTCGTTATATGATTGATTCAATAGAACCAATATAGCTTGTGAAAATATAAACCTTTTTGAACTCCATGCTATTTCCCACGATGATAGAGTTAAGGTGTCCAATGACCCAACGCCTAAAATTTATGCACATATTGTGTTGGACTTTTGGATGCTTAACATCCATAGGCTTTGGATAATTAATATCCATAAGGTGTCTTTCAACTTAGAGTTTATTTGATTTGCATTTACTGTCTTGGAGGATGATCTCTCCCTGTTCTGAGTATGCTTGCAAGAAGTTGTATCACATGTGATCATACTTCTCCCCCTCTTATTCTGATACGGGAGTTGAGTGGTTTTATTTGGTACCTCCACTCTTTCTGATACATTTGTAGGAATCGGATTGATCGACACCTTTATAACAAGTAAAATGCATTTGGCAGATTATTTGCATTATGATGCAAACTTAAAATGTTCTGACCGATTTGGTTCAAATTCTTAGGTCCGTGGATATGAGGAATGAACATCAACATATGTGATATTCTATTTGGATTACTAGCATTCTTTGTGTGGTATGAATCCCCCTAATGCCTGGAATTATCCTCATAATATGATCAACATATGGGCTATGGAGGACCCGAGGTATTATATGAATGACGGATAATGATACCTCATTGAGGTTCTCAGTGCCCATTGGTATGTTGAGGTGGTGATATTGATATGTAAGGAACATACACAATTCGTAGATGGAAAATATTTGATTGAGATCAAAATTCGCACGTACTTATTGCAATGGAGGGAGCCATATACTTGCAGTTTGATGAATTTGTATTAATGATGGGGTGTGTAAGGCCGCATGTCACCAATAAGGTGTTAGTAATTTGCAATTCTTTTGATTGATCAATGATACGATTCTCCTGATAAGAGAATCAACCATACAACTATGAATATGGACATAAGGTACTTAGTGTTTTAGTCAGATAGAGCCAAATAATTCCACGTGGATGGATTTGATCCCGCGTCCAGGATAATTTTGCTCAAATTTGATGAATTTGAATGATGAATTTGGCAAATTTGGTGATCCTTATGATCAGTAAGGACACACATAGGACTAATTGTAGATGCATTAATGTGCAAAATATAACACCAAATTGGTCCATATAATTGTTGAATGATCACATATGTTCTTGAATATGTTCGAGAAATTGAGTGAATCATGTTCGAATTTTAAGGTAAGAGGGCCTTAAAATTATTTCCTTATGGCACAAGAAGTGCACAACAAATCTCTGGATTTGGGGAAATGTTACTGTGACCAATAGAATTGATAATAATTTTCTCATCATCCCTATGGCAGAATGATCAAAAGCAAATTTGCTGGATCTTGATTGAATCAAGAGAGAAAATTATTGTGCGCAATATATAATATGGGATTGATGTACGTATAATACATTCTAGATATGAAAGGAGATGGCACATATATTTGGTTTTCATATCTGTTGTACCAAGTTGAGTGTAGATTTTTATCTACTGTTAGTATTGGGTTTCAATACGGAAACCATACAACTAGATAAATCATGAAAATAAAGTGGAATACTTGTTGAATCAAGATACATGTGTGTATCTGATTAATTTGAATACCCTAGAGAGAGTTTCATCTTCCTTATTTTAGTGGTTCAATGGCGCAATAAATAAATTTCCTTTCCATATAGTTGAGTCCCAAATAATTCTATACAGAGTAAATCAAAATTAAGTATGAATTTTGGATCATATAGAATTTGAATTTCATATCGTAGACCATGATAATGTTTGATGATAGCAATATACTACAGTGTGGTAGTAGAACAATTGGGCTATTTTGTCCAATAACTTGCTTGCCTCTAATAAGTTAGAGGTATAGTTGATCCAAATGTTTGGATTTGGAATATATGAATATGCTTAGCATACAACCATACTTGTGAACAAATGTGAGATTTGTCACTATTGTCATTTTCTTTTTTTTTCAAAAATGACATTATGCATTTGTAGGATCCATTACGTAATGAATTGCCATGGACATTGAAGTCCTGATAAACAAGTTGAGTAAACAATCGTTTATGATTTGGGCAATTTTATGCTCTTTGTTGACCACTTTAATAGAGAAGTGGCAAAGAATGGATGGACCATACTCCTCAACATATTCAATTTTCTTATAGAAAATCTGATTGGAGGACATGTATAAAATTGTATATGCTCATGTGTAGTTGGTTTAGAAATTGGCTAGACACATTTGTGGAGAATGAGCCATTATGACAATGAGGCTACAAGTCACCAATGATATCTATTGATATATAGTATCCATGCTAGAGAGATAATCTCATCCAATGCGAGTTATATCAATTTTTCTACTAGAAATATTAGCCATATCTTACATGAGGTAATCATGTGGGTAATGAATTTACTATGTGAGTAAATTATATAGCAATAAAGTGTTGTGATGTAAATTTTTGGTCTCAAGGTGATACTTGAGTTTGGACTAACCATTTCAACAAACAATAAAGTTGTTGCTAATATTTTGGACTCAATTTCTATGGAAATGAGTCATGTAAGAATCATTACCAAAACAATCATAGGAGGTTGTCATCAAAGTAATGCAAAACTTTCTTGCTATCTATTTAAGCAAAATTGTTTCTCAAATAATCCTTAGTTCAAGATGAGTCTTGAATTGGTGTATGGAAAATATTTTGAAGTCAAGATGAGTCTTGAATCACAAATAGTATTGACCTTACATTGGTCAAAATTGAGGCCATATTCAAAAGTGCTACTTGGAGGATATTTTGTGAACAATAATTCTCTCGTGGATTAAAAATCCTAGAGATGAACTTTTGACCAATTATGATTGGCATTAGATATATGTATGTCATTTATTGTTCATATCACTCATTGAGAGCAAACCATAAAGTGTATGGCTTTTTATCCATGATGTACATAGATTTATGACCTTGGTATATATGTGCTTAATTGAGATAAAGTCCATATTTTACTTGATCTATAACTAGGGGTGCTCCATTATAGGGGCATTAAATACCACCTGTGAATCTATAGATCAATAGGATGTAATTTACATCAATTGACCACATGGGATATTTGGGGCCACCAAGAGTGATTAGATCAAACTTTTTCTTAACCACTATCCTTACTTGGGTCAAATCATATATTTTTTTAATTTACACTGTGGGTAAATTAAAAATAGCTATGGCATTGTCGTATAATAAGCAAAAGTAAGATGGAACAGCTGAAATTGTTGCATCATGAGTGTAAATCTCAGCATGTGCAAATACTTTGGAGGTAATTGGAATTAGTGTAGACCTCGTGGCATAGATGGTGCCCCTTCTGATTTGCAACGTTGTATGAACACATTAGGAAATCACTTGTAAAAGTGTAGACCTTAATTAATTCATTTTCGTATTGGGTACGAACATTGAAGATTGGTATCCCGCAGTAGTAACTATGGTACTACCTTGTGTATGCCAATAATAATTATGAATTATGGTGGTCACCTTGAAAAAGGTGTAGACCATTGTTTCAAATTTAGATATTGGGTGTGCACGTTGAGGATTAAATCCAGTAGCAGCATTGTAATGCTACCTTGTGTATGGCCAATATCAAGAATTTGAGAACATTGTGTTATACAAAGTGAGATGAGATACTTAAAAGATTTTGCATTTAAATAGATTAAGCACTTTAGAGCTTAAAAATGTGAAGCATAATGGGCTTAAATAATTGCAATAAAATGTGTTAAAAATAAGCAAAGCGTACATGTTTATTGGGTTTGTCATTGGGCAAACTCTTTGAACAATACAAAATTTTTAGATCTCATAGGAATCAAGATAATTTACAATTGTGTAAATTAAGAGAATTACATTGAACCTGAGGATCCAAAGTGAATAAACACATCACTTATGCAAATCTTGAAAAATCTATGGGTCAAGAATATATATTTGCATGATGCAAATGAAAGCATTATGATTTATAGTGTAGTATGAGGACTATATTGTGAATCACATAGGGATTCAGGTGGTCTATTATATATAATAGGCACATCTCAGAGCACAATTACTAGAAACCACGGTGGGTTATTGTTATCGCCAAAATTTGGCCAATTGATATTTGGGCCGAGTTGGCTAATGGGCTAAATTTGGTCACCCAGGGAAGAAGCGATTCTGAGGGGGCCTGTGGGCCATGTATCTTTTATTTCTTGTTTTAGTCAAATTAGAAGTTAGCCTAGTTAAAGTTAGGGTTTTGTTAGCTAGAATTGGACTTGACGTCCAAGTATCCGGACTATAAATATATATTCATACCTACGTAATAAAATCGACGACACTACGCTTCCTACAGCTTGTGTCTCTAACTTCTCTCGGCGCATCATCACCCTAACAATTAGGGCTTTCAAGGTAATCGTCATGCTGCTCTAATAGTTCTTAGATCTGTTAGGGCATTACGGCGTGAGCCACATGGTGAACCGTGTATTGAAGCATTTTTAATGGCACGGTTCGCTAGTTATCCCATTGAATCTCGTGTCAAGCCTAACTTGTCACGAGGTCCATTAGTTACCTCGATGAATCTCGCGATGAGCTTTGCTTGGTGCGAGATCCATCTTTACCTTTGCATGTCAATCAATCTGTTTATGCATCTATGCTCCATGTAGTAGATTGATCTTTATGTAGCTTGTTCTACGCTACCTAATTCCCGCTACCAACTCACCTTCCTGGCTGGAAGGTCAAGCCAAGTGGCATGCCCACACCACCATGCACAACCAGGATCGGCTCCCCCGCTGTCAGCTGATCGGAGCCGCATGACAGGGAGACAAGTGTAGAAGCAGAGCGATCCCCGGCTCCCATGTGCTCTACGACCAAACCACACCGCCCGCTAGTATTTGAGCGTAACACACTTTTGGCACGCCGGTGGGGACCTCACCTTCTTCAACACTCTTGTCAAGCTATGGCACCGAAAAATTTCAAGAAGGGTGCAATGAAGATTTTGGCAAGACATGATCCAAGTATGTGGCCGAAAGATAAAGATGCTCCGCCTAGGCTTGACCATCTTCTAGCTGAACACAAAGAAGCCTACGATCGCATACTTGAAGACTTAGCTGAACAAGTTCTTGACCACTTCACTTGGACTCGAAACGATCACGTCAAGTGTTCTGGATACCCAGAAAATTTGCTGGATGACGTAGATATCTCAACGCCGTCTGAAGAGCGCACGAGAGCACTGCAAGCGGTGATGAGCGAGATGGTGGGCAAAGCCATGCTGCGCCAGTCTAAAACTGTGTTGAATTCTACGGAAGGCTTGGTAGCACATGCAATTAGGAAAGTCTTGGCCGGTGAGTACCAAGAAACCGAACCAAAGATCGGCACTTTCTTTGGAGAGACTAAATTCTATACTTGGCCGATCTATATACCTCCTATCATCGCACCAGAGAATAACAAGGCTGAGTTTATCATGCATGCACCAAAACATCATGGGGATCAGCCGACATGCTATGATGAACCACCAGCATTCATACCAGAAGGATTCATCTGTTAGCTTGTGTACAGGCCACTCCGGGAAGGAGAAGAACCTCTGCTCAAACCCCCATCGAGCAAGCAGCCTCACCACACAGGTCACGTGGGCAGTGGCAAAGATAAAGTCAATGACAATGAGACTGCCAACTGGAAAGCTCGATTTGGGTTAGGGCCAGTTTCTAACAACTAGGCCGGTTTTTATGGCAATGGTGGGTCGGCTGGCCAAGCCGATCTAGATGAATAATTCAGAAATCGGTACGGCATAACACCAGTAAGGGGATCTATTACCTATTGCAAGCCATACCCAGAAATGTACGACCAGTTGCCGCCTCCACCAAAGTTCAAGGTGCTAGAGTTTTCCAAGTTCAGTGGCAATGACGGTACTAGCACTGTGGAGCACATCAGCAGATATCTTATGCAACTAGGTATCGCAGCATCCGCTGAACATATGAAAATTCAGCATTTCTCACTATCTCTAATAGTCCCAACCTTTGGGTGGTATACCTCGCTGACGCCGGGATCTGTTACAATGTGGAAACAACTGGAGGAACTCTTCCACATGCAATTCTTTTCAGGATCTGAAGAGGCCACTCTCATAGATCTGATGTCCATACATCAACGCTCTGGAGAGTCAATCAATCAGTACATCTAGAGGTTTCGGGAAGCTAGGAACAAGTGTTGTTCTCTCCACCTATCGGAGAACAACTTGGCTGAGATGGAGTACAATGGGTTGCATTGGCACACCAAGGCTGCATATGGGCCGATGGATTTCAATTCCATCGGCCATCTAGTGTCCAAGGTCTCCGGCTATGAGCGCACCCACATGGAGCAATACCAAGAGAAGCCGAGGGTCCATCAACCTCTTGTAGGATGAAGAATCGGCTGACGAGGAAGCCGATGTAGCATTCGTACAATGGGACA
Organism: Paspalum vaginatum; assembly: GCA_030272315.1. Lineage (NCBI taxonomy): Eukaryota > Viridiplantae > Streptophyta > Magnoliopsida > Poales > Poaceae > Paspalum > Paspalum vaginatum. Next base: position 30,777,759 of record CM059018.1, on the reverse strand, counting down.
GACCAAAGCAGCAATTGCCCTGCCAATGAATCAAACATCCAGAAGCGCCGGCTGGATATGACTTTGATATAACTGAAATTGAGCAAATCTTTGAGCTCTTGCTCAAAGAGAAGTGCTTGGAGTTGACGTTGGGTCATAGGATTGCACTGGCAGAAGAACTAAAGGGACGCAAATACTGTAAGTGGCATAACACTTTTGATTCCCATAGTACCAACGACTGTAAAGTGTTGCGCCAGCAGATCCAGGTTGCAATTGAGCAAGGGAGGTTGGTCTACCCCAAGACCTAGATGAAGATAGATAACACCCCATTCCCCAATGTCAACATGGTCAACGCAACGTCTTTTACTCATCGGCAAGAAGAGCTGATGGTTCTGAGCCAGAGCAAGATCAGGATTGCCACATCAGTTGAGTAATCGGAATTCCTGCAGCGGGTCCAACACGCCGTTGAAGATGATAGGGTCATTACCAAGAAACAACCAAAACCTTTCCATCTGACCATCAACATGGTGGGTGCTGATTCCAGCTCAGGGAACAAGGGCAAGGCCAAGGCCGATTCAGATGATGATCGGCCACTAGAGTTCTGACCAGAAGAGCATTTGTCTGCGGAGGATATAGCTAGAAACCATAGGTCACGTCCCAAGTCAGGAGTCTTGATCGACATATATGCCCAACACCACGAATGACGGGGACAACGCCGGAGGTAGGAACAAGAAGAGGATTATATACGCCAGCAACAGTATTGGCGACAGGAGCATCAAAATCAGTCAAGTTACGGACTGTGAGGATACTGCTATGAACGAGAGGAGCAGCATTGTCTCAGCCAACAGCGAGACAAGGAACACCGCTACGCCACATATCATCATGACGTGGATCGACACTATGCAGAACGCCAGCAAAGCCGTGGGTCCAGAGGACATTGGGACTGCCCGTTTTTCAAGTATTGCTGGAGCTAGGGAATGGAGCGCTTGCCAACTCTGGAGGAATGCCCTGAGTGTTCAATCTCTCATCACCCAGAAGAGAATGTATCTGTGTTCCAGTGATTGGGTCATCCATATTCGTCACCACGACGCCGCCTACAGTTGTCTCCAGATGGACGCGCACATGGACACTCAGGCAACTCAGAGTCAGAACAATCAGGAGCACTGTTCGTGTGAGCTGGGGGAGTGAAACATGAAGCGTAAAGAATGCCACAAGCCTAGGTGGCATTCGGATGGGCTCTCTCACTCCCAAAAGTGCGGAGTTCAACATCTGCGCAGTTTGGAAGAAGCCGAAGCAAATTACCTTCGGCTGTGAAAATAGGTTAATTCGGGTCCTGTCACTATACCATCATACAAACACAAGCTGTCCTTGGTGCTACCTAGGCGACCAGCTGTTTGGAAGAGAAAGCAACAAGATCAAGAACAGCCGGGGGACCCAATGGAGGATTATGCGGAGGATGATCTCATGGGGGATAAAACGGTCAGTTCATCGGCCGATGTCAATATGGTATTTTTCTTACCTAATGAGTTTCATAATCCTTCTATAGTCCAGGAATCAGTGGCTCAACTCAGTTTGGGGCTGGCAGCTATCATGTTGCAAAAACTGGCTGATAAAAAATATCGTCATTTGAAGCCGCTCTACCTCAAAGGTTACATCAATGGGAGACCTATGAACATGATGATGGTAGACTTGATGCCATATGCAGTGTTCAAGAAATTCGACAGGAACGATGATGAGCTTATTAAGACCAATGTTGTTCTCAACAATTTCAAGGGTGATCCAACCGGAACAAAAGGTGTCTTCAACATGGACCTAAACATTGGGAGCAAATCTATCCACACTTCCTTTTTCTATTGTAGATACCAAAGGACCTTACTCGGCCCTTCTTGGCTGAGGTTGGATTCATGCACACTGCTGCGTACTGTTAACTATGCACCAATGCCTCATACAATGGGATGGTGATGAGGTTGAGATCGTACCTACCGATGATTCCACCAATGTCATTGTCGTAGAATCTTCATTTTGGGGGATAGAAGGAGCAGGGTGCCTTACTAGACGAGAGCAGCTCGATTGGGGTTTCATGGAAGGTTCAGAGAAAGGACTTGTACCAGTACCAGTAGCCGACATTGATGTGTAATGACAAATCTTTGTGTGTGAGGCCGATCTAAATGATTGGCCGGATATGCAAAAAAAATTGCATTAATATATGTTGAATGGATGATTTAGATGATCGCCCCCCCAAAAGTATATAATTAGATATGTTGATCTTTGATGTGTTAGAGGTTAGAAAGCCGATCTCCTCAATTACTTGAAGGCTTCGGCTTGGGGGGCAAGACATGTTGACACGTGCATATAGGACAATTGGCTGATGTTTTGCCATTGGCCCGAAAGATATAAAAGCTGATGATGAAATTGAAAAGCCGATGCGTTGCCATCAACTTTAGGTACTCCCGTACAAAAATTTTCTATATATAGCTGATGCTTTGCATCGACTTTAGAAACCTCCATACCAAAAGAAAAAAGCTACACTATCATCGAGTATTGCATAACATCATGCCTGGGGGGCATATGCAGGCATATGCAAAATACAACTGATCCAAGGTGTTATCTTCAAACTATTGGAGGAATTGTTGAATAGCTATAATGGCCTTAAGGCGGATGGAGTCAACGCAAGAAATAATTGACTGGTCAGACTCGTTCGTACCTAGTGTTAAATGAGTCATCAACTCCTTAACCTCAGCAAGACCGGATGACAAATTTTCCTTCAGATTTTGCTTGCTTACTTCGATTTCTTCAAGTTTAGACGATGTGGTCTTGATATCATCATCAATTGTTGAAAGCTTTCGCTGAAGACGTTGGATTTCTTCGGCAACTTCTACAGACCCGAGATTTCAAAGACAATTCTGACGAAGCTTTATCATCATCAAAGGCAGCCTTTTGTTGATTTAGAATTGCACACTTGTCAGTAATTTCTTTTCTTAAAGAAGCTTGAGTGTCTCGGGCCGTGATGCGAGCTGTAGCTATTTCCACTTCCTCCTTGAAGAAGTCAAGGTATGTGTTGGCGGTCGATAAAACCCATTTCGACCACTAACATTTCATGTTTGAGGGCATAATTTATCAATTTTTCATGTATTACTAACTGGTTCCATGAGTTGTGTACAAAAGATGGATGTAGGAGCTTGTCACGTACAGAATATCGAAGAAATGACCAAAATAGAGACAAAGTGGCAAGGTAAAGGCAAAAGGCCAAAAGTGCATGGCCGACTGGCCATCTCCCATGGCCGCCCGGCCATACACCCTGACCGCTCGGCCACCTACTGTGGCCGACCGGCCATTAGTAGGCCCTGGTAGCCTTTCAGCCTAAGTTATTGGCCGCCCGGCCATTACACGTGTCCGCCCAGCCATGTCACAAACACAATCTTCAACCTGCATGCAGGGAAACACAAAAGGAGACAAATCCAACCATGCAACCAAGAATCCAATGGTCAGAAGGCCATCATACAACGGATTGATGACGTCAGTGATCCAGGGAGTGGCCGCCCGGCCATGCACTGACTCCAAATTGCACGTGCATCAAATAATTCAACCGCCAACCGACTCGGGGAGTGCATATCAACCATTGGATCAACAAAGTCGGCTAATCGAGTGGTCGCCCGGCCACCCGACATAGCCGCCCGGCCATGCACAGTGGCCGCCCGACCACCGACCTACCTCACTACCGACCTTAGACACCTACAAGTACCCCCCTCAGCCTTCAATGCTATAAATACCCCTCGGGAGGTCATTTGCAAGGTGTGGTGGATCAAGAGAAGAATAGTGTGGTTGTGTAGTTGAGCGTAGAGTATAGTAGTGAGGCCACCCTTGGCATTGTAGAAAGAGCCAATTGTATCAAGAGTGAGTAGTGAGTTGTAGAGTGAAGAAGTCAGATTCCTCTTGGGTATTTTATTCCCGAGCTCTTAATCTCAGAAGAAATAATACTCTATTTCCAGGATACAGTAAAGTTCCTTGCTCCTCTGCTTTATTTATTTCATACATTCTTAGTCCCTGCTTAGTGGTTTACGGGTGCCAAGTGTGCTCTGTGTAGTCTAGCTATACAGTTGTGCTTGCTCTCTGGCTTCGAACCAGTGTAGTAGTAAACTTGGTTGTGTAGATGTGGCTTCTAGACTAGAGTTTGCCTTGAAAGGTGTCTTGTCCCACGTAGTTTTGGTTGGTAGTCCCACCTGGTGACAGCGGGTGTGTGTCCTGTGTAGTCCAACCCTGTCGTTCGGATAAGTTGTCATCGATGCATAGCTGAGTCCTGTAGTGCCCGCCTTTCTCGTCTGGGTTATCAGCACTCTGGTGCCCGGAAGTGGTTCTACAGCCTCAATGTCCAAGTAAATCAGCTGAGTAGAGTTCAGGTTTGTTTAGTAAAGTTAAGTTGTTTTATCTAAAGTAGTGATCCTGCTCTGCTCTGTTAATTATCTCTACAATTGTTGGTTTTACTATTCAATCCTATCCGTTTTACGTTGAGTTACTCCTCGTTCCTCGTGGATTTCGATACCCTAGAATACTCTTGGGTGAAAAGCTAAAACGTGTTTCTGTGCACTTGCAGATTTACTTTAGTAGGCTAAGAAACCCCAACAGTATGCTACTGGATGCAGTACCTGTCTCAAATCGGCTGGCAGTTGGTTTATTACCGGTTCTAGGGCTGAACGAAGCATTTCGCTATCTTTGACCAACTGGAGGATTGGATCATCAAGCAATCTTGCCATCTTTTGAAGATGATCGGCTACATCGACTGGAATAGATTTGGGCAGAGATGGGACTTTCTCTTGTTCTTGTTCTAATCCGATGCCCAAAGTAGAAGGATCAAAATTAAGCAGTGTCGACAAGTTGATGAGCTGCAAAGATGCCAAGATCATGTGAAAAACCGGGCGAAGATGGCTGTAAAAGAACAGTAAGCTCACCTCGGTATTCGGAGAAATTTCTTCATTGGTTTGTTGGTTCCCAGCGGGTTCAGAATCGGCTTTGTGATGAGACATGCTATTGCCATTAGAGGAAAGATTGACTGTGGAATGTTCAGGAGCTTGGGACGATGACGAATTGTTTCTATCTATTGATTCCTCTGACTGTAACAAAAGCCGATAATCATGAGTATATATACCAACAAAGGAAAAAGGCACCATGAACTTACAACTAATTCGGCGTGAGTAGAAATAGACAAAGTTGGGGGTCATGTCCTGGAGCTCCTAGTCTTCTTGTAGCTAGAGCCCTTGGTCGGTGATCGGTTTGCCTCATTGCGCCGGCGTTTGGAGCGTTCACCAAAAAGCAGTATCCTGTCAAGAGAAGGCGCAGATCTTCCATACAATGGTACATGAGTTGTGGGAGAATAGCTGAAAGGTTCTCCTGATTCTCTGACAGGTACTGGTCTTTCCTCACACTATATAAAGAGAAAATCAACAGTGGTATAGAGATTATGGTAAGAACTACTATTATAAGATGGAATTGCCTCTGTTGATGAAGCATCATATGATGAGTCGATGCAGCGAAGCATGGTGCCAATAAGACCTCTGAACATATGAGGCTTCCAAGTTCCCCACAAGGTGTCAAAACCATCCGCAGTATACACAAACTCCATATCACACGGTATGGGAACGAGGAATTCAGAAAAGAGGTTATATGCACGGAGAGTTAAAAGCCGTTCAGTAAGATCGGCCCAGCTTTGAAACTTCTGATGGATGATGAAGCAAGGAGGGATTTGGTTCAGGCCGAATCGTCGAGCAACTATAATTGGCTGATATGATTCATAGCCGGGCTTGGTGATTCTGTTACTGGTACTCATACTCACGGGAAGCAGGCAAGGACAGATCATGGTAGCATATATTTGCCAAGTTTCATCATCATCGGCAAAGCTATCAAGCCTAAAGAAAGAGGGATTCTCGAAGTTTTCTGACCTTGAATAAGCATTGAAAGTGGCCATGGTATGTTCATGATAGAGTAATTTGAACCATTTAACCATTTCTATTTCATTAAATTTGCTACCTAGAAGCCAATACAATGCCTGACCAAAGGAGGTGCATCGGATAAGTTTGCCTGAAAGAGTAGGAAAAGATGTGTTTTCTAAGCAGGGAAATTGGGGAATGTACTATTGAAAGTATAGTTGGCACCAAATCTACAAAAACCACCAGGGGCCTCCCGACTTAATGCGCTCATTGTTCAGAAGTCTGCTGATGTTCAAGGATAGGTGTCTATACAGTATACCTAGAAACAATTTTCCTAGTGCAAAGTGTTGGCCATTGGCTAAGGCATTGGACAGATCTAGATAATTTTTAGTTGGAGTAAGGGAAGGACCACAAAAAAGGAAATGATCTAACTAGAGATTCAGAAAAGATGTGTGCTCCCGATGATCAACGGACCCTGAACGCTTATTGTGATGCTCAATATATTGGCCCCAGTTTTTTTGCTGTGGCCTTGTCTACAATCTTGTGCCTACAGGTTTCCAAGGAAAAAGGAGAAGGACAGGCTGAATGGACATCTAAACCCAATATCGTTGTCACATCCATCAGAGTGGGAGTCATAGGGCCAAGACCAAACAAGAAGCAGTTTAAGGCATCAGACCAGGAATAGCTTATAACTCTCAAGAGGTTCTCATGTTTCTTTATTGGAGATAGGGTAAGGGGAAGAGCATTGGCTGTTCCTATTTTCTGCTAAACTATCGATTCATAATACTTTGCCATACGCTTATACCAGCTCACCCATCCTTCCATGGGGAACGGCCAAGACCTAAGCTGGTTAGTCCAATGGTCTGGGTTTTGAGGCACAAAGGGGATTCAGTTGGTTTCAGTAGAAATCAAATTTAGTGGAGGCTCAAAGGATGGCGGGCTTAAGCGGAAAGATTTTGAGGATTGAGGGTAGGGAATTAAGATATCATTCGGCTGAAAATATGAGAAATAAGCAAAAATGCACATGTCAGACGGTTTCTTGTGTGGATTGCGAAAGAAAAGACTAAGAGGCATACCTTCAGGCAGAATAATTTTTTGGGAAGCGTCTCTACCATTGTTGAGTTTGTTGTGTTTGTCATACCCTGTGTTTGGAAAAGAGCAGACCGAACAAGAAAGAAGGCTGGCAGAATCGGCACGAGTGAGGCACGTGACATTTTGAAGTTCAACTTTAGTATCGATTCTCCAAAAAAAGGAACCGATGAGAAATCGGCCGATCCCAGAAGCGGAGTACTGTCTGTCAGAAGCAAAAGGTGAGTCTGATGCGATGCTATCAGATTGATCCATAGATATGCATAAAATTAAAACGGTAGTAATGAAAAGGGGCAAGTTCTATTTAATGTGAAACTTCATTCATTACTGGATGATTTTTACAGAACACAGTACTTGGCAAAAGTCAGTTAACTACCTAGTACTATTAGCCGATGGAGTTCATCGGTTGGTGTCAGCACCGCCATCCTTATTACTGCAAGGGCTCCTGTATCGGCGACAGTGGTGCAATACCATGGGTGAAGATGGGGGCAGCGGCTCATTCTACTTCTTCCCTAAGTCATCGAACCATTGCATGTCGATGCTGGAGGTTGGGGAGTCGAGGGTGGCTCTAATGTCGGTGTAGCCGCTGGTCATGGAGGACTCGGAGTCGGTGTCGCTCCCAAACTCCCAATGACCATTGTCGCGGTTGAATGGTAGCTCCAAGAACGGCGACGACTTCGGTGAGCGCTCCGAGGAAGGCCACGGCGATAGCGATCATGGAGGAGTGGGGTCTTGGCCCTAGTGAGCCAGCTAGGCCCTGTACGCTTCGTCAAGCGGCTCATCCTCCTCCTCCGAATTGGCCGCTTTGACTGGCGGCGCAGGGTCTGCTCCCGCTGCCAGCAGCGGAGCAAAGCCTGGCGGCACGGCCGTGAAGGGATGCAGCGATGGTGGAGGGCTTGGAAACAGTGGCGGAACAGTGCTACTCTCTGCAGACGATTCCATCGGCTGAAGGTTTTTTGATTGGGGTTTTCTTGCTGATGAAATAAGGAAAGATGGGGAAAAGACTGCAGCCGAGGTGATGGCTAAATACTACTCTGGGAGGAAGACGAAGGGGCGCCAGGAGCGAGTTTTGAGGAACTAGTATGGGCGGACGTACGGTAATTGCAGAACCGTGTGGCTCTTCGTTTTTCGCATTAAACATAGCTTTGGAATAATTTTTATTGCCAAAGCTAGGGAGGCACGTGCTATCGCCAAAATTTGGCCAATTGATATTTGGGCCGAGTTGGCTAATGGGCCGAGTAGAGCTGATCTGTGGGTCGAGAAGATCGGTTGATGGGCTAAGTTTGGTCTGCCTAGGGAAGAAGCGATTCTGAGGGGGCCTGTGGGCCATGTATCTTTTATTTCTTGTTTTAGTCGAATTAGACGTTAGCCTAGTTAAGGTTAAGGTTTTGTTAGCTATAATCAGACTTGATGTCAAAGTCTCCAGACTACAAATATGTACCCATACCTACATAATAAAATCGATGACATTACGTTTCCTACAGATCGTGTCTCCAACTTGTCTCGGCGCATCGCCACCCTAACAACTAGGGTTTTCAAGGTAATCGTCATGCTGCTCTAATGGTTCTTAGATCCGTTAGGCTATTACGGCGTGAGCCACATGGTGAACCATGTACTGAAGCATTTTTGATGGCACAGTTTGCTAGTTATCTCAATGAATCTCGTTTCAAGCCTAGCTTATCATGACATCCATTAGTTACCTCGATAAATCTCGCGATGAGCTACTCTTGGCGCGAGATTCATCTTTACCTTTGCATGTCTATCGATGTGTTTATGCACCTATGCTCCATGTAATAGATCGATCTTCACGTAGCTTGTTCTACGCTACCTAATCGCCTGTTATAATCCACGACATGCCGCTACAGCGTGTGCACGTGACCTGCCGATAGATCAGCGTAGTTCAAGCACCCTAGCTATACATGTCGTAATTTGTATCTGTCTAGTTAGGTGGACTTCTTTGGAGGTTCTAGTTAAAAGCTGATTTGATTATGCAGATCTGTTATATCATGTTTTTAGTTAGGGTTTTTTTATATTGGAATGCGGTTTTGGCTTTTCAATTTGATTATTCATGGCCGATGGAACACCTGATGCTCTCGCATCGGCCGACTGGAGTACACGACATCTTGTGTTTGCCGATCCTAGCGATCCGGCAGGAATTTAACATTTAGATCTGTTGTGTATGCTTTACAGGGAGAAGAGGAGCCAATTCCCGTGACCAATAGACCTTCCTGGCTGCAAGGTCAAGCTAGGTGGCACGCCCGTACCACCACGCATAACCAGGATCGGCTCCCCCGCTGTGAGCCGATCGGAGCCGCATGACAGGGAGACGAGTGCAGCAACAGCGTGATCCCTGGCTCCCGTGTGCTCTACGACCAAACCATACCGTTCACTGGTATTTGAGTGCAACAGTTATTTGTGAATTTGCTCACAAATGATCACTGCAGGTTGCCGTTGGGCCTGTCACATGAGTAGGTCGGGCACCGTCGCCCACTCTTGCTATGTGGTGTACGGAGCCACCGCCACAATCGAAATCTATCTCGACTGGCGTCTGTGTGGGCGATGGCCACTGCCAAGCCTCGTTGCTGGTGGGACCCAGGATAGGGCATAACCAGGGGAGGATGTAGTCCACGCCGCCATGAGGTGCCATCGCCGGGAGTCGCCGCTGGTTGAAATTGTGCCAAGGCCAATGCCTTCTCGAGCCCACTGGTCGGATCCTTCACGTGGTGACGGAGCAGGCATAGACGCCGCTCCCTAGTCCACATGGGATGGAAAGACGATATTGTCGCCATCATAGTGTCACAGTTGCCGCACGGATCAGGACATCGAGGATTGACGCAACCACATGTGGATGAGTCTGGCACCACCGATTGTGTAGCCAATGGATTTGTCGCAACCTTGTGTTGGCAACCATTGCCAATGGCCCTTGGTTGGGCTCGCACGTGGCATGGGAAGACCGCATGGTGCCGCAATTGGGGAACCATGCACAGCTAGCGCATCATTTGGGCATTCTTGCCTTATTCTATCTTAGTCTTGATTTATGGAGGCATGCAGTCTTTCATTTCCATCAACGAGTTGTAGTGGAAATTGATGATAGCATCGTCAAAGGTCTGAATCTTTGAAAATATTCGTACCTTATTCGAGGGGACCGCTTCTTCTTGAGAACTAGATGCCTGATCGTCTGTTCTAGCCATGGTAACTTACCATGGATGGGTTAGAGACTTGAGTGCCTGTGTTCTTCTTGATGATGCTCAATGGAGAGCGTGCATGATAACGTGTTTGAATCTAGAATGTAAATGACTAGAGAATGGAATAACTTCTAGTTTGCATTGATCAATGGTTGGAATATATACATGATGAAGGGGTGCAATGAACGGGTGTCTATTGCCAAGAGGCAATCGTTCATGTGCTAGACCAAAGGACACACCCTTTGGTTACATGATTAATTGCCTAATTTATGTCTAATCCTGTTGCTTGAAGAGGTGTCTTGTAGTAGATGAGATCATCACGTACTGTCTCCTTGAGGAGACATATTTTCACAATAGAAACGACGACGGTGATGTTGTGTCATAGTCGTCGTGATACAGTTGGCGGAGGGTGGCGTTGGTGTGGTGTGCAGCGGCAAGGACGATGACGACCGTGTAGCACACAGGGAAAAAGGTGAGGCTAGCAGCGCTGACGGCGGGTAGGGGTGCCGGCGAGCAGTGTGGTGCACCGCAAATGGCGTCGGACGGAGACGATGATGGAGCGGGGAAAGAGAGGCCGACAAGTTGGGTCGGGCTGTCAGAGATAGAAAGGGGGTACATGTGTGGACACGGAAAGGAGGGGGAGAGGTTGACGGGCGGGTCCCGTCTGCTAGTGAAGGAAGGGAGAGGGAGGTGGGCCGGGGAGGCTGAGCTGGCGAGGTAGAAGGATGGGGAATGGGCCATGAGGCCGGATTGACGAGAAAGGAAGGAGGGATTTTCCTTTTAATTTTTTTGATTTTTCCCATCTGAATGTTGGTAGAATCTTTTTAGGGTAGTTTTGGAAGAGAATTTTTGGGAAGCTTTTGAGGAATAACTAGGGATTGATGAAAGGATTAGGGATTTTTGTTGAACTCATTCTAGCATCATGCTCAACGTAATACAATTTTGGAAATTGATTTTGAATTAAGGAAAGGTTGTCTCAAGGGTGATTTTGGGGTGTTACACCATCCGGTGTGTCTAATGGCTAGTTGGTGCGAAGGGGCGATTCAAATTAATTGCACACATGTCACACCATACTATACGGTGGTTACACCACCGGACCATCGGGTGCTTGCGCAGGGAGCCTCTGACGGCTAGTTTGGGGGTGGAGGGGGTTCTGTCCTATTTAAAGGCTCCCTCTGCTCTCATTTGCTATAGTTCGCACCAACAAAAATACTTCTTCACAAAAATGTCACTTGAGCACCAAATCCACATAGAATTTTGAGTTTTGGGTCAAGATACTTGAGAAAAGAGTTGGCCTCTTGCGCAATGTTGATCAAGACCAAGGGTTGTTACTCTTGGTGATCGAGATCATCTAGACGGTTTGAGAGTTGTGCCTTTTGTGATTTCCAAAAGGTTGTGGAAGACGCAAGAGAAGTCCCTCGCGTGGGCATTGTGCGTGGTTCGAAGTCCACCTATTAGGAGGGGAGGATATCCATCAAGAGAGCACTTGATCCTTATGCGGATCAAGGGGGAGCTTAGTCCTTGTGTGAATGTTCCAACGAGGACGAGAGGAAGTCGTGACTCCTCGATACCTCGAGAAAAATAACCTTGCCACCTCGCACCTTTACTTTTATGCAATTTACCTTCCATGCTTACTTTGCTAGAATTACTTGCTTGACTATACGTTGCAAAAGTTATCGTGTAGCTATCTAGACACACTTATTAGGCACTAGGGTGAATTGAGACTTGATCGATTGGATTTAATTTCAAATTTCGATAGAAGTCCAATTCACGCCCCTCTTAAATATTTTGATCCTTTCAATAGCAATGATCTAGATTCCCTTGATGTGACATATAGTCCATGACAGAAATACATGACCAATATTATACTGATGGTAATGGGGAAACACACACATACCAAACACCAACAATAGTAAACCAGACCACACCGATAACTAGTAAAACATAACATTATACAAGCACAATAGATACGAATCACCATACAATACTAGGGCAACATGACGCTTGAGGCAAAAACCCTAAAACACGTTGAAGGTTGATTCATGTCTTGTGAATCCACATAAATGTATGTTCGTTTGAAGACATGTATATATGTATAGTCGAAGGGACTTTACAAATAAAGGAGAACCTAACCTTACAAAACATAATTTACACCGAACTCAACCCAAAAGCTACTGCTTCCTTATAGTTTGATCTTCCAACTCGACCTAGCATCCTTCTTGGGCTTTTATATTCATGACATTCAGCCCAACCAGAATCTAAGGTCAATAGGGTTCGCTTCTAAGCCACAAAAAATTATGGTTTCACATATGAGTTTTGGGAGGACTTACCAAACACTTTTTTGACTAAAATGTCCTTGTATTATTAAACGGTATATTATTATTTTAAAACTTGGAAGGGGCGGCAGCGAGGCCGACGGTGGGAGGACAACCTCGCCTCTCCTCACGCTAGAGTCAGTGTGCCAATCTCATCCGGTTGGGGAAGGTCAAGGATGAAGGTAGAACAGTCCATTCAGAAGGGATGGAAAGACAAAACAAAATGAAAATAAAATAAAAATGAAGAAAATTACATGAATCCCCCCAAAGTGAAAATTTGTAGCAGCGGTATCAATTTTTGAAGGCTATGCAAATTGAGTGTAAAATTTAGTGAAGCATGCAAAATAGGTGTCGAATAATGAATTTTCTCATGAACTTATGCTATTAATTTTAACATGAGGTTGCTGAACTCCAAACAGAAAAAAATAGAAGAGCATTTAGAATTTGAGGAAAATGTCGAGCAAACGTTTTGAACAAAACTTGAGACCCTGTTTAAAATGAGGGAAACAAGTTCTGTTCTGACATTTTTTTATAAAATTAAGGGTGTGTCTCTTGATCTTATGAAGTGATCGATTTTTGTTCCCATCAGTCACCAATGTTGTCCATTAGACCTAGATCTAAGGTTTCCACCCACCCTCTCTTTTCTTCCTCCCTCCCCTCTTCCTCCTGCACTCCCATGACCCCGCCCACTGCCACCGCCCACCTCTGCCCCTTGCACCGCCAGGGCCAGCGGCTCCCGCCGCCTCACTGTGCCTCCCCGCGCCCTCCGCCAACGCCAGCCTGGCCGCCGCCCACCATTAACCTAGCAGGCACCTCACCCCGCTGTCAAGCCTCCCCAACCACTGTCCTGCCCCGCCAGCTCTGCCGAGCCATCAGCCTCCCTTGGGCATTCCTCTGATGCCGGAGGTGGAGGAGACCATCCTGGCAACTCCAACCCCGAATCCAGCGGCGGCCTACAACTTCTTCCCCTGGTGAGATGGCGGAGGAGGAGGAGGCCACCCTTCCCAGCCGTCGGGTGTACATCCAATAGTTGCAAATATGTGACTGACGGAAAAGGTAAAAATCAGTCACGTGATGTTGAATAAATCTCTAAAATTAAACTGTTTTTTTGAAATTTTTATGCAATTTCTATACAATTTCTGCGACGCAAAGAGGCCTGAAAGTTTTAAAAACAAGGAGACAAAATAAAACCCTGCCAAAAAAACTGCTCCCGCGCCGCAATCATCCATGGCGAATCCGACGCCGTCTTCCACGACACCGGCCCCGCCGCCGCCTCCAGCAGCAGCAGCAGCAGCTAACCCCGGCCGTAACCCGAAGCGGAAGCGGAAGCTCAAGCCCAAAGCAGCCGCCCCCTCCGCCCTGAACCCTAACTGGGCGCAGCTACAGTCCAAGCTCCCCCACCGCCCCGCCGCCACCCACCTCGGCAAGCGCAAGCACGACGCCGTCCATCCGTCTCCTTCCCCAGCGCATGCCGAGCCGTCTCCAGCCGCGGAGACGGAGGTCAAGCTCGAACCGACCTCTGACGACTCCAGGTGAGCGTGCCCTCCGATGGCTTGCCGCTTTGAGATGTTTGGTTTTTGACTTCGTGATTCCGGGAATGGTGATTGGGCGTGTTCAGCTTGACGAAGGTGGTGGCTATTGACTGCGAGATGGTCGGGGTAGGTGCTGACGGCGGCAAGAGCGCCCTCGGCAGGATCACCTTGGTAACATAATTTTTCCCCTTTAATTTTCTTGTTTATTTACTGTGTGTGGTAATAATATGTTTACTCACGAGGGCGCTCGGGAATTGAAGTGAAGGCAGTGCAATAGGTCTGTAGTTAAAAATTGAACCAGAAGGGCCAGGATGTGCCAAAACCTGTTAATCATTGTAACTCTGCCATGGAATTAGATTGCAACTATTTTCTAGCTAGCCTTCGTCCTCATGACATGGAGATGTTGCGAAGTTGAGTTGGGCAATCCACGGTCGGAGCGTTTACAAGCTTGCATTTGTTCATGTATTTGTTTCAATAACAAGTGATGAGCTTATGTTTGGGTTTGGCAGTACAATAAAACAATTTCTTATCCTTTGGGGTTTCTATGGCTTGTTCCATTTACCTGATGTTAAGCTAATCAAGTAGCACCAACTTGTGTTTAGCAATTGAGTAGTGCAATGTGGTCTTTCGCCCATTGTAAAGTAGTTTTATCTGTCAAGTTGTAACGTGTAGCTAGTAGCTACTAGATAGGTTTATGAAGGGGTTTAATAGCCTGGTGGTGATCCAAAGTAACCAGGGTATGTTTGATGGTGTCCCATCCTCTATGTTCAATGCCAAACAAATTTTTTTGTCAGTGAACTCAGGCTCTGTACCTTTTTTTGAACGTAAACTCAGGCTCTGTACCTTGGCAGGCACCAAATATCTCCATGAGCTTGGCTTAGACTGAAGGTCTAGACTAGGTCCTTCAGGGTTGGGTTGTTTTCCCTTGGTTTGCCCCAGGTGATTGAGTGTTACTATTTTTACCTGCATCCTTCCTTTCTTCGTAATGGAGGAAAGGGGGCTGTTGTTCTTTTCTTCTCTAGATGATATAAAGATACACAGATCTCCTACGTGTTCGAGAAAAAAAAAAGGTAGTTTTATGAAAATGCTATAAGGTTACTTTTTTAGTGTAGTAGCTCAGTGCTTAGTGGAGTAATATTCTATAACTCTGCTTGAATTTCAGGATTTGAAGTAATACAATAGGATACACATATCATTGAAAAAACATTAAAATGTTTATTGATTTGCGTATGAACGTGATTTTCTATATTCTTGAATCTGGAGTTAAAAATTAAAATACGAGAGTGTCTTCATCTTAATTGCTAGTGCTCAATGCTCACCCTGTGTCACAGGGACTATTGTGTAGAATCAATAACATTTATGTATAGGGTGAACACACAGAAACCATTTTGTAGGTTTTTTTTGACCGGCTCTGGTCTTTTGGTCATATTTACACTTAGTTGATGTAACATAAATGGTTCAAGGCTTCAAGCAGTAAAGGTTATTCTTGAAGTTACATGATTAAGTTTGATGGATTTTCTCAAACAGTAGCAATGCTGAACTAGGAAACCAAACATGTCCTAACTGTTTTTTGTTCAACATTATGTATATTACTTGAGATTTAAGCCTCTATAACTAATGTTCTTTATGAAGTTTGTTTGAAATGCCCAAAGATTTTGACAAAGTAAATGCGTTCCTGCTTTTGAAATATCAACCTCTAATCCTAATGTGCTTTTTGTCAGGTTAATTCTTTTGGCAATGTTGTATATGATGAATATGTTAAAACAGTGGAGCGAATTGTGGATTACCGTACCCGTATTAGTGGGATTAGACCTAAGCACATGAATAAAGGTTACATATGACACTAAAATATCAGTCTATTACTTTATGGTATTTTTTTGATGTGGAGGGTAGCTATCTATGTGTATTATGCAACGTTGATGTCACTGCAGCCAAAGAATTCGGGGTTGTGCAGAAGGAAGTAGCTGAGCTGATTAAAGGCAGAATTCTTGTTGGGCATGCATTGCACAATGACCTTAAGGTTGGTGGCTGTAACTACATTCTTTATGCACTCCGTGTTCTTGTCTGATCTAATTCACATTGTACAGGTCTTGCTACTAAGCCACCCAAAGAAGGACATTAGGGATACATCAGAATATGAGATTTTTCGAAGGTTAGATAGCCTGAGCGTCTACTATTACATGATTATTCTCATTATGAACACCCACAATTTTATTCACATGTGAATTTCAATGAAAATTCACTAGGGAGAGAAAGAGACGATCGTTGAAGGATCTTGCTTCAGAAGTACTTGGTGCTAAAATACAGCAGAACGAACACTGCCCTGTATGTGTGATATTTTATGCATGGTTATTGATTTGTCATTAGCATAATAGTTCCATGTTTAAGTCACTTCAGCTATTGCTTGCATGACCATCCTGATAATCTTGCAGATTGAGGATGCCCGAGCTGCGATGTTCATTTATAACAAGCACAAGAAAGCATGGGAGAAGAACATGAAAGAGCAATTCCGGTTCAAAAAGAAGCTCAAGAAGCGAGGCAAGAAGAAACCTGCCGAGTCCAATGGGAATGACCCCAATATCCCCACTGTTCTTCTATAGAGACTAGCCAAAGAGAGCTGGGAGCCTGTGTGAACACATTTTCTTGATATCAAGTCCGTAAGCTGAGCCAAATATCACGTCTAGGTGAACCACTAAATTCCAGAGAATGCTTGATAACAATTTTGTTGTGATTCTATATGTTGATTCACATTTCTATGTCTAGCAATTGTCCTAGGGAAAAAACTATATTTGTATTGAAAATTTTGTAGTTCAACATTAATGTAATGTATTGTAGTTTCACGCTACATCCAGATTCATTCAGTAACAAACATCATCGTCGTCAGCTGAAAAATGTGACAGGTGACAAGACTGGGCTGCTTAGGATTGGATTTTGTGGACTGGGCTGCCTTGTAGCGATTGCTGATGTGAGGGCTCTGTGCTCATGCCGTTTCCTTACTGTAAACTGGTGCTGGTGCAGGGGCAGGGAGTTGGTGTCCAGCATATGAAGGATGACAACCATCAGCACGGAGCAGGCGAACATGGGTATGGGCCCGAAGATCCACATGAGCAGCGTGGTGGCGAAGTAGAGCGCCCGAAGCCCCATGGACCAGAAGTTGCCGCCGCGGATGATGGCGTGCTGCACGTAGCTGGCGGGCACGTCGGAGTCGAGGGTGGTGACGAGGAAGCTGGCCTGGACGTAGTACCTGGCGGAGTGGATGAAGCAGGTGAAGGAGGCGAGGAAGCAGACGAGGAGGGAGATGTACTTGACGGTGGCCGTTGACTGGCTGCGGTCGCCGTAGACAACATCCGTCATGAACATTTTGGTGGTGCTGCTGACCCAGGCGCCGATGAGCGAGCCCAGAGCTATGGACAGCGAGGCCAGGTTGGTGGACGCCGAGATGTTGCTGGAGATGACGCTCAGCGCCAGCCCCGTCTCGTCGGGGGTGGCCTGCACCATGCGGCGCACCCACGCGAGCTTGTTGTGGTTCTCGTAGCCGATGACGGTGGTGGCCGGGTGCCGGAGGATGCGGTAGAGGAGGAGGAGATGGTAGCTGAGCATGACCACCAGCCCGCAGGGGACCAGCACCAGGTCCAGGGATCCCTTCTCCAGCTTCATCTCCTCTTCTTCTCCCTCTGTTCTTGTCTTCTAGCCTTGCGGGCTTCGATACTGCTCGTCGGCTCGTCTCTTCAGGTCTGCTGCATCTTTATGCTATCTTTTGGAGGTCTGTGGAGACCATCGTGGCTTGCGGGTTGTGTTTTTATTTGGATTTTGTGCGTGCTCGTGGCTGAGTAATGGCCATGATCTTGCTTGCGAGTTTTGCTCATGAGTTGTATTCGTGGTACTGACTGACGGTGTGTCCGTGTGGCTTGTGGCTTGGGGGCAAAGACTGCGAGCACGGCAAGCAAATTTTTTGAGCTTGCTTCGAAGGAAAGCCGGGAGCCCAGGAGATGTAATTGCTTGACGGGTTACCGTTCTGCTGAGCCCGCAAATCCAAAACTGATAAGAGAGAAGTTTTCATCTTGAAACAAACATTGGTAGCAACTAGCAAATCCACTCTCTGTGCCATTACCCGAGACATGGAACAACACACAGCGCAAGAGCAGGTATAATCCTACATGTAGAACTAGTAGTATTGTTATGGCGTGAGAGGTTTGAGGAGTCTTATAGTCGTTTGGGGTTTATGGTGTGAGAGGAATGCGAGAATTTTTTATGGTAGGGAGTCCTCTTTTCAGCGGGTCCTTGCCGTGATCAAGGATGAGGCAATGGCCTGGGTGGCTGCGCGGCCTAAGCATCTCGCTAACATTATTTGTAGATTGTAGTCTAGTCGGGTGGCTCAATGAGTTCCAGGTTATTTAGGTAGGATTTGGTTTATGAGATGGGGTAAGTTTACTGAGGTAGGATTTAGGTTAGTTAGAAGGCCAAGAACCTGTTACGTCACGTCCTGTGTGTACCGTCCTGTGTTTGCTTGCACTCAACAGGCTCGAGTGTTTGAGTATATATCGTTTATTAATGGATTCGATCGGGCCAAACCCCAAAAAACATTCAGGAGTGCCCAAATGGCACACTCACTGCTAAAATGTCTAGCCTGCGGATTGCCCGTCTTTGAGATTGATGATGTCAAAATAATTTTGAATTTTTTATGTTGTCTGTAGAAGCGTATTTGTTTCAGTGTTTGGTTTAAGGCACTTCGTGTACCAAGCTAATATTTGGCCGTTGACAGTATGAGTGATACGTTTGGCTGCGGCCCGTGTAATCGTGCCATGGCGCCATTTTGTTTTCTGGGGATATGCAGTTGAATCTTGGGTGGCAGTGGCACCACTCTTGCCGAATTTTTTTTGCCAGCCAATAGATTTGGCTAGGCACAGTAGTTTGCATTGAAAGTAGACATGTTTTTGGTCGGTCAGGCCAAGTCGGATCACGGATTGTTTAGGACGGTCCAGATTTGACCCGCGCTAACTGTGGGTTGGCCCGCGCACTCCCACGCATGCGTCGAGTCAAATTTTTCCCAGGGGTCTGGTTTTTTGGCTTTTGGTCAGGATTTTTCTGGTTGTGTTGAGTTCTTGGTCGAAAATCGTAGCTTGCGCCCGACCGGTCGATTTTTGTCGGTAAGAAATTATCACATGTGCCCACCATGTGCGTTGCTCAGTCGGATTATTTTCCGGCGAGTTAGATCGGGTCGGCTAGGTCAGGTAGCCCATGATCAAGTCTAAGTGAAACAAACCCTAGATTAAAAAAATCATGCAAAGCAGAGGTCGGCGATGGGGGCGGGGTGGGGACAGGGCAAGGTGAGGGGGTGCAGGTCGAGGTAGACAAGCTCTTCCTGTTGAAGGTGATTTTGTAAATGAAACCTCTAATGATCTTGGTATTCTTGATGATTTTATTAAGAAAATAACTAACTCACTCCCTATGTCTGAGTGCCGATTTCACCCCTAGTCACCGGATGACTTCAATGTAGGAGTGAACCAATGTGCGACGGTGTGAGAGAGAAATGGTGAAAGTACGAGGTAGAGAGACGATATAAGTTAGAGGCATTTAGTTTATGTGAACCAAATATATAAAAAATAATTATTATTTAAGCACGAGGTTAACGTGATAACAACCTGAAACTTGTTTAACTAAAAATCCTCCTAAAACATGTTCTTATTAAAAAGTGCTTATATTTTTGAGACCCAAACCACCACTTGGTGTTGTTTATATCTTTCAATCGTCGTTGGAGCCCCTTGCAAACGCCAAGCTCCTTGTAGTGTAGCTTCGTGGATTGCTGACGGAGCTTCCCTAGACATAGGTGGGTCTTGCCTTACCTCTCTCAGAATGTTCACATCCATCTCCACTAAGTAGATATCTAGGCCAACATGTCAAGTTCCTCGCCTCCCTGGTGTAAACTTTGATAGACAATCCACATTAACAGTTGGAGGGTGTGGGAGATAGATATCCCCTAGGTCCCCATGGCATGGATTCGAGACATGGGCTGTTGGTAGGCCTAGGCAGGCCGGATGGTAGATTTAATGGGCCGGCCATTCGGCTTGGGCTTGAAGATAGCGATGGCAAGCAGAACTTGGTGATCAAGGCAAGGGAGCTATAATTCATGAAAGCGTGAAGGAGTACGTGACTCGGACTCTATCTCCAAATAATACGTGACTTGAAGATAGGAATGATATGGATCGCTGATTCTATGTAATCTTTTACAATCTAAACCGTCTAAAAGACATAGAAGGAACTTGAATTGTAACCCAAAAACCCGTCAGCATATATAAGGCGGGTGAGGGATCCTTACATATCATCTCATCTCACATCATCGCAGGCCAGACCTCTAGCTTAAAAAGCCCTCATGGTAATCTCGAGAAATAGAAGCACTACAATTCACCGCAAACAGGACGTAGGGTATTACGCTTTTCGCGGACCGAACCTGTATAAATCTTGTTCCCGTCGCGTTTCACGCAAACCATCGAGCTACGGTAGATCTCGCCAACCACAAAAACACAATGTGATATGTCCCGTGGTGCACTGCTGGTACTAAACACCGACAGTTGGCACGCCAGGTAGGGGAGGTGACTTCGACATCACTGCTAGCTCCATGGCCAACATCTTCACCGACACACTCAAGTTCACTCCTGGCATGATGATCCAGTTTGGATCCATCTCGTTCATCGCCAACAAGAGCGACGATCTGCACCGTATCAGTGGTGCGACGAAGGAGGCACGAGACCGCAAGTCCGTCACGCTAACTCAGGAGCAATCCCCGGCTACGATCACGATGGGATCTGTCTCACCCTTGACCAAGCTTCAGTCGGCCACCACGTCGACACGTCCAATGCCAACTCGTCCAGGAATCCTAGCGCCTCGACTTAATGCTAGATCCACCCTAGTCCCATCTGTTCCATCACGGGGTGGGCCGTCAAGGAGTGTTTCAAGCCAAACGGACTCAGGCCAGCGGCGATCTACCGCGGCGTCAGTCGGGCATGGATCTACACCAACCTCACCGCCCCAGTTGACCGCTAAGTCGTCTCCAGCTCGGCGTACTCCACTCCCTACCTTCTCGACCCAGACCTAGACTCAGATCAGTCGGGGGAGAGGGGGACGTCAGTCGGGTACCCACTCTCCACAAGGGGCTCACCAGGACGACCGCACCACACACTATTGGCTTCCTCAGGTTTCGGCGCCTACAACTGCTCCACGTCAGGCGCCCCGCCCTCACCTTTGACGGAGGGGTTGGCGCACCCTGGTTCAAGCCATGGGGAGATCAGGCCCCATCCTAGTTCCTCTACGGACTCTGCAACACTGCCACAATGTACCAAGGTCACTCGATGCACCAGTGGTTGCTCTCCCACCCTTCGGCTCTCCTCAAAGATGATGGGGGGTGGGAGGGCACGGGAGGCTTCCGCTCTAGATCAACCGCAGCAGTAACCTTGACCACCTCTTCCTCAAGAGGGTGGCGAGAAACTTGTACCGGAAGAATGACCCGCGACACTCGCAGACGATGACGTCTACTACGCAGCCGAGGAGCCACTGACTAGCCTCCGCTTGGGGCTCGCCATCAACTCCGCCTCCGCCGGCAGGATTGCCAGCTAGCACAGCTCTCACACGGCAGGACCACCAGTGGCACCTCTGCCAACATCGCCGCTGGAACAGCATCAGCAACAATCTCGGCCACCTCTTCATCAAGAGGGCGGCGAGGGGCCACACCCACACATGGTCTGTAACCTCGAGTCTCTCGACATGACCGATGCAGAGTCAACCACACCTGCGGTTATGGAGATCACAGCCGCAGCCCCTGATCCCTGCTTAGAGAGACCATCTACACTCCTCGATGACTAGGCCAGCTCGCCTCATGGCTCATCCCTCTGCTTCTCCGAAGTCCTCATCATTGATGAGCGGCTAGAGGAAGAGGTCATCTCTAATGATGAGCTGACTATCGACGGAGAGAACCAGCAACAGCACGACGCACGCTGAAGCAAGAACTGGCACCGCAACATCCAGCGCCATCACATAGCAGGAAACCAAGATCCGACTCAACCCGTCTCGCTTGATGAAGTTGTCGGGGTGCACCATGGGATATGTCACGAGGTGCTTTTTAGGCTAACGAAATCGGCGTAGCTCGATGGTTCGCTTGAGGAGCGACATAACACCAAGGTTTATACAGGTTCGGGCCGCGAGATGCGTAATACCTTACATCCTATTTGTGTTGTTTGTACTGATCTGAGGTTGAGATTACAAAGAAAGCTATGGCTTTTGTGCGCTGGAGCGTGGTTGGGTGGTATGAGATGAGTTGGGGTTCTATGAAGGGATCCCTCACCCGCCTTATATAGGCCGATGGGTTCTTGGGTTACAAGTCAGGTTTCCTTCTATATCTCCTAGTCGGTTTAGATTACAAGAGAATAAACAGAATCTTCGTCCCTACAGTTCCTCCTTTGAATCCCGTGAATCTCGGACCTCGAGTCTGAGTCAAGCATCCTTCCGTGCTTCCCTAGATCACGACGTCCCTGCCTTGATCTCCAAGCTTGCTCAACCAACTTTGGGCTTGAGCTAGGCAACCGGCCCATGAATTTAGCCATCTGTCCTTCTCAGGTCCTCCAATGGCCCACATCTTGAGTTCACACCATGAGGAGCCAGGGGATATCTGTCTCCCCCAAGCCCTGAGGCTCGAGTCAATTCTGAAGACAATTAACTCGAGACTCCAAAGCAATCCTCAGCTCCGAATGTGAAATATCACCAAGTTAATTAACTCAACTTCTTAATGGTTGCACTGACCAGGTGCACCCATTGGGTGTAGCCCCCAAGCTTTAAGTTGATTTGAGCAACAATCAACTTGAAGATCCAGAAAAACAACGATTTTATACAACAATGCCTCCGAATTAATCAGCACCTCTTTCCATTGGTTGCACCGAGCAGGTGCACCTAATGGGTATAGCCCCCGAACTTCAAGCTAACTTGAGTAACAATCAACTTGAAGATCCAAAAAATTTGAAGGTTCCGGAATGCAAACTCCCTCAAGTTAATCAACATGGCCTTTCAATGGTTGCACCGACTAGGTGCACCCATTGGGCGTAGCCCCCGAGCTTCAAGTTAACTTGAGTAGCAATCATCTTGAAGATCCAGAGACTTCCCTCGAGTCATTAGTGCCTGACTGAAATCTCTATGCTTTGTCTTGACAGAATTTTATAAGAAAAAAAATTCCCCACCCATTGGGTGTAAACGGGAAACTGCCGGGTATACAAAGCGCCATCCCCTGTAGTATGCGCATGCCTTGGAAACATTACCGCAAACAGATCCTGCCTTTTGAACTATCGCACATGTAGATCTTTGACACGTGTCCATCTAGAATATGAAACGCCTTCCTTGTGCGCGTACTTGTAGAAGTCGAAGCGACACCGTGCCCATTATATAACCAGGGCATGAGTTCCTCTGGTAGTCACTCCTCCATTCCCTTATGCATACACCACAATCATCTACCTAGCATCTTCTCCCTCTACGCCAAACACCATGGTCGGTGACCAAGGCAAGAAGCACCAGGTGCTTTCGGACGAGGAGGACGAGATCTTCTCCGGCGGTTTCGGCGATGAGGACCCGCCAAGGGACCCCGCCACTGACGGCAACAGCGAGAATGAGGAGGAGGAGGAGGAAGAAGACGACAACTCCTCCTCTGACTCTGACCAGTATAACTGGACGGAAAAGGCCATGCTCTGGGGTCTCAACCACCCCGGACTTGGAGGCCCAAACAACGACGATGGCGAGGAGGGCGATCATGACGAGCACGACGATAGCAATGACGACGACGACGACAGCGGCAGCGACGACGAGAACACCGATGCCGCCCTTCCTCCCAAGAAGCGTCGCCGCATCGCTGACTAGATTAGTAGTAGTAATTAGATCTCCGGTAGCTCATAGTTAAATCCCATGTATCCACTGCAGTAATATGTGATGATCTATCCTTCTATGACACCCTGTGAACTTGTGTGTGATTCCCCATGGTGTGTATATTATGATGATATTACGCTGAAGCTTCAAACAACTCCTGATATGACTACGCAGATTTCTTTGCATAACTGACGCCCACTTTATCACTAAGAACACATCCTATCGAATGAAACTGCTATGAGCCGAATTCATGGTTGGAGTTCTCGTCCTTAAGACAGATGAATTTCTCAAGGAACAACTGTCACTGAACACCCTTCATCCGAGTGAACGAAATCCGACTTAGTTGCCACCCGAACTGACGCCCAAACAACTCTTATAACCGTCTCGCCGACTGAAGTCTTGCCGACTTAACATTCCAAGAGCTGTTGACTTGCTAGATTCACAGTGGGACCCTTGACAACGTCATATGTTGACGCAAGATTTAGACGAAAATTATGCTCTATTTTTATATGATTTTATATCTTTTCAAGAGTTAATTTTATGATTTAGTCTTATTTTGCTAACAAATAACCCCGTTTTCGAGAATGCTCTTTGTTTTTGTGCAATATTGATTTTTGCAAGAAAATAGGGAATAATTGATATAATTTTGAAGATTTCTCGGAGATAGGATTTATGCTAATATGAGCAAGCTTTGGAATAAGAGTTAATTGAAGCCCAATTGAAGGATAAAAGCCCAATAATAAGAAGTTTCTAGAAGATGAAGATTACTTAGAAGACTAAATCCTGAAATATTCTCGGAATTCATGACAGCAGCAACTTGTGGGTCCAATTAGGAGACCTTAATGACGTCAAATGAAGAAAGTTTGAATACCAAAGTTGTAGATCTCTTCGAGCTCTACAATTTAGAGTCCGAGTTGCCTTATTTGGATTTCGGATGAGGGAGTTATGGTCGAAATACTACAGGCTGCAGAATATGGAGAATCCTATTTCGGGAAGGACAAGGAAGGAAACTTCATCGCCAAGCAAAGGAGTATATGGACGACCGGGACTCTTCTAGAAGCTTGTATATACATGGAAATAGGTGTTTTAGGACTCATAGAACCGACGTAATAGCTTCCATGTATAGGACTCTCTCCGGAGTATAAATATAAAGCCTCCAAAGGGGAGAGGGAACCATTGTTCTCCACAATTCATTGTAAGTCGAGAGTCTAGGGCAAAGTTCGGGGGCTACGATCAAGTAACTCGGCGAGAAGGACATCTCGGCGAAAGGAGGAAGCAAGAGGAGGCAGGAGGCCTGGTGGTCGGCCGACCCCTAGGGGTCTGGTCGGCCGACCAGGGGCCCTCCCGAGGAGTTTTGAGCTCATCTTTCGACATGTTCTTCGTCGAGTTCATCCCGACGACTATGCTTCAAAGTTCTTGATGTATCTCGAGTAAATCCTCGTACTTCTTATGTTACTTTGATAAAACCTTGATGTTTGATCAATAAAGTTTGTCTTTTAGACTTAGCTTCTTGTTTATGCATGTTCTATGATCCATAGCTTTGCAATGCTTAATGCCAACATGAATCTACTTGGCCAGGTGTTTTAGCGCTTTCATGTTCTTTTAGTAGATCTTTTTACTTTAATTAGTTGATTGAATTTGCTCATGCTTAGAGATGGTTAGGGTTTACTAGTTCGTCGATTACCTGGTTACTAGTGACAGTAGAGCCCGGGAGAAAGGTTCGAGTAAGTCCTTGACATTCATGTTCATGCTTAATCTATACTTGTTGATTAGATCTCATATCAAGGTGGTTCTTAGTTCATAAGTTGTTTGTCTCATATCTCTTATGGATCCTTTTGCCATGTTTATCATATCGTTCTCGTGTTTTAATCTAGTTCTTGATCTATCATTTTATGCTTAGTTTAGAGTATAGATTAGAGAGTAGATTTGAGTATAATTAGAGTAGTTCTAATCCTCTTTTAAAGCTTGTTTAGATCTATTAGAATTAGCTAGTAATTAAGTTAATATTAGATTAATAGTAGTTTAAACGTAATTATCCTTGGATTGACAAAACCCAAGATACCCATCCTGGGGAAAAGCTACCACGATACTGTGCGCTTGCAGTATAAGGTTTGGCGTGCTTAAGTGCCATCAACATCATCCTCCTCAGCCAAAACAAAACCTCCCTATTTAACGCCGTTAGGTATTAAAGAGGATCAATACCCTAACGGTTCTTTCTACTCAAATCATCATTCTCTGACTCCTTCAATTGTTCCGCCACCGGCACCAGCAAACTCGAAACCCTCGCCAAAATCCCATATAATCAGACTAGAATCCTCATCGACCATGGCCCCAAAGAAGAAGACCATCAGCGAGCGCGAGAATGCCAACGAAGGACACCCGCATGATGAGAACCGACAGATCCCTTCGCTGTAGCTTGCATTCCGTACGTCCACTATCTCTGAATCCAATCTACTTCATCTTGTAAAAATGGGGGTTCTCCCCCCAAGGAATTGAGTGGGTGGAGGAGTTGCGAGGGGGAAAAGGTCCCCACAGATACCCATGAATCCTTAGTTTTCGCTCCTTTCTTTGTGCATGGGTTAGGACTACCCCTCTGCTCATTCGTGTGAGGTCTTCTCATTTCTATTCCATCAACCTGTCGCATCTGAATCCCAACTCCATTCTTCAAATCTCAATCTTCATTCATTTGTGCGAAGCCTTCCTTGGGATTGTTCCACATTTCGGTTTGTGGAAACACCTATACCACTGCAAACCTGGTACCCGAGACAAAGTCTTGCAAGTAGTTGGTGGTGCTAGTTTGGAGCTCCGCAGAGGGCGAAAATTAGTATATCTGGATATCCTACTCAACGATGGCAACAGGGGGTGACACTCCAAGTGGTTCTATATCAGTACTCATGGAAATTCCTTGTCACCTTGGTCGGGTCGACAGCCCAACACCAAACTAGATAGTTGGGAAGAGGCACCAACAGTAAAGGAGAGTGCTGAGGTCGAAATTCTGCTAAAAGACATTGCTGACCTGAAGGAGAATGGCTTAACTGCCCAAGCTGTGGTGATTGACTTTGTATTCTGGAGCATCCAACCCCTAAAGGATCAGGTTTACCCAGCATATCTATATGTTAGAGCGAGTGACCCTACACGAGAGACCGCCCGAGTTATCACTGAGCAAGAAATCAGGACTCGTGTTGGATTGATGCTAAGGGGTGATGTCTACAATGAGGGATCTCCACAGCCTTATTCTGTGTGGCATTCGACTCCTTCTGTAAGTATTTTACTTCATCCAGTCAAATCAATTTTAAGATTTGATATTGTAAACCAATCTAAGTGCCCTATGATTCAATCTTGTAGAATAATATTGCTAAATTTCTATCTGACCCTCCTCAACAAGGCGCAGATAAGGTGCTGAAGCGTGGATCTGAATTGATGGTAGAAGAACTGGAAGCACTTGTTGCTGCCACACAAGGTGAAGGTAACAACGAGGCCGCCACATTCATAGTGATTCCCCATCCAGCTAAGAGTTCTGAAGACAGGGCAGAGGCTAGAGCTCAAGAGGGCCAAGCCCCGAGCGTGAAGATACTGAGATGGGTGACCAAGCCCCTAAGCGTGCACCTATTGCAAAAGAAGGCGTACAAGCTCCAGAGATGCCCAAGCGAACGCGAACCAAGGTGTCCGCTGTGAGATTGAAATCCCTCGAAAGTAGAGGACCAGCAAGGAACAGACCACAGCTCAGAGGTCAACTGTGGTTATGCCTGGCTCACCATCACCTTCCAAGAGGCCAAGTAAAAAGCCCAAACTGCAGGAGGAAACATGTGTGATGCACTCAGTAACTCGGGAGGAGGAGTGCCTTGGACAGCCAGATCTATTCCTCACGTGAACACGAGCCAGCACATGAGGAAGAGGCAATAACTGAAGATGAGCCAGCTGGTACCAAGACCGTGCTGGATAATCTGCGCCAGTTCTAAGCCCCGCGCATCGAGCATGGTGCCATCTGATAACACGGATGCGATCATCAACGCTACTACACTTGATACGACCGACACAAATTTGCAAGTGGCTACAGTTCTTCCCGAGTCATGGCTGTTCGCAGCCTTTGAGGTAAGTCATCGATTGATCATTGTTGTAGTGGATTCTGTTGATAGTACTTACATGCAGCCTAACTCTGCATAGGATTGGCTGAATCAAGCTCACTGTGGCATGAAGGACTTGCTCCCATATTTGGGATCGATGCAACCTTGCTACGACAACGATTAGCCGACTCCAAAGCAGCCCGTGCTGCTGAAGCAGCTGGTAAATGATTGTCCCCTGATTTTAATCCTAAACTAACTCCAACACCTTGTGTACTTACACTATGTACGCATTGTTTGATAGTTGCTACTAAATGGATTGCTGATCTGGAGAGTGCCCTGGCCCAGCGTGAAACTGCAAATCGTAACGCCATACTCGAGCGTGATGAGGCCCCGGGATATTGCTAAGAACTTGCAATGGAAGCTTGAACTGGAGAAAAAAGGGCATGAGGTAACCCGCCAAGAAACCCAATTTGCATATTCTTTAGTTACGGAGGCCTATAAGTTGCACCTATCCGCAGCATGAGGCACTGCAACTACAGAGATGTAGGACCGAGACGTGCGACTAGAGGGGGGGCGTGAATAGGAGCAATTTACAACTCAAATTCACAACTCCTCGAAACTAGTGCTAAAGAGAAGATCTAGACATCGTCCACTGAACAGATACGTGTCTAGCAGCGCAAGGGTGTCGTCCACTGAAAGGATACGCACCAATGCGAGAAAAACAGAGATCCAACTCAAATAGGGCACCGAGGTAATGAACTTTGCAAAATCCACCACACGACCCTCACCGCACAAAAGTGCGTCTCACTGACTCACAACAAGCAAAGAGAATAGTCTGGAAGTGGGGAATGCAAAAATCCAAAGCAAAAACACAGCAGAAAAAGCAATCAGCAAAAAACACAGAGGCTACCAAGCCTGGACCGGACTATCCGGTGGTACCAGATAGTCTGGTTTCCTCTGCTGGACTGTCCAGTGGGATGGCCAGGACAGAGCCCAACACCGGACTGTCCGGTGGGCGCTGCCGGACTGTCCGGTGGAATCGGATTGTCTGGTAGGGTCGCAGACAGGGGGTTTTCCAACCCAAACCTGACCAAAGCTTGTCCAATCTTCATGAAATTTTGCACAGGCTATCTGGACCCAATTCCAAAGATTTTCCCACAAGATCAATGCGAGGTGACCAAGGGATCGGCGGGAATTTCAGATCTCAGGAGATGGCAATCTTTGGGAAAGAAAGGGGAAAACTCAAAGTAAGCTTGCTTGTGGCAATCCAGCAGGATTGAGATGAACTAAGTCATAATCTCCACATCCTAGCAAGTCCAAAAGAGCCAATAGAACAGGATTAACTCGTGGGCAACACAAATCACCAAAAGCCCTTGAGTTCCATCCAAAAGCCAACAAGAAAGGGGGGGGGAGAAAGATGGCTGCACACATGAGCACAAAATTAGGACGAATCATGCCTTGAAAAGATGAGGAAAATAGTTCTTACAAGGCTCAACTCAGCCTACCACCCTTCATCCTCCCACTAATGCAAAGTACTAGCCTAGGGTACTCTCAAATCATAAGCTAAGCACCCAATTTGCTCTCTAAGCACTTGGCTGGTTGGAGACTAAGCCTAGGGTTTCTAGAGGTGGAAGAGTCACCTAAATGACCAGCCACTTAGGTATTTATAGCCCTAGCCTAATCGACACATTTTACACTAAGACCCCTATAATACAAAAAAGCCCGTAGGGACCAAAATGGAAAAGACTCGAGTTTCTCTAGGACGGATGACCGCGATGGAGTCTTGATCTTGTTCGCCTGCAAGCTAACTCCCGGATGACGTCGATGTGGCCAGTAGTCCAAATCCGCCGATCGACCCCTGGTTTTGAAGTCAGAAACCGGGAAACTTTAGGGTTTCCTTCTTGGGCCTAGAACGGCCCACTCCACACTATCTCGGCCAGAATGAGCCCATTCGCTGAGTCTGGTAACTTGATGGTAGGGTCGCGGATTTGAGTGAATCCGCCAATGCCCTCGCATGTCTTCGCGCCATGTACTCGGGCTGGAGCACCGTGGTGGCACCTGGCATCCCCAGTCCATTGGGGTTGCCTCGCAGTCCTTCGGAGGTCTTACTAGTGCCGTCGCCGTGCCGCTCCTCCGTGTACCGAATTCCCATGGCTGACCGACATCGAGCATGCCTCCAGTCCTTCAGAGGGCTTCCATCTACCTCTAGTCCATTGGAGGGCCTCCTGTCCATCGGAGGTCTTGTGCCCAAGTCCTTCTAGGGTCTTTGGCTTCTGTTGACAATCACTCATCACTCCAGAGGCAATGGAGCCGGTCCATTGGCTCTCAATCTCCTCCTTGATGAGTGCATTGTCAACACCTTCTTCCTGTAACCTGAAATAGAACAAAGACAAGAAAGACAAGCGTAAAACCGAAAAGAAGGAAGAAAAAAACAAAGTTGCTGCCCAAAAGCCAAACACAAGCAAAGAAGGGCAAAATGAGGCAACAAAAAGAAAACCAAAGATCGACCCCTTAAGACAAGGGAAACCGCTCAACGCAGTCGATCAAACTAAAGCATGACCCCTCAAGAAAGTGGCAAAATAGCTCAACACAGCCATGCTTAGGCAAAGCATCGGCTCCTCCAGAAAGAGGCAAAAGGCTCAACGCACTGATGCAAGAGCATGCTCAAAGCTCAAATCCCCTCAACTAATTCTCCCCTTGGGTCCATGAAACTCCTATAGGTAGGTCAACATCTCTCCCCCTTGTTTACAATGGACACATCAAGGGTTCATAGAATCTGACTCCCCCTGAACTAGACAACTTCCCCTCAAAATATGCTATGAAATGCAGGAAGTGTACCATGAAGAGCTCAGCACGGATGAAAAGCTAGTAAATACAAGTTCTAGCATACAGAGCAAGTGGGGGCAAGGAAGCATGCAACAAGCTCAATTGAATCTATCTTATACAGATTAGGAGCATGTGTTTCAGGGTTTTGGAAAAGAAGGCATCACCATCATGAATAGCATCTAGCAAGATAGGCATGAATAGCAAGATGCTAGCAAAATATACAAGGTGTGCTACTCTCAACCAAAGCATATACAACAGGCCATAAGCAATTTAGAGAATTGTAGATTTCAGATTTAGCAATTTGTAACTTCAAGCAAATCAGATCATGTGCCAGGGGTTATTCACTTATCTTTGCCACTTCTTACCAACCAGTGCCAAGCCTAGGTTCAGAAAACCATCAGAAGCTTAAGACAAGGTTTTGGTCATACACAGCCTAGTCCAAGTTCATGCCAAAAGTGCAAAGGCAAGCTATCTCAAACTAGAACAATGTGACAAGCGAACCCACCTAGATCTTTTTATTTCAGCTCATAAGACACACATGTACACAGTTTAAATTCAGATTTTAGGTTTAAGCAAGGTGTCATAAATGCTTAGGCATAGACTCGAAAAAGGCATACGACTAGCATATCCAAGCATGAGAAGATAGCATAGCATTCAACATTCCTACATATGCTAGGTAACCAAGTCAAGTGGTGATCATGGTTTTGATTTTCAGGAAATAAATGTGAATTAGCTCACAAATGATATTAGATAGATCCAAGGAGCTTAGCCAACCATGATCAAGCAAGCAATAATACAACCTAGCACAAGCAAGTGCTAACTAGTCATTCCAGACGAGCTCTAGTGTTAGTGAAGTGAAAATGCATATGATACAATGCAAAGAAAAGGCAAAACAAAACCTAAACTATAGCAAAGTTACCCCAACCTAAAAGGGGTAACAAACACCAAGCTCCCCACGCAAGCAAGCAAACGCGCTAAGCTCTAAGGGCTTGGTGAAGATATCTGCCAACTGGTTCTCAGTCTCCACATGGATCAAGTCTATGTCTCCCTTCTCATAGTGATCGCTCAGAAAGTGAAACCTCACATCTATGTGTTTGGTTCTAGAGTGCAAGACGGGGTTCTTAGCTACAGAAATAGCAGAAGTGGAGTCTACTAGGAGAGCGATCTTCCTAAAACTGAGACCAAAGTCACTCAAAGTGGACTTCATCCAAAGCAGTTGGGAGCAGCAACTAGCAGTAGCAATGTATTCGGCTTCTGTTGTGGAAGTGGCTACGCTAGATTGCTTGCATGAGGACCAAGAGACAAGAGAAGAACCGAGAAACTGGCAGGTGCTGGAAGTAGACTTGCGCTCTAGCCCAGAACCCGCAAAGTCAGCATCCAAATACCCTCTGAGAGAGCATAGAAGCTGAAGAGAACCAAAGACCAAGCTCAGGAGTGTATTTCAGGTACCTAAAGATGCGCTTCACGGCCTGACGGTGTGATGTCCTCGGTGAGGCCTGAAAACGCGCACAAAGGCAAACTGCGAACTGGATGTCCGACCTTAGTCACCGTTAGGTATAGAAGTGAGCCGATCATCCCTCGGTACTCTCTCTGGTCCACAACCTCCCCTTCTTCATCTGCATCAAGCGTCGTTTGTGTTGACATGGGAGTCGCCATAGGCTTGAGGTCTCCCTTATCAAACTTCTTTAGAATGTCCTTCGTGTACTTGGCTTGAAGGATGAAGGTTCCTTCACGCCCTTGCTTGATTTGCAGTCCAAGGAACAACTGCAACTCTCCCATCATGCTCATCTCAAACTCCTTCGACATCTGCTCAGAAAACTTGGTAACAAGAGAGTAAGACGAGCCACCAAAGATGATATCATCCACGTAAATTTGGGCAATAAGAAGATCACTACCATGCTTGAGGAGAAACAAGGTCTTATCCACACTCCCCATTTTGAAACCCTGTTTTAGCAAAAAGGTTTTCAATCTCTCATACCAGGCTCTAGGGGCTTGTTTCAAACGATACAAGGCTTTTTGCAATTTGTAAACATGGTTAGGGTATTTAGCATTTTCAAATCCAGGGGGTTGTTTAACATAAACTTCTTCTTGAACGAAACCATTTAGAAAAGTAGACTTCACATCCATTTGAAAAAGCTTGAAACCCATGGAAGCTATAAAGGCTAAGAGAATACGTATAGCTTCCAAGCGTGCAACTGGAGCAAACGTTTCCTCAAAGTCTATCCCCTCTTTTTGGCAAAAACCCTTTGCCACAAGTATAGCCTTGTTCCACACAACAATGCCATCCTCCCCTTGCTTATTTTTGAAAACCCATTTTGTACCTATAGGATTGCAATGTGGCGGTTGCTCTACTAAAACCCAAACTTCATTCCTCTCAAAGTTTTCTAACTTCTCATGCATGACATTAACCCAATTACCATCAGATAGTGCGTGTCCAACATCCTTGGGCTCAAAAGAAGCAACAAATGCAGCATGAGCAAAGAAGGTGATAGAACCTGTCTGGGACCTTAAGGTCCTTGCATGAAAATCACCAATGATCCCATGTGGAGGGTGATCCTGCTGGACCTGCCGAGATGGAACAATCTCAGAGGTCACCTCCCTTGCATCCTTAGTGGGGCCATCCTCTGCTCGAGCTTGTGGTCGGGGGAGTGAGGAGGAAGACGTCGGCAAGGGTCCTCCTTCATCTTCAGAGCTCGGAGCAGAGGAGGCAAGGAGTTGCAGCCGGTGCAGTGGCTCCTGCATCACCAGCATCTACTTGAACTTCCTCATCTTCAAAGATGGGAACTGCTTCTTCATCATCACCTGAAAGCTCAAATGCAGGGGTTGTGCAAGGCATAGATTCATCAAAGGAAACTTTATAGGTCTCAACCACTTGTTTGGTATCAAGGATCCACACTATATATGCCCTAGAGCTAGAGGCGTACCCAAGGAAAATATCATCGAAGCAGCGAGATTCAAATTTGTCCAAATGCCCCCCCTTTTTGAGCACAAAACTTCTGCAGCCAAATGCACGCAGGTGCTTGATGCTGGGCTGCCTACCAAACCGAAGCTCGTACGAAGTCTTCCCTAAGAAAGCTCGTAGGAAGATGCGGTTGGCAATGTAACAGGCCGTATTCATAGCCTCAGCCCAAAAGCATCACGGAGTCCTATGCTCATCAAGCATCGTCCACGCCATCACTACAAGTGTGTGGTTCTTTCGTTCCACAACACCGTTCTGAGGTGGGGTATAAGGAAATGAGAATTGATGATCAAGACCTAGGTCACGACAGAAGGTTTCGAAACGAGAGTTACGAAATTCTCTGCCATTGTCACTGCGGATAGCCCTCATGGCCTTATGACTCTCATTTCTTAACCTCAAGACCAAGTCCCGAACAAAACCAAAAGCCTCATCTTTGAATTCCATGAAGAACACCCACGAAAAGCAAGAAAAGTCGTCTACAACAACAAGCACATACCACTTCCCATTGACCGACTATACCCGAGCAGGACCAACCGTGTCCATATGTAGAAGCTCACCCGAGTAAGAAGTCATCACCTGATTGACAGGTGAATGAGAAGCGGCAACCATCTTGCCATGATGACAGGGGTGGCATACTAAGTCCTTTTCTGCTTTTAAATTGGGCAATCCTCAGATTAGACCCATCGAGCTCAACCGGACAAGCAGATCAAAACTCAAATGGCCTAGCCTTCTATGCCACTTCCAAATATTAGCAGAAGGACCAGCTACTAAACACTGAGGAGGGCCAGAAACAGATGCAAGGTCAACCTTAAAAACCTACCCATAGGGAAAAATCTGACAAACAAGATTTTCCTTAGCTTCAAGCACATGAGAAGAACCCTCCTTAAAGCGAACCTCATACCCTTCCTTGAGAAGTTGCGAAATAGAAACCAAATTGAACCCCAAATTCCTCACCAAGGCAACTTCTCTCAGGGAAAGCTTGCCAGAAAGCACAACAGAACCAACACCCAACACTTTACCTTGACCATTATCCCCGAATGTGATGTATTCTTTGGTGCTCACGGGGTTGAGGCTGGAGAACCATCTGCGGTGCCCTGTCATGTGCCTAGAGCAACCGGAGTCCATGATCCATATGTCCTCCAGGCCTCGATCCTACAAAATCAAGGAAAGCGAGGGTGAGCAAATAATCTGGCACTAGGGTTAGTGAAACTGCTGAACCAGTGCCGAGCCATCTGCTCAAAAGTAGGAAAAACACAGTCAAAGTAAGCATCACTACAACCTGAGTACCCATGACCTCCAAAGCATGAGCTCTCAAACCCTCTACCAAAGCCTCAGTCACGAGGTCCATAGCCACACTGAAAACGACTAGGAGCTCGCCCAGCAAAACGTCTCTCACCAACTGGAGCACGGGCTTAAAAGTCGCCTCCTCTCTCACTACTAGCAAAGCGGTCTCTCATCTTACCGCTATGGGGAGGATCCTGCTTACCACCCTGGTAGAACTGATCTTGGTTCCACCAGGCTCTCTCTTGCCTCTCAACTCGCTTCCTCCTGAAGCAGAACTCCTCCAAGTGGCCATTCCACTGGCAAAAGTCACAGTGGCAGACAGGCCTCTTGGGACTGGGGTTTGGCTGGACCTTTGGGCTTAGGTGGAGTAGCCTTAGGTGGAACAAGCTGCTGGACTCTCTCCTTGCTCACTGGAGGCTTGAGGATCTCAGTCACTACTCTGTCCAGCTTAGCCTATGAGGGCTTGGGTGTCCAGAATTGCTTCTTTGGGGCAGCCTTGGAAGGCTCGTGGTAAACCCCATCAACAGTAGGGCTAGGCTGAGGAGAGGCAGTCTTAAGCTTAACTGGGGTACTCTTCTTCTTATCTGTGGTACTACCCTCTCCTAACCCAAGTCCACTGGTGTCACCCTCTGCTCTCCTGGTGCTCTCTAAAATCATCCTTAGTTGGGGCTCTCTAGCATACATCCAACTGAGCACCTCCCTCAACCGGTTGTTCTCATCAACCAAGGTCAGTTTCTCCTCTCTCAGATCCTCTAGAATGAAAGTCTGGGGCAGCACAAGTGGGACAGTCTAGAGAGGGAATCACAGGAGCAGACTTCTCAAGCTTCCTAATGGTGTCATCATTCTCCAGCAAATGCAGTCTCAAAGTGGGACAACTCTCACACATATCAGAAGGTGCTGAAAGCATCTCAAAGTCAGCTCTCACCTGGTCAAGCTCAGTCCTCAAGGTAGGACAGATCGTGCATGCACCCAAAAGCGTAGGTCTAGCCCTGAGCTCCTCCAACTCCTTGAGCTGCCCCTCACACTTAACCTTCAGCTCAGCTATGTCAATAGCTAGGTGGAGGCAGGAGTCACACTCAGGCACCTCACTCAAGGTAGGCTCATCTAGTTTAGATTGGAGCTTGCCAAACTCAACCTTTAGCCTATCCATCTCCTCTACCTGATGAGCATACTTGCACTTTTGCTCACAAAGCTCACTCATGAGGGACTCATAGGTAGGGCACTCAAACTCACTAGGCAGGGCTTGCACACTCTTCAGCCTCTCAATTTCAGCCAAAGCATCAGCAAGCTTGGCTTTCTGCTTCTGCAATTTCTTAGCTGCCTTCTCCAACAACTTATCCTGGGCTTTCAACTCACGACTATTCCTCTCCAGCATATCCAGGATCTCAGCTTGCTTAGGAGTTGCCTCTTCATCGGAGGAGTCATTATCGTTGCCCTTGTCGTCCTTGTCCTCAAGCGCCATGGAGCAAAACGATCTCCGGTTCATCTTGTGCTTGTGCTTGGACTTGGTGGAGATGAAGCAGAGGCCAGCTGGACCACCCTGGTCCCTCCTCTTGTCCCGCTTGGTGATGATCTCCTCATCGCTTGAGCTTGACGAAGACATAGAGGAGGAGGAAGACGATCCGCTGCAAAGACCACCAAGCTCGGCGAAGAAGGCCTTGTCCCGTTTTCGGTTGTCCCTCTGGTAGCTCTTGAAAGCCTTCCTGAAGTTCTTGATCTTGCCAGAGCGGTGCATGGTGTGGCCATGCTTGCCGTAGTCGTGCTTGCTGGAGCGGTGCTTGCCGAAGTCGGGGGAGTGGTTCTTGCCCTTCTTGTAGTAGTCGTTCTGCTTGTTCGGGCACTCAGCGATGAAATGGCTGACCTCTCCGCACTCAAAGCACTTGGGCTTCTCGCCCCTCTTCTTGCTCATGCGGTTGTCATAGGCACGCTGAAAGTGACTAGACACCAAGCAAAGCTCATCATCCCCAAGTGACGCCAACTACTCCTCAGTCACAAACATAAGGCAAAGAATGAAAAACCGTGAAATGGGGGGTTAGTGTGAGAAAATTGACCGGCTCCATTGCCTCTGGAGTGATGAGTGATTGTCAACAGTAGCAAGACCCAGAAGGACTTGGGCACAAGACCTCCGATGGACTGGAGGTAGAGGAAAGTCCTCCGAAGGACTAGAGGCATGCTCAGCGTTTGTCGGCCATGGGAGTTCGGTATACGGAGGAGTGGCACGGCGACAGTAGGAGTTAGTCCTCTGAAGGACTGCGAGGCTGCCCCGATGGATAGGGGATGCCGGGCACCACCACGGTGCTCCAACCCGAATGTGTGGCGCGAAGGCGTGCGAGGGAGGCTTTGGCGGCTTCGGCTCAAAACCGGCACCCAAGCTACCCAAGCCTTGGTGAGTTGGGCCACGACTCGCTAAGATAGAGAAGATGGGCCAAATCTGGCCTAGGCGGAGACTTCCTAAAGTTTCCCGGTTTCTGACTTCAAAACCGGGGGCGGATCGCGGATCAGACTATTGGCCATGTGGAGAACATCCGAGGATGGCGTGGAACTTATGAAGATCAAGACTTCATCGTGGTCGTCCGTCCCGAAATATCCTGTAATCTTTTGTTTGAGTCCTTAGGGTTTGTCTAGTTGTAGGGACCTAAGTGCAAAACTGTCTAAATAGCACTCGGGTATAAATAGGTCCAAGGCAGGTCATTAGGAGGC
The DNA here is from genome assembly GCA_030272315.1 of Paspalum vaginatum. NCBI lineage: Eukaryota > Viridiplantae > Streptophyta > Magnoliopsida > Poales > Poaceae > Paspalum > Paspalum vaginatum. The sequence continues at coordinate 30,740,008 of CM059018.1, read as the reverse complement.
ACTCTTGGCTACTAGGTTTAGTCTTTACTTGGTGATTTTTGTCCTTAAGCTTTGAGCTCCATTGTTAGGGAGGTTAGAGTAGGATTTAGCCTCCTAATCTTGAGGGAAGGTGAGGGTGGTTGCTTGGGACGAATTTCTGCTTGTATGCTGAATCTTTAGACCCATCTTGGGCATTTAATCGAAGCAAATTCGTGCAGCAACCTTGTGTTCTTCTCCTCCCCCTCTCTCTTTGGTTTTTGGGTTCAATCCTTGGCTTTTGGGTGTTTTTGTTGGCCAAGCTTGAATCCCTTTCTCCTTTGGGTATAGTGTGTTTTGTCATCGTTTTGCAGGATGAAATGAATGCTCAAGAAGGCGAAGAAGGCCGTTGGCAAGGCGGGGCAGCATGTCCACTGGTCCTCCTCTGAGGGACCCACTCTAGTGAACAAGCATGCTCCTTCTGAGAGGATGTCCATGAGCATGGAGGAGCCTGAAGCATTTCCGACGTCATCCACACACCGACCAGTGCTGCTCCTCGACTCGTAGGTTGCACCTCGCAACAATGATGAGGGAAAGGCATTAAGGCTTCTTCACCAGAAGTCTTACACCTTAACCAAGTGCTTCGACGAAGACCTCCTGATCAACACCGGCATGCGGAGTGAATTCGACGAGGTGTTCCGAGCCGTGGGCTGGGAAGATTTCGCTGAAATCCCGGAAGGAGGAATCGTGCTCCTCACCCAAGAATTCCTCATGACACTACACACCAAGACCCAACGGGAAGCTCGAACCCAAGCCAGCAAGATACAGTATCTTCGGAGTGATGACTCATGGCCAGCGATGCTGAGCTGAAGAAAGAATTCGCAAGACTTATGAAGATGCACAGGAACTAGGCGCCGAGCCTGCATGGGCTCACCCAGGCATAGGACCCTCCGCCTGGGAGAACCAGGGAGAGTCATGGCATAGCTCTTGGAACTCCATCGTACCCTCAGTACATTTAACGCCATCAACCCACTACGACGGAGGTGAGCAGTCTTATGGTCATGGTATGGGCCCATCAAACTCGGCACAGCACAGTACACCGACGAAGGCTATGGAGGAAACTTCAATGCCCTCTTCGGAGTTCTGAACCTCCAAGAGCACGGCACACTGGGGATAAATGGACAGCCTCAACCAGATACAGGAGACACAAGCAGTCGACCACAACATGATCATGGAAACAAGAGCGACTGTGGACCGCATCCAAGAGCAGAAACTCATGTACTACAACTGGAAGGGGTTCTATCCTGACTGAGCTTCATTGAAGCTTGGGGGGACTTGACAGATGGAAGGTACGTGTGCCATACAACTTCTTTGTGCATCCCTGTGTTTTCTCTGAAAGCCTACCTTGTCCCTCAACTGTTCTGCCCCATCATGAGAGTAGTTGTTTGTATCCTTGTTTTCAACATGTTTAATTTCAGTTTGCTTAGTTTAAGTCCATAAAAAAAACTCCCATGCTTAAATGATAAATTCACATGCTAGCTTCATTTTGGAAATGATGAATAGTTGCTCTATCAAGTGAATGATCTAATTCTTGCATGACAACTTATGCTTAACTTAGTCCCACGTTGGTGGATAAAGAGAAGTGAACCAAAGTTTTACCTTGTGGATGCCAATTGTGATAACAAGCCTAAGTTGTTGAGAGATAATGATATGACTTAAATGTGGGATGATTCTTTCATGTTCCTAGTAAGATGAATATCTCGGGTCTTTATTTTGAAAATGACAAAATAAATCTCCCCTTGGATGAAATTCCTACCAGAGCCAATAATGCTTCATATGTTCCAATCGCTACAAAGAGCTGCTTAGAAATGTTTTGAGCTTTGCCAAATTTTGAGTCTCATTGAGTTGAAATATGACCTTCGGTTGATAGCTGGAGTATAAACAAATGCGAGCAATCCATTCTAGACTTTGCATCCACCAAAAAGTCTCCAAATATTCTCATATCCCTTTAGCCTTCAAAATCTCAAGGAGGAAAGGTATGGAGCTAAAAAAATGCGTGTAAGGTCACGGCAAAAAGAAAATAAAAAGGCATGCAAAAGCACGTCAAAAGAAAAAGCATGCAAGTTCAAGCATGGCAAAAATAAATAAGAGCTCCATATCCCCTCCAAATCTATAAAAGGCTACAAGGATAAAAATTTAGAGAAGGAGACACTTGGTTCCACCACTCATACTCTAGTGATCAAATAGAAGAAGTGATAGAGTGCACTCTTTGGTCCAATCTTTGGCTTAGCAAAATAAACATTCTAAGTGTGCCACATTCTCCCCCACCTAAAGCTCCACAAGGCCTTAGGTAGGAAAATGATGGCCAAGATCATGGCCCTTGGTGAGGAAACACTTCTGAGCGATCAAGAGTACCATAGGGAAGCTTCTTTTGTTTTGAAAAATCTTGAAAACACCTGAGAAGGACATCAAAAAAGAATAAGTTAGAATCACTCCTGCAATAAAGTTGTTCTGTCCCCCAACCACTCCAGGCAAGGTAAGCAAAAAGATGCACCTCAGGTATTATCTAAGGTGAACTTTGATTATTTCACTGCTTGGGGCAAAAGTTTGAGTGTGAGTTGCTTCTAAGAATTCTCCTTCATCTTTGATATTGCAGCAACTCCTGATCCACGTTCAGTCTTAGCTTTGCTCGAGGACGAGCAAAATTTTAAGCTTGGGGAGGGTGTCGACGATCGTAATCTCATGATATCAACCGTCAATTATCCACCAAATGAAGCGAAACATGTGAAATAGTTGGACTAACCCTTACTACTAATGAGTTCCACAAGATGTACATGAATATTTGGATGCAGGTATCAAAATGTACACAAAATGGATGAAACAAGGCCAAAAAGTGAAGATGGGCTAAAATGGGAAAAACCCAAGGCTGCCCGACCATATCCCATGGTCGGCCGGCCACCTGGCATGGCCGCCTGGCCACCTGCCAGGTTGCCCAACCAGGTGGCATGGTCAGCCGACCACTCCTCCGAGTTGGTTTGCCCCCAATTCACTCTTGTATGCAAAGAAACACAAGGCAATGTCAATCCAACCGTTGTATCAAGCATCCAAAGAATCCTAGGGCCGAGAGACCATCAAACCATGGATTGATGATGTCACTAATATGAGGAAAGAGCCATGCAGCAAATTAGTGGAAAACATGTGGCCGCCCAACCACATTTCGTGGCCACCCAGCCACCCTTCGGAGGCATTTTACACGTGCATCAACCGTTTCAACCTCCAACCGACATGGGGAAGCAAGATCAACCGCTGGATTGCCTAAGTTGGTAAATCAGATGGTCAGCTGATCATAGGGGGTGGCCGCCCGGCCACCGACCTAGGCCACCTACAAATTCCCCCCTTACATGATGGACTATAAATAGGCCCCGAGAGCTCATTTGCAAAGGGTGGAGTTGAGTTCAAGTTCTATCTTACAGTGCTACACTATTCCTTTAGTTGTTAGGATAGTCCTGGGAGATAGAGTTGAGTCGAGCTTTCCCTCAGAGTCTCCAGAGTTATCTTCAAGTCTGTGGTAAAGCTTTGTATCTTTTGGATTCAGATTATTTGCAATATAATTTCAATTATATTTTACTCTAAGTTCTATCTCCTGCGAGTGTGTTGTACCTTTCTTTGCACACTTGCTAGGCATAGGTTGTGTTTAACTTTGTTATTCAATTCTTGTTATTCTTGCTATGCTATAACTCAACCCTAGACTTAGACGCTAGGTTCTGGCTAGACCCTCTCCTCTGATCAAGGATGGTCTATCGTTGTTCAAGCTTCGCTTGAACACGTTTATAGCGTGTCATCCTCTCCATGTAGTTTTGCTTGGTAGCCCCACTCGGTGATAGTGTGTGGCATGCCTTTGTAGTCCAAAGCCCATCGTTCAGGAGGCCCGTAGGTGTTAGCTAGACTCTCCTTCGAGATCAACTATCTACCTCTGGTACCCTCGAGACTCTAGAATTTCGCTCGACGCAAGACCCTGACTTGTTAATTGAGTTTCTTAGTTAGTCACGGATAACCTTTGCAGCTGATTAGAAATAGAGTTTGGTGACTTTATCTCACTCGTCCTCCCAGGCAACTATACCTTTCTAAGGATATCTTTGATAGGCTTTTCATCCCACCATACACCTATCTTTGTCACATTTACCCCTATTACTACTGATTGGTATAATTTATCTAAGTTTACAGTTATTTCGACTTGAGTACATTCAATTACACTCTCTCGCCTGCCGCTTCCTTGTGGAAATTTATGATACTCGGAATACTCTGAGTGAAAGGCTACAACGGTCTCCGTGCGCTCGTGGAGTAAAACCTGTTAATGCTAAGAGACGCCAACTGATAGCCCTTCATGGCCTCCCTTGGCTTTGCTCCGAATGTGCATGCTCATATGCTGAAACTTTTGAAACTAACTGGCTAATGGAGTTGAAGTCCGTCGGCACATACTCGAGTTTGGTAGCTCAATGTGAGCCACCATATGCTATCTCCACCAAGTTCTTCTCTGATAATTGCAGTGAATAGCACTTGTTTCTGGCTTCCCTGAAGCGATGGATATACAGGTTCACAGGCTTGCCCAGGCACTGACGAATAGACATGAGATATGTGAAAGATGATTATTCTACTCCTGAGAAGAAATGTGCGTGGAACATCTCTTCCAGCTGCTTCCATGTCACAATGGTCCCAAGTGCCAATGATGTATGCCATCTAAAAGCTGGTCCTGTCAGAGATAGTGAAAATAGCCGACTCTTCATGTGTTTGACTATTGCTGTGATACCTAGTTGAGTTGTGTATTGGCTGATGTGCTCCACAGTGCTGATATCATCGTTGCCACTGAACTTGGAAAATTTAGGTACTTTGAACTTGGGTGGTGGTGGCAACTGATCATATGCCTTAGGATATGGCTTGGAGTAGATGATGGCACCTCACATCGGTGTCACGCCATACCAATTCCTGAGAATTTCGTCCAGATCGGCTTGAGCAGTTGATCCGTTAGTAGCAAAAAAGTTGGCCTGGTTGTTGAAAACCGGCCTGAACCCAAATCGAGCTTGCCAATAAGAGACCTCTTGATCATGGGTTTTATCTTTGCCACCGCCCATGTGGCTTGTAGGGTGAGGCTATTTGGGTGGCCGTTGAGAAGGTTCTTCACCCTCCCGTAGCAACCTGTATCTAAGTTGACACATGTAGCCATCTGGTATGAACGCCGGCTGTTGATGTCTCTTAGCATAACAGATTTTACTCCACAAGCGCACAGAGATTTGCTGTAGCTTTTTCACTCAGAGTATTCCGAGTATCGTAAAAATCAATAGGGAAGCAAGGGCAAATAGGTGAAATGAAATGTCAAACTTTCAACGGTACTGTATAACTTAGATAAATACTAGCTATTCTTACACCGGGGGTAAGATAAACAAGATAGTGTATGGTGGGAAGAGTAAAGATGTACCAAAGCAGTCAGCAACTAGGTGTAGCTACCTAGGAGGACAACGAGAGAGACTAAGATATCCAAACTTTATTTCTTAACTACTGCATAGGAGTATTCGCGGTTGAACAAAGTTAACTGAAAACAAACTAGGGTCTTGCGTCGAGTGAAATTCTAGACTACACTGAGGAGGCATAGGGGTTGGCCAACCGAGCTGCAACTGGCTAACTTCTATGGACTTACTGAACGATGGGGTCGGATTACAGAGGCCCCCTAATGTTGTCAAAAATAGGAGCTACCAACCAAATCTGTGTGGGTAAGATGGCACTCTAAACTAGTGATCAAGTGAGAACTTGATCACTAAAGCTCGTCCTTGATCAGAGGGTGAGAGCTAACTTAACCTTATATCAGAGTATAAGGCAAGCTTATAGCACCAGCAAGTTTAGTAAGATTCAAAGAACTTAAGGAACAACACAAACCTAAACCTTGGTCTAGTGTGCAAGAAGGTACACCACACTAGGGAAGTGTAAGAAATAAAGTAAAGTATAACTGAAAGATAGATCAATGGAGTATATTATACTGGAGTAGTAAGAGTACAAAAGATAGAAAGATACAAGAGCTTTACCAAGACTCGAATCTAACTTCATAATGCCTAAGGCAAAGACTCAGACTCAACTCTAACTCCTAGGACTAACCTTTTGCTACAAGACTAAGACAATGGTATGCTTCACTCAACTTCCACACTTCACAAGTGAGCTACCGTTGGCGGTCGATAAAACCCATTTCGACCACCAACATTTCATGTTCTAGAGTGTGCTTTACTAAGTTTTCACTTATTTCTAACTAGTTCCATGAGTGGTGCATGAAAGTTGTATGCAGGAGTTCTTCATATTCAAAACAATGGAGGATTGAACAAAATAGAGGCAATGAGGCAAGAGGAGAGGCAATGGGCCAAACACCCATGGCCGGCCGACCACCTCCAGGGTCGCCTGACCATCTCCTAGGGTTAGCTGACCTCCTCCCTAGGTTGCCCGACCACCTCTAGGGTCGGCCGACCTCCTCCCTGGGCCACCCGACCATTAAGAGGGTTGGGCAGCCCGCCAGGCAGCCCACGCCCAGGAGGCATGGTCGGCCGACCATAGCCCATGGCCGCCCAACCCTGCCACATTACCAATCTTGGACCTGCATGCAAAGAAACACAAAACACATCAAATACAACCGTTGGATCAACTATCCAATGCATCGAAGGGTTGAAAGGCCATCACACAAGGGATTGATGACGTCAGCAATCCGAGGGAACAACATGTAGCCAATCACGTGGTCGCCCAACCATTCACCATGGTCGACCGACCATGCACCTACCTCATTTTGCATGTGTATCAACTACTCCAACCACCAACCGATGTGGAGAAGCATTCTCAGTCGTCAGATGCACTAAGTCGGTAAATCATGCGGTCGGGCGACCATGTGACCTAACCATTTTACATGCAAACTGACTTGGGCAACCACCAACCGACATCAGGAGTCAAGATCAGCCATTGGATGGCCAAAGGCGGTTCATCGGACAGGCCGCCTGACCTTCCCCAGGGTCGGCCGGCCACCGCCTTGGTCGGCCGACCACCGACATACACCCACAACTGACCTAGTGCACATATAGGTACCCTCCTCGGTCTCCAAGCCATAAATACCCCCTGGGAGGTCACTTGCAAGGTGTGGTGGATCAATAGAAGAATAGTGTGGTTGTGTGGGTAGAGTAAAGTAGTGAGGCCACCCTTGGCATTGTAGAGAGAGCCAATTGTATCAAGAGTGAGTAGTGAGTTGTAGAGTGAAGGAGTCGGATTTTTCTCTGGTATTTTGTTCTCGAGCTCTTATTCTCAGAGGAAATATTACTCTATTTCTAGGATACAGTAAAGTTCCTTGCCCCCTCCTTTATTTATTTCATACTTGCTTTATTTACTTTCTCAGTTCTCTGCTTAATAGTTTATGGGTGCCAAGTGTGCTTTGTGTAGTTTAGCTACACAGTTGTGGCTGCTCTCTGGCTTTGAACCAGTGAAGTAGTAAACTCGTTCCTGTAGATGTGGTTTCTAGACTAGAGTTTGCCTTGGAAGGTGTCTTGTCCCATGCAGTTTTGGTTGTTAGTCCCACCTGGTGATAGCGGGTGTGTGTCCTATGTAGTCCAACCCCATCATTCGAATAAGTAGTCATCGAAGCATAGCTGAGACCTATAGCACCCACCTTTCTCGTCAGGGTTATTAGCACTCTGGTGCTCGGAAGTGGTTCTACAGAATCGGTGTCCAGGTAAACCTGTTGAGTAGAGTACTAGTTTGTTGAGGAAAGTTAAGTTGTTATATTTAAAGTAGTGATCCCCTCGGATCAAGGAAGTCCCAGAACCATCGTCATGGCAAACTGAGAGGGTCAGTTTAGCCTTGACAGTTCCTCCGTCGGCACCTTCGTTCTCCTTTGAGGACAAAATATTCTTGGACTTTGGCGACACCTCTCAGTTGCCCAAAGAAGACCGACGCTTCAACAGGACTCACAACCAACATACGTACTACCAGATCATAAAGAACACATGAAGGAGGACCTACTCTGGCTTTCCGCAGCTATTAATCGGGATTGGCTAGAGGAGAGACTGTTTGGACACAAGAGCAATCAAATTCTATCTAGACCCCAGTGTCATCCCTGGCCAAGTATCAAGGATTCAACCGTAAGATATTATCTATGACCCAAGGGTCGGAGTCAATATAATCCCTAAGCACGTAATGGACAACTACTACCTGACACAGCCGCTATCAAGGTCTACCATGCATTTGCAATGGACGACAAATGGTAGTTATTTGAAATGCGAAGGTGTTTTGCGGGTAATTCCAACAACCTTGCGGGATACTCAAGTGTTCATAGACCTCCACGTCTTTGACTCCCTGAGGGATCCACACCGTTGATTGTGGTTAGGATCCCAACCACCGCCCTCACCAGCTTAGATATATACAGAGGGAGGCTGCAGCTTCAGCTTGGCAATGAAGAAATCAATGTCAACATCGATAGGTCACTCAATGCTAAAACTGAAGCAAAGCCAAAGATTGACCCTATAGAAGAAGTGATGAGCCTTTCACTTAAGGAAATGGGTCAAGATAGCCTAGAGGAAAAGGCTGTTAGCGACTTCGGTATGGTACAGGAGCCATGGAAGTTCGAAGAACTAGGTGAATCCTTACGGCTCGAAGCTCCAAACATAGAACTAAAGCAACTACCGCCTGGCCTGAAGTATACCTTCCTCCACGGGAATGAGTACACACTGGTAATCATTAGCAACAAGCTGACGGAGAGTGAGAGCCGGCGATTACTTTCAGTTCTCGACAAGTATAGATCTATGCTTGGATACTCTCTGCAAGATTTGAAAGGAATCAGTTCCAACCTATGTACTCATCGCATCCCTATGGAGGTTGATCACAAACCAACAAGGGAACCACTGCATCGACTTAACAACGCAATGAGAAAGGTAGTCAAGAAGGAAGTACTAAAACTACTTCACACGGGAATCATATACCCCATGAGCAACAGCGAATGGGTCAGTCTGGTACAAGTTGTGCCAAAGAAAGTAGGGATGATAATTGTCAAGAATCAGAACAATGAGTTAATACCACAGAGAACTATCACTAGTTGGCGGATGTGCATCGATTATAGAAAACTCAATGCTGCCACCAGGAAGGATCACTTTCCTCTTCCTTTCATTGATAAAATGTTGGAAAGGCTGGCAAAACACTCCTTCTTTTGCTAACTCGATGGCTACTCTGGATACCACTAGATTCTGATTCACCCGGAGTACCAGAGTAAGACGACTTTCACATGCCCATATGGAACTTTCGCATACAGGCAAATGTCGTTTGGGCTATGCAATGCTCCAGCATCATTCCAGCGGTGTATGATGGCAATCTTCTCTAATTTCATTGAAAATATCATGGAAGTATTCATGGACGACTTCTCAGTTTATGGCAAAAGCTTTGATGGATGTTTGGAGAATCTTGAGAAAGTTCTCCAATGGTGCAAAGAAGTCGATTTTGTCTTGAACTGGGAGAAGTGCCACTTCATGGTCAGAGAAGGAATCGTTTTGGGACATAGAATCTCAGAAAGAGGCATAGAGGTAGATCATCCAAAGATCAATGGTCATTGAATAACTACCTCTACCCATCAACATAAAGGCCATCCGAAGCTTCTTAGGCCATGCAAGGTTCTACAAGAGATTTATCAAAAATTTCTCCCACATAGCCCAGCCTCTGACCAACCTATTAGCCAAGGATGTACCCTTCTTGTTTGATGAGGAATGTCTCGAAGCTTTCCACACGCTCAAAAAGGCATTGGTCTCAGCCCCAATTATTCAGCCGCCTGACTGGAACTTACCATTTGAAATCATGTGTGATGCAAGCGACTTCACTATTGGAGTAGTACTGGGTCAGAGCAAGGATAAAAAGCATCATGCCATCTCTTATGCAAGCAAAATGCTCACTGGCCCACAACTGAATTACTCAACCACCGAGAAAGAGTTATTAGCAATGGTGTTCGCAATTGATAAGTTTAGATCATACTTGGTAGGATTGAAAGTCATTCATCTACACAGATCATGCAGCTCTCAAGTACCTCCTAACCAAGAAAGATGCAAAACCACGACTGACCTAGTGGGTGCTGCTACTCCAAGAGTTTGATATTGAAATCAGAGATAAAAGGGAGTAGAGAATTCAGTTGTAGATCACCTCTCAAGAATGAAATTTGAAGAAACGTCACCCCTGCCGATCGATGACTACATGAGAGATGATCAACTCTTGAAAGTGATGACAGCCCAACCATGGTATGCTAATCTGGTGAATTACATAGTTGCTGGCTACGTCCCCGAAGGAGCAGATAGGAGAAAATTGGCCCACGACAGCCGATTCTATCTCTGGGATGACCCCTACCTATACAAACTCTGTGCAGATGGACTCCTACGTCACTGCATTCCAACTTGTGAAGCAGCGCAAGTCCTTGATGGATGCCATGCATCGTTTATGGAACTCATGCAAAAATTTGGCAGAGTGGGTTTTACTGGCCCATTATGTATGAAGATGCAAAAGAGTTCGTGCGACAGTGTCCAAGGTGCCAGCGCCAAGGGAACATAAATCCAAGAGATGCTATGCCACTCATAGTTGATGTGTGGGGCATAGATTTCATTGGACCTTTTCCTAAGAATAGAGACAAGGAGTACATTCTCGTCGCAGTGGATTATGTATCGAAATGGGTAGAGGCAATACCATGTCCTGCAGCGGACTCAAGACACTCCATTAAGATGTATTGGGAAACCATCTTTCCTCGCTTTGGAGTGCCACGGGTCATCATCTGTGATGGGGGCACACACTTCATTGACAAGTGCTTCAGGAAGTGTCTCACTGATCTCGGTGTGGACCACCGTGTTGCTACCCCTTAACATCCGCAGACAAGTGGCCAAGCTGAGATGTCAAATAAATAGATTAAGAACATATTGCAAAAGACGGTCAAGGCTATGGGAAAAGAATGGGTATCCAAGCTACCTGATGCTCTCTGGGCATATCGCACAACATATAAAACTCCCATTGGCATGACACCAAAACAGATGGTGTACGGCAAGACTTGTCATCTTCCAGTGGAACTAGAATTCAAATCTCACTGGGCGGTAAAGAGGTGGAACATGGATCTCCAATCGGCAGGTGTAAGAAGGCAAATTCAACTGACCGAACTGGAGGAATGCAGGGTGAAGGCATACCACAGTGCCAAGCTATACAAGGAGCGCACCAAAAGATGGCACGATAAGCGGATCAAGATCAAGACATTCAAACCGAGAGATAAGGTATTACTCTTTAATTCCCTCATTCGTTTATTTGGTCATGGGAAGCTTTGAAGTAAGTGGGAAGCACCATTCACGGTCCTTGAAGCCACCGATCATTGTGTCGTCACATTCCAGGATGATGACGGAAGGGTTTTCAAGGCAAATGGGCAACGCCTTAAAATCCTTCTTGAGCCCAAAATGCCTCCGCTCGAAGAAATGGATGTCTTCGAGCTGCACGAGGTAGTTTGATCGCAGATCCATGGTCAAACTCAGACCTTAAAATAAGACATGTACACTACCACTTTTCTCCCTTAGAATTCTATCTAATCTCACCTTTTGATAAAAATCTTAATAGAACCATTGTTCCACCTACGAAAATGAGCCTTAAGCACACCAAATAGGGGTACCCCCAACTTTTGGCATGCCCAGCCGAGTTGGCATGGTCGGCCGGCCCATGAGCATGGCTGCCCGACCCACTGGTGCGGTCGCCCGACCTCCCACCATGGTCGCACTGGCCATCCAAAATTCAACTTTCAAGTTTTGGAGCGCTTTTCCCAACTTCTTCGGTTCTGTTGAGTGGATGAGATTGAGGAGGGCGACGTTTTAAGGAAGGGGAGGCCGTCTTCTTCCCCATCTACACTCCTCTCATCCTCACGCCAGCCATGGCACCACCTTCTCCATGCAACAATGGCAAGGCTATCATCTCCCTCAACTCGGGCACCACCGCCACCTACACACTGGCGTTCGAGGACTCACCGTGGCCTTTACAATCCATAACGAGGAAAGAGAGGCCCGAGAGACTCATCAGGAAGTCGCCCTGGCTGATGGGGCTTGGCCCCCAGGGTCGGCCGACCACATCCAACGGTCGCTCGACCATGGATGGGGTTTGCCCAACCATGGCAGCCAGTCTCCGAGGTCGGCCGGCCCCCCGAGATGGTTGCCTGGACTACCCTCGGTGCTCCCACAGTGTGGACAGGCCCCCTCGCGGTTTGTCCCTATGACAGCCATTGCGAAGAAGGTGGCGCGTGTGGCGGAACCGCCGATTTAATCCGGACTAAGCACATCTGCCACCTCTGGCTCGCAATGTGTTTAGGCCAAACTAAACCCGGTCGTCCGTCGAGAGTCATTTGACCCTCGTTAGGGTCAGTAGCTTCTTCCGGAGCGTAGTCGTGTCCCTGCTGCTGGTCCTTCAGCTCCTGGTGCAGCTGCTCCTCTGGCTCCTCTACGATTGGTTGGTCCGGGGGTTGTCCCTCGCTCGCGGAATCTATATGCATGACATAGTGCAATTGGAGCATGTATTAGTGCAATGCTTGCTTCATGACGCGAGTGCAATGCAAGAAATCATAATTGATGGAATAAAATTATGCATTTTCATGATGAAACTTGTTTAGCGTTAAGAAATCGTACAAGCCATCACCTAAGATAACTTAGCTTGTCACACATAACAACGTGGGGGTGTGTGACAGGGTGGCACCGATTCATGCGAAATGGCCGAGCTCACTTAAACAACTCATTTCCACCAAGCTAGCTTAACATTTCTATCATGCATTTCTAAAACAGTAGTGAAGACCTACATTGCATTTCAACTTAGTGGCTAAGGTTTTCATACTCCTCAGTTTCCAAATATGATCCATGGTGGCATTTATTAGTATACTAGTCTTATATTTCCTATTATTTACTTAAATAAGCATTATGTCTACCATTTTCGAAATAGGGTCAAACCTTACATGCATGGCCTCACGTTTTCAGCGATGAGCTACTTACATCGTCTTGAACCTAAATAAATACCACAAAACCCCTATAGCTTACTTTTATCTAGAACTCTTTTCCTTTGTTAATTATATGCTTAATTAGTAGGCAAGGGTAAAACAGTAAATAAACAGTAAGCATTTAGGCTATTGAATTCTTATACTAAGCTTAGGTATGCCAGCAAAGGTGCTGCCCAAATTCAGAATTTTTGACTCTCATTTAAACCGCATTTTCTATTTATTAATTTAAACATGCATGAACTTATTAATTTCAAAACACTAACCATACTTGACATGCACAGCACCCCATTTCAACAGTGAGCTACCTATACCACAGGGAGCACAAATAAAATGGGTAAAACCATTTAGAGCATAATCTTTATATGGTTATCATTTCCTCATTTATTTTTACGCTAAAAACACATGCAGGGGCAAAATAGTAATTAAACAGTGAACATTTGAGCTACCAAAAATCATAGTGAGCCTATATACCCTAACAACACTGCTGTCCAAGTTTGGCAATTTTTGGAGACCACTTAGTCCACATTTCCTAATTTCATTGATTTATCAAGCATGCACAATAACAGGGGCAAAAAGGTCTTTTCATACCCAACCATCATATCCATTCTGTAGATCTACTTAATAGGAGTACACTGCAACAAAGTTTGTATTTTTCTGATTTTTATTTGATTTATTACGAATTTCCAAAGTTTCAGCCGAATTAATAATCATTTTATTTAAAAACCACAGATCTAAGGACCTATAACTAATTAAACGTAGACTTCAGGGGCCAGCACAGAAGACTGGTATGACTCAGTAAACAGTGCATCTAAATCAATATAACAGGAGGGGGTTTTCTGTAAATCCACCTTCTTCTTCAACCTTCGGTCGACAGGGAGGGGCGCGCGGCCGCCGGGGTTCTCACGCGCGGCGCGTCGCGTGGGGCCGCACGCTTGAAGCCGAGGTGGTCTGGGGACGCGTTCCTAGCGTGGGGCTTCCTTTCCCCCAAGACGGCGTCGTGAGAGGAGGCCGGAGCGCGCGAGGAACGCCGGTGAACCGACGCGAACCGGAGGTTGGGGACGCGGTGGCGCGGTCACCCGATCCGGTGGTCTAGTCGGGGAAGGAGGCCGAGGATGGGCATGCGAGCTGTGCGGGGAAGTGGCACATCTGTTGGTGGGGTCGTCGAGGTGCGGGGATGGCCCGGAGCTAGGTCTCCACGGCGAGGCAGGAGATGGCGCGGTGGTGGGTGGCGCCACTAGCGGGGAATGGCGCTAGAGGTGGCGGCGAGCTCAGCCGAGGTCTGGGAAGGGAGCAGGAGTCTCAGGGACGCGGTGGCGCGCAGGCGTGGGGAAGAAAAGAGGCCCGAGGTGGCCGGCACACGAAGCTCTATCGGGGCTCCAATGGCGGAGGCATCCGCGCGACGGGGAACGGGGCCGAGGGAGCGAGCTGGGTGGGGCAGGCGAGTGAGGCCGAGCGGAGGCCGAGGGAGAGGGCGATGGGAGTGGGTGACGCGAGCTCGGAGGGAGCAGGCAGAGCAGGCCGGGCGAGGGCGCGCTGGCACCCAGGGCTCGGCGCGGGCAGCCTTCGCCCGCCGCGTGGGCGCAGGGGAGCGGAGGAGGAAGAAGGAGTCGCGTGGGTGGACCGGGTCCATAGATCGGGTGAGGCCGACAGGTGGGTCCAGCGCAAGGGAAAAGGAGAGGGGTCTATAGACCGCGTCCATGTGGAGGGAAACCGGTTTTGCAATACCGGGTGCGGATGGCGGTTTCCGGTTCGCGGGGACCCGAGGTCTGACAGGTGGGGCCCGCGCGTCATTGAGACAAGGAAAAATGAAATTTCGGAAAAAGGAAGAGGGTGGTTTGACCGGCTAGAGACATGATTTAAACTTGCCATTTTGAATGATTTAGGGGCTGAATTTGACAAAACCCAAAATACAAAAGTGGTTCTACTCTTCCAGATCTACAACTTTGTCAAAAGTCTTGGTACTAGGTTCTATTCAAATTTTGTGGGTTTGAATGAATTCAAATCTGGAGCTCTAGATTGACCAACTATTCCTTAAATCTTTAAAATTCTGCTAAGCCTATTTATGGGCATTTTCATAAAGAGTGAGCTATACTAATGTTGCTTAGAATCTCATGAACTACAACTTTGGTATTCAAGTTATGGCAAGATTTTGACTTTTGTTTCACAAAATTTTGAATTTACTAATCATGTCTAAGTTTGGCACATTTCACAGTTTCACATAAAATGATCCAAAACTAGGTTCAAACCTTTATGCATGTCATGACACAAAATACCAAAGTTATTCCTCATGAAATTTTCTACAAGGTTGGTATATAAAGTTTAGCTTAAATCACAATAGATTTTGAAATACAACCACAGATGTGTTCAGAGGTTTGGTCAAAATGCAGGTTTACTCCATGTAGAGTATTTCTTGTTTCTAACTTTTGAAGCATCAAATAAAGTCCAATCATTTTGAAGTCAGATGCATTTGAAAGGTGATATGTTTAATTTCATTTCATAGAAAGGAAAATTTTGAAGTTGTATAGCCAAATCGAAAGTAATTTCAGAATGAAGTTTGGGAAAGAGTGTCAGCTCCAGACTTGGCAAAATTTCCTGAGTGTAGGCTAACCTGGTTTGGTTTGAACTTTTGAACCTCTTAACATTTGATTTTGAGATTAGTCCAAATAGCATATTTGAAGGCAACATCCTGAAACTACCACTTTTGTACTTGATGTCTTGCACGAAAATGTAGAAGTGTTTAACTACTCAACCAAGCTACACAAAGTTTTGCATATTCAACTTTGAAAATTTTGACTTAGTAGTTCCCTGGCCGGGTTATTGTTCCTCTCTAAGCATGATTAAATCCAAATTCTAGATTAGAACTAATCAAATTGTGTGTCAAGGCTTTTGAGATGCCGGGGGCATCACAGCGCGCCTATCTCCTCATCCTACTTCAGGGGTCCTTGCCCCGGTGAAGTGCATCAAGAGTCTCTTCCAGGAAGAGGGCGCTAGGCCATCTAAGGAGTTAGTTTTCCCTAGTCCATCAACCTATACCATCCAGTGGAGCGAAGACTCCCATGGGTGGGTATGCGAAGGTGTTCATCCCTAGGGTTGTGAATCAAGATGGCTCCATAGATGAGTCCATTGACTAAACTCCACCAAGGAGGACGGTGAAGAGGGTGGCTGTTCCACCTCCCATAAGAGGGCTGCCAGGGAAATTTGAAGATTCGTCTGAATGAAGAAGATACGGTGGCCTCTCTTAGGGAATAAAATGTAGCGCTGAGGGCAAAGTTGCAAAACCTAGAGGAGCGTTGCGCTGAATGTGAACTATGGCGGATGGACATTAATGACAAATTCGATGTCCTTAGGAAGGGGATGTCCGCCAAAGTTTGCGGCCTCGCAGAAACCATGGGACGTCCTAATCTTTATGATCCACCTGCACCATAGACTCCCATGCTTCTAGTTATCTTAGGCACATTAGTTTTAATTCTTAGGTCGAATAATTTTGTTTGTTTACTTCCCTTTTGTAATATGCGCCGCCAATTTTATTGAATTCAATAAAGGTAGGATAGTTTCCCTTTTCCAATAGAGTTTGGGTGGAATGGCCAAAGCCATTCGACCTCCTGTCACTAATCCTGTAGAAACCACGCAAGAAATACCTTGTGCAGGATGTCATCTCGCTACTCAGAAAAAATTCAGGGGAAACGGCAACAATGCTTGGCCGCCCAACCTTGCCCTAAGGTCGCTCGACCATGTGTTTTCCACGAAAACATGTTACACCGTGTTGTCACGTCTCCCCAAGGCTCTCTCAATGGATACGAACAAGCGCACGTGTCGAACCCCAAAAAGGAGTGGCCGCCGGACCCAACCCATGGCCGCCCGACCTACTGACAGGGTCGGCCGACCATGGTCCTGGGCTGGCAGGCCCACTCTCATCCCAAACTCAGCATTTTGGAGGTTAGGTTCACACATTTCACTATGTATACCTATTGAATTTTGCGCTTTACACATGAAACCTTGTTAAATCATGCTCTACATGATCATAATGTCAATTTCAACTTATGCTTGCACCATTTTATTCCTTATGCTAGATTAATCTTGCCATTGGATACTATCATGAATAGGGAACCACTTGTTGTTTAGTTTGTTGATTCTTGTGATATAAGATAATTGGAGAATACTAAAGGAACATCCCACATAAGTAAAGAGTTTTATTTGCAAAATAAAAAGAGGGCTCCATCATGGATGATCTCAAGTTCCTATCCCTGTCCCACCAGTGCATTGATTGTTTTGAGTCCTATCAAGTTTTGTGCCATTACAAGAATTAGAATCAATTGAGAATTTTGGCCTTCACATGCACGTTCCACAAAATAAAGTCTCTCAAAAAGGTGTGCAATGAATTGGCATTGATCCCATCCAAGCTCTGTTTGAAAGAAAGAGAGGCATGGAGATTCAAAAAAAAGAGAAAAAGTATGAGAAAAGAAAGAAAGGAAAATAAAAAAAAGACGGACTCCATGCCCTTTACTCAAACATGGGATTCAAATCAAGCACCTACAAGAGACAAATCCCTACACTACACTTGCACTTGGCCAAATCTCGCTTGATTATGAATTTTTTCTTGACATTAATTTGATTCAACAATATAAACATGACAGGAAAGCCTCATTCTCCCAACTACCTAAAGCTCCACAAAAGCCTTAGCAGTTTAGGATGTGAGGAATGCAAGATGCATACACAGACACTCGATCCCCTGAGCGACTGAGAATTGGTCTTGAGATCAGAAAAGTTGGCATGCCCTATTTTGAAAATCTTGAAAACCATCTCTACTCATGTGATGTGGGAACCTAACTTTGATATATTCTTGTTCCATGTTTCAAGATTCCAAAACTCAAGTGTAGACACCATTGAAATCCTAGGCAAGGTGAAATAGTTGGGAATAACCTTGTGCATGATATGGTGGTTGTTGATGTTATGACCTCTCCACTTGTGCTTAACTCTCTTCTTTCCTCGAGGAGGTGTAAGTGTGGGGGGGGGGTGTTGGCGATCGATAAAACCCATTTCGACCACCAACATGTCTTGTTCTAGAGTATGCTTTACTAAGTTTTCACTTATTTCTAACTAGTTCCATGAGTTGTGCATTAAGTCGTATGCAGGAGTTCTTCATATTCAAAACAATGGAGGATTGAACAAAATAGAGGGAATGAGGCAAGGGGAGAGGCAATGGGCCAAACACCCATGGCTGACCGACCACCTCCAGGGTCTCTCGACCATCTCCAGGGTCAGCCGACCTCCTTCATGGGTCGCCCGACCACCTCTAGGGTCGGCCGACCTCCTCCCTGGGTCGCACGACCATCAGGAGGGTTGCGCAGCCCACCAAGCAGCCCAGGCCTAGGAGGCATGGTCGCCCGACCATAGCCCATGGCCGCCTGACCCTGTCACGTTACCAATCTTGGACTTGCATGCAAAGAAACACAAAACACGTCAAATACAACCGTTGGATCAAGTATCCAATGCATCCAAGTGTCGAAAGGCCATCGCACAAGGGATTGATGACGTCAGCAATCCGAGGAAACAACATACAGCCAATTAGGTGGTCGCCCGACCATTCACCATGGTCAGCCGACCATGCACCAACCTCGTTTTGCACGTGTATCAACTACTCCAACAGCTAACCGACTTGGAGAAGCATTTTCAGTCGTCGGATGCACTAAGTCAGTAAATCATGCGGTCGGCCGACCATGTGACCTAACAATTTTACAAGCAAACTGACTTGGGCAACCACCAACCGACATCAGGAGTCAAGATTAGCCATTGGATGGCCAAAGCCGGTTCATCGGACGGCCGCCCGACCTCCCACAGGGTCAGCCGGCCACCGCCTTGGTCAGGCGACCACCGACATACACCCACAACCTCAGTCTCCAAACTATAAATACCCCCTGGGAGGTCACTTGCAAGGTGTGGTGGATCAATAGAAGAATAGTGTGGTTGTGTAGTTGAGTGTAGAGTAAAGTAGTGAGGCCACCCTTGGCATTGTAGAGAGAGCCAATTGTATCAAGAGTGAGTAGTGAGTTGTAGAGTGAAGGAGTCGGATTTCTCTCTGGTATTCTGTTCCCGAGCTCTTATTCTCAAAGGAATTATTACTCTATTTCCAGGATATAGTAAAGTTCCTTGCCCCCTCCTTTATTTGTTACATATTTGCTATATTTACTTTCTCAGTTCCCTGCTTAATAGTTTACGGGTGCCAAGTGTGCTCTATGTAGTTTAGCTATACAGTTGTGCTTGCTCTTTGGCTTCGAACCAGTGAAGTAGTAAACTCGTTCGTGTAGACGTGGTGTCTAGACTAGAGTTTGCCTTGGAAGGTGTCTTGTCCCACGCAGTTTTGGTTGGTAGTCCCACCTGGTGACAGCGGGTGTGTGTCCTGTGTAGTCCAACCCCGCCGTTCGAATAAGTAGTCATCGACGCATAGCTAAGACCTGTAGCACCCGCCTTTCTCGTTTGGGTTATCAGCACTCTGATGCCCGGAAGTGGTTCTACATAATCGGTGTCCAAGTAAACCTGTTGAGTAGAGTACTAGTCCGTTGAGTAAAGTTAAGTTGTTATATTTAAAGCAGTGATCCTGCTATACTCTATTAATTATCTCTACAATTGCTGGTTTTACTGTTCGGTTCTATCTGTTCAACGTTGAGTTACTCCTCGTTCCTCGTGGATTTCGATTCCCTGGAATACTCTTGGGTGAATAGCTACAACGTGTTTCCGTGCGCTTGCAGATTTATATCAGTATGCTAAGAAACGCCAACAGCTACCGGGGGGTATTTATAATCATTGTTGGTGGTCGTTATAACGTATTTCGACCACCAACATTTCATGCTTCAAGGGTGATTTTTATGCAAGGTTCATACATTCTAACCGGTTCCACGAGTTGTGTACAAAGATCATGTAGGAACCCAGAAAGGGATTCAAATACACACAAAACATGGTGAAACAAGGTGCAACAATGGAGGAGTGAACAAGGGGTGACCAAACCCTGGTCGCCCGGCCATGTCCCCTGGCCACATGGCCTATGGGTTAGGCTGCCCGACCTCCCTCCACCTCTCAGCACTAGGACTGGCCACCAGGACTAAGTGCCAGGCCACCCGGCCCACCTTATTTGCCGCCCAGCCTGTGATTTGCTGCAATTGCCATGTCCTTCGACTTGCGTGCAAGAGACAACATGTCAAACACAATACCACATTGCAATCCAAGAGATCAATGCAAAACACCCTGTAAGGCTGCCACTTCACCGATCCAGCCCATGGATTGGCTAAGTCAGCGATCCAAGAGAGTGTCATCCGATGGCTAAGGAAGAAACACAAGGCAAATCCAACGATACAAGCAAAAGCACAATGTTTTAACTATCAACCGCCTTACCCAAGTGACCAGAAGCATTGGATGGGCTAAGTCAGTGGATCCAAGGGCCGCCCGGCCTACAAGCCAGGCCACCCGGCCATGTGGAGGCCGCCCGGCCTACCACCTGTACCTCAGCCACTGACTTAACCTCCGAAACTGACCTTTGGACAGCTATAAATACCCCCAAGGTGTTCACTTGTAAGTGTGGTGGTGTAGTGGTAGAGTAGCACTTGAGAGTGTGAAGTGTATAGTGTTGGAGAAGTGAAGTTATCTGTTAGCTTGTAGAGAGAGTGCCTCTTGTATCAAGGAGAGTAGTGAGGTGAATAGTGAGGGAGTAGGATTTCTCTTGCCCCCAGACTTGTATTCTCAAAGGAAGGATATTCAATTCCAGGATTGAGTAAAGTTCCTTGTCCTCTACCTTTGTTATTTCATTCTTATGTTACTTTCATACGTAGTTTTATGTTTGTCTGTTTACGGGATCCTTGTGCATGCTTTTAGCGTTGGCTATATAGTGTTGCTTACTCTTCGGGCTCATTACCGGTTAGTAGTGAACTCATCAAGTAGACATGATGGTGTTGTACTTAGAGTTTACCTTTGTTGGTCGGCTATCCCACACAGCTCTGGTTGGTAGACACACTAGGTGACAGCTTTTGTGTTCTCAGTATTTCAATCCCGTACGTTCGGATAGACTCGCTGACGATATAGTCGAATCTTGTAGTGCCCGCCTTTCTTGGCTGGGTATTCAGCACTCTGGTGCTTGGCAGTGGTGCTATAGCTTTGATGTCCATGTTTATATGACAAGTATAGTTCTTTGCATGTTTAGTATAGTAAGGTGATCTAACATCTGTTGAGAACTTGCATCTCTATCTTTTACCATCTACATTGCAAGCTTCACTAGTTCAGTTAGTTGTGTTGTGTGTTATCATACTCCTCGTTCCTCATGGATTCAATACCCCGGAATACTCCTGGGTGAAAGGCTACAATGAGTATCTAGTAGGCTAAGAAACGCCAACAATCACCAAGTGAGTGGGGGTACTTATAGGGTCAGTAAGGCAGTTGTGAGGGTAGGTGGTAGGCTGGGCGGCCTGGTAGGAGGCCGGGCGGCCCCACCCAAGGCCGGGCGGCCTGGCCAACCCTTGGATCCACCGCCTTACTTCATCCCACGGTCCATCTTGTCTCCCCAAGTCGGTTGCATGGCGGTTGGCGGTTATAACTTGTGCTTTTCCATGGATCGTTGGATCTTCAGTGTGTTTCTTCCTTAAGCTCAGGATGGAAGTCCCCCAGATTGTTGACTTCACCAATCCAAGTGCTGGATCGATGAGGTGGCAAGCCTTCCGATGCTTTGCATGTGATTTTCACGGTTTCCACCTTGGAATTGTGTTGACATGTTGTTTATGTGCATGCAGGTCGAAGATGATATGTTTTGGCCACAATGACAGGCTGGCCT
This sequence comes from Paspalum vaginatum, assembly GCA_030272315.1. NCBI lineage: Eukaryota > Viridiplantae > Streptophyta > Magnoliopsida > Poales > Poaceae > Paspalum > Paspalum vaginatum. Next base: position 30,718,193 of record CM059018.1, on the reverse strand, counting down.
GGCCTGGGGAAGGCTAAGCAGCCTGAGGGGAGGTCGGGCATCCTTGCCTACTGGCCGAGCGGCCTGGGCTTTCCTTGACTTAGCCATATCTTGCCTGTTTTCAGCTGTTCTTGCACCTGCAATCAAATATTCAACACAACTCGTGGAGATATGTCAGTAGCAAGGGTTTTGTCTTCACTTTGATACATTTTCCTTCATGATCATGGATGGTTGATGGTTGAAGATAGTGCAACTATGACCGTCAACATCGACGGTACGTCGTAGCACACAGGTTGGTCGTTGAGATTGCTAGGTGTGTGCATGACAAACTTGGCCTTAGTTCCCTCTAGAGGACTGATATGAGGCATATAAGACAGGTCTAGAACTTAGTTTCGGCAAAAAGAAGTGCCGATCTGCAGTCTGATTTCCTGCGTGTACTCACCAGCAAGTACTTCCTTGACCACACACACCACTATGTTCTCCATGGAGTTCATTTGTACCTCCGCCTGACGCAGCATAACCTACCCCACCATGAGGTTCATCTCTTCCCACAGAGCTTTGTTGCGCACTTCTGATGGTGTAGAGACATCCATGCCATCGAGCAGACTTTCAGGGTATCCGACGCACTTAACACCTACCGCTCCACATCTAGGTGAAGTGGTCAAGAAGCTCTTTGGATAGCTTGTTGAGTATATCGTCGTAAACCTTTTTGTGCTCGAGCGAGATTAGCGCGAGCGTAGGCAGGGACGTCCTTGTCTTTCGGCCATTTGGTTGGGTCATGGTGGGCCGAAATCTTCATTGCGCCCTTGTTGTACATTTCCCCTATCATGGCTTGATGGAGAAGTTGATGAAGGTGAGGTCCCACTGGCGTGCGAAAGAGTGTGTTGCCGCAGAAAACTGGTGGTGCAGGGCCTCTGGGGAGAAGACACACTAGGAGCCGGGGATTGCGCTGTTGCTACACTCATCTCATTGTCGTGCGGCTTTAATCGGCTCTTAGCAGAGCCGATGTGGTTGGCTGTGGTGATGCGGGCATGCCACCTGGCTTGACCTTGCAGCCAAGAAGGTTGGGTAGATGCGACGGTTGGCTCTGGTTCTACCTGTAAAGCGCACATTACAGGTTTAAATGTTAAATTCCCACCAGATCGCTCGAATCGGCAAACACGAGGGATCGTGTACTCCGGTCGGCATGCATGTAGATGCTCGAGAGTCGATGGGTCATCAGTGAGGCATTATGATAGCCAAAGCCACATCCATGAATAGAAACAGGATAAACCCAAGCTAAAAGCGTGATATAAAATAATTCACCCAACCAGATCGTTTCTAACCAGAACCTCCAAGGAGACCCATCCAGATGGATGAAAACAAATTATGACGTTATGTATTGTAACAAGCGATTAGCTAGCATAACACGAGCTACATGAAGACCGATCTATAACTTGAAGCATAGATACATATGTAGATCGAAAAACATGCAAGGGTAAAGATGAGTCTTGCGTCGAGCAAGGCTTGATGCGAGATCCACAGAGGTAAATAACGAATCTCGTACCGAGCCTAGGCACGAGATTCATCAAGATAACTAGCAAATCATGCCATAAAAAACACTTCAATACACTGTTCACCATATGGCTCACGCCCTAATGCCCTAACGCATCTAAGAACTATTAGAACAGCATGACGATTACCTTAAAAACCCTAATTGCTCAGGGGTGGCAATGCGCCGAGAGAGATTGAAGACAACCGCTGTTAGGGAACGTCTGTCATCAACTTTATTACGTGAGTATAGGTACATATTTATAGTCTAGAGACTTGGACTGTCAAGTTCGACTTTAGCTAAGAAAAACCTACTTTTACTTGGACTAGTCCTAAATTTACCAAAAATAAAAGATACATAGCCCGCAGGCCTTGGAATCGCCTCTTCCTTGGACGATAGTCTGAAGCTCATCAGCTGATCTCTTAGCCCATGGATGGCCCATTTAGTCGGCCCAGCCCAAATAGCAATCGGCTAGATTTTGGCGATAACAGCAAAGTATATCACTTAGGTCACTGAACTCGGAAAAGCAGAAATTCGAATCCCTAAAGTTGGCTAGTGTGTCATCTAAATCCCCAAACTGCTTTGACCGTGTGTTGACCATGGTTTTTACTAGCGCGGCCCACATATCATGTCAATATATCTTCTCTCTTCCTCATATATGACACATGGAGCCCATTTGTAAGTAAAGTAATTATTTTTAAAATCTTTTCTTCACCACTCTCTTCTCTCCCATTTTCATCCCATTACTCTACCACCAACCGCAGCCGGAGATCTTTTGCCGTCGGCCCTTCTATGTTAACGTCCATGCCAACCTCACTTCCACTCCATTATCACTCACCTTTGCGACACCTTTTCTACGTTTATTCACCTATGCTCGCCTCGCCGCCGCTCCTTCTACCATAGCCTGCATGTGTCCGCCTTGTCGCTACTGGTCGCACTCGCGCGCCACTGCTCATGTTGTCTCACCGTCGCCGGCGGCAGCGGAGGGGGCGATAGAGGGATGGAGAGAGGACCGAAGGAGAGTGGAGGACAAAAAAAATAAAAATAATTATTTTACTTACAAATGGGCATTGCATGTCATATATGAGGAAGAGACATGATATATGGACATGACATATGGGCTGAACTGGTAAAAACCATAGTCAACGCACATTTAAAACGGTTTTGGGACTCACGTGACACACTAGCTAACTTTAGGGACTCAAATTTCTGATTTTCTAAGTTCGGGGACCTATTGTGATACACCTTGCCGAGTTTGAGTATCGCTCGTATATTTCACTCATAATAAAAATGGATAGAGGAACGAAAGAAAATTCTCTATACAAAGGATGGATGGTTTAAATGCCACTGCTAGGGGCTCCAGGAATGCAGGAGCTCCTGTCCTCCAAATATAGTGGAATATAAGGCTTCCGGATGCCACTGCTTTTAACCTTAATCATTTATATTTGCTTCTGCATTTCTTTGGGATCTTCTGTACAGTTCCTAAGCCATGCTTTGTGGACTCATGCTAGAGAGGTTCATAGATTAAACCTAAGGCTTGTTCCCTAATAGAAGAGAGGTTCGTAAATGGAATTGGAGGAGGTTAAATCCCTAATAGATCAAATTCTTTTTTAATCCATGCTAATCCCATCCAATCTTAGACTAACCGAAACCAACCCTGGGACATGGGCTAAATGTCTTTCTTTATCGTATACGTTTCGATTGTCTCGCATTTACCCTCCCCACCTATGACAGCTCCGATGATAGGGCCTAAATTTTTTTTACAAGGACAACGAATGAGACCACATGAGAAATGGCATTTATTCGGACAAGATTGAGTATAAGGCAGGTATTCTCTCTGCCAAATCTGACAGAGAAATGGAATGCTTCCTCTGCGCACCTGCGCCAGGTACCAAAGTATGGCAGCACCTGCGTAGCTATTGAGTTTACTGCCCACGGACCCCAGCGATTGATGAACATTTTTTTTATAAGGATTGTTGAACATTGAGTCAGCGGCGTGCTATACATGCATGATCAATGGCGTCTTGTTCCTCCGAAATCTAAAATTTAGAGTCATGGATCATGGTTCTGTCAAGTGTCAACTAGAATTAGAACCAGACAACCGGTACAAATATTCATGATTTTTTTGGAAGGAATTCAATGTTATAAATATGTTAGACATTGAAAGATGACTGAACTCAATTTGAAACCACCGGATGCTCAATTCTGTACACTCAACTCATGATCTCTGCTGCAGTAACTGTGTTTTTTTACAAACCAGGAAAAATTATATTCAAATACATTTCCTACCCTATTAGTAATAGTTATCGGTTGAGCTTAGCTGAGCATCTTTGGTTGTTCACACGGGAGGCCGGAGCAGCATGTCCGCCTTGTGGATGCTCCTGCTGGGGCCAAGAAGGCATCCACTGAGGCGGTTCTGGTCGCCATCGTCGTCGTGGTCGTCCTCCTCGCTAACAAGTGCGCCGTCACGGCGCCGGTACGCGGCCTCCACGTCGCTGAGGATGGCTGACACCTCCGACATCCCCGGACGGCTGCGGCCCTCGTTCCCCACGCACGCCAGCGCAACCCTTGCCGTCCGCGCAAGCAGCCGCGCCTCCGCCTTGTCGGCCGGCGCGCCGGCCCGCACGACGTCGAGCACCTCCATGCTGCCGCCGGCGCGTATATGTGGCAGGGCCCAGTCCGCGAGCCGGCCGCCGTCCCAGCGCCGCCCAGTGAGCAGCTCCAGCAGCAGCGCGCCGAACGCGTACACGTCGTCCTCCACGCGCGCGTCGTCATGGCGGTCGAGGAAGCCGGCCAGACCGTAGTCGGTGAGCCTGGTGGCGTTCCTCCAGCGCGCGCCGCCGCCGCCGGAGGAGGAGGCGTTCACGAGGACGTTGCAGGGCCGCACGCGGCCGTGGGCCACGCCGTGCGCGTGCAGGTGCGCCAGCCCGCGCGCTGCGGCGGCGGCGACCGCGCCGCGCTGGCGCCATGACAACGGGGGGACGTGGCGGGCGTCGCCGCCGCCCACGCCCAGGACCCTGTCGAGGCTGACGGAGCCGGCGGGGGCGCGCTCGACGAGGATGACGCGCTCCCCTGGGCCCTCGGAGAGGCCGACGACAGCGGCGAGGTTGGGGTGCGGCGGCATCGCCAGCGAGCGGAGCGCGGCAGGGAACCGCCGCCCGCCGGGGTCGCCGAGGACGAGGTGTGGGTGCATGCGCTTGGCGGCGATCCCAGGGGCCGCAGCGTACACCGCGAAGTGCCTCCCCTGTCCGATGACCCGGCTCGGGTGGAACCCGTCCGTGGCGCGCTCGACGTCGGCGAGCGGGATAAAGGGAAGAGCTGCCGTCGCCGACGCAGGGCTGGGGGCTGCGGCGCCTCTCTCTGCCAAGCGCCTCTTGCGCCAGAGCAGGAAGAGAGCGATGGCCAGCGCAAGGAGCGCCGCGGCGGCGCCGGCGACGACTGCGTGGTGGAGAGCGGCCAAGACGGCGTCGTGCATGGCGTGGCAGCCGTTGCTAGAAGCGTCGTGGATCGCCGTGCGCGCGTTTTCGGGGAGCACTTCTGGGATTAAGTAGCACGTACGCAGAAGTTAGGCACACGTGCGACAGTACGTGAGTGCAGATGTAGGTCAAAGCTGCTATGCCTATGGTACACCGTGAAGAAATGGACTGTCAGTACTCAGTGGAGTACTGGAATGTGTCGCAACTATGTTGAGCACCTCACATGGTTGAACTGTTGAAGGATCGTATCTCATTGATTTATCTTTTGTTGAACGTTGTAGTATCACTGTTTCCATTTTGTCACTTGTCCCTCCACTTGGGACAATATCATTTTTTTACTAATAAGCTATTATGGTGTTCTAGGATTTAAGTTTTTAAAAAATTCATTAACTTCTTTTGCGCCCGTGATTGCCAATACTGCCTGTGTTTCATCATTTTATAACGTGTATTAAACCTCAAAAATGTTGAAGTTTTTGCAAGCACTTGATTTATGGCTCTTGCATTAATGCCCCTACTTTGAAAGACTAACGGTGATTCCTTAATTTTTTAAACTTAGCTGTAGAAGGACGTTATAAAGGCACCATTGTTTATAAAGGTGCTTAAAGAAAAAGAAATGCTAAGCATCACACAAAAAGACAATTTCTACAATGCAAGAGAGATGTTTATATATGTGCAACCATCTCATTAGCACTCGTTAAGCACCAATGCTTAAGTAAGCACTTCATACACCTTTTATGTATCTGGTGCTGGAAAATAAACCGGTTTTTATTGCTAAGCACCTTCTTTAAACATCCTATTGTACATGACCTAAAAAGCAACTTTGTGTCCACTCACCAAACTGCCAAGTTCGTGCTCTCCAGCCGCCGCATGTGTAGCCTGCTGCCAACCGTGGGCGCTGCTAGGGCTAGAAGGGGGATAGGCGCCGGTGCGAGTGAGCAAAACGGTTGGGACAGCAGGAAAAGAGGTACTCATGTCTTTTTTCATTGGTTTTTTATATATTTTAATTCATTTATTACCATTACTCTTAACAGTCATCTAAAATGGAAGCAGTGCCACAACTTTATTTTCAAAATATGAAGGTAAAATCACCAAGTTTGGAAAACAAAAGGGTAAAAACACAATCGACTTCCATATCAAGGGAAGGATAACCGATCTCACTTAATTTACTTAATTAGGTGTATATGTTTATAAAGAAATTATTTGTATATTTAGTTTAGCCTATAAAAGTTACTCCTTCGTCCCAAATTGTAAAGGGTTTTAGGCATCAACTAAATTCATTAATTTCTCTATGTATGTGTGTTTAATGTGTTTAGATTCGTTAACATCCATGTGAATGTGGACAAATAAAAAGAGAGTTATAAGCTTTTACAATTTGAAACGGAGGGAGTACAACAATAGATCATATTGCATGAATCCTTTTGATAAGATATTGATTTTGTGAGATAAGTTTTTTTTCAGCTACAATTAATTCAATACACATTAGGTTTAGATGTTTTGATTGCAGCAACAGTGAAATTGCTCTTTACTGAACGGGACATACCGCTACGGTTCAAATTTTCCCAGCGGTTAGAGCACATAAGTGCATGTAAATACAACGACCTTAAATACAAATACTTATATTTACACAATGTTAAGCACCAATGCAACGCTTTATCTTCACAATGCAAACAGGTGCTTAAATAGTCTCAGCCACCTCACAAGCACTCATTAACCAATGCTAAATGAGGCATCTCATTGAAGCACCCTGGTTTACATAATGGGACTAAAATGTGCATATTACCATTTTTAGGGTTTGGTAATCACATTCTTACATTAGAGTGATACAGATCCGCCCTAATGGGTCGGAGCACAAAGGGGCGCAACCCTGAAACTAAACAGCGGAATATAAAACGTAGGCCTAAATTTTCACACGTTGTGGTTGGGAAGTAGATTGTAACCCTTACTCATCTGAATATATGGTAACAGTATCATCTTCATTGGAAAAACATTAACAAAGCAATGGTGAGTACATATATACTCAGTAGCCCACCTTCCTCCATAAGGAGTTGGGTGTAACTAGTACTATATGTAGAATATATCTGGAGTTCAAGGAGGTTTTGCATCAAAACATTTTGTATGCAGGATTTGAGATAGTTGTCAAGTTTTATTCCTTCTGAAAACAGGGTTTTTCTCAAAAAGCGCTGCCACTGGACTTGCCGGTCCACATGGCTCAAGACGCAACCAACAACACATTTTCTATATTGCTACTAGGTTCTACCCTTGTAGCTTCAACATCAACGAAAGCCATTTTGTTACGAGCCAACCGTTTTAGTTTATGAAAGATACTAATTGAAGAACCAAGCCGTAACTCATTCATACCAGTGGACTCGGACTATTCGAATAGATTTTACTCTGATCAGAGGTTGTACTAATTCCCACAAGTTGGACTCAGCGAATGCTTACGGCCAAATAAGTGTCCGAATTCCAAACCAAACCTTTGCCTTTGATTCATCACCTAGTGCTTTAGGGATTTAGGCAAACAAGTCACTCCAGTACCCTCCGGTACTCCCGTGACTCACAACCCCTTCCCTAGCCCTTTGTACGCCAACACGGCAGCTACTAGGCTATCCACTCTGGCTCGGGCCAAGCTAATGCCTCATACAGAGCGAGTGGTTGCGCTAAAAGAGTTAGGCAAGATGAAAATCAACTCAGTCCTTATAGGGCGCAGGTAGAACCATTTCACCTTTCCATTGGTCGACACCGCGAGCATCCACATACTCGGCCTTCTCCACTAAGTCCGAGACTGGGGTAACCGTGAGTTGCTAAGTTACCCTTTCAAACCCTGCCCTTAAACTGGCGGATCCCAACCTGTGGGTCGTTTGCCAGGGTCTTCCTCATTTTATTTAAAACACACACCACACATCCACTTTCCCAAACCCATCAAGTTCCACAACCATAATCCAACTCAACGACAAGATTATGATAGATATAATTAAATGGGCGATCTCACCTATGCGCGCTATATCTAGGTAGGCTTAGGTGGTTATATTTCACCGGGTTACCTTAGCAAGCAAAGCATGCAAGTTTTATTGTGACTATCAGGCCAAGGGTTATGTTTGAAAAATATAGAAAATTTATGCACCAAGTGGGAATTCTAGTGGGCTTGCCTATTGCTTTGTTGGTACAGACGATGCATGGGCTGCAGGTGGCGAGGGAGTATTATCTGCCAAATGTGTTGGCGTACCATCATTTGTCGTGCATGTTGGTATACCAACTGCTGGGTGCGATGGTATGCCATCTACTGCGCATGCTGGTACAACATCTCCTGCAAGTGCCAGTTATTTTCTTTAAGCATCACGAAGGTTCTCGCGAGGGACGTACCGATCATTATCTCCGGTATAACCTACGCGCACAAGAAGGAAATACACACGTTGAGGTATACTATAAGCTCAACATGATTTTGGGCGTGGTGTAATAGAAGAGAGCTTTGGCGGGGGATATAGATTATCTGAGGGATTGGGTCTTGCTTACCAGAGAGGTTGGATCTGTCGAGTAGCAGGGCGTAGGGGGTCGTGTCGCGACCGGCCGGGCACTTTGGCGGGCGTGATGGTGGTCATTGTGAAATCGCCATGGTAGTGGGTTGCGACGGTTGGAATGTAAACAAAAACGATGAGTTGGCGGTCACATGATGGCGTTAGGGTGGGAGGTTTCTGTAGGGGGGGCGATGAAAGAGTGGAGTTTGATAGGATGTGATTGGCGAGGACAATTTCGGTGATTGGGATCATTTAGAATGGATTTCAGAGAGACCAAAACTAGAACAATTAGCGTTTATGTAGAATAGGAGGGCAACTGCATCAATCACCAGGCACACAAAGTTTATAGGACCAGTGCGAAGCATTGACTGGGCGTAGGTCGGTGTCATGGTGGCATGACGGCGGCTTCCGGCCAAGGAAAAGACTATGTGGAGTGTATAAGTAGATGGGGCTTGATTTTAGATGAATTTAGGCACAAGAATCGCCCAAATCGGAGTTGAAACAGAGAAGATATGGAGTATTTAGTGGTTAGGGGTTAGATATGAACTTTTCTGGAAGTTAGAGGGGTAGCAACAGAGTTTCTGAAAAGTAGAAGGGTGGATAATATACTTTATTCGATGACTTGGCTCACGGGAAAGGGAGCCGTGGCCGGGGATAGCTTTTGGCCCGCGCGGCCCACACCTCCGCGGCCAACTGGGCCAGCCCATGGGGTGCGTGAAGCGGCGTGACGGCGCGACTGACATCGTTTGGTCTGGGTCCACGCGTCAGTGGGAGGAGGTGGGGTGACAGTGTGAGGGAAGGTGACGGCGTTGGCCCAGTTGAACCGATTCAGCCTAGTTGAACTGGTCGGCAAGGCACCGGCGGGGTCTGACGGCAATCCACCGGCGGCGAGGCTGGTTCCGGCTATGAGGGTAGCTTGGTGACGATGAGGTTGGTGCGGCGAACCCCATGGTTGTGTGAAGGGCGTGGATTAGTAGAGGAGGGGTGGTCGTCCACGACTGTGGTGTCGCAAGCGTGCTCGGTCAGTGGGGAAAGCACAGCGGTGGCCTGGTGGTGGTAGAGCTGGAGACGGTGAGGTGCTGTGTAGCTGGTGGTCGGCGAGGCGAGGTACGGGAAGCGAGCAATCAAGGGCTGGGGCGATGGAAGCGGTGGATTGGGGTGGCAGGTGTGGCTCACCAGGGCAATGGCTCGGTGGAGCAGAGAAGAGGAATAAGGGGAGGTGCCCGCAGCCGCTCAATTGGATTGGGGCTGGTCGCGGCATGCGTGAGTGATTGCGGTGAGGGGCGCGGCGATGAGCGGCGGCGGGGGCTATTTATAGAGGGAGGCAGCCATGTAGCTCGGTACGGCGGTGGCATCGTGAGGACGGCGTAGGGCGATGTGGCACCGCGTGGCGCGGAGATGTAGGTACCAGATGGCGGCGCGAGAAGCGGTCGTGGCGGTGGTGGGGTTGGCGCGGGTCGCGCCGGGGCGGCGTTGTCGCGTTGCGCAATGCGCATCCGGACGGAGGTGGAAGAAGGTGGGGGCTGGCGAGTGGGGCCCATCCTTCAGGGAGAGGAGGCGTGGGGCCTGGTTGACAGAGATAGAAGAGAGGGCGGCGGTGGTGACTTGGGCTAGCTGGCGGCCCCGGCGGGGGCAGGGGAAAGAGGAGGGGAGTAGGACGGGGCGGCCCAAAGAGGAAGGGAAGGGAGGCGGGGCGGTAGAGGGGGTTTGGGCCGGTTTCGGCCTAAGAAGGGAGGGAATGGATTTTTCTCTTCCTTTTCTGATTTTGTATTTGGAATTTGGGTAGGAAATTTAAGGGAGCTTTTGAGGGGACTTTGTGGAGGAATTTATTTCGGAATATATTGGACTAGCAAGAGATTTTTGTTAAGCTGATAAACATACACTCGACAACAAACAAGAGTTTCGAAAATTGATTTTGAATTTAGAGAGAGATTAAGAGAAAATTTCTGATCCTAAATTTCGGGGTGTTACACCCATCCACATCCACCTTTTAAGCACCGGGTGCTAATGGCATACTGCAAATAAACCGGGTTTTCACTATGCAGCACCCTTAAGCACGTACATGCTATAATAAGCCATGCTCTATGGGACGCTTGCTATATCCTTCTTCCGCCAATCCACTAGAGGGTTAGTTTTGGAACTCTTGGATTGAAATGGTTTCAGAGAAGTGGAGTGGGTTTAAATACAGAATAAAATAAAACCCTCCTCAATTTTTCTTAATCCACTCCAATTTTCCTCAATCTATTGTGAGTTGCCAAACAGGCCTGAAGAGTTGGCATATTTCAAACTTTGTTAAACCCGGTCTAGAAATCCTGAAGAGTTACTATGGCTTAAATATTAAACATGTTCAGATGAACCATTTTGTTTTATTTGAAATAAACATAATGTCTTACAATAATTCTTTTTTTATCATACAAAACCACTCCCCGCGGGATCTCAAAACTGGATCTCTTGACAACTGATCGACAAGTATGCCCTTAGTCAACAATGGGTACATGCGAATTCTAGATGTTCCACACCATATTGTTTCTGCACGGCACAGACACAATCTGTGTAGACAGAAGAAGCACTAGATCATAGGGTTTAGAAGCTAGTGATTATAAATAAAGAATAATCTCTTACAGCCTCAAAAGGAAAGCTGAGAATGCGGAAATATAGACAAATTTTTAATGGTCTCGGTGCAGAAGCATAATGAAGCGATGCGTATTCCTTACAATGCCAACGCACATGTAGGGCGAAAATAGAGTCAGTCCCATTCAATCACACTAAACTAAATTACATCAATGTCCAGGTTTTGGGTACCGAATTTACATCAGCTCAAGTATATATAATTAAACAAAGCTAGCTAGGTTAGGAGTTGGAAGACCTAGTACTGTTATGTTTGTTTGCATCCAAGAGCAGTCGAACAGGTACAAGTGGTTATAACTAACGTGATCGTGTAGAGTTTATAATTGCAGAGCAGGTTGGGGTGGTGTCGAAAAGTGCCTCTTATTAGCTAGGACTAATTTTGTTCTCAAATAAAAACAATTTCTTCGCCATGTTGTGTCCCCTGACATATCCGTGTCTTTCAATAAAAAAAATTTAGACATCATTCCAGTTACAAAGCCATACGCCTATACCAATAACACCAAGCATGGATCTGATAATGAAAGAGCACTAGATCAGTAGCTGAGAATACTAGTGTTACTACTACTTCGTAGTATTACCTCGTCTTTGTGGCTTCTTCCTTCTGGCTTGCATGGAAGTTTTGGTCATGACAGCTTTACATGCATCATGGCTGCTGCTTGGTTCAGCGATTTTGCCTCTATAATGGATTACAGAGCTACCGGATGAGGCCTCACGGTATCACGTAATGTATGGTTGGGCGAGTTCACGATCAATAATGGGAGGATCAGTCGAATGGATGAGACTCGCCTGACGTCCGTCGTCTGCGACTCTGCGGTTGCAGTTGCGTCGGTGCACGTGGGCTCCGCGTGGGGTGAGGCCCTCGAGTGTCCTCGTTTCTCGTGCCAATTCAAAAGCGATACAAATGCTTTCTCAAAAAATTAGCGACACATTTATTTAAATGGTACATAGTCTGATTTAAAAATTACAAATCAGATTATATAAATGGATAAACATAAAGAGATACAGCGGAAGCGTCTTTATTGCCCAATGCCATAGCCTAGTTAGAGATAGAACCATAACTTAACTGAAGAGAGCTTCAATTAGAGCTTCGTTGTCGTCTGAAAAACATAAATATAGCAAGGGTAAGTACAACCGTACTAAGCAAGCCTACTTTTCACCATAAGGAAAAGGGTAATAGCTTATCTCTATGTACAAAGGGTATGTAGAGTTTCGGTTGTTTCTGCGAACACTTATATGTGCAAAGGGTATGTAGAGTTTCGGTTGTTTATGTGAAAACTTAGCAATGCATGGTTCAGAGGTTTTCAATTTTCAGAAAACACTTTTTTCAAAAGGAGGTTACCGCTGGACTTGTTAGTCCATCGGCTCATGGCTTGCAGGCCAAAAGTTTTTCTCCACATGCTATCGGGCCACGCCCGTAGCTTCCAGAGCACCGTTGTCACCCAACCAACCCCAGACCCAGTTTTATAAATCACTAGTGGTAGAAACTAAACCGTAACCCATCCATACTAGTGGACAATGGACTATCTGGATAGGTTCGTACTCTGGCCAGAGGTGCACACTTTACCCACAAGTTTAGTCTGGACGCTCATTGCAATGAGGTCCTTCCCGCTTAAGGCTCTACCCCCGCAAGTATTCCCCTACCTCAACCGAGAGAGAGACATGTGATCCCTGTCGCATCAGTGCCAGTAGACACGCGACGTCGCTTCCGTGCCAGGCAACACACGAATTCACCGTTCCCGGTCCCCCGGTGCTCCCAGCCTACAGATATCGGCTAGTTGTTCCTTGTGGGTTCCGGCTCAGTGTTGCCACACACAACATTGAGTGGTTGCACGATAAAGAGTTAGGCAAGATGAGACTCCAACTCGGTCCTTAGAAGGGCAGTGCTTCCTCGAACACCGCTCGGTACTCTCTGCGAGCCTGAGCCCCAGCGTAACCGTGAGACGGTACCCGAGCTCTCCACCCTTCAACCACATGGCATGGCCGATCGAGATCGACCGCCGGGGTCTTTCCCCATGTTTTTGCAAACGCACAAAAACCCGTTTCTAACCCAAGTTTTGCAACAAGATTAAGGTATATGGCATTAAGTGTGCGATCCCTCCTAAGCGCGCTAAGTCTAGGATTGGCTCAGGTGGCTATCCTATCATGTTTGACCTTAGCTAGCAAAACAATGCAAGTTTTATAGTTGACATGGCACGGGTTGTTTTGTAAAAACTAGGAAGTGTATGCATCAAGGATTTCAGTAGACTCACTGTCATCAGGATTCCTCGTGACAGCGGAGGTCAATGTTCGGCTCCTCGGGCTCCTGGCCTAGCTCGGTCAAGTCAGGTTCGCAGGTCTCCTTGGAGATGATGCCTATACGCACACAAACAAAAACATACATAAAATGACAATCAAATATGCTCAAGAGGTTATGCAAAGGACATGGCTAGATAGAGGATGATTTTAGGAGAATTTTGGCAAAAAAATCGCCCGATTCCGAGACCGTATGGCCGAGATATGAATTTCTTAAAAAAAAGAAACTCATAAATCGAAATGGAAAAAGGAAAAGGCTTCGCGGGCCAAATCACCATGTGCGGCCCATCTGTTCCCATGCTTGGTCGGCCCGCTTCACCCGCCGTTGTGCCGTGGGCCTCGCGGTGGGACTGGGGCCCCAAACGTCAGCCACATATGGGGGTAGACGGCGAAAGGGGACGGCATCACGGTTGGCTCGGCCGAACCGGACGGCGCTCGCACCGCGGCTCAACGGCGGTTCTCTGCCGGTGGCCCAGTTTTGCTAGCGAGGGTAGGCCGATGAGGTAGTGGGGGTCAGGTTGTGTGCGTGGATGGTGGTGTGGAGACGAGGAATTTAGCAGGCAGTTCTGGCGACGTGCGCCCAGAACGCTGATGAGGTTCTAAGCCATGGTGTCGCGATGCTCCGGCTCTGCCGGCGCGGCTCTAGCCTGGGAAGAGAGGGAGGCGGTGTGCGCAAGGACAGCAGAGCTCATGCCTTCCTCAATTTGGAGGGGCAGCGACTTGGCGGAGTTGGATTTATGGGGAGGCGAGGTGGTCCACGCAGGTGCTTTCCTGGTGGGTTGGCCCACTGCGAGAACACTGATGAGGGGAGTGGGTGTGTGCGTTTGAGTGTGTGCATGTGGAAGTGGTGCGACGATGGACCGAGGTGTGTGCCCCTTTTTATAGGCGGCGGCGAGAGGTGGCCGGCACGTCACGGCTTGGCCGGGCGCACGCGGCATGCACTGTGTGGCGGTGAGCATAGAGGGTAGTGATGGATGACACGGTGTATCGGCTTTGTGGCGACGGTGTTGCTCCGAGGTGGGGGGTGAATATGGCAGTGGTGGTTGGGCTGCCTAACTCCACTGTGCGGCGATGAGCGGCGGACGAGGGTGGTGTTCACCACGGCGTTAGGATGCGAAGCAGTGAGGCCAAGGCGGCGGGATGCTCGGAGGCGTCGTGCGGCAGTGAGATTCTTGGTGGTGTGGTGCCTATGTGAGCCGGGACGGAGGCGTGGGCGACACGCAGCTTGCCATGCTGCTGATGAGGTGGACGGGAGATAGGCGTGGCCGGCGTGGGAGGAAGAGGATGGCGCTGGCGCTCGGGCCTAGGCTGGCAGAGAGAGGAAGAAGGGGGCATGGTGCTGGCCTGGCCTAAAGATTGGGCCAAGGGGGAGGGAGAGGTAAAGGGCTGAGCAGACCGGGGAAAAAGGAAGTGAGGAGAGGAAGGCGGCTCACTCGGGCGTTTTGGCCTTTTTCTTTTTCTGGCTATTGAAAACTAGATTTGAATTTGAATTTGACGGGTGTGTGCGAGGAATATGTGAGGGTAAAAACTGAGAAGTAAATTTAGGATGGACTGGCGGAGAGATAGGTGAGCCGATGATGCATTTTTGAAATTGTTTTGAAAAACCGTGTGATTTATTTGGTGATTTTGGTTATCGATTTTGGGGCGTTACAAACCTAGCCCACTTAGAATGAATCTCGTCCTTGAGATTCATTTGGGATTCAAAAAGGTGTGGGTACTCTTTCCTTAGGGAATCCTCCCTTTCCCATGTTGCTTCCTCTTTGCCGTGATGGCTCCAATGGACTCTGCAAATCCATATGGTGGAATTCTGAGTTTTCTTACTAACATTGTCCGGTATTTTGATGGGTACCTCTTGGTATTTCAGACTTGGCTGTAATTCCACTGTTTCTTGCTCTATGTGGTGTCCTGACACTCTCAGGCATTTGTTGAGCTATGACACATGGAACACATCGTGGATGACTGACATTGACTCAGGAAACTGCAGTTTGTAGGCTACCTTTCTGATTCGTCGCACTATCGGGTAGGGGCTGACATAGTGCGGTGCGAGTTTTCCTTTAACTTGGAACCTGTGAGTGTCCCTGATTGGATGACACCTTGAGGTATACTAAATCTCTGACCTCAAAACTGAGTTCCCGTCTCATGCCATTTGCATAGCTTTTCTGTCAGGATTAGGCTTCCTTGAGTTTTGCTCGAATTTCTGCAACCTTTTCTTTAGCCTCCTTGACAAGAGATGGGCCAAGGAATGTACATTCTTCAACTTTGGATCACATCTGTGGGAGTCATATACCCCTAGGTACCCAATGATGACTGGTTGGATCATCCTGATAGGTGGGCTGAAAGGTTTGACCCCCAGTCTAAGAAACCGACTGGGGTGATCTGTAAGAAAACCACTCGGACTCCTCTAGATAATGTTCGTTAGGATCTGGTCCTAAAAATCTAGCATGTAATCTTATGAGTCGGTTTGCCGTCGGCTCTTCAAGAACATGTTTTGTAACCCTAGCTCCTCGGCCTATATAAAGGGAGCCAGGGGGTATGGGATAGCTATCTCTCTCTACATATCGCTCAAGCATCCAACAATACAACTCACCCCATACAAGATGTAGGGTATTACGCGATCGAGTGGCCCGAACCTGTTAGATCATCATGTTCCTGCATGCTGTACACCATTCACGATCTTCTTGCCACCCCAATCGATCTCAAAACCATTGTAGGATCTACCCTGTGGTGGGCTGCTGGGACCAAACTCCCATAGCAGGCATGGTAGGTAGGGGCTGGTGAGCAAGATCCAAAGATTGCGATGGGAATCAGCTTCATGCATCGGTCAAATCCCAGCCGGGGGAGATCTTCTCCTTCGGTGCCTTCACCTCCGTTGTCGACAAGTATGGCAACACACACCTTGTTGGTAGCCTACCGACTCCTATGGCGCCACGTGCTTCGGCCCCGCCAACTTCTCCTTCGACAAACCTGGGGCCGATCCGATCTGTCCTGGATCCCTTGCTGAGCCGGCAGATCCATACCCACCTCAATAGTTGCCAAAGCAGATCCCATCTGTGGTAAAGGGACCGATCATCCAAGTTGCCACCCAGCCCCGTCCTCAGCACCGTGCAAGATGGGTTGCGCCTAGTACTCAAGCCCTTGAGTGCCACCTGAGATGGTCTCCGCTAACCACTCGGCGCGCTCCGATCTGGGCCCCAACGGCTCTGGCTCATCGTCCGCCGAGTCCTAACGCGGTGAGAGCATGAGCCGCGCCAACCTCACCTACCACTGTGCCGGCTCCATCCCCCTCTGGGTAGACTCAAGTGACGCGACGGAGGAGGTCAGGGCAAGCACCCGGGGCTCGGCGGCAACGTGAGTCTGCTAACCCCTAGGACCCAATTGGCGGAACGGCGCCGTACGGGCTGCGCAATGCGGCCACTATCTACTCTGACGTCATGCAGGTGGCCTTGTCCCAGCAGGGTCCCCCCACGCTCATCGATGACATAATCTACAGCTTGGAGCACGTGCCGATGCCCTTGACAGGCCTTCGGCTGGGGCTCATCGTCGACTCTACCCCAGTTGGCCGTACCGCTCACTGGCTCAGTTCCTGACTGAGAGCTCCTCTACCCCCGCCTACCCAGCCGGCTAGGTCCGCTGTGCCCTTAGGTCAGGATCCCTCGCAAGAGGTCTTCATGGTGGACCTCCACGAGCAGGAGCAGCCGGTGCCATCGGATTCACCCTCCTTCTAGGGAGAAACCCCAGTAGCCGCCGAGTCCCTCCACCAACGCAGCGTCGGCAGGCTATGGGAAAGGGACCAGCGGGCCTGACTGGTGGAGCTGCACAACCCAGTTTCCGCAAATGAGGTTTCTTGGACTAGCGAAACTCTAGGGACAATGCGGAGAGTGCATTCACCACAACCAGGATCGCGACTGGCGGTGCAAGCAAAAGGCCGTCACTAATGCTGAAGCGGCCACCGTCCTCCAAGGAGCAGAAGGAGGAAGATGCCCAGGTTTGATCGTGGGTGCAGTCAGATTCCTCCAAGATGACTTCGATGAGGTGGCCTCCTCCCTTACTTTCTCTAGCAAGAAACTCTGTATTGCGGCAATGGGAGCACTCGCGGTAGACCTCCCACTCCTCAGCCACCAAGGAAAGGCTGATGCAACTAGCCCTCAAAGGGCTGAAGCTTAGGGAGGAGGACCGAGCTGAGCCAAATCCTCCTGAACTACCGCAGGGCGGTGTCCTTGACCTACGCAAAACTATTGAAAAATGCAAGGACCTGTGCCATCAACTCAACTCCAGGCGACAGCAGGCCTAGGAGAAAGAGCTCAAGCGCCAAAGGTACTGGGAGAAAGAGTATAGGGTGATCTTACCCACCCTGACCAACCAAGGGGGGCTCGACGGTGGTGACGAGAAATGGCGAGCCGACAGCCCACGCCCAAGAAGGGCTCTAGTCAAGCACCGCCGCTATGACCCCAGTTTCGACGATCCGCTGTTCCGCGAGTACGACAAAATCAAGGCTTTCTTCGCCAAGATCAGGGCGGTATCGTGGCCCTCCACGTTCAAACTGGTCAACATCGATAAGCAAGAGTGGGCTCGACTGTACCACCTTGGGGTCAAAGCTGCCCACGGTGACTCGGACGTGGCATTAGCCTACATCCCCATCATGCTGGGGCCCCAAGCCCTGCGCTGGCTCCAAAATATTTCGGCAGCTCCATCTCCAGCTGGTACCAGTTCTGTAAAAAGTTCATCGCTAACTTTCACGGCACCTATCACCAGCCGGCAACTATGCGGGACCTCGCCTGCATATGTTAGGGGCGTCATGAGACGCTCAAAGAGTACATCTAGTGATTCTCCGAGCTCCGAAATCAGGTGGCGGATGTACTCGACCAGACCGTCATTAACGCCTTCAAGGAAGGCCTGCAGGACGAGAGACTCTTGGAGAAGCTCGCTAGAAAGCTTCCCAGTGATGTCGTATCCCTCTTCAACATCGCCAACAAGTACACCGACGCCTGCGAGGAGATCCAAGATCCTCTCGCGCAACAAGGGAGGTCACGAGCCGAGGGGGGACAATGATGACCACCGCGATCACCGCCGAGACAACGAAGACCACCGCAACCAATGCCGAGACGGCAAAGAACAGCGCGACAGGCGCCGCGATGGCGACAGGCTTCCCAGGAAGCGCGGCCCCGACAACACTATCAATGAAGCGGGCTTCTCCAGCAAGCGACCTCGACATAGGATGGAGGAAATCCTCAACAAACCTTGCCCAGTTCACCCTAGGGCAGGGCATACCTACTGGAACTGTTGGGGCCTCCAGTTCATTCTACGGTAGGGAACCCTGCCTCCCAAAAAGGGAGATGGCCCAGGTGACATGGATGATGGGAAGCAGCCACCCAATAAAGACCAGGAGGACCGAGATCTGGATACTGGAAACAGATTCCCTCTCATAAACAACGAGGTGGACATTATCTACAGAGGGCATGGCTCGAAGGAAAGTTAGTGCCGACAGAAGCTGATTGACAGGTAGGTGCTAAATGAGCAGTCGTCCACTCAGACCTTCTACCAGCAGTCGGAGCAGACCATCAGTTTCAGCAGGAGCAACCATTGGTGCGACTTCCATGAGCCAGGCCATAACCCCCTCGTCATCAGCCCAATTGTGCGCTCCTCCCTCTTGCGCAAGGTGCCGATCGACGATGGAAGCGGCCTCAACATCCTCTTCGAGAAGACAGTCCTCACGCTGGGGCTCAGCGTGCAAGACTTGGAGGAGTCAAACACCCCATTCTACGGCATAGTGCCCAGATGGGGTACCCAACCACTCGGGCACATCACCCTGCCCATCACCTTCGGCGACAAGAACAACTGGAGGAATAAGTACATCTGGTTTGAGGTGGCCCACATCGACTCCTCCTACAACACCATCCTTGGAAGACCGGCCCTCGCCAAGTTCATGGCGATCCCGCACCACTCATATCTGGTGCTCAAGGTGCCGGGACCCAATGGCGTCATCTCTGTTAGGGTGATTTCAAGATCTCCCACGAGTGCAACCAGGCGGCACTCGCGGCGTCAGAAGATCTCGAGTAGGAGGCTGCTCAAGAAGAAGTAAAGGCCCTGGCTGCAAAAATACAACCAACCATCCTGACCGCCGATGCTACCCAGAACGCCATGCAATCGGTGGTTCCTATGAAGCAGATCAGTCTGGGCCTCAGCGACCTGAAGAAGATGGTCACTATTGGGGCCAGCCTCGACCCCAAATAGGAAGACGCGCTTGTCCAGCTCCTCTACCAGAACTGGGATATGTTCGCCTGGCAACCATTAGATATGCATGGCGTCCCAAGGGAGCTGGCCGAGCACAAATTGAAGATCAACCCGAATGCCAAACCTGTCAAGCAGAAGCTGTGCCATTTCTTCAATGAGAAGAAGGAGATGATTAGGGCAGAGGTGGCCCGGCTGATAGCAGCCGGCTTCATTAGATAAGTCTTCCACCTAGAATGGGTAGCAAATCCGGTCCTTGTAATGAAAAAGAATAAAGAATGGAGGATGTGTGTTGACTATACCGAGCTCAACAAGCACTGCCCGAAGGACCCCTTCGTGATACCTAGAATAACCAGGTCGTAGACTCCACAGCAGGTTGCGCCCTGCTCTCTTTTCTCGATTGTTACTCAGGTTACCACCAAATTTCTCTGGCCCCAGAGGACCAAGAGAAGACATCCTTCATCACTCCTTACGGAGCCTACTGCTACAAGACCATGTCCTTTGGACTGAAGAACGCTAGGGCTACCTACCAGCGAAGCATCCAAGCCTGCCTCTCAAAACAGCAGGGCAGGAACGTCGAATGATACATCGATGAAGTAGTGATCAAGACCAGGGATCCGGACAATTTCATTAAGGACATAGAGGAAACCTTCGACAGCCTTAGGGTCTACCGAAGGAAATTGAATCCCAAAAAATGCATCTTCGGTGTACCATCCGGCAAGCTCCTAGGCTTCATCATCAGCAACCAGGGGATCGAGGCCAACCGAGAAAAGATATTGGCGATTACAAGCATGCAGTCGCCGACATCCCAGAAGGTGGTCCAAAAGCTCACCGGGTGCATGACTGCCCTAAGCCGATTCATCTCGCACCTCGGTGACCGAGGGCTTCCCTTCTTCAAGCTCCTCAAGAACCTTGACTCCTTCAAATGGATAGAAGACGTGCAGAAAGCACTGGACGAGCTCAAGGCATTCCTCTCTTCACCGCCAGTGTTGACTGCCCCAATCCGGGCGCAAGGCGATACGACCACAAAGGACCTGTACCTCTATTTGGCCTGCACCACGCACATAGTGAGTACCGCACTCGTCACCAAGAGGTCAGATGAAGTTCACGTCTACAAGATCCAGCACCCGGTGTACTTCATCTGCGAAGTCCTCAGTCCAGCCAAAATATGGTACCCTCAAGTCCAGAAGCTCTTATATGCGGTTTTGATCACATGCCGCAAGCTGCGACACTATCTTGAGGAACATCGAGTGGTAGTCGTCACCACCTTCCCCATTGGAGACATCCTGCGCAACAAGGAGGCAGCCAGCAGAATAGCCAATTTTGCATACGAACTGGGTGCCTACGACATCGACTTCAAGCCTAGGACCACGATCAAATCCCAGGCGCTGGCAGATTTCATCGTAGAATAGAGGAGCAGCAAGTCCCCGCAAATCTAGAAAGGCTAGAGCATTAGGTCATGTACTTTGACGGGTCATTGAACCTGGAAGGAACCAGGGTCGGAGTCCTCTTCATATCACTGTGGCGGAACCGCCGATTTAATTTGGGCTAAGCACACCTGGCACGTCTGGCTTCTAGCGTGTTGACGGCACTTAAGCACGGCAAACCTTATACTGCAAGCGACAGTATCGTGTGTAGCTTTTCCCGAGGATGAGTACCATGGGTTTTGTCAATCCAGGAAATGAACTAATTAACAAGAGTTTATGGTAAACTAAGGGTATAAAACACGACTATAATCTACCTCTAAACTAGCCCTAAGCTACATCTAATCCACATCTAAACTATACTAATACTATAAGATAAGCAATTAGAACAGAAATAGAACACCAATTAAGGGGTATTAACTAGAGTCTAATCAAGATCTAATTGGATCCAAGACATGCATGATATGGGCATCGCAAATAGATAAGAACAACGACATAACTAGTAGCTCAAGGTAGAAATAAGCATGATCAAGCATAAACTTCATAGCATGATTAAATCAAGATCAATCAACGTAACCCCCTAGATCAAGTTTAACCTTTCCCCAGGCTCTATTGTCACTAGTAACTAGGTAATCGACGAGAAACTCTCAACAGACATACATAAATTAGAGAACATGCTTCTAATTACTTCACATAGTCTAATAACATAATTAGCGCAACTAGAACCTCTAATCACCATGATCACAAGAACTAGATATACAACTATATCATTAGTAAGCTAGATCAACGATCAAGAACGCTAGAAGAATATAACCCTTAATGACATGCTCTAATTAACATGCATCTAGACCTATAGTTAATTAGAGCTAGAACAAGCATAATTAAAACAAGAAGATGATAATTAGACAAGATCAATGCTTCGTTAATAAATTGTATCATACTTACAACCATGATCATACCTTCCCTTGATGATACAATTAGACCTCTGGAGCTAGGTAATTAGAGCACCGTGCAAGGCCTCTAATCACCTCTATGAACTAGAAGAACTCTAATCCTAGACTAGAAACTCGACCCTCTACTCTCCTCTAGTTGTTGTCCCTCTTCTCTACATCTTGTCGCCTTGATAATGAATTGGATGCCCGACCTCGGGGCCTATGCTAACTATTTATACCCTGGAGAAGACGTGGTAGAAAGGAAATCAAAAACCGACGTAAAAAGACCATGGGTCGGCCGACTTAGGGGGGGTAGGGTCGGATGACCCCTTGCCATTTTGGCTCCTCTCGTGCTCATCTTTTCCGACGTCGTTTGTTACTTGATTTGATGAATAAATGGCCACTGCATGTGGGCCCTAGGTCTCTGGAATCGTCGGTATAAGTAGGTTTGTGCCAAATCTTCCATGTTTGAGCATATCTTCATGATTTCCCGTGATCCTTTGGCAAAACGCTTCCACATCTTTTCTTATAATGTTGAATCAAAGCATATTCCCGAAGATCTCCTCCAGAAGCTTCAAAAAGGGGGTGGCTCGGCCGACTTTGGGGGGGGGTAAGGTCGACCGACCAGGACTCCTCTTCTGTTTGATTCTTTCCATCTTTCGCAGGGACGTTGCTTGATGCCTAAGTAATGCTTGTGCGGGGCCTCTTGGACTTTTGGGCTTCTAGAATCTTCGTAATGGGCTGAACTTTGACGAAGTCTTCTAGCCTTTGACATATTTGACATCTTTATTGAATAAATATTTTCATTTTCTTGTAGCTCTTGACACTTCATTGAATCTTTTGATTAGGAAGCCTTGATCCACACATTGGGGCTATGAGTACACCAAGCCTTTCTTGTTCTTCATCTTCAATTCATGTCATCTAGAGGTCTTTGCTTACTCGAAGTGGATCATGGTGAATTTCGCGAAAAATTGGTCTAAAACCTGTAAAAATCACATGTAGCATATTTCCAAGACAATATTGCAAAATCCACAACTATCGGTGATAAATATTAGTGAAAGATATAGTTGACGCATAAAAACAGTGAAAAACCATATAAAATGATGCATAATTTTCGTACATAAGCCGCGTCAACATAGTGTAATTAGACCGAACTAAACCCGGTCGCCCGTCGAGAGTCATTCGGCTCTCGATATTACCCTTTACCAGAGGAACTGACATCATACACATCTAGCCCTCGATGGAGGCACAACAGTTACATAATCATAGGCAGTTGATTATAGCATAAGTAAACTTATTTTACAATCTAGTTCGAAATAAAAATATTAGTACCAACATAGTGCCATATGAAAGGCAAGTTCAAAACAAATAGCGGAAGCGAATTCAAAGACATCTCGCAGCGGAAACAAAATACTTTAGTAGTCTTCATGCAATGATAAATGAGATGAGCAGCACCGAGCCCACCGGTACTACCCTTCTCCGAGGAATTATCCAGATGTCAACGGTACCTGCACTCAAAAGGTGGGGGCAAACCCTGAGTACTAATTATTTAGTAGGTCTTAATGGATTAGCTTACGGCTGATGCAAAGCTTGCTTACTAACATATGGATCCTTAGCCATTGATTTTAAACAGAGGTATAATATCATAAAGTAACAAGTTTCATCATTGCAAATAACTACATAATAATAACTTGCAGAAATGTAAGCAACACAGTAATACAATCATGTAGTATTTGAAAACATAAGTAATAGGTATAATATATTCAAGTAGTTACTACGTTCCCCGTGTGTAATATCAGCATTCCCACAGCTGGTCGGCATTAGCGATTCAAATCGATTTTAATTCCCAGGAATAACTACAACGCTAGGGGTATATGCTTACTAGCCATCGCGTTCCAACATATATCCCCCATCTTAACCTGTCTCATCCCAAGTTCGATTCACTCCTAACTAGTCCTTGGGTTGTGCCCCCATGGCGAGCCTGCCGACATCTCGGTCTCTCCGCCATGAGCACCAAGCTCCCCTAGGCCACCTTTCTCTCAACCAGCGGGTAGGAACGTGTCTCTGTGCTTCAGACGAGCCCAAAAAAGACTTCTACCGGTCCCATATCCCGGATAAACATTCTAGCAATGTTATGCTAAAAGCAGGTGAACAGCGGACGGGCCTTAAACGACTCAGGCGGAGCCAAATAGTACAATAACACACACCAATAAATAAAATTATTCTCCGTCCGGTCTCCATTTAAATCATGAGCATAATATTACTTTCTCAATAGTAAAAGTTTCTATGATTTTTGAAACCACTTACATGACGAGTGACTCCATTCACTCGTATCTACTCGAACCTAGCAAACTCTAGGCAGACTCATCCTACGAACCCTATGTATAGGTGCTAGGGCAAGGATGGTCAGAGAATCTAATGCAAGTGTTTTCAATCAACTCCTAATGCGGATGCGTAATCATCAAGCAATCAACATTATATTAGCTGAGAGAATTATGGTCCTACCTACCTTTGCTTATTTTTGCTAAAACCAAAAACTAAATTATGTTAGTTTACCGGGATGTGGGGCTTTGCCCCAGGCAACTCCTTGATCACTTGGATTACTCCTCTATCCAAACACGACTGATGGGCCCTCCAGGTTGTGTTTGGGGCTTAGTTGGTCTTTTGGAGCACCGTTAGTTGGAGTAGCTCCATGCGCTCGCTTCTTGTTCACGTATCTGCAACGAATGCCACTATATGAATGATATGCATGATGCAGTGCATGAGATACATGAATACCTATCACCCATATGAACAATTTTTCCAGGGATAGACAACAAGGTGATTGATAATTACTTAAATAGGAAGTACTCGTACGGCCATTGAGCAACCACAAAATCCTATAGTCATCGATATACAACTATTGATCACACTAGCATGAATGTTAATGATATGGCTCAATAAAATAAGTCATAATTATCTAGTCACTTAGATTACTGAGATCAATGTGGTAGTGGTGTTTATTTCCATTCAGTAACAAGTTGAAATGATACACTTCATGTATCCATAGGAAACATTCACTAATTATATCACACATTTCGTTTATTTACTGAATTAAAACCCAATATTCACTTCAGGTGTTTTACACGAGTAGTTAAATTAAATTCTTAACAAGTGTGACATGGAGAATAGTAAATAGTATGCAGCAAGAAATCGACTCACAATCACAATGATATCAATTGCAAATAAACACCTACGCATATATTCAATGCAACATGTCCAATTTTATGAATTAGAACTCACATATGATGTAAAATGCCAAATGAGCTCCAATATTTATGACATGCCGGTAAGTACTATAAAATGACACTGCCAAAAATTCAGCCAGAAAGGAGTTATATTTTAATCATTGAATTTCCTTCAATTTCCATAGCAATTAAAATTCTTAGATTTATTATAAATCAAAGAAAAGGCTTCTGTCTTTGATATTTTAACAGCAAGAAATAAATGTCATGGGAATCTTGTATAAAATCTAGTAAACAAAAAGACCATAGTTTTATAGTACATCCATTTCCTTTGTATTTAATTTAACTTATTTCATTTGCAGTTCAAAACAGTAGCAATAAAAACAAAAAAAATACTTTCTGGGACCTAAACGTAACTATAAAGCATCATGATATTTATTAAATTTTATTATGCAACCTAGAACCACTTTTCCCATTATTTAGATAAACAAGCAATATTTTGCCATTTTCAAAACAGTACCAAAACTTAACATGCACAGCTTCATAATTCAACATCGAGCTAACTATTCCAGGTAGAGCATATATAAATTCCAGGGAGGCATTTAGAGCACATTTTATGTAGCAGCTATTTTCACGTTAATATAATACATAAAACACATGCTCAAAGGTAAAGCAGTAATCATCCCAGTCAATGCTAGGGCTACCAAAAATCATACCGTGTCTAGATACCCTAACAAAGCTACTTTCCAAGTTTCAAGATTTTTAGAGCTCATTTGACCCACATTTGCCATTTAATCACTTAATCATGCATGCATAAATACAAGGGCAAAAAGGTCATTTCATGGATCCACTTCTTTACCATTCTGTAGATATACGAAAGAGAAGCTCAATGAAACTGAGTTTGCATTTTTATCATTTTTATTTGATTTACTACTATTTTTCAAAGTTTCAGATTTAAAAAAGGAATTAAATTCGAAAACTCGCCTACCAGGGAGATAAACGTGATTATCCATCAACCTCATGGGCTAACATGTAAGCTTTGCAAGACCCTGGCTACAGCGCTCAGGAACATGACGTAAAAGCACCAAACACCAAGGGCTAAATCACAAAAATGGCCTCATCTTCTTCTACCTTTGGACAGGGACGAGCTGTCCTAGGTTGTGATGAAGTGTTCCCCCTTGACCTCATCACTTGGAAAGGCCCGAATCGACGGAAAACGCGCCGTGAACCGGCGACAGCTTGAACGTGACAGAGGTGGTGGCGCGGGGTGATTCCGGCGAGGGAAGTGGCGGATCGACAACGTGAGTGGGCGCCCGTTATGCGCAAGGAGAAAGCGGAGCCGGTGGTGGTGGTATGGTGGCATAGGGAAAGGAGGACGTGGCGCCGTGAGCTTCAAGCTCGGACAGCCATGGTGGCGACGATGGCACGCGTGGGGAGGGTGGAGGATGCTGCAACGTCTTGGAATTGAATGGCGCATGATGTGGAGGAGGGGTGTGCGACAACAGGGCGCACGGCGGTTGGGCCCAAGGAGACCAGAGGAGGCAGGCTTTGGAGCTCGTCGCGTCGCCTCCAATGGCTGGTGCGCGGTGATGACGCTCACGTACAAGAGGCCAGGGAGAGTGAGAGAGTGATGTACGGGGTCGGATTTGCGTCCAGATGAAGCAAGGGAACGAGTAGGGCCGGCCGGGCGCTTGATCCGTGGCCGCAGAAGGCTGCTCGTATGCTGGCCACCATGTAGCACGCGTTGGCTCACCATGGGCGCGGCCGCGAGATCGGGGGGCCCACCGTCAGCGAGAGGGAGAGAAAGGAAAAAGGGAAAATGAAGAAACACATTCGAGTTGGTTTTTCTCCTTTCTGAAAATCGCATAAATGACCAATTTAGAAGCTGAATTTGACAAAGCCCCAATTGGAAGAATTGTTGTGCGCTTTAAGATCTACAACTTTGTCAAAAGACTTGATACCCAGTTCTAGGCAGAACTATGATTTAAATTTGAATTCATCTTACTAACTCTAGTTTGGCCATCAGACCCTTTCAGCTTAAAAATTCCAAAAGTCCATATTATGACTACTTTCGTACAAGGAGTTTTATATCAAAGTTGTTCAAAATTTCATGAGCTACAACTTTCTGAAATAAAACTTTGCATGATAATGGCTCTAGATCGAAGAAAAATTGAATTCACCAAGCTGGTCAGGTTTGACAGATTTCATACGCTGATAGAAAAAGACCCAAAACTCTATGCAAACTTCAATGCATGTCAAAGCACCAATTACTAAAGTTGCTCATCATGAAAATGTATACATGTTTGGTATATAAAGTTTCATCCAGTTCACCACAGATTTTGAAATACAGGTTCAAACATGCTCAGAGGTTTGGTAAAACTGCAGTTTCAATTTATATGGAGTATTTCTTGTTTCCAACTCTTGAACTACCAAATGAAGTCCAATTAATTCAAGGTCTGGTACATTTGAAAGGTAATAAACCAGTTTCATTTTATAGAAAGGAATACTTTGAAGTTGTATAGTGAAATTAAAATTAATTTCAGAACAAAATTTGGGAAAAAGGGATCAACCCTAAACTTAGCAGAATTCCTGAGTGTAGGCTGACTTGGTTTGGCTTGAACTTTTGAGCCCCTTATCATCTGATTTTTAGGAAGATCTAAATATAAAAGTTGAAGGCAATGTATTAAACCAAAACATTTGTACTCGATGTTTCACATAAAAGCTTATAGACTTTTAACTACTTCATCCAAACAGCATAAGGTTTTGCATATTCAACTAGGAAATTTTGACTTAGTGATTTCTCCACCTAGTTCTCACTCCTCACTTAGCATGATTAAGTCCAAATTCATCATTAGCAGTCATCTAATTGTGTGTCAAGCCTTTTGAGATGCCAGGGGCATCACAATCACCCAAGGGCGAGCAACTTAAATACGTCCTATAGCTCAAATTCAAGCTCTCCACCAATGCCGCAGAGTATGAAGCGCTGATTCACGCCTACGCATAGCCTAGTCACTAGCCATCAATAGAGTGCTCGTCTAAGCGACTCTTTGGTGGTAATCAACCGTGTTAACAAGGATTGGAGCTGCTCATCAGAGAAGATGTCCGCCTACTATGCAGAAGTCAGGAAGCTTGATGGCAAATTCTAGGGGGGATAGAGTTACACCACGTGCTCAGAGATGACAACATAGCGGCCGATGTCCTCTCAAAGCTGGGATCCAAGCATGCAGAGGTACTGTGGTGGAACTGCCGATTTAATCCGGGCTAAGCACACCTGCCACCTCTGGCTCGCAGTGCAATTAGACCGAACTAAACCGGGTCGTCCGTCGAGAGTCATTCGGCTCCCGATATTACCTTTTCCCAGAGGAACCGACATCATACACATCCAGCCCTCAATGGAGCCACAACAGTTATATCATCGCAGGCAGTTGAAATAGAGTATAAGTAGATTTACTTTACAAACCGGTTTGATATAAAATACAAGTTTCAACATAATGCCATACGAAAGACAAGTTCGAACCAGATAGCGGAAGCGATTTCAAAATCATCTCACAGCGGAATCAGAATGCATTAGTAGTCTTCATACAATGATGGATGAGACGAGCAGCACCGAGCCCACCGGTACTACCCTCCTCCAAGAACTTATTCAGATGTCGTCGGTACCTGCACTCTAAAGGAGAGGGCAAACCCTGAGTACTAATTACTCAGTAGGACTTAATGGATTGGCTTACGGCTGACACAAAGCTTGCTTACTATCATGTGGGTCCTTAGCCATAGATTTTAAACAGAGGCATAATATCATAAAGTAACAAGTCTCAACATTTGCATATAACACCATAATAATAACTTGCAGAAATGTAAGCAATACAATACAAACATGTAGTATTTGAAACATGAGTTACAGATATAATATGTTCAAGTAGTTACTACGTTGCCCGTGTGCATTATCAGCATTCCCACACCTGGTGGGCATCAGCGATTCGAATTGATTTTAATTCTCGGGAATAACTATCATGCCAGGGATATATGCTTACTAGCCATCGCGTTCCCACATATAGCCCCAATCTTGACCTATCTCATCCCAAGTTTGATTCACTCCCGCCTAGCCCCCGGGTTGTGCCCCCATGGCGAGCCTGCCGACATCTCGGTCTCCCCGCCATGAATACCAAGCTCCCCCGGGCCACCTTCCTCTCAACCAGTGGGTAGGAACGTGTCTCTGTGCTTCGGACGAGCCCAGGAAAGACTTTTCCGGTCCCATATCCCAGATAAGCACTCTAGCAATGTTATGCCGAATAATAGGCAAACAGCAGACGGGCCTTAAACAACTCGGGCGGAGCCAAATAGTACAACAACACACACCCCAAAATAAAATTTATTCTCTGCCCGATCTCCATTTAAATCATGAGCATGGTATTACTTTCTCAATAGTAAAAGTTTTGTAATTTTTTTTGAAACCACCTACTCGACGAGTGACTCCTTTCACTCGTGTCTACTCACACCTAGCAATTCTAGGCAACTCATCCTATGAACTCTAGGTATAGGTGCTAGGGCCAGGGCGGCTAGGGAGTCTAATGCAAGGGTTTTCAATCAACTCCTAATGCGGATGCGTAATCATCAATCAAGATAATATTAGCTGGGAAATTCATGGTCCTAGCCTACCTTTGCTTATTTTCACCCAAACCAACAAACTAAGCTAATGTTAGTTTGCCGGGTTGTGGGGCTTTGCCCCAGGCAACCCCTTGATCTCTTGGATAACTCCTTCCAAATACCACTTCAGGGGCCTCCAGGTGGTATTTGGGTCTTAGTTGATCTTTTGGACCACCGTTGCCCGAAGTAGCTCCCGCACTTGTTTCTCGATCACGTATTTGCAGTGAGCGTCACTATATGAATGATATGCATGATGCAGGGAATGAGATGTGTGAGTATCGAGCACACATTTGAATTATCAATTCATGGATAGGCTGAAAGGTGATTGATAAACTACTTAGACAAGAGTACTTTTGTGGAAAAGGAAGCAGGCATACACTCATACAATCAGATGTTCACATAAGCATAGTTGTATAGTAACATGGCTGCATAAATTTTTGGAGGGACTTTTAGAATATATTAAAGAGCACTTTCCTATTTTATTATTTAAATCACCATAGCATCTGTTATTTTCAAAACACATAGCAAACAGCAAGCAAAACACATGGAACTTTATTTCTAGGCTACACTGGACCAAATGAGAATAATATAACCTCTATGGATTTTTCTGGACAAGTTTTATGTAGCATGCATTTTCATATACATAAAATCTACTAATTATTAGTGTTAGGGGTAAATCTGTCATTTTCAGCAAGTGCTAGGGACAACAAAAATACAAGTGGATAATACACCAAATATATAGCACACAGAACAAGTTCCATAATTTTTTAAGGTGTTTAGCTTTAGTTTTGCTAATTATCTAGGAAAACATAGCATACATGAAATTAGGGACAAAACGGTCTTTTCCCATCCCTAGGCCTAGTCCATTGTGTAGATCCACTCATAAGGAAGCCAACAGAACAAGTTTCATATTTTTATGATTTTTCTACTAATTTCTAGAGCATTTCCAAGTTCATATGTCAAATATAACCCTATAATTGGACATATACGTGATTATTCATACTATGCAGGGGCTGGCACGCAAAAGAGCATAGACTCAGCAAACAGTGCATGGAAATATCATAGACAGCAGGGTTATAAACATAAAACAGAGGGGCTTTGGTTTAATTGTGAAACTGTAATAGATCTAGGGGGTTTACGGTAAGATTTGCATGACACATAACATATCGATTTTAGTACACAAGATTATAGGGGCTTAAATGAAAAACTGGTCCTTCATCTTCTACCTCTGGTCGGGCAGAGCAGTGCGTGGTGGGCCGCATTCCCACGCACGGCGCGGCACGTGGAGGCTCGGACTTAGAGCCATGGTGGTTCGAGGACGTGTTCCCGGCGATGGGGATCGTTTCCCCCGAGGTCTCACCGCGCGGGATGGACAGCAGAGGCGGGGTGGCGGCGGTGAACCAGGACAGCCACGGCGCGGTGGTGCATGGTGAGGATGGGCGGATCCGGCAAACGGGGCTTGGGGAGGCGGTGCCGTCTCGCGCACGGGACGCGGGGGACCGAGGCGAAGCTGGTGGGGCCGGTCGGTACAATGGGGAAGGCGCCGGTGGTGGTCCTCCACGGCGGTGAGGTGGATGGCGCGGGACTGTCTTGGCCACCACGCGCGAAGGGGAGTGGAGAAGGCCTCCGCGGCTCCAAGGAAGGTCGGACCTGGTGGAGGAAGGAGTGGCGATGGCGGTGCTCGTGCCAGGCGGAGGGGAGGCTGCGCTAGGTGGCCAGGGCACGAGCTCGAGCTTTGGCTCTAATGGCGGTTGGTGCACTGCACTCTGGATTGGAGAGGCAGGGAGGGAGCTAGGGGAGGCACCGAGGCGTGCTGTGGGGGTGGTGTGCGAACGAGCGGAGGAAGGGAGCAGGGAGCGGCAGGAGTAGGCGCCGGCTTGGTCTCCCTTTTGGCCGGGTCGGCGGCCATGGCGGGCGTGGCCAGGATGCCTGCACCGCGTGGGTGTGAGGGAGAGGAAGAAGAGGGCGGCCAGCTTGGGATGGACATGGTCCGTAGACCCGCTGACACTGACAAGTGGGTCCGGGGCGAAGGAACAAAAGGGTCGGTCCATAGACCGGGTGTACAAACCGACGGACGCGGGGACCAAGTGGGGCCCACCATGCCTGCCACCCGCGGAATGGAATCCGAGGGCTCTGCCATGTGGGGCCTGCACGTCATGGAGTCAATGGAAAAATAATACTACGAAAAATGGAAAAGGGCATTTGACCAGGGTGACTGCCCTCAATAAATTGGGTTATTTGAACACCTAATTGGATGATTTTAAAGAAACACAAAATACAAGAAACGTTCTATATTATCCCTCTACAACTTTGTTATAAACTTTGATATTATGTTCTATTTAAGTTTAGGGAGAAAATTTGAATTTAGCTTGCTGACCTAGGTTTGACCAATTGAAACTATCAGCTTAGAAATTCTAAAAACCCATTTTATGGTCACTTTCATACAAGGAGTTTTATACAAAAGTTGTTCAGGATTTGATGATCTACAACTTTCTTATATAGAGTTTTGCAGGATCATGTCTTTTGTTTGTTCAACATTTGAATTTTCCCAGTAGGTCAATCATTGGTAGATTTGTTAGTTCAGCAAAAATCAACCCAAAACACTATGCAAACCTTTATGCATGTCAACATACAAAATACCAAAGTTGTTCCTCATCAAATTTTCTACAAGTTTGGGCTAGATCACATTATATTTTGAACTGCAGGCACAATTGTATTCAAACATTTGGTAAAACTGCAGTTTCAATTTATGTGGAGTATTTCTTGTTTCCAACTTTTGAACTACCAAATGAAGTCCAA
Source organism: Paspalum vaginatum (assembly GCA_030272315.1). Classification (NCBI taxonomy): domain Eukaryota; kingdom Viridiplantae; phylum Streptophyta; class Magnoliopsida; order Poales; family Poaceae; genus Paspalum; species Paspalum vaginatum. Next base: position 30,685,524 of record CM059018.1, on the reverse strand, counting down.
TTAATTCAAGATCTGATGCATTTGAAAGGTAATAAGTTTAATTTCATTTCATACAAAGGAATATTTGTAGTTGTATAGTCAAATCGAAAGTAATTTCAGAATGAAATTTGGGAAAGAGCGTTGACCTTAAACTCAGCAAAATTTCTTGAGTGTAGGCTAACTGGGTTTGGTTTGAACTTTTGGGCCCCTTAACATCTGATTTTGAAAATGATCATAATAGCATATTTAAAGGCAACATATTGAACTAAAATTTTTGTATTTGATGTCTTGCATGACAATGTATAAGTGTTTAACTACTCAACCAAGCAACGCAAAGTTTTGCATATTCAACTTGAAAATTTTTGACTTAGAGGTTTACTGGCCTAGTTGTTGTTCTTCTCTAAGCATGATTAAGTCCAAATCCTTGATTAAAATTAACCTAATTGCGTGTCAAGGCTTTTGAGATGCCTAGGGGCATCATAGGTACCACCCGGCATATTCGTCCAGATTCTTGACAAGCCGACCGTGGAAGAAGAAGAAAGGGAAGCCCAGAAAGACAAACTGGTACAGGAGCAGGTGCTAGTCATCGAGCCTGACTGGGGGGCAGAGATCATTAAGTGCATCAAATCCAACACCCTTCCAGAGCCGAAATCTGCAGGAGATAGGGTGCACCGCAGAAGCAAGAGCTACATGCTAATTGGCGATCAACTCCACCGGCGGACTGTGGCATCAGGCGTAGCCCTGAAGTGCATCCCGCATGGACAAGGAATCAGCCTCCTCCACGAGATACACTCGAGGTCGTGCGCCAATCATGTGGCATCCAAAATACTTGTGGGCAAAGCATTCAGGCAGGATTCTATTGGCCAACCACAAAGCAAGACGCAAAAACAATCGTCAGGACCTGTGAAGGCTGCCAGTTCTTCATGCGGCAACAACACCTCCTGGCATCTAAGCTGCAGAACATCCCAGTTTATTAGCCTTTCGCATGCTGGGGGCTGGACATGATTGACCCATTGAAAAAGGCTCCTGGAGGATATGATCACGTTCTAGTGGCGATTGACAAGTTCACAAAGTGGATAGAGTACAAGTCGATCAATAAGCTGACATCAGCCAAGGCCATCGAGTTCATCGAAGAGATCATGCACAGATTCGGCGTCCCATCAGAAATCATTACAGATCTGGGCACGAACTTTTCTGTAGACGCCTTCTTCGATTTCTACAAAAGGCAAGGGACCCTGGTACGCTATGCATTACTACATCATCCACGAGCTAATGGTCAGGTAGAGCATGCCATTGGGATGATCCTCCACATTCTCAAGCCGGCCATCTTCGACAAGCTCGAGCCATATGAGGGAAAGTGGCTCAAGCAATTGCCCTTCGTAATCTGGGGACTGCATACCTAGCCTTCTAAGGCCATCAACAACAGTACCCCATTCTTCATGGTCTACGGATCAGAAGCTGTCCTACCCGTAGATCTGATTCATGGGGCTCCCAGAGTGGCATTCAAGAACATACCGGGAGCAGAACAGTCGAGAACCGAGGACGTTGACCTCATCGAAGGCAAACACCTGCATGTTGCCCTCAAATCTGTCAAGTATCAGCAAGCGCTGAAGCGTTATTATGACAAAAACGTCAAGCCAGGTTCCTACAATATCGGTGATCTCGTCCTCAAGCGCAAAACTTCTACCGCAGGATAGTCGAAGATGAGTTCCCCATGGGAAGGGCCATACCTCGTCAAGGTGGTCCTAGGCCGGGCCACATTCAAGCTCAGCGAACCAGAAGGCAGGGAGCTTCCAAACACTTGGAACTTAGAGCACCTGTGGCGCATGTACCCGTAGGCCAGTATTCATCCAATGAGTCCATCATCGAGCACTCTATTGCCAGTCCCAGCACTCAGCATATATGGGTCGAGCACCCCGAACGCTCATCTTTCGGTGACAACCAAGATGAGCATGGCCTCTACGGCCCATGAATAAAAAGCTAGCATCATTCTAATTTGATCCTATATCATGTAATATAGTTACATACACGAGAAAAATCCCAGCGACATCGAAGCAGGACCCCTTATGACAACTCACTAACAAGGGCGACAACCAAGCTGCACTAGTTGAGTACTACGCCTTACCAAAACCCAGCGACAACCAAGCCGTGGAAAAGGCACCCTTCCAAGCTCTAACCAGTGACAACCAAGGTGCCAAAAGAGCAATTGCTAAACGGAACACCCTAAAAACCAACCAGCGATGACCAAGCTGCGTAAAGGGTCTTAACATTCACACGCTAATCAGCGACAACCAAGCTGCGAAAAGAGTAACAAGCGAACGGCTTTGTTCTTACATCCGGCGACAACCAAGCCGCAAAAAGACACTACCAAAGCGACCACGCACTCTAATCAGTGACAACAAAGTTGCCCAAAGAGTAAATCTGCACGACATCGCTTCACATTGTCCCTGGTGACACCCAAGTCATGTAGACAGCATCCATACAACTCTACATAGACTACTAGCTGTTCATCTAGAATACATTAGAATACGGAGTTCAAATGACATAAAAGCAGCTAAGTACCCCGCACACAGTTATACACCCGCAATAATCGACAACAGTCTACTCCGCCGGGGGCTATTCCTGATCATGCCTGGTGCAAAGGAATTGGAAGACAGTTGTTAGATGCCTCACCAACAGGCCGCACAGCCTGCTGATAGTTGGAGAAAACCTCCTGCTGTTGTTCCAACTTTGGGACAGGCAGCAATCATGGCAAACTCAATCTCAGGACAGTGGGTCTTGATGGTGGCCACCACGTCAACGACAGTATCCCAGATTGTTTCCCTGAAAAAGGTCTCGGTGGAACTCAGGCTTCCAGGAAGCCTTTCCACAAGGGGCCAGTCGCCTTGTTCAGGCACCAGCATGTCAACAAGGGCCTTCACGTCGGTTTCCAAGGTATCAGACCACCGCTCCAATTGGCTATACCTGGTGGCCTGCTTGCCAAGCTCCGCGAGATCCTCGGAGTGCTGCTCAGAAAGCCGGGTAACTTCGCCATCATGTTTCTTCGATTCTTCATGCACCGCATCTTGTGCAGTAGTCAGCTCTTCAAGAGCCATGGTGTGCTGCGACCTTTCCTTGAGACTGTGAGCCTCTTCGTCCCTTAAGTAAAGATCGGGCCACGGCAAGCAACTTATAAGACATATCAAGATCTTTCGCAATTACCTCATAAGCCGATTTCTGCTAGGACAACTGGCCTTTCAACCTTAGGGCTTCACATTCTGCTAAGTTTTTCTCCGCCTTGAGGTCAGCAACCTCACACCTCAGATTGGCAATAGTCTCAGATGCGTTCTCAGCCAGCCCTGATTTCTCTAAAATGAGGTCATCAAATAGCACTCAAATTGGAAGCTTTCAGACAACATAAGAAGATTGCAGAAGTGACAACAATTACTCACCTTTGGTGTCCTCCTCTGCAATAGCCAGTGGCTTCCTCAATTCAACATTCTCAATATGTATATAGAGCGTCTCACGAACGCAGTCCTGCACATGCAACAAAGAGTCAAACAGCGAGCTAAACAAGATATCTCCAAAGGCATGGCATTCGAAGTCTTACTGGTATATCCTTGATCATCACGGAAGCCACGTCGGTCGACCGCCACACCACCAGCTCCAACGAGTCACTCACAGTAACTTTGTCGATGGCGGAGCCCGTTGGGTAAGACCGCTCAGAGTTGTTTGTGGTCGCCCTATCCTGTGGGTGATCTGGTCATTCAGTTGATAGCTCTAGAGGACCCACCTCTTAAGACGAGCCAGCTACTTCAGGAGCTCTATTTCTGCTTGCTGACTACCCCAAGTCTTGTCCTGATGTGGCTGAAGATGGCTCTGTGGATATCATGTCCTTGACCGAGGGCTGAGCAGTGCTCACAGAAAGTAGGGTCGTCTCTTTTTCGACGGAACCACTGTTTCCCTCCTTACCAGCATCAGGAGTCAGCGCAAGGGGGTCAGTTTTTGCTTCCTAAGACTCCAATTCAGCAGCCCTGAAAACAAACAATGGAAGAAGTTAGACATTTGGATCACTCCCCAAATCCAAAGCAAAATAGCGTATGAAGAAACGCACGTTGGCAGCATGATCTTCAGCCTCACTATTCTAACAAGCGGTTTCACCCGATCGCCGAACGCAACAGGAGAAGGCACAAGACCTTTGTTGCCTTCCCTAGAGCCATCAACTATTTTGCGCTCCCGGGTGCGCAGAGCCTCGTCATCGGTGGGCTCCCCCTCTTCACCAACAGTGTCCGCTATCAGCAAGGTCTTCCCAGCTGTGGCAGTACTCCGCTTCCTGATAGCTTGGCGGGTAGTGCGGTGACCTCCTTTCTCAACAGTTCCCTCTTTAGATCTAGCCAGCTCTTTCCTAGCTTGCTCCTCTTCAAAGATATCGGCAAAAAAATAGGTTGGCATCTCTCTAACCCCGATGTTTTCTGAGTCAGGACCTGTGAACTTAGTATCTGGCGAGCGCTTGGTTATCAAGGCAAGCTCTTCCGGGTAGGGAGGCTCAGAGAAGGACTTAAAGCAGGCACCCTGCAACCACATGGCGAGAGGTCATTCCAAGTTATAAGCTCAGTTACATCAACATACACACAGATAGCACAAGGAGTTCCAGTAGTACATACCTGATCAGGAGGATTAGACACAGAGAAAGATCGAGGAGAGCCATGATTCGTGATCTTTCCAGTAAAGAAACTTTTGATCCGAGCCTTGATTTCTGCTCGGGTCACCTCCCTATTGATCTCTCGGGTCGGATCATCAAGCCCGGAGTAGAAGTAGGCAGGATGGACCCTATCCTTTAGTGGTTGTATACTATGATGTACAAAGTCAATTGCCATAGCCATAGCAGTGAGACCTCTTTTCTTCAAGTCAGCAATCATCCCTAGTAAAGTGTTGACATCCTCCATTTCTCCATCTGGCACACTTTCTTGCCAAATGTCTCCTCCTGCTGGAACGCAGCCAGAATGGGCAGGGACAGAATTTTCTGAATTCTCCATGAAAACCACTTGTCGGTCCAGAATTTGTTGGACGATAGAAGAGGCAAATCTAGGTAGCGTAGCTTCATGCTATCGCGCAGCTGAAATCTAGCTCCTCCAACATACATGCTCTGTCCATCCTTGCCATGGCGCTTGCAGATATATAGAAACCGCCAGAGATTGAAGTGCAGAGGTATCCCCAGGAAGGCCTCACATAGATGAACAAAGATTGACAGTTGGATGATGGAGTTGGGGTTCAAATTTGGCAACTCCAACTTGTAGTAATGCAGCAATCCACGAAGAAAAGAGCAGATTAGAAGACAGAGACTGCGGTAGAAGTGCCAAGAAAACACAGTAGTGAGATGGGGAAGGACCTTGGGGTACACAATGCCCATAACGTGTCCTCCACAGACCAGCGTCCTTACTTGGGAGCAGTCCCATCTTCTGGAGTTCTTCAAGGTGGGCGTCTTCTACGATCGTCGTGATCCAAGCCACCATGGGATCTAGGGGCTCCCCTACCAGGGATGAACTTGATGCACCTTGAGCAGCGGGGACGATGAACCTGGTGTTCTTGTTCGGCGCCATTCTCTAGACACTGCGATGGACCACCTTAGATTTCAAGTGCATTCAGCAGTAAGGGGAAGGCGGTGAATCAATCGTGGAAATGGGCGGCGGTGAAACCCTAGCGATTTGGGGGAAGAAGACGAGAGCGGTGTGAATCACAACTGGCACCGTTCTCTATAAAAGGCTACGCCATCATTTATCACAAAAGGAGCACTCGGGATAACGGTGAAACATGACAACGACTAACGGTGTGACGCATCACGCCAACTATGCCGTTTGATAGGAATTCTACTCAGCTCTCCTAACTGAGCACTGTGGCGGCTCGGACACCTGACTCAACTACAACTGTGCGTTCTCTGAGCACTCAGATTGATCTAGTTCACAGATGAGGCCTCAGTTATGAGCATGGCACTCGGTTCTCCTAACCAAGTGACCAGTTCCACTAGAATCTCTAAGTCAGGTGTTCTAAGCCACTTAGCTCGTCCCCACTGAGTGATCTTAGGGCAGTTTGAGCACTCGCATCCTGGGGGCTCAGTTTCTCTCCCAAGAATTGAAAGGGTAGCACACATCACATAGTTGGCCGTGCTATACGCACTCAAGCAATGTCACAAATGGGAGTAATCACTAGGGAAAGACCAAACAGAGATCAATCACACTCAGCGATTCAATACAGTAAGGTCAAACAAGTTGAAATTAAGAAAGGGCAACAAAAGGCAGATCCAGAAGGTCCTTCCATTAGTACATTGCGAGACAACAACATAAAGACACACGAAGCCGTATTCTGCTACGACCTACATCTACTGTTGCAAGATGGCGTGATGGGACTCTACTGGGCGGTGGCCAGAGCCATGATGTGGCAGCGCTTGATGACATGGGGGCTAGCAGGGACACCCTCACCACCACCATCGTGGCCTCTGTCGCTGTCGCCATCGTCGCTGCCATCGCCGCTTGCTTCACCACCACCGCGGACACCATCATCATCGTCATCATCATCGCCATCGTCATCGTCGTCCTCCTCCTCGTTGTCCTCCTCTTCATCATCCTCCTCATTCTCGTCATCAGGCCCACCAAGCCCAGGGTGGTTTAGCCCTCGGTTGATGGCCCTCTCCTTGGTGTTTTAGCCCTCAAAGTTAGGCTCCTCCAAATCCTCCGGCAGGACCTCCTCCTCAGACATCGATGAGTCATCGCTGCTGCTGGAGATGGGAGTGGGCTCTTCATCACTAAGGCCACCAAAGAAGATCTCCTCCTCGGAATCGTCGAAGTCCTTGCGCTTCTGGCCCCTACCATCGGCCATGGTGCTCTCTAAGGCAAAATGACGCTACGAGAATTGAAGTTTCGGTTGCTAGAGGAGACAAACGCATTTGGCAATGGAAGTGGAAGGAATAGAGGGATCCATTCCCCCAATTATATAGTGGAAGGTGCACCGCTTCAGTCTTCCATTCGGTACAGATCCCTACAGGCACGATGCTTCGTATCTCTGATGGAGCACGTGCCATTTGATGCCTAGGGTGATGGTTCGGAAAAGCGAATCAGGCGGATATTCTGTTTACACGGCCTCGCCAAGGCTGGGGGCGCAACGCTTCGTATTCTTAGCAGTTTCTAGACTCGAATTCAAGCACTCAGAGTTCAGCACTTAGAGTGGAAGCACTCGAAGTTCAGGCACTCTGAGTTTAGCGCTCGGAGTTCAAGCACTCGGAGTGGAAGCGCTCAGAGTTCAGCACTCGAAGTGGAAGTACTCGGACGTCAAGCATTGCAGGGGACCTCAAACCTCTGTGAACAAGCCCCAAGAGGGATTATCACCCCCCTTAGATCTTGGGGGCTACGGGAGTGTTAAGGAGAAGCTTTCCTATAAATTTTTTACGGTGGTTCCTAGATGGAACAGTTCGAAGTTTCTACTTGATTGCTGCTCAACATTTTAGCATATGAACTTGGCTTTCATGACTCGGTGCTTGTTTGCATCACACCGAGTCAGATGACAAAGGCATCAAGAGCATTATATCAAAAAGTATTGACTAAAAGAAGCATATCAAGGCAAAACAACTTCAACTTTATTCATGGATCGAAGGGAGTTCGAGGTACATCAAATGATTCATATAAGAAGGTGCGACAAGGAAGACTTTGGGTACTCGAGCAACCCCCAAAATCGGCAGCGGAGAAGGTTAGCACTTATCCCTCGGCCTATGTCTGCACACTTGAGGTGGGGCGATATACATACAGGCCATCATCTACGTTGTCACCTGAGATCATCGACTTATCTACGGAAAGAGCCCAGACAATCTCATGAGATGCAGATAAGAACAACCAACTCAAACTCCTAAGCAAAGGAAGTCTCCATCTCCTTGGCCTGCTTGGGTTTGAGTGTGGCGGCCTAGCATCAGGGAATTCCCTAACCGCCGGGGGGAAAGCACTGCGTTCTAGTGATGATGCAGTCAGATCCATAATCAATTACCTCCAAGATGCACTGAGGTAAACGGTCACAGATCTTGGCTTCACTAGCACTGGTAGATATGAGAGGCCTCCTTAGAAGCCTCTCATAACCAGATCAAGAGTCAGGTAAGACCTAATGGTGGCAGGGATTTTGAAGAATCTCACAACCAAAAAGAGTTTCGAGATCACAGAAGACTATGGCTATGCAAAGAAAGGCTTTAGTTGCAGTGGAATTCATGGAGATACTCATCCTATCTGATGAAGAGCAAGAGGCTCTAGGGTTGCCTATTTAAAGGAGGCCAAGGTAGAGAAGTTGCTGATGAGTATTCGCAATAGTGTCGTCTGTCGATGCTTTCGGCGTGAACAAAAGAGGGTCATCAGAGCAGTATGGGGCTAGGGTCCGGGCATGAGAATCCAATGACTGATCTAGGGTCACGAGCGCACAGTGCGTGTCGGAGACCAAACATGGAGCAATAATTGAAGGCAGAGAAGGTGAACCACTCGGCAGTGGTGTGGAGGAAGCGTTCAAGCGTCCAGTTAAGGCGTGTTCGGTTATGGACGCCTGCTAAGAAGATGCAGTTCAAAGTTTCGAGTTGATTGTTACTCAAGTCAACTAGAAACTTGGGTGCTACTCCATATGGTGTCCATCTTGCGATGGCCTCCATGCTTCAGACGGTGGGGTGGACTCTGGGGTAACCTTCAAGATGATCCTTGTGAGATTGTTGTGAAGCTCAGGGGCTTGTGGGTGTCATATACCCTTGGGTACCCTATGATGATTGGTTGGATCATCCTGACAGGTGGGCCGAGAGGTTTAACCATTTGTCCAATAAACCGGCTGGCATGATCTACAAGCAAACCACTTGGACTCCTCTAGATAATGTTCATTAGGATCTAGTCCTGAAAATCTGGCATGTAATCTTATGAGTCGGTTTGCCGGCGGCTCTTTAGGAACATGTTTTGTAACCCTAGCTCCTCGGCCTATATAAGGGGAGCTAGGTAGTACAGGGATAGCTATATCTCCCTCTACCTATCGCTCAAGCATCCAGCAATACAACTCACCCCATACAGGACATAGGGTATTACACGATCGAGCGACCTGAACCTATTAGATCATCGTGTTCCTGCGTGTTGTACACCATTCATGATCTTCTTGCCACCCCAACCGATCTCAAAACCATTGCAAGATCTACCCTGTGGTGGGCTACTGGGACTGAACTCCCACAACATCAAAGGAGTTCTACACTTCCTTCCATACAGTGCCTCAAATGGTGCCATGCCGAGACTGACTTGGTGTTCATTGTTGTAGGAGAACTCTGTGTAGGGTAAGCTAGACTCCCAATCCTTGCCATACGTGAGTTTGCAGGCTCTTAGCATGCCCTCCATGGTTTTGTTTATCCTTTTAATCTGGCCGTCCGTTTGTGGGTGGTAGGCTAAACTAAAATCCAGTTTGGTGCCAAGAGCTTCATGTAAGCTCTTCCAAAACTGGGTACCTCAGTTTGACACAATCATGCTTGTTACCCCATGTAACTTGAATATGTTATCAATATCTATTTTGGCTAGTCTAGCCCCATTATAGTTGGTCTGGATAGGTAGGAAATGGGTGGTTTTGGTGAGACGATCCACGATAACCCATATCAAGGCGTTTCCTCTTGTGGTCTTGGGCAAGCCTATCACAAAATCCATTCCTACATCATTCCACTTCCAGAGTGCGATAGGTAGGGGTTGTAGCAATCCTATCGGCTTTTGGTGTTCAGCCTTGACTCATTGGCAGGTATCACACTGTGCCACATGCTTGGCCACATCTGACTTCATTCCTTTCCACCAGTACCTGTAGGACTGAGACATGCAACTAGAGGGGGGAGGGTGAATAGGAGCACTTGAAAACTCAAAATCATGAACCCCAAACTGGTGTGATGAAAAACTCACAAGAACCGACGCTAGACACCGTCCACTAAACAGGTACATGTCTAGCAAGTGCAAGGTGCCATCCACTAAAAGGATACGCACTAGGCACGATGGAGCAAGCAACTTAATGATCACAAAGATCGCAAGTCACCCCAAACACCAAAACTTGCAAGTTCACCACTGGACACTCACCGCACCTGTTGGCGTTCCTTAGCCTTTAGACATAATTCTGCAAGCGCACGGTAAACGCATTGTAGCTCTTTCACCTAAGAGTATTCCAGGGTATCGAATCCACAGAGAACGAGGAGTATAATAACACGCAACACAACCAACCAAACTAGTGAAGCTAGCAATGTAGAGGATAAAAGATAGGGGAGCAGGTTCTCGACGAGTGTTAGATCACCTTACTATACAAAGCATGCAAAGAGATATACTTGTCATGTAAACATAGACACCAAAGCTATAGCACCACTGCCAGGCACTAGAGTGCTGATTACCCAGCCGAGAAAGGCGGGTACTACAGGATAAGGCTATATCGTTAGCGAGTCTATCCGAACTTATAGGATTGGAATACTGAGAACACAAAAGCTGTCACCTAATGTGTCTACCAACCAGAGCAGCGTGGGATAGCCGACCAACCAAGGTAAACTCTAAGTATGAACACCGTCGTGCCACTCAGAGAGTCTACTACTAACTGGTAATGAGCCAGAAAAGCAAGCACTACTATATAGCCAACACTATAAGCATGCACATGGTTCCCGTAAACAGACAAGCATAAGACTAAGTATGAAAGCAAAGCAACTATGAAATAACAAAGGTAGAGGACAAGGAACTTTACTCAATCCTGGAATGGAATATCCTTCCGTTGAGAATACAAGTATGGGAGCAAGGAGAAATCTGGCTCTCGCACTCTTCTTCTCACTACTCTCCTTGATACAAGAGGCACTCTCTCTACAAGCTAAGGGATAACTTCACTTCTCCACACTATACACTTCGCACCAAGTGCTACTTTGCCACTACATCTACACAAACCCTCACTAATGAGCTACCAGGGGGTATTTATAGTGCTAAGGGAGTGAGGGGGGTACTTGTAGGGTCGGTATGGCGGTTACAAGGGCGTGGGCCAGGCTGGGTGGCTTGGTAGGAGGCCGGGCATCCTGATAGGAGGCCGGGCGGCCCCACCCTAGGTCGGGTGGCCTAGGGTGCCCTTGGATCCACCGCCTTACTTCATCCTTCGGTTGATATTGACTCCCCAAGCCAGTTGTAGGTCGGTTGACAGTTATCCTCGTGTGGTTTTGCCTCAACCATTGGATTCTCTTTGTGTTTCTTCCTTAGCCATTGGATGGGACTCCCCTGGATCACTGACTTAACCAATCTGTGGGCTGGATTGGTGAGGTGGAAGCCTTCCGATGTGTTTGTGCTTCTTCTCTCGGTTGCCACGGTGGATTTGTGTTTGACACATTGTCACCTGCATGCAGGTGAAGAATGGTGGCATTCGGAACCGAAGGGAGGCCGGGCGGCCTGGGTCCTTCGCCCATTTCCAGCCTTCCTTCTTGGTTCACCATGTCTCACCATGTTTTGTATGTTTTTGCACCATGACATGTGTTCCTGCAAGGCTTTTGTACACAACTCGTGGAACCTGTTAATATGTATGAACTTCGCATAAAATCACCCTTGGAACATTTGGTGGTCGAAATGGGTTATAACGACAGCCAACACCCCCCCACACACTTAGATCTTTGCTCGTCCTCGAGCAAAGGAGAGTTAAGCATGGTGTAGAGATCATATGACAACTGTAGTCTTAACAAGCACAAAAGATACTCCCAAATTGGTTCGTCTTACCCTGGATTTCAATGGTGGCTACACTTATGATTTTGAGATGTTGAGACCAAGAACGAGCCACAAGTACCATAATAGTTTTCTCCCAACTATGAGCAACAGAGGTTTTTCTCACTTTTTTCAAAAAGTATAGTGCTCCTCCCATTGTTCTCAAGATCACCTCTCGATCACTCAAAGGATGAGAATCATTGTGTTTCCTCTCCTCCTATTCTAAGTTTGGGTGAGCTGAGAAGTAACCTAACTATCTCATAATGTTTGTATCACCAAGTCAAATCAATGTGTCAAGCAAAGAGTATGAATCAACTCAAGAACTCTGGCTATGTGCAAGTGTGGCGGAAAGTTTATAGGTAAGTGTGCCTTGGTATTCCCCTTTTTGATGCGAGAGAGGGCATGGAATTTTCTTTTCCTCTTTCTTTCTTTCTTTCTTTCTTTCTTTTCTCTTTCTCATTTCATTTTTTTTCATTTTCAATTCCATGCCTCTCTTCTTCTCTTTTTGCATGATTGACGGGGGGTAATTGGAATGTTTGTATGGCACATCTTGCTGGAACTTTGTGATATGGACGTGCACGTGATAGCCAAAAGTTATGAATGATTCTAACTCATTTGATGGCACAAAATTTGACCAGGGTCAAAACATTTAGAGAAGCCTTTTTGATGCATAAGAATTTTCATTTGTGGCACTGGTAGGACATGTGTCTTGAGAACATTAGAGAAGAACACATTTTGATATTTTAGCAAAACAAAAATCTCTTTGCTGAAGTGGGAGATTACTGGGGTGTATACATGTTACTCATTTCTCATGAATCAACATCTTAAATCAAAGCGGGTCCCTAATTAAGAGTATCCATGGGCAATTTTACTTCAACATAGGGAGTAAAGTTTGTACAAGCATAGACACAGGTTGTCAATATGATCATGTAGAGTAAATTTTATCCAAGTTTCATGTATAGCATGGAATCTAAGGACCATATATGAAAAATTTGCGATAATACCTGGTCCATGTGCAAGGCCGAGGTGGAGATGGGCTGACTCAGCCCAGGACCAGGCCGGGCAGCCTGGTTAGGAGCTGGGTGGCCTGACATTGGGGTCTTCCAACCTTTGCTTTAATCGTGTTGCGTGGAGAAGTGTTTTGGGACATCCTTTTCTGCATTTGGTATGTTTTTCATCAACTTGATAGGCCGGGCGGCTTGTGCTGGAGGCCGGGCGGCCTGGGGTTAGGCTGGGCAGCCAGCCTTTGGCTCGGTTCGTCCCAAGTTTTTATGTGCAGCGAGATGCAACCCTGTACATCATGTTTCTTTGTTCGTTTCTGCAGGGTTAGTGATGAGAGTTTGGGGGAGGCTAAGTGCATTCCCCCCACACTTGAACTCAAAGCAGGGACATGCAAAATATTTATTGAACTAAGCATTAATCAAACAATCAAAGATAGAGATAGGCGCTGTCCATACAAAGGAAGAAATAAAAGAAACAAAACCTAAGCACTAAGGAAACAAAAAGGGCACCTATACTAAAATTTATTGTGAAGCCATGGGCATCTAAGGTTTTAGATCATAGATATCAGGATGCCATGTGGCTTTCGCGAGGCGGCAGAACTTGGAAGAGAAGCTCTTCCTAAGGATTTCTAGCTTATCATTAATCTCCCACTTCCAAAGTTCGCCTTCCGCGCAGTGCTCCTCAAGTCTTAGCAGTGCATGCTTGAGCGCTTTGATCTCCATCTTTAGAGACTCGATGGTCTCTTTCTCCTTCTCGTCCTCCTCCTCTGAATCTTCAAATTGGCCCGGTAGAGTGAGGATCAGAGGGGGTTTGGAGATCCTTTTCACGGTCCTCCTAGGGGGAGTGGAGTCGATGGACTCATCAATTGATGCGTCCCCCCTAAGGACTGTTCTCCAAGTGCTTAGGGACCAACACCTTCCCCCACCTTCCAGAGGGAGTAACTCCACCCCGAATGGTGTAGGTTGGTGATTGTGGCCCGTTGGGCACCTTGGGGCTGATTGCCCCGATCTTAGGTCGAGGGGAATCTGCTCGAAACACCTTATTCGCGATGGTATGTGTAGGAGATAGGGCACGTACAGGCCTTCCCGCACTGTGTGAGCACGCGGGGGAGGCCGAGCGGCCTGAGGGGGTGGCCGGGCAGCCAGCGGTGCCACATCCAGCACCCTCATGGTGCCGTTCCCCATTGCTACATGAGTGAACTCATCGTCGGAGGCCGGAGAGTAGGTCCGTGGTGCCGGATGTTAGGGCAAGGCTCTTGGATGGAGTGTTGTTGGAGGCCAAGACTTAGTTTTTCGAGTGGAGATGAGGTGGGAATGGAGAGAGTGGTTGGAAGAGAAGAAACCCTCGTGTTTAAGTCATGAAAGCTCGATCTCATATACTCAACGACGTCCGGCGGCTTAGGGATCAACTCAACTCAAAAAATTTCGAAAAGAGGCGGCCGGGCGGCAAGGTGGGAGGCCGAGCAGCCTGTATGAGGCCAGCTGGCTTGGCCCTTGGTCCGGGCAGCTTCACTAGGGGGCTGGGCTGCCTGACCTGAGGTCGGCCAGCCTCGCCGACCCTGGTTTGGCAGACCAGGTGTCGGTTTTACCCTCCTAGGTTCTTGAAACCCTATTTCATCTTGTTGTACGGTCACATCGTTGAGATTTGGTGATGTGGAAGCAAAAGGTGAGATAAGACAGAAAAGAGAGGAGCATGGTAGTGTACATGGCTTCGTTTAAGGTCGGAGCTAGACCGTGGCCATGTGATCATGCCGTTTCTTGCAGCTCGTAGACGTCCACTTCTTCAAGCTGTGGTATTTTGGGCTCTAGGAAAACTTTTAGGCGTTGCCCGTTCACCTTAAAGATTTTCCCATCATCATCCTGGAGGGTGATGGCACCGTGATCGGCGGCATCAAGGACCAAAAATGGCCCTTCCCACTTACTTCTAAGCTTACCATGACCAAACAAACTAACGTGAGAATTAAAAAGTAGTACTTATCGCTTGGTTTGAATGTCTTGATCTTGATACGCTTGTCGTGCCATCTTTTGGTTCGCTCTTTGTATAGCTTAGCACTGTGGTAGGCCTTCTCCCTCTATTCCTTCAATTCCGAGAGTTGAATCTGACGTCGAACTCCTGCTGATTGGAGATCCATGTTCCATTTCCTTATCGCCCAGTAAGACTTGAACTCATGTTCTACTGGAAGCTGACAAGTCTTGCCGTACACCATTTGGTATGGTGTCATGCCAATGGGAGTTTTATATGCTGTGCGGTATGCCCATAGAGCGTCGGGTAGCTTGGATACCCAATTTTTCCCATAGCTTCGACAGTTTTCTGTGGGATGTTCTTGATCTGCTTGTTCGATGTCTCAGCTTGGCCACTTGTCTGCGGGTGACAAGGAGTGGCGACACGGTGATCCACACCGAGTTTTGCAAGGCACCTCTTGAATCTTTTATCTATGAAGTGAGGTCCTCCATCGTTGATGATGACCCTTGGCGTACCAAATCGAGGAAAGATGGTGTCGTAGAACATTCTGATCGAATGCCTCGAATCTGCCGCTGAGCACGGCAGTGCCTCTACCCATTTTGATACATAGTCCACTGCGATCAGGATGTATTCTTTGTCTCCACACTTGCGGAAAGGCCCCCTGAAATCTATACCCCACACATCGAATACATCGAGCTGAAAGTTTCTTGTGAGTGGCATAGCATCCCTTGGGTTAATATTTCCTTGGCGCTGACACCGTGAGCATCTTCGTACAAACTCATTGGCATCATCGTACATATTTGGCCAGTAGAATCCACTTTGCCAAATCTTTGCATGAGTCCGATAGGCTCCATAGTGACCACCATATTAAGATGAGTGACATCTATCAAGGATTTGAGGTACTTCGCAAGCTAGGAATGCAGCAACATAAGAGTCCATCTGCGCAGTGTTTGTATAGGTAGGGGTCGTCCCAGAGATAGAACCGGCTATCATGGATCAATTTCCTCTTGTCAACTCCTTCAGGTATATATCCCGTGACTAGGTAATTGACCAGATCTGCGTACCATGGTTGGGATGTGGTGACCTTTAGGAGGGTGTCATCTCTCATGTAGTCATCAATCCGCAAGGATGATGTCTCTACAAATTGCATTCGTGAGAGATGATCGGTAACTGAATTCTCAACTCCCTTCTTATCTCTGATTTCTATGTCAAATTCTTGGAGTAGCAGGATCCATCGTATCAGTCATGGCTTTGCATCTTTCTTGGTGAGGAGGTATTTGAGAGCCGCAAGATCTGTATATATGATGACTTTGGCTCCCACCAAATATGATCTGAACTTGTCAATGGCAAAGACGACTGCTAACAACTCTTTTTCGGTGGTGGAGTAATTCAGCTGCTGGGCCAGTGAGCGTCTTGCTTGCATAGGATATGGCATGATGTTTTCTATCCTTGCTCTGGCCTAGGACTGCTCCTACAGCATAATCGCTGGCATCACACATGATTTCAAAAGGAGCATTCCAGTCTGGTGGTTGGATGATGGGTGCTGTGACTAGAGCCTTCTTGAGTGTATGGAATGCTTCAAGGCAGGCATCATCAAACACAAAGGGTGTGTCCTTGGCTAGGAGATTAGTTAGAGGCTGGGCAATAAAGGAGAAGTTTTTGATGAATCTCCTGTAGAACCCAGCATGGACAAGAAAGCTTCAGAGTGCCTTGATGTTTTCTAGAGGTGGAAGCTGCTCAATGACTTCAAATTTTGCACGGTCCACCTCTATGCCTCTCTCTAAGACTCTGTGTCCTAGCACAATCCCTTCTCTGACCATAAAGTGACACTTTTCCTAGTTTAGGACATGGCCGACTTCTTTGCACTGATGAAGAACCTTTTCCAAGTTCTCTAGACATCCAGCAAAGGTCTTGCCATAAACTGAGAAGTCGTCCATGAAGACTTCCATTATATTTTCTATCAGGTTAGAGAATATGGCCATCATTCATTGCTGGAACGATGCTGGAGCATTGCACAGTCCGATCGACATCCGTCGATATGCAAACGTGCCGTAAGGACATGTGAAGGTGGTCTTACTCTGGTCATCCGGGTGAATTGCGATCTGGTGATAATTGGAGTAGCCATCGTTATAGCAGAAGAAGGAGTGATTGGCCAGCCTTTCGATCATCTCTTCAATGAAAGGAAGGGGGAAGTGGTCTTTCCGGGTGGCTGAGTTGAGTTTCCTATAGTCAATGCACATTCGCCATCCTGTGACAGTGCACTGAGAGATTAACTCATTGTTCTGGTTCTTCACAACTGTCATTCCTCCCTTCTTGGGTACGACTTGGACTGGACTGACCCATTCACTATCTTGTACGGGGTAGATAATACCTGCATGTAGGAGTTTAAGTACCTCCATCTTAACTACCTCTCTCATTGCATTATTGAGTCTGCGTTGTGGTTCCCTTGTAGGCCGATGTTCGGTCTCCATGGGGATGTGATGTGTGCATAGGTTAGGACTGATTCCCTTCAGATCTTGTAGTGAGTACCCAAGCACTGATTTATACTTTTCCAAGACTGAGAGTAATCGCCGGCTTTCATTCTCGATCAGCTTATCGCTGATGATCACCGGTGTGTCTAGATTCCTGTTGAGGAAGGCGTACTTCAGGCCAGGCGGTAGCTGTTTAAGCTCAATTTTCGGGGGGTCGGGCCAGTAGAGATTCACCCAGTTCTTCGAACTCAAGTGGCTCTTCTACCACACTAAAGTCACTAGCCTCTTCCTCTAGGCTGTGTTGATCCTCCTCTTCCTCAAGTGAAATACCCATCACTTCTTCTAGGGGGTCAACTTCTAGCTTAGATTCTGTTTTGGTATTCAGTGCTCAACTCATGCCAATTTCGAGCACCTCATGACCAAACTAAAGCTGTAACTATCCTGGATTTGTCGTGTTAATCAGGGAAGCAATGGGGAGCCCAATCAATATGAATGGAATAGGCCCCTCGGGTATGTCGAAGACGTGGAAGTCTACGAATATTCGTTTGTCCCGCAAGGTAACTGGTATGACATGAATGACTCCATGATTCTCCAACAATTCATTCTTGTTCCACTTCAAGCGAATGCTGGATTTTGATCATTGTTGAGTGGGGAAATGAGTGTCTACAACATATTTGGGAATCATGTTCACCCCAACTCATGGTCATAGAGAATATCTTGTGGAAGCATGTCGGATACATGGCCAGGGACGAGAGTTGGTTCTGGGTAGAACCTAATGAATTTTTTATCAAGTCTTCTCTCTTCTAGCCATTCCTGATTTATCACAGCTGTAAGCCAGAGTAGGCCCTCTCTCATTTGATGTATCTGATGTGGGAAGAGGTATGCTGGTTGAGAGGTCCTTTCGAAGCGTCGGCTCACTTTGGGCAACTGAGATACATTGCCAAAGCTTGCGAATAGTTCATCGTCAAATGAGAACGGGGGAACCAACGGAGGATTCGTCATGGATTCACTGACCCTCTCAGTGTCTTTGTGATGTACTTGGTTCGGGGACATCCTCTATCATGAGGGTTTGACGGGATAGTGGAGCTGGTGGATGGGTGTTCTGACTTTCTTCGTGGCAGCTAGGCTCAGGTGGATCCTGTGGATATGAGCGTAGTTTCTCGATCTTACTGCCATCAGAGGATTTCTCGAGGATTTTATCAAGGAATTTCCATCCTTCTGGGGTAGTTAAGTGAGAGAACAATCCTCCCGATGCTAAATCCAAACATAGTCCTGCGCTTGGTGAAAGGCCTCGGACAAAGTGCTACATGAGCATGGATTCTTGTATCACCAAGTCAGGGCCAGATGTGACTAGACTGGTGAAATGTGACCAGGCTGTGGCCAAGTCCTCGTTACTTCCTTGTCAAAAGTTGAGAACTTCACATTGGAGGCCAACTGCTCTGTTATACCAAGATTTTGCTGCTCCCGTAAGTGAGAACAGAAAGAGCAGCCATCGAAGAGGTTCTCCAGGCATTCCTGAAATTACGAGGCAACTGCATAGCTGCTCGAATTCTCGGAGGTGTGTGTAGGGGCTCTCTGAGTCTAATCCCATGAAACATTGATCCCGAACCATGGCTATCAAGCCGGGATGTAGCTGATAGCCATCTGTGATGATGGGGCCGGATGATGGTGGAGGCTCCAGAAAATCGCCCTTCGGAGCAGATAATTCACAGATAGGCGTGTGATCCATTGGGTGGAATGGTGATATGATGGTGGTGTGGTGGTGATAGTGGTGGTATAGTGGGAGATAGGATAGCCTTGGTTCTGTGCTAAAATAGCTACCGTTCCCAGGCAACGGCGCCAGAAAAAGCTTGTTGGTGTTCCTTAGCCTTCAGATATAATTCCGCAAGTGCACGGTAAACGCATTGTAGCTCTTTCACCCATGAGTATTCTAGGGTATCGAATCCACAGAGAACGAGGAGTATAATAACACGGAACACAACCAAGCGAACTAGTGAAGCTACCAATGTAGAGGATAAAAGATAGGGTAGCAGGTTCTCGACGAGTGTTAGATCGCCTTACTATACTAAGCATGCAAAGAGATATACTTGTCAAGTAAACATAGACACCAAAGCTGTAGCACCACTGCTAGGCACCAGAGTGCTGATTACCCAGCCGAGAAAGGTGGGTACTACAGGATAAGGTCTATATCGTCAGCGAGTCTATCCGAACGTACGGGATTGGAATACTAAGAACGCAAAAGCTGTCACCTAATGTGTCTACCAACCAAAGCTGCGTGGGATAGGTGACTAACCAAGGTAAACTCTAAATATAAACACCGTCGTGCCACTCAGAGAGTCTACTACTAACTACTAATGAGCCACAAAAGCAAGCACTACTATATAGCCAACACTATAAGCATGCGCAAGGTTCCCGTAAACAGACAAGCATAAGACTAAGTATGAAAGCAAAGCAAGTATGAAATAACAAATGTAGAGGACAAGGAACTTTACTCAATCCTAGAATTGAATATGCTTGTGCTGAGAATACAAGTTTGGGAGCAAGGAGAAATCTGGCTCCCGCACTCTTCTCCTCACTACTCTCCTTGATACAAAAGGCACTCTCTCTACAAGCTAAGGGATAACTTCACTTCTCCACACTATACACTTCACACCAAGTGCTACTTTGCCACTACATCTACACACACCCTCACTAATGAGCTACCAGGGGGTATTTATAGTGCTAAGGGAGTGAGGGGGTACTTGTAGGTTCGGTATGGCGGTTACAAGGGCATGGGCCAGACCAGGCGTCCTGGCAAGAGGCCGGGTGGCCCCACCCTAGGCCGAGCGGCCTGGGGTGCCCTTGGATCCACCGCCTTACTTCATCCTTCGGTTGATATTGACTCCCCTAGGCGGTTGTAGGTCGGTTGGCGGTTATCCTCGTGTGCTTTTGCCTCAACCATTGGATTCTCTTTGTGTTTCTTCGTTAGCCATTGGATGGGACTCCCCTGGATCACTGACTTAACCAATCCGTGGGCTGGATTGGTAAGGTGGAAGCCTTACGATGTGTTTGTGCTTCTTCTCTCGGTTGCCACGGTGGATTTGTGTTTGACCCGTTGTCTCTTGCATGCAGGTGCAGAATGGTGGCATTCGGAGCCGAAGGCATGGCGGGCGGCCTGGTGGGAGGCCGGGTGGCTTGGTGGGAGGAAAGGCGGCCTGGACAACAGGCCGGACGGCCTGGGTCCGTTGCCCATTTCCAGCCTTTCTTCTTGGTTCACCTTGTCTTACCATGTTTTGTATGTTTTTGCACCGTGACATGTGTTCCTGCAAGACTTTTGTACACAACTCGTGGAACTGGTTAATATGTATGAACTTTGCATAAAATCACCCTTGGAACATGAAATGTTGGTGGTTGAAATGGGTTATAACGACCACCAACGCCACCGAAATACGACTTACTAGAACACAGCAAGCGAAGAGTATGGTCAGACAGTGGGAAAAGCAAATCTGATGAAAAATACAGCGGAAGAACAAAATAGCAAAAACGGGGCAGCAGCCCTGGCCACACCAGACTGTACGGTAGACTCTGCTGGACTATCTGGTAGAGGCTATAGGATTGTCTGGTAGCATTGTCCAATGGCACAGGACAGTTCGGTACCAAAGTCCGGTGGCGTCAGACTGTTCGTGGAGACTGGGACAAGGTCCGATGCCGGACTGTCCGGTGGGTTACCGGATAGTCCAGTGGCAGAGCCGGATAGTCCGGTGGACTCGAGGAACTTGAGTTCCTAGACCCAAAACTTGAGAAAATCTTGTCCAAACTTCATGAGATTTTGCACAGGGTATCTGGACCCTATTCCAAAGCTATTCCCAAAAGATCAACTCAAAATGACCAAGGGATTAGCGGGAATTTCAGATCTCATGAGGAGGTAATCTTTGGCAAGAAAGGGGAAACTCAAGAACAACTTGGTCGTGGTAATCTTGCGGGATTGAGATGAACTAAGTCATAATCTCAGCGTCCTAGCAAGTCCAAAAGAGCCAAAAGAATTGGAATAACTCGCGAGCAAAGCAAATCACCAAAAGCCCTTGAGTTTCATCCAAAATCCAAACTAGAAAAGGGGAAAGGAGATGGCTACACACATGAACTTGAATTGGGGACGAATCTTCCTTGGATTAGAGAGGGAAATCAGTTTACTCAAGGTTTCTCAAAGCCGACCATTATCCTCCCACTAATGCAAAGTACTACCTCTAGGGGACTCCAAATCCTAGATTAGCACCCTGATTTTCACTCTAAGCACTTGGCTGGTTAGAAAGCTAAGCCTAGGGTTTCTAGAGGTGGAAAAGTCACCTAAATGACCAGCCACTTAGGTATATATAGCCTAGGCCTAATTGACTTAGTTTACACTAAGACTCCTATATTGCAGAAACGCTCGTAGGGGCTAAACTGGAAAAGACCCAACTTTCTCGAGGACGGACGACCGCGATGGAGTCTTGATCTTCTTCGGTTGCACGCAATCTTCTGGATGATGTCCATGTGGCCAGTAGTCCAAATCTGCCGATCGACCCTCGATTTTGAAGTTAGAAACCGAGAGAGTTTAGGGTTTCCTTTCTAGGCATGGAATAGCCACTCCACTCTATCTCGGTGAGAATTAAGCCCATTTGCCGAATCTTGGTAACTTGGAGGTTGGGTGGCAGATTTGAGCGAATCCGCCATCGCCCTCGCACTTTTTCGAGCCATGCACTTGGATTGGAGCACCGTGGTGGCACCCGGCATCCCCTGTCCATCAAGGTCACCTCACAATCCTTCGGAGGTCTTACACTTGCCGTCACTGTGCCACTCCTCCGTGTATCGAACTTCCATGGCCGACCAACGCCGAGCATGCATCCTGTCGTTTAGAGAACTTTCTTCTCCATCTACCTCAAGTCCATTAGAGGGCCTCCAGTCCATCAGAAGGCTTGTGCCCAAGTACTTTTGGGTCTTGACTTCCGTTGACAATCACTCATGAGGCCCAAAAGCCAAACACAAGCAGAGAAGGGCAAATTGAGACAACAAAAACAATGCCAAAGATCGACCCCCTAAGACAAGGGAAACCGCTCAATGTAGTCGATCAAACTAAAGCATGACTCCTCAAGAAAGAGGCAAACTGGCTCAACACAGTCATGCTTAGGCAAAACATCGGCTCCTCTAGAAAGAGGCAAAAGGCTCAACGCACTGATGCAAGAGCATGCAAAGCTCAAACTCCCCCTGAAATGCATACTCACAAATGCAACAAGAATGCACAGCTCCCCCTCCAGAATTCTCCCCCTTGGTCCATGAACTCCCCCTAGGAGCAACAATCACTCCTTCTTGTTTACAATGGACACATCAGGGGTTCATAGAACTCAACTCCCCCTGAATTAGACAACTCCCCCTCAAAATATGCCATGAAATGCAGGAAGTGTACAATGAAGAGCTCAGCAGGGATGAAAAGCTAGTAAATACGAGTTCTAGCATACAGGACAAGTGAGGGCAATGAAGCATGCAAACAAGCTCAATTGAATCTATCTTATACAGATAAGGAGCATGTTTTTCATGGTTGTTGAAGAGAAAGCATCACTAGCATGAATAGCATCTAGCAAGGTAGGCATCAACAGCAAGATGCTAGCAAAACATACAAGGTGTGGTACTCTCAACCAAAGCATATACAACAGGCCATAAGCAATATAGAGACTTACAAATTTTAGATTTGGCAACTTGTACCTTCATGCAAGTTAGATCATGTGAAAGGGGTTATTAACTTGTCTTAGCCACTTCTTACCAACTAATGTCAAGCCTAGGTTCAGAGAACCGTCAGAAGCTTAAGACAAGATTTTGGTCGTACACAGTCTAGTCCAAGTTCATGCCAAAGTGTAAAGGCAAGCTATCTCAAACTAGAACAGTGTGACAAGCGAACCCACCTGGATCTTCTCAATTCAGCTCATAAGACACACAAAGTGCACGGATTTAATTCAAATTTTAGATTTAGGAAAGGTGTCATAAATGCTTAGGTAGAATCTTAACAAAGGCATATGACTAGCATATCCAAGCATGAGAAGATAGCATAGCATTCAACATTCCTACACATGCTAGGTAGCCAAGACAAGTGGTGATCATGGTTTTTGATAAAAGTGACTTAGCTCACAAAAGATATTAGACAGATTCAAGGAGCTTAGCCAACCATGATCATGCAAGCAACTGTACAATCTAGCACAAGCAAGTACTATCTAGTCATTCCAGAAGAGCTCCAGTGCTAGTGAAGTGAAAATGCATATGATACAATGCAATGCATACATAATGCAAGAAAAAGCAAAGAAAAGCAAGGAGAAAGCAAAACAAAAACCTAAGCTACAGCAAAGCTACCCCAAACTAAAAGAGGTAATAAAAACCAAGCTCCCCACGCAAGCGAGAAAACATGCTAAGCTCTAAGAGCTTAGTGAAGATATCGACCAACTGGTTCTCGGTTGCCACATGGATTAAGTCTATATCTCCCTTCTCATAGTGATCTCTTAGGAAGTGGAACCTCACGTCTATGTTTTTGGTTCTGGAGTGCAAGATGGGGTTCTTTGCTATAGAAATAGCAGAAGTAGAGTCTACTAGGAGAGGGGTCTTCCTAAAACTCAGGCCAAAGTCACTTAGGGTAGCTTTCATCCAAAGTAGCTGGGAGCAGCAACTAGCAGCAGCAATGTATTCGGTGGATTGGAGGTAGATGGAAGTCTTCCGAAGGATAGGAGGCATGCTCGGTGTTGGTCGGCCATGGGAGTTCGGTACATGGATGAGCGGCATGGCGACGGTAGGAGTAAGACCTCCAAAGGACTGCGAGGCGACCCCGATGGATAGGGATGCTGGGTGCTACCGTGGTGCTCCAACCCGAGTACATGGCGCGAAGACGTGCGAGGGCATTGGCGGATTCGCTCAATTCTGCCACCCTACCACCAAGTTACCAAGACTTAGTGAATGGGCTCAGTTCTCGCTGAGATAGGTGGAGTGGACCGTTCCAGGCCCATGAAGAAAACTCTAAAGTTGCCTGGTTTCTGACTTCAAAACCGGGGGTCGATCGGCGGATTTGTACTACTGGCCACGTGGACGTCATCTGGGTGTTAGCGTGCATCCGAAGAAGATCAAGACTTCATCGCGGTCATCCATCCACAAGATAGTTGAGTCTTTTCCAGTGTGGCCCATATGGGCGTTTCTGTAATATAGGGGTTTTAGTGTAAACTGTGTCGGTTAGGACTGGGCTATATATACCTAAGTGGCTAGTCATTTAGGTGATTTTTCCACCTCTAGAAACCCTAGGCTTAGTTTCCAACCAGCCAAGTGCTAAAAGAGCAAATCGGGTGCTGATCTAGGATTTGAGAGTCCCCTAGGCTAGTACTTTGCATTAGTGGAAGGATGAAGGGTGGTAGGCTGTGAGGAACCTCTTGTAAACTGATTTCCACTTCTAATTAAGGCAAGATTGGTCCCCAATTCATGCTCATGTGTGTAGCCATCTCCTTTCCCCTTCTCTAGTTGGGTTTTGGATGAAACTCAAAGGCTTTTGGTGATTTGCTTTGCCCACGAGTTAATCCTATTCTTTTGGACTTGCTAGGATGTGGAGATTATGACTTAGATCATCTCAATCTTGCTAGATTGCCATGAGCAAGTTCCCCTTGAGTTTTCCCCTTTCTTGGACAAAGATTGCCTTCTCACGAGATCTGAAATTCCCACTCATCCCTTGGTCATTTTGTGTTGATCACTTGGGAAAAGCTTTGGAATAGGGTGCAGATAGCATGTGCAAAATCTCGTGAACATTGGACAAGATTTGGACAGATTTGGGAATAAAAACCCCGTTCCTGCGACTTTACTGGACTATCCGATAGAGTCATCAGATTATCCGGTGGAACCGGACTATCTGGTGGCCCTCATTGGACTATCCGGCATCGGGAGCTGGGCAGGGCTTGCACCAGACTATTTGGTATCCCCTACCGGACTATCCGGTGGAACCGATTGTCTGGCCCCTGACACTGGACTATCTGGCGTGTGCAGGCAGGA
The DNA here is from genome assembly GCA_030272315.1 of Paspalum vaginatum. NCBI lineage: Eukaryota > Viridiplantae > Streptophyta > Magnoliopsida > Poales > Poaceae > Paspalum > Paspalum vaginatum. The sequence goes on along the minus strand of CM059018.1, from coordinate 30,660,371 downwards.
GCTGTGTCTCTGTTGTTTGCTTCTTCTGTTGTGTTTTTGCTTCGGATTTGCATTCCCCACTATCTGACCATTCTCTTTACTTGCTGTACATCAGTGAGTCGCACTTCGGTGCGGTGAGTGTCGAGTGGTGGACCTGTAGGTTCTGTTGCCGCGGTGTCTTGCTTTCGTGTGGTTGTTGTGTTGCTCGTTGTTTTCTCGCTTGGTGCGTATCCTTTCAGTGGATGGCTCCTTTGCGCTGCTAGGCATGTATCTGTTCAGTGGACTGGTGTCTATTTCTCTGTCAAGCACCAGTTTTGGGGGTTGTGATTTTGAGTTCTAAAATGCTCCTATTCATCCCCCCTCTAGTCGCACGTCTCGATCCTACATAAGAGAGAGCGTCAAAGCTGAAGAGAACCAATGACCAAGCTCAGGAGTGTATTTCAGGTACCTGAAGATGCACTTCATCGCTTGACTGTGTGATGTCCTTGGTCAGGCCTAAAATCATGCACAAAGACAAACAGTGAACTAAATGTCTGGCCTGATCGCCATCAGGTATAGAAGTGGACCGATCATTCCTCGGTACTCTCTTTGGTCCACCACCTCCCCTTCTTCATCTGCGTCAAGTGCCGTTTGTCTTGACATAGGAGTCTACATAGGCTTAGTCTCCCATATCAAACTTCTTTAGAATGTCCTTCGTGTACTTGGCTTGATGGATGAAGGTTCCTTCACGGCCTTGCTTGATTTGCAGTCCAAGGAAAAACTACAACTCTCCCATCAAGCTCATCTCAAACTCCTTCGACATTTGTTCAGAAAACTTGGTAACAAGAGAGTGAGATGAGCCACCAAAGATGATACCATCCATGTATATCTAGACAATAAGAAGATCACTACCATGCTTGAGGAGAAACAAAGTCTTATCAACACTCCCCATTTTGAAACCCTGGTTTAGCAAAAAGGTTTTCAATCTACCATACCAGGCTCTAGGCGCTTGTTTCAAACCATACAAGGGTTTTTGCAATTTGTAAACATGGTCAGGGTGTTTAGCATTTTCAAATCTAGGGGGTTGTTTTACATAAACTTCTTCTTGAATAAAGCCATTCAAAAAAGCAGGCTTCACATCCATTTAAAAAAGCATAAATCCCATGGAAGCTGCAATGCTAAGAGAATACGTATAGCTTCCAGTCATGCAACTAGAGCAAATGTTTCCTCATAGTCTATCCCCTCTTTTTGGCAAAAACCTTAAGCCACAAGTCTAGCCTTGTTTCCGCACAACAATGCCATCCTCCCCTTGCTTATTTTTGACTACCCATTTTTTTACCAATAGGATTGCATTGTGGCGGTGGCTCTACTAAAACCCAAACCTCATTCTTCTCAAAGTTTTCTAACTCCTCATGCATGGCATTAACCCAATTACCGTCAGAAAGAGCATGTCCAACATCCTTGGGCTCAAAAGAGGCAACAAATGCAGCATGAGCAAAGAAAGTGATAGGACCTGTCTGGGACCTCAAGGTCCTCGCATGCAAATCGCCAATGATCCTGTGTGGAAGGTGATCCCGCTGGACTTGCTGAGATGAACCAATCTCGGAGGTTACCTCCTCTGCGTCCTCAGCAGGGCCAGCCTCTGCTCGAGCTTGTAGTGAGAGGAGTGAGGAGGAAGCCGTCGGTAAGGGTCCTACTTCATCTTCAAAGCTCGTAATAGAGGGGGCAGGAGCTGCAGGCGGTGCAGTGGCTGCTACATCACCAGCATCTACTTGACCTTCCTCATCTTCAAAGATGGGGGCGCCTTTTTCATCATCACCTGAAAGCTCAAATGCAGGGGTTATGCAAGGCATAGGTTCATCAAAAGAAACCTCACAGGTCTCTACCACTTGTTTGGTATCAAGGATCCACACTCTATATGCTCTAGAGCTAGAGGCATACCCAAGGAAAATACCATCCAAGCAGCGAGATTCAATTTTGTCCAAATGCCCCCCTTTTTTAGCACAAAGCATCTGCAGCCAAACGCATGCAGGTGCTTGACGCTGGGCTACCTACCAAACCGTAGCTTGTATGAAGTATCCCTATGAAAGCTCATAGGAACATGCGGTTGGTAATGTAACAGGCCATATTTATAGCCTTAGCCCAAAAGAGTCGCGGAGCCCTATGCTCATCGAGCTCATCCGCGCCATCACAACAAGTGTGTGATTCTTTCATTCCACAACACCATTCTGAGGTGGGGGTATAAGGAGACGAGAATTGGTGTTCGAGACCTTGGTCATGACAGAAGGTTTTCAATCGAGAGTTTCAAAATTCTCCACCATTATCGCTGCGGGTAGCCCTCATGTCCTTATGACTCTCATTTCTTAACCTCAAGACCAGATCTCGAACAAAACCGAAGGCCTCATCTTTGAACTCCATGAAGAACACCCACGAAATGTGAGAACAGTCATCTACTACGATAAGCACATACACTTCCCACTGATCGACTGTACTCGAGCAGGACCAACTGTGTCCATATGCAACAACTTTCCTGGGTAAGAGGTCATAACCTGATTGATAGGAGCCAGTCCATTGGCTCTTGGTACCCTTGTTGTAGGTCTAGGTACATTTTGGTGGATCCCGGGTGTGTGGAATAGGCTAAATTGTGGGCCTCTCCTAGAATAGTCTCCTGAGTCTTTCCTGTCTTCGGGACGCAGAGCTGTCCTTTAAATATGAGGATTCCCTATGAGTCTATGTTGAACTCTATGGTGGGCTCTTTCCGAGTCCGCTATATGGCCCTCTAGGTCTCTTCATCTTCCTTCTGGTGCTGCTTGATCTGATCTACTAGGGTGGGCTGGACTACTAGAGCCTCTTACTAGAGTTCATGTATGATGTGTACGTTGATCTAGGCTAGCTCCACTTGAAGGTGCTTGTTGTTTGGGATAAGCTCCTTGCTATACACCTTCTTGCTCAAGGCATCTGCTACTACATTGGCCTTGCCCGGATGGTAATGGATCTCTTAGTCATAATCCTTGATGAGCTCCAACCATCTACACTGTCTCATATTCAGATCGGCCTAGGTGGAGATGTATTTGACCCTCTTGTGGTTAGTGTAAATTTGGCATTTGTTGCCAAACAAATAGTGTCTCCATATTTTCAGGGCGTGCGCTACCACTAGCTAACTCCAAATCTTGGGTGGCAGTAATTTTGCTCATGATCCTTTGATTTCCAGGAGGCGTATGCTATCACCTTGCCATCCTACATGAGTACACAGCCTAATCCTTGTCGGGATGCATCACAATATATGACAAAATCCGTAAAGATGTCTGGCTATGCCAATACTAGGGCCATGGTCAGCCTGGCCTTCAATTCTTGAAAATTCTTCTCACAAGTTGTTGTCCATTCAAACTTTGCTCCCTTTTTCTGTAGTGCAAACAGGGGCCCAGCGATCTTGGCAAACCCATCTATGAATCGATGGTAATATCCTGCCAATCCCAGGAAACTCCTGACTTCAGTGACATTGGTGGGTTGCTGCCATTCCGATACTACTCTTACTTTTTCAGGGTCCACTGCCACTCATTTTGTTGTGATGATGTACCCCAAAAATGCAACTTTTTCCAACCAAAATTCACACTTGCTGTACTTGGCATACAGTTGGTGGCTCCTTAATTTTTCCAACACAACTGGAGGTGTCGCTTGTGTTCTGCTGCATCCTTGAAATAAATAAGTATATCATCTATGAAGACAATGATGTACTTATCCAGTCCGTCCATAAATACCTTATTCATGAGGTTCATGAAATAGGCGGGGGCATTGGTCAATCCAAATGGCATCACGGTGAACTCATACTGACCATATCTGGTGATGAAGGTGGTCTTTTGTATGTCCTCTTCTCTGATCTTGAGTTGGTGGTAACCTGACCTCAAGTCTATCTTAGAGAAGTATTTGGCTCCTCTAAGCTAATCAAATAGGTCATCAATCCGAGGAAGGGGATACTTGTTCTTAACAGTAACCTCATTCAGCGACCGGTAGTCTATGCACATCCTCATGCTACTGTCCTTCTTGGTTACAAACAACATTGGGGCTCCCCAAGGTGATGAACTGGATCTGACAAAACCTTTCTGTTGTAACTCTTGGAGTTGCTCTTTTAATTCTGCTAACTCTGCCGGTGCCATTCTGTATGGTCTCTTGGTGATGGGAATGGTTCCAGGGAGTAGATCAATAATGAACTCAATTTCTTTGTCTGGCAGCATTCTGGGTAACTCTTCTAGGAAAATGTCTAGATATTCACCGACTACCAATTCTTCTTCCAGAGCCTTGTCTCTATGTGGAAATTCATGGGGTCCTGGGTGGCTCCCTTTGCGTGACAGGATACTTAGGTACCATTTGGGCTAATGAGGTGCACTGTGTGGTACGAGCATCTTATGACGCCCTTGTGTTAGCTTAGCCAATCCATTCCTAGGATGACATTATTCCTTGGGATGCGAGTATCACCAGGTTCGCCCTAAAGGCTACCCCACTTAAAATAATTAGAACCCCATCATAGCTGACATGGCATGTGATGTACGCCCCTGGTATACAGGTTAGGAGTAGGCTTTTCATGGGGTGTGGCGAAGAGATTATTCTTTTTTGCAAATGTTGCTGATATAAAGGAATGTGATGCACCAGAATCAAATAGAATGGTAGCCGGAGCTGAGTTTACTGAAAACTCACCAAGTACAACACTTGGGGCCTGCTGTGCATCTTGCCCGTCGATGTGGTTGACGCGTGCCCTGTTGGCTAGCTGTTGTGGTTGTTTAACTGACTGGAAACTGGCAGCTGCATGGTTACCGGTGGCAGTGGGCTACAAGGGTCCATTGACTGAGTTGGAGAAAGCTGCGGTGGGTTGACCATGGTGAGGGCAGTTGTTCATGAAGTGGTTCGGGTCACCGCATGTGCAGCTTGTCTGACCATTATCGTGGACGGGGGTCTACTGTGTCTGGGTGTGGCTTTGCGCTGGGCCAAAGCGCGTCGGGGTTGACATGGTGTTCCAAGGCTGGAGCACCATACGAGCCCCGAGATGCCTGCCCACCAAAACTCCTCTACTTGAACTGGCGGTCCTATCACTGGTTCTTGAATTCCATAAAGTTCCAGTTTGAGATGGCTCTTTTCTTCCTTCTTGCCTTCCTCCAATTTGACAGCTCAGTTGATTAGCATTGAAAAGCTATTGTAGTCATAAGTGTAAGTCAGGGTCTTGATTTCGAGGGTCAGTCCCCAAACGAATGCCTCACACTTCTTGTCGTCTGAGTCGACCTTATATGGGGAATAGCGGGACAGTTCGGTGAACTTCTGGATGTATTGCTGCATGGTCATGTTTCCTTGAGTTAGGATTCTCAGCTCCTACGCCTTCCTATCCCTGACGGCTTTGGGAACATTGTGTTGGCGAAAGGCTTCCACACTCTCCTAGGAGACCATGCCTTTCTTAGCTGCGTGGAAGGTCTCCCACCAAGACAGTGTAGAACCGGCCAGTTGGTGAGTGGCCAGGGCAACCTTGGTGGCTCCATCACAATTGATGATCACTAGCATTCACTCTGTGGTGCAGATCCAGTCTTTGGCTTCAAGGGGATTATGGGATCCAGAGAATGAGGGTGGCTTTAATCGCATGAAGTCCCCATCTTCCTTGTCGGGCCACCTTGGTGCTGCCTTGCGCCTTCCAGGTAGCGAACCAGAGTATGAGTAAACTCCATGAAGGGGTTCTGTCGTGGCGGTGGGGGAAGTGGTGTCGGGGCCCTAGGTGGTGAGGGTCTCCCTTAGTGGCCTTCGGTGCCATGGCTGCTCTCATCCTGTCCCTTGGGGGCTGCTGGTGGGTTGACGCCGGAGTTGTGGGAAGCCATCTGTAGGGGCGGAATGGTCTTTTAGGTAGAATTCTTATATTTTGTATTCTTTGTAGGTTATGCACGATGTTATCATAAAACACACATTTTATTTAGATAATCGTTCTACCGGGTACAACTGGCATACAAGACTTACATCATGGCAACTCTACACTACTCTAGGGTAGCTAACAGCTCATCTAGGACACTCGAAGTCCCTAGAAACTCGAATGAGAAGAGTTCCTTGTCGTCGACGGGTGGAAAGCTGCTCCAGTCGATCCTCTCAATCTGCTCTTCTGTCTAGCATCCTTGACTCTTCTTGTTCTTCCTTTGTTCTTCTTCTTCAATTCGGGCCCTTTTGGCGGCGCGTTCCTGTTTCTGAGTATACTTGACATGAGTGCTTTTCACATTTTCCCACACGGCACGCTCACAATTCGTGAGGGCTGCAAGCTAGCATTTTAGGGAAGCATTTCCCTTCCCCCCGTTCAGCGAGGCGATTTCTTTCTCCATTCTCTTAATTGTGGCCACATAGGATAGATTCTGGCGGTGGTTGTGAACAGGTGGTTGTCTATGTGAGGATAGATATCATCTGGATCCTCACGAAGCGTATCCTAGTACATGGGCCGTCGGAAGGCCTGACCTAGGATGCCGACCGACTGACTCGGACACGAGATACCGAATACCTTGGCGCGCAAGAAAAGGAATCTTTGAAAAAGATATGGATCATGGATTCTTTGTGATCTTTTGTAATCTAAACCATCTAGAAGATATAGAAGGAACATAACTCGTAACCAAAGTACCAGTCAGCTTATATAAGACGGATGAGGGATCCCTACGCGCATAAAACATCACGCCATCGCACACCAAAACTCAGGCTAGCTATGCTCTCTTTGTAATCTTGAGAACTAAGATGAATACAAATCACCACAAACAGGACATAGTGTGTTACGTTTTTCCGCAGTCCGAATCTGTATAAATCATATTCCCGTCGCATTTCACGCGAACCATGGAGTTACGGTCAATCTCGCCGACCACAGAAGCACTACGTGATACATCCCGTGGTGCACTGCCGATACCAAACGCCGACAGTTGATGCGCTAGGTAGGGAAAGTGACATCGACATCAAGCTAGCTCCATGACTGCGATCGTTGTCGACAAGATATGAGATGGTTGTGCAAATTTATGAGATCGCGACGGACATCATCTTCAACATATGAGTCTGCACCCACGTCGTCCCATGCGGCGGCAACCTCGGCACCTCCACTGGTGTAGCCTTCATCGTCAAAGTCGTCAGACGAAACCCAACTTTGGAGATTTTATCTACCGAAGAGAATCTATCATATCATGGCTAGCCTCAGCCTTACGACAAGCAAAGTTCGATGGCTAAGATTGTTGAAGTGGAATCATGTCAACCAACTGTGATCATCAAGGGGTGGCGGATCGGCGATCCGCGCTGCGTTGTCAGGCTCGCAGCCCACCACGTCGAGTTAAACCAGGATGCAGGATTGCAACTTCCGTGGTCCGTGCTCCTCATGGTGGCATAGTTCTGATCGACATCGAAGCCAACAAAAAAAATAAAGGAAATATTTTTGAATCGGATACAGGTCCTCAGCTGCATGCTTGTATTCCAACACGCAACACGGTGCAGTGAACAGACTAGCCACATGCGTACGTCAATCCGGCCGGCGCTTACTCAGTTTACCGCATTGGAGCTCAAAGAAAAAAGCAACCTGCAAGTCACGTGCGAATTTGTCAAGTCATCAAGCAAGGGAACGGTTCTGTCAATCGCAGAAATTACTCCAGCATGGTGCACTTACCGAGTCCTTCCCCCACTCGGGTTATAAAACTTCCACTCAGATCATACAAAAACTAGTCCGATGCGTTCTGAATCGTCTCCAACAGCTAAGTCATCTTAATAACTTTGTCACGCATTTAAATATGTCAATTAATTTTTATTTGTTCGACTGTTTTACCCTATCACTTTGATATTAGTCATATTTGAATATTTTTTTCAAACAATACTACTCGGATTTTTTCTTCACTATTTTTTCAAAAAAATATATGTCACGACAAAGACAAATCTATAGCGCTCTGACCCAGTCAACCTGCACTATCATTGTTTATCTCTGATTTCCGCCACAAAGGCGAAGTGCTATCAACCAACTGCACTAAGTCAGTCAATCCAAGTGGTTTTCTTCAATTGCTCATAATGATCAAATTGTTTCTTAATTATTCGGGCTGTGGATCTGTTAAATTGTCTCATAATTATCCGGCTATTAGATCATTGAATTATTTCTGAAAAATCCGAGTTATTTGATCAATTGGATTATTTGTGGATCAATCATATTATTTTATTTATAGATCACCTGGATTATTTCTGAATCACCCGGATCATCTCTGAATTATTCATACCAGTTCTGGTTACTCGTCCTAGATCAATTTAATTACTCGGATCAACTCCGGATTACTCGCATTATTTTGGATCATTCATACTTATTTCAGGATCATTGTTTTTAGATTATTAATATTTTCGGGATCACTCGACCGCTCATATTATTTCAGCATCATATTTCTGAATCAGTCACGTTACTTTAGATCACTAGGATTATTTCTAGGGTCACTCGGGTTTCGTATTATTTAGATTATTTTTTGTGATTCAAACCGTGCATCAAGCACCTCGATCTGTGTATGCAACAACGGCCGTCATGAACTCTACATGACCACCGTGAAAACGGGGCAGTTGGTCTGGCCCACTGGCGCTACATGCCCACGCTCATTCAGTAAAGAGTGAACTCTAAACCCTCTTTGCAGAGCAATTGGCTTAGGTCGTATTCAGACTTATTGCCGGTGTTACATGCTTCTACTCATTCGGTATGGGGTAATTTCTAAACCCTCTCCGCAGAGCAATTACCTTAGGTCGTATTCAGACTTATTACCGGTGTTACATGCTTCTGCTCGTTCAGTAAGGGTAACTTCTAAACCCTCTTTGCAGAGCAGTCGGCTTAGGTCGTAGCCCGTCTTATTGCCGGTGTTACATGTTTTCGCTCATTCAGTCCTCAGGGGTGCATCTAAAACCCTTCATACAGGGCAGTCGGTCTAGCCAACCGACACTCTATGCTTTCACTATACTCGGAAATCAAACGAGGAGTTAATGCAAATCAGTTCACTTTACGCTGCACCATCGACTCAGGGGCTGGGCTGCTGCCCGCCTTGCCGACTCACCGCTTCGTCGACTAGGGGATTAGGCTGCTTCCCGCCTTGCCGACTCACCGCTTCGTCAAATTGAGGGCTAGGTTGTTGCTTCGCCTTGCTGACTCACCGCTTCGTCGACTTAGGGGCTGGGCTGTTGCCCGCCTTGTCGACTCACTACTTCGTCGACTCAGTGGTTGGGTTGCTGCCCGCCTTGCCGACTCACCACTTCGTCAGCTTGCGGGCTACATCGCAATGTTGCCTCACCGTTCGCTTCATTAACTCGGGTGCTACGCCGCCACCTCACCGTTTAGCCTGACCTCTTCGTTGGCTCGGGAGGCTACGCCACCATATCGCTGACTCTGGAGGCTATGCCACCATCTCGCCGATTCGGGAGGCTACACCACCGTCTCACCGACTCAGGACGCCACACTACCGTCTCGTAGACTCAGGAGGCCACACCACAATCTCGCCGACTCGGGGGCTGGGCTGCTGCCCGCTTCGCCGACTTACTACTTCATCGACTTGGGGGTTGGACTGGTGCCCACCTTGCCGACTTACTACTTCATCGACTCAAGGGTTCGGCCGTTGCCCGCCTTGCTGACTCGTCACTTCATTGACTCAGGGCTGGGTTGTTGCTCGCCTCGCTGACTCACTACTACGTCAGCTCGGGGGTGTTCCTAAGTTACTTAGGAAACCCATCAAGACTACTTGGATGGACAAACTACTTGACCCTCACCCTGATTATGCTAATCAGCTTGAGGCTTGGGGGCTCCATGGAGGATACCATTAGAATTTTTTAAAAGACTACAAAGCAAGATACTCAGAAGACTACAAGGCAAAAAGCGAATTTGGACCTTAAAGCTGATTGTTTCTGAAGTCACCTTGAAGCTCGGGGGCTTGTGGGTCCTCACAAAGCCTATTCTCTACATGGGTTATTGGAAGGCCTGACCCAAGAGCCAACCGACCGACTCAGACCTATGGTGCCGAACACCTTGGCGCGCAAGACAAGGACTTTTTGGGAAAGATATGTATCGCGGATTCTATGTGACCTTTTGTAATCTAAACCATCTAGGAGATATAGAAGGAACATGGCTTGTAACCCAAAAGCCGTCAGCTTATATAAGGCGAGTGAGGGATCCCTACGCGCATAACGCATCACACCATTGCACACCAAACCTCAGGCTAGCTACGCTCTCATTGTAACCTCGAGAACTCAGATCAATACAAATCGCCACAAATAGGACATAGGGTGTTACGCTTTCCGCTGCCCAAACCTGTATAAATCCTATTCCCATCGCGTTTCATGTGAACCATCGAGCTACGGTCGATCTCGCCAACCACAAAAGCACTACGTGATACATCCCGTGGTGCACTGCCGGTACCAAACACCGACAGTCTAGCCTCTGGAAGTGGGTGTCTAAGAGGTGGATATAGCTGGCTAAGGCAGTTATGGCAGGTTTGCTCGTTAAGGTTTTTCCTCCTAGCAAGGAATGCAGACAGCGCTGCCACACATGGGTGCCTCTATTTTGTGTGGGAAGGAAACATAAAGCGGTAAGCTCTATCTCTTACTCATAGATATGGCATAAGCGATGAATAGCATTGCGGGCTGCATTCTGCTTGGTAATGCTTGGATCATGGCCCAAGGTGCTGGTGAAAAAGATGGAGTGGTGTGAGCTGGATCCGATGTAGGCAGTTATCAGACATCCCAGAGTGTCAGGCTCCTTGTACACCACAGTTTTGTAGTAAGGTTCCTAGACAATCCCGAGTAGGCAGGTACATTACTACAATTGCTCGACAAAGTTACCATTCTCTAGGTCGAACATGGGTCTCCCTGGTGCCATCTAGAAGGGGAACAGAACAGAGTAAATAGAGGGCTGAGTACAAGAATAGTTTCATAATATAGTTTGGACTCAAAACGTCGCTACAGCCTTAAGCTCATGTCCTACGGCCAACTTACGGCTCTGATACCACCTGAATCTCCACAATTCTCATGGGAACTCAAATGTCATACAAATGCTAGTCCTAGGAGACTATCAACACATTTATTTAAGCAGTACAGAGTCTAGTTTAATGATTACAAACTAGATTACATAAATGGATAAACATTACGAGATACAGCGGAAGTGTCTTTATTGCCCAATGCCACAGGCTAGTTGGGGATAGGACCATGACCTAACTGAAGAGAGCTTCAATCAGGGCTTCATCGTCGTCTGAGAAACATAGATATAGAAAGGGTGAGCACAACCGTACTCTGCAAGCCTACTTTTCTCCATAAGGAAAGGGGTAATAGCTTATGTCTATATGCAAGGGGTATGTGGAGTTTAGGTTGTTTTTGCAGAAAACTTAGCAATGCCTGGTTTAGAGGTTCTCAATTTTATTTTTAGAAAACACTTTTTCCAAAAGGGGGTTGCCGCTGGACTTGTTAGTCCACCGGCTCATGGCTCGCACACCAAAAGTTTTTCTCCACATGCTACCAGGCCATGCGCGTAGCTTCCAGAACACCGTTTTCACCCAACCAAGCCCAGACCCAATTTTATAAATCACTAGTGGTACAAACCAAGCCGTAACCCGTCCTTACCAGTGGACAACGGACTATCTAGATAGGTTTATACTCTGGCCAGAGGTGCACACTTTACCCACAAGTTTGTTCTGGATGCTCATTGCCATGAGGTCATTCCCCCTTAAGGCTCTACCCCTGCAAGTATTCCCCTACCTCAACCGAGAGAGAGACATGGGATCCTGGTCGCCTCAGTGCCAGCAGACACGCGATGTCACATCAGTGCCAGCAGGCACATGACTTCCAGCATTCCTAGTCCCCCCGTGCTCTCAACCTACAGGTATCAGCTGGTTGTTCCTTGCGGGTTCTGGCATAGTGTTGCCGCACACAACATCGAGTGGTTGCACGATAAAGAGTTAGGCAAGATGAGACTCCAACTCAGTCCTTAGAAGGGCAGAGCTTCCTCAAACACTGCTCAGTCCACTCTGTGAGGCCGAGCCCCAGCATACCTGTGAGATGGTACTCAGGCTCTCCACCCTTCAACCATGTGGCAAGGCCGATCGAGATCGACCGCTGGGGTCTTTCCCCACGTTTTCGCAAACACACACCAACCCATTTCTAACCCAAGTTTCACAACAAGATTAAGGGATATGACATTAAGTGAGTGATCCCTCATAAGCGCACTAAGTCTAGGATTGGCTCGGCTGGCTATCCTACCATGTTTGACCTTAGCTAGCAAAACAACGCAAGTTTTATAGTTGACATGGCAAGGGTTATTTATCCAAAAATTAGGAAGTGTATGCATCAAGGATTTTAGTAGACTTGCCATCATCAGGGTTCTCGTGACAGCGGAGGTCAACGTTCGGCTCCTCGGGCCCCTGGTCTGGCACGGTCACGTCGGGTTCGCGGGTCTCCTTAGGGACGGTGTCTACGCGCACACAAACAAAAATATACATAAAATGACAAACAAATGTGCTCAAGAGGTTACGCAAAGGACATGGCTAGATAGAGGATGATTTTAGGAGAATTTTGGCAAAAGAATCACTGGATTCCGAGACCGTATGGCCGAGATATGAATTTCTTAAGAAAAGAAACTCATAAATTGAAATGGAAAAAGGAAAAGGCTTTGTGGGCAAAATCACCACGCGCGGCCCATCTTTTTCCATGCTTCGTTGGCCCGCTTTGCTCGCCGTTGTGCCATGGGCCTCGTTGGGCCAGCCCACTAGCTGCGATGGCACGGTGACGGTGGGACAAGGGCCCCACGTGTCAGCCACATATGGGGGTAGACGACAGAAGGGGACGGCATCGCGGTAGGCTCGGCCAAACCGGACGGAGACCACACCATGGTTCTCCAGCAGTTCTCCATCGGTGGCTCGGTTTCGCCGGTGAGGGTAGGCCAGTGAGGTAGAGGGGGGGTCACGACGTGTGCGTGGGTGGTGGTGTGGAGAGGAGGGATGGAGCAGGTAGAATTGGCGACGTGCACCCAGAACGCCAGTGAGGTGCTAAGCCATGGCGCAGCAACTCTCCGGTTCTACTGGCATGGCACCGGCCAGGGGAGAGAGGGAGGAGGTGCATGCAGGGGTAGCAGAGCTCATGCCTACCTCAATTTGGGGGGAGCGACTAGAGGGAGTTGGATTTGGGCGGCGACGAGGTGGTCCACGACGGTCCTTTCCCGGTGGGCTAGCCCACTGAGAGCACCAGCGAGGGGAGTGGATGTGTGCGTTTGAGTGTGTATGGGTGGAAGTGGTGCCATGATGGCTGAGGTGCGTGCCCCTTTTATAAGAGGTGGCAAGAGGTGACCAGCGCATCGCGGCTTGGCCGAGTGCGCGCGGCGTGCACGTGCGTGGCGGTGAGCGTAGAGGGTGTCGACGGACAACATGGCATATCGGCTCTTTGGCAACGGTGTAGCTCCGGTGAGGGTGGTGTTCGCCACAGTGTCAGGATGCAGAGCAGCAGGGCTGAGGCAGTGGGATGCTCGGAGGGCATCATGCAGCGGTGAGATTCTTGGTGGTGTGGCACCATTGCGAGCCGGGGCGGAGGCGTGGGTGACACGGCGGCTTGCCGTGCTGCTGGTGAGGTGGAGGGGAGAAAGGCGGGACTGGCGCGGGAGGAAGGGGACAGCGCTGGTGCGCAGGCCCAGGTGTTGACGGTCGTAATCTCATGATATCTACCTTCAATTATCCACCAAATGAAGCAAAGCGTGTCAATAAAATGGACTAACCCCTACTACTAATGAGTTTTATTGGTGTTTCTTAGCCTACTGATATCAATCCACAAGCGGACGGAAACACGTTGTAGCTTTTCACCCAAGAGTGTTCCAGGGTATCGAAATCCGCGAGGAACGAGGAGTAACTCAACGTAGAACAAATAGAACCTAACAGTAAAACCAGCAATTGTAGAGATATAAAACAGAGCAGAGCAGGATCACTACTTTAAATATAACAACTTAACTTTACTCAACAAACTAGTACTCTACTCAACAGGTTTACTTAGACAACGATACTGTAGAACCACTTTCGGGCACCAGAGTGCTGATAACCCAAACTAGAAAGGCAGGTACTGCAGATCTCAGCTATGCGTCGATGACAAGTTATCCAAACGATGGGGTTGGACTACACAGGACACACACCTGCTATCATCAGGTGGGACTACCAACCAAAACTGTGTGGGACAAGACACCTTCCAATGCAAACTCTAGTCTAGACACCACGTCTACACGAACGAGTTTACTACTACACTGGTTCGAAGCCAGAGAGCAAGCACAACTGTATAGCTAAACTACACAGAGCACACTTGGCACCCGTAAACTATTGAGCAGGTACTGAGAATGTAAATAAAGTAAGTATGAAATAAATAAAGGAGGAGACAAGGAACTTTACTGTATCCTGGAAATAGAGTAATAATTCCTGTGAGAATAAGAGCTCGGGAATAGAATACCAGAGAGAAATCCGACTCCTTCACTCTACAACTCACTACTCACTCTTGATACAATTGGCTCTCTCTACAATGCCAAGGGTGGCCTCACTACTATACTCTACACTCAACTATGAAACCACACTATGCTTCTCTTGATCCACCACACCTTGCAAGTGACCTCCCGAGGGGTATTTATAGCTTGGAGACCGAGGAGGGTACTTATGGGTGCATTAGGTCGGTTGTGGGTGTGGGTCGGTGGTCGGCCGACCAAGGCGGGGGTCGGCCGACCTTTTGGGAGGTTGGGCGGCCGTCCGATGAAGCGCCTTTTTTGCTCCTGCAGTTGTGATGCACTCCATACGTCGGTGGACAGTTGTGGCGGTTGAAACACGTGCAAAACGGGGTCAGTGCATGGTTGGCCGACCATAGGGTGTGGTCGGGCAACCACCTGATTGGCTGCATGTTGTTCCCTTGGATTGCTGACGTCATCAATCCCTTGTGTGATGGCCCTTCGACGCTTGGATGCATTGGATACTTGATCCAACGATTGTATTTGGCATGTTTTGTGTTTGTTTGCATGCAGGTCCAGGATTGGTGATGTGGCAGGGTCGGGCGGCCATGGGCCTTGGTCGGGCGACCATGCCTTCTGGGCTGGGTCTGCCTAGTGGGCTGCCTAGTCATCCTGATGGTTGGGCGACCCTAGGGGGTGGTCGGCCAACCCTGAGAGATGGTCGGGCGACCCTGGTGGGCTGCCCGGTGGGCTGCCCCACCTCTCTGATGGCCGAGCGACCCTGGGAAAAGGTTGGCCAACCCTGGGAGATGGTCGGGCGAACCTGGAGATGGTCGGCCGACCATGGGTGTTTGGCCCATTGCCTCTCCCCTTGCCTCATTGCCTCTATTTTGTTCAATCCCTATGGTTTTGAATATGAAGAACTCCTGCATACAACTTTTATGCACAACTTGTGGAAATGGTTAGAAATAAATGAAATCTTGGTAAAGTATACTCTAAAACATGAAATGTTGGTGGTCGAAATGGGTTTTATCGACCGCCAACACCCCCCCACACTTAAACCTTTGCTTGTCCTCAAGCAAAAAAGGGGACAAAGTGTTGTGTATGAATCTTGCATTCCTCACATCCTAAACTACTAAGGCTTTTGTGGAGCTTTAGGTAGTTGGGAGAGTGAGGCTTTCCCATTATGTTTACATTGTCGAATCAAATTAGGTGTCAAGAAAGAATTCATAATCAAGTGAGATTTGACCAAGTGGAAGTGTAGTGTAGGGGTTTGTCTCTTGTAGGTGCTTGGTTTGAATCCCATGTTTGCATAGAGGGCATGGAGTCCTTTTCTTTTCTTTCTTTTCTCATTTTTCTTCCCCCTTTTTTTTCTCATACTTTTTCTTTCATTCTCTCTCTTTTTTTTCCGAATCTCCGTGCCTCTCTTTCTTTCAAACAGAGCTTGGATGGTGTCAATAACAATTCATTGCACACCTTTTTGAGAGACTTTATTTTGTGGAACGTTCATGTGAAGGCCAAAATTCTCAATTGATTCGAATTCTTGTAATGGCACAAAACTTGATAAGACTCAAAACAATCAAGGAAGCAAGAGTGTACGAATTCTCTTTTCATATGTGGCACTGGTGGGACAGGGATAGGAACTTGAGATCATCCAAGATGGAGCCCTCTTTTTATTTTGCAAATAAAGCTCTTTACTCATGTGGGAGGTTCCTTTAGTATTCTCCAATTATCTCATATCACAAGAATCAACAAACTAAACAACAAGTGGTTCCCTATTCATGATAGTATTCAAAGGCAAGATTAATCTAGCATAAGGCATAAAATGGTGCAAGCACAAGTTGAAATTGACATTATGATCATGTAGAGCATAGTTTACAAGGTTCCATGTGTAAGGCATACAATTTGAGAGGTGTACAGAATGAAATGTCCAAACCTGATCTCCTAAATGTGGGTTCGAGATAGGAATGGGCCAGCCAGCCCACCAACATGGCCGAGTGGCCATGGGGGTGGTCGGCCGACCACTCCATGTTGGAGTCTGACCCGTGCGCTGGTTTGTTTCTACTGTGTGAGCCTTGGGGAGACATGACAACGCGGCATAACATGTTTTCGTGAAATACATGGTCGGACGACCTTAGGGCAAGGTCGGGCGGCCATGCATTGTTGCCGTTTCCCCTGAATTTTTCTGAGTAGCGAGATGACATCCTGCACAAGGTATTTCTTGCATGGTTTCTGCAGGATTAGTGACACGAGGTCGAATGGCTTTGGCCATTCTACCCAAACTTTATTGGAAAAAGGGAAAGTATCCTACCTTTATTGAATTCAATAAATTTGGAGGCGCATGTTACAAAAGGGAATTAAACAAACAAAAACTATTCAACCTAAGAATTAAAACTAATGCGCCTAAAATAACTAGAAGCATGGGAGTGTATGGTGCAAGTGGATCATAAAGAACAGGATGTCCCATGGCTTCTACGAGGCGGCAAACTTTGGCGGACATTCATTTCTAAGGACATCGAATTTATCATTAATATCCATCCGCCATAGTTCACCTTCAGCGCAGCGCTCCTCTAGGTTTTGCAACTTTGTCATAAGTGCTATGTTTTCCTCCTTAAGAGAGGCCACCATGTCTTCTTCATCAGATGAATCTTCAAATTTCCCTGGCGGCCCTCTTATGGGGGGTGGAATAGCCACCCTCTTCACCGTCCTCCTTGGTGGAGTTGAGTCAATGGACTCATCTATGAAGGCATCTGACTTCACAACCCTAGGGATGAACACCTTCACATACCCACCCGGGGGAGTTTTCACTCCACGGAGGGTATGGGATGATGGACTAGGGAACGCCGGCTCCTTAGATGGCCCGACGGCCTCTTCCTAGAAGAGACTCTCGATGCACTTCACCGGGGCCAGGACCCCTGAAGTAGGATGAGGAGATGGGCATGCCACCTTCTTAGCAATGGCCTTCATGGGGGACAGACCGCGAGGGGGCCTGTCCACACTGTGGGAGCGCCGAGGGGAGTCCGGGCGACCATCTCGGGAGGCCGGCCGGCCATGGGGGCTGTCGGCCATGGTCGAGCGACCATTGGATGTGGTCAGCCAACCATGGGGACCAAGCCCCGTCGGCCAGGGTGAATTACTGATGAGTCTCTCAGGACTCTCTTCCTTTGGGATGAATCGTAAAGGCCGTGGTGAGTCCTCGGACGCCAGAGAGTAGGTGGCGGTGGTGCCCGAGTTGAGAGAGGTGATGGCCTTGCCATTGTTGTGTGGACAAGGTGTTGCCATGGCTGGTGTGGGGATGAGAGGAGTGTAGATGGGCAAGAAGACGATCTCCTCTTCCTTAAAACGTCACCCTCCTCGATCTCATCCACTGAACATAACTGAATTTGTAGGGAAAAAGGCTCCAAAACTCGATATTCGAATTTTGTGCAGTTGGGCAGCCATGCGGAAGTCGGGCGACCTGGCCCGAGCGTCGGCCGACCTCGACTGCGGTCGGACGACCATCCCCTGTGCCCGCAACTGCACCAGGGGCTGGGCGACTGGACCCGAGGGTCGGCCGACCTCGCCAACCTTGGTTGGACATGCTAGGAGTTGGGGTGCCCCTCTTTGGTGAGTCTCAGTCCTATTTTGGTGTGTGGAATGTCAGTTCTATTGAGATTTTCAGCAAAAGGTGAGATTAGATAGAATTTTAAGGGAGAAAAGTTGTAGTGTACATGACTTCTTTCAAGGTCTGAGCTCGACCATGGATGAGTGATCAAACCACCTCGTGTAGCTTGAAGACATCCATTTCTTCGAGAGGGGGCATTTCGGGCCCAAGAAAGATTTTAAGGTGTTGCCCATTCGCCTTGAAAACCCTTCCGTCATCGTCCAGGAGGGTGACGGCGCCGTGATCGGCGGCTTCAAGGACCGTGAAAGGTCCTTCCCACTTACTTATAAGCTTCCCATTAACAAATAAACGAATGTGGGAATTAAAGAGTAATACGTTATCTCCCGGTTTGAATGTCTTGATCTTGATCTGCTTATCGTGCCATCTTTTGGTGCGCTCCTTGTATAGCTTGGTACTGTGGTATGTCTTCTCCCTCCATTCCTCGAGTTCGGCTAGTTGAATTTGCCTTCTTATGCCTGCCACCTGGAGATCTATGTTCCACCTCTTTACCACCCAGTGAGATTTGAATTCGAGTTCCACTGGAAGATGACAAGTCCTGCTGTACACCATTTGGTATGGTATCATGCCAATGGGAGTCTTGTATGCAGTGCGATATGCCCAGAGAGCATCGGGTAGCTTGGATACCCATTCTTTTCCCATAGCCTTGACCGTCTTTTGCAATATGTTCTTGATTTGTTTATTTGACGTCTCGGCTTGGCCACTTGTCTGCGGATGGTAGGGGGTGGCGACGCGGTGGTCCACACCGAGTTCAGCGAGACACTTCCTGAAGTGCTTGTCAATGAAATGTGCGCCCCCATCACTGATGATGGCTCGTGGCACTCCAAAGCGAGGAAAGATGGTTTCCCAGAACATCTTAATGGAGTGTCTTGAGTCCACTGCAAGACACAGTATTGCCTCTACCCATTTCGATACATAATCCACTGCGACGAGAATGTACTCCTTGTCTCCACTCTTGGGAAAAGGTCCCATGAAATCTATGCCCCACACATCAAATATGTCAATTTGGAGATTACTTGTGAGTGGCATAGCATCTCTTGGATTTATGTTCCCTTGACGCTGGCACCTTGGACACCGCCGCACGAACTCTTTTGCATCTTCATACATAGTGGCCCAGTAAAACCCACTCTGCCAAACTTTTGTATGAGTTCGATAAGCCCCATAGTGACCTACATAAGAGGATGCATGACATCTATCAAGGACTTGCGGTGCTTCATAAGCTGGAATGCAGCGACGTAGGAGTCCGTCTGCGCAGAGTTTGTATAGGTAGGGGTCATCCCAGAGATAGAATCGGCTGTTGTGGGCCAATTTCCTCCTATCTGCTCCTTCAGGTACATAGCTGGCAACGATGTAATTTACCACATTAGCATACCAAGGTTGGGCTGTTGTCACCTTCAAGAGCTGATCATCTCTCATCTAGTCATCGATCGGCAAGGGCGAAGTTTCTTCAAATTTTATTCGTGAGAGGTGATCTGCAACTGAATTCTCCACTCCCTTTTTATCTCTGATGTCAATATCAAACTCTTGGAGTAGCAGCAACCACCGGATCAGTCATGGCTTTGCATCTTTCTTGATTAGGAGGTATTTGAGAGCAGAATGATCTATGTAGATGATGACTTTTGATCCTACCAAGTATGATCTGAACTTATCAATTGCAAATACCACTGCTAATAACTCTTTCTCGTTGGTTGAGTAATTCGGTTGTGGTCCAGTGAGCGTTTTGCTTGCATATGAGATGGCATGATGCTTTTTATCCTTGCTCTGACCTAGTACTGCTCCAACAGCGAAGTCGCTTGCATCACACATGATTTCAAATGGTAAGTTCTAGTCGGGCGGCTGAATAATTGGGGCTAAAACCAGTTCCTTTTTGAGCGTGTGGAAAGCTTCTAGACATTCCTCATCAAACACGAAAGGTACATCCTTGGCTAATAGGTTGGTCAGAGGCCGGGCTATGTGGGAGAATTTTTTGATAAATCTCCTGTAGAACCCTGCATGGCCTAAGAAGCTTCGGATGGCCTTTATGTTGGTGGGTGGAGGTAGTTGTTCAATGACCTCGATCTTTGCATGATCTACCTCTATGCCTCTTTCTGAGATTCTGTGTCCCAAAATGATTCCTTCTCTAACCATGAAGTGGCACTTCTCCCAATTCAAGACAAAATCGACTTCTTTGCACCTTCGGAGAACTTTTTCAAGATTCTCCAAACATCCATAAAAGCTTTTGCCATAAACTGAGAAGTCGTCCATCAATACTTCCATGATATTTTCAATGAAATCAGATAAGATTGCCATCATACACCACTGCAATGATGCTAGAGCATAGCATAGCCCAAACGACATTCACCTGTATGCGAAAGTTCCGTATGGGCATGTGAAAGTTGTCTTACTCTGGTCCTCTGGGTGAATCGGAATCTGTTGGTATCCAGAGCAGCCGTCAAGATAGCAAAAGAAGGAGTGTTTTGCCAGTCTTTCCAACATTTCATCGATGAAAGGAAGAGGGAAGTGATCCTTCCTGGTGGCGGCATTGAGTTTGCTATAATCGATGCACATCCGCCAACCGGTGACAGTTCTCTGTGGTATTAAGTCATTGTTCTGATTCTTGACAACTGTCATCCCTCCTTTCTTTGGCACAACTTGTACCGGACTAACCCATTCGCTGTCTCTCACGAGGTAGATGATTCCCGTGTGAAGTAGTTTTAGTACTTCCTTCTTGACTACCTCTCTCATCGCGTTGTTAAGTCGACACTGTGGTTCCCTTGTTGGTTTGTGGTCAACCTCCATAAGGATGCGATGAGTACATAGGTTGGGACTGATTCCTTTCAGATCTTGCAGAGAATATCCAAGCATAGATCTATACTTCTCCAAAACTGAAAGTAATCATCGGCTCTCACTCTCTGTCAGCTTGTCACTGATGATTACCGGTGTGTCCTCATTCAAGCGGAGGAAGGTGTACTTCAGGCCAGGTGGTAGTTGCTTTAGTTCTATCTTCGGAGCTTCAGGCCATAAGGATTCACCTAGTTCTTCAAACTTCCATGGCTCCTCTACCGTACTGAAGTCGCTAACAGCCTCTTCCTCTAGGCTATCTTGACCCATTTCCTCAAGTGAAAGGCTCATCACTTCTTCTATAGGGTCAATCTCTGGCTTTGCTTCAGTTTTAGCATTGAGTGATCTATCGATGTTGACATTGATTTCTTCATTGCCAAGCTGAAGCTGCAGCCTCCCTCTGTATATATTTGAGCTAGTGAGGGTGGCGATTGGGATCCTAACCACAATCAATGGTGTGGATCCCTCGGGGATGTCAAAGACGTGGAAGTCCAAGAACACCTGAGTATCCCGCAAGGATGTTGGAATTACCCGCAAAACACCTTCGCATTTCAAATAACTGGCATTTGTCCATTGCAGACGCATGGTAGACCTTGATAGCGGCCGTGTCAGGTTGTAGTCATCCATTACGTGCTTAGGGATTATATTGACTCCTACCCTTGGGTCATAGATAATATCTTGCGGTTGAAGCCTTGATACTTGGCCCGGGATGACACTGGGGTCTGGATAGAATTTGATTGCTCTTGTGTCCAGCCGTCTCTCCTCTAGTCAATCCTGATTAATAGCTGCTTAAAGACAGAGCAGGTCCTCCTTCATGTGTTCTTTATGATTTGGTAATATGTATGCTAGTTGTGAGGTCATGTTGAAGCATTGGCCTTCTTTGGGCAACCGAGAGGCGCCGCCAAAGTCCATGAATATTTCGTTCTCAAAGGAGAACGGAGGTGCCAACGAAGGGACTGTCAAGGCTAAACTGATCCTCTCAGTTTGCCATGACGATGGTTCTGGGACTTCCTCGATCCGAGGGGTGATGGTGGAGATGGGTGAGATGGTGTTTGTCTCTCTTCATGATCAAGTGACTTGGGTGGCTTCTGTGGAGGTGGTTCTTCTAATGTACCAAGGCCAGAAGCCTTCTCAAGGATTTTGTCAAGAATTTTTCTTCCCTCAGAGGGTTTTAGGTGTGAGAACGATCCTCCTGAGGCTAAGTCAAGGCAGAGATCAGCACTAGGTGAGAGACGTCGGATGAAGTGCTGCAACAACATTGCCTCTGGAATTGCCAAGTCTGGTCCTGAAGAGACCAGATGTTTGAAGTGTGCCCACTTGCCCCCAAAGATTCTCTTTCTCGTTGACAAAATGATAAAATTTCGCAACGGAGATCGACAACCTTATTTGGCGGAAAGAAATGAAGACAAAAACTAGCCTTTAGGTCCTCCCAACTCCCTTCTACTTTACCAACTGCCTGCTTGCACCAGATTTTTGCATCCACCGTTAATGAAAACGGAAAAAGCAACCATCGAAGTGTTTCATCGGACATTCCCGACATGACCAAACAGCTGCATAACTATTCAAACTCCTGGAGGTGTGCGTAGGGACATTCTGATTCCAATCCCCCGAATGATTGGTCCCGAACCATGGCTATCAAGCCGGGACGTAGCTGATAGCCCTCTGTAGTGATGGGTGTCGATGATGATGGATGCTCCAAATAATCGCCCTTTGGAGCAGTGAGTTGATAGATAGGCATGGAATCCATATGGTAGATGATATGCAGTATTTGGTGGGGATATATGTGGTGGTTGTGTATGGTGTGAGTATGGATGATCCTAAGTTCTAGTCAAATTAGCTACCGTTCCCCAGCAAAGGCGCTAGAAAAGCTTGTTGGCATTTCTTATCCTACTGATATAAATCTGCAAGCGCACGGAAACACATTGTAGCTTTTCACCCAAGAGTATTCCAGGGTATCGAAATCCACGAGGATAGAACCTAACAGTAAAACCAGCAATTGTAGAGATATAAAACAGAGCAGAGCAGGATCACTACTTTAAATATAACAACTTAACTTTACTCAACAAACTAGTACTCTACTGAACAGGTTTACTTAGACAACGATACTGTAGAACCACTTTCGGGCACCAGAGTGCTGATAACCCAAACTAGAAAGGCAGGTACTGCAGATCTCAGCTATGCGTCGATGACAAGTTATCCAAACGATGGGGTTGGACTACACAGGACACACACCTGCTATCATCAGGTGGGACTACCAACCAAAACTGTGTGGGACAAGACACCTTCCAATGCAAACTCTAGTCTAGACACCACGTCTACACGAACGAGTTTACTACTACACTGGTTCGAAGCCAGAGAGCAAGCACAACTGTATAGCTAAACTACACAGAGCACACTTGGCACCCGTAAACTATTGAGCAGGTACTGAGAATGTAAATAAAGTAAGTATGAAATAAATAAAGGAGGAGACAAGGAACTTTACTGTATCCTGGAAATAGAGTAATAATTCCTGTGAGAATAAGAGCTCGGGAATAGAATACCAGAGAGAAATCCGACTCCTTCACTCTACAACTCACTACTCACTCTTGATACAATTGGCTCTCTCTACAATGCCAAGGGTGGCCTCACTACTATACTCTACACTCAACTATGCAACCACACTATGCTTCTCTTGATCCACCACACCTTGCAAGTGACCTCCCAGGGGGTATTTATAGCTCGGAGACCGAGGGGGGGGGTACTTATGGGTGCACTAGGTTGGTTGTGGGTGTAGGTCGGTGGTCGGCCAACCAAGGCGGGGGTTGGCCGACCCTAGGGGAGGTCCGCTGACCTTTCAGGAGGTCGGGCGACCATCCGATGAACCGCCTTTGTTGATCCTGTAGTTATGATGCGCTCTATACAACGGTTGACAGTTGTGGCAGTTGAAACACATGCAAAACGAGGTCAGTGCATAGTCGGCCAACCATGGGGTGTGGTCGGGCGACCACCTGATTTGCTGCATGTTGTTCCATCGGATCGCTGACGTCATCAATCCCTTGTGTGATGGCCTTTCGACGCTTGGATGCATTGGATACTTGATCCAACAGTTGTATTTGATGTGCTTTGTGTTTGTTTGCATGCAGGTCTAGGATTGGTGATGTGGCAGGGTCGGGCGGCCATGGGCCATGGTCGGGCGTCCATGCCATCTAGGCTGGGGCTGCCTGCTGGGCTGCCCATTCATCCTGATGGTCGGGCGACCCTGGGGTTGGTTCGCCGACCCTGAGAGATGGTCGGGCGACCCTGGGGAGAGGTCGACCAACCCTGGGAGATGGTCGAGCGACCCTAGAGATGGTTGGCCGACCATGGGTGTTTGGCCCATTGCCTCTCCCCTTGCCTCATTGCATCTATTTTGTTCAATCCCTATGGTTTTGAATTTGAAGAGCTCCTGCACTCAACTTTTATGCACAATTCGTGGAAATGGTTAGAAATAAATGAAATCTTGGTAAAGTATACTCTAAAACATGAAATGTTGATGGTCGAAATGGGTTTTATCGACCGCTAACAAGTTCCACTAGTTTTGTATGAATATTTGGATGAAGGTACCAAAATGCACATAAAACAGCTAAAAACCTATCAAGGATCAAAGATGGGCACTGTAGGTAAACTGGCTGGGTTGGCCGCCATGGGTCCAAGCCGCCCGACCACCTACTGGGTTGCCCGACCCGGTGGTTGGTTTGGCCGACCATGCACCGTGGCCGCCTGACCATCCAGCCAAGCGCACTTGCCACGTTATCAATCCAAACCTACAAAGAAACACAAAGGCAGTGTAATCCAATCGTCAAACCAAGCATCCAATGTATCCAAGGGCCGAAGGACCACCAAACCACAGATCGGTGATGTCACTAATCTAGGAGAAGAGCCATTCAACAAATCAGAGCAGGACACGTGGTCGCCCGACCTTATGCAGGGTTGGCCGACCATGCAAGGCTCTCATTTTACACGTGCACCAACCGTCTCAACTTCCAACTGACGTGGGGAAGCAAGATCAAGCCGTTGGATGGCTAAGTTAGTGGATCGGGTGGTCGCCCGACCATGGGGCTAGGTCGATCGACCCCCTACATGGTCAGCTAACCACCGCCTTACCCCCTAAACCGACCTAAGCCACCTATAAATACCCTCTCACTTGCTGGACTATAAATAGGCCCCGAGAGCTCATTTGTAGAGGTGTGGAGAAGTTGAGAGCTACATTCTACCTTAGAGAGTGCCATTTCTACATCTTAGTAGTTAGGATAGTCCTGTGAGTTAGAGTGAGTCGAGCTTTGCCTCGGAGTTCTCAGAGATATCTCTAAGTCTACGGTAAAGTCCTTGTATCTTGTACTCTTATCTTTAGTATAACATATTTATGCTTTACTTTATTTCTATCTCTTGCAAGTTTGGTGCACCTTTCTTTGCATACTTGCAAGGCTTAGGCTGTGGTTATCTTTGTTAGTCAAGTCCCGTTATTCTTGCCAGTGCTATAATCCAACCTGTACGCCAGGCTCTGGTTTGGTCCTCTCCTCTGATCAAGGACGATCTATTGTCACTCAAGCTTTACTTGAGTAAGTTTATAGCATGACATCCTCTCCACGCAGATTTGCTTGGTAGCTCCACTCGGCGACAGCGTGTGGTGTGGCTCTATAGTCTAGGCCCATTTGTTCAAGAGGCCCATAAGTGATAGCCGGGTTCTCTTTCGGGTGTCAACTATCTACCCCCGGACCCCTCGAAGGCGCTGGAATTTCGCTCGACATGAGACCCTAACTTGTTTACTTGAGTTTGCTTAGTTAACCATGACATAGTCTTTGCAGCCGAATAGAATAGAGTTTGGGAACTTTATCTCGCTCGTTGTCCTCCCAGGCAACTATACCTCTCTACGTGTATCTTAGGTAGTTTATTTACTTCTTCACCATACACCTATCTTTATCAGACTTACCCCTGACTAGCAACTAGTTGGTACATTTATTACAGTACAGTGACTTCGATTTGAGTTTATCCAATTATGCTCTCCCGCCAACCGCTTCCCTGTGGATAAATACGATACTCGGAATACTCTGAGTGAAAGGCTACAGCGGTCTCCGTGCGCTTGTGGAGGAAAACCTGTTAAGGCTAAGAGACGCCAACAAGCTTTTGCTGGCGCCGTTGCCGGGGAAGCAATAGGCAGAGATATAATTGATAATCTCTTTTCGAACCCCGTGTCTGTTATAAAAATACCAACTAGTCTTTAGTAGGCTCACTTGTCTCTATTGTTTTTGTTGTGGATGCAACAGAGGTGTGTATGATCGGTTTGGACCTACCGGTAAACTTCCACAATAATCTAGAGTCCTTGCTCAGGAGAGTCCATTCAAAGACTGTCCACGGGCAGAGACCTGTACCGACGAAACTTGAATCAACTGCATCAACGAGTCGTACTCCGTTCACCAACGTCATGGCTGAAAAGACTATCCGTGAGTTCTCCATTCCCTCCAGCAACAACGTTCCTACGGGACCTGAAGTGCAAGCGGGAGAGAACTTTGAGCTCAAACCCGGAGTCATTCACATGGTTCAAGCTATCTCATTCTGCGGACAAGCAACGGAGGATGCCAACAATCATCTGTAGCAATTCCTAGAAATCTGCAGCACATTCACAATGAAAGGTGCATCCCACGACGCTGTCAAGTTACGCCACTTCCAATTTTCGCTTGTTGGAAAGGCGAAGCAATGGTTCTACCTCAATCGTGCCACACTGTTGACGTGGTATGCGCGCTCTAATGCATTCCTCGCCAAATATTTCCCTCTAGGGAAGACCAATGCATTGAGGAACAAGATCTCGAGCTTTCAACAACTCATAGATGAAACAGTGGCGGAGGCCTGGGAACGATTACAAGAGTACATCGCGGCCTGTCCCCACCATGGAATGGAACAATGGCTTATCATCCAGAGCTTCTTTCATGGATTGAACCGCTCAGCACAAGAGCACCTGGATGCAGCCGCCGGAGGATCCTTCTTATCCCAGAGTGTGAGAGCAGCCAAGGATCTCATTGAAAAGATAGCCACAAATCAGGGATGGAAAGAAGAGAGGTCTAGTACCCGATACCGTGGAGTTCGTCACATTGATAGCACCAACATACTCGCCGCCAAGATGGACTTGCTCTTAAAGAAGCTAGAAGACAGTCCTAAGACCGCTCCAGTCCAGGCCCTCGACGCTCGCATGACTTGCGAAGTCTGTGGAAATACGGGGCATTTGGGGAACAGCTGCCCCAAAACTCGACCAGAGGATGCCAATTTCATCGGTAATTCTAGCAACCTCAACAACGGGAATCGTCCTCAACCAGGTTGGAATTCAAGACCATACATTCCATTCTCCGGACAAGGTAACTCCTCAGGTAATTTGCAGCAATTTAACAAGCCTAGCTCGTTTGATCAAAAAGCTGTGAATGATAGCATTAGTAAGAAATTTCATGCTAATGATAGTCTTTTCAAGTCTATCTCTCTTCAAATGGAGACTCTTAATAGTGCTATGAAAAATCAACTGAGTTTTAATAAAATGTTAGAAACACAAATAGCTCAGTTAGCTGCCTCTTTGCCTAATGCTAATGTGGGTAAGCCGCCGGGTCAGCCTGAACCTCCTTCCCTAGTGGTAGTAAGTCCACTCAGGACTCTCCAGACCCTAGTGGTGCACCATGCACTCACAATGCAGGCAAAGAATAGGAGAAGACCACTGAAACAGAGGAGATGGATGATCATGAGATCAGACCTAAACAGTGAAGGACAAGGCGCCACCGAAATCACATCCACACGAATTCTATGACACAACGGTGCTACCTTTCCCCCAGCGCAACAAGAAGGCTGCCACTGATGAACAATACAGTAAGTTCGTTGAGGTCATTAAGAAATTATATGTCAATATACCCTTGCTAGATGCTATGCAGGTACCGACATATGCCAAGTACTTAAAAGATATCCTCAACAACAAAAAGCCTTTGCCATCAGCGGAAGTTGTCCGCATGACAGAAGAGTGTAGCACAGCTATACTCAATCAGCCTCCACAGAAGAAAAAGGACCCTGGAAGTCCTACCATTCCATGCTCTATTGGGAACCAAGTCTTCAACCAAGCCTTATGTGACCTCGGAGCAAGCGTCAGTGTTATGCCCAAAGTTGTCTTTGACAAACTCAACCACACTGCACTCGCTCCCACCACTATTTGCCTGCAGCTCGTGGACCAATCCATACGCCACCCCATTGGGATTGCTGATGACGTTCTAGTGAAAATCCAGAATTTTCTAATCCCTGTGGACTTCGTGGTGTTAGACATGGAGATTGATGCAAAGACACCGCTAATTCTTGGGCGACCATTCCTGAGTACTGCAGAGGCAAACATTGATATTGGAGCCGGAGAAATCTACCTCAACATCAATGGAGTGAGGGAGATATTCTCTTTTGGACCCAAGGTGGAATAGTGCAATCATGTGAAGTTTAAGTGCCAAAAATATGTGCCGAAGCCACCAATCATAGACGCCTCCGGAAAAGAAATGGACAGTCTCGTAGCATTCATGAAACGGAAGTTAGCCAGCGAGGCTGCCATCCGACGACAGGAAGAACAAGATCGGAAGAAGGCAAGAGCTAACAAGGCTAGCTGTTGACGGCACTTAAGCACGGCAAACCTTATACTGCAAGCGACAGTATCGCGTGTAGCTTTTCCCCAGGATGAGTATCGTGGGTTTTGTCAATCCAGGAAACGAACTAATTGCGAACTAATTACCAAGAGTTTACGATAAACTAACGGTATAAAACAAGGTTCTAATCTACATCTAAACTAGCCCTAAACAATATCTAATCTACATCTAAACTATGCTAATACTATAAGATAAGCAATTAGAACACTAATTAAAGGGTATTAACTAGAGTCTAATCAAGCCCTAATTGGATCCAAGACATGCATGATTGGGCGCCACAACTGGATTAGAGTAGCGAGATAACTAGAGGCTCAAGGAAGAAACAAGCATGATCAAGCATAAACTTCATAGCACAATTAAATCAAGATCAATCAACCTAACCCCCTAGATCGGTTTAACCTTTCCCCGGGCTCCACTGTCACTGGTAACCAGGTAATCGACGAGAAACTTTTAACAGGCACATAATTAGAGAACTAGCTTCTAATTACTTTGTAAGGTCTAATAACATAATTAGCACAACTAGAACATCTAATCACCATGATAAAAAAAACTAGATGAACAACTATATCATTAGTAAGCTAGATCAATGATCAAGAACACTAGAAGAATATAACCCTTAATGACATGCTCTAATTAACATGCATCTAGACCTAAAGTTAATTGGAGCTAGAACAAGCATAATTGGAACAAGAAGATGATAATTAGACAAGATCAATGCTTCATTAATAAATTGTATCATACTTACAACCATGGCCATAGCTCTTGACGATACAATTAGACCTCTGGAGCTAGGTAATTAGAGCACCATGCAAGGGCTCTAATCACCTCTACGGATCAGAGAGGCTCTAATCTATAGCCTAGAAACTCGACCCTCTACTCTCCTCTAATTGTTGTCCCTCTTCTCTACTTCTTGTCGCCTTGATAATGAATTGGATGCCCGACCTCGGGGCCTAGCCTGGCTTTATATTGTCCAGAGAAGACATGGAAAAAAAGGAATCGGAAACCGACGTAGGGAGTCCTCTGTTCGGCCGACTTGGGGGGCTCTGGTTGGCCGACCAGGGCTATTCCCTCGTCCGTTTATTTTCTTCTTTCGCGAGGACATTGCTTGATGCTTAAGAAATATAATTGCGAGGGATCTCGGACTCTTGGGATTCTGGAATCTTCTATATTCTCCGAGAATTGTCGAAATCTTCTGGTTTTGAATAGATATGAAGTGTCTTGACACCTTCCATGTAGATTTCTTCTAGTAGCTTCCCTTTCCAGCGTAGCATATGATATCTTTTAGAAGTTTCCGGTTAGAAAGCCTTGATTAACTCAGAGGAGGAGCATAAGTCAACCAAGCCTTCCTTGATCATCATCTTCATAAAATGACATCTTAGAGGCCTTTTCTCACTCGAGGTAGATTGTGGTGCATTTCGCGAAAAACTGGTCAAAAACTTGCAAAAATGAAGTATAGCAAAATTCCAAGACAATGTTACAAAATCCACAATAATCGGTGATAAATGTTAGTAAAAGATATAGTTGACGCATAAAATCAGTGAAAAACCACATAAAATGATACAAAATATTCATTCAAATGTTTCGTCAACAACATCCCCACTCTTAAACCTTGCTCGTCCTCGAGTAAGTCAAGAATCAGCGTTGCTCTACATTAACTTTTTCATACTCTAATCTTAATCAATCAAACTAACAAGCTCTCTCAAAATTTTAGTGTGAGCCAGCAAATTATGAAAGAAAAGATATTCAACTAAGCTCATCCCACAGTAAAAGAATTAGGAAGAATTTAAATTTATCAATGACACATCTCCTTATTTTAACAATATGTTTTTGAAAAAGATAATCAAACCCTTAGAGATAAATTCTTGCAAAGCCAAAGAAACACACTCAACTCTCCAGTCTCTCAATATCTAAATGGTATTCAATATATATATATGAAGGTGGAAGCTTATCTGGAGCTTGGTATGAATACTAATCAAAACTTGTTTTCAAAATATTGTCAAATCAAGAAAGAAATCTGCTGGTTTTACTAAGACTTGTCAAAAAGGTCATGGAATAAAATAATGTTGAGAGGGAAAGGATGGAACACACATATTTAGAATAGTGGACATATGCAAGTATCAATGGATGATCTCAAGGCATAAATGAAGTCCTTGCTATCGGATTGCACATGGTTGGAATATTTTCTGGAGTATATATAAACAAGATATCCTTTATTAATACTAAAGAAAAACTATATATATAACTCTTAAAAAAAATACTCAGAAGATTATTGAGGGCCTGCTAAATTTGACTAATCAAAATTAAAGCACAATAAAGATAAAGCGGCAACTTTTATTATTTTCTTTAAAACAATGTTATCATTAATTAATTAAGCATAGATCATGGTTGTAGCATTAATCATACTATAAATCTAAACTAACACACTAAAAACAAGAGAAACACAAAGGGAACACCAAATTGATAGATATAAGTAAATAAATGCAGAATTCAAAATGAAAAGAGAAGGTGTTAGAAATACGTTACCGGATATTCCTTTAATTTTCCTGTTATTAAATAATTTCCTGCAAAATAATTCAAGTGCACATACTACTCTCGAGGTAACGGTCGAGAGCAGAAGCAATTTACCATAATCTAAAAATTTTCCAAATGACTTTTAACTTGTGGCCTAGTTAAACTTAATAAAAGATAAATAAAAACCTAATGGGTGTATGTGAGTGTAAGCGTGTAATTATGCAAGAAATAAGTATATAAACAAAGACAATGATCGAATCAATGTTCTAAACACCATGTGTACAACTTGATTGCCAAGTCTCTCCATAGCCATAAGGATCAATGAACCAAAATTAAAACACCATGTTTTATCAAGGTCATCAACTCATAACGGCATAAGAAATACAAAGCACATTGCAAAGCTTTATAAACTAATCAAATGAAGTTATGAATAACTACCAAGGTTAATTAACTTCATCATGATGATCAACAATTTAATCTAAGCACCATGCTTATATAAAATTGCTAAGGAAAACATTCGACAAATGTTATCATGAACATCAAACCACACATCATGAAGCTAATTAAACAACCAAGCCAATTATAATGCAAACATGCAATTTTCATCTAAATACAAAAAGTGTGATTTATAAATGAAATTAGTAACATGAAAGGTAGAAACCAAACTGAAAAGAGTTTACACCTAATATTGAACACCATGTTCACTACTAGATTGCCAAAATTTCAAGGTAAAACACCATGTTTTAAGCTAAGAAACAAATCACTCTAATTAGTTTAGAAAACCAAAACATGTTATCTTACCAAAGGTAAGAGATATGATTAGCAAGAAACTTTTTCAATTAAACCTAATGATGATGGTCTCAAATTAAATCTAAATACCATGTTTACACTTAATTTACCAAGAAGAAAACTCGTCCGAGAATCTACATAAAAAATAAAGCATCCATTATTAAGTTTTATGAAAATTTCAAAACTAATAAAACAAGTGTGGAGAAATAAATGATAATACAAGGTGGAAATAAAATATGAAGTGATATGAAGGTGATTATCTAAAACAGAGGTTAGACTAAGTGAATTAGCCACAAGCTAAAGATTCAAAGGGTGGTGTCATGCTTCACATTTCTCTATTAAAAGACTCTAAAACTCTTTAACACTAAAACAAAAGATTAAATGGGTTGCCTCCCGAAAAGCGCTTAATTTAAAGTCATAGAGCTAGACTTCTTACTTTCCTTCATTGAAGTGAAGCCATGGTTCTTGGAGTAAGAATCCAAAGTGTCCATGCAGCTTGATACGTGTCTTGATCATAGCATCACTTGTATGCACAATCCTCCACTTATGTGTTCATGTGCCAATGTCTTTGAAGCTCCTTGCAACTGAACTTGATCATAAAAATCCCATAGAAGCACTGCCTAAGCTTTCTTCATGTTGCCATCATCTTCCTCAAGTAGATATAGCTATTGTTGCTGCCACCTCATTCTTCGTGGTAAATCTCATTGGTTTCGAACAGAACATACCTTAAACAATAGATCCATTGGATAGCCTTTGAAATTATATTTCCAACGAGTACTTATATGTCAAAATCCGATTCCGTATAGAGGAGTTATGCCCTTTTTACTCAAGCACTGCGTTCTGTCCAAACATCGATTCAGCTCGCGCGGCCTTCAATGATTTGCATATTACTCCATATAGAAATCTCCAAATTGAGTGATTCTTGTTGCGATGGAAAGAGGACTTCATGGGCTTTCCATATATAAGAGAATATTCTGTCTTTTCTTTCTAAGATCGAGCTCCATGTTGGTGACATCTTCAGCTTCCTATTTTCAGCTCTCCGATGTTGACAATCTTCAGCTTTTTGGACTTAGGTCTTGGTGGAAATTGTCTGAGTCCACCATTGTTGATCTTGATGCTTCATGGGCTTGATTTTTGTCTTCTCCATTCAGTCCACTCACTCTTCAATTTGAAACTAAATCGGACTTTTGCAAATTTTGATGATTGTCTTAAGTCCTTGTCAAATCCTTCAATCAATCACCATGAATTTGTCCTTTACTCTTTCACCACATTGATCTCATTGTTTCGAATGAAGTGTGAATTTCTCTACATGATTAGCTCATATGCATACATATATATAATATAATAACATCATGGCAATGATTAGAGATAAATGTAGAGTCACAAGGATGATTAGGTTTTAAACAAATATTTGATTCAAGAATAAAAAACAACTATAATTTAAACTGAAACTACTTAGTAAAATACTAAGGCATATATAATTCATAGATTATCTTGATTCATAAAATCAAACATGGGATAAACAAGACGATGGGTTTCTAATGATTTTGGCCAAATTAGAGAGATGATTTTGAAAGAAATAAAATAAAATTATGCTTAGATAAAATTCTAACAAAGGAATTTTTTTAGAGAGACCAAACGTTTTGAAATTTCAAATTTCAAATATAATATTGTGCACATATAATAAATCATGAGAAACATGCACATGTTCATATTTAAAATTTCAAAAGCAATTTGCACAAAAATTAAATCTGGATCGAACCACTAGGGGGGTCTAGTCGTCAGTCCCCTCTACTTTTACACAAACCTTGGCTCTCAAAATTTTTTATATCGAACCTTAAACCTTGAACCTGAGAATCGTTCAACTGCCAAACTTTAACCATCTCTAAGCATGAGTAGATTCAATTAAAATAAAAAGATCTACTAAAAGAACATGAAAACGCTCAAACCCTGGCCAGAGAACATGTTGACATTAAGCATTGCAAAGCTATGGATCATAGGTCATGTATAAACAAGAAGCTAGTCTAAATGATTCTCAAGGTATGGATTAGGTTTCATAAAAAAAACAAAACACAAAACATAAGTAGGGATATGATCACAATCAACCAACTAACATTTTAATGATTATTTTGAAACATTGTTCTAATCAAACATAGACAAACTTTAATTATACTTCTGATTAAAACGAGAATTACCTTAATCCTGAAGAAGTGAAGTTCAAATCTCATAATTGACTCCATGGTGGCTTCATCTTCTTCCTTGGAATACCATGACTGCTTGCACCATCAAGTGTTGGAGAAGAATACTTCTTGTCTTTCTCGAAATTCAGCTTCCCTTGTTCTGCACCTTCTAGTAATTCAACCATAACTTCCTCATCCGAAGTCCAAATAATGCAAATTCGGACTCTATCTCATAGAGCTCGAAAAGATCTACAACTGTTGGTATTCGGACTTTCTTCATTTCAAGTCGTTAAGGTCTTCGAATTAGGCGTACAAGGTGTTGCTATTCTGAATTCCGAGGGTATCTCGAGATTTGGTTGGAGCTTGGATTAGTCTTGAGATAAACCTTCCGTATCTTCATCTTCATTGTACTCAAGCAATCCTTAGATTTCAGAACCTTCCTGATTAATCATCTTTGCCTCCATTATCTGTAGCTTAGAACAAACAAGCTCCAAAGAACATTAGTCTTAAAAATTCAATTGACACCGCAGACATACCTTTAACACCATAGTTATTCCTTCGTGATAACTATAGAAAAACTCAATAACGGATCATAGGCCACTAACAGCGTTAGCACCTACCATTAAAGAGTTCCAAACCTAGCTCTTTTTTTTATTGGACCGAAGCCCATTTTTCCTGCTAATGTTAGTCAAAGAAATATATATATATATATATATATATATATATATATATATATATATATATATATATATATATATATGAGAAACTATATTCTAATAGAGTTTATAAAAGATTAAACTAATAAAAGATCTAAACTTATTCTAAACAAAAACTATCAAATTATAAATTTAATGCAAGAAAGTAAATAAAATAAAATAAAAGGCACAAAATTGATAATAAAAGGCTAAATTATGAAAAGACAAAATTAAATATATACATAAACTCAAGTTAATTAGGACTCGATTAATTAGTTCCCCGGCAACGGCGCCAGAAAAACTTGATGACGGCACTTAAGCACGGCAAACCTTATACTGCAAGTGACAGTATCGTGTGTAGCTTTTCTCCAAGATGAGTATCGTGGGTTTTGTCAATCCAGGAAACGAACTAATTGAGAACTAATTAACAAGAGTTTACGATAAACTAACGGTATAAAACAAGGTTCTAATCTACATCTAAACTAGCCCTAAACTATATCTAATCTACATCTAAACTATGCTAATACTATAAGATAAGCAATTAGAACAAAATTAGAACACTAATTAAAGGGTATTAACTAGAGTCTAATCAAGCCCCTAATTGGATCCAAGACATGCATGATTGGGCGCCACAACAGGATTAGAGTAGCGAGATAACTAGTAGCTCAAGGAAAAAACAAGCATGATCAAGCATAAACTTCATAGCAGGATTAAATCAAGATCAATCAACCTAACCACCTAGATCGGTTTAACCTTTCCCCGGGCTTCACTGTCACTGGTAACCAGGTAATCGACGAGAAACTTTCAACAGGCACATAATTAGAGAACTAGCTTCTAATTACTTTGTAAGGTCTAATACCATAATTAGCACAACTAGAACATCTAATTACCATGATCAAAAGAACTAGATGTACAACTATATCATTAGTAAGCTAGATCAATGATCAACAATGCTAGAAGAATACAACCCTTAATTACATGCTCTAATTAACATGCATCTAGACCTAAAGTTAATTAGAGCTAGAACAAGCATAATTAGAACAAGAAGATGATAATTAGACAAGATCAATGCTTCATTAATAAATTGTATCATACTTACAACCATGGCCATAGCTCTTGACGATACAATTAGACCTTTGGAGCTAGGTAATTAGAGCACCATGCAAGGGCTCTAATCACCTCTACGGATTAGAAAGGCTCTAATCTATAGCCTAGAAACTCGACCCTCTACTCTCCTCTAGTTGTTGTCCCTCTTCTCTACTTCTTGTCGCCTTGATAATGAATTGGATGCCCGACCTCGGGGCCTAGCCTGGCGTTATATAGTCCGGACAAGACGTGGAAAAAAAGGAATCGGAAACCGACGTAGGGAGTCCTCTGGTCCGCCGACTTGGGGGGCTCTTGTCGGCTGACCAGGGCTATTCCCTCGTCCGTTTATTTCCGTCTTTCGCAGGGACGTTGCTTGATGCTTAAGTAATATAATTGCGAGGGATCTCGGACTCTTAGGATTCTGGAATCTTCTATATTCTTCGAGAATTGTCGAAATCTTCTGGTTTTGAATAGATATGAAGTGTCTTGACACCTTCCATGTAGATTTCTTCTAGTAGCTTCCCTTTCCAGCGTAGCATATGATGTCTTCTACAAGTTTCCGGTTAGAAAGCCTTGATTAACTCAGACTAGGAGCATAAGTCAACGAAGCCTTCCTTGATCATCATCTTCATAAAATGACATCTCAGAGGCCTTTTCTCACTCGAGGTAGATTGTGGTGAATTTCACGAAAAATTGGTCAAAAACCTGCAAAAATGAAGTATAGCAAAATTCCAAGACAATGTTGCAAAATCCACAATAATCGGTGATAAATGTTAGTAAAAGATATAGTTGACGCATAAAATCAGTGGATATAGTTGACGCATGAAATCAGTGAAAAACCACATAAAATGATACAAAATATTCAGTTCAAATGTTGCGTCAACACTAGCCCCAACAACCAGGAAACAGGAGGCAAAGCTCCTATGCAAAAGGTCGACACCCACGACCCATCTACGACAACAATTCAGGGGCATTGCAAGAGTCGACACACCAATGAACCACCTACGACAATCAACCAAGGGTGTGTCATAAGGAAGCACTCTAATGAGCCACCTACGACAACTTCAAGATGGCGCGCGAAAGTACCACTCGCCACCAGATGTGTACGCGTGTACGACATTCCAGAAGGTGGTAAATGGTGCACCTCCGCCAAAAGGTAAACTTGGCATTATCTTCCAACGGCATATTTATTTTCCACCAAATTCAATCTCCTTACAATCCATTGCATGTTTAATTTTAGTCACTACATATCTTATCTTGTGAGTTTACTTTACACCTTTGCATTTAAAAAAAATTGTACCATAATAACTCCCATGCTTTAATGATAGATTCACATGCTAGCTTCATTTTGGAAATGATGAATAGTTGCTCTATCAAGTGAATGATTCAATTCTAGCATGTGACTTATGCTTAGCTTAGTTTTGAGTTGTGAATAAAAGAAGTAAAACCAAGGTTCTATCTTGTGGATGCCATTTGCGATAACAATCCTAAGTTGTTGGGAAGTGATGATATGACTTAAATGTGGGGTGATTCTTTCATGTTCCTAGTAGGATGAACATCTCAGGTTTTCATGTTTAAAATGACAAAATATAGCTCCCCTCGGTCATAAATGCCTACCAAAGCCAAAAGTACTTCAAGTAGTTGAAACCGCTACAAAGAGCTACTTAGAGATGTCTTGAGCTTTGTCAAATTTTGAGTCTCTTTGAGTAGAAATATCACCTTCTGTTGATAGCTGGAGTACAAGAGCATAAATGCAAGTGATCCATTCCAGACTTTGCATCCACCAAAAAGTCTCCAAAGACTTCTCATAATCCCATAGCCTTCAAATCCCAAGGAGTAAGGGTATGGAGCTAAAAAGAAAAGCATGCAAAAGCATGGCAAAAATAAAGAAAAATGCGTGCAAAAATAAATAAAGGCTCCATATCCTCTATAAACTCATAAAAGGCTACAAGGGATGAAAATCAAGAGAAGGAGACATTAGTGCCACCACTCATACTCCAACAATCAAATAGAAGAAGTGATAGAGTACACTCCTTGGTCCAATCTTTGGCTTAGCAAAATAAACATCCTAAGTGTGCCACATTCTCCCCACCTAAAGCTCCACAAAGGCCTAAGTGTAGGAAAGTGTTGGCCAACTCATGGCCCTTGGTGAGGAAACACCTTTGAGCGATGGAGAGTACCTTAGGGAAGCTGATTTTGTTTTGAAAATTTAGAAAAACACCTGAGAAGGACATCCGAAAAGGGCAAGTCAGAAGTACTCCTGCACTAAAGTCGTTCCATCTCTCAACCACCCAAGGCTAGGTAAGCAAAAAGATGCACCATAGGTATTACACAAGGTGAACTTCAATTATTTCACTACTTAGAACAAAAGTTTGAGTATTGAGTCATGTATAAGAATTACGCTTCATCTTCGATATTGCAGCAACTCCTGATCCACTTTCAGTCTTAGCTTTGCTCGAGGACGAGCAAAAGCTTAAGCTTAGGAGGGTGTTGACGGTCGTAATCTCACGATATCTACCGTCAATTATCCACCAAATGAAGTAAAGCATGTGAATAAAATGGACTAACCCCTACTACTAATGAGTTCCACTAGTTTTGTATGAATATTTCAATGCAGGTACCAAAATGCACATAAAACAGCTGAAAACCTGTCAAGGATCAAAGATGGGCACTGTAGGTAAAGTGGCTGGGTCAGCTGACCATGCACCCTGGCCGCCCGACCATCCAGCCAAGCCCACTTGCCACGTCATCGATCCAAACCTACAAAGAAACATAAAGGCAATCTAATCCACCCGTCGAACCAAGCATCCATTGTATCCAAGGGCCGAAGGACCACCAAACCACAGATCGGAAATGTCACTAATCCAGGAGAAGAGCTATGCAACTAATTAGAGTAGGACGCGTGGTCGCCCGACCTTATGCATGGTCAGACGACCATGGAAGGCTCTCATTTTACATGTGCACCAACCGTCTCAACTTCCAACCGACGTGGGGAAGCAAGATCAAGCCGTTGGATGGCTAAGTCGGTGGATCGGGTGGTTCCCCGACCATGGGGCTAGGTCGGCCTGACCCCCTACATGATTAGCCGATCACCGCCTTACCCCCTAAACCGACCTAAGCCACCGATAAATACCCCTCACTTGCTGGACTATAAATAGGCCCCGAGGGCTCATTTGTAGAGGTGTGGGGAAGTTGAGAGCTACATTCTACCTTAGAGAGTGCCATTTCCACATCTTAGTAGTTAGGATAGTCCTGGGAGTTAGAGTGAGTCGAGCTTTGCCTCGGATTTCTCGGAGATATCTCTGAGTCTGCGGTAAATTTCTTGTATCTTGTACTCTTATCTTTAGTATAATATATTTTTGCTTTACTTTATTTCTATCTCTTGCAAGTGTGGTGTACCTTTCTTTGCATACTTGCTAGGCTTAGGCTGTGGTTATCTTTGTTAGTCAAGTCCTGTTATTCTTGCCGGTGCTATAATCCAACCTGTACGCCAGGCTCTAGTTAGGTCCTCTCCTCTGATCAAGGATGATCTATTGTCACTCAAGCTTTACTTGAGTATGTTTATAGCGTGCCATCCTCTCCATGCAGATTTGCTTGGTAGCCTCACTCAGTGACAGCATGTGGTGTGCCTCTGTAGTCCAGGCCTGTTCGTTCGGGAGGCCCATAGGTGATAGCCGGGTTCTCTTTCGGGTGTCAACTATCTACCCCCTGACCCCTCGAGGGCACCGGAATTTCACT
Organism: Paspalum vaginatum; assembly: GCA_030272315.1. Lineage (NCBI taxonomy): Eukaryota > Viridiplantae > Streptophyta > Magnoliopsida > Poales > Poaceae > Paspalum > Paspalum vaginatum. The sequence goes on along the minus strand of CM059018.1, from coordinate 30,620,823 downwards.
CGATGCGAGACCCTGACTTGTTTACTTGAGTTTGCTTAGTTAACCATGACATAGTCTTTGCAGCCGAATAGAATTGAGTTTGGTAACTTTATCTCGCTCGTTGTCCTCCCAGGCAACTATACCTCTCTACATGTATCTTAGGTAGTTTATTTACTTCTTCTCCATACGCCTATCTTTATCAGACTTACCCTGTCTAGCTACTAGTTGGTCTCCGTGCGCTTGTGGAGTAAAACCTGTTAAGGCTAAGAGACCAACACCTGGCTGGCAAAGAGAGGAAGGAGGGGGCACGACGCTGGGTCAGCCTGATGATTGGGCCGAGGAGAAGGAAGAGGGAAAGGGCCAAGTGGACTGCGGACAAAGGAGGGGAGGAGAGGAAGGCGGCCCACTTGGCCGTTTTGGCCTTTTACTTTTTTTGGCTATTGAAATCTAGATTTGAATTTGAATTTGAAGGGTGTATGCGAGGAAGATGTGAGGGTAAAAACCGAGAAAGAAATTTAGGATGGACCGGCAGAGAGATATGTATGCCAATGATGCATTTTGAAATTGTTTTGAGAAACCGCGAGATTTATTTGATGATTTTGGTTATCGATTTTGGGGCGTTACAGGCCCGCGTGGCAGTAAGCCAACTACATGGGACCAAAGTCGAGGATCAGTTGATTGGTTTGTTTTCCCGGTGGACCCGATCAGCTAGTACCTAGTTCTACAGAATATCGTTTCTCTGATTGGGTTCACAAGGAGACTCTACACAGTTATTTTTTCTCACAACTTAAATCATTTATTTTATTTAAAAAATAACAAGTTAATCTTAATATTGTTGTGATTTGTTTTATCACTAAAGATAGTTTGAGTATACATTATATTTTTATATATTTGAATAATTGTTTTAAATAAGATGAAATGTCAAACTTGTAAAAAAAATTCAATTGTGTCATATATTTATGATCCAAGGTACTACATCAAAGTGAAGTCGTGTATGAATAGGAACACATGTACTCAAGGTATGCTTTTTTGTCCAAACAACTCACATCTGGACATGGCTAAGACCATCCCAAGCGGACTGACTAAAAGAGACTGTCTATCACTATTCTAACTACTCCCCTCTTTGTCCACAGTAGCGCTATAGTGTGGATTTGTACTATAGACGCTCACTTTACACGCTCCGTTGGGCATAGCCTAACTTTCTATCTAAAGATGGCAATGGGCCTAGCCCCGCTGGGATCCCCATAATGTTCTACGCCTCGGCAGAGATAATCCTCCCATCCCTTGCCCGTTCGCGGGGGGTAGATTTTCCCCGTCCCTATCCCTAGATAGGGATATCTCACTCGACTGGGTACCCATCCTAGAAACGATGGTGGTGGATGACCAGTGGATGGATTGGAGTTCCCGGTGAGCAAGATGACGGTGGGAAGGGCACCGGACGATGCACTGAGCACACGACTAGTGCGAGGAGGGCGCGGTGGTTCTAGTGGGAGGAGGGCGCAGCGGTGCCCTGGTGGGCATCGGCCATCAGGGAGGAGAGTGATGGCTGGGCCACGGGGAATGGAGTGGCGTGGAGTGTTTCTCCCTCTCGCTTCTTAACATGCGGCGGCGCCCAAAAGGTCATGTGGGCGGCCAGCAGGAAGAACAGAGCAGAATCTGAGGAGCTAGGGTCAGTGGGGTTTGGGCCAATATTGGGCTAGGTTTTGCTATTGGGCCAGTATATTTATGCATGTCAACAACTATCTCAGGGCCCCAACGGGGAGCGGGGACGCAGACACAGAGAACGTTCCATCCCCCACTTCACCCAATAGGTATGAGTTTTAGCCGCTAAGCTCCCCGCAAGGAACAATCTCACCCCATCTTCATCCCCTAATAGATGAAATCCCCGTTAGGATCGGGGTCCTGTTGCCATCCCTAATTCTATCAGTACCCATCTTCTCAGCAGAAGACCAAATATATATGAGGCAAGCATTTGTTTCTATTTAAAAATTTCACAAGTTACCATTCATTTTGTTGTGATTTGTTTTATCACCAAAAATAGTTTGAATATAAATTATATTTTCATCGATATTACAAGTCCTATAGTAGTCAGAAAAATAGGAGTCGCCTATTAGAGATCTATTGGTTTAGAAAAAGGCAGTACCACGATACTGGTACTTCGGGGTGAGAGCCAATGGAGCGGCTTCATTGCGTCTGGAGTGATGAGTGATTGTCAACAGAAACCAAAGACCCAGAAGGACTTGGGCACAAGACCTCCGATGGACAGGAGGCCCTCCAATGGACTGGAGGTAGATGGAAGTCCTTCGAAGGACTGGAGGCATGCTCCACGTCAGTCAGCCATGGGAGTTCGGTACACAGAGGAGCGGCACGGCAATGGCAGGAGTAAGACCACCGAAGGACTGCGAGGCGACCCCGATGGACTAGGGATGCCAGGTGCCACCGCGGTGCTCCAACCCAAGTACATGGTGCGAAGATGGGCGAGGGCGTTGGTGGATTCGCTCAAATCCACTGCCCTACCACCAAGTTACCAAGACTCAGCGAATGGGCTCATTCTCGTCGAGATAGAGTGAAGTGGGCCATTCCAGGCCCAGGAAAGAAACCCTAAAGTTTCTCAGTTTCTGACTTCAAAACCAGGGGTCGATCGGTGAATTTGGACTACTGGCCATGTGGACATCATCCAGGAGTTTGAGTGCATCCGAAGAAGATCAAGACTCCATCGCAGTCATCCGTTCCCGAGAAAGTCGAGTCTTTTCTGTTTTGGTCCCTACGGGCATTTCTGTAATATAAGGGTCTTAGTGTAAAATGTGTCAATTAGGCCTGGGCTATATATACCTACGTGGCTGGTCATTTAGAGGACCCTTCCACCTCTAGAAACCCTAGGCTTAGTTTCCAACCAGCCAAGAGCTTAGAGATCAAATCGGGTGCTTAGGTTAGGATTTGAGAGTCCCTTAGGCTAGTACTTTGCATTAGTGGGAGGATGAAGGGTGGTAGGCTGTGAGGAACCTTGTAAGCATTGATTTCCACTTCTAATCAAGGCAAGAATCATCCCCAATTCATTCTCATCTGTGCAGCCATCTCCCTCCCCCTTTTCTCGTTGGATTTTGGATGAAACTCAAAGGCTTTTGGTGATTTGCTTTGCCCGCTAGTTAATCCTGTTCTTTTGGCTCTTTTGGACTTGCTAGGATGTGGAGATTATGACTTAGACCATCTCAATCCTGCTATATTGCCATGAGCAAGTCTCCCTTGAGTTTTCCCCCTTTCATGCCCAAAGATTGCCATCTCACGAGATCTAAAATTCCCGCTGATCCCATAGTCATTTTGAGATGATCTTTTGGGAAAATCTTTAGAATTGGGTCCAGATAGCATGTACAAAAATTCGTGAAGATTGGACAAGATTTGGTCAAATCCGGGTGTGAAGCCCAAAGATTGCCATCTCACGAGATCTGAAATTCACGCTGATCCCATGGTCATTTTGAGATGATCTTTTGGGAAAACCTTTGGAATTGGGTCCAGATAGCATGTACAAAAATTCGTGAAGATTGGACAAGATTTGGTCAAATCCGGGTGTGAAAACCTATTTCCTGCGACTTTACTGGACTATCCGGTAGAGCCAGCGAACTGTCTGGTGGAACTGGACTATCCGGTGGCCCTCACCGGACTGTCTGGCATCGGGTGCCCAGGCAGGGTCTACACCAAACAATCTGGTAGTCCCTGCCGGACTGTCCGGCCCCTGACACCGGACTATCCGGCGTGTCCAGGGCAGGAGCTGTCCGTCTACTGTTTGCTTCTTCCGCTGTGTTTTTGCTTCGGATTTTTGCATCCCCCACTTTCAGACTATTCTCTTTGCTTGTTGTGAGACAGTGAGATGCACTTTGGTGTGGTGAGTGTCGCGTGGCGGACTTGCAAGATCCATTGCCTTGGTCCTTTTGTTGAGTTGGCTTGCGGTTTTCTCGCTAGGTGCGTATCCTTTCAGTGGACGGCACCTTTGCGCTGCTAGGCACATATGTGATCTGTGGACGGTGTCTAGTTCTTCTCCCAAGCACCAGTTTTGGGGGCTGTGAGTTTGAGTTTTAAAGTGCTCCTATTCACCCCCCCCCTCTAGTCACACGTCTCAGTCCTACAATTGGTATCAAAGCCGGTTAGGTTTCTTCATACTTTTACCAGTGAAAAATCAGTAGCGACTCTGGCGCACTCTGGGAAGGTTCCAGTTCTCAGCTCTGAAGGCTATCCCAACTAGAAGGGTAGGATGAGAGCTTTCTTGCTTAGCCAGAGTGAGGACATATGGAATGATACACAGAGTATGACTTTCACGGTGCTCCCCGCTGCCGAGCGTAACACACCAATGCCCGTTGCTCAGCATGAGGCGAACTACAAGGCGGTGAATTTTCTCTTCTCTGGACTTGGTTCGACCGACTATGAGAGGGTGGGCCACCTTGATACCGCTCGTGAGATCTGGTCCCTGCTCAGTGCACACCATGAGGGGACGGTGATAGTTAAGGGTCAGCTTGTGGAGACTTACCGGCGCGAGTATGAGAACTTCATTCAGAAGCCGGGAGAGTCTATGGATGCCTTGTTTGGTTGTTTTCAGTCGATCATCAATAGGCTCTGTGTCAACTCTGCCCCTGCTGCTCTCCCATACATTGACCATTAGCAGGCTGTCAAGCTGCTGTATTCCTTGGATAGGAATGTGTGGGAGATCAAGAAGAACTCCATTCTTGAGTCGGCAGGGTATGACACCTTGGGAGTTGAGGAGCTTTAGAGCAAGCTCAAGGCCACAGAGGTTGATTTCCAGATGACAGATATGTTCAATGGTACTGGCTCCAAGAGCCTAGCCTTGGCTTCTAGCTCCAAGGAAGTTGCTGCTAACCCCCCACTTCATGGTTTTTCGTTCTCTGCTTTGATATCTGTGATAGAGGTGTAGTTGGCGTCACTTGGGGATGATAAGCTTTGTCTGGTGTCTAGTCGCTTCCAGCTGCCTATGAGAACCGGATGAGGAGGAAGAGGGGCAATAAGCCCAAGTGCTATGAGAGCGGAGAGGTCGGCCACTTCATCGCCGAGTGCCCGAACAAGCAGAACGACTACTACAAGAAGGGAAAGAACCACTCCACGACTTCTGCAAGCACCGCTCTGACAAGCAGGACGGCAAGCGCGACCACACCAAGCACCACTTCGGCAAGATCAAGAACTTCAAGAAGGCTTTCAAGAGCTACCCGAAGGACAACCAGAAGCGAGACAAGGCTTTCTTCGCAGAGCTTGGTGGTCATTGTAGCGGATCGTCATCCTCCTCCTCCTCGTCTTCGTCAAGCTCAAGCGATGAGGAGATCGTCACCAAGCAGGACAAGAGGAGGGACCAAGGCAGTCCAACTGGCCTCTGCTTCATCTCCACCAAGTCCAAGCGCAAGCATAAGGTGAACCGGAGATCGTTCTGCTCCATGGCGCTTGAGGACAAGGATGACAAGGGCAACGACAATGACTTCGCCGATGTAGAGGTAATGCTGAGCAAGCTGAGATCCTTGATATGCTAGAGAGGAATAGCTGTGAGTTGAAAGCCCAGGATAAGTAGTTGAAGAAGGCAGCCAAGAAGCTGTAGAAGCAGAAACCCAAGCTTGGTGATGCTTTGGCTAAGATTGAGAGACTGAAGAGTGTGCAAGCCCAACCTAGTGACTTTGGGTGCCCTACCTGTGAGTCCCTCCTGAGTGACCTTTGTGAGCAAAAGAGCAAGTATGCTAATCAGGTAGAGGAGATGGATAGGCTGAAGATTGAGTTTGGCAAGCTCCAATCTAAACTGGATGAGCCTACTTTGAGTGAGGTGCCTGAGTGTGAGTCTTGCCCCCACCTAGCTGTTGACATAGCTAAGCTGAAGGTGAAGTGTGAGGGGCAGCTCAAGGAGTTGGAGGACCTTAGGGCCAGACCCATGCTTTTGGGTGCATGCACGGTCTATCCTACCTTGAGGAGTGAGCTTGACCTGGTGAGAGCTGACCTTGAGGTGCTTTTAGCACCCCCCTGATACGTGTGAGAACTGTCTCACTTTGAGGCTGCAGTTGGTGGAGAAGGATGCCACCATTAGGAAGGTTGAGAAGTCTGCTCCTGTGATTCCCTCTCTAGACTGTCCCACTTGTGCTGCCCAGACATTGATTCTGGAGGAACTAAAAGAGAAGAAGTTGATCCTTGAAGAGGACAACTGTAGGTTGAGAGAGGTGCTGAGTTGGATGTATGCTAGGGAACGTCAACTTAGGATGATCATAGAGGCGAACAAGCGTGGTGACGGTGACACCAGTGGACTTGGGTTAGGAGAGTGTAGTACCTCGGGTAAGAAGAAGAGTGCCCTGATCAAGCCTAACACTGCCTCTCCCGAGCCTGACTCTACTGTGGATGGGGTTTACCATGAGCCTCCCAAGGCTGCTCCAAGGAAGACATATTGGACATCCAAGACACCACAAGCCAAGCTGGACAAGATAATAGAAGAAGTGCTTAAGCCTTCCGGCAAGAAGCAAGTCCAGCAGCCAGCACCACCTAAGGCTTCACCACCACACTAGAAGCCCAAGACCTAGCCCCAGCCTACGCCCAAGAGACCTATCTACCACTATGAGTTTTGCTAGCGGAATGCTCACTTGGAGGAGTTTTGCTTCAGGAGGAAGCGGGCTGAGAGGCAGGAAAGGGCCTGGGGGAACTATGATCAGTTCTACTAGGGTGGTAGGCGCGATCCTCCCCGTCGCAGTGAGTTGAGGGACCGCTTTACTGGTGATGAGAGAGGAGGCGGCTTTTAGTCCCGTGCTCGTGGTGGTGAGAGATGCTTTGCCGGCTAGGGCTCCTAGTCATTTTCAGTGTGGCTATGTTCCTCGTGACCAAGGCTTTGGTAGAGGGCTTGAGAGCTCATGCTTTGGAGGTCGTGGGTACCCAGATCGTTGTGATGCTTACTTTGACTGTGCTTTCCCTACTTTTGAGCAGATGGCTCGGCACTAGTTCAGCAGTTTCACTAACCCTAGTGCCGGACCATTTGATCATGGACTCCATCTACTCTAGGCACATGACAAGGCATCGCAGATGGTTCTCTAGCCTCAACCCCGTGAGCACCAAGGAGTATATCACATTCGGGGATAATGGTCAAGGTAAAGTGTTGGGTGTTGGTTCTGTTGCACTTTCTGGCAAGTTTTCCCTAAGAAAAGATGCTTTGGTGAGGAATTTGGTGTTCAATTTGGTTTCTATCTCGCATCTTCTTAGGGAAGGGTATGAGGTTCGCTTTAAGGAGGGTTCTTCTTGTGTGCTTGATGGTAAGGAAAACCTTGCTTGTTGGATTTTGCCATATGGGCAGGTTTTTAAGGTTGCCCTTGCATCTGTTTCTGTCCCTCCTCAGTGTTTGGTAGCTGGTCCTTCTACTGATATTTGAGAGTGGCATAGGAGGCTAGGCCATTTGAGTTTTGATCTGCTTGCCAGGTTGAGCTCGATGGGTCTGATCCGAGGATTCCCCAATTTGAAAGCAGAAAAGGACTTAGTGTGCCACCCTTGTTGTCATGGCAAGATGGTTGCTGCTTCTCTCATGCACCTGTCAATCAGGTGATGACCTCTTACCCGGGTGAGTTTCTGCATATGGACACAGTTGGTCCTGCTCGGGTACAGTCGGTCAGTGGGAAGTGGTATGAGCGTGTCATTGTAGATGACTTTTCTCGCTTTTTGAGGGTGTCCTTCATGGAATTCAAAGATGAGGCTTTCGGTTTTGTTCGAGATCTGGTCTTAAGGTTAAGAAATAAGAGTCATAAGCCCATGAGGGCTATCCGCAGCGATAATGGCAGAGAATTTCATAACTCTCATTTCGAAACCTTCTGTCGTGACCTAGGTCTTGATCACCAATTCTTGTCTCCTTATACCCTACCTCAGAATGGTGTCGTGGAACGAAAGAACCGCACACTTCTTGAGATGGCGCGGATGATGCTTGATGAGCATAGGACTCCGCGATGCTTTTGGGATGAGACTATGAATACGATCTGTAACATTGCCAACCACATCTTCCTACGAGCTTTCTTAGGGAAGACTTCATATGAGCTATAGTTTGGTAGGCAGCCCCGCATCAAGCACCTGTGTGCCTTTGCCTGCAGATGCTTTGTGCTCAAAAACGGGGGCATTTGGACAAATTTGAATCTCATTGCTTGGATGGTATTTTCCTTGTGTACGCCTCTAGCTCTAGGGCATATAGAGTGTGGATCCTCGATACCAAACAAGTGGTTGAGACCTGTAAAGTTTCCTTTGATGAATCTATGCCATGCACAACCCCTGCATTTGAGCTTTCAGGTGATGATGAAGAAGGAGCTCCCATCTTTGAAGATGAGGAAGTTTAGGTAGATGCTGGTGATGCAGGAACCACAGCATTGGCTGCAGCTCTTGCCCTCTCTGCTATGAGCTCTGAAGATGAAGGAGGACCCTTGCCGATGGCTTCCTCCTCATTCCCCCGACTACAAGCTCAAGCAGAGGCTGGCCCCACTGAGCACGCAGGGGAGGTGACCTCCAAGATTGTTCCATCTTAGCAGGACCAGCGGGATCACCCTCCACATGGGATCATTGGTGATTTGTATGCAAGGACCTTGAGGTCCTAAACAGGTTCTATCACCTTCTTTGCTCAAGCTAGAGAGCCAATGGATCGGCTCCATTGCCTCTAGAGTGATGAGTGATTGTCAACAGAAGCCAAAGCCCTAGAAGGACTTGGGCAAAAGACCTCCGATGGACTAGAGGTAGATGGAGGCCCTTCGAAGGACTGGAGGCATGCTCGACATCGGTCGGCCATGGGAGTTGGGCACACAGAGGAGCGGCACGGCGACGGCACGAGTAAGACCTCCGAAGGACTGCAAGGCAACCCCGAAGGACTAGGGATGTCGGGTGCCACTGCAGTGTTCCAACCCAAAGACATGGTGTGAAGACGGTCGAGGGCATTGGTGGATTCGCTCAAATTCACTGCCCTACCACCATGTTACTAGACTCAGCGAATGGGCTCGTTCTCGCCGAGATAGAGTGGAGTGGACCGTTCTAGGCCTAGGAAGGAAACCCTAAAGTTTCCTTGTTTCTGATTTCAAAACAGGGGGTTGATCGGCGGATTTGGACTACTGGCCACGTGGACGTCATCCGGGAGTTAGCTTGTAGGAGAAGAAGATCAAGACTCCATCGCGGTCGTCCATCCCCGAGAAAGTCGAGTCTTCTCAGTTTTGGCCCCTACGGGCATTTCTATATTATAGGGGTCCGAGTGTAAAATGTGTCGATTAGGCCAAGGCTATAAATACCTAAGTGGCTGGTCATTTAGATGACGTTTCCAACTCTAGAAACCCTAGGCTTAGTCTTCAACCAGCCAAGTGCTTAGAGAGCAAGTCGGGTGCTTAGCTTAGGATTTGAGAGTCTCCTAGGCTAGTACATTGCATTAGTGGGAGGATGAAGGGTGGTAGGCTGAGTTGAGCCTTGTAAGAACTGATTGCCTCATCTAATCAAGGCAAGATTCGTCCTATTTTTGTGCTCATGTGAGCAGCCATCTTTCTTCCCCCTTTCTAATTGGTTTTTGGATGGAACTCAAGGGCTTTTGGTGATTTGGATTGCACATGAGTTAATCCTGTTCTATTGGCTCTTTTGAACTTGCTAGGACATGGAGATTATAACTTAGTTCTTCTCAATCCTGCTGGATTGCCACGAGCAAGCTTCCTTTGAGTTTTTGCCTTTCTTGCCCAAAGATTGCCATCTTACAAGATCTGAAATTCTCGCTGATCCCTTGGTCACTTTGCATTGATCTTTTGGGAAAAGCTTCGAAATAGGGTCTAGATAACCTATGGAAAATTTTGTAGAGATTGGACAAGCTTTGGTCAGGTTTGGGTTGGAAAACCACCTATCTGCGACTCTACCAGACAATCCAGCAGAGGCCACCGGACAATCTGGTTCCACCGGACAGTCCGGCTTTGCCCACCGGACAGCCCATGTTGGGATCTGGCCAGGCCATCCCACTGGACAGTTCGACAAAGGAGACCGGACTATCCGGTGCCACCAGACATTCTAGCCCCTGCTACCAGACAGTCCGACCCAGGCAGGGTAGCTGCTGTGTTTTTGCTTATTGCTTTTTCCGCTGTGTTTTTGCTTTGGATTTTTGCATTCCCCACTTCTAGACTATTCTCTTTGCATGCTATGAGTCAGTGAGGCGCACCTTGGTGCGGTGAGTGTTGTGTGGTGGATTTTACAAAGTTCATTGCCTCGGTGCCCTCTATGAGTCATATCTCGGTTTTTCTCGCATTGGTGCATATCCTCTCAGTGGACGGCCCCCTTGCGCTGCTAGACACGTATCTGTTCAATGGACAGTGTCTAGTTCTTCTCTTTAGCACCGGTTTCGGGGAGTTGTGAATTTGAGTTTTAAAGTGCTCCTAATCAACCTCCCCTCTTGTCGCACGTCTCTGTCCTACAATTGGTATCAAAGCCGGTTAGGTTTCTTCATACCTTTACCGATGAGAAACCAGTAGCGACTATGGCGCACTTTGGGAAGGTTCTGGTTCTCAGCTCAGATGGCTATCCCTATTGGAAGGGTAGGATGAAAGCTTTCTTGCTAAGCCAGAGCGAGGACATATGGAATGCTACACAGAGTATGACTTTTATGGTGCTCCCCATTGCCGAGCATTCCACATCGGTGCTCGTTGCTCAGAACGAGGCAAACTACAAGGCGGCGAAATTTCTCTTCTCTAGAGTTGGTCCGGTGGACTATGAGAGGTTGAGACACCTTAGTACCGCCCGTGAGATCTGGTCCCTGCTCAGTGCACACCATGAGGGAACGGTGACAGTTAAGGGTCGGCTTGTTGAGACTTACCGGCGTGAGTATGAGAACTTTGTTCAGAACGGGGAGAGTCTATCGATGCCTTCTTTGGTCGTTTTTAGTCGATCATCAAAAAGCTTCGTGTCAACTCCGCTCCTGATCCTCTCCCATACTCTGACCATCGGCAGGCTGTCAAGCTGCTGTATTCCTTGGACAGGAATGTGTGGGAGATCAAGAAGAACTCCATTCTTGAGTCGGTAGGGTATGACACCTTGGGAGTTGAGGAGCTTTGTAGCAAGCTCAAGGCGACAGAGGTTGATTACCAGATGATAGATATGCTCACTGGTACCGGCACCAAGAGCATGGCCTTGGCTTCCAGCTCCAAGGAAGTTACTACTAACCCTCCACTTCACAGTTTTTCATTCTCAGCATTGATGTCTGTGACTGAGGAGCAGTTGGCGTCACTTGGGGATGATGAGCTTTGTCTGGTGTCTAATCACTTTCAGCGTGCCTATGACAACTGGATGAGCAAGAAGAGGGACGAGAAGCCCAAGTCCTTTGAGTGCGGAGAGGTCGGCCACTTCATCGCCGAGTGCCCGAACAAGCAGAATGACTACCACAAGAAGGGCAAGAACCACTCCCGCAACTTTGGCAAGCACCGCTCCAGCAAGCATCACTACGGCAAGCGCGACCATACCAAGCACCGCTCTAGCAAGATCAAGGAGTTCTGGAAGGCTTTCAAGAGCCACCAAAAGGACAACCGGAAGCGGGACAAGGCCTTCTTCACCGAGCTCGGTGGTCTTTGTAGCGGATCGTCCTCCTCCTCCTCCTCTTCATCAAGCTCAAGCGATGAGGCGACCATCACCAAGCGGGATAAGAGGAGGGATCAAGGCAGTCCAGTAGGCCTCTGCTTTGTCTCCACCAAGTGCAAGTGCAAGTGCAAGCACAAGATGAACTAGAGATCATTTTGCTCCATGGCGCTTGAGGACAAGGACGACAAGGGAAACAACAATGACTGCTCCAATGAAGAGGTAACTCCTAAGCAAGCTAAGATCCTTGACATGCTGAAGAGGAATAGTCGTGAGTTGAAAGCCCAAGATAAGTTGTTGGAGAAGGCAGCCAAGAAGCTGCAGAAGCAAAAAGCCAAGCTTGCTGATGCTTTGGCTGAAATTGAGAGGCTGAAGAGTGCGCAAGCCCAACCTAGTGACTTGGTGTGCCCTACCTGTGTGTCGCTCATGAATGAGCTTTGTGAGCAGAAGAGCACATCATGTGGAGGAGATGGATAGGCTAAAGTTTGAGTTTGGCAAGCTCCAGTCTAAATAGGATGAGCCTACCTTCAGTGAGGTGCCTAAGTGTGAGTCTTGCTTCAACCTAGCTGTAGACATAGTTGAGCTGAAGGTGAAGTGTGAGAGGCAGCTTAAGGAGTTGGAGGTGCTCAGGGCTAGACCTACGCTTTTGGTTGCGTGCATGGTCTATCCTACCTTGAGGAGCAAGCTTGATCAGGTGAGAGCTGACTTTGAGATGCTTTCAGCACCTTCTGATATGTGTGAGAGTTGTCTCACTTTGAGACTACAGTTGGTGGAGAAGGATGCCACCATTAGGAAGCTTGAGAAGTCTGCTCCTGTGATTCCCTCTCTAGACTGTCCCACTTGTGCGGCCTAGACTTTGATTCTGGAGGATTTGAGAGAGAAGAAACTAACCTTGGTTGATGAGAACAACCGGTTGAGGGAGGTGCTCGGTTGGATGTATGCTAGAGAGCCCCAACTAAGGATGATTTTAGAGAGCACCAGGAGAGCAGAGGGTGACACCAGTGGACTTGGGTTAGGAGAGGGTAGTACCGCGGATAAGAAGAAAAGTACCCCCGTTAAGCTTAAAACTGGCTCCCCTCAGCCTAGCCCTACTGCTGATGGTGTTTACAGTGAGCCTTCCAAGGCTGCCCCAAAGAAGCAGTTCAAGACACCCAAGCCCTCACAGGCTAAGCAGGACAGAGTAGTGACTGAGATCCTCAAGCCTCTAGTGAGCAAGGAGAGAGTCCAGCAGCCTGTTCCACCCAAGGCTACTCCACCTGAAGTCAAGCTCCAGCCTAACCCCACTCCTAAGAGGCCTGTCTACCACTGTGACTTTTGCCAATGGAATGGCCACTTGGAGGAGTTTTGCTTCAGGAGGAAGCGAGTTGAGAGGCATGAGAGAGCTTGGGGGAACCAAGAGCAGTTCTACCAGGGCGATAGGCAAGATCTTCCCCACCGTGTTGAGATGAGAGACCGCTTTCCTAGTGGTGACAGTGGAGGCGGCTTTCAGAACCGTGCTCTAGGTGGTGAGAGACGCTTTGCCGACTGGGCTCCTAGTCATTTTTAGAGCGGCTATGGACCTCGTGACCGAGGCTTTGGTAGAGGGTTTGAGAGCTCACGCTTTGGAGGTCGTGGGTACTCAGATCAACGTGATGCTTACTTTTGCTGTGCTTTTCCCACCTTTGAGCAGATGGCTCGGCACTGGTTCAGTAGTTTCACTAACCCCAGTGCCGGACCATTTGCTCACTCTCGCTTTCCTTGATTTTGCAGGACCAAGGCTTGGAGGATATATGGATCATGGACTCCGGTTGCTCTAAGCACATGACAGGGCATCACAGATGGTTCTCCAGCCTCAACCCCGTGAGCACCAAGGAATACATCATATTCAGTGATAATGGTCAAGGTAAAGTGTTGTGTGTTGGTTCTGTTGCACTTTCTAGCAAGCTTTCCATGAGAGAAGTTGCTTTGGTGAGGAATTTGGGGTTCAATTTGGTTTCTGTCTTGCAACTTCTCAAGGAAGGGTATGCGGTTCGCTTTAAGGAGGGTTCTTCTTGTGTGCTTGATGCTAGGGAAAACCTTGTTTGTTAGATTTTTCCCTATGGGCAGGTTTTTAAGGTTGACCTTGCATCTATTTCTGGCCCTCCTCAATGTTTGGTAGCTAGTCCTTCTGCTGATATTTGGAAGTGGCATAGGGGGCTAGGCCATTTGAGTTTTAATCTGCTTGTCAGGTTGAGCTCGATGGGTCTGATCTGAGGATTGCCCAATTTGAAAGCAAAAAAGGACTTAGTGTGACAACCCTGCCGTCATGGCAAGATTGTTGCTGCTTCTCATGCACCTGTTAATCAGGTGATGACTTCTTACCTAGGTGAGCTGCTGCATATGGACAGCGTTGGTCCTGCTCGGGTATAGTCGGTCAGTGGGAAGTGGTATGTGCTTGTCATTGTAGACGACTTTTCTCGCTTTTCGTGGGTGTTCTTCATGGAATTCAAAGATGAGGCTTTCAGTTTTGTTCGGGATCTGGTCTTGAGGTTAAGAAATGAGAGTCATAAGGCCATGAGGGCTATTCGCAGTGACAATGGCAGAGAATTTCGTAACTCTCGTTTTGAAACCTTCTGTTGTGACCTAGATCTTGATCATCAATTCTCATCTCCTTATACCCCACCTTAGAACGGTGTTGTGGAACGAAAGAACCGCACACTTGTAGAGATGGCGCAGATGATGCTTGATGACCATAGGACTCCGCGACACTTTTGGGCTAAGGCTACGAATACGGCCTGTTACATTGCCAACCGCATCTTCCTATGAGCTTTCATAGGGAAGACTTCGTATGAACTTTGGTTTTGTAGGCAGGCCAGTGTCAAGCACTTGCGTGCATTTGGCTGCAGATGCTTTGTGCTCAAAAAGGGGGGGCATTTGGACAAATTTGAATCTCACTGCTTGGATGGTATTTTCCTTGGGTACGCCTCGAGCTCTATGGCACATAGAGTGTGGATCCTTGATACCAAACAAGTGGTTGAGACCTATGAAGTTTCCCTTGATGAATCTATGCCTTGCACAACCCCTGCATTTGAGCTTTCAGGTGATGATGAAGAAGGAGTTGCCATCTTTCAAGATGAGGAAGTTCAAGTAGATGCTGGTGATGTAGGAGCCACTACACCGGCTGCAGCTCCTGCCCCCTCTGCTACGAGCTCTGAAGATGAAGGAGGACCCTTGCCAATGGCTTCCTTCTGACTCCCCCGACCACAAGCTCGAGCTGAGGCTGGCCTCGCTGAGGATGCAGGCCAGCTGACCTCTGAGATTGTTCCATCTCGGCAGGTCCAGCAGGATCACCCTCCACATGGGATCATTGGTGATTTGCGTGCGAACACTTTGAGGTCCCAGACAGATGTCGAAGGAGTTTGAGATGAGCATGATGGGAGAGTTGTAGTTTTTCCTTGGACTGCAAATCAAGCAAGGGCGTGAAGGCACCTTCACCCATCAAGCCAGGTTCACGAAGGACATTCTGAAGAAGTTTGATAAGGGAGATCTCAAGCCTATGGCGACTCCCATGTCAACACAAACAGTGCTTGATGCAGATGAAGAAGGGGAGGTTGTGGACCAGAGAGAGTACCGAGGGATGATCGGCTCACTTCTGTACCTGACGGCGACTAGGCCGGACATCCAGTTCGTGGTTTGCCTTTGAGTGCGTTTTTAGGCCTCAACGAGGACATCACACCGTCAAGCGGTGAAGCGCATCTTCATGTATCTGAAATACACTCCTGAGCTTGGTCTTTGGTTCTCTTTAGCTTCTATGCTCTCTCTCAGAGGGTATTCAAATACTGACTTTGCGGGTTGTCGGCTGGAGTGCAAGTCTACTTTCGGCACCTGCTAGTTTCTCGATTCTTCTCTTGTCTCTTGGTCCTCACGCAAGCAATCTAGCATAGCCACCTCCACAACAGAAGCTAAATACATTGCTGCTACTAGTTACTGCTCCCAGCTGCTTTGGATGAAGTCCACCTTGAGTGACTTTGGTCTCAGTTTTAGGAAGATCCCTCTCCTAATAGACTCTACTTCTGCTATTTCTGTAGCTAAAAACCCCGTCTTGCACTCTAGAACAAAACACATAGACGTGAGGTTTCACTTTCTGAGAGATCACTATGAGAAGAGAGATATAGACTTGATCCATGTGGAGACCGAGAACCAGTTGGCAGATATTTTCACCAAGCCCTTAGAACTTAGCACGTTTGCTCGCTTGCGTGGGGAGCTTGGTGTTTGTTACCCCTTTTAGGTTGGGGTAACGTTGCTATAGTTTAGTTTTTGTTTTGCTTTTTCTTTGCTTTTCTTTGTTTTCTTTGCATCTTGTATCATATCATGCATTGCATTGTATCATATGCATTTTCACTTTCACTAGCACTAGAGGTCTTCTGAAATGACTAGTTAGTACTTGCTTGTGCTAGATTGTACAGTTGCTTACTTCATCATGGTTGGCTAAGCTCCTTGAGTCTGTCTACTATCATTTGTGAGCTAAGCCACTTTTATTTCTTAAAAATCACAAACCATGGTCACCACTTGACTTGGCTACCTAGCATGTGTTGGAATGTTGAATGCTATGCTATCTTCTCATGCTTGGATATGCTAGTCGTATGCCTTTGTTGAGTTTATGCCTAGGCATTTATGACACCTTGCTTAAACCTAAAATCTGAATTAAAACTGGGTACATGTGTGTCTTATGAGCTGAAATGAAAAGAGCCAGGTGGGTTCACTTGTCACACTGTTCTAGTTTGAGATAGCTTGCCTTTGCACTTTGGCATGAACTTGGACTAGATTGTGTATGACCAAAACCTTGTCTTAAGCTTCTAATGGTTTTCAGAACCTAGGTTTAGCATTGGTTGGTAAGAAGTGGCAAAGACAAGTGAATAACCCCTGGCACATGATCTGATTTGCATTTAGTTCAAAATTGCTAAATCTGAAATCTGCAAGTCTCTTAATTGCTTATGGCCTGTTGTATCTGCTTTGGTTGAGAGTAGCACACCTTGTATGTTTTGCTAGCATCTTGCTGTTCATGCCTATCTTGCTAGATGCTATTCATGTTGGTGAATCTTTCTTTTCCAAAACCCTGAAAAACATGCTCCTGATCTGTATAGGATAGATTCAATTGAGCTTGTTGCATGGTTTCTTGCCCTCACTTGCTCTGTATGCGAGAACTGGTATTTACTAGCTTTTCATCCCTGCTGAGCTCTTCATGGTACACTTCCTACATTTCATGGCATATTTTGAGGGGGAGTTGTCTTGTTCTGGGGGAGTCAGATTCGATGAACCCTTGGTGTGTGTTGACGGTTGTTATTGCACTATCTACGACCATCAACTATCCATGAATATGAAGGGAAATGCATCAAAGTATGGACAAACTTTTGCTACTAACATATCTCCATGAGTTCTGTTGAAATATTTGAATGCAGGTGACAAAACATACTCAAACATGGTGAAATGGAGCCAATCTAGGAGGTGGCTTAGCATATGGCTAAGTTCCCTGGCCGCCCAGCCCCACCAGAGGCCGCCCGGCCCCACTTTCAGGCCGCTCGGCCTGTGTCTGGGCCACCCGACCTGTGTCTGGGCCCAATTGGCACCAACTTCAACCTGCATGCACACACATGCCACGTCAACACATCTCCAAGGTGGAATCCATGAAAGCCGCATGCAATCAACTGGAAGGCCTTGCCACATCATTGATCCATCACTTGGATCGGTGAAGTCAGCAATCCTCAACACTTCAATCCTGCGGCTAAGGAAGAAACACAAGTGAGATCCAATGGTTCAGGAGAAAACACAAAGATAACTGCCTTAACCACCATGCAACCAACTTGGAGAGTGAAGATAAACCACAAGATGAAGTATGGCGGTGGATCCGACGATTGGCCAGGCCGCCCGGCCTGAGGTGGGGCCACCCGACCTACCACCTGCCCCCTTAATCGCCATACCGACCCTATAAGTACCCCCACTCACTTGGTGACTATAAATACCCCCGAGCTCTGACTTGTAAAGTGTGGAAGTTGAGTGAAACACACCATTGTCTAGTTTAGTAGCACAAGGATAGTCTTGGGAGTTAGAGTTGAGTGTGAGTCTTTGCCTTAGGGTTCCGGAGTTATCTTCGAGTCTGGTAAAGCTCTTGTACCTTTCTATCTTTGTACTTTTGTTACTTCAGTATAATATACTTTGTTGCTCTATCCTTTGAGTTATACTTTACTTTATTTCTTACACTTGCCTAGTGTGGTGTACCTTATTGCATACTAGACCAAGGCTTACGTTTGTGTTGTTCTTGAGTTATCTAAATCTTTCTAGACTTGCCGATGCTATAGGCTTTCCTTAGGCTTTGATCTAAGGCTAAGTCAGTCTTAACCCTCTGATCAAGGATGGACTTTAGTGATCAAGTTCTCACTTGGTCACTAGTTTAGCGTGCCATCTTACCCACACAGATCTGGTTGGTAGCCCCTCTTGGTGACAGCATTAGGGAGCCTCTGTAATCTGACCCCATCGTTCGGTAAGCCCGTAGGCGTTAGCCAGTTGTTGTTCGGTTGGCCAACTGTCTACCCCCATGCCTCCTCGGTGTAGTCTGGAATTTCGCTCAACGCAAGATCCTAGATCATGTTTGTTTAACTCAGTTCAACCATGAATACTCCTATGCAGTAGTTAATGAATATAGTGTGGATATCTTAATCTCACTCGTTATCCTCCTAGGCAACTACCTAGTTGTTTACTGCTTTGGTCACTGTTTACTCTTCCCACTATACACTATCTTGTTTATCTTACCCCCGTTGTAAGAATAGCTGCTGTTTATCTAAGTTATAGTACCGTTTGAAGTTCGAACATATCATTCCACCTATTAGCCCTTGCTTCCCTATGGATTTTTACGATACCTGGAAAACTTTGGGTGAAAAAGCTACAGCGAATCTCCGTGCACTTGCGGAGTAAAATCTGTTACGCTAAGAGACGTCAACAAGCTTTTTTTGGCGCCATTGCCGGTGAAGCAATTGGCAATAGAAGTCTGATTTGTTCGAACCTAGGTACTTATAACTTGATAATATACCGCTATTTCTTAGTGGGCTCATTTGCCTTTGTCTACTTTATTGTTGCGTGACAGAGAGGTGTATGACCGATTTCGACCTACCGGCAAACCTTCACAACAATCCGGAGTTGCTGCTCAAAAGGAGAGTCTGTCAAAAGACAATCCATAGGTAGAGACCTGTGCCATCAACATTCAAGTTTAGAACCATAAGCACAAAGCAACCAACACCAACAATGGCTGTGCCCGAGAAGACCATCCGTGACTTTTCCGTTCCATCCAGCAACAATATCCCCACTGGGCCTGAAGTTGCTATTGGAGAAGGTTTCGAGCTTAAGCTAGGTCTTATTCATATGGTCCAGGCTAGTCCATTCAGCAGATTGGCTCGGAGGATGCAAACAGCCATCTCTAGCAATTCCTGGAGATATGCAGTACATTCACTATCAAGGGTGCAACCACCGATGCTGTTCGACTGCGCCTTTTTCTGTTCTCATTGATCGGGAAGGCAAAACAGTGGTTCTATCTGAATCGTAACAACTTGGCAACTTGGGAGGCAAGCTCAAATGCTTTCCTTGCAAAGTACTTTCCCTTGGGGAAGACAAGCTCACTAAGGAACCAAATCTAGAGCTTTCAACAGCTCACTGATGAGACGGTGGTAGAGGCATGGGAAAGACTTCAAGAGTACATCGCCGCCTGTCCTCACCACGGTATGGAGGAGTGGCTGATCATCCAGAACTTCTTCCACGGTCTACACCGGACCATGCAAGAACACCTCGATGCAGCCGCTAGAGGATCCTTTTTATCCTTGAGCGTTGCCGCTGCACGCACTCTCACAGAGAAGATGGCAAGCAACCAAGGATGGAGACAGGAGAGGGCAAACAATAAGCCCCGCAGAGTCCACCATATTGACAGTACCGACATGTTGGCTGCCAAGATGGACCTCTTGCTAAAGAAGCTGGAGAATACTCCTTAAGTTGTGCTGGTCCGGGCACTGGATTTTCGAATGACTTGCAAGCATTGCGGGAGTACCGGCCACACGGGGAACAGCTACCCCGGAAATGGATCGGAGGACGTTAACTTCATCAACAACAATAGCTTCAACAACGGGCCACATCCTCAACCAGGTTGGAACTTGCGACCACACCTACTTTTTTTCCGATCAAGGTACGTCTCCTGGTAGTTCTCAGCAGTTCAATAAAAATCCTCTCGATCAAAAAGCTGTGAACGATAGTATAAGTAAGAAATTCCTTGCGAACGATAGAATTCTAGAAAACCTGTCGCTTCAAATGAAAACTCTTAATAGTGCCATGAAGAACCAGATGAGTTTTAATAAAATGCTCAAAACTCAGATAGCTCAGCTTGCTGCCGCTTTGCCTAGTCCAACTTCGGGTAAGCTTCCGGGTCAGCCCGAGGCACCCCTGAAGGAACATAAGAATGCTGAACCAGAAAAGGAAGATCAAGTGGTCGAACCACAACTGGTTAAGGAAGCCCCAAAGTTGGCTCCGCACGAGTTCTACGACACCACCGTACTCCATTTTCCTCAAAGGCAGAAAAAAACCACTGTCGATGACCAGTTCAGCAAGTTTGTGGAGGTAATTAAGAAATTATATGTCAATATCCCATTGCTAGATGCGATGCAGGTACCCACGTACACTAAGTACCTAAAGGACATCCTCAACAACAAAAAGCCGCTACCGTCCACAGAAGTCGTGCACCTCACAGAAGAGTGTAGCGCTGCTATACTCAGCCAGTCGCCCCAGAAGAAGAAGGATCCAGGGAATCCAACCATCTCATGCTCAATCGGGACCCAGCATTTTGATCAAGCTCTCTGTGATCTGGGAGCAAGTGTGAGCGTCATGCCAAAGGTAGTCTTTGATAAACTCACGCATGCTACACTCTCCCCAACTGCTATGTGCCTGCAGCTAGTGGATCAGTCGATTCGCTACCCCGACGGAATAGCTGAAGACATTCTGGTCAAAATCCGGAACTTCATTGTCCCGGTGGATTTCGTGGTGCTCGACATGGAGATTGATAGCAAAACACCGCTCATCCTTGCAGTAGTTAAGGATGAACACTCATATGCAGTAGTTAAGGAATATAGTTTGGATATCTTAATCTCACTCGTTGTCCTCCCAGGCAACTACCTAGCTGTTTACTGCTTTGGTCACTGTTTACTCTTCCCACCATACACTATCTTGTTTATCTTACCCCCGTTGTAAGAATAGCTGGTGTTTATCTAAGTTATAGTATTGTTTGACGTTCAAACATATCATTCCACCTATTAGCCCTTGCTTCCCTGTGGATTTTTATGATACCTGGAATACTCTGGGTGAAAAAGCTACAGTGAATCTCCGTGCGCTCGCGTAGTAAAATCTGTTACGCTAAGAGACGTCAACAATGTGTCCATTATCAATAAGGGGGAGAGATGTTGACCTATAGGAGTGTTCATGGACCAAGGGGGAGAATTAGTTTAGGGGGCAGCTGTGCATTCAGGGAGTTTGAGCTTGTAGCAAGCTCTTGCATCAGTGCGTTGAGCCTTTTGCCTCTTTCTGGAGGAGCCAATGCTTTGCCTAAGCATGGATGTGTTGAACCGGTTTGCCTCTTTTTTGAGGGGTCATGCTTTAGTTTGATCAACTGCATTGAGCGGTTTCCCTTGTCTTAGGGGGTCGATCTTTGGTTTTTCCTTTTGTTGCCTCATTTTGCCCTTCTTTGCTTGTGTTTGGCTTTTGGGCATTTTGAGTAGCTTTCTTCTTTTCTTTTTTCTTTTCGGTTTTACGCTTGTTTTTCTTGTCTTTGTTCTATTTCAGGTTATAGGTAGAAGGTGTCGACAATGCACTCATCAAGGGGGAGATTGATAACCAATGGGCTGGCTCCATTGCCTCTAGAGTGATGAGTGATTGTCAACAAAAGCCAAAGACCTAGAAGGACTTGGGCACAAGACCTCCGATGGACAGGAGGCCCTCCGATGGACTGGAGGTAAATGGAAGCCCTCTGAAGGACTGGAGGCATGCTCGACGTCGGTCAGCCATGGGAGTCTGGCACACGGAGGAGCGGCACGGTGACGGCATGAGTAAGACCTCCGAAGAACTGCGAGGTGTCCCCGATGGACTAGGAATGCCGAGTGCCACCGCAGTGCTCCAACCCGAAGACATGGCACGAAGACGGGTGAGGGCATTGGCGGATTCGCTCAAATCTGCCACCCTACCACCAAGTTACCAGACTCAGCGAATGGGCTCGTTCTTGCCGAGATAGAGTGGACTGGGCCATTCCAGGCCAAGGAAGGAAACCCTAAAGTTTCCCGGTTTCTGACTTCAAAACCGGGGGTCGATCGGCGGATTTGGACTACTGGCCACGTGGATGTCATTTGGGAGTTAGCTTGCAAGCAAAGAAGATCAAGGCACCATCGCGGTCATCTGCCCCCGAGAAAGTCGAGTCTTTTCAGTTTTGGCCCCTACGGGTGTTTCTGTATTATAGGGGTCTTAGTGTAAAATGTGTCGATTGGGCTAGGGCTATGAATACCTAAGTGGCTAGTCATTTAGATGACTCTTCCACCTCTAGAAACCCTAGGCTGAGTCTTCAACCAGCCAAGTGCTTAGAGAAAAAATCGGGTGCTTAGCTTAGGATTTGAGAGTCCCCTAGGCTAGTACTTTGCATTAGTGGGAGGATGAAGGGTGGTAGGCTGAGTTGAGCCTTGTAAGAACTGATTTACTCATCTAATCAAGGCAAGATTCATCCTATTTTCGTGCTCATGTGAGTAGCCATCTTTCTCCCCCCTTTCTAGTTGGTTTTTGGATGGAACTCAAGGGCTTTTGGTGATTTGGGTTGCCCACAAGTTAATCCAGTTCTATTGTCTCTTTTGGACTTGCTAGGACATGGAGATTATGACTTAGTTCTTATGAATCGTGCTAGATTGCCACGAGCAAGATTCCTTTGAGTTTTCCGCTTTCTTGCCCAAAGATTGCCATCTCACGAGATCTGAAATTCCCACTGATCCCTTGGTCACTTTGTGTTGATCTTTTGGGAAAAGCTTTGGAATAGGGTCCAGATAGCCTGTGCAAAATTTCGTAAAGATTGGACAAGTTTGGTCAGGTTTGGGTTGGAAAACCACCTGTCTGCGACTCTACCGGACAGTCCGGCAGAGGCCACCGGATAATCGGCCGCTCCCACCGAAAAGTCTAGTGTTGGGCTCTGGCTGGGCCATCCCACCGGACAGTTCGGTAGAGGAGACCGGACTCTCCGGTGCCACCGGACAGTCCAGCCTCGGTAGGGTAGCTGCTATGTTTTCTGCTGATTGTTTTTTCTGCTGTGTTTTTGCTTCAGATTTTTGCATTCCCCACTTCCTGACTATTTTCTTTGGTTGCTGTGAGTCAGTGAGACGCACCTTGGTGCGGTGAGTGTTGTGTGGCTGTTGCCGCCAGAATTTGACCGAGACTAGTCAGGCCAAAGTGTCGAAAGAAGCCCATGTTGAAGAAGTCTACTTGGTCAGGCTCATATCTTAAGTTTGGCCAAATATAATGATAAGTGTCTGCCCAAGGCCCAAGCCATGATGAAGTCATAGGGCTAATCCGTGTTAAAGCCCAGTTTATTCGCGAGACTGGTTCGGACCGCAGGAATAGGCCACACGAAAACGGACGCCCAGGCCACATACGGACTCCGTTTTGGGCGTTCTATATATAGATAGAAAGCTAGGGAGATAAGCTTTCCAATGCCACTAGAATCACATCATGATATGCTCGGAGTCTATAGGAATTGCCAAAACAATTGGATGGCTAGAATCTGCCAGGATTATATGGCATGTTTCGGCTAATGTTTGGAAGCTTCATGTGCATCCGGACCGATACAAGGGAGAATCCAGATCACGTTATCAAGTCATAGAGTCCTAGTTGAGTTGTGATTTATTAGTTAGGAAAGAGTTTAAGTCTATCTAGGAAAGGGTTTGCTTTGAGAGTCAAGTCTTCGGACTATAAATATGTATCCATATGCTTCGTAATAAAGCGACGGCATTACTTTCCAAGTAGCTACGTGTCTCCATCAACTCTCAGCGCATCGCCACCTTGGCTCACAGGTTTATTCTCTCCATGTAATCGTCATGCTGCCCTAGCAGATTCATCCAGGTCGGCTAGGGCTGCGAGGCGCTTACTGGACACATGGCGAACCTTGTATAGAAGCGTTTTTTATGGCAAGGTTTGCTAAGTTACCCTAGTGAATCGCGTACTAAGCTTCGCAGATTACGAGATTTGCTAGTTATCCCGATGAATCTCGTGACAAGCTCTGCTTGGCGTGAGATCCATCATTTATCTCGCATGCTACTGTTCTGTCTTAATGTTTTCTCTTGTAGATTGCGTTAGGGCTGCTTGGTGTCTTGCGTTTATTTTGCACTTGTATCGATCTGTTATGTATCTAAGTTTCATGTTAGTAGATCAGTTCATGTGTAGCTCGTTATACGTTACCTAATCGCTTGTTACAATCCACGACATGTATGCTGTACCATGTGCACGCGACGTGCAGATAGATCAGCGTATTTCAAGCACCCTATCTTTCCATGTATTAATATGTATCTGTTTATCTAGATGGATGACTTTGGGGATCCTAGTTAGAAGCCGATCTAGCTATGCAGATATGTTATGTCATGTGTTTAGATATGTTTTTATTTACTTCATTACAGATGCAGTCTGTTCCTATTATTATATCTGTGTGTCTCCTGAACCACGAATCATCGGCTCTTTAGCCGTTGGGAATCCACATGCTCCCGTGTTGCCGATCCTAGCGATCAGGCATGTATTTAACATTTCATTTCAGATCTGTTATGTACGTTTTTCAGGAAGAACAGGAGCCACCTCACCGCATCCACATCAACACCTTCCTGGCTAGGTCATCACCCAGGTGGCACGCCCAACCACCACCGCCAGCAGTCGGCTAACTGTTTAGCCGATTGGGAGCCGCAGCAAAGAGGAGCGACCCTTTCGTCCACATACACCTCCCAGCTCGCATTGTGTTGACCCGTTGGTACACTGCCCGCCGGTTTCCCGCGGCAACACATTTTTGGCACGTCCAGTGGGACCCCACCTTCTGCTGGTTAGAAGTTAGAATGACGTATATCTTTGTAAGTCAGCAGCAGGGGAAAAAAATCGGCTCAGATAAAAATATTTTATCAGCTTTAGTATCAACAACAAACAACAGCCGATTGGTGATGATCGGCTATGTGGAGCCTAGGATAAATTTTAAGGAACAATGGCTCAAGCTATCGAATATGTGCCGGAGGAATTATTTGCATGAAGGATCTGTTATCCAGGGGTGTCTCAGAAAATTCGGAGGCTTTGAGCAAAAAAAATTGAGGCCGTAATTAAAGAATCGTGGTTTGCTAATTAGAACAAAGCTAGTTGATTAGATTGGGAGAAGATCACCAGACCAGCAGGCTGGAGCACATGTTGCAGCCACAGCGCTGTGTAGATGGCTAGCCGATGGGATGCAAGGTGCTATCTGCTCTTTTTCTAATGAAAGACATATGCTCATCGGCCGATATCCTGCGACGGCTGCATCTCCCCACTTCGGTCGACACTCGCGCACGCGCCATCCTGCTAGCAGCCGGCCATGACGACACGTCTCCTAGGCGGATTGCTGTTGTCAAGCACGGACACTACCAGGCCGAAGAGTTGCCACCGGCTGATCGATCAACAACTGGAGTACTGCACGTACATCATCAACCGCGTGCTGCCGTCGCAAGCGAAACTGTCGCCAACAGGAACCCGCATCGCACGGACGAGAAGCCACCGCAGGACGCCTGCGCTAAAACTCACCATCAGCAGTGCCGTCGGTCATCAGTATCTGTCGCTGGCCACGCCGTCAGACGCCTGCACCGGCCATCCGTCGCACCGTCTCAGACATCTGCACCATCAAGCTGTCCAACCACGCGACCAACAAGCGGCTATGGGCTCGAGGAGCCATAGCTTGCGTACCTTGAAGACTCAGGGGCTACCAAGCGAACGGATGGAAGGCCAAGGGGATGAAGAAAATCAAATGCCTGCTGCAAAATTTCGGCGCCGGGCACACCAGCACCAGTACACCACGGAGATGCCACAGTTCACCGTGCCGATGTGAGTCCAGGAAGTCGCGGAGGCCACGAACGCCGTCAGCATCGGCGAGGCCTTCCGAGCGGTGGCATAGACGTCGGCGGGCGACAGACCGGTGGCCCTCGCCGATGCCGGCAGCAGTGCAGTCCGCGGAGATGCGTGCGACGAGGTTGGGCAGCGATGTCCCCGAAGGCGTGGCGGCCCATGGCACAGCAGGGCAGCAGCAGCACAGGGAGTAGGAAGCTTTAAAGCTGGAGAACCAGCGTGAAGCAGAAGCAGAGGCAGTAGCAGGGCAGCAGCAGGCCAGCAGCACAGAGAGCTTCGAACTGAATAATGGAGGTGGCAGCAGCTGGATGGAATGGAATCCAGGATGAGATGGTGATGCGATCTAAGGCCTCTTCCTTGCGGCCCAGTCTGCTTTGGTGGGTTGGTTTCAACAGCAAAGAGAAATTTGGGCGACTGATGAACCTCGTACAACCGCTCGCACTCCGGCAATAGAAGCAAGAGCAAGGACAAAGATTGCTGCTGTGGTTAGTACTGAGAGTGTGTCCGCTCTGGGCACTGAAGCGGCACCCTGGCTACCTGCGCTCGGCCCCAACGATGTGGTGCCCCGGCCGTCTGCGTCGGCAATGCCACATCACGGCTGCCCCAGCCGATCCATGGAAATAGCCGAGCCGATATCCCATCTACATCAACAAACAAGGTCGTAGGTGGTTAACTCCCAAGCGATCAATCCCGATATGCGGCACCGAGTAGCAGAGATAGCTTTAAGAAAATTAAAAAAACCGTGGAGAAATGGCCGGCACAATGCTATCAGCCATGTACAAGATATCGTACGGGCACAAGTATCATGAAGAATTTGCACTTTGGCATACAATAGTGCTGATGTTTAGCCACCGGCTTCAAAATAATAATA
Organism: Paspalum vaginatum; assembly: GCA_030272315.1. Classification (NCBI taxonomy): domain Eukaryota; kingdom Viridiplantae; phylum Streptophyta; class Magnoliopsida; order Poales; family Poaceae; genus Paspalum; species Paspalum vaginatum. The sequence continues at coordinate 30,594,266 of CM059018.1, read as the reverse complement.
ATAATAATAAGACCACAAGGCAGAAGACCACGAAGCCACCACCACAGTCATTGATCGGCTCCCCAGCAAGAAGCCGATCGGAGCCGCGTTCCCAGGGAGACGAGCGTGACAGTGGCGCGATCCCCAGCTCCCATGTGCTCTGTGCTCGGATCTCGCCGCCTGCCGGTATCCGGGTGCAACACAAACTATGACAGATGCTAGCAAGACATGAAGAACAAACAACAACGGCAGCATCGGTTTGCAAAAAAAAAAAAGGAATTGGCTCGGGGAACAATATTTTATCCTGTTCGTATGGCAGAAAGAGCCGATTTATTTAGTCGATGATGGTATTACGACAACCATACTCTCGGAAAATCAGTTTTGCTGGAGGAAAAATGCGAAGACAGGAGATTGTCAATAGCCGATCTGATAGTCATCGGCGAGATGAACCTCATAAAAGATATCCATTGCAAGACGCTTCACATGGAGTTGATCAGCACAGATGCTTGTCGGCAGGAAGCAAATTACATGGGATCTACTATCGGCACTTTTGCTAAAGGAAGACGCATACATATATGTCAGCCGATACTTGATTACTTGGCAAAATTCAGTACAGGGCATCGGCTCATAAAGCCAAGTCAATCCGAGAAGGCAATGATCAGAAGGGACAAACTAGCATTTGGCCAATTACATTGAAGTAATACGTGCAGCATGCGTACACCTGCATGGATGTTCATCAAGCTAAGGAATTAGAAGCCACGTCTGTATACATGCATGCGCCTTGCATGTACACGGACAACTTACTACGCACTGTGTACTCTGAGTTTCCATCGGCTGGACGCGGTCGACGTAGAGCCAGATGGAGAGGAAGGTTCCAGAAACATGGATGATCCGCTTTGCACCGCTCTGGACGTGCGACACCGACCAGATGACCAACACATGGCCCTGAATCGTTACAGGCGTAGGTCACCAGGCAAGAGCCGACGTGGAAAAGAGAGCCGATGTGGAAAAGAGCCGAGCCGATATATTCCCACGAACCATGAGCCGATACATGAGGAAAGCCAGTTCCAGAAATAGATCGATCGAGCTGAGAATCTTCGGCTCCGCTTTCCCTCTAGATTCGCTCGACGCATGCAAAGACGCATGCAAGGAGATCTGCAGATCAGCGTCCAGGCCGAGCAGGTCAGCAGATGCCCTTATCGCCGACTTCAGGAGGACACTGCGTACATCATCGAGCTCATCGCCGACCCATCATCTGGAACTCACGCCACTAGAGCGACAAGCCGCGACGGGATGCCAGAGCTGAAGCTCGCCATCAGCCGCTCTGCTGCCGACCATCCGTATCTATCTCCGGCCGCGCCGTCATGCGCCTGCACCGGCCATCTTCTATGTCTTCACGTGCTGTCCGATCTGATCTAATCCTCCATGGGTGAGCAGCCTCGTTGATTTTGTTTTTTCTTGGTTAGTTCCCAATAGATGCATGCAGGCATAGGGGCAGTCGTTGTGCGGATCAGTGTAGAGGATCGTACCTAGGTGGCCGTCCGAGTAATCACGCCGGTGTAATAGCCGCCGTCCTGCCGACATCGATGCGGAGAAGAGCGCACTGAGATACCGTGAACATGCGCCATGCATATGGCGCGCCCTTGAGGAAGAAGCAAACCGGGCTGCTATATGATGCTACTGTCGTGCGAGATCCCTGCGACACCGACGCCGTTTCCTGTTCTGGCTTTTGTGACAAAGCGTCTATATCTGCGGAGCCTACATCATCGGCTACTCTGGCTCCTACGCCAAAGCATCCGCACCTCAGCCGGTCGATTCAGCCACCAGTGCTCTTTTGGTGCAATCATCATCGGCTACTTCGTCTCCCTCAACAAGGCATTTGAAGAACTCCCTGCGACTGCAATATGCTGATTGGACTCTAGATCGACCTTATCCTAGTAAGTCAGCATGTATTGTTTTCATTATATGTTCCACCAGTCTACTGCAGGTTATGGATGTTTGGCTTCCCAACAACCGACAGTTGTGATGAGATTCTTTTATGGTGAGCACGGACCAGATGAGCTTATTGCTATCAGCTTCTCAATAGCCGATTCGATTGGTAAAACTCAAACCTCCCAATTACATTCTCATGTCATATGCACTTGCCACTTGCGCTAGCTTTTCTCGTATGCTTAGTAGCTTTTACTTGTGCTTCACATATGTGCCTTGAGGTGTGGATGTCTTTGACCTTGTGTACTTAAGATCTTTTGAATATGTTGAATATCCTGATGCTGAGCATGGTTTTCATTCTTTGAAAATCTGAAACATGATCGCCGCTTTACCTGGCTACTAATATGTGTTGGCTATTTGCTTTTGCTATTTTGTACATGCCTAGTAACTATGACCTTTACTTTGGAATCAATTACGCGGCTTGAATCTCAATGCTTACATGGTAATCTTATGCTAAATTGAATTACAATTAAAATGATATCTATATTGTGCTTAAATGAAAAGATATAGACAGATTTGCTTTGTCTCACTGATCTAGTTCGAGACTGCTTGCTATTGCACTTTGGCATGGACTTAGACTAGGCTGTGAATGACCAAAACCTTGCTTTAAGCTTCCGATGGTTCTATGGACCTAGGCTTAGCATTGGTCGACAAGAAGTGGCCTGACAAGCAAATAACCCCTGGCATATAACAAAAGGCTTGTTTGAAATTCAAATCCAATATCTTTTACCTGCAAGACCTGGGGGGCATGAGTAATCAAGCTTGCTAAAAGATCCTTGTTTCGGAAAAGCTCACTTGTGTAGATACTTGTTAGCTTTTGCTTATCATGCTTTATCATGTTAGTTGGCTGGGCTAAGTGGTGATGCCTTTATTTTGAAAATCCTAAAAATGCTGGCTCATGTCTAATATAGATATATTCTCCTGAGCTTTTCTATGCGATGTCTTTATGCTAAACCCTCACTGTATGTACATGCTAGCACCTGTAAATGTTTTTAGGCATACCTGGAAGCTTTCACTCACACACCTTGCATGACATAGCATATTTTCTGTGGGGAAAGAGATTTTTATCCTTACCGTTGGGTCGGCTTGCATGGTTTTTTGTCTAACCAAATACAATCCATCAGCTTTTAGCCGATTCACAGTGCTTTCTGTAGTGCCAGTCTGGCAAGTAATTGTTTTGCAGGTAATCCATATAGCTCACATTATTATTCATCCAATGGAGAATCAACTACCTGTTGAATATCTATATGCCGTCGGGGTTTCGCTTTCAGCATTCGATAATCATAAAGGGTATGGCTGTATGCATGTTCGGCCTGATCAGCCGATCATGGTCGGCTACTTCCCGGATGAACTGCTATTGGCTGAATTATTGAAGAGCGGGAAGTCCTATAAGCGGCATGACTGTCATCCACAATTGTAAGTCATCGGCTACAAAAATATTAAGCCGATGAAGCACAAGGGTGATCACATAAGTCAGCACCAACCTCAGAACAAGAAGCTAGGATTGGTCTCCAACATTGGTTAATGAAGGCGTGAGGCCGGTTCAAGCAATCGGCCGTAAAAAGGAAATCATGATGCCTAAAGATTCGGGTTGAAGGTCAACAATGTTAGTTGACAAATAGCTAATCTATCGGCTCGGGGGGCAACATCATCTGTAGTATGAGAAGACAATTTGAAGAGTTGATGTTCTTGTGTGGTTTGCAGCTGATGCTTAGAAGATTCTGTCACATTTGGCCAAACTTGGGGGGCATGTGTTGCCGCCAGAATTTGATCGAGACTAGTCAGTCCAAAGTTGTGATGCCCCCGGCATCTCAAAAGCCTTGACACACAATTAGATTAATGTTAATCATGGATTTGGACTTAATCATGCTTATAGAAGAACAATAACTAGGCCAATAAATCACTAAGTCAAAAATTTTCAAGTCGAATATGCAAAACCTTGCGTTGTTTGGTTGAGTAGTTAAAAATTTATACGATTTCATGCAAGACATCAAATACTAAAGTTTTAGTTCAAGACGATGCCTTCAAATTTACTATTTTGGCCAATTTCAAAATCATGTGTTAAGAGGTTCAAAAGTTCAACCAAACCAAGTCAGCCTGTACTTAGAAAAGAATTCCCAAGTCTAGATTTTCAGCCCTTCCCCAAAATTTATTCAAAAATTACTTTTGATTTCACTATAGAACTTCAAAATCTTCTTTTCTATGAAATGAAATTAAAGTCATAACCTTTCAAATGAACTAGACCTTGATCTGATTGGACTTAATTTGGCACTCCAGAACTTGAAAACAAGAAAGACTCTACATGAAGTAAACCTGCTGTTTTACCAAACCTCTGAATATGTATGGACTTGCATTTCAAAATCTGTGGTGAATTGGAAGAAAGTTTATATACCAAACTTGTAGACAATTGGATGACGTATAACTTTGGTAACTAGTGCTTTAACATACATTAATGGTTGAATGGTGTTTTGGGTCTTTTCTGTCAGCGTATGGAATCTGTCAAAACCTGACCTGCTTATTAAATTCAACTTTTCTTTGATCTACAACCATTTTCATACAAAACTTTATGTGAGAAAGTTGTAGCTAATGAAATTCTGAACGAAGTTGGTATAAAACTATTTGTATGGAAGTGGTCACAAAATGGACTTTTGGAACTTTTGAACTGAAAGGATATATGGGCCAAACTGGAGTTAGTGAGTTAAATTCAAATTTAAATCATAATTTCACGTGGAATTTGGTATCAAGTTTTTTGAGAAAGTTGTAGAGCACGAAGAGTGAAACAATTCTTCTAATTAGTGTTTTCCCAAACTCGGCCTTTAAATTCACCAAATACTGAATTTTCAGAAGGGAAGAAAACCAAATCCAGTGTGTTTCTCATTTTCTCCATTTTCCTTCCTTTTCCGTCTCACTTACAGGTGGGCCCCGCGATCCGGGCAGCTCGCCCATGGCGAGTCAGTGCACGCCACGCGGCCGACGGGCACCGGCACCACTGCCCTCCGCTGCCCGCCCTGCACCCGCGCCCCTCCCTTCACCCGGACGCCATCTCGGTCGCGTTCACGCCTTCTCCACTCGCTCCCTCGCTCCCTGTATGCTCTCTCCCTGTTTCCCGTCGCGGCCTCCATTGGAGCGAGCTTGAAGCTCGAGCTCTCCGCCCCTCTGACCCTCCTCTTGCCGCGCTGTAGTGCGCACCGCGCTCACCTTGCCTCCCTCCGCCATTCCCCCAACATCGAGCCTGCAACCATCGCCCCTGGCGTCCTCCCCAAGCTCGACCACCATTGCCACTCTGCTTGAGCTTCGGGTCGTCGCCGCAGGCCACCTCCGGCCACCTCCCGCGCCTCCACTCCACATCCGGCAAGTTCCCCTCAGCCTCACGCAGTCGTGAGGCCCAACCGCAGCCCCTATCGTCTCCTACACCACTGGATCGAGCCGTGGCCGTCGCGTGGATGTCGCTGCGGTTCATCCCTCACTCACGCGCGTTCCCCATCGGTCCCGACCACTCCGCACGACGAGAGTTGGGGGAAAAGGAGCCCCACATCCGGGAACACCTTCCCAGACCTCGTCGGCACTGATTCCGGTCTCCACAGCTCCGGTGCAGCTCCGCCTTTCCTCCTCCTGCGCGCAGCTCAGTCCCTGTCCAGAGGCCCCTGGAAGCCAAGGAGAACTACATATAGGTCCACGGGCGTTTTGATTTTTCAAAGTAATTTGCTGATTATTGTAGGAACTTTGGAAATTCATAGTAAATCAAATAAAAATAGTAAAAATACAAACTCAGTTGCATTGAACTCCACTTGAGTTTATCTACAGGAATGATATGATGTGGATGTGTGAAATGACCATTTTATCCTTGTTTTAGTGCATGCATAATGAAACTAGATAAATGGCAAAAGTAGGCTAAATGGACTCCGAATGCGATGAACTTGGACAATAGCTTTATTAGAGCATATAGATACTATGTGAATTTTGGTATCCCTAGCTTTGTTTGGTTGATTACTATTTTACCCTCACACATGTATTTTGTGCATTATGTGAATATGGAAATGATTGCTACATAAAACTTGTCTAGAAAAATCCATAGAAATTAAATTGTGCTCATTTGGTCCAGTGTAGCCTAGAAATAAAGTTTCATATGATTTTCTTGTTGTTTGCTATGTCATTTGAAAATGACAAATGCTCTAATGATTTAAATAATAAAATAGGAAAGTAGCATTTATTTTGTTCCAAATATTCCACCAAAAATTCTTGTAGTTATGCTACTGTGTATGTATACTTGTGTGCATTTTCATGAATTTCGGTTGCTGTTACTTAAGGTGTCCATTAATAGTTGTTTTAATAAGCTTAAAAATGAGGAAAATAAAAAGGGGATGTAGTGGGCATGCATGCTTTTAGTCTGTGGTTTCTCCTGTCTAATACACTCGATATGTGCAAACTCATGTATAGTTGAGCCTCACACCTTGTGCATGTATGTTGTGGTCGGAACCATAAAGCAATTAATACTAAGCAAATAATAAAACGTGTTTTTCTTACGTCTATGGGCCACTAAACCTTCATCCCTAAAGCAACACTACTGTCAATAGTGCTAACTATATTTTATTCACAACTAGTAGTTCATTATGTAACTAAATATTAGACTTGATCTATGCTTTGCTTGTATGTGAAGGAGGAATCGTAACCTCTTGATGCTTGTTCATATATTTCATGCTTGTCCCTATGCTCCTAGCATGCCTTGACCTACGCTTAGTTGATTGTAGAACTATAAACTTACCATGCCTGTAAAAGTACTCCCTATTTAAGCAGTCCATCAATCAACTTTCTGTCTATCCCTGAAACGATTGCTCATATGTGTCCATAATATTCATGCATCTCATTCACTGCATCATGCATATCATTCACTGCATCATACATATCACTAATATAGTGACGCTCATTGCAGATACAGGATCAAGAAGCCAGTGCATGTAGCTACATCACGCAACAGTGGTCCAGAGGACCAACTAAGACACAAATACCACCTGGAGGCCCCTGAAGTGGTATTTGGAAGGAGGAGTTGTCCAAGGGATCAAGGGGTTGCCTGGGGCAAAGCCTCACAACCCGGCAAACTAACGTAGTTTAGTTTGTTGGTTTTGTGAAACATAAGCAAAGGTAGGCAGGACCATGAATTTCCCAGCTAATAATATCTTGATTGATGATTACGCATCTGCATTAGGAGTTGGCTGAAAACCCTTGCATTAGACTCCCTGGCCGCCCTGGCCCTAGCACCTATACTTAGAGTTCGTAGGACGAGTTGCCTAGAATTGCTAGGTGCGAGTAGACATGAGTGAATGGAGTCACTTGTCACGTAGGTAGTTTCAAAAATCACAGAACTTTTACTATGGAGGAAGTAATATTATGTTCATGATTTAAATGGAGACCGGGCGGAGAATAATTTTATTTTGTGGTGTGCGTTGTTGTATCATTTGGCTCCGCCTATGTCGTTTAAGGTCCATTCGTTGTTCACCTATTGGTCGGCATAACATTGCTAGATTGCTTAACCGGGATATGGAACCGGTGAAAGTCTTACCTGGGCTCGTCCAGAGTTTTTGAGGTGCCGCTCATCCACTGGATGGAGGCAGAAGGCCTGGGGGAGCTTTGTACTCATGGCGGGGAGACTGAGATGTCGGCAGGCGCGCCATGGGGGCACAACCCGAGGGTTCGATGGGGGCGCTTTGAATCTTGGGATAAGACAGTTGGAGATGGGGGCTATATATGGGAACGCGAAGGCTAGTAAGCATATACCCCTGGCATGATAGCTATTCCCTTGAATTAAAATCGATTCGAATCGCTGATGCCCACCAAGTGTGGGAATGCCAATACCTTTGTCGTTCATCGTAGCAATTACTTGAATATATTATATCTATTACTCATGTTTTCAAATACTACATGTTTATACTACAGTGATGCTTACATTTCTGCAAGATTTTATTATTATGGAGTTATACGTAGATGATGAACTTTTCAATTTATGGTATTATATTTATGATTAAAACCAATGGCTAAGAATCCACATGTTAGTAAGCAAGCTTTGCGTTAGCCGTAAGCCATTCCATTAAGTCCTACTGAGTAATTAGTACTCAGAGTTTGCCCCCACATTTTTGAGCGCAGGTACTGATGATATCTGAACAGTTGCTTGGAGGAAGGTAGTACCGGTGGGCTCGGTGCTTCTCGCCTCGTTCATCACTGCATGAAGTCTACTAAAGTATTTTGTTTCCGCTGCGAGATGTTTTTGAAATCGCTTCCGCTATCTGATTCGAACTTTCCTTTCGTATGGCATTATATTGGAACTTATATTTTATTTTCGAACTGGCTTGTAAACTAAGTCTACTTATGCTATATTCAACTACTTATGATGATGTAACTGTTGTGGCTCCATCGAGGGCTGAATGTGTTTGATGTCAGTTCCTCTGGGATTCGGTAATATCGGGGGTCGAATGACTCTCGACGGACGACAGGATTTAGTTTGATCTAAGTACACTGTGAGCCATGTGGTGGCTGGTGTGCTTAGCTCCGATTAAATTGGCGATTCCACCACAAAAGTGTCAAAAGAAGCCCATGTTGAAGGAGTCTACTTGGCCAGGCTCATATCTTAAGTTTGGACAAATATAATGATAAGTGTGTGCCCAAGGCCTAAGCCGTGATGAAGTCACAGGCCTAATCTGTGTTAAAGGGCAGTTTATTCGCGAGACTGGTTCGGACTGCAGGAGTAGGCCACACGAAAACGGACGCCCAGGCCACATACGGACTCCGTTTTGAGCGTTCTACGTATGGATATAAAGCTAAGGAGATAAGCTTTCAAATGCCACTGGAATCACATCAAGATATGCTCAGAGTCGACAGGAATTGCCAAAACAATTGGATGGCCAGAATCTGCCAGGATTATATGGCATGTTTCGGCTGATGTTTGGAAGCTTCATGTGGATCCGGACCGACACAAGGGAGAGTCCAAATGACATTATCAAGTCATAGAATCCAAGTTGAGTTGTGATTTATTAGTTAAGAAAGAGTTTAAGTCTATCTAGGAAAGGGTTTGCCTTGAGAGTCAAGTCTTCGGACTATAAATATGTATCCATATGCTTCATAATAAAGCGACGGCATTACGCTCCAAGTAGCTACATGTCTCCATCAACTCTCGGCGCATCGTCACCCTGGCTCCCAGATTTATTCTCTCCGTGTAATCGTCATGCTGCCCTAGCGGATTCATCCAAGTCAGCTAGGGCTGCGAGGCGCTTACTAGACCCATGGCGAACCTTGTACTGAAGCGTTTTTGATGGCAAGGTTTGCTAAGTTATCCCGGTAAATCTCGTACTAAGCTTCACGGATTACGAGATTTGCTAGTTATCCCGATGAATCTCCCGACAAGCTCTGCTTGGCATGAGATCCATCATTTATCTCGCATGCTACCGTTCTGTCATAATGTTTTCTCTTGTAGATTGCGTTAGGGCTGCTTGGTGTCTTGCATTTTTATTTTGCACTTGTATCTATCTGTTATGTATCTAAGCTTCATGTTAGTAGATCGGTTCATGTGTAGCTCGTTATACGTTACCTAATCGCTTGTTACAATCCACGACATGTACGCTGTAGCATGTGCACGCGACATGCCGATAGATCAGCGTATCTCGAGCACCCTATCTTTCCATGTATTAATATATATCTGTTTATCTAGATCGATGCCTTTTGGGATCCTGGTTAGAAGCCGATCTAGCTATGCAGATCTGTTATATGTGTTTAGATAGGTTTTTATTTACTTCATTACAGATGCGGTTTGTTCCTATTATTATATCTGTGTGTCTCCTGAACCACGGAGCATCGGCTCTTTAGCCGTTGGGAATCCACGAGCTCCCGTGTTGCTGATCCTAGCGATCAGGCATGTATTTAATGTTTCAGATATGTTATGTACGCTTTTCAGGGAGAACAGGAGCCACCTCACCACATCCACATCAACACCTTCTTGGCTAGGTCATCAGCCAGGTGGCACGCCCAACCACCACCGCCAGCAGTTGGCTAACTGTTTAGCCGATTGGGAGCCGCAGCAAGGAGGAGCGACCCTTTCGTCCACATACACCTCCCGGCTCGCATTGTGTTTACCCGTTGCTACACTGCCCACCAGTTTCCCACAGCAATAGTGGCGGATTTTGCAAAGTTCATTGCCTCGGTGCCCTCTTTGAGTCGAATTTCGGTTTTTCTCGCTTTGGTGCATATCCTCTCAGTGGACGACACCCTTGCGCTGCTAGACATGTATATGTTTAGTGGACGGTGTCTAGTTCTTCTCTTTAGCACCAATTTCGGGGAGTTGTGAATTTGAGTTTTAAAGTGCTCCAATTCACCCTCCTCTAGTCGCACGTCTCGGTCCTACAAAGCTGCATTTGTTGCCTCCTTTGAGCCCACAGATGTTGGGCACGCTCTTTCTGATTGTAATTGGGTTAATGCCATGCATGAGGAGTTAGAGAACTTTGAGAGGAATGAGGTTTGGGTTTTGGTAGAGCCACCGCCACCATACAATCCTATTGGTACACTCGCTTCTTAACATGCGGCGGCGCCCAAAAGGTCATGCGGGCAGCCAGTAGGAAGAACGGAGCAGAATCTGAGGAGCTAGGGTTAGTGGGGTTTGGGCCAATATTGGGCTAGGTTTTGCTGTTGGACCACTATATTTATGCATGTCAACAACTATCTCGGGGCCCCAATGGGGACGGGACGCAGACACGGAGAACGTTCCATCCCCCACTTCACCCAACAGGTATGAGTTTTAGCTGCTAAGCTCCCCGCATGGAACAATTTCACCCCATCTTCATCCCCTGATAGATGAAATCCCTGTCAGGATCGGGGGTCCTGTTGCCATCCCTAATTTTATCACTACCCATCTTCTCAGCCGAAGACCAAAATATATATGAGGCAATCATTTGTTTTTATTTAAAAATTTCACAAGTTACCATTCATTTTGTTGTGATTTATCTTATCACCAAAAATAGCTTGAATATAAATTATATTTTCATCGATATTACAAGTTCAACAGTAGTCAGAAAAATAGGAGTCGCCTATTAGAGATCTATCGGTTTAGAAAAAGGCAGTACTACGATACTGGCACTTAGGGCTGAGAGCCAATGGACCGGCTCCATTGCCTCTGGAGTGATGAGTGATTGTCAACAGAAGCCAAAGACACAGAAGCACTTGGGCACAAGACCTCTGATGGACAGGAGGCCCTTCGATGGACTGGAGATAGATGGAAGTCCTTCGAAGGACTGAAGGCATGCTCGACGTCGGTTGGCCATAGGAGTTCGGTACACAGAGGAGTGGTATTGCAACAGCAGGAGTAAGACCTCTGCAGGACTATGAGGTAAACACGATGGACGGGGGATGACGGGTGCCACCGCGGTACTCCAACCTGAGTACATGGCACAAAGACGGGCGAGGGCGTTGGCGGATTCGCTCAAATCCGCCACCCTACCACCAAGTTACCTGACTCGGCAAATGGGCTCATTATCGCTAAGATAGAGTGGAGTGGGCCGTTCTAGGCCCAGAAAGGAAACCCTAAAGTTTCCCGGTTTCTGACTTCAAAACCTGGGGTCGATCAGTGGATTTGGACTACTAGCCACGTGGACGTCATCCGGGAGTTTGCATGCATCCAAAGAAGATGAAGACTCCATCGCAGTCGTCTGTCCCCGAGAAAGTCGAGTCCTGGTGTAAAATGTGTCGATTAGGCCTGTGCTATATATGCCTAAGTGGTTGGTCATTTAGAGGACTCTTCCACCTCTAGAAACCCTAGGCTTAGTTTCCAACCAGCCAAGAGCTTAGAGATCAAATCGGGTGCTTAGCTTAGGATTTAAGAGTCCCCTAAGCTAGTACTTGGCATTAGTGGGAGGATGAAGGGTGGTAGGCTGTGAGGAACCTTGTAAGCACTGATTTCCACTTCTAATCAAGGCAATATTCGTCCCCAATTCATGCTCATGTGTGCAGCCATCTCCCTCCCCTTTTCTAGTTGGATTTTGGATGAAACTCAAGGGCTTTTGGTGATTTGCTTTGCTCGCGAGTTGATCCTGTTCTTTTGGCTCTTTTGGACTTGCTAAGACGTGGAGATTATGACTTAGATCATCTCAATCCTGCTAGATTGCCACGAGCAAGTCTCCCTTGAGTTTTCCCCTTTCTTGCCCAAAGATTGCCATCTCATGAGATCTGAAATTCCCGCTGATCCCATGTTCATTTTGAATTGATCTTTTGGGAAAAACTTTGGAATAGGGTCTAGATAGCCTGTGCAAAATTGCGTGAAGATTGGACAACATTTGGTTAAATTTGGGTGTGAAAACCCTTTTCCTGCGACTTTACCGAGCTATCCGGTGGCCCTCACCGGACTGTTCGGCGTCGGGTGCCCAGGCAGGGTCTGCACCGAACAATCGGATAGCCCCTGCCCGGACTATCTGGTGCAGCCGAACTGTTTGGGCACTGACACCGGACTATCCGGTGTGTCCAGGGTAGGAGCTGTCTCTCTGATGTTTGCTTCTTCCGCTGTGTTTTTGCTTCGGATTTTTGCATTCCCCACTTTCAGACTATTCTCTTTGCTTGCTGTGAGACAGTGAGACGTACTTTGGTGTGGTGAGTGTCGTGTGGCGGACTTGGAAGATTCGTTTTGGTCCTTTTGTTGGGTTGGCTCACGGTTTTCTCGCTAGGTACGTATTCTTTCAGTGGACGGCAGTTTTGCGCTGATAGGGACGTATCTGATCAGTGAACGGTGTCTAGTTCTTCTCTCAAGCACCAGTTTCGGGGGTTATGAGTTCGAGTTTTAAAGTGCTCCTATTCACCCCACTCTAATCTCATGTCTCGGTCCTACAAGGGGTGGTAGTGGATCATGACCCAAATGTTTCTTCACAATCCAAATGAATCCTTGATGCTTTTTAGTTAAAAAATGAATTAGAATATGATCCGATCCGTTTTATGCTCTATCCTTAAAATTTCTAGGCAAAATTTGAGAACGCTTTACCACCCGGTGGTACTAAGAAGTACAAAATGCAAATAAAAATGGTGGGACAGATACCACCCACTGTAAAATCTTTTGTCATAGGCTAGCTTAAAAGTAGGGCAACATAACCAGGGCAAACCAATCCCACGTCCTAGTGGAGTGCTCAATCAAGATCCAATCGCCTGGGTCGAGGGCGCTGTAAGTTTAGACAAGACTTTTCACTGATACAAGAAAGAGCTTCACAAAACTGTCCTTCCCTTGATCCTTTGCAATCCCTGTCTCATACTCTCAGGTTGGTGCCACATCCCTCATTACCATGCCGCCATGTTTCACCTGGCGCCCCTCTCACCCCTGCCATGAGCCATGGCTGACGAAATTGTGGTGCGGCTGTGCACCACCGTCGTGCCTTCAGTGGTCCTCGAGGCCTCTATCACCGTGCTGCATTCGTGCGCCAACACCAAGGCCTTCACGGACACTGCCCTATCCATGGTGTAGCCAATCATTGTGTCCATGCCAAGGTTTACCATTCAGTTTCATTGTAGCTGAAAACCGTTTTAAATAAAAGAATTGATTTTCATATTTTTGAATTTTGAACCGGAATCCATCACTTCCTAGACCAGAAAGTGCACCCAGGTGTAGGTTCAGAAACGGAAAAACCTGTTCGGAATTCCTGGTGTAGGTTCGGAAACAGAAAATCTGTCCGGAATTCCAGATTTTCTGATTGGAATGGTTTTCCTTGGTCCACTCCGAGATTGCCACATAAACCGTTGATGGTGTCATGTCAGAATGCTGAGGTGCATTTGGGCACTGCTCACGCTGACATTGATGCCCACATGCCGCCCTCTGCAACCCTAAATATAACTCATCTTTAACTCTCGCCTCTCAGTATATCTCCACACAATTAACTGAATAGAACCTGCTCATTGTATTTTGATTTATGCTTGTTAATATTTTCTCTTGATACCAGGCAGAGATTTTGTGAAATTGGTGTCACTATTCTTGAAATAGCTCTGCTCACCATTGTTATAGTGTTACCTCTCTTGAACACTTTTGTGGATCCAAAGTGCACAAGGCCTTTCTCTCGTTGTTATATGGTGCTGAATTTAGTACCGATAGAGTACCAGGGATGCAAGCGGGCTGGCTGATGGGTTTAGCAGCAAGTTTATTTTTTTTCCCGGACGTACGGGCAAGAAGAGGGTCCGGTCCGGTGCCTATGCTTGGTTGTTCCATTGCCCGACTCTTATTTCTCAGTCTGCCCCTTTCTGTGTGATTCTGAACTTGTCGGCTATTAAAGTATTAACTAGTTACTGGAGAAGAAAAGCAAGTTCTTGCTCTGTATGACACTAGCCCCTGCTGCAGCTATGATTTGGCGTAAGTGAAAACAGTTCCTTGCATTGTCCGAATTGGAGCTGCATATTTTTGTTGTTACTTCATTCTGCTTTCAACTTCATTCAGCAACAGTCATTGTTTACAGATCAATGTCCATGGAGATACATGATTTCCCTTCAACCAGCTCAAAACAAACTCCACTGCCAGGATTGCTTCTCAAAACAAGTCCAGAAAGGCCAGTCTTGCAATACAACAAACAATAGAAGCAAAGGAAAATAGACAAAATTCCTGTAATTTGGTGCTCCTAGATCATTAGAAATTGTACAGAACTACCATTGCACTTGGATCAGCAAAGAGGCCCCCCCCCCCTCCTGAATAACAATCATCACGGTAGGCCATTGTGTTTCAATATGAATTTGCACACAAGAAACAACCATACAATTCATCCACTTTGTTTTACACATTCTACCATATACATCACACCAAATATTGTCCATATACGTACCATATACATTACACAAAGTATTATCTATCACTTGACAGTTGACACAATGACACAATTTTAACTCCACATATATACGGCTTTCCATTCTGCCGAACTGGCCAGCTGGGCCTGGGCGGCCAGCAGGGCAGAAGGGCACACACGGCTCCATATGGCCATTCCGTCCAGTACCAGCGCATCCGCTCACACGTACACCCCCCCTCTCGCTCTCCATAAAAAAAATACTACAGCAGATAATAACGCTCTTTATATGCTGCTCTGCCCAGCAAATCTACAATCTTGTGAGTTGCGACGCGACGGCGTGGATGATCTGCCTGTTCCGGTGTGTGGGCCTCACCCTCTTCGGATTCCCTTCTTTCATCATCTTTTTCTCAGAACCATGGCGTTGATGATTACCTTGGCATGTATATGGCATATATAGTTTTAAATAGCTGGATATAGCATCTGTTTTAGCCGGATTTAGCTTCTCTGGAGGCAGCTGAGGCTAAGCTAAACACCATATAGCGCTAAGCTTACCTAGAAGCTAATAGCCGCTATTAGCCGGCTAAAACAGATAAATCATAGCTGTTTTAGCTCCGCTAAGGATCAGTTTTTTGTGTTGGGCCGGAATGTAGTTGGGCTTTCTCTAATTTCAGATCGCATGGCTCACTATGTTTATCACTTTGTCCACTAAATGATTTTTTAGTGACGATGTACTAACGACAAGGATGCCTTGATATATTTTTGTCCATGAAATTATCTAGATTTTATTTATTTTTACATGTTTTGCTCATTTATGAAATGTATTTTTACAAACCGCTAAACGAGGTTAGCGAAAGCTATAGCCCGCTGTAGCCTGTGGAGAATGGAACGCTAAGAGGCAAAATCCCTATTTAGTCTTGCAAACAAAAATGAAATCAGTAATCTACCATACTACTATTTACTACCCCCCATTAGATTGGCGCGGCGGATCCCGAATTGGCTCGCTTGGCGTCCACGAGCCATGGCCCATCAGACCCATATACCGGAGTTTCCGTCACATAAGGCCCTAGGCCTAACTCAACCAAAAAGATCAGTCCATTAGGTAAAGGCTTTTCCCAAATTATACGCCGCGCTCCCCTCAATTACTGATGTGGAACTAAACATAATAATCTCCTCTGTTACACATCGCCCTAATAATCTCCTCCGTTGCATATCGCTCCAACGCTTCGGTCACACAACACCGGTGACCTTCCGTAGACGTTGTCTCCTAGGCCACTGACACGAGTCAACATGTTCTCTACACAATTCCACAGACTCCCCCGTCACCTGTGACTACCCAAGATTTTCTCAAGTTTACAGCCATGGGCTTTGATACCAAATGTTAGAGTACCGCAGCAGATTATGGCATGGCTCGCATGGCGCCCACAAGCAGCAGCTCACCAGGCCCATATATCGGAGTCCCCGACACATGATGCCCTATGCCTAACTCATCCCAAAAGAAACCTTATATGCAGTGGTCCCCCACCATCAGTTACCAATGCAGTACTAAACCTAATACCCACAAATAATTAGATGTATAACTCCCTAAAAAAACTAAAAAGCCCAAAAGTTAGGGTGTCAATAAACATCATTGCAGCTATGGCCCTGTTTGGCACAACTTGCACTTCTATAAAAGCTAGTTTTTAGTAGCTGCTCAGAAAAGTGGCTTTGTAGGAAAGCTCACGAAAATTAAGCGAAGTTGTTTGGCATAATAGCCTTTTTTATGGTATAGATGACCTAGAGCCACAAATAGAGGAAGATAGCTCGGGAACGGGTGCGGCGGCCGGAGACAGGGACATAGGCAGCGGTCGGAGGTGAGATGGATGTGGCGGCCGGATGGTGTCAGAGATGGTCAGAGGCGGGGAATGGGTGGTGAGGACATGCGTGGGGACAAGCATGATTGGCGGAGGTGGGAACGACTAGCAATGGGGATGTAGGCAATGGCCAGTGGCGATGGATGAGGCGGACAAAGATGGAGAAGAAAATGTCCGAAGGCGGGGACGGCTAGCAATGGGGATGGATGCACTTAGCCGGAAGCGAGGACGGATGCAACCCCCAGAGACGGGGACATAGATGGCCAGAGGTAGGGAAGGAGGGGTAGCCAGAGGTGGCTAGAGTGTGGCACAGAGGAGCGGTTAGAGCTGCGGTCGGAAAGGTCAGCGGAGAGGCAAAGCTATGGGCAAGGGCTGCGGCGGCATGAGCTCTGCTTGTGCGGAGAGAAAAGTTAGGAGAGAGTTGGGTGCTAGCCGCTTTCTAGCATATCAAGTTTCGAGAAAAACGCGATTTCGCCATCGTCAAAATGGGGTTTCGTCGGAATGCCATCCCGCAATTGGGTTTCGCCATTTCACCATTATGAAATCGAGCCCAACCGCAAAAATGATGTTTGGGGATAAAATAAGAGATTGGAAATATTTCGGTGGATGGAGTGTCCATTTGAACCGTGCCTTATCCTCTCATCCCTCATCCTCTCATCTGCTCAGGGGCTGGCGATGGACCGACCAGGAGACGGTGACGTCCTCCCACCCCACCGCTGGCAACCAGGCCCGCCGTCGCCACCGCACGCCCGCCCGCAGCATCGCCCCAGCCGACGCCGCCGTTGCCCCCACAGCGGCCACCCCACCCTATGGCGGCACAAATGTCCTGGAGCAAGAAGTTGTTCGTGGGTGACCCCATGGCGGCGGCGCAAGAGAACATGAACGGCGCGTGCATCGCCAGCACATCCCACACCGTGTCGCAGAGCATGAGGTTGCCGAACGCGGCAGCGAAGGAGGGCCTGCCACGGCGGCACATGGCGGACGCGTGGTAGGAGTAGCGGTGGCCACATGCATCGGGCAGCCTCGCATCAGAGGAGGAATCCCAGTGCCTCCTTCGCGCTGTACATGGGTCACCCGCACGGCCCGCGCACGAACAGCATGGCCACCAGCATGCCGCCGGTGGCGGCAATGGGGTTGGACGCTGGCAGCAATGGGGCTTGATGCCTGAAGCACCCTAGTTTCCATAATGGGACTAAAATGTATTTTATAACCATCTCAGGGTTTGGTAATCACATTCTTACATCAAACTGATACAGATCCGCCCTAAACAGGTCGGACAATAAGGGGCGCAGCCCTGGAAATCTAAGTAGTGGAATATAAAATGTGGGCCTAATCTCATAGGTCGGAAGCAGGTCGTAGCCCTTACTCATTCTCGCTCCAATATATGTCCATAGCAATGAGAAAACAACAACAAAGCAAGGATGAGTATATACATACTCAGCAGCCCACCTTCCTCCTTAAGGAGTTGGGAGAAGGCTAACTCTATATGCAAGATATATCTGGAGCTTAGGGTAACTTTGCAGAAAAGTATTTGTATGCAGGGTTTGAGCTAGTTAGTCAAGTTTTATCTTTTCTGAAAGCAAGATTTTTCCCAAAAAGATTTGCCACTGGACTTTTCGATCTAACATGGCTCATGGCATTCCACCCAACACATTTTCCATACATCCAGCATCCACTGCCGAACCAAAAATCCATTTTATCCCATCCTAAACCAATTCCATTTTATTTTATGAAAACTGCTAATTGAAGAACCAAGCCATAACTCATCTATACCAGTGGACACAGACTATTCGAATATGTTTTACTCCGATAAGAGGTTGTACTAATTTTCGCAAGTTGGACTCAGCGGCATGTTACCGTCGTAACTGCCAGAATTCTAAACCAAGCCGTTGCCCTCACTTCATGGTCTAGCAGTGCTTTAGGGATTTGGGCCTTTGAACCGCACCCTGGTGTCCCTCGACACACAACCCCTTCTTTAGCCCCTTGTGCACGAACACAACGGCTACTAGACTATCCATTCTGGTTCGGGCCTGGCCAATGCCTCATACTGAGCGAGTGGTTGTACTAAATGAGTAAGGAAAGATGAAAATCATAACGGTCCTTACGGAGAGCCCTGGTAGAACCATTCCCACTTTCCAATGCTCGACAGCGCGAGCAACCACCTACCCGGTATTCTCCACGAATCCTGGGACATGGGGTAACCATGAGTTGCTAAGTTACCCATTCATACCCTGCCCTTATGGTTGTTTTGGTAAGTAGCCATATTCCGACAAGGTCGGTCGTCGAGGTTCTTCCCCATTTTATTTCAATACTACACACACATTCACTTTCCCATGCCCATCATATTCAATATCCATAATCCAACATAACGTCAAGATCATGATAGATAATGAGCGATCCCACCTATCCGCGCTACATCTAAATAGTCTTAGGTGGGCTGTATATTTTGCTGGGTTACCTTAGCAAGTAAAACTTGCAAGTTTTTAGGTGATTATCGGGCCAAGGGTTGTGTTTGTAAAAACATAGGAAATTTATGCATTAAGTGGGGATTCCAGTGGGCTTGCCTTACAACTCGAAGGGTGAGGGGCTGACGTATGATCAGTATGTTTTCTCCGATTTCCTAGTTGAATGTCCCAGTGATTGGACTGCT
Organism: Paspalum vaginatum; assembly: GCA_030272315.1. Lineage (NCBI taxonomy): Eukaryota > Viridiplantae > Streptophyta > Magnoliopsida > Poales > Poaceae > Paspalum > Paspalum vaginatum. The sequence continues at coordinate 30,575,022 of CM059018.1, read as the reverse complement.
CGGCCTTTCTAGGGCTTCCTACGTGCATAAACAAGAAACACACAAATTGAGGCATAATATGAGCTCAACAGGTTTGGTGGTGTAGAGCTTGGATTGAGGAGATGAGGGTCAGCTGGGTTTTTACTAGTTGTATTACTGCAAGTGGTTGGGGTGTAGTGAGTTTTCGGGCCAGTTGGTGGGCTTGGTAACGACAGTTACGGAGATGACATGGTAAGGGTGGTGGATGCGAGCTGCGGGGTCGACAGCGCCGAAGGGTTGGTGGTCGCAGGATGATATCTGGAACAGAGAAGGTCTTTTTGTGGAGTGGGGGGAGAGCAATGATGTTCAGATGATTTTCGGTGTCATCATCCTCTGAATTCAAGGCTCGAATAGACCAAGGCAGGAACCATGTGGATTTATGGAGAATAGGAGATCAACGGCATCGATCACCAGGCTCACAATCTATGTGGGACCGGTGCGAAGCACTGACTGGGTGTCGGACAGCATCATGGTGGCATGACGACATCTTCCGCCTAGAGAAAAGATTATGTGGAGTGTGTGGATGGAGGGGTCATGATTTCAGATGAATTTAGGCGCCAGAATCACCTCGATCGGAGTTGAAATGAGGAAGATAGGGGGTATATATAGGGTCCAGGGGGTAGCAAAATAGTTTTCTGGAAAGTTGGGGGTATATTTGGACCTTTCCTTGGCGAACTCTTGAATTAAGCCTATTGGCGAGGCAACTTGGGGCAGGAATGGTTTTCGGCCCAAGTGGCCTGCTCAGCCCAGTTCGCGGCCCACGTGGTGCAGGAGGCCGAGGCTGGCCGGCCCACGGGGCAGGGAATGGCATGGGGAAGGAGGGAACGGTGTCGGTGTGGGCCTGCGCATCAGATGCAGGAGGGGGGCGACGACATTGAGGGGTAGTGACGGCGGCGGTTGGTTCGTATCGGGTGGTCCAGTTGGACCGTTCCGGTGGACTTGCCGGCGATTCTCACTGCCGGTGAAGGTTTTGGCGATGGTACCAACGGGGTGAGCACTGAGACAGTGGCGCGAACGCGGTGGCAGAGTTGGGCACTCAAGATGGTGGCTGGAGGTGGGCGTTCCATGGTGCGGTGGCACCGGTGCGCATGACATCAAGGGGAGTGTGCGCGACGGTGCCTCCAGTGGGGGTGGAGATGGAGCAGTGTTGCGCTGAGATGATGAGGGATGGTGTGGAGGAGCAGGATGATGTTCACGGCGATTGGCGCTCAGGGAGGTGTGGAGCTGGGCAGGGATGGAGGCAGACGGCGTCGGCTTTTATAGCCGGTGGAGGGGGGCGGACACGGCGCGACGGTGGCATGGCGGGGAGATGCGGCAGCCAGGTGGTGAGGAGATTCAGCGGCCAGGAGGCGATGCGATGCGGCTGAGAGCTAATGGACCAACACCATTACCTCTGGAGTGATGAGTAATTGTCAACAGAAGCCAAATACCCAGATGGACTCGGGCACAAGACCTCCGATGGACAGGAGGCCCTCCGATGGATTGGAGGTAGATGGAAGTCCTTCGAAGGACTGGAGGCATGGTCGACGTCGGTCGGCCAAGGGAGTTCGGTACACGAAGGAGTGGCACGGTGACGGCAGGAGTAAGACCTCCGAAGGACTGTGTGGCGACCTTGTTGGACAAGGGATGCCGGTTTCCACCGCGGTGCTCCAACCTGAGTACATGGCGCGAAGACGTGAGAGGGTGTTGGTGAATTTGCTCAAATCTGCCACCCTACCACCAAGTTACCAGACTCGGCGAATGGGCTGATTCTCGCTAAGATAGAGTGGAGTGGGCCGTTCCAGGCCTAGGAAGAAAACCTTAAAGTTTCCCCGTTTCTGACTTCAAAACTGGGGGTCGATCATTAAATTTGGACTACTAGCCATGTGGACGTCATCCGGGGGTTAGCGTGCATCCAAAGAAGATCAAGACTCCATCACGGTCGTCCGTCCTAGAGAAAGTCGAGTCTTTTCCGTTTTTACCCCTACGTGCTTTCTGTAATATATGGGTCTTAGTGTAAACTGTGTCTAGTAGGCCTAGGCTATATATATACCTATGTGGCTAGTCATTTAGAGGACTCTTCCACCTCTAGAATTCCTAGGCTTAGTTTCCAACCAGCCAAGAGCTTAGAGATCAAATTGGGAGCTTAGCTTAGGATTTAAGAGTCCCCTAGGCTAGTACTTGGCATTAGTGGGAGGATGAAGGGTGGTAGGCTGTGAGGAACCTTGTAAGCATTGATTTCCACTTCTAATCAAGGCAATATTCGTCCCCAATTCATGCTCATGTGTGCAGCCATCTCCCTCCCCTTTTCTAGTTGGATTTTGGATGAAACTCAAGGGCTTTTGGTGATTTGCTTTGCCCGCGAGTATCCGGTGGAACCGGACTATCCGGTGGCCCTCACCGGACTGTCCGGTGTCGGGAACTAGGTAGGGCCTACATCGGACAATCTGGTAGCCCCTGTCGGACGTCCGGTGTAAGTGTAACCGGACGGTCCGGCCCCTAACACCGGACTATCCGGCGTGTCCGGGGCAGGAGCTTGGTCTCTGCTGTTTACTTCTTTTGCTGTGTTTTTGCTTCGGTTTTGCATTCCCCACTGCCAGACCATTCTTTTTGCTTGCTGTAAGATAGTGAGTATTTGGTGTGGTGAGTGTCGTGTGGCAGACTTGCAAGATCCGTTGCCTCGATGCCTTTGTTGAGTTGGCTCGTGGTTCTCTTGCTTAGTGCGTATCCTTTTAGTGGATGGCACCTTTGCATTGCTAGACACGTATATGTTCTGTGGACGGTGTCTAGTTCATCTCTCAAGCACTAGTTTTAGGGGTTGTGAGTTTGAGTTTTGAAGTGCACCTATTCGCACGGCTCAGTCTTACAATTGGTATAAGAGCCGATTAGGTTTCTTCAAACCTTTACCGGTGAGAAACCAGTAGTGGCTATGCTGCACTCTGGGAAGGTTCCAGTTCTCGGCTTGGATCACTATCCCTACTGGAAAGGTAGGATGTGAGCTTTCTTGCTTAGCTAGAGTGAGGACATATGGAATGCTACACAGAGTACGACTTTCATGGTGCTCCCTATTGCCGAGCGTACCACAACGGCACTCGTTGCTCAGCATGAGGCGAACTACAAGGCAGTGAACTTTCTCTTCTCTGGACTTGGTCCGGCGGACTATGAGAGGGTGAGCCACCTTGATACCGCCATGAGATTTGGTCCCTTCTCAGGGCACACCATGAGGGGATGGCGACAGTTATGGGTCGGCTTGTTGAGACTTACCGGCGCGAGTATGAGAACTTCGCCCAGAAGCTGGGAGAGTCTGTGGATGCCTTGTTTGGTCATTTTTAGTCGATCATCAACAAACTCCTTATCAGCTCTGCCCCCGCTGCTCTTCCATACACTGACCATAATTAGGCTGTCAAGCTGCTGTATTCTTTGGACAGGAAAGTATGGGAGATCAAGAAGAACTCCATTCTTGAGTCGGTAGGGTACGACATCTTGGGAGTAGAGGAGCTTTATAGCAAGCTCAAGGCCACAGAGGTTGATTACCAGATGATACATATTCTCGATGGTACTGGCTCCAAGAGCTTGGCCTTGGCTTCTAGCTCCAAGGAAGTTGCTACTTACCCCCAACTTCATGGTTTTTCGTTCTCTGCTTTGATGTTGTGAAAAAGGAGTAGTTGGCGACACTTACGGATGATGAGCTTTGTCTGGTGTCTAGTCGCTTTCAGCATGCCTATGACAACCAAATGAGCAAGAAGAGGGACGAGAGGCCCAAGTGCTTCGAGTGTGGAGAGGTCGGCCACTTCATCGTCGAGTGCCCGAACAAGCAGAACGACTACTACAAGAAGGGCAAGAGCCACTCCCGCGACTCCAACAAGTACCGCTCTAGTACGCACGACTACGGCAAGCGCGGCCATGCCAAGCACCGCTCCGGCAAGATCAAGAACTTTAGAAAGCTTTCAAGAGCTACCAAAAGGACAACCAGAAGCAGGACAAGGCCTTCTTCGCTGAGCTTGGTGGCCTTTGTAGTAGATCATCTTCCTCCTCCTCATCTTCGTCAAGTTCAAGCGATGACGAGATCGTCACCAAGCGGGACAAGAGGAGAGATCAAGGTAGTCTAGCTGGCCTCTGTTCGTCTCCACCAAGTCCAAGCGCAAGCACAGGGTGAACCAGAGATCGTTCTGCTCCATGTCACTTGAGGACAAGGACAACAAGGGCAACGACAATGACTCCTCCATTGAAGATGTAACTCCTGAGCAAGCTGAGATCCTTGATATGCTGGAGAGGAATAGTCATGAGTTGAAAGCTCAGGATAAGTTGTTTGAGAAGGCAGCCAAGAAGTTGCAGAAGCAGAAAGCCAAGCTTGCTGATGCTTTGGCTGAGATTGAGAGACTGAAGAGTGTGCAAGCCCAGTCTAGTGAGATTGAGTGCCCTACCTGTGAGTCTCTCATGAGTGACCTTTGTGAGCAGAAGAGCAAGCATGCTCATCAGGTGGAGGGGATGGATAGGCTGAAGGTTGAGTTAGGCAAGCTCCAGTCTAAACTAGATAAGCCTACTTTGAATCAAGTGCCTGAGTGTGAGTCTTTCTCCCACCTAGCTGTTGGCATAGCTAAGCTGAAGGTGAAGTGTGAGGGGCAGCTCAAGGAGTTGGAGGACCTTAGGACTAGACCCATGCTTTTGGGTGCGTGCATGGTCTATCCTACCTTGAGGAGTGAGCTTGAGCAGTTGAGAGCTAACCTTGAGGTGCTTTCAGCACCCCCTGACACGTGTGAGAATTGTCTGACTTTGAGGCTGCAGCTGGTGGAGAAGGATGCCATCATTAGGAAGCTTGGGAAGTCTGCTCCTGTGATTCCCTCTCTAGACTGTCCCACTTGTGTTGCCTAGACTTTGATTCTAGAGGAACTGAGAGAGGAGAAGTTGATCCTTGAAGAGGACAACTGTAGGTTAAGAGAGGTGCTGAGCTGGATGTATGCCAAAGAACTTTAGCTTAGGATGATCATAGAGGCAAACATGCATGGTGAGGGTGAGACCAGTGGACTTGGGTTGGGAGAATGTAGTACCTCGGGAGAGAATAAGAGTGCCTTGTTCAAACCTAACACTACCTCTCCCGAGCCTGACTCTACTGTTGATGGGGTTTACCATGAGCCTCCCAAGGCTGCCCCTAGGAAGTCATACTGGACACCTAAGCCACCATAAGCCAAGTTGGATAAGATTGTAGAAGAAGTGCTTAAGCCTTCAGGCAAGAAGCAAGTCCAGCATCCAGCACCACCCAAGGCTTCACCACCATAGAAGAAGCCTAAGGTTCAGCCCCAGCCTATGCCCAACAGACCTGTCTACCACTGTGAGTTTTGCCAGCGGAATGGTCACTTGGAGGAGTTTTGCTTCAGGAGGAAGGAGGCTAAGAGGCAGGAGAGAGACGAGGGGAACCAAGATTAGTTCTACCAGGGTGGTAGGCATGATCTTCCCTATCGTGATGAGATGAGAGACCGCTATGTTGGTAGTGAGAGTGGAGGCGGCTTTTAGGCCCATGCTCCTATTGGTGAGAGACGCTTTGCCAGCTGAGCTCCTTGTCGTTTTCAGTGCAGCTATGGACCTCATGACCGAGGCTTTGGAGGTAGAGAGCTTGTGAGACCATGCTTTGGAGGTCGTGGCTACCCCGATCGTCATGAAGCTTACTTTGACTCTGCTTACCCCACTTTTGAGCTAATGGCTCGGCACCAGTTCAGCAGTCTTACTAACCCCAGTGCCGGATCTTTTGCTCACTCTCGCTTTCCTTGATTTGGTAGGATCGAGGACTAGAGGACATATGGATCCTGGACTCTGGCTGCTCTAGGCACTTGACAGGGCACTGCAGCAACAACGGCAGAGAATTTCGTAATTATTTTGAAACCTTCTGTCATGACCTAGGTCTTGATCACCAATTCTTGTCTCCTTACACCCCACCTTAGAACGGTGTCGTGGAATGAAAGAACCACACACTTGTTGAGATAGCGTAGACTCCGCGACGCTTTTGGGCAGAGGCTATGAATACGGCCTGTTACATTGCCAACTGCATCTTCTTCCTACGAGCTTTCTTAGCGAAGACTTTGTACAAGCTACGGTTTGGTAGGTAGCCCAGTGTCAAGCACTTGCGTGCATTTGGCTGCAGATGCTTTGTGCTCAAAAAGGGGGGCATTTGGAAAAGTTTGAATCTTGCTGCTTGGATGGTATTTTCCTTGGGTATGCCTCTAGCTCTAGAGCATATAGAGTGTGAATCCTCGATACCAAGCAAGTGGTTGAGACCTGTGAGGTTTCCTTTGATGAATCTATACCTTGCACAACCCCTGCATTTGAGCTTTCAGGTGATGATGAAGAAGGAACTCCCATCTTCGAAGATGAGGAAGTTCAGGTAGATGCTGGCGATGAGGAACTCCCATCTTTGAGCCACTGCACTAGATGCAGCTCCTGCCCCCTCTACTACGAGCTCTGAAGACGAAGGAGGACCCTTGCTGATGACTTCCTCCTCGCTCCCCCGACTGAGTAGGGGCTGGCCCCACTGAGGACGCATGGGAGGTGACCTCCGAGATTGTTCCTTCTTAGCAGGTCCAGCGGGATCACCGTCCGAATTACATGCGAGGACCTTGAGGTCCCAGATAGGTTCTATCGCCTTCTTTGCTCATGTTGTAGTTGTTGCCTCTTTTTCACCCAAGGAGGTTGGACACGCTCTTTCTGATGGTAATTGGGTAAATGCCATGCATGAGGAGTTAGAAAACTTTGAGAGAAATAAGGTTTGTGTTTTGGTAGAGCCACCGGCACAATACAATCTTATTGGTACAAAATGGGTTTTGAAAAATAAGCAAGGAGAGGATGGCATTGTTGTGCGGAATAAGGCTAGACTTGTGGCTAAGGGTTTTTTTCAAGAAGAGTGGATAGACTATGAGGAAACGTTTGCTCCAGTTGCACACCTGGTAGCTATGCGTATTCTCTTAGCCTTTGCAGCTTCCATGAGTTTCAAGCTTTTTCAAATGGATGTGAAGTCTGCTTTTTTAAATGGTTTCATTCAAGAAGAAGTTTATGTCACACAACCCCCTGGATTTGAAAATTCTAAATACCCTAACCATGTTTACAAATTGCAAAAAGCCTTGTATGGTTTGAAACAAGCCCCTAGAGCCTGGTATGAGAGATTGAAAACCTTTTTGCTAAACCAGGATTCAAAATGGGGAGTGTGGATAAGACCTTATTTCTCCTCAAGCATGGTAGTGATCTTCTTATAGTCTAGATATACATTGATGATATCATCTTTGGTGGCTCGTCCCACTCTCTTGATACAAACTTTTCGGAGCAGATGTCGAATGAGTTTGAGATGAGGATGATGGAAGAGTTGCAGTTTTTCCTTGGACTACAAATGAAGCAAGGGCATGAAGGAACCTTCATCCATCAAGCCAAGTACACAAAGGACATTCTGAGGAAGTTTGATATGGGAGACTCCAAGCCCATGGCTACTCCGATGACAACACAAATGGCGCTTGATGCAGATGAAGAAGGGGAGGTGGTGGACCAACAAGAATACTGAGGGATGATCAGTTCACTTCTGTACCTGACGGCGACCAGGCCGGGCATTCAGTTCGCGGTTTGCCTTTGTGCATGCTTTCAGGCCTCACCGAGGATAGCACACTGTCAAGGGGTGAAGCGCATCTTTAGGTACCTGAAATACACTCCTGACCTTGGTTTTTGGTTCTCATCAGCTTCGACACTTTCTCTGAGAGGGTATTCGGATGCTGACTTTGAGGGTTGTCGGCTGGAGTGCAATTCTACTTCTGGCACCTACCAGTTTCTCGGTTCTTCTCTTGTCTCTTGGTCCCCATGCAAGCAATCTAGCGTAGCCACTTCCACCACAGAAACCGAATACGTTGCTGCTGCTCCTAGCGGCTTTGGATGAAGTCCTAGCTTTTTCTTTGCTTTTCTTTGTTTTCCTTGCATTTTGTATCATATCCTACATTGCATTGTATCATATACATTATCACTTTAGTAGCACTAGAGCTCTTCTGGAATGACTAGTTAGTACTTGCTTGTGCTAGATTGTACAGTTGCTTGCTTGATCATGATTGGCTAAGCTCCTTGAATCTGTCTAGTATCATTTGTGAGCTAAGTCACTTTTATTTCTTGAAAATCGATAACCATGATCACCACTTCACTCGGCTACCTAGCATGTGTAGGAATGTTGAATGCTATGGTATCTTCTCATGCTTGGATATGCTAGTCGTATGCCTTTGTTAATATTCTACCTAAGCATTTATGACACCTTGCTTAAATCTCAATTTTGAACTAAATCTGTATACAAGCTGTGTTTTATGAGCTGAATTGAAAAGATCTAGGTGGGTTCATTTGTCACACTGTTCTAGTTTGAGAGAGCTTGCCTTTGCACTTTGGCATGAACTTGGACTAGGCCGTGTATGACCAAAACCTTGTCTTAAGTTTCTGATGGTTTTCTGAACCTAGGCTTGGCATTGGTTAGTAAGAAGTGGCAAAGAGAAGTGAATAACCCTTGGTACATGATCTGATTTGCATGAAGTGATGAATTGCTAAATCTGAAATCTGCAAGTCTCTAAATTGCTTATGGCCTGTTGTATATGTTTCAGTTGAGAGTAGCACACCTTGTATGTTTTTTGCTAGCATCTTGCTGTTCATGATCTTGCTAGTTGCTATTCATGTTAGTGATTCTTTCTTTTCAACAACCCTGAAAAACATGCTCCTGATCTGTATAAGATAGATGCAATTGAGCTTGTTTGTATCATTCTTTGCCCTCACTTGCTCTGTATGCTAGAACTTGTATTTACTAGCTTTTCATCCCTGCTGAGCTCTTCATGGTACACTTGCTGCATTTCATGGCATATTTTGAGGGGGAGTTGTCTAGTTCAGGGGGAGTCGGATTCTATGAACCCTTGATGTGTCCATTGTCAACAAGGGGGAGAGATGTTGACCTATAGGAGTGTTCATGTACCAAGGGGGAGAATTCTGGAGAGATCTAGTTGAGGTGGAGCTGTGCATTCAGGGAGATTGAGCTTTTAGTGTGATGCTCCAGCATCTCAAGTGAATTTTCATCATGCACACATGCAGCATACATCACATGCATCATAATATAGCTTGCATTTGAAGTGCATAACCAAACTTGAGTGAAATGCAAATTGTTGAACCCTGTTTGCTGCATGAATGCCACTGTTGTTTTGAGTATAACTCTAGTTGTGTTATGAACTGGGTGGAACTTTCCATACCAAACCTGTAGGGAATTTTGTGGTGAACAACATTGTTAATTGGTGCTTGGACAGATAATGAAGTTTGCACAGGGTAAAGGGTCTTTTACTGTCAGCATACAAACATAGTTCAAACCTGAACTGTTTAGAAATTTCAAATTTTCCCTAACCTTCAGTCATTTACATGCAAAACCATACTTGAGAAAGTTGTAGGTCTTGGAATTGTGAACAACATTGGTATAAAATGTTTTAAGGGAATATGAGTCTACATAGGACTTTTTGAATTTAAACTGCAGAGAGCTATGGGGGTCAAACCTGAAACCCTGAGATGATTTCAAATTTAAATCCCATTTCTGTGCATAATTTGGTCATGGTCACTTTGACAAACTTGTAGAGCTCAAAAAGTAGAACATTTCATACACTGGGGTCTTTTCCAGATTCGGACTCTAAAGTGGTCAAAATCACGAAATTCAGAGTCAAAGAAAACAAAACTGGGTGTGTTTTCCCCATTTTTCCATTTTCTCCCTTTCTCCTCTCACTAACAGCGGGCCCGCGAGTCCGGGGGCGCGGCCGATGCCGAGCCGGCGCCCGCCGCGTGGACGCCAGTGTACGGGCGGCTCCGCACGCCCACGGATCGACCTCCCCGACCGGCCATTAAGCGGAGGACGAGCTCTTCTCTCATTCCCTTTCGCTCACTTCCGCTCCCGGCCTCTCTCCCTCACTCCCTCGCCCCGCGCCATCCACGCCACCATTGCCGGGCCGAGTTCAAGCTCGTGCTCGCGCTCGCCTCCCCATGCCCTCCCTAGCCACGATACCACCACCACCGCACTCGCCGCTCCACCGCGCGCCTTCCCCGCGTGACCTCGTCGTCGCTCCACCCCCACACCACCGGATCCATCACCGCCGCGCCGCCGGTTCACCCCGTCGCCGCCTCGGTGCACCATCGCCGTCCTGCTCATCTTCAACCTCGCCAGCGATGAGACCTACGTCGCGAGGTAGCCCACGCTCGGGAAGGCCTTAGCCACCCCATGTCGCAGCCACGGCGAGCCGCGCGGCCGCGCTTGGCGAGAGGTTGAAGACGGGGTTAGATTTTTTTTTTGATCTGGCCCCTGTCTTTTTCTATTTTGCGATAAGATCTGGTGCGCTATTGAATGTGTCTTGCAGATCTTACGAGTTAGCCCCTGGAGTCTAAAGTTAATTGCATTTAAGCCCGGGCTCTATACATTTTTGATTTATTTGGTATTATTTGAACTGTGAACTTTGAAAAATCGTAATAAATCAAATAAAAATCCTAAAAATATAAAACTAGTTGCATTATACTCCTCTTGAGTAGATCTATCTGTTGGGTATGATGGTTGAGCATGAAAGTTCATATTTGCCCCTGGATCTTGCATGTATGCTAAAAGAAGAAAAATGGGAAATGTGACTCATATGAACTCTAAAAATAGTGAAACTTGGACAGTAGCTTTGTTAGGATGTGTATGCTTGCTGTGATTTTTGGTAGCTCTGGTATTGAATATTTGATTACTGTTTTGCCCTTAGATATGTTTTTAGGTATATATATTTTTTTACATGGGAAATAATTGCTATAGGAAACATGTTTTAAATGATTTACTGTATTTTACACAAGCTCCCTATGAAGTATATAGTTCACTGATTTAATTTGAGCCTCTGCATGTCAAGTTTTAGTAGTGATTTGAAAAAAAGACAAATCCATGCATGTTTAACTAAATAAAAGGAAGAAGTGGTGCTAGCATGTTCAATAAATTCCAAGAAAAATCATGGTGTATCAAAGTCATGTCTTGGTTCCAGAAAGTATTTTTGTGAATTTTATTGCTACTGTTTTGCTCTAAATGAATATTAAGATGGATTTAAAATATGGAAAATATATGTATGAGACTATAGATTCTGAGCTTGCTGATTTTTGTACTTATCATTCATGCAGAGCTACGCTGTCTGTGCAAATTCCATGCCCAAATTCCATACCTACAAATTATGAAAAATCTGGGAAGTTAAAAGGTTGATATATTGTTGGAATTTTAGTAAAATAATTATAATTCTTTTGTGGCTGAAATTTTGGCAGTAGCTTGGTACAGTATTGGTCAGCATGTCATAATTGAGCTCATTTGGAACTGTGTAACAGCATGAACTTGACAGGAGTACCTTAATTCAATAAATAGATAAACTTGTATAATGGACCTAAGTAGATTTCATGTAAGTGTGTAATGTTGCTTATGAACCCGTTTACTTGTTGCGTGTCTCTTGTGATAATATGAATGATGAGTTAGATTGGATTAGGTGATGGTTTGTATGATTTTTAATACTAAACAAGATTCAACACAAAAATGCATAACTCCGTTCCATAATCACGATTCATTGCATCGCATCTGCATCGTAAGCAAGCATTGCACTTACTCATTCTCACATTGCACTATATCATGCATATAGATCCTGCGAGCGAAGGACATCCGCCGAAGCAGCCGATCGTAGAGGAGCCCGAGGAAGAGCTGCACCAGGAGCCGGAGGACCAGCAGCAAGGGCCCGACTACGCTCCGGAAGAAGCTACTGACCCTAGCGAAGAAGGTAGGCAGGACCATGCTTATCTCAGCAAACAATGATATATATGATGACTACGCATATGCATTAGGAGTTGCTTGAAACAAAATGCATTAGACTTCTTGGCCGCCCTAGCCCTAGCACCTATACTTAGAGTTCGCAGGACGAGTATGCCGAGAAGTGCTAGGTACGAGTAGACACGAGTGTGTGGACTCGTCGCGTAGGTGTTTTCAAATGTTACAAGATATTACTATTATATCAATTACTACTTATGCTCATGATTTAAATAGAGACCGAGCGGAGATTTTATTTTAGTATTTACTTTTCATGATGTCACACTTTGGACTCCGTCCGAGTCGTGTAAGGCCTGTCCGTTGTTCGCCTATTGGTCGGCATAACATTGCTAGAGTGCTTAACCGGGATATGTGACTGGTGAAGTCTTTCCTTGGTTCGTTCAAAGAACAGAGACACGTTCCTACCCGCTGGTTGAGAGAAAGGTGGCCCGGGGGAGCTTTGTACACATTGCGGGGAGACCGAGATGTCGGCAGACTCGCTATGGGGGCACAACCCAGGGGTTAGGCGGGAGTGAATCGAACTTGGGATGAGACAGGTTAAGATTGGGACTATATGTGGGAACGCGATGGCCAGTAAGCATATACCCCTAGCATGATAGTTATTCCCGGGAATTAAAATCGATTCGAATTGCTGATGCCTACCAGGTGTGGGAATGCTAATACCTTTGACGTTCATTGTAGTAACTACTTAAATACTCTGTATCTAATACTCATGATTTTTGAATATCACATGCTTGTATTGAACTCTTTACTTTACTGAAATTTATTATTCTGTTGATGGATATGCAAATGATGAAAGCTTATTACTTTATATTGATCATGATACTGCTTAAAATAAATAGCTAAGGATCCAATTGTTAGTAAGCAGCTTTGCGTCAGCCGTAAGCCAATCCATTAAGTCCTACTGAATAATTAGTACTCAGGGTTTGCCCCCACATTTTGAGCGCAGGTATGGAGTTTATGGTTTGCACCTGTGTTGGAGGCGGTGCATGCCCCCATCTGGGATGAAGTCTGCATGAGTGGCATAAGAGTAACATCGGTGGGCTCGATGTTGTTTCTTTTAATGCAAGTATTTTGAGATGTTATCATGACCTCTGTACTTTAACTTTCCGCTGTGAGATACTTTTGAACTTGCTATTTGATAACTTTATGTTGGATCTGTACTTTATTTGAAACCGGTTTGTAACTAAGTCTATTATTACTCTATTTTCAACTGCCTGTGATGATGTATCTGTTGTGGCTCCATCGTGGGCTGGAAGTGTATGATGTCTGTTCCTCTGGGATTTGGTGTTATCGGGGGTCCAATGACTCTCAATGGACGACCGGGTTTAGTTTGGTCTAAGTGCACCGTGAGCCAAAGGTGGCAGGTGTGCTTAGCCCGGAATAAATCAGCGGTTCCGCCACATTTAGCATGCTCTTGCATTGGTGCGTTGAGCCTTTTTCCTCTTTCTGGATTAGCCGATGCTTTGCCTAAGCATGACTATGTTGAGCCGGTTTGCCTCTTTCTTGATGGGTCATGCTTTAGTTTGATCGACTGCGTTGAGCGATTTCCCCTGTCTTAGGGGGTCGATCTTTGGTTTTTTATTGTTGCCCCAATTTGTCCTTCTTAGCTTGTGTTTGGTTTTTGGGCATCTTAAGCAGCTTTCCTCTTTTCTTCTTTCTTTTCAGTTTTATGTTTGTTTTTCTTGTCTTTTTTCTATTTCAGGTTACAAGTAGAAGGTGTTGACAATGCACTCAACAAGGGGGCAATTGAGAGCCAATGGACTGACTCCATTGCTTCTGGAGTGATGAGTGATTGTCAACAGAAGCCAAAGATCCAGAAGGACTTGGGCACAAGACCTCTGATGGACAGGAGGGTCTTCGATGGACTGGAGGTAGATGGAAGTCCTCCAAAGGACTGGAGGCATGCTCGACATCGGTCCGCCATGGGAGTTTGGTACACGGAGGAGCGGCACTGCGACGGCAGAAGTAAGACCTCTGAAGGACTGTGAGGCAACCCCGATGGACAGGGGATGCCGGGTGCCACTGCAGTTCATGGCATAAAGACGTGTGAAGGCATTGGCAGATTCGCTCAAATCCGCCACCCTACCACTAAGTTATCAGACTCAACGAATGGGCTCATTCTCGCCGAGATAGAGTGGAGTAGGCCGTTCCATGCACGGGAAGGAAACCCTAAAGTTTCCTGGGTCTGACTTCAAAACCGGGGGTCCATCGGCGGATTTGGACTACTGGCCACGTGGACGTCATTCGGGAGTTCGTGTGCATCTGAAGAAGATCAAGACTCCATCACGGTCGTCCGTCCCCAAAAAAGTTGAGTCTTTTCCATTTTGGCCCCAACGGGCGTTTCTATAATATAGGGGTCTTCGTGTAAACTGTGTCTATTAGGCCTAGGCTATATATATACCTAAGTGGCTAGTCATTTAGAGAACTCTTCCACCTCTAGAAACCCTAGGCTTAGTTTCCAACCAGCCAAGAGCTTGGAGATCAAATCGGGTGCTTACCTCAGGATTTGAGAGTTCCCTAGGCTAGTACTTTGCATTAGTAGAAGGATGATGGGTGGTAGGCTATGAGGAACATCTTGTAAACTATTTTCCACTCATAATCAAGGCAAGATTCATCCCCAATTCGTGCCCATGTGTGCAGCCATCACCCTCCCCCTTTTCTAGTTGATTTTTGGATGAAACTCATTGGCTTTTGGTGATTTGCTTTGCCCACGAGTTAATCCTATTCTTTTAGCTCTTTTGGACTTGCAAGGAAGATTATGACTTAGATCATCTCAATCCTGCTGGATTGCCATGAGCAAGCTTCCCTTGAGTTTTAACTTTTCTTGCCCAAAGATTGCCATCTCATGAGATCTGAAATTCCCGCTGATCCCATGGTCATTTCGAGTTGATCTCTTTGGAAAAGCTTTGGAATAGGGTCCAGATAGCTTGTGCAAAATCTCGTGAAGATTGGACAAGATTTGGACAGATTTGGGTGGTCCGGACTATCCGGTTGCCCTCACCGGACTGTCCGGCACACCGGACAATCCGGTAGCCCCTGCCACTATACTATCCAGCGTGTCCAGGGCAGGAGCATGGTCTCTGCTATTTGCTTCTTCTGCTGTGTTTTTGCTTCGGTTTTGCATTCCTCACTGCTAGACCATTCGTTTTGCTTGCTGTAAGATAGTGAGTCGCACTCTGGTGCGGTGAGTGTCGTGTGGCGGATTTGCAAGATCCGTTGCCTCGGTGCCTTTGTTGAGTTGGCTCCCGGTTTTCTTTCTTGATGCGTATCCTTTTAGTGGACGGCACCTTTGTGCCGCTAGACACGTATCTGTTCAGTGGACGATGTCTAGTTCATCTCTCAAGCACCAATACCGGGGGTTGTGAGTTTGAGTTTTAAAGTGCTCCTATTCACCCCCTCTAGTCGCACGTCTTGGTCCTACTGCGGCGGGGCCGACCACAGCGTGAAGGGGCCTGGAGAGCTTGAACGGGCTTAGGCGACGCGGGTGTCGCGACGTGCGCCGGGGTTGGCGCTTGCACAATGCGCATCCGGCCAAAGGAGGATGAGGGCTGATAGCTGGGGCCGGGGTGGTAGTGAGTGAGAGAGGGGGCTGAGCTATGTCGCCCTGGGCTGAGGAAAGGAGGCATCGGCCTAAGAGGAAGCGAGGGGAGGCAACGGTGGTTGGGCCGCGCGGGGTGGCCTTGGGCTGATTCGGCCTGGCCGAGGGGGAATGAGGAGAAGGGGGAAGGGGTTTTCTCCTTTTTTCAGATTTTGATGTTGGAATTTTGGGTTGGATATTTGAGAAGATTTTTGCGGAATATCTGTGGGCGAATAATTTGGAAGGTTGGAGATTTCTGTTGACCTCATATTAATACACTCAAGGCACACACACAAACACAACCAAGGTTTTTCAAAAATCAATTTTGAATTAGGGGGAGATTAGGGGAAAAACCCGGTGCTAAAATTCAGGGCGTTACAACGCCGGCGAGGTGGGGTGGGTCGGCGTGAGTAAGCGACTCGCTCAGTCTCACTCAGGCCGAGTGGATGAGGCAGGAGAGGATAAGGCGGGGGTAAAATGGTCACTCCTTTTGTCAAAATATTTCCAATATCTTATTTTATTCCCAAATGGCATTTTAGCGGTTGGGCTCGGCTTCATAATGGCAAAATGGCGAAACCCAATTGCGGGATGGTATTCTGGAGAAACCCCATTTTGACGATGGTAAAATCACCTTTTTCTCATCAGGCTTCATGTTGAAATGCTAGAAGGTCTACTTTTTAAGCAGGCCTTTTAGTTTTGCATTTGGAAAAATGTCCAGTTGAAATAATAGCAGAAGCTATGCACAAATTATGCCAAACTGGGCCTATGTGCTATTAGTTTCGCTAAGACTCCGTTTGATTGATCTGCTTGCTTTACAATTCCTAGCATTGATTTACAGAAAAATGGAAGTAGTAGTATGTCCAAGTGATACCAATGGTTGCAAAAATGCCTCACATACACTTCCCTATGTATAATGGAAAGATATACACATTCTACCGTAAAGGATATTGTATCTATTCTCTAGCTTATTTGGAAAAAGGGTGCCCCTGAGCCACTATAGGATAGCTCACAGTTTAAAGCTGGATAAGAGGCTTAGGGTGTGTTTAGTTGTTCTTTTTACTGGGAGCCTGGATAAGAATAATCGAAGGCTAAGTGGAGCTAGTATTATATAAGCCAACCCACATTTGTTTGGATGGTTGAATATGCTTGTCATGTTTTGGTTTAGCTTGTGTTTGTTTGCCCGTATAAAGATAGAGATAGGATAAAATAAAAAAATAAGTAAATAATTTTTAAAATTTTATATGGCAAGAGTGGTTTAGTATTGTTTGAAAAAAAGTTAAGAATACAATTATGAAATTGGTTCGATGATTAAATGTTTTAATTAAGAGAAATATCAGAAAAAACTAAGATGAAAAGGTACTTCGATCTGCGTGTCTGGTCTAAGCAAGCCTGGCTTGTTGGAAACACATATTTTTTGCATTTCCAGCAAGCCTGGCTAGCACCCCTCTTTTGCATTAGCTAATTCAGGCTACTTGTGTATACAGGAAACCAAACATGGATGACCTACACTACGGTAGCCTGGTTGGGTGCTAAGCCAGCCTACCAAACACACACTTATAGCATGTAGTTTTGCATCTGTCGGCGTGGTGTGCAAACAGCACCCTCGAGAGGCGAACTCTGCAATTCCTCCTGGAGAAGTGATACCGTCTGTAGCGTTGATGTGGAAGTGTTATCACCAAAATCTAGCTGATCCCAGTATTAGGCCAGATCGACTGATGGGCCAAGAGAAGCTGCTCAAGGGAGAAGCAACTGATGCCATAGTGAACGCCGATGAGTCATGTATCTTAAAAAAATAGAGTCAGATTAGTCCAGATAGAATAGGGTTTTTTGTTATTCTGGAAAGAGTCAGACTTGTCCAAGTCTACGGACTATAAATATGTACCCATACTTACCAAATAAAGTTGACGACATACGTTCCCTACAACGGTTGTCTCCATATTCTCTCGACGCATCACCACCCCTGAGCAATTAGGGTTTTCAAGGTAATCGTCATGCTGCTCTAATGTGTCTCTTGTACTCATTATGGCGAGGTTTGGTAGTTATCCCGATGAATGTCATGTGAAGCTTTCCTTCATGTGACATCTATCATTTACCTTGCATGTTTTCCGATCTGTTTATATGTCTGTGCTTCAAGTAGTAGATCGGTTTCCATGCAGCTCGATGCACGTTACATAGCCGTTTGTGACATGCCGATAGATTAACATGTACTGAGCACCCTATCTTTACATGTCTTAGATATATCTATTTATCTAGATTGAACTTCCTTGGAGATTCTGGTTAGAAGTCGATCTGGTTATAGAGATCTTTTGTATCATGTTTTAGATAGGTTTTATTCTATTTACTTTACTTCGAATGCGGTTTACTTCATACATATTTATACACATCCTGGACTGTCTGAGATTGGCACGTATGCCGATGGAGTCTCACGAGCCGTGAGTTGCCGATCCGAGTGATCAGGCAAGAATTTAACATTTACATCTGTTGTGTACGTTTTTAGGGAGAATCAGAGCCAATCACCGCATCCACCCAAACCTTCCTGGATGCAAGGTCAAGCCAGGTGGCATGCTTGCACCACCACTGATTGTCTTCACCCAAAGCCGATTGGATCCGCACTAAGGAGAGATGACAGTAGTCGCAGCATGATCTCCCGGCTCCTTGAGTGTCGGCCCGCAAGATGGCCTCCAATCGGTTTCCTCTAGCAACACACTTTTGGCATGCCCAGTGGGACAATACAATCAAGCTGTCATCACCAAGCTCACTATCGCCATGGCACTAGCGGTCACAATCATCCGGTTGCCAGATGAGACATTCTTCCCAGAAGGCAAGATAGGACCGCCAACGGTCAACGATCTCATAGGCGAACACCGCATGAAGTATGAGTAGATCATAGAAGAACTGTGCGTGAAAGTTCTCAAACACTTCATCTGGTCTCACCATGGAGGTATCAAGTGCTCCAGCTACCCAGAATCGACTCTTGATCGAATGGGCATATCTATGTCATCGGAAGAACGCAGTCGAGCTCTCCGAGAAGAGATGAACTCCATGATCCATCAGGCCCTGTTGCGCCAGGCTAAAGCTATGCTCAATTCAATGGATAATATCGTGGCGCAAGTGGTCAGATCTATTTTGGTCAGGGAATACACTCAGGATGTGGGGCCATCGATCGGTACTTTTACCAGCGAGACAAAATTCTACACTTAACCTTTACAGGTACCTCCGATCAATGCACCTGAAGGCACAAAAGCTGAGTTCGTCCTGCACACACTGGAAGATCTGAACGATAGGCCCATATGCTATGATGAACCACCAGCTTTCATACCGGAGGGCTACGTTAGCTTTAGTACCGGGTGCTGAAAGAAGGAGAAGAACCTTACCACAGGCCACCACTAAGCAAGCAAGTCTATCAGGCAAGCCATACTAGTGGCAGCAAGGACAAAACTATAGATCATGAGCTAAATAATTGGCAGATCAGATATGGTTTAGGGGCAGTTTTTAATAACCAGGCCGGCAACAACGACTCAGTTCATTTTTAGAAGGTGATGAGAGATATGTATAGCCTCAACCCGAAGAGAGGCATTATTTCATACGTGAAGCCATACCCTAAGGCCTACGATCACCTTCCTCCTCTGCCCAAGTACAAGGTGTCGAAGTTCTCCAAATTCAGTGGCAACGACAACACAACCACCATCGAACACATTAGCCGATACACGGCTCAGTTGGGGATTGCCGCGTCGGCCAAACACATGAAGATTAGGCTTTTCTCGCTATCACTTTTTGGACCAGCATTTGGCTAGCATACATCTCTGGCACCTAGATCCATCATAACTTAGAAGCAGCTAGAGGAACAATTCCATGCCTAATTCTTCTCTGGCTCTAATGAAGCCACATTTTCAGATCTCATCTCTGTGCACCAACGCCCCAGGGAGCCTATCAATCAGTACATTCAGCGTTTCTGGGAGGTCAGGAATAGATGCTACTCATTCCACTTGCCAGAGTAAAGCTTGGCAAAGATAGCTTACAATGGCTTGCTACACACCACCAGGGGAAACTATGGGCCAAACGACTTTGATTCTATGGGCCAGCTACTCTCCAAAGTATTAGCCTATGAGTTCTTGCATCTGGAATTGTACCAGGAGAAGCCCCGAAGACCTATCACCAACCTCCAAGCTAAGAATCAGCTAATGATGAGGCCAAGGTGGAAATTGTATAGTGGTATAAGGCAAACCAGTTGTTGCCTTATCAGTGGCTCAAACGTCTAGAAGCTCTAGCCGGATATGACTTTGATGTGTCCAAGATAGAGCAGATTTTTTATTTGCTCCTCAAGGAGAAACACCTACAGTTGGTGCCCGGCCACAAGATCATCCCTGTCGAGGAACTAAAATGGCGCAAATACTGCAAGTGGCATAATACGCTTGATTCTCATACCACAGCCGACTGCAAAGCGCTACGTCAGCAGATCCAGGCCACCATCGAGTAGGGGAAACTGACCTACTCCAGAAGCCCCATGAAGGTTGACAACACCCTATTCCTACACATTAACATGCTCAAGGAGATGAACTTCACCTATGGCCAAGACAAACCATCTACACTGGCTCGTGGCCCAAATCAAGACAGTCTCTACGATCGGATCTTTGGAGTTCCTTTGCTGAGTCCAGGGTGCATAGTTTTAGATACATAGTTCTCCCAAACACCTTTTGTTCCAAATACCATGGTATTCTCAAATACTGTAGTATTACGTTGAAACTATAAAAATACTTTGTTCCCAAACAGGCCCTGAATGGATTCCTTTTGTAGCTCAAAATCCAGATCCAGAATGCTAGACCGACCAATTTAGGGCTTGGCCATTCCCCATGGAAGAATGGGTGAATTGGTATAGACGAGTAGCCAAGTATCCTGAGTCCTCTATCTGGTAGAATATAGGGATAGCTGATGAACTTTTATTGACTCTATCTCCCATAGAGAAGCACGAGAACCTATAGAGGGAAATTAGTTACTTTTGGTCCATTTCGCTGAACTGTTTCTTGTTTGGTCAAGGTCCCATGACTCCCACTCTAATGGATGTAACTATGATTTTGGGCATAGATATTAGCCCGCCTTGTCCTTCTCCCTTCTCTCTAGAAGAATGTAAGCACAAAATAGTTGACAAGGCCACAACCAAAAACTGGAGTCAGTACACTGACTGCCACAATAAACGCTCGGGAGTGGTTAGACATACAGAGCACACAGCTTTTCTTTATCTTTGGTTAGACCATTTCCTTTTCTGTGGGGCTCTTGCTCCAATTAAAAACTATCTGAATTTAGCCGATGCTCTTGCCAATGGCCAATAGTTTGCTCTAGGAAAATTAATCATGTGCATCCTGTATCGACACTTTTATCTGAACACTACCAGGTTGCTGAATAATGAACGTATTAAGTCAGGTAGCCCTTGTTGGTTCTTGTAGCTCTAGTTTCAATTATACTTCCAACAGCATGTTCTGGACTTCCCTAACCTATTTGAACCATCCTTCCCCGATCTTTCAGGCAAACTGATTAGATGTACTTCTTGTGGTCAAGCCTTGTATCGTCTCCTAGGCAGGAAACCCAATGAAGTAGATATGGCTAGATGGTTCAAATTGTTCTATAATTAGAATACTACGACAATCTTTAATGTCTATTCTGGGTTAGAGAACTTTGAAAATTCCTCCTTCTTCAGATTAGACAACTTTGCCGATGATGAAGAAACTCGGTAGAAATATGCTACCATGATTTGTCCTTGCCTGCTCCTTGTGAGTATGAGCACTAGTAATAGAGTTACCAAATCTGGCTATGAGTCGTACCAACTAGTCATAGCTACTCGCCAGTTTGGTCTAAATCAGACCTCTCCTCGTTCTGTCATACACGAGAAGTTCTCAGTCCAAGCTGATCTTACCAAATGGCTCCTAACTTTCCATGCATATGCCCTCTTTACTGAGTTCTCCCTGCCAATCCCGTGCGATATGGAGTTCACATATACAGCAGAAGGTTTTAATACCTGGTGGGATAGCTGGAAGATACATATGTACCATCTATGGTCAACCTTTCTTCTAACGGTAATGATACTTCTCACCAAAGAGCCGATTCTGCACCCGATGTTCTCTGTCATGCTAATGAAGGATCTTCTTTGCATATTGAGGTAAGTCCATTGCTCTTTCCACGTCAATTGGACCCTTTTATAAGAACTTACCATCCTTTTGCAGTCTATCAAATTGTCAGCGCTGCTGAATTTTGATCCTTCCACACTGAATCTTGACTTGGAACAAGAGCAAGAGAGGCTTTCATCACCACCAAAGTCTGTGTTAGCCAATGTAACTGCTCGGCTTCAAGAGATGGTGCAGCTAGGTGACTCGGTTGTGCAATTGGTCAAAGATAGTAAAGTTCTTCATGCAACATTGGAACCAATAGCAGATCAACTGCTTGCTGATTTGAGGCAAGTGCTTTGCCCAATGGCCTATCTTGATTCCTTTAGGAAGGAGGTAGAAACAGCCGTAGCGCATATTGCATCTCGCGAAGTTCAGGATCCCCTAAGAAAAGAGATTGCTAACATATGCACAGTCTTGAATCGGCAAAAGGCTGCGCTGGATGATGACAAAGCTTCATCAGATCTATCTTTGAAGCTCAAAGATCTACAGACATCGAGAAAAGAAGTTGTCGATGAAATCCAATGACTTCATCAAAGGCTTTCAACCATTGATGATAACATCAAAACCATCTCGTCTGAGCTCAAAAAAGATCAGGCAAACAAATAGAAGCTGAAATAAAATTTGATGTCAGGTCTTGCTGATGTCCGACAGTTAACTGCTCGTGTAATACCTTACACAAATGAGTCTGATAGAGAGATCATTTCTTTTGTTGACTCAATCCATCTGAAAGCCATTACAACCATCCAATAATATCTTTAGTAGCTAGTTGAGAACACTTCAAAAAACTAATTATGTTTGGTCTGGGTGTTGAACATGATGCTCTATGCATGGTAGTAGTAATATGTGTTGGTACTGCTGTCTTGGCTTAGCTTCCCAAAAAACTTTTTTGTATGGGGTACCTAAAGTCGATGGCAACACATTGACTTTTCTGTATTTATACCTAAAGTTGATGGCAACACATCGGCTTTTCTGTATCTATACCTAAAGTCGATGGCAACACAACTTCTTTTCTGTATATTTGGGGCCTGATGACATTTTATCGGCCTTCGAGAGTGGTGTACTGATGCCACCCAGTGTACCATATGGATCTGCTGCCCCCCAAACCGATCTTTTTAAGTAATTTGAGGAGATCGGTTTTACCAGTCTTAACTGTAAGAATTTATTCTTAAAACAATGGCCTGATCAATATTATCGGCCAACATCGCTTTTATTGCTAAACAAAGGTGGCACAAACATTTTTCAGGGCTGATCGCCTGGATCGGCCACACATCCCGTGTAGTTGCTACACTTAATCATTGGCCAATTTCCTTGATCGGCCCTAATGGAGTTTATCTTTAAACATTAATGCTAGCAGCTGAAACTGGTATGAGCCCATCTTTTGATCCTTTGACATAGTCTCAGTCCAGCTCATCCCTTCCAGTGAGACATTCTACTCCTTCTGCCCCCCAAAATGAAGATTATGCAACTGTAACTTCATTGGAATCATCCATGGAACAATTTCGATTTCATTACCGTCCCATTGTATGAGCCATTGATGCATAGTTGACGGCACGCAGCAGTTTGTGTGGATCCAATCTCAGCCGAGCAAGGCCGAGTATGGTCCTTTAGTATCCACGACAAAGAATGATGTGCTGATTGTCATGTGCCCAATAGTCAACTCGACGTTGAAGACACCTTTGGCTCCTGTTGGGTCCTATTTGAAGTCATTAAGGACAAGTTTGTTTTGATGGGCTCTTCTTCGCTTTTGTTGAACTTTTTTGAACACTGCATACGGCATTAGATTGACCATCATCCTGTTCACGGGCTTTCCATTGATATACCCTTTGAGGTACAATGGCTTTAGATGTTGGTATTTTTTGTCATCCGACTTTTCAAATATAAAGTCAGCCGTCCCAAGACTGAGTTGGGCTACTGATTCTTGGACTATAGAAGGATTACGAAATTCATCGGGTAAAAAGGAATACCATGCTAACGTTAGCCAATCCATCGGCTGTTTCCTCATCTGCGTCCTCCTCCATCGGGTCCTCTAGCCGCTCCTGCTCTTTTTGCTTTCTCCTACAAAATACTGGACATTTTGGCAGTATTGGTGGGAGCTTGCGCTTATATGATGGTATAGCGATAGGTCCCTAGTTCACTTGCTTCAGGATCCGAAGATATTCTGCTTCGGCTCTTTCCAAACTGCGTGCATTGAACTCTGCGCTGCTGTGAATGAGAGACCTTCAGGGCACCACCTGCGCTGGTTGCATTCATCACGCTTCTTGCTAGACTCAGGCTTGGAATGCGGCTGAGGAAGCGAGCGTGCATCTTCCTATTGTGGATTCCCCTAATCAGGTTTCCCTACATCGAAACGCGTGGATCGCTCCGACGAGAGTTGCAAACGATGCCATGGTGCCGAATGTGGGTGTCCCAACTGTTCAAACACAGATATGCTTCCTGCTGATCGACGAGGAATCGAGCATTGTGGGCAATCATCGATGGTCGTCAAACATTCGATACCTTGACTCCAGCAGTAGTGGAAGAAAGAGCAATCCCAGTGTTCCCTAAACTTGGAATCCCTATTAATTGCGTCCTCTGTCATAATGCTGTCTTGCGTGATAGCGTTCCCGGTCTTGATGGTGTTCATGGAAATGGCCTTCTTCTTGTTCGTGACGGCGCCCCTGATAGCAACAGCTATTGCGCTGGTCGTCTTGCGATCGGTGGTGACGTTCTGGCCGACGATCGTTGATATGATCTTCTTCCTGACTGCGTGCCCGGTATTGTTGACATCTCTCATGGTGACAAGCATAGATGCCAATTAAGACGCCTAAATTGGAGTGGGAGTGTCAATTTCTTGCAATGTCCTTGGCAGATAAATGTTCTTCTAGTCAAAATTCTAGCGACCGATCATCGCTCGGATCGGCCTTGGCCTTGCCTTTGTCCTACGAGCTAGGTAGCACTGACCATGTTAATGGTCAGGGAAAATGGACCGGGTCAGTTCTTGGTGATGACTTTGCCGCTTTCAACCACGCCATGAACCCGATGCAGAAACTCGCAGGATTCAGTTGTAGATGCGGTTTTGATTTGACCGCCAGTTGAAACGGTGGTCTTGACATGGCCGTAGGCACAAGACATTAAATTGACCATGTTGACCTTGGGGAACGAGTACTGTCCACCTTCAATGAGCTCCTTGCTTAGGTCAATCTTCCTTGCTCAATAGCTGTTTGGATTTGCTCATGCAAGACCTTGCAATCTTGGTGTTGTGCGAATCAAGGGTAGTTTGGAATTTGCAGTACTTACATCCATTGAGTTCTTCAGCTGGTATGATCTTGTGGCCAGGTATTAGCTCCAAGTACTTTTCGTTGAGCAACAAGTCAAATATCTGATCTGTCTTAGCCACATCAAAGTCGTAACTGGTGGGAGCTTCTGGGTGTTCGAGCCATCGGCAAGGTAGCGGTTGCTTTGGCTTGGTCCACTGTACCACTGCGACCTCAGCTTCTTCATCGGCTGATTCTTCATCATGCAGGTACATGATATCCCTTCGTGGCCTCTCTTGGCTCTGCTTCGAATGCGCACGCTCGTATGCTAAAACTTTTGTAACTAACTGGCCAATGGAGTTGAAGTTTGTCAGCGCATACGCGAGCTTGGTACCCTGATGGAAGCCACTGTATGCTATCTGTGCCAAGTTCTTCTCTGATAATTGCAGTGAATAGCACTTGTTTCTGGCTTCCCTGAAGCATTGGATATACTGGTTCGCAGGCTCACCCAGGCTCTGATGAATAGACATGAGATCTGTGAAAGGCGATTCTTCTGCTCTTGAGAAGAAATGTGTGTCGAACATCTCTTCCAGCTGCTTCCATGTCACAATAGTCCTAGGTGCCATTGCTATATACCACCTGAAAGCTGGGCCCTGCAGAGATAGTGAAAATAGTCAAATGTTCATGTGTTCGGCTGTTGCCGTGATACCTAGTTGAGCCGTGTATCGGCTGATGTGCTCCATAGTGTTGGTATCATCGTTGCCACTGAACCTGGAAAATTCAGGTACTTTAAACTTGGGTTGAGGTGGCAACTGATCATATGCCTTAGGATATGGCTTGGAGTAGATAATGGCACCTCGCACCGGTGTCACGTCATACCGATTCCTTAGAATCTCGTCCACATCGGCTTGAGTAGTTCGATCCCGTTAGTAGAAAAAAAGTTGGCCTGGTTGTTGAAAACCGGAATGGACCCAAATCAATCTTGCCAATCAGAGACCTCTTGATCATGGGTTATATCTTTGCCACCGCCCATGTGGCTTGTAGGGTGAGGCTATTTGGGTGGCCGGCGAGGAGGTTCTTCTCCCTCCAACAACAACATGTATCTAAGTTCACAAATGTAGCCATCTGATATGACCGCCGGTGGTACGTCGTAGCACACAGGTTGGTCGTTGAGATTGCTGGGTGCATGCATGACAAACTTGGCCTTAGTTCCCTCGCGTGGAATGATAGGAGGTATATAAGGCGGCTGAGTGTAGAACTTAGTTTCGGAAAAAGAAGTGCCGATCTGTGGTCTGATTTCCTGCGTGTACTTGACAGCAAGTACTTCCTTGACCATGTGTGCCACTATGTTCTCCATGGAGTTTAAAATTACTTCTGCTTGACGCAGCATAGCCTGCCCGACCATGCAGTTCATCTCTTCTCGCAGAGCTTTTTTGCGCTCTTCTTATGGTGTAGAGATATCCATGCCATCGAGCTGACTTTTAGGGTATCCAACTCACTTGACACCACCGCTCCGCGTCTACGTGAAGTGGTCAAGGAGCTCTTCGGCTAGCTTGCTGAGTATATGGTCGTGGACCTCTTTG
The DNA here is from genome assembly GCA_030272315.1 of Paspalum vaginatum. Lineage (NCBI taxonomy): Eukaryota > Viridiplantae > Streptophyta > Magnoliopsida > Poales > Poaceae > Paspalum > Paspalum vaginatum. The sequence continues at coordinate 30,548,623 of CM059018.1, read as the reverse complement.
TGCTTGAGTGGGTGTTGCGCAAGCGTAGGGGGGGCGTCCTTGTCTTTCGGCCACATGGTAGGGTCGCGGTGGGCTGAAATCTTCATTGCGCCCTTGTTGGATGTCTCCCCTGTCATGGCTTAATGGAAAAGTTGACGGAGGTGATGTCCCACCGGGTGTGCCAAAGAGTGTGTTGCCACAGAAAACTGGTGGTGCAGGGCCTCCGGGGCGAAGACACACTAGGAGCTGGGGATCGCACTACTGCTGCACTCGTCTCCTTATCGTGCGTCTCCGATCGGCTCTGAGCAGAGCCGATGTGGTTGGCTGTGGTGATGCGGGCATGCCACCTGGCTTGACCTTGCAGCAAGGAAGGTTGGATGGATGCGATAGTTGGCTCTGATTCTCCCTGTAAAGCATACACAACAGATTTTAACATTAAATTCCTGCCGGATCGCTCGGATCAGAAAACATGAGGGATCGTGTACTCCGGTCAGCATGCATGTAGATGCTCAACAGTCAATGAGACATCAGTGAAGCAATATGATACCCAAAGCCACATCCGTGAATAAAAACAGGATAAACGCTAGCTAAAAGCATGATGTAAAAGTTTCACCCAACCAAATCGGTTTCCAACCAGGACCTCCAAGGAGACCCATCCAGATGGATGAAAACAAATTACGACGTTATAGCTAGGGTGCTCATGATACGCCGATCTATCGGCATGTCGTGTGCACATGCTGCAGCGGCATGTCATGGATTGTAACAAGCGATTAGGTAGCGTAACATGAGTTACATGAAGACTGATCTATAACGTGAAGTATAGACACATGTGTAGATCGAAAAACGTGCAAGGGTAAAGATGATTCTCACGTCGAGCAAGGCTTGATGCGAGATCTACCGAGGTAAATAACGGATCTCATGCCGAGCTAGGGTCAGCATGAGATTCATCAAGATAACTTGCAAATCGTGCCATTAAAAACACTTCAGTACAAGGTTCACCATATGGCTCACGCCCTAATGCCCTAACGGATCTAATAACCATTAGAGCAGCATGACGATTACCTTAAAAACCCTAATTGCTCGGGGGTGGCAATGTGCTGAGAGAGATTGGAGACAACCGCTATTATGGAACGTCTGTCATCAACTTTATTATGTGGGTATAGGTAAATATTTATAGTCTGGAGACTTGAATGTCAAGTCCGAACTCAAGCTAAGAAAACCCTATTTTACTTGGACTAGTGCTAAATTTGCCAAAAATAAAAGATACATAGCCCACAGGCCATAGAATTGCCTCTTCCTTGGATGATTGTCTGTAGCTCATCAGCCTATCTCTTAGCTCGTGGATCAGCCCATTTAACCGACCCAGCCCAAATAGCAATTGGCTAGATTTTGCCTGATAACAGACGGGAAGTTGGGTTTTGGTTTTACAGCAACCGACGAATTGGAGGAAGTGGACATCGGCCTAGGTGACTGACCTTGACCAACTTACATTAGTAAGAAACCAAAGCCTGAATCTAAATCTCAATTGGTCTAACTTTTGAAGGAATCCTTAGATTGCTTCGTGTGGGAATATATCGTGGAACATCATCTTCCAATGAAGCTTGGTTTTCGTCCTTATGCTCAACCTCCCAGGAGGTTCAACCCCAAGATTTTGCTAGAAATCAATGACAAAATTCAGAGAATGACAGAAGCCGGCTTCATTCGACCATGCAGGTATGCCACGTGGATATCGAACATTGTCCTCGTTCGAAAGAAGGGTGGGCAGCTGCGACAATGCGTTGAATTCAGGGATCAAAATAGAGCAACTCCCAAAGATGAATACCCGATGACAGTAGCCGATATCCTCATTGATGCTGCAGTAGGGCATAAAATGATGAGTTTCCTTGACCACAATGCGGGATACAACCATATTTTCATGCCAGAGGAAGATATTTACAAGATGGCATTTCAATGTCCAGGCAGCATCGGCCTGTTTAAGTGGGTCATCATGAACTTTGGTTTTAAGAGTGCCAGAGCAACATATCAATGAGCCATGAACTACATCTTTCATGACCTCATTGGCCGGCTTGTTGAGATCTACATTTATGATGTGGTTGTCAAATCGACTCTGCACACTTCACATCTAGCCGATTTGCGTCAAGTATTAGAACGAACAAGGCTCCATGGCTTGAAGATGAATCATAAGAAGTGTGCATTCGGTGTCACTGCTGAACAAGTCCTTAAGTTCATGATTCATGAGTAAACACGCCATTGCAACAATGGTTCCCCCACTAGACAAGACACAGCTACAGAGTTTGATCGGGAAGCTAAACTACATCCAGAGATTTATATCAAACCTTGCCAGAAGGATTGATCTGTTCATGCCGATTGTCAAGATCAAGAAAGATGATGAACTCGTCTAGGGGGTAGAGCAGCAGAAGGCATTTGATGATCTCAAGCTATACTTGATGACGCCTCCGTGTTGGTGCCACCACAGTTGGACAAGCCGTTTGTTGTCGACTTGTCAGCCAATGAAATCTCCATCGGCTCTGTGATGATCCAAGAATTCAAGGGCAAAGAAAGAGTCATGTATTATCTCAGCCATCGCCTCCTGGATACGCAGACTAGGTATACTGAAATGGAGCGTCTCTGTCTTTGTTTATATTTCACTTGCACCAAGTTGCATCATTACTTGCTCAACGCTGAGACTTGGATGATCTACAAAGCTGATGTGATCAAACATATGCTGTTGGCTCCTATCCTCAAAGGTTGGCTTGGCAAGCGGATGTATGCCCTCTCTGAATTTGACATTCGCTATCAACCTGCTAAAGCTATCAAGGGGCAGGCCTTGGCCGATCTCATCACAGAAAGGATCGCACCACCAATTCAGTATATTAGCATCAGGCCATGCGTTCTATTTTTTGATGGGTCAGTGTGCGAAGCATGTTGTGGATTGGATTGCACATCATTTTCCCTTGGCGGGCAACCTATGAGTTTGCTGTTCAGTTGCAGGGGAAATACACCAACAACCAGACTGAATATGTAGCTATGTGTAGAGGGTTGGAGTTATTGATTGAAGCAGGAGCTGAAGCAGTAGAAATCTTCGGTCATTCAAAAGTGGTGGTCAACCAATTGACTGAGGACTTCAATTGTGACACTGACTCTCTATACCCGTACTTCGTCAAGTGTCAAGGTTTGATGTCTAAGTTCCGGATTGTGACCCTTGCTTGGATACCTATAGAACAGAATGGCAAAGCCAACAAATTGGCTCAGATGGCTTCCTAGTACATGCCTCAGGGCAATGAGACATGCATTGACATTTTGCAATCGTCTGCTACAGACTGGAGAGCCGATCTCCTCAATTACTTGAACGATCTAGCTCAGGGGCAGATAAGAAGACAAGACATAAAGCTCTGAGGAATGTGATGATTGGTGATGACCTGTACTTTCTCACCATCGATGGTCTGCTATTAAAGTGCCTTGGTTCAGCTGAAGCCTTAAAGACCATGCATGACATACACAAAGGAACTTGTGGCACTCACTAATCGGCTCACAAAATGAAGTGGCTAATCAGGAGATCCGACTTCTATTGGCCAACCGTGCAGGAAGATTGTTTCAAATACTACAAAGGCTGCCAATATGCAGCCTGTGCATATGGCACTTGCTGGTGTGTTACATCCAATCGTCAAGCCATGGCCTTTTAGAGGCTGGGGTATGGATATGATCGGACAAATAAACTCCCCTACTAGCAAGGGACACAAGTGCATTGTGGAAGCAACATACTACTTTAGCAAGTGGGTAGAAGCCATACCAATGAAGAATGTCATAGCCAAAGATGTGGTCAACTTCATCAAGGAGCACATCATATATAGGTTTGGCCTACCCTAGATAATCACGATGGATCAAGGTTGTATTTTTATAGTGTAGGAATTCAAAATTTTTGCCAAGGAGATGGGAATCACTTTGATCTAGTCGTCACAATATTATGCCCAGGCCAACGGGCAGCCCGAGGCGTCTAACAAGAGCTTGATCAAGCTAATTAAGCGCAAGATTGATGAGTATCCTAAACAATGGTATGATTGGCTAGCAGAAGCATTATGGGCGTACCGTATGTCATGCCACAGTGCCACCAAACGTACACCATATCAGCTTGTTTATGGCCAAGAGGCCGTAATACCATGGGACATCAACGTCGGCTTGAGGAGGCTAACATTTCAAAACAACCTATCTGCCGATGAGTATGCATCCCTCATCAACATCAATACAGAAAATCTAACAGAACTTCGGCTGTGGGCCTTGGAGAAGATTAGAGCAAACAAGGCAAAAGTAGCATGGGACTACAACAAAAAAGTCAAGCCGAAGAGTTTTCAGATAGGTGATCTCGTCTGGGACCTAGTGTTGCCAGATGGAATGAAGGACCCGGTATACAGCAAGTGAGCACCTAATTGGCATGATCCTTATCGCATAATAGAGATAGCACCGGGCAATTGATACTGCATGGAAACACTCGAGGGCGTGAGGTTCAGTAGGAACATGAACGGGAAGTACTTGAAAAAGTATTACCAGAGCCTGTGGGTTGGATCTTAAGTGACCCACACTGTGGGGCACTTGCTTGCTACTCTAGGAGCCAGCTATTTTGCCATCGGCACTTAAAAAATGATCATTGAATTGAAAGCCGATGCCTTGCCATCGCCTTTAGTCACATCGATGACTGATGCTTTGCCATCGCCTTTAGGGTAAAAAACAAAAGCCGGTGTCTTGTCATCGCCTGTGGGTCACATCATTGTTATCTCGTCATTGTCATGAGTAGACCAATACCTTGGTAACTCCTCAAGGGATATGTGGGCCGCTTAATCAAAGAATTAGGATCTGTGGTAAATACTTTAGTAACAGTACAAGGAGATGTTAAGCTATGACTTTCAAGCTTCAGTGTTGAGTATTAAGCAAAGTTGACCTACAATCCAAAGGAAGATAGTCCGGTGTTCGGGCCGAAAGAAGTGGAGCTTCATGACGAATCTGAACGGCAATGGCAGAATAGCAGTTGGATGATTGCCTCCAAAGAGAAGAGCTTGGAATTGATCATGAGTAATCAGTGGCTGCAGAAGACACGAGTCATCCTGTTTAAGTATAAAATTGCAACTATTATCAGCATATGTCTTCACCTGGAGTTGTTTACACACACTTTGAAGAATCAGGTAAATACAACAATCTAGGGAAAGCTATGGATAATCTTAAAAGGGATGTCAACAAGAAGATGCATATCAGCATTAAACTACTGATGGAAGTAAATTGGTGTCTGGTAGCAAGCTTCGGACGGATCACGGACCCAAACAAGACAAGAGCCAATGCGATTCTTCAAGGTCAGAGAAATCCAAGACCAAAGCCGATGTGTTGCCATCACCTTTAGAAAGACTGCTTTATATATTCACATAAAGTAGCATACCGATAAGGAATACAATCAGATCCAATATATAACCGTGTCCAAATGATGAGGTATTTATTAAATTTAGTGATTCATACATCTTGAAGCGAGCTCAAGATACAGATCCACTTGGTATCCAACGCCTTCCTAGAAAATGTAACCTTGTTGTCCCATCAACTCAACTCAATGGTGATGAGCCGACGATGGAGAGAAACCTAGAGGGTATGTCCGACAGAGAAGGCAGAATTATTCTGAAAGTTTCTTGTGGGAGGCCAGAACTATGTATGCAAGTCGGGGGCTTATATGGTCAAATGTGATGGAGATGTGCCCGCGTGGCAATTTCTAGGTCTGATTTTGAGTCGTATCAGCTCTGGCATGAGCCGATGCTGAGTCCGATCAGGACTAGACCCATTGGGTCTGGCTTTGAAGCTTACATGTGGTATGTGCAGTTGGACCTCTATTGGGACTCGAATACTTGGTCCGCAAGCAATTAGAATCCTGGTGGGCGTTTATGGTAAAGGTCCAGTAGTGGAGACTGTATATATGCATGAGAGGGCACAACATGGGTAGACCTTGTTGGTTTTGGGAGAGCCATCGCAAAAAAGGTTTTTGGGAAACCCTAGCTGTGCCCTAGCCTAATCCCTCGATATCCTCAGCCAAGTTCACGGTGCTAGCACACCAAAACTCGGTGTTAGCTGTCGTTATTTCACTATTTTGACCACCAATTCCTCGATGAATTAATGGGGTATAGATAAAGTTCTATGCATTATTTACCTTGAACTAACGAATTCCACAAGTTTTGGTGGTTTTCAATGTATCACGAGGAGATGCTCAAATCCCATGTAAAAGAACATCATTTGGAGCAAGCACAGAGGGGGCACAAAAGGGCTTGAGATTGGATTACAAATAACATCATTATGAAGTATCACAAATGCCCTCAAGAACCAAACCATTGCAAAGATCTCGGCAGAATAATCAAAATGAAGTTTTGGTTCACTCAATTTGGAGTCCGGATTTGAAAGTTATGGCAGTTGTTCATCAACTCCGGCTGCAAGGGCAGTGGCCGGGCAGCCACCACTTAGGCCGGGCAGCCCAAGGGGACGCCAGTCAGCCAAGAACCCCCTCTAAATGCATCAATCTTCATTGGAATCAACCAAGTAACTCACCAAGGACCCATATACATGTACGGGATCAAGCCCAAGTCAAGAGAAAGGTTGGAAGGCCACCATATGGACCAAGAAATGACTAAATCAGGAGAGGCTAGCCATCCGGCATAGTACTTCGGTCACCCAGCCAAGTACCTAGGCCACCCAACCTCCCTCTTACTCACTCGACCCTTCTACAACACATGCATGCAAAGAAGCACAACTTGGACTGAAATCAACCGTCGATCGAAGAACCAAAGGTGTGCATGATGGATGAATTCATGAGACACACTCTCCAACCAATGAGGAACATCCAAGTGGCAACCAGAGGCTGAGTCTTTGGCCACCCGGGCAAGTAACCTGGCTGCCCGGCCGGTGACTTAGGCCTTCTAACATGTGCTTTAACCGAAACAACCGGCACCGCCTTCTAGCCATGCAAAGCAAGGTCGGTACCTCCAAGGGCTGGAAGGCCATGAGACTAGGCTGCCTGTCCTCCTACTTGGCTACCCAGCCTGCCACTTCACCACTTGGCCTGCAGACTTAGCCATTTTACTGACCTACAACCACCTATAAATAGAGGGTCACTCCCCCACTCCAAACTTGTACCTTCTAGGTGACATTAGCACTTGTACACACTCTCCCCTCTATCTCTTGGGGAGGTGCCCCTTCAGGTGGTGCTACCCCTTCTAGTTCAATGCTTTGGTAGGAGTTAGAGTCAGGATCTGCCTATTCTGAGCTGTCTTCAGAAGTTCAGTACGAGTCCCTTGTATCTTTCCTTTCCTGTAAGGCTTTGAGTTTATTTAATATATTTCTTTACTTTGTCAAGCATTTACATTCCTGCCTATGGTAAGGATTGTTGTGTAAGGATGTCGTTAGACTATAGTTAGCATTGTTCTATCAAGTTATGGTTAATCTTGTCTTTTACTTACGGGTTCCTTGTTCACGCTGTTAGTTAAGTCGTAGCAGCTGCGATGCTTTCACTTGCGTAACAAGTGGAGGTGTGAACAACTAGAGTTTACTCTGGAAGTTCACTTTGGTTTGCAACTGGCCCCATCTAGCTCTGGGTGCCTCATGTGTAACATACATATTTCATGCACAGGCTTTAGGTAGCCCCTTTTGGTGACAGCATTAGGGCGTCTCAGTATTCCACCCCCGTCATCCGGGCTGGCGCCAGGTTGTGTTCCAACATGTACGTAGATGCGTAGTCAGGCTCCCTAGAACCCACCTTTCTCAGCTAGGTAATCAGCACTCTGGTGCCTAGTAGTGGTTATATAGCCACCATGTTCGATGTAGTAAATATGTCTAGACTAAACCATAACCTCAGTCGTGTCATAACCTTAGTAGAGTGATAGTAAGAGCTAGCTTTGTCTTTTGGCTTGACCATAGTAAAGGAAGATCTCATCAGGAACCAGATCCATCTCGTTGTCCACCTAGCTCCGCGTTGAGCTATGTATCCGTGTGGAGTGTGTCAGTGTGCCGTTATCCTTTCTTTTATCGTTTAGAATGAAACGGTAAAATAACAAGATATTTTATAAGTTAATATATGTATCTCAATGCATCCTTGTGGATAAATACGATACACTAGAATACTCCCTGAGTGAAAGCTATAGTGTCATCTTCCCGCACGTGTGGATACCGTAGAGGCATTGCTGCAACTGCCTCATCAACCGACTGGTTGAGAGGACTGCCGAGTGATTCTTGATCAAGATCAACCCGATGAGTTTTCGTAGATTCGATCTATGGTCCATATTTTTGTTATCACAACCTATTCTTCCTTGCATTAGATGTGTTAGAATAGATTCCATTACAAAAATTCAAGAGTTCTTAATGCCCTTCCAATCGCTACACCTATGAGTATTTTGATCATTGTTTGGTAGGTCTGCCAAATCAGGGTGCTTTCAACTATCTTAATCAAATAGGGTGAATGTCGGACATCCCCGCATATGGGATTGGTTTGCTTGACGAGGCTATCAAATTGGATTTGGACCTTGGGCAAGGTGTTGGATGTTTCGGCATGTGATGTCGCCCAACAAGCGAGAATCACATAGGATGTGATTGACAATGGTTGTCTATCAATTTCGCTAAGTTTCTAGCAGTGATGTCAAAGCTCACTAGAAGCTTAGATAAACGCGGATCTCATCCACTATGTGTCATGAAAGGGAATATGATTGCAAAACATATAGTGGGAGTATCTTTTGCTAAAACTATTTTGATAAAATATCTACATAAAACATTGTGCTGAAACTTTGCATATTTTCTTCCTGTTGTAGTTGAGCATGGCCGCTAATTGCGTTCTGAGTTTTGGTTTTAATTTGCAATCTATTCTTAATAAAGAGAAGTTGTCTGGAACCAACTTTACTAATTGGTATCGAAACTTGAGAATTGTTCTCAAGCAAGAGAAAAATGCTATGTTCTCGAGCAGCCCTATCCTAAGGACCTTGAGGATGGTGCTAGTGTTGCTGATCGCATGGCTTATGACAAGCATTGCAATGACTCGCTCGATGTTGGCTGTCTCATGCTTGCCACTATGTCCCCTGAGCTTCGGAAGAAATATGAGGACTCGGATGCCTACAATATGATTGAAGGGCTCTGTGGCATGTTTGAGAACCAGGCAAGGGTCTAGAGGTATTACACCTCAAAGGCCTTGTTTGGTAGCAAGCTAGCTGAAGGGAGTCCAGTCAACCCTCATGTGATCAAGATGATTGGTCACATCGAGGCTCTCGACATACTTGGTTTTGAGCTTGATCCAGAGCTTGCGATGGATGTGATCCTCCAATCTCTACCTCCTAGCTTTGAGCCATTCATCATGGACTTTCATATGAATGGTTTGGATAAGACCTTAACTGAGTTGCATGGGATGCTTAAAACTGCCAAGGATAGCATCAAGAAAACCTCAACTCATGTGATGATGGTCCAAAGGGATAGCAAGAAGAGGAAGCACAAGGGAAAGAGCAAATGTAAGGCTGAGGATACGATCCAAAAGCCCAAGCCTAAAGCTAAGCCTAATGCTGGTGCCTCTCCCTTGGACAAGTGCTTCCACTGTGGTGACAATGGGCATTGGTTGAGGAACTGCTAGAAGTACTTGGAAGAAAATAAGAAGAAGGGAAGTAAGACTTCCGCTTCAGGGCGAATCGATGATTCATACCTGCAAATCATTGCAGGGACTAAAGGAGACTAGAAGTTTTGCAAAGGTCGAGTTGTACGTGTGCGTCGGCAACGAAACAAAGGTTGTTGTGTTGGCAGTCAGCACATATCACTTGTCGCTTTCTTCAGGATTAGTGATGGAGTTAAATAATTGTTATTTTATTCCAGCATTAAGTAAAAACATTATCTCCTCTTCATGTTTGGATGAGGATGGTGGTTATGAGATAATAATAAAGAACAAGTGTTGTTCTATTTATTTGAATAACATGCTCTATGCACATTGTCCATTAGTGGATGGATTGTATGTTCTTGATCTTGAGGATGAGCCGATTCTTAACATTAATGCTAAATGACTCAAGTCGAGTGGTTTGAATACTGCATTTATATGGCATTGTCGTTTGGGTCATATTAACAAGAAACTTGTAGAGAAGCTCCATAATGATGGACTACTCGACTCATTTGATTACAAATCATTTGAGACATGTGAATCTTGTTTACTTGGCAAAATGACAAAGCATCCCTTCACTAGTCAAGGTGAGAGGGCATCCAAGTTGTTGGCCCTTGTACATACCGATCTATGCGGTTCAGTGAGCTTAGTAGCTAGAGGTGGTTTTCAGTATTTATTACTTTTACTGATGACTGTAGTAGGTATGGCTATATCTACTTAATGAGACATAATTCCAAGTCATTTGAAATGTTCAAACAGTATCAGAATGAAGTACAGAACCACTTGGGCAAGATGATAAAATTCCTATGATCAGATCATGGTGGAGAATATCTGAGCCAAGAGTTTAATGACCATCTGAAGAGTTGTGGAATCATTCCATAGCTAACTCCACCCAGAATGCCACAGTAGAATGGTGTGTCTGAGAGAAGGAACCAAACCTTGTTGGACATGGTGAGGTCGATGATGAGTTAAACTCATCTTCTGTTGTCCTTTTGGGGTTATCCTCTAAAAACTGCTGCGTTTACACTGAACCGAGTTCCATCGAAGTCTGTGGAGAAGACATCATATGAGATATGGACAGGGAAGAGTTCTAGGTTGTCTTTCCTTAAGATTTGGGGTTGTGAGGCTTATGTTAAATGTTTGATGTCTGATAAGCTTTGTCCTAAGTCAGACAAATGCTACTTTGTGGGCTATCCTAGGGAAACCAAAAGATATTATGTCTATAACCAGGAGGAAGCAAAGGTGTTTGTTCCCTGGAATGGTGTCTTTTTGGAGTAAGAGTTTCTCTTGAAAGATGAAACCCGTCAGAACCAGGTGTTGAGCACCTAATTAGGCAGGGCCAGATTAGCCAACGCCATCGGACAGTCCAGTGGCGTGTACCAGACTGTCCGGCATCACCGAATTGTCCGGTAGGCCATACCAGACTATCCGGTACGGTCAAGTTTGAGAGGAATTTTTGAATTTGGGCGAGATCTCATGTAATTCGACTTGTACAAGGGTCAAGACCGCCCTCCCCTATAAATATAAAGGAGCAAGGCCAATTGATGCATCCACAATCGAATCAATCTACTATTTTACCTACTTTTATGCGTATCTCTACTCCCAAACCCTAATTCTCCTCCAACCCTAATTTTCACCTCTCTTTGAATCTACACTAACTTGAGGAGATCTAGGTGGTCTGTCAACACTAGAGCAACCCCTAGCACTGGTCCTCCTTGTAGGGTCCCCCCCGGGTGGATTGGTCTAGGTCATATCGTTGGTGATTGGCGCTAAAATGTGTCAACACACTTTTTGGTGACTCTGTTGGGGAATCCAGAGGTAAATTCAAAGCTAGCAAGCATGGTTGAGCTTGCGGATGCATCTGAAGTCACACAAGGCAACATCATAAGGTCAGCTTTTGAGAATTTGTCGGCCGACGAGCAAAAGCACTTCCATGACATAATGAAGGAAGCAACGAAGGGCATGATGAAGAGGTTCCTGGAGGCATTCAAAATTGATCGCCACCAGAAAGTGACCAAGGAGAAGGAAGTCACCCTCGACACCCTTTTGTTATTGATCTCTTCATCAATTACTGATGTAAGTAGCCCGATAACCCTTGAAGCATTTCAATCTATGAAAAGTTATGTTGATTAGGGTCATAACCAGTTGGCCGACCAACTAGGTGCATTACGAAACTCTATAGATGGATTGATTAAGGCTTAACGGAAATCCGTTGCTCCCATGTTCCCTCACATGAAAAAAGCGTAGAATTGGTTGCTCTGAGCCCATTGGCCCCGAATGGAACTTAGCAGATTTAGCCGATGTATGGTATGCCCTTAAATTTTTACATAGGGCAACCGAAACCGCCGTCTTCGTTGTTGGGCAAATCGGCTCAACTGGTCGTGTCCACCGGACAATCCGGTCATTCCATCGGACTGTCCTGTGCGTCAATGAACAATCCGATGCTCCCACTGGACTATCCAGTGTGCCTAGTACAGGGGCTGTCATGGCCCCACCACGCACTATGATTCCCTAGACTTTGGTAGATCCTAACCGAAGGATTGTTTTAAATATGGCAGGAGTAGAATACTTCACACCACCACCGAAATTAGAGGGATTTGTGTCACCTTTTACTATGGTTTCCTATGGTACACGATCGGTTCCACGGATCGGTTCAGGTGTGCCTACAGGCCCTATCCCGAATTCTACTTTTGATCAGATTTGGTCCGCGCAGAATCCTCAATATTCTACTTCCCATAGCCATAAAACCGATGGTTCTGCATCGGAGATTTAAGAGGAAATATGGCGAGATTTAGTGGCCATTCTTAAGAAAAAACAGGGATTGATGTATTGGGTTCAGCTAGTTCCTATCAAAAACCCTATGGCTCTAGATTCGATGCTCACGCCTTTCCTCAGGGGTTTAGAATACTGTAATTTGTGAAATTCTCCGGTTATGACAATAAGAGTACTAGAGAGCATATTAGTCAATTTTTAGCAGAATTGGGGGATCTAGCTGTTGACGGCACTTAAGCACGGCAAACCTTATACTGCAAGCGACAATATCGTGTGTAGCTTTTCCCCAGGATGAGTATCATGGATTTTGTCAATCCAGGAAATGAACTAATTGAGAACTAATTAACAAGAGTTTAGAGTAAAACTAGGGTTTAGGGATCATCTAAACTGTACTAATCTATCTCTAATCTACCTCTAATCAAGCCCTAAACTATATCTAATCTACGTCTAAACTATATTAATACTATAAGATAAGCAATTAGAACAAAACTAGAACACTAATTAAAGGGTATTAACTAGAGTCTAATCAAGCCCTAATTGGATCCAAGACATGCATGATTGGGTGCCACAACAAGATTAGAGTAGCGAGATTACTAGTAGCTCAAGGAAGAAACAAGCATGATCAAACATAAACTTCATAGCATGATTAAATCAAGATCAATCAACCTAACCCCCTAGATCGGTTTAACCTTTCCTTGGGCTCCACTGTCATTGGTAACCAGGTAATCGACGAGAAACTTTCAACAGGCACATAATTAGAGAACTAGCTTCTAATTACTTTGTAAGGTCTAATAACATAATTAGCACAACTAGAACATCTAATCACCATGATCAAAAGAACTAGATGTACAACTATATCATTAGTAAGCTAGATCAATGATCAAGAATGCTAGAAGAATATAACCCTTAATGACATGCTCTAATTAACATGCATCTAGACCTAAAGTTAATTAGAGCTAAAACAAGCATAATTAGAATTAGAAGATGATAATTAGACAAGATCAAGGCTTCATTAATAAATTGTATCATACTTACAACCATGGCCATAGCTCTTGACGATACAATTAGACCTCTAGAGCTAGGTAACTAGAGCACCATGCAAGGGCTCTAATCACCTCTATGGATAAGAGAGGCTCTAATCCATAGCCTAGAAACTCGACCCTCTACTCTCCTCTAGTTGTCGTCCCTCTTCTCTACATCTTGTCGCCTTGATAATGAATTGGATGCCCGACCTCGGGGCCTAGCCTGGCTTTATATAGTCCGGAGATGCTGTGGTAAAAAGGGAAACTCTCCAACCGACATAAGGAGTCCTCTGGTTGGCCGACTAGGACTCCTCCCTCGCCCAAGTGTTTCCATCTTTTGCGGGGACGTTGCTTGATGCTTAAGAAATATAATTGCGAGGGATCTCGGACTCTTGGGATTCTAGAATCTTCTATATTCTCTGAGAATTGTCGAAATCTTCTGGTTTTGAATAGATATGAAGTGTCTTGACACCTTCCAAGTGGATTTCTTCTAGTAGCTTTCCTTCCCAGCGTAGCATATAATGTCTTCAAGAAGTTTCCGATTAGAAAGCCTTGATTAACTCAGAGGATGGGCATAAGTTAACCAAGCCTTCCTTGATCATCATCTTCATAGAATGCCATCTCAGAGGCCTTTTCTCACTCGAGGTAGATTGTGGTGAATTTCGCGAAAAATTGGTCAAAAACCTGCAAAAATGAAGTATAGCAAAATTCCAAGACAATGTTGCAAAATCCACAAATTTCGGTGATAAATGTTAGTAAAAGATATAGTTGACGCATAAAAACAGTGAAAACCCACATAAAATGATACTAAATATTCGTTCAAATGTCACGTCAACACTAGCTGAAAGGAAAGCTTTCTAGATTCGGTTGTTTTCTTTATCTCTTACCGGAAGTGCTTTTGCTTGGTACTCTTCCTTGACTCCCAATTCAATTGGTACTTGGGATGAGATGGAGGCAAAGTTTCATGATCACTTTTTCTCAGAAGGGTATGAGCTAGACTTGGCCGACCTATGTAAGGTTCGGCAAGGCCGTGAAGAATCGTTTCACGATTACCTTAAGAGGTTTAGGGGCACTAGAAACCGACGCTTCGAATTAACTGCCTCTGATAGGGAATTAGCCGGGCTAACTCTTGAGGGATTAAGGCTGTATATTAAGGAAAAGCTAGCCAGCATGTGTTTTTATTCTCTGTATTTATTGCATCAGCAAGCTTTGTACGTAGAAAGCCGAAGCAGAGAGAGTCAAAAGGTTGCGCGTCATAATACGAATCTTGTGGAGTATGATTCGACTAGTTCTGGTAATGATTCTAGGGAAATCTACACGGCTCAGTTTGCTTGGTCTAATAAAAACAAACCTATTACTTATTCTTCTTTGAGACTGATTAATAAGAATCGACAAGAAGAAGTTAGATTTACTTTTGATGTTCCTAAGTGCGATAAGATATTTGATGAGCTTCTCAAAAGTGGAAATATTACATTATCGCATACTATTCCTTCTGCTGATGAGTTAAAGAAGAAAGCGCATTGTAAATGGCACAATTCTTTTTCTCATGCGACTAACGATTGTAATGTAGGTTAATTAGATATGTGCCATTACAACTATACACGTTCTGAGATATGCCATTACAATTCACAAAATCGTGCAGATGCCATTACAATTTCGCAACTCTTGGAAATATGCCATTTTGGACCAAAATGCCCCTGTCTTCTACCTCTCTCTTCTTTCTTCTCCCTGACCGCCTCACGCCGCCGGCCTGACTCACGACGCCGGCACCTCCTCCCCGTCTCCCATCTCCCTACTGCGCAGCGGACGCGGCCTTCCTCAACGCCACCTATGACCCTAAGGTGCACGGCGCCAACTTCCTCGCGTCGCAACACCTCAACTTGCACCTCGGTGCCGCCTCTACTCTGCCGCCGGTGAAGGACGACAACAGGTACGAGTTTGCGGCGAGCTCCTACCTATCCACGGCCGACTCAGCGCCCGCGGCGAGCTCCTGCCTGTCTGGGAGGCGGGTCTGGGCGCAGGGGTCGGCGGCCGGGTGCGTGCTCCGCGCCTGCGGCGCCGCCAAGCAGTGTCCCACTGCGCGTCGCCATGGTCGCCGCGCTGTGGCGGGTGCTGGTGGCGAGGGATGGCCAGGACGATGCCAACCTCATGATGTGGTGGAGCGACGAAGCTCGGGGAGCTGTGGCCTTGGCGGCCATGGCTTAGCTCAGGCGAGAGGCAGAGGAAAAGGGACCGCGGCGAGGGGAGAAGGGGCCACCGGGATGGGCGGCGCGAGGCCATGAGACACATCGCGTGGCGGTGGGGAGGTGGTGCCGGTGGCATGAGGCACAGCGCGCGGCGGCGGGGAGGCAAGCCAGTAGCGGGAGGCGGACAATGGAGAAGAGAGAGGTGAGAAGTAGAAGATGGGGGCAATTTGGTCCACAAATGGCATATTTCAAATAGTTGCGAAATTGTAATGGCATCTATATGATTTTGCAAATTGTAATGGCATTTCTCAGAACGTGCATAGTTGTAATGGCATATATCTAATTAACCCTAATGTTTTCCGTCGAAAGATACAATAGGCCGTAAATGAAGGCCGTATGAGTTTTCCAGAGATGCAGATCGATAAGCAGTCGTTCCCAATGAACACTCAGGATTTCAGCAGCAAGAAAGTCTTGATTCGGCCATAGGTGGTCGATGGGAGCAAAGGCAAAGCCATGGTTATCGGTTCTTCAAGTCTAATCGATGAGAATACTCAAGTTTTGGCCAAGGAGGTGATCAAGAAGAAAACTATAGACAACAAGGATACCACCAGGTTTCTTGGAGCTGGGGGGCAACAGAACCAGCAGGGAGCTCCCAAGACAGTGCCACTGGACATTCCGGCGCCAGCCACCGAACAGTTCGGCATACCAGACAGTCTGGTGATGCCCACTAGATAGTCCGGCGCTCACCACCTAGCGCCCGAGGATTTTCAAGCCGAAGCACCCAGAGGTGGGAACAAGGAAGAAGCATCAAGCAAGGACCTTTGGAAAGCCATATCGGTCTGGTCCTACATTTGATCAATTGCTTTCCAAATATGTTAAGAAGGCCGCTTCTACAAATCGGCCATACATGCAACCTAGGTCACCACCGCAAGATATGAAGTGTATGCCAAACAAGAAGCTAACAAAAATGGCTCAGAATGTGACCCAGCTAGTACCACCAACGCCTATGGTTCTGCCAATGATGTGGGGTCCTCTGCAAGAATTTCAGCAAAATCGAGCCTATGGTAATATAGCCATGTGTCCACCTTATGCTTATAATCCTTATTGCTGTCAGGGGTGGGGGCACCACAAGGTTCTGTTTTTGACAGATTGGCTCCTTCTGCACAAGACTGATTGAATGTTCCTCATCTGGTTCGTGGGTGCAAAATCAGCATCAATACCAAAATTATCAGCCTCCGATGCTGACAGATCTGGTAGGAAGGCATGAGGGGTAGCCTCCATGATTTGTAATACCCCCTGCTCAAAATACTCAAAATTTTGAACCAAGACTGGTTCAACCAGCAAGAACACTGGTCCAACCAGCAGCATCACTAGCTCAATCAGCACCTCAAGTGACAACCGGTGTTGTTAATGTTGGTACTAACAATGTGGTATTCAATAATAATCACAAGATGCTGATGGTTTTTGGGAAATCGGCTAATAATATGCTAAAGGAAGCTTCACCTAAAGTTGCTTTGGCTAAGGATCATAAAGCAAGTTCCGATAGGGCTGTTAAAAAGCTGCCATCTGATCTAAAGTATTCTATGCCCCAATGGTGCCCATCGGGTCTAACCCATTCTCAAAAAAGGACTTTGCAACGCTTGTGAGCTAAGGTGAAAAGGGAAAGGAAGGTTGAGGCAATCTTCAACAAGACACATCCTATGTTCCCTTCGAAGCAATGGAAGCCCAAAGCCACTAAGGCTCCCGCTCAGATGGCTAGACAGAGCCAGTCCCAGTCAACGGACTGTCCGACAGAATCCACCGAACTGTCCAATGCACCGGATTGTCCAGCGCTGCCCACCGGACAGTCCAGTGGGCAGGAGGCAGTAGCATCAGGAGCCATGACAGCAGCACCAACGATCACATAGGTTCCTGCACCTGTTGTTCCAGAAGAGGAGGTTCCAGAGGAGGAGATGGTGGATTACGAAGCTTCTCCTGAACATCTAGGTATGGACATCAATATGATTACTTTTTTGACCAATTATAATATTATCAGTGAAGATGAAGAGTTGATGGCTCAATTCAACTCTTGGCCAAACGATGTTGTTTTCACAAAAACAAAAGAATCGGTTAATTGCCTGAAGCCTCTTTTTGTTCGTGGTCATATTGATGGGGCGCCCGTATCTCAATGTTGGTTGATGGTGGTGCGGTTGTTAATGTAATGTCGTATGAACTATACAAGAAGCTTGGGAAATCAGATTCCAATTTAGTCAAGACCAACATGACACTCATGCCATGGGGTGCAAGAACCCATCGAGACCAAAGGAGTAGCTTCATGGAACTTACCATTGGGAGTAAGACGATTGCCGCTGCTTTCTTCGTCGCTGATGTAGAAGGTAACTTCAGTTTAATTCTTTGAAGATATTGGATTCATGCTAATCAATGCGTACCTTTTACTTTGCATCGATTTCTAATCCAATGGGTCCATGATGAGATTGAGGTGCTATATGCTGATCCATCGGCTTGCGTTGCCATGGCCGATGCTCCGGTAATTTGGGCCTATGATAATACTAAGTGCTTGATAGGTGTTGATTTGTCCGATTACCAATTTATAAGTGTAAGCAAAGAAGGCTTTATTCCTATAATGTTAGAGCCGGTCGAAAATTGGCTAAATCATATTGTGTAAATCCAATGTATACATCAATAGGAACTAAAGATTAGAAGAGGAACAATGCGACAAAGTCCAGGTAGCAGGAAGTCCCTGCCCCAGCACTGAACTGTTCGGTAACTGTTACCGGACTATCCGGTGAGACACCAGACAGTCCGGTAGACTCCACCAGACAGTCTGGTGACAACCAGAATTCGGGTTGTAAATTTTCTTTTAATTCTAATTCTTTTGTAATAGAGGAGTTTAGAGATTTAGATAAGTTAGGACAAGGGTTTACATCAGTTGATCGTCTAGAAGAAGTAGACATAGGTGATGGATCTGTTCTGCGGCTGACCTTTGTAAACAAGACCTTGAAATCTGATTCTAGGAATAAATTGATTGGATTGTTAAAAGAATATTCTAATTATTTTGCTTGGAGTTATACTGAAATGTCTGTATTAAGCCGTGACATAGTTGAGCATCGGTTGCCTATTAAGCCTGGTTTTTGGCCTTTCAAACAAAGACCACGGTATTTCGGTTCTGACATTTATCCTCGCATTAAAGATGAGATTCACCGGCTTCTAGAAGCCAGCTTTATTAGACCTTGCAGGTATGCAGATTGGGTCTCTAACATTATGCCGGTGGAGAAGAAAGACTCCAACAAGCTTTGAGTGTGCATCGATTTCCGCAATCTAAACAAGGCTACACCCAAAGATGAGTATCCTATGCCTATAGCCGACATGTTAATAAATAGTGCTTCTAGTAACAAGGTTATTAGTTTTCTTCATGGTAATGCCGGATATAATCAAATCTTTATGGCCGAGAAAGATACGTCTAAAACAGCCTTTATATGTCCTGGCTTTATTGGTTTGTTTGAGTGGGTTGTTATGACGTTTGGTTTAAAAATGCTGGTGCTACTTACCAAAGGGCTATGAACTTTATTTTCCATGAGTTGCTAGGAATCATCCTAGAAGTCTACATTGATGATATAGTTGTTAAATCGGCTACTTTTGATTCTCATTCAGCCAATTTAAGTAAAGCCTTTGAAAAGATGCGCAAGTATGGCTTAAAAATGAACCCACGTAAATGTGCTTTTGGTGTGCCGGCTAGGAAGTTTTTAGGTTTTATTGTTCATGAAAATGGCATAAAAGTTGATCCTAGTCGCATAGAAGCTATTCGGAAAGTTATGGTTCCGATGTGCAAGCTTGATATGGAAACGTTTTGTGGCAAGGTAAATTATCTACGACGATTCATATCTAATCTTACCGGAAAAGTGGATGCGTCTACTCCTATTCTTCGATTAAAGAATGATGCTGATTTCACTTGGGGGTAGAACAACAAAAGGGTTTTGAGTAGATTAAGGAGTATTTGTCTTCGGTGCTGGAGCTTAAGGAGCCTAGGAGTGAGGTTCCTTTCAGATTATATATTGCTGCAGAAGATAAGGTTATTGGTGTTGTTTTGACTCAAGAAACCAAAGGTAAAGGGCATGTAGTTACATATCTGAGTAGAAGATTAATTGACGCCGAAACAAGGTACACGTTCATTGAAAAGTTATGCTTATGCTTGTTTTATGCATGTACAGAATTGAGGTATTACTTGCTATCTAGCTCTTGCAAAGTAGCATGTCAAACCAATGTGATTAAGTATATGTTGCGTATTCTTATTATGAGTGGTAAAGTTGGTAAATGGGCTTATGCTTTGATTGAATATGATTTGACATATGAACATTTGAAATCAATGAAAGGCCAAATTGTAGCTAAATTTTTAGTTGAGCATCGGGTTGATGATTCTTCTGAACTAGATATTGCTTATGTTACCTTTGCTCTATGGATGCTTTATTTTGATGGATCAGTTTGTAGTGAAGGTTAGGGGATTGGTGTAGTGCTGGTATCACCTCAAGGTGCTGCATTCGATTTTCTAGCCGATTGGAATTTCATTGTACTAATAACCAAGCCAAATATGAAGCATTGTTGTTCGGTTTAGAATTCTTGCAATCCATGGGGGTGAAGTGTGTCAAGGCTTTTGGAGATTCTCGGTTAGTGGTTCAGCAAGTCTTGGGAGAAATCCAATGTTACGATGGGACTTTAAATTCTTATTTAGAGGGATGTTGGGATATTATTCGTTTTTTGGATGAATTTGGCATCTTCTATATTTTCCGAACTGACAACTCCAGGGCTAATGATCTGGCATGGAGAGCATCTGGTTATCGTGTTTCCAAGGGAAGATTTCATATTACCAAGAAACCGATGCTTGAAGAAGCTGGTGTGATGAGTGTGCACACGTCGGACTGTCCGGAGCCTTGCACCGGATTGTCTGGTATAGCACTGGATTATCTGGTGTAAGGGACTGGGCTGTCTGGTGGGAAGCAAAGGTGTTTGGTTTTGTCTTTGGATGATCCGAAAAGTAATTTGGTCGATCCAGATGATTGGAGAAAGCCTTTTGTTACATATCTACTGGATCCAAATGCCAGAACAGAAAGAAAAGTTCAGCGGACTGCTTTTAAGTATCCTTTGATTAATGATGAGTTATATCGCCGAACTGTTAGTGGTGTTTTGCTTAAATGTCTAGGTCCTGATGATGCTGTGTTGGCTATGGCTAAAGTGCATGAAGGTGTTTGTGGTACACATCAATTAGCTTTGAAGATGTAGTGGCTTTTGAAGAGGGCTGGATTTTATTGGCCTACTATGGTTGCCAATTGTTTTAAGTACTACAAAGGGTGCTAGACGTGTCAGAAGTTTGGAGATATTCAGATGGTACCTGCTACTAAGCAGCATCCTATTATCAAGCCTTGGCCATTCAGGGGATAGGGCCTGGTTTTCATTGGGAAGATTTATCCGTCATCTTCCAAAGGGCATCAATTTGTGTTGATGGCTACAAATTACTTTACCAAGTGGACTGAAGCTGTTGCCTTAAAAAATATGATGCATATGGAGGTAATGGAGTTCATTACTGAGCATATTATTCACAGATTCGGTATTCCTCAAATTGTGACTACAGATCAAGGTGCTTCTTTATGTATAAAGAGGTGCGTAAATTTGCCGAATCATATAAGATTAAATTTCTCAATTTTTGTCCATATTATAGTCAGGCTAATGGTCAAGCCGAGTCAAGTAATAAAGTTGATGGGGACAGGGGTTCCCGATCTTCTGTCAGGCGGAGATAACTATCGATTTGGCGGAGACACAACACACATGATCCGGCTTCCAATCAACATGATTCGAACCCTGCAATCACAGCACCACGTCTCCACGTCTCCTCCAGTTATCAACCGGGCACACACGATTGACCTTACCACGAAGGCTTATCCCTGCCTGTGAATCGAAGAACACAAGCAAGAACACGGGAGGTGCAACTGAAATTACGAATAGAAAATATTAATCAGACAAATTGGGGTCTCACAAACTGTAGTGTTCTCTACAGCAAAACTATTCTATAGACAGAATAATCTAAAAAAAACCCATCTAATCTAATGACGGCTATAGAATATATACAAGAGATAAGGGATAGGAGGCAGCCGAAGGGGTGGCCGAGCAACCCTAAGACGTATATGGCCTTCGGGCCCAAAAATAGACGTTGCAGCCCTTAGCCAGATTCTCTCTTCGTTCAAATAAACAGTGCATGCTACTAACACCACAAATTATAGGAAGATACGTACATGTATATACATGTCTAGCTCGTGCGAATGCACCGGCTGACAACTTGTTATTAACATGATCCATTCTTTCTTAAAAGAAAGAGAGAAAGACAAGGACACGCATTATGTACTAGTACACCACTACTACTAGGCACACCGATGTTGTCTTTTCTCAGGCATATCCGCGCGGTGGCTCTGAATTCCTACGCGGCAGTCGGCACCGCGTCATTGTGATGTGTAGCTCAAAACAGAGTACACCGCTTGCACGACGGTACAGACCAGCCCCACGGCGGCCGCGGCAAGCCCGACGGCGAGCCACGGGTTGCTGAAGTAGGTGAGCATGAGCCACGCCGCCCACCGCCGCGGCCGGCTCCGGAACCGATCCTCCAGCCCCTGCCACGTCGCACGCAGGTAGTTTTCACTGGGGTCGTCGCCCCCGAACGCGACGCCTTTGCAGAGGTCGGCCAAACAGTCGGCGACCTCGGCATGGCTGCCGAGGCCGTGCGCGATGACCCCGCGCCTGGACAGCAGCTCCACATCCCGCGGCGTGCACGCCAGCTGCGATACGAAGACGCAGTACGCCGTCACGTGGCTCCCCGCCGCCACCGGGTTGCGCTGCTCCAGCTCCATCAGGTTGCGCAGGAGCCTCGGCGTCTCGGCGTCGATCTTCAGCCGGGGGATCTCCAGCGTGCCGCCGCGGCTGTCCAGCTTCACGTCGAGGATGGAGCGGGCCTCTTTGTTGACGCCCAGGGGCCGGCTCCGGAACCCCACGCCGGCGCAGAGGTACTCCGTCGCTGAGCGCCAGCGGCCGAACCGGCGCTTGCCGGTGCCGTCGTCGTTGTCGCCCGTGACGCGTGGCGAGGAGAGGACGGTGGGCTTCAGGTGCATATGCAGCAGATGCAGGAGGTTGCCTGGCTCCACCACCGCCGGCGTGGCCATCGAGTACTGCTGCCCCTGTAGGATCTTCCGGACGTACCCGGCGATCGCGTCCGCCGCAGAAACGTCGCCATCCGGGAAGGTGATCTTATGGATCGCATCGACAACGAAGAACGGTATCTGGTTCTCCGCGAGGTAGATAACGTCGCGCACCACGGCGACAGGCTCCATCATGTCGCCGCCCGCGAACGGTGCCGGCGCACCAGCACCATTATGGCGGTGAGGCCCTCCCTGAGCGTGGTGGCCATTGGCTCGGGGCGCGCGGACGCCGCCGAACTGGCCGAGCACGTAGCACGCATCGAGCAGCAGCATGCGCACGAAGACGTTGCTGTCCCAGTCCAAGAACGTGTGGGCGTAGCAGCTCCTGGCTTGGGCCTCCAGGCTCGCGATCACATCGAGATAAACCTCCAACGTCACGGCGGGGCTCGCCGCCGCCAGGACGGCACCGAGGCAGCGGATCTTGACGTCGTCCCTGGCGAGGTCCGGGTTCTTGATGCGGTGGTACGGGCCGATGGAGACGTGGTGCGGATCGTACTCCTGCGGGTCGACGTTGCGGGTGAGCGCGCCCACCTCGGCGATGACGATGGGGCAGCCGTTGGCAAGACGCGCCGCCGGCGCGTCCGCGGCGGTCAGCTCCTCCCTCAGCTGGTGGGCCAGGGAAGCGATGTTCACGGCATGAGCTGGAGCAGCATCCATTTGTCAGAAAGCCTTGCACTCTGGCGCTCTGCTCTACTGCGCTGCTCAGGTACGCCATTTTTGATAAGGCTGTGAGATATCCAAAAGGCACCTTGGAAAGGTATTTGTATTGACAAATTTTGGACTATTAGTACCTTTGGAGCTCCAAAGTCAGTCAAGCGCTAGACGTTTGTTTCAACTTTAAGCTTTTTGGAAAGGGAGGGCAGGAAGGAGGAAGGTGCCTTGGTGAGCCCACAGTCCACTATCGCTTTCAACTTGAGCCGACAACTGGGTTGGGTTGACCTCAAGTCAATGGCCAAAACTCCAAAAGAGTCGTGCCATAAAACAATGGATTCTCTATGCCAAACATGTTTCTAACGGGTTCGTGTGGCCTCTAGATGCTTCTTTGTTTTTGCGAACTCATATTCTAACCCAGCTGTCTATATTCTAAGAAAGAGCAGAGAATTAGGTTTCATCAAATCTCTAATATCTCTAATAAACGAATCTTGGTCAGGTTCTCTTCCTCTTCTTGTCTATCGTTGAGCCACATCATCCACCTATCTAAGCCGTGAATTCACAATAACGATTAGAATTGGCCTTATGAGCTATCGTCTTCTAGAGCAATCGTGGGAACTCCATTTGCATCTAGAGAGATACGGCAGCATCAGCAAATTGTCGAGCACGAAGCGTCGCCTCTCCCTCCCTTGTTCATAGATCAATCCCAAGAAGTAAGGCGACTCTGGTTGGGAAAATGCAAGCGATGGACTAGCCGCTGCCTTCTCGAGGCAGATCGCAGATTACTGGTCCGGTTTACCGGATTTGCTGGTTAAACCCATCTGGACCGTAGATGACGGGGCTAACATGGTTTCGACCCACCGGGTTCCACGGGTCCTTCCCCAACGCCGCGGAGCGGGCCGTGGCGTTCGACATGAACGGTGCGCTGTGATGCTCCACCGCGCTCGTCTCCTACTTCATCCAGGTGGCCAGCAAGGGCAGTGGCCTCCTCCGTGCTCCACGCTGCTACTCCGTGACTACCCACCTAGGCCCTCGGTGAGCACGCAAGCGCCGGTGTCATGGTGTTCGTCGCCCCACGTAGCATGTGACCACCTCCTCCCACGTGTGGCTCGGCCCCAACCGGCATCCCAACCGACCCCGGTGCCTTCCCTCCCGCGTGCCTCTTCCCACATGGCATCCCAACTTGCCCAGCGCCAGCCCTGACCCTGACTAGACACCGTACGCTAAGCGCTTGCCACCAGACCGGCGGTCTCGACGGGCGCATCACCTCGACCCCACGCACAACGCCTCCTTTGAGCGCTCCGCCTCGATCGGCTCCTTCCCGGGCAGACTGCATCCCATGTGGCACCGTATAGGGATCGGATGCCCAAGATGGGAGGTGAATAGGACGAATTTTAAACTCTAATAGAAAGTCCTTAACCTAGCGAACAACAATTTGCCCACTTCACCCTCTAAGTGAAACATCCCTAACTAGTGACAAATAGACCTACTCATGCTAGTGAAAGAGATAGTCCTACTCATGCTAGTGGAAATGATAAACTTACTCATACTAGTAACCACAAAGATGACCATTGCAAGGGATATACTAGCCAACAGGAAGCTAAGCATGGTAATTACATGATGCAATCCATGAAAATGAGCAATCAAATAAGAGCATCATGTAGAGGAGCTAGGAGAAGAGACAATCGGATTTTTTTTCCCCGTGGTATCGGAGGTTTGGCACCCTCCCCTAGTCCACGTTGCGGCACACGCAAGGTGTTTTGCTACCTCTAATGCCTGTGGGCGCTCACTAAGAGTCTCCCTTCGCCATCACGGCAGGTGGAGCTCAAGCCTTGTACACCTTTCTTCTTCGGGCTTCCACAATCTCCTTAGTAAGCTCCAAGAACACACCCCAGTCACTAAGTCCGCCTAGTTGCTGCCAAACACCAAGAGTAACAAGCTTCGGTCTTCACTTAATCTTAATCCTCACCAAGATGGATGCACACAAGCCTCTTGACCTTGATCTTGCTCTCAAATGTGTGAATATGTGAGTGGTTGATGCAAAGGTTGAAGCACAAATGGCTCTCTGAGTGTATGAGGTTGCTAGAGTGTCAAAGAGCAATAAATAAACTGAGCGAGCTCATATAGATAGCCCTCCAAGCTGATAGAGCTGTTGGAGAAGGGGAGGGTTGACGCAGTGTACCTCGGATTGCCGAGTCCCTTACTTTTTCCAATTTCGGACAATCCGGTCCATGTACTTTTCCAACAGTCACTGAAGCACTATGTCACTGTACTATTTGTCCTATGTTTTGTCTGAGGCATGGGGTTCGAACAATCCGGTCTGTGTAGATGTTTGAACTCTAGAAAACTAGACGTTACTGTGCAAGTTACTTTGTCCTTAGTTTTGTCCGGTCTATGTACCTCAGACAATCCGTTCCATGTAATACCTTGACCTCATTGAAAAAAATAGCGTCGGGTATCTTTGTCCTTCCATTTGTCTGGTCTTCAAGTTAGTATTGTTTGGTCCATTCTTCTGATGATTTTCCACAAGTGTATAGCTTCAGGTTTCTTTGTCTTTCCATTTGTTCGGTCTTCAAGTTAGTATTGTCCGGTCCATTCTTCTGCTGATTTTCCACAAGTATATACATTCAGGTTTCTTTGTCCTTCCATTTGTCCTGTTACACTAGAGCGGATAATCCGGACCACTGGATTTGCATGGCCTTTAGACCGAATGACTTCATCTGAAACCTCAATTTGTCCGCTCCCTTGTTTTTCCTCAGAGAGGACTATCCGGTCCATACACCATTTTCTAATTTTCAATTTCCTTCAAGTATATTGATTTGAACTTTGATTTTCTTAGACCTTGAGCCTATGTAGCTTGCCCCTTTGCTATTTTTGATTTATTTGGCTTTTGTGTGCATCCAAAACTTGGCAATTCTCGCGATCAAGCTACTAACCATTGACCCCCCTTTAATAGTGCGGACACTAGAAAGCTATAAACCCTACCTAAGCAAGGATCCCCCAACACCATTGATACTTGACCCTATAAGAGTCCTTAGCCTTTGAGATACGGATGAGAACCAAGTCCACCTTCATGAAAAATTAACCTTGAAACTAAGGGGCCATAATTATATCCAATGAGCAACCATATCAACGAGATTAATTAAACCTACACTCAATAGCTCATTAGACAAAAATTTAAGATTGCCATTCAGTCACCGAAATTCACCTTGGGGCCTAGAAGGTTGCAATCTCCCCTTTTTTGCTGATTGATGACAAGTAAAAGACGGCAAGAGTAGAGATGGTAAAGAGATTAAGTGCAACATCAACTACTCTAGCCTTAGATAGGGAATTTAAACACAACTGAGCTTGAAGGCTCACCCATAGTGACATAGACATGATAAGTAAGTACATGCACAAGAGCCAAATGTCATGTCCATCCACAAAAGTTGAAAAACGCAAATATCAACAACCGAACTCTAAAAGCATGTCTCTCCCATGATCCCACAACACAAAAGAGACACGTACCCCTACCATCTCACTCCCAACCTATCTCCCCCTTTGTCATCAAGGACCAAAGAGGGGCTCTAAGCACTCGGCGGAGGAGAGGGAGCAGACTGCGACGGCCCGGTAGAGAAATAGTTAGTGATGTCGGCGTCTGCGTCATCAGAGCTCCTCGTCTGCCTGGCAGCCTCATCAACTGGATCAATCAGTGCGCTATCTGACTACGTGGACTACTCGACGCCCAATATCTACAGAGTCTCATGCTAGTGCTCCGTCGAGTGCTGTGCCTCTAGCTCTGCCTGCTATGCCTCGGCCTCCTAGGTCTCCGACTGTTCCGAAGTGTGGGAGGGTGTGGATGGAACAACTGTGGTATCCACCCCTGAGCTCACAGTTTGCGTGACTGAATCAAGCACTGGCTCTACTGACCGCTCGAGTATCTCTCTCCTTGTAGGAACACCCGTATCTGTATAGCCGGAGGAGGTAGGCATGGAAGTGGTCTGAACCGGTGTCTCAAAGGTGTGGGAGCCAGTGAGGTAGGTACCAAGAGGAGCAGGGAGCCGTGGGTGCGTCAGAGAGGAAAGGGAGCGGGAGCTGCGGGCACGTCGGAGAGGAAGGGGAGCGGAAGCCGCGAGCGTCGGGCTGTGAGGAGCGGGCGGCAGGCGCGAGGAGGTGTAGATGATGACGGCGAGGAAGGGGAGAAGGTGCCCGTAACAAACAATGCAACCAAACAAGATCTAAGTCTGGCCGGACTACACTGAGAATGCAACCAAACACAATTTGGTGGAGGACAATAGCCTAGAGTGGCCTGTGTACAGTTAGCCTAGCCAGGGATGCTAGGTGGGCTATGGTTGAACTTGCAACCAAATAGACCCTATATGTATTCTCTTAGCCTTTGCAGCTTCCATGGGTTTCAAGCTTTTTCAAATGCATGTGAAGTCTGCTTTTCTAAATGGTTTCATTTAAGAAGAAGTTTATGTCAAGCAACCCCTTGGATGTGAAAATGCTAAATACCCTAACCATGTTTACAAATTGCAAAAAAGCCTTGTATGGTTTGAAACAAGCCCCTAGAGCATGGTATGATAAGGACACGAAGGACATTCTGAGAAATTTTGATAAGGGAGACCTCAAGCCCATGATGACTCCCATGTCAACACAAACAACGCTTGATGCAGATGAAGAAGGGGAGGTGGTGGACCAGAGAGAGTACCGAGGGATGATCGGCTCACTTCTGTACCTGACGGTGACTAGGTTGGACATCTAGTTCGCGGTCTGTCTTTGTGTGCGATTTCAGGCCTCACCAAGGACATCACACCGTCAAGCAGTGAAGCGCATCTTCTGGTACCTGAAATACACTCCTGAACTTGGTCTTTGGTTCTCTTCAGCTTCAACGCTCTCTCTCAGAGGGTATTCGGATGCTGATTTTGCGAGTTGTCAGTTGGAGCGCAAGTCGACTTCCGACACCTGCTAGTTTCTCGGTTCTTGCAACACCCCAAAATTTAGTCCTCAGAATTTTCTTCTAATCTCTCTCTAAATTCAAAATAAATTGATTGTTTGCTTGTTTGTTTTGAGTGTGTTAATATGAGCTCAACAAAATTCTAAATATCGCAAACACTCTCCACAAAAATTCTTTCCAAAATTCCTTTCCAAAAATTCAATTCCAAAAAAATATCCCCGCGCCACTTGGACCCTCCATCTCCGCACCACTTGGACCCCCCATCTCCGCACCATGTGGACCTCCTATTTCCGTGATACTTGGACCCCCCCCATCTCTGCACCATGTGGACCTCCCATCTCCGCGACACATCATCGGCCACCTCCTCCATCGGCTATAAATAGCCACCCAACCCCATGCCTCAATCCACACAAAGCTCACCAACACCGTGACCAGCCCCCGGCTCACCCGGGCGTTGCCCGCCGTGGACATCTCCTCCCTACCTTCCCCCTCCTGCGCACGCACATCTCTCTACTCCTCCTTCATGTTCACCACCATAGCCACCAAAGTTCCCGCCTACCGGCTGCCATAGCTCGATTACTCTGACTGTGAGCACTTCGCCACCTCCCTCCACCATCCCCAAGCCACGCTCCCCCTTCTCCCTGCCTGAATCGAGCTCCCCATGAGCTCCTAGACCACCACCAATGGCTGCCCATGGCTAGCACCTCCGCATCCATGACCTCCACTGCGCTGACAACCACCAGAGCTGAGCGCCGGTGAGCCCCTGCCCGTTGCTCACGGCGGCATGAGGCAAGCAGTCGAGCAGGGGTGCTGCTCAGGCTTGCTCGTGCCCCTCTGCCTGTTATAACAGCCCTCCTCTCCTGTGAATGACAAGTGGATCCACCAATTATTTTTCTCACGCCAACCACCAACCACCAGTGATTAGCCCATCACTAATCATGTGTCATTCGAGCTAGCAGGTCCAATCTCATATCATTCTCTTCTTCTATTCATTTATTTCCGAATTAATCTCTCGACCGTATGAGCACCAATTCCATTGTTTCTTCTTTCTAAATTCATCAAAAATCAATATCTACCATCCACATTAATTTCATGATTTTAGGAGTTTCCAGAGCCGCCTACAAGCTGGTGCCACTTTCGACACTGTAGGCGTGGACCGTTGACATCAGCATGAAACTCTGCTCGCAAGCAGTCTTGAAATAATTTCCGTTCCTCCAGAATACAAAAATACCATTTTATTCTTCAGTTTCCAAATATTCTGATTTTGGAATATTCTAGGGATATTCCTTTCTTTTTTCCCTTTTCTTTTTCCAAATATACAAAATTCATATCTTCTTCGTTCCAACTCCGATTTAGGTGATTCTTTCGCCTAAATTTATCTAAAATCAAGCTCTACCAACCCATACACTCCACATAATCTTTTGCCCTAGCCGGAAGCCGCCGTCATGCCACCATGACGCCATCCTACGCCTAGTCAATGCTTCACACCGGTCCCACAATTTCTGTGTGCCACGTGATTGATGCCCTTATCCACCTACTCTACATAAATCCTAAAGGTTCCTATCTTAGTATGATCGAGCACTGAATTCAGATGATGACGATACCAAAAATTATCTGAACATCATTGCTCCCTGCACCAATCTACAAAAAGATCTTCTCCAAAACATCGACATGCAACCACCACTCCTTCGGCGTTGTCGACCCCGCATCTCGCGTCCACCACCCCTACCTTGGTGTCTCCATAACTGACGTTACCGAACCCGCCACGTCACCTGAAAACTCGCTACACCCCAACCACTTGGAGAAATACCACCAGTAAGAACCCAGTAGACTCTCATCTCCGCAATCTAAGCTCTACACAACCAAACCTGTTGAGCTCATATTATGCTTGGATTTGTATGTTTTCCTTGTTGGTGCCCTAGGATTTACCGGATGGTCTGTGACAAATACGTCCGGCAAGTGTTGTATCAACCGCTTCAACAAAGTGAAAGGCAAGCCCATTGGAATCCCCATTTGATGCATAAAATTTCCTATGTTTTGCAAACACAACCCTTGGCCTGACAATCACACAAAAAATTGCATGTTTTGATTGCTAAGGTAGCCCAGCAAAATATACAGCCACTTAAGCCTATTTTAGAAATAGCGCGCATAGTTGGGATCACTCATTTAATTATCTATCATAATCTTGATATTATGGATGTGGAATATGATGGATATCGGAGAGTGGTTGTGTGTGTCGTTTTTGAAATAAAATGGGAAAGAACCCCGGCAACCGACTTTGTCAGAATACGGCTACGCGCCGAAACAGCCATAAGGGCAGGGTATGAACGGGTAACTTAGCTACCTGCGGTAACCCCTTGTCCTGGGATTCTTGGATAAGACCGGATAGGTGGATTGCTCGCGCTATCAAGCATTGGAAAATTGGAATGGTTCTACCTGACCTCTCCGTAAGGACCGTTATGATTTTAATCTTGCCTAACTCTTTTAGTACAACCACTCGCTCTGTATGAGGCATTGGCCAGGCCCGAGCCGGAATGGATAGCCTAGTAGCTTCTGTGCTGGCGCACGAGGGGCTAGGGGATGGGTGGTGTGCCAACGCGAGTACCGCGAGGTACTGGAGTGGCTCGGATGCCCGAACCCCTAAAGTTCTGCTAGGTGATGAAAAAAACTCAACGGTTTGGTTTGGAATTCGGGCAGTTACGACGGTAACATGCCGCTAAGTCCAACTTGTGGGAATTAGTACAACTTCTGATCAGAGTAAAACCTATTCGAATAGTCCGTGTCCACTGGTATGGATGAGTTACGGCTTGGTTCTTCAGTTAGCAGTTTTCATAAAATAAAATGGAATTGGTTTGGGATTGAATTAAAATGGTTTTTGGTTCAGCAGAGGATGCTGGATGTATGGAAAATGTGTTGGCTGGAGAGCCATGGGCCACTTTGGACCGGAAAGTCCAGTGGCAAATTTGTTTTTGAGAAAAAAACTTCAGTTTTTAGAAAGATTAAAACTTGACAACTATCACAAACCCTGCATACAATTATTTTTCTGCAAAATTAACCTAAGCTCCAGATATATCCTTGCATATAGTGTTAGCCTTCCCCAAATTCCTTTGGAGGAAGGTGGGTGGCTGAGTACGTATATACTCACCCTTGCTTTGTTGTTTTTTTTTCTCAGTGCTGTGGACATATATTGGTCCGAGAACGAGTAAGGGTTACGACCTGCTTCCCAACTAAGGCATGAGGAAGATGGGCCTATGATTCATATTCCGCTGCTTAGATTTTTCAGGGCTGCGCCCTTGTTGTCCGACCCGTTTAGGGCGGATCTCTATCACTCTGATGTAAGAATGTGATTACCAAACCCTAGGATGGTAATAAAGCACATTTTAGTCCCATTATGAAAATTGGGGCGCTTCAGGTGGTATCAGAGCCGTAGTTAGCCGTAGGACGTAACACTAAGGTGAGAAAAATGTTTTGAGTCCAAAATCAGCTTGAAAAGCACTTCTGCACCTCATCTTACTCTATTTTCAAAAAGTTTTGGCCCTTTTCTAGCCCAACGGTCATCACCAAGGAGTCAAGCTTCTAACAGAGGAAAGCTGGTAGTTTGAATGACACATCAATAAAGTTAGAATACATGGACGGACGTGATGGATTAATGTTAAAAGAATCAGTGCCCGCCGTAAAATACATCACCATCACAAAGACACATGGCTCAATCTCAAGATATGGACCACCCTAGTCAAGCACATGACCCGATAAATAGCCAGAACGCATGCAACATAAAACAAGGAAATACTATCCACAGTTAATCTTGCCCCCTTCGCCATAAGTGGCTGCTCAGTATGGCACAGTCGACAAGAGACCCATCAATGGTGCCAGGCACTAAAGGACACGCCAACCAAGCTATTTAAAGGGGATGTCATAGGGCTCAAAGGACCTGGGACCGCTCCATTGCAAAGCAGCAATGGCAGAAGAAAAGCCCATCCTGGATGGTCGCCCGCGCCCCTTAAAAAAAGAAAGCGCCTAGACCTCTCAGTGGAAGTACCAGTGTTGGACGGCATACCGGTTACCTTCCCCGAGCCTGAGAGCCAGCCAAACCCACCAGAGTCCCACCCAAATCCTCCGCTAGAGCTAATAGAACACCCTACCCTTGGGAAGTATCCCCATACCAGATCTTAGGTGCCTGGAAGAAGAGCTACCCAGAGCCCCACCTTCAAGTCCTATGTCCTTGAGCAAGCTAGGGACTCCACCAGCAACCTCGCCAGTAGAAGCAAGGCTAGAACCCTCGGGCATTGCCTCGCCCAGGGGACTGACTGAAGAAGACGACCCAGTCATCGCAACTCAGCCACCGCCAGAGGACATCATCGACATCAGCTCAGATGACTCAGAATGAGGTCTCCAAGCCTGGCAGGGAATGAAGTTGCATGGTCGGAAGCCAGCTGTGTCCATTGTCCCTCTTACAGTTGGGTACTGAAGTTTTTCCTTCACTTTGGTTAGCACCCTTGTAAGAGTTACCGTGTAGAACTCGTGCGTTATAGACGTTGCCTTACTTGTTTTTGTGTGCTGTAAAGTAGTCTTGTTCTAGGACCGAGTCCTGCGAGTCTCGTTCAGATGGCAACCGCCGGACGTGTTAGCCTATGTGAGGATGTAAAAGGTTTTCCAAAGCTCCTAAGGGATACCATAAGGTACCTCCGGATTTCCTGGATACCTTGAGTACCTAGGCAGAGAAATCATCGAGGGCGGAGAGCAGAAATGGATGGTCTCGCTGTACAACAAGGACAATCGCGCCCTTGAACGATGGCATTCCACAGCTACCAGTCATCGGTTTGTGGATGCGTGTTACATTACAGCGCGTGACGCAATTAGAAAGTTGTGCTCAACCTATCATAGGGCAATCCAGGACACCCCTATGAGGTTCTTCCCACCCTTCATCAAGCTGACCATAAGCTGGGCAAAAAGGGTTGAAGCCTTGAAGCTAATGAAGGAAACTGAGGATCCCGTCAGTAGCCTACCATGCTCTTCATCTGCAAGCCTTGGATGATGAGTACGACAAGTTGAGCCTCATGCACGATAGGTAGGAAGCTCGCAACCGCATAACCGAAGACCTTCTGTCCCAGTACAGAGCCAGACTGCTGCAGAAGCAAGAAACCAACCCTGGTCCAAGCAGCACGACAACATGGAGTTTGTTTGACCTCCATCACCCATCACCATTGGGAATGCAGTACCCCCTGCTAGGAGGAATATCAAACCCTCCTAGGCAATCGGAACCAAGTCACCAAGCTAGTTTCCAGTATTCTCTGCTTGAGCAACAGCAGAATCAGGGAAAAGCCCCAGCAACCATCCACTAAGAGGAAGATAGAGAAAGCTTGGGCACCCTCCTAACACTCTCGCTTCCGGGAGAAGGATCCAGTATCCAGCTACCATCACCGAACGAAGCCTCCAACAGTCAGAAGTTGAAGTCAGTTATGCGTGAGTAGTCGTGTTAGTGTGTTTGTTTTTGTTCTTGTGTTTTGTTGTTGTGGCTTGTCTCTTGCTATGTCAGCAGAAACAAGCGTTGTCTTGTTTGGGTGCTAATAAAGTCGCCATTAGAACTAGCCCTCACCTTTGCTGCCTCTTTCTCACCTTAAAGCCCATCAAAGAAGTGCCTTCTAAAAGAAGCGACCAGAACAAGCTCAAGTCAAAATAAAGGACGATCAGCAGCTAATAAAACCCTGCCCAAGGAAGGCACAACTAAAGGAAACAGTGCCCCAAAAAAATGGATAATATCGGAGGAAACATCCGATACCACAGTCCCCCTGCGAACAGTATCCACCACAGTCCCCCGCCCCCCACATCTCTCCCCCACCCTGCCTTTTCGACCGCATCCGCCGCATCCAATGCCCCGGCCCCCACCACCCACTCACCCTTGTCACCGCGTGCGCACACCACCTGCCACCGCCCACCGCTTTTGGCAGCGCACCGCGCGCCCACTGTCGGCCAAAGCTGGCCCCTACATCCACTGCTAGCAACCACGTGCCCCCGCTCCGCAGTCCAAGAATGCCCGGACCCCCCTACTCCACCCTCACCCACGCGGCACCGTGTGCACCCGCTCCAACTCCACCACTCATGTCCCCTCAGTGCACAGCGTGCCGCACCACAACCCCGCCCTGCACGCGTCAATAAAACCCCCTCCCTTGAGCTCAGTCCTCACTCACCCCGCAGAGCAAACCCATCACCTCTCCTCTCCCACCAGCTAAACCAACCACAACTCCTCCCATGTTCTGTGATTCTTGGGTAGAACAGTTCCTCCTAAGTTACTACACTATCGCCGCCATCACTCTCCCACTTTGCCACCTTTTCCTCTAGGAAATCCACCGCCCTCTCACCTGGGAAGAACGACTCAGAAACCGACCTAAACCGCCTGTCAACTCCACCGCCAGATGATAAACATAGCAATCCTTTTACTCTTCCTTATCCATTGCGTACTCCTCTCCAAAATCCTAAAAGTCCTCGTCCACTTTGCGAGAAGAGGAATCATTTGTGAGATCCACGTTCCACCCCTACCCAGAATATGAGCCCAGAGCCCAAAGTCTGCATCCCACTTCGCTATATAATCTTCGCTGAAATCTTACTCCTATGCCTCCTAATCCTCCTCCGGTTGATAACCCTCCCACGGGCCGAGCAGAAGCAAGAAGAAGCTTCCTTCTAGCAAATTTGTGCCAAGATCAAGAAGCCCAAGGCAAGCCAAGAAGCACGCAAGAAATTCGAAGAAGAGGTGCTTGGGGGAAAAAAGTGTTACGGGAAGAAGGCTATCCTATATAGCTGTTTTTTCTCCAGCCTGCCCTCCGTCTGCTGATACAACGACAATAGTTGGAAAACGCAGTAGCTCCTCGCTTCCAGAGGAGTGCCTGACCTACTCAAGTAGGGTATCCGCCCTGTTTTAAGTGGGGTAGGCTCCCTTCTGTTAGCGCTGGTGCGTATAATCCGGACCCCATATGTTGATGGATCTATCCCTTTGGACGAGTCGCCCGGATTATGCCACCGTCTAGAGAGCAGAAAGTGCCTTGCTGAATTTCTACCGCTCTCTAGAAAAGCCCCTGCCTGAAGCCGCCAGGCAATGGAACAACCTTCCAAGTTCATGAAGTGAATGATCTACCTTGTATGTGGAAGGCTTGTATGAACAGCTCCAACAAAGGAGAAAAGAGAAATGAAGAAAAAGAGGAATCGAGTTGTACATGTAGCTGTTATTAAAAGTTCCACCTTCCATTCCGTGTGAAGAATCAGGAAGTAGCTAGCTGAAGTAAAGCAAACCCTATAAACCTTCTAAGCCGAATCTCGAGGACGAGATTCATTTTAAGTGGGGTAGATGTGTAACACCCCAAAATTTAGCCCTCAAAATTTTCTTCTAATCTCTCTCTAAATTCAAAATCAATTGATTGTTTGCTTGTTTGTTTTGAGTGTGTTAATATGAGCTCAACAAAATTCTAAATATCGCAAACACTCTCCACCAAAATTCTTTCCAAAATTCCTTTCCAAAAATTCAATTCCAAAAAAAATATCCCCGCGCCCCTTGGACCCACCATCTCCGCGCCACTTGGACACCCCATCTCTGTGCCATGTGGACGTCCCATCTCCGCAACGCTTGGACCCCATCTCCGCGCCATGTGGACCTCCCATCTCCACGACACATCATCAGCCACCTCCTCCATCGGCTATAAATAGCCCCCCACCCCATGCCTCCATCCACACAAAGCTCACCACCGCCGCGACCAGCCCTCGGCTCACCCGGGCATTGCCCGCCGTGGACATCTCCTCCCTACCTTCCCCCTCCTGCGCACGCACAGCTCTCTACTCCTCCTTCATGTTCACCACCATAGCCACCAAAGTTCCCGCCTACCGGCTGCCATAGCTCGATTACTCCGACCGTGAGCACCTCGCCACCTCCCTCCACCATCCCCAAGCCACGCTCCCCCTTCTCCCTACTTGAATCGAGCTCCCCACGCCAACCACCAGACACCGGTGATTAGCCCATCACTAATCACGTGTCATTCGAGCTAGCAGGTCCAATCTCATATCATTCTCTTCTTCTATTCATTTATTTCCGAAATAATCTCTCGACCATATGAGCTCCAATTCCGTTGTTTCTTCTTTCTAAGTTCATCAAAAATCAATATCTACCATCCACATTAATTTCATGATTTTAGGAGTTTCCAGAGCCGCCTACAAGCCGGCGCCACTTTCGACACTGTAGGCGTGTACCGTTGACATCAGCCTGAAACTCTGCTCTCAAGCAGTCTTGAAATAATTTATGTTCCTCCAGAATCCAAAAATACGATTTTATTCTTCAGTTTCCAAATATTCTGATTTGGAATATTCCAGGTATATTCCTTTCTCTTTTCCCTTTTCTTTTCCCGAATATACAAAATTCATATCTTCTCCGTTCCAACTCCAATTTAGGTGATTCTTTCGCCTAAATTCATCTAAAATCAAGCTCTACCAACCCATACACTCGACATAATCTTTTTCCCTAGCCGGAAGCCGCCGCCATGCCACCATGACGCCATCCTACGCCTAGTCAGTGCTTCGCACCGGTCCCACAATTTTTGTGTGCCATGTGATTGACGCCCTTATCCACCTACTCTACATAAATCCTAAAGGTTCCTATCTTAGTATGTTCGAGCACTGAATTCAGATGATGACGATACCGAAAATCATCTGAACATCATTGCTCCCTCCACCACTCTACAAAAAGATCTTCTCCAAAACACTAACATGCAACCACCACTCCTTCGGTGTTGTCGACCCCTCATCTCGCGTCCACCACCCCTACCTTGGTGTCTCCATAACTGACGTTACCGAACCCGTCAACTCACCTGAAAACTCGCTACACCCCAACCACTTACAGTAATACCACCAGTAAGAACCCAGCAGACTCTCATCTCCGCAATCCAAGCTCTACACCACCAAACCCGTTGAGCTCATATTATGCTTCGATTTGTCTGTTTTCCTTGTTTGTGCCCTAGGCTTTACCGGATGGTCTGCGCCAAATATGTCCAGCAACTGTTATATCAACCGCTTCAACAAAGTGAAAGGCAAGCCCATTGGAATCCCCACTTGATGCATAAATTTCCTATGTTTTGCAAACACAACCCTTGGCCTGACAATCACATAAAAACTTGCATGTTTTGCTTGCTAAGGTAACCTAGCAAAATATACAGCCACTTAAGCCTATTTTAGAAATTGCGCGCATAGGTGGGATCGCTCATTTAATTATCTATCATAATCTCGATATTATGGATGTGGAATATGAAGGGTATCGGAGAGTGGTTGTGTGCGTGGTTTTGGAAATAAAATGGTGAAGAACCCCGGCAACCGACTTTGTTGGAATACGGCTACGCGCCGAAACAGCCATAAGGGCAGGGTATGAACAGGTAACTTAGCTACCTGCGGTTACCCCTTGTCCCGGGATTCGTGGAGAATACCGGGTAGGTAGGTTGCTCGCGCTGTCGAGCGTTGAAAAGTTGGAATGGTTTTACCTGAGCTCTCTGTAAGGACCGTTATGATTTTCATCTTGCCTAACTCTTTTAGTACAACAACTCGCTCTGTATGAGGCATTGGCCAGGCCCGAGCCAGAGTGGATAGCCTAGTAGCTTCTGTGTTAGCACATAAGGGGCTAGGGGATGGGTGGTGTGCCAACGCGAGTACCGCGGGGTACTGGAGTGGCTCGGATGCCCGAACCCCTAAAGTTCTGCTAGGTGATGAAATAAAGGCAACGGTTTGGTTTGGAATTCAGGCAGTTACGACGGTAATGTGCATCTGAGTCCAACTTGTGGGAATTAGTACAACTTCTGATCAGAGTAAAACCTATTTGAATAGTTCGTGTCCACTGGTATGGATGAATTACGGCTTGGTTGTTCAGTTAGCAGTTTTCATAAAATAAAATTGAATTGGTTTGGGATTGGATAAAAATGATTTTTGGTTCAGGAGAGGATGCTGGATGTATGGAAAATGTGTTGGCTGGAAAGCCATGGGCCACTTTGGTCTGAAAAATCCAGTGGCAAACTTTTTTTGGGAAAAAAAACTCAGTTTTCAGAAAGATTAACACTTGACAACTATCACAAACCCTGCATACAAGTATTTTTCTGCAAAATTACCCTAAGCTCCAGATATATCGTTGCATATAGTGCTAGCCTTCCCCAAATTCCTTTGGAGGAAGGTGGGCTGCTGAGTACGTATGTACTCACCCTTGCTTTGTTGTTGTTTTTCTCAGTGCTGTGGACATATATTGGTCCGAGAACGAGTAAGGGTAACGACCTGCTTCCCAACTGAGGCGTGAGGAAGATGGGCCTGCGTTTCATATTCCGCTGCTTACATTTTCAGGGCTGCGCCCTTGTTGTCCGACCCGTTTAGGGCGGATCTGTATCACTCTGATGTAAGAATGTGATTACCAAACCCTGGGATGGTAATAAAGCACATTTTAGTCCCATTATGGAAATTGGGGCGCTTCAGTTCTTCTCTTGTCTCTTGGTCCTCACGAAATTAATCTAGTGTAGCCACTTCCACCATAGAAGCCAAATACATTGCTGCTGCTAGTTGCTACTCCCAGCTGCTTTGGATGAGACCTACCTTCAGTGACTTTGGTTTCAGCTTTAGGAAGATCCCTCTCCTAGTAGACTCTACTTCTGCTATTTCTATAGCTAAGAACCCCGTCTTGCACTCTAGAACCAAACACATAGACGTGAGGTGTCACTTTCTGATAGATCACTATGATAAGGGAGATATAGACTTGATCCATGTGGAGACTGAGAACCAATTGACCGAAATCTTCACCAAGCCCTTAGAGCTTAGCACATTTACTCGCTTGCAAGGGGAGCTTGTTGTTTGTTACCCCTTTTAGGTTGGGGTAACTTTGCTGTAGTTTAGGTTTGGTGTTGCCTTTTCTTTGCTTTTCTTTGTTTTCTTTGCTTTTTGTATCATATCATGCATTGCATTGTATCATATGCATTTTCACTTGCACTAGCACTAGAGCTCTTTTGGAATGACTAGTTAGTACTTACTTGTGCTACATTGTACAGTTGCTTGCTTGATCATGGCTGGCTAAGCTCCTTGAATCTGTCTAATATCTTTTGTGAGCTAAGTCACTTTTATTTCTTGAAAATCAAAAACCATGATCACCACTTGACTTGGCTACCTAGCATGTGTAGGAATGTTGAATGCTATGCTATCTTCTCATGCTTGGATATGCTAGTTGTATACCTTTGTTAAGATTATGCCTAAGCATTTATGACACATTTCCTAAACCTCAAATCTGAATTAAATCTGTGCACTTTGGGTGTCTTATGAGTAGCATTGAAAAGATCCAGGTGGCTTCGCTTGTCACACCGTTCTAGTTTGAGATAGCTTGCCTTTGCACTTTGGTATGAACTTGGACTAGGCTATGTATCACCAAAACCTTGTCTTAAGCTTCTGATGGTTTTTTGAACCTAGGCTTGGCATTGATTGGTAAGAAGTGGCACAAACAAGTGAATAATCCCTGGCTTTTACAATTGCTAAATTTGAAATCTGCAAGTCTCTAAATTGCTTATGCCATGTTGTATATGCTTTGGTTGAGAGTAGCACACCTTGTATATTTTGCTAACATTTTGCTATTCATGCCTATCCTGCTAGATGCTATTCATGTTGGTGATGCGTTCTTTTCAACAACCCTGAAAAACATGCTCTTGATCTGTATAAGATGGATTCAATTGAGCTTGTTTGCATGCTTCCTTGCCCTCACTTGCTCTGTATGCTAGAACTTGTATTTACTAGCTTTTCATCCCTGCTGAGCTTTTCATGGTATACTTCCTGCATTTCATGGTATATTTTGAGGGGGAGTTGTCTAGATCAGGTGGAGTCAGATTCTATGAACCCTTGATGTGTCCATTGTCAACAAGGGGGAGAGATGTTGACCTATAGGAGTGTCATGGACCAAGGGGGAGAATTCTGTAGAGATTTAGTTGAGGGGGAGCTGTGCATTCAGGGAGCTTGAGCTTTTAGCATGCTCTTGCATCGGTGCGTTGAGCCTTTTGCCTCTTTCTGGAGGAGCCGATGCTTTGCCTAAGCATGGTTGTGTTGAGCTGGTTTGCCTCTTTCTTGAGGGGTCATGCTTTAGTTTGATAGACTGCTGTTGACTGGTTTCCCTTGTCTTAGGGGGTCGATCTTTGGTTTTTCTTTTTATTGCCTCAATTTGCCCTTCTTAGCTTGTGTTTGGTTTTTGGGCATTTTGAGCAACTTTCTTCTTTTCTTCTTTCTTTTCGGTTTTACGCTTTTTCTTTTGTCTTTGTTCTATTTCAGGTTACAGGTAGAAGAAAGTAGAATGTGTTGACAATGCACTCATCAAGGGGGAGATTGAGAGCCAATGGACCGGCTCCATTGCCTTTGGAGTGATGACTGATTGTCAACAGAAACCAAAGACCCAGAAGGACTTGGGCACAAGACCTCCGATGGATAGGAGGCCCTCTGATGGATGGGAGGTAGATGGTAGTCCTCTGAAGGACTAGAGGCATGCTCGATGTCGGTCGGCCATGGGAGTTCGGTACACGGAGGAGTGGCACAGCGACGGCAAGAGTAAGACCTTCAAAGGACTACAAGGCGACCCTGATGGACAGGGGATGCCGGGTGCCACCGCGGTGCTCCAACCCGAGTATATGGCGTGAAGACGGGCGAGGGTGTTGGCGGATTCGCTCAAATCCGCGACCCTACCACCAAGTTACCAAACTCGGCGAATGGGCTCATTCTCGCCGAGATAGAGTGGAGTGGGCCGTTCCAGGCTTAGGAAGGAAACCCTAAAGTTTCTCAGTTTCTGACTTCAAAACCAGGGGTCAATCGGCGGATTTGGACTACTGGTCATGTGGACGTCATTTGGGAGATAGCTTGCAGACGAAGAAGATCAAGACTCCATCACGGTCATCCGTCCCCAAGAAAGTCGAGTCTTTTCTGTTTTGGCCCCTACGGGCATTTCTGTAATATAGGGGTCTTAGTGTAAAATGTGTCGTTTAGGCCTGGGATATAAATACCTAAGTGGCTGCTCATTTAGAGGACTCTTCCACCTCAAGAAACCCTAGGCTTAGTTTCCAACCAGCCAAGAGCTTAAGATTAAACCGGGTGCTTAGCTTAGGATTTGAGAGCCCCTTAGGCTAGCACTTTGCATTAGTGGGAGGATGAAGGGTGGTAGGCTGAGTAGAACCTTGTAAGCACTGTTTTTCACTCATAATCAAGACAAGATTCATCCCAATTTTGTCCTCATGTGTGCAGCCATCTCCCTCCCCCTTCTATAGTGGGTTTTTGGATAAAACTCAAAGGCTTTTGGTGATTTGCTTTGCCCGTTAGTTAATCCGGTTCTTTTGGCTCTTTTGGACTTGCTAGGTGTGATGCCCCCGGCATCTCAAAAGCCTTGACACCTGATTAGGTTAATGATAATCATGGTTTTGGACTTAATCAAGCTTTGAGAAGAACAACAACTAGGCCAGTAAACCACAAAGTCAAAAATTTTCAAGTCGAATATGCAAAACTTTGCGTTGCTTGGTTCAGTAGCTAGACATTTATACATTTTCGTGCAAGGCATCAAATATAAAAGTTTTAATTCAAGATGTTGTCTTCAAATATGCTATATGGACCATTTTCAAAATCAGATGTTAAGAGGTCCACAAGATCAAACCAAACCCAGATAGCGTACACTCTTAAAATTTTGCTAAGTTTAGGGTGGACACTCTTTCCCCAATTTCATTTTGAAATTACTTTCGATTTGGTTATACAACTTCAAAATCTTCTTTTGTATGAAATTAAATTAAATTTATTACGTATCAAATGCATCATACCTTGAATTAATTGGACTTCATTTGATGCTTCAAAAGTTTTAAACAAGAAAGATTGCACATAAAAGTAAAGCTGCAGTTTGACCAAACCTTTGAATGTATATGTGCTTGTAATTCAAAATGTAAAGTGATCTAGCCCAAACTTTCTATAGTAAATTTGTAAGACAATTTCAAGCTTTACAACCTTGG
Source organism: Paspalum vaginatum (assembly GCA_030272315.1). Lineage (NCBI taxonomy): Eukaryota > Viridiplantae > Streptophyta > Magnoliopsida > Poales > Poaceae > Paspalum > Paspalum vaginatum. Next base: position 30,506,190 of record CM059018.1, on the reverse strand, counting down.
TATTTTGTGTGTTGACATGCATAAAGGTTTGCAAGATGTTTTAGCTCATTTTCTGTCTTCTAGTGAATTCTGTCAAAATAGACCTGAATGGAAAATTCAAATTTTGAGCAAACAAAAGACTTGACCACGCAAAACTTTGTATATGAAAGTTGTAGGTAATGAAATTGTGAACAACATTGGTATAGAAAAGTTTTCATGAAAATGCACCTAAAATAGACTTTTATAATTTCTAAGCTGAGGGTTTCAGTTGGTCAAACTGGGGTCACAGCTTTTGAATTCAAATTTCTCCAAACATTTGAATATAACATGATGACACAAACTAAAACAAAGTTGTAGATCATTAAGTGTAGATCACTTCTTGTGTTTTGAATTTTCACTAATTCGGCCGTTAAATGTTTCAAAAACTCGAAATTCAGACAAAGGTTCTAGCAGTCAAACACCATTTTGCTATTTTCGAATTTTCTTTCAATTCCTTGTGTCACTGACATGTGGGCCCCACACGTCGGACCCCGGGCCAGGTCAGGATGTCGACATCCTTGTGTGGGTCCCACTGCTACACCCCCTCATGGACCTGGTCCTTAGGCTTCCTCTGTTTTTCTTCGCCCGGTCCCAGCGGTCGGTCACCCTTGGTCCACCGGACCACGTCCACGCACGCCCACGAGGCGCCAAGGCCCTGCGCCGTGGCCACCGAGGCCGACTCCCGGCCATAAGGCCAAGCATGCAGAGCCCATGGCCTCCATGCTCCCTCTGCTCCCTCGCTCTCCGTGCCTCTCGTCACGCACCCCGGCCTCTTCCTGGCCTGTCCCCTGGCTCTCCCTGCCCATGCGCCGAACGCCCCACCATCGCTGGCCCAAGCAGAGCTCGAGCACCGGCGCCGTTCCGGCTCCTCCCTGCGCCCTCCAACCACGCGCTGAGCCTCCCTGTCCTCCGCTCCACCAAACACGTCCGGTCTAGGTCACCGCACTCCCTCCACCGCAGCACAGCAAGCTGCCAAACTCCGCTGCTCGTGTACCTCCGTCGCCGCGCCTCCCCCGGTCGCCCAAGGTAGGGGATGAGTTTCCGAGTCTCTCCTCCCACTTCCTGGCCGCCCGCGGTGGGCTACCGCACCCCGCAGGCCGGAAATCGACCTCGCACTGTCGCCGTATTCCTCCGTGGGCGTGAGGTTGAAGAAGCCTAGGGAGGAAGATGATGTTTTGTCGATTTAGCCCCCGAAGTTTTACGGTTTTACGTTTTAATCCGAGGCACGGTTGAATGAGTCATATAGGACTTACATTCGACCCCTTGCAGTTTACATTTAATAGCGAAAAGATCCTTAGATCTGTGGTTTTTAATTAAAATGACTATTAATTCGGCTGAAACTTTGGAAATTCAGAGTAAATCAAATAAAAATCAAAAAAATACAAACTTTATTGCAATGTACTTCTCTTAAGTAGATCGACAGAATAGGTATGGTGGTTAGGTAGGAAATGACTATTTTGCCCCTGATTTGATGAATGCATGACAAAAAGAAACAAATGGCAAAAATAGATTCAATGGATTCCAAAAATTATGAAACTTGGACTGAGTACTAGTTATGTCAAGTATTGTCACATATATTTTTGGTAGCCCTAGTTATTACTAGAAAATGACAGATCTATCCCTAGGGTCCACTTTTAGATAAAAATTGAATAATAAAGTGCATGCTTTAGGAATTTTGCTCAAATAAATCCCTAGTAGATATGTTGAACTCATTTAGTCTAGTTTAGACCACAAATAAAGTTTCATGTGCATTAGTTGCTTTTCGCAGAGTGAATTGAAAATAATTAAGGCTTTGCAATTGAACCTAATAAAATAGAGAAGTAGGGTTTAATAGGCTCCAAAAAATCCCGCCAAGCTTCTTACAGCCATATCAGTGTGTATACATGCTTATGTGACTCTAATATAATTTTGTGGCTTGTGTTACATGTGAAGTCTAACATTGTAAATTAGACAAGTCTCAGAAGTAAAGAAAATAAAAGGGGAAGATAAATGTGCTTAGTTAGGCTCGTGATTTGTCCTCTATACTATACTCGACGTAGTGGAAATGTTATAACACAACGAAACATACACTTCTGGTTAAACCTAGTTGGGTGGTTAAACCATTCAGTGCCTAACATAAGTTTGTCCTAGGCACAAAAGTAATTCCTATTTAAGTAGTTTATCAATCACTTTTCTGCCTATCCATAAAATGGTTGTCCAAATGTGTGTTTGATATTCATGCATCCCACTCGCTGCATCACGCATAGCATTCATGTAGTGACGCTTAAGGCAGATACGTGATCAAGAAGCTAGTCCGTGGGACAAATTAAAGCAACGGTGTCCAAAAGACCAACTAAGACTCAAACACCATCTGGAGGCCCCTAAAGTGGTATTTGGAAGGAGGAGCAGTCCAAGTGATCAAGGGGTTGCCTGGGGCAAAGCCCCACAACTCAGCAAACTTACATTAGCTTAGTTTGTTAGTTTGGTTGAAAATAAGCAAAGGTAGGCAGGACCATGAATTTCCCAGCTAATATTATCTTGATTGATGATTACGCATCCGCATTAGGAGTTGGTTGAAAACCCTTGCATTGGACTTCCTGGCCGCCCTGGCCCTAGCACCTATACCTAGAGTTCGTAGGACGAGTTGCCTAGAATTACTAGGTGCGAGTAGACGCGAGTGAAAGGAGTCACTCGTCGCGTAGGTGGTTTCAAAAATTACAAAACTTTTACTATTGAGAAAGTAATATTATGCTCATGATTTAAGTGGAGACCGGGCGGAGAATAATCTTGTTTTTGGGGTGTGTGTTGTTGTACTATTTGGCTCCGCCCGAGTCGTTTAAGGCCCGTACACTATTCACCTATTGGTCGGCATAACATTGCTAGATTGCTTAACCGGGATATAGGACCGGTGAAGTCTTACCTGGGCTCATCCGGAGTTGTCGAGGTGCCGCCCATCCACTTGCTGGAGGCCGTTGGGCCCGGGGGTGCTTGTACTCGAGGGAGGACTGACCTAGTGCACTGTGGTAATGCTCCTGAGGGGGCACAACCCGGGGGTTAGGTGGGGGCGCTTTAAATCTTGGGACAAGACTGGTGGAGATGGGGACTATATGTGGGAACGTGATGGCTAGTAAGCATATACCCCTGGCATGATAGTTATTCTCAGGAATTAAAAATCGATTCGAATCGCTGATGCCCACCAGGTGTGGGAATGCCAATACCTTTGACGTTCAACGTAGTAACTACTTAAATCTTTTATAATTATTACTCATGTTTTCAAATACTACATGCTTGTACTACTGTGTTGCTTACATTTCTACCAGTTATTATTGTCATTATGGAGTTATATGCAAATGATGAAACTTGTTAATTGATGATATTATACCTCTGACTAAAATCAATGGCTACGGATCCACATGTTAGTAAGCAAGCTTTGCGTCAGCCGTAAGCCACTCCATTAAGTCCTACTGAGTAATTAGTACTCAGGGTTTGCCCCCCACCTTTTGAGTATAGGTACCGACGACATCTGGACAAGTGCTTAAAGGAGGGTAGTACCAGTGGGCTCGGTGCTGCTCGCCTCGATCATCATTGCATGAAGACTACTAAAGTATTTTGCTTCCGCTGTGAGATGCTTTCGAATTCGCTTCCACTATCTGATTCAAACTTGCCTTTTGTATGGCATTATGTTGAAAACTTGTATCTTTATTTCGAACTGGTTTGTAAAAATAAGTTTACTTATGCTATATTCAACTGCCTGTGATGATGTAACTGTTGTGGCTCCACCGTGGGCTGGATGTGTATGGTGTCGGTTCCTCTGGGAAAAGGTAATATCGGGAGCCGAATGACTCTTGACGGACGACCGGGATTAGTTCGGTCTAATTGCACCGCAAGCCAGAGGTGGTAGGTGTGCTTAGCTCGGATTGAATCAGCGGTTCCACCACAGCTGGTATCAGAGCCGATCATACACAGACAACTGTCATATCATCCACTTTTGATTTCCAAACCTATTTTGGAAAACCCTTTTTCAAGTATTTAAGAAATGAGAGTACCGATATGCCCATATTAACGATGTTAGTGTATTACCAGGTGACATCGCTAACATTCTGACCTAGATAGAACTCATATGCATATTCGGTGCTTTGGGAAGCAACATTTCGGCCATAGCTATCCCCAGTACTGGTGGAATGCTATTGGGATTTGCAAATTGTTGCGAACCCTGCATTCATGCTAATAGGGCAGAACTCTTTAAGGGGGGTGTTCATGCTATGGGAGTGTTTCGTAATCATTTTTCCATTGACCAAAATTATAATTAGATCTTGTTGGCTACCATTTCTCTCCCCAGGAATTCCCCAGTATTGGAGGAATGTTGGGTGTGTTGAGAGCAATGGCGCCACTACGTCGTCCACCAGACGTAGCTTAAAGAAATTCGTGGATGCCACTTTTAGGGTTAGAGTGGTCATGTATGATGATGGTGATGATGTTAGTATAAGCATGCATTTTTCTGCAGGTACACTGACCACGTGCGAAATTAAGAACGAGTAGAGAACGACTAGTTGCATTAGGGAGTGCCGTGCATATATAGTTACCGGATACTCGCTAGATATATAAATGATACATAAGGCGTGTGATGTGAGACCGAATAGGACGAATCATGCATCATGGCATCCAATCTTACCTTGTCCCTTATGCCTTGCTCTTTGTTGCTTGAGAGTACCTAGATTCAAATAGTATGAATCCATGTGTTGCAACTACTTGATACGTAGTTCACATGGCAAAAGGAATCGGTAGGAACTTGGTATATGAAACTGGTACCCCATATGAATTGTGATAACTTCTCCACACATCACTCACCCTAAATAGGAATGGTTCAAATGAATATAACCCAATTAGAATAAACATGTCGTTTCGCCCAAAATCAAACCCGTCACAAAGTTTTCGAGTTTACTACGTGTTCCAACCTTATCCTATGAAAACTTCATGTGTAATGGTCATTGTTAACAACTATGGAAGCACTTTTGGTATTCTTCATATACCAAGAAAATGCTTAGGTAATGGGATTATGGATTGATGAAGTAAAGGGAAGAATCCGAACATATAGAAACCGACACATAAAATTGTAAGATTAAGCATTTTCCACCATAGGACCTACCTATATCATGTATAACAAACCTGTAGAGTACTCAATTTGTGATCACTTTTATATACAACTCTCCCTCTGCAAATGCGTGGATTGTGAAGTGCAAGTTCAAACAAACCTGACTTGAAAATCTACACCACTGTGACCTGCTAGTAGAAATCCGAGATTTGGTGTTGATCTAAAGGGTTTTAGTGAAAACTTTCTATACCACCGAGGTAGAGTATAGACTAACGCACGACTATCATATCCTGAGTTCTTTAGAGTCCTTTGGTCGACCCTCAGGAGTCTAGTTGCAAGCTACACACGTTAGAAAAGAACTATATAGCCTTATGCCATCATCTTGTGATAAAATCACTTATCAGTATATTTTCTGAGCACGTAGACGCGAAATACACTATGACCACACCAAATTTTTAAAACTCCTGGATTTACGAAAGCCTTGTTTTTCCTGCCACAGATGTCGCAGCCTTTCGACCTATGCCCTGATCATTCTGAGGCCACAAAGACTAAAACAACAGCGCCTGACGGTCACAAGAAGAAGAGAAAGTGGGAGGATCTTCTACTGACGCGGCTTCAGTTCAACGTTTGCGACGTGGCATGGTTCTATTGAAGGGATTCATCAAGCCTCAAGACCAAGTCAAGATAGTTCATACTTGTCGACAACTAGGTATTGGTCCAGGAGGATTCTATAGGCCTAGTTTCAAAAACGGAGCCAAGATGAAGCTATGGATGATGTGTCTAGGGAAGAATTGGGATCCAACTACAGGTTTCTACGAGCCAACGCATCCATGCGATGGTGCCCAAGTCCCTGCAATACCAGAAGCTTTCAAGACATTTGCTCAAATTGCAAATTCAACGGCAAACGAATTTCCTAAAATCAATCCTGACATATGCATCATTAACTACTACAACAACGTCGGGAAGCTCGGACTCCATCAAGATAAGGATGAATCAAGAAGAAGCATCAACCAAGGTCTACCTATCATCTCGGTCTCCGTAGGTGACACTACAGAATTCCTATTCGGCGATACTCGAGACAAGGATAGAGCGAGTAAGATCAACCTCGAATCCGGTGACGTTCTTATACTCGGTGGAAGATCAAGACTACTGTTCCATGGCATCTCCCATGTGAAGCCTAACACTGCACCGACATGGCTGAGAAAAGAAACCAATCTTCGTCCAGGACGCATCAATCTCATGTCTAGGCAGTACTAGCTGAGTACCAATTAGTATGATAAAGTTTTGGACAAACTTTTGTAATAAAAGGTTCTAACTTTCATGGATTAGGAAGACCTTGGGTGTCCGGCTCTATAGAGTCAACTTGTCTCTCGTTCCTATGGTTAAATGTACTCCTAGTCTTATTGTGATAGCAAATTGAGCTTTGGTAACTTCATGTTTAAAACCCTTGTCGTTCATGCACTTCGAACTATTGTGATCGGAGAAATCCAAGTCTATTTGCACTGTAATTCCACTATTCGTTATTTACTTGCTCCAAAACTTTGCAAATCGAGGAACCTCGTTTACAATGGGATTCAAGTGCCCTAAGCTCTTATATCACATCGGACTTCCTCTTCATTTACCATAACCTTGTATTGATTATGACTCTGTAAGTGGAATGATTGAGCCACTCTTGTTGTGGTGTCTCCTTAGGTAGTCTTGGATGCCTCGACGGGACCTAGAGTCCTATGTGTACGGCCGTCACATGGTTGTGCTACTAGGTTCGCGCTGGCATTAGGACATGCGAAGGCATGACATTGCTTCAATCGTGGAACATTCATAATCGGTTTTTATCCTTTAATTGACCTCGCTACTCTTGATTCGTGGGGATGATCGATTTCATTTCCACTGTCCTGTATATATCATTTCATTGCCTTGTTGCACCCTGCTTTTCCTAAGATGTGGGAGTAGCCAACCTCCACCCACTGCTTATCCACACCTTTTCATTGCTTCTGTGGAAGTGATCAGTCTCATTTCCACCATCTCATGACATCTTTCCATTGCCTTGTTTCACCTTGCCTCCTTGACCAGTGGGGATGATCCGCCTCAACCCCACGACTTGTTCATATTAATTCATATCCTTGTCTGACATTGCCTTCGACGATTAGGGGGAACAGTCAACTTCGTTCTCACTGTCTCCTTCGATATTTTCCATTCCTTCGTTGAACCTTATTCTTTGAGGGTGTACCTCACGAACACCCTCCTCACAAGCTTTTTGTTCTCGGCTAGTGCTCTTGCCATATCGCCATCTCCCTATGAGTTGTTTTCTCCCTCCTGGACATTACCCAAGAAGGGAGCTTACTAATATCCCCAATTGTTTCGTTAGTAAGAACACGTCAGCTACTTCCATTTCCTTGGTCAGTCCTGACCATCGCTAAGAAATCGTATAAACCATCACCTTGTCTAGGCAAATACGGCCTATCTCTCCCTCTTGTGCCATTCTTGTCACAATGTGTAGGATGTGCTATGTTTCACCACATTTTACTCTTTGAAGATATGTTGACAAGGTATTTTATGTGTGGACACAGTCCCTATCAAATAAAATGAATGTGTCTCTCAAAAACACATCCATTGACATTCTCTTGAATCACAAGATCCTACTTTGTTCAGTCCCTGGCTGTGTACACTTTGCTTTCATTGTTCAGATAAATCAAGTACTTATCATGTTTCTAATCTGGGTATCAAAGTCAGGAAATGACTCTTTTCCTTTGCTTCTACCATTGTCGCTCACTGATCACATTTCTTTCATGGTTTGTTCATTCGCTCTCATATATGGCATGACCTGTCGAGTACCTTAAAGAGACTACCCTAGCCTTACTAGATGACGCTTTGTGACTACTTGTGTTAAAGAGGCACTAACCATTCACAAGCTAGTTGACAAAGCTTACATGTGAAGATTTGGATATTGCCACATGCATTCGAAAGGACACGAACCACGATGCCATACCCTTTGCAAAACGCGGTAGGTGATACTGCCGCACCTCACTCAAATCTCAGGACGAGATTTCTTTAAGGGGGCTGGGTTGTGAAGCCCCCGTCATCTCAAAAGCCTTGACACCTGATTAGATTAATGATAATCATGGTTTTGGACTTAATCAAGCTTTGAGAAGAACAACAACTAGGCCAGTAAACCACTAAGTCAAAAATTTTCAAGTCGAATATGCAAAACTTTGTGTTGCTTGGTTGAGTAGCTAGACATTTATACATTTTCGTGCAAGGCATCAAATACAAAAGTTTTAATTCAAGATGTTGTCTTCAAATATGCTATATTGACCATTTTCAAAATCATATGTTAAGAGGTCCACAAGATCAAACCAAACCCAGATAGCGTACACTCTTAAAATTTTGCTAAGTTTAGGGTGGACACTCTTTCCCCAATTTCATTCTGAAATTACTTTCGATTTGGCTATACAACTTCAAAATCTTCCTTTGTATGAAATGAAATTAAATTTATTACCTATCAAATGCATCAGACCTTGAATTAATTGGACTTCATTTGATACTTCAAAAGTTTAAAACAAGAAAGATTGCACATAAAAGTAAAGCTGTAGTTTGACCTAACCTTTGAATGTATATGTTCTTGTAATTCAAAATGTAAAGTGATCTAGCCCAAACTTTCTATAGTAAACTTGTAAAAAATTTCATGCTTTACAGCCTTGGTATTTTGTGTGTTGACATGCATAAAGGTTTGCAAGATGTTTTAGCTCATTTTCTGTCTTCTAGTGAATTCTGTCAAAATAGACCTGAATGGAAAATTCAAATTTTGAGCAAACAAAAGACATGATCATGCAAAACTTTGCATATGAAAGTTGTAGGTAATGAAATTGTGAATAACATTGGTATAGAAAAGTTTTCATGAAAATGCACCTAAAATGCACTTTTGTAATTTCTAAGCTGAGGGTTTCAGTTGGTCAAACTGGGATTACAGCTTTTGAATTCAAATTTCTCCTAAAATTTGAATATAACATGGTTACACAAACTAAAACAAAGTTGTAGATCATGAAGTGTAGATTACTTCTTGTGTTTTGAATTTTCACTAATTCAGCGGTTAAATGTTTCAAAAACTCAAAATTCAGACAAGGTTTCTAGTAGTCAAACACCATTTTGCTATTTTCGAATTTTCTTTCCATTCCTTGTGTCGCTGACATGTGGGCCCCACACGTCGGACCCCCGGCCGGTCAGGATGTCGACATCCTTGTGTGGGTCCCACTGCTACACCCCCTCGTGGTCCAGGTCCATAGGCTTCGTCTATTTTTCTTCGCCCGGTCCCACCTCTCGGTCATCCTTGGTCCACCGGACCACGTTCACGCACCCCGGCGCTCCCTTCTCTCCCCCTCCAGCGCGCCCACGCAGCGCCAAGGCCCTGCGCCATGGCCGCCAAGGCCGACGCCCGGCCATAAGGCCAAGCACGCAGAGCCCATGGCCTCCTTGCTCCCTCTGCTCCCTCACTCTCTGTGCCTCTCATCGCGCACCCCGGCCACTTCCTGGCCTCTCCCCTAGCTCTCCCTGCCCACGCGCCGAACGCCCTACCGTCGCCGGTCCAAGCAGAGCTTGAGCACCGGCACCATTCTGGCTCCTCCCTACGCCCTCCAACCACGCGCTGAGCCTCCCTATCCTCCGCTCCACCAAACACCTTCGGTCTAGGTCGTCGCACTCCCTCCACCGGAACACAGCAAGCTGCCAAACTCCGCTGCTCGTGCACCTCTGTCGCCGCGCCTCCCCGCGCCTCCCTCGGTCGTCCAAGGTAGGGGATGAGTTTCCCCAGTCTCTCCTCCCACTTCCTGGCCGCCCGCGGCGGGCTACCGCGCCCCGCAGGCCGGAAATCGGCCGCGCGTCGTCGCCGTATTCCTCTGTGGGCGCGAGGTTGAAGAAGCCCAGGGAGGAAGATGATGTTTTGTCGATTTAGCCCCCGAAGTTTTACGGTTTTACGTTTTAATCTGAGACACTGTTGAATGAGTCATATAGAACTTACATTCCACCCCCTGCAGTTTACATTTAATAGCGAAAAGATCCTTAGATCTGTGGTTTTTAATTAAAATGACTATTAATTCGGCTGAAACTTTGGAAATTCAGAGTAAATCAAATAAAAATCAAAAAAATATAAACTTTGTTGCAATGTACTTGTCTTAAGTAGATCTACAGAATATGTATGGTGGTTAGGTAGGAAATGACAATTTTGCCCCTGATTTGATGAATGCATGACAAAAAGAAACAAATGGCAAAAATAGATTGAATGGATTCCAAAAATTATGAAACTTGGACTGAGTACTAGTTATATCAAGTATTGTCACATATATTTTTGGTAGCCCTAGTTATTACTAGAAAATGATAGATCTACCCCTAGGGTCCTCTTTTAGATAAAAATTGAATAATAAAGTGCATGCTTTAGGAATTTTGCTCAAATAAATCCCTAGTAGATATGTTGAACTCATTTAGTCTAGTTTAGACCAGAAATAAAGTTTCATGTGCATTAGTTGCTTTTCGCGGAGTGAATTGAAAATAATTAAGGCTATGCAATTGAACCTAATAAAATAGAGAAGTAGGGTTTAATAGGCTCCAAAAAATCCCGCCAAGCTTCTTACAGCCATATCAGTGTGTATACATGCTTATGTGACTCTAATATAATTTTGTGGCTTGTGTTACATGTGAAGTCTAACATTGTAAATTAGACAAGTCTCAGAAGTAAAGAAAATAAAAGGGGAAGATTAATGTGCTTAGTTAGGCTCGTGATTTGTCCTCTATACTATACTCGACGTAGTGGAAATGTTATAACACAACGAAACATACACTTCTGGTTAAACCTAGTTGGGTGGTTAAACAATTCAGTGCCTAACATAAGTTTGTCCTAGGCACAAAAGTAATTCCTATTTAAGTAGTTTATCAATCACCTTTCTGCCTATCCATAAAATGGTTGTCCAAATGTGTGTTTGATATTCATGCATCCCACTCGCTGCATCACGCATAGCATTCATGTAGTGACGCTTAAAGCAGATACGTGATCAAGAAGCTAGTCCGTGGGACAACTTAAAGCAACGGTGTCCAAAAGACCAACTAAGACTCAAACACCACCTGGAGGCCCCTAAAGTGGTATTTGGAAGGAGGAGCAGTCCAAGTGATCAAGGGGTTGCCTGGGGCAAAGCCCCACAACTCAGCAAACTTACATTAGCTTAGTTTGTTAGTTTGGTTGAAAATAAGCAAAGGTAGGCAGGACCATGAATTTCCCAGCTAATATTATCTTGATTGATGATTACGCATCCGCATTAGGAGTTGGTTGAAAACCCTTGCATTGGACTTCCTGGCCGCCCTGGCCCTAGCACCTATACCTAGAGTTCGTAGGATGAGTTGCCTAGAATTACTAGGTGCGAGTAGACGCGAGTGAAAGGAGTCACTCGTCGCGTAGGTGGTTTCAAAAATTACAAAACTTTTACTATTGAGAAAGTAATATTATGCTCATGATTTAAGTGGAGACCGGGCGGAGAATAATCTTGTTTTTGGGGTGTGTGTTGTTGTACTATTTGGCTCCGCCTGAGTCATTTAAGGCCCGTACACTATTCACCTATTGGTCGGCATAACATTGCTAGATTGCTTAACCGGGATATAGGACCGGTGAAGTCTTACCTGGGCTCATCCGGAGTTGTCGAGGTGCCGCCCATCCACTTGCTGGAGGCCGTTGGGCCCGGGGGTGCTTGTACTCGAGGGAGGACTGACCTAGTGCACTGTGGTAATGCTCCTGAGGGGGCACAACCCGGGGGTTAGGTGGGGGCGCTTTAAATCTTGGGACAAGACAGGTGGAGATGGGGACTATATGTGGGAACGTGATGGCTAGTAAGCATATACCCCTGGCATGATAGTTATTCCCAGGAATTAAAAATCGATTCGAATCGCTGATGCCCACCAGGTGTGGGAATGCCAATACCTTTGACGTTCAACGTAGTAACTACTTAAATCTTTTATAATTATTACTCATGTTTTCAAATACTATATGCTTGTACTACTGTGTTGCTTACATTTCTACCAGTTATTATTGTCATTATGGAGTTATATGCAAATGATGAAACTTGTTAATTGATGATATTATACCTCTGACTAAAATCAATGGCTAAGGATCCACATGTTAGTAAGCAAGCTTTGCGTCAGCCGTAAGCCACTCCATTAAGTCCTACTGAGTAATTAGTACTCAGGGTTTGCCCCCCACCTTTTGAGTATAGGTACCGACGACATCTGGACAAGTGCTTAAAGGAGGGTAGTACCAGTGGGCTCGGTGCTGCTCGCCTCGATCATCATTGCATGAAGACTACTAAAGTATTTTGCTTCCGCTGTGAGATGCTTTCGAATTCGCTTCCACTATCTGATTCAAACTTGCCTTTTGTATGGCATTATGTTGAAAACTTGTATCTTTATTTCGAACTGGTTTGTAAAAATAAGTTTACTTATGCTATATTCAACTGCCTGTGATGATGTAACTGTTGTGGCTCCACCGTGGGCTGGATGTGTATGGTGTCGGTTCCTCTGGGAAAAGGTAATATCGGGAGCCGAATGACTCTTGACGGACGACCGGGATTAGTTCGGTCTAATTGCACCGCAAGCCAGAGGTGGTAGGTGTGCTTAGCTCGGATTGAATCAGCGGTTCCACCACAGCTGGTATCAGAGCCGATCATACACAGACAACTGTCATATCATCCACTTTTGATTTCCAAACCTATTTTGGAAAACCCTTTTTCAAGTATTTAAGAAATGAGAGTACCGATATGCCCATATTAACGATGTTAGTGTATTACCAGGTGACATCGCTAACATTCTGACCTAGATAGAACTCATATGCATATTCGGTGCTTTGGGAAGCAACATTTCGGCCATAGCTATCCCCAGTACTGGTGGAATGCTATTGGGATTTGCAAATTGTTGCGAACCCTGCATTCATGCTAATAGGGCAGAACTCTTTAAGGGGGGTGTTCATGCTATGGGAGTGTTTCGTAATCATTTTTCCATTGACCAAAATTATAATTAGATCTTGTTGGCTACCATTTCTCTCCCCAGGAATTCCCCAGTATTGGAGGAATGTTGGGTGTGTTGAGAGCAATGGCGCCACTACGTCGTCCACCAGACGTAGCTTAAAGAAATTCGTGGATGCCACTTTTAGGGTTAGAGTGGTCATGTATGATGATGGTGATGATGTTAGTATAAGCATGCATTTTTCTGCAGGTACACTGACCACGTGCGAAATTAAGAACGAGTAGAGAACGACTAGTTGCATTAGGGAGTGCCGTGCATATATGTTACCGGATACTCGCTAGATATATAAATGATACATAAGGCGTGTGATGTGAGACCGAATAGGACGAATCATGCATCATGGCATCCAATCTTACCTTGTCCCTTATGCCTTGCTCTTTGTTGCTTGAGAGTACCTAGATTCAAATAGTATGAATCCATGTGTTGCAACTACTTGATACGTAGTTCACATGGCAAAAGGAATCGGTAGGAACTTGGTATATGAAACTGGTACCCCATATGAATTGTGATAACTTCTCCACACATCACTCACCCTAAATAGGAATGGTTCAAATGAATATAACCCAATTAGAATAAACATGTCAGTTTCGCCCAAAATCAAACCCGTCACAAAGTTTTCGAGTTTACTACGTGTTCCAACCTTATCCTATGAAAACTTCATGTGTAATGGTCATTGTTAACAACTATGGAAGCACTTTTGGTATTCTTCATATACCAAGAAAATGCTTAGGTAATGGGATTATGGATTGATGAAGTAAAGGGAAGAATCCGAACATATAGAAACCGACACATAAAATTGTAAGATTAAGCATTTTCCACCATAGGACCTACCTATATCATGTATAACAAACCTGTAGAGTACTCAATTTGTGATCACTTTTATATACAACTCTCCCTCTGCAAATGCGTGGATTGTGAAGTGCAAGTTCAAACAAACCTGACTTGAAAATCTACACCACTGTGACCTGCTAGTAGAAATCCGAGATTTGGTGTTGATCTAAAGGGTTTTAGTGAAAACTTTCTATACCACCGAGGTAGAGTATAGACTAACGCACGACTATCATATCCTGAGTTCTTTAGAGTCCTTTGGTCGACCCTCAGGAGTCTAGTTGCAAGCTACACACGTTAGAAAAGAACTATATAGCCTTATGCCATCATCTTGTGATAAAATCACTTATCAGTATATTTTCTGAGCACGTAGACGCGAAATACACTATGACCACACCAAATTTTTAAAACTCCTGGATTTACGAAAGCCTTGTTTTTCCTGCCACAGATGCCGCAGCCTTTCGACCTATGCCCTGATCATTCTGAGGCCACAAAGACTAAAACAACAGCGCCTGACGGTCACAAGAAGAAGAGAAAGTGGGAGGATCTTCTACTGACGCGGCTTCAGTTCAACGTTTGCGACGTGACATGGTTCTATTGAAGGGATTCATCAAGCCTCAAGACCAAGTCAAGATAGTTCATACTTGTCGACAACTAGGTATTGGTCCAGGAGGATTCTATAGGCCTAGTTTCAAAAACGGAGCCAAGATGAAGCTATGGATGATGTGTCTAGGGAAGAATTGGGATCCAACTACAGGTTTCTACGAGCCAACGCATCCATGCGATGGTGCCCAAGTCCCTGCAATACCAGAAGCTTTCAAGACATTTGCTCAAATTGCAAATTCAACGGCAAACGAATTTCCTAAAATCAATCCTGACATATGCATCATTAACTACTACAACAACGTCGGGAAGCTCGGACTCCATCAAGATAAGGATGAATCAAGAAGAAGCATCAACCAAGGTCTACCTATCATCTCGGTCTCCGTAGGTGACACTACAGAATTCCTATTCGGCGATACTCGAGACAAGGATAGAGCGAGTAAGATCAACCTCGAATCCGGTGACGTTCTTATACTCGGTGGAAGATCAAGACTACTGTTCCATGGCATCTCCCATGTGAAGCCTAACACTGCACCGACATGGCTGAGAAAAGAAACCAATCTTCGTCCAGGACGCATCAATCTCATGTCTAGGCAGTACTAGCTGAGTACCAATTAGTATGATAAAGTTTTGGACAAACTTTTGTAATAAAAGGTTCTAACTTTCATGGATTAGGAAGACCTTGGGTGTCCGGCTCTATAGAGTCAACTTGTCTCTCGTTCCTATGGTTAAATGTACTCCTAGTCTTATTGTGATAGCAAATTGAGCTTTGGTAACTTCATGTTTAAAACCCTTGTCGTTCATGCACTTCGAACTATTGTGATCGGAGAAATCCAAGTCTATTTGCACTGTAATTCCACTATTCGTTATTTACTTGCTCCAAAACTTTGCAAATCGAGGAACCTCGTTTACAATGGGATTCAAGTGCCCTAAGCTCTTATATCACATCGGACTTCCTCTTCATTTACCATAACCTTGTATTGATTATGACTCTGTAAGTGGAATGATTGAGCCACTCTTGTTGTGGTGTCTCCTTAGGTAGTCTTGGATGCCTCGACGGGACCTAGAGTCCTATGTGTACGGCCAGTCACATGGTTGTGCTACTAGGTTCGCGCTGGCATTAGGACATGCGAAGGCATGACATTGCTTCAATCGTGGAACATTCATAATCGGTTTTTATCCTTTAATTGACCTCGCTACTCTTGATTCGTGGGGATGATCGATTTCATTTCCACTGTCCTGTATATATCATTTCATTGCCTTGTTGCACCCTGCTTTTCCTAAGATGTGGGAGTAGCCAACCTCCACCCACTGCTTATCCACACCTTTTCATTGCTTCTGTGGAAGTGATCAGTCTCATTTCCACCATCTCATGACATCTTTCCATTGCCTTGTTTCACCTTGCCTCCTTGACCAGTGGGGATGATCCGCCTCAACCCCACGACTTGTTCATATTAATTCATATCCTTGTCTGACATTGCCTTCGACGATTAGGGGGAACAGTCAACTTCGTTCTCACTGTCTCCTTCGATATTTTCCATTCCTTCGTTGAACCTTATTCTTTGAGGGTGTACCTCACGAACACCCTCCTCACAAGCTTTTTGTTCTCGGCTAGTGCTCTTGCCATATCGCCATCTCCCTATGAGTTGTTTTCTCCCTCCTGGACATTACCCAAGAAGGGAGCTTACTAATATCCCCAATTGTTTCGTTAGTAAGAACACGTCAGCTACTTCCATTTCCTTGGTCAGTCCTGACCATCGCTAAGAAATCGTATAAACCATCACCTTGTCTAGGCAAATACGGCCTATCTCTCCCTCTTGTGCCATTCTTGTCACAATGTGTAGGATGTGCTATGTTTCACCACATTTTACTCTTTGAAGATATGTTGACAAGGTATTTTATGTGTGGACACAGTCCCTATCAAATAAAATGAATGTGTCTCTCAAAAACACATCCATTGACATTCTCTTGAATCACAAGATCCTACTTTGTTCAGTCCCTGGCTGTGTACACTTTGCTTTCATTGTTCAGATAAATCAAGTACTTATCATGTTTCTAATCTGGGTATCAAAGTCAGGAAATGACTCTTTTCCTTTGCTTCTACCATTGTCGCTCACTGATCACATTCCTTTCATGGTTTGTTCATTCGCTCTCATATATGGCATGACCTGTCGAGTACCTTAAAGAGACTACCCTAGCCTTACTAGATGACGCTTTGTGACTACTTGTGTTAAAGAGGCACTAACCATTCACAAGCTAGTTGACAAAGCTTACATGTGAAGATTTGGATATTGCCACATGCATTCGAAAGGACACGAACCACGATGCCATACCCTTTGCAAAACGCGGTAGGTGATACAGCCGCACCTCACTCAAATCTCAGGACGAGATTTCTTTAAGGGGGCTGGGTTGTGAAGCCCCCGGCATCTCAAAAGCCTTGACACCTGATTAGATTAATGATAATCATGGTTTTGGACTTAATCAAGCTTTGATAAGAACAACAACTAGGCCAGTAAACCACTAAGTCAAAAATTTTCAAGTCGAATATGCAAAACTTTGTGTTGCTTGGTTGAGTAGCTAGACATTTATACATTTTCGTGCAAGGCATCAAATACAAAAGTTTTAATTCAAGATGTTGTCTTCAAATATGCTATATTGATCATTTTCAAAATCATATGTTAAGAGGTCCACAAGATCAAACCAAACCCAGATAGCGTACACTCTTAAAATTTTGCTAAGTTTAGGGTGGACACTCTTTCCCCAATTTCATTCTGAAATTACTTTCGATTTGGCTATACAACTTCAAAATCTTCCTTTGTATGAAATGAAATTAAATTTATTACCTATCAAATGCATCAGACCTTGAATTAATTGGACTTCATTTGATACTTCAAAAGTTTAAAACAAGAAAGATTGCACATAAAAGTAAAGCTGTAGTTTGACCTAACCTTTGAATGTATATGTTCTTGTAATTCAAAATGTAAAGTGATCTAGCCCAAACTTTCTATAGTAAACTTGTAAAAAATTTCATGCTTTACAGCCTTGGTATTTTGTGTGTTGACATGCATAAAGGTTTGCAAGATGTTTTAGCTCATTTTCTGTCTTCTAGTGAATTCTGTCAAAATAGACCTGAATGGAAAATTCAAATTTTGAGCAAACAAAAGACATGATCATGCAAAACTTTGCATATGAAAGTTGTAGGTAATGAAATTGTGAATAACATTGGTATAGAAAAGTTTTCATGAAAATGCACCTAAAATGCACTTTTGTAATTTCTAAGCCGAGGGTTTCAGTTGGTCAAACTGGGATTACAGCTTTTGAATTCAAATTTCTCCTAAAATTTGAATATAACATGGTTACACAAACTAAAACAAAGTTGTAGATCATGAAGTGTAGATTACTTCTTGTGTTTTGAATTTTCACTAATTCAGCGGTTAAATGTTTCAAAAACTCAAAATTCAGACAAGGTTTCTAGTAGTCAAACACCATTTTGCTATTTTCGAATTTTCTTTCCATTCCTTGTGTCGCTGACATGTGGGCCCCACACGTCGGACCCCCGGCCGGTCAGGATGTCGACATCCTTGTGTGGGTCCCACTGCTACACCCCCTCGTGGTCCAGGTCCATAGGCTTCGTCTATTTTTCTTCGCCCGGTCCCACCTCTCGGTCATCCTTGGTCCACCGGACCACGTTCACGCACCCCGGCGCTCCCTTCTCTCCCCCTCCAGCGCGCCCACGCAGCGCCAAGGCCCTGCGCCATGGCCGCCAAGGCCGACGCCCGGCCATAAGGCCAAGCACGCAGAGCCCATGGCCTCCTTGCTCCCTCTGCTCCCTCACTCTCTGTGCCTCTCATCGCGCACCCCGGCCACTTCCTGGCCTCTCCCCTAGCTCTCCCTGCCCACGCGCCGAACGCCCTACCGTCGCCGGTCCAAGCAGAGCTTGAGCACCGGCACCATTCTGGCTCCTCCCTACGCCCTCCAACCACGCGCTGAGCCTCCCTATCCTCCGCTCCACCAAACACCTTCGGTCTAGGTCGTCGCACTCCCTCCACCGGAACACAGCAAGCTGCCAAACTCCGCTGCTCGTGCACCTCTGTCGCCGCGCCTCGCCGCGCCTCCCTCGGTCGTCCAAGGTAGGGGATGAGTTTCCCCAGTCTCTCCTCCCACTTCCTGGCCGCCCGCGGCGGGCTACCGCGCCCCGCAGGCCGGAAATCGGCCGCGCGTCGTCGCCGTATTCCTCTGTGGGCGCGAGGTTGAAGAAGCCCAGGGAGGAAGATGATGTTTTGTCGATTTAGCCCCCGAAGTTTTACGGTTTTACGTTTTAATCTGAGACACTGTTGAATGAGTCATATAGAACTTACATTCCACCCCCTGCAGTTTACATTTAATAGCGAAAAGATCCTTAGATCTGTGGTTTTTAATTAAAATGACTATTAATTCGGCTGAAACTTTGGAAATTCAGAGTAAATCAAATAAAAATCAAAAAAATATAAACTTTGTTGCAATGTACTTGTCTTAAGTAGATCTACAGAATATGTATGGTGGTTAGGTAGGAAATGACAATTTTGCCCCTGATTTGATGAATGCATGACAAAAAGAAACAAATGGCAAAAATAGATTGAATGGATTCCAAAAATTATGAAACTTGGACTGAGTACTAGTTATATCAAGTATTGTCACATATATTTTTGGTAGCCCTAGTTATTACTAGAAAATGATAGATCTACCCCTAGGGTCCTCTTTTAGATAAAAATTGAATAATAAAGTGCATGCTTTAGGAATTTTGCTCAAATAAATCCCTAGTAGATATGTTGAACTCATTTAGTCTAGTTTAGACCAGAAATAAAGTTTCATGTGCATTAGTTGCTTTTCGCGGAGTGAATTGAAAATAATTAAGGCTATGCAATTGAACCTAATAAAATAGAGAAGTAGGGTTTAATAGGCTCCAAAAAATCCCGCCAAGCTTCTTACAGCCATATCAGTGTGTATACATGCTTATGTGACTCTAATATAATTTTGTGGCTTGTGTTACATGTGAAGTCTAACATTGTAAATTAGACAAGTCTCAGAAGTAAAGAAAATAAAAGGGGAAGATTAATGTGCTTAGTTAGGCTCGTGATTTGTCCTCTATACTATACTCGACGTAGTGGAAATGTTATAACACAACGAAACATACACTTCTGGTTAAACCTAGTTGGGTGGTTAAACAATTCAGTGCCTAACATAAGTTTGTCCTAGGCACAAAAGTAATTCCTATTTAAGTAGTTTATCAATCACCTTTCTGCCTATCCATAAAATGGTTGTCCAAATGTGTGTTTGATATTCATGCATCCCACTCGCTGCATCACGCATAGCATTCATGTAGTGACACTTAAAGCAGATACGTGATCAAGAAGCCAGTCCGTGGGACAACTTAAAGCAACGGTGTCCAAAAGACCAACTAAGACTCAAACACCACCTGGAGGCCCCTAAAGTGGTATTTGGAAGGAGGAGCAGTCCAAGTGATCAAGGGGTTGCCTGGGGCAAAGCCCCACAACTCAGCAAACTTACATTAGCTTAGTTTGTTAGTTTGGTTGAAAATAAGCAAAGGTAGGCAGGACCATGAATTTCCCAGCTAATATTATCTTGATTGATGATTACGCATCCGCATTAGGAGTTGGTTGAAAACCCTTGCATTGGACTTCCTGGCCGCCCTGGCCCTAGCACCTATACCTAGAGTTCGTAGGATGAGTTGCCTAGAATTACTAGGTGCGAGTAGACACGAGTGAAAGGAGTCACTCGTCGCGTAGGTGGTTTCAAAAATTACAAAACTTTTACTATTGAGAAAGTAATATTATGCTCATGATTTAAGTGGAGACCGGGCGGAGAATAATCTTGTTTTTGGGGTGTGTGTTGTTGTACTATTTGGCTCCGCCTGAGTCATTTAAGGCCCGTACACTATTCACCTATTGGTCGGCATAACATTGCTAGATTGCTTAACCGGGATATAGGACCGGTGAAGTCTTACCTGGGCTCATCCGGAGTTGTCGAGGTGCCGCCCATCCACTTGCTGGAGGCCGTTGGGCCCGGGGGTGCTTGTACTCGAGGGAGGACTGACCTAGTGCACTGTGGTAATGCTCCTGAGGGGGCACAACCCGGGGGTTAGGTGGGGGCGCTTTAAATCTTGGGACAAGACAGGTGGAGATGGGGACTATATGTGGGAACGTGATGGCTAGTAAGCATATACCCCTGGCATGATAGTTATTCCCAGGAATTAAAAATCGATTCGAATCGCTGATGCCCACCAGGTGTGGGAATGCCAATACCTTTGACGTTCAACGTAGTAACTACTTAAATCTTTTATAATTATTACTCATGTTTTCAAATACTATATGCTTGTACTACTGTGTTGCTTACATTTCTACCAGTTATTATTGTCATTATGGAGTTATATGCAAATGATGAAACTTGTTAATTGATGATATTATACCTCTGACTAAAATCAATGGCTAAGGATCCACATGTTAGTAAGCAAGCTTTGCGTCAGCCGTAAGCCACTCCATTAAGTCCTACTGAGTAATTAGTACTCAGGGTTTGCCCCCCACCTTTTGAGTATAGGTACCGACGACATCTGGACAAGTGCTTAAAGGAGGGTAGTACCAGTGGGCTCGGTGCTGCTCGCCTCGATCATCATTGCATGAAGACTACTAAAGTATTTTGCTTCCGCTGTGAGATGCTTTCGAATTCGCTTCCACTATCTGATTCAAACTTGCCTTTTGTATGGCATTATGTTGAAAACTTGTATCTTTATTTCGAACTGGTTTGTAAAAATAAGTTTACTTATGCTATATTCAACTGCCTGTGATGATGTAACTGTTGTGGCTCCACCGTGGGCTGGATGTGTATGGTGTCGGTTCCTCTGGGAAAAGGTAATATCGGGAGCCGAATGACTCTTGACGGACGACCGGGATTAGTTCGGTCTAATTGCACCGCAAGCCAGAGGTGGTAGGTGTGCTTAGCTCGGATTGAATCAGCGGTTCCACCACAGCTGGTATCAGAGCCGATCATACACAGACAACTGTCATATCATCCACTTTTGATTTCCAAACCTATTTTGGAAAACCCTTTTTCAAGTATTTAAGAAATGAGAGTACCGATATGCCCATATTAACGATGTTAGTGTATTACCAGGTGACATCGCTAACATTCTGACCTAGATAGAACTCATATGCATATTCGGTGCTTTGGGAAGCAACATTTCGGCCATAGCTATCCCCAGTACTGGTGGAATGCTATTGGGATTTGCAAATTGTTGCGAACCCTGCATTCATGCTAATAGGGCAGAACTCTTTAAGGGGGGTGTTCATGCTATGGGAGTGTTTCGTAATCATTTTTCCATTGACCAAAATTATAATTAGATCTTGTTGGCTACCATTTCTCTCCCCAGGAATTCCCCAGTATTGGAGGAATGTTGGGTGTGTTGAGAGCAATGGCGCCACTACGTCGTCCACCAGACGTAGCTTAAAGAAATTCGTGGATGCCACTTTTAGGGTTAGAGTGGTCATGTATGATGATGGTGATGATGTTAGTATAAGCATGCATTTTTCTGCAGGTACACTGACCACGTGCGAAATTAAGAACGAGTAGAGAACGACTAGTTGCATTAGGGAGTGCCGTGCATATATGTTACCGGATACTCGCTAGATATATAAATGATACATAAGGCGTGTGATGTGAGACCGAATAGGACGAATCATGCATCATGGCATCCAATCTTACCTTGTCCCTTATGCCTTGCTCTTTGTTGCTTGAGAGTACCTAGATTCAAATAGTATGAATCCATGTGTTGCAACTACTTGATACGTAGTTCACATGGCAAAAGGAATCGGTAGGAACTTGGTATATGAAACTGGTACCCCATATGAATTGTGATAACTTCTCCACACATCACTCACCCTAAATAGGAATGGTTCAAATGAATATAACCCAATTAGAATAAACATGTCGTTTCGCCCAAAATCAAACCCGTCACAAAGTTTTCGAGTTTACTACGTGTTCCAACCTTATCCTATGAAAACTTCATGTGTAATGGTCATTGTTAACAACTATGGAAGCACTTTTGGTATTCTTCATATACCAAGAAAATGCTTAGGTAATGGGATTATGGATTGATGAAGTAAAGGGAAGAATCCGAACATATAGAAACCGACACATAAAATTGTAAGATTAAGCATTTTCCACCATAGGACCTACCTATATCATGTATAACAAACCTGTAGAGTACTCAATTTGTGATCACTTTTATATACAACTCTCCCTCTGCAAATGCGTGGATTGTGAAGTGCAAGTTCAAACAAACCTGACTTGAAAATCTACACCACTGTGACCTGCTAGTAGAAATCCGAGATTTGGTGTTGATCTAAAGGGTTTTAGTGAAAACTTTCTATACCACCGAGGTAGAGTATAGACTAACGCACGACTATCATATCCTGAGTTCTTTAGAGTCCTTTCGTCGACCCTCAGGAGTCTAGTTGCAAGCTACACACGTTAGAAAAGAACTATATAGCCTTATGCCATCATCTTGTGATAAAATCACTTATCAGTATATTTTCTGAGCACGTAGACGCGAAATACACTATGACCACACCAAATTTTTAAAACTCCTGGATTTACGAAAGCCTTGTTTTTCCTGCCACAGATGCCGCAGCCTTTCGACCTATGCCCTGATCATTCTGAGGCCACAAAGACTAAAACAACAGCGCCTGACGGTCACAAGAAGAAGAGAAAGTGGGAGGATCTTCTACTGACGCGGCTTCAGTTCAACGTTTGCGACGTGGCATGGTTCTATTGAAGGGATTCATCAAGCCTCAAGACCAAGTCAAGATAGTTCATACTTGTCGACAACTAGGTATTGGTCCAGGAGGATTCTATAGGCCTAGTTTCAAAAACGGAGCCAAGATGAAGCTATGGATGATGTGTCTAGGGAAGAATTGGGATCCAACTACAGGTTTCTACGAGCCAACGCATCCATGCGATGGTGCCCAAGTCCCTGCAATACCAGAAGCTTTCAAGACATTTGCTCAAATTGCAAATTCAACGGCAAACGAATTTCCTAAAATCAATCCTGACATATGCATCATTAACTACTACAACAACGTCGGGAAGCTCGGACTCCATCAAGATAAGGATGAATCAAGAAGAAGCATCAACCAAGGTCTACCTATCATCTCGGTCTCCGTAGGTGACACTACAGAATTCCTATTCGGCGATACTCGAGACAAGGATAGAGCGAGTAAGATCAACCTTGAATCCGGTGACGTTCTTATAGTCGGTGGAAGATCAAGACTACTGTTCCATGGCATCTCCCATGTGAAGCCTAACACTGCACCGACATGGCTGAGAAAAGAAACCAATCTTCGTCCAGGACGCATCAATCTCATGTCTAGGCAGTACTAGCTGAGTACCAATTAGTATGATAAAGTTTTGGACAAACTTTTGTAATAAAAGGTTCTAACTTTCATGGATTAGGAAGACCTTGGGTGTCCGGCTCTATAGAGTCAACTTGTCTCTCGTTCCTATGGTTAAATGTACTCCTAGTCTTATTGTGATAGCAAATTTGTGATGCCCCCGGCATCTCGAAAATCTTAACACGTGATTAGATTAGCGGTAGTCAAAGATTTGGCTTAATAATGTTTAGAGAAGAGCAACAACTAGGTTAGTAAATCACGAAGTCAAAAATTTTCGGTGAAATATGCAAAAACCCCTGAGTTTACTTGTGACCATAGTTCAAAATATAATGTGATTTGGAACCAAACTCTCTATAACAAACTTGTAGACAATTTTATGTAGAACAACTTTGTTATTGAGTGTGGTAACATGCACAAAGGTTTAGGTGGAGTTTTGAGTCGATTAATGAAAAAGACAGAAATCTGCCTAAATTTGATCGGTAAGGAAAATTCAAATTTCAAAGGAACAAAAGTCCCTATCATGCAAAACATCATATAAGAAAGTTGTAGATAATTAAAAACCACACAACATTGGTATAATACTCTTTCTCTGAAAATGAGCCTAAAATAGACTTTAGGAATTTCTAAGTTTACATTAAACCTTGGTCAAACTGGGGACAGCAGGTTGAATTCAAATTTAATCGTATTTCAACTTAGAATCTGATATTACTCCTTTTTACAAAGTTTTAGATCTGGAAGAGTAGAACAACTTTTGTATTTTGGGTTTTGTCAAATTCGGCACCTAGGATGTTCAAAAACAACAATTTCTAAAACATGTCTCAGCAGTCAAACAGTATTTTTCATTTTTCCTGAATTTATTTTCCTCTGAGTCGCTGACGAGCGGACCCCACTTGTCGGGCTGCCCGCGCCAGCGCATACCACCGACTCCCTTGCTCCGTGCACCCGGTCCGTAGACCTCTCACCCTTCTCCTCACCCCGGTCCCACCTGTCAGTGGCCTTGGTCCAATGGACTCGGTTTGCACCGCGTCGCCCTTCTTCCTCCCTGCGCTGGCTCGCCCACGCGTCTGCCGCGCCGTGACGTGCCGCGCCCTGCTCGCCAGCACGCCACGCCGCCGGCCACGCGCCGCCCTCTGCCCGCGCCCGGCTCCAAGAGGTGGGGGGCGCCTCGGCACCCTGTCCTTCTCCCCGCACTCGCCTGCCCCTTCCCGGCTCGCCCTCTCCCCTGCCTCGCCTTGCCAGGACCCCGCGGCGCCGCCGCCGCCATTGGAGCTCGCCCCGAGCTCACGCACCGGCCTCCTCCGGCCGCCCCCGCTCCTAGCAGTGAGCACCCTTGCATCGCCCACTCCGCCCCACCGAATCCGGCCACCCTCGGAGCGCGTTGAAGCCTCCTCCACCTCCGTTCGCGTGTAGCCACCGCGACGAGCCACCGCGCCATCGACCTCGCCGTGGAGACCTAGCTCCGGGCCATCCCCACGCCTCCACGATCCCACCAACAGAACCGCCACCACCCCGCGCACCTCAGGCGCTCTTCACTTCCTCGAATCCGCCTCCCCTCCGGCCGGAATCGCCTCGCGCCGCCCCGAGCGCCGTGCGCCACCGCCGTCCAGTTCACCGGCGTTCCCCGGCCACCGTCGCGACCTCGCGCGACACCGTCTTGGGGGAAAGAAGCCCCGTCGCCAGGAACACCTTCCCGGACCCGCTCGGCTCCAAGTCCGTGCCCCCACGCGACGCGCCGCGCGCGGGAACCCCGGCGACCGCGCGCCCTCTCTGTCGACCGGAGGTAGAAGAAGCCGTTTTTTCGATTTAGCCCCTGGACTTTGCTGCTTTCACGTTTCCATCTCATGCACTATTCACTGAGTCTTAGACATATTCCACGCAGGACCCTGGGAGCTACGGATATTTCCGATCTAGTCCCCACCAGAGGGCTTTTCCATTTAAAATTCTTTTCTCTCGGTTTAAACTTTAGAAATTCGTAATAAATCAAATAAAAATCAGAAAAATACAAACTAAGTTGCATTTTTATCCTTGTTAAAAGATCTATCTACTAGGTATGATGGTTGAGTAGGAAAAGACATTTTTGCCCCTGATTTTGTATATGCATATTAAACCAACATAAATGGAAAATATGGGTAAAATGAGCTTCAAAAACTATGACATTTGGGCAGAGGCCTTGTGAACATGTGTAGGCTCTGCATAAATTTTAGTAGCCCTAGCATTTACTGTTTAATTACTATTTTGCCCTTGTCTTATATTTAAGCATGTTTTTAATTTAAGAAAAGTTTGCTATGATGAAAAATGTTCCAAGTGACTTTAGGGGCTTGATATGAGCTCTAGGTTATGACCATAACTCACTACTAGCATAGGAGGTGGTGCATGTAAGGCTTTGGCTCTGATTTGAAAATGGTAGAAGTTTTTGGAATGCAATATAGGTCTTCACTACTGTTGAGATATGCACGCTAGGAATTCTAAGTTAGCGATGTGAAATATGGTTATTCATACGGGTGTTTGACATTTAGGCATCTCATTTGCTACATCATGCATATCATTCATATAGCGACGCTCACTGCAGATACGTAATCGAGAAGCAAGTGCGTGGAGGTACTTCGAGCAACGGTGTCCAGAAGACCAACTAAGACCCAAATACCACCTGGAGACCCCTGAAGTGGTATTTGGAAGGAGGAGCTGTCCAAGTGATCAAGGGGTTGCCTGGGGCAGAGCCTCACAACCCGGCAAACTAACTTTAGTTTAGTTTGTTCAAGTTATCAACAACAAAGGTAGGCCCCTTAGGCATATACACCTACCTAGGGAATCTCACCACCCTTTATTTGATTGTGCATTTACGTTCAGGAGTTGTTTGAAACCCCACCTGCATAAATACCTGACACCCTAATTAGAATGGTTAGGCCGAAGTCGATGCTTAGCCATGCTTAGACGGTAGAAGTCGAGTGAAGATATTCACTCGCGAGATGATAGGACTCAAAATACTTTACAAAAGTTTAATACGAGAGAAATATGATATGATGTGATGAAAAGATGAGACCGGGCGGAGATATGGGCATATTACGATGAAAAATGATGAGGAAGGTTTGGTGGACTCCGCCCGAGTCGTTTAAGGCCCGATTCGCTGTTCGCCTGCTGATCGGCATAATATTGCTAGAGTGCCTAACCGGGATAATGGACCGGTGAAAGTCTTACTCGTGCCATCCGAAGAACAGAGACAGGTTCCTACCATTCTTGTTGGAGGGAGTTAGGCCTGGGGGAGCTTGTACTCGAGGGAGGGCTGACCCGGAGCGGCCGTGGTATCGCTCCTAAGGGAGGGCTGACCCGGTGCGGTCGTGGTATCGCTCCTGAGAGGGCAAAACCCAGGGGAATGGCGGGATTGAATCGAACTTGGGATGGGACGAGTGGAGATTGGGGCTATATGTGGGAACGCGATGGCTAGTAAGCATATACCCCTGGCATGATAGTTATTCCCGGGAATTAAAAATCGATTCGAATCGCTGATGCTCACCAGGTGTGAGAATGCCAGTATCGCACACGGGCAACGTAGTAATAACTTTAATATCTTGATCATTTAAGCATGTTTTTATATTACATGTTTGTACTTGTATGTTACATTTCCGCAAGCTTCTTTATGATGATA
Organism: Paspalum vaginatum; assembly: GCA_030272315.1. Classification (NCBI taxonomy): domain Eukaryota; kingdom Viridiplantae; phylum Streptophyta; class Magnoliopsida; order Poales; family Poaceae; genus Paspalum; species Paspalum vaginatum. Next base: position 30,478,532 of record CM059018.1, on the reverse strand, counting down.
TATATGAGCTATGGATGATGATAATAACTATAATGAACCTAATGAGGCTTATACTTTAAAAATAAATGCTACTTGAAAGTAAGGACCCACTTCTAGTAAGCTTACGCGGGTTAGAGTCCAGTCCACAAAAAGCCTTGCATAATCTCAAACGTGTCGGGTTGAAACCGCCCACGGGTAAGTCCAACGAGTACCTCACGTACTCACCCCTACGTTGTTGATGTTTTTCTTTTCAGGAGTATCATGATCGAGAATGATAATGGTGGGCTCAATGTCATGGCTCGATATTTTATTTTCCGCTGCAGGAGTATATCAGTATTACGTTACGGTTTCCGCTGCGAGGTTATTTTGGAATTCTATTTCAGTGTGATTGTACCCCATTTTGAGTAAATATTCTCAAACAAATCAATCTATGTTTGTATGAAATGATGGGTTGTTGTGATTGTTGTGGCTCTTTCAAGGGCTTAACGTGTGTGATGTCGGTATCCCTGGGTGATGGTTGCATCGAGTGCCCTTTTTGGGTATCTCGACGGACGACCGGGTTTAGTTCGGCCTAACCACACTGCAAGCCAGAGGTGGCAGGTGTGTTTAGTTCGGATTAAATCGGCGGTTCCGCCACAGCTGGTATCAGAGCCGATCATACACGAACAACAATTATAACAACTTTATTTTGATTTCGAAAGCCTATTTTCAAAATCTTTCCAAAGTATTTGCGAAAACGAGAGTATCGCGTATATGCCCATTATAAGGATGTTAGCTTATATATACAGGTGGCATCACTGACTTGATTAACTAAGATAGTAACTCATGTGCATATTCGGCGTTTTGGGAAACAATGTTTCGGTCATAGCTATCCCCAGGACTGGTGGAACGCTATCGGGATTTGCGATTCATTGTGAACCTTGCATTCATGCTGCACTAGGTAAATCTTTTAAGGGGGGTGGGCATGCTTTGAAGCTTTCATGCTCACCACACTTACATTTGGTTTTGGGATCCATCTTCTTCTCGGCAATCCCCAGTGCTGGTGGAAAGTCAGGTCTTGAGAAGAAGGTGCAGCGGCCCACTCAACGTTGTCCACGCAGCGTGAGAATTCGCGTGGATACCACACTAGGTGGTAATGTATGAGCATGCATTTTTCTTGCAGGTACACTAATCACGAAATGCGTAGCTTGGACGACTAGAATTCGGCTAGTTGCATGTAGGGAGAGCACGTGCATATATGCCACTGGAATATCGTTAGTTATAAAAGTAAGGATTTGTGAGGACGGATAGGACGATCATGCGTCATTTTATCTCATCTCCTGTGCTTTGCTATGTGTGTTTGATTGAAAGTAATTAGATTCATATTATGTTTATACACGTAATTGTTTGAAAGTAACAAATTTCACATGAGATTTATATGAGTGTTGCTACCATTTTGAAGTAGATCAAACTGCAAAATACAACCATCAGAGTCAACGTGTTTTCAGCCCTTTGGTTCATATCCTCCACACTAGCTTTTGTCCTCGGCTAGTGCTCATGTCATATCGTCATTTCCCTAGGAGTGGTTTTCTTCCTCTTAGAAGGGAACTTACTAGCATTTTGTTTCGCTAGTAAGAACACATCAGCTACTGCCATATTCTTGATCACTCATGACCAACGCTAACAACTCATACAGATCATCACCTTGATTAGGCGAATACGGCCTATCTTCTCCCTCTTGTGCCTTTCTTGTCCTAATGAGTAGAATGTGCTACGTTTCACCACATCTTACTCTTTGAAAACATGTTAACTTGGAATTTTATATGTGAACACAGTCCCTGTCAAATAAAATGAACGTGTCTCTCAAAAACGCATCTGATAATACTTCCTTCAATCAAAAGATCCTGCCTTATTCAATTTCCGACTGTGTATACTGTGCTTTCATTATTTGGATAAATCAGGTACTTACCACATTTCAAATATTAGTATCACAACCAGGAAATGACTCCATTCCTTTGCTTTAATCACAGTCACTTGCTCACTGACCACATTCTCTTCATGGTTTGTTCATTCGCTCTCTTATATGGCACGACTCGTCGAGTATCTTAGAGAGACCACCCTAGCCTAATAGATAACGCTCTGTGACTACTTGTGTTAAAGAGGCACTAACCATTCACAAGCTAGTTGACACAGCAAGCAGTTAAAGATTTAGATGCTTCTATGTGAAATTGAAAAGACACCAATCCATAATGCCCTACTCTTTGCAATGAACGCTAGGTTACACAGCTATACCTCACCCAAATCTCGGGACGAGATTTGTTTAAGGGGGGTGGGTTGTGATGCCCCCGGCATCTCGAAAATCTTAACACGTGATTAGATTAGCGGTAGTCAAAGATTTGGCTTAATAATGTTTAGAGAAGAGCAACAACTAGGTTAGTAAATCACGAAGTCAAAAATTTTCGGTGAAATATGCAAAAACCCCTGAGTTTACTTGTGACCATAGTTCAAAATATAATGTGATTTGGAACCAAACTCTCTATAACAAACTTGTAGACAATTTTATGTAGAACAACTTTGTTATTGAGTGTGGTAACATGCACAAAGGTTTAGGTGGAGTTTTGAGTCGATTAATGAAAAAGACAGAAATCTGCCTAAATTTGATCGGTAAGGAAAATTCAAATTTCAAAGGAACAAAAGTCCCTATCATGCAAAACATCATATAAGAAAGTTGTAGATAATTAAAAACCACACAACATTGGTATAATACTCTTTCTCTGAAAATGAGCCTAAAATAGACTTTAGGAATTTCTAAGTTTACATTAAACCTTGGTCAAACTGGGGACAGCAGGTTGAATTCAAATTTAATCGTATTTCAACTTAGAATCTGATATTACTCCTTTTTACAAAGTTTTAGATCTGGAAGAGTAGAACAACTTTTGTATTTTGGGTTTTGTCAAATTCGGCACCTAAGATGTTCAAAAACAACAATTTCTAAAACATGTCTCAGCAGTCAAACAGTATTTTTCATTTTTCCTGAATTTATTTTCCTCTGAGTCGCAGACGAGCGGACCCCACTTGTCGGGCTGCCCGCGCCAGCGCATACCACCGACTCCCTTGCTCCGTGCATCCGGTCCATAGACCTCTCACCCTTCTCCTCACCCCGGTCCCACCTGTCAGTGGCCTTGGTCCAATGGACTCGGTTTGCACCGCGTCGCCCTTCTTCCTCCCTGCGCTGGCTCGCCCACGCGTCTGCCGCGCCGTGACGTGCCGCGCCCTGCTCGCCAGCACGCCACGCCGCCGGCCACGCGCCGCCCTCTGCCCGCGCCCGGCTCCAAGAGGTGGGGGGCGCCTCGGCACCCTGTCCTTCTCCCCGCACTCGCCGTGCCCCTTCCCGGCTCGCCCTCTCCCCTGCCTCGCCTTGCCAGGACCCCGCGGCGCCGCCGCCGCCATTGGAGCTCGCCCCGAGCTCACACACCGGCCTCCTCCGGCCGCCCCCGCTCCTAGCAGTGAGCACCCTTGCATCGCCCACTCCGCCCCACCGAATCCGGCCACCCTCGGAGCGCGTTGAAGCCTCCTCCACCTCCGTTCGCGTGTAGCCACCGCGACGAGCCACCGCGCCATCGACCTCGCCGTGGAGACCTAGCTCCGGGCCATCCCCGCGCCTCCACGATCCCACCAACAGAACCGCCACCACCCCGCGCACCTCAGGCGCTCTTCACTTCCTCGAATCCGCCTCCCCTCCGGCCGGAATCGCCTCGCGCCGCCCCGAGCGCCGTGCGCCACCGCCGTCCAGTTCACCGGCGTTCCCCGGCCACCGTCGCGACCTCGCGCGACACCGTCTTGGGGGAAAGAAGCCCCGTCGCCAGGAACACCTTCCCGGACCCGCTCGGCTCCAAGTCCGTGCCCCCACGCGACGCGCCGCGCGCGGGAACCCCGGCGACCGCGCGCCCTCTCTGTCGACCGGAGGTAGAAGAAGCCGTTTTTTCGATTTAGCCCCTGGACTTTGCTGCTTTCACGTTTCCATCTCATGCACTATTCACTGAGTCTTAGACATATTCCACGCAGGACCCTGGGAGCTACGGATATTTCCGATCTAGTCCCCACCAGAGGGCTTTTCCATTTAAAATTCTTTTCTCTCGGTTTAAACTTTAGAAATTCGTAATAAATCAAATAAAAATCAGAAAAATACAAACTAAGTTGCATTTTTATCCTTGTTAAAAGATCTATCTACTAGGTATGATGGTTGAGTAGGAAAAGACATTTTTGCCCCTGATTTTGTATATGCATATTAAACCAACATAAATGGAAAATATGGGTAAAATGAGCTTCAAAAACTATGACATTTGGGCAGAGGCCTTGTGAACATGTGTAGGCTCTGCATAAATTTTAGTAGCCCTAGCATTTACTGTTTAATTACTATTTTGCCCTTGTCTTATATTTAAGCATGTTTTTAATTTAAGAAAAGTTTGCTATGATGAAAAATGTTCCAAGTGACTTTAGGGGCTTGATATGAGCTCTAGGTTATGACCATAACTCACTACTAGCATAGGAGGTGGTGCATGTAAGGCTTTGGCTCTGATTTGAAAATGGTAGAAGTTTTTGGAATGCAATATAGGTCTTCACTACTGTTGAGATATGCACGCTAGGAATTCTAAGTTAGCGATGTGAAATATGGTTATTCATACGGGTGTTTGACATTTAGGCATCTCATTTGCTACATCATGCATATCATTCATATAGCGACGCTCACTGCAGATACGTAATCGAGAAGCAAGTGCGTGGAGGTACTTCGAGCAACGGTGTCCAGAAGACCAACTAAGACCCAAATACCACCTGGAGACCCCTGAAGTGGTATTTGGAAGGAGGAGCTGTCCAAGTGATCAAGGGGTTGCCTGGGGCAGAGCCTCACAACCCGGCAAACTAACTTTAGTTTAGTTTGTTCAAGTTATCAACAACAAAGGTAGGCCCCTTAGGCATATACACCTACCTAGGGAATCTCACCACCCTTTATTTGATTGTGCATTTACGTTCAGGAGTTGTTTGAAACCCCACCTGCATAAATACCTGACACCCTAATTAGAATGGTTAGGCCGAAGTCGATGCTTAGCCATGCTTAGACGGTAGAAGTCGAGTGAAGATATTCACTCGCGAGATGATAGGACTCAAAATACTTTACAAAAGTTTAATACGAGAGAAATATGATATGATGTGATGAAAAGATGAGACCGGGCGGAGATATGGGCATATTACGATGAAAAATGATGAGGAAGGTTTGGTGGACTCCGCCCGAGTCGTTTAAGGCCCGATTCGCTGTTCGCCTGCTGATCGGCATAATATTGCTAGAGTGCCTAACCGGGATAATGGACCGGTGAAAGTCTTACTCGTGCCATCCGAAGAACAGAGACAGGTTCCTACCATTCTTGTTGGAGGGAGTTAGGCCTGGGGGAGCTTGTACTCGAGGGAGGGCTGACCCGGAGCGGCCGTGGTATCGCTCCTAAGGGAGGGCTGACCCGGTGCGGCCGTGGTATCGCTCCTGAGAGGGCAAAACCCAGGGGAATGGCGGGATTGAATCGAACTTGGGATGGGACGAGTGGAGATTGGGGCTATATGTGGGAACGCGATGGCTAGTAAGCATATACCCCTGGCATGATAGTTATTCCCGGGAATTAAAAATCGATTCGAATCGCTGATGCTCACCAGGTGTGAGAATGCCAGTATCGCACACGGGCAACGTAGTAATAACTTTAATATCTTGATCATTTAAGCATGTTTTTATATTACATGTTTGTACTTGTATGTTACATTTCCGCAAGCTTCTTTATGATGATATATATGAGCTATGGATGATGATAATAACTATAATGAACCTAATGAGGCTTATACTTTAAAAATAAATGCTACTTGAAAGTAAGGACCCACTTCTAGTAAGCTTACGCGGGTTAGAGTCCAGTCCACAAAAAGCCTTGCATAATCTCAAACGTGTCGGGTTGAAACCGCCCACGGGTAAGTCCTACGAGTACCTCACGTACTCACCCCTACGTTGTTGATGTTTTTCTTTTCAGGAGTATCATGATCGAGAATGATAATGGTGGGCTCAATGTCATGGCTCGATATTTTATTTTCCGCTGCAGGAGTATATCAGTATTACGTTACGGTTTCCGCTGGGAGGTTATTTTGGAATTCTATTTCAGTGTGATTGTACCCCATTTTGAGTAAATATTCTCAAACAAATCAATCTATGTTTGTATGAAATGATGGGTTGTTGTGATTGTTGTGGCTCTTTCGAGGGCTTAACGTGTGTGATGTCGGTATCCCTGGGTGATGGTTGCATCGAGTGCCCTTTTTGGGTATCTCGACGGACGACCGGGTTTAGTTCGGCCTAACCACACTGCAAGCCAGAGGTGGCAGGTGTGTTTAGTTCGGATTAAATCGGCGGTTCCGCCACAAAATTGAGCTTTGGTAACTTCATGTTTAAAACCCTTGTCGTTCATGCACTTCGAACTATTGTGATCGGAGAAATCCAAGTCTATTTGCACTGTAATTCCACTATTCGTTATTTACTTGCTCCAAAACTTTGCAAATCGAGGAACCTCGTTTACAATGGGATTCAAGTGCCCTAAGCTCTTATATCACATCGGACTTCCTCTTCATTTACCATAACCTTGTATTGATTATGACTCTGTAAGTGGAATGATTGAGCCACTCTTGTTGTGGTGTCTCCTTAGGTAGTCTTGGATGCCTCGACGGGACCTAGAGTCCTATGTGTACGGCCGTCACATGGTTGTGCTACTAGGTTCGCGCTGGCATTAGGACATGCGAAGGCATGACATTGCTTCAATCGTGGAACATTCATAATCGGTTTTTATCCTTTAATTGACCTCGCTACTCTTGATTCGTGGGGATGATCGATTTCATTTCCACTGTCCTGTATATATCATTTCATTGCCTTGTTGCACCCTGCTTTTCCTAAGATGTGGGAGTAGCCAACCTCCACCCACTGCTTATCCACACCTTTTCATTGCTTCTGTGGAAGTGATCAGTCTCATTTCCACCATCTCATGACATCTTTCCATTGCCTTGTTTCACCTTGCCTCCTTGACCAGTGGGGATGATCCGCCTCAACCCCACGACTTGTTCATATTAATTCATATCCTTGTCTGACATTGCCTTCGACGATTAGGGGGAACAGTCAACTTCGTTCTCACTGTCTCCTTCGATATTTTCCATTCCTTCGTTGAACCTTATTCTTTGAGGGTGTACCTCACGAACACCCTCCTCACAAGCTTTTTGTTCTCGGCTAGTGCTCTTGCCATATCGCCATCTCCCTATGAGTTGTTTTCTCCCTCCTGGACATTACCCAAGAAGGGAGCTTACTAATATCCCCAATTGTTTTGTTAGTAAGAACACGTCAGCTACTTCCATTTCCTTGGTCAGTCCTGACCATCGCTAAGAAATCGTATAAACCATCACCTTGTCTAGGCAAATACGGCCTATCTCTCCCTCTTGTGCCATTCTTGTCACAATGTGTAGGATGTGCTATGTTTCACCACATTTTACTCTTTGAAGATATGTTGACAAGGTATTTTATGTGTGGACACAGTCCCTATCAAATAAAATGAATGTGTCTCTCAAAAACACATCCATTGACATTCTCTTGAATCACAAGATCCTACTTTGTTCAGTCCCTGGCTGTGTACACTTTGCTTTCATTGTTCAGATAAATCAAGTACTTATCATGTTTCTAATCTGGGTATCAAAGTCAGGAAATGACTCTTTTCCTTTGCTTCTACCATTGTCGCTCACTGATCACATTCCTTTCATGGTTTGTTCATTCGCTCTCATATATGGCATGACCTGTCGAGTACCTTAAAGAGACTACCCTAGCCTTACTAGATGACGCTTTGTGACTACTTGTGTTAAAGAGGCACTAACCATTCACAAGCTAGTTGACAAAGCTTACATGTGAAGATTTGGATATTGCCACATGCATTCGAAAGGACACGAACCACGATGCCATACCCTTTGCAAAACGCGGTAGGTGATACAGCCGCACCTCACTCAAATCTCAGGACGAGATTTCTTTAAGGGGGCTGGGTTGTGAAGCCCCCGGCATCTCAAAAGCCTTGACACCTGATTAGATTAATGATAATCATGGTTTTGGACTTAATCAAGCTTTGAGAAGAACAACAACTAGGCCAGTAAACCACTAAGTCAAAAATTTTCAAGTCGAATATGCAAAACTTTGTGTTGCTTGGTTGAGTAGCTAGACATTTATACATTTTCATGCAAGGCATCAAATACAAAAGTTTTAATTCAAGATGTTGTCTTCAAATATGCTATATTGACCATTTTCAAAATCATATGTTAAGAGGTCCACAAGATCAAACCAAACCCAGATAGCGTACACTCTTAAAATTTTGCTAAGTTTAGGGTGGACACTCTTTCCCCAATTTCATTCTGAAATTACTTTCGATTTGGCTATACAACTTCAAAATCTTCCTTTGTATGAAATGAAATTAAATTTATTACCTATCAAATGCATCAGACCTTGAATTAATTGGACTTCATTTGATACTTCAAAAGTTTAAAACAAGAAAGATTGCACATAAAAGTAAAGCTGTAGTTTGACCTAACCTTTGAATGTATATGTTCTTGTAATTCAAAATGTAAAGTGATCTAGCCCAAACTTTCTATAGTAAACTTGTAAAAAATTTCATGCTTTACAGCCTTGGTATTTTGTGTGTTGACATGCATAAAGGTTTGCAAGATGTTTTAGCTCATTTTCTATCTTCTAGTGAATTCTGTCAAAATAGACCTGAATGGAAAATTCAAATTTTGAGCAAACAAAAGACATGATCATGCAAAACTTTGCATATGAAAGTTGTAGGTAATGAAATTGTGAATAACATTGGTATAGAAAAGTTTTCATGAAAATGCACCTAAAATGCACTTTTGTAATTTCTAAGCCGAGGGTTTCAGTTGGTCAAACTGGGATTACAGCTTTTGAATTCAAATTTCTCCTAAAATTTGAATATAACATGGTTACACAAACTAAAACAAAGTTGTAGATCATGAAGTGTAGATTACTTCTTGTGTTTTGAATTTTCACTAATTCAGCGGTTAAATGTTTCAAAAACTCAAAATTCAGACAAGGTTTCTAGTAGTCAAACACCATTTTGCTATTTTCGAATTTTCTTTCCATTCCTTGTGTCGCTGACATGTGGGCCCCACACGTCGGACCCCCGGCCGGTCAGGATGTCGACATCCTTGTGTGGGTCCCACTGCTACACCCCCTCGTGGTCCAGGTCCATAGGCTTCGTCTATTTTTCTTCGCCCGGTCCCACCTCTCGGTCATCCTTGGTCCACCGGACCACGTTCACGCACCCCGGCGCTCCCTTCTCTCCCCCCTCCAGCGCGCCCACGCAGCGCCAAGGCCCTGCGCCATGGCCGCCAAGGCCGACGCCCGGCCATAAGGCCAAGCACGCAGAGCCCATGGCCTCCTTGCTCCCTCTGCTCCCTCACTCTCTGTGCCTCTCATCGCGCACCCCGGCCACTTCCTGGCCTCTCCCCTAGCTCTCCCTGCCCACGCGCCGAACGCCCTACCGTCGCCGGTCCAAGCAGAGCTTGAGCACCGGCACCATTCTGGCTCCTCCCTACGCCCTCCAACCACGCGCTGAGCCTCCCTATCCTCCGCTCCACCAAACACCTTCGGTCTAGGTCGTCGCACTCCCTCCACCGAACACAGCAAGCTGCCAAACTCCGCTGCTCGTGCACCTCTGTCGCCGCGCCTCCCCGCGCCTCCCTCGGTCGTCCAAGGTAGGGGATGAGTTTCCCCAGTCTCTCCTCCCACTTCCTGGCCGCCCGCGGCGGGCTACCGCGCCCCGCAGGCCGGAAATCGGCCGCGCGTCGTCGCCGTATTCCTCTGTGGGCGCGAGGTTGAAGAAGCCCAGGGAGGAAGATGATGTTTTGTCGATTTAGCCCCCGAAGTTTTACGGTTTTACGTTTTAATCTGAGACACTGTTGAATGAGTCATATAGAACTTACATTCCACCCCCTGCAGTTTACATTTAATAGCGAAAAGATCCTTAGATCTGTGGTTTTTAATTAAAATGACTATTAATTCGGCTGAAACTTTGGAAATTCAGAGTAAATCAAATAAAAATCAAAAAAATATAAACTTTGTTGCAATGTACTTGTCTTAAGTAGATCTACAGAATATGTATGGTGGTTAGGTAGGAAATGACAATTTTGCCCCTGATTTGATGAATGCATGACAAAAAGAAACAAATGGCAAAAATAGATTGAATGGATTCCAAAAATTATGAAACTTGGACTGAGTACTAGTTATATCAAGTATTGTCACATATATTTTTGGTAGCCCTAGTTATTACTAGAAAATGATAGATCTACCCCTAGGGTCCTCTTTTAGATAAAAATTGAATAATAAAGTGCATGCTTTAGGAATTTTGCTCAAATAAATCCCTAGTAGATATGTTGAACTCATTTAGTCTAGTTTAGACCAGAAATAAAGTTTCATGTGCATTAGTTGCTTTTCGCGGAGTGAATTGAAAATAATTAAGGCTATGCAATTGAACCTAATAAAATAGAGAAGTAGGGTTTAATAGGCTCCAAAAAATCCCGCCAAGCTTCTTACAGCCATATCAGTGTGTATACATGCTTATGTGACTCTAATATAATTTTGTGGCTTGTGTTACATGTGAAGTCTAACATTGTAAATTAGACAAGTCTCAGAAGTAAAGAAAATAAAAGGGGAAGATTAATGTGCTTAGTTAGGCTCGTGATTTGTCCTCTATACTATACTCGACGTAGTGGAAATGTTATAACACAACGAAACATACACTTCTGGTTAAACCTAGTTGGGTGGTTAAACAATTCAGTGCCTAACATAAGTTTGTCCTAGGCACAAAAGTAATTCCTATTTAAGTAGTTTATCAATCACCTTTCTGCCTATCCATAAAATGGTTGTCCAAATGTGTGTTTGATATTCATGCATCCCACTCGCTGCATCACGCATAGCATTCATGTAGTGACGCTTAAAGCAGATACGTGATCAAGAAGCTAGTCCGTGGGACAACTTAAAGCAACGGTGTCCAAAAGACCAACTAAGACTCAAACACCACCTGGAGGCCCCTAAAGTGGTATTTGGAAGGAGGAGCAGTCCAAGTGATCAAGGGGTTGCCTGGGGCAAAGCCCCACAACTCAGCAAACTTACATTAGCTTAGTTTGTTAGTTTGGTTGAAAATAAGCAAAGGTAGGCAGGACCATGAATTTCCCAGCTAATATTATCTTGATTGATGATTACGCATCCGCATTAGGAGTTGGTTGAAAACCCTTGCATTGGACTTCCTGGCCGCCCTGGCCCTAGCACCTATACCTAGAGTTCGTAGGATGAGTTGCCTAGAATTACTAGGTGCGAGTAGACGCGAGTGAAAGGAGTCACTCGTCGCGTAGGTGGTTTCAAAAATTACAAAACTTTTACTATTGAGAAAGTAATATTATGCTCATGATTTAAGTGGAGACCGGGCGGAGAATAATCTTGTTTTTGGGGTGTGTGTTTGGCTCTGCCCGAGTCGATTAAGGCTTGTCCGTTGTTCACCTATTGGTCGGCATAACATTGCTAGATTGCTTAACCGGGATATGGGACCGGTGAAGTCTTACCTAGGCTCGTCCGGAGTTGTCGAGGTGCCGCCCATCCACTTGCTGGAGGCCGTTGGGCCCGGGGGCTCTTGTACTCGAGGGAGGGCTGACCCAGTGTGCTGTGGTAACGCTCCTGAGGGGGCACAACCTAGGGGTTAGGTGAGGACGCTTTGAAGCTCGGGACAAGACAGGTGGAGATGGGGACTATATGTGGGAACGCGATGGCTAGTAAGCATATACCCCTCGCATGATAGTTATTCCCGGGAATTAAAAATCGATTCAAATCGCTGATGTCCACCAGGTGTGGGAATGCCATTACCTTTGACGTTCAACGTAGTAACTACTTAAATCTTTTATAATTATTACTCATGTTTTCAAATACTACATGCTTGTACTACTGTATTGCTTACATTTCTACAAGTTATTATTATCATTATGGAGTTATATGCAAATGATGAAACTTGTTAATTGATGATATTATACCTCTGACTAAAATCAATGGCTAAGGATCCACTTGTTAGTAAGCAAGCTTTGCGTCAGCCGTAAGCCACTCCATTAAGTCCTACTGAGTAATTAGTACTCAGGGTTTGCCCCCACCTTTTGAGTACAGGTACCGATGACATCTGGACAAGTGCTTGATGGAGGGTAGTACCGGTGGGCTCAGTACTGCTCGCCTCGATCATCATTGCATGAAGACTACTAAAGTATTTTGCTTCCGCTGTGAGATGCTTTCGAATTCGCTTCCGCGATCTGATTCAAACTTGCCTTTCGTATGGCATTATGTTGAAAGCTTGTATCTTTATTTCGAACTGGTTTGTAAAAATAAGTTTACTTATGCTATATTCAACTGCCTGTGACGATGTAACTGTTGTGGCTCCACCGTGGGCTGGATGTTTATGGTGTCGGTTCCTCTGGGAAAAGGTAATATCGGGAGCCGAATGACTCTCGACGAATGACCGGGTTTAGTTCGGTCTAATTGCACTGCAAGCCAGAGGTGGCAGGTGTGCTTAGCCCGGATTAAATCGGTGGTTCTGGCACACTAGGATGTGGAGATTATGACTTAGTTCATCTCAATCCTACTGGATTGCCACGAGCAAGCTTCCTTTGAGTTTTTGCCCTTCTTGTCCAAAGATTGCCATCTCACGAGATCTGAAATTTCGATTGATCCCTTAGTTATTTTGCATTGATCTTTTGGGAAAAGCTTTGGAATAGGGTCTAGATAGCACCTGCAAAATCCTGTGAAGATTGGACAAGATTTAGTCAACATCTCAATCCTACTGGATTGCCACGAGCAAGCTTCCTTTGAGTTTTTGCCCTTCTTGCCCAAAGATTGCCATCTCAGGAGATCTAAAATTTCGATTGATCCCTTAGTTATTTTGCATTGATCTTTTGGGAAAAGCTTTGGAATAAGGTCTAGATAGCACCTGCAAAATCCTGTGAAGATTGGACAAGATTTAGTCAGGTTTGGGTGTCAAAATCCCTTCTCTGCAACTCTACCGGACAATCCGGCAGGGCCACCGGACAATCCGGTTCCACCGAACATTTCGGCAGAGCCCACCAGATAGTCCGGTGTAGGGGTCTGCTTGGGACTTTCCACTGGATAGTCCGGCAGAGGTCACCAGACTATCCGGTGCCACCGGATAGTCCGGATCCTGGTACCAGACAGTCCGGCTCTGCCTGGGTTGCAGCTGTATTTCGTTGTTTACTTCTTCCGTTGTGTTTTTGCTTCGGATTTTTGCATTCCCCATTTCTAGACTATTCTCTTTGCTTGCTGTGAGTCATTGAGACGCACTTTGGTGCGGTGAGTGTCATGTGGTGCTTTTTGCAAGATTTGTTGCCTCGATGCCCTTGTTGAGTTGGCTCATGGTTTTTCTCGCTTGGTGCATATCCTCTTAGTGGACGGCACCTTTGCGCTGCTAGAAACGTATCTGTTCAATGGACGGTATCTAGTTCTTCTGTTAAGCACCAGTTTAGGGGAGTTGTAAATTTGAGTTTTAAAGTGCTCCTATTCACCCCCTATAGTCGCACGTCTCGGTCCTACATGTTCCTCTCTAGGATATCAAGGATCTCAGCTTGCTCAGGAGTTAACTCTTCATCAGAGGAATTGTTGTCGTTGCCCTTGTTGTCCATGTCCTCAAGTGCCATGGAGCAGAACGATCTCCAATTCACCTTGTGCTTGCGCTTGGACTTGGTGGAGATGAAGCAAAGGCCAGCTGGACCGCCTTGTTCTCTCCTCTTATCCCGCTTGGTGACGATCTCCTCATCGCTGGAGCTTGACGAAGACAAAGAGGCAGAGGAGGATGATCTACCGCAAAGACCACCAAGCTCGGCGAAGTGGGCCTTGTCACGCTTCCGATTGTCCTTCTGGTAGCTCTTGAAAGCCTTCCTAAAGTTCTTGATCTTGCCGGAGCAGTGCTTGGACTGGTCGCGCTTGCCGTAGTCATCTTTGCTGGAGCGGTGCTTGTTGGAGTCACGGGAGTGGCTCTTGCCCTTCTTGTAGTAGTCGTTCTACTTGTTCGGGCACTCGGCGACAAAGTGGCCGACCTCTCCGCACTCAAAGCACTTGGGCCTCTCACACCTCTTCTTGCTCATCTGGTTGTCATAGGCACACTGAAAGTGACTAGACACCAGACAGAGCTCATCATCCCCAAGTGACACCAACTACTCCTCTGTCACAGACAACAAAGCAGAGAACGGAAAACCGTGAAGTGGGAGGTTAGCAGCAACTTCCTTGGAGCTGGAAGCCAAGGCCAGGCTCTTGGAGCTGGTACCATGGAGCATATCTGTCATCTGGTAATCAACCTCTGTGGCCTTGAGCTTGCTATAAAGCTCCTCTACTCCCAAGGTGTCATACCCTTCTGGCTCAAGAATGGAGTTCTTCTTGATCTCCCACACATTCCTGTCCAAGGAATACACCAGCTCGACAGCCTGCTGATGGTCAGTGTATGGAAGAGCAGCGGGGGCAGAGTTGACAGGGAGCTTGTTGATGATCGATTGAAAACGACCAAACAAGGCATCCATAGACTCTCCCGGCTTCTAGACGAAGTTCTCATACTCGCACCGGTAAGTCTCCACAAGCCGACCCTTAACTATCACCATCCCCTCATGGTGTGCACTGAGCAGGGACCAGATCTCATGGGTGGTATCAAGGTGGCTCACCCTCTCATAGTCTGCCAGACCAAGTCTAGTGAAGAGAAAGTTCACTACCTTGTAGTTCGCCTTGTGCAGAGCAACGAGCGCCGGTGTGGTACGCTCAGCAACGAGGAGCACCGTGAAAGTCGTATTCTGTGTAGCATTCCATATGTCCTCACTCTAGCTAAGCAAGAAAGCTCTCATCCTACCCTTCTAGTAGGGATAACAATCCGAGCCGAGAACCAGAACCTTCCCATAATGCACCATAGTCGCTACTGGTTTCTCACCGGTAAAGGTATGAAGAAACATAACCAGCACTGATACCAATTGTAGGACCGAGACGTGCAACTAGAGGGGGCCGAATAGGAGCACTTTAAAACTCAAACTCACAACCCCAAAACTGGTTGTTGAGAAAAGAACAAGACACCGTACACTGAACAGATACGTGTCTAGTAGTGCAAGGTGCCATCCACTGAGAGGATACACACCAAGCAAGTGGAAGCACTCAACTCAATGATCAAAAAGACCACAAGCCAAGCGGAGCAACAACTCACGCCGAAGTGTCTCACCAGCCACTCAACGCACCTAGATGTGTCTCACTGATACACAGCAAACAAAGAGTATAGGCATACAACGAGAACCACCAAAACGAGTTTTAGGCAAAAGCACGGAAGCAAACAAACACAAACCAACAAAAAGGAATCCGCCTAGTGATCACCAAGATATCCGAGCAAATGAGGTGCTAAAGACCATAGGAATCATCCTAGGCACCCCCAAACCCACCTTGAACAAGCCACAAACCTTAGGAACAACTTAAACCAAATCTGGTGGCAAAACCACTGCTGCCACCAGACAGTCCGACATGTGGACTGTTCGACAGGGAATTTTCAGACAGACAGGGCTGCAAAGAAAATTGCCAAAACCTAATCAAACGGGCTCGAAAAATCATGAAATTTTACCCACATGCTGAGGAAAACATGGGGAACAATAGACTAAAAACTCATTCTATTTGGAGACTGTTAGACCATCGGACTATCCGGTGAAGTTGCGCCGGACTGTCCGGTGTGCCCAGAAAACAGCATCGGATTTTGAGTTTGCAAATCTTAAACTTGACCAAATATTCTGGGATCTTCACGACATTTTGCACAAGCTATCCTAGCACTATTCCAAAGCTATTCCCAAAAGAACTACTCAAAAAGATCAAGGGATTAGCTGGAATTTCAGATCTCGTGAAGAGGGGAAAATTTGGGCAAGAAAGGGGAAAACTCAAGGGGAACTTGCTCGTGGCAATCCTGCAGGATTGAGATGATCTAGGTCATAGTCTCCACGTCCTACCAAGTCCAAAAGAGCCAAAAGAACATGATTAACCCGTGGCCAAAGCAAATCACCAACAGCCTTTGTGTTTCTTCCAAAATCCAACTAGAGTAGGGGGAAGGAGATGGCTGCACACATGAGCATGAAATGGGTACAAATCTTGCCTTGATTAGAAGTGGAAATCAGTGCTTACAAGGTTCCTCATAGCCTACCACCCTTCATCTTCCCACTAATGCAAAGTACTTGCCCTAGGGGACTCCAAATCCTAGACTAGCACCTGGTTTTCACTCTAAGCTCTTGGCTGGTTGGAAACTAAGCCTAGGGTTTCCAGTTGTGGAAGAGTCATCTAAATGAACAGTCACATAGGTATATATAGCCCAGGCCTAATCGACATAGTTTACACTAAGACCCCTATATTACAGAAATGCCCATAGGGGCCAAAACGGAAAAGACTCGACTTTCTCGGGGACGGACGACCGCGATGGAGTCTTGGTCTTCTTTGTCTGCAAGCTATCTCCCAGATGATGTCCACGTGGCCAGTAGTCCAAATCCACAGAACAACCCTCGGTTTTGTAGTCAGAAACCGAGAAACATTAGGGTTTCCTTCCTGGGCCTGGAACGGTCCACTCCACTCTATCTCGGCTAGAATGAGCCCATTCGTCGAGTTTGGTAACTTGGTGGTAGGGCGGTAGATTTGAGCAAATCCGCCAACGCCCTCCCCCGTCTTCGCGCCATGTACTCAGGTTGGAGCACCGCGGTGGCACCCAGCATCCCCTGTCTATCGGGGTCACCTCACAGTCCTTCGGAGGTCTTACTCCTACCATCGCCGTCCCGCTCCTCCGTGTACCGAACTCTGATGGCCGACCGACGTCGAGCACGCCTCCTGTCCTTTGGAGGGCTTCCATCTACCTCCCGCCCATCGAAGGGCCTCCTGTCCATCGGAGGTCTTGTGCCCAAGTCCTTCTGGGTCTTTGGCTTCCATTGATAATCACTCATCACTCCAGAGGCAATGGAGCCGGTCCATTGGCTCTCACTATCAAGCTTTCCCTAAAATCATGCACATTATTGATAGAATCTTGAATCTGGTGCTAAACAAACTTCAATTTTAAGAATATGGCTCCAATTTCATTAATTTCTCACTAAATTCTCGGATTAGGCCCTAGGGTTTCAAGATTTTGAGGATAAAAGGACCAAACCCTAGGTGTTTGAGGGAGAACTAAGAGCTCACCGTCAGAGTGAGAGGGAGACAACGGCCGACGGTGAAGAAGATGCAACGGCGCTCAGGAGGTGCGCGGCCGGCGGAGGTGAAGGCTGAGCAGAGGCGCAGTGAGCGATAGTCTAGAGCGAGGCGAAGTGGCGGCACGGGTAGGCTGTGGCGACGGAGGCGGCGCTGGTGAGGAGCGGTGGCACGGGCAGAGCTGGGAGGACATCAGCGGGAGAGGAAAGCGGCGCCGGCGTATGGACCCAAATGAGGAAGATGGATAATGATTGGCCACCGCGCAAGGAAATGGTCCCACAAGTCAGATGCCCATGGGGACCAGACGATATATTTTAAAAGAGTGGACAAACCTCCAGTCAAAATAACCTGAGACTGTAATTTTGAATTGAATTTTGTTTCCACAAACCGGAGAGTCTGGTCTTAACAAAAAAGGCTGGAGCAGACGAACTCCTGATGTTGTCTAGTGTTATGCAAATGAAATACTTGAGCCAAGTAGACCGTAATGTATGAAGTCCTCTTTTAGACAGAGCTCCGCCTAGTGTTCCCTAATGCGATTGTTTTTCACCCTTCTCATCTTATGTAGACGGGATTGTCCATTTTATCCTAAAAATCCTGAGCGAACCAAACTACAATCTTGCCCAGTCTTTTAAGTTTTAATCTCTGTTACAACCACAAACCGTATTGTCCAAGGTTACAAACCGGATCAAGGTTTAAAATATCGTGCTATGGCAAATAGCGGCAGCATTTTTTCAGCTGCTACGCTGCTATAGCGTCGCTATAGCGCCGCTATGCCCAATAGCATTTTTTAAAAAAATGGGAAAATAAAAATAAACATAAGCACAATTTAAGTGAAAAGATGATCATTTAAGTTCCATAACAAATAGATAATATCACAAGTACAAAACATAGAACGTAAGTGCATAACAGAGAATACTAAGTGCATAAAAGAAATAAACATCATTGTACTACACTACTATTGCAGCACAAAAGCATTGAAATTTAGCCCACAACCGAAAATGCGAATAGCGCCGCTATTTCAAACGCTACGCTAAGGCATTTAGGGGCGCTAAAGCATGCTAAGTTGGCCATAGCGTCCATAGCGGTGAAAATGACCAAAACGTAGCGTTATACCGCTGAAAACGCTATAGCGCCGCTATAGCACCGCTATAGCGCGCTATTTAAATCCATGAACCGGATAGTTAACCGTCTCATTTTTCCCGAAGTTCATGATTTCCAACTCAAAACCAACTTGCATTGATCGGACAGTCTGAACCTCTGACCATCCTGAGGGGGTTGACAGTCCAGTCTATAGAAGAGATGAGACTTAACTTAAAAGCTTTCCCACTTTGCCTTTGACATATAAGAGTCAAATAAACACATGTGTTGGCTAGCAGGAATGAAACCCTCACCCCTCAAAGTAGTTTGTATTCACAATGCATATAGTTTTGTTTTCGCAAAGGCAAATGAGGATTCGACAAGAACCAAAGAAAATGTATGAGTCTTTTCCAAAGAGCTCTAGAGATTGATTACTCCTGTCCTTTGGGAACATGACTCAATAAGCGTCAAGCACTTATAAAACCGTTGATTTGCCCACTCTTATGGGTTGAAGGAATTGCATTGAGGGAAAAACTTCATTCTCATTTAGTGGCTCCTTTGTGACACTACCGCATGCAATGCCAACCAAGCTACCATGCAAGATAAGAATTTAAATATGTGTGCACATCTATATGACAAGAATTATACATTGTAAGAATTTGAATCTAACTTGTCATGTTTGAACCCCTCGCAAGCTTACTCAAGGTGAACCATTGTAAATGACTTTGAGTGAAACCAAGAACCACCAGCTCAAGCTAGACCCATCTTCACCTCTATCTTGAAAGGGTTAGACAAGCACCTACTCATGACAAAATGCATGCAATGCAACATTATATGGCATGGCAACTTGCATGATGTTGGACGAGTCCATCACATTAATCTCACAGTGGAACCTAACAAAGGTATCCTCATCTAAAGGTTTTCTGAAGATATCTGCCAATTGCTCTTTGAATCTCACTCCGGTTAGGATGGTGTCACCCTTGGCCTCATGATCATGCAAGAAGTGATGACGAATATCAATGTGCTTAGTGCGTGAGTGAAGAATGGTATTTTTACCAATTTTAACGATGCTCATGTTATCACAAAGGAAAGGCACGAGGCTACAAACAACACCAAAGTCCAAAAGGGATTGCTTCATATATAGGATTTGGGCACAACAAACAATGACTGCTATATATTCCGCCTCTGTGATGAACAAAGCCACACAATTTTGCTTCTTACTTGACCAAGGGACTAGGGACTGTCCAACCAAATAGCATCCCCTAGAGGTACTCTTGCGTTCGACATGGCATCCGGCAAAGTCCGAATCCGACTAACTTAGTGCCCTTGGGGTAACATAGGCCTATACTTGGGGTGTGCTTGAGATACCGAAGTATCCTCTTCACGGCCGAAAGGTGGTATTCCTTAGGAGCCGCTTGGAAGCGAGCACACAAGCACACACTAAACATGATATCTGGCCTAGATGCGGTGAGATGGAGTAGTGAACCGATCATGGAGCAGTAGATGGATTGATCAACGGGCTTCCCGTCCATGCCGGTGCCTAGATATTGGAGTTTTGATTGGCTTGCATTCATCCATCTTGAACTTCTTGAGTAGATCTTTATAATACTTCTCTTGATGGATGAATACTCTTCCCTTTACTTGCTTGATTGGAATCCAAGGAAGAAGCTGAGCTCGCCGATCATAGACATCTCGAACTCCCTAGACATCATATCACCAAACTCATGGCTTAGTTTCTCATTAGTAGAACCAAAGATGACATCGTCAACATAGATTTGACAAATGAAAAGATCCTCTTTAATGTTTTGGTGAACAATGTCATGTCGACTTTGCCGATCTTGAATCCTTGCATGATGAGGAAGTCCCCTAGCCATTCGTACCATGCCCTTGGAGCTTGCTTGAGTCCACCCAAGGCCTTGTGCAACCTATACACATGGTTAGGCTTCCTCGAATCCTCAAATTCGGGCGGTTGGTCAACATAGACAAGTTCATTAATGTAGCCATTAAGAAAGGCGCTCTTCACATCCATTTGATATAATTTTATCTTATAATGTGAAGAGTAATCAAGGAGGATACAGATAGCTTCAATTCATGCAATCGGAGTGAATGTTTCGCCAAAATCCAAACCTTCAACTTGTGCAAATCCATTTGCCACAAGCCTTGCCTTGTTGCGCACCACCACACCATTCTCATCTTGTTTGTTGTCGAAGACCCACTTGGTGCTGATGATGTTCTTGTCTTTTGGATGCTCTTCAAGCACCCAGACTTGATTGCGAGTGAAGTTGTTCAACTCCTCTTGCATGGCAATGATCCAATCAGGGTCCTCAAGAGCTTCCTCTACACAAGTAGGCTCCACACAAGAAAAAAACGAGTAATTCTTATAAAATGAGACAAGGTTACGAGATCGGGTTCTTAGTCCCCTATAAGGACTCCCTATGACTTGGTCGAGGGGATGATCCTTGGAGATGCGTCCATGTCTCACTAGTGGCCTTCTTGGTGCAATGGATGGTAATGGCTCATCACTTGAAGCTTGTGCTTGCAGCATTGCTTGATATTGATCATCTGGCACTTCCTCTACGCCACCTTGTTCTTATTCTTCTTGATCATCAACTTGAGGCGCCATGGATGTGCTTGGTCTTAATGGAGAGTAACCTCCCCCTTGATCATCATCTGCATGCAACTCTTTCAGCTTCACATCCCCTATGGTCATGTTCATCATAGCACCACATAGGGGTTCATGATCTACATCATCAAGAGAGAACACCTCCCCTTGGGAGCCATTAGTCTCATCAAAGTATACATCACGCGTTTCTTCAATCAACCCAGAAGTTTGAATGAATAACCCTCAAACAAACTAACATCGCAATGTTTTTCGAATTTACCGAGCCTTCTCTTTTTGTAGATGAAGCACTTGCACCCAAACACTCGAAAGTAGGAGAGATGTTGGTTTTCCTCCCAATGAGGAGTTCATATGGGGTCTTGCCAAGTAGCCAGTGGAGGTAGACTTGGTTTGATGCATGACATGCCGTGTTGATTGCTTCCATCTGAAAATCCTCCGGTGTGCCGTAGTCATCCAACATGGCTTATCCAACAACTCTGTTTTGTTGAGGTGTGTAGGTGGCGAAGAACTCGTGCTTGATGCGTTCATCATCACACCACTCATCCACCTTGTAGTTCTTGAAATCGGAACGGTTGTCACTCCGGACCTTCACAATGTTGAGACCAAACTCACGTTGGGCCCTCTTAGATAACGTCTTGAACTTGTCCGGAGTCTCTCCTTTATCACCTAGAAACAAGGTCCAAGTATACCGTGTAAAATCATCAACAATGACTAGGCAATAGAGGTTATCACCAATGCTCTCATATGTAGTGGGACCGAAAAGGTCCAAGTGAAGTAGTTGGAGCGGCTTTGAGGTTGAAACTCAAGTCTTCATTGGATGGTGACTTGCAACTTGCCTGCCGGCTTGACAAGCGCTACACAACTTGTCCTTCTCAAACATCACGTCCTTGTCGCCGGTCACCATACCTTTCTTGACAACCTTCATGAGTTGGCTCATTCCAATGTGTGCAATGCGACGGTGCCAAAGCCAACCTAAGGAAGACTTGGAGAAGAGGCATGTTGTTGATGAGGTCTCCATTTCACTAAAATCAACATGGTAGAGGTGCCCATGCTGAAACCCTTGAAACACCATGGACTTGTCTTTCTTACTTCTAACTATAACACCATTCTTGTCAAAGTCACACGTTAGTCCAGGATCGCACAATTGTGCGATTGAGAGAAGATTAAAGCTTATGGACTTAACGAAAAGAACATTAGAAATAGACAAGTCATTAGAGATAGCAATTTTACCCAATCCAATGACTTTACCCTTTGAGTTATCACCAAAGGTGACTTGCTCTTTGTCACCAGGGTCTTCTAGTGAGTTGAACATAGCATCATTGCTGGTCATATGTTGTGTGCAACCACTATCAAGTACCCAATACTTTCCACCGGCTTTGTAGTTCACCTACAAATAGAGAAGTCAATGTTGAGTTTCGGGCACCCACGCAAGCTTTGGTCATTGCACATGAGTGACTAGAACTTTGGGGACCCAAAGTACCTTGGGGAGCTTTCCCTTCTTGCTGTTTATGTCCTTGCAAATAAATTTTGCCATCACCTTGCCATTAACCTTGCTCAACAAGTAGACATTATTGACATACATAGATTTAAAGTTAGAAGGCAATTTTGGAGGTGGGCGATTAGGAATGGGGCGCTCCCTAGTCTGGTGACCGGTGAACATGCAATAGTTGCAATATGAGCCCACTCCTTTGATGAAACTATCTTTGACCTCCGGTGAGGGAGTGTCATCAACTTTTGGCGGCTGTTGACAGTGATTATTTCATTACTTTCGACCATCAACTATCCATGAATATGAAGGAAAATACATAAAAGTGTAGACAAACCCTTGCTACTGACATATCTCCACGAGTTGTGTTGAATATTTGAGTACAGTTGCAAGAACAGCTGAAAATAGGCAAAATTTGGCTAAGTCAGAATAGGACCTGGCCACCCGGCTAGTGGGCCAAGCCACACGACCTTCCCCTTTGGGCCCCTGGCCAGTAAAAGTGGCAAAAACACCTCATATTCAACATGCATGCACATAAATGGCGTGTCAACACAATTCCAAGATGGAAACAGTGAAAGCAGCATGCAAAACGCCAAAAGGCTTGCCACCTCATCAATCCAGCACTTGGATTGGTAACCCTAAGTCAGCAATCTGAGAGACTTCTATCCTGCGGCTAAGGAAGAAACACACTGGGAAAAGCACAAGTTATAACCACCAACCGCCATGCAACCGACTCGGGGAGGCAAGATGGATCGTGGGTGGGGCCGCCCGACCTCTTACCATGCCGTCCGGCCTGCCACCTGCCCTCACAACTGCCTTACCGACCCTATAAGTACCCCCACTCACTTGGTGACTATAAATACCCCCCGATAGCTCACTTGGGAAGTGTAGATGTTGAGTAAAGCATACCATTGTCTTAGTCTTGTAGCAATAGGTTCGCCCTGGGAATTAGAGTTGAGTCTGAGTCTTTGCCTCAGGGATTCCGGAGTTAGTTCGAGTCTTGGTAAAGCTCATGTATCTTTCTATCTTTTGTACTCTTGCTACTTCAATATAATATACTTCATTGATCTATCTTTCAGCTATACTTTACTTTATTTCTTACACTTGCCTTGTGTGGTGTACCTTTTTGCACACTAGACCAAGGCTTAGGTTTGTGTTGTTCTTTAAGTTCTTTGAATCTTACTAGACTTGCCAGGGCTATAAGCTTGCCTTAGGCTCTGATTTAAGGTTAAGTTAGCTCTCACCCTCTGAACAAGGATGAGCTTTAGTGATCAAGTTCTCACTTGATCACTAGTTTAGCGTGCCATCTTACCCACATAGATCTGGTTGGTAGCCCCAATTGGTGACATCATTAGGAAGCCTCTGTAATCTAACACCGTCGTTCGGTAAGCCCGTACGAATTAGCCAGTAGCCGTTCAGTTGGCAAACTTTGTACCCCCGTGCCTCCTCAGTGTAGTCTGGAATTATGCTTGACGCAAGACCATATTTCGTGTTCAATTAACTTATGTCGGTACCCAGCTAACCGGCTACCCGCTTACACTGGACGAAGATCACTAAGGGAGGTAACTACTGCAGTACAAGGAGGGCCTAAGGCCGCAAACAGATGGGCCCGGCCCACTCCTTGGAAAAGCTGGGCCACGCACCCGGCCCACAGGGGAGGCCCCGGACCTCCTTGGAGGACCGAGCCTCCCCCAGCCACGCGAGGAGAGGTCCGGACCTCTCAGGCCGGGGCCCGTACTTTCGGTGGTCCGGGGCCGCCTCGTGCCCACAGAGCACGGGGAGGTCCGGAGCCGGCGCCCTCGGTGGTCCGAGGCCGCCACGTGCCCGCAGAAGCGCGTGGAGGTCCGGAGCCAGCGCCCTCGGTGGTCCGAGGGCGCCACGTGCCCGCGGAGCACGTGGAGGTCCGGAGCCAGCACCTTCGGTGGTGGCGGGGCCGCCACATGCCCACAGGGCACGGGAAGGTCTCGCGATGCCACGTGCCCTCAGGGCGCGTGGCGGGGCCTTCAACCGGGCGCCTCGCCCACCTGCCGCATTTATTGCGGGCAGGCGGACGTGCCCGATGCTGCTGACACCGCCGCTGTCAGGCTGGCACGCCCCGATGCTGCTGACACCACGAGTGTCAGACGGGCGTGCCCCCGTCGCCCGCCGACGCGGCCGCTGTCAGACAGGCGTGCCCCCGTCGCCCGCCGACGCCGCCGCTGTCAGGCGGGCGTGCCCCCCATCGCCGCTGGCACCGCCGCTGGCAGGCGGCGGCGGCGAGGCAAAGGGGCGTGCCTTACCAAGGCGGGGCGGCGATAACAGAGCACTACAGTTGATTTCCCCAGCTACACTGGGGGCTATATTGAGTAAACAAGTACGCTGTACACATCATGAGCCGCGCCACGCGCGGCGGCCGCGCTCAGCCTAATACTAGGTAGCGGCGCTGCAACGCTACTACGAGCGCCCCGTCCTGTCACGCGTGCGCATCGCCTGCCCCTCGGCCTCTGAAGCCCCTCAGCGGGCTTAGCAGCCGATGGGACAGGGCGGTGTAAGGAAGGACGATATGGCGGATCTCCAGGCCACTACGGCGGTACAAGCGCAAGGCATGGGAGCATCGGACATCAGGCACAAGATAGAACTGTAGCATAGAGGAAATGGGCCGGGACCACCTGTCGGGGCCCGGCCACCATGTACATGCCCCCCTTGGGCTATAAAAGGGGAGGCATACGCGATACGCTCCTCCATCTCCAAAAAAGAGCTAGATACACAGACCCAGACACCTTCAGAGACTCCTCAGAAGGCCCACGAAATACAAGAGCACACCCCATAGTGGACGTAGGGTATTACGCTCCGGCGGCCCGAACCACTCTAAATCCTCTCGCCACCATCGTGCCACCATTGACTAGCTAACAACGATTGCTCCCCCTAACTACTCTCCGTACTTAGGATCTCGGCCGGGTGCATTCCGCCACCTGACCAGGAGCACGTCCGCTCCGACATTTGGCACGCCAGGTAGGGGGTAAGCATCAGTTAGCATCATCCCTCGCCGCATGATGGTGCGCATCCGCGATTTCCATGACGATGCAGCCGCATCAGAGGAGGTGGCCTCGACTGGGTCGCAGGCCTCCCCCCTCCATCCTGAGGGCGCAGCGCGGACGCCGCAGCTCTCTCGACGCCCCGCGAGGGGCGCCGCTACTGCAAATACTGCGGTAACAAGCGCTGTAGCGGCAAACGCCGCCACGGCGAACCCCGCTGCTGCCAGCGGCCCGCTCGCCGCAGCCAGGGAGCTGCTTCGTAACCCCCCGGGGCCGACAGCCTCACCTAGCGCCCTGGCGCAGTGGCGAAACGATGTGGATCGCTTGATCCACCTAGCCGAGGTCACCCCTGGCCCAGCTAGGACTGGGTCGTGACTCCCTCCCAGCAGCGGGGGGAGGTCGAACCGCCGCAGGCAGCACGATGCGGCGACATCCACGCGCTCCCCCTCAGTAAGGAGCGCGCAGACGGAAGACCTGCGAGCCGAGCTCAACCGCCGGCGAGCAGGCACTCCCACCACCGTGGAGCAACCACGGGTGCAGCCAAGCGCCGCCAAGGGCAAAAACCTTGACGCGGCGTTCGCCGCTGCAGCGCCTAAGCCCCCGGCCTACGCGCCACCCTCGGTTGGCGTGCAGACGCCGCCAGGGGTCGTATCGGCTGGAGTTGGCTGCGCCGCACTCGCGGACAGCCTCCGCTCCGCGCACTGGCCGCAGAAGTTCCGGCCGCACCTGCCGGAGAAGTATGACAGGAATACCAACCCGTCGGAATTCCTGCAGGTGTACGTCACCGCTATCACAGCGGCCGGCGGAGACGACGCCGTTATGGCGTCATACTTTCATGTCGCCTTGTCTGGGCCGGCCCGGACTTGGCTCATGAACCTGACCCCCAGGTCAATCCGGTCCTGGGAAGAGCTCTGCACTCTGTTCCAGGCGAATTTCGCGAGTGCGTGCCAGCAGTACGGCGTGGAGGCCCACCTCCATGCAGTACGTCAGGAGCCTGGCGAATCCCTCCGAGCGTTCATCGCTCGTTTCGCCAAGGTGCGGGGGACGATCCCTCGCATCACCGACGCATCCATCATCACAGCCTTCCGGCAAGGCGTCCGTGATGAGAAGATGCTGGAGAAACTGGCGACCCGCCAAGTACAGGACGTTGCCACCCTGTACGCACTGGCAGACAAGTGCGCTAGGGCCGCAGAGGGGCGGGCATGGCACTCCCCGCAATAGGACAGCACTGCCCAGCCAGGTGCCTCGGCCGGTGCCGCCCGAGAGAGCGGCAAGAAAAAGAAGAAGGGCCGACGCCCTGAGAGGTTCCTGGAGGGGGCCCCAGTCGCTGCGGCAGCACCTGGAGGCCGCGACACCGGCGGCAAGCGCCCGAGGCAACAGGCGCGGAACAGTGGCGGCTCGTGCCCTGTTCATCCCAATAGCGGTCACAGCGCCGCCGACTGCCGCGAGATACAAAAGCTCGTGCAGCGGCGCCTCAGTGACCGCCGAGAGCGTCCGGCCAAGGACGACTCACCCCCACGCCAGCGCCCTGGCAAGGGGAAGGCTACCAGCGACGGTGGGCCCGCCGCTGGGGGCAAGGAGATGGGCTATCAGCCCCCGGAGCGGGAGCTCAAGAGCGTCTACGCTCTAGGCCACTCCAGCTCCGAATCCAGCGACAACGAACGTCGCAAGAAGCTGTACGTCATGTACGGCGGAAGCTGGGCGGTCTCTTCCCGGCGGGACGTGAAGGCCCTGCGCCGAGAAGTCCTCTCAGTCAGGCCGAGCGTCCCTGGGGTGGCTCCACACCACAAGTGGAGAGACACCACCATTTCCTTCGGGCCGGCCGACTGCCCGGAGAACATGGCTGGGGCTGGCGTACTGCCGATCATCACATCGCCGGTGGTCGCCAACATACGGCTCCACCACGTGTTGATCGACAGCGGAGCCGCCCTCAACATCATCAGCCACGCAGCCTTCAAACAGCTGCAGATTCCGGAGTCGCGCCTGGCTCCGACGCGCCCATTCTCCGGCGTGGGTCCAGTGCCGATCTACCCGAAAGGAAAGATCGACCTGCCGGTCACCTTCGGGACCCCGGAGAAGTTCCGCACAGAGAACGTCCAGTTCGATGTCGCGGAAGTCAACCTGCCGTTCAACGCCATCATTGGCAGACCGGCACTGTACCGCTTCATGGCCGTTGCTCATTACGGGTACTTGGTCGTGAAGATGCCGTCCCCGGCGGGTGTTCTCACCGTGCCGGGAGACCGCCACGCAGCCGTCGCCGCAGTAGAGAAGCTCCATGCCCTCGCTACTGACGCAGCGAACCCGGCGGGGGACAACCCCTCGACCTCTCGGGCCAAGGTTCCTGCTAAGGGACCAAAGGTGCCCAAGGTACGCCCTTCCGACCCTGAGGACGTGCCGGTCAAGACCGTCCAAATCGGGGCGGAACCCTCCCAGACCACCCGCATCGCAGGGAATCTGGGAGAGAAATAGGGAGACGCGCTCGTTACTTTCCTCCGGGCAAATGTCGATGTGTTCGCCTGGGAACCGTCGCAGATGCCTGGGATCCCTAGGGAAGTGATTGAGCACCGTCTGAAGATCAACCCAGACGCCAAGCCGGTGCGGCAAAAGCCACGGAGGCAGTCCGTGGAGCGCCAGGACTTCATCCGTCAAGAGGTCCGGAAGCTCCTGGACGCAGGCTTCATCGAGGAGGTCCATCACCCCGAGTGGGTGGCCAACCCGGTGGTCGTCCCCAAGGCGAACGGGAAGCTTCGGATGTGTATCGACTACACCAGCCTCAACAAAGTATGTCCTCCAGACCCTTATCCCCTCCCGCGCATAGACCAGATAGTAGATTCCACCTCCGGGTGTGAACTCTTGTCTTTTTTGGATGCGTACTCTGGGTTTCATCAGATCCAGATGGATGAGGAGGATAAGAGGCATACAGCCTTCGTAACAGTAGATGGGTTGTATTGTTACGTTGTAATGCCATATGGTCTGAGGAATGCTTTACCTACGTTTCTGCGTGCCATGAATTTCACGTTCCGTGACCTGATCAGAAACGTAGTAGAGGTCTATGTCGATGACATTGTCGTCAAGTCCAGGGTAGGGTCAACCTTGATGGAAGACCTGGCCCTTGTTTTCGACAGATTGCGCACAACGCGCACGAAGCTGAACCCCGAGAAATGCGTCTTTGGCGTCTCGGCTGGTAAGCTGTTAGGTTTCCTAGTGTCACATCGCGGCATTGAGGCAAACCCAACCAAGATCAGGGCAATTGAGGCTATGCGGCCGCCGGCCTGCATCAAGGACCTCCAGAAACTCACTGGGTCCTTGGCAGCCCTCAGCCGGTTTATCTCAAGGCTAGCCGAGAGAGCCCTGCCCTTCTTCAAGCTTTTGAGGAAGTCCGGACCATTCATATGGACCGAAGAGGCCGAACAAGCCTTCCAGGAGTTGAAACAGCATCTCACTACTCTGCCCGTTTTAGTGGCGCCAGAGTCTGGTGAGACCCTATTTCTCTACCTCGCGGCGTCATCCGAGGTAGTAAGCATGGTCTTGGTCGCCGAGCGACCAGCCCATTCCCACGAGGGAGACACCGGGGTCCCCCAAGTGGAAGGTGGTGGTCTGCCCACCACAGGAGCTGCAGCCGGTCCCCGATACCGGAGGTCCGGTTGGCTCGCTGCCCTGCCAAGGCGGTAAGCCACCAGAAACTGGAGGCCAAGCCGCCCAGGGGGCTAGCCTGGCAGGGGGAAATGGTCTCGGACCTGCCACTAGGATCCGGACCACCCAGAAGCCAGTCTATTACGTCAGCGAAGTCCTCCACGGGGCGAAGGCCAGGTATCTGGAAGCTCACAAGTTCGCCTACGCATTACTTATTGCTTCCAGAAAGTTGCGCCACTATTTCCAGGCGCATAAGGTTGTCGTGGTGACCTCTTACCCATTAAGAGCAATCCTGCGCAATTCTAACGCTACTGGGAATATCGCCAAATGGGCTGCGGAGCTGGCAGAGTTCCAGCTCGACTTCCAGCCCCGGAGTGCTGCCAAGAGCCAAGTCTTGGCCGACTTCATCGCAGAGTGGACTCCTACCACCTCGGAATCTGGAGGTCCGCGAGCCGAGGCGGAACATTCCCAGCCAGACAGGACCGTCCGGGTTTTCACCGAGCCGCACTGGACTCTCTTCTTCGACGGGTCCGCCCGCGAAAAAGGGTCCGGAGCAGGGGTGGCCCTCGAGGACCCAAACGGGGATCAAGTAAAGTACATAGTATGCTTCGGATTCAAAGCCACTAACAACATGGCGGAATACGAAGGCTTGATCTTTGGGCTCATGATCGCTCAGTCACTGGGGATCAAGCAGCTCCTGGTTAAGGGGGATTCCCAATTAGGTGATCAGACAGGTCCGGGGGGAGTGCTGCTGCAATAACCCCCAGCTCGCAGCATACCTCATGCGAGTGAGGGAGCTCGAGAAGGACTTCGAGGTCCTGGAACTGCAGCACGTTCCCAGGAACCTCAACTCAGTGGCAGATGACCTCTCCGCGAGGGCATCGACTCGGGGCCCAGTACCCGAGGGCGTCTTCAAAAGACAGCTGCTGAGACCAACCGCCCAGCCAGCCGAACTGGGCGAAGGGGGCAGAACTAGCACCTCGAAGCTAGCAGTCCCGGTGGTCCTCCATCTCTGGAGCCCACCAAGGATCGTGTGGACTGTTGACCCCGGCATGTCATCAGGGACACATCCAATAGCTTCAGGGCAGTCCCGATGCACGGATCTCAGAGATCCGGGACTACCTGAAGGACAAAATCCTTCCCGAAGAACGTGTGTCTGCTGAGCGCATAGTGCGGTTGGCTAAACGCTACACGCTAGTAGAAGGGGATCTCTACAGGCGTGGCGCCAATGGCATCCTCATGCGATGCATAACCCGGGAGGAGGGCCGCGATTTACTCGCGGAGATCCATGGAGGCGAGTGCGGGAATCATTCAGGGTCCCGTACGCTGGTCGGTAAAGCCTTTCGGCATGGCTTTTACTGGCCGACAGCACTCCAGGATGCAGCTGAGCTAGTAAGGTCCTGCAAGGCGTGTCAGTTCCACGCAAAGCAGATACACACACCGGCTCAGTCTCTGCAGATGATTCCACCCTCTTGGCCCTTCGCGGTATGGGGGGTGGACATCCTAGGGGCCATTCCCTAGAGCTGTCGGTGGGTACCGGTACCTCTACGTCGCCATTGACAAATTCACAAAATGGCCTGAGGTGACCCCAGTAGTAAGCATCACCCAAGGAACTGCAACAGCTTTCCTTAAGTCCATTGTGTGCCGGTTCGGCGTCCCTAGCCGTATTATAACGGACAACGGGACCCAGTTCACGAGCCGGGTCTTCCAGGACTACTGCGACGGCGTTGGCATCCAGTTATGCTTCGCCTCTGTAGCACATCCTAGGAGCAATGGACAGGTCGAGAGAGCTAACGCAGAAATCCTCAAGGGGCTCAGAACCCGCACCTTCAACTGCTTGGAAAAGCACGGTGCGAAATGGGTTGATGAGCTCCCCTGCGTGCTATGGGGGAACCGGACCACACCCAGCCGAGCAACCGGGGAAACCCCATTCTTCCTGGTATACTGGGGCCGAGGCATGCCTCCCACCAGAAATACTCTTGGGCTCCCCACGGGTCCAAGCTTTTGATGAATCTTTGCAGGAACAAGCAAGGTGCGACGACGTCGACCTCGTCGAGGAGCAAAGATGGCAGGCTGCA
The DNA here is from genome assembly GCA_030272315.1 of Paspalum vaginatum. Taxonomy (NCBI): domain Eukaryota; kingdom Viridiplantae; phylum Streptophyta; class Magnoliopsida; order Poales; family Poaceae; genus Paspalum; species Paspalum vaginatum. Next base: position 30,447,325 of record CM059018.1, on the reverse strand, counting down.
ATCCGGAACGCACGGTACAACCAATCGCTCAAACGCTATCATGAGCGAACCGTACGAGGCAGGGTGCTCCAACCTGGAGACCTGGTCCTGAGGCGCGTCTTGAGCCGAGAAGGGCGCAACAAACTCTCCCCCAGCTGGGAAGGCCCCTTCAAGGTGACAGAAGTTAGTCGCCCCGGTTGCGTTCGCCTCGCCACGGAGGAAGGAGTTCCGCTGCCGAACCCTTGGAACATAGAGCACCTCCGTAAGTTTTATCCGTAGGCAAGAATTTCAGGGCAACTCCTTTTTTCTTTTTGTAAGCTAAATAGGAGCACCATGTGGACCAGAGCGGTGAAGGTCCGCCCTTGTAATCCCAGCCTCTGGCTGACATCACGTGACACCCTGTACCGCTTGATTAAAGAAAGAGTTCAGCCCTGAAATTCTTGTCTCCGCTATTACCCTGCTGCTTGTTCAGCTGCCATCTGTTTCAAGTTTTCCTAACCCCTGCGTGGAATCCTACTCCTGCCAAAAATCTCCTTGGGACCAGCAGGACTTAGCAGCTTGAGTGTGAAGCGGTTAGCACAGAGGCTGCGAAGGAGGTCCGGAATACTGGGTGCCAGGTCCAGAGAAAAGGGGCTCGCCTTGGTAGCACGGAGCTGTCAGCTGTTTAGCCTGGTCTCATACCCTAAGCACTGAACACTCCCTACCACGCCGTGAGTTCCCCCAGTATCAGGAACAGTGCGTTTAGTGCTCCGGACCACCCCCTAAGCTAATGGCACACCCCCTAACCTCAGCAGCTAGGTTCGGCTGCGACTCCGAGGACTTCAAGGCAGCGCGGTTACCTTTTGTTTCGCTAGGAGAGGTCCGAACGACTGCAGGACCGGACCAGAGCTAAGGTGTTTTGGACTAGGATAGTCCAGGGCTGTGTCGCAGTTTTGCCTGGTTCCGTACCCTTAACTCACACACCCTGCTATCCCACGAACAAACATCCTGGCCCCTGGCCCGGACAGCAAACGCTCCGGACCTCGAATAGCGGAAAAGGTCAACTCAGAGTGGGTCCCGTAGGTGCGACACTGACGTTTGCCGTGAGTTGCATGCAGGTCTGGCCTCTGACTTGGTGGTAGCCAGCCTCAAAACTTAGAGCCTACCTACCAGGGGGCCAGGGGGTCAGGTGACAACACACCAGCATGCAGCAAGGAGTAAATGAAGATAAGTTGCAACTACCATTCTTATATTACTTGGCATACTAATGTTTTACATACATAAAAAAAAACAACAACAACAAAACAAAACAGCAAAAGCTGTTGCCCTACGGCGCTGGAGAGGCCCCTGTCCCCGGTACATCCAGGTCCTCGTCTGCAGGGGTCCACTGGAACCGGGCGGCAACGACCTCCACCGCCTCCTGCACGCTGCCCCAAGCGGCGGCCTCCGCTTCCTCCACCGGACCTGCGATAACCGGGTCCAAGGAAATGGCGGGGTCGTGGCTCCGGAAGCAGACCAGGAGGTGCTCCACCACGAGGCGGCACAGCTCGCGGCCCTCGGCTTCAAGGCGTTCTCCGAGTGTGGAGTCCAGGCGCCGGAGTCGCTCCACCACCGAGTCCAGGACAGGGAGGGCGTCCGCCATGGTGGAAGGCGGCTCTGTCACCCGGATCGGACTCAGTCCGAGCGGTACCAGAGCCGAACTCGCCTCCCCGGCCCAGTCGGCGATGCGTTGGAGGCCGGCGCGCATCTGTTCCCGGTCTTCCACCGCCGCCTGCTGAGCAGCACCCTGCTTCAGCTTCTCCAGAGCGGCCCGCTCAGCCAGCAGCTGCCTCTCCTGCTCCGCCAGCTCCGCTTCCCGGGACTTCACCCAATCCTCGCGGACCTTGAGCGTGGCAGCCTGGCGAGCAGCAGAGTCCCTCAGAGCCTTGGCCGATGCCTCCCGCTGAGCGACGGAGTCCTCGCGAGCCGCAACCGCTGCCTCACGCTCGACAAGCCTCAACTTCATCTTGTCGAGCTCGGAGTTGACAGCAGCCTGCCGCTCAGACACCTCCACCAGCTCTTGCCGGCGCTGCTCCACGCCCTTCCACGCGGACTCCAGCTTCGCCTGCTCGAGCTTCAGCCGTGCCTCGCCTACCTCGGCCTGCTTCTCGCGGAGCCCAACCGCGCGCTCCCGGCCAGCGAGCCTCTGCAGGTCCTCTTGGAAGGCCGCGCGGTCGGCGTCGAGCTCGGTGCGGGCAGTGGAAAGCTCCGCACGGGTCCGTGAGTGCTGGGCGGTGGCGGCTTCGATCTGCTCCCCCAGACGGGCCCGCCAGCCGTCCAGGCCCTCGTGCTCCTGTTGCAGCCGGGCCCACTCCAGCGGGAGCGCCTCCTGGGCGTCGTCCAGGGCTTGGTGCGCCCGACGTAGCACGCGAGGGAGAGGGGCAGGAGCGGCCTACCCAGAACCTCCTCCAGTTCCCCCTCGGTAGGAGGCGGAGATCCGGGGCTGGTCGTCTGGGCGGCGGGCGACGAAGGCTCCGAGGTCCGGCAGTCAGGAGCCGCCCCTGGCGCAGGCCCTTGGGTCGCGACGCCCCCCGGCACCGGGCCGCCTGGTAGCCTGGGGCCGCGCGCCCGGAGCTGCCCCCTCAGCAGGCACTCCGGGTGCGGCCTCGACCCCCGAGGCGCCCCCCGGCGTCGGTCCACCTGGGGCCTGGGGCCGGACAGACGGGGTGGCCTCTGGTGCAGGCCCCTCGGTCATAGCCCGGACCCGCATGGCGTCTCCCGCCGTCGGACCACCAGGCGCGCACTTCTCCGCCGTAGTCGCCCGGTCACCAGAGCCGCTGGGGGGAGGAACGCTGGCCGGGCGTGTCGGCCTAAACAAAAATGCACGGCGAAAGGCTGAGAAGCCTGGAAAAAAAAAGCTAGCCGTAGTACCGCGAAGTATGCGAAGCTAATCCAAAGGGCTTACCTCGAGGTAGGCGCTGACCAATGACCACGAAGGCCAGAGCCTCACCGCGGCTGCCGATCTGCGGTCGGCGCTGCCGGTGGCTGCTGCTGCCGTGGGCCCGAGGCCGGCGGTGCCGGAGAGGACCGCCGCTGCTGGTCCGGCGTCGGAGGAGGTGCCCGGCGCTGAGGGTGCCGCTGGCCCGGGGGTGGCGGTGGCACTCGCTCCCCTTGCCCAGAGGAGCTACCTTCCCCCGAGGTCCGCTGACGCTTCGGGTCGGGCTCCGAGACAAAGGTCCCGTCGCCGCGGACCAGCCTTCGCCGCGTCTCCTCACCACCCGCCGGCGGAACGGCGGGGGACGCTGCCACCGGCTCCTTGCCCTTGTCAGCAGGAGCGGTGCCTCTGGCACCAGAACCCCCAACTGGGGCGTCGGCAATGTGGACCCCCCGGTTGGGGTCGCCTCCAAGCTGCCTGCGCCGCGAGGCCGCCGTCGTCGAGCGTGGGCATCTCCCAGAGCACCGCCGTCCGCAAGGCCTGGTCGCGGCAGAGCGGCACGATAGCGGACGGCAGGCGCAGCTGCTCCGGAGGGAAGCTCACGTCCGTGACGCACCGCACCCATTCCTCCAGCAGGAGCGGCGTCAGGTCGTGGTCTTCGCCACGTACTACCCGGCTGCAGTCGTTGGGGCCGGTGTAGTTCCACGCTGGCCTTGGCCGCATCTGCAGGGGAGCGAGCCTCCGCCTGAGGAAGTCCGCGAGCACGTGCAGTGAGGTCAGGCCGCCGCTGACGAGCTCGGCGATCCTGGCCAGCACGGGGGAGAACTCGGGTGGCAGATCCGTCGAGGCACCCTCCGGGAGGGGTGCGTCGGGGCTGCTATCCGGGAGCGCCAACCGGTCGTTCGGCTCTGCCCTGATGATCACCCAGTCGTTGCGCCAGTGCTCCCACTTGGCGCTGGCGAAGGTGGGGAGATAGGTCGATCTTCCCCCGGACCCCTTCAGCAGGAAGTAGTACCGGCCGATCTCCGTCGAGCTCCGCCCGGAACACCTTACCGAGAAGAAGTGGCGGAAGAGCGTCACGCAGGGAGGAACCCCCACGAACATCTCACAGAAGTGGGCAAAGATAGCCGCATGGAGGATGGAGTGGGGGGTGAGGTGCTGGAACTGCAGCCCAAACGCCTCCAGCACCAGCATGAAGAAAGAAGAAATCGGAATCCCCAAACCACAGTAGAGGTAGGGGACGAAGAGGACGAACTCCCCCAGCTGCAAGTTGCGGTGGGGGAGGGAACCCGTGCGAACATTATCGCGGCGCTCCGCGTCCGTCCAGCCGAGCAGGCGGCGGACGCGGGCGAGGTTCTCCTCGGTCTCCCGGGGGGATTGGTGGCTCGGACCCATCGCTGAGGAATTTGGCGATGGAGAAGGCAAGGAGCACGCAGCAGGCAAGGAGCGAGAGCTCTGCTGCGAGGAAGATGAAGCGCCGCGGCGGATGCGAGGGGTGCAAAGGCAAATGGCAAAAGGACGTGCTCGGCCGATGGTCGAGAGCCCTATTTGACGGTTGCCCCCAATCCTCTGCAAGCCGCGGGCGTCAAGGTGTACGCGCGCGCGGACGCACCAACGAGCCACCAGGTCTATAACAGCAGGGGCCCGAGGGGGCAGTCATGACAGGTGGGTAGAAGAGCAAGCAAGGCAGGAAGGCGAACCGGCGGCCACTCGCGGACGCGCGTCTCGGCGCGACGCGCGGGGCCCCCGCCTTTTCCGCTTTACGCGCGGCTGCCCACGTAGCCATCTGCCCCGCCTTAATGGCAGGAGAAGGAGTAGGTGAACCGCCGCGTGGTTCCCGACGCGGGCCTGCCCCCACGTTTCCCGAGAGGTTCCCACTATCGCGCGCCCCAGATCGTGGGAGCCCACGGGGCCACCCCGCGGGGTCGGGTGGACTGAGCCCCCTCCGAAGGCAGGCGAGTCAAGGCCTCGACCAAGAAATCAAGTGGTGGGCCCTGCCCAACTGTGAGCTTAACGGCTAAACGCCGGTAACAGCCCGCGGCTCCCGGTGGCTTGTGTAGTAAGCGACGGTGGGCTCACCTCAGGTTCGAAAAACTCACCAAAGGCGAGCCCAGGGGCCACTGTCGGTACCCAGCTAACCGGGTACCCGCTTACACTGGACGAAGATCACTAAGGGAGGTAACTACTGCAGTACAAGGAGGGCCTAAGGCCGCAAACAGATGGGCCCAGCCCACTCCTTGGAAAAGCTGGGCCACGCACCCGGCCCACAGGGGAGGCCCCGGACCTCCTTGGAGGACCGAGCCTCCCCCAGCCACGCGAGGAGAGGTCCGGACCTCTCAGGCCGGGGCCCGTACTTTCGGTGGTCCAGGGCCGCCTCGTGCCCACAGAGCACGGGGAGGTCCGGAGCCGGCGCCCTCGGTGGTCCGAGGCCGCCACGTGCCCGCAGAAGCGCGTGGAGGTCCGGAGCCAGCGCCCTCGGTGGTCCGAGGGCGCCACGTGCCCGCGGAGCACGTGGAGGTCTGGAGCCAGCACCTTCGGTGGTGGCGGGGCCGCCACGTGCCCACAGGGCACGGGAAGGTCTCGCGATGCCACGTGCCCTCAGGGCGCGTGGCGGGGCCTTCAACCGGGCGACTCGCCCACCTGCCGCATTTATTGTGGGCAGGCGGATGTGCCCGATGCTGCTGACACCGCCGCTGTCAGGCTGGCACACCCCGATGCTGCTGACACCACGAGTGTCAGACGGGCGTGCCCCCGTCGCCCGCCGACGCCGCCGCTGTCAGGCGGGCGTGCCCCTCATCGCCGCTGGCAGGCGGCGGCGGCGAGGCAAAGGGGCGCGCCTTACCAAGGCGGGGCGGCGATAACAGAGCACTACAGTTGATTTCCCCAGCTACACTGGGGGCTATATTGAGTAAACAAGTACGCTGTACACATCATGAGCCGCGCCACGCGCGGCGGCCGCGCTCAGCCTAATACTAGGTAGCGGCGCTGCAACGCTACTACGAGCGCCCCGTCCTGTCACGCGTGCGCATCGCCTGCCCCTCGGCCTCTGAAGCCCCTCAGCGGGCTTAGCAGCCGATGGGACAGGGCGGTGTAAGGAAGGACGATATGGCGGATCTCCAGGCCACTACGGTGGTACAAGCGCAAGGCATGGGAGCATCGGACATCAGGCACAAGATAGAACTGTAGCATAGAGGAAATGGGCCGGGACCACCTGTCGGGGCCCGGCCACCATGTACATGCCCCCCTTGGGCTATAAAAGGGGAGGCATACGCGATACGCTCCTCCATCTCCAAAAAAGAGCTAGATACACAGACCCAGACACCTTCAGAGACTCCTCAGAAGGCCCACGAAATACAAGAGCACACCCCATAGTGGACGTAGGGTATTACGCTCCGGCGGCCCGAACCACTCTAAATCCTCTCGCCACCATCGTGCCACCATTGACTAGCTAACAACGATTGCTCCCCCTAACTACTCTCCGTACTTAGGATCTCGGCCGGGTGCATTCCGCCACCTGACCAGGAGCACGTCCGCTCCGACAACTTAGTTCAACCACAAATACTCCTATGCAGCAGTTAAGAAATAGAGTTTGGATACCTTAATCTCACTCGTTGTCCTCCCAGATAGCTATACCTAGTTGCTGACTACTTTGGTCCCTATTTACTCTTCCCACCATACACTATCTTGTTTATCTTACCCCCGGTGTAAGAATAGCTAGTATTTATCTAAGTTATATAGTACTATTGAAAGTTTGACATTTCATTCCACCTATTTGCCCTTGCATCCCTATGGATTTTTACGATAGTCGGAATACTCTGAGTGAAAAAGCTACAGCAAATCTCCGTGCGCTTGCGGAGTAAAATCTGTTACGCTAAGAGACATCAACAAGCTTTTTCTAGCGCCGTTGCCGGGGAAGCAATTGGCAATAGAAGTTTGATTTGTTCGAACCTAGGTACTTATAACTTATTCACATACCGCTATCTCTTAGCGGGCTCATTTGCCTCTGTCTATTTTATTGTTGGATGAGAAAGAGGTGTATGACCGGTTTCGACCTATCAGCAAATTTCCACAACAATCGAGAGTCACTACTCAGAAGGCGAGTCTGTCAAAAGACAATCCATGGGTAGAGGCCTGTGCGATTAGCATTGGAGTTTGGATCCATGAGTACAACTCCACCGACACCGACTATGGCCGAAAAGACCATTCGTGAGTTCTCCGTCCCATCCAACAACAACATCCCTACTAGGCCTGATGTGCAAGTTGGAGAAGGTTTTGAGCTCAAGCCAGGTGTCATCCATATGGTCCAAGCTTGTCCATTTTGTGGATTGGCGTCGGAGGATGCTAACAGCCATCTCCAGCAATTCCTGCAGATATGCAGCACTTTTACAATCAAGGGTGCAACCTACGATGCTGTTTGACTCTGCCTCTTCCCATTTTCACTAGTGAGAAAGGCGAAACATTGGTTTCACCTGAACCGTACAAACTTGGCAACCTGGGAGGCATGCTCAAATGCCTTCCTTGCAAAGTACTTCCCTCTGGGGAAGACAAGCTCACTAAGGAACTGAATCTCGAGCTTCCAATAGCTCAGAGATGAGACAGTGGCAGAGGCATGGGAGAGACTTTAAGAGTATATCACCACCTGCCCGTACCAGGGTATGGAACAGTGGCTAATCATCTAGAATTTCTTCCATGGACTGCACCGGTCCACGCAAGAACACGATGTAGCTGCTAGAGGATCCATCCTTTCCTTGAGTGTCACTACTGCTCGCACTCTCATCGAGAAGATGGCAAGCAACCAAGGATGGAAACTGGAGAGGGTGAACAATAAGCCCCACAGAGTCCACCATATTGACGGCACCGACATGCTCACCGCCAAGATGGACCTCCTGCTAAAGAAGCTGGAGGATGCTCCTGAAGCTGTGCCGGTCTAGGCACTGGATTCTCGCATGACTTGCGAGCACTACGGGAATACCGGCCATATGGGGAACAACTGCCCCAGAAATGGATCAAAGGATGTTAACTTCATCAACAACAATAGCTTCAACAATGGGCCTCGTCCTCAACTAGGTTGGAATTCACAACCACATCTACCTTTCTCCGGTCAAGGTACGTCTTCTAGCAGTTCTCAGCAATTCAATAAAAATCCTTTCGATCAAAAAGCTGTGAACGATAGTATAAGCAAGAAATTCCATGCCAACGATAGAGTCATTGAATCTTTGTCCTTGCAAATGGAAACTTTTAATAGTGCCATGAAGAACGAGCTAAGCTTTAATAAAATGCTAGAAACACAAATAGCTCAACTTGCTGCTGCTCTACCTAGCCCTTCTTCAGGTAAGCTTCTGGGACAACCCGAGCCACCCCCTAAGGAATATATCAATGCTGTAACCAATAGGGGTGGAAGGTCTACCAAGACCCTCCACATCCTAGAAATGCAGGAAAGGAGCAAGCAAAATCCACTGAACCCGAGGAAGAAGAAGGGGCTAGTGAGCCACAACCGAAGAAGGAAGCACCCAAGTCGACTCCACACGAGTTCTACAACAGCACCGTGATCCCCTTTCCTCTAAGGGAGAAAAAGACCTCCGTCGATGACCAGTTCAGCAAGTTTGTTGAGGTAATCAAGAAATTATATGTCAACATCCCACTTCTAGATGTGATGCAGGTGCTTATGTACTTGAAGGACATCCTCAACAATAAGAAGCCACTGCCATCCACAGATGTCGTGCACCTCACGGAAGAGTGTAGCGCTACTATACTTAACCAGCCGCCACAAAAGAAAATGGATCCAGGAAACCCAACTATCTCGTGCTCAATTGGGACCTAGCACTTCGATCAAGCTCTCTGTGACCTAGGAGCAAGTATGAGCATCATGCCAAAGGTAGTCTTTAATAAACAAACACATGCCACACTTGCCCCTACTGCCATGTGCCTGCAGCTGGCGGATCAGTCAATTCGCTACCCTATCAGGATTGCCTAGGATATCCCAGTCAAAATCTGAAACTTCCTCATCCCAGTGGACTTTGTTGTGCTAGATATGGAAATAGACAGTAAAATGCCGCTCATCCTCAGGCGATCGATTTTAAGCACTGCTGAGTCTAACATTGATGTCAGAGTTGGAGAAGTTCACCTCAACATCAATGGGAGAAGGGAAACGTTCGCCTTCAAGCCAAAGGTCGAACAATGCCGACAAGTGAAAACATTCAAATGTCACGCACGCAGGGAGACGCCGAGATCCAAGATCGAGCTCTCGCTAAGTTAGTCGAAATTGCATCATCTCATCCTAGCAATGGAGAAAATCCTGCTAAATGGAGAAGCCCGCAAGCTTAAAGCCGATCGCAAAGCTGAGTCACTAAGACGTGCCTCGATGGCCAAGCCGCCGACAAAGGAAGCAGGAGGCAAAACTCCTATCACAAAGGTCACCGCCAAAACAACAAATGCACCCAAAGAATGGTGGAAGAAAGTAGAAGAAAAGCCAAAAACCAAGCCAAAAGAAAAGAAGGAAAGAAACACTCGGAACCAGAAGGCTATGGCAACAAAGAAAATTTGGCGAGCAAAAGTTGCAGCGCAGACGGCCGCGAAGTCTCCGTCAAGCGCTGACTCTGAATAAAAGGTATGACTTGCCCTCGCTCGGAGGTAAACTGGCATTATCCTCCACTGCATGTTTTATTCTCCGCGCGCACTCAATTCCTTTAAATTTGAATTTTGCTTTCGACCACTGCATGTGCTGCACTAGTTTAAATTTTTGCATGTGCTGCCTCTATTTTCTTCGTATACAAAAAAAATTGGCTGCCTGGCCCCACCTAGGCCACCAGGCCCCCCTCTTCCCTGCCTGCACGCTAAGTGCCAGGGGCACACTAGAGACCAATGCCGCAAGCCCCTTCAACAGCCCGCCTGGCCCCCCTGCTCCCCCTAATCACCTACATGCATGCACAAACACCCAGTGTGCAGAGTACACAGGTCGCCCGGCCCTTGCCAACACTGCCCAGCCTCCTCTTTGCACCATTCCCATCACTTCAACTCGCACGACAACCACCAGCCTAAGGGGCATAGGCCCTTGGCCGGCCGACCCCCTGCACTGGCCTCCCGGCCAAGTGGGCAAGCCGCCCGGCTCCCTGCTGCCGCTACCTGCATGCTCCTCGCACCTATAAACACGCATGTAGCCCTTCAGCTCACTTCGCACTGCTCAGCAGCGTGAGCACTCACTCTCTCCCTCTAATCACCCACTTAGCATAAGCACTTAGTTTAATTCCAGCACTTAGAAAAATTCTGCTCAAATAAAATTAGTGCTACACACTCGCTTGTTGGACGGATTGTGGAGGCTTGGCCCTGCAAGAATGACTAACTTCTGGACTATTAACCCGCTAATGCTATTTCTGTAACTACTCTATCACTTGGGTATTCTCTTGTCTGTGTCTATTTTGCAAGATATCTTCATTCTTCAGAAGAGCCAAGAGAGCCATCAGAAACACAGGAAGGGGTATCCACCTCAGCTTCCCATCTTCATCGCGCTCCATCTCCTAGAGTGGAAGTTCAGGGACTCCTGCTGCATCCGACCGGATGTCCTTCAGTGGTGCCTGAAGCCAGGAACAAGATGAGGTAACATCATCACAACCTCCACCGCAGTGCCAACTTTTGATGATTCACGACATCACCATACGGAACGACACTAGCTCAGGCATTGGAGTGTCTTGCCTCCAAATCATTTGGACAAACAAGATACTTCGATGCCTTCTTCCTCATCACCATAGGTATGTTGCACCAATTTACACAAGCATTCGATTATGCGGGCTAATTAGAATTTTCAAACATCACCGAGGAAGGACTCGTCCTTCTCACAAAGGAGTTCCTGGTAACTCTCCGCATGGAAGGACGCACCTCAAGTACAACCATCCATTTCTGTCTTTTTAATACTTAATTTTCTATTACCCCAAGGAGGCTTAGCAACCTCCTAGGCTTCCACCCAAACTGCTCTTTAGCAGAGGAGCCTGCGAGGTATAACATAAAAACCTTTTGGACAGAAATCTATTGGGAGAATGTGAGGGGAAAACACAGCACCACAAAAATCCACAACCCTGCTCTGAGACCCCTTGCTCATTGGGTGTAATACCCTGAATTTTACTTTCAACAGTTTAAATAAAATTAATATGCTTTATTTAATTTTCTAAGGGTTATGCCAAGCTTTGCATGTCATGATTTAATTTATTTGGGCAAGTGATTAAAACATATCATAGGTCAACCTTGTTGATGCATTCATGCCAACATGCATATTTTCATTTGTGTCTGAAAAACTGTTCTAAATGCGTTTAGTTATCGTCGAGTTGTTTCTGGGAATTTTCTGGATTTATCTGGAGGCTTTTCCTATTTTCCCTAAGCAAACTCCTTTTATTCGAAGCTCTTCTGATTCTTTTCATGAGCTCTAAATATTTTATTTGAGTTCATTGGGTGCCAAAACATTTCTAGGATTTTTTCTGGAATTTTTGGAGCTATTAGAGTATTTTTCGGGACACGGATAACGATTCCAGATTTTCTGGAATTAATTTATTCCCCGAAATTAAATATTCCGAAAATGAGTCGAATTCAAGTCGGCCCAAACCGGTGCATATATATATTCATCGGAATCCTCTCGTCGCGCTCTTTTCCAAACCGGTCTCCGTTTTTCCATCCCGAAACCCTAGCTCCCTAGATCTAAGGAAGAAGTTCGGAAGGTGTTCCAACTCCGATGAAGGTTCGGCGAGGATTTTCTCCGCGCATGGACGTCTCCGGCGGAATCTAAAGGCATCAACGCTTTCCTCTCGTCGAGATCTTCATCGGGCTGCCCTCCGTTTTGCGAGCACATCGTCGGAGGTTCGTGGATCTAAGTTTTTCTTTTAGTCTGGTGAGCGGTTTTTCCCTTCCTTCTTCCACTCCGGCCACCTCGTTTCCCCGTACCTCGGTCTCCTGCACCGCGTTGGGGCAAGCTCCCACCTGGGCCCCACCGCCTCCGGCCTCTCTGCTCGAGCGCAGAGCACTGCGCACCGTCCCGTGGGACCCTCCCCGTACGACGCCGCTCCCAGCCGAGCTAGCCCAGCAGCGAGCGCCCAGCTCCCCCGCTGCCTCCCCGGCCATGTGTTAGTGCCGTACTAGCCTCCCTCGCTGTCTTGTGTTCCGTTCACCACACCAGATCGCAGCGCCGCCACACCAGATCGGATTAGATCCTCTGCAGCCACAACTCCGCAGTCCACCGCGATGCAACCAACCAGGAAGCGCCATGTTGCCGCACCCGTGAACCTTTGCAAAGACGCCCCTGCGCTCTTCGGGAATTAACCCACAGCTCTCTCCAACAGTGAGCAGGCCTCTGATTTGGCGTTTTAAACCCCGGTTTTCTAAAACAATTTACAACCAAGCCCCTACAACCCTCCAAACCTCATATCTCCTCCATTTTAAATCCGTTTCCGATGATTCTTGCGCTCACGAGTTCGTAGTGACGTGTGGGATAATTATACAACTGTTTTATATTCTGTTTCATGTAATGGTGTACTATTTCTTATCATTTCGCCTTTGTTTGCTTGCATATGTGATTATGTGGATGCTTGTATGGCACTATGATCGTGCGTAGACGTTGATCCGCCTTTTGAGTTTGAAGAACCGCCTCCAGAAGCCTCTGAGCAGCAGCAAGGAAATTTTGAAGAAGGCAAGTATAACATAAACAACACCCAATAACTTTTTTTTAATCACTGCATGTGCATTTAATTTTGTATGACTACAAGGATATTACCTTAGCTACTTTTATCCTGATATTCACCCTCGGGAATGCATTTGGTTATGTTGTGCTAGGTGCAAGTGCGAACTCATGTCCTTTTGGTTAATTAATTTTGACTAATGGCTCTATGCAATTAATTGTTGGGCTTGACCATGAAGCGGTTCATGTCCATTTTAATAATCTGCTTTTTAGCAACATGGTTTAGGGATGCCTGAGCAATGTGCTCGTGTGCTTTTGCGGCTTTCCTCCTTAAGGACCGGTTCACAAAGTGACCACCTGGGACAACAGTGCTACCATAAGGCCGGAATGGGATGGACTTAGCTGATTAATTAGATTGTGTTAGTTTGTTGTAACTTACCTGCGGGGCAAGAGGGGAGGTTAGCTTGTGTGGTCGCTGCTCTGGCTTAGGTTCAGTGTGCTTTACATGATGTATGTGCTTCTCCCTTTGTGAGGCGGACACCACCGTTGCGACCCTGAATCCTTAGCGGTTACATCTTGCTAAAGTGATCTTTGTAAAGGCTTCGTAGTGTGCTTGCTAGTCATCTCACCTAAGGTGTGTGATGAACCCCTAGCGTAGCGCAAGACTTGTGGGTAAAGATGTACAACCTCTCGAGAGTGTAAAACTGACATGTCAGCTGTGCTCACGGTTATGAGCGGCCCAGACCCTTCCCAGTGATTAGCGGTGTTCAAAGGTTTTGGTTATGCTGATGGTTATATCAACTAAATGTTATTTACTTCTTTATGCATTATCTTTGGGTTAATTGTTCTTTAATCAATAATAGTAAACACGCTTTAAATAAAGATGTTCAATTTAAAAGCTCATGCAGTCTGTCAGCTAAACCTAGAGCCTCATGGTTTATGTTATATTTGTTGAGTACGAGTTGCTGTACTCACGCTTGCTTCTTTATATTTATTCCTTGTTGGGGGGAAAAATCCAACCACTGCTCAGTTGATGGAGATGCTGAATGTTTTACGCTTCTGCAATGCTACGCTATACTCTAAGTTAAAGACATGGGTTAATGTGTAATAATGTGATGTTTAAATGTTATATACACTTTTATCTTTGACATGTGTCTGAGGTACCTATGTAATTTGTCATGTATATGCGAGACTTGATCCTGGCGCATATATATTTTGCACGGTTTTGTTCGTTGGAATCCGGGCATGACATTGGGTCTCCCTCATGGGTTTTCCACATAGTGAAGTGCGTTGTGCACCAAACGAAGATCTTAAATGTCTTTATGCCTTTTGCAAGAAGAAGTGCTATGCCCCGGTTCTTGACATGGTCCGTCACTGGATGGAAATGCCAAAAACCAACACCCCATAAACATCATATCGCTAGTCACCAAGATTGCATCCAACCTGGATGTCCTAGAAAACGCCCAGGTTACTTACATCCCTGATGACATGTCGCACATCATTGAGGAGCAGCACTTTATTTAGGCACACTTCATGAAGAGGGATGAGAGTGGGAACCTAGTTATGACCTACTTTGGGCATAATTTTGAGCTACCGCTTCCAGCACCACAATTCGACTTGTACAAAGTTAGGAGCCTAACCATGCAGCTCGACGCGGAAGCACCACGTCAGAGCATTGGAGGCGTCATGACTAGAGGCCAACGACGACGAGCGAAGGAATGTCAATGTGAGGCATGAGAGGAAGCAGGAATAGGTCCATCACGGGCACGCCACGCTGCCACTTAGATAGGAAGTATTGACCTGAAACTGTTATGGTTCCATCAATACGGCTAGCCCGAGCCATGGTATAGTAGCAGTGGTGGAGGCCAAAGCTCATACCTGCCATCACATGGTACTTAGTACTATGGAGGTGGGAATGCATCACAGGAGATAAGTAGAGATCAAGGCCACTCTGCATCAGCTTGGTTCTATGCCGAAAACATGGCTAGCATCAACTCCACAATGGAGGGGATGAACTTGGGCCAGTACGATCACAGCCTGTACCAGTAGGTGGACGACATCACCTGTCGCACCGCAACAATGGACCAACGGCTTCAGGACAACACCAACATGATTAAGAACCTGAATGAACAAGTACTAGCCGGCTTCAGCAATGCTTAGGAGTTTTACAACTACTACTACTACCAAAACCCCTAGCTTCATTGCCCGTTTCAGAGTAAGGCCCCCGATTCTCGTCCTTGTTTCTCCTTATGCAGCAGCAGTAGTATCAGTCCAACTAGCAGTTCCAGCAGTACCCGTCCTACCCAGCAGCAGTAGCCCGACAGCAACACCAGTCCCACTGACACGAAGAGTAAGTACTACTAAATAATGTCTTCTTTGTTTATTTATCGTTTGTTATTTATGTGTATATTTTTATTAAAAAAAAGTCAACAAAAACAAACTCCCACTTTTGGTATATTACCTTCATTATGGAAATGATGAATAGTTGCTCTATTATGTTCTTGTTTAGTTGTCTATGCAAGACCATACCTAGCTTAATTTCGAGCTTGTGTGTATAAAATGAGAACCCGACCATTTACTTTGTGGATGCCATTTGCACAAACTTTGTCTAATTTGTTGTGAGAAATTATATGACTAAGTACTAGACCACCTCTCACATTTTCTTAGTAGGATGAACATCTCAGGTTATTCTTTTTGAAAAAGGAAAAATAAAGTTCCCCCATTGGTTTTAAACACCTAACAGAGCCAAATATACTGAAAATATCTAAGCCTCTTATTTAAGCTGTTTAGTGTTGTTTTTGAGCTTTGTCAAATTTTGAGTCTCATTGAATGGAATCTCTATCTTGTGAGTCACTGGAGCAAAATCCACCATTACATTTGCATTTACCTATCCTGGGTATGCATCCATACATCTCCAAATAATACCTTTAACCTTACTCCTTCCAAATCAAAATGAGGTAGGATGTGGAGCCATAAAAAAGAAGAATAAAAGCATGCTAGTCAAAGCTTGGCAAAAGTACGAAAAAGAAAAGCATGCTAGTCAAGCATGGCAAAAAGAGAGAAAATACAAAAGGCTCCATATCCATACCCATCACAAAAGGAGAAGGGAAGGAAAACAAGGAGATTCACCCATCCATCCACCAAATAAGCTCCAATGATAAATAAGAATTGCTGATGTAGTACATTCTTTTGGTCCAATCTTACGCTTTGCAAAATAAACAACCTAAGCAAGCTAAGTTTTTCAATCACCCTGAGCTCCACAAAAGCTTTAGTGTAGGAAAAATCTTGGTCGTGCTCTTGGCCCTTTTGGTGAGGATACACTGCTGAGCAATCAAGAGTACCTCTAGGGAAACTTGCTTTTATTTTGAAAAACTTCAAAACACCTGAGATAGAATCCAAAAAGAAATGTTTTGAGCTGGAGCCTACAACGAAGTCATTCTTCATCTCAACCACCCAAGGCATGGTAAGTCAAAAAGATGCACCACAGGTATGAGAAAAGGTGATCATTGCATACATTATGGTTTGAAACAAAAGCATGGGTGTCGGTTATGTATAGCCTCTATTCCTGAACAATGATATCGTAGCAACTCCTGATCCATAACCCATCTTGGCTTTACTCGAGGATGAACAAAGGTCTAAGCTTGGGCGGCTATTGATGGTCGTTATTGCACTACTTTCGACCATCAACTATCCATAAATATGAAGGAAAATACATCAAAGTGTAGACAATCCCTTGTTACTGACATATCTCCACGAGTTGTGTTGAATATTTGAGTGGAGGTGCAAGAACAGCTGAAAACAGGCAAAATTTGGCTAAGTCAGAATAGGACGTGGCTGCCAAGCCAGTGGGCTAGGTCGCCCGGCCAGTAAAAGTGGCCAAAACACCTCATCTTCAACTTGCATGCACATAAACAATGTGTCAACACAATTCCAAGGTGGAAACCGTGAAAAGCCCCATGCAAAACATCGGAAGGCTTGCCACCTCATCGATCCAGCACTTGGATTGGTGAAGTTAGCAATCCGAGGGACTTCCATCCTACGGCTAAGGAAGAAAACATTGAAGATCCAATGATCCGGGGAAAAGCACAAGTTATAACCGCCAACCGCCATGCAACTGACTTGGGGAGGCAAATATGGACCGTGGGATGAAGTAAGGCGGTGGATCCAAGGGTTTGCCAGGCCACTCGGCCTAGGGTGGGGCTACCCAGCCTCCTACCAGGCCGCTCGGCCTGCCACCCGCCCTCACAACCACCTTACCGATCCTATAAGTACCCCCACTCACTTGGTGACTATAAATACCCCGTGTAGCTCACTTGGGAAGTATGGAAGTTGAGTAAAGCATACCATTGTCTTAGTCTTGTAGCAATAGGTTAGTCCTAGGAATTAGAGTTTTGCCTCAGGGATTCTGGAGTTAGCTTCGAGTCTTCGTAAAGCTCTTGTATCTTTCTATCTTTTGTACTCTTGCTACTTCAGTATAATATACTTCATTGATCTATCTTTCAGCTATACTTTACTTTATTTCCTACACTTGCATAGTGTGGTGTACCTTTTTGCACACTAGACCAAGGCATAGGTTTGTGTTGTTCTTTAAGTTCTTTGAATCTTAGTAGACTTGCCGGTGCTATAAGCTTGCCTTAGGCTCTAATCTAAGGTCAAGTTAGGGCTCACCCTCTGATCAAGGATGAGCTTTAGTGATCAAGTTCTCACTTGATCACTAGTTTAGCATGCTATCTTACCCACACAGATCTGCTTGATTGCCCCTATTGGTAATAGTATTAGGGAGCCTCTGTAATCTGACCCCATCTTTCGGTAAGCCCGTAGGCGTTAGCCAGTTGCCGTTCGGTTGGCCAACTATCTACCCCCGTGCCTCCTCGGTGTAGTTTGGAATTTTGGTCTACGCAAGACCCTAGTTCATGTTCAATTAACTTAGTTCAACCACGAATACTCCTATGTAGCAGTTAAGAAATAGAGTTTGTATATCGTAATCTTAGTCGTTGTCCTCCCAGATAGCTATACCAAGTTGTTGACTGCTTTGGTCCCTATTTACTCTTCCCACCATACACTATCTTGTTTATCTTACCCCTGGTGTAAGAATAGTTGGTATTTATCTAAGTTATACAGTACCATTGAAAGTTCGACATTTCATTCCACCTATTTGCCCTTGCTTCCCTGTGGATTTTTACGATACTCGGAATACTCTGAGTGATATAGCTACAATGAATCTCCATGTGTTTGTAGACTAAAATCTGTTACGCTAAGAGAGATCAACAGCGGCTCTGAGTAGGATACTATCCCTCTTCGTTGAAAGTCATAGAGATTGTAGAATAATATTTCTTGGTGCTTCATTTCCGCTCTTGTGAGCTTGGCTAGACCACTCTTTAGGCCTTCAATTTGAGCCCCCAATTCTTTCACTTTTGTCCCTTCACACTTAGGCAAGTCATTAGTAGCAAGGGGACTGAGAGCAAGATTTTCACAAGAAGAAGAGACATTGACCTTCACCACCTTTGGAATGTTAGAGTGCTCAAGACTTGAGTCAATGATCTCATAGGCAATTTCAAGCTCTTGATACTTGTGAGACAACTCTCTACACTCTTGCACAAGTCTCTTGTACTTCTCCTCATTTATCTTGCCAATTTCATGATTTTTAGAAAGAGTCTTGACAAGCCCATTATGTTTGGCAAGTAAAGAGTTGTGAGAAGCCTCGAGATCATTGTGCAACTTCTTTAGAGACAAGTTGCCTTCCTCAATTTGCTTGACATATGCTTTGGACTTAACTTGCTCTTTAAGCAAGGCATTATGTTTTTCAAGCAAATCATGGTGGGTCTCCTCTAGTTTGGCAAGAGTGCTCCCGAGATGCTTTACATTGCCTTTTTCCCTTTTGATCACAGAAACATACTCATCGATTAAAGAAGGAAGATCATCAGGAGAAAGCTCATCATCACTATCATCTACCTCTATTTGTCGTACCTTGGAGCTTTTGGCCATAAGGCACATGGGTAGTGGAGGAAGTGTTGGCTCCTTAGTGGAGATGGCAAGTCCAGCGTAGTCGTCATCATCATCACTTGAGCCTTCACTAGTTTCTTCATCGGTCACCCATTCATTTGTGTCACACATGAAGCTTCTTTGGGGACCTTTCTTCTTCTTGAGGAAGAGCTTTGCCGTGGAGTCACTCTTTTTCTTGTAAAAGGACTTGTGCTTGGGCTTTTTTTCCTCTTCCTCATCGGATTCTTCCTTCTTATTCTTGCCCTTGCGCTTGTTTGGCTTAGGGCAATCATAGGAAATGTGCCCTCCATCACCACAAATGTAGCATTTCTTCTTGTCATCCCTTCTTGGTCGGAATGCCTCCTCTTGGAGTCAAAGTTGAACCCCTTCTTGTTGATCTTGGCACAAAGGCGGTTGAACTTCTTCATCATGAGAGCAAGCTCGGCATCATCCTAATCACCACTTGAGTCATCTTCTTGTTCATCTTGTTCTTCTTCACTTTATGAGCTTGGAGGTGGGAGGATCACCTTTTGGGGAGCGGGGGCTGTCTTGGTCTTGGCTTTGAGTGCCACGGTCTTGCTTAGAGAAGATTCTTCCATAATGCCAAGCACCCCCATTTCATGAGCTTGAATTTGGCTCACCACCTCACTCACTTCAATAACATCTAGATTCTCCTTTTGAAGCATAGTATTGATGATGTTGTACTTGGGCTTGATGAGGATGCGAAGGATCTTTCGGTTCATGGTGCCCTTGTCAAGTTTACAAACATCAAGAGCATTAATATCCTCAATGATGGCATTCAAGCGATGAGAGCCAATGGACTGGCTCCATTGCCTCTAGAGTGATGAGTGATTGTCAACAAAAGCCAAATACCCAGATGGACTTGGGCACAAGACCTCCGATGGATAGGAGGCCCTCCGATGGACTAGAGGTATAGGAAAGCCTTCCAAAGGACTGGAGGCAGGCTCGGCGTCTGTCGGCCATGGGAGTTCGGTACACAGAGGAGCGGCATGGCAACGGTATGAGAAAGTCCTCCAAAGGACTGCGAGGCTGCCCCGATGGACAGGAGATGCCGGGCGCCACCGCGGTGCTCCAATCCGAGTGTGTGGCGCAAAGACGTGCGAGGGAGGATTTGGCGGCTTCAGCTCAAATCTGCCACCCAAGCTACCCAAGCCTTGGTGAGTTGGGCCACGACACGCCAAGATAGAGAAGATGGGCCAAATCCGGCCCAGGCGGAGACTTCCTAAAGTTTCCCGGTTTCTGACTTCAAAACCGGGGGCGGATCGCAGATTGGACTACTGGCCATGTGGAGAACATCTGAGGATTGCGTGGAACTTACGAAGATCAAGACTTCATCGTGGTCGTCCGTCCCGAATTATCCTGTAATCTTTCATTTGAGTCCCTAGGGTTTGTCTAGTTATAGGGACGTAAGTGCAAAACTGTCTAAACAGCACTCGGGTATAAATAGGGCCAAGGCAGGTCATTAGAATGACCCTTGGCTGCGCAGATTAGGTTTTCCTTTGTGATTTTCGTCCTTAAGCCTTGAGCTCAATTGTTAGGGAGGTCAGAGTAGGATTTAGCCGCCTAATCATGAGGGAATGTGAGGGTGGTTGCTTGGGACCAATTTCTGCTTGTATGCTAAATCTATAGACCCATCCTGGGCACTTAATCGAAGCAAATTCGTGCAGCAACCTTGTGTTGATCCCCTTCCTCTCTCTCTTTGGTTTTTGGGTACAATCCTTGGCTTTTGGGTGTTTGTGTTGGCCAAGCTTGAATCCATTCTTTTGCTGATGCTTTGGACTTGCTAGGACGTGGAGATCATGAATTAGTTCATCTCAATCCTACAGGATTGCCACGAGCAAGTTTCCTTTGTGTTTTCCCCCTTCTTGCCCAAAGATTGCCATCTCACAAAATTTGAAATTCCCACCGATCCCTCGACCATTTTGCGTTGATATTTTGGGAAAAGCTTTGGAATAGGGTCCAGATAGCCTGTGCAAAATTTCGTGAAGATTGGACAAGATTTGGTCTGGTTTGGGTTAGAAATCCCTCTGTGTGCGACTCTACTGGACAGTCCGGCAGAGGCCACCGGACAGTCCGGTTCCACCGGATAGTCCGGCAATGCCCACCAGACAGTCCGGTGTGAGGCTCTACCCAGGCCATGTCACCGGATAGTCCGGCAGATGGCACCGGATAGTCCGGTCCCACCGGACAGTCTGGTGTTGGCCATCGGACAGTCCGGTCCATGCAGAGAGTTGCAGTATTCTTCCCACTTTGATTTTTTCGCTGTGTTTCTGCTTTGGATTTTTGCATTCCCCACTTTAAGACCATTCTCTTTGCTTGCTGTGAGTCAGTGAGATGCACCTCTATGCGGTGAGTGCTGTGTGGCAGTTTTAGCAAGATCGTTGCCTCGGTGCCATTCTTTTTAGGATCTTAAGTTTTCTTGCATTGGTGCATATCCTCACAGTGGACGGCACGCTTGCGGTGCTAAGCACGTATCTGTTCAGTAGACGGTGCCTTGTTTTTTTTTCTCTCGAGATTTGTTGAGCACCTTCTTGGAGGTTGTGATTTTGAGTTTTTAAGTGCTCCTATTCACCCTCCCCTCTAGTCGCACGTCTCGGTCCTACATTTGGTATCAGAGCCGGTTAGGTTTCTTCATACCTTTACCGGTGAGAAACCAGTAGCGACTATGACTCACTTCGAGAAGATTTTGGTTCTTGGCTCCGATGGCTACTCCTATTGGAAGGGTAGGATGAGAGCATTCTTGCTTAGCTAGGGCCAGGACATATGGGATGCTACTCAGAGTGCGAACTTTGTGGTTCTTCCAATTGCTCAGCGCACTACCCCAGCGATTGTGGCTCAGCATGAGGCGAATGCCAAAGCTGTTAACTTTCTCTTCTCAGGACTTGGTCCAGTTGATTATGAGAGAGTGAGCCACCTGGAGACTGCCCGTCAGATCTGGTCCCTGCTGAGTGCATACCATGAGGGCACTGCTACTATCAAGGGGCGTCTCGTTGAGACTTACAGGCACGAATATGAGAATTTCGTTCAGAAGCCTGGTGAGTCCATCGATGACTTGTTTGGTCATTTTTAGTCGATCATCAACAAGTTGCGCATTAACTCCAGCCCTGAGAGGATCCCATACACCGACCATCAGCAGGCTGTCAAATTGCTGTATGCGTTGGACAGGAAGGTATAGGAGATTAAGGTTAACTCGATCATCGAGTCTGAGGCCTATGACACTATTGGAGTGGAGACTCTTTACAGCAAGCTCAAGGCCACAGAGGTGGATTACACGTTGAGAGATTCTCTCGCTTGTACTGGCTCCAAGAGCTTGGCCTTGGCTTCTCCCTCCGGTGAGGCCGCTACTAACCCCTAGCTTCACAACTTTTCGTTTTCTGCTCTTATGTCTGTTACAGAGGAGCAGTTGGCGTCACTTGGGGATGATGAGCTTTGCCTGGTGTCTATCCGCTTTCAGCGCACCTATGACAACCGGATGAGCAAGAAGAGGGGCGAGAGGCCCAAGTGCTTCGAGTGCGGAGAGGTCGGCCACTTCATCGCCGAATGCCCGAACAAGCAGAACGACTATTACAAGAAGGGCAAGAGCCACTCCCACGACTCCGACAAGTACCACTCCGGCAAGCGCTACTATGGCAAGCGCGGCCACTCCAAGCATCGCTCCGGCAAGATCAAGAACTTCAGGAAGGCTTTCAAGAGCTACCAGAAGGACAACCGAAAGCAGGACAAGGCCTTCTTCGCCGAGCTTGGAGGACTTTGTAGCGGACCGTCCTCTTCTTCCTCTTCGTCCTCGTCGAGTTCAAGCGATGAGGAGATCGTCACCAAGTGGGACAAGAGGGGAGATCAAGGCGACCCAGCTGGACCCTTCTACGTCTCCACCAAGTCCAAGTGCAAGCACAAGGTCCACCAAAGATCCTTCTGCTCCATGGTGCTTGAGGACCAGAATGACAAGGGCAATGACAACGACTCATCCGATGAAGAGGTAACTCCTGAAGGACCAGAATGACAAGGGCAATGACAATGACTCATCCGATGAAGAGGTAACTCCTGAATAAGCTGAGATTCTTGAGATGTTGGAGGCCAATAGTCGTGAGTTGAAAGCCCAGGACAGGATGTTGGAGATGGCAGCCAAGAAGCTGCAGAAGCAGAAAGCCAAGTTGGCTGATGCTTTAGCTGAGATTGAGAGGCTGAAGAGTGCGCCAGCCCAGCCTAGTGAGCTTGAGTGCTCTACCTGTGAGACTTTGATGAGAGATCTCTGTGAGCAGAAGAGCAAGTATGCTCATCAGGTAGAGGAGATGGATAAGCTAAAGATAGAGTTAGGCAAGCTCCAGTCTAAACTGGATGAGCCTATTGTGTGTGAGGAGCCTGAGTGTGAGATGTGCCCCCACCTAGCTGTTGACATAGCTAAGTTGAAGGTGAAGTGTGAGGGGCAGCTCAAGGATTTAGAAGAGCTTAGGGCTAGACCCACACTTTTGGGTGCATGCATGGTCTGTCCTGCTTTGAGGAGTGAGCTTGAGCAGGTGAGAGCTGACCTTGAGGTGCTTTCATCACCCCCTGACACGTGTGAGAGCTGTCTCACTTTGAGGTTGATGTTGGTGGATAGGGATGCCACCATTAAGAAGTTAGAGAAGTCTGCTCCCTCCATTCCCTCTCTAGACTGCCCCACTTGTGCTGCCCAGACTCTAGTTCTGGAGGATCTGAGAGAGGAGAAACAAACTTTGGTTGATGAGAACAACAGCTTGAGAGAGGTGCTCAGTTGGATGTATGATAGAGAGCCACAACTAAGGATGATTTTAGAGAGCACCAAGAGAGCTCAGGTGATATGAGTGGACTTGGGTTAGGAGAGTGCAGTACTTCGGGTGAGAAGAAGAGTTCCCAAATTAAGCTTAAGACTGCCTCTCCTTAGCCTAACCCTACTGTTGATGGGGTTTACCACGAGCCTTCCAAGGCTGCCCCAAAGAAGCAGTTCTGGACACCCAAGCCCTCACAAGCTAAGCTGGACAAAGTAGTGACTGAGATTCTCAAACCTCCAGTGAGCAAGGAGAGAGTCCAGCAGCTTGTTCCACCTAAGGCTACTCCACCTAAGCCCAAGGCCCAGACTAACCCCACTCCTAAGAGGCCTATCTACCAGTGGGACTTTTGCCAGCGCAATGGCCACTTGGAGGAGTTTTGCTTCAGGAGGAAGCGAGTTGAGAGGCAGGAGAGAGCCTGGGGAAACCAGGATCAGTTCTACCAGGGTGGTAGGCAGGATTCTCCCCACCGCGGTGAGATGAGAGACCGCTTTATTCGTTGTAAGAGAGGAGGCGGCTTTCAGGCCCATGCTCCTGGTGGTGAGAGACGCTTTGCTAGTCGAGCTCCTAGTTGTTTTCAGCGCGGCTATGGATCTCGTGACCGAGGCTTTCTTAGAGGGTTTGAGAGCTCACGCTTTGGAGATCGTGGGTACCCAGATAGTTGTGATGCTTACCTTGACTGTGCTTTTCCTACTTTTGAGCAGATGGCTCAGCACTGGTTCAGCAGTTTCACTAACCCCAGTGCTGGACCATTTGCTCACTCTTGCTTTCCTTGATTTTGCAGGATCGAGCCCTGGAGGACATATGGATCATGGACTCCGGCTGCTCTAGGCACATGACAGGGCACCGTAGATGGTTCTCTAGCCTCAACCCCGTGAGCACCAAAGAATACATCACATTCGGGGATAATGGTCAAGGTAAAGTGTTGGGTGTTGGTTCTGTTGCTCTTTCTGGCAAGCTTTCCCTGAGGGAAGTGGCTTTGGTGAGGAATTTGGGGTTCAATTTGGTTTCTGTCTCACAACTTCTCAAGGAAGGGTTTGACGTTCGCTTTAAGGAGGGTTCTTCTTTTGTGCTTGATGCTAAGGAAAACCTTGTTTGTCAGATTTTGCCCTATGGGCAGGTTTCTAAGGTTGACCTTGCATCTGTTTCTAGCCCTCCTTGGTGTTTGGTTGCTAGTACTTCTGCTGATATTTGGAAGTGGCATAGGAGGATTGGCCATTTGAATTTTGATCTGCTAGCCAGGTTGAGCTAGATGGGCCTGATCCGAGGATTGCCCAATTTGAAAGCAGAAAAGGACTTAGTGTGCCACCCTTGTCGCCATGGCAAGATGGTTGCCGCTTCTCATGCACCTGTCAATCAAGTTATGACCTCTTACCCGGGTGAGCTGCTACATATGGACACTGTTGGTCCTACTCGGGTACAGTCGGTTAGTGGGAAGTGGTTTGTGCTTGTAGTTGTGGATGACTTTTCTCGCTTTTCGTGGGTGTTCTTCATGGAATTCAAAGATGAGGCTTTTGGCTTTGTTCGGGATCTGGTCTTGAGGTTAAGGAATGAGAGTCATAAGGCCATGAGGGCTATCCGCAGCGACAATGGCGGAGAATTTCGTAACTCTCGTTTTGAAACCTTTTGTCGTGACCTAGGTCTTGATCACCAATTCTCGTCTCCTTATACCCCACCTCAGAACGGTGTTGTGGAACGAAAGAACTGTACACTTGATGAGATGGTGCGGACGATGCTTGATGAGCATAGGACTCCGCGACGCTTTCAGGCTGAGGCTATGAATACGGCCTGTTACATTTCCATCCTCATCTTCCTACGAGCTTTCTTAGGGAAGACTTCGTATGAGCTACGGTTTGGTAGGCAGCCTAGCGTCAAGCACTTGCGTGCATTTGGCTGCAGATGCTTTGTGCTCAAAAAGGGGGGGCATTTGGACAAATTTGAATCTCACTGCTTGGATGGTATTTTCCTTGGGTACGCCTCTAGCTCTAGGGCATATAGAGTGTGGATCCTTGATACCAAACAAGTGGTTGAGACCTGTGAAGTTTCCTTTGATGAATCTATGCCTTGCACAACCCCTGCATTTGAGCTTTCAGGTGATGATGAAGAGGGTGCTCCCATCTTTGAAGATGAGGAAGGCGAAGTAGATGCTGGTGATGCAGGAGCCACTACACCAGCTGTAGCTCCTGCCCCCTCTGCTACGAGCTCTGAAGACGAAGGAGGACCCTTGCCGATGGCCTCCTCCTCACTCCCCTGACCGCAAGCTCGAGCAGAGGCTGGCCCCGCTGAGGATGCAGGGGAGGTGACCTTCGAGATTGTTCCATCTCGACAGGTCCAGCGGGATCACCCTCCAAACGGGATGATTGGAGATCTACACCAGCGTGTCACACGCTCTTTGGTTAACTCTCTATCCTTCTTCTGCCACTCTACATTTGTTGCTTCTTTCGAACCTTGGGATGTGTCACATGCATTATCTGATCCTAGTTGGGTGAACGCCATGCATGAGGAGTTGGAGAACTTTGAGAGAAACCATGTCTGGGATTTAGTTGAACCTCCACCGAATTGCCACCCTATAGGAACCAAGTGGGTCTTCAAGAACAAACAGGGTGAGGTTGGGATGGTTGTGAGGAACAAAGCGAGATTGGTCACCTAGGGTTTCTTTCAGAAGGAGGGGATAGATTATGAGGAGACCTTTGCCCCTGTAGCTCATTTAGCAGCCATTAGAATTATGCTTGCCTTTGCTGCCTCTAAAGGCTTCAAACTACAGCAAATGGATGTCAAGTCAGCCTTCCTAAATGGTTACATAGAGGAGGAGGTATATGTGAGACAACCTCCTGGCTTTGCGAGTGCCAAGTTTCCAGACTGGGTGTATAAGTTGAGAAAAGCCCTGTATGGTCTGAAGCAAGCTCCAAGAGCTTGGTATGCTAGGTTGAAAGCTTTCCTGCTCAAGTCTGGTTTTGTGATGGGTTCAGTAGACAAGACATTGTTTTTGTTGAGTCATGGCGATGACACCCTTCTAGTTCAGATATATGTTGATGACATTATCTTTGGTGGTTCATCTCACGCTTTGGTGTCTAAGTTTGCTGAACAGATGAGAAGTGAGTTCGAGATGAGTCTCATGGGTGAGCTTCAGTTCTTCCTCGGGCTACAGATCAAGCAAGGCCCTGAAGGAACATTCATCCATCAAGCCAAGTACACGAAGCACATCCTGAAGAAGTCTGATATGGGAGATTGCAAGCCTATGGCTACTCCCATGTTAACACAGATGGCGCTTGATGCAGATGAAGAGGGAGAAGTGGTGGACCAGAGAAAGTACCGATGGATGATCGGCTCACTTCTGTACCTGACGGCGACCAGACTGGACATTCAGTTCGTGGTTTGCCTCTGTGCACGATTTCAGGCCTCACCTAGGACATCTCACCGTCAAGCGGTGATGCGCATCTTCAGGTGTTTGAAATACACTCCTGTGCTTGGTCTTTGGTTCTCTTCATCTTTGACTCTCACTCTTCGAGGGTATTCGGATGCTGACTTTGCGGGTTGTCAGTTGGAGCGCAAGTCTACTTCCGGCACTTGCCAGTTCCTTGGTTCCTCTCTTGTCTCTTGGTCCTCATGCAAGCAATCTAGCGTATCCACTTCCACTACAGAAGCCGAATACATTGCTGCTGCTAGTTGCTGCTCCTAGCTCCTTTGGATGAAATCCACCTTGAGTGACTTTGGCCTGAGCTACAAGAAAATCCCTCTCCTAGTAGATTCTACTTCTGCTATCTCTGTAGCTAAAATCCCCGTCTTGCATTCTAGAACCAAACATATAGACGTGAGGTTTCACTTTCTGAGAGATCACTATGAGAAGGGAGATATAGACTTGGTCCATGTAGCTACCAAGAACCAGCTAGCTGATATCTTCACCAAGCCCTTAGAGCTAGCCGCTTTTGCTCACTTGCGTGGGGAACTTGGTGTTTGTTACCCCTTTTAGGTTGGGGTAACTTTGTTGTAGTTTAGGTTTTGTTTTAACTTTTCTTTGCTTCTCCTTGCTTTGCTTTGCCTTTCTTGCATTTTGTATCATACCATGCATTGCATTGTAACATATGCATTTTCACTTACACTAGCACTAGAGCTCTTCTGGTATGACTAGTCAGTACTTGCTTGTGCTAGATTGTACAGTTGCTTGCATGATCATGGTTGGCTAAGCTCCTTGAATCTGTCTAATATCTTTTGTGAGCTAAGTCATTTTTTAAATCACAAACCATGATCACCACTTGACTTGGCTACCTAGCATGTGTAGGAATGTTGAATGCTATGCTATCTTTTCATGCTTGGATATGCTAGTCGTATGCCTTTGTTAAGTTGTTGCCTAAGCATTTATGACACCTTGCTTAAACCTGAAATCTGAATTTAAATTGTGTACATGTGTGTCTTCTGAGCTGAAATGAAAAGATCCAGGTGGGTTCGCTTGTCACACTGATCTAGTTTGAGATCGCTTGCATTTGCACTCTGGCATGAACTTGGACTAGGCTGTGTATGACCAAAACCTTGTCTTAAGCTTTTGATGGTTTTCTGAACCTAGGCTTGGCACTAGTTGGTAAGAAGTGGCAAAGACAAGTAAATAACCCCAGGCACATGATCTGATTTGCTTGAAGTTAAAAATTGTGAAATCTGAAATCTGCAAGTCTCTAAATTGCTTATGGTCTGTTGTATATGCTTTGGTTGAGAGTAGCACACCTTGTACGTCTTGCTAGCATCTTGCTGTTCATGCCTATCTTGCTAGATGCTATTCATGTTGGTGATGCTTTCTTTTCAACAACCCTGAAAAACATGCTCCTGATCTGTATAAGATAGATTCAATTGAGCTTGTTTGCATGCTTCCTTGCCCTCACTTGCTCTGTATGCTAGAACTTGTATTTACTAGCATTTCATCCCTGCTGAGCTCTTCATGGTACACTTCCTGCATTTCATGTGATTTTTTAAGGGGGAGTTATCCATTTCAAGGGGAGTTGAGTTCTATGAACCCTTGATGTGTCCATTGTCAACATGGGGGAGAGAAGATGGATGTTGACCTTGAGGGGAGAGATGATCCTAGGGGGAATTCATGGACCAAGGGGGAGAACTCTATAGAGATCTAGTTGAGGGGGAGTTTGAGCTTTTAGCATGCTTTTGTATTGGTGCGTTGAGCCTTTTGCCTCTTTCTAGAGGAGTCGATGCTTTGCCTAAGCATGACTGTGTTGAGCCAGTTTGCCTCATTCCTGAGGGGTCATGCTTTAGTTTGATCGACTGCGATTGAGCGGTTTCCCTTGTCTTAGGGGGTCGATCTTTGGTTTTGTTTCTGTTGTCTCAATTTGCCCTTTTCTGCTTATGTCTGGCTTTTGGGCATCTTGAGCAACTTCTTCTTTTCTTCTTTCTTTTCGGTTTTACGCTTTCCTTCTTGTCTTTGTTCTATTTCAGGTTACAGGTTGAAGGTGTTGATAATGCACTCATCAAGGGGGAGATTGAGAGCCAATGGATGAGCTCTATTGCCTCTGGAGTGATGAGTGATTGTAAACAGAAGCCAAAGACCTAGATGGACTTGGGCACAAGACCTCCGATGGACAGGAGGCCCTCCGATGGACTGGAGGTAGAGGAAAGCCTTCCGAAGGACTGGAGGCATGCTCGGCGTCTGTCGGCCATGGGAGTTCGGTACACGGAGGAGCGGCATGGCGACGGTAGGAGTAAGTCCACCGAAGGACTGCGAGGCTACCCCGATGGACAGGGGATGTCGGGCGCCACCACGGTGCTCCAATCCGAGTGCGTGGCGCGAAGATGTGCGAGGGAGGCTTTGGCGGCTTCAGCTCAAAACCGCCACCCAAGCTACCCAAGCCTTGGTGAGTTGGGCCACGACTCACCAAGATAGAGAAGATGGGCCAAATCCGGCCCAGGCGGAGACTTCCTAAAGTTTCCCGGTTTCTGACTTGAAAACCGGGGGCGGATCACAGATTGGACTACTGGCCACGTGGAGAACATCTGAGGATTGTGTGGAACTTACGAAGATCAAGACTTCATCGTGGTCGTCCATCCCGAAATATCCTGTAATCTTTCGTTTGAGTCCTTAGGGTTTGTCTAGTTGTAGGGACCTAAGTGCAAAACCATCTACACATCACTCGGTTATAAATAGGTCCAAGGCAAGTCATTAGAATGACCCTTGGCTGTCTAGATTAGGTTTTCCTTTGTGATTTTCGTCCTTAAGCCTTGAGCTCCATTGTTAGGGAGGTGAGAGTAGGATTTAGCCTCCTAATCATGAGGGAAGGTGAGGGTGGTTGCTTGGGACGAATTTCTGCTTGTATGCTGAATCTATAGACCCATCTTGGGCACTTAATCGAAGCAAATTCGTGCAGCAACCTTGTGTTCATCCCCTTCCTCTCTCTCTTTGGTTTTTGGGTTCAATCCTTGGCTTTTGTGTGTTTGTGTTGGCGAAGCTTGAATCCCTTCTTTTGCTGATGCTTTGGACTTGCTAGGACGTGGAGATCATGACTTAGTTCATCTCAATCCTGCAGGTTTGCCACGAGCAAGTTTCCTTTGTGTTTTCCCCCTTCTTGCCCAAAGATTGCCATCTCACGAAATCTGAAATTCCCGCCGATCCCTTGACCATTTTGCATTCATCTTTTGGGAAAAGCTTTGGAATAGGGTCCAGATAGCCTGTGCAAAATTTCGTGAAGATTGGACAAGATTTAGTCTAGTTTGGGTTGGAAAACCCTCTGTCTGCGACTCTACCGGACAGTCCGGCAGAGGCCACCGGACAGTCCGGTTCCACCGGATATTCTGGCAGCACCCACCGGACAGTCTGGTGTGAGGCTCTGCCCAGGCCGTGTCACCGGACAGTCTGGCAAAAGGCACCGGATAGTCCGGTCCCACCGGACAGTCTGGTGTTGGCCATCGGACGGTCCGGTCCAGGCAGGGAGTTGCAGTATTCTTCGCACTTTGAAATCTCCGTTGTGTTTCTGCGTTGGATTTTTGCATTCCCCACTTTAAGACCATTCTCTTTGCTTGCTGTGAGTCGGGGAGACGCACCTCTGTGCGTTGAGTGTCGTGTGGCAGTTTTAGCAAGATCATTCCCTCGGTGACATTCTTTGTCAGATCTTAAGTTTTCTTGCATTGGTGCGTATCCTCACAGTGGACGACACCCTTGCGTTGCTAGGCATGTATCTGTTCAGTAGACGGTGCCTTGTTTTTGTTTCTCTCGAGATTTGTTGAGCTCCTTCTTGGAGGTTGTGATTTTGAGTTTTTAAGTGCTCCTATTCACCCCCCCTCTAGTCGCACATCTCGGTCCTACAAGCGAGAGTACATGGAATTGCAATTTTCTTGAGGAAGCACCTTGAAGTCATCATATTTAGCCTTAAGCACATGATATTTTTGCTCTCTAACTTTGGTGGTGCCTTCATAAATTTCTACAAGTTCAGCCCCAATATCACATGCATTCAGTTTCCTTGAGACCTTAGCTAATACCTCTTGGCTAATGCTTTAAAAGATAGCATTCTAGGCCCTAGCATTCCACTTGATATGGTCGTTAGTGTGGGGCTCCACAAATCCAAACTCGGTGGCTTCCCACACTTCAGGGGCAATGGACTCAAGGTAGGCTCGCATGCGAGCTTTCCAATAGCTAAAGTTCTTGCCCTCAAAGTAGGGGACCGAACCACCCATCTTGGACATCTTGCTCTAAGCAGAGAAGCATAGTGATCCAATGAGCAATGACGCTCTGATACCACTTGTAGGGATCGGATGACCAAGAGGGGGGTGAATTGGGCTAAATTCAAACTCTAATCGAAAGTCCTTAACCTAACGAACTACAATTAGCCCACTTCACCCTCTAAGCAAAATAGCCCTAACTAGTGACAAATAGACCTACTCATGCTAGTGAAAGAGATAGTCCTACTCATGTTGAAGGAAATGATAAACTTACTCATACTAGTAACCACAAAGATGACTGTTGCAAGGGATATACTATCCAAGAGGAAGCTAAGCATGGTAACTACAAGATGCAATCCATGAAAATAAGCAATCATACAAGAGTATCATGTAGAGGAGCTAGGAGAAGAGACAACCAGATTTTTTCTCGTGGTATTGGAGGTTTGGCACCCTCCCTAGTCCACGTTGCAGCACACGCAAGGTGTTTTGCCGCCTCTCATGCTTATGGGAGCTCACTAAGAGTCTCCGTTCGCTATCATGGCAAGGTGGAGCTCAAGCCTTTACACCATTGTTCTTCGGGCTTCCACAATCTCCTTGGCAAGCTCTGAGAATGCACTCCAGTCACTAAGTCCACCTAGGTGCTGCCAAACACCTAGAGTAACAAGCCTCCGGTCATCACTTGATCTTGATCCTCACCAAGATGGATGCACACAAGCCTCTTGACCTTGATCTTGCTTTCAAAGGTGTGAATATGTGAGTGGTTGATGCAAAGGTTGAAGAACAAATGGCTCTTTGAGTGTATGAGTTTACTGGAGTGTCAAAGAGCAATAAATGAACTAAGGGATCTCATATATATAGCCCTCCAAGCTGATAGAGCCATTGTAGAAGGGGAGGGCTGACACAATGTACCTCGGATTGTCCGGTCACTTACTTTTTCTAACTTCGGACAATCTGGTCCATGTAGTTTTCCAACGGTCACTAACGCACTACGTCACTGTACTATTTGTCCAATGTTTTTTCTGAGGTGTGGCGTTCAGACAATACGGTCCGTGTAGATGTTTGAACTCTGGAAAACTAGCCGTTACTGTGCTGGTTACTTTGTCCTTAGTTTTATACGATCTATGTACCTCTAACAATCCGTTCCATGTAATACCTTGACCTCATTGAAAAAACACAGCGTCGGGTATCTTTGTCCTTCCATTTGTCCGATCTTCAAGTTAGTATTGTATGGTCCATTCTTCTGCAGATTTTCCACAAGTGTATAGCTTCAAGTTTCTTTGTCCTTCCATTTGTCTAGTTACACTAGAGTGGACAATCTGGACCACTAGGTTTGCTTGGCCTTTGGACTGGATAACTTCATCTCAAACCTCAATTTGTCCACTCCCTTGTTTTTCCTCAAAGAGGACTGTCTGGTCCATACACCTTTTTCTGATTCTCATATTCCTTCAAGTATATTGATTTGAACTTTTGAACCTTGAGCCTATGTAGCTTGCCCCTTTGCTATTCTTGATTGATTTGGCTTTTGTGTGCATCCAAAACTTGGCAATTCTTGCGATCATGCTACTAACCATTGACCCCCCTTAATAGTGCGGACACTAGGAAGCTACAAATACTACCTAAGCAAGGATCCCCCAACACCATTGATCCTTGACTCTAGAAGAGTCCATAGCCTTCGAGATATGGATGAGAACCAAGTCCGCCTTCATGAAAAATTAACCTTGAAACTAAGGGGCCATAATTATATCCAATGAGCAACCATATCAACGAGATTAATTAAACCTACACTTAGTAGCTCATTAGACAACAATTTAAGCTTGTCATTCAATCACCGAAACTCACCTTTCCTCCTCGCGCAGCCCTGCACGGCCCCTACAAGTGTGTCCTCCTCATGCAGCCCTACGTGGCAGCCTCTCCCTCGCATGGCACAGCACCGACGGCCCTCTGCAAGCAGTGCTCCAACACAGTGCGCCTCATCTGCGCAACAACCCCGATCCATTGACCTTGAGCGGTGGCCTCTTCAGTCGTGCCCGAACCCTAGGGGCCCTCGACGCCCTACAGTGGCCTCCTTGAGTGCACCCGGCCAACAGCCCTCGACCCCGTGCGGCGGCCTCCCCGGTTGTGCCCTGACCGAATAGCCCTTGACCCCGTGCGACTATACGGAAAATGGCTCTTGTGCCATATTTCCATGGTTATGTTTTGGACTCCATAGTGAAGAATCCAATGCCTTGTGCCATATTTCCATGAAATGCCTTCAAACCAAGTTGAAGAGTGAGTGTGACCTTGTTTGCCATCCCTATCACCACAGGAAGATGGTTGCTGCTTCCCACACACTTGTGAAGTAAGTGATGATGGCTCACCTTGGAGAGTTGCTTCATATGGACACAATTGGTCCTTCTCAGGTGAGGTCTGTTGGAGGGAAGTGGTACGTTCTAGTGATCGTGGATGATTTTTTTCGCTGGTCTTGGGTGTATTTCATGGAATCGAAGGATGAGGCTTTTGAGTTTGTTCATGACTTGGTTTTGAGGTTGAGAAATGAATCAAATCATGCCATGAGAGCTATACGCAGTGACAATGGCTCAGAATTCAAGAATGATCATTTCAAAGCCTTTTGCCATAGCCATGGTCTTGACCACCTATTTTTGTCTCGATATGTCCCCTAGCAGAATGGTGTGGTTGAGCGCAAAAATTGAACCCTTGTTGAGATGGATAGGACAATGCTCGATGACCATAGGACTCCTAGGAAATTCTGGGCCAAGGCGATTAACACCGTGTGCTACATTTCCAACTGCATTTTTCTCTGAACTCTTCTCCATAAGACCTCGAATGAGTTGCAGTTTGGGTGGTACCCAAAAGTGAGCCACCTATGGGTGTTTGGTAGTAGGTGCTTTGTGCTCAAGCAGGGGAACTTGGACAAATTCAAACCTCGTAGTTTTGATGGATTTTTTCTTGGTTATGCCACGCATTCGCGTGAATGCCGCGTTTGGCTCTTGGACTCCAATAAGATTGGTGAGACTTGTGAAATTACATTTAATGAAACTATACCTTGCACAACCATTGGCTTTGAGCTTGCAAGTGATGAGGAGATAGGTACTACCATCTTTGAGGAAGATGAGGAAGAGGATGGAGGTATTTCTGGTGATACTACACCTACTGCAGCTCCAGAACCTGTTGCTTCGCTTTCAGAGAATGATGAGGGAGCTCCAGTACCTTCTCCTTCGACTACTTGGGAGCAACCTCTACAAGGTTAACCAATATATGTAGCAGGGCCCGCTGAGGATGCAGGGAAGTTGACCACCGAGCGACATCCATCTCGGATAGCCCAGTAGGATCACCCTCCAAAGAACATCATTAGTGGCCTGAATCAGCGAGTGACAAGATCCAGGTCCACTTCTCTTGCTGTCTTTGCACACTCTGCATTTGTTGCTTCTTTCGAGCCCCATGATGTTGGACACGCTATGTCTGATACGAACTGGGTCAATGCCATGCATGAGGAGCTAGAAGATTTTGAGGGGAACCAAGTTTGGGTTTTAGTCGAGTCTCCACCACACTGCAATCCTATAGGTACAAAGTGGGTGTTTAAGAACAAGCAGGGAGAGGATGGATTGTGGTGAGAAACAAGGCCAGTTGCTCAGGGTTATTGCTGGAAAGAAGGGATAGATTATGAAGAGACTTTTATCCCTGTAGCTAGATTAGAAGCCATTCACATCCTTTTAGCTTTGGCAGCTTTGAAAGGATTCAAGATGTTCCAAATAGATGTGAAGAGTGCATTCCTAAATGAGTATTGTTGGTGTTTTGTACTAGCAGTGCACCACAGGATGTATCACGTAGTGCTTTTGTGGTTGGCGAGATCGACCATAGCTCGATGGGTCCCGTGAAACGCGACGGAAAAAATATTTATACAGGTTCGGGCCACGGAAAGCCTAATAACCTACGTCTTGTTTGTGGCGAGTTGTATTGCTCTGAGTTCCCGAGATTACAATGAGGGCTCAGCTAGCTAGAGGTTTGGTGTGCGATGGTGTGATGCGTTATGCGCGTAGGAATCCCTCACCTACCTTATATAGGCTGACGGGTTCTTGGGTTACAAGTCAGGTTCCTTCTATATTTCCTAGATGTTTTATATTACAAAAGATCACATAGAATCCGCGATCCATATCCTTTCCATCTTCAAGTCCCATACTATTTAGAAATAGAGTCCGAGATATGTACTCTCTTGTGCTTTCCTGAATTGCATCTCCCTTGCCTTGATCACCAAGTTCTACTTGTCATTGCTGTTTTTAAGCTCAAGACAAATAGACGGCCCACAAAATCTGTTGTCCGGCTTATCAAAGGCCCATCGGCAACCCATGTCTTGAATCCATGCCATGAGGACCCAGGGGATATCTATTTCCCACAAGCCCCCGAGGGTCATGTTAATTCTGAAAGCAATTAACTCGAGACTCCAAAGAAAGCCACCAATACCTGTACATTCCTCTGAGTCAATGAAACTTCCTTTGTACTAGCATTTTTCTATTGGTTGCACCGACTAGATGCACCCAATGGGTATAGCCCCTGAGCTTTGAATTGACTTGATTAACAATCAATTCGAAGATCTATAAATCCAAAAACTCCTCCTGACACATCACATCAGCTGCATCTGACAGAAGTTAATCTTCATAATCTCTCTGAATCATTTGAAGCCATATCCGAGTGAAATTCTCGAATTTGGCCTGGCAGAATTTTTCGATAGAATTCCCTACCCAATGGGTATAAGTAGAGTAGGAAAACTAGCTATAATACCCCTACACTTAATTTCATTGTTTGCCATGATAACTGCACCTGATCGAAAACTCAACCGCCATCATATCTAACTTTTTTGAACTATCACCGCATTTTAGATTTCTTACGCATGTATTGATCAGAATATGAAATGCCTTCCTTGTGCGTGTACTGCTAGGAACATGAGGCGACGTGCTCCGCAGTATATAACCAGACTGTGGGATCCATCTTCAGCATATTTCCACCATCTTCCTCATACCCTTCCTTTTGAGAGAAACGCCTTTCCATGATTAACGCCATGGCAGGCAGCAACAGCAAGGGAGAGAAACCTGCTGGCTCATCAAAGCCACAAGCGAACGATCCCTTCTAGGATGAGTTCGATGAAGATGATGAAGCCTTCTTCGGGGACTACGGCGATGGGGACATGGCGGCTGACCCCAGCAGCGATGACGACAAGGACAGCAACATTGTTGTCCCTCCCTCCTCTGACTTTGACACCGAGGGCTGCAACAAGAAGAAGAAGGCCATGCTCAGGGGCCTTAACCACCCTAGGCTCATTGGCCCCGACGATGAAGTGGACGATGACGAGGACGAGGAGAGCAGTAGTGACGATGACGATGATGATGATGACGACGGTGACGACGACGACAGCGATGACGTCGATGATGACGACGACAGCGATGATGGCAAGGGTGACGACGACGAGTACGCCAGCCCCCATTCACTGAAGCGCCGCCGCATCATGGTGTAGAAAATAGTGGCTAGGAATAGCAGTAGCACACCGTGTAACAACGGTGCTACTTTAGAAAATCTCCATTGTATCCGCAACTATTTTAGTTAATGAATCTTTGTTTGCTATGCTTGACTTTGATTGTTGAATGTTGATCACCATGCCTTTGAGCTTGTAGTAACCACTATTATCTCTATATGAATGACATCTCTTGCAAATGCATGATAACGAAATCCAAGCTAGGCCCCCCGAGTAATTGTATTGGACAGAACTGCATGCTTCTTGACTGATAATTTCAAGCCGAGTGAACAAAGCCCGACCCAAAAAATATCAATATCCTCTTTTCTTAGATTGCCAAAAAGATGTCAACCCGAAATGGCGCTTGATGAAATACATAAGAAACCTCCTGCCGACTGAAAAACGCAAAGACCGATTGAACTGCCTAACTCAAAGTTATATCCGAGTCATATGTGAATCTGATGCTGCTTTACTAACGGCGTCGCTGCCATAGAATAGAGCAACGTCACTGCGCTGAACGCCGTTAGGGTTTTAATAATAAGACTAATACCCTAACGGTTCCTTCCTCATGAATCTTTATTCCTCAACCTCTTCATTTACTCCACCATCGCCATTCATGAGTGTGAAATCGCTAACCCCAATCACTTCCATTAGTACTTGAACTGCCTCCTCTAGCATTAATGGAGCCTAAGAAGAGAACTTTGAG
Source organism: Paspalum vaginatum (assembly GCA_030272315.1). NCBI lineage: Eukaryota > Viridiplantae > Streptophyta > Magnoliopsida > Poales > Poaceae > Paspalum > Paspalum vaginatum. The sequence continues at coordinate 30,410,152 of CM059018.1, read as the reverse complement.
CGAGAGTGGAAACACCAATGATGGGCTCCCACACAATGAAAATGCATGGATTCCGTCCCCTTCGGTTAGAAGAGTTAGGAGTTTTACCCCCAAAAGAGGTAGCTGGGTGGAGAAGTTGCAAGGGAGAAGGAGGTCCCACCCAAGATACGCATGAATCAGTAGTTTTTGCCCCCTTTCTTTGTTTGTGGATTAGGATTGCCAATCTGTTCCTTTGTCTGCGGTCTCCTTAATTTCTATTCTATTGACCTCACCCATTTGAATCCAAACTCCATACTGCAAATTGCCATCTTCATCCATCTGTGTGAAGCCTTCCTTAGAATCGTCCCTAATTTTGGTTTGTGGAAACATCTTTATCATTGCAAACCCAACATGAGAGATGGAGTTCTGCAAGTTGTTGGAGGTGCAAGTCTTGAAATGCGTCGTGGCAGAAAATTAGTATATCTGGATATTCCCCTTAAAGATAGCAACAGGGGTGACACGCCTAGTGGTTCATCATGGAAAATCATTGCCAGCTTGGTCTGGGAGACAGCCTAATACCAAAAAGAAGCACCAACTCAAGATGAGACTGTTGAAGCTGATGTATTGCTCAAAGAAATTGCTAGTTTAAAAGAAAATGGTTGTTAACGATCGTAATCTCACGATATCAACCATCAACTATCCACCAAATGAAGCGCAACTAGTGAAATAACTGGACTAACCCTTGCACCTAATGAGTTCCATAAGATGTACATGAATATTTGGATGTTGGTACCACATTGCACACAAAATGGTTGCAAACATGTCAAGGACCGAAGATGAGCATCAATGGTGAGAAAGGAGTGGCTGCCCGGCCACCTTCCCAGACTTTTAGTGGCTACTTGGCCACTTTCTAGGGGCACCAGTGGTCGCCCGACCATATGGCTTGGTCACCCGGCCATGTGGCTTAATCGCCCAACCATTCATTCAAGCCCAATTGTCACGTCTTTGATCCGACATGCAAAGAAATACAATGACAAGTAAATACAACCATTAAACCAAGCATCCAATGTATCCAAGGGGCGAAAGACCACCAACACATGGATCGGTGATGTCATCAATCCAAGGGAAGCAACATGCATCCAACCAGAGGAATCTCTCACCTACCTTATATAGGCTGATGGGTTCTTGGGTTACAAGTCAGGTTCCTTATATATTTCCTAGATGGTTTAGATTAAAAAAGATCACATAGAATCCGCGATCCATATCCTTTCCATCTTCAAGTCCTGTACTCTTTAGAAATAGAGTCTGAGATACGTACTCTCTTGTGCTTTCCTGAATTACATCTCCCTTGCCTTGATCGCCAAGTTCTGCTTGTCATTGCTATTGTTAAGCCCAAGCCAAATAGACGGCCCACGAAATGTGCCGTCCGGCCTATCAAAGGCCCATCAGCAACCCATGTCTCGAATCCAAGCCATGAGGACCTAGGGGATATCTATGTGACGCCACCCCTAGCTTTGAGCATCCCAAATATCCTAATTGAGAGTTCAAGTTGCAGAAGGCTTTGTATGGCCTAAAGGAAGCTCTCCAGGTGTGGTATGAGAGACTTAGGAAATTCCTAGTTGCACATGGTTCTGAGATGGGGAGTTTGGACAAGACTCTATTTTGTAAAAGCATGGCAATGACCCTTTGATCGTTCTGATATACGTGTATGATATTATTTTGGTGGCTCTTATCATGCACTTGTGAGCAAGTTTTCAGAGCAGATGAGGAAGGAGTTCAAGATGAGCATGATGGGTAAACTTCAGTTCTTCCTAGGGCTCCAGATCAGGCAGACTCCATAGGGTACCTTCATCGACTACAGCAAGTACACGAGGGAACTACTTCGGAAGTTCGAGATGGCGGATGCGTCACCTCAGATGACTCCGATGAGTACATACACCATGCTGGACAAGGATGAAGAGATAGTGAGGAGGTTGATCAAAAGGTGTACTGAGGGATGATCTGGTCATTGATGTACCTGACTGCCACAAGGTTGGATATACAGTTCGTTGTAGGTCCGTGCGATCATTTTTAGGCGTCTCCAAGGGTGTCAAACCGCACCGCTGTGAAAGCGGATCCTATGGTATGTCAAGTTCAAGTTCACCCCAGAGTATGGTTTGTGGTACTCCGCGGATTCATCGCTTTCCTTCCGTGGCTATTCTTATGCCGACTTTGCGGGGTGTTGGTTGGATCGCAAGTCGACTTCCGGTACCTGCCAGTTCTTAGGTACTGTTGGCGTTTCTCAGCCTACTAAAATAAATCTGCAAGCGCACGGAAACACATTGTAGCTTTTCACCCAAGAGTATTCTAGGGTATCGAAATCCACGAGGAACGAGGAGTAACTCAACGTAAAACGGATAGGACCGAATAGTAAAACCAGCAATTGTAGAGATAATTAACAGGGCAGAGCAGGATCACTACTTTAGATAAAACAACTTAACTTTACTAAACAAACCAGCACTCTACCCAACAAGTTTACTTGGACACCGAGGCTATAGAACCACTTCCAAGCACTAGAGTGCTGATAACCCAGACGAGAAACGCGAGCGCTACAGGACTCAGCTATGCGTCGATGACAACTTATCTGAACAATGGGGTTGGACTACAAAGGACACACACCCGCTGTCACTAGGTGGGACTACCATCCAAAACTGTGTGGGACAAGACACCTTCCAAGGCAAACTCTAGTCTTGACACCACGTCTACACAACTGAGTTTACTACTACATTGGTTCGAAGCCAGAGAGCAAGCACAACTGTATAGCTAAACTACACAGAGCACACTTGGCACCCGTAAACTACTAAGCAGGGACTAAGAATGTAAGTAAAGTAAGTATGAAATAAATAAAGCAGAGGGACAAGGAACTTTACTGTATCCTGGAAATAGAGTAATATTTCCTCTGAGATTGAGAGCTCGGGAATAGAATACCCAAGAGGAATATGACTCCTTCACTCTACAACTCACTACTCACTCTTGATACAATTGGCTCTCTCTACAATGCCAAGGGTGGCCTCACTACTATACTCTACACTCAACTACACAACAACACTATTCTTCTATTGATCCACCACACCTTGCAAGTGACCTCCCGGGGGGTATTTATAGCTCGGAGACTGAGGGGGTACTTATAGGTGCACTAGGTCGATTGTGGGTGTAGGCCAGTGGCCGGGCGGCCATGGGGGGTGGCCGGTCGACCATAGGGGGCGGTCGGGCGGCCATCCGATAAACCGACTTTGTTGTTCCTGTGGCTGAGATGCATTCCTCGGTCGGTAGTTGCCCAAATCAATTTGCATGTAAAACGGTTAAGTCACATGGTCCGCTGACCACATGATTTACCAACTTAGTGCATCTGACGGCTAAGAAGGCTTCCCTAAGTCGGTGGCGGTTGAAGTAGTTGATACACGTGCAAAACGCGGTCAGTGCATGGTCGGCCGACCATGCTGAGTGGTCAAGCGGCCACCTGATTGGCTGCATGTTGTTCCCCTCGGATTGCTGACGTCATCGATCCTTTGTGTGATGGCCTTCCGATGCTTGGATGCATTGGATACTTGTTCCTACGGTTACATTTGACTTGGTTTGTGTTTCTTTGCATGTAGGTTGAAGGTTGGCCAAAGTGACATGGTCGGGCGGCCATGTGTTATGGTCGGGCGACCATGCTTCTTGGGCCAAAAGACTGTACTGGACCTTTGGAGGATAGCCCATGGCAAGAGATGGTCGGGTAGCCATATTGGGCGGTTGGCCGACCATGGTGTATGGTCGGGCGACCATGGGTGATGGTCGGCCGACCATGCCCAATTGCATGGTTGCATTCCTTTGTGTCCTTTCACATGTTTTTCATTGTTTCCTTCATTTTTTTTGAATGTGACAAGCTCTTGCATACAACTTTCATGCACAACTCGTGGAACTAGTTAGTAATACATGAAAACTTGGTAAAACATACTCTAAAACATGAAATGTTGGTGGTTGAAATGGGTTTTATCGACCGCCAATAGGTACCTCTTTAGTCGCCTGGTCCTCTCGCAAACAATCTAGTGTAGCTCAATCCACTTGTGAGGTTGAATATGTTGCTGCTGCTAGTTGTTGCTCCTAGATCATATGGATGCTTGCTACTTTTAAAGATTATGGCCTAACTTGTGGGAGGATACTGCTCTTGTGTGACAGTTCTAGTGCCATTAGCGTTGCTAAGAATCCAGTGCTCCATTCTAGAACCAAACACATACCTGTGAGATATCACTTTCTGAGAGATAGTTATGAGAAAGGCCGCATTGATGTAGTGCATGTAGTTAGTGAGAACCAAGTGGCTGACATCCTAACTAAACCCCTAGACCAAGATGACTTCACGCGTTTGCGAGGGAAGTTAGGGGTTTGCTTTCCCTTTTAGTCAGGTGGAGTTTTGTTAGCTTATAGGTTTTGTTTCGAGTTTCTTTTGCTTTGGTTTGCTTTTGCATCTTTATGCATCTCTGTATCATACCCTTGCATTTGTATCATATGCATTTTAGTATACAATTGCACTTGAGCTCGATTGGAATGACTTTCTAGTTCTTGCCTGTGCTATGATGTACAGTAGTATGCTTGATCATGGTTGGCTCGAGCTCATTTGGATCTATTGTATACTATGTGAGAGCCTAGCCACTTTTGTTTTCCTGAAAATCATAAACTTGATCACCACTTGACTTGGCAACCTAGCATGTGTAGGAAGTTGAATGCTTGTGCTATCTTTTCATGCTTTGTTGTTCTAGTTACTTACCTTTTCTAGTTGATGCATAAGCTTTCATGATACCTTGTTTTATCTGAAATTGGAATTAAATCATATTGCAATTGGTATTTGCTTCAGCTAAAATGAAAACATCTAGGTGTATTTGCTTTGTCTCACTGACTTGGTTTGAGATTGCTCACTTTTGCACTTTGGTGAGAACTTGGACCTAGCTGTGGATCACTAAAATTGTGTCTTAAGCTTCTAATGGTCTTACTAGGCCTAGGCTTAGCATTAGTTGCTAAGAAGTGGCATGGCAAGCAAATAACCCTTGGCACCTCAGTAACGCTTGCATGAAATGAAATTGATAAATCTGAAATTTACAATTCTCTAAATTGCTTATGGCTTGTTGGATATGCTATGGTTCGGATTAGTACACCTTGTATGCGTTGCTAGCATTTTGCTGTTCATGCCTATGTTGCTAGATGCTATTCTTGTTGGTGATACTTTCTTTTGAACCAAACCTATAAATCATGCTTTGCTCTTAACCTAAGCAGATAGGTTCTCTTGAGCTTGTTGCATGCCCCATTACCCTCACATGCTCTGTATGCTAGAACTTGTATATACTAGCTTTTCATCCCTTTTTGAGCTCTTGTAGTGGCGTTTGCACAACATTTTTCTCATGGGACTTGATGTGTGCATTGTGAACATGGAGGGAGAGGTAACAATCACCTTGAACAAGGGAGAGAGTACCTTGAACAAGGGGGGAGTTGGGAGAGTGCATCATTCTAGGGGGAGAGCTGCATTGTGAGATGGTCTGAAATGCTGGGGGAGTTGGAGTTTTAGCATGCAGTTTTGGCCAGTTGTGTCGAGCCTTAGCCTCTTTCTGGAGGGGCTGGTCCTTGGCTTCTAGCATGACTGTGTTGAGCTCTGCATCTTTCTTGAGGGGTCATGCTTTGTTGATCGGTTGCATTGAGCAGTTACCCCTGTCTTAGGGGGCCGATCTTTTGGCTTTGCTCTTGTTCACTTCTAGTGCTCTCGTTTCTGCCATTCTTTGGCTTTTTGGACACTTGCGTGGATTTTCTTTATTTTTCTTTCTTTTCTTGTTCTTTGTTTTGCTTTTCATTCTTTGTCTATGATTTTAGGTGGTTGGCAAGGGTGTTGACAAGGGACTCATCAAGGGGGAGATTGAGGGACTTAAGTGTATCGAGTCTGGTCTTTCGTCCTGGCTGTGATGAGCACTTGTCAACACCAAAGAGTTGCTAAAGGATGAGCGAGCACCTCCTAAGCGTGACCTAAAGTCCAACTAAGCATGACCTGTGGCGGCACCCGAGTGCTACCGTTGCATGAAAAAATCCCTACCGAGCGAACTAGCAAGTGGCTTGGGCTGCGGTCCAAGTTAGGCTCTGCCCATAAGAGTGACCTTGGGTGCGGGACAGTGTCGTGAGCCGTAAAATCTCCCCTTTGGAAGCCCAACAAGCGTTTCCCGGTTCGAGCATCAAAACTGGGGTTCAAGACCGTTTCCTAGTTCCACCGTCAAAACCAGGGCTGGTTGCCTGTATCGCCAAAACTGGAGGCTACTACAAGGGATGAGCTACTAGATACGTGAAGGCCATTCATCCGAGTTATTGCGGTCTTTTCTAGCCCCTACAGACCTTCTTAGTGTAAGAGTCTGTATCTTAAGGGGTCTAGCTGTAAAACTACCTTAGGGCTTAGACTGTAGTATAAATAAGGAGAGGGCTAGTCATTAGTTCTCTCTCTTGGCTGGTTTTGGGGTTGCTTAGGCTTAGGTTTAGGCAGCAAATTTTGTTTCCAAGCAAGAACAACATGTTTAGTGGGTTTTAGAGTGATCTAGCCCCATAGAAAGAGGGTAGGAAGTGGGAGGGTGCTTGGAGATCGAGTTCCACCATGTATTCAGACATTGTGACCTGATTTTGAGTGAAATAGAAAGGAATTCAGGCCATGTCTTGAGTGCTTGTGTACAGCAATCTCCTCCCCCCTTTCCCTTTGGTTTTTGGGTGATTTCTCAAGATCTTTTGGAGCTTTGGTTTGCCTATGAGATTTGCCCCTCTCTTTTGCTGCTTTGGACTAGCAAGGATGTGGAGATTATGTCTTAGAACATCTCAATACTGCAGGATTGCCACAAGCAAGTCATTCTTGAGTTTTTCCCTTTCTTGTCCAAGTATTCCCCTCTTCACGAGATCTGAAAGTGCTGCTATACCCGTGATCTCTTCTAGTAGATCTTTTGGGAATAGCTTTGGATTTGTGCTAAGATAGCCTGTGCCAAATTTCGTGATTTTGAAGAAGATTTGGTCAAGATTTGACTTTGGGAGCTCATTCTCTCTAGCTTTGTCAGACAGTTCGGTACGCGTGCCACCTGGCTTTACCTTGTAGCCAGGAAGGTTGGGCGGATGCAGCGGTTGGCTCTAGTCCTCCCTGTAAAGCGTACACAACAGATTTAAACGTTAAATTTTTGCTTGATCGCTCAGATCGGCACCACGAGAAATCATGAACTCTAGTCAGCATACATGCCAATGCTTCGATGGTCAATGAGATATAGATAAAGCATTACAATAACCAAGACCGCATCCATGAACGAGATGAAAATAAACCCTATCTAAAAGCACGATATAAAAGATCTGTCTAGCCAGATTGGCTTCAAACAAAAATCTCCAAAGAAATCCATCTAGATGCACAGATACAGATTATGACATGTATGGATAGGGTGCTCGTGGTACACTGATCTATCGGCATGTCATGTGCACGTGTTGCAGCGACACCTCGTGGGTTGTGACAAGCTATTAGGTAACGTAAAAACGAGCTACATGATGATCGATCTATGACGTTAGTTGTGGGAAACATGAACAGACTGACAAACATGCAAAGTATGCAATGCATCTCGCGTCGAGTGAAGCTTGGCACGGGATTCAGCAAGATAACTGATGGATCTGGAGCCAAGCAGAGCTTGGCGTGAGGTTCATCTAGATGACTGGTAATTCTCAAGATAACTAGCAAACCGTTCCGTCGAAAAGGCTTTAGTACATGGTCTAACATGCAGCTCACACCCTAATTCCGTAATGAATCTAAGAAACATTAGAGCAGCTAACGATTACCTTGACAACCGTAATTGGTCAGGAGTGGCAATGCGCCGAGAGAGATTAAAGACAACCGCTGTTAGGGAACGTGTGTCATCAATTTTATTACGTAGGATATGGGTACATATTTATAGTCTGGAGACTTGGACATCAAGTACGAATTCTCCTAAAGCAAAAAAAAACCTTACTTTAAAAGGACTAGACCTAACTCAACTCAAAAGTAAAAGATACATGGCCCTTGGCCTTGAAATCACCTTTTTCTTTGACGATCAAACACAGCCCATCAGCCGATCCGCCCTATACATGGATCGGCTTTTCCCAGCCCATTTAGCGGACTTGGTCCAAATGTTAGCCAGCTAAATTCTGGCGATAACACATGCTCCCCTAGTTTTAACAATGATATTTATTTCAAAACTATGAAAAAAAGAATCCGGAGTAGCAAGTCTATCCAAATCTTGCTGACAGTCTTGACCCTTGGCATACAAAGCAAAGATGGGACACTGAACCATGTGGATTCCTTCATGACTAAATTCATTTTAGAAGATGTTGCGTGCATGACTCCTCTCTTCATAAAGGTTGGGTCACGGGCTCGATTTCTTTTCCTATAAGCATGCATTAACAAATAGTCATGGCTTCGTCGTGTACTTCCCTCCATGCCAATCCGTGTAGTCCTTTCACTGAAAGCTGTGCAAGAGGACACAAGCTTTAATCTTCTTTTCATGTGCACAGATTCCCTGCGCCTGATGATATTCATTGCTAGTCTCTTCACAATGCACACCCTCCGTCTTTTTTGAAATCGGACGAGCGCCCTTGCCTGTGTGTATAAATAGAACCGCTGATGTCTTCCTCATGGATCCTCTAAGTCCTCAATCCACCACTACTTCCACTGATTTCTCCCAAGAATACCACTACATTCCATCAGAGACCTTTAGCCGAGTATGGCTAGAGTATCCCTTCCCTTCCGAACCCGACTGGCTAGCAAAAATCAAAGCTTACCAGTCTGAGCTCGGCACCACCATCTTTCCCGTTGAAGGTTACACCAATATTCCTCACGGCACCTTTCCCCCAGATATGCTGAATATCGCCAATGAAAGTGATTTTGTCCAGGCCGATAAGAAACATCATTAGTCAATGTATCTCGAGAGCTTGAGAATAAAACATGAGCCTTAGATGATACCCAAGGTTTCGGCCATTAGGCCGATTGTGCTTCCGAAGTACAAATGAATCCTCATGTAGTTTCTTATAGGATCGGTCGAATAGGGTGCCAGAGTATAAATGAATCCTCATGAAACCCTTCTGGGCTGGGGTCATTCTCCGCAGTACGGTCGAGTGTATCCATCTGGTCACTCAACTATATAAGTCTCCATCTTGCATACATAGTTCTGATTTCCTGTAAGAAATTTGTAGCATGATCCACTCTACCATGTCGGATATCCCCCATATTTTACCTTTGCCATGGGCTCATTGCCAACTTCTTGATTCCCAAAAATGACATCGGCTCCCAACTTATTTAGGTACATGATCTGCCTAGGACCCAATGCCAGATATTGATTGGTTCCCTTGGACCTTTGAATGCCAATACACAGCTCCTCGTAATCACCTTTTCTAAGATTATCAATAGCTTTTCTTGAACTGCTATATTGGTTCATCAAAGCGTGTGTGAATAGATTTAGGTTGCAACATATATCCTATATCCAAGCTTAATGCTTCAAACGAGATGACCTGCATCTCTTGTAGCCACCACCCTTCATGATTGATTCCAAGCTCTTCTCCCTAGGGACCAAGATGCTTAGCATAGCTTCACGTCTCCTTGTACGAGGGATTAACCCATCTGTGAAGCTATCAAGTGGAATATTATCATGATGACCAATGGCAACACATTGGCTTTTGGGATGGCTAGGTGTCCCTACCGCATGAAGAGAAAAAAATTGATATAGGGTTCCTAAAGTCGATGGCCAAGCATCGGCTTTATACTTTGTTTCTATCTAAAGTCGACAGCACTGCATCGACTTTTCATATTTTGTGGGCCAATGGTGACACATCGGCCTTTTGGGGGTCGGCATACAGGTACTCCCCAACATGTGATCTTAGGAACTGATCCACAAGCTTGGGTAGAACCTTTTCAAGTACTTTCCATTCATGTTCCTGCTGAACTTAACTCCTTCTAGCATTTCCATGCGATATGAGTTTTCTGGCACTATTTCCACTATGCGATAAGGACCGTGCCATACATTTGATCTTTGGTGCCAACTAGTAGAACAAGCTCCCAGACTAAATCACTGACTTGGAATCCCTTCGGCTTGACTTTCTTGTTGTAGGCACGTGCGACTTTTGCCTTGTTTTTTTTATTTTTTCCAGATCCCACATCTGAAGTTCTGTCAGGTCTTCTGTGTTGATGTTCATGAGAAACGCATAATCATAAGCTGACAGTTTATCTTGAAAAGTAACACGTCACGAGCCGATGTTGATCTCCCATGGCATTACAGCTTCCTGACCATAGACAAGTTGATATGGAGTGCACTTGGTAGCCCCATGACATGACATACGATTAGCCCATAATGCCTCTGCTAACCGATCATGCCACTACTTAGGGTATTCATCGATCTTGCATTTAATAAGCATGATCAGGCTCTTGTTATATGCCTCGGGTTGTCCATTGGCCTGAGCATAATTTGGCGACGACTGAATCAGAGTAATTTCCATCTCTTTGGAAAATTTTTAAATTCCTCTGCTATAAAAACAAAGCCTTGATCCGTCGTGATTGTCTGGATATGCTGGATCTGTAGACTATATGTTCTTTTATGAAATTGATCACATCTTTTGTTGTGACGTTCTTCATCGGCACTGCTTCTACCCATTTGGTGAAATAGTCAGTGGCTATTATTATCCACTTATGCCCATTGCTGGTTGGCAGGTTGATCTAGCTGATCAGATCCATGCCCCACCCTCTGAATGGCCAAGGCTTGATGATGGGATTCAGCATATGAGCTGGCACCACCTAGAATGTTCTGAACCTTTGACAGTCTTGGCATCCTCTGTAATATTTGAAGCAATCTTCCAGCATGGATGGCCAATAAAAGCTAGATCTCCTAATTAACCACTTCATCTTATGAGCTGACTGGTGAGTAATGCAAGTACCCTTGTGGACATCGTGCATGATCTTTAACATGCCTCGGTCAGTCCAAGGCACTTCAGGAGTATGCCATCAATGGCTTGAAAGAATAACTCATCAGTCATCACCAATAAATACATGCCTCAAAGCCTTATGTCGTACCTTCTTATCTGGCCATCGAGCCGGATCCTTCAAGTCTTGAAGAGATCGGCTCTCCAATCTGTAGCAAACAACTGTGAAATATCTATACATGTATCATCACTCTGAGATACGTACCCATAGGCCATCTGCGCTAGTTTGTTAGCTTCGTCGCTCTGCTCCCTGGGTATCCAACTAAGCGTGATCATCCGGAATCGTGACATCAACTCCTGGCATCTGACAAAGTAATTGTATAGAGAATCACTAGTACAATTGAAATCCTCTGCCAGCTGATTGATCAGCACTTTGGAGTCACCAAAGACCTCTACTACTTCAGCACCTGCATCAAGCAGCAACTCAAACCCATGCAAATAGCTTCGTATTTGGTTTGGTTGTTAGTGAGTTTTTCTTTCAACCGAATGGCAAACTAATAGACTGCTTCCTCGAGGGGAGACAATTGTTGACATCTCATAGCATAAAAGATTTTACTCCGCAAGCGCACGGAAATTCGCTGTAGCTTTTTCACTCAGAGTATTCCGAGTATCGTAAAAATCCACAGGGAAGCAATATGTTGAATGATATGTTCGAACATCAAATAGTACTATAACTTAGATAAACACCAGCTATTCTTACAACGTGGGTAAGATATAACAAGATAGTGTATCGTGGGAAGAGTAAATAGGGACCAAAGCAGTAAACAACTTGGTAGTTGTCTGGGAGGACAACGAGTGAGATTAAGATATCCAAACTCTATTTCTTAACTACTGCAAAGGAGTATTCGTGGTTAAACTGAGTTAAACAACACGAACTAGGATCTTGCATCGAGCGAAATTCTAGACTACACCGAGGAGGCACGGGAGTAGATAGTTGGCCAACCGAACGACAACTAGCTAATGCCTACGGGCTTACCGAATGACGGGGTCGGATTACAAAGGCTCCCTAATGCTGTCACCAAGAGGGGCTACCAACCATATCTGCGTGGGTAAGATGGCACGCCAAACTAATGATCAAGTGAGAACTTGATCACTAAAGTCCATCCTTGATCAGAGGGTTAGGACTGACTTAGCCTTAGATCAGAGCCTAAAGAAAGCCTATGGCACCGGCAAGTCTAGCAAGATTCAGATAACTCAAGAACAACACAAACCTAAGCCTTGGCCTAGTATGCAATAAGGTACACCACACTAGGCAAGTGTAAGAAATAAAGTAAAGTATAGCTTAAAGATAGATCAATAAAGTATATTATACTGAAGTAGCAAGAGTACAAAGATAGAAAGATACAAGAGCTTTATCAGACTCAAAGCAAACTTCGGAAACCCTGAGGTAAAGACTCAGACTCAACACTAACTCCTAGGACTATCCTAGTGCTACAATTAGATAATGGTGTGTTCCACTCAACTTCCACACTTTACAAATGAGCTACCAGGGGGTATTTATAGTCACCAAGTGAGAAGGGGTATTTATATGGTCGGTGAAGTGGTTAAGGGGGCAGGTGGCAGGCCGAGCGGCTAGGTAGGAGGCTGGGCGGCCCCACCTGAGGTTGGGCGACCTGGCTTGCCCTTGGATCCACCGCCTTACTCCATCTTGCGGTCCATCTTCACTCCCCAAGTCGGTTGCATTGTGGTTGGCGGTTAAAACGTGTGCTTTTCCCTTGATGGTTGGATCTCACTTTTGCTTCTTCCTTAGCCATAGGATTGAAGTCCCATGGATTGCTGACTTCACCAATCCAAGTGCTAGATTAATGAGGTGGCAAGCCTTCCGGTACTTGGCATGTTGGGTTCTCGGCATGGGCCTTGGAATTGTGTTGACACGTCTTTAGTGTGCATGCAGGTCGAAGATGGGCTCATTTGGGCACATTCACAGGCTGGGCGGCCTAGCCCCTTGGTCAGTGACTTTCCTGACTTAGCGATATTTGACATGTTTTTGGCTGATCTTGCACCTGCAATCAAATATTCAACACAACTCGTGGAACTATGTTAGTAGCAAGGGTTAGTCTGCATTTTGATGTATTTTCCTTCATCTTCATGGATAGTTGATGGTCGTAGGTAGTGCAATAATGACCATCAAGAACAATGTACAATCCAATGCCACAGCCAGGGTCGCATGCCGATCTGTCGAAGAAAACAACCCATGGCCTAACACCCATAAATTGGACTGGTGGTGCAATCCTTTCTTTGACCAGATCGGCCAGAGCTTGTTCCTTCATAGCTTTAGCCGGTTGATAGCGGATGTCGAACTTAGAGAGAGAGCATACATCACCTTGCCAAGCTAACCTATGAGTATGGGAGCTGATAACATATGATCGATGACATCGGCTTTGCAGATTACCCGAGTCTAGGCGTTGAGCAAATAGTGACGTAACTTAGTGCAAGTAAAATACAAACAGAGGCATAGGCATTCAATTTTAGTATACTTGGTTTCCGTATCCAAGAGACATCTGTTAAGATAAGAAACCACCCGTTCTTTGCCTTCAAATTCTTGAATTAGCACAGAGTCGATGGAAGTTTCATCGGCTGAAATATAGACAATGAATGGTTTGTCCAGTTGGGGTGGCTCTTGTACAGGAAGTGACATCAAGTATTGTTTCAGGTCATCAAATGCCTTCTGTTGTCCCGATCCCCAGATGAAGTCTTCATCTTTTTTGATCTTAACGAGAGGCATGAACGGATCGATGCGCCCAGAAAGGTTTGATATGAATCTTCTTATGTAATTTATCTTGCCGATCAAACTTTGCAACTCAGTCTTGGTCTTTGGAGGTTCCGTAGTCGCGATGGCATTTTTCCTTTTGTCACCAATCTCAACCCCATGCACATGAATCATACATCCAAGGAATTGATCAGCAGTAACTCCAAATGCACATTTCTTGGGATTCATTTTCAGAGCGTGGAGTCTTGTATGCTCCAAAACTTGATGTAATTTGGCTAAGTGTGAATCTTGAAGAACCTATTTAATGACTACATCATCGATGTAAATCTTGACAAGTTGACCAATAAGATCACAGAAGATATATAATACATGGCCTGTTGATAGGTAGCACTAGCATTTTTAAAACCAAAGGTCATAACAACCCACTCGAATAATCCAATGTTACCTCGGCAATAGAAGGCAGTTTTGTAAACATCTTTCTCGGCCATGAAAATATGATTGTAACTGACATTTCCATCCATGAAGCTCATCATCTTGTGTCATGCGGCAGCATCTATGAGAATATCTGCAACTAGCATCGGGTATTCGTCCTTGGGAGTTGCGCTATTGAGATCTTTGATTTCAACGCGGACCCAAAGCTGGCCACTCTTCTTTCAGATAGGCATGATATTTGAAATCCATGTGGCATATCTACATGGCCTAATGAAACCGGCTTCTGTCATCTTTTGAATTTCGTCCTTAATTTTTGGCAAGATTTTAGGATTAAACCTTCTTGGCGGTTGACCATAAGGACAAAAACTAGGTTTGATAGGCAGTCGATGTTCTACAAAGGAACGATCCAGGCTAGGCATCTCGTGACATTCCCACACGAAGCAGTCTGAGAACTCTTTCAAAAGATGTACTAGTTGAGATTTGAACTCCGACGCCAACTTCTTATAGAAGTATGTTGGCCGTGGTCGGTCGCCTGATCCAATATCAACCGCATCCAGCTCATCAGCTACTACAAAACTGAACCCCAACTTCCCTTCGTCTGCAAACTCAACGCTACCAATCATACAAGGTGGAAGTCAGTTGTAATTATCATCCTAATGAATACCATCGGCCAACAACGTCTTATTGTTGAACCAAGATGGTACAAATTTTTTTGGGGCCGATTGCCCGGATCGGCCACATAACTTGTGCTATTACTACATTTAAAGATTGATCGATCGCCCTGATCTGACCCTATGGAGTATGTATTTAAATACTAATGCCGGCTGCTAGAGCGGGCACAACCCTATTTTTTCGCCCTTCGACATAGTCCCAATCTAGCTAAACTCTTCCACTAAGACATTCTACTCCTTTTGCCCCCGCAGAATGAAAATTCTACAACTGTGACATCATTGCAGTCATCTGCTGGAACAATTTCAATCTCATCACCATCCCATTGCATGAGGCATTTGTGCATGGTGGACGGTATGCAGCAGTTGGCATGGATCCAGTCTCGACTGAGCAGGGCTGAGTAAGGTCCTTTAGTATCCATAACGAAGAAGGACGTACTTGAGAGCCAATGGACCGGCTCCATTGCCTCTAGAGTGATGAGTGATTGTCAACAGAAGCTAAAGACCCAGAAGGGCTTGGGCACAAGACCTCCGAATGACTGCGAGGTGACCCTAATGGACAGGGAATGACGGGTGCCACCGTAGTGCTCCAACCCGAGTACATGGCGTGAAGACGTGCGAGAGCATTGGCGGATTCGCTCAAATCCGCCACCCTACCACCAAGTTACCAGACTCAGCGAATGGGCTCAGTTCTCGCCAAGATAGAGTTGAGTGGCCCATTTCAAGCCTAGGAAGGAAACCCTAAAGCTTCCCGGTTTCTGACTCCAAAACCGGGGGTCGATCGGCGGATTTGGACCACTGGCCACGTGGACGACATCCGGGAGTTAGCGTGCATCCGAAGAAGATCAATACTCCATCGCGGTCGTCCGTCCCCTAGATAGGCTTGGGCTATATATACCTAAGTGGCTGGTCATTTGGATCACTCTTCCACCTCTAGAAACACTAGGCTTAGTTTCCAACTAGCCAAGTGCTTAGAGAGCAAATCGAGTGCTAATCTAGGATTTAGAGTCCCCTAAGCTAGTACTTTGCATTAGTAGGAGGATGAAGGGTGGTAGGATGTGAGGATTCTCTTGTAAACTAATTCCACTTCTAATCACGGCAAGATTCGTCCCCAATTCATGCTCATGTGTGCAGCCATCTCCTTCCCCCCTCTCTAGTTGGATTTTGGATGAAACTCAAAGGCTTTTGGTGATTTTCTTTGCTTGTGAGTTAATCCTATTGTTTTGGCTCTTTTGTACTTGCTAGGACATGGAGATTATGACTTAGATCATCTCAATCCTGCAGTATTGCAACGAGCAAGCTTCCCTTGAGTTTTCCCCTTTCTTGCCCAAAGATTGCATTCTCACGAGATCTGAAATTCTCACTGATCTCTTGGTCATTTCGAGTTGATCTCTTGGGAAAAGCTTTGGAATAGGATCCAGATAGCCTGTGCAAAATCTCGTGAAGACTGGATAAGATCTGGACAGATTTGGGTGTGAAAACACCCTTTCCTGCGACTTTACCAGACTATCTGATAGTGCCTTCGGATTGTCCGGTGGAACCAGACTATCCGGTGGCCCTCACCAGACTGTCCAGCATTGGGAGCCGGGCAGGGCTTGCACCAAACTATCCTGTAGCCCCTGCCGGACTATCCGGTGTGTCCGGGGCAGAAGCTTTGTCTCTTGTGTTTTGCTTCTTCTGCTGTGTTTTGCTTTGAATTTGCATTCCCCACTGCCTAACCATTCTCTTTACTTGCTGTACATCAGTGAGTCGCACTTTGGTGTGGTGAGTATCAAGTGGCAGACTTGCAAGTTCCATTGCCTCTGTGTCTAGCTTTCGTGTGATTGCTGTGTTGCTCGCTGTTTTCTCGCTTGGTGTGTATCCTTTCAGTGGACGGCACCTTTGTGCTGCTAGGCACATATCTGTTCAGTGGATGGTGTCTAGTTTTTTCTCAAGCACTAGTTTTGGGTGTTGTGAGTTTGAGTTTTAAAGTGCTCCTATTCACCCCCCTCTAGTCACGTCTCGGTCCTACAAGTGTTATCAGATTCGGTTAGGTTTCTTCATACCTTTACCGGTGAGAAACCAGTAGCGACCATGGCGCACTCAGGGAAGGTTTTGGTTTTTGGCTCGGATGGCTATTCCTACTAGAAGGGTAGGATGAGAGCTTTCTTGCTTAGCCAGAGTGAGGACATATAGAATGCTACTCAGAGTACGACTTTGGTGGTGCTTCCCATTGCCGAGCGTACCACACCGACGCTCGTTGCTCAGCACGAGGTGAACTACAAGGCAGTGAACTTTCTCTTCTCTAGACTTGGTTCGGTGGACTATTAGAGGGTAAGCCACCTTGATACCGCCTAGGAGATCTGTTCCCTACTCAGTGCACACCAAGAGGGGACGGTGACAGTTAAGGGTCGGCTTGTGGAGACTTACCGGTGCGAATATGAGAATTTCGCCCAGAAGCCGGGATAGTTTTTGGATTCCTTGTTTGGTCATTTTCAAATGATCATCAACACGCTCTGTGTCAACTCTGCGCCCGCTGTTCTTCCATACACTGACCATGAGCAAGCTGTCAAGCTACTGTATTCCTTGGACATAAAAGTGTGGAAGATGTAGAAGAACTCCATTCTTGAGTCGGCAGGGTATGACACCTTGGGAGTAGAGGAGCTTTATAGCAAGCTCAAGGCCACAGAGGTTGATTACTAGATGATAGATATTCTCGATGGTACTAGCTCCAAGAGCTTGGCCATGGCTTCCAGCTCCAAGGAAGTTGCTACTAATCCCCCACTTCACGGTTTTTCATTCTCTACTTTGATGTCTGTGACAGAGGAGCAGTTGGCGCCACTTGGGGATGATGAGCTATGTCTGGTGTCTAGTTGCTTTCCGCGTGCCTATGACAACCAGATGAGCAAGAAGAGGGGTGAGAGGCCCAAATTCTTTGAGTGCGGAGAGGTCAGCCACTTCATCGCTGAGTGCCTGAACAAGCAGAACGACTACTACAAGAAGGGCAAGAGCCACTCCCGCAACTTCAACAAGCACCGCACCGGCAAGCATGACTATGGCAAGCGGGACCACGCTAAGCACCGCTTCGGCAGGATCAAGAATTTCAGGAAGGCTTTCGAGAGCTACCAGAAGGACAACCGGAAGTGGGACAAGGCCTTCTTCGCCGAGCTTGGTGGTCTTTGCAGCAGATCGTCCTCCTCCTCCTCCTCGTTTTCATCAAGCTCAAGCGATGAGGAGATCATCACCAAGCGAGACAAGAGGAGAGATCAAGGTGGTCCAGCTGGCCTCTACTTCGTCTCCATCATCTCCAATTGCAAGCACAAGGTGAACCGAAGATCCTTCTGCTCTATGGCACTTGAGGACAAGGACGACAAGGGCATCAACAATGACTCCTCCGATGAAGAGGTAACTCCTAAGCAAGCTGAGATCCTTGATATGCTGGAGAGGAATAGTCGTGAGTTGAAAGCAAAGGATAAGTTGTTGGAGAAGGCAGCCAAGAAGCTGCAGAAGCAGAAAGCCAAGCTTGCTGATGCTTTAGCTGAGATTGAGAAGCTGAAGAGTATACAAGCCCAACCGAGTGAGTTTGAGTGCCCTACCTGTGAGTCTCTCATGAATGACCTTTGTGAGCAGAAGAGCAAGTATGCTCATCAGGTAGAAGAGATGGATAGGCTGAAGGTTGAGTTAGGCAAGATCCAGTCTAAACTGGATGAGCCTACTTTGAGTGAGGTGCCTGAGTGTGAGTCTTGCCCCTACCTAGCTGTTGACATAGCTGAACGGAAGGTGAAGTGCGAGGGGCAGCTCAAGGAGTTGGATGAGCTTAGGGCTAGACCCACACTTTTGGGTGCGTGCATGGTCTGTCCTACCTTGAGGAGTGAGCTTGAGCAGTTGAGAGCTGACCTTGAGGTGCTTTCAGCACCTCTTGACACATGTGAGAGCTGTCTCCCTTTGAGGTTGCTGTTGGTGGAGAAGGATGCCACCATTAGGAAGCTTGAGAAGTCTACTCCTGTGATTCCCTCTTTAGACTGTGACACTTGTGCTGCCCAGACTTCAGTTCTGGAAGGACTGAGAGAGGAGAAGTTGATCCTTGAATAGGACAACTATAGGTTGAGAGAGGTGCTGAGCTGGATGTATGACCGGGAACCTCAACTTAGGATGATCATAGAGGCAAGCAAGCGTGGTGAGGGTGACACTAGTGGACTTGGGTTGGGTGAGTGTAGTTTGGGTGAGAAGAAGAGTGCCCCAATCAAGCTTAACACTGCCTCTCAAGGCTATCCCAAGGAAATCATACTGGACACCCAAGCCACGCAAGCCAAGGTGGACAAGATTGTAGATGAAGTGGTTAAGCCTTCGGGCAAGAAGCAAGTCCAGCAGCCTACACCACCCAAGGCTTCACCACCACACCAAAATCCCAAGACCCTGCCCCAGCCTATGCCCAAGAGACCTATCTACCACTGTGAGTTTTGCCAGAGGAATGGTCACTTGGAGGAGTTTTGCTTCAGGAGGAAGCTAAGAGGCAGGAGAGAGCATGGGTGAACCAGGATAAGTTCTACTAGGGTGGTAGGCAGGATCCTCCCCATCGCGGTGAGTTGAGAGACCGCTTTGCTGGTGGTGAGAGAGGAGGCGGCTTTCAGGCCTGTGCTCCTGGTGGTGAGAGACGCTTTGCCGGCTGAGGTCCTAGCCATTTTCGATGCAGCTATGGACATCGTGACTGAGGCTTTGGAGATAGAGGGCTTGAGAGCTCACGCCTTGGAGGTGATGGGTACCTAGATAGTCGTGATGCTTACTTTGAACGTGCTTTTTGCACCTTTGAGCAGATATCTCGGCACTGGTTCAGCAGTTTCACTAACCCTAGTGCCGGACCATTTGCTCACTCTCGCTTTCCTTGATTTTGCAGGATCGAGGCCTAGAGGTCATATGGATCATGGACTCCAGTTGCTCTAGACACATGATGGGGCACTACAGATGGTTTTCCAGCCTCAACCCCGTGAGCACCAAGGAGTACATCCCATCCGGGGATAATGGTCAAGGTAAAGTTTTGGGTGTTGGTTCTGTTGTGATTTCTGGCAAGCTTTCCCTTAGAGAAGTTGCTTTGGTGAGGAATTTGGGGTACAATTTGATTTCTGTCTCGCAACTTCTTAAGGAAGGGTTTGAGGTTTGCTTTAAGGAGGGTTCTTCTTGTGTGCTTGATGCTAAGGAAAACCTTGTTTGTCAGATTTTGCCCTATGGGCAGGTTTTTAAGGTTAACCTTGCATCTATTTCTGGCCCTCCTCCGTGTTTGGTAGCTGGTCCTTCTGCTAATATCTGGAAGTGGCATTGGAGGTTAGTGTTGACACGACAATTGAACGAATATTTTATATCATTTTATATTGTTTTTCACTGATTTTATGCGTCAACTTTATCTTTTACTATCAATTGTCACCGATTATTGTGGATTTTGCAATATTGTCTTGGAATTTTGCTATACTTCATTTTTGCAGGTTTTTGACCAATTTTTCAGTGAAATTCACCACAATCTACCTCGAGTGAGAAAAGGCCTCTGAGATGGCATTCTACGAAGATGATGATCAAGGAAGGCTTGGTTAACTTTTGCCTATCATCTGAGTTAATCAAGGCTTTCAAATCAGAAACTTCATGAAAACATCAAGAGCTACAAGTTTATGGAAGAACATGCAGGAAAGATACTTCAACTCTATCCAAAACTAGAAGATTTCGTCAACTCTCGGAGAATACCGAAGATTCCAAAACCCCAAGAGTCCGAGAACCCTCGCAAATTGATTTCATAGGCAACAAGCAATGTCCCAGCAAAAGGTGGAAACAATTGGACAAAGGAAAGAGGGGGATCGGCTGACCTTACCCCCCCCAAAGTCGACCGAGCTACCCCCTTATTGAAGCTTCTGGAGGAGATCTTCTGGGATGTGCTTGACTCAACATTATAAGGAACGATGTGGAAGCGTTTTGCCAAAGGATCTCAGGAAATTATGAAGATATGCTCAAACATGGAAGATTTGGCATAAACCGACTTATACCGAAGATTCTGGAGCTCCTCAGCCCAAAGTCCGAAATGCAAACTTGTTTCTCAAGCAACCAGGACCGACATACTGAAAGATGGAAAGCATTGGCCAAGGGAAAGGCAGGGGTCGGCCGACCCTACCCCCCCTTACTCGGGCAACCCCACCCCTTCTTAAGTCGGTTGAGGATTCCCTTTCTCCTACGTCATCTCCGGACTATATAAAGCCAGTCTAGGCCCCGAGGTCGGGCATCCAATTCATTGTCAAGGCGACAAGATGTAGAGAAGAGGGACATCGACTAGAGGAGAGCTGAGGGTCGAGTTTCTAGTCTAGGATTAGAGTTCTTCTAGTTCCTCGAGGTGATTAGAGCCCTTGCACGGTGCTCTAATTACCTAGCTCCAGAGGTCTAATTGTATCATCAAGGGAAGGTATGGCCATGGTTGTAAGTATGATACAATTTATTCATGAAGCATTGATCTTGTCTAATTATCATCTTCTTGTTCTAATTATGCTTATTGTAGCTCTAATTAACTTTAGGTCGAGATGCATGTTAATTAGAGCATGTTATTAAGGGTTATATTCTTCTAGCGTTCTTGATCATTGATCTAGCTTACTAATAATATTGTTGTATATCTAGTTCTTGTAATCATGGTGATTAGAGGTTCTAGTTGTGCTAATTATGTTATTAGACTATGTGAAGTAATTAGAAGTGCATTCTCTAATTATGTATAGTTTCTCGTCGATTACCTGGTTCTAGTGACAGTAGGGCTGGAGAAAGGTTAAACTCGATCTAGGGGGTTAGGTTGATTGATCTTGATTTAATCATGCTATGAAGTTTATGCTTGATCATGCTCGTCTACCTTGAGCTACTAGTTATCTCGTTGCTCTTATCTATTTGTGGTGCCCATATCATGCATGTCTTGGATCCAATTAGAGCTTGATTAGACAATAGTTAATACCCCTTAATTGGTGTTCTAGTCTTGTTCTAATTGCTTATCTTATAATATTAGTATAGTTTAGACGTAGATTAGATATAGTTTAGGGCTAGTTTAGAGGTAGATTATAGTCTTGTTTTATACCCTTAGTTTAGCTTAAACTCTTGTTAATTAGTTCTCAATTAGTGAATTTCCCGGATTGACAAAACCCATGATACTCATCCTGGTGAAAAGCTACACACGATACTGTCGCTTGCAGTATAAGGTTTGCCGTGCTTAAGTGCCATCAACAGTTAGGCCATTTGAGTTTTGATCTGCTAGCCAAGTTGAGCTCAATGGGTTTGATCCGAGGATTACCCACTTTGAGAGCAGAAAAGTACTTAGTGTGCCACCCTTGTCATCATGTCAAGATGGTTGCTGCTTCTTATGCACTTGTCAATCAGGTGATGACCTCTTACCTGGGTGAGCTGCTTCATATGGACATTGTTGGTCCTGCTCGGGTATAGTCGGTCAGTGGGAAGTGGTATGTGCTTGTCGTTGTAGATGACTTTTCTCGCTTTTCGTGGGTTCTTCATGGAATTCAAAGATGAGGCTTTTGGTTTTGTTCGGGATCTATTCTTGAGGTTAAGAAATGAGAGTCATAAGGCCATGACGGCCATCCTCAGTGACAATGGAGGAGAATTTCGTAACTCTTGTTTCGAAACCTTTTGTCTTGACATAGGTCTTGATCACCAAATTCTCGTCTCCTTATACCCCACCTCAGAATGGTGTCGGGGAACGAAACAACCGCACACTTGTTGAGATGGCGCGGATGATGCTTGATGAGCATAGGACTCTGCGACGCTTTTGGGCTAAGGCTATGAATACGGACCCGTTGCATTGCCAACCGCATCTTCCGACGAGCTTTCTTAGAGAAGACTTCGTATGAGCTACGGTTTGCTAGGCAGCCCAGCATCAAGCACCTGCGTGCATTTGGCTGTAGATGCTTTGTGCTAAAAAAGGGAGGCATTTGGACAAATTTGAATCTCGCTGCTTGGATGGTATTTTCCTTGGGTACGCCTCTAGCTCTAGAGCATATAGAGTGTGGATCCTTGATACCAAACAAGTGGTAGATACCTGAGAGGTTTCCTTCTATGAATCTATGCCTTGCACAACCCCTGCATTTGAGCTTTCAGGTGATGATGAAGAAGGAACAGTAGATGCTGGTGATCCAGGAGCCACTGCACCGGCTGCAACTCCTGCCCCCTCTGCTATGAGCTTTGAAGACGAAAGAGGACCCTTGCCGATGGCTTCCTCCTCGCTCTCCCGACTGCAAGCTCGAGCAGAGGCCAGCCCCGCTGAGAACGCAGGGGAGCTGACCTCTGAGATTGTTCCATCTCAGCAGGTCTAGCGGGATCACCCTACACATGGCATCATTGGTGATTTGCATTAGAGGACCTTGAGGTCCTAGACTAGGTTCTATCACTTTCTTTGGTCATGCTGCATTTGTTGCCTCCTTTGAGCCCAAGGATTTTTGACACGCTCTTTTTGACGGTAATTGGGTTAATGCCATGCATGAGGAGTTAGAAAACTTTGAGAGGAATGAGGTTTGGATTTTGGTAGAGCCGCCGCCATAATGCAATCCTATTGGTACAAAATGGGTTTTCAAAAATAAGCAAGGGGAGGATGGCATAGTTGTGTGGAACAAGGCTAGACTTGTGGCTGAGGATTCTTATCAGAAAGAGGGGTAGACTATGAGGAAACGTTAGCTCTAGTTGCACGCCTGGAAGCTATACGTATTTTCCTAGCCTTTGCAGCTTCCATGGGGTTTAAGCTTTTTCAAATGGATGTGAAGTCTGTTTTTCTAAATGGTTTCATTCAAGAAGAAGTTTAGGTCAAGCAATCCCTAGATTTGAAAATGTTAAACACCCTAACCCTGTTTACAAATTGGAAAAAGCCTTGTATGGTTTGAAACAAGCCCCTAGAGCCCGATATGATAGATTGAAAACCTTTTTGCTAAACTAGGGTTTCAAAATGGGGAGTGTTGATAAGACCTTGTTTCTCCTCAAGCATGGTAGTGATCTTCTTGTTGTCCAGATATACGTGGATGAGATCATCTTTGATGGCTCGTCTCACTCTCTTGTTACCAAGTTTTGTGAGCAGATGTCGAAGGAGTTTGAGATGAGCATGACGGGAGAGTTGCAGTTTTTCCTTGGACTGCAAATCAAGCAAGGGCGTGAAGGAACCTTCATCCATCAAGCCAAGTACACGAAGGACATTCTGAGGAAGTTTGATATGGGAGACTCCAAGCCCATGGCGACTCCCATGTCAACACAAATGGCGCTTGATGCAGAAGAAGAAGGGGAGGTGGTGGACCAAAGAGAGTATCGAGGGATGATTGGTTCACTTATGTACCTGATGGCGACCAGGCCGGACATTCAGTTCGTGGTTTGCCTTTGTGCACGATTTTAGGCCTCATCGAGGGCATCACACTGTCAAGCGGTGAAGCGCATCTTCAGGTACCAGAAATACACTCCTGAGCTTGGTCTTTGGTTCTCTTCAGCTTCGACGCTCTCTCTCAGAGGGTATTCGGATGCTGACTTTGTAAGTTGTCCGCTGGAGCGCATGTCTACTTCTGACACCTGCCAGTTTCTCGGTTTTTCTCTTGTCTCTTGGTCCTCATGCAAGCAATCTAGCGTAGCCACTTCCACCACAGAAGCCGAATAAGTTGTTGCTGCTAGTTGCTGCTTCCAGCTGCCTTGGATGAGAGCTACCTTGAGTGACTTTGGCCTAAGCTTTAGGAAGATCCCTCTCCTAGTAGACTCTACTTCTACTATTTCTGTAGCTAGGAACCCAGTCTTACACTCCAAAACCAAACACATAGACGTGAGGTTTCACTTTCTGAGAGATCACTATGAGAAGGGAGACATAGACTTGATCCATGTGGAGACCGAGAACCAGTTGGCTGATTCACCAATCCCTTAGAGCTTAGTGTGTTTGTTCGCTTGCGTGGGGAGCTTGGTGTTTGTTACCCCTTTTAGGTTGGGGTAACTTTGTTGTAGTTTAGGTTTTTTATTTGTCTTTTCTTTGCTTTTCTTTGTTTTCTTTGCATTTTGTATCATATCATGCATTGCATTGTATCATATGCATTTTCACTTCACTAGCACTAGAGCTCTTCTGGAATGACTAGTTAGTACTTGCTTGTGCTAGATTATACAGTTGCTTGCATGATCATGGTTGGCTAAGCTCCTTGAATCTGTCTAATATCTTTTGTGAGCTAAATCACTTTTATTTCTTGAAAATCAAAAATCATGATCACCACTTTACTTGGCTACCTAGCATATGTAGAAACATTGAATGCTATGCTATCTTCTCATGCTTGGATATGCTAGTCGTATTCCTTTGTTAAGATTCTGCCTAAGCATTTATGACACATTGCCTAAACCTGAAATCTGAATTAAATTTGTGCAATTTGTGTGTCTTATGAGCTGAATTGAAAAGATCCAGGTGGGTTCGCTTGTCACACCGATATAGTTTGAGCTAGCTTGCCTTTGCACTTTGGCATGAACTTGGACTAGGCTGTGTGTGACCAAAACCTTGTCTTATGCTTCGGATGGCTCTCTGAACCTAGGCTTGGCATTGGTTGGTAAGAAGTGGCTAAGACAAGTGAATAACCCCTGGCACATGATCTAATTTGCATGAAGTTCAATATTGCTAACTCTAAAATCAGCAAGTCTCTAAATTGCTTATGGCCTGTTGTGTATGCTTTGGTTGAGAGTAGCACACCTTGTATGTTTTGCTAGCATCTTGTTGTTCATACCTATCTTGGTAGATGCTATTCATGTTGGTGATGCTTTCTTTTCAACAACCCTAAAAAATATGCTCCTGATCTGTATAAGATAGATTCAATTGAGCTTGTTTGCATGCTTCCTTGTCCTCACTTGCTCTAAATGCTAGAACTCGTATTTACTAGCTTTTCATCCCTGCTGAGCTCTTCATGGTTCACTTCCTGCATATCATGGCATATTTTGAGAGGAAGTTGTCTAGTTCAGGGGGAGTCAGATTCTATGAACCCTTGATGTGTCCATTGTCAACAAAGGGGAGAGACGTTGACTTATGGGAGAGATTGTTGCTCCTAGGGGGAGCTCATGGACAAAGGGGGAGATTCTGGAGAGATCTAGTTGAGGGCGAGTTTGAGCTTTTAGCTTGCTCTTGCATCGGTGCGTTGAGCCTTTTGCCTCTTTCTAGAGGAGCCGATGCTTTGCCTAAGCAAGACTGTGATGAGCCAGTTTGCCTCTTTCTTGAGGGGTCATGCTTTAGTTTGATAGACTGCGTTGAGTGGTTTCCCTTGTCTTAGGGGGTCGATCTTTGGTTTTATTTTTGTTGCCTCAATTTGCCCTTCTTTGCTTGTGTTTGGTTTTTGGGCATCTTGAGCAACTTACTTCCTTTCTTCTTTCTTTTCAGTTTTACGCTTATTTTCCTTGTCATTTCTCTATTTCATGTTACAGGTAGAAGGTATTGACAATGCACTCATCAAGGGGGAGATTGAGAGCTAATGGACCGGCTCCATTGCCTCTAGACTGATGAGTGATTATCAATAGGAGCTAAAGACCCAGATGGACTTGGGCAGAAGACCTCCGATGGATAGGGGATGCTGGGTGCCACCGCAGTGCTCCAACCCTAGTACATGGCGCGAATACTTGCAACCGTATTGGCGGATTCGCTCAAATCCGCCACCTGACCACCAAGTTACCAGACTCGGCAAATGGGCTCAGTTCTCGCTGAGATAGAGTGGAGTGGGCTGTTCCGGGCCTAGGAAGGAAACCCTAAAGCTTCCCAGTTTTTGACTTCAAAACTGAGGGTCGATCGACGGATTTGGACTACTGGCCATGTGGATAACATCTGGGAGTTAGCGTGCATTCGAAGAAGATCAAGACTCCATCGCAGTCGTCCGTCCCCGAGATAGTTGAGTCTTTTCCAGTTTGGCCCGAACGGGCGTTTCTGTAATATAGGGATCTTATTGTAAACTATGTCAGTTAAGCCTGGGCAATATATACCTAAGTGGCTGGTCATTTAGATAACTCTTCCACCTCTAGAAACCCTAGGCTTAGTTTCCAACCAGCCAAGTGCTTAGAGAGCAAATCGGGTGCTAACCTATGATTTAGAGTCCCCTAGGCTAGTACTTTGCATTAGAGGAAGGATGAAGGGTGGTAGGCTGTGATGAACCTATTGTAAACAGATTTCCACTTCTAATCAAGGCAAGATTGATCCCCAATTCGTGCTGATGTGTGCAGCCATCTCCTTCCCCCCTATCTAGTTGTATTTTGGATGAAACTCAAAGGCTTTTGGTGTTGCTTTGCCCATGAGTTAATCCTGTTCTTTTGGCTCTTTTCTACTTGCTAGGCCGTGGAGATTATGACTAAGATCATCTCAATCCTGCAGGATTGCCATGAGCAAGCTTCCCACGAGTTTTCCCCTTTCTTGCCCAAAGATTGACTTCTCACGAGATCTGAAATTCCCACTGATCCCTTGGTTATTTTGAGTTGATCTCTTGGGAAAAGCTTTGGAATAGGGTCCAGATAGCCTCTGCAAAATCTCGTGAAGATTGGACAAGATTTGGATAGGTTTGGGTGTGAAAACCCCCCTTTCATGCGACTTTACCGGACTATCCGGCAGAGCCATGGATTGTCCGGTGGAAGCGGACTATCCGGCGGGCCTCACCGGACTGTCCGGCATCAAGAGCCGGGTAGGGCTTGCCCTGGACTATCCGGTAGCCCCTGCCAGACTTTCTGTTGGAGCCGGATTGTCCGACCCTTGGCACCAGACTATTCGGCGTGTGCAGGGCTAGAGCTTTGTCTCTTGTGTTTTGCTTCGTTTGCTGTGTTTTGCTTCAGATTTGCATTTCTCACTGTCTGACCATTCTCTTTACTTGCTGTACATCAGTGAGTCGCACTTTTGTGCGGTGATTGTCAAGTGGCGGACTTGCAACTTCCGTTGCCTCCGTGTCTTGCTTTCGTGTGATTGTTGTGTTGCTCGCTGTTTTCTCGCTTGGTGCGTATCCTTTAGGTGGATGGCACCTTTGCGCTGCTTGGCATGTATCTGTTTAGTGGACGGTATCTAGTTTGTCTCTCAAGCACCAATTTTGGGGGTTATGAGTTTGTGTTTTAAAGTGCTCCCATTCAGCCCCCCTCCAGTCTCACGTCTCGGTCCTACAGTACTGATCATCTTGTGCCCAACCATTAGCTCGACCTTAAAAACGCCTTTAGTCCCCATCGAGTGACCCTTGAAATCATTGCGGACGACATTTGTTTTGATGAGCTCATTCTTGCTTCTGTCAAATTTCTTGAATACTGCGCACAACATTAGATTGACTATCGCACTTGTATCGACCATCGTCTTATTCACCGATCAACCATTGATATAACCCACGAGGTACAGTGACATTAGATGATGATATTTTTTGTCGACCAGCTTCTCGAATATGATGGCAGCCGGTCCAAGGCTGAGCTAGGCTATTAATTCTTGCATTGTAGAGAAAATAATGAAAATCATCGGGCAAGAGGAATACCATATTGATGTCAGCCAATCCATCGGCTATTTCCTCATCTAGCTGGTCGTCCTCCGCGTCATCCTCTTGTCACTCCTATTCTTCTTGCTTCCTCCTCTAGACCGCCGAGCGTTTGGGTAGCACTGGTGTGAGCTTGTGCTTGTATGATGGTATAGCGATAGGCCCTGAGTTTACTTGCTTCAGTATCCGAAGATAGTTTGCTTCGGCTTCTTCCAAAGTGCGTAGGCATTGTACTCTACGTTTTTGCGAGTGAGAGAATCCTTCAGGGACCACTTGGGTCGATGACACTCCTCATGCTTCCTACTTGAGCCTGGTTGGTTACGATATGGAGCAACCCCGCGTGTGTCTTCATGTTGTGGCTGTCCTTGCTCTGGTTTAACTGCATCTGTATGCGTGGTCCTCTCCGGTGAGAACTGTAGACGATGTCGTGGTGCCGATCGCGGGCGTCCAAGTCGTTGGAATAGAAACATACATCCCTTTGGTCATCAAGGAGCCGAGCATTGTGGGCAATCGCCAATGGTCGGCAAGCGCTTCATACCCTGACTCAGCAGTAGTGGAAGAATGGGCAATCCTAGTGCTCTCTAAATTTGTAGTCCCTGTGATGGTCACGATCTTCATCCTAACGATGCCTGGTGTGGTGGCGTTCCTCATCTTGGCGGCGTTTGAGGCGATAGTGCTCCTCAGGTTCACGGTGGTACCCTTGATAGAGGCATTCATCGTGTGAGTTGTGGCTCGACCGATAGTGATGCTCTGATTGCCAATCGCGGATATGGTCTTCTTCTTGATCACGTGCCCCGCATTGCTCGCATCTTTCATGATGACCAGCATATATGCCGATCAACACACCTGAGTCGGGGCGGGAACGCCAGTTCTTGGCTATGTCCTTGGCTGACAAGTGTGCTTCTGGTCAAAATTCCAGTAGCCGATCGTCGCTATGATCAGCCTTAGCTTTGCCTTTGTCCTATGAACCAGATGTGGCATTCACCATGATGATAGTCAGGGAAAAAGGGCTGGGTCAACTCTTGGCAATGACCCTGCAGCCTTCAACAGTGCCACAAACCTGGCATAGAAACTCGAAGAATTCAGTCATAGCTGCGATCTTGATCTGACCGCTAGCTGGAGGGGCTATCTTGGTCTGACCAATGGTTGGAGCGGCTATCTTGGTCTGACCATGGGCACTGGACAACACGCTGACCATATTGACATTGGGGAATAGAGTGCTGTCCACTTTTATTGAGCTCCTTGCATAGGTCAACCTTCCCTGCTCGATAGCAGTCTGAATTTGTTGGTGCAGGATCTTGCAATCGTTGGTGTTGTGGAACTTGCAATACTTGTGTCCCTTGAGTTCCTCGGCTGGTATGATACTGTGGCCGGGGATCAACTCCAAGTACTTTTCCTTGAGCAACATGTCAAAGATTTGTTCTGTTTTGGCCACATCGAAGTCGTAGCTGGCTGGAGCTTCTGGACGCTTGAGCAATTGACAAGGCAGTGACTACTTTGGCTTAGTCCACTGTACGACTGCCACCCCAGCCTCTTCATCGGTAGATTCTTCATCTTGCAGGTACATGATAGCCCTTCGTGGCCTTTCCTGGTATTGCTCTAGATGTGCATGCTCATAAGCTGCCACTTTGGAGAGCAAATGGCCAATGGAATTGAAGTATGTCGGTGTTGACGCAACATTTGAACGAATATTTTGTATCATTTTATGTGGTTTTCGCTGTTTTTATGCGTCAACTATATCTTTTACTAACATTTATCACCGATTATTGTGGATTTTGCAACATTGTCTTGGAATTTTGCTATACTTCATTTTTGCATGTTTTTGACCAATTTTTCGCGAAATTCACCACAATCTACCTCGAGTGAGAAAAGGCCTCTGAGATGGCATTCTATGAAGATGATGATCAAGGAAGGCTTGGTTAACTTATGCCCATCCTCTGAGTTAACCGATGCTTTCTAATCGGAAACTTCTTGAAGACATCATATGCTACGCTGGGAAGGGAAGCTACTACAAGAAATCTACATGGAAGGTGTCAAGACACTTCATATCTATCCAAAACCAGAAGATTTCGACAATTCTCAGAGAATATAGAAGATTCCAGAATCCCAAGTGTCTGAAATCCCTCGCAATTATATTTCTTAAGCATCAAGCAATGTCCCCGCGAAACATGGAAACAATCCGGCAGAGGAGGAGTCCTGGTCGGCCGACCAAACCCCTCTGAGTCGGCCGACCAGGGCCCACCTTAAGTCGATTGGAGTTTTCCTTTTTCCCACATCTTCTCCAGACTATATAAAGCGAGGCTAGGTCCCGAAATCAGGCATCCAATTCATTATCAAGGCGACAAGATGTAGAGAAGAGGGACAACAACTAGAGGAGAGTAGAGGGTCGAGTTTCTAGTCTAGGATTAGAGTTCTTCTAGTTCCTAGAGGTGATTAGAGCACTTGTACGGTGCTCTAATTACTTAGCTCTAGAGGTCTAATTGTATCATCAAGGTAACGTATGATCATGGTTGTAAGTATGATACAATTATTTAATGAAGCTTTGATCTTGTCTAATTATCATCTTCTTGTTCTAATTTTGCTTGTTCTAGCTATAATTAACTTTAGGTCCAGATGCATGTTAATTAAGCACGTCAAAAACCATGATCATACCTTACCTTGATGATACAATTAGACCTCTAGAGCTAAGTAATTAGAGCACCGTACAAGGGCTCTAATCACCTCTAGGAACTAGAAGAACTCTAATCCTAGTCTAGAAACTCGACCATCTACTCTCCTCTAGTTGTTGTCTCTCTTCTCTACATCTTGTCGCCTTGATAATGAATTGGATGTCGGATCTCGGGGCCTAGCCTCGCTTTATATAGTCTGGAGAAGATGTGGGAAAAAGGAAAACTCCAATCGACTTAAGGTGGGCCCTGGTTGGCCGACTCGGAGGGGTTTGGTCGGCCGACCAGGTCTCCTCCTCTACCCGATTGTTTCCATGTTTCGCGGGGACATTGCTTGATGCTTAAGAAATATAATTGTGAGGGATCTCAGACTCTTGGCATTCTGGAATCTTCTATATTCTCCGAGAATTGTCGAAATCTTCTAGTTTTGGATAGATATGAAGTGTCTTGACAACTTCCATGTAGATTTCTTCTAATAGCTTCCCTTCCCAGCGTAGCATATGATGTCTTCAAGAAGTTTTCGATTAGAAAGCATCGGTTAACTCAGAGGATGGGCATAAGTTAACCAAGCCTTCCTTGATCATCATCTTCATAGAATGCCATCTCAGAGGCATTTTCTCACTCGAGGTAGAATGTGGTGAATTTCGCGAAAAATTGGTCAAAAACCTGCAAAAATGAAGTATAGCAAAATTCCAAGACAATATTGCAAAATCCACAATAATCGGTGATAAATGTTAGTAAAAGATATAGTTGACGCATAAAAACAGTGAAAACCACATAAAATGATACAAAATATTCGTTCAAATGTCGCGTCAACACCGACATACTTCAATTCCATTGGCCATTCCACACTCTTAAACCTTGCTCGTCCTCGAGTAAGTCAAGAATCAGCGTTGCCCTACATTAACTTTTTCATACTCTAATCTTAATCAATCAAACTAACAAGCACTCTCAAAATTTTAGTGTGAGCCAACAAATTATGAAAGAAAAGATATTCAACTAAGCTCATCCCACAATAAAAGAATTAGCAAGAATTTAAATTTATCAATGACACATCTCCTTATTTTAGCAATATGTTTTTGAAAAACATAATCAAACCCTTAAGGATAAATTCTTGCAAAGCCAAAGAAACACACTCAACTCTGCGGTCTCAATATCTAAATGGTATTCGATATATATAAATATAAAAAGGTGGCAACTTATCTGGGGCTTGGTATGAATCCTAATCAAAACTTGTTTTTAAAATATTGTCAAACCAAGAAAGAAATTTGCTGGTTTTACTGAGACTTGTCAAAAAGATCATGGAATAAAATAATGTTGAGAGGGAAAGGATGGAACACACATTTAGAATGGTGGACATGTGCAAGTGTCAATGGATGATCTCAAGGTAAAAATGAAGTCCTTGCTATCGGATTGCACATGGTTGGAATATTTTCTGGAGTATATATAAACAGAATATCCCTTACTAATACTAAAGAAAAACTATATATAAAACTCTTAAAAATATTTAGAAGATTATTGAGGGGCATATATATTATATATATTTTTTTTCAGGCGACCACTTGGTCCCCTTTTTTCTTTTTTTTCTTTTTTTTAAGCCTCCTCAAAAATCTCAATACAAAAATCCCTTATATAAAGATAAAATGACAACTCTCCATCCCCACTCTTGAATAATACTCACCCTCGCCCTTGAGTATATATTTCTAAAATAATTAACTTAGATGATAGAGCTGTTTAATAGAAAGAATAATATTTAATCCTTTAAATACTCCAGAAAATAATGGGTTGTGGTCAAGGAGGATACACAAAAAGATAATCTTGGTTTAAGGATGGATATCCAGTGAAGGTTGTACTCTCTCCAATGTAGAGAGACACAATACATGGATAGAAAAGGCTAGAAAAGAAAAGATACGCGAATGAATGACCAGCTTCTAAGTCTCATACCCTAGATCAAAGTCTTGATCCAACTCATTTAAAAACAAATCTGATAAATCTAAGCTTTAAAATATATATGGCACTGGTAGGAATGGCTATTGCAAGATAATCTCATAAAGTTGATCATGGTATTTTTAAGCAGTAAAAATAAACAAGGAGATGATCATGATAAAGTTTAATCCTTGCAAAAATTAAATCATATGGGTCTTTATGAACAATCATAATCAATCACAAATTTGCTGGCTAGTTTAATTAATCATGTTTTATGAGAGCTTGCTAAATTTGACTAATCAAAACTAAAGCACAATAAAGATAAAGCGGCAATTTTCATCATTTTCTTATAATTAATTAATTAAGCATAAATCATGGTTGTCGCATTAATCATACTATAAATCTAGACTAACACACTAAAAATAAGAGAAACACAAAGGGAACACCAAATTGATAGATATATTTAAATATTTGCAGAATTCAAAAAAAATGAAAATAGAAGGTGTTAGAAATATATTACCGTAGATTACTTCAATTTTCTTACGATCAAATAATTTCTTGCAAAATAATTCAAGTGCACATACTACTCTCGAGGTAAAGGTCAAGGGTAGAAGCAATTTACCATAATCTAAAAATACTTTTAACTCGTGGCTTAATTAAACTTAATAAAAGATAAATAAAAACGTAATGGGTGTATGTGTGTAATTATGCAAGAGATAAGCATGTAAACAAAGACAATGATTAAATCAAGTTCTAAACACCATGTTTACAACATGATTGCTAAGTCTCTCCATAACCATAAAAATTTTAATTAACTAAGATTAAAACACCATGTTTTCTCAAGATTATTAACTTATAATAGCACAATAAAACCAAAGTACTTTGCAAAGCTTATAAACTAATTACACGAAATTATGGATAACTAGCAAGATTAATTAACTTCATCATAATGATCAACAATTTAATCTAAGCACCATGTTTACACAAAATTCTAAAGGAAAACGCTGATCAAGCATTTAACATAAACATGAAAGCATATATCATGAAGTTAATTAAACAACTAAGCCAATTATAATGCAAACATCCAACTCTAATCTATATGCAACAGGATGATATATGCAAAATGCAAAATGGAAAACACAATTATGAAGTGATATGATGGTAACTATATAAAACAAAGGTTAGAATAAGTTAACTAGCCACAAGCTAAAGATTCAAAGGTTGGTGTCATGCTTCCCATTTCTCTATTAAAAGACTCTAAGTCTCTTAACACTAAAAAGAAATGATTGAACGGGTTGCCTCCCGAAAAGCGCTTAAGTTAAAGTCATAGAGCTAGACTTCTTACTTACCTCCAATGAAATGAAGCCACGGTCCTTGAAGTAAGAATCCAAAATGTCCACGCAGCTTGATAACTTGATTGTGCAGCTTCATCGTGTCTTGATCATAGCATCACTTGTGTGCACAATCATCCGCTTGTGTGTTCATGTGCCAATGTCTTTGAAGCTCCTTGCAACTGAACTTGATCATGAAAATTCCATGGAAGCATTGCCCAAGCATTCTTCATCATTGTTGCCATCATCTTCCTCAAGTAGACATCACCATTGTTGCTGCCATCTCATTCTTCGTGGTATATCTCATTGGTGTCAAGCAGAACATACCTTAAATAATAGATCCATCGAATAGCTGCAGAAATTATCTTTCCAACGAGTACTTATATGTCAAAATCCGATTCCGTATGAAGGAGTTATGCCCGTTTTACTCAAGCACTGCGTTCTGTCCAGACTTCAATTCAGCTCGCGCAGCCTTCAATGATTTGCACATTGCTCCTTGTAGAAATCTCCAAATTTAGTGATTCTTGTTGCGTTGGAAAGATGAGTTCATGGGCTTTCCAAATATAAGAAAATATTATGTCTTTGCCTTTTAAGGTCGAGCTCCATGTTGATGACTTCTTCAGTTTTCTATTTTTGGCTCCCCAATGTTGACAATCTTCAATCTTTTGGATTTGGGTCTTTGTGGAATTTGTCTAGAGTCCACTATTGTTGATCTTGAAACTTCATAGGCTTGATTCTTGTCTTGAATTCATCCTCCGTTCAGTCCACTCATTCTTCAATTTGAAACTCAACCAAAGCTTTGCAAATTCTGATGATGTCTTCAAATCCTTGTCAAATCCTTGTACCAATCATCACGAATTTGTCTTGTACTCTTTCACCACATTGATCTCATTATTTCAAATGCAGTATGAATTTCTCTGCATGTTTAGCTTATAGTGCACACAATATATAATATAATAACATCATGGTATTAATTAGAGATAAAAGTAGAGGCACATGGTTGATTGGGGTTTAAACAAACATTTGATTCATGAATAAAGACAACTATAATTGAAACCACTTAGCAAAACACTAAAGCATATATAATTCATAGATTATCTTGATTCATAAAATCAAACATGGGATAAACAAGGCAATGGGTTCCTAATGATTTTAGCCAAATTAGATAGATGATTTTTGAAATAAATAAAATAAAATTAGGCTTAGATAAAATTCTAACAAGAGAATTTTTTGTAGAGAGACCAAACGTTTTGAAATTTCAAATTTTCAAAAATTATATTGTGCACGTATAATAAGTCATGAGAAACATGCACATGTTCATGTTTAAAATTTCAAGAGCAAGTTGCACAAAAATCAAACCTGGACCGAACCACTAGGGGGGCTCTAGTGGTCGGTCCCCTCTACTTTTACACAAACCTTGGATCTCAATTTTTTTTATTTATATCGAACCCTAAACCTTAAACCTGAGAAATGAACAATTAGCAAACCTTAACCATCTCTATGCGTGAGTAGATTCAATCAACTAATTAAAGAAAAAAGATCTCCTAAAAGAACATGAAAACGCTTAAACCCTGGCCAGATATTCATGTTGGAATTAAGCTTTGCAAAGCTATGGATCAAGAAGCTAGTCTAAAGACAAACTTTATTAATTGATTCTCATGGTATGGATTAAGGGAACAAAGGTTTTATAAAAAATGAAAAACAAAACAATAGGAGGGATACAATCACAATCAACCAAATAACATCTTAATAATCATTATGAGACATTGCTCTAATCAAACATAGGCAAACTTTAATTATACTTATGATTAAATCGAGTATTACCTTAATCCTGAAGAAGTGAAGTTCAAATCTCATAATTGACTATATGGTGGCTTCATCTTCTTTTTTGGAATACCATGACTGCATGCACCATCAAGTGTTGGAGAAGAATGCTTTTGTCTTTCTCGAAATTCAGCTTCCCTTGTTCTTCACCTTTAGTATTTCGACCATAACTTCCTATCTGAAGTCCAAATAATGCAAATTCAGACTCTATCTTGAAGAGCTCGAAAAGATCTACAACTTTGGTATTCAGATTTTCTTCATTTTATGTCGTTAAAGTCTTGGAATTGGGCCCACAAGGTGTTGTTGTCCTGAATTCCGAGGGTATCTCGAGATTTGGTTGGAGCTTGGATTGGTCTTGAGATAAACCTTCCGTATCTTCATCTTCCTTTTACTTCAAGCAATCCTTAGCTTCCGGAACCTTCTCGGCTAATCATCTTTGCATCCATTATCTGTAGCTTAGAACAAACAAGCTCCAAAGAACATTAGTCTTAAAAATTAATTAACACCGCAGACATACATTTAACACTATAGTTACTCATTCGTGATAACTGTAGAAAAACTCAATAACAGATCATAGGCCACTAACAGCGTTAGCACCTACTATTAAAGAGTTAGGTTGGAAAAGATATATATTTCTTTATTGGATTGAGGTCTATTTTTTCCTGTAATGTTAGTCAAAGAAATATATATATATAGGAGAAACTATATTCTAATAGAGTTTATAAAAGATTAAACTTATTCTAAACAAAAACTATCTAATTATAAAATTAAATGCATGAAAGTAAATAAAATAAAATAAACTAAAATAAAATCAAAGGCACAAAATTGAAAATAAAAGGCTAAATAAAGAAAAGACAAAATTAAATATATACATAAACTCAAGTTAATTAAGACTCGACTAATTAGTTCCCCGGCAACGGCGCTAGAAAAGGTTGTTGACGGTACTTAAGCACAGCAAACCTTATACTGGA
The DNA here is from genome assembly GCA_030272315.1 of Paspalum vaginatum. NCBI lineage: Eukaryota > Viridiplantae > Streptophyta > Magnoliopsida > Poales > Poaceae > Paspalum > Paspalum vaginatum. The sequence continues at coordinate 30,373,187 of CM059018.1, read as the reverse complement.
AGCGGCAGTATCGTATGTAGCTTTTCCCCAGGATGAGTATCATGGGTTTTGTCAATTCGGGAAATCAACTAATTGAGAACTAATTAACAAGAGTTTATGGTAAACTAAGAGTATAAAATAAGTCTCTAATCTACCTCTAAACTAGCCCTAAACTATATCTAATCTACATCTAAGATATACTAATACTATAAGATAAGCAATTAGAACAGAACTAGAACACCAATTAAGGGATATTAACTAGAGTCTAATCAAGCTCTAATTGGATCCAAAACATGCATGATAAGGGCACCACAACTAGATTAGAGCAACGAGATAACTAGCAGCTCAAGGTAGAAATAAGCATGATCAAGCATATACTTCATAGCATAATTAAATCAAGATCAATCAACCTAACCCCCTAGATCGAGTTTAACATTTCCCCGGGCTCTACTGTCACTAGTAACCAGGTAATCGATGAGAAACTCTCAACAGGCATACATGATTAGAGAACCGGCTTCTAATCACTTCGCATAGTCTAATAACATAATTAGTACAACTAGAACCTCTAATCACCATGATTACAAGAACTAGATATACAACTATATCATTAGTAAGCTAGATCAACGATCAAGAACGCTAGAAGAATATAACCCTTAATGACATGCCCTAATTAACATGCATCTAGACCTAAAGTTAATTAGAGCTAGAACAAGAATAATTAGAACAAGAAGATGATAATTAGACAAGATCAAAGCTTCATTAAATAATTGTATCATACTTACAACCATGATCATACCTTCCCTTGATGATACAATTAGACCTCTGGAGCTAAGTAATTAGAGCACCGTACAAGGGCTCTAATCACCTCTAGGAACTAGAAGAACTCTAATCCTAGACTAGAAACTCGACCCTCTACTCTCCTCTAGTTGTTGTACCTCTTCTCTACATCTTGTCGCCTTGATAATGAATTGGATGCCCGATCTTGGGGCCTAGCCTCGCTTGATATAGTCTGGAGAAGACGTGGGAAAAAGGAAAACTCCAACCCACTTAAGGTGGGCCCTGGTCGGCCGACTCGGAGGGGTTTGGCTCGGCCGACCAGGACTCCTCCGCTGCATGATTGTTTCCATGTTTCGCGGGGACATTGCTTGATGCTTAAGAAATATAATTGCGAGGGATTTCGGACACTTGGGATTCTGGAATCTTCTATATTCTCGGAGAATTGTCGAAATCTTCTGGTTTTGGATAGATATGAAGTGTGTTGACACCTTCCATGTAGATTTATTCTAGTAGCTTCCCTTCCCAGCGTAGCATATGATGTCTTCAAGAAGTTTCCAATTAGAAAGCATCGGTAAACTCAGAGGATGGGCATAAGTTAACCAAGCCTTCCTTGATCATCATCTTCATAGAATGCCATCTCAGAGGCCTTTTCTCACTCGAGGTAGATTGTGGTGAATTTTGCGAAAAATTGGTCAAAAACCTATAAAAATGAAGTATAGCAAAATTCCAAGACAATGTGGCAAAATTTACAATAATCGGTGATAAATGTTAGTAAAAGATATAGTTGACGCATAAAAACAGTGAAAAACCACATAAAATGATACAAAATATTCGTTCAAATGTCACGTCAACAGTCGGCCCATGGGCAAGTCTGGTGGCTCTGTGAAGACCAGTTGTATGCCATCTCAGCTAGGATCTTTTCTGACAACTATATTGAATAGCATCTATTCCTGGCTTCTCGGAAACGCTGAATGTACTGGCCCACAAACTCACCAGGGTGCCGACAAAGCGGTGTGAGATCCGTGATTGAGGCCCCCTCTACCCCCAAGAAGAAGTGTGCGTGGAACAGTTCTTCTAGTTCCTTCCATGTTGTGATGGACCCAGGTGTCAATGATGTATACATCTGAAGGCTAGACCCATCAGAGACAGCAAGAAGATTTGGATCTTCATGTGCTCGGCTGTCGCTGCGATCCCCAATTGAGCCGTGTATCAGCTAATGTGTTCCACAATGCTTGTATCATCATTGCCACTGAATTTAAAAAATTCTGGTAACTTGAACTTGGGTAGAGGTGGCAATTGATCATAGACCTCTAGATATGGTTTAGAGTAGATGACAACACCTCTCACCGGAGTCACGACGTATCGGTTCCTAAGGATCTCATCCAGATTAGCTTGAGTAGCCGATCCATTGGTAGCAAAAATGTTGGCCTGGTTGTTAAAGACCGACCCTAATACATATCGCGCTTGCCAATCAGCGACTTCTTAATCGTGAGCTTTGTCCTTGCCACCACCTACGTGACCTGTAGGGTGAGGTTGTTTGCTTGGTCGATGTGGAGGTTCTTCTCCTTCTCGTAGCAGCCTATACCTAACTAGGGCACAAAAAGCCATCCGGTATGTATGCTAGTGGCTCATCATAGCACACGGGCTGGTATTTCAAACTACCGGGCGCATGCATGACAAACTCGGCCTTAGTGCCTTCTAGAGCATTGATAGGACGCATGTAAGGCGGCCGAGTGTAGAATCTTGGCAAAAGAAGTGCCAATCTGTGGTCCAACGTCTTCTGTGTACTCGCCAGCGATGACCGCTTTAACCACGTGTGCCACTATACTTTCCATGGAATTCAGTAGCACTTCAGCCTAGCGCAGCATAGCTTGACTCACCATATAGTTCATCTCTTCCCAAAGAGCTTTGTTGGGTGCTTTCGGTGGTGTAGAAACATCTACTCCATCAAGCAAACTTTCTAGTAATCCAATGCACCTGACACCTCCACTACGAGTCCACGTGAAGTGATCAAGAAGCTCATCGGCTAGCTTGGCGAGTATGCTGTCATAAGCCACCTTGTGCTCGGCTGGGAGTTGTATGAGCATAGGAGGGGCTTATTTGTCTTGTGGCCACGTGCTAGGATTGTGATTGGTGTTGGCGGTCGATAAAACCCATTGCGACCACCAACATTTCATGTTTGAGGGCATAATTTATCAAGTTTTCATGTATCACTATCTGGTTCCATGAGTTGTGCACAAAAATTGTACGCAGGAGCTTGTCACGTCCACAATGATGAAGGAATGAGCAAAACAAAGGCAAAGTAGCAAGGGTGAGGTAGCCATGCAAAATTGCATGGCCGGCCGGCCATGTGCATGGCTGCCCGACCATCTTTCATGGCTGCCCGGCCATCCATCAAGGCTGCACGGCCACCTTTCAGGGTGGACAGCTACTGGAGGCACAAGGCCAAAAGTGCATGGCCATCCAACCATCACCTATGGCCACCCAGCCACCCCCTATGGCCGCCTAGCCAAGCCCAGGCACCAGGAGGCCTAGGAACTCTCCCAGCCCAAAAGTGATGGCCGCCCCACCACCCCTATGGCCTCCCGGCCATGTCACGAAGCCAAATCGCCACGTCCTTCAACCTGCATGCAAAGAAGCACAAAATGAGACAAATCCAACCATGCAACTGAGAATCCAATGAAATCAAGGGTTGGAAGGCCATCACACAAGGATTGCAATCCAGGAGATCAACATGCAACCAATCTAGGAGGAACACATGGCCTCTCGGCAACTACCTTGGCCGCCTGGCCATGTGTTTTGCCCATTTTGCACGTGCACCGATTCAAATAACTGCCACCGACCTTGGGGAAGCAAAATCAACTGAAGGATCAAGCAAGGCGGTGGATTGGATAGCCGCCCGGCCATGTGCATGGTCGCCCGGCCATCGACGTGGCTACCCAGCCACCTACCTACTCCAACTACCGACCTAGTAGCTCTATAAGTACCCCCCCCCTCGGCTCCTAGACTATAAATACTCCCCGAGAGGTCACTTCTAAAGGTCGTGGATCAATAGAAGAATAGTGTGGTTGTGTAGTTGTGTGTAGAGTATAGTAGTGAAGCCACCCTTGGAATCGTAAAGAGAGCCACCTACGTCTCAAGAGAGAGTAGTGAGGTGTAGAGCGAAGGAGTTTGAATTCTCTTTGGTATTCTATTTCTGAGCTCTTACTATCAGAGCAATTATTTCTCTATTGCTAGGATTGAGTTAAGCTCCTTGCTCCCTTCTTTATTTATTTCATACTTACTTTACTTACATACTCAGTATCTGCTTAGTAGCTTACGGGTTCTTGGAGTGCTTTGTGTAGTTTAGCTATACAGTTGTGCTTGCTTCTCTGGCCTCGAACCAGTTGAGTAGTAAACTCATCTGTGTAGACATGGTGTCTAGACTAGTGTTTACCATGGAAGGTGTCTTGTCCCACACAGCTTTGGTTGGTAGTCCCACCTGGTGACAACAGGTGTGTGTCCTTTGTAGTCCAAACCCGTCGTTCGGATAATTTCATCGACGCATAGCTGAGTCTGTTAGTGCCTACCTTTCTCGTCTAGGTTATCAGCACTCTGGTGCCCGAAAGTTGTTCTACAGCCTCGGTGTCCAAGTAAACCTATTAAGCATAATACTTGTTTGTTGAGTAAAGTTATGTTGTTTTATTTAAAGTAGTGATCCTACTCTGCTCTGTCATTTATCTTTGCAATTGCTGGTTTTACAATTCGGTTCTATCTGTTCAACGCTGAGTTACTCCACATTCCTCATGGATTTCAATACCCTAGAATACTCTTGGGTGAAAGGCTACAACGTGTTTTCGTGTGCTTGCAGATTTATTTTAGTAGGCTAAGAAACGGCAACAAGCTCGCTGTTGCCAAGGAACGGTAGCTAATTCAACTAGAACCTAGGCCGACCATACTCACACCGTACACAACCACCATATATATCCCCACCAAATACCACATATCACCACCATATGGATTCCATGCCTATCTTTCAACTCACCGCTCCAAAGGGCAATTATTTGGAGCCTCCATCATCATCCACACCCATCACCACAGAAGGCTATCAGCTACGTCCTGGCTTGATAGCCATGGTTCGGGACCAATCATTCATGGGATTGGAATCAGAATGTCCCTACTCACACCTCTAGGAGTTTGAGTAGTTGTGCAGTGGTTTGATTATCTCGGGAATGTCTGGTGAACCACTTCGATGGTTTCTTTCCCCGTTTTCACTAATGGGGGAGGTGAAAATCTGGTGCAAGCGGACAATTAGTAAGGTAGAAGGGAGTTGGGAGACATTAAAAGCCAGCTTCGGTATTTGTTTCTTTCTGCCAAACAAGGTTCTCGATCTCTGTTGTGAATTTTTATCTTTTTGATAAAGAGATTGAGAATCTTTAGGGGCAGCTTGGGCTCGCTTCACGCGACTAGTCTCCTCAGGACTAGATTTGGCTATTCTGAAGTTAATGTTGATGCAGTATTTCTTCAGAGGTCTCTCGCCTGGTGCTGACCTCTGCCTTGACTTAGCATCTAAAGGATCATTCTTGCATCTAATAGTTACCGAGGGAAGAAAAATTCTTGATAAAATTCTTGAGAAGGCTTCTGACCTTGGTACTTTAGAAGAACAACCTCACATCCACAAAAGCCACCCTAGCCCAACGCCAATGAAGAACACAACCAATCCGCTCATCCAACTCCACCATCACCCCCTCGTATTGATGAAACCCCAGAACCATCATCACGGCAAGCTGAGGGGGTTAGCTTAGCCTTGACGGTTCCTCTATCGGCACCTCAATTCTCTTTTGAGGACGAAATATTCATGGACTTTGGCGATGCCTCTCGGTTGCCTAAAGAAGACCGACTGCTTCACCAGGACCTCTAAACCTACATATGTCCTACTAGATCAGAAAGAACATATGAAGGAGGTCTTGCCCTGGCTTTCTGCAACTACTAATCAGGAATGGTTAGAGGAAAGACGTCGAGACACAAAAACAATCAAACTTTATCCAGACCCCAGCGTCATTCCTGGCCAAGTATCAAGGCTTCAACTGCAAGATATTATATACGACCCAAGGGAAGGAGTCAAAATAATCCCTAAGCACGTCATGGACTACTACTACCAGACACAACCGCTATCAAGATCAACTATGTGTCTGCAATGGGCAAATAGTGGATATTTGAGGTAGGGAAGGTGTTCTGTGGGTAATTTCAAAAAACTTGCGGGATACTCAGGGGTTCTTGGACTTTCATGTCTTTGACATCCCTGAGGGATCCACACCATTGATTGTGGTTGGGATCCCAATTACCGCCCTCACCAGCTTAGATGTATACAGAGGGAGACTACAGCTTCAGCTTGGCAATGAGAAAATTAATATCAAGATCGATAGACCACTCAATGCTAAAACTGAGGCAAAGCTAGAGACTAACCCTTTAGAAGAAGTGATAAGCCTTTAACTTGAGGAAATGGGTCACGACAGCCTAGAGGATGAGGCTCTTAGCGACATCAGTGTGGTAGATGAGCCATGTGAGTTCGAAGAACTAGGTGAATCACTACGGCCCAAAGCTCCAAAAATAGAATTAAAGCAATTACCACCTGGCCTAAAGTACGCCTTCCTCCACAGGAATGAGGACACATCGGTGATCACCAGCGGCAAGCTGACGGAGAGTGAAAGCCGGCGATTAATATCAGTTCTGGAGAAGTACAGAACTGTGCTTGGATATTTGCTTTAGGACTTGAATGGAATCAGTCCCAACCTGTGCACTTATCGCATCCCTATGGAGGTTGATCACTAACCAATAAGGGAACCCCAAAACCGACTTAATAATGCGATGATAGAGGTAGTCAAGAAGGAGGTACTAAAATTACTACACACGGGCATCATCTACCCCGTGAGTGACAGCGAATGGGTCAGTCCAGTTTAAGTTGCACCAAAGAAAGGAGGGATGATAGTCGTCAAGAATCAGAATAATGAGCTAATCCCATAGAGAACTGTCACCAGTTGGAGGATGTGCATCGATTACTGAAAACTCAACACCGCCACCAGGAAGGATCACTTTCCTCTTCCTTTCATTGATGAGATATTAGAAAGATTGGCCAAACATTCCTTCTTCTGCTACCTCGATCGCTACTCTGGCTACCACCAGATTGCGACTCACCCAGAGGACCAGAGTAAGACCACTTTCACATGCCCGTATGAAACCTTTGCATACAAAAGAATGTTGTTTGGGTTGTGCAATGCTCCAGCATCATTCCAGTGGTGCATGATGGCCATCTTCTCTGAAGTCATCAAAGACATCATGGAAGTATTCATGGATGATTTTTCAGTTTATGGCAAGAGCTTTGATGGATGTTTGGAGAACCTTGAAAAGGTTCTTCAAAGGTGAAAAGAAGTTGACCTTGTCCTAAACTGGGAACAATGTCACTTCATGGTCAGAGAAGGAATCGCTTTGGGACACTGGATCTTTGAAAGAGGCATAGAGGTAGATTGTGCAAAGATCAAGGTCATTGAGCAACTGCCTCCACCAATCAACATTATGGTCATCCGAAGCTTCTTAGTCCATGAGGACTATCTCAAAGCTTTCTATATGCTCAAGCAGGCACTGGTCTCAACCCCTATTATTCAGCCGCTCGACTGGAACCTACCATTTGAAATCATATGTGATGCAAGAGATTGTGCAGTTGGAGCAGTACTGGGTCAGAGCAAAGACAAGAAGCATCATGCTATATCATATGCAACCAAGACTCTCACCAACCTAGAGCTGAAGTACTCAACCACCGAGAAAGAACTAGTAGCAGTGGTATTTGCAATTGACAAGTTTAGATCATACATGGTAGGATCAAAAGTCATAATCTACACAGATCATGCAGCTCTCAAATATCTCCTCACTAAGAAGGATGCAAAACCATGGCTGATCCCGTGGGTGCTGCTACTCCAAGAATTTGATATTGAAATCCAAGACAAAAAGGGAGTACAGAATTCAGTTGCAGATCATCTCTCATGAATGAAATTCGAAGAAACTTTACCCTTGCCAATTGATGACTACATGAGAGATGATCAGCTCTTGAAAGTGACGATAGCCCAACCATGGTATCCTAATCTGGTGAATTACAAAGTTGCTGGTTACGTTCCCGAAGGAGCAGACAAGAGAAAATTGGCCCACGACAGCCGATTCTATCTCTGGGATGACCCCTACTTATACAAACTCTATGCAGATGGACTCCTACGTCGCTGCATTCTAGCTTGTGAAGCACCGCAAGTCCTTGCTAGATGTCATGCATCCTCTTATGGAGGTTACTATGGGGCTTATTGGACTTATGCGAAAATTTGGCAAAGTGGCTTTTACTATCCCACTATGTATGAAGATGCAAAAGAGTTTATTTGACGGTGTCTAAGGTGCCAGCGCCAAGGGAATATAAATCCAAGAGATGCTATGCCACTAACGAGCAATCTTCAACTTAACATATTCGATGTGTGGGGCATAGATTTCATGCGACCTTTTCCCAAGAATGGAGATAAGGAGTACATTCTATCATAGTGGATTATGTGTCGAAATGGGTAGAAGCTTTACCTTGTCTAGCAGCAGACTTGAAACACTCCATCAAGATGTTCTGGGAGATCATCTTTCCTCGTTTTGGAGTACCTCGGGTCATCATCTGCGATAGAGGTGCACACTTCATTGACAAGTGCTTCAAGAAATGTCTAGATGAACTCAGTGTGGACCACTGTGTCACCACCCCTTACCATCTATAGACAAGTGGCCAAGCCGAGACATCCAACAAACAAATCAAGAACATATTGCAAAAGGCTGTCAAGGCTATGGGAAAAGAATGGGTATCCAAGGTACCCGATGCTCTCTGGGCATACTGTACAGCGTACAAGACTCTCATTGGCATGAGACCATACCAGATGGTGTACTGGCAAGACTTGTCATCTTCTAGTGGAACTCGCATTCAAATCTCACTTGGCGGTGAAGAGGTGGAGCATGGATCTCCAGTCGGCAGGCATGTGAAGAAAAATTCAACTAGCCGAACTGGACGAATGGAAGGAGAATGCGTACCACAGTGCAAAGCTATACAAGGAGTTCACTAAAAGATGGCACAATAAGCAACTCAAGACCAAGACATTCAAACTGGGAGATAAGGTGCAACTCATTAATTCCCGTATTCGTTTATTCAGTCATCAGAAGCTTAGAAGTGGGAAGGACCTTTTACGATCCTTGAAGCTACTGATCACGGCGCCGTCACCCTCCAGGACAATGATGGAAGCATTTTCAAGGCAAATGGACAATGCCTTAAAGTCTTTCTAGAGCCCGAAATGCCTCCGCTCGAAGAAATGGACGTCTTCGAGCTTCACCTGGTAGTTTGATCACACGTCCATGGTTGAGCTCAGACCTTAAAAGAGCCATGTACACTATCGCTTTTCTCCCTTAAAATTCTGTCTAATCTCACCTTTTGTTCAAAATCTCAACTTTAATGTTTTCTCTGGTAGGTTGTGTTATGGCTGCTTGGGGTCTTGTGTTTATCCTGGTGAATCTCGTACTAAGCTTTGCAGTTGGCGTGATTCACTAGGTATCTTGCATGTTTATCGATCTGTTTATGTATCTGTGCCTCATGTAGTAGATCGATCTTCATGTAGCTTGTTTTGCGCTACCTAATCACTTGTTACAATCCACGACATGCTACTACAGCGTGTGCACGCAACCTATCGATAGATTAGCGTAGTTCGGGCACCCTAGCTATACATGTCGTAATTTATATCTATCTAGTTAGATGGACTTCTTTGGAGGTTCTGGTTGAAAGCCGATTTGATTATGCAGATCTGTTATACCATGTTTTTAGTTAGGGCTTTCTTATATTGGAGCGTAGTTTTCGCTTTTCACTATAATCATTCATGCCCGATGGAACACCTGATGCTCTCGCATTGGCCGACTAGACTACACGCCATCTCGTGTTTGCCGATCCTAGTAATCCATCAGGAATTTAACGTTTAGATCGGTTGTGTACGCTTTACAGGGAGAATAGGAGCCAATTCCTACAGCCAACCCACCTTTCTGGCTACAAGGTCAAGCTAGGTGGCATGCTCGCACCACCACGCACAACCAGGATCGGCTCCCCCGCTGTGAGCTGATCGGAGCCACACGATAGGGAGACGAGTGCAGCAGCAGCGGAATCCCCGACTCTCGTGTGCTCTGCATTCAAACCACACCGTCTGCGGTATTTGAGCACAACACACTTTTGGCACACCCTAGTTGGACCACAATCAGTCTGATTAGAAGTCAAAACAGAGTGCAACCTTACAAATCAATAGGGAAAAATCAGCTCATCTAAAATTATTTTGTTCTGTTTGGGAGACAAGGAGAGCAAATTTGGTGTATTTAATCAGTTTTGGACGGAGCCAATTCTTTGATTTGATGTCAAGCAGAATCGGCTCGAAGAATGGGCAAGCCCAGGAATCTTTACAGTCTAATCGAAGATATGACACCATAACGAATGTAGGACCGAGATGTGCGACTAGAGGGGGTGTGAATAGGAGCACTTGAAAACTCAAATTCACGACCCCCAAACTGTTGCTAAGAGATGCTCACAAGAACTAACGCTAGGCACTGTCCACTACGCAGATACGTGTCTAGCAAGCGCAAGGTGCCATCCACTTAAAGGATACATGTTGACGGTCGTTATTGCACTATTTACGACCATCAACTATCCATGAATACGAAGGGAAATGAATCAAAGTATGGACAAACTTTTGCTACTAACATATCTCCACGAGTTGTGTTGAAATATTTGAATGCAAGTGACAAAACATACTCAAACATAGTGAAATGGAGCCAATCCAGGAGGTGGCTTACCATATGGCTAAGTTCCCTGGCCACCCAGCCCCACCAGAAGCCGCCCGGCCCCACTTTTAGGCCGCCCGGCCTGTGTCTGGGCCCAATTGGCACCAACATTGACTTGCATGCACACACATGCCACATCAACACATCTCCAAGGTGGAATCCACGAAAGCCGCATGCAATCAAATGGAAGGCCTTGCCACATCATTGATCCATCACTTGGATTGGTGAAGTCAACAATCCTCAACACTTCAATCCTGCGGCTAAGGAAGAAACCCAAGTGAGATCCAATGGTTCGGGAGAAAACACAAAGATAATTGCCTTAACCACCATGCAACCAACTTGGGGAGTGAAGATAGACCACAAGATGAAGTACTGTGATAGATCCGACAGTTCGCCAGGCCGCCCGGCCTAAGGTGGGGCCACCCCTACCAGGCCACCCGACCTACCACCTGCCCCCTTAACTGCCATACCGACCCTATAATTACCCCCACTCACTTGGTGACTATAAATACCCCCGAGCTCTCACTTGTAAAGTGTGGAAGTTGAGTGAAACACACTATTGTCTAGTTTAGTAGCACTTGGATAGTCCTGGGAGTTAGAGTTGAGTCTGAGTCTTTGCCTTACGGATTCTGGAGTTAGCTTCGAGTCTAGTAAAGCTCTTGTATCTTTCTATCTTTGTACTCTTGCTACTTCAGTATAATATACTTTGTTGCTCTATCCTTTGAGTTATACTTTACTTTATTTCTTACACTTGCCTAGTGTGGTGTACCTTATTGCATACTAGACCAAGGCTTAGGTTTGTATTGTTCTTGAGTTATCTAAATCTTGCTAGACTTGCCGGTGCTATAGGCTTTCCTTAGGCTCCGATCTAAGGCTAAGTCAGTCCTAACCCTCTGATCAAGGACGGACTTTAGTGATCAAGTTCTCACTTGATCACTAGTTTAGCGTGCCATCTTACCCACGCAGATCTGGTTGGTAGCCCCTCTTGGTGACAGCATTAGGGAGCCTCTGTAATCCGACCCCGTCGTTTGGTAAGCCCGTAGGCGTTAGCCAATTGTCATTCGTTTGGCCAACTATCTACCCCCGCGCCTCCTCGGTGTAGTTTGGAATTTCGCTCGACGGAAGATCCTAGTTCGTGTTTGTTTAACTTAGTTCAACCGTGAATACTCCTATGCAGTAGTTAAGGAATATTGTTTGGATATCTTAATCTCACTCATTGCCCTCCTAGGCAACTACCTAGTTGTTTATTGCTTTGGTCACTGTTTACTCTTCCCACCATATACTATATTGTTTATCTTACCCCCGTTGTAAGAATAGCTGGTGTTTATGTAAGTTATAGTAGTGTTTGAAGTTCGAACATATCATTCCACCTATAAGCCCTGCTTCCCTGTGGATTTTTATGATACCTGGAATACTCTGGGTGAAAAAGCTACAGCAAATCTCCGTGCGCTTGCGAAGTAAAATCTGTTACGCTAAGAGATGTCAACAAGCTTTTTCTGGCGCCATTGCCGGGGAAGCAACTGGCAATAGAAGATTGATTTGTTCGAACCTAGGTACTTATAACTTGGTAACATACCGCTATTTCTTAATGGGCTCATTTGCCTCTGTCTACTTTATTGTTGGGGGACAGAGAGGTGTATGACCGGTTTCGACCTACCAGCAAACTTTCACAACAATCCGGAGTCACTGCTCAGAAGGATAGTCCGTCAAAAGACAATCCACAGGCAGAGGCCTGTGCCATCAACATTCGAGTTTGGAACCACAAGCACATCGCAACCAACACCACCCATGGCTGAGAAGACCATCCTGTGATTTTTGCGTTCCATCCAGCAACAACATCCCCACTGGGCCTGAAGGTGCTGTTGGAGAAGGTTTCGAGCTCAAGCCAAGTGTCATTCATATGGTTCAAGCTAGTCCATTCTACGGATTGGCGTCGAAGGATGCAAATAGCCATCTCTAGCAATTCCTGGAGATATGCAGTACATTCACTATCAAGGGTGCAACCGCCGATGCTGTTCGACTGTGCCTTTTCCCGTTCTCACTGATCGGAAAGGCAAAATAGTGGTTCTATCTAAATCACAACAACTTGACAACTTGGGGGCCATGCTCAAATGCTTTCCTTGCAAAGTAATTTCCCTTGGGGAAGACAAGCTCACTGAGGAACGGAATATCTAGCTTTCAACAGCTCACTGATGAGACAGTGGCGGAGGCATGGGAAATACTTCAAGAGTACATCGCCGCCTACCCCCACCACGGTATGGAAGAGTGGCTGATCATCCAGAACTTCTTCCACGGTCTACACCAAACCGCGCAAGAACACCTCAATGCAGCCGCTGGAGGATCCTTTCTGTTCTTGAGCGTTGCCGCAGCACGCACTCTCATTGAGAAAATGGCAAGCAACCAAGGATGGAGACACGAGAGGGCGAACAATAAGCCCTGCGGAGTCCACCATATTTACAGTACCGACATGTTGGCTGCCAAGATGGACCTCTTGCTAAAGAAGCTAGAGGATACTCCTGATGCTGTGCTGGTCCAGGCACTGGATTCTCGAATTACTTGCGAGCATTGCGGGAATACTGGCCACACAGGGAACAGCTACCCCGGAAATGGATCGGAGGACGTTAACTTAATCAACTACAATAGCTTCAACAACGGGCCTTGTCCTCAACCGGGTTGGAACTCGCGACGACACCTACCTTTCTCTGGTCAAGGTACGTCTTCTAGCAGTTCTTAGCAGTTCAATAAAAATCCTTTTGATCAAAAAGCTATGAACGATAGCATAAGTAAGAAATTCCTTGCGAATGATAGAATTCTAGAAAACCTATCGCTTCAAATCTAAACTCTTAATAGCGCCATGAAGAACCAGCTGAGTTTTAATAAAATGCTAGAAACTCAGATAGCTCAGCTTGCTGCCTCTTTGCCTAGTCTAACTTCGGGTAAGCTTCCAGGTCAGCTTGAGGCACCCCCGAAGGAACATATCAATGCTGTAACAACTAGGGGCGAAAGGTCTACACAAGACCCCCCACATCCTAGGAATGCAGGGAAGGAACAGGAGAAGCCAGCCGATCCAGAAAAGGAAGATCAAGTGGCCGAACCACAACCGATTAAGGAAGCACCAAGGTCGGCTCTGCATGAGTTCTACAACACCACCGTGCTCCCTTTTCCTCAAAGGTAGAAAAAGATCACTGTCGACGACTAGTTCGGCAAGTTTGTGGAGGTAATTAAGAAATTATATGTCAGCATCCCATTGCTAGATACGATGCAGGTACCCACGTATGCTAAGTACCGGAAGGACATCCTCAACAACAAAAAGCCACAGCCATCCACAGAAGTCGTGCACCTCATAGAAGAGTGTAGCGCTGCTATACTCAACCAGCCACCCCAGAAGAAGAATCTAGGGAATCCAACCATCTCATGCTCAACCAGGACCCAGCATTTTGATCAAGCTCTCTGCGATCTTGGAGCAAGTGTGAGCATCATGCCAAAGGTAGTCTTTGATAAACTCACGCATGCTACACTCGCCCCTACAGCTATGTGCTAGCAGCTAGCGGATCAGTCGATTCGCTACCCCGACAGAATCGCTAAAGACATTCTGGTCAAAATCCAGAACTTCATTGTCCCGGTGGATTTCATGGTGCTCGACATGGAGATTGATAGCAAAACGCCGCTCATCCTTGGGCGACCGTTCTTAAGCACCGCTGAGGCCACTTTTGACGTTGGGGCTGGACAAGTCCACCTCAACATCAATGGGAGACTGGAGACGTTCGCCTTCAAGCTGAAGGTAGAACAATGCCGACAGGTAAAAACATTTAAACTTAAGTGTCAGGCACCCCGGGAGATGCCTAGAGAGAAGATCGAGCTTTCGCCAAGTCAGTCGAAAGTGGACTCTCTCATCCTAACAATGGAAAAGATCCTATTGGATGGAGAAGCCCGAAAGCTCAAAGCCAATCGCAGAGCCGAGTCACAAAGACGTGCCTCAATGGCCAAGCCGCCGACGAAGGAAGCAGGAGGCAAGACTCCTGTCATGAAGGTTGCCGCCACAGTAATGAACACACCCAAAGAGTGGCGGAAGAAATAAGATGAATTGCCAAAAGCCAAGCTAGAAAAGACCCAGAATAAAACTCAGAAACAAAAGGCTGTGGCAACCAAGAAGGTATGGCGAGCAAAAGTTGCAGCACAAACGGTCGCTAAGTCTCCGTCAAGTGCTAACCCTGAGCAAAAGGTATGACTTGCCTCACCACGAGGTAAACGGGCATTATCCTTCGCTGCATATTTAATTTCCGCACAAGTGTTTTTCGTTATACCACTGCATGTTTAAATTTAAAAGTTTTGCATTAGTTTAAAATTTTCTTTTCCATAAGTTATTTATTTTCATCTCTTATATCTCAAAAAAAAATTGGAGGCTGCCTGGCCCCACCTGGGCCGGCCGACCTCCCTTCTGCGTGCCAGCACAGGGCACCCGGCCCCCCTTGCTCCCTCGTGCGTCTCATGCCCCTCCTAATCAAACACTAAAGTGCACTAAGCACTAGAGGCCAACCGGCCACTTGCCTAAGCCGTCCGGCCTCGCTCTCGCACTGCTGCTATCCCTTCACCTGCGCACGACACCAACCAGCCTAAGCGCCATAGGGCCTAGGCCACCCGGCCTACCCCTGCTGGCCGCTCGGCCCCTGCTGCCTCCCGGCTTGCTTGCTCCCACGCCTATAAATTACGCATGCACACAGCGTTCAATCCTCACACCGGTCAACAGCGTGAGCACACTCCCTCTCTCCCTCTAAACACTCTCTTAGCACAAGTTAAGCACTTAGTCTAAATTCCAGCACTTAGTCAAAATTCTGCCAAATAAAATAAGTGCTACACCCCTGCAAGGACGACTAACTTTTTTGGATGACTGAGTTCTGGATGACCAACCATTATGCTAATACTTGTAATTGCTTGTCCCTTGTGTATTCTCTTGTCTCTTGGAATTTTTTGCAGGATGTCTTCATTTTTCAAGAAAGCCAAGAGAGCCCTGAGCAACACAGGGAAGGGACTGCATCTCATGTTCCTGTCCTCGGCAGGATCGCGCTCTCACTCGTAGAGCGGGAGTTCTAGGACTCCAGCACCGTCCGAATAGGATGTCGATCAGTGGTGTCAGAAGCCACCAGGAGCAAGAACAGGACGAAGGAACATCATCACAACCACCACGCCGTCTTCTAACCTTGCAGGACATTAACATCTAGAGCGACGATGAATCATAGAAGTTGTAGGTCCTCACCACCAAGACTTTTGGATGGACGAGGTACTTCGACGCCTTCTTCCTCGTCACTATAGGTATGTTGGATTCATTCACGCAGGCATTTGACAATGTGGGATGGTTGGAGTTCTCAAACATCATGGAAGAAGGATCCATCCTTCTCACACAAGAATTCCCAATGACCCTCCGCTTGGATGGACGCTCAATAGGTACAACCATTTCTTTCCATCTATTCAATACTGAATTCGCTGTTCGTCTGAGGAGGTTCGTCGACCTCCTAGGCTTCGTCTCCAACTGTTCAATAGGAGATGAGCCCACGGGCTACAATATGAAAACTTTTAGGACAGATATTTCGGAGAATATGTTAAGAGGAAGCATAGCACTACCAAAATCCACAACCCTACTCTGAGACTTTTGGCTCAGTGGGTCTCACTCTTGGTCTCTCCACGTAGTGAAGCTCGTTGTGCACCCAACGAAGACCTTAAGTGCATGTACGCTATGTGCAAGAAGAAACCCTATGCACCTAGTCCTAGACATAGTCCGTCATTGGGCGGATATGTCGACGACCAATACCCCATAAACATCAACTCTTTTGTCACGCGGATTGCATCCAACCTAGGCCTCTTAGAGAATGCCCAGATTCAATACATTCCTAATGACTCATCACACATTATTGGGGACCAGCACTTTATCCAGGCACATTTTATGAAGAGGGATGGCCAGAACTTAGTCATGACATGGTTTGGGCATAATCTCGAGCTACCGCTTCCCGCACCGTAGTTTGATATGTACAAAGTTAGAAGACTAACCATGCAGCTCGACATGGAGGCACCACGCCAAAGCATCAGCAGTGTCATGACTAGGGCCCAACGACGACAAGCAGAACAGCGCCGAAGGGCACAACAGGAAGCAGAAGAAGAAGAAGAATGATGATGAAGTAGAAGAAGAAGAAGTAGACCACTCGTGGGCACCCTATACGGCAACCCCGTCGGGCACAGACTCTGAGTTATCACGACTCCAAAGCTATGCCCAACTAGAGCCATAGTATAGTGGCAGCATGGGTGGAGGTGGTTCACACCACCAACCAGCCATATGCTCCTGAGTACTATGGGGCAGGTACGTCACATGGCCTTAACAGGAACGCAAGTCCCTCTGCATCAGCCTGATTCAACAATGATAACATGGCCGGCCTCAACTCCGACATGGGAGATATGAACATAAGCCGACAGCTGACGCAGAGCTTGCTTACTAACATGTGGATCCTTAGCCATTGATTTTAATCAAAGGTCTAATATAAATTAACAAGTTTCATCATTTGCATATAACTCCATAATAATAATAACTTGCAGAAATGTAAACAACACAGTAGTACAAGCATGTAGTATTTAAAAACATGAGTAATAGATGTTTTATATTCAATGTAATTACTACGATGAACGACAAAGGTATTGGCATTCCCACACCTGGTGGGCATCAGCAATTCGAATCGATTTTAATTCCTAGGAATAACTATCATGCCAGGGGTATATGCTTACTAGCCATCGCGTTCCCACATATAGCCCCCATCTCCACCTGTCTTGTCCCAAGATTCAAAGCGCCCCCACCGAACCCCCGGGTTGTGCCCCCATAGCGAGCCTGCCGACATCTCGGTCTCCCTGCAATGAGTACAAAGCTCCCCCGGGCCTTCTGCCTCCATCTAGTGGATGGGCGGTACCTCGAAAACTCTGGACGAGCCTAGGTAAGACTTTCACTGGTCCCATTTCCCGGTTAAGCACTCTGGCAATGTTTTGCCGATCAATAGGCAAACAACGAACGGACCTTAAACGACATGGGTGGAGCCAAATGATACAACAACGCACACCACAAAATAAAATTATTCTCTGCCCGGTCTCCATTTAAATCATGAGCATAATATTACTTTCCCAATAGTAAAAGTTTTGTAATTTTTGAAACCACCTACGCGATGAGTGACTCCTTTCACTCATGTCTACTCGCACCTAGCAATTCTAGGCAACTCGTTCTACGAACTCTAGGTATATGTGCTAGGGCCAGGGCGGCCGGGGAGTCTAATGCAAGGGTTTTCAACCAACTCCTAATGTGGATGCGTAATCATCAATCAAGATATTGTTAGCTGGGAAATTCATGGTCATGCCTACCTTTGATTATGTTTCACAAAACCTAGCAAACTAAACTACGTTAGCTTGCCGGGTTGTGGGGCTTTGCCCCAGGCAACCCCTTGATCAATTGGATAACTCCTCCTTCCAAACACGACTGATGGGCCCTCCAGGTCGTGCTTGGGGCTTAGTTAGTCTTTTGGATCGGACCACCGTTGCTTGAAGTAGCTCCATGCATTTGCTTCTTGATCACATATCTACAATAAGCATCACTATATGAATGCCATGTATGATGTAGTGAAAGAGATGCACGAATATCAAGCACACATTTGAACAATTAATTCATGGATAGGCAGAAAGGTGATTGATAAACTACTTAGACAAGAGTGCTTTTGTGGAAAAGGAAGCAGGCATACACTCATACAATCAGATGTTCACATAAGCATAGTTGTACAGTAACATGGCTGCATAAATTTTTGGAGGGACTTTTAGAGTATATTAAAGAGCACTTTCCTATTTTATTATTTAAATCACCATAGCATCTGTTATTTTCAAAACACATAGCAAACAGCAAGCAAAACACATGGAACTTTATTTCTAGGCTACACTAGACCAAATGAGAATAATATAACTTCTATTGATTTTTCTGGACAAGTTTTATGTAGCATGCATTTTCATATACATAAAATCTACTAATTATTAGTGTTAGGGGTAAATCTGTCATTTTCAGCAAGTGCTAGGGGCAACAAAAATACAAGTACATAATACACCAATTATATAGCACACAGACCAAGTTTCATAATTTTTGAAGGTGTTTAGCTTTAGTTTTGCTAATTATCTAGGAAAACATAGCATACATGAAATCAGGGGCAAACCAGCCTTTTCCAATCCCTAGACCTAGTCCATTGTGTAGATCCACTCATAAGCAAGCCAACAAAACCAGTTTCATATTTTTATGATTTTTCTACTAATTTCTAGAGCATTTCAAAGTTCATATGCCAAATATAACCTATAATTGGACCTATATGTGATTATTCATACTATGCAGGGGCTAGCACGCAAAAGAGCATAGACTCAGCAAACAGTGCATGGAAATATCATAGATTGCAGGGTTATAAACATAAAACAGAGTGGCTTTGGTTTAATTGTGAAACTATAATAGATCTAGGGGGTTTACGGTAAGATTTGCATAAGACATAAAATATCGATTTTATTACACAAGATTATAGGGGCTTAAATGAAAAACTGGTCCTTCATCTTCTACCTCTGGTCGGGCAGAGCAGTGCGCGGTGGGCCACGTTCCCACACACGGCGCGACGTGTGGAGGCTCAGACTTGAAGCCGTGGTGGTTCGAGGACGTGTTCCCGGCGATGGGGATCGTTTCCCCCCAAGGTCTCACCGCGTGGGACGGACAGTAGAGGCAGGGCGGCGGCGGTGAACCAGGACGGCCATAGTGGCACACAGTGGCCCGTGGCGTGGCTTGATCCGGCGAGGAGGCAGAGAAGGGAGGCCAAGAGGTGGCCAGGGAGGTGGAGCAGCGCCGAGCGACGGTGGTGAGCGCGTTGTCTTTGGGGGAGAGAGCCGGAGGGGGCTGGCCATGCGAGCTCATGGTGGTGCCTCCAATGGTGGCCAGTGCACTGGAGAGGGAGAACTAGAGAGGCAGAGAGCAGCTGGGTGATGGAGCGTGAGGAGCAGAGTGGGAGGAGGAGCACGGAGCTGGGGCTCCCAGCTAAAGGTAGTAGGGGAGGCGGGGAAGAGGGAGACCGGCTCGGTCTTATGGCCGGGAAGGTGGCCATGGCGGCCTTGGGTAGGCCATGCCCGCAGTGTGGGCATGAAGGAGAAGGAGATGGGGTGGGACGCGCGGCATGGATGAGGTCCATAGACCACGAGACATTGACAGGTGGGACTCGAGGAAGGAAATGAGACACGGTCCATGGAACTGGGTCCACGGAAGATACAAGTGGTTTTCCAAAACCGGAGGTAGAGGGCGGTTTCCAATCTGCCGGAATCCAAAGCCCGACAGGTGGGGCCCGCATGTCATAGACATGCAGAAAATGGAAAAAATCCCGAAAATAGGAAAATGGAGTTTGACCAGGGGATCAGGTTTCTGAAATTTGATAAAATGAACACCCAATTGGAGGAATTTGATTAAGGTATAAATACAATAATTGCTCTAAATTTATCTCTCTACAACTTTGTTATAGACTTTAATACCATGTTATGTATAAAATTATGGTTTAAATTTGAATTTGATTAACATACCCCAGTTTGACCAAAATAATCCACCAGTTTGAAATTCTAAAAACCCATTTAATCATCACTTTCATACAAGGAGTTTTATACCAAAGTTGTTCATAATTACATGAGATACAACTTTCTGAAATAGAGTTTTGCAATATTATAGCTGTAGGTCAAAGAAAATTTGAATTTACTAAGCAAGTCAGATTTGGGTAGATTTCATGTGCAGATAGAAAAAGGCCCAAAACACTATGCAAACCTTAATGCATGTCAAAACTCCAACTACCAAAGTTGTTAAGCATGAAATTGTTTACAAGTTTGGTATATAAAGTTTCTTCCAATTCACCACAAATTTTGAAATATAAGGCCAAACATATTCAGAGGTTTGATAAAACAGCAAGTTTACTCCACGTGGAGTATTTCTTGTTTTCAAGCTTTAGGATATTAAC
The DNA here is from genome assembly GCA_030272315.1 of Paspalum vaginatum. Classification (NCBI taxonomy): domain Eukaryota; kingdom Viridiplantae; phylum Streptophyta; class Magnoliopsida; order Poales; family Poaceae; genus Paspalum; species Paspalum vaginatum. The sequence continues at coordinate 30,352,542 of CM059018.1, read as the reverse complement.
TGAAGTCTAATGAAATCATGGCCTAGTGCATTTGAAAAGTGATGAGTTTAATTTCATTTCATAGAAAGGAAGATTTTGATGTTGTATAGTGAAATTGAAAATAATTTTAGAATGAAATTTGGAAAAGAGTGTCGACCCTAAACTTAGCAAAATTTCCAGAGTGTAGGCCATCTGGGTTTGGTTTGAACTTTTGGGTCTCTTAACATCTGATTTTGAAAATGGTCAAAATAGCATATTTGTAGGAAACATCTTGAACTAAAACTTTTGTATTTGATGTCTTGCATGAAAATGCATAGATGTTTAACTACTCGACCAAGTAACGCAAAGTTTTGCATATTCAACTTGAAAATTTTGACTTAGTGGTTTATTGACCTAGTTATGGTTCTTCTCAAAGCACGATTATATCCAAATCCATGATTAACATTAATCTAATTAGATGTCAAGGCTTTTGAGATACCAAGGGCATCACACCCATTTATTGTCCTCATCTTCTCCTGTGCAGCAGCAGTACCCGTCCAGCAGAACCTAGCAGTCCTACCAGTATCAGCAGCAGTCTTACCAATAGCAGCAGTCCTACCAGCAACACCGGTCCAGCAGCAAGGTAAGTAGTCATAATAATATTTACTTTATTTTGTTTCCTATCTATCTAAAAAAAAGAAGTGTCAAATAAAATAAACTCTCAACTTTGATATATTACCTTCATATATGGAAATGATGAATAGTTGCTCTATCATGTTCTTGTTTAGTTATCTATACACAAACTATGCTTAGCTTAATTTCGAGCTTGTGTGTATAAAGTGAAAGCCTAACCTATTACTTTGTGGATGCCATTTGCATAAACCTTGTGTAAGTTGTTGTGAGAAATGATACGACTAAGTACTAGGCCAGCTCTACATTTTCTTAGTAAGATGAACATCTCAGGTTATTTTCTTGAAAAATGAAAATAAAGTTCTCCCGTTGGTTTTGAAACACCTACTAGAGCCAAATGCACTGAAATATCTGAGCCTAGCTTGTTTAAAGCTACTTAGTGTTGTTTTGAGCTTTGTCAAATTTTGAGTCTCATTGAATGGAATATCACTATCTTGTGAACTGTTGGAGAAAAATACCACCACCACATATGCATTTACCTACCCTGGGTATGCATCCATATATCTCCAAATCAATACCTTTGACCTTACTCCTTCCAAAGCAAAATGAGGTAGGATGTGGAGCCATCAAAAAGAAAAAAAATAAAGCATGCTAGTCAAGCATGGCAAAAATATGAAAAAGAAAAGCATGCTAGTCAAGCATGGTAAAAAGAGAGAAAAACACAGAAAGGCTCCACATTCATACCTAGCATACAAAAGAAGGACAAGGAAAGGAAACAAGGAGATCCATCTATTCACAACCACCAAATAAGCTCCAATGATGAACATGATTAGCTGATGTAGTACATTTCTTTGGTCCAATCTTTGGCTTTGCAAAATAAACAACCTAAGTAAGCTAAGTTCTTCCACACCCTGAGCTCCACATAAGCTTCAATATAGGAAGTTCTTGGCCGTGCTCTTGGCCTTAAAAGGTGAGGATACACTCATGAGCGATCAAGAGTACCTCTGGGGAAACTTGTTTTATTTTGAAAATCTGCAAAAACACCTGAGATGGGAGTCCCAAAAGAAATGTTTTAAGCTGAGCCTACAACTGAGTCGTTCCTTCTCTCAACCACCCAAGACAAGGTGAGTCAAAAGATGCACCACAGGTATGGAAAAGGTAATCATTGCATACACTAGGATTTGAAATCAGAGCATGAGTGTCGGTTATGCATAGTTTCCATTCTCGAACACTGATATTTGCAGCAACTCCTGATCCATAACCCATCTTGGCTTTACTCGAGGACGAGCAAAAGTCTAAGCTTGGGGGGGTGTTGACAGTCCTTATTGCACTATCTACGACCATCAACTATCCAAGAATATGAAGGCAAATGCATCAAAGTATGGACAAACTTTTGCTACTAACATATCTCCATGAGTTGTGTTGAAATATTTGAATGCAGGTGACAAAACATACTCAGACATGGTGAAATGGAGCCAATCCAGGAGGTGGATTACCATATGGCTAAGTTACTTGGCCGCCCAACCCCACCAGAGGCAGTCCGGGCCCACTTTCAGGCCGCCCGGCCTGTGTCTGGGCCCAATTGGCAACAACATTGACCTGCATGCACACAAATGCCACATCAAGACATCTCCAAGGTGGAATCCATAAAGCCGCATGCAATCAACAGGAAGGCCTTACCACATCATTTATCCATCACTTGGATTGGTGAAGTCAGCAATCCTCAACACTTCAATCTTGCGGCTAAGGAATGAACACAAGTGAGATCCAATGGTTAGCGAGAAAACACAAAGATAACTGCCTTAACCATCATGCAACCGACTTGGGAAGTGAAGATAGCCCACAAGATGAAGTATGGCGGTGGATCCGATGGTTGGCCAGGCCGCCCGGCCTGGCCAACCATCGGATCCACTGCCATACTTCATCTTGTGGGCTGGCCTGAGGTGGGGCCACTCGGCCTCCTACCAGGCCGCCCAGCCTACCACCTGCCCCCTTAATCGCCATACCGACCCTATAAGTACCCCGACTCACTTGGTGACTATAAATACCCCCGAGCTCTCAGTTGTAAAGTGTGGAAGTTGAGTGAAACACACCATTGTCTAGTTTAGTAGCACTAAGATAGTCATGGGAGTTAGAGTTGAGTCTGAGTCTTTGCCTCAGGGATTCCGGAGTTAGCTTCGAGTCTAGTAAAGCTCTTGTATCTTTCTATCTTTGTACTCTTGCTACTTCAGTATAATATACTTTGTTGCTCTATCCTTTGAGTTATACTTTACTTTATTTCTTACACTTGCCTAGTGTGGTGTACCTTATTGCATACTAGACTAAGGCTTAGATTTGTGTTGTTCTTGAGTTATCTAAATCTTGCTAGACTTGCCAGTGCTATAGGCTTTCCATAGGCTCTGATCTAAGGCTAAGTCAGTCCTAACCCTCTGATCAAGGACGGACTTTAGTGATCAAGTTCTCACTTGATCACTAGTTTAGCGTGCCATCTTACCCACGCAGATCTGGTTGGTAGCCCCTCTTGGTGACAGCATTAGGGACCCTTTGTAATCCGACCCCATCAGTTCTGTAAGCCCGTAGGCGTTAGCCAGTTGTCATTCGGTTGGCCAACTATCTCCCACCGCGCCTCCTCGGTGTAGTCTGGAATTTCGCTAGACGCAAGATCCTAGTTTGTGTTTGTTTAATTCAGTTCAACCGCAAATACTCCTATGCAGTAGTTAAAGGATATAGTTTGGATATCTTAATCTCACTCGTTGTCCTCCCAGACAACTACCTAGTTGTTTACTGCTTTGGTCACTGTTTAGTCTTCCCACCATACACTATCTTGTTTAACTTACCCCCGTTGTAAGAATAGCTAGTGTTTATCTAAGTTATAGTACTGTTTGAAGTTCGAACATATCATTCCACCTATTAGCCCTTGCTTCCTTGTAGATTTTTACGATACCCAGAATACTCTGGGTGAAAAAGCTATAGCAAATCTCCGTGCGCTAGTGGAGTAAAATCTGTTATGCTAAGAGATGTCAACAATACGCACCAGATGTGAAAGATCAAGCCACTCAATGGTCACAAAGATTGCAAGTCACCCCAAACACCGAAACTTGAAAATTGACCACTCGACACTCACCACACGTAAATGTGACTTACTGGTACCCAGCAAGTAAAGAGTTTGATCAAACAGTGGGAAAAGCAATTCCGACAAAAAACACGGTGGAAGAACCAAAACTCGGAAACAGGGCAGCTTCCCTAGCTTCAACGGACTATCCGGTGTCAGGGGCCGAACTGTCCTAGTGGCACTGGAGAGTCCGGTGTAAGCTGCCGAACTGTTCGGCAGGAAGCCCTGGGCAGACCCAATGCCGGACTGTCCGATAGGCCCTGCCGGACTGTCCAGTGGAGCCGCAGAAAATGAGTTTTCAAACCCCAAATCTGACCAAATCTTGTTTAACCTTCATGGGATTTTGCACAGGCTATCTGGACCCTATTCCAAAGGTATTTCCAAGAGATCAACTCAAAATGATAAAGAGAATAGTACAAATTTCAGATCTCATGAGAAGGCAATCTTTGGGCAAGAAACGGGAAAACTCAAGAACAACTTGCTCGTGGCAATCCTACGGGATTGAGATGAACTAAATCATAATCTCCACGTCCTAGCAAGTCCAAAAGAGCCAAAAGAACAGGATTAACTCACAGGCAAAGCAAATCACCAAAAGCCTTTGAGTTTCATCCAAAAACCAAACTAAAGAAGGGGGAAGGAGATGGCTGCACACATGAACACGAATTGGGGACGAATCTTCCTTGTATTAGAAGTGGAAATCAGTTCTTACAAGGTTCCTCATAGCCTACCACCCTTCATTATCCCACTAATACAAAGTACTAGCTCTAGGGGACTCCAAATCCTAGATTAGCACCCGATTTTCACTCTAAGCACTTGGCTGGTTGGAAAGCTAAGCCTTGGGTTTCTAGAGGTGGAGGAATCACATAAATGACCAGCCACTTAGGTATATATAGCCTAGGCCTAACTGACTCAGTTTACACTAAGACCCCTATATTACAGGAACGCCCGTAGAGGCTAAACTGGAAAAGACCCAACTTTCTCGGGAATGGATGACCGCGGTGGAGTCTTGATCTTCTTCGGTTGCACGCTAACTTCTGGATGACGTCCACGTGGCCAGTAGTTCAAATCCACCGATCGACCTCTGATTTTGAAGTCAGAAACCAGGAAACTTTAGGATTTCCTTCATGGGCCTGGAACAGCCCACTCCACTCTATCTCAGCGAGAATTGAGCCCATTCGCCCAATCTTGGGAACTTGGTGGTAGCGTGGCGGATTTGAGCGAATCCACATTGCCCTCGCATGTCTTCGCACCATGCACTCAGGTTGGAGCTCTGCGGTGGCACCCGGCACCCCCTGTCCATCGGGGTCGCCTAGCAGTCCCTCGGAGGTCTTACACTTTTCATCGTCGTTCCGCCTTCCGTGTACCGAACTCCCATGGCCGACCGACGCCGAGCATGCCTCCTGTCCTTCGGAGGACATTCTTCTCCATCTACCTCTAGTCCATCGAAGGGCCTCTAGTCCATCGGAGGTATTGTGCCCAAGTCCTTCTAGGTCTTGACTTCTGTTGACAATCACTCATCACTTCAGAGGCAATGGAGCTGTTCCATTGGCTCTCAATCTCCCCGTTGATGAGTGCATTGTCAATTCCTTCAACCTGTAACCTAAAATAGAGTAGAGACAAGAAAAACAAGCATAAAACCGAAAAGAAAGAAGAAAAGAAGAAAGTGGCTCAAAATGCCTAAAAGCCAAACACTAGCGGAGAAGGGAAAATTGAGACAATAAAAACAAAGCCAAAGATCAACTCCCTAAGATAAGGGAAACCTCTCAACGCAATCAATTAAACTAAAGCATGACCCAACAAGAAAGAGGCAAACCAGCTCAACACAGTTATGCTTCGGCAAAGCATCGGTTCCTCCAGAAAGAGGCAACAGGCTCAACGCACCGATGCAAGAGCATGCAAAGCTCAAACTCCCCCTGGAATGCATCCTAACAAATGCAAGATGAATGCAAGAGCATGCAAAGATCACACGTTTTTTGAAGACATCTTTCTAACGTACTCCCATGGGTTTCGAAAAGCGAGAGGACCTTTTACGCGAGAAAGGGGGACCACCCTCTAAGCCAATTCTCTCCCTTGGTCCACGAACTCTCCCTAGGGAGCAACAATCTCTCCCCCTTGTTGACAGTGGACACATCAAGGATTCATAGAATCTGACTACCCTTGAACTAGACAACTTCCCACCTCAAAATATGCCAGGAAATGAAGGAAGTGTACCATGAAAAGCTCAGCAGGGATGAAAAACTAGTAAATATGAGTTCTAGCATACACAGCAAGTGGGGGCAAGGAAGCATGCAAACAAGCTCAATTGAATCTATCTTATACAGATCAGGAGCATGTTTTTCAGGGTTGTTGAAAAGAAAGCATCACCAACATGAATAGCATCTAGCAAGATAGGCATGAACAGCAATATGCTAGCAAAACATACAAGGTGTGCTACTCTCAACCAAAGCATATACAACAGGCCATAAGCACTTTAGAGACTTGCAGATTTCAGATTTTAGCAACTTGTAGCTTAATGCAAGTTAGATCATGTGCCAGGGGTTATTCACTTGTCTTAGCCACTTCTTACCAACCAATGCCAAGCCTAGGTTTAGAGAACTATCAGAAGCTTAGGACAAGGTTTTGGTCATACACAGCCTAGTCCAAGTTCATGCCAAAGTGCAAAGGCAAGCTATCTTAAGCTAGATCAGTGTGACAAGCGAACCCACCTGGATCTTTTCAATTTAGCTCATAAGACACAACTTGTATACAGTTTTTAGTTCAGATTCCAGGTTTAGGCAAGGTGTCATAAATGCTTAGGCATAAACTTAACCAAGGCATACGACTAGCATATCCAAGCATGAGAAAATAGCATAGCATTCAACATTCCTACACATGCTTGGTAGCCAAGCCAAGTGGTGATCATGGTTTATGATTTCAAGAAATAAAATTAACTTAGCTCACAAATGATATTAGACAGATTCAACGAGCTTAGCCAACCATGATCATAAAAGCAACTGTACAGGTCTCTACCACTTGTTTGGTATCAAGGATCCACACTCTATATGCTCTAGAGCTAGAGGTGTACCCAAGGAAAATACCATACAAGCAGCAAGATTCAAATTTGTCCAAATGCCCCCCTTATTTAGCACAAAACATCTGCAGCCAAACGCACACTAGGTGCTTAACGCTGGGCTGCCTACCAAAACGAAGCTCATATGAAGTTTTCCCTAAGAAAGCTCATAGGAAAATGCGGTTGGCAATGTAACAGGCCATATTCATAGCTTCAGCCCAAAAACGTCACGGAGTCCTATGCTCATCGAGCATCGTCCGCGCCATCTCAACAAGTGTGTGATTCTTTCGTTCCAAGACACCGTTCTGAGGTGGGGTATAAGAAGACGAGAATTGGTGTTCGAGACCTAGGTCACGATAGAAGGTTTCGAATCAAGAGTTTCAAAATTCTCTGCTATTGTCGTTGCGGATATTCCTCGTGGCCTTATGACTCTCATTTCTTAACCTTAAGACCAGATCCTGAACAAAAACAAAGGTCTCATCTTTGAACTCCATGAAGAACACCCACGAAAAGCGAGAAAAGCCATCTACAACGATAAGCACATACCACTTCCCACTGACCGACTATACCCGACCAAGACCAACCGTGGCCATATGCAATAGCTCGCCTGGGTAAGAGGTCATAACCTGATTAACAAGAGCATGAGAAGCAGCAACCATCTTGCCATGACGATAAGGGTGGCACACTAAATCCTTCTTTGCTTTCAAATTGGGCAATCCTCGGATCAGACCAATCGCGGTCAACCTGTCTAGCAGATCAAAACTCAAATGGCCTAGCCTCCTATGCCACTTCTAGATATCAGCAGAAGGACCAGCTACCAAACACCGAGGAGGGCCAGAAATAGATGCAAGGTCAACTTAAAAACTTGCCCATAGGGCAAAATCCGACAAACAAGGTTTTCCTTAGCATCAAGTACACAAGAAGAACCCTCCTTAAAGTGAACCTCGAACCCTTCCATGATAAGTTGTGAGAAAAAAACCAAATTGAACCCCAAACTCCTCACCGAAGCAACTTTTCTCCGGGAAAGCTTGGTAGAAAACGAAACACCACCAACACCCAACACTTTACCTTGACCATTATCCTTGAATGTGTCGTACTCCTTGGTACTCACGAGGTTGAGGCTGGAGAACCATCTGTGGTGCCCTATCATGTCCTAGGGCAGCCAGAGTCCATGATCCATATGTCCTCCAGGCCTCGATCTTGCAAATTCAAGAAAAGCGAGAGTGAGCAAATGGACCGGCACTAGGGTTAGTAAAACTGCTGAACCAGTGCCGAGCCATCTGCTCAAAGGTGGGGTAAGCACAGTCAAAGTAAGCATCACGACGATCTGAGTAACCACGACCTCCAAACCGTGAACTCACAAACTCTCTACCAAAGCCTCGGTCATGAGGTCCGTAGCTGCACTAAAAACGACTAGGAGCTCAGCCGGCAAAGTGTCTCTCACCACCAGGTGCACGAGCTTGAAAGCGGTCTCTCATCTCACCACGGTGGGGGGATCCTTCCTACCACCCTGGTAGAACTGATCCTAATTCCCCTAGGCTCTCTCCTGCCTCTCAACCCGCTTCCTCCTAAAGCAAAACTCCTGCATGTGACCATTTCGCTGGCAAAACTCACAGCGGTAGACAGGTCTCTTGGGCATAGGCTGGGGCTGTACCTTAAGCTTCTGGTGTGGTGGTGGTGTGGTCTTGGGTGGTGTAGACTGCTGCACATGCCTTTTGCCTGAAGGCTTAAGCACTTCTTTCACAATCTTGTGTAGCTAGGGTTGTGGTGGCTTAGGTGTCTAGTATGACTTCCTTAGGGCAGCCTTGGGAGGCTCATGGTAGACCCCATCAACAATAGAGCCAGGCTAAGGAGAGGTAGTGTTAAGCTTGATTGGGGCACTCTTCTTCTCACTTGAGGTACTACACTCTCCTAACCCAAGTCCTCTCGTGTCACCTTCACCACGCTTTCTTCCCTCTATGATCATCCTAAGCTGAGGTTCTCTAGAATACATCCAGCTCAGCACCTCTCTCAACCTATAGTTTTCCTCTTCAAGGATCAACTTCTCCTCTCTCACAACCTCGAGAACTAAAGTCTGGACAGCACAAGTCTCACAGTCTAGAGAGGGAATTGGAGAGCAGACTTCTCTAATTTCTTAATGGTGGCATCTTTCTCCACCAACAATAACCTTAAAGTGAGACAGTTCTCACAAGTGTCAGGAGATGCTAACAGCACCTCGAGGTTAGCTCTCACCTACTCAAGCTCACTTCTTAAGGTAGGACAGACCATGCACACACTCAGAAGTGTGGATCTAGCCCTAAGCTCTTTTAACTTCTTGAGCTGCCCCTCGCACTTCACCATCAGCTCAGCTATGTCAATAGCTAGGTGGGGGCAAGACTCACACGCAGGCTCCTCACTCAAAGTAGGCTCATCCAGTTTAGACTGGAGCTTGCTTGTCTCAACCTTCGGCCTATCTATCTCCTCTACTTGATTAGCATACTTACTCTTCTACTCACAAAGGTCACTCATCAAGGATTCATAGGTAGGGCACCCAAACTCACTAAGCTGGGCTTGCACACTCTTCAGCCTCTCAATCTCAGCCAAAGCATCAGTAAGGCTTTCTGCTTCTGCAGCTTCTTGGCTGCCTTCTCCAAGATCTTATCATAGGCTTTCAACTCACGACTATTCTTCTATAGCATCTCAAGAATCTCAGCTTGTTCAGGAATTACCTCATCATTGGAGGAGTCATTGCCCTTGTCGTCTTTGTCCTCAAATGCCATGGAGCAAAATGGTCTCCGGTTCATCTTGTGCTTGCGCTTGGACTTGGTGGAGACTGAAGCAGTGGCAAGCTAGACCGCCTTGATCCCACCTCTTGTCCCACTTGGTGATGATCTCCTCGTCGCTTGAACTTGATGAGGACAAGGAGGAGGAGGATGTTCTGCTACATAGACCACCAAGCTCAGCGAAGATGGCCTTGTCCAACTTCCGGTTGTCCTTCTGGTAGCTCTTGAAAGCCTTCCTAAAGTTCTTAATATTGCTGGAGTAGTACATTGTTGGAGTTGCGGGAGTGGCTCTTGCCCTTCTTGTAGTAGTCATTCTGCTTGTTTTGGCACTGGGCAATGAAGTGGCCGACCTCTCCACACCCAAAGCATTTGGGCCTCTTGCCCCTCTTCTTGCTCATCTGGTTGTCATAGACGCCTAAAAACGACTAGACACCACGCAAAGCTCATTATCCCCTGGTGATGCCAACGGCTCCTCTATCACAGACATCAAAGCAGAGAACAAAAAACTGTGAAGTGGGGGGTTAGTAGCTATCTCCTTGGAGCTAGAAGGCAAGGCCAGGCTCTTGGAGCCAATACCATCAAGAATATCTATGATCTGGTAGTCCGCCTCTGTGGCCTTGAGCTTGCTATAAACCTCATCTACACCCAAGGTGTCATACCCTGCCGATTCAAGAATGGAGTTCTTCTTGATCTCCTACACTTTCCTATCCACGGAATACAGCAACTTGATAGCCTGCTGATGGTTAGTGTATGGCAGAGCAGCGATGGGCAGAGTTGACACGGAGCTTATTGATGATCGACTAAAAACGACCAAACAAGGCATCCACAGACTCTCATATTCGCGCAGGTAAGTCTCCACAATACGACCCATGACTGTCACCGTCTCCTCATGGTGTGCGCTGAGCAGGGACCAGATCTCACGGGTGGTATCTAGGTGGCTCATTCTCTCATAGTCCACAGACCAAGTCTAGAGAAGAGAGAATTCACCGCCTTGTAATTCGCCTTGTGCTGAGCAACGAGCGCTGGTGTGGTACGCTCGGCAATGGGGAGCACTGCAAAAGTCAAACTCTGAGTAGCATTCCATATGTCCTTGCTTTGACTAAGTAAAAACGCTCTCATCCTACCCTTCCAGTAGGGATAGCCATCCGAGCCGAGAACCGAAACCTTCCCGGGGTGCGCCATAGTCGCTACTGGTTTCTCACCAGTAAAGGTATGAAGAAACCTAACCGGTTCTGATACCACTTTTAGGACCGAGACTTGCGACTAGAGGGAGGTGAATAGGAGCACTTGAAAACTCAAAATCACGGCCCCAAACTGGTGCTAAGAGATGCTCAAGAGAACTGACGATAGACACCGTGCCCTGAATAGATACGTGTCTAGTAGGCGCAAGGTGCCGTCCACTAAAGGGATACGCACCAGACGCGAAAGAGCAAGCAACTTAACGATCACAAAGATTGCAAGTCACCCCAAACACCAAAACTTGCAAATTCACCACTCAACAGTCACCGCACCTAAATGCGACTAAATGGTACCCAGCAAGCAAAGACTATGCCCAAACAGTGGGGAAAAAATCTGATGCAAAAACATGGCGGAAGAACCAAAACACAGAAACACGGAAACATGAAAACTGTCCGGTTGACGCTGCCGAACTGTCCGGTAGGACCGGAGACCAGTGGCTCTATCGGACAGTCCGGTGGAGTCATAGAAAATGAGTTTTCAAACCCCAAATCTTGTCCAATCTTCATGAGATTTTGCATCTAGACCCTATTCCAAAGCTATTCCCAAGAGATCAACTCAACATGAGCAAGGAATTAGCGGGAATTTAAGATCTCGTGAGAAGGCAATCTTTGGGCAAGAAAGGGGAAAACTCAAGAACAACTTGCTTGTGGCAATCCTGCGGGATCGAGATAAACTAAGTCATAATCTTCATGTCCTAACAAGTCCAAAAGAGCCAAAAGAACAGGATTAACTTGCGGGCAAAGTAAATCACCAAAAGCCTTTGAGTTTCATCCAAAAACCAAACTAGAGAGGGGGGAAGGAGATGCCTACACACATGAACACGAATCGGGGATGAATCTTCCTTGTATTAGAAGTGGAAATAAATTCTTACAAGGTTCCTCATAGCCTACCACCCTTCATCCTCCCATTAATGCAAAGTACTAGCTCTAAGGGACTCCAAATCTTAGATTAACACCCGGTTTTCACTCTAAGCACTTGGCTAGTTGGAAAGCTAAGACTTGGGTTTCTAGAGGTTGAAGAGTCACTTAAATGACCAGCCAGTTAGATATATATAGCCCAGGCCTAACTAGCTCAGTTTACACTAAGACCCCTATATTACAGGAATGCCCGTAGAGGCTAAACTAGAAAAGACCCAACTTTCTCGAGGACGGACCGCGAAGGAGTCCTGATCTTCTTCGGTTGCACGCTAACTTCTGGATGACATCCACATGGCCAGTAGTCGAAATCCGCCGATCAAACCCCAGTAACTTTAGGATTTCCTTCCTAGGCCTAGAACCGGGAAACTTTAGGATTTCCTTCCTTGGCCTGGAACAGACCACTCCACTCTATTTCCGTGAGAATTGAGCCCATTCGCCGAGTCTTAGTAACTTGGTGGTAGGAAGGCAGATTTGAGCGAATCCGCCATCGCCCTCGCACGTCATCGCGCCATGCACTCGGGTTGGAGCACCGCGGTGGCACCCAGTATCCCCTGTCCATCGGGGTCGCCTCACAGTCCATCGGAGGTCTCGTGCCCAAGTCCTTCTGTGTCTTGACTTGTGTTGACAATCACCCATCAATTCAGAGGCAATGTTGCTAGTCCATTGGCTCTCAATGAATAAAAAATAGGCTTGTCTCCATATTTTAATCGCAAGGTAGGAAGAGCCGATTTATTTACGGCAGCCGCCAGTAAGACATGAAGTTTCAAGTAACGACAATTGCGTCGGCTTGCAGCGGAAAGAATTGTTAAAAAATCTCACGGATCAGAATCTGTCATGGTGTGCATCTTTCCAAGTCAACAAGAAGGATTGGCTTGCTAAAAAATATTTTATTGTGCCCCGGGGACATAGAGCCGATTTATTATCTACAACACCCAACGACAAGATATGAAGTTTCTAGTAACAACAACATCCTTGGCGCGCAATGGAGAAATTGTTAGAGACGTACCACATTCACCCTAATGAGAAGTCAAGATGGTGTACATCTTTGCGAATCAACAGGAAAACAATCGGTGTGGATAGAAATATTTTATTCTATCTAGGGAAAGAAAGAGCCGATTTATTATCTAAAACAATGCATTGTGAAACAAAAAAAAACTTATCGGCTTGGATAGAAATATTTTATCCTGCTTGGGTGCCAAAGAGCCGATTTATGGAGCCACAATGAGCACACCCACAAAAAAGCAACCTTGCTGGAAGAAGATCTGAAGCTGTGACGGAGATGACTAACAGCCGATCGGGTACGATCAGCTAGTCGGCTATCGGCTCTTGTGCTGAAGCATATGGAAGTAGCACACCCACAAAAAACAACTTTGCTGGAAGAAGATACGAAGCTGTGAAGGAGATGACCACCGATCGGCTGGTCGCCTATCGGCTCTTGTGCTGAAGCATATATGGAAGTAAATTGCGTACCTGACATTGATTGGACGTGTCCACGCGAGGAGACCGCGATTCGCGGCTCGATCGGCTTACACTGACGGGAACAAATATCGGCTCCAGCGCTCTCAGGTCGAGCTTACAAATCCTCGTTGCCTCATCGCCAGCCTCGTCGGGAGACAAGTTCTAGATGGAGTGACGTACGCACGCGATCAGGCTGCCGCCGCTGCCCGCTGGGAAGCACTGCACCACGTGGCGGGTGTTTCCAGGAGCATCACGCAATCTGGCCACCGCCAAAAACATCACGTGATCAGGCTGCCAGCTGCCGGTAGCCTCATATCGCCCGATCTCAAGCCGATGCGATCTCAAATCGTGCAATCTGGCTGGTAACAGGGAATGAGCCGAACGTGTGGTAGTTCTGTAGGTGCTTAGCGACTTTGCACAAGCCGTCTCGTTGTCTTCCCATTTGGGCGCAGCGCCCCAGTATCACGGGTGCACCGGTGCGGGAGCTCAATCTCATGGGAGACGGAGGTGTCACCGACCCCGAGCAATCCACCGACAGAGAACGTGACGCCATCCAGGAGACCACAGCGACCTCCCGCTGCAGATCGCCATCTGCTGCCGCATCTCCCAGCGGACCAGACGAGTCTGCGACCGCCGACATCATTTGAGCGAGTCCACGATTCTAGCTACTTGTACCTCCCGAGTGAGGCTGTCGGTGCTAAACATAGACGTCACCCGGTTAAGGAGCTGCAGCAAGCCGCCTGCATCGCCAAGGCCGATCCTACCACCGGCCACCGGACACGTCCGGCCAAGGGCTCCCTGCCATAACGTCCAGCGAAGCTGCCATGGGTGAGCAGGTTTACTAATCATGTTTCTTTTGTCCCCTCGTTAGCCTCTCATCAGATGCATGCGAATGGTAAGGCCGCCGGGATCGAACGACTGCGCCGGTGCCGGGATCTCCGGCCTGCACGTCATGTACCGGGACTGTAGTCGCCGCGCCGCCGGATTCGACAGAGGCAGCAGTGCAGCTCCATGTCAAACGTGCTGACGTATCGTGTACAGACCACATACGTACGTGCCGCTCGGAGGTTGACAGGGGCCAGCATGCTTGGGCCATGCGGTGTGGTGATACATTTGCATCGGATATATACATCCATGCACGTACTGCAATGACGGACCCATGGTGCCTCGACTTGCTACTCTAGTGCATGGACCATACAAGGCTACGTACTGAGTTCATCTACAGAAGAAGGGCTGGGCTATGCCGATAAGTATGACCTACCTCAAGATTATGAAGTTGGTGAGATCATACCATCGGCTATGCCGGGGGCAGCAGAGACTGCCTCAAGGAAATAAAAAATGGAGGAACAACCAGGTACGAACCTGCCGGCTAGGTACTAAACATCAAAAGGACACGAGTATTATGAAATGGGTACGGTGCATACAGTAGTGCTGATGTTTAGCCATCGGTTTAAAAAAAAATATAATAAAAATATGGGACCACCAAGAAGAAGACCACGAAGCTTTCACTACATCCGGTCGACCCAATTGCCAATACTCCAACGGCACCATCGATGTACTACCTCGACTCCTGCACGGCTGCACCGGAACATCCGCACCTAGCTGATCGATTTAGCCACCATGTTCTTGCAAGCGCTATCACCATCGGCTACTCTGGCTGCGTCAACAGAATGTGGGACTACAATCTGTTGATTGGATTTCAGAACGACTTCTTTCTAAGGTCAGTATGTATTGTTTCCTTTATATGCTTCACTGATCTACTGTCGGCTGCGGATGTTCGGTTTTCCAACGGCCAATAATTTTGATGATATTGTATTACAACGAAGCACATGCTGGATAGGATTTTTGCTATCGGCTCATCAATAGCCGATTCGACTGGTAAGACTCAAACCCACAATTTTATTATAATGCAGCATATACACTTGTCACTTGCACTAGCATCTTTGTATGGTTAGTAGCTTTTACTTGTGTTTCGTGTACAAGCTTTGAGGTGTGGATGCTGTTGACCGTACGTAGTTAAGTTCATTTGAATATGTTGAATACTCGATGACGAGCATGACTTTTACTCTTTAAAAATCTGAAACATGGTCACCGCTTTACTCGGCTACTAGTATGTGTTGGCTGATCTTTCTTTTGCTATCTTGTAAATGCTTGGTAGCTATTTCCTCTACTTTGGAATCAATGATGCGGCATGAGTCTTAATGCTTACATGGTAATCTTGTGCTAACATTGAATTACAATTAAAAAGATGTCCTGTGTTGTGCTTAAATGAAAAGATCCAGACGGGTTTACTTTGTCTCACTGATCTAGTTTGAGACTACTTGCTTTTGCATTTAGGCAAAAACTTGAACTAGGCTGTGAATGACCAAAACCTTGCTTTAAGCTTGTAATGGTTCTATGGACCTAGGCTTGGCATTGATTGGTAAGAAGTGGTTTGACAAGCAAATAACCCTTGGCACATAACGAAAGGCTTACTTGAAATTCAAATCTAATATATTTAATTTGCAAGACCCGGAGAGCATGGGCAATCGAGTTTGCTAAAGTTCCTTTTTTGGAAAGCTCACTTGCGTAGATACTTGCTAGTTTTTGCTTGTCATGCTTTGTCGCGCTAGTTGGCTGGGCTATGTGGTGATGCTTTTATTTTGAAAATCCTAAAACTGTTTGCGCATGTTCTAATATAGATATATTCTCCTGAGTTTTTCTATGTGGTGTCTTTATGCGAAACCCTTACTGTATATACATGCTAGCACTTGGAAATGCTCTTAGACATACCTGGAAGCTTTCACTTACACTCTTTGCATGACATAGCATACTTTGTGGGGGAGATGTTTTTATCCTAGTTGTTGGTTTTGGCTTGTATTGACTCTTTGCCAAACCAAATATGATCCATTGGCTTTTTAGCCGAATCGCAGTTTTCTCTGTAGTACCGGTCCTTGTAGCCGATTGTTTTGCGGGTGATCCATAGGGTTCATAATCTTATTCAACCAATGGAGAATCGATTGCCTACCGAATATTTACTAGCAATCGGATTGATGTGAAAGGGGGCAGTCTGCTTGTTCGGCCA
This sequence comes from Paspalum vaginatum, assembly GCA_030272315.1. Classification (NCBI taxonomy): domain Eukaryota; kingdom Viridiplantae; phylum Streptophyta; class Magnoliopsida; order Poales; family Poaceae; genus Paspalum; species Paspalum vaginatum. The sequence continues at coordinate 30,336,353 of CM059018.1, read as the reverse complement.
GTCAGTCGATCGGTTGTTGTTCCTATGATGCCAGATGTTTCCGGAATCCTGATGATGCGTCATGGAGATGTTGTGGCCACATTACAACTAGCAGGGGGACTACTTTTGGCTTAACAGCTGAGAAGCAAAGACTGCTGCAGGTGTCATGGCTGCCATCCACAGTTGTGAGTCATCCACCGATCTAAATGGGAAGCGAAAGGTTAAGGCCGATTCAACCAATCGGCCATAAAAAAAATTGATGATGCTTAAGGGTTCAAGTTGAGAATCAACAATGTCAGCTGATGAAGAGCCGATGCATCGGCTTGGGGAGCAAGATCACAAGCATAAGAATACAAGATGAAAAGCTGATCATCCTTGGGCGATTTCCAGTTGATACATGGAGGAGGTTATGATATATTTGACCAAAATTGGGGGGCATGTGTTATCATTATAATTTGGACGATTAACATTAATTTAGTATATTTATTCAATTTTGGCCAAATATGGTGGTTTTATGCCTAAGGCCCAAGTGAAGATGGAGTCGCAGGCCCAACTCGTGTCGAAGACCAATTTATTCACGAAACTGGTTCGGACTGCAGGAGTAGGCTGCACTAAAATGGGCGCCCAGGCCACATACGGACTCTGTTTGGGACGTTATACATATGGATGGAAAGCTAAGTAGATAAGCTTTCCAACGCAATGAGAATCACATCCAAATACACTCAGAGTTGACAGGAATTACTGAAACAATAGGACGACCAGAATATGTCAAGATTTATATGGTATGTTTCGGCTGATATTTGGGAGCTTCACGAAGATCTGGACCGGTGGAAGGAAGAGTCTAGATCATGTTATCCAGTGTTAGAGTCCTCATTGAGTTGTAATCTATTAGTTTAGGAAAGAGTTTGAGTTTATGTAGGAAAGGTTTGCCTTAGAGAGTCAAGTCTTCGGACTATATATATGTGACCCTTTGGTCATAATAAAGTAACGACGGTATTACGCTCCCAAGCAGCTCGTGCTTCATTCATCAACTCTTGGCACATTGCCACCCTGGCTGCCAGGTTTATTATTTCTATGTAAGCATCATGCTGCCCTAGTGGGTTCATCCAGGTCGGCTAGGGCAGTGAAACACTTACCTAGAAACATGGCGAACCTTGTACTGAAGCATTTTTTATGGCAAGGTTTGCTAGTTGTCCCACATGACATCAATATGCTTTAATGTTTTCTCTGGTAGATTGTGCTATGCCTGCTTGGTGTCTTGTGTTTATCCCAGTGAATCAAGTACTAAGCTTCGCAGTTGGTGTGATTCAATAGTTATCTTGCATGTTTATCGATTTGTTTATGTATCTGTGCCTCATGTAGTAGATCAATCTTCATTTAGCTCGTTCTGCGCTACCCAATTGCCTATTATAATCCACGACATGCCACTGCAGCGTGTGCACGTGACCTACCGATAGATCAGCGTAGTTCGAGCACCCTAGCTATACATGTCATAATTTGTATCTGTCTAGTTAGATGGACTTCTTTAGAGGTGCTGGTTGAAAGCCGATTTGATTATGTTGATCTGTTATATCATGGTTTTAGTTAGGGCTTTCTTATATTGGAACGCGGTTTTAGCATTTCACCCTGATCATTCATGCCCGATGGAACACCCGATGCCCTTGCATCAGCCGACTAGAGTACACGACATCTCGTGTTTGCCGATCCTAGTGATCCGGCATGAATTTAATGTTTAGATCTGTTCTGTAAGCTTTACAGGGAGAACATGAGCCAATTCCTGTGACCAACCCACCTTCCTGGCTGCAAGGTCAAGCCAGGTGGCACACCTGCACCACCATGCACAACCAGGATCGGCTCTCCAACTATGAGCCGATCGGAGCCACACGACAGGGAGACGAGTGTAGCAGCAGCGCGATCTCTGGCTCCCGTGTGCTCTGCGTCCAAACCACACCATCCGTCGGTATTTGAGTGCAACACCTCTCCAACCCTAATATTCGCCTCTCTTTGACTCTATGCCAACTTGAGGAGCTCTAGGTGGCCTGCCAACGCTAGAGCAATCCCTAGCGCTGATCCTCCCTGATGGGGTCCCTCTCGGGTGGATTGGTCTAGGTCAAATCGTTCGTGTTTGGTGCAAAAACGTGTCAACACACTTTTTGGTGACTCTGCTAAGGACAACAAGATTTGATCTGAAGCTAACAGTCATGGTTAAGCTTGCGAATGCATCTAATGTCACCCAAAGTAACATCATAGACCGGATTTTAAGAATTTGTCGTTGAGGAGCAAAAGAATTTTGAAGATATGACGAAGCAGGCACAAGAGGTCATGAGGAAGAAGTACCTAGAGGGATTACCGGAGGATCGCCATAAGAAGGTGACCAAAGAAAAGGAGATTACCCTCGATACTCTCCTGCCATCCTCATCTTCAACAACCCCTAATGTAAGTATCTCTAAAACTCTTCAAGCGTTTCATTCTATAGGAAGTTATGTTGATTAGGGGCATAATCAATTAGCCAACCAATTATATGCATTACAAAACTCTGTAGATGGATTGGTGAAGGCCCAAGGGAAATCTATTCCTCCTACTTTCCTTTCACATGAACAAATCCTAGGATCGGTTATACCTAGTCCATCGGTGCCAAATGGGTGTCAGTAGATCCAGCCGATATATGGTATGCCCATGAATTTCTATCCGGGGCAGCCGAAACCGCCACCTTCGCTGTTGGGCAAACCGGCTTAGATGGTCGTTTCTACTGGACAGTCTGGTGCATCGCCGGACAGTCCGGTACCCCTCACCGGACTATCCGGTATGGCCACTTTAGCGGCTGTAGTTACACTACCACGCACATCAATTCCCCAAGCTTCGGTAGATGTTAATCGAAGAATTGTTTTGAATACAGTAGGAGTAGAATACTTCACACCTTCGCAAGAAGTAGAGGGGTTTATACCACCTTTCACCACAGTCTCTTATGGTACGGGATCGGTTCCACCTACCGGTTCGGGTGTTCCTAAGGGTTCCATCCCAAATTCCACTCATGACCAGATTTAGTCTGTATAGAATTCTAACGCTTCTATTTCTTATGGCCAGAAAACAGGTGTTTCCTGCATCAGATGCTAAGGAAGAAATATGGCAAGGTTTAATGGTTGCACTTAAGAAAAAGACGGGGATTGATGTATCGGGTTCTACTAGTTCCTATCAAAAACCTTATGACTGTAGGTTTGATGCTCATGCCTTTCCTTAGGGGTTGAGAGTACCAGATTTTGTGAAATTCTCCGATAATGACAATAAGAGTACTAGAGAACATATTAGTCAATTCTTAGTGCAGTTAGGGGATCCAGCTGAAAGGGAAGCTTTCTGGATTCAGCTATTTTCTTTATCTCTTACGGGAAGAGCTTTTGCTTGGTACTCTTCTTTGCCTCCCAATTCAGTTGTTACCTGGGATGAAATGGAAGCAAGGTTTCATGATCACTTTTTCTCAGAAGAGTATGAATTATAGTTAGCCGATCTATCCAAAGTTCAGCATGGTCGTGAAGAATCGATTCATGATTACCATAAGAGGTTTAGGGATACTAGAAACCGATGCTTCCAATTGACTGCTTCTGATAGAGAATTAGCCGGGTTAGCTCTTGGGGGATTAAGGCCACACATTAAGGAGAAGCTAGCAGGCACACGGTTTTATTCTTTGTCTTTATTGTATCAACAAGCCTTGGCTATAGAAAGCGAAAGTAGAGAAAGTCAAAAGGTTGCATGTCATAATGTGAATCTTATAGAATATGATTCGACTAGCTCTGATGATGATTCTAGAGAAATTTATGCAGCCCAATTTGCTTGGTCTAATAAGAACAAACCTGTTACTTGTCCTTCTTTGAGGCCGATGAACAAAAATCGGCAAGAAATGGTAAATTCACTTTTGATGTTGCTAAATGTGATAAGATATTTGATGAGCTTCTCAAAAGCGTGAATGTTACATTGTCGCATACCATTCCTTTTGCAGATGAGTTAAAGAAGAAGGCTTATTGTAAATGGCATAATTCCTTTTCTCATGAAACTAACAACTGTAATGTTTTCCGTCGACAAATACAATCGGCCGTGAATGAAGGCCGTATGAGTTTTTCGGAGATGCAGATCGATAAGCAGTCGTTCCCCATACACACTCTAGATTTAAGCGGCAAGAAAGTCCTAGTTCAGCCAGAAGTCGCCGATTCAAGCAAAGGCAAAGCTGTGGTATCGGCTCTTCAAGCTAATTGATGAAAGCACTAAAGTTTTCGCCGTAGAGGTGATCAAGCAGAATACTGCAGATGGCATGGACACATTGAAGATCATCAGCAGGTTTATTGGTGCCGAGGGGTAGCAAAGACAGCAGGGAGCTCCCAGGATGGAGCCACCGAACAGTCCGGTGCTAGGCACCGGACAGTCCTGTGTCCACCAGCAGTGACCAAGGACCTTCAAGCCAAGGCATCTAGAGGTGGGAATGTTGAAAAGGCATCAAGGAAGGACATCTAGTAAGCCATATAGATCTGGTCCCACATTTGATCAATTGCTTTCCAAATATGTGAAGAAACAAAAGGCCGCTTCTAGCAATCGGTCATACAAGCGACCAAGGTCAGCACCGCAAGAAACAATGCCTGCACAAAGCAAGAAGCTAACAGAAACGGCTCAGCATATGGTCTTGTTAGTGCTGCCAGCTCCGGTTAACCCTCCCTTGGTGTGGGACCCTCCGCAAGAGTTTTAGCAAAATCCAGCCTAGAACGATATAACTATGTATCTACCTTATGCTTATAATCCTTATTGTTATCAGGGCTGGGGGAACCACAAGATTCTATTTTTGACAGGTTGGCTCCTTCCATTCATGACCGATTGAATGTTCCTCAATCCGGTCTGTGGGTGCAAAATTAGCAACAATGCCAGAATTATCGGCCTCCAATATTGACAAATCTAGCAAGGGCATGGGGGCAGGCTCTAACTCCCAGATTTGTACCCCCTATTGAAGAATTTCAGTTTCAACCAAAACCGGTTCAACTAGCAAAAGCACTGGTTCAACCAGCAACACCACTGGCTCAATTAGCACCTCAAGTGACAACCGGTGTTTTTAACGTTGGTACTAATAATGTGGTATTCAATGACAATCGCAAGATGTCGATGGTTTTCGGGAAATCGGCTAATATTATGACAAAGGAGGCTCCACCTGAAGTTACTTTGGCCAATGATCATAAAGCAGGCTCCAGCAAAGGCACTAGCAAGCCACTACAAGATCCAACGTACTCTATGCCATGATGGTGTCCATTGGGCCAAACTCATTGTCAGAAGAGGACATTGCAGCGCTTGCGAGCTAAGGAGAAAAGGGAAAAAGAGGCTGAAGAAATCTTCAATAAGATGCTTCCTATGTTCCCTCCGAAGCAATGGAAGCGCAAAGCCGTCTTGCTCAGGCGGCTGAACAGATCCAATCCCAGCCACCGGACTGTCCGGTGTTGTCCACCGGAATGTTTGGTGATCAGGAGCCAGCAACACCAACGCCCAACAAAGAAGCGATGCCAATGGTGATAGAGGGTCCTGCACCCGATGTTGTCCCTAGAAGAGGAAGTTCCAGAGGAGGAGATGGTGGACTACGAGGCTTCTCCTGAAAACATAGGTATGGACATCAATATGATTACTTTTTCAACCGATTATAACATTATCCCTGAGGATGAGGAGGTGATGGCTCAATTCAACTTTGGGCCAAGAGATGTTGTTTTCACTAAACCAAAAGAATCAGTTAATCGCTTGAAGCGTCTTTTTGTTTGCGGACATATTGATGGGGTACATGTGTCTCGGATGTTGGTTGATGGTGGTGTGGTTGTTAATTTGATGCCGTATGAATTATACAAGAAGCTTGGAAAGTCAGATTCTAATCTGGTCAAGACCAATATGACACTCAGTGGCATGGGGGGCAAGACCAAAGGAGTAGCTTCCATGGAACTTACCATTGAGAGTAAGACGAATGCCTCTGCTTTCTTCGTCATTGATGTGGAAGGTAACTTCAGTTTAATTCTTGGAAGAGATTGGATTCATGCGAATCAATGCGTGCCTTCTACTTTACATCAATTTTTAGTTCAATGGGTCGACGATGAGATTGAGGTGGTATATGCTGATCCATCGGCTCGCATTGCTACGGCTAATGCTTCGGTAATCTGGGCATATGATAATACTAAGTGTCTGACGGGTGTTGATCTATCTGATTACCAATTCATAAGGGTAGGCAAAGAGGGTTTTATTCCTGTGATGTTAGAGCCGGTCGAAAAATCGGCTAAATCATATTATGTAAATCCAACATATACATCAACAGGAGATAAAGGCCAAAAAAGGAACAACATGACGAAGTCCATGCACCAAGAGGTCCTTGTACTGATGCCAGATAGTTTGGTAGCTATTACCGGACTATCCGGTGAGACACCAGACAGTCTGGTAGACTCCACCGGACAATCCTGTGAATGTCAGAATTTGGGTTGTAATCCTTCTTTGAATTCTAATTCTTTTGTAATAGAGGAGTTTAGGGACTTAGATAAGTTAGGGCAAGGGTTTACATTGGCTGATCCTCTAGAAGAAGTAGACATATGTGATGGAACACTTCCACGGCCGACATTTGTAATCAAGACTTCAAATCCGATACTAGAAATAAATTGATCGGTTTGTTAATAGAATATTCTGATTGTTTTGCTTGGAATCATACTGAAATGCCTGGATTAAGCCGTGATACTGTTGAACATAGGTTACCTATTAAACCTGGGTTTCGACCAATTTAGCAAAAGCCAAAGCATTTTGGTTCTGACATTTATCCTCGTGTTAAAGATGAGATTCACCGGCTTTTGGAAGCCAATTTTTTTTGACCTTGCAGGTATGCTGATTGGGTGTCTAACATTGTGCCGGTGGAGAAGGGACTCCAACAAGCTTCAGTGTGCATTGATTTCCGCAATATGAATAAGGCTACACCCAAAGATGAGTATCCTATGCCTATAGCCGACATGCTGATTAATAGTGCACCAGGTAATAAAGTTATTAGTTTTCTTGATGGTAATGACGAATATAATCAGATATTTATGGCTGGAGAAGATACGTCTAAAACGGCCTTTGTATATCCTGGCTTTATTGGTTTATTTGAGTGGGTTGTTATGGCATTTGGTTTAAAAAATGCTGGTGCTACTTATCAAAGGGCTATAAACTTTATCTTTCATGAATTGTTAGGAATCATCATAGAAGTTTATATTGATGACATAGTTGTTAAATCAGCCATCTTTGACTCTCATTTAGCCGATTTATGCAAAGCCTTTGAAAAGATGTGCAAGTATGGCTTGAAGATGAACCCACGTAAATGTGCTTTTGGTGTGTCGGCTGGAAAGTTTCTAAGGTTTATTATCCATGAGAATGGTATAGAAGTTGATCCAAGTCATATAGAAGCTATTTGGAAAGTTGCAGCTACAATGTGCAAGCTTGATATGCAGAAGTTTCTCGGTAAAGTAAATTACTTACGGTGATTCATATCTAATCTTGTTGGGAAGGTTGATATGTTTACCCCTATTCTTCGGTTAAAGAATGATGCTGATTTTACTTGGGGAGCAGAGCAGCAAAAGGCTTTTGAGAAGATCAAGCACTATTTGTCTTCGGTGCTGGTGCTTAAGGCTCCTAGGAGTGGGATTCCTTTTAGGTTATACATTGATGCTGAAGATAAAGTTATATGTGCTGTTTTGACTCAAGAAACCGAAGGTAAAGAGCACGTGGTTACATATTTGAGTAGGAGATTATGTGATGACGAAACTAGGTACACGTTCATTGAGAAATTATGCTTATGCTTGTTTTATGCGTGTACCATGTTGAGATATTATTTGCTATCTAGTTCTTGCGTAATAGCCTGTCAAACCGATGTGATTAAATATATGTTGCATAATGCCATCATGAGTGGTAGAATTGGTAAATGGGCTTATGCTTTGATAGAATATGATTTGGTATATGAACCTTTGAAATCTATGATAGGCCAAATTGTAGCTGATTTTGTAGTTGAACATTAGATTGATGATTCTTGTGAACTAGATATTGCTTATGTTACATTTACTCTGTGGATGCTTTATTTTGATTGATCAGTTTGCAATCAGGGTTAGGGTATTGGTGTAGTGCTGATTTCACCTTAAGGCGCTGCATTTGATTTTTCTAGCCGATTAGAATTTCATTGTACTAATAACCAAGCCGAATACATTGTTATTCGGTTTAGAATTGTTGCAATCTATGGCAACAAAGTGTGTGAAGGCTTTTGGAGACTCTCAATTAGTAGTTCAACATATTTTAGGAGAATGCCAATGTTTTGATGGAGTTTTGAATTCATATTTAGAACGATGTTGGGAGGTTATTCGTTCTTTTGATGAATTTGGCATTTTTCATATATCTAGGACTGACAACTCCAGATCTAACAAACTGGCATGGGAAGCATCTGGTTATCGTGTTCCAAAGGGTAAATTTCATATCGCTAAGGAGCTGATGCTTGAGGAGGCTAGGTGTGCTGGGTCTGCACACACTGCACTGTCCGGCGCTTCGCATCGGACTATCCAGTAGCACATCGGATTGTCCAGTGAGAGGGACTGAACTATCCGGTAGGAGGCAAGCATGTTTGGTTTTGGCTTTGGATGATCCGATAAGTAATGTAGCCGATCTAGATGATTGGAGAAATCCTTTTGTTACATATCTACGAGAACCAAGTGTTAGAATAGAAAGAAAAATTAGGTGCGCTGGTTTTAAGTATGCTTTGATTAATAATGAATTGTATCGCTGAATTGTTTGTGGTGTTTTGCTTAAATGTTTAGGTCTTGATGATGCTGTGCTGGTATGGCTGAGGTACATGAAGGTGTTTGTGGTACACAGCAATCAGCTTTGAAGATGAAGTGGCTTTTGAAGAGGGCCGAATTCTATTAGCCCACTATGATTGCCGATTGTTTCAAATACTACAAAGGGTGCCAGACTGTGTCAGAAGTTTGGAGATATTTAGATGGTACCTGCTGCTAAGCTTCATCCTATTATCAAGCCTTGGCCATTCAGGGGATGGAGTCTAGACTTCATTGGAGAAATTCATCCGTCATCTTCTAGGGGGCATCGGTTTGTGTTGATGCCTACAGATTACTTCACCAAGTGGACTGAAGCCATTTCCTTGAGGAATATGATGCATAAGGAGGTAGTTGAGTTTATCACTGAGCATGTTATTCATAGATTCGGTATTCCTCAAACTTTGACTACAGATCAAGGTGCTTCTTTTATGTCTAAAGAGGTACGTGAATTTGCTGAATCATATAAGATTAAGTTGCTCAATTCCTCTCCTTATTATGCTCAAGCCAATGGTCAAGCCGAGTCTAGTAATAAAGTGACTATTAATCTTAGCAAAAGAAAAGTCGCCCGATCAACCTCGGCGTTGGCATGAGGTCTTATCTGAAGCTTTATGGGCTCATAGGATATCTAAGCATCGTGCTACTAAAGCTTCTCCTTTTGAGCTTGTCTATGGTTAGGATGCTGTGTTACCTATAGAAGTAAATTTGGATGCATACAGGTTTGCAAGGCAGAATGATTTGGATGTCAGTGAATATAATGACTTAATGATGCAAAATGTTGATAAAGTGACCGACAGACGATTGATGGCTTTGAAGGAGATTGAGAAAGACAAGCTCATGATTGCAAAGGTGTACAACAAGATGATGAAGGTCAAGAATTGCAAGATTGGAGAACTCGTGTGGAAGACGGTGCTACCGTTGAAGGCAAGGATAGAAGATTCAGCAAGTGGTCTCCAAGTTGGGAAGGTCCTTACAAGGTTAAACGGGTAGTTCCTGCTAATGCTTATGTGCTAGAAGATTTACAAGGTAATGAACTACCCAAAGCATTGAATGGTGGCTTCTTGAAGAAATATTATCCAAGCACATGGCAAGATGCTTGAGAAAGGCCGATATATTACATCGGAATTGTTATGTTATGAGATATCTGCTGATTCTCGAAGATATGAGTGTTTCTGGTGCTTTTAGTTGATGACCTTCACTAAAACATAGGGGGGCATGTGTTGAGCACCTAATTGGGCAGGGCCACATTGGCCAGTGCTGCCGGACAATCCAGTGGCAAGTACCGGATTGTCCGGTGTCATCGAACTATCAGACAGGGCTGCACCGGACTGTCCGGTGGAGTCGAATCCGAGAGGAATTCTAGGATTAGGGTGAGATCTCGAGGGATCTGACTTGTACAAGGGTCAAGATCATCCTCCCCTATAAATATAAAGGCGCCAGGCCGATTGAAGAATCCACAATCGAATCAATCTACTATTTTACTTGCTTTTATGCATATTCCTATCTCCAAACCCTAATTCTCCTCTCTAACCTTAATTTTTGCCTCTCTTCAACTCTACATTGACTTGAGGAGCTCTAGGTGGCCTACCGATGCTATAGCAACCCCTAGCACTGATCCTCCCTGACGGGGTCCCTCCCGGGTGGATTGGTCTAGGTCATATCGTTAGTGTTTGGCGCGAAAATGTGTCAACAGGTTCTAAGCCATCTAGCAATCTGGACATCCTAGGGGCATCTACCCACACCCTCCATGTCTTGAAAATGACCACGGGGTATGGAAAAGGTGCTTGTCCCTAGAGTACCCAAGCCGGAAGCCTCCATAGATGAGTCAATTGACTCAACACCGCCAAGGAGGACGGTGAACCGGGTGTCCAAACCACCTCCAATTAGAGGACCATCGGGACGTTTTGAAGATTCCTCTGATGAAGAGAAGGAAACAGTGGCATCCCTCAAGGAGGAGATCACAGTGCTCAAGGCAAAACTCTAGAACTTAGAAGAGCGCTGCGCTGAAGGCGAGCTTTGGCAGATGGATATAGATGACAAAGTTGATGTACCAAGGAAAGGGCTGCCTGCCAAAGTCTGCCTCATTGCGGAAGCTACCAAGCATCCTAAGCTCTATGATCCACCCATGCCATAGATGCCCACTGTTTCAAGTTATCCTAGGTGCTTTAGTTTTAGGTTTTAATTCTTAGGTAGTTTGCTTTGTTTAATTTCCCTTTTGTAACAAGTGCCTTCAACTTTGTTGAATTCAATAAAGGTTGGATAGTTTCCCTTCCAATAATGAGTTTGGATAGAATGGGCAAATCCATTCATCCTCCTATCACTGACCCTATAGAGAACACACAAGAAACATGACGTACAGGGCACCTTCACACTACTCAGAAATTTTCAGGCAATTTGGCGAAAACTCATGGCCGCCCGCCCTTCACTTTTAACAAAAATAGGTCGTGCAGCCCTATCATGTCCCTCTGAGGCTCCTACCATAGAAATGAATAAGTGCACGGGTCGAATACACGAAAGGAGTGGTCGCCCAGCCATCAGGTTGGCCGCTCGGCCATCAGGCAGGTTGCCCGGCCAACTCCGGAATGAGATCCTCTATAGTTCAACCACTACAATTGTGTCTCTGACATGGGGGCTCGCTAAGTGTGGGGCCCACATGTCACTGACTCAATTGCAGGTGCAGTTATTGCAAAGGAGCTGGTTCCGCCAACTCCATGGCCGCCCAGCCATGGCTATGGGCTGGTTGGCCCATTTTTAGCTCGAACCCATACTTGGAGGTTAGAAACGCTCGTTTACATTCTGTATACCTCTTAATTATATGCTTTACACGTGAACTTGATCAAATCATGCTTTACATGTTCATAATGTCAAATTTAACTTGTGCTTGTAACATCTTATTTCCTAAGCTAAAGTAATCTTGCCTTTGGATACTATCATGATTATGGAACCAGTTGAGTTTAGCTTGTTGATTCTTATGATATGAGATAATTAGAGAAGACTAAAGGAACCTTCCCACATGAGTAAGAGTTTTTATTTGCAAAATAAAAAGAGGGACCCCATCTTAGATGATCTCAATGTCCTATACTTTGGCTCACCAGGGCTACATATGTGAAAAGAAAACCTGAATTCTTGCTCCCTTGATTGTTTTGAGTCTTATCAAATTTGGTGCCATCAAAAGAGTTTGAATCATGTGAGAATTATGTTCTTTGCATCCACGTTCCATGAAATAAAGTCTCCCAAGAAGGTGTGTAATCAAATGTCAGTGATCCCATTCAAGTTTCATTTGAAAGAAAGAGAGATATGGAGATTCAAAAAAAAGAAGAAAGAGAGAAAAAGTATGAGAAAAGAAAAAAAAGAACTCCATGCCCTCTACTCAAACATGGGATTCAAGAAAAGAACCTACAAGGGACAAATCCCTACACTACACTTGCACTTGGCCAAATCTCACTTGATTGTGGAGTCTTTCTTGACACTTGATTTGATTGGACAATATAAACATGACGGGAGAGCTTCATTATCCCAACCTCCTTAGCTCCACAAAAATCCTTGGTAGTATAGGATGTGAGGAATGCAAGCTTTTGGCAAGGACACTTTGTCCTTTGAGTGACTGAGAGTTGGTCTTCAAATCAAAAGAGTTGGCATGCCCTGCTTTTGAAAATTCTAAAAACCTCTTTACTCATGTGTTATGGGAACCTGAAGTTAACTCTGATATTCTTGTTCCATGTTTCAACATTCCAAAACCAAAATGTAGACACTTTTGAAATCCTAGGCAAGTTGAAATAGTTGGAAATTACCATGTGCTTGCTATGGTGGATGCTGATGTTATGTGTTTCCCACTTGTGCTTAAATCTCCTCTTTGCTCTAGGGGGTGCTGGCGGTCGATAAAACCCATTTCGACCACCAACATTTCATGTTTAAGGGCATAATTTATCATGTTTTCATGTATCACTAACTGGTTCCACGAGTTGTGCATAAAAGTTGTATGCAGGAGCTTGTCACGTCCAAAATGATGAAGGAATGAGCAAAACAAAGGCAAAGTGGCAAGGCAGAGGCAGCCATGCAAAATTGTATGGCCAGCCAGTGATGTGCAAGGCCACCCAACCATCTCTCATGGCTGCTTGGACATCCATTAAGGTCGCTCAGCCACCTTTCAAGGTGGACAGCCTACCGGAGGCGTAGAGGTAGAAGTGCATGGCCGGCCGTCCATCACCTACGGCTGCCCGGCCACCCCCTATGGCCACCCAGGCAAGCCCAGGCACCAAGAGGCCTAGGAACTCTCCCAGCCTAAAAGTGATGGCCGCCTGGCCACCCCTATGGCCGCTCAGGCATGTCACAGGAGCCAAATCGACACGTCCTTCAACCTGCATGCAAAGAAGCACAAAATGAGACAAATCCAACCGTGCAACCGAGAATCCAATGAAATCAAGGGTCGGAAGGCCATCACACAAGGATTGCAATTTGGGAGATCAACATGCAACCAATCCAGGAGGAACAGGTGGCTGCCTGGCCACTACCTTAGCCACCCGGCCATGTGTTTTACCTGTTTTGCATGTGCACCAACTCAAATAACCACCACCGACTTTGGGGAAGCAAAATCAACGGAAGGATCAAGCAAGGTGGTGAATCGGATGCCTGCTCGGCCATGTACATGGCTGCCCGGCCACCGACATGGCCGCCCGGCCATCCACATGGCCGCTTGGCCACCGACCTACTCCAACTACTGATCTAATAGCTCTATAAGTACATCAAGATCACAAGTCTTTATAACAGAGTCATAAGCGGAAGCATAAACCAAAGCAAAACGAGCCACCATAGGGACATCAACTTAGCAATTGGTACACCAGGAACTCATCATAGCCTTGAACAAATTCTTCCATGCCTTCATCAGCTGAACAGCGATTGGGTATCCACCCAACAAAAGAATGAAAACAACAACCATGAGTACACAACCGTACTCAACAAGCATAACATGAACCATGAGGCTCTAAAGTTGGCCGACTCGAATGCATGCGCTTTTAGTTGGTCAAGATTTATTTAATAGCTAATTTGTACAAGTGAGTTCAAAACCATTAGCCCAAAAGACATTGTATAAGATCATTAATCAACATTATTAACAACAAAACCAACTTCCATACCAAACCAAGAACCACTAATCAGCATGAAGGATCTGGACCGCTCATAACCGTGAGCACGGCTGATATATCAGTTTTTACACTCTCGAGAGGTTGCACATCTTTACCCACAAGTCATGAACTACACAAGTGGTTCAAAACACTGCCTTTGGTGAAATGACTAGCAAGCGCACTATGAGGCCTATACAAAGAATCACGTTGGTAAGGCGTAACCGCTAACGATTCAGGTTTCGCAACTGTGGGGCAAGCCTCAAGGGGACAAGAATAGCATCACGCTCAACCCAAGAAGTGCGAGGGCCATAGAAGCTCATCTCCCCACTTGCCCCGTAAGTTACTCCCAAACCAAAGCAACCTAATTAATTAGCCAAGACCGCCCCATCCCAGTCTTGTGGTAGCACTGTTGTCCCAGGTTGTCGCTTTGCGAGTTGGTCCTTATGGAGAGCGGATATGAGCAAAACCACTAAGCACATTGCTCATGCCCCCAAAACCATGTTGCTAAAAATCCATATTATTGAGACATGAAGCACTCAAGCCTCAACACAAAGGGTCAAGCACACAATTAAATTGCATAAGTCCATTAATCAAATTATTAACAAAAGTAAACATGTGTTCACACAGCAACTAGCAAAACATAACCAACAAGCATCGCCATGGGTATAACATCGAGTAAAGAGGCTAACAGATAGTCCTTATTGGCATACAAGTTAGACACATGCATATGAGGTGATTAAAGGGTTATTAGGTTGTCCATGTTATACTTGCCTTCGTCAAACTGGTCTCGCTACTGCTGTTCAAAACTTTCAAACTATTGCTCTTCTGCTCCAACGACTGGTTCACCGTCCAAACACGTTCACGGCAATATACACGCATTCCCATTCACAGATACATGTAAACAAATAACAAAAGATAAGCAACAGTACATCATTTCACAAAAACCGAAGGCAAAACTGTACTAAAACATTCTATGCTTTTTTACGATCACGTGAGGGCAAGAATCACTCAAATCGGAGCTGAAACGTTAAAGTTATCCCCAAAACAAGCTCCTGGGGACAAAACTATGGTAAACAAACTAAACCAGGGGCTGTTTTATGAAAACCTAGGGCCTAAACGTAAATAAACCTAGCTACTGAGGGTTTAAGAGTAAAAACCTGAGAGCTTGGACTGCGGGTTGAAATCTCAGAAAGCTCAGGGTCCAAACTGATAAGAATAGGGCTTAAATCCTAATACTTTTCAATGACGAAGGACTGTGAGATTGTTCCATTGAAAAGAGGGGACTTTTTTGCAAAAGTCCTGCGGGGGACTTTGTCTGCGCGACATGGCGGTGACGTGTGCGTGATGCGGTTGGTGACTTGGCTTGCCACGCTAGCCTGACACGTGGGACCACGCTGAGTCGGATTAAGTGGGACGTGTGGTGCGCTATGATTCGCAAGAGAATGGATATTTCCACGTTATAATCTCGGCCGCTTGAGATAGATCCAAAGGCTATGGTTGAATGGGGGTGACGGCAACCACCCAATGCAGCGGTGGTTCGCCGGACCGGCGCATGCTGGCACCCTAGGGCCCAGGCGATCTTACTGAGGACTCGAGGGAGGTAGAGAAATGGTGGAGGGAGCTCGCGACAGGGACTGGCAGATGGTGGCGGCAAGTTCTCACGAACAGGGCATCGGAGGTGTGTTCCTGCTTCCAAAAGCCGCGAAAACCACCCGCGAGGAGCCTATGAAAGAAGATACGACGGCATGAGGACCAGAAAGAGCTCGCAGATGAATTGAAGCGGCGACTCACTTACCTCGGTGGAGCTCTGGCAGTGGATTGCGGCCTTGATGGTGAACGAGAGTGCAATTAAAGCGGTGGAGTGGCAAAGGAGGTTGAGGTGGCTCTTAGGGTGGGTTTTATAGGGGTTTTGAGGGCTGAGGGCGTCGTGGGCGTGACGATTCTATTCAGCGGCCATAAGCTCATCATGGTGCAGTGAAGGAAGGGGAGGAACGGACGTGAATCCTTCGGGATTGAAGGAGGGGATTTAAGGCAAGGACGTGGGGGCATGGATTTAGGGAGAGTTTACTCCCCACGGACTGCCGACGTGGCCGAGCAGAGAGAGGGAATGGGAGCAGAATCCTTGGGGGGAGGAAGGGGAAGGGTATGACGCGCAGGCCTTGTCTGTCAGAGACAGGAGGCGCGCGGCCCACTTGGCAGTGACGCGTGAGAGAGAGAGAGGCGGGCTGTGCTAGCTGGGCTAGGGCGTTGACCTAGGTGGGATAGCAGACGAGATGGTGTTGGGCTGCTGGCTTGGGCCGGCGGCCTCGGATGCTCCTCTTCTTCTTTTTCTTTTTCAAATTCTTGTTTGAATTTCTTTTGAACAAGAGAGCAAAGGTTCCGATAATTCAAATAAATTTGAATTTGAATTCTTAATTCATACAAGCAAGAAATAATGCACCAGCATGTATGCACAAGAAAGTTAGACTTATGGTTTCTTTTATTCTTTTATTTAAATAAATCATGATAAATGCAAATTAACACATAAGCCTTAGGAAATTAAATAAATTGCTTAGAATTTATTATAAAATGCTGAAATTAAAAACTAGGGTGCTACAAACCTACCCCCTTAACAGGAATCTCGCCCTTGAGATTCACATCTGTTCGTTAGCAAAGAGATTAGGATAAGCTGCTCTCATCTCTTCCTCTCGTTCCCATGTAGCCTCATCCTCTGTGTGATGCTTCCACTGCACTCTGCACATCTTGATCCTCTTATTCCGGGTGACTCTCTCTGATGTTCCAAGAATCTTCACTGCATGTTCTGTATATGACACGTCCTCTTGCACATCCAAACCCTCTAGTGGTGCTTGTTCTTCTAGCACTTTTAAGCACTTCTTCAACTAGGAAACATGGAACACATCATGTATACCAGATAAGCTCGATGGCAATTCCAACTTATAAGCCACTTCTCCTTTCCTTTCCAACACCTTAAACGGACCAATATATCTCTGTGCCAACTTTCCCTTTATGTTAAACCTGCGGATTCCTCTCATAGGTGACACTTTCAAATACACAAAGTCATCAACCTTAAAGGTTAGATCTCTGCATCGCACATCAGCATAACTTTTCTGTCTAGACTAAGAAACTCTCAAGTTCTCAAGTACCATCTTTTCTTATTGTTCTACATCCTTGATAATGTCAGGTCCAAATACCTGTTTCCCACTAGTTTGATTCTAGAACAACAGAGTCCTGCACCTTCTGCCATATAATGCCTCAAACGGTGACTTCTTCACACTAGCCTAGTAACTCTTATTATAAGAGAATTCAGCATAAGGTAGACTCTTATCCCAACTAGTACCATACTGAATAGCACACGCTCTCAACATATCTTCCAAAATCTGATTTGTTCTTTCTATCTGGCCATCAGTTTGGGGATGATAAGCAGTACTAAACCAGAGCTTCGTATCCAATGAATCATGCATCTGCTCCCAAAAATGTGATGTGAACTATGAACCATCTATCGGAGATAATCCTCTTAGGCACACCATGCAGACAAACAATTCTAGAGATGTACAACTCTGCTAACCTTGCACCCGAATAGGTAGTATTCACAGGTATGAAGTGAGAAACCTTGGTCAAGCGATCCACAACTACCCAAATTGAGTTATAACCCTTCTGAGTTCCAGGTAGTCCCACTATGAAATCCATACTTACTTCTTCCCACTTCCATTCTAGAATCTTCAGTGGTGGCAACAAACATGCAGGTCTCTAATATTCTGCCTTCACACGCTGACAGGTATCACACACTACAACATATTTAGCCACTGCTTGCTTCATTCCATACCACCAATTTTTTTTTCAGGTCATAATACATCTTCGTACTTCCAGGGTGAATGGAATAAGCTGAATCATGAGCTTCACTAAGTATCAACTTCCTTATACTATCCACATCTAGCACACAGATACGGATCTTGTACCATACAGTGCCTTGCTCATCCTCATGGAAGTGTGGCACCTTGCCCACCTTGATCTGTTCACGAATCTCCTGAATTTTCTCATCCTTCAGCTAGTGTTTTCATATTTCTTGGTCAAGAGTAGGTTCTGCTTCAAAGGTTGCTATTATGTGTGATGCGCAAAACCCAAACTCAAGCTCTCAAACTCTTCACACAACTCAGGTGGCATCTGGAAAGCGACAGCCATATTAACATAACTCTTTCTACTCAAAGCATCTGCGACTAAATTAGCTTTTCCTGGATGGTAGTGTATTTCCAAATCGTAATCTTTAAGCAACTCCAACCATTTCTCTGCCTCATATTCAACTCATTTTGAGTGAATATATATTTAAGACTCTTATGATAAGTGTGTATCTCACATCGATTCCCAAACAAATAATGCCTCCAAATTTTTAAAGCATGCACAACCGCTGTGAACTCCAAATCATGAGTAGGATAATTCACCTCATGCTTTCTTAACTTTTGTGAAGCGTAAGTGATCACCTTACCTTCTTGTATCAAGACACATCCCAAACCTTCTCTAGAAGCATCACAATACACTGTGAAACTTTTTGCTGGATCTGGTAGAGTAAGCACTGGGGCTATAGTGAGTCTCTTCTTTAATTCATCAAATGAGGCTTGTCTCTCCTTTGTCCAAATAAATTCAGCACCTTCTTAAGCAATGATGTCATCGGCTTTGCAATCTTGGAGAAATTCTGAATGAACCTCCTGTGATATCCTGCCAAACCTAGAAATCCACGAACCTTTTTCACAACCTCTGGTTGTTTCCAATCCATAACACTACTGACCTTGCTTGGATCCTCCATGATTCCACCTTTTGAAACAATGTGTCCCAAGAAAGGCAATTGATCAATCCAAAACTCACACTTGCTCAACTTTGCATACAACTTATTTTCTCTCAGCTTCTACAAAACTAGTCTCAAGTGTTCCTCATGTTCTTCTTCCGTCTTGGAGTAGATCAAAATATCATCAATAAACACCAGCACAAACTTGTAAAGATATTCCATAAACACTTTGTTCATAAGATTCATGAAATAAGCAGGAACATTTGTCAAGCCAAAAGACATCACGGTATACTCATATAACCCAAATCTAGTAATGAAAGCAGTCTTTGGAATATCAGAAGGATGAATCTTCATTTGATGGCAACCAGACCTTAAGTCAACCTTTGAGAACACACATGCACCTTGCAACTGTTCAAACATATAATCTATTCGATAGTCCACACACATCCTTCTTGACCCATCCTTTTTATCAGCAAACAAAACTAGAAAGGGCCAAGGTGAAGAACTAGGTCGGATATACCCTTTTTCTAATAGCATCATCTATATTTTTCTTTATTAACTCTTGTTCTTTAGGTGCCACCCTATATTGCCTTTTTGCTATTGGTGCTGTACCCGTAAAAGTTCTATTCAAAAATTCAACTTCTCGGTTAGGTGGCATACCTGGCAACTCATTTGGAAAGACATCAGGGTAATCACACACGACATGTATTCCATCTGTGTGCCTGGCCTCCATTTGATGTAAATAATCGGTAGGTTCAAAAGCACAGATTTCCACCTCTCGACCATCCGGAGCTGTCAGGCGAGCAGTTCATCTAGCACAATCAATTCTAACATCCCATATAGCAACAGTTTCCATACCCAAGATGATATCAATCCCCACTGAGTCAATGACTATCAATTTTGTGCAGAACTCTACCCCCTTGTGCTTATGCTAACTCTAGAATAGATTAAGCTTGTGTTCAACTTTCCCCCTGGCGTGGATACTATCATGGGTCTATTTGTGGATCTTGTGGGAATATTGTGTTCCTCAGCATATGATGTAATAAATTAATGTGTTGCTCCAGTATCAAAAAGTAGTGTAGCAAGATGGGAGTTGACAAGGAACATACCAAGCATGACGTTAGGAGCCTTGACTGCAGTCTTAGCCGTCACATGGTTCACCTTTCCTTTCCACGGTGCCTTGGCTTGCTGATTGGGGCGCACCTACTACTGTTGTGGAGAATTCTGCCTCTGGCCTTGCTGCTAACCCTGGTGATTGGTTGGCATCTTATGGGGGCAGACATTAGCATATTGTCCTGGATCACCACAGTTGTAGCAATGCCTGCCAATTGGAGTTGGGAGCATGATTTGTTGCCGGAGGGTTGGGCTGCACTTGATGCTAAGTTGGATAGGTAGGACGGGAAGGCTGGTTCTAATAACGTTGTCCTTGGCCCATCTACTGACTCTGGTTGCACTGTTGCTAGTGCTGGTACCCCTGTTGTTTGTAACACCCTAAATTTCATTTTCAGTAATTAAGACAATTAAAATGTTTTTTCAATTTATTAAGGGTTTCCTATTTGTAATGACCATTTGTTAAGGGAATACAAATGAAGGTTCATGGAGTTCTAAGCGAGCGACCCCCAGTTGGTTTCCTGTGGATGGCTCGAAGTTATAGAAATGATTCCGCTACTCTGTGTTAAAGACTTGATGTCTTAATGTATATATTGTTTAACGGTATGTAATAAAGCATGTTCTATGATGTCACTGTTTATTGTCTCTGTATGTGTGAGATTAGATCCTGGCACACATATGGATTTGCTGTTTGTCTTTTGAAAACCAGGGTGTGATAAAGTGGTATCAGAGCCATGCTGACTACTAGGATGCAAGCCTAAATAGAACTGGTCAACATAATGTCAAAATTCCTATATATAATCCTTGGTCTTTCTACCCTTGCTGCTTCTTACCCTTTTGCTTCCTTATCTCCTCTGTGTCTAATATCTTTTCACTTCTCTTGTCCAATATCTTGTTGATCTTTTTTAGAACAATCTCTACTTCTCTTATGCTCAATCGGTAGTTGGTATTTGCTAAGTTGTTGTGTTCTAGGAGGTTCTACCTTATAGTTGTAAGATTGACTAGATGCGATGTGACGAGGTGTGCTTGTTATGTTTGTCATTATGATTATGATTGATTTGGATCTTTGTTTGATTGTGTGTTTGAGTTCTGGGGTGATGTCCATGACTAAACATGTTTGAAAAAGCTATGCTTTAATAAACTTAGATCGTTGGGATAAACCATAGCTCTCTTTTGCTCCCTCCTACCCAATCAGTTCCACCTATCCTATCAGAAGTCCAACACATAGGAAACATCATGCATCATGTTGCTCGATCAGATGGATGGCCATAGGCAATCAAGCAGTAGTAAAGTCAGCTGTCAGAAGGACAATGACTCCACATCACCACCAATAGCAAGGATCGTAAGCAGTGATAGTCCCAGTTAGTTGTCACAACATGTTCCTCCCGAAGTTGACGATGAAGGTGAGCATCTTGGTATGGGATACAAGAAATAGAATATCTAGTCACCTCAATCTGGTAAGAATGATCGTCTTTGTCTCCCCTCAAAGAGAAGCTCAATGACTCATCTCATCGACCAGTTTGATAGTTCAACATTGCAGATGACCAACCCTCCAACACCCAAGCACAAGGCTCCCAATATTAGGCATTGCGCCCACCGTTAATGCTCTGATAAGAGATGGTGTTCAAATCGCTTCAAAAGAGTACAATGGTTGCACCCGTGGTGAGGTGGGACACCAATGCAACAATTGTCCCAACAGAAGATGATGAGGTTTAGTGCAAGAAGTAGAATCAACAACGGTGAATGCACAAAGTCAACAAAAAGGAGTCGAATTGTGTCTATGCCAAGATAAACAATCTCACCACCTACCAACTTCTTGTGCTCAAGAGTCATGCTCAGCCTACAAGGAGTAGACTTCCCTATAGATATCACCATCATGGAATCAAAGGGGATAGATGTCATTATTGGGATGAACTAGTTAGCAAGATACATGGGTGTAATCCATGGTTCCATCCAGACATTGGTTTTGACAACACAATCAGGAGAAGAAGTGAATGTCATGGCAACACTACCAGTGCTAGAAGATTGCTAAGAAACAACAGGTCAACGACAGTGTTCAGAAGTAAGATCACCAACGACAATTGCACAAAGCAAGAAGGAAAGCTAGATTATGACTAAGCCAAGTATGGAAAGGGACACAACCTGACTCTGCAACTTATGAAGAAGCTCATGCATGTTAGTACCCCAAGAGGAGAAGTTAATGCCAATCATGCTTGTTCAAGGGTTTGTCTAAAAATAGGGGGGGTAGACTTTGCTGCAACTATGATAGTTTTTTAGTTAGAAGGTATTCATGTTATCCTTGGGATAAACTGGCTAGCAACAAGAAAGGCAATAATTGGTGATGTGAAGAGATCAGCATCAAGAGGAAGAATCGAGTACGTTGCGTCATCTCTTTAGCTGAATAGTGTACTTTCAAATCAATGGATGGAACCTCTACCAAAAATATCAAAGTTGTGTGTGAATTTCTTAGTGTCCTTCCAAATGAGTTGTTAGATGAGATGTTGAGTTTCCTAATGAGTTATTGCCTGGTATAACACCAACATGTGTTCTTTGGTTATCTTGATAAGTTTGTGGTAGTGTTCATATTCTTGTCAACTCTGAGAGTTAAGAACATGAGGGACATGTAAGGCTAGTGTTGCAGAAGCTCAGGGACAATCAGTTGTACACCAATCTAAGCAAGTGAGAGAGTTTTGTATTTGTGAAGTTCTTTTCTTGTCATGTCATCTCAAACGGAGGAGTCACAATGGACCCGAAGAAGGTGCAAGCAGTTTTACATCAGAAATCACCTCAGGGTGTAATGGATGTCAGATGTTTCTTTACTTTTCCACATATTCACCAGAGCTTTGCAGTGTATGGTGATGCATCGAGACAAAGATCAAGGAATGTGTTTTGATTCAGGTCATCGCTTATGCATCCGGATCATTCAGAGAGAAGGAAGAGAACCACCCAACTCATAATCTAGAGTAGTAGCTATTGTTCATGATCTGGGGATATATAAAGTTACGCCAATACAGACTTGGGTTTGTAAATGCTTTCTGCGATACATATAGAGTTTGAAAGTACAAGTTTTGGATTCTTCGATTAAAACCAAGGGAGTTATCATGGAGCTAGAACATAACTTCGAGCAGGAAAGTCAGAAATAGTTGGACAAGGGGTAACATGCTCAATGACATAAAGGAACAACTTGAAGGAGGTAAAGCATCACTAGAGGTAGTATTTGGTAGAGAGTGCCAAACAAGTGTTGCCTCAAAGGATCAGCCTAGAGAAAAAAACTACAGCTTGGTCTAAGAATGATAAAGGAAGTAGAACCACAAGCACAAACCATGAGAGAGAATCCTAGAGAAGCTCACTCAAGGCAGAACCAATGAAGGGCTACAATGTTTGTTTGAAGATGCTGCATATCGAAGGTCCCTGCCAATTCAAGGTTATAGGAGAGTTATTCTTCAGATACGTTTGGCCATTCAAGAATGCTAAGAGAAGCTATGAGGTTGCTTGTCGGCTTGAGTCACCATCCAGATTGTCCAGTGTGCATAATATGTATCATGTCCCTTAGTCGAAGTACCTCAGAGTACCAGAAAAATAGTCTTCACTTTATGAGCTCAATGTACAAGAAGACCTTACCCATACAGAGCATCCAACCTAGATAATTGAAGCTACATAAAGAGTACCAGGAACAAGGTGATCAAAATGTGCTTGGTTGAAGGAACCACCATGAAAGGGGTAAAAACAACAATTTGCAAGAAGAAGAGTTGAAGCACCTTACCCTTGATCCACTCTGCTAGCCAACCCAAATCTCGGGATGAGATTCTTGTTAAGCGGGTTAGAGTTGTAACACCCTAAATTTCATTTTCAGTAACTGAAACAATTAAAATGTTTTTTCAATTTATTAAGGGTTTCCTGTTTAGAATGACCATTTAAATGATTTCATAAAATAATGGTTAAAGAAAATAAAATGAGTTTAGGCCAACTTGTTGTTGCATTCATGTCGTTGCATTGGTTTTATGTTGAGTGGTTGCCTAAGGACTCAAATGCAAATTCTATTTGAATTTATAGTGTGTTTAAACCTGAAAAAAGGTAGAAAATTCCCCTTCTCTCTTCGCATGCACTTTTGACCCTAGCCCTCTTCCCTTTGTGGGCTTAGCCTACTACCTTTTTCCTCCCTCACCCTTCTCTCTTTCAGCCCAGTAGCTAACCAAAGTTGGAATCAGCCTACCGTTCCTCATCATTCTCTCTCTGCGCCTGTTGTCTCCCCCCTAAGTTAGGTGGCCTAGCTCTCCTCCTGTTTTCCTATGCGTCTCCTCCCTCATTCCTTCTCGCATAGACAATGACCCCTTGTCCTTTCTGCAATCGACAATGGGACCACCCTATCGACTTGTCTCTCTTCCCGCTCTTTTCTTTGTCATGCGAGCCATGCTCATCATGTTCCTCCTTTTCCCCACCATTCAAAGCCTACCGATCATCTCCGCCATACCAAGCTAGCAAGCTTCGTGTTTTGATTGAGACAAACCTTTCCAAATGCGATTGGTCATCGTCAAGTTGTTTCTGGGGAAATTTTCGGATTTATCTGGAGGCTTTTCCCATTTTCTTGGAGCAAATTTTATTTATTGGAGGCTCTGTTGATGTCTCTAAGTGTAACAGATTTTACTCCGCAAGTGCACAGAGATTCGCTGTAGCTTTTTTACCCAGAGTATTCTAGGTATCGTAAAAATCCATAGGGAAACAAGGGCTAATAGGTGGAATGATATGTTCAAACTTCAAACAGTACTATAACTTAGATAAACACCTGCTATTCTTACAACGGGGGTAAGATAAACAAGATAGTGTATGGTGGGAAGAGTAAACAGTGACCAAAGCAGTAAACAACTAGGTAGTTTCCTAGGAGGACAACCAGTGAGATTAAGATATCCAAACTATATTCCTTAACTACTGCATAGGAGTATTCGCGGTTGAACTGAGTTAAACAAACACGAACAAGGATCTTGTGTCGAGCGAAATTCTAGACTACACCGAGGAGGCGTGGGGGTAGATAGTTGGCCAACCGAACGACAACTGGCTAACGCCTACGGGCTTACCGAACGACGGCGTTGGATTAGAGAGGCTCCCTAATGCTGTCACCAAGAGGGGCTACCAACCAGATCTGTGTGGGTAAGATGGCACACTAAACTAGTGATCAAGTGAGAACTTGATCACTAAAGTCCAACCTTGATCAGAGGGTTAGGACTAACTTAGCCTTAGATCAGAGCCTAAGGAAAGCCTATAGCACCGGCAAGTCTAGGAAGATTTAGATAACTCAAGAACAACACAAACCTAAGCCTTTGTCTAGTATGCAATAATGTACACCACACTAGGCAAGTGTAAGAAATAAAGTAAAGTATAACTCAAAGGATAGAGCAACAAAGTATATTATACTGAAGTAGCAAGAGTACAAAGATAGAAAGATACGAGGGCTTTACCAGACTCGAAGCTAACTCCAGAATCCCTGAGGCAAAGAGTTAGACTGAACTCTAACTCCCAGGACTATCCTAGTGCTACTAAACTAGACACTAGTGTGTTTCACTCAACTGCCACACTTTACAAGTGAGAGCTCGGAGTTATTTATAGTCACCAAGTGAGTGGGGGTACTTATAGTGTCGGTATGGCGGATAAGGGGGTAGGTTGCAGGCCGGGCGGCTGGGTAGGAGGCCGGGCGGCCCCACCTTAGGCCGGGTGGCCTAGCCAACCGTCGGATCCACCGCCATACTTCATCTTGTGGTCTATCTTCACTCCCCAAGTCGGTTGCATGGTGGTTAAGGCAGTTATCTTTGTGTTTTCTCCCGAACCATTGGATCTCACTTGTGTTTCTTCCTTAGTCGCAGGGTTTAAGTGTTAAGGATTGCTAACTTCACTAATCCAAGTGATGGATCAATGATGTGGCAAGGCCTTCCTGTTGATTGCATGCGGCTTTCGTGGATTCCACCTTGGAGATGTGTTGACATGGCATGTGTGTCCATGCGGGTCGAAGTTGGTGGCAATTGGGCCTAGACACAGGCCGGGCGGCCCAGACAGTGGCCGGGAGTCCTGAAAGTGGGGCTGGGCGGCCCTTGGTGAGGCCGGGCAGCCAGGGAACTTATCCATATGTTAAGCCACCTCCTGGATTGGCTCCATTTCACCATGTTTGAGTATGTTTTGTCACCTGCATTCAAATATTTCAACACAACTCGTGGAGATATGTTAGTAGCAAAAGTTTGTCCATACTTTGATGCATTTCCCTTCATATTCATGGATAGTTGATGGTCGTAGATAGTGCAATAACGACCGTCAACACTCCCCAAGCTTAGACCTTTGCTCGTCCTCGAGTAAAGCCAAGATGGGTTATGGATCAGGAGTAGTTGCAAATATCAGTGTTCGAGAATAGAAAGTATGCGTAACCGATACTCATGGTCTGATTTCAAACCATAGTGTATGCAATGATTACCTTTTCCAGACCTGTGGTGCATCTTTTGACTCATCATGTCTTGGGTGGTTGAGAGAAGGAACGACTTAGTTGCAGGCTCAGCACAAATCACTTCTTTTGGGACTCCCATCTGAAGTGTTTTTGTAGATTTTCAAAATAAAACAAGTTTCCCAGAGGTACTCTTGATCGCTCATAAGTGTATCCTCACCTTTTAAGGCCAAGAGCACAGCCAAGAACTTCCTATACTAAAGCTTTATGTGGAGCTCAGGGTGTGGGGGAACTTAGCTTACTTAGGTTGTTTATTTTGCAAAGCCAAAGATTGGACCAAAGAAATGTACTACATCAGCTAATCATGTTCATCATTGGAGCTTATTTGGTGGTTGTGAATGGATGGATCTCCTTGTTTCCTTTCCTTCTCCTTCTTTTGTATGCTAGGTATGAATGTGGAGCCTTTCTGTGTTTTTCTCTCTTTTTGCCATGCTTGACTAGCATGCTTTTCTTTTTCATATTTTTGCCATGCTTGACTAGCATGCTTTATTTTTTTTCTTTTTGATGGCTCCACATCCTACCTCATTTTGCTTTGGAAGGAGTAAGGTCAAAGGTATTGATTTGGAGATATATGGATGCATACCCAGTGTAGGTAAATGCATATGTGGTGGTGGTGTTTTGCTCCAACAATTCACAAGATAGTGATGATTCCATTCAATGGGACTCAAAATTTGACAAAGCTCAAAACAACACTAAGTAGCTTTAAACAAGCTAGGCTCAGATATTTCAGTGTATTTGGCTCTGGTAGGTGTTTCAAAACCAACGGGGGAACTTTATTTTCATTTTTCAAGAAAATAACCTGAGATATTCATCTTACTAAGAAAATGTAGAGTTGGCCTAGTACTTAGTCATATCATTTCTCGCAACAACTTAGACAAGGTTTATGCAAATGGCATCCACAAAGTAATAGGTCAGGCTTTCACTTTATGCACACAAGCTCGAAATTAAGCTAAGCATAGTTTGTGCATAGATAACTAAACAAGAACATGATAGAGCAATTATTCATCATTTCCATATATGAAGGTAATATATCAAAGGTGGGAGTTTATTTTATTTGACACCTTTCTTTAGATAGATAGGAAATAAAAATAAAGTAAATATTATTATGACTACTTACCTTGCTGCTAGACCGGTGTTGCTGGTAGGACTGCTGCTGTTGGTAGGACTGCTGCTGATACTGGTAGGACTGCTGGTTCTACTGGACGGGTACTGCTGCTGCACAGGAGAAGATGAGGATGAGAAATGAGGGCCTTACTCTGAGGTTCAGGCATGAGGAAGCATGCTCGCGTCGGTTTACCACCCCCCAAGCTTCAACGAAGCTAGGAGTGCTAGTAGTAGTAGCTGTGGAAGTTGTGAGCATGGATGAAGCCTGCTTCTACCATTTCGGTTAGATTATGGAGCCTTTCACTCTGTTCTTGAAGCCGTTCGCCCATCGTGTTGGTGTTTCGGTAGATGTCATTGACTTGCTGATACAGCCTTTGGTCGTACCGACCTATGTTCATATCTCCCATGGCGGAGTTGAGGCCGCCCATGTTATCAAGGTTGAACCGGGCTGATGCAGAGGGACCTGCATTCCTGTCAAGGCCATGTGAGGTACCTGCCCCATAGTACTCAGGAGCATATGGCAGTTGGGGTATGAACCACCTCCACCCATGTTGCCACTATACCACTGCACTGGTTGGGCATAGCATTGGAGTCGTGATAACTCCAAGTCTGTGCCCGACGGGGTTGCCATCTGCTTCCTGTTGTGCCCTTCGGTGCTGTTCTGCTTGTCGTCGCTGGGCCCTAGTCATGACGCCGCTGATGCTTTGGCGTGGTGCCTCCACGTCGGGCTGCATGGTTAGTCTTCTAACTTTGTACATATCGAACTGCGGTGCGGGAAGCGGCAGCTCGAGATTATGCCCAAACCATGTCATGACTAAGTTTTGGCCATCCCTCTTCATAAAGTGTGCCTGGATAAAGTGTTGCTCCCCTATAATGTGTGATGAGTCATTAGGAATGTATTCAATCTGCGCATTCTGTAAGAGGCCCAGGTTGGATGCAATCCGCGTGACAAAAGAGGTGATGTTTATGGGGGTGTTGGTCCATATCTGCCCAATGACGGACTATGTCTAGGACTTGTACATAGGGTTTCTTCTTGCACATAGTGTACATGCACTTAAGGTCTTCGTTGGGTGCACAACAAACTTCACTACGTGGAAAGACCATGAGTGAGACCAAGCGAGCCAAAAGTCTCAGAGTAGGGTTGTGGATTTTGGTAGTGCTTTGCTTCCCCTTAACATATTCTCCGCAAATATCTGTCCAAAAATTTTTCATACTGTAGCCCATGGGCTCATCTCCTATTGAACAGTTAGAGGCGAAACCTAGGAGGTCAGCAAACCTCCTCGGATGAACAGCGAATTCAGTATTGAACAGACGGAAAGAAATGGTTGTACCTGTTGAGCATCTATCCAAGCAAAGGGTCATCAGGAATTCTTGTGTGAGAAGGACGGATCCTTCCTCCATCATGTTCGAGAACTCCAGCCATCCCACGTTGTCAAATGCCTGCGTGAATGAATCCAACATACCTATAGTGACAAGGAAAAAGGCGTTGAAGTACCTCGTCTGTCCAAAAGTCTTGGTGGTGAGGACCTGCAACTTCTGTGCTTCATCGTCGCTTTGGATGTTAATGTCCTGCAAAGTTAGAAGACAGCACGGTGGCTGTGATGACGTTCCTTCATCCTATTCTTGCTCCTGATGGCTTCTGGCACCACTGATCGACATCCTGTCGGACGGCGCTAGAGTCCTAGAACTCCCGCTCTGCAAGTGAAAGCGTGATCCTGATGAGGATGGGAAATTGAGGTGCAGTCCCTTCCCTGTGTTACTCAGGGCTCTCTTGGCTTTCTTGAAAAATGAAGACATCCTGCAAAAAATACTAAGAGACAAGAGAATACACAAAGGAAAGCAATTACAAATATTAGCATTAGTGGTTAGTTGTGCAGAAGTCAGTCATCCAAAAAAGTTAGTCATCCTTGCGGGGCAAGGCCTCCACAAACCGTTCAGAAAGCGAGGGTGTAGCACTTATTTTATTTGGCAGAATTTTGCTGAGTGCTGGAATTTAGACTAAGTGCTTAACTAGTGCTAAGAGAGTGTTTAGAGGGAGAGAAAGAGAGTGATCGCGTTGCCGATCGGTTCAGGGAGCAAGTGCATGCATGCACTCGTATTTATAGGCGCGCGAGAGTGAGCGAGGAGGCAGCAGGCTGGCCGTGCGGCCAGAGGCAGGGGCCGGGTGGCCTAGGGGGCTGTGTCCCTAGCCTAGTGGGTGTCGTGCGGGGCAATGGGACATGAGCGGCGCAGGGGGGGAGGCCGAGTCGCGTCGGCAGGGGCCGGGCGGCGCAGGTCCTCAGTGCCCTTGGCCTTTTGCGTTTAGTGCCTTTGGCACTTTATGCATGTGTCTAGGGAGAGGGGCCAGGTGGCCTATTGGAGGGGCCGAGCGGCTTGTGCTGGTGCACAGAAGGGACGCGAGGTCGGCCAGCCCAGGTAGGGCCGAGCGGCCTCCCAAAATTTTATTTTTGTTTTTTTCGAGGTATAAGAGATGAAAATAAATAACTCATGCAAAAGAAAATTTTAAACTAATGCAAAACTTTTAGATTTGAACATGCAGTGGTATAGCCAAAAATACTTGCGCGGAAATTAAATATGCAGCAAAGGATAATGCCAGTTTACCTCCTGGCAAGGCAAGTCATACCTTTTGCTCGGAGTCAGCACTTGACGGAGACTTAGCGACCGTCTATGTTGCAACTTTTGCTCGGCTTACCTTCTTGGTTGCCACAGCCTTTTGTTTCTGAGTTTTATTCTGGGTCTTTTCTGGCTTGGCTTTTGGTGATTCATCTTCTTTCTTCCGCCACTCTTTGGGTGTGTTTGTTGTTGTGGTGGCGACCTTCGTGACAGGGGTCTTGCCTCTTGCATCCTTTGTCGGTGGCTCGACCATTGAGGAACGTCTTTGTGCCTCGGCTCTGCGATCGGCTTTGAGCTTTTAGGACTTCTCCATCCAATAGGATCTTTTCCATTGTTAGGATGAGAGAGTCCACTTTCGACTGACTTGGCGAAAGCTCGATCTTCTCTCTAGGCATCTCCCGGGGTGCCTGACACTTAAGTTTAAATGTTTTTACCTGTCGGCATTGTTCTACCTTCAGCTTGAAGGCGAACGTCTCCTGTCTCCCATTGATGTTGAGGTGGACTTGTCCAGCCCCAACGTCAAAAGTGGCCTCAGCGGTGCTTAAGAACGGTCGCCCAAGGATGAGCGGCATTTTGCTATCAATCTCCATGTCGAGCACCACGGAATCCACCAGGACAATGAAGTTCCGGATTTTGACCGGAATGTCTTCAGCGATTCCGTTGGGGTATTGAATCGACTGATCCACAATCTACAGGCACATAGCAGTTGGGGTGAGTGTAGCATGCATGAGTTTATTAAAGACTACCTTTGGCACGACGCTCACACTTGCTCCCTAATCATAGAGAGCTTGATCAAAATGCAGGGTTCCGATTGACCATGAGATGGTTGGATTCCCTGGAACCTTCTTCTTCTGGGGTGGCTGGTTGAGTATAGCAGCGCTACACTCTTCTGTGAGGTGCATGACTTCTGTGGATGGCAGCGGCTTTTTGTTGTTGAGGATGTCCTTCAGGTACTTAACGTACATGTGTACCTGCATCCCATCTGGCAATGGGATATTGACATATAATTTCTTAATTACCTCCACAAACTTGCCGAACTGGTCGTCGACAGCGGTGTCATAGAACTCGTGCGGAGCCAACTTCGGTGCTTCTTTAATTGGTTGGGGTTCGGCCACTTGATCTTCCTTTTTTGGTTCGGCTGGCTTCTCCTGTTCCTTGCCTGCATTCCTAGGATGTGGGGGGTCTTCTGTAGACATTCCACCCCTAGTTGTTACAGCATTGATATGTTCCTTTGGGGGTGCCTCGGGTTGACCCAGAACCTGACCCAAAGTTGGACTAGGCAAAGCAGCAGCAAGCTGTGCTATCTGAGTTTCTAGCATTTTATTAAAACTCAGCTGGTTCTTCATGGCGCTATTAAGAGTTTCCATTTGAAGCGACATGTTTTCTAGAATTCTATTGTTCGCAAGGAATTTCTTACTTATACTATCGTTCACAGCTTTTTGATCGAAAGGATTTTTATTGAACTGCTGAGAACTGCCAGAAGACATACCTTGACCAGAAAAAAGTAGGTGTGGCCGCGAGTTCCAACCTGGTTGAGGATGAGGCCCGTTGTTGAAGCTATTGTTGTTGATGAAGTTAGCGTCCTCCGATCCATTTCTGGGGCAGTTGTTCCCCGTGTGGCCGATATTCCCGCAATGCTCACAAGTCATTCAAGAATCCAGTGCCTGGCACAGGCACAGCTTCAGGAGTATCCTCCAGCTTCTTTAGCAAGAGGTCCATCTTGGCAGCCAACATGTCGATACTGTCAATATGGTGGACTCCGCAGGGCTTATTATTCACCCTCTCCTGTCTCCATCCTTGGTTGCTTGCCATTTTGTCAATGAGAGTGCGTGCAGCGGCAACGCTCAAGGACAGAAAGGATCCTCCAACGGCTGCATTGAGGTGTTCTTGCACGGTCCGATGTAGACCGTGGAAGAAGTTTTGGATGATCAGCCACTCTTCCATACTAGTGGTGGGGGCTGGCGGCGATGTACTCTTGAAGTCTTTCTCATGCCTCCGCCACCGTCTCATCAGTGAGCTGTTGAAAGCTCGAGATTCGGTTCCTCAGTGAGCTTGTCTTCCCCAAGGGAAAGTACTTTGCATGGAAAGCATTTGAGCATGCCTCCCAAGTTGCCAAGTTGTTGCGATTCAGAGAGAACCACTGTTTTTCCTTCCCGATCAGTGAGAACGGAAAAAGGCAGCAGTCGAATAGCATCGGCGGTTGCACCCTTGATAGTGAATGTACTGCATATCTCCAGGAATTGCTGAACATGGCTGTTCGCATCCTCCGACGCCAATCTACAGAATGGACTAGCTTGGACCATGTTGATGACACCTAGCTTGAGGCTCGAAACCTTCTCCAACAGCAACTTTAGGCCCAGTGGGGATGTTGTTGCTGGATGGAACAGAAAAGTCATGGATGGTCTTCTCAGCCGTGGGTGGTGTTGGTTGCTTTGTGCTTGTGGTTCCAAACTCCAATGATAATGGCAGAGGCCTCTGCCCGTGGATTGTCTTTTGATAGAGTCTCCTTCTGAGCAGCGACTCCGGATTGTTGTGAAAGTTTGTCGGTAGGTCGAAACCGGTTATACACCTCTAACTCCCAGGACTATCCTAGTGCTACTAAACTAGACACTAGTGTGTTTCACTCAACTGCCACACTTTACAAGTGAGAGCTCGGGGGTATTTCTAGTCACCAAGTGAGTGGGGGTACTTATCGTGTCGGTATGGCGGATAAGGGGGTAGGTTGCAGGCCGGGCGGCCCCACCTCAGGCCGGGCAGCCTGGCCAACTGTCGGATCCATTGCCATACATCATCTTGTGGTCTATCTTCACTCCCCAAGTCGGTTGCATGGTGGTTAAGGCCGTTATCTTTGTGTTTTCTCCCGAACCATTGGATCTCACTTGTGTTTTTCCTTAGTTGCAGGATTGAAGTGTTGAGGATTGCTGACTTCACCAATCCAAGTGATGGATCAATGATGTGGCAAGGCCTTCCGGTTGATTGCATGCATCTTTCGTGGATTCCACCTTGGAGATGTGTTGACATGGCATGTGTGTCCATGCAGGTCGAAGTTGGTGCCAATTGGGCCCAAACATAGGCCGGGGGGCCCAGACATAGGCCGAGCGGCCTCTGGTGGGGCCGGGTAGCCAGGGAACTTAACCATATGGTAAGCCACCTCCTGGATTGGCTCCATTTCACCATTTTTGAGTATGTTTTGTCACCTGCATTCAAATATTTCAACACAACTTGTGGAGATATGTTAGTAGAAAAAGTTTGTCCATACTTTGATGCATTTCCCTTCGTATTCATGGATAGTTGATGGTCATAGATATTGCAATAACGACCATCAACAGGCTCTTCCCAAGATTTTTCATGAGCTATAAATATCTTATTTGAGTTCATTGGGTCCAAAAACATTTATAGGATTTTTTTCCTTTAATTTTTGGAGTATTTGAAATATTTTTGGGCCAAGGCCCATTTAATTCCCGAGCCACCTCATCCACTAGGACCATGCTGCACCGTTTGGGCCATAACTTTCTCATACGAACTCTGTTTGTGCTGTTCTACACTTTTTGGAAAGCTAACGATGGGCCCTTTCCAATGGTGGAATCACATCATAAGCCCATTTAGATCAATGGGAATTTGTGAAACAATACAGCGATCCAGTTCTGCCCCGTTTGGTGCCAGCTTGCTTTTTGATGGGAAAGTAAAGGGTTCACAACCCTATATATTTGGACCACCCCTAAGGGAATAGGTGCACCAAAGACTCCTTTACAGGGGGGCCTAGTTTGGAAACCCTAAGGTAGTCTCCCCATTGCCCACATTTTTGGTGCACTCCCAGGAGTCAAACCACTGCCAATTTTGACGCCAAAGCTCGCCGCGGTGAGTCTCTTCCACCACCAAATTTGTCGCCATCAGAAGTATTCCGTCCCTTTTTGATGCCTCAGTTTTGCAGATCCATCCCACAGCCCATCTGCCAGTTCTTGGATGCCAGAAGCCGCTTCTTGCCCCCTCCAATGAGCACCAGTCAACCCAACCGCCACCCCCAAGCCCTTCGGTAAGAACCCCCTTCGCACTGCCCATTCTCCCTGGCCAATCCTCGTCTCGAGCCGCGCCTCCGTTTGCAGAATCCCATGCGCATCAGCGATGTGCCACCACAGCCTTTAGTCGCCACCAGCGAAACCTTCCCCACCAAACCCTAGTCACCCAATTTGATCTGGATGATCTAGATTACATCGGCTCCGTACCCTTTCATTAGCTAATCGGTAATTGCCACGTGCACCCCTTTAACCATGTCAGCGCATTCCCACACGTCAGTTTGACGTGACAGCCACCACACCCAGCCACGTCAACAGCCTGTAGGCGCAGACCAGTCAACCCTGGTCATTTTCCAGTTTAACCCTAATCTTTCTGGGATTTAAACCACAGTCATGTTTAGTTCAAAAGTGATCACAGATCGACCCAGATCTTCTCAATCTAGCCGCTAATCTTTTGCAAAATAGAACGCGCCATCCTAGTACTTCTTTTTTTGTATGTTAGCCCTCGACGGTTTAGCTTAGTTACATTTAGGCCCTCAGTTTTCCAAAACTAATCCCTGTAGTTAGTTTTTCTTAGTAGTTGTGCCCCAGAAAACCTTGTTTAGGGCCTAACTTCTCAGTTTTAAATCAAATTAGATTGATTCTTGCGCTCATGTGTTCGTAGTGATGCATAGAATAGTTTATTAAACCATTTATCTTCTGTTTTGATGATATGGGGTACTATTTCTTATAGTTGTACTTGTTTGCTTGCATGTATGAACTTGTATGCTTGTGTGGTGCTCCGATGAACACGTAGACATGGATCTTCCTCATGCAATCTCAAGTGCAACTCAAGATCAACATCTAGAAGACTCTAAGTAGTGACTTTAAAGGAAGGCAAGTATAACGCAAACACCACCCAATAACTATTAGTCGATTGCATGTGCATTTAATTTTGTCTTGCCCTAAGGTTATACCTAGCTACTTATATCCGTATATTTACCTTTTGGGATGCATTTAGTTATGTTGTGCTAGATGCAGCGCTGACTCATATGCCTTTAATAATTTACTTGATTAATGGTTCTATGAAATTTATCTCCTTTAAAACTTGTTTTTTTAGCAACATGATTTAGGGAACTTGAGCAATGTGCTCGTGTGCTTTTGCGGTTCTCTCCAAAAGGATCTGTTCATAGAGCGACAACCTGGGACAAACGCGCTACCACAAGATTGAGATGGGGCGGTCTTAGCTAAGTAATTAGGTTATTTTGGTCAGGAGTAACTTACATGCGGGGCAAGAGGGGGAGTAAGCTTCTGTGGTCCATGCGGTACCTCAGGTTGAGTGTGCTTTACGTGATGTATGTGCTTCTCCATTTGGAGGTAGGCCCCACCGTTGTGGCACTTGATTCCTTGCGGTTACTTCTTACCAACATGATCTTTGGAATGGTTTCGTAGTCTGCTTGCTAGTCATCTCATCTAAGATAATGTGATGAACCCCTAGCGTAGCTCACGACTTGTAGGTAAAGATGTACAACCTCTTGAGAGTGTAAAACTGACATATCAGCCATGCTCATGGTTATGAGTGGCCCGGATCCTCCTATTGATTAGTGGACCATTTGGGTTGGGTTTAGAAATTGGAGCTTGTGTCAATAATGTTGACTAATTACTTTATGCAATGCTTTGGGTTAATGGTTTCTATACTCAACTGTAGTAATCAGGATTTAATACAGTTGCTTCAATTAAAAGCTCATGCAATCGAGTCAACCAACTTTAGAGCCTCATAGTTTGTGTTATATTTGTTGAGTACGAGTCGCGGTAATCACGCTTGCTTCTTTATATTTATTCCTTGTTGGGGGGATTCCAACCGCTGCTCAGAAAGACGAAGGCCTAAAGGAATACAAATGAAGGTTCATGGAGTTCTAGGTGAGTGACCCCCAATTGGTTTCCTGTGGACGGCTCGAAGTTATAGAAACGCTTCCGCTACTCTGTGTCAAAGACTTGATGTCTTAATGTATATGTTGTTTAACGGTTTGTAATAAAGCATGTTCTATGATGTCACTGTTTATTGTCTTTGTATGTGTGAGATTAGATCCTAGCACACAAATGGATTTGCTCTGGTTTGTCTTTTGAAAACCAGGTTGTGACATTGTCCCTGGGTACATTGCTAATACCCTTGCTGCTGAGAACTCTCGCCCTGGGGATAATGAGGATGGGTGTTGCTGCCTGATGAGGAGTTGTTGAACTTCCTCTTCCTTTCTTCTATTTCTTGGTGCTTCCTCTTAGTGAAAAGCGCCTAGTCCACCAAATGATGAAACGTAGGAAATGTGTGATTCATCAACTGGTACTGAAGCTCATCATTCAAACCCTCCATGAAGTACTCTTGTCTTTCTCTATCCTCAGCCACCTCTGCAGTAGCATACCGTGCAAGCTAAAGGAACTTGTCATGATATTCAGTCACAAACATGTTCCCTTGTTTTAGAGAAAGGAACTCCATTTTTATCAACCCTGCAGGCACATGGTGGTTGTAGATGTTCTCCCTAAACTTTGCCCAAGTGAAAGCATCACTGTCCTGTGGCCTGTAGGACTCCCACAAGTCCAGATCCAAATAAGACCCTCTCCCTGTCATTGCATTGTGCAATCTCTAACTGGCGTTCAACTGTAGGAAGCCAGTCATCAGCTTGCAGTGCCTTTGTAGCATGAGAGAAGGTGGGTGGATGACCCTTCATGAAATCCCCACGCCTATCTTTAGGTGGATGGGGTGGTGGTTGAGCTTGAGCTTGTTGGAGAGCTTGCATTGCATTGTTCACTGTTGTCAATACTTGAGTTTGAATCAAGATCAGCTCACTATGGTGATAGGTGGTGGGTTGGGCATTGGATGGCCTCCTCCTTGGTTTCCTTGTTTATCACCACTAGTACCACCACCTCTCCTTGTGTTAACCATCTGATGTTAATAGAGATACCATAAGCACATGATTGATATAATGATGCATAAGATATAAAGGATGATGATAATGTAGAAAGAGCAATAGAGTAGATATGTTTAACCCAACGAACTAACTTTATTTTAATATTGATAACATTAAACATGTTCTTGCTATAGACAAATCCCCGCAGCTGGATATGCTACGCAACCAAAGAAGCAAATCAAACATTGTTCATAAACCAAGCATGCAAACATCCAAATTTAACCGAAGTTCCGCACATAAAAGCAAAAAGGACTCAAATAACTCAAACTGATAGAACCACGGGCGGATTAGTCATTGTGGGGAAGCACTGTGGTACTGCCGCTAGGATCACCGTAGCGCAGCTTCTTGCATAGTGGGGACTGTGCTGGCTCTAGGTGTGTCACCTGTGTTGCCCCCAATAGCAGAGCTCGAAAGAACTCACACTCCAAGTGCAGGCTGGGGTGCTCTCCCAGCAGAGCATCGTGCTCAAGGCTACTGTAAACTCCACGAGTAAGGCCAACTGTTCTGTTCTCATGCTCCAAGGAAGAAATATGGTGCTTCATCTCACTACTCTTGCGGTGAGGAAGGTAGCGTCAAGCAGACTAGCTGAAAGCAGTATGGTGATCCTCACAGAAGACACCGTAGGCCTAACGAGCCGCGTCATTGATAGCCACATCCTGATTAGGGTGAAATGACACCGAATAGTGCTCCTCGACTACTGTGGAGCCTCTATGCACCATGTTATCCACCATAAAGTACATTGATGCACTGAACCTGGTGGGGAACTCAGGGTGCATGCTCTCCACCACCCTATAGCTGATCTCTAGGTTGTTGTAGCCCAACTCCTGGAAAGTGTTGTTGATCATCTTGGGGAAGCTCAAGTACAAGCCATTGTGGAAGTGCTCCATGTCGGTCCACTACAACGGGTTGTGCCACCACCTTCAGCACCGTTGACGCTAGTAGGGCTGTCTGCAGCAACATCGCCCTCCCCAGCCTCGGGCTCATCATCTTGTATCAACACCACCTCAGGCTTCGGCTGAGGCTGTAGAGGATCCTAGGGCTCCTCCTCTTGTGGCTCCTCCTCCTGGGGCTCCTCCTCAGGCTCCTCCTCAGACCCCTCGGACTCCTCAGACTCCACCTCATGCTAGACCTCAGGCTCAGGTGCTCTTGCGGGCGGTCCTGTTCGTGCAATCCATCTACAAGGAGGATAGAATGAGTAAAGAAAAAATTTTCAACATAATGATAAGATATATATGTGGTAAACTGGAGAAAAAGAAATTTTATAAATCAGCAAGTGAGATAATAGAAGTAAAATCCCTAAATACAACCAGTTCTAGCTAGGCTACCATCCTACAGTCAACACGGCTCTAATACCACTTTGACACGCCCAGTTCTCAACCAACGGAACCAAAACAATATATATGTGATAGAAACATGTCTCACATATATTATGACAAAAGTGACATCACAGAACATGCATAAAAGGGAAATATAACGTTACTGTTGCATCCAAATACTAGTGGGCGGTGCGGTTCAGGTGCCAGGCACATGGGGGCTGGGGATCGCGCTGCTGCTGCACTCGTCTCCCTGTGGTGTGGCTCCTGATCGGCTCTGCGGGAAAGCTGATCCTGGTTGCGTGGTGGTGCGGGCGTGCCTACCTGGCTTGACCTTGCAGCTAGGAAGGTTGTGTGGATGCTGCCTTTGGCTCTTGTTCTCCCTGAAAAGTGTACACAGTAGATCTTAAACGTTAAATACTTGCCTGATCGCAAGGGATCGACAAACATGAGGGTTCGTGTACTCTAGTCGGCCGATGCAAGGAGCATCAGTCATTCTGTCGGGCGAGTGAAGACATGGATAAATTAGCCAAAAACAAATCCAAGGTAACGATGCAAATAAACACCTATCTAAAAGCATGATGTAACATATTTGCGAAGCCAGATCGGCTTCTAACCAGGACCTCCAAAGAATTCCATCTAACCATACAGATACAAAATTACGACGTGTATAGATAGGGTGCTCGATCTACACTGATCTATCGGCTAGGTCGCATGCACAAGCTGCAGCGGCATCTCGTGGGATGTAACAAACGATGAGGTAGTGTAAAAAGAGACACACGGGAGCCAATCTATGGCATGAAGCTCAGACGTGGAAGTAGATTGGTAGACATCAAGATAAAGAGACGAATCCCATGGCAAGTGAAGCTTGTCATGAGATCCGTCGAGATAACTAATTGATCTCGCGCCGAGCCAAGCTTGACACGAGATTCATCGAGATAACCAGCAAACCATGCCATCAAAAATGCTTCAGTACATGGTTCACTATATGGCTCACGCCCTAATGCCCTAACGAAAAAGATCATTAGAGCAGCATGATAATTACCTTGAAAAACCCTAGTTACTAGGGGTGGCGATGCGCCCAGAGTTGATGGAGACACGAGCTGTAGGGAGCGTAATGTCGTTAATTTATTCCATAAAACATAGGTACATATTTATAGTCCGGAGACTTGGACAAGAAGTCTGACTCTTTCTATAACTAAAATCTCCTATTTTAACTGAACAAAACCTATTAGGACTCAACATAACTTAAAAAATAAAAGATACATGGCCCATAGGCCTTGGCATCGCTTCTCCCTTGGGTGACATTTCAGTAGCCCATCAGCCGACTGACCCTCTTGTGGGTCAGCTCTTCTAGCCCATTTAGCCGATGCAGCCCATCTTGCAGATCAGCTAAAATTTGGTGCTAACAGTTACATAGCATATGATCACATTATTACATCAAGACCACAAGTCTTTATAACAACATCGTAAGTAGAACCGTAAATGAAAGCAAAACGAGCCGCCACAGGGAAGACTGGTATGCTTAGAACTCATCACAACCTTGAACATATTCTTCCATGCCTTCATCAACTGAACAGCGGTTGGGTATTCACCCAACAAAATAAAATAACAAGCATGAGTACACAACCGTACTCAACAAGCATAACATGAACCATGAGGCTCTAAGGTTAGCTGACGCGAATGCATGAGCTTTTAGTTGGTCAAGTTTTATTTAACAGCTAATTACTAAAAGTGAGTTCAAAACCATTAGCCCAAAAGACATTGCATACGATCATTAATCAACATTATGAACAACAAAACCAACTTCCAAACCAAACTAGGAACCACTAATCAGCATGAAGGATCTGGGCTGCTCATAACCGTGAGCACGGCTGATATATCAGTTTTTACACTCTTGAGAGATTGTACATCTTTACCCACGAGTCGTGAGCTACACCAGTGGTTCCAAACACTGCCTATGGTGAAATGACAGGCAAGCGCACTATGAGGCCTTTACAAAGAATCACGTTCGTAAGGTGCAACCGCTAAGGATTCAGGTTCCGCAACTATGAAGCAAGCCTCAAGGGGAGAAGAACAGCATCACACTCAACCCAAGCAGTGCGAGGGCCACAGAAACTCGCCTCCCCTCTTGCCCCATCGGTGTGTTACTCTTAAACCAAAGCAACCTAATTAATTAGCCAAGACCGCCCCATCCTAGTCTTGTGGTAGCACTGTTGTCCCAGGCTGTCACTTTGCAAACCAGTCCTTATGGAGAGGGGCTATGAGCAAAACCACTAAGCACATTGCTCATGCCCCCTAAACCATGTTGCTAAAAATCCATGTTATTAAGGAGACATGAACCACTCAAGCCTCAGCACAGAGGGTCAAGCTCACAATTAAATTGCATAAGTCCATTAATCAAATTTTTAACAAAATGAAACATGTGTTCGTGCAGCAACTAGCAAAACTTAACCAACATGCATCCCCATAGGTATTGCATCGAGTAAAGAGGCTAATGTATAGTCCTTATAGGCATAGAAGTTAGACACATGCATATGAGGTGATTAAATGGTTATTAAGTTGTCCATGTTATACTTGCCTTCCTCAAACTGGTCTTGCTGCTACTGTTCAAAACCTTCAAACTATTGCTCTTCTTCTCCAACGAATGTTCATCGTCTGAACATGTTCACGGCAACATACACACATTCCCATTCACACATACATGCAAACAAATAACAAAAGATAAGCAACAGGACATCATTTAATAAAAACAGAAGGTAAAACTGCACTAGAAACATTCTACGCAGTTTTACGATCACGTGAGCAAGAATCACTCAAATCGGAGCTAAAACGTGAAAGTTATGCCCAAAATAGGCTCCTAGGGACAAAATTGTGGTAAACAAACTAAACTAGGGGTTGTTTTATGAAAACTGAGGGCCTAAACGTAAATAAACCTAGCCGCCGAGGGTTTTAGAGTAAAAACCCCAGAGCTTGGACTGTGGATTAAAATCCTGAAAGGCTCAGGGTCCAAACTAATAAAAACAGAGCCTAAATCCTAATACTTTTGAATGGCGAAGGACTGCGGGTTTATTCCCAGAGAAAAGCAGGACCTTTTAAGGAAAATACCCACTGTGGACTTGGTCAGTGTGACGTGGCGGTGACGTGTGCATGACGTGGCCAGTGACGTGGCGTGCGACGCTGACCTGACGTGTGGGACCGCGCTGAGTCTGATTAAGTAGGGCAGGTGGCGTACTATGATTCGCTAGCGATGGGGTATTTCCACGTTATAATCCCAGCCGCATCGAGATATATCCAAAGGCTAGGGTTGAAAGGGGACGACGGCGACCACCCAGTGTGGCGGTGACCACTCTCCACGGTGGTGGTTTGCTGGACCGGCTCGTGCTGGCCACTAGGGGCTCTCCATTGCCCTAGGGTTGGCTCAGGAGAGAGATGGGGATCGTTTGAGCTTACTAGGGGCTCGAGGGAGGCTACAAAATGATGAAGGGAGCTCGCAACACGGACCAGCGGACGGTGGCAGCAAGTTCTCATGGACAGGGCATTTGAGGTGCTTTCTTGCTTCCAAAAGCCATGGAAACACCAGGGAGAACCCTGTGAAGGAAGATACGGTGGCATGAGGACAGGAAAGGGCTCGCCGACGATGAATTAAGTGGCGACTCACTTACCCCGGTGGAGCTCCGGTGGTGGATTGTGGCCTTGGTGGTGAACGAGAGTGCAATTGAAGCAGCGGAGTGGCAAAGGAGGTTGAGGTG
Organism: Paspalum vaginatum; assembly: GCA_030272315.1. Taxonomy (NCBI): domain Eukaryota; kingdom Viridiplantae; phylum Streptophyta; class Magnoliopsida; order Poales; family Poaceae; genus Paspalum; species Paspalum vaginatum. Next base: position 30,294,312 of record CM059018.1, on the reverse strand, counting down.
GCTCTCGGGGAGGGTTTTATAGGGGCTTTGAGGGCCGAGGGCGTCGTGGGCGCGAGGATTCCGTTCGGTGGCCATAAGCTCATCATGGCGCAGTGAAGGAAGGGGAGGAACGGAATCCTTTAGGATTGAAGGAGGGGGTTTAAGGCAAGGACATGGCGCTAATGTGGCCGGGCAGAGAGAGGGAAAGGGAGCGGAATCCCTAGCAAGAGGAAGGGGAAGGGTATGACATGTGGGCCCCATTAGTTAGAGAGAGGAGGACCACGACCCACTTGGCAGTGGTGTGCGAGAGGGAGAGAGAGAGGCAGTTTGTGCTAGCATGGCCAGGGCGTCAGCCTAGGTAGGATAGGGGGCGGGGTGGTGTTGGGCTGCTGGCTTGGGCCGGTGGCCTGGGATGCTCGTCTTCTTATTTTTCTTTCTCAAATTCTATTTTGAATTTCTTTTGAACAAGAGAGCAAAGGTTCTAATAATTCAAATAAATTTGAATTTGAATCCTTAATTCATACAAGCAAGAAATAATGCACCAACATGTATGCATAAGAAAGTTAGAATTATGGTTTCTTTTATGCTTTTGCTTAATTTGAATAAATCATGATAAATGCAAATTAACACATAAGCCTTAGAAAATTAAATAATTTGCTTAGAATTTATTATAAAATGCTGAAATTAAAAACCAGTTTGCAACATCGGCATGTGATTCATCGAGATAACTGATGGATCTCGCACCAAGTAGAGCATGGCATGAGGTTCATCTGGATGACTGGTGATTCTCACGTCAAGCTTTGAGATTCACAAGAATAACTAGCAAACCGTGCCATCCAAAACGCTTCAGTCCATGGTTCACAATGCGGCTCACACCCTAATGCTCTAATGAATCTGAGAAACATTAGGACAGCATGACGATTAACTTGAAAACCCTAATTGCTCAAGGGTGGTGATGCGCTGAGAGAGATTGGAGACAACCGCTGTTAGGAAACGTCTGTCATCAATTTTTTTACGTAGGATATGGATACATATTTATAGTCTAGAGACTTGGACATCAAGTCCAACTTCTCCTAAAGCTAAAAAACCTTACTTTAAAAGGACTAAACCTAACTCGACTCGAAAGTAAAAGATACATGGCCCATTGGCCTTGAAATTGCCTCTTCCTAGGACAATTGAACACAGCCTATCAGCCAATCCACCCTATACATGGACCGGCTTTTCCCAGTCCTTTTAGCTGACTTGGTCCAAATGTTAGCCAGCTAAATTCTTGCGATAACAATGTGCTACCAGATAGTCCAGTGGTTGGCTGCACAAGCAGTTCTACCAGATAGTCTGGCGTAATACCGGATAGTCCGGTGTTAGCCTGGCTGCTGCCTTCTTTGGCTCGTCTCACTTGGGCGTTTCATCTGCGGATTTGGTTAGCGACTCTCTGCTGCATACCCATACTCGAACTCATTGGTTCATCTAGCGAGGCACTTGATTGTGTAGAGTTGCTAGTGGAGCTCACCTCCAAGTTTCAGACCTCAATCATTTCGTCTATCTCGTGGACGCATGATTTCTTCCGTTGTTCCGCTTCTTCTTTGACTCCTAGGGTCAGTAGCACTTAGTTGCTATGTGATCTTGCTGAGAACAGAAGAAAAGGTTTTTGGGGTTGTAAGTTTTAGGTGTCGACCTATTCAACCCCCCCTCTAGGTCGCCCTTTCAGTCCTCATTATTTTATGACAAACAATGATACCATAAACCTATATGTACTAGTTTAAGACAAATCTCATTCTTTACCTACGCTATATAGCATTTGTCAGAAAGCTAACATCGAACCCATTTGTGACAAGTTTAGTGACGCATGTTTTGTTTTCATCCCTAAGACATTGTTCATTCTAGAACACATCACAAACTAAGTGATTTAATGATTAATTACACCATTGTCATAAGATATTCATCATAGAAGGTCCAATCTCTTGTAGTGAACCCTAGAACAACGGTGGCGAGCGCTGAAAATTGTATTACTGGTGAACCCTTATTTCGTTCAAGATAGATGCATATTTATAGACCTACTCGGCTTGCTATTTACAAAGGAACTAAACTTATCCTAACATAACTTACATAACTTCCCTATCCGACACGATAAACAAAAAATAAATCGGACCTTTCCTGCAGCCTAGCCCTTGAAGCTTTTTCCAACCGCTCGTTGATGATGAGCTAGATTCTTCTGGAGGCCCAAGTCCTCGGCCCTATCTAGGTCTCTTGGATTTGGCACGAACAACCACTCTCCGGCAGATGTGCACGTTGCTGTCATCGCTGGGGAGGGGCAATGGGTGAACAAGGTTGTTGATGTAGCGCCCTCTCCAGCAGATGTGCTTGCTGCCTTTGCCCCCGGAGAGGTGCACCAAGGCCGTTGAAGGAACATCGGCGGCACTGAGCATGTTCCCCTCGGTAGGCCTAGGCGTTAAGGTTAACCAAATTTTTTGGGTCAGGTAATTCGGGTTTGGAGAAACGAAACACCCAAAATGTACCTAAACTAGCCCCTAACCCACAATTTTGGATTCGTGTTCGGGTAATCCCAAATTACTTGAGGTGTCATGTAGAGTATCAATAGCTCAAGTACAAAATGCAGGTAATGAAAATACAGAGTTACAGCTTAGAACATGATTTTTTCAGCAAGCTCGTACTACAGTCTACAGAAACAGATGGAACACATTATGGATGTACAAGTACCAGCATAGATAATTAGATATGTTCAAACACAAATTCACTATCTGACAATGATATACAAAGATAGTCACATTAATACGTAACAATTCGCAAACAGCCAAACAGTGAAAGTGAAAAAAACACAGAAACATAAAAGTCTCATTGCACAGTTGCGTACTTATTAAAGTCTTAAGCAACCATTAATTTAGCCATTTAGGTGAGCCATCTGGTCCTTAATCCCTTCAGGAAGTTCCAGTTTTACAGGCATCTTTGCTGCTGCCTTGTCCCATGGAGATGGAAGCCTTCTCTTTCCCTTTTCTTTGGAACCAGGACCAAACTCTTCAACTAGTTCTGAAATGAAAGGGTTAAAAGGATTGAGTTAAAAGCCACACAATGATGCAACAAATATATTAAGGAAACATTTTATCTATTTATCTATATCTTTTTGAATACTGGCTAATTCCTTGGCACTCTCCTTGATATCAATAGGAGTGGACCTTCTCATCCAATCTTGTGTACATACTTGGGCCTCTAACATGAATGGAGTAAGAGAGGTATGGAGGTCATATAATATACGCCCACTAGTGCTGAAAGCAAATTCTGAAGCTACAGTTGAGATAGGCAAAGCAAGAAGAACACGGGCCATGCGAACCAAGATTGGATACCTAGTTGCATGGTTCTTCCACCAAACAAGAATGTTAATCTTTTTTGTCAGTGTCTTCATTTTCTTCAGCAAGGTACTTGTCAAGTTCAGATCTAGAGCTATTGCCTAAACCATGGCTCATTTTCATCCTTTTGGCAATAACTTTCTTAAGCTTGCCTCCTACTTCTGGACCTCCCTTTGATTGAATAGGATTAATTACTTCAGCTGGTTGTTCATTTGGCGCATACAATTTCCTATATTCATCGAATAGCTCATGGACACAAGTGGTAATGGCTTCCCAAACTAGTTTATCCGTTCTTGTCCAAATATTTCTTCAACAATTATGTTTGTGTACATAGATAACTTGTATCTTGGTGATGGAATTGATCTCGGGCTTGGAAGGGAGATGTCCTGACTGAGCCTGGACCTAGAATTTGGCCTTGATTGAAGGCCCTTTTACCCCTAGCATTGTGGCCCCCTTCCACACCGCGTCTACCATAAATAGAGGACCGCAGGGGCATGCGAACCAACATTCATCGTACCTCTAGAGCCAGACAGAAACAGAGGGATCGATCTCCTTGGTGCAGGAGTAGAGGAAAACGTCACCGCCGCCATCCCTGTTCACGCCGTCGCCGCCACCCCTGTTCACGCCGTCGCCGCCACCATGGATGCCCCCAATGGAAACCCCGTTGCCCAAGTGGCACCGATCAAGTCATCCTCCACCACCGAAGGTATTTCCCTCTGTCACCTCACTCCCTCTCTGGATCACGAGATCCACACAGGAATGATCTCAAACACATCACAAGAACCCTAGTGGAATGGTTTCGGGAACTAGATCCACGCACTCAGAATCCATCAATGGTATCAAGAGCCGGGTTGTTGCTCAATCCCTAACCTTGGAACCGCCCTCGAGTCAAGAACTAGAAAAGAAAAGAAAGGAGTCGACCAGATCTCGAGCCCTTTGGCTCAGATTCAAGAGACGAGACAAGAAATGGGGAAAAGTTACAAACCCTAACCCTTGTACCTCATGCGCCGCCCAAAGAAACCCAAAGAGGAGAACAAAAACTCACCTCTGAAAGCGCGGTTGTCTCCGTCGTAGTAGAGTCATGCCACCACCCGTGGTCGCCGCTGTCGCTATGCACCCTAGAGTCAGGGGAGTACGACGCGGCGCCAGGGGGCAGCGTCATGAGGCCACTCGATGGTGGTGCGCTCACCCCTGCGTGAGTACGCTCATCAGCGAGAGAGCCCATGGCGGCACTGACTACCGGTAGCACCTCTCTCTTGCGGGAGGGAAGCATGGAGAAGGAAGACGAGCACGGCGCGGGGAGAGGAGAAGAAGAGAGAGATGATGAGCTGGCCATCTCACTCGCTCGCCGGAGACAGGGACGCGGCGGTGGTGCCGGCGGCGCCGCTCATGTCGTACCGTCGCCACAAGGAGGAGCATGAGGTGCGCGGACACGAGCCGGCTTGTCACGTGGGCCACCCCGCCAGACAAGCCATCGGGCCATTTCGGTCGGAAGCACAGTGTGCAGAGAGTTTTAGATTTTCCCTATTTTCCAGACTTCATACTTGTGTATATTTTGAGTTATGCATGTATTCAAGAAATGATTAGATTAATTAGTTTTGGGAGCTGAGGATTAAGATATAGAATTCAGATAATGTTTCCGCTGCAAAGATGAATATGCTTTTCTCTGGATGATTTGAGACCAACGTGGATGATTGTTGGGGAATTGTATGTTGATGATAGTTTTATGGTTCTGTCATTAATTTTAACCAACATTAATTTTGATGATGAGCCTTGATTTTGATGTTGAGACATGATTATTGAAAGTAGCCTAGAGGGGGGGTGAATAGGACTAATATGAAAAATTATACAAACTAAAAAAGCAGAAGTCAGTGACCCACCGGTTGGACCGGTGCGGACCAGTTCAACTGGTCAGACCGGTGGAACTGATGCTCACCGGTTCAGTTGGTGGGGAAAAGGAATCTTGAATGGATCTCTAAATCTATGCAAGTAAAATTGATACCGATTCTTTCTAGAGGTTCCTTGGAGGTTGTTCTTGCAGATCTGAGAGGGGCTAGCCTTTAACCTACACACAAGATAGATCCACACCAAACTTGCCAAGAACAAGATGAATATACTCAAGAACAATATGAACACCTAGAACACAAGCACCACAAGAAGGGACACGAGAAAAGGATTTATCTCAAGGTTCGGGCACACCACAAAGGCGTCCCTACGTCCTCGTTGTCGAGGAACCCACAAAGGGTATCCTCTTCTCCCCAATCACAAAGACCGACAGAGAGATACTTACTATGAGGGGTAATACAAACTTCCCAGAGCAATCCACACGAGACGGATGCTTCTACGGGCGACGCCTAGCCGTCTAGGAGCACGAAGCTCCAAGAGTAACAAGTCCACCAAGTTTGCTTCAAGAATCACCAAAGCTCACAAAGAACAAGAGAGAGGAGAGGATGAACACGGAGTCTTCGATGCTCTCTCAAGATCTCACAAACTCTCACTCAAGATCTATGGAGGATTTGAGCTCAAGAGAGTGGAGAGTGAGGGAAAGGAGTGAATGAGCAAGCAAGCTTTGTCTCAGGTGGGATAGAGTGCTAAGAGAGGGAGAAAGAGGGGAGTGAATGGGTATATATACTCCCCCTTCCCGAACTAGCTGTTTTGAACCGTTATAGTGCAAAACGGTGACCCACCGGTTGAACCGATGGGGCACCGGTGGAACCGGTAGGTCAGCAGGGCTCGCAGACCGGTTCCAGCCTTTCGATCAGTTGAACCGGTTGGGCAACCGGTCGGATAGCAGAACCGGCAGACCGGTTCCAGCCTCCCGATCCATTGAACCGGTCGGGCAACCGGTCGGACAGCAGAACCGGTAGGCCGGTTCTAGCCTCCCGATCGGTTGAATCTGTCGGGCAACCAGTGGGGCAAGAACACGGATGAATGGAGACTTTAGGGCTAGGGCATTTGTATGTGTGGAGATAAATGAACTTTGTGAGCTTTATGATTCTAGTAGCACTTCACGTTGGACCCCCCTTGATAGAACGACGGTTCCTATAGTCAAGAGATAAATTAGCAAATCTATTTGATCTTCAAATATAGAGCTTGAACCGCTTTTCTTTTGCTTCAAGCATATGAGGGGCCTCTCTTCTTGCTTGCAATTCACCTTAGCACTTGTTTGCTTGAATATAAACATGAAATCCACTTTTACTTGCTCGATATTGGTATGTGTAGCACTTTTACTTGATTTGTCGCTATCATCACGCTCATGTAAACTCATTAGTTACTTTTAATGTATTGTCAACATTCACTAAAACCCTCAAATAGGTTGATTGCATTTACAATTATGTTTTGTCTAAGTTCTATTTTTGTCCAACAATGAATTTAGACTATTGAATTGAATAGAGAATTTTGCATTCGAGCATGTTTTATGTTTGACCAACATCAATTTTAATTCATGCAGGAGATACTTGATTCAGAAATGAAAAGACACTTGTCTCTGAAGATTGAAAAGAGAATTTGTTAGCATGCTTCAAACTTGACCAGCGTTAAGTTTAACTTATGCAAGATATTTTTTTCTTAGAAAGAATACTTTTGAGCATGTTTTAATCTTCACCAACGTTGAGTTTAATTCATGCAAGATACTTGTTTCAGAGACAGTATTTTTTGAGCCTATCCTGATCTCTTATATATATATATATATATACATATATATGCATATATACATATATATGCATATATACATATATATATATATATATACATATATATATATATATATATATAACTGCTATTCACCTCTCAGCGTGTTGAATAACTATTCAACGTGCCCAACCCATAGGCAACACCGACAATAGTAAAATCCTCTCCCAGCAATATTAAACCACCCCGCAATCGTAAATCTTCGGTCCAAACCGTAAATTTCTCATTAAAACTATATATATAACATAGCTCAACCCTAATTTTCCTCATTTTTCTCTGTCCTCATTCATTTAGATCAGCACGGCGGTGGCATTTCTCGTCCGCGGCACCAGGCAGCAGCGGGTCTCCTCATGGCTCCAGATTGGGCGGCGGTGACGCCCCTCTCTCCGGCGTACCGGGCGTTGGCAACCTTCACGAAGGAGACATAGCGATGACCAGGTACAGCTGGGAGCGAGGCTGCTTCCTATCCTATATTTCTCCCATCGCATCTAGATCAGGATTAGCCTTTCGCTGGCGCAGCATCGATTTCCCACTCAACGGTCCAACACTCCGTATGGTGGGGGTTGATGAGCGGAGGGCACGGAATGATATCACAAAAATCCAATGAGGTTTTTTATGACTAGATCGGCAATTTCTTCTGCTTATTTTTGGTCTAGATGCGCAGATGAGGAGCCTTCTTGAAGCGTACAGTTGGACATCACACCTCAACGCTGATCTGCTCGTCCTTGTGTGCATATAAATTATTCAAAAATTCTTTTATTCCTGATGCAAATATCCACATGTTACTTAAATATTATAGTCAAAGTCCTGGGCACGTCTAATGAACGCATGGAGTGAAAATATTTACTCTATTGCCTCTATTTTTCTTAATGTTAACCTTGTGATTTCTAGATCTACACATCCCTCATCTCGTGATTTCTGTCTATTAAAAATGTAGAAGCTAGCAATCTTGATTGATTTTTTGCCTTCTATTGCAGTGAATCAATGAGCATGAAGTGGTGGCAGACCTATTTTGTGGCCATCTGGGTTTAGCGGGGTGACGATGACTATCTTTCAAGATTCAGAACGGTGTTGGGTTTTTGAACTAGGACGAACAATGGGATTTTGATTCCCATAGAGAAGTTTAAAATGTATACAGTGTATATGGATTTCGATTTTGCAAAAATTGTGTGCACTGGATCTAGATTTTGTATGCATTTTGTTGAAACTCTTTTGTTTTCACTTAATACGTGTGTGCATTGTGTGGAGATTTATTTTTATTTTCTAATTTGTAATACAGGCGTACTAAGTAACACCTAATTATGATTCTTAAGTGTTATTATAGTGTTATGTAAACAAGGAAATATAAAATATCATTTGTTACGGTTATAAAATCTAGTTTACTACTTGTTCGAGAATGATTTATAGAATCATTAAAAAATCACATTCAAGGAAACAAGATTTTACTACCACAAAGTAGCCTTTGTGGTTTAAAGGATATTTTTACACAGTGACATTTGTGTTTTACAGTTTCTGGTTGCGATGGATTATTTTTTACTCCATAGAAATGCATTATTACGGTCACACGAAACAAGTTTTACGATTGCCAAAAAAATATTTAAGGTTGCAAATGGGGAACACGCATAATTTACGTTTTCAACATAATTTTTTACTGTTAGATGAGTGGGTGCTGGATTTTACGGTTAGAGGCAAGTTCATATTCGTAGGCTATGAGTTTTAATGGTTTGCTGGAGTCTTACGATTCCGGGCTAGGCATTTACCGTTGGAGACAATATTTACGATTACGGGCTAGGAGATTTGTCTGACATGTTGAATAACTGTTGCGGGAGGAAACTTTACGATCCTGTGTCCAGCATTTTACGGTTGCGGGATGGATTTTACTATTGCGGATGAGGTTTTTACAATCGCGGAGGTTGGATGGGCTGGGCGCGTTGAATAGCTATTTAGCGCGCTGCGCTACAAATAGCGCCACATATATATATATATATATATATATATATGTGTGTGTGTGTGTGTGTGTGTGTGTGTGTGTGTGTGTGTGTGTGTGTGTGTGTGTGTGTGTGTATGTATATGTGTATATATGTGTGTGTGTGTGTGTATATATATATATATATATATATATGTTTATGTATATGTATATGTATATCTATATATGTATATCTGTATATGTGTATGTGTATGTGTATATGTATATGTATATGTATATGTATATATACATACATACATAAATTTGTATATATATGTATATAAGTGTATATATATGTGTATGTGTATGTGTATGTGTATGTGTATGTGTATGTATATGTGTATGTATATGTATATGTATATGTATATGTATATGTATATGTATATGTATATGTATATGTATATGTATATGTATATGTATATGTATATGTATACATGCATATATATATATATGTATATGTATACATATATACGAACAAGTCACAATTGACCCTAGTGCCTAACTAAGTGTGACTAGAGTTCTACACGATAATAAAAGGTTTGCAACCTATAGCTAAGCACGCAATTCTAAGAATGTAAATTGCGGAACATAAATTGCATGAAAGTAAATGTGCAATGTAAGAGAAGAGATGACACGGTGATCTTTTTCCCGAGGTATCGAGGAGTCGTGACTCCCCACTAATCCTCGTTTGCCGCCCCTCGCAAGGCCTTGCTCACGCGTAGCACACAAGCAGCTATTGCCCCGCAAAGAGGATGGCAAGGTGACTTTTACAAAGGTCAAGTAACCCTTTGATCCGCGGATCAAGTGCTCTCTTCGGGATGCCCTTCTCCACTCTGGAACGGTGGGCTCTAAACCTGCTCACAATGCCCTCGGAAGGGCCTTCTCCCGCTTCTCCCACAATCTCTGTGGAGCTCGTGGAAGGCACAAGTAGGTGATCGTGATCACCAAGAGTAACAAGCCTTGGTCTTCACTTGATTCAACTGTCAGTCAAGGACTTCTCTCTTTTTCAAGTCTCTTGCCCCAAAGCACAAGAATTTGTGTGGAATTGGTTCTTGGGTGACCTTTGTGTGTGTATGTGTTTCTTGGTCGCAAATGTGGTAAATAGAGGGAGGGGTTCCTTTATATAGAGGCTTGCTCAAAAACTAGCCGTTACTGTATGAAAAACGCTTTCTGCACGACCATTGGACGATCTGATGGTTGGACCATTGTATGGTCTGATGCGCATATTTTTCAAATACCCCAAATTCCCGCTACTACCTACAGAACATCAAACAATCCGATGGATGCACCATTAGATGGTCTAATGCACAATGAGCCCAAAACACGCAGTGGCGAACCTCTCTTTCCAACTGGTCTGATGGACAATCATACGGTCCGATGGTTGCACCATCGGACGGTTTGATGCATGGAATGGCCTGGGAACCAGCTAGAAGGACTCCCTATCTAACTAGTTCGATGAACCATTAGACGGTCCGACGGTTGGACCATCGAACGGTCCGATGGTCACTAAAACACTGCATTTGAACTGTTTTGAATTGGATAGAAATTTTAGGGAGTTTCTTTTGATCGAAACTGAAAAGGTGAGTGTGTTAGAGCACATTTTAAGTATACGAGCTTTAGGACTAAGATACACTTGATTTTGAGTGAACTTTGTGCGAAAGTCTTTCAAGCTACTCACCTTGACCCCTCTTGATAGTACGTGTGGGGGATGAATATCCCCTGGCTCCTCATGACGTGGATCCAGGACATAGGGCCGTTGGTGGGCCTGAGTGGGGTGAATGGCTGACCTCGTGTGCCGGTTGCTTAACTCAGGCCCAAATAGGTCGTGAAAACTTAGAGATCAAGACAAAGATATCATAATTCAGGGAAGCAAGGAAAGAAGCCTGACTCGAACTCAGGGTCCGGGATTCATGGAGATCAGGGAAGATACGATAGAAGCCGAGATTTTGCTTGATCTCTTGTAATCTAAACCAACTAGGAGATATAGAAGGAACTCAACTTGTAGCACAAGAATCCGTCAGAATATATAAGGCGGTTGAGGGAACCCTACGTAGCATATCTCAACCCATCGCAATCCAACAAACACGCTCTCGCACAAAGCCCTAGCCTCCATTGTAATCTCAAGGACTCGAAGCAATACATCTCGCCACAAACAGGATGTAGGGTGTTACGCATCTCGCGGCCTGAACCTATATAAATCTCTGTCTTGTCGCTTTTTCGGCAAACCATGAAGCTATATTGATCTTGCCGACCCTCAAAAGCACCTCGTGACATATCCCGTGGTGCACTGTCGGTGTAGAAACCCCAACAGTTGGCACGCCAGGTAGGGGCTTGGCAACATCGACATCAAGGTAGCTCCATGGCCAACTTCTCTATCGACGTCACCAAGTTTGTTCCCGGCGAGATGATCCTGCTTTGGATCTATCTCGTTCATCGCCAACAAAGCCAGCGATCTGCACCGACTCATCGGTGCTACGGAGGAGACACGTAGCCTCAAGGCTCCATCATCAACTCCGAAGCTTTCCTCAACTTCACTAGCTCGTAGATCTATCCAGTGGCTGGCCATCATGGCGATCGGCGTCGAGCCAGCTCATCCTCTAGCGTCGACAGCGTCAAGTCTATCATCAGGTCCACTCTAGCTCAGTCCGCGGGTCATCGAAGCGCATCCCGAGTCAACCTGGCTCATGTCCTCAATGGGCAGTCATGGCATCGGCCGGGCGCGAGTCTGCCTCTGCTTCTTTGCCCTGACCAACGACCACGCCTTCACCGACTTCGACGCACTGCACACTCCACCTCCCCAACCTAGGTCTAGGACTCAGATCAGTCGGGGGAGGAAGCCGTGGCAACCAGAGGTTCACCGCAAGTCTCCAGCTATCGACCGAAGGCCAAAGTCGCAGGGCCACGGACCGCACGCAAGATCGGGCTCTGTCCAAGTTTCCTTACGGCCTTCGCAACGCTGCCGCCACCTACCAATCAAGATTGTCATACCTACGGTTCGTCCCTCGTGCCACGGCTCTCCTCGAAGACGATGAGGACGTGCAACGGGAGGCCACCAACCCTCATTACCAACAGCTACCTCAGCCACCTCGATCCAAAGAGAGAGGGCGGGGAAGCACTCGGAGGACTTGTCTTAGGGTCAACGTCCACATCACTCATGGACAACGAAGTGTACTATGCGGTCGAGGAGCCAGTGACCTAGCCTTTCCTTGGACCTCATCTTCAACTCTTCTCCAAGTGGCAGAACCGCCACTTGGCGCAGCTCCCATGTGGTGGCTGAGTCAGAAGTTTCTCTTCCGATGTCCTCGCAGCAGTTGACTTGGTCACCTCTTCCTCAAGAGGGTGGCAAGGCTTCTTACCCGCAAATGATCTGCAACTTGGAGTCTCCCACTACACTCGAAGACGGGCCAGCCACGACTGCAGCAACAGGGTCCGCGTCTTTTGACCCTGGGCTTCACTTAGAGGGATCGCCCACGCTCCTCGATGATCGGGCGAGCTCAGGGTCACCAACACACTTCTCCGAGATACTCATCATCAACGTCCAACTAGAGGAGGAACCGGTCTCCGACGATGAGCCCTCTGTGAACGCGGAGACCCCGTAACAGCCCGAAAGAAGGCGACGTCACAACTGGCACCGCAATATCCGTTGTCATCATCATACAGGAAATCAAGATCTAACTCTTCCTGTCTCGCAGGATGAGGCATCCGAGTCTAGGGAGGTACCCAAAGAAGCTGAGTTTCATCGTTAAAGGAACAGTCGATGGTGAGACCACCGGTGCATGCAAGCTCAGCAGCACGAACGCGATCATGGGAGGGCGCATTACGGGGAGGACCTGTGCTTAGCCCCACGTAGCGCAGCCCCTAGGGCATAATCTGCTGCCTGACTTCACAGCTACCATGGGCACCCCAAGTCAAGTGGGGAGAGTACTGGTGCAGCTGGCAGATGCCTTCCCTCGCACCCCAAATGGAGAAATCTACCATCTGATTTTCGCTCAAGTGGCTAACCATCTCCTTCCTGCCAACGCCCTAGCAGTCCTTGATGCCTGTCATGCCATCAACACGGGGCGCGACATGCGCCACAACATCCAGAGATCGCGGGCGGATCAGCACGCAGAAGAAATCAATCGCCGCAATGACTACGATCGCGACTATGGGGCACCTCACCAAGATGATAGGGGCACGGCTAACGCAGCTGGAGCATCTGTCAACAGCTCGATGCCCTAATGCTCAATTCACAACCCACTAGGGGGAGCTCACCCTTGGTCCCCACAACGTCGCGATCAAGTTGCCCTAGATGGAGGTCGGAATGAACCTAGCCCATCAAGGCGTGGTTGGTATCCCGGTCTTCACCGTGCGGCTTGGCGGAGTAGCGTGGCCTCAGAACTTCAAGGTCTCCAACATCGACAAGTATGAGGCAAAGCTCGACCCAACCGGCTGGCTGGCTATGTACTCAACTGTAGCTAGTGCTGCTAGGGCGAGTAAGGACGTGATGACAGGCTTTTGTCCCAATCGTGCTGGGACAAGATGCGCTACAATGGCTACGCCACCTCAAGCGCGACTGCATCGACAACTGTGATGACTTCTATCGGCGCTTCATTGCTAACATTCAATCGCTGTCAGATAAGCCAGCATAGCCTTGGGATCTCAAGTCCATCAAGTGCAAAGATGGCGAGGGTCTCTGCTCATACCTCAAGCGCTTTCAATCGATGTGGAACCGCTTCCCCAACATCACTGATGCAGCGGTAATCGATGATTTCTTCTGCGAATCAAATGACAAGGCTTTTGTGAAGGCCCTCCTACACAAGGCCCCAGTCACGTCCGAGCAGCTCTTCCATGGTGCTGATCGATACATTACCGCGGACAAGCGGGCTCGGGACCTGGTCAATGCACGTCGAGAAGATTGGGGGAAGCGCGAAGAGCCCCCACGGCAGGATCGTTGCTGGGACAAGAGACCTCGGGAGGAAGTCCAAGCCATGGGGCCACCACCCATGCGCCCGCGCGTCCCTCCACGTCAAGGGGGTGAGCGGTCACTTGACCAACTTCTCGACGCAACATGCCCTTATCACAAGGAGATGCACCACACCCTGCATGACTGCAGGGACTTCAAGGCTTCGATTGCCCATGGCAGGCCTTTTATACCTCTGCCTCCGCCACCACCTCTACCACATTATCAGGGACCTCTGCCTCAACAGAACAGAGCCAATGGTGTTGCCTTCCCCAATGTCAACTGGCACGTCAACATCATCATCGGGGGGCATGGCTCCCTGGAAAGCAAAAGACAGCAGAAGCTGGTTGACCGCCAAGTTATGGCGGCCACTAAAGAGCTTCCAACGCCGTACAACTAGTCAGACATGCTGATCTCTTTCAGTCGGGCGGATCATTGGCTTAACTATCACCACACGGGCAAATATCCCCTACTGGTGAGCCCGGTGGTCCATGAGAGCTGACTCATGAGGACGCTGATCGATGGAGGAAGCAGCATCAAAGTGATGTTCCCCAAGACTCTGCTATCTCTCGGGCTCTCCATCAACGATCTGCAAGAATCAGACAGCCCCTTCTTCAGGATCATGCCTGGCGAAGGAGAATATCCGTTGGGGCACATCAGCTTGCCTGTCACCTTTGAAACGGAGGATAATTTCCACACAAAAACTCTCCACTTTGAGGTGGCAACTTTTGACTCCGCCTACAACGCCATCATTGGGCGGCCCAGGCTAGCCAAATTCGTGGCTGTCCCCCACTACTCATATCTGGTCCTAAAGATGCCGGCCCCATGTGGAGTTCTCTCCATGCTGGCATACTTCAAGGGCTCTGCTCTCTGTGGTCGGGTGGCTTTCCAGACGGCCTTCGCTGTAACTACCGTGGCAGCTCAGCACCAATTCATCGATGATGCGGGTCAGCTCTCAAAGGATGATCTGCCAATCCCGACTCATGAGTCGACTCCTACCTCGACTATCTAGGCAACTGTGGCAACCAAGGAAGTAAGCCTCGACCTCCCTGATGCTTTGAACACGGTGACATCAGTGCAGTCCTCCCTCCCAAATAGGAAGACGTGCTCGTGCGGTTCCTAAGGGACAACTGGGACATGTTCGCATGGAAGCCTACAGATATGCTTGGAGTCCCAAGAGAACTAGCCGAGCACAAACTCAAGGTGTTCCCCAACGCGAAGCCGATCAAGCAGAGGCTATGCTAATTCACCCTAGACAAGAGGGAAGCGATCCGTGCGGAGTTAGCCCAACTCAAAGCTATCGGGTTTATTAGAGAAGTCATGCATCCTGAGTGGCTGGCCAACCCTATACTAGTTCTCAAAAAGAATAAAGTAGACTGGCGGATGTTTGTTGATTATACTGATCTCAACAAACATTGCCCAAAGGATCCCTTTGTGCTACCTAGGATAGATCAAGTCATCGACTCTATTGCCGGATGCTCCCTCCTTTGCTTCTTAGATTGTTACTCGGGCTACCATCAGATTAGCCTGGCTGTGGAGGATCAGGAGAAGACCGCGTTTATCATGCCCTTTGGGTCATTTTGCTACACCTCTATGCCGTTCGGGCTGAAAAACGCCAGAGCTACATACCAACGTGGAATCCAAACGTGTTTGGCCGAACACTAGGGCAAGCTGTCGAGGCCTACATCGATGATGTGGTAATCAAGACAAAGGATCCGGAAGACTTCATCAATGACATACAGCAAGTCTTCAATAGTATTAAGAGGTTTCGCTGGAAGCTTAACCCTGCTAAGTGCATGTTCGGGGTCCTAGCCGGGCAGTTACTCGGGTTCATCGTCAGTAAGAGGGGAATTGAAGCTAACCTAGAGAAGATCAAAGACAAACTGAGCCATGGCATACCATGTAGCTGAAGATCTACTGTTGTACCTCTATTGTATGACTCATGTGGTCAGCACAGCTCTAGTGGTCGAAAGGGTGGAAGAAGGACACATTCAGCTGACTCAACACCCGGTTTATTTCATCATCGATGTACTCAGGCCATCTAAGATAAGGTACCCTCAAGTCCAGAAATTACTATTTGCGGTCCTTATCACAGCTCACAAGCTTAGTCATTATTTCGAGGAGCATAAGATCGTGGTAGTCACCTCGTTCCCCATCGGCGAGATTCTTTGAAACAGAGAAGCTACTGGGAGAATTGCCAAGTGGGCGTGTGAGCTGGGAGCACATAACATTGAATTCCGCCCACGCACCGCCATCAAGACTCAAGCACTGGCTGACTTCATCTCTAAGTGGATAGAGAACCAGGTACCAGACAACCCAGACCCTCTGGAATTCCAGAAGATGTATTTCGATGGGTCGCTCAAGATAGAAGGAGCTGGGACAGGTGTCATCTTGACCTCCCCAAAAGGCAAAAAACTCAGGTACGTGCTGCAGATCCTCTTCACGGTATCCAACAATGTAGCAAAGTATAAAGCCATGCTGCATGGATTGCGCATTGCGATTTCACTCGGCATCACGCGCCTCATGGTCTATGGGGATTCTCATTGTGGCAATTAGTCAAGTCAACAAGGACTGGGACTGCACCACGGAAGTGTTGGACAAGTACTATGCCAAAGTTTGAAAACTAGAGGACAAGTTCGATGGGCTAGAGTTTCATACAACGCAGACGCCGACTTACTGTCTAAGCTTGGCTCCTCCCGAGCCAAAATCCCCCCAGGTGTGTTCGTCCAGGAACTATCTCATCCATCCATTGATCGTGAATTAGAACCCCCAGAGCAGCATGTCCTGAGCTTAGAAGAGGCTTCGGTTGACTACCGGGTCCCAATCATCAAGTACATCAGAGACGGTGATGAGGCTAATGACAAAGTAGAAGCTGAGCGACTCGTTCGGCGCACGGCTAGCTACACATTGATCAGCGATGATCTGTTCAAGCGTGGTGCTGCTAGAGTTCTCTTGAAGTGCATCAACATATCTCGGGGCAGGAGTCTGTTGATGGAAATCCACACTGGGCAATGCAGTAATCACGCTGCCTCCAAGACATTGGTTGGAAAAGCATTCGGGGCAGGATTTTACTGGACGACAGCCAAGCAGGATG
This sequence comes from Paspalum vaginatum, assembly GCA_030272315.1. Classification (NCBI taxonomy): domain Eukaryota; kingdom Viridiplantae; phylum Streptophyta; class Magnoliopsida; order Poales; family Poaceae; genus Paspalum; species Paspalum vaginatum. The sequence continues at coordinate 30,277,279 of CM059018.1, read as the reverse complement.
CTACAGAATTGGTCAAGCGGTGCGAAGCCTGTCAGTTCTTCGCAAATCAACATCACTTGTTGGCTTAATAGCTGTAGAACATGATTGGACCACTCAAGAGAGCTCAGGGTGGCTACATTCACGTCTTGGTGACCATTGACAAGTTCATAAAGTGGATCGAGGACAAACCAATCGCATCTTTAACTTCAGCAAAGGCAGTAGAATTCATCCAAGAGATTATATTTCGCTTTGGGATTCTAAACAACATTATCACAGATCTGGGCTCCAACTTCACAGGCTCAGAATTCTTCGATTTCTGCAATGAGAAGTCTATACTTATGAAGCATGTCTCGGTAGCGCACCCTCACGCTAATGGCCAAGTCGAGCATGCCAATAGGATGATTCTGGAATGCCCTGAAGAAAAGAGTCTTTGAAAAGGATGAGAAGCTGGAAGGCAAATGGATCAGGGAACTCCCATACATAGTTTGGAGTCTCAGAACGCAGCCAAGTAAAGCTCTCAATGGAAACACACCCTTCTTCATGGGTGTATTGCTCGAAGGCAGTGCTGCCCGCTAATTTAGCACATAGGGCACCGCGGCTAGCATTCAAAGACATTGCAGAGGCAGAGAGCACTCAGCTTGAGAAAGTTGACTTGCTTGAGGAAGGGCGACTCAATTTGGTGATTCAGTTGGCACATTATCAGCAGACTCTGTGGCGTTATCATGAACGTAATATGCGTCCTAGCGCCTTTTAAGTCAGGGAACTGGTCCTCCATAGGGTTCTCAAGGGGGCTGGACGTCACAACCTATCTCCTCCTTGGGAGGGACCTTACATTGTCACCGAAGTTACTCGGCCAGGATCTTACCGTTTGTCTAAGATGGATGGTATTCCAATCGGGAACTCCTAGGAACATCTAGCATCTTCGCAAGTTCTATTCCTAGGTCTATTGCAAACTTCAAAGCTCTGTACTCTTGAATAGTATCGTGGATGTCGTGAGTTCAAGTTGACTCGTCCTCACTCGTGTTCGGTCGGATGTATTTGGATAATGGATAAATGCATGGTCTCTGTGCATGTGTCATCTCTCTATGGTGTGACTGCGTGGTGTTTCTATTGGTAATGTCCTCGTCCTCACATAACCAGGCAATCAGTCATGGGTCCTGACCCGACTCATGGCAGGTGTTACATGCCTACTCCTACTAAAGATAGGGCGCAGTCTGACCCTAATTACAGGGCAATGGGCCTAGGTCATAAGACCGACAGCTGGTGTTACATGCCTACTTTCACTCAGAATAGGGTGCAATCTGGCCCTCCTTATGGGGCAATCAGCCTAGGTAATAAGACCGACAGCTGGTGTTACATGCCTTCGTGTCCTCATAAAAAGGGAGCAATCTGGCCCTCCTTACGTGGCAATCGGCCTAGGTCATAGACCGACAGTTGGTGTTACATGCCTTTGCATCCTCATAAAAAGGGTGCAATCCGACCCTTACTACGAGGCAATTGGCTTAGGTTGTGGACCGATAGCCAGTGCTACATGCCTGCGCTTACTCGTAGCAAAAGGGTGCAATCTGACCCTACGCATTGCGTGCTCGATAGTTTTCAGTTCGAGTTAATACAAAGGTTTAAGTCAGAAATTCGCTTGCATTTTTAATCTCAAGATAGTAGGCGTGTGAACTCTGTGTTTGATGAGAAACTCTAGATTGAAAGGCTGACTCAAGGGCCTGCCTTCACATGACATCATATGCGTGAAGGAACAGTTAATCAGATTTCATAGTAACTAAGAATGCTAACCTTGTTTTTCTTACAGATTGAAAGTAATCCACGGCAGGTATCATTCAGTTACAAGGTTATGGCGTCATTTACCTGAACAAGCAAGGATTCTAGTTTAAGGCTCAAATTTTGCGATGAGTTTTTCTGCTATAGATTGGATCTCAGCGGCATAGCTATCAATTCGTTGAATCAGTTGGATCGACTGCAACCTTTGCTGTCAACTCAGCTAAGTTTAGATCTAGCTGGGTTATCTTCAGCATGAGCAGGACATGTTGCAGAACTGACTTCAACCTCCCACGAAGATGATTCTTGGTGTCTTCCACCAAAGTTGACACCCGGTCTGATACTGACCGTGAAGCTCCAACCTCTGGGGCACATATGTTCAGCATGGTGTTCATCACAGCCGTTGCAGACTTCGTCAGGTCTTTGGTCTTCTCATAAGCTGCCTTCAGTTTTTCACAGTTCTTCCTGGCAACCTCATAATTCCATACCACGAGATCCATGTCTTAGAGATGTTTCTCTGATAGCTGCTGGGATTCTTTGAGAGCTTGCCATGTGGACTTCAGCACCTCATCCAAGTCTCTGTTCTTGCTCTGAATTTCGACCCGGATTCTGTCGGCTTCAATTAACTCGGATGTTTTCTTTTCGAGATTTGCCCGGGTCAGCTTATGCCGTGTTTCCAGCACCGCCAGTGCACTAGACATATTTTGGAAGGATTTCTCGTATCCATCTCGTGACTCTTGGAGCTCTCAGATTTCTTTCTTTGACTGCATTGTAGGACCGAGACGTGCGACTAGAAGGGGGGTGAATAGGAGCACATGAAATCACAAAATCACAAACCCCCAAGTGGTAACCGAAACTAAGCACCGTCCACTGAACAGATACGTGCCTAGCAGTGCAAGGGTGCCGTCCACTGTGAGGATACGCACCAATGCAAGAAAGCTCAAGATCCGAACAAGAATGACAGCGGAGCAACGAATTTTGCAATACCCGCCACAAGACACTCACCCCACTGAGGTGCGTCTCACTGACTCACAGTAAGCAAAGAGAATGGTCTTAAAGGAGGAATGCAAAAATACGAAGCAAAATCACAGCGGAAAAACCAAACTAGGAAGAACACAGCAGCTCCCTGGCAGGACCGGACTGTCCGGTGGCACGGCCTGGACAGTGCCTCACGCCGGACTGTCCGGTGGGCGCTGCCGGACTATCCGGTGGAACCGGACTGTCCGGTGGCCTCTGTCGGATGGTCCGGTTGGGTCGCAGAAAAGATGTTTTCAAATCCTACCTTGATCAAACCTTGTCCAAACTTCACGAAATTTTGCACAGGTTATCTGGACCCAATTTCAAAGCTATTCTCAAAAGATCAACTCAAGGTAACTGCGGAATCAACGAGAATTTCAGATCTTGTGAAATGGCCATCCTTGGGCAAGAAAGGAGAAAACACAAAAGATGCTTGCTCGTGGCAATCCAGCAGGATTGAGATGAACTAAGTCATGATGTCCACGTCCTTGCAAGTCCAGAACATCAGCAAAGAAAGGGATTCAAGCTTGCCCAACAAAAACACCCAAAAGGCAAGTATTGAACCCAAAAACCAAAGAGAGAGGGGGAGGAGAAGAACACAAGGTTGCTGCACGAATTTGCTTCGATTAAGTGCCCATTATGGGTCTAAAGATTCAGCATACAAGCAGAAATTCGTCCCAAGCAACCACCCTCACCTTCCCTCAAGATTAGGAGGCTAAATCCTACTCTAACCTCCCTAACAATGGAGCTCAAAGCTCAAGGACAAAAATCACCGAGCTCAAAGCTCAAGGACAAAAATCACCAAGTGAAGACTAATCCTAGCAGCCCAGAGACCTCTAATGACCTGCCTTGGACCTATTTATACCCGAGTGCTATTTAGGCAGTTTTGCACTTAGGTCCCTACAGCTAGACAAACCCTAAGGACTCAAACGAAAGATTACAGGATATTTCAGGACGGACGACCACGATGAAGTCTTGATCTTCATAAGTTCCACGCAATGCTCGGATGCTCTCCACGTGGCCAGTAGTCCAATCCACGATCCGCCCCGGTTTTAAAGTCAGAAATCGGGAAACTTTAGGAAGTCTCCGCCTGGGCCGGATTTGGCCCATCTTCTCTATCTTGGCGAGTCGTGGCCCAACTCACCAAGGCTTGGGTAGCATGGGTGATGGTTTTGAGCCGAAGCCACCAAAGCCTCCCTCGCATGCCTTCGCGCTACACATTCGGGTTGGACCACCATGGTGGCGCCCGGCATCCCCTGTCCATCGGGGCAGCCTCGCAGTCCTTTGGAGGACTTACTCCTTCCGTCGTCATGCCACTCCTCCGTATACCGAACTCCCATGGCCGACAGATGCCGAGCGTGCCTCCAGTCCTTCGGAGCACTTCCCTCTACCTCCAGTCCATCGAAGGGCCTCCTATCCATCGGAGGTCTTGTGCCCAAGTCCTTCTGGGTCTTGCTACTGTTGACAATCACTCATCACTCCAGAGGCAATGGAGCCAGTCCATTGGCTCTCAATCTCCCCCTTGATGAGTGCATTTTCAACTCCTTCAACCTGTAACCTGAAATAGAACAAAGACAAAAGAAAAACGTAAAACCGAAAAGAAAGAAGAAAAAGAAGAAGTTGCTCAAGATGCCCAAAGGATGAATACTGGCAGAAATGGGCAATTTGAGATAACAAAAACAAAGTCAAAGATCGACCCCCTAAGACAAGGGAAACCACTTCAACGTAGTCGATCAAACTAAAGCATGACCCCTCAAGAAAGAGGCAAACTGGCTCAACACAGTCATGCTAAGGCAAAACATCGGCTCCTCCAGAAAGAGGCAAAAGGCTCAACACACCGATGCAAGAGCATGCTAAAAGGTCAAACTCCCCCTCAACTAGATCTCTACAGAGTCCTCCCCCTTTGTCCAACATCTTTCTCTCCTCAAGAGTCAACATCTCTCCCCCTTGTTGACAATGGACACATCAAGGGTTCATAGAACTCAACTCCCCCTGATATGGACAACTCCCCCTCAAAACATGGCACGAAATGCATGAAGTGTACCATGAAGAGCTCAGCAGGGATGAAAAGCTAGTAAATACAAGTTCTAGCATACAGAGCAAGTGAGGGCAAGGAAGCATGCAAACAAGCTCAAATGAATCTATCTTATACAAAACAGGAGCATGTTTTACAAGGTTGTTGAAAAGAGAGCATCACCAACATGAATAGCATCTAGCAAGATTGGCATGAACAGCAAGATGCTAGCAAAACATACAAGGTGTGCTACTCTCAACCAAGGCATCTACAACAGGCCATAAGCAGTTTAGAGACTTGCAGATTTTGGATTTAGAAAGTTTGATCATCAAGCAAATCAGATCATGTGCCAAGGGTTATTCACTTGTCTTTGCCACTTCTTACCAACCAATGCCAAGCCTAGGTTCGGAAAACCATCAGAAGCTTAAGACAAGGTTTTGGTCATACACAGCCTAGTCCAAGTTCATGCCAAAGTGCAAAGGCAAGCTATCTGAAACCAGATCGGTGTGACAAGTGAACCCTCCTAGATATTTTCAATTTTCTCTCATAGGACACCACTTGTGAACCACATTCATTCAGATTTTAGATTTGAACAAGGTGCCATAAATGCTTAGGCATCAGTGTGACACAGGCATATGACTAGCATATCCAAGTATGAAAAGATAGCATAGCATTCAACATTCCTACACATGCTAGGTAGCCAAGTCAAGTGGTGATCATGGTTTTTGATTTTCAAGAAACAAAAATGACTGAGCTCACAAAAGATATTAGACAGATTCAAGGAGCTTAGCCAACCATGATCATGCAAGCAACTGTACAATCTAGCACAAGCAAGTACTAACTTGTCATACTAGAAGAGCTCTAGTGCTAGTGAAAGTGAAAATGCATATGTTACAATGCAATGCAGGGTATGAGACAAAATGCAAGAAAAGCAAATAGAAGCAATGTAAGAAAAAACAAAGCAAAACCTAAACTATACCAAAGTTACCCCAACCTAAAAGGGGTAACAAACATCAAGCTCCCCAAGCAAGCGAGCAAATATGCTCAGGTCTAAGGGCTTGGTGAAGATATCAGCCAACTGGTTCTCAGTCTCTACATGGATCAAGTCTATATCTCCCTTCTCATAGTGATCTCTCAAGAAGTGAAACCTCACGTCTATGTGTTTGGTTCTGGAGTGCAGGACGGGGTTCTTAGCTACAAAAATAGCAGAAGTAGAGTCTACTAGGAGAGGGATCTTCCTAAAACTGAGACCAAAGTCGCTCAAGGTGGACTTCATCCAAAGCAGCTGGGAGCAGCAACTAGCAATAGCAATGTATTCAGCTTCTGTGGTGGAAGTGGCTACGCTAGATTGCTTGGGTGAGGACCAAGAGACAAGAGAAGAACCGAGAAACTAGTAGGTGCTGGAAGTAGACTTGCGCTCTAGCTGACAACCCACAAAGTCAGCATCCAAATACCCTCTAAGAGAGAGCAACGAAGCTGAAGAGAACCAAAGTCCAAGCTCAGGAGTGTATTTCAGGTACCTGAAGATGCGCTTCACCGCTTGACGATGTGATAGCCTTGGTGAGGCCTGAAAACGTGCCCAGAGGCAGACCGCGAACTGAATGTCTGGCCTGGTCGCCGTCAGGTACAGAAGTGAGCCGATCATCCCTCGGTACTCTCTTTGGTCCACCTCCTCCCCTTCTTCATCAGCATCAAGAGCCGTCTGTGTTGACATGGGAGTCGCCATGGGCTTGAGATCTCCCTTGTCAAACTTCCTCAGAATGTCCTTCGTGTACTTGACTTGATGGACGAAGGTTCCTTCTAGGCCTTGATTAATCTGAAGCCCGAGAAAGAACTGAAGCTCACCCATGAGACTCATCTCGAATTCACTGCTCATCTGTTCAACAAACTTAGACACCAAAGCTTGAGATGAACCACCAAAGATAATGTCATCAACATATATCTGAACAAGAAGGGTGTCACCGCCACGACTCAACAGAAACAAGGTCTTGTCTACTGAACCCATCACAAAACCAGACTAGGAGCAGAAAGGCTTTCAACGTAGCATACCAAGCTCTTGGAGCTTGCTTCAGACCATACAGGGCTTTTCTCAACTTATACACCAGGTCTAGAAACTTGGCACTCTCAAAGCCAGGTGGTTGTCTCACATATACCTCCTCCTCTATGTAACCGTTTAGAAAGGCTGACTTGACATCCATCTGCTGCAATTTGAAGCCTTTAGAGGCAGCAAAGGCAAGCAAAATCCTAATAGCCTCTAAACGAGCTACAGGAGCAAAGGTTTCCTCATAATCTATCCCCTCCTTCTGACAGAAACCCTGGGCGACCAATCTCGCTTTGTTCCTCACAACCATCCCATCCTCACCCTGTTTGTTCTTGAAAACCCACTTGGTTCCTATTGGGTGGCAGTTTGGTGGAGGTTCAACTAAATCCCAGACATGGTTTCTCTCAAAGTTCTCCAACTCCTCATGCATGGCGTTCACCCAACTAGTATCAGATAATGCATGTGACACATCCCGGGGTTCGAAAGAAGCACCAAATGCGGAGTGACAGAAAAAGGCTAGAGAGTTAACCGAAGAGCGTGAGACAAGCTGGTGTAGATCTCCAATCATCCTGTCTAGAGGGTGATCCCGCTGGACCTGCCGAGATGGAACAATCTCGGAGGTCACCTCCCCTGCGTCCTCAGTGGGGCCAACCTCTGCTCGAGCTTGCGGTCGGGGGAGTGAGGAGGAAGCCATAGGCAAGGGTCCTCCTTCATCTTCAGAGCTCGTAGCAGAGGGGGCAGGAGCTGCAGCCGGTGCAGTGGCTCCTGCATCACCAGCATCTACTTCGCCTTCCTCATCTTCAAAGATGGGAGCGCCTTCTTCATCATCACCTGAAAGCTCAAATGCAGGGGTTGTGCAAGGCATAGATTCATCAAAGGAAACTTCACAGGTCTCAACCACTTGTCTAGTATCAAGGATCCACACTCTATATGCTCTAGAGCTAGAGGCGTACCCAAGAAAAATACCATCCAAGCAGCGAGATTCAAATTTGTCCAAATGCCGCCCCTTTTTTTAGCACAAAGCATCTGCAGCCAAATGCACGCAGGTGGTTGACGCTAGGTTGCCTACCAAACCGTAGCTCGTATGAAGTCTTTCCCAAGAAGGCCCTGTAGGAAAATACGGTTGGCAATGTAACTAGCCGTATTCATAGCCTCAGTCCAAAAGCCCCGCGGAGTCCTATGCTCATCAAGCATCGTCCGCGCCATCTCTACAAGTGTGCGGTTCTTTCGTTCCACAACACCGTTCTGCGGTGGGGTATAAGGAGATGAGAATTGGTGATCAAGACCAAGGTCACGACAAAAGGTTTCGAAACGAGAGTTACGAAATTCTCCGCCATTGTCGCTGCGGATAGCCCTTATGGCTTTATGACTCTCATTCCTTAACCTCAAGACCAGATCCCGAAACAAAACCAAAAGCTTCATCTTTGAATTCCATAAAGAACACCCACGAATAGCGAGAAAAGTCATCCACAACTACAGGCACATACCACTTCCCACTGACCGACTGTACCTGAGCAGGACCAACCGTGTCCATATGTAGCAGCTCACCTGAGTAAGAGGTCATCACCTGATTGACAGGTGCATGAGAAGCGGCAACCATCTTGCCATGACGACTAGGGGTGGCATACTAAGTCCTTTTCTGCTTTCAAATTGGGCAATCCTCAGATCAGATCCATCGAGCTCAACCTGACTAGCAGATCAAAACTCAAATGGCCAAGCCTCCTATGCCACTTCCAAATATCAGCAGAAGGACTAGCAATCAAACACCGAGGAGGGCCAGAAACAGATGCAAGGTCAACCTTAAAAACCTGCCCATAGGGCAAAATCCGACAAACAAGGTTTTCCTTAGCATCAAGCACAAAAGAAGAACCCTCCTTAAAACGAACCTCAAACCCTTCCTTGAGAAGTTGCAAGACAGAAACCAAATTGAACCCCAAATTCCTCACCAAAGCAACTTCTCTCAGGGAAAGCTTGCCAGAAAGAGCAACAGAACCAACACCCAACACTTTACCTTCACCATTATCCGCGAATGTGATGTACTCCTTGGTGCTCACGGGGTTGAGGCTGGAGAACCATCTGCGGTGCCCTGTCATGTGCCTAGATCAACCGGAGTCCATGATCCATATGTCCTCCAGGCCTCGATACTGCAAAATCAAGGAAAGCGAGAGTGAGCAAATGGTCCGGCACTGGGGTTAGTGTAACTGCTGAACCAGTGCCGAGCCATCTGCTCAAAAGTGGGGTAAACAGAGTCAAAGTAAGCATCACGTCTACCTGGGTACCCACGACCTCTAAAACGTGAGCTCTCAAACCCTCTACCTCCAAAGCCTCGGTCAGAAGATCCATGGCCACGCTGAAAATGACTAGGAGCTCGATCGGGAAAGCATCTCTCTCCACTAGGAACACGGGCCTGAAAGCCGCCTCCTCTCTCACCAGCAAAGCGGTCTCTCATCTCACCGCGACGGGGAGGATCCTGCCTACCACCCTGATAGAACTGATCCTGGTTCCCCCAGGCTCTCTCCTACCTCTCAACTCGCTTCCTCCTGAAGCAAAACTCCTCCAAGTGGCCATTCCTCCGGCAAAAGTCACAGTGGTAGACATGCCTCTTGGGAGTGGGTTTAGGCTGAGCCTTGGGACGAACAGGCTGCTGGACTCTCTCCTTGCTCACTGGAGGCTTGAGAATCTCAGTCACTACTCTGTCCAGCTTAGCCTGTGAGGGCTTGGGTGTCCAGAACTGCTTGTTCGGGGCAGCCTTAAGAGGCTCATGGTAAACCCCATCGACAGTAGGGCTAGGATGAGGAGAGATAGTCTTAAGCTTAATTGCGGAACTCTTCTTCTCACCCGAAGTGCTGCACTCTCCTAACCCAAGTCCACTCATATCACCCTCAACTCTCTTGGTGCTCTCCAAGATCATCCTAAGTTGGGGCTCTCTAGCATACATCCAACTGAGCACCTCTCTCAACCGGTTGTTCTCATCAACCAAAGTCTGTTTCTCCTCTCTCAGATCCTTCAGAACTAAAGTCTGGTCAGCACAAGTAGGGCAGTCTAGAGAGGGAAAAGGGAAAGCAAGCTTCTCTAACTTCTTAATGGTGGCATCCCTATCCACCAACATCAACCTCAAAGTGAGACAGTTCTCACAAGTGTCAGGGGATGCTAAAAGCATCTCAAGGTCAGCTCCCAACTGCACAAGCTCACTTTCCAAGGAAGGACAGACCATGCACGCACCCAAAAGCGTGTGAAATGGCCATCCTTGGGCAAGAAAGGAGAAAACACAAAAGATGCTTGCTCGTGGCAATCCAGCAGGATTGAGATGAACTAAGTCATGATGTCCACGTCCTTGCAAGTCCAGAACATCAGCAAAGAAAGGGATTCAAGCTTTCCCAACAAAAACACCCAAAAGGCAAGGATTGAACCCAAAAACCAAAGAGAGAGGGGGAGGAGAAGAACACAAGGTTGCTGCACGAATTTGCTTCGATTAAGTGCCCATTATGGGTCTAAAGATTCAGCATACAAGCAGAAATTCGTCCCAAGCAACCACCCTCACCTTCCCTCAAGATTAGGAGGCTAAATCCTACTCTAACCTCCCTAACAATGGAGCTCAAAGCTCAAGGACGAAAATTACCAAGTGAAGACTAATCCTAGCAGCCCAGAGACCTCTAATGACCTGCCTTGGACCTATTTATACCCTAGTGCTATTTAGACAGTTTTGCACTTAAGTCCCAACAGCTAGACAAACCCTAAGGACTCAAACGAAAGATTACAGGATATTTCGGGATGGACGACCACTATGAAGTCTTGATCTTCGTAAGTTCCACGCAATCCTCGGATGCTCTCCATGTGGCCAGTAGTCCAATCTGCGATCCGCCCCCGGTTTTGAAGTCAGAAACCGGGAAACTTTAGGAAGTCTCTGCCTAGGCCAGATTTGCCCATCTTCTCTATCTTGGCGAGTCGTGGGCCAACTCACCAAGTCTTGGGTAGCTTGGGTGACGGTTTTGAGCCGAAGCCGCCAAAGCCTCCCTCGCACGCCTTCAGCGCCACACATTCGGGTTGGACCACCGCGGTGGCGCCCGGCATCCCCTGTCCATCGGGGCAGCCTCGCAGTCCTTCGGAGGACTTACTCCTACCGTCGCCGTGCCACTCCTCCGTATACCGAACTCCCATGGCCGACAGACGCCGAGCGTGCCTCCAGTCCTTTGGAGGACTTCCCTCTACCTCCAGTCCATCGGAGGTCTTGTGCCTAAGTCCTTCTGGGTCTTTCTACTGTTGACAATCACTCATCACTCTAGAGGCAATGGAGCCGGTCCATTGGCTCTCATGCAGTGCCTCATCCTGTGGACCGATTTAGCTTATAGGCCTCTGTAATTAATGAATATGCTAACTGGGTTTCTTGGCGAGTTACCTCATGTTGTTTTCTCTTCAATTCAAGCTTGCGCTGCAAATTCAGAGTAGTGTCTTGGGCTTCATCAAGCTCGAGTACAATGTTGCGGTGTGCGACATCAGCGCTGAGCTAGTGCACTCTCTAGATCAGCAATCTTCTTAGCAGCAACTGCACTCCAATGCATGAGCAAATGTAAGTATGTCGAGTGACAGGCTGAATAGGAGCCTAAGGGGGCAGACACTCACCAACGGTTTCAGCAGCACGAGCTACCTCGGAGTCAGCCAGTTGCTGACGTAGCTTGACCACGTCACTTCCAAGTATTGGAGCAAGTTGTTTGCTCCATCGTGCAGCTTGATCAAGCCAATTCTGCAGAAGGGGTTTAGTTCCTTACAAGTATTGATAGCAAGGGTTGTTATGCTAAAGATAATGCCTTACCTCAAAGGCTGTAAATGGCCTCAATTCAGAAGGACCCATGGTGAGTTGCAAGTCTGGGGCCACCAGATCAGGTGGGCACTGGTTACTGAAATATCTAGTATACTTTCAGTGTTGGTAGGTGTAGGACCGAGACGTGTGAATAGAGGAGGTGAATAGGAGCACTTAAAACTCAAAACTCAGAACCCCCAAAGCTGGTGCTTGAGGAAAGAACTAGACACTGTCCATTGAACAGATACGTGTCTAGTAGCACAAAGTGCCATCCACTAAGAGGATACGCACCAAGCAAGCGGAAGCACTCAACTCAACGATCAAAAGACCGCAAGCCAAGCGGAGCAACAACTCTCGCCAGCCACTCAACGCACCTAGATGCGTCTCACTGGTACACAGCAAGCAAAGAGTATATGCATACAATGAGAACCACCAAAGCGAGATTGAAGCAAAAGCACGGAAGCAAACGAGCACAAAACAACCAACCTAGTGATCATCAAGATCTCTTAGCAAATGAGGTGCTAAAGACCTTAGGAATGATCCTAGGCACCCCCAAACCCACCTAGAACAAGCCACAAACCTTAGGAACAACTTAAACCAACTCTAGGGACAACACCACTGCTGTCACCGGACTGTCCGACATGCCCTACCGGACAGTCCGACAGGGAATTTTCAAATAGAGAGGGCTGCAAAGAAAATTACCAAAACATAATCAAACGGGCTCCAAAAATCATGAAATTTTAACCACAAGCTGATTAAATCATGGGACACAACATACTAAAAAATCACCGCATTTGGAGACTGTTAGGTCCACTGGACTATCCGGTGAAGTTGCACCAAACCATCCGGTGTGTCCAGAAAACAGTGTCGGGTTTTGAGTTTGCAAACCTTAAACTTGACCAAATCTTCTTGGATCTTCACAAATTTTTGAACAGGCTATACTAGCACTATTCCAAAGCTATTCCCAAAAGATCTACTCAAGAAGATTGTCACGCCCATGTTCTCAACCAACGGAACCAGGACAACATATATGTGCCAGGAACAAGTCTCACATATATCTTTACAATAGTGACATCACAGAACGTGCATAAAAAGGGAAATAACGTTACATAGCGTATCATCACATTATTACATCAAGACCACAAGTGTTTATAACAGAGTCATAAGCGGAAGCGTAAACGAAAACATAAATGAGCCGCCACAGGGACGTCGACTGGGAGTGGCATGCCTAGAACTCATCATAACCTTGAACGTATTCTTCTGTGCCTTCATCAACTGAACAGCGGTTGGGTCCAACCAACAAAAGAAAGAAAACAACAAGCGTGAGTACACAACTGTACTCAACAAGCATAACATGAACCATGAGGCTCTAAGGCTGGCTGACACATATGCATGAGCTTTTAGTTGGTCAAGTTTTAATAAGCACCTAGTTACTACAAGTGGGTTTATAAACCATTAAGCCCAAGATATTGCATAGAGAACATTAGACAGCATTAATAACATAAGGAACAGCCCCCAGACCAAACCCAAAACCCACTAATCAGCATAAAGGATCTGGGCCGCTCATAACCGTGAGCACGGCTGACATGTCAGTTTTACACTCTCGAGAGGTTGCACATCTTTACCCACAAGTCGTGAGCTATGCTAGAAGTTCACCACATTGCCTTAGATGAGATGACTAGCAAGCCACACTACGAAGCCTTTACAAAGATCACGTTGGTAAGGTGTAACTGCTGAGGTTTCAAGCTCCGTGGAGATGGGCCTCTACTCTAAGGGGTGAAGCACACACCACACACAACCCAAAGCAGATCCGAGGCCCATCCCGGCTCACTTCCCCTCTTGCCCCGCAGGTAAGTTACTCCCAAACCAAGGCAATCTAATTAATCAGCTAAGACTGTCCCATACCAGTCTCATGGTAGCGCTGTTGTCCTCAGGTTGTCGCTTTGCGAACCGATCCTTATGGAGAGTGGCTATGAGCAAAACCATTAAGCCCATTGCTCATGCCCCCAAAACCATGTTGCTAAAAAGCCAAATTATTAAGGAGACATGAACCACTCAAGCCTCGGCACAGAGGGTCAAGCTCACAATTATATTGCATAGATCCATTAATCAAATTATTAACAAAAGAACATTTGTTCGCGCTGTGACTAGCGAAACTTAACCAACATGCATCCCCATAGGTAAACATATATATAAAAGAGGCTACGGTACAATCCTTATAGCCATACAAAATTAGACACATGCATATGAGGTGATTTAAGGTTATTAGGTGTTGTCCATGTTATACTTGCCTTCCTTAAAGTGCTCTTGTGGCTGCTGTTCAAAACCTGCAAACTGCTGTTCTTCTTCACCCATGAACGGTTCACCTTGTAAACACGTTCACGGCAACATACAAGCATTCCCATACACGCATACATGCAAACAAATAACAAAAGATAAGAAACAGTACACCATATCATAAAAACAGAAGATAAAACTGTTATAAAAACATTCTATGCATTTCTACGAACACGTGAGCGCAAGAATCACTCAAATCGGAGCTAAAATGTGAAAGTTATGCATAAAACAAGCTCCTAAGGGCAAAACTGTGATAAAAAAACTAAACCAGCGGCTAACTTTGCAAAACCAAGGGCCTAAATGTAATTAAACATAGCTGCCGAGGGTTTTAGAGCAAAACTACCAGAGCCTGGGCTGCGGGTTCAAATCTCAGAAAGCTCAGGGGCTAAACTGATGAAAACAGGACTAAAACATAAATACTTTTCAACGGAGACGGACTGCGGGTTGATTCCAGGGAAACACGGGGGCTTTTCTGAAAAAGTCCCAGTGGTGGACTCAGTCTGCACTGACGCGCTGCTGACACGTGCGGTGATGTGGCTCGCCACATCGGCCTGACAGATAGGGCCGGTGCTAATGTGTCACTGCGTGATTGGCTCACGAAGGGGTACGCTGCATTTTAATCATGGCCGTTGGCGACGGATCGGACGGGCACGGAAAGAAAGGGAAACAGGGGCGGGCGGTGACCTTTCCCAATGGCGGAGTCCTGCCCCCACGCGGCAGGTGGCTCGACGGATGCGGGTGCGCCGGGGCAGGGAGAGGTTTCTGGCGCCCTAGAGCTAGCTCAAGAGGGAGAGGCGGCAACGACGAAGCTCACCGAGGAGTTGTGGTCGTCGGGGAGTGAACGGCTCGGCCTAGTGACGTGGAACAGCGGATGGGCTTGGACGGCGTTCACGATCAGCACGTTGGAGGCACGTTCCCGCGTCCAAAACTCACGAAAAAGCTCCGCTAAGACCCTGCGAAGGAAGATACGGTGCTGTGAGGACCGGAAAGAGCTCACTGGCAACGAATTTGGGCGGCGGAGCTACTTACCCCGGCGGTGTTTGGCTGTGGATTGCGTGCTCGGGTGTGCAAGGGATTGGAATTAGAGTGGCGGGGTGGTAAAGGAGGTCGGGGCAAAGCTTGGGGTTGGGTTTTATAGGGGTCTAGGGAGCTGGAGAGAGCGGACGTGGAGCGGTGATAGCGGCTTTGGAAGCTGCCAGTCGGCGCAGTGAAGGAGAGGAAGAACGGCCGCGAGACTCTAGGGATTGATGGAGGGCGATTAAGGAAGGACATCGTGGGCGCGCGATTGGCTCAGATTCCGCCTCCGTGGTCGCTGACGTGGACGCATGGAGAGGAAGGAAGGGGGCGCGGCATCCCCAGCGGATGGAAGGGGAAGGTGCTGACGTGCAGGTCCCGCCGGTCAGAGAGAGCGGGGCCGAGGCCCACTTGGCAGTGGCGCGTAGAGATACAGGGAGGAGGCGGGATGGTAGCTTTGGGCCGGCTCTTGGCCCAAGCGGGTGAGGAAGGGTGCGAGGTGGGCTGTTGGCTGGGCCGGTTGGCCTGGCTGCCTCTGCTGTTTTTCTTTTTCTTTTGTCTTCTGAATTCTTTTGAATAAGAAAGCAATAGATCTACATATTCAAATAAATTTGAATATGAATCCTTAATTCATACAAACAATAAAATAATGCCCTAGCATGTATGCAGAAGAAAGGTTAAACCTATGGTTGCTTTTATGCATCTTTTTAATTTAAATAAATCATGATAAATGCAAACTAAGCACATAAGCCTTAGAAAATTAAATAAATTGCTTGGTTTTTATTATGAAATGCTGAAATTAAAACTAGGGTGTTACAAAGGTCAAGGGATTAGCAGGAATTTCAGATCTCGTGAAGAGGGCAATTTTTAGGCAGAAAAGGGGAAAACTCAAACTAACTTGCTCGTGGCAATCCAACTGGATTGAGATGATCTGAGGCATGATCTCCATGTCTTGGCTAGTCCAAAACAACAACAATAGAAGGGATTCCAAGCTTGGCCAAAGCAAACACCCAAAAGCCAAGGATTGGAGCCAAAAACCAAAAGGGAGAAAGGGAGGAGAACAACACAAGGTTGCTGCACGAAATCACTTCAATTAGATGCCCAAGAAGGGTCTAAAGATTTAGTATACAAGTAGGATTTCATCCCAAGCAACCACCCTCACCTTCCCACTAGATTAGGACGCTAAATCCTACTCTAACCTCCCTAACAATGGAGCTCATGGCTTGAGGACGAAAATCACAAAGCAAAGACTAATCCTAGCAGCCAAGAGGACTTCTATTGACCTGCCTTATACCTATCTATACCCTAGTGCTGATAAGGCAGTTTTGCACTTAGGTCCCTACAACTAGACGGACCCTAAGGACTCAAACAAAAGATTACAGGATATTTCGGGACGGACGACCACGATGAAGTCTTGATCTTCGTAAGTTCCACGCAATCCTCGGATGGTCTCCACGTGGCTAGTAGTCCAATCCACGATCTGCCCTCGGTTTTGAAGTTAGAAACTGGGAAACTTTAGGAAGTCTCCGTCTGGGCCGGATTTGTCCCATCTTCTCTACCTTGTGAGTCAAGGCCCAACTCACCAAGGCTTGGGTAGCTTGGTTGGCGGCTTTAGGCTGAAGCCGCCAAAGCCTCCATCGCATGCCTTCGCGCCACGCACTCGGGTGAGAGCCAATGGACCGGCTCCATAGCATCTAGAGTGATGAGTGATTGTCAACAAAAGCCAAAGACCCATATGGACTTGGGCACAAAACCTCCGATGGATAGGAGGCCCTCCGATGGACTGGAGGTAGATGGAGAAGAAAGTCCTCCGAAGGACTGGAGGCATGCTCGGCATCTCTTGGCCAAGGGAGTTTGGTACATGGAGGAGCGGCATTGCGACGGCAGGAGTAAGTCCTCCAAAGGACTGCGAGGCTGCCCCGATGGACAGGGGATGCCGGGCGCCACTGTGGTGCTCTAATCTGAGTGCGTGCCACGAAGACGTGCGAGGGAGGCTTTGGCGGCTTCAGCTTAAAACCGTCAACCAAGCTACCCAAGCCTTGGTGGGTTGGGCCTTGACTTGCCAAGATAGAGAAGATGGGCCAAATCAGGCCCAGGCAGAGACTTCCTAAAGTTTCCCTGTTTCTGACTTCAAAACCGGGGGCGGATCGCGGATTGGACTACTGGCCACGTGGAGAACATTCGAGGATTGCGTGAAACTTACGAAGATCAAGACTTCATCGTGGTCGTCCGTCCCGAAATATCTTGTAATCTTTCGTTTGAGTCCTTAGGGTTTGTCTAGTTGTAGGGACCTAAGTGCAACAGCACTCGGGTATAAATAGGTCCAAGGCAGGTCATTAGGGTGACTCTTGGCTGCTAAGATTAGATTTTGCTTGGTGATTTTCATCCTTAAGCCTTGAGCTCCATTGTTAGGGAGGTTAGAGTAGGATATAGCCTCCTAATCATGAGGGAAGGTGAGGGTGGTTGCTTGGGATGAATTTCTGCTTGTATGTTGAATCTATAGACCCATCTTGGGCACTTATTCGATGCAAATTCAGTGCAGCAACTTGTGTTCTTATCCTCCCCCTCTCTGTTTGGTTTTTGGGTTCAATCCTTGGCTTTTGGGTGTTTGTGTTGGCCAAGCTTGAATCCCTTCCCTTGCTGATGTTTTGGACTTGCTACGATGTGGAGATCATGACTTAGTTCATCTCAATACCGTTGGATTGCCACGAGCAAGTTTCCTTTGTGTTTTCCCCTTTCTTGCCCAAAGATTGCCATGTCACGAAATCTGAAATTCCTGCTGATCCCTTGATCATTTTGTGTTGATCTTTTGGGAAAAGCTTTGGAATAGGGTCGAGATAGCGTGTGCAAAATTTTGTGAAGATTGGGCAAGATTGGTCTGGTTTGGGTTGGAAAACCCCCTGTCTGCGACTCTACCAAACAATCCGGCAGAGGCCACCAGACAGTCCGGTTACACCGGATAGTCTGGCAGCGCCCACCAGACAGTCCGGTGTGGGCCTCCATCCGGGCCGTGCTACCGGACAGTCCAGCAGCAGGCACTGGATAGTCTGGTCCCACCGGATAGTCTGGTCCCACCGGACAGTCCGGTGTTGGCCACCGGACAGTCCAGTCCTGCTAGGTAGTTGTAGTGTTCTACCCACTTTGGTTTTTCCGCTATGTTTCTGCTTTGGATTTTTGCATTCCCCACTTTAAGACCATTCTCTTTGCTTGCTGTGAGTCAGTGAGATGCACCTCGGTGCCGTGAGTGTCGTGTGGCGGTTTTTGCAAAATTCGTCGCCTAGGTGCCATTCTTGGTCGGATCTTAGTTTTTCTTGCATTGGTGCGTATCCTCATAGTAGACGGCACCCTTGCGCTACTAGGCACGTATCTGTTCAGTGGACGGTGCCTAGTTTTGTTTCTTTTGAGATTTGCAGAGCACCTTCTTGGGGGTTGTGATTTTGAGTTGTTAAGTGCTCCTATTCACCCCCCTCTAGTAGCACATCTCGGTCCTACAATTGGTATCAGAGCCGGTTAGGTTTCTTCATACCTTTGCCGGTGAGAAACCAGTAGCGACTATGACTCACTCTAGGAAGATTCCGGTCCTTGGTTCCGATGGCTACTCCTACTGGAAGGGTAGGATGAGAGCTTTCTTGCTTAGCTAGGGCCAGGACATATGGGAAGCTACTCAGAGTGCGAACTTTGTGGTGCTTCCAGTTGCCCAGCGCACCACCCCAGCGATTGTGGCTCAGCATGAGGCGAACGCCAAAGCTGTTAACTTTCTCTTCTCAGGACTTGGTCCAGTTGATTATGAGAAAGTGAGCCATCTTGAGACTACCCATCAGATCTGATCCCTGCTGAGTGCACACCATGAGGGCACTGCTACTATCAAGGGGCGTCTCATTGAGACTTACAATCGCGAATATGAGAATTTCGTTCAGAAGCCTGGTGAGTCCATTGATGACTTGTTTGGTCGTTTTCAATCAATCATCAACAAGTTGCGCGTTAACTCTAGCCCTGATAGGATTCCATACACCGACCATCAGTAGGCTGTCAAATTGCTGTATGCGTTGGACAGGAAGATATGGGAGATCAAGGTTAACTCAATCATCGAGTCTGAGGCCTATAACACAATTGGAGTGGAGGCTCTTTACAGCAAGCTCAAGGCCACAGAGGTGGATTACAAGTTGAGAGATTCTCTTGCTTGTACTGGCTCCAAGAGCCTGGCCTTGGCTTCTTCCTCCAGTGACGCCGCTATTAACCCCCAGCTTCACAATTTTTCGTTTTCTGCTCTTATGTCTATTACAGAGGAGCAGTTAGCGTCACTTGGGGATGATGAGCTTGGCCTGGTGTCTAGCTGCTTTCAGCATGCCTATGACAATCGGATGAGCAAGAAGAGGAGCGAGAGGCCCAAGTACTTTGAGTGCGGAGAGGTCGGCCACTTCCTCGAAGAATGCCTGAACAAGCAGAACGACTACTACAAGAAGGGCAAGAGCCACTCCCGCTGACTCCAACAAGCATGACTACGGCAAGCGTGACCACACCAAGCATCGCTCTGAGAAGATCAAGAACTTCAGGAAGGCTTTCAAGAGCTACCAGAAGGACAACCCGAAGCGAGACAAGGCTTTCTTCACCGATCTTGGTGGTCTGTGCGGTAGATCATCCTCCTCCTCCTCGTCTTCGTCAAGCTTAAGCGATGAGGAGATCGTCACCAAGCGGGACAAGAGGAGGGACCATGGAGGTCCAACTGGACTCTGCTTCATCTCCACCAAGTCCAAGCGCAAGCACAAGGTGCACCGGAGATCCTTTTGCTCCATGGCGCTTGAGGACAAGGACGACAAGGGCAACGACAATGACTCCTCCGATGAAGAGGTAACTCCAGAGCAAGCTAAAATTCTTGAGATGTAGGAGGCAAATAGTCATGAGTTGAAAGCCCAGGATATGTTGTTGGAGAAGGTAGCCAGAAAGCTGCAGAAGCAGAAGGCCAAGTTGGCTGATGCTTTAGCTAAGATAGAGAGGCTGAAGAGTGTGCCAGCCCGGCCTAGTGAGTCTGAGTGCCCTACCTGTGAGACTTTGATGACAGATCTCTGTGAGCAGAAGAGCAAGTATGCTCATCAGGTAGAGGAGATGGATAGGCTGAAGGTAGATTTAGGCAAGCTCCAGTCTAAACTGGATTAGCCTATTTTGAGTAATGGGCTTGAGTGTGAGATGTGCCCCCACCTAGCTGTTGACATAGCTGAGCTGAAAGTGAGGTGTGAGAGACAGCTCAAGGAGTTGGAGGAGCTTAGGGCTAGACCCACGCTTTTGGGTGCATGCATGGTCTGTCCTACCTTGAAGAGTGAGCTTGAGCAGTTGAGAGCTGACTTTGAGGTGATTTCAGCACCCCCTGACACTTGTGACAACCGTCTCACTTTGAGGTTGATGTTGGTGGATAGGGATGCCACCATTAAGAAGTTAGAGAAGTCTGCTCCCTCTATTCCCTCTCTAGACTGCCCCACTTGTGCTGTCCAAACATTAGTTCTGGAGGATCTGAGAGAGGAGAAATAGATTTTGGTTGATGAGAACAACCATTTGAGAGAGGTGCTCAGTTGGATGTATGCTAGAGAGCCCCAACTAAGTATGATTTTAGATAGCAGAGGGTGACACCAGTGGACTTGGGTTAGGAGAGGGTAGTACCTCAGATAAGAAGAAGAGTACCTCAGTTAAGCTTAAGACTGCCTCTCCTCAGCCTAGCCCTACTGTTGATGGGGTTTACCACGAGCCTCACAAGGCTGCCCCAAAGAAGCAGTTCTAGACACCCAAACCCTCATAGGCTAAGCTGGACAGAGTAGTGACTGAGATCCTCAAGCCTCCAGTGAGCAAGGATAAAGTCCAGCAGCCTGCTCCACTCAAGGCTACTCCACCTAAGCCCAAGGCTCAACCTAACCCCACTCCCAAGAGGCATGTCTACCACTGTGGCTTTTGCCAGCGGAATGGCCACTTGAAGGAGTTTTGCTTCAGAAGGAAGAGAGTTGAGAGGCAGGAGAGAGCCTGGGGGAACCAGGATCAGTTCTACCAGGGTGGTAGGTAGGATCCTCCCCACCACAGTGAGATGAGAGACCGCTTTGCTAGTGAGAGAGGAGGCGGCTTTCAGGCCCATGCTCCTGGTGGTGAGAGACGCTTTGCCGGCCAAGCTCCTAGTCATTTTCAGCCCGGCTATGGACCTCGTCACCGAGGTTTTGGAGGTAGAGGGTTTGAGAGCTCACACATTGGAGGTCGTGGGTACCCAGATACATGTGATGCTAACTTTGACTGTGCCTACCCCACTTTTGAGCTGATGGCTCGGCACTGGTTCAGCAGTTTCACTAACCCCAGTGCCGGACCATTTGCTCACTCTCGCTTTCCTTGATTTTGCAGGATCGAGGCCTGGACGACATATGGATCATGGACTCCGGCTGCTCTAGGCACATGACAGGGCACCACAGATGGTTCTCCAGCCTCAACCCTGTGAGCACCAAAGAATACATCACATTCGGGGATAATGGTCAAGGTAAAGTGTTTGGTGTTGGTTCTATTGCGCTTTCTGGCAAGCTTTCCTTGAGAGAGATTGCTTTGGTGAGGAATTTGGGGTTCAATTTGGTTTCTGTCTCGCAACTTCTCAATGAAGGGTTTGAGGTTCGCTTTAAGGAGGGTTCTTCTTGTGTGCTTGATGCTAAGGAAAATCTTGTTTGTCGGATTTTGCCCTATGGGCAGGTTTTTAAGGTTGACCTTGCATCTGTTTCTGGCCCTCCTCGGTGTTTGGTAGCTGGTCCTTCTGCTGATATTTGGAAGTGGCATAGGAGGCTTGGTCATTTGAGTTTTGATCTGCTAGCCAGGTTGAGCTCGATGGGTCTGATCCGAGGATTCCCCAATTTGAAAGCAGAAAACGACTTAGTGTGCCACCCCTGTCGTCATGGCAAGATGGTTGCCGCGTCTCATGCACCTGTCAATCAAGTGATGACCTCTTACTTGGGTGAGCTGCTACATATGGACACGGTTGGTCCTGCTCGGGTACAGTCGGTCAGTGGGAAGTGGTATGTGCATGAGGTAGTAGACGACTTTTCTCGCTTTTCGTTGGTGTTCTTCATGGAATTCAAAGATGAGGCTTTCAGATTTGTTCAGGATCTGGTCTTGTGGTTAAGAAATGAGAGTCATAAGGCCATGAGGGCTATCCGTAGCGATAATGGCAGAGAATTTCGTAACTCTCGTTTCGAAACCTTTTGTCGTGACCTAGGTCTTGATCACCAATTCTCGTCTCCTTATACTCCACCTCAAAACGGTGTCATGGAACGAAAGAACCGCACACTTGTTGATATGGCGCGGACGATGCTTGATGTGTATAGGACTCCACGACGATTTTGGGCTGAGGCTATGAAAACGCCCTGTTACATTGCCAACTGCAACTCTACCAGATAGTCCGGCAGAGGCCTCCGGACAGTCCGGCAGCGCCCACTGGACAGTCCGGTGTGGGGCTCAGTACGGGCCGTGCCACCAGACAGTCCGGCAGCAGGCACCAGATAGTTCGGTCCCACCGGACAGTCCGATGTTGGGCACCGGACAGTCCAGTCCTGCCAGGGAGTTGCAGTGTTCTTCCCACTTTGGTTTTTCCGTTGTGTTTCTGCTTCGGATTTTTGCATTCCCCACTTTAAGACCATTCTCTTTCCTTGCTGTGAGTCAGTGAGACGCACCTCGGTGCGGTGAGTGTCGTGTGGTGGTTTTTGCAAAATTCGTTGCCTTGGTGCCATTCTTGGTCGGATCTTGGTTTTTCTTGCATTGGTGCGTATCCACACAATGGACGGCACACTTGTGCTGCTAGGCATGAATCTGTTCAATGGATGGTGCCTTGTTTTGTTTCTCTTGAGATTTGCAGAGCACCTTCTTGGGGGTTCTGATTTTGAGTTTTTAAGTGCTCCTATTTATTCCCCCTCTAGTCGCACGTCTCGGTCCTACATCGGGTTGGAGCACCGCGGTGGTGCCCAGCATCCCCTGTCCATCCGGGCAGCCTCGCAGTCCTTCGGAGGACTTACTCCTACCGTCGCCGTGCCGCTCCTCCATGTACCGAAATCCCATGGCCGACAGACACCGAGCATGCCTCCGGTCCTTCAGAGCACTTTATTCTCCATCTACCTCCAGACCATCGGAGGGCCTCCTGTCCATTGGAGGTCTTGTGCCCAAGTCCTTCTGGGTCTAACTACTATTGACAATCACTCATCACTCCAGAGACGATGGAGCCGATCCATTGGCTCTCAATCTCCCCCTTGATGACTGCATTGTCAACACCTTCTACCTGTAACCTGAAATAGAACAAAGACAAGAAGAAAGGCGTATAACCGAAAAGAAAGAAGAAAAGAAGAAAGTTGTTCAAGATGCCCAAAAGCGAAACACAAGCAGAGAAAGGCAAATTGAGACAACAAGAACAAAGTCAAAGATCGACCCCCTAAGATAGGGGAAACCGCTCAACGCAGTCGATCAAACTAAGGCATGACCCCTCAAGAAAGAGGCAAACCGGCTCAACACAATCATGCTTAGGCAAAGCATCGGCTCCTCGAGAAAGAGGCAAAAGGCTCAACGGACCAATGCAAGAGCATGCTAAAAGCTCAAACTCCCCCTCAACTAGATCTCTCCTCCCCCTTGGTCCATGAACTCCCCCTAGGAGCAACAATCTCATAGGTCAACATCTCTCCCCCTTGTTGACAATGGACACATCAAGGGTTCATAGAACTCTACTACTCCTGAACTAGACAACTCCCCCTCAAAATATGCCATGAAATGTAGGAACTATACGATGAAGAGCTCAGCAGGGATGAAAAGCTAGTAAATACAAGTTCTAGCATACAGAGTAGGTGAGGGCAAGGAAGCATGCAAACAAGCTCAATTGAATCTATCTTATATAGATCAGGAGCATGTTTTTCAGAGTTGTTGAAAAGAAAGCATCACCAACATGAATAGCATCTAGAAAGATAGGCATGAACAGGAAGATGCTAGCAAAACATTCGAGGTGTGCTACTCTCAACCAGAGCATCTACATCAGGCCATAAGCAATTTAGAGACTTGTAGATTTCAGATTTAGTAATTTTTAACTTCAAGCAAATTAGATCATGTGCCAGGGGTTATTCACTTGTCTTTGCCACTTCTTACCAACCAATGCCAAGCCTAGGTTCAGAAAACCATTAGAAGCTTAAGACATGGTTTTCGTCATACACAGCCTAGTCCAAGTTCATGCCAAAGTGCAAAGGCAAGCTATCTCAAACTAGATCAGTGTGACAAGTGAACCCTTTTGGATCTTTTCAATTTAGCTCATAGGACACCACTTGTAAACAATATTAATTCAAATTTGAGATTTAGGCAAGGTGTCATAAATGCTTAGGCATCAACTTAACAAAGGCATACGACTAGCGTATCCAAGCATGAAAAGATAGCATAGCATTCAACATTCCTACACATGCTAGGTAGCCAGATCAAGTGGTGATCATGGTTTTTGATTTTCAAGAAACAAAAGTGACTTAGCTCACAAATGATATTAGACAGATTCAAGGATCTTAGCCAACCATGATCGTGCAAGCAACTGTACAATCTAGCACAAGCAAGTACTAACTTGTCATACTAGAAGAGCTCTAGTGCTAGTGAAAGTGAAAATGCATATGTTACAATGCAATGCAGGGTATGAGACAAAATGCAAGAAAAGCAAATAGAAGCAAAGTAAGAAAAAACAAAGCAAAACCTAAACTATACCAAAGTTACCCCAACCTAAAAGGGGTAACAAAATGCATATAATACAATACAATGCATGGTATGATACAAAATGCAAGAAAAACAAGGGCAAAGCAAAGAAAAGGCAAACCAAATAACCTAAACAACAACAAAGTTACCCCAACCTAAAAGGGGTAACAAACACCAAGCTCCCCATGCAAGCGAGCAACACACTAAGATCTAAGGGCTTGGTGAAAATATCGGCCAACTGGTTCTCAGTCTCCACATGGATCAAGTCTATATCTCCCTTCTCATAGTGATCTCTCAGAAAGTGAAACCTCACATCTATGTGTTTGTTCTGGAGTGCAAGACGGGGTTCTTAGCTACAGAAATAGCAGAAGTAGAGTAAACTAAGAGAGGAATCTTCCTAAAACTTAGGCCAAAGTCACTCAAGGTAGCTCTCATCCAAAGCAGCTCAGAACAGCAACTAGCAGTAGCAATATATTCGGCTTCTGTGGTGGAAGTAGCTACATTAGATTGCTTGCATGAAGACCAAGAAACAAGAGAAGAGCTGAGAAACTGGCAGGTGCCGAAAGTAGACTTGCGCTCCAGCCGACATCCCGCAAAGTCAACATCCGAATACCCTCTGAGAGAGAGCATCGAAGCTGAAGAGAACCAAAGACCAAGCTCAGGATTGTATTTCAGGTACCTGAAGATGCGCTTCACCGCTTGACGGTGTGATGTTCTCGGTGAGGCCTGAAATCACGCACAAAGGCAGACTGCGAACTGGATGTCTGGCCTAGTCACTGTCAGGTACAGAAGTGAGCCGATCATCCCTTGGTACTCTCTTTGGTCCACCACCTCCCCTTCTTCATTTGCATCAAGTGTCATTTGTGTTGACTTGGGAGTCGCCACGGGCTTGAGGTCGCCCTTGTCAAAATTCCTCAGAATGTCCTTCGTGTACTTGGCTTGATGGATGAAGGTTCCTTCTAGGTCTTGCTTGATCAGTAGCCCGAGGAAGAACTGAAGCTCACCAATGAGGCTCATCTCAAACTCACTGCTCATCTGTTCAGCAAACTTAGACACCAAAGCGTGAGATGAACCATCAAAGATAATGTCATCAACATATATTTGAACTAGAAGGGTGTCACTGCCACGACTCATTAGAAACAAGGTCTTATCTACTGAACCACTCACAAACCCAGACTTGAGCAGGAAAGCTTTTAATCTAGCATACCAAGCTCAAGGAGCTTGCTTCAAACCATAAAGGGCTTTTCTCAACTTATACACCGAGTCTGGAAAATTGGCACTCTCAAAGCCAGGAGGTTGTCTCAATATACTTCCTCCTCTATGTAAACATTTAGGAAGGCTGACTTGACATCCATCTACTGTAGTTTGCAGCCTTTAGAGGCAGCAAAGGCAAGCAAAATCCTAATGGCTTCTAAACGAGCTACAGGAGCAAAGGTCTCCTCATAATCTATCCCCTCCTTCTGACAGAAACCCTGGGCAACCAATCTCGCTTTGTTCCTTACAACCATCCAATCCTCACCATGTTTGTTCTTGAAGACCCACTTGGTTCCTATAGGGTGGCAGTTTGGTGGAGGTTCAACTAAATCCCAGACATGGTTTTTCTCAAAGTTCTCCAACTCCTCATGCATGGCATTCACCCAACTAGGATCAGGTAATGCATGTGACACATCCTGGGGTTCAAAAGAAGCAACAAATGCGGAGTGGCCGAAGAAGGCTAGAGAGTTCACCGAAGAGCATGTGACACGCTGGTGTAGATCTCCAATCATCCTGTCTAGTGGGTGATCCCGCTGGACCTACCGAGATGGAACAATCTCGGAGGTCACCTCCCCTGCGTCCTCAGTGGGGCCAGCCTCTGCTCGAGCTTGTAGTCAGGAGAGCGAGGAGGAAGCCATAGGTAAAGGTCCTCCTTCATCTTTAGAGCTCATAGCAGAGGCGGCAGGAGGTGCAGCCGGTGCAGTGGCTCCTGCATCACCAGCTTCTACCTGAACTTCCATCTTCAAAGATGGGAGTTGCTTCTTCATCATCACCTGAAAGCTCAAATGTAGGAGTTGTGCAAGGCTTAGATTCATCAAAGGAAACTTCACAGGTCTCAACCACTTGTTTGGTATCGAGGATCCACACTCTATATGCCCTAGAGCTAGAGGCGTACCCAAGGAAAATACCATCCAAATAGCAAGATTCAAATTTGTCTAAATGTCCCCCCTTTTTGAGCACAAAGCATCTGCAGCCAAATGCACGCAGGTGCAATGACACTGCGCTGCCTACCAAACCGTAGCTCGTATGAAGTCTTCCCTAAGAAAGCTCATAGGAAGATCTAGTTGGCAATGTAACAGGGCGTATTCATAGCCTCAACCCAAAAGCGTCGCTGAGTCCTATGCTCATCAAGCATCGTCCGCGCCATCTCAACAAGTGTGTGGTTCTTTCGTTCCACGACACCATTCTGAGGTGGGGTATAAGGAGATGAGAATTGGTGATCAATATCTAGGTCACGACAAAAGGTTTCGAAACGAGAGTTATGAAATTCTCCGCCATTGTCGCTGCTGATAGCCCTCGTGGCCTTATGACTCTCATTCCTCGACCACAAGAGTAGATCCCGAACAAAACTGAAAGCCTCATCTTTGAATTCCATGAAGAACACCAACAAAAAGTGAGAAAAGTCATCTACTACCACAAGCACATACCACTTCCCACTGACCGACTGTACCTGAGCAGGACCAACCGTGTCCATATGTAGCAGCTCACCCGAGTAAGAGGTCAGCACTTGATTGACAGGTGCATGAGACGTGGCAACCATCTTGCCATGACGATAGGGGTGGCACACTAAGTCGTTTTCTGCTTTCAAATTGGGGAATCCTCGGATTAGACCCATTGAGCTCAACCTGGTTAGCAGATCAAAACTCAAATGACCAAGCCTCCTATGCCACTTCCAAATATCAATAGAAGGACCAGCTACCAAACACCGAGGAGGGCCAGAAACAGATGCAAGGTCAACCTTAAAAACCTGCCCATAGGGCAAAATCTGACAAACAAGGTTTTCCTTAGCATCAACCACACCAGAAGAACCCTCCTTAATGCGAACCTCAAACCCTTCCTTGAGAAGTTGCGAGACAGAAACCAAATTGAACCCCAAATTCCTCACCAAAGCAACTTCTTTCACGGAAAGCTTGCCAAAAAGTGCAACAGAATCAACAACTAACACTTTACGTTGACCATTATCCCTGAATGTGATGTATTCCTTGGTGCTCACGGGGTTGATGCTAGAGAAACATCTGCGGTGCCCTGTCATGTGCCTAGAGCAGCCGGAGTCCATGATCCATATGTCCTCCAGGCCTCAATCTTGCAAAATCAAGGAAAGCGAGAGTGAGCAAATGGTCCGCCACTAGGTTAGTGAAACTGCTGAACCAGTGCCGAGCCATCTGCTCCTGCTCAAAGGTAGGAAAAGCACAGTCAAAGTAAGCATCACAATGACCTGAGTACCCACGACCTCCAAAGAGAGAGCTCTCAAACCCTCTACCAAAGCCTCGGTCACGAGGTCCATAGCCGCGCTGAAAATGAATAGGAGCTCGCCCGGCAAAACGTCTCTCACCAACTGGAGCATGGGCCTAAAAGTCGCCTCCTCTCTGACTACCAGCAAAGCGGTCTCTCATCTCACTGCTATGGGAAGGATCCTACCTACCATCCTAGTAGAACTGATCCTGGTCCCCCCAGGCTCTCTCCTGCCTCTCAACTCGCTTCCTCCTGAAGCAGAACTCCTCCAAGTGTCCATTCCGCTAGCAAAAGTCACAGTGGTAGACAGGCCTCTTGGGAGTGGGGTTCGACTGGACCTTGGGCTTAGGTGGAGTAGCCTTGGGTGGACCAGGCTGCTGGACTCTCTCGTTGCTCACTGGAGGCTTGAGGATCCCAGTCACTACTCTGTCCAACTTAGCCTGTGAGGGCTTGGGTGTCCAGAACTGCTTCTTTGGGGCAGCCTTGGAAGGCTCGTGGTAAACCCCATCAACAGTAGGGCTAAGCTGAGCAAAGGCAGTATTAAGCTTAACTGGGGTACTCTTCTTCTTATTTGATGTACTACCCTCTCCTAACCCAAGTCCACTGGTGTCACCCTCTACTCTCCTGGTGCTCTCTAAAATCATCCTTAGTTGGGGCTCTCTAGCATACATCCAACTGAGCACCTCCCTCAACCTGTTGTTCACATCAACCAAGGTCAGTTTCTCCTCTCTTAGATCCTCCAGAATCAAAGTCTGGGCAGCACAAGTGGGATAGTCTAGAGAAGGAATCACAGGAGCAGACTTCTCAAGCTTCCTCATGGTGGCATCCTTCGCCACCAACTGCAATCTCAAAGTGAGACAACTCTCACACGTATCAGAAGGTGCTCAAAGCATCTCAAAGTCAGCTCTCACCTGGTCAAGCTCACTCCTCAAGGTAGGACAGACCGTGCACGCACCCAAAAGCGTAGGTCTAGCCCTGAGCTCCTCCAACTCCTTGAGCTGCCTCTCACACTTCACCTTCAGCTCAGCTATGTCTACAGCTAGGTGGAGGCACATCTCACACTCAGGCTCATCACTCAAAATAGGCTCATCCAGTTTAGACTGGAGCTTGCCTAACTCTACCCTCAGCCTATCCATCTCCTCTACCTGATGAGCGTACTTGCTCTTCTGCTCACAGAGATCTCTCATCAAAGTCCCACAGGTAGGGCACTCAGACTCACTAGGCTAGGCTGGCACACTGTTTAGCCTCTCAATCTCAGCTAAAGCATCAGCAAGCTTGGCTTTCTGCTTCTGCAGCTTCTTGGCTGCCTTCTCCAACATCTTATCCTGGGCTTTCAACTCACGACTGTTTGCCTCCAACATCTCAAGAATTTCAGCTTGCTCAGGAGTTACCTCTTCATCGGAGGAGTCGTTGTCATTGCCCTTGTTGTCCTTGTCCCCAAGCGCCATGGAGCAAAAGGATCTCCGATGCATCTTGTGCTTGCACTTGGACTTGGTGGAGATGAAGCAGAGTCCAGCTGGATTGCCTTGGTCCCTCCTCTTGTCCTGCTTGGTGACGATCTCCTCATCACTTGAGCTTGATGAAGATGAGGAGGAGGACGATGATCCGCCGCACAGACCACCAAGCTCGGCGAACAAGGCCTTGTCCCGCTTCCGGTTGTCCTTCTAGTAGCTCTTAAAAGCCTTCCTGAAGTTCTTGATCTTGCCAGAGCAGTGCTTGGTGTAGTCACGTTTGCCGTAGTCGTGCTTGCCGGAGTGGTACTTGTTGGAGTCGTGGGAGTGGCTCTTGCCCTTCTTGCAGTAGTCATTCTGCTTGTTTGGGCATTCGGCGATGAAGTGGCCGACCTCTCTTCAGCTCGAAGCACTTGGGCCTCTTGCCCCTCTTCTTGCTCATCCAGTTGTCCTAAGCACGCTGAAAGCAGCTAGACACCAGGCAAAGCTCATCATCCCCAAGTGACGCCAGTACAAGCGAGAGAATCTCTCAACTTGTAATCCACCTCTGTGGCCTTGAGCTTGCTGTAAAGAGCCTCCACTCCAATTGTGTCATAGGCCTCAGACTCGATGATCGAGTTAACCTTGATCTCCCATATCTTCCTATCCAACGCATACAGCAATTTGACAGCCTGCTGATGGTTGGTGTATGGGATCCTCTCAGGGCTGGAGTTAACGCGCAACTTGTTGATGATCGATTGAAAATAACCAAACAAGTCATAGATGGACTCACCAGGCTTCTAAATGAAATTCTCATATTCGCGCCTGTAAGTCTCAACGGGATGCCCCTTGAAAGTAGCAGTGCCCTCATGGTGTGCACTCAGCAGGGACCAGATCTGACGGCCAGTCTCGAGGTGGCTCACTCTCTCATAATCAACCGGACCAAGTCCTGAGAAGAGAAAGTTAACAGCTTTGGCATTAGCCTCATTCTGAGCCACAATCACTGAGGTAGTGCGCTGAGCAACTAGAAGCACCACAAAGTTCACACTCTGAGTAGCATCCCATATGTCCAGACCCTGGCTAAGCAAGAATGCTTTCATCCTACCGTTCCAGTAGGAGTAGCCATCGGAGCCAAGGACCAGAATCTTCCCAGAGTGAGTCATAGTCGCTACTGGTTTCTCACCGGTAAAGGTATGAAGAAACCTATCCAGCTCTGATACCAATTGTAGGACCGAGATGTGCGACTAGAGGGGGTGAATAGGAGCACTTAAAACTCAAAACTCACAACCCCCAAAACTGGTGCTTGAGGAAAGAACTAGACACCGTCCACTAAACAAATACGTGTCTAGTAGCACAACGTGCCGTCCACTGAGAGGATACGTACCAAGCAAGCGGAAGAACTCAACTCAACAATCTAAAAGAGCGCAAGCCAAGCGAAGCAACAACTCACGCTGAAGTGTCTCACTAGCCACTCAACGCACCTAGATGCGTCTCACTGATACACAGCAAGCAACGAGTATAGGCATACAATGAGATCCACCAAAGCGAGGTTGAGACAAAAGCACGGAAGCAAACGAGCACAAAACAACCAAAAAGAACCCGCCTAGTGGTCACCAAGATCACTTAGCAAATGAGGTGCTAAAGACCTTAGGAATGATCCTAGGCACCCCCAAACCCACCTAGAACAAGCCACAAACCTTAGGAACAACTTAAACCAACTCCAGAGACAACACCACTGCTGCCACCAGACTGTCCGACATGCCCTACCGGACAGTCCGACAGGGAATTTTCAGACAGACAGGGCTGCAAAGCAAATTGCCAAAACCGAAACAAACGGGCTCCAAAAATCATGAAATTTTAACCACAGGCTAAGGAAAACATGGGGAACAACATACTAAAAAATCGGGCCATTTGGAGACTGTTACACTCCGATGTGTCTAGAAAATAGCCTTAGGTTTTGAGTTTGCAAACCTTAAACTTGACCAAATCTTCTCGGATCTTCACGAAATTTTGCACAGGCTATCGTAGCACTATTCCAAAGCTATTTCCAAAAGATCTACTCAAGAAGATCAAGGGATTAGCAGAAATTTCAGATCTCGTGAAGATGGCAATTTTTGGGCAAAAAAGGGAAAAACTCAAACTAACTTGCTCGTGGCAATCCAACTGGATTAAGATGATCTAAGGCATGATCTCCACATCTTGGCAAGTCCAAAACAATAGCAATAGAAGGGATTCCAAGCTTGGCCAAAGCAAACACCCAAAAGCCAAGGATTGGAGCAAAAAACCAAAAGGGAGGAAGGGAGGAGAAGAACACAAGGTTGCTGCACAAAATCACTTCAATTAGATGCCCAAGAAGGGTCTAAAGATTCAGTATACAAGCAGGATTTTGTCCCAAACAACCACCCTCACCTTCCCTCTAGATTAGGAGGCTAAATCCTACTCTAATCTCCCTAACAATGGAGCTCAAGGCTTGAGGACAAAAATCACATAGCAAAGACTAATCCTATCAGCGAAGAGGACTTCTAATGACCTGCCTTGGACCTATTTATACCCTAGTGCTGATAAGGCAGTTTGGCACTTAGGTCCCCACAACTAGACAAACCCTAAGGACTCAAACCAAAGATTATAGGATATTTCAGGACGAACGACCACGATGAAGTCTTGATCTTCGTAAGTTCCACGCAATCCTCGGATATTCTCCACGTGGCTAGTAGTCTAATCCGCGATCCATCCCCGGTTTTAAAGTTAGAAACCGGGAAACTTTAGGAAGTCTCCGCCTGGGCCAGATTTGGCCCATCTTCTCTATCTTGGCGAGTCAAGGCCCAACTCACCAAGGCTTGGGTAGCTTGGTTGGTGGTTTTGGGCTGAAGCCGCCAAAGACTCCATCGCACGCCTTCGCGCCACGCACTCGGGTGGGAGCACCGCGGTGACACCCAGCATCCCATGTCCATCGGGGTAGCCTCGCAGTCCTTTAGAGGAATTACTCCTGCTGTCACCGTGCCCTCCTCCGTGTACCGAACTCCCATGGCAGATAGACACTGAGCATGCCTCCAGTCCTTCAGAGGACTTTCTTCTCCATCTACCTCAAGTCCATCGGAGGGCCTCATGTCCATTGGAGGTCTTGTGCCCAAGTCCTTCTGGGTCTTGCTACTGTTGACAAGCACTCATCACTCCAGAGACGATGGAGCCAGTCCATTGGCTCTCAGTCGGCCTGCCACCGGTAGTTGTCTCATCCTCGTGCATTATATCATGTTCATCTACGGCATGCTCTTGGCAGCCCAGAGTATCTCCTCCTCTTGGGTTGCTGGGTGCATCTTGCCAGTTAATTGGAGGCCTTGTATCAATATCGTCTTGCCGATCGCCTGCACTTCTCGGTTCCATTTCAGTCGGCTGCTTTGGGGCTTCAAGCTCGGGGGCTTCAGTCGAGCCAATCCCAAGCTCGGGGGCTTCGGTCACGCCAGTTCAAAGCTCAAGGGCTTTGGTTGAGCTAGTCCCAAGCTCTAGGGCTTTTGTCGGGCCAGTGTAAGGCTCAGGAGGCATTCTATCTTGTTCTGTGGAAGGCCTGCACAGAATTTCGTTCAGTTGGGAAATTGATGGTAGAAGTGGAATAAGAGACAACAGTTAAAGGAATCAGGCATATCATGGTGGTGTGCGACTATCTTGAGTCAGATGTGGGATTGCCTTTATAAGTCATTCTAGCTCTATATCAACATCTGACAAGTTCAGCTCCTCTTCCACTGGCATCTGTTGTTGGGTCAGTGGAGAGAAGGTCACCTCTGCATCTTGCGTTCTCTTCGACCTCCTCTCATGACGCTGAAGAGGGATTTTCGTCAATCAGCATGCCCCAGTCAATATGGCCCAGAGAAGAGCCTTCACTATTGTCAGTTTTCTCTTGTACTTTGGGTTTCTTGCTCGGCCTCTTGGATGGCGATGCTAAGTCGGGCACGGTGGAAGAGGGTTTCTGAACTTTGACTTGTTCCCCGATGGTTCTCTTTTTCTGGGGGACTTTGGCTTTTGCTGTGGTTGTCTTGGCTCGGGTGCGCTTGGGCACCTTTGAGATGGGGCCGCCTTCTCTCGTGGCCATTGTACGCTCAGGGACTAGGCCTTCAGCGCCAGTATCTTCATGCTCAGGGGCTTGCTCCTCCTGAGCCCCGGTATCTTCTCTAGCATCAGTGTCCTCGGCTGGGCGTGGGATGATTATATTTGTGGTGGCTTCATTATTGCCCTCACCTTATGTTGCTGCAACAACAGCTTCCATTTCTTCAGTGGTCAACTCTGACCCTTGTTTCAGCATCTTGTCCGCGTTTTGCTAGGGTGGGTCAGATAGGAACTTGGCGATATTGCTCTGCAAGATTGACGCAATAACTATATTCAGTACCATTTGCATTATCAGAATATACAAGTAATTCAATTGATAAGCTAAGAAACTTATAGATGGAGTCGGGTGCCACGCGGAGTAGGGCTGCGGTGATCCTTCATTGTAGATATCACCCCTTAGCATCAAACTAACCTGAGCTTTGATCTCTTCTGCAGTAATGGCTCGGCTGGTCTCCCGGGTGGGATCGCTTGCTCCAACATACAGGTAGGCCGGATATACTCGGTCTTTCATTGCCCGGATGCTCCGAAAGACAAAATCTTTGACTATGGCATGGGCGATCAGTCCATTTTCCTTCAAGTCTGTGATATCCTTGAGCAGGATCTCTACCTCAGCACTCTCCTCTGCAGTTGGTGCCTCTTCCCAACTGCTCAACTTGGGGTTTGGCTGACGGCCTGATCATGGTGGCAAGGAATCTCCATGATTGCTCATGTAAAACCACTCGGAGTGCCATCCTCTGTTGCTATCCTTGAGTGGGATGTCCAGGTACACTGACATTCACCCTCTACGTAGTTCTAAGCTAGCTCCTCCAACAACCTGCAAGACCCTGTCTCGAGTACCGGGTTTGCGGTGATAAAGGTGCTTCCAAAGACCAAAGTGTGGGACAATCCCAAGGAAAGCCTCATACAAATGAATAAAGATCGAGATTTGAAGGATTGAGTTTGGATTTAGATGTGATAGGTGAATTGAATAGAAATTGAGCAAGCCTTGTGCAAAAGAACAAAGCGGCAGTCCTAGTCCATGCATGAAGAAAGGGGCAAAACCCAAGAACTCATGGGTATCTTCTGTGGGGACTTTCTCACCCTCACAATCTCTCCACCCACCCAATTCCTTGGGAGGGAGAACTCTCATTTATACAAGATAATTTAGATGAGATTCAAAGATGGAAGACATGCAAAAAGCAAGGAATGGTGATGGGATTGGCCGATTCTCATCATGTGGGAGCCCCTCGCTGGTGCTCCCACATTTGCTGATCATCTTCTTCTTCGAGCTATAGATGAGAAGGATTCTCGTGCAGCTCTAGAGGTTTTTGGACAAGGGTTTCAAATTTGTTGGTGCTGGCGGCAGAGTAAATGCGGAAGTTGGGGAATGAGGATTTGATTGGAAGGAACCATTAGGGTATTGGTCCTCTTTAATACCTAACGGCGTTAAGTTGGGAAGCTCTTTTTCTCCTTAAGAAAATTCACTGCGTTGGTATTTTTCAGCCGTGAGTCTGACGAGTCAGCAGTTCTCTTAATGTTAAGTCAGCATGATTTCAGTCGGCGTGGCGGTTACAAGGGTTATCTAGATTTCAGTCAGATATTGTTCGTTCGGATGAGTTGAGTCAGGTGTTTTCACTCGGATCAAAGGCATTTAATGGTAGTTGTTCTTCGGGCAACTTATTTGACTCGAAGTATCGCGATTTCAACGAAGTGTTTGGATGATGGTGTTTTTGTCTGGTGATTTCATTTTTCAATGGCTAAGTCTGGTTTAGTCGTACAGCAAATCCTACAGTGATTATTCATGGACGAGAACAAATAGTATTATCACATAGATGAGCTCATGGAAGAGGAACACAAAGCATTCATTGGAAGATAGAGTTCATTGCAATATTCCGCCTACAGATACAAGGAGCTTCTTTACGGAACATTACATTACTAATTAACTACTCCTATTCTAATTGCCGACACGACTGCGCTTCTTGGGGGCAGGGCGGCGTTCTCATCGCTACTGCCGTCATCATTGTCGTCGTCATCGCCGTCCTCATCGACATCGTCGTCGTTGTTATCGCCGCCATCACCGCTGTCATCGTCATCCTCGTCCTCGTCGCTGTCATCGTCATCCGGGCCGCTGAGGCTGGGGTGGTTGAGGCCCCAGTGCATCGCCTTCTCCTTCCAGTTGTACTGGTCAGAGTCGAAGGAGGAGGAGGAGTCCGCTTCCTCTAGCAGTTTCTTCCCCTTATCATCGTCGCTATCACAGTGGGGCTCGGCGTCGCTAGGCGGGTCCTGCTCGCTGGGGCCGCCGGAGAAGATCTCGCCCTCCAAGTTGGAGAACTCTGGGCGATTCCTACAGTTGCCGACCATGATCCTCGAAGGATGGAAGGGGGTGTTTGGCAGTGGGCTCTGATGTATGCACAAGGCAATGAAGGTGTGATCAATGCAAGGGCTCAGACCTTGGTTATATAGCGGGCGAAGCGCAGCTTCGGCTTCTGCAAGTACGCGCACAGGGATGGCATTTCGTATTCGGGATGGACACGTGTCACTGATCTACATGTGTGACGGTTCACGAAAGTTGGATCTGTGAGCAGTTGTGTTTTCAAGGTAAAGCATATACGACAAGGAAAGAATGGCTCTTCGTATTCTCGGCAATTTCCCAGTTTACACCCAATGGGTGGGGAATTTTTTCTCGAAATTTTCTACTGAGACAAAAGCATGAAGACTTCAGTCGGACGATAATGAGTCGAGGGAGCTCTTTGGATCTTCAAGCTGATTGCTACTCAAGTCAACTTGAAGCTCTGGGGCTACACCCAATGGGTGCACCTAGTCGGTGCAACCATTGAAAAGCTGCATTGATTGACTCGAGGGAATTTATACTTTGAAAATTTTAGATTAGTTGGACCTTCAAGATGAATGCTACGCAAATCAACTTGAAGCTCAGGGGCTTTGCCTATTGGGTGCACCTAGTTAGTGCAACCAATGAAGTAAGAAGATGATTGATCTGGAAGCACAGCTATTAAAATCTGTCATTCTTTGGATCTTTAAGCTGATTGTTGCTCAAGTCAGCGTAAAGCTCAGGTGCTACACCCAATGGGTGCACCTAGTCAGTGTAACCATTGCAAGAATAGGATAATTGACTCAGCAGCATTGTTCATTCGGAGCTGCGGTTGGCTTTGGGAGTCTCGAGTCAATTGTCCTTTGAATTGACTCGAGCTTCGGGGGCTTGTGGGGGATGAATATCCCCTGGCTCCTCATGGTGTGGATCTAGGACATGGGCTATTGGTGGGCCTGAGTGGGGCAAACGGTTGACCTCATGGGCCGGTTGCTTAACTCAGGCCCAAATACAGTCGTGAAAACTTGGAGATCAAGACAAAGATATCGTAATTCAGGGAAGCAAGGAAAGAAGCCTAACCCGGACTCAGGGTCTGGGATTCATGGAGATCAGGGAAGATACGATAGAAGCCGAGATTCTGCTTGATCTCTTGTAACCTAAACTGACTAGGAGACATAGAAGGAACTCAACTTGTAACCCAAGAATCCGTCAGGCTATATAAGGCGGATGAGGGACCCCTACATAGCATATCTCAACCCATCGCAATCCAACAAACACGCTCTCACACAAATCCCTAGCCTCCATTGTAATCTTGAGGACTCAAAGCAATACATCTCGCCACAAACAGGACGTAGGGTGTTACGCATCTCGCGGCTCGAACCCGTATAAATCTCTGTGTCTGGTCGCTTTTCCGGCGAACCATCGAGCTACGTTCATCTCGCTAACCCTCAAAAGCACCTCGTGACATATCCCATGGTGCACTAGTGGTGTAAAACCCCAATAGTACGACCCATCTAAAAACTAGCAAAAGAGTCTCTGAGTTCCCTTCTTTCGACTTTATGGCACCTAGAGCTATTGATCCTTGATCTTCTCGCTAGAAAGTCTAAATAGTAGCCGTCCTTCAAGAAATTTGAGTTGAGGGGTCTCTTTTGGTCAACCAATGAGCACGATATAGAATATAATACCTTCATGTCATGAACTCATTAGTAACAAAGTTAAATTGTCATTAATCACCGAAACCTCTACCTCTTAGGGTCATGTTTCTCACAATATATATATGACATTATGACCCTTTGAGAGTTGGGGATCAAAGAACCACAAAACAAGAGTGACAACTCTAGTTGGCATGAGAAGGAAGACATGGTGACTGCTCTAAGTGAACTAGAGCTGGCACAACAGAACAACAACTCCAAGAGGAAGATAATACCTTTTCCAATTCCCGTACACACTTGCATGTACTGCAAGAAGAAGGGGCACTATAAGACTAATTGCCTAGATCTTATCGGGATTCTCTGAGAAGAAGATACTACTAAGAGTAGCAACAAGAATTGAATTTGCTTATGCAAAAGAATGTCATGTCAAAGACAAAGAATTTCTTTTAGAAATTTATAAAGAATTATATGATGGTTTTGTGTGCAAGAAATATTTTATTTCTTTTCTCCTTGTGGAGAAACATGATTTCATATACTATGATAGAAAATGAGTACATTCATTGCAGTTTTAGGATTCATGAGTGCATTATTCAGTGTAATAATGAGAATGAGAGTCTCGCCTTCCAACGAGACATGATTTATTTGTTTTCCCTGTGCGATGTTTTATTAATGAAATGAATGCGAAAGAATGTGATTCTCACCATCTGATGAGACATACTCTCTTTTCTTTCCTAGTGCAAAGTTTAAAAGAGAAAGATACATCCATTGCTATAAGCAAGAAATGATATGGTGGAGAAACTTTTGTCGAAATTGTGTCGTTAATGCTTAGGCCACATTTCGAGGGGGAGAATTAGAAAGTTTTCTTGATTAAAAGAATAAACTCCCCATCCACCAGACTTTTAGCCTTGGAATGATGCATTGATTGCATAGAAGAATTTTAACAAAGAGCATGTCTTAAAGATTAAAGAGGTGAGATCCGATCATAGTAAGTACTACGGTTGCCATACGCCATATTAACAAGTTTCAGGAACCTTTTGCAAGGTGCTTGCAAGAGAATGACCAAGATTCTCAGTATATCACACAAGGCAAAACTTGTGGATGGAGGCACTCAAAACTGCCATTCATATACCTAACTAGATTCCAAGTACATGAGTACTTAAGATACCGACTAAGATAAAGCAAAAGCCCACGATAAACTATTTGCAGTGTGGGGCTATTTATCTGACACTAAGACAGTGAGTTGCCACTCCGTTGGCTATTAATCCTAATCAAGGGAGATGATATGAGAACACTGAAGGTTGGACCAACGCATAAGACGGGGTGAATTAGAATTTCTAAAACTATGGCTCCCTAAAAACTACAACTACTGAGCAGAACCTATGCAATAAATCTCGCTATGTGCACTAAGGTTTTGCTAAGTGTTGCTAATTATACTGTGGCCAAGTCTTGCAACCTAGTTCCACCAAGAAACTAACCTATCAAGCTAGTCTAGGAATGTAAGCACACAATTACAAGAATGTAAATGCGGGAATCTAAAGAAATAGGTATAAAGAATGCAAACACCGGATGACAATTACGATGATGGCACACGATGGAGACATGGATATTTTTTCTCGAGGTTCAGGGATGCCAACGTGCCTCTACCTCTTACTCCTTGTTTGGCACCCCCATAGGGCTTTGCCCTCGTGTAGTTCTTAAAGGAATATAGCCTCACCCACGCAAGGCTGGAGGATGGCAAAGTGACCTTTGCAAAGGTCAAGCAACCTAGGTCGGGTCTCTGGATATCACCACGAGCCCTTCTCTCGCATAGTTTTAGACTACGGCCTCAGCCCATGCAAGGGTAGAGGATTGTTGATGTCGTTGGTCCCGCCGACTCCAATAAGGAAGCTTTTGGCCAACGTGCCTAGGGCCTTCCACCCTCTCACAAGCAAGGTGGCGGCCACTCCACACTTCGAAGGGTCTCGCAAGACTTACAGCCGCACTTGTACACCAATGATGTGCACGCAGGCATGTAAGATAGACAAATAGTCCTAAGAAAGGATACAACTAAGCACTAGCTATGCCGGGATGTGACTAGTAAGCTCTTATGGTGGTTGGGCTCTCAAATGCGTGTAGAGTCCCTATGGATGGATCAAGATGGTGCCTCAGCACTTGTGTTAGCTTAGGAGTCTCCAACCACAATGTGGAGGCCTGCCAAGGGGTATATATATGCCACACCTCCAAACTAGCCATTGCGAGCAATCTAATCTGCGTTTCCTATGAATATCGGATCGTCCGACGATGGGACCATTAGACCGTCCGATGCGTACTCCTGACTAGCCGTTGGAATCAACCATTGAGCCTTCAGTCGACCATTGAGACCAATGGACCATCCGATGAAGGTACCGTCGGACCGTCCGATGCGTTGAAGTGCAAAGACTTGGTCTTCTCCTCCTTCACTACCCAGATAGTCTGATGTACCATCGGACTATCCGATGGTGGCACTATCGGACAGTCCAATGCGTGTAATTTCCATCAGATCTTGAATCTTCAATCTTGGCCTTCTTCTTCTCTCCGGACCTTTTGATGGGGCTTCTCCAGACCTTTTGATCGGCCAAAAAATCAGCCCGCTGACCGGTCAGCAGGACCGCTGTGTCAGGGCAGCTGCTTCCAATGGGAAGGAATCTTGGGTCTTCTCTTGTTCCTTTTAAGTCCTCCTTTGAGGTGTTTTTACCTCAAGTCCATCTTTTGCACCATGGGACATAAACAAAAACACATGCACACACATTACTCCCAAATAGTACGTGTTGTCACCTCAACCACCAAAATCACATTAGGGAACTAAGCACAAGGCTTAGGGCCCATTTTCCTTACAATCTCCCCCTTTTTGGTGATTGATGATAACATGTCCAAGCGAGCAATAAATAATATCAATTGAAAGAATTTGAACATACTACTTGCTAGGATGCAATGCAAAGGCAAGATCAAAGGATGCTAATTGAAATATGAATTTATACCAATTGAAGCAAATGAAGTTTAATTCCAAGATGATTGGAAGAATTTACTCATGTATTGCCCTTGCCATGATCTTGTCCCCTTCTTGTAGTCAATGGACATAAGGCTCCCCCTTACTCCAATGCCACTTCTCTCTTTTTCTTCGACCATTGCCTTGATCTTTGATCTTCATATCTCCCCATTGTTCTTGATCATGCGGCAACCCCTTTTCTGGTCCTCTTTGATCTTCCCTTCTGGTTCATGTTCAACTCCTTACTAGCTTGCTTGGGTCCACAATTTCTCCCCCTTTGAAATCAAACACCGAAAAGGCAATCATTAAAAGCACAAGAGAGAGTCCCACGTACTATCATCCTTAGGATATGGAAGTCGAATGGACCATAAGAAATGAAACTCACATAACATAGGCTAAACTCCCCCCAAAAGTGTGCATACATGAGATGGTAGACAAACCATATGCACATTTAGCCAATTAAGACGAGGGGAAGCTTAAACTATATTATGCATTGAGGTAGCCATAAATAATTGAAATGTACACCAAGAAAGTTGTTACCAAATTGAAGCCCATTTTCTTTAACTTCCTACATACCTCCAGGGACATGGGTGAGACTACACACATGATAAACTTGAAAACATTGTTAGTCTCAAAGTAACACAAACCATAGGATAGGCTCCCCCCTAAAAGTGTGCATACAAGCTTTGAATTGCTTGTGAGAGACATGCACTAGACATTCAAGTCCAATGGAGGAGCTCACCCTATGATTTGGACCTAAACTAAGAAACCATGTAGGTTGCTCATGGGTTCGAGTGAGACACAAGCAATCTACCATAAGATAGTCGAGGCATGCATTACATGAATTTAAATATGCTCATGCAATACCTAGGCAAAATTGGGCAACTAGATGCTAAAGGAAATACCAAATGAAAACAAACCTAGTTACCACACATATGGAGGACTTGGCTTTCTAACTTGTGAATTTTTATCCAAATGTAGCCAAGTAATCAAGTCCTCTTTAACCCTTGCAGCTCTACGTTGCTTTGGGAGTGACGGTCTTCTTTTGTTTTCCCTCTCTTTTCATGGTCTCCCCTTTGTTCTTTGACCTACACATGTAGAACATTTGGCCTTCTTTATTGCAAAGGAAGCACACCATGGTTTGACTCTCCTCAAGCTTCTTTACCACCTTGGGATGGTTTGACTCTCCAATGACGTGCACGTAGGCATGTTGGATAGACAAATAGGACTAAGCAAGGATGCAACAAAGCACTAGGTATGTCGGGATGTGTCAAGTAAGCTCTTGCGGTGGATGGGCTCCAAATGTGTGTATAGGCTCTATGGATGGATCAAGATGGTTCCTCAACACTTGTGTTAGCTCAAGAGTCTCCAACCACAAAGTGGAGGCCGGCCAAGAGGGTATATATAGGCCACACCTCTAAACTAGTTGTTGGGAGCAATCTGATCTGCGTTTCCTATGACCATCGGACCGTCCGATGGTGGGACCATCGGACCGTCCGATGCATACTCCAGACTAGCCATTGGAGTCGAACCGTTTAGCCCTCAGCCAGCCTTTGAGACCATCGAACCGTATAATGGAGGCACCATCGGACCATCCAATGCGTTGAAGCGTCGAGACTTGGTCTTCTCCTCCTTCACTGCCTAGATCAGTCCGATGTACGATCGGACCTTCCGATGGTGGCACTATTTGACCTTCTGATGCGTGTAATTTGCATCGGGTCTTGAATCTTCAATCTTGGCCTTCTTCTTGTCTCTGGACCTTTCGATGGGGCCTCTTCAGACCTTTCGATGGGTCAAAAAAATGGCCCACTGACCAGTCAGTAGGACCGCTGTGTTAGGACAGTTGCTTCTAACGGGATGGAATCTTGGGTCTTCTCTTGTGCGTTTAGGTCCTCCTTTGAGGTGTTTGTACCCTAAGTCTATCTTTTGCACCCTGAGACTTAAACAAAAACACTTGCACACATTAGTCCCACATAGTATGTGTTATCACCTGAACCACCAAAATCACATTAGGGAAATAAGCACATGGCTTACGGCCCATTTTCCTTACAAAGATGGTAAGGTGCCATTCCATTGGCTGACCTAAAAGATCGAAGTGTTTTGGTTTTCACTGTCAAGATATACATACGAAGTATGTAGAAATGAGACATGTAGTGTTTCTGGAAATTGTGTTGAACCTTGAATAGAGGATGTACATCCCAATTTCGATACCTGCTGAGGTTGCACCTCCATTTTAAAAGGCTATTGTTGTGACCACTACTGTGGATGTTGGTTCATTAAGCATGACAGTGAATGAACAAGAATGTTTTGACTCACAGTGTCTGAGCCTCTGGCTCTTACTGTGGCTGAGACTATAGCTGATGATCCACCACCAGAGCAGCCAAAAGGAAATAAAATAAGACGTGCTTATAAGAAAAGTTTGAGATTAGTGATCCCTATTGACTATGAGACATTTCTCAGTAAGGATATACCCTCAGAGGGAGATCCCTCTTGGTATGAGAAAGACATAAGAAGTCTAAATTATTATAAATGGCTTGGCGCCAAAGAAGATGAAATTAGATATATGAGTTTGAATT
The DNA here is from genome assembly GCA_030272315.1 of Paspalum vaginatum. Classification (NCBI taxonomy): domain Eukaryota; kingdom Viridiplantae; phylum Streptophyta; class Magnoliopsida; order Poales; family Poaceae; genus Paspalum; species Paspalum vaginatum. The sequence continues at coordinate 30,234,044 of CM059018.1, read as the reverse complement.
CAGTATGGGACTTAGAAGAAATTCCTACAGGAACCTAGACAGTAGGTCATTTCTTTTGGTCAACAAGATTAAGAGAAACTCCAAAAGGAATAAAGAAACATAGAAAGGCCTATGACAATAGGCTTCACATAGAAGAGAAGTTGACTTGGTGAAACATTCTTGTCATTTTTACCAAAAGACTCCTTTAGAATCATTATGGCACTAGTTGCTTATTTTGATTCAGAATTAGATCAAACGGATGTCAAGATAGCACTCCTCAATGGAGAGTTGAAAGAAAACATTTATGTGGCTCAACCTAAGGGTTGTGTCATGAAAGAAAAGGAAAAGATGGGTTGCCACCTAAAGAGATCCATTTATGGGTTGATTGAAGCAAGCTTCTAGGTATTGGTACCTAAAGTTTGGATAAGTCTATAGAAGGAGGACAATTGCATTTATGCAAAGATTAAAGAATTGTGGGTAGAACTTCCTAATGTTATATGTGGATTATATTCTACTAGCTAGCAATGATGAGCATTTATTGCTAAAGACAAAGAAATTCCTTGTCCTTTGAATCATGATATGAAAGATGTGAATTTGGCACCTTGTGTCCTAAGCGTTCAAATCCACAAAGACATAAACAAGAGCATATTAGAAAATTTCCTAAAAAGACATTATGGAAGCCTATTATGCAGTGTCTGCTTCAATAGCCAAGGGCGATAATGCAGATGAAAGTATCACAAGAACATGAGATAGATGAGATGAAAGTGACATAAGAGTATGAGATAGATTAGAGGAATTAATTTCCATATGCTTCAATGATCGAAGGCAAAATGTGTGCTCGAGTATGCACTCGCCTTGACTTGACCTTTATGATCGGGATACTTGGCAGATATCATATGAGTCCAGTAAGGAGCACTGTGTGATAGAAAGCTTTGTGGTTCTCGCAAGAAACAAAAGACCTCATGATGATTTATAGAAAGATAGATGCCCTATGGATCTTTGGTCTGTAAAATACAGACTGGACATGGTGTAGAGACATCGTGAATTCCACATCTGGATATGTGCTTACTCTAGTAAAAGGAGGCATGATATAGAAGAGAGCTACATATGGTCAGTTGTTACATCGTTGATAATGTGATGAACCTTGTAGCTTATCATGAGGCAATGGGGCAGACAAATGTGGCTAAATGAAATTATACCCGGATTAAGAGTGGTTGACAATAGAAATACCACTGAAGACATACTGCAACAGTGAGTCGGCAGCATATTGTACTATCACAACAAGAAGTCAAGTGTGGCTGCCAGGCACATTAACATTGAGATTTATGTTGTGAAAGAGAAAATCCAGAATTAAACAATTGAGAATGAGCACATAATAGTTGAGAGGATGCTCGCGAATCTGCTCACTAAGGTATTCCACCAAGCGTGTTCAAAGAATACGCAACCGGCATTTTGGGGTTACTGGAAAACCAATGATTCTACGATTCTGGATTTAGGGCTATTAGAACAACTGTTTCAAAAGAAAGATGAAGAGAGCATCATTCTAAAATAGAAAGGTGTATTGTAGTCAATGAGTTCAGTGGCACGTAACTGGCCGTCTGCAATGCATTGGTCTCAATATATTAATCTATCAAGAGATGGAGCATAGAAGTTACAGAAACAAGAAAGACCGAGATCAAGGGGGAGAATGTTGGAATTGATCTCGGGCTTGGAAAGGAGATGCCTTGACCGAGCCTGGACCTATAATATGGCCTTGATCGAAGGCCCTTTTACCCCTTGGGTTGTGGCCCCCTTCCACTCGGCGCCACCATAAATAGAGAACCGCAGGAACACACGAACCAACGTTCGTCGTACCTCTCGAGCCAAACAGAAACAGAGGGACCGATCACCTTGGTGCGGGAGTGGAGGGAAATGCCACCACCGTCGTCCCTCTTCAAGTCGTCACCGCTACCATGGACGCACCCTAGTGGAACCCCCATTGCCCAAGTGGCACCGGTCAAGCCATTGTCCACCACTGAAGGTATTTCCCTCTGTCACCTCATTCCCTCTCTTGATCACGACATCCACACATGAACGATCTCCAACACAACACAAGAACCCTAGTGGAAGGGTTTCGGGGGACTAGATCCACACACTCAGAATCCATCACTTGGATCAAGAACAGCAGCAATAAAAATTAGTAAGTTAATATTTTCCTTCTCCTTCCCCTTTGACTTTCCCTTTCCATTGTCATTCTCATCTGCATTCTCATTGTTGGTGTACCAAACTCCTCAATACTTGTCATATTTATCTTTCATTCTCTTTCCTGTTGATACTTGCAAGGCATCTTCACTACTCATCCAAGATTGAATCAGCAAATGGACTTCCCCAATCTCATGAAAGAAAGTATTGCCAGTGACTTGGAGACTAGAGGAGACACGGACAGTAAGATCATGGAAATGCTCTAGAAATTCTACTAACTTCTTGACATTCTGCCAATCATTTTCATTAGGGTGAACAAAGCCATCTCTCTCCTCAGATAGATCAAGGACATAAGAAACGTCATCCTAAGCTAACCTTAAGAACACCTTCTCATAAACAAGTGCAGATTTTAGCATGAGATATGTGTAGTTCCACCTTGTGGGGACATCCAACTTCAAAATGCCTTGCTATCCACTTTCTCTTCCTCCCAGATTTCCTTAAACTTGACAAATCTTGAAGTTCTAGTTTCAATATATCTAACAACAGCTCTAACCCACTTCACAGATAGGTCCACTTCATTCAATCCATCTCGCACAATGAGGTTTACAATGTGTGCAGCACACCTCATGTGCAAATACTTGCCATCTAATATGTTTGTTCATTTAAGCTGCCACCGTAGATAAGTAATACTAGTGTCATTAGCATTTGCATTATCCATAGCCACGGTCATCACTCTACCCAAACCACATTCAGTCATGCTTTTCACTAAGTTTTTCCCAATGTCATCCCCCTTGGGTCCCTTTACCTAGAAAAAACTGATCATTTTCATGTGCAAATTCCAATCATCATCAATGAAGCTCGCAGTCAGAGTCATGTAAGAGTCTTTCTGCTGCAAAGTCTAGCAATCTGTTGTTAGGCAAACTCTCTTACAAGAGTCCTTCACAAAATTCTCCAGTTTGGCTTTCTCTTGGAAATAAAGTCGCACAATGTCCCTAGTAGAGTTCTTCTAGATGGTACTTGGAAATGTGGGCAAGCTCTAGACATAAATTTCTTGAAGCCTGCCTTCTCACCAAAAGCAAAGGGCAACTCATCCTCTATGATCATTTCAGCAAAAGCTTCCCTTAATGCCTCCTGATCAAACCTCCAAGTGGTGGGAGCTTCCCCTTGAGTTGCTTGCAAAGTTTACTACTTTGGATCTTTGTTGAAAACATGAGCATTTATCTTGCAAATGTTGTAATGTTTCTTCAATGAAGATGTACCATGGCACCTTGTGTCAGCCCAGATATCATGACTACAATACTTGCATTTACCAACCCTCACAACACCTTTGCTATCCTTGACCATGTTGAAATGTTACCACATCTCTGACCTTGGTTCAATCTCCTTCCTTCCCTGACCTTTGTCTTCATCATCATCTACATCAATGGCATTATTTTTTGTACCTTGCTCCTGTGACTATGACTTGTCACCCACAGTCTCTACAATTATGTGGCTAGGAGCATACTGTGAGTCAGTACCCACTGATTCCATTTCCAAATCCATACTATCATTAGGTTCTGGCATCTACATGAAATAAAGAGCACCGGTTTTATCACACACTAATTTATTGCAGTATACAATACAATACACTACACAAGTACACAGTTACTAAAGCTGTCAAATTGCATTTAAAAAACAAAAATGTCATCAACAATCAAGCCTCATGCTATATTGCTATCAGTAGTAGATCATCCCTAATTCACTGACCTAATAATTAACCTAACCCCAACTAGTATTCACTATTCAATAACATCATCACCGGTTCACTGCAATCAGCTATCACTAGTTCACTACTGAAAGGATCAAGATGTCCAAGAGGGGGGTGAATTGGACTTCTAATTTCGAAACTTGAAATTAAAACCTATCGGCAAGTCTCAATTCACCCTAGTGTCTAACTAAGTGTGTGTAGAGTTCTACTCGATAACAAAAAGGTTTGCAACCTAGAGCCAAGCATGCAATTCTAAGAATGTAAACTACGGAAAGTAAATTGCATGAAAGTAATGTGGAATGTAAAGAGTGAAGAGATGACACTGCGATTTTTTTCCCAGGTATCGAGGAGTCGCGACTCCCCCTAGTCCTTGTTTGGTGCCCCTCTCAAGGCATTGCTCTCGTGGAGTCTTCGCAAAGACCCCTGGCCTCAAACCTCGCAAGGAGAGGGGTTGGCAAAGTGGTTATCGAAAGAACCAAGCTACCTCTTGACCTTCGCAAAGATCAAGCGCTCTCTTCAGGATGCCCTTCCCCACTCCGGAAAGGTGGGCTCCAAACTACGCATAATGCCCTCGCAAGGGCCTTCTCCCGCTTCTTCCACAATCTCCCAGAAGCTCACGGAAGGCATGACTCACAAGCCGTCTAGGTGATCGCAATCACCAAGAGTAACAAGCCTTGGTCTTTACTTGATTCAACTTCCACTCAAGAAGTTCTCTCTCTCAAGTCTCTTGCCCCAAAGCTCAAAGATTTGTGTGGATTTTGGTGCTTGGGTGACCTTTGTGTGTGTATGAATGTTGCCTAGTCGCAAAGGTGTGAAATGGAAAGGGGGGCTCTATATATAGAGGCCAGCTCAAAAACTAGCCATTACTGTATGATATCAATTCCTGCGCAACAACCGGACGGTCTCGGTGCTGGAACCATCGGATTATCCGATGCGTACAAATGCCTCGGATCAAGCTCAAAGCAACCTCCTGTCCAGAATGTCCGGTGAAGCACCGGATGGTCCGGCCCCGGATGGTCCAGAGCATACAACATGCACTGGGACACCCTGGAACAACTCCCTGCCCAAAACGCCCGGCGAAGCATCGGACGGTCTGGTGGTGGGACCACCAGACGCTCTTGTGCGCAATAAAGCACACTAGACTCAAATGGTTAAGGACCACAGCTATTATAACACACCGGACGGTCCGTTGCATATGCACAGGATGGTCTGGTGCATACACAAACTTAAGACCAGCGTTGTTTTTATTCAAAACGATATGGATTTTCATCGCCGGAGTTTCTTTGGTTTAAACAAGTGTTGGTGAGTAAGTTTTAGCACATTTTAGACGTATGAGCTTTATGATTAAGATGCACTTGACGATGAGCATAACTTTGAGTGAAGTTTAGTCAAGCTACTCACCTCAACCCCCCTTGATAGTACGGCTTATATAAAAGCTAGCAAATCAATCCCTAAGTGACATTCTTTCGACTTTGCGGTAGTTAGAGCTAACGATCCTTGATCTTCTCGCTAGATGATCCATTGCTTAGTCAATCTTCATAAATTTGAAATTGAGGGGCCTCCCTTGGTCAACCAATGAGCATGAATATAGATATAAATTCCTTCATGTCATGAACTCATTAGTAACAAAATTAAGTTGTCACTAACCATCGAAACCAGAAAGGAGGGTTTAAGATCTTAACATAATTTGCATGATTCCTTAGATGTGGGTGCCGCCCTTCACTTGTCTTGCCAGATGTTGCTACTAGCTCCTGCCTTGACGGCAGGTGTGCAGGCAAGGGAGGCGGGACACAGCCTGGCCACCTATGCCCTTGGGATTTTAGGGCCGCGATCCCGCGGCGCGGAGGAAAGGTTGCCGAGAGCCAGTGATAGCACGTCGCGTGCCACGCCTCACGCCGTCACGCGTGTGCCGGTGCCAGCCACCGCTGGTGTAGGACCGAGACGTGCGACTAGAGAGGGGTGATTAGGAGCACTTTAAAACTCAAACTCACAAGCCCCAAAACTGGTGCTTGAGAAAAGAACTAGACACCGTCCACTAAACAGATACGTGTCTAGCAGCGCAAAGGTGCCGTCCACTGAGACGATACGCACCAAGCGAGAAAAACCTCGAGCCAACTCAACAAGGGCACGGAGGTAACGGATCTTGCAAAAACCGCCACACGATACTCACTGCACCAAAGTGCGTCTCACTAATTCAGAGCAAGCAAAGATAATGGTCTGAAAGTGGGGAATGCAAAAATCTGAAGCAAAAACATAGCAAAAGAACAAACTGCAAGGAATACAGCTGCAACCCTGGCAGAGCCGGACTGTCCAGTGGCAGGAGCCGGACTGTCCGGTGGCACCGGATAGTCCTGTGACCTCTGCCAGACTATGCGGTAGGAAGCCCCGGGCAGACCCCTACACCGGACTATCCGGTGGGCTCTACCGGACTATCCGGTGGAACCGAATTGTCCGGTGGCCCTGCCGGATCGTCCGGTAGAGTCGCAGAAAAGGGGTTTTCACACCCCAGAACTGACCAAATCTTGTCTAATCTTCACGAGAGTTTGCACAGGCCATCTGGACCTTATTCCAAACCTTTTCCAAAAGATCAACACAAAGTGACCATCGGATCGGTGGGAATTTCAGATACCAAAGTGCGTCTCACTGATTCACAGCAAGCAAAGAGAATGGTCTAAAAGTGGGGAATGCAAAAATCCGAAGCAAAAACAGAGCGGAAGAACAAACTGCAAGGAATACAGCTGCAACCCTGGCAGAGCCGTACTGTACTGTGGCAGGAGCCGGACTGTCCGGTGGCACCAGAGAGTCCGATGACCTCTGCCGGACTATCCGATGGGAAGCCTAGGGTAGACCCCTACACCGGACTATCCGGTGGACTCTGCCGGACTGTCCGGTGGAACCCGATTGTCCGGTGGCCCTTCTAGATTGTCCGGTAGAGTCGCAGAAAAGGGGTTTTCACACCCAAAACTGACCAAATCTTGTCCAATCTTCAGGAGAGTCTACACAGGCTATCTGGACCTTATTCCAAAGCTTTTTCCAAAAGATCAAGGCAAAGTGACCATGGGATAGGCAGGAATTTCAGATCTCGTGAGATGGCAATCTTTGGGCAAGAAAGGGAAAAACTCAAGGGGGACTTGCTCGTGGCAATCCAGTAGGATTGAAATGATCTAATTCATAATCTCCATGTCCTAGTAAGTCCAAAAGAGCCAAAAGGACAGGATTAACTCGTGGGCAAAGCAAATCACAAAAAGCCTTTGAGTTTCATCCAAAATCCAACTAGAAAAGGGGGAGGGAGATGGCTGCACACATGAGCACAAATTAGGGATGAATCTTGCCTTGATTAGAAGTGGAAATCAGTGCTTACAAGGTTCAACTCAGCCTACCACCCTTCATCCTCCCACTAATGCAAAGTACTAGCCTAGGGGACTCTCAAATCCTAAGCTAAGCACCCGGTTTAATCTTAAGCTCTTGGCTGGTTGGAAACTAAGCCTAGGGTTTCTTGAGGTGGAAGAGTCACCTAAATGACCAGCCACTTAGGTATATATAGCCCAGGCCTAATCGACACATTTTACACTAAGACCCCTATATTACGGAAACGCCCGTAGGGGCCAAAATGGAAAAGACTCGACTTTCTCAGGGACGGACGACCGCGATGGAGTCTTGATCTTCTTTGGATGCACGCAAACTCCCAGATGACGTCCACGTGACCGGTAGTCCAAATCCGCTGATCGACCCCCGGTTTTGAAGTTAGAAACCGGGAAACTTTAGGGTTTCCTTCCTGGGCCTGGAACGGCCCACTCCACTCTATTTAGGCGAGAATGAGCCCATTCGCCGAGTTTGGTAACTTGGTGGTAGGGTGGCGGATTTGAGCGAACCCACCAACGCCCTCGCCCGTCTTCGCACCATGTACTCGAGGTGGAGCACCGCGGTGGCACCCGGCATCCCCTGTCCATCGGGGTCGCCTCACAGTCCTTCGGAGGTCTTACTCCTGCCGTCGTTGTGCCGCTCCTCCGTGTACCGAACACCTATGGCCGACCGACGTCGAGCATGCCTCCAGTCCTTCGGAGGGCTTCCATCTACCTCCCGTCCATCGGAGGGCCTCCGATCCATCGGAGGTCTTGTGCCCAAGTCCTTCTGGGTCTTTAGCTTTTGTTGACAATCACTCATCACTCCAGAGGCAATGGATCCGGTCCATTGGCTCTTAGCTGGGAGCCAAGGACGCGGGGTGGTGGCCGCCCATCGGTGGGGAAGCAGCTGGATCAGATGGGAATGGGGGACAGGGTAGCACCGTACCGTAGCGGGCGGCGGCTGACCAAGGGACCGACGGAGGGAGCCAGACGAAGTTAGGGTTACTAGGGGGTTATGGGGAGAATGGGAGATAAATAGGCTAGGCCGTGCACAGTGAGTGGTGATGGCACACTGAAAGTTGGACTATAGGGCAACATCGGGTAATTCAGGTAAATAGGGTACTGGGGGTAGGATCTGAATTACCCAAAATAATTTCAGATTTTCAAAAGCAGGATCCAAAATAAGGATTGGGTAATTCAGGTGCGAGTAATTCTGGTGCGGGTTCGGGTCCGTGTATTTGGTATCAGTTTTTTTCGAGGCCTACCCCTCAGCACTCTTTCCTGCTAGCACGAATGTCCAAAAAAGCTGATTATATTTTGGAGTATTTAGTTTGGGGATCCAGACATTAGTGTTTAATGGATCGTAGGACAATGGATGTCTAGGTCCTTGGACCATCGATCGAAGCGGCCAAACAAGCTTGAGTCCATTTGGACGTTTGGTTTTGGTGATCCACTCCTTAGTCTACATACATATGTCATGAAATAGGTGCATGCACGTGCGTTGCCACGAGAAAACACTCATGTACATATGGTTATTTATAATGCGATGCTAACAAGGATCAACATAACAAAATCAAAACTACATCCAACTTTGCAACCATTCTTTAGTTACAGCTTCATACATGTGAAATGCATGTATTCGAGTGAGGTAAAGCATACATATGACTCATAGAAGTAAGATCCGTGGATGTCCCAACTTTGCGGTGAGTGCCACTTGTCACATGAGCCCATGTCCATAGAATTGAGATGGCTTTGATAACTGAATAAGATTGAACCAAATTCAGAGCCTCAGATAGTATAAGCAACAATTTCTCCACATCAGGCTTGATCCGAAGAAATTCTATCTGAAATCTACATCACCCACCCACCATCCATCCATGTATGATCTGCTGACATCACCCACCCACCATCCATCCATAGTATAAGCAACATAGAAGTTCTGATCTGCTGGGAGCATGAAGAAAATCTACATCACCCACCCACCATCCATCCATGTATGACTGGTGTTGGGAAGGTAAAACATTTCAGAACCAATGAGCGGTTTCAACATAATTCAATGCAGCACTAATGGGAGTTCTTTGTTCAACAAAGAAAACAGAAAATGGACAATGGGATAGCATCACGATGAACATCCATAATCAAAGATGAAACTAAATTTGGAAAATACTTATTGGATAAATCATCAGCCTTTAAGCCAAATTCAAAGCCAGCTACTTTGATTCAGGGATCACGTTGCTGCTGTAAGGTAAAGGCAAATACAAAACTTAGAACAATGATTGTTCAATGGAAAACTCAAAATATTAATGAGCAATGCTAGGATACTGAAATTGCATCATCTATTTCACAAATTTGAGACTATCTAACATTGAACAATGCTCCACTATGTAGTACTAATCAATTGTAATAGTTCAGTGAAAAAAGAATCAATTAGGACGGTACAAATAAGGATAATGACAGCAATACTAATGGCCAAAGAAACATTAATAAACAACCTGAAGCATATGATTATTCTAGTTTGTGATACAACTATGCATTAGTACTAAATCTAGACAGGGATCATCTAGACACACGATTAGCAGCCATTACTACTGGATGCACCAAGATTTTTTTTAATTTCAACTTGGAGACAACAAGGAAGGACACATTGTAAGGCCAAATAGTAATAACAAACAAATGAATGCTGGGCCTACCTCAACTGTTAGAATGCATCCAAAAACACTATAGTCAATTAACCTAAAGTAGGTCTCGGAATGGTGTGCGGCCCCCAGGAATTTCGTCCAGAACCATCTTGTGGTATAATCGAGAAAATACCAAGCTGGTGCTGGCTCAAATATAATCACGCCAGTACAATTCAATTAACCAAAGCATTGTACAAAGCAAGGATGTTGAAAAGTTAATGTTACGCATTTGAACCAGGTTTGTTTTGGATCACTACTACCAGTTCACTACCAATCAGTTTTCAGTTTGAGTACCTCTGATTGCAGATTGACATATATCTTCTTAAACTCTTTTAGTACCCAGTTCAGTGAACTACGATTCAGTTCAGCCAATTTCAGTAAATCTGATTGCACATTGACATATCATATTCCTAAACTCTTTTAGTACCCAGCACATTGACATTTTTTAGAACAATGCTGAACTGATGTGATAATAGGAGAAAAAAATATCAAATACTCTATACAGTCGGTAGCTTAAAACTTGGCTCAAAACAATAATGAAAAAAAAAAACAGAAGGTGACTTGATTGATGATTTTTGCACCTGACAAGCAAAAGTCAAATTCTCGAATGGTGTTGATCCCATAATAACCATAACATTACCAAATATAATATCGCCACTCCAATTAAATTAATCAAATCATTGTACAAAGCAAAGATGATGAAAAGTAAAAGCTGTATATTTCAACGAGGTTCATTTTGGATCACTACTACCGGTTCAGTTCACTACCAATTTTCAGTTTAAGTATTTCTAATTGCACATTGACATATCATCTTCTTAAACTCTTATAGTACCCAGTTCAGTTAGCTACCATTAAGTTTAGTCAATTTCAGTAAATCCGAATGCACATTGACATATCATGTTCCTAAACTCTTGTAGTACCTAGCACGTTGTCTATTTTTGGGAAATAACGTTGAACTTGCAAGTTAGCAAGAAAGAGGTATGCTTTCATGCTCACTATTCAGAATATCCATATCTCAACTGGAGTAGCTGTAAATACCTTCTTACTTGGTTTTGGATTAGCTAGGAGGCAGTTCTGTATCGGTTACATGTAAGTTCCCTAGTTCACCTGCGAACAGAGCATACATACACTCAAGCAATAAGAAAAAGTAACTAATGAACTGGCAGAAACTGTGAAACAACAATCAATCGCTACAAACTCGGACGATTTAGTTTTGGTTCAAAATAGTTCGCAGCTCGCAGTAGTAGTGCAACTAAACCAATTTATATACAGATCACGGCCAGATATGGATTGAAATTAGGCCACTGCCCATCACTTGAACAAAACATAAAACACTGACATCATTTGTAGAGAGAGGCTTATTTATTCCGACAAGCCCTTGCTTTTAATGTGTTTTCCAATTTCCATGGCAAAAATATGGCGTGCTTCCAACGTGCCATGTCCTATTGACGACGTGCCATCTCTTTCTAAATAGTCACAGAACTATGGCCCCATACGTCAGTTCCCCACGCTTTAAAACCCCACCCCCACTTGGGCGGTTAGGCGGAAGCCCCCACTCCCTCCACTTCGCCGTCCCACTCTCCCTCCACACCTCCTCCATGACTCCCCTGCTCCTGCTCCGCCTCCTCTGCCTCCTCTCCCTCGCCGCGACCGCAGCTGCGCTACCTGCCGATTTCACTACAATCCTCGCCGTGAAGTCCGCCCTCTCGGACCCTGCCTCTGCTCTCGTCGTCTGGGACCCGCGTCTCTCTCGGTCCCCCTGCCGCTGGCCGCACCTCCTCTGCTCGGACCGCTCCCCGGCCGTCGCCTCGCTCCTCCTCTCCAACCTCTCCCTTGCCGGCACCTTCCCGTCCCCACTCTGCTCTCTGGAATCGCTCGCTCACCTCGACCTCTCCTACAACTCCCTCACGGGGCCCCTGCCGCCCTGCCTCGCCGCGCTGCCGTCGCTCACTCACCTCGACCTCGCTAGCAACGAGTTCTCGGGCCAGGTTCCAGGATCCTACGGCTCCGGGTTCCCCTCCCTCGCCACGCTCAGCCTCGCCGGCAACGTGCTCTCCGGCGCGTTCCCGGGGTTCTTGTTCGATGTCACCACCCTCGAGGAGCTCCTCCTCGCGTACAACCCCTTCGCGCCGTCGCCGCTGCCGGAGAACGTCTCTGGACTCACGAGCCTCCGCGTGTTGTGGCTCTCCGGGTGCGGCCTCGTCGGTGAGATCCCGCCCTCGATCGGCAGCCTGGGAAGCCTCGTCAACCTCGACCTCTCCACGAACAACCTCACGGGCGAGATCCCATCAAGCATCCGGAGGTTGGAGAACGTTGTACAGATCGAGCTCTACTCGAACCGGCTCACCGGGAGCGTGCCCGAGGGGTTGGGGGCGCTCAAGAGGCTGCAGTTCTTGGACGCGTCCATGAACCGTCTCTCCGGCGAGATACCGGCGGACCTCTTCCATGCACCGAGTCTGGAGAGCCTTCACCTGTACCAGAACGACCTGTCCGGCCGCATGCCAGCGACCTTGGGGCAGGCGCCGGCGTTGGTAGACCTGAGGTTGTTCACGAACCGACTCGTCGGGGAGTTGCCCCCCGAGTTCGGGAAGAAGTGCCCGCTCCAGTTCCTCGACTTGTCAGACAACCGGATCTCCGGCCGGATTCCGGCGGCTCTGTGCAGCGCCGGGAAGCTGGAGCAGCTCCTCATACTGAACAACGAGCTGTTCGGCCCCATCCCGCCGGAGCTTGGCCAATGCCGGACACTGACGCGGGTGCGGTTGCCGAACAACCGGCTGTCCGGACCCGTGCCGCCGGACATGTGGGGCCTCCCGCACCTGTACCTCTTGGAGCTCGTCGGGAACAAGCTGTCCGGCACCTTGGACCCGATCATCGCCATGGCAAAGAACCTGTCGCAGCTGCTCATTTCCGACAACGGCTTCACTGGCGCCCTGCCGGCGCAGATCGGCGCCCTGCCTGCTCTGTTCGAGCTGTCGGCCGCGAACAACATGTTCTCCGGGCCACTGCCGGCGTCGCTCGCCGAGGTTTCTACGCTTGGCCGGCTTGATTTGAGGAACAACTCGCTGTCCGGCGAGGTGCCACGAGGTGTTCGGCGGTGGCAGAAGCTGACGCAGCTGGACCTTGCCAATAACCGCCTCACGGGAACCATCCCACCAGGGCTCGGCGAGCTGCCGGTGCTGAACTCCCTTGATCTGTCGAACAACGAGCTCATCGGCGATGTGCCCGTGCAGCTGGAGAACCTCAAGCTGAGTCTGCTCAACCTGTCCAACAACCGGCTCACCGGCGCCTTGCCTCCTCTGCTCTCCGGCTCCATGTACAGGGACAGCTTCGTGGGCAACCCGGCTCTGTGGCGCGACACGTGCCCGAGAGGCCGCCGAGCCAGAACCGGCCGTCGAGGGCTCGTGGGCAGCGTCACCTCCATCCTAGCTGTAGCCGGCGTCGTCCTGCTCCTAGTCGTCGCGTGGTTTTGCTACACGTCGTACCGGAGGCAACACAGTGGGCACGCTGCAGAGCCCCGCGGCGGCGGCGGTGACGGGAGCAGCAGGCCCAGGTGGTTGCTCACGTCGTTCCACAAGGTGGAGTTCGACGAGGACGACATCATGAGCTGCCTCGACGAGGACAACGTGGTCGGCATGGGCGCGGCGGGCAAGGTGTACAAGGCCGTCCTCGGGGGCGGCGGCGAGGACGCCGTCGTTGCTGTCAAGAAGCTGTGGGGAGACGAAGGCAAAGCAGCCGAAAGCACTGGGAAGGACAGCTTCGACGCAGAGGTGGCGACGCTGGGCAGGATCCGGCACAAGAACATCGTGAAGCTGTGGTGCTGCATCCGCAGCGGCGACTGCCGGCTGCTGGTGTACGAGTACATGTCCAACGGCAGCCTCGGCGACCTCCTCCACGGCGGCAAGAGCGGGCTCCTGGACTGGCCGGCGCGGCACCGGATAATGGTCGACGCCGCGGAGGGGCTCGCGTACCTGCACCACGACTGCGCGCCGCCGATCGTGCACCGCGACGTCAAGTCTAACAACATCCTCCTCGACGCCGAGCTCGGCGCCAAGGTTGCCGACTTTGGCGTGGCCAGGATCATCGGCGACCGGCCGGCCGCCGTCACAGCCATCGCCGGCTCCTGCGGCTACATCGCTCCCGGTGAGCTACCTTCTACAGACAGCTTCGATACCCGGCAGGGATTTCCATTTCCTGCTTTGTGAGCTGACGGTGATTTTCTTGCGTGCGTGCCTCCGACTAGAGTACTCGTACACGCTGCGCGTCACGCAGAAAAGCGACGTGTACAGCTTCGGCGTGGTGATGCTGGAGCTCGTCACCGGCAAGAAGCCCATCGGGGAGGAGCTCGGGGACAAGGACCTCGTGCGGTGGGTGCACGGCGGCATTGAGCGCGACGGCGTGGACTCGGTGCTGGACCCGGGGCTCGCCGGCGCGTCCAAGGACGACATGGTCAGGGTGCTCCACGTCGCACTTCTCTGCACGTCTAGCCTCCCGATCAACCGCCCGTCCATGAAGACCGTCGTGAAGCTGCTGGTCGAGGCTGCGCCGACGTCACCGGAGAGCATGCCAAAAGCGGCCGAACAGAGACCGCTTGATGTCTGACATTATCGGACCAGATCATGCCTCCGGAATCAGATTATCAGAATCGATGACAACGAGTTGCTAACCTAGCACGCATTTCATTCCCAATCTAGTACAGATCCTACCTACTGTAGTTGCTTAAAAGATGAACTCAAGACAAGCCTGATATGTTCAAGGTTTTGGTTCATTTGACATTATAATAGCTCACTTTGGTCTCTTCATCACGTTCCAGTTTCTTACTTTATTGAGGTATAATATTGCTTTATGTTTATGTAATGGCAAAGATTTGGTTTAGAAAATGATACCACTTTGACTACGTGGATCATTAGGATATTTCATGGTCATATGTTTGGTCGTGAAAAGTGATTCTGCTGTACTTCAGCTTTTGAGGTTATAATTTGCACCCATAGCTATGGGTTATAACTTGGCTTTGCTACTGCTTACCACTGGCGTCACTTGCCATTTCTGCATGCATTTGATTGGCTGCAGCCTTTTCTTTTACTTTTTTTACCAACATGTGATAGCACGCACGCACGTTGTTAAGAGGAAAATTCCCCTTCTACCGTTAGTGGAAAAGGACGACAACAGCAGGACTGGACACTGTGCACAACCTGTGCTGTCCTTCTAAATTCATGTTTCCTCTCAAAAGCGTATACGTATTGCCTGCAGTATAGGGATCCAAAGAAGGATGCGGAGATCCTAGTTTGGACCTCAAAGTGACTAAAATTTAGGGGATATTCAGATCCGGGGATTAAACTTAGCTCATGTCACATCGGATATTTCAATACTAGTTAGAAGTATTAAATATGGTTTAATTATAAAACTAATTACACCTACAAGGACTAAACAGCGAGACAAATTTATTAATCCTAATTAATTCATGATTAACGAATAGTTATTGTAGCATCACATTTGTTAATTATAGATTAATTAGGCTTAATAAATTCGTCTCGCCCTTTAGTCCTCATCTGTGTAATTAGTTTTATAATTAGACTATATTTAAAACTTTTAACTAGTTTTCAAACATCCGATGTGATGGGGGCTAAATTTTAGTCTCCCGAATCCAAACACTCCCTAGTCATTTTAAAGAAATGGGTCTAAAACATTTTAGCCTATTAGCTCCAAAGAAAAAAACAAAATGGGCTAAAATGTAACATGTAGTTTATTTTAGCTCCTTGGATTCAAATAGAGAGACTAAAAATAGCTAAAGTCACTATTTTAGCCTTTTCATCTAAAGAGATGGTGGTTATCCTATTTACTTTGGCTCTTTAGATCCAAACAAGCCATTAGCGTGCATCTCATGTGGCAGGGGTGGACCATGACTTCAGCAGTTTTTTTTTACAAGGGACTTCAGCAGTTCAGCTGCATTGCAAGGCTGCGTGTAGAATGAGTGATGTGGCCCATTTGTCGGCGAATCCCAGGATGATCATAAAGCAAAGGAAGAAAAAATACCAGTACATCAATGTGCTCAATCATTGGCAGCCGTGACAGGAAAAAAAAAAGAAATTTCTTTTGTGGTTTGGAGGCTGGAATGTTCCACCTAATTTGTTGGGCTTCTTAATTGACGCCGACACCGGATTAAGGATGCAGATGACAGGACAATGTGCAGGAATGGATGTGTGTTGCCTGCTTGGAAAGCTCTGTAGAACGCAGGCATTGTACTGCATTGCAAACCTCTGCAGAACTGCAGGCATTTTCAACCGATCCTAGAGCAGCTAGTGGTTGCCTCTTTTTCTTTCCTTTGTGTAAGTACAGCTGATCTGCTCAGGAAGACAGCGTTCAATTCTGAAACTGAAGATGCTCATCGGTTCATACCGTGTTCTTTTCTTTCTTTCTTACTCAAAGATGTTAAGACTTGAGAGAGAAGGGAGCAGCTGGGTAGGTAAATTTGGTCTCGGTTACTGCATGAACAGCACAGGGGCGGGTCCGTTGGTTCGGTGGTACTACGTACCAGCCTACCAGGGGGATCAGAGTCTGTTTCAAGGACAGACCAGACAAGTGGCCTTTCCGTGCAGCTTCAGCTTCAGAGCTTCGTATCTCTACTGCTGCATGTTGCTTCCAGTTCCCATGGTTCCCTTCCACGGCAAGGTACTAAATAGCGTAGCGTCCGCGGAGCCCGCTGTACCGCTACCGCTACGCCGTAACAGCTTGTGAATAGCGCTGTGAAACTTAGCGGCCGCTATTTGGTGCAGCGGCCGCTATAGCGCTCCGCAATAGCGTTTAGCAGACCGCTGTTACGGGCTGGTTCATCAACTAACCCTATTACATGTATTTGATTCAACCATCTACAGTTCTAATTAAGTAGCAGTGAGTTCATGACGCTCTTTTATAAATGACATATCATGATTATAATTGCAACATAATATTTTTATGTTAATTTTATCTTATCTAAGTGCATTATATGTCTACTTTTTAAGTGATATGTGTATTTATCTGTTAGTTTTTGTTTTTTAAATATATTTTAATATGTTCAAAAGTCATATTATATGACATATATACTTAACTTTATTAGTGATTTTCAAATTCCGCTATTGGAACTTATCGTCCGCAATAGCGTCCGCTATCTGCTATCCGCTGCACAGACACCAATCCGCTACAAACCCGCTATTCGCTGTTTATTAGCTTGTTCCATGGTACCACCTCCATCAGGACAATTCCTGTGCCTTCCACTATTTTCCTCTTGGAAAGCCCTGCGATAAATGGTGTCGGTTGCCAACTTGCGATGTCCTGCACGACCCATGAGCTGCTGCGCCGTGGTCTGTTTGCTTCTGCTCGGACTCGGCGTCGGAGGGCTACGGATGGATTCAGATCGGATACGGACGGATTCGAATCCGGATGTCACTAATTACCATATTTTTATTCGAATTCGGATATGAATGCGGATGTTATCGAATACGGATACAAAACGGATGCTTCGAATACGGATTCGAATTCGGATATCTACTTTGTTTTAGCAATAACGATTTTCTATGTGCTTTATGGTGGTTTTAGTGGAACAAAATTATTAAACAAGTAAAGATTAAAGTACAAGCATATAATACAAATTAATATAACTTAAAATATATATTTAAAAAATTAAATGCATAAAAATAATTAATATTAAACAAGTATATATATATATTAAAGTTTATTAAATATATTTTTATATGATCAGTAACATTTAATTAATATGATCGATCATCTATATTGAGATAACTTTTAAATAGTATGGATACATCCTTAGTAAAATTAGTATTATTAGTCCTTGATCATATAAATAATTTTTGAATAATTTAAATGATGAACAACAATAGATATTAAAATTAATATCATTTTACAATAATTAATAGTCATATAATAATATTTAGATGGTTTACAATGTAATTTATGCTTTACGGATGCGGATGATACCGGATGTTCCATATTTTTTTCAAATACGGATCTGGAATCGACTAGAGAAAAACAATGAAAACCGGATTCGGATACATCCATTTAGTATCCATATTAAAATCGGATACGGATATCCATATTAACATTTTACCGGATACGGATATGGATAATTCGGATGTTCTGACGTCCATATCCATGGACCACGAGGGCTCCATCGGCTCGGCTTCCGTTTCGCAGAAGGCATGGCAAAATGGCCTGAAACGAAGCGAGGTGCATAGGATGGGACTACACTGCATGCGTAGTTGCGTACACACAGTGACACAGGTGCACGCCTCGCTGGCCATAGTGGCCTGGTCTGGTCTCCTAAGACAAGCCATGAACCCCCTACTGCCTACTGTTCTGCTGTAGATGTGACCCTTTTTCAGCTTGTGTTCCAGGGCTGCCGTCGCTTTCCTTCACAAGCGAACACACCCGTGTCTCGACCTGCACTGCAGCAGAAGATAGAGAGGGCCCAGGAGTGGAAGGATATGGAAGACGTTCACTGGGGATTTCCAGCTCGATTCTCCCTGTTTTGTTGGGCCCGTCTGTGCTGGGCATGAATTTGTCCTCCGGCCAATTCCAAGAGAACACTGGTAAAGTGGAAAAAAAAGGAACCATGTCATTTAGTCCTAAATCCATCCAATCAGACAAACATTGCCAATCCAACCTTTTTGTTTTTCACCGTCAATAATCAATATATAGAGAATTAGTCTGATCGATCAATAACAGCATAAACTGATTGGTACATTCATCGTGAAAAAGGTTCTTTCACAACATATTTTCATATTAACAACTCGTGTACACCAAGCTGATGCTCTAAACAACTTTTGTGCCCGACTGCTGACAGTATGAAGCTTCAAATAGGGATCACAGGAATGCTAACATTCTACTACTGTTAACGTTTGTTTCACACCAGGGCATGAGTAGACGAAGCAAAGCATGTACAGGCAATAGCAACGCATGATTTTATATCCATGGGGATGGAGCCCCCCACATGATGAACACATGACAACTACAAAAGACATCCCATGCAGGTGGTTTCCATCAACAAATCTACTCCAAGTTCTAACCCAAAAGGCGCTCACCACTACTTGGGTTCTTTTCTGCATGACGGTGAAAAACACTGCACAGTCTACCAGCCCCAGTGGTGGCCAAACCCAGTCCAACAAAAGGCAGCAGAAATGTGATGTCAAGCTGTCAACCGTGTGACTGATAAAGTTGAAAATGCATCACATTCTACTTTCGGTTGCACAACAAAAGAACCGCCACAATCTGCGTGCAGAGTTTTTTTCCAAACAAGGAGAGCTGCATGTCATTTCAAAAAAAAAGAACCACCACAATCTACATGGAGAGTTGCAGACTAAGAGAAGCACACACATGGAAAAGCAAGCACACATGGGCCCCGTTTGGAACGTTGAAATTTCACAGTAGTCACATACGAAAAACGTATAAACAGAACAACTTTTATTTGTTCTAAACAAACCCTCGATCTATTACTATCATATACTCCATTTGTCTCAATTTATAAATCGTTTGATTTTTTTGGCACCAAATTTGACCGGTTCGTCTTATTCAAAAACTTTTACAATTATCATTTATTTTCATTGTGATTTAGTTTAGCATATAATATATTTTAATTATGAATTGAAATTTTCTATTTTTTCATAAATATTTTGAATAAGATGAGCATGTCAAATTTAGTGTAAAAAAATCAAACGATCTAGAAATTAGAACGCAGAGAGTACCAGTTACTAAGGCTCTTTCCAGCCGGAGCCCAATGAGCGCGCACAGCACAGAATGGATACTGTAGTTGCGATTAAAGTTCAAATATGGGTGATTCTAGAGACAGCCTAAAGTGACCACCTGCAAAAGGCCATCTGGTCAAGTTTGGCTCGGCCACTGGAATTTGTGACACATCAACATCGTGCAGCAGAACACGATTGACGGGGACCCGAACAGAAAAAGGCACGCCATGTTCTGATTGCAGTGAGCAAAATAGTCAAAAGGAGACTGAAGGCCGCTCAGCATATATTCACCAGAAACAGCGGCCAAATGCAGGTCCAGTAGGATCAGAAACATGAAAGGTGTTGAAAAGCTTTGTAAACCTTATTTCACAATGCACTCAGCAGAAATATCTGACTTAAATGTAATCCAATTTCATTTGAGCAAGTGCTTCACGTCGTGTTAGATGGACAATCAGCTGTGTACTCTGGTATTAGTAACATCTTAATCTTAATATTACTGATTAGATGCTTCTTTTGGAGCCTTCACGTTAATCCTCACCAGAAGAGCTATGAAAAAAGATAAATTCTCGAAATTCTCATAAAAATCAGAAACATCCAGCCAGTCCATCACGTGGCTCTAATATTAATAGACATTAGATCAATTATATTTTCTAAAAAATTATCCACCATGCCAATATAAAAGATAAAATAAAATAACCCCCTAAATTTATATAAAAGTTACTCATCATGCCATCATGAAAGATGAAATAAAATAACCCTCTAAATTTATATAAAAATTACCCATCATGCCATTATAACATATGAATTAAAATAACCCTCTAAATTTGCATAAAAATTACCCACCATACTATTATAAAATATTGATTAAATAATCCCTAAACTTTCATATAAAGTACTTACCATGCCATTATCAAAGATGAGTTAAAATCAGCTCCAAATCTGCATATAAATTAACTAATATGCTATCGTGAAAGATAAATTGAAATAATTTCTAAATTTGTACGTAACCCACAATGTCATTAAGAAAGATGAATTAAATAATCACCTCTAATATTGCTAAGGATTAAATCTATATCTATTAATAAAACTCGCACAGGTTAATGGACTAGTTATACTTAATGTCAGTGATGTGGTTGCCCTATTATTGCGGTTTTGAAAAAATATAAATAATATGGAAGAATATGATTTTGTACTCCCCTTGGATTGTACAACTTCATATGTGCTAGCCTGTTGTATGCTCCAATAGGATATAATTGAGATGGCATTGTAGATATTAGTGCTTCACATGTCCTGATGATGGCATGGGACAACACTCCTTGGAGTACTTTGGCAAGTTGAACTGTGCTCTTTTCTCAGGAAAGTCTGGTTGTCGCTGGTATACGACTGAAGCAGCATGGATAAGGATGCCCGCAGTCAGGCCCCAGATAATGTACTTCTTGTTCCCTTTTTCGTAACCGAAATGATGAACTGTGAATGCTTGTCCCATCCATTCTAGATCATCAGATGTCCGGTTCTCATCCTGCACGATCACCACAAAATATATAAGAGGATAAATGGCATTGGGTCTAATAAAAGGTATCAAGTCATAGCCCCCTTTGGAACACATGAAAAATTCCTGTTCCTGCGTTTTTCAGGTGAAATTGAATTTCCTGTGAAATTCCTACACAACTTCTGTGAAAATCCCGCGTTCCAAAGGGGGCCTAAGTGAAACAGGTTCCTCTTGTCAATCTTTGTAAACTAGTGCTAGGTTTATACAACAGCCATTTTAATTTGCTTCTGGCAAGTAAGACATGCATATCATCAAAATGCAGTATATTACGGCAGTGCGATAGCACATGCATTTAACATGTTTTATCATTAAACTACTATTTTTTGGTAACTGTAAAGCCAATTACATAATTTAATACCATGTTGCATAGAAAGCTGCATGATAAATCTTACACATCATGTAGTTAGCATGGTAATAACACAAAGATACTAACCTTGAGGAACATCTCTAGGGGAACATCGAAAATTGCATCCACCTCAGCAACATTAAGAACAGGTTTAAACGCTTGTATGTCTGAAAGTATGCCAACAACAGGAACAACTACCAGAAGATGCTGCCAAAGACATGCAGAATATTTATTGTAAAAATATAGTAAACAGAAGTTGTGCACAACCTATTACCCAAAGAATGAGGCACAATAGTTTGCTGGGGTATCAATTCTTTGCCACATCAAAGACTTGTCGCTGACATTTGGGTCCTGGGACCCCGTGTCAGCCAGGAACGGCAAGAAAATGCACTTTTTTAGGAGACAAATTATGTATGCAAGTGTTGCAGTGAAACAAAAATGAACTACTGACCTACTTGATTAGGCATTTTACATCTACACATTCAGCAGCAAAATTTAGGAGCTTAGATTCTGCTCTATATCTGAATGATATGAATAGAAATAAGTGGTGTGCTAATACCTACGAATTTCACATTAACTTCATCCTCATATGAGACATTTTGGAACTACTGTTCAGAGACCAAATTTATCATATAAAATAGGAAACAAAGCACCGACAAATCGATGATAAAACAAACTTGTATACAGCAATCAAATACTGATTTATATGACAAATGGATGATAAAATCAATTTTCCATATTTGAGATAGGTATAGCAATTGCTATGCAACTAATCCTATAACTTATGATGGTAATCCAAGACACTGGAAGGAGAAAAATCTGACTCCTTATGTGGCACAGAATGATTGATGTTAATCATATAATACACCAGCAACGCAACCCTCACATGGAGAGGAATGCAGTAAGGTTTAGGGTTACAAGACGAATGGTACATGTGTTTGTTACGTCGGCAGCCCTCCTGCAGGTTATGGCTTCACCCTCACAACCAGCGTGTCTTTGAAGGAACCAGTCCTAATTTATTTTGACTTTTGTCCCTTGCTATAGAGGAATTGAGAGACTGGAGTTTGTCTGGGGCAAAAGGGGTTTCCCATCTTCTCGGGAAACAGTAGTTCAGTCTGGTCGGGTAGTGTTCTCTGTATGTCATAGGTGATCTAGCCTCCTTGTTTCTTGGGGCTGGGTTGAGTTGTGTGGATGTGAGTGTGTTGTAAGGGTTCTCGTCCCTTTTTTCTTCTTAATACAAAGATACATATCTCTCCTGCATGTCCAGAGATTGAAGTCCCAGAGTGAAATAAAAGCTGTTTAACAGATGTGATCTAGTACTTATAGATTTTCACAGATCTCCGCTGAAGTTGATTTAACTTCACATATGTATTTCGTTCCGATGTCTAATCAACAAAAAGAGAAAGGCCCTGTGCTCTTCCATTGATGTATTGACATTTTACCAGACGAGAGAAATATTTCATAATGCTTTAAGTGAGAATAAAGGAACTATACTTTGGACAAGAAATGTTCAAGAGAGGTAACAATGGTGACCAGAGCTGGATCAAGCCCAATCTCCTCTTCTGACTCCCTTAATGCTGTTGCTACATCATCAGCATCGTCCTCCTCAGCCTTTCCACCTGGTAATGCAACTTCCCCTGAAAAAATCAGATGGAGAAAAACAAATCATAAATAAATAAAAGTGATCATTTCTCCTTCATAAACCTAGTCAATTTTTCAAGGTATTCATAGTAAGCTATGCTCATATGAATTGGTTAAGCTCCAAATGGATGATGGATCAGTTAGCTTCCACGAGTTGACGGTAAGTTGGCAAATATAGGACCAAACAACTCATGTCTGAGACAAAGGAAAAAGTTTGAGCCCATCTGTGACCCTGATTCTCCAAATGCAAAAGCAGTTGCAAGGCTAATCTGGACAACACACTATACATCTAGGTTGGCTGTGCCTCGAATTAATGTGGCCACAATTTATTTCATTTCAGGGGGGACTCGTTAATTACTGTTAGATATATCTATATATCTCTGTATTTCCTATATGTATTGTAGAGGGTTATGTGTATATATCCCTTCATGTACTGGTGTATATATATCAACCTAAGAGCCTCATAATGAATATAAATGCTATTCGTAACATCGTATACAGAGCCAAATTAGGGTTAGGTTTTCCTCTCCTCTTCTAGATCGTTCCTTGCACATTGCACTGCGTGTGTCCACCAAATTTTTCGTCGCTGCCTTCTTCTTCCTGAAGCTGGTGTCGATTTCTTCGACGATCTGCTCATTCCGCACATCGTTGATCCAATCCTTCGCTCATCACTGCGAAGCCTACGTCATCTGCATCTACCGAGCGGCTCCGGCTCTTCTACGCACTCTCGCGCTGCCCAAGGCCGCCCGCCCGTCGTCTGCACGGGGTCGCCTCCCGCTTGTCCGCGCACGGGGTTGCCGCCCGCTCGTCCGCTGCGCGGGGTCTCCGTCCGTCCGCCCGCCGCCCACCGCCCGCTCGCCCTCGCAGGGTCACCCGTCGCCGTCCTCGTAGGGTCAACCGCGCCCGCTCAGGGGTTCGCCCGACCTCCGCTCGCTCAAACACGCGGGGCTTCTTGCCTGCCGCGCGGGGCTACCTCCGTGCTGTCCGCTTGGAGTCCGTCTTCTGCACGTGGAGGCACCTCCTGTAAAAAAACTGCTGCTATGGCGCCCTCGGCTCCTTCCAACGATGGTGTTCCCGTCCTTCGCTGTCCGCTGCTATTTGATGGGATTAACTACCGTGTCTGGGTTCCTCGTATGCGGTGGCACATGCGTGGCTTGCGCCTCTGGGAGTTTCTTACTGGCCAGCTTCCATGGCCGCCTTGTCCGACGGCTCCGGAGGGCCTCTAATATTCCAGAGAACGCAACCGATGAAGCTAAGAAGGAGCTCCTTGCCGATTTTGATGATCTTATGGCATCCTACGAGTCTCAGTTCAGTGCTTACAGGGGTTGGTTGGATAAGGATGCTCGTGCTAGGTCTATTCTTATCACTAGCATGGAGGATCAGTTTGCTGCAGAGATCGTTAACTTTGATCGGTCTCATCAGATGTGGTCTTTTCTTCGTGGTCACTACAAGCCCACTAGTCACTCTGCTTATTTTGCTGCTATTCGTCAGGAGCAATTGATACGTCATGGTGATCTTACTGTTGATAAGCTCTACACCCAGCTCTCTGCTATCTGGCGTCAGATTGATTCATTACATCATCCAATGTCGCCGAGTACCTGTGAGTTCTGCCAGGGCCATCAGTCAGATATTGAGCTTCAACGCACATATGCTTTTTTGGCCCGTCTCCGTGATGAGTATGAGCCTCTTCGTGCGCAGCTTCTTGCTCGTCATCCTTTTGTCTCCTTGATGGATGCTCTCGCAGATGTTCGTAATGAGGAGACTCGGCTTCGTACTGCTGGATTGTTACCTTCTGTGACTGCTTTGGCTGCTTGTTCTTTGCCCTCGCGGCCGGTTGTTCCTCCACCGTCTTTACCCTCGTCAGCGTCTGCGCCCTCTCCTCCTGCCCGAGGGGGTGGTGGTGGTCTTCATTGTGATTATTGTGGGAAGGACGGACATGCCGAGGCCTTCTGTTACAGGAAGAAGAAGGCACGGTGATCTCAGGCTCGTCAGGCTTCACCAACTTCACAACCTTCTGGTAGTGCTAGTACTGGAGTGTCTCAGAGGAGTTCTACAGATCCAGTTACCCAGGAGATGCTGATGCTTCTTCGTCGCCTTGCTGCCTCTTCACCGTCTGGGACTGCTAGTGTTGTGACCCTACCTGCTGGCTCATCAGGTTCTGCTGCTGCTTCTCAGTCTTCCACTCAGGGACCACCAGGTACTAATACATGAATTCTTGATTCTGGTGCCTCTTTTCATATGACTCCTCATCGTATGCATTATCCATCTCGATCTCTCACTGTTCATACTGCTGATGGGTCCCCTCTTTCTGTGGCTGGAGAGGGCACTCTCCTGTCTACCTCTTTTCATGTTCCTAATGTTTCATATCTTCCTGATCTAACTATGCAGCTTATGTCCGCTGGTCAGCTTACTAATCATGGTTGTCGTGTTATCCTTGATTTTGACTTTTGCTATGTTCAAGATCATCATACGGGTCACCTGGTTGGTACTGGCCCTCATCGTCGTGACTCTCAGCGTCTTTGGGAGCTTGACTGGCTTTATCTACCTTCCGCTGCCCCTATCAGTCGTGTTGGCTCCGCTTTGGCTGCTTCGTCCACCTCGTCCTTCGCTCAGTGGCATCATCGACTGGGTCATTTGTGTGGCTCTCGTCTATCCACCTTGGTTCGTCGTGGTCTCTTAGGTTCGGTCCCAGGTCATGAGTCCTTAGCTCAATGTCAGGGTTGTCGTCTGGGAAAGCAGATTCAGCTTCCCTATCATTCTAGTGAGTCGGTGTCTGGGCGTCCTTTTGATCTTGTACACTCAGATATATGGGGTCCTGCTCCTTTTGTTTCAAAAGGGGGGCATCAATATTATATAATTTTTATAGATGATTTTTCTCACCACACATGGATTTACTTTATGAAAAATCGTAGTGAGGCTTTATCCATCTATAAGAATTTCTTTGCTATGATTCGCACTCATTTCGACACTTCTATTCGTACTTTTCGTGCCGACTCCGCAGGTGAATACCTTTCTTATGCTCTTCGTCGGGTCCTTTCTGCGCAAGGTACCCTTGCTCAGTTTTCTTGCCCTGGAGCTTATGCTTAGAATGGTGTTGCTAAATGCAAGCATCGTCATCTCTTCGAGACTACTCGTGCTCTTATGCTTGCTTCTTCTGTTCCCCCTCATTTCTAGGCAGAAGTTGTCTCTACTGCTGCATATTTGATTAATATTCAGCCTTCTTCTGCTCTTCATGGGGACATTCCTCTTGAGTGTCTTTGTGGTAAGGCGCCTGATTATTCTAACCTTCGACTTTTTGGTTGTGTTTGCTATGTGCTTCTTGCACCTCGTGAGCGCACCAAGTTGACCGCGCAGTCATTTGAGTGTTTCTTTTTAGGATATAGTGATGAGCATAAAGGATAGCGTTGTTGGAATCCGGTTGGTCGACGCATGAGGATATCTCGGGATGTTGTCTTTGATGAGTCTCGTTCTTTCTATCCTCCTTCCTCTGATGCTTCTTTAGCATCTTTAGTTGACCCTCTCACCTTTTTGTTTATTCCTGATACTGCTATTGCACATGACACTTCTCGATTGGATTCCTCTCCTACTGTGCCACCTTCAGGAGTTGTGCCTCCTTCTGTAGTGCCACCTGTAGCGTCTCCTTCGAGTCTTCTTCTTTGATTCCTGACTATACCACAAAGCCTCCTGTGACCCAGGTCTACACACGCCGTCATGCTTCGACTCCTTCTGAGCCTTCTTCTGATGAGCCGTCTTCTGAGCCTTCTCTTGATGCGCCATCTTCGGCTGCTTCTTCCCCTAAGCAGCTTATTCGTCGTGGTCATCGGTCTCGTCAGCCTGTTGATCGGTATGGCTTTAGACCTGTTACTTGGCAAGGTTTTGCCGGTACTGTCCTTTCTGAGCCACTTTCCTATCGTGATGCTATTCTTCATCCAGAATGTCAACTTGCGATGGCTGAGGGGATAGCTGCCCTTGAGCGTACGGGCACATGGGATCTTGTTCCGACTCCCTCTCATGTCCGTTCTATCACCTGTAAGTGGGTCTATAAGGTTAAGACTCGCTATGATGGATCTCTTGAGCGCTATAAGGCTCGTCTTGTTGCCCGTGGTTTTCAGCAGGAACATGGTCATGATTATGATGAGACATTTGCTCCTGTTGCTCATATGACCACTGTTCGCGCTCTTCTTGCTGTGGCCTCTGTTCGTGAGTGGTCTATCTCTCAGCTTGATGTCAAGAATCCCTTTCTTAATGGTGAGTTGCGTGAGGAAGTTTATATGCAGCCACCGCCTGGGTATTCTGTTCCCGAGGGTATGGTTTGTCGTCTTCGTCGCTCTCTCTACGCTCTTAAGCAGGCTCCTCGGGCTTGGTTTCGGTCACGGTTGCTGGTTTTTCTACTAGTGCTCATGATCCTGCTCTCTTTGTACACAGATCATCTCGTGGTCGTACTCTTCTCCTCTATGTTGATGACATGATTATCACTGGAGATGACCCTTAGTTCATTGCCTGTGTCAAGGCACGTTTGAGTGAGCAGTTTCTTATGTCTGATCTTGGTCCTCTTCGTTATTTTCTTGGGATTGAGGTTTCCTCTACACATGAAGGATTTTATCTATCTCAAGAAAAATATATTCAGGGCCTTCTTGATCGTGCTTCTATTACTGATCATAGGACTGATGAGACTCCCATGGAGCTCAATGTTCACCTCTCTGCCACTGACGGTGAGCCTCTTGATGATCCTACTCGTTATCGTCACATCGTAGGGAGTCTTGTTTATCTTGGTGTTACTCGTCGTGACATTTCCTATTCTGTGCATATTCTGAGTCAATTTATTTCTTCTCCCACTCAGCTCCACTATAGTCACCTTCTTCGTGTCTTACATTATCTTCGTGGGACTATGTCACGTCGTTTGTTCTTTCCACGCTCTAGCTCTTTGCAGCTTCAGGCTTACTGTGATGCTACTTGGGCTAGTGATTCCTCTGATCGTCGATCTCTTTCTGCTTATTGTGTTTTTCTTGGTGGTTCCCTTATTGCTTGGAAGACTAAGAAGCAGACAGCAGTTTCTCGTTTGAGCACAGAGGCTAAGTTGCGTGCTATGGCTCTTGTGACGGCAGAGGTGACTTGGTTACGATGGTGGCTTGCAGATTTTGGTGTTTCTGTTCTCCTCTTTTGACTGACAGTACAGGTGCTATTAGTATTTCTCGTGATTCAATGAAGCATGAGTTTACTAAGCATATTGGTGTTGATGCATATTATACACGTGCACAGGTTCAGGATGATGTGGTTACTCTTCGCTACGTGCCTTCAGAGTTGCAGTTGGCTGATTTCTTCATGAAGGCACAGACCGGAGCTCAGCACAGCTTTTATCTCTCCAAACTCAGTGTGTTTGATCCACCTTGAGTTTGAGGAGAGTGTTAGATATATCTGTACATCTCTGTATTTCCTATATATTGTAGGGGGTTATGTGTATATATTCCTTCATGTACTGGTGTATATATATCGGCCTAAGAGCCAAATAATGAATACAAGTGCTATTCATAACAATTACAACTCATGAACTTCCTAAGGCAGGCAAATAAAACTCACCTAGGAAAATGCCACCGACCCCATTCATTTCAATCTAGTACCTTAACTCATTTGATATGCCTAAATAACTATATCCTGGCTGTTTTATCTTTATAATTTTGTGCTATGCGATGACAAGTGTTGATAGTTTGATGTTCAATGTGCCTCAAGTGAAGGGCATGCATGGTTGAGCAATGCAGCTTCTTGGCCTATTCCTAGGGTGCTGGTGAATGAAAAGTCCTTTATCCA
Organism: Paspalum vaginatum; assembly: GCA_030272315.1. Lineage (NCBI taxonomy): Eukaryota > Viridiplantae > Streptophyta > Magnoliopsida > Poales > Poaceae > Paspalum > Paspalum vaginatum. The sequence continues at coordinate 30,205,043 of CM059018.1, read as the reverse complement.
AAAGTTCCCAACAAATATTGAGCATTTGGGCATATCATGCAACGAGAAGGGGCGTCCGCGCCGAAGGTGACGGCCGATGTCGGTGAAGCGCTCGTTGAGGCCTCGGATGACGTTGAGGACGAGGGTCTCCAAGATCACCGAGGGCATCGGCCATAGACTCAGGCGGCGGCAGTAGTCGGTGATGGAGAGATCGCCCTAGGACGAAGGTGCGGAACTGAGCATCGAGAAGAAGTGCGCGGTGTTCCCGGTTGTCGAGGAATTGAGTTTCCACAGCGAGCCAGGCAGTACGTGCGGTAGAGGCAGTGACGAGGTCAGTGGAGAGGGTGTCATAGATCCATGACTTGACGACGCAGTCCATGCAGGTCCAATCGGGGGAGGAAGGCGCCTTCTTGGAGGAGATGACATGATCAGCCAGCGAGTACTTGCCGAGGGTGAGCAGCATCTGCTCACGCCAGCGGCTGTAGTCATCAGAGCCGACGTTGAGGACAACGGGCACTAGGGACCTGATGTTCTGGACAGCTACGGCCTGTGAGTGGAGGTTCAGCAGGGTGGCAGCTTCATGGAACGTCATGGGGTCTGGATCAAGGGACCCGGTAGAGGAGAAGACGTCATCGTCATCGTCTTTGCCGTCATCATCGGGGTCGGCGATCGCGGTGTCATTGTCCACGGCGTCATCGTCCTTGGGAGCATCGGTGGGCCTTGTGGGCGCGCGCAACCCGCTTGAGAGCATCGTGGGCGCGCGCGATAGCTGCGTTGCGCTCCTAGACGGCGGTGGCGGCCTCCTTGTCGGCTTGTTCGGCGGCGGTGATCGCAACATCGCGGGCCTCTTGCTGGCGATGCGCTGTCTCGGTGGCGGCGGAAGCTTGCTCGACGGAGGGCTTGGGAGGAGGATCCATCGCAGCAGCAATGCAGGGAGAGCACGCGCGCGAGGGGAGGATCGGCGGGCAGCAGGCCAAAGACGGCGCGCGTGCCTGATCAGGGAGGCGCTAGGGCAGCCTTGGGTTAGCGCCGACGGCGGCTTTGGGGAGCGGAAGCGAAAACTGGGAAAGCCCAGTCTCGTGATACCATGAAAGTAGGGCAATCGAATAGATTGATTGATCAGGAGATACATGTACACATATATATATATATACAGGAGAGGAGGAGAGTCCTATCCCTAGAGGACTCGAGTCCTAGTCCTGATCTATTAGGGGGTGGCGGCCATAACATGGGCCGACCAGCCACGCCTGAACCCTAAGCCCATACGGGCGATGAATTACATAAGGCCTTAAGCCCACATAATTTCTATTAAATATGTTTTAAAGTTTTTCTATTTATAAGTTGTCTGATTTCTTTGACTGGCATTGGATTAGCTTTGTGATACGTGTGTGGTTCTGATTTTCCATTAAGTTGTTCAAAAGTAATCAGATACCCAAGCCTCGGTACCTGCATAAGCCCTTTATTTGTGGGATAAATAAGCTTAGCTCTGGTGGCTTGCAACTACAACTAATAAATATCTCAAGCACCCTATCTTTAGTATTTATCTAGTCTCTTGCTACTAGAGTACTAGACATGTACCAATGCGCTAGATTCAAGTAATTAACCATTGGTCCGGATTGGTGCGTCAAAAAGTTAAAGACGCATGCTGCTCAGATAGCTAAAATATATGCACCTTCTGACCGAGTCCCCATTTCTGATATGCTACTATATACTCACAAACCAGAGGTAACCTACAATCCTGCCATGTTTTATGTGAAAACAAACACCTGTCATTTCTGAATTACAGAAAATGATCACTAACACTTCGGAAAGCCTATGCATCTAGGTCAACGAGCACCAAAGACTAAGATCAATTGAACATGATCCTAAGGATCAGCCTCATAAGTACTGAACTGAAAATCGCAGGATGCAAGCTTACACTAGCTAGTAGATACGATGAACTAGCAACATTTCATCTGAAACAGTACTCATAGAACCCGGAATCCCACTCGTTTCTATTCTATTACAATATCTGGCCAGGCCGGTCACCCGATTCCTATGTCCCATTTCCCGTTTCCGAAACTGGCAGAACGACATGGCTGAAGCAGCAACTCACACTAGAAGCGAGAAAGAAGAATCCTAAATCCCAACCACTGCGTACGCTAGCTTCCCCCCAAAACGAAACTAAGATTGGGATCGATGATGAGAAGAGGGGAAGCGAGCTCAGTGCTCACCGGAATGGGTGGAGAGGGAGGAGGAGCGTTTAGTGAGTATAACTCGGAGCTCGCCGGCGTCGCCCCGGAAGAGGCAGACCAGCACGGCGGCCCTCCGCGGCCGGAACAGCTCGCCGGTGCCAGGAGCGGGGGGCACGGCGCCAGAGAGTTCGTACGGGGAGGGGGCCGCGCGGTGGAGCCTCAAGCGGCGGACAAGCGCCTCCATGTCCCCGCAAGGGCCCTCCTCCCCCTCCATGGCGCGGGAGCCGAGTTCGGATGAGTCCTGAGGAGCGGTCGCCGGCGGTGTCGCAAAATGCCAGTTCGTTTGGCGGACAGCACGTGTGTGCAGCCGTGCAGGCAGCAGGCTGTTGAGTGTTGACTGCTTGACGTAGTTGCCTAGTTTTTTTTTTTTTTTAGAACACGCCTCTTATATTAGGCATTAACAGAATAGAATAAGTATTACAAACACCCTTGGGAGTCAGGAGCCGTCAAAAACCACACATGTCGGCCTAACGAAAGATAAATGAAGCTCTTTGCTAGCCGATGCGCGTCCATATTAGACTATCTGTACTTCCGTTGCTCCAAGTCTAGTTAACAAAATTTTTACATTTAAAAAAAATATTTCAGTCTAGTTAACAATTTTTTTCTCCAAATCAATTTCTTTCGCATTCCTATATCTTTTCTCCATATCTAACTACTCAAATTTGATTCATCTACTTCCAACTACCATCCCCTTCTCTCTGTATCCTAAATAATTTCCATAATACTAATAAATCATACTATAGCACTGAAAAAATAACATAAGCATTTATTAAATTGCAAATCATTTTAATAAAAAGGAAAATAAAAACCCCAATAGCCTCAACGCCTAGTAACATGAACACCTGTCTAATCATTTTTATTAACTTTTATCACCAAACAAATGAAGGAACAGAAAAGAAAAAGAGTAGAAAAAATCAACGGCAATCTTACCAGAACGGCTAGCGCATGGACGTCTGATGGGAGGAGTTTCCATCGGACGTCGGGTAAAACATAAAAATGAACGGTTGAAACAGCAACGAAATACTGATGAAAAGAGCATACCCAGTGGTGTAGGCTTCCCGCACTGTGCGGGGTCTGGGGAAGGGTATCTTTAAGCGCCAGGCCTTACCCGCATAATATGCAGAGGCTGGGGTCGAACCCGGGATTATACTATTGCAACATCAATATTTCGGAGAAAAAATCTAGAAGTGACGCGTCGTGCGGTCCGTGAAACATGAGAAAATAACTACCGAAACACCGACGAACAACCGATGAAACATTGAAAATACACTATTGCAACATCAGCGTATGTCAATTAACTGAATTGAATGAAAAGTTCGGGTCCGCGATTAGGGAAAAAAATATGGACGCGACGCGTCGTCGGTCCGTGAAAAATGAGAAAATAACTACCAAAACATCAGCAAACAACTGATGAAATATTGAAAATACATTATTGCAACATCAGCATTGTGAATTAACTAAATTGAATGAAAAATTCAGGTCCGCGAATCTGATAAAAAAATTAAAAAAATCGGACGAAACATTTAGGAAGTACCGTTGAAACATCGTAACATAACTAATGCAACAATCCCACATCCGCCGCCCCGAGCCTTCTCCGCCCTCCGCCCGCGAGTCCTCGGCTTGCTCCGCCGCCACGCCAGATCCGACGGAGGGCGCCGATGCCACGTCGGGGCTCTGCCGCCTCCACGCCGCCGACCTCATCATGGCCCTCCTCCACGCTGTGTCGCCTCTCTCCTCTTCCCCCCGAGCCCGTGAAGAACGGCGTTGTTGATGGGGCTCATGGTGGCGGAAGGGTCGTACTTCCGGCATCTATGGCGGAAGAGAGCCTCTTCGGCACCGCAGTGGAACGCCTAGAGGGATGGGCGGCAGCTCTTTTTTTGCTACCCATTACGGCATGCACGGTAGCGGGAAGGATACCGGAATGTGCTGTAGATAGTCTTAGAACCTCTGCCTTCGTGAACAACCTCTACTGATGTGAAGCTCTTCATCCTTGCCTTGATTTCCTGGACAATGTGCACATAAAGTCCCATACCAGTTGCCTGGATGTTCCTAATGACATTGATGCAGTCACTCGCCAATCTTATTCTTTGTAGCTAGAGATCGCTGGCCAAAGCCAAACCTTCCCTACAAGCCAAAGCCTCCATTGTTTCTGGATCTGTAACACCCTCCAACACTACCACTCATGCTCCTAAGAAAACAGTCATTGCATCTCTTGCAATAGCCGCGACTGAGGCTTGACTTATGTTCTTCGCAAGAGCAGCATCGACATTAATCTTAATGCAAGCCCTCTGGTGGAGGAATCCAGTGAGCTACCGGCACCTTCTCCGCCTGTTTCACCACTGGCATAGGTCTCGCCATCTCTAGCTCTAACATGTACCGGTCCACAAAAGAGTGCGTTAACAGTGGGCTTTGGAAGGAATTCTCATGGATAGCCTTCCGCCTCACATGCCAAATCGCCCACATGGTCATTGCGACATGCCGGTCATACTATTTACGGTTTTTACATTTTTCAAAGAGCGAAGTCCACCTTACCCTCGAACTTGTCACCTAGTCTGAAAACCTCCCTCAACTCGAATACCAAACAAAACACCCTCTAAAGTTCTAAAACTGGTCAAATTACCCCCTTTAGCGGTTTTCACAAGGTGGTTTTCTCCTAACATTTGGACCATAGTTTTACCTTACCTCAATGACATGTGGGTCCCACTCCCATCTCTTCTTCTTCCTCCATCTCCCTCACTCATTGCATGTTCGCCACATCCCTGCCGTCACATCACATCTTCCTTCCGCTGCGCACCTCTCGCTCCCGTCGCCCAGCAGCGCAAGCACGGCCTCCAGCTGGGACAACATCCTCCCTTTGCCGAGATGCTCGATGAACTTCTTTGTGTGATACCCCAAATTTTTAAGTGCATTTAAGCATGTCATTACATAAATATTCAAGATTTTGGAGTTTAATATTTTTAAAATAATTTCAAATCCAATTTTTATTCAAACCTTTTCAAAAATTTATCCAAGGACAAAAGTGTAAAATGTCAGTATAAATTATGCCCTTTCACTTTTGTATTTGAACTTTAGTACAATTTTGCTTTCAAAGGCGGTTAATTTTGCAAAAAGGTGATTAGTTAAAAAAAAGGAGAGAATCAGGGGGGTCGACGGTCCAAAGCCGCAGGCGGCCTAGCCCCTAGTTTCCCCTTCGGCCTAGGCCACACGTTGGCTCGGCCAGAACCATGGGCCGCGCCTGGGCTCACCACCTGAGCCGGCCCATAGTTCCGTCGCTTCGCCCCCCTCCCCCGTCTTCAACCTCGGCGCCCGCAGGGACACGCCGCCGCAGTCTCCGTCCTCATCCCCGCCTCCCTTCAGCGCCATCCGTTGCCCCTTCGGGTCTATTTAAGCTTTCCCCCCAAGCTCCTCCTCGTCCACCTCAACCCAAGCCACCCCTTTCACCGCAGCTCCACCTCCCCATAACCCCCACCCCGTGCGCCCTTGACCACTGCCTCTGCTCGCCATTGTTTTCCCTCTTCCGCCCGCTCCGCTCGCTGCCGAAAGGTGAGGACTCATGTTCTCCACCATCCTCTACCTGCTCTGCATATCCTCATCGAGGATTAGACTACTTCTAGCTCGAATTGAACTCTAGCACCAGCTATGGCACCAGTGGCGCGTTCATTGCGTCACCACTACATCTCCCACGCACACGCTCTAATCGGGCCTATTGCCTTGCGCACGGAAAGCGGAGAACCCGTGCGCACTTCGCACAAGTATCCTCCAATGCCGGCGTGGCCTATTACCGCCAGGAATGCCACCGCGCTATGCGCGTGTGTGCAGCGCGTTCACCGCGGTCACTGCGGGTAGAGAGAGTTGGGAAAGGGAGAGAATAAGAGAATAAGAAGAGAAGTTAAGGGGAGATGAGAGAGCCGCTGTGCCGTAGCCGCGTTTGGTCGTCGCCGACGAAGGCCGGGGAGCACCACCGCAGCCGCCGCGGGCGTGCACCCGTGCACGCGGCGCGAGCGTGTCAAGCGCGCCTACCTGCCTTGCCTTGGCATGGACGGGCAGAGCCGGTGGGCTAGAAGGAAAGGGAGAGGGGATGCAGGCCAGCCTGGCCTTCGGGTTGGGCCGGGGCAAGGAGAAGTGGACCCTGTGCACAATTCAAGGAGGAAAATAGAACTTTTGCTTAGGAAATTATTTTGGGTCTTGGGCTTATTTTAATTTCTGATTTTCTAAATTTACTCTTTTCATATTTCAAGTTACTCAAATTAAATTAAATTTCTCAAAATATTATTTGTGAAGAGTTTATTTATGTTAGTTAGTTTAAATCTTTTTAAATTTCTAAAAAGAATTATGTATTTCTTTTATTTTGTTAATTAGTTTTAAAATCTTTAAAGTTTTATTTTATTTTTAAATATTTAATAAAAATAGTTAACTAATTACTTTATTATTTTGGAAATACTTTTCAATTCCTAATAATTCATTTTTGGCTTCAAAAATTCTAAAAAAATTTCTAAAACCTTATAAAATTATTTTAAAGCCCTAGAAAAATTATCTGAATTTAGGTTAGGACCTCAATAATGATTTCAGTGCCCCACCTTTTATTTTTAAGAAACTTTATCTTTCTTTTAATACAGGTTGATCGTCCTCAAACTTATGCTTCATCCATATTATGCGTATAGATTCGATAAGTCGGGTAGATCGTCAATGAGAGGATTCAAAGAGGAATCTAAGAGCCAAGCTCTGCAACCCAATAACAGTACCAGGAAGAATATTGCTGATCAAGATACTAACTTCTTGTACCTCTACCCTTGGAGCAATCTAGGCAAGCCCCGATGCATTTTCCCCTTTTCATTTGAGCTTTAATCAATAAGTTATGTATGTGCATTGGAGTCAATAATTGATTGAAACCCTAGTGCATGATTTGCTCCTAAATTCAGAATTATTGATCCTATATGCAGCAGATTAGAATGCTTAGTCAAACTTAATTCTAGACCGTTTTTTCTTTTAAAAAAACTTGAATCTAGATAAGAAAGTTTCCTAAGATGTTGAAACAGAGACATTGGGCAGAAATGGTTTGCTATTTCAAAAATAGTGGTTTATATTCCTGCCTGTGTCGCATAAGGCTGTGCCGATGTTGACCATGCTTTTAGTTTTCGAATGTGTCTCTTTCACTTGTCGTCCTCATCACGGGCTCCGATAAACCTCTCATTCTTTGTACCTAAGAGATGAAAGTGTGGTGAAACCAACTGGAAGGTGGGGCACAGGCGGGTGTCGATGAACTGTACACCCGGGTTCAGTGAGGGAAGTTCTGACTAGTTGGCACTAGATGTTAGGTTATCATATGCGGTGTCGTTGTACATGCATATGGCTGGTGATTGAGTATTACTCCCAGAAGTATAAACTCGATTCGAATCGCTGGGCTTACTAGGTGTAAGAGCCGAATCATCACCAACACGTAGTTAAGAAGAATAATGATTTTGCTAAGAATGATTTCGCAAAGTGTTTGCCTTTGTTTGATCGTAGAATAGATATAACCTAGTATTTGTAGGAAATAACTAAAAGAAGATAAATTTAAAAGCTAAGAATCTATTTCTAAGCAGCTGCAGTGTGAGTTGACCTAACCTGATCGGCCATAGGTTACAAAGTTCGGTTTAGACCCAGTGGTCAGATAAGTCTTGCTAAGTACAAGGTTGTGGCTTTAACTGTTTTTCAGGTATAAAGTCTCTGGCTCATCCCTCTTCTGAAAAAGGTATTGAAGCTAGGTGTTCTTCTGACGGCTTCATTATACCTCTTAAAGTTGAAAAAAATAAAGAACAATGTAAAAGTCTCCTTTTCTTTTATAAAGTTGTTGATATGAAATAACATCGGTGGGCTCAATGTTGATTTTACTTAGCATTACTTTGTAAATGAATGACTTCCACTAACTGGCTCTGGTCTCCGCTGTAAGTTTATTATTTTTGTTATTCAAATTGCAAAGACTTTCCTATTTTGTTTTTATTAAAATTTATTAATCAACTTCTGATATTGGAGAAATCCAAGGGCTCTTTATGAGTCGTCTGGTGTATATCCGATCCTGTCTAGCATAGTCAGGGCCCATTAGGGACCTGGCGGACTACCAGGCTTAATCCGGTTCTTTATGAGTCGTCTGGTGTATACCTGATCCTGTCTAGCATAGTCAGGGCCCATTAGAGACCTGGCAGACTACCAGGCTTAATCCGGTTTAAGCGCAAAACTCGTGTCATGTGCTTAAACTAGGTTAACTTGGACGGTTCCACAACAGATGCTATCAGAGCTATTATACACCGGAATGGATTCCTTCCGATATGATTTTATTTTCAAAAGCTATTTTCAATTTATTTTAAGCCGATTTGAAAATGATATTATCGCGTTAATGCTCTAGTTAAGGATGTTTATTATAGATGGCTATTAACCTAATTTAAACAGTAATCTAACAGTATCACCCCTCCTTGTTGGATTCTTTTAGCCAAATGAAGCTCAAGCAGATGATCTTCAAGTGCGGAGGTTAACTGAGTAATAAACAATTAGTTACCTTCATATAGGGAAAGTGCGAATATGCAACCGCATTAGTCATTAGTTATAAATAATAAGGATATGTGAGGACGTCTAAAATGATCATGCATCATCTTGCATTTATAGAATCTGACGTCCCTTCTCTCTATATTCAAAATTTATTATTTCCGAAGATTCTGATTGTTAAAAAAACAAAAAAAATCAATTTATGCAATTTAAATCAAAAGAGTTGAAAGCTCATTTTTAAGGGGGAAGGTGCAACTTTTCAAAATATTGCTTATAATTTGGGCACAAGTCAACTAGGGGTAACTTATTTCTTTTCTCTAATCCCTATAACTTGATATCCTTATTTCATCATCTTCTTATCAAAACCTTGAGGTTTGTTACCATTATATAGTCCTCTAGGTTTGAGACCACTCCCTTGATTTTCAAGATATTCCTTATTCTACTTGCCTTTCTTCATTTTCTTGATTTAATCCTTTTATATCATGTATCTATTATTGGTATCATCAGTACTCGAGTATACCTCATTTGATGCTAAGCAACCTCTTTAAAATTGTTGCATTCTTAAAAAAATATTTTTGCTTCTATTTTGAAAATTTTTAAGCCCAAACATTTTGATCTATATGTATTACATTTTGTGATACATATACTCTTATTCCTATGGTCGTCTTGTGATAAAAATTCTCATTCTATATTCATGTGTTGGTCATTTATGTTCCAACAATCCTTAAATGTTTTTAGTTTTAAACCAATTGCTTTACCTCCAAAGATTTGGGTGTTTGTGATATTTATATTAAGAAGTCTATGGTGCCGTGACGGAACCTAGGGTTCAGTGTATAGCTGACACTAGTTACCTCTAGGTGCGCGTAGGTATCAAGATTTGTGATGGAAGAACATGATTTCAAGGATTTAACTCTCAAATTCCTTGCATCATTTTGTAAAAAATCTTCTTTCATACTCTTCTACTATCTTATTTTCTAATTCCAACACATTGTTAACTTATCCTTTTTGAATCTTGCGAATGATTCACTCTATTTCCACCTTCTTGATCATTGTACCTTGCCTTCTTATTTCTTAAAAACATTAAATCTGATCCATAATTTCATTGATATCAATTCCATTGGTTGAATGCTTTCTTGTGAAAACAGTTTTCAAAATTTTTACCAGCATCAACATTTCTTCTTCATTGAGGTTCCTTGATGTGTCATTTATCTCATCAATTTTCTATATTTCCCTATGAAGCGCCCAGTTTCCATAATGGGACTAAAATATGCTTTATTACCATCCCAGGGTTTGGTAATCACATTCTTACATCAGAGTGATACAGATCCACCCTAAACGGGTCGGACAACAAGGGGCGCAACCCTGAAAATTTAAGCAGCGGAATATAAAACGTAGGTCCATCTTCCTCGCGCCTCAGTTGGGAAGCAGGTCGTAACCCTTACTCGTTCTCAGACCAATATATGTCCATAGCACTGAAAAAAACAACAACAAAGCAAGGGTGAGTACATACGTACTCAACAGCCCACCTTCCTCCAAAGGAATTTTGGGGAAGACTAACACTATATAACACTATATGCAAGGATATATCTGGAGCTTAGGATAGTTATGCAGAAAAAATGCTTGTATGCAGGATTTGTGATAGTTGCCAAGTATTAATCCTTCTGAAAACTGAGTTTTTCACGAAAAGGGGTTTCCACTGGACTTGCCGGTCCAAAGTGGCTCCTGGCTTTCCAGGCAACACATTTTCCATACATTCAGCATTCACCGCTGAACCAAAAACTATTTTTATCCAAATCCAAACCAATTCATTTTATGAAAACTACTTACTGAAGAACCAAGCCATAACTCATTCATACCAGTGGACACGGACTATTCGAATAGGTTTTACTCTGATCAGAGGTTGTACTAATTCCCACAAGTTGGACTCAGCGGCACGTTATCGTCGTAACTGCCCGAATTCCAAACCAAGCCATTGCCTTTGTTTCATCACCTAGCAGAATTTTAGGGGTTCGGGCATCCGAGCCACTCCAGTACCCCGCGGTACTCCCGTTGGCACACCACCCATTCCCTAGCCCTTTGTGCGCACAGTACAGAAGCTACTAGGCTATCCACTCTGGCTCGGGCCTGGCCAATGCCTCATACAGAGCGAGTGGTTGTACTAAAAGAGTTAGGCAAGATGAAAATCATAACGGTCGTTACGGAGAGCTCAGGTAGAATCGTTCCAACTTTTCAATGCTCGACAGCGTGAGCAATCTACCTACCCAGTATTCTCCACGAATCCCGGGACAAGGGATAACCGTAGGTAGCTAAGTTACTCGTTCATACCCTGCCCTTATGGCTGTTTCAGTGCATAGCCGTATTCCGACAAGGTCGGTTGCCGAGGTTCTTTCCCATTTTATTTCAAAAACCACACACACAACCATTTTTCCACTCCCTTCACATTCCACATCCATAACATCAAGATTATGATAGATAATTAAATGAGCAATCCCACCTACGTACGATATATCTAAAATAGGCTTAGGTGGCTGTATATTTTGCTCGGTTACCTTAGCAAGCAAAACATGCAAGTTTTATGTGATTAACAGGCCAAGGGTTGTGTTTGCAAAACATAGGAAATTTATGCATCAAGTGGGGATTCCAGTGGGCTTGCCTTGCAACTCGAAGGGTGAGGGGCTGCAGTATGACCAGTATGCTTTCTCCGGTTTCATGGTTGAAGGTCCCAGTGATGGGACTGCTTAGCCTCTCTGGGGCCTCCTATGTGCACAAACAAGGAAAACACACAAATTGAGGCATAATATGAGCTCAACGGGATTGGTGATGTAGGGCTTTGAGTTGAGGTGATGTGAACCTGTTGAGTTATTACTGGCGGTGTCTCCGCAAGCGGCTAGGGCGTAGCAAGGGTTCGGGAGAGCTGGCGGGCTCGGTAATGATAGTTACGGAGATGCCAGGGCATGGGTGGTGGACGCGAGATGCGGGGTCCGTGACGCCGATGGGGTCGCGGTCGCATGTTGTTGTCTTTGGAAAAGATCTATTTGTGGAGTGGTTTGAGAGAGCAATGATGTTCAGATGATTTTCGGTATCGTCATCATATGAATTCAGAGCTCGGAAAGACCAAGGCAGGAGTCTCGAGGATTTAGGTGGAGTAGATAGGTAATTACCTCAATCACCAGGTACACGAACCTCATGGGACCAGTGTGAAGTGCAGACTAGGCGTAGGACAGCGTCATGGGGGCATGACTGCGGCTTCCATCCAGAGGAAAAGAATATGTGGAGTGTATAGATGGATAGAGCTCGATTTTAGATAAATTTAGGCGCAAGAATTATCTAAATCGGAGTCCGAATGGAGAAGATATGGAGCATATTAGTGGCAGGGGGTAGATATAAACTTCTTGGATTGTTCAGGGGGTAGATTTAGACTCTTCTCGGATGAACTGCTGCTTTTGGCCCAAGGGAGAGGCAACCTGGGCCGGTGGCGTTTCGGCCTGGCTCGGCCCAAACGCGTGCGGCGCGTGGGGGGCCTAGTTGGGCCGGCCTACGGGAGGCGCGACGGCGTGGCTTAACGCCGTCGCCTTGGGCCCACACGTCAGTGATAGAGGCGGGGGACGGCGTTGGGTGGGGGCGACGTCGGCCGGGTTAGTCAGGCCAGGGCGGTTCAGGGTGAACCAGACGGCGGCGGACGGGCCCAGCTTGTCGGCTGTTCTCGCCGGCGGTGACGGTTCTGGCGGAGCGATCACCGGAGCGAGCACGAGCTCAGGATGGCGGATGCGGTGGTGAGGTTGGATGGGCGGGTTGGAGGCTGGAGATGGGGTGTCCGCGGTGGTGACCACCGACGTACTACGGCGGCGGGGCTGGCGAGCGCCACGGCGGCTCTGGTGGGGTAGGGAAGGTAGCGACGAGGTGCGTGGGTGGTAGAGGCAGGCGAGGTGGAGCTCGTGGCTGGAGCAATTGAGCTCCGGTGGCCAGTGGGAGGTGGATTTTGGCGGCGGGGCTCGTGGCTTGGCGGAGCACGGCGAGCTCGGTGAAAGGAAAAAGGGCGGTGTGTGTGCTTGCGGCTAGCGATGCCGGTAGTGCCAGGGCCGGTCGCGGCGAGCGTGTGGGGGAGGAGGGGTTCGGTGAGGGCACGGCGACGAGCGGCGGCAAGGGTCATTTATAGCCAGGAGGGCAGGCGGGTGCGTGGCGGCGTCGCGCAGTCACGTGGCGCGGAGATGCAGGTGCCCGGTGGCGGCGCGACGCGCGGGGTCGGGTAGGGGCCAAGCGCGGTGCATGGCGGGGCCGGGAGGCATTGCGTGAGGTGCCGGGGCAACGCGCGGTCCCGTCGTGATGCACGGTGCGCTACCGGCCGCGGGAGGAAGAAGACAAGAGGGAGGAGGGTTGACCGACGGGCGGGGCCCGCCTGGCAGCGAGAGGGGGGGCACGGCCCGCTTGGCAGTGAGGGGGTGGGAGGCAGGGGTTAGGTGGGCCTTGGTGGGCTGGATCTGTCAGGGAGAGGCAGGCCGAGATGGGGGGGTTTGGGCCTGTGGGTGGCTGGCGGCCCATGAGCATGGAGAGGGGTTTTTCTTTTTCTAATTGTGGGATTCTGAATTTGAATTTGGGTAGGAATTTGAAGGGATTTCTGTGGAGGAAATTTTGGGGAATATCTTGCAGGGAGGTAATTTGAAATATTGCAGATTTTGTTGAGCCCATATCAACACACTCAAAACAAACAACAACCGAGGTTTTCAAAGATTTGATTTTGAATTAGGGAAGGATTTATAAGAAATTTTCCGGTGCTAAACTTTGGGGCGTTACACCCTTCTTCTACAAGATAGTCAACATCATCCAAGAAGATGTATTTTAAGTATTTTGGATAACCTTGACCAGTTGTTTTATAAATCGTCCAAACCATCACCTTTTAGTTAGTTGAATATGATCTCCTTGGTTTCTTACTTAGGTAGATACAACCTTTGCTATTCCTTGTTTAGATTTTAAATTTCTTTTAAATTCAAAATCTTTGGAGAAGACCAATTCAAATGAAGACTATCAACTTCTGCAAAGGCCAATGGAGTAACTATTCAGATCTAGAGAAAGCTCAAGAAAGTTAAAGAATCTTTTGTTCAAATCCGCATCCCTTCAAAATGAAAGTGGTTTTAAAAGAAAGAGTAATCTGCTTCTATTTTTACAAGAAAATTAGAATTTGAAAAATGACGTACTTTCCTTTCCATTGCCTAAATTAAAATCCTACATTTCTAAAGTCTCGGGACGAGATTTCTTTAAGGGGAAGAGTTGTGATACCCCGAATTTTTAAGTGCATTGAAGCATGTCATTATATAAATATTCAAGATTTTGGAGTTTAATATTTTTAAAATAATTTCAAATCCAATTTTTATTCAAACCTTTTCAAAATTTTATCCAAGGACAAAAGTGTAAAATAACAGTATAAATTATGCCCTTTCACTTTTGTATTTGAACTTTTGTGCAATTTTGCTTTCAAAGGGGGTTAGTTTTGCAAAAAGGTGATTAGTTAAAAAAAAGGAGAGAATCAGGGGTCGACGGCCCAAAGCCGCAGGCTGCCCAGCCCCTGGTTTCCCCTTCGGCCTAGGCCACACGTTGGCTCAGCCGGAAACTTTGAGCCGCGCCTGGGCTTGCCACCTGAGCCGGCCCAAAGTTTCGTTGCCTGGCCCCTCGTCTTCAACCTCGGCGCCCGCAAGGATGCACCACGCCACCGTCTCCGTCCTCATCCCCGCCGCCCTTCACTGCCTTCCGCCACCCCTTCGTGTCTTTTTAAGCTTCCGCCAAGCTCCTCCTCGTCAACTTCGACCCAAGCCACCCCTTCCACCACAGCTCTACCTCCCCATAACCCCCGCACCGTGCGCCCTTGACCGTCGCCTCTGCTCACCGTTGTTTGCCCTCTTCCGCCGCTCCGCTCGTCACCGGAAGGTGAGGACTCGTGTTCGCCATCGTCCTCTACCTGCTCTGCATATCCTCATCGAGGATTAGACTACTAGCTTGAATCGAACTCAAGCACCAGCTATGGCACCGATGGCGCGTTCATTGCGTTACCACCACATCTCCCACGCACACGCCCTAATCGGGCCTCTTGCCTTGCGCACCCAAAGCGGAGAACCCGTGGGCACTTCGCACAAGTATCCTCCAATGCCGGTGCGGCCTATTGCTGCCGGGAATGCCTATCACCACCGCGCTCTGCGCGTGTGTGCGGTGTGTTCACCACGTTCACTGCGGGCAGAGAGAGTTGGGAAAGAGAGAGAAAAAGAGAAGAAGAAGAGAGATTAAGGGGAGATGAGAGAGCCACTGTGCCGCCGTCTGCGTTTGGTCATCGCCGGCGAAGGCCGAGGCACTCCACCGCGTGGTATGGCCACCAACGCCACCGCGAGCGTGCACCCGTGCACGCCGCGTGAGCGTGTCACGCACGCCTGCCTGCCTTGCCCTAGCATGGGCCGTGCCCTTGGGTGAAGTCTAGGTGGGCTGAGTCGGTGGGCCAGAAGGAAAGGGAGAGAGGATGCAGGCCAGCCTGGCCTACGGGTTGGGCCGAGCTAAGAAGGAGAAGTGGACCTTGTGCACAATTCAAGGAGGAAAATAGAACTTTTGCTTAGGAAATTATTTTGGGTCTTGGGCTTATTTTAATTTCTGATTTTCTAAATTTACTCTTTTCATATTTCAAGTTACTCAAATTAAATTAAATTTCTCAAAAGATTATTTGTGAAGAGTTTATTTATGTTAGTTAGTTTAAATCTTTTTAAATTTCTAAACAGAATTATGTATTTCTTTTATTTTGTTAATTAGTTTTAAAATCTTTAAAGTTTTATTTTATCTCTAAATATTTAATAAAAATAGTTAAATAACTACTTTATTATTTTGGAAATACTTTTCAATTCCTAACAATTCATTTTTGGCTTTTAAAATTCTAAAAAGTTTTCTAAAACCTTATAAAATTATTTTAAACCCTAGAAAAATTATCTGAATTCAGGTTAGGACCTGAATAATGATTTCAGTGCCCCACCTTTTCTTTTTAAGAAACTTTATCTTTCTTTTAATATAGGTTGATCATCCTCATACTTATGCATCGTCCATACTATGCATATAGATTTGATAAGTCGGGTAGATCGTCAATGAAAGGATTCAAAGAGGAATCTAAGAGCCAAGCTCTGCAACCCAATAACAGTACCAGTAGGAACATTGCTGATCAAGATACTAACTTCCTGTACCTCAACCCTTGGAATAATCTAGGCAAGCCCCGGTGCATTTCTCCTTTTTCATTTGAGCTTTAATCAATAAGTTATCTATGTGCATTATAGTCAATAATTGATTGAAACCCTAGTGCATGATTTGCTCCTAAATTCAGTATTATTGATCCTATATGCAATAGATTAGAATGCTTTGTCAAGCTTAATTCTAGGCCGTTTTTACTTTCAACAAAACTTGAATCGGGATAAGAAAGTTTCCTAAGATGGTTTAGTATTTCAAAAATGGTGGTTTATATTCTTGCCTGTTGTTGCATAAGGCTGTGCCGATGTTGACCATGCTTTCGGTTTTCGAACGTGTCTCTTTCGCTTGTCGTCCTCGTCACGGGCTCCAATAAACCTATCATTCTTTGTACCTAAGAGTTGGAACTGTGGTGAGACCAATTGCAAAGTGGAAGACAGGTGAGTGTTGATGGACTGTACACCTAGGTTCGGTGAGGGCAGTTCTGACTAGGTGGCACTGGATGTTAGGTTGTCATATGCGGTGTCGTTGTACATGCATATGGCTTGTGATTGAGTATTATTCCCAGGAGTATAAAATCGATTCTAATCGCTGGGCTTACCAGGTGCAAGAGCCGAATCATCACCAACATGTAACTAAGAAGAATAATGATTTTGCTAAGAATGATTTCGCAAAGTGTTTGCCTTTGTTTGATCATAGAATAGATATAACCTAGTATTTGTAGGAAATAACTAAAAGAAGATAAATTTTAAAGCTAAGGATCTATTTCTAGACAGTTGCAGTGTGAGTAGACCTAACCAGATCAGCCATAGGTTACAAAGTTAAGTTTAGACCCAGTGGTCGGATAAGTCTTGCTGATTAATTAGTACTCAGGGTTGTGGATTTGACTTTTTTTCAAGTACAGAGTCTTTGGCTCATCCCTCTTCTGCAAAAAGGTATTAAAGCTGGGTGTTCTCTTGACGGCTTCCTTATACCTCTTAAAGTTGAAAAAATAAAGAACAAGATGTAAAAGCCTCCTTTTCTTTTATAAAGTTGTTGATATGAAATAATATCGGTGGGCTCGATGTTGATTTCACTTAGCATTACTTCTTAACTGAACTCGTCTTTGCTGTAAGTTTATTATTTTTGTTATTCAAATTGTAAAGACTTTCCTGTTTTGTCTTTATTAAAGTTTATTAATCAACTTCTGATATCGGAGAAATCCAAGGACTCTTTATGTGTCGTCTGGTGTATATCCAATCTTGTCTAGTGTAGTCAGGGCCCTTTAGGGACCTGACGGACTATCGGGCTTAATCCAGTTTAGGCGCAAAACTCGTGTTATGTGCTTAAACTAGGTTAAGCTAGGCGGTTCCGCCACACTTGGCGCCCTCCACCTCGGCGGCCACCAGTCCCTGGTGGATCCTTCACGCGCCTGCACCCACCATCTACTTTCGGCACCTCCACGACTGCGCCATGGTGAGAAGCACAGCCACAGGGAACCGCTTCTCCGCACCGTCCGCAGGGGTCCCGCAGCTGCATTGTGGATGGGATGCCCCGCACCTCCCTCCTTTACCGCTTTCAGTGGTGGTGTGCCCTTGAGCCCGGCATGGCGAGGAGCACCCGGTGCGCTCGGTGGCGGCCTTGGCCTCCAACATCAGCACCAACCGTTGGACGGTGGCACGGTGCCCATGGGTGGCTCGTGCTACTAGTCCTGCCGCCGCAGAGCTCGGTGAGCACCAAGGTCGCCTCAGCGCTGGTAGCGGTGCAAGGGCTGACCAGCGCGACGACGGCGTGCTACGCGAGGCCATGGACTGTCCTTGCTAGGAGGCTCGCGAGCCACGGGTGGGGGGGTCCTCGTCGCCGCAGTCTGCCCTCATGCAATGCTGGTCAAGGGGAGAGGGAGGAAGAAGAAGAGACGGGAGTGGGACCCACGTGTCATTGAGTTAAGGTAAAACTATGGCCCACATGTCAGGAGAAAACCACCTTGTGAAACCGCTGAAGGGGGGTAATTTGATTGGTTTTAGAAGTTTAGGGGGGGTGTTTTATCTGGTATTCGAGTTGAGGGGGGTTTTCAGATTAGGTGACAAGTTCAGGGAGGCAAAGTAGACTTCAATTTTTTCAAAAAAACACTTAAACCCGAGTCCACTGCAGTGCACAACACAGCCACAAGCCCACGACTCCCACTCAATAATCTTTTTTTGGATAGTTAGAGATAGGGGAAAGGAAAGAGAAATGAGATATAAAAAGAGAGATATGAGGGATTTTATACTCACCCTCATCTTTATCCCTCCATCTACATTAGAGATATGATCTATCCCACCATCAAGTATATTTCTATCCCACTTTTCATTTTCCACACTCCGACGCTATATTATACCTTATTGATATTAATCTTATTTACAAAACTAGCTACACCTGCGAATATTTGCTCATTGGAAAATTAATGACACTAGTACAAGACTAGTTTTGGTCATTAACTTCAATTCTCTTGATCCTTAAGCTATCCATGTCAGCTTATATCCTCCACTAAGTCATCTTGAGAATGTAACGCATGCCCCATGCCAGGTTCCTTTCTGCACCACGCCATAGCTCCCTCACCCATCTGCCTCTCTGTTATCTTCGTCAGTTTCATCTCCCTACCACTTCGTCTCCTCAACTTGCTGTGATGGCATTATTGGCACATTAAAATATACGGATGAACTTCTCCACAAGTGCCACATCATGAAAACTGTCGAGCAGTAGAACAGTCGATTGGTACGATTTATATGCTTGTGTTTACCACAAGGCCACAACTGTGGGTACTCAGGAGCTTATTGGTCACCTGGTCCTCAATCCTTGCATTGGTCATCTCGATGCTTCTCCATACTCCAGCAACGAACACGGCTAGGTTCAGTTTCTCCTCTGATGGATTTATTATCGTCTCATTTGCATCTAACATGTTCCTAAGTCGCACCAATCTGCTTCAGTTCTCATGCCTCAATTGCTGTCATGCCGTGTATTTATCGTCTCTACTGCTGGTCTGGTGCATATGCGACGTCTGACCAAGCAACATCATTTGATCTTGGGCAGGAGAGAACAATAGATACATGAGGAAAATACTGCTCATTTACTGTATGTTTGTTCTGCTGCTATTTACTCCTGTTTGGTGGAATCCTGCAGTGACTCCAGGATCTAATTCGGCATCTTTTCTAACCATTTTTGCATCCCGTACTTATCGTAAGTCTTCGGTTATTGGTTTAAGAGATCCCTGCTTGATTCATTTCAGTTTTCACATCTTATTTTACCGTACTGAGGATGTCAGGATGAATAAATGGGCCTTCCCTATTGTGAGTTCGGGCATTTTTGCTCTCACAACACATAGGGTGTTGTTAGTACAGCATCCTTTTAACCTACAGCGTTGCTTCGCAGCCCCCTTCTCAGATATTTGTCTTATCACAATGTCATAGTTTTCTACGTTAGCATTGGCTTCACCTCTGTATCACATTAGTTTTGTGAAGACCAAAATTTAAGTCATTGAGGTTGGCCGTCCTAAAAGTAAGAGCATGCATGAGTTGTGCAATGTTTCTTAGCTACAGGTTCAAGGGGTTGCATAAAAAATTTGCACTATTTGCAATATACAAAAAAATACACTATATTTCCGCGGCAACGCGCAGAGCATTTACCTAGTAAAAGCCTAGTTAGTACTACCCCCATTCATAGATGTGTGACATGGTTGATTTTTTTCACAACTTTAATTCTTCGCCTTATTCAAAAAATTTGTTCAAACATATGGAAATATAGGTCATACTCAAACTACATTTAGTAATAAACCAAATGACAATAAAATAAGTGATAAGTTATGAAACTTTTTTGAATAAGACAAATGATCAAAGTTTAAAAAAAGTCAATCACGCCATACGTTTGTAAACGGAGGAGTTATTTTTGTGTCCAAACATTATGTCTATCCACTAGAGGGAGTACCATGAGGTGATGTCACCAAAAGATGAAAATTGGGTGCAAAACACTCACACACCGTAGATGGAGTGGATTTTAAAATATAGATGGTTAAATAGGAGGGCTAGCGACGTTAGCCTGGTACCTCTTCGAGCTAGTGAAAAGGAAGAACAGATCGGTTGCGCAAGAGCTAGCAAACAATGCTTGGATAAGGGCTCTCAAAAACAAAATTACCACAACCACGCAAATTGAGGAGTTTGTATCGCTCTGGATTAGGCTCCAACATATTCACCTTCGGGAGGATGTCGCCGACTCCATCACTTGGATGTATTCCACCAGATCTGATCTGCCTATAGAGCCCAGTTCCTGGGTGCTTACAGACGCCTCAAGGTAAACCATATTTGGAAAGAAGGGCTGAGAACAATACAAACTGTTTGCATGGATTCTCATCCAGAATAAACTGCTCACTGCCGACAATCTTGCCCACCGTGGCTGGCCACACCAAGTCTCTTGCTCGCTCTGCCAGGGACCTATGGAAACTGGGCTTCACCTCTGCTTGCACTGCCCTTTTGCTCTCCAAGTCTGGAATCAGATTCTCACCGGGGAAGGATTGGCCTTACCACAACAAGCAAACCCATTAGATTTTGACAGCATCAGTGTTTGGTGGGCTTCGACGGCCTCCCTCATCACGAAAGATCGAAGAAGAGACTTCAATGAAATCGCGATCTACACCATGTGGAATATCTAGAAATAGCGAAACAGAAGGATCTTTGAGCATCGCGCGCTGTCGGCGCTGCAGGTGGCGGAGAGAATAAAAGAGAGTCCGTCCCTTCACAGGAGAGCTGCTGTCCACTAGCAGCTCCTTCTGGTGTTGTGTTTTGGTCGGCTACTGTGTTTTAGTTCCCTGCTGGTCTCCTTAAGCAGGAAGCATAGTCCTGGGGTGTGCCTGTATTTATCCTATAACTTCTTTCTCTATTTAATGAAAGGCAGAGCTCCTGCCACTTATTTTCAAAAAACGTTAGCCTGTACTCTTGAAAATCTTGGAAATAAGGATGCTTTTATTGAATACGCAATAGCGCACCACTTCACCAAGTGGTAAGCATTGATTTATGGTTTCTTTATTAAAAAAAACTCACAGATACATGTTACAGTGCACGAAGTGGCAGACGTTTGACCACTATCGTATCCACGTTACAAAGTATTTTTCTCTCGTAACCTCTACTTTTAGATAATTAATTCTAATATTGATTCTAATTTCTAACTATTAATGTTTATACTTAGTATTCTCTCTGTTTTTAAACATATGTCACAATTGACTTTTTCGCAACTTTAACTATCATTTCATTTCAAAAAATTTATAAGTAATTATTTATTTTGTTTTGAGTTATTTTATCATTAAAGATAGTTCAAGCGGACTTAAATGTTTACACAATTTTTGAATAAGACGAATATTAAAGATGTAGCTAAGAAAAAACAACCATTATAAATATTCAAAAACGAAGAGAGCACCTCTCAATGGGAGCAATAATAAAGTGATTCGGCCTAAAGCAAGAGCTTCTTAGCCAATTTACTTCTTTGGTTTTAAAGTTGGGCACCCCCAAATTGTGTTTATAACGGGTGTCCATATCTACAGGCAGAGTAGAGGAGGCACTGTTAACCTATTTACCTGACATTTCTTTTATTCGTTCGCTCTTCTGTCTCCAGTTAAATTGGCTATTCCAAAATAGCCACATTTCATGCTGGATTTTGGCCACTAGATGTTTTCATTTTGTGACAACTGACAACTTCATGAAGAACCAGTGTGATGGTCTGACGGAGACTTGAAAGGCACCATGGTTCGACCAATATACTACTCAATAATCAGGAACATAAACGTTGTTCAGAAGCTTCTTATCCTCACAGGAGTCAAGAATGCATTCAGCATAAGAATCTAATCCATATATACAATACAATAGTATCAGAGCGAGTCTTCTTATCTCACCAGCAGCATCCAAACGGATGATTTAATAACATACATCAACAATTTTTAACATTGCGCTAAATGTAAATTTTACTATCGAGTTACTGTTACATAAAAGATTGTGCAAAGAATCTAAATTATAATGGCATCATATGATTCGGACTCCCTTGGACCATAAGAATTTCTCTGTAGTGAAATCTTCTGCATGCTCCCGTATTCTATAGTTCAGACAGCATCGTAGACACTAGTGTCTGGCATACCCTGCTAACATTGAAGACCAATCCTTTGTGTACTTTGGAAAGTTGAAATGTGCTCTACGTTCAGGAAAGTCTGGTGGTCGCTCATATACAACTGAAGCAGCATGAATAAGGATGCGGGCAGTCAGACCCCATATTAAGTACTTCTTGTCCCCTTCCACGTAAGTGAAGTAATGAACTGTGAAGGCCTGCCCCATCTTTTCCCGCTCCTCGGACGTCCTGTTCTCATCCTGTGCCATTCAACTCAAATGGGTCAGGATAAATGGGTCCATGGTACCAATGAAAATAAAGATGATCTCTGGGTATTTGCAATATGTAAGGACTGCATATTCACCAAGGCAGTATGGGATTTATTACTCCAATGGTTCAAACTCAATGCCCTCCAAGCAGTGGACTGGCAGGATCAGTGTATAAATGGTGGGGAAAGATTCGGCTCAAAGTTGAGAAGCAAGAATGAAGATATTTCGACAGCCTCATGATCTATTTTTGGTGGAAAATTTGGAAAGAGAGGAATAGGAGGTCCTTTTAGAATTTGGAGGAGACAGTTTCTGAGGTTGCCTACCTCATCAAAGAAGGCCAGACCTTTGGAACAGCGGCAACTTTGGAGTGTTAGTTTGTCGAGTTTTTTAAGTGCTTGTGTTTTTCTTTGTGTTTTGTGATCGTCTTAGTGGGCACCTCTAGTTGCCCTGAGTGGAGTTTGTTTCTATGTGGGTGTTTTTCTTTCTAATAAAATTTTATCCACAGCAATGCTCTGCTGTGCTTTCGGAAAAAAAATTGCAACTATGGATTTCACATGCAACCTATCGCAGTTTACCATTTTAGAAAGTAATTTGACGTACATACTATGTTGTTACCATGGGTAATTTTCAGGTAAATTGCAGAAGACAGATACAGTTACAATTGATAAATATTGGCATCATAAGGACAGAAGCTAACCTTGAGGAACATCTCCAGTGGTACATCAAATATTTCGTCCACCTCAGCAACATTAAGAACAGGTTTAAATGCATGTATGTCTGACAGCATGCCAATAACTGGAACAACTACCAGAAGATGCTGCCAAGAACACAGATAGTACTTTTAGTGATGAACCGCGAGACTAAATAGTAAATACAACAGACAACTCTATCACTCCAAAGAAGGAAAAATGTAAATAAATAAAGAGAACTCCTGAGTCTCGACTCTCGACCTACTGATAGGGTCATAGCCTCATAGGAAATTTTACTATAATTGTGGGAAGCAATTACTCCCGCATGCCCTACCTCCCTCTTAATACCATGGTAGTGTTAAGTAATGACATCGTGCACCATCTGAATAAGATGGATAATTTCCACGTCAAATGGCAGCACAATTTTTCTCAAAATCATATTACAATATCAATTTTCCATAACCAAGGTTAGTAAAGCACTTGATATAGCATGTCATCCTAAAATATTTATTATTCTGAATTGTGATCCAAGAAATGGGAAGGATAATAATATGGACTTCTGCGGGGTGCAGAATTATTGCCATCCTGAAGGCAAAACATATTGAACATGATTGGGCAATAAATGACTCCTGAAAGAACAGTCTATGACTCGACATACTTATTCATTTATCCTCGAGACATCTATTAGCATCCTGAGTGAATTTGGTTTATCTTGACATATGTGTTTTATTACAGAGTCCAAACAATAAAAGGATAAAGTTTCATAGTCTTTCATTGATGCATTAAGACATAGTGTACCCATCGTGGAAAAATTTTCTGTTAGGATTCAGGTGAGAACAAAAGGTACTGCACCTAGGATAAAGTTGCATACTCTTCCATTGCTGCACTAAGACACAGTGTACCCATTGTGGAAGAATTTCTGTAGGGATTCAGGTGAGAACAAAAGGAAATGTACCTTGGACAAGAAGTGTTCAAGAGAGACAACGACTGTCACAAGAGCTGGATCAAGCCCAATCTCCTCCTTTGACTCCCTCAGTGCTGTTGCTGCATCATCTGCATCACCCTCCTCAGCCTTCCCTCCCGGTAATGAAACTTCACCTGAAACCCCAGATGGTGGAAAGAAAATCATAATCAAATGCATAGAAGTGGTCCTCACAACCTCGACCAAGAATTCACCTATAACCCCTCACACCAACAACGTAGCAAGTTAATCTCAAATACAGGAACCGATTTAAGCTAAGCAAGGTCTCTAGGGCAAACAGAAAGATACGGCAAATTCTAGATCGATTCTACAATTGTATAAGCTATTGTGTTGTGAGAAAAATATGAACACCAGTAAGCTTGGTTACCTGAGCCTAGGTGGCAACTAAGCTTAATTTATATCAAGGGAAAAAACCAAGTTACCAGTTATAATTCCAACTAAGCTTAATTTCACCGGTAAGGTTGTACGCTCTCCATTCCAAATTACAAATTAAGGCTCATTTCAGTTTTTTCCTAAGTCAAATTTCTAACTTTTTTTATAAGGTCAAACTACTAACATTGCAACGTGGAATATTTTGGACATTTGAAACGGAGGGAGTAACACCGGCCAAGATTCGGCGCACCACACCCTCCAGTACAAGCCAAGGCAAGGCAACGACCAACGACGGAAAATCAAGCAAGACGCTCACCAGAATGGGTGGAAAGGGAGGAGGAGCGCTTGGTGAGGATGACGCGGAGCTCGCCGCCGTCCCCACGAAAGAGGCATACAAGAACGGCGGCCCTCCGCGGCCGGAACAGCTCGGCGCCGGCGGCGGGGGCCGCGGTCGGTTCGGTGTCGTAGGGGGAGGGGGCCGGCCGGTGGAGCCTCAGGCGCTGGACGAGCGCGTCCATGTCCGCGGCGGGGCCGGAGCCCTCCCCCGCCATGGCCGAGATCGGGGAGAATTGGTGAATATGGCGGAGGGGGTTTGGTTTGGGCGATGAGCCCCCGCCAAGACCTTTTCGTTCCCATGGGTTGCGTGTGTTTGATGGTTACATTTTTGCCACGTTTGAATTGGACACTTTTGGTTGTTCTAAAAAAAAAAAGAATTGAACACTTTTGGCAACCTTTTTTTTTCCTGAGCTGACCAAAGGTGAACGCTGAACCCACTTCCTTGCTCAGGTCAGGAATCTGGGCTCCGCTGCCTTGTGTGGTTTTGACGTTTTGTAAAGAACAGAGCCTCAATTGGCCTCCTGCTGCTTAAACATTTTTTTAAAAGAATATAGGCATTTATACACGCAGATAGGCCTGGGCATTCGGTTAGTGTGGCTAAAACGGTTTGGTTAATTCGGTTAAGACAAACTCTTCACCGAATTAGCTGCAACAAATGTTATAACCGTCCTATTTCGGTTGCGGTTAAATCGGTTCGGTTATCGGTTAACCACAATATATATATAACAGCATCATACAGAACTGTGTGCTAGTAACTACTGACTAAAGCAGCTGGACAGGATAAAATATCAAGTGACGCCACCCGGTCCTCACAATGATGCCGCCTCCATCAACATTCGTGTCCTTTATCCCCCATCTACGAAGACAAGCAAAGTAAAATAGCAAATGGATCAGAGTAGAGAAAATGGATCAGTACCAGGATGAATGAGATTGGGATAAAATAGTGTGGATAAATGCTTAGTACGTACCCGTCATTGTTGGACAGTAGAGTGCCGCCGGTCGGCGGAGTCCTCTCCCCCTCGCGGTAGCGGAGGCCGGAGCGGGGGCGCGATGTGCCGGGCGCGGTCGCGCGGAGAGAGCGCAGCCGGTGAGTCGCGGTCTGCGGAGGCCGGAGGGAGTGGCCGTCGGGCGAGTGGGAGTGCGAGTGGCGGCTGGCAGGCGGCGGCTGCTGAGGGAGGGCGTCGGGCAAGGCGAGTCCGTGAGAGGCGAGAGGCGAGATGCGAGTGTCTCCTACTGCTAGCGAGTGGCTGCGTCCTACCGCGGGGTGACTGGGTGAGTGCCGTAGGGTTAGGAGCTCATGGGCCTCGTGGGCTGCTGGTTTGCTGGGACATTGTCAGGGGCATTGCTGCGGTTATTTCGGGGTTCGGTTAACTGCTCCCCGTAACCGAACCGATCACCGATTTAACCGCAATTTGCGGTTAATTCGGTTCGGTTCGGTGCGGTCAATTCGGTTCGGTCAATTTTTGTCCAGCCCTACACGCAGAGGTTGCATACACATGCTTAGTACTAGCAATATAATATAGTGGCATTGATAAGGCCAGATCTCAAACCAGTATTTTCGTTTGCGGTGCTTAGCACAACCGCATCAACTGACCATCTAAATTCTCCGCCTAAAATCACTTTTTTTCTGACTGTTGAACTAGGATCTGACATACTTCGACAAAAGAAATGTAGTACTACTATGTGCTCTAATATGTACTCTCTCCATTAATAAATGTACAACGTGGTTAGTTTTTCCATAACTTTAATCATTTGTCATCTCAAATACACAAAGTTATTATTTATTTTGTTGTTGTTTATTTTATCACTAGAATGTAGTATGGTTTATATTTTTTTCCATGTTTGAATAGTATTTTCAAATTTGTGAATAGCTAGAAGGTCGTCATAATAGGAAGGTAATGTAAATAAGATGCACGGGCTCTACCAGTATAACTCAAATAATTTGGTCCAAACGTACTTTGAAAAAACATATTTCAAAAAATTGCAGAGGTTGTTGTAAGAAGGTAGACACCGCCAAAATATTGGACCGAAGTTTTACCTGACATCGAATTCATGTATCCTTCCAATTAAAAAACAAGTTCATGTACCAAGCCCTACAATGGAAGTGCCTAGATAGATATTTCTACGCTCACTGCGTCGTCATGATTCATAGAATCACATGAACATATCATCCATTTATCATAGGTACAGTTCCAATGCACAAGAACAGCTCTAGGCAGACCATAATTACATTTTTTATTGCATAATAACAGGCTCATTGCGGACGCACATTTGTCTCGCCAAGTGCTCATGTATCATTTAATACTTGTAGCAAGTTTAACGGTACAGCCCATAGTGAACTCTATATTATTGCCATGTTTTATAGAGCCAATACGAAATAGGCTCATACGATAAGATGGACTCTAAGATTGATAGTTAGATTGACATCTTATGTCTTTCTCTTTTATATATTTGTTTTGGGCTTGTGTAGGGGCTGATTTTGCGTGAGAGTTCACTTTCCTTTTCCGCATATCTCTCTCCTCTATACGGACAAAATTATCATGTAAACAGACTATTAGCTTATTACTATTCTTGTTTTAAGGCAACCTTCAGCTTCACCAGTAACCTCCGTTATTGGGCAGAAAGTTGCAGCGCCGGATGTCAAAGACGGGTGGACGTATACAAAGAGCACTTCAGTTGGCAAAGATCACAGCTCCCTAAATACCATAACACCAGAGAGATCGCCAGAATGGCTGCTCTACCGACCACCGTAGCCTTTAGCACCAGCACACCACAAAATGTCGCTCGTTATTCGCACAATAATACTTGTGTTGATAAATCTGGTGCTCAAAGGACCAACTTTGAGCATGGCACTGCATTCTGCAGTCTGCAGCTAATAAGCTGTTGAAGGCACTGCATGTCTACATCTGATGATGAAGGGACCGAAGAGGGAGTGAATTAGTATTTCTAAAAACTAAATCTTTTAAAAACTACAACTACTAAGAAAACTCTATGTAAAATAAATCTAACTATGTGCACTAAAATTTTGCTAAGTGTAACATCCTGAATTTTACTTTCAGCAGTTTAAATAAAATTAATATGCTTTATTTAATTTTCTAAGGATTATGCCTAACTTTGGATGTCATTATTTATTTTATTTGGGCAAGTAATTAAAATATATCATAGGTCAACCTTATTGATGCATTCATGCCGACATGCATATTTTTATTTGTGTGTGAAAAACTGTTCTAAATGCGTTTAGTCATCGTCGAGTTGTTTCCGGGAATTTTCCGGATTTATCCGGAGGTTTTTCCTATTTTCCCTAAGCAAACTCCTTTTATTCGAAGCTTTTTTGATCCTTTTATTGAGTTCTAAATATTTTATTTGAGTTCCTTGGATGCCAAAACATTTCTAAGAATTTTTCTAGAATTTTTGGAACCATTGGAATATTTTTCGGGACACGAATAACGATTCTAGATTTTCTGGAATTATTTTATTCTCCGAAATTGAATATTTCGAAAAGAGGTCGAATTTAACTCGGTCCAAACCGGTGCATATATATATTCATCGGAATCCTCTCGTCGTGCTCTTTCTCAAACCGGTCTCCGTTTTTCAATCCCGCAACCCTGGCTCCCTAGATCTAAGGAAGAAGTTCGGAAAGGGGCTGCAATTCCGGTGAATGTTCGGCGAGGATTATCTCCGCGCACGAACGTCTCCGGCGAAATCTAAGGATACCACGACGTTCGTCTCATCGAGCTCTTCGTCAGGTTGGTCTACATTTTGCGAGGACATCTCCGGTTTCCTCTGTATCTACATTTCTTTTTTTAACTCCGGCGGAAAAACGCAACTCCGGTGAGCTTTTCTTCACCCTCCGGCCTGACTGTAGCACTGCTTCTCCTGCTGCCACCGCTTGGGGAGCTCCGCGCAGCACGTACACCCCTGGGTCCCACTCCCATACCGCCTGCTCCTGCATGCACGCCGCCCACGCGCTGGAGAGCGCTCCCGTGCACGCGCAACGCACAGCAGCGCAGAGCTGCAGAAGCGTTGCCACGTGTCGGCACCTCAGTGGACTCATCCAGCGTTCCGTGTTCCACTGCCCCGCACAGGATCCAGATCTTGACACACCAGATCCTCTGCGATCGGGACTTTGTAGCCATCCGTGTCTCATCCGATTCAGCCAGTCAGAAGCTGCCATGTAGCCGCTGCCATCACCTTTTCCGAAAACAGCCCTGGGCTCTACGGGATTTAATCCGCAGTCCGCTCCAGTGGTAGCAGCCCCCTGTTTTATTGTTTTAAACCTTAGTTTTCGAAAAGTTTTCACAAATAGAGCCCTGCGACCTTCAAAACCTCATGTCTTCTCCGTTTTAAATCCGTTTTCGACGATTCTTGCGCTCACGTGTTCGTAGAGATGTGTAGAATAATTTTATAATTGTTTTATTCTGTTTTTATATAATGATGTACTATTTCTTATCTTTTTCTTTGTTTGCTTGCATGTGTGATTACGTGGATGCTTGTATGATGCTATGATCGTGCGTAGACATTAATCCGACTGTTGAGTTTGAAGAACCGCCTCCAGAAGCCTCTGAGCAGCAGCAAGGAAATTTTGAAGAAGCCAAGTATAACATAAACAACATCCAATAACTCTTTTTAAATCATTGCATGTGCATTTAATTTTGTATGACTACAATGATATTACCTTAGCTACTTTTATCCTGATATTCACCCTCGGGAATGCATTTGGTTATGTTGTGTGGCGGAACCGCCGATTTAATCCGGGCTAAGCACACCTGCCACCTCTGGCTTGCAGTGTGATTAGACCGAACTAAACCCGGTCGTCCGTCGAGAGTCATTCGACTCCCGATATTACCTTTTCCCAGAGGAACCGACATCATACACATCCAGCTCACAGTGGAGCCACAACAGATACATCATCTCAGGCAGTTGAATATAGCATATATAAACTTGTTTTACAAACCGATTCGAAATAATAATAAAAGTTTCAACATATTACCATATGAAAGGCAAGTTTGAATCAGATTGCGGAAGCGAATTTGAAAACATCTCGCAGCGGAACGAAATACTTTACTAGTCTTCACGCTTCGTTGATCGAGGCGAGCAGCACCGAGCCCACCGGTACCACCCTCCTCCAAGCAGTTGTCCAGATGTCGCCGGTACCTGTTCTCAAAAGGTGGGGGCAAACCCTGAGTACTAATTACTCAGTAGGACTTAATGGATTGGCTTACGGCTGACGCAAAGCTTGCTTACTAACCTTTGGATCCTTAGCCATTGGTTTTAAACAGTGGTATATCAATATAAAATATCAAGATTCATCTTTTGCATATAACTCCATAACAACTTGTAGAAATGTAAGCAATACAATACAAACATGTTGTATTTGAAAACATGAGTAACGGACATAATATATTCAAGTTGTTACTACGTTGCCCGACAGTGATATTGGCATTCCCACACCTGGTGGGCATCAGCGATTCGAATCGATTTTTAATTCTCGGGAATAACTATCATGCCAGGGGTATATGCTTACTAGCCATCGCGTTCCCACATATAGCCCCCATCTCCACCTGTCTTGTCCCAAGATTCAAAGCGCCCTCACCTAACCCCCGGGTTGTGCCCCCTCAGGAGCGATACCACGGCCGCACCGGGTCAGCCCTCCCTTAGGAGCGATACCACGGCCGCACCGGGTCAGCCCTCCCTCGAGTACAAGCGCCCCCGGGCCCATCGGCCTCCAGCAAGTGGATGAGCGGAGCCTCGAAAACTTCGGACAAACCCAGGTAAGACTTCACCGGTCCCATTTCCCGGTTAAGCACTCTAGCAATGTTATGCCGATCAGCAGACGAACAGCGGACGGGCCTTAAACGACTCAGGCGGAGCCAAACGCACACCACATAATAAAATTATTCTCCGCCCGGTCTCCATTTAAATCATGAGCATAGTATTACTTTCTCAATAGTAAAAGTTTTGTAACCTTTGAAATCACTTACGTGACGAGTGACTCCTTTCACTCGTGTCTACTCGCACCTAGCAGAGCCTAGGCAACTCGTCCTACGAACTCTATATATAGGTGCTAGGGCCAGGGCGGCCAGGGAGTCTAATGCAATTAGTTCCAAGCAACTCCTAATGCATATGCGTAATCATAAGTATAATTTGTTTGCTGGGTTGAGTATGGTCCTGCCTACCTTTGCTTATTCTTATCAAGCCAACAAACTAAACTAGGTTAGTTTGCCGGGTTGTGAGGCTTTGCCCCAGGCAACCCCTTGATCACTTGGACAACTCCTCCTTCCAAACACGACTGATGGGCTCTCCAGGTCGTGTCTGGGGCTTACTTGATCTTCTGGAACACCATTGCTAAAAGTAGCTCCCGTACTTGTTTCTCAATCACGTATCTGCAATAAGCGTTGCTATATGAATGCTATGCATGACATAGTGAATGAGATGCACGATCATCAAGCATACAACTGGTTAAGCAAAATATAAGGCAAACCTCTAGTTACGCATGTAATGGATTACTAGCTCAACCAAAACCTCCCGACTGGCACTAGCATTAATACTACTTTGATGGACCCGAAGCAATCGTGTATGTGCAATTTCACAAGAACATATACATGAGTTAAGTTGTCGATCATAAACCTAACATGGTGATGTGAGCTGATAAAACATGCATTAGTTATTTAGTCCTTAAGATTACTATAATAAGTGTGGGGGTTTTTATTAGATATACTAGTCTCACATTTTCGATTATTTATGTAAAATTTCATTATTTCCACTATTTTCAAATCAGAGTCACACCCTTACATGCACCACCTCCTACTCTATCAATGAGTCATGTTCATAACCTAGAGCTCATATCAAGCCCTTAAAGTCACTTGGAGCATTTTTCACCATAGCAAATCTTTCTTAAATTAAATATATGCTTAACTACAAGACAAGGGCACAATAGTAATTAAACAGTATATGCTAGGGCTACCAAAATTTATACAGAGCCTACACATGTTCACAAGACTTTTGCCCAAATTTCATAATTTTTGAAGCTCATTTTACCCACATTTCCTATTTATTAAGGTTTTTCATGCATGCACATTAATAGGGGCAAAAAGGTCTTTTCCTACTCAACCATCATATCCATTCTATAGATCTATTTAATAGGAATACAATGCAACAAAGTTTATATTTTTCTGATTTTTATTTGATTTATTACGAATTTCCAAAGTTTTCAGCCTAATAAAACACATTAAATCGAAAATCATAACAGTCAGGGACCTAAACGTGATTATCTATTAACATCAGGGGCTGAGTCGTTAGATCCGCAAGACTCAGTGAATAGTGCATGAGATGGAAACGTGAAAGCAGCAAAGTCCAAGGGCTAAATCGAAAAAAAAGGCTTCTTCTACCTCCAGACAGGGGTAGGGGCGTGCGAGGTCGAGGTTGGGCGGGCCGCGCCGGCGCGTAGGGGCACGGACTTGGAGCCGTGTTGCTCCAGGAAGATGTTCCCGATCATGTGCTACCGTTCCCCCTTGATTTCGTCGCTTGGGGAGGCCCGAATCGACGGGGAACGCGCGTGAACCGGAGATGAACTCCGAGGTCGCGTGCTTCGGGGCGGGAGCTTGATCTGCCGAATGGAGAGGGGAAAGGCGACGCCGCCTCGTGCTTCGGGTGCGCAGGAGTGTGGCGCAGCCGGAGCAGGGGTTCAGGTGGCGTGGGGCGCAGCGGAGGAGCGGGCACGGCGAGCTTCGAGCTCGTCGGTCATGGCGGGCGCGCTCTGTTCGCGCAGAGGAAGAGCTGGGCGGGAGAGGGAGCTCGGCTTCTTTCTCCTTATCGCCGGGCGGGGTAGGGGCAGGGGCAGGCCGGGCGGCAGGGCAGGGGCAGGCCGGGCGGGCAGGGGCAGGGGCGCGTGGCCTCGGCGTGGTGCGCTGGCGGTGCGCGCCCGCGGTGGCGAGCGGCGCGTGGCCGGCAGCGCCGGGCGCCGGCGCCGCGTGGCGGGTGGGTCGGCCGAGTGGGACCCACCTGTCAGTGACACGAAGGAAAAATAATTCGGGAAAATGAAAAATACTGTTTGACTGCTGAGACATGTTTTAGAAATTGTTGTTTTTGAACATCCTAGGGGCCGAATTTGACAAAACCCAAAATACAAAAGTTGTTCTACTCTTCCAGATCTATAACTTTGTCAAAAGGAGAAACATCAGATTCCAAGTTTAAATATGATTAAATTTGAATTGAACCTGCTGACTCCAGTTTGACCAAAGTTTAATACAAACTTAGAAATTCCTAAAGTCTATTTTATGCTCATTTTCAGAGAAAGAGTATTATACCAATGTTGTGTAGTTTTTAATTATCTACAACTTTCTTATATGATGTTTTGCATGATAGGGACTTTTGTTCCTTTGAAATTTGAATTTTCCTTACTGATCAGGTTTAGGCAGATTTCTGCTTTTTCATTAATCGACTTAAAACTCCACCTAAACCTTTGTGCATGTTATCACACTCAATAACAAAGTTGATCTACATAAAATTGTCTACAAGTTTGTTATAGAGAGTTTGGTCTAAATCACATTTTATTTTGAACTAAGGTCACAAGTGCACTCAGGGGTTTTGCATATTTCACTGAAAATTTTTGACTTCGTGATTTACTAACCTAGTTGTTGCTCTTCTCTAAACATTATTAAGCCAAATCCTTGACTACCGCTAACCTAATCACGTGTTAAGACTTTCGAGATGCCGGGGGCATCACAACCCACCCCCCTTAAAGAAATCTCGTCCCGAGATTTGTGTGAGGTATGGGTGTATAACCTAGCGTGTATTACAAAGGGTATGGCATTGTGGATTCGTGTCTTTTCAAATTCACATAGAAGCATCTAAATCTTTAATTGTTAGCTTTGTCAACTAGCTTGTGAATGGTTAGTACCTCTTTAACACAAGTAGTCACAGAGCATCATTTATTAGGCTAGGGTGGTCTCTCTAAGATACTCGGCGAGTCGTGCCATATAAGAGAGCGAATGAACAAACCATGAAGAGAATGTGATCAGTGAGCAAGTGACTGTGATTGAAGCAAAGGAATGGAGTCATTTCCTGACTTTGATGCTAATATTTGAAACATGGTAAGTATCTGATTTATCCAAATAATGAAAGCAAAGTGTACACAGTCAGAAATTGAATACGGCAGGGTCTTTTGATGGAAAGGAGTATCATCGGATGCGTTTTTGAGAGACACATTCATTTTATTTGACAGGGACTGTGTCCACATATAGAATTTCAAATCAACATGCCTTCAAAGAGTAAGATGTGGTGAAACGTAGCACATTCTACTTATCGGGACAAGAAAGGCACAAGAGGGAGAAGATAGGCCGCATTCGCCTAAACAAGGTGATGATTTGTACGATTTCTTAGCGTTGGTCATGATTGATCAAGAAAATGGCAGTAGCTGACATGTTCTTACTAGCGAAACAAAATGCTAGTAAGCTCTCTTCTAAGAGGAAGAAAACCACTCATAGAGAAATGACGATAAGATAAGAGCACTGGCCGAGGACAAAAGCTAGTGTGGAGGATGTTCGTAAAGTACACCCTCCGGAAGTAAGGTTCAACAAATGGATAGGAAATACCGACGAAGACAGTGAGAACGAAGTTGACTGTTCCCACCAACCTTTAGAGGCAAGGTCAAACATGGATATGAATTATTATGAACAAACCGTGGGGTTGAAGCGGATCATCCCCACTGGTCAAGGAGGCAAGGTGAAACAAGGCAATGGAAAGATGTCATGAGATGGTGGAAATGAGGCTGATTACTTCCACAGAAATAATGAAAATGTGTGGATAAGCAGTGGGTGGAGATTGGCTACTCCCACACTCAAGAAAGGCAAGGTGAATCAAGGCAATGAAATGATATATACAGGATAGTGGAAATGAAATCGATCATACCCATGAATCAAGAGTAGCGAGATCAATTAAAGATAAAAACCGATTATGAATGTTCCACGATTGAAGCGATGTCATGCCTTCGCATGTCCTAATGCCAGCGCGAACCTAGTAGCACAACCATGTGACGGCCGTACACATAGGACTCTAGGTCCCGTCGAGGCATCCAAGACTGCCTAAGGAGACACCACAACAAGAGTGGCTCAATCATCCCACTTACAGAGTCATAATCAACACAAGGTTATGGTAAATGAAGAGGAAGTCCGAGGTGATATAAGAGCTTAGGGCGCTTGAATCCCATTGTAAATGAGGTTCCTTGATTTGCAAAGTTTTGGAGCAAGTAATTAACGAATAGTGGAATATAATGCAAATAAACTAGAATTGCACCGATCACAAAAGGTCGAAGTGCATGAACGACAAGGGTTTTAAGCCTGAAAGTTATCAAAGCTCAAAACTACTACATCACCGTAAGACTAGGAGTACATTAACCACGAAAACGAGTCACCAGTAAATTTTTCAGAGCTGGATACACGAGGTTTGCTTGATCTACAAGAGTTAGGTTCCCTTATTACAAAAGTCTGACTCGAACACTACCCCACCAACCGACACTCAGTTAGTACTGCCTAAACGTAAGATTGACACGTCCTGGATGAAGACCGGTTCCTTCTTTCAACCATGTCGGTGCAGTGTTAGGCTTCACATGAGAGATGCCATGGAACAACAGTCTTGATCTTCCACCAAGTATAAGAACATCGCCGGATTCGAGGTTGATCTTAGTCGCTCTATCCTTGTCTCGAGTATCGCTGAACAGGAATTCTGCCGTGTCGCCTATGGAGACTGAGATGACAGGTAGACCTTGGTTGATGCTTCTTCCTGATTCATCCTTATCTTGATGGAGTCCGAGCTTCCCGACGCTGTTGTAGTAGTTAATGATGCATATGTCAGGATTGATCTGGGGAAATTCGCTTGCAGTTGAATTTGCAGTTTGAGCAATTGTCTTGAAAACTTCTGGTATCGCAGGGACTTGGGCACCATCGCATGGACGTGTTGGCCCATAGAAACCTGTAGTCGGATCCCAATTCTTCCCTAGACACATCATCCATAGCTTCATCTTGGCTCCATTCTTGAAATTAGGCCTATAGAATCCTCCTGGACCAATACCTAGTTGTCGACACGTACGAACTATCTTGACTTGATCTTCAAGCTTGACGAATCCCTTCAATAAAACCAGGCCAGGTCGCAGATGTTGAACTGAAGCCATATTAGTAGAAGATTCTCCCACTTTTCTCTTCTTCTTGAGACTTGCAGGGGCTGTTGTTTTAGCCTTAGTGGGCTCGGGGTGATCAGGACATAAGTCAAAAGGCTGCGACATCTGTGGCAGGAAAAACAAGGCTTCCGTAAGTTCAAGGGTTTTGAAAACTTGGTGTGGGCATAGTGTTTTCCGCGTTTACGTGTTTAGAAAATATGCCGATAAGTGATTTTTCGCAAAACGATGGCACAAGGCTATGGTATGTTTCTAACGCGTGTAGCATCGGTAACTTCGAGACGGGTTTGATTTTTGGACCGATCGACAGATTTATTGTATTTGACCTGCATTTATTAGACGTTTCATATTTAGAATGAATTAGGTATAGAAAAATTGCGACAACCCAAGCGTACTAGTCGAGTCGCTTGCTTAGTTTCTACTAGTTCTATTTGTACTTTGAGCTACGTATCAATACAATAGTAACACACACTCAACGCAATATGCTCCTAGTCACTCTTAAGTAACAAAAACAATGCATGAAATAAGACATGATGTCATGATGCATGATTCGCCCTGTTCGGTCTCACATCACACACCCTATGTATAATTATATATCTAGCGAGTATTCGGTGACATATATGCACGGCACTCCCTAATGCAACTAGTCGTTCTCTACTCGTTCTTAATTTCGCACGTGGTTAGTGTACCTACAGAAAAATGCATGCTCAGATCAACATCATCACCATTACCAAACATTACCACTCTAACCCTAACAGTGGCATCCACGATTTTCTTTAAGCTACGTCTGGTGGACGACGTAGTGGCGCCATTTCTCCCAACACACCCAACGTTCCTCCAGTACTGGGAAATTGCTGGGGAGAGAAACGGTGGCCAACAAGATCTAACTATAATTTTGGTCGAAGGAAAAGTGATCACGAAACACTCCAATGGCGTGACCACCCCCCTTAAAGAGTTCTGCCCTATCAGCATGAATGCAGGGTTCGCAACAGTTCGCAAATCCCAATAGCGCTCCGCCAGTACTGGGGATGGCTATGGCCGAAATGTAGCTTCCCAAAGCACCGAATATGCATATGAGTTCTATCTAAGTCAGAATGTTAGCGATGTCACCTGGTATTTCACTAACATCCTTAATATGGGCATATCGATACTCTCATTTTTCAAATACTTCGAAAAAGGGTTTTCGAAAATAGGTTTGTAAATCAAAACTGGATGATATGTCTGTTGTCTGTGTATGATCGGCTCTGATACCAGCTGTGGCGGAACCGCCGATTTAATCCGGGCTAAGCACACCTGCCACCTCTGGCTTGCAGTGTGATTAGACCGAACTAAACCCGGTCGTCCGTCGAGAGTCATTCGACTCCCGATATTACCTTTTCCCAGAGGAACCGACATCATACACATCCAGCTCACAGTGGAGCCACAACAGATACATCATCTCAGGCAGTTGAATATAGCATATATAAACTTGTTTTACAAACCGATTCGAAATAATAATAAAAGTTTCAACATATTACCATATGAAAGGCAAGTTTGAATCAGATTGCGGAAGCGAATTTGAAAACATCTCGCAGCGGAACGAAATACTTTACTAGTCTTCACGCTTCGTTGATCGAGGCGAGCAGCACCGAGCCCACCGGTACCACCCTCCTCCAAGCAGTTGTCCAGATGTCGCCGGTACCTGTTCTCAAAAGGTGGGGGCAAACCCTGAGTACTAATTACTCAGTAGGACTTAATGGATTGGCTTACGGCTGACGCAAAGCTTGCTTACTAACCTTTGGATCCTTAGCCATTGGTTTTAAACAGTGGTATATCAATATAAAATATCAAGATTCATCTTTTGCATATAACTCCATAACAACTTGTAGAAATGTAAGCAATACAATACAAACATGTTGTATTTGAAAACATGAGTAACGGACATAATATATTCAAGTTGTTACTACGTTGCCCGACAGTGATATTGGCATTCCCACACCTGGTGGGCATCAGCGATTCGAATCGATTTTTAATTCTCGGGAATAACTATCATGCCAGGGGTATATGCTTACTAGCCATCGCGTTCCCACATATAGCCCCCATCTCCACCTGTCTTGTCCCAAGATTCAAAGCGCCCTCACCTAACCCCCGGGTTGTGCCCCCTCAGGAGCGATACCACGGCCGCACCGGGTCAGCCCTCCCTTAGGAGCGATACCACGGCCGCACCGGGTCAGCCCTCCCTCGAGTACAAGCGCCCCCGGGCCCATCGGCCTCCAGCAAGTGGATGAGCGGAGCCTCGAAAACTTCGGACAAACCCAGGTAAGACTTCACCGGTCCCATTTCCCGGTTAAGCACTCTAGCAATGTTATGCCGATCAGCAGACGAACAGCGGACGGGCCTTAAACGACTCAGGCGGAGCCAAACGCACACCACATAATAAAATTATTCTCCGCCCGGTCTCCATTTAAATCATGAGCATAGTATTACTTTCTCAATAGTAAAAGTTTTGTAACCTTTGAAATCACTTACGTGACGAGTGACTCCTTTCACTCGTGTCTACTCGCACCTAGCAGAGCCTAGGCAACTCGTCCTACGAACTCTATATATAGGTGCTAGGGCCAGGGCGGCCAGGGAGTCTAATGCAATTAGTTCCAAGCAACTCCTAATGCATATGCGTAATCATAAGTATAATTTGTTTGCTGGGTTGAGTATGGTCCTGCCTACCTTTGCTTATTCTTATCAAGCCAACAAACTAAACTAGGTTAGTTTGCCGGGTTGTGAGGCTTTGCCCCAGGCAACCCCTTGATCACTTGGACAACTCCTCCTTCCAAACACGACTGATGGGCTCTCCAGGTCGTGTCTGGGGCTTACTTGATCTTCTGGAACACCATTGCTAAAAGTAGCTCCCGTACTTGTTTCTCAATCACGTATCTGCAATAAGCGTTGCTATATGAATGCTATGCATGACATAGTGAATGAGATGCACGATCATCAAGCATACAACTGGTTAAGCAAAATATAAGGCAAACCTCTAGTTACGCATGTAATGGATTACTAGCTCAACCAAAACCTCCCGACTGGCACTAGCATTAATACTACTTTGATGGACCCGAAGCAATCGTGTATGTGCAATTTCACAAGAACATATACATGAGTTAAGTTGTCGATCATAAACCTAACATGGTGATGTGAGCTGATAAAACATGCATTAGTTATTTAGTCCTTAAGATTACTATAATAAGTGTGGGGGTTTTTATTAGATATACTGGTCTCACATTTTCGATTATTTATGTAAAATTTCATTATTTCCACTATTTTCAAATCAGAGTCACACCCTTACATGCACCACCTCCTACTCTATCAATGAGTCATGTTCATAACCTAGAGCTCATATCAAGCCCTTAAAGTCACTTGGAGCATTTTTCACCATAGCAAATCTTTCTTAAATTAAATATATGCTTAACTACAAGACAAGGGCACAATAGTAATTAAACAGTATATGCTAGGGCTACCAAAATTTATACAGAGCCTACACATGTTCACAAGACTTTTGCCCAAATTTCATAATTTTTGAAGCTCATTTTACCCACATTTCCTATTTATTAAGGTTTTTCATGCATGCACATTAATAGGGGCAAAAAGGTCTTTTCCTACTCAACCATCATATCCATTCTATAGATCTATTTAATAGGAATACAATGCAACAAAGTTTATATTTTTCTGATTTTTATTTGATTTATTACGAATTTCCAAAGTTTTCAGCCTAATAAAACACATTAAATCGAAAATCATAACAGTCAGGGACCTAAACGTGATTATCTATTAACATCAGGGGCTGAGTCGTTAGATCCGCAAGACTCAGTGAATAGTGCATGAGATGGAAACGTGAAAGCAGCAAAGTCCAAGGGCTAAATCGAAAAAAAAGGCTTCTTCTACCTCCAGACAGGGGCAGGGGCGTGCGAGGTCGAGGTTGGGCGGGCCGCGCCGGCGCGTAGGGGCACGGACTTGGAGCCGTGTTGCTCCAGGAAGATGTTCCCGATCATGTGCTACCGTTCCCCCTTGATTTCGTCGCTTGGGGAGGCCCGAATCGACGGGGAACGCGCGTGAACCGGAGATGAACTCCGAGGTCGCGTGCTTCGGGGCGGGAGCTTGATCTGCCGAATGGAGAGGAGAAAGGCGACGCCGCCTCGTGCTTCGGATGCGCAGGAGTGTGGCGCAGCCGGAGGAGGGGTTCAGGTGGCGTGGGGCGCAGCGGAGGAGCGGGCACGGCGAGCTTCGAGCTCGTCGGTCATGGCGGGCGCGCTCTGTTCGCGCAGAGGAAGAGCTGGGCGGGAGAGGGAGCTCGGCTTCTTTCTCCTTATCGCCG
Organism: Paspalum vaginatum; assembly: GCA_030272315.1. Classification (NCBI taxonomy): domain Eukaryota; kingdom Viridiplantae; phylum Streptophyta; class Magnoliopsida; order Poales; family Poaceae; genus Paspalum; species Paspalum vaginatum. The sequence continues at coordinate 30,164,846 of CM059018.1, read as the reverse complement.
GGCGGGGTAGGGGCAGGGGCAGGCCGGGCGGCAGGGCAGGGGCAGGCCGGGCGGGCAGGGGCAGGGGCGCGTGGCCTCGGCGTGGTGCGCTGGCGGTGCGCGCCCGCGGTGGCGAGCGGCGCGTGGCCGGCAGCGCCGGGCGCCGGCGCCGCGTGGCGGGTGGGTCGGCCGAGTGGGACCCACCTGTCAGTGACACGAAGGAAAAATAATTCGGGAAAATGAAAAATACTGTTTGACTGCTGAGACATGTTTTAGAAATTGTTGTTTTTGAACATCCTAGGGGCCGAATTTGACAAAACCCAAAATACAAAAGTTGTTCTACTCTTCCAGATCTATAACTTTGTCAAAAGGAGAAACATCAGATTCCAAGTTTAAATATGATTAAATTTGAATTGAACCTGCTGACTCCAGTTTGACCAAAGTTTAATACAAACTTAGAAATTCCTAAAGTCTATTTTATGCTCATTTTCAGAGAAAGAGTATTATACCAATGTTGTGTAGTTTTTAATTATCTACAACTTTCTTATATGATGTTTTGCATGATAGGGACTTTTGTTCCTTTGAAATTTGAATTTTCCTTACTGATCAGGTTTAGGCAGATTTCTGCTTTTTCATTAATCGACTTAAAACTCCACCTAAACCTTTGTGCATGTTATCACACTCAATAACAAAGTTGATCTACATAAAATTGTCTACAAGTTTGTTATAGAGAGTTTGGTCTAAATCACATTTTATTTTGAACTAAGGTCACAAGTGCACTCAGGGGTTTTGCATATTTCACTGAAAATTTTTGACTTCGTGATTTACTAACCTAGTTGTTGCTCTTCTCTAAACATTATTAAGCCAAATCCTTGACTACCGCTAACCTAATCACGTGTTAAGACTTTCGAGATGCCGGGGGCATCACATGTTGTGCTAGGCGCAAGCGTGAATTCGTGTCTTTTTTGGTTAATTAATTTTGACTAATGGTTCTATGCAATTAATTGTTGGGCTTGACCATGAAACTGTTCATATCCATTTTAATAATCTGCTTTTTAGCAACATGGTTTAGGGATGCCTGAGCAATGTGCTCGTGTGCTTTTGCGATTTTTCTCCTTAAGGACCGGTTCACAAAGCGACCACCTGGGACAGTAGTGCTACCATAAGGCCAGAATGGGACGGACTTAGCCGATTAATTAGATTGTGTTAGTTTGTTGTAACTTACCTGTGGGGCAAGAGGGGAGGTTAGCTTCTGTGGCCGCTGCTCTGCCTTAGTTTGAGTGTGCTTTACGTGATGTATGTGCTTCTCCCTTTGCGAGGCGAACACCACCGTTGTGACCTTGAATCCTTAGCGGTTACATCTAACTAAACTGATCTTTGTAAAGACTTCGTAGTGTGCTTGCTAGTCATCTCACATAAGGTGTGTGATGAACCCCTAGCGTAGTGCATGACTTGTGGGTAAAGATGTACGACCTCTCGAGAGTGTAAAACTGACATGTCAGCTGTGCTCACGGTTATGAGCGGCCCAGACCCTTTCCAGTGATTAGCGGTGTTCAAAGGTTTTGGTTATGGTGATGGTTATGTCAACTAAATGTTATTTACTCCTTTATGCAATATCTTTGGGTTAATTGTTGCTTACTCAATAATAGTAGATAGGCTTTAAATAAAGATGTTCAATTTAAAAGCTCATGCAGTCTGTCAGCTAAACCTAGAGCCTCATGGTTTATATTATATTTGCTGAGTACGAGTGCTGTAATCACGCTTGCTTCTTTATATTTATTCCTTGTTGGGGGAAAAATCCAACCGCTGCTCAGTTGATGGAGATGCTGAAGATTATGTGCAAGACTACGACGAGTATTAGGCACTTTGTTCACCAGTCGACGTCCCTGTGGCGCCCTAGTTATATTTTTGTTTTACGCTTCCGCAATGCTACGCTATACTCTGAGTTAAAGACTTGTGTCACTATGTAATAATGAGATGTTTTAATGTTATATACGCTTTTATCTTTGACATGTGTCTGTGGTACCTATGTAATTTGTCATATATATGCGAGACTTGATCCTAGCGCATATATATTTTGCACGGTTTTGTTCGTTGGAAACCGGGCGTGACACTAAGTGTCGCTAAATCTACGGTGGTCAAATCTTGCAACCTAGTTCCACCTAGAAACTAATCTATCAAGCTAGTCTAGAAATGTAGGCACACAATTGCAAGAAAGTAAATGCGAAAGCTAAAGAGATAGATAGAGAATGCAAACTTCCGATGACGATGTCGGCGATGGCACATGATGGAGACACGGAGATTTTTTCCCGAGGTTCAGGGAGACTTGCGGTCTCTACCCCCTACTCCTCGTTGGCACTCCACAAAGGGCTTCGCTCACTCATAATCCTCAAAGGAATACGGCCTCGCCCTCGCAAGGGTAGTGGATGGCAAAATGACTTCAGCGGAAGTCAAGCAACCCAGTCAGGTCTCCGGATATCCTCGGTACACACCAACCCGAGCCTTTCTTACGCGAAGTTCTCCACGAACTACGGCCTCACCCACGCAAGGGTAGAGGATGGATAAGGCCGTTGGGGTCTTCCGAGTCCTTCTCGCGAAGCTACCCCGTCGTCTCCACTAGGGAAAGCTTTTGGCCAAACCGCCGAGGGCCTTTCTCCCTCTCACAAGTAAGGTGGCGGCCACTCCACACTCCGGAGGGTCTCGCAAGACTTACAAGCCCCACACTTACAAAGGATAGACGTGCACGCAGGCATGGATACTAGACAAATAGGCCTAAGCCAAGATGATATGGAAGCTCTCGCTATGCCGAGATGTGTCTATTTGCTCATATAGTGGTTGGGCTCACAAATGAGTGTATGTGGGTCTTTGGATAGGTCAAATGGGTGCCTCAATACTTGTGTTAGCTCAGGAGTCTCCAACCACAAAGTGGAGGCCGGCTAAGGTGAAAGGATCAATATGTCCAAGAGGGGGGGTGAATTGGACTTCTAATTTCATAACTTGAAATTAAATCCTATCGCACAAGTCTCAATTCACCCTAGTACCCAAACAAGTGTGTCTAGAGTTCTACACGATATAAAAGTTTTACAACCTAGAGCCAAGCATGCAATACTAGGAATGTAAATAGTGGAAGATAAGTGCGGAATGTAAATGTGGAATGTAAAGAGAGCAAGAAATGACACGGCGATCTTTTTTTCGAGGTATCGAGGATTCGCGACTCCTCCCTAGTCCTCGTTTGGCGCCCATCGCAAGGCTTTGCTCTCGCGGGCTCTTCGCAAGGATCCCGGCCCCAAACCTCGCAAGGAGAGGGGTTGGCAAAGTGGTTCTTGCAAGAACCAAGCTACCTCTTGACCTTCGCAAAGATCAAGCACTCTCTTCGGGATGCTCTTCTCCACTCTGGAACGGTGAGCTCCAAACCGCAAACAATGTCTTCGCAAAGGCCTTCTTCCGCTTCTCCCACAATCTCCGGAGAGCTCGCTGAAGGCACGACTCGCAAGCCATCTAGGTGATCGTGATCACCAAGAGTAACAAGCCTTGGTCTTCACTTGATTCAACTTCTACTCAAGAAGTAATCTCTCTCAAGTCTCTTGCCCCAAAGCTCATAGATTTGTGTGTAAATGGTGCTTGGGTAACCTTTGTGTGTGTGTGTGAGTGATTCCTAGTTGCAAAGGTGTGAAATGGAGGGAGGGGGGTTCCTTTAAATTGAGGCTAGCTCAAAAACTAGCCGTTACTGTACAAAAAAAACGTTTTCTATGTGACCATCGGACGGTCTGATGGTTGGACCCTCAGACGGTCCGATGCGTGTATTTTTCAAAACCTCCAGTTTTCGCGCCACTGCTCAGAGACCATTGGACGGTCTGATGGTTGGACCATCAGACAGTCCGATGCACATAAGAGCCCAAAACTCTCGATGGCATACCTCCCTATCCATCTGGTCCGATGGACCATCGGACGGTCTGATGATGGGACCATTAGATGGTCCGATGGTGGGTTTTACCCTGTGACCAGCCTGGACACACTCCCTGTCTAACTCATCCGATGGACCATCAGACGGTTCGATGGTCAGGCCATCGGACGGTCCGATGGTCACTAAAACACTGGTTTGTACCGTTTTGAATAGGAGAGAAGATTTAGGGAGTTCTTTTGATCGTAACTGAAAAGGTGAGTGTGATTATAGCACATTTCAAGTATTTGAGCTTTAGGACTAAGATGCACTCGAAATTGAGAGTAACTCTAGAGTGAAACACATCAAGCTACTCACCTCGACCCCTCTTGATAGTACGGTTTATCTAGAAACTAGAAAAGAATCTCCAAGTGCCCTTCTTTCGACTTACCGGCACTTAAAGCTATAGATCCTTGATCTTCATGCTAGATAGTCCAATCAACAAGCCATCCATCATGAATATGAAAATTAGGGGTCTCTTTTGGTCAACCAATGAGCACGATAATAAATATATCACCTTCATGTCATGAACTCATTAGTAACATAATTAAGTTGTCATTAATCACCGAAACATCTACCTCTTAAGGTCATTGTTTCTCACAATCTCCCCCTTTTTGGTGATTGATGACAACACAAGAGTAGACCTCAAAATATAAATGCAATTAAGTACAAGGCTCAAACTAAAAGACATGAATGTAAATACATAACCATCCACAATCAAAGGATCCACAGGCATGGTGAAATCGAGTCAATCACAAAAGCCAAATACCATGTCTGTGAGTCAACATCCAAAATAAACATCCAGAGGCGTCCTAGCTATACATCAAAAGAATAACTCTCATTGCTCCCCCTAACTGCTAAACTCACTAGCTCTACTCCCTCCCCCTAAAAGTAACTCTCCCCGTTTGGCAACAAGCACCAAACAGGGAGTCCTAAGAGCTCAACGGAGGAGGAGCACCTAGAGGAACTCCACGAGTAGCCACTAGAACGTAGTGATCAAGCGAGGCATCACCATCTGACTCTTTGGCTGCCTCATCAACTGCCCGCTCAACATCCGGATCTAGAGAGCTAAGAGCTGCGGGAGTGACCGAAGCAGTAGCAGGGGCTGTCGTCGACAGAGAGGGTGCAGTAGCATCAGTTGTCGAGAAGGTCGTGGAAGCAGAGTGAAAGCTCGGCTCGGTCGACTAAGAGGTAGCGAGAGTGTCGGGGGCGGGCATGAACGACTCTAGAGCTGATAGCACATGCTCTGACTGAGAGGAAACACTCGTGATAGGCGGCTGCCCTGAAGTCAAGAACTGAGAATCCTGAGCTGGAGGCATAGTGAAGGGCAGATCAAGAAGTGACGGAGGCGACGAGTCAAACTGTAGTGTACGGGTGGGTAACTGATTCATCTCCACTCGGTACGAGGTCCCTAGCAGCTCAGAGTATCCGAACTCTATCGGTGAGGTACTAAGCGAGCCGAGGGTGGTGAGGGGACTCCCGTGGCTCCTGTCAGTAGTGAGCAGTGACTGTGACACAGAGGGCAGTTGAGGTGCCTGAACCTGCTGTCGTAGAGAGTCAAGCTGCCTCTAGGTATCGGTGCAACGCTCAGCCACGAGTGTGTGCACAGTCTCAAGAATACGCGCATGCGACTCTGTTTGCTGCTGCTGCATCTGAGCAAACCTGTCATCGCTGCGCTACTACTGCTGTAGGATGGTCTGCATCTGTTGATGCTGCTGGATAAGTGCCTCGAAGCAGTGGTCGCTGCGCTGCTGCTTGACCATCATCGCCTGTAGGATGCTCGCTATGTCGGTGGCGGTAGCAACCGGAGCAGCCGTAACTTGAGGTGGAGGAGGAGGAGGTTGAGGAGTACGTGAGCCACCCACCTCATGATCATGAGAAAGAGGTGGCGGGTGCTGCGGTCTTTCGTCGTCAGTGGAGGTGTCGTCCTCACTCTCCTCACAGCCAGCAGAGTCTACCCCTAGCTGTAGAACTGTCGCTGACCTCTGCTCCACTAGGGGTGCCTCTCTCACGGGACATACTAAGTGCGCACTTGCCTTGTATACCTTGTAGTGTGTCTGTATGGTATGTTGGAACAAGGTGAAGTGAGGCGTCGGGCGCTATGGATCATATGCAATCATACTCAGCATGTGAGAGATGTAGTGCGCTTAGGGAATGCTCCTATGCATCCCGATCCCATTTGTGCTCACATCCTCCATCTCAGATATCAGGAAGTCCACAACACAGAACTGGATCCTCTGGACGAAAGCTCTGAGGAGGTGCTGCTGAAGACGCTCACAAGACCCCTTCCGTGGCAGTAAGGTCTTGGCCATAGCCCGGTGTAAGCTGTCGGCCATGGGAGTGAGCTCTGCTAGGAGTCTCTCACGGTAGTGCTCCCTGAAAATCACATTGGCCTCCTCAAGTAGCAGAGGGTTCCCCCCGACCTTGGAGCGTCGAGGGGGCTCCAAATCACCGTAGACATCAGTGTGCAGCCTACAATCTGAGAGGTTGAGGCCTAGGACCTCAGCTATCTCCTGCCTAGAAAGTTTGAGATGCTGCCACTGAAACATGAACTGAATATACTGTCGGCCTTGCTCAAAAAATAGTGTGGCATAGAAGACTCTCACCCACTCCTCACTATACTTGTAGCGGTGCTCTAGTAAATCAGACAAGCCTGCAAGGTGAGAGAAGAAGGGGTAGATTTTCTATCCAAACACCGTCCCCATCCTCGGCAAGCTGAGCACTACATGGGGAAACATCCCCATCCCTGCACGCCTGTAGCTCTGGTAGAGAGAGGCCTGGACGAGAGTTCAGAACTTCCTGTCAACTCGAGTGTCTCTTTGAGCAGGAAACCATCTCTCAATAGAGACCAGATACCGAATCTTCTTCAGTCTCTCACCACTGTATCCCTGGTAACCAACCAGCTGTGCATCGCTGGTGAGGATTGGAGCTATGAGGTTGATCGGGAGCATAATCTCCTCCTCATCAGACTCACGCTCTAGCTCCGCCTCTGACTCAGAATGAAGCTGACCAGACTGTGGCTCTGCCTGCTTGGTCGCTATCTGTGCACTGGCTGCTGTCCTAGCCTTTTTCTTGGCCTCTGCCTCCTGCTTGGCAATGATCTCTGCAGTTGATGTTGCCCTGCCACTCGATCGCTGTTATGTGTAACGCCCCAAAATTTAGCACACGGAATTTTCTTCTAATCTCTCCCTAATTCAAAATCAAATTTTCAAAAACTTTGGTTGTTGTTTATTTGTTTTGAGTGTGTTAATATGAGCTCAACAAAATTTCAAATATCACAAATACTCTCCACCAAAATTCTTTCCAAAATTCAATTCCAAAATCTCCGCGCCATTTGGACCCTCCATCACCGCGCCACTTGGACCTTCCACCTCCATGACACGTCATCGGCCTTCTCCTCCACCGGCTATAAATAGCCCCCACCGCCATGCCTCCATCCACACCGAGCTCACTGTAATACTCCGTATTTTTTTTAAAACACTTAAGTGCATTGCAATTTACCCTAATTATTCTTTCAAAAATTTGATTCAAATTTAAATTTGAGGCCTTTTCAAAAATTTGGAGTTTTCCAGGGGCATCCGGATGGGTGCCGGCGCTGCCGGTGCGGCCACGCGCAGAGCGGCCAGGCGAGACAGGCGAGGCCGGTCCGCTGGGCCGCCCGCCAGGTGCCGGCCTGCGCAGCTGCTGGGCCGAGCCGAATTTCAACTGTAAGTCTGTTTTTCTTTTTCCTTTGAATTTAAATTGTTATTTATTTTAATTGAATGTTAATATATTTATTTTAATTAGAAAAAATCTTTATTAATTCACATAAATATTTTGGTAATTCTAAAAAGAAATTAAATTAGAGTTTATATATTTTTTAAAGAAAATTAGCCTTTATTTAAAAATGCAGAAAAATTCATAAAAGTGTATTAAAAATAGAAAATTAATTCAAAAATCCATTTTAATTATCCAAAAATTCCCAGAAAATTCATTTAAGCTTTTAAAATTATTTAAAAATACTTGGTAATTCATCTAAACCATAGGACAATCATCTACCTCCGAAAATATCCATGTTTAACCCCAACCACCCTTTTTCTTTAGAAAATTGTACAATTTACTTTTTCAACAGGTTGATCATCCTCATATTTTAAAACTCCTGCATGTCATCAACTTAGGCACGTTGGTCCCACCACTTCCAGTTGAAGAGTCTTCCACTGCAACGGAAACTCCGGAAGCCGGTGCGACCGAGGCATCCTTCATACCAGCAGGAGGAGACTCTGAGTCACCGACAGAGGCAGATCCCGTGACTCAAGGCAAGCCCCGGTGCATTTACCCAGTTTTCTTCGAGTCCTTAATTTAAATCAGAGTTATGTTTGTGCACTAGAGTTAGGAATTGATTGAAACCCTAGAGCATGATTACTCACTATCCAGCATAAAATCCTATGCTCAGTAGATGGCTTAGGTGGCTTAGGCCTAGAACGAAATTCTTTTACAGCAGTTTATTGGTTAAGAATAAGAAGAATGTTAATAATTTGACAGGCATGCGGCGGGATCAGTTTTGCTTTCGTACCTTACATGTTCTGATTATTTGCTATGGACCCTGATCCTGGCTGTGTCGCATAAGGCCGTCCGATGTGTGGCCTGGTTGGGCCGAACGCGCCTCATTCACTTACCGTCCTTAACGGGCTCCGGTAAGCCTTTCATCCTGTTGTACCTAAGCACGGAACTACACGAGACCAACTGGAAGGAGGAGGTTGGGCGGGTGTCGAAGGACTGACACCCGGGTTCGGTGAGGATGGTTCCGGCTAGGTGGCACTGTATGTTAGGTTGTCGTATGTGGGGCCAGTGTACACACATATGACGAGTGTCTGAGTATCCCTCTCGAGAGGTGGGAAAATCGATTCGAATCGTCTGTGGCTTGCCGGTTGTAAGCTGCCTTATCGCAACCAACATCGTAGTAAGAGAACTGATCTTGTTAATGAAGAATGCTCGACAACATGTTTGTCCTGGTGGGTTAGTTGATTAGGAATAACTTAGCATGGTCAGGTAATAACTGAAAAGTGAACCAAATTCTAAGAGCTAAGGATTCACTATTAGGCCTGCCGCAGTGTGTGTTGACCTAACCACCCCGGCTATGAGTTAGGAAGTCGGGTTTCGACCCAGTGGTCGGGTAAGTCTTGCTGAGTAATTAGTACTCAGGCTTCTTGCCTATTCTTTTACAAGTGCAGAATACACGTGGTTTGAATGGGATCCTTATCTTACTCCTCCTTTCTTCTGAAATAAGCTTTGCTGCGACTGAAGCAGATTAAAGTGTGTGTGTTGGAGAGAAACTTGTGAACTATGTTACTTTTGTTTAAATGGCTGAAGAACTTATCAGCCGCGATGTAATAAGTACCAAACCCTATGTGAAATATTTTAACTTTATGTAATAAATGTGATGTGTATGTTGTAACCTGTGGACTCCGTCGAGAGTCGCCCAAAAAATCAAGCTCGATCCGGATGGGAAGGCCAAGTCAGGATACCTACATCCTGGGGGACTACCGAGGTTAGTCCGGATCTGGTGATTAAGCACTAAATCCGGGTCACCAATGGCTGCCTGCGGCGCACCCTCCTCGACAGCTCAAACCACACCAACAACCCCCGGGACGGAATTGTGCCGTTCTTCTCTCTCCTCCGGTACCCTCGGATCGGAGGACGGTGGCCAGGAACTCCGTCCGGCAGAACGCCGGTGAGCCCCTGCCCGTTGCTCGAGGCGGTGCTTGCAAGCAGCCGAGCAGATCATTGGTGTCACGTGTCATTGGAAGCTAGCAGATCCAATCTGGTACCATTCTTTTCTTCTGTTCATTTATTTCCAAATTAATCTCTCAACCATACGAGCTCCGATTCCATCGATTCTTTTTTCTAAATTCATCTAAAATCAATATCTACCACCTAGATTAATAGCATGATTGTAGGAGCTTTCAGGGCCCGCTTACAAGTCGGTACCCCATCTGACCTTGTAGGCATGGACCGTTGACACCAGCCTGAAACTCTGCTCGCAAACAGTGTAGAAATATTTTCTGTTCCTCCAGAATCCAAAAATACGATTTTATTCTCCCGTTTCCAAATATTCGGATTTTGGAATATTCTAGGAATATTCAATTTTCCTTTTCTTCTTCTGAATATAAAAAATTTATATATTCGTTCCAACTCTGATTTGGGTGATTCTTTCACCTAAATTCATCTAAAATCAAGCTCTACCTACCCATACACTCCACACAATCTTTTGTCCTGGCCGGAAGCCGCCGTCATGCCACCATGACGCCGTTCTACGCCCAGTCAGTGCTTCACACCGGTCCCACAATTTTTGTGTGCCTGGTGATTGATGCCCTTATCCACCTACTCCACATAAATCCTAAAGGTTACTGTCTTAGTCTGTCCGAGCCCTGAATTCAGATGATGACGATACCAAAAATCATCTGAACATCATTGCTCTCTCCACCACTCAAAAAAAGATCTTCTCCAAAACACCAACATACGACCGCCACCTCTTCGGCGTTGTCGACTCCGCATCTCGCGTCCACCTCCCCTACCTTGGCGTCTCCGTAACTGTCGTTATTGAGCCCGCCAACTCGCCTGAAAACTCACTACACCCCAACCACATGTAGTAATACCACAAGTAAAAACCCAGCAGACTCTCATATCTGCAATCCAAGCTCTACACCACCAAACCCGTTGAGCTCATATTATGCCTCGATTTGTGTATTCCTTGTTTGTGCACGTAGGAGGCCCCAGAGAGGTCAAGCAGTCCAATCACTCTGATATTCAATCAGGAAACCGGAGAAAGCATACTGATCATACATTAGCCGCTCACCCTTCGAGTTGTAAGGCAAGCCCACGTGATGCATAAATTTCCTATGTTTTACAAACACAACCCTTGGCTTGTTAATCACATAAAAACTTACAAGTTTTGCTTGCTAAGATAACCCAGCAGATATACAGCCACCTAAGCCTATTTTAGATATATCGCGCACATGTGGGATCGCTCTTTTAATTATCTATTATAATCTTGACATTATGGATGTGGAATATGATGGGTATGAGAGAGTGGATGTGTGTGTGGTTTTTGAAATAAAATGGGGAAGAACCTCGGCAACCGACTTTGTCGGAATACGGCTACGCGCTGAAATAGCCATAAGGGCAGGGTATGACGGGTAACTTAGCGACTCGTAGTTACCCCATGTCCCGGTATTCGTGGAGAATACCGGGTAGGTGGATTGCTCGCACTGTCGAGCATTGGAAAGCGGGAATGGTTCTACCTGAGCTCTCCGTAAGGACTGTTATGATTTTCATCTTGCCTAACTCTTTTAGTACAATCACTCGCTCTGTATGATGCATTGGCCAGTTCCAAGCTGGAGTGGATAGCCTAGTAGCTTCTGTGTTGGCGCACAAGGGGCTCGGGGAAGGGTGGGTGTCAATGAAAGTACTGCGAGTACTGGAGTGACTCGGATGCCCGAACCCCTAAAGTTCTGCTAGGTGATGAAACAAAGGCAACGGCTTGGTTTGGAATTCGTGCAGTTACGACAGTAATGTGCCGCTGAGTCCAACTTGTGGGAATTAGTACAACCTCTGATCAGAGTAAAACCTATTCGAATAATCCGTGTCCACTGGTATGGATGAGTTACGGTTTGATTATTCAGTTAGCAGTTTTCATAAAATAAAATAGAATTAGTTTGGGACTGGACAAAATGGTTTTTGGTTCAGCAGTGGATGTTGGGTATATGGTAAAATGTGTTGGCTGGAAAGCCATGAGCCATGTTGGACCGGAAAATCTAGTGGCAACCATTTTTGAGAAAAACTCAGTCTTTAGAAAGGATAAAACTTGACAACTATTTCAAACTCTGCATACAAACTACTTTTATGCATAACCTCCCCTGAACTCCAGATATCTCTTTGCATATAGTGTTAGCCTTCTCCAAAATTCCTATGGAGGAAGGTGGGCTATTGAGTACGTATGTACTCACCCTTGCTTTGCTGTTGTTTTTTTTTCTCAGTGCTATGGACATATATTGGTGAAATAATGAGTAAGGGTTACTATCTGCTTCCCAACTGTGGCGTGAGGAAGATGGGCCTACGTTTTATATTCCGCTGCTTATATTTTCAAGGCTGCGCCCCCTTTGTGGTCCGATAAATTAGGGCGGATCTATATCACTTTGATGTAAGAATGTGATTACCAAACCCTGGGATGGTAATAAAGCATATTATAGTCCCATTATGGAAATTGGGGCGCTTCAATGTTCCTGCTGCTGAGGGGTTGGAAACTTTGTGCGTGGCTTGTACATCTTAGGCGGCACGGCATCCACCTGCCCTCTCGGCCCTCTGGCGACGCGAGTGAGGTTCTGTCTCTCCCCAATATGTATGCCCCCCGCACGGCGGCTCTCCAAAGCATCAAAAGCATCGACTGCACGCTCGGCGACCTCATGCTCACGCTCCTGCTGTGTACGCTTTCGCTTCTTGGCGGGTTCGGGTGCGGGCTCTTTGCCCTTGTCTTTCCTTTCTCGCACCATCTGAAATATTCAAGGAGTAGATAAGCACGAAGATTTAGATAAGTAGAGACATCTAGACAAGGTGAGACCTAAAGCATGAGATAGAATCTATGAAAATGTAGCATACCATGTTGATTTTCTAATCTAGAGAATTTTTAGTTAGAGTGTGTGACCATCTCACACACTAAAACCAAAATTCTCATGTCCATTAAGCACAATCAACATGTACATTGATTCCTTTAAGTGCCACATGCTACAAATTCAAAGAGATTGAAACCCAAAGAATACTCACCACGAAGATTGAAGGAAAGAAACGCCGGAGACCGGGAAGAAGAAGGGCGGCGGCCCTGGGCAGCTAGGGTGTGGCGGCAGAGGAAGGGGGCGACGGCTGTGGAGGGCGGCGGCGCAAGGAGCGACGATGGGCGGACGCAGGGCGGTGGCGCGGAAGGGAGGTGCGGCGGCGGCGCGAGAGCATATTGCGGCGGGGGCGCACGGGCGACAGAGGATGAAAGAGAGAGGGGGCCCATGACTTAAACGCTTAAAACGGGCTCACCCTAGCCTCACATGAACCATCGGACGGTCCGATGGACCATCGGACCAGATAGACAGAGTAGTCGATTGAAGCTCTAAAGACCATCGGATGTTCGATGGTTAGACCATCGGATGGTCCGATGGAGCATCTGACGAAATAGGCAGAAAGGGACCAATATGCTAGGAGGACCATCGAACGGTCCGATGGTGGGAAAAGGCACAGAAAGCGCTGATTTACTCCTTTCCTTGTCCAACTATATGAAGATTCAAATAAACACGAGTATGGACCGTCCAAGGTGAAACCCTTGCCCCTCAACCACTCAAAAATATTTGCATTTTCACATGCTTTATATAGTTTTCGATTTTTCAAACAAGACCTCCAAGACAAAGCAAATTAGCGAAAGAAATCCAAAAGAAATGTATGAGTCTTTTCCTAGGAGAGCTAGAGATGAAATTAACTCCTGTCCCATGGGAACTTGACTCAATAGGCATGAAGAACAATGCCAAACCTTTAGTTTGTTCCCTTTTCATGATTTGAGATGCTTGCACATGAAACAAGTCTCGATATCATCAAGAGTGCTCCTTCGTGACACTATCGGATGCAATGCAGGTGCAAGCTACCAACAAGCATTAATAGGAATTTAAACATGCGTTCACATCTATATGACAAGAAATGCAATGAACGCACGAAGGTAAATCTACACTTGCCACATTGATTCCCCCCGCAAGCTCCTTCAAGAGGAGCCTTTCAACATGCCATGAGCGAAACCAAGTTCCACCAGCTCATGCAAGACCCTTGCTCCTCTCTATCTTGCAGCGGTTCGGCAAGTGACTAGCATATACATATGAATGCAAGTTATATGACATGGCAGCTTACATGACTGGTTCTAGCATCTAACACGTTAAGCTCACTTCGCAATCTAACAAAGGTACTCTCATCTAATGGTTTTGTGAAGATGTCCGCCAATTACTCCTTAGTCCCCACATTTCGCAAGAGGATGTCTCCTTTTGCGACGTGGTCCCTTATGAAGTGATGGCGGATATCTATGTGCTTAGTGCGAGAGTGTTGAACTGGGTTGTTGGCAAGCTTAACCGCACTCTCGTTGTCACAAAGGAGAGGTACCCTAGAGAGCTTCACACCATAGTCCAAAAGTGTTTGCTTCATATATATAATTGGGGCACAACAAGACCTAGCCCATATATATTCTACTTCTGCAGTGGACAAGGACACACAGTTCTGCTTCTTAGAAAACCAAGAAACAAGCGAGCGCCTCAGCAAGTGGCAACCACCGGAGGTACTCTTGCACTCAACACGAATCCGGCAAAGTCCGAATCTGAGTAGCCCAAGAGTTCAAGACTAGCGCCCTTGGGGTACCACAAGCCTATGCTAGGGGTGTGCTTGAGATACCGAAGAATCCTCTTCACCACGGAGAGGTGGGATTCTTTGGGATCGGCTTGGAAACAAGCACACACTAAACATGATATCTGGCCTAGAAGCACACAAATAAAGCAACGAACCTATCATGGACCGGTACAGAGTTTGGTCCTCCTTGATGCCACTTTCATCAACCTCGAGATGTGCATTAGATGACATGGAGGTGCTTATTGGCTTGCAATCATCCATCTTGAATCTTTTGAGTAAATCTCTTGTGTACTTTTCTTGATAGATGAATGTCCCTTCCTTCAATTGCTTGATTTGAAACCCAAGAAAGAAGGTGAGCTCGCCAATCATAGACATCTCAAACTCTTTTGCCATCATCTTGCAAAATTCCTTGCAAAACTCTTCATTTGTTGAGCCAAAGATAATATCATCAACGTACACTTGACAAATAAAGAGATCATCATCCATCTTTTTGGTGAATAGGGTGGTGTCAACTCGGCCAATCTTGAACCCTTTTTCAATGAGGAAGTCCCTAAACCTCTCATACCAAGCCCTTGGTGCTTGCTTTAACACATAGAGAGCTTTGGACAACCTATACACATGATTGGGGTTGTTTGGGTCTTCAAATCTGGGTGGTTGCTCAACATATACTAGCTCATTGATGTATCCATTAAGAAATGCACTCTTCACATCCATTTGATAAAGCTTCATGTCATGATATGTTGCATGAGCTAGTAGGAACCCAATAGCCTCTAATCTTGCAGCCGGTGCAAAGGTCTCTCCAAAATCAATTCCTTCAACTTGAGAGTATCCCTTTGCCACCAACCTAGCCTTGTTTCTCACAATGTTGCCTTCATCATCTTACTTGTTTCTAAACACCCACTTAATTCCAATCACTTTGGCACCTTTTGGTTTAGCTTCAAGTATCCATACTTCATTTCTTATGAAATTGTTGAGCTCTTCATGCAAAGCATTTACCCAATCCGGATCACTCAAAGCTTGTTCAACATTCATTGGCTCAATGCTAGAGACAAATGAGTAGGCTTGACAAAATGAGGCGACGTTGCGTGATCTTTTTGTGACTCTTGATGCACTACCAATGATAAAATCTTTTGGGTGTGCACTTGTGAGTTAACTTCTTCTTTGAGGTGCCACTTGAGGTGCTTGTACTGGTGCATCAACATCTTGAGCTTGTTCTTCAACTTGCTCTTGTGGTACATGCACATCTTCATTTGGGAGTTGCTTGTCTTGTTCACTACCAACTTGAGGTGCCATAGAGGAGGATGGTTAATCAATGATCTACACTTCATCTACGTCCTCTTTAGGCTTGATATCACCGGTAGGCATATTTTTCATGGCCTCTACAAGTGGTTCCTCATCTATATCCGCAACATCAACATGTGCTCCTTGGGAGCCATTAGATTCATCAAATTACACATCATACGTCTCTTCAACCATGCCGGTGGCATTGTTGAATACGCGGTATGCTTTGGACTTTGATGAGTAACCAAGTAAGAAACCAATATCACAACGTTTTTGGAACTTACCCAAGTGTTGGCGCTTCTTGTAGATATAACATTTGCAACCAAACACCCGAAAATATGAGATATTGGGTTTTTTATCATTGAGCAATTCATATGGAGCCTTGTCAAGGAGGTGGTGAGGAAATAACCGGTTGGAAGCATAGCAAGCGGTGTTGATGGCTTTGGCCCAAAACTTCTCACTTGTACCATACTCATCAAGCATTGATCTTGCAAGGGTAATGAGTGTTCTATTCTTCCTCTCCACTACACTATTTTGTTGAGGGGTGTAGGTAGCGGAGAACTCATGTTTCATCCCAACTTCATCACAATATTCTTCAATAGTGTTGTCAAACTCTCTTCCATTGTCACTTCTAATCTTCACAATTGAAGTGTTGAATTCATTTTGAGCTCTCTTGGCAAACTTGCTAAAGATATGTGCCACCTCGGTTTTGACCTCAAGAAAGAAAACCCATGTGTATCTTGAGAAATCATTAACAATCACAAAACCATAGTTATTGCCACCAATGCTTGTATATGTGGTTGGGCAAAAGAGATCCATGTGAAGTAGTTCTAGTGGCCTTGAGGTGGACATGAAAGTCTTGCTTAGATGAGTGTGTGCAACTTGTTTGCCGGCTTGACAAACACTATACAATTTGTCCTTCTCAAATGTGATATCCTTTAAACCACGGACCAAATCCCTCTTCATCAACTTTTTTAGTGTGCTCATTCCAACATGAGCAAGCCTTATATGCCATAACCCAACCCTTTGAGTTCTTGGAGAACAAACATGCTTGCAAATTGGCCTTTTTAGAGTTGAAGTCAGCAAGATATAGATTGTTGTGCCAGAATCCCTTGAAGACTTCTTCACCACCATCAATTTTGCTCACAATTACTTCATTTGGCTTGAATAGACACTGGAAACCCAAATCACACAATTGGCCAACTGACAAGAGATTGAAGTTCAAAGAATCAACTAGAAGCACATTTGATATTGAGTATTCACTTGATATATCAATCTTGCCCAATCTTTCAACCTTGCCTTTGGAGTTGTCACCAAAAGTGATCTTGTCATAATACTCCACATTTCCACTAAGTGAGGTGAACATCCAGGAATCACCGGTCATATTTTGAGTGCATCCACTATCCATTACCCAATGTGATCCACCGGTCTTGTAGTTCACCTACACAAGCAAATCAAGCTTGAGACTTGGGCACCCATTTAAAAATAGGTGCAATCTTCGGTTTAGGTGTCCATTTTGCATTTGGGTTAGGAATCTTGGGAATGAGTACTTTTGGCACCCATAACTTCTTTGGCCTAGACTCATCCTTCTTTCCCATGAATCTTGCCTTTACTTGACCATGTGAGTTTCTTTGAAGGACATAGTGTGCACCAAATGCCTCGGCCCTTAATTGCTTGGAGATTGGCTTCTTGGGTGGTGCATTGCACTCAAACATGAAGTGACCCTCGGTCATACACTCGGTGCACCACTTTAGCTTTTCTATCTTGATTGATAGTGCCGGCTTGCATGTATCCTTGAGTGGTGGATAACCAAGCCCTTCCTTCTCAAAGTGTACGGATTGATAGGAGAGCATCTCACTAAACTTCATTTGTCCGGTTAGCAATTGATTATAACCGGATTGTACACTTTTCACTTCTAGCTTGAGCTTCTCATTTTCATCTTTGAGCTTGATGAGAACATTTGCTTCTTTCTCCATTGGACCCTTGCTCTTGCATTTTGCACAACATTTTGCATTCTTGAGTGCATTGGGAGATTCACTCTTGTTGCTCTTAATTTTCTCTAGCTCAATCACTAGCTTCTCATGCTCACTCTTGGGCACACATGTCTTCTCACAAGATTTGATTTCATTGGGAGATTCATCAATCTTGTGAATTGAGTTGATAGCTTGAATATTTGCTTCTAACTCTTTTATAGCTTCATCAAGTTCAACACTATGAAGTTGCAAGAGATGATGTCTTGTGTTAAGCTCTTTATGTTTTGTTGTCAACTCATTGTAGCACTTGGTGACTTCTTCAAGTGTCTCATTAAGCTCTTTGATTTCTTGTGTTTGCTCAATATGAGACTTCTTGATCATGTTGTACCCATTGTCAAGAGCTTCTTTTTCTTTGACTAGTTGCTTGTTGCTTGATGTGTGCTTTTTGTTTGCTTTTTCAAGACTTTCTTTTGCATTTCATCTAACTTGCCTTGATCATAGCTTGACACAAACTCATTGCACTTGCTCATGAGGCTCTTCTTCTCAACTTTGGTCTTGTCAGGCTTTGCACTCAACTTGTTAATTGGTATGTTTTGTTCTTGAACAAAGCTAGCAAGTTCATCATAGGAAGGCACATCATCATCATCATCAGAAGAGTCATCAAAGGTCTTTACCTTATCACTCTTGGCCATAAGGCATAGGTGTGGAGTGGAAGTAGAGGGTGATGAGGCCGGTGGCGGTGTTGAGGTAGTAGCAATAGCAAGTCCCGCGACAACTTCATCATCACTGTCACTTGCATCGGATGAGGAGTTGCTTGATGTGTCTTCATCCGCCATCCACTCTCCAATGTATGCTTTGACCTTCTTCTTGACGAATTTTTGCTTGAATTGCTTGATGGCCTTCTTCTTGTTCTTCTTCTCATCATCACTTGACTCATCACTTGAGTCATTCTTGTGATGCTTCTTCTCCTTCTTATTCTTCTTTTCACGGCATTGGGAGGAAAGATGGCCAAGCTTGCCACAATTGTAGCACTCCGTTTCTTCAAGCTTCTTCTTGGATGGGACGGACATCTTTTTGCTTGAGGAGTACTTGATACCCTTCTTGTCAAGGCGTCCCAAGGCACTAGTGACCTTGTGGACAAGAAGTGCGACTTCTTCTTCACTATCATCCTCTTCTTGCTCATCATCTTCTTTGTTGTCCACGACAATGATTTTCTTGGAGGTGGACTTCTTCTCTTTAGATGAGCTTGCCTTGAGGGCAATGTCTTTTTTCTTGGACGGTGGCTCGGCATCCGGTGTAATCTTCATGTACATTTCATGAGCATTGATTTTGCCAAGCACACCGGATGGAGTCGCCGTGTTGAGATCGGTTTGGTGAAGATATGTGACGATATGGCCATACTTGTCACAATTAAAAGATCCAATATCTTTCTAGCCACATCGGCCTCTTTGATTTGGGTCAAACCAAGACCATTGATCTCCTCTACAAGCACATTGAGACGAGAGTACATTTGATTAGCATTTTCATGAGGAAGCATGAGAAAATCATTGAGTTTCTTGGTAAGTAAACTATGGCGTTGCTCTATCTTGCTTTTAGTTCCCTCATGGAGCGCACAAATCTCTTCCCAAAGCTTGTGCGCGTCCTTGATAGTCCTCACGCGATTGAAGACCTCTTTGCACAAGCTGTGGAAGAGGATGTTACGAGCTTTGGCATTCCACTTCTCATAACTAAGCTCCGACATTGTGGGCTTGTCCTTATCGGCTATCTCCGGAAAGCCGGTGATGGCGGCCGCGTGGAGAGAAGTGTCAACGGCTTCCAAGTAGGACTCCATACGGATCTTCCAATATGGAAAGTCCTCGCCATCGAACACGGGCGGGGGCCCTTCCCCACCGGACATCTTGCTCAAGGCGGTGAAGCCTCAACCAATGAGCACTCAGCTCTGATACCAATTGAAATGATTAAGATGTCCAAGAGGAGGGTGAATTGGACTTCTAATTTCATAACTTGAAATTAAATCCTATCGCACAAGTCCCAATTCACCCTAGTGCCTAAACAAGTGTGTCTAGAGTTCTACACGATATAAAAGTTTTGCAACCTAGAGCCAAGCATGCAATACTAGGAATGTAAATAGCGGAAGATAAGTGTGGAATTTAAAGAGAGCAAGAAGTGACACAGCGATCTTTTTCCTGAGGTATCGAGGAGTCGCGACTCCCTCCTAGTCCTCGTTTGGTGCCCCTCGCAAGGCTTTGCTCTCGCGGGCTCCACACAAGGATCCTGGCCCAAACCTCGCAAGGAGAGGGGTTGGCAAAATGGTTCTCGCAAGAACCAAGCTACCTCTTGACCTTCGGGAAGATCAAGTGCTCTCTTCGGGATGCTCTTCTCCATTCCAGAACTGTGAGATCCAAACTGCGAACAATGCCTTCGCAAAGGCCTTCTTCCGCCTCTCCCACAATCTCCGGAGAGCTCGCGGAAGGCACGACTCGCAAGCCATCTAGGTGATCGTGATCACCAAGAGTAACATGCCTTGGTCTCTTGCCCCAAAGCTCAAAGATTTGCAAAGGTGTGAAATGAAGGGAGGGGGGTTCCTTTAAATAGAGGCTAGCTCAAAAACTAGCCGTTACTGTATGAAAAACGTTTTCCGTGCGGCCATCGGACGGTGATGTGTGTATTTTTCAAAAACCCCAGTTTTCGCGCCATTGCCCAGAGACCATCGGACGGTCCGATGGTTGGACCATCGGACAGTCCGATGCACGTAAGAGCCCAAAACTCGGGGTGGCATATCTCCCTATCCATCTGGTCCGATGGACCATCGGACAGTCTGATGGTGGGACCATGAGACAGTTCGATGGTGGGTTTTACCCAGTGACCAGCTTGGACACACTCCCTGTCTAACTCGTCCAATGGACCATCGGACGGTCCGATAGTCACTAAAACGTTGGTTT
Organism: Paspalum vaginatum; assembly: GCA_030272315.1. Taxonomy (NCBI): domain Eukaryota; kingdom Viridiplantae; phylum Streptophyta; class Magnoliopsida; order Poales; family Poaceae; genus Paspalum; species Paspalum vaginatum. The sequence continues at coordinate 30,144,330 of CM059018.1, read as the reverse complement.
GGACCGTTTTGAATAGGAGAGAAGATTTAGGGAGTTTCTTTTGATCGTAACTGAAAAGGTGAGTGTGATTATAGCACATTTCAAGTATTCGAGCTTTAGAACTAAGATGCACTCGAAATTGAGAGTAACTCTAGAGTGAAACACATCAAGCTACTCACCTCGACCCCTCTTGATAGTACGGCTTATCTAGAAACTAGGAAAGAATCTCCAAGTGCCCTTGTTTCGACTTTTCGGCACTTAAAGCTATCGATCCTTGATCTTCACGCTAGATAGTCCAATCAACAAGCCGTCCATCATGAATATGAAAATTAGGGGGTCTCTTTTCATCAACCAATGAGCACGATAATAAATATATCACCTTCATGTCATGAACTCATTAGTAACATAATTAAGTTGTCATTAATCACCGAAACCTCTACCTCTTAGGGTAATTGTTTCACACACAAAGGGGTATATATAGCCCAAGCCTCAAAACTAGCCGTTGGGAGCCTTTTTCTCCTTTCTGCGTGACCATCGGACCGTCCGATGGTGATGCGTACTCCCAACCAGCCGTTGGAGTCGACCGTTGAGTCTCTTGCCGACCATTGAGACCATCGGACCGTCCGATGCGTGTAACACCCGTGGTCTTGATTTTGTTGGTCGTTCTCTCCAACTCGTCCGATGGACCATCGGACCGTCCGATGCGTTGGAACGCCGGCTTATTCTTCTTGCCGGATCGTTCGATGGGGTTTCTCCAGACTTCTTAATGCTCCAAAAAATCGGCTCACTGACCTGCCGTGTCGGACATACGGATGCGACTTGATAGCTGCTTGGGGACTTCTCTTGGGTCTTTTAAGTCCTTCTTTGAGATGTTTGTATCCCAAGTCCACCTTTTGCACCATGAGACTTAAACAAAAGCACTTGCACACATTAATCTCAAATGGTACGTGTTGTCAACTCAACCACCAAAATCACATTAGAGAACTAAGTACAAGGCTTAGAGCCCATTTTTCTTACAGGGACCACTTGAGGCACCTAAATAAAAGAAGAGTAAAATGCACTCGTAGCATATTAACTTTTCGCACTGCGTCATTTAGATCCATCAACTTTCGAAGTGTATTTTAAGATCATTAACTTTTAAAGTGGTTCGCTGCCCCGCTCCCCGGCATCCTCGAGCCACACGCTTCGGTGGCCTAGCGTCGCGCGCGCCGCATCCGTGCTCTAGCGTCCCTGCGCTTGCCCACGGTGGCACCCCGCACCCGCACCCCGGCGGCCGCGCGGCTGCGCCCACCGCCCCACTCCTCGGCATCCCCGAGCCCCTCTCTCTAATAGCCCCGGTGCACCGCGCTTGCGCTACGCCGGCGCCCCGCACCCACGACTCGGCGGCGCACGGCCTGTGCGGCGGCACCCGCTGCCCCGCTCCCCGGTATCACCGAGCCCTACGCTCCGCGCTGGCGCCCAGGCATCCCTGTGCCCCGTGCGCCGCGCCCATCCTCCCCGTATCCATGGCCACGCTTGACACATACCGGCACGCTCGCCTCCATCGGGCATTGTCTACGGCACGGGAGCTCAGCCATGAGGAGGCCATGGAGCTTGCTCGCGAGCTACGCTGACACTGGCGGCACAATGCGTGGCGAGGTTGGCGGCAGGGGTGAGCTCCACGGAGAGGGTGGAGAGAGACAGGGAGAGGGCGGCGAGAGCCGCCGCCGCCACAGTGTTCGCGCGCGCCTGCCTGAGAAGGTCATATGTGAGAGTGAAAAAATTCCAGGGAGGTAAATGAAAAATAGAACATAAAACAAAGGGATATGGACCTGCAGTAAACCACTTAAAAAGTTAATGGATCTTAAAATGCATTTCGAAAGTTGATGAACCTAACCGACACATCGTGAAAAGTTAATGGACTACCGGTGCATTTTACTCATAAAAAAACTTGTTGAAGATGCTCATCCCAAGTTGTGTCATACTGGCATATGAGAAAAAGTTTTAACATGAACAAGAACTCAGAATAGTCGTGTCATACTGCCAAGCATTCTAAGTTGCTAACCAAGCCACATTGGTTGAATTGGAGATATACAACTGGAAAGTTGACTATAAGTGTAAATTGAAACTCTTACCAACTATATGATTTTCCTAGATGCAGAGTAAAACAGAAACCTAAAAGAATATATATTCACAAAATATAATAGTATTTCATTTCTAATCCAATTTTAAGAAATTTCATTAAATTCGATAACCTCTAGAAGCTCACTGCACAGCACCAAGACAGATAATGGCATGACACTATCAGGTTAAGAATGAAACATACATGGCAATGTTTATTAAAAAAAAATTGCACCTCAAGTGTCACTTGACATTGCGATGAAAATCTGCCTGTCTTCACAAGAACGCATATGTGCCACTTGAAGCAAGATTCCTAACATATCATAGATTTCATCCATCCTTGGGTGCGCCCTATCCTCTGCATTGAAAGAATGCACCTCGTTGTTCACCTCAATCCAGCTCCATCCAGGGACCTTGTTTAACCCTCTATTCTTCATTACCCTCTGCACTATTGCTCTATCACTCCACATCCCATGACCCGAATACAAGCTAGAGAGGAGAACATAGGTCGAGTGCTCTCTAGGTTCTGCGACAAATAGATGGCTGGCCACATCGCTTGCTAGTTCCACATTCCCGTGGATTCTACAAGCACCTAGAAGGGTCATCCACACCATGGCATCTGGCTGAAATGGCATAGATTCAATAAGCTCTTTTGCTTTGTCAAGCTGCCCAGCCCTCCCATAGAGATCAACTCCACATGCATAATGCTCCATCCGCAAAGGAACCCCATACCTAGTTTCCATTGTATTGAGAATTTCTGACCCTTTATCTACAAAACCGGCATGACTGTAAGCGGTGATTAGGGCAACAAAGGTAACATGATCCAGATGAACCTTAAGGTCTAGCATTTCATTGAAAAGGTTCTCCACAGTCTGTGCCTGACCATGTTGTGCATAACCGAACATCATAGAGTTCCAGGGCACTGAGCTACTCTTGTCTGCCTCTTGAAAAGACTTCCTTGCATCATCAAGAATTCCACTCTTAGAGTACATGAAGATCAGCGAGCTTGAAACAAAGTCATTGGAAGCGAAACCAGTTTGGATGACTAAACTGTGTATTTGTGTGCCTAGCTGAAGTACAGCAAGGTCTGAGCATGAGCGCAAAGCAGCAGAGAGTGCAAACTCATCTGTTCGAATATTCTCTGACCGCAAGCATCTGAAGAATCTCAAGGCATCAGAACTTAAACCATGCTGTGAATATCCAGTTAACATAGAGTTCCATGAGACCGTGTCTTTAAAAACCAAAGAATTAAAGCACTTACATGCATCTTTCATCAAACAGTTCTCAGTGAACCTAATGTACATGGCAATCAAAGCATTGCACACATGGGTGACCTGTTCCAGCCCAATCTTGACCACCAAACTGTGAATTGATCTCCCTCGCTGATCATCATGCCCATGTTCTGAGCACACACTTAAGACACTTGTGAAGCTATACATGTCAGGCTGGACTCCACTCTCGCGTATTATCCTGACAAAGAAGCTCATTGCCTCATCATCCATCCCATGATAAGCATAGGCTCCAAGCATAGAATTCCATGATATCAAATCCCTACTCTCAATTCCATCAAGGATCCTTCTAGAGTCTGCAAGGGCCCCACACTGCGAGTAAGCAGTGATTGCTGCATTCAGCACTACTAACCCTGCTGCAGAACCATACTTCACAATCTTCCCATGCAACTGCTGCATCAAGGAATACCACATTGGGCCCTCTGCCCCTGCGAGCATCGCAGCAAATGTCGCTTCATCTGGAACCAATCCATCCCTCTCCATGTCAAGAAACAGCTCTACTGCTCGTGCCAGATTCCCAGAGTCAGTGTACCCAGCAATGAGCGCATTCCAAGAGACGGTATTCCGCTCCGGCATTCCATCGAACACTCGGCGGGCATCGCTCAAGCGGCCACATTTGGCATAGACATCGACCAGCGCACTAGCAGGGAAGACATTGTCGGCGAGCCCGGACTTGACGGCGAACGACTGAAGCTGCGCGCCGAGAGCGGGGCGGCGCGCGGCGGCCGCTGAGCGTAGGGCCGAGCCGAGGGCGAAGGTACTGGCCGCGAGGCCCCGCGCGTGCATGGCCCGGAGCAGGCGCCATGCGTCCAGGTGTGCGCCGGCGGCGACCGTGCGCGGCGAGGAGGGAGTTCCATGAGACCGCGTCGGGGCGCGGGATCTCATCGAACACACGGCGCGCGGCGGCGAGGCCGGAGCCGAAGCTGGAGTACGCGGTGAGGAGATGGTTCCAGGGTGTGGGGGAGGAGACACCGGACTTGAGGAGGGCGGCGTGGGACTTGGCGGCGGCGAGGGCGAGGCTGTGGTGATGGCGGCGGCGCATGCGCTACAGAGGCGGCGCGGTGTCTGCGACGCGCACGCGGGCATTTGCTGGTCCGGGTCCTGGGTTTCCTTCAACCTCCACTCAACTGCATTTCTGCTGACGCTGGGGTCGTCCTCTTCAAATCTGTCAGCAAAAAATTGATATATGCAGCTGGCGCTGCAAAATTTGCAGGGTTCAAAGCTCTGCTACGTGCAATCTTTGCACAGCTTGGTGCTGCATAGGAGTATGTAGGATTATGGGCACCTTATTACCAGCAAATAGCAAAGCCAAAGAAATACCCCATTGGCCACATGAACTCACTCGCAGTCGTAGGTGATACAAGTTCATTCGGCATAGCCCTTAGAATCAAGCTATGAAACCATGAAACATGCAATCATTGATTCATCCTCCATTTCTGAGCGAGTTTACGGCTTGGAAATGGAAAGAAAGATTGCCCCCCATTTCCTTTCCATTTTATGAAACCAGACTAGCAAAAGACATCTGTACATACATTGTGCCAAGAATCGGCCAGCAGGCCAGGTTTAAAACATGTGCCGTCATTGAAAAACTCCATGATGACGAAGGTCGCAACCACAATTGGAACTTAGAAGAACTCATCTTGCATTATGACATGAACTACAGCCTACAGGCACAGCTAAATGAGATAGAGCAAGGCCAGATCATCTCGACCTCATCAGCAAACCAGGCTTAACCGGCCATTGAAACTGCATATACAACACAGTTGAAGATACCAGTTTGCTGGTTCGTATCAGAACTTCCCTACCAAACACACCTAAATGAAAATTATTCGATTGGTTACATCTATGCAACAAAAATCTAGGTGCAAGCGAAATTTTGAGTTTGACCATCTGGCAGTTTGTATCATGCAAGCATAGCAGCAACACACATTCAGCCCCAATGCATATGAGTACCTAAGTTAGACTTGAAATCCTTATACAAAAAAGTTCGACTTGAAATCCTTAATTGCTCACAGAAATATGACAAAGAAAAAATATATCAAAAAGGGATCTAATAAACCAGTACTCAAACAGTTAACAGTAATTCTTTCAATCCCAGAAGTGCATTGTTATTCATGATATCAGGTAAAGAGGCATGGGACCAACAAAAACCAAAGAATTGAGGAACCGTCCGGTTACTTCACATTACAGCCTGCCCTGGCTCCATAAGCTTCCACTACTTGAGGAACTTCTTCCCGGTATCTATTGACATACCTCTCCATGAACTTCTTCTCCGGCATTAACAAATGACTTATTCTTATGCCATTCTTGATGACACCCCTGGACACCAGTATGTCCAGCACCATGCACCTAGGCAGCAGCCGCTTCTCATAGCTCAAGGAAAGAACAACTGGGCATGACGCCACCTGCTCAGGGCCCAACCCAAGCTTCTCATTGAGGAACTGCATGCGCTGCCTCACCTTGTCGTCGGAAACCGACATGCAATAGGGGTGCCTGATGAACGCCCGCCTGATCTGCTCCTCGGTCCACCCCAGGCTGAGGTAATTCTCTATCCTGTGGTCCCACTTCGACTGGTGGATTTTGGCGAACAAACCAAAGGCATAGGGGAAGACGCCGGAATCCGGGCTCACCCCGAGGTCCTTCATCGCAGCCAAACCCTCGTTGAAGCGGGTGGACCTGTGCACGAGCGCCTTGGGGTGTGTGATGATGAGCTTGACGATGACCTCCTCTGTGACGCCATGGTTGCGGAGCACCTGGACCTTGGGGAGCAGCACGACCTCAAGGTTCTCGTAGATGAGCTCCATGGACTGCTTGATGGCGGCGAGCACATTCTCGTCCGTACCCAGGATTTCCCTGAGGAGGCGGTGGTTGGGGCGGAGGCGGCCTTCGAGCCCCGCGGTGAGGAAGCGGTTGGGGCTCGCACCCAGGAAGCGGCGCACCTCGTTGGGGGAGAGGCCCAGCTCCTGGAGGTAGAAGTCGAACCTGTCGAAGACGGTGGTCGAGGAGAGGACCCTTGGGAAGGCGGCCACGACGCGCCCGACAGAGGCGGGCGGCAGGCCGAGCGTGTCGCGGAGGAGCGCGAGCACGGCGTGCGCGTTCTTGGTGGAGCGGAGGCGCACGCGCGCGGCAGCCTTCGCGGCGTCGGCTTCCGCGAGGCCGCAGTAGTGGCGAAGGAAGTGGACCGTGAGAGAAGCCGGTTCTCCTCCACCGGCTCCGGCCGTTTCGGAGGCCGCGGCGAGGGCGGAGGGTGCGCGGGACGTCGAGGCAACGCCGCCTAGAAGTTGTTGGACGAAATGCCGGAAAGGCGAGGAGGCGTCGAAGCTGGACTTCTTGAGCGAGCTGCGGCCAAGAAGCAGGCGGAAGAAAGCCCCGGTCTCGGGGAAGCGGCGACGAAGCATCTTGTGGCGACGAGAAGGAGGAAGAGGAGGATGGGTAGCTTGCCGGTCTTCTACCCCTCGCTCCGGCGGCGCGGGTTGAGACTGGAGACGCGGGCCTGAACGCGCTGTGAGCCGGGCCTGTCCAGAACGAAATGCTCGTTGGGCCATCCTGGGGTGGTGGGGATGGAAGCCCACTGTCGAGGAATCGACTGAAAAATGTGTCGCCGAAGCGACGCTTTATCGTTGCCGTCGCTGAAGGATTCGCTCTGCGTCACGGTGGGTCTTTGGGCCGTTTTCTGTATTGGACCGGTACGGTGATTTTCTAATGACGTTTTTCATTTCATTTCATTTACTTGCTATTTCGTCCAATAAATCTTCTTTGTTTTGTTTGTCCACCACTGTTTGCTTAGGTCAGAATTTGTTTTAGTTTTTGAGTCAAATCAAACAATATAAAGTCCCATTATTTCATATGAAAATATAGTCGGTAGACTCTGACAATTAAAATGGACAATACATAGTAAAATAATTGTTCTACATATAAATAATTTGTTCTACGCACATAGTAAAATGTTCTACATGGTTAATAAATTATCCTAAGGGCATACTGAATTGTTCTATACTCATGATATAATGTTCTATGTGCAAATAAATTATTACAAATTTATAATAATTTGTTCTATATGCACACTAAATTATTCTACATGTATAATGGATCATTTTACATTCAAAATGAATAATAAATTATTCTACATGCAAAATAATTTGTTCCGCACATATAATGAATTGTTATACATCCATGACCATAATTTGTTCCACACATGCAAAATAATTCTCCATTTATTTCGACGGAGAAAATTTTAGATTGTCTTTATTTGCTTCATGGAATTGTAGTTTTATTTTTATATGAAATTAGTATGATCTTCTTGATTATCCTGAGTGCCCACCATCTAGGAAGAGACAGGAAAGGTTGTCTGTTAAAGATGGCGACCAGCCTAATAATAAACAGAAAAAGCCATCAAAGCGTGCATCACCAAAGGGTATTCGACATTCTGCCCGTTCGGTGTGAAAAAAGTGACAAATGGAGATTCATTCCATCCAAAAAGCAGTATGAAGTAATTAGAGTAAGCATTGCGGAGGAACCCTTTGTGTGCGAAAATGCTCATGAGGGGAAGCCTGCGTGTCAGGACGGCAATAAGCTTTGGGGAATTGATTAACCTAACATTGCAACCCCTCAAGGATGAGAATGGTTGGTAAGTTAAGAAATCAAGGAGGCGCCTATGTGTGAGTCATGTTACTCTCTCGCAACCTAGAAAATATTCCTCCTAGTTTAACCTACTTATTTGTTTTTGTCAACTCTCATTCATTGCATCATGCATATCATTCATATAATGACACTTATTGCTGATACGTGATCAAGAAGCAAGTGCGAGAAACTACTTCAAGCAACGGTGGTACAGAAGACTAAATAAGCACCAAGCACAACCTAAGGGCCCATCAGTCGTGTTTGGAGGGAGGAGCAGTCCAAGTGATAAGGGGTTGCCTGGGGCAAAGCCTCGTAACCCAATAAACTAACTTTAGATTAGTTTTTTCAAAATTTTAACAACAAAGGTAAGCCACTTAGGCATGTACACATATTTAGAGAGTCCCACCACCATATATTTGTTTGTGCATTTACGTTCAGGAGGTATATGGAACCTCACGTGCATAAATACTTGATATCCTATGTAAAATGAATATGTCAAAGTTTATGCTTAGCCATGCTTAGACGGTAGAAATCGAGTGAAGATATTCACTCGCGAGATGATATGGCTCAAAATGATTTATAAAAATTTAAATTTGAAAGCAATATGTTACGATGTGATGAAAAGATGAAACTGGGCGGAGATATTGGTTTTTTATGATGAAAATGATGTGGATGGTTTGGTGGACTCCACCCAAGTCGTTTGAGGTCCGTTCACTGTTCGCCTGCTGATCGGTATAATATTGCTAGAATGCTTATCCGGAAATGGGACCGGTGAAAGTTTTATTTGTGCCATCCAAAGAACAGAGACGCGTTCTTACCATTCTTGACAGAGGGAGTTAGGCTTGGGGGAGTTTGTACTCAAGGGAGGGCTGACCCGGTACGTCGTGGTATCGCTCCCGATGGGGCAAAACTTAGGGGAATGGCGGGATTGAATCGAACTTGGGATGGGACAAATAGGAGATGGGGAATATATATGGAAATGCGATGGCTGGTAAGGATATACCCCTGGTATGACAATTATTCTCGGAAATTAAAATCGATTCGAATTACTGATTCTCACTAGGTGTGAGAATGCCAGGTATCGCAAACGGCCAATGTAGTAATAACTTTAATATGTTATTTATTTAATCATATTTTTTATTATTACATGCTTGTACTTGAATGTTTACATTTCTACGAGTTATTTTAGGATGACATATGTGTCGAGAATATTGAGATATATGGATTATGGATCATGATGATAATAATTGTTAGCTTATGCTTTTAAAAGAGAATCTTGAAAGTAAGGACCCACTCTTAGTAAGCTCACGTGGGTTAGAGTCAAATCCAAAAAAGCCTTGCATACTCTCAAATACATCGGGCTGATACCGCCCATGGGTAAGTCCTACGAGTACTCCACGTACTCATCGTTTGTTGTTGAAATTTTTGTTTTCAGGTGCTTGTCATTGTGTGAGCGAGAATGACAACGGTGGGCTCGATGTCATGTCTTGATATCTTATTTGCACTGCATTGCACTTACATATTAACATGTATTCCACTGCAAGTTTATTTTGAAGCTCTATTTTAATACGTTTGTACATTATATTGAGCAAAGTATTTATAATAAATCAAACTATGTTTGTATGAAATGATAGGTTGTTGTAATTGTTGTGGCTCCTTCGAGACCTTGACGTGTATGATGTCGGCATCCCTGGGTAATGGTTACATCGAGTGCCCTTTTGGGTAGCTCGACGGACCATCGGATTCAGTTCGCTCTAAGTGCATTGTGTGCCATGTGGTGGCAGGTGTGTTTAGGTAAGATTAAATCAGTGGTTCTGCCACAACTGGTATCAGACCGATCATACACGGACAACAATAATAACGACTTTATTTTGATTTTGAAAAGCCTATTTTCCAAATCTCTTCAAAGTATTTGAAAAAAATGAGAGTATTGTATATAAGCCCATTATAAGGATGTTACTTATATATAGGTGGTATCACAGACTTGTCTAACCTAGACTAGTGGAAAGCATCATATTGCATACTTGATTTTGGGATACTATACTTCGGCAATAGCAATTTCCAGTACTGGAGAAACGATATTGGATTTGGAGAGTATTTGTGAACCCAACACCAATGCTGCTTATGTAAAGCTCTTTAAGGGTGGTGGGCATGCTTTGGAGCTTCCATGCCCACCACACTTATATTTGGTTTTGGGAAGTATCTCCTTCTCGACAATTTCAATATCGGTGGAAAGTTAGATTTTGAGATAAAGATGCAGTGATCCATTCAACGTTGTCCACGCAACGTAACAAATTGCATGGATACCACACTAGGTGCTAATGTATGAGTATGCATTTTTCTTGCAGGTACACTAACTACGAAATGCGTAGCATGAACGATTAGAAGCTCAACTAGTTACATATAGGGAGAGTTCGTGCATATATACCACCAAAATAACGTTAGCTACACAAGTAAGGACATGTGAGGAAGTATAAGACGGTCATGCATCATTTCATCTCATCCCATGTGGTTGATTGTGTGGTTATTTGAAAATAACATGTTTCACATTATATATGTATATGTATTTTGCTCAGTGTTAGTCTAAACGCTAAACGGTAAACAGTCGGTCACCTAGTGTTTAGCCATTATTCGGTGCTAAATGGCCGTTTAAATGGGTTTAAATGGTGTAAATGGCCAATTAAACAGAAACGGTCTACCACTGTTTAGCGTTTAAATGGGCTAAACAATCGTTTAGGCGAACAGTGCCTTTGCTATGTGTTTGTTTGAAAGTAACAAGTTTAAAATAGGATTTGCAAGTGTGATTCTACTGTTTTGATGTGTAGTTCAAAATGTAAATAGAATGGGCAGAAACTTAGTATTTGAATCTGGTAGTACACATAATTTGTGATAATTTTTCTATACATCACTTACTTCAAATATGAATGGCTTAACAAATGCAAATCAAATACATTAAACATGTCGTTTAACCAAAAATCAACCCTTTGCAAAGATTTTTGATTTAAGACATGTTTTACACTCTTTTAGTACAAATATTATATTTAGAAGTTGTATAGAATAACTAGGTGGACACTTTTTGCATTATGGACATAACAAGAAAATGATTGTGTAATAGGGTTTTGGCTTGATGAAGCAAGGATAGAAATCTGGACAAATAGAAACCAGCACATAAAAGTGGGAGTTTAAGCGTTTTTCACCATAGAACCTACCTGAAATGTGTATAACAAACTTGTGTATTCAGAAATTTGGGATCAGTTTGCTATTGAACACTTTCTCTAAAAATACTTAGGTTTTGAGGTACAAACTAAAACGAGTATTGAGTTACAAATCTGCACCTATGTGATCTTCAGTTAAAGATTTTAAATATTGTGTTGATCCAAATGATTTCAGAGGACACTTTCTATACCAAAGTTGTAGCTAATAACCTGACAAAACAACTTATCTATATTAACTTTGTTGCAAAAATGCATGTAAGGATGCTCTAGGATCACTTTAAGTCAGAATGTGAGATCTGAAGAGTGAGTGATAAGCTTGCAAATTGAAGTTCTGGACATGATCTCAACTTTGCAACAGGTTTTCTATTTTGACCATGTCTTGAAAAGGCTTCTAACCGTACCAAACATCTAGATCTAAAACATGATTCAAACTTGGATAGATTAAACCACATCTTAGTAATCTGAAGTTTTGCATATTTTCAAGTCAGAACTAGTAGGAATGATCTACATCAATGTTGTAGAAAACTTCAAAATGAACAACTTTTATATTCTGGTCCTGGTCTAAAAATGATTCCATTTTGAACTACAATAGATTTAGTGCAGAACCTCGAATCTGGACAGATTGCATCTAGTTAAATAATTTGAACACTTCAACCATTTCAAAACAAAACCAACAAAAACTTCCTATACCAATGATGTAGAGAATAAAATTTCACATGACTTTCACATTCGGAGTTTCTGCGAAGTCCATTGATTGTCCCTCTGAAATCTCTTTGCAACCTGTACACAATTGTGCCCTAGTATTGTGATGGTCCTATGCTTCGACGTGTTTTTTTTAAGCTCGTAAATATAAAACGTACTTGAATCATTATAAAAATTTTTGAGTGTCAAATCACCGCTGACCTAAGCCTCGTTGTCCTCACCAAAAATGTCAAAAGAAGATAATAAGAAGGAAGACAAAATGAAGAGTACTCCAAAGGTGCGGCTTGAGTTCAACGTCTACGACCAGGGTGATTCTGCTGAAGGGATTCATCAAGCCCAAAGATCAAGTCAAGATAGCTCCTACATATTAGCAACTAGGTGATTGTTTGGTAGGATTCTATAGACTTACCCGAACGATGCACAAGCCTTTGCAATATCAAGAACGTTCGATAAGATTGCTCAAAGCCTCATCACTAAAGCAGAAGGATTTTTCTCCAATCAACCCATACATACGCTGCATCAACTACTACATCAACATGCACCAGTTGGAGCTCCACTAAGATAATGATTAATCTGTAGACTCCCTTCATGTTGGATAACCATCTTTTATGTATTCCTTGCTGGATTTGTAGAGTTACTATTGGCAACATAAATGATAAGAAGAAAGCATCTCTCGGATCAACACCGACTCTCACAACGTTCTCAAGCTTTGTGATCAATCAAGACTGCAGCACCATGATGCTTCCCACGTGAGGCTCAATACAACATCTGCATGGTTGAAGGAAGAAAGTAGTCTTTGACTTGGACGTTAGAATTTTACGATTGGGCAAAGGAAAGGGGTACCGGTTAGCATAGTACCCACGTTTAGCGTGGACCTTTACTATTTGGACATTTGACTCATATAGTTCATTGTGTCCTCATGCTTGTAACTTCTTGGAATCGACCCTTGTGTTCAAATCTCCACTGTTCCATGTGCTTTAAGCCTTGCATTCGATGTGCCTCAAATTGTTAAAGTCTTCATGCTTTTTGCTCTTGACAATTCATGAGCTTCTAAATTCCATGCAATCGACACAACTCAATAACTTGATGTCCATATATGTTTCTCGTTCTCATGATTCCCATGCTTCCAACCTTTGGATTCTATGTGTTTTACCTCCTTGATTCATGTCATCTGAATACTTGAAATCCATGTGCTCTAATCAATCGGGTTATATGAAACTCCTTGCTCGTGTCTTGCTATGACTTTACTTTGTTCATGTTCCCTACAATTGGGTGGTTATGCCGCTCTTGATGTGGTGTATACCTAAGTAGTCTCTGGTGCCGCGATGGGACATAGGGTCCTGTGTGTACGACCGTCACATGGTTGTGCCACTAGGGGTGCGCTGGTATCAAGACATGCGAAGGTGTGACATCGTTTTAGGTGTGGAACATTCACATCCACAATTCCTTGCTGCGATCAACCTTGTTTTACTCATTTCACAGAAATACCTGCTTCCATTTCTACTACCTTGTTACATACCTCCATTGCTTTGTTTCACCTTGACTTTCTTGAGTTGTGGGAATAGCTAACCTCCACCCACTGCTTATTCACATCTTTTCATTTGCTTATGTGGAAGTGATCGATCCCATTTCCACTATCTCGTTACATCTTTCCATTACTTTGTTTCACCTTGCCTTCTTGACCAGTGGGAATGATCTGCCTCAATCCCATGACTTGTTCATATCTATTCATTACCTTGTTTAACCTTGCCTTCGATGATTGGTGGGAACAGTCAACTTCATTCCCACTGCCTCATTGGATATTTTCCCTTCATTTGTTAAACCTTATTCTCTGAGGGTGAATTTCATGAGCATCCTCCGCACTAGCTTTTTGTTCTCAGTTTGTGCTCTTGCCATATCGTCATTTCCATGAGTGGTTTTTTCCTCTTAGAAATTACCCCCAAAAAGGGAGCTTACTAACATTGTCAATTGTTTCGTTGGTAAGCACATGTCATCTACTTTCATTTTCTTGGTGTCAGTGTTTACCGGCAGTGCACCACGGGGTGTATCATGAGGTGCTTTTTGTGGTCGGTGAGATCGACTGTAGCTCAATGGTTCACGTGAACTGCGACAAAGAACAAGATTTATATAGGTTCAGGCTGCTGAAAAGCGTAAAACCCTACGCCCTGTTTGCAACGAGTTGTATTGCTTTGAGTTCTTGAGGTTACAATGAGGGCATGGCTAGCTAGAGGTTTGGTGTTCGATATCTCTCAAACGTAAGGGTCCCTAACCCGCCATATATATGCCGACGAGTCCTAGGGTTACAAGTCAATTTCTTCCCCATCTACTGAGTCCCACGTCCTCTGGAGTCCACTTCCTAGTCATGCATGTCTTCGCACTTTCCTCAACCGAAATTACAGCTTCCTTGCTTTGATCGCCAAGTTCTTCTTGCCATCCATGGGCCTAAGTCGACCGATTGGCCCACAAAATCAGCTGTTCGTCCTTCTTGGGCCCTCCAACGGCCCATGTATAGAATCCACGCCATGAGGACCATGGGGATATCTATCCTCCCCAAGCCCTTGAGGCTTGAGTTAATTCTGAGAATAATTAGCTCGAGACTCCAAAGAAAGCCATAGTTCCTTGCATAGGTTCCACCAAAATTCGCTCGCTCTGCCGAATTAACAGAACTTCCATTTGGTCAATGCTTCTTTCCATCAGGTGCACCGCTCAGGTGCACCCAATGGGTGTAGCTCTTGAGCTTTGAGTTGACTTGAGTAACAATCAATTCGAAGATCTAGAAATCAAGAAGTCTTTCCTGACCCATCTCCTCAACTGCCTCCGAGTTAACTTAAATTTCCACAGCGCCTTCTGAGTCACCAAGGGCAGCACCCAACTAAAATCTCTAGACTTAACTCAGCAGATTTTTTTTGAAAATTCCTCACCCAATGGGTGTAAATAAGTGAGGAGTATTTGTCACAAAAACCGACACTTGACTGTAGGACGGATCACTGACCTAAGTTGATTGCCCCGTGCGAAGGGTTTAGAGTTTACCCTTTTTTTGAATTAGTGAAGGCATGTAACACCGGCTGTAGGTCGGACCAGGACCTAAGCTGATTGCACCGTGCGAAGGGCTTAGAGTTTACCCTTTTTCTGAATTAGCAAAGGCATTTACCATGGGCTGTAGGTCAGACCACGACGTAAGCCGATTGCCCCATGAGGATATTGAGTATGAAAGCAGAAAAAACTACGCATGATGCAACACAAGAATGTGACAGAGAAAAGCAATTGCCGATAGGTCATGCATTCTTTATTCATTGGATACGACTGACTAGAATACAAATGAGGACAGGTCACTTTGAGGTAGCAACAACTACGAAATCAACCATAGAATTTGCAGAGGTGTTCCACATTCCACGAGTTCTCAACTAGAGTGCGATCCATTTGGGACAGTCAATAAGATCCTGGACGAGTGACTTCCGTGACAATGTTTGACGCCCTTCCCCTTTGAGGACTCTGCGAAGTACTAGCTCGCCGACTAAGATGGCTCTAGGGCGCATGTTATGCTCGTGATTGCGCCGCAAGGTCTGTTGATACCGTGCTGACTGGATTACCGTATTGAGTCGCTCTTCCTTGATTATGTCAACTTCTTCTAACTGAGTTGTCTCTGCTTCAGCTATGTCCTTGAACATGAGTCGGGATGCTCCAAACGCTAGATTGGTGGGTAGCACCGCTTTTGAACCATAAACCATGAAGAAGGGTGTGTTCCGTTGAGCACCCGATTGAGCTGGATTCTGAGACTCCAGACTATGTATGCAAGTTCTCTGATCCATTTGATGGCATGCTTCTCGATTTTGTTGAAGATGTTCTTATTCAAAGTATCAAGGATCATGCCGTTGGCACGCTCAATTTGACCGTTAGCTCTTGGGTGTGCCACTGAGACATATTTGATGAGGATGGATTCGTCTTCATAAAAGTTGAAGAAATCCGAGCCTATAAAGTTGGAGCCCAAGTCTATGATGATGTTGTTAGGAATCCTGAAGGAAAATATAATTTTTTGGATAAACTCCACTGCACTGGCAGCTGTTAAAGAGGCAATTGGCTTGAACTCAATCCATTTGGTGAATTTGTCGATGGCCACCAATACGTGAGTGTAGCCCCATGAGCTTTTGTGAATGGCCCAATCATATCTAGCCCCCAGCATGCGAAATTCCTGAGACTGGAATATTCTGCAATTGCTGTGTCGGGAGATGATGCTGCTTGGCAAGTAACTGACATGCCTTGCAACACCTGATCAGGTCAATCGCATCCTGCTTTGCCGTTGGCCAGTAGAATCCGGCCCTGAATGCCTTCCCGACCAATGTTCTTGAAGCAGCATGGCTACCACATTGCCTCGCGTGGATCTCCAGTAGCAAACTTTTGCCGCGAGATGCGTTGATGCATTTCATAAGAACACCCGCTGCTCCACGCTTGCACATATCATCATGCCAATCAAGGTGTAGTTGACTGCCTGCCTGATTAGTCACTCGGCTGCTGCTTTATCATTTGGCTCGTCTCCGTCTTTGATGTACTTGATGATTGAGACCCTCCAGTCACTCGAAGTCTCTTCTAGGTTCAAAACTTGCTGCTCTGGCGTGCATCTTCTCTGCCCTGATGAATGGATGGGCGGGACAACTCCTGGACAAAGATACTTGGGGCACTTTGGCTCGGGAGGAACCAAGCTTTGATAGCACATCGACTGCTACATTGCGATCGCGATCCACATGGTGAAACTCGAGACCCTAGAACTTGTCTTCTAGCTTGTGAACTGACACATAGTACTTGTCCATTGCCTCTGTAGAACAATCCCAGTCTTTGTTGACTTGGCTGATTGCAACCAAGGAATCTCCAAAAACCATCAGACGCTTGATCCCGAGTGAAATGTCTATATGTAGCCCATGCAACATAGCTGCATTGTTAGATACTTGGAAGACAATCTGTAGCACATATTTGAGTTGTTCACCTTTTGGAGAGATTAGAAGGAATCCTACCCCTGCTCCCTCCAGCTTCAAAGATCCATCAAAGTACATCCTCAAGACTTCCATGGGCTCTGGGTTTTCTGGAACTTGGTTTCTTGTCCACTTTGAGACAAAGTCCACCAGAGCTTGCATTTTGATTGCGATGCACAGGCGGAAATCAATATCATGTGATCCCAGTTCTCATGCCCACCTAGCTATCCTCCCCGTAGCTTCTCTATTTCTGAGTATATCGCCGATTAGGAACTCGGTGACCACCACCACTTTGTGCTCTTCGAAGTAATGACACAATTTGCGAGCAGTGATAAGGACCGCATAGAGTAACTTCTGAACTTGGGGGTACCTTATTTTGGATGGGCTGAGGACTTCGCTGACGAAGTAGACTGGATGTTGAGCCGACTGCGTGTGTCCTTCCTCCAGCCTCTTGACCACCAACGCGGTGCTAACCACGTGAGTTGTGCAAGAGATGTAGAGGAGCGGGTCTTTAGCTGGCTGATCCGCAGTGGCTTGGTTTGGAGACTTGAGCACCAGGGGCATCATTAAGAACTTCTTGAGGGCTTCCAACACTTCCTCTGCTTCTAATGTCCACTAGAATTTGTCCACCTTTTTGAGTAACTTGAAGAATGGCATGCTCCTTTTCCTAACCGCGAGATGAATTGTCTTAGGGCCACCATGCACCCCATCAGCTTCTGGACCTTCTTCTGTGACTTAGGTGGCTCCATCCAGAGGATAGCCTCCATCTTCTTAGGATTTTCCTCGATTCCTCTGTTGCTGACGTTGAAGCCGAGTAACTTGCCGGCTGGAACCCCAAATACACATTTGTCAGGGTTAAGCTTCCAGCGGAATCTCTTGAGGCTGTTGAAGACTTGCTGTAGGTCATCGATGAAGTCATTAGGGTTCTTCGTCTTGATCATGACATCATCGATGTAGGCTTCCATGCGCTTGCCTCAGTGCTGAGGTAGACACATCTGGATGGCACGTTGGTACGTTGCTCTAGCATTTTTCTGTCCAAAGGACATAGAAGTGTAATAGAATGCCCCAAAGGGTGTGATGAATGCTGTCTGCTCCTGATCTTCCTTTGCCAGGTTGATCTGATGATACCCTGAATAACAATCTAGGAAACAGAGCAAGGAGCATCTTGCTGTGGAGTCTACAACTTGATCTATCCTAGGTAGCCCAAAGGGATCCTTCAGGCAGTGTTTGTTGAGATCGGTACAATCAATGCACATGCGCCAGTCTATTTTATTCTTTTTGAGCACAAGTACAGGTTTTGCAAGCCACTCGAGATGTATGACTTCTCTAATAAATCCAGCAGCTAGGAGTCAGGCAAGCTCCACACGGATTGCCTCTCTTTTGTCAGGAGTGAATCGGTGCAACTTCTTCTTGACTGGCTTTGCTTTGGGGTAGACCTTGAGTTTGTGCTCGGCCAGCTCCCTTGGGACTCTCGGCATATCGGCAGGCTTCCATGCAAACATATCCCAGTTGTCCTGTAGGAACCAGATGAGCACATCTCCCTATTTGGGAGGAAGGGTGGCACTGATGATGACGCTCTTGGATGCGTCGGGGAGGCCAAGGTTGACCCTCTTGGTTGCCTCGGCTGGCTGCAACGCTGGGGCAGAGGCCGACTCTTGAGCCAGGATTGGCAGGTCAACCATTGGGAGTAGGGCCATGCCTGCCACGAGCCGCTGTTGAGCTGCTGATGAGCTCACCACGAGGGCCGTCTGGAGTGCCTCCCGGTTGCAGTCCACCGCGCCTTTGAAGTCTACCCTGATGGAGATGACGCCTTGCGGGGCTGGCATCTTGAGGACTAGGTATGAGTAGTGTGGGATAGGCATGAATTTAGCCAGCCCAGGTCACCCAATGATAGCGTTGTAGGTGCAATTGAAGCTCGCCACCTTGAAGCGAAGAAGCTCGGTGCAAAAGTTCTCCGGTGTGCTGAAGGTGACCGGTAGGTTGATGTGCCCCAGTGGATATTCTCCATCACTTGGCATGATCCCAAAGAAAGGGTTGTCTAATTCTTGGAGCTCGCTGAGGGGGATCCCCAGGGCCAGTAAGTTCTTGGGGAATGTTACATTGATGCTGCTCATCGATCAGCACCTTCTTGACTCGGCTCTCACGGACCACCGGGCTCACGAGCAACGGGTACTTGGCTGGATGGTCGAAGTTGAGCCCTTGATCCGCTCGACTGAAAGAGATGGGAGTCTCCGACCATCTGTATGGCTCTGGAGGCTCCATCGTGGCTGCCAAGACTTGACGATCAGATAGCTTCTACTGCCTTTTGCTCTCCTGGGAGTCGTGTCCATCGAAGATGATGTTAGCCTCCCTATTGACATTAGGGAAGTCAGGGCTGTTGCCCCCGTTGTGCTGGGCTGGTGGGCCCCGATCTCGCCATGGAGGCAGCTGTGGAAGCACTTGCTAGAAGGGCCGCCCTTGACTGATCAAGTTCTTGAAGTCCCAGCATTGATGCAAGGTGTGGTGCATGTCCTTGTGATAAGGGCACGGCCCATCGAGGATGTCATCCAGCGAGCGCATGTTGTTGGCGTGAGAGATGCCTTGGGGGATTGCGAGGCGGTGGTCCCATGGCATGGACCTCCTCCTCTTGAGGCCTCTTCTCCCTAGTGGCACTCCTGCCGTGGGTGATCTTCACGCTTCTCCTGCTTGTCCTTGCCCCGATCGTCCCAGCATCAGTCGACCAAGTCCTAAGCTCGCTCATTTGCGGTGATGTATTGGTTGGCCTCACGAAAGAGTAGCTCGAAGGTGGTTGGGCTTTATGGAGGATGCTTCTAACAAATGTCTCATCATGAGAGCCATAGCAGAAATCTTCTATCACCGCCACCTCGGTGATGTCAGGGATGCGATTCCGCATAGACTGGAACCACTTTAGGTAGGATCGAAGGGACTTTTCATCCTTCTGCTTGATCGACTTGAGGTCCCAAGGCTGCACTGACTTGTTAGAGAGGGACTGGAATTTGGCAACGAATCTATCACAAAATTCGTTCCAGTTGTTGATGCAGTCGTTGGGGAGGTGGCGGAGCCACTAGAGTGCGTCCTGCCCCAGCACGATCGGGAGGTTGGCCATCATCACGTCTTCGCTTGATTCAGTGGCACCAACTGCAGTGGAGTATACAAGCAACAAGCCGCTCGGGTCTTGCTTGGCCTCATACTTGTCGACGTTGGAAACCTTGAAGTTTGGTGGCCATGCAACTGCACAAAGCCAACTAGTAAATGCAGGGACACCAAACACGCCTCAAAGGGCCAATGCACTCGGGCCACCGCCCTGAGCATTTTCAAGATGCCCCCAGGGTCGATGGGGTTCTGGTTGGTGATGCGGCGACCGAAAGCGGCGACTCCCCAGTCATTCGTGGATTGGGCGATGAGCAGACGGACTATTCATAGAGGCTGTGGTTGAATGAGCCTGAGGGCCACTGTCTTGTTGAGGGGCACCGTGATTCCAATCATACTCAACCCGATGCCTCAGCTCCTCGTCATGTCGGCGTGCGCACGATTCTTCGATGTTGCATCGCGTGTCGTGCCAATTGTTGATGTCATGGCGGGCATCGCCAACAACATGGGCATCAGGGGCCACCAGAAGGAGGTGGTTCACTGCCTGAGTAAGGATCTGCTGATAGATTTCCCCATCTGGGCCAGAAGGAGCAACTGACCGAGTGTCCTTCTGGGGTGGAGGTGATGGTGAGCCCCAGTTGGAGCTTGGTCGGGGGGACCTCTTTTCTGTTGCCCTCCTAAGGCTGCTGCTGATATTGATCTGGAGTGGGTGCCCCTCGTGCACTCTCGTCGTTTTTGAGGGGAGCTGAGGCATGGGAGATGAGCCCTTGGTTTGTCGCACCAACATTGCAAAGTCCATGGGGGAGTCGGGGCATGACCCAACCCTTCCCATAGCATGAGTCGGGACACGTCCGATCCATGGTAGAGGATGGGAGCGGGGCCAACCGACCTAGAGCAGTCGCGAGCACCGAAACTTGAGGGACCCTGGAACGCACACGGTAATGATTCCAGTGGGCCCCTCATGAAGGGCGAGCCTCTGACTGATGTCCCTCTTTCTCCTGATTGACCTGAGTCCAGATTTGGGTCGGGGAAGTGGGGAATGGAGTGTGCCGAGTTGGAGACGTTGTAGTAGCCGACCGGGGCAAAGGAGTTGACGTAGATCCATGCCCGGCTGACACCATGGCGTACATTCATGAGCCCAAGCTAGATCAGCCCAAAACACTCTTCGATGGCCCACCTCACGATGAAACAGATGGGGCTAGGAGCGAACCTAGTGGTAGGTTGGGGTATCGGAACTTGTGGACGAGTCAGTGCTAGCATGTGTCGACGCGGTGGTCAACTGAAGTTTAGTCACGGGCGAGGTAGAACTTGCCGCGGGCATTGTCGAAGGATGCTCCTGAGTCGACGAGGCAGCCTTTAGACCCCGCGCCTCCCCCGTTGTGCAACTGATGTGGTGCAAATTGCCATTCTTGTCGGCGATTGACGAGATAGATCCAAAGTGGAACATCTCACTGGGAGCAAACTTGACAACGTTGGTGAAGATGACAACCATGGAGTTAACGGTGATGTCGATGCCGCCTCCCCTACCTAGTGCGCCAACTGTCGGTGTTTGGTACTGGCAGTGCACCACAGGGTCTATCACATGGTGCTTTTTGTGGTCGGCAAGAACGATTGTAGCTCGATGGTTCGCGTGAACCGTGACAAAGAACAAGATTTATACAGGTTCAGGCCACTAAAAAGCGTAAAACCCTACGTCCTGTTTTGTGGCGAGTTGTATTGCTTTGAGTTCTTGAGGTTACAATGAGGGCTTGGCTAGCTAGAGATTGGGTGTTCGATATCTCTTAAACATAGGGGTCCCTAACCCGCATTATATATGCCGACGGATCCTAGGGTTACAAGTCGATTTCTTCCCCATCTACGAGTCCCATGTCCTCTGGAGTCTGCTTTCTAGTCATGCACGTCTTCGCACTTTTCTCAACCTGAATTACAGCCTCCTTGCCTTGATTGCCATGTTCTTCTTGCCATCCACAGGCCTAAGTCAGCCGATCGGCCCACAAAATTATCCATCTGGCCTTCTTGGGCCCTCTAATGGCCCATGTATAGAATCCACACCATGAGGACCCAGGGGATATCTACCCCCCACACTTGGTCAGTCCTGACCAATGCTAAGAAATCGTACAAACCTTCAGCTTGTCTAGGTGAATATGGCCTATGTTCTCAGCCTTTCTTGTCACGATGAGCTGGATGTGCTATGCTTCACCACATCTTACTCTTTGAAGATATTCAGATTTGATATCTTATATGTGTACACAGTCCCTATCAAACAAAATGAAGGTGTCTCTCAACCACACATCCGTTGTCGTTTCTATGAATCACAAGATTTCCACTTGGTCCAAATTTTTGATTGTGTACACTTTGCTCCTATTGTTCTAATAAATTGAATATTTATCATGTTTCTAATCTTGGTGTCGAAGTCAGGAAGTAACTCCTTTCCCTTGCTTGAACCAATCGTTCTCACTCGCTCACTACCGCCACATTCTCTTCATGGTTTGTTCATTCCACTCTCACATATGTCATGACTTGTTGAGTACCATAGAAAGACCCCCTAGCCTTACTTGATAGTGCATTGTAACTACCTAATGTTAAGGAGGTACTAACTATTCACATGATAGTTAGCAATGCTTGACATATGAAGATTTGGATGTTACCATGCACAATTAGAAAGACACAAACTGCGATTCCAAGACCATTTGCATTACGAGTATGCACTAAAACACAGGCTCATCCAAATCTCGGGACGAGATTTCTTTAAGGGGGAGGTTGTGATGCCCTCGGCATCTCAAGGGCACTAACACACAATTAGACATGTGTTAATGAAGTATTACAACGTAATCATGTCTATAGAGCAACAAGACTTAGTGAAGAAATCACTAAGTCAAACTTTTCTATTCAAAATACAAAACCGTGCATGGTTTGGTTGAGTAAGTCAACACCAAATACGAAAGTTGTAGTTCAGGAAATATTCTTCTACTTCACTATTGTGACCATGTTCAAATTCTAAGGATAAAAGGTTCCAAAGTTTGAATTCATTTTCATCAAATGTTCCTTTGAATGGTGACAAATGTGTCCTTGACCAAACTTGGACCCTAGTTAAACTTTCAAAATTATTAAGCAGATGATCTCGGCTCCATTATCGAAGTTGTTGTACGTACCATTGACTACACTTTTGTTACATTAAAGATGTCTTGAAATTGTCATTTACCTAGTTTAAATTGCACCCAAATGTCTCTTGGGAGCAACCCAAGTCAGTTCACACTTGGAAAATTCCTGAGTCTGGATTTTTAGCTCTTCCCTCAAACTTCATTCTAAAATTACTTTTGAATAGTATAGCACCTCAAAATCTACCTGACTATGAAATTAAATTAAACTTATCATCTTTCAAATGCATCTAATCTCAAAATCATTGGACTTCATTTGATACTTCAAAAGTTGAAGCCAGAAAGACCCTATGTAAACCAAATCTGCTGTTTGACCTGACCCTTGCACATGTTGGTGCCTATATTTCAAAATGTGTGGTGTTTCAAAGACAACTTTGTATACCAAACTTGTAGAGGACTTGATAGTTAACAATTTTTTTATTTTCTGTTGTGACATGCATAGAGGTTTGAATAAACTTTTGGGTTACTTTCTGTCCAACTAGTGAATCTACCAAATCTTGACCTGTCTAGTAAATTCAAATTTCGTTGAAATAAAATTCCTCAGCGTGCAAAACATTATATATGAGAGTTGTAGATAATGAAACACTTAGCAACATTTGTATAATACACTTTCTATGAAAATGATGCTAAAAAGGACTTAATGAATTTTTAAGTTTGGGTTGGACATTGGTCAAACTAGAGCCAGCCATTTGAATTCCAATTGTAACCACAAATTGATATAGAACATGGTATTGTAGTGTATAACAAAGTTGAAGTGTACAAAATTATGAACACTTCTTGTATTTTGCATTCATTAAGATTCGATACATAAGCCCTTCAAAAATGGGGATTTAAAACATGTGTTCAGGTAGTCAAACCAGGATTTTCCTTTTTCCTTTGCTATTTTCTCTCCTATGTCATTTACAGGTGGGGCCCACTCGCGTGGACACCAACCGCGCCCAGGGCGTCGCCGCCACGCGGCTGATGGGCACCGGCACCGCTGTCCCGCTTCCCTGCCCACGCTGCCCTACGCCCCAGGCTAAGAAGCCGAGAGCTCGGCTCTCCCCCTCCTCCCTCTCACTCTCCCTGCCTTGCCCTCTCTCTGCGTCTCCCTACCTCTGCTTGCGTGGAGCACAGCCACCAGCTGCCATTGGAGCTTGGCCGCGAGCTCACGCATCGGCCAGCTCAACGCCTCTGCTCCGTCCAACACGCGCACCGCACTCGCCACACATTCCTCTACAGAATCTCCAAACCCTAGCCCACCATCAGCGCGTCCTCCGCCTTCTCCACGATGCGACTGCCATGGCTACAGTTCACCACCACACAGGCCCCGTAGGGAGCCCCATCCGGACCCTCCCTGTGCCTCCACTCACCTCTGACTGACTCACCATCACCGTGGGCAGCTCATGCGCTCACCCTTGTCGTGATTCCCTGCCTCTCTGATGGATCGAGACACGTGCCATGCCAAGCCGTCACCGCGGTTCATCCCTAGTTCATGCCACGTTCCCCACCTCTAAAACCCTCCCCGCACATCGAAGTCAAAGTGATCCGGTAGGATGTCACTGGGAACACCTTCCCAGAGCTCCTTGGCTCCAAGTTGGCACCTCCAAGCGCCCACGTGAGCTTCGGAACAGGCGGCAGCCGCGCGCCTGTCGCCCTGTCTGGAGGTAGAAGAAGAGCCCCGACGGTTTTGCAGAAAACCCCCTGCCTCTTGTATCTCTACTTTAATTACTGTTCATTGAGGTCTTGTATCTCTTCTGTGCAGGCCCTTGGTGTTTAGGTTTATTTGAAATTAGGCCCCTGGACAGTGAAGATTATATATTTAAATGCATTTCTTGCTATATAAATTTTGAAAATCCATAGGTAATGAAATAAAAATGCTAAAAATGTGAAACCAATTTTGTTGAGTTAAGAAAAATGCTATCTACCTAGTGAACTAGGTCTTGCTATGATAAATGGCTGTTTTGCCCCTGACTTCATGCATGTTATGTTTTCCTAAGTAATTAGCAAAACCATAGCTAAACACCTTCAAAAATCATGAACCTTGGACAGTAGCTTTTATATGATATTTGGGCTCTATAGTGTTGTTTTCAACCCTAGAATACATTGTTTAATCACTGTTATACCCCTATGCTTGTATTTAATGTATTTTATGAATATGGAAAAGCATGCTACATAAAATTTGTATAGAAAAATCCATATAAATTATAATGTACTAATTTGTTCTAGTGATGTCTAGAAATAAAGTTCCATTTGTTTTGCTTTCTGTTTTCTATGTGTTTTGAAAATGACAGATGCTATTGTGATTTAAATAATAAAATAGAAAAGTGCAATTTAGTATGATACAGAAATTCCACCAAAAATTCTTGTAGTTGTGTTACTATGTAATTATGCTTGTGTGAATGTTTCATGAATTTTGGTTGCTATTACATGAGAAGTCTAAAATTGCTTACTAAATAGGCCTAAAGTAAAGGGAATAGAAAGGTGATGCTAAGTTACTCATATGAGCTCATGATTGCTTCTGTGAACATGACTTGGTATATTTCATTTTTGCAATACCAAAATGAAACCTTGGAAGATAGATGACTCTGCATACGCAGCATGCATGTTCCATTCTCATATGCCTAGGATGCAACTCTTTAACCATAAAACTATTATATCGTTTTAATGTATGTCATGATAACTCAAAATAAGTCCAATTATATATGACTTGTTCACTTAATGCTTGTTTAGATGCTCCTTCCATGCATTACCTTGTGCATAGTTGATTGTAGAATTGCAAACTTGCTATGTCATGAAACATACACTTCTGCTTAAATCTTGTAGTTAGATAGTCGAACAATGAAGTGCTTTCTAAAATAATGAAAATGTCCTCTTGTCATAATTAAGTTCTTCACAATAACTCTACATGCCATGTTTAGTCGTTGTAGGAGTTTGAACTAAGTAAAATAATGAAAATGCCCTCTTATCATAATTAAGCTCTTCACAATAACTCTACATGCCATGTTTAGTCATTGTAGGAGTTTGAACTAAGTACCATGTTTTGCATACTAGGCTTGCACAGACCAAACTAAAAATAATCTTAAAACACTTTCTTTATGGTCAACAACTTGACTATGCATATGGGAATTGTCTAAATCCATATTTTTTCTAGGTGCACGAAAGCACTACAGTCATTAATGCTAGGAGTG
This sequence comes from Paspalum vaginatum, assembly GCA_030272315.1. NCBI lineage: Eukaryota > Viridiplantae > Streptophyta > Magnoliopsida > Poales > Poaceae > Paspalum > Paspalum vaginatum. The sequence continues at coordinate 30,118,043 of CM059018.1, read as the reverse complement.
ATGTTTCAAACTAGTAGCCCTTTTCATGTGTAGATTACTTGTCTAATTCTTTGTTTGCATATAGTATGATGAAGTACAATTAAATAAATACTTGCTCATGTATTAAATCCATATGTTGCATTGAGAATATCTAATTGCTTAACTGTAAGCTTGTCCTAGGCACAAAAGTAATTCTTATATAGGTAGTTTATCAATCACCTTCCTGTCTATCTTTAAAATGATTGTTCGTATATGTGCTTGATACTCACGCATCTCATTCGCTACATCATGCATATCATTCGTATAGTGACACTTATTGCAGATACGTGATCAAGAAGCAAGTGCGTGGAGCTACTTCAAGCAACGGTGGTCCAAAAGACCAACTAAGCCCCAAGCACGACCTGGAGGGCCCATCAGTTGTGTTAGGAAGGAGGAGCAGTCCAAGTGGCCAAGGGGTTGCCTGGGGCAAAGCCTCACAACTCGGTAAACTAACTTTAGATTAGTTTGTTCAAGCTTTCAACAAAAAGGTAGGCCCCTTAGGCATCTACACCTATTTAGAGAGTCCCACCGCCCTATATTTGTTTGTGCATTTACGTTCAGGAGTTGTATGGATCCCTACATGCATAAATACCTAATATCCTATGTAGAATGAATAGGTCGAAGTTGAGGGACTCAAGTGTACCGAGTCCGGTCTTTCTTCCTAGCTGTGATGAGTGCTTGTCAACATCGAAGACTTGCTAAAGGATGAGCTAGCACCTCCTAAGCATGACCTGGAGGAAAGTCCACCTAAGTGTGACCTAGTGGTGGCGCCCGAGTGCTACCGTGGCGTGACAAAATCCCTACTGAGCGGACTGGCAGGTGGCTTGGGTTGTGGCCCAAGTTAGTCTCAGCCCATAAGAGTGACCATGGGTGAGGGATGGTGTCGTGAGCCATAAAATCACTCAAGACTAGAGGCCCAACTATCGTTTCTTGGTTCGAGCATCAAAACCAGGGGCTTGGTTGCTGGTATCCCAAAACCGGAGTTGCCCCTGAGGGATGAGCTACTGGACACGTGGAGGACATCGGGACAAGGGAAGAAACGGGAGTTGCAAGGACTCCATCGTGGCCGTTCATTTGAGTTATTGCGGTCTTTTCTAGCCTCTACAGGCATTTTAGTGTAACGCGTCTGTAATATAGGGAGTTAAGTGCAAACTGCCTTAAGGCAATAGAGGTGTAGTATAAATAAGAGGTTGGCTGCTCGAAGCCACCTCTCTTGGCTGGTTAGACTTGTTTTAGGCTAGGGTTAGAGTCCTATTTTCGTCATCCAAGCAAGAGCACCATGTTTAGTGAGGTTTGAGTGATCTAGCCTCCACAAAAAGAGGGTAGGAAGTGGGAGAAAGGTTGGTGTATGAATCTTCATCTTGTAATCTGGATCTAAGACCTCTTTGAGGCAATTAACAGATGGAACTTCGTGCAGCCCCTTGAGTGCTTGTTCCTTCCCCCTTCTAAGTTGGTTTTTGGGCTCAAATCTTGGCTTTTTGGTGTTTGTGTTTTGGCCAAGTTTGAGTTCTTCCTTTGCTCCATTTTTGGCTTGCTAGGAAGTGGTGGATTTGTGCTTTCAAGTGACAAATCCATTGGTTCCATGAGCAACCCTCGATAGCTTTTTCTTGACAATGTGCTTCACATCTTGAGGAGTCAAATTTTTGAAGAATTCCGGATCTTTGGGAGTGAATCTTTAGGGAAAAGTTTCTTCATGTCTTAGACAAGGTTCCCTCAAAGTTTTGTGAAGTTTGGAGCTCGTTTGGTCAAGATTTAGATCAGTTTTTGGTGTATTCACGGGCTGATTTTGTCTGCTAAGAAACATCAGATCGGTTGGGAAACCATCAGACTGGTTGGGAGACTGTCTAACTCATCCTATTGTGTGACCATCAAATAAGTTAGGAACCATCGGATCATCCTATGGTTTGACCATCAGACGCGATCCGTGCTCAGTAGCAGTTTCGAGGCTCGACCACTTTTGCTGTCTAACTCGTCCTATGGTGTGACCATCTGACTAGTTAGAAACCGTCGTACAAGACCATCGGATGAGACCATCAGGCCATCCTATGGTGTGTCCATCAAACCATCCTATGGTCTGCAGGTTTCGGTTTTTGGCTTGTTTTGCGTTGTTTTCGTTCGGTGTTTTAGCGAGTGCTTCCGCGTGGCTTTCCACTACATGTCCTAGGCTTGGCAGCTTGTCCTTGCTACGCAACTTTGCACATTCGGGAAGAGAGGGGGTTTTTTGATGGAGATGTGCCCGTGTGGCAATTTCTAGGTCTGACTCCGATTCGTATCGGCTCTGGCATGAGCCGATACTGAGTTCTATTCGGACTCGACCTATTCGGTTTGGCTCAGAGGCACGCATATGGCATGCGCAGTTAGACCTCTATCGGGACTCGGATACTTGATCCGCGAGCAATTAGAATCCTAATGGGCCTTTACGTGGTTAAAACCCATTAGTGGAGACTATATACATGCATGAAAGGGCACCGCTTAGAGCATCGGTTTTGTGAGAGCCATCACAGAAAAGGTTTCTGTGAAACCCTAGCTGTGCCCTTGTCCATTCTCTCAGGATCCTTCGCCAAGTTTGTGGTGCTAGCACACCAAAACTCAGCGTCGCCTTCCCACACGTGTGGATACCGTAGAGGCGTTGCTACGACTGCTACGCTGATCAACCGACCGGTTTTGAGGGCGACCGACTGGTTCTTGATTGAGATCGACTAAAGGAATCGACATCGACTCTTCTCTCCGACAATCACTCAGCACACACAACGCAGCCCTCAGCTGCCTCAACTCATATTCCGCTGCACTATGCGTCTAGTGGTAACGATCTATGATCGGTTGCTTCTACGTGTTCCTGTGTTTTACGCGGTAGATGAAAAATGTTTTCATGCTATGGTAGCCTACCCTATAACCCTACAATGGTATCAGAGCCGATCATATGTATCTTTATGATCTAGATCGATGTAATAGATTGGATCTATTATGGCTCGACTATAAGAGATTGGATCTATTATAGGCTCTACACATTGATTCATTGGATGGATTAATGGTAATAGATTGGATCAGTTATACGTTCTGCGTATTGGTTCATTGGATAAGCCGATACGGTCGGCATGGATGTAACTTGCACTCGACTTGATTGGATCAACCTGATGAGTTATCATAGATTCGATCTATGGTCCATAGTTGTTGTTATCACTGTCTATTCTTTCTTGCATTAGATGTGTTACAATATATTCCCTTAGAAAAATTCAAAGAATTATTGATGCCCTTCCAATCGCTAAACCTATAAGGGTTTCGATCGTTGTTTGGTGGATCTGCCAAAGCAGGATGCCTTCAACTATCTTAATCAAATAGGGCGGATGTCAGACATCCACGTGTATGGGGTTGGTTTGCTTGACAAGGTTATCAAATCAGATTTGGGCCTTGGGCATGACGTTGGATGTCTTGACATATGATGTCTTCCAACAAATGAGAATCGCATAGGATGTGATTGACAATGGTTGTCTACCGGTTTTGCTAAGTTTCTAGCAGTGACGCCAAAGCTCACTAGAAGCTTAGATAAACGCAGATCTCGTCCACTATGTGTCGTGAAAGGGAATACTATTGCAAACATATAGTGGGAGAATCTTTTGTTAAATTGTTTAATGAAAGATCTACATAAAACACTGTGATGAATCTTTGCATATTTACTTCCTGTTGTAATTGGTCATGGCCGCTAATCCCACTCCGAGTTCTAGCTTTAATTTGTGATCTATTCTTGATAAAGAGAAGTTGTCTGGAACCAACTTTACTAACTGGTATCGAAACTTGAGAATTGTTTTCAAGCAAGAGAAAAAGGAATATGTTCTCGAGCAGCCCTATCTTGAGGACCTTGAGAATGGTGCTACCGCAGCTAAGCGCATGGCTTATGAGAAGCACTACAATGACTTGCTTGATGTTGGCTGTCTCATGCTTGCCACCTTGTCCACTGAGCTTCAGAAGCAATATGACGACTCGGATGCCTATAATATGATTGAAGGGCTCCGTGGCATGTTTGAGAACCATGCAAGAGTCGAGAGGTTTCACATCTCAAAGGCCTTGTTCAGTTGTAAGCTACCTGAAGGGAGCCCTGTCAGCCCTCATGTGATCAAGATGATTGGTCACATCGAGGCTCTCAATAGACTTGGTATTGATCTTGATCCAGAGCTTGTGATGGATGTGATCCTCTAATCTCTGCCTCCTAGTTTCTAGCCATTCATTATGAATTATCATATGAACAGCTTGGATAAGGCTCTAACAGAGTTGCATTCGATGCTTAAAACTACTGACGATAGCATCAAGAAAACCTCAAATCATGTGATGATGGTCCAAAGGGATAGCAAGAACAGGAAGCGCAAGGGCAAGGCAAAGGTAAGGCTGAGGATAGGATACAAAAGCCGAAGCCTGATGCTAAGTGTTGACGGTCGTTATTTCACCATTTTGACCACCAATTCCTCGATGAATAAATGGGGTATAGATAAAGTTCTATGAGTTATCTACCTAACACTAATGAATTCCATGAGTTTTGGTGGTTTTCAATGTATCACAGGGGAGATGCTCAAATTCCATGCAAAAGAATATCATTTGGAGCAGGAGAGAAATCACGCACAAATGGCCTTGAGATAAGATTTGGAAATTCTATTACTAAAAAGTATCTCAAATGCCCTCAAGGACTACACCATTGCATAGAGCTCATCGAGATGATTCCAACGGACACATTATTTGTCGCATTCGGAGCTCATATACAAAAGATATTGAAAATACAAAAAATATTGGGACTGCTGATGTCAGCAGCCCCATCCGTATGCGCACAGGCAGGAGATGGCCAGAGCGTGACACGTGGCATCTTCCCATTGGCGGGGCGGGGCGCACGTGGATTGCAATCTGTGGGAGCGGCTACGAGCCACTCCCCGTGCGACACGTGGCAGCCGTTGGGCACGCGCACATGCGCCAGCGCGTGGGAGCGCACGGCCGACCCGCTCGCTCGGTCCACGGGGACAGGTGGCGGCAAGGGAGTGGAGCACAAGGTGACTTTGACCATTGGATGCTGGTTTGGGGCAGTTGACCACACGTTCTTACCGGTTTTTGACCTTGTTTAACTGTAAACAACCAGTTTTCACTCCTAATGGCCGGTTTGGGGCCTTAACGGCCGGTTCTCGGCACCTGCACGTGGGGAAAGTTTCCACCAACCTTCCTATGTTGGTTACCTGAATAGGTGGCACCCAAGGAGTGTTTTGGGGGAAAGAATCATGTATAAGATCCTTTGAATATTCCCTCCTTTAAATAGAGGGGCACACCCCCTCTCTCACTTGTACCATTCACCATGTGAATTCTCTTTCTCCCTCTATAGGAGGCGCCCCATGGGAGATGCCTCCATTCTAAAAGTTGTGTTTAATTAGGAGTTAGAGGGAGGGCTCCATTGTTCCGGAGCTATCTTCAAGAGTTCGGTATGAGTTTCCTTGTATCTTTATTTTCCTGTAAGACTTGAGCTATTTGGGTAGCCGGTGTGCATGTACAGATTAAGCACAGTTGGCTTTGATAGGTCCTCTTGGTGATAGCGAGAGTGTACCCTGTGTAGTCCACCCCTGTCTTTCGGGTTGCTTGTAGCCACATAGCTGAGTCACTGCGATACCCGTCTTTCTCATCTGGGTTATCAGCACTTTGGTGCCCGAAAGTGGTTAGCAGGCTCAGTGGCGAAGTAAGTATCCTAGACAATTAGATAAGTCATTACCTCAGTTAAAGCAACATGTTGGCCTAGCTTAGTCTGTCTGGCTCACCATAGTATAGAAACTCCTCATTAGGAATATGACCTCTTACCTCGTTGTCCTCCTAGCTTTACCCACTTTCTTGCCAACGGTGTTCGGCCTGTTCTCTCATGGTGTTTGGTGTCAATCGTTCTTAGCTATCGATTGACGTGAATGAGTAGTAAAAACTGGATGAATGATGGTTTGATATCTCTATCTCAATGCTTCCCTGTGGAAATAAATACAATACCTTAAATTACTCCCGGGTGAAAGGCTACAGCGGTGTCTGTGGGCTTGTGGAGCAACATCTGGTAGGCTAAGAGCTGCCAACAAGCTTTTCTGGCGTTGTCGGGGAAGCGCCCAGTTAGAATATTATTCTGTTGTTCATCCTTTTGTTGTTGCTCCTTCATTTTATTTGTAAATCCAAAAAAATTATATAAAAAACCCATTTTCTTCGATGATGCTCTATCCATTGTGTAATTCTAGATCATGTGTGGTTCTCAAACCTCTTTTTCATGCTATCCAAAGTCAAGGGATGCCTAACCTGTGAGACTGTATTTATAGTGCAACATAGCTTGGGCCAGACCCTAATGTGTGCCCAGAGGCTAATTTTCAAATTAAGCATGGTGTTTTGGTTGGAATTAGTCGGTTTCTATCAAATTTGATGTAATGTCAGTTTAGTAGATAAGCTATGGATGATCTTTGGTAGTGAATGTTCCATTGCTTGTTCATGAGCTGCAATTCTTGAACTAGCTGGATCTCTCAAGTTTCAATGGAGACACAAAATCCCGAAAATCCCAGTGATATTTCAAAAATGCACCCATTTTTTTGAGACCGTGGATTTGAGCAAAAATTGAAGAAATGGAAGTCATGGTTTAGCAACATGGTTTGTGCTATGTTTTGATTGAGAATATTTTGCTAGCACTCTGTGAACAATGGGCCCAGTGATTAATACTCTTTATGCATTTTGGACCCTTGTATATGTTGTACACTAACCTGTTGCAGGAGGCATTCAGTCCCCACATGAGAGGAAAGGCCCCATGGCCAACACTCTCGTGCTCAACCTCTTGTGGGCTGTCTAGTCCCTTTTTGGGAAATGAAAGCATCGTGATATGTATACCAGAGTAAATGGTGGTGCTGGGCAATGGAGAAATCTTGATAACTTCCGCACTACAAGAATGCACCATATCAGGGTAACATTCAAAGACATATCAAATTATGCTATCGTCCATGCTTGAATTTGCATAGCTAGTAGGCCACTGGTCTACTGCCCCATAGGAAAGTTGTGTGCTCGATGGAGTTGTGGTGTAGATCCCAAAAGCGGTCGGCATAGACGTCTTTCATTGAGGGGGAGCTCTGTCTGAAGCACTCAAGCATGGTGAGAATATCGATGTCATGATGTGCAGTCGATGGCTGTGTGGCACATAGACAGACAATGACTGGTGGCACATGTCATGCACGACAAGTATCAAGCCCAAGAAAAACATGATGGGGAGCAATTTTGGAATCAGCATTCAATGCAGAAACCAAGCTCGGGGGAGTAAATTGTCTGGCATTTGACAAGCTTTCCACAAAATGACTATAATTCCAAGCCCATGAAGCAGCGCTTAAAAGATGTCCGCGACATTAACATGGACCAACCGTGGAGCAGGAACCCGACGTACCTATCAGCAGAGACATAAAATTTTAGAAGTTATGTTGGGAAATCCCTTCTCAACATCCGAGGGTCTCTTGTCACACCATGATTGGAAAAAGCTTTCCTTCCACTGGAACCAAAATGAAAGTTGAAGCGGAGCAGGACAGAATTCCAAGGTTGTTTCATGGCACCACAGGAATCAAGCTTGGGGGAGGATATGCCAAGAGGCACCCATCCTCTAACCCAACCCCTGAAAGGAAGGACCTCGATATTCAAACCACAATGGTTGATTGCTGCAGGAGATTAAAAACACTCTACACTAAGTTGAAGACAATGACTACCCCTCAGATGCGACAGGGAATTCAACTCCAACATATGTCCGTCAACCAAAGATTTGTGCTACATTGATAGGATGGATATTAGAGTTAACCCCCACGCAGCATCGGAGATATGATGGAAGAAAAGAAGAAAGAAGTTGACATCACATCGTCGTCACCCAGGGAGCAAGCAAGCTTAGGGAAGACAGTACCAGATAATATCAAAGCTCAGTTTCTTGGCAATCACAAGCAAGAACTAAGCTTGGGGGAAGATCACCAGGTGAGTACCCCGATGCTCAGCATTTCACTTTCATATCTTAAATCCTGAAAATTGCCATGGCACCAAAAATATTTCATTCTGTTACCCCAAATAAAATAAAATTCTATAAAAATTTGCATAATTCAAAAATTACAAAAAGATTTGTTTTTTACCATGAATAAACTAACTCCTAGAGATAATGCTAGAATTTTGTTTATACCCTTGCTTAAAGGAAATGATGAATAGTTGCTCTGTTAATTTCTTGTAAGTATCTCGAATACAACTTGACACTCCCCTAAAAATTTGAACTTATTGGCATTTGTCGAGATCCTACCTTTAGTCTTTAACCTTGTGGGAGCAAGTGCATTCAAACCAAGTCTAAGTTGTTGTGAGATGTGATATAATTAAAGTTTGAGCTTAACCCATCTTGATCCTAGTAAGGTGAATTCTCAGAGTTTTCTTTTTGAAAATTAAAATGAGAAAGTTCCTTAGTGGTTTTAAATACCTATCCAGAGCCAAATGCTTACATGATGAAACCTCTGCATATGCTACCTTTTGTTATGTTGAGTTTTGTCAAATTTTGAGTTCTTATGAAGTAGTGACACTTCAAGTCTTGATCAAAATCCCTCACACCCACCTTCATTTGCTAGCCTTTCTCTGTCTGGTTATGCTTAAATCTACACTAGATTCAAGCATCCACCTTCACCAGACATTTCTCCACCATATCCATCATCCACTTACCTATCCACAAATATGGTCTTACCAATAAATATTGCAGTCATATTCCAGCAACATCCCCAAAGTTCTCTTACAAGAGGAGACATGGAGCTATTGAAAAAAAAGAGAAGAAAAAAAGAAAAAAGTGAAAAAAAGGAGAAAGAAAAAGGAAGAGAAAAGAAAACGATAGCTCCATGCACTCAAAACCTTCAAAGTTTCAAGAGGGGATTTGTCAAATATGGAGTTTTTCATCCATAGACCATATCCATCCATAAAACCAATCTATTATCCTTTGATCGGGATGAGAGGTATCACCAAATTCTCTAGAACCAATCTTTAACTCAACAAAATACATAACATAGGTAAGCCAAGTTTATCCCTACCATGAGCTCCACATAAAGCCTATTTAGTTGATAGGGAAAAGTTTAGCCAATGGCCTAGTGAGGAATCTAAAACCACTTGAGTGATCGAGGGTACAATTTGAGGAACTTAGTGCTTTCTTTTCAAAATTTTGAAAACCCTCTGAGCATGAAACCAGAAAAGAGATAGAGTTCGGTGACACTCCACTGAGATTGTTCTATCTCTCAACTGCAAAAGACACGGTAAGAGAAGCCAGAAGCCCCACAGGTACAGATAAAAAGGTTGGGGGTACACTTATGCCCGTTTGTTCATACATAAAGGTAGAATGTTTGGTTGTACACTTAATACTTGCAAGACATTGACATCAATGCAGCTCCTGATCCGCTGAGCCTAAGTCTTAGCTTTGCTTGAGTACAAGCAAAAGTTCAAGCTTGGGGGGTGTTGACGGTCGTTATTTCACCATTTCGACCACCAATTCCTTGGTGAATCAATGGGGTATAGATAAAGTTCTATGTGTTATTTACCTAACACCGATGAATTCCATGAGTTTTGGTGGTTTTTGATTTATCACAGGGAGATGCTCAAATTCCATGCAAAAGAATATCATTTGGAGTAGGAGAGAAATCATACACAATAAGGCTTGAGATAAGATTTGAAAATTCCATTACTAAAAAGTATCTCAAATGCCCTCAAGGACTACACCATTGCGTAGAGAAAGTTGAGTCGATTCCAACGGACATATTATTTGTCGCATTCGGAGCAAGAGATATTGAAAATACAAAAAAATATAGGGACTGCTAGTGTCATCGCTGACATCAGCAGCCCTGTCCGTATGGGCACAGGCGAGAGATGGCTAGGGTGAGACACGTGGTGGCTTCCCAATGGTCGGGTGGGGTGCACGCGGATTGCGATCCACTGGAGCGGCTGCGAACCACTCCCCGCGCGACACGTGGCGGCCGCTGGGCACGCGCGCCCGCGCCCGCGAGTGTGGCAGGTGGCAGCCAGGGAGTGGAGCACAGGGTGGTTTTGGCCGTTGGAGGCTGGTTTGGGGTGGTTGACCACCCGTTTTGACTGGTTTTTGACCCTGTTTAACTGTAAACGACCGGTTTTCACTCCTAATGGCCTATTTGGGGGCCTTAACGGCAGGTTCTTTCCCGGTTCTCAGCACCTGCACATGGGGAAAGCTTCCACCGACATTCCTATGTTAGTTACCTGACCAGATGGTGCCCAAGGAGCGTTTTGGGGAAAGAATCATCCATAGGATCCTTGGAATATTCCCGCCTCCTCCTATAAATAGAGGGGCACACCCTCCTCTCTCACTTGTACCATTCACCATGTGAATTCTCTTTCTCCCTCTCTAGGAGGCACCCCATGGTAGGTGCCTCCATTCTGAAAGCAGTGTTTAGTTAGGAGGTAGGGCTCCGTCCTTCTGGAGCCGTCTTCAAGAGTTCAGTATGAGTTCTCTTGTATCTTTATTTTCCTATAAAACTTGAGCTATTTAATATATTTATCTTTCTTTCCTTATGTGAGCCTTTACATTCTTGCTTATGGTATTATTCATGCCTTAGCATGGTAATGTCTTTTAGACTATAGTTAGAGTTGCTCTGAGAGGTAATGAATATTTAGTTTGTCATGCTTATATATTCCTCGTATGCTCTTTATAGCACTTGCCTGTACTATTGCGTATGCTTCTATCTGGGATACCAGTAGAAGTAGTGCCTACAAGCGTAGATGTGGTGTCTACAATTGCGGTCACCTTGGTTTTGCAAGTTTAGTTGTCAAACCCCACGCAGATTTGGGTAGCCGGTGTGCACATACAGATTAAGCACACTTGGCTTTGGTAGGTCCACTTGGTGACAGCGAGAGTGTACCTTGTGTAGTCTAGCCCCGTTGTTTGGGTTGCCTGTAGCCGCATAGCTGTGTCACTGTGACACCCACCTTTCTTGTCTGGGTTATCAGCACTCTAGTGGCCCGAAGTGGTTAGCAGGCTCAGTGGCGAAGTCCTCATCAGAGCAACGTGTTGGTCTAGCTTAGTCTATCTGGCTTACCATAGTATAGAAAGTCCTCATCAGGAATCTGAGCTCTTACCTCATTGTCCTCCTAGCTTTACCTACTTTCTTGCGAACGGTGCTTGGCTTGTTTCTCTCATGGTGTTTGGTATCAATTGTTCTTAGCTATCGATTGACATGAATGTGTAGTAACAACTGGATGAATGATAGTTTGATATTTCTATCTCAATGTTTCACTATGGAAATAAATACGATATCTTGGAATAATCTTAGGTGAAAGGCTACAACGGTCTGCGTGCGCTTGTGGAGTAAAATTCGGTAGGCTAAGAGCCGCCAACACTAAGCCTAAGGCTGGCCCCTCTCCCTCGGACAAGTGCTTCCACTGTGGTGACTGTGGGCATTGGTTGAGGAACTGCCAGAAGTACTTGGAAGAGAAGAAAAAGAAGGGAATTGAGGATTCCGTTTCAGGTATTAATGTTATTGAAATTAATCTTGAAACTTCTTCTCGTGAATCATGGGTATTTGATACCGGGTCGATGATTCATACCTACAAATCATTGTAGGGACTAAAACAGACTAGAAGTTTTGTAAAGGTCGAGTTGGACATGCACGTCGGTAATGGAGCAAAGGTTGCTGTGTTGGCAGTCGGCACATATCACTTGTCGCTTCCTTCAGGATTAGTGATGGAGTTAAATAATTGTTATTTTATTCCAGCATTGAGCAAAAACATTATCTCCTCTTCATGTTTGGAGGAGGATGGTGGTTATGAGATAAAAATAAAGAACAAGTATTGTTCTATTTATTTGAATAACATGCTCTATGCACATTGTCCATTAGTGAATGGATTGTATGTTGTTGACCATGAGGATGAGCTGATTCTTAACATTAATGCCAAATGACTCAAGCCGAGTGGTTTGAATCCTACTTTTCTCTAGCATTGTCGCTTGGGCCACATTAACAAGAAATGTGTGGAGAAGCTCCTAGTGATGGACTACTCGACTCATTTGATTATGAATCATTTGAGACATGTGAATCTTTTTTACTTGGAAAGATGACAAAGGCACCCTTCAATGATCAAGGTGAGAGGGCGTCTGAGTTGTTGGCCCTTGTACATATTGATGTATGTGGTCTAATGAGCTCTGTTGCTAGAGGTAGTTTTCAGTATTTCATTACTTTTACTAATGACTTTAGTTGGTATGGGTATATCTACTTAATCTGACATAAGTCTGAGTCATTTGATATGTTCAAACAGTGTTAGAATGAAGTACTGAACCACTCGGGCAAGATGATAAAATTCCTATGATCGGATCATGGTGGAGAATATCTGAGCCAAGAGTTTAATGATCATCTAAAGAGTTGTGGAATTGTTCCACAGCTGACTCCACCCAAAACACCGCAGTGGAATGGTGTGTCCGAGAGGAAGAAGCAAACCTTGTGGACATGGTGAGGTCGATGATGAGTCAGACTGATCTTTCGTTGTCCTTTTGGGGTTTTGCTCTAGAAACTGCTGCGTTTACACTGAACCGAGTTCCATCAAAGTCTGTGGAGAAGACACCATATGAGATATGGATTAGGAAGAGTCCTTGGATGTCTTTCCTTAAGATTTGGGGTTGCGAGGCTTATGTCAAATGTTTGACGTCTGATAAGCTCCATCCTAAGTCGGATAAATGCAACTTTGTGGGCTATCCTAGGGAAACCAAAGGATATTATTTCAATAACCGGGTGGAAGCAAAAGTGTTTGTTGCCCAGAATGGTGTCTTTTTGGAGAAAGAGTTTCTCTTAAAAGATGGAACCAGTAGGAACCAGTTGCAACTCGAAGAGGTTCGAGAAACACTGGACAATGGTTCTAGTCTTACTGATTTCCAACAGGATGAGTCAAACGTTGAGCACTCTATTGAAACACCATTAGCCCTGCGTAGGTCACAAAGGGCACATCGTGCACCCGATCGCTACATGTTCCTCACCATGTGATGTATTGTTGTTGGACAACGATGAGCCTAAGACTTACAAAGAAGCTGTGATGGGACCTGACTCTGAGAAATGACTGGAGGCCATGCGATCCAAGTTGAAATCCATGGCTGACAACAAAGTTTGGAACTTGGTCGAGCCACTTGATGAGGTATGACCTATCGAGTGCAAATGGGTTTTCAAGAAAAAGATGGACGCTGATGGAAATGTTCACATCTATAAATCACGGCTTGTGGAAAAAGGGTTTTGTCAAATTCTAGGTGTTGATTATGATGAAACATTTTCACCCGTAGCCATGCTAAAGTCTATCCGGATCCTCCTAGCGATTGCCGCATATCATTATTATAAGGTGTGGCAAATGGATGTCAAAATGGCTTTCCTTAATGGAAATCTAAGTGAGGATGTGTACATGACACAACCTGATGGTTTTATCGATCCAAAGAATGCTGGGAAGGTATGCAAGCTTTTGAAGTCCATGTACGAACTCAAGCACGTATCTCAGAGTTGGAATCTATGTTTTGATGAAGTGGTCAAAGGGTTTGGTTTCATCAAGAACGTAGAAGAACCTTGTGTATACAAGAAGGTCAGTGGGCGCACTCTAGTCTTTCTGATCTTATATGTAGATGACATATTATTGATCTGAAATGACATTCCTATGTTGGAAGCCGTGAAGGTCTCATTGAGAAAGAGTTTCTCGATGAAGGACTTGGGAGAAATAGCTTGCATCTTGGGCATAAAGATCTATGGAGATAGATCTAAGCGCTTAATTGGATTAAGGCAAAGTACATATATCGACAAAGTGTTGAAACGGTTCAACATGCATGATTCCAAGAAATGTTTCTTGCCCTTGTCACCTGGCATGATCCTGAGCAAGACTCAGTGTCCATCGACTACTAATCAGCAAAAGAGGATGAGTGAGATCCCTTATGCCTCCGCAATCGGATCCATCATGTATGCCATGATATGTACTCGTCCAGATGTCTCCTTTGCTCTAAGTGTTTCGAGCCGATATTAGTCTTGTCCAGGTGAAGGTCACTAGATTGCCGTAAAGAATATCCTTAAGTACTTGAGAAGGACTAAGGATGCGTTCCTAGTGTTTGGAGGTGAGGAAGAGCTCGTTGTAAAGGGTTGCACTGATGCTAGTTTCCAAACAGACAAAGATGACAGTAGATCGCAAGCTGGATTCGTATTTTGCCTCAATGGTGGAGCAGTTAGTTGGAAGAGTTCCAAGCAAGATACGATAGCCAATTCTGCAACAGAAGCCGAGTACATTGTAGCTTCATGTTCCAAGCAAGATACGATAGCCAATTCTGTAACAGAAGCCGAGTACATTGTAGCTTCGGAAGCTACAAAGGAGGCAGTTTGGATCAGAAAGTTTGTTTCTGAGTTGGGTGTTGTTCTGAGTGCTTCATGCCCATTTGACCTTTACTGTGATAATATCGGTGCCATCGCACAAGCTATGGAACCTAGATGACATCAAAAATCCAAACATATATTCAGGCGATATCACCTGATTAGAGAGATTATTGATAGAGGTGATGTGAAGATATGTAAAGTACACACGGATGTAAATGTAGCTGATTCATTAATGAAGCCTCTCCCGCAATCCAAGCTCGAGGCACACACGAAAGCAATGGGTATTGGATACCTGAGTTGACTCTAGTGTGTAGGACCGAGATGTGTGACTAGAGAGGGGGTTGAATAGGAGCACTTTAAAACTCAAATTCACAACTCCCGAAACTGGTGCTAAAGAGAAGAACTAGACACCGTCCACTGAACAGATACATGTCTAGCAGCGCAAAGGTGCCGTCCACTGAGAGGATACGCACCAAGCGAGAAAAACCATGAGCCAACTCACAGAGGGCACCGAGGCAATGAACCTTGCAAAATCTACCACATGACACTCACCGCACCCAAGTGCGTCTCACTTACTCATAGCAAGCAAAGAGAATAGTCTGGAAGTGGGGAAAGCAAAAATCCGAAGCAAAAACACAGCGGAAGAAACAAATAGCGAAATCACAGCAGCAACCCAGCCTGGGCCGGACTGTCCGGTAGCAGGGGCCGGACAGTCGGGTGGGACGGGATAGTCCAGTCTCCTCTGCCTGACTGTCCGGTGGGATGTCCTGGACAGAGCCCAACACTGGACTGTCCAGTGGGCGCTGCCAGATTGTTCGGTGGAACCAGATTGTCCGGTGGCCTCTATCGGACTGTCCGGTAGAGTCGTAGATAGGGGGTTTTCAAATCCAAACCTGACCAAATCTTGTCCAATCTTCGAGAGATTTTGTACAAGATATCTGGACCCTATTTTGAAGCTTTTCCCAAAAGATCAACACAAAATGACCAAGGGATCAGCGGGAATTTCAGATCTCGTGAGATGGCAATCTTTGTGCAAGAAAGGGGAAAAACTCAAGAGAAGCTTGCTCGTGGTAGTCCAGCAGGATTGAAATGAACTAAGTCATAATATCCACATCCTAGCAAGTCCAAAAGAGCCAATAGAATAGGATTAACTCGTGGGCAAAGCAAATAACCAAAAGCCCTTGAGTTTCATCCAAAAATCAACTAGAAAGGGGGGGGAGAAAGATGGCTACACACATGAGCACAAAATTGGGACGAATCTTGCCTTGATTTGATGTTTAAATCAGTTCATACAAGGTTCAATTCAGCCTACCACCCTTCATCCACCCACTAATGCAAATTACTAGCCTAGGGGACTCTAAATCCAAAGCTAAGCACCCGATTTGCTCTCTAAGCACTTGGCTGGTTGGAGACTAAGCCTAGAGTTTCTAGAGGTGGAAGAGTCACCTAAATGACCAGCCACTTAGGTATTTATATCGTAGGCCTAATCGACACATTTTACACTAAGAGCCCTATATTATAGAAACGCTCGTAGGGGCCAAAGCAGAAAAGACTCGACTTTCTCGGGGACAAACGACCGTGATGGAGTCTTAATATTCTTCGCTTGCAAGCTAACTCCCGGATGATGTCCACGTGGCCAGTAGTCCAAATCCGCTGATCGACCCCTGGTTTTGAAGTCAGAAACCGAGAAACTTTAGGGTTTCCTTCCTGGGCCTGGAACGGCCCACTTCACTCTATCTCGGTGAGAATGAGCCCATTCACCGAGTCTGGTAACTTGGTGGTAGGGTGGCGGATTTGAGCTAATTCGGCAATGGCCTCGCCCGTCTCCGCGCCATGTACTCGGGCTGGAGCACCGCGGTGGCACCCGGTATCCCCAGTCAATCAGGGTCGCTTCGCAGTCCTTCGGAGGTCTCACTCGTGCCGTCGCTGTGCCTCTCCTCCGTTTACCAAACTCGCGTGGCCAACTGACGTCGAGCATGCCTCCAGTCCTTTGGACGGCTTCCATCTACCTCCAGTCCATTGAAGGGCCTCTTGTCCATTGGAGGTCTTGTGCCCAAGTCCTTCTGGGTCTTTGGCTTCTATTGAGAATCACTCATCACTCCAGAGGCAATGGAGCCAGTCCATTGGCTCTCAATCTCGGCCTTGATGAGTGCATTGTCAACACCTTCTACCTGTAACCTAAAATAGAATGAAGACAGGAAAAACAAGCGTGAAACCAAAAGGAAAGAAGAAACGAAGAAAGTTGCTTAAAATGCCCAAATGCCAAACACAAGCAAAGAAGGGAAAATTGAGGCAACAAAAAGAAAAACCAAAGATCGACCCCCTAAGACAATGGAAACTGCTCAACGCAGTCGATCAAACTAAAGCATGACCCCTCAAGAAAGAGGCAAATTGGCTCACAGTTATGCTTAGGCAAAGCATCGGTGTAGGACCGAGACGTGCGACTAGAGGGGGGGGTGAATAGGAGCACTTAAAAACTCAAAATCACAACCCCCAAGAAGGTGCTCTGCAAATCTCAAGAGAAACAAAACTAGGCACCGTCCACTAAACAGATACGTGCCTAGCAGTGCAAGGGTGCCATCCACTGAGAGGATACGCACCAATGCATGAACGATCAAGATCCGATCAAGAATGGCACTAAGGCAACGAACTTTGCAAAAACCACTACACGACACTCACCGCACCAAGGTGCGTCTCACTGACTCACAGCAAGCAAAGAGAATAGTCTGAAAGTGGGGAATGCAATAATCCGAAGCAGAAACACAGCGGAAAAACCAAGAAAGGGAAGAACACTGCAGTTCCCTGGGAGGACCGAATTATCCGGTGGCCAACATCGGACTGTCCGGTGGAACCGGACTATCTGGTGCCTACTGTCGGACTATCTGGTGGTACGGTCCGGACAGTGCCACACACCGGACTATCTAGTGGAACCGGATTGTCCGGTGGCCTCTGCCGGATTATCCGGTAGAGTCGCAGACAGCGGTTTTCCAACCCAAACCACACCAAATCTTGTCCAATCTTCACAAAATTTTGCACAGGCTATCTGTACCTTATTCTAAAGCTTTTCCCAAAAGATCAATGCAAAATGATCAAGGGATCAGCAGGAATTTCAGATTTCGTGAGATGGTAATCTTTGGGCAAGAAAGGGGGAAAACACAAAGGGGGCTTGCTCGTGGCAATCCAGCAGGATTGAGATGAACTAAGTCGTGATCTCCACATCCTAGCAAGTCCAAAACATCAACAAGGGAAGGGATTCAAGCTTGGCCAACACAAACACCCAAAAGCCAAGGATTGAACCCAAAAACCAAAGAGAGAGGGGGAGGAGAAGAACACAAGGTTGCTCCATGAATTTGCTTCGATTAAGTGCCCAATATGGGTCTAAAGATTCACCATACAAGCAGAAATTCATTCCAAGCAACCACCGTCACCTTCCCTCATGATTAGGAGACTAAATCCTACTCTAACCTCCCTAACAATGGAGCTCAAGGATTAAGGACGAAGATCACAAAGGAAAACCTAATCTAGGCAGCCAAAAGTCACCCTAATGACCTGCCTTGGACCTTTTATCTCCGAGTGCTGTTTAGACAGTTTTGCACTTAGGTCCCTACAACTAGACGAACCTTAATGACTCAAACGATATATTACAGGATATTTCGGGACGGACGACCACGATGAAGTCTTGATCTTCGTAAGTACGACGCAATCCTCGGATGTTCTCCACGTGGCCAGTAGTCCAATCTGCGATCCGTCCCCGGTTTTGATGTCAGAAACTGGGAAATTTTAGGAAGTCTCCGCCTGGGCCGGATTAGGCCCATCTTCTCTATGTTTGCGAGTCATGGCCCAACTCACCAAGGCTTGGGTAGCTTGGTTGACGGTATTGAGCTGAAGCCGCCAAAGCCTCCCTCGCACGTCTTTGCGCCACGCACTCGGATTGGAGCACTGCGGTGGCGCCCAGCATCCCCTGCCATCGGGGCAGCCTCGCGGTCCTTTGGAGGACTTACTCCTACCATCGCCATGCCGCTCCTCCGTGTATCGAACTCCCATGGCCGACAGATGCCGAGCATGCCTCCAGTCCTTCGGAGGACTTTCTTCTCCATCTACTTCCTGTCCATCGGAGGGCCTCCTATCCATCGGAGGTCTTGTGCCCAAGTCCATCTGGGTTTTTCGCTTCTGTTGACAATCACTCATCACTCCAGAGGCAATGGAGCCGGTCCATTGGTTCTCAATATCCCCGTTGATGAGTGCATTGTCAACACCTTCTACCTATAACCTGAAATAGAATAAAGATAAGAAGAAAAGTGTAAAACCGAAAACAAAGAAGAAAAGAAGAAGTTGCTCAATATGCCCAAAAGCCAAACACAAGCAAAGAAGGGCAAAATGTGGCAACAAAAGGAAAACCAAAGATCGACCCCCTAAGACAAGGGAAACTGCTCAACGCAGTCGATCAAACTAAAGCATGACCCCTCAAGAAAGAGGCAAACTGGCTCAACAAAGTCATGCTAAGGCAAAGCATCGGCTCCTCCAGAAAGAGGCAAAAGGCTCAACGCACCGATGCAAGGGCATGCTAAAAGCTCAAACTCCCCCTCAACTAGATCTCTACAGAGTTCTCCCCCTTTGTCCATGAATTTCCCCTAGGAACATCTCTCCCCTCAAGGGTCAACATCTCTCCCCCTTGTTGACAATGGACACATCAAGGGTCCATAGAACTCAACTCCCCCTGAAATGGACAACTCCCCCTCAAAAGATGCCGTGAAATGCAGGAAGTGTATCATGAAGAGCTCAGCAGGGATGAAAAGCTAGTAAATTCAAGTTCTAGCATACAGAGCAAGTGAGGGCAAGGAAGCATGCAAACAAACTCAATTGAATCTATCTTATACAGATCAGGAGCATGTTTTTCAGGGTTGTTGAAAAGAGCATCACCAACATGAATAGGATCTAGCAAGAAAGGCATGAACAGCAAGATGCTAGCAAAACATACAAGGTGTGCTACTCTCAACCAATGCATATACAATAGGCCATAAGCAATTTAGAGACTTGCAGATTTCAGATTTAGTAATTTTTAACTTCAAGCAAATCAGATCATGTGCCAGGGGTTATTCACTTGTTTTTGCCACTTCTTACCAACCAATGCCAAGCCTAGGTTCAGAAAATCATCCAAAGCTTAAGACAAGGTTTTGGTCATACATAGCCTAGTCCAAGTTCATGCCAAAATGCAAAGGCAAGCTATCTCAAACTAGATCAGTGTGACAAGTCAACCCACCTGGATCTTTTCAATTAAACTTATATGACACCACTTGTAAACAATATTAATTCAGATTTAGGCAAGGTGTCATAAATGCTAAGGCATCAACTTAACAAAGGCATACGTCTAGCATATCCAAGCATGAAAAGATAGCATAGCATTCGATTCCTACACATGCTAGGTAGCCATGTCAAGTGGTGATCATGATTTTTGATTAACAAGAAACAAAGGTGACTTAGCTCATAAATGATATTAGACAGATTCAAGGAGCTTAGCCAACCATGATCATGCAAGCAACTGTACAATCTAGCACAAGCAAGTACTAACTCGTCATACCAGAAGAGCTCTAGTGCTAGTGTAAGTGAAAATGCATATGTTACAATGCAATGTATGGTATGATACAAAATGCAAGAAAAACAAGGAAAAACAAAGAAAAGGCAAAACAAAACCTATACTACAACAAAGTTACCCCAACCTAAAAGGGGTAACAAACACCAAGCTCCCCACGCAAGTGAGCAAAAGCGGCTAGCTCTAAGGGCTTGGTGAAGATATTGGCTAGCTAGTTCTCGATAGCTACATGGACCAAGTCTATATCTCCCTTCTCATAGTGATCTCTCAGAAAGTGAAACCTCACGTCTATATGTTTGGTTCTGGAGTGCAAGATGGGGTTCTTAGCTACAGAGATAACAGAGGTAGAATCAACTAGGAGAGGAATTTTCTTGTAGCTTAGGCCAAAGTCACTCAAAGTGGATTTCATCCAAAGGAGCTGGGAGCAGCAACTAGCAGCAGTAATGTATTCGGCTTCTATAGTGGAAGTGGATACGCTAGATTGCTTACGTGAGGACCAAGAGACAGCAGAGGAACCAAGGAACTGACAGGTGCCGGAAGTAGACTTGCGCTCCAGCCGTCAACCCGCAAAGTCAGCATCCGAATATCCTCAAAGAGTGAGAGTCGAAGCTGAAGAGAACCAAAGACCAAGCTCAGGAGTGTATTTCAGGTACCTGAAGATGCGCATCACCGCTTGACGATGTGACGTCCATGGTGAGGCCTGAAAACGCTCACAGAGGCACACAGCGAACTGAATGTCCGGCCTGGTCGCCGTCAGGTACAGAAGTGAGCCGATCATCCCTCGGTACTTCCTTTGGTCCACCACTTCTCCCTCTTCATCTGCATCAAGCGCCGTCTGTGTTGACATGGGAGTAGCCATAGGCTTGCAATCTCCCATATCAAACTTCTTTAGGATGTCCTTCGTGTACTTGGCTTGATGGATGAATGTTCCTTCAGGGCCTTGCTTGATCTGTAGCCTGAGGAAGAACTGAAGCTCACCCATGAGACTCATCTCGAACTCACTGCTCATCTGTTCAGCAAACTTAGACACCAAAGCGTGAGATGAACCACCAAAGATAATGTCATCAACATATATCTGAACTAGAAGGGTGTCACCGCCATGACTCAACAGAAACAAGGTCTTGTCTACTGAACCCATCACAAAACCGGACTTGAGCAGGAAAGCTTTCAACCTAGCATACCAAGCTCTTGGAGCTTGCTTCAGACCATAAAGGGCTTTCCTCAGCTTATACACCCGGTCTGGAAACTTGTCACTCTCAAAGCTAGGAGGTTGTTTCACATATACCTCCTCCTCTATGTAACCATTTAGGAAGGCTGACTTGACATCCATCTGCTGCAGTTGAAAGCCTTTAGAGGCAGCAAAGGCAAGCAGGATTCTAATGGCCTCTAAACGAGCTACAGGAGCAAATGTCTCCTCATAATCTATCCCCTCCTTCTGACAGAAACCCTGGGCAACCAATCTCGCTTTGTTCCTCACAACCATCCCATCCTCACCCTGTTTGTTCTTGAAGACCCACTTGGTTCCTACAGGGTGGCAATTTGGTGGAGGTTCAACTAAATCCTAGACATGGTTTCTCTCAAAGTTCTCCAACTCCTCATGCATGGCGTTCACCCAACTAGGATCAGATAATGCATGTGACACATCCCGGGGTTCGAAAGAAGCAACAAATGCGGAGTGGCAAAAGAAGGCCAGAGTTAACCGAAGAGCATGTGACACGCTGGTGTAGATCTCCAATCATCCTGTCTAGAGGGTGATCCCGCTGGACCTGCCGAGATGGAACAATCTCAGAGGTTACCTCCCCTGCGTCCTCAGTGGGGCCAGCCTCTGCTCGAGCTTGCAGCCGGGAGAGCGAGGAGGAAGCCGACGGCAAGGGTCCTCCTTCGTCTTCAGAGCTCGTAGCAGAGGGGGCAGGAGCTACAGCCGGTGCATTGGCTCCTGCATCACTAGCATCTACTTCGCCTTCCTCATCTTCAAAGATGGGAGCGCCTTCTTCATCATCACCTGAAAGCTCAAATGCAGGGGTTGTGCAAGGCATAGATTCATTAAAGGGAACTTCACAGGTCTCAACCACTTGTTTGGTATCGAGGATCCACACTCTATATGCCCTAGAGCTAGAGGCCTACCCAAGGAAAATGCCATCCAAGCAGCAAGATTCAAATGTGTCCAAATGCCCCCCTTTTTGAGCACAAAGCATCTGCAGCCAAATGCACGCAGGTGCATGACGCTAGGCTGCCTACCAAACCGAAGCTCGTACGAAGTCTTCCCTAAGAAAGCTCGTAGGAAGATGCAGTTGGCAATGTAACAGGCCGTATTCATAGCCTCAGCCCAAAATCGTCGCGGTGTCCTATGCTCATCAAGCAACATCCGTGCCATCTCAACAAGTGTGCGGTTTTTTCGTTCCACGACACAGTTCTGAGGTGGGGTATAAGGAGACGAGAATTGGTGATCAAGACCTAGGTCACGACAAAAGGTTTCGATACGAGAGCTATGAAATTCTCTACCATTGTCGCTGCGGATAGCCCTCATGGCCTTATGACTGTCATTCCTTAACCTCAAGACCAGATCCCGAACAAAACCGAAAGCCTCATATTTGAATTCCATTAAGAACACCCACGAAAAGCGAGAAAAGTCATCCACAACTACAAGCACATACCACTTCCCACTGACCGACTGTACCCAAGCAGGACCAACCGTGTCCATATGCAGCAGCTCACCCGAGTAAGAAGTCATCACCTGATTGATAGGAGCATGAGAAGCAGCAATCATCTTGCCATGACGACAGGGGTGGCATACTATGTCCTTTTCTGCTTTCAAATTTGGCAATCCTCGGATCAGACCCATCGAGCTCAACCAGGCTAGCAGATCAAAACTCAAATGGCCAAGCCTCCTATGCCTTTTCCAAATATTAGCAGAAGGACCAGCTACCAAACACCGAGGAGGGCCAGAAACAGATGCAAGGTCAACCTTAAAAACCTGCCCATAGGGCAAAATCTGACAAACAAGGTTTTCCTTAGCAATAAGCACACAAGAAGACCCTCCTTAAAGAGAACTTCAAACCCTTCCTTGAGAAGATGCGAGACAGAAACCAAATTGAACCCCAAATTCCTCACCAAAGCAACTTCTCTCAGGGAAAGCTTGCCAGAAAGCGCAACAGAACCAACACCCAACATTTTACCTTGACCATTATCCCCGAATGTGATGTATTCCTTGGTGCTCAAGGGGTTGAGGCTAGAGAACCATCTGCGGTGCCCTGTCATGTGCCTAGAGCAGCTGGAGTCCATGATCCATATGACCTCCAGGCCTCGATCCCGCAAAATCTAGGAAAGCGAGAGTGAGCAAATGGTCTGGCACTGGGGTTAGTGAAACTGCTGAACCAGTGCCGTGCCAACTGCTCAAAAGTGGGAAAAACACAGTCAAAGTAAGCATTACGTCTATCTAGGTACCCACAACCGCCAAAGCGTGAGCTCTCAAACCCTCTACCTCCAAAGCCTCGGTTACAATGTCCATAGCCGCTTTGAAAGCGACTAGGAGCTCGGCCGGCAAAGCGTCTCTCACCACCAGAAGCACGGGCCTGAAAGCCGCCTCCTCTCTCACCAGCAAAGCGGTCTCTCATCTCACCACAGTGGAGAGGATCCTGCCTACCACCCTAGTGGAACTGATCCAGGTTTCTCTAGGCTCTCTCCTGCCTCTCAACTCGCTTCCTCCTGAAGCAGAACTCCCCCAAGTGGCCATTCCGCTGGCAAAAGTCACAGTGGTAGACATGCCTCTTGGGAGTGGGGTTAGGCTGAGCCTTGGGCTTAGGTGGAATAGCCTTGGGTGGAACAGGCTGCTGGACTCTCTCCTTGCTCACCGGAGGCTTGAGAATCTCAGTCACTACTCTGTCCAGCTTAGCCTGTGAGGGCTTGGGTGTCCAGAACTACTTCTTTGGGGCAGCCTTGGGAGGCTCGTGGTAAACCCTATCAACAGTAGGGCTAGGCTGAGGAGAGGAAGTCTTAAGCTTAACTGGGGTACTCTTCTTCTTACCTGAGGTACTACCCTCTCGTAACCCAAGTCCACTGGTGTCACCCTTTGCTCTCCTAGTGCTCTCTAAAATCATCCTTAGTTGGGGCTCTCTAGCATACATCCAACTGAGCACCTCTCTCAAACGGTTGTTCTCATCAACCAAAGTCTGTTTCTCCTCTCGCAGATCCTCTAGAACTAAAGTCTGGGTAGCACAAGTGGGGCAGTCTAGAGAGGAAATAGCGGGAGCAGACTTCTCTAACTTCTTAATGGTGGCATCCCTATCCACCAACATCAACCTCAAAGTTAGACAGTTCTCACAAGTGTCAGGGGGTGCTAAAAGCACCTCAAAGTCAGCTCTCAACCGCTCAAGCTCACTCTTCAAAGTAGGACAGACCATGCACGCACCCAAAAGAGTGGGCCTAGCACTAGGCTCCTCCAACTCATTGAGCTAGTCCCTCACATCTCACTTTTAGCTCAGCTATGTCAACAGCTAGGTGGGGGCATATCTCACACTTAGGCTAGGCTCATCCAGTTTAGACTGGAGCTTGCCTAGCTCTTCCTTCAGCCTATCCATCTCCTCTACCTGATGAGCATGCTTGCCCTTCTGCTCACAGAGATCTCTCATCAAAGTTTCACAGGTAGGGCACTCAGACTCACTAGGCTGGGCTGGCACACTCTTCAGCCTCTCAATCTCAGCTAGAGCATCAACCAACTTGGCTTTCTGCTTCTGCAGCTTCTTGGCTGCCTTCTCCAACAACCTATCTTGGGCTTTCAACTCACGATTTGGTGCCTCCTTTTGTCCCACTTGCTGATGATTTCCTCATCAATTGAGCTTGACGAAGATAAGGAGGAGGAGGACGATCTGCCGCACAGAGCACCAAGCTTGGTGAAGAAAGCCTTGTCCCACTTCCGGTTGTCCTTCTGGTAGCTCTTGAAAGCCTTCCTGAAGTTCCTGATCTTCCCGAAGCGGTGCTTGGTGTGGTCACGCTTGCCGGAGTGGTACTTGTTGGAGTCGCGGGAGTGGCTCTTGACCTTCTTGTAGTAGTCGTTCTGCTTGTTCGGGCATTCGGTGATGAAGTGGCCGACCTCTCCGCACTCGAAGCACTTGGGCCTTTCACCCCTCGTCTTGCTCATCCGGTTGTCATAGGCGCGCTGAAAGTGACTAGACACCAAGCAAAGCTCATCATCCCCAAGTGACGCTAACTGCTCCTCTGTAACAGACATAAGAGCAGAAAATGAAAAATTGTGAAGCTAGGGGTTAGTAGCGGCCTCACTGGAGGGAGAAGCCAAGGCCAAGCTGATGGAGCCAGCACAAGCGAGAGAATATCTCAACTTGTAATCCACCTCTGTGGCCTTGAGCTTGCTGTAAAGAGCCTCTACTCCAATCGTGTCATAGGCCTTAGACTTGATGATCGAGTTAACCTTGATCTCCCATATCTTCCTGTCCAACGCATACAGCAATTTGACAGCCTGCTGATGGTCGTTGTATGGGATCCTCTCAGGGTTAGAGTTAATGCGCAACTTGTTGATGATCGATTGAAAACGACCAAACAAGTCATCGATGGACTCACCAGGCTTCTGAACGAAATTCTCATATTCGCGCCTGTAAGTCTCAACGAGATGCCCCTTGATAGTAGCAGTGCCCTCATGGTATGCACTCAACAGGGACCAGATCTGACGGGAAGTCTCGAGGTGGGTTACTCTCTCATAATCAACCGGACCAAGTCCTGAGAAGAGAAAGTTAACAGCTTTGGCAATCGCCTCATGCTGAGCCACAATCGCTGGGGTAGTGCGCTGAGCAACTAGAAGCACCACAAAGTTCACACTCTGAGTTGCATCCCATATGTCCTGGCCCTGGCTAAGCAAGAATGCTCTCATCCTACCCTTCTAGTAGGAGTAGCCAACAGAGCCAAGGACCGGAATCTTCCTGGAGTGAGTCATAGTCGCTACTGGTTTCTCAACGGTAAAGGTATGAAGAAACCTAACCGGCTCTGATACCAATTGTAGAACTGAGACGTGCGACTAGAGGGGGGGGGGTGAATAGGAGCACTAAAAAACACAAAATCACAACCCCTAAGAAGGTGCTCTGCAAATCTCAATAGAAACAAAACTGAGGGTGTCGTCCACTGAGAGGATACGCACCAATGCAAGAACAATCAAGATCCGATCAAGAATGGCACCGAGGCAACGAACTTTGCAAAAACCACCACACGACACTCACCACACCAAGGTGCGTCTCATTGACTCACAGCAAACAAAGAGAATAGTCTGAAAGTGGGGAATGCAACAATCCAAAGCAGAAACACAGTGAAAAAACCAAGAAAGGGAAGAACACTACAGTTCCCTGGGAGGACCGGATTATCCGGTACCCAACACCAGACTATCTGGTGGCATGGCCTGGATAGCGCCACAAACCAGACTATCCAGTTGGGCGCTGCAGGACTATCCGGTGGCCTCTGCCGGATTATCCGGTAGAGTCGCAGATAGGGGTTTTCCAACCCAAACCAGACCAAATCTTGTCCAATCTTCACAAAATTTTGCACAGGCTATCTAGACCTTATTCCAAAGCTTTTCCCAAAGGATTAATGCAAAATGATCAAGGGATCAGCGGGAATTTCAGATTTTGTGAGATGGCAATCTTTGGGCAAGAAAGGGGGGAAACACAAAGGGGGCTTGCTCCTGGCAATCCAGTAGGATTGAGATGAACTAAGTCATGATGTCCACGTCCTAGCAAGTCCAAAACATCAGCATGGGAAGGGATTCAAGCTTGGCCAACACAAACACCCAAAAGCCTCGGATTGAACCCAAAAACCAAAGAGAGAGGGGGACGAGAAGAACACAAGGTTGCTGCACGAATTTGCTTCGATTAAGTGCCCAAGATGGGTCTAAAGATTCAGCATACAAGCAGAAATTTGTCCCAAGCAACCACCCTCACCTTCCCTCAAGATTAGGAGGCTAAATCCTACTCTAACCTCCCTAACAATGGAGCCCAAGGATTACGGAAGAAAATCACAACGGAAAACCTAATCTAGGCAGCCAAGAGTCAGCCTAATGACCTGCCTTGGACCTATTTATACCCGAGTGTTGTTTAGACAGTTTTGCACTTAGGTCCCTACAACTAGACAAACTATAAGGACTCAAACGAAAGATTACTGGATATTTCGGGACGGACGACCACGATGAAGTCTTGATCTTCATAAGTTCCACGCAATCCTCAGGATGTTCTCCACGTGGCCAGTAGTCCAATCCGCGATTCGCCCCCGGTTTTGAAGTCAGAACCTGGGAAACTTTAGGAAGTCTTCGCCTAGGCCGGATTAGGCCCGTCTTCTCTATCTTGGCGAGTCAAGGCCCAACTCACCAAGGCTTGGGTAGCTTGGTTGACAGTTTTGAGCTGAAGCCGCCAAAGCTTCCCTTACACGTCTTCGCCCCATGCACTCGGATTGGAGCACCGCGGTGGCGCCCGGCATCCCCTGTCCATCAGGGCAGCCTCTCAGTCCTTCGGAGGACTTACTCCTGCCATCGCCATGCCGCTCCTCCGTGTATCGAACTCCCATGGCCGACAGACGCCGAGCATGCCTCCAGTCCTTCGGAGGACTTTCTTCTCCATCTACCTCCAATCCATCAGAGGGCCTCCTGTCCATCGGAGGTCTTGTGCCCAAGTCCATCTAGTTCTTTGGCTTCTGTTGCAATCACTCATCACTCCAGATGCAATGGAGCCGGTCCATTGGCTCTCAATCGGCTCCTCCAGAAAGAGGCAAAAGGCGCAATGCACCGATGCAAGAGCATGCTAAAACCTAAACTTCCCTGAATGCACAGCTCCCCCTCAACTAATTCTCCCCCTTCGTCCATGAACACTCCTACATGTCAACATCTCTCCCCCTTGTTGACAATGAACACATCAAGGGTTCATCGAATCAGACTCCCCCTGAACTAGACAACTCCCCCTCACAATATGCCATGAAATGCAGGAAGTCTACATGAAGAGCTCAGCAGGGATGAAAAGCTAGTAAATACGAGTTCTAGCATACAGAGCAAGTGAGGGCAAGGAAGCATGCAACAAGCTCAATTGAATCTATCTTATACAGATTAGGAGCATCTTTTTCAGGGTTTTGGAAAAGAAAGCATCACCAGCATGAATAGCATCTAGCAAGATAGGCATGAATAGCAAAAATGCTAGCAAAACATACAAGGTGTGCTACTCTCAACCAAAGCATAAACAACAGGCCATAAGCAATTTAGAGACTTGCAGATTTCAGATTTAGTAATTTGTGACTTCATGCAAATCAGATCATGTGCCAGGGGTTATTCACTTGTCTTTGCCACTTCTTACCAACCAATGCGAAGCCCAGGTTCAGAAAACCATTAGAAGCTTAAGACAAGGTTTTGGTCATACACAGCCTAGTCCAAGTTCATGCCATGGTGCAAAGGCAAGCTATCTCAAACTAGATCAGTGTGACAAGTGAACCCACCTGAATCTTTTCAATTTAGCTCATAAGATAGACAAAGTGCACATATTTAATTCAGATTTCAGGGTTTGGCAAGGTTTCATAAATGCGTAGGCATAAACTCAACAAAGGCATACGACTAGCATATCCAAGCATAATAAGATAGCATAGCATTCAACATTCCTACACATGCTAGGTAGCCAAGTGGTGATCATGGTTTTGATTTACAGGAAATGAAAGTGACTTAGCTCACAAATGATATTAGATAGATCCAAGGAGCTTAGCCAACCATGATCAAGCAAGCAACTGTACAATCTAGCACAAGCAAGTACTAACTAGTCATTCCAAAAGAGCTCTAGTGCTAGTGAAAGTGAAAATGCAAATGATACAATGCAATGCATGATATGATACAAAAGGTAAGGAAAACAAAGAAAAACAAAGAAAAGGCAAAACAAAACCTAAACTACAGCAAAATTACCCCAACCTAAAAGGGGTAAAAAACACCAAGCTCCCCACGCAAGTGAGCAAACGCGGTAAGCTCTAAGGGCTTAGTGAAGATATCTGCCAACTGGTTCTCAGTCCCCACATGGATCAAGTCTATGTCTCCCTTCTCATAGTGATCTCTTAGAAAGTGAAACCTCACATCTATGTGTTTGGTTCTAGAGTGCAAGACGGGGTTCTTAGCTACAGAAATAGCAGAAGTATAGTCTACTAGGAGAGGGATCTTCCTAAAGCTGAGACCAAAGTCACTCAAGGTGGACTTCATCCAAAGCAGCTGGGAGTAGCAACTAGCAGCAGCAATAGTATTCGGCTTCTGTTGTGGAAGTGGCTACGCTAGATTACTTGCGTGAGGACCAAGAGACAAGAGAAGAACCGAGGAACTGGCAGGTGCCGAAAGTAGATTTGCACTCTAGCCGACAACCCGTAAAGTCAGCATCCGAATACCCTCTAAGAGAGAGCATAGAAGCAGAACAGAACCAAAGACTAAGCTCAGGATGTACTTCAGGTACCTGAAGATGCGCTTCACCGCTTGGCGGTGTCATGTCCTCGGTGAGGCCTAAAAACAGTGCACAAAGGGAAACCACGAACTGGATGTCTGGCCTAGTCACCGTCAAGTACAAAAGTGAGCCGATCATCCTGTCCGTACTCTCTTTGGTCCACTACCTCCCCTTCTTCATCTGCATCAAGCACCGTTTGTGTTGACATGGGAGTAGCCATAGGCTTGAGGTCTCCCTTATCAAACTTCTTCAGAATGTCCTTCGTGTACTTGGGTTGATGGATGAAGGTCCCTTCACGCCCTTGCTTGATTTGCAGTCCAAGGAAAAACTGCAACTCTCTCATCATGCTCATCTCAAACTCCTTCGACATCTGCTCAGAAAACTTGGTAACAAGAGAGTGAGATGAGCCACCAAAGATGATATCGTCCACGTATATCTGGACAATAAGAAGATCACAACCATGCTTGAGGAGAAACAAGGTCTTATCAACACTCCCCATTTTGAAACCCTGGTTTAGCAAAAAAAAATTTCAATCTCTCATACCAAGCTCTAGGAGCTTGTTTCAAACCATACAAGGCTTTTTGCAATTTGTAAACATGGTTAGGGTATTTAGTATTTTCAAATCCAGGGGGTTGTTTGACATAAACATCTTCTTGAATGAAACCATTTAGAAAAGAAGACTTCACATCCATTTGAAAAAGCCTGAAACCCATGGAAGCTGCAAAAGCTAAGAGAATACGTATAGCTTCCAAGCGTGCAACTAGAGCAAACATTTCCACATAGCCTATTGTAGGACCGAGACGTGCGACTAGAGGGGGGGTGAATAGGAGCACTTGAAATCACAAAATCATAAACCCCCAAGTGGTAACTGAAACTAAGCACTGTCCACTGAACAGCTACGTGCCTAGCAGCGCAAGGGTGCCGTCCACTGTGAGGATACGCACCAATGCAAGAAAGCTCAAGATCCGAACCAGAATGACAGCGGGGCAACGAATTTTGCAATATCCGCCACAAGACACTCACCGCACTGAGGGGCGTCTCACTGACTCACAGTAAGCAAAGAGAATGGTCTTAAAGGAGGAATGCAAAAATCCGAAGCAAAATCACAGCGGAAAAACCAAACTGGGAAGAACATAGCAGCTCCCTGGCAGGACCTGGACCGTCCGGTGGCCAACACCGGATTGTCTGGTGGGACCGGACTATCCGGTGCCTGACGCCGGACTGTCCGGTGGCACTGACCTGGTTAGTGCCTCACCCCAGACTGTCCAGTGGGCACTGCCAGATTATCCGGTGGAACCGGACTGTCCGGTGGGCTTAATGGTTTATAAACTCACTTGTAGTAATTAGCTGCTTAATAAAACTTGATCAACTAAAAGCTCATGCATATGTGTCAGCCAACCTTAGAGCCTCATGGTTCATGTTATGCTTGTTGAGTACGGTTGTGTACTCATGCTTGTTGTTTTCTTTCTTTTGTTGGGTGGACCCAACCACTGTTCAGTTGATGAAGGCACAGAAGAGTACGCTCAAGGTTATGATGAGTTCTAGGCATGCCAGTCTCCCAGTCGACTTCCCTATGGCGGCTCGTTTATGTTTTCGTTTACGCTTCCGCTTATGACTCTGTTATAAAGACTTGTGTCTTGATGTAATAATGTGACGATACGCTATGTAACGTTAATTCCCTTTTATGCACGTTCTATGATGTCACTATTGTCATAATATATGTGAGACTTGTTCCTGGCACATATATGTTGTCCTGATTCCGTTGGTTGAGAACTGGGCGTGACAAAAAGTTTCTTCATGTCTTAGACCAGCTTCCTTCAAAGTTTCCTGAAGTTTGGAGCTCGTTTGGTAAAGATTTGGATAAATTTTTGGTGGATTCACGGGCTGATTTTGTCTGCTAAGAACCATCAGACTGGTTGGGAAACCATCGGACCCATTGGGAGACTGTCTAACTTGTCCTATGGTGTGACCATCAGACAAGTTAGGAACCATCGGACCATCCTATGGTTTGACCATCGGACGAGATCTGTGCTCAGTAGTAGTTTCGAGGCTCAGCCACTTTGCTGTCTAACTCGTCCTATGTGTGACCATTGGACTAGTTAGAAACCATCGGACGAGACCATCAGACCGTCCTATGGTGTGACCATCAGACCGTCCTATGGTCTGTAGGTTTCTATTTCTGGCTCGTTTTGTGTTGTTTTCGATCGGCGATTGAGCGAGTGCTTCCGCGTGGCTTTCCACTACGTGTCCTAGGGTTGGTAGCTTGTCCTTGCTATGCAACTTTGCACGTTTGAGAAGAGAGGGGTTTTTGGGTTGTAGGTTTTGGTGAGTGGCCTATTCACCCTCCTCTACATCGCTCCTTTCGGGTCTATGCTTAGCCATGCTTAGACGGTAGAAGTCGAGTGAAGATATTCACTCGCGAGATGATAGGACTCAAAATGATTTACATAAATTTAAATTTGAAAGCAATATGTTATGATGTGATGAAAAGATGAGACCGAGAAGAGATATGGGTATTTTTATGATGAAAATAATGTGGATGGTTTGTTGGACTCTGCCTGAGTCATTTAAGGTACATTCGCTGTTCGCCCACTAATCGGCATAATATTGCTAGAATGCTTATCTGGGAAGTGGGACCGGTGAAAGTCTTACTTGTGCTGTCCGAAAAACAGAGACATGTTCCTATCATTCTTGTCAGAGGGAGTTAGGCCTGAGGGAACTTGTACTTGAGGGAGGGCTAACCCGGTACGCCGTGGTATCGCTCCTGAGGGGGCAACACCCAAGGGAATGGTAGGGTTGAATCAAACTTGGGATGGGACAAGTGGATATGGGGGATATATGTGGGAACGCGATGGCTAGTAAGCATATACGCCTGGCATGATAGTTATTCCTAGGTAATTAAAATCGATTCGAGCCACTGATGCTCATCAGGTGTGCGAATGCTAGATATCACACATGGGCAACGCACGTTATTTATTTAATCATGATTTTTATTACTATATGCTTGTACTTGTGTGTTTACATCTCTGCAAGTTACTTTATGATGACATATGTGTTGAGAATATTGAGATACATGGATTCTGAATCATGATGATAACAATTGATGGATCAATTGAGCTTATGCTTTTAAAAGAGAATGTAGCTTGAAAGTAAGGACCCACTCTTAGTAAACTCATGCGGGTTAGAGTCAAGTCTAAAAAAGCCTTGCATGCTCTCAAATGTGTTGGGCTGATACCGCCCATGGGTATAGTCTGAAGAGTACCCCATGTTGAAGGCACTTAAGCACGCCAAACCTTATACTGCAAGCGCACAGTATCGTAGTAGCTTTTTCCCAGGATGAGTTTCTTGGGTTTTGTCAATCCATGAAATAATTATGTTTAAACTACTATTAATCTAATATTAACTTAAATACTAACCAGCTCTAATAGATGTAAACAAGCTCAAAAGAGGATTAGAACTATTCTAATTATACTCTAATTATGGTCTAATCTATAGCATAAAATGATAAAACTAGGCTTAGATTAATAAGCGAGAAAGATACGATTTAAACATAGCGAAAGGATCCACATGAGATATGAGACAAATAACTTATATACTGGAACCACCTTGAGATAAGATCTAACGTGAAGCAAAGATTAAACATAATCATGAACGTCAAAGGCTTACTCGAAACATTCTCCGGTTCTACTGTCACTAAAACCAGTTAATCAACGAACTAGTAAACCCAAACCATCTCTATGCATGAGCAGATTCAATCAACTAATTAAATTAAAAAGATCTACTAAAAGAACATAAAAACGTTTAAACCCTGGCGAGACAACATGTTGGCATTGAGCATTGCAAAGCTATGGATCATAAATCATGCATAAACAAGAAGCTAAGTCTAACAGACAAACTTTATTGATCGAACTCAAGGCATCATCAAAGTAACATAAGAAGTACGAGAAATTACTCGAGATACATTGTAATCTTGAAGCATAGTCATCGAGATCTACAAGACGAAGAACATGTCGAAAGATGAACTTGAGCCTCTTTAGGAACCCCTGGGAGGGGTCGGCCCCTTGGGTTCCTGCCTCCTCTTGCTTCCTTCTTTCGCCGAGATCTCTTTCTCGATGAGTTGAACGACTTTGGACCCCGAACCCTGCCCTAGATGCTCTGTTTACAATGAATTGGCATTGTATGGATTGGTAATCGATCCCTCCTCTCCTTGGGAGGCTCTACTTTTATACCCTGAAGGGTGTCCTATACATTCAATTTAATAGGGCGGTTGTAAGAGTCCTAATAGACCTATTTCTATGTATATACAAGTATCCTGAAGATTCTTGGGTGTCCATATACTTCTTTGCTTGTAGAAGAAGTCTTTATCCTTATCCTTCCCAAAATCAAACTCTCCATAATCTGCAGCCTGTAGTATTTCGACCGTAACTCCCTCATCTGAAGTCCAAATAAAGCAAACTCAAACTATATATTGTAGAGCTCGAAGAGATCTACAACTTTGGTACTCAAACTTTCTTCATTTGACATTGTTAAGGTCACCGAATTGGGCCCATAATGTGTTGCAGTCATGAATCTCAAGAATATTTCAGGATTTAGCTCTTCAAGCGATCTTTATCTTCTAGAACCTCCTTAGTATTGGGCTTTAACCTTTAATTGTGCTTCAATTAGCTCTTATTCCAAATCCCACATTTATTAGCATAAATCTTTTCTTCGGGAAATCTTCAATTTTATCATAATTATACCCTATATTCCTGCAAAAATCAATATTGCACAAAAACAAAGGGCATTCTCAAAAACGGGGTTATTTGTTAGCAAAATAAGACTAAATCAAAAGATTAACCTTTAAAAAAGCATAAAATTATATAAAATTAGAGCATAAATTTAGTCAAAATCTTGCGTCAACAACATTCCCACACTTAGATCTTCCTCGTCCTCGAGCAAAGGATCGATAAAACTCAACTAAATTTAAGCAAATTCTAAATAATTACTTCTCAAAATAATCTTACCTTAGAAATCAATCAAATCATAATACGGAACTTTAGACCAACTTTTATGCATATAGATCCCCACAAAAATTTATCGAAGTTAAACAAATCATAACAATGCCAAAGCTTTCTTTTAGAATTATAATAGAGGGTTTTTAGAAAACGGAAATATTCTTCAAAGATCAAGAAATTACTTTGGCCTTTGTTAAGCTCTCAAAAGGCACTCTTATATAAGTATCTATCCTATAAAATTTACTCTCTTTCTCTCTTCTCACAGGAGTTTTTAGAGGAGCTTGGTAAGGGCTTAGCAAAGCTACTCATTTTATTGTCTAGTTAAGATATCTCTCTAAAGATCACCCAATCAACTTAAATTAACTTGGTCATCGAAATAAGGGAATTAATATATATAGAGATAAAAAAAAGAAGATATAGATAGTGGACATGTGCAATATTAAATGAAGTGGAATAATTTCCAGAATTTACACATGGTTGAAAAAGTGAAAGTTTTTGCTCATTACACTAATAAGATAAAAAGACTCTCTTTCTTATTTCTCCAAGATTTTCCTAATTCTACCCTTTTTTTTCCTTTCTCCTTTTCCTAATTCTACTATTTTATATTTTTTTCTTTTTTTTCAAACGATCCTTTTCTCTTTTTTCTTCTTTTTTTTTCCTTATATACTGGCGCCACATATACAATTTTTTTCAATCTCGGCGCCTCGCCCTTCTTCCTCAAAATTCTCTAAATTAACCCTTTTTGAATCTATTCTACTCATAAGTAACTAATGAGCAAAACTTCACTTGTATGGGTAAAAGATAACAAGAAAGCGCAAAAGGCTCAAAGGATAATAGAAATTGCTCTATTGATATAAGCAATTAGAATATGATATTAGGCTAACAATAGATAAAACATAGATAACCAAAATAATTTAAGAGATTAAATTTTCTAAAGGGATCAAACTTAACCAAACTCACATGAGATAACTTGCTTATAAACTGGCTTTTGTAAACTAAGCTCTATTAGGAATTTTAAATCTCTCTCAACAAAGGGACGGAAAACTTGATTGAAGAAAAGAGATTTTAAAATAAAAAAATAACTAAACCTCTAATCTTTTCCTTAATTAAAAGCTTGGCAAAGCTATAAAACATAATCCTCTAATAAAGATATGGGTTATGCATTACTAATTAATCTCATAAATTCCACATTAGTCAAATCATGAAAACTTAAGCAAAACTAATCATCAAAGTAAAAATAAAGAACAAACTTAAATAAAGTGAGACAATTATTCAAACACTCTCCTTTATTAATATAATAAGACTTACAAATGACTTATATAGACTTTATTAAGACAACAAAAAAGAAAACACCTTTAACCCAGACTCTAATAAAACTCTTATTAAGTCACTTATAAAATCTCACTAATAAACCTCACTTATAAAAACCATATAAAACCTATATATTATTTATCTAGATGTGCGGAGATACTATAATAACCTTCCCACACTTAAACTAAGCAAAGCTCCTTATTTTTTCCTAATCCTCGTCATCATACCAGTGTTCATCATCCACTGGGTCGTCTAGAGGATCATTATAGAAGGTTGGCTCGTAGTAGACTTGGTCTTCTTCCTCTCGCTCTTGTCTTATAACATCATTCCATATGGAGTAGAGAGTTTCACTCTGCTTCAAGCTAGCCCTCTGTAGATCCTTAACTTGCTCCTTCCCAGAGGCAATGAACTCAATGATATCCTTTTGAGTCTTGTCTTTCCTTTTCCAAAGTCTCTCCTCCAAGTCTTCGACCATCTCGATAATATTATTGCTCTTAACCACATTAGCATAGATAGCTTCTCTACACACTGGGCAGCAGTCTACCTCATCTGTTTCCCCATTATGATAAGTGTTAAAACGAGGAACAAGAAAGATAGAACTCACTTCCTTAGCTTCTGAGTCTTCTCCATGGTTGTTGCTCATTGATTGATCTTGACTTGAGTTGATTGTTCCACCAGGGCTACTTGACGATTCTTGATAATTAACTTTGGGCATCTCTCTCATCCTTCTGGACCTTCTAGTCTTCAACTCCTTTGGTTGAATTGAGAGCTTGGCCATGTTCTTCGAAACTTCACGCCTTTCGATGAGACCACTGCACCCTCGCCTCTTCCTTGTCATCAGAGAAGACAACTTGCAAAAAGTTGCGGCGAAACCCTAGAAAGCAGAAGCTAGTCGGCCGAGCCAAACCCCTCTGGTCGGCCGACCCCTACTCCTGCTTTGGCGAAAAGTCATCGCTCTTCTCAAGTTGGCTATCCATCTCTCTAGAACTTCTCGTGGCTTGGTTTGGATGAGTTTGGAGTTGATGTCTCGAACCTATGGTCTGCCCTTAGTTTTATAACCCAGAGATTGACAAGATACATAAACGTGACAAGGAATCCCAACTGAACTCTACATCAAATATGTTTGGAAAACATCGGAGACTATGCTACCAAAAATTTAACCAAATCCGACTCGTAAATACCCTGGGTCGGCCGACCAAGAGCCCTAGGGTCGGTCGACCTAGGGCTTCCCTATGGCAAAAAGTCATGAGATTTTGTTGGTAACTCTATTTCCTAATTTAATATATATATATATATATGTATGTATGTATGTATGTATGTATGTATGTATGTATGTATAGAAAATGTTGAAAAATTATGAAACTAAACTCGACTATATGTACATATGTGTAAAAATTATGAAAAGCTAGGGATTTAGGTCATAGTAACGTACCCTTACTTCCTTGAATTCATATGTGTCAACATAATTGATTTGAAATTTGTCCTCTTCAAGAAATACCTTAAGTATTTGACCGTTTACCATAAAACGATTCCCTTCTATATCCATAATTGTGACTGCTCTGGCAGGTGATACATCTTGTACTGTATAAGGCCCATCCCATTTACTTTGTAGCTTTCCTTTTCCAAATAATTTGAATCTCGAATTGTAAAGAAGAACCTTATCACCTTCCTTAAACTTTTGGATTCTCTTATCAAACCATCTCTTAACACTTTCCTTATAAATGCTAGCATTGTGATAAGCTCGTAATCTCGCTTCATCAAGGGTACTAATTTGAATCCTTTTTTTATTAAGGCAGCATCTAAATCCAATTTTAATTCCTTAATTGCCCAATAAGACTTGTGCTCCATCTCCACTAGTCAAATGACAAGTCTGTCCATAAATAAGCTGATAAGGTGTCATCCCAATAGGAGCTTTATATGCAGTTCTATAAGCCCAAAGAGCATCATTAAGCTTCTTTGACCAATTTTTACCTCATTTAATTACTGTCTTCTTTAGAATTTCCTTCAATTGTTTATTTGATGTCTCTGCCTGACCATTTGTCTGTGGGTGATAGGCTTTAGAAACTCTATGCTCAATTCCCATCTTTGCTAGAAAGTTAGTAAACTCCTTTCCAATAAAATGTGATCCTCCATCTGAGATAATAACTCTAGGAACTCCATATCTTGGAAAAATAGTATCCTTAATCATTTCAATGGATTCCATAGTAGATGCCTTCTTGCATGATATAACTTCTACCCATTTTGAAACATAATCCACAGTTACCAAAATATACTCATATCCATGTGAATTTTCAAATGGTCCCATAAAATCCATTCCCCATACGTTAAATATATCAATCTGTAAGTTATATGTGAGGGGCATTGAATTTCTTGCAGTAATATTTCCAGATCTCTGACACTTAGGACAAGAAGCAACAAATTTCCTTGCATCTTCATGCATTTCTGGCTAATAAAATCCACTCCCCCATATCTTAGCTTGGGTTCTGAAATGACAATGATGTCCTCCGTATTCCGCAGAGTGGCATTTCCTTAAGATTTCCTCTCTTTCCTTTACTGGCACACATCTTCTAAGGACACCATCTGATCCATATCTATATAGGTAGGGAGCACTCCAATAGTATTTCTTTGCTTCGGCAAAAATTCTTCTCTTTGAATTATAGTTGAGGTGTGGTAGTGGTTCTCCTCTTATAGCTCTTATTACATCTCTCATTGATGTTTCCTTATCTAGGACTGCATAAAGAGTATTGTCTCTTGGTGCATCTTCAATTGGTGGCCCATCCTTTCCATGGTTCATCCTTGATAAGTGATCTAGCACTACATTCTCAACTCCCTTCTTGTCTCTGATCTCCACATCAAACTCTTGTAGCATTAATATCCATCTAATGAGTAGAGGCTTAGCATCCTTTTTAGTAAGTAGGTACTTGATAGCAGCATGATCAGTGTAAACTGTAACATTTGAATTAACAATATAAGATCTAAATTTCTCATTGGCAAATACTACTGCTAACAACTCCTTCTCTATAGTAGCATAATTTACTTGAGCCTCGTTGAGAGTCTTGCTGGCATAATAAATACACTACTAGGAATACAGCCTAGGCCGACCGTATTTGTACTGTCAGCCATTGACTTGCACTCTCAGGCTAATATAATAGTCGACCGTATACCGTCGGCAATTTACTGTCGACCGTATACCGTAATAGCATGTACTTTCCCATCTTTTCTTTGTCCCAGCACAACTCCTACTGCATAATCACTTGCAACACACATGATTTCAAAACGTAGATTCCAATCTGGTGGCTGAATGATTGGTGCACTAATAAGTAACTGCTGATTTTTCTAAAAGCAAACTCACATTCTTCAGTGAACTCAAATGGAATATCCTTCTAGAGTAGATGAGTAAGTGGCTTAGCTATTTTCGAAAAATCCTTTATAAACCTCCTATAAAATCAAGCATGTCCGAGAAAACTTCTTAGAGACTTGGTATCAGTGGGTGGTGGTAACTTTTCTACTACCTCTATTTTGGCTTTGTCAACTTCAATTCCTTTCTCGGATACGATATGTCCCAACACAAGTCCTCTTTTAACCATAAAATGACACTTCTCCTAGTTTAACACTAAATCAACCTCTTCACATCTTTTAAGAACCTTCTCAAGATTCCTTAAACAGTGATCAAAACTCGTGCCATGAACTGAGAAATCATCCATAAAAACCTCCATAATGTCTTCAATAAAGTCTGAGAATATTGCCATCATACACCTTTGGAAAGAAGCTAGCGCATTACATAGGCCAAATGGCATTCTCCTCTAGGCAAAGGTTCCGTATGGACAAGTGAAGGTAGTCTTGTGTTGATCATCTAGATGAATAGGGATTTGGAAGAAACCAGAATATCCATCTAAATAGCAAAAATGTGTATTCTTTGCAAGTCTTTCTATCATTTCATCAATAAAAGGTAGTGGGAAGTGATCCTTTTTTATAGCTTTGTTGAGCTTCCAGTAGTCTATGCATATCCTCCAACCAGTCACTGTCCTTTGTGGAATCAACTCATTTTTCTCATTTTTAACTATAGTTAATCCTCCTTTCTTAGGTACACAATGGACTGGGCTTACCCATTCACTTGTCAGTACTGGGTAGATAATTCCGGCATTTAAAAGTTTGATAACTTCCTTTTTCACTACAGACCTCATCTCATTACTTAGCCTCCTTTGATTGTCAACCACTGGTTTGTGATTTTCCTCTATTGGAATACGATGAGTACAAAATGCTGGACTGATTCCTTTCAGATTTGCTAGAGAATAACCAATTGCCTTTCTATGCTTCCTTAACACTGCCAGCAGCCTTGCTACTTCCTCTGAACTAAGCTCATCACTAATGATCACTGGGTAAGTTTTATCTCCTCCCAAAAATTCATACTTAAGTCCGTCAGGTAGTGGCTTTAGCTCTACATCTGGCGCCTCCTGATGATTTAGGTCACCTAGTGGCTCTACTGGAATGTCTAAAGTTTCTTTAGCATTTTGTTCTAGTTCATTAGTGGCAATGGTTGTTTCTTCAGAGAAGAAACCTTCCTCTTCTCCTTCTAAGACTAGATTTAGAGGCTCTCCAAAAGCATTTATACAACTAATATTCTCTATCTCCTTAATATCAGGAGTGAGATTAATGGGCACTTTAGATGCCGGTAGGAAATCAAAATTATAAGTTAAACCATTAACATTAAGAGCGACTTTCCCTTTTTCATTATTAACTATGGCATTAACCAACTTAAGAAAAGGTCTACCAAAAATTAAATTAACATTATCATAATAGACATTAATAACATAAAAATCAGTTGGTATAATCTTATCAGCAAAGTTAACTTCAACATTCTTAATTAAGCCGATAGGTTTAATTATTTCATTGCTAGAAAGTTTAATCTTAATATTAGTAGAAACTAAACATGGTTTATCATAAAGTTTAGAATAAACTTCATAACTCATTGTACTTACCTGGGCTTGCATAGAGAAGTGTATGTTGTTGAAGCTTTCCTTGTTGATGGAGCATGAAATTCCAGTTGAAGATTCCTCTGTTGGTAAATGGATGATAACCTCCTCAGTATGTGATGATTCTGTCTTGACTCCAATCACTTGCTTCGCTTCAGAGACAAAGTCACTATCTAGCTCATCTTCCTAGAATAATTTCTGCAGCATCTCCCCTGTATCTTGACTATCAACATTTTTCCTTAATGGTATTTCTGGTGGAAACAGCTCTTCTTTCTCTACTAAGTCTTCTGGTGGGAGTGGTCCTACACACTTGAGTGTATATCCAAAATCTACAGGCATCCAGCTCATTCTCTCGAAATTCTGTCAAAGGTTTTGCACGAGCAAGGCTTCTATATTCTACAATCTTGATATCCTCTTGAGGTGCAAATCTTTCAAACTCTTCCTCATCAAATGCATATGAGACTGGAGTCCTTTTGACAGGTAGCTGGTCATCAATTATGGAAGGTGTAGGTGCCATGAGCTCTTAATCTGGTTCATTCACTCTTCTGACTTTTCTCACTCTTTCATTCCTGGAAGTCAGACAAATGTTGGATAGGATCTTTTTAGCTTTACTGCATGACTTGCTCATGAGTGATCCTCCTGCGCATGTGTTCACATGCTTGAAAGCTTCTGACGTCAGACCGAAGTAGAATATCTGGATAGCCATTTCTGACAGTCACTCCAAGTAGTGGTCCTTGCAACAGCAGATCGTTAAGTCTCTCCCAAGTTTCGTCTAATGTCTTCATCCTCCTTCTGCTCAAAGGCCCATACCTCTTTCCTCAACTTGTGCACTCGAAGTAAAGAGAAGAACTTGGTGAGGAACTTTTGTTCTAGGATTCCCCAATCTCCTTGAGCTTCAATTGAGGCAACTTGGTACCATCTTTTGGCTTTATATACAAGGGTAAATGGAAAGAGGTTCCACTTAACCCACTCAACTGGGACTCCGTCTTAGTGGAAAATGTGACACACTTGGTTGAGCTTCTCCAAGTGCTTGTATGGATTTTCATCATCTTCTCCACTGAACAGATTTTCAGCAGTAATCCGAATGATTCCTGGCTTGAGCTCGTAGGATTCTGCTTTCGGCTTCTTGTTTGATTCTTGAAACTTCAAGTCTTCAGCCTTTGGGGTTGAAAACTCTCCTAACGTTAAATTCTGTAGGTCTTCAAGAATCGTAGTCATATCTGATGCAAAAACAGAAACAAAACATAAACGAAAGATCTATGACAAGCAAAGTTGCTGGGTTAGTCTGAATAAAAAATGAACACAAGAACGAATGAAGAACGCAAAAACTAAATTAAAAGATTAAGAACGTAATTGAATGACTCTAGATAATAAGAACTATGATTTAACATATAAAATCTAAACAGGGAATAGAGAATTAACACACAATTAGAAAGACTATTAGCACACAATTAGAACAAGATTAACACACGATTGGTAAACACACTAGCTATCAAAACTAGTAGTAAAAAGGTTAATAGAAGATTTATATTAATTTAAACAATAATCGATTCCCCGGCAACGGCGCCAGAACCTTATACTGCAAGCGCACAATATCGTAGTAGCTTTTTCCCAGGATGAGTATCTTGGGTTTTGTCAATCCGTGGAATAATTATGTTTAAACTACTATTAATCTAATATTAACTTAAATACTAATCAGCTCTAATAGATCTAAACAAGCTTAAAAGAGGATTAGAACTATTATAATTATACTCTAATTATGGTCTAGTCTATAGCATAAAATGATAAAACTAGGCTTAGATTAATAAG
This sequence comes from Paspalum vaginatum, assembly GCA_030272315.1. Classification (NCBI taxonomy): domain Eukaryota; kingdom Viridiplantae; phylum Streptophyta; class Magnoliopsida; order Poales; family Poaceae; genus Paspalum; species Paspalum vaginatum. The sequence goes on along the minus strand of CM059018.1, from coordinate 30,075,533 downwards.
CGAGAAAGATACAATTTAAACATAGCGAAAGGATCCACAAGAGATATGAGCCAAACAACTTATATACTGGAACCACCTTGAGATAAGATCTAACGTGAAGCAAAGATTAAACATGATCATGAACGCCAAAGCTTTACTCGTACCTTTCTCCGGCTTTACTGTACCTAAAACTAGTTAATCGACGAACTAGTAAACCCAAACCATCTCTAAGCATGAGCAGATTCAATCAACTAATTAAAGTAAAAAGATCTACTAAAAGAACATGAAAACGTTTAAACCCTGGCCAGGCAACATATTGGCATTGAGCATTGCAACGCTATGGATCATAAATCATGCATAAACAAGAAGCTAAGTCTAACAGACAAACTTTATTGATCGAACTCAAGGTTTCATCAAAGTAACATAAGAAGTACGAGAAATTACTCGAGATACATCGTAATCTTGAAGCATAGCCATCGAGATGTACAAGACGAAGGACATGTCGAAAGATAAACTCGAGCCTCCTCGGGAACCCCCTTGGTCGGCCGACTAGAGGGGTTGGCCGACCCCTCGGGTTCCTGACTCCTCTTGCTTCCTTCTTTCGCCGAGATCTCTTTCTCGATGAGTTGAACGACTTTGGACCCCGAACTCTGCCCTAGACGCTCTGCTTTCAATGACTTGGCGTTGTATGGATTGGTAATCGATCCCTCTTCCCCTTGGGAGGCTCTACTTTTATACCCCGAAGGGTGTCCTTTACATGGAATCTAATAGGTCGGTTGTAAGAGTTCTAATAGACCTATTTCTATGTATATACATCTAGAAGATTCTTGGGCGTCCATATACTTCTTTGCTTGTAGAAGAAGTCTTTATCCTTGTCCTTCCAAAATCAAATTCTCCATAATCTGCATCCTATAGTATTTCGACCATAACTCCCTCATCTGAAGTCTAAATTGTAGAGCTCGATGAGATCTACAACTTTGGTATTCAAACTTTCTTCATTTGACGTTGTTAAGGTCTCCGAATTGGGCCCGCAAGGTGTTGCTGTCATGAATCTCGAGAATATTTCAGGATTTAGCTCTTCAAGCAATCTTTATCTTCTAGAACCTCCTTAGTATTGGGCTTTAACCTTCAATTGTGCTTCAATTAGCCTCTTATTCAAAATCCCGCTCTTATTAGCATAAATCTTTTCTTCGAGAAATCTTCAATATTATCACAATTATACCGTATTTTCCTGCAAAAAACAATATTGCACAAAAACAAAGAGCATTCTCAAAAACAGGGTTATTTGTTAGCAAAATAAGACTGAATCATAAGATTAACCTTTGAAAAAGCATAAAATTATATAAAATTAGAGCATAAATTTAGTCAAAATATTGCGTCAACACCCCACGTACTCATCATTTGTTGTTGAAATTTTTCCTTTCAGGTGCTTGTCATTGTGTGAGCGAGAATGACAAAGGTGGCCTCAATGTTGCTATATCTTATTTTCGTTGCATTGCACTATTTCAATACGTTTGTACATTATATTGAGCAAAGTATTTGTAATAAATCAAGCTATGTTTCTATGAATGATGAGTTGTTGTAATTGTTGTGGCTCCTTCGAGGGCTTGACGTGTATTATGTCGGCATCCTTAGGTGATGGTTACATCGAGTGCCCTTTTGAGTAGCTCGACGGACGACCATGTTTAGTTTGCTCTAAGCGCACTGCGAGCCATGTGGTGGTAGGTGTGCTTAGCTCAAATTAAATCGACGGTTCTGCCACACTATTTCATTTAAAAAGTTTCCATTTAAAAAGTAGTACGGTGTAATTAAAGAGCGCATTTGGGGGAACGCTTTGTCTATAAAAAAGCACATGAGCGGAAGCCTAATGTGACATGCGATGACCCAACCGATTTTATGGCGAAAACCGCCGATTTAATCCGAGCTAAGCACATGTGCCACCACATGGCTCACGGTGTACTTAGACCGAAAGAAACCTGGTCGTCCATCGAGCTGCCTCAAAGGGCACTCAATGTAACCGTCACCTAGGGATGCTGACATCACACACGTTAAGCCTTCGAAGAAGCCACAACATTTACAACAACACATCATTTCACACAAACATAGCTTGATTTATTACAAATCAACTTTTCACAATGATGTACAATCATATCGAAATAGAGATTCAAAATAACTCACAGTGGAGAACCAAACATAATATTGATATAACTATGCAGCGGAAGTAAAACATCGAGTCTTGACGTTGAGTCCACCAGTGTCATTCTCAATCACATAGTTCCTAAAAAAATATCAACAACAAAGGATGAGTATGTGGGGTTCTCATTGGAGTTACCCGTGGATGGTATCAACCTAATACAATTGAGAATATGCAAGACTTTTTGTGGACTTGACTCTAACGTGCATAAGCTTAGTAAGAGTGGGTCCTTACTTTAAAGTTCCATTCTCTTTTAAAAGCATAAGCTTAATTGATCCGTCAATTATTATCATTGTGATCCATTAATTCATATATCTCAATATTGCAACACACATATCATCAAAAAGCAACTTGCAAAAATGTAAACATACAAGTATGAACATGTAGTAATAAAATGCATGATTAAATAAGTAACATATTAAAGTTATTACACGTTGTCCGGCAGTGATACTGGCATTCTCACACCTGGTGAGCATCAGCGATTCGAATCGGTTTTTATTTCCTAGGAATAACTACAATGCCAGGTGTATATGCTTACTAGCCATCGCGTTCCCACATATAGCCCCCGATCTTAACCTTCTCATCCCAAGTTCGATTCACTCCCGAGCCTCCCAACATCTCGGTCTCCCCGCCATGAGTACAAATCTCCCCTAGGCCACCTTCCTCTCAATCAGTTGGTAGGAATGTGTCTCTGTGCTTCGGACGAGCCCAGGAAAGACTTTCACTGGTCCCATCTCTCGGGTAAGCATTCTAGCAATGTTATGTCGATCCCAAGCGAACAGCAGACAAGCCTTAAACGACTTGGGCAGAGCCAAATAGTACAACAATGCATACCACAAAAGTAAGCTTATGCTCTGCCTCGTCTCATCTTTCCATCACATCATATCATATTGTTTTTGAATTAAAATTTTTGTAAAACATTTTTGATCCCTATCATCTCGCGAGTGAATATCTTTACCCGACTTCTACCGTCTAAGCATGGCTAAGCATAGACTTCGACCTATTCATACTACTTAAGATATTAGGGATCTATGCACGTGGGGTTTCATACAACTCCTGAACGTAATGCACAAACAAATTTATGATGGTGGGACTCTCTAGATAGGCGTAGATGACTAAGGGGCCTACCTTTGCTGTTGATATAACTTGAACAAACTAATCTAAAGTTATTTTGCTGGGTTGTGAGGCTTTGCCCCAGGCAACCCTTTGATCACTTGGATAACTCCTCCTTCTAAATATCACTTCAGGGGCCTCCAGGTGGTATTTTGGTCTTAGTTGGTCTTTTGGACCACCGTTGCTTGATGTAGTTCCACGCACTTATTTCTTGATCATGTATGTGCAACAAGCGTCACTATATTAATGCTATGCATGATGAAGTGAGATGCATGAGTATCAAGCACACATATGAATAATCAATTCATGGATAGGCAGAAAGGTGATTGATAACTACTTAAACAAAAGTACTTTTGTGCACACAGTGGAAGCAAGCACCTATACCATTCCATATGCACTTACCAAGTTGTTGATGATAAAGAAATTATGTTAAGGTCATTTTTAATATAATTTGTACAAACTTGGTACACAAACTTAGTACTAGGCCTAAATGTTTACAGCATCCAAATATGGCCTAAAGTAAAAGTTATTATACATACCTCAACTATGAAGCGAGGAGCATTTTTAATATTTCAGTTAGCACTAGTTGTTTAGTTATCCAACATATAACTAATACACAAGGAGACATTAAGTAAAACACATCATATAGTTTACACTTGTGAAATCTCAAATTTATTTGAGTCTATTAACTTCACCATTTTCATCTTTTTTTGCTTTTAACCCTACTCAAGTAACTATTGGTGGACCCCTCAAGTAACAGCAACCAAAATGCATGAAAAATTCACACAAACACAATTATTTAGTAACATGACTTCCTAAGTTTTGGTGGAAGTATTCAAGCACATTAAAGTCCCTTTTTCCTATTGCTTAATTTAATCTATAGATATTTGTTTATTTCAAAACACCATAAAAAATAGTAATGAACAAGCATGATACTTTTACACAATCACATTCTATGCTATAATAACAACATATAACTTCTGTGTATTTATTTGAGCATATTTTATATAGCATGCAATTCCATATTCATTAAATACTCTAAATAACATGCATAGGGGTAGATCTATCATTTGGAAGATAGTGCTAGGGACATCAAAAATACATATGCACATACATAACATGATTAGCGCAAAAACAATTTTTGGAGCTCATTTGGCCTACTTTTGCTAATTAAATACTACAACAATGCATGGACACAAGTAGGGGCAAAACAGTAATTTTACATAGTAAGGACTAGTCCACTTTGTAGATCTATTCATAAGCATTGCAACAAAACAAGTTTCATATTTTTATCATTTTTATTCTATTTGTTATGGATTTTTAAATTTCCCAAAGCTAGAAAATGCAGTTAATTCATACATCTCACAATCTTGAGACCTCTATGTGATTAATCATAACCTACAGGGTCTAGAATGTAAGATTTGCATGCCACAATGTGCATCGCATGAAAAAGAGATGAAAAATAAAAAACAACAGGGGTCTTTTGGCAAAACTGTCGGCCCCTTCTTCAACCTATGGATGGGGGCGAGCTGCGCCGTGGCTCATTGTTCTAGCTCGCAGATGGTTGCGGTTGGAGCTGAGAAGCTCCTGGAAGGTGTTCCCGGCGATGGGGAAGCTCTCCCCCTGGTGTTGGCGCATGGGGTGGAACAGACCGACGACGGGGCGGTGGTGAACCGAAGGGGTCGACGACGCAGGGAGGTGTCTCAATGATAGTTGGATCCAACGGATGGAGATGGTATGGTGCCATCACGCGCACGGGATGTGCAGGGGCTACGGCGAGGTCGGCTAGGGCAATTTAGTGGCACAGGAGACACCATTGGAGGGTGCTCAACAGCGTGGCCGATGGCGCGGGGATGGGTCTCAGCAGTGCGTGCGTCATGCGTCGGTGGGGTGGTGAGAGGGGCGGACCGCGATGGATATCTTGGGGAAATGGGGTGTGCACAGCAAACCGGTGCTCATGCTATTGGGGCCGGACGAGGCTCAGTGGAGTGGTGGTGCGAGCTTGAGGAGGACCTCCAATGGCTGATGCACTCTGCGCATCTCTGGGTAGCTGGACAAGCAGAGGAGCCAGTGTGGTGGGCGAGATGTGAGAGGGAGAGCAGCAACAGTGAGTGGAGGGAGACACTCGCTTCCGCTTGAAGGAGAGTGAGAACGGGGCACTCTGGCACCCATGGCACGGTGCTGGAAGGGCGTGGTTGACGCGTGCACGCAGGAGAGAGGGTGAGAAGGGCGGCAATGGGTCCGTGGCCCTGGGTCTATGGATCAGAGAGGGATTGAAGAATGGGGCTGAGTAGGGTTCTGGTGGACCGGGAACACGGAGTAGTGAGGCACGGGGCCAGGTCGGTCCCACTCGGCTGCCGTCCCGTGTGGGAATCCGAGGTGAATTGACGTGTGGGGCCCACTCTTCATTGACACAAAGAGAAAACAAAAATGCCTAAAATAGAAAAGGGTTGTTTGACCCACGAAAGAGGTTTCTGAAATTTGATCAAATAAGCACCTATTTCGTTTGGAGAAAGTTAGAATACAAGAAATATTCAAAACTTACTCCTCTACAACTTTGTTATAAACTTTATTATCATGTTATGTACCACTTTGTGGTTCAAATTTGAATTTAAGTTACCGACCTCAAGTTTGACCCGGGTTCAACCCGAACTTAAAAATTCCTAAAGACCATTTTATGCTCAGTTTCATACAAAGTCTATTATACCAATGTTGTTCATAATTTCATATTTTACAAATTTCATATATGAAGTTTTGCATTATAAGTAGCTTCGCCCAAAAGTTTACAGTAAATAACCTAAAACCTTACCTAATCCATTATGCATGTCACAATACACAATACCAAAGTTGTTTAATACGAAATCGTCTACAAGTTTGTTATAGAGAGTTTGGTCTAGTGCGTAACATATTTCGAAATACAAGCAAAAACATGTTCAAAGGTCAAGTCAACAACAGTTTCAAAAGAGGTACAATCACTTCCAGGACAAGTGTTGTTGGGTCAAAGGCCCGTGGCCTCACGCTTCGGAGTAAATTACTTGGTGTCGATGAGCTGCAGGACGCGAAGGACAAGTTCAGGCTAGCGGCGAATGCAACTTCGGAGCCTGTGAGGCTCACTTTACGGCGGGTCCAAAGGCGGCGAGCCAGGATCTAGTTCGAAATATAAAGGGCGGAGCTGCGGACTGAAGCTCAAGGACTTCGGGCGGCAGGCCGAAGCCTAGCTGAGCTACATGTCCCATTTGGCTTCGGGTGTAAAATTACCAAGCGGTTACACTTGTAACATGTAAAGGAAGAAGGATAGAGGGAATGTATAGGGGCAGACATGTAAAGTTACAGTAGGACAGGCTGTCGGTTGAACCCTATAAATACCGGGGAATCCAACCAGCAAGGGGAGAGGCTTTTTGGACTCTGGCATTTGTACACAGGAGGAAAAACGTAATATATGCTTTTGGATCCGAAGTACCAAGGTATAATGATTGCATTTGTTATCTTGTGATTTATCATCTATTCAGGGAAAATGATGTTCATGTCTAAGCCTGTAAGATTACTAGTCAAATGTTATATGCCAGCGACCCTACAGCTGGGGAGCGAAGGGATCCTCGGGCTGATTTAACCCCATTCATTTGTGTGATAGATTATAATGGTTTCCCTTGAGGGAGTCCTTTCGTATTTGATGTTGGTGTGTTGTCTTCATGTATTTTGATAACAGTCCCCCAACATTTGGCACCCACCCGCGGAGGACCCTCACCGCAGAATGACTAAGCAACATTATTCGAAGCCCATGAGAGTCCCCAGAGGGGAGGCTTCGGCTGTTGTTGACAGCACTTAAGCACGGCAAATCCATGAGAGTCCCCAAAGGGGAGGCTTCGGCTGTTACAAACATGCAACTTTAATCTAAATGCAAAAAGGATGATTTATAAATGAAATTGGTAACATGAAAGGTAGAAACCAAACTGAAAAGAGTTTACACCTAATATTGAACACCATGTTCACTGCTAGATTGCTAAAATTTCAAGGTAAAACACCATGTTTTAAGCTAAGAAACAAAGCACTCTAATTAGTTTAGAAAACCAAAACATGTTATCTTACCAAAGGTAAGAGATATGATTAGCAAGAAACTTTCAATTAAACCTAATGATGATGGTCTCAAATTAAATCTAAACACCATGTTTACACTTAATCTACCAGGAAGAAAACTCGGCCGAGAATCAACATAAAAATAAAGCATCCATTATTAAGTTTTATGAAAATTTCAAAACTAATAAAACAAGTGTGGAGAAACAAATGATAATTCAAGGTGGAAATAAAATATGAAGTGATATGAAGGTGATTATCTAAAATAGAGGTTAGACTAAGTTAACTAGCCACAAGCTAAAGATTCAAAGGGTGGTGTCATACTTCCCATTTCTCTATTAAAAGACTCTAAGACTCTTTAACACTAAACAAAAGATTAAACGGGTTGCCTCCCGAAAAGTGCTTAATTTAAAGTCATAGAGCTAGACTTCTTACTTACCTTCGTTGAAGTAAAGCCATGGTCCTTGAAGTAAGAATCCAAAGTGTCCATGCAGCTTGATAACTTGATTATGCAGCTTCATCGTGTCTTGATCATAGCATCACTTGAATGCACAATCCTCTGCTTGTATGTTCATGTGCCAATGTCTTTGAAGCTCCTTGCAACTGAACTTGATCATAAAAATCCCATGGAAGCACTGCCCAAGCTTTCTTCATCATTGTTGCCATCATCTTCCTCAAGTAGACATCACCATTGTTGCTGCCACCTCATTCTTCATGGTATATCTCATTGGTCTCGAACAGAACATACTTTAAACAATAGATCCATTGGATAGCCTTTGAAATTATCTTTCCAATGAGTACTTATGTGTCAAAATCCGATTCCATATGAAGCAGTTATGCCCTTTTTACTCAAGCACTGCGTTCTGTCAGACATCAATTCAGCTCGCGCGGCCTTCAATGATTTGCACATTGCTCCTTGTAGAAATCTCCAAATTGAGTGATTCTTGTTGCATTGGAAAGAGGACTTCATGGGATTTCCAAATATAAGAAAATATTCTATCTTTGCCTCTTGAGGTCAAGCTCCACGTTGATGACATTTTTAGCTTCCTATTTTCAGCTCTCCTATGTTGACAATCTTCAGCTTTTTGGACTTAGGTCTTGGTGGAAATTGTCTGAGTCCACCATTGTTGATCTTAAAGCTTCAAGGGCTCGATTCTTGTCATCAATTCCTCCTCCATTCAGTCCACTCACTCTTCAATTTGAAACTCAACCAAACCTTTGCAAATTCTGATGATGTCTTCAAATCGTTGTCAAATCTTTGTATCAATCGTCACGAATTTGTCTTATACTCTTTCATCACATTGATCTCATTGTTTCAAATTAAGTGTGAATTTCTCTGCATGGTTAGCTCATAGTGCACACATATATATAATATAATAACATCATGGCATTGATTAAAGATAAATGTAGAGCCACATGGTTGATTAGGGTTTAAACAAACATTTGATTCAAGAATAAAGACAACTATAATTCAAATTGAAACCTCTTAGCAAAACACTAAAGCATAGATTATCTTGATTCATAAAATCAAACATGGGATAAACAAGACGATGAGTTCCTAGTGATTTTGGCCAAATTAGAGAGATGATTTTGAAAGAAATAAAATAAAATTAGGCTTAGATAAAATTCTAACAAAGGAATTTTTTAGAGAGACCAAACGTTTTGAAATTTCAAATTTTCAAAGATAATATTGTGCACATATAATAAATCATGAGAAACATGCACATGTTCATGTTTAAAATTTCAAAAGCAATTTGGACAAAAATTAAACCTGGATCAAACCACCAGGGGGGTTCTAGTGGTTAGTCCGCTCTACTTTTACACAAACCTTGGCTCTGAAATTTTTTTTTATATCGAACCTTAAACCTGAGAATCGTTCAACTAGCAAACCTTAACCATATCTAAGCGTGAGTAGATTCAATCAACTAATTAAAGTAAAAAGATCTACTAAAAGAACATGAAAACGCTCAAACCCTGGCCAGAGAACATGTTGGCATTAAGCATTGCAAATTTATGAATCAAGAAGCTAGTCTAAAAACAAACTTTATTAATTGATTCTCATTGACATGGATTAAGGGAACAAAGGTTTCATAAAAAAAACAAAAAACAAAACATATGGGACATGATCACAATCAACCAACTAACATTTTAATGATTATTATGAAACATTGCTCTAATCAAACATAGACAAACTTTAATTATACTTATTATTAAAACGAGAATTACTTTAATCCTGAAGAAGTGAAGTTCAAATCTCATAATTGACTCCATGGTGGCTTCATCTTCTTCCTTGGAATACCATGACTGCATGCACCATCAAGTGTTGGAGAAGAATACTTTTTGGCTTTTTCGAAATTCAGCTTCCCTTGTTCTGCACCTTGTAGTAATTCGACCATAACTTCCTCATCCGAAATGCAAATAATGCAAATTCGGACTATATCTCGTAGAGCTCGAAAAGATCTACAACTTTGGTATTCGGACTTTCTTCATTTGATGTCGTTAACGTCTTCGAATTGGGCCCACAAGGTGTTGCTCTCCTGAATTCCGAGGGCATCTCGAGATTTGGTTGTAGCTTGGATTGGTTTTGAGATAAACCTTCCGTATCTTCATCTTCCTTGTGCTCAAGCAATTCTCAGCTTCCAAAACCTTCTCGGCTAATCATCTTTGCCTCCATTATCTGTTGCTTAAAACAAACAAGCTCCAAAGAACATTAGTCTTAAAAATTCAATTGACACCGCAGACATACCTTTAACACCATAGTTACTCCTTCGTGATAACCGTAGAAAAACTCAATAATGGATCATAGGCCACTAACAGCGTTAGCACCTACCATTAAAGAGTTGCAAACCTAGCTCTTTTTTTTATTGGACCGAAGCCCATTTTTCCTACTAATGTTAGTCAAAGAAATATATATCTAGGAGAAACTATATTCTAATAGATTTTATAAAAGATTAAACTATTAAAAAAGCTAAACTTATTCTTAACAAAAACTATCTAATTATAAAATTAAATGCAAGAAAGTAAATAAAATAAAATAAAATAAACTAAAATAAAATTAAAGGCACGAAATAAAAGATAAAAGGCTAAATTATGAAAAGACAAAATTAAATATATACAAAAACTCAAGTTAATTAGGACTCGATTAATTAGTTCCCCGGCAACGGCGCCAGAAAAGCTTGTTGATGGCACTTAAGCACGGCAAACCCTATACTGCAAGCGACAGTATCGTGTGTAGGTTTTCTCCAGGATGAGTATCGTGGGTTTTATCAATCCAGGAAACAAACTAATTGAGAACTAATTAACAAGAGTTTACAGTAAACTAACGGTATAAAACAAGGTTGTAATCTACCCCTAAACTATATCTAGTCTACGTCTAAACTATGCTAATGCTATAAGATAAGCAATTAGAACAGAATTAGAACACTAATTAAAGGGTATTAACTAGAGTCTAATCAAGCCCTAATTGGATCCAAGACATGCATGATTGGGCGCCACAACAAGATTAGAGTAGCGAGATAACTAGCAGCTCAAGGAAGAAACAAGCATGATCAAGCATAAAGCATAGACTTTATTATCATGTTATGTACCACTTTGTGGTTCAAATTTGAATTTAAGTTACCGACCTCAAGTTTGACCCGGGTTCAACCTGAACTTAAAAATTCCTAAAGACCATTTTATGCTCAGTTTCATACAAAGTCTATTATACCAATGTTGTTCATAATTTCATATTTTACAAATTTCATATATGAAGTTTGGCATTATAAGTAACTTCGCCCAAAAGTTTACAGTAAATAACCTAAAACCTTACCTAATCCATTATGCATGTCACAATACACAATACCAAAGTTGTTTAATACGAAATCGTCTACAAGTTTGTTATAGAGAGTTTGGTCTAGTGCGTAACATATTTCGAAATACAAGCAAAAACATGTTCAAAGGTCAAGTCAACAACAGTTTCAAAAGAGGTACAATCACTTCCAGGACAAGTGTTGTTGGGTCAAAGGCCCGTGGCCTCACGCTTCAGAGTAAATTACTTGGTGTCGATGAGCTGCAGGACGCGAAGGACAAGTTCAGGCTAGCAGCGAATGCAACTTCGGAGCCTGTGAGGCTCACTTTACGGCGGGTCCAAAGGCGGCGAGCGGTCCGAAGGCGGCGAGCCAGGATCTAGTTCGAAATATAAAGGGCGGAGCTGCGGACTGAAGCTCAAGGACTTCGGGCGGCAGGCCGAAGCCTAGCTGAGCTACGTGTCCCATTTGGCTTCGGGTGTAAAATTACCAAGCGGTTACACTTGTAACATGTAAAGGAAGAAGGATAGAGGGAATGTATAGGGGCAGACATGTAAAGTTACAGTAGGACAGGCTGTCGGTTGAACCCTATAAATACCGGGGAATCCAACCAGCAAGGGGAGAGGCTTTTTGGACTCTGGCATTTGTACACAGGAGGAAAAACGTAATATATGCTTTTGGATCTGAAGTACCAAGGTATAATGATTGCATTTGTTATCTTGGGATTTATCATCTATTCAGGGAAAACGATCATCCTCGGCGGATCATCCTCCTCCTCCTTGTCTTCGTCAAGCTCAAGCGATGAGGAAATCGTCACCAAGCGGGACAAGAGGAGGGACCAAGGCAGTCCAGCTGGACTTTGCTTCGTCTCCACCAAGTCTAAGCGCAAGCACAAGATGCACCGGAGATCCTTTTGCTGCCATGGTGCTTGAGGACAAGTACGACAAGGGCAACGACAACTACTCCTGAGCTAGCTGAAATTCTTGAGATGTTGGAGGCAAACAGTCGTGAGTTGAAAGCCCAGGATAAGATGTTGGAGAAGGCAGCCAAGAAGGTGCTGAAGCAGAAAGCCAAGCTTGCTGATACTTTAGCTGTGATTGAGAGGCTGAAGAGTGTGCCAGCCCAGCCTAGTGAGTCTGAGTGCCCTACCTATGAGACTTTGATGAGAGATCTCTGTGAGCAGAAGAGCAAGTACTCTCATCAGGTAGAGGAGAGGGATAGGATAAAGGTAGAGTTAGGCAAGCTCCAGTCTAAACTGGATGAGCCTATTTTGAGTGATGAGCCTGAGTGTGAGATGTGCCCCCACCTAGCTGTTGATATAGCTGAGCTGAAAGTGAGTTGTGAGGGACAGCTCAAGGAGTTGGAAGAACTTAGGGCTAGACCCGCTTTTAGGTATGTGCATGGTCTGTTCTACCTTGTGGAGTGAGCTTGAGTAGGTGAGAGCTGATCTTGAGGTGCTTTCAGCACCCCCTGACACATGTGAGAACTGTCTCACTTTGAGGTTGATGTTGGTGGATAGGGATGCCACAATTAAGAAGTTAGAGAAGTCTGCTGTAATACTCCGTATTTTAAATACTTAAGTGCATTTGCAATTTACCCTAATTTTCTTTCAAAAATTTGATTCAAATTTAAATTAGAGGCCTTTTTAAAAATTGGAGTTTTCCAGGGGCAAAAATGTGAAAGGGTAGTTTAAATTAAGCCCTTTCACTTTTGTATTTGGACCCCTTTCAAAAATGTCAAAATCTAGGGTTAAAAATGAAAAGGGTAAAAGTAAAAAAAAAAACAGGGCGAAGCCCCGTGGGCCAGCTGGCCCGCGTGGCGGCCACGCGCCCGCTGGGCGAGGCCCAGCCGGGGGCGGCGGCCCGCGTGGCGGCCACGTGCCCGCTGGGCGAGGCCCAGCCCGGGGCGGCGGCCCGCGTGGCGGCCAGCCCACCCGCCACCCAGCGCCTCCCCCGTCAGTCGGCGCTGACAGGTGGGACCGCGGGGGCGGGGTCTTCTTCCCCGCGGCGCGCGGGGAGCGGCACTCCCCCGCGCACTCCCCCGCTCCGCGCCGCGCCGTCCCCTAGCCCCGCGCCGTCGCTGCCGCCTCCGCCCCCGTCACCGCCGCAACACCGCGCCGGTAAGCACGCCCCCACCCCACTCCTTCCCTCTGCGCCACGACGGGCGCCGGCCCGAGCTCGCCAGAGCTCGGAGCCCCGCATGGATCCGCGGCCACCGCGGCGTCGCCGCCGCGGTCCCCGCGCGCGGGAGCCCCTAGGGTTCCCGCCGGCACGCGCATCGGGTGCGCCGCGACAGCGCGCACCCCGCGCCGTAGAAAATAGGCCGCCGCGGGCACCACCGCCCCTGCGAGGCTACCTCGCCGGCGCACCCGAGGCCACCGCACAGCGAAGAGAATGAGGGAAAGAAGGGGAAAAGGAGAGGGAAAGAGAGAGGAGCTCGCGCCGCGCCCGAGGCCACCGCCGGCGAGGCCTCTCGGCCTCCGCCGCGCCGGGCGAGGCCGGTCCGTTGGGCCGCTCGCCTGGCAGGCCGGCCTGCCGGGCCGCGCATTGGCCGGGCCGAGCCGAAGGGCTTAGGCTGGGCCGCGCCGAAGGGGATGCAGGCCGCCGGCCCACTTCGTGCCGGGCCAGGCCGAAAGAGAAACCGAGGCGATTTTTGGAGGGGGAAATTAGAACTTTGTGCCTTCTTCTTTTTGCGGGCTGGGCCGAATTTCAACAGTATTTCTGTTTTTCTTTTTCCTTTAAATTTAATTTGTTTATCTATTTTGCTTTAATGAATATGTTTAATTTAATTAGAAAAAAATATTTATTATTTCATATAAATAATGTGGTAATTCCAAAAAGAAAGTAAATTAGAGTTTATATATTTAAAAAATTTTAGCCTTTATTTAAAAATGCAGAAAAATTCATAAAATGTATTAAAAATAGAAAATTACTTCAAAAATCCATTTTAATTATTCAAAAATTCCTAGAAAATTCATTTAAGCTTTCAAAATTATTTAAAAATATTTAAAAATACCTGGTAATTCATTTAAAGCTTAGGACAATTATCTTTATTCGAAAAATATCCATGTTTAACCCCAACCACCCTTTTTCTTTAGAAAATGGTACATTTTACTTTTCCAACAGATTGATCATCCTCATATTTAAAAACTCCTGCATGTCATCAACTTAGGCACGTTGGTCCCACCGCTTCCAATTGAAGAGTCTTCCACTGCAACGGAAAATCCGGAAGCCGGTGCGACCGAGGCATCCTTCATACCTGCAGGAGGAGACTCCGAGTCACCGACAGAGGCCGATCTTGTGACTCAAGGCAAGCCCCGGTGCATTACCCAGTTTTCTTAAATTCTTAATTTAAATCAGAGTTATGCTTGTGCATTAGAGTTAGGAGTTGATTGAAACCCTAGAGCACTGATGATTCATTACCCAGCATATAATCCTATGCTCAGTAGATGGCTTAGGTGGCAAAAGCCTAGGAAGGAAATCTTTTACAGCAAGTTTTTGGTTGAGAATAAGAAGATGGATAATAAATTGACAGGCATGCGGCGGGATCAGTTTCGCTTTCATACTTTATATGTTATGATCAATTGCTATGGACCCTGATCCTGCCTGTGTCGCATAAGGCCGTCCGATGTGTGGCCTGGTTGGGCCGAACGTGCCTCATTCACTTACCGTCCTTAATGGGCTGCGGTAAGCCTTTCATCCTGTTGTACCTAAGCGCGGAACTAGACGAGACCAACTGGAAGGAGGAGGTTCGGGCGGGTGTCGAAGCACTGACACCCGGGTTCGGTGAGGATGGTTCCGACTAGGTGGCACTAGATGTTGGGTTGTCGTATGTGGGGTCGGTGTACACACATATGACGGGTGTTTGAGTATCCCTCTCGAGAGGTGGAAAACCTGATTCGAATCGTCTGTGGCTTGCCGGTTGTAAGCTGCCTGATCGCGACCAACATCGTAGTAAGAGAATTGATCTTATTAATGATGATTGTTTGACAACATGTTTGTCTGGGTGGATCCTGGTGGGTTAGTAGAATAGGAATAACTTATATGATCTAGGTAATAACTAAAAGGGTGAACTAAATTCTAAAGCTAAGGATTTACTATTAGGCCTGCCGTAGTGTGAGTTGACCTAATCACCCCGGCCTTGAGTTAGGAAGTCGGGTTTCGACCCAGTGGTCGGGTAAGTCTTGCTGAGTAACTAGTACTCAGGCTTCTTGCCTATGCTTTTTCAGGTGCAGAATACACTTGGTTTGAATGGGACCCTTATCTGAATCCTCCTTTCTTCTGATCTAAGCTTGGCTACCAATGAAGAAGTTAGATGTGTGCGTGAGTTGAAGGAAGATGAGAACTATGCTACTGTGGTTTTATGGCTGAGGAACTTATCAGCCGGAAATGTAATAAGTACCAAAACTTATGTGTAATATTTTAACTTATGTAATAAATGTGATGTGTATGTTGTAACCTGTGGACTCCTTCGAGAGTCCCCCCAAAAATCAAGCTCGATCCGGATGGGAAGGCCAAGTCAGGATACCCACATCCTGAAGGACTACCAAGGTTAGTCCGAATCTAGTGATTAGGCACTAAATCCGGGTTAACCTAGGCGGTTCTGCCACATCTGCTCTCTCTATTTCCTCTCTAGACTGCCCCACTTGTGCTAGCCTAGACTATAGTTCTGGAGGATCTAAGAGAGGAGAAACAGACTTTGGTTGATGAGAACAACAGTTTGAGAGAGGTGCTTAGTTGGATGTATGCTAGAGAGCCCCAACTAAGGATGATTTTAGAGAGCACCAAGAGAGCTAACGGTGATATGAGTGGACTTGGGTTAGGAGAGTGCAGTACTTCGGATGAGAAGAAGAGTTCCCCAACTAAGCTTAAGACTGCCTCTCCTCAGCCTAATCCTACTGTTGATGGGGTTTACCATGAGCCTCTCAAGGCGGCCCCAAAGAAGCAGTTCTGGACACCCAAGCCCTCACAGGCTAAGTTGGATAGTGTAGTGACTGAGATCCTCAAGCCTCCAGTGAGCAAGGAGAGAGTCTAGCAGCCTGCTCCACCCAAGGCTACTCCACCTAAGCCTAAGGCCTAGCCTAACCCCACTCCCAAGAAGCCTATCTACCACTATGACTTTTGCCAGTGGAATGGTCACTTGGAGGAGTTTTGCTTTAGGAGGAAGCGAGTTGAGAGGCAGGAGAGAGCCTGGGGGAACCAGGATCAGTTCTACTAGGGTGGTAGGTAGGATCCTCCCCACCATGGTGAGATGAGAGACCGCTTTGTTCGTGGTGAGAGAGGAGGCAGCTTTCAGGCCCGTGTTCCTGGCGGTGAGAGACGTTTTGCCAGCCGAGCTCCTGGTCGTTTTCAGCGCGGCCATGGACCTCGTGACCGAGGCTTTGGTAGCGGATTTGAGAGCTCATGCTTTGGAGGTCGTGGGTACCCAGATAGTCGTGATGCTTACTTTGACTGTGCTTTTCCCACTTTTGATTAGATGGCTCGGCACTGGTTCAGCAGTTTTACTAACCCCAGTGCCAGACCATTTGCTCACTCTCGCTTTCCTTGATTTTGCAGGATCGAGGCCTGGAGGACATATGGATCATGGACTTCGGTGGCTCTAGGGACATGACAGGGCATCGCAGATGGTTCTCCAGCCTCAAACCTGTGAGCACCAAGGAGTACATCACATTCGGGGATAATGGTCAAGGTAAAGTGTTGGGCGTTGGTTCTGTTGCGCTTTCTGGCAAGCTTTCCCTGAGAGAAGTTGCTTTGGTGAGGAATTTGGGGTTCAATTTGGTTTCTGTCTTCGCAACTTCTCGAGGAAGGGTTTGAGGTTCGCTATAAGGAGGGTTCTTCTTGTGTGCTTGATGCTGAGGAAAACCTTGTTTGTCCGATTTTTCCCTATGGGCAGGTTTTTAAGGTTGACCTTGCATTTGTTTCTAGCCCTCCTCGGTGTTTGGTAGCTGGTCCTTCTGTTGATATTTGGATGTGGCATACGAGGCTTGGCCATTTGAGTTTTGATCTGCTAGCCAGGTTGAGTCTTTGCTTTGTGATTTTTGTCCTCAAGCCTTGAGCTCCATTGTTAGGGAGGTTAGAGTAGGATTTAGCCTCCTAATCTAGAGGGTAGTTTAGGGTGGTTGCTTGGGACGAAATCCTACTTGTATACTGAATCTTTAGACCCTTCTTGGGCATCTAATTGAAGTGATTTCGTGCAGCAACCTTGTGTTCTTCTCCTCCCTTTTCTCCCTTTGGTTTCTGGCTCCAATCCTTGGTTTTTGGGTGTTTTCTTTGGCCAAGCTTGGAATCCCTACTATTGCTGTTGTTTCGGACTTGCCAGGACATGGAGATCATGCCTTAGATCATCTCAATCCAGTTGGATTGCCATGAGCAAGTCAGTTTGAGTTTTCCCCTTTTCTGCCCAAAAATTGCCCTCTTTACGAGATCTAAAATTCCTGCTAATCCCTTGATATTTTTGAGTAGATCTTTTGGAAATAGCTTTGGAATAGTGCTAGGATAGCCTGTGCAAAATTTTGTGAAGATCCGAGAAGATTTGGTCAAGTTTGAGGTTTGCAAACTCAAAATCCGAGTCTGATTTCTAGGCACACAGGATAGTCCGGTGGACTTAACAGTCTCCAAATGGGCTGAATTTTTAGTATGATGTTCCTCATGTTTTCATCAGCCTGTGGTTAAAATTTTATGATTTTTGGAGTCCATTTGACTAGGTTTTGGCATTTTTCTTTGCAACCTGATCTGCATGAAAAAGTCTATCGGATAGTCCGGTGTGGACAGGGTTTTTGGCCCCATATTTGGTTTGAGTTGTTCCTAGGGTTTGTGGTTTGTTCCGGGTGGTTTTGGGGTGCCTCGGGTCATTCCTAAGGTCTTTAGCACCTCATTTGCTAAGAGATCTTGGCGATCACTAGGCATGTTCATTTTGGTTGGTTTGTGTTTGTTTGCTTCCGTGTTTTTGGCTCAACCTCGCTTTGGTGGTTCTCATTGTATGCCTATACTCTTTTGCTTGCTGTGTATCAGTGAGATTCATCTAGGTGCGTTGAGTGGCTGGCGTGAGTTGTTGCTCCGTTTGGATTGCGGTCTTTGTGATCGTTGAGTTGAGTGCTTTCGCTTGCTTGGTGCGTATCCTCTCAATGGATGGCACCTTGCGCTACTAGACATGTATCTGTTCAGTGGACGGTGTCTAGTTCTTTTCTCAAGCACCAGTTTTGGGGTTTTGAGTTTTGAGTTTTAATTGCTCCTATTCACCCCCCTCTAGTCGCACGTCTCGGTCCTACAAGCACATGAGTGACAATGTATTCCTGCTGGTTGAAAACTCTAATACTATGCTCTTTCCCTGTTTTAAGGCATATGTCTAGGTGATATTACTGTTCATGTCCAGTTTTTTATTCTTCTAAATTATTCGACATTTTGCTGGTCAGCGTGAAAATGCGATAAACGGAGAGCTGTTCAATCCAAAAAGGATTACGGTGTAATTAGAGAGCGCATTTGGGGGAACGCTTTGTATGCGAAAAAGCTCCTATGTGGGAGCCTAATGTGACATGCGATGGCCCACACGATGTATGTCAGGACGGTAGTAATCTTTGAGCAATCGGTGAACCTAGCATTGCAAAGACATGTCGAGGATGTGAAAGGTTGGTCAAGAAAAGAAGTAAAGGACACAGCTATATGTGTGAGTCATATTATTTTCCCGCAACATAGGTAATATGTTTTCTAGTTTGACCAACTTCGATTTTCTACAATATGTGCTGCGTGTTCCATACATCCTATAACCATGAACATGCAATACCGGTGCTCGTGTCCAGTATGATACATCTAGATTGTATTTTGAATGCCTGAAACTATGGGTATACACTAGTTTACATATTCCCAAAACTGATATCTGCATTGCTGTTGTTTTCTCCCAAGTAAATACAACATAGCTATTATATTTTCAAAAATCCGCACTTCTCTTACAACTCCACTCTAGAATTATCTAAACAATGTGTAGGTGTAATTCTGCTATTTCTCTATTTAAGTATTTTTTGTGTTTTCCCTTGTGCTTGAGTTATTTTTCTTTCAAAATCCATGAACACCATGTTATCTCGAAGACCATCTAGAATGTGGTGCTCAAGGTGTGAAGGAATCTCAGTTTTCACTCAAGATACCAAAAACACTGGTACAAGATATTAGAAAGCATCCACAATAAAGCTAGAGTGATATTTAGAAACCAGGTCAGCTATGCTTGTTCAACCGAGGGAAGGTAATCTATAAATAATTTGTACACACTGAAGTCAATGTTAAGATGCATACTTAGGAACGCTAAAGTGATCCTTGAAACATACTTCTTCAACCGGGTGATGGTAATATGTAATTAACAAAACATAGTGAATTCAACATTTTGTAAGTTTCCTTTATTTCTTTTTAGTTTTCAACGGGGATGGAAATTGGCTGGTCAGCGCAAACACATACTGTATTGAGTGTTGTTTGCAAGGCCAATAAGAAGTGCTCATTTACTAATGCTGCCTTAAAAACACTGGCACAAGACATTAGAAAGCATGAACAAGAAAGCTAGAGTGCTTCTTCAACCAGAGGAAGGTAATCTGTAAATAATTGTACACACTGAAGTTAATGTTAGGATGCATTCGCAGGAATGCCAAAGTGATATTTCAAAAACTTCTTGAACCAGGTGAAGGTAATGAGTAATTAACTGAACATAGTGAAGTCAACATTTTGTACGATTCCTTTATTTCTTTTTAGTTTTCAACGGGGATGGAAATTGGCTGGTTAGCACACACACATGATGTACAGAGTGTTGTTTGCATGGCCAATAAGAAGGCTCATTTACTAGTGCAGACATAAAAAGTGTACAGTCCATTCTAGAAACCTAGTTGCACTATGGCCATTTATTTCGATGGAGAAAATTTGAGATTGTACTTATTTGCTGCCTGGAGTTATAGTTATATTTTTATATAAAATTAGTATGATCTTCATGATTTCCTTATGTGCCCACCATCTGGGAAGAGACAGAAAAAGTTGTCTGGTAAAGAGGGTGACCAGCCTAATAACAAACAGAAAAAGCCATCCAAGCGTGCATCACCAAAGGGTATTCGACATTTTGCCGTTCAGTGTGAAAAATGTGAGAATGGAGATTCATTCCATCCAAAAAGCGATATGAAGTAATTAGAGTACACATTGCGGAGGAACCCTTTGTGCGTGAAAATGCTCGTGAGTGGAAGCCTGTATGTCTGGATGGCAGTAAACTTGGGTAATAGATTAACCTAACGTTGCAACCCAAGTTAAGAAATGAAGGAGGCGCCTATGTGTGAGTCATATACTCCCTCGCAACCTAGAAAATATGCTTCCTAGTTTAACCTACTTATTTCTTTTGGTCAAGTCTCACTTTATTTTCTATCCTTTTTAAGGATATGCAAAAGAGCTGTGTATCCTTATTTTGAATGAGACTTCTAATGCATTGGACACTACTAAAACACATCGACATCTCGAAACTAACTAGTGCTTAGAGCTGTATGAGTCCTATTCCGAACGAAATGCTCCAAACATTGGTTGGCTATCCCATCGTGGTCTGGTGCTTCACTCCAGTTTTGAACCACCTTCTTCTTTGCTAATCATTCTTAGCACATGAGTGACAATGGATTCCTGCTGGTTGAAGACTCCGACATTATGTTCTTTCCATGTTTTAGTGCTCAAGTCTAGGTGATATTAGTGTTCATGTCCAGTTTTTGATTCATGTAGATTATTCAACATTTCGCTGCTTAGTGTGAAAATGCGAGAAATGAGAGCTGTCCATCTAAAAAGGCATACGGTGTAATTAGAGAGTGCATTTAGATGAGCGCATTGTCTGCAAAAAAGCTCATGAGTGGAAGCCTAATGTGACATGCGATGACCCACCTGATGTATGTTAGGGTGGCAGCAATCTTTGGGCAATTGATGAACCTAGCATTGCAAATATCTGTTGAAGATGTGAAAGGTTGGTCAAGATGAGAAGTAAAGGAGGCGGCTATATATGTGAGTCATATTGCTCTCCGATAACATAGTTAATATGGTTTCGAGTTTGACCAACTTTGATTTTCTACCATATGTGCTGCCTGTGATCCTATAATGATGAACATGCAATACTAGTTCTAATATCCAGTATGATGCACCTAGATTGTTTTTTTAATTCATGCAATTTTGGGTAGACACTAATTTACGTATTCCCAAAAATGGGTATCTATGTTATTGATGTTTTCTCCCAAGTACATACCACAAAGCTATTACTTTTCCAAAAATCCGCAATTCTCTTACAACTCTACTCTAGAATTGTCCCAACAACGTGTAGGTGTAATTCTGCTATTTCTCTAATTAAGTATTTTTGTGTTTTCCCTTGTGCCTGAGTCATTTTTCTTTCAAAATCTCTGAATACCTTGTATGGATTGGTATCTCGAAGACCATCTACAATGTGGTGCTCAAGGTGTGAAGGAATCTCAGTTTTCATTCAAGACACCAAAAACACTCGTACAAGACGTTAGAAAGCATCCAGAAGAAAGCTAGAGTGATATTTCAGAAACCATGTCAGCTACGCTTCTTCAACCGGGGGAAGGTAATATGTAAATAATTGTACACACTGAAGTCAATGTTAAGATGCATTCTCAGGAATGCCAAAGTGATCTTTCAGATACTTCTTCAATGGGGTGAAGGTAATGTGTAACTAACTGAACATAGCGAAAGTCAACGTTTTGTATGTTTCCTTTATTTCTTTTTCGTTTCAACAGGAATGGAAATTGGCTGGTCAGCGCACACACATGCTGTACTGAGTGTTGTTTGCAAGGCCAATATGAAGTGCTCATTTACTATTGCAGCCATAAAAAGTGTACAATGCATTCTAGAAACTTAGTTGCACTATGGCAATTGATTTCGATGGAGAAAATTTGAGACTGTATTTATTTGCTTCATGGAATTGTAGTTTTATTTTTACATGAAATTAGTATGATCTTCTTGATTATCCTATGGGCCCACCATTTGTGAAGAGATAGAAATAGTTGTCTGGTAAAGATGGCGACGGGCCAGCCGAATGACAAACCGAAAAAGCCATCAAAGCATCCATCACCAAAGGGTATTAGACATTTTGCAGTTCAGTGTGAAAAATGTGAGAAATGGAGATTCATTCCATCCAAAAAGCAGTATGAAGTAATTAGAGTATGCATTGTGGAGGAACCCTTTGTGTGCGAAAATGCTCGTGAGTGGAAGCCTGTATGTCAGGAGGGCAATAAGCTTTGGGGAGTTGATTAACCTAACGTTGCAACCTCTCAAGGATGGGAATGGTTAGTCAAGTTAAGAAATTAAGGAGGCGCCTATGTGTGAGTCATATTACTCTTTGGCAACCTACAAAAAATGCTTCCAAGTTTAACCGACTTATTTCTTTTGGTCAACTCTCACTTTAATTTCTATCCTTTTAAGGAATATGCAAGAGCTGCGTATCCTTATTATGAATGAGATTTCTAATGGAATGGACACGTATTTTACAACACATCGACATCTTGGAACTAGCTAGAGCTTAGAGCTATATGAGTCCTATTCTGAACTAAATGCTCCAAATATTGGTTGGCCATCCCATCGCAGTCAACAATGGTTGCCCATCTCATTGCAGTCAGGTGCTTAACTCCAGCTTTGAACCACCTTGTTCTTTGCCAATTAGTCTTAGCACATGAGTGACACTGGATTCCTGCTGGTTAAAAATTCTAATACCATGTTCTTTCCATGTTTTAGGGCACATGTCTAGGTGATATTACTGTTCATGTCCGGTTTTTTATTCTTCTAAATTATAAGACATTTCCTGCTACACTGTGAAAATGCGATAAACGGAGAGCTGTTCCATCCAAAAAGGAGTGCGGTGTAATTAGAAAGCGCATTTGGGGGAACATTTTGTTTGCGAAAAAGCTCCTGTGTGGAAGCCTAACGTGACATGCGATGACCCACCCGATGTATGTCCGGACGGCAGTAATCTTCAAGCAATCGGTGAACCTAGCATTGCAAAGATATGTCGAGAATGTGAAAGGTTGGTCAAGATAAGAAGTAAAGGACGCGGCTATATGTGTGAGTCATATTATTCTCCCGCAACATGGTTCCATACATCCTATATTCATGAACATGCAATACTAGTGCTCATGTCCAGTATGATAAATCTAGATTGTTTTTTGAATGCCTGCAATTATGGGTATACACTAGTTTATGTGTTCCCAAAAATGGTATCTACGTTACTATTGTTTTGTCCCATGTACATACCACATAGCTATTATTTTTTCAAAAATCCGCATACCATGTACTGTCTTGCAACCTAGAAAATATGCCTCCTTGTTTAACCTACTTATTTCTTTTGGTCAACTCTCACTTTAATGTCTATCCTTTATAAGAATATGCAAGAGCTGTGTATCCTTAACCCCAATCTGATTGATAGCTTCTCTACCACTCAACTTCACTCCATTGTTCATCAAATACCATTTCTTCTAACTCATCCTCCATCTCAATTGTTTTTCTCTCAAATGACATGCCATAGAATTCATATTCATCTTCTTCAGTTGTGTCAGCTACCACTGAGTAAGGATAGCTTTGCTCATTGATCATTTATGCTGCAAATTCCTTTATAGATGAAGAATTAATTATGTCAGATCTTTGAGACATTGACGAATCTGATTTCACTTTCTTCATCTCAGCAAGTGGTTCTTCACCGGCTTGAGAATTATGCAGCATTTCCCTTATAGTAAATTCATCCACTAGCTTTGTCTGATGGAAGTGATTCTGCAATGATATATTATTGGTAACTCTAATGTCTTCACTTCCACAAAGCTTGAGCTAGCTTCAGTTGTCTTGAAGGGAAGTAGTTGATCTTCTTCCTCCTCAAACATGCTGAAACTCTACAGCTGTGGAGTGGGCATGAGCATCTCCTCCTATTTTGGTTCTTCTTCCTTGAATAATTTCGATAGCATCTCTCCTGTATTTTGGCCTTCATCAATTTTCCTTAGTGGAATTTCTTCTTCCTCTAAGTATTCTTGTGGGAGAGGTCCTGCACACTTGAGTGGTTCTCCAAAACTAGTAGGTATCTAGTGTAATCTCTTATATTCTTCGTCATCAAATCCAAATGACACTAGTGTATGAAGTGTAGGTAGTTGGGCTTCTAATGTAGGTGCCACCTTATCCACTTCTGCTTCTTCTTCTTCTTCTACTTCACTTCGTTCCCTTTCTTCCTTGGAGGTCAAACAAATATTTGATAAGATTTCATTGGCTTCATTAGTAGACTTGCTCATAAGCGATCCTCCAGCACACATGCATGACCATAATTTGTTCCACACATGCAAAATAATTCTCCATTTATTTTGACGGAGAAAATTTTAGATTGTCTTTATTTGCTTCATGGAATTGTAGTTTTATTTTTATATGAAATTAGTATGATCTTCTTGATTATCCCGTGTGCCCATCATCTGGGAAGAGAAAGAAAAGGTTGACTGGTAAAGATGGCGACTAGCCTAATAACAAACAGAAAAAGCCATCAAAGCGTGCATCACCAAAGGGTATTCGACATTTTGCCGTTCATTCCATCCAAAAAGCGGTCTGAAGTATTAGTGTAAGCATTGCAGAGGAACCCTTTGTGTGCGAAAATGCTCATGTGTGCAAGCCTGTATGTCTAGACGGCAATAAGCTTTGGGGAATTAATTAACCTAACATTGCAACCCCTCAAGGATGGGAATGGCTAGTCAAGTTAAGAAATGAAGGAGGCACCAATGCGTGAGTCATATTACTCTCTCGCAACCTAGAAAATATGCTTCCTAGTTTAACCTACTTATTTCTTTTGGTCAACTCTCACTTTAATTTGTATCCTTTTTAATTTTGTTATGATTACACACTATCATCCATCGCCGATCGCATGACATCGACGCGTTTGCCGACAGGATTTCACGAGCTCTTGTGATGCCTGATCCAAACGATTTGGGAAGAATTTAACGTTTACATCTGCTGTGTTTGCTTTTAAGGGAGAAGTAGAGCTATCCACCGCATTCGCACACCCAACCTTCCAGGTTGCAAGGTCAAGCCAGGTGGCATGCCCACAGCATCGTTGGTTGGCTCCCTAGCAAGAAGCCCATCGGAGCCACCACCCGGGAGACGAGCATAGCAGCAGTGCGATCCCCGGCTCCTCGTGTGCCTCTACCATAGGATGACCTCACTGGTGTTTTCTTGTAGCAACACACTCTTTGGCACACCTGGTGGGACACCACATCTTCACCAAGACATGGCACCAGAAACATCCAACAAGAAGAACGAGATGACTATTTTGACTCGCCATGACCCTGCAACCTGGCCAAAAGACAAAGATGCTCCACAAAAAGCTTGATGAACTTCTGCCTGAGCATAGATAGGTCTACAACTACATTCTCATTGAGATGTCTGAAGAACTCCTTGATCACTTCACCTAGACACGGAGCAGCGGCGTCAAGTCTGTTAGGCATCCAGAGATTCATCTCCACAGCATAGACGTGTCCACACCCTCAGAAGAACGCAGCAAAGCCCTTCGAGAGGAGATGAACACCATGATCTCTCATGCCATGTTGCGCCTAGCTGAAGCCCTAATTAATTCAATGGACAATAATGTAGCACGGGTGGTCCATTCTATCCAAGCTAGTGAATATGCCTAGCAGGTCGGGCTAACAATCGGCGCTTTTTCTAGAGAAACCAAATTCTACATTTGGCCCCTCAATGTTCCGCCTATCAATACATTAGAGGGCACCAAGGCCGAGTTCATCTCGCATGGCCTGCAGAGCTTTAAAGATCAACCTATGATCTATGATGAACCACCAGCTTACATCCTAGATGGTTATGTCTACCAGCTCATATACAGGTTACTACTGAGAAGGCGAGCAGCCCTATCAACGACATCCACCAAGCAAGAACCCCACTAGGCAAGTCACACAGGTGGTGGCAAAGACAAGGCCAATGACTACAAGACCACCACTTGGCAAGCACGATACGGATCCTGGCTAGTTTTTATCAACCAGGGCAGCTTCATCGCCAATAGTGGGTCAGCTGTTCCACCGGACCTAGATGAAATTCTTAGAAATCGATATGGAATGACGCCAGTGAGAGGTGCCATCACTTACACTATCCAGAGGCCTATAATCAATTCCCACCCCTGCCCAAGTTCAAGGTACCGGAGTTTTCTAAATTCGATGGTAACGACAGTACCACCATTGTAGAACATATTAGCCAATACACGACTCAACTAGGGATTGCATCATCAGCCGACCATATGAAAATTCAGCACTTCTCGTTATCTCTGATGGGACTAGCGTTTGGGTGTTACACATCATTGGCACCTGGATCTATCCCAACGTGGAAACAACTAGAAGAACTGTTCTACACTCAATTTTCTCGGGTTCAGAAGAAGCTACATTCATGGATCTTATGGCACTCCACCAGCACCCTAGGGAATCTGTTGGCCAGTACGTCCAGTATTTTAGGGAAGCCAGGAACATGTGCTATTCCCTACATTTGTCAGAAAAGAACCTGAGTGAGATAGCATACAATGTCATACATCGGACCACTAGGCTCACCTAAGGGCTGACGGATTTCAACTCCATTAGCCATCAATATGGTGGATGGGCTGTTGAGGTGGGCAAGGTTGTCACCAAAAGCTAGCCTAGTCCCTTTGTCTTAACCATCAATATGGTGGATGCCTCATCTAGCTCAAGGAACAAGGCTAGTGCCAATCTGAATGATGATCGGTCGGAAAAATGAAGAATGACCAATGGTGCGGCCAATGCCGTGACCAATTCAAAGGACAAAGGCAAGGCCAAGGCAGACCCAAAAGACGATTGGCTGTTATAGTTCAAGCCAACACTTGACTCCAAAGGAGATCGCCAGGAACCGCTGGTCTTGACCTGAGTCTAGGGTCTTGATTGGTGTATACGCCTATCACCACGAACAACGCGAGAAACGTCAGCTGCGCGAACAGGAGAGAGACCGTTCTCATGGCCAGCACGACTGGCAACAAGATCGCTACCAACATCCAAGCTACCAATGTCACGACGAGCGTTACTTCCAAGAGTCCTGCCATGAGCAGGAAGAATGCCATCGTTTTGAACACCGTCGTGACGAGTTGTGCCACTACACCGAACATCATCGGGAAAGATGCGACCATCCTAGAGACTACAAGTTCAAAGGGCACTGGTAATGCCCGTTCTTGTGCTACTGCTGGGATCAAGGCATAGAGCATCTGCCTACCATTGAATATTGCCTACAGTGTTCAGCTCCTCAATGCCTGGATGAGTATGTTTCTGTGTTCCTAGCGGTTGGGATGACTTCAGTTGGCACCACGACATCATCCACAGCTGTCATCGGAATGATCAGGGTGCAAAGAAGTGGCCCAACAGATCTCAGAGCAGCTGCATCACTGAAGGCATACACAAAGACCCGCAGGTACAGTCTTGAGGAGAAGAGTCAGCCAAGAAGCATGAAGAATGTCACCAGCCCAAATGGTGCCCTAACAGACTTTCTCAGCCACAGAAACGCAGGGTTCAATGCCTGCGTAGCCTTGAGGAAGCCGAAGCAACATACCTTTGGCTGTTAAAACAAGTGAACTCAGGACCAGTTGCCATACCAACCTATCGACGCAAGCTCCCGCCAGTTCTCCCTAGGCAACCTGCAGTGTGGAAAAAGAAGTAACCAGAGGCGCTGCATAACCAGGGAGAAGATGACGCGGCGCCGATGGAGAACGATGAAGAAGATTTGCTCGAGGAAGGGGGAGCCAATGGATCAGCTGATATCAATATGGTCTTCTTTCTACTAGAGGAATTCCGCAACCCCGTGTCGATCCAAGAATCAGTAGCGCAACTCAACTTGCGACCAGTGGCAATTATCTTTGAAAAGCTGGTAAACAAGAATTACTACTATCTGAAGCCACTCTTGCACAAGGTTTATATTAATCGCAGGCCAGTTGGCAAGATCATAGTTGATATAGGCGCAACAGTCAATCTCATGCCGTAAGCAGTGTTCAAGAAGTTTGACAGAACCGATGATGGCCTCATCAAAACAAACGTCGCCCTTAACGATTTTAAGGGCGAATCGACAAGAGCCAAGGGTGTCTTCAATGTTGAGCTGACGATAGGACACAAGTTGGTCAACACATCATTCTTTGTTGTGGATACCAAAGGACCTTACACCACCCTGGTTAGCTGTGACTGGATTCATGCCAATTGTTGCCTCCCATTAACCATGCATTAGTGTCTTAATCAATGGGATGACGATGAAGTCGAGATAGTACCAGGTGACGACTCCAATGATGTCTCCATTGCAGAAGCTTCATTCAGGGGAGCACAAGGAACAGAGTGCCTCACAGGGCGAGAAGAGCAGGACACGGAGTACGTTGAAGGTTCAAACAATGGGCTAACGCCGATTCCAGCAACCGGCATCAATGCGTAAATACGCAAATTTGTACCAAGGCCGGTCCTAAAGATCGATCGATTTTTAAAGAATTCCATATTAATGTACGTTGGGTGGCCGATCGAAGAGATCGGCCCCAAAAAATATTTGTGCAATTTACTAGTGGTAGTAATGAATTCTTGGCCGATGATCAACATCAGGCCCCTTATTATTTCGGTCGACTCGCGTTCTATACCATTTGCAGCGTAGAAGTTGCAGAGGAAGGGAAGCTGGGTTCTGATTTCAGGACGGCCGACGAATTGGAAGAAGTTGACATCGGCCTAGGCGACCGTCCTCGACAAGTTTATGACAGTAAGGAATTGGATCATGAATTCAAACTACAATTAGGTAATCTTTTGAAAGAATTCTCTGATTGCTTTCGCATGGGAATACCATGAAATATCTAGTTGGACTGGTCTATTATGGAACATTGACTCCCCATTAAGCCCAGTGAGGACCGAAAGAGCGACCTCAAAACGAAGAGTGAATAGGTCGACAGTAAAAACCTACAACCCCCAAAAACCCTCTCTTCTTAAACGAGCAAGGTTGCATAGCAAGAGCAAGCTACCAACCATAGGACTCATAGAGGAAACCTAGCGAAAGCACACAAAAGCACTCACTCAAACACTAAGAGAAAATGACGAAAAACAAGCCAAAAACCCACCGGCACAGAAGCCATTGGACGGTCCTATGGTTAACCAATGGACGGTTCTGTGTTGCCACCGGACGGTCCCATGGTGAACCACCGGACGGTCCCGTGGACCCCCGGACGGTCCTGTGGTGAACCACCACACGGTCCTGTGGTGCCACCGGACGGTCGTGTGGTGAACCAGCAGACGGTCCTGTGGTGCCACCGGACGGTCCTGTGGTGAACCACTAGATGGTCCTGTGGTACCACTGAATGTTTTGGGCAGACAAAAAACTGCAGGCTGGTAGAACCACGAGAACCGATCCAAAACTTGCCCAAATGAACTCCAAACTTCACCAAACTTTGTAGGGACTTAGTTAAAACCGTGAAGAAGATTTTCACAAAAGATCAGGCAAAGGCCCTAAGATCTCTTCACATATCTAACTTTCCCCAAAGTGAAGTCCACAAGGCAAGAACGAAAGAACTTGGGGCTACTCGTGGATCTGAGACTTGGCACACCAAAACCACAATCTCTCCACGTCCTATCAGTCCAAAACACCGACAAAAGAAAGATCTAGGGCTTGGTCAAGCACAAACACACCAAAAGACCAAGGAACCAAGATCAAAAGCTAATCAAGAGAGGGGGAAGCAAGCACACACAAGGGGCTACACGAAATCCATCTATTAGATGCCTCAATGAGGTCTTAGTTTCAGATTACAAGATAGGGGATTCGATCCCAAGCAGTCTCCCACTTCCTACCCTATTACAATGGTGATTAGATCACTCCAATCTCACTTTTCCTTAAGCTCTTTGTTTGGTGATGAAAATTGCTGCTCTCAACTAGCCTAAGCAACCCTAAACCAGCCAAGAGAGAGAGAGATATGACAGCCATCTCTCTTATTTATACTACACCTCTGTTGCCCTAAGGCAGTTTTGCACTTAACCCCTATTTTATAGACTCATACACTAACAAGGCTTGTAGAGGCTAGAAAAGACCGCAATAACTCAGATGAACGGCCATGATGGAGTCCATGCAACTTTGGTTTCTCCGCCTTGTCCTGATGTCCTCCACGTGTCTAGTAGTTCATCCCCTTGGGGTAACTTCGGTTTTGGCGATACTAGTAACCAGCCCCTAGTTTTGACGGTGAAACCAAGAAATGATCTTGAACCCCATTTTTGACGCTCAAACCGAGAAACGATTGTGGGCTTCAACACTTGGGTGATTTTATGGCTCACAACACTGTCCTGCACCCAAGGTCACACTTATGGGCTAAGCCTAACTTGGACCGCAACTCAAGCCACCTGCTGGTCCACTTGGCAAGGGTTTTGTCATGACACGGTCACACTTGGGCACCGCCTTTCAGTCCACTCGAGAGGGCTTTTCTCCAGGTCACGCTTAGGAGGTGCTTGCTGTCCTTCAGCAAGTCTTCAATGTTGACAAGCGCTCATCACAGCCAGGACGAAAGACCAGACTCGGTACACTTGAGTCCCTCAATCTCCCCATTGATGAGTGCCTTGTCAAAACCCTCACCAACCACCTGAAATCATAGTCAAAGAAGGAAAAGTGTAACAAAGAGCAACAGAAGAAAGAAAAAAAAGAAAATTCCTCTCAAGTGCCCAAAAGCCAAAGAAAGGTAAAAACAGGAGCACTAGAAGTGAACAAGAGCAAAACCAAAAGATCGCCCCCTAAGACAAGGGTAACTACTCAATGCAGCCAATCAACAAAGTATGACCCCTCAAGAAAGAGGCAGGGCTCAACATAGTCATGCTAGAAGCAAAGGACCAGCTCCTCCAGAAAGAGGCAAAGGCTCGACACAGGTAGCCAAAAGAGCATGCCAAAACTTCAACTCCCCCTGCATTTGAGCCCATCTCACAATGCAGCTCTCCCCCTAGAATGATGCACTCTCCCAACTCTCCCCCATGTTCAAGGTACTATCCCCATGTTCAAGGTGGTTGTTACTTCTCCCCCTTGTTGACAATGCACACATCAAGTCCCATGAGAAAAATGTTGTGCAAATGCAACTTGGTGTAACAAAGAGCTCAAAAGGGATGGAAAGCTAGCAGATAAATGTTCTAGCATACAGAGCATGTGAGGGCAACGGAGCATGCAACAAGCTCAAATGAACTACCTACTCAGGTCAAGAGCAAAATGTCATATTTAGGTTTTGGTTACAAAGAGAACATCGCCAACATGAATAGCATCTACCAAGATAGGCGTGAATAACAAAATGCTAGCAATGCATACAAGATGTAATAATCCTAACCAGAACATATCCAACATGCCATAAGCAATTCATAGACTTGCACATTTTCAGATTTAAGCAATTATCATTTTAAGCAAGCTTTACTTATGTGCCATGGGTTATTTGCTTGTCATGCCACTTTTTACCAACCAATGCCAAGCCTAGGCCTAGAAAGACCATCAGAAGCTTAAAACACGGTTTTAGTCATCCACAGCCAGGTCTGAGTTCTCACCAAAGTGAAAAAGTGAGCAATCTCAATCCAAGTCAGTGAGACAAAGCAAATCCACCTGGATCTTTTCATTTCAGCTCAAGCTAATACCAATCTCACATCTATGTGTTTGATGCTAGGATGTAACACAGGATTCTTCTCAACACTAACTGGCACTAGAACTGTCACGCATGATTGGTATCCTCCCATAGGTTAGGCCATAGTCCTTAAGGGTAGAAAGCATCCAAATAATCTAGGAGCAGCAACGTATTCTACCTCACATGTAGAAAAAGCTACACTAGACAGCTTACTAGATTACCAAGAGACTAAAGATGTGCCCAGAAGCTGACACATACTAGAGGTTGATTTACGTTCTAATCGTCACCCAGCAAAGTTAGAATCTGTGAAACCAAGGAGGGGAAGAGAGGAATTTGCGGAGTACCACAAGCCAAACTCTGGGGTGAATTTTATACCTTAGGATCCGCTTTACAGTGGTGAGGTGTGATGCCCTTGGAGAAGCATGAAAACGAGCGCACAGATCTATAGCAAACTATACGTTCGGCCTTGTAGCCATCACGTACACCAGGGACCCGATCATCCCTCAGTACATTTTTTTATCAACCTCCTCTCCTTCATTGTCCTTGTCCAGAGCTGACTTGATCTCCTGCAGGTGCCATGGTACAATAGCCAATCTCGTTGCCAAAGAAGCAAAGTCCGGCGTGTTTGACAATCTTCTTCTTATCATCGTCGTCGCTATCGGAGTCAGAGTCACTTGAGCTGCCGTCACAGTTGCTGAGGCTAGCGATGAAAGCATGATCGCGCTCCTGAGCATGCTTTTGGTAGTGCTTGACAAACTCCTTCTTGTTGAAGAACGACCACTTCTTATCGCCTTTGAACTTGCCCTTCTTCTTATCGGAGTTGTACTCGCCCTTGTGCTTGTAGTCACTCTTGCTGGTGGAGTACTTCTCCTGAGGTCTCCTCTGGGGCTAGGCGGTGATGAAGTGGTCCATCTTCCCACACTCATAGCACTGGAGCTTGTCACCTCTTATGCGGCTCATCCTGTTGGAGTAGAGGCATTGGAGCTTGTTGGATAGCAGGCACAACTTCTCATCATCAAGTCCCTCTAGCTACTCCTCTATAGCTGAAAGCAAAGAGAGGGCATAGCCCACAAAAGGGTTAGGGTTAGTAGCACCATGACAACTAGGGCTAGACATAAGAGCTAGGCTCTTAGGAGTTGTCCCACTCATCCTGGCTCGTGCCTAAGTGTCAACCTTCGAAGCCTTCAACTTGCTATAAAGCGCATTTGTGGAAAGGGTCTCATAGCCAATTGACTCGACTATAGACTCTTTATTCAGTTGCCAAATACTCAGATCTAGAGCATAGAGAAGCTTGCATGCTTGCTCATGGTTATTGTAAGGCAACACCGCATTCTTGCATTCACAAGGATCTTGTTCACAATCGATTGAAAATGACTGAACATTCCATCGATGCTCTCACCAGATTACTGGGAGAAATTCTCATACTCCCTCTTGACCTCACACAACCAAGCCTTGACCAGAATGGTCCCCTCATGGAGGTTACTAAGGGTTGTCTAGATCTCATGTGCCGTCTTCAATTGCACCACTCTATCAAACTCAGGACAGTACAATGCTGTAAGTAGGAAATTCCTAGCCTTGTTATTTGCTTCGTGTTTCGATTGCTGTTGTTGGGTAACATGGTTCTCTATCACTTGATAGCCAGCTTCTTGACAAATATCCTAGATGGATGAATGTTGGCTCTGAAGGAACGAAGACTTGTGTTGCTTCTAATATGAGAAATCTGAGCCATCAAACGCTCGAATCTTGTCAACTGACTGATCCATGCTCGCCTCTCTATGGATCTAGAACCGGTTAAGGTATACAAGACCCTAACTTGGATCTAATACCAATTGAGGACCGAAAGAGCGACCTAGAGGGGGGGTTGAATAGGTCGACACTAAAAACCTACAACCCCCAAAACCCTCTCATCTCAAACGAGTAAGGTTGTGTAGCAAGAGCAAGCTACCAACCCTAGGACTCATGGAGGATACCTAGCGGAAGCACACAAAAGCACTCACTTAAATGCTGAGAGAAAACGAAGCACAAACGAGCCAAAAACCCGCCGACACAGAAACCACTGGACGGTCCTATGGTGAACCACTGGATGGTCATATGGTGAACCACCAAATGGTCCTGCCGTGCCACCGGATGGTCCTGCGGTGAACTACCAGATGTTTTGGGCAGACAAAAAACTGCAGGCCATTAGAACCAAAGGAACCAATCCAAAACTTGCCCAACTGAACACCAAACTTTGTAGGGACTTAGTTTAACCCATGAAGAACCTTTTCCCAAAAGATCAAGGTCAAGGCCCTAAGATTTCTACACGGATCTAACTTTCCCCGAAGTGAAGTCTACAAGGCAAGAAGGAAAGAAATTGGGGCGACTCGTGGATCTGAGACATGGCACTCCAAAACTACAAACCCTCCACATCCTATTAGTCCAAAACACCAGCAAAAGAAAGATCTAGGGCTTGGTCAAGCACAAACACACTAGAAGACATGAACCAAGATCAAAAGCCAATTAAGAGAGGGGGAAGCAAATACACACAAGGGGCTGCACGAAATCCATCTATTAGATGCCTCAAAGAGGTCTTAGATTCATATTACAAGATGGGGGATTTGATCCCAAGCAGCATTCCACTTTCTACCCTCTTACAATGGCGATTAGATCACTCCAATCTCACTTTTCCTTAAGCTCTTTGCTTGGTAATGAAAATTGCTACTCTCAACTAGCTAAGCAACCATAAACTAGTCAAGAGAGATAGATATGATAGCCATCTCTCTTATTTATATTAGACCTCTATTGTCCTAAGGAAGTTTTGCACTTAACCCCCTATTTTACAGACCAATACACTAACAAGGCCTATAGAGGCTAGAAAATACTACAATAACTCAGATGAATGGCCATGATGGAGTCCATGCAACTTCTATTTTTTTGCCTTGTCCCGATGTCCTTCACATGTCCAGTAGCTCATCCCTTTGGGGTAACTTCGGTTTCGGCGATACCGATAACTAAGGGACTCAAGTGTACCGAGTCTGGTCTTTCATCCTAGCTGTGATGAGCGCTTGTCAACATTGAAGTGTTACTGAAGTAAGAGCGAGCAGAAGTTCACCGAAGTGTGACCTTGTGGCGGCACTCGAGTGTGACCGAGGCATGACAAAATTCCTACCAATTGGGCTGATAGGTGGATTGGGTTGAGGCCTTAATTAGGCTCAGCACATAAGAGTGACCTTGGGTGCGGGACGGTGTTGTGAGCCATAAAATCACTCAAGACTGGAGGCCCAACTATCGTTTCCTAGTTCGAGCGTCAAAACTAGGGGCTTGGTTGCCGGTATCCCAAAACCAGAGTTAACCCCGAGGGATGAGCTACTGGACATGTGGAGGACATCGAGACAAGGTGGAGAAACCGAAGTTGCAAGGAATCCATCGTGGCAGTTCATCCGAGTTATTGCGGTCTTTTTTAGCCTCTACAGGAGTTTTAGTGTAATGAGTCTGTAATATAGGGGGTTTAGTGCAAACTGCTTAGGGTAATAGAGCTATAGTATAAATAAGGAGAGGGCTGGTCATTAGCTTCCTCTCTTGGCTGGTTTAGGGTTTGCTTAGACTTAGGTTTAGGCAACCATTTTTGTTTCCAAGTAAGAGCAACAATTTCCAAGTGCTCTAGAGAGATCTAGGGCCATAGAAAGAGGGTAGGAAGTGAGAGGAAGCTTGGGGATGACATCCCTTCTTGTAATCAGACCTTGCACCCTGTTTTGGAGATTAATAGATGGAATTTCATGCAGCATCTTGAGTCCTTGTGTGTAGCTCCTCTCCCTCCCCCTTCCTTTTGGTTTTGGGTGAAATCTCAAGGGCTTTTGGTGCTTCCATTTGCCTACAAGATTTTCCCTTCTCTTTTCCTATTTTGGATTTGCAAGGACATGGAGATTATGTCTTAGAACATCACAATCCCGTAGGATTACCACTAGCAAGTCGAATTTGAGTTTTCCCCTTTCTTACCCAAAGACTCTCTTCTTCGCAAGATCTGAAATCCCCGCTAATCCTGTGATCTTGTTCAGTAGATCTTTTGGGAAAAGCTTTGGAATAGGGTCTAGATAGCCTATGCCAAATTTCGTGAAGTTTGGAGAAGATTTGGTCAAGTTTCGGCTTTGGGAGCTCATTTTTCTACAGCTTTGTCGGACAGTCCGGCGTGCTACCGGACAGTCCGGTACGTGCTACTGGATAGCCTAGGATGTACTACTGGATAGTCTAGGACATGGCTGTGTAGGCTGCTCTATCGGATAGTCTGGCATGCTACACCGAATAGTTCGGCGTGCTACCGGACAGTCCGGTGTTGGCCTAGCTATTGCCTTCTTTGGCTCTTTTTGCTTCAGTGTTTCGCTATGACTTCTAGCTGGTGTCCTTGTACTGCATGCCCATACTCAAACTCATCAGTTGATCTAGGGATGCACTTGATTGTGTAGAGTGGCTGGTAGAGCTCGCAAGCCTAGGTTTTGATCTATTTCGCTTTCGTCCGTTCCGTGAGTGTTTGAGTGACTATCTTCCATTGTTTTACTGCCTCTTTGAGTCCTAGGGTCAATAGCACTCAGTTGCTATGTGATCTTGCTCAATAGAGAAGGGAGGGTTTTTAGGGTTGCAAGATTTAGGTGTCGACCTATT
Source organism: Paspalum vaginatum (assembly GCA_030272315.1). NCBI lineage: Eukaryota > Viridiplantae > Streptophyta > Magnoliopsida > Poales > Poaceae > Paspalum > Paspalum vaginatum. The sequence continues at coordinate 30,039,140 of CM059018.1, read as the reverse complement.
CACCTCCCCTTTAGGTTGTCCTTTCGGTCCTCAATTGGTATCTGAGCCAAGTTAGGGTCTTCTATACCTTAACCAATTCTAGATCCACAGAGAGGTGACCATGGATTTGTCCATTGGCAAGATTCCAGGGTTCAATGGCTCAAATTTCACATTTTGGAAGCAGCGCATGTCTGCATTCCTTCAGAGCCAACATTCGTCCATATGGGATATTTGTCAGGATGCTGGCTATCAAGTGGTAGAGAATCATGTTATCCAACAGCAGCAATGGGAACATGAAGCAAGCAACAAGGCAATGAACTTTCCGCTTACTACCTAGTGCCGTCCTGAGTTCGATAGGGTTGTGCACTTAAAGATGCCACATGAGATCTGGACTACCCTCAGTAAATTCCATAAGGGGATGTGTCAGGTCAAGGCTAGGTTATTTAAGGTGCACAAGAGAGAGTATGAGAACTTCTCCCAGCAACCTGGTGAGAGCATCAACGGAATGTTCAGTCGTTTTCAGTCGATTGTGAACAAGATCCATGCAAATGCAAGAAATGGGGTGTTGCCTTATAATAACCATGAGCAAGCTTGCAAGCTTCTCTATGCTCTAGTTCGAAGTATTTGGCAACTGAAGAATGTGTCTATAGTCTAGTCAGTTGACTATGAGACCCTTTCCACTTATGAGCTTTATAGCAAGTTGGTGGCTTCGAAGGTTGACTCTCAGGCTTATGCCAAGATGAGTGGAACAACTCCCAAGAGCCTAGCTCTTATGTCTAGCCCCAGCTGTGGTGGTGCTGCTAACCCTAACCCTTCTGTTGGTTATACTTTGTCTCTGATTTCAGCTACAGAGAAGGAGCTTGAAGGACTAGATGATGAGAAGCTGTGCTTGCTGTCCAACAAGTTCCAACGCCTCTACTCCAACAGGATGAGCTGTAGAAGAGGTGACAAGCTCTAGTGTTACGAGTGCGGGAAGATGGACCACTTCATCACCGATTGCCCCTAGAGGAGAGCTTAGGAGAAGTACTCCGCCGGCACGCATAAGGGTGAGTACGTCTTCGACAAGAAGAGGGGCAAGTATAAGGGCGACAAGAAGAAGTGGCCGTTCTTCAATAAGGAGTTTGTCAAGCAGTATCAAAAGCACGCCTAGGAGCATGACTGTGCTTTCCTCACCAGCATCAACGACTGTGATGGCAGCTCTAGCGACTCTGGCTCCAACAGTGACGATGATGATGAGAAGAAGATCATCAGGCATGCTCGACTTTGCTTCTTTGGTGATGAGATCTACTACTGCACCATGGCGCTAGCAGGAGATCAAGCCGGCTCCACCGACTTGGACATCTGCAACAAGTCCAACGCCGAGCTTCAGTTAAGTGGTGATGATGAGGAAGCTATGCTCATTGCTTTGAGGAACCAGGATTGCTTGCTTAGAGTAGCTACTAAGGATCTTAGACTTGCAAATGCTAAGGTTGCTACTCTAGAGGCTTAGCTTGAGACTATCAAGTCTAAACTTGCATGTGCATTGGATGATCTTGTTGTTGGTTAACAAGCTTGTGATGTTGCTGATGAGATAGAATGCAGTGATTATCAGGTCCTAGCTATTGAGTTGACTGAATGTAGATCTACTTTTCTCTACTACTGTAGCATTAGAGGAGTTGAAGGCAAGGCCAACTTTGCTTGCTACTTGTATTGTTTGTCCAACCCTTAGGAAGGAGTTCGAAGAGACTAGGGCTGCTTTGAGGAAGTCTGAAAAGACTACTAGCCCTATTAGTGCTGATTGTCCCAAGTGTGAAGGCCTTAGAGGTAGGCTTGATGATTTGGCCATTGAGAAGGTCTAGTTGGAAGATGAGAATACCTATCTTAGGACCATTCTCAGTTGGATTTTGGCTATGGAGCTGCAGCTTGGCATGATTATTTCCTCTTTCAAGTTGAGTGACAAGTTGGGGGTTGGCTACCACTACACCCAAGCTAATTTTGATCAGCTGTATGGGAAGTTAGGTGACTTGAGTGGGATTCCCATTAGTGAGAAGTTCCCTGTTGCCCACGACAATCCCTACTTTGAGAATGGAAACCCTAAGGATGGTGTATGGTTAGAGAAGCCAAGGGAGCCACCAAAGAAACAAGTGTGGACTCCCAAGCCAAACTTTGTTAAGAACCCTCTTGACACTCTACCTGTGAGGAGCTTAGTTGAATCACCTCCTGAGAGCTCTAAGCAAGGGGCTAAGAGGAATGCTCCTCCTAAGCCCACTCCTCAGCCTAAGACCTAGAGCCAACCTAAGGGTGCTCCACCCAAGATGTACATGTGTGACTACTGCCATAGGGAGGGTCACTTGGTGGAGTTTTGCTACTGCACGATGAGAGATGAGTGTAGAGAGGTTTAGTGGAGGAACGAGAATAGTTACTAGAAGTGTGGTAGGCTTGAAGTTGCACCTCGGCGTGGGGATAGGCAAGACCGCTGGCCACATCGTGTAGATGGAGGTAGAGGAGACCGTTTTCCTCGCGGTGCTCCAGGTGGTGGACGCTTTGCTGGCAGGGCACCAAGTCGTGAGCAGTTCCACTTTGGTCCTCCTTGCCGAGCCTTTGAGAGCTACAACAAAGCATGCTTTCCTAGATGTGGTGACCGGCAGTCTCATTTTGCGCGAGATAGGGGTTTTGGGATTTTGGTTGTTATATTGCTAACCCTTCCTTTGAGCAAATGGCTCGACACTACTTTGCTTCTTTTTAGACTAACCCCAGTGTCGGACCACATGCTCACCCTATGAACTGCTATTGATGCAGGACGGAGGCCTAGAGAACATATGGCCCATGGATTCCGATTGTTCGTGCCACATGATCAACAATCACAAATGGTTCTCTAGTCTCACCCTAGTAAGCTACAGTGAGCACATCATTTTTGGGGATAAAGGTACATGTAAGGTGAAAGGTGCTAGTGCTATTCCTATTTCTGAGAATTTTGTTCTGAGGGATGTTGCTTTGGTTGCTAACCTTGGTTACAAACTTCTCTCTGTTTCACAACTTCTCGATGAAGACTTTGAGGATCATTTCAAGAAAGGTTGTTCGCGAGTTTTGGATGCACGAGAAGATCTTGTTTGCCCTATTTTGCCTTTTGGGAAGGTTTTTTGTGTTGATTTCTTGAGCTCCCCTAGTCCTCGTTGTTTGGTGGCTAGTCCCTCCTCTGATTTGTGGAAGTGGCATAGGAGGCTAGACCATTTGATCTTTGATTTGCTTGCAAACTTAGCTCACTTGACATAATCCGAGGATTGCCCAAGTTGAAGAGTGAGTGTGACCTTGTTTTGCATCCCTGTCACCACAGGAAGATGGTTGATGCTTCTCACACACCTATGAATCAGGTGATGATGGCTCACCCTAGAGAGTTGCTTCATATGGACACAGTTGGTCCTGCTCGGGTGAGGTCTATCGGTGGGAAGTGGTATGTTCTTGTGATCATGGATGATTTTTCTCACTGGTCTTGGGTGCATTTCATGGAATCAAAGGATGAGGCTTTTGAGTTTGTTCATGACTTGGTTTTGAGGTTGAGAAATGAATCTAATCATGCCATGAGAGCTATACGCAGTGACAATGGCTTGGAATTTAAGAATGATTGTTTCAAAGTTTTTTGACATAGCCAAGGTCTTGAACTCTAGTTTTTGTCCCCATATGTCCCCCAGCAGAACAATGGTGTTTAACACAAGAATCAGACCCTTGTTGAGATGGCTAGGATGATGCTCGATGAGCATAGGACTCATAGGAAATTCTGGGATGAGGCGATTAACACCACGCGCTACGTTTCCAACCGACTTTTTTCTCTGAGCTCTTCTTCATAAGGCCTCATATGAGTTGCAATTTGGGGGGCAGCTAAAAGTGAGCCACCTATGGGTATTTGCTTGTAGGTGTTTTGTGCTCAAGCAGGGGAACTTGGACAAATTCGAACCTCGTAGTTCTGATGGAGTTTTTCTTGGCTATGCCACGCATTCGCGTGCATACCACATTTGGCTCTTAGACTCCAACAGAATTGTTGGATTTGTGAAGTTACCTTTGATGAAACTATGCCTTCCACAACTCTTGGCTTTGAGTTTACAGGTGATGCTGAGTTAGGTACTACCATCTTTGAGGAAGATGATGAAGAAGATGGAAGTGTTTCTGGTGATACTGTGCCTGCTGCAGCTCCAGAACCTGCTACTTCGCTTTCAGAGGATGAGGAGGGAGATCTAGTACCTTCTTCTTCGACTACTTGGGAGCTACCTCCATAAGATCCATCAGTACATGCAGCAGGGCCTCCTGAGGACGCAGGGGTGGTGACCTCCGAGCCATAGCTGTCTCGGATGGTCCAGCGGGATCACCCTCCGACGAATATCATTGGTGGACTGCATGAGCAAGTGACAAGATCAAGGTCCACTTCTCTTGTTGTCTTTCCACACTCTGCATTTGTTGCTTCTTTCGAGCCCCATGATGTTCGACACGCTATGTCTGATTCGAATTGGGTCAATGCCTTGCATGAGGAGCTAAAAAAATTTGAGAGGAACCAAGTTTGGGTTTTAGTTGAGCCTTCACCACACTGCAATCCTATAGGTACCAAGTGGGTGTTTAAGAACAAGTAGGGAGAGGATGGATTTGTGGTGAGAAACAAGGCTAGGCTTGTTGGTTAGGGTTTTTGCCAGAAAGAGGGGATATATTATGAAGAGACTTTTGCTCCTGTAGCCAGATTTGAAGCCATTTGCATTCTCTTAGCTTTGGTAGCTTCGAAAGGGTTCAAGCTGTACCAAATGGATGTGAAGAGTGTATTCTTGAATGGGTATATATAGGAAAAGGTCTACGTGAGGCAACCCCTAGGCTTTGAGCATCCCAAATATCCTAACCGAGTGTTCAAGTTGTAAAAGGCTTTGTATGGCCTGAAGCAAGCTCCCAGGGCTTGGTATGAGAGACTAAGGAAATTCTTAGTTGCCCAGGGTTTTGAGATGGGGAGTGTGGACAAGACTCTATTTTTGCTAAAGCATGGCAATGACCTTTTGATCGTTCCAATATATGTGGATGACATCATCTTTGGTGGCTCTTCTCATGCACTTGTGAGTAAATTTTTAGAGCAGATGAAGGAGTTCAAGATAAGCATGATGGGGGAACTTCAGTTCTTCCTAGGGCTCTAGATCAGGCAGACTCCATAGGGCATCTTCGTCCACTAAAGCAAGTACACAAGGGACCTTCTTCGGAAGTTGGATATGGCGAATGCATCATCATAGATGACTCCGATGAGTGCCTCTACCATGATGGACAAGGATGAAGAAGGGGAGGAGGTTGATCAAAAGATGTACCGAGGGACGATTGGTCCCTGATGTACTTGACGGCTAAGAGGCTGGACATACAGTTCGTTGTAGGTCTGTGCGCTCATTTTCAGGCTTCTCCAAGGGAATGACACCTCACCGCTGTAAGCGGATCCTAAGGTATGTAAAATTCACCGCAGAATTTGGCTTGTGGTACTCTGCCAATTCCTCTCTTGCCCACCTTGGTTTCACAGATTCTAACTTTGCTGGGTGCCAGTTAGAACGTAAATCAACCTCTGGTCGTTCAGTTTCTGAGTACGTCTTTAGTCTCTTGGTCATCTTGTATGCAGTCTAGTGTAGCTCTTTCTACATGTGAGGCAGAATACGTTGCTGCTGCTAGTCGCTTGCTCCCTAGATTATTTGGATGCTTGCTACCCTTAAGGACTATGGCCTAACCTATTGGAGGATATCAATCATGTGTGATAGTTCTAGAGCTATTAGTTTTGCTAAGAATGCAGTGCTCCATTCTAGAGCCAAACACATGGATGTGAGGTATCACTTTTTGAGAGATAGCTATGAGAAAGGCCTCTTTGATGTAGTGCATGTAGTGAGTGAGAACCAAGTGGCTGACATCCTAACTAAACCACTAGAACTAGAGACTTTCAATCGGTTGATAGGGGAGTTAGGGGTTTGCTTTCCCTTTTATTCAAGGGGAGTTTTGTTAGCTTTTAGGATTTTGTTTTGAATTTCTTTTGCTTTGGTTTTCTTTTGCTTCTTTATGCATTTTGTATCATATTCATGCATTGCATCATGTACATTTGTAATATACACTTGCACTTGAGCTCTATTGAAATGACTTGCTAGTTTTTGCTCATGCTATGATGTACAGTAGTATGTTTGATCATGGTTGATTAGAGCTCATTTGGATCTAATGTACACTATGTGAGAGCCTAGGCACTTTTGTTTTCCTAAAAATCATAAACTTGATCACCACTTGACTTGGCAACCTAGCATGAGTAGGAAGTTGAATGCTTGTGCTATCTTTCCATGCTTGGTTGTTCTAGTTGCTTACCTTTGTTGATGCGTAAGCTTTCATGATACCTTGCCTAATCTGTTATGTGAATTAATTTTCATACATTGGTATCTGTTTGAGCTAAACTGAAAAGATCTAGGTGGATTTGCTTTGTCTCACTGATTTGGTTTGAGATTGCTCACTTTGGCACTTGAGTGAGAACTAAGACCTGGCTGTGACTGACTAAAACCTTGTCTTAAGCTTCTGATGGTCTTCCTAGGCCTAGGCTTGGTATTGGTTGGTAAGAAGTGGCATGACAAGCAAATTACTCTGGCACATATTTAGATCTTGCTTGAAATGAAAATGCTAAATCTGAAATTGCAAGTCTCTGAATTGCTTATGGCTTGTTGGATATGCTCAGGTTAGGATTAGCACACCTTGTATGCACTGCTAGCATTTTGCTGTTCATGCCTATCTTGCTAGATGATATTCATGTTGGTGATGCTTTCTTTTGAACTAAACTTGAAAATCATGCTTTGCTCTTGACTTGAGTAGATAGGTTCTCTTGAGATTGTTGCATGCCCCATTGCCCTCACATGCTTTGTATCCTAGAACTTGTATCTGCTAGCTTTCCATCCCTTTTGAGGTCTTTGTCACACCTAGTTGCATTTGCACTACATTTTTCTCATGGGACTTGATGTGTGTATTGTCAACAAGGGGGAGAGCGGAGTCACCAACCAAGGGGGAGTTGGGTGAGTGCACCATTCTAGTTGGAGAGCTTGCATTGTGAGATGGGCTGAAATGTAGGGGGAGTTGGAGTTTTAGCATGCTCTTTTGGCCAGCTATGTCGAGCCTTTGCCCCTTTCTGGAGGAGCTGGTCCTTTGGTTCTAGCAAGACTGTGTTGAGCCCTGCCTCTTTCTTGAGGGGTCATGCGGTGTTGATCAGCTGCGTTGAGTACTTACCCTTGTCTTAGGGGGCCAATCTTTTGGCTTTGCTCTTGTTCACTTCTAATGCTCTCGTTTCTGCCTTTCTTTGGCTTTTGGGCACTTGAGTGGATTTTTTTTGTTTTTCTTTCTTCTGTTGTTCTTTGTTACGCTTTTCTTTTTTTGTCTATGATTTTAGGTGGTTGGTGAGGGTGTTGACAAGGCACTCATCAAGGGGGAGATTGAGGGACTCAAGTGTACGAAGTCTAGTCTTTTGTCCTGGCTGTGATGAGCACTTGTCAACACTGAAGTCTTGCTGAAGGAAGAGCGAGCAGAAGTCCTCCTAAGTGTGACCTGGTGGTGGCACCCGAGTGTGATCGTGGCATGACAAAATTCCTGCCAAGTGGATCGCCAGGTGGTTTGGGTTGAGGCCCAAGTTAGGCTCAGCCCATAAGAGCGACCTTGGGTGCAGGACGGTGTCGTGAGCTGCAAAATCACTCAAGACTGGAGGCTCAACTATCTTTCCCTAGTTCGAGAGTCACAACTAGGGGCATGGTTGCCGGCATCCCAAAAACAGAGTTACCCCTAAGGAATGAGCTATTGGACACGTGGAGTGCATCGGAACATGGCGGAGAAACCAAAGTTGCTAGGACTCCATTGTGGATGATGAGAACATGTACAACATGCATATGATCAAGGCCCAAGAGAAGATGGAGTTTGAAGCCCAATCCGAGTTGAGGTCCAATTTATTCACGAGGCCAGTTCGAACTACAGGAGTAGGCCTTAGTAAAACGGACGCCCAAGCCACATACGGACTCCGTTTTGGGCGTTCTACATATCAATGGAAAGCTAAGGAGATAAGATTTCCAACCCATATAGTCTCAGGCCCAAATAATCTCAGAGGTTAGAAATCGTCGAAACAACACGACAATCAGAATCTGCCACGGTGCTCCTCTACCGGTTTTTGGGCCTGCTAGCCTTGTACGCCCTAGGGTTACTCGGCCACCCCCTTGGCCACCCCCTATAGCTCTCTCTTGTATATATTCTGTAGTCATCATTAGATTAGATGGGTTTTGCTTAGATTAGTCTGTCATCGAACAGTTTCGCCGTCATCGGTTTGTGAAACCCTAACTTGTGCGCAAGATTGATCTTGATTGCGTTTGTTCCTCGTTGCATTGTAGGAATGATAGCCTTCTTGGCGAGGTCGATTGTGCGCATCACACGGTCGATAACCATTGGAGCAGTGGTGTAGTGATTGCAAGGATTCGATTGTTCCGCTCGGAGCCTTTTTCACCAACGTCGAGATCTCCACCCCTAAACCGACTTATCCATACCTCTCGGAAGATCAGGAACCCTAACTCCCCATCATTTGGTAATCAGAGCTTCAAGTTTTCCATGAGGTATATTATTGTGTATCCCTTAGTTTGAGTGATTTATATTCCTAAAGTCCAAAAAAGCCATAAAAATTAAGGTTTGTATTTCTTCTTGTCCTATCACCACGTTTAGCCTTTGCATAATTTGATTTCAGAGTCCACATCTTTAAGTTTGTGTCCTTGTTCATAGTCTTGTTGCTGGTTTAGATCGGGTTCTTATATTAGTTTGAGTTTTGCATCGTGACATCGTGTCCGTTTCCATCCTGTCACCCCATGTAGATCGGTTTTGTCTTTGTCCAGTTCACTATTTTGATGATATCTCCCTCATCCGAACTCAAAATTTTATGTTCTAATACTTTCTGGAAAGCTTGTGAAATTACCTACAAATTTTTAAATTATGAGATTCCCAGAAAATGTCGTTATTAGGACGTAATATCTGTTGTGAGTAAATCTATTTGTGATCCAGAATTTTCTGAGCAGTCTATATTTCGGGGTTAATATCTCCATCCTCCCTTGGCCAAAATAGGTGTTCCATATACCTCAAAGAAAGAGAAAAAACTGAGCTACCACTTTGGTATTCTAAGTTTTTGCATTTGAGGCCATTAAAATTCTCTAATCGGCTATGCAACTCAGAGTAGTAAATCTGTGATCTATAGACGAAAGTTTTGTGTTTGTGTGAAGTTGTATCTTGTTTTGCGACACTTTTGGGATAAAAAAAAAGCGAGAAAAAAGCAAGTGCATAAAAAATAGCTGCACAAAAAAAAAGAAAAAAAAAAATCAGAAGTGCTTGCATCCTTTGTATCCTTCGTACTTCGGTGTATCTATTGCTTTGCTTAAACTAGTTCTAGGAGTATGTTTAGGCCAGCAACTTTGACAAATACTTTGGACATTTATTCAACTTTTCTATCTGATTTCGGATTTTGCTATTCCTTTCTACATATTGTGCCTTCCAAAAGATCCACATATATACTCTACATATATACTCTAGAGCAACATAGGTCGGTCTTGCAATCACCCCATGATCTAGGTGTGTTATCGCCTTTGAGCCACCGTCACGTCCGTCTAGATCGCCATCGTCTACTTGCTGTATACGGTAAAAACATTTGCAAGCACTTGATAAACGCTTGGAGTGTGAGAGATCCCACCTGCCCATAGTCATTAGATAGGGTTAACCTTTTTTTTTGGTGTTTTCTTTTTTTCTGCTAACAATGATAGGTTGCACCAACGCACGTGAATGTGAAACGATCAAGAAAAGGGTTAAGAAGGCATTTAAGAGGCAGACAACTTTGAAAACATCTCCCTCAAAAAGTTTAGGTTGTCTCCTTCCAGATCCTTCTTTTAATAATGGTTTGGTTGATGATGCTTATATTGATTGGGAAATAGCTATGGATGAAATTTTTTCCCAATGCCGTTTGAGTGATAGAAGAAAGGTTAAGAATGCTAATAGTACTTTAAAAAAATGTGCTTTACGTTGGTGGAAAAATCTTTGTGTTTATAATGAAGATCCACAAAATTGGAGAGATATGAAAATACTTATGAGGAATGAATTTGTTTCAGATTCTCATTCTATAAAGCTAATTTGTGGCCTACAATTTCTAAAACAAGATAATAAAACTGTTGTATAGTATTATAATGAGGTACATACTTTATTGTTGCGTTGTGGTTTACATGAATCGGAGAAAGAAATTAACATCAGATTTTTTAAAGGGTCTTGACAATGACATTCATGGTATTATTGCTGGTATGAAATATAAGTCTCCCTATAAATTATAGACACATGCTTGTAAGATTGAGAACAAAATTAGACGTAAGAAACAACTATTTATTAAGATTGAATATGATGCATACCTTGCTGAAATTAAACATCATGACACACAACCTATGAAGGTTCCCTTTGCTACTAACCATACACAGAATGTTGAGAATAAGGATGAAAAAGACAACACGTCGGAGGAGAATGAGGATGATCTTGTTTCCATTCCATACTTGTCACAATGCCCTGATTATGTAAACGCAAGTAATGACACATGTTATATGATCTCTCAAGGTGAGGAAACTTCTGAGTTATCTTCATTACAAGATGATTGTACTGCTGATTTATGTGATCAACAAGAGTTGTGTGATTTTTTTTATTATTTTTATGCCACAACTTGTTGATAAGCTTGATGTGATTCTAAGCCAATTATTTGTGCTAAAAATAGTCCTTTTCTCCCTATTGTTAATGTGCATGCAGTTGATATCTTCTTTAAATACTTTGGGTTATATTGAATTTGATGTTTTATATAATCTAAATAATTTAGATAATAAACTTTCTTTTGTTGCTGATTTGCCATGGTTATTTAAGAATTATTATCATATTATTGGTAAGTATGATAACAAAAGAGAATATATGGTGCACCGTGTTTATATCTCTTCAAATTTGAACTCTCTTCCTGTTGGTGAATGTGAACAGTTAGAGGGCTGCGCTAACACTAATCATATCACGTCGAGTTCCCTTTGTTCTTTGTTTATTGTGTTACAACAGGGTAAATTTTAAGAAGGGAAGCAAGCTTGGATGATGTCAACCATGGCAACAACTTCCGCAAGCATCAACGACGTTGAGTCAGGGACAACTCAAAACCAAGAAGGGGAGAATGATGAGAACATGTACAACAAGCATATGATCAAGGCCCAAGAGAAGATGGAGTTTGAAGCCCAATCCGAGTTGAGGTCCAATTTATTCGTGAGCCGGTTCGGACTGCAGGAGTAGACCTAAGTAAAATGGACACCCAGGCCATATACGGACGCCGGTTTGGGCATTCTAAATATCGATGGAAAGCTACGGAGATAAGATTTCGAACCCATATAGTCTCAGGCCCAAATAATCTCGGAGTCAATAGGAATCATCGAAACTACACCACAATCAGAATCTGCCAAGGTGCTGCTGGACCGGTTTTTGGGCCCGCTAGCCTTGTACGCCCTAAGGTTGCTCAGCCACCCCCTATAGCTCTCTCTTGTAAATATTCTATAGCCATCATTAGATTAGATGGGTTTTGCTTAGATTAGTCTGTCATCGAACAGTTTTGCCGTCATCGGTTTGTGAAACCCTAACTTGTGCACAAGATTAATCTTGATTGCGTTTATTCCTCGTTCTTGCTTGTGTTCTCTCGGTTGCATTGAAGGAACGATAGTCTTCTTAGCGAGGTCGATTGTGCGTGTCACACAATCGATAACCATCGGAGCATTGGTGTAGTGATTGCAAGGATTCGATCGTTCCACTCGGAGCCTTCTTTACCAACGTTGAGATCTCCACCCCTAAACCGACTTATCCATACCTCTCGGAAGATCGGGAACCCTAAGTCCCCATCAATAAATAAGGAGAGGGTTGGTCATTAGCTTCCTCTCTTAGCTAGTTTAGGGTTTGCTTAGAACTAGGTTTAGGCAGCCATTTTTGTATCCAAGCAAGGGCAACAATTTCCAAGTGCTTTAGAGAGATCTAGGGTCATAGAAGGAGGGTAGGAAGTGGGAGAAAGCTTGGGGATGAGGTCCCTTCTTGTAATCTGTTTTGGAGGGGAAATAGATGGAATTTCGAGCAGCATCTTGAGTCCTTGTGTGCAGCTTCAGTTTGTCTATGAGATTTCCCCTTCTCTTTTGCTGTTTTGGACTTGCAAGGACATGGAGATTATGTCTTAGAACATCATAATCCCACAAGATTGCCACTAGCAAGTAGAATTTGAGTTTTCCCCTTTCTTGCCCAAAGACTCTCTTCTTCGTGAGATCTGAAATTCCCACTAATCCTGTGATCTAGTTCACTAGATCTTTTAGGAAAAGCTTTGGAATAGGGTCTACATAGCCCGTGCCAAAATTCGTGAAGGTAGGAGAAGATTTGGTCAAATTTAGGCTTTGGGAGCTCATTTTTCTGTAGCTTTGTCGGACAGTCCGTTGTGCTACCGGACAGTTCGGTACGTGCTACTGGACAGTCTAGGATGTGCTACCGAATAGTCTAGGATGTGGCTGCATAGGCTGCTCTACCGGATAGTCCGGCATGCTACACTGAATAGTTCGGTGCTGGCCTAGCTGTTGCCTTCTTTGGCTATTTTTGCTTGGGTGTTTCGCTGAGACTTTTGGCTGGTGTCCTTCTACTGCATGCCCATACTCAAACTCATCGGTTGATCTGGAAAGGCACTTGATTGTGTACAGTGGCTGGTAGAGCTCGCTAGCCTAGGTTTTGGTCTCTTTCGCTTTGACCCGTTCCGTGGGCGTTTGAGCGACTATATTCTGCTGTTTACTACATGTTTGAGTCCTAGTGTCAGTAGCACTCAGTTGGTACATGATCTTGCTCAATAGAGAAGAGAGGGTTTTGGGGTTGCAAGTTATAGGTGTCGACCTATTGACCCCCCTCTAGGTCGTCCTTTCGGTCCTCAGTAACCAACCCCTGTTTTGACGGTGGAACCAGGAAAAGATCTTAATCCCCGGTTTTGTCACTTGAAATGGGAAACGGTTGTGGGCTTCAACACTTGAGTGATTTTATGGCTCACAACACCATCCCGCACCCAAGGTCACACTTATGGGCCGAGCCTAACTTGGGCAGCAACCTAAGCCACCTGTCGGTCCACTTGGCAGGGGTTTTGTCACACCACAATCACACTTGGGCGCTGCCTCTCAGTCCACTCGAGAGGGCTTTCCTCTAGGTCACGCTTAGGAGGTGCTTGCATGTCCTTCAGCAAGTCTTTAGTGTTGACAAGCACTCGTCATAGCCAGGACAAAAAACCAGACTCGGTACACTTGAGTCCCTCACCCGGATTTCGTCCCTATGCTCAACCTCACAGGAGGTTGAATCTCAAGATATTGCTAGAAATCAAGGACGAAATCCAAAGGATGATGAAGGATGGCTTCATCCATCCGTGCAGATATGCTACCTGGATTTCGAACATTGTGCCTATTTGAAAGAAAAGTGGACAACTGCGAGTTTGCGTCGACTTCAAGGATCTCAGTAGGGCAACTCCCAATGATGAATATCCAATGCCAGTAGCTGACGTACTTGTTAATGCCACAACAGGGCATAAGGTGTTGAGATTCCTTGATGGTAACACAGGATACAATCAAATTTTCATGGCCGAGGAAGATGTTTACAAAACAACATTTAGATGTCAAGGGAACATCGGCCTGTGGGACATGAATTACATCTTTCATGACCTCATTGGTCGACTGGTTGAGATTTACATTGATGACATAGCCATGAAATCGGCTTTGGACACTACTCACTTAGCCGATCTACGCCAAGTATTAGAGCGAATGAGACGCCATGGTTTGAAGATGAATCCCAAGAAGTGTGCTTTTGGAGTTACTGCTGGCCAATTCTTGGATATATGATTCATGGGCGCGGTGTCGAAATTGGTGATTAAAGCAAGCACACTATTGCAACAATGGTCCCTCCATAAGACAAGACTCAGCTGCAAAGTCTGATCGGCAAGCTAAATTACATCAGAAGATTCATCTCTAATCATGCTAGGAGAATTGATCCATTCATGCCTCTCATCAAGATCAAAGGTGGCGATGAGTTCATCTAGGGACCAGAATAGCAGAAGGCATTTGACGATCTCAAGCTATATCTGGCATCACCACGAGCATTGGTACCACCATAGTTGGACAAGCCTTTTGTTGTTTATCTATCAGCCGATGAAATTTCCATCAGCTCGGTGTTTGTAACACCCTAAATTTAATTTCCAGCACTTTATAATAAATTCAATATGCTTTATTTATTTTCTAGGATTTATTGTGCCTAGTATGCATTTTTCATTATCTTTTGAACTAAATATTGCAATATATCCTAAGGTCAACATGTTTGTGCATTCATGCTGGAGCATATTTTTTATTTGATGAATGGCATAAGGTTTGAATTCAAATTTATTTGAATTTGTAGTTTGTTTTTGAGTTTAAAAGAAAAGGAGAGAAATAGAAAAGAGAGGGAAAATGCAGGAAAAAGAAAAAGGAGAAACCGGCCCACCTCACCCGCTCGGCCCACCCGCGCCCTCACCCGAGCCGGCCTAGGCGAGGCGGCCCAGCCGGCCTCCCGCGCGCGCCGTCTCTCTCCCTCGCGCCACTGACAGGCGGACCCGCGCCCGTCGAGCCGCTGACAGGCGGGACCCACCTGTCATCCCCGACCTCTCGCCTTTCCTTTTTCGGCGACGGCGACTTTCCTTTTTCGGCCGATTTCTTTCCTTCTCTACGCCGGCCGACTCCGAGGAGGAGAGCTCCCTCCGCCGCCTTCCCCGTGTTCCTCGCTCTCCTGCGCACCGAATCCCCAAAGGAATCGAAGGATTCCCTTCCTTCCCGAGAGCGCGCGCCGAAGGAAGCTCCGGCCGCCGCCTTCCTTACTGCGCCGCCCCCTTCCGAGCCGCTCCGGTCCTATAAATAGCACGCCGGGCTTCGCCCTTTCCCCCTCAACCTCGCCAGCAGCCGCAATCGAGCCCTAGCCGTCGCGAGCCGCTCAATTCCGCCGCCACCGTCCGAGGTGAGTAACGCCGGCGAGGTGCAATTCGCCCTCTGGGGTCGCGCTTCCGCCGCCCTAACCCCTCCGCCGTGCTCTGCAGGACCTCGCGACCCCGTTGCGCTAGCTCTCGACGCCCGTGGACGCTCCGACCGAGCTCTCCGCGAAGCCCCGAGCCGCTCCGCCGCCTCCGCTCGTCGCCGACCATCCTCCGGCAGCTCCCGGTCGTCGACAACCCCACGGTGAGCTTCGCCGTGGTCCCGTCTTGCTTTCTAGCTAGGTCCGGTCCCGAATCGCGCCCCGGAACACCGGGCATCGCGAGCTCCGGCGATGCGCCGCCGTCCCCGATGGTCGCCGCCGGCGAAACCTCGCCTTTCAACCTCAGCCGTCCGATCCAGAACGGATGCACGAGATTATAACGTGATCCGATCTCATCTCAGCCGTTAGATCTAGATCCGACAGTCCAGACCAGATGGTGACCGGTCAACCGCGGTCGTCGCCGCCTTTTTGTTAAAGAGACCCTCGGTTTTTCCTAAATCAACCCGCGGTCCACGCCAGTTCAAAACTAATTACAGATCGGCCCAGTTTTTAATGTTTTAGCCCCTGCGCTATTGAAAAATAGAACCCGCAGTCCAGAGGCTGTGTTTTTGTGCTTTAGACCTCGGATCTTTGCTGAAATTACAGAATTGGTCCCTAGTTTTTCCAAAACAGCCCAGATTTTGAGTTTTCTTCATAAATAGGTCCCTAGAACCTTGTTTTGGCCATAACTTTTCCGTTTTAACTCCGTTTTGGGCGATTCTTGCGCTCACGTGACCGTGGTAATATGTAGAACAGTTCTAAACTAGTTTTGTGTTCTGTTTTGATGTATTGGTGTACTGTTTCTTATCTTTTGTCCATTGTTTGCATGTATGCTCGTATATGGATGCTTGTGTGACGTTTGGACGTAAGTAGACGTTGATCTGTCTGAGGTGAACGAGGAGCCACCTTTTGACATTTGTGAGCAGCAGCAAGAGCACCTTGAGGAAGGCAAGTATAACATGAGCAACACCTATCACCTTTAATTCATTGCATATGCATGTGTTGATCTTGTATGCCTATAAGGACGATACATTAGCCACTTTGATCTCAATGTGAACCTTTTGGGTTGCATGTGGTTAAGTTTTTGCTAGGTGCTGCGCCAACATACACCTATGCTATGTTTTTAATTAATGTTGATTAATGGATCTATGCAATTAATTGTTTGAGCGTGACCCTCTGTGCCGTGTGCTTGAGTGGTGCATGTCTCATTTAAAATTTGTTTTTTTAGCAACTTGGTTTAGGGGGCATGAGCATTGTGCTTAGTGGTTTTGCTCATAGCCACTTTCCATAAGGACCGGTTCGCAAAGCGACAACCTGGGACAACAGCACTACCATAAGACTGGTATGGGACGGTCTTAGCTGATTAATTGGATTGTTTTAGTTTGGGAGTAACTTACCTGCGGGGCAAGAGGGGAGGTGTGCTTCTGTGGCCCTCGCGCTGCTCGGGTTGAGTGTGATGTGTTCTTCTCCCCTTGAGGCTTGCTCCACCGTTGCATAACCTGAAACCTTAGCGGTTACACCTTACTAACATAATCTTTGTAAAGGCTTCGTAGTGTGGCTTGCTAGTCATCTCATCTAAGGTATGTGATGAACCACTAGCGTAGCTCACGACTTGTGGGTAAAGATGTGCAACCTCTCGAGAGTGTAAAACTGATGCATCAGCCGTGCTCACGGTTATGAGCGGCCCAGATCCTTTATGTGATTAGTTGGGTTATGGATGGTTTTTGGTAAAATCCTGGTTAATCATGATGCTTAATTTCTTCTATGCAATATCTTTGAGATAAAAGTTTCTCTACTCACTTTAGTAAATAGCTTTAATAAAATTTGACCAATTAAAAGCAATGCAGTGGAGTCAGCTAACCTTAGAGCCTCATGGTTCTGTTATACTTGTTGAGTACGAGTTGTGTGCTCACGCTTGTTCTTTTCCGTTTACTCCTTGTTGGGGGGACAAATCCAACCGCTGCTCAGTCAATGGAGATACGGAGGATTATCAAGAAGTCTAGGCTCTTCGCTCTTCCAGTGGACGTCCCTGTGGCGGCTCTAGTTGCTTTCCGTTTACGCTTCCGCTTTTACGTACTTTATGTTAAAGACAAGTGTCTGTTATGGTAATAATACTTATGATGTAATCGTTAAACGTTATATTATGACATGTTCTGTGATGACAATTTGTCCTATACATGTGAGACTCGTTCCTGGCGCATGTATAATATGCACGGTTTTGGATCATTGAAAACCGGGTGTGACAGATTGGTATCAGAGCCGTGTCGACTGTACGACGGAAGCCTAGTTAGTGCGGGTCGAAATTTAAGGATTTCCTCCTTCTCTTCCTCCTGTTTTTAAAAGTTTTCTTTTCTTTAAGATTACACTACAACCCTATGTTCCTACATTATTTTCAATTCTCTTAACTCCTTTTTTAGAACTGATCTTAACCCAATCTTGGTCGTTTTCTTTGTAGATGGCCCGTACCAGACTGACCGCCCGCAAGCAAACCGGTGCACCCCCGCAAGGCTACCATGTTCCCTTGGCACCACGGAACCCAGAACCAGAAGATCTAGTGCCACCCCCGCCTCTGCAGGAACCCATCATAGTGGGAGATGACTCTGAAGACCCCAGTGAAGCCAGCTCTTTCACTGAGAACACAGAAGAGGATCCAGAGGAGAATCCAGCCCCTGAACCAGAGGTAGAAGCACCTGAGTGGTCACATCACATTGCCGTTCAGATAGACGATAATCAAGGACCTGCTGTCAAAAGAGAGAGGGTGATCGCCACCTGGGTCAACATCGACCATACCCACCCAGGCAACGGTCTCAACTTTCCCGGACTGCTTCGGGAGTGCCTCCAGGAAATCGGCCTCAACAACTTCACCACCTCCTACTTCGCCACTCAGAGTACGCACCCGATTCTACCTGACAGATGGGTGGCCAATGCGTTGATCGAACGCTACAACCTCATCCATGGAGGGAAGACCATTGTGGGTGATTACTGCAGCGTGACGATCCATGAGACGATGGAAGCTGCCATTGAAGATGCTGCACGCCAAGCTCTAGGAGCCATCTGCTACGACCACCGTACCTCGTTGAGCCAGACCTGTTTTCGCTACTTCCCTCGCCGCATAGAAGGCCAAGCTGGGCACGAGATCGCTTCGATGGTGTTGGAGGATGACCAGAGGGTAAGGAAGATGGCACGGTACATCGCGGCCCTCAACTCCGCCCACGACATAGTGTTGGACGAGCTTCACCGCAAGACCAAGAGGGTGGCAGAACTTGAAGCTACACTTGCCGGCCTCCAAGGACCAAAGCCTCGAGTGCCAGACGTGACTCCGTCCCAGTGCAAATCCCGCAAGAGGACCCGCAAGGGGGAACTAAATGGTGCCACTAGGATTCTTTTCCATGAGGATTAGGATTACCCTTATCTTTGCTTCACATCGCTAGTACGTTGAGTCGAGTTGGTCTATAAACGCTTTGAGTCTAGTTCAGTGTTTGGTTGTTTGTGCTTGTGAACTATGTTTGAGTTGGCATTTTGGTTGCTTGATCATGTCCAACTATGGGGATTGTCCATAGTCAAACCAGTTTGAGTTGAGTTTAATAAAAATAGTCAGTTGGGATGAACAACTACTCTATTACTCCTCTCTACCTCATCTAGCTGACGCTCGTTCATCATGGGCTAATGACCAACCTGCAATCTCAAAATCTACTTCACCTTGTGAGAGGGATATAAATCCTTATGGACTTTCTTTTGTTGCCACAGATGGTTGGAACTAGAGGACGTGGTGCTAGGGGCGCCCAAGGAAGTAACCAGGGCCACGACCATCCCGACCACCCGTTGCCCAATCCACCACCACTGACGGCCGAGCAGTTCTTTGCCATGCAAACGCAGATGATGGCCACAGTGAACAATGCCATCTTGGCCCTACAACAAGCTCAGGTGCAGGCGCCACCACCACCTCCTCCGCATAGGGACAGGCGTGGCGATTTCATGAAGGGGCATCCCCCAACCTTCTCCCACGCTGCAGATCCACTACAGGCTGATGACTGGCTTCGTGCTGTGGAGAGACAGCTGGAGATCGCCCAGTGCGATGACCGAGAGAGAGTCCTGTATGCTGCAGGACAACTTCGTGGTGCTGCTTTGGATTGGTGGGAGTCGTACCGCCAGCAGGATCGCGATGCCTTCACCTGGGCTCAGTTTAGAGAGAACTTCAGGAGTCACCACGTACCGGCTGGGACCATGAAGATGAAGAAGAAGGAGTTCCTCTCGCTCAAGCAAGGGAGCATGTCCGTCACTGAGTATCGTGACAAGTTCCTGCAGCTTGCAAGGTACGCCACAGCAGAGGTCGCTGAGGATGGCGATAAACAGGAGCATTTCATGGAAGGGCTCAATGACACCCTGCAGTTCCACCTCATGAACTTCACCTTCCCCAGCTTCAATCACCTGGTAGATCGTGCGCTCCTTACAGAACGCAAACATCGGGAGATGGAGGAAAGGAAGAGGAAGCTCATACCTGCACCGTCCGGGAGCAACACCCGCCCCCGCTACCAACAACAGCAGCAGCCACCGCGGCCAGGATACCCGCAGAACCACCAAGGGCAGCAGATGGCCCAGGGGCAACGCTACCAGAATCAGCCTCCTCGCCCTGCATATCAAGCTCAGCGTCAGGGGCAGCCTAACCCCCCTGCACCAGCCCAGGCTCCTGTCATTGGCAGAAGTTGCTATAAGTGCGGTGACCCGGGGCACTATGCCAATGTCTGCCCTCAGAAGACAGTCCCCAACCCGCAGAGACCAGGACCGGTCCAGCAGCCGCAAGCTCAGGGGCGCAACAATGGGAACGCCAAGGCGCCGTGGCAAGGAAAGGTGAACCATGTGACGGCAGAAACTGCAGCTGAGGCCCCAAACGTCATGATCGGTACGTTCTTGGTCAACTCTCATCCTGCTACCGTACTATTTGATACTGGTGCCACCCACTCCTTTATTACCAAATCCTTTGCTGAACAACATAAAATACCCATTAGCATGTTGAAAAAGGATATGATAATTACTTCGCCTGGAGGGGAAATAAGAACCCATGTGATCTGTACCAGAGTCGGGATTAACATAAGGGGGTTAGAGTTTCATACTAGTCTGTTAGTCATAGAACCGATGGGCATCGACGTCATCCTAGGAATGGAAACATTGACCAAATGGGGAGTCAGAATTGACTGTGCCAAGAGGACTGTTCATATGACAACGCCAGATGGCCAGGAAGTAAGAGTCGGCGCATCCAAACCCTCCGGTTATCTGCATCGGATGGAGGTCCAACCTACAGATGGCATTCGAGTAGTGTGTGAATATCCTGATGTCTTCCCAGAAGAGTTACCAGGTATGCCGCCTGACCGAGACATTGAGTTTTCTATAGACCTTTTACCTGGTACTGCTCCTATATCTAAAAGACCATATAGAATGGCACCCCCAGAACATGAGGAAGTTAAACAAAACATAGATGAGCTGCTAGCAAAGGGATTTATTCGCCATAGTACCTCTCCGTGGGC
The DNA here is from genome assembly GCA_030272315.1 of Paspalum vaginatum. Classification (NCBI taxonomy): domain Eukaryota; kingdom Viridiplantae; phylum Streptophyta; class Magnoliopsida; order Poales; family Poaceae; genus Paspalum; species Paspalum vaginatum. The sequence continues at coordinate 30,018,528 of CM059018.1, read as the reverse complement.
TTTTCCTGTTCTGTTTGTTGATAAGAAGGAAGGGCCTGCTCGACGGATGTGTGTGGATTATCGTGCATTGAACGAGGTGACTATTAAGAACAAGTATCCTCTGCCACGCATTGATGATTTGTTTGATCAGTTGCAAGGTGCCTGTGTATTCTCCAAAGTAGACCTGAGATCTGGCTACCACCAGTTGAAGATCCGTCCCTCAGATATTCCTAAGACTGCTTTCATCACAAAGTATGGTCTCTATGAGTATACTGTGGTGTCTTTTGGTCTGACTAATGCCCCTGCTTTCTTCATGAGTTTAATGAATAAGGTGTTCATGGATTATTTGGACAAGTTCGTGGTGGTATTCATTGATGATATCCTGATCTACTCCAAAACCGAGGAGGAACATGAGGAGCACTTGAGGCTAGTTCTGCAGAGATTGAGGGATCACAAGCTATATGCAAAGTTGAGCAAGTGTGAGTTCTGGATTGACGAGGTACCATTCCTTGGTCATATCATCTCTAAGGGGGGGATCTCAGTGGACCCTGGCAAGGTCATATCAGTGTTGGATTGGAAGGTGCCACAGACTGTCAAGGAAGTACGTGGATTTTTGGGCTTAGCAGGATATTACCGGAGATTCATAGAGAATTTCTCGAAGATTGCGAAGCCGATGACCACGTTGCTTGAGAAGGATGCTGAGTTCATCTGGAACAAGGAGAGGCAAGCAGCTTTTGAAGAGTTGAAGAAGAAGCTGACCACCGCACCCGTGCTGACATTGCCAGATCTGCAGAAAAGGTTCACAGTATATTGTGATGCTTCAGGCGACGGTCTGGGTTGTGTGCTGATGCAAGAAGGAAAGGTGATTGCCTATGCCTCCCGACAGCTACGCAAGCATGAGGTAAATTATCCTACACATGACTTGGAGTTAGCAGCAGTTGTCCATGCACTTAAGATATGGCGTCACTATCTTTTTGGGCAAAGATGCGAGATATACACGGATCACAAGAGTCTTAAGTATATCTTCACTCAGAATGAGCTGAACATGAGGCAGCGTAGATGGTTAGAACTGATCAAGGACTACGACTTGGAGATACATTATCATCCAGGGAAAGCCAACGTGGTGGCTGATGCTTTGAGCAGAAGAAGCTACGTCAACATGGCCATAGCATTCCAGATGCCACGTGAGTTATGTGAGGAGTTCGAAAGTTTGAGTTTGGGTTTTGTGCATCATACTGCAGCTACCTTTGAAGCCGAACCAACTCTGGAACAAGAAATTCGAAGACATCAAGCCCAGGACGAGAAGATCCAGGAGATACGCGAGCAGATCCAGATAGGCAAAGCGCCCAACTTCAGGGAAGATGAGCAAGGTACAGTATGGTACAAGAACCGGATTTGTGTGCCAGATGTGGACAGAATCAAGAAGTTGATCCTGAGTGAGGCCCATGATACAGCTTACTCTATCCATCCCGGGAGTACTAAGATGTATTATGACCTCAAGGAGAGATTCTGGTGGTTTGGAATGAAACGTGCCGTAGCAGAGTATGTGGCAATTTGTGACACTTGTCAGAGGGTCAAGGCAGAACATCAGAGGCCAGCAGGACTATTGCAACCGTTGAAAATTCCAGAATGGAAGTGGGAGGAAATCAGCATGGACTTTATTGTTGGGTTACCTCGCACCCAGAAAGGTTACAACTCCATATGGGTAGTAGTGGATCGTCTGACCAAGGTCGCCCACTTCATACCTGTGAATACTACCTACTCCGGGGCAAGGTTGGCAGAACTATACATCTCTAGGATTGTGTGTTTGCATGGGGTTCCTAAGAGGATTATATCCGATAGGGGATCACAGTTCACTTCTCGCTTTTGGGAGCAATTGCATGATTCACTGGATACCAAGCTTCGTTTCAGCACAGCTTACCATCCGCAGACAGACGGTCAGACAGAAAGGACCAATCAAATACTGGAAGATATGTTGCGAGCGTGTGTCATCCAATATGGCACAAGTTGGGACAAGTGCTTACCTTATGCCGAGTTCTCCTACAACAACAGTTATCAGGTCAGTATCAAGAAATCACCATTTGAAGCTTTGTATGGTAGAAGGTGTAGGACTCCTTTGCTCTGGGATCAGAAAGGAGAGAAGCAAGTGTTTGGCCCAGATATTATCAAGGATGCGGAGGAACAAGTACGGATAGTTCGAGAGAACTTGAGAATTGCTCAGTCTAGGCAGAAAAGCTATGCAGATGTCAGACGGAGAGATCTCACGTTCAAGGAAGGTGACTTTGTGTATCTGAAGGTGTCACCTATGCGGGGAGTACGCAGATTCAACATGAAGGGAAAACTAGCACCCAGATACGTTGGACCATTCAAGGTACTAGAAAAGAGAGGAGAAGTGGCTTATCGCTTAGAGTTACCTTCTAGTCTTCCAGGTGTGCACGATGTATTCCATGTCTCGCAGCTGAAGAAGTGCTTGAGAATACCAGAGGAGCAGGCGCCTTTAGAAGGGTTGGAAGTGCAGGAGGACTTGACCTACACTGAGCACCCTATAAAGATTCTGGAAACATCTGAGAGGGTGACCCGGAATAAGAGGACCAAGATGTGCCGAGTGCAATGGAAATACCACACAGAGGAGGAAGCTACTTGGGAAAGGGAGGATGAGTTGAGGGCAGCATACCCTGATCTCTTTGCTAACCAGCCTATGTGAATCTCGGGGCGAGATTCCTTGCAAGGGGGGTAGGTCTGTAACACCCTAAATTTAATTTCCAGCACTTTATAATAAATTCAATATGCTTTATTTATTTTCTAGGATTTATTGTGCCTAGTATGCATTTTTCATTATCTTTTGAACTAAATATTGCAATATATCCTAAGGTCAACATGTTTGTGCATTCATGCTGGAGCATATTTTTTATTTGATGAATGGCATAAGGTTTGAATTCAAATTTATTTGAATTTGTAGTTTGTTTTTGAGTTTAAAAGAAAAGGAGAGAAATAGAAAAGAGAGGGAAAATGCAGGAAAAAGAAAAAGGAGAAACCGGCCCACCTCACCCGCTCGGCCCACCCGCGCCCTCACCCGAGCCGGCCTAGGCGAGGCGGCCCAGCCGGCCTCCCGCGCGCGCCGTCTCTCTCCCTCGCGCCACTGACAGGCGGACCCGCGCCCGTCGAGCCGCTGACAGGCGGGACCCACCTGTCATCCCCGACCTCTCGCCTTTCCTTTTTCGGCGACGGCGACTTTCCTTTTTCGGCCGATTTCTTTCCTTCTCTACGCCGGCCGACTCCGAGGAGGAGAGCTCCCTCCGCCGCCTTCCCCGTGTTCCTCGCTCTCCTGCGCACCGAATCCCCAAAGGAATCGAAGGATTCCCTTCCTTCCCGAGAGCGCGCGCCGAAGGAAGCTCCGGCCGCCGCCTTCCTTACTGCGCCGCCCCCTTCCGAGCCGCTCCGGTCCTATAAATAGCACGCCGGGCTTCGCCCTTTCCCCCTCAACCTCGCCAGCAGCCGCAATCGAGCCCTAGCCGTCGCGAGCCGCTCAATTCCGCCGCCACCGTCCGAGGTGAGTAACGCCGGCGAGGTGCAATTCGCCCTCTGGGGTCGCGCTTCCGCCGCCCTAACCCCTCCGCCGTGCTCTGCAGGACCTCGCGACCCCGTTGCGCTAGCTCTCGACGCCCGTGGACGCTCCGACCGAGCTCTCCGCGAAGCCCCGAGCCGCTCCGCCGCCTCCGCTCGTCGCCGACCATCCTCCGGCAGCTCCCGGTCGTTGACAACCCCACGGTGAGCTTCGCCGTGGTCCCGTCTTGCTTTCTAGCTAGGTCCGGTCCCGAATCGCGCCCCGGAACACCGGGCATCGCGAGCTCCGGCGATGCGCCGCCGTCCCCGATGGTCGCCGCCGGCGAAACCTCGCCTTTCAACCTCAGCCGTCCGATCCAGAACGGATGCACGAGATTATAACGTGATCCGATCTCATCTCAGCCGTTAGATCTAGATCCGACAGTCCAGACCAGATGGTGACCGGTCAACCGCGGTCGTCGCCGCCTTTTTGTTAAAGAGACCCTCGGTTTTTCCTAAATCAACCCGCGGTCCACGCCAGTTCAAAACTAATTACAGATCGGCCCAGTTTTTAATGTTTTAGCCCCTGCGCTATTGAAAAATAGAACCCGCAGTCCAGAGGCTGTGTTTTTGTGCTTTAGACCTCGGATCTTTCCTGAAATTACAGAATTGGTCCCTAGTTTTTCCAAAACAGCCCAGATTTTGAGTTTTCTTCATAAATAGGTCCCTAGAACCTTGTTTTGGCCATAACTTTTCCGTTTTAACTCCGTTTTGGGCGATTCTTGCGCTCACGTGACCGTGGTAATATGTAGAACAGTTCTAAACTAGTTTTGTGTTCTGTTTTGATGTATTGGTGTACTGTTTCTTATCTTTTGTCCATTGTTTGCATGTATGCTCGTATATGGATGCTTGTGTGACGTTTGGACGTAAGTAGACGTTGATCTGTCTGAGGTGAACGAGGAGCCACCTTTTGACATTTGTGAGCAGCAGCAAGAGCACCTTGAGGAAGGCAAGTATAACATGAGCAACACCTATCACCTTTAATTCATTGCATATGCATGTGTTGATCTTGTATGCCTATAAGGACGATACATTAGCCACTTTGATCTCAATGTGAACCTTTTGGGTTGCATGTGGTTAAGTTTTTGCTAGGTGCTGCGCCAACATACACCTATGCTATGTTTTTAATTAATGTTGATTAATGGATCTATGCAATTAATTGTTTGAGCGTGACCCTCTGTGCCGTGTGCTTGAGTGGTGCATGTCTCATTTAAAATTTGTTTTTTTAGCAACTTGGTTTAGGGGGCATGAGCATTGTGCTTAGTGGTTTTGCTCATAGCCACTTTCCATAAGGACCGGTTCGCAAAGCGACAACCTGGGACAACAGCACTACCATAAGACTGGTATGGGACGGTCTTAGCTGATTAATTGGATTGTTTTAGTTTGGGAGTAACTTACCTGCGGGGCAAGAGGGGAGGTGTGCTTCTGTGGCCCTCGCGCTGCTCGGGTTGAGTGTGATGTGTTCTTCTCCCCTTGAGGCTTGCTCCACCGTTGCATAACCTGAAACCTTAGCGGTTACACCTTACTAACATAATCTTTGTAAAGGCTTCGTAGTGTGGCTTGCTAGTCATCTCATCTAAGGTATGTGATGAACCACTAGCGTAGCTCACGACTTGTGGGTAAAGATGTGCAACCTCTCGAGAGTGTAAAACTGATGCATCAGCCGTGCTCACGGTTATGAGCGGCCCAGATCCTTTATGTGATTAGTTGGGTTATGGATGGTTTTTGGTAAAATCCTGGTTAATCATGATGCTTAATTTCTTCTATGCAATATCTTTGAGATAAAAGTTTCTCTACTCACTTTAGTAAATAGCTTTAATAAAATTTGACCAATTAAAAGCAATGCAGTGGAGTCAGCTAACCTTAGAGCCTCATGGTTCTGTTATACTTGTTGAGTACGAGTTGTGTGCTCACGCTTGTTCCTTTCCGTTTACTCCTTGTTGGGGGGACAAATCCAACCGCTGCTCAGTCAATGGAGATACGGAGGATTATCAAGAAGTCTAGGCTCTTCGCTCTTCCAGTGGACGTCCCTGTGGCGGCTCTAGTTGCTTTCCGTTTACGCTTCCGCTTTTACGTACTTTATGTTAAAGACAAGTGTCTGTTATGGTAATAATACTTATGATGTAATCGTTAAACGTTATATTATGACATGTTCTGTGATGACAATTTGTCCTATACATGTGAGACTCGTTCCTGGCGCATGTATAATATGCACGGTTTTGGATCATTGAAAACCGGGTGTGACAGTGTTGATTCAAGAATTTGAAGGCAAAGAAAGAGCTGTATCTTATCTCAGCCCGCGTCTCTGTTGACGCAAGATATTGACTAAATTTATGCTCTATTTTTACATAATTTTATGCCTTTTCAGAAGTTAATCTTATGATTTAGTCTTGTTTTGCTAACAAATAACCCCGTTTTCGAGAATGCTCTTTGTTTTTGTACATTATTAAATATTGCAGGAAAATGGCAAAAAATTGCAATAATTGAGAAGGTTACTAGTTCATGGATCAGGGCTATAAGTCCAGAGAGGTGAGATGATAAATAAAAGAAGGACAATTGAAGCCCAAAAGAAGGCCCAAGCCTATTATGGAGAAGGTTCCGGAGGCTAAGGATTGCTTGAGTATGAAGAATATGAAGAAAAGGAAGGTTTATAAAGAGTCCAATCCAAACTCCAATTACATCTCGAGATATTCTCGGATTCCAGGACAGCAGCACCTTGCGGGCCCAATTCGGAGACATTAACGACGTCAAATGAAGAAAGTTTGAATACCAAAGTTGTGGATCTCTTCGAGATCTACGATTTAGAGTCTGACTTTGCCTTATTTGGACTTCGGATGAGGAAGTTATGGTCGAAATACTAAGGGCTGCAGAATATGGAAAGCTGATTTCGGGAAGGACTAGTACAATGACTTCATCTCCAAGCAAAAAAGTATATGGACGACCGGGACTCTTCTAGAGACTTGTATATACATAGAAATAGATGTTTTAGATGTCTTTCTTAGGACTCTTAGAACTGACCTATTAGATTCCATGTATAGGGGACTCTCCGGAGTATAAATATATGGCCCCCCTAGAGGGAGAGCCATCCAATTCCATCGAATTCATTGTAAACCAGAGCTCCAAAGTTAGGGTTTAGGGTCCATCTTTGCAAGACTCATCGAGATGGAGATCTCGGTGAAAGGAGGCAGCAAGAGGAGGCAGGAACGGAGGGGGTGGGCCGACCTACCCCTCCTACGGTCGGCCGACCATCCCTGTTCCCGGGGATTCTCGAGCTCATCTTCGACTACGAGCTTCATCTCGTCGAAATCGACAACTTTGTGAGTCAAGTTCATGATGTTCTTCGAGTAACTCTCTGTTCTTCTTGTTTTACTATGATAAACCTTGAGTTCGATCAATGAAATAGTCTATTTGCTATGAGTTCTTTGTTTATACATGATCTATGATCCATATCTTTGCAATGCTTCATCTCTACATGTGATCCAGCCGGATTGATTAATCCACATGTCTTTTAGTAGATCTTTTTACTTTAATTAGTTGATTGAATCTGCTGGTGCTTAGATATGTTTTAGGCTTATTAGTTCGTCGATTACCCTGACTTATGTGACAAGTGGTTGGAGGGAAAGGTTCTATCAAGTTTATGACATTCTTGATCATGTTTATTATATGTTTCACGTTAGATCCATGCTCAGGGTAGTTCATAGTTTATAAGAAGTTTGTGTCATATCTCTTGCTAATCCCTTAGCCGTATTAGCTTCATTATCGATCTTGCTTTGATCCTATCAAGCTCTTATTCTTGATTCAGTATATGCTATAGTCTGGTTTTATATCCAGTTTATGTTATAGTTAGTTCTATACCAAGTTTATAATTAGAATATCTTTTATCATCCTTTAGTTTAGTTTAGATATAGATTAGTCAGTAATTAGACTCTCTTTTATCTTTAGTTTATTAGATCTATTAGAGCTAGTTAGTAATTGATTAATCTTTGATTAATATTAGTTTAAACCTAGTTTTCCACGGATTGACAAAACCCTTAATACTCATCTCGGGGAAAGGCTACACCGATACTGTCACTTGCAGTATAAGGTTTGGCATACTTAAGTGCCGTCAACAAGTTTTTCTGGCGCCGTTGCCGGGGAAACTATCGTTTAAGCTATTATTAATCTTGTATTATCCTTTTACTACTAGTTTTGATAGTTAGTTTGTGTTTGCTAATTGTGTGAATAGTTTTCTAATTGTATTCTAATTAGCTAGTGTGTTATATTTCTCTAGTTTGTGTTTAGTCTTGGTGTTCTAATCTTAGTCTCTAATTGTTTAGTGTTTTCTAATCTTAGTTTTTAATTGCTTGGTGTGCTCTAATTACATTTTTGTTCTCTAATTGTGTTCTTGTGTTCATCGTTCGTTCTTGTATTCATTCATAGTTTAGACTAACACAGCAACTTTGCTTTCATTAGATTTTTGTTTTTGTGTTTTTCCTTGTGTTTTTGTGTTAGATATGACAACATTAGAAGAAGATCTGTGGAACTTAACGTGGAGGAAGTCTGCTACTCCAACATTTAGAGATCTGAAGCCACAAGAATCAAACGTGAAGCCAGCAGCTAAATCCTACGAACTGAAGCCAGGGATCATCAGACTTGCTGCTAAACTTTCTTTCAGTGGAGCTGAATTAGAAAATCCATACAAGCACTTGGAGAAGCTCAGTGAGATCTGTCACACATTCCAACAAGACGGAGTTCCAGCAGACTGGTTAAAATGGAATCATTTTCCTTTCACACTCGTCGATAAAGCTCAGAGATGGTACCAACTTGCTGCACGAGAAGCTCAAGGAGACTGGGGATTGCTAGTGGAGAAATTCGTCACCAAGTTCTTCCCCATACTCAAGGTGCACAAGTTGAGAAAGAAAGTGTGGAACTTTGCTCAAGAAGAAAGTGAAGACATTGACGAAGCTTGGGAAAGATTCAACAATCTGCTTACTCAAGGACCGAAGCTTGGAGTGACATCTGATGCGGCACTACATACATTCTACTTCGGATTAACTTCAGAAGCTTATAGATATGTCAACATGTGTGCCGCAGGATCACTTATGAGCAAGACAACCAGTGAAGCTAGTGAAATCTTATCCAATATCTGTTTGACTTCCAAGGAAGAAAGAGAAAGGAGAGAAAGAGAAGACAAAGATGCAGATGTGGATAGGGTGGCGTCTACAGTAGAAGCTCAACTACCAACATTCCATACTCCAGTGTCGTTTCATTTGATGAAGACCTACACTGGATGTCTGCTGATTTTGGAGAACCACTTAACTCACAAGAATACTTAGAGGAAGAAGAAATTCCACTAAGGAAAATCAGTGAAGACCAAAGTACAAGGGAAATGCTGCTGAAATGGTTCAAGCCAAGTCAGGAGGAGATGCTCAAGACCACTCCACAGAAGAGAAGTGTCAGCATGTTTGAGGAAGAAGAAGACCAGCTACTTGCCTTCAAGACAACTGAAGCTAGCTCAAGCTTAGTGGAAGTGAAGACGTCAGAATTACCATCAATATACATTGAAGAATCACTTCCATCAGACAAGCTAGTGGATGACTTTATCACAAGGGAAATGCTGCAGAATTTTCAAATCGATGAGCAAAGCTATCCTCACTCAGTGGCAGCTGACACAACTGAAGAAAGTGAAGATGAGTGGAGAAGACACTATCATTGGAGTCACTCAACTTATAGTAGCTCACTCAAGGAAGACTCCAGATACTCAGCTACTTCTCCATTTGACAACACCATTTGTGCTGCTCAAGACATTACTCCAGAGAATCAGTATGTGACGACGCTTGAAGATGAAGAGACTGATTCAACATCAACCATGCTCAAGACTGAAGATTTAGAAGGACAACTGAGTGGTGAAATTGAAGATCATCAAATTAAGGTGAAATCATTTCAAAATGTTGAGATTGAAATTCCAATTCAGACGCCCAGGGATGAGCTCTTTGAAAATTCAAACCCAAGGTACACAAATCTTTCTCAAAATTTTATTTGTTTTGATGAATCTTTCAATTTGAATAAGATGAATCTTGATGTTAAACCTTGTTCTGATAATAATCATGTTTATAGACTAGATTTTCTTGAAAATGAAAATGAGGCTATTAGTTTTAACTTTGATAATTTTATGCATAATAAACCTGAGTTAGAGAAAAAATTTAATGTTAAATATATAATCCATGCACTAGTTAATCACAATTTGCTTTGCTTCTGTAATTTGATCATAATTGTGGTTATGGATGCTTATATTTATCACAAGTTTTGTAAATCCCGATCTTGTTAATGTTCTTAAACTTGTGATAGTAATTAGTCTTGCTCTAGACTTTAAATTAAACGCTTTTCGGGAGGCAACCCGTTCTTAGTTTGTTTTTGTTTTTGTTTTATGTGATAGTTAGAAAGCTTAAACACCTTTCTTTGATGACTAATTTGTGGCTAATTACCTAGAAACAATTTGGTTTAGATTGCATTCATATTATATCTCATGTTTTATTTAGATTGCATTTTGCATATATCACCCTATTGCATTTAGTCGCATGTTTGCATTTTAATTGGCTTGGTTGATTAATTAGCTTCATTATGAGTTCCTTCTTGTTCATTTTAACATTTTGATGGTGTTTTCCTTAGCAATTTTGTGTAGGCATGGTGCATAGACTAGATTGTTGATCATTATGATGAAGTTCAATTTAACATTGCTAGTTATCCATGATTTCATTGATTAGTTTATAAACTTTGCAATGTGCTTTGGTTTTCTTGTGTTGTTATGAGTTAATGATCTTGATAAAACATGATGTTTTAATCTTGGTTAATTAAAATCTTGATGGCTATAGAGAGACTTAACAATCATGTTGTAGACGTGGTGTTTAGAACTTGATTTAATCATTGTCTTTGTTTATATGCTTATCTCATGCATGCATTTACATTTTCACATTCATACACTCATATAGGTTTTACTAATCCTTGTTTCAACTAGAGTAATTAAGCCACAAGTTAGGAATCATTGGATGTGTTAGATGAAGGTAGATTCTATCTACTTTCCGATTATCACCCTGGGGAGTAGATTTGTGCGTTCAATTTTTTTTATAGGTACGGGGAGAATTTATAAAGATTGGAGGAACCTTTTGTGATGAAGATAAAGGAGAACATTGAGAGGAAGCGTTTCAAGAATCAACACATATGCCACCATGGTACCCAAGGATTGAAGGACTGAGAATTGTCAACATCTTTGAAGCTCAAATCTGAACTTAAAGAAGTCATCAAGTTTCTGGTCGACTCCATAAGATAAAAGCAGAATATTTTCTTATATTCGGAAGTTCATCAAGTTAGCTTTCCAACGGATCAAACGGAGCTTCATTTGGAATTATTTACAAGGATTTATGGCCAAAACATTGGACGTGACTCTAGCTGGAAACAGTTCTGACAAGACGAAGTCTCTGGAGTAAAGATGGCATAATTCCTTCATTCGGAATCAGATTTTGGTGCATGAGTACTCGTTGGAAAGGTAATTTCAAGGACTATCCAATAGATCTATTATTGGAGGCATGTTCTGTTCAAGATCAAGGAGATATTCCATGAAGAAGAGGAAATCAGCTACATTGGTGATGACTAGTGGAGGAAGATGATGGCAATAACAAGAAAGAAAGGATGGGCAATGCTTACATAGAAGACTCATGAGCTAATTCAGAGGATCATAGTACTTCAAAGGACTCCATGAGTTTGACATTCAAGAAGGTGGTGCAACATTTGAAGATGCCATAAGAGAAGCAACATTACAACATGAAGAGGCATCAGAACAGCTATATCAACACTTTCTATATTTGGTGAAGCCACAAATGGGAAGTTTGAAGATTGATGGATGATGAACACGTGAAGAGAGTGAAAATGAGATTGCTTGTACATTAGCAAGCAACCAATAAGAAGACCAGAAAACCATCTAAATTTTCATCTTTCCACGGTGAGAGGATTTGATTGGCTACACTTCGTCACACAAGACAGTAACATTTACTTAATCCTCCTCTTTACATTTATCATTTACCTACTACTATGCTTTCATTTATCTATTTGATGATTATATCTTATGCTTTGAGTGAATTACAATGGGGATATTGCATTGTTTAAGTGTGGGGAGGTCTGTCATCAAATGTGTTTTTGCTTTAAAAGTTCATTTTGTGAGTCTTAGTTAGTGTGTGTTAGAAATAAATTTTCTCACTTAATTTAAGTTTGTTCTTTATGATTACTTTAAAGATTAATCTTGTTTGGATTCATAATATGTTTATTGTGGTGCTTAAAGGATTGATTAGTAGTGCATAACCCATGATTTGATTAGAAAGATGATGTTTTATAGCTTTGCTTAGCTTCTTTAAGAAAGAATTTGGAGGATGATTTATTTATTTATAAAAAAAACTCTTATGATCAAGTGTTCCATCCCTTTGTCAAGAGAGAGGTTAAATCCTATTAGAGCCTAGTTGAAAACACAGTTTATAAGCTGGTTATCTCAAATGAGTTTGGTTAAGGTTGATTCCTTTAGAAAGTTTGATCTCTTGAATAATTTGGTCATCTATTTTTATCTTTTGATTGCTAGCCTCCACATATGTATTCAATACTAGTTGTTCTACACTGGAGCACTAGCATTTGCTGAATTCCATATCCTTAAACCCTTTGATCTTTCGACACTCATTACCCATATAGTGAAGTTTTTGCTCTTTTGCTAATCACTGAGGAAAAAATTCTATAGTTATCTTGATCTAGCAAAATCCAAAAGTAGAGTAAAAAGAAATAGAGTTTGAAAAAAAAGAGGAGAGAGAGACAGAGGGGGCAAAAAAAAGGAAAAAAAAGAAAAAAAAGAGAAGGTGGCGCCCAAGTAAAAAAACGAGAGAGGAAAAAGAAAGTAGAATTAGGAAAGAAAGTAGAATTAGGAAAATTTTGGAAAAGAGAAAGAGAGACTTAGTGTTTATCAGTGTAATGAGCAAAAGCTTTCACTTTTCCAACCATGTGCAATTTCCAGGGTTTATCCCACTTCATTTATTCAATGTTGCACATGTCCACTATCTATATCTTCATTTTCCTTCTCTCTGTTCATGCATATTTATTTTCTTATTTCCAATGACCAAGTTAATTCAAGGTGATTAGATTATCTTTAGGAAGATATCTTAGCTGAATAATAAGTTGATTTAACTTTGCTAGCCTTTACCAAGCTCCTCTTAAACTCTCGTGAGATGTGAGAGAGAGTGATTTATATAGGATAGCCACAAAATGAGTGGCTACATGTGAGCTTGGCAAAGAAGGACCGATGTAATTTCTTGATCTATGGAGATTATTTTTCATAAAAAAACCCCCTCCATTTTGATTCTAAAAGAAGTATTGGTTTTGCTATGATTCGTTTGATTTCAAAAATTTCTTTAGGGATCTATATGCATGAAAGTTGATTAAAATGCCCATGTTGAGATTGAATTGAATTCTGAACTTGTTTAATTTGAGAAGTGATTGTTTAGAACTAGCTTAGATTTAGTTGAGTTTATATTTAGTTAAGTTACTAGTTTAAATTTAGTTGAGTTTTCGATCGATCTCTTTGCTCGAGGACTAGCAAGATCTAAGTGTGGGGATATTGTTGACGCAAGATATTGACTAAATTTATGCTCTATTTTTACATAATTTTATGCCTTTTCAGAAGTTAATCTTATGATTTAGTCATGTTTTGCTAACAAATAACCCCGTTTTCGAGAATGCTCTTTGTTTTTGTACATTATTAAATATTGCAGGAAAATGGCAAATAATTGCAATAATTGAGAAGGTTACTAGTTCATGGATCAAGGCTATAAGTCCAGAGAGGTGAGATGATAAATAAAGAAGGACAATTGAAGCCCAAAAGAAGGCCCAAGCCTATTATGGAGAAGGTTCCGGAGGCTAAGGATTGCTTGAGTATGAAGAATATGAAGATAAGGAAGGTTTATAAAGAGTCCAATCCAAACTCCAATTACATCTCGAGATATTCTCGGATTCCAGGACAGCAGCACCTTGCGGGCCTAATTCGGAGACATTAACGACGTCAAATGAAGAAAGTTTGAATACCAAAGTTGTGGATCTCTTCGAGATCTACGATTTAGAGTCTGACTTTGCCTTATTTGGACTTCAGATGAGGAAGTTATGGTCGAAATACTAATGGCTGCAGAATATGGAAAGCTGATTTCGGGAAGGACTAGTACAATGACTTCATCTCCAAGCAAGAAAGTATATGGACGACCGGGACTCTTCTAGAGACTTGTATATACATAGAAATAGATGTTTTAGGTGTCTTAGGACTCTTAGAACCGACCTATTAGATTCCATGTATAGGGGACTCTTCGTAGTATAAATATATGGCCCCCCTAGAGGGAGAGGCATCCAATTCCATCGAATTCATTGTAAACCAGAGCTCCAAAGTTAGGGTTTAGGGTCCATCTTTGCAAGACTCGTCAAGAAGGAGATCTCGGCGAAAGGAGGCAGCAAGAGGAGGCAGGAACGGAGGGGGTGGGCCGACCTACCTCTCCTAGGGTCGGCCGACCATCCCTGTTCCCGGGGATTCTCGAGCTCATCTTCGACTACGTGCTTCATCTCGTCGAAATTGACAACTTTGTGAGTCGAGCTCATGATGTTCTTCGAGTAACTCTCTGTTCTTCTTGTTTTACTATGATAAACCTTGAGTTCGATCAATGAAATAGTCTATTTGCTATGAGTTCTTTGTTTATACATGATCTATGATCCATATCTTTGCAATGCTTCATCTCTACATGTGATCCGGCCGGATTGATTAATCCACATGTCTTTTAGTAGATCTTTTAACTTTAATTAGTTGATTGAATCTGCTCATGCTTAGTTATGGTTTAGGCTTGTTAGTTCGTCGATTACCCAGACTTATGTGACAAGTGGTTGGAGGGAAAGGTTCTATCAAGTTTGTGACATTCTTGATCATGTTTATTCTATGTTCCACGTTAGATCCATGCTCTGGGTAGTTCATAGTTTATAAGAAGTTTGTCTCATATCTCTTGCTAATCCCTTAGCCGTATTAGCTTCATTATCGATCTTGCTCTGATCCTATCAAGCTCTTGTTCTTGATTCAGTATATGCTATAGTCTAGTTTTATATCCAGTTTATGTTATAGTTAGTTTTATACCTAGTTTGTAATTAGAATATCTTTTATCATCCTTTAGTTTAGTTTAGATATAGATTAGTCAGTAATTAGACTCTCTTTTATCTTTAGTTTATTAGATCTATTAGAGCTAGTTAGTAATTGATTAATCCTTGATTAATATTAGTTTAAACCTAGTTTTCCACGGATTGACAAAACCCTTGGTACTCATCTCGGGGAAAGGCTACACCGATACTGTCGCTTGCAGTATAAGGTTTGGCATACTTAAGTGCCATCAACAGTCTCCTCGATACAGAGACCAGGTACACTGAAATGGAATGTCTCTGCCTCTGTCTATACTTTACTTGCACCAAGTTGCATCTTTACTTGCTCAATGCTGAGACTCGGGTAATCTGCAAAGGCTGATGTGGTCAAGCATATGTTGTCGGCTCCCATACTCGAAGGTTGGCTTAGCAAATGTATGTACGCACTCTTTGAATTTGACATCCAGTTATCAACTGGCTAAAGCCTTGAAGGGACAAGCTCTAGCCAATCTTGTTACAGAAAGGATCGCGCCACCTGTCCAATTTGTGGGCCCTAGGCTGTGGGTTCTTTTCTTTGACGGGTCGATGTGCGACCCAGGCTGTGGTATTGGATTATACATTGTCTCCCCTCGAGGGGCAATCTATGAGTTTGCCATTCAATTAAATGGATAATTTCCTAACAACCAGACCGAATATGAAGCTATTTGCAGGGGTCTGGAATTGCTACTCGATGTAGGTGCCGAGGTAGTAGAAGTCTTCGGTGATTCAAAAGTGGTGATCAATCATCTGACAAAGGATTTCAATTGTGCTAGTGATTCTCTATACAATTACTTTATTAAATGCCAGGATTTGATGGCATGATCCCTGATGATCACGCTTAGTTGGATACCCAGGGAGTATAATGACGAAGCTAACAAGTTAGCACAGATGACTTCTGGGTACGTACCTCAGAGTGATGATACTTGCATAGATATCTTGTAAATATCTGTTGCAGATTGGAGAGCCGATCTCCTCAAATACTTGAAGGATCTGACTCGAGGGGCAGATAAGAAGCCAAGGCATTGAAGATCATGCATGACATACACGAAGGTAAGTGTGGCACTCACCAATCAGCACATAAGATGAAGTGGTTGATCAGAAGATATGGATTTTACTAGCTATCCATGCTGGAAGATTGCTTCAAATATTTCAGAGGATGGCAAAATTGTTAGAGGTTCGAAGCTGTCCAAATGGCACTGTCTCATATGATGAATCCTATCATCAAGCCATAGCCATTTAGAGGATGGCACATGGACTTGATCGGCTAGATTAATCCACCTACTAGTAGAGGACACAAGTGGATCTTGGTAGCCACAGATTATTTCACCAAATGGATAGAAGCAGTGCCAATGAAGAATGCTACAGCAAAGGATGTGGTCAATTTTGTCAAGGAACACATCATCTACAGATTTGGCATCCTCCTAACAATCATGATAGATCAAGGTTCTGTTTTTATAGCATAGGATTTGAAAAATTTTTGCCAAAGAGGTGGGAATTACTCTGATCCAGTCTTCACCATACTATGCTCAGATCAACGGGCAGGCCGAGGCATCTAACAAGAGCCTAATCAAGCTAATCAAGCGCAAGATTGATGAATACCTTAAGAAGTGGCATGATCGGTTAGCAGAAGCACAATGGGCCTACTGTATGTGATGTCATGGGACCACCAAGTGCACTCCATATCAAGTTGTGTAGGGCCAAGAGGCCGTAATGCCATGGGAGAGCAACATCGGCTCGCGATGTGTCACTTTCCAAGAAAAATTGTCTGCCAATGATTACACATCTCTCATTAACATCAATACAGAGGACCTAATAGAACTTCGGTTGTGGGCTTTAGTGAAAGTCACGCGAGCTTATAACAAATACGTCAAGCGGAAGGAATTCCAACTTGGTGATTTAGTCTGGGAGCTTGTTTTGCAGTTGGTACCAAAGATCCTACATGCAGTAGATGGTCACCTAACTAGCATATTCCTTATCGCATAGTGGAAATGACACTAGGCAACTCATACCGTATGGTAGCGCTCGATGGAGTGAGGTTTAGCAGGACCTTGAACGGGAAATACTTGAAAAGGTACCACCCAAGCTTATGGGTTGGTTCCTAAGCCTCATGTGCTTGAGGGAGGCATCGACACACTCTCTCCAAAGGCCGATGTATCGACATCATCCCCAGAAATATATGTAATGGAATAAAGGAGAGCCGATGCGTTGCCATCGACTTTAGGTACGCCATATATTTTTATGGTGCCACACACGATGTGGTGCATCTGTTTGCCACTCCATGTGCTAATGCATTGCCATCGGCACACAAAAATACACATGACATAAAGTAGTTGATGTTTCGTCATGGCCTTTAGACTAAGTAGCTGATGCATCGTCATGCCTGGTACATGAGGTTCAAAAAATACATAAATTGTCCAGCTATGAATTAGGGAACTTGGGCGATAAGAACAAAAGAATAATTGCCCAATAAGATTTCCTATTGATCACTGAAGATATTGCTGGATCGTTGTAATGGCGTTTAGACGGATTGAGTCAATAGAAGAGATAATTGTTTTATCAGACTCATCTATACCTGGAGTCACACAAGAGGTTAGGTCTCGAACCTCAACAAAACCCGACAGTAAAGTCTCAGTTAGCCTTTGTTTGCCAATTTTGGCTTCCTCGAGCCAGATGATGTGGTCTTAATATTCTCGTCCAGTGCCAAGAGCTTTTGCTAAAGGCATTTTATTTCTTCAGCGGTTTCTTCCCTCGCTTGTTGCAAAGTTTCGAGTTTCAAGGATAACTATGACAGAACATCATCACTATCTAGAGCGACCTTCTGTTGATTTAAAGCCATACATTTGTCGACAATCTCTTTTATTAAGGGAGATTGAGCTTCTCAGGATGCGATATGGGTTGTGGTTGTTTCCACCTCTTCCCTAAAGAAACCAAGGTATACCATGGGTCGGAGTACTTGCCTTAAGTCAGTGGGGAGTTGGTCTGCAATTGGCTCCAGTACCATACGGAGACCTTCACTCTTCACAACCAGCTGCGTAACTGGGTCGCCAAGAAGCCTTGCCATTTCTCGCAGCCGATCGGCGATGTCGGCAGGGATTGACTTGATAGGTGATAATACTTCTCCGACTCAGGGACAACATCCAAAGTGGAAGGATCAAAATTGAGTAGTGCCGACAAATCGAAGGGCTACACATGCAAGGCTAATATGTCAATGCCAGCTAGGTATAAACCAAGTTGATAAGGGTGTTGTAAGGAAAATGGCCTCATGTGCCATATTTCTATAGTCATGTTTTGGTGATTGATTGACAATGAACACTTAGACTAATGAAGTTGTCTAGATGCATATTCTCAGGTATTTAGGTCTAAGGGATGATGAAGAAGAAAAGCCGAAGGCAAGGCCCGAAGTTTCTCGAAGGGGTGAAGAAACTAGAAGCCAGGCTAGATGTGAAGACTGGACAGTCCGAAGCTAGGCCAAATGAACTGTCCGGACAAATCCAGCAGACAGTGGTTGAAGCAACTAGGAAAACAATGGACCGGATGGTCTGCTCTAGAAGACCGGACAAAGGTTCGGACAAAGAAACCTAAGGCTATGCACTTTTGAAGAATTCCAATGGACAATAGACCGGACAGTCCAATGTGTGAAGATAGGACAAACCACTGGACATTACAACGGGTAGTTCAATAGCTAGTGCAACGACTAGTTGATAGATACATGGACCGGCCAGTCCAAAGTTGAAGACTAGACAAAGGACTGGACAAAAGTACAGTGACACATTGTTTTAGTGATCTTTGGAAATGTGTATAGACCAGATTGTTTGAAGTTGGGAAAATGTATGGACCGGACAATCCGATGCTCACTGCGTTAGCAAGCACTTTGGTCCAATGGCTAGTTCATGTTTGGGGGCTATATAAGCCACCCCACCCAGCCATTTCAACATGTTGGAGCCACTAAAGTTAAGAGCAAGTGTATAGGTGTATTCCAAGCATATCCATCACTCCAACCACCATATGAGAGCTTAGTGCACATCCAAGCTAGGTCAGAGCTTAGAGAGAGTGAGCTTGTGAGTTCTTATTGAGAGTAGCTTCCACGTGAGCTAGAGGAGAAGTCTTGGCTGTGATCAAGCCACTTGTCCTCATTGCTAGACCCTCCTTCTTGGTGTAGAGTGGCGGTGACAACTTGTGCGGGAATGAGGAGACCCCACAAACTCGGTAATGAAGCATCCGGTACCTTCTGACCGAGATAGACGATAGCGGTGGCCAAGCCTTAGTGGTTTGGTGGCACTTAGCCTTTGCTTGCTGGGAGCCATTGTGGTGAGTGTTGGCGTTCCTTAGCCTTCAGATATAATTCCGCAAGCGCACGGTAAACACATTGTAGCTCTTTAACCCAAGAGTGTTCCAGGGTATCGAATCCACAGAGAACGAGGAGTATAATAACACGTAACACAACCAACCGAACTAGTGAAGCTAGCAATGTAGAGGATAAAAGATAGGGGAGCAGGTTCTCGACAAATGTTAGATCACCTTACTATACTAAGCATGCAAAGAGATATACTTGTCATGTAAACATAGACACCAAAGCTGTAGCATCACTGCCCGGCACCAGAGTGCTGATTACCCAGCCGAGAAAGGCGGGTACTACAGGATAAGGCTATATCGTCAGCGTGTCTATCCGAACGTATGGGATTGGAATACTGAGAACATAAAAGCTGTCACCTAATGTGTCTACCAACCAAAGCTGCATGGGATACCCGACCAACTAGGGTAAACTCTAAGTATGAACACCGTCGTGCCACTCAAAGAGTCTACTACTTATTGGTAATGAGCCAGAAAAGCAAGCACTACTATATAGCCAATGCTATAAGCATGCACAAGGTTCCCGTAAACAGACAAGTATAAGACTAAGTATGAAAGCAAAGCAAGTATGAAATAACAAAGGTAGAGGATAAGAAACTTTACTTAATCTTGGAATTGAATATCCTTCCACTGAGAATACAAGTATGGGAGCAAAGAGAAATCTAGCTCCCGCACTCTTCTCCTCACTACTCTCCTTGATACAAGAGGCACTCTCTCTACAAGCTAAGGGATAACTTCACTTCTCCACACTATACACTTCACACCAAATGCTACTATGCCACTACATCTACACACACACACTTCACAAATGAGCTACCAGGGGGTATTTATAGTACCAAGGGAGTGAGGGGATACTTGTAGGGTCGGTATGGCAGTTACAAGGGCGTGTCGGCCTGGTAGGAGACTGGGCAGGCCCCACCCTAGTCCGGGCAGCCTGGGGTGCCCTTGGATCCACCGCCTTACTTCATCCTTCGATTGATATTGCCTCTCCAAGGAGGTTGTAGGTTGGTTGGCGGTTATCCTCGTGTGCCTTTGCCTCAACCATTGGATTCTCTTTGTGTTTCTTCCTTAGCCATTGGATAGGACTCCCCTGGATCGCTGACTTAACCAATCCGTGGGCTGGATTGGTGAGGTGGAGGCCTTCCAATGTGTTTGTGCTTCTTCTCTCGGTTGCCACGGTGGATTTGTGTTTGACACATTGTCTCTTGCATGCAGGTGAAGAATGGTGGCATTCGGAGCCGGAGGTAGGCCGGGCGGCCTGGAGATGTGCGGGCGGCCTGGGTCCTTAGCCCATATCTAGCCTTCCTTCTTGGTTCACCATGTTTCACCATGTTTTGTATGTTTTTGCACCGTGACATGTGTTCCTGCAAGACTTTTGTACACAACTCGTGGAACCGGTTAATATGTATGAACTTTGCATAAAATCACCCTTGGAACATGAAATGTTGGTGGTCGAAATGGGTTATAACGACCACCAACAGTGAGCGCAAGACGATGATCGGGAGAGTCTTGGTGCCCGGCTAGGATTTTGCCTTCGGTGGCGAGCCCGTGGACATAGCCCTTAGTGGTGAACCACATTAAATCCTCATGTCTTCTTAGGAGTTTGCATCCCTTTGCCCTCACCTCTTTACTTACCACATTTACGTTTCTGCATTTACTCTCTTGTGTGCCTTTAGCTTTCCTAATTAGTTTGATTAGGTTTGGTTCTTGGTTGCAAGTCTTTTAGGTACGTTAGAGAGAGCATAGATAAACCTTAGGCTTAACTAGCATGTGTAGGGTGAAATAGGTCCATCTTATGCACTAGATAGCCCAGGTTTTAGAAGAGCGATTAGCGACCCAATTCAACCCCTCCCCCTCTTGGGTCGGATACCCTGACACGTTCCTTTCATGTATTTACCTTGGGGGCTGAGGAACCTGTTTCATTGGCACAATGATGTGTCTCAAGGTCGACTTGGCCAAGCGAGGTATCAATTTTGCCTAAAGAAACATGAATTGCCGATCATCGTGGGGTTCGTTTCTCTGGAGATGGTGGTGCATCACTGCTGTTGGCTGAATCCTCCGGCTAGGAAAAGAGCAGTAGTATTATAATTACAAATGTTGGAAAGTAGAGAATTCCATGACAGACACACTAGGAACTCATTGATGATTCTACATGCTCAGAACAAGAAGGCATGGGAGTTCGCATTTTGGAACTTCTAGTTTTCTTGTGGCAAGTCCTTTTGGCCGATGATTCACCAGCATCGCTAAGCCGATGTATGGAATGACCACCAAAAAGCAACACCTTATCGAGGAATGGTGCTGTTCTCCGGTACAAAGATACAGGAGCCTTTGGCGAATAGCGAAATGGTTCTCCTGAGTCATCAGTCAGCATGGTTTTTCCTCATGCTGCATCAAGAAAACATCTCAAGAGGAAAGACGTAGGACTTTTTGGAATCAAAGCAGTTCTGATAGTCCAACCTACCTCATCTAGCGAAAGCTTGAAGGAGGAATCAATACAACGGAGCTTGGTGCTGAGTGGTCTGCAAAACATGTGAGGCTTGCAACTATTCCACCAAATGTTGAAACCATTTGATGAATACGTAAATTCCATATCGCACGGGATTGGTATGGAGATCTTGACAAAGAGGGTATATGCGCGGAAAGCGAATATCCACTCAGTGAGATCGGCTCGGTTTGAGAATTTCTCGTAGATAATGAAGCAATGAGAAGTCTGATTTAGGCTGAACTGACAGAAGCTACAACAGGCTAGTAAGACTCATAGACGGGTTTGGTAATCCTATTACTAGTACTCATGCTTACAAGTAGTAGGCAGGGGCAAATCATGGTTGCATATCTTTGCCGAGTTTCATCATCATCGGCAAAATTGTCTAGCCTGAAGAAGGGAGGATTCTCGAAATGCTCTGAGTCTGAATGGGCATTAAAAGTGGCTATGGTACCTTCGTGATAGAATAGTTTGAATCATTTGGCCATCCCTGTCTCGTTAGGCTTA
Source organism: Paspalum vaginatum (assembly GCA_030272315.1). NCBI lineage: Eukaryota > Viridiplantae > Streptophyta > Magnoliopsida > Poales > Poaceae > Paspalum > Paspalum vaginatum. The sequence goes on along the minus strand of CM059018.1, from coordinate 29,996,399 downwards.
CTACCAGGAAGCCGAAATAGCGCTTGTCCGAAAGAAGTGCATCGACTGAGTTTGCCTGAAGCATCTGGGAAGGATATATCCTGCAAGCGAGGGAAATTTGGGACATACTTCTGAAAATACAACTGACACAGAAGCTGCAAAAACTACTAAGGACCGCTTGATCTAATATGCTCATTGCTTAAGAGCCTGGTAGTATTCAAGGAAAGGTGTCGGTACAGAATACCAAGGAACAATTTTCCCAAAGCAAACTGCTGGCCATTGGCCAAGGCGCTGGCCAAATTCAGATAATTCTTAGTTGGTGCCACAAAAAGGAAATGATCTAGCCAAAGATTCAAGAAGGTTGTATGCTCCCGGTGACTGATAGCCCCTGAATGTTTATTGTGATAATCAATATATTGTCCACAGTTTTTGGCTATGGCCTTGTCAATCATTTTGTGTTTACATTCCTCCAAGGAAAAAGGAGATGGACAAGGCGATTGGGTATCCAGACCTAAAATCATGGTTACTTTATCCATCAGAGTGGGGGTCATAGGGCCGAGGCCAAACAAAAAACAATTTAGGGCATCAAACCAGAAATAGCCCATTGCTTCTCTATGGGAGATAAAGTTAAAGAAAGGGCATCGGCTTTGCCTATGTTTTGCTAGATGGATGATTCGTGATATTTGGTGACCCGTTTGTACCAACTCACCCATCCTTCCATAGGAAATGGCCAAGACCTAAGTTGGTCCGTCCAACGATCTGGATTTGGATTTTGAGCTACGAAAGGAATTCGATTTGTCTCAGTGGAGATAAGTTCCAAGGAGGTTCGAAAGACCGAGGGCCTAAACTAAAAGATCTAGAAGTGGGTGATTGGGGAATGAGGATATCGCTTGGCTGGGAAATCCATAAAAGAAGGTATTTCCAAATAAATCAGATGCTTCGCTTCTTGAATGTATAGGAAAAGAGGCCAAGAGGTATACCTTCAGGCCAAAAACTTTTTGAGGTAGTGTCTTCATCACTGCCGTGCTCGTCGTGTCTGCCATATTTGAAGTTAGAGGTGAGAAGTGAAGGAGGGAGGCATGTTTGTGCTGTCGAGGTTGCTGTTTGGTGAAGGGGTATTCCACGGAGGTGTTATGAGCGAGGTACGCTTTGCGCTTTTGCTATGCCGAGGGTTGGTTTGAGTTTTGGCTTTAAAGCCAATTTCCCTAAAATGAACCGATGAAGTATTAGCTGGAGTTCTAGACAAGAGGGGTCAAGTTCAACGCTCTCAGCCGATTTGGGACAGATTGCAATCGAGTTAATTCAAGAGCCGGATCCAATGTGATGCTATTGGATCGACCGATATATTGCAACATTGGGTAGTTCAAAAATCTTTAAAAAAAGTATAACAGTAATGGAGAAAAGGCAATAGTTAATTAAGTAGGTACTTCATTAATTACTGATATATTTTTACAGCAAAAGCTTGAGCAAAAGGTAAAATGAGGGACTAATTTTCCTCTTGGAGCCGATGTTGCGGCTGTTAGTCCTACTAGCTAAAGATTGCTATTTCTATTAAGCCGATGCTATGAATCGGCAAACGTTGATCACTCATCGCTGTCGGCGTCGCTCTTCTCCTCGTCGCCAACGTCGTTGTCCTCATCACCATCATTAGAACTTGAGGAGGCCTCCGTCGAGGACTCCGGTAGGACGAGGTCAGTGTCCTCGTCGTTGCCAAGTGAGTCACCCAACTTGGAGGGTTCCTCTACCTCATTGTCATCATCGTCATCGTCCTCATCATCATCCTCATCGCAGTCGTCGTCACCGCCATCGTCATCAGAGGCAGACGGTGAGGCCTCCGCCTTCCTCTTCTTCGATAAATGCTTCGTCAACGATGGTGGCGGCGGAGGAGATGGTAGGCACGGGTTCCATGGTGGAGACACGATTGCATCCTCTGGGTCCTCTGCCAAGCCCAGATTCACCCACTCTAGATAGGGGTCTGGGATGTCTGGACCCTAGACGGCCAGCTATAGCTGGTCCTCATCGGTGAGCAGCGCGTCCTTCTCCATGCCGGCGGCCATAGCGGTGCTTGCTTTGCTCCTAGCGCCGCAAGAGGAGCAAACCCTGGCAGCACATCAGTGAAAGGAGGCGGTGAAGGAGGGGAGGACGGCGATGGCGGTGGTGTGGCATTACTCCCGATTGAGGATTCCATTAGTGGATTTGGTGACTAGAGGAGAGGTTTTCTCGCTAATGGGGAATGGAAATACTGTGCCTCCAATCGTTGGTTAAAATACTACTCGAGGAAGAAGCCGAGGAGGCACTGGGAGCGGTTTACGAGGCGAGTGTGCGGACGGACGGCTTCTGACAGAAGCCGCGTGACCCTTCAAGTCCAAATTCTGTTTCTTTATGAGTTTTGGAATAATTCTTATTGCTGAAATGAAGGGGCATGTGTTATCGCCAGAATATAGCCATCCCAACATTGGACTAGATCGGCTAATGGGCCAAGGGAGGCTGCTCAAGGAAGAAGCAGCCGATGTAAGAGCTAGGGCCGATGGGCCATGTATCCTAGGAATCAAGTCGGATTAGCCCAGATAGATTAGGGTTTTTTGTGTTATTCTAGCTAGAGTCTGACTTGACGTCCAAGTCTCCAAACTATAAATATGTACCCATACTTATGAAATAAAGTTGCTGACATACGCTCCCTAGCAGTGGTTTGTCAGCGCATCGCCACCCTGAGCAATTAGGGTTGGTAATCGTCATACTACTCTAATGGTTCTGTTATAGATTCATTAGGGCATTTGGGCGTGAGCCATATGGTGAACCTTGTACTGAAGCATTTTTTTATGGCAAGTTTTGCTAGTTATCTCGATGAGTCTGTTTGGTACGAGATCCATTAGTTACCCAGATGAATCCCGTGACATGCTTTGCTTGCCACGGGATCCATCGTTTATCCTCGCATGTTTACCAATCTATATATGTATCTGAGCTTCATGCGGTAGGTTGGTTTTCATGTAGCTTGTTATATGTTGTCTAATCGTTTCTTACAATTCACAACGTGTGCACGCGACATGCCGATAGATCAACGTGTACCAAGCACCCTGTCTTTACATGTCTTAAGATGTTTCTGTCTATCTAGATGGATTTCCTTGGAGATCCTAGTTAGAAGCCAATCTGGCTATGCAGATATGTTATATCATATTATAGATATGTTTTACTTTGTCTATTTGGATGTGGTTCTTTTGTTATGATTACATACTATCATCCATCGACGATTGCATGACATCGACACGTTTGTCGATAGGATTTCACGAGCTCTCGTGATGCCGATCCAAGCGATCTGGCAATAATTTAACGTTTACATCTGTTGGGTACGCTTTTCAAGGAGAGCCGAAACCAACCACCGCATCCGCACACCCAACCTTCCAGGCTATAAGGTCAAGGCAGGTGGCACGCCCACACCACCACGGGCCAGCAAGAAGCATATCGGAGCTACCACCTAGGAGAGGAGTGTAGCAGCAGCGCGATCCCCGGCTCCTCGTGTGGCTCCACCACAGGAGGACCTCATAGGCGTTTTCTTGTGGCAACAACATCCTATAATCATAAACATGCAATACTAGTGCTCATGTCCAGTATGATGCATCTAGATTGTTTTTTGGATGCCTGCAATTTTGGGTATACACTAATTTTCATATTCCCAAAAATGTTATCTATGTTACTATTGTTTTCTCCCAAGTACATACCACATAGCTATTATTTTTTCAAAAATCCGCACTTCTCTCACAACTCTGCTCCAGAATTATCTAAACAGTGTGTAGATGTAATTCTTCTATTTACCTATTTAAGTATTTTTTTGTGTTTTCTCTTGTGCCTGAGTCATTTTTCCTTCAAAATCTGTGAATACCATGTTTGGATTGGTATCTCAAAGACCATCTAGAATGTGGTGCTCAAGGTGTGAAGGAATATCAGTTTTCACTCAAGATACCAAAAACACTGGTACAAGATATTAGAAAGCATCAACAATAAAGTAGAATAATGTTTCAGAACCAGGTCAGCTACGCTTCTTCAACCGAGGGAAGGTAATCTGTAAATAATTTGTACACAGTGAGGTCAGTGTTAGGATGCATTCTTAGGATCTCCAAAGTGATCTTTGAAAGATACTTCTTCAACCGGGTGATGGTAATGTGTAATTAACTGAAGATTGTGAAGTCAACATTTTGTATGTTTCCTTTATTTCTGTTTAGTTTTCAATGGGATGGAAATTGGCTGGTCAGCGCACACACATGCTGTACTGAGTGTTGTTTGCACACCGAATAAGAAGTGCTCATTTACTAATGCAGCCATAGAAAGTGTATAATGCATTCAACAAAACTTAGTTGCACTATGGCCATTTATTTCAACCCAGAAAATTTGAGTTTGTCTTTATTTTATTCACAAAATTGTAGTTTTATTTTTATATGAAATTAGAATAATCACCTTGATTATATTGTGGGCCCACCATCCGGGAAGAGACAAAAAGTTGTCTGATAAAGATGGCAACCATCCTAATAACAAACAGTGCCATCAAAGCGTGCATCACTAAAGGGTATTAGACATTTTGCCGTTCAGTGTGAAAATGTGAGAAATCGAGATTCATTCGGTCCAAAAAGCAGTATGAAGTAATAAGAGTACGCATTGCAGAGGAACACTTTGTCTGAGAAAATGCTTGTGAGTGGAAGCCTGTATGTTTGGACCGCAATAAGCTTTGGGGAATTGATTAACCTAACATTGCAACCCCTCAAGATGGGAATGGTTAGTCAAGTTAAGAAATGAAGGAGGCGCCTATGTGTGAATCATATTACTCTTTCGCAACCTAGAAAATATGCTTCTAGTTTAACCTACTTATTTCTTTTGGTCAACTCTCAATTTAATTTTTATCCTTTTTAAGAATATGCGAAAGAATTGTGCATCCTTATTATGAATGAGACTTCTAATGGATTGGACACTTATTTCACAACACATCGACATCTAGGAACTAGTTAGAGCTTAGAGCTATATGAGTCCTATTCTGAACTAAATGCTCGAAACATTGGTTGGCCATCCCATCGTAGACAGGTAATTCACTCCAGCTTTGAACCACCTTGTTCTTTGCCAATTAGTCTTAGCACATGAATGACAATGGATTCCGGCTGATTGAAAACTCTAACATTATGTTCTTTCCATGTTTTAATGCTCAAGTCTAGGTGATATTTCTGTTCATGTCCTGTTTTTTAATCTTCTAAATTATTCGACATTTTGCTGCTTGCTGTGAAAATGCGATAAACGGAGAGCTGTTCCATCCAAAAAGGAGTACGTTGTAATTAGAGAGCGCATTTGGGGGAGCGTTTTGTCTGCGAAAAAGCTCTTGTGTGGAAGCCTAATGTGACATGCGATGGCCCACCCGATGTATGTCAGGACGGTAGTAATCTTCGAGCAATCGGTCAACCTGGCATTGCAAAGATATGTCGAGGATGTGAACGTAAGGTTGGTCAAGATAAGAAGTAAAGGACACAGCAATATGTGCGAGTCATATTATTCTCCCGCAACATGGTTAATAGGTTTTCTAGTTTGACCAACTTTGATTTTCTACAATATGTGCTACGTGTTCCATACATCCAATAATCATGAACATGCAATACTAGTGCTCATGTCCAGAATGATACATCTTGATTGTTTTTTGAATGCCTGCAATTATGGGTATACACTAGTTTACCTAATCCCAAAAATGCTATCTACATTGCTGTTGTTTTCTCCCAAGTACATACGATGTAGCTATTATATTTTCAAAAATCCGCTCTTCTCTTACAACCTTGCTCTAGAATTATCTAAACAATGTGTAGGTGTAATTCTGCTATTTCTCTATTTAAGTATTTTTTCTGTGTTTTCCCTTGTGCTTGAGTCATTTTTCTTTCAAAATATTTGAATACCATGTTATCTCGAAGACCATCTACAATGTGGTGCACAAGGTGTGAAGGAATCTCAGTTTTCACTCAAGATTCCAAAAACACTGGTACAAGATATTAGAAAGCATCCACAATAAAGCTAGAGTGATATTCAGAAACCAGGTCAGCTATGATTCTTCAACCAAGGGAAGGTAATCTGTAAATAGTTTGTACACACTGAAGTCAATGTTAAGATGCATTCTTCGGAATGCCAAAGTGATCCCTGAAAGATACTTCTTCAACCGGGTGATGGTAATGTGTAATTAACAGAACATAGTGAATTCAACGTTTTGTATGTTTCCTTTATTTCTTTTTAGTTTTCATCAGGGATGGAAATTGGCTGGTCAGCGCACACACATTCTGTATTGAGTGTTGTTTGCACGGCCAATAGGAAGTGCTCATTTACTAATGCAGTCTTAAAAAGTCTACAATGCTTTCTAGAAACTTAGTCACTATGACCATTTATTTCGACGGAGAAAATTTGAGATTGTCTTTATTTTCTTCATAGAATTGTACTTTTGTTTTTACATGAAATTAGTATGATCTTCTTGATTATCCTGTGGGCCTACCATCTAGGAAGAGACAGAAAATGTTGTCTGGTAAAGATGGCGACCGGCCTAATAACAAACAGAAAAAGCCATCAAAGCGTGCATCACCAAAGGTTATTAGACATTTTGCCGTTCAGGGTGAAAAATATGAGAAATGGAGATTCATTCCATACAAAAAGCTGTATGAAGTGATTAGAGTACGCATTGCGGAGAAACCCTTTGTGTGCGAAAATGCTCGTGAGTGGAAGCCTGTATGTCAAGACGGCAATTTGCTTTGGGGAGTTCATTAACCTAATGTTGCAACCGCTCAAGGATGGGAATGGTTGGTCAAGTTAAGAAATGAAGGAGGCGCCTATGTGTGAGTCATATTACTCTTTGGCAACCTACAAAAAATGCTTCCAAGTTTAACCGACTTATTTCTTTTGGTCAACTCTCACTTTAATTTCTATCCTTTTAAGGAATATGCAAGAGCTGCGTATCCTTATTATGAATGAGATTTCTAATGGAATGGACACGTATTTTACAACACATCGACATCTTGGAACTAGCTAGAGCTTAGAGCTATATGAGTCCTATTCTGAACTAAAAGCTCCAGACATTGGTTGGCCATCCCATCGCAGTCAACATTGGTTGCCCATTGCATCGCAGTCAGGTGCTTAACTCCAGCTTTGAACCACCTTGTTCTTTGCCAATTAGTCTTAGCACGTGAGTGACACTGGATTCCTGCTGGTTGAAAACTCTAATACTATGTTCTTTCCATGTTTTAAGGCACATGTCTAGGAGATATTACTGTTCATGTCCAGTTTTTTATTCTTCTAAATTATTCGACATTTTGCTGCTCACTGTGAAAATGGGATAAACTGAGAGCTGTTCCATCCGAAAAGGAGTACGCTGTAATTAGAGAGCGCATTTGGGGGAGCGTTTTGTCTGCGAAAAAGCTCTTGTGTGGAAGCCTAATGTGACATGCGATGGCCCACCCGATGTATGTCAGGACGGTTGTAATCTTCGAGCAATCGGTCAACCTGGCATTGCAAAGATATGTCGAGGATGTGAACGAAAGGTTGGTCAAGAGAAGAAGTAAAGGACACAGCTATATGTGTGAGTCATATTATTCCCCCGCAACATGGTTAATATGTTTTATCGTTTGACCAACTTTGATTTTCTACAATATGTGCTGCGTGTTTCATACATGCTATAATCATGAACATGCAATACTAGTGCTCATGTCCAGTATGATACATCTATATTGTTTTTTGAATGCCTGCAATTTTGGGTATACACTAGTTTACGTATTCCCAAAAATGGTATCTGCGTTGCTGTTGTTTTCTCCCAAGTACATACCACATAGCTATTATATTTTCGAAAATCTGCACTTCTCTTACAACTCTTGTCTAGAATTATCTAAACAATGTGAAGGTGTAATTCTGCTATTTCACTATTTAAGTATTTTTTGTGTTTTCTCTTGTGCTTGAGTCATTTTTCTTTCAAAATCTATGAATACCATGTTATCTCGAAGACCATCTAGAATGTGGTGCTCAAGGTGTGAAGGAATCTCAGTTTTCACTCAAGATACCAAAAACACTGGTACAAGATATTAGAAAGCATCCACAATAAAGCTAGAGTGATATTTAGAAACCAGGTCAGCTATTCTTCTTCAACCGAGGGAAGGTAACCTGTCAATAATTTGTACACACTGAAGTCAATGTTAAGATGCATTCTTCGGAATGCCAAAGTGATCCCTGAAAGATACTTCTTCAACCGGTGATGGTAATGTGTAATTAACAGAACATAGTGAATTCAACGTTTTGTATGTTTCCTTTATTTCGTTTTAGTTTTCATTGGGGATGGAAATTGGCTGGTCAGAGCACACACATGCTGTATTGAGTGTTGTTTGCACAGCCAGTAGGAAGTGCTCATTTACTAATGTAGTCTTAAAAGGTGTTCAATGCTTTCTAGAAACTTAGTTGCACTATGGCCATTTATTTCGACCAAGAAAATTTGAGTTTGTCTTTCTTTTCTTTGTGGAATTGCAGTTTTATTTTTACATGAAACTAGTATGATCTTCTTGATTATCCTGTGGGCCCACCATTTGGGAAGAGACAGAAAAAGTTGTCTGGTAAAGATGGCGACCGGCTAGCCGAATGATAAACAGAAAAAGCCATCAAAGCGTGTATCACCAAAGGGTATTAGACATTTTGCAGTTCAGTGTGAAAAATGTGAGAAATGGAGATTCATTCCATCCAAAAAGCAGTATGAAGTAATTAGAGTATGCATTATGGAGGAATTGTGTCCGAAAATGCTCGTGAGTGGAAGCCTGTATGTCAGGATGGCAATAAGCTTTGGGGAGTTGATAAACCTAACGTTGCAACCCCTCAAGGACGGGAATGGTTAGTCAAGTTAAGATATGAAGGAGGCGCCTATGTGTGAGTCATATTACTCTTTGCAACCTACAAAAAATGCTTCCTAGTTTAACCGACTTATTTCTTTTTGTCAACTCTCACTTTAATTTCTATCCTTTTAAGGAATATGCAAGAGCTGTGTATCCTTATTATGAATGAGATTTCTAATGGAATGGACACTTATTTTACAACACATCGACATCTTGGAACTAGCTAGAGCTTAGAGCTATATGAGTCCTATTCTGAACTAAATGCTCCAAATATTGGTTGGCCATCCCATCGCAGTCAACAATGGTTTCCCATCCCATCGCAGTCAGGTGCTTAACTCCAGCTTTGAACCACCTTGTTCTTTGCCAATTAGTCTTAGCACATGAGTGACACTGGATTCCTGCTGGTTAAAAATTTTAATACCATGTTCTTTCCATGTTTTAGGGCACATGTCTAGGTGATATTACTGTTCATGTCCGGTTTTTTATTCTTCTAAATTATACGACATTTTCAGCTCACTGTGAAAATGCGATAAACGGAGAGCTGTTCCATCCAAAAAGGAGTACGGTGTAACTAGAAAGCGCATTTGGGGGAACGTTTTGTTTGCGAAAAGGCTCCTGTGTGGAAGCCTAACGTGACATGCGATGACCCACCCGATGTATGTCAGGACGGCAGTAATCTTCGAGCAATCGGTGAACCTAGCATTGCAAAGATATGTCGAGAATGTGAATGGTTGGTCAAGATAAGAAGTAAAGGACGCGGCTATATGTGTGAGTCATATTATTCTCCCACGACATGGTTAACATGGTTCCATACATCCGATATTCATGAACATGCAATACTAGTGCTCATGTCCAGTATGATAAATCTAGATTGTTTTTTGAATGCCTGCAATTATGTGTATACACTAGTTTATGTATTACCAAAAATGGTATCTACGTTACTATTGTTTTCTCCCATGTACATACCACATGGCTATTACTTTTTCAAAAATCCGCATACCACGTACTCTCTCGCAACCTAGAAAATATGCCTCCTTGTTTAACCTACTTATTTCTTTTGGTCAACTCTCACTTTAATTTCTATCCTTTATAAGAATATGCTAGAGCTGTGTATCCTTAACCCCAATCTGATTGATAGCTTCTCTACCACTCAACTTCACTCCATTGTTCATCAAATACCATTTATTCTAACTCATCCTCCATCTCAATTGTTTTTTGTCTCAAATGATATGCCATAGAATTCATCTTCATCTTCTTCAGTTGTGTCAGCTGCCACTAAGTAAGGATAGCTTTGCTCATTGATCATTTCTGCTACAAATTCCTTTATAGATGAAGAATTAATTATGTCAGATCACTGAGACAATGATGAGTCTGATTTCACTTTCTTCATCTTAGCAAGTGGTTCTTCATCGGCTTGAGAATTCTGCAGCATTTCCCTTATAGTAAATTCATCCACTAGCTTTGTCTGATGGAAGTGATTCTGGAATGATATAGTATTGGTAACTCTAATGTCTTCACTTCCACAAAGCTTAAGCTAGCTTCAATTGTCTTGAAGGCAAGTAGTTGATCTTCTTCCTCCTCAAACATGCTGACACTCTATAGCTGTGGAGGGGGCTTGAGCATCTCCTCCTATTTTGGTTCTTCTTCCTTGAATAATTTCAATAGCATCTCGTGTATTTTGGCCTACACCAATTTTCCTTAGTGGAATTTCTTCTTCCTCTAAGTATTCTTGTAGGAGAGGTCCTGCGCACTTGAGTGGTTCTCCAAAATTAGCAGGTATCTAGTGTAATCTCTTACATTCTTCGTCATCAAATCCAAATGACACTAGAGTATGAAGTGTAGGTAGTTGGGCTTCTAATGTAGGGACCACCTTATCCACTTCTGCTTTTTCTTCTTCTTCTACTTCACTTTGTTCCCTTTCTTCCTTGGAGGTCAGACAGATATTTGATAATATTTCTTTGGCTTCATTAGTTGACTTGCTCATAAGTGATCCTCTAGCACACATGTTTACTAATCTGAAAGCTTCTAAAGTAAATCCATAGTAGAATATCTGCAGTGTCATCTCAGACATCACTCCATGATTCGGTCCTTCATTGAGTATTTCCCAAGATTCATCAATGTCCTAACTTTCTTCTTGTGCAAAGTTCCACACTTGCTTTCTCAACTTGTGCACCTTGAGCATGGGGAAGAATTGGTGATGAATTTCTGCACTAACAACCCCCAGTCTCCATGAGCTCCACTTGCAGTAAGTGGGTACCATCTCTTGCCATTATTAATGAGAGTGAATGGAAGAATATTCCATCTGAACCATTCGGTGGGAACTCCTTCTTGTTGGAACGTGTGGCAGATCTCACTAAACTTCTCCAAGTGCTTGTATGGATTTTCTGATTCAGCTCCACCGAAAGAATTTTTGGCAGCAATTTTGATGATTCCTGGCTTCACCTCATAGGATTCAGCTGCTGGCTTTAGGTTTGATTCTTGTGGCTTCAAATAATTAAATGTTGGAGTAGCCATCTAAAAAGGAGTATGGTGTAATTAGGGAGCCCATTTGGGGGAACGCTTTGTCTATGAAAAAGCTCATGAGTGGAATCCTAATGTGACATGCGATGACACACCCAATGTATGTTAGGATGACAGTAATCTTTGGGCAATTGATGAACCTAGCATCGCAAGGATCTATCGAGGATGTGAAAGGTTGGTCAAGAAATGAAGTAAAGGAGGCGGCTATATGTGTGGGTCATATTGCTCTCCTGCAACATAGTTAATATGGTTTCTAGTTTGATGAACTTCATTTTTCTGCAATATGTGTTGCATGTTCCATACATGCTATACTAGTGCTCATGTCTAGTATGATGCATCTAGATTGTTTTTTGAATGCCTACAATTTTGGTTATACAATAATTTACATATTTCCCAAATGGGTATCTACATTATTGTTGTTTTCTCCCAAGTACACACCACAGCTATTATTTTTTTCAAAAATACACACTTCTCTTACAACTCTGCTCTCGAATTATCCAACAATGTGTAGATGTGTTCATGGCACTTAAGCACGCCAAACCTTGTACTGCAAGTGACAGTATCAGTTGTAGCCTTTCGCCAAGATGAGTATTAAGGGTCAATCCATGGAAAACTACGTTTGAACTACTATTAGTCAAGGATTAATTAATCAATTACTTACTAGCTCTAATATATCTAATAAGCTAAAGGGTAAAAGAGATAATCTAGTCACAAACTAGGTATAAAACTAGACTATATCATAAACTAGATCAAAGTCAAGATATTAGCAAGAACAAGCGAGATAAAGATAGGCTAAACTAGCAAAAGGGATTAGTAAGAGATATGAGACAAACTTCTTATAAACTATGAACCACCCTGAGCATAGTTCTAATATGAAACATAGAATAAACATGATCATGAATGTCATAAACTTGCTCGAACCTTTCCCTCCAACCACCTGTCACATAAGTTAGGGTAATCGATGAACTAGCAAGTCTAAACCATATCTAAGCATGAGTAGATTCAATCAACCAATCAAGGTAAAAAGATCTATTAAAATACATGTGCAATATTCATCCCGGCTGGGCACATGTAGAGATGAAGCATTCCAAAGACATGGATCAAAGATCATGTATAAACAAAGAACTCATAGTCAAAAGACTATTTCATTGATCGAACTCAGGGTTTATCATAGCAAAATAAGAAGAACAGAGAGTTTACTCAAGATTCATCATGAACTTGAAGTACATAGTTGTCGATTTCAATGAGATGAAGAACATATCAAAAGATGAACTCGAGGCTTCCTAGGTTGGCCGACCCTAGGGCCTCCTGCCTCCTCTCACTTCACCCTTTCGCTGAGAACTCTCTCTCTCTCTCTCTCTCTCTTTGGGCTAAACTTGCGAAGATGGACCCTAAACCCTAACTTTGGAGCTCTGGTTTATAATGAATTGGATGCCTCTCCATCTTGAGAGGCCACAAACTTATGAGAGCCAATGGACCAGCTCTATTAGCTCTAGAGTGATGAATGATTGTTAACAGAAGTCAAGACCCATTAGAGGACTTGGTCACAAGCCCTCCAATGGATTGGAGGCGCTCCGATGGATTGGAGGTAGATGGAGAAGAAAGTCCTTTGAAGGATAGGAGGTATGCTCAGCGTCGTTCGGTCATGGGAGTTCGGTACATAGAGTAGCGGCATGGCAACGGCAAGTGTAAGTCCTCTGAAGGACTGCAAGGCGACCCCGACGGACAAGGGATGCCGGGTACCACCACGATGCTCCAATCCGAGTGCATGGCGTGAAGACGTGTGAGGGCGATAGTGGATTCGCTCAAATCCACCCCCTAACCACCAAGTTACCAAGACACAGCGAGTGGGCTAAATTCTCGCCGAGATAGAGTGGAGTGGGCTGTTCCAGGCCTAGAAGGGAAACCCTAAAGTTTCCCCATTTCTAACTTCAAAACTGAGGGTCGATTAGCGGATTTGGACTACTGGCCACGTGGACGTCATCCTGAAGATAGCGTCCAACCAAAGGGCATCAAGACTCCATCGCGGTCGTCCGTCCGGGAGAAAGTTAGGTCTTTTCCATTTTAGCCCCTACGTGCGTTTCTCTAATATAGGGGTCTTTGTGTAAACTGAGTCAGTTAGGCCTGGGCTATAAATACCTAAGTGGCTGGTCATTTAGGTGAATCTTTGTGGTGGAACAGCCGATTTAATCCGAGCTAAGTACACCTGCCACCACATGGCTCGCAGTGTACTTAGACCGAATCAAACCCGGTAGTCCGTCGAGCTACCCAAAAGGGGCACTCGATGTAACCATCACCCAGGGATGCCGACATCACACACGTTAAGCTCTCGAGCGAGCCACAACTATTTCAACAACCCATCATTTCATACCAACATAGCTTGATTTAGTACAAAACCATTTCTCAAAATGATATACGATCATATCGAAATAGAGTTTCAAACACACACTCGCAGCGGAATACATATGATTATATAGATGCAAATGTGCAGCGGAAGTAAAACATCAAGGCATGACATCGAGCCCACCGTTGTCATCCTCGACCATAAACTGTCTTGTACCTAAAAAAATATCAACAACAAATGATGAGTACGTGGGGTACTCATAGGACTTACCCGAGGGCGGTATCAGCCCGACACATTGGAGAGTTTGCAAGGCTTTTTGTGGACTTGACTTCTAACCCACATAAGCTTACTAGAAGTGAGTCCTTAATTTCAAATTTCATTCATTATTAAATCATAAGCGTCATTTAATTCAACATAATCATCATCTTGATCTATATTTCAGGTAAATCAATAATCTCAACCCATATACCATCATAATGTAACTTGCGGAAATGTAAACATGCAAGTACAAGCATGTAGTAATAAAAAGCATGATTAAATAAATAACAATATTAAAGTTATTACTATGATGAACGTCAGTGGCATTGGCATTCCCACACCTAGTGGGCATCAGCGATTTGAATCGATTTTAATTTCCGAGAATAACTACAATGCCAGGGGTATATGCTTAGTAGCCATCGCGTTCCCACATATATCCCCCATCTTAACCTGTCTCCTCCCAAGTTCGATTCACTCCCGCCTAGCCCCGGGTTATGCCCCCATGGCGAGCCTACCGACATCTCGGTCTCCCCGCCATGAATACAAAGCTCCCCCAAGCCACCTTCCTCTCAACCAGCGGGTAGGAACATGTCTCTGTGCTTCGGATGGGCCCAGGAAAGACTTTCACTGGTCCCATATCTCAGATAAGCATTCTAGCAATGTTATGCCGACCAATAGGCGAACAACAAACGGACCTTAAGCGACTCAGGCGGAGCCATATAATACAACAACACACACCACAAATGTAAACTTATTCTTTGCCCGGTCTCATCTTTTCATCATATTATATCATATTGCTTTTGAATTTGATATTTTTGTAAACCATTTTTGAGTAAAGCCCTAGCATCTCGCGAGTGAATATCTTCACTCGACTTCTACCGTCTAAGCATGGCTAAGCCCTAGCATCTCGCGAGTGAATATCTTCACTCGACTTCTACCGTCTAAGCATGGCTAAGCATAGACTTTGACCTACCCATTCTACATAGGTTAACAGGTATTTATGCATGTGGGGTTCAAACAACTCATGAATGTAAATGGACAATCAAGTATAGGGTGGTGGGACTCTCTAAACAGGTGTAGATGCCTAAGGGGTCTACTTCTGTTGTTGAAATAACTTGAACAAACTAATCTAAAGTTAGTTTGCCAGGTTGTGAGGCTTTGCTCCAGGCAACCCCTTGATCACTTGGACTGCTCCTCCTTCCAAATACCACTTCAGGGGCCTACAGGTGGTATTCGGGTCTTAGTTGGTCTTTTGGACACCGTTGGTTGAAGTAGTTCCATGGATTTGCTTCTTGATCATGTGTCTGCAATAAGCGTCACTATATGAATGATATGCATGATGCAAGGAATGAGATGCATGAATAACAAACACACGTATGAACATTCACTAAATCAACAGGCAGAAAGGTGATTGATAAACTACTTAAACAAGGAGCACTCTTATGGACATCGATCCAATCACAAAATCACACATATACAACTTTCAAGTCACTAATCATATCAACATCACGTTGATGATGTGACCCCACAGACAATAGTTATTTGGATTACTAAGATACATGCATGTCAGGAGATGTTTAATTTCCTTTAGCAAGTCAAACATATCAGACAGGGTTCATGAGAGAAATACATGATAGGTTTCTAATTCAAGTCACTCTTATCATACCAAATGTACACAAACGTATAAATGAACGAGTCATATGTATTTTTGACTTATTCTGAGTTATTGTTATCCGCACTTCAACCATGCAACACTTTTATGGTTAAGGATCTGCAACCTAAGCATATGAGGATGAAACAAGCATGTGGAGTATATACAATCATCCATCTTACACGGTTTCATTTTGACATAGCAAACTCAAACATACCAAGTGGTATTTACAAGAACAATCAAGAGTGCATATGAGTGCATTAGCATCCCCCTTTTTATTTCCTTCAGCTTTGAGCCTATATAAATAACTACTTATAAGCCCCTCATGAGACAACAACCAAAATACATGAATAATTCTCATAAGCATACTTGCACAGTAACATTGCTACATGAATTTTTGGTGGCATTTTTGTAACACATTAAATAGCACTTTTCTATTTTATTGATTAAATCACCACATCACTTGTCATTTTCAAATCACATGGCGAACAGCAAGAAACACACATGGAACTTTATTTCTAGGCTACACTAGACTAGATGAGCTCAATATAATTTCTATGGATATTTTTGGACAAGTTTTATGTAGCATGCATTTCCATATACATAAAATGTACTAATTAATAGAACTAGGGGTAGATCTATAATTAACAGTGAGTGCTGGGGTTAAAAGAAATACATATGAACACTTATACTTAAACATGGTCAGCGCCCAAATTTCATGATTTTTGGAGCTCATTTGGCCCACATTTGATAATTAACTTCTAAAACAATGCATGCCCACAAGCAGGGGCAAAACAGTCATTTCACATAGCAAGGCCTAGTGCACTGTATAGATCTACTCACAAGCAATTCAACAAGATGAGTTTCATATTTTTAGGATTTTTCTACTAATTTCTAGAGAATTTCAAATCCATATGCCAAATCCATTTAACCCTAGGATCGAGGGGCTTGCAAAGAAATAGACACAAACTGTATGCATAGTGACTCATATAGGAAATTAAATAACAGCAAATTTTGGGGGGTTTACTGCAAAATCGCGGTGCCCTTTCTTCTACCTTGGGCGGGGGCAGAGGACACACGGTGGACGGCATTCCCACGCTCATGCTGGCGCGTGGAGGCTTGCGCTTGAAGCCGACAAGCTCCGGGAAGACGTTCTCGGCAGCGAGGAGGATTCCCCCCAAGGGCTCATCGCACGAGGAGGTCGGAACGGCCGGGGAATGGGCATGAACTGACAGTGAACCGCAGCCATGGGCACGTCGTGGTGCTTAGCGGCAGCGGCCTCGATCCGGTGATGAGGAGGGGCAACGACGCGACGAGGAGGTGCAATAGCTGCACGGGGCAGCGGAGAGCCCAGCGCCATAGGACTGGGCATGGGGGAGGTAGGCGGTGGGGTTTGCCCCTGACGAGCTCATCGGTGGCACGGGTGCACACGAGCGGTGCACGCGGGGAGGGGTGGAACAGGCGATGGCGGCGGCAGCGGACGTGGGGATTTGGTGGAGCAGAGTGTGATGGCTCTGGTCCTTGCAATAGCTCAGCTGGAGAAGGCCGGAAGATGACTAGCACAAGAGCTCGAGCTCAAGCTGGCCATGGCGACTCTCTGCGCGAGCAGAGCAGGGAGAAAGGGAGAGTTGGAGAGAAGGGCGGACAGGGAGAGCGACCGAGGGAGGAGAGCGAGGAGCAGAGGGAGCAGGGGCCTTGTTTCCCCTTCAAGCCGAGCCAGGGCAAGGTACACTGGCATCCGTGGCACTCCTCGGCAGGAAGCTCACACCGCGTGGGTGCGTGTGAGAGGAAGAAGAGGGTGGCCAGCTGGAGATGGACATGGTCCGTAGACCCGGTGACACTAACAAGTGGGTCTGTGCGAAGGAACAAAAGGGTAGATTCATAAGCTGGGATGTACACACCAGTGGATGCAGGAGCAAGTAGGGCCCACAAATCACTAGTCATCCACGAGATGGAATCCGAGGCCTGCTAGGTGAGGCACGCAAGTCATAGAGACAAGGAAATTGTAAAACTCAAAAATGGAAAAAATCATGGTTTGACTGCCTGAACACGTATTTCAATTTCATGTTTTTGAGCAACCTAACCTCCGAATTACGTCAAACATAAAATAAAAGAATTACTCTAAATGTGTCCCTCTACAACTTTGTTACAAAGTATAATACCATGTTATGTATCAGTTTGTGATTTATATTTGAATTTAAGTGGCTGACTCTAGTTTGACCCACTGAACCTTCCAGTTTGGAAATTCTAAAAGTCCATGTTATGATCACTTTCATACCAGGAGTTTTATACCAAAGTTATTTATATTTTCATGATCTACAGTTTTCATATATAAAGTTTTGTATGATAAGCACTTTTGTTTAACAGAAATTTGAATTAACCATACAGATCAAGTTTTGGAAGATTTCACATGTTGACAGAAATTGACCCATAACCCCATTCAAACCTTTATGCATGTCATGACACACAATACCAAAGTTGTTCAACATGAAATTGTCTACAAGTTTGGTATAGAGATTTTGGTCTAAATCACATTATATTTTGAACAACAAACACATATACATTCAAAGGTTTGGTCAAACTCCAGCTTTACATTATGTGCAGTCTTTCTTGTTTCAAAATTTTGAGTGACCAAATGAGATCCAATCACTTCAAGGTCAGAAGCATTTGAAAGGTGATAAGTTTAATTTCATTTCATAGTCAGGTAGATTTTGAAGTTGATTGGTAAAATCAAAAGTAATTTCAGATTTAGATTCGGGGAAAAGCCGAAAGTGTGGGTTTAGGGATTATTCTAAGTATGGATGGTTTTGACTTGGGCTTTTCGAACCTCTCACCATATGATTTAGAATATGTTCACAATAGCAAAGTTGCAAAAAACATCTTGAGCTAAAACTTTTGTATTTGATGTTTCGCCTAAAAGCTAGTGGATTTTGAACTACTCAACCGACCAACGCGAGGCTTTGTCTTTTGAATCAAAATTTTTTGACTTAGTGATTCCTTCACCTAGTTCTTATTCCTCTCTGAGCATCATTCAGTTATAAGTTATCATTAGCATCGTTTAAGATATGTGTTAGTGCCTTTGAGATGCCAGGGGCATCACACTCCTGCACCTCTAGAAACCCTAGGCTTAGCTTTCCAACCAGCCAAGTGCATAGAGTGAAAACCGGGTGCTAATCTAGGATTTGGAGTCCCCTATAGATAATACTTTGCATTAGTGGCAGGATGAAGGGTGTTAGGTAGTGAGGAACCTTGTAAGACCTGATTTCCCTCTCTTATCCAAACAAGATTCATCCCCAAATCGTGTGCATGTGTGCAGCCATCTCCTTCCCCCCTTTCTAGGTTTGGATTTTGGATGAAACTCAAAGGCTTTTGATGATTTGTATTACCCACATGTTAATCCTATTTTTTGGATCTTTTGGACTTGCTAGGACATGGAGATTATGTCTTAGAACATCTCAATCCCGCAGGATTGACACGTGCAAGTCGTTCTTGAGTTTTCCCCTCTTCACGAGATCTAAAATTCTGGCTAATCACTTGACCTTTTTGAGTAGATCTTTTGGGAATAGCTTTTGAATAGTGTTAGGATAGCCCAAAATTTTGTGAAGATCGAAGAAGGTTTGGTTAAGTTTAAGGTTTGTAAACTCAAGAACCGAGGCAGTTTTCTGGGTGCACCGCTTCACCGGATAGTTAGGTGGACCTAGTAGTCTCCAAATGGGCAGAATTTTTAGTATGTTGTTCCCCATGTTTCTATGAGCTTGTGGTTAAAATTTTATGATTTTTAGAGTCCATTTTCCTAGGTTTTGGCTGTTTACTCTATGACCTGGTCTGTTCGAAAATTTCCTGTCGGACTATCCGGTAGGCCACGTCGGACAGTGCGATGGTGACAAGGTTTTTGCACCTAGATTTGGTTTAAGTTGTTCCTAAGCTTTATGGCTTGTCCTAGGTAGTTTTGGAGGTGCCTACGATCGTTCCTAAGGTCTTTAGCACCTCATTTGCTAATAGATCTTGGCGATCGCTAGGTGGTTCCTTTTGTGTTGTTTGGTGGTTCTTGCTTTGGGTGTCTTTGCTTCGACCCCACATTTTGTGTTCCTCACCACTGGCCCATACTCTTTGCTTGTTGTGCATCAGTGAGACACATTTAGGTGCAGGAGTGGCTAAGTGAGACACACTTTGTGTGAGTCATTGCCTCCTTGCCTTGAAATCATTGTGATCATCGAGTCTATTGCTTCCATCGCTTGGTGTGTATTCTTTCAGTGGACGACACCAGGTGCTTGCTAGACATGTATATGTTCAGTGGACAGTGTCTAGCATGGGTTCTTGTGAGCTTTCGGTGCACCAAGTTTGGGGTTGTGATTTTGAGTTTTTCACGTGCTCCTATTCACCCCTCATATAGTGGTATCAGAGCCAGTTAGGTTTCTTCATACCTTTGCCGGTGAGAAATCAATAGCGACTATGACTCACTCTGCGAAGATTCCGGTCCTTGGCTTCGATGGCTACTCCTATTGGAAGGGTAGGATGAAGGCATTCTTGATTAGCCAGAGTCAGGATATATGGGACTCTACTCAGAGTACAACTTTCTGGGTGCTTCCCGTTGCTAAGCGTTCTACTCCGGCGATCATTGCTTAGCACAAGGCTAATGCCAAGGCGGTGAACTTTCTCTTCTCAGGACATGGTCCAGTTGGTTATGACAAGGTGAGCCACCTCGAGACTACTCGTGAGATTTGGTCCCTACTGAGTGCACACCATGAGGGTACTGCTACTATCAAGGGCCGTCTCGTAGGGACTTACAGGCGCGAATATGAGAATTTCTTTCAGAAGCCTGGTGAGTCCATCGATGACTTGTTTGGTCATTTCCAATCAATCATCAACATGTTACGTGTCAACTCCAGCCCTCAGGCAATCCCATACTACGACCATCAAAAGATCATTAAGTTGTTGTATGCGTTGGATAGGAAAATATGGCAGATCAAGGCTAACTCGATCATCGAGTCAGAGGCCTATGACACGATTGGAGTGGAGGCTCTTTACAGCAAACTCAAGGCCGCAAAAGTGGATTACAAGTTGAGAGAATCTCTCATTGTACTGGCTCCAAGAGCCTAGCCTTGGCTACTCCCTCGAAAGAGGCCGCTACTACCCCCCTCCCCCCCGCTTCACAACTTCTTATTTTCTGCTCTTATGTCTGTTATAGAGGAGTAGTTGGTGTCACTTGGGGATGAAGAGCTTGCCTAGTGTCTACTCGCTTTCAGTGCGCCTATGACAACCAGATGAGCAAGAAGAAGGGCAAGAGGCCCAAATGCTTCGAGTGCGGAGAGGTCAGCCATTCTATTGCCGAGTGCCTGAACAAGCAGAACGGCTACTACAAGATAGGCAAGAACTACTCTCGTGACTCTGACTCCAGCGGTCACCACTCGTGTGACTCTAGCAAGTACCGCTCCGGCAAGAGGGACAAGAAGCTCGAGAAGAAGTTCAAGAGTTATCTGAAAGACAACCGGAGGTGTGAGAAGGCTTTCCTCGCCGAATTGAGCGAATGCTACACCAAGCCGGCTACCTCTTCTTCCTCCTCAAGTTCAAGCGATGAGGAGATCGTCATCGAGAGAGGCAAGAAGAAGGAGCTAGGTGGTCTAGCTGGCCTCTGCTTTGTCTCTAGCAGGCATGAGCCCAAGCCCAAGCTGAGGAGGACTATCTGCTCCGTGGCGATTGAGAACAACAAGAAGAGTAGCAACAGCGACCACGACAATGACAACGACTCTTCTTCTAGTGATGAGCTATTGCCTAGCCATAAAGAAATCCTTGAAATGCTAGGGGAATATAGCAGAGCGATTGAGGCTAGAGATGATTTTCTTGAGAAGGCCACTAAGAAGCTTAAGAAATTGGAGGCTAAGCTTGCTAAAGCTAAGGCCAAGATTGAGAAGCTGAAGAGTGTGAGGGATCAGCCTTGTGAGGATGAGTGTTCTACCTGTGAGGCTTGGATGGTAGATCTTGTGGACTAGAGAGACAAGTATGCCAAGCGGTTAGGGGAGATAGATGAGCTAAGATTTGAGTTAGGCGAGCTCTAGTCCAAGCTGGATAAGCCTACTTTGAGTGAGGTGCCTAAGTGTGAGTCTTGCCCCCACTTAACTAGTGGCATTGCCATGCCGAAGGAGAAGTTTGAGGGGCAGCTCAAAGAGCTAGAAGATCTTAGGGCTAGGCCTGTGCTCTTGGGTGCTTATTTGGTCTGTCCTACTTTGAGGTGTAACCTAGAGCAGTTGAGAGCTGACCTTGAGGTGCTTTCAGCACCATCTGTCTGTTGTGAGAACTACCTTACTCTTAGGATGCAGCTGGTGGATAGGGATGCCACCATTAGGAAGTTGGAGAAAGCTGCTCCTATAATTCACTCCCTAGACTGTAACACCTGTGCTGCCTAGACTTTAGTTCTGGAGGATCTGAGAGAAGTTGATCCTTGAAGAGGACAACTGTAGGTTGAGAGAGGTGCTGAGTTGGATGTTTGCTAGGGAACCTCATCTTAGGATGATCATAAAGGGAAACAAGTGTGGTGAAGGTGACACAAGTGGCATGGGGTTTGGAGAGTGCAGTACCTCCGGTGAGAAGAAGAGAGCACCGATTAAGCTTAGTACTGCCTCTCCCCAGCCTACTACAGATGGGGTTTTCCATGAGCAACCTAGGGCTGCCCCAAGGAAGCAGTACTGGACACCCAAGCCTTCCCATGCCAAGTTTGACAAGATAGTGACTGAGATTCTTAAGCCTTCTAGCAAGGAGAAAGTCCAGCAGCCTGCACCATCCAAGGACACACCACCACACCCTAGGCAAGCTAAGACATAGCCAATCTACCACTATGAGTTTTGCCAGCAGAATGGTCATTTGGGGGAATTTTGCTTTCGGAGGAAGCGGGTTGAGAGGCAGCAGAAGGCCTGTGGGGAACCAGGATCAGTTCTACCAGGGTGGTAGGCAAGATCCTCCCCGTGGCGGTGAGATGAGAGACGCTTTGCCAGTCGAGCTCCTAGTCGTTTTGAGCACGGCTATGTACCTCGTGACCATGGCTTTAGGAGAGAGTTTGAGGATCCACGCTTTGCTAGTCGTGGTTACCCCGATCGTGGTATGAGGGATGATTTCTTTGATAGAGTTTACTTCTCATTTAAGCAGATGGCTCGGCACTGGTTCAGCAGTTTCACGAACCCTAGTGTCGGACCGTTTGCCTCTCCATACTATCATTGATCTTGTAGGTTGAGTTCTGGAGAACATGTGATGAGTGATACTTGATGGTTCTCCAGGCTCAGAGGTTGCCCATGTGGGCTTGTATCTTTTGTGTAGTTGAGAACTTTGCTCTTTGCTCTCATTTCTTTATATTGTCTGACTTGTGTTATTTGTCATATATTTCTCTTGTACTTAGTGTTCATGATGGTATGCTTGGTGGACTAGCCACATATCCTGCTAGCCTTTAGATTGCATGTTGTATGCCTCTATTGCTAGTCTAGTCTTCCTTGCATGCTTGTGAATGTCATGCCATGCTTTCTAAGCCTTGACATGTTATTCACTTGTGATCAATTTGAGTGCTCTTAGTTGTTTCAATTTTTCCTTTCTTTATTAGATTTTGCCTGCTAGGTTTCTTTCTGCTTTGGTGGGCTAGCCACATGACATGCTAGTGTGTGATCCTCATGAACATCTTTCCATGATTGTGTTGTTTTTGGCAAATTAATTCATTTGCATCATTTTGAGTTGCTTAGCATGTCTTTGTATATTTAGACTTTTCCTGCTAGGTTGTGATAGCTCATGAATTTCATGTCATGTGAATCCCTAGTGGTTGTCTTACCGGATAGTCCAGAGGCTTCCACCAGACTATCCGGTGCTGCCGAACAGTCTGTTACCTGGCACCAGACAATCTGGCTTGGCTAGGGTAGTTTGATCTTTCTTGGGATTGTGATTGGCATGTTATTCATGTGATACCATTTTTGTTTTTTCTTTCTCTAGCATAATTTTGTATAGTCTTGCTACCTTGTCTCAGCTTTGGCCCTTGGTAGTGTAGACTTGTACCTAATTCATGTGCTTGAGCTTGTATTTCCTTTGATTTTGTGAGTATCTGTATATATGTGCTCATTTTGTCTTGCAGGTTTCATGATTCGTGCTTAATTCCACATGTACCATATATTATTCCTTTGTATATTTGCCTTCTCTAACCCCTAACTTTAGTCATGGAGTTTTTTAGTTCATTGGGTTCTATTTGTTCTCTTGTCTCTAGCTTTTGTACAACTAGATGGCTCAATTTGAGGGGGAGTTCCACTCTGCTACATCAACCTTGGAGGACACTTGTATCACTACTTCCACTTCCACACGTGTTCCACCTCTAGAAGGACCGCTTCCTATACTTGCAGAGATGGACTGACTAAGGACACAGGGGAGGTGACCTTAGGGTGTGCATGCACCCCGAAAGATCCAGCGGGATCACCCTCGAGTTTCGAGCTTGCTAGGTGTGTGAAGTGGTTCTTTTCTTTTTTCAGGAAGATTGTGGCTTTGGTTCTTGGATGGATTTTTTGCATGTATGTATCATATCATGCGTTGCATTCATGGAATATATGCAATTTTCACTTCACTAGCACTAGAGCTCTTCTAGAATGACTAGTTAGTACTTACTTGTGCTAGATTGCATAGTGCTTGCATGATCATGGTTGGCTAAGCTCCTTGAATCTATCTAATCACTACAAGGAAGTTGATGATCCATGACATTCATCTTTTGTCATAAATCAACGAAAAACTGTCATAAACTGCTATCTATGACGTCCGAGTAAAATGTCATGTATCACGCGTCATAACTTGACTAGCTCAAGAAAAGCGTCACAGATCGAGTAAATCAATGACGTTCCTATGCGTCACAGATCAAATGTAGGTCTCATGTGATGCTGGTTCATAGTGACAAAAGAAGACGTCACAGAATTGGTGCCATGTCATTATTTGCCACATCAATTAGCACACCATCAATGTATTAACATTCATAGCAATATACATCATACATAAAAATACACATTTATTTATTCATGCATTGGCAAGTGAAGTATTGATACATCAAATATTCAAATTAGTCTTGCTTATTGCCATCAAGCTGAGTATGAGCAATTCAACAATCAAGCTCACAACTAGTCCAAGTACATAAGATTTCATCTCCAAAGCAGATCCTAGAATACTTTGATTG
This sequence comes from Paspalum vaginatum, assembly GCA_030272315.1. Classification (NCBI taxonomy): domain Eukaryota; kingdom Viridiplantae; phylum Streptophyta; class Magnoliopsida; order Poales; family Poaceae; genus Paspalum; species Paspalum vaginatum. The sequence continues at coordinate 29,971,596 of CM059018.1, read as the reverse complement.
GCTTGCGATCGATGCTACGTGCTACCTAGCACCTCCTGGAACCACCTAAAAATCAATATGAGAATGCAGTAAGATTTTGAGCAAAGAATTAGAATATAAAATGAAACTCGATAAGATACACCCACTTCCAAGTGTTGGCTACCATGAAACATCCAAGTTAATTCAGCAATTGGTAGCAACTCTTGAATCTCTAATACATGGTCTAAGTTACACACCTGGGTTCGCATCCTAATCTCTGCTTTTAAGTCCGCTTGGGGAACACACTTTTGCTTTTGAAAAATTTAGAAAGGAAATAACAGTAAAGTCTATTAGTTTACATAGCCAAGAATATAGTACCAAATAGGAAATGGTAGTATACTCAGATCATGGCAGAAAATACATCATATCTTTGGCAACTAAAGCTAGGTGAACATATATTTTCTCTATTCTAAAGTTTGGCAACAAACGTTGCATATTGTGAACCAGATTGTCATGTGCAAGATGCTAACACACAATCAAACATGGGATTTGGTGGATAGACCTAAAAGTAAAATAAGTAGTTGCTAATTTATACTAAATCTAGATATTATTCCAAACTGTAGAAAAACCAGGGAGTTAGTGAAGAAAATTATCACATCGAAGAAAATTTCAGAAACATCCAATGCATAGGAAAACACACATCCTCTATCCTCTAGTCAGTGTACAGATCAGGAAGATGTAGTAAATAATACACAGCCTCTGATAATAGTATAAATTTCTGTTAGTGAAGATGTAGTAAATAAAACTTAACAGATCAGAAAGTAAAAGCCTGCTAAAGTAGCCAAGCATGCAGGGTGCTATCTCTGATTATAGTTTGATGGCAAAATAGTTACAAGCAAAGCAGTACCAACACGAACCATGTTTTTGACCTTTAATCGCAATCAGGTATTTACCCAAATATAGAATTAACACAACTGTGAAGCATGGCTATTTTTCACATGCGAGAAAATGTATGTGATATACTGTATCATAAAATGTGAGAAATTTCAGATTTCGACTGACAGTCTAAAATAAACTGAGATTTAAGAAATGTGGATCACTGAAGATAAGTTAAAAAGCTTTTTTGTTCATGTTTTTTTCTAAGCTGAGAGCACTTCCTATCAAAATAAATTTTATTGCTGGGAGTAAAGCAGAGAAAGTATAGTTTCAGACTAGCTAGAGCATGCGCATCAGGAGATCCTATAGATTTTTAAGAGACGTGAAAAAGGGAACAAAAGTTCAAGTGAAATGGCTTGCATACCTTTAATGAACTATAAGCTCTTGTTGCATCAGACTCCCTACCCAGTTGCCTTCACACCACCACAAGTGAAACTTATCACAAAATTAATCCCACCTGTGTAAGAACTTAAACTGCTTAGCTCTCAGGTGTCAAGTAGCTTGCAACTGTTGATTGCAAGAACGCAGTATGATCTATTAACAGCCCTTGCCATATATTACATTAGAAATAGATATGACATTCCATCCGCATGAATAGATAGGATGCAACATTGTACAGAGAAACTAAGGCACCAAAAAGTTTACTGGATGAGATCCTCTGCACACTCACCGTGTGGATCCACTGAATACTGCTCTGAAGGTGCCATCACCTGCCCAGCAGGATGTGTCAACAACTAAGATTTGTGTAGAACCAAAGTGAGATAGAGAACAGAGTTGAGGATGGAGGAGTAAAAGCCTTGCAATTGAATCTACTGCCCTGTGTTGTACGGGATAGGCTTATTGTAACTGGCAGCCGGCCGGATCTGTGCCTTCTCAACGAGATGGATAGAAATAGCTATAGAAAAAATGATAATCCAATCAATATCGGAAGTGCGGGAGAGAAGGGGCATTACAGGTGAGGAAGCACGCGGAGGAGCAGGAGTGCGGCAAGCAGAGGCCAGGGGTGGCGCTCAGGGTGCTGGGCACTGGGGTTGGCGAAGGAGATGGAGGTGCGCCGGTCACCGGAGCTTGCTCCCTGTAGTTCACCGGAGGGCCTAGAGGGACGAGCGTCGACCGCCGGGTGCCGGGACAGCCGCGCAAGGCGGGTGTGGGGCCGCTGGAGCGCTAGGCCGCAGAGAGCTCAGGGCGCAGGCACAGCGGGGCGCTGGGCGCCAGGACGCAGAGGGTGCCAGCACCGGCTGCTGGGACGGCCGCGCAGGGCGGGCGCGGCCTATGGCCGGCGAGGGGGTGACCGGCGACGGGCGGCGGGCGCAAGGCATGGGGCGGCGGCGTGGGGTGTTAGGGCAGAGCAGGTGGTGGTAAATGAGAAAGAGAGACAGTGGGGAAAGTGGATGGGCTGGGCCAACTATAGTAGGCCAGTAAATTTACCAACCAGGATTTGTGACACTCGTTTTTCGTCACGGAGTATTATCCATTTAGCGACCATCACAGATTAAACATATCGATGTCCTTTTGTTGGAACGTCACGAGGAATCTGTCATTGATCAACAGATTTCACGTAGTGAATATCTTTTGTGGGCTAAGTCATTTTTATTTTTTAAAAATCAAAAACCATGATCACCACTTGACTTGGCTACCTAGCATGTGTAAGAATGTTGAATGCTATGCTCTATTTTCAAGCTTCGATATGCTAGTCATATACCTTTGTTAATTTGTTGCCTAAACATTTATAACACCTTGTCCAAACTGAAATCTGAAGTAAAACGTGGTGTCTTGTGAGCTATATTGAAAAGATCCAAGTGGGCTTGCTTGTTACACTGACTCAATTCAAGACAGCTTGACTTTGCACTTTGGTAAGAACTTGGATTAAGCTGTGAATGACTAAAACCATGTCTTAAGCTTCTGATGGTTCTCTGAACCTATGCTTAGCATTGGTTGGTAAGAAGTGGCTAGACAAGTAAATAAGCCCTAGCACAAAACTAGAACTTGCTTATAATTCACAAGTGCTTAGTTCTGAAATTGCAAGTTAGGGGGAGTTTGAGCTTTGCAAGCTCTTGCATCGGTGCATTGAGCCTTTTGTCTCTTTCTAGAGAAGCCGATGCTTTACCTAAGCATGATTGTGTTGAGCCGGTTTGTCTCTTTCTTGAGGGGTCATACTTTAGTTTGATCGACTACATTGAGCGGTTTTCCCTTGTCTTAGGGGGTCGATCTTTGGCTTTGTTTTTGTTGCCTCAATTTTTGCTTATCTGCTTGTGTTTGGTTTTTTGGTATCTTGAGCAACTTCTTCTTTTCTTCTTTCTTTTTGGTTTTACGCTTGGTTTTTTTTTTTTTGTCTTTGTTCTATTTCAGGTTACAAGTTGAAGGTGTTGACAATGCACTCATCAAGGGGAGATTGAGAGCCAATTGACCGGCTCCATTGCCTCTTGAGTGATGAGTGATTGTCAACATAAGTCAAGACCCAGAAGGACTTGGGCACAAGCACTCCGATGGATTTGAGGCCCTTTGATGGACTGGAGGCAGATGGAGAAGAAAGTCCTCCAAAGGACAGGAGGCATGCTCGACGTCAGTCGGCCATGGGAGTTCGGTACACGGAGGAACGACACGGCGATGGTAAGTGTATGACCTCTGAATGACTACAAGGCAACCTTGATGGACAGGGGATGCCGAGTGCCCCCGCGGTGCTCCAATCCGAGTGCATGGTGTGAAGACGTGCGAGGGCGAAGGCGGATTCGGTCAAATCTGCCACCCTACCAGCAAGTTACCAAGACTTGGTGAATGGGCCATTCCAAGCCTAGGAAGGAAACCCTAAAGTTTTCCGGTTTCTAACTTCAAAACCTGGGGTCGATCAGTGGATTTGGACTACTTGCCATATTGAAGTCATCCTGAAGATAGCGTGCAACCGAAGAAGATCAAGACTCCATCGTGGTCGTCCGTCCCCGAGAAAGTTGGTCATTTCCATTTTAGCCCCTACGGGCATTTCTGTAATACAGGGGTCTTAGTGTAAACTAAGTCAGTTAGGCCTAGGCTATAAATACCTAAGTAGCTGGTCATTTAGGTGACTCTTCCCCCTCTAGAAACCCTAGGCTTAGCTTTCCAACCAGCCAAGTGCTTAGAGTGAAAACGGGGTGCTAATCTAGGATTTGGAGTCCCTACAGCTAATACTGTGCATTAGTGGGAGGATGAAGGGTGGTAGGCTGTGAGAAATCTTGTAAGAACTGATTTCCCTGTCTTATCCAAGCAAGATTCATCCCCAAATTGTGTGCATGTGTGCAGCCATCTCCTTTCCCCCTTTCTAGTTTGGATTTTGGATAAAACTAAAAGGCTTTGGTGATTTGTGTTGCCTACAAGTTAATCCTATTCTTTTGGCTCTTTTGGACTTGCTAGGATGTGGAGATTATGTCTTAGAACATCTCAATCCCGCAGGATTGCCACATGCAAGTCGTTCTTGAGTTTTCCCCTTTCTTGCCCAAATATTCCCCTCTTCACGAGATCTAAAATTTTTGCTAATCCCTTGATCTTTTTTAGTAGATATTTTGGGAATACCTTTGAAATAGTTCTATTATAGCTTGTGAAAAATTTCGTGAAGATCGAAGAAGGTATGGTCAAGTTTAAGATTTGCAAACTCAAGAATCGAGGCAGTTTTCGGGTACACTAGACAGTCTAGTGCCACTTCACTGGATAGTCCGGTGGACTAACTCTCTCCAAATGGGCTAAATTTTTAATATGTTGTTCCCCATGTTTTTATGAGCTTAAGTTTAAAATTTCATGATTTTTGGAGTCCATTTGGCAAGGTTTTGTCATTTTTCTCTGTGACCTGGTCTGTCTGAAAATTCCCTGTTGGACTATCTAGTAGGGCATGTCAGATAGTCCAGTGGTGACAGGGTTTTTGCTCCCAGATCTAGTTTAAGTTGTTCCTAAGGTTTTTGGCTTGTTCTAGGTGGTTTTGAGGGTGCCTAAGATCGTTCCTAAGGTCTTTAGCACCTTATTTGCTAACAGGTCTTGGCGATCGCTTGGTGGTTCCTTTTGTGTTGTTTGTGGTTCTTACTTTGGGTGTCTTTGCTTCGGCCACACATTTTGTGTTCCTCATTGTTGGCGGTTCTTAGCCTACTAGATTTTACTTAAGCCCACAGAGACCGCTGTAGCCTTTCACCCGGGAGTATTCCAAGGTATCATATTTATCCAAAGGAAAGCATTAAGAGAGAGATATCAAATTATCATTCATCCACCTGTTACTACTCATTTACATCAACCAATAGCTAAGAACGATTGACACCAAGCACCATGGGATACATACCAAGCACTGTTGGCAAGAAAGCAAGTAGAGCTCGGAGGACAATGAGGTAAGGGCTCAAATTCCTGATGAGGACTTCCTATACTGGGTGAGCCGGAGCAAACTAAGCTAGACCAACAGGTTGCTCTAACAGAGATAATGATTTATCTAGTTGTCTGGGATACTTACTTCACCACCGAACCTGCTAAGCACTTACGGGCACTAGAGTGCTGATAAACCAGACGAGAAAGGCGGCTGTCACACTTGACTCAACTATGTGGCTACAAGCGACCTGAACAATGGGGGTGGACTACATAGGGTACACTCCCGCTGTCACCAAGAGGACCTACCAAAGCCACATGCGCTAGTCTACATGCACACCCGACTACCAAAAACTGCATGGGGTCTAAGAACTTGTGAAACCAAGGTGACCGCAATTGTAGACACCACGTCTACGCTTTTAGGCACTACTTTTACTGGTATCCTAGACAGAAGCATACACAACCGTATAATCAAGTGCTATAAGGAGCATACGAGGAATCTATAAGCACGACAAACTAAATATTCATTACCTCTCAAAGCAGCTCTGGCTATAGTCTAAAATGCATTACGATGCTAAGGCATGATTAATACCAAAAGGAAGGGCAAAGTAAATGCCCACAAAAGTAAAGAAAGATAAATATATAAAATAAAATAAAATAGAAAAGAATTCATACCGAACTCCTGAAGACGGCTCCGGAACAACGAAGCCCTACCTCTAACTCTTAACCAACCACTACTTTCAGAGTGGAGGCACCACCTGTAGGGTGCCTCCTAGAGAGGGAGAGAGAGTTCACATGGGAATGGTACTAGAAAGCAATGAACTGGTACATTTTGGAGCGTGGGGGAGAGTGTCCCTCTATTTATAGGACAAAGAAGGTTAGTGGGAGCAGCAAGTCAGTTGGTTGGGCGACCACGTGGGTGGCCGGCCGGCCATCATGGAGGCCGGGCGGCCCAGTCCCTTGGCCGGGTGGCCATCTTTTGAGGCCGAGCGGCCGTCCGATGCACCGCCTCATTTCTCCAATGCCTAGGATACCTTTTGGAAGTCAATTTCCATTAATAAACATGTTGAACATGTTCGGGCAGCCAACTTCATGGCTGGGCGGCCAAGTAATGGGCCGGTGGCCTTTTGGGGTGGCCGGCCAGCCATCGTTCCAGCCTTTCAGCCATTCCTTGGCCCATATGATGGCCTTCCGATGTTGGGTTCCGCCTGGGCTCATTCCTCCACATGTTTTTGGGCTCTTGGTAACTTCCTTGGATGAATAAGATGAAGGACAAGGCATTTTAGAAGAGTGCACAGTGGGCCAACCATGCCTTTGGCCGCTCGGCCGTCTCTCACAGCCCCTTCACGTTATCGATCTTGCGACGGCCATAACTTTTGCGTTTGGACTCCAAATTGAGTGAACCAAAACTCCATTTTGATTATCTTGATGAGCTCATCGCAATGGTTTGGTCCATGTGGGAAATTTAGATACTTCATATTGATGTTATTTGCAATTCATTCTCAAGCCCTTTTGTGTGAATTCTCTCTTGCTCCAAATGATGTTGTCTTGCATGGAATTTGAGGACCTCCCTATGATACATCGAGAACCACCAAAACTCATGGAATTTGTCAGCGTTAGGTAAATAATGCATACAATCTTCTGTATACCACATTTATTCACCGAGGACTTGGCGGTCGAACCCGTGAAATAACGACCGCGAACATGCCCCCAAGCTTTAACTTTTGCTCGTCCTCAAGCAAAGCTAAGACTTAGGCTTGACAGATCTGGAGTTGCATCAATGTGAATGTCTTGCAAGTATTAAGTGCACAACCCACCTTTCTACCTTTATAATTGAACAAACTGGCATAAGTGTACCTCAATCTTTTTGTCCATACCTGTGGGACTTCTGGCTTTTCTTGCCAATTTTTGAAATAAAAGCATTAAGTTCCTCAAATGGTACCATCGATCACTCAAGTGGTTTTAGATTCCTCACCTGGCCATTGGCCAGACATTTCCCTATCAACTAAAGGCTTTTGTGGAGCTCAAGGTAGGGATAAAGGTAGCTTACCTATGTCATGTACTTTTTTGAGTAAAAAATTGGTCCTAGCTAAGTTTGTGATACTTCTCATCCTGATCAAAGGATAGTGGATTTGTTTTGTGGACGGATATGGTCTTTGGATGGAAACTCATTATTTGATGAATCCCCTCTTGAAACTTTGAAGCTTTTGAGTGCATGGAACAATCATTTTCTTTTCTCTTCCTTTTTCTTTCTCCTTTTTGTTCACTTTTTTTCTTTTTCTTCTCTTTTTTTTCGACAGCTCCATGTCTCCTCTTGTAAGAGAACTTTGGGGATGTGGTTGGAATATGACTGGAGTATTTATTTGTAAGACCATATTTGTGGATAGGTAAGTGGATGATGGATATGGTGGAGAAATGTCTAGTGAAGGTGGATGCTTGAATCTAGTGTAGATTTAAGCATAACCAGACAGAGAAAGGCTAGCAAATGAAGGTGGGTGTGAGGGATTTTGATCGGGACTCGAAGTGCCACTACTTCATAAGAACTCAAAATTTGAAAAAACTCAACATAACAAAAGGTAGCATAAGTAGAGGTTTCATCATGTAAGCATTTGGCTCTGGATAGGCATTCAAACCACTGATGAATTTTTTCATTTTAATTGTCAAAAAATAAAACTACAAGAATTCACCTTACTTAGATCAAGATGGGTTAAACTCATACTTCGATTGTATCATATCTCACAACAACTTAGATATGTTGTTGAAAGCACTTGCTCCCACAAGGTTAAAGATTAAAGGTAGGATCACGACAAATGCCAATAATTTAAAAATTTTAGGAGAGTGTCACGTTTTGTATGAAATACTTACAAGAAATTAATAGAGCAACTATTCATCATTTCCTTTAAGCAAGGATATAAACAGAGTTCTAGCATTATAGGAGTTCATTTATTCATGGTAAAAAGCAAATCTTTTTGTTGTTTTTAGATTATACAAATTTTTATAGGTGTTTTTTTATTTGGGATAACAAAAGGTAAATATTATTTTTTTGTGTCATGGCAATTTTCAGGATTTGAGATATTCAATTAGGTACAAAGCATTCGGGGTACTCACCTGGTGATCTTCCCCCATGCTTAGTTCTTGCAAGTGATTGCGAAGAAACTGAGCTTCAATATTACCTAGCATTGCCTTGCGCAAGCTTGCTTACACCCTGGGTGATGACGATGCTACTGGTGTTTGCTCACTTATGTTAGGCCAACCTCTCTCTACTCTTGTTACGTTATATATCCGATTCTGCCTTTTGGACCGTCTGCATAGTGTCAGAAGTGTCGATAAATTCAGTCTCATGGTATTGCTCCCTTTTGGTGAATGTCTCATGCATTGATGTTGGATCTCCCGCTCCAGCATCATGTTTGCCTGTAGTCTAACATTCTTCCCAAGTGACACAATTGCGATCATGGCTAGGTACTTCTAAAGAGGCTCTTCTACTGGTGCTACTGTCATATCACAGGCCGTTGAGGCTCGGGATCATGTTTCGTAGAGCCATGGTCCTTCCCAAAGAGTACTCGAGTAGGCTCTTCATTCCTAAATAGATTGAGTGGGAAAGATAGAGACAGATGCTATGGCAGGGTCAACTTTAATATCCATCCTATGAGTGTAGCACAAATCTTTAGTTGATAGACATATGCTGGAGTTGAATCACTCTAATATCCATCCTATGAGTGTAGCACAATTCTTTAGTTGATGGATGTATGCTAGAGTTGAGTCCCTGTCGCATCTGACGGGTAGAGCAGATCGATGCTAACACTCTACTCAACTCAGTGCAAGAGCATCCTCAATTTATTCAAGCACTCAACCATTGTCGTAGGTTGAATATCGAGGTCCTACCTCTAAGGGGCTTGGGTCGGAGGATGGGTGCTTCTCGGCATATCATCCCCCAAACTTGTTTCTGTGGTGCCATGAAACCACCCTTTGAGTTCGGCATTGAATTTCATTTGTTTCCAATGGGAGGCCTTGCGCAATCACAGGTATACAGAGACACCCACGATGTCACGAAATGGGTCTCTATCTCAACTGAGGACGTACCTCCAGAGAGGTCCATCGTGGTTGGGCATTGCGGAGGATGTGATTCATGAAGAACCTTTTCCTCCTTCTCTTTCCATGGTTGGTCAACTAGAATGTTAGAGTAGCAGACATGAGCGCTGCTTCATGGGTGTGGAATTTTGGTCGTTTTGTAGAAAGCTTCTCATATGCTAGACAATTTACTCCCCCAAGCTTGGTTTCTGCATTGAATTCTGATTCCAAACTTGCTCCCTATTAGGTTTTTCTTAGGCCTGATACTTGTCGTGCATGACATGTGCCACCAGTCATCGTCTGCCTATGTGCCACACAGCCATTGACTGCACATCATGACATCGATGTTCTCACCATGCTTGTTGGATTTGTATTTGCCTTTGTGGTGCTTGTTGATGTCTCTTAGCGTAAGAGATTTTACTCTGCAAGCGCGCGGAGATTCGATGTAGCTTTTTCACTCAGAGTATTCTGAGTATCATAAAAGTCCACAGGGAAGCAAGGGCGAATAGGTGGAATGATTTGTTCGAACTTCAAGCAGTACTATATGACTTAGATAATCACCAGCTATTCTTACACTGGCGGTAAGGTAAACAAGATAGTGTATGGTGGGAAGAGTAAACAGGGACCAAAGCAATTAGCAAACTAGGTATAGCTATCTGGGAGAACAACGAGTGAGATCAAGATATCCAAACTCTATTTCTTAACTACTACAAAGGAGTATTCGCGGTCAAACCGAGTTAAACGAACAAAGACTAGGGTCTTGCATCGAGCAAAATTCCAGACTATGCTGAGGCGGCATGGGGGTAGATAGTTGGCCATCCGAACGGCAACTGGCTAACGGCTACGGCTTACCGAATGACGGGGTCAGATTTCAGAGGCTCCCTAATGCTGTCACCAAAAGGGGCTACCAACCAGATCTACATGGGTAAGATGGCATGCTAAACTAGTGATCAAGTGAGTACATGATCACTAAAGCTCGTCCTTGGTCAGAGGGTGAGAGCTAACTTAATCTTAGATTAGAGACTAAGGCAGGTTTATAGCACCGGCATGTCTAGCAAGTACTCAAGGACAACACAAACCTAAGCCTTGATCTAGTGTGCAATAAGGTACACCACACTAGGCAAGTGTAAGAAATAAAGTAAAGTCTAACTGAAAGATAGAGCAATGATTTACATTATACTGGAGTAACAAGAGTACAAAAGATAGAAAGGATACAAGAGCTTTACCCAAGACTCGAAGCTAACTCCAGAATCCCTGAGGCAAAGACTTAGACTCAACTCTAACTCCTAGGACTATCCTATTGCTACAAGACTAAGACAATGGTATGTTCTACTCACTTCCACACTTTACAAATGAGCTACCAGGGGGTATTTATAGTCACCAAATGAGTAGGGGTAATTATACGGTCAGTAAAGCGATTAAGGGGGCAGGTGGCAGGCCAAGCGGCTAGGTAGGAGGGGGTGGCCCCACCTGAGATTAGGTGGCCTAGCCAGCCCTTCGATTCGCCACCTCACTCCATCTTGCGGTCCATTTTCACTCCCGAAGTCGGTTGCATGGTGGTTCGCGATTAAAACGTGTGCTTTTCCCTTGATGGTTGGATCTCACTTGTGCTTCTTCCTTAGCCACAGGATCGAAGTCCCCTGGATTGTTGACTTCACCAATTCAAGTGTTGGATCAATGAGGTGGCAAGCCTTCCGATGTTTGGCATGAGGCTTTCACGGTTTCCGCCTTAGACTTGTGTTCACGCATCGTTTATGCGCATGTAGGTTGAAGATGAGCTCATTTGGCCACCTTGTCTGGCCAGGCAACCAAGGGGGGAGGACGGGCGGCTTGGTCCACTGGCCGGGTGGCCAGGGTCTTTCCCGAATTAGCCACAGTTTGCCTGTTTTCAGATGTTCTTGCACCTGCACTCAAATATTCAACACAACTAGTGGAGATATGTCAGTAACAAAGGTTTGTCTACTCTTTGATGTATTTTCGTTCATATTCATGGATAGTTGATGGTCGAAAGTAGTGCAATAACGACCATCAACACCCGCAAGCTTAGACCATTGCTCGTCCTCGAGTAAAGCCAAGATGGATTATGGATCAGGAGTTGCTACGATATCAGTGTTCAAGAATAGAGGCTATACATAACCGATACCCAAGCTTTTGTTTCAAACCATAGTGTATGCAATGATCACCTTTTTCTCATACCTGTGGTGCATCTTTTTGACTTACCATGTCTTGGGTGGTTGAGAGGAAGAATGACTTCGTTGTAGGTTCCAGCTCAAATCATTTCTTTTTGGATTCTATCTCAGGTGTTTTGAAGGTTTTCAAAATAAAAGCAAGTTTCCCCAGATGTACTCTCAATCACTCGCAAGTGTATCCTCACCAAAAAGGGCTAAGAGCATGGCCAAGATTTTTCCAACACTAAAGCTTTTGTGGAGCTCAGGGTGATGGAAAAACTTAGCTTGCTTAGGTTGTTTATTTTGCAAAGCCAAATATTGGACCAAAGAAATGTACTACATCAACTATTCATGTTCATCATTGGAGCTTATTTGGTGTCTAGATGGATTGATGGATCTCCATGTTTCCTTTCCTTCTTCTTCTTTTGTATGTTAGGTGTAAATGTGAAGTCTTTTTGTATTTCTCTTCTTTGCCATGCTTGACTAGCATGCTTTTCTTTTTCATAGTTTTGCCATGCTTAAACTAGCATGCTTTATTTTTCTTTTTGATGGCTCCACATCCTACCTCATTTGGTTTGGAAGGAGTAAGGTTAAAGGTTTTATTTGGAGATATATAGATGCATACTCAGGATAGGTAAATGCATATGTAATGGTGGATTTTGCTGCAATGACTCACAAGATAGAGATGATTCCATTCAATGAGACTCAAAATCTGACAAAGCTCAAAACAACTATATGGAGCTTAAATAAGCAGCTCAGATATATCAGTGTATTTGGCTCTAGTAGGTCTTCAAAACCAACGGGGGGGGGGGGCTTTATTTTTTTCATTTTTCAAAAGAATAGACTGAGATTTTTATACTACTAGGAAAATGTGAGAGCTGGCCTAGTACTTAGTCATATCATTCCTCGCAACAATTTAGACAAGTTTGTGCAAATGGCATCCACAGAGTAAAAGATTAGGTTCTCATTTTATACACAGAAGCTCGAAATTAAGTTAAGTGTGGTTTCTGCATAGACAACTAAACAAGAACATAATAAAGCAACTATTCATCATTTCCATAATGAAGGTAATATACCAAAGGTGGGAGTTGATTTTATTGACTCAAATTTTTTTTTATATATATAAGAGATAAAATAAACAAACATTATTATTAATATGGTTGGTACTCAATCTTGGGTAGGACGGGTGTGGTGATGGACTGCTGTGGGTCGGACTGGTGCTGCTACAGCTGGTTGGATTGGTACTGCTACTGCTGGTCAGACTGGTACTGCTGCTGCTGCATAGGGAGGAACAAGGACAAAAATATAGGGGCCTTACCCTTGAGACGAGGACGTGAGGAGGCATGCTCATATTGGTCTACCATCCCCCCAAGCTTCAATCAAGCTAGGGGTTCTGGCGGTAGTAGTTGTTGTAGAACTCCTGAGCATTGTTGAAGCCGGATTGGACTTTTCGTTCAGGTTTTGGATCATGTTGGTGTTGTCTTGGATCCATCAGTCCATTGTTGCGGTGTGTTGGGTGATGTAGTACACCTGCTGGTACAGCCTCTAATCATACTGGCCCAAGTTCATCCCCTCCATTGCGGAGTTGATGCTGGCCATGTTGTCGGTGTAGAACCAGGCTGATGCAGAGTGGCCTTGATCTCTACTTACCTCATATGACACACTGCCACCTCCATAGTACTGAGTACCATGTGATGGCTGGTATAAGCTTTGGTCCCCACCACTGCTGCTGTACCATGGCTCAGGCTGGCTGTATCGACAGAACCATGACAGTTTTGGGTCAATACTTCCAGTCGAAGTGGCAACGTGGGAAGCCCATGATGGACCTACTCGTGCTTCCTCTCTAGCGTCACGTTGACGAGCTTCTGCTCGTCGCCGTTGGGCTCTAGTCATGACGCCTCCAATGCTTTGGCATGCTGCTTCCATGTCGAGCTGCATGGTTAGGCTCCTAACTTTGTACAAATCGTACTATGGCGCTGGAAGTGGTATTTCAAGATTATGTCCAATGTAGGTCATGGCTAAGTTTCTACTCTCGTCCCTTTTCATAAAGTGTGCCTGGATGAAGTGTTGCTCTCAAATGAGGTGTGACATGTCATCGGGAATGTACTCGAGCTGGGCATTTTCTAGGACGCCCAGTCCGGATGCAATCCTTATGACCAGTGATGTGATGTTTATGGGAGTGTTGGTCTTTGGCATTTCCTTCCAATGATGGACCCTGTCGATGACCGGAGCATAGCGCTTCTTTCTATACATAGCATAAAGGCACTTGGGGTCTACGTTGGGTGCACATCAAACTTCCCCCTGTGGGAAGACAATGAGTGAGATCCAGCGAGCCAAAAGTCTCTGAGTAGGGTTGTGAATTTTTGTGGTGTTGTGCTTTCCTCTCACACTGATCCCGCATATTTCCATCTAAAAAGTTCTTATGTCATACCCAGCCGGCTTGTCTGCTAAAGAGCAGTTTGAGTCGAAACCTCGGAGGTTGCTAAGCCTCTTCGGGGTGATAGAAAAGTCAGTATTGAACATACGAAAATAGATGGTCGTTCCTACGGGGCGTCCCTCCATGCATAGAGTCATCATGAACTCCTTTTTAAGGAGGATTGATCCTTCCTCTATGATGTCCGAGAGGTCCAACCATCCCACGTAGTCGAATGCCTATGTAAATTTATCCAACATACCTATGCTGACAAGGAAGTAGGCATCGAAGTACCTTGTCCATCCAAAAGATTTTGAGGCATGACGCTCCAACATCTATGCTTCTATGCCATTATGCGGGACGATGTCGTGGATCGTTAAAAGTTGGTGCTGCGGTGGGGCTTGTGACGATGTTCCGTCGTCCTGTTCTTGGCTTCGGGCACCACTGATGGACATCCGATCGGATGCAGCAGGGGTCCTTGAGCTGCCACACTAGGAGTGGGAGCATGATGAAGATGGGAAGCTGAGGTGGATGCCCCTCCCTGTGTTGCTTGGGGCTCTCTTGGCTCTTCTGAAAAATGATGACATCCTGCAAAATAAATATGGACAAGAGAATACCTGAGGGAAATAGTAGATAAAAAAGAACGTTAGCGGTTAGCAGTCCAAAGTCAGTCGTTCTTGTAGGGCAGAGCCTCCACAAACTGTCCAACGGAACGAGAGTGTAGCACTAATTGTATTTGCAGAATTTTTGCTAAGTGCAGAAATTAAACAAAGTGCTTAGATTAGAGAGTGATTACGGGGAGAAAGAGAGAGCTCACATTGCTTGAGCGGTGCGAGGCTTGAACACTGTGTGCATGCGTATTTATAGGCAAGGGAGCACGCAGGCAGGGAGCAGCAGGGGCTGGGCGTCTGGGCAAGGAGCCGGGCAGCCAGCACTAGGAGCCGGGCGGCCTAGGGGCTAGGTGCTTAGGCCGGTGGTTGCATGCGTGTGAGTGGATGGGACGCGAACGATGCGTGGAAAGGCTGAGCGGCCTGATCGGCAACCCGGGCAGCCGGTGCGTGTGGCACTTTGTGCTTAGCTCCCTTGGCTCCTTGTGCATGCGAGTGATTAGCTGAGCAGGCAGGTACCAGGGAGGCCGGGTGGCCTATACAAGGGGCCGGGCGGCCTTGCACCAGCGTGCAGAGAGACCACGGGGCTGGCCGGCCCTAGGTGGGGCTGGGTGGCCAGCAAAAGTTAATTTTTTTTGAAATATAGGAGACGAAAACAATCTTATGCAAAAACTTGGAATTTAAACATGCAGTGATGTAAGAGGAATTCAACAGTTCGAGTGCAATGTCAACGTAAACACGCAAAAAATATAAATATGGAATGGAGGATAATGCTAGTTTACCTCCTGCCGAGGGCAAGTCATACCTTTTATTCAGAGTCAGCACTTGACGGAGACTTAGCGGCCATCTGTGCTACAACTTTTGCTCGCCAAACCTTCTTGGTTGCCATAGCCCTCTGGTTCTAAGTGTTCATCATCTTCTTTTCTTCTAGCTTGGCTTTTGGCATTTCTTCCTTCTTTCGCCATTCTGTGTTTGTGTTCGTTGTTTTGGCAGTGATCTTTGTGACAGGAGCCTTGCCTCCTGCTTCCTTCGTCGGCGGCTTGGCCATCGAGGCACGTCTTAGTGACTCGGCTTTGCGATCGGCTTTGAGCTTGCATGCTTCTCCATCTAGCAAAACTTTCTCCATTACTAGGATGAGATGATGCACTTTCGATTGACTTGGCGAGAGCTCGATCTTGGGTCTCGGCGTCTCCTTGGGTGCCTGATATTTGAATGTTTTCACTTGTCAGCATTGTTCGACCTTCGGGTTGAAGCAGAATGTTTTCCTTCTGCCATTGAGGTTGAGGTGAACTTCTCTAGCTCTGACATCAATGGTGGCCTTAGTAGTGCTTAGGAACGATCACCCAAGGATGAGTGGTGTTTTGCTATCAATCTCCATGTCTAGCACCACGAAATCCACTAGGATGAGGAAGTTCCGAATTTTGACCGGGATATCCTTGGCTATCCCAATGGAGTAGCGAATTGACTGATCCGCCAGCTGCAGGGTCATTGCGGTAGGGGCAAGTGTGGCATGTGTTAGTTTATCAAAAACTACCTTTGGCATGACGCTCACACTTGCTCCCTGGTCACAGAAAGCTTGATCGAAGTGTTGGGTCCTGATTGAGCATGAGATGGTTGGGTTCCCTTGATCCTTTTTCTTTTGCGGTGGCTAGTTGAGTATAGCTGCGCTACACTCTTCTATGAGGTACACGACTTCGGTGGATGGCAGAGGCTTCTTGTTCTTGAGGATGTCCTTCAGGTACTTAGCATACGTGGGCACCTGCATTGTGTCAAGCAGCAGAATACTGACATATAATTTCTTTATTACTTCAACGAACTTGCCGAACTCATCATCAATGGAAGTCTTCTTCTGCCTTTGAGGAAAAGGGAGCACGGTGGTGTCGTAAAACTCATGTGGAGCCGACATGGGTGCTTCCTTCACTAGTTGTGGTTCACTAGCCCGTTCCTCTCCATTCTCGAGTTCGGTGGACTTTACCCGCTCTTTCCCTGCATTTCTAGGATGTGGAGAGTCTTGTGTAGACCTTCCACCCCTAGTGGTTACAGCATTTCTATGTTCCTTTGGTGGTGGCTCAGGCTGACTCGGAAGCTTCCCCAAAGTGGGACTAGGCAGAGCGGTGGCAAGTTGAGCTATTTGCGTTTCTAGCATTTTATTAAAGCTTAGTTGATTCTTCATGGCACTGTTAAGTGTCTCCATTTGTATAGATAAAGTTTCAAGGACTCTGTCATTTGCTTCGAATTTCTTACTTATACTATCATTCACAGCTTTTTGATCGAAAGCATTTTTATTAAACTGCTGTGAAGTACCAGAAGACGCACCTTGACCTGAAAAGGGTAAGTGTGGTTGTGAATTCTAACCTGGTTGAGGACGAGGCCCATTGTTGAAGTTGTTGTCGTTAATGAAGCTGACATCCTCCGATCCATTTTCGGGGTAGCTGTTTCCCTTGTGGCTAGTATTCCCGCAGTGCTCGCAAGTGATGCGAGAATCTAGTGCCTGGATCGGCATAGCTTTAGGAGCATCCTCCAGCTTCTTAAGCAGGAGGTCCATTTTGGCGGCGAGCATGTCGGTGCCATCAATATGGTGGATGTTGACGTCTCTTAGCATAACAGATTTTACTCCGCAAGCGCACGGAGATTCACTGTAGCCTTTTCACTCAGAGTATTCCGAGTATCGTAAAATCCACAGGGAAGCGGTAGGCCAGAGAGTGTAATTGAATATACTCAAGTCGAAATTATTGTAAACTTGGATAAATTATACCAGCTAGTAGTAACAGGGGTAAGCGTGATAAAGATAGGTGTATGGTGGGAGAGGTAAGTCTATCAAAGATATCCGTAGAAAAGGTATAGTTGCCTGGGAGGACAATGAGTGAGATAAAGTCACCAAACTCTAATTCTAATCGGCTGCAAAGACTATCCGTGAATAACTTAGAAACTCAATTAACAAGCCAGGGTCTTGCGTTAAGCGAAATTCTAGAGTCTCGAGGGTACCAGAGGTAGATAGTTGGTCCCGAAGGAGAGTCTAGCTAACACCTACGGGCCTCCCGAACGACGGGCTTGGACTACACAGGCACAGCACACGCTGTCACCGAGTGGGGCTACCAAGCAAAGCTGCGTGGAGAGGATAGCACGCTACAAACGGATCGTCCTTGATCAGAGGAGAGGATCTAGCCAGAGCCGAGCGTCTAAGTCTAGGGTTGAGTTATAGCACCGGCAAGAATAACAAGAATTGAATAACAAAGTTAAATACAACCTATGCCTAGCAAGTGTGCAAAACAAAGGTACACCACACTCGCAGGAGATAGACTTAGAGTAAAATATAACTGAAATTATATTGAAGGTAATCTGAATCCAAAAGATACAAGAGTTTTACCACAGACTCGAAGATAGCTCCGAAGACTCTGAGGCAAAGCTTGACTCAACTCTAACTCCTAGGACTATAATAACTACTAAGAGACTAGTGTAGCACTCTAAGATAGAACTTGAACTGAACTCCACACCTCTACAAATGAGCTCTCGGGGTCTATTAATAGCCTAGAAAGTGAGGGGGTATTTATAGACACACTAGGTTGGTAAAGGGGGTAAGTCGGTGGCCAGGCGGCCAAGGTCGGTGGCCAGGCGACCACTCCCTATGGCCGGGTGGCCATAGGATTCACTGACCTAGGTGATCCGACGCTTGATCTTGCTCCCTCATTTTGGTTAGCGGTTGAAACAGTTGACGCACGTGAAAAGTGTTGCCGAGGGGTGGCTGGGTGGCCACATGTTTTTCCCCAATTGGCTGCATGTTGGTTGCCTCGGATCCTTGACATCACCAATCCTTGTTCCAATACCGTTTGACCCTTGGATATATTGGATGCTCTCTTGCATGGTTGGATCTTAACCATTTTGTGTTTGTTTGCATGTTGGATCAAAGTCGTGGCAACTGAGGTGCTCAGGAGGTCATGCCACTTGGTTGGGGACTGTTTGTGCACTAGAGAGTGGCCGGGCGGCCACACCCCCTGGCCGGGCGGCCATGGTGTTTTCACCATTGTTGTCCATCTTTGATATTTGATCTGTTTTCAACCATTTTGTGAGTATTTTGGTACCTGCATCCAAATATTCATGTACATCTTGTGGAACTCATTAGTTGTAGGGGTTAGTCCAGATATTTCACATGTTTCACTTCATTTGGTGGATAATTGATGATTGATATCATGAGATTAGGACCGTCAACACCCCCCCCAAGCTTAGACCTTTGCTCATCCCTGAGCAAAGCTAAGACTGACAGCGGATCAGGAGTTGCTACAATATCGAAGATGAAGGAAAGTTCTTATATGCAACTCAACACTCAAACTTTTGCCCCAAGCAGTGAAATGATTGAAGTTTACCTTGTGTACTACCTGTGGTGCATCTTTTTGCTTACCTTGCCTTGCGCGGTTGGGAGAAAGAACAACTTTATTGCAAGAGTGATTCTAACTCATTCTTTTCGGATGTGCTTCTCACGTGTTTTCAAGATTTTCCAAACAAAGAAGCTTCCCCAAGGTACTCTCGATCGCTCAGAAGTGTTTCCTCACCAAGGGCCATGATCTCGGCCAACATTTTCTTATACTAAGGCCTTTGTGGAGCTTTAGGTGGGGAAGAATGTGGCACACTTAGAATGTCTATTTTGCTAAGCCGAAGGTTGGACCAAAGAGTATACTCTATCATTTCTTCTATTTGATCACTGGAGTATGTGTGGTGGCACAAGGGTGTCTCCTTCTCTTGATTTTCATCCCTTTGTAGCCTTTTATGGATTTGGAGAGAGTATGGAGCTTTTATTTATTTTTGCCATGCTTGAACTTGCATGCTTTTCTTTTTTATCGTGCACTTGCACGCATTTTTTTGTCATGCTTTTTCATGCTTTTGTTTTTAGCTCCATACCCTTACTCCTTGAGATTTGAAGGCTAAGGGACTATGAGAAGTATTTGGAGACTTTTTGGTGGATGCAAGGTCCGGAATGGAGCACTTGCATTTGGTTTTTCTACTCCAGCTATCAAAAGAAGATGATATTTCTACTCAATGAGACTCAAAATTTGACAAAGCTCAAAACATGTCTAAGAAGCTCTTTGTAGTAGTTAAAACATATGAAGCATTTTTGGCTCTGGTAGGAATTTTATCCAAGGGGAGCTTAATTTTGTCATTTTCAAAATAAAAACCTGAGATATTCATCTTACTAGGAACATGAAAGAATCATCCCACATTTAAGTCATATCATGTCTCTCAACAACTTAGGCTTGTTATCACAAATGGCATCCACAAGGTAGGACCTTTGGTTTGCTTCTTTTTATTTACCAACATGGGACTAAGCTAAGCATAAGTTGTCATGCAAGAATTAAACCATTCACTTGATAGAGCAACTATTCATCATTTCCGAAATGAAGCTTAGTATGTGAATTTGTCGTTTAAGCATGGGAGTTATTTGACACTTTTTTTTAACTAACTTAAACTTAAGCAAACTTGAAATTAAAGATACAACGGGCACAACTCTCATGATAGGGCAGAACAAATGTTTGGTGGAACATAGCTGACTTAGGAAAAACATGGAGATGCACAAAGGAGTGGGCTGGCACAGTTACCTTCAATTTTTGGGTCTCTCCCCCAAGCTTCAACGAAGCTCAGTCGGGGTAGAAACCTCTCCAGTTGTAGTACATGAGGTTCTGCTGTTGCATGCATTCTACCATTGCCCTTGTTTCCAAGAACATGTTGTGGGTGGCTCCTTGCTGGTCTTGTATCTGGTTGAGGCTGTCCATCATCCCCAAGGTGCGGTGCTCTTGGAGATCCAATCTATCGAAGAGGGCATTGAAGTTTCCTCCATAGCCTTCGTCGGTGTACTGTGCAGATCTGGATGGGCCTACACCATAACCCTAAGACTGCTCACCTCTGACATAGTTGTTCGTTGGTGTCGAATGTATTGAGGGCACGACGGAGTCCCAAGAGCTATGCCACGAATCTCCCTAGCTTGTCCAGGCGGGTTTGCCTCCCTGGTGAGAGGGTCTAGCGCCTATATGGGCCCAGGCAGGCTCGCCACCTGGCTCCTGTGCATCTTCTTGCGCCTTGTGGATTTGCTCTTCTGCTCATCGTCGTTGGGCGTGAGTCATGACTACAGAGACACTATTTCTTGCTGGTTCGGGTTCAGGCTCCATCTGCATGGTTAGTGATCTCATAGAGTACAACCTGAACTGCGGCGCTGGGAGCGGCAGCTCAAAATCGCAGCCTCTGTAGTGTCATGTAATACTTTCCCCATGTGTCCTTTCTCAAAAAGTGTGCATGGAAGAAGTGTGACTCAGTGACCACGCGTGAAGGGTCATCAGGCATGAAAGATACAAAAGCGTTTACTAACACTCCCAACCCATTGGCGATCCTCGTCACGAATGATGTGATCGAGATGGTGCTGCTAGAGTTGGCCAAACTTTGCCAGTGATGGATCATGCTGATAATTGGGGCAAACTTGTGCCTTTTCAACATGGCATAGAGACACCTAACATCCTCTACTGTGACACAGTGGGTATCTTCCCACAGGAAAATGACATAGTGAGCCAGCGGGCTAGGAACCGCATAGTGGGGTGCCTAATGTTCGTTATGCTCTTTTTCCTTGGGGCATCTGGGCCAATTAATTCTTTCCAGAACTCTACTGAATTAAATCCTGTGGGTTCCTCAGCCACCAAGCATTGTGGTGAGAAATCCAGCAGGTTGCTGAATTGACGCAGTGTGAGCTCATAATCAGTATTAAAGAGTCAGAACCAAACAAACGCACCTTCCCTTCGGGTGTCGGTGCGGAGCATCATGAGGAATTCTTTGGTGAGGAGGACGATTCCTCCTTCTAGAATTTCTGCAAAGCTCCCCCATCTGATGGCTTGGAACACCTCATCAAACTCATCCAGCATGCCAGTGCTGACGAGGAGGTCCTCGTTGAAGCATTTGGTTAGGGTGTAAGACTTTTTGATGTAAAAGCCTTAATGCCTTAGCCTCGTTCTAGCTGCGCGGTATGACCTGCGAGTCGAGGAGTAGCACTGGTTGGTGGGTGGAGGATGTTTGGAATTCCTCCGGCTCTTTTGTGCTGATGGACATCCTCTCGGAGGTAGCATGCCTGCTTGCCGGGCCTGGAATTCTCGGAGGACGACCAGCAGATGTGTCCCGCCTTGCTTACGGCCTTCTTCGCCATCTTGAGAATATGGTTCATCCTGCAAGACAGAGACAACAAAACACGGTACCCGAAAAATAGACGACAAAAAATATGAGCATTAGTGGTTAGTCATCTGGAAAATGACGTCCTTGTGGGGCAGAACCTCCACAAAACGTGTGGTCCTGCTCAAAGCAATGAGAGAGAGCCTAAATTTTATTTGGCTACCTAGAATTTTATTGGAGCACAAGTTTTAACCAAACCAAAGAGCTCAATTAAACTCTAAGTGAGAGATTAGAGAGGGAGAAGGGAGTGCAACTGCGTTGCTGCTTGGTGCACTGAACAAGGGAGGCAAGGGACTGTATTTATAGGCAAATGGGAGCTGCAGGGTGGCCGGGCGGCCATGCAATATGTGTCTGCACGCACGTGAGTGAGTAGAGAAGGTGGAAAAGGAGGGTGCAAGCGCCGAAAGTAGAAAAGAGGGGGGGAGGGACGGGCGGCCATCGAGGTTGGCCGGGCGGCCACTCTCCGTGCTCCAAATTTTGAAAATTTGCCTTGGGAGGAGGTAAAGTAAAGGTAAAAGGAAAGGAGAAAGAGAAAGAAAAGGAAGAGAGAAAGGAAAAGAAAAAGAAAAGGAAAAGGAAAAGAGAAAGAAAGTAAAGAAAAGAGAAAGGAGAGGAAAGTAAAAGAGAAAGGAAAGAAGAAAAGAAAAGAAAAGAAAGAGATGGGGGCTGGTCGGCCGGCCAGGCCTGGTGGTCGGCCGGCCACCAATATATTTTTTAGGAATGCAAAAAAAATTTAAGAGGAGAAAATATGCATGACGAAAATTAAATTTGCAGGGGGGAATTCGAATTTTGAGCTTTGGCAGAAAATTGAATATGCCGTCGAAGGGTAATGCCAATTTACCTATTGGCGAGGGGAGCCCATTTCTTGACCTTCGGGATTTTATCAGCCTTTAAGCTGGGGGCTGCCTTTCTTGATGTTCTAGTTCCTCTACGCCGCCTTGGTGTAGTCGAATTATCCTCGGCGTCGACCTTGTTTTCAGGGGCCATATTTACTTGCCACTTTGGCTTAGTCAAACCGCTCTCGGTGTCGACTTCGTTTTCGGGGGCCTTCTTTAACTGCCCTTTTGCCATGGTCAAGTTGTTCTTGGCCATGTTCATAGGAGCTTTGCCTCCTGGTGCGGGGCTAGGCTTGCCATGACTGGTCTCATGTCTTCTCGATCTTCTGCTTTGCATTGCCTTCTCATACTCTTTTTGTAGGATCTCAGCCTCAATTTTCAATTTCTTCTTCATGAATGTGATGAGGCTGTCCTCCTTAGACTTTATGTTGCTGGTCCCGGCCTTGACCTTGGGCGCATTCTTTTGAGCATGGCACTTGAAAGTATGCACCTTGTTGCATTGTTCCATTTTTGGCTTGAAGGCGAATGTCTCCTTCTTGCCATTTATGTTCAAGTGGACCTTTCCTGCTCTGACGTCGATAGTCGCTTCAGCGGTGCTCAAAAATGGGCGCCCAAGGATGAGTGGGGTTTTTGAGTCAATCTCCATATCCAGCACCATGAAGTCCACCGGAATGAGGAAATTCTAGATTCTCAAAGGAACATTTTCCGCGACTCCTTCGGGGTATCGGATAGATTGATCCGCAAGCTATAAGCACATAGCTGTGGGAGCAAGTGCAGTATGATTCAGCTTGTTGAAGATGACCTTCGGCATTACGCTGACACTGGCTCCAAGATCACACAACGCTTGGTCGAAATGCTGGGTTCCAATCGAGCATGAGATGGTTGGGCTTCCAGGGTCCTTTTTCTTGAGTATAGCTGCACTACACTCTTCTGTCAAGTGCACAATTTCCGTTGACGGTAGGGGTTTCTTGTTGTTGAGGATGTCTTCTAAGTACTTTGCATATGTCGGTACCTGCATAGCATCTACCAAGGGTATGTTGACATATAACTTCTTAATGATCTCAATGAACTTACTGTATTGTTTGTCAGCGACAGCCTTCTTGTTCCGTGGATGGAATGGTAGCACCGTTGTATCAGTGGAAATCGTGGGGTAAATGTTTCGATGCTGGCTTCTCCTCCTTCCCAGGTGTATCTTCCTCTGCGACCTTATCTTCGGACTCGACTGTTTCCTCCTGCTCTTTACCTGCACGATTAGGGGCTGGAGGGTCCTGTGTGGACTTTCCTCCCCTAGTGGTTACTGCATTTATGTGCTCCTTGGGATGAGTTTCAGGTTGCCCAGGCAGCTTACCCGCATTTGGGTTAGGTAAAGTAGCAGCCAAATGAGCTATTTGAGTTTCAAGCATTTTATTGAAGCTAAGTTGGTTTTTCATAGCACTATTCAAAGTTTCCATTTGCAATGAAATAGATTCAAACATTCTATCATTGGCATGGAACTTTCTACTAATGCTATCATTCACAGCTTTCTGATCAAAATTATAATTACTTTTTGGAAACTGCTGTGAACTACCTGAAGAGTTACCTTGTCCAGAGAAAGGGAGATGTGGTCATGAATTCCATCCTGGCTGAGGACGATTCCCGTAGTTGAAGTTATTACTTCCAATGAAATTCACATCTTCGGGTCGTGTCTTGGGGCAGCTGTTCCCCTGAGTGTCCAGTATTCCCACAAACTTTGCAAGTCATGTGAGAATCAAGAGCTTGGATCGGAGCGGCTTCTGGCGTGTCATTGCGCTTCTTCAACAGTAGGTCCATCTTTGCGGCGAGCTTGTCAGTGCTCTCGATCTGATGGACGCCACGGGATCGGGTGCTAGACGTCTCTTCTCTCCATCCTTGATTGGTGGCCATCTTCTCAATTAAGTTTTTGGCTGCCAAAATGCTTAGGGAGAGGAAGGATCCTCCAGCGGCTGCATCTAGGTGTTCTTGTGTTGAGCGATGAAGCCCATGAAAGAAACTCTGAATAATGAGCCACTATTGCATGCCGTGGTGGGGGCAGGCTGCGATGTACTCACGGAGTCTTTCCCAGGCCTCCGCCACGGTTTCATCAGTGAGCTATTGAAAGCTCGATATCTTGTTCCTCAATGCGTTAGTTTTTCCCAGCGGGAAATACTTCGCAAGAAATGCATCGGAACATGTGTTCCACGATGTCAGTGATGCACGGTTGAGGTAGAACCACTGTTTTGCTTTCCCAACAAGAGAGAATGGGAAGAGACGAAGTTTGATGGCGTCTGGTGATCCTCCTTTCATGTTGAACATGATGCAGATATCTAGAAACTGCTGCAAGTGGTTGTTGGCATCTTTCCGTGGCCAGTCCGCAGAAAGGGATAGCTTGAACCATATGGATCACTCCCGGCTTGAGTTCGAAGTTCTCCCCAACTTGAACTTCAGGTCCCGTAGGGATGTTGTTGCTCGAGGGTATGGAGAACTCGCAGATTGTCTTTAAAGCCATAGTGGTAACTAGAGTGCTGGTTGAAATGCTTGGTTCTAGATCCCTTGGTACAAGTCTCTGCCCATGAATAGTCTTTAGACGGACTCTCCTGAGCAGTGACTCTGGGTCATTGTTGTAGTTTTTCGGCAGGTCAAAACCGATCATACACCTCTCTATTGCAACCACAACAAAACAATAGAGCATAGTGAGCCTGTTAACAACTAGCGGTAAAACTTATCAAGTATACAGGTTCGAAATGAGGTCTCAATTATCTCTCGGCCAATTGCTTCCCCGGCAACGGCGCCACAAAAAAGGCTTGTTGACGTCTCTTAGCGTAACAGATTTTACTCCGCAAGCGCACGAAGATTCACTGTAGCCTTTTCACTCAGAGTATTCCGAGTATCGTAAAATCCACAGGGAAGTGGTAGGCTAGAGAGTGTAATTGAATATACTCAAGTTGAAATTATTGTAAACTTGGATAAATTATACCAGCTAGTAGTAACAGGGGTAAGCGTGATAAAGATAGGTGTATGGTGGGAGAGGTAAGTCTATCAAGGATATCCGTAGAAAAGGTATAGTTGCCTGGGAGGACAACGAGTGAGATAAAGTCACCAAACTCTAATTCTAATCGGCTGCAAAGGCTATCCTTGAATAACTCAGAAAATCAATTAACAAGCCAGGGTCTTGCGTCGAGAGAAATTCTAGAGTCTTGAGGGTACCAGGGGTAGATAGTTGGTCCCGAAGGAGATTCCAGCTAACACCTACGGGCCTCCCAAACGATGGGCTTGGACTACACAAGCACACCACAAGCTGTCACCGAGTGGGGCTACCAAGCAAAGCTGCGTGGAGAGGATGGCACACTATAAACGTGTTCAAGCGGAGCTTGAACAATGATAGATCGTCCTTGATCAGAGGAGAGGATCTAGCCAGAGCCTAGCGTCTAAGTCTAGGGTTGAGTTATAGCACCAGCAAGAATAACAAGAATTGAATAACAAAGTTAAACACAACCTATGCCTAGCAAGTGTGCAAAAGAAAGGTACACCACACTCGCAGGAGATAGACTTAGAGTAAAATATAACTAAAATTATATTGAAGGTAATCTGAATCCAAAAGATACAAGAGTTTTACCACAGACTTAAAGATAACTCCGGAGACTCCGAGGTAAAGCTCGACTCAACTCTAACTCCCAGGACTATCCTAACTACTATGAGACTAGTGTTGCACTCTAAAATAGAACTTAAACTCAACTCCACACCTCTACAAAGGAGCTCTCGAGGTCTAATTATAGCCTAGAAAATGAGGGGGGTATTTATAGACACACTAGGTCAGTAAAGGGGGTAAGTCGGTGGCCAGGCGGCCAAGGTCGGTGGCCTGGTGGCCACCCCCTATGGCCGGGCGGCCATAGGATTCACTGACCTCGGTGATCCGACGCTTGATCTTGCTCCCTCGTGTCGGTTGGTGGTGGAAACAGTTGACGCACATGAAAAGTGTTGCCAAGGGGTGGCCGGGCGGCCACGGCATGTGGCCGGGCGGCCACATGTTTTTCTGCAATTGGCTGCATGTTGGTTCCCTCGGATCCTTGACATCACCAATCCTTGTTCCCATACCGTTTGACCCTTGGATATATTGGATGCTCTCTTGCATTGTTGGATCTTCACCATTTTGTGTTTGTTTGCATGTTGGATAGAAGTTGTGGCAACTGAGGTGCTCAGGAGGTCATGCCACCTAGTCGGGGACTATTTGTGCACTGGAGGGTGGCCGGGTGGCCATGGCATATGGCCGGGCGGCCATGGTGTTTTCACCATTGTTGCCCATCTTTGATATTTGATCTGTTTTCAACCATTTTGTGAGTATTTTGGTACCTGCATCCAAATATTCTTGTACATCTTGTGGAACTCATTAGTTGTAGGGGTTAGTCCTGATATTTCACATGTTTCGCTTCATTTGGTGGATAATTGACGGTTGATATCATGAGATTACGACCGTCAACAGTGGACTCTGAGGGGCTTATTGTTCGCCCTCTCCTATTTCCATCCTTGGTTGCTTGCCATCTTCTCGATGAGAGTGCGGGCATCAGTGACACTCAAGGACAGGAAGGATCCTCCAGCGGCTGCATCAAGGTGTTCTTGCGCAGACCGGTGTAGCATGTGGAAGAAGTTCTGGATGATTAGCCATTGTTCCATACCCTAGTGTGGGCATGTGGCGAGATGTACTCTTAACGTCTTTCCCATGCCTCAGCCACTGTCTCATCTGGGAGTTGTTGGAAGGTCAAGATTTGGCTCCTCAATGAGCTCGTTTTTCCCAGAGGGAAGTACTTTGCAAGGACGGCATTTGAGCATGCCTCCCAGGTTGCCAAGTTTGCGCGGTTTAGATAAAACCATTGTTTTGCCTTTCCCACTGGTGAAAATGGGAAGAGGCGGAGTCGAACAGCATCGGGGGTTGCACCCTTGATTGTGAAAGTGCTGCATATCTCCAGGAATTGCTGGAGATGTCTATTAGCATCCTCCGATGCCAATCCACAAAATGGACTTGCCTGGACCATATGAATGACACCTGGTTTGAGCTCGAAACCTTCTCCAACATGCACTTCAGGTTGTTGCTGTAGTGGGGATGTTGTTGCTGGATGGGATGGAGAACTCACGAATGGTCTTTTTAGCCATAGTTGGTGTCGGTGAAGTTGTACTCATGGATCCAAACTCCAATGCTAATGGCATAGGCCTCTGCCTGTGGATTGTCTTTTGATGGACTCTCCTTCTGAGCAGCGACTCCAAATTGTTGTGGAAGTTTGCCGGTAGGTCGAAACTGTTCATACACCTCTCTGTCACCCAATAATAAAGTAGACAGAGGCAAATGAGCCTACTAAGAAATAGCGGTATGTTATCAAGTTTATGGTACCTAGGTTCGAACAAAAACAAAATTCAATTGCCAATTGCTTCCCCGGCAACGGTGCCAGAAAAAGCTTGTTGACGTCTCTTAGCAGTAACAGATTTTACTCCGCAAGCACATGGAGATTCGATGTTGCTTTTACAGTCAGAGTGTTCTAAGTATTGGGAAGCAAGGGCGAATAGGTGGAATGATTTGTTCAAACTTCAAGCGGTACTATATAACTTAGATAATCACCAGCTATTCTTACACCAGGGGTAAGGTAAACAAGATAGTGTATGGTGGGAAGAGTAAACAAGGACCAAAGCAATCAGCAAACTAGGTATAGCTATCATGGAGAACAACGAGTGAGATCAAGATATCCAAACTCTATTCCTTAACAGCTACAAAGGAGTATTCACGGTTGAACTGAGTTAAACTGAACACATACTAGGGTCTTCCGTCGAGCGAAATTCCATACTACACCGAGGCGGCACGGGGGTAGATAGTTGGCCAACCGAACGGCAACTGGCTAACGCCTACGGGATTACTGAACGACGGTGTCAGATTACAGAGGCTCCCTAATGCTATCACCAAAAGGGGCTACCAACCAGATCTGCGTGGGTAAGAACTTGATCAGAGGGTGAGAGCTCAATCACTAAGGCTCATCCTTGTTCAGAGGGTGAGAGCTAACTTAACCTTACATTAGAGTCTAAGTCAAGTTTATAGCACTGGCAAGTCTAGCAAGATTCAAGTAAATCAAGGACAACACAAACCTAAGCCTTGATCTAGTGTGCAATAAGGTACACCACACAAGGAAAGTGTAAGAAATAAAGTAAAGTATACCTGAAAGATAGAGCAATTATTTATATTATACTGGAGTAGCAAGAGTACAAAAGATAGAAAGGATACAAGAGCTTTACCTAAGACTCAAAGCCAACTCCGGAATCCCTGAGGCAATGACTCAGACTCAACTCTAACTCCCAGGACTATCCTATTGCTAACAAGACTAAGACAATGGTATGCTCTACTCACTTCCACACTTTACAAATGAGCTACCAGGGGGTATTTATAGTCACCAAGTGAGTGGGTGTACTTGTAGGGTCGGTAAGGCGGTTAAGGGGATAGGTGGTAGCCCGGGCGGCCAAGTAGGACACTGGGCGGCCCCACCTAAGACCGGGCAGCTTGGCCAACCCTTGGATCCGCCGCCTTACTCCATCTTGCGGTCCATCTTCACTCCCCAAGTCGGTTGCATGGTGGTTGGTGGTTGAACCGTCCTGCTTTTCCCTTGATGGTTGGATCTCACTTGTGCTTGTTCCTTAGACACAGGATTGGAGTCCCCTAGATTGGTGACTTCACGAATCCAAGTGTTGGATCAAAGAGGTGGCAAGCCTTCCGGTGTTTAGCATGCGGCTTTCATGGTTTTGACCTTGGACTTGTGTTGACATGTCGTTTATGCGCATATAGGTCGAAGATGAGCTCATTTGGCCACCTTGTCAAGCCAGGCGGCCAAGGAGGGAGGCCGGGCGGCCTAGCCCACTAGCCGGGTGGCCAAGGTCTTTCCTGACTTAGCCACATTTTGCCTATTTCCAGATGTTCTTGCACCTGCACTCAAATATTCAACACAACTCGTGGAGATATGTTAGTAGCAAAGGTTTGTCTACTCTTTGATGTATTTTCCTTCATATTCATGGATAATTGATGGTCAAAAGTAGTGCAATAACGACAATCAACAGTGCTTAACATGGTGCTCCCCCGCAATGAGGGACGTTTATGCCGACCGCTTTTGGGATCTACCCTACAACTCCATTGAGCACGCAACTTTCTCGTGGGGCAGTAGACCAGTGGACTACTAGCTTGCAAAATTAAGCATGGACGATAGCATAATGCGATATGCCTTTCAATGTTACCCTGATATGGTGTGTTCTTGTAGTGTAGAAGTTATCAAGAGTTCTCCATTGCTCACCACCGCCATTTAATCCGGTATACATATCATGATGCTTTTATTTCCCAAAAAGGGACTAGGTAGCCCACAAGAGGTTGAGCATGAGAGTGTCGGCCATGGGGCCGTGCCTCCTGCAACTAGGTTAGTGGACAGCATATACGGGGGTCAAAAATATGTATAAAGAGTATTAACCACCGGGCCCGTTTTTCACAAAGTGCTAGCAAAATATTCTCAATCAAAACCTAGCACAAACCATGTTGCTAGACCATGACTTCCATTTCTTCAACTTTTGCTCAAATTCATGGCCTAAAAAAATGGGTATATTTTTGGAACCTCACTGGGATTTTATGTCTCCGTTGAAACTTGAGAGATCCAGCTAGTTCAAGAATCATGGCTCATGAATTAACAACGGAACGATCACTACCAAAGATCATCCATAGCTTATCTACCAAACTCGACATTATATCAAATTTGATAGAAAGCGACTAATTCCAACCTAGGCACCACGCTTAATTTGGAAAATTAGCCTGTGGGCACACATTAGGATCTAGCCCAAACTATGTTGCACTATAAATATTGTCTCACAGATCAGGCATCACATGACTTTGGATAGCATGAAAAAGGGTTCAAGAACCACATATGATCAAGAATTACACAACGGATATAGCATCATTGAAGAAAAATGGGTTTTTTATATATAATTTTTTTGGATTTTCGAATAAAAATGAAAGAGCAACAACAAAAGGATAAATAATAGATTGATTTTCTAACTCAGCGCTTCCCCAGCAACGGCGCCAGAAAAGCTTGTTGGCGGTTCTTAGCCTACTGGATTTTACTTCGCAAGCGCACGGAGACCACTGTAGCCTTTCACCCAGGAGTATTCCAAGGTATCGTATTTATCCACAGGGAAGCATTGAGATAGAGATATCAAACTATCATTCATCCACCTGTTACTACTCATTCATGTCAACTAATACCTAAGAACGATTGACACCAAGCACCATGGGATACAAGCCAAGCACCATTGGCAAGAAAGTAGATAGAGCTAGGAGGACAATGAGGTAAGGGCTCAGATTCCTGATGAGGACTTCCTATACTGGGGTGAACTGGACAGACTAAGCTAGACCAACACATTGCTCTGACTGAGGTAATGATTTATCTAGTTGTCTAGGATACTTACTTCACCACTGAGCCTGCTAACCACTTCCGGGTACCAGAGTGCAGATAACGCAGATGAGAAAGGCGGGTGTCGCACTTGACACAGCTATGCAGCTACAAGCGACCCGAATGATGGGGGTGGACTACATAGGGTACACTCCCGCTGTAACCAAGCGGACCTACCAAAGCCAGGTACAACTAGTCTACATGCACACCCGACTACCCAAAACTGCGTGGGGTCTGAGAACTTGCGAAACCAAGGTGATCGCAATTGTAAACACAACGTCTACGCTTGCAGGCACAACTTCTACTGGTATCCCAGACTGAAGCATACACAATCGTATAATCAAGTGCTATAAAGAGCGTACGAGGAATCTATAAGCACGACAAACTAAATATTCATTACTTCTCACAACAACTCTAGCTATAGTCTAAAAGACATTACTATGCTAAGGCATGATTAACATCAAAAGCAAGAGTAAAGTAAATGCTCGCAAAAGTAAAGAAAGATAAATATATTAAATAGCTCAAGTCTTACAGGAAAATAAAGATAGAAAAGAATTCATACGGAACTCTTAAAGACGGCTCCAGAACGATGGAGCCCTACCTCTAACTCCTAACCAAACACTACTTTCAGAGTGGAGACACCACCCATAGGGTGCCTCCTAGAGAGGGAGAGAGAGTTCACATGGGAATGGTACTTGAAAGCACCGAATTGGTACATTTTGGAGTGGGGGGAGTGTCCCTCTATTTATAGGACGAAGCAGGTCGGTGGGGGTAGCAAGTCGGTTTGCCAAGTGGCCACGTGGGTGGCTGGCCGGCCATCACGAAGGCCGGTTGGCCAAGTCCCTTGGCCGGGTAGCCATCCTCTGAGGCTGAGCGGACGTCCGATGCACCGCCTCATTTCTCCAACGCCTAGGATGCCTTTTGGAAGGTAGTTTCTGTTGATACATGTGTTGAACATGTCCGAGCAGCCAACGTCATGGCCATGCGGCCAGTTAATGGACCAGTGGCCTTTTGTGGTGGCCGGCCGGCCGACCAGCCATTATTCTAGCCTTTCAGCCATTCCTTGGCCCATGTGATGGCCTTCCGATGTTGGGTTTGGCTTGGGCTTGTTCCTCCACATGTTTTTGGGCTCCCGGTAACTTCCTTGGATGAATAAGATGAAGGACAAGGCATTTTGGGAGAGTGCACGACCAGCCGTCCATGCCTTTGGCCGCCCGGCCAAAGTCATGGCTGCTCAGCCATCTCTCACAGCCCCTGCACGTTATCGAGCTTGCAATGGCTATAACTTTTGCGTTCGGACTCCAAATTGAGTGAACCAAAACTCCATTTTGATTATCTCAATGAGCTATTTGCAATGGTTTGGTCCATGAGGGCATTTGAGATACTTCATATTGATGTTATTTGCAATTCATTCTAAAGCCCTTTTGTGTGAATTCTCTCTTGCTCCAAATGATGTTGTCTTGCATGGAATTTGAGCATCTCCCTGTGATAAATCAAGAACCACAAAAACTCATGGAATTCGTCAGTGTTAGGTAAATAATGCATAGAATCTTGTGTATACCGCATTTATTCACCAAGGACTTGGCGGTCGAACCCGTGAAATAACGACCGCCAACACTCACCACTTTCCCATACTCTTTGCTTGCTGTTCATCAGTGAGAAGCATTTAGATGCGGAGTGGCTAGGTGAGACACACTTTGTGTGAGTCGTTGCCTCCTTGCCTTGCAATCGTTGTGATCATCGGGTCAGTTGCTTCCGCTCGCTTAGTGTGTAACCTTTCAGTGGACGACACCAAGTGGTTTCTAGACACGTATCTGTTCAGTGGACGGTGTCTAGCATGTGTTCTTGTGAGCTTTTGGTGCACCAAGTTTGGGGGTCATGATTTTGAGTTTTTCACGTGCTCCTACTCACCCCCCATCTAGTCACACGTCTCCGTCCTACAACTTATACCCCAGAGGGTGCCCTATACATGGAAACTAATAGGTCGGTTTGAGATGACTTCTATGATCTATTTCCATGTATATACATATCTCATGAAGGTTCCTGGTTTGCCCTTGTCCTTCCCGAAATCCAACTTTCCTTGTTCTGCAGCCTTTAGTATTTTGACCATAACTTCCTCATCTGAAGTCCAAATAAGGCAAACTCTGACTCTAAATTGTATAGCTCGAAGAGATCTACAACTTTGGTATTACAATTTTCTTCATTTGACGTCGTTAAGGTCTCTGAATTGGCCCCACAAGGTGCTGCTGTCCTGAATTCCGAGAGTATTTCGAGATTTAGTTGGAATTTGGTTGATCTTATGATAAACCTTCCTTATGTTCATTATCCTCATACTTAAGCAAACCTTAGCTTTTAGAACCTTCTCAATAATGGGCTTGAGCCTTCTTTTGGGCTTGAATTGTTATTTTTTATGAATCAAGTTGCCTCCCTGGATTTGTAGCATTGGATCGTCGTGTGAGCATGCCTCCATATATCTTGCATTTTGCCCTCTTTTCCTGTGATTTTCAATAAGGCATAGAAATGAAAGGCATACTCCAAAACGGAGTTCATTGTTAGCAAATTATGAATCCAACATATAATTTATCTCTCAAAACACGTGAAAACACCTCCAAAATAGAGCAAAAATATCGTCGTTATGTTGCACCAACAAGGTGTAATTCTGCTATTTTTCTATTTAAGTATTTTTTGTGTTTTCCCTTGTGCCTGAGTCATTTTCTTTCAAAATCTCCGAATACCTAATTTGGATTGGTATCTTAAAGACCATCCCGAATAGTGCTCTATGTGTGACGAAATCTTAGTTTTTATTCAAGATACCAAAAACAACAGTACAAGAAGTTAGAAAGCATCCACAAGGAAGCTAGAGTGATATTTCAGAAACCAGGTTAGCTAGGATTCTTCAACCAGGGAAGGTAATGTGTAAATAATTGTACACACTGAAATCAATGTTAGGATGCATTCTCAGGAATGCCAAAGTGATCTTTCAGATACTTCTTGAACTGGGTGAAGGTAATGTGTAATTAACTGAACATAGTGAAGTCAATGTTTTGTATGTTTCCTTCATTTTTTTTTAGTTTTCAACGTGGATGGAAATTGTCTAGTCAGCACACACACATGTTGTACTGACTGTTGTTTGCATGGCCAATAAGAAGTGCTCATTTACTAGTGCAACAATAAAAAGTGTACAATGCATTCTAGAAACTTATTTGCACTATGGCAATTTATTTTGATGGAGAAAATTTGAGATTATCTTTATTTGCTTCATGGAATTGTACTTTTATTTTTATATTCTTCTTGATTACCCTATGTGCCCACCATCTGGGAAGAGACACAAAACATTTTCTCGTAAAGATGGTGACCGGCCTAATAACAAACTGAAAAAACCATCAAAGCGTCCATCACCAAAGGGTATTCAACATTTTGCCGTTCAATGTGCAAAATGTGAGAAATGGATATTCATTCCATCAAAAAAGCAGTATGAAGTAATTAGAGTACGAATTGCAGAGGAACCCTTTGTGTGCGAAAATGTTCATGAGTGGAAGCCTATATGTCAGGACGACAATAAGCTTTGGGGAATTGATTAACCTAAGGTCGCAACCCCTCAAGGATGGGAATGGTTGGTCAAGTTAAGAAATGAAGGAGGCGCCTATGTGTGAGTCATGTTACTCTCTCGCAACCTAGAAAATACGCTTCCTAGTTTAGCTTACTTATTTCATTTGGTCAACTCTAACTTTAATTTCTATCCTTTTTTAAGGATATGCAAAAGAGATGTGTATCCTTGTTATGAATGAGACTTCTAATGGATTGGACACTATTAAAACACATCGACATCTAGGAACTAGCTAGTGCTCAGAGCTGTATGAGTCCTATTCTAAAATCCTCCAAACATTGGTTGGCCATCGAATGGCAGCCAGGTGCTTCACTCCAGCATTGAACCACCTTATTCTTTGCTAATCAGTCTTAGCACATGAGTGACAATGGATTCCAACTGGTTTAAAACTATAATATTATGCCCTTTCCATGTTTTAATGCTCAATTCTAGGAGATATTAGTGTTCATGTCTAGTTTTTTATTCATCTAGATTATTCGCATTTTGCGGCTCAGTGTGAAAATGCGAGAAACGGAGAGCTGTTCCATCTAAAAAGGAGAACGGTGTAATTAGAGAGTGCATTTGGGGGAGTGTGCAAAAAAGCTCATGAGTGGAAGCCTAATGTGACATGCGATGACCCACCCGATGTATGTCAGGACAATAGTAATCTTCGGGCAATCGATGAACCTAGCATTCGAAAGATCCATCGAGGATGTGAAAGGTTGGTCAAGATAAGAAGTAAAGGAGGTGGCTATATGTGTGAGTCATATTGTTCACCCGCAACATAGTTAATATGCTTCCTAGTTTAAACTTCTATTTCTATAATATGTGCAGCATGTTCCATACATCCTACAATCATGGATATGTGATACTAGTGCTCATGCCTAGTATGATGCGTCTAGATTGTTTTTTGAATGCCTGAAATTTTGGGTATACACTAATTTACATATTCCCAAAAATGGGTATCTACGTTATTGTTGTGTTCTCCCAAGTACATTCCACATAGCTATTATTTTTTCAAAAATCCGCACTTCCCTTTCAACTCTGCTCTAGAGTTATCCAAACAATGTGTAGGTGTAATTCTTATATTTCTCTATTTAAGTATTTTTGTGTTTTCCCTTGTGCCTGAGTCATTTTTCTTTCAAAATCTCTGAACACCTTGTTTGGATTGGTATCTCGAAGTCTAGAATGCGGTGCTCAAGGTGTGAAGGAATCTCACTTTTCATTCAAGATACCAAAAACACTGGTACAAAGACATTAGAAAGCATCCACAAGAAAGCTAGAGTGATATTTCAGAAACTAGGTTAGCTACGCTTCTTAAACCGGGGGAAGGTAATGTGTAAATAATTATACAAACTGAAGTCAATGTTAAGATGCTTTCTCAGGAATGCCAATGTGATATTTCAGATACTTCTAATTCAACCGAGAGAAGGTAATGTGTAATGAAGTGAACACAATGAAGTCAACGTTTTCTATGTTTCCTTTTTTTCTTTTTAGATTTCAACGGGGATGGACATTGGCTAGTTAGCGCACACACATGCTGTACTAACTGTTGTTTGCATGACCAATAAGAAGTTCTCATTTATGAATGTAGCCATAAAAAGAGTATAATGCATTCTAGAAACTTAGTTGCACTATGGCCATTTATTTTGATCGAGAAAATTTGAGATTGTCTTTATTTGCTTCATGGAATTGTTGGAGTCAGAGATTGGACTATTACATCTATCGCAAGCTCTGACTCAAGCTCAAAACCAAGTGTCGAGTGCCTCAATTTGAGCAATCATCTTGATCACATGAGGGCTGCCTGAAATACCTTCAGCTAGCTTACAACCAAACAAGGCCTTTGATGTGTTATACCTCTCGACCTTGTCTAGTTTTGAAACATGCCATAGAGCCCTTGAATCATATTGTAGGCTTCTGAGTCCTCGACCTTGTCTTGTTTTGAAACATGCCATAGAGCCCTTGAATCATATTGTAGGCTTCTGAGTCCTCATATTGCTTATGAAGCCCAAGGGACATAGAGGCAAGCATGAGACTGCTAACATCAAGCGAGTCATTGCAGTGCTTCTCATAAGCCCCGTGTTCAGTAGCAGTAGCACCAACCTCTAGGTCCTTAGGATAGGGCTGCTCAAGAACATATTCTTTTTTCTCTTGCTTGAGAACAATTTTCATATTTTGGTACCAATTAGTAAATTCTGTTCTAGACAACTTCTCTTTATCAAGAATAGATAGTAAATAAAAGCTAGAACTCGGAGCAGGATTAGCAGCCATGATCACTATATAGGAAGTAAATATGAAAAGTCTCAGCACAATGTTTTATGTAGATCTTTCATTAAAACAATTTTAACAAAAGATACTCCCACTATATGTTTTGCAATTATTTTCCCTTCAACGATACATAGTGGACAAGATCCATGTTCGCCTAAGCTTCTAGTGAGCTTTGGCATCACTGCAAGAAACTTAGCGAAATAGGTTGACAACAATTGCCAATCACATCCTATGTGACTCTTAGTTTGTTGGGCGACATCTAATGTCAAGCATCCAACATCATGCCCACGGCCCAAATCTGATTTGATAGCCTCATCATGTAAACGAATCCCATGCTCGCTGATCTCCAACATCCACCCTATTTGATTAAGATAATTGAGACCCACCAAACAACGATTGAAATCCTTATAGGTGTAGCAATTGGAAGGGCATCAAGAACTCTTGGTTTTTCTAAGGGAATCTATTCTAACACATCCAATGCAAGAAAGAATATGTAGTGATAACAACAACTATGGATCATAGATCAAATCTATGAAAATTCATAATCAACTTGAGTCCAAGCTATATCCATGCACATCGCATCACTTCATCAATGAACCAATGCATATATCATGTAATAAATCTAATCCGTTACCATCGACCCATCCAATGAATCGATGCATAGAGCCTATAACAGATCCAATTAGTTACCATGGAGCCGCAATAGATCCAATCTATTACAGTAATAGATCAAATCTATTAAAATTGATCTATATCAAAAAGCTATGTACGGTCGGCTCTGATTCGACTCTGAGTCGTATCAGCTCTAATCTGCGTGGGAATTTCCAGATCCGATGCCAAGTCATATCGGCTCTTGCATGAGCCAATGTAGAATCTGATCATGACTCAACCCATTGGGTCTGGCTTGGAAGGTCGCATATGGTCTGCGTAGTTAGACCTCTATCGGGACTCGGATACTTGATCCGCAAGCAATTAGAATCCTGATGGGCCTTTATGGTAAAAGCCCATTAGTGGAAACTATATATATGCATGAGAGGGCATAGCTCAGGGTGAACAGAACTGGTGCCAGTGAGAGCCATCATAGAAAACGTTCCTGTGAAACCCTAACTGTGCCCTGTTGGTGGTCGTTATTTCACTATTTTGACCACCAATTCCTCGGCGAATAAATGGGGTATAGACAATGTTCTATGCATTATTTACCTAACACCGACGAATTCCAAAAGTTTTAGTGGTTTTCGATATATCACAAATTCCATGCAAAAATTTGGAGCAAATACACATGGAGCAAATTCCATGCAAAAGAATATCATTTGGAGCAAGGGAGGATTTGCACACAAAAGAGATTGAGAATGGATAACAAATAATATTACTATGAAGTATCTCAAATGACCTTAATGACAGCATCATTGTGAAGAGCTCGTCGAGACGATCGAAATGGACTTTTGGATCATTCAATTTGGAGTTCGGATGCAAAAGTTATCGCCGTCGCAAGGTCAACACCGTTGACACCGGGGAGGGTGGTCGGGCGGCCAAAGCCATGGTTGGCCGGCCATGTACTCTCTCAAAATGCCTCATCCTTCATATTATTCATCCAAGGAAGTTACCAAGAGCCCAAATACACATGGAGGAACAAGCCCAAGTCGAATCCAACGTCGGAAGGCCATGACATGGGCCAAAGAATGGCTGTGAAGCAGGAATGATGGCCAACCGGCCATGCCTATTGTGGGCCGGCCACTCCACATGGCCTGCTGACCACCCCAAAAGGATGCCCAGCCCATTACTTGGCCACTCGGCCACCACGTTGGCCGCTCGGACATGTTCATCACGTGTATCAACGGAAATCGACTTCCAAAAGGCATCCTAGGTGTTGGAGAAGTAAGGCGGTGGATCGGACGGCCGCACAGCTTGGAGGATGGCCGACCAGCCATGGACTTGGCCACTCGGCCTCCGTGATGGCTGGCCGGCCACCCGGCCAACCGACTAACTGTTGACGGTTGATAAAACCCTTTTTCGACCACCAACATTTCATGTTTGAGAGCATAATTTATCAAGCTTTCATGTATTACTAATCAGTTCCACGAGTTGTGTACAAAAGTTGGATGCAGGAGCATGTCACGTATAAAATAACGAAGAAATGCAGAAAATAGACACAAAGTGGCAAGGGAAAGGCATGGGCCAAAAGTGCCTGGCCAGCCGGCCATACACCATGGCCGCCCGGCCATGTATTATGGCCGCCCGGCCATCAGTAGGCCCAGGCAGCCTCCCAGCCCAGTTGGGTGGCCGCCCGGCCATGCCACATGGTCGCCGGCCACGTCACCAATCCAATCTTTGACCTACATGCAAAGAAACACAAATGAAGATAAATCCAACCATGCAACCAAGAATCCAATGTATCCAAGGGATGAAAAAACCATGACGCAACGGATTGATGACGTCAGTGATCCAGGGAGTGGCCGCCCGACCAATAGGAGTGGCCGCCCGGCCACCCCCCGGATCATTTTTCACGTGCATCAACTCCACTAACCGTCAACCGACTCCAGGAGTGCATATCAACCGTCGGATCTTCAAAGTCGGTTCATCGTGTGGCCGCCCAGCCACCCTACATGGCCGCCCGGCCATGCATAGTGGCCGCCCGGCCACCGACCTACCCCACTACCGACCTTACACACCTACAAATACCCCCCTTGGTCTCCAATGCTATAAATACCCCCTGGGAGGTCATTTGAAAGGTGTGGTGGATCAAAAGAAGAATAGTGTGGTTGTGTAGCTGAGTGTAGAGTATAGTAGTAAGGCCGCCCATGGCATTGTAGAGAGAGCCAAGTGTATCAAGAGTGAGTAGTGAGTTGTAGAGTGAAGGAGTCGGATTTCTCTCTGATATTCTATTCCCGAGCTCTTATTCTCAGAGGAAATATTACTCTATTTCTAGGATACAGTAAAGTTCCTTGCCCCTCTGCTTTATTTATTTCGTACTTACTTTACTTACATACTTAGTCCCCACTTAATAGTTTACGGGTGCCAAGTGTGCTCTGTGTAGTTTAACTATACAGTTGTGCTTGCTCTCTAGCTTCGAACCAGTGTAGTAGCAAACTCGGTTGTGTAGACGTGGTGTCTAGACTAGAGTTTGCCTTGGAAGGTGTCTTGTCCCACGCAGTTCTGGTTGGTAGTCCCACCTAGTGACAGCGGGTGTGTGTCCTATGTACTCCAACCCCGTCGTTCGGATAAGTTGTCATCGACGCATAGCTGAGTCCTATAGCGCCTGCCTTTCTCGTTTGGGTTATCAGCACTCTGGTGCCTGGAAGTGGTTCTATAGCCTCAGTGTCCAAGTAAACCTATTAAGTAGAGTACTAGTTTGTTTGGTTAAGTTGTTTTATCTAAAGTAGTGATCCTGCTCTGCTCTGTTAATTATCTCTACAATTGTTGGTTTTACTGTTCGGTCCTATCCGTTTTACGTTGAGTTACTCCTCGTTCCACGTGGATTTCGATACCCTAGAATACTCTTGGGTGAAAAGCTACAACGTGTTTCCATGCGCTTGCGGATTTATTTCAGTAGGCTAAGAAACGCCAACACTCACCTAGTCCCACTGACCTTACCACTCCTACAAATAGAGGGGCACTCCTCCCACTCCAAAATGTACTAGTTCGGTGCTTTTATCTACCTTTCACCATGAAACTCTCTCTCCCTCTCTAGGAGGTGCCCCGTGGGTGGTGCCTCTATTCTAAAAATAGTATTTAGCTTGGAGTTAGAGAAGGTCTACTGTATTGGAGTCGGTAGGAAGTATTCGGTAATAGTTCGATATCTATTCTTTTGCGTTACTTTCCGATGTATGACTTAATTATGAGCATTTAAAGTCTTATTTTATTTATTATCTTCATCTCTTTTAATAACTCGAGTGGTGTAGTTGCATTTTCCTTTTGGGCCACCATTTTGAGGCCGAAGTTGTGCTAAGTTAGATTTGATGGATCATTGTTATTCTTGCCGATTTTACAAACCAACCTATACGCTAGGCTCAGGTTAGTTCCTCTCCTTTGGCCAAGGATGAACTATTGTTGTTCAAGCTTCCATTGAACATGTTTGTAGCATTCCATCCTCTCTATGCAGATTTTCTTGGTAGTCCCACTCAGTGACAGCGTGTGGTGTACCCGTGTATCCTAGGCCCGTCATTCGGGAGGCCCATAGGCGTTAGCTAGGTTCTCCTTTGGTGGACAACTATCTACCCCCTAGGCCCCTCGAGAGTGCTAGAATTTTGCTCGACTCAAGTTCATAGCTCTACTGAGATCCTTTCGACCTTTAGCACAGATGGCTCTTGTATGCTAGTAGAGATGGAAGACCATACCGCAGTTCCTGACTCATTGTCCTCCAAGCTTTACTTGTTTTCTTGCCAACGGTGCTTGGCTTGTACCCCATGGTGCTTGGTGTCAATCGTGCATAGTTATTGGTTGACGTGAATGAGTGGTAACAATTGGATGAATGATAGTTTGATATCTCTATCTCAATGCTTCCCTATGGAAATAAATACAATACCTTGGAATACTCCCGGGTGAAAGGCTACAACGGTCTCTGTGCGCTTGCGGAGTAAAATCCGGTAGGCTAAGAGCCGCAAACAAGCTTTTCGGACGCCGTTGCTAGGGAGGCACTGAGTTAGAATGTTATTCTGTTATTCATCCTTTTGTTATTGCTCGTTCCTTTTAATTGAAAATCAAAAGAATTTGAAAAATAGAAACCACTCTTCAATTTTGCTCTATCCGTTGAGTAAATATTGATTATGTTCTTCATGCTACCTAAAGTTTACAGTGCAATGAAGTTTTACACAAATAACATAGCATGGGCGATGTTCGTGCCCAGAGACTAATTTACAACTTAAATGTGGTTCTTAGGTTGAATTACCCTCTTTTTATTAAACGATGTGTTAGATAAATGAGCTATGTGTAGACTTTGGTAGTGATGTTCCGTGCTAGTTTATATACCGCAATGCTTGAGCTAGCTGGATCTCTCAAGTGTCATGGAGACACAAAATCCTGGTGATGTTTCAAAAATGCACCCCTTTTTTTTCAAGACCGTGAATTTGAGTAAAGTTGGAGAAATGGATGTCATGGTTTAGCAACATGGTTTGTGCTATGTTTTAACGTGGAATATTTTGATAGCACTCTGTGAACAATGGGCCTGGTGATTAATACTCTTTACACGTATTGGACCCTTGTATATGTTGTACACTAACCTGTTGTAGGAGGTATTCATTCCCCACATGATAGGAGAGGCCCTGTGGCCAACGTTCTCGTGCTCAACCTCTTGCGAGCTATTTAGCCCCTCTTGGGAATATGATAGCATCATGATATGGGTATATCACATTATGCTATCATCCATGTTTGAATTTGCACAGCTAGTAGGCCACTAGTCTACTGCTCCACGGGAAAAGTGCGTGCCCGATGGAGTTGTGGTGTAGATACCAAAAGCGGCAAGCATAGACGTCTCTCATTGTGGGAGAGCTCCGTCTTAAGCATCACAAAGGCAAACAAGAATCAATGTCCATAAACATGGTGGGAACGTCGATGTCATGACGTGCAGTCGATGGCTGTGTGGCACATAGGCAGACAACGACTGGTGGCACGTGTCATGTGTGACAAGTATCAAGCCCAAGAGGACAAATTAAACAGGATAGCGAGCAAGTTTGGAATCAGCATCTAGTGCAGAAACCAAGCTTGGGGGAGAAAATTATCTGGTAGTTGACAAGCTTCTATAGAAACAACCAGAATTTCTAAGACAACGAAGCAGTGCTTAAAGGATGTCGGCTACATTGCATTTCATTGACCAACCATGGAGCGAGAACTCGATGTACCTACTATACGCGGAGATGGAATTTTTAACATCGATACTTCCACTATAGCATCAATGAAGGTAAAGCTCTCTAACAGCTATTCTCGGCATTCTATTTTTAGAGGTTGCTTTAAATTGAAGGCTTGTTTGTGATAGCACATGAATCCAAGCTTTCATCGTGCTAAGATTCTACGGCCATAAGATTTTCCAATAGTGCTATCATTGGCTAGCTTATCCTGAATCAGCTAGCCTTCTACACTACCCAACGAACCTGAAATCTTGTTAGATAGACAAGTGTACATGTCGCCCTAACATGTAGGGAAAGGTAGGAGGAGGTTTCTAGGAGATCATAAAGGAAGAATGAAAATGCCACGATGTAGAAATCCACTATCGATCTTAAGTATCTCTTCGCGCCTTGATTGGACAACGCCTTCAACTAGAAACAAAATGAAGGACAAGGCGGAATATGAAAACTTTGAACAAAAGGTTTGTTTCATGACAACATAAGAATCAAGCTTAGGGGCAAGAGGGGCCGAGAAGACTCATCCTCTAACCCGACCCCTAAGAGAAAGGACCTCGATATTCAACCAACAGTGGTTGATCGCTACAAGACATTGACCATGCTCTGCATCACTTGGGAAGCAAGCATAAGGGCATGACTACGCCTCATCTTGAGAGTTCATCTCCAAAACCACAAGACCAGATGTATCTATAGTAAGAGGTTGCAATTGGCATAAGATCTATGTAGAGACATCACCCAAGTATGGAGAAATGCTACGAGTGATCATTCCTTAATTTCCTTCCCCTGGCCGGACATACAACAAGACAAAGTGGTTTACCAGAGGTTAGTTTGATCTACTCTACCCATCGACCAGGACGTAAACTCCTGTGGAACCGGGAGCCAAAACTCTTGTGATACCAAGAGGTAAAACTCTTGTGACACCAGGGGCCAAAGCTCCGGTGAACAAGGTCTGCGCCTATAGGCCACCTACGACATCACAAGCATGGCACAACATGAGTCAGCACGCCAATGAGCCACCTACGACATCACAAGCATGGTGAACAACCGTCAACTAAGGTTGGTGGCAAACTGCCAAGGATGCAAAGGAGTCAACTCCAACAAACATTCACCACTAACATTCCACTCAATCTGTTTGGGAATAAACAGCTGACCATGACCGAAATTGTGTCACTTGGGAA
Organism: Paspalum vaginatum; assembly: GCA_030272315.1. Classification (NCBI taxonomy): domain Eukaryota; kingdom Viridiplantae; phylum Streptophyta; class Magnoliopsida; order Poales; family Poaceae; genus Paspalum; species Paspalum vaginatum. The sequence goes on along the minus strand of CM059018.1, from coordinate 29,927,782 downwards.
GAATGTCAGACTTAAGGCAAAGACAATGTTGGAGTAGGAGATCCAACAAGAGACATTCACCCACGTGAGTAGTATCATCAAATCAGATTTGTCCACAAATCGAAGCTCCAGACATCTTGCAGACGGTCCAAATAGCAGCATCGAAAAAAACCGCTCAAACAGGCATTTTAGAAATAGAGGAGGAAAAACAAGAGTAGAGAGAGAAGGAATTACATACATAGGGAGCAACATAAGTAGCATCGTCGTCACCCCAAGGAACAAGTAAGCTTGCGGGAGGCAATGCCAGGTAATATTCAAGCTTAGTTTCTCGGCAATCACTTGCAAGAACTAAGCTTGGGGGAAGATCACGTACCCCGAATGCTCTGCATTTCATGGCCATATCTTTAATCCTAAAAATTACCAAGACACCAAAAATATTTACTTCTTGTTACCCCAAATAAAAGAAAAGCTATAAAAAATTTGCCAAAAAAAATTCTTTTTACCATGAATAAACTAACACCTAGCTATAATGCTAGAACTTTGTTCATACCCTTGCTTAAAGGAAATGATGAATAGTTGCTCTGTAAATCCCTTGTAAGTATTTCGTATACAACTCAGCACTCTCCTAAAATTTGAACTCATTGGCAACTGTCGTGATCCTACCTTTGATCTTTAATCTTGTGGGAGCAAGTGCTTTTAAACCTAGTCTAAGTTGTTGTTAGATGTGATATAATCAATGTTTGAGAATAACCCATCTTGATCCTACTAAGGTGAATGTTGGTGGTTCTTAGCCTAACAGATTTTACTACGCAAGCATATAGAGACCGCTATAGCTTTGACCCAAGAGTATTCCAGGGTGTCGTAATTATCCACAGGGAGGCATTGAGATAGAGATATTAACTTATCAAACATCTTGTTATTTTACTCTTTTATTCTAAACACGGACACACTCCACATGGATACACAGCTCAATGAGGAGCTAGGAGGACAATGAGATGGATTTGGTTCTTGAAGAGATCTTCCTCTACTATTGTCAAGCCAAAAGACAAAGCTAGTTCCAACTGTCACTCTACTAAGGTCATGACACGACTGAGGTTATGGTTTAGTCTAGACATATTTACTGCATCGGACATCGCGGCTATAGAACCACTGCCAGGAACCAGAGTGCTAATTACCCAGCTGAGAAAGGTGGGTTCTAGGGAGCCCTGTTATGCATCTACATACATGTAGGAACACAACCTGGCACCAGCCAAGAAGATGGGGGTGGAATACTGAGATGCCCTAATGCTATCACCAAAAAGGGTTACCTAAAGCCTATGCGTGAAATATGTATGGTGCACATGAGGCACCCAAAGCTGCGTGGGGCTGGTTGCAAACCAAGGTAAACTTCTAGAGTAAACTCTAGTTGTTCACACCTCCACTTGTTGCGCAAGTGGAAGCATCACAACTGCTACGACTTAACTAACAGCGAGAACAAGGAACCCACAAGTAATAGACTAGATGAACCATAACCTTATAGAACAATGCTAACTATAGTCTAACGACATCCTTACACTATGATCAATATTGTAGGCAAGAATGTAAATGCTTGACAAAGTAAAGAAATATATTAAATAAATTCAAAGTTTTACAGGAAAGGCAAGATACAAGGGACTCATACCGAGCTCCTGAAGGCGGCACCAGAACAGGCAGAGCCTGACTCTAACTCCTACCAAAACATTGAACTAGAAGGGGTAGCTCTACCCGAAGGGGCACCTCCCCAAGGGAGAGAGTGGAGAGTGTGTACAAGTACCAATGGCACCTAGAAGGTACAAGTTTGGAGTGGAAGAGTGACCCTCTATTTATAGGAGGCTGCAAGTCAGAAATGGCTAAGTCTATAGGCTGGGCGGCCAAGTGGTAGGCCGAGCAGCCAAGTAGGAGGTTGGGCGGCTTGGTCTTGTGGCCTTCCAGCCCTTGGATGCACCAACCTCGCTTTGCATGGCTAGATCTTCCATCTTTGAGGCGGTGGCAGTTGTTTCGGTTAAAGCACGTGTCGGAAGGCCTAAGTCCAAGGCCGGGCATCATGGTTCCTTGGCTAGGTAGCTAAGGACTTAGCCTTTGGTTGCCACTTGGATGTTCCTCATTGGTTGGAGAGTGTGTCTCGTGGATCCGTCCATCATGCATGCATTTCGTTCTTTGATCAACGGTTGATTTGTGTCCTAGTTGTGCTTCTTTGCATGCATATGTTGTAGGAAGGCCAAGTGAGTGAGAGGAAGGCTGGGCGACCTAGGTACTTGGCCGGGCGGCCTAAGTACTAGGCCGAGTGGCCAACCTTTCCTGACTTAGTCATTCCTTGGTCCATATGGTGGCCTTCTGACCTTTGTCTTGACTTGGACTTGATCCCGTACATGTATATGGGTCCTTGGTGAGTTACATGGTTGATTCAAGTGAAGATTGAGGCATTTGGAGGGAGTGCTTGGCCTACCGGCCTCCCCTTAGGCCACCCGGCCACTGTCCTTGTAGCCGGGGTCGTAACTTTCACATCTGGACTCCAAATTGAGTGAACCAAACTCCATTTCGATTATTTCAATGAGATCTTTGCAATGGTTTGGTTCTTGAGGGCATTTAAGATACTTCACAATGATGTTATTTGTAATCCAATCTCAAGCCCTTTTGTGCCCCCTCTGTGCTTTCTCCAAATGATGTTCTTTTGCATGGGATTTGATTATCTCCCTGTGATACATCGAAAAAACCAAAACTCATGGAATTCGTTAGCTCAAGGTAAATAATGAATAGAACTTTATCTATACCCCCATTTATTCACCGAGAATTTCGTGGTCGAAATAGTGAAATAATGACTGCCGACACGCCCCCAGCTTGAAGCTTTGGTCGTCCTCGAGCAAAGCTAAGACTTAGGCTCGGCGGATCAGGAGTTGCATCAATGTCAATATCTTGCATGTATTAAGTGCACAACCGAGCACTCTACCATTCATGAATTGAACAAATTGGCACAAGTGTATCCCAACCTTTTTATCCATACCTGTGGGGCTTCTTGACTTCTTACCTTGTCTTTGGCAGTTGAGAGGCAGAAAAACCGTAGTGGAATCTTACCCACTGCAATTACTTTTCAGGTTTCATACTCGGAGGTTTTGAAAATTTTGCAATTAAAGCACCAAATTCCTTAGATGATACTCTCGAATCGCTCAAGTGGTGTTGAAATTCCTCACCAAGGCCTAAGGCCATTCTTTTCCCCTACATATTATAGGCTTATGTGGAGCTCAAGGTGGGGATAAAAGAAGGCTTACCTATGTTGTGTATGTTGTTAAGTCAAAAGTTGGTCCTAGCAAAGTATGTGATACCTCTCATTCCGATCAATGGAGAAATGGATGATGTTTTTGGTCATAGAAAAGATGAACACAAGTAGAAGAGTATATGGAAATGAGTCCAACATACTTGACATTGTGTTTATTATGGAAATATGATCTTTGTTAAGAACTCCTTACATGATGGATCCCCTTGTTTGAAACTTTGAAACCTTTGAGCACATTGAGCTACCACCTCATTTCTCTTTTTCTCTTCTTCTCTTTTTTATATCTCTTTTTTTTCTTTTTTTTCATACCTCCATGTCTCATTTTGCAAGGGAACGTGGGGATATTTGAGGAATATGTCTAGAGTATTTATTTGGAAGATCATATTTGTGGATGAGTATGTGGATGATGGATATGGTGGTTGTTTGGTGGTGGAATATGTGGTGAGTGTGAATGCTTGAATTCAATGTGAACTTAAGCATAACCAAATATAGGAAGGCTAGCAAATGAAAGTGGATATGAAGGGGAAATTGATCGGGATTTGAGCTGTCACTACTTCATAAGGACTCAAAGTTTGACAAAACTCAACACAACAATAAGTAGCATATGTAGAGGTTTGATCATGTAAGCATTTGGCTTCGAATAGGTATTTCAAACCACTAAGGAACTTACTTCATTTTTTTTTCAAAAAGAAAACTCCGAGAATTCACCTTCTAAGATCAAGATGAGTGCAACTCAAACTTTGATTATATCACATTCTCACAACCTAGACTTGGTTCGAAAGTACATGCTCCCACAAGGTTGAACATTAGACAAAGGATCACAACTTATGCCAATAAGTTCAAATTTTGTTGGAGAGTGTAAAGTTGCATACAAAATACTTAGAAGGAATTAACAGAGAAACTATTCATCATTTCCTTTAAGCAGAGGGTATAAACATTCTAGCATTATGGGTAGGAGTTAGTTTATTCATGGTTTTAAGCAAATATTTTTGGTATTTTAGATTATGCAAATTTTATAGTGTTTTCTTTTATTGAAATTAGAAAAGGAATGAAACGAGCATGTTCTTGGTATCATGGCAGATAGTATAAAAGATATGATCATGAAATGCATGATGTTCAATGCAAGGTACATACCTGGTGTGGCGTTCCCCCCCAAGCTTAGTTCTTACAACTGAATGCAAAATTAAAGCTTGTGCTTGCTTGGCATATCTCCCCCATGTGTCCATTGCATCTTGTGGGGTGCGTGACAAATCCTCCCCCAAGCTTGTACTGTTGTACATTACTCTTTAGCTTGCTCCCTGAGGTGACGATGCTGCTGCTTACTTTCTGTTATGCTCGCCTATGTTAGGCGAATTCCCTTCTCTACTCTTGTTTTCTGTCCTCATATCTTTTAATTAAATGTTAGGGGCTATCCATCATATCTCCGATGATGCTGCTTGGACCATGTACATGGTGTCAGGAGTTTTTGATTTGTAGGCAACTCAGTCTTGGTATTCTACTCTATTTGGGTGAATGTCTCCTTGCAGTTGATGTCGGGTTCCTCCCAGCTCCAACATCATATTTGCCTTCAGCTGACATTCTTTTCCCAAGTGACACTTGTGTGGTCATGATGTTTCATCCTTCTATGAAATGGAAGAACACTGAGTTCTCTTCTTAAGAAGAGTGTCAAGAACGGATTAATCTCATGGTAGGTTGTGTTTCCACCTTTCTCTCTTTCTATGGACAGCGGTGACATCTCACTTGGCCCATGTAGTTGAAGGGTTGATCATGAATCTTGTTTTGACGTTGAGAAGACTTCCAAGTGATAACTATGGCTTGCACAGACCACTTGTTTTCTTTCCCAAACAAATTGAGTGGGGAAGAACAGGGACGGATGTTGTCAGATTTGACTCCACATTATCATTTGCATCTGCCACCAACCTCTAGTTGATGGGTGTTCGCATGCGACGGGTAGAGTAGCTCAGCCCTAGCGTCTGGTTGACTTGTTGCTCAACTGGCTAGGCAGAAGGGAATTAAGGAATGCTCTCTATTCACTTTTCTCCATACTTGGGTGATGTCTCTCCATATATCTTGTGTGATCCAATGCTATTGTTTGCCTCCCGCAATGTAGTAAACCAATGATCCACCAGCTGCAAACTCATAGCATAGCGTGGTATATTCAACTTCATGAAAAATACCTTTGCATGACTTATGACACCTGGTCTTGTGAGGATAGCCTCTCGATATAAGAGATGTCTGCATGTTCTTTTCTGTGTCATGCTGCTGACATTCGCTTCCCAAGTGATGCAGAGCATGGTCGAAGTCTCACAGAGATCAACCATGATAGGTTGGACATCGGGTCCTTCCTCTCAGGAGGGGTTTAGAGGATGAATGCCTCATGCAACACGTTAGTGGACAACATACAAAAGGGCCTATGTGTAAAGAGTATTAACACCAGGCCCATCGTATACAATGTGCAAAAAGATTGGCTTTTTAAGAGGCCCAGAACCACAAAACCATGTTGTATTGCCATGATCATTACCATCTTCAAAAATTACTCCAATCTATGGTCATGACATATGGAAAAGAGATTATCTAGGACCTTGATTTTTGTCCATGGAAACTTGAGAAAGTCTACCAGCACCCGATTCTATCATTAGCGACGGTAGACATTTCACAACCAAAATCTACTCATAGCTCATTGATCGACATTGTCGAATTGACCAAAGCAGACCCTTAACCTAAGCACCATGCTCAATTTAAGAGGCCTACGGGCACACATTGGATTCTGGCCCTAAACTATACTTCAACAATAGATTAAGGATGTATGAACAAAACATGTCAAGATTTATTCCCGTGGATAGAGCAAAATGAAGCATGGGGTTTTCAGTTTTATCATTTTTTTTGTTTTTTTAAGATAGAAAGAAAGGGTAACAACAACAAGTTGAATAACAAATTAATATTCTTACTCAGCGCTTCCCCAGCAACAGCGCTAGAAAGCTTGTTGCCGGTTCTTAGCCTAATAGATTTTACTCCACAAGCATACATAGACCGATGTAGCTTTCACCCGAGAGTATTCCAGGGTATCGTATTTTTCCATAGGGAAGCATTGAGATAGAGATATTAACTTATCAAACATTTTGTTATTTTACTCTTTCATTCTAAATGGAAAAGAAAGGATAACAGCACACTAACACACTCCACATGGATACACAGCTCAACAAGGAGCTAGGAGGACAACGAGACAGATCTGGTTCTAGAAGAGATCTTCCTTTACTTTGGTCAGGCCAAAAGACAAAGCTAGCTCCAACTATCACTCTACTAAGGTCATGACACAACTCAAGTTATGGTTTAGTCTAGACATATTTACTGCATCAGACATCGCAGCTATAGAACCACTGCCAGGCACCAGAGTGCTGATTACCCAGCCGAGAAAGGCGGGTTCTAGGGAGCCCGACTATGCGTCTACATACATGTTGGAACACAACCTGGCACCAGCCCGGACGATGGGGTTGGAATACTAAGATGCCCTAATGCTGTCACCAAAAGGGGCTACCTAAAGCCTGTGCGTGAAATATGCATGGTACACAGGCTCCCAGAGCTGCGTGGGGCTGGATGCATGTGGCGGAACCGCCGATTTAATCCGGGCTAAGCACACCTGCCACCTCTGGCTTGCAGTGTGATTAGACCGAACTAAACCCGGTCGTCCGTCGAGAGTCATTCGACCCCCGATATTACCTTTTCCCAGAGGAACCGACATCATACACATCCAGCCCTCAATGGAGCCACAACAGGTACATCATCTCAGGCAGTTGAATATAGCATATATAAGCTTGTTTTACAAACCGATTCGAAATAATAATATAAGTTTCAACATATTACCATACGAAAGTCAAGTTTGAATCAGACAGCGGAAGCGAATTTGAAAACGTCTCACAGCGGAAGAAAATACTTTACTAGTCTTCATGCAACGTTGATCGAGACGAGCAGCACCGAGCCCACCGGTACTACCCTCCTCCAAGCAGATGTCCAGATGTCGTCGGTACCTGTTCTCAAAAGGTGGGGGCAAACCCTGAGTACTAATTACTCAGTAGGACTTAATGGATTGGCTTACGGCTGACGCAAAGCTTGCTTACTAACCATTGGATCCTTAGCCATTGATTTTAAACAGTGATATATCATTATAAAATATCAAGATTCATCTTTTGCATATAACTCCATAACAACTTGTAGAAATGTAAGCAATACAATACAAACATGTTGTATTTGAAAACATGAGTAACGGACATAATATAATCAAGTAGTTACTACGTTGCCCGACAGTGATATTGGCATTCCCACACCTGGTGGGCATCAGCGATTCGAATCGATTTTTAATTCCCGGGAATAACTATCATGCCAGGGGTATATGCTTACTAGCCATCGCGTTCCCACATATAGCCCCCATCTCCACCTGTCTTGTCCCAAGATTCAAAGCGCGCTCACCTAACCCCCGGGTTGTGCCCCCTCAGGAGCGATACCACGGCCGCACCGGGTCAGCCCTCCCTTAGGAGCGATACCACGGCCGCACCGGGTCAGCCCTCCCTCGAGTACAAGCGCCCCCGGGCCCATCGACCTCCAGCAAGTGGATGAGCGGAGCCTCGAAAACTTCGGACAAACCCAGGTAAGACTTCACCGGTCCCATTTCCCGGTTAAGCACTCTAGCAATGTTATGCCGATCAGCAGACGAACAGCGGACGGGCCTTAAACGACTCAGGCGGAGCCAAACGCACACCTCATAATAAAATTATTCTCCGCCCGGTCTCCATTTAAATCATGAGCATAGTATTACTTTCTCAATAGTAAAAGTTTTGTAACCTTTGAAATCACTTACGTGACGAGTGACTCCTTTCACTCGTGTCTACTCGCACCTAGCAGAGCCTAGGCAACTCGTCCTACGAACTCTATATATAGGTGCTAGGGCCAGGGCGGACAGGAGATCTAATGCAATTGTTTTCAATCAACTCCTAATGCGGATGCGTAATGAGAAAATCAATTATCACATTAGCTGGGAGAAATCATGGTCCTGCCTACCTTTGCTTATTCTTACTCAGCCAACAAACTAAACTAGGTTAGTTTGCCGGGTTGTGAGGCTTTGCCCCAGGCAACCCCTTGATCACTTGGACAACTCCTCCTTCCAAACACGACTGATGGGCTCTCCAGGTCGTGTCTGGGGCTTACTTGATCTTCTGGAACACCATTGCTTAAAGTAGCTCCCGTACTTGTTTCTCAATCACGTATCTGCAATAAGCGTTGCTATATGAATGCTATGCATGACACAGTGAATGAGATGCATGATCATCAAGCATACAACTGGTTAAGCAAAAAATAAGGCAAACCTCTAGTTACGCAGGTAATGGATTACTAGCTCAACCAAAACCTCCCGACTGGCACTAGCATTAATACTACTTTTAGGGACCCGAAGCAATCGTGTATGTGCAATTTCACAAGAACTTATACAAAAATCAAGTTATCAATCATAAACCTAACATGGTAAGTGTGGGGGTTTTTATTGGATATATTAGTTTCACATTTTCTACTGTTTACTTAAATATGCATTATTTCTACCCTCTTCAAGTCAGAGCCAAAACCTTATAAGCGCTACTTCCTACTCTAGCAGTGAGTCATGTTCATAACCTAGAGCTCATATCAAGCCCCTAAAGCCACATGGAGCATTTTTCTCCATAGCAACCTTTTTTAAATTAAATATATGCTTAACTACAAGACAAGGGCACAATAGTAATTAAACAGTATATGCTAGGGCTACCAAAATTTATACAGAGCCTACACATGTTCACAAGGCTTTTGCCCAAATTTCATAATTTTTGAAGCTCATTTTACCCACATTTCCTATTTATTAAGGTTTTTCATGCATGCACATTAACAGGGGCAAAAAGGTCTTTTCCTACTCAACCATCATATCCATTCTATAGATCTATTTAATAGGAATACAATGCAACAAAGTTTATATTTTTCTGATTTTTATTTGATTTATTACGAATTTCCAAAGTTTTCAGCCTAATAAAACACATTAAATCGAAAATCATAACAGTCAGGGACCTAAACGTGATTGTCTATAACATCAGGGGCTGAGTCGTTAGATCCGCAAGACTCAGTGAATAGTGCATGAGATCGAAACGTGAAAGCAGCAAAGTCCAGGGGCTAAATCGAAAAAACGCCATCTTCTACCTCCGGCCGACAGAGAGGGCGCGCGGTCGCCGGGGTTCCCGCGCGCGGCGCGTCGCGTGGGGGCACGCGCTTGGAGCCGAGCGGGTCCGGGGAGGTGTTCCCGGCGTAGGGGTACCTTTTCCCCAAGACGGCGTCGCGCGGTGAGCTTGGAGCGGGCGGGGAACGCCGGTGAACCGAAGGCCGACGGCGTCGAGCCCGACGACGGTGGCTCGGTCTAATCCGGCGAAGGAGTGGTGGGACAGAGCCTCCGCCGGGTCCACGAGCTTCGCGGTGTCGAAGCGAATCCAGCGCAGGCGGTTGGGACTACGGGGAGGCACCGGAGCGACCCGTCCACGGTGAGGTCGGCGGCGCTCTGTGGCTCCCCGGTGGCTGTGCGTGGAAGAAGGCGAAGGAGGTACTGGAGGCCGGCCACGGAGATGAGGAAATAGGTGGAGGGATTGATGCGGTCATGGGGCGCTCGCTGCCTTGGAGAGAGGAGGATGGATGTGGCCGGGATGGGAGCTCGAGCTCAGCTCGCTCCGATGGCGGGTGGACAGAGGAGGGAGGAAGCAGAGGGGAGGGGTAGCGGGGCGCGCATGCGGGAGCGGAGAGCGGCAAGCGAGGCGAGTGAGAGCGAGGGCCAGGGTAGGCCAGGCGGGGCGCAGGCAGGGCGCGTGGCCTTGGCGCGGTGCGCTGGCGGCGCGCGCCCGCGGTGGCGAGCGGCGCGTGGCCGGCAGCGCCGGGCGCCGGCGCCGCGTGGCGGGCTGACGAGTGGACCGACTGCAGGGTGGAAAAATAATTTCGGAAAATTGAAAAATGCTGTTTGACTGCTGAGACATGTTTTAGAAATTGTTGTTTTTGAACATCATAGGGGCCGAATTTGACAAAACCCAAAATACAAAAGTTGTTCTACTCTTCCAGATCTATAACTTTGTCAAAAGGAGAAACATCAGATTCCAAGTTTAAATATGATCAAATTTGAATTGAACCTTCTGACTCCAGTTTGACCAAAGTTTAATACAAACTTAGAAATTCCTAAAGTCTATTTTATGCTCATTTTCAGAGAAAGAGTATTATACCAATGTTGTGTGGTTTTTAATTATCTACAACTTTCTTATATGATGTTTTGCATGACAGGGACTTTTGATTGCTCAAAATTTGAATTTTCCATTCAGGTCTATTTGGACAGAATTCACTAGAAGATAGAAAAGGAGCTAAAACATCTTGCGAACCTTTATGCATGTCACCGCACCCAATAACAAAGTTGATCTACCTAGAATTGTCTACAAGTTTGTTATAGAAAGTTTGGTCTAAATTACATTTCATTTTGAACTAAGGTCACAAGTGCACTCAGGGGTTTTGCATATTTCACTGAAAATTTTTGACTTCGTGATTTACTAACCTAGTTGTTGCTCTTCTCTAAACATTATTAAGCCAAAACCTTGACTACCGCTAATCTAATCACGTGTTAAAACTTTCGAGATGCCGGGGCATCACAATGCAAACCAAGGTGAACATCCAGATTAAACTCTAGTGAAAGCATCACAACTACTATGACCTAACTAACAGCATGAACAAGGAACCCGCAAGTAAAAGACTAGATTAACCATAACCTTATAGAGCAACCCTAACTATAGTATAACGACATCCTTACACTACGATAAATACCATAGGCAGGAATGTAAATGTTTAACTGTTGGCATTTCTTAGGCTTCAGATATAATTCCGTAAGCGCACGGTAAACGCGTTGTAGCCTTTTCACCCAAGAGTATTTCAGGGTATCGAATCCACAAGGAATGAGTAGTATAATAAATAACACGTAACACAACTAACCGAACTAGTGAAGCTAGCAATGTAGAGGATAAAAGATAGGAAAGCAGGTTCTCGATAGATGTTAGATCACCTTACTATATTAAGCATGCAAAGAAATATACTTGTCATGTAAACTTAGACACCGAAGCTGTAGCACCACTACCAAGCACCAGAGTGCTGATTACCCAGCTGAGAAAGGCGGGTACTACAAGATTCAGCTATATTGTCAGCGAGTCTATCCGAACATACGGGATTGGAATATTGAGACACAAAAGCTATCACCTAATGTGTCTACCAACCAGAGCTACATGGGATCGCCGACCAACCAAGGTAAACTCTAAGTATGAACACCATCGTGCCACTCAGAGAGTCTCCTACTAACTGGTAATGAGCCAGAAAAGCAAGCAACGCTATATAGCCAACACTATAAGCATGCACAAGGTTCCCATAAACAGACAAGTATAAAACTAAGTATGAAAGTAAAGCAAGAATGAAATAACAAAGGTAGAGGACAAGGAGCTTTACTCTGGGAGAGAAGAGAATTCACACTCCCTCACTCTTCGCCTCACTACTCTCCTTGATACAAGAGGCACTCCCTCAACAAGCTAAGGGAAACTTCACTTCTCCAACACTATACAATTCACTCTAAGTGCTAGTAAACCACTACTCTACACACACACCTCACAAGTGAGCTGCCAGGGGGTATTTATAGTACCCAAGTGAGTGAGGGGTACTTGTAGGGTCAGTATGGCAGTTAGAGGGGGGAGGGCTAGGCCGGGCGACCTGGGGGAGGCCGGGTGGCCCGGGGTGCCCTTGGATCCACCGCCTTACTTCATCCCATGGTTGATATTGACTCTCTAAGGCGGTTATAGGTCGATTGGCGGTTATCTCATGTGCTTTTGCCTCAACCATTGGATTCTCTTTGTGTTTCTTCCTTAGCCATTGGATGAGACTCTCCTGGATCGCTGACTTAACCAATCCTTGGGCTGGATTGGTGAGGTGGAGGACTTCTGGTGTATTTGTGCTTCCTCTCTCAGTTTCCAATGTGGAGTTGTGTTTGACACATCATCTCTTGCATGCAGGTCGAAGGTGATGGCATTCAGAGCCAGAGGCAGGCCGAGCGGCCTGGGTCCTTCGGCCATGTCCATCCTTTCTTTCTTAGTTCACCATGTTCTACCATATTTTGTACATTTTGCATCATGACATGTGTTCCTGCAATACTTTTGTACACAACTCATGGAACCGGTTAATATGTATGAACTTTGCTTAAAAATCACCCTTGGAACATGAAATGTTGGTGGTCGAAATGGGTTATAATGACCGCCAACATTGACAAAGTAAAGAAATATATTAAATAAACTCAAAGCCTTATAGGAAAAGAAAGATACAAGGGACTCATACCAAACTCCTGAAGACGGCTCCAGAACAGGCAGAGCCCGACTCTAAGTCCTACTAAAACATTGAACTAGAAGGTGTAGCGCCACCTAAAGGGGTACCGCCCCAAGGGAGAGAGTGGAGAGTGTGTACAAGTGCCAATGGCATCTAGAAGGTACAAGTTTGGAGTGGGACAGTGACCCTCTATTTATAGGAGGTTGTAGGTCAGTGAAATGGCTAAGTCTGCAGGCTAGGTGGCAAGTCGGGTGGCCAAGTAGGAGGCTGGGTGGCCTTGTCTTGTGGCCTTCTAGCCCTTGGATGCACTAACCTTTCTTTGCACGACTAGATCTTCCATCTTTGAGGCTGTGGCTGTTGTTTCGGTTAAAGCACGTGTCGGAAGGCCTAAGTCCAAGGCCGGGCAGCCTGGTTCCTTGGCATGGTGGCCAAGGACTTAGCCTATGGTTGCCACTTGGACGTTACTCATTGGTTGGAGTGTGTCTCGTGGATCCATCCATCATGCATGCATTTGGTTCTTTGATCAACGGTTGATTTGTGTCCTAGTTGTGCTTGTTAGCATGCTTATGTTGTAGGAAGGCCAAGTAAGTGAGAGGAAGGCCGGGCGGCCAAAGTAGTAGGTTGGGCGGCCTAGGCACTTGGCCAGGTGGCCTTAGTACTAGGCCAGGTGGCTAGCCTCTCCTGACTTAGTCATTTCTTGGTCCATATGGTGGCCTTCCGACCTTTGTCTTGACAGGGCTTGATCCCGTACATGTATATGGGTCCTTGGTGAGTTACTTGGTTGATTCAAGTGAAGATTGAGGCATGTGGAGGGAGTGCTTGGCCGACCGGCCTCCCCTTAGACCGCCCAGCCTAAGTGATGGCCGCCCGGCCACTGTCCTTGGAGCTGGGGTTGTTGAACTTGCAACGGTCGTAACTTTCACATCTGGACTCCAAATTGAGTGAACCAAAACTCCATTTCGATTATTTCGATGAGATATTTGCAATGGTTTAGTTCTTGAGGTCATTTGAGATACTTCATAATGATGTTATTTGTAATCCAATCTCAAGCCCTTTTGTGCCACCTCTGTGCTTGCTCCAAATGATGTTCTTTTGCATGGGATTTGAGCATCTCCCGGTGATACATCGAAAACCACCAAAACTCATGGAATTCATCAGCTCATGGTAAATAATGCATAGAACTTTATCTACCCCCATTTATTCACCGAGGAATTGGCGGTCGAAATAGTGAAATAGCGACCGCCAACAGTGAATTATCGGAGTTTTCTTTTTGAAAATTAAAATTAGAAAGTTCCTCAGTGGTTTTAAATACCTATCCAGAGCCAAATGCTTACATGATGAAACATCTACATATTCTACTTATTGTTATATTGAGTTTTGTCAAATGTTGAGTTCTTATGAGGTAGTGACATTTCAAGTCCCGATCAAAATACCTTACATCCACCTTCATTTGCTAGCCTTTATTTGTCTGGTTATGCTTAAATGTACACTAGATTCAAGCACCCATCTACACCAGATATTTTTCCGCCATATCCATCATCCACATACCCATCCACAAATATGGTCGTACAAATAAATACTCTAGTCATACTCTAGCAATATCCCCAAAGTTCTCATACAAGATGGGGACATTGAGCTATAAAAAAAGAGAGAGAAGAGAGAAAAAAGAAGAAAAAAGGGAAGAGAAGAGAAAAGGAAAAAAGTGGCAAAAGAAAAAAAGAGTGAGAAGAAGAAAAATGATAGCTCCATGTACTCAAAAGCTTCAAAGTTTCAAGAGGAGATTCATCAAATAATGAGTCCTCATCCATAGACCACATCCATCTACAAAACATATCCATTCTCCTTTGATCGGGATAAGAAGTATCACAAGCTTCGCTAGATCCAATCTTTGACTCAATAAAATACATAACTTAGGTAAGCTAACCTTATCCCTACCTTAAGCTCCACATAAGCCTTTTAGTTGATAGTTTGGTTGTAGGCTTGGTGAGGTATATAAAACCACTTGAGTGACCAAGGGTACAATTTGAGGAACTTAGTGCTTTCATTTCCAAGATTTTCAAAACCCTTCGAGCATGAAACCAGAAAAGAGATAGAGTTTGGTGACACTCTACTAAGATTTTTCCATCCCTCAACTGCCGAAAACAAGGTAAGAAAAGCCAGAAGCCCCACAGGTACGGATAAAATGTTGGGGGTACACTTATGCCAGTTTGTTCAATCATAAAGGTAGAATGTTGGGTTGTACACTTAATACTTGCAGGGCATTGGCATTGATGTAACTCCGGATCCAGTGAGCCTAAGTTTTAGCTTTGCTCGAGGATGAGCAAGAGTTGAAGCTTGGGGGCATATTGGCGGTCATTATTTCACTATTTCGACCACCAATTCCTCGACGAATATATGGGCTATAGATAAAGTTCTATGCATTATTTACCTAACACTGCCGAATAAATGGGGTATAGATAAAGTTCTATGCATTATTTACCTAACACTGCCGAATTCCAAAAGTTTTGGTGGTTTTCGATGTATCACAGGGATATGCACAAATTCCATGCAAACGAATACCATTTGGAGCAAGGGAAGATTTGCGCACAAAAGGGATTGAGAATGGATTACAGATAACATTACTATGAAGAATCTCAAATGCCCTCAAGGACAGTACCATTGTGAAGAGCTCATCGAGATGATCAAAATGGACTTTAGGTTCATTCAATTTGGAGTTCGGATGCAAAAGTTATCGCCATCGCAAGATCAACACCGTCGACACCAGGGAAGGTGGCCGGGTGGCCAAAGGCCAGCCATGTACTCTCTCAAAATGCCTCATCCATCATATTATTCATCGAAGAAAGTTACCAAGAGCCCAAATAAACATGGAGGAACAAGCCCAAGTCGAATCCAATATCGGAAGGCCATCACATGGGCCAAAGAATGGCTCTGAGGCTGGAATGATGGCCGGCCGGCCATGCCTATGGTCAACCGGCCATTCCACATGGCCGGCCGTGTTAACGCCAAAATCTAGCCGATTACTATTTGGGCTGGATCAGTTAAATGGGCTGATCCACGGGCTAAGGGATCGGCTGATAAGCTATAGACGATCATCCAAGGAAGAGGCGATCCCAAGGCCTGCGGGCTATGTATCTTTTATTTTGATAAACTCAGGACTAGTACAAGTAAAGTAGGGTTTTCTTAGCTCAACTTGGACTTTACGTCCAAGTCTCCAGACTATAAATATGTACGTATACCCATGTAATAAATTGATGACAGACATTCCCTAACAGCGGTTGTCTCCAATCTCTCTCGGCGCATCGCCACCCCTGAGCAATTAGGGTTTTTCAAGGTAATCGTCATGCTGCTCTAATGGTTTTCAGATCCATTAGGGCATTAGGGCATGAACCATATGGTGAACTGTGTACTGAAGCATTTTTTATGGCACGGTTTGCTAGTTATCCCTCGATGAATCTCGCGGCAAGCTTGGCTTGGTACGAGATCCGTCTTTGCCTTTGTATGTCTATCGATATGTTTCCATATCTATGCTTCATGTAATAGATTGGTCTTCGTGTAGCTTGTTTTACACTACCTAATCGCTTGTTACAATCCATGACATGCCGCTGCAGCGTGTGCACACGACGTGCCAATGCATTAGCGTATCATGAGCACCAAAGCTATACACGACGTAATTTGCTTTTATCCATCTGGATGGATCTCCTTGGAGGTCTTGGTTAGAAACCAATCTGGTTGTGTGAATCTTTTACATCATGCTTTTAGCTAGGGTTTATCCCGTTTTTTCATGGATGTGGCTTTGGCTATCATAATGCTTCACTAACGTCTCATCGACTATCGAACATCTACATGCGTGCCAACCATAGTACACGATCCCTCGTGTTTGCCGATCCGAGCGATCCGGCAGGAATTTAACGTTTAAATTTGTTGTGTACGGTTTACACGGAGAACCAGAGCCAACCGTCACATTCATCCAACCTTCCTGGCTGCAAGGTCAAGCCAGGTGGCATGCCCGCCTCACCATAGCCATCCACAATGGCTCTGCTTAGAGCCGATCAGAGCCGCACGACAGGGAGACAAGTGCAGCAGTAGTGCGATCCCTGGCTCCTAGTGTGTCTTCACCCGGAGGCCCTGCACCACCGGTTTTCTGCGGCAACACACTCTTTGGCACGCCCTAGTGGGACATCGTCTTCTTCAACCTCATCACCTGAAGATGCCTCCAAAAGTGTCCAAGAAGGGCACCTCATACGCTCACGACACTCCCACTTGAGCACAAGGAGGCCTACGACTGTATAATCAACAAGCTAGCTGAAGAGCTTCTTGACCACTTCACCTGGACGCGGAGCGATGGTGTCAAGTGTGTCGGATACCGAGAAAGTCTGCTCGATGGCATGGCTGTCTCTACACCATTAAGAGAGTGCAACAAAGCTCAGCTGGAGGAGATGAATCCTTGGTGGGGCAGGTTATGCTACTGTCAGGCAGAAGTACTACTGAAATCCATGGAGAACATAGTGGCACGCATGGTCAAGGAAGTACTTGCTGGCGAGTACACGTAGGAAATTGGACTACAGATCGGCACTTCTTTTGCCAAAACTAAGTTCTACACTCGGCCACCCTATATGCCTCCTATCAATCCTAAAGTGGGAACCAAGGCCAAGTTTGTCATGCACGCACACAGTGATCTCAACGACCAACCTGTGTGCTATGATGTACCGCTAGCGTTCATACCAGACGGTTACATGTGTCAACTCAGATACAGGTTGCTACAGGAGGGCAAAGAACCTCCTCGCTAGCCACCCAAATAGCCTCACCCTAGAAGCAACACAGGCGGTGGCAAAGATAAAACCCATGATCAAGAGGTCTCTGACTGGCAAGCTCGATTTGGGTCTGGGATGTTTTTCAACAACGAGGCCAACTTTTTTGCTATTAATGGATCGGTCGCTCAAGCTGATCTGGACGAGATTCTCAGGAATCGGTATGGTGTAATGCCAGTGCAAGCTACCATCATCTAATCCAAGTCATATCCTGAGGCATATGATCAGTTACCACCTACACTAAAGTTCAAAGTACTTGAATTTTCCAAGTTCAGTGCCAATGATGATACCAGCACTGTGGAGCACATCCGCCGATACACAGCTCAACTGGGTATCACAGCAACAGCCAAACACATGATGATTCAGCTATTCTCACTATCTCTGATGGGCCCAGCTTTCAAACTGGGACTATTTTGACATGGAAGCAGCTGGAAGAGATGTTCCACGCACATTTATTCTCAGGAGCAGAAGAATAATGTTTCACAGATCTCATGTTGATTCGTCAGCGCCTGGGCGAGCTTGTGAACCAATATATCCAGCCCTTCAGGGAAGCTAGACTCAAAGGACATAAGTACTACAAATTCCATAATACGCTTGATTGTCACAACATGAACGATTGCAAGGTCTTGCGTTAGCAAATCCAAAACTGCTATTGAGCAAGGAAGATTGACCTATGCAAGGAGCTCTTTGAAGGTGGACAGTAATCTATTCCCCAACGTCAACATGGTCAACGTAATGTCTTACGCCTACGGCCAGACCAAGACCACCATCTCAGCTGGCGGTCAGATCAAAACTACATCTACAACTAAATCCTTCGAGTTTCTACACCAGGTTCATGGTGCGGTTGAAAGGGCAAAGTTGTCAGCAAGAGTCGACCTGGTCCATTTTCCTTGACCATTAACATGGTGAATGCTACCTCTAGCTCGCAAGACAAAGGCAAGGCCAAGGCCGATCCGAGTGATTATCGGCTACCAGAATTTCGACCATAAGAACATTTTTCTGCCAAGGACATTGCCAAAAATCGACGCTCCTGCCCCAATTTAGGCATCTTAATTGGTGTCTATGCTGATCACCACTGAGAGACATCAACAATACTAGGCACGTGATCAAGAAGAAGATCAAATCAACGATTGTCGGCTAGAGTGTCGGCACCAATCGCAAGACGACCAGCACGACGGCCGTTGCTATCAGGGGCACTGCCATGAAGAAGAAGCAGACTATCGCCATGAATGCTGTCAAGATGAGGAATGCCATTATGATGGATGACACGACTACCGCAGGGACTCCAAGTTTAGGGAGCACTGGGATTGCCACTTCATCCATTACTGCTGAAGTCAAGGTATTGAGCATTTGCCAACCATCGACGATTGCCAGCAATGCTCGATTCCTCGGTGATCAGCGGGAAGAATGTCTGTGTTCCAATGGTTGGGACACCCACGGTCGGCACCACGGCATTGTTTACAACTCTCACCGCAGTGATCCACGCATTCCGATATAGGGAAACCTGATCAGTGGAAGCCACAATAGGTAGATGCACGCTCGCTTCCTTAGCCGCATTCAAAGCCTAAGTCAAGCAAGAAGTGTGAGGAATTCCACCAACCCAGGTGGTGCCCTGAAGGTCTCTCTCATTCATAGAAGTGCAGAGTGCAACGTATACACAGTTTGGAAAGAGCCGAAGCAGAATATCTTCGGATCTTGAAGCAAGTGAACTCGGAACCTCTCGCCATACCATCATATAAGTGCAAGGTCCCACCACTACTGCCAAGAAGCCTAGCAGTTTGGAGGGGAAAGCAAGAAGAGCAAGAGTGGCTGGAGGACTCGATAAAGGAGGACGAAGAGGATGACCAGCTGGATGAGGAAACAGCCTCAGTATATTATTCCTTTTACCCGATGAATTTTGTAATCCTTCTATAGTCCAAGAATCACTAGCCCAACTCAGTCTTGGGCCAATTGCCATTATATTCGAAAAGCTGGGCGACAAAAAATACCGACATCTAAAGCCATTGTACCTCAAGGGGTATATCAATGGAAAGCCGATGAAGAGGATGATGGTCGATACAGGTGCAGAAGTCAATCTAATGCCGTATGCAGTGGTCAAAAAGTTTGATAGAAGTGAAGAAGAGCTCATCAAAATGAACGTTGTCCTCAATTACTTTAAAGGGGACCCAACAGGAGCCAAAGGCATCTTCAACGTCGAATTCACTATTGGGCATAAGAAAATCAGCATGTCATTCTTTGTCGTGGATACTAAAGGACCTTACTCGGCCTTGCTTGGCTGAGATTGGATCCACGCCAACTACTGTGTATTGTCAACTATGCATCAATGCCTCGTACAATGGGATGACGATGAAATTGAAATTGTTCCAGCGGATGATTCCAATGACGTTGCAGTTGTAGAATCTTCATTATGGGGGCAGAAGGAGCAGAATGCCTCACTGGAATAGATCGGTTGGACTAGGACTATGTTGAGGGTTCAAAGGACGGACTCATACCGGTTCTAGTAGCCGGCGTCGATGTTTTGAGGTATGCTCTGGTAGGGCGGATCAAGACAATCGGGCGATAATTAAAAGTAGCAACTACAGGAGTTGTGTGGCTGATACAGGTGATCGGCCCTAAAAATTTTTTTGTGCCACCTTTGTTTAGCAATAAAAATAGTGTTGGCCGATAATATTCATCAGGCCGTTGTTTGAAAAATAATTTTTTACAGTTAAAGCTAGTAAAACCGATCTCCTCAAACTACTTAAGAAAATCGGTTTAGGGGTAGAAGATCCATATAGTACACTAAGGGCATCAGTACGCCACTCCCAGGGGCCGATGCAGTGCCATCAGGCCCCAAATATACAGAAAAGCCGATGCGTTGGCATCGACTTTAGGTACCCCCATACAAAATTTTTTTGGGAAGTTAAAAGCTAAGGCAGCAGTACCGACTGTAGACACATAGTACTACTACCATGCAAGAGCGTCATGTTGAACACACAGACCAAACATAATTAGTTTTTTAAGTGTTCTCACTAGCTACTAAAGAGATTGCTGGATGGATGTAATAGCTTTCAGACAGGATTGAGTCAATGGAAGAAATAATCTCTTTGTCAAACTCATTTGTGCCGGGTATTACAAGAGCAGTTAACTGTTGAACCTCGGCAAGACCTGACGACAAATTTTATTTCAGCTTCTTTTTGTTGGACCAATCTTTTTCAAGATCAGACGAGATGGTTTTATTGTTATCATCGATGGTTGAAAGCCTTTGATGAAGTCGTTGGATTTCTTCGGCAACTTCTTTTCTCGATGTCTGAAGATCATTGAGCTTCAGAGATAGATCTGATGAAGCTGTGTCATCATCTAGCACAGCCTTCTGCCGATTCAAGACTGTGCATCTATCAGCAATCTCTTTCCTTAGGGGAGCTTGAGCTTCACGAGACACAATATGCGCTACAGCTGTTTCTACCTCCTCCCTAAAGAAACCAAGAAAGGCCACTTGGCAAAGCACTTGCCTCAGATCAGCAAGCAGTTGATCCGCTATTGGTTCCAATGTTGCATGAAGAACTTCACTATCTTTGACCAATTGCACAACTGGGTCACCCAGTAGCTTCACCATCTCTTGAAGCCGAGCGGTTACATCGGCTGACACATACTTTGGTGGTGATAAAGGCCTCTCTTACTCTTGTTCGAAGTCAAGATTCAGTGTGGAAGGATCAAAATTCAGCAGCGCTGACAAGTCGATAGATTGTAAAAGGATGGCAAGTTCTTATAGAAAGCACTACTAGATAACTGGGCTTTGATGAGTTGCAGATTTACATATGAATCAGCCAAAACTGCAACTGATATTAATGGCTAGCATCAGCACTAGGTGCAACTGCTGGGAGGCCCGGGTGTAATGGTCGCAAGCCCTGGGAGCACTTTAGTATCGGGTCACCCAAATAGACGGTGCTTATGTTTGTACATTAGAAGGGGTTCGTTAAACCACCCGGTGCTAATGCTATTTGCACCAAGGTCCGCTAACCCGATACTAATGTACTAAACATTAGAATTGTCTCTTTAATCTACCCGGTACTAAAGTGATGACAGTGCTTCCAATGGAAGCTCATGTGCTCGTTCGCCTTCCCGCTAATTCTCTGCTCTGCGCGAAACACCGTTCCATTGATGATGATCGTACTTGATCGTGGGAATTAAACACTAGAGGTTCTCGCAATTAAAAAGTTTCTACGATTACTTACATTAGGAATTAAACACTAGAGGTTCTTGCAATTAAAAAGTTTCTACTATTATTTACATCAGGACAGAATTAAATACTAGAGGTTCTTGCAATTAAAAAGTTTCTACAATTAAAAAGTTCTAGCTAGGGAGGCTCTGCCTACACCTGCCTGCGCTTTCGCTAGAAGTTCATCATCATCACTGTTGTCACCGTCATCATCACCTCGACATCACCGTTGTCATCTCCATTGTCGCTGTCGTCATCGTCTCCATGATCCTCATACCCACCTTCATCCTTATCCTCATCATCTTCGTCGTCATCGGTGGATCCCCAATGAGGATGAGGTTCCTCTTCCTCATCATCAGAGGAGCTGATCAGCTCCTCCTCTTCATCCTTGTTAGTGCTAAGCCTAGAGAAGAGGTCATCCTCAGTCGTCTGGATCGGCTCCTCATCTAGGAGGAAGGCGAGGTCCATCTCTGCTTCCTCCTCGCCAACCGCCGCACCGCTAGCTACATTGTCTTCATCGGAGTCACTCTGGGTAAAATCCTAGATTCCCTCAGTCCACCAGCTAGGAAGAAAGGGCGGGTTGAAGATAGGAGGTGCGTATGGGGGAGAAGCATGGGGGTCGGAGGAGGAGGAAGAAGAGCTGCTCGCCATTGCCAAAGGAAGGATTTTTTTTCAAAGTTTTTAGTGCTATTTTGGGGTAAATAAGTGTTTGTGAGGACATGGCTTCAGTTTTAAAGAAGTGAGAACATGGGGGAGTGAGTAGTTAAATAAATTATTCTTGCTTGATTCGATTTTAGTTTAGAGTGAAATTAATTTGTGGAAAAAATTAGGGCAAGCGAGAGCCAATGGTCAGTCCATATTTAGCATCAGGCATGATAACTGCCAGGTACCAATGTATATTAATTGGCACTGGGGACCGAGGCGACCTGATTTTATGGCCGTGTGGAAGCTTGCGCCCCCCTGTTCGCCTTCCCGCCAGATGCTATGCTCTGTACCTGCCGTACCGCGTCCCTTTGATGATGATTTGATCGTGGGAATGCCAATCGTCGCTAAGGTGTAAATTTTTCTATATAAATATATGTTACCACAACCCTGGCCCTAAGTTAAGTAGGAGTACAAGTACGAGCATTAACAAGAGAGAAGAACAAGGAAGAGCAGTGGGCTAGAGAGCGCGAGCAAAAAAAAGAGGAGAGCGCGCCGCCGCGCCCTAGCTAGCCCCATTGTTGACATGGGTCACTGGTCGAGCGATGGCAAGTACACCACTAACTACTGCTCCAAGGATGATCCAGAGGAAGTGAGCTAGCCACCACCGAAGGGGCCACGATGGGAGGAGGAGGAGGAAGAGGAAGAGGAAGAGGAAGAGGAAGAGGAGGAGGAGGAGGAGGATGACTGTGACGGCGACAATGAGGGTGACCGCGACGGCCCTGATGGGGACGGCGATGGCGGCCTTGGCAGCATCGACTAGGATGGCGGCCTCGGCAGCAATGAGGACACGGCGGTGATGGCAGTGATTTTGGTTTTGGACACTGCGGTAGAGGCAGAGGCTGTAGCTTGCCTCGCCATCGCCGTCCTTAATAAGAATTATAGTTATATGTAAAATAGTTTAGTTATGTAAATATTAAGTGGCAAGCAATGTTAATTAATTAAGATGAAATCAATGGACTACGTATTCAAAATTTCCAATTTCTACATACTGTAAATAGTCCAATTTCTTTTAGCACCAGAGCTTTAGGACGCCTGGAAGTAATGAGGATCGGTGTCTGCGCCTATTTTACCAACTCCTAACTACTCTCTGGCCGGCCGCCTCTCCCATCTCCCCCCATCCACAATGGATGAGCTCGCCATTGCAGCCCTAGCCAAGCGCGTCCACGCTAAGACCTTAGAGGAGTGCCTCGCCGTTGCGAAGGACATGCATCCCCGCCACCTTGAGCTGCAGCAGCAAGAGAGGATCAGCATGCTCGTCGGAGCCTCTCACGGTGCGGAGCTCCTCCTCACCCCATGCCTTCGCCACCTCCGCCACCGCCTCACCGCCACGGCCCACCATGCTAGCGGTTGCTTCAACCCCAGGGACCTCCTCCACCGCGGCGGCTGCTTCAGCTGCCACGCCGGTGACCTCCTCAATGGCAGCAGTGCTGGGGACCTCCTCCACCGAGGCAGCCACCGCCAGGGTTCCTCGTTGGCAGTCTCGCGGTGCCGAGGTCCTCCACCACCATGCCTTCTTCCACCTGCACTAGCAGAGCCTTGCGGTCACCAAGATGAGGCGCCTTAAGGCGACAGCTTCATCCCCGGTGACCTCCTCAATGGCAACAGTGCCGGGGGTCTTGCAATGCCCACTATGTGGTGAGGAGGCATGGCCTTTGCCCAGTGACCAAGACGGCAACGACGTCATCGATGACTTGCCGGAGGTGTTGCTCGCCTCATCCGAGGATTAAGAGAGCTTAGTAGTATCTAATTAGTATTAAGTGCTTAGTATTGTTAGAACTTAGTATCTAATTATGTAATATTTAATTATCTAATTATATGTAATATATACAATTATCTAAGAGTCTGCTTCTGTTTGGCATGAAATTATGAATTTGCCGCTGTGATGCATTATATATAAAATGTAAATTTGTCAAATTAGCAACAGGTAGAGTTTTACCTAGCACCGATGCCACTTGGTGCAACAGTCAAAATAAGAAT
Organism: Paspalum vaginatum; assembly: GCA_030272315.1. Lineage (NCBI taxonomy): Eukaryota > Viridiplantae > Streptophyta > Magnoliopsida > Poales > Poaceae > Paspalum > Paspalum vaginatum. The sequence goes on along the minus strand of CM059018.1, from coordinate 29,903,439 downwards.
TGGGGGTTTGGTGTCACATTGGTATTCACACGTTGATACTGGTGGTTTAGCATAACCGATACCAATGACGCTCTGACACAATGGTGCAAAGAATTGGGGTTTTCTCTCATTAGTATTGGTTATTTAAGAGCACTGGTGCTACGGTCGTCCTGGAAATTGGGGTTTCGACACGTTACCGGTGGTTGTTTCTACCCAATACTAATAGTTCTGAAGGTACTTAAGCTCTCTCTGAAGGCATGACTAGAGCTGCTCTCCCTAAAGGCAATGAACAGAGCTCTGTCCAAGGCGTCTATTTACAGGGGAGGTGCTGCCAAAATTTTCTTCTCAAATTGAATTGGAGACTCATACAAGAGTGCTAAGATGTGAGAAGCTTTATCCTCTACCTGATCATTGTTGTAGTCACTGCTTTTTAACTTGCATTTCTAAGAGAAAATGGTTGCATTATTATTGAAAGAAATCGGGTTCATGAGAATACATATACTTGCCATTGATCACACATCCTTGCTAGGCATTACTTGAAGACATACATCACCCCCACAGCAAACATTGCTACAATCATCACTACCAACAATTCCACAATCCTGATCAACTTGTCAACCTTTTCATCCTGTAATGCTTTGCAGTGATCATGTTCCATTTGATAAAGCACACTTCACAGTCTTAGATCACTCAAACTTGGTGGCTCCTACATGGAGGATCACAAAAAGATCCTACGCTCTGAATACCCGGGGAAATCTGAGGCCTGGATTACACGTCGTCACATAGCAAGTTTCGGTGCGTGGTTAAGACAACATCTCATGTGTAATGAGGAGATTGATGAACATCTTGCTTGGTTGGCTAGGGGACCATCTTCATCAATACCAACATTCAAAGAATATGAGATAAATGGAAATATGTTTTACACGAGATCCTAAGACTAGAAGAACACCGACCAAAATAGTATGGACAAATATTATGGTTGTATAGATGAGATCTAGGAACTTGACTATGGACCATTGCTAAAGGTCCCTTTGTTTCGGTGCCAATGGGTGAAACTGAGTGCAGGAGATGTTTTGATAGACCCAGATTATGGCATGACAACAGTGGACCTCAATAACACTGCATACAGGGATGAACCATTCATCATCTCTGCGAATGTCACTCAAGTTTTCTATGTGAAGGACATGTCTACTAAACCCTAGAAGAAGAGAACTAGGAAAAATGTTCCGTCAGACGAAGAGCCGAAGCAACACATTGTTCTTCCAGGAAAAATGAAAATAATGGGAGTGGAGGACTTCGTAGACGAAGAGGATTACAACCAGATAGATGATGCACCACCTTTCAAAGTGGAGATTGACACAAGCATCCTATTAAACACTGAAGAGGCTCCATACATACATTGCGATCATAATGAAGGGATTATTAAATAAAGTTGTATTAGTGTTCAAGTGTAATGTAATGGCAGGATTTTGTTTTGTATTTTAATATTAAGACGACAAACAGACCTAAGTATTTTATCCTAAGTAATAGTGTTATGGATAATATTTTTGTAAATTAAGAAGGCAAACTGTCGAGGGCGGGAGTTACCAAAATTGATCATATTAGCATCGGGTGGTAAACCAAATGGGCTGAAAAACTTGGCACGAAAAAATAGTATTGGTGACATTCTAGGCCCGGTATTAATAGATAGCTTTGCACCATTTTTTTCGATGTCCTATGGACATCTTCTACCGGGGCTAGGTATGCCCCGGTAATAAATATGTTTTAGTACCTCGGCGCTCAAGGACTACCCATATATATGGACTCCTTTCACAGTTCACAGTTCCTCGACGCCGTACCCGCTGTCCCCGTCATGATCTCCGCTGCCGGCATTGTGCATCCTCCACCATCGCTCCTCATCCCCATCGTGGTGCTTTCATTGCTGTCTCCCCATCGCTGCTCGCCCCTATGACACCGCGCCGCTGGTGCCGCCTCGACAACCCTGCCCCTCTCCTTGTTGCCGTCATCAATGCCACCGCTGCCTCAACGACTCCGCCCCTCTCCCTATTGCCATCATCGACTCCGCCGATGACTCCACGGCCCCGGATAATGCAGCTTTTACCTGACCTCGGTCCGTATCAGTCACGACGACACTGTCACCACCCCCTATCCTCTCTGTTAGTGAGTATTCTATCCTTAGTCCTTAGTATGACTTATATGTTTACATTTGGAGCCAATCGAATAGAGATTTACAATTATAGTTTACATTCTGGGCAAATTACATGGTTCTATGAAGCATGCATCAATTAGAGCTCTGAAAACATCTAAATTTTCATATAGCTATTAGAGAAATATGACCCAATTAATAACATTTTTTTGTAGACATATCAGCTAATTAAGATGCATGACCTCCAAGAGGACGAGTTTATGGAAACATTAATTAGAGAAGGGACAGAAGAGTTCAGTGCGCAGCAACAGGACAAGGCTGATTCTTTCAGTCAACTATGAAAATGGCAACACTGATTCCGATTGGGAGGATAATGCTGATCACTACAATTGAGATCCATTGGGCAGTAGCCAGGTATAGACAATATACATAGTTATAGCCATCGACCTCCCCATACTTATAGGCAGATCTTGAGTAACACTATCCTTTATTCTTAATAGCCCACCACCTCCCCACAAAGAAAAATAAGAAGCCTCGAGGCCCGACAAAGAAGGAAAACTTTGAGGAGAGATACACAATCACACATGTGGGAGACGATGGAAAACCTCTAGAGCCCATTAAAGCCGCCATAAAATTTGTGAACTTCTGCGGCATTATAGTTAGGGAGAACGTCCCCATAAGCATCTTGGCTTGGAAAAATGCAGAGAACAAACAAGCTCAATTTGAAGATGCTCCTGTTCAATCTAAAGCTGATCATGAAGAATTTGTGGTCCCTCAAGCGGTCCCCGAAGGTCAGAAAAAAGAGGGGATTGGGAATTGTTTGTACAGTATAAGGAATCAGAGGTAGGCATCTCACGTTCTAAACAAAATACAGGAATTTCAAGGAAAAGAAAGTGTAGTCACAAGATGGGTCCTGGTGGTTATAGAGGATCTATTCCAAAATGGGAGAAGATGGAAGCAGAGCTCGAACAATGAGGGGTCAACCTAGCTACTGCCAATTGGCACCGACGCTCCAAATGTTGGTTTTATGGATATGGGGAGAAGTTTGTCAAGTGATGGGACCCTGATCTTTAATGACAAATAAAGCAGGCAACAGAAAGGCTTGTCGAGGTCATCGATAAGTCCTCCAAGGGAGAATTCATCCCTAAAAGAGAAAAGGGCGAGCTGACATGGGCCCTATAGAATAGAGAGCACCCTGGTAGAACAAAAGGGCTCAGCAATTTGCCATGGAAGGTTGGATTTCCAGAGGAGAGGGGATCACATAGAAAGCGGAGAACCTTGAGCGAGGCAGATGCAAAGATCTGTAGCTTAGAGGCAAACGTAGATGGCCTCAGAGAGGATGTAGCATTTTTACGCCAAATATTGGCAGAAAATGGTATTAACCCTACACTGTAGATAGTGCCTCGTGGCAACAAGAATGCCTCCTACAAAAAGAGTAGCATCGCCTCCACACAGTTGAACCTTGATCAGAACGATAACTAGGAGGAGGCTCAACAAACTGTGCAAGATCAATGACTGGCGGAGGAGGCTCAACAAACGGTGCAGGGTAAACCACCAGCGGAGGAGGCTCAAGCACCGATGCAGAATAAACCACCTGAGGAGGAGGCTCAACCTAAAAAATGTTACCTGGTCGATGACCTCAAGCATAGTTGGTCGTGTGAGCTACATACACCCATGAGGAACCTAACCAAACCCATAGCACATGGTGTGGCTTTACCGGTGTTACCTGGAAAAAAGTACCACTACTCTGATATTCCACCTGGGTACTCCACTGTCTCAGTAGAGCAAGTAGTCTCTATTTATGAGGACCTGGAGCTCAAACACAAAGGAGGCAACAGGGAAAGGACACTTAAACAGGGTGTCCACAAAATGATTCTATGGCAAAAGGCCTACAATAAATTAGTGGCAGAAAACCGTGATGGGGGAACAACCACTGCTGCATCAACAGCAACTAGGGGTGGCTCACAAACAGAGTCCCCATGGTGCAGGAGCCCAAACAACAACCCTAGCCCTCCATCACCCAAGAGCCCGACCAAACCTCCAACACATAGGGGCCCTCGACCACGCAAAAGCTCCAAATCAAGTCAGAAGAAGACCTCCAAATCTGCAAGAAAAAAGCTCGCTTATGAGCGAACCCCGGAGGAAATAGTCAAGGCCGTGAAATCCTATGTGAGGGAGTAGTTGGCAACAAAACCCCTTGAAAAGTGGCTGAAAATAAATCCGAAGGCAAAGGATCATTTTATTAAGAGCATGAAGCCTCCTACGAAGCCTGTGGTACCATCAGACTACGACCGTAAGTTGCGGAAGGCTGTGTCAAAGCCTGTGCCATAGCTCAGAGAGCAGCCATAACATGAGTACACGATGCCATCAGAAGACTGCTCCATAGCCCTTTTTTTGAAAGAAGCAGGCATTACAGCGGAGCAGTTGGGCAACGAAAAATTACTGCAAGACCAAGAATTTGTGCCGCGATGGCGATATGAATTTCGAAAACCTCTAGTTACCCCTGATGAGTTTCAAGTCCTACCAAATCAAATGCGTCGATTCCATGACTAGTACATGGCTATGTCATCCAAAGGTACTATAGCTTTTCCTGCCAGTGTCAAAGATGACTACTACTGCCACGATGATCACAAGATTTGGTTGGACTGCAATTATATATTTGAGGTCTACCAGAAAGACGTGCTGGACATAACATTGATGAGCACCTGGACTATGTAACTTTTTTAACAACCCCTCCATATATGAATCTTGTTGATCTGATCTGTGTCCTCACTATATATCGATTTATGCAGAATGAAGATGCAAATGTGGGCTTTATCGACCCTAAGATCGTGAATAGGAGTGTATAGACCGAGATAAAGATGGTTCAATTTTTCAATTCTTAAAAGGAATGTTGAAGAACCAAGATTCAAAGGATTTCTTTGTTTTACCTTATCGCATTGGGTGAGTGCTTAATGCCGATCAGGTACCCCTTTTTTTCTAAATGAGTGATGCTCTTAATTAATTAATGTTCTTTGTGCAGGTTCCATTGGATACTAATTGTGGGAGTCATATGCCCTCGGGTGCCCTATGATGACTGATTGTATGATCCTGACAGGTGGGCTGGGTGGTTTGACCCTCAGTCCAAGAAAGCAGCTGATGTGACCTTCAAGCAAACCACTCAGGTCGCTTTGGAAGATGTTTGTTAGGATCTTATCCAATATATCCGGTGCGTAATCCTACGAGTTTGGCGGCAGGCAATGCTCTAGGGTTGCGCCTTGTAACCCTATCTCCTCGGCCTATATAAGGGGAGCTAGGGGCCATGGTGAAACACATTCAATCTCTCATATATCCAGCAATACAATCTACAAACCCCATACAAGACGTAGGGTATTACGCGATCAAGTGGCCCGAACCTGTTAGATCGTCGTGTTCCTGCGTGCTGTACACCATTCATGATCTCCTCACCACCCTAAATGATCTCAAAACCATCGCAGGACCTACCCTGTGGTGGGCTGCTAGGACTAAACTCCCACAGCTGGTGCGCCAAGTAGGGGCTGGTGAGCAGGATCCACTGACCATGATAGGAATCAGTTTCTATGCTTCGATCAAGTCTCAGCTGGGGGAGATCTTCTCCTTCAGCGCCATTACCTCTGTTGTCGACAAGCACGGGAACGCACACCTCGTCGATGGCCTGTCGACTCCCATGGTGCCACTCGCCTCGGTCCCGCCAATCTCTCCATCAGATGCGGGGCGGATCTGATCTACCGCTCGGGGTGATTCAGCCTTAGCTCCCTTGGCTCCACCTCAGCAGTCACCAAGGCAGATCCCATCTATGACAAGGGGATCGGTGGACTAAGCCGCCGCCTGGCCCCATCTCCAACATCGCGTGAGATGGATCACACCTCTTGCCTCGACTCCTGGGTGCCTTCCAAGGCAACCTCTACCAACCACTCGGCGCGCTCTGGTCCTAGGCCCCGACGACCCAGACTCATCGTGTGTCGGGTCTAGCCTAGGCTACCGCATAGGTCTCACCAACCCGGCCGGCACTACACCAGTACTACTCTCCTTCGGGTGGACCCAAGTCACGCAGCGGAGGCAATCGGGCGAGGACTTGGGGCTCGGCAACACCACGAGCCTCCTGAGCCCTGGTCCGCACTCAGCGGAGCAGGACTGTACGGTCTGTGCAAATCAGCCACCACCTACTCCGAAGCTGTGCAGGCGGCCCTGTCCTGACAAGGTACCCCCACATTTGCTGACGATGAAATCTACAACTCCAAAGACGTGCCGATGCCCCTGACAAGCCTCCGGCTAGGGTTCATCATCGACTCTACCCCGGCCGGCCAGGACCACTTGGTGGCGCAGTACCCAGCCAGGCACAGTGCCGGCACCTCTTCTCTAGCCGACTGAGCCCACGGTTTCCTCGGCTCATGATCCCTCGCGGGAGGTCTTCTTGGCTGACCTCCACAAGCAAGAGCAACTGGTGCCGCCGGACTCCCCCTTCTTCCAGGGAGAAACCCCAGCGATCGTTGAGTCTTGCCGCCTACTCAACAGTCGACAGACAATGGGAGAGGGACCTATGAGCCTGACAGGTCAAGCTACGCAACCCGATCTCCACAGACAAGGCCTCCCGGACTGGCGAGACAGCTGGGCAACGTGGCGAACACATCCACCACAATCAAGACAGTGATCAATGACACAAGCAGAAGGCCACCACCGAAGCCAAAATAACCACCGTCCTCCAAGGAGGAGATGGAGGAAGGCGCCTGGGTCTGGCTGCGGGCGCATTTAGATTTCTTCAACATGACTTCGATGAGGCGCCTTCCTCCCTTGCTTTTTCTAGCATGGAGCTCTACATCCCTGTGATGGGCGCACTCACGGTGGACCTCCCCCCTCTGCCACCAAGGAGAGGTTGACGTAGCTGGCCTTCGAAGGGCTAAAGCTTGAGGAAGAGGAGAAGAACGAGCCAAACCCCCTAAACCACCACAGGGGGGCGTCTTCGACCTTCGCGAGACCATCGAGAACCAGAAGGACCTTCACCATTCAAATCAACACTAGGCGACAGTAGGCCTAGGAGAAAGAACTCAAACGCAAAAGGGACTGGGAGAAAGAGTACGGGATGATCTTACCTCCACCGACCAGCCAAGGAGGACCCGATGGCAGCGATGAACGACGACACGGCGACAGCTCCCATCCAAGCAGGGCACTCGTCAAGCACCGCCGCTATGACCACAGCTTTGACTACCTGCTGTTCAATGAGTATGATGGAATTAAGGCCTTCTCCACTAGGATTTGGGCGGTCTCATGGCCCTCCAGCTTCAATCTGATCAACATCAACAAGTACCATCCCAAGGAGAACCCCGAGGAGTAGGCACGACTCTACCATCTTAGAGTCAAGGCCGCCCATGGTGATTCCGACATGGCACTAGCCTACATCCCCATCATGTTGGGGCCTCATGCACTGCGCTGCTTCCAAAACCTTTCGGCCAGCTCCATCTCCAGCTGGCCCCAGTTCTGCGAGAAGTTCATTGCAAACTTCCACGATACTTACTACCAGCCGGCAACTGTGTGGGACGTTGCCCGCATATGTCAGGGGCACCACAAGATGCTCAAGGAGTACATCCAATGCTTCTCCGAGCTCTGGAACTAGGAGGTAGACGTACCCAATCAAACCATCATCAACACCTTCAAGGAAGTCCTCCAGGATGAGCGGCTCCTTGAGAAGTTCGCAAGAAAGCTTCCCAATGGCGTCGTGTCCCTCTTCAACATCACCAACAAGTATGCTGACGCCGGTAAGGAGATCCATGACATCCTCTCATGCAACAAGGGAGGTCACGAAACAAGGTGGGATAATGACGATCACCACGACCGACACCGTGATAGCGACGACCGGCATGATCGGCGCCAGGATGGCGATGACCGACGCGACTGGTGCCGTGATGGTGACAGACGGCCCTAGAAGCATAGGTCAGACAACACCATCAACTCCGCCAAGTACTCTAGCAAGAGATCGCAGCAGACAATGGAAGACATCCTCAACAAACCCTGCCTGGTCCATCCTGCGATGGGGCACACGTAGTGCAAATGCTGGCACCTTCAGTTCATACTCCGGCATGGCACACTTCCCCCCAAGAAGGGAGAAGGCCCAGACGACAAGGATGACAGCAAGGCAGCCGGCCAACAAGGACCTAGAGGACCGAGATCCAGGTGTAGGAAATGGCTTCCCCATTGTCAACAACGTGGTGGCCGTAATCTATGGCGAGCACAGCTCAAAGGAAAGCAAGCGCAAGCAGAAGCTAATCAATAGGCAGGTACTGATGGCGCAGATGGCTACGCCAACCTTCTACCAGTAGTCTAAGCAAGCAATCGGCTTCAGCAGGGATGACCACTGGTGAGACTTCGATGAGCTGGGCCGTTATCCGCTCGTCGTTAGCCAAATCGTGCACTCATCCCTGCCTGCACAAGGTGCTGATCGAAGGGGGAAGCGGCCTCGAGATCCTGTTTCGAGAAGACCCTCCTCGCGCTGGGGCTCTATGAACAGGACTTGGAGGAATCAGACACACCGTTCTATGGCATAGTGCTCGGGCAGGGTACTCGACCACTCGGGCATATCACCTTGCCCATCACCTTCGGCGATAAGAGCAATTAGAGGAACGAGTACATCTGATCCAAGGTGGCTCGCATCGACTCCTCCTACAATGCCAACCTCAGAAGACCAGCAGTCACCAAGTTCATGGCAATTCCTCACCACTTGTACCTGGTGCTTAAGATGCAAGGTTCTCATGGCATTCTCTCTATCTGAGGAGATTTTAAGATCTTCCATGAGTGCGACTAGGTAGCACTCGTGCCATCAGAAGACCTCGAGCATGAAGCCGCTCAGGAAGAAGTAAAGGCATTGGCTGCAAAGATACAGCCAACCATCCCAGTCACTGACACCACCTGAAAAGTGATGCAGTCGGTAGTTCCTACAAAGCAAATCGATCTGGGCCTAACGACCCAAAGAAGACGGCGACTATCGGGGCCAGCCTTGACGCCAAATAGGAAGACGCACACATCCAGCTCCTGCGATGAAACTAGGACATGTTCCCCTGGCAACAATCAGATATGCCTAGTGTTCCCAGGGACTTGGTCGAGCACAAGTTGATGATCAATCTGGGTGCCAAACCCTTCATGCAGAAGCTGCATCGTTTCTCTAATGAAAAGGAGGCCATTAGGGCAGAGGTGGCTTGGCTGACAGCAGCCGGCTTTATCAGAGAAGTCTTCCACCTGATTGGGTAGCAAATCATGTACTTGTAATGAAAAACAATAAAAAAGAGTGGAGGAGATGTGTTGATTATACTGAGCTTAACAAACATTGCCCGAAGGATTCCTTCAGGCTACCTAGGATAGACCAGGTCGTAGACTCTACAGTGGGCTGCGCCCTGCTCTCTTTCCTAGATTATTACTCAGGCTATCACCTGATTGCTTTGGCTCTAGAAGACGAAGAGAATACATCCTTCATCACACCCGATGGGGGCTACTACTACAAGACTATATGTCCTTTGGACTAAACAACGCTGGGCCTACCTACTAGCGAAGCATCCAAGCCTGCTTGATGAAACAGTGAGGCAACAATGATGAAGCATATGTTGATGATGTCATGATCAAGACTAGAGACCCCGACAACTTCATCAGAGACATAGAAGAGACCTTCAATAGCCTCAGGGTCTACATGTGGAAGCTGAACCCAAAGAAATGTGTTTTTGGCGTACCATCCAGCAAGCTCTTTGGCTTCATTGTTAGTAACCGTGGGATCGAAGCCAATCCTAGAAAAGATATCAGCAATTACGAGCATGGAGCCACCAACATCCTAGAAGTAGGCCCAAAAGCTCACCGGTGTATGGCCACCCTCAGTCGGTTCATCACGCGCCTCGGCGATCGGGGGCTCTCTTTCTTCAAGATCCTCAAGAAGCTTGACACATTCAAATGGAAAGAAGACGCGCAGAAGGCACTGGATGAACCCAAGATCTTCCTCTCTTCACCTCCGGTGCTGACTACCCCAATCTGAGCGGAAGGTAGCACACCCGCAGAGGATTTGTAGCTGCACTTGGCTTGCACTACACACGTGGTGAGTACAGTACTCGTCGCTGAGAGGACGAATGAAGCACATGTCTATAAGATCCAGCACTCGGTGTGCTTCATCAGCGAGGTCCTTAGCCAGGCCAAAATATGGTACCCTCAAGTTCAAAAGCTTTTATACGCTGTCCTCCTTACATGCCGCAAGTTGCAACATTATTTTGAGGAGCACCGAGTGGTAGTCGTCACCGCTTTCCCCATCGGAGACATTCTGCGCAACAAGGAGGCAGCCGGAAGGATAGCCAAATGTGCATGCGAGCTGGGCACCTATGACATCAACTTTAGGCCTAGGACCACGATAAAGTCCCAAGCACTGGTAGATTTCATCGCCGAGTGGACAGAACAGCAAGTTCCTGCAAATCCAGAAAGGTCAAAACATTGGGTCATGTACTTCGATGGGTTCTTGAACCTAGAAGGACCTGGGGCTGGAGTTCTCTTTATATCACCCAAGGGCGAGCAACTCAAATATATCCTCTAGCTCAACTTTAAGCTCTCCAATAATGCAGCAGAGTACGAAGCACTAATTCACGGCCTGCGCATAGCCAAGTCACTAGCCATCAACAGAGCGTCTACGGCGATTCATTGGTGGTGATCAACCAAGTCAACAAGGACTGGAGCTGCTCATCAGAGAAGATCTCCGCTTATTGTGCAGAAGTCAGAAAACTCGAAGGCAAATTCTAGGGGATAGAATTCCACCATGTAGTCAGAGACGACAACGTAGTGGCCAATGTTCTATCGAAACTAGGTTGCAAGCGAGCTAAGGTACCACCCAGCATATTTGTCTAGGTCCTTGACAAGCCAATAGTGGAGGAAGAAGGAGAAGCTCAGCAAGTCAAATCCACAGAGGAGCAACTGCTGGTTGTCGAAGCCGATTGGAGGGCATAGATCATCGAGTGCATTAAATCTGGCACCCTTCCAGAGCAAAAGTCTGAAGGAGACAGGGTTCATCGAAGAAGCAAATGTTATAACTTAATTGGCAATCGACTCTATAGGTGGGTTGCCATATCTAGTGTACTCTTGAAGTGTATTCCGCATGAGGAAGGAATCAATCTGCTCCACAAAATCCACTCAGGCTCCTGCGCTAATCAGGCAGCATCTAGAACACTCGTGGGCAAGGTATTCAGGACAGGATTCTATTGGCCAACTGCAAAGCAAGACGCATAAACAATCGAAGGCTACCACTTCTTTTCAAGGCAATGACACCATCCAGCATCCGAGTTGCAAAACATCCTAGTTTCTTGGCCATTCGCATGCTGGGAGTTGGACATGATCGGACCCTTCAAGAAGGCTCTAGGTGGATATGATCACGTCTTGGTCGCAATTGATAAGTTTTGAAAGTGGATAGAATGCAAACCAATCAACAAGCTGATAGTGGCCAAGGCGATAGAATTCATCGAGGAAATCATGCACAGATTTGGCATTCCATGAGAAATCATCATGGATTTTGGCACAAACTTTGCAGCATCGGCATTTTTTGATTTCTGCAAGAAGCAAGGGATTCTGGTGCGTTACGCTTTGGTTCAACTCCCACGAGCCAACGGACAGGTAGAATGCGGCAACGGGATGATCTTGCATGGCCTCAAGCTAGCCATCTTCGACAAGCTAAAGCCATACATGGGAAAGTGGCTCCAGCAGTTGCCATAAGTCATCTGGGGGCTGCGAACTCAGCCATCTAAGGCCATCAATAATAACACCCTGTTCTTCATGGTGTATGGGTCAGAAGCCGTCCTACCCGCAGACCTGATACATGGGCTCCTAGAGTGGCATTCACAAACATACCAGCAGTAGAGCAGTCAAGAATCAAAGACATTGATCTCATTGAAGGTGAACGCCTACATATTGCCCTCAAATCTATCAAGTACCAGCAAGCCTTGAAGCACTACTATGTCAAGAACGTCAAGCCAAGATCCTACAATGTCAGTGACCTCATCCTCAAATGCAAGACTTCCACAGCAGGGCAGTCAAAGATGAGTTCCCCATGGGAGGGGCCATATCTCGTTAAAGAGGTTCTCGGCCAGGCTACATTCAAGCTCAGTGACCTAGGAGGCAAAGATTATGAAACACTTGGAACTCGAAGCACCTGTGGTGTTTCTACCCTTAATCCGAGTGGTCCCAACACTCGATTTTCCTTCTCCGAGTACTCTAGCTTCGCTTCGAGTCCCACCACTCAGCGTCTACGGGCCGAGTACCCTGAACGCTCTTCTTTTCGGTGACAACCAAGCTGAGTATGATCCCAGGTCCTTGTATACGTCAACTCTATCTTAAAGCTGATTGACAAGCATGTAATATAGCTACATATAAATGAGAAATTTTCGGCGACAACCAAGCTGAGTCTCTCATTTCGCCTCACTATAACCTGGCGACAACTAAACCACACAAAAGGCACTCTTCCGCGCTCTAACATAGCCAGCGACAACCAAGCTGCGAAAAGAGCAATCACTACATGCACTACCCTACAAACCACCAGCGACAACCAAGCTGCACAAAAGGGTGCCAGTATTAAACTCTTGCTTCCAGCGATAACCAAGCCATGAAAAGAGTCCACTAAAATGAGTTTTCTTGCATCCAGCAACAACAAAGCCACGAAAAGAATCAATCAAAACAACCACTCTACCTAATGACAGCCAAGCTGCCAAAAGAGTAAATGAGCATGTTACTTTATATCACGACCGGCGACAGCCAAGCCACGCAAAATCGCACAACGTCCTCGCATACTCTATTCGACATCCACCAGAAATACATGAGGATCTCTATAGGTATCAAAAATACAAAAGTACTTTATCAAAGTACATCTACACAACTATCAATGCCTGCCTATTATGCCAGGGGCTCCTCTTGGTCATCTCCTGTGGCGGAACCGCCGATTTAATCCGGGCTAAGCACACCTGCCACCTCTGGCTTGCAGTGCGATTAGACCGAACTAAACCCGGTCGTCCGTCGAGAGTCATTCGACCCCCGATATTACCTTTTCCCAGAGGAACCGACATCATACACATCCGACTCACGATGGAGCCACAACAGAAACATCATCTCAGGCAGTTAAATAGCATAAAAGTAGATTTATTTACAAACCAGTTTTTACATAAAATACCAGTCCAACATAATATCATACAGTAGCAAGTTTGAAAGTCTCTCGCAGCGGAAAATATAAGTTTAGGTCACCATGTTATCACCAAAAGTTTTGCATTGGAGGTACAACATCGAGCCCACCGATGTTGTCCTCGTGCCACTTAGTCACTTCATCCTACATGAGGGCATGCCCCACCTCCGACACAGGTGCACACCATGAATTCCATACCTGCGCTCAAAATGTGGGGGCAAACCCTGAGTACTAATTACTCAGTAGGTCTTAATGGATTTGGCTTACGGCTGACGCGAAGCAGCTTACTAGCAAGTAGATCCTTAGCCTTTAGTTTTTAACAGCAACTTAATTAACAACAAGTTTCATTGTCTGTATGATTGCCAACATAACAGTAAGTCTTTGCAAGATAACAACTCAACTCAAACATGTAGTATTCCAAAACCATGAGTATTAAGGTACCGAGAGTTTAAGTAATTACTACGTTGAACGTCAAAGGCATTGGCATTCCCACACCTGGTGGGCATCAGCGACTCGAATCGATTTTTAATTCCCGGGAATAACTATCATGCCAGGGGTATATGCTTACTAGCCATCGCGTTCCCACATATAGCCCCCATCTCCACCTGTCTTGTCCCAAGATTCAAAGCGCCCTCACCTAACCCCCGGGTTGTGCCCCCTCAGGAGCGATACCACGGCCGCACCGGGTCAGCCCTCCCTTAGGAGCGATACCACGGCCGCACCGGGTCAGCCCTCCCTCGAGTACAAGCGCCCCCGGGCCCAACGGCCTCCATCAAGTGGATGAGCGGAGCCTCGAAAGCTTCGGACAAACCCAGGTAAGACTTCACCGGTCCCATTTCCCGGTTAAGCACTCTAGCAATGTTATGCCGACCAATAGGCGAACAGCGAACGGGCCTTATGCGACTCGGGCGGAGTCCGGATACGACATCACGAATAGTAAATACTGAAATAAAATCTCCGCCCGGTCTCCATTTGCTTCATGAGCAACAATTATCAGTGATATAACTGTAAGCTTTTGATTTTGAAAACACCTACGTGACGAGTACACACACTCGTGTCTACTCGTACCTAGCAATTTCTAGGCATACTCGTCCTACGAACTCTATGAATAGGTGCTAAGGCCAGGGCGGCCAGGAAGTCTAATGCAATTGGTTACAAGCAACTCCTAATGCATATGCGTAAACATCAAGTATACTTTATTTGCTGGGTAGAGTATGGTCCTGCCTACCTTCTTCACTAAGGTCAGTAGCTTCCTCCGGAGCGTAGTCGGGTTCCTGCTGCTGGTCCTCTGGCTCTGGGTGCAGTTCCTCCTCTGGCTCCGTCACGATCGGTTGGTCCAGTGGTGGTTCTTCGTTCGTGGAATCTATATGTATGACATGATGCAGTTAAAGCATGTATTAGTGCAAAGCTTGTCTCATTATGCAAGTGTAATGCAGTAGATCAGTGAACTTATGATTCGTGGTACAAAGTTATGCATATTGAGGTGAAAGTCGTTTCATACTAAGAAATCGTACAAGCCATCATCTACGACAGTTTAGCTTGTCACATAAAATAACGTGGTGTGTGACTGAGTTGCATCAATTTATGCGAAAAGATCGATGTCTACTACCACCTAGAACTCTTTTATGCTATAAGGAGCACAATAAACTAGGTATAACTATTTAGAACCTAATTTTTATATAAACCACCTTTCTTCATTTATTTCCATGCTAAAAACACATGTAGGGGCAAAATGGTAATTAGCAGTGGTCATTTGAGCTATCTAAAATCTTCATAGAGTCTACACAGAATAAAAAGGTCTCTGCCCAAATTTCACAATTTTTGGGGTTCATTTTAGCCATCTTCTCTATTTATTAAGGTTTTTCATGCTTGCACAAAAACAGGGGCAAAACTGTCTTTTCCTACTCAACCATCATACCCATTCTGTAGATCTATTTATTAGGAATACAATGCAACAAAGTTTATATTTTTCTGATTTTTATTTGATTTATTACGAATTTCCAAAGTTTTCAGCCTAATAAAACACATTAAATCGAAAATCTGTAGATCCAGGGACTCAAACGCATTTAAACCTTATTTCCAGGGGCTGCTTCGTAAGAATCTTTAGACTCATGTTACAGTACGCAAGGGGAACAATAAAAATGAAGATTTTCAGGGGCCTAAATGGAAAAAGGGCGTCTTCTTCCTCCCTGCTCATCTTCAACCTCGAGCAGGGAGGGGCACGGCGACGGCGCGGCTTCAATCCGGCCCTGCGGGGTTCGGGGAACTCATCTCCGGCCACCAAGAGAGAGAGGAGTGCAAGGGGAACCTTACCCCCTACCTTGGGCGACGGGAAACGGCTCGGAGGAGCTCGGCGACGGTGATGCGCGGCAAGGAGCTCCGGCGAAGAAATACGCGGTGGTGGAGCGATTTCGGTGGCCTAGACTTTGGGGATTCGGTGGAGGAGAGGTAGGGGAAGAGCGGCATGGCTCCAGTGGCTCGCGGGGACGCGCGTAGGGGACGGGGCGCGAGCTCGCCCCGGGCTCTGATGGCGGCGGCGCGCGCAGCGGGGTTCCAAGCAAGGCGAGGCAGGGAGCGGGCGTGTGAGGCGCGAGGAGATGAGGCCGAGCTCTCTGCTTCTTCGTTCGGGGCGTGGGGTGGCGTGGGCAGGGCGGCGCGTGGCTGCGTCGTGGCGAGCAGGGCGGCCATGGCGTGGCGCGTGGCCATGGCGGCCAGGCCCGGTGCCGCGTGGGCGCAGGGGAGGGGAGAGGGAAGAAGACGTCGCGCGGGTGGACGCGGTCCATGGACCCGGCGAGGCTGACAGGTGGGGTCGGGGTGAGGAGGAGGGTGAGGGGTCTACGGACCGGGTGCACGGAACAAAGGAACCGGTAGAATGCGCTGGCGCGGGCGGCTGACAGGTGGGTCCCGCTCGTCAGTGACTCAAAGAAATTCGAAAAACCCCGAAATTGGAAAACTGGCTTTGACCTTATATACAGGTTTTGGAATTTGAGAATTTTGGACACCCTAGAGGCAGAATTTGGGAAAACCCAAAATACAAAAGTTGTTCTACTCTTCCAAATCTACAACTTTGTCAAAAGGAGTAACATCAGATTCCAAGTTTAAATATGATCAAATTTGAATTGAACCTGCTGACTCCAGTTTGACCAAAGTTTAAAACAAACTTAGAAATTCCTAAAGTCTATTTTATGCTCATTTTCAGAGAATGAGTATTATACCAATGTTGTGTGGTTTTTAATTATCTACAACTTTCTTATATGATGTTTTGCATGATAGGGACTTTTGATTTCTCAAAATTTGAATTTTCCATTCAGGTCTATTTGGATAGAATTCACTAGAAGATAGAAAAGGAGTTAAAACATCTTGCAAACCTTTATGCATGTCAACACACCCAAAAACAAAGTTGATCTACCTAGAATTGTCTACAAGTTTGTTATAGGGAGTTTGGTCTAAAACACCTCATATTTTAAACTATAGTCACAAATGCACTCAGGGGTTTTTCATGTTTTACTGAAAATTTTTGACTTCGTGATTTACTAACCTAGTTGTTGCTCTTCTCTAAACATTATTAAGCCAAACCCTTGAATACCGCTAATCTAATCGCGTGTTAAGACTTTCGAGATGCCGGGGCATCACAACCCACCCCCCTTAAAGAAATCTCGTCCCGAGATTTGTGTGAGGTACGGGTGTGTTACCTATCGCGTATGGTAAGGAGTATGGCATCGTGATTCGTGCCTATTTCGAATGCACATGGTAACATCTAAATTTTCACTTGTTGGCTTTGTCAACTAGCTTGTGAATGGTTAGTACCTATTTTACACAAGTAGTCACAAAGCGTCCTCTAAGTTAGGTTCGAGTGGTCTCTCTAAGATACTCGGCGAGTCGTGCCATATAAGAGAGCGAATGAACAAACCATGAAGAGAATGTGGTCAGTGAGCAAGTGACTGTGATTGAAGCAAAGGAATAGAGTTATTTTCTGATTGTGATACCAATATTTGAAACACGGTAAGTATCTGATTTATCCAAATAAGGAAAGCACAGTGTACACAGTCGGAAATTGAATAAGGCAGAGTCTTTTGATTGAAGGAAGTATCATCGGATACATTGTTGAGAGTCATATTCCTTTTATTTGACAGGGACTGTGTCCACATATAGAACTTCAGATCAACATGTCTTCAAAGAGTAAGATGTGGTGAAATGTAGCACATTCTACTCATTAGGACAAGAAAGGCACAAAAGGGAGAAGATAGGCCGTATTCGCTTAAACAGGTGCTGATTTGTACGATTTCTTAGCGTTGGTCATGATTGATCAAAAAAAAATGGCAGTAGCTGACATGTTCTTACTAGCGAAACAGAATGCTAGCAAGCTCTCCTCTTAGAGGAAGAAAACCACTCATAGAGAAATGATGATAAGATAAGAGCACTGGCCGAGGACAAAAGCTAGTGTGGAGAATGTTCGTAAAGTACACCCTCGGGAATTAAGGTTCAACGAATGAATAAAGAAAATATCGACGGAGTTAGTGAGAACGAAGTTGACTGTTCCCACCAATCTTCGAAGGCAAGGTCAAACATGTAGATGAATTAATATGAACAAGTTGTGGGTTTGAGACGGATCATTCTCCATTGGTCGAAAAGGCAAGGTGAAACAAGGCAATGGAAGGATGTCATGAGATGGTGGAAATGAGACTGATCACTACAAGGTTTTGATTAAATAAAGAGGAAGTCCGATGTGATATAAAAGCTTAGGGTGCTTGATTCCCATTGTAAATGAAGTCTTTTGATTTTGCAAAGTTTTGGGGCAAGTAATTATCGTATAGTGAAATTTAGTGCAAATAGACTAGGATTCCTTCGATCACAAGGGTTCGAAGCGCATGAATGACAAGGGTTTTAAAGAGAAAGTTACCAAAGCTCCATGTGCTATCACTATAAGACTAGGAGTACATCTAACCATAGGAATGAGATACAAGTTGACTCTACAGAGCCGGACACCTGAGGTTTTTCTGATCTACGCAGGTTAAACCTTCTGATACATAAGCTTGTCCCAACTTTATCGTACTAGTTGGTACCCAGCTAATACTGCCTAAACGTGAGATTGATGCGTCCTGGACGAAGACCGGTTTCTTCTTTTAGCCATGTCGGTGCAGTGTTAGGCTTCACATGGGAGATGCCATGGAATAGTAGTCTTGATCTTCCACCGAGTATAAGAACATCGCCAGATTCGAGGTTGACCTTGGTCGCTCTATCCTTGTCTCGAGTATCGCTGAACAGGAATTCTGCCGTGTCGCCTAGGGAGATTGAGATGATAGGTAGACCTTGGTTGATGCTTCTTCCTGATTCATCCTTATCCTGATGGAGTCCGAGCTTCCCGACGTTGTTGTAGTAGTTAATGATGCATATGTCAGGATTGATCGGAGGAAATTCACTTGCAGTTGAATTTGCTGTTTGAGCAATTGTCTTGAAAGTTTCTGGTATCACAGGGACTTGGGCACCATCGCATGGACGTGTTGGCCCATAGAAACCTGTAGTCGGATCCCAATTCTTCCCTAGACACATCATCCATAACTTCATCTTGGTTCCGTTTTTAAAACTAGGCCTATAGAATCCTCCTGGACCAATACCTAGTTGTTGACATGTACGAACTATCTTGACTTGATCTTCAGGCTTGACGAATCCCTTCAATAAAACCAGGCCGGGTCGCAGATGTTGAACTGAAGCCGTGTTAGTAGAAGATTCAACCGCTTTTCTCTTCTTCTTGTGACCTTCAGGTGCTGTTGTTTTAGTCTTCGTGGGCTCGGGGTGATCAGGGCATAAGTCAAAAGGCTGCGACATCTGTGGCAGGAAAAACAAGGCTTCCGTAAGTTCAAGGGTTTTGAAAACTTGGTGTGGGCATAGTGTTTTTCGCATTTACGTGTTTAGAAAATATGCCGATAAGTGATTTTTCGCAAAACGATGGCACAAGGCTATGGTATGTTTCTAACACGTGTGGCATCGGTAACTTCGAGACGGGTTTGATTTTTGGACCGATCGACATATTTAGAATGAATGATGTAGAGAAAAAAAATGGCGACAACCTAAGTGTACTACTCGAGTCGCTTGCTTAGTTTTTTGCTAGTTCTACTTGTACTTTGAGCTACGTATCAATACAATAGTAACACACACTCAACGCAATATGCTCCTAGTCACTCTTAAGTAACAAAAACAATGCATGAGATAAGACATAATGTCATGATGCATGATCCGCCCTATTCGGTCTCACATCACACACCCTATGTATAATTATATATCTAGCGAGTATTCGGTGACATATATGCACGGCACTCCCTAATGCAACTAGTCGTTCTCTATTCGTTCTTAATTTCGCACGTGGTTAGTGTACCTGCAGAAAAATGCATGCTCATACCATCATTATTACCATGACCAATCATTACCACTCTAACCCTAGAAGTGGCACCCACGAGTTTCTTTAAGCTACGTCTGGTGGACGACGTAGTGGCGCCATTTCTCCCAACACACCCAGTCTTCCTCCAGTACTGGGGAATTGCTGGGGAGAGAAACGGTGGCCAACAAGATCTAGCTATAATTTTTGGTTGAAGGAAAAGTGGTCACGAAACACTCCAATAACGTGACCACCCCCCTTAAAGAGTTCTGCCCTATCAGCATGAATGCAGGGTTCGCAACAGTCCGCAAAGCCCAATAGCGCTCCACCAGTACTGGGGATGGCTATGGCCGAAATGTTGCTTCCCAAAGCGCCGAATATGCACATGAGTTCTATCTAGGTCAGAATGTTAGCGATGTCACCTGGTATTTCACTAACATCCTTAATAGGGGCATATCGATACTCTCACTTTTCAAATACTTCGAAAAGGGTTTTCGAAAATAGGTTTGCAAATCAAAACTGGATGATATGTCTGTTGTCTGTGTATGATCGGCTCTGATACCAGCTGTGGCGGAACCGCCGATTTAATCCGGGCTAAGCACACCTGCCACCTCTGGCTTGCAGTGCGATTAGACCGAACTAAACCCGGTCGTCCGTCGAGAGTCATTCGACCCCCGATATTACCTTTTCCCAGAGGAACCGACATCATACACATCCGACTCACGATGGAGCCACAACAGAAACATCATCTCAGGCAGTTAAATAGCATAAAAGTAGATTTATTTACAAACCAGTTTTTACATAAAATACCAGTCCAACATAATATCATACAGTAGCAAGTTTGAAAGTCTCTCGCAGCGGAAAATATAAGTTTAGGTCACCATGTTATCACCAAAAGTTTTGCATTGGAGGTACAACATCGAGCCCACCGATGTTGTCCTCGTGCCACTTAGTCACTTCATCCTACATGAGGGCATGCCCCACCTCCGACACAGGTGCACACCATGAATTCCATACCTGCGCTCAAAATGTGGGGGCAAACCCTGAGTACTAATTACTCAGTAGGTCTTAATGGATTTGGCTTACGGCTGACGCGAAGCAGCTTACTAGCAAGTAGATCCTTAGCCTTTAGTTTTTAACAGCAACTTAATTAACAACAAGTTTCATTGTCTGTATGATTGCCAACATAACAGTAAGTCTTTGCAAGATAACAACTCAACTCAAACATGTAGTATTCCAAAACCATGAGTATTAAGGTACCGAGAGTTTAAGTAATTACTACGTTGAACGTCAAAGGCATTGGCATTCCCACACCTGGTGGGCATCAGCGACTCGAATCGATTTTTAATTCCCGGGAATAACTATCATGCCAGGGGTATATGCTTACTAGCCATCGCGTTCCCACATATAGCCCCCATCTCCACCTGTCTTGTCCCAAGATTCAAAGCGCCCTCACCTAACCCCCGGGTTGTGCCCCCTCAGGAGCGATACCACGGCCGCACCGGGTCAGCCCTCCCTTAGGAGCGATACCACGGCCGCACCGGGTCAGCCCTCCCTCGAGTACAAGCGCCCCCGGGCCCAACGGCCTCCATCAAGTGGATGAGCGGAGCCTCGAAAGCTTCGGACAAACCCAGGTAAGACTTCACCGGTCCCATTTCCCGGTTAAGCACTCTAGCAATGTTATGCCGACCAATAGGCGAACAGCGAACGGGCCTTATGCGACTCGGGCGGAGTCCGGATACGACATCACGAATAGTAAATACTGAAATAAAATCTCCGCCCGGTCTCCATTTGCTTCATGAGCAACAATTATCAGTGATATAACTGTAAGCTTTTGATTTTGAAAACACCTACGTGACGAGTACACACACTCGTGTCTACTCGTACCTAGCAATTTCTAGGCATACTCGTCCTACGAACTCTATGAATAGGTGCTAAGGCCAGGGCGGCCAGGAAGTCTAATGCAATTGGTTACAAGCAACTCCTAATGCATATGCGTAAACATCAAGTATACTTTATTTGCTGGGTAGAGTATGGTCCTGCCTACCTTCTTCACTAAGGTCAGTAGCTTCCTCCGGAGCGTAGTCGGGTTCCTGCTGCTGGTCCTCTGGCTCTGGGTGCAGTTCCTCCTCTGGCTCCGTCACGATCGGTTGGTCCAGTGGTGGTTCTTCGTTCGTGGAATCTATATGTATGACATGATGCAGTTAAAGCATGTATTAGTGCAAAGCTTGTCTCATTATGCAAGTGTAATGCAGTAGATCAGTGAACTTATGATTCGTGGTACAAAGTTATGCATATTGAGGTGAAAGTCGTTTCATACTAAGAAATCGTACAAGCCATCATCTACGACAGTTTAGCTTGTCACATAAAATAACGTGGTGTGTGACTGAGTTGCATCAATTTATGCGAAAAGATCGATGTCTACTACCACCTAGAACTCTTTTATGCTATAAGGAGCACAATAAACTAGGTATAACTATTTAGAACCTAATTTTTATATAAACCACCTTTCTTCATTTATTTCCATGCTAAAAACACATGTAGGGGCAAAATGGTAATTAGCAGGGGTCATTTGAGCTATCTAAAATCTTCATAGAGTCTACACAGAATAAAAAGGTCTCTGCCCAAATTTCACAATTTTTGGGGTTCATTTTAGCCATCTTCTCTATTTATTAAGGTTTTTCATGCTTGCACAAAAACAGGGGCAAAACTGTCTTTTCCTACTCAACCATCATACCCATTCTGTAGATCTATTTATTAGGAATACAATGCAACAAAGTTTATATTTTTCTGATTTTTATTTGATTTATTACGAATTTCCAAAGTTTTCAGCCTAATAAAACACATTAAATCGAAAATCTGTAGATCCAGGGACTCAAACGCATTTAAACCTTATTTCCAGGGGCTGCTTCGTAAGAATCTTTAGACTCATGTTACAGTACGCAAGGGGAACAATAAAAATGAAGATTTTCAGGGGCCTAAATGGAAAAAGGGCGTCTTCTTCCTCCCTGCTCATCTTCAACCTCGAGCAGGGAGGGGCACGGCGACGGCGCGGCTTCAATCCGGCCCTGCGGGGTTCGGGGAACTCATCTCCGGCCACCAAGAGAGAGAGGAGTGCAAGGGGAACCTTACCCCCTACCTTGGGCGACGGGAAACGGCTCGGAGGAGCTCGGCGACGGTGATGCGCGGCAAGGAGCTCCGGCGAAGAAATACGCGGTGGTGGAGCGATTTCGGTGGCCTAGACTTTGGGGATTCGGTGGAGGAGAGGTAGGGGAAGAGCGGCATGGCTCCAGTGGCTCGCGGGGACGCGCGTAGGGGACGGGGCGCGAGCTCGCCCCGGGCTCTGATGGCGGCGGCGCGCGCAGCGGGGTTCCAAGCAAGGCGAGGCAGGGAGCGGGCGTGTGAGGCGCGAGGAGATGAGGCCGAGCTCTCTGCTTCTTCGTTCGGGGCGTGGGGTGGCGTGGGCAGGGCGGCGCGTGGCTGCGTCGTGGCGAGCAGGGCGGCCATGGCGTGGCGCGTGGCCATGGCGGCCAGGCCCGGTGCCGCGTGGGCGCAGGGGAGGGGAGAGGGAAGAAGACGTCGCGCGGGTGGACGCGGTCCATGGACCCGGCGAGGCTGACAGGTGGGGTCGGGGTGAGGAGGAGGGTGAGGGGTCTACGGACCGGGTGCACGGAACAAAGGAACCGGTAGAATGCGCTGGCGCGGGCGGCTGACAGGTGGGTCCCGCTCGTCAGTGACTCAAAGAAATTCGAAAAACCCCGAAATTGGAAAACTGGCTTTGACCTTATATACAGGTTTTGGAATTTGAGAATTTTGGACACCCTAGAGGCAGAATTTGGGAAAACCCAAAATACAAAAGTTGTTCTACTCTTCCAAATCTACAACTTTGTCAAAAGGAGTAACATCAGATTCCAAGTTTAAATATGATCAAATTTGAATTGAACCTGCTGACTCCAGTTTGACCAAAGTTTAAAACAAACTTAGAAATTCCTAAAGTCTATTTTATGCTCATTTTCAGAGAATGAGTATTATACCAATGTTGTGTGGTTTTTAATTATCTACAACTTTCTTATATGATGTTTTGCATGATAGGGACTTTTGATTTCTCAAAATTTGAATTTTCCATTCAGGTCTATTTGGATAGAATTCACTAGAAGATAGAAAAGGAGTTAAAACATCTTGCAAACCTTTATGCATGTCAACACACCCAAAAACAAAGTTGATCTACCTAGAATTGTCTACAAGTTTGTTATAGGGAGTTTGGTCTAAAACACCTCATATTTTAAACTATAGTCACAAATGCACTCAGGGGTTTTTCATGTTTTACTGAAAATTTTTGACTTCGTGATTTACTAACCTAGTTGTTGCTCTTCTCTAAACATTATTAAGCCAAACCCTTGAATACCGCTAATCTAATCGCGTGTTAAGACTTTCGAGATGCCGGGGCATCACATCTCCAGCGCAAATAAACTAAAAGGATTTGGCAGGGGCTAAGCCGACAGGACGAGTAGCCTACTGATAACTAGAGAACACCCCTTGTGTCATCCCTGTTGGGGTTTGCTACCAGCAGTGCACCATGAGATACATCATGAGGTGCTTTTGGGGCTTGCGAAATCGACGTAGCTCGATGGTTCGCTCGAGGAGTGACAAAACACCAAGGTTTATACAGGTTCAGGCCGCGAGATGCGTAATACCCTACATCCTATTTGTGGCTGTTTGTACTGATCTGTGGTCGAGATTACAATGAAAGCTAGAGATTTGGTGTGCAAGGGTGTGGTTGGGTGGTATGAGATGAGTTATAGTTCTACATAGGGGTCCCTCACCCACCTTATATAGGCCGACGGGTTCTTGGGTTACAAGTCAGGTTCCTTCTATATCTCCTAGTCGGTTTAGATTACAAGAGATCAAATAGAATCTTCATCCCTATCTTTCCTCCTTTGAATCCCGTGAATCCTGGACCTTGAGTCTAAGTCAAGTATCCTTCCATGCCTCCCTGGATCATGACGTCCCTGCCTTGATCTCCAAGCTTGCCTGACCATCTTTGGGCTTGAGTTGGGCAGCCGGCCCATGGAATTAGCAGTCTGTCCTTCTCAGGCCCTCTAATGGCCCATGTCTTGAGTCCACGCCATGAGGAGTTAGGGGATATCTGTCCCCCACAAGCCCCCGAGGCTCGAGTCAATTCTAAAGACAATTAACTCGAGACTCCAAAGCAATCCATAGCTCTGAATGTAAAATGTCACTGAGTTAATTAACTTAGCCTCTCAATGGTTGCACCGACCAGGTTCACCGATTGGGTGTAGCCCCCGAGCTTCAAGTTGACTTGAGTAACAATCAACTTGAAGATCCAGAAGACCAACGACTTTATGCACAAATGCCTCTGAATCAATCAGCACCTCATTCCATTGGTTGCACCAACTAGGTGCAGCCAATGGGTATAGCCCCCAAGCTTCAAGCTAACTTGAGCAATAATCAACTTGAAGATCCTGAAATTTAAAGACTCCAGAATGCAAACTCCCTCGAGTCAATCAACATGGCCTTTCAATGGTTGCACCAATTAGGTGCACCCATTGGGTGTAGCCCCCGAGCTTCAAGCTGACTTGAGTAGCAATCATCTTGAAGATCCAGAGACTTCCCCTGAGTCATTGGTGCCCGACTGAAATCCCCCATGCTTTGTCTTGACAGAATTTTATAAGAAAAAATTCCCCACCGATTGGGTGTAAAAGGAAAACTGCCAGGTATACAAAGTGCCATCACCTGCAGTATGCGCATAGCCTTGGAAACATAACCGCAAACAAATATTGCCTCCTTGAACCATCACACATGTAGATCTTTGACATGTGCCCATCCAGGATATGAAACGCCTTCCCTATGCGCATGCTTGGCAGAAGTCGAAGCGACGCCCTACCCATTATATAACTGGGGCATGAGCTCCTCTAGCAGTCATACCTCCATTGCCTTACGCATACACCACAACCATCTACCTAGTGTATTCCCTCTCTCCACCAAGCACCATGGCCGGTGACCGAGGCAAGAAACGCCAGGCGCTCTCAGACGAGGAAGACGTGATCTTCTCCGACGGTTGTGGTGATGAGGACCCGCCAAGCGACCCCGACACCGACGATGACAACGAGGATGAGGAGAAGGAGGAGGAGGAGGAGGAAAAAGAAGACCACTCCTCAACAGACTCTGACCAGTACAACTGGATGGAGAAAGCCATGCTCCGGGGTCTCAACCACTCCAGACTTCGAGGCCCAAAAGATAACGATGGTGAGGAGGGCGACGATGACGAGGACGATGACGGCAACAACAACAACAACAGTGATGACGACAATGATGATAGCGGCAGCGACGACAACAACACCAACACCGCCCTACCTCCCAAGATGCGTCGCCATGTCGCCGACTAGATAGTAGTAGTAATTAGGTCTCCAGTAGCTCATAGTTGAATGCCATGTATCCGCTGTAGTAAGACGCAATGAACTATCTTTTTATGAAACCCTGTGAACTTGTGTTTGAATGCCCGCGATGTGTGTATGATGACGATATTATGCGGATGCTTTGAACAGGCCCTGATATGACTGCGCAGATTCTCACATAACTGACGCACACCATATCACTAAGAACATGCACAAACACATCCCATCGAATGAAACTGCTATTAGCCAAATTCATGATTGGAGTTCTCGTCTTTAACACAGATAAGTTCAGAAGGAACGACTGTCACTGAACATCTTTCATCCGAGTGAACAACATTCGACTGAACTGCCACCTGAACTGGCGCCCAAATAATTCTTATAACAGTCTCACCAACTGAAGGCTTGCCAACTTAACAGTCCAGGAGCTGCTAACTCGCTAGACTCACAGTAGAACCCTTGATGACATCATCCCCACTAGTCAAAATAGAAGCTCCCTATTTAACGTCGTTAGGTATTAAAGAGGGCCAATACCCTAATGGTTCTTTCTACTCGAATCCTTATTCCCTGACTCCTTCATTTGTTCTGCCGCCAGCACTAGCAAATTTGAAACCCTCACCAACATCCCCTGTAATGAGACTAGACTCCATATCAACCATGGCCCCAAAGAAGAAGACCATCAGCGAGTGCATTAACACCAGTGAAGGACTCCCGCATGATGAGAACTAGCAGATCCCTTCGCCGTACCTCGCATTCCATACATCCACTATCTCTGAATCCAATATGCTGCATATTGTAGAAATGGGAGTTCTCTCCCCAAGGAATTGGGTGGGTGGAGGAGTTGCAAGGGGGAAAAGCTCCCCACAGAAGACACCCATGAGTCTCTAGTTTTCTCTCCTTTCTTTGTGCGCGGGTTAGGACTGCCCATCTGCTCATTCGTTTGAGGTCTCCTCAATTTCTATTCCATTGACCTATCGCATCTGAATCCCAACTCCATTCTTCAAATATCCATATTCATTCATTTGTGCGAAGCCTTTCTTGGGATTGTTCCACATTTTGGCTTATGGAAACACTTATACCATTGCAAACCTGGTACCTAAGACAAAGTCCCGCAAGTAGTTGGTGGTGCTAGTTTGGAACTTTGTGGGAGGCGACAATCAGTATATCTGGATATCCCACTCAAAGATAGCAACAGGGGGTGGCATTCCGAGTGGTTCTATATCAAAAATCATGGAAATTCCTTGTCATCTTGGTCAGGTCAACAGCCCAACACAAAACTAAATAGTTGGGAAGAAGCACCAATAGAAGAGGAGAGTGCTGAGGTTGAAATTTTGCTAAAGGACATTGCTGACATGAAGGAGAATGGCTTCATTTCCCAAGCTATGGTGATTGACTTCATATTTCGGAGCATCCAGCCTCTGAAGGATTGGATTTACCCAGCAAACCTATATGTTTGAGCAAGTGACCCCACGCGGGAGACCACCCGGGTTATCACTGAACAAGAAATCAAGACACGCGTAGGATTGATACTAAGGGGTGATGTCTGCAATGAGGGATCTCCACAGCCATATTCTGTGTGGCATCCGACTCCTTTTGTAAGTATTTACTTTACCCTGCGAATCAATTGTAAGGCGTGATAACGTATACCGAGCTAAGTATGCCCGCTGGTTCAATCTTGCAAAGCAATATTGCCAAATCTCTATCTGACCCTCCTCAACAACGTGCAGACAAGGTGCTGAAGTGAGGATCTGAATTGATGATAGGAGAACTAGAAGCAGTTGTTGCCACCACACAAGGTGAAGGTAACAATGAGGCCGCAACATTCACAGTGATACTCCGTCCAGCTGAGGGTTCTGAAGATAGGGTAGAGGCTAAAGCTCAAGAGGGCCATGACCCCGAGCGTGAAGATACTGAGACGGCATGCACTAATTGCAAAAGAGGGCGTACTAGCTCAATATATGCCCAAGCGAACACGAACCAAGATGTCCGCTGTGAGGACTGAAATCCCTCGAAAGAAGAGGACCAGCAAGGAACAGACCACAGCTCGGAGGTCAACTATGGTTACGCCTGGCTCTCCATCACCCTCCAGGTGGCTGAGTAAAAAGCCCAAACTGCAGGAGAAAACAAGTGGTAGTACTGTACCTTCCCCACCATGCATTGACTAGAACAAGTTGGTGGACGAGGAAGAAGAAGAGGAAGAGACTCCCCTCAATCGTCACGAGAGAAAATCAAAGAAGCTGCAGGATATTGGGACATCCTCTTATCTCCTAACTCAAGAACCCATCACAATGGAACAGGAGCTGAGCCTGTCTGATGTTGACCCTGATTTGGACAAATTTGTGAAGACAATTCCGCATCTCATTTATAGCAGAGAGACTGATGATAGTGTCACACCACTATGGTACATACATCTTCCTTCACTGTTATATCTCAATTCTGCCTCTGCCATTTGCCTCCCAACTGAACAAAAGCCTGTACAGGCCCTCTCCCATGCCAGTGCCTCCAGTGAGTCCCACTAAGTTAATAGACTCGGGGGGTGCAGATCGGGCCCCATCAAGAGGCGGCATTGCTCCAAGCCCCCAAGGCTCTGCGCACCCCTCGAGCGAGCAACTAAAGGGGACTGCATTGGAGCAAGAAATAGCGACCGGCAAACTTGGGGCCAAACCATCTGGAGCCCCCGAGCCTGAACTTCCTAACTGCTCAATTGGAGCCATGCGAGAGACCGCAGACGGTGATCAATACAACCCCAACACCAGGTCACTGGTAGACTCGTGTGATGCATTCAGTAACCTGGCAAGAGGAGACGCCCCGAACAGCCAAATCCATCCCTCACATGAACACAAGCCTACACCAGCACACGAGGAATAGACAATTACTGAAGGTGAGCCAGCTGGTACCAAGGCCGCACTGGATATGTCTGTGCCAGGTCCGAGCCCCCACGCATCTATCATGGTGCCATCTGATAATACGAACATGATCATCAATGCGACTACACTTGATACGATCGACGCAAATTTGCAAGTGGCTATAGTTCTTCCTGAGTCACGGCCATTCACAGCCTTTGAGATAAGTTATCGATCAATCATTGCTGTAGTCGGTCCTATCAATAGTACTGACATGTAGCCTAACTCTGCACAGGATTGGCTGAATCAAGCTCCACTGTGGTGTGAGAGACTTGCTCCCGTACTTGGGTACAATGCAACCATGCTACAACAACAATTCGCTGACTCTGAAGCAGCCCGTGCTTCTGAAGCTACTGGTAGGTGATTGTCCCCTGATTCTAATCCTCAACTCACTCCAATGTTTTGTGTACTTACGCTATGTACGCGTTGTCTAGCAGTTGCTACTAAAAGGATTGCTGATTTCGAGAGTGCCCTAGCCCTGCTTGAAACTGCATATCGTAATGCCATACTCGAGCATGATGAGGCCCGGGATACCGCTAAGAACTTGAAATGGAAGATGGAGCTCGAGAAGAAAGGGCATGAGGTAACCTACCAAGAAGCCCAATTTGCATATTCTTTACTTACAGAGGCCTATAAGTTGCACCGAGCTGCAGGATGAGGCACTGCAACTAAAGAGGAAGGTTCAGGAACTCTGAGAGTCACGAGATGGTTTTGAAAAGTCATTTCAGAACACATCCAATGCTTTGGCAGTGCTTGAGATGAGCCACAAGTTGACCCAGAAGAATGTTGAGAGGAAGACTTCCGAGTTAATTGAGTCCGACAAAATTCGGTCGAAATCCAGAGCAAGAACAAAGACTTGGAGAAGGTGCTAAAGTCCATGAGGCAGGCACTCAAGGAGTCAGAACAATTGGCAGAGAAGCACCACGAGGACTTGAACCTTGCAACATGGAACTATGAAATCTCTAAGAAGAACTGTGAGAAGCTAAAAGCTACTTATGATAAAGCCAAGGAGCGAATGAAGTCCATAACATCTGCCATGACAACCATGCTGAACATATGTCCCCCTGAGGCAGGAGCTCCATGACCAGTAGAAGACCGAGTATCAACTTTTGTTGAAGATATCAAGAATCACCTCCAGGGAAGACTGAATTCAGTCATGCATCATGTTTTATTGATGCTCAAGATAACCAAGCCAGATCTGAACTTATCTGACTTAACAGGGAGGGCTGCAGTTGATCCCAGTGACTCTATGATAGATGGCTATGCTGTAGAGTTTCGAGTTGTAGTCGAAAGGCTTGTAATAGTGTTTGAGCCATAAATGAGTACATTTGCTGCTGAACTTCTGTAGATGACATTATGCTTTATAAATGAATGAGGACTATTACTAAATCCTTATGCTACAAAAAACAAGATTAGTATTGTAAGTTATTATAAGATCGAATTAGATGCTTTTGCTGATATAACGATATGTGATGTTCAATCCATGGGTCGGCCCCGCGACTCAAAGTTTTCGCTTGATGTATAGAGTTAGTGCGTGTTATTCTGAGACAGAGTGCATGCACTATCACAAAACTAAAGCCATTGCTTTGGTTTCGGCTGATTACCCCTAACTGCATGACGCATAGGGCCAGACTGCACCCTTTTATGAGTTTGAGCGTAGGCATGTAACACTAGCCGTCGGTCTACTACCTAGGATGATTGCACCGTAGCGAGGGTCGGATTGCACCCTATGATGAGTATGCGTTGGCATGTAACACCAGCTATTGGTCTACGACCTAGGCTGATTGCCCTGTAAGGAGGGCCAGATTGCACCCTATTATGAGTACGCGAAGGCTTGTAACACCAGCTGTCAGTCTACGACCTATGCTGATTGCCCCGTAATGAGGGCCAAATTGCACCCTATTATGGGTATGCGAAGGCTTGTAACACCAGCTGTCGGTCTACGACCTAGGCTGATTGTCCCGTAAGGAGGGCCAGATTGCACCCTATTATAAGTACGCGAAGGCATGTAACACCAGTTGTCGGTCTACGACCTAGGCTGATTGCCCCGTAATTAGGGTCGGACTGCACCCTATCTTGAGTAAGCGTAGGCACGTAACACCAGTCATAAGTTGGGTCAGCACCTATGAGTGATTGCCTTGTTATGAAGAATGAGTACAAGGCGTCGGTACAAGATACTACATATAGTTACGTCGGAAAGAGAGACATGTGCACAGAGGTCTTGCATTCATTATTACTTGCGTACAACCAATTGAGTACGAGCGAGGACGAGTCGCCTCGAGGTCATGACAACCGTGATATTGATCATGAATACAGATGAAGACACAATGCACGGAGGTTCGTAGTAGCTTTACGCGTAGAACTTGCAAAGAAGTTCAATATTCCAGGAGTTCCCGATCATAGTGCCATCCATCTCAGACAAGCGATAAGACCTTAGCCGAGTGACTTCTGTGATGATATATGGTCCCTCCCAAGGAGGGGATAGCTTGTGACACCCTGTCACCTTGAGGACTCTGCCGAGGGCCAGCTCTCTGACTAAAAAGGCACGAGGACGCTTGTTGCGCTCATGGTAATGCCGCAAGGTATGCTGATATCATGCCGATTGAATCACCGAGTTGAGTCATTCTTCCTCAAGTAGGTCGACTTCCTCTAGTTGAGTCGTCTCTGCCTCTATGATATCTTTGAATGCGAGCTGAGTTGCTCCATGTGCTAAGTCAGCGGGGAGCACTGCTCTTGAGTCGTAGACCATGAAGTAGGGCATACTGCCGTTGAACGCCTTACTGGGCTGAGTTCTAAGACTCCAAAATATGTATCGGAGCTCCCTGATCCATTTGCCCGCGAGCTTTTCATCTTTGTCGAAGACTCTCTTTTTTAAGGCATCAAGAATCATCAAATTGGCATGCTCGACATAACCATTGGCACGGGGATGCGCCACCGAGACATATTTGACAAGTATGGAGCTCTTACTGTAGAAATTGAAGAACTCCAAATCTATGAAGTTGGAGCCCAGGTCTGTGATGATGCTGTTCGGAACCCCAAAGCGAAATATGTTCTCTTGGATGAATTCTACCGCCTTTATCGAGGTTAGAGATATGATCGGCTTGACCTCGATCCACTTGGTAAACTTGTCGATGACCACCAGCACATGAGTGTATTCGCCTTGAGCCTTCTTGAGTGGCCCAATCATGTTGAGCCCCCAGCATGCGAAGGGCCACGAGACAGGAATGTTTTGCAGCAACTATGCCGGGAAGTGATGTTGATTTGCAAAGAATTGACAAGCTTCACAATGTTTGACCAATTCTGTGATGTCTTGCTTTGCTGTTGGCTAGTAGAAACCAGCCCTGAATGCCTTCCCAATCAGCATCCTAGAGGCAGCATGATTGCTGCACTGTCCAGCATGAATCTCCATCAGTAAACTCTTACCACAAGGTATGTTGATGCACTTTAAGAGGATGCCGGCCACGCCGCACTTAAACAGATCGTCGCCGATCAATGTGTAGCTGGCCACGCGCTGGACAAGTCGCTCGGCTTCAGCTTTATCATCTGGCTCATCTCCGTCTTTGATGTATCTGATGATTGGGACCCACCAGTTAGTCGGAGCTTCCTCCAAGCTTAGGACGTACTGCTCTGGGGGTTCCCACTCTCGATCGATTGATGGGTGAGATAGCTCATGGATGAAGACCCCTGGAGGTATTTTGGCTCTGGAGGAGCCTAGCTTTGACAACAGATCAGCATCTGCATTGTTGTTTCGGTCTACGTGATGAAACTCGAGCCCATCGAATCTATCCTCCAGTTTGAGAAGCTCCGCACAGTATTTGTCCATTACCTCTGTGGAGCAGTCCCAATCTTTGTTGACCTGACTGATCACCACCAAAGAATCCCCATAGACCATGAGGCGCTTGATACCGAGTGAGATCGCAATGCGCAACCCGTGTAGATAGCTTCATATTCTGCTGCATTGTTGGACACTGTAAAAAGAATCTACAACACATACTTAAGCTTCTCGCTTTTTGGAGAAGTTAGGATGACTCCTGCCCTGCTCCCTCTATTTTTAGGGATCCATCGAAGTACATCTTTCAGAATTCTAGAGGCTTCAGGTTCTCTGGT
Organism: Paspalum vaginatum; assembly: GCA_030272315.1. Lineage (NCBI taxonomy): Eukaryota > Viridiplantae > Streptophyta > Magnoliopsida > Poales > Poaceae > Paspalum > Paspalum vaginatum. The sequence continues at coordinate 29,870,324 of CM059018.1, read as the reverse complement.
ACATGATTCTCTGTCCACTCAGAGACAAAGTCAACCAGCACCTGTGTCTTGATAACGGTGTGTGGGCGGAATTCGATGTAATGTGCTCTCAGCTCACACGCCCATTTGGCAATCCTCCTAGTAGCTTATCTGTTGTGCAGGATCTCGCCAATAGGGAACAAGGTGACTACCATGACTTTGTGCTCTTTGAAATAATGATGCAGCTTGCGAGCAGTAATAAGGACCGCATACAGTAATTCTGAACCTGAGGGTACCTTATTTTAGATGGGCTAAGTACATCGCTGATGAAGTAGACCGGGTGTTGAGTCGGCTGTACGTTCCCTTCCTGTAATCTTTTGACCACCAATGTAGTGCTGACCACATGAGTTGTGCAAGAGACGTACTGAAGCAGGTTCTCGGCTGCATGGTCTGCCATGGGCCGGTTTGGTGATTTGAGTACCGGGGGCGTTGTTAAGTATTTCTTGAGAGCTTCCAGCGCTTCTTGGGCTTCCAAAGTCCATTGTAATCTGTCCACCTTCTTCAGCAGCTTGTAAAATGGCATGCCACGCTCCCCAAGCCGTGACATGAAGTGGCTTAGGGCTGCCACGCACCCAGTGAGCTTCTAGACCTTCTTTTACGACCTGGGAGGCTCTATCCGAAGAATTGTGTCGATCTTCTCTGGATTGGCTTCGATTCCCCTCTTACTGATGACAGAGTAGTTGCCCGGCTAGGACCCCAAATACACACTTGGTGGGGTTAAGCTTCCATCGGAACCTTCATAAGCTGTTGAAGACTTGCTGTAGATCATCAATGAAGTCCTCTAGATGCTTTTCCTTGATCACCACGTCGTCGACATCAGCCTCAACGCGCTTGCCCCTGTGCTCGTCCAAGCACGTCTGGATGGTGCACTGGTATGTCGCCCCAGCATTTTTTCACCCCAAACGACGTAGAGGTGTAACATCACGACCCAAAGGGCATAATGAACGCTGTCTTCTCCGGATCTTCCTCCACTAGGCTAATCTGGTGGTAGCCTGAGTAACAATCTACGAAGCAGAGCAGGGAGCATCCTGCCAAAGAGTCTACAACTTGATCTATCCTAGGCAGCCCAAAGGGATCCTTCGGGCAGTGCTTATTGAGATCAGTATAATCAGCACACATCTGTCAGTCTATTTTATTCTTTTTGAGCACAAGTACGGGGTTTGCAAGCCACTCGGGATACATGAGTTCTCTAATAAACCTGCAACTTGGAGCTGAGCGAGCTCTACATGGATCACTTCCCTCTTGTCTAGAGTGAATCAGCACAGCCTCTGCTTGATTGGTTTTGCATTGGGGAAAACTTTGAGCTTGTGCTTGGCCAGTTCTCTCAGGACTCTAGGCATTTCCACGGGCCTCCATGCAAACATGTCCCAGTTGTCCCATAAGAACCGGATGAGCGCGTCTTCCTATTTGGGAGGAAGGATGGCGCTGATGGTCACCATCTTGGATGCGTCAGAAAGGTTGAGGCTCACTTCCTTGGTCGCCATGGTCGCCTGTATGGCTGAGCTGGGGATTGACTCTTGAGTCGGGATCGGCTGGTCATCCTTCGAGAGTTGAGCCACGTCGACAGCGAGCTGGCGCTGAGCTACCGTGGTAGTTGCTACAAGGGCCATCTAGAATGCTTCCCGTGCATAGATTGCTGAGCCCTTGAAGTCCGCCCACACAGAGAGAACACCGCGTGGGGCTAGCATCTTCAAGACTAGGTACGAGTAATGAGGGACGGCGATGAACTTGGCTAGCCCTGGCCACCCGATGATGGCATTGTAAGCGCCGTTGAAGGTTGCCACTTCAAAATGGAGGGTCTCAGTATGGAAGTTGTCCTCCGTTCCAAAGGTGACGAGTAGGCTGATGTGCCCTAATGGATATTCTCCCTCGCCGGGCATGATCCCAAAGAACTAGGCTGTCCAACTCTTGTAAATCATTGATAGAGAGCCCAAGAAATAGCAGAGTCTTGGGGAACATCATGTTGATGCTACTTCCCCCGTCGATCAATGTCCTCATGAGTCAGCTCTCATGGACCACTGGGCTCATGAGTAGAGGGTACTTGCCCGGGTGGTCAAAGTTGAGACAATGGTCCGCCTGACTGAAAGAGATAGGCATGTCCAACCAATTGTATGGCGCGGGAGGCTCCTGGGTGGCCGCCATGACTTGGCGGTTAGTCAGCTTCTGCTGCCTCTTGCTTTCTTGGGTGCTGTGCCCCTCGAAGATGACATTGACCTAACTATTGACGTTGGTGAAACCGGCACCATTAGCCCCGTTCTGCTGAGGTGGTAGCCCTTGGTTTCACGGTAGAGGTGGCGGCAGAGGCAGCGGTATGAAGGGCCAGCCATTGGCTACCGAGGCCCTGAAATCCCGGCAATCGCGCAAGGAGTGGTGCATCTCCTTATGATAGGGGCATGGTGCGTCAAGGAGTTGGTCGAGTGAGCGTCCGCCTCCCTCGCAAGGAGGGGCACGTGAGTGTTGGCGTCTCTTAGCCTTAATAGGTTTTACTCCGCAAGCGCACGGCGATCGCTGTAGCCTTTCACTCAGAGTATTCCAAGTATCGTAAATTTCCACAGGGAAACAGTAGGCAAGAGAATGTAATTGAATATACTCAAGTCGAAATAACTGTAAACTTAGATAAATTATACCAACTAGTAGTAACCGGTGTAAACATGACAAAGATAAGTGTATGGTGGGATGATAACTCTATCAAAACTATCCGTAGAGAGGTATAGTTGCCTGGGAGGACAACGAGTGAGATAAAGTCAATAAACTCTATTTCTAATCGGCTGCAAAGGTTATCCGTGACTAACTATGAAACTCAATTGACAAGTCAGGGTCTTGCGTCGAGCGAAATTCTAGGGTCTCGAGGGTACCAGGGGTAGATAGTTGGTCCCAAAGGAGAGTCTACCTAACACCTACGGGCCTCCCGAACGATGGGCTTGGACTACACAGGCACACCACATGCTGTCACCGAGTGGGGCTACCAAGCAAAGCAGCATGGAGAGGATGGCACGCTATAAACGTGTTCAAGCGAAGCTTGAACAACGATAGACCGTCCTTGATCAGAGGAGAGGGTCTAGCCAGAGATTAGCATCTAAGTCTAGAGTTGAGTTATAGCACTAGCAAGAATAACAAGAATTGAATAACAAAGTTAAACACAACCTAAGCCTAGCAAGTGTGCAAAGAAAGGTACACCACACTCACAGGAGATAGAACTTAGAGTAAAATATAACTAAAATTATATTGAAGTTAATCTGAATCTAAAAGATACAAAGCTTTACCACAGACTCCGAGGCAAAGCTCGACTCGACTCTAACTCCTAGGACTATCCTAACTACTAAGGGAATAGTGTAGCACTCTAAGATAGAACTTGAACTCAACTCCACACTTTGCAAATGAGCTCTTGGGGCCTATTTATAGTCCATACATGTAAGGGGGGTATTTGTAGGTGGCCTAGGTCGGTTGTGGGGGTAGTTGGTGGCCGGGCGGCCATGCACCAGGGCTAGGTAGCCATGCACCGTGGTCGGGCAGCCATCTAATTCACTGACTTAGGCAATCTAGTGGTTGATCTTGCTTCCCCATGTCGGTTGGAGGTTGAAATGGTTGATGCAGGTGTAAAATGCTTCCGAAGGGTGGTCGGGTGGCCATGCGAAATGGTCAGGCGACCATGTGATTTCCTCTGATTTGCTGCATGGCTCTTCCCTTGGATTGCTGACATCACTGATCCATGGTTTGATGTTCTTTCGACCCTTAGATATATTGGATACTCTTTTGTATGGTTGGATCTTCATTGCCTTGTGTTTGTTTGCATGTAGGATTGAAGACATGGCAAGTGAGGTGGCCGAGCGACCATGCCACCTAGCCGGGCAGCCATGCAGCCCTTGACCAGTGGCCGGGCGGCCACTTTTGGGCGGAATCATGGCCGAGCGGCCATGGATAATAGCCGGGCGGCCACTGTTTTTTTTTTTTTTTGCCATTCTTGCTCATCCTTGGTCATTGACTTGTTTTCAACCATTTTGCACATATTTTGGTACCTGCATCAAAATATTCATGTACATCTTGTGAAACTCATTAGTAGCAAGGGTTAGTCATATTATTTCACATGTATCGCTTTATTTGGTGAGTAATTGACGGTTGACATCGTGAGATTATGACCATCAACAGTGGGTGCATGGGTGGCGGCCCCACAGCTTGGACCTCCTCCTGAGGTCTCTTGTCCCAGCAGCGCTCCTACCGTGGGGGTCTTCACGCTTGTCTTTGCCCTAGTCGTCTTGACATGCGTCGACCTGATCCCAAGCCCGCTCATCCGTGGTAATGTATCGGTCGTCATCGTGGAAGAGCTACTCCAAAGTGACTGGGGCCTTGTGTAGGATGCTTTTCACGAAGGCCTCATCGTTGGAGCAGCGGAAGAAATCTTCAATCACCGCTGCGTCGGCGATGTTAGGGATGCGATTCCACATCGACTAGAACCGCTTCAGGTACGACCGGAGATTCTCATTGTCCCTATGCTTGATGGACTTGAGCTCCAATGGCTGTGCCAGCTTGTCAGAGAGAGATTGGAAGTTGGCGATGAATCAGTGGCAGAAGTCATCCCAGCGGTCGATGCATCCGCGCCGAAGGTGGTGGAGCCACTGAAGCGCATCTTGTCCCCGCACGATCGGGACGTAGGCTGCCATCACGTCCTCGCTTGCACCGACGGTGCTGGCTACGGTAGAATATATGGCTAGCCAGCCACTCAGGTCATGCTTTGTCTCTTACTTGTCGACGTTTGATACTTTGAAATTTTGGGCCACGCAACCCCGCGAAGCAGTTTGGTGAAGGCCGAGATGCCAACCATGCCGCGATGGGCTAGTTTGCCTCGACATCCATCTTGGATGCCTTCTTGATGACGTCGGGGAGACCAAGGGGGTGGCCATTTCCCAACCAGTCATGAACTGAGCGGCGAGGTGTTGGGCTGTTGATAGTGGCCCTGCCAGAGTGGGCCCTGCCTCCCTCGTCACAGTGGGGAGCGCCATATTCTTGATCGTATTCATTGTGGTGCCAAATCTCTTCCTCAGACTGGTCTGCATGTGATCTCTCAATACTGCGGCACGCATCGCACTCAATGTGGATGACATGGTGGGCATTGCCAGCTAGAAGATGGTTGGCTACCTGAGTGAAGATTGGGTGGTTGAGTTCCCCGACCGGCATATGAGGGAGAACGTCCGCAAGTTTCGCTGGCACTCCTCCTGCTTGACTCATAGTTCCCATGGCAGCGACGAACTCCGGCAAGAGATTACATCCCAGAATCAGTGGCTTGCGAGGCTGAACGTAGTTGTCTCCATCATGTCCCCTCCCACGGTCGCGGTTGTGCTGTTGAACCTACGCGTGCCATCTTTCTTGACATCGACCATTCCTTTAACGATGTGATTTGGCTTCCTTTGGTCTCTCCCCAGGTTTGGTCGGCTCATCCTGGGTGACGGGAAGAGTTGGATCTTGGTTCCCCGCATGGTGATGGTGGCGGATGTTACGACGCCAGTTACGGTGTCATCGCCTCTCGCACTGCTGCTGACTTTCCCTGTTCACAGATAGCTTGTCGTCAGAGACAGGGTTTTCTTCCAGTTGGCCATCGATGACAAGGACCTCGGAGAATCAGGTGGCCGACCTTGGAGGCGAGCTTGCCTGATCATCGAGGAGTGGCGATCCCTCTGAGTGAAGCCCAGAGTCGGGAGGCATGGGTCCTATTTCTGCAGTCATAGTTGGCCCAACCTCAGGTGCATTAAGAGACTCCAGGTTACAGATCATGTGTGGGTAGGAGGTCTCACTGCCCTCTTGAGGGAGAGGTGGCCGATGCAGCTACTGAGGTGGACGCCATTGTGCTGACATTGATAAAGCTGCCTCTGACCCATCCGCCAATCGTGAGCTACGCCAAACGGTGGTTCTACCGTTCGGGGTGGTGTTAATGATGACTTCCCAGGTGAAGGCCGGTCAACAGTTCTTCAGCCGCGTGGTAGACATCATCATCTACAAGAGACGTGGACCTTGACCTCAGCATAGGGTCCCCATTGCTTCCTCACCCCCTCTTGAGAATGAGGTGGCCGTGGTTGCTACTGATGGCGGTCGATAGTGGCTTTCCCTCGTGCATCCCCATTGTCTTTGAGGAGAGCCATGGCGTGGGGGATGAAACCATGGTGCAACAAGCTTGCCTGATATGCAGCCGTAGTGTTGAGGAGACCGTGAGGGAATTGGGACGGAGCCCGATCCTCCCCGCAGTTCGGAGCATAGCGCTTGCGGCTTTCAGTCAATGGTGGGAGCAGCGCCACCCGGCGGGGAGTGATCGCAGGCGTGGGACTCAGAGGCAAGGGACAAACATCAGTTGTTGTCCATTTCTCCCTCGACTAATCTGGGTCTAGATCTAAGTCAGGGAAGTAGAGAGCATAGTGGGCTGAGTTTGTGATGACATGGTAGTTGACTGAGGTGAGGGAGCCGATGCAGACCTGCGCTCGGCCATCGTCATGATGATCTGTCGCAGCCTCGAGCCAAGTTGACCTGAAGTGCATCTCAGTGACCCACCTTGCGACGAGGAAGATGAAGCTAGAGCAGTCCTGGCGATAGATCGGGGCGTCAGCGCCTGAGGATGAGTTGGTATGACCCTGGTCGGTGTGATAGCCGGCTGCGGAATGGCTGCACGCCGAACAGATCTTAGAACAGGTGAGGTCGAGGGGTGCTTCGAAGACGGTGATGGGGCCTTGCGGTTGCGCACTTCCTCCGTTGCACCATTGAGTCGGTGTAGATCACTAGCTTTGTCGGCAATGAACAAGATAGATCCAAAACGGATCATCTCGCTGGGAGCAAACTTGACAACGTTGGTGGAGAGGTTGGCCTTGGAGCTAGCTCGGTGTCGATGTCACCGGACCCCTACCTAGTGCACCAACTATCGTGGTTTGGTACCGGCAGTGCACCAAGGGATACGTCACGAGGTGCTTTTGGGGCTGGTGAAATCGGCGTAGCTTGATGGTTCACTTGAGGAGCGACAAAACACCAAGGTTAATACAGGTTCGGGCCACAAGATGCGTAATACCTACGTCCTGTTTGTGGCTATTTGTACTGATCTGAGGTCGAGATTACAATGAAACCTAGGGCTTTGGTGTGCAAGGGCGTGGTTTGGTGGTATATTATGGTTCTACGTAGGGTTCCCTCACCCACCTTATATAGGCCGATGGGTTCTTGGGTTACAAGTCAGGTTCCTTCTATATCTCCTCCTCGGTTTAGATTACAAGAGATCAAACAGAATCTTCATCCCTATCTTTCCTCCTTTGAATCCCGTGAATCCTGGACCTCGAGTCTGAGTCACGCCAACTGACGGGGTTTGGTACTGGCAGTGCACCACGGGATACATCACGAGGTGCTTTTGGGGCTGGCGAAATCGGCGTAGCTAGATGGTTCACTTGAGGAGCGACAAAACACCAAGGTTTATACAGGTTCGGGCCACGAGATGCGTAATACCCTATGTCCTGTTTGTAGCTATTTGTACTGATCTGAGGTCGAGATTACAATGAAAGATACGGCTTTGGTGCGCAAGGGCATGGTTTGGTGGTATGAGATGAGTTAGGGTTCTACATAGGGGTCCCTCACCCGCCTTATATAGGCTGATGGGCTCTTGGGTTACAAGTCAGGTTCCTTCTATATCTCCTACTCAGTTTAGATTACAAGAGATCAAACAGAATCATCATCCCTATCTTTCCTCCTTTGTATCCCGCGAATCCCGGACCTCGAGTCCGAGTCACACGCCAACTATCGGGGTTTGGTACCGGTAGTGCCCCATGGGATACGTCACGAGGTACTTTTGGGGCTGTCGAAATCGGCGTAGCTCGATGGTTCATTTGACGAGCGACAAAATACCAAGGTTTATGCTGGTTCGGGCTGCGAGATGCATAATACCCTACGTCCTGTTTGTGGCTATTTGTACTGATTTGATGTCAAGATTACAACAAAAGCTAGGGCTTTGGTGTGCAAGGGCATGGTTTTGTGGTATGAGATGAGTTAGAGTTCTACATAGGGGTTCCTCACCCACCTTATATAGGCCGATGAGTTCTTGGGTTACAAATCAGGTTCCTTCTATATCTCCTAGTCGGTTTAGTGTGCAAGAGATCAAACAGAATCTTCATCCCTATCTTTCCTCCTTTGAATCCAATGAATCCCGGACCTCGAGCCTGAGTCACGCTCCAACTGCCAGGGTTTGGTACCGGCAGTGCACCACGGGATACGTCACGAGGTGCTTTTGGGGCTGGCGAAATCGGCTTAGCTCGATGGTTCACTTGAGGAGCGACAAAACACCAAGGTTTATACAGGTTCAGACCGCGAGATGCGTAATACCCTACGTCCTATTTGTGGCTGTTTGTACTGATTTGTGGTCGAGATTACAACGAAAGCTAGGGCTTTGGTGCGCAAGTGCATGGTTTGGTGGTATGAGATGAGTTAGAGTTCTATGTAGGGGTCCCTCACTCGCCTTATATAGGCCAACGGGTTCTTGGGTTACAAGTCAGGTTCCTTCTATATCTCCTAGTCGATTTAGATTACAAGAGATCAAACAGAATCTTCGTCCGCATCTCCTTTGAATCCCGCGAATCCAAGACCTTGAGTTTGAGTCAAGTATCCATCCATGCTTCCCTAGATCATGGCGCCCCTGCCTTGATCTCCAAGCTTGCCCGACCACCTTTGGGCTTGAGTTGGGCAGTCGGCCCATGAAATCAGCCGTCTGTCCTTCTCAGGTCCTTCAATGGCCGATGTCTTGAGCCCACGCCATGAGGAGCTAGGGGATATCTGTCCCTCATAGTCCCATCCTTGGGACCAGTAGCAATAGCAGTAAGATCAACATCAGGATAATGAGTCTTGATGGTAGCAGCCATGTCAGTGACGGTCTCTAGAATTGTTTCTTCGAAAAACGTCTCGGCAGAACTCAGAGCCCCGGGTAGTCTTACAACAATGCGCCGATCGCTGTCCTCTGGCGCCAGCATGTCCACAAGGGCTCTGACACCAGTCTCTAGGGTTTTATAATGCGTCTCTAGCTGACTGTAGATGGTTGCCTGCCTGCCAAGCTCTACCAGGTCCACCGAGTGCTGCTCTATCAGCTCAGTCACTTTGGCATCAAGTTTCCTCGCATCATCATGCGCCCGATTGCATGTGGCGGTCAATTCTTCAATACTCTTGAGTGACCATGAATTTTCTTCAAGACTCTAATCCTGGTTGTTTTTAAGTAAAGATCAGGCAGTGGCAAGTAACTTATATGACATGTCAAGATCTTTTGCAATTACCTCATAAGCAGACTTCTGATGGGTCAATTCACCCTTTAGTTTCAAGGCTTCGGCTTCCGCTAGGTTCTTCCCCTGCTTGAGGATAACAATTTCATGCCTTTGATTCTCGATTATCAGCGATGCCTGCTCAGCCAGACCTAATTTTTCTGAAATAAGACCATTACATGGCACCCAGATTAGAGTCCTCCAGACAGAATATGATGACTGGAAAATTACAAGTGTTTCTTGCCTGTGGCTCTCTGCTCTGCAGCGGCCAATTGCTTCTTTAGTTTAGCATTCTCAGTATATATGTGGAACATTTCATGAAAGCAGTCCTACACCAACAACCAAGAGTCAGGCATCTGTCTAAGTATATGAAAAGTAAGATATCATTGAGGGCATGACATCCGAAGCATTACCGGCATATCCTTGATCATCACAAGAGCTATGTCGGTCGACCCTTTTGGCATTAACAATGATGGACTCGGTCAGGCAAGGCTGTACAGAGTCATTAGCTGTGGCTGAGTCCTCCTAGCGCTCCACTCTTTCAAAGGCCTTCTTCGGAGGGTCCATCCCATGGGAAGAGCCGACGAAATCAGGCGTATTCCCCTGGTCTCTTGACTACTTGGACCTGGCCGCTGGATGTGGAAGAGGACTCAGGCCTTTTGCCCATAGCGTCAGACTTCTCAATTGTTCCACGCTTCTGGGTATGGAGAGTCTCATCATCAGAAGGCTCATTCTCTTCACCGATAGTATGAGCTATTTGCAATGTTCTGCCAGCTGTGGACACACTGTGTTTTTAGATAGCTTGACAAGTCGCCCAGTGATTTGTCTCTAAAGTGGCGATTTCTTCTGTTCTCGCTGACTCCTTTCCAATCTGGTCGTCATCTACAACTTTAGTGTACAAATTTGATGGCATATCTCCAGCCGCGAAGCCATCAAGATCCTGAGCAGCATATTCAGAATCAGGTGTTATTTTTGCCCGAATTGGAGCCTCCCCAAGGTATGGAGGTTCAGAGAAGAATTTAAAACAGATACCGCAGTGATAGGCAGCAAGGAGTTCATATTTTTTTAGTTTCACTACAGCAACTAAATTGTAGTCTGCTAGAAGAAGTTCAGCACACCATACCTAATCTGGGGGGTTATACACTGAAAATAAATGAGGGGCACCGTGGTTTGTAATTTTCCCAGTAAAGCAAGCCTTAATTCGCACCTTGATCTCTGCCCGAGTGATCTCCCTGTTAATCTCACAGGTCGGATCATCTAGTTCAGAGTAGAACCAAGCTTGGTGAACTCTGTCCTTCAGCAGTTGAATACTATGGTCCACAAAATCTATTGCTACAGCCATGGCTGTGAGGCCCCTATTCTTCAGATCGACAATCTTCTCCAACAAGGCCATAATGTCCTCCATCTAATCGTCCAGTACTCCTTCCTGCCAACTATCTCCACTTGCTGGAATACAACCGGAGTTGGTAGGGATAGAGTTCTCTGAATTTTCCATAAGGAACCACTTATCAATCTAGAATTGTTTGGATGACAACAAGGGCAAGTCTAGGTAACGCAGCCTCATGCTATCACGCAACTAGAATCTAGCGCCTCCAATATACATGCCCTGCCCATCCTTGCTATGGCATTTACAAAAATATAAATACCGCCAAAGATTGAAATGTGGTAGAATCCCTAAGCAGGCTTCACATAGGTGGACAAAGATTGACAACTTAATGATGGAATTAGGGTTCAGATTTGGCAGTTCTAGATTATAGTAATGAAGCAATCCCCGCAGAAATGAGCATATCGGAAGCCCAAGACCGCGGTAGAAATACTAAGTGAACACGGGTGTGAGATGGGGAAGAACTTCAGGGTACAGATGCCTAATTTATGTCTTCTACATAACGGTGGTCTTCTCTGGGAGCAGTCCAAGCTTCTAGAGGTCTTCAACGTGAAAATCCTCGACCGTAGTTGAGGTCCAGGCGAGCTTTGGGTCCAGAGGCTCCCCCACCATGAATGAGCTCGACGCATCTTGTGCGGCAGGGACAATGGATCCTGTGTTCATCTTTGGCACCACCTCCTTAACGCTGTGGTTGATCACCTTCGTCTTCAAGCGCATCCAGCGACCTAACAAAATGGGGGAGATTTACTAGCGGAAATGAGTGGTGGCAACAGTAAAACCTTAGCAATTTCGGGGAAGAAGATGTGCATGGTGCGAACTTCAACCAGCGTCATCGTATTTAATAGGTCATGCCGTCACTTCTAACAGAAGGAGCACCCAGAAACCTACAACCTGTGATGACAGGTAACGGCGCGACATGATGAACCCGAGTGCGCCACTCGGATGGAATACTACTTGGCTCTCCTAACTGAGTATCCTAGGGGCTAGACAATATTTACGCTGATGGGGGAATATTCTTCAAGCACTCGGCTGGTTCAAAACCAGGGTTAATTACTTAGCCTTTTAGATGGCACTTGGCTCTCCTAAGAAGTGTTCAAAACGACTCGGTCTTTTCACATCACTTCATTATACGTACTTGGCTCTCATAACCTGGTGCGTGTCTGCATTATACCAAGTCGGTCAACAACGGCAATAAGGGCATTATATTGCAGGGTATTGATTAAAGAAGACACATCAAACAGAGCAACTTCAACTTTATTCATGGATTGAAGGGAGTTCAAGGTACATCAAATCAATCATTTGGGTAGACGTAGAAAGAAGGGCTTTGGCTACTCGAGCCGCCCTTCACATCGGCAGCAGAGAAGATCAGCACCTTTCTCCTGGCCTATGTCTACACACATTTGAGGGGAGGTGGTGTCAGTGGAGGCCATCTTCTACATCACTGCCCCAGATCGTCAACATATCTGGGGAGAGAGTCCCGACAACCTCAAGGGATGCAGAAAAGGATGGCCAACTCAAACTTGTAGGTAAGGGAGGTCCCCATCTCCTCGATCCACTTGAGTTTGAGTGCGGCAGCATGGCAGCAGGGAAATTCCCAATGGCCGGGCAGGCAGCACCGCATTTTGGTGATGATAAATTTAGATCCATGATCAATTACCTGCAAGATGCATTGAAGCAAATGGTCACAGATCTAGGCTTCACCAACACCAGCGGTTACAAGAGATCTTCTTAGAAGCCTCTCATAACCAGATCAAGAATCAGGTTAGACCTGATAATGGCGGAGATTTAGAAGAATCTCATAACCAGAAGGAGTTTTAGCATTACACACGACTATGGCTATCCAGAAAAAGGCTTTAGCAGTGGTGGAACTCGTTGTGATGTTCATCCTATTTGATGATGAGCAAGAGGCACTAGGGATATCTATTTAAAGCCGACCGAGATAGACAAGCTGTCAACAAGCATTCATAACAGTGTCATCAATCGGTGCTTTTAATGCCAATACAACTGTTGCTGCCCAAGGCCTAACAAAAGAGGGTCAGCAGTGCAGTCTTGGAGCAGGTACTGGGCATGAGAATCCAATGACCGGTCTTGAATCACGAGTACACAATTTACATATGGGGCCAAAGGCGGAGCAATAATTGATGATAGAGAAGATATTACAGTATCTTTTCTAGCCTCGGGGGTTCGGATAGCGTCAAGTGAGAGAGATATTTTTGAAGAAACATAGCAGTGTGCCAGATGGTGATGCACTCGGTAGCGGTGCAGCGAAAAGCATTCAAGCACTCAGTAAGGGTGCATTCGGCTATGGATGTCTGTCGGCATATTGATTAACTCTCTAAACAAGCTCCAATATGCATTATCACACTTCTTGAATCTTGGGGGCTATGGGAGTGTTAAGGAGAAGGCTTTCCATAAATTTTTTACGGTAATTTCCTGAAGGTGCAGCTCAAACTTTTAAGTTGATTGTTACTCAAGTCAACTAGAAACTTAGGGGCTACTCCATATGGACTCCATCTTGCAATGGCCTCTATGCTTTGGATGGTGGGGTGGACTCCATAGTAACTTTCAAGATGATTCCTGCGAAATCATCATGAAGCTCAGGGGCTTCTTCGAGCCATATGCCCCCAGCTGCCCTATGACGGCTGATGGTATCATCCTAACATGTGGGCCGAGTGGTTTGACCCCCGGTCCAAGAAAGTGACTAGCGTGACCTTCAAGCAAACCACTCAGATCGCTTTGGAAGATGTTTGTGCGATCAAGCGGCCCAAACATGTTAGATCGTCATGTTCCTGCGTGCTATACACCATTCACGATCTCCTCACCCCCCCTAACCGATCTCAAAACCATCACAGGACCTACCCTGTGGTGGGCTGCTGGGACTAAACTCCCCCACTAATTGTACACTCAGTCAATAAAGGTGTCCTCACTTTGATGGACTCTTTGAGAAAGCCAACAACGGAATACCTGGAAATCATAGAAATGCTTCATAGGTAATTTAGGCCATTCCACTTTACCTGATTAATCAATTTATTTCTTCCATCCAAACCATTGATCTTTTGATGCGTAGAATATATGAAGACAGCTTAGTCCCAGTACACCCCAAGCCAATACCAAAAAGGCTACATGTACGACTAAACTTTCCGGTATGTTCCAATTGACTACATCGTTTAACTATTTATGCACCAGGACTTTACCTCTATTCCAATTCTTGTAGTCATATAAGAAACCAAGTGGCAACAATCATTGTGGTTACTATGTCTGTGAGGCCATGCACATTTTTGTAGGCACAAGGTCAATTACAAGAGACATCAATGTACGTTAAGAACACATCCAGTAAACACTTTCTCATTAATAATGTTTAAAAGCTTTGTTTTAGTATATTCATTCATATTTTTAGAAATACAGGTACTAAATCTGAAGGATCGGTGCCTCTCAGACGAGAGACTAACGACAATCCAAGATCAGTTGATGGGATTTATTTTTAAAGAGATTGTCAGCGAGAATGGAGAGTTTCACTGCCCACCAGATCATGCAGCAGAATAGAATTGATATGTATGAGTTTTGGAAACAATATAATGGACAAAATATTTTATATCATGTACCTATACAATGCTATTATTATGTAATAATAATATACGTATATGTACAACATATACTGGGATTATATATATAACAACGCATATAAATAATTATAAAAACGTGATTGCCATCACTACTTTAGTGTCGGGCAAGGATACAACACCGATTCTAAAAGGGTGTAAGCAGACACGTGGAAGCCATCACTTTAGTACCGGGTGGTGATACAATGCGTTGATAACATTGCTCGCAGCGCACGTGACTGTCATGACCATTACTACCGAGTGGGAACTACAACCGGTGCTACACTGGGGCCCACACATGCATCCTAACCGGCCTAGCTAGGTAAGCCTTAGTACCGATTATTGCCTTCGTTCCGCATCACCCGCTGCAGATGCTCTAGGTCTTTAGTGCCGATTCGGTAATGTCAGTTTGGATTTCAGCACTATAGGGGGTTACCAACCGACGCTAATGCCCCTTCCGTAGTAGTGAAGGGTCCGGTCTAATTGACGTGGAAAGAGCAATGGGCTTACCTCAGTATTCAAAGAAGATCCTTCAGAATCGACTCTTTGGTGAGAAGCATCGTTACCATTACAATAAAGGTTAACCATAGACGGTTCTGGTGTTTCCTTTCCTCGAGGCGATGAAGCATTGCTCCTATTGGTTGACTCTCCTGACTGAAGCAAAGGGCACGATGCTCAATATATATATATATATATATATGCTAGCCACAAGAAAAGACAATTATTACCCCAGAACACTTACAGATAATTCAGTTCAGTATGCTCAGAAACTGGAGGTGTGGGAGAATGAACTTTGGATCTTCTAGTTTTCAGGGTATTAGGGGCTTTTGGCCGGTGATGGTTTCATATCATCACGCTGTGCTTTGAATGACCATTAGAAAGCAACACCTTGTCAAGGGGTGGTGCTGACTTTTAGTACAAAGGCGTGGGAGCCATGGGCGAGTAACAAAATGCTTCTCCTGAACCATCAACTGGTAGGGTTCTTTCTTCACACTGCATCAAGAAAATATGTTAGGATGCCGAAGGATGTGTTGAAAATCAGGGTAACTATGGCAAAAACAAATTACCTTTTCTGGCAAAGGCTTGTGGGAGGAGTCGATGCAGCGGAGCTTGATGCTGAGTGGTCCATGAAACAGATGTATCTTCCAGCTATCCCTCTAGGTATTAAAACCTTATGTTGTATATGTGAACTCCATATCGCATGGCTTTGGCAGGTAGAACACAGTAAAGAGGGCATATGCATGGAAAGTCAGGAGTGGTTCGGTAAGATCGGCTCAGACTGAGAACTTCTCGTGAATGACAAAATGAGGAGAGGTCTGATTTAGACCAAACTAGCGAACGGCTATTGATAGGACTCATAGCCAAGTTTGGTAACTCTGTTGCTAGTACTCATACTCAATGGGAGTAGGCATGGACAAATCATCGCAGCATCTTTCTGCCGATTTTCATCATCATTGGCAAAGTTGTCTAATTTGAAGGAGGGATTTTCAAAGTTCTCTGACCCAGAATAGACATTATTGATGGCAGTGGTATTCACATTATAGAACAATTTGAACCATTTAGCCATCTCTACTTCATTGGGTTTACTACCTGGGAGACGATACAAAGCTTGACCAAAACAAGTACATCTAATCAGTTTGCCTGACAGATCAGGGAAAGATGCTTCCTCCAGGTTAGAAAAATCCAGAACATGTTGTTGGAAATATAATTGACACTAGAGCTACAAGAACCACCAAGGGCCACCTGACTTAATACGTTCATTGCTTAGCAACCTGGTAGAGTTTAGAGAAAGGTGTCAATACAGGATGCCCAAGAATAATTTTCCTAAAGCGAACTGTTGGCCAGTTGGCAACAGCATCGACTAAATTTGGATAGGTTTTAGTTGGAGCAAGAGAGGCGCCACAGAAGAGGAAATGGTCTAACCAAATATTCAGAAAAGCTATGTGCTCTCTATGGCTAACCACCCCCGAGCGTTTATTGTGGTAGTCGATGTACTAACTCCAGTTTTTGGCTGTAGCCTTGTCAATTATTTTGTGCTTACATTCTTCCAGAGAGAAATGAGAAGGACAATGAGAGCAGATATCTATGCCCAAATCATAGTTACATCCATCAGAGTAGGAGTCTTGGGACCTTGACCAAACAAGAAGCAGTTCAGCAAATCAGACCAAATGTAACTAATTGCCCTCAGTAGGTTCTTGTGCTTCTCTATGGGAGACAGAGTCAATAAAAGTGCATCGGCTATCCCTATATTCTGCTAGATAGAGGACTCATGATACTTGGCTACTCGTCTATACCAATTCACCCATTCTTCCATGGGGAATAGCCAAGCCCTAAGTTGGCTAGTCCAACATTCTGGATCTGGATTTCGAGCTATGAAAGGAATCTGTTTAGTTTTAGCAGAAATCAAATCCGCTGGAGGCTAAAAAGATTGAGGGGCCCAAGCTGAAAGATTTTGAAGTCAGAGAGTGAGGAATCAGGATATCATTCGGCTTACGCATTCACAAAAGGAAATAAGAATGTGAATAATGCAAAAAATATCTTTCCCCACAAAAGGAATAAGAGCCAAAGTAAGTACGTTCAGGCCAAAAATCCTTTGATGCAATGATTCCGCCATTTTTGAGCTTGCTGTGTCTTCCATGCTTAGGGCCTAAGACGAAAATGCTATACGAAAGGTATGATTGGCGAGTATGCTAAGACAGAGTGTGTGTTATCTATTATCAAGCAATAGCAAAGTTCAAAGTTCGGTCTCAATGTCGATTCCCCAAAGATGAGTCGATGGAACAATGGCTAAAAAATTTCAGACAAGTAGGCCCGAACTTAGAACTGTCTGCCGATCTACAAACAGAGCTGCAACGACTGAATGACAGAGGCCAGATCTGATGCCATGCTATCGGATCGGCTCATGACCAGCATGAAGAAGAAAGATATGGAGATTTAATTAACACAATACTTCATGTATTGCTGGATATTTTTACAAAGTGAAATATTAAACAAAAGGTAAACAAGGGGCTAATCCCCTTGGAAGCCGACACCACGGCTATTGGAGCCCTAATGGCTGCTAAGGCATCCCCACTAGGGATGATTATTCTACTATTGCTCTTTCACTGATGGCGAGGACCAACACCATTGGAGATGATGGGGAAGGGGGCTCCTTCCACTTCTTCGCCGACACGTCGAACCAGGGCATGTCTGTTGCCGGTCATTATTTCACGGTTTCGACCGCCAAGTCCTCGGTGAATAAATGGGGTATACACAAGATTCTATGCATTATTTACCTAACACTAACGAATTCCATAAGTTTTGGTGGTTTTCGATGTATCACAGGGAGATGCTCAAATTCCATGCAAAAAATATCAATTGGAGCAAGAGAAAATGTGCACAAGTGGGAATGAGAATGAATTGAAAATAACATCACTATGAAGTATCTCAAATACCCCCATGGACCAAACCATTGCAAAGCGCTCATGAAGATAATCAAAATGGAGTTTTGATTCACTCAATTTGGAGTCCGAACGCAAAAGTTATGGCCGTCGCAAGAATTGACAACGCTGAGAAGATGGACCATGGCCGCCCAGCCTCCTTACATGGCCGGTCGGCCATCACCTTGGCTGCCTGACCACTACGTGTGGTCACTTGACCAAGTTACATGGCCGTCCGGCCATGCCACAGTGGCAATTCGACACATCCTTCAACCTGCATGCAAAGAAGCACAAAGTGAGCTAAATCCAACCGTGCAATTGAGTATCCAATGAATCTAAGCGTCGGAAGGCCATCATACAAAGATTGGTGAAGTCAGCAATCCAAGGCAATCAACATACATCCAATACAGAGCTAACACATGGCTGCCCGGCCAACCTTTTGGTCCATTTTACACGTGCATCAACTTCCATAACTACCAACCGACATGGGGAGTGGATTTCAGCCAAAGGATGCACAAAGTCAGTACATTGGATGGCCACCCGGCCATGGTCAATGGCCAACAGGCCACCTACATGGCCAGCCGTCCACCCATGTGGCCGCCCGACTAACCGCCTTTGCTGCCTCACTGACCTTACTACTCCTATAACTGGAGAGGCACACTCCTACTCCAAAACTATACCTCTTCGGTGCTTTTATATACTATTCACCATGTAACTCTCTCTCCCTCTCGGAGGCACCCTGCGGGTGGTGCCTCCACTCTGAAAATAGTGTTTGATTAGGAGTTAGAGAAGTTCTGTTGTTTTGGAGTCAGTCGGAATCTTTGGTAATGTACTTTATTTTCTTACTTTAAGCATTACTTTCCAATTATTGACAAGTGCAAGTACTTTATTTGTCTACTTCATGCACTTATCTTCGTCTTTATTAGTAATTCGAGTGGTGTAGTTGCATTTTCCTTTTGGTCCACCATTTTGAAGCCTGAGTTGCGCTAAACTAGAATTAATTGATAGTTGTTATGCTTGCCAGTGTTACAATCCAACCTATATGCCAGGCTTTGGTTAGTTCATCTTCTTTGGCAAAGGATGAACTATTGTTGTTCAAGCTTTGCTTGAACACATTTGTAGTGTGCTGTGATGCCCTAGGCATCTCAAATGCTTTGCACTAAAAACATTAGCATAATGATATCTTTTCACTTGAAAAGCATGCATAAGCTAGGCCAATTGAGCAACTAAACCTAGTTTTCAGAAAAAGCTGTGTTTGAATTGTGGATATAACTTTAAGGCCATTGTGTTTTTCATAAAACCTTACATACCAAACTTGTAGGTAATCCCATAAGGAATGACTTTGGTATTTTGTGCTTTAGCATGCATGAATGTTGAAATCCAGTTTTGGGTCATTTTATGTGAAAATGTGACTTTTGCCGATTTCAGCCCTGTTTGGTAAATTCAAAATTTTGTGAAACAAAATTCAAAATCTTGCCATGTCATGAATACCAAAGTTGTATATCATGAGATTCTATACAACTTTGGTATAGTTCACCTTTCATGAAAATGCACCTAAAATGGACTTTTATAATTTCCAAGTTGGGGGTTTTAATTGGTCAAACAGGAGTCAGCAAGTTATTTTCAAATTTAAATCATTTTGTATTTGGAATCTGGTATAGGTCCTTTTGACAAAGTTGTAGATTTCAAAATGTACAACATTTCATTCAATTGGGTCTTTTTCAAATTCGGCTCCTAAATTGGTCAAATTTGCAAATTTCAGAAACCTAATCAGCTGGTCAAAGGGGGTTTATCTTTTTTCGATTTTCTTTTATTTTCTCGTCTGTATGACAGGCGGGACCCACCTGTCAGCCCCGCCCGCGCCAGCGCACGGACCCGCTCCCTCGCTCGATGCACCGAGTCTATACACCGTACTCACAAATCCTGGGATTGGCCCCACCTGTCAGCCACCGTGGTCCATAGACCGGGTTCACCCACGCGCCTCTCTTTTCTCTCCCCGCCCGCGCGCGCCCACGCGGCGCTGCGCGCCGAGCGGCCGTGGCCACGCGCCGGCCGTCCCGGCCGCCGCGGCCACGCGCCACTGCCGCGCGCGGACAGCGCGCGCGCGACGCGCCACCGGGGCGAGGGCGAGGCCGGCCCTATATCTCGGGTTCTCCTTCCCGAACTCGAGTTTTCTGCTTTTCCCTTCCGACCTCGCGCGTCCGCCATTGCCGGAACCCGCGCGAGCTCGCCCCCAGCCATCTCCGCCCACTCCCGAGCTCAACCGTCACCGCGCCGAGCTTCGCCGCCCTCGACTCTACCTTCCGTCTAGACCGCGTCGCCCGAGACCCTCCCACTTCGGCGTATTGCACCGCCGGACCTCGCCGGCCAGGGGCACTCGTCGCCGACCCTCCCCGCGATCTCCCCCGCCGTCTGAGGTAGTGGGTAAAGCTCCCCGTCTTCTCCTCTCTCTCCCCGGCACTCCGCGGCGAGCTCCCGAGCCCCGCAGGGCCGGGATTGACCGCGCGCCGCCGGAGCTCCCCCTCCCGTCGCGAGGAGGAAGACGACGGGAGGAGGAAGACGGACATTTTGCGATACCGCCCTCCGGGTTTAACAGTTTTATGTTTCCATACCGGGCACTGTGTACTGAGTCTTGTAAATCTTGCACAGGAACCCTCAGAAGCTATAGATATTTACAGATAGGTCCTGGATCTGTTTAATTTTGATTAAAATGCTTTTAAAAAAGGCTGAAACTTTGAAAAATCATAGTAAAGTGTATAAAAATCCAAAAATAGCAAACTTTGTTGCATTTTGTTCCTAATAAATAGATCTACAGAATGGGTATGATGGTTGAGTAGGAAAAGACAGTTTTGCCCCTGTTTTTGTGCAAGCATGAAAAACCTTGATAAATAGAAAATATGGCTAAAATGAACTCCAAAAATTGTGAAATTTGGGCAGAGACCTTTTTATTCTGTGTAGGCTCTATGAAAATTTTGGTAGCTCAAATGACCACTGCTAATTACCATTTTGCCCCTACATGTGTTTTTAGCATGGAAAATAAATGAAGAAATGTTGTTTATATAAAAATTAGGTTCTAAATGGTTATACCTAGTTTATTGTGCTCCTTATGGCATAAAAGAGTTCTAGATGGTAGTAGACATCGATCTTTTCGCATAAATCGATGCAACTCAGTCACACACCACGTTATTTTATGTGACAAGCTAAGCTGTCGTAGATGATGGCTTGTACGATTTCTTAGTGCGAAACAACTTTCGCCTCAATATGCGTAACTTTTTTCCATACATCATGATTCACCGCATCGCATCTACATCTGCATCGTGAAGAAGCATTACAGTAATACATACTCCTTTTGCATCCTAATATGCATATAGATTCTGCGAACGAAGAACCACCACTGGACCAACCGATCGTGACGGAGCCAGAAGAGGAACTGCACCCAGAGCCAGAGGACCAGCAGCAGGAACCCGACTACGCTCCGGAGGAAGCTACTGACCCTAGTGAAGAAGGTAGGCAGGATCATACTCTACCCAGCAAATAAATTATACTTGATGATTACGCATATGCATTAGGAGTTGTTTTGAAACAATTGCATTAGACTTCCTGGCCGCCCTGGCCCTAGCACCTATACATAGAGTTCGTAGGACGAGTATGCCTAGAAATTGCTAGGTACGAGTAGACACGAGTGTGTGTACTCGTCGCGTAGGTATTTTCAAAACCAAAAGCTTACAGAGTTATATCACTTGTATTTGTTGCTCATGAAGAAAATGGAGACCGGGCGGAGATTTTGTTTCAGTATTTACTATTCGTGATGTCGTATCCGGACTCCGCCCGAGTCGCATAAGGCCCGTCCGCTGTTCGTCTGCTGATCGGCATAACATTGCTAGAGTGCTTAACCGGGAAATGGGACCGGTGAAGTCTTACCTGGGTTGTCCGAAGTTTTCAAGGCTCCGCTCATCCACTTGCTGGAGGCCGATGGGCCCGGGGGCGCTTGTACTCGAGGGAGGGCTGACCCGGTGCGACCATGGTATCGCTCCTAAGGGAGGGCTGACCTGGTGCGGCCGTGGTATCGCTCCTGAGGGGGCACAACCCGGGGGTTAGGTGAGGGCGCTTTGAATCTTGGGACAAGACAGGTGGAGATGGGGGATATATGTGGGAACGCGATGGCTAGGATGCATATACCCCTGGCATGATAGTTATTCCCGGGAATTAAAAATCGATTCGAATCGCTGATACCCACCAGGTGTGGGAATGCCAATATCACTGTCGGGCAACGTAGTAATTACTTAAACTCCCGGTACCTTAATACTCATGGTTTTTGGAATACTACATGTTTGAGCTGAGTTGTTATCTTGCAAAGACTTACTGCTATGTTGGCAATCATAGAGACAATGAAACTTGTTATTTATGTTAATTAAGTTGCTGTTAAAAACTAAAAGCTAAGGATCTACTTGTTAGTAAGCTGCTTCGCGTCAGCCGTAAGCCAAATCCATTAAGACCTACTGAGTAATTAGTACTCAGGGTTTGCCCCCACATTTTGAGCGCAGGTATGGAATTCATGGTGTGCACCTGTGTTGGAGGCGGGGCATGCCCTCATGTAGGATGAAGTGACTAAGTGGCTCGAGGACAACATCGGTGGGCTCGATGTTGTACCTCCAATGCAAAACTTTTGGTGATAACATGGTGACCTAAACTTATATTTTCCGCTGCGAGAAACTTTCAAACTTGCTACCGTATAATATTATGTTGGACTGGTATTTTATGTAAAAACTGGTTTGTAAATAAATCTACTTTTATGCTATTTAACTGCCTGTGATGATGTTTCTGTTGTGGCTCCATCGTGAGTCGGATGTGTATGATGTCGGTTCCTCTGGGAAAAGGTAATATCGGGAGTCGAATGACTCTCGACGGACGACCGGGTTTAGTCCGGTCTAATCGCACTGCAAGCCAGAGGTGGCAGGTGTGCTTAGCCCGGATTAAATCGGCGGTTCCGCCACAGCTGGTATCAGAGCCGATCATACACAGACAACAGACATATCATCCAGTTTTGATTTGCAAACCTATTTTCGAAAACCCTTTTCGAAGTATTTGAAAAGTGAGATTATCGATATGCCCCTATTAAGGATGTTAGTGAAATACCAGGTGACATCGCTAACATTCTGACCTAGATAGAACTCATGTGCATATTCGGCGCTTTGGGAAGCAACATTTCGGCCATAGCCATCCCCAGTACTGGCGGAGCGCTATTGGGATTTGCGGACTGTTGCGAACCCTGCATTCATGCTGATAGGGCAGAACTCTTTAAGGGGGGTGGTCCCGCTATTGGAGTGTTTCGTGACCACTTTTCCTTCAACCAAAATTATAGCTAGATCTTGTTGGCCACCGTTTCTCTCCCCAGCAATTCCCCAGTACTGGAGGAAGACTGGGTGTGTTGGGAGAAATGGCGCCACTACGTCGTCCACCAGACGTAGCCTAAAGAAATTCGTGGGTGCCACTTCTAGAGTTAGAGTGGTAATGATTGGTTATGGTAATGATGATGATATGAGCATGCATTTTTCTGCAGGTGCACTAACCACGTGCGAAATTAAGAACGAATAGAGAACGACTAGTTGCATTAGAGAGTGCCGTGCATATATGTCACCGGATACTCGTCAGATATATACATTATACATAAGGTGTGTGATGTGAGAACGGATAGGACGAGTCATGCATCATGTTTACTTTTACTTGTTCATACATAGGGGTTTATCGCTAAAAGACAAATAAGTAAAAGGAAAGTCCAATGATGTTTTCCGCATCCATCACCCACTTAACCGTTGAAGTTATATGCAACCTATGCCTATCACTGATTAAAATCTCTTTTAAAAACAGATGGCCAGGACCAAGCAAACCGCTCGTAAGGCCACCAGTGCGAGGGGACTTCGCATACAGGAGGGAAGGGCTGCTCCCCTCCCACCAGTGACCCATACCCCTCCTCAGCTTGAGAATGGGATGGTTCACACCCGTTGCCGTGAGGAGAACGGCCTTGCGCAGATCCTTTGTCGGGCTCTGCGTGAGATGAGGCGCAGGCCGTGCCCTTTCTTCTCAGTGCAGACGGTGCACGCAGAGGGACACTGCATGGCCAGTGTTGTCCTTCCTTCGAGCCACACAGCGGTCCGGCAGACGCTCACCGTCTACGGGGCCAATGAGGAGGACGCTTACGACAAGGTCACCCTAGCAGCCATCACTTCACTCAGCTCCTCGGGAGCAGCAGGGATGTCAGTGCTTCGCTACCTCCCCACCGACGGTTACGACGACGAGTGGCTCCGTCGTCACAACATGCTGGAGGAGCGGATTGACACCAGGCCCTATGCTGCGACCATGCAGTTTGCTCACAGCGTACACGGGATGTATCTCCGTGCCGAGGACCGTGTCTCCCACTACCGCGACCAGCACATGTATGCTCAGGACCGTATTGAGGAGCTGGAGGCAGAGTTGGCCGAGGCACAGCAGCGCCTAGCGCAGTACGAGCCGGACCCTTCAGTTGCCCCTGTGGTGGAGGATGAGGGCAGCATGGTGTCTGACGCGCGTAACGGGCGTTAGAGAGTTTGGCAATGGCACTGTGTGGAGAAGCTTTTTGTAGATGGTGCACGTTGTGAGCGATGTTTTGTACCATATCGCTCTGTGCAGTTTGCCATGACTGTACTAAACAGTGGTGAGGTTGAGAGAACTCACTTATGTACGTCATGTAACCCGATGTAGAACCTGAAGTTAGTGTTCTGATGTGATGGATGAGATGGCCCATGTGTGTACTAGTAAACCCTTAGTTTTTAAGACTTTATAAGTATGGTTGAAGTAACTGTTAAGTGCGTATGGATAATGTGAATGATGCGATGTCGTTAAGCTTGGCCTTGAGAGATAAAGTCTAACTGTTTTGTTACAAATTTACCTGTGCTCACAAATTGCCTATAGTCCTATGATCTTGCTGTCACCGTATTTCTGCACATGGGCTATTGGGCTGAACCCATATGATTCCATTTTGCAGATGGTGAACACTCGCACGGGGCAGTCATCAGGGCAGTCAGCGCAAGGCGCTCCACCCCCGCCGGAGCTGGCCACTTTGGTGGTCCAACAAGCTGAGCTGATTCGGTTATTAGCAGAAGACCGTCAAGCCCGTGGGCAACAACAGCCGTGGGAGTACAGGCCACGTGGCATTACTTACCAGGACTTCGAGGGGCTGCGACCCCCGGTCTTCACCAACTGCCCAGAGCCACTGGCGGCAGACGACTGGCTTCGCACTGTCCAGTCCAAGTTTACCCTTCTGCCAGGGATCAATGAGCGAGAGAAGGCTCGATTTGCTGCTCAGCTTCTTCATGGGCCTGCGGGAGCGTGGTACGCCACTTTCCTTGCCATGCAGGAAGAGGGCCATGAGCCCACATGGGAGGAGTTCCGACAAGCTTTCCGGGCTCACTACATCCCGGCAAGTTTGATGGAGCAAAAGCGTCGCGAGTTCCGAGACCTCAAGCAGGGCAACCGGACCGTGATGCAATATGTGCAGATCTTTATCCACCTCTCACAGTATGCTCCGAGAGATGTTGCTACTGAGCCGGAACGGGCCGAGAGACTCCTCGAGGGCCTTGACCCTACCCTCCGGACTCACTTGGCACGGCGTTACCAGAGCTTCACTGAACTGGTAGACACTGCTCTCGACATGGAGAATCGTCTCCGTGCTGCTAATGAGGATCAGAAGCGCAAAAGGATAGCCAACACATCAGCGACGGGCCCTTCACAGAAGCAGAAGACCGCGTACAGACCTCAACAGCAAAATTATCAGCAGTCTCGCTATGTGGTCCGACCCAACCAACCAAGGTGGATTCATCGGGCGGCACCGCAGCAACAGTACCCCATATATCGAGCACCCGCACAGTTGCCAACTCCCCGTGCTCCCATTGTTCCGGGGCCGGGCGCTCCTTGTTACAACTGCGGCAAGATCGGCCATTTCATTAAGGACTGCAGAGCGCCTCGCAGGATCCAAGGTCCTGTTCCTGCGGGTGGAAACCAACAGAACAAGCCGAAGGGATTCGTACCCAAGACAGGTCGAGTGCACTACGTGCACATGGAGCAGATCCCTGCAGGAGAGCCTGTTCTCGCCGGTACGTTCATGGTCAACGGTCAGCCGACCGTCGTGTTATTTGATTCAGGAGCTACTCATACTTTCATTAGTCAATCATATACATCTAAGCACGGGGTAGAGACTTCACGTATAAAAGAGAAATATCAAATCACCGCGCCTGGGAACCCGATAAATACAAATCTGATAGTAAAAGGGTTAAGGCTGAGTATAGGAAAGGAAGATTTCATAATCAATCCTGTGGTGCTGCCACACCGGGGGATTGATATCATCTTAGGGATGAATTGGATGACAGAAAACAATGCAGTCCTGGATATTGGCAGCAGGACAGTGCAGTTAAGGTCTGGTGTCAGCGGCAAGATTCTACGGATACACTTGCCAAACCAAAAACACATGACCCCCACGGTCAATGCGACTGAACTACAAGAGGTTAAAAAGATACCAGTAGTGTGTGAATTCCCGGACGTGTTTCCAGAAGAACTTCCGGGACTACCACCAAAACGGGATGTAGAATTTGTCATTGAGCTCGTTCCAGGTACGGCACCTGTGTCAAAAAGACCATACAGGATGCCACCTGATGATTTGAAGGAATTGAAAGTACAGCTACAAGAACAATTAGACAAAGGGTTCATTAGGCCTAGTTCATCACCGTGGGGTTGTCCAGCTCTCTTTGTTGAGAAAAAGGATCATGGTGGGAAAAGATTGTGCGTTGACTATCGGCCACTGAATGCAGTGACCGTCAAAAACAAATACCCACTGCCACACATCGACATTCTATTTGATCAGTTAGCTGGGGCTAAGGTCTTTTCTAAGATTGACCTAAGGTCTGGCTACTATCAGATGAAGATTAGAGAAGAGGATATACCCAAGACAGCATTCTCTACCAGATATGGTTTATATGAGTATTTGGTCATGTCATTTGGGTTAACCAACGCACCGGCTTTCTTCATGTATATGATGAACTCGGTGTTCATGAATGAACTTGATAAGTTCGTGGTAGTATTTATAGATGACATACTAATTTACTCCAAAAATGAAAAAGAACATGAAGAACACTTGAGGATCGTGCTCACTCGGCTCAGAGAGCATAAGCTTTATGCCAAGTTTAGCAAGTGTGCATTCTGGCTGAAAGAAGTGAGTTTCTTGGGTCATGTGCTATCTGAAAAGGGAGTAGCAGTTGACCCTAATAAAGTAGAAGATGTGCTAAATTGGAAGCAACCAGAGACTGTGACAGAAATCCGGAGTTTTCTTGGTTTAGCGGGCTACTACCGCCGCTTTATCAAAGATTTCTCCAAAATTGCAAAACCTATGACCTCTTTGACCAAGAAAAATGCCAAGTTCATTTGGAATCCGAAATGTGAAGAAGCTTTCCAAACCTTGAAGAAATTGTTAACTTCAGCACCAGTGCTAGCTCAACCAGATATTACCAAGCCTTTTGAGGTGTACTGTGATGCTTCCGGTAATGGACTTGGTTGTGTCTTGATGCAAGAAGGAAGAGTAATTGCTTATGCCTCCCGCCAACTGAGGAAACATGAAGCCAACTATCCAACACATGACCTTGAGTTGGCTACAGTCGTTCATGCACTAAAAATTTGGAGACACTATCTGTTAGGCAACACATGTCACATCTACACTGACCATAAGAGTCTCAAATATATTTTCACCCAACCCGAAATCAATATGAGGCAGAGGCGATGGTTAGAGTTGATAAAAGATTATGATCTGGAGATACACTACCACCCAGGCAAGGCCAATGTGGTAGCAGATGCACTAAGCCGAAAAGCTCATTGCAATGTGATAGAGGTCCGACCTACAGCAAGAGTAATCTGCTGTGAAATGAGTGACATTGAAACACCTCCAGGACAGCCTGCAGAACTCTATAGTATCATTATTGAGCCCACAATCAAGGCACAAGTCATAGAAGCTCAGAAGCAAGATAAGGGTATGGCACATATCCGTGAAGGTATTAGTGAAGAGAAGAAGGCGTGTTTCACGCTTGATGACCAAGGCGTCCTGTGGTTCAAGAATCGTCTAGTGGTACCCAAGGACATGGAGTTGAGAAAGAAGATACTGGACGAAGCGCACACTTCAATACTCACGATACATCCAGGCAGCAATAAGATGTACCAAGACTTGAAGCAAAAGTTTTGGTGGACCCGTATGAAACGAGAAATCGCCAAGTATGTGTCTGAGTGCGACGTGTGCAAGAAAGTAAAAGCTGATCACTTAAAATCCGCTGGAATGCTTCAGCCGCTGGATATTCCAGCATGGAAATGGGAGGATATACACATGGATTTTGTGGTGGGTTTGCCTCGTACCCAAAAAGGATATGATTCCATATGGGTAATTGTCGATCGGCTCACCAAGTCGGCACACTTCTTACCCGTCAAGACTCATTATACTGCCGCCACCTATGCAGAGCTATATATTGCACGAGTTATTTCCCTACATGGGGTACCCAAGACCATCACTTCCGATCGAGGTTCGATATTTGTGTCCCGCTTTTGGGAACATTTACAATCCGCTCTCGGAAACACTGTGATTCGAAGTTCAGCATATCACCCTCAAACCAGTGGTCAAGTAGAAAGAATAAATCAAATCCTAGAGGACATGTTAAGGGCCTGTGCACTAACTTACTCCACCAAGTGGGATGAGTGTCTACCCTGGGCAGAGTTTGCTTACAACAATAGCTACCAAAAGAGCTTAGAAATGGCTCCTTTCGAAGCTCTTTATGGTAGGAGATGCAGAACACCACTAAACTGGTCCGAACCAGGTGAACGTGTTACCTTTGGCCCTGATTTAGTGGTAGAAGCTGAAGAACAAGTGAAACTCATACACCACCATCTCAAAAGAGCACAATCCAGACAGAAAAGTTACTCGGATAAAAGGAGGAGGCCATTAGTCTTTGATGAGGGGGATCATGTGTATCTCAAAGTATCTCCGATGAAAGGGGTAAAACGGTTTGGGGTGAAAGGAAAGTTAGCACCAAGGTACGTCGGTCCATTCAAGATCATTGAAAAGTGCGGAGCCGTCGCTTATCGGTTAGAACTACCACCACATCTGGCTGCAGTTCATGATGTGTTTCACGTCTCCCAACTAAAGAAGTGCTTAAGAGTGCCGGAGAAAGTGGTAGATACCTCTCAAATTCAGATTGAACCAGATCTCACATACGAAGAACGTCCCATAAAAATCCTCGATCAAAAGCAAAGATCAACCCGTCGGAAAACAATCAACTTTTACAAAGTTCAATGGAGTAATCATTCCGAAGAAGAAGCCACATGGGAGCAGGAAGAATACCTACACACTAAGTACCCTGGTTTTCTGCCATCCACCTCAAATCGGTACGTTACAACAGCTTAGCTTCTGGGTCTAAACTCAATACGTGCACCCAACACTAACTACAACCAGTTTAACCACCCACGACACTTCAAAAATCTCGGGACGAGATTTCTTTAAGGGGGGTGGGTTGTGATGCCCTAGGCATCTCAAATGCTTTGCACTAAAAACATTAGCATAATGATATCTTTTCACTTGAAAAGCATGCATAAGCTAGGCCAATTGAGCAACTAAACCTACTTTTCAGAAAAAGCTGTGTTTGAATTGTGGATATAACTTTAAGGCCATTGTGTTTTTCATAAAACCTTACATACCAAACTTGTAGGTAATCCCATAAGGAATGACTTTGGTATTTTGTGCTTTAGCATGCATGAATGTTGAAATCCAGTTTTGGGTCATTTTATGTGAAAATGTGACTTTTGCCGATTTCAGCCCTGTTTGGTAAATTCAAAATTTTGTGAAACAAAATTCAAAATCTTGCCATGTCATGAATACCAAAGTTGTAGATCATGAGATTCTATGCAACTTTGGTATAGTTCACCTTTCATGAAAATGCACCTAAAATGGAATTTTATAATTTCCAAGTTGGGGGTTTTAATTGGTCAAACAGGAGTCAGCAAGTTATTTTCAAATTTAAATCATTTGTATTTGGAATCTGGTATAGGTCCTTTTGACAAAGTTGTAGATTTCAAAATGTAAAACATTTCATTCAATTGGGTCTTTTTCAAATTCGGCTCCTAAATTGGTCAAATTTGCAAATTTCAGAAACCTAATCAGCTGGTCAAAGGGGGTTTATCTTTTTTCGATTTTCTTTTATTTTCTCGTCTGTATGACAGGCGGGACCCACCTGTCAGCCCCGCCCGCGCCAGCGCACGGACCCGCTCCCTCGCTCGATGCACCGAGTCTATACACCGTACTCACAAATCCTGGGATTGGCCCCACCTGTCAGCCACCGTGGTCCATAGACCGGGTTCACCCACGCGCCTCTCTTTTCTCTCCCCGCCCGCGCGCGCCCACGCGGCGCTGCGCGCCGAGCAGCCGTGGCCACGCGCCGGCCGTCCCGGCCGCCGCGGCCACACGCCACTACCGCGCGCGGACAGCGCGCGCGCGACGCGCCACCGGGGCGAGGGCGAGGCCGGCCCTATATCTCGTGTTCTCCTTCCCGAACTCGAGTTTTCTGCTTTTCCCTTCCGACCTCGCGCGTCCGCCATTGCCGGAACCCGCGCGAGCTCGCCCCCAGCCATCTCCGCCCACTCCCGAGCTCAACCGTCACCGCGCCGAGCTTCGCCGCCCTCGACTCTACCTTCCGTCTAGACCGCGTCGCCCGAGACCCTCCCACTTCGGCGTATTGCACCGCCGGACCTCGCCGGCCAGGGGCACTCGTCGCCGACCCTCCCCGCGAAAAATCATAGTAAAGTGTATAAAAATCCAAAAATAGCAAACTTTGTTGCATTTTGTTCCTAATAAATAGATCTACAGAATGGGTATGATGGTTGAGTAGGAAAAGACAGTTTTGCCCCTGTTTTTGTGCAAGCATGAAAAACCTTGATAAATAGAAAATATGGCTAAAATGAACTCCAAAAATTGTGAAATTTGGGCAGAGACCTTTTTATTCTGTGTAGGCTCTATGAAAATTTTGGTAGCTCAAATGACCACTGCTAATTACCATTTTGCCCCTACATGTGTTTTTAGCATGGAAAATAAATGAAGAAATGTTGTTTATATAAAAATTAGGTTCTAAATGGTTATACCTAGTTTATTGTGCTCCTTATGGCATAAAAGAGTTCTAGATGGTAGTAGACATCGATCTTTTCGCATAAATCGATGCAACTCAGTCACACACCACGTTATTTTATGTGACAAGCTAAGCTGTCGTAGATGATGGCTTGTACGATTTCTTAGTGCGAAACAACTTTCGCCTCAATATGCGTAACTTTTTTCCATACATCATGATTCACCGCATCGCATCTACATCTGCATCGTGAAGAAGCATTACAGTAATACATACTCCTTTTGCATCCTGATATGCATATAGATTCTGCGAACGAAGAACCACCACTGGACCAACCGATCGTGACGGAGCCAGAAGAGGAACTGCACCCAGAGCCAGAGGACCAGCAGCAGGAACCCGACTACGCTCCGGAGGAAGCTACTGACCCTAGTGAAGAAGGTAGGCAGGATCATACTCTACCCAGCAAATAAATTATACTTGATGATTACGCATATGCATTAGGAGTTGTTTTGAAACAATTGCATTAGACTTCCTGGCCGCCCTGGCCCTAGCACCTATACATAGAGTTCGTAGGACGAGTATGCCTAGAAATTGCTAGGTACGAGTAGACACGAGTGTGTGTACTCGTCGCGTAGGTATTTTCAAAACCAAAAGCTTACAGTTATATCACTTGTATTTGTTGCTCATGAAGAAAATGGAGACCGGGTGGAGATTTTGTTTCAGTATTTACTATTCGTGATGTCGTATCCGGACTCCGCCCGAGTCGCATAAGGCCCGTCCGCTGTTCGTCTGCTGATCGGCATAACATTGCTAGAGTGCTTAACCGGGAAATGGGACCGGTGAAGTCTTACCTGGGTTGTCCGAAGTTTTCAAGGCTCCGCTCATCCACTTGCTGGAGGCCGATGGGCCCGGGGGCGCTTGTACTCGAGGGAGGGCTGACCCGGTGCGACCATGGTATCGCTCCTAAGGGAGGGCTGACCTGGTGCGGCCGTGGTATCGCTCCTGAGGGGGCACAACCCGGGGGTTAGGTGAGGGCGCTTTGAATCTTAGGACAAGACAGGTGGAGATGGGGGCTATATGTGGGAACGCGATGGCTAGTAAGCATATACCCCTGGCATGATAGTTATTCCCGGGAATTAAAAATCGATTCGAATCGCTGATACCCACCAGGTGTGGGAATGCCAATATCACTGTCGGGCAACGTAGTAATTACTTAAACTCCCGGTACCTTAATACTCATGGTTTTTGGAATACTACATGTTTGAGCTGAGTTGTTATCTTGCAAAGACTTACTGCTATGTTGGCAATCATAGAGACAATGAAACTTGTTATTTATGTTAATTAAGTTGCTGTTAAAAACTAAAAGCTAAGGATCTACTTGTTAGTAAGCTGCTTCGCGTCAGCCGTAAGCCAAATCCATTAAGACCTACTGAGTAATTAGTACTCAGGGTTTGCCCCCACATTTTGAGCGCAGGTATGGAATTCATGGTGTGCACCTGTGTTGGAGGCGGGGCATGCCCTCATGTAGGATGAAGTGACTAAGTGGCTCGAGGACAACATCGGTGGGCTCGATGTTGTACCTCCAATGCAAAACTTTTGGTGATAACATGGTGACCTAAACTTATATTTTCCGCTGCGAGAAACTTTCAAACTTGCTACCGTATAATATTATGTTGGACTGGTATTTTATGTAAAAACTGGTTTGTAAATAAATCTACTTTTATGCTATTTAACTGCCTGTGATGATGTTTCTGTTGTGGCTCCATCGTGAGTCGGATGTGTATGATGTCGGTTCCTCTGGGAAAAGGTAATATCGGGAGTCGAATGACTCTCGACGGACGACCGGGTTTAGTTCGGTCTAATCGCACTGCAAGCCAGAGGTGGCAGGTGTGCTTAGCCCGGATTAAATCGGCGGTTCCGCCACATGTGCCATCCTCTCCATGTAGATTTGCTTGGTAGTCCCACTCGGCGACCGCGTGTGGTCTACCTGTGTATCCCAGTCCCATCGTTCAGGAGGCCCATAGGCGTTAGCTAGGTTCTTTTTCGGTGGCCAATTATCTACCCCCTAGCTCCTCGATGGTGCTAGAATTTTGCTCGACGCAAGTTCATAACTCTGTTGAGATCTTTTTGACCCCTAGCACGGATAGCTGTTGTATGCTAGCAGTGATAGAAGACCGTACAATAGTCCCTGTCTCATTGTCCTCCTAGCTTTACCTATTTTCTTGCCAACGGTGTTTGGATTGTATCCCATGGTGTTTGTGTAGGACTGAGACGTGCGACTAGAGGGGGGTGAATAGGAGCACTTTAAAACTCAAACTCACAACCCCCAAAATTGGTGCTTGAGAAAATAACTAGACACCGTCCACTGAACATATACGTGTCTAGCAGCGCAAAGGTGTCGTCCAATGAGAGAATACGCACCAAGCGAGAAAAACCGCGAGCCAAACCAACAAGGGCACCGAGGCAACGGATCTTGCAAAAACCGCACCAAGGTGCGGCTCACTGACTCACAGCAAGCAAAGAGAATAGTCTGGAAGTGGGGAATGCAAACACCAGAAGCAAAAACACCGCGGAAGAACAATCAGCAAGGAAAACAGCTACAACCCTGGCAGGGCCGGATTGTCCGGTGGCAGGAGCCAGACTGTCCGGTGGCACCGGATAGTCCGGTGACCTCTGCCAGACTGTCCGGTGGCAAGCCATGAGCAGGCCCCTACACTGGACTATCCGGTGGGCTCTGCCGGACTGTACGATGGAATCGGATTGTCTGGTGGCCCTGCCGGATTGTTCGGTAGAGTCGCAGAACAGGGGTTTTCACACCAAAAACTGACCAAATATTGACCAATCTTTACGAGATTTTGCACAGGCTATCTGGACTCTATTCCAAAGCTTTTCCCAAAAGATCAATGCAAAATTACCAAGGGATCAGCGGGAATTTCAGATCTCGTGAGATGGCAATCTTTGGGCAAGAAAGGGGGAAAACTCAAGGAGGACTTGCTCGTGGCAATCCTGCAGGATTGAGATGATCTAAGTCGTAATCTCCATGTCCTAGCAAGTCCAAAGGAGCTAAAAGAACAGGATTAACTCATGGGCAAAGCAAATCACCAAAAGCCCTTGAGATTCATCCAAAAACCAACTAGAAAGGGGGGAGGGAGATGGCTGCACACATGAGCATGAATTGGTGACGAATCTTGCCTTGATTAGAAGTGGAAAATAGTTTACAAGATGTTCCTCATAGCCTACCACCCTTCATCCTCCCACTAATGTAAAGTACGAGCCTAGGGGACTCTCAAATCCTAAGCTAAGCACCCGATTTGGTCTCTATGCTCTTGGCTGGTTGGAAACTAAGCCTAGGGTTTCTAGAGGTGGAAGAGTCCCCTAAATGACCAGCCACTAAGGTATATATAGCACAGGCCTAATCGACACAGTTACACTAAGACCCCCTATATTACAGAAATGTCCATAGGGGCCAAAACAGAAAAGACTCGACTTTCTCGGGGACGGACGACCACGATGGAATCTTTATCTTCTTCGTCTGCAAGCTATCTCTCGGATGACGTCCACATGGCCAGTAGTCTAAATCCGTCGATCGACCCCTGCTTTTGAAGTCAGAAACCGGGAAACTTTAGTGCTTCCTTCCTAGGCCTAGAACGGCCCACTCCACTCTATCTCGGTGAGAATGAGCCCATTCGCCGAGTCTAGTAACTTGGTGGTAGGGTGGCGGATTTGAGCGAACCTACCAACGCCCTCACCTGTTTTCACACCCTATACTCGGGTTGGAGCACCGCGATGGCACCTGGCATCCCTTGTCCATCAGGGTCGCCTCGCAGTCTTTTGGAGGTCTTACTCCTGTGGTCGCCGTGCAGCTCCTCCTTGTACCGAACTCCCATGGCCGACCGATGACAAGCATGCCTCCAGTCCTTCGAAGCGCTTCCATCTACCTCCTATCCATCGGAGGGCCTCCTGTCCATCAGAGGTCTTGTGCCCAAGTCCTTTTGGGTCTTTGGCTTTTGTTGACAATCACTCATCACTCCAGAGGCAATGGAGCCAGTCCATTGGCTCTCAATGAAATAGAACAACGACAAGAAAAACAAGCGTAAAACTGAAAAGAAAGAAGAAAAGAAGAAAGTTGCTCAAAATGCCCAAAAACCAAACACAAGCAAAGAAGGGCAAATTGAGGCAACAAAAACAAGTCAAAGATTGACCCCCTAAGACAAGGGAAACTGCTCAATGCAGTCGATCAAACTAAAGCATAACCCTCAAGAAAGAGGCAAACCAGCTCAACACAGTCATGCTTAGGCAAAGCATCGGCTCCTCGAGAATGAGGCAAAAGGCTCAACACACCGATGCAAGAGCATGCTAAAAGCTCAAACTCCCTTAATGCACAGCTTCCCCTGAATTCACAGCTCCCCCTCAACTAGATCTCCCCAGAATTGTCCCCCTTGGTCCATGAACACTCCTATTGGTCAACATCTTATCCCTCCCCCTTGTTGATAATGGACACATCAAGGGTTCATAGAATCCGACTCCCCCTGAACTAGACAACTCCCCCTCAAAATATACCATGAAATGCAGGAAGTGTACCATGAAGAGCTCAGCAGGGATGAAAAGCTAGTAAATACAAGTTCTAGCGTACAGAGCAAGTGAGGGCAAGGAAGCATACAACAAGCTCAACTGAATCTATCTTATACAGATCAGGAGCATATTTTTCAGGGTTGTTGAAAAGAAAGCATCACCAACATGAATAGCATCTAGCAAGATAGGCATGAATAGCAAGATGCTAGCCAAACATACAAGGTGTGCTACTCTCAACCAGAGCATATACAACAGGCCATAAGCAATTTAGAGACTTGCAGAATACAGATTTAGCAATTTGTCACTTCAAGCAGATTAGTACATGTGCCAGGGGTTATTCACTTGTCTTTGCCACTTCTTACCAACCAATGCCAAGCCTAGGTTCAGAAAACCATTAGAAGCTTAAGACAAGGTTTTGGTCATACACACCCTAGTCCAAGTTCATGCCAAAGTGCAAAGGCAAGCTATCTCAAACTAGAACAGTGTGATAAACAAATCCACCTAGATCTTTTCAATTCAGCTCATAAGACACACAAAGTGCACAGATTTAATTCAGATTTTAGGTTTAGGCAAGGTGTCATAAATGCTTAGGCATAAACTCAACTAAGGTATACGACTAGCATATCCAAGCATGAGAAGATAGCATAGCATTCAACATTTCTACACATGCTAGGTAGCCAAGTCAAGTGGTGATCATGATTTTTGATTTTCAAGAAATAAAAGTGACTTAGGTCACAAAAGATATTAAACAGATTCAAGGAGATTAGCCAACCATGATCATGCAA
Organism: Paspalum vaginatum; assembly: GCA_030272315.1. Lineage (NCBI taxonomy): Eukaryota > Viridiplantae > Streptophyta > Magnoliopsida > Poales > Poaceae > Paspalum > Paspalum vaginatum. The sequence continues at coordinate 29,834,112 of CM059018.1, read as the reverse complement.
GCAACTGTACAATCTAGCACAAGCAAGTACTAACTAGTCATTCCAGAAGAGCTCTAGTGCTAGTGAAGGTGAAAATGCATATGATACAATGCAATGCATGATGTGATACAAAATGCAGAGAAAACAAAGAAAAGCAAAGAAAAAGCAAAACATAACCTAAGCTAGAACAAAGTTACCCCAACCTAAAAGGGGCAACACACACCAAGCTCCCCACGCAAGCGAGCAAACGCGCTAAGCTCTAAGGGCTTGGTGAAGATATTGGCCACATGGTTCTCGGTCTCCACATGGATCAAGTCGATATCTCTCTTCTCATAGTGATCTCTTAGAAATGAAACCTCACGTCTATGTGTTTGGTTCTAGAGTGCAAGACGGGGTTCTTAGCTACAGAAATAGCAGAAGTAGAGTCTACTAGGTGAGGGATCTTCCTAAAGCTAAGACCAAAGTCACTCAAGGTAGCTCTCATCCAAAGCAGCTGGGAGCAGCAACTAGCAGCAGCAATGTATTCGACTTTGGTGGTGGAAGTGGCTACGCTAGATTGCTTGTGTGAGGACCAAGAGACAAGAGAAGAATAGATAAACTAGCCGGTGCCGGAAGTCAACTTGCGCTTCAACCGACAACCCACAAAGTCAGCATCTGAATACCCTCTGAGAGAGAGCGTCAAAGCTGAAGAGAACCAAAGACCAAGCTCAGGACTGTATTTTAGGTACCTAAAGATGCACTTCACCGCTTGACGGTGTGATGTACTCGGTGAGGCCTAAAAATGCACACAAAGGCAAACCACGAACTGGATGTCCGGTCTGGTCGCCGTCAGGTACAGAAGTGAGCCGATCATCCGTCGGTACTCTCTTTGGTCTACCACCTCCCCTTCTTCATCTGCATCAAGCACCGTTTGTGTTGACATGGGAGTCACCATGGGCTTGGAGTCTCCCATATCAAACTTCCTCAGAATGTCCTTCAGGTACTTGGCTTGGTGGATGAAGGTTCCTTCATGCCCTTGCTTGATTTGCAGTCCAAGGAAAAACTGCAACTCTCCCATCATGATCATCTCAAACTCCTTCGACATCTGCTCAGAAAACTTGGTAACAAGAGAGTGAGACGAGCCACCAAAGATGATATCATCCATGTATATCTGGACAATAAGAAGATCACTACCATGCTTGAGGAGAAACAAGGTCTTATCCACACTCCCCATTTTGAAACCTTGGTTTAGCAAAAAGGTTTTCAATCTCTCACACCAGGCTCTAGGGGCTTGTTTCAAACCATACAAGGCTTTTTGTAGTTTGTAAACATGGTTAGGGTATTTAGCATTTTCAAATCCAGGTGGTTGCATGACATAAACTTCTTCTTGAATGAAACCATTTAGAAAAGCATACTTCACATCCATTTGAAAAAGCTTAAAACCCATGGAAGCTGCAAAGGCTAATAGAATATGTATAGCTTCCAGGTGTGCAACTGGAGCAAATGTTTCCTCATAGTCTATCCCCTCTTTTTGACAAAAAACCATAGCCACAAGTCTATCCTTGTTCCGCACAACAATGCCATCCTCCCTTTGCTTATTTTTGAAAGCCCACTTTGTACCAATAGGATTGCATTGTGGCGGTGGCTCTACCAAAACCCAAACCTCATTCCTCTCAAAATTTCTAACTCCTCATGCATGGCATTAACCCAATTACCATCAGAAAGTGCGTGTCCAACATCCTTGGGCTCAAAGGAGTCAACAAATGTAGCATGAGCAAATAATGCGATAGAACCTATCTGGGACCTCAAAGTCCTCGCATGCAAATCACCAATGATCCCATGTGGAGGGTGATCCCGCTGGACCTGCCGAGATGTTATAATCTCGGAGGTCACCTCCCCTGTGTCCTCAGCGAGGCCAGCCTCTGCTCGATCTTGTAGTCAGGGGAGCGAGGAGGAAGCCGTCGGCAAAGGTCCTCCTTCGTCTTCAGAGCTCATAGTAGAGGAGGCAGGAGCTGCAGCCGGTGCAGTGGCTCCTGCATCACCTAGCATCTACCTGAACTTCCTCATCTTCAAAGATGGGAGTTCCTTCTTCATCATCACCTGAAAGCTCAAATGCAGGGGTGGTGCAAGGCATAGATTCATCAAAGGAAACTTCACAGGTTTCAACCATTTGTTTAGTATCGAGGATCCACACTCTATATGCCCTAGAGCTAGAGGCGTACCCAAGGAAAATACCATCCAAGCAACGAGATTCAAATTTGTCCCAATGCCCCCCCTTTTTGAGCACAAAGCATCTGCAGCCAAATGCACGCAGGTGCTTGACACTGGGCTACCTACCATACCGTAGCTCAGTACGAAGTCTTCCCTACGAAAGCTCGTAGGAAGATGCGGTTGGCAATGTAACAGGCCGTATTCATACCCTCATCCCAAAAGCGTCACGGAGTCCTATGCTCATCAAGCATCGTCCACACCATCTCCACAAGTGTGCAGTTCTTTCGTTCCGCAACATGGTTCTTAGGTGGGGTATAAGGAGATAAGAATTGGTGATCAAGACCTAGGTTATGACAGAAGGTTTCAAAACGAGAGTTAAAAAAATTCTCCGCCATTGTCGCTGTGGATAGCCCTCATGGCCTTATGACTCTCATTTCTTAACCTCAAGACCAAATCCCGAACATAATTGAAAGCCACATCTTTGAATTCCATGAAGAACACCCATGAAAAGCGAGAAAAGTTGTCTACAACGACAAGCACATACCACTTCCCACTAACCGACTGAACCCGAGCAGGACCAACCGTGTCCATAAGCAGCAGCTCACCCAGGTAAGAGGTCATCACCTGATTGATAGGTACATGAGAAGCGGCAACCATCTTGCCATGACAACAGTGGTGGCACACTAAGTCCTTTTCTGCTCTCAAATTAGGCAATCCTTGGATCTGACCCATCGAGCTCAACCTCGCAAGCAGATCAAAAGTCAAATAGCCTAGCTGTGGCGGAACCGCCGATTTAATCCGAACTAAACACACCTGCCACCTCTGGCTTGCAGTGTGGTTAGGCCGAACTAAACCCGGTCGTCCGTCGAGATACCCAAAAAGGGCACTCGATGCAACCATCACCCAGGGATACCGACATCACACACGTTAAGCCCTCGAAAGAGCCACAACAATTACAACAACCCACCATTTCTTACAAACATAGATTGATTTGTTTGAGAATATTTACTCAAAATGGGGTACAATCATACTGAAATAGAATTCCAAAATAACCTCAGCAGCGGAAACCGTAATGTAATACTGATATACTCTTGCAGCGGAAAAATAAATCTTCGAGCCATGACATTGAGCCCACCATTGTCATTCTCGATCATGAAGCTCCTGAAATAAAAACATCAACAACGTAGGGGTGAGTACGTGAGGTACTCGTAGGACTTACCCGTGGGCGGTTTCAACCCGACACATTTGAGAGTATGCAAGGCTTTTTGTGGACTGGACTCTAACCCGCGCAAGCTTACTAGAAGTGAGTCCTTACTGTCAAGTATCATTTATTTCTAAAGAATAAGTCTCATTTGGTTCATTATAGTTATTATTATCATCCATAGCTCATATACATCATCATCCCAACACTTATGTCATCATAAAGGAACTTGCGGAAACGTAACATACAAGTACAAACATGTAATATAAAAAGCATGATTAAATGTACAAGATATTAAAGTTATTACTACGTTGCCCGTGTGCGATACTGGCATTCTCACACCTGGTGAGCATCAGCGATTCGAATCGATTTTTAATTCCCGGGAATAACTATCATGCCAGGGGTATATGCTTACTAGCCATCGCGTTCCCACATATAGCCCCGATCTTAACCTGTCTTGTCCCAAGATTCAAAGCGCCCTCACCTAACCCCCGGGTTGTGCCCCCTCAGGAGCGATACCACAGCCGCACCGGGTCAGCCCTCCCTTAGGAGCGATACCACGGCCGCACCGGGTCAGTCCTCCCTCGAGTACAAGCGCCCCCGGGCCCATCGGCCTCCAGCAAGTGGATGAGCGGAGCCTCGAAAACTTCGGACAAACCCAGGTAAGACTTCACCGGTCCCATTTCCCGGTTAAGCACTCTAGCAATGTTATGTCGACCAATAGGCGAACAGCGAACGGGCCTTATGCGACTCGAGCGGAGCCAAACGCACACCACATAATAAAATTATTCTCCGCCCGGTCTCCATTTAAATCATGAGCATAGTATTACTTTCTCAGTAGTAAAAGTTTTGTAAGCTTTGAAATCACTTACGTGACGAGTGACTCCTTTCACTCGTGTCTACTCGCACCTAGCAGAGCCTAGGCAACTCGTCCTATGAACTCTATATATAGGTGCTAGGACCAGGGCGGCCAGGGAGTCTAATGCAATTGTTTCCAAGCAACTCCTAATGCATATGCGTAATCAACAAGTATAATTTGTTTGCTGGGTTGAGTATGGTCCTGCCTACCTTTGTTGTTGATAACTTGAACAAACTAAACTAAAGTTAGTTTGCCGGGTTGTGAGGCTCTGCCCCAGGCAACCCCTTGATCACTTGGGCAGCTCCTCCTTCCAAATACCACTTCAGGGGCCTCCAGGTGGTATTTGGGCCTTAGTTGGTCTTTTGGACACCGTTGCTCGAAGTAGCTTCACCCTCTTGCTTCCCGATCACGTCGCTGTAATAGGCGTCACTATATGAATGATATGCATGATGCAGTGCATGAGATACATGAAGATCAAGCACTCATTTGAGCAAACATTTCAAGGACAGGGACAGGGACAATATCGAAAGATGTTTGATTTCACTACTTAAGCAAGAATTACTTTTAGCGCTAGTGACATTAGTACTTTTATAGACCTAGAGCAAGAATTCACTCATGCAGGTTATATATATAAGCTTATCAAGTTGCGAATCATAGGGGAGACATGTTAAATAGCACTTTCCTATTTTTGTTTAAATGACCCTAACATTTGCCATTTTCAAAATACATAGCAATCAGCAAGCAAACCCATAAAACTTTATTGTTGGGCTACATTGAGTCATATGGGTACAATATAATTTTTGTGAATTTTTCAGGATGAGTTTTATGTAGTATATATTTTCATATTCTAATAATACACTAAATACATACATAGGGGTAAAACAGGAATTAAGCATTGCGTGCTAGGGTTTCCAAAAATCACCATAGATCTTAATCATCATATAAAAGCTACTGTCCAAGTTTAGTAATTTTTGAAGGTGTTTAACTTTAGTTTTGCTAATTGTTTAAGAAATCATAACATGCAAGCAATTAGGGGCAAAACAGTCCTTTTCCTACTCAACCATCATATCCATTCTGTAGATCTACTTAATAGGAGTATATTGCAACAAAGTTTGTATTTTTCTGATTTTTATTTGATTTATTACGAATTTCCAAAGTTTAAACCGAGAAAAAGAATTTAAAATGAAAAAGCCCACTGGTGGGGACTAGATCGGAAATATCCGTAGCTTCCAGGGTCCTGCGTGGAATTTGTCTAAGACTCAGTGCACAGTAATCAAACAGGGCGCATAAAAATGAAATATGACAGGGGGATTTTTGTAAAATCACCATCTTCTTCCTCTCGACAGGGCAGGGGGCGCGCGGCGGCCGGCTTTCCGCGTACGGCGCGTCGCGTGGGGGCGCCGACTTGGAGCCGAGCGGGTCTGGGAAGGTGTTCCTGGCGACGGGGCTTCTTTCCCCCAAGACGGTGTCGCGCGAGGTCGCGACGGTGGCCGAGGAACGCCGGTGAACTGGACGGCGGTGGCGCACGGCACTTGGGGCGGCGCGGGGCGATTCCAGCCGGAGGGGAGGCGGATTCGAGGAAGTGAAGAGCGCTTGAGGTGCGCGGGGTGGTGGCGGTTCTGTTGGTGGGGTCGTGGAGGCGCGGGGATGGCCCGAGGTGGGACGTCCACGGTGAGGCGCGGCGCATCGGGGCGGCGTGCGGTGGCGCCCGTGGAACAGGGGGAAGGAGGTAGGTGGGGAAGTCAAGAACGCGCGGAACCGAACGAGGGGAAGGAAGCGGTGGTGGAGCGCACGTCGGTAGGGCTGGAGGAGCACCGGAGGAGGCAGGCGCGAGCTCGTGGCGTCGGCCGGTAATGGCGGCCCGGCGCTCGGTGCGCGAGAGCAGAGAGCAAGAGGGAGGGAGAGGAGAGCGGAGGGGCGAGTGGGAGGTGGCTTCGACCTCAAGGAAGCCGGTGGGATGGAGGCAGGAGCAGGGCGCGGAGCGGGCGGCGCGTGGCCGCGGCGTGGCGAGCAGGGCAGCCATGGCGTGGCGCGCTGGCGTCCTTCGCCCGCCGCGTGGGCGCAGGGGAGGGGAGAAGGAAGAAGGCGTCGCGCGGGTGGACGCGATCCATGGACCGGGCGAGACCGACAGGTGGGGTCGGGGTGAGGAGGTGGGTGAGAGGTCTACGGACCGGGTGCACGGAGCAAGGGAGTCGGTGGAATGCGCTGGCGCGGGCAGCCCGACAGGTGGGGCCCGCTCGTCAGTGACTCGAAGGAAAATAAATTCGGGAAAAAGAAAAATGCTGTTTGACTGCTGAGACATGTTTTAGAAATTGTTGTTTTTGAACATCCTAGGAGCCGAATTTGACAAAACCCAAAATACAAAAGTTGTTCTAATCTTCTAGATCTACAACTTTGTCAAAAGGAGTAATATCATATTCTAAGTTGAAATATGATTAAATTTGAATTTAACCTGCTGTCTCCAGTTTGACCAAGGTTTAGTACAAACTTAGAAATTCCTAAAGTCTATTTTATGCTCATTTTCAGAGAAAGAGTATTATACCAATGTTGTGTGGTTTTTAATTATCTACAACTTTCTTATATGATGTTTTGCATGATAGGGACTTTTGATTGCTCAAAATTTGAATTTTCCATTCAGGTCTATTTGGGCAGAATTCACTAGAAGATAGAAAATGAGCTAAAACATCTTGCAAACCTTTATGCATGTCACCACATCCAATAACAAAGTTGATCTACCTAAAATTGTCTACAAGTTTGTTATAGAGAGTTTGGTCCAAAACACATCATATTTTAAACTATAGTCACAAATGCACTCAGGGGTTTTTCATATTTTACTGAAAATTTTTGACTTCGTGATTTACTAACCTAGTTGTTGCTCTTCTCTAAACATTATTAAGCCAGATCCTTGACTACCACTAATCTAATCGCGTGTTAAGACTTTCGAGATGCCGGGGGCATCACACTAGCCTCATATGCCACTTCCAAATATCAGCAGAAGGACCAACTACCAAACACCGAGGAGGGCCAGAAACAGATGCAAGGTCAACTTTAAAAACCTGCCCATAGGGCAAAATCCGACAAACAAGGTTTTCCTTAGCATCAAGCACACGAGAAGAACCCTCCTTAAAGCGAACCTCATACCCTTCCTTGAGAAGTTGTGAGACAAAAACCAAATTGAACCCCAAATTCCTCACCAAAGCAACTTCTCTCAGGGAAAGCTTGCCAAAAAGCACAACAGAACCAACACCCAACACTTTACCTTGACCATTATCCCCGAATGTGATGTACTCCTTAGTGCTCACGGGGTTCAGGCTGGACAACCATCTGTGGTGCCCTGTCATATGCCTAAAGCAGCCAGAGTCTATGATCCATATGTCCTCCAAGCCTCGATCCGGCAAAATCAAGGAAAGTGAGAGTGAGCAAATGGTCCGGCACTGGTGTTAGTGAAACTGCTGAACCAGTGCAGAGCCATCTGCTCAAAGGTGGGAAAAGCACAGTCAAAGTAAGCATCCTGACGATCTGGGTACCCACGACCTCCAAAGCGTGATCTCTCAAACCCTCCACCAAAGCCTCGGTCACGAGGTCCATAGCCGCTCTGAAAATGAATAGGAGCTCGGCCGGCAAAACGTCTCTCACCACCAGGAGCACGGGCCTGAAAGCCGGATCCTCTCTCACCACCAGCAAAGCGGTCTCTCATCTCACCGAGATGGGAAGGATCCTACCTACCACCCTAGTAGAACTGATCTTGGTTCCCCCAAGCTCTCTCCTCCCTCTCAGCCCACTTCCTCCTGAAGCAGAACCCCTCCAAGTGACCATTCCGCTGGCAAAAGTCATAGTGGTAGATAGGTCCCTTGGGCATAGGCTGGAGCTAGGTGTTGGGCTTCTGGTGCGGTGGTGAAACTTTGGCAGGTGCTGGCTGCTAGATTTGCTTCTTACCTGAAGGCTTAAGCACTTCTTCTACTATCTTGTCCAGCTTGACTTGTGGTGGCTTGGGTGTCCAATATGACTTCCTTGGGGCAACCTTGGGAGGCTCATGGTAAACCCCATCAACAGTAGAGTCAGGCTTGGGAGAGGTAGTGTTAGGCTTGATCGGGGCACTTTTCTTCTTACCCAAGATACTACACTCTCCTAACCCAAGTCCATTGGTGTCACCCTCATCAAGCTTGTTTGCCTCTATGATGATCCTAAGCTGAGGTTCCCTTGCATACATCCATCTTAGCACCCCTCTCAACCTACAGTTATCCTCTTCAAGGATCAACTTCTCCTCTCTCAGACCCTCCAGAATCAAAGTCTAGGTAGCACAAGTGGGACAGTCTAGAGAGGGAATCACAGGAGCAGACTTGTCAAGCTTCCTAATGGTGGCATCCTTCTCCATCAACTGCAGCCTCAAAGTGAGATAGCTCTCACATGTATCAGGAGGTGCTGAAAGCACCTCAAGGTCAGCTCACACTTGGTCAAGCTCACTCCTCAAGTTAGGAAAGACCATACACACACCGAAAAGCATGGGTCTAGTCCTAAGCTCCTCCAACTCCTTGAGCTGCCCCTCACACTTCACCTTCAGCTCAGCTATGTCAACTTATAGGTGGAGGCAAGACTCACTCAGGCACCTCCCTCAAAGGTAGGTTCATCCAGTTTAGAATGGATCTTGCTAAACTCAACCTTCAGCCTATCCATCTCCTCTACCTGATGAGCATACTTGCTCTTCTGCTCACAAAGGTCACTCATGAGGGACTCACAGGTAGAGCACTCAAACTCACTAGGCTGGGTGTGCACACTCTTTAGCCTCTCAATTTTAGCCAAAGCATCAGCAAGCTTGGCTTTCTGCTTCTGCGGCTTCTTGGCTACCTTCTCCAACAACTTATCCTAGGCTTTCAACTCATGACTATTCCTCTCCAGCATATCAAGGATCTCAGGCTTGCTCAGGAGTTACCTCTTCATGGGAGGAGTCGTTGTTGTTGCCCTTGTCGTCCTTGTCCTCAAGCGCCATGGAGCAAAACGATCTTCGGTTCACCTTGTGCTTGCTCTTGGACATGGTGGAGATGAAGCAGAGGCCAGCTGGACTGCCATGGTCCCTCCTCTTGTCCCGCTTGGTGACGATCTCCTCATCGCTTGAGCTTGACAAAGATGAGGAGGAGGAGGAGGACAATCTGCTACAAAGACCACCATGCTCAGCGAAGAAGGCCTTGTCCCGCTTCTAGTTGTCCTTCTAGTAGCTCTTGAAAGCCTTCCTGAAGTTCTTGATCTTGTCGGAGCAGTGCTTGGTGTGGTCACGCTTGCCGTAGTCGTGCTTGTTGGAGCGGTGCTTGCTGAAGTCACGGGAGTGCTTCTAGCCCTTCTTGTAGTTGTCGTTTTGCTTGTTCGGGCACTCGGCGATGAAGTGGCTGACCTCTCTGCACTCAAAACACTTGGGTTTCTCACCCCTCTACTTGCTCATCTAGTTGTGATAGGCGCACTGGAAGCAACTAGACACCAAACAAAGCTCATCAACCCCAAGTGATGCCAACTGCTCCTCTGTTACAGACATCAAAGTAGAGAACGAAAAGCCGTGAAGTTGGGGGTTAGCAGCAACTTCCTTGGAGCTAGAAGCCAAGGCCAGGCTCTTGGAGCTGGTACCATTGAGCATATCTGTCATCTGGTAATCAACCACTGTGGCCTTGAGCTTGCTGTAAAGCTCCTCAACTCAAAAGGTGTGATACCCTACTGACTCAAGAATGGAGTTCTTCTTGATCTCCCACACATTCCTGTCCAAGGAATACAGCAGCTTGATAGCCTGCTGATGGTCAGTGTATGGGAGAACAGCGGGGGCAGAGTTGGCACAGTGCTTGTTGATGATCGACTGAAAATGACCAAACACGGCATCCATAGACTCTCCCGACTTTTGGAAAAAGTTCTCATACTCACGCCGGTAAGTCTCAACAAGCCGACCCTTAACTGTCACCATCCCCTCATGGTGTGCACTGAGGAGGGACTAGATCTCACGGGCGGTATCAAGGTGGCTCACCCTCTCATAGTCCGCCGGACCAAGTCTAGAGAAGAGAAAGTTCACCGCCTTGTAGTTTGCCTCATGCTGAGCAACGAGCGCCGGTGTGGTGCGCTCGGCAATGGGGAGCACCGTGAAAGTCGTACTCTGTGTAGCATTCCATATGTCCTACTCTGGCTAAGCAAGAAAGCTTTCATCCTACCCTTCCAGTAGGTATAGCCATCTGAGCTGAGAATCGGAACCTTCCCAGAGTGCGCCATAGCCGCTACTGGTTTCTCACCTATAAAGGTATGAAGAAACCTAACCGGCTCTCATACCAATTGTAGGACCGAGATGTGCGACTAGAGGGGGGGTGAATAGGAGCACTTTAAAACTCGAACTCACAACCCCCAAAACTGGTGCTTGAGAAAAAAACTAGACACCGTCCACTGAACAGATACGTGTCTAGTAGCGCAAAGGTGCCGTCCACTGAGAGGATACGCACTAAGTGAGAAAAACCATGAGCCAAACCAACAAGGGCACCGAGGCAACAAATCTTGCAAAAACCACCACACGACACTCACCGCACCAAGGTGCGTCTCACTGACTCACAGCAAGCAAAGAGAATAGTCTAGAAGTGGGGAGTGCAAAAACCCTAAGCAAAAACACAGCGGAAGAACAATCAGTAAGGAAAACAGCTGCAACCCTGGCAGGGCCGGATTGCCGGTGGCAGGAGCCGGACAATCCGGTGGCACCGGAGAGTCCGGTGACCTCTGCCAGACTGTCCGGTGGCAAGCCAAGGGCAGGCCCCTACACCGGACTGTCCAGTGGGGTTTGCCGGACTATCCGATGGAACCAGATTGTCCGATGGCCCTGCCGGATTGTCCAGTAGAGGCGCAGAAAAGGGGTTTTCACACCCAAAACTGACCAAATCTTGTCGAATCTTTATGAGATTTCACAGGCTATCTGGACCCAATTCCAAAGCTTTTCTCACAAGATCAACGCAAAATGACCAAGAGATCAGCGGGAATTTGAGATCTCGTGAGATGGAAATCTTTAGGCAAGAAAGGGGGAAAACTCAAGGAGGACTTTGTCGTGGCAATCCTGCACGATTGAGATGATCTAAGTTATAATCTCCATGATCCAGCAAGTCCAAAAGAGCCAAAAGAACATAATTAACTTGTGGGCAAAGCAAATCACCAAAAGCCCTTGAGATTCATCCAAAAACCAACTCGAAAGGGGGGAGCAAGATGGCTGCACACATGAGCATGAATTGGTGACGAATCTTGCCTTGATTAGAAGTGGAAAATAGTTTACAAGATGTTCCTCACAACCTACCACCCTTCATCCTCCCACTAATGGAAAGTACTAGCCTAGGGGACTCTCAAATCCTAAGCTAAGCACCTATTTGATCTCTAAGCTCTTGGCTGGTTGGAAACTAAGCCTAGGGTTTCTAGTGGTGGAAGAGTCAGCTAAATGACTAGCCACTTAGGTATATATAGCCCAGGCCTAATCGACATAGTTCACACTAAGACCCCTATATTATAGAAACACCCGTATGGGCCAAAACGGAAAAGACTCGATTTCCTCGGGGACAGACGACCACGATGGAGTCTTGATCTTCTTTATCTGCAAGCTATCTCCCAGATGACGTCCACGTGATCAGTAGTCCAAATCCGCCAATCGACCCTCGGTTTTGAAGTCAGAAACCGGGAAACTTTAGGGTTTCCTTCCTAGGCCTGGAATGGCCTACTCCTCTCTATCTCAGCGAGAATGAGCCCATTCGTCGAGTCTGGTAACTTGGTGGTAGGGTGGTGGATTTGTGCGAACCTGGCAACGCCCTCACCCGTCTTCGCACCATGTACTCAGTTTCGAGCACCACGGTGGCACCCGGCATCCCCTGCCCATCGGGGTCGCCTCACAGTCCTTCAAAGGTCTTACTCCTGCCGTCGTCGTGCCCCTCCTCCGTGTACCGAACTCCCATGGCCGACCGACGTCGAGCATGCCTCCAGTCCTTCGGACAGCTTCCATCTACCTCCCGTCCATCGGAGGTCTTGTGCCCATGTCCTTTTGGGTCGTTGGCTTCTGTTGACAATCACTCATCACTACAGAGGCAATGGAGCTGGTCCATTGGCTCTCAGTTTGGTGTCAATCATTCCTAGCTATCGGCTGACGTGAAAAAGTGGTAACAGCTGGATGAATAATAGTTTGATATCTCTATCTCAATGCTTCCCTATGGAAATAAATACGATACCTTGGAATACTTTCGGGTGAAAGCCTATAGCGGTCTCCATGAGCTTGTGGAGTAAAATTTGGTAGGCTAAGAGCCACCAACAAGTTTTTTTGGCGCCGTTGCCGGGGAAGCGCCAAGTTATAATGTTATTCTATTGTTCATTCTTTTGTTCTTGCTCTTTCTTTTTATTTGAAAATCCCAAAAAATAGAAAAAATAGAAAACCAGTCTTCAATCTTGCTCTATTCGTTGAGTAAATCTTGATCATGTTTTTCATGCTACCTAAAGTTTACAGTGCAACATGGTTTTTCATAAAAAAACATAGCTTTGGCCATGTGTGTGCCCAGAGACTAATTTTCAAATTAAGCGTGGTGCTTAGGTTGTATTAGCCTCTTTTTATTAAACGATGTGTCGGATAAATGAGCTATGTGTAGACTTTGGTAGTGATGTTCCATGGTAGTTCTTATACCGCAATCCTTGAGCTAGCTGGATCTCTCAAGTATCATGGAGACACAAAATCCCAGTGATGTTTCAAAAATGCACCCCATTTCTTTTCAATACCATGGATTTGAGTAAAGTTGGAGAGATGGAAGTCATGGTTTAGCAATAGGGTTTGTGCTATGTTTTGCTAGCACTGTGTGAACAATGGGCCCGGTGGTTAATACTCTTCACACATTTTGGACCCTTGTATGTGTTGTACACTAACCTGTTGCAGGAGGCATTCATTCCCCACATGAGAAGAGAGGCCCTGTGGCCAACATTATCATGCTCAACATCTTGCGATGCATCCAGCCCCTCTTGGGAAAATGTTAGCATTATGACAAGCAATCGTATATCACATTATGCTATCCTCCATGCTTGAGTTTGCACATCTAGTAGGCCACTGGTCTACTGCCCCACTGAGAAAGTTGCGTGCCCGATGGAGTTGTGGTGTAGATCCCAAAATCAGTAGGCATAGATGTCGGGAGAGATCCATCTTAAGCCCCACAAAGGCAAAAACAAATTAATGACCACAAGCATGGTGGGAATGTCGATGCCATGATGTGCAGTCGATGGCTGTGTGGCACATAGGCAGACAATGACATATGGCACATGTCATGTTCGACAAGAATCAAGCCGAAGAAGACAAATTAAACATGATAGGGAGAAAGTTTGGAACCAGCATCCAGTGTAGAAACCAAGCTTGGGGAGAAAACTGTCTGGCATTTGACAAGCTTCTAGAGAAACAACCAAATTTCCAAGCCAATGAAGCAGCGCTTAAAGGATGTCTGCTACATTACATTCCATTGACCAACCATGGAGTGAGAACTCAATGTACCTACTGTCTGCCGAGATGGAAATTTTTTGCATCGATACTTCCACAACAGCATCGATGAAGGTAACCCCCTCTAACGGCTATTTTTCAACATTCTCTTTTAGAGGATGTTTTAAATTGAATGCCTGTTAGTGATAGCACTTGAATCCAAGCTTTCATTGTGATAAGATTCTACGGCCATAGGAATTTCTGGTACTGCCATCATAGGTTAGCTTATCCTGATCATAGGTAGACAAGTGCACGTGCCGATCCCTAACATGCAGGGATAGGTAGAAGGAGGTTTCCAGAGATGATAAAGAAAGAATGGAAATGCTTCAAGGGGAAGTCCATTCTCCACATTTGTGGGTCCCTCGTCACACCTAGATTGGACAATGCCTTCCACTGGAATCTGAACAAAGGTCAAAGCGGAATATGAAAACTTTGAACAAAGGGTTGTTTTATCACACCACAAGAATCAAGCTTGGGAGAGGATATGCAGAGAGGCACCCATCCTCTGACCCAACCCCTGAAAGGAAGGACTTCAATATTCAACCTACAACAACAGTTGAGCACTGCAAGACCAGATGTCTCTATAGTATGAGGTTGCAAATAGCATAAGATATATGTAGAGACATCACCCAAGTATGGAGGAACGCTATGACGAGCATTCCTTAATTCCCTTCCCCTGGCCGGACACACAACAAGACAAAGCGGTTTACCAGAGGTCTGGTTGATCTACTCTACCCGTCGGATACGAAACACCCATCAATCGAAGATTGATGGCAAGGTCAACGCCAATAAGCCACCTACGTCAATCAAACCAAGGTCTCAGAAGTATGACCGGTCGGCACTAATGAGCCACCTACGACATCACAAGCTTTTCTAAGCATGGCGCAATGTGATTCAGCACGCCAATGAGTCACCTATGATATCACAAGCATGGCGATGGCGCAACATGAGTTAGCACGCCAATGAGCCACCTATGACATCACAAGCTTTTCTAAGCATGGCGCAATATGAGTCAGCACACCAATGAGCCACCAATGATATCACAAGAATTGCGAACAACCATCAACCGAAGATTGATGCCGAACTATCAAGGATAGACTAGGAGTCAACTCCAACAAATATCCGCCGCTATCATTCCACTCAGTCTGTTTGGGAATGAATAGCTGGCCGTGACCGAAATTGTGTCACTTGGGAAGATTGACAGACTTATGGCAAACATGATGTTGGAGCGGGAGATCCAACCAGAGACATTCACCCACGGGAGTAGTATCATCAAATCAAATTTGTCAACAAATTGAAGCTCCCGAGACTTTGCAAACGGTCCAAACAGCAGCATGAAAGAATTCAAACAGTCATTTTAGAAATAGAGGAGGCAAAACTAGAGCAGAGAGAGAAGGAAATTCACCTAACATAGGTAAGCAGCACAAGCAGCATCGTAGTCACCCAGGGAACAAGCATGCTTGCTGAAGGCAATGCCAGGTAATATTGAAGCTCGGTTTCTTAGCAATCACTTGCAAGAACTAAGCTTGCGGGAAGATCACTAGGTGAGTGCCCTAAATTCTCTGTATTTAATTGAATAACTTAATCCTGAAAATTGCCATGACACCAAAAAAATATTTACTTTTTATTACCCCAAATAAAAGAAAAAGTTATAAAAAATTGCATAATTCAAAAACAACAAAAAGATTTGCTTTTACCATGAATAAACCAACTCCTAGACATAATGCTAGAACTTTTTTATCCCCTTGCTTAAAGGAAATGATGAATAGTTCCTCTGTTAATTTCTTGTAAGTATTTCGTATACAACTTGACACTGTCCTAAAATTTGAAGTTATTGGCATTTGTCGTGATCCTACCTTTAGTCATTAACCTTGTGGGAGGAAGTACTTTCAAACCAAGTCTAAATTGTTGTGAGATGTGATATAATCAAAGTTTGAGTTTAACCCATCTTCATCCTAGTAAGGTGAATTATCGGAGTTTTCTTTTTGAAAATCAAAATGAGAAAGTTTCTCAGCGGTTTGAATACCTATCCAAAGCCAAATGCTTAGATGATGAAACATCTACATATGCTACCTATTGTTTTGTTGAGTTTTGTCAAATTTTGAGATCTTATGAAGTAGTGGCGCTTCAAATCCCAATCCAATCCCTCACATCCACCTTCATTTGCTAGCCTTTCTTTGTCTAGTCATGCTTAAATCTACACATGGATTCAAGCATCCTCTTACACCAGACATTTCTCCACCATATCCATCATCCACTTACCTATCCACAAATATGGTCTTACAAATAAATACGCTAGTTATATTCTAGCAACATCCCCAAAGTTCTCATAAAAGGAGACATGGAGCTATTGAAAAAAAAAGGGAGAAGAAAAAAAAGAAGAAAGAAGAATAGGAAAAGAAGAAAAAAAGAAGAAGAGAAAAAGATAGCTCCATTAACTCAAAATCTTCAAAGTTTCAAGAGGGGATTCATCAAATAAGGAGTTTTCATCCATATACCATATCCATCCACAAAACAAGTCCATTCTCCTTTGATCGGGATTAGAGGTATCACAAACTTCGCTAGGACCAATCTTTGGCTTAACAAAATGCATAGCATAGGTAAGCTAACTTTATCCCTACCTTGAGCTCCACAGAAGCCTTTAGTTGATACGGAAAAGTTTGGCTTATGGCCTGGTAAGGAATATAAAACCAATTGAGCGATCGGTGACACTGAACTGAGATTGTTCCATCTCTCAACCACCGAAGACAAGGTAAGAAATGCCAGAAGCCCCACAGGTATGGATAAAAAGGTTAGGGTACACTTATGCCAGTTTGTTCGAACATAAAGGTATAATGTTGGTTTGTACACTTAATACTTGCAGGACATTGACATTGAAGCAACTCCTGATCCGCCGAGCCTAAGTCTTAGCTTTGCGTAGGGGCGTGTTGGCGGTCATTATTTCACGGTTTCGACTGCCAAGTTGTCACACCCCAAAATTTTTAATTTTGGGATGTGAATAGATAACAATGAATAAAATTAAGGATTTCTTGATTTTCTAAAATTTTTGAACTTGTAAGTTTTGTTGGATTGAGAGAAGGATATGCTTTTAGATGTTTTTCTTTTTCAAATAGAATTTATTCGTTTGTTGCATTCATGCCAAAGTGATAGTGTTCATGTGTGTAAAATGAGTTTCAAAATATTTCAAAACCAGCTAGGTTCTGAGTCCATCTCAAACCATATCTCAAAAAGCCTAAGGTTATTCTTTCTTGCCAACGCAAACTCAACCGTTGAAACCCTAGATCAATCTCCAAAGTTTCACTGACTCACAACCCTAGATAATCTAATCCTTTCAACTCTTCTATATACCATGTCAATTCCTCTCCATTGTTCTAAGGTGATATCTGAAACCCTAAGTCAATTATCGAATGTTTGTTGAACCAAACCCTAATGGGACCTTCCTAACATTCTCTTTGGACCCAACTCATCCTTTTAATTCCTTCCTAAAATGCATGCGTGTATAGAGACGTCTGGCTCTCTTGTTTCCTCTCCCCATAATCCCGAGAAAAAAACCTAATTCGGGTTGACCCAATATCGTAACATCTATCTTTCTTTTTTTTATTCTGCACACCCTTTCAACACTAATTGGTCAAGGCCTGAAGTTTCCACTCATTTTGGCCTTGGGACAAGGCCCGGAATCCTTTATTTTCTGCCCACTTTTCTCCATAGCTTGGGCCAGCCCTAAACAGCCCCAAAACAGCCGAAAACATCCCCATCCTGCTCTCCACATGTCTCCCATCCTCCCTGGTCGCCCCAACCCAAATGGCCGCCCCTTCCCCAATTTTTTTCACGAGGAAACAGAAGGGGGAAAGCCCCCAGGTCGTCCCTTCCCTGCCCATGGAGCCCCCCTCTCCTCCCTCAACCTCTCCCAACTCCAAGATGAAAAACGGACTGCGCATGACAAGGTGAATTTGTTAGGCAGTTGTGTTTGTTGATTTGAGCCCTCAAGTTCCCATGGAGGAGATCCCTAAGCCTGCTGCACATGAAGTGGTCACTGCTGAAGAGGTCGCCCAATGATCCCCGACGACATACAAGGCTGCAACCCTACCATGCAGGACATTCTGCCATCATCGCTCGTCATCAACCCCGGCCACCGTCAGGTGCTCCATCGCTCGCCATCAAACCCTAACCATAGGTTATGACACCCACATCTCTCTCTATGTTTACATGTTTTCTGCTGCAATTCATAACCCATAAATCGATGTCCATCAAGTTCCGATGTATTATTTCTATGAGACATGTTCCTGCGTTCTTTGACAGCCCCACTGCGGCTAATGGCAGCAGTGTTCCCTACTGATCCAGTGGTCTAATCATCGATTCCTTTAACCACATTGTCAGTAACATCCTTGAACACCTCCCTGTAAAATAGTATGATCATAGATGTATCGATGGGAGAGTTATGGCCACCGCCGTGCTTGTTGCTCCTGCTGCAGAACAGCTGCGGTGCCACTGAACTCAATCTGCATTCCCCGCTGACCAGGCAATCTATCTACCATGCCCTTTCACCAGATCGTGCCTTGCATCCCTGAACATGTCCCGGTAAAATGGTTTGTCCATAGGTTTAGTGGTGCAAGAGTAATGGGCGTCAACGTGCTCGCTGTCACTGCAGACCGGATAGCAGCACTGCACCCACTTTGGCTCATGTTTTCTCAGTGATCCAAAGGTCCAATCATTAAGCCCTTCAACCGAGATGTGTATTATATCCTTGAAAATGCTCCTGTAAATTGGATTGGCCATAGGACACACAGGGTAAGGATATTTACCGCGAACATATCTCTGCTGTCCAGGCAGCCGAGCTTCTGCCTAAGGGCAAGGGTCTTTTGTACCAATCCTCTTGTCCAACCCTTGAATCCTTTTTCCACATCATGTATACCATAGTACCACTGCTCACTGTAAACTTTGGCAGCCATTGGATCAGTTTACACCAGGTGTTGGATGGTCTTTCCGATCGGTTCCCTTGCTGTCTCTACTGCAGAAAAGAAGCTACATAACTTGGTCTTGCGTCTTCTTTTGTCTTTGACACGTTGGTCGAGTATCAGCAACCTTTGGTCAGAATCTAGTACACATATCCGCTATCTATCCCACAAATAAGATCCTTAAATGGTGCGGTTTGGGAAGAGTTCAAGTGGTCATACTACCGTTGTCCTATCACATGCAGTTTTCAGAACAAACACACTTGTCACATTCTGTGTTTTTATTTGTTCAACATTCTTCTCTTGATGTTTCATCTTATCAAGATGTGTTGCTATGTATAAACAGAATCCCACATGACTTCCCTCATATCTCAAGCAAATGGTCAAAGTGAGCAATGAGCATAGCAGCGTTGATTCTCCTTATTTAAGTCCATTTGTCGATTGTGAGTTCTCATATTTATATCCACACCACCTCCCTCAAGCATAATGCATTTGTGTGCCACCCCTACTCATCGATCAACTTTTGTCAAACCCTGTCTCGAAACAATATAGCTCATCCCCATATGATCATCACTCAGATTTCCCCTATGGATATCAAAGCCATGAGTCTTCCACCATCCATCGTAACCTTGTAACATCTTATCGCCTCATCCTAGTCAATTGTTCTATCTCAACCACATCATCACCAAGTGTACAACACCACTTCAAGATCAACCATATCCCTCCCTCCCTTCCAACCCAGTTCCCTCTCAACCACTCATATCCTCCACTACAATAATATCTCTTTGCAAACAATGTGTCGGCATCATCCTTCACTTTTATATGCTTATATATCTTAACACATAGCCCGGCCATAGTTTGTTCTCATGCTCCCATGATAGTGGTAATGACTAGTCTTCTTTTATGTGCTTTAAAAATTATTTATTTGTATGGTGTATTGTTCTTAGTTTCCTTTATTTATTGTTTCAGTTGATTGTTTGCGTTGAGGATCAACGTGTATGAGCATCAATAGCAAGGGTACTTTTGAGGTAGGCAAGTATAACATGAGCAACACCTAATAACCTTTAATCATTGCATTATGCATGTGTTAATCTTGTATGCCCATAATGACTATACCTTAGCTACATTTATCCAATATATACCTTTGGGAATGCATGTTGGTTAAGTTATGCTAGGTGTTGTGCTAACTCATGTCCTTTTTGTTAACAATATGATTAATGGTTTTATGCAAATTATCTTGTTGAGCTAGCCCTCTGTGCTGTGTGCTTGAGTGGTCCATGTCTCGTTTATAATCTTTGTTTAAGGGGGCATGAGCAATGTGTTGTGTGCTTTTCCTATGTCTACTCTTCATAAGGACCTATTCTTGAAGTGATCATCTGGGACTTCAGTACAACCATGTGGGACGGATACATCCTTTGGCTACTTATTTAGATTTCTCTAGTTTGGAGCAACGTGTCGACGACAAGAGGGGGCAGCGTAGGTACTTGTGTTACTCGACTGCTGAGGGTGGTGTATTATTTATGAGGTACTCACGCCTTGGGGAAAGGTGCACTCCCTAACCATGAATCCTGTTGTGTGTTGCTTCTCATTGGAGAGTCTTTGTAAAGGCCTGGTAGTGAAACCTTGCCGATTCATCAAAGGTAATGAATATAAAAGGGGTTTGGTCGCCTCTGGCATATGGGAATCACGACCGATGGGTAAAGTGTACAACCTCTCGAGAGTGTGTTTAAACCTGGTATATCAGCCGTGCTCATGGTCATGAGCAACCCAGACCTCTTTTTGATTAGTGGATCTTGGCTATGGTTTGGAAAGTGTTTCTTGTATCAATAATGTTGATTAATGTCTTATGCAATATCTTTTGGGTTAATGGTTTATATACTTACCTTAGTAAATAGCTGTTAATAAAATTTGACCAACTAAAAGCAAATGCAGTCGAGTCAGCCAACCTTAGAGCCTCATGGTTCTTGTTATACTTGTTGAGTATGAGTTGGTGTACTCACACTTGCTTCCTTTACTTTTATTCCCTGTTGGGGGGGAAATTCCAACCGCTGCTCAGAAGATGAAGGCCTGAGGGAGTGCAAATGAAGGTTCATGGAGTTTTAGGCGAGTGACCCCCAGTTGGTTTCCCTGTGGATGGCTCAAAGTTATAGTTATGCTTCCGTTACTCTGTGTTAAAGACTTAATGTCTTAATGTATATCTTGCTTAACGGTATGTAACAAAGCATGATCTGTGATATCACTGTTTATTGTCTCTATATGTGTGAGATTAGATCCTGGCACACATGGATTTGCTCTAGTTTTGTCTATTGAAAACCAGGGTGTGACACAAGTCCTCGATGAATAAATGGGGTATACACAAGATTCTATGCATTATTTACCTAACACTAACGAATTCCACAAGTTTTGGTGGTTTTCGATGTATCACAGGGAGATCCTCAAATTCCATGCAAAAGAATATCAATTGGAGCAAGAGAGAATGGTCACAAATGGGCATGAGAATGAATTAAAAATAACATCACTATGAAGTATGTCAAATGCCCCCATGGACCAAACCATTGCAAAGCTCTCGTCAAGATAATCATAATGGAGTTTTGGTTCACTCAATTTGGAGTATCCAACCGTGCAATTGAGTATCCAATGAATCTAAGCATCGGAATACAAAGGTTGGTGAAGTCAGTGATCCAAGGCAATCAACATGCATCTAATCCAGAGCTGACACATGGCCGCCCAGGCATTGTCCATGGCTGCCCGGCCATCCTTTTGGTCCATTTTACACGTGCATCAAATGCAATAACTACCAAACGACATGGGGAGTGGATTTTAGCAGAAGGATGCACTAAGGCAGTACATCGGGCGGCTGCCCAGCCATGGTCAATGGTCGGCCCACCACCTACATGGCCGGCCCGGCCACCCACCTTCGCTGCCCCACAGACCTTGCCACTCCTATAAATAGACGGGCACTCCCCCACTCCAAAAATGTACCTCTTCGGTGCTTTTATATACCATTCACCATGTAACTATCTCTTCCTCTCTAGGAGGCACCCCTCCACTCTGAAAATAGTGTTTGGTTAGGAGTTAGAGAAGTTCTGTTGTTTCGGAGTCAGTCGGAATCTTCGGTAATGTACTTTATTTTCTTACTTTAAGCATTACTTTCCAAGTATGGACAAGTGCGAGTACTTTATCTGTCTACTTCATGCACTTATCTTCTTCTTTATTAGTTATTCGAGTGGTGTTGTTGCATTTTCCTTTTGGTCCACCATTTTGAAGCCTGAGTTGCGCTAAACTAGAATTAATTGATCGTTGTTATGCTTGCCAGTGTTACAATCCAACCTATATGCCCGGCTTTGGTTGGTTCCTCTCCTTTGGCCAAGGATGAACTACTGTTGTTCAAGCTTCGCTTGAACATGTTTGTAATGTGCCATCCTCTCCATGCAGATTTGCTTGGTAGTCCCACTCAGTGACCGCGTGTGGTGTACTTGTGTATCCCAGTCCCGTCGTTCAGGAGGCCCATAGACGTTAGCTAGGTTCTCTTTCGGTGGCCAATTATCTACTCCCTAGCTCCTCGAGGGTGCTAGAATTTCGCTCGACGGAAGTTCATAATTCTGTTGAGATCTTTTTGACCCTTAGCACGGATAGCTCTTGTATGCTGGCAGCGATAGAAGACCGTACAGTAGTCCCTGTCTTGTTGTCCTCCTTGCTTTACCTGATTTCTTGGCAACGGTGTTTGGATTTTATCCCATGGTGTTTGATGTCAATCGTTCCTAGCTATTGGTTGACGTGTAAGAGTGGTAACAGTTGGATGAATAATAGTTTGATATCTCTATCCCAATGCTTCCCTGTGGAAATAAATAGGATACCTTGGAATACTCTCAGGTGAAAGGCTACAACGGTTTCCGTGCGCTTGTGGAGTAAAATTCGGTAGGCTAAGAGCCACCAACAATGTCGATGCTTGCAGAGGAGTAGTCGAGGATGGCCACCTCAATGTTGGTGAAGCCGCTAATGACCTCACTCGAGGACTGAGAGTCTATGACTCCAAAATCCTAGTCACAGTCCTCGTGATCATTAGGGAGCTTGAACGACGGAGGCAAGCGGGATGGCAGATGCCCGTTCCACGATGGGGAGGCTACCACGTCTTTTGGATCCTTGGCTATCCTGAGATTCACCACCAACGGGGGGCTTGGGATGTCGGGCCCCATTTGGCCAGCCAAGCTTTGTCGGTGTCGGTGAGCGGTGCCTATTTTGCATCAGCTACCTTGCTCGGTAGCACTTGACCCAATTTCTCCGCCGAGAGGAGGGCAAAGCCGGGTGGCACCTCTGAGAAAGGAGGCAATAGTGGTGAGGAGGGCCATAATGGCGGCGAAGTAGCGTCCCCACATATGACTCCGTTGTTGATGATCTCTCAGTGGGGATTGGGGTTTTCTTGTCGATGGAGAAAAGAGCTACAATCGAGGCAATCATTAAATACTACTTTATGGGTAGATGTAGAGGCACCAAGAACGGTCTCGGAGGAAAGCGTGCAGAAGGATTTGACTAAAATTATGGAATCGTGTGACTCCTCGTCTTCACATTTTCTTGAGTTTTGAAATAATTAATGCTGCCAAAACTCGGGAGGGACATGTGTTATCGCCAAAATCTAGCCGATTGCTAATGGAGCTGGATCGGTTAAATGGGCCGATCTACGGGCTAAGAGATCGGCTAATGAGCTACAGACGATCGTCCAAGGAAGAGGCGATCCCAGGGCCTGTAGGCTATGTATCTTTTATTTTTGGTAAACTTAGGACTAGTCCAAGTAAAGTTGGGTTTTCTTAGCTTGAGTCGGACTCGATGTCCAAGTCTCCAGACTTTAAATATGTACCTATACTCATGTAATAAAGTTGATGATAGATGTTCCTTAATAGCAGTTGTCTCTAATCTCTCTTGGCGCATCGCCACCCCTGAGCAATTAGGGTTTTTCAAGATAATCGTCATGCTGCTCTAATGGTTTCCAGATCCATTAGGGCATTAGGGCATGAGCCATATGGCGAACCATGTACTGAAGAATTTTTTATGGCATAGTTTGCTAGTTATTCGGATGAATCTCATGTCCATCCTAGCTCTACATGAGATCCATTAGTTACCTCGATGAATCTCGCGGCAAGCTTTACTTGGCACGAGATCCGTCTTTGCCTTTGCATGTCTATCGATCTGTTTCTGTATCTATGCTTCATGTAATAGATTGGTCTTCATGTAGCTTGTTTTACACTACCTAATCACTTGTCACAATCCATGACATGCCACTGCAGCGTGTGCATGTGATATGTCGATAGATTAGCGTATCACGAGCACCCTAGCTATACACGTCATAATTTGCTTTTATCCATCTGGATGGATCTCCTTGGAGGACATACTTAGAAACCGATCTGGTTGGGTGATTCTTTTACATCATGCTTTTAGCTAGGGTTTGTCCCTTTTTTTTCATGGATGTGGCTTTGGCTATCATAATGCTTCACTGACATCTCATTGACTGTCGAGCATCTATATGCATGCCGACCGGAGAACTAGAGCCAACCGTTGCATCCATCCAACCTTCCTGGCTGCAAGTTCAAGCTAGGTGGCACGCCCACATCACCATAGCCAACCGCATTGGCTCTGCTCCGAGCCGATCAGAGCTGCACAATAGGGAGACAAGTGCAGCAGCAGCGCAATCCCCAGCTCCTAGTGTGTCTTCGCCCTGGAGGCCCTACACCACCGGTTTTCTGCAGCAATAGGTCGGCCACCCCAAAAGGCCACCCAGCCCATTACTTGGCTACCTAGCCACCATGTTGGCTGCCCAAACGTGTTCAACACGTGTATCAATGGAAACTGACTTCCAGAATGCATCCAGGCATTGGAGAAGTAAGGCAGTACGTCGGACGGCCGCCCGGCCTCGGAGGATGGCCGGCCGGCCATGGACTTGGCTGCCCGGCCAACTGACTAACCAATCCTACTGACCTTACCACTCATATAAATAGAGGGGCACCCCCCACTCCAAAATGTACCAGTTCGATGCTTTTATGTATCTTTCACCATGTAACTCTCTATCCCTCTCTAGGAGGCACCCCGCATGTGGTGCCTCCACTCTGAAAATAGTGTTTAGCTAGGAGTTAGAGAAGGTCTGCTGTATTGGAGTCGGTCAGAAGTATTCGATAATAGTTCAATATCTATTCTTTTGCATTACTTTCCGATGTATGACTTAATTATGAGCATTTAAAGTCTTATTTTATTTATTATCTTCGTCTCTGTTAGTAACTCGAGTGGTGTTGTTGCATTGTCCTTTTGGTCCACCATTTCGAGGCCTAAGTTGTGCTAAGCTAGATTTGATTGATCATTGTTATGCTTGCCGGTGTTACAATCCAACCTATACGCTAGGCTCTTGTTAGTTCCTCTCCTTTAGCCAAGGACGAACTATTGTTGTTCAAGCTTCGCTTGAACACGTTTGTAGCATGACATCCTCTCCATGCATATTTGCTTGGAAGTCCCACTTAGTGACAGCGTGTGGTGTACCTGTGTATCCTAGGCCCACCGTTCGGGAGGACAATAGGCGTTAGCTAGGTTCTCCTTCGGTGGCCAACTATCTACCCTCTGGACCCTCAAGAGTGCTAGAATTTCACTCGACGCAAGTTCATAGCTCTGCTGAGATCCTTTCAACCTTTAGCACAGATAGATCTTGTATACTAGCAAAGATGTTAGACCATACCGCAGTTCCTGACTCGTTGTCCTCCTAGCTTTACCTGTTTTCTTGCCAATGGTGCTTGGCTTGTACCCCATGGTGCTTGTGTCAATCATGCCTAGTTATCGGTTGACATGAATGAGTTGTAATAGCTGGATGAATGATAATTTGATATCTCTATCTCAATGCTTCCCTATGGAAATAAATACGATACCTTGGAATACTCTCAGGTGAAAGGCTATAGCGGTCTCTGTGTGCTTGTAGAGTAAAATCCGGTAGGCTAAGAGCCACCAACATGCCCTAGTCCAATCTCTTCAGATCCTCCGCCAAGTTCGTGGTGCTAGCACGCCAAAACTCGGCGTCGCCTTCCCATACGTGCGGATACCGTAGAGGCATTGCTACAAATGCTACGCTTATCAATAGACTAGTCACAAAGCCGGCTGACTGGTTCTTGATCGAGATCGACTAGGTCAGCTTCTCCCACTGCATCAGCACTCGAATACCTCCGCTCGGCACACGACCGCTTCTACTCGTCTTCCACTGCACTGTGCGTCTAGTGGTAACGATCTATGTTCTCTTGCTTGTACGTGTTCTAGTGTTTACGCGGTAGAGGGAAAACATTTCCATGCTATGGTAGCCTACTACGTAACCTAACAGTGGTATCAGAGCCGATCATACGTAGCTTTTTGATCTAGATCGATGTAATAGATTGGATCTATTACTGTAATAGATTGGATCTATTGCAGCTCCATGATAACAGATTAGATCTATTATAGGCTCTATGCATCGATTCATTACATGGATTGATGGTAACAGATTGGACTTGTTATAGGCTCCGCGTACAGGTTCATTGGATAAGCCAATGCGGTCAGCATGGATGTAACTTGCACTCGGCTTGATTGGATCAACCCGATGAGTTATCATAAATTCGATCTATAATCCATGTTTGTTGTTGTCACTACCTGTTCTTTCTTGCATTCAATGTGTTAGAATAGATTCCCTTAGAAAAATTCAAGAATTCCTGATGCCCTTCCAATCGCTACACCTATAAGGATTTCGATCATTCTTTGGTGGGTCTGCCAAAGCAGGGTGCCTTCAACTATCTTAATCAAATAGGGTGGATGTCAGACATCCATGTGTATGGGATTGGTTTACTTGACAAGGCTAACCAATTGGATTTGGGCCTTGGGGACATTGGATGTCTTGGCATGTGACGTCACCCGGCAAATGAGAATCACATAGTATGTGATTGACAATCGTTGTCTACCGGTTTCGCTAAGTTTCTAGCAGTGATGCCAAAGCTCACTAGAAGCTTATATAAACGTGGGTCTTGTCCACTATGTGTAGTGAAGGGGAATACAATTGCAAAACATATAGTGGGAGTATATTTTGTTAAAATTGTTTAATAAAAGATCTACATGAAACATTGTGCAGAGGCTTTGCATATTTACTTCATGTTGTAGTTGATCATGGACGCAAGTCCCACTCCGAGTTCTGGTTTTTAATTTGTGATCTATTCTTGATAAAGAGAAGTTGTCTGGAACAAACTTTACTAATTGGTATCAAAACTTGAGAATTGTTCTCATGCAAGAGAAAAAAGGAATATGTTCTGGAGCAGCCCTATCCTGAGGAACCTGAGGATGGTGCTAGTGCTGTAGACCGCAGGGCATATGAGAAGCACTGCAATGACTCACTTGATGTTGGTTGTCGCATGCTTGCTACCATGTCCCCTGAGCTTCAAAAGCAACATGAGGACCCTGATGCCTACAGTAGGATTGAAGGCCTCTGCGGCATGTCTGAGAACCAGGCAAGGGTCAAGATGTATCCCACCACCAAGGCCTTGTTCAGTTGAAAGCTAGCTGAAGGTAGTTCAGTCAGCCCTTATGTGATCAAAATGATTGGTCATATAGAGGCTCTCGATAGACTTGGTGCTGAGCTTGATCCTAGTTTTGAGCCATTCATTATGAATTATCATATGACAAGCTTGGATAAGACTCTAACCGAGTTACATGGGATGCTCAAAACTGCTGAGGATAGCATCAAGAAAACCTCAACTCAAGTGATGTCACACCCGGTTTCCAATGAACAAAACTGTGCAAAGTATATATGCGCTAGGATCAAGTCTCGCATATATATAACGCTAACATCATTATTACATAGAGACATATGTCTTAAACTCAGAGTCAAAATAAAACGGATGAGAGCCAATGGACCGGCTCCATTGCCTCTGGAGTGACGAGTGATTGTCAATGGAAGCCAAGACCCAGAAGGACTTGGGCACAAGACCACCGATGGATAGGAGGCCCTCCAATGGATTGGAGGTAGATGGAGAAGAAAGTCCTCCGAAGGACAGGAGGCATGCTTGGCGTCAGTCAGCCATGGGACTTTAGTACAAGGAGGAGCGGCATGACGACGGCAACTATAAGACCTCCCAAGGACCGTGAGGTGACCTCGATGGATAGGGGATGCTGGGTGCCACCGCGGTGCTCCAACCCGAGTGCATGGCGCAAAGACGTGTGAGGGCGATGGTGGATTTGCTCAAATCTGCCACCCTACCACCAAGTTACCAAGACTCGGCGAATGGGCTCAATTCTCGCTGAGATAGAGTGGAGTGTGCTATTCCTGGCCTAGGAAGGAAATCCTAAAGTTTCCCAGTTTCTGACTTCAAAATCAGAGGTCGATCGACGGATTTGGACTAGTGGCCATGTGGACGTCATCTGAAGGATAGCGTGCAACCAAAGAAGATCAAGATGCCATCACGGTCATCCATCCTTGAAAAAGTTGGGTCTTTTCTAGTTTAGCCCCTACGGGCATTTCCGTAATATAGGGGTCTTATTGTAAACTGAGTTAGTTAGGCTTGGGATATATATACCTAAATGGCTGGTCATTTAGGTGACTCTTCCACCTCTAGAAACTCGAGGCTTAGCTTTCCAACCAGTCAAGTGCTTAGAGTGAAAACTGGGTGCTAATCTAGGATTTGGAGTCCCCTAGAGCTAGCACTTTGCATTAGTGGGAGGATGATGGGTGGTAGGCTGTGTGGAACCTTGTGTAAACTAATTTCCACTTCTAATACATGGAAGATTCATCCCCAATTCGAGTTCATGTGTGCAACCATCCCCTTCCCCCCTTTCTAGTTTGGATTTTGGATGAAACTCATGGAGATTATGACTTAGTTGATCACAATCCTCCAGGATTGCCATGAGCAAGTTGTTCTTGAGTTTTCCCCTTTTTGCCCAAAGATTGCCTTCTCACGAGATCTAAAATTCCAGCTAATCCCTTAGTCATTTTGAGTTGATCATTTTGGAATAGTTTTGGAATAGGGTCTAGATAGCCTGTGCAAAATCTAGTGAAGTTTGGACAAGTTTTGGTCAGATTTGGGGTTTGAAAACTCATTTTCTGCAACTCCACTGGACTATCCGATAGAGCCACCGGACTCTCTAGTCCCACCAGACAGTGCGGTGTTGGGTCTGCCTAGCGCTTCCTGGTGGATAGTTCGGCAGCCTCCACTGGACTAATCCGGTGCCACCGGACAGTCCGGTGAAGCCAGGGAAGCTGCCCCGTTTCCGCAATTTGGCTCCTCCACCCTGTTTTTGCATCGGATTCGCTTTTCCACTGTCTGACCATACTCTTTGCTTGTTGTGTACCAGTAAGTCGCATTTCTGTGCGGTGAGTGTCGAGTGGTGAATTCGCAAGTTTCGGTGTTTGGGGTGACTTGCAATCTTTTGTGATCAGTTGAGTTGCTTGCTCTTTGTTGGCGTTTCTTAGCCTTCAGATATAATTATGCAAGCGCACGGTAAATGCGTTGTAGCCTTTTTACCCAAGAGTATTCTAAGGTACGAATCCACAAGGAATGACGAGTAACACAACCAACAGAACTAGTGAAGCTAGCAATGTAGATGATTAAAGATAGGAAAGCAGGTTCTCAACAGATGTTAGATCACCTTACTATATTAAGCATGCAAAGAAATATACTTGTCATGTAAACTTAGACACCAAAGCTGTAGCACCACTATCATGCACCAGAGTGCTGATTACCCAGCCGAGAAAGACTGGTACTACAGGATTCGGCTATATCGTCAGTGAGTCTATCCGAACGTACGGGATTGGAATACTGAGAACACAAAAGCTGTCACCTAATGTGTCTACCAACCAGAACTGCGTGGGATAGCCGACCAACCAAGGTAAACTCTAAGTATGAACATCGTCGTGCCACTCAGAGAGTCTACTACTAACTGGTAATGAGCCAGAAAAGCAAGCAACGCTATATAGCCAACACTATAAGCATGCACAAGGTTCCCATAAACAGACAAGTATAAAACTAAGTATGAAAGTAAAGCAAGAATGAAATTACAAAGGTAGAGGACAAGGAGCTTTACTCAATCCTGGAATTGAATATCCTTCCGTTGAGAACACATGTCTGGGAGAGAAGAGAATTCCCACTCCCTCACTCTTCGCCTCACTACTCTCCTTGATACAAGAGGCACTCTTTCTATAAGCTAAGGGAAAGCTTCACTTCTCCAACACTATACACTTCACTCTAAGTGCTACTAAACCACTACTCTACACACACACCACACAAGTGAGCTACCAGGGGGTATTTATAGTACCCAAGTGAGTGAGGGGTACTTGTAGGGTTAGTATGGCGGTTAGAAGGGGGAGGGCTAGGCTGGGCGACCTGGGAGAGGCTGGGCTGCCCCACCCCTAGGCCGAGCGGCCTAGGGTGCCCTTGGATCCACCGCCTTACTTAATCCCACGGTTGATATTGACTCTCCAAGGTGGTTATAGGTCGATTGGCGGTTATCTCGTGTGCTTTTGCCTCAACCTTGGATTCTCTTTGTGTTTATTCCTTAGCCATTGTATGAGACTCTCATGGATCACTGACTTAACCAATCCATGGGCTGGATTGCTGAGGTGGAGGACTTCCGGTGTATTTGTGCTTCCTCTCTCCGTTTCCAACGTGGAGTTGTGTTTGACACATCATCTCTTGCATGCAGGTCGACGGTGGTGGCATTCGGAGCCAGAGGCAAGCCAGGCGGCCTGGGATAGGCCAGACGGCCTGGGTCCTTAGCCCATGTCCATTCTTTCTTTCTTGGTTCACCATGTTCTACCATATTTTGTACATTTTGCATCATGACATGTCTTCCTGCAATACTTTTGTACACAACTCGTGGAACCGGTTAATATGTATGAACTTTGCACAAGAATCACCCTTGGAACATGAAATGTTGGTGGTCGAAATGGGTTATAATGACCGCCAACACTCTTTTGCACCTGGTGCGTGTGCTTTTAGTGGACGGCACCTTGCGCCTGCTAGACACGTATCTGCTCAGTGGATGGTGTTTAGCGTCAGTTCTCGTGAGCTTCTCTTAGCACCAGTTTGGGGGTTGTGATTTTGAGTTTTCAAGTGCTCCTATTAACCCCTCCCCCCTCTAGTCGCACGTCTTGGTCCTATAGTGGAAGCATAAACAAAATATAACTAGGGTGCCACAGGGACATCAACTGGGAGATGAAGCACCTAGAACTCGTTGTAACCTTGAGCATACTCCTCGGCATCTCCATCAACTGAGCAGCATTTGGAATTTTCCCCCCAACAAGGATAAAAGTAAAGGAACAAGCGTGAGTACTTCAACTGGTACTCAACAAGTACGTCATGAACTATGAGGCTCTACGGTTAGCTGACATGACTACATGAGCTTTTAATTGATCAAGTTTTATTATCACCTATTTGCTATAGTGAGTATTAATCGTGAGCATGGCTGACATGTCAGTTTTACACTCTCGAGAGGTGGCGCATCTTTACCCACAAGTCGTGAGCTACGTGTTGACGTCTCTTAGCGTAACAAATTTTACTCCGCAAGCGCACGGAGATTCACTGTAGCTTTTTCACCTAGAGTATTCCAGGTATCGTAAAAACCACAGGGAAGCAAGGGATAATAGGTGGAATAATATGTTCGAACTTCAAACAGTACTATAACTTAGATAAACATCAGCTATTCTTACAACGGGGGTAAGATAAACAAGATAATGTATGGTGGGAAGAGTAAACAGGGACCAAAGCTGTAAACAACTAGGTAGTTGCCTGGGAGGACAATGAGTGAGATTAAGATATCCAAACTCTATTCCTTAACTACTGCATAGGAGTATTCGCGGTTGAATTGAGTTAAACAAATACGAACTAGGGTCTTGCATCAAGCAAAATTCCAGACTACACCGAGGAGGCGCGGGGGTAGATAGTTGGCCAACCGAACGACAACTGGCTAACGCCTACGGGCTTACCGAACGATGGGGTCGGATTACAGAGGCTCCCTAATGCTATCACCAAGAAGGGCTACCAACCAGATCTGCGTGGGTAAGATGGCATGCTAAACTAGTGATAAAGTGAGAACTTGATCACTAAAATCCGTCCTTGATCAGAGGGTTAGGACTGATTTAGCCATAGATCAGAGCCTAAGGAAAGCCTATAGCACCGGCAAGTCTAGCAAGATTTAGATAACTCAAGAACAACACAAACCTAAGCCTTGGTCTAGCATGCAATAAGGTACACCACACTAGGCAAGTGTAAAAATTAAGTAAAGTATAACTCAAATCATAGAGCAACAAAGTATATTATACTGAAGTAGCAAGAGTACAAAGATAGAAAGATACAAGAGCTTTACCAGACTCAAAGCTAACTTTGGAATCCCTGAGGCAAAGACTCAGACTCAACTCTAACTCCCAGGACTATCCTAGTGCTACTAAACTAGATAACGGTGTGTTTCACTCAACTTCCACACTTTACAAGTGAGAGCTCGGGGGTATTTATAGTCACCAAGTGAGTGGGGGTATTTATAGGGTCGGTAAGGCGGTTAAGGTATAGGTGGCAGGCCGAGTGGCCCCACCTCAGGCCGTCGGCCTGGCCAACCATCGAATCCACCGCCATACTTCATCTTGTGGTCCATCTTCACTCCCCAAGTCAGGTTGCATGGTGGTTAAGGCAGTTATCTTGTGTTTTCTCCCTAACCATTGGATCTCACTTGTGTTTCTTCCTTAGCCACAGGATTGAAGTGTTGAGGATTGCTGACTTCACTAATCCAAGTGCTGGATCGATGATGTGGCAAGGCCTTCCGGTTGATTGCATGCGACTTTCGTGGATTCCACCTTGGAGATGTGTTGACATGGCATGTGTGTGCATGCAAGTCGAAGTTGAAGCCAATTGGGCACTTCATCAGGCGGGGCGGCCTGGAGGTGGGGCTGGGCGGACTCCAGTCTGGCCGAGTGGCCTGAGGACTTAGCCATGTGGCCAATCACCTCCTGGTTTGGCTCCATTTTACCATGTTTTAGTATGTTTTGTCACTTGCATTGAAATATTTCAACACAACTCGTGGAGATATGTTAGTAGCAAAAGTTTGTCCATACTTTGATGTATTTCCCTTCATATTCATGGAAAGTTGATGGTTGTAGATAGTGCAATAACGACCGTCAACACTATGCTAGGGGTTCATCACAACACCTTAGATGAGATGACTAGCAAGCACACTACGAAGCCTTTACAAAGATCATGTTGGTAAGGTGTGACCGCTAATGTTTTAGGTTTCGCAATGGTGGATCAAGCCTCAAGGGGAGATGCACATACATCACATAAAGCACACTCAACCCAAGTAGCGCAAGTGCCATAGAAGCGCACCTCCCCTCTTGCCCCGCAGGTAAATTACTCCCAAACAAAAACAACCTAATTAATCAGCTAAGTCAAGTCCCATTCCAGCCTTGTGGTAGCACTGTTTTCTAGGTGGTCGCTTTGTGAACCGGTTCTTATGGGTAGAAACCCACAAAAGCACATGAGCACGTTGCTCAAGTTCCCTAAACCATGTTGCTAAAAAGCGCTTTTTAAAAGAGACACAAACCACTCAAACACACCAGCACAGAGGGTCGAGCTCAACAATTAATTGCATAGAATCATTAGTCATGATTAAATAACCAAAGGAATTCACACTGCACCTAGCACAACATAACCATATGCAACCCAAAAGGTAAATAATATCAGATAAAAGTAGCTAAAGTACGATCCTTATGGGCATACAAGATTAACATGCACATGCAATGAGTAAATAGTTCTTAGGTGTTGTTTATGCTATACTTGCCTTCCTCAAAGTGATCCTGTTGCTGCTGCTCAGAGAATTTAGGAGGTGGTTCTTCGAACTCCACGGACTGCTCAACATCTACGCACGATACACGGCACCATACAAGCATCCATAGCATACAAACATGCAAGCAAGGGCAAAACAAAAAGAAACAATATACCATTACATAAAAACAAAATGTAAAAATGTTATAAAAACTAATCTACGTACTGCTACTACCACATGAGCACAAGAATCACTCAAATCTGAGCTAAAACGAGGAAATTATGCATAAAACATGGTTCCAGGGGCATAACTGCGAATAAAAACTTAGATCTAAGGTGTACAGCGCAAAACTGAGGACCTATATGTAATTAAACAAATCTCCAGAGGGCATACAGGCAAAGGCAAAACCAGCTGCCCTAGATGGCGGGTTCTATAATCTAAAAGAGCAGGGGTTAAACTAAAAAGATCAAAACCAAGATCTAATTATTTTTGAACTACTATGGACTGCAGATTGATTACTGAAAAAGAAAGGGTCTTTTGTGCAAAATGTGTGGCGCTGACCGGTATTGACTGATCATCGGCGCTCCTGCATCGTCCGATCATAGATAGCCGGCGGCAACCACAAGCCGCGACGGCGCACGGATTTCGCGAACGGAGACGCAGCTCGGGACGAGGGTAAGCCAGGGAGAGAGAGCAGAGAACGGGCGGTTCTCACCATGGGACCAGGGACAGTAGAAGACAGCCGGATGAGGGTCAGCGACGAACGGGAGTGGACGTCAGGGTCGGAGCTTGTGGAACGGCGACGAGATGGTGGCTCCGGGTGTCTAAGGTTCGCGGGATGGCTCCAGGGAGGTCCTGCAATGGCGAGAGAGAGGTCAACGGGGCTGGGAAATCACCCCAAAATGCGAATTGATGCGGCTCCAGCGGCGAAATTGACGACAGTGGGAAATCTAGAGTGGGGCTGAGAGCTTGGGTGCGTAGGGGTGGCGGCGACGAGGCTCGGCTTCCCTTTTATAGGGGCTAGACTAGGGCGACGATGCGGGAAACCGACTTCGAGGCTTGTGGAAGGGACGGCGGTGCGAGTCTATCCTAAGTTGGGGTTCCCCGGCTCGGACACTGCGCGGGCTCCGCATCGCGCGCGTGTCAATGGAGCGAGAGGCGCAGGCAGGGCGGCCCATGGGCGCGGAGCGAGGGCGTGGGCCACCGGCAAAGGGAGAGGGTGGCGCGCGCGGGATGATGCCGAAGGTGGAAGACGCCACTGACTGGGCGGCGCGAGGGATGCGGACGAAGGTCGAAGACGCCACTGACTGGGCAACCCCACCCATCAGCGGCAGAGGGGCGTGGGGTCCGCCTACCATAGAGAACGGGAAAGAGAGGGCGTGGCGACCGGGCCGGCTTGGTGTGGTGAACTGGGCCGCCGGTCGGCCCATGCGGGGAAAAGAAGGCAAGTGGGCCAGGCCGCAAGGCTGAGCTGGGCTGCTTGCCAATTTTTTCTATTTCTCCTCTATTTCATCTCTTTTCTTTTTTTACAATCAAAAACCATATTTATCAATTCAAATAAATTTGAATTAGTGTCCTTAGTGCATACAAACAAAATAAAACTATGCACCAGCATGAATACACAAACATGGTAGCTCTAGGATAAATTTAATTACCTGTTTACTAAAATAAATCATTAAATGCAAAGCTAAGTATATAAATCCCTAGAAAATTAAATAAAGCATATTAATTTGTTGTAAAAGTGCTGAAAGTAAAATTAGGGTGTTACATGTGATAATGGTTTAGAAGGATAGCAAGAAGAGAAAGCTCAAGGGCAACGGAAAAGGCAAGGCTGGGGATAGGATCCAAAAGGCGAGGCCTAATGTTAAGCCTAAGGATGGTCCCTCTCCCTCGAACAAGTATTTCCACTGTGGTGACAGTGGGCATTGGTCAAAAAACTGCCAGAAGTACTTGGAAGAGAAGAAAAAGAAGGGAAGTGAGGCTTCCACTACATGTATTAATGTTATTGAAATTAATCTTTCAACTTCTTCTAGTGAATCATGGGTATTTGATACCGGGTCGATAATTCATACCCGCAAATCATTGCAAGGACTAAAACAGACTAGAAAACTAGAAGTTTTGCTAACGGCGAGTTCGATGTGCGCGTCAGCAATGGAGCAAAGGTTGATGTGTTGGCAGTCAGCACATATCACTTGTCGCTTAATTCAGGATTAGTGATGGAGTTAAATAATTGTTATTTTATTCCAGCATTGAGCAAAAATATTATCTCCTCTTCATGTTTGGAGGAGGATGGTGGTTATGAGATAATAATAAAGAAGAAGCATTGTTCTATTTATTTGAATAACATGCTCTATGCACATTATCCATTAGTGAATGGATTGTATGTTCTTGATCTTGAGGATGAGTCGATTCTTAACATTAATGCTAAATGACTCAAGCTGGCATTGTCGCTTGGGCCATATTAACATGAAACGTGTAGAGAAGCTCCATAGTGATGGACTACTCAACTAATTTGATTTTGACTCATTTGAGACATGTGAATCCTATTTACTTGGCAATATGACAAAGGCACCCTTCACTGGTCATGGTGAGAGGGCGTCCAAATTGTTGGCCCTTGTACATGTTGATGTATGCGGTCCAATGAGCTTTGTAGCTAGAGGCTGTTTTCAATATTTTATTACTTTTACTGATGACTTTAGTAGGTATGGCTATATCTACCTGATGTGAAACAAGTCCGAGTTATTTGAAAGGTTCAAATAGTATCGGAATGAAGTACAGAACCACTTGGGCAAGACGATAAAATTCCTACGATTGGATCGTGGTGGAGAATATCTGAGGCAATAGTTTAGTGACCATCTGAAGAGTTGTGGAATTGTTCCACAGCTGACTCCACCCAGAATGCCATAGTGGAATGGTGTGTCTAAGAAGAGGAACCGAACCTTGTTGGATATGGTAAGGTCGATTATGCGTCAAACTGATCTTCCATTGTCCTTTTGGGGTTATGCTCTAGAAACTGCAGCATTTACACTGAATCGAGTTCCATCGAAGTTTGTGGAAAAGACACCATATGAGATATGGACTAGGAAGAGTCTCAGGTTGTCTTTTCTTAAGATTTGGGGTTGCGAGGCTTATGTCAAAAGTTTGACGTCTGATAAGCTCCATCCTAAGTCACTACTTTATGGGCTATCCTAGGGAAACCAAAGTATATTATTTTTATAATCAGGAGGGAACAAAAGTGTTTGTTTACCAGAATGGTGTCTTTTGGAGAAAGAGTTTCTCTTGAAAGATGAAACTAGTCAGAACCAGGTGCAACTCGAAAAGGTTCAAGAAACACTGGAGAATGGTTCTAATCCGACTACTTTCCAATAGGATGAGTCAAATGTTGAGCACTCTGTTGAAACACCATTAGCCCCATGTAGGTCACATAGGGCACATCGTGTACCCGACCGCTACATGTTCCTCACCATGGGTCGGCATGATGTATTGTTGTTGGACAACGATGAGCCTAAGACTTACAAAGAAGCTGTGATGGGACCCAACTCTGAATGGCTAGAGGCCATGCGATCTGAGTTGAAATCCATGGCTAAAAATCAAGTTTGGAACTTGGTCGAGCCACATGATGAGGTGTGACCTATCGAATGCAAATGGGTTTTCAAGAAAAAGATAGACGTTGGTGGAAATGTTAACATCTATAAAGCACAGCTTGTGTCAAAAGGGTTTCGTCAAGTTCATGGTATTGATTATGATGAAACATTTTTGCCCATAGCTATGCTAAAGTCTATCCAGATCCTTCTAGCAATTGCCACATATCATAACTATGAGGTGTGGCAAAATGGATGTCAAAATGGCTTTTCTTAAGGGAAAATTGGATCCATACCATTAAAAGAGTGCAACTTTGGGGATGTACCATTAAAAGATACGTTCTTTGCTCTATACCATCCAAAGGTTGCAACGTTACAGGTTATTAGCATTCTGTCACGTTCCACTGCAAAATGTTGATGTTTTTATAATTTTTCCAATGAAACAATTAGGAAAAGACAGTTTTGCCCCTGGGCCATAAAGAACAGGAAGCTCCCTCGATTCCTTCCTGCTCTCATGCACTTCTCGCGAGAGGCGCTCGCACGGGACCAGCGCGCGGCAGGAGACGGCTCCCGGCGGCGGACCTCCAGGCGCCGACCTCCTCCACGTGAACTTCTTCACCCTCTCCTCCATCGTGTGCATCTGTCACTCCCCCCTCTCTGTCCCTTCCTCCTTCCCTCCAATGTGAGCTCATGTTCTAACCCTAATTTTTTGGGGGCAATTTTGTAGGCCTAATTGATGTGAAATTGACTGGAGATGGATCCAACTAGTGTTTTAGAGGGGTAATTTTCTCTCAAACCTTTCCATTTTTTTCTAATTTTGCTTGTATATGAGTATATGCATACAAGGATGGAGGACTTGGCTATGTGAAGTGAATGATGGACCTAAAATTGTTGCTGATAGGCCCTTACGTTTTATTCTTTGTTCATTTTGTGTGTGCCCTATATTTCAGGGACAATCCAAAGAATTTGTGTAGACTAGATGTTACTATCAACCCTTATTTCACTATTCTAGAGGGTAAAAAGGTGTACAATCAGGGTAGAACCATAAATTTGGTTGTGGACCCAGAACACTATGCACTCATCGATCCAGAGAAGAATATTGATGGGTATTTCAAATGGGGCAGTCATGAAAAGCCGATTTTCTGGGTTATTGAAAAGGGAGACAAATGGCAGTGCAAATTGGCGTCCGATGCTCAATTTATTGACCTGCTAAGGTCGTCTGATCTAGTTAAGTTGTTTATGACAATGGGAAGATGTGAGTATGAGGAGGAGACGATGTGTGCTGCAGCCAATGTGGTGGCTAAGGAGATGACTGCCATAACAGATATAGTGGCCAATGAGATGCATGGTGCAGTTGATGCATTGGCAAAGGAGAGGGCAGCAGCAGCATATGTGGTCTGTGAGGAGATGATTGGTGCTATTGATATGTTAGAAAAGAAGAAGGCAGCAGCAGCAGCAGCAGCAGAATATGTGGTATGCGAGGAGATGACTGGTGCAGTTGATGGGAGAAGATTGGTACAGCAGGCAGTGGAGATGAGGATATGCATGTGGATATGGAAAGGAGAAAAGTACCCAAATATGGTGAAACAACTGCTGGGCCACCAATAGCTGAAGAACAGAAAAAGAACACTTCATGACAGCTGGTTGTGATCCAGATGGAGATGAGCCAATTGGATTGTTGACGGTCGTTATTTCACCATTTCGACTGCCAATTCCTCGGTGAATAAATGGGGTATAGGCCAAATTCTATGCATTATTTACCTAACAATGATGAATTCCATGAGTTTTGGTGGCTTTTGATGTTCCACAGAGAGATGCTCAAATTCCCTGCAAAAGAAGATCAGCTGGAGCAAGAGAGGATTTGCGGATAAAAGGGCTTGAGATAAGAATTGCAAATACCATCACTAAAAAGTATCTTAAATGCCCTCAAGGACTACACCATTGCGTAGAGCTTGTCGAGACGATTCCAACGGACAAATTATTCGTCTCGTTTGGAGCTCCGGTGGAAAAGTAATTGAAAAGACAAAATTACAGCACCGCCCCACCATACGCAGCCCACCATGGGCCAACGCATGACAGCAGCCCACCAGCGCCTCAACCAGGCCTCTCCCCTCCGCTCGGCCTAGCTAGGCCCATGGGGGAGCCCAAGAATGGTTTGGGGGTTAATCCCACCTTGGGAATCCATGGAAGACCCCCTCTCTCCTCCACCTATAAATAGAGAGGCACACCCCCTCTCATTTTTGTTCCAATTCACCATGTGAAATCTCTCTCTCCCTCTCTAGGAAGCTCCCCATAGGAGGTGCCTCCACTATGAAAGTAGTGTTTAGGTAGGAATAAGAAGTGAGGCTCCGTCATTCCAGAGCCATTTTCAGTAGTTCGGTATGAGTTTCCTTGTATCTTTACTTTCCTGTAAGACTTGAACTATTTAAAATATTTATCTTTCTTAACTTATGTGAGCATTTACTCTTGCTTTCGGTATTATTCATGCCTTAGCATAGTAATGTCTTTTAGACTATAGTTAGAGTTTCTCTGAGAGGTAATGAATATTTAGTTAGTCATGCTTATAAAATCCTCGTATGCTCTTTATAGCATTTGACTATACGGTTGTGTAGGCTTCTATCTGGGATACCAGTAGAAGTAGTGCCTGCAAGTGTAGACATGGTGTCTACAATTGCGGTCACCTTGGTTTCGCAAGTGATTAGACCCCACACAGTTTTGGGTAGTCGGTGTGCATGTAGACTAGGAGCACCTGGCTTTGGTAGGTCCTCCTGGTGACAGTGGGAGTATACCCTGTGTAGTCCACCCCCGTCATTCGGGTCGCTTGTAGCCGCATAGCAGAGTTACTGTGACACCCGCCTTTCTCGTCTAGGTTATCCGCACTCTTGTGCCTGGAAGTGGTTAGCAGGCTCAGTGGCGAAGTAAGTATCCTAGATAACTTAATAAGTCATTACCTCCATCAGAGCAACTTGTTGGTCTAGGTTAGTCTGCCTGGCTCACCATAGTATGGAAAGTCCTCATCAGGAGTCTAGGCTCTCGTCTCGTTTTCCTCCTATCTTTTCCTGCTTTC
This sequence comes from Paspalum vaginatum, assembly GCA_030272315.1. Lineage (NCBI taxonomy): Eukaryota > Viridiplantae > Streptophyta > Magnoliopsida > Poales > Poaceae > Paspalum > Paspalum vaginatum. The sequence goes on along the minus strand of CM059018.1, from coordinate 29,794,000 downwards.
TTGCCAACGGTGCTTGGCTTGTCTCTCATGGTGCTTGGTGTCAATCGTTCTTAGCTATCGATTGACGTGAATGAGTAGTAACAGTTGGATGAATGATAGTTTGATATCTCTATCTCAGTGTTTCCCTGTGGATAAATACGATACCTCGAATACTCCCGGGTGAAAGGCTACAGCGGTCTCCGTGCGCTTGCAGAGTAAAATCCGGTAGGCTAAGAGCTGCCAACAAGCTTTTCTGGCGCCGTTGCCGGGGAAGTGCCGAGTTAGAATATCATTCTGTTGTTCATCCTTTTGTTGTTGCTCTTTCATTTTATTTGAAAACCCAAAAAAATTTTACGAAACAAAAAAAAAACCATTTTCTTCAATGATGCTCTATCCGTTGTGTAGTTCTTGATCATGTGTGATTCTTGAAACTCTTTTTCATGCTATCCAAAGTCACGGGATGACAAAACTTACATGATATTTTATCGGAACATAGCTTGGGCCAGATCTTAACGCGTGCCCAGGGGCTAATTTCCAAATTAAGCGTGGTGCTTAGGTTGGAATTTCTCGCTTTCTATCAAACTAGATGCAATGTCAAGTTTGGTAGATAAGCAATGGATGATCTTTGGTAGTGAATGTTTCGTTGTTAGTTCATGAGCCGCGATTCTTGAACTAGCTAGATCTCTCAAGTTTCAATGGAGACACAAAATCCCGGTGATGTTCAAAAATTCAACTCGTTTTTTTTTAGACCATGGATTTGAGCAAAAGTTGAAGAAATGGAAGTCATGGTTAAGCAACATGGTTTGTGCTAGGTTTTTTATTGAGAATATTTTGCTAGCACTATGTGAACAACGGGACCGGTGTTTAATACTCTTTATACATATTTTTGGACCCTTGTATTTGTTGTACACTAACCTGTTGCAGGAGGCATTCAGTCCCCACACGAGAGGAAAGTTCCTGTGGCCGACACTCTCATGCTCAACCTCTTGTGGGCTATCTAGCCCCTTGTTGGGAAATGAAAGCATCGTGATGGGTATACCAGAGTAAATGGTGGTGGTGAGCAATGGAGAACTCTTGAATAAATTCCGCACCACAAGAACACACCATGACAGGGTGACGTGACAAGGCATCTCAAATTATGCTATCATCCATGCTTACATGAGAAAGTTGCGTGCCCAATGGAGTTGTGGTGTAGATCCCAAAAGCGGCTGGCATAGACGTCTCTCATTGTGGGGGAGCGCCGTCTTAAGCACCACAAAGGCAAACACAATGACTACAAGCATGGTGAGAACATCGATGTCGTGATGTGCAGTCGATGGCTGTGTGGCACAAAGGCAGACAATGACTGGTGGCACATGTCATGCACGACAAGTATCAAGCCCAAGAAAAACATGATAGGGAGCAGGTTTGGAATCAGCATCCAATGCAGAAACCAAGCTTGGGGGAGTAAATTGTTTGGCATTTGACAAGCTTTCTATGGAAACAACCAAATTTTCAAGCTAATGAAGCAGAAATGAAAGGACATCCGCTACATTAACATTCCATTGACCAACCATGAAGCAAGAACCTAATATACAAATTGAAAGCTAAGATGGAAAATTGAAATCACTTCATGAGAAAATCCATTCTCAACATTTATGGGTCTCTCGTTACACCATGATTGGACAACACCCTCCATTGGAATCAAAATGAAGGACAAGGCGAAACATGAAAACTTCAAACAAAAGGGTTGTTTCATCACACCACAAGAATAAAGCTTGGGGGAGGATATACCAAGTAATATTACACATCCTCCTACCCAACCCCTGAGAGGAAGGACCTCGATATTCAACCTACAACAGTGGTTGATCGCTGCAAGACATTGACCATGCTCTGCATCACTTGGAAAGCGCACATAAAGGCCATCTCTCATCCCGAGAGTACTTCTCCAACACCACAAGACCAGATGTCTCTATAGTAAGAGGTTGCAACTGGCATAAGATATATGTAGAGACATCACCCAAGTATGGAGGAACACTAATTCCTTTCACCTGACTGGACATACAACAAGACGAAATGGTTTATCAGAGGTCAGGTTGATCTACTCTACTCATGAGTCAATGCGCCAATGAGCCACCTACAACATCACAAGCATGGCGCAACATGAGTCAACACGCCAGTGAGCCACCTACGACATCACAAGCATGGCGAACAACCATCAACCAAGGTTGGTGGCAAACTGTCACGAATGCAGAGGAGGCAACTCCAACAAACATCCGCCTCTATCATTCCACACAGTCTGTTTGGAAATAAACAATTGGCAGCGACCGAAACTTGTCATTAGGAAGAATGTCAGACTTAAGACAAGCACGATGTTGGAGCGGGAGATCCAACAAGAGACATTCACCCATGGGAGCAGTATCATCAGATCAGATTTGGATACAAATCAGAGCTCTTGAGACTTTGCAAACGGTCCAAATTGCAGCATAGAAATCGACTACTCAAACAGGCATTTTAAAAATGGAGGAAGCACAACAAGAGTAGAAAAAGGAGGGAATTGGCCTATCATAGGTGAGCAACATAAGCAGCATCGTCAGCACCCAGCGAACAGCAAGCTTGCGGGAGGCAATGCCAGGTAACATTGAAGCTCAGTTACTTGGCAATTACTTGCAAGAACTAAGCTTGGGGTGAGAACACCAGGTGAGTACCCCGAATGCTCTGTATTTAATAGATATCTTAAATTCTGAAATTACCAAGACCCCAAAAATATTTCTTTCTTATCGTCCCAAGTAAAAGAAAAGTTATAAAAATTTGCATAATCTGAAAACAACAAAAAGATTTGCTTTTTACCATGAATAAACTGACTCCTATAATGCTAGAACTATGTTTATACCCTTGCTTAAAGGAAATGATGAATAGTTGCTCTGTTAATTCCTTGTAAGTATTTTGTTTACAACTTGACACTCTCTTGAAAATTTGAACTTATTGGCATTTGTGGTGATCCTACCTTTAATCTTTAACCTTGTGGGAGCAAGTGCTTTTAAACCATGTCTAAGTTGTTGTGAGATGTGATATAATCAAAGTTTGAGTTTAACCCACCTTGATCCTAGTAAGGTGAATTCTCGGAGTCTTCTTTTTGAAAATTAAAATGAAAAGTTCCTAAGTGGTTTGGAATACCTATCCAAAGCCAAATGCTTTACATGTTAAACCTCTGCATACGCTACCTGTTGTTATGTTGAGTTTTGTCAAATTTTGAGTTATTATGAAGTAGTGGCACTTCAAGTCCCGATCAAAATCCCTCACATCCACCTTCATTTGCTAGCCTTCAATTGTCTGGTCATGCTTAAATCTACACTGGATTCAAGCATCCACTTACACCAGACATTTCTCCACCATATCCATCATCCACATACTTATCCATAAATATGGTCTCCAAATAAATACACTAGTCATATTCCGGCAATACCCCCAAAGTTCTCATACAAGAAGGAGACATGGAGTTATCGAAAAAAAAGAAGAAAGAGAAGAGAAGAAGAAAAAAAGAGAAAAGAAAATGATAGCTCCATGTACTCAAAAGCTTCAAAGTTTCAAGAGGGGATTTATCAAATAAGGAGTTTTTCATCCACATACCATATCCATCATTCCATCCACAAAACCTATCCATTCTCCTTTGATTGGGATGAGAGGTATCACAAACTTCGCTAGGACTAATCTTTGACTTGACAAAATATCACAAACTTCGCTAGGACAAATCTTTGACTTGACAAAATACATAGCATTGGTAAGCTAACTTTATCCCTACCTTAAACTCCACATAAGCCTTTAGTTGATAGGGAAAAGTTTGGCCTGTGGCCTGGTAAGGAATCAAAAACCACTTGAGTGATCGATGGTACCATTTGAGGAACTTAGTGCTTTGATTCAAAATTTTCAAAACCCTCCGAGCATGAAACTTGAAAGGAGATAGAGTTTGGTGACATTCTACGGAGATTGTTCCATCTCTCAACTATTGAAGACATGGTAAGAAGCCAGAAGCCCCACAGGTATGGATAAAAAGGTTGAGGTACACTTATGCCAGTTTGTTCAATCATAAAGGTAGAATGTTGGGTTGTGCACTTAATACTTGCAGGATATTCACATTGATGCAACTCCTGATCTGGTGAGTCTAAGTCTTAGCTTTGCTCGAGGATGAGCAAAAGTTCAAGGCTTGGGGGGTGTTCACGGTCATTATTTCACCATTTTGACCGCCAATTCCACGGTTTATAAATGGGGTATAGGCTAAATTCTATGCATTATTTACCTAACACTAATGAATTCCATGAGTTTTGGTGGTTTTTGATGTTCCACAGAGAGATGCTCAAATTCCCTGCAAAAGAAGATCAGCTGGAGCAAGAGATGATTTGTGGATAAAAGGGCTTGAGATAAGAATTGCAAATACCATCACTAAAAAGTATCTTAAATGCCCTCAAGGACTACACCATTGTGTAGAGCTCGTCGAGACGATTCCAACGGATAAATTATTTGTCTCATTTGGAGCTCTGGTGGAAAAGTTTTTGAAAAGACAAAATTATAGCACCACCCCACCGTACACAGCCGACCATGGGCCAACGCACGGTAGCAGCCCACCAGCTCCTCAACCAGGCCTCTCCCCTCCGCTCGGCCTAGCTAGGCCCATGGGGCAGCCCAAGAATGGTTTGGGGGTTAATCCCACCTTGGGAATCCATGGAAGACCCCCCTCTCCTCCACCTATAAATAGAGAGGCACACCCCCCTCTCATTCTTCTATCAATTCACCATGTGAAATCTCTCTCTCCCTCTCTAGGAGGCGCCCCACGGGAGGTGCCTCCACTCTAAAAGTAGTGTTTAGGTAGGAGTTAGAGGTGAGGCTCCGTCGTTCCGGCGCAGTCCTCAGGAGCTATTTAATATATTTATCTTTCTTTACTGTGAGCATTTACTCTTGCTTTCGGTATTATTCATGCCTTAGCATAGTAACGTCTTTTAGACTATAGTTAGAGTGGCTTTGAGAGGTATTGAATATTTAGTTTATCATGCTTATAGATTCCTCGTATGCTCTATATAGCATTTGACTATACGGTTGTGTAGGCTTCTATCTGTGATACCAGTAGAAGTAGTGCCTGCAATCGTAGACGTGGTGTCTACAATTGCGGTCACCTTGGTTTCCCAAGTGATTAGACCCCACGCAGTTTTGGGTAGTCGGTGTGCATGTAGACTAGGCGCACCCGGCTTTGGTAGGTCCTCCTGGTGATAGCGGGAGTGTACCCTGTGTAGTCCAACCCCGTCGTTCGGGTCGCTTGTAGCCACATAGCTGAGTTATTGCAACACCCGCCTTTCTCGTCTGGGTTATCAGTACTCTGGTGCTTGAAAGTGGTTAGCAGGCTCGGTGGCGCTGTAAGTATCCCAGACAACTAGCTTAGTCTTCTTGGCTCACCGTAGTATGGAAAGTCCTCAACAGGAGTCTGAGCTCTCGCCTCGTTGTCCTCCTATCTTTACCTGCTTTCTTGCCAACGGCGCTTGGCTTGTATCTCATGGTGCTTAGTGTCAATCGTTCTTAGCTATCGGTTGATGTGAATGAGTAGCAACAGTTGGATGAACAATAGTTTGATATCTCTATCTCAGTGTTTCCCTATGGATAAATATGATACCTTGGAATACTCCCGGGTGAAAGGCTACAGCGGTCTTCGTGCGCTTGCGGAGTAAAATCCGGTAGGCTAAGAGCCGCCAACTGTGGATCAAATGAAGACCTTCTTGTTGTTGGTCTAATGGACAAGATTAGAGAGTTGATCATGGAAAAGATTGCCACAAGACAAGATATTCCCTTTAGATTTGAAGTCCGTATCCTTCCAAGTGTGCTACAAGAATTGAGCATGAAGAGTAGAGGGTTGCACTATGATTTTTGCAAAAGTGGTTTGCTATCAGCTGAGATATCTGGAACAACAAATGAAGGGAAGACTTGGAGGTTTGGTGTTGATCTTAAGGAAAGAAATTGTGGCTGTGGGCAATTGGAGGTGCCTGGGAAACCATGCACTCATGCTTTTTTTGCACTTGGGAAATTCAGACAGAAAGAGCTCAAAATGGAGGATTTCTTGGACGAATACTATTCAATAGAGAGGTTCAAACTAGCTTATCAATTTGAGGTCAGTCCAATGGGTGACAAATCTCCAAGGCCAAAGAATGACCCTAGTTTTGAAATGAACCCTCCACCAGTAAAAAGGCCTGCTGGTAGACCAAGGAAGCAAAGAATTAAGGCTAGCGGAGAGCTAGGAAAAAGAGGTCCATATCAATGCAAAACGTGCTTCAAGTTTGGACATTTAGAGAAGGGATGTTATGCAACTCAAGCTGAACTAGAACAAGAGCTTCCACCACCTCATCCAAAAAAACAGAAAAAGCAAAGGTGAAACTCTCCTATACTACTATTTCAAGCCTTATAAGTGACACTGTATGTTACTTTACTAACCCTATTTAAACCTTGCAGCAAAATCAAATCTAAAGCTGTTGAAGCCTCTACCAAAGGTGCTAAGATATCAAACATTGTTGCTGATCCAAAACTACCTTTAAGCCCACGTGTGACAACTAGGAGTATGGCTTCCCTCTCTCCAGCAAGTCCAAGTGTGACCACACGGAGGGCGGCATCCATCTCTCCAGCAAGTCTAGGTGTAACGACAAGGAGGATGGCATCTATCTCACCTGGAGGAATCAACCATAGACTTATTATTGAATAATTGCAGTAGTGTAATCTTAGAAAGGATGACTTGGTTTATGGCCTGTTCTCAACTTGGGACCATGTGAGCTATGGTTAGCTTGTAAGAATGTATTAGATTGTCACGTTCTTAGCTTGGAACCATGTGAACTATGATCTATGCACTGATGAGCCTATGTTATGTCATGTTCTAATTTGTGGTGTTGAATTTATGCTCTCAATTGATCTGGAGATCCCTAGATCTGTTGTGTGTTGTATATGAAGGGGAAGGGGTATATATGTCCTATCTAACAGAGACTTAACAGTTGTGGTGAGATTCAAATGGATGCAATCTTTTAATGGTATGGAGCAAAGAACATGTCTTTTAATGGTATATCCCCAAAGTTGCATTCTTTTAATGGTATGGATCCAATTTTCTCTTTTCTTAATGGAAACCTAAGTGAGGATGTGTACATGACACAGCCTGATGGTTTTTGTTGATCTAGAGAATGCTGGGAAGGTCTCAAGTTTTTGAAGTCCGTTTATGGACTCAAGCAAGCATCTCGAAGTTGGAATCTACATTTTGATGAAGTGGTTAAAGGGTTTAGTTTCATCAAGAACGCAGAAGAACCTTGTGTATACAAGAAGGTTAGTGGGAGCACACTTGTCTTTCTAGTCTTGTAAGTATATGACACATTGTTGATCGGAAATGACATTCCTATGTTGGAGGCTGTGAAGGACTCATTGAGAAAGATGAAGGACTTGGGAGAAGAAGCCTACATCTTGGGCGTAGGGATCTATAGAGATAAATCTAAGCGCTTAATTGGATTAAGCCAAAGCATGTACATTTACAAGGTGTTGAATGGTTCAACATGCACGATTTAAAGAAATGTTTCTTGCTCATGTCACTTGGCATGATCTTGAGCAAGACTCAGTGTCTGTCGACTAGTGATGGGAAAAAGAGGATGAGTGAGATCTCATATGCCTCCGCAATCAGATCCATCATGTATGCCATGATATGAACTCGCCTAGATGTTTCCTTTGCTCTAAGTGTTACGAGCAGATACTAATCGTGTCCAGGTGAAGGTCACTAGATAGCTGTAAAGAATATCCTTAAGTACTTGAGAAGGACTAAGGATGTGTTCCTAGTGTTTGGGGGTGAGGAAGAGCTCATTGTAAAGGGTTACACCGATGCTGGTTTCCAAACAGACAAAGACGACAGTAGATCGCAAACCAGATTTGTGTTCTGCCTCAATGATGGAGTAGCTAGTTGGAAGAGTTCCAAGCAAGATAAGGTAGCCGATTCTACAACAGAAGCCGAGTATATTGCAGCTTTAGAAGGTGCAAAGGAACTAGTTTGAATAATACCGAAAGCAAGAGTAAAGTAAATGCTCACAAAAGTAAAGAAAGATAATGCATTAAATATCTCAAGTCTTACAGGAAAAGATACAAGAAGAACTCATACCGAACTCCTGAAGACGGATCCGGATCGACGGAGCCCTACCCCTAACTCCTAACCAAACACTACTTTTAGAGTGGAGGCACCACCCGTAGCGCGCCTCCAAGAGAGGGAGCGAGAGTTCACATGGGAATGGTATAAGTGAAGTGAGGGGGGGTGCCTCTCTATTTATAGGTGGAGGAGATGGAATATTCCAAGGCATCCTACGCATGATTCTTCCCCCAAAATGCTCCTTGGGCACCACCTAGCCTCCCAACCGACATAGGAAGGTCGGTGGGACTATTCCACACGTTCAGGCATCGAAAACCAGTCAAGAACCGGCCGTTAAGGCCCCGAACCGGTCGTTGGAGTGGAGAACAGGCAGTTACAGGTGTTTTCTAGTCAAGAACCGGACAAACGGGCGAGAGGACCGGTGGCTTCAGGCCAAAGCTGGCCGAACCGGCCTCCGAACCGTGCCTGGCGCTCCCTCCATGCGCCAGGTGGCCTGGGCCGGCGCCAGACCGCACCCCCTCGTGCAGGAGCAAGCACACCCTGGCCACCACGCAGCGGCTCTCGACTGGCCGCGCCGTTCAAACGGCTTGCGCGCTGAGCGCGCACGCTGCACCCTGCCAGCTGCCTTGTGTCGCATCCTGGGTGGCTCCCCCCCCCCACGGTCGCCGTATGGATGGGGCGGCGCTGCCTTTTTAATTTGATTTCTTTGCATTTTTATATCTTTTCCATCCGAGCTCCAAACGATCCAAATAATATGTCCATTGGAATCGTCTCGACGAGCTATGTGCAATGGCGTAGTCTTTGAGGGCATTTGGGATACTTTATAGTAGTGATATTTGCAATCCATTCTTAAGCTCTTTTATGCATGAATTCTCTCTTGCTCCATATGATATACTTTTGCATGGAATTTGAGCATCTCCCTATGATACACCGAAAACCACCAAAACTCATGGAATTCGTCAGTGTTAGGTAAATAGTGCATAGAACTTTGTGTATACCCCATTTATTCACCGAGAAATTGACGGTCGAAATGGTGAAATAACGACCGTCAACACCCCCCCAAGCTTGAACTTTTGCTCGTCCTCGAGCAAAGCTAAGACTTAGGCTCAGCGGATCAGGAGTTGCATCAATGTCAATGTCCTGCAAGTATTAAATGCACAATCCAACACTCTATCTTTATGATTGAACAACTGGCATAAGTGTACCCCATCCTTATTATCCATACCTGTGGGGCTTCTAGCTTTTCTTACCTTGTCTTCAGCGGTTGAGAGATGGAACAATCTTAGTTGAGTGTCACCAAACTCTATCTCTTTTCAGGTATCATGCGCAGAGAGTTTTGAAAATTTTGAAAAGAAAACAATAAGTTCCTCGAATGGTACCCTCGATCACTCAAGTGGTTGTAGATTCCTCACCAGGCCATTGGCCAAACCTTTCCCTATCGACTAAAAGCTTATGTGGGGCTCAAGGTAGGGATAAAGTTGGCTTACCTATGTGATGTATATTGCTAAGTCAAAGATTGGTCCTAGCGAAGTTTGTGATACTTTTCACCCCGATCAAAGGAGAATGGGTTTGTTTTGTGGATGGTCTATGGATGAAAACTCCTTATTTGATGAATCCCCTCTTGAAACTTTGAAGCATTTGAGTACATGGAGCTATCACTTTCTTTTCTCTTTTTCTCCTTTGTCAATTTTTTTCGATAGCTCCATGTCTCCTCTTGTAAGAGAACGTGGGGATATTTCTTGAATGTGATTGGAGTATTTATTTTGAGACCATATTTGTGGATAGTTATGTGGATGATGGATGGTGGAGAAATATCTGGTGTAAGAGGATGCTTGAATCCAGTGTAGATTTAAGCATAACCAGACAGAGAAAGACTAGCAAATGGAGGTGAATGTAAGGGATTTTGATCGGGACATGAAGTGTCACTACTTTATAAGAACTCAAAATTTGACAAAACTCAACATAACAATAGGTAGCATTTGTAGAGGTTTCACATGTAAAGCATCTGGCTCTGGATAGGTGTTTCCAAACCACTGAGGAACTTTCACATTTGAATTTTCAAAAAGAAAACTCTGAGAATTCACCTTACTAGGACTAAAATGGGTTTAACTCAAACTTTGATTATATCACATCTCACAACAACTTACACTTGGTTTAAAAGCACTTGCTCCCATGAGGTTAAAGATTAAAGGTAGGATCACGACAAATGCGAATAAGTTCAAATTTCAGGAGAGTGTCAAGTTGTATATGAAATACTTATAAGAAATTAATAGAGCAACTATTCATCATTTCCTTTAAGCAAGGGTATAAACAAAGTTCTAGCATTATAGGAGTTAGGTTATTCCTGGTAAAAAGCAAATCTTTTTGTAGCTTTTGAATTATGCAAATTTTTATAACTTTTCTTTTATTTGGAACGATAAAAAGTAAATGTTTTTGGTGTCATGGTAATTTTCAGGATTTAAAATATTCAATTCAGTACAGAGCATTCGGGGTACTCACTGGTGATCTTGCCCCAAGCTTAGTTCTTGCAAGTGTTTGCCAAGAAACTGAGCTTCGATATTACCTGGCATTGCCTCCTGCAAGCTTGCTTGTTCCCTGGGTGACGACGATGCTGCTTGTGTAGCTCACCTGTGTTAGGCGAATTTTCTTCTCTCTCTACTCTTGTTTTGTCTCCTCTATTTCTAAAATGATTGTTTGAGATGCTTTTGTTTTCCAATGCTACTATTTGGACCGTCTGCAAAGTGTCAGGAGCTTTGATGTGTAGATAAATCTGATGATACTACTCCTATGGGTGAATGTCTCTTGTTGGATCTCCCGCTCCAACATCATGTTTGCCTTAAGTCTGACATTCTTCCCAAGTGACACAATCTCGGTCGTGGCTAGCTGCTTACTCCCAAACAGACTTAGTGAAATGATAGAGGCGGCTGTTTGTTGGAGTTAACTCCTTTGCATCCTTGATAAGTTTCCATTAATATGCAGCTGATGGATTGGAGTTGACTCCTCTGCATCCTCTTGGTGAGGGTGAACCATTTGCCACCTTCTAGGATGGGGTCGCGCCATTTTTTTTGTTGTTGTAGGTGGCTCATTGGCATGCTGACCCATGTTGTGCCATGCTTATGATGTCGTAGGTGGCTCATTGGCATGCTGACCTATGTTGCGCCATGCTTAGGATGTCGTAGGTGGCTCATTGGCATGCTGACCCATGGGTAGAGTAGATCAACCTGACCTCTGGTAAACCGCTTTGTCTTGTATGTTTGGCCAGGGCAAGGGAATTAAGGAATGCTCACTTGTAGCATTCCGCCATACTTGGGTGATGTCTCTACATATATCTTATGCCAGTTGCAACCTCTTACTATAGAGACATCTGGTCTTGTTGTGTTGGAGAAGTACTCTCAGGATGAGAGATGGCCTTTATGTTCGCTTCCCAAGTGATGCAGAGCATGGTCAATGTCTTGCAGCAATCAATCGTTGTTGTAGGTTGAATATCGAGGTCCTTCCTCTCAGGGGTTGGGCTGGAGGATGTGTGATATTACTTGGTGTATCCTCCCCCAAGCTTGATTCTTGTGGTGTGATGAAACAACCCTTTTGTTTGAAGTTTTCATGTTCCGCCTTGTCCTTCATTTTGATTCCAGCGTAGGGTGTTGTCCAATCACGGTGTAACGAGAGACCCACAAATGTTGAGAACGGTTCCTTTGTGATAGCCTTTTCATTCTTCCTTCATGATAAAGGAAGTCTTGATGCTAATTTTCCATCTCAACTGACGATAGGTACATCGGGTTCTTGTTCCATGGTTGGTCAATGGAATGTCAATGTAGCAGACATCCTTTAAGCTTTGCTTCATTGGCATGGAAATTTTGGTTGTTTCTCATTGCCACAAACTTGCTCATCAAATGCCAGACAATCTTTCTCCCCCAAGCTTGGATTCTGCAGTGAATGCTGTTTCCAAACTTGCTCCCTATCATGTTTAATTTGCCTTCCTAGGCTTGGTACTTGTCATGAATGACGTGTGCCACCAGTCATTATCTATCCATGTGCCACATAGCCATTAACTGCACATCATGACATTGACGTTCCCACCATGCTTGTGGACATTGATTTGTCTTTGCCTTTGTGGTGTTTAAGACGGAGCTCCCCAGCAATGAGAGATGACTATGCCGGCCGCTTTTGGGATCTACACCACAACTCCATCAGGCACGCAATTTTCCCATGGGGCAGTAGACCAGTGGTCTACTAGCTTGCAAATTTAAGCACAGACGATAGCATAATGTGATATGCCCTTGAATGTTACTGGTATGGTGTGTTCTTGTAGTGCGGAAATTGTCAAGATTTCTCCATTGCTCACCATCACCATTTACTTTGATACCCATAATACGATGCTGTCATTTCCCAAAAAGGTACTGGATAATCCGCAAGAGGTTGAGCATGAGAATGTCGGCCACAAGGCCTCTCCTCTCGTGTGGGGTTTGAATGCCTCCTACAACAGGTTAGTGTACAACAAATACAAGAGTCCAATATGTATAAAGAGTATCAACCACCGGACCCGTTGTTCACTGAGTGCTAGCAAAATATTCTGAATCAAAACATAGCACAAACCATGTTGCTAAACCATGACTTCCATCTTTCAACTTTTGCTCAAATCCACGGTCTAAAAAAACGGGTGCATTTTTGAAACATCACCAGGATTTTGTGTCTCCATTGAAACTTGAGAGATCCAGCTAGTTCAAGAATTGTGGCTCATGAACTAACAATGGAACATCACTACCAAAGACCATCCATAGCTTATCTACCAAACTCAACATTGCATCTAATTTGATACAAAGCGACTAATTCCAACCTAAGCACCACGCTTAATTTGAAAATTAGCCTCTGGGCACGCGTTAGGATCTGGCCCAAGCTATGTTCCAACATCAATAGCCTATTTGCATTGGCATCCCATGACTTTGGGTAGCATGAAAAAGATTCTCAAAAGTCACACATGATCAAGAATTATACAACGGATAGAGCATCGTTGAAGAAAAAAGGATTTTTTTATTTATATTTTTTTTGAATTTTCAAATAGAAAGAAAGAGCAACAACAAAAGGATAAACAACAGAATAACATTCTAACTCAGCGCTTCCCTGGTAGCGGCGCCAGAAAAGCTTGTTGGCGGCTCTTAGCCTACCGGATTTTACTCCGCAAGCGCACGAAGACCGCTGTAGGCTTTCACCCGGGAGTATTCCAATGTATCGTATTTATCCACAGGGAAGCATTGAGATAGAGATGTCAAACTATCATTCATCCAGTTGTTACTACTCTTTCACGTCAACCGATAGCTAGGAACGATTGACACCAAGCACCATGGGATACAAGCCAAGCACCATTGGCAAGAAAGCAGGTAAATATAGGAGGACAACGAGGTGAGAGCTCGGATTCCTGATGAGGACTTTCTATACTATAGTGAGCTAATTAGACTAAGTTAGACCAACATATTGCTCTGACGGAGGTAATGACTTATCTAGTTGTTTGGGATACTTACTTCGCCACCGAACCTGGTAACCACTTCCGGGCACCAGAGTGCTGATAACCCAGACGAGAAAGGCGGGTGTCGCAGTAACTCAGCTATGCGGCTACAAGCGACCCGAACGACGGGGGTGGACTACACAGGGTACACTCCCGCTGTCACCACGAGGACCTAGCAAAGCTGGGTGTGCCTAGTCTACATGTACACCGACTACCCAAAACTGCGTGGGGTCTAATCCCTTGCGAAACCAAGGTGACCACAATTGTAGACACCATGACTACGCTTGCAGGCACTACTTCTACTGGTATCCCAGATAGAAGGTTACACAACCGTATAGTCAAGCGCTATAAAGAGCATACGAGGAATCTATAAGCATGACAAACTAAATATTCATTACCTATCAGAGCAACTCTAACTATAGTCTAAAACACATTACTAAGCTAAGGCATGAATAATACCAAAATCAAGAGTAAAGTAAATGCTCACAAAAGTAAAGAAACATAATGCATTAAATATCTCAAGTCTTACAGGAAAAGATACAAGAAGAACTCATACCGAACTCCTGAAGATAGCTCCGGAACGATGGAGCCCTACCTCAAACTCCTAACCAAACAGTACTTTTAGAGTAGAGGCACCACCCGTAGGTCGCCTCCTAGAGAGGGAGAGAGAATTCACATGGGAATGGTACAAGTGAAGCGAGGGGGTGCCTCTCTATTTATAGGTGGAGGAGATGGAATATTCCAAGGCATCCTACGAATGATTCTTCCCCCAAAATGCTCCTTGGGCACCACCTGGCCTCCCAACTGACATAGGAAGGTCGGTGGGACAATTCCACACGTGCAGGCATTGAAAACCGGTCAAGAACTGGCCGTTAAGGCCCCGAACCGGTCATAGGAGTGGAGAACCGGTAGTTACAGGTGTTTTCTGGTCAAGAACCGGACAAACGGGCGAGTGGACCGGCGGCTTCAGCCAAAACCGGCCGAACCGGCCTCCGAACCATGCCTGGCGCTCCCTTCACGCGCCACGTGGCCTAGGCCGGTGTCGGACCGCGCCCCCCAGCGCGGGAGCATGCGCTCCCTGGCCGCCACACGGCGGCTCCCGACTGGCCACGCCGTTCAAACGGCTTGCGCGTGGAGCGCGCACGCTGCACCCTGCTGGCTGCCACATGTCACGTCCTAGGCTGCTCCCGCCCGCTATCGCCGTACTGATGGGGCGGCACTGACGTCAACGCTGCCTTTTTAATTTGATTTCTTTGCATTTTTATATCTTTTCCATCCGAGCTCCAAACAATCCAAATAATATGTTTGTTGGAATCGTCTCGACGAGGTCTGTGCAATGGCATAGTCTTTGAGGGCATTTTGGATACTTTATAGTAGTGATGTTGAATTTATGCTCTCAATTGATCTGGAGATCCCTAGATCTGTTGTGTGTTGTATATGAAGGGGAAGGGGTATATATGTCCTATCTAACAGAGACTTAACAGTTGTGGTGAGATTCAAATGGATGCAATCTTTTAATGGTATGGAGCAAAGAACATGTCTTTTAATGGTATATCCCCAAAGTTGCATTCTTTTAATGGTATGGATCCAATTTTCTCTTTTCTTAATGGAAACCTAAGTGAGGATGTGTACATGACACAGCCTGATGGTTTTTGTTGATCTAGAGAATGCTGGGAAGGTCTCAAGTTTTTGAAGTCCGTTTATGGACTCAAGCAAGCATCTCGAAGTTGGAATCTACATTTTGATGAAGTGGTTAAAGGGTTTAGTTTCATCAAGAACGCAGAAGAACCTTGTGTATACAAGAAGGTTAGTGGGAGCACACTTGTCTTTCTAGTCTTGTAAGTATATGACACATTGTTGATCGGAAATGACATTCCTATGTTGGAGGCTGTGAAGGACTCATTGACAAAGATGAAGGACTTGGGAGAAGAAGCCTACATCTTGGGCGTAGGGATCTATAGAGATAAATCTAAGCGCTTAATTGGATTAAGCCAAAGCATGTACATTTACAAGGTGTTGAATGGTTCAACATGCACGATTTAAAGAAATGTTTCTTGCTCATGTCACTTGGCATGATCTTGAGCAAGACTCAGTGTCTGTCGACTAGTGATGGGAAAAAGAGGATGAGTGAGATCTCATATGCCTCCGCAATCAGATCCATCATGTATGCCATGATATGAACTCGCCTAGATGTTTCCTTTGCTCTAAGTGTTACGAGCATATACTAATCGTGTCCAGGTGAAGGTCACTAGATAGCTGTAAAGAATATCCTTAAGTACTTGAGAAGGACTAAGGATGTGTTCCTAGTGTTTGGGGGTGAGGAAGAGCTCATTGTAAAGGGTTACACCGATGCTGGTTTCCAAACAGACAAAGACGACAGTAGATCGCAAACCAGATTTGTGTTCTGCCTCAATGATGGAGTAGCTAGTTGGAAGAGTTCCAAGCAAGATAAGGTAGCCGATTCTACAACAGAAGCCGAGTATATTGCAGCTTTAGAAGGTGCAAAGGAACTAGTTTGAATAATACCGAAAGCAAGAGTAAAGTAAATGCTCACAAAAGTAAAGAAAGATAATGCATTAAATATCTCAAGTCTTACAGGAAAAGATACAAGAAGAACTCATACCGAACTCCTGAAGACGGATCCGGATCGACGGAGCCCTACCCCTAACTCCTAACCAAACACTACTTTTAGAGTGGAGGCACCACCCGTAGCGCGCCTCCAAGAGAGGGAGCGAGAGTTCACATGGGAATGGTATAAGTGAAGTGAGGGGGGGTGCCTCTCTATTTATAGGTGGAGGAGATGGAATATTCCAAGGCATCCTACGCATGATTCTTCCCCCAAAATGCTCCTTGGGCACCACCTAGCCTCCCAACCGACATAGGAAGGTCGGTGGGACTATTCCACACGTTCAGGCATCGAAAACCAGTCAAGAACCGGCCGTTAAGGCCCCGAACCGGTCGTTGGAGTGGAGAACAGGCAGTTACAGGTGTTTTCTAGTCAAGAACCGGACAAACGGGCGAGAGGACCGGTGGCTTCAGGCCAAAGCTGGCCGAACCGGCCTCCGAACCGTGCCTGGCGCTCCCTCCATGCGCCAGGTGGCCTGGGCCGGCGCCAGACCGCACCCCCTCGTGCAGGAGCAAGCACACCCTGGCCACCACGCAGCGGCTCTCGACTGGCCGCGCCGTTCAAACGGCTTGCGCGCTGAGCGCGCGCGCTGCACCCTGCCAGCTGCCTTGTGTCGCATCCTGGGTGGCTCCCCCCCCCCACGGTCGCCGTATGGATGGGGCGGCGCTGCCTTTTTAATTTGATTTCTTTGCATTTTTATATCTTTTCCATCCGAGCTCCAAACGATCCAAATAATATGTCCATTGGAATCGTCTCGACGAGCTATGTGCAATGGCGTAGTCTTTGAGGGCATTTGGGATAATTTATAGTAGTGATATTTGCAATCCATTCTTAAGCTCTTTTATGCATGAATTCTCTCTTGCTCCATATGATATACTTTTGCATGGAATTTGAGCATCTCCCTATGATACACCGAAAACCACCAAAACTCGTGGAATTCGTCAGTGTTAGGTAAATAGTGCATAGAACTTTGTGTATACCCCATTTATTCACCGAGAAATTGACGGTCGAAATGGTGAAATAACGACCGTCAACACCCCCCCAAGCTTGAACTTTTGCTCGTCCTCGAGCAAAGCTAAGACTTAGGCTCAGCGGATCAGGAGTTGCATCAATGTCAATGTCCTGCAAGTATTAAATGCACAATCCAACACTCTATCTTTATGATTGAACAACTGGCATAAGTGTACCCCATCCTTATTATCCATACCTGTGGGGCTTCTAGCTTTTCTTACCTTGTCTTCAGCGGTTGAGAGATGGAACAATCTTAGTTGAGTGTCACCAAACTCTATCTCTTTTCAGGTATCATGCGCAGAGAGTTTTGAAAATTTTGAAAAGAAAACAATAAGTTCCTCGAATGGTACCCTCGATCACTCAAGTGGTTGTAGATTCCTCACCAGGCCATTGGCCAAACCTTTCCCTATCGACTAAAAGCTTATGTGGGGCTCAAGGTAGGGATAAAGTTGGCTTACCTATGTGATGTATATTGCTAAGTCAAAGATTGGTCCTAGCGAAGTTTGTGATACTTTTCACCCCGATCAAAGGAGAATGGGTTTGTTTTGTGGATGGTCTATGGATGAAAACTCCTTATTTGATGAATCCCCTCTTGAAACTTTGAAGCATTTGAGTACATGGAGCTATCACTTTCTTTTCTCTTTTTCTCCTTTGTCAATTTTTTTCGATAGCTCCATGTCTCCTCTTGTAAGAGAACGTGGGGATATTTCTTGAATGTGATTGGAGTATTTATTTTGAGACCATATTTGTGGATAGTTATGTGGATGATGGATGGTGGAGAAATATCTGGTGTAAGAGGATGCTTGAATCCAGTGTAGATTTAAGCATAACCAGACAGAGAAAGACTAGCAAATGGAGGTGAATGTAAGGGATTTTGATCGGGACATGAAGTGTCACTACTTTATAAGAACTCAAAATTTGACAAAACTCAACATAACAATAGGTAGCATTTGTAGAGGTTTCACATGTAAAGCATCTGGCTCTGGATAGGTGTTTCCAAACCACTGAGGAACTTTCACATTTGAATTTTCAAAAAGAAAACTCTGAGAATTCACCTTACTAGGACTAAAATGGGTTTAACTCAAACTTTGATTATATCACATCTCACAACAACTTACACTTGGTTTAAAAGCACTTGCTCCCATGAGGTTAAAGATTAAAGGTAGGATCACGACAAATGCGAATAAGTTCAAATTTCAGGAGAGTGTCAAGTTGTATATGAAATACTTATAAGAAATTAATAGAGCAACTATTCATCATTTCCTTTAAGCAAGGGTATAAACAAAGTTCTAGCATTATAGGAGTTAGGTTATTCCTGGTAAAAAGCAAATCTTTTTGTAGCTTTTGAATTATGCAAATTTTTATAACTTTTCTTTTATTTGGAACGATAAAAAGTAAATGTTTTTGGTGTCATGGTAATTTTCAGGATTTAAAATATTCAATTCAGTACAGAGCATTCGGGGTACTCACTGGTGATCTTGCCCCAAGCTTAGTTCTTGCAAGTGTTTGCCAAGAAACTGAGCTTCGATATTACCTGGCATTGCCTCCTGCAAGCTTGCTTGTTCCCTGGGTGACGACGATGCTGCTTGTGTAGCTCACCTGTGTTAGGCGAATTTTCTTCTCTCTCTACTCTTGTTTTGTCTCCTCTATTTCTAAAATGATTGTTTGAGATGCTTTTGTTTTCCAATGCTACTATTTGGACCGTCTGCAAAGTGTCAGGAGCTTTGATGTGTAGATAAATCTGATGATACTACTCCTATGGGTGAATGTCTCTTGTTGGATCTCCCGCTCCAACATCATGTTTGCCTTAAGTCTGACATTCTTCCCAAGTGACACAATCTCGGTCGTGGCTAGCTGCTTACTCCCAAACAGACTTAGTGAAATGATAGAGGCGGCTGTTTGTTGGAGTTAACTCCTTTGCATCCTTGATAAGTTTCCATTAATATGCAGCTGATGGATTGGAGTTGACTCCTCTGCATCCTCTTGGTGAGGGTGAACCATTTGCCACCTTCTAGGATGGGGTCGCGCCATTTTTTTTGTTGTTGTAGGTGGCTCATTGGCATGCTGACCCATGTTGTGCCATGCTTATGATGTCGTAGGTGGCTCATTGGCATGCTGACCTATGTTGCGCCATGCTTAGGATGTCGTAGGTGGCTCATTGGCATGCTGACCCATGGGTAGAGTAGATCAACCTGACCTCTGGTAAACCGCTTTGTCTTGTATGTTTGGCCAGGGCAAGGGAATTAAGGAATGCTCACTTGTAGCATTCCGCCATACTTGGGTGATGTCTCTACATATATCTTATGCCAGTTGCAACCTCTTACTATAGAGACATCTGGTCTTGTTGTGTTGGAGAAGTACTCTCAGGATGAGAGATGGCCTTTATGTTCGCTTCCCAAGTGATGCAGAGCATGGTCAATGTCTTGCAGCAATCAATCGTTGTTGTAGGTTGAATATCGAGGTCCTTCCTCTCAGGGGTTGGGCTGGAGGATGTGTGATATTACTTGGTGTATCCTCCCCCAAGCTTGATTCTTGTGGTGTGATGAAACAACCCTTTTGTTTGAAGTTTTCATGTTCCGCCTTGTCCTTCATTTTGATTCCAGCGTAGGGTGTTGTCCAATCACGGTGTAACGAGAGACCCACAAATGTTGAGAACGGTTCCTTTGTGATAGCCTTTTCATTCTTCCTTCATGATAAAGGAAGTCTTGATGCTAATTTTCCATCTCAACTGACGATAGGTACATCGGGTTCTTGTTCCATGGTTGGTCAATGGAATGTCAATGTAGCAGACATCCTTTAAGCTTTGCTTCATTGGCATGGAAATTTTGGTTGTTTCTCATTGCCACAAACTTGCTCATCAAATGCCAGACAATCTTTCTCCCCCAAGCTTGGATTCTGCAGTGAATGCTGTTTCCAAACTTGCTCCCTATCATGTTTAATTTGCCTTCCTAGGCTTGGTACTTGTCATGAATGACGTGTGCCACCAGTCATTATCTATCCATGTGCCACATAGCCATTAACTGCACATCATGACATTGACGTTCCCACCATGCTTGTGGACATTGATTTGTCTTTGCCTTTGTGGTGTTTAAGACGGAGCTCCCCAGCAATGAGAGATGACTATGCCGGCCGCTTTTGGGATCTACACCACAACTCCATCAGGCACGCAATTTTCCCATGGGGCAGTAGACCAGTGGTCTACTAGCTTGCAAATTTAAGCACAGACGATAGCATAATGTGATATGCCCTTGAATGTTACTGGTATGGTGTGTTCTTGTAGTGCGGAAATTGTCAAGATTTCTCCATTGCTCACCATCACCATTTACTTTGATACCCATAATACGATGCTGTCATTTCCCAAAAAGGTACTGGATAATCCGCAAGAGGTTGAGCATGAGAATGTCGGCCACAAGGCCTCTCCTCTCGTGTGGGGTTTGAATGCCTCCTACAACAGGTTAGTGTACAACAAATACAAGAGTCCAATATGTATAAAGAGTATCAACCACCGGACCCGTTGTTCACTGAGTGCTAGCAAAATATTCTGAATCAAAACATAGCACAAACCATGTTGCTAAACCATGACTTCCATCTTTCAACTTTTGCTCAAATCCACGGTCTAAAAAAACGGGTGCATTTTTGAAACATCACCAGGATTTTGTGTCTCCATTGAAACTTGAGAGATCCAGCTAGTTCAAGAATTGTGGCTCATGAACTAACAATGGAACATCACTACCAAAGACCATCCATAGCTTATCTACCAAACTCAACATTGCATCTAATTTGATACAAAGCGACTAATTCCAACCTAAGCACCACGCTTAATTTGAAAATTAGCCTCTGGGCACGCGTTAGGATCTGGCCCAAGCTATGTTCCAACATCAATAGCCTATTTGCATTGGCATCCCATGACTTTGGGTAGCATGAAAAAGATTCTCAAAAGTCACACATGATCAAGAATTATACAACGGATAGAGCATCGTTGAAGAAAAAAGGATTTTTTTATTTATATTTTTTTTGAATTTTCAAATAGAAAGAAAGAGCAACAACAAAAGGATAAACAACAGAATAACATTCTAACTCAGCGCTTCCCTGGTAGCGGCGCCAGAAAAGCTTGTTGGCGGCTCTTAGCCTACCGGATTTTACTCCGCAAGCGCACGAAGACCGCTGTAGGCTTTCACCCGGGAGTATTCCAATGTATCGTATTTATCCACAGGGAAGCATTGAGATAGAGATGTCAAACTATCATTCATCCAGTTGTTACTACTCTTTCACGTCAACCGATAGCTAGGAACGATTGACACCAAGCACCATGGGATACAAGCCAAGCACCATTGGCAAGAAAGCAGGTAAATATAGGAGGACAACGAGGTGAGAGCTCGGATTCCTGATGAGGACTTTCTATACTATAGTGAGCTAATTAGACTAAGTTAGACCAACATATTGCTCTGACGGAGGTAATGACTTATCTAGTTGTTTGGGATACTTACTTCGCCACCGAACCTGGTAACCACTTCCGGGCACCAGAGTGCTGATAACCCAGACGAGAAAGGCGGGTGTCGCAGTAACTCAGCTATGCGGCTACAAGCGACCCGAACGACGGGGGTGGACTACACAGGGTACACTCCCGCTGTCACCACGAGGACCTAGCAAAGCTGGGTGTGCCTAGTCTACATGTACACCGACTACCCAAAACTGCGTGGGGTCTAATCCCTTGCGAAACCAAGGTGACCACAATTGTAGACACCATGACTACGCTTGCAGGCACTACTTCTACTGGTATCCCAGATAGAAGGTTACACAACCGTATAGTCAAGCGCTATAAAGAGCATACGAGGAATCTATAAGCATGACAAACTAAATATTCATTACCTATCAGAGCAACTCTAACTATAGTCTAAAACACATTACTAAGCTAAGGCATGAATAATACCAAAATCAAGAGTAAAGTAAATGCTCACAAAAGTAAAGAAACATAATGCATTAAATATCTCAAGTCTTACAGGAAAAGATACAAGAAGAACTCATACCGAACTCCTGAAGATAGCTCCGGAACGATGGAGCCCTACCTCAAACTCCTAACCAAACAGTACTTTTAGAGTAGAGGCACCACCCGTAGGTCGCCTCCTAGAGAGGGAGAGAGAATTCACATGGGAATGGTACAAGTGAAGCGAGGGGGTGCCTCTCTATTTATAGGTGGAGGAGATGGAATATTCCAAGGCATCCTACGAATGATTCTTCCCCCAAAATGCTCCTTGGGCACCACCTGGCCTCCCAACTGACATAGGAAGGTCGGTGGGACAATTCTACACGTGCAGGCATTGAAAACCGGTCAAGAACTGGCCGTTAAGGCCCCGAACCGGTCATAGGAGTGGAGAACCGGTAGTTACAGGTGTTTTCTGGTCAAGAACCGGACAAACGGGCGAGTGGACCGGCGGCTTCAGCCAAAACCGGCCGAACCGGCCTCCGAACCATGCCTGGCGCTCCCTTCACGAGCCACGTGGCCTAGGCCGGTGTCGGACCGCGCCCCCCAGCGCGGGAGCATGCGCTCCCTGGCCGCCACACGGCGGCTCCCGACTGGCCACGCCGTTCAAACGGCTTGCGCGTGGAGCGCGCACGCTGCACCCTGCTGGCTGCCACATGTCACGTCCTAGGCTGCTCCCGCCCGCTGTCGCCGTACTGATGGGGCGGCACTGACGTCAACGCTGCCTTTTTAATTTGATTTCTTTGCATTTTTATATCTTTTCCATCCGAGCTCCAAACAATCCAAATAATATGTTTGTTGGAATCGTCTCGACGAGGTCTGTGCAATGGCATAGTCTTTGAGGGCATTTTGGATACTTTATAGTAGTGATGTTTGCAATCCATTCTCAAGCTCTTTTATCCATGAATTCTCTCTTGCTCCATATGATATACTTTTGCATGGAATTTGAGCATCTCCCTGTGATACACCAAAAACCACCAAAACTCATGGAATTCGTCAGTGTTAGGTCAATAATGCACAGAACTTTATGTATGCCCCATTTATTCACCAATGAATTGACGGTCGAAATGGTGAAATAACGACCGTCAACACACATGGATCTAAATGTAGCTGATCCATTAACGAAACCTCTCCCACAATCTAAGTTCTAGGCACACACACAAAAGCAATGGGTATTAGGTACTTGAGTTGACACTAGTATATGTGCGATGGGAACATGTTGAGAGACAATGGACCGGCTCCATTGCCTCTGGAGTGATGAATGATTGTCAACAGTACCAAAGACCCAGAAGGACTTGGGCACAAGACCTTCGATGCACAGGAGGCCCTCCAATGGATGGGAGGTAGAAGGAAGTCCTCTGAAGGATGGAAGGCATGCTCGACGTCGGTCGGCCATGGGAGTTCGGTACACAGAGGAGTGGCAAAGCGACGGTAGGAGTAAGACCTCCGAAGGATAGCGAGGTGACCCTGATGGATAGGGGATGGCGGGTGCCACCGCGGTACTCCAACCCGAGTACATGGCGCGAAGACAGGCGAGGGCATTGGCGGATTCTCTCAAATCCGCCACCCTACCACCAAGTTACTAGACTCGGCGAACGGGCTCATTCTCGTCGAGATAGAGTGGAGTGGGCCGTTCCAGGCCCAGGAAGGAAACCCTAAAGTTTCCCGGTTTCTGACTTCAAAACCAGGGGATTTGGAAAACTGGCCACGTGGACGTCATCCGGGAGATAGCTTGCAAACGAAGAAGATCAAGACTCCATCGCGATCGTCCGTCCTCGAGAAAGTCGAGTCTTTTCCAGTTTGGCCCCTACAGGCATTTCTGTAATATAAGGGGTCTTAGTGTAAATTGAGTCAATTAGGCCGGGGCTATATATACCTAAGTGGCTAGTCATTTAGGTGACTCTTCAACCTCTAAAACCCTAGGCCTAGTTTCCAACCAGCCAAGTGCTTAGAGTGAAAATCGGGTGCTAAGCTTAGGATTTGAGAGTCCCCTAAGCTTGTACTTTGCATTAATGGGAGGATGAAGGGTGGTACGCTGTGAGGAACCTTGTAAGCACTGTTTTCCACTTCTAATCAAGGCAAGATCCGTCCTTAATTTCGTGCTCATGTGTGCAGCCATCTCTCTCCCCCTTCTCTAGTTGGTTTTTTGATGAAACTCAAAGGCTTTTGGTGATTTGCTTTGCCTATGAGTTAATCCTATTCTTTTGGCTCTTTTGGACATGCAAGGACATGGAGAATTTGTCTTAGAACATCTCTATTCTACTGGATTCCCATGAGCAAGTCTCCCTTGAGTTTTCCCCCTTTCTTGCCCAAAGATTCCCATCTCACAAGATCTAAAATTCCCGCTGATGCCATGGTTATTTTGAGTTGATCTTTTGGGAAGAGCTTTGGAATAGGGTCTAGATAGCCGGTACAAAATTTCGTGAAAATTGGACAAGATTTGGACAGATTTAGGTGCAAAAACCCCTTTCCTTCGACTTTACCGGACTATCCGTTAGATCCAGCGGACTGTCCGGTGGAACCGAACTATTCGGTGGCCCTCATTGGACTGTCTAGCATCGGGTGCCAGGCAGGCTCTGCACCAGATAATCTGGTAGCCCTTGCCAGACTGTTCGGTGGAACCGGACTGTCCAACCCCTGACACCGAACTATCCGGTGTGTCCAGGGCAGGAGCTGTGTCTCTGTTGTTTGCTTATTCCGCTGTGTTTCTGCTTTGGACTTTTGCATTCCCCACTTTCAGACCATTCTCTTTGCTTGCTGTAAGACAATAAGATGCACTTTGGTGCGGTGAGTGTCGTGCAGCAGACTTGCAAGATCCGTTGCCTCGATGCCTTTGTTGAGCTGGCTCGCGGTTTTCTCGCTTGGTGCGTATCCTCTTAGTGGACGGCACCTTGCGCTACTAGACACGTATCTGTTCAGTGGACGGTGTCTAGTTCTTTTCTCAAGCACCAATTTTGGGAGTTGTGAGTTTGAGTTTTAATGTGCTCCTATTCATCCCCCCTGTGGTCGCACGTCTCGGTCCTACAATTGGTATCAGATCCAGTTATACCGTTACCGGTGAGAAACCAGTAGCGACTATGGCACACTCTAGAAAGGTTCCATTTCTTGGCTCGGATGGCTATCCCTACTGGAAGGGTAGGATGAGAGCTTTCTTGCTTAGCTAGAGTGAGGACATATGGAATGCTACACAGAGTATGACTTTCACGGTGCTCCCCATTGCTGAGCGTACTACACCGGCGCTCGTTGCTCAACACCAGGCGAACTACAATGCGGTGAACTTTCTCTTCTCTGGACTTGGTCCAGCAGACTATGAGAGGATGAGCCATCTTGATACCGCCCGTCAGATTTAGTCCCTGCTCAATGCACACCATGAGGGATGGTGACAGTTAAGGGTCGGCTTGTGGAGACTTACCGGCTCGAGTATGAGAGCTTTGTCCAGAAGCTGGGAGAGTCTACGGATGCCTAGTTTGGTTGTTTTCGGTCGATCATCAATAAGCACCGTGTCAACTCTACCCCCGCTGCTCTTCCATACACTGACCATCAACAGGCTATCAAGCTGCTGTATTCCTTGGACAGTAATGTGTGGGAGATTAAGAAGAACTCCATTCTTGAGTCGTCAGGGTATGACACCTTGGGAGTTGAAGAGCTTTATAGCAAGCTCAAGGCCACAGAGGTTGATTACCAGATGACCGATATGTTCAGTGGAACTGGCTCTAAGAGCCTGGCCTTGGCTTCCAGCTCCAAGGCAGTTGCTACTAACCCCCCACTTCACAGTTTTTCATTCTCTGCTTTGATGTCTGTGACAGAGGAGCGGTTGGTATCACTTGGGGATGATGAGCTTTGTCTAATGTCTAGTCGCTTGCAGCGCACCTATGACAACCAGATGAGCAAGAAGAGGGGCAATAGGCCCAAGTGCTTCGAGTGCGGAGAGGTCGGCTACTTCATCGCCAAGTGCCCGAACAAGCAGAACGACTACTACAAGAAGGGCAAGAGCCACTCCCACGACTCCAACAAGTACCACTCCGGCAAGCACGACTATGGCAAGCGCGACCATGCCAAGCAACGCTCCAGCAAGATCAAGAACTTTAGGAAGGCTTTCAAGAGCTACCAAAAGAACAACCGAAAGTAGGACAAGGCCTTCTTCGCCGAGCTTGGTGGTCTTTGCAGTGGATCGTCCTCCTCCTCCTCCTCGTCTTCATCAAGCTCAAGCGATGAGGAGATCATCATCAAGCAGGACAAGAGGAGAGAACAAGGCGGTCCATCTGGCCTCTGCTTCGTCTCCACCAAGTCCAAGCGCAAGCACATGGTGAACCGGAGATCATTCTGCTCCATGACGCTTGAGGACATGGACGACAAGTGCAATAACAACGACTCCTCTGATGAAGAGGTAACTCCTAAGCAAGCTGATATCCTTGATATGCTCGAGAGGAACAGTCGTGAGTTGAAAGTCTAGGATAAGTTGTTGGAGAAGGCAGCCAAGAAGCTGCAGAAGCAGAAAGCCAAGCTTGCTGATGCTTTAGCTGAGATTGAGAGGCTGAAGAGTGTGCAGGCCCAGCCTAGTGAGTTTGAGTGCCCTACCTGTGAGTCCCTCATGAGTGATCTTTGCGAGTAGAAGAACAAGTTGCTCATCAGGTAGAGGAGTGGATAGGCTAAAGGTTGAGTTAGGCAAGCTCCAGTCTAAACTGGATAATCCTACCTTGAGTGAGGTGCCTGAGTGCGAGTCTTGCCTCCACCTAGTGGTTGATATAGCTGAGCTGAAAGTGAAGTGTGAGGGGCAGCTCAAGGAGTTGGAGGAGCTTAGGCCAGACCCACGCTTTTGGGTGCGTGCATGGTCTGTCCTAACTTGAAGAGTGAGCTTGACCAGGTGAGAGCTGACCTTGAGGTGCTTTCAGCACCCCCTCATACGTGTGAGAACTTTCTCACTTTGAGGCTGCAGTTGGTGGAGAAAGATGCCACCATTAGGAGGCTTGAGAAGTCTGCTCCTGTGATTCCCTCTCTAGACTATCCCACTTATACTGCCCAGACTTTGATTCTAGAGGATCTGAGAGAGGACAAGTTGATCCTTGAAAAGGACAACTGTAGGTTGAGGGAGGTGCTAAGCTAGATGTATGCTAGGGAACCTCAGCTTAGGATGATCATAAAGGCGAACAAGCATGGTGAGGGTGACACTAGTGGACTTAGGATGGGAGAGTGTAGTACCTCGGGTAAGAAGAAGAGTGCCCTGATCAAGCCTAATACTGCCTCTCCGGAGCCTGACTCTACTGTCGATGGGGTTTGCCATGAGCCTCCCAAGGCTACCCCAAGGAAGTCATATTGGACACCCAAGCCACCACAAGCCAAGCTGGACAAGATCATAGAAGAAATGCTTAAGCCTTCAGGCAAGAAGCAAGTCCAGCAGCCAGCACCACCCAAGGCTTCACCACCTCACCAGAAGCCCAAGACCTAGCCCCAGCCTATGCCGAAGAGACCTGTCTACCATTGTGACTTTTGCTAGCGGAATGGTCACATGGAGTTCTGCTTCACGTGGAAGCGGGCTGAGAGGCAGAAGAGAGCCTAGGGGAACCAGGATCAGTTCTACCGGGGTGGTAGGTAGGATCCTTCCCATCGCGGTGAGATGAGAGACTGCTTTGATGGTGGTGAGAGAGGAGGTGGCTTTCACGCCCGTGCTCCTGATGGTGAGAGACGCTTTGCCGGCCAAGCTTCTAGTCATTTTCAGCGCGGCTATGGACCTCATGACCGAGGCTTTGGTAGAGCTTTTGAGAGCTCACGCTTTGGAGGTCGTGGGTACCCAGATTGTCATGATGTTTACTTTGACTGTGCTTTTCCTACCTTTGAGCAGATGGCTCGGCACTAGTTCAGCAGTTTCACTAACCCCAGTGCCGGACCATTTGCTCACTCTCGCTTTTCTTGATTTTGTAGGATCGAGGCCTAGAGGACATATGGATCATGGACTCTGGCTACTCTAGGCACATGACAGGGCACCGCAGATGGTTCTCCAGCCTGAACCTCGTGAGCACCAAGGAATACATCACATTCGGGGATAATGGTCAAGGTAAAGTGTTGGGTGTTGGATCTGTTGCACTTTCTAGCAAGCTTTCCCTGTGAGAAGTTGCTTGGGTGAGGAATTTGAGGTCAATTTGGTTTCTGTCTTGCAACTTCTCAAGAAAGGGTTTGGCGTTCACTTTAAGGAGGGTTCTTCTTGTGTGCTTGATGCTAAGGAAAACCTTGTTTGTCAGATTTTGCCCTATGGGTACGTTTTTAAGGTTGACCTTGCATTTGTTTCTAGCCCCCCTCAGTGTTCGATAGCTGGTCCTTCTACTGATATTTGGAAGTGGCATAGGAGGCTAGGCCATTTGAGTTTTGATCTGCTTGCCAGGTTGAGCTCGATGGGTCTGATCCGAGGATTGCCCAATTTCAAAGCAGAAAAGGATTTAGTGTGCCACCCCTGTCTCATGGCAAGATGGTTGCTGCTTCTCATGCACCTGTCAATCAGGTGATGACCTCTTACCCAGGTGAGCTACTGCATATGGACACGGTTGGTCCTGCTCGGGTACAGTCGGTCAGTGGGAAGTGGTATGTGCTTGTCGTTGTAGACGACTTTTCTCGCTTTTCGTGGGTGTTCTTCACGGAATTCAAAGATGAGGCTTTCAGTTTTGTTCGGGATCAAGTCTTGAGGTTAAGAAATGAGAGTCGTAAAGCCATGAGGGCTATCCGCAGTGACAATGCAAGAGAATTTTGTAACTCTCGTTTCGAAACCTTCTGTCATGACCTAGGTCTTGATCACCAATTATCGTCTCCTTATACCCCACCTCAGAACGGTGTTGTGGAACGAAAGAACCGCACACATGTGGAGATGGCGCGGATGATGCTTGATGAGCATGGGACTTCGCGACACTATTGGGTTGAGGCTATGAATATGGCCTGTTACATTCCCAACCGCATCTTCCTACAAGCTTTCTTAGGGAAGACTTCGTATGAGCTACGGTTTACTAGGCAGCCCAGCGTCAAGGACCTACGTGCATTTGGCTGCAGATGCTTTGTGCTCAAAAAGGGGGGGCATTTGGACAAATTTGAATCTCGCTGTTTGGATGGTATTTTCCTTGGGTACGCCTCTAGCTCTAGGGCATATAGAGTGTGGATCCTCAATACCAAACGGTTGAGACCTGTGAAGTTTCCTTTGATGAATCTATGCCTTGCACAACCCCTGCATTAGAGCTTTCAGGTGATGATGAAGAACAAACTCCCATCTTTGAAGATGAGGTAGTTCAGGTAGATGCTGGTGATGCAGGAGCCACTGCACCGGCTACAGCTCTTGCCCCCTCTGCTACGAGCTCTGAAGACGAAGGAGGACCTTTGCCGACTGCCTCCTCCTCGCTCCCCTGACTACAAGCTCGAGCAGAGGCTGGACCCACTGAGGATGCAGGGGAGGTAACCTCCGAGATTGTTCCATCTCGGTAGGTCCAGCAGGATCATCCTCCACATGGGATCATTGGTGATTTGCATGCGAGGACCTTGAGGTCCTAGACTAGTTCTATCGCTTTCTTTGCTCATGCTGCATTTGTTGCCTCATTTGAGCCTAAGGATGTTGGACACGCTCTTTCTGACGATAATTGGGTTAATGCCATGCATGAGGAGTTAGAAAACTTTGAAAGGAATGAGGTTTGGGTTTTGGTAGAACCACCACCACAATGCAATCCTACTGGTACAAAATGGGTTTTCAAAAATAAGCAAGGGGAGGATGGCATTGTTGTGCGGAACAAGGCTAGACTTATGGCTAAGGGTTTTTGTCAAAAAGAGAGGATAGACTATGAGGAAATGTTTGCTCCAGTTGCACGCATGGAAGCTATATGTATTCTCTTAGCCTTTACAGCTTCCATGGGTTTTAATCTTTTTCAAATGGATGTGAAGTCTGCTTTTCTAAATGGTTTCATTCATGAAGTAGTTTATGTCAAGCAACACCCTAGATTTGAAAATGCTAAATACCCTAACCATGTTTACAAATTGCACAAAGCCTTGCATGGTTTGAAACAAGCCCCTAGAGCCTGGTATGAGAGATTGAAAACCTTTTTGCTAAACCATGGTTTCAAAATGGGGAGTGTGGATAAGACCTTGTTTCTCCTCAAGCATGGTAGTCATCTTCTTATTGTCCAGATATACGTGGATGATATCGTCCTTGGTGGCTCATCTCACTCTCTTGTTACCAGTTTTCTGAGCAGATGTTGAAGGAGTTTGAGATGAGCATGATTGGAGAGTTGCAGTTTTTCCTTGGACTGCAAATCAAGCAAGGGCGTGAAGGAACTTTCATCCATCAAGACAAGTACACGAAGGACATTCTGAGGAAGTTTGATATGGGAGACTCCAAGCTTATGGCGACTCCCATGTCAACACAAACGGCGCTTGATGTTGATGAAGAAGGGGAGGTGGTGGACCAAAGAGAGTACCACGGGATGATCGGCTCACTTATGTACCTGACAGCGACTAGGCCAGACATCCAGTTCCTGGTTTGTCTTTGTGTGCGATTTCAGGCCTCACCGAGGACATCATACCGTCAAGCGGTGAAGCGCATCTTCATGTACCTGAAATACACTCCTAAGCTTGGTCTTTGGTTCTCTTCAGCTTCGACGCTCTCTTTCAGAGGGTATTCGGATGCTGACTTTGTGAGTTGTCGGCTGGAGCTCAAGTCTTCTTCCGGCACCTGCCAGTTTCTTGGTTCCTCTCTTGTCTCTTGGTCCTCACGCAAGCAATCTAGCATAGCCACTTCCACAACAGATGCCAAATACGTTGTTGCTGCTAGTTGCTGCTCCCAGCTGCTTTGGATGAGAGCTACCTTGAGTAACTTTGGCCTAAGCTTTTGGAAGATCCCTCTCCTAGTAGACTATACTTCTGCTATTTTTGTAGCTAGGAACCCCGTCTTTCACTCCAAAACCAAACACATAGACGTGAGGTTTCACTTTCTAAGAGATCACTATGAGAAAGGAGATATAGACTCGATCCATGTGGAGACTGAGAACCAGTTGGCCGATATCTTCACCAAGCCCTTAGAGCTTAGCGCATTTGCTCGCTTACGTGGGGAGCTTGGTGTTTGTTACCCCTTTTAGGTTGGGGTAACTTTGTTGTAGTTTAGGGTTTTGTTTTGCCTTTTCTTTGTTTTTCTTTGTTTTCTTTGCATTTTGTATCATATCATGCATTGCATTGTATCATACGCATTTTCATTTCACTAGCACAAGAGCTCTTCTGGAATGATAAGTTAGTACTTGCTTGTGCTAGATTGTACAGTTGCTTGCTTGATCATGGTGGGCTAAGCTCCTTGAATCTATCTAATATCATTTGTGAGCTAAGTCATTTTTGCTTCCTGAAAATCAAAAACAATGATCACCACTTGACTTGGCTACCTAGCATGTGTAGGAATGTTGAATGCTATTCTATCTTCTCGTGATTGGATATGCTAGTCGTATGCCTTTGTTAAGATTCTGCCTAAGCATTTATGACACCTTAGCCTAACCCTGAAATCTGAATTAAAACTATGCACTTCGTGTGTCTTATGAGCTGAAATGAAAAGATACAGGTGGGTTCGCTTGTCACACTGATCTAGTTTGAGATAGCTTGCCTTTGCACCTTGGCATGAACTTGGACTAGGCTGTGTATGACCAAAACCTTGTCTTAAGCTTCTGATGGTTTTCTGAACCTACGCTTGGAATTGGTTAGTAAGAAGTGGCAAAGACAAGTGAATAACCCCTGGCACATGATCTGATTTGCATGAAGTTACAAATTGCTAAATCAGAAATCTACAAGTCTCAAAATTGCTTATGGCATGTTGTATATGCTTTGGTTGAGAGTAGCACACCTTGTATGTATTGCTAGCATCTTGTTGTTCATGCCTACCTTGCTAGATGCTATTCATGTTGGTGATGTTTTTTTTTCAACAACCCCAAGAAACATGCTTCAGATCTGTATAAGATAGATTCAATTGAGCTTGTTTGCATGCTTCCTTACCCTCACTTGCTCTGTATGCTAGAACTCATACTTACTACCTTTTCATCCCTGCTGAGCTCTTCATGGTACACTTCCTGCATTTCATGGCATATTTTGAGAGGGAGTTGTCCAGTTCAGGTGGAGTTGAGTCCTATGAACCCTTGGTGTGTCCATTATCAACAAGGAGGAGAGATGTTGACTTATGAGAGAGATTGTTGCTTCCAGGGGGAGTTCATGGACCAAGGGGGAGAATTCTAGAGAGATAGTTGAGGGGGAGCTTTGCATTTGTGAGGATGCATTTCAAGGGGAGTTTGAGCTTTTAGCATGCTCTTGCATCGGTGCGTTGAGGCTTTTGCCTCTTTTTGGAGGAGCCGATGCTTTGCCTAAGCATGACTGTGTTGAGCCAGTTTACCGCTTTCTTGAGGGGTCATGCTTTAGTTTGATCGACTGCGTTGAGCGGTTTCCCTTGTCTTAGGGGCTCAATCTTTGGCTTTGTTTTTTGTTGCCTCAATTTGCCCTTCTCTGCTTATGTTGGGCTTTTGGGCATCTTGAGCAACTCCTTCTTCTTTCTCTTCGGTTTTATGCTTTTTCTCTTGTCTTTGTTCTATTTCAGGTTACAGGTTGAAGGTGTTGACAATGCACTCATTAAGGGGGAGATTCAGAGCCAATGGACCGGCTCTATTGCCTCTGGAGTGATGAGTGATTGTCAACAGTACCAAAGACCCTGAAGGACTTGGGCACAAGACCTCCGATGGACAGGAGGCCCTCCGATGGATGGGAGGTAGAAGGAAGTCCTCCAAAGGATGAGAGGCATGCTCGACATCGGTCGATCATGGGAGTTCGGTACACGGAGGAGCGGCACGGCGACGGCAAGGAGTAAGACCTCCAAAGGACTACGAGGCAACCCTGATGCGCAGGGGATGCTGGGTGCCACCGGGGTGCTACAACCCAAGTACATGGCATGAAGACAGACAAGGGTGTTGGCGGATTCGTTCAAATCTGCCACCCTACCATTAAGTTACCAGACTCGGCGAATGCGCTCATTCTCGCCGAGATAGAGTGGAGTGGGCCATTCCAGGCCTAGGTAGGAAACTCTAAAGTTTCATCGTTTCTGACTTCAAAACCGGGGGTCATTCAGCGGATTTGGACTACTGGCCATGCGGTGGTCATCCGGGAGATAGCTTGCAGAGAAGAAGATCAAGACTCCATTGTAGTCCTCCGTCCCCGCGAAAGTCGAGTCTTTTCAAATTTGGCCCCTACGGGCGTTTCTGTAATATAAGGGGTCTTAGTGTAGAATGAGTCAGTTAGGCAGGGGCTATATATACTTGAGTGGCTGGTCATTTAGGTGACTCTTCCACCTCTAGAAACCCTAGGCCTAGTTTCCAACCAACCAAGTGCTTAAAGTGAAAATCGGGTGTTAAGCTTCGGATTTGAGAGTCCCCTAGGCTGGTACTTTGCATTAGTGGGAGGATGAAGGGTGGTAGGCTGTGAGGAACCTTGTAAGCACTGTTTTCCACTTCTAATCAAGGCAAGATTCGTCCCCAATTCGTGCTCATGTGTGCAGCCACCTCTCTCCCCACTACAGGAAAATACTATTTTTTCGTGGGCCAAAAACCCACGAAAATAAGCAAATACCCACGAAATTATAACCTTTTCGTCGGCCTGCCGACGAAAATCTTACCCGAAACAAAAACGGACGAAAATACAAAAGTATTTTCGTGGGCCCCCACGGAAATACGATAATTTCGTGGGCATGCCGACGAAGTTATAGTGGCCGACGAAATTACAGCCACGGGGGCCGTTAATTTCATCGGCCACGTGGGCTGATGAAATTAACGCTCGTCGGCCAGGCGAGGCCCACGAAATTAAATTAATTTCATCGGCCAGGTGTCTTTGGCCAATGAAATTAAATTAATTTCGTCGACCAGGTGTCTTTGGCCAACGAAATTAAGAGCAGCCCCCTCCCCAAATCCAGCCCCCATTTAAATCATAGAAATTCACAGAAAATCACATTCATTCACAAGCAGGGAAATCACATCCATTCATCACATATGTCCACATTAACGAACAATATAAAGACAATCAAAGTCCATATTGGTTCGACAAAAGCAAAGTCCATCGATCCATACAAAGTCCATCAACCACATAGTCCATATTGGTTCGACAAAAGCAAGTTCATCCATGCAATATACAAAAGCAAGTCCATCGATCCATGCATACCCATGCAGCGCCACACAGCTTACTCCTGCGGACTTGAGAGTTGTGGCCGCTCGCTCCTCCAAAACCCGCTAACTCATCGTTCCCTTCCGCATCTGGAGTTGGGCCACGAAGGCGTGATGACGAACCCTACAAAATAAACTCAAACCGCTTAGTCTAGATAGATTTTGGCTAGGTTTAGCTGGAATTTGCTAGATTTTGCTAAGTTGGCCTAGGGTAGCTAGATTTTGTGAGGTTTTGTTAAGTCTGGAAATGGAGTTGTCGTTATAACCATTGTTTCATCTTTACAAAATAAACTCAAATTGCTTAGTCTAGCTATAATTTGGCTAAGTTTAGCTGGTTTTGTTGCTAAGTCGGCTAGTTTAGGTAAATTTTGCTAAATTATGCTAAGCTCATCTAAATTTGCTAGATTTCACTAACTTATGCTAAGATTGCCTACTTTTGTATGTATACCTGTGATCCATAGTGCTGATGAGGTGATTGCATCAACGGGTTGAAGTTGGGTGCTGTAGCTGTCATCCACCCCTGAGGTGGCTGTGAGCCTTGGGGTGTCATCCACCTCGGAGCTAGGCTGGGATCCCTGTGGTGGCATCCAGCCCGAAGGTGGCTGGGAGCCCTGCGGTGGCATCCAGCCCGAAGGTGGCTGAGAGCCCTGGGGTACCATCATCCACCACGGAGGTGGCTGGGAGGCCTGGGGTACCATCGTCCACCCCGAAGGTGGCTGGGACCCCTGGGGTGGTGGCACCCACCCTGTCGACCCCTGCATAAGTTAATTGTGAGAACAAAAATCATTCGGAATAATTTCATAAGAGATGCTTAATATGGAATTGGTGAAATGATTACCTGCTGCGGAGACATTTAAGGAGGGCAAAAGGCTGGCAAGTTTGCGTGTAGTCCCAATCTAGTTGTGAGATCCTACAAATGGATCAAATGTTACATTAGCAACATAACAATCCGAATTCAAGAGTGTTTTGATAAACAAACTACCTGAACGTAAGAAGCCAAGTACGTGGTCATTTGCGTCAGCTGCTCGAGCTTCTGTGTTGCCTGCTGAGCCTCCTCTCGTGCTGCATGAGCCTCCTCCTCTGCCTGGGTATGTCGATCTATCCTTGACGAGCGAGAACTCCCAGCCGATGAATTGAATCTCCTTCCTTGAGATACACTGTGGTCGTAGTCCACAGCCCCGGTGCCAAATACAGATTCTTCGGCAACTTATGATTTTTTGGGAGAATGTCGTCAATCAATTTGACAAAGTCGTTGTAAGCAGTATTTGAAATGTTGTGCTTCGACTTTATCGACATAAGTCTTGTCAAAGTCTGAAGTAGTGTCGACTGTGTATAGTCATGCAGCCTCTCATCTGATGCGTCAAGAAGCCGGTAGAATTCCATGACCTCGGGTGGAAGCTAACCTTGCCTCTTCGAGGTCCTATCAACCCCCATACCAAGATCATTCAGCATTTCATCCATCCTGTCATGATCCTCATGAAGGTCTACCCCCTGATCAACGCGTCCACCACGCTCTCCATGCGCTCGCCATACAAGGTAGTTGGGAATAAACCCTCTCTTGCATAGGTGTTCCTCGATGTCTTCCTTTGCCCATAACCACTTGTTCTCACACTTACTGCAAGGACATAGGACTACAAAACCAGGTTCTACTGCGAATGCGTGGTCAGGGAAAGCCTTTGTTACAGCTTGCCATTCTTTTGAGTGTGCCCCATCCTTCCTCCATCCATCATACATCGCCATCCGATCACCATCCATTTCAAAACGCTAAACAAAGTAGATAGTATATCAACGACCGTGGCTTAGGTGACAATGAACTCCCTATTTGGAAAAGGTCCTAAACCCACCCAAAAGTGGAGGCCGATGCATGTGATTTGTGACTTGGCCTGCGATTGAAACGAAATTTCGGCAGCATAACCCCGTTGTTCTCCAAACACACGCCTGATCATGGTGTGTTGGAGAACGAAGGGGTTACACAACCGAAATTTCGCTCCAATCGTAAGCCATGAGTCACAAATCACATGCATCTGCCTCCACTCTCAGGCTATCCAAAATACGTGGACAATTCCGGAACGGCGAACCTCACAAGTCAATGTGACGTTCGTCGTTCCCGAACGGGTGACGCCTATGGTTCACTACTGTTTGGCTAGAAAACCTTCACTCTAAACTTGAAATTCAACAAACAAAATGACTTCGAAATAAAGTGCATAGAAGTAACACATAACGAAGGTGAAAGCATGAAAACAGTAGTTAAACATCTCATTGTAATTACTCATGAAAATATGAACATAGAACATAAACAAACCTTACTTGTCATATTTATTATGAAAACATCGGTTAAACAACAATTAATACTAGCAAATGAGATAGCCCTAGTCATTAATCACTAATTACAATTAACCATTACTTTACTCACTGATGGCAATTAAATTAACCGATAATTTACACACAAAAAAGACAAGCATGTTGGAGTCAATGATTAACAAGTTTCGTCGGTTGTCAACAGGCTGACGAAGTTAAATTTAAAGTACACTAAACATGCAAAGCCGACTGAAGTTAGATACACTATAAAAAGATAGGAGAAGACGAATTAACCTCGTCGTTTGCGCAGGTCGAGGCCAGGGAGGCAGCTGCCGGCGTGGGGTCATGGGTGACGCCTACCGGAGCTGCAGGCGAGGGCGCGGGGCACCGAGAAGGCGGCCGGCGGTGAGGCTTGCAGCCAGGCAGCTGCCCTAGGCTGGTGTGGGGCTAGGGAGGCCGGCTGCGGCGCGGGTATAACCAGGGCCGGCGAGGACAGGGAGGCGGCCGGAGGCGGCGTCGAGCGGGAGACGGCGGGCGATGGCGTCGAGGAGGCCGGGCGGCGGTGAGCAGGAGTCGGCTGCGCGGACTGGGGGAGGCAGTGGAACGGAGGCGGCGCACCGGATCCAGCGGGAAGGCCACTCACCGGAGGCGGTGGAGCGGGGAAGCCTGCGCGGCGGCGTGCGGTGGTGGGCGGCGTGCGGCGGTGGAGTGCGTGTGTTCGGCGTGCGTGTGTGTGGTTGTGTGTCCAGATCGACAGGGAATGGCAGGTTAGGTTAGGCCATAAATTCGTGCGCCATAAATTCGTGGGCCTAGGCAAAAAACCCATGAATTTAACTAAAATTCGTGGGCCAATTAAGACCGACGAAAATAAAATCCCGAGCCTCCATATAATTTCGTGCGCATGTACTATAGCCGACGAAATTAATACTATTTTCGTGGGCCTCTCAGCCTGGCCCACGAATTTAAGTATATTTTCGTCGGTTTTTGGAACCGACGAATACATACTTGTTATTTTCGTGGGCCGGCCCACGAATTTAATTTGGCCCACGAAAAAATACTATTTTCCTGTAGTGCCCCCTTCTCTAGTTGGTCTTTGGATGAAACTAAAAGATTTTTGGTGATCTGCTTTGCCTGCGAGTTAATCATGTTCTTTTGACTCTTTTAGACTTGGCATATCACGAGATCTGAAATTCCCGCTAATCCCGTGGTCATTTTGAGTTCAGCTTTTGGGAAGATCTTCGGAATAGGGTCCAGATAGCCTGTGTAAAATTTCGTGAAGATTGGACAAGACTTGGACAGATTTGGGTAAAAAAACCCCTTTCCAGTGACTTTACGGGACTATCCGGTATAGCCAGCGGATTGTCCGATGGTCCTCACCGGACTGTCCAGCATCGGGTGCCAGGCAGGGTCTGCACTAGACAATCCGGTAGCCCCTGCCGGACTGTCTGGTGGAACCAGAATGTTCGGCCCCTGACACCGGACTATCCGGTGTGTCTAGGGCCGGAGCTGTGTCTCTGCTGTTTGCTTTTTCCGCTGTGTTTTTTCTTCAGACTTTTGCATTCTCTATTTTCAGACCATTCTCTTTGCTTGCTGTAAGACACTGAGACGCACTTTGGTGCGGTGAGTGTCATGCGGCGGACTTGTAAGATCCGTTTGCTTGGTGCCTTTGTTGAGTTGGCTCGCGGTTTTCTCGCTTGGTGCGTATCCTCTCAGTGGACGGCACCTTGCGCTACTAGACACGTATCTGTTCAGTGGATGGTGTCTAGTTCTTTTCTCAAGCACCAGTTTTGAGGGTTGTGAGTTTGAGTTTTAAAGTGCTCCTATTCACCCTCTCTGGTTGCACGTCTCGGTCCTACACTTGCCATGTTTTATTTCGAATTAATGTTATTCGTCTTTGTTCCTTGAACATGCTGATGAAAACAATAGATCAACGAGTGCGTGACTCGTTCATGAAACTCTTGTTTAAATGTGATGTTCTAAATGGTCCTTATCCTATGGCCTTTATCTAGGACAATAAAGATTCAAGGGCTAGCTCATGGATTGATTGATGATCATGTTTCGCGGATCATAGATATTGGATATCAAATCAATGATGTGGATAGATGTTAGAGAACATGGTGTCGAATTGACTCACTCCGAGACATTGCTGGTATTGTTATGCTTAAATCAAGTGATACCCGTTAAATACTTTGACCTGAGATCACCATTGTTTCTCACTATGCGTACTCCATAACTGGGTACTTATAAAAATAACTTTCTGGTGCATTGCGAAACATGGATTGAGATGTGAGTAGTTCAAGATGAAATTTGCCCTTCCTACGTGACGGGAGAGATCGCCTCTACGCCCCTCAAGGTGGCTGGATTAGAAAATGCATGGCCGTGCTATGTGATTAAAGGTTAATCACATTTGGACTAATGGTTAGTCCAGTAATCCACCATTGATGAGTGAAATTAGTCGAACTATTAAACAAGTGTGGCACAAATCTCGCCTTGGGTCTGACTGGCGTCGCGTGGCAAAAGGACGTAGGATGAGTTGTATATCAAGGTTCGGTTGATATGATAATTATGCTTTTGGAGGTCAACATGTGCTGCTAGGTACTGCTGTTGATCGATTAGCTTGAGAAAAGGTTTTTCGCCATGGTCGACTGCATGATAACCTACTAAGATCACACACATACACTACAAGAATCACGAGCATTTTCGGCGGCAATAGTAATTTTTGGCGGCCAAACGCAGCCGCCCAAAATTATAGTTTAATTTTCGGCGGTAGTTGTAGGCCGCCGAAAATAACACTATAAATTTCGGTGGCTGCATATTTTCGACGGTTTGGGTTAGCCGCTGAAAATAAGTCCACTATTTTTTGCGGCCCACCAAACCGCCGAAAGCCAAGGAACCCTAGATCTCCGCTCAGCCCAACCGGCCCACCCCATACGCAGACACACCCTCCGCCGGCACCTCGCTGCCCCGCCCGGAGCGCCGCCCCGGCTCCTGCGCTGCCCTACTCCGGCCGACCTGGCTTCCGGCACCGCCCCCACTCTGACTTCCAGCGCTGCCCCAGCTCCCGCGCCGCCTTGCTCCGGCCGACCCACCCCGCCTCGGCTTCCAAGCCGCCCTCCCACAGCGTCACGCCACCCCACTCCGGTCGGCGCCCATCCCCGGCTGGCGCCCAGAGCCCGCCGCTGCCCCTCCCCAGCCGACGCCCGGCATCCGCGCGCCGCTCCTCCCCGACCGACGCCCACACCAGCACGCTGCCCCTCCCCGGCCGGAGCCCCGCGTGCCACCCCTCCCCTCCGGCGCTGGCGCCCTACCCCGGCCCGCGCGGCCTGTCCGGCGCCCCTCCCAGTGCCCCGCGTCGTCTCGTCAGGCTCCCACGAGCACCTGGTGCAGGAGAAGTGGATCTGCAGGTGTGTAAATTCCTGCTACTCGTGTGGGAACAGTGGATTTATTCTAGAGATTTGTTCTGATCTGTTGATTCCTTTGGTGGCCACAATTGCTGATATGTAGCAGCTGCAATTAAGCCGACGGAAGGACAAAGAGCATTAGAAAATCAGGGAAGAGGAAGTGAAGCAGAAGAAAGAGGGCAAAAGAAAAATGTTTGGGGGTTATATGTTTGCTGAACCCGGTTGCATCGTTCTAACCTTCTGGTAATCTCTTAGTTGTCCCACGCTGAATTAATCTCGTATAGGATTAATTTGGTTGTTGGTTGCTCGATTTCGAACCTATGAGTCCATGACCCATCTGAAACTGTGGAGTACACAAACAAAAACGAACCTGTGAACCCATCTGTACTGTGAAAGCATGCTTGAGAACCCAAAAAAGAGAGGATTGTGAGTCCATCCGAATCAAGCGAGCATATGAAACTGTGATCTTCTGAATGAACACAGCTCCATCAAGAATCTGTTGATCCACCAGTAAATGTTCTATGAGAGGGGCCTTCTTTTCATAAAAAAAGATGGACTGAATTTTCCTTTGGATTTTTCATAAGCCTTACCAATTAAGGATGTGTGGTAGATAAGGTCATATTTAGGTATAGAATAATTTGTGTTTCGAGCTTTGAAAAATGGAGAAAACTAATTATCCTTTTTAGGTCATATTTAGGTCTGGATTAGGTCCTACCTTGCTGCAGTTTCTTCTTTTTATTTCTGGGGCTAACCTGTTAGGTTGATCAATATGTGATTCGCCTGTACATGAGAAAATCCCAGAATCAGTAGCAAGAAAGTTCTAATTAGGAATGGTATATGAATCACACCATAAATTAGAAACAGGTTGTTATCAATTTTGTTGCATTCAATTTTTACTCCATTTTCTCCTTCGTTTTTTATCACTTGATTCTAGAAACTCCTTGCATGCTCCATCCAGAAACATTATATCTGAACATGTGAGAAATAGTTGTATCCTATCCGATCAATTCCTCTTAGAGTGATATATCTGTCTGCAGGTTTTACATGGAGTGTCTAGGAATGAAGGAGCTGACTAGGAAGGCCGGCAGTGGCACTGTGGCAGGATCACGTTGGGGCAGTTCAAGGAGTTCCTGCTGGTTGGGGTGTGAACAACATAAGCTCTAGCTGATTTTAACTTCATGCTATATGGTTTATCAAAAAACTGGTGTTGAACAAAAGATAATTACACACCTTTATATCACTATGTACAGTTTGATATCACTATGTACAAATTTTCTCTATTTTTTTGGCAGCTTATTTTTTAAAATAAAAAATCATTAATTTTCGGCGGCTAAATTGGGCACCGGAAAATTAGATGATTATTTTT
The DNA here is from genome assembly GCA_030272315.1 of Paspalum vaginatum. Classification (NCBI taxonomy): domain Eukaryota; kingdom Viridiplantae; phylum Streptophyta; class Magnoliopsida; order Poales; family Poaceae; genus Paspalum; species Paspalum vaginatum. The sequence goes on along the minus strand of CM059018.1, from coordinate 29,752,522 downwards.
TGCGGCTAAAATAGGCCACCAAAAATTCGATGATTATTTTCGGTGGCTACTTTGGGCCGCCGAAAATTAAGCAATCCGAGACTAATTTTTAGCGGCCTGCTTAAAACCGCCGAAAATAATCATATTTTCGGCGGTTTACCACCGAAAATTAGCTTATTTTTAGCAAAACTCTTTCGGTAGGAAAACCCTTATTTTCGGCGGTTTTTTGCCCCAAAAAATCTCCAGATTCCTATAGTGTTAAGAGACTAGGACACTTGGATATTGTCCGTAGGCAAGTGGGAGATTGATGGAGATGTGCCCGCGTGGCAATTTCCAGATCTGACTCCGAGTCGTATCGGCTCTGGCATGAGCCGATGCAGAGTCCGATCAGGACTCGACCCATCGGTATGCGCAGTTGGACTTTTATCGGGACTCGGATACTTGATCTGCAAGCGATTAGAATCCTGATGGGCCTTTATGATAAAATCCTATTAGTGGAGACTATATATATGCATGAGAAGGTGTGGCTCAGGGTGAACCGTAACTAGTTCGCGTGAGAGCCATCATAGAAAAGGTTCCTGCAAAACCCTAGCCGTTGCCTAGTCCAATCTCTTAAGATCCTCCCCCAAAGTTTGTAGTGCTAGCATGGTAGACTCAGTGTCGCCTTCCCGTACATGTGGATACCGTAGAGGCGTTGCTATGACTGCTACACTTATCAACCAACCGGTTACGAAGCCGGTCGATTAGTTCTTGATCGAGATCGACTTAAGGAATCGGCATCGACTCTGTGTGCACAACTTGGCACTCGACTGCCTCGGCTCAGCACTCGGCTGCTTCGACTCGTCTTTCGCTACGCTGCGCGTCTAGTGAAAACGATCTATGATCTCTTGCTTGTACGTGTTCCTGTGTTTATGCAGTAGAAGAACGTTTTCATGCTATGGTAGCCTACCCCGTAATTGTATAGTCTGAGAAGGTGACGCCGAGTTCTTGCATGTTAGCACCACGAACTTGGCTGAGGATCTTGAGAGATTGGAATAGGGCATCGCTAGGGTTTCATAGAACTTTTTTGCCATGTTTCTCATGTACACCTATCCCAAAGCCGTACCCTGTCATCCATATTTATAGTCTCCAACGGGCCTTAACCACGTAAAGGCCCATCAGGATTCTAATTGCTTGCAAATTAAGTATCCGAGTTCTGATTGATGTCCAACTAGCACAGACAATCTGCAACCTTCGGAGTCAGACTCGATTGGTCGGGTCCCAATCAGACTCCGCATCGGCTCACGCCGGAGCCGATCAGAATCGGGGTCAGACTTGGAAATTGCCATACGGGCACATCTCCATGATTTTGTCCATCAAAGGTCTTTTGCACAAGTCCATCTGGGTTTTCTCATCTTCTACTTCAGTCCATTGGAGGGCTTTGATTCCGTTGATAATCACTCATCACCAAGAGCAATGTGATCGGTCCATGATCTCTCATCCCCTACTTTCTTTTGCTACCTTTGCTACCAGGAACAAGTTCATACACATACATAGGTAAATTGAGCGCCAAAATCAAACAACTTTGAGCTTTGGGTCAAGAGACTAGAGAGAGAGATCACCAAGAGAAGATCAAGGTTTGTTACTCTTGGTGATCATGATCACCTAGAAGGCTTGCGAGTCATGCCTCTTGTGAGCTTCCCGAGGTTGTTGAAGGAATTGTGCGTGGATTTGGAGTCCACCACTCTTGAGCAAAGAAGGCATCCACGAAGAGAGCACTTGATCCTTTTGCGGATCAAGGGGGAGAGTTGGCCTTGCTTGGTTGCTCCAACAAGGACTAGGGAGAGTTTCGACTCATCCATACCTCGGGAAAAAATTGCCTTGTCTCTCTTCCTTTACTTTCCATAATTTACCTTCCTGGAATTGCATGCTAGGCTATTGTTTGCAAACCTTTTGTTATCATGTAGCAATTTAGACACACATTCTAGGCACTAGGGTGAATTGGGACTTGATCGATATGATTTAATTTCAAGTTTTGAAAAGAGGAGTCCAATCCCCCCTCTTAGACATCCTTTCACATTCCACTAGCATGACTAGGTTTATCTTTAGTGTCTAAAGGATGAAGATGGCTAATTCTTAGATCGTTACGTTAATGATTTTTGCTTAGAGTCTAAATTAGCCCAATTCACCCTCCCCTATTGGGCATTTGATCCTTACAGTTGGTCATCGACCTAGGTGGACACTAATCGCCCCCTGAAGGTTGAGGCACACTTCATGGTTCACTTGTCCCCCACGTCACCTAGACACAATGCCTTCTTCGTGCAGCGATTAGTTGATGACTTTGCTAGACTCGGACAATGATGACATCCTCTCGGAGATCCTCCTTCACCTTCCGCCACGGCACCAGCACTCCTTGCTCCCTTGTTACTTCCTCGTCTGCAAGCACTGGCACCACCTCGTCACCGACCCTCACTTTCGCCCTACTTTCGCGTCCGCCACCGAATCATCCTCTCATCAACTTCTTCTGAGGATACAAGCAGCTATCCCTTGTTTAGGTCCGTTATATATCCATCGTATATCATCACATTAGAGCACTTTAGCATGCGGCTCAGTGACGTTGCGAATGACATAGAATTCAATCTCTGAAAAAAAAACTAGTGGTGTTAGTTCTTGACGGTCGTTATTTCACGATTTCGACCAAGGGTTAAATAATAATTCTATGTGTAGCAAGTTATACACACAAGATTTTTGGAGGTATTTTATTAGGGTTTCTTATACGCTTTATATACTAGTGATTAATTACTCTCTAATCTTCGTGCATATTCTAAGCATTAAATAACTACTATAATTTTAGGGCATTTATAGAACATGTTAACATCATATTATGACAAATGCTAAAAAATTGCTACATTACTATTTTAAAGGCTTGAATGACAAACATGAACATTTCATGTTAGAAACAGCAAGAAATGGACATGAAACTTTTGTGCAGTTTTATTATCAGCAAAACAAGCACGGCATTAAATTTTCATGTTTTTTCAAGCATGTTAAGTATACATTTCCTATTTATCAAGACATTCATAATGCAAGCTAAAACAAGGGTAAGAATGTCCCTTTACATGTCAAGGATGGGTCCACCATGTAGATCTCGAAAATGCAAGATTAACAAAACTGAGTTTACTTCATTAGGAGTTTTCTACTAGTTCCTATGAAATTTACAAACATTAGTATATTTACTATCTATTTAACGGAAATGACCAAAACGTATTTATGTATAGCTCCTAGGGGTAGCTAGTAAGACTACAAAGACTCAGTGAATAATACCAAAAATGTTCGAGAAAAACTAGCATAAGATATGTAAAACAACAGGGTCAAGCTCCAAGGAAATACTCATTAATCAATAAGGGGTCAAGTCTCTCACAATACACATGCACATTAGAAAAAAAAAGAATAATTACGTTTTTGAAATTCATCCTTTCTCCCTCTTCAGTCTTCTTGCTCCCGCTGGCCAGGGAGGAATAAGGATGGACGACACCGATGCGCAACAGGCTCGTGTGTGCATTGGGAGGAGGGGTCGGCTTAAGCGCAGCAACGTCGTTGGCCGGTCGACGGTGCCCAGGGACAATAGAGACCACTACGAAAATAAGTGTCTCAGTTGCACGCTACCTTTGTTTTGGGCGTTTTATATATATCGTTCGATAGCTAAAGAGATATAAAACCACTACAAAATTCGCTCTAAATCGATGGGAACCGTTGAAACAAGATGACATAAAAAAAGAAGAATATTTTCTTTTGGGAAAGGTTTGGTGTGTCATTCTATACCATTTGATGTCCTGCATGGACCACCTCTCGTTGTGAGTTTTTTACACACAATATGATGGTAAACATAAGGGTTATTATACATTAAAATTAGAAAAAACACATTACACACATATGTCAAGAAAAATATGTCTATACATCGCTCAACGCGAGGTATATGCACCACTTATGGTTAGATTATACGTGTAGCAAAGATGAGCATTTTTGCTAATCAATAAAAAACTACTGCCTCGTTGTAACCCTACTTGGCTCTGCATAATAAGTTTGCTATTTATATCCTTGTTTTACTGTCCCCGTTCGGAACCTACTATATTATGTATCCTTGATTTACTAACTCATTTCCAGTCTAGGAGCTCTGTCTGCACTTGCGCATATTTAGCCTCTGGTTGAAGGGTCGTCTGCGACCTTGTTGCGAACTGAATCTCTGCATAGCTTGAGTTAGAGACATAAGCGGGTTGGCTAGAAGGACTAGGGCTGCCGCTAGTCCTCCTGACCAGCCCGTTTACAACCCTAGCTTGAGTTAGATCACGATTCTGCCGGTATTAGCGCCGGTGGACTGAAAGTAAGTACAACTTGAGCATTGGAGCATTCTAGGGGTAGCTAGTAAGGCCTCCTTTAGAGCAAAGAATAGATGGACTAAAATTGTAGCATTCAAATCCTATAGAAAATTTTCCTACGTGGCCATTTGGAACAAAGGATTGAATTTCTACCAATCCTATGAAATTTCTATGGAATGGCTCATTACATAGAGATTTTGGAGGAATTTTAACATGAGGTCCAACCTCTCGTAAACTTTCATTTGTGTCTATCTCTCTCCTCTAATTCCTAGTGTGTTTTCTTACACTGCATCCAAACGTTTCATTAAAAACTTTCTTGCATTTCAATTCCTATAGGATTGTGGGTGACATGCAACTCTATTCCTGTGTTTTTCCTATACCTGTGTTTTAGAAATCCTGCGTTTCAAAAGAGCCCTAAGACTACATACAAAGACTCAGCAAATAGTACAAAAAATGTTCGAGAAAAACTAGCGTAGATCTGGAAAACAAAAGGGTCCAGCTCCAAGGAAATACTCTTAATCAATAGGGGGTCAAGTGTCTCACAAGACACATGCACATAAAAGAAATAAAGAATAATTACGTTCCTGAAATTCATCCTTTCTCCCTCTTTGGTCTTCTTCTTGCTCCCGTTGGCCAAAGAGGAATAAGGGCCTCTTTGGTGGAGCTTCTTCCGGCTCTGGCTCCTTGCTACAGTACCTGAGGAGCTGGAGTAAGAGAAGCCACCTTTCACCGGCTCCACTAGCTCTGTGAGAGGGAGATGAGAGGCGAGAGAAATTCGGCTTCAGCTACAGTACAACGGTCACTCGGTCAGGTGCTACAATGCTCGAGCAGGGCATCCGGGCAGCGGCGCCGGAGCTGCTCCGTGCAGAGCCAAAGAGGCCCTAAGGATGGGCGGCACCTGTGCGCACTAGGCTCGTGTGTGTGCATCGGGATGAGGGGTTGGCTTAAGCGCAGCAACATCGTTGGCCGGTCAATGGTGCCCAAGGACAATAAATACTACACCAAAATAAGTGCCTCGGTTGCACGCTACCTTTGTTTTGGGCATTTTATGTATAGTCAGATAGCTAAAAGGATATAACACCATTACAAAATTCACTCAAAGTCGATTGGAATCGTCGAAATAAGATGATATAAAAAAGATGAAGATTTTTCTTTTGGGAAATGTTTGGTGTGTCATTCTATACCATTTGATGTCCTGCATGTATCATGGTTCGTTGTGACTTTCTTATACACAATATGATTGTAAACATAAGGGTTATTGTACATTAAAATTAGAAAAAACACATTAAACACATATGTTGAGAAAAATACGTCGATACATCGCTCAACGCGAGGTATATGCACCACTTACGTTTAGATTATCCATGTAGCAAAGCACGAGCATTTTTGCTAATCAATAATAAACAATATTAGATTATGGTAGGATATCTGCCCCATTGTGACCCTCACTCGTGATAGGTAACCTTACTTGGCTGCACATATTTGCTATTTGTATCCTTGTTTTACTATCCCCATTCTGAACCTACTGCATTTTGTATCCTTAATTTACTAACTCGTTAGGAGCTCTGTCTGCACTTCGTATCTGGCCTCGGGTTAATGGATCTGCGGCCTTGTTGCGAACTGAATCTTTGCATAGCTTGAGTGAAAATGACTCGCCGCTGGTCTTTCTGACCAATCCGTTTACATCTCTAGCTAGGGTTTCGGGTCGGCGCCGACGGACCGAAAGTAAGTACAACCTTGAGCATTGGAAACTGTCAGTCTGAATCGAAAGGTGTCAGGAGGAGTAGAATCCTTGAGGCGTTGAATCCGCCGTCGGCGGATCTACGTTACGCTGAATCTCGGCGGCTTAGAAGCTTCGTTCTTTGGATCCTTCTGGCAAAGAGGCAAACGCCAGAATTAAAAATCCACGTGACACTGATTTCTCGATCAGTGTGGACGGCAGAAGGGCGCACCGACTCCCATGATTATATGAAACCTTAAACCAAATGCTAAACAAGTACAGGGGCTGCCTAATCTAATTTTTCTACAGCATTTTTCCAGGGGCCACGTTGTTTGGACTTTTGGAAGGTGGGCTGGCCGGCCCTGCCTGCGAGTTGCGACGGCGACAGAAGCATGGGGGGAGCTCAGCGCATCGACGGAAACGGTCAGGAGAGCTCATTGGAGGCGGAGGAGCAGCAGCACTGCCGCAGACAAAGGATGGTGAGGTGTGACAGGCTGCCCACTCCCGAATCCAGCTGAAGTCTCCCGCCCCCCCCCCGCCCACATGCATGTGATGTGAGCGGTTTCGGTTTGGGCTTTTTAATTCAGTGTTTCCAAGACCTAGTGTCCTTGACCGCTTCTTAATATAGGTATAGAAGGTAAATAACAATAGGAAATATTCTTTGGGATATGCCGTGTGCAATGTATGTGCGTGCGCGCATGCCAAATGGAAACGGGACGCGCGCCACCGGTGTGTTGTTCCGTTGCATTGCATGCATGGTGTGGGGACTGGGGAGAGGCTCAATCATTCATGGTTGGGGTCCATTGTCTTGTTCCCCCCCACCATGTGAATAGAAGCAACAAACGTCTCTCGTGTCTGCAGGCAGCACGCAGGTGGCACTGATTGGGAGATGCACGGCACGGCAGAGCACAGCTCAGAGTCAGTCACCTACTTATTGGGGTCTGGTATGTGGGGAGACAAGGTTGAAGTGAAAATTTTGCGCGAGTCATCTTTTCCGGCAATTGTACTGACTGGAGAGCATAGCATCCGAGCCAATGGGATACCGGATGTGCCCATTCTACGCTTTTGGGACCCTACGTACCCTGGCTCTCCAGCGTACGTTGCGTTTGCTCTCCAGCTTGGCACCGATGCCGTTCCAAACTGCACGCCAGAATGCGGTCTGTTCTGGTTCGGTGACCCACAACCCCAAGCAAAACATCTGGTGCGAGGGCCGGCAGCTAGTCCCTACTCCTTCCTAGGAGTAGGCTCCAACTGGGACGGGAGCGTCGTCCAGGTCCCGTCCAGCGACGCGGGGCGGGGAAGAGCGCGACCCGCGCGTGGTGCCCGGCCACGAAGCCGCACGGCGGCACGACCGACAACCTGTCGACCGGCCCGCAGCCGCTGCCGCGCGGGCCCCGCCACCTCCGCAGCTGCACGCAACGCAACGCGAGCAGCCGCATCGTTCCCCGCATAAATAAACTGCGCTCTCGCTCCCACGCGTCGCCACCCTCCCCTTCATTCGCCTTCAGCTTGGCTTCCACTCCTCCAGCCATTCCGAAGCTTCCACGCCTTTCCGCCTCTCCTCCCCCCGGCTCCGGCTCCGAGCCTCCGACCAGATCTGCGCCGCGCCAGGAAGAGGGCCTCATCCCTCGGGCTCCAGGCGCGCGCGCTCTGGCCGAGGAGGCGGGCCGCGGCTACCGCTGCCTAGCTACCTCGCCTGCTGCGGCTGCGATGGCGGTGGAGAAGGCGGCCCCGGCCGCGAATGCGGGCGCCGCCGCGGCGGGGAGGACTGTGCTTGTCACGGGCGGGGCGGGCTACATCGGCAGCCACGCCGTGCTGCAGCTCCTGCTCGCCGGCTTCCGCGCCGTCGTCGTCGACAACCTCAACAACTCCTCCGAGCTCGCTGTCCGACGCGTCGCCGCGCTCGCGGGGGACCACTCGCGAAACCTCTCCTTCCACAAGGTCAGTCAGGGCCCACTCCTCGCCTCTAGCTACCGTCTTCGTCTTCTTCCCGTCCCCTGCCGTGGATCTTCTCTTCTCCGTTCCGTGTGCCTGCTCCCTCCCTCCCTGCGCTGTGTGCCTGCTGGCGGGCGTTTGTTCGTTTGCTGATATAGGGTACAGTTGTTTCCAGAGCATTTATTGCAAGTTTGGGAACAATGCCTGCATTTTGTTGTGGACGCAAGTATTTACCGTGAGGTTTCCGGGCGTTGATGCAGGTTATTGGGGATTTGGTGGAAAACTAACATTTGGTTATGTGAAAAAAAAAAGAAATTACTGTCGACGGGAAGGATTTTTGTAACATGGACTTGTCACACTTATCCCATTTTCCAGATGATTTCAATCCAGATGTCATTATTGATCAGTCAAATGTTAGTGTGTGTGGCGTGTTCCTTGTAATCCATAGGATTGTCGGATCTGATCTCTTTTTCTTTTGCGGTGCTATTTGAGTAGTTTTTGCTCTACCTGTCACCAGAGGCTGCAGTTGAATGCCGAGGGTGGTTGAAGAGTAATGATTCAGCTTTGCATGTTACCTCTCAATTGTTGGGCCAATCATTCAATTGCTCCCTGCCTGTATTGTGTATTCTTAGGTTTTTGTACAATTGGCATTAGTTTTGAGGGTGGGGTGCGGTTGATTTGCTGTCCACAATGGGTGTGGTTGACTAATTTAAACAAGAGGACAGCTTCTTATCAGGGAGGGAGAGAGGGGGTCATTTACTACCTGTTTCCTTTTTCTTGCTTTTTTTGTAAAAACTATGCTGCTCGCGATTCTGAAAGTCACCCTGAACTTATTCTTTCCAGTCAGCCCCTACATCTCTACAAATCCACTTGAGTCTAGTTGTGTAACTGTGTAAGATCCATCCAAAAATCAAACTGCTCTTCTTTTTGGTGGTATTGGGGCATTTATGTAGTACATTTCTGCAAGAATGTTTCTATGTGATCATGTTTCTAGTCCCTATGTCTATGACTTACAGCTCATTGTAGACAAGGATTTGCCAAGCCATTGTCAGAAAGCTAAAATGGTAAAATGGGAAAGGGGCTTGGCTGCTGGATTCAGATTCACCAATTTAGACATAAACAACTAAAAAACAGGGATGCATGTGAAATTTGTTAGATTGTAGGTTTCTTAGATAATGGTTAGATTGTAGGTATCAAATGTTTTATGACTTACGGAGGACTTGGTTAAGAATGAATTAAATTTTGCCTACCCCAACATGCCATGAATGCTGAAGATCTGACTAAACAGAAGCACCAGCGTTTAGCAGCCAACCTAGAGAAAAGTGTGGATACAAGTGTAAAATCGGCGATTGTAAAACCTAAAGGAGAATCAAGAATAATGTGAATTCGAACTAGGTGTCACTAGTAAAGATTTGCTCCTTATTACTTTTTATTTTTTATTTTTTTTACTTTAAGATTCATGAACTTTCTTTTTATGCGATGAAATGCTTTCCATACTAAGTTCCTTGTTCCATTCCCCCTGTCCTGGTGGAGTGACAGCTGTTATTGTTGCAATGTGATAGCTTGAGTTTGTGCCTGTAACTTTCTATTTTATTTTGATGCCCTGAGTTGTTTCTCCATTCATGTCGTTTGCAAAGTGAGCATTTCATGGTGCATTTGGTTATTTAGTAAAATATATTTTACTGCACTGATTTTTTTAATATGAAGTAGAACCTGGATTGCTTGGAAGGACTATTTGTAGGACCGAGACGTGCGACTAGAGGGGGGGTGAATAGGAGCACTTGAAATCACAAAACCACAAATCCCCAAGTGGAAATCGAAACTAAGCACCGTCTACTGAACAGATACGTGCCTAGCAGCGCAAAGGTGCCGTCCACTGTGAGGATACGCACCAATGCAAGAAAACTCAAGATCCGAACAAGAATGACAGCGGAGCAACGGATTTTGCAATAACCGCCACAAGACACTCACCGCACCTAGGTGCGTCTCACTGACTCACAGTAAGCAAAGAGAATGGTCTTAAGGGAGGAATGTGAAAATCCGTAGCAAAATCACAGCGGAAAAACCAAACTGGGAAGAACACAGCAGCTCCCTGGTAGTAGTACCGGACTGTCCGGTGGCCAACACCGGATTGTCCGGTGGGACCGGACTATCCGGTGCTTGACGCCGGACTGTCCGGTGGCACAGCCTGGACACACTGTCCGGTGGCCTCTGCCGGATGGTCCGGTAGGGTCGCTGAAAAGACCTTTTCAAATCCAAACTTGATCAAACCTTGTCCAAACTTCACGAAATTTTGGCACAGGTTATCTGGACCCTATTTCAAAGTTATCCCCAAAAGATCAACTCAAGGTAACCGCGGAATCAGCGGGAATTTCAGATCTTAGTGAAATGGCCATCCTTGGGCAAGAAAGGGAAAAACACAAAAGAGGCTTGCTCGTGGCAATCCAGTAGGATTGAGATGAACTAAGTCATGATCTCCACGTCCTAGCAAGTCCAGAACATCAGCAAGGAAGGGGATTCAAGCTTAGCCCAACAAAAACACCCAAAAAGACAAGGATTGAACCCAAAAACCAAAGAGAGAGGGGGAGGAGAAGAACACAAGGTTGCTGCACGAATTTGCTTCGATTAAGTGCCCAAAATGGGTCTAAAGATTCAGCATACAAGCAGAAATTCGTCCCAAGCAACCACCCTCACCTTCCCTCAAGATTAGGAGGCTAAATCCTACTTTAACCTCCCTCACAATGGAGCTCAAAGCTTAAGGACGAAAATCACCAAGTGAAGACTAATCCTAGCAGCCCAGAGAGCTTCTAATGACCTGCCTTAGACCGGGAAACTTTAGGAAACCGGGAAACTTTAGGAAGTCTCCGCCTGGGCCGGATTTGGCCCATCTTCTCTATCTTGGCGAGTCGTGGCCCAACTCACCAAGGCTTGGGTAGCTTGGGTGACGGTTTTGAGCCGAAGCCGCCAAAGCCTCCCTCGCACGCCTTCGCGCCACGCATTCGGGTTGGAGCACCGCGGTGGCGCCCAGCGTCCCCTGTCCATCGGGGCAGCCTCGCAGTTCTTCGGAGGACTTACTCATGCCGTCGCCGTGCCGCTCCTCCGTATACCGAACTCCCATGGCCGACAGACGCGGAGTGTGCCTCCAGTCCTTTGGAGGACTTCCCTCTACCTCCAGTCCATCGGAGAGCCTCCTGTCCATCGGAGGTCTTGTGCCCAAGTCCTTCTGGGTCTTGCTACTGTTGACAATCACTCATCACTTCCGAGGCAATGGAGCCAGTCCATTGGCTCTCACTATTAACATACTTTGACTTGCATCCACAGTAATATCTACTCCAATGTTCCGGTTGTTACAAGCTAGGGTGTCCATACCTTGATTACTTGAAACATTCACATGGTTGATCCTGTTGTTATCAATTAAACCAATAATGAATAATGGCCAGAGACATAGGGGTACATTTCGTATTCACGCCCTTGCTACTTCGTTTTAGCTCTGATGCAGTATAGTGACTGCTTGAATATTTAGCTGCTTTAGGATTTTCATGCAGGCAGAGCCTACCTCTCATCTAATCTAGTTTCCTTGCTGCTCCAAGATGGCATATCAGCATATGGTGTTTTACCATTTTGCTACATAAAATTTCACTGACATGTGGCATTCCAACACTACTTTTTTTTTCTGATTCTGCAGATTGATCTCCGTGACAAGGGAGCACTGGAAATGGTTTTTTCTTCAACAAGGTAAAGCTACTACCTGTTCCGTTGCACTAACTCTTTGCAAATCCATATCCAGCATCTATTTATTGTTAGACAATTTGCTCTTCAGATTTGATGCTGTCGTCCACTTCGCTGGACTGAAAGCTGTGGGTGAAAGTGTACAGAAGCCATTGCTTTATTATGACAACAATGTCATTGGCACGATAAATCTGTTAGAAGTTATGTCTGCTCATGGTTGCAAAAAGGTATTTTTTTTTTTCCTTTTGCCTGTTGTACTCCTGCTGGAGCCACCTTTTTCAAATACTATATTTTTTCCCTGAATTTATCTGCTAGGTTAGTACTTTGATTAACTGTAGTACTACTTAGTATTTCAAGTGAACATAGAGGGGATAATTTTGTATATTTCTCATTGTGCAATAGAATATGTTGGCATAATGACATCTCTTGCTGCACTAGTTCATTTGTTTGTTGTTATAAGCTAGTATCTGGCAAATTGACCACTGGATGTGGAATGTGATCATTTATGATGTGTTTAGTTTGAAGAACCTACCCACAAGGAATGGAGTGGTGATGGATCAACACATTCCACAAAATTTGGTGGGATGAATCCACTCCTCATTCTAGTACTAATTGTTAGCTTGTGAGGAATGAGGTGATGATGGATCAACCCATTCCATTCCACAAACCAAATAAGAAAAGTGAGGATTGAGAAGATGATGGACCAACTCAATCCATAAACCAAACACCCCCTTAATAATCACTCTACTTGCACCATCTGATCTATGGCAGCCTCTGTTAATCCATTTTAGAGTTGGATCAGCGTTGGGAGTTTAGATTTTGTTCCCTTTGGGCCATTGAGGATCATGAGCTGCACACCCCACCCTCGTGTTCAATAGTGTGAATTTGGGTCATGGGTGCATATGCCTAGGGAATATCTGCTTCCACTTCTAATACTATTGATTGTTTGCATTAAGTGTATATTTGCACTTTTACTTTTGAGATCTGTTTGATTAGGGCTTTGGACTGACTAATTGATTTGCCACATCAGACTCTGACACTGATGCTGTATATACTTTCTTTTTTTTTAATTGTTCTAGTTGGTATTCTCATCATCAGCTGCAGTTTATGGATCACCCAAGAACTCACCCTGCACAGAAGAGTTTCCTCTGACCCCAAATAATCCATATGGCAAAACCAAGGTCTGACGCCCTTGTTTCTTTCGATGTGTAAAACTGCTAAAGTTTGTGATATCTGCAAATTGACTGAGTTTTCAAATGGTTGCAGCTGGTTGTTGAGGACATTTGCTGTGACATCTACCGTTCAGATCCTGAATGGAAGATCATTTTACTTAGGTACTTCAATCCAGTCGGTGCTCATCCAAGTGGATACCTTGGTGAAGACCCATGCGGAATTCCCAACAATCTTATGCCCTATGTTCAGCAAGTTGCTGTTGGTAGGAGGCCAGCTCTCACAGTTCTAGGAAATGACTATGCGACAAGAGATGGGACTGGGGTAATTATGTTGCATATGACATGTTCAATTAAACTTTCTTCCCCATACCATACTAATCTGATGTATTACAAGATTGGTATTCCATGTAATTCCATTGTCAATTTTTGTATGAATATGCTAGACTACTAACAAAGACTTATTATGACTGAGGAAAGTCACGCCTTTCTTAAAAAACTTGGCCAGGTCTATGTTCATGCATCTTGCTGCCTAGCACCTTGACCGACCTATTTTTTTCTGATGTTGATCTTGGACTACACAAATGGAAACTTCTCATAATTTGCCGTTTTCTTCATAAATTGACTCTGTTTTGTACTTTTAACCCTTCTTTGCCTGCTTTGTATAGTTTTTCCTCTGCATTGTGTAGAACTGTTCTCCAACTCCTTTCTTGCATGTATTATATATATATGTATATTATTTTTCTACCATTTTTCTCCTTTGGAATCACCCTATTTTATTTTTGGAAGATATTCTTAGAATAGAATATAGGACACCCATCTGCTCTATTTTGGTCAATCCAAGTTATCTCTAATCTTTTTAGAACATCTTTGGAATGAGATATTTAGGCATATCATTGTGAAAACTGTGGTTCACATGATATGGAATCATTCCATCTTTAATGAGACTATATGTTTTGCAGGTCCGAGATTACATCCATGTGGTTGACCTTGCTGATGGACATATTGCTGCATTGCAGAAGCTTTTTGAGAGCTCTAGCATAGGTTAACACTTGACTTCAAATTATTGTTGATTTTTTTTCTTTCATTGCTTGTATACTTTGAATTTTGCAACACTTTTATATGTTGTGTCTTCTTTAAAATGGAATTTTTTTTTCGTAGCAATAGGTACTGTTTGGACAAATATAAATACATAAACAACACAGCTGAAATGTCTGCGTTATGTAATTTGCATCTCAGGTTGTGGGGTGGCTTTAGTCATTTGCCTTTTATATTTTTAAGTCTTGTTTTCATATTTGATTCTACTTACAGGTTGTGAAGCATACAACCTTGGAACTGGAAAAGGTACATCAGTGCTGGAGATTGTTACAGCATTCGAGAAGGCTTCTGGGAAGGTATGCCAGCTTAAATAATATAGGCCTTAGGCGATTATTGGCATTTTGCAATGCAACTTACTCAGGCTTACTGTCTTGATAAGCTGTCATCTTATCACCATATTGTGCATTATAAGGACACTCTTTTGCTCCCATGTAGAAAATTCCTCTGATTTTCGGCGCAAGACGCCCTGGTGATGCAGAAATTCTAGTTCTCAGTGACTGCAAAAGCTGAGAGGGAGCTTAACTGGAAGTAAGTCATAACAAGATATATATCATCATGATAGGCTTTCTTGTGTTTTCTATGGTTGACATTATCTTCGTCCAGAGCAAAGTATGGCATTGAAGAGATGTGTCGCGACCAATGGAACTGGGCCAGCAAGAACCCTTATGGCTATGGATCGCCGGACTCTACCAAGCAGAACGGTCACCAAACAAATGGGTCCACTGACAACTCCAAGCAGAATGGCCACCGCACAAATGGTTCGACTGACTCACCCAAGTGGAATGGAAACTGTGCATATGGAACAGCTGATTCACCCAAGCGGAATGGGCACTATTTGTATGGATCATCCGAATCCAAGCAGAATGGTAATGGTCACTTGCACTGAGCAGAACTGTTTGACCTGTGAGCTCCCTGTACATTTGGTGTGTCGCGAACCCACTATCCTAGATTGATTTGGATCAATGGGTTGGCAGGTCATACAGTATAGTCTCCGGCAGCAGAATTCCAGTTTGTTGGTAAAACCTATCTCCTACGTTGATGTTTATTCTTCTCTCAAATGTGTAGGAATGTGGCCATAGTGTATCAGCTGATTCTATTCTTTCCCTGCTAATTGAACTGCATTAGGCTTCATGAAATTTGGTTGGTTACTGTTTAATGGGGGAAAAGATGCAGCTGTGTATGATTATTTATTTGTACGTGTAATATCTATGAAGGGAGAAGTAGCCTCACACACAAGTACTCTTGATGCACTGCCAATCTGGAGCACATAAAAAGTTGTGCCTTATGCATTTTTTGTTTGGAACAAGGTTTTTCTATGTTCTCAGTATGCAATCCAGAATTTGACATCTAATGTCCATGACAGCTTTGTTTTCTTTGTAATTTATGGCTGAAGTCTAGACTTTTACCTAGCTGTGCTGCCTTGCACGACTGTCACGGGTTTTGTTCAGAATTTGTGGACAATTAGAAAACGAGGGAAAGGGTTGTGCCATGATGCACTCTTGGCACTGCGATATATAAAGGTTGTTAGGTGAAACAAAAATCATGTATATGTTGGGCCTACTGCAAAACTCAAAAGGAAAAAAAATGTAAGAGTGAAAACACCATCGTTATGATGACTGCCTAAATTCATGTGCTTTGTAGAGAGTAAAAACTGCAGATGGCAAAACAATTGAGTGCTACTGGTCATAGTGTCAGACTAAGCATGGGAGAACCCAAAGTATGCCCTCGGTCAGTTAACTACGTAAAGAGTAGAGCACTCGAGACACAAAAAGGAGGCAGTAGAATGAAATCTTGTATTGATTGATGTGGTTGTGTACACATATATATACATGATGAAGTGGTGTTAGAAACACGTGTCTCCTCTAAGAGACATGTCCGTTTGGGCCCCACTTATGGATGAGATAACATGGAAGTTTATTCCTAACACTCCCCCCTTGATCAAATCCATGTTGAGATCGATGAATTATATTAGTCCTCAAAACCTTGTTGGAAAAAATATGAGGAGGGATATTTGTAGATATGTCATTAGACTCCTTAAAAAACCCAATGGAAAAAATAAGGAGAAAATAATACGGGTTGATTGTAAACTTAAATTGGGGGGGGGGGGGGCAGGTGTGCTTGAAAGGAAAACCCATAATCTTAAGTTTAGATAACAATAGGTATGACATGTGGTTAGGTGGATCATAATTTAAAATATCCTCTGTGGAGGAAAAATATGTCTTTGATGTCCTCTCGAAAACCTCTATAGGAGAAAATAGAAGATATGACATATCATATGTCTTGGATACCCCTTTAAAAACTCCAGTGGGGAATAGGAGATATGACATAACCTTGTATTGATATTACCTCGTCAAAAACCTTCTGCGAGAAACTTTGTGAAGAAAACTCATAGAGGGAAAAGAGCACAATATGATCTTTGAATATGTCATGTTTTGGAGGACACTTCCCGTAAACCTTGGAATCCCAAAATCATCGCATGCCAATTTCATGGACACATTTAAAAATGTATAAATTGATAGGGATAGAGATTTTGCAAGATGTTTATATCCTCAAATTGTTATAATTCATGAGGATAAGTGCAATATTGTGATATTGCTCTCATAGGACATGTTTGCATTTGAGCAATACAAGATATACTATCTTGTAGATAGTAAGTCAATGATTCAATGTAATCATATGTGCCTATTCAATGAAGTCATACATGTTCATGAGATGGTTTAGAAAGATTGGTGAAGGTAATCCATAGAGTACATTTTCATGACTCCCATAAGAACTTTATAGTAATGACATCAGTATGCAATATGGAATTATAAGAGATCACATAACCAGTATCATGATATTCCTCTAAGGTCATATCTTGATTAATCTAATAATTAATCAAGATCTTTTAGTGCCATATAGATATATGTGGATACCTTGTCTGACTCCTACTGTAAGGTGTTATTAGAGTTGCGCTCTTTGAGCTAGCAAGGTATCTACAAATGCAATAACATTGCTATTGCAATTTGCATGATATATAAGCACTTTAGAGATTGAATGACCATAAGTCTTAATTGATATTGTCGTCCAATATCGAGTTATCGACTAGATATTTAGAGACTTATGTGGTGGAACCGCTGATGTAATATGAGCTAAGCAGACCTGTCACCTCATGCCTCTCAGTGCACTTAGATCTAACCAAACCCGATCGTCTGTCGAGCTACCGAAAAGAGCACTCGATATAACCATCATCCAAAGATGCAAACATCATATACGTTAAGCCCTCGAAGGAGCCACAACAATTACAACAATACGTCATTTCATACAAACATAGCTTAATTTATTACAAAACCATTTCTCAAAATAATGTACAATCATATTGAAATAGTGTTACAAGATAAATTTGCAGCAGAAAACGTATCATTATATAAATGTAAGTAAGCAATGGAAATAAAACACCAAGACATGATATCGAGTCCACTATTGTCAAGCACTTAAAAAATATCAACAACAACGGATGAGTATGGGGGTACTCGTAGGATTTACCCATGAGCGATATCAGTCTGACACATTTGAGAGGATACAAGGCTTTTTTTGGACTTGACTTCTAACCTGCATAAGCTTACTAAGAGTGAATCTTTACTTTCAACTTTCATTCATTTTTAAAGCGCAAGCTTCATTGATTCAACATAATTATCATTTTGATCCATAAATCATATCCCAATATTGTAACACATATATCAACATAAGGTATCTTGCAGGAATGTAAACATGCAAATACAATCATATAATATAGAAAAGCATGATTAAATAAATAACATATTTAAGTTATTACTACTGTTGCCCGTAAGTGATATTGGCATTCTCACACCTGGCAAGCATCATCGATTCGAATCGATTTTAATTCCCGAGAATATCTTACAATGCCAATGGTATATGTTTACTAGCGATCGCATTCCCACATATACTCTCCATCTTAACCTTTCTCATCCCAAGGTCAATTCACTCCACCACGTTTACAAACTTTGATGAAAATGGCAGCTAGAGGAACAAAAAATTGAAATAATGGCAGTGAAGGAAAATATAAATTTTCGATGGCACTCAAGGGATCCATATAAATTATAGTGGCAATGAAGGAATTAACTCTTCCGAGTATGCTTGCAAGGAGTTGTATAACATGTGATCATACTTCTCCCCCTCTTATTTTGATATGGGAGGTCTAGTGATTTTGTTTTGTGCCTCCACTCTTTCTGATACACTATAACGGGAATTGTATTTAGTAACACCTTTATATGACAAGTAAATGCACTTGGCAGATTGTTTGCAATGTGATGCAAATATAAGATATTCTGAACGATTTTGTTCAGATCCAGTAGCACATGAATTTGAGGGTCAAACGTTAACGTGTGACATTCTTCGGATTCTATGCATTCATTGTTGTATGAATCTATTTACAATGTGATGCAAATATAAGATATTCTGAATGATTTGGTTTAGATTCGGTAGTACGTGAATACGAGGGTGGAACGTCTGTGTGTGACATTCTTTGGATTCTAGGCATTCTTTGTGGTATGAATCTCCCCTTAATGCTTGGAATTATCCTCAAAAGTAATGTGCATACAAGTTGTATACAAATCGCTTGTGGGAGATTTGAGGTATATAGGATTGACGGATAATAATACCTCGTATGGATCCCAAATTCGGGTAGATGTATGCTGAGGTAGTGATACTAGTATCTGAAACATAACTACAGAAAAAGGGGAAATTTTTTGCTGAGGATAAATTTTCACAGTAGTGACTACAATGGAAGGAGCTATGTAATTGCAGTATGATGAATTTGGATTAACAATGCAGTGTGTAAGGTCGTATGTCACCTAGTAATTTGCAACTCTATTTGAATGATCATGCAAATGATTCGATTCTTGTCATAAGAGATTCAAGTATACCATTATAGATATGGACACAAGACAGTGTTCAAGTCCCTCATAGCCAAACAATTCACATGGATGGATTTTACCCTACGCCTGGACAATTCTGCTCTAAATTGATGAATTTGAGCATTGAATTTGGCCAAAAAGCAGTGCTAATGAGCAAAGACAAATATGATACTATTTCATATATGCATCAATATGCACAATACAACACCAAGATGGTCCATAGAATGGTAGAACAGTTACATGTTTTTCTTGAATTTGTTCAAGAAAGTGAGCGAATCATGTTTGAATTTTAAGGTATATGGATCTTAAAATTAATTTCCTTATGACACAAGGAGCGCACAACAAATCTATAGATTTAGGAAAATTGATACAGTGACCAATAAAACTGATAATATTTTTTTCACCATTCCAAAGATATAATGACCAAAAACAATTATTGCAGATCTTGATTAGATCAAAAGAGGAAATTACCTGTACGCAGTATATAATATAGGATTGATATCTGTATAATATATCTCAGATGATATGGAAAGAATTTGCCCAAGCATTTGGTTTTCATATCCAGTGTACTAAGTTGAGTGTAGATTTCCATCTAATCTTAGTACGAGTCAATATTCCGTATGAACCATTATAAAAGTTTGTAATTTCATATCTGCCATCGAAAAGATATCGCTCCTTCAGGTCCTTCTATACCCCTAGCCCATTTTGGTCTGTCCCTCGGCGCCAGCCCCGTGACCCCTCAAGCGGAAGGCAACGTCCGTTAGGCCCGATTTATGGGGCCCGCAAGTCAGCCACTCATGCCCGATCTCCTCTGCCCCGCCGTCTCCATCCCTTGCCCGTGGAGGTGGGGTGGGGCAGGTGCGGGCACCACAGCGGTGCGTAGGAGCTGCCCGACGCAGGGAGGGAGCAAGCAGGACAGCTGCGTCTCCATGTGTGTCCGTCTGAGCACGCGTCGCCGCCGCCTGCGCACGCCTCCGTCTTAGCATGCCCGCGGCTCCGCGGCCGCTGCGTGCCGGCTGCTGCTGGCTGCGTTCGTCCGTCTGCAGTCATCTAAAGGTGCCGCTGCCGCGTACGCACGCCAGGTCTGGAGCCACCTGCACGCGTCGTCGCATGCGCCCATCCGCAGCCGTCTAAGCGCGCCATCGCGCTGCCATCTAAGCAGCATTGCTCTCCCGTCTGCCGCAGTGAGGCCCCTGCGTGGTCGCTAGAGCTGGCACTTGCTATGTTATTTTTGGGCCACCCGAACCATGATATTTTAGTACAACACGAAATACTGTACGACACGATAAAATTTCGGCACGAACGTGAGGACTGTGTTGTGCCTAAGATCTCGACACGATCGGTGGCATGGTACGGCACATAAATAGCACATTAATATTATAAAAATAAAATAATATCAAAATAATGAATTAAAATCTTTTTCGATGTCTTGTCCTGTATCGTTACTTTATGAATAGCATATTTTTCATGAATATTATAATTATCTAGCTCTTATTACGATATTGATATACTAATAGTCGAATGGCTAGAGAACAAATACAAATATCTTAAAGGACGTGTTTGGTCAAATACAATACAAAGACGTGCTAGCGTGCCGTGTATTGTGTTTGGACTTAAATAAAAATTTGCCGTGATATGCCGGCACAGCACGGCGTACCTAATGTGTCTACAAATCATTATATGAAGTGGCCCAAAGCAAAAAAAAAAAGCTGCCGGCAGAGCACGGCCCAAGTGCCAGCTCTAGTGCTCGCCCATCCTCCACAGCGAGGCCGCGCGCATGCGCCGCGGGGCTCCCGCCCGCTCGCCGCCCGCCGTGGCGTGGCTGCGCGCCTGCGCAGCGGGCCCCCGCCCGCTCGCCGCGCGCTGCACGAGGCCGCCTGCCGCACGAGGTCGCGCGCCTGCGCAGCGGGGCTCCCGCACGCTCGCCGCTTGTCGCACGAGGCCGCGTGCCTGCGCAGCGGGGCTTCCGCCCGCTCGCCGCCCGCTTCAGCAAGGCCGCGCGCTCGCCCACCTGCCGCAGCGAGCAGTGGCGGAGGACGGGAAAAAAATGAGGTATGGCCAATATCGATAGCATAGATAAGAAAATAAAATTTCAAGTTCAAAAAATTAAAATAAGTTATATTTTCACTTAATCATTATACGTACTTTCACTTAATCATTATACGTCACAGAACTTGTGAACAACAAAATCAAGCAGTCTTCCACTTGCCTGCTTGGTTGCTCGAAGTTGGAGTGTCTTGTGTGGCTATGTGTTAGTCGAACTCGCGCTAGCACCTGCATGCCGGATGGGCATATTGTGTTTCCGCTTCTCCGTGACGATGGTTCGCTGCTGTCTAGAAACCAGATGGGCCTGTAGCCTACTGAAGCCCATTAGCAACAGCCCAAATAACGGTTCGATATTTCCCCTTCTTCATCTGCTTTTCTAGCCAGCCGACCGGCGCTCTTCCCGGGCGCGCGCGTGCCCGCAGCGCTCGAAGCGCGGCCGCGGGAGGCACGGGGGAGCGCGCGAGAGGCAAGCCAGCGCGTGGAGACCCACGGGGGAGCGCGTGAGAGGGGACGGCCCTTCGAGCGTTTGGAACGAGCGCGCTCGCTAAGAATCGGGGACGGGACAACAATGGCGGACGCCGAACAGCCAGACAGGATGGACGATAGCTATTCAGAAGTGTTCCTCGTTGTGGAATCGAGGTATGGCGAGCGCCATATGTCGCCATAATAGGTCCTCCGCCCCTGGCAGCGAGGCCGAGCCGCCATGGGCTCCTGAGCCGGAGTTGGAGAGACCCGGGTCGAGGCAGTCTGGGTGGTTGGCCGCGCGGGGGCGGGCAGTGGCAGCGGAGTGCGTGGCCGTCAGCAGGGAGCTCGCGGCCGCGGGCCAGGCGCGCAACGCCTGTTGGGAGCCGAGCAAGCGTGCGAGGAAGAGGAACAGAGAGGGCAAAAGAGTCATTTTCACTCTGAGTTAACGTCTGTTAGGCCTCAAACCGACGGGAATGGCTTGGAGGTACATGAAAAAATGGACTAAGGTATGAAAGAAGCAACAATTTTTTCAGTTGCAGATAGGAGATTGCGAATGTTTATAATGGCTCATACGGAATTGACTTTTTAGTATTGGGTTTCAATATAGAAATCATACAATGTGATATAATAAAAGCACGGTAAAGATAGAATCAGGATATATGTTTGCATGTGACTGACTTAATGCTCTAAAGAGATTATCTTCTCTCCTATGTTAGTGGTTCGATGGCCAACTAAACAAATTTCCTCTATCCCGGCTGTAGCCTAAAATAGTGGTGCAATACAGTAATGACCACCGGTATTCTTTAGTTCAACCAATACTACTAGTTGTTCAAATGTTTTAAGGGCACAAACACTCCACCATTGACCTAGCTCAGGTTTGCACTCCAAATTTTTACAATCACTTCAACGGGAATGGCTAATAATCCCAGTTGAATTTGAATAAGGCCAAAGGTAATCTTCCTTGCCGCGACCCCCAACCAACCCCTGCCTTGTGTGTGATCATCTGTCCTCCATGTGCTCTCCACCTGTTTTATCTCTGAATCTAAATATCAGCTTCCCTTTGAAGTCTGCAATCCTTGTGCAAACTCTGCTTCGCAAAAATATATAGTAGAAAAATAAAAGTGTTTGTTAGCATCTGTCGATGCGTACTTGCAATAGGAGTAATAAACACTGGTAGTGTTCAGCTATGATGAGATCATAAAATACTTGAAAAATTTTAGCTGGTTCACACAATTGGAAACCCATTTTCATTAAGACCAAATCCTGTTTTTTTTTTTTTTTTGCCAAACTCTAAGGAAAACGTGCCAACATTTCTACGTGTCATCTTCTGCTATTCTTTACCTTTCCTCGTTGTCATGCCAAATAAAGAATAGAGAGATATCCGCAAAAAAAAATTAAAGGAAAAACTGGGCAGATAGGATAGGAACATAGAAATGTTAGCTCAATCTGCCATCCTTTTCCATTCCGAAGAAGAATTTGCAAGCACTACCATCTTCCATCTCTCTTGATCAATCCCGGCCCCTTTGAATTTGATTTGTCGATCTGATGTTCTGCGCTTTCAAGCTGAGGAGCCTCCTCTTCCTGTGGCGAGCTCTGGTCCTGGCGTTGGTCTCGCTCACCTCCCATTTCCTGTGGTGATCGATCCCTGCGAAGCCTTGAATTTAATTTCCCGCTGGGATTAGGAGGGCCATTGATTCCTGCCATGCATCTTCGTCGCCGGTGGAGGACCAACGATGGGATCAAGGGATTACTATGAGATACTCAACGTCGACCATGGCGCCACAGATGATGACCTCCGCAGGGCCTACCGGCGGCTGGCCATGCGGTGGCACCCCGACAAGAACCCCGCCACCAAGGCAGACGCCGAGGCCAGGTTCAAGGAGATCACCGAGGCATACAACGTACGTGTGCCATTCGAATCTTTGCATATCCACGAATGCACCTGAAACAAGAATTGGTCGATTAAATTTTCTCGATCCATTGGTTTGGATGATCATCATCAGGTGCTCAGCGACGCAGACAAGAGGGCGGTGTACGATCAGTACGGGGAGGAGGGCCTCCGCGGGGAGGTGCCGCAGCCAGGAGGCGGTGGCGGCACCGACGACATCTTCGCCGAGTTCTTCGGGAGCACGCCGTTCACGTACTGCAACACGGCCGGCGGTGGCGGGCCTGGCAGCAACGCTCGCGGCGGCAGGCAGCCGCCTCCGCCGCCAGCCTGGGACAGCGGGTTCGGCAGGGCGTACCCACGCGACAAGGGTGGTGGTGCGGCGTCCAGCACGATGGCGCCACCGCCGCCGCCCGTGGAGAGCAGGCTGGGGTGCACTCTGGAGGAGCTCTACGTGGGCGTCACCAAGAAGATGAGGATCTCACGGAACGTTGTGGATGCCAGCGGGTAAGAATAGATTTGAGCTCAGCATTTGCTTCTTCCTTACGTTCAACATTCCAAATGAATTTTGTAATTTCATTCGGGTGCAGGAGGATGAAGACGGAGTCTGAGATTTTGTCCATCGAGGTGAAGCCGGGGTGGAAGAAGGGCACCAAGATCACGTTCCCAGGCAAGGGCAACCAGCTGTGGAGCCAGCTCCCCGCCGACCTGGTCTTCGTGGTCGACGAGAAGCCTCACCCCGTGTACCGGCGCGACGGCAACGATCTGGTGGCTGAGGCCCGGGTAACGCTCGCCGAGGCGCTGGGCGGCACGGTCGTCGTCCTCGCCGCGCTCGACGGACGCGAGCTCGCCGTGGATGTGGGCGGCGGCGAGGACGAGAGCGGGGAGGACGCGCCGGTGGTGTGCCCGGGGTACGAGCTGGTGGTGCCGATGGAGGGCATGCCCATCGCGCGGGAGCCCGGGCGCCGAGGCAACCTGAGGATCCGGTTCGACGTCGCGTTCCCTGAGCGCCTCACGCGCCGGCAGCGGGCGCAGATCAAGCGCGCTCTCGAGGACTGCGCCGGCGCCGGCTGCTAGCTGTCGCCGCGACAGCGGGGCCGGCGTTGTGTGCTTGTGCTCTGCTGCATGTGCATCTCAGAGCGGCCGGTAGTTAATGTCGTGCGGTGTGATGAAAGTGATACGCAGACGTGAGCGGCCGGTTTCCCGTGAGGTATACTCCCAGGTTTACGTGGGAATCATTTGATCCATGAAGGAGAATGCTATATCGAATCGAATATTTCCTTATCTACGCCTCAATTTCCCTCTTCCATCTATTCACCTTCTCTGCCTGCACAATTAGCTCGATAGACCTTTATAATGAATTTCCAATCCCCATCTTGGTATACAATGCGATTAAACCTAACTAATGATATACTTTCTTAGATATAAAAGTGAGATGACCCTCAATATATGCTCTGAAAATAACATTCAGGAATTATACCTTAGACGCCATATACTTAAGAAAGGCAGGAAAATTCCTCTAGTCCATGGGCAGAAAACGAGGGTGTTTGCGTGTGAAAGGATGTCCAAGAGAGAAGATGAATTGGACTTCTAATTTTCAAACTTAAAATTAAATCCTATCAATCAAGTCCTAGTTCTCCCTTGTGCCTAGCCAACCATGCAATTGTAGTAACGTAAGTGTACCGTAAAATAAATTGCATGAAAGTGTAGAGCAAGGTGGCAAGGTTATTTTTCTCCCCAAGGTATCGAGGAGTCACGACTCTCTAGTCTTTGGAGCACCCACTCAAAGGCTAAGCTCTACTTGATCTATATAAGGATCAAGTGCTCTCTTTGTGGACGTCCTTCTCCACAATGGAGTGGTGGATTTCGAACTATGCACAATGCTTGCACAAAGGGCCTTCTCTTGCTTCTTCTACAATACCTAGGAAGCTTGCCAAGAGGAATGACTCGCATGCTATTTAGGTGACCGCAAACATCAAGAGTAACAAAGCTTAGTTTTCACTTGATCAACCTCACGCAAGAGGCAAATTGTCTCCCAAGTCTCTTGACCCAAAGCTCAAAAATTTTGGTTTGGATTTTATGCTCAAATGACCTTTGAATGTATGAATGTGTTTGTTGGAGCCAAGGCTAGCAACTGAGTGTAGGAGACGTCTTTAAATAAAAGTCCAAAAGAGCCGTTAGAAAACAGTTCGATGGAAAATTTATGCCAACATCGGACAGTCCGGTGAGTGCACACCAAACGGTCAGGTGAGTTGTGCGCACAACAATTTGAATTCTCCCTCTGGCACCAACTAGCTGTTAGACATACCGAACGATCGGTGCATGCATTTTGATAAAATTGCAGCAATGTGCATTGCTCGGGCTATAATGTTCAGTGGACCACCGGACCATCCGGTGCACTGGGACACTACAGCACTTGCTTGACCTCTGGATGGTCGCAAGGCACTTGGACTAAGTAGGTTGACATTGCATATGGATAGAAAATAGGTTTTTCGTTGTTTTCAAATTGGATTGAGTAGGATTTTTTTCTAGCAGTTTCTTTAGGTTTTCTAAGTGTTTTCAGTGAATTTTAGCACCTTTTAAGTTGATGAGCTATAGGACCAAGATGACTCAAAATTGAGTATGACAATGAATGGGAGGGGGGGGGGGTCTTTCAAGCTACTTACCTCGACCCCTCTTGGATAGTACGGCTGTCTACAAAGTAGCAAGGAAACTCTAAGTGTCCTTCTTAATTCTTTTGCGACACTTAGATTGAGCTAGCAATCCTTGGTCTTATTGCTAGATGATCCAATCCACAAACAGCGTTGAAGAAATCGAAGATGAGGGGTCTCCTTTAGTCAACCAATGAGCATGATCATAATATATATCCTTCATGTCATGAACTGTAACATAATTAATATTGCATTAATTACCGAAATCATACCATTTACCATTAGGGGCTATGTTTCTCATAGCTTGCACGTAACTATGTGTGTGAAACAATAATAAGTTGTGATGCAATATGATAAATATATCATGCAATAAAAAACAATGCACTATCTACTTAAACCAGTTATCGAATTTTGCAAAACTAGGCCACCTACTTTTGCCAAATAGTACAACTGCCCCATGAAGTTTATCTGTTGTTTGAATGGGAGTAAGGTGAGACGGGATCATCCTCTCTGGAGAATATTCAGTCAATATTCATTGGGATCATGTCATCCCACAACAACGAAGGAATGACAGGGACAGCGGGGAATGAGGGCTATTCTCGTGTTTCTCACGCCAACATGGATGGGGCCATGGTAGAACAAGGTGTAAGGACCGTACCGGGTTATCCGACCCAAGAGGGGGAGGGGTGAAATGGGTCGCTAATTCATTTTACTAAAATATTGGGCTATCTAGTGCATAAGATAAAATCTAATATGTCCTACACATACTAGTCAAGTCTAAGGTTATCTATGCGCTCTATAACTTACACAAAATACTTGCACTATAGCCAAACCTAACCAAACTAAGAAAGGTAAATGCACAAAAGAACATAAATGCGGAAACGTAAATACGATAAGTAAAGAGACTTGGACAAAGAGGATGCAAACTCCTGAGGAGACAAGAAATTTAACGCAATTCACCACTAAGGGCTACGTCTACGGGCTCACCAGCAAAGGAAAATGAGTTGGGCACCAAGACTCCCTATCACCATCTTGCAGTAGCTACCAAGGCTCCCAGCAAATAAAGGCAAAGTGACACCAAGCCACTAAGGCAAGGCCACCGCCGCCGTCTCTCTTAGTCACAAGGTGCTGGATCTTCAATATGGAGCTTGAAGGGTCTCCTCGTCCATGCACAATGTGTCACTGCAACTCCACACCAAGAAAGAGGGTCTAGCAACAAGTACAATTCTTGTCGTAGCAAGACTTCTCTTAATCACTCAACCCTCACAAGAGCTAAGCCTAAAGAACCACTAATCCCTCAATAAGAGTGCACTAATGACTAAGAGGGTCAATAAGCACTATGGTGTCTTGAGGATAATCTTCATGTGTTCATCAACTCATCTATGCTTCAGGTATCTCCAACAAACTCAAATGACTCATGGATGGAGTACAAATAGGCCCAAACACCAAAACTAACAAAACTAGCCATTGCCCAACAGTCATAAAAATCTAGGAGAAATTACTATGGACTGGACCTTCCGAAGTGGGATCTGACAATTGGTTGGACCATTTTGACAGAGGCCCATTCCAACATCTAAAACACTTTCCTACATTTAGAAAATTCTTTGTGTGGACCGGAAGGTTCGACCTGTTGAAATTTGAATGGATCGGATCCTTTTGGCTGAATAAAGACTTTTTTGTATTTTGGCTATAACAATTTTCTCTTAACTCCGATTTTGATGATTTTGGACTTTTTGAAAAGCTTGTGAGGAGTTATACAATGTTGTACAAAAGTACATTTGATTGGACTTGTATATTTGTACGTAATTTGATGTTCTCATCAGCATATATTCTGTGAGGACCAGAAAGTCTCCTCAGTTCATTTCAGTAGACTCAGTCTTTGTATTTTTGGTATAACTTTTCACTCTGAGTTTGATGATCTTAGACTTTTTGGAAAGCGTATTAAGATCTCTACAATGATATGAAAAAAAAACATCTTTCTTGATCATCATATTCGTGCAGAATTTGTATTGTTTCTTCTTTTTTATTCTTCACCCTTGGAACCTAAAACCTTATAATCAGATGCTTGGCAACCTTGTTAGTCCTAGAGGTTTGGGTTGTCGTCAAATCACTAAAACACTTCATGAAATATGGCATGAGGCCATTTTTCTCTACACAAGGCTGGAGGTGGAGCTGGTGCAGGATGGGGGCACCGCTAGAGTTAGAGCGGGGCATTGTCATAGGAGGTGGAGCGAGGAGCAGTGCGGTTGCCGGAGGCTGAGCGGGCACCGCCAGAGGAACAGCTGTGCACCGGGCGAGGCGCCGTCGGAGGCGGAGGGCTGCACCGCCACCGCCGGTGGTGCATGGCAGCCATCTGCTAGAGGTGGCACATGGAAAAAGTGTAGTAGAGGCTGACAGCGAGGGCCCACTTGTCATATGCCTCCAACACCAATAATCTTGTCCTGCAACTAAACGGAGACCAAATGGAATGGATCCATCCCAAATTCAAGGATTGGAGTGTCCCATCCCATACCATCACTTAATATCTAGCAACCAAATGGACCCTTAGTAAACCGGATAATTCGGTTTACTTAGACTGCAACGACACACCACAAAAAATGAACATTACATCGCACAGAACCTCTTCACACTAGCACAAAAGAACTACTAAGCATTAAAACATAGTCTATCACACACTAAAAATTTCTCAAGTCCACGAGTGCTAGTTTATCACATATCACATAGTTCAGAACGCCCAAAAACTAGAGGGCCTAGTTGTAAAAATTGGAACACCTGGTTTATACAAACAAGAGTAGGATAAATAAAGATTTTTTCCTCCGTCAATATTTACCCCAATGAATGTCTTCAACAATAATCACTCCCCATCACTGTTTTCCTCCCTCTGTTTTTTTCTCTCCACCCTCAATTTCCTTGTTAGGCCATTTTCAATGGTAGATTTCATTTCATGGTTCCGAAGATGGCATGTCAAAGCTAGGTTGGAGTTTATGAATGAAACATGGTCTCTCATTGCTGAGTTTCATTTCATGGTTTCATGGATTAGTCATGCAATTATTTGCAATGCATATGATTGGGTATAATTGGATGAAATAAAATCATCTAGCTCTCAACGGTACTTTCAATGTATTTTATACTATTGGAAACAGTATGCATGCAGTTCATCCACATCAATCCATTTCACCTCTATCCTCATAAATACACTATGATATTACCATATTTGTTGATGTGGCAATGTTATTTAATTATTTAGTGATCCAAAATCATGCATATCCACCACACCGTAGTACTGTACCCATAAGAGTATATCCAACAGCTCCCAAATTATATGCCTAAAACTTTATTTTAGGAGTAAAAGCAAAAAACCGTGCTCCAACAGATCCCAATCATATCTCCCAATCCCTCCGCTCGCCCAAAAAAACAACCCCATACCCTCAGATTTCCACTCCGCTCCGGCTGCCCCCAATACGTGGTTTTCCTATTCTCCTGCGTAGAGGATGGGCTTGGCGCCCTCGCTTCCACCTTGCTGCCTTCCTCTCCCTCTTGGTCCGTGCCGGCGAGCAGCAGTCTGTCTGTCTGTGACGGTCGGCGTTGAGCAGTCTGTGCCAAGCTTCCTCTCCAGCTATCGTACTTCGTATGCGCTGTCTTCTCCGGCCACCGCCCCGCAATTCGTCCGAGCAGGCCATCTGTCCCCTCCGGCCACCGTCTGTAGCCGCCGCCCGCCCTCCAGCCCTGTGTGGTAACAGTTGCCGGCGCCTCAGGCCACTGATCGGCCTTCGGTCCCCTCTGACTCCGATGCGATGCGCCTTGCGCACGCCAGCATCTGCGGCATCCACCCGCCGGCCTCAACATACTCTATCAATGGGAACAACGTCGCTTCTTCCTGTGTGCTATCGTTGCAATTTACAGGGGACAGATGGTCGCAGACTCGCAGATGAAGCGGAGATGGAAAAGCAAGTTGCAGCACTAGCAAATCAATAGGTACACAATATTGCCGGCGTTCACGTCTTCTGTTCTTCGTGGTTTGGCGTCCTGTGCCTCTTGGCAGGGCAGAGATCGACCGAACAAAACAAAGCGTGAGAGAGGGTGGTTGGTGGGACCGAGTTGATTTTTTTAGGAGAAATTAAGGGAGCTGTTGGAAGATGAACTGTTTTTTTAGCCCAAACATTCTCAGGAAAGTCCCAATGTTAATGTATTGAGAGTTGAAAAATTAGAAGCTGTTTGGATATGCTCTTCACCACGAGAGATGGAGAGATCCACCACCATGCATGGCATTAGATGCCCCTGTATTTTCTCCCATATCTATTCTACAACTTATTAAGTCCTTAAAGCGTATTAAGTCCTTAAAGCGACATAGACAGGTAGCGTTCATCCCCTCGCACACTGACGTTCCATGGGACTCGCCATCTAACTTCCAGAATACAGGTTAAACTACTAATCATCCTTAAGGCCTGTAGGCCCGGCCACTAGTATGTTTTCATGATTGTGTCCCTCAATTTTGTTTGGCGCCATTCCTTTGACGAGTAAATACGAAAGATCAAAGCGTCAAGTAATCCCAATAATGCAAGCCTTCTTTCGTTTCTTACATTTATACGCAAACTTCAACATTTTATTTTACGTGATTCTTAGAAAAATTAACTCCTGCGTTTTGAATAATCCGATTGAACATTTTATACAGAAAGTTGAAACAGTATATCTAAAATTTTGAAATAGCATACTCCAATTGTTGATTTTTTTAAAAAAACTAGAAAGAAATGAAAAGAATATACATACATATACTAGACCTCACTTTGTTTCATCAATGCTATTCCGGTCATTAATACATGAAGTTTTTATATAATTTTGATGGGAGGGAGTACATAACATAAAAAAGGCTCAGTTGAAAGTTCAAATAAAGAATATGTCCAAATTAATCTGATCAAATCACAGCTGGCATAAGTCCAGCCTTTTCCGGTGTTCCCACTATGCGGCTGTATGCTTGCAGTCCAACCGATTTTGCTTACAGTAGAGAGATAGATTGACTTTTCTAATTTTCTCGTTAAGGTGTATTGTATCAGTGCAAACTGGCGAGGTTCCAGGATATGCAGTTCAATACTCATGCACCCTAAAAAGTATTGTTTTGCTCAAAATAAACAAATTCTTAGGCCCCGTAGATAAACAATTTGTTTATCAGCTCCACCAATTAAAAATATTAACTTATAACATAAAATATATTCAAATAATTAAATAGAAGACAATACCTCGACTACGGCATAAGGACTTCCTTATAGACAATATTCTTTGTGCATATTCCGTCATTTACCTGTGGAGCATTTTTTTCACCCCTTTTTCAGTGGTCTTATTATCATTTGTAGATGGGATAGCAGTACCTATAAAAGTTTTATCAGGATGTAGCTCTAGATACAACAACATACAATTGGCCATGAGAGAATACTAGTTTGGTCAAATACACACCAACGTTGAGAATAGTTTGACCCTGAGCCTTGTTAACCATCATGGCGAAACTAAGCCTTACGGTGAACTGCTTTCTTTTAAACTAGAAAGGAAACATTTCGTCAGAATGACATGAGGGTATCCGTGGGAGGCAAAATCCTCTTTCCCAGCATACTAGCACAATTTCTGTGTCGATGTTGTTTCTTTGGAAACCACTGGATCAGCAACCTCGTGTCGTTGCAAAGTCCATTCGCAGAATCTAGATTTCTAAGAAATATTACCAGAGATCCAATCTTGAGCTTCAAAACCTGTGGAGGCAGGCCATTAGGGGTCAATGTATTTATTAGGAACTCTGGTGGGTAGTAGTTGTGGGGATTGTCGACCTGTGGAGTCAAAACTATGGTAGACCATTTGCTCCCCATAGAAACGACCAATCATCCTCACATCTACCATATCCACATAGTTGTTTCATGTAGGCAATGTCCCTCTCAAAGCAATGTAGCTTGAATTTGACATATTTTCGTCAAGCATTGGGAAAATGTGGTCTATTAGTCTATCAAGATCGCATTCACTCCGGGTATATGACACATAGGCATCATTAGGAAACAGATCTCACCTTCACTATTTGTATCCTCTGTACCACCCCCGGCCCGATGCGCAACAAATATTCCGCAAACCATGGATCGCTTTGTGCGCTCATGTTGCAGGACACGTTTAAGGTGATTCATGGATTCCTAGAGGTAAGATTTTTGTAGTGATGCCCCTTATAGACAACATGTACATGTCTGAAATCACCACCAAACACAATAGTCTTTCCACCGAATGGATAGTCAAGGACGGTCCATTATATCACATAGGCTATTGTCAAGTGCCTATACTGCCTGTCTCTTAGTCATCGACCGTCTCGTCCCAAATAATAAGAGATGCTTTCTAAAGCAACTTTCTAGTCCCACTCCGTTTCGCGAAACTACATACATCGCCATCATCAATATTAAGGGGTATTTTGAAGCTGCGAATGGGCTATTCTTCTGTCAGGCATTATTGAAGCCGTGACATCAGATGTAGTTGTTACCACATCAATCTTGTCTTCACTGCAGTAGTGTCTCAAGCGAGGCCTTGTACAGATACGTCCCAGTACCGCCAGTCCACAGAGAATACTCCATGATCAGTGTCAACAGCAGATAGAATCTTGTCGTAGACAGTCTTCTACTCTTCTTTAAGGCAATCTTTGAGAGCCACATCTTCAGCCATTGGTTCAACAATTCTCTCATCGCATTCCTCCCAGACAGTGCCCCTCGTATTCCTCCCTGACAGGTGCCCCTAGCATCATGATATCTATCCATTATTTTGGGGAGAGGGTATGTTATCCATTATTTTTGGGAGAGGGTATGTATTTATGTCCTTTCCCATTGACAGTAACATGTTTCTAATATCAATCTAAGACCATCTATTGCACGTGCCTGGCTCTGATTGATTCGTTGATGTCTTTTGTCAACAGCTCACTATTGAAACTATAACAGCTCGTGCCAACAATTATAAATATGGACTAAGCTATATACCCATGTGTTGCTACGGCTAAAAATTGGCACAAAACAGTGATGCAAAATAACAATAGGTGATTTGATTAATGATTACTTCCCTCAAAGATGGACACGTGGATATGTTTAGGGAGTAGTCTGTATATTCATCCAAACATGTTTTTCAAATAAGTGAGACAAATCAAAGTTGAGTGCTGTGATCCTGTTCAATAAATATATAACATGAAATTTCAGAAACATGACTCATTTACCCTTAATTTTGGTTTACAATTAAACATATGTTACAGTAAGTGGAAAAATTTATAGTAGTCTAAAACCTACAGCTGAGACTGCACAAGTCTTCAACTGTACATCCATCGTTGCCTAAGATTCAGAAGAAAAAAATCACATTGAGCTTCGTTGATCTCGTTTCGTACCCAATATGCATCAGTATGACAATATGCTATACAGTCAGCATTCAAACTTAATTTAATCACAGTATGAACTAACTGGATGTATATGAATCTACTCGACGATCCACTCAAGAGAAGAGAAGTGAGATCGTCGTTAGCATGTTGCACGAACTCCTTTGCAAACATCACTGACAGCAATCTCCCTGTCCGCCTGAGCCACAACAGATACAGCATGTTAGTCAACATTCAGACTTCATTATAGTATAAAATACTGCAAAAAGTAGCTAGGCACCATCTTGCTACATGCATCCATGGTTCCGGTTACAACAACAATGGACAATAACCACCTAAACTATAGATGACAAAACAATGAAGTATATAATTAATACTACTTAGCTATGAGGACATATTACCTTCACTTCAGAGTATATACACCAGATATTAATTATTCTTAATCAATGCTTTTATGAAAAGCTTCTCTCTCCAATCATATAATTTTCAGTTGCCCCAAGAAGCAGTTTTTACTGATTTGGAAATGTAATCTGTTGCGGAAGAGTTATTATAAAAAGCTCATTGACTGTAAATTTCATTTTAGTAGATGAATAATCAAACTGATACATAGCCATATGAATTATTCATCATGCCTCTATAAGTATATGGAAAGCAAGATACAGCTAGCACTATGATTAAACCATTCCACCAGACATTAACACTTCTACAACTTAGTGATACATTAGCCAATGCAACAGGATCGACAATCACTGTTAAACCATCTGTGAAACAAGAGCATATGAAGTCAAGCAATTTTATCCCAGGATGATAATAATAACCTCAATCATAATGATGGCGATCACACAACAGATGAGTAGTAGTGTGCTTCTAACTCCTTGAGGCTTGCTGCTGCCTCCTGCCCAATCCTCCAATATTCTGTTCACTTGCTGACCTAGCACCTAAGCCCTATCCACATTCTCATTCAATGAAGCAAGCCCAGAAATGATGGATGTCCTCTTAAAGTTCCGACATTAATTTCAACAGAGAGTCTGCTGAATGTACCTGAACAGAACACATTAAATAAGGCACTATTAGAAATTTAAACCGGTAGCGTTGATACATTTTTTGCCAGTTTAATCATATTCTACTATTAATTCCTATTATAGAAAGAAAGAGCACAAGGTAAACACGTAATTACTATTAGGGTGGAGCCTAGGTGTGTTGTTTCTCTTTCGAAACCTGTATTGATGATGGTGTCCTCAGCTCGGTGCGTGTGTATCCAGACCAATAAATTGCACATAACATTGAAATGAGCATGCATAATTCAATAGAAAGGGAGTATAACCTAACTATTATATTATAAGTGTATTCTCTATAATATGGCTTTTATTTTTCTCTTTAATTTTTTTTTCTGTTTTTGGGTGCTGGAGTTCTAGTATATTTGAGAGACCAGTGCAGTAGGAATGTAGGATTAGATTTACTGTGAGCATTTCGTAGCAACACTTTGTATAATTTTATTAACATTTTTGGATATTGTGCATGAATTATTGCATGAAAAAGGTTGAAAACAAAATGTTATGCAATTAATTATTTCTGAAAATGGTTATTATGTAAATAAAACAACGAATGAATTTGCATGAGCTTTTTTCAAATAAAATAAACAAAGCAATCTGCCCTTCCGCAAGCAGTTAGTAGAAGAAAATACCTCGCTACAGTGTAAGGACCTCCTTATAGACGATGTTCTTCGTGTATGTCTTGTCATTTAACACGCAACTCTTTTTCTTCCCTTGGTTTTTCTCATCAACGACAGGGTTGCAAGAATCTTTATGTTAGATCGAGATGTGCCTCTCGGGTTTGGGCAAGTACATGCCCACGTTGGGAATAGTTTGGCCCTGCGCCTTGTTAACGGTCATAGCAAAACTAAGTCTTATGGGAAATTGTTTCCTTTTGAATCGGAAAAGAAACATCTTATCATCAGAGGGGCACAAGGGTTGGAAAATACGCTTCCCGGCATGGTGACCCCGGACAATTTCTGCGTCAACGCAGTTTTTTGGAAACCACGGATCACCAACCTCATGTCATTGCAAAGTGCGCTCACAGGGTCTATATTCCTTAGCAATATAACTGGGCATCCAATCTTTAGCTTCAAAACATGTGGAGGTAGCCCATTAGTAGTTATGGGGATCATCAACTGCACTATCAAACCTATGGTACACCATCTGCTCCCCCTAGAGACGACCTATCATCCTCATATTATCATATCCAACCAGACGTTCACTATCGCTCTCGAAGTGATGTAGTTCGTGTTTGTCATATATTTTCATTAAGCCTTGGGAAAATACAGTCCACCAGTTTGTCAAGATCGCTATCGCTTCCCGTATATGGCACACATATCTCATCAGGTAGATGGATCTCACCATTAATATTTGACTCCTTAGTACCACCACCGATGCACAACAGATATTCCGCAAACCACGCATCACTTGTGCCCTCATGTTGCGTACAAGCTTTAGATGACCCATGGATTCCTAGATGTAAGACCTCCGTAGCGAAGCACCTACTGTCTGAGCCATTGACCCCTTGTGGCAGGCACGACCTGTCTCCCACTAAATGGCAACCTAGGCCGATCCATTATATCATGTAGACATAGGTTGTTGTCTAGTGCCTCTACCACATGTCTCTTTGTCATAGACACCCCATCCCAAATAATAAGAGATGCTTTTTGAAGCAACTTT
Source organism: Paspalum vaginatum (assembly GCA_030272315.1). Lineage (NCBI taxonomy): Eukaryota > Viridiplantae > Streptophyta > Magnoliopsida > Poales > Poaceae > Paspalum > Paspalum vaginatum. The sequence goes on along the minus strand of CM059018.1, from coordinate 29,716,491 downwards.
GTTGTCCCACTGTTTCGTGAAGCTATAAATAGCGCCATCATCAATAGTGAGAGGTATCTTGAAGCGTGAATAGGTAGTTCTTTCGCCAGCAGCTGCAATCTTGTACTGACTGCATAGTGTCATAAGAATTGCCTTATAAAGATAAGTCTTACTTAGTGCTGCCAGGTCCATCCACAAAGAACACTCCACCTTGATCGTTGTGAATGGCAAACCAAATCTCATCATAGGCAGCCCTCTGCTCTTCGTTAAGGGAATCTTTTAGAGCCATGTCTTCTATAGTTGGTTCGATACTTTACTCAGAAATTTCTCTATCAGTATCGATGGCAACGTCATATCTACCAATGATATAAGGAAGTGGGTAAGCCTTTATGTCCGTCGTCGTTTCACTGCAACATGTTCCTAATGTCAATCAAGACCAACTGTTCCACATGCGTTCTGCTTTGATATCTGCGTTGATAGTCCTATAACATTGCGTCCAGGTGTTTTAGCCACAATCCCACCACATCGCTCGGAGTACTGTTGCAAAAAGCCTTCGTAGAAAAGAGGGCACCTTGAAAAGAGCAGCTTCGGTGAGACATTCATCAAGTGTGCTATCTGATTCAAGCAGTCCCCTTCTCTCAGCTGCTTCACGAAAGGTCGGAAGTGTCACACCATCAACGGTCATTGGATCTTCAAAGGAGGTAGCACTTGCCACGTGGTTTAGGAAAACGCGGAGATAGTAGCGTCCCTCCTATCTGCCCACCCGTATTTCGTTTCCTCCGTTGCCATACTTTCCCTTGCTACCAAGTGTAATACTTGGGAAATTCACGGTACAGTATACCCCTTATCCTCATGTTCCCTATTTGCCTTGAAATAAGCTGTCAACATTGACCTACCAGCACCTAGACGATTAGCGACTCGTTTTATATTCTGGTGCTCATGGAATGAAACCGTATGCATGTGCATCACTGGCAGGGAGTTCTGACTCAGCTCAAAGCCTGTATATCCTCCACAGGGCTTCTGGAGGGGTCACCCATCTAGCATCTCTATACTCCTTAATCTTATGTACATTATTGTAGGCCTTGTTCCCTTCTCTCACAGCCACGGATGCCCTATCACGTCATGCCCTTTGTATATGTACTTGAATAAGTATTTAACAGCCTTGATGTTTCTGCACGCCTCGGCATTGGCAGTTCAAGAGATGGAGAAGGTAAGGGTTGTAAGGGATGACCCATCTATTGTCCAGTACACAGCCTCGAACTAGTTCCTTTCACCCATCTTCACGACGTCATAACCAGGATATGGATCCTTCCCTTGTAAGGTTGCATCACTAAAAGGCCTTGGATAATGGTTCTTACATGACGCATGACCTTTAGTGCATGGACACTTGGGGTTTAATGACCCGCATGGGCCATGCATCATATGCTTGATAACCATCTTGTGTAGCTGCGGGTACTTCTTGTCTGGGATCTCGGTTGAGATCAGAAGATCATACTGCTCGGGGCAAGTGAAGCTTGTACTTCCTTTGCATGATGAGTAGGAAATGAGCATGAGGCAAACCTGTCTTTTGAAACTCCACAACATAGAAATAGGTCTGGAGCTTTCCAAGAATATCTTGTTAAATTAGGCTCTTCTTCAACTCCTATAGCTTCACGTAACAGACACGCACAACAAGGTCCAAATGATTCTAGTTTGGGTTACATGTCATGGTGAGAAAGATATCCGGCTTCCCAAACTTCCTCATCAAGGCCATAGCGATAAATGGCGTCGATAGCATAGTTCTTTTTCCAACAGCATCTCCTCTACGCTTGCCAACATGCAAGCTATCAACCGAACCCTGGTAAAGGTCCGCCCTTAACCGTTCTTGGTTATTGCTTATGTTAATCTAATCAAGACCCTCAATCTTTATATGTGTGTCTACCGCGAACTACTGGAAAAATCTCTTGCCTTGCAGGATTGGTTGTATACACCAGGGAGAATCTGTAATTTGTAGCAGTAATAGGCACATACGGAGATGCATAAATTGCGAGGCGAATCTGCATATACATGTATTAGTGATTAGTGATGTGAGAATCATAACTAATAATTAGTTAGGTAAGAACTACCAATAAACAACTAACCGTGCTCATCATCATTTTGATCCCGTTTCGTATAGGTGGCACAATATGCTTCCACATCACCCATGGTAACACCAACCTTTGGGATATTTGTGTGCTATCCCAGTCCACCTCTTGGGAAGAACATAGAATACAATAGTGTGTCATTGCATCCATGATATGATCTGATCCCATGGCTTGACTGATCCTTGTCGTGCAACATTACACTTCTACTAAATTGGCGTCGTCGTTCACTCCCCCTCAACCCAAATAGTAGCCACCTCTCAAGAGAAGGAGTTTTATATCTCTTTTGATCCAATGTTTGGTCAAGGTAGTCGTTAAGGTTCTCGATGTCCCAAACTCCTAAGGTGGTATGGGTTCCCATGAAGTATGCGCATACTTCGTGGGAACCCATACTCTGAGCACCTTAGGAGTATGGGACATGTCGAGAATCTTGACGACTACCATATTGAGTTGAACTTTGACCAACCGTTGGATCAGAAGTGATATAATACGACTTCTCTTCAGAGGTGGCTGCTGTTTGGGTTGACGGGGGAGTGAACGATGAGGCCAATTTAGTAGAAGAGTAATGTTGCACGGGAAGGATCGGTCAATCCATGGCATCCGATCATGGTTGCTACGACACATTATCGTATCATGTGTTCTTCCCTAGAGGTGAGCTGAGGTGGCATGCAAATATTCCAAAGTTCGATGTGACCATGGGTGATGTGGAAGCGTATCGTGCCACCCATAAGAAACAAGATCAAAATGATGATGAGCCAGATTAGTTCTTCGCAGTTCTTACCTAATTCATTATTAGTTATGCTTCTCGTACCACTAATCACTAATACATGTATACACACCATTTATGAGTCTCCATACGTGACTATTACCGCTACAAATTCCAGATTTGCCCAGGTATACAGCATGGCAAGAGGCTTTTCCAGCAGTTCGCGGTCGACACATACATAAAGATTGAGAGCTCTCGATTAGATTACATACGAAATAATCGAGAACGGTTAAGGGCAGACATCTACCAAGGTTTGGTTGATAGCTTGCATGCTGGCGAGGGCAGAGGAGATGCTGTTGGGAAAAGAACTGTGCTGTTGACGTCATTTATCGGTGGTCTTCGCAACATGAGCTGTCGATATACGGATGTTATGGCCTTGGTGCGAAACTTTGGGAAGCCAGATATCTTCCTCACCATGACATTCCCGGGCAGACACCACATGATCGTTCAGACCTTGTTGTGTGTGTCTTTCATGCTAAGCTAGAGGAGTTGGAAAAGAAGTTAACTAAACAAGATATTTTTGGAAAGGTTCGTGCCTATGTTTATATGTGTATGTCGTGGCTAGAAGCGGCGTTTGCCTCATGCCCATTTCTTTCTCATCATGCAAAGGAATTACAAGCTCACGTATCTGAGCAGTATGATCTTTTGATCTCAGCCGAGATCCCAGACAAGAAGTACCTGCAACTACACAAAATAGTTATCAACCATATGATGCATGGCTCGTGCGGAACCATATGATGCATGGCTCGTGCGGATCATTGAACCCAAGTGTCCATGCACTAAAGGTCGTACGTCATGTAAGAACCATTATCCCAAGCCTTTCAGTGTTGCAATCTTACAAGGGAAGGATTCATATCCTGTCTACAGATGCCATGAAGATGGGTGTAAGGACCACTTCCAGTCTGTTTACTGGACAATAGATGGGTCGTCCATTACAACCCTTTCCTCCTCTGGCTCTTCAACGGCCACATCAATGTTGAGGCGTGAAGCATCACGGCTATTAAATACTTATTCAAGTACAAAGGGCATCCGTGGCTGTGAGAGAAGGGAACAATGCGGACCATGACTTCCCCGAGTACTACTACACTTGGCAACAGGGCAAAGTATGACAGAGAATAGGCCTGCAAGGGGTCTGGGTCGCCCCTTCTGTGAATGTGCTCTGAACCTAGGGTCGATCCTCGCTCGCAGCGGCTCCCCTCCCAACCGCCGCCTTGCAGCTTTGCAGTTCTCAGGTCTCTGGTGCCTTGCTTCCCTCCCAATTCCGCTCTGAACCTCATCGCCAGTCAAGATCGTGCTTGGCATCATCACCTCTCACATCACTGGCGTCAAGACATCAAGCTTTGGCAGCGGGTTTGATGGCTGAATCCTCTCTTGTTGACTTGGCCCCGGGCTCATCATCAACCTTGGCACCACAAAGAGCTCCATGGCTTCACGCCAGCGAGTGCGTGGATCTTGTATCCTAGAAGTGTTCTCCATGCTGCTTTGAATACAATGGTTTCTAAGTGCTAATATATGGCTGTATGAGTAAACTTCACGATTTTGTTGATTATTGATGAGTCAACCTGGTCAGTTAGGAGAAAGGATCGGTTTGACCCTGAACCACAATTCAGCAATAGAGGGTCAGCGGGTGATGCTTAGGAGCGCACTGAACCGTGCTGTTTGCAGGTCTAACAGCAAAGGAAACAAAATACGGTTGGACAGATTGGAAGAATCGTCTTTCCTCACCCGGGAGAGGGCGAGCGCTACTATCTCCACGTTCTGCTAAACCATCTGGCTGGTGCTACATCCTTTGAGGATCTAATGATTGTGGATGGTGATCGACTTTTCGTTAAGTGGCCGAGATAAGGGACTACTTAAATCAAATAGCACATAGGATAAATTTTTTTCAGCTACATTCATGTAGCTTTATGCAATTTCTAAAGGCTAATTAGAATACCCCCTGGATTTTTTTCAGCTAAAAATAAAGATAGTTACTTAATACATGGACTTATTCAGCTACAAAAGCACTCCACTGATGAGTCATTAGAGATGGACTGAACCTTAAGAAAATGATTCTCTTTGCAATATCTGGACTTATTTGAGTTGTGTTTAGTGTTAGGAGAAACTGAACACTTATTGGAATTATTATATAATGCAATGCTCTTATCAGATTGTATGAGAGGACTGCCAAAAAATATTACAGGATTGGAAGTGCCTTGTGATTCTAGGAAGGCGCGTCGGTGCATTAGGAGGGATCAACCTCTAGGACTAAAGCGACCATACCAGGTGGCATTGGCATCTGCTACAATACCATGTGGAGTCATGGAAGTTCCTGGGACAATGCTTTCCTGCAGCTAATGGGGTAAATAAAACGTAGACTTGATAACAAGCATAAGATTACCTGGTAGTTGACTGGGCATGTTATCATTATTAATGCTTTGAGACTGATAGGAATTGTCCGTATGGAGCCAATCACCATGGTCAGCAGGATCCATATTTTCTTATTGTACTTCGACTTGGGTATCTACAATCCCTTTGGACACCACGTAAAAAACTGAGGGGCTTGAAGGCATAACAAAAAGCTTTTATCCAATCTTACCGTTTGAAGTACTAGAGATCAATGGTGGTTGCAATTTTCCTGATGATATGATTCGCGGCGCTTCTTATTTATTTCATCCCTTTGTTTGTCAGTAAATTCTCGACGCTTTTTATTTCTCTCATTCCTTTGCTCAGCAGTCATGGCAGCAAATCGCGCTCTATCCCGCTCCCTCTTACATTCCATTGCATCAACAGGTTGTGGCCTTGAATTTGATGCATTTTGACCACCTACATTGAAAATAATCATTAGAACAAGTCTAATCCGACCCCATATTTTTTCCAAAGGAGCCATGTGACCATGGGTTTGACATGTTACCTCCTTCAGGGGTGTTAGTCCTGTCTTTAAATGGTGTACGACCAGCACCCAGATTCTGGGAATCCTTCTATGGTAGCTATAATCTACTATCACGATGCAGTCCAGTGATGTGGCCTTCGAGACCCTGAATACAAATAGCAACAGCAGTATTATTAGTAGTGTTTGCACGTGCAGGCTATTATCTGTTCAGACACACATTAGCAGGTATTGTGTTTTGATTTTTGAACAAAATCAATGGCATTGCAACTTCACCAGAATGGGGAAATCCAAAAAGGCAGCCGTGATACTTAAAATCATATCAGTTACAATATCAGCCACATGGAAACATATTTAAACTTGACTCATAATACTTCACGTACTCGAAATTGCATTTTTTTTAATAGAAGAAAAAATGTTAGACATAATCACTATGCATGTATAGGACCACTCAAATGAAGGCAAAGTTACATAGGCAGGTATGGCCAAATCTCTGATAAGGACCTACAATTTGGTTCAGAGGAGTAAACAACTCTCTGGGCCATCCCTCATAACATTTTCTATTTGTATGTAAGAAGGTGAAGAATTGAATGATTTAATGATGACAATGGAGGAATATCACTTAATCCCAAAGCAGAACTAACAGACTTCAGTTGAATATAAGTTGGACCTGGAATACTGCCAAGAGCGCTAATGATGGTACTCCAGGTATGGAGCCCTCAGGCCTAAGAAAATATGCAACTGAAAAAATGTTGTCTTAATGTAAATGGAATGTAAGTCCAAAACAATACCAGTGCTTGAAGAAAAATGTGCCATGTTCCTAAAACTACTACTAAGCATTAGGTTGCAGAAAGTAATGGTCTAAGGACTGCTACCAATCAAACACATGCAGTTAATTTCAGAATATATTTGCACGTGACACTACTAATGTAAGCAGATTGTCACCTAAATTTTCTGTAGTGCCTCAAATATCAGTGGCGAAGAGTAGTTTTATGTAGAAAAGACATGACAGAATAAATGTAAAATAAGTTTAAAGGTGTTGTGGAACAGTGGAATTAAATATGCAGTGTCTTCGTACAAAGCCAAGGATGGTCAGATTTGTTGAGTGTCAATTTTGCAAGGAAAATGAAGAGTCTACCTAAATTATCGCCCTACTATTTAGACAAAATCTAACAACTAAACTTGACAAAAAAGAACTAATAAGATAAATCTGCACATGGAGCCAACAACTCAATGACTTCCTCTTACCCATGTTTGTATCTCTAGTTGCCAATGTAGTAGTATATTACCAAATGTTGAACAACTAAAAAAATCGAGATGACAAATACTTTATTGAAAGATACAACATAATGCAGTTACTCAGTGTGTATAAGGAAAATGATTAACGGTGACACTGAAATTATTCATTTGTTTTTTGAATACTCTCTAATCTGAAAAATTGGCAAATGGGTGGAATAAGTCATTTAAATTTCTGAAAAAAATGGACAAACAGGTGGAAAATGAATCACTCTTATAATACAGTTGCCTACTTGGACAATTCATTGAATAAAAGGTGAAATAGAACGTGGAAGGATGTTTTGCACAGCTTCAGTAGATCCAAACTTGATTTCCAGAAATGTACGAACTCTAATTTACCAGGAACATTATGGCAAATACAGCAACAACAATATATGGCAGACTCATGACTGAAGATAAAGCATACAACAACAAAAATATATGGCACATTGTGTTGCAGTTCAGGCAGCTTACCGTGACTAGGTGATAGCGACGATTGTACTGCGATGTAGCTTTAGGGGTGGGAGGAGATCGACGGTGCGCGGGCAACAGTAGTCACATGGGAGGAGGGGGTGCGACGACAGCGCGAGGATAGGTGGGCGGAGGCCCGGGGCGTCGGGGCGCAGCGCGCGGACGGCAGCGGCTTGTGGGAGGCTACGACGGCGGGCGTGGATCAGAAAGAGCGCGTGGGGCAATGTCCGGGGTGGCGGGCAGGCGCGTGGGCGAGGTCCGTGTCTCCGGGATGCGCGCGAAGGGCGGCGCACGGTTGGTGGTGGTGGCACGAGGGGGCAGGGTGCGTGGTGGCGAGCGGCTGATGGTGGCGGTGGCAGGGTGCGGCGGCGCGAGAGCGCGGGGAAGGCGGAGCCGCGGGGGCTGGCGGCGGCGCCACCGCACGGGGCTGGGATGTCGCGGCGGACGGGCGGACGGCAGACGGCTGGTGCCTGGTGGCGACGGTAAGGTGCGGCGCCGCGGCGGCGCGCGGCACGGGGAAGGCGGGGGACCTGCGAAGAGGTGGACATAGGATCTGCGGACCTTCATATATATTTGAGGATGTCATTTAATTTGTAGTATTTATTTGTGGTAATACATAAAGCGGTTGGAAGGGTAAGCAGTAAATATTAAGGTAAAGGTTTGCTTTTGCGGCATGTTGATGCGGGAATGTAAGGACGTTATTTGTATATATTAGTAAAAGGAACACAATTGAACTAATTGAGGGGAGAGATGAAATATGAGGTATTTATTACAATATATGTGTAATATTACATTAAAAAGTTTGAATAAAAAAGGACACTAAAATACTTGAATAGAGTAGGATTGAGAATATGTAATTGATCATGATTTTATTTTTTGGTAGAATTTTCATTGAAAATGACGTGTAGATAAGGATGTTCATTTTTCTTGTATTGGACAGCGGTGATGTGGTGGTCACATGGCAAAAGATTGGTGAGGTGTACCTGTGACTTACACAAAGTTTTGGTTTTGTAGAATCTTTGAGCTGATGCATTGCATCATTGTATTGCTTGGCTTTCTTCTTAGTGGAATTGTCTAAAGAATGATAAGGAAGATCCGAAGTAGTCGGTAATCTACAATGATAGTGGTATCTGTTATTAGAAAATGAGGCATGTATTTCACTCACAAATTTTGTAAAGCAAAATAAAAGATTAGTATATCAAAATCTAAAAGTATTGTTGTGCATCGGGAGAGCCTGCTGCTGGAGCGATGACGATCCATATTTTGGTGAGGAGAATGAGGAATTCCAGCTTTCCAGGATGGTGGGAAAGAGTTGTGGGTATATATAGCTGTGATTAGTGTCTAGGTTGTTATAAAATTGCAGTAATAAATGGAATAACCTTTCAGTACAACAATATGAATGTTGTAGTATAACAATTTGAATGTTGCCGTAACTTTTTATATATACCGTGCATGGGGCATTAACAAAAGAAAGGAACATGATTCCACCATTGAGTACATTTATTTACTATAGTGGTAAGAAAGGAAAATGGCCAGCATTTTTGTGTACGCAAGTAATATGTAATGGTATTTAAGAGTACACGGATAAATGTTGATACTGTGAAGAATTTTTTTGGGAATGAGGAATGAGGAGCATGGAGTACCTAATTTGTTTTTTCTGCATGGGAATCTTCATTTGCGTGTTGCTGGCATCAGTAGATTCTTCATCTTTATTTCTACAGTACCAACAATGTTAGGAAGCATAATTTGAAGAGGGTAGTAAGAATAGATGAGGAAGCTGTGGATGCAGATTTGTACGTTCATTAGGAAGACAGATTTGAAGAGAATAACCGGATGATGACTACATTGAAATCTGAAGTTGAATCAGAACGTAAGTTGCTTGAAGATAGAGAAAAGACAATAGAGGAAAAGATTTCATGATTTGTATGTTCATTAGGAAGAAAGACATAGCACGTAAGGAAGCTGATTCCTCAGGAAAGACATAGCATGTAAGGAAGCTGATTCCTCAGGAAAAAAGAACATTTACTTAACAAACGCAAGTTCTAATAATTCATTCATAGTTATATTAAGCTGTCAAGTAATAAAGTCAATCAGCAAGTTGAAAGAAGGGTGAATATTCATTTTCCTAGTGAACTTTATGTCTGCAACAACATTTTACAAAAAATGAAATGGACTACCTAAAGCTTTTCAGGTGACTGAACAATTTTGGATAATATCTTTGAATTTTCGGTCGAATGCTTCAACAGGTCGTTGCCAGCTTGGGAGATCTGCCAAGAGAAAAATAGAGGCAGTGAATGCAAGGATTAGAAGCAGTGAATGCAAAGGTTAGAAGTGAGAAGATAATTGGCAGCGGCTAAAACAGGGTTGATAACTTGCAGGCTGTTCAAAATTGATATATGTAACTTACAGACTGTTCAAAATCCACATACGAAACCCATGTTTGTAACCTCTCTTTTGCATCGGCACACAGAACATAAGGATAACGAAACATGCAAAGGAAAGCCCAATCACCATCTAGTCCAAAGGAAGAAAAGAGAACAACACAGGCAGGACTCAACACCTTGCTGCAGATCTCCTCTTTCTTTTCCTCCATCGCTTTCACTTTTGCTCGCAGCGCCATTTGCTGATTGTTATATTCCTAAATCTTCTGGCTGAGGCCGCTGACCTTCGCCTGAAGCTGCTGGACCGCAGGCTCCTCCATCTGCTCCTTCTGCAGTTGATCAGCTTTCATCTTCTGAAGCTGCATTGGGAGCACAAGATGGAACAGAGAGAGACATGAGCTTTAAGCATTTCCCCGCACAGAAGGAAGAAAAAATGATAAGGAGCATTGCCACAATACCTCGGCGATCCTAGCCCTGAGCTGTCCTCACAGGAGGCGTACTCCACTACTATGGGCTGTAGAAGCTCGAGCTTTTCCTGCCTGTAGTGTAGGAAGTTGATGACGGCGCTGAGGATGTGGCAGACTCTGCGCGGGTCGGGCGGATGAGGTCGCGGAGCGTGAGCCCCGAAAACTGGATACTCCCTAGAAAGTCCGCCATCTTCCAGACTTCCAGTAGAGGCGCGTGAATATGAGGGCGCACCTGTGGTGCTCCGGGTTGTCGGGGGCCTGCAGCTGCTCGAACCCTATCTGGTCGCCGGGGTCGTCGCTGCAAAGCAAAATGGCCATCGACAGGGGTGGCGTGCCGAATCCCGGTGACATTGGTGAGGAGGAGCGAGACAGGATGGCGGTGAAGAGGTCAGATGCGGGTTGGCGAGGCCGTACCTGTTGAGCGCCTCGCGTGTGGGAGGAATGGTCACGTGCCGGCCAGCTCCTGCTCCTCGGCAGGCGGAGGGGCGACGGCTCGGGAGGGGCGACGGCTCAGATCGGGAGATGCGGGCGGACGACGGCTCGGGACGTTGGAGGAGGCGGGCCTGGGGATGCACGCATCGGAGCGGATAATAACTTTTTCATATCCTAATCCTATTTATCTCGTCGGATTCAGATCGGAGCGGATATTACTCGGTTACGGACATGGATACGGATTTTTTAGGATATCGGAAATGGTGCGGAATCGGATCGGTGTCGGAGCGGAAACGGATTTAAAAAACATCGGATAATACATGTACATGTAAGTTTTTTACGATGATCAATAATTCATAAAGTTAAGTATAATTGTTCAAATCATAATTTACATATCGATAATAAAAAAATAACAGTGACGGTATTTTTGATACAAACCAATCATCGTTGACCCTTATGTACTTGCCAAACTAATCGGATATTATTCTATTATAAACATTGGATAATCCGTGTTCAAATATCGGATACTCCATATCCGTCGGATTTTAATGATACCATATCCTACTCCGCATCCGCACGTAAATCGGATTCGGATTATCCATATCCGCATGTATATAAAAATAACTCATCCATATCGCGGGACGGATGGGCTCGCTCGGTTGGAGGAGGCGGATTGTTGGAGGAGACGGACGGACGGCTGAGCCCGGATGCTTGAGGGAGCGTCTGTACTGTTATTTAATTAATTTAATTACTGTGTTTAAATTAATGGGTGTTAACGGTGCTAACGTGGCGCAACGTGGAAGCAGATTTAGACGTTAGGTGCTTCCATCTATATAGATATATAAGATACGTCGCAGTTACACCCTAAAAACCTCAGTAGGCCCATCCCGCACGTACCCACGAACCCCACGGCCCATCCCGCACGTACACCCTCGAAACCCACGACCCTTGGCCGCGCCCGCACGCCACCGCCTCCGATCCCACGCCTCGGCCGCGCCCTCGCACGGCACACTCCAGCGCGCGCCGACAGCACCCGAGCGCTGCTGGCTCGTCGGTACCGATCTCCACTGCAAGCCGCCGCAAGGGATCGGGCCCTCCAGTCACGACGCGGTCACGACACGCGGTTGCCACTGTCTTGCTGATTTCCATCGCCACCGATCACCCGTGTCTCTGTTCTGCAGAAAGCTACGAGCGGGAGCAGGAGCCCTCTGCACCGGCGTGCGGGAGCACCAGTGACTCAATGAGGCCTGCGTAGTTCTATGCAACCGAGGTTTGATGAATTGCTATTGACATGCATTCGGTTTAAGTACCAGTAACTTCACTTATTAAATCCGCCACCTTTTGACACAAAGTACACAACCGTTGGGTTCAGCCCTGCGCACTTCAAATTGGAACAACCGCCATTTGCACGATAGGATTGGCGTGCACTTGTACCATGGGTACCTCACATTGGGCTGAACAACGAAAGCCATCGGACCCGTGGCCTAGGTGGCTTAAACGACCGGCAACCGTGCAGACCCTCAGATGTGTGACCCCGCACTAGGGCAGCCAAGCAACCCCCCGGTCGAAAAATCCGCGGAGTGACCTATCGACCCCTTGAATGGCCTGCCGCTCGGGCAACCTACCGCTCGAGTGGCCAAGAGCGCATCGGTCATCACCCCACGACATGCGCATTTATGAGGATCCTGTCCCCATGCACGCACCTGACAAGAAGCGACTACTCATTCGCCGAGCGCATTTATGAGGCCTGCCCTCCCACGCTTTCGCCTGGCAAGATGACTCCTCCTGGTCCATCCACCGCGTGACAACCGGTGAATCATAACACGCTCCCCCATAGTCATGGCACTGTGCGGAGGTGTGGGAAGCTCCGGTCACATCCCCACACAGAATGGTGTGACCCAACATTAAAGGCTACGGTGTGAATCGACCGAGCCACCCCAATCGACTCCAGCAAGGTGGAGGCGTCCCGGTCGATGGGAAGACGCCAGGTCGACAACTCACTCAGAAGTCTGGCAGGCCATCATTACGACGAAGAAACCTAGGCGTGGCCGCTCGGCCCTCCCGTGAATAGGCCAATCGGCGCTAACATGTGAAGAGACATCACGAAGGCCTACAAGTCAAACCCTATTGATGTTGTCCCCCTATGTTTCTTTACTCCCCATCAGATGTAAGTTGGGCCTCCTCGACCATATAAGGGGGAACCATCATCATGCAAAGGGATCCATTAAACACACCTATCGAGCACACAACAGTTCTAGGCACACAAGCAAGAGAGTCATGCGCTCCGACTTGTAACACCAAGTACTCAAGCAATACAAGCTCAGCACACAAAGTGGACATAGGGATTTTCCCAAACCACTCTAAAATCTCTCTCGTTCACTCTTAAGCCGCCTCCGAGGTTTTGCCATTCGAGACGGGAGCCCGTGAAGCCCATTAACCTACTAAAAATCTACTTGTTGTGGGCACGAAACCACGACAAGCACCAACAAACCTAGAATGAGTTTTATTTGTCAACGAACTGGTTCTATTACAAGCTCTTATGCTTTAGATCCATATCTTATTGCAATCTATTGATGACAGTCAGATGTCTATGGAATTGATCCGGTCTATGGAATTGATCCGGACAGTCTTTGTGATGATCACCCCAACCAGATAGCTTGGTTTTTGATTTTTCTTCTAGATGTGTGTAGGACGACATGTCGAGACCCAATTCTTCCTAACTAGTTGGTCAAGCCGGGTGGCACACTCTCGAATCACTTGAAACACACTAAATTTTGGGTTAGCTTTAGGAGAGATGATCACAACATCAAGGGATCTCCCAGCTCCTCTATGTTGATCGTGGTAGACCACCAACCGATTTCATGCGACAACAGAGTTGTTCTACATTGGGGTTAGTGAAGTGGAGCTAGAACTGTTCCACAATGGGGTTAGTGAAGTGGAGCTAGAGTTGTTCTACAGTGGGATTGGTGGAGTGTGTCTAGCTCTAGTTGAGTTATTATTGTCCCAAATAGGCATGACTACGGAAGAAAGTCGACCGGGCCTAGTGGCAAGTCATGACGTCAAAATAATGACTTCCGCTGCCACTCCTAGGTGTAAGTGCAATTTTTCATGCTTTGAGTAAAGCTGGGCTAGGCTGGGCTCATCGGTGTAGCTAGGGCTGGACAAAAACCTCGTGGCAAGATAACTCGCTGGACTCGGCTCATTAGTGGCTCGGCTTGGCTCGTTTGTATTTTGTAACGAACCGAGCCATCATTTCAGCTTGTTTCCTTGACGAGCCAAAGCCAAATGAGCCAACACTTATGTCTATAAATAGACAAATAAGGTTCATCCTTATATGTTACTAATGTATATATGGTTTTGTAGTGGTAATATTTTAATATTATATGCTTTATATATTTGGAAATGTGTATCGTTGCACTGGCTCGCGAGCCTAACGAGCCGAGCCGAGTTGGCTCGATATCCACCCCTAGATGTAGCCATCTGTCCATCTGTCTAAACTATTAGTGTTTTGTGTATTATATGCACGCTAGGGTAACATCATCTTCGGATATTATCTAACAGGGGATCTAACCAGCCCGGCCTAGCAAATTGGACACAAGTCCAGCTCTATATGAGACCATCAAATTAATTCGCATGGATCTAGATGCACGACAGTCGACCCTCTCCTCGTCAACATACCAATCTGCTAGTGAAAAAAAGGGAAACCAATCCGCCGCATCGTATATACCCTCGCCTTCATCAAAATTCCCTTCCTCTCAAGTCCACCTCCACCTCGTCCCTTTCACCCGGGCGGCACCATCAGCCCGGGCAAAGCACACGGCTCACACGAGACCAACCACCGAACCCTAGGGCTCTAGCCCAACTGCTCGCCCTCCGCGCCTCGAGAGATTTGTCGCAACCGCTGCGCGGCCGCTCTGCATCGACTATCTTTCGCCCTAGGGCTCACGCTAAATACTGTTTGCACTGGGTGGTACACCAACCCGATACTAATGTATTAAACATTAAAATTGTCTCTTTAATTGACCCAGTACTAAAGTGATGCCAGGGCTTCCAATGGAAGCTCACTTGCCCGTTCGCCTTCCTGCCAATTCTTTGCTCTGCGCTAAAAGACGTTCCATTGATGATGATCATATTTGATCGTGGGAATTAAACACTAGAGGTTCTCGCAATAAAAAGTTTCTATGATTATTTACATCAGAAATTAAACACTATAGGTTCTTGCAATTAAAATTCTACGATTATTTACATCAGGAATTAAACACTAGAGGTTGTTGCAATTAAAAAGTTTCTACGATTATTTACAATCAAAAGAAGCAGGTTTGTTCGCCTACTCTTACAAAATAAATCAAGCTAGGGAGGCTCTGCCTACACCCGCCTGCGCTTCGCTGGAAGCTCGTCATCATCACTGTCATCACCGTCGTCGTCGTCATCGCTGTTGTCGTCGTCTCCGTGATCGTCCTCGTACCCACCTTCGTCTTCATCCTCATCATCTTCGTCGTCGTCGGTGGATCCCTAATGATGTCAGAGGAGCTGATCAGCTCCTCTTCCTCCTTGTCGGTGTTGACCAAGAGAAGAGGTCATCGTCACTCGTCTGGATCGGCTCCTCATCTAGGAGGAAGGCAAGGTCCATCTCCGCTTCCTCCTTGCCAACCGCCACACCACTAGCTGCAGTGTCTTCATCTGAGTCACTCTGGGTAAAATCCTAGAGTCCCTCGATCTACCATCTGGGAAGAAAGGGCGGTGGGTTGAAGACAAGATGCGCGTATGGGGGAGAAGCAGGGGGATCGGAGGAGGAAGAAGAGCTACTCGCCATTGGCAAAGGAAGGATTTTTTTCGCAGTTTTTAGTTTTACTGTTGAGTAAATAAGCGTTTGTAGGGATGTCGCTTTAGTTTTCAAGATGTGGGAACATGGGGAGTGAGTGGTTAAATAAAATTTTCTTTCTTGATTCAATTTAGTTTAGAGTGAAATTAATTTGTGGACAAAATTAGGGTTGGCGAGCGAGTATACTTAGGGCCAACGGTCAAGCCATCTTTAGCATCGGGCATGATGCCTACCCGGTACCAATGTATATTAATTGGCACCGGGGACCGAGGCGACCCGATTTTATTGCCTCCTCTTTAGAATCAGGTGTGCTATCCACCCAATTTTATTGCTACGTGGAAGCTCGCACCCACCAGTTCGCCTTCCCGCCAGATGATATGCTCTGTGCCTGCCGTACTGTGTCCCTTCGATGATGATTTGATCGTGGGAATGCCAATCGCTAAGGTGTAAATTTTTCTATATAAATATATGTTACCACACCTATGACCTAAGTTAAGTATGAGTACTAGTACGAGCAAGAACAAGAGAGGAGCATTGAGAGAGCGAACAAGAAAAAGAGAGGAGAGCGCGCCCGAGCCAGCCCCATTGTCTCCATGGGTCACTAGTCGAGCGATGGCAAGTACACCACCGACTACTCCTCCGAGGATGATCCGGAGGAGGTGAGCCAGCCACCGCCGAAGCAGCCATGATGGGAGGAGTATGACTGGTCCCATGATCCGGAGGAGGAGAAGGAAGAAGAGAAGGAGGATGAAAAGGAGGACGAGGAGGACGAGGAGGAGGACGAGGGCGACGGCGATGGCCCTGATGGGGACAGCGACGACGGCCTCGACGACATCGACTAGGACAGTGGCCTCGGCAGTGATGAGGACACAACGGCGACGAGGACGGCGGCGATTTTGGTTTCGGACATTGCGGTGGAGGTGGAGGCTTTAGCTTGCCTCATCGCCATCGCCGTTCTTAACTAGAATTATACTTACAT
Source organism: Paspalum vaginatum (assembly GCA_030272315.1). Taxonomy (NCBI): domain Eukaryota; kingdom Viridiplantae; phylum Streptophyta; class Magnoliopsida; order Poales; family Poaceae; genus Paspalum; species Paspalum vaginatum. The sequence goes on along the minus strand of CM059018.1, from coordinate 29,699,930 downwards.
GTAAAATAGTTTAGTTATATTTAAAATATTAAGTGGCAAGCAATGTTAATTATTTAAGATGAAATCTGTGGACTACGTATTTAAAATTTCTACGTATCGTATAAGTCAAATTTCTATTAGCACTGAAGCTTTAGAACGGCCGGTACTAATGAGGATTGGCGCCCGCACCTATTTTACCAACTCTTAACTACTCTCTGGTGGGCGGCCGCTGCCATCTCCTATCCCAACTCTTCCCCCCATCCACAATGGATGAGCTCACCATTGTAACCCTAGCCAAGCGCGTCCACGTTAAAACCTTAGAGGAGCGCCTTGCTGCTGCGAAGGACATGCATCACCGCCACCTAGAGATGCAGCGACAGCAGAGGATCAGCAAGCTCGTCGGAGCCTCTCGTAGAGCAGAGCTCCTCCTCACCCCTCGCCTTTGTCGCTACTGAGGACGCCTTGCTGCCACGGCCCGCCGTTCGGTGGCCACTTCAGCCCTAGGGACCTCCTCAGAGACAGCAGCGCCGGGGACGTCCTCCACTGCGGCAGCCACTGCCAGGGTTCCCCACCAGCCGTCTCGCGTCGCCGAGCTCCTCCTCCAGCACCGCGCCTTCTTGCGCCTGCATGGCCTGAGCCTCGCGGTCACCAAGATGAGGTGCCGTGATGCTGCTGCTTCCGCCCCGATGACCTCCTCAACGGCTCCGCACTGCGGTCCTTCAAACGCCGCCTTTGAGGACAACAGCGGTGACGACATCGACTGGGAGGCGTTGCCCTCTGTCCATGACGATGACAACTGGATGGAGGCGTTGCTCGTCCCATCTGATGACCAGCATTAAAAGAGTTTAGTATCTAATTAGTATTAAGAGCTTAGTATTGTTAGAACTTACTATCCAATTATGTAATATGTATTCTCTAATTATATGTAATATATCTAAATATCTATGAATCTGCTTCTGTTTTGATGAATTTATGAATCTGCCGCTGTGATGAATTATTTAGAAAATGTGAATTTGTCAAATTAGCACCCAGTAGATTTTTACCCAGTACCTATGTCACTTCAACGGCCAAAGTAAGAATTGGGGTTTTCTCTCATCGGTATTGGTATCGGGTGTTTATAAGAGTACTGGTGCTACAGTCATCCTGGATATTGGGTTTTCACACGTTGGCACCGGTGGCTTAAAAGAACCGATACTAATGACGCCGCATTGGTACCGGTGGTTGTTTATACCCGGTACTAATAGTTCTTAGGGTACTTAAGCCATTCTTTCCCCGAGCACCTCTTGTCCCATGAAGCAATGAACAGAGCTCTGTCCAAGGTGTCCATTTACAGGGGAGGTGCTTCCAAAATTTTCATGTGAAATTGAATTGGAGACTCATCCAAGGGTGCTAAGAGGTGAGCAGCTTCATCCTCTGCCTGATCATTGTGGTACTTACTGATTTTTAACTTGCATTACTGAAAGAAATTAAATCGGTTGCATACACCGAAAGAAATCGGGTTCATGAGAATACATAACTTTCCATTGATCACACATACTAGCTAGGCATTACTTGAACACATACATCACTCCCACAACAGCTGTGATTGCTACTATCATCACTACTAACAATTGCACAATCCTAATTAACTTGTCGAACTTTTCATCCAAAATGTTCCTCCCCACAATGACAGCACCTTTGTCATTCCTGGGGTGCATCATCCTCTGCCTCCAAAATGGTAGGATTTATTACAATCAGCTGCTTGTCCACCAGCTCAGCTAAGTATGCCTTTTGCCACCGGTAGAAGGGGCACCATCCTGGCATCTGAGTATATAACAATAGCAAAACCAAAAAACCTGCATGAAAAATAAGTTTTAGTTTATCTAAATAAGTTTGTATTGGAATTGTAATATGATGTAGATCGATAGACCAGCAATGGAGGTACAAGGACCGACGCTTTGTCGAATTTATTAACGGCTTGCATGTCTTTCTTGAGACAGCGAGAAACACAAGAAGCCGTCGGGGTTTATAAATTGTCCATGCTTACACTGCAAGAATGAGAAGGAATATTCATCATCGCAAGCCCTTCACGAGCATTTATTGCGAAGGGGATTCATGTCGGGCTATGTGTGTTGGACTAAGCATGGAGAACTATGGGTTTTAGAGGGAGAGAATGAAAAAGAAGAAGATGACAACATTGACTTCGCGCTGTACAACTCCTTTGCTGATACCTTAATGGGCGATGCTGATGATGAAGACAGCACCAATGCTTTGGCTCAAATGTTGCATGATGCCAAGGAAGATTACGACAATGAAAGAGATTTGAAGAAGCTGGAGCGTATGTTAGAAGACCACAAAACTTTGTTATACCCAGGAATGCAAAGAGGGCCATATGAAATTACGTAGCACTTTGGAATTGTTGCAGTGGAAGAAGTCAAATGGTGTGTCTAACAAAGGATTTAATGAGTTGCTAATGCTCATAAAGAAGTTGCTTCCGCAGGGTAGCAAATTGCCTGAAACAACATACGAAGCAAAAGAGGTTGTTTGTCCTCTGGGACTAGAAGTGCAGAAAATACATGCATGTCCAAATGACTGTATCCTACACCGTGGTGATTACCGGGAGCTAGAATCTTGTCCATTATGTAAAGCTTCACGGTATAAGATCAAGCGTGATGACCCTAGGGACGTTGAGGGCGAACCTCTAAGGAAGAGAGTGTCTGCTAAGGTGATATGGTATTTCCTTATAATACCATGTTTGAGGCATTTGTTCAGTAACAAGGAACATGCTAAGGTGATTCGGTGGCACAAAGAAGAATGCAAGTAAGATGATATGTTGAGACACCCCACTGATGGGTCGCAATAGAGGAAAATTGATAGAACCTATCCAGAGTTCGCAGAGGATGCACGAAACATATGGTTTGATTTAAGCACAAATGGCATGAATCCTTTTAGTGAGATGAGCAGCAGTCATAGCACTTGGCCCGTGGCTCTATGTATCTACAATCTTCCTCCATTGTTGTGCATGAAGCAGAAGTTCATTATGATGCCAGCACTTATCCAAGGGCCATAGCAACCTGGTAACAACATTGATGTCTACCTACAACCATTGGTTGAAGAACTTTTATTGTTGTGGACTGAAGGTGTACGTATGTGGGATGAACACAAACAAGAGGCATTTGACCTATGAGCGTTGTTGTTCGTAACTATTAATGGCTGGCCTGCACTCGCTAACCTGTCTAGACAATCAAACAAGGGATTTAGGGCATGTGTCCATTGCTTAGATGAGACTGACAGCATGTATTTGAACCATTGTAGGAAGGTTGTGTACGTGGGAGGTCATCGTCGGTTTCTTGGTGGCAAACACCCCGTAAGGAAAAAAGGAAAACATTTCAATGGGAAGGTAGAAAACCGTGGTAAGCCAATTCACTGTAGTGGAAAGCTTGTATTCGACATGGTAAAGAGTCTAAGAGTTGTCTTTGAAAAGGGACTTGGTAGTGTACCTATTCTGAGTGAAAATGGGAAGGCATCCATGTGGAGAAAAAATCTATATTTTGGGACCTGCCTTATTGGGAAATACTAGATGTACGCCATGCAATTGACGTGATGCACCTCATAAAGAATCTCTGTGTCAACCTGCTAGGCTTTCTCGAGATGTATGGGAAGAACAAAGATACATTGGAAGCACGAGAGAACATGACAGGTGTGAAAGAAGAACAACGACATAGTTATTTAGGTCCTGCCAGCTACACTCTTAGCAAGAGTGAGAAGGAGAGCATGTTTGAATGCTTCGACAATATCAAGGTCCCATCTGGATACTCGTCTAATGTGCAGATGATAATAAAATGTAAGGACAAGAAATTTGTCCAGTTAAAGTATCATGACTACCATGTGTTGATGACACAACTGCTTCCGGTTGTGCTGAGAGGAATTCTACCAGAAAATGTTAGAAAAACAATCACAAAGCTGTGTGCATTCCTGAAGGCTATATCCTAGAAGGTAATTCATCCAGATAACCTAACCAGTCTACAGAATGATGTTGTCCAATGTCTGGTGAGCCTAGAGCTAATCTTTCCTCCATCATTTTTTGATATTATGACACATCTTTTGGTTCACATTGTCAAAGAGATTGGTATTCTTGAACCCGTTTTCCTACACAATATGTTCCTTTTTGAGAGGTACATGGCAGTCCTAAAAAAGTATGTCCGCAATCGTTCTAGACCTGAAGCATGCATCGCTAAGGGATACGGGACAAAAGAGGTTATTGAGTTCTGTACTGACTACATTGATGAGCTTAAGCCAGTTGGAGTTCTTTTGTCCTACTATGAGAGGAGACTAGTAGGTAAGGGCATACTAGGGAAGAAAGTAATACGTTGCAGGGATCATGTTTTATTTGATAGAGCACACTTCATAGTCTTGCAACATTCATCCTTGGTGGCTCCGTATAAGGAGGAACACAAAAATATTCTACTTTCTGAATACCCAGAGAAGTCTGAGGCCTGGATTACACTTTGTCACATAGAAAGTTTCAGCGTGTGGCTGAGACAACATCTCATGGGTAATGAGGATATTGATGACCAACTTGCTTGGTTGGCCAGGGGACCATCTTCATCAATCCCAACATTCAAAGGATACGAGATAAGTGGAAATACATTTTACATGAGACTCCAAGAGCGGAAGAGCACCAACCAAAATAGTGGGGTTCGCATAGAAGCCATAGACACAACTGGGAGAAAGGACAAATATTATGGTTATATATATGAGATCTGCGAACTTGACTATGGACCGTTTATAAAGTCCCTATGTTTCATTGCCAATGGGTGAAACTGAGTGCAGGAGGTGTTATAATAGACCCAGATTATGACATGACAACCATGGACCTCTATAACACTGCATACAGGGATGAACCATTTGTCCTCGTCGCGGATGTCACTCAGGTTTGCTATGTGAAGGACATGTCTACTAAACCCAAGAAGAAGAGAACTAAGAAAAATGTTCTGTCAGACGAAGAGCCAAAGCGACACAATGTTCTTCCAGGGAAAAGGAAAATAATGGGAGTGGAGGACTTTGCAGATGAAGAGGATTACAACCAGTTAGATGATGCACCACCTTTCAAAGTGGAGGTTGACACAAGCATCCTGTTAAACAATGAAGAGGCTCCATACATGCGTTGTGATCATAATGAAGGGATTATTGTAAAATAAAGTTGTATTAGTGTTCAAGAACACATGTAATGTAATGGTGGGATTTTATTTTGTATTTTAATTAATACTAAGATGGAAAACAGACCTAAGTATTAGTATTTTAATACTTAGGATAATATTTATGTAAATTAAGAAGGCAAACTGCAGAGGGTGGGGGTTACCAAAATCAATCATATTAGCACCAGGTGGTAAACAAACCTAGGACCAACTAGGCCGAAAACTTGGCACGAAAAATAGTATCGGTGACATTCTAGGCCCAGTAATAATAGATGCCTTTGCACCATTTATTTCGAGGCACTGTGGACATCTTTAGTACCGGGCCTTTGTACGACCCGCTTCTAAATAAGTTTTAGTACCAGGGTTTTACAAGGCCCGACGCTAAAGGCCAATCCGTATATATGGCCTTGATCATCCTTTCGCAGTTCACAGTTCCTCGACTGCCGTCCCCGCCGTCCCCGTCGCAGTCTCCGCCACCGGCATTGCGCATTCTCCACCATCACTCCTTGTCCCCGTCGGGGCACGTCCATCATCGTCTCCCCATCGCTGCTCGCCCCCTATGCCACCGCCACGCCTCCGCAGTCGCCTCGACAACCCCGCCCCTCTCCTATTGCCCTCATCGACTCCGCTGCCGCCTCGACGATGCCACTCCTCTCCCTGCTACCATCATCAACTCCGCCGACGACTCCACGGCGCCAGATCTTGCAGCTCTTCCCCGACCCCAGCCTGTCTCCATCACGATGAGCCCGCCACCGCCTCTTGTCCTCTCTGTCAATGAGTATTCTCTCCTTAGTCCTTACTATGTAATGACTTATATGTTTACATTTGGAGCCAATCAAATAGTGATTTACAATTATAATTTACATTCAGGGCAAATTCCATGGTTTTATGAAGCATGCATCAACTAGACTCTGAAAACTGTGTAAATTTGCATATAACTATTATAGGATAACGACTAAATTAAAAACCTTTGTTTGTGAACATAATAGCTAACATGCGTGACAAGAGAGAGGAAGTGTTTCTTCAAGATATGATTAATCAAGGATCAAATAATGTTAATGCATAGCACCATGAGACTGATTCTTACTGGGACTATCCTTCCGATCCAGAGGATAATAATGCCGATCAATCCACTGCAAATCCATTGGGCAGTAGCCAGGTATAGACATTATACATACTCTTGATAGCCATCCACCTCCCCATCGATGATGTGCATAAGGATTTTGAGTAACACTATCCTTTTTTCTTGATAGCCCACCATCTCCCCACCAAATAAAAATAAGAAGCCTCGAGGCCCCACAAAAAAGGAAAAATTTAAGGAGAGAGATGAAATAATACATGTGGGAGACGATGGACAACCTCCGGAGCCCATTAAAGCCACCAGCAAATTTGTGAACTACTATGGCATTCTAGTCAGGGAGAACGTCCCCATAAGCATCCCAGCTTGGAAAACAGCAGGAAAAAAAACAAGCTCAATCTGAAGATGCTCCTGTTCAATTTGAAGCTGATCATGAAGAATCTATGGTCCCTCAAGCGGTCCCCAAAGCTCAGAAAGAATTACTATGGAGAGAATTGTCATCCAATTTCACGTTACCTCAAGGAAATGAAGATATAGTGAAGCAATGGGCCCTAATGAAGATGGCAATTCTCTTGCAAACCTTCAAGACAAAACTGTGGGGTAACTATGTGAAACATGGCCAGCCACCAGACTTTGGAAAATACCCAAAGTTAAAAGGGGAATGAGAATTGTTTGTAAAGTACAAGGAATCAAAGGCGGCCAGCTCACAGTTCCGAACGAAATATGGAAATTTCAAAGAAAAGAAAGTACAATCATAAAATGGGTCTCGGTGGTTAGAAAATGTATTCCAAAATAGGGAGAAGATGGAAGTCGAGCTCAAACAACAAGGGGTCAACTGTACCTACAACCAATTGGCCCCTATGCTCCAAATGGTGGTATTATGGATGCGGGAGAAGTTTGTCAAGTGATGGGACCCTGGTCTATAATGACAAAATAAGGCGGCTAGTATAAAGGCTTGTCGAGGTCATCGATAAGTCCTCCAAGGGAGAATTCGACCGTGAAAGAGAAAAGGGTGAGTTGACATGGGCCCTAGAGAATAGAGAGCACCCTGGTAGAACCAGAGGACTCGGCAATATGTCATGGAAGGTTGGGTTTCCAGAGGACAAGGGGATCATATAGAAAGCGAAGAACTTTGAGCGAGGCATATGCAATGATCTGTAGCTTAGAGGCATACGTAGATGGCCTCAGAGAGGACATAGCATTTTTTTCGCCAAGTATTTGACAGCAAATGGTATTAACCCTGACCCTACAGCACAGATGGGGCCTCATGGCGACACGAAATGCCTCCTACTAAAAGAGTAGTGTTACCTCCACACAGCTGATCCCTGAACAGAATGATAACCAGGAGGAGGCTCAACAATCGACACAGGATCAATGACCGACATTAGAGGCTGAAACACCCATCCAGGATCAACGACCGGCGGAAGAGGCTCTAAGAGCCAATGGACCGGCTCCATTGCCTCTGCAAGTGATGAGTGATTGTCAATGGAAGACAAGACCCAGAAGGACTTGGGCACAAGCCCTACGATGGACAAGATCGAGAATCAGGTTAGACCTGATGATGGCTGGGGATTTAGAAGAATCTCACAACCAGAAGGAATTTCAGCATCATAGAAGACTATGGCTATCCAGAGAAAGGCTTTAGCTGTGGTGGAACTTCATTGTGATGTTCATCCTATCTGATGACAAGCAAGGGCTCTAGGGCTATCTATTTAAAGGCGGCTAGGGTAGACAAGCGCCCGACAAGCATTCATTAACAGTGTCATCCATTGGTGCTTTTAATGCCAATATAACTGTTGTTGCCTAAGGCCTGACAAAGGAGGGTCATCTGTGCAGTATCGAAGCAGTTACCAGACACGAGAATCCAATGACTGGTCCTTATTAACGAGTACACAGTTCACATATGGGGCCAAAGGTGGAGCAATAATTGAAGGTAGAGAAGATATTCAGGCATCTTTTCCAGCCTTGGGGGTCCAGGCAGCCTTCGAGTGAGGGAGATATTTTTGAAGAAACGTAGTAGTGTGACAAAGGACGATCCACTCGGCAGCGGTGTGGCAAAAGCGTTCAAGCACTCGGATAAAGGTGCACTCGGCTATGGATGTCCGCCGAGATATTGATTAGCACTCTGAACAAGCTCGAAGATGCATTATCATACTTCTTGAATCTTGGGGGCTATGGGAGCGTTAAGGAGAAGGCTTTCCATAAAATTTTTTACGGTAATTTCCAGAAGGTGCAGTTCAAACTTTCATGTTGATTGTTACTCAAGTCAACTAGAAACTTGGAGGCTACTCCATATGGAGTCCATCTTGCGATGGCCTCCGTGCTTCGGACGGTGGGGTGGACTCCATGGTAACCTTCAAGACTGATTCCTACGAAATCATCAGTGAAGCTCAGGGGTTTGTGGGAGTCATATGCCCCTAGGTGCCCTATGACGACTGATTGGACTATCCCGATGGGTGGGCCGAGTGGTTTGAGCCCTGGTCTAAGGAACCAGCTGGTGTGACCTGCAAGCAAGCCTCTCGGATTACTTTAGATGATGTTTGTTAGGATCTTATCCTGTATATCCAATGTGTAATCCTACGAGTCTGGCGGTAGGCGGCTCTCTGAGGATATGCCTTGTAACCCTAACCCTACCTCCTCGACCTATATAGGGGTAGCTAGGGACCATGAGGAAACTCCCTCAATCTCTCAGTACATCTAGCAATATAATCCACAAACCCCAAACACGACTGTAGAGTATTACGCTGATCAAGTGGCCCGAACCTGTTAGATCGTCGTGTTCTTGCATGCTTGTACACCATTTCATGATCTCCTCGTCACCCTAACCGATCTCAAAACCATCGCAGGTCCTACCATGTGGTGGGCCTGCTGGGACCAAACTCTCACATTTAATCATGGATTAATTAGGATTAATAAATTCGTCTCGCCGTTTACTCCTCGACCATATAATTAGTTTTCTAATTAGACTATATTTAATACTTCAAACTATTATTCAAACATCCGATCTGACGTGGGCTGAATTTCAACCCCCTAGATCCAAACACCCCCCAAGATTCATATTCTAGCATGTACTTTGCTCTTTCCCTAGCCTTGGCTTCTTTATTTTTCTCTTCCCAGGTGCATGGACATCAATAATATAATTCATATTTTTAATAGAAAGTAAATACCTCTTGTGAGCTAGGTAATAAATAGTGCGCTATTAGCACCTATAGCGGTGAAATAACATTTAGAGGTGCACTGTGCTACGCTATGGGGTATTTTAATGCTATTGATGCTATTGACTTCTGTGCCAGCGAATAGCAACGCTATTTGATGTAACAACGCGGCTCTATAATGGCGCTAACTTGAGCTAGGCCAAAATGTGAAGCTGAGGCTACATATACTCATATAGCAGCGATCATGTATATAGACGTGGTATTGTGTATATCTAAGCTACTATTAAAGTATTTAGTCTAAAGTCTAAACTATAATATTATGGCTATTATCTGATGCCGTTAACTCAGTTGTAATAGAGTATCTGGTGACCTATTGTTATCATACACTTATGTTGGTATGAATTCATGACTATTCAAATACTGTTAACATCAGTTATTATCTTATTATAGAATATCTCGTCACGTGCTGAAAATGTAAAAACGATGATGTTATAGGTAATTTTTCTATAATTTTTCTAAAAACGCTAAATGTGATAGTACGCTATAGCTTTCTATGTAGTTTTCTTAGATTTTTGGAAAGGACAACGCTAAGCTCCATAGTGGCGATATTGTACCTTGCTTGTGAGTGATGGTATGCTTTACGAGAAATAAGATCTTCTAACTAGACCCTATGCAATACTATTATGTGTGCCACCGTGAATGATGGTATGTTTTTTTTGCTTCCCATGTGGTGGAACCTACCCACCCGGCTTCAAATCCTCGATTTGAAATGGATGACCGTATTTTAGATTTATTCCAATGATAGACGACATGTGTGTTTTTTCAGTGATTGACGATGTTTTTATCGACAGCGAGGTACTTGCAGTTTGGAGCGGAGCTATGTGGTAGCCCATTGGTGTGCAGCTGCACCCACAGAAAAAATAAAGATCTAGTTATAATTATGTATTAGATTTTCATCGTATATGCACCCCTCCGGTATGCTTTAGTTTTTTCTTCGTCAATCTCGAAATCTGCCGGCTCAGTTTTTTCGAAGGTGTTTATAGGATAGAGTGTGCGTGCACGCGTTAATAGAGATGAGTGCATATGTGTATGAACATTTACGTTTGTACTATGTAATTCAATAAAAAGAAATGATAGTATGCCTTATCCAGAATTAGCTGCGCAAAAATAAATTAATTTTTACGACAGTAGCACAACGTTCCTTATTCCGTGTGAAGCATAATACAAAATAGCGCACTATATAATGTCGCTACAGTGTTATTTACATGCGACTGCTTACTAGTAGGAACACGGTCTCGCAGCAGGCAAGATCAAAATTTGGTATTACGTTATACATACTTGCGTGAGCGTGAGACCTCCGATCCGAGGGGTCGAAATGATTTGAGCCTTTCTCAAAAGCGTGTTTGAGAATCATGCGACTCCTAAACCATTTTACCGTGTGCTCGCAATCGGACATACCAATTATACAAATCTATAATATAATATAATAGTGCCAAGCATAAATGTTAGAGCCATATGCGTCGGACTATATATATGAGATTAATTAGATTAATAGCTTGCAGAGCCGATCTAAAAAACAAACACAACTGTTCTGCTATACCGTACTTGGTCAAACATGTACGTTAACAAATATTCCGGCAGAGTTGATCTCAATTATTTCTCTAATATATTCCAGCTCAAACATCCTTATCACTTTGGGGTACATATTTTTTGAGATTAAATTTTGTATCAATTATTTTCTGCAACATACATCTAAATAATCCGAAATTAAATTTAACAATAATCATTACATATGGATAGTGTTGAACCCAGGTGAAAAGTCCACGATACTTGCTAATGGGAGGTCGATTTATATATTTGCTCGAAGCTTGTGTGTGTGAACTAGCAGTCTTTCCGAAGTTCGCCGAGTGTGAGAACGTAATTCTTGAAGCGGAGTCATGGATGGAGGCATGCAGATGGACGAGTCACCTTGGCATATTTGGATCCCTCGCCAAACTTTGTCTAGCCATGCTAGGGAGCCATGCTAGGGAGCAAGGCGAGGCCAGGCAAGATGACTCAAACACTACGTTTGGTAGACAGAAAGCTTGCCCTAGTCAGGCGGAGCTCAGTTTGAATTCTTCTAATAACAGCAAACTGTCCACCTATCGACGAAGTGGTAGCCATTCATGTGCCTGGAGATGAGTAGATGTGGTCTCGCACGAAGATCAAGGCACATTTTTTGTACTGCTCGCCTTGCCAGCGTGGGAGAGCGAATCCGGCTCTCCTATCTAGGCAAGTTTTTTCTTGCACGGAGGGGAGAACTTGGACTAGCAAAGCAAGTTTCTATATCCCATACCAAACACATATTTTTGCCTAGCAAGGTCAGGCAAGTTTGGGCAAAGGATCTTAACATGCCCAAGGCTGTGCTTACCAGAGAGGCTAAATGGGCTAAATAGAGAGTGCAAAATACTACACACATATTGTATACAGAGAAGAGTTTAAAATATAGATGGTAAGATTATCGGATTGGTGAACTCAACATAAGCTACCGGTAAGGAAGCCTCCGAGCTTCGCTGCAGAGAAAGAGGCGTGGGCGAGTGGCCGTGACATAAGCGCAAGCACGGGAAGCGAAAACCTTTTTCCTTCTTTTTTCTCTATATGTGTGAAAATATTTCATCACCAAACTAATTTCATATTTATGTTTTCAATGTTCATTTTACAATACTAAATTGTACAAGTTGTCTAATTTACAACTTTGAACTACGAAACCAAACAGCTAAGGCCATCAAACTGTCAAAATCTGAGAACAAACGCCCCTGAGGCATGTTTTGGTTGTGGTTTCCTATTTTTTAGAAATAATAAAATTTTGTCTAATATCTAAAAATTCATAATTAAATTATTTTAAATTAGATAAATATGAAACATATAATATATTTTTTTCTAAATATTCTATGTATCGGTGCTCCATTTGAAAATGTTTGAAACTTATTTATTCACATACCTATTGTTTTATTGCTATAAATGAAACATTAAGAATATGAGTAATTAAATTCTACAAAATTCTAATCAAGATAAAGTGCTAGTGAATAGATTATTTTTTTAAATTATTTGGTTCATATTTCATATTATTTTGATTTAAAATAAATTTATCATGAATTATAGAGATTAAACAACTTTTAAAAATAGAAAACTAGGTGCATATTGTTTAATTTTGACTGATATGATGCCCGACGCTGATTGTATGTTTTTATAATTGAAGGTTGAAAATCAGATGAATTGACAATTCAAGATCGTGGAATGAGTTTTTTCCCTTATAAATAACACATTTACCTCATATATTTTTATAAAAATATGTTTGTCCTCATCTCATCTCTATACTAAACTAGGTGATACTCCGCGCATTGCTGTGGGAATTTTTTAAACTAATTTTTAAAATAATATTCAATGGTAGAAATATTGATGTGATTGTATGTCAACACTTTTCTAAGTTATGACAATATGTTTGATCACATATTCACATTGGTCAAAATACCGATCCTTAAAATTTGTTGCACGAAGAATGTGCATATGATATAAGAAAATGTGTATGACAATAGAGATAAAACATGGGAGAAAATATTGATGTGGCAAACTAATATCTAAGGTACATAGGTTGGTGATGATGTGGTTTGACACAGAGAAAGAGAAATAGTGATCAATAATTGTTAAAAGGTACACCACTGATATGGGTAGAAATATTGGTGCGATTGTATGGCAACACTTTTCTAAGTTAAGACGATATGCTTTGATCACATATTCACGTTAGTCAAAAGACCGATTTTTAAAAATTGTTGCGTGAAGAATGTGTATATGAAAAGAGAAAATGCGCACGATAAGAGAAATAAAATAGGGAGAAAATATTGATGCGGCAAAATTAGTGTTAAATATTGATGCGGCAAAATTAGTGTCCAACGGACATAGGTAGGTGATGATGTGGTTTAAGATGGAGCAAAAGAAATAATAATTTTAGTGGGTATAGTACTGATGTGGCTACTATATAGTGCGATAGAAATAGCAAGTGGCCGGGTTCAAAACCGTAATCAATAATTTTTAGTGGATCGGATAATGTAACTCATGGTGCGAGAAAAATAATTAGTTATACATGCACATGCATACCAAATCAACAGCTAACTAAACATCCATGCACGGGCATCCTAGATCCATTGGACCTGCATCCGAGGCGCGGCTAGGCCAAAGGCGCGGCTAGCCACGGAACAAATCACGCCCGTAATCATCGAGCAAAAGTCGCTCGAACCTGAGGTGAACGAATCGTCGGATCGGAGAAGGGTTGGAGAGAGAGAGAGAGTTGGACAGGAACGCAGAGAGGAGCTCTCGAAAAGGTACGGGGAATGGCGACGGGGGCTGCCGTGGCGGCGGCGGCGCCTCATGTGGCTACGGCCTCGGGATCGGGGATGGTGGAGGAGCAGCAGGCGGCCGGAGTGGGCATTCTGCTTCAGATATCGATGCTCGTGCTCTCGTTCGTGCTCGGCCACATCCTCCGCCGCCGCAAGTTCTACTACCTCCCTGAGGCCAGCGGCTCCCTCCTCATCGGTGCGTACGCATACCCCCACCTTGATCCTCGAGGCTTTTGCAAACGTTTTTTTTTTCTAGAAACCCCAACTGCCGATTAGCACAATTGGAGCTAAGGACACTTAGTTGCATCTCGAAATGAAACTTAAAAATACAATAGTGTGGAAATTCATTTATACGAAAACTTCCTAAGCGATGCATATACATGCCTCTAGATCATGGAAAAGAATTTAGAGGAACGGATATTACTGGCTTCTGGAAGTGATCCATTTCTAGAGGCCTTTAGTCCATTGTCTTTGTAGTAGTGGCATTCTAAATTCTGGTAGGGGGATGATATCCAACTGTTGCTGCGATCATCGTGGATAGTGCTATTGTGCTGGTCTGAACTTGCTGTTTGGTGGAAAGATGAGGGTGGATTGGTTTTGGGGATGGTATTAGTTCAAGAGTGAAATGCATGCCGGGTCCTTAAACTTATACCGCATTCCCATCTAGGTTCACGATCTTCCAATATACACGTCCGAGTCTCTGAACTTATCCTGTGTTCCCATCCACGTCTATATCTTCCAAAAATGCACATCGGGGTCCATCGACTAATTCCACTATTATGCCACCATCCAAATGGTGACAGATGGACTTATTTCGCCTATGTGGACATGCCACTAGTGGCAAGTTGGCTGCCAGTCTTCTTCACGTGCCGCCATCGGCCCCATGTCCTCCTCGCCCCTCCCTAGGCTCGCCGGTGTGGCCATCGTCGTTGCCGGCTCCACGTGACCGCGCGTCCCGCATTGTGCTCGCCCGGTGCAGCCATGCCGCGGCTGCCCGGTAAGCCTATGCATGTGCTCTCTGCCGGCCAGCGCACCCCTCCCCGGCTCACTCGCCATGGCTCACCCCACACGCATGCATCCGCCATGGCCGAAGCTCAGAGAGCTCATGTTCCGCCTCCTCCACTGCCCCTCCTCCTCCTTTAGCATGCGCATCGCAACGACCTTAGCCCGCTCCACCCTTTCTGGCCTCTAAATTGCCCTCTTACAAGCACATCCGCCATGGCCGCTGTTGTCTCCACATGCTCGAGTGTGCGGGCACGGGCGCACTGGGGCGGTAGCGGTGTAGAGAGCAGACTAGGCCAGCGGCGGCACGGCAAGCGGGCATGGGCACATGACGGCGGCGGTGCGTGGAGCACCCGGCAGCCAGCTGGTCCTGGTAGCATGTCCACGTAGGTGAAATAAATCCAACTGACACCGTTTGGATGGTGGCATAGCAGTAGGATTAGTTAATGGACCTGGATGTGCATTTTGAAAGATTATGGACCTAGATGGGAACGCGGGATAAGTTTCGGGACCTGGACGTGCATTTTGGAAGATCACGAACCTGGATGGGAATACGAACCTGAATGGGAATGCGGGATAAGTTCAGGGACATGATGTGCATTTTACTCTTAGTTCAATGAGTACTACACCTTGGCATTTTAACAATGAAGGATGCTCAAGTCCTGATCAGCCATCTTGTTGCTGCCAGACAATTTGCTGCTTTAGCTTTTATGATAAGTGAGGTTTAAGATGAATAATGTGCCATTCGGGTGGATTATTACTGCTATATTATCTATATTTTCTTTTGACCCTAAGAAGAGACAGAACTAAATATGTTGAGTTTGTGTTCACTACAGTTCACACTTTAGCTAGTAAATATTTGGTCAGTTCATGCCACGCGGAACATGTGGGAGGGTTTATCTAGACCTGGCAATGTCCTTGATCTACGGCAGGCCAATCTCTCTGCATTCTTGTCAGTTGAATAGGTTGTGCTGCTTGCTAGTTCAATCTTATTGTGTAATGAAACTGAATGCACATTTTCTGTATTTTCCTTAAAACAAATGCGGATATGTCGCTTAGTAGAACTCAGGAATTAATACATTTAACTATAGGAAATGCTACAAGTACAACCACTTGAGCACATCTCAGATCTACTGCTGCATCTAAACCATCAAATGCATTTATGAGCTTTCCATCAAAGTGATTCCAACCATTGGATCCTAACCTGTAATTTCAATTGCTTGTATGTATATAGCAGTCCTCTTTGCCTATAAACCTAGTGCGCAGGCATTTAGATAGTTGATAACTACTCCCACTTTGATTATGAATGATTCAGGTCCATTAGGAGAATTTTCTTCTGTTTCGTTCTTTAATTTATTAAGGCATGCACTAGAATAATCATGTTATCTTGAATCTATACCGAGCAGGTGAGAATTGTCATGCAAGTTTATTCCTTTAACTGAAGCTTTTAGGATTGAACCGTGTGTCTGATAAATGAAAAATCATTTAATATCTTTTTTGTCAGGGATGATTGTTGGAGGACTTGCTAACATATCTAACACTCAGAAAAGCACTAGGTTTACATGCTACATCTCTTACTTCTTCGTTTTGTTTGAGCATATCACTCCCGCAAAAGCATTGTTCTTTAAGTTTTTTAAGACCATTTGGTGTTTGTTTTCTTTCTTTGTTATTTCAGGAGATGGTTTAATTTTCGGGAGGACTTCTTCCTTCTCTTCTTACTGCCTCCAATTATATTATATCCTTGATTGTAATATGCTTTATTTCTTAATAACTTCTTATGAAATTTTCCATGTGTTTACTTGACTGCATATTACCCAGTCCGGATTCAACTTAGCACCAGTAAGTATTGGATTTTTTGGCCCTTAGTAGCTGAGTATATCAAGAGCAGATAATTATACTGTTACTAACTTTTCTTATTTAGAAACCATTCTTTTCGAACTTTGGTGCTATCATAACATTCGCAATCCTGGGAACCTTCATTGCCTCCATTGTTACGGGTATTCTAGTGTAAGAACCCATTTTATTGCCTTCATACATATTCCCTTTTATTTCCTCCATTGTTAAATGAAAGTAATCTAATTTAAACTTCTTGTGGCAGCTACCTTGGTGGGTTAGTGTACATTGTCTACAGACTTCCATTGGTAGAGTGTATGATGTTTGGTGCTCTTGTGTCAGCAACTGATCCTGTAACAGTTTTGTCTATATTTCAGGTTTTTGCCACTGCTTCTCCCTAACACTCAAAAGAATATGTGCATGTTTTACATGTACACTGAAACAAGTAATTACATAATGTTCATATCTACTTACTTTCTTGAGAGAAATAATTACATAATATTTGTGGAATTGCAGGAACTTGGCATCGATACAAATCTCTATGCTCTGGTTTTTGGAGAATCAGTTTTAAATGATGCGGTATGCAGAAACTTTTCCTTACTTATAATACCCTTTGTTTAAATTATTTCTACTGATGCTTACATAATTCTCGGTGCCCTCCTATGGTCTGCCAATTAAGGTAGCTATATCCTTGTACAGGTGAGGAAGTGATTTTCTCGATACTTTTGCCTTGTGTGCATTTTATTCTTCCTCTATGTATCCTATTTTGAATAGATTTAGCTTTCAGGGCCATGGCATCTATGAGGACTCATCCTTCTAGACAAAACTTTTTCCTTGTAATTCTGAGATTTCTTGAGAATTTTGTTGGATCAATGTCATCAGGTAATCCACAGTTATTATCCATATGGACCATATCAGAACAAATTCCTAGCTGCCAAACTATAATCTCGGTTGTCTTAAACAGATTATTCCCTCTTCATTATTTTTAGGATTAAATGTAAACATTAATGTGCTGCTTCAAATTTGATAATGACCTTTTCTTATGTAGGCATCGGTGTTGGACTCATCTCTGCTCTCATATCCTTTAAATCTAAGTTTACTTCATGAAAACAAGCATGATAAATCATGAAAGCTCTGATGGAACTTTGGCTTCTTTCGTAAGGCGTTTCTCACCAGTGGTGCCTATTGGGATGCCAAAAACACTGTTTTGCACTGTACGTGCACCGTAGACAGAGAGGAGTTTAAAATATAGGCGGTTGGATTGGCGTTCTAATGAGAATAGCCTAAGTCTGGTTCAATAGTCACACTCATGAGGAGATTTTTCTTTTCAGTGGAGAAAACCCCAAAATCCCCTGAACAGGACTGACAGCTATGCACACCCCAAAAAAAAAAGAAATAAACATGCATAAAAATTCTGCACCTCGCATATATACATTTTTATATATTTTTCAAGCCATATGTCAAACTTGCTACTCCTTAATTCGGTCAAACCTCTTCAAGTACGCAGCACTGGACGTTGATAAGTAAGTAAAAGCTGTGACTTGTCTGAAACTGGAGCTCATCACGTAAACAACTAAAGTTCATATATCATTTTCAGCCTTCATAATCTGGAGAGTTGCTTGTTTGTGCTTTTTCCGTACTTCTCGTAAGCCTTATTTGAACTTCATTTAGTTTGCGTTTTGTTTAAAGGTTTCTATTAGTTACCACCATTTGTACTAGGTACATGTTAGCAGAAGGCATTGGTCTATCCGGCATTGTTTCTATTCTCTTCACTGGTATTGTAAGTTCAACTACAATAATTTTCCTTGGACTCCAATAATTCTCTTCATTGGTTCTTGCTTTATAAGCTGAATGTTATTAGTGAACTCAGAAAATGCTTCAATTTATCCTCTGAGTTTATAATTGCAAAATTTTAATTCAATAGCCAAATTTAACTTACTAAATTGTTAACTAAAATAATCTTACTTCCAGGTGATGAAGAGATACACGTTCTCTAACTTATCAGAAGATTCTCAGCGTTTTACAGCTCGCTTTTTCCATCTTCTTTCATCGCTAGCAGAAGCTTTCGTGTAAGTCAGACTGTAGTTGAGCTTGCATATGCAAAAAAATCGAGATGACTATTTGACCGTTCTCTATGCAGGTTCATATACATGGGATTTGATATCGCAATGGAACGTCAAAGCTGGTCGCATATTGGATTCATATTTTTCTCAGTCGTATCCTTCGTTGGATTAAACCACTAAACCTCTACACTTTATTTCGTGAAATATGTTCCTATTTCTGTTGCTTCCTTAATTTCTTGATTGTCAATGACTTGCAGATCTTCATACTACTTGCAAGGTATCATTGGGTGATTGAAATATTTTCCGCTTCTTTGCTTTGTTTTGGGATGTGTGTCAACTTGATTTGCTGACCTTTTCGACAGTTATTTCCAATTTTCTGTGTTTATAGGCTGTTTAGCTATATTGCAGTGTCAGTTTCTCATCTCCTTTCATTTTGAAGGGCTGCAAATGTCTTCTCCTGTGCATACATACTGAATTTGGCACGACCACCACATTGCCAAATACCAAAGCAATATCAGCAAGCTCTTTGGTATAGTGGTATGTACGCAATGACATATTTTCACTTCAGATGAATCTGCCATACACTATCTCGTCATACATTCTCATTCTTCTAAGCACTTACTCATGCTCCGCTTATTTAGGGCTTAGAGGAGCCATGGCTTTTGCCCTCGCTCTTCAGTCTGTTCATGATCTTCCAGATGGACATGGCGAGACAATTTTCACTGCCACCACTTCAATTGTTGTTCTAACTGTAAGTCACTGAATGTATTTCTTTCCGCAGTGTAACAGACCAAGAATATCCATATATAAACGACTTGGATGATATGCTTCTGAATTTTGTGATCCTATGACATCACAAGGCCTTGCTCCTAATGTAACATTTTTGCTTGATTCGAAATGAGTTCGTTCGTGTGGAATTATTTCAAAATTCATGTAAAGGACATCCAGACAGGCCACAAATAACTCTTGCATGGTATTATTTAAGGTACTTCTTATTGGAGGCTCAACTGGAACAATGCTTGAAGCCCTGCAGGTAGTTGGGGACAGCAACCGTTATCAACATTTGTACGAGGTAAGTTTTGTTGCAGGGTGCAACGGCAATAAAACACTATTGTCCTTTTGTGGTGTATTGTAGCCTTAGTGCCAAATGGTACTAAGAAAAGTATTTACAAGCTTGCAAGTGGGCCATTGATATTGTCGAAGGCTATGCATATCCTGTTTAGATAAGCTAAAAATAGTTGTTAACTATTGGCTGCCTCCAGCCAAGCTAATAGGTATTAATAGATTGCACATTTGTTACTTGATCTGTTAATTGGGCATGTTTGGGTCTAGATCAGCTAATTTATAACAACTAACAATTACTAGAGTGTATCCAAACGGAAATATATCCAAGATTCCAAGTATTTAACTTGTATACATCTTTGTATGCTGTGAGTGATTTTTGTATCTTCTGCTTGGTAAATGCAGGAGAACTCTGATGGCAACGACAATGGTTACATTGGACCAAATTATGATGAAGGAGCATCCACTTCAAGCAAATTCAGATCAAAACTTAGAGATCTACGGAGAAGGTGAACTAATTTACTATCTGCTCCCCTTCTTTGATTCTTTTACCTGGAAACCTTTAGTTCTTGATTGATTACTTTACCTATTAGAGCACATGGTTTTTTTTTTTTTTTTTGCTCTGGTGTAATCCAATATCTCTTATGCAGCACCTCATCTTTTGCTTTACTGGACAAAAACTACCTTACTCCTATTTTCACTTCGCGAAACGGATACGGCAATGATGATGATGTGGGTAGTCCAAGTAAGAGAACTTGCCCCTATAGCTTCAAATACTCTTCCCCTAAAGAGGCACCAAATCGGAATTTACCCACTTTATTCCTGTTCCTTTATTAAGTCAACTGCGTACTAACTGTAGTCTTGGATGCCAATGTAGGTGAAGAATTGACAATGTCCAGAGGACCTGGGGCTGTGGAGGGACATGAGTGATTACAGAAGGTATGAAGCGATCATCTTCCGGGAATTAAGGCAGTACCTTTCTCAGTGAACTGAAGATAAAGGTGCAATCAGAGGCTCCTGACAGAGTTATTGTATACGCTAGACATTAGGATATTTAAACATATTAGGATTTGGTACGTAGAGTAAAACATGGGGCTATACCGTACCTGCCTTGAAATCCTGTTTGTTTCATACTAGGTCGAGTGAGCGCGCTTCGCTGTGCTGTTGCCGGAACGGTGGCTCATGGAACAGTGCTTGCGTGTGGGCCTTATTAGATGCTCACGGAAGGTGCATCAGTCTGGAATGTGTACATGCGCGGCTCAAGTGCCCTGCGTGAAGGAAACGCGAGATTGGAAAACTTGGCACGTGGGCACTCGTAGAGTGATGAGACCTTACAGGATGTCACGTTAGGCATAATGGATGAACAGAATGTTTGGATCCGTAGGCTAAATTTAAATTTTAGCTCACGTCACATTAGGTATTTCGATACTGGTCAGAAATATTAAATATAGTTTAAATATAAATTAATTACACAGCCGAGAATAAAACGGCGAGACGAATTTATTAAACCTAATTAATCCATGATTAATCAATGGTTACCGTAGCATCACATTTGATAATCATAGATTAATTAGGTTTAATAAATTCGTCTTATCCGTTTAGTTCTCAATTAGTTTTGTAATTAGATGATATTTAGTATTTATAAGTAGCGTTCAAACATCCGACGTGACGGAGACTAAATTTTAGCGAGAGGACCTAAACACCCCATAAAGATGCTTAGAGGCGAGGGATTCTCCCCTTGTATATAAGAACAGTCAGGGAGACGCGCTTCGCTGCGCCCGTTGAGGCCGATGCGCCGCTGGCCCATTTGCATGATACAGTACATTTGTGCGATGCAAGTGGCATGTGTGAAATGCTTCAATCAGGTACCACAATTTAATGGACTCTGTCATTATAGTCATTAATTGCGTTGCACTTGCATGTGCCCTTTGACCAGCGACCGAGAACCCAAACGTCAAGCAAGAAAATGACTGCAGTAAGCTTTGTGCTACTCTAAATAAACAGATTTTCATACATATATATCGCTTTATGATTCAGTTAAAAGGATGGAACCATTCTTTTGCAGTATGCAATACAACTGTTTCACTGTAGATGGCATCTCTTGGACATCAGCATGGAAAGATGATATCTCTTGGGCCATGATCACCAGAGCGTGCATCCGTACTGTGCATAGTGCGCAATCATTATTTTTTCACTATGTGTACAATGCACAAACAGTGTTTTCCACATCTATTTTTACTCACCGGTGACCATAGCCTTACACACTGAGAATTGACATGAAATGGGCTAGCTTTTGACTTCCACACACCTGCTAAATTCTATTGCCTTGCTTGTTGTGTAGTTTTCCTCACCGCAGACAAAGGATTAATTTTTCATGGGAGCACAGCTGAATATTTTTTCAGAATGCTTTGATTTCAAACCATTGTTAATACATGATGCAGTAGGTAAGGCGATCGAAATATCGTGACATAAAACATACCTGTATCTAAGATGGTATAGTAAACCCCACATAGCATAATAACTGAAAGGCGATGACGTATATACTCTCAGTAACATCGAACCACCAAATAGAAAGAATAGCCTATTGCAGCCCTACCTGATAATAGGAAAGTGACACTGCCAAATGAAGAATGCTAGTGACCTCATCGTTTGGTTCCGATGAAAAATGAATATAAAAAACTAATGTATCAAATTATATAATCAATATGCGTAGAGTTATGTCGCTCTCTTAGAGGAATAGATAGATGGTTCTGTGAATAGATAGAAGATACAATATGTAGAATGAGTAGGCTTGGTTTTTCATGTACTGCCTACCTAATTACACATAGCGTTGTTGAGATAGGAAGAGAGTAAATTGTTTATTTTAGATATATTCATGTACAGGGTAGAAGGGAAAGTTGGTTCTTGAAATTCATGAACAGCTTGATACATAAATGGACTATGAATCTTAAGTATGTAGTGCATACTGAAACACAGTGGTTGTTTTTTATTATTGACAAAGCAATACCAGAAGAGCATATCATCATTGAGCATTCAAATATGCTAGAGTTGAACATTATTACCGTTTTGTTCTGTGAGGAAAGAACACCATTTTTGCTCCATGCTATCAAATCTAAAAATTGGGGTTGTAACCAAGAAAAAATAATGAAATGGCTGAGGGGATAGATCTCGTTGTATTTTCTTTACCTTTCAAAAGTATGTATTTCAACAATGTAGTTACATTTTTCTCTAAAAACTCACAGCAGTTCGTTATGTGGGTACTGCAGTGAATCAGTGATGTCCTCTGAGCTAAACCATACCAACCAATTGGAGACCACTAAATTGCAAAAGAAAAAACATTAGCACCTTAGGAGAGGGGGTGTAAGCACAAGAAATGTCGCATACTTCTTCCAATGCGGCCACTGTGGCAAACGACGCATAGAAGTTTGTTCAGTTGGCACTTAAAGAACAATTTTGTTGAAATATATTAAGCAGGGAGTTTTGGTAGGTACCCTAAAGTGGCGATCAAATCCATCAACATAGCACCCAAAGGTGTTGGAGTGCTTCCATTGTTGGAGCCCAGGGACCGCCATTGCGCCGCCTGCATCGCTTTCTCACGCGCTCACTCACCGGCGGCTCGGGGAGGAAGAAGAACAGTAACATTTTTGGGCGATGAACGCCGCGGCCGTCTCCCGGCCTGTATCTTGGCTCTATTATTCAATCAATCGAACAGCAATTACATGAGACTCCGAGCGGCATTTATAGCCCGAGGCAGAGCGGTCCTCGCCTCCATTTCCCCGGCTAGCTCGCCACGACGCGCCCGCGCTCTGCACCTTGCCCGGGCGACGCGCTCGCCCGCAAGACCAGCGCACGCGTCCAACGTCCTCCGCCCATCGCGCTACATCTAACAAACTCCGACCAGTCGCACCCGATGTAGTTCCGTGCACATGTGGCCTCGACTCGGTCCACCGACCCGCCATGGCCGCAGCTTGTCTGCATGCCCGCGTCAGACCGTGGCCACGCACGCCACGCCCGCACATGCACTGGACACACACACGCACACACTCCGCTCATCGTCAAGCTTAGTTCTAACAATCACCCCCCTAAGCTTGACGTGGCGACACCTTCGTCTTCATGGCTTTACTGGATCCTCGCCGGCGTCCGCCAGCAGCATCGTCTTCCGCGCTGTGCGCGCCACCATTTGCCGCCGCGCCTCGCATCGCCGCTGTTCACCATAATCCGCACTGTCCGGCTTTCACGTCCCACGCGCCGAGCGCCGCGTTCTCGGACGACCTGGCTCCTTCTTGTGCGCCGAACGGCTCCAACTTGCCCGCCTTCACCATCGTCGTCGATGAGTCATCCGCCGTGCGACCACCGGCGTGATCACACTCGACTCGGACCGGTGCACCATCGTGCTCCCCGCGCACAGCTTCCGCGCGCTCCGCGCTGTCCTGCTCCCGTGCCCGATCTCCACACCGTGCGACCTGCCAGCCCTGCCTCGCTGCACACACGCACGGGCTCTAACGGCATACACGCACGCTCGTATAACTCGACGCACACCGCGCACAACTGCGCTAACTCTGCACCTCGCGCACACATGCGCTGGCGCACGCCCACGCGCACAGATGCGCACACACCACGCGCGCAGCGCGAACACACCGTGCTCACGCATGCACGCCGCGCTTCAAGCGCGTCTATCCTCGACGGCCACCCCCTAAACGCGACGCGGCGCCGTCCGCTCGCTGTCGCACTGGAGCTCCGCCTTCTCCGCCGTTGCTGTCGCGTCGCATGCCGCCGCTGCGCGCGCCGCCTTCTTCCTCCTCACCATGGCCGCGCCCACGCACAGCGCCGTGTCCGCGTGACGCGCTCGCCAGCGCGACTCGCACACGCGCTCCGACCGGCCGGCGACCTTGCGACTTCTTCATCACCGGCGACACACGCCGGCGGCAGCCACCACCCCGCCCTGCGACGAGCCCAGCTCTGATACCAATTGTTGGAGCCCAGGGACCGCCATTGCGCCGCCTGCATCGCTCTCTCACACGCTCACTCACCGGCGGTTCGGGGAGGAAGAACAACAGTAACATTTTTGGGCGACGAACGCCGCGGCCGTCTTCCGGCCTGTATCTTGGCTGCCCGAGGCAGAGCGGTCCTCGCCTCCACTTCCCTGGCTGGCTCGCCACGACGCGCCCGCGCTCTGTGCCTTGCCCGGGTGACGCGCTCGCCCGCAAGACCAGCGCACGCGTCCAACGTCCTCCGCCCATCGCGCTACATCTAACAAACTCCGACCAGTCACACCCGGATGCAGTTCTGTGCACATGCGGCCTCGACTCGGTCCACCGACGCGCCATGGCCGCAGCTCGTCTGCATGCCCGCGTCAGACGGTGGCCACGCACGCCACGCCCGCACATGCACTGGACACACACGCACACACTCCGCTCATCGTCAAGCTTAGTTCTAACATCCATCACAATTTTACCTGTGCAATGATTTAAATCCCGGTGAGGTTGTTGAGCAACCTAAGAGGGAATGTCTAGATAACTGAACATGGAGGAGCATGTTGAGCACTGACAGGCGGCATGCCCAGGAGAAAGAAGCTGGCCGGGATGGCGGTAGCATTCAGGCAACCACGGTGAGCCTGTGAGGAGTAACACGGACAACAAAAATGTATCAGAGGCCAACAGATTGCCCAGCGGCCTGAGAGTGAGGAGGTTGTGGGAGAACGCCGAAGCACAACAGGACCAAAAGGCACATGGAACAGCTCTGCGGACTGCGGTAGGGAAAACGTCGTGCAGGCGACGATGGCCGACGTCGGGGGGACCACAGCAGAAGCGAGCGATAGAGTGGGGACGCAGAGGACCCACAGCCTCACAGCCTGCAGTGCAGAACGCGAATGCGCATATTCACCGAACAACGCACAGCCGAGGCAGGCAGACGGTGGCGCGGCAAAGCAGGGACAGGGAACCTGGGGTGGGGGAGGAATAGGAAGGGGACAAACCGGACGCGTGAGGCTGACCAAGTGTCCGAGAGAGCGCACAGGAATGCGGGGGCGGTGATGGTGACGACGGCGGCTGCAAAGGCACCTTCTTTGGAGATGGCGACGGGTTCTGCCTTGTGAGAACTCAGAGGCAGCGATAATGGGGATGATGAAGCATGTGGACTCTGGATTTGGTTGGACCGTCCGGTGATTTCTTGGAGAGGCAACAATGGAGACGTCCGGTCACCGGCCACGCGGGACGCAGCTCATCTGAGGCTGCGTAAGACGGACGCGAGAAGCCAACGCCTATCGGATACTCGCCAGCACACGATTGGTGCCCAGAGCCGGCTCTACATATTTTTGGACCTTTGAGCGAACATGAAGCATAGGCTCTTTAAGACTTAAATATTATTCATTTGTAGCACATGCAATTAAGTAGATAGTGATACTAATATAATAATAATGTACTTAATTTTTAAAAGCAACGTCGATATTACAAACCAAAAGAACAGCAAGAGAAAACTAGTCTGATTACCTGAAATTAAATCCAATCTTTAATTTTCTTCATGGACAATTATGCTTCAATGCTTAGTAAAAAAGTTCCTTCGAGCATTTCTTGATGCAAAATCATTAAGAATAATATCAAGATCAATGTTGTCCAAGACATCCTTCTCAATGCAGCACATGGCCAAGCCATACAATCTTTCTTGTAACATTGTTGACCTCAAACAGTTCTTGAGTAGCTTCAATTTTGAGAAACTTATTTCAGTTGAAGCTATAGTCACAAGCACAGTTAAGAGAATCCGATAGGCAACACAAACATTTGGATAGCAAGTTGCGGTCGTAACAAACAGAAGAATTTCTGGCGCTGACATCAAATCATCTAGGCAAAGTTGATTGCAGCACCTTTAATTCACAGAAAAAATCATCAAGGTCGACATCACATGAGTTATCATGAGAAAAAGCTTCTGCAAAAGTAGTGCAATATTTTCAGCAGAATCATTATCATCTAAGGACTTCAAATTTTTTGAGTAAATAAGAAGCCGAACACTTATTCAAATGTCTTCAGTTGCTCAAATCGACTAGTTAATGAAGCAATCGACTGTGTCAACAATCACTAAGAAGTAATTAAGCTCTGAAGGATTCAATAGCTGATAGCTGTATTTCTTCATCTTGATCATTGATTTCATCAAAATGCCTCTTCCTTTTGCCTTGACATTTCGTCGGAAATTTTGGTTCTATACCCTATATCAGAAGCAATGGATTTTGCAATCTCAATACTAGAATCAAAGTTCTCATTTCTGTAATTCTGAAAATATGATATGACCCTTTCAATTTGTTTGAGAATAGCATTCATGCACACAATCTTAGACTGTAACTATTTGCTCACCAGATCCACATAAAATAGAATATCATGCCAAATAACCATGCCCCCTAAAAATTCAAAATTTTCAAGTGATTTGACTAAAGATTGAGCATCACTTACTGTAATTGGATCATCGGTAGAAGCCTTCTTCACTTCTCGCAAAGTTGCCCTTATTTGAGGAGTTTGATGCCTGATAGGTTGCATACTCTTTATTCGACTCTCCCAACGAGTACTAGATAAATGTTTCACAGTCAACTTTGGAACATTTTGGCGTAAAATATTCCACTTTTTTGTAGAGCGTGAAAATAATGCATATATTCGTTGTATAATACCAAAAAATGAAACAGCTTGTGTGCAAGATTTCGCCATGTTACAAAGAGTGAGATTCAGACTATGACATGCACATGGCATATATAATGCTTTGGGATTAATTTTTAGCAAACGCTTCTGGACACCTTATTGTCATAACCTTGACCTCTCACATCAGCAGTGTTCAAATCAAGAGAGTCCAGTGTATCGATCAATACATTAAAAAGTCCTAACCCTGATGTGTCATAAACCTTCAAGAAATCTAGGAAAAACTCTTCCACTCTCGGATTGTTACTTGTCATATTAACACAACGCACAATCAAGGTCATTTGTTCTTCATGGCTCACATCAGGGGTGCAATCCAAAATAATAGAGAAATACTTGGTACCTTTGATGACCTTTAGGATAAAACTTTTCATAGCACTAGCAAGAAGAGAAATGAACTCATTCTGAATATTGTGCCCTAGATAATAAATGATGGATTTCATTATTCTGAATGCGCCTAATGTGTTCTTGCATCACAGGATCAAATTCAGCAAACATTTGAACTATGCCCAGAAAATTACCATTATTATCTTGATACAACTTCTCATTCGATTCCTCGAAAAGCCAAATTATGTTTTGCTACAAACTTCACGGCAGCAACTATCCTTACCAAAACCTGTCTCCAACGCTCTTTTTCCTTTGCAATTTCTCAGTTGCATATCATCATCAATTGTTTGTTTTTTGCTTAGCCTCAACCTAAGTTCATTCCATGTGTTCATGTTTGTTAAATGCTCAACACTGCTCTCATGTTCTTTGAGTTTTTGGCTGAGACGTTTCCAATCCCTCGATCCTTCAGATGCCATTAAAGACTTACTCTGATTTGATTTGAACAACTTGCAGCAAAAACAATACACTTTGTCCACATGCTTAGAGTAAACCAACCACTTTCTATCGACAACCTCACCATTAGTTAATTTCTTAGAGTAGTATGCATATGAAAAATGTCTACCAATGCCATCCTTAGGGAACTCTAGATTCAATTCTCTCACTGGCCCTTTTTCAATTAACATGTCCATTTTCCTATTATCAAGATTGTCCCTAAGTTCTAGGATCAAAGATAGATAAAAGATTTTCTTCTTGTTCATCAACATCTAGATTTTCTTCGCCATCTTGATTCTCCATATCAGATGAAGGCTGCAAATTTTCTTGTGCCACACCATCCTCATTGACGTCAACTTCTGCAATTAAATTCTGTTCACCCATAACATCATCACTGACCTAACTTCTGCATTTAAATTACTGATCATGCTCTGGCTCGTGACCAGGTCTAGGTTGCTGCCCTTGCTCTACATTGATGTTAGCATTACTAGAAGCTGAAAAGAATTTGTGTAAAGCACTCTTTTGTGATTCAATAAATTGATCTTCTTGTTTTCTTTTTTTTCCTTTTTTGGGCACATGACAAATGCTTCTTAGGCAACATTGCAACGCCTAAATGATGAACAAAATTCAATACATAAGTCTGGAAATCTAGATTAAGAGTTTCAAACCATATCTTAGTAACCCTAAATATTATGGAGTTTTGCAGTACATCAAGAGAGAAAAGATTACGTACCTGTTCTGGCTGCTACTTGACCTGGCGTCGTTGTCGTGGGCTCGCGGCAAAGTCCGACGCCGACTAGGCCGTTCACTCGTTCGCCGGCTCGCTGCTGTCCGCTGGACGCTGGTGGGCGTGCCACTGCGCGTGGTTGAAGACGAGGACTCGGGATGGACGAGGAAGACGGAACGAAGGCCGCAGGACACCGATTGACGAGGATGACGCTTCGGGTTTCTTCGTGATGCAGCCAAGCAACGCAGGACTTAGTCTTGGGCTAGATTAGTTATGAGTAATCACATAGTGTACAAAATAAATCATGGGCCCTCTCAGTCGTGGGCCCCCCGGCCAGTCGCTCCTCTTTCCTGGGCCAGAGCTGGGCCTGTTAGTGCCACAGGGCAACCGAAAACGCAAATCCTACTTAACTTCCGGAAGATGGATAGCCTCCAGTAACTTTCACTTTAAGATTCGTACAGCTAATAAAATGAACGGTCCACCTGCCTTGCTTCAGTAGACCAGCCATTCGCGCTCGCTTCTTGGGCCTCAATAGCCCATGTTATGTTGCATGCGTGGGGTCACCAATTAGTTGGGACTTGAAGCCGTCAATCCGTTACCCGTGGCCGTGGCCGTGGCCGTGCCCGTGCATGCCTTTACCATACATGTTGTGCACCAACGCCGTTCTCTTATATATCCTAGTTTTTTAATTAGTTTAACAAAATTCCAATATAATTACCTTTTTATGTTCATATGTTTCACAGATTTCAACATTTAGTATATAGTAGGTCAACATTGTAGATATGTTGTTTCAACATTTTGGATAAAATGTTGAATTAACTTACTTGAAATGTTGTTGAAATGTTGAAACAGGTTTCACCTATTGTTGAATTAAACTAATAAAATATTGATGCATGCTTAAATGGAAAAGCCAAAATCTAATGAAAAAGTTGAGTTAGCTGAATTTTCTTTGAAGCATGTCAACTCGTGGACCGTCGGTTGATAAAAAAAGATAGATGGACTGCTGGGCTTTTAGATACTTATTTTAATGAATTTCCATGAGATACATAGAAAGCCTCGACAACCGAAAAGGCACCTAGGAGCAAGATGCGCTAAGGAGGTGCGCATCCTCCCGTGGATATAGATTTACTTACTAACATTTGGAAATGTTACTTCTCCGGTCAAAGGTCCGCCCTGTCCCTAAAAGGCAGCACCGTCTGACATGGGCCATGGCGCATGCAAGTGCCTCGGTCTCGTTCGTGGGTGCGCTTGGAGTCGAGAACCTCGGCGGCCTCATCCCTCCCGTCCTGCAGGCTCCGCGACGGAGCCTAAAGAAATGAGGGCAGCTGCAGCACACGAGATGTTTTAGGGTGATCGGAGGGCAGCCAGAACTCAGGTGCGATTGGTTGGAGAGAGGAGGAGGAACATCTCTAGTTTCAAACTGTTTGATTGAAAAGATAAAGTAGAACGAGATCATGTTTAAAAAAAATAGATAGCTAAAACGGAGACGGTGTGATTCTTTCAATTTAAAGGGACGAGAGATGAAACCGTCCTATCCTATTTTGCCTCCAACCAAACGCTAGCTTCATCTGTTGGACAGCGGAGAACTTTAAGATGGAAGCGTCGGGTATGCTGCGAGGATCCGATCCACCGGTCCATTGGACAATTGGGGTCAGCAAGGTTTCAATAACAGGTCGACCCAAACCGCTCTCAGGCCTATCAAAAACCATTTCGATGCGCCCCACTGCCAGCCAAGTCCCCCGGCCATGCCCAAAGTAAGCACTAAGCAACAGACAGCTCATTTTCACTCGAAAACAAGCAATGCAGACACTAAATAAATATCAAGTGTACATTAACATTTGAATGGAAAAGAAAACATTAATCAAGACTACAAGTTGCTTAAGACTACAGAATTTGGCAGACTCACAACTGATCGTTTAATCTTACAAAAGCAATATAGGTCCAAATATAATTAACATTTGCCAATTCGAACAAGATCAGCAAGCACATGAGATAGCACTTCAGCGGAGTAGACCAAAGCCTACTTTAAAATGCCTATATACCCACCGCGGTAAACGAATTTGCGGCCACTGGTTATAATCCCGCGTTCATATTCGTTGATATCATCCAGATCATCTAGATGACGCCAATGTGGACTAGGCACATCCCACCTGTTCCTCCCACAATTAATGTAATAATTCAAGTTTACACAGAAAGATGTAAATGAAGTTATTAGAAAACGGAATCAATGGACATACAGGTTCAGATGAACACTGTCATCTCCATCAACACGGAAAGAGCTCATTTCAGCATCAGTCCTGTAAAGCACAGAAAAAGAGAGAAAATATTTAATAAATATTACGCGTGACAGAACCTATTTTAACAACATAACTATAATGTGTATGCAAATCCATCCTGAATACTTCACTGAAAATAGTTCACGGATAGTCCGGTGGCTGTACAGGATAGTCCGGTACAGTCACAGAAAATGAGTTTTCAAACTATAAATCTGACATAATCTTGTCCAATTATCATGAGATTTTACACAGACTTTCTGGACTTTTTTCCGAAGCTATTCCCAAAAGATAAATTCAAAATGAATAAGAGATTATTGGGAATTTCAGATTTCGTGAGAAGGCAATCTATGGGTAAGAAATGGAAAAATTCAAGAACAACTTGCTCGTAGCAATCTTGCGGGATTGAGATGAACTCAGTCATAATCTCCATGTCTTAGCAAGTCTAAAAGATCTAAAAGAACAGAACAGCATTAACTCGCGGGCTAAAGCAAATCACCAAAAGCCTTTGAGTTTCATCCTAAATCCAAAATCCAAACTAGCTCTAAGGGACTCCAAATCCTAGATTAACACCCGGTTTTCACTCTAAGCACTTGGTTGGTTAGAAAGCTAAGCCTAGGGTTTCCAGAGGTGAAAGAGTCACCTAAATGACCAACCACTTAGGTATATATGGCCCAGGACCTAACTGACTTAGTTTACACTAAAACCCCTATATTACAGAAATGCCCGTAGGGGCTAAACTGTAAAAGACCCAACTTTCTCGGTGACGGACGACCGCGATAGAGTCTTGATCTTCTTCAGTTGCATGCTATCTTCCGTATGACGTCCACGTGGGCAGTAGTCTAAATCCGCCGATCGATCTCCGGTTTTGAAGTTAGAAATCGGGAAACTTTAGGGTTTCCTTCTTGGGCCTAGAACAACTCACTCCACTCTATCTCGGCGAGAATTGAGCCCATTTGCCATTGCCCTCGCACGTCTTCATGCCATGCACTCGGGTTGGAGCACCG
Organism: Paspalum vaginatum; assembly: GCA_030272315.1. Lineage (NCBI taxonomy): Eukaryota > Viridiplantae > Streptophyta > Magnoliopsida > Poales > Poaceae > Paspalum > Paspalum vaginatum. The sequence goes on along the minus strand of CM059018.1, from coordinate 29,667,709 downwards.
CGGTGGCACCCGGCATCCTCTCTCCATCGGGGTCACCTCGCCGTTCTTCGGAGGTCTTACACTTGCCGTCGCCGTGCCGCTCCTCCGTGTACCGAACTCCCATGGCCGACCAACGCCGAGCATGCCTCCTTTCCTTCGGAGGACTTTCTTCCCAATCTACCTCCAGTCCATTGGAGGGCTTGTGCCCAAGTCCTTCTGGGCCTTGACTTCTGTTGATAATCACTCATCACTCCAGAGGCAATGAAGCCGATCCATTGGCTCTCAATTACTACCTTGCAGAGGGGCCACAAGAGCTGCAAGAGGCAGCTGGGCAAACATAGAGAGACACTTATGCTTGTGGAGTTTGAAAACTTTAGTTCGGCCAATGGATTATGTATGACTAGACCATCGATCTGTGTGCTCTTGCATGGATTCAAATCTTATAGAGAACAAGAATTGAAGATTGTGCGCATATATATTTGGTACTTATCCGTACTTTGAGGGGAATCCTTCTTAAACATTTTTAAGTAGTGTTTGGTTGGAGAACGACATAGAATGGAATGGTTCCATTCTAGATTTCAGGAATAGAATGATTCCATAAAATATGTTTGGTTCAAGATTAGAACGGCTCCATTTTTTGATTGGTTCGTGGAATCTAGAATTTGGGATGACTATTGCCGTGACATGCCGTATTGTGGGACCCACTTATCACTTAACCACACTTCCCTTCTCTCTTCTCCTTCCTCTACCGGCCAGCAGCTCGACTGTTGGCGCTCTATATTGACGAAATAAATGCATCATTTTATGTGGTTTTTCATTGAATATGAGCGTCAACTATGTCTTTCACTAACATTTATCATCGATTATTTTGAATTTTGCAATATTGTTTTGGAATTGCACCATACTTGATTTTTGCAGGTTTTAAGCCTTAGTTTTGCATATTCACGATTGATCCACCTTGAGAGAGGAAGAGTCCAGAGAAAGATGAGGCCCAGAAACCCCAAAATCAGCCTGGCTTGGCCGATCCTACCCCCTTGGGTCGGCCGAGCCACCCCCTTCCTGAAGCTTCTAGAGGAGATCTTCGGGGATTTGCTTTGACTCAACCTTACAAACATAATTGTGGAAGGGTTTTGCCAAGAGATCTCAGAAAATCATGAAGACATGCTCAAACATAAAAGATTTGGCACAAACCGACATATATCGAAGATTCCAGAGCTCTAAGGCCCACATGCAGTGGCCATTTACGTATAAAATCAAGCAACAACCGACCTCATGAAAGATGAGCACGAGAGGAGCCTAAAAAGGCAAGGGTCGGCCAAGCATGACCCCCTAGCTCGGCCGACCAAACCTATTCCTACGTCGGTTCATGGTTTCCTTTTTACAGCACCTTCCCCTAGGTATAAATAGTGAGGCTAGGCCCCGTGGTCGGGCGTCCAATTCATTATCAAGGCAAGAATATGTAGAGAAGAGGGACATCCATTAGAGGAGAGCTGAGGGTCGAGTTCTAGGCTAGGGATTAGAATTAGAGGCCTTGCATGGCTCTCTAATTACCTAGCTCTTGAGGCCTAATCATGTCATTGTGGGAGGTACGGTCGTGGTTGTATACTTTGATATGATTATCAATGAAGTACTGATCTTGTTCTAATTACATATTCTTGGTTCTAATTCTTCATGTTCTAGTTCTAGTTCTTCATGTTCTTGATCTAGATGCATGAGTTCTTGAATCATGTTCTTAAGGGTTATGTTCTTCTAGCGATCTTGGTCTTTGATCTTGGTCACTAGTAACGTGGTTGCATAGGTTGTTCTTGTGATCATGGTGATTAGAAGTCTAGTTATGTTTATCATGTTATTAGACTATGCGTAAGTGTATGCCTTATGAGAGCTTCTCGTCGATTACTCTGATTTACGTGACAAGTGGTTGGAGGGAAAGGTTAAGCTCGATTGACGGGGTTTGGTTGATGACCTTGGTTTAATAATGCTATGAGAAGCAGACTTGATCATGCTTGTATCTGTCTTGAGATGCTAGTTATCTCGAGTGCTCTAATTTCTTAGTTGTTCATATCATGCTTGTTTTGGATCCAATTAGAGCTTGATTAGACTCTGTTTAGTTCCTCCTATTCGGATGTTCTAATTATGTTCTAGTTGCTTATCATCTAACTTTGACATATATTGGACATAAAATTAGAGGTAGATTAGATGTAGATTAGATATCATCTAAACCTTAGCTTTACCTTAAGCTTGAGATAGTTAATTCTCTATTAGTCGTTTCCAAGGATTGACAAACCCGTGATACTCACCCTGGGGAAAATCTACACCGATACTATTGCTTGCAGTATAAGGTTGGGCGTGCTTAAGTGTCGTCAACAAGCTTTTCTGGCGCCGTTGCCTGGGAAATGATTAATCGAGTTTAAACTAGCTTAAGCTTATGTAAATATTTATTTGTAAATAATGACTTGTTCATATATGTTCTTTTGTATAGCTTCTTTTTATGCAATTCTTTGATTCTTCGTATATATATCTGTTTATACTCTCATTCTCTGATAATCATTTGTAAATATGATTCCCTTCGTCTAGATCATGTGAATTCGTTCATATGAATTCTTTCTTGCTTTCTTGTAAATATTTCTCTCTCTCTTATATATATATATTTCTTCTGCTAACATTAAAAGGTATAATGGACCACGGTCTAATAAAAAAAATCCATCCAAACCTAACTCTCTAATGGTAGGTGCTAACGCTGTTAGTCGCCCGTCATCCATTATTGGGTTTTTCTACAGCTATCACGTGGAAGTAATCATGATGAGAAGGGTAAGTCTTCTGTGTCAATTATATTTTAAGACTAATGTTCTTGGAAGCTTGTTTGTTCTAAGCTACAGATAATGGAAGCAAATAAGAGAAAAAAAGAAAAAAGAAGAAGAAGATTAATTGAGAAGGTTCCGGAAGCTAAGGATTGCTTGTGTACAAGGAATATGAAGATAAGGAAGGTTTATCACAAGATCAATCCAAGCTCTAACTTAATCTCAAGATACTCTCGGAATTCAGGCAACACCTTGTGGGGCCAATTAGAAGACCTTAACGATGTCAAATTAAGAAAGTCAGGATTCCAAAGTTGTAGATCTCTTCGAGCACTACAAGATAGAGTCTGAATTTGCATCATTTGGACTTCAGATGAGGAAGTTATGGTCGAAATACTAAAGGTGTAGAATAAGAGAAGTTGAATTTCGGGAGAGACAAGAAGCATTCCTCTCCAACATTAATGGTGCATGCAATCATGGTATTCCAAAGAAGAAGCTGCCATGAGTTCAATGATGAGATTTGAACTTCACTTCTTCAGAATTAAGGTAATTCTCTTTTGAATATAAGTATAATTGAAGAATGCCTGATTTTGATTAGAGATGTTTCATAATGATCATTAAGATGTTGTTTGGTTGATTGTGATCCTATCCCTTCTTGTGTTTTGTTTTTCATTTTTTGTGAAATCTTTGTTCACCTAATCCATATTTATGTGATAGCTTTGTATTTATATAAAAAAAATTGAGCGCCAAGATTTGTGTAAAAGTAGAGGTGGTCGACCACTTCTCGCCAAGGTAGTTTAGCCCAAGTTTATTTAATTTATGTGCAAATTGCTTTTGAAATTTTAAAACATGAACATGTGCATGTTTTTCTTGACATATTATATGTGCACAACATTATCTTTGAAAATTTAGAATTTCAAAACATTTGGCTCTCTACAAAAAGATCCCTTGTTAGAATTTCATCTAAGCCCACTTTTATTTTATTTCTTTCAAAATCATCTCTCTAGTTTGGCCAAAATAATTAGAAACACATCCTCTCGTTTATCCTTTATTTGATTTTATGAATCAAATTCTTCTATGTGTTAAATGTGCCTTAGTGTTTTGCTAAGCGATTCATTTAAATTATGGTTGTCTTTGTTCATAAATTAAATGTCTATTTAAACCCCAATCAACCATGTGACTCTATATTTCTCTCTAATCAATGCCATGATGATATTATGTTAGATATATGTGTGTGCACTATTTGCTAACCAAGCAAAGAAATTTATGCTTCATTTGAAATGATGAGATCAATGTGGTGGAAAATTACAAGACAAATTCGTGATGATTAATAGAAGGATTTGACAAGAATTTAAAGACATCATCAGAATTTGCAAATATTTGATTGAGTTTCAAATTGAAGAGTGATTAGACTGAATGGATGAGAAATTGGAGACAAGTACAAAGACTATGAAGAGTAATCAGAAGATCAAATCAGCTATCCAATGGAAAGAAGTTGCAAGTCAATCATCAAGATATATTTTTAGATATGCATCACATTCAAGGAGGCTATAAGACTTCACTCTCACATGTTGGAAAAGCACATCAATGGCAAACACCAGCAGCCATGGTGAACATTTGGATTGAGAGTGAGAAAGAAAATGATCTACTTGAGATAGTTGAGGAAGAGTGATTGAGGAACTTATGAAGATCAACCATTTGAGAAGAAGAACTCCATTGAAGTCAAACGGTTGATGGCCGGGAGCTATTTGACTAAAGATGGAGATGAATGAAGCCAAGTGAATTGAAATAGAAGAAGCTGGTGGTGCTAACTGATCCATGGAGATAGAAGGAAGAATTGAAGCCATCATTGATATTGGATGTTGTGGAAAGTTCAACAATGGTGCTTCATATAAAAGAACTTGGATCAAGTCAAGAGTTGAGAGAATATTTGAAGGTTGAAGATCAACGATGGTGGACTCAGTTTCCATAAAGCCCAAGTATCAAAAGTTGAGGATTGTCAACATCAACAAAGCTGAAAACAGGAAGCTGAAAATGTCATCAACATGGAGCTCGATGTCAAGAGGCAAAAATAGACTATTTTCTTATATTTAGAAACCCCATGAAGTCCTCTTTCCAATGCAATAAAAATCACTCAATTTGGAGATTTCTACAGGGAGCAATGTGCAAATCATTGAAGGCTGCGTGAGCTGAATTGAAATCTGGACAGAACGCAGTGCTTGAGTAAAAAGGGCATAACTCCTTCATATGGAATCAGATTTCAACATGTAAGTATTCGGTGTAAAGATAATTTCATAGGCTATCCAATGGATCTATTGTTTGAGGCATGTTATGTTCTAGAACAATGAGATATACCACGAAGAATAAGGTGACAGCAACAATGATGATGTCTACTTGAGGAAGATGATGACAACAACGATGAAGAAGGCTTGGGCAAAGCTTCCATAGGATTTTCATGGTCAAGTTCAGTTGCAAAGAACTTCAAGTACATTGGTACATGAACACACAAGTAGAGGATTGTGCACACAAGTGATGCTATGATCAAGATATGATGAAGCTGCACAATCAAGTATCAAGCTGCATAGACACTTTGGCTTCTTACTCCAAGGATCATGGCTTCACTTCAATGGAGGTAAGTGAAAAGTCTAGCTCTATGACTTGAAATGAAGCGCTTTTTGGGAGGCAACCCGTTCTTTTTAGTGTTAATAGTCTTTGAGTCCTTTTAGAGAGAAATGGGAAGCATGACACCACCCTTTGAATCTTTAGCTTGAGGCTTGTTAACTTAGTCTAACCTTTGTTTTTTTAGATAATCACCATCATATCATTGCATTTTGTGTTTTCCACCTTGCATTGCATTTTTCATTTGTTTCTTCACAATTGTTATGTTAGTAAGGGGATTTTCATAAATTTCAATGGATGCTTTATAATTATGTTGATACTCAAAGCTGGGGTTTCTTATTGGTAAATTAAGTGTAAGCATGGTGCTTAGATTTAATTTGAGACCATCATAATTTGGTTTGATTGAAAGTTCCTTGCTAATCATGTCTCTTGTGTGGATAAACTTTCCGCCTTCGTTATGTTAACATGCTTGGTTTTCTAAACTAATTAGAGTGCTTTGTTTCTTGGATTAAAACATGATGTTTTGGCAGCCTAGTAGTGAACATGGTGTTCAGTGCTAGGTGTAACACTCTTTTCAGTTTGGTTTCTACCTTTCATGTTAATAACTTCATACATATACACTTGCATTCATGTACACCCACTAGGTTTTTGTTTTTACTAAGATTGACAATGCTAGAAGTTAAAAGTCATTGGGAATGCTTTGGATTATGACAATTTGTTTCTACTCTCGACCGTTACCTCGAGAGTAGTATGTGCACTAGAACTGTTTTACAGGAAATGATTTAACGACAAGAAAATTGAAAGAATCTCTGGGAACATGTTTTAAACAGCTTCTCTTTTCATTTTGAATTCTGCAAATATTTGCCTATCTCTATCAACTTGGTGTTCCGTTTGTATTTTTCTTGTTTTTAGTGTGTTAGTCTAAATTTATAGGATGATTAATGCTACATCCATGATCTATGCTTAACTGATTGGATAATGACAACAATGCTTTAAAGAAAACGATGAAAGTTGTCGCTTTATCTTTATCTACAACCATGATCTATGCTTAACTGATTGGATAATGACAACAATACTTTAAAGAAAATGATGAAAATTGTCGCTTTATTTTTATCATGCTTTAGTTTTGATTAGTCAAAATAGTAGACTCTCATAAAACATGCTTAATTGAACTAGCCAGCAAATTTGTGATTGATTATGGTTGTTCATAAAGACCCATATGATTTAATTTCACAAGGTTTAATGTTTATCATGATCATCTCCTTATTTATTTTTACTGCTTATAAATGTCATGATCAACTTTATGAGGTTATCTTGCAATTGCCATTCCTACCAGAGCAATACAATATTAGATCATAGATTTATCAGATTTGTTTTCAAATAAGTTGGATCAAGATTGTTTTCTATGGTATGAGATTTAGAAGCTGGTCATTCATTTTGTGTTACCTTTTTCATTGCTAGCCTTTTCTATCCATACATTGTAATTCTCTACATTGGAGGATTGATATCTACCCAAAAACCAAAAATATCTCTTCATGTATCCCTTTCATCCACAACCTATTTCAATTGGAGTATGAAAATTTTTATCTTGGAGATTGGTGCTATCAAATTCTTGTAGCAACTCTATATGATTTATTTATTCACCACTCATACTCGAGAATGTGTATTATTCAAGAGTAGGGTGAAGGTCAATTGCTATAAAAAATCAGTCAAGAAGAGTCTTTGGGGAGGCAAGAAAAAAAAGAAAAAAGGAGCCATGTGGTGCCATGTCTAAAAAAAGAAAAAGAAGAGAGAAAAGAGCTCCTCAAATTCTCCAATGCCTGATGCAAAAGTTCTTTAGGGACATTTCAAAATTTTTTTGAGATTCATACTCCAATGTTTCCAACCATGTGCAATCCGATAGCAAGAACTTCATTTGTTCTTTGAGATCAGCCATTGACACTTGCACATGTCCACTGTTCTAAATGTATGTGTTCCATCCATCCTCTCTCAATATTATTTGATTCCATGATATTTTTGACAAGTCTCAGTAAAATGAACAGATTTCTTTCTTGGTTTGACAATATTTTGAGAACAAGTTTTGGTTAGGATCTATACCAAGCTCCAGATAAGCTTCCATATATATATATATGTATATGTATATGTATATGTATATGTATATATGTATGTATATATATATATATATATGTATATATATATATATATGTATATATGTATATATATATGTATGTATGTATGTATCTATATATATGTATGTATGTATCTATATATATGTATTATGTATGTATGTGTGTGTGTGTGTGTGTGTGTGTGTGTGTGTGTGTGTGTGTGTATGTATGTATGTATATGTATGTATGTATGTATGTATGTATGTATGTATGTATGTATGTATGTATGTATATCTATATATATATATATATATATATATATACATACATATATAGATATATATATATATCTATATATATATACATATCTATATAGATCTATAGATCTATACATGTATATGTATATATGTATATACATGTATATGTATATATGTATATACATGTATATACATGTATACATGTATATACATGTATACATGTATATACATGTATACATGTATATACATGTATACATGTATATACATGTATACATGTATACATGTATATACATGTATACATGTATACATGTATATACATGTATATACATGTACATGTATATGTATATGTATACATGTATATGTATATATATATATATATTGAAGACCATTTTGATATTGAGAGACTGGAGAGCTGAGTGTATTCCTTTGGCTTTGCAAGAATTTATCTCTAAAGGTTTGATTATCTTTTTCAAAAACATATTGCCAAAATGAGGAGATGTGCCATTGATAAATTTGAACTCTTGTTGAATCTTTTGTTGTGGAATGAGCTGAGCTGAATATCTTTTCTTTCATGATTTGCTGGTTCACACTAAAAATTTGAGAGAGCTTGTTAATTTGATTGATTGGGATTAAGGTATAAGCAAGTTAATGAAAGGCAATGCTAATTCTTTACTTGCTCGAGGACGAGCAATGTCTAAGAGTGGGGGTGTTGTTGGTGCTCTATATTGACAAAATAAATGCATCATTTATGTGGTTTTTCATTGAATATAAGCGTCAACTATGTCTTTCATTAACATTTATCATCGATTATTGTGAATTTTGCAATATTGTTTTGGAATTGCACCAGAATTGATTTTTGCAGGTTTTAAGACTTATTTTTGCATATTCACATTTGATCCACCTTGAGAGAGGAAGAGCCCAGAGAAATATGAGGCCTAGAAACCCCAAAATCAGCTTGGCTTGGCTGACCCTACCCCCTTGAGTCAGACGAGGCACCCCCTTCCTGAAGCTTCGGGAGGAGATCTTCGGGGATGTTCTTTGACTCAACCTTATCAACATAATTGTGGAAGTGTTTTGCAAAGGGATCTCAGGAAAAAATGAAGACATGCTCAAACATGGAAGATTTGGCACAAATCGACTTATATTGAAGTTTCCAGAGCTCTAAGGCCCACATGCATGGCCATTTATCTATAAAATCAAACAACTACCGACCTCGTGAAAGATGAGCACGAGAGGAGCCACACAAGGTAGGGGTCGGCCGAGCTTGACCCCCCTAGCTTGGCCGACCAACCATATTCCTATGTTGGTTCTTGGTTTCCTTTTTACAGCACCTTGCCTAGGGTATAAATAGCGAGGCTAGGCCCTGAGGTCAGGCGTCCAATTCATTATCAATGTGAGAAGATGTAGAAAAGAGGGACATCCATCATAGGAGAGCTAAGGGTCGAGTTCTAGGCTAGGGATTAGAATTCGAGGCCTTGCATGGCTCTCTAATTACCTAGCTCTTGAGGCCTAATCATGTCATTGTGGGTGGTACGATCGTGGTTGTATATTTTGATACGATTATCAATGAAGTAATGATCTTGTTCTAATTACATATTCTTGGTTCTAATTCTTCATGTTCTAGTTCTAGTTCTTCATGTTCTTGATCTAGATGCATGAGTTCTTGAATCATGTTCTTAAGGGTTATGTTCCTCTAGCGATCTTGGTCTTTGATCTTGCTTACTAGTAATGTGGTTGCATAGCTTGTTCTTATGATCATGGTGATTAGAAGTCTTGTTATGTTTGTCATGTTATTAGACTATGCATAAGTGTATGCCTTATGAGAGCTTCTCATCGATTACCCTGACTTATGTAACATGTGGTTGGAGGGAAAGGTTAAGCTCGATTGAGGGAGTTTGGTTGATGGCCTTGGTTTAATAATGCTATGAGGAGCAGGTTTGATCATGCTTATATCTATCTTGAGCTGCTAGCTATCTCGAGTGCTCTAATCTCTTGGTTGTTCTGATCATGCTTGTTTTGGATCCAATTAGAGTGATTAGAATCTGTTTAGTTCCTCCTGTTTAGATGTTCTAAGTATGTTCTAGTTGCTTATCATCTAACTTTGACATAGATTAGACATAGAATTAGAGGTGGATTAGATGTAGATTAGTTATCATCTAAACCTTAGCTTTACCTTAAGCTTGAGATAGTTAATTCTCCATTTGTCGTTTCTGCAGATTGACAAACTCATGATACTCATCCTGGGGAAAAGCTACACCGGTACTGTCGCTTGCAGTATAATGTTTGGCATGCTTAAGTGCCATCAACATCGAACCACCAACCATGCCTCCATTCCCACCGGGCGCATAGCCGCGTCCCTGCCCTGCAGCCTCTCCTCCGCCTCGTCGGTTTCATAGTCATACCGTGCCTCCACCCCACTGGGTGCGCAGCCATGCCGCACCTCCGCCTTGTGGCCTCTCCTCTGCCTTGTCGGCCGTGCAGCCGCACCTCAGCCTGTCCCACCGGTCACCTCATCTCTGTCGGGCACCGCGCCTACTCTTCTCGCCATTGGCCACGTTCTCCTTTACCTGACGCCTGCTACAACTTGAAGACGGAGGACAGAATGATGTGTGGTTGGAACGAGCGGGTTCCATCTTTTTTCTGGATGAGGTCGCTCTGAATCTGAGCCGAATATTCTCTTCTAGAACCACTCCGCTCCACTCGCTCTCCAACCAAACAGACATGAGAATGGAACCATTCCATTCCATTCCCGGACATTCCTCAATCCAAACGCCACATTAGATTTTGGGCTTGCAATCTTTCGGAATGCACGGATGCGCCTCATTAATGAACTGAGTGGTGGGCTTCGCCCCCCGTATTTTATACCAAAAGAAAGGCAGGTCTTTTTTGGGGAACTGAAGAACTTGTCGGTTGAAATTAAGAAATGAGTAGCTTTCCTTGCATTTTGTCATCGCATAACTTTGTAGATCTTTGAGAAATTCATGCTACAACCACGTGTTTCTCACGCATCATCATGTAGTCATAATCAAATTATTCATCTTTGCACGTGGCACAGAGCACATGATTCATCTATAGAGGGAGTGAGCATGTGTCTCTTCATACTATTGATCGATCACACCTGTTGGACAGCAGACGTGGAAGTTGCTCCTCCTTTATTTTCACTATTACCCAACTCCTCCTAAGAAGTATTGTCTCCCTACCCATCTTGGGTCTACAATTCATATTCACATCACTGCACACCTCAATTATTATACCCTCCTTGCATTTAGCCCACAGGACGCTGTAAAGGCCACCGACCAACGAAATTCCACCAATAATGTTGTCGATGAATTAAAATGAATAAATATCGACCATGGATGTGTTGCTATTATAATCTAGTATGGTTACCTCCCGAGATGAACAATCTCTGCAAGGAACAAGGATGAGAAGAATATTGTCAAGACAAAGATAATCGAATTCCCCATGTTGAGGAAGACATGGCCTTTTATATCCAGGCACCATGCTTGGAGGTAGTAGGACACTCCAGTTACCACAAATCCCTATTAAATCGATTAATTTCCATCCATTCATCAACAAATCAGTTCATCAATTTTTACTACTTCCTCTAAAAAAATAAAAAAAATTCAAACCATACCTAAAGTATATTATTATGTGCTAAATGAAATCATCGTGGAAGATAATTATGAATTTTTTGAATAAGACGAACCGGTCAAATTTGATTTCAAAAAAGTCAAACTAGTACTTAATTATACAATGACCTTCTCTTTACATGTAACTGAACTACTGACCGAAGAAAGGAATTAGCCGGATTACCATGTAAACAATGGCAAGCAAGCCGATATCAAAGTGGAGTTTCCACCTTGAGAAGTTCCTCTCTGCCACAATTGCCACAACAAAACATTGCGCCATGCTAAAAAAACACTGTTCTGTTGTCATGAGCATCTTGTTGGGGGTACTCCTTGAGCAGCCCAGCCTATAGAACCATCCACAAGGACCATGTGATGGTAGAGAGCAACATAAGGAATGTGCCTATTAGCCACATACCTTGACTAGAAACTTGTGAGGAATGTGATGAGGAGCCTGTGCCAAAGGCACGGTGATGGTTGATGGGGCTAAATGATGGCCCCATGTAGCAAGCAATAACCAATGCTCCAGCAAGGCAAAGCGTTACACCAGCGACCTTGGCTATGTCGGATGAGCTCCTCAATTTCACCTCCTCCATCCTGCCATACCATAGGATAGGATGGCATGCAATCAACAATCCAAACGTATCCAACTGAGTTGCCACTAGTAATTCTTTTCTGATGTAGTCGAATTGAGATAATATTAGGAAAAGACAGGATTTACCTTACAATTACCATTCGTCCCTCTTCTCTCCTGAAACTTATCTATCTCCAACTTTTATTTATTTATTGTAGTTGTGCGCTTGTAAAAAGTGTGGTTGGAGGAGACTTCATACTTTCATCTTCGGTGCGACAATTGGCTGGCATCACTACCCCAGCCAAGGAAATAATTATTACCTAGTTGACAAATTCATTTCCTTAGTGGTTGGGCACTGCCAAGAAATATAATTACCTTGTTGACTAGTGTGCATGGATTTCTATAATTTAAATAAGGCTACAGCCAAAGATGAGTATCCTATGCCTATAGCCGACATGTTGATCAATAGTGCTTCTGGTAATAAAGTCATTAGCTTTCTTGATGACAATGCTAGATATAATCAAATCTTTATGTCTGAAGAAGATATGTCTAAAATGGCCTACATATGTCTTGGTTTTATTGGTTTGTTTGAGTGGGTTGTTATGACATTTGGTTTAAAGAATCCTGGTGCTACTTATCAAAGGGCTATGAATTTTATTTTTTCATGAGTCGCTTGGAAATTATCCTAGAATTCTACATTGATGATATAGTTGTTAAATTGGCGGCTTTTGATTCTAATTTAGCCGATTTGCACAGAGCCTTTGAAAAGATGCGCTAGTATGGTTTAAAGATGAACCCACACAAATGTGCTTTCGGTGTGTCGGCTGGAAAGTTTCTGGGTTTTATCATTCATGAGAATGGCATAGAAGTTGATCCTAACTGAGTAGAGGCTATTCGCAAAGTAGCAGCTCCGATGTGCAAACTTGATATGCAGAAGTTTTTTGGCAAGGTGAATTATCTGCGGTGATTCATCTCTAATCTTGCCAGGAAGGTGGATGTTTTCACTCTAATTCTTCGGTATCGGTATGCAAACTTCGTTGGAAAGTAGCAGCTCCAATATGCAAACTTGATATGCAGGATGCTGATTTCACTTAGGGGCAGAGCAGCAAAGGGCTTTTGTGAAGATCAAGGAGTATTTATCTTCGGTGTCGGTGCTTAAGGCGCCAAGAAGTGGTGTTGCTTTCAAATTATATATTGCCGCTGAAGATAAGGTTATTGGTGCTATTTTACTCAAGAAACCGAAGGAAAGGAGCATGTTGTCACATATTTAAGTAGGAGATTGATTGACGCCGAAACAAGGTACACGTTCATTGAGAAGTTATGGTTATGTTTGTTTTATGCGTGTACCAAGTTGAGATATTACTTGTTATCTAGTTCTTGTGTAGTTACCTGTCAAACCGATGTTATTAAGTATATGTTGCGTAATCCCATCATGAGTAGAAGAGTTGGGAAGTGGGCTTATGCTTTGATCAAATATGACTTGGCTTATGAACCTTTGAAATCTATGAAAGGCCATGTTGTAGCTGATTTTATAGTAGAACATTAGGTTGATGGTTCTTATGAACTAGACGTGGCTTATGTTACTCTTACTCCATGGAACCTTTACTTTGATGGATCGGTTTGTGATGAAGGGCGAGTAATTGGTGTAGTACTTATCTCACCAGGAGGTGCTACTTTTGTTTTTTCTAGCCTAATATAATTTCATTGTACTAATAATCAAGCTGAGAAGCATTGTTGTTCGGTTTGGAGTTATTGCATTCCATGGGGGTAAAGCATGTTCAAGCCTTTAGGGATTCTCAGTTGGTAGTCCAGCAAGTTTCGGGGGAGTTTCGATGCTTTGATAGAGTTCTGAATTCTTATCTCGAATGGTCTTGGGATATCATTCATTCTTTTGATGAATTTGAGATTCGTCGTACATTTAGAATTACAATTCTAGGGCTAATGATTTGGCATGGAGGGTATCTAGCTATCGTGTGTCTAAAGGGAAGTTTCATATCTGATGTATCAAATGGGTTTCCGATCTTTCGATGAGAGCTGAGGATAACTCGATTTGGATAGTTGCTATTCTTGCTATGCCAAGAACAACCCCGAACCTGCAAGCAAATTGAAGAACAAGAAAGAATGAGTGGACAAGCAAATAGCACACAGACCTTGCCTGAAGGATGAATCTCTCAAACACAAAATGAGGTTCTGAAACGAGTAAAACAGGTGCTCAGCTGAGTCACGAGTTTACAAGGAAGAAGCAGCAACTTTCTTTCAACAAAACAAAACCTAAAACTGAATGGTGGCTTCTACTAGTATTTATAGGTGGACTAGCCACGAGTTGGAGGAAACCCTAAATGTCCACCCCATAATGGGCAAAAACTAGGCCAAAAGCCCATTTGTTGGCTGCTTCCACTAGCAGTCCAAATTGATGTATGAGTCTTATTTTGATGATTCTGATATGCTCCTTTTGAATCTGGTGATGTGGTTGGATCCATGTGAAAGTAGAGGTCGCGATCTTTCCAACAAGTACTTATTTGCCTTCATTACCCTTCATAGTAATGACCTATGCCAACTTTAATCCGATGCTATTTCTTGGCCATTTCGGAGGATCTAAACTAGCAGCGATGTGCTGTTTGCTGGTCAGAACGGATGCTTTGAACTAGCTTCCTGAGCGCCCTTCCTTGTTTAGGTCCTCTCTTTCATTCCTAAGCATGATACAATCATCGCAAGATTTTAGTAGCATCCCATCTTGAAAAGAGATCATGTGGTTTGCTAGGAATGACTTAACCTGATAATTAAGTTGGTGAGCTCAAGCATGAGTCATTGGTCCATCATATTCATGTTTGATTGCATCATTGGCAGTGATGTCCTTATCAATATCTCTAAAGAGTCGATGCTCAAAGAGGCTTGCATGCTGAAACTGCATGCGCCGGACTGTCCGGTAAGAGGCACCGGACTGTCCGGTGGCTCGTTGGACTGTCCGGCAAGAGGTGCCGGACTATTTGGTGCATTGAAAAGACGTCCGATTTTGGCTTTGGATGATCCGGCAAGTAATGTGGCCGATCTGGATGATTGGAGGAAGCCTTTTATTGCATATTTACAAGATCCAATTGCCAGAACAGATTGGAGGGTTCGGCGAGCTTCTTTTATGTATGCCTTTATTAATGATGAATTATACAGTCAAACCGTTGGTGGTGTTATGCTCAAGTGTTTAGGTTCTGATGACACTGTGTTAGCTATGGCAGAGATGCATCAAGGTATTTGTGGTACTCATCAATCGGCATTGAAGAAGAAATGGCTTTTGAGAAGGGCTGGGTTTTATTGGCCTAGTATGATTGCCGATTGTTTTAAGTATTACAAAGGATGTCAGGTGTGCTAAAAGTTTGGAGATCTACAAATGGTTCCTGCTGCCAAGATGTATCCTATTATTAAGCCTTGGTCATTCAAAGGATGGGGCCTGGATTTCATTGATGAGGTTCGTCCATCATCTTCCAAGGGGCATCAGTTTGTTTTGATGGCTGCAAATTACTTAATTAAGTGGACTGAAGTCGTTGCCTTGAAGAACATGACGCATAAAGAGGTAATTGAGTTAATTACTGAACATATCATTTGTAGATTCAGTATTCCTCAAACTTTAACTACAGATCAAGGTGCTTCTTTTATGTCTAAAGAGGTGTGTGAATTTGCTGAATCTTATAAGATTATGTTGCTCAATTCTTCTCCATATTATGCTCAGGCCAATGGTCAGGATGAGTGTAGTAATAAAGTGGTTATTAATCTTATTAAGAAAAAGATTGCCAATCACCCTTAGCGTTGGCATGAGGTCTTGTCTGAAGCTTTATGGGCTCACAGAATATCTAAACACCATGCTACTAAATTTTCTCCTTTTGAGCTTGTGTATGGTCAGGATATTATACTACCTATAGAGGTAAATTTGGATGCATACAGGTTTGCTAGACAAAATGACTTGGATGTCGGCGAGTATCATGACTTGATGATGGACAACATTGACGAGGTGATCGACAAGCGATTGATGGCTTTGAAGGATATTGAGAAGGACAAGCTCATGGTTGCTAAAGCATACAACAAGAAGGTGAAGGCCCAGTCTTTTTAGGTTGGAGAGCTCGTATGGAAGATGGTGCTGATTGAAAACTAAAGACAGATGATTTAGCAAGTGGTCTCCAAGATGGGAAGGTCCATACAAGGTGAAGCGGGTGGTTCCTGGTAATGCTTAGATGCTGGAAGATTTGCAAGGTAATGAATTGCCCAAGGCGTTGAATGGCCGCTTCTTGAAGAAATATTACCCAAGTATGTGGCAAGATGCTTAAAGGGCGATGTGTTACATCGGAGGTTTAATTTGCTTCGGAATTATTCTATTATGAGAAATCTACTGATTCTCAAAGGTGTAAGTAGTTCTGGTGCTTTTTGTTCATGTCCTTCACAAAAAAGGTAGGGGGCATGTGTTGAGCACCAATTTGGGCAGGCCTATATTGGCTGCCTCCACCAGACTATCCAGTGGAGTTTGTCGGACTGTCCAGTGGGACCGGACTATCCGGTAGGGCACGCCGGACTATTCGGTGGAGTCGAGTCTGAGTAGAATCTCGTGATTTGTGCGAGATCTCGTAGAATTAGACTTGTACAAGGGTCAATATCGAGTTGATGTTTCATCTTGCCTAAGTCTTTATTATAACCACCCGCCCTGTTTGAGGCAGTGGCTAGGCCTGAGCCAGAATGAATAGTCTAGTAGCTGCCGTGTTGGCGCACAAGGGCTAAGGGATGGGTTGTGTGCCGAGGGGGTGTCGTGGGACACTAGGGTGCAGCTAGGTGGCCCGGATCCCTGAAGCATTGCTATACGATGAAATGATGGCGAAAGGCTTGGTTTAGAATTCGGACGCTTATGGCAGTAAGCTATCGCTGAGCCAACTCATGGGAATAGTACAACTTAGGCCAGTGGTAAAATCTATTTGAATAGTCCACGTCCACTGGTATGGATGGGTTACGACTTGGTTTCTCAGCTAGCATTTTCATAAAGGGTTGGTTTTGGAATAAAATGGTTATGGTTTTGGTTTTAGAGCTAGCAAATTGTGTTGGCTAGAATGGCATAAGCCACGATGGCAAACCTTTTTGAGAAAAATCTTGTCTCCAGAATGATTAAACCTTAAGGTTGGAAAATTTTTGTGTCTAAAAAACGGTTTGAAAAATCCTTCTGTCCCATATCTTACTCTATTTCAAAAAGTTTTGATCCTCTCTTACCCCAATGGCCATCGCTAATCAGTCAAGCTTCTACCAAAAAGATGACGACATCCTGTACAACACACTAAAAAGCTAGGTCAAATGGACATAAGCTCTAGGCCATGCACACGACAAAGTGATGGGACAATGTTGAAGGGATCAGTGCTAGACATAAAAGTGAGGCATCACCATCATGACGCTAAGATATGGCCCACCTTGGCCAGATATTTGACACTATGGATAACCGTGGCACGTGCACCAAAAACCGAGAAAGACAATGATATGACCCCCTTAATGTGCTAAATCAAAGCAACATAGTGGACTAATGACATCTCAGGCAAAGCTGTGCACCAACCATGCAGCGCCATCTGGCACCCTATTTGTCACCATGGATGTCAAGCACTGTAGAAGAAACCCTAAGGGAGCCACATGACATGCTAGCTACCTGCTTAAAAGCTCAACAAAGGGCCTTAAGTCATCAAGAACCAAGCAGCCATGGCAAAAGAAACTCCAAGCCTCACCAGCCACCCTATGACCCTTAAAAAGAGGAAGCACATAGACCTCTTGGTGGAAATTCTAGTGCTAGAAGGCATACCCATTATCTTCCCAGAGACCGACAGCAAGCCAGAAACCCCAAAATCCCTCCCACATCCTCCACCAGAGCTAGCAGAACCCCTCACCCTAAAGAGTATTCCAGCACCTAAGCTAGAGTTCCTGAACGAGGAGGAGCTACCGAGAGCTCCACCACCAAGCCCTGCCACGCACCGCAAATCGAAAGCTCCATCAACAACCACGTCAATAGAAGCAAGTCTAGAACCTTCAGGCATTGCCTCACCTTAAGGACTAACCAAGGAAGATGACCCTACAACCTCAGCTCAATAATCGTCAGGAGTCACCACCATCTGCTCTAGTGAAGAGTCCTTCGAGGAAGTATGTATCTAGCCCCTTTCGGGAGTGAAGCCGTGAGTTAATTGTAGTTGTAGCCCCCTTGTTAGAGTAAGCAGTGTAGATCATGGGTGTTGTAGCTATTGTGTTGTTACCTGTGCTTGTAACGGTTGTGTTGTGCTAGTTGTGGATCGAGCCCTGCATGCACAGATCAAATGAAAGCGTCACCTATGTCTGTTTTTGCTAGAAAGAGAAAGGCTTTCCCAAGCTCCTAAGAGATACCATGTGGTACCTCAGGGTCCTAGGATACCTAGAGTACTAGAGAAGAGCGTTGCTTGAGAGAGGAGAATGAGCATGGACGGTCAACCAGTACATTTGAGAGAACTCCACTCTCATTGGATAGTACTCTAGAGCCATCAGTCAACGGTTCTACGAAGTCTGTCGCATTTTCGTCTGTGATGCAATAAAGAAGTTGTACTCAACCTATCACGGGCTGTGCAAAACACTCCTATGAGATTCTTCTCATCCCTGAATAAGTTAGCCACAAGTTGGCTCAAGAGGATCCACATCTTGATGCAGATCAAAGAGTTCAAAGACCCCATCATAGCCGACCTTGTTCAGCACTTAAACACCTTGGATGATGAGTATGACATGATGAGTCTCCTGTACAACAGATTGGTAGCTGAGAATCAAGAAGCAGAAGAGCAACTGTCCCCGCACAGGACCAACCTATTGTGGCAAAAACCACTGAACAATACTATCCTCGGATATGGAGCAAGAAAAAGAAGTTTGTTTGGGCCTCACTACCCAGCCCTAGGGGAAATGCTGCACAACATGATGGGAGGAACATCAGGCCCTCCTAACCAACCAAGGCAGAGTCACCCAAGTAGTTTTGAGCACCCCTGGCCTAATCAGTTGCAGATCCATGAAACAAACTCAGAAAACCATGTGATCAGGATGATAGAGCAAGCATGGGCACATTCTTGATGCTCTCGCTGCTAGAAGCAGGACCCAGCTTATAGTAGTAGAATGAGGCATCCAGCAATCAGAAGATGAAGATAGTCCTATTCAAGTAGCCACGTTAGAGTATTCAATCTCTTTGATTTTAATGCTTGTTTGTAGTGTTTGCCTTTCTACCCCTGTCAAGTGTGGTTTTGTTAAAGATAACATCCTTAGAGCTAAAACTTATCCCCGTTCTTCTTCTCCCCTGAAAACCCATCTGATAAAAAAAGTGTCTTCTGAGAGAAGCCACCCGAGGAAGAGCCCCAGTCTAGGGAAGGTATAGTCAGTAGCTGACAAAGCCTTGCCCAAGGAAGGCACAATGAATGGCAAAAAAAATTAAGGAGTTAAGGTAGCATAGTAAAAAGGAATAATGACCCTAGGAAAAAAGATAAAACCGGAGGAAAATATTCCATACCACCCACCTGCAAATAGTAACACCACAGTTCCCTGATGCTCGCATCTTCTCATTGCCTCCATCTTTTTTCCTTCACCCCTCGCACCTGGTGCCCCAGCCCGCCACCCAACTTCCTTTGTCCCATTGCATGCGCACGCCTCCCACGGTCCACTGCCTCCTTATGTAGCATGCCCTTGCCCAGCCGCCGGCCCCTACCCCCTTGTTGACCTCACACCGCCACGTGTCCCTGCTCCATCGTTGATGTATCCCTGGCCCGACAGTCACTCGCCACCGACTACGCGTGTCCCCACTTCATCGCTGAGTGATGAAAAGCCCTCCACTCAACCCTCGCCCACGTGCCGCCGCATGTTCCCACTCCACCCCCACCGCTCGTGTCACCTCGGTGCACAGCACACCGCACCGCAACCACCACCCCCACATGCGTGGATAAAACCCCCTCCCCTGAGCTCAACTGCTCACTCACCCAGTGGAGCAAACCCACCACCATACCACCCTCACTAGCTAAACCAGCAACAATTCCTCCCATGATCGATGATACTTGGGTAAGACAGTTCCTTCTAGGCTTCTATGCTAGTGCCATCTTCATCATTCCCCTTTGTTTCTTCTTCCTCTAGGAAATCCATCACCCTCTCCCCTGGGAAGAAAACCACCCGAGTCATCCTAAACCATCCGCCAACTCCACCATCAGATAATGAACCTAGCAATCTTTATACTCATCCTCATTCAGTGCATACTCATCATCAACATCCTAAAGATCCTCATCCAACTCATGAACTATTTTGTGCGAGCTGTTGTTTGTGAGCTCCACTTGGCAGCAGACCAAAGAGATCAGCAGTAAATCCCCCTACTCCCTAGATTCCACCCGGGTTATGATTTAAGAACCTAGGGTCTACACCCCACTACACTACATACTCTTTGCTGAGATCCTTGTCCTATTCGTCCTAGTACTCCTCCGGTTGATTGCCCTCCCTTAGGCAAAAAAGAAAGAAGACGAAGCTTCCTGCTAACAAAGTTGTGCCAAAATGTTGAAACCCAAGACAAGGCCAGAAGCAGGAAAGAAGATTGATGAAGGGGTGCTTTGGGCAAAAAGGAATGTAACGAGAAGAAGGCTATCCTAGATAGTTGTTCCTTCACCATCCCACCCTCCATCTGTTGATGCAACAGTAGTAGTTGGAAAACACAACAGCTCCCCACTTCCAAAAGAGTGCCTAACCTATTCAAGAAGGGGTATCCGCCCTATTTAAGTGGGGATAGTCTCCCTTTTGTTAGCACTGGTGCAGGATAGTCCGGACCCTAAGGCCTGCAAATTTTTGGATAGGTCGCTGGTTTGTGCCAACAAGAAGAGCAGTCTAAACGGGAAGAGAAAGTGCCTTGCTGAATTTTGCTGCTGCTGCCACCTAGAAGACACCACCTGAAGGTTCCAGGCAAAATAAGACAACCCTGGGAACTGCCATTGGTAGGTGAAGATCTCCCCAGAACAACCTTCTGAGCTCATGAAGTGGAAGATGTTTTGTGTGTGGAAGGCTTGCACGACAGCTTCACAGATGAAGAAATCGAAAATGACAAAATGAGCTCAAGCCATAAAAGCAGTTGCTGCTAAAGTTCCACATGCCATTCAGTGTGAAGAATCAAGTTTCTGTTATAATCAAAAGTTGTTTAGCTGAAGTAAAGCTATCCCTGTAAACCCTCTAAGACAAATCTTGAGAGATTCATTTTAAGTGGCATATGTTTATAACACCCCAAAATTTAGTGCCGGAAAATTTCTCCTAATCTCCCTCCCTCTAAATTGAAAATCAAGTTTTCAAAACCTTGCTTGTTGTCATGTGTGTGGTTTATGAGCTCAACAAAAACCTCTCTGAATCTCCAAATATTCCAAAATAATTCCTCCCAATTTCCAAATACAAAATGCAAAAGAGGAAAAACAATGCATGGGCCACCCCCTCTCCATCTCCCCTACACACCTGGCCTTTCCCCCCTCCTTCCATAGCCCATCCCCTCTCCCCCATTCCCCTTTCATCCCAGCCCATCGCCGGCCCACCTCCCTCTACCATAGCCTACCAACACCCACTGTGCTCCTCTCATTGACATCGCAGCCCCACCTATCAGCACCCTCCCCCTCCCTATCTTCTTGGTCTGTGCGTCGTGTCATTCACATCGCAACGTGACACACAGACGCCGGCCCCACTACGCTCTGGCCCTGCCTCCCTCACCGGCCCCTCACCATCCCCACCGCGACACTACGCCATTCCACACCATGCACCCTGCACCCCATGCCACGCCCCTTCTCTTCCCTCTCCTCAATTTTCCACCGATGCCACCTCATCCACCTCTCCTTTCCCCTGCTATAAATAGCAGCCTCCCGCTGCTCGTCACTCCACCCCACACCCCACCACACGAGCATGCCATGATTGGCCTTGGCACCTTCGACGTCGCTAGCCGCAAGCACACGACCCTCCTTCCATTGAGCTCGCCACTGCACCAAGCTTCCCTACTGCCACCGCCAGCCAAAAATTCGCCACCATTACCGCCTTCACACCCAATTCTTTTTTCCACGAGCCCCGCCACATCACTTCCCTATCACCCCAATGCTTTACCACCTCCTCTACACCACCACCAGTCCTACCACCACGCGGACCCTCACTGTTGGAGCACGCTCCGCACCGCCATTCTATGGGAACCCCACCACCGGCCACCAAAGCCTACACCCAACCCCATCACTAGAACCACCTCGCCAGCCTCGTCGTCGCACAACTACTCCTGTTGACGGAACTGTTCCACCAGCGGCAAAACCACCGACGAACCACCGCTACTCCCCACACAGCCGGCTCAATCAGTTGGTTGGACCGGTGCCATCACCCCCATGACGTCGTCGCCTTCTCTGCTGGCACTGCCATGTGGGCCCACGCCGGACGGCTTTAGCTGCGCCATCACGGACTGTCCCTACCGCCTAGGCCGTCCTAGCAGGCCACTAGGCCGCGTGCCTGAAGCACCAGTCCGAAATGCCACCGGCCCAGTTTGTTTTCCCCATGAGCCAAAAGCAATAGTTTGCCTAAGAAAAGTCCAAATCCACCCCTTGAACCCCTTCAGAAGTCTACTGCTACCTCCTCTACACTAAATACTACATTTATTCTCTGTTTCAACTTCAATTTAGGTAATTTTCGTGCCTAAATTCATCAAAAATCAAGCTCTACCTATTTATACACCTCACATAGTCTGTTCCTCTGGTCGGAAGACACCACCATGTCATCATGACGTCATCCTACACCCAATCAGTGCTTCACACTGGTCCCACAAATATTGTGAGCCTGGTGATTGGTGCCATTGATCTCCTACTTTCTATAAACTCAAGAGGGTCCTGATCTCGATTTTAGAAGATGACGATCCCAAAAATCATCTAAAAATCGTCACCACTTGCATTGCATCAAAGTCTCACTCTCATCTTCCACAAAATCCTTTCACCCCACCATCATCATGCGACCACCATCCTGACAGTTCTGTTTCTACCTCAGCCACCCAGGCCCGCTACCTTGGCGTTATCGCAATGAACATTACCACACCCGCCAACGTTGCCGACAACTCGCAGCCCAACACATTGCACCCCGCACTTTACCTGAACCAACACCACTAGTAAGCACCACTAACAAAATACCACATAGTCCATACCCGCTTCAAGCACCATTTTACTTCCATTACTCCCCAAGTTGTGTTGAGCTTATGTATACCTCGATGTGTATGTTTTCCCTTTTTATACATGTAGGTTATACCTAAGATTTTAGACAGTACGACCCTCGCAAGGACTTTCAGTTGCTGAAGGAAAGCAATCATTGTTTGCAATAGATGCTATATCAGCACGCTTTGTGGATGGCACACCATTGCGCCCTGCAGTTGGTATGCCAACGGCTCAGCATATGATGTACCATCGATCCCTTTTGTTGATGCACCAACGTATTCAGGAGATGATGTACCCTCACCCCCAGCCATCAATGTAAAGTCAACAAAGCGAACAGTAAGCCCACTGGAATGCCCACTTGATGCATAAATTTCCTAGTATTTGCAAACACAACCTTTGGCCTGATAATCATCTAAAAGTTACAAGTTTTGCTTGCTAAGGAAACCCAACAAAATATAACCACCTAAACGTATGCCAATGGCTCGGCATATGATGTACCATAGATGTAATCACTCATTTAATTATCAATCATAATCTTGTTTTTCATACTCTGGGTTATGGGTGTGGATCTTGATGGTCGTGGATGTGTGGTGTGATTTTGAAATAAAATGGGGAAGAACCATGGCAACCGACTTTGTTAGAATATGGCTTTGACCGAAACAGCCATTTCAAGGGTAGGGTATGAATGGGTAAGTGCAACTTGTAGTTACCCTAGATCCCAGACTTTGTGGAAAAGACTAGGTTTGTGGATGCTCGCGGTGTCGAGCAGTGGAAAAGTGGGGATGGTTATACCTGTGCTCTGTAAGGACTGAGTTCATGTTTCATCTTGCCTAACTCTTTAGCACAACCACATGAGAGACAATGGACCAGCCTCATTGGTCTCCTGGTGTGATGAGTGAATGTCAATGAGCTCAAGCCCTCCGATGGAGAGGAGGCCCTCCGATGGACTGGAGGTAGAAGAAGGAGAAAGGCCTCGATGGACTAAGGCACATGTCCTCCAATGGATTGGAGGCTCAAGACAGAAGGCATTTCGAGGGAGCTTTGGCAGCTTCAACTCGAACCACCACGCAAGCTTCCAAGACTTGGCGAGTGGGTTGAAACTCGTCAAGATAGAAGATTGGGCCAAGACCCAGCCCAAGAAGCCTACAAAATAAAGTTTCTCGGTTTCTAATTTCAAAACCAGGGGAAGCTTCTAGACTAAGGGGAAGCTTCTAGACTACTAGCTATGTGGCATAAATCCAAGCGAGGCGTGAAGAAGAAGATCAAGGCATCAATGTAGTCGTCCATTTGTATCGTTTACATTTCAGCCCCTCTAGGCATTTGTAATATAGGGGTCTTAGTGTAAACTGAGTCAGTTAGGTATGGGGTATAAATAGACTTGTGGACCGTTGGACTGTTGACGGACGCTCCGGCCGAGTTAGCTCTGCCCCGATCTTCTTGGTGTGGTGCCCCAAAGTCACGGTCGTAGTCATTACGTTGTCAGAGCTCCTCTGCGTGCCATTCCGCGCGCGATCTTTTGATGTTGTTGCGCGCATCCTGCCTCCCGTTGATGGCCTGACGGGCATCGAGGGCTGCTGGAGGGTTGGCCAGAAGGAGGTGATGAGCTGCTTGAGCGAAGATCTGGCAGTATGCTTCCCCCCTCCGGAGTCTGAGGAAGAGTGTCCGCCAGCCGCACCAGGACTCCCCCTGGTTGACTCGGGGTGCCCATAGCTGCAGCGAAGTCGGGTAGCAGGTTGCGCCCTGGTGGTAGAGGTGGTCGGGGTTGAGCGTGGTTCTCTGCGTCGCATGCCCTTCCCCCGTGATCTCACTGGTACTGCTAGGCCTGCATGTGCCGTCGGTCGTGCCGCTGACTGTTTCTTTGACAGTGGAACTCAGCTTGCTCCGGCATCTCGCCCGAGTTGATCATCTCATCCTGTGAGACGGGTAGGGTCAGGTCTTGATTCCCCGCGTTGTGGTGACGACGGATGTTGCGGCGCCAGTTGCGACACCGCTGCTGCTCACGCTGCTGAGGTGTTTCCCCATTGAAGGAAGGCTTGTGACTAGAGACAGGGTCATCCTCCATTGGCACGTTGATGACGAGTACCTCGGAGAAGTGCGTTGGTGCCCTCGAGCTTGCCCGATCGTCGAGGAGCATCAGCGACTCCTCTGAGCAAAGCCCAGAGTTAGGAAGCGTGGATCCCGATGCCATAGTCATCGGAGGTTGCTTGCTTCTTAGCTCGGGGGGAGACTCCAGGTTGCAGACCATCTCGATGCAGGAAGGCTCGCTGCCCTCTCGAGGGAGAGGTGGCCGAGTCAACTGCTGTGGATGCTTTGGATGTGCGACCTCTGACTTTGCCACCGTGCACGCGCTGCGCCACGTGGTGGTCCTACCGCTCGGGGTAGAGTTGATGATGAGGCCCAAGCGGAATCCAGTTACCGGCTCCTCGACCGCGTGATAGACGTCATCGTCCACGAGTGGCGTTGACGTTGACCCTAAGGATGGTCTCGTCTACTTTTCTCCGCCCCCTCCTTGAGTCAAGGTGGCTGAGGCTGCAGTTGACGACGCGGGCTGGCGGTCTCCCGTCGTGCATCCTCATTGTGTTTGAGGAGAACCGTGGTGCGAGGAATGAACGGTAGATGCGACGAAGTCGATTAACGAGTTGCCGTGGCGTTGCGAGGGCCGTGGGGAAGCTTGGAGGGAGCCCAATCTTGCGCGTGATCTGTGGCTTTAAACCTTCGGCCATCGGTCGGGAGCAAAATCAAAGGCTATCGTCGTGGTGGGGTCACCAGCGCGGGAGTCGAGGATGTGTGGCGAGCCTCTGGTCACCTCGGTTTCTTCTCCCGACTGATCTGAGTCTAGATCCGAGTTGGGGAAATGGAGAGCGCGGTACGTCGAGTCGGCGAAGACGGGGTCACCGATTGGGGTGGAGGAGTGGGAGCAGATCTACGCCCGACTGACGCCGCGACCGCCTGTCCAGGTCCCGACCTAGATTGAATCGGGGAGTGGCTCGGCGCCATGCACCCAGGTGGGATGAATCGAGGCTGAGTGGCCTTGGTAGGCTAGTTCATTGATGCTCGAGGACAAGCTGGCTCGACACTGGTGGTGGCCGATCGCTGGCCTGCCGCTCGCTGAGCAGATCCAGGTGCTAGTGAAGTTAGAGGAAGCTTCGGAGTTGGCGACGGTGCTTTGTAGCTACGCGCCTCCCCCATGGCACTGATGAGACGGTGCAGATCGCCAGATTGATCGGCGATGAATGAGATGGATCCAAAGCAGATCATCTCGCTTGGAGCGAACTTGCCGACGTTGTCAATGAGGTTGGCCATGGAGCTAGCTCGATGTCGATGTCACCGAGCCCCTACCTGGCGCGCCAACTGTCGGGGTTTAGTACCGGCAGTGCACCACAGGACGGGTCACGTGGAGCTTTTGTGGCTCGGCGGGATCGACGTAGCTCGATGGTTCGCCGAGAAAGCGACAGGGACATGAGGATTTAGACAGGTTTGGGCCGCGAGATGCGTAAAACCCTATGTCCTATGTGCGGCTGATTGTATTGCGTCGAGTTCTCAAGGTTACAATGAAGGCTAGGGCTAGATTGCGATGGGAGTTGATGTTCTACATAGGGGTCCATCATGCGCCTTATATAACCTGATGGAGTCTTGGGTTACAAGTTGATTTTCTTCTATATCTCCTAGTCAGTTCAGATTACATGAGATCAAACAGAATCTAAGTTTCCATCGCATCTCTGTCAATCTCCTCAAATCTTGGAACCAGAGTCTGAGCTAAGCTTCCTTGTTTTCTCTCCAGATCACGCCGTTGCTGCCTTGCACTCCAAGCCATTACGACCGTATTTGGACCCGAGTTAAGCATCTGGGCCCATGACATCAGCTGCTCGCCTAACTCAGGCCCACTGTTGGCCCATGTCCTGGATCCACGCCATGTGGAGCCAGGAGATATCTATCCCCCACACTGCCGTACTCTTAGGATGATGTTGGTGGATAGGGATGCCACCATTAAAAAGCTGGAGAAGTTAGCTGCCCCCATTCCCTCTTTATATTGTGAGTTTTGTGTTGCTCAAACTATGGTGATTGAAGGACTGAGGGAAGACAAGCCAAACTTAGAGGAGGAGAATGCTCATTTGTTTGAGGTGCTCAATTGGATGTATGCGAGAGAACCCCAACTAAGGATGATTCTATAGAGCACCAAGAGAGGTGAGGGTGATGTGAGTGGACTTGGGTTAGGAGAGTGCAGTACTTTGGTGAGAGGAAGAGTACCCTGATTAAGCTTAACACTGCCTCTCCCCAACCTATACTTATTGTTGATGGGGTTTACCATGAGCCTCCCAAGCTTGCCCCGAAGAAGCAGTTTTGGACACCCAAGCCATCTTAGGCAAAGTTAGACAAGATTGTGACTGAGATTCTTAAGCCTTTAGCAAGGAGAGGACCCAATAGCTTGCACCACCCAAGGCTACCCCACTACACTCTAGGCAAGCTAAATCAGAGCCTAACCCACCTACCAAGGGACATGTCTACCACTATGAGTTTCGCTAGTGGAATGGTCACATGGAGAAGTTCTGTGTCAGGAGGAAGCGGGTTGGGAGGTAGGAGACAGCCTGGGGGGAACCAGGATAAGTTATACCAGGGTGGTAGGTGTCGGGGTTTAGTACCGGCAGTGCACCACGAGATGTATCACGCAGTGCTTTTTGGGGTAGGCGAGATCGACCGTAGCTCGATGGTTCGCGTGTAACGCGACAAGAGACAAGAACACACAATTTATACAAGTTCGGGCCACAGAAAGCGTAATACCCTACGTCCTATTTGTAGCTGATTGTATTGCTTTGAGTATG
This sequence comes from Paspalum vaginatum, assembly GCA_030272315.1. Lineage (NCBI taxonomy): Eukaryota > Viridiplantae > Streptophyta > Magnoliopsida > Poales > Poaceae > Paspalum > Paspalum vaginatum. The sequence goes on along the minus strand of CM059018.1, from coordinate 29,639,742 downwards.
TATGAGGGCTGGAGAGATTGGAGAATCTGTTTGAGGTGGAGAGGGATGTCTTTGGGAGGGGTCCCTAGCCCGGCTTATATAGTCCGGCGTGGCTTGGGTTACAAGGAGTTCTGGTCCTACTAGGATTGGTTTCATCTCCTACAAGGATTCTCTTAGATCTTCCTTGTACAGGTCGAGTCCTTGTCTTGTGCGCCAAGTCAGTCGGTCGGCTCCTGAATTGGGCCCTCCAACGGCCCATATAGAGAATACGCTTTATGAGGACCCATGGGATATCTATGCCCCACAGTAGGCAAGTTCCTCCATATCGCGGTGAGATGAGAGACCGCTTTGCTGGTGGTCAGAGAGGATGTGGCTTTCAAGCCCATGCTCTAGGTGGTGAGAGACGCTTTGCTAGCCGAGCTCCTAGTCATTTTTAGCCCGGCTATGGACCTCGGGACCGAGGCTTTGGTAGAGGTTTTGAGAGTCCACACTTTGGAGGTCCTGGTTACCCAGATCATCATGATGATTACTTTGACTATGCTTACCACCTTTGAGCAGATGGCTGGGCACTGGTGCAATAGTTTTACTAACCCAATGCCGAACCATTTGCTCACTCTCGGTTTCCTTGATTATGCAGTGGGAGCCAATGGACTGGCTCCATTGCCTCTGGAGTGATGAGTGATTGTCAACAGAAGCTAAAGACCCAAAAGGACTTTGGCATAAGACCTCTAATGGACAGTAGGCCCATCGACGGTCGGGAGGTAGATGGAAGTTCTCCGAAGGATGGGAGGCATGCTCAATGTCGGTCGGCCATGGGAGTTTGGTACATGTAGGAGTGGCACGGTGATGGCAGGAGTAAGACCTCCGAAGGACTGTGAGGTGACCCCGATGGATAGGGGATGCTGGGTGCCACCGCAGTGCTCCAACCTAAGTACATGGCGCAAAGACATGCGAGGGCATTGGCGGATTCACTCAAACCCGTCACCCTACCACCAAGTTCCCAGACTCGGCGAATGGGCACAGTTCTCGCCGAGATAGAGTGAAGTGGGCCTTTCCAGGCCTAGCCTAGGAAGGAAACCCTAAAGTTTCTCGGTTTCTGACTTCAAAACCGGGGGTTGATAGGCGGATTTGGACTACTAGCCACATGGACCTCATCCGGGAGTTAGCATGCATGTGAAGAAGATCAAGACTTCATCGAGGTCGTCCATCCCTGAGATAGTTGAGACTTTTCTGTTTTGGCCCCTATGGGCGTTTCTGTAATATAGGGGTCTTAGTGTAAACTGTGTCAGTTAGGCCTGGGCTATATATACCTAAGTGGCTGGTCATTTAGATGACTCTTCCACCTCTAAAAACCCTAGGCTAAGTTTCTAACCAGCCAAGTTCTTAAAGTGAAAACCGGGTGCTAGTTTTGGATTTGGAGTCCCCTAGGGCAAGTACTTTGTATTAGTGGGAGAATGAAGGGTGGTAGGCTATGAGGAACCTCTTGTAAACTGATTTCCACTTCTAATCAAGGCAAGATTCGTCCCAATTTCGTGCTCATGTGTACAGCCATCTCCTTCCCCCTTCTCTAGTTTGGATTTTGGATGAAACTCAAAGGCTTTTGGTGATTTGCTTTGCTTGCATGTTAATCCTATTCTTTTGGCTCTTTTGGACTTGCTAGGATGTGGAGATTATAACCTAGTTCATCTCAATCCTATTTTTCTTAGCCTGTGGTTAAAATTTTATGATTTTTCAAGCCCGTTTGATTGGGTTTGGCAATTTTCTTTGCAGCCCTGTCTATCTGAAAAATTCCCTATCGGACTATTCGGTAGGGCATGTCGGACAGTCCGGTGGCTGCAGTGGTTTTGCCCCTAGATTTGGTTTAAATTTTTCCCAAGGGTTGTGGCTTGTTCTGGGTGGTTTTTGGGGTGCCTAGGATCATTCCTAAGGTCTTTAGCACCTTATTTGCTAAGAGGCCTTTGTGATCTCTAGGTGGTTCCTTTTGTGTTGTTTGGAGGCTTTTGCTTTGAGTGCTTTGCTTCTTCCGCTGTGCTTTTGCTTCGGTTTTGCATTCCCCTCTGCCTGACCATTCTCTTTACTTGCTATAAGTCTATGACTTTAGTGCGGTGAGTGTCAAGTGGCGGACTTGCAAGTTCCGTTGCCTCCGTGTCTTTGTTGTGTTGGCTTGCGGTTTTCTCGCTAGGTGCGTATCCTTTCAGTGGTCGACACCTTTGGAATGCTAGACACGTATCTGATCAATGGACGGTGTCTAGTTACATTCTCAAGCACCAATTTCAGGGGTTGTGACTTTGAGTTTTCAAGTGCTCCTATTCATCTGCCCTCTAGTCGCACATCTCAGTCCTACAATTGGTATCAGAACTGGTTAGGTTTCTTCATACCTTTATTAGTGAGAAACCAGTAGCGACTACGGCGCACTCTAGGAATGTTCCAGTTCTCTGCTCGGATCACTATCCCTACTGGAAGGGTAGGATGAGAGCTTTCTGGCTTAGCCAGAGTGAGGACATATGGAATGCTACTCAAGGTACGACTTTCACGGTGCTCCCCGTTGCCAAGCGTACCACACCGGCGCTTGTTTCTCAGCATGAGGTGAACTACATGGTGGTGAACTTTTCTCTTCTCTGGCCTTGGTCTGGCGGACTATGAGAGGGTGAGCCACCTTGATACCGCCCGTGAGCTCTGGTCCCTGCTCAGTGCACACCATGAGGGGACGGTGACAATTAAGGGTCGGCTTGTGGAGACTTATCGGTGCGAGTATGAGAACATCACATAGAAGTCGGGAGAGTCTGTGGATGCCTTGTTTGGTCGTTTTTAGTCGATCATCAAAAAGCTCCGTGTCAACTCTGCCCCCGCTGCTCTTCCATACACTGACCATCAGCAGGCTGTCAAGCTGCTGTATTCCTTGGACAGGAAAGTGTGGGAGATCAAGAAGAACTCCATTCTTGAGTCGGCAGGGTATGACACCTTGGGAGTAGAGGAGCTTTATAGCAAGCTCAAGGCCATAGAGGTTGATTACCAGATGATAGATATTCTCGATGGTACTAGCTCCAAGAGCCTAGCCTTGGCTTCTAGCTCCAAGGAAGTTGCTGCTAACCCCCGACTTCACGGTTTTTCATTCTCTGCTTTGATGTCTGTGACAAAGGTGCAGTTGGCATCACTTGGGGATGATGAGCTTTGTCTAGTGTCTAGTCGCTTTTAGCTTGTCTATGACAACCGAATGAGCAAGAAGAGGGGCGAGAGGCCCAAATGCTTCGAGTGCGGAGAGGTCGGCCACTTCATCGCCGAGTGCCCGAACAAGCAGAACGACTACTGCAAGAAGGGCAAGAGCCACTCTCGTGACTCCAACAAGTACCGCTCTAGCAGGCATGACTACGACAAGCGTGACCACGCCAAGCACTGCTCCGGTAAGATCAAGAACTTTAGGAAGGCTTTCAAGAGCTTCCAGGAGGACAACCGGAAGCAGAACAAGGCCTTCTTCGCCAAGCTTGGTAGTATTTGCAGCGGATCGTCCTCCTCCTCCTCCTCATCTTCATCAAGCTCAAGCGATGAGGAGATCAACACCATGTGGGACAAGAGGAGAGATCAAGGTAGTCTAGCTGGCACTTGAGGACAAGGACAAGGATGATAAGGGCAATGACAATGACTCCTTCGATGAAGAGGTAACTCCTAAGCAAGCTGAGATCCTTGATATGCTGGAGAGGAATAGTCGTGAGTTGAAAGCCCAGGATAAGTTGTTGGAGAAGGCAGCCAAGAAGCTACAGAATCAGAAAGCCAAGCTTGTTGATGCTTTGGCTGAGATTGAGAGGCGTAAGAGTGTGCAAGGCCAACCTAGTGAGTTTGAGTGCCCTACCTGTGAGTCTCTCATGAGTAACCTTTATGAGCAGAAGAGAAAGTATGCTCATCAGGTAGAGGAGATGGATCGGCTAAAGGTTGAGTTAGGCAAGCTCTAGTCTAAACTGGATGAGCCTACTTTGAGTGAGGTGCCTGAGTGTGAGTCTTGCCCCCACCTAGCTGTTGACATAGCTGAGCTAAAGGTGAAGTGTGTGGGGCAGCTCAAGGAGTTAGAGGAGCTTAGGGCTAGACCCATGCTTTTGGGTGCGTGCATGGTCTGTTTTGCCTTGAGGAGTGAGTTTGAGCAGGTTAGAGCTGACCTTGAGGTGCTTTTAGCACCCTCTGACACGTGTGAGAACTGTCTCACTTTAAGGGTGCAGTTGGTGGAGAAGGATGCCACCATTAGGAAGCTTGAGAAGTCTGCTCCCACGATTCCCTCTCTAGACTATCCCACTTGTGCTGCCTAGACTTTGATTCTGGAGGATCTGAGAGAGGTGAAGTTGATCCTTGAAGAGGACAACTGTAGGTTGTGGGAGGTGCTAAGCTAGATGTATGCCAGGGAACCTTAGCTTAGGATGATCATAGAGGCGAACAAGCGTGGTGAGGGTGACACTAGTGGACTTGGGTTAGGAGAGTGTAGTACCTCGGGTGAGAAGAAGAGTGCCCTGATCAAGCCTAACACTGCCTCTCCCAAGCCTAACTCTACTGTTGATGGCGTTTACCATGAGCCTCTCAAGGCTTCCCCAAGGAAGTCATACTGGACACCCAAGCCACCACAAGCCAAGCTAGATAAGATTGTGGAGGAAGTGCTCAAGCCTTCGGGCAAAAAGCAAGTCCAGTAGCCTGCACCACCCAAGGCTTCACCACCACACCAGAAGCCTAAGGTTCAGCCCCAGCCTATGCCCAAGATACCTCTCTGCCGCTGTGAGTTTTGCTAGTGGAATGGTCACTTGGAGGAGTTTTGCTTCAGAAGGAAGTGGGTTGGGAGGCAGGAGGGAGCCTGGGGGAACCAGGATTAGTTCTACTTGGGTGGTAGGCAGGATCCTCCACATCGGTGAGTTGAAAGACCACTTTGCTCGCGGTGAGAGAGGAGGCGACTTTCAGGCCTGTGCTCCTGGTGGTGAGAGACGCTTTGCCGGCCGAGCTCCTAGTCGTTTTCAGTGTGGATATGGACCTCGTGATCGAGGCTTTGGTAGAGGGCTTGAGAGCTCACGCTTTGGAGGTCGTGGGTACCCAGATCGTCATGATGCTTACTTTGACTGTGCTTTTCCCACCTTTGAGCAGATGGCTCGGCACTGGTTTAGCAGTTTCACTAACCCCAGTGCCGGACCTGCTCACTCTCGCTTTCCTTGATTATGCAGTGAGGCCTGGAGGACATATGGATCATGGACTCCGGCTTCTCTAGTCACATGACAGGGCACCGCAGATGGTTCTCCAACCTCAACCCCATGAGCACCAAGCAGTACATCACATTTGGGGATAGTGGTCAAGGTAAAGTGTTGTGTGTTGGTTCTATTGTGCTTTCTGGCAAGCTTTCCCTGAGAGAAGTTGCTTTGGTGAGGGATTTGGGGTTCAATTTAGTTTCTGTCTCACAACTTCTCAAGGAAGGGTTTGAGATTCGCTTTAAGGAGGGTTCTTCTTGTCTGCTTGATGCTAAAGGAAACCTTGTTTGTCGGATTTTGCCCTATGGGCAGGTTTTTAAGGTTGACCTTGCATCTATTTCTAGCCCTCCTCGATGTTTGGTAGCTGGTCCTTCTGCTGATATCTGGAAGTGGCATAGGAGGCTAGGCCACTTGACTTTTGATCTGCTAGCCAGGTTGAGCTGGATGGGTCTGATCCGAGGATTGCCCAATTTGAAAGCAGAAAAGGACTTAGTGTGCCACCCTTGTCATCATGGCAAGATGGTTGCTGCTTCTCATGCACCTGTCAATCAGGTGATGACCTCTTACCCGAGTAAGCTGCTGTATATGGACACGGTTGGTCCAGCTCGGGTACAGTCGGTCAGTGGGAAGTGGTATGTGCTTGTTGTTGTGGACAACTTTTCTCATTTTTCGTGGGTGTTTTTCATGTAATTAAAAGATGGGGCATTCAGTTTTGTTCAAAATATGGTCTTAAGGTTAAGAAATGAGAGTCATAAGGCCACAAGGGCTATCCGAAGTGACAATGGTGGAGAATTTCGTAACTCTTGTTTTGGAATCTTATGTCGTGACCTAGGTCTCGATCACCAATTCTCATCTCCTTATACCCCACCTCAGACTGGTGTCATGGAATGAAAGAACCGCACACTTATTGAGATGGCATAGACGATGCTTGATAAGCATAGGACTCCGCGACGCTTTTGGGATGAGGCTATGAATACGGCCTGTTACATAGCCAACTGCATCTTCCTATGAGCTTTCTTTGGGAAGACTTCGTACGAGCTACAGTTTGGTAGGCAGCCCAACATCAAGCACCTACGTGCATTTGGCTGAAGATGCTTTGTGCTCAAAAAGGGGGGGGGCATTTGGACAAATTTGAATCTCGCTGGTTGGATCGTATTTTTCTTGGATACGCCTCTAGCTCTAGAGCATATAGAGTGTGGATCATTGATACCAAACAAGTGGTAGAGACTTATGAGGTTTCCTTTGATGAATCTATGCTTTGCACAACCCCTGCATTTGAGCTTTCAGGCGATGATGAAGAAGGAACTCCCATCTTTGAAGATGAGGAAGTTCAGGTAGATGCTGGTGATGCAGGAGCCACTGCACCAGCTGCAGCTCCTGCCCCCTCTGCTACGAGCTCTAAAGACAAAGGAGGACCCTTGCTGATGGCTTCCTCCTCGCTCCCTCGACTGCAAGCTCGAGCTAGACTAGCCCCGCTAAGGACACAGGGCAGGTGACCTATGAGATTGTTCCATCTCGGCAGGTCCAGCAGGATCTCCCTCCACATGGGATCCTTGGTGATTTGCATACGAGGACCTTGAGGTCCCAGACAGGTTCTATCGCTTTCTTTGCTCATGTTGCATTTGTTACCTCCTTTGAGCCCAAGGATGTTGGACACGCTCTTTCTGATGGTAATTGGGTTAATGCCATGCAAGAGGAGTTAGAAAACTTTGAGAGGAATGAGGTTTGGGTTTTGGTAGAGCCATCGCCACATTGCAATCCTATTAGTACAAAATGGGTTTTCAAAAATAAGCAAGGGAAGGATGGCATTATTATGCGGAACAAAGCTAGACATGTGGCTAAGGGTTTTTGTCATAAAGAGGGGATAGACTATGAGGAAACTTTTGCTTTAGTTGCACACCTGGAAACTATACGTATTCTCTTAGCCTTTGCAGCTTCCATGGGTTTCAAGCTTTTTCAAATGGATGTGAAGTCTGCTTTTCTGAATGGCTTTATTCAAGAAGAAGTTTATGTCAAGCAACCACCTAGATTTGAAAATGCTAAACACCCTAACCATGTTTACAAATTTCAAAAAGCCTTGTATGGTTTGAAACAGGCTCCTAGAGCCTGGTATGATAGATTTAAAACCTTTTTTCTAAACCAGGGTTTCAAAATGGGGAGTGTGGATAAGACCTTATTTCTCCTCAAGCATGGTAGTGGTCTTCTTATTGTCCAGATATATGTGGATGATATCATCTTTGGTGGCTCATCTCAGTCTCTTGTTTCCAAGTTTTCTGAGCAGATGTCGAAGGAGTTTGAGATTAGCATGATAGGAGAGTTACAAATTTTCCTTAGACTGCAAATCAAGCAAGGGCGTGAAGGAACCTTCATCCATCAAGCCAAGTACATGAAGGACATTCAGAGGAAGTTTGATATGGGAGACTCTAAGCCCATGGCGACTCCCATGTCAACACAAACGCCGCTTGATGCAGATGAAGAAGGGGAGGTGGTGGACCAAAAAGAGTACCGAGGGATGATCGGCTCACTTCTATACCTGATGGTGACCAGGCCGGACTTTCAGTTCGTAGTTTGCCTTTATGCGCGATTTCAGGCCTCACCGAGGACACCACACCGTCAAGCTGTGAAGCGCATCTTCAGGTACCTGTAATACACTCCTGAGCTTGGTCTTTGGTTCTCTTCAGCTTTGACACTCTCTCTCAGAGGGTATTCGGATGCTGACTTTGCGGGTTGTCGGCTGGAGCGCAAGTCTACTTCTGGCACCAGCCAGTTTCTCAGTTCTTCTCTTATCTCTTGGTCCTCACGCAAGCAATCTAGTATAGCCACTTCCACCACAAAAGTCGAATACGTTGCAACTGCTAGTTGCTGCTCCCAGCTTTGGATCAGAGCTACCTTGAGTAACTTTGGCCTAAGCTTTAGGAAGATCCCTCTCCTAGTAGACTCTACTTCTGCTATTTCTGTAGCTAGGAATCCCGTCTTGCACTCCAGAACCAAACACATTGACGTGAGGTTTCACTTTCTGGGAGATCACTATGAGAAGGGAGATATAGACTTGATCCATGTGGAGACCGAGAACCAGTTAGCCTATATCTTCACCAAGCACTTAGAGCTTAGCACGTTTGCTCGATTGCGTGGGGAGCTTGGTGTTTATTATCCCTTTTAGGTTGGGATAACTTTGTTGTAGTTTAGCTTTTTGATTTGCCTTCTCTTTGTCTTTCTTTGTTTTCCTTGCATTTTGTATCATATCATGCATTGCATTGTATCATATGCATTTTCACTTCACTAGCACTAGAGCTCTTCTGGAATGACTTGTTAGTACTTGCTTGTGCTAGATTGTATAGTGCTTGCATCATCTTGCTTGGCTAAGCTCATTAAATCTGTCTAATATCATTTGTGAGCTAAGTCACTTTTGTTTCTTGAAAATAAAAAACCATGATCACCACTTGACTTGGCTACCTAGCACGTGTAGGAATGTTTATGCTATCTTTTCATGCTTGGATATGCTAGTCGTATGCCTCTATTAAGTTGTTGCCTAAGCATTTATGACACCTTGCTTAAATCTGAATTCCGAACTAAAACTGTATACAAGCTGTGTCTCATGAGCTGAATTGAAAAGATCCAGGTGGGTTCGCTTGTCACACTGATCTAGTTTGAGATAGCTTGTCTTTGCACATTGGCATGAACTTGGACTAGGTTGTGTATGACCAAAACCTTGTCTTAAGCTTCTGATGGTTTTCTGAACCTAGGCTTGGCATTGGTTGGTAAGAAGTGTCTAAGATAAGTGAATAACCCCTGGCACATGATCTAACTTGCAAGAAGTTACAAATTGAATCTCTGAATTGCTTATGGCCTGTTCTATATGCTTTGGTTGAGAGTAGCACACCTTGTATGTTTTGCTAGCATCTTGCTATTCATACCTATCTTGCTAGATGCTATTCATGTTGGTGATGCTTTCTTTTCAACAACCCTAAAAAACATGCTCCTGATCTGTATAAGATAGATTCAATTTAGCTTGTTTGCATGCTTCCTTGCCCTCACTCGTTCTGTATGCTAGAACTCGTATTTACTAGCTTTTCATCTTTGCTGAGCTCTTCATGGTACACTTCCTCCATCTCATGGCATATTTTGAGGGGCAGTTGTCTAGTTTAGGGGGAGTCGAATTCTATGAACCCTTGATGTGTCCATTACCAACAAGAGGGAGAGATGTTGACTTATGGGAGAGATTGTTGCTCCCAGGGTGAGTTCATGGACCAAGGGGGAGAATTCTAGAGAGATTTAGTTGAGGGGGAGCTGTGCATTCATCCTGCATTTGTGAGGATGCATTTTAGGGGAGTTTGAACTTTTAGAATGCTCTTGCATTGGTGCATTGAGCCTTTTGCCTCTTTTAGGAGGAGCCGATCCTTTGCCTAAACATGACTGTGTTGAGCCAATTTGCCTCCTTCTTGAGGGGTCATGCTTTAGTTTGATCGACTGCATTGAGCGGTTTCCCTTATCTTAGGGGGTTGATCTTTGGCATTGTTTTTGTTGTCTCAATTTTCCTTTCTCTGCTTGTGTTTGGCTTCTGGACATTTTTGAGCAACTTTCTTCTTTTCTTCTTTCTTTTCGGTTTTACGCTTGTTTTGCTTTTCGTTGCTCTATTTTAGGTTACAGGTAGAAGGTGTTGACAATGCACTCATCAAGGAGGAGATTGAGAGCCAATGGACCGGCTCCATTGTCTTTGAAGTGATGAGTGATTGTCAATAGAAGCCAAAGACCCAGAAGGACTTGGGCACAAGACCTTTGATGGGTAGGAGGCCCTCCGATGGACGGGAGGTAGATGGAAGTCCTCCGAAGGACGGGAGGCATGCTCGATGTTGGTTGGCCATAGGAGTTTGGTACATGGAGGAGTGGCATCGAAACAGCAGGAGTAAGACCACTGAAGGACTGCGAGGTGACCGCGATGGACAGGAGATGCCGGGTGCCACCATGGTGCTCCAACCCGAGTAAATGGCGTGAAGACGTGCGAGGGTGTTGGCGCGCTCAAACCCGTCACCCTACAACCAAGTTACCAGACTCGGCGAATGGGCTCAGTTCTCACCGAGATAGAGTGAAGTGGGCTGTTCCAGGCCTAGAAAGGAAACCCTAAAGTTTTCTAGTTTCTAACTTCAACACTGAGGGTGGATCGGCGGATTTGGACTACTAGCCACGTAGACGTCATCTAGGAGTTAGCGTGCATCCGAAGAAGATCAAGACTCCAACGCGGTCGTCCATCCTCGAGATAGTTGAGCCTTTTTTGTTTTGGCCCCTACCGGCGTTTTTGTAATATAGGGGTCTTAGTGTAAACTGTGTCAGTTAGGCCTGGGCTATATATACTTAAGTGGCTTGTCATTTAGATGACTCTTCAACCTCTTGAAACCCTAGGCTCAGTTTCCAACCAGCCAAGTGCTTAGAGTGAAAACCGGGTGCTAGTCTCAGATTTGGAGTCCCCTAGGGCTAGTACTTTGCATTAGTAGGAGGATGAAGGGTGGTAGGCTATGAGGAATCTCTTGTAAACTGATTTCCACTTCTAATCAAGGCAAGATTTGTCCCAATTTCGTGCTCATGTGTGCAGCCACCTCCTTCCCCCTTTTCTAGTTTGGATTTTGGATGAAAGTCAAAGGCTTTTGGTGATTTGCTTTGCCCACCAGTTAATCCTATTCTTTTGGCTCTTTTGGACTTGCTAGGATGTGGAGATTATGACCTAGTTCATCTCAATCCTGTAGGATTGCCACGAGCAAGTTACCCTTGAGTGCTCCCCATTCTTGCCCAAATTTTCACCTCTTCACGAGATCTGAAATTCCTGCCAATACCTTGATCTTTTTAGTAGATCTTTTGGGAATAGTTTTAGAATAGTGCTAGGATAGCCTGTGCAAAATATCGTGAAGATCCGAGAAGGTTTGGTCAAGTTTAAGGTTTGTAAACTCAAAATCCGAGGCTGTTTTTTGGGCTCACCAGACGGTCTGGTGCAACTTCATCGGATAGTCCGATGGAGCTAACAGTCTCCAAATGGGCTAAATTTGTAGTATGTTGTTCCCCATGTTTTCCTCAGCCTATGGTTAAAATTTCATGATTTTTGGAGCCCGTTTGGCTGGGTTTTGGCAATTTTCTTTGCAGCCCTGTCTGTCTGAAAATTCCCTATCGGACTATCCGGTAGGGCATGTCGGACAGTCTGGTGGCTGCAGTGGTTTTACCCCCGGATTTGGTTTAAATTGTCCCTAAGGGTTGTGGCTTGTTCTAGGTGATTTTGGGGGTGCCTAGGATCATTCCTAAGGTGTTTAGCACCTTATTTGCTAGGATCCTTTGGTGATCGCTAGGTGATTCCTTTTGTGTTGTTTGGAGGCTTTTGCTTTGAGTGCTTTGCTTCTTCCGCTGTGCTTTTGCTTCGGTTTTGCATTCCCCACTGCCCGACCATTCTCTTTACTTGCTGTAAGTCAATGAGTCGCACTTTGGTGCGGTGTGTGTCAAGTGGCGGACTTGCAAGTTCCGTTGCCTCCATGTCTTTGTTGTGTTGGCTTGCGGTTTTCTCGCTTGGTGCTTATCCTTTCAATGGACGGCACCTTTGTGCTGCTAGACACATATTTGATCAGTGGACGGTATCTAGATTCTTTCTCAAGAACTAGTTTCGGGGCTTGTGACTTTGGGTTTTCAAGTGCTCCTATTAACCCCCCTTTTGTCGCACGTCTCGGTCCTACATGCAGGATTGAGGCTCAGTGGACATTTGGATCATGGAATTTGTTTGCCCTAGGCACATGACAGGCACCACAGATGGTTCTCCAGCCTCAAACCTGTGAGCACAAAAGAGTATATCACATTCGGGGATAATGGTCAAGGTCAAGTGTTGCTCTCCCTGAGAGAAGTTGCTTTTGTGAGGAGTCTGGGTTCAATTTGGTTTCTCTTGCAACCTCTCAAGGAAGGGTTTGAGGTTCACTTTAAGGAGGGTTCTTCTTGTGTTCTTGATGCTAAGGAAAACTTTGTTTGTCAGATTTTGCCCTATGGGCAGGTTTTTGAGGTTGACCTTTCATCCGTTTCTGGACCTCCTTGGTGTTTGGTTGCTACTCCTTTTGCTTATATCTAGAAGTGCCAAAGGAGGCTGGGCCATTTGAGTTTTGATCTGCTTGTCAAGTTGAGTTCTATGGGTGTAATCCGAGGATTGCCCAAATTGAAAGCAGAGATGGATTTAGTATGCCACTCTTGTTGTCATGGCAAGATGGTTGCCGTTTCCCATGCTCCTGTTAATCAAGTTATGACCTCTTACCTGGGTGAGCTGTTGCATTTGGATATTGTTGGTCCTGCTCAGGAACAGTCGATCAGTGAGAAGTGGTATGTGCTTGTCATAGTAGATGACTTTTCTCGGTTTTTGGTGGGTCTTTTTGATGGATTTCAAGGATGAGGCTTTCAGTTTTGTTCGGGGTCTAGTCCTAAGGTTGAGAAATGAGAGTCATAAGGCCATGAGGGCTATCCGTAGCAACAATGGCAGAGAATTTCGAAACTCTCAGCTCGAAACCTTCTGCCATGACCTTGGTCTTGAGCACCAGTTCTCTTCTCCATATACCCCACCGCAGAACGGTGTTGTGGAACGCAAGAATCGCACACTCATTGAGATGGCACGGATGATGCTCGATGAGCATGGGATTCCGAGGCGATTTTGGGCTGAGGCTATGAACATGGCCTGTTACATTGCCAACCAGATTTTTCTACGAGCTTTCTTAGGGATGACCTTGTACGAACTTTGGTTTGGTAGGCAGCCCAGCGTCGAGCACCTGTGAGCGTTTGGCTGCATATGCTTTAAGCTTAAGAATGGGGCATCTGGAAAAGTTTGAGTCTCGCTGCTTGGATGGTATTTTCCTTGGGTACGCCTCTAGTGCTAGTGCTTTTAGAGTGTGGATCCTTGATACCAAACAAGTGGTAGAAACTTGTGAGGTTTCCTTTGATGAATCTTTGCCTTGTACAAACCCTGTGTTTGAGCTTTCATGACATGAAGAAATTGGAACTTCAATCTTTGAAGATGAGGAAGGCGTGGATGAACCAAGTGATGCGGTAGCCACTGCACCAGCTGCAGCTCCTGCCTCTTCTGCAGCGATTTTAGATGACGATGGAGGACCAGTGCCTACTACCTCCACCACATTTGTTCAAGGGTAAGCTCACGCAGAAGCTGGCCCCACTGAGGATGCTGGGGAGGTGACCTCCGAGATTGTTCCTTCTCGACAGGTCCAGTGGGATCACTCTTCACACAGGATCATTGGTGATTTGCATGCGAGGACCTTGAGGTCCTAGACATGTTCTATCGCTTTCTTTGCACATGCTGCATTTGTTGAATCTTTTGAGCCCAAGGATGTTGGACACGCTCTTTCTGACAATAATAGTATTAATGCCATGCATGAGAAGTTAGAAAATTTTGAGAGGAATGAGGTTTGGGTTTTGGTAGAGCCACTGCCGCAATGCAATCCTATTGGTACAAAATGGGTTTTCAAAAATAAGCAAGGGGAGGATGGCGTTGTTGTGCGGAACAAGGCTAGACTTGTGGCTCAGGGTTTTTATCAAAAAGAGGGGATAGACTATGAGGAAACATTTGCTCCAGTTGCTCGCCTGGAAGTTATACGTATCCTCTTAGCCTTTGCAGCTTCCAAGGGTTTCAAGCTTTTCCAAATGGATATGAAGTCTACTTTTCTAAATGGCTTCATTCAAGAAGAAGTTTATGTAATACAACCCCCTGAATTTGAAAAATGCTAACACCCTAACCATGTTTACAAATTGCAGAAAGCCTTATATGATTTGAAACATGCCCTAGAGTCTGGTATGATAGACTAAAAACCTTTTTCCTAGACCAAGTTTTGAAAATGGTGAGTGTTGATAAGACCTTGTTTCTCCTCAAGCATGGTAGTGATCTTCTTGTTCTCCAGATATACGTGGATGATATCATCTTTGGTCGCTCATCTTACTCACTTGTTACCAAGTTTTCTAAGCAGATGTCGAAGGAGTTTGAGATGAGCATGATGGGAGAGCGACATTTCTTTCTTGGCCTTCAAATCAAGGAAACTCAGGAAGGCACCTTCGTCCACCAAGCCAAGTACACAAAAGACATGCCAAAGAAGTACAACTTTGGAGGAGACTTGAAGCAATGCCAACTCCGATGAGCTCCTCCGCTGCCCTAGACAAGGATGAAGATGGTGTTGTTGTGGATGATTGGGTCACTGCTCTACCTGACAGCGATGAGGCCTGACATACAGTTTGATGTGTGTTAGTGTGCACACTACCAGTCCTCGCCACGAGAGTCACATCGCCAAGTAGTGAAACACATCTTCAGGCACCTCACTTACACACCTATGTTCAGTATATGGTTCTCATCAGGTTCGACCCTCTTTCTTAGTGGGTATTCGGATGCTGACTTTGCTGGGTGTCAGATTGATCGCAAGTCGACTTCCAGGACCTGTCAGTTTCTTGGGTCTTCGCTTGTGTCCTGGTCTTCTCGCAAACAATCAAGCGTAGCACTAGCACTAGCACTAGAGCTCTCCTGGAATGACTAGTAGTTAGTACTTGCTTGTGCTAGATTGTACAATGCTTGCATGATCATGGTTAGCTAAGCCTGCTAGGAAATATTTCGGTATCCCAAAATAATACGAATGATCCAGAAATAATATGAGTAATCCATAGCCTAGGTGATCAGAAATAATGTGAATAATCCATAGCCCGGGTGATCCAGAGGTAATATAGACAATCCGAGTGATCCATAGATAATTGATCGAACAGCTCGGATATCCGAGAAATAATTCAATTGTGATCCAATAGCCAAATGATTAGAAATAATTTAGTAGATCCACAGCCTAGACGAGTAAGAAATAATTCAATCAATATGAGCAATTGTAGCAGACCACTTGGATTTGGACGAGTCAATTGTCTCCGCACATTGTAGATATGAACGGCAACATAAAATATCTTCCTGAAATAACAATCAAAGAACAATCCGAATAGTTTTGTTTGTAGAGAAAAAAATATATACATATATGTATATACATGTATATGTATATACATGTATATGTATATACATGTATATACATATATATGTATATATATCTAGTAGCAATTAAATCGAGCCAGTCGGATGGACGAATAAGAAATAAATAGCATAATTAAATGCATAATTTAAAAAATAAAACCACTTAGCTTATAATTGAGGCATTGTAGTGCTGCTAGGCATGATGATATGACAGATGCTTTGTTATTGGACTCTCGCCTCGCGTTGCATGCATGTGTTATAATCGAACACGTCTCCTTTGGTCCACCACTCGATATGATTTGGTAGGACGATACTTCGCAACGGATTCTGCTCCGACCTGTGTTGCGAAGCAAGATGACGACTGGCGCCTTTGTAGATTGGACAGCGGATTCCGTTCCAAAAACGATCTGGAGACTTGTGTAACCGAGCAAATCCTCACGGCTTTAGGGTAGACGTGAGAATCCGCGTGCTTGATGATGGCAACCAAGAAGATGAACCTAGAGTAGAAGATCTCCCCGGACGCAAGCTTTATGTGTTGGTGAAGATCACCCATGGACCTAGCCTAATGTCGATGTAGACACCCCTGCCTGGCGCGCCGACTATCGGTGTTTAGTACCAGCAATGCACCACGGGATGCTTGATCGACTGTAGCTCCATGGTCACACAAAATGCAAGAAAGAACACGATTTAGATAGGTTCGGGCAACTAAATCGTGTAACACCCTACGTCTTGTGTGCGGTGGTATGTATTGCTCTTAAGATTACAATGAGGGTGTATGAGATAATGGGAGGATTGGGAGAGTTGTGTATATGAGGATGAGATCTTGAGGGGGTTGAAGGGATCTAGAGCGAGATCCATTTGTTGGAGGGGTCCCTAGCCCGCCTTATATAGTCTGGCGTGGCTTAGGTTACAAGTCGGTTTCCTTCTCATAAATAGTTTAGGTTACAACTGACCGCATAGAGTCCGAGATCTCCTTTCCTACCTGACTAAGAAGTCCTTGTCTTGCGTGCTAATAAGTCATCCGGCACCTCGAGCCCAAGTCAATTGGTCAGCCCATGTAGAGAATACGCTTCGTGAGGACCCAAGTGAGATGCCCCCGGCATCTCGAAAGTCTTAACACGTGATTAGATTGGCGGTAGTCAAGGATTTGGCTTAATAATGTTGAGAGAAGAGCCACAACTAGGCTAGTAAATCACGAAGTCAGAAATTTTCAGTGAAATATGCAAAACCCCTGAGTGCACTTGTGACCTTAGTTCAAAATAAAATGTGATTTAGACCAAACTCTCTATAACAAACTTGTAGACAATTTTATGTAGATCAACTTTGTTATTGGGTGTGGTAAAATGCACAAAGGTTTAGGTGGAGTTTTAAGTCGATTAATGAAAAAGCAGAAATCTGCCTAAACTTGATCGGTAAGGAAAGTTCAAATTTCAAAGGAACAAAAGTCCCTATCATGCAAAACATCATATAAGAAAGTTGTAGATAATTAAAAACCACACAACATTGGTATAATACTCTTTCTCTGAAAATGAGCATAAAATAGACTTTAGGAATTTCTAAGTTTGTACTAAACCTTGGTCAAACTGGAGTTAGCAGGTTAAATTCAAATTTAATTATATTTAAACTTGGAATCTGATATTACTCCTTTTTACAAAGTTGTAGATCTGGGAGAGTAGAACAACTTTTGTATTTTGGGTTTTGTCAAATTCGGCCCTTAAGATGTTCAAAAACAACAATTTCTAAAACATGTCTCAGCAGTCAAACAGCATTTTTCTTTTTCCCGAATTTATTTTCCTTCGTGACACTGACGAGTGGGTCCCACTCGGCCGACCCACCCGCCACGCGGCGCCGGCGACCGGCGCAGCCGGCCACGCGCCGCTGCGCCTCCGCGGGCACGCGCCGCCCGACCGCCACGCCGTGGCCACGCGCCGCCTGCCCGTGCCCGGCCTGCGCTCTCCCTGCCGCGTGCCCCGCGCCCTCGCCCACTACCTCTGCTCCCTGCCTCCCTGCTTGCCACGCGCGGAGCACGTCCGCCATAGGCGGCCCGAGACCGAGCTCGAGTTGAGCTCACGCCCCGCTGCCTTAGCCTCCTCCGCTCCGTCCGACGCACGCGCTGAGCTCGCCACAGCTTCCTCTGTCGATTCCCTAAGCCTTCGCCCACCGCCGTCGTCTCTAGCACCCGCCCCTACGCGCCGCCGCCATTACCATCGGCCCGAGCTTGAGCTCACCGTGGCCGGCCACCCTAGCGTTTCCCCTCGCCTCCTTGACTCCGCCGCCGGACTCCCCACCTCGCCGCGCCTCTCAAGCGCCCTCCCGCTCCGCCGTTCCCTGTTTCCCCGACCGGATTCCGTGCAACGTGGCCCCGAGCGCCGTGCGCCGCCACACCATCAGTTCACCGGCGTTCCTCGCGCGCTCCGGCCTCCCCGTGCGACGCCGCCTTGGGGGAAAGAAGCCCCGTCGCCAGGAACACCTTCCCGGACCCGCTCGGCTCCAAGTCGGCGCCCCCACGCGACGCGCCGTACGCGGAAAGCCGGCCGCCGCGCGCCCCCTGCCCTGTCGGGAGGAAGAAGATGGTGATTTTACAAAAATCCCCCTGTCATATTTCATTTTTATGCGCCCTGTTTGATTACTGTGCACTGAGTCTTAGACAAATTCCACGCAGGACCCTGGAAGCTACGGATATTTCCGATCTAGTCCCCACCAGTGGGCTTTTTCATTTTAAATTCTTTTTCTCGGTTTAAACTTTGGAAATTCGTAATAAATCAAATAAAAATCAGAAAAATACAAACTTTGTTGCAATATACTCCTATTAAGTAGATCTACAGAATGGATATGATGGTTGAGTAGGAAAAGACTGTTTTGCCCCTAATTGCTTGCATGTTATGATTTCTTAAACAATTAGCAAAACTAAAGTTAAACACCTTCAAAAATTACTAAACTTGGACAGTAGCTTTTATATGATGATTAAGATCTATGGTGATTTTTGGAAACCCTAGCACGCAATGCTTAATTCCTGTTTTACCCCTATGTATGTATTTAGTGTATTATTAGAATATGAAAATATATACTACATAAAACTCATCCTGAAAAATTCACAAAAATTATATTGTACCCATATGACTCAATGTAGCCCAACAATAAAGTTTTATGGGTTTGCTTGCTGATTGCTATGTATTTTGAAAATGGCAAATGTTAGGGTCATTTAAACAAAAATAGGAAAGTGCTATTTAACATGTCTCCCATATGATTCGCAACTTGATAAGCTTATATATATAATCTGCATGAGTGAATTCTTGCTCTAGGTCTATAAAAGTACTAATGCCACTAGTGCTAAAAGTAATTCTTGCTTAAGTAGTGAAATCAAACATTTTTCGATATTGTCCCTGTCCCTGTCCCTGCCCTTGAAATGTTTGCTCAAATGAGTGCTTGATCTTCATGTATCTCATGCACTGCATCATGCATATCATTCATATAGTGACGCCTATTACAGATACGTGATCGGGAAGCAAGAGCGTGAAGCTACTTCGAGCAACGGTGTCCAGAAGACCAAGTGAGACCCAAATACCACCTGGAGACCCCTGAAGTGGTATTTGGAAGGAGGAGCTGTCCAAGTGATCAAGGGGTTGCCTGGGGCAGAGCCTCACAACCCGGCAAACTAACTTTAGTTTAGTTTGTTCAAGTTATCAACAACAAAGGTAGGCCCCTTAGGCATATACACCTACCTAGGGAATCTCACCACCCTTTATTTGATTGTGCATTTACGTTCAGGAGTTGTTTGAAACCCCACCTGCATAAATACCTGATATCCTAATTAGAATGGATAGGCCGAAGTCTATGCTTAGCCATGCTTAGACGGTAGAAGTCGAGTGAAGATATTCACTCGCGAGATGATAGGACTCAAAATGTTTGACAAAAAGTGAATACGAGAGAAATATGGTATGATATGATGTGATGAAAAGATGAGACCGGGCGGAGATATGGGCATATTACGATGAAAAATGATGAGGATGGTTTGGTGGACTCCGCCCGAGTCGTTTAAGGCCCGATTCGCTGTTCGCCTGCTGATCGGCATAATATTGCTAGAGTGCTTAACCGGGATAATGGACCGGTGAAAGTCTTACTCGTGCCATCCGAAGAACAGAGACAGGTTCCTACCATTCTTGTTGGAGGGAGTTAGGCCTGGGGGAGCTTGTACTCGAGGGAGGGCTGACCCGGAGCGGCCGTGGTATCGCTCCTAAGGGAGGGCTGACCGGGTGCGGCCGTGGTATCGCTCCTGAGAGGGCAAAACCCAGGGGAATGGCGGGATTGAATCGAACTTGGGATGGGACGAGTGGAGATGGGGGCTATATGTGGGAACGCGATGGCTAGTAAGCATATACCCCTGGCATGATAGTTATTCCCGGGAATTAAAAATCGATTCGAATCGCTGATGCTCACCAGGTGTGAGAATGCCAGTATCGCACACGGGCAACGTAGTAATAACTTTAATATCTTGTTCATTTAATCATGCTTTTTATATTACATGTTTGTACTTGTATGTTACATTTCCGCAAGCTCCTTTATGATGACATATGTGTTGGGATGATGATATATATGAGCTATGGATGATAATAATAACTATAATGAACCTAATGAGGCTTATACTTTAGAAATAAATGATACTTGAAAGTAAGGACTCACTTCTAGTAAGCTTGCGCGGGTTAGAGTCTAGACCACAAAAAGCCTTGCATACTCTCAAATGTGTCGGGTTGAAACCGCCCACGGGTAAGTCCTACGAGTACCTCACGTACTCACCCCTACGTTGTTGATATTTTTATTTCAGGAACTTCATGAACGAGAATGACAATGGTGGGCTCAATGTCATGGCTCGATGTTTTATTTTCCGCTGCAAGAGTATATCAGTATTACGTTACGGTTTCCGCTGCGAGGTTATTTTGGAATTCTATTTCAGTATGATTGTACCCCATTTTGAGTAAATATTCTCAAACAAATCAATCTATGTTTGTATGAAATGATGGGTTGTTGTAATTGTTGTGGCTCTTTCGAGGGCTTAACGTGTGTGATGTCGGTATCCCTGGGTGATGGTTGCATCGAGTGCCCTTTTTGGGTATCTCGACGGACGACCGGGTTTAGTTCGGCCTAACCACACTGCAAGCCAGAGGTGGCAGGTGTGTTTAGTTCGGATTAAATCGGCGGTTCCGCCACACCAAGGGATATCTATCCCCCATAGCTTAGGCCTTCCTTTTGTTTGTCTTTGCTTTTCTTCACCTTTTATGCATTTTCTATCATATCATGCACTGCATTCATGTAACATATGCATTTTCACTTCACTAGCACTAGAGCTCTTCTAGAATGACTAGTTAGGACTTTCTTGTGCTAGATTGTACAATGCTTGCATGATCATGGTTGGCTAAGGTCCTTGAATCTGTCAAATATCATTTGCGAGCTAAGTCACTTTTTTTTCCGGAAAAATCAAAAACCATGATCACCACTTGACTTGGCTACCTAGCATGTGTAGAAATATTGAATGCTTGGATACCTTTTCATGCTTGGTCACGCTAGTCGTATGCCTTAGTTAGATTGTTGCCTAAGCTTTTGTGACACCTTGCCTAAATCTGAAATCTGAATTAAAACTGCTACAAGTGGTGTGTTTTGAGATAAATTGATAAGATCTAGGTGGATTTACTTGTCACACTGACTTAGTTTGGGATAACTTGCCTTTGCACTTTGGCAAGAACTTGGACTAACCTGTGTAGAACCAAAACTTTGTCTTAAGCTTCTGATGATTTTCTAAACCTAGGCTTGGCATTGGTTGGTTAGAAGTGGCAAGACAAGTAAATAACTCCTGGCATATGCTTAGTACTTTCTTCTATGCTACAAGTGATTAATCTGATTATTGCAAGTCTCTAAATTGCTTATGGTTCATTGTATATGCTTTGGTTGACAATAGCACACGTTGCATGCATTACTAGCATCTTGTTGTTCATGCCTACCTTGCTAGATGCTATTCATGTTGTTGATACTTTTTTTTAACAACCGTGAAAAACATGCTCCTGATCTTGATAAGATTGATTCAATTGAGCTTGTTGCATGCTTCCATGCCCTCACTTGCCTTGTGTGCTAGAACTTGTGCTTACTAGCTTTTCATCCCTGTTGAGCTCTTCATGGTACACTTCCTACATTTCTTGGCATATTTTGAGGGGGAGTTGTCTAGAATAGGGAGAGCCAGATTCTATGAACCCTTGATGTGTCCATTGCCAACAAGGGGGAGAAATTGTTGGTTCCTAGGGGGAGAGTTTATGGATCAAGGGGGAGAATTCTTGGGAGATCTAGTCGAGGGGGAGCTTTGCATTCTTATTGCATTTGTGAGGATGCATTTTAGGGGGAGTTTGAACTTTTAGCATGCTCATGGATCGGTGCATTGAGCCTTTTGCCTCTTTCTGGAGGAGCCGATACTCTACCTAAGCATGACTGTGTTGAGCCAGTCTGCCTCTTTCTTGAGGGGTCATGCTTTAGTTTGATCGACTACGTTGAGCGGTTTCCCTTATCTTAGGGGGTCGATTTTTGGCTTTGTTTTTGTTGCTTCAATTTGGACTTCTTTGCTTGTGTTTGGTTTTTAGGCATCTTGAGCAACTTCTTTGTTTCTTCTTTCTTTTTGGTTTTACACTTTTCTTCTTGTCTTTGTTCTATTTCAGGTTACGAGTTAAGGTTGTTGGCAATGCACCCATCAAGGGGAAGATTGAGAGACAATGGACTAGCCTGATTGCTCTCCTGGTGTGATGAGAGATTGTCAACGAGCTCAAGCCCTCCGATGGACAAGAGGCCCTCTAATGGACTGGAGGTAGAAGAAGGAGAAAAACCTCAATGCACTAAGGCACAAGTCCTCCTATGGATCAGAGACACAAGACTCGGCATAGGTCAGCCGCGGGAGCTCAGTACACGGAGAGGTGGTAACACGATGACGCATAAGTCATTTGATGGACTGGAGGTAGCTCCGATGGATTGGAGGTTGGTCGTAGCCTGGAGCTCCAACTCAAGTGCATGGCACGAAGACATTTTGAGGGAGCTTTGGTGACTTCAGCTCCAAAGCGCCACACAAGCTACCAAGACTTGGTGAGTGGGTTGAAAGTCGTCAAGATAGAAGATGGGCCGAGACCCTCCCAAGAAGCCCGCAGAACAAAGTTTCCTAGTTTCTGACTTCAAAACCGGGGGAAGCTTCTGGACTACCGGCTACGTGGCGTACATCCAAGTGAGCCGTGGAGAAGAAGAAGATTAAGATATCATCGCAGTCATCTGTTTGTATCGTTTACATTTCAACCCCTCTGGGCATTTGTAATATAGGGGTCTTAGTGTAAATTGAGTCAGTTAGGCCTTAGGTATAAATAGACTTGTGGCTGGTCATCTAGGTGACTCTTCCACCTCTAGTAACCCTAGGCTTTGTTTTCCTTGCAGCCAAGAGCTTAGAGAGAAAATCGTGTGCTGATCTATGATTTGGAGTCCCCTAGAGCTAGTGCTTTGCATTAGTGGGAGGATGAAGGACGGTAGGCTGTAGGGATCCTTGTATGGACTGATTTCCCACTTTGATCCAAGGAAGATTCATCCACAAATCAAGTTAATGTGTGCAGCCATCTCCTTTCTCTCCTTCTTGTTTGGTTTTTGTGTGAAACTCAAAGGCTTTTGGTGATTTGTGTTGCCCACAAGTTAATCATATTCTTTTGGCTCTTTTGGACTTGCAAGGACGTGGAGATTATGTCTTAGAACATCTCAATCCCGCAGGATGGCCACAAGCAAGTCATTCTTGAGTTTTTCTCTTTCTTTCCCAAAGGTTGCCTTCTCATGAGATCTGAAATTCCCGCTAATCCCATGGTCATTTTGAGTTGATCTTTTGGGAATAGCTTGGGAATAGGGCCCAGATATCCTATGTGAAATCTCATGAAGTTTGGACAAGTTTTAGATTTGGGAACTCAAGTTTCAGGGTTCCACCGGACTATCCCGTGCAACAACCAGACTATTCGGTAATCTACCAGACTGTCCGGCAGCGTGCACTGGACTATCCGGCACCAGCCCCGATCCTTTCCTCACCAAAACATTTGGTGTGCTTTACCAGAATATCTAGTGTTCACTACCGGAACATCCGGTGGGTGCTACCGAAATATCCGGTGTTTCCAAGCACGCCTGCTCTTGTCGGTGTTTCCTGCTCTTGGTGTTTTTCTTCGAGCCTACTTTATGGTTCATCAGTGAGATGCACTTATGTCTGGAGTGGCTAAGTGAGGCCCATTTTGCAAGAGTAGTCACTCGTCTTGTCTTGCGATCGTTTCCTTGACCGTCAAGTGAAGTTTCTTCCACTGTGTTTGGCTAGGTACGTACCTGATCAGTAGGCAGTACCTAGTGCTCTGTCTTAGCATCGTTTTGAGTTGAGGTTTGAGTTTGAGTTTTTAACTGCTCCTATTCACCCCCTCTAGTCGCATTCTTTGGTCCTACACCACCCGCTCTGTTTGAGGTAGTGGCTAGGCCTCAGCCAGAATGGATAGTCTAGTAGTTGTTGTGTTGGCGCACAAGGGCTAAGGGATGGGTTGTGTGCCGAGGGGGTGTCGTGGGACACAAGGGTGTGGTAGGCTGCCCAGATCCCTAAAGCAGTGCTATACGATGAAATGATGGTGAAAGGCTTGGTTTGGAATTTGGACGCTTATAGTAGTAAGCTGTCGCTGAGGTCTATTGGCGTTCCTTAGCCTTCAGAAATAGTTCCGCAAGCGCACGGTAAACTCGTTGTAGCTCTTTCACCCAAGAGTATTCTAGGGTATCGAATCCATAGAGAACGAGGAGTATAATAACACGTAACACAACCAACCGAACTAGTGAAGCTAGCAATGTAGAGGATAAAAGAGAGGGGAGCAGGTTCTCGACAAATGTTAGATCACCTTACTACACTAAGCATGCAAAGAGATATACTTGTCATGTAAATAGACACCAAAGCTATAGCACCACTGCCAGGCACCAGAGTGCTGAGTACCCAGCCGAGAAAGGTGGGTACTACAGGACAAGGATATATCGTCAGCGAGTCTATCCGAATGTACAAGATTGGAATACTGAGAACACAAAAGCTGTCACCTAATGTGTCTACCAACCAGAGCTGCATGGGATAGCCGTACAACCAAGGTAGACTCTAAGTATGAACACCGTCGTGCCACTCAAAGAATCTACTACTAACTGGTAATGAGCCAGAAAAGCAAGCACTACTATATAGCCAACACTATAAGCATGCACAAGGTTCCCGTAAACAGATAAGTATAAGACTAAGTATGAAAGCAAAGTAAGTATGAAATAACAAAGGTAGAGGACAAGGAACTTTACTCAATCCTGGAATTGAATATCCTTCCACTGAGAATACAAGTATGGGGGCTAAGAGAAATCCAGCTCCCGCACCCTTCTCCTCACTACTCTCCTTGATACAAGAGGCACTCTCTCTACAAGCTAAGGGATAACTTCAGTCTCCACACTATACACTTCACTCCAAGTGCTACTATGCCACTACATCTACACACACACCAATGAGCTACCAGGGGGTAATTATAGTGCCAACGGAGTGAGGGGGTACTTGTAGGGTCGGTATGGCGGTTACAAGGGTGTGGGCCAGGCCGGCCAGCCTGGTAGGAGGCCGGGTGGCCCCAGCCTAGGCCAAGCAGTCTGGGGTGCCCTTGGATCCACCGCCTTACTTCATCCTTCGGTTGATATTGACTCTCCAAGGCGATTGTAGGTCGGTTGGCGGTTATCCTCGTGTGCTTTTGCCTCAACCATTGGATTCTCTTTGTGTTTCTCCCTTAGCCATTGAATGGGACTCCCCTGGATCGCTGACTTAATCAATCTGTGGGCTGGATTGGTGAGGTGGAGGCCTTCCAATGTGTTTGTGCTTCTTCTCTCGGTTGCCACGGTGGATTTGTGTTTGACACATTGTCTCTTGCATGCAGGTGAAGAATGGTGGCATTTGGAGCCGGAGGCAGGCCGGGCGGCTTGGGTCCTTAGCCCACTTCTAGCCTTCCTTCTTGTTTCACCATGTTTTGTATGTTTTTGCACCGTGACATGTGTTTCTGCAATACTTTTGTACACAACTCGTGGAACTGGTTAATATGTATGAACTTTGTATAAAATCACCTTTGGAACATGAAATGTTGGTGGTCAAAATGGGTTATAACGACCGCCAACACCTCCCCACACTTGGATCTTTGCTCGTCCTCAAGCAAAGGAGAGTTAAGCTTGGTGTATAGAGCATATGACAACTGTAGTCTTAACAAGCACAAAAGATACTCCCAAATTGGTTCATCTTACCTTGGATTTCAATGGTGGCTACACTTATGATTTTGAGATGTTGAGACTAAGAACGAGCCACAAGTACCACAATAGTTTTCTCCCAACTATGAGCAACAGACATTTTTCTCACTTTTTCGAAAAGTATAGTGCTCCTTCCTTTGTTCTCAAGATCACCTCTCGATCACTCAAAGGATGAGAATCCTTGTGTTCCCTCTCCTCCTATTCTAAGTTTGAGTGGAGCTGAGAAGTAACCTGACTATCTCATAATGTTTGTATCACCAAGTCAAATCAATGTGTCAAGCAAGGAGTATGAATCAACTCAAGAACTTTGGCTATGTGCAAGTGTGGCGGAAAGTTTATTGGTAAGTGTGCCTTGGTATTCCCCTTTTTGATGCGAGAGAGGGCATGGAATTTTCTTTTCCTCTTTCTTTCTTTATTTTCTGTTTCTCTTTTTTTTTTCAATTCAATTCCATGCCTCGCTTCCTCTCTTTTTGCATGATTGACGAGGGGTAATTGGAATGTTTGTATGGCACATCTTGCTGGAACTTTGTGATATGGACGTGCATGTGATAGCCAAAAGTTATGAATGATTCTAACTCATTTGATGGCACAAAATTTGACAAGGTTCAAAACATTCAGAGAAGCCTTTTTGATGCATAAGAATTTTCATTTGTGGCATTGGTAGGACATGTGTCTTGAGAACATTGGAGAAGAACACATTTTGATATTTTAGCAAAACAAAAACTCTTTGCTCAAGCGGGAGATTACTAGGGTGTATACATGTTACTCATATCTCATGAATCAACATCTTAAATCAAAGCGGGTCCCTAATCAAGAGTATCCATGGGCAATTTTACTTCAACATAGGGAGTAAAGTTTGTACAGGCATAGACACAGGTTGTCAATATGATCATGTAGAGTAAATTTTATCCAATTTTCATGTATAGCATGGAATATAAGGACCATATATGAAACATTTGCGATAATACCTGGTCCATGTGCAAGGTCGAGGTGGAAATGGGCTGACTCAGCCTAGGACCAGGCCGAGCGGCCTGGTTAGGAGTCGGGCGGCCTGACAATGGGGTCTTTCGACCTTTCCATCGATCGTGTTGCGTGGAGAAGTGTTTTGGGACGTCCTTTTCTGCGTTTGGTACGTTTTTCATCAATTTGACAGGCCGGGTGGCCAGTGGTGGAGGCTGGGTGGCTTGGGGTTAGGCCGAGCGGCCTGCCTTTGGCTTGGTTCGTCCCAAGTTTTTATGTGCAGCGAGGTGCAACCCTGTACATCGTGATTCTTCATTCGTTTTTGCAGGTTTAGTGACGAGAGTTTGGGGGAGGCTAAGTGCATTCCCCCCCACACTTGAACTCAAAATAGGGATAGACAAAATATTTATTGAACTAAGAATTAAACAAACAAAGATAGAGATAGGCGTTGTCCATACAAAGAAAGAAATAAAAGAAACAAACCTAAGCACTGAGAAAACAAAAAGGGCGCTTATACTAAAATTTATTGTGAAGCCATGGGCATCTATGGTTTTGGATCATAGATATCGGGATGCCCTGTGGCTTCCACGAGGCGGCGTTCCTAAGGATTTCTAGCTTATCATTAATCTCCCACTTCCAAAGTTTGCCTTCCGCACAGCGCTCCTCAAGTCTTAGCAGTGCATGCTTGAGCGCTTTGATCTCCATCTTTAGAGACTCGATGGTCTCTTTCTCCTTCTTTTCCTCCTCTGAATCTTCAAATTGGCCCGGTGGAGTCTGGATCGAAGGTGGTTTGGAGATCCTCTTCACAGTCCTCCTACGGGGAGTGGAGCCGATGGACTCATCAATTGATGCGTCCCCCGTAAGGACGTTCTCCAAGTGCTTAGGGACCAATGCCTTCCCCCACCTTCCGGAGGGAGTAACTACACCCCGAATGGTGTAGGTTGGTGATGGTGGCCCCTTGGGCACCTCCTTGCCTAGGCCCTCTACAAAATCTTCCTAGAAGAGTTTTCGGATGGGCACCTTGGGGCTGATCGCCCCGACCTTAGGTCGAGGGGAATCTGCCCGAAACACCTTCTTCGCGATGGTTTGTGCAAGAGATAGGCCACGTACAGGCCTTCCCGCACTGTGTGAGCGCGCAGGGGAGGCCGGGAGGCCTAAGGGGGTGGCCGGGCGGCTAGCGGTGCCACATCCAGCACCCTTATGGTGCCGTTCCCCATTGGTACGTGGGTGAACTCATCGTCGGAGGCCGGCGAATAGGTCGCCGTGGTGCCGAATGTTAGGGCAAGGCTCTTGGATGGAGTGTTGTTGGAGGACATGACTTAATTTTTGAGTGGAGATGAGATGGGAATGGAGAGAGTGGCTGGAAGGGAATAAACCCTCGTGTTTAAGTCGTGAAAGCTCGATCTCATCTACTCAACGACGTCTTGCGGCTTAGGGATCAACTCAACTCAAAAAATTTCGAAAAGAGGCGGTCGGGTGGCAAGGTGGGAGGCCGAGCGGCTTCACCAGGGGGCTGGGCAGCCTGACCTGAGGTCAGCCAACCTCACCGACCCTGGTTTGGCAAAGCAGGGGTTTTACCCTTCTAGGTGCTTGAAACCCTATTTCATCGTATTGTACCGTCACTTTTGTTGAGATTTGGTGATGTGGAAGCAAAAGGTGAGATAAGACAGAAAAGAGAGGAGCATGGTAGTGTACATGGCTTTGTTTAAGGTCAGAGCTAGACCATGGCCGTGTGATCATGCCGTTTCTTGCAGCTCGTAGACGTCCACTTCTTCGAGCTGTGGCATTTCGGGCTCTAGGAAAACTTTTAGGCGTTGCCCGTTCGCCTTAAAGACTTTCCCGTCATCGTCCTAGAGGGTGATGGCACCGTGATCGATGGCATCAAGGACCAAAAATGGCCCTTCCCACTTACTTCTAAGATTACCATGACCAAACAAACGAACGCGAGAATTAAAAAGTAGTACCTTATCACCTGGTTTGAATGTCTTGATCTTGATACACTTGTCGTGCCATCTTTTGGTTCACTCTTTGTATAGCTTAGCACTGTGGTAGGCCTTCTCCCTCCATTCCTCCTATTCAGTGAGTTGAATCTGACGTCGAACTCCCTCTGATTGGGGATCCATGTTCCATTTCCTTATCGCCCAGTGAGACTTGAACTCAAGTTCTACTGGTAGGTGACAAGTCTTGCCGTACACCATTTGGTATGGTGTCATGCCAATGGGAGTTTTATATGCTATGCGATATGCCCATAAAGCGTCAGGTAGCTTGGATACCCAATCTTTTCCCATAGCCTCGATAGTTTTCTGCAGGATGTTCTTGATCTGCTAGTTTGATGTCTCAGCTTGGCCACTTGTCTGCAGGTGATAAGGAGTGGTGACACGGTGATCCACACCGAGTTCTGCAAGGCACCTCTTGAATCTTTTATCTACGAAGTGAGGTCCTCCATCACTGATGATGACCCTTGGCGTACCAAATCGAGGAAAGATGGTGCCGTAGAACATTCTGATCGAATGCCTCGAATCTGCCATGACGCACGGCAGTGCCTCTACCCATTTTGATACATAGTCCACTGCAATCAGGATGTATTCTTTGTCTCTGCACTTGGGAAAAGGCACCATGAAGTCTATGCCCCACACATTAAATACATCAAGTTGATGGTTGATTGTGAGTGGCATAGCATCCCTTGGGTTAATGTTTCCTTGGCGCTGACACTGTGAGCACCTTCATATGAACTCTTTGGCATCATCGTACATATTTGGCCAGTAGAATCCACTTTGCCAAATCTTTGCATGAGTCCGATAGGCTCCATAGTGACCACCATAGGAAGATGAGTGACATCTATCAAGGATTTGAGGTACTTCGCAAGCTAGAATGCAGCTACGTAAGAGTCCATCTGCGCAGAGTTTGTATAGGTAGGGGTCATCCCAGAGATAGAACCAGCTCTCATGGATCAATTTCCTCTTGTCAACTCCTTCCGGTATATATCCCGTGACCAGGTAATTGACCAGATTTGCATACCATGGTTGGGATGTGGTGACCTTTAGGAGGGTGTCATCTCTCATGGATTCATCAATCGGCAAGGATGATGTCTCTTCAAATTGCATTCTGAGAGATGATCGGCAACTGAATTCTCAACTCCTTTCTTATCTCTGATTTCTATGTCAAGGTAATTGACCAGATTTGCATACCATGGTTGGGATGTGGTGACCTTTAGGAGGGTGTCATCTCTCATGGATTCATCAATCGGCAAGGATGATGTCTCTTCAAATTGCATTCTGAGAGATGATCGGCAACTGAATTCTCAACTCCTTTCTTATCTCTGATTTCAATGTCAAATTCTTGGAGTAGTAGGATCCACCGTATCAGTCATGGCTTTGGGTCTTTCTTGGAGAGGAGGTATTTGAGAGCTGCATGATCTATACATATGATGACTTTGGCTCCCACCAAATATGATCTAAACTTGTCAATCGCAAAGACGACTGCTAACAACTCTTTTTCGATGGTAGAGTAATTCAGCTGCGGGCCAGTGAGCGTCTTGCTTGCATAGGATATGGCATGATGTTTTCTATCCTTACTCTGGCCTAGGACTGCTCCTACAGCATAATCACTGGCATCGCACATGATTTCAAAAGGAGCATTCCAGTCTGGTGGTTGGAAGATGGGTGCTGTGACTAGAGCCTTCTTGAGTGTATGGAATGCTTCAAGGCAGGCATCATCAAACACAAAGGGTGTGTCCTTGGCTAGGAGATTAGTCAGAGGCCGGGAAATAAAGGAGAAGTCTTTGCTGAATCTCCTGTAGAACCTAGCATGGCCAAGAAAGCTTCGGAGTGCCTTGATGTTTGCTGGAGGTGGAACCTGCTCATTGACTTCAATTTTTGCACGATCCACCTCTATGCCTGTCTCTGAGACTCCGTGTCCTAGCATAATCCCTTCTTTGAACATAAAGTGACACTTTTCCTAGTTTAGGACAAGGTCGACTTCTTTGCACCGCTGGGGAACCTTTTCCAAGTTCTCTAGACATCCATCAAAGGTCTTGCCATAAACTGAGAAGTCATCCATGAAGACTTCCATTATATTTTCTATCAGGTTAGAAAATATGGCCACTATGCAACGCTGGAACGATGATGGAGCATTGCACAGCCCGAACGACATTCGTCGATATGCAAATGTGCCATAAGGACATGTGAAGGTGGTCTTACTCTGGTCATCCGGGTGAATTGGGATCAGGTGATAACCAGAGTAGCCATCGAGATAGCAGAAGATGGAGTGATTGGCCAGCCTTTCGAGCATCTCATCAATGAAAGGAAGAGGGAAGTGGTCTTTCCGGGTGGCTGAGTTGAGTTTTCTATAGTCGATGCACATTCGCCATCCCATGACAGTGCACTGAGGGATTAACTCATTGTTCTGGTTCTTCACAACTGCCATTCCTCCCTTCTTGGGTATGACTTAGACTGGACTGACCCATTCACTATCTTGTATGGGGTAGATAATACCCGCGTGTAGGAGTTTAAGTACCTCCTTCTTAACTACCTTTCTCATCGCATTATTGAGTCTGTGTTGTGGTTCCCTTGTAGGCCGATGTTCGGTCTCCATGGGGATGCGATGTGTGCACAGGTTAGGACTGATTCCCTTCAGATCTTGCAGTGAGTACCCAAGCAATGATCTGTACTTTTCCAAGACTGAGAGTAATCGCCAGCTTTCATTCTCGGTCAGCTTGTCGCTGATGATCACCGGTGTCTCCGAATTCCAGTTGAGGAAGGCGTACTTCAGACCAGGCGGTAGCAGTTTAAGCTCAATTTTTGGGGGGTCAGGCCACAGAGATTCACCCAGTTCTTCGAACTCAAGCGGCTCTTCTACCACACTGAAGTCACTAGCCTCTTTCTCTAGGCTGTGTTGATCCTCCTCTTCCTCAAGTGAAATACCCATCGCTTCTTCTAGGGGGTCAACTTCTGGCTTAGATTCTGTTTTGGTATTTAGTGCTCGACTCATGCCAATGTCGAGCACTTCTTGACCAAACTAAAGCTGTAACTGTCCTGGATTTGTCATGTTAATCAGGAAAGCAATGGGGAGCCCAATCAATATGAATGGCATAGGCCCCTCGGGTATGTCGAAGACGTGGAAGTCTACGAATATCTGCTTGTCCCGCAAGGTAACTGGTATGACCCGAATGACTCCATGACTTTCCAACGATTCATTCTTGTTCCACTTCAAGCGAATGTTGGATTTTGATCGTGGTTGAGTGGGGAAATGAGTGTCTACAACACATTTGGGAATGATGTTCACCCTAACTCGTGGGTCATAGAGAATATCTTGTGGAAGCATGTCGGATACATGGCCAGGGACGAGAGTTGGTTCTGGGTAGAATCTAACGAATTTTGTATCAAGTCTTCTCTCTTCTAGCCATTCCTGATTTATCACGGCTGTAAGCCAGAGTAGGTCCTCTCTCATTTGATGTATCTGATGTGGGAAGAGGTATGCTGGTTGAGAGGTCCTTTCGAAGCGTCGGCTCACTTTAGGCAACCGAGATACATTGCCAAAGCTTGCAAATAGTTCATCGTAGAATGAGAACGGCGGAACTGACGAAGGTTTCATCACGGATTCACTGACCCTCTCAGTGTCCTGTGACGTGCTTGGTTCAGGGACATCCTCTATCATGAGGGTTTGACGGGGTAGTGGAGCTGGTGGATGGGTGTTCTGATTTTCTTCGTGGCAGCTGGGCTCAGGTGGATCTTGTGGATATGAGCGTGGTTTCTCGATCTTACCACCATCAGAGGAGTTCTCGAGGATTTTATCAAGGACTTTCCATCCTTCTGGGGCAGTTAAGTGAGAGAACGATCCTCCCGATACTAAATCCAAACATAGTCCTGCCCCTGGTGATAGGCCTCGGACAAAGTGCTGCATGAGCATGGATTCTTGTATCACCAAGTTAGGGCCAGATGCGACCAGACTGGTGAAACGTGACCAGATTGCGGCCAAGTTCTTGTTACTTCCTTGCTGGAAGTTGAAAACTTCACATCAGAGGTCAACGACTAGATGTTGTGGGAAGAAGTGTAGACAGAACTTGACTTTAAGTCTTTTCTAACTCCCCTCTACTGCACCAACTGCTCTGTTATACCAAGATTTTGCTGCTCCTGTAAGTGAGAATGGAAATAGCAGCCATCGTAGAGTTTCTCCAGCCATTCCCGAAATTACAAGGCAACAGCATAGCTGCTCAAATTCTCGGAGGTGTGTGTAGGGGCTCCCTGAGTCTAATCTTGTGAAACATTGATCCCAAACCGTGGCTATCAAGCTGGGACGTAGCTGATAGCCATCTGTGATGATGGGGGCAGATGATGGTGGAGGCTCCAGAAAATCGCCCTTCAGAGCAGATAATTTGCAGATAGGCGTGTGATGCATTGGGTGGAATGGTGATATGATGGTGGTGATAGTGGTGGTATAGTGGGAGATAGGACGGCTTTGGTTCTGTGTTAAAATAGCTACCATTCCCCGGCAACGGCGCCAGAAAAAGCTTATTGGCATTCCTTAGCCTTCAGATATAGTTCCGCAAGCGCACGGTAAACGCGTTGTAGCTCTTTCACCCAAGAGTATTCCAGGGTATCGAATCCACAGAGAACAAGGAGTATAATAACACATAACACAACCAACGGAACTAGTGAAGCTAGCAATGTAGAGGATAAAAGAGAGAGGAGCAGGTTCTCGACAAATGTTTGATCACCTTACTACACTAAGCATGCAAAGAGATATACTTGCCATGTCAACATAGACACCAAAGCTGTAGCACCACTACCAGGCACCAGAGTGCTGAGTACCCAGCTGAGAAATAGGGTACTATAGGATAAGGCTATATCGTCAGCGAGTCTATCCGAACGTATGGGATTAGAATACTGAGAACACAAAAGCTGTCACCTAATGTGTCTACCAACCAGAGCTGCGTGGGATAGCTGACCAACCAAGGTAGACTCTAAGTATGAACACCGTCGTGCCACTCAGAGAGTCTACTACTAACTGGTAATGAGCCAGAAAAGCAAGCACTACTATATAGCCAACACTATAAGCATGCACAAGGTTCCCGTAAACAGACAAGTATAAGACTAAGTATGAAAGCAAAGTAAGTATGAAATAACAAAGGTAGAGGACAATGAACTTTACTCAATCCTAGAATTGAATATCCTTCTGTTGAGTGTACAAGTATGGGGGCAAAGAGAAATCTGCTCCCGCACTCTTCTCCTCACTACTCTCCTTGATACAAGAGGCATCTCTCTACAAGCTAAGAGATAGCTTCACTTCTCCACACTATACACTTCACTCCAAGTGCTACTATGCCACTACATCTACACACACACCAATGAGCTACCAGGGGGTAATCATAGTGCCAACGGAGTGAGGGGGTACTTGTAGCGTCGGTATGGCGGTTACAAGGGTGTGGGCCAGGCCGAGCGGCCTGGTAGGAGGCTGAGCGGCCCCACCCTAGGTCAGGCAGCCTGGGGTGCCCTTGGATCCACCGCCTTTCTTCATCCTTTGGTTGATATTGACTCTACAAGGCGGTTGTAGGTCGGTTGGCGATTATCCTCGTGTGCTTTTGCCTCAACCATTGGATTCTCTTTGTGTTTCTACCTTAGCCATTGGATGGGACTCCCTTGGATCGCTGACTTAACCAATCCATGGGCTAGATTGGTGAGGTGGAGGCCTTCCGATGTGTTTGTGCTTCTTCTCTCGGTTGCCACAGTGGATTTGTGTTTGACACGTTGTCTCTTGCATGCAGGTGAAGAATGGTGGCATTCGGAGCTGGAGGCAGGCCGGGCGGCCTGTGTCCTTAGCCCTTTTTCAGCCTTTCTTCTTGGTTTACCATGTTTCACCATGTTTTGTATGTTTTTGCACCGTGACATGTGTTCCTGCAATACTTTTATACACAACTCGTTGAACCGGTTAATATGTATGAACTTTGCATAAAATCACCCTTGGAACATGAAATGTTGGTGGTCGAAATGGGTTATAACAACCGCCAACAAGGTCAACTTGTGGGAATAGTACAACTCTGGCCAGCAGTAAAATCTATTCGAAAAGTTCGCGTCCACTGGTATGGATGGGTTACGGCTTGGTTTCTCGGCTAGCGTTTTTATGAAGGGTTGGTTTTGGAATAAAATGGTTTTGGTTTTATAGCTAGAAAATTGTGTTGGCTGGAATGGCATATGCCACGATGGCAAAACTTTTTGAGAAAAAACCTTATCTTCAGAACGATTAAAACTTGATGACAATCTCAAACCCTGCATACAAAATGTTTTTATGCAAAACTCTCTAAACTCCAGATATATCCTGCATATGGTATTGATCTCACCCCAACTCCTTATGGAGGAAGGTGGGCTGCTGAGTACGTATGTACTCACCCATGCTTTGTTGATGTTTTCCAGTCGGGAGGATGAGATTACTGTGTATTTGGATGAAAAAGGGCTATGACCTAATTCTCAATCGTGGCGTATGGATGTTGGGCCTACGTTTTTATTTTTCGCTGCTTAGATTTCAGGGCTGCGTCCCTTTTTGTCCGACCCGCTAAGGCGGATATGTACTCTTCTGATGTAACAATGTGTTTGCCAAACTCATGTGAATGGTAATAAACCACATTTTAGTCCCATTATGGAATTGGAGCGCTTCAAAATTTTTCTACCACACTTGAAATTTGAAAATTTTGTGAAGGATTGTTTTTTATCATATTTTCACCCTAATTCATTTCGCTTGTAATTCGAAAACCCTAAATGTTTATGAATGTTCACATGGGTACTCAAGTGTAAATCAAACTTTTACTTAAATTGGCCCAAATACTTATCAAATTATTACCATTTCCCTTGATCAAATCAGGCTCAAACCTAACCCTACCGCCTTTGCGACTATGTGGATATATCGTGAATTTCTGAGGCTATTTGGGTATTATTAATTTTTTCTGCAATAATCGTAAAAAGGCAATTACATTAATAAAAAATTGTATTGTTGATCAAAAATTCTAAATAAATTATCTAGAACAGTAAACATGCTATACAAAGGTAACCTCAGGACCCAAATGACAATTATAAAGCGAACTATGGATCATATTGAAACTTGAATGGTTAGAGTCACTCGCCCACACTACGAATTGAATCCATCTAAAAGAAACGCCGGCACCTTGTTGAATTTCATGTCCAAACTTTTTTGATAACGCTATGTAGACATATGCAGCCCCTCTACCAAATATCATTACTTTTTGATGCTGTTTGGGTATTATTAACTTCTTTTCTCAGTAAATCATCAAAAATACAATTAAATTCATAAAACATTGTATTACTGACCAAAAATTACAAAAAAGTTATCTAGGCAAATAAACATGCTATACAAAGCTATCATTAAGCCCCCAAATGAAAATAATAAAGCGAACAATTGATCGTGTTGAAACTTGGATGGTTGGTGTGACTTCACAATTAACCTAAACTACGAGTGGACGCCATATGAAAGAAACACCTGCACCATATGGAGTTTTTTGTCTAAATTTTTTTTGAGAACACTAAGCGGACATATGTAGCCCCTTTGCGAAATATTATCACTTTCGGATGCTATTTGTGTATTATTAATTTCTTTCTACGGTAAATCATAAAAAATGTAATTAAATTCATAAAATATTGTATTGTTGACTGAGAATTACAAAAACATTATATAGACTAACAAACATTTTATACAAAGGTAACCTCAAGGTTCCACACAAAAATGATAAAGTGAACTATTAATTATGTTGAAACTTGGATGGTTAGAGTGACTTCACAAGTAAAACCACACTATGAGTACAAGCCATATGAAACAAACACCAACATCTTATGGAGTTTCTTCTCCAAACTTTATTGAGAATGCTACATGGACATATGTTGCCCCTCTGCCAAATATCATGACTTTTTGATGCTATTTGTGTATTATAAACTTATTTCTTCAGCAAATCATAAAAAATAAAATTAAATTCATTAAATATTGTATTGTTGATTGAAAAATATAAATAACTGATCTAGCCAATAAACATACTATACAAAGGTAACCTCAAAGCCCCAAATTAAAATGATAAAAGCGAACTTTCTGATGATATTTGTGTATTATTAATTTCTTTACACAGTAAATCGCAAAAATGCAAATAAATTTATGAAATATTGTAGTTTTAACTTAAAGTTGCAAGTAAGTTATATGGAGTAACAAACATGCTATACAGAGGTAACAGCAAAACCCAACATTAAAATGATAAGTGAACTATCGATCATGTTGAAATTTGGATGGTTAGGGTCACTTTAGGAATAATCCACAGTACGAGTGGAAGCCATATGAAAAAAAACACTAGCACCATGTGGAGTTTTTTGTCCAAGCTTTATTGAGAATACTACATGGACATATTTTGCCCCTCTACCAATATCATGACTTCCTGATGCTATTTGTGTATTATAAGCTTCTTTCTTGAGTAAATCATAAAAAATGCAATTAAATTCATTAAACTTTGTATTGTTGATCAACAATCACAAATAAGTTAGCTAGCCAATAAACATGCTATTCAAAGGTAACCTCAAGACCCCAAATGAAAATAATAAAGCGCAATATTATTGATCATGTTGTAACTTGGATAAATAGAGTGATTTTACAAGTAACCCACACTATGAGTGAAAGTCATATGAAAAAAACACCAGTAGCATGTGGAGTTTCTTGTTCAAACTTTTTTTTAAATTCTACATGGACAATTGTAGCCCCTCCGCCAAAGATCATGACTTTCTAATGCTATTTGTGTATTATTAATTTCTTTATGCAGTAAATCAAAAAAATGCAAATAAATTTATAAAATATTGTAGTGTTAACTTAAAGTTGCAAGTAAGTTATATGAACTAACAAACATGCTATACGATGGTAACAACAAAACCCAACATTAAAATGATAAAGTGAACTACTGGTCATGTTGAAATTTAGACGATTAGGGTGACTTTAGGAATAAACCACACTATGGGTGGAATACATATGAAAGAAACATCGGCACCCTGTGGTGTTTATTGTTCAAACTTTTTTAAAGATGCTTGTGGACATATGTTGTCCATCCCGCCAAACATCATGACTTTCTTAAAATAGATTAAATGTGAAACAAATAGTTTTATTTTATTGAAAAAAAATTAAATGTGAAAATGAACTTTGGCCTGAGAAACAATTTGGCCCAATAGCAGCCCAAATATAGGTCCGCCCTCCATGGCCCAAATCATCTAGGCCAATGTCGTCAGATCGAGATTAGGTGGCCTGGATCACCAATGCCCCTATTAAAAGTGGCGAGCTAACTGTTAGCGTCTCTTAGCCTCACAGATTTTACTCCGCAAGTGTACGGAGACTGCTATACCTTTCACCAAGGAGTATTCCAAGGTATCATACTTATTTCCACAGGGAAGAATTGAGATAGAGATATCAAACTATCACTCACCCAGCTGTTACTCCTCATCCATGTCAACCGATAACTAGGAAAGATTGAAACCCAAGTACCGTTGGCAAGAAAATAGGTAAAGCTAGGACGACAATGAGTCAAGGACTGCGGTACGGTCTTCTATCTCTACTAGCATACAAGAGCTATCCATGCTAAAGGTCAAAAGGATCTCAATAGAGTAATGATGTGTCGAGCAAAATTCTAGCGGTCTCGAGGGACCAGGGGTAGATAGCTGGTCACCGAAGGAGAGCCTAGCTAATTCCTATGGGCCTCCCAAATGACAGGCCTGGGATACATAGGTACACCACACGCTGTCACCGAGTGGAACTACCAAGCAAATCAGCGTGGAGAGGATGGCACACTACAAAGTGTTCAAGTGAAGCTTGTAGAACAGTAGTTCATCCTTAGCTACAGGAGAGGAACTAACCAGAGCCTAGCATCTAAGTCTAGTGTTGAACTGTTGCACCGACAAACATAACAAGGATCGATCAATTCTAGCTTCGCGCAACTCAGGCCTCGATATGGTGGACCAGAGGGAAAATGCAACTACACCAATCGAGTTACTAACAGAGATGAAGACAATAAATGGAATAAGACTTTAAATGCTCACAAGTCAGACATCCAAATGTAATAAAAAAATAAGCATTGGACATTACCGAATACTTCCACCGACTCCGAT
The DNA here is from genome assembly GCA_030272315.1 of Paspalum vaginatum. Classification (NCBI taxonomy): domain Eukaryota; kingdom Viridiplantae; phylum Streptophyta; class Magnoliopsida; order Poales; family Poaceae; genus Paspalum; species Paspalum vaginatum. The sequence goes on along the minus strand of CM059018.1, from coordinate 29,601,127 downwards.
ACAGCAGACCATCTCTAACTCCTAGCTAAACATTGATTTCAAAAATGGAGGCATCACCTGCAGGACGCCTCCTTTAGAGGGAGAGAGAGTTACATGGTGAATGGTACAAGTGAGAGTGAGGGGTGCCTCTCTATTTATAGGAGATGTGAATATTCCAAGGCATCTCATGCTAGATGCCTCCCCAAACCGCTCCTTGGGTGCCACCTGTCCTAGGACCCGACCTCGAAAGATCGGTGGGAGTGTCCCCGACATGTTGGTGCTGAGAACTGGGCAAGAACCGGTCACTAGGTGCTCGAACCGGCTGCTAGAAGAGGGAACCAGCCGTTAGAAAAGAGAACTGGTCGTTTGCAGTTAAACTGGGTCAAAACAGGCGCATTGGGAAGTCAAACCAGCTAAACCCTGGCTGAACCGGTCAACCGAAGGCAATCCAAGGGTGAACCGTGCCCTCACCACTTCCTAGGCCGCTGTGTGTCCCTGCGGGCTGGGTAGACCGTGCTTGCTGGCCTCCGCTAGCGCCACGTGCCCCTCTAGGCCGAGCGAGCCGCTTCCTCAAGCGGGTGCGCATTGTGCCCCCTAGCCACCATGTGTCACGTGGTCGTTGGACGTGTTGCTCAGTTGTAGATCGCGATTCATGGGCCTACTCCATGAATCGCAGCCCACCACATGTCACGCTGTGGCTTGTTCCCACCCGCACATGTACGGGTGGGCGTGGTGCTGATGTTAGCATGACGTCAGCACTGCCCCCTAGTTTTGTATTTCTGATATCATCTCGGTACGAACTTCAAATGAGGCCAATTATATAACCATTTCGATCGCCTCGATGAGCTCTTCACAATGGTGTGATCCTTGAGGGCATTTGAGATACTTCAAAGTTATGTTATATGCAATTCATTCTCAACCCCTTTTGTGCGTGAATTCTCTCTTGCTCCAAATGATGTTGTCTTGCAAGGAATTTGAACATGTCTCTGTGAAACACCGAAAACTACCAAAACTCATGGAATTAGTTAGTTTACTATGCATAATACACAGAATTAGCCTTGTACCCTATTTATTCACCGAGTCATAGGCGATCAATATCGTGAAATAATGACAGCCAACACTAACCCTAGCTCTCCCTCTCCTCACCCATCTTCCTTATCTCGCAGCCACCGGCCGCCTGCCTTCTCACTCACCTGGTGGCTTGGCCTTGCGAGGCACGATGGCGGTGCCACTGGCCTTGAGCCCTCCTCCAACCACTCTGCCGCTAGGTCCACTCCTCGCCATCCGCCTCTCCTCTAGGTTGATGGTGAGGTCATAGAAGGTGGCACCGTCGAGACTCATTGCGCCCTCTCTAGCCGCTCGCCCACCGCCCATCCCCAGGCGGCCATGTGTCTAGGCACGTATCTGGGCTCCTGTTGCCCCAGATCTATGGCTGGCTACTCGCAGCCTGCACATCTACACACCCACTCCAGCACACCATCCTCTTCGGACAACACAAACTTGTAGCGGAAATTGCCACAAAAGTAATTTAGACTTGGCGACATTGATTCTGTTATGTGACTTCTTTTGAATGGATGTGGAGCATATACGACCTTGAGTACATAAACAAAATTATTATATATAACCCTCGGAGGCCAAATTAGGATATATGTTTGGAAGAAAATGACATTACAATGATCAAGAATAGCGCTTAAAAGGTCTCATCCTACAAATTCGCTGCAAATCTTATTATACATTTTTCATCCCAATACTGTCTTATGGAGAACAGATAGAATTTGCTAATTTAATGACATAGGAGCTGGCACTTGAAACATACAATGAAATTTACATCTTATAAGAACATGTAAACAATGATATTATACTGATGGACAAATAACCATATGTATAAAAAATTGGATGGAACAAAGAAAAAAGTCAGGATGAGGATATATATCATTATATTACCTGCATTTGGTCGTTGAAAATTCAATTACATCTTGTGTGAACATTTGAACATGTAAAGTTGTGTAGCCTCCTTGTCACACCCTTTCTTCCTCTACCTCGGATCTCTTTCTCTCTCTTCATGGATAAAGGACAGAGTAACCTCAGAGTCCCCAGCGTGCCCTATGAAGAGTTGTTGGCATGCGCAGCCTCCGTTGCTATATGCGGTCTCCCAACTCCCAATTTTAGGTCTACGCACCACAGTCAGACGCCAATGCATGCTGGTCAGATGAGAGGCTTGAAAGCGACTTTTAGGCGGAGCAAGTGATGCAACGTCGGCCGTTGATGCAAAGGGGACCGAGTCTATACGGTTGCCGGTGTAGACTAGCGGGGAGTATCCTGGTTGGCCATGCACGGGCATCACTGCAGCGAAGGACTAGATGGGCCAAGTGTGGGTGGGCGCCGGTGTGAAGAACAATGGGCACGCGTGGCCGAATACCAGGAGCTCTTTGGCCATAGCGGTGTGGCATCCTCACTCTCTTCGCGCTAATTGCGTTCTTGGTGGGCTTGCTCTCCACATCATTGTGCAGGACTAATCCTCATTCTTTGCGTTTCTAAATTAATAGAAGGGATTTCAGGGATGGGTAGAAGAGGAGCCATGGAAGGGGAGAAGGAAATGATGTTCTGCCAATCTACCCGTTCGTTTTCTCTTCGGTTCTAACAAATGGAAGCCCGTGGACCATATTATCAAACAAACATTGACCATCTGATGGTTGTGAAGTGCAAATTAAATGACATGGATAGCTTGCATGTTGAGAGAATTGGAGTTAATGACTTTAATGGGTTGTATCTTTATAGGTTATATAGATTGATTACCTATTGTAGAAAGACTTCTCTTTGGTTTCTCTCACAAGAACTAAGCTTATACAAGCTCAATCTCAACTTCAATTACAAAAGCAATCTCAAGCTTGGATGTGCATTAAGCTCACTTTAAATGGTTGGACTAGAATAAATACTTAGACATCACCTCCACACTCTTAGGGATCATCAACTAGTTCATACAAGGCCTTGATTGAGAGCCAATGGATCGGCCTCATTACTCTCCAAGTGTGATGAGTGATTATCAATGAGCTCAAGCCCTCTAATGAACTAGAGGTAGAAGATGAAGGCCTGGATAGACTCGGGCAGAAGACATCGATGGACTGAACCAAAGGCTCGCGTTTGTCAGTCACGGGAGCTCGGTATACAGAGAGGTGAATTGGCAATGATGGTGTAAGTCCTCCCATGGACCGCAAGGTAGCTCCGATGGATTGGAGAAGCTGAGTGCATCCATGGTGCTCCAACCTGAGTGCATGGCGCAAAGACGTGCAAGAGAGCTTTGGTGACTTCTGCTCAAAACCGCCACCCAAGTTACCCAACACTTGGTGAGTGGGTCGAAACTCGTCAACATAGAAGATTGGGGCAAGACCTAGCCCAGGAAGCCCGCTCAATAAATTTCTCGGTTTCTGACTTCAAAACTGAGGGAAGCTTCCGGACTACTGTCTACGTGGCATACATCCAAGTGAGGCATGGAGAAGAAGAAGATCAAAGCATCATTGTAGTCGTCAGTATGTATCTTTTCCATTTCAGCCCCTCCGAGCATTTGTAGCATAAGGGTCTTAGTGTTAAATGGTGTCGTTTGGACTGGGGTATAATTAGACTTGCCATTGGTCATTTAGGTGACTCTTCCACCTCTTGAAACCCTAGGCTTAGCTTTCCTTGCAGACAAGTGCTTAGAGAGAAAACCGGGTGTTATCTAGGATTTGGAGTCCCCTAGAGCTAGTACTTTGCATTAGTGGGAGGGTAAAGGTAGGTAGGCTGTAGGGATCTTGTGTGACCTGATTTCCCATCTTAATCCAAGCAAGATTCATCTTGAATTCGAGTGTTTGTGTGTAGCCCTCTCTTCTTCCCCCTTTCCCTTTGGATTTTGTGTGAAACTCAAAGGCTTTTGGAGATTTTTGTTTGCCTACGAGTTAGCCCTGTTGTTTTGGTGTTTTTGACTTGATATGACATGGAGATTATGACTTAGTTCATCTCGATCCTGCAGGATTGCCACGGGCAAGTTGTTCTTTAGTTTTCCCCTTTCTTGCCCAAGTATTCCCATCTCCACGAGATCTGGAATTCCCGCTAATCCTGTGATCTTTTTCAATAGATCTTTTGGGAATAGCTTTAGAATGGAGTTAGGGTAGCTTGCGTCAAATCTTGTGAAGTTTGGAGAAGATTTGGATAAGTATTGGGTTTGGGAGCTCAAGAACCGAAGTAGTTCCTGGCTGCATTGGACTGTTCGGTTCAACCAGCCGGACTATCTAGTTCAACTAGACTATCCGACAGGTCACACTAGACTATCCAGTTCAACCAGCCAGTTTGTCCGGTTCGATTGGACTATCCAATTCAACCGGACTATCCGGTAAGTTCAACCGGACTATCCGATGGAGTCAGCCTGCTCTGCCTTTTCTTTGGTGTTTTTGCTTCCATGCTTTTGCTTCGACCTCGCTTGGGTGTTTTTCACCTATGGCCCAAACTCTTCGTTTGCTGTTCATCAATTCAATGCACTTAGGTGCGGAGTGGCTAAGTGAGACCCTTGTTGCGTGAGGTGTTGCCATGTCTTGCCTTGCGATGACTATTGGTCATCGAGGCAAAATTCTTCCACTATGTTTGGCTAGTACATATCCGATCAGTGGATGGTACCTAGTGCTTAGTTTCTAGTCAGTTTTAAGTTGGGGTTTGAATTTGAGTTTTTCACTACTCCTATTCACCCCCTCTAGTCACAGCCTACGGTCCTACATGTGGTATCAAAGCTAATTAGGTTTCTTCATACCTTTACCAGTGAGAAACCAGTAGCAACTATGACTAACTCTGGGAAAGTTCTGATTCTCGGCTTGGATGGCTACACCTACTAGATGGGTAGAATGAAGGCTTTCTTGCTTAGCCACAGCAAGGACATATGGAACATTACCCAGAGTATGACATTTGTGGTGCTCCCTATTGCCGAGTGTACCACACCGGTGCTCGTTGCTCAGCACGAGACGAATTACAAGGCAATGAACCATCTCTTCTCTAGACTTGGTCTGGCGGACTATGAGAGGGTGAGTCACCTCGAAACTGGTCGTGAGATCTGACCCCTGCATAGTGCATACCATGAGGGAACGGTGATAGTCAAGGGTCACCTTGTTGAGACTTACAAGCGTGAATATGAGAATTTTGTTCAAAAGCCTAGAAGGTGTCTAGTCGCTTTCAGAGTGCCTGTGACAACTGCATGAGAAAGAAGAGGGGCAAAAGGCCCAAGTTCTTCTAGAGCAGAGAAGTCGGCGACTTCATCGCCAAATGCCCCAACAAGAACAACGACTACTACAAGAAGGGTAATGGCAACTCCAGCAACTCCAACAAGTACCACTCCCATGACTCCAATAAGTACCACTCCAGCAAGCACAACTTTGGCATGTATTGCTCCAGCAGGAAGGCCAAGGACTTCCGAAAGGCTTTCAAGAGTTACCGAAAGGAGAGTCGTAGGCATCAGAAGGCTTTCCTTGCCAACCTGGGCAGCTACAGTAGTGGATTGTCTTCTTCCTCATCCTCATTGAGTTCAAGCGATGAGGAGATCACCGTCAAGAGAGGAAAGAAGAAGAAACAAGGTGGTCTAGCTGGCCTCTGCTTCATCTCCTTCAAGCATGAGCGCAAGAACAAGCAGAAGAGGAGGTCAGTCTGCTCCATGGCACTAGAGGACAAGGGAAACAATGACAATGATAGCGGCTCCTCCGGTGATGAGGTAACTCCTGATGAGGCTCAGGTTCTAGAGTTGTTAGAGGAGAATAGTCGTGCTTTGAGAGCCCAGGACAAGTTGCTAGAGAAGGATGTCAAGAAGCAGTGTAAGTTGAAAGCTAAGCCTTTCGAATGCCTTGAGTGAGATCGAGAAGTTGAAGAATGTGCCAGCTATCTCTTGTAAGGAAGAGTGTCCTACCTGCCAGGGCTTTGTAGTCAAGCTGAGTGATCTGAGAGGTAAGTATGCCAGGTGGGTAGAAGAGGTTGATAGCTTGACGCTTGAGTTGAGCCAGGTCTAGGCAAAGCTAGATGAGCCCATTGTGAGTGGTTAGCTCGAGTGTGAGTCATGTCCCCACCTAGCATTTGATATTGTTGAGCTGAAGGTGAAGTGTGAGGGGCAGCTCAAGGAGTTGGAGGAGCTTAGGGCTAGACCCACGCTTTTGGGTACATGCATGGTCTGTCCTACCTTGAGGAGTGAGGTAAAGCAGTTGAGAGCTAACTTTGAGGTTCTTTTAGCACCATCTGACTCTTATGAGAACTACCTTACTCTTATGATCATGTTGGTGGATAGGGATGCCCTCGTTAGGAAGCTAGAGAAGTCAGCTACCCCTATTCCCTCTTTGGACTGTGAGTTTTGAGTTGCTTGGACTGTGGTGATAGAGGGACTGAGGGGACACAAGCTTGACTTAGAGGATGAGAACGCTTGTTTGCATGAGGTACTTAGAAGGATGTATGCGAGAGAACCCCAACTAAGGATGATCCTAGAGAGTACCAAGAGAGCTGAGGGTGATGTGAGCGGACTTGAGTTAGGTGAGTGCAGCACTTTGGGTGAGAAGAAGAGTTCCCCAATCAAGCTTAAAATTGCCTCTCCCCAACCTATTCCTACTATTGATGGGGTTTACCATGAGCCTCCCAAGGCTGCCCTAGAGAGGCAGTTTTGGACACTCAAGCCATCTCAGGCTAAGTTGGACAAGATAGTGACTGAGATCCTAGCAAGGAGAAGACCCAATAGCCTGCACCACCTATGGCTACACCACCATACCCTAGGCAAGCTAAGACATAGCCTAACCCACCTACCAAGAGACATGTCTACCACTTTGAGTTTTGCCAGCGGAATGGTCACATGCAAGAGTTTTGCTTCAGGAGGAAGTGGGTTGAGAGCCAGGAGAGAGCCTGGGGGAACTAGGATCAGTTCTACCAAGGTAGTAGCCAAGATCCTCCCTGTCACAGTGACATGAGAGACCACTTTGCTGGTGGTGAGAGAGGAGGCGACTTTCAAGCCCATGCTCTTGGTGGTGAGAGATGCTTCGCCGGCCGAGCTCCTAGTCATTTTTAGTGCGGCTATGGATCTCATGACCGAGGCCTTGGTAGAGGGTTTGTGAATCCACGCTTTGGAGGTTGTGGTTACCCTAATTGTGGTTACCCCACCTTTGTGCAGATGGCTCGACACTGGTTCAGTAGTTTTAATAACCCCAGTGCCAGACCATTTTCTCACTCTTGCTTTCCTTGATTCTGCAGGATTGAGGTGTAGAGGACATATGGATCATGGACTTCGGTTGCTCTAAGCACATGACAAGGCATCGCAGAAGGTTCTCCAGCCTCAACCCCATTAGCACCAAGGAGTAGATCACTTTCGGGGATAATGGTCAAGGTAAAGTGTTGGGTGTTGGTGCTGTTTCGCTTTCTGCCAAGCTTTCCCTGAGAGAATTTGCTTTTGTGAGGAGTTTGGGGTTCAATTTGGTTTCTGTCTCGCAACTTCTCATGGAAGGGATTGAGGTTCGCTTTAAGGGGGGGTTCTTCTTATGTTCTTGATGCTAAGGAAAACCATATTTGTCAGATTTTGCCCTATGGGTAGGTTTTTAAGGTTGACCTTACATCTGTTTTTGGCCCTCCTTGGTGTTTGGTAGCTAGTCCTTTAGCTGATATCTGGAAGTGGTATAGGAGGCTATGCCATTTGAGCTTGGATCTGCTTGTCAGGTTGAGTTATATGGGCCTAATCCGAGTATTACCCAAATTGAAAGCAAAGAAGGACTTAGTTTGCCACCCTTGCCATCATGGCAAGATGGTTGCCGTTTCCCATGCTCTTGTTAATCAGGTTATCAGGTCTTACCCGGTGAGCTACTGCATATGGACACTCTAGGTCCAGCTCGAGTATAGTCGGTCAGTGAGAAGTGGTATGTGCTTGTCATAGTAGACAACTTTTCTTGCTTTTCATGGGTGTTTTTTCATGGACTTCAAGGATGAGGCTTTCGTTTTGTTCGAGATCTGATCTTGAGGTTGAGAAATGAGAGTCATAAGGCCATGAGGGCTATAAACAGTGACAATGGTGGAGAATTTCGAAACTCTTGGTTCCAAACCTTCTGTCGTGTCCTTGGTCTTAAGAACCAGTTCTCTTCTCCATATACCCCACCGCAGAACGATGTTGTGTTACGCAAGAACCACACACTCGTTGAGATGGCACTGACGATGCTCGATGAGCATAGGACTCTTAGGCTCTTTTGGGATGAGGTTATGAATATGGCCTATTACATTGCCAACTGGATTTTTCTACGAGCATTCTTAGGGAAGACCTCGTATGAACTTCGGTTTGGTAGATAGCCTACCATCAAGCACCTGAAAGCATTTGGCTGCAAATGCTTTGTGCTTAAGAAAGGGGGGCATTGCGACAAGCCCGAGTCTCGCTGCTTAAATGGTATTTTTCTTGGGTACACCTCTGGCTCTAGGGATTTTAGAGTGTGGATCCTTGATACCAAACAAGTGGTAGAGACTTGTGAAATTTCCTTCGATGAATCTTTTCCTTGTACAACCTAGTGTTTGAGCTTTCAAGAGAAGAAGAAATTGGAACTTTAATCTTTGAAGATGAGGAAGGTGTAGATGAGCCGCGTGATGCAAGAGCCACTGCACCGACTGCAGCTCATGCCCCTTCTCTGACGAGTTCAAATGACGATGAAGGACTGATGCCAACTACCTCCACCACGTTTGTTCAAGGGCAAGCTCACACAGAAGCTGATTCTGCTGGGGACGTAGGGGAGGTGACATCAAAGACAGTTCTGTCTTGGTAGGTCCAGCGGGATCACCCTCCACATAGGATCATTGGTGATTTGCATGCGAGGACCTTGAGATCTCAGACAGGTTCTATCGCTTTCTTTGCACATGTTGCATTTGTTGCTTCCTTTGAGCCCAATAATGTTGGACACGCTCTTTCTGATGGTAATTGGATTAATGCCATGCATGAGGAGTTAGAAAATTTTGAGATGAATGAAGTTGGGGTTTTGGTAGAGCCACCGCCATAATGCAATCCTATTGGTACGAAATGGGTTTTCAAAAATAAGCAAGGGGAGGATGACATTGTTGTGCGGAACTAGACTAGACCTGTGGCTTAGGGTTTTTGTCAAAAAGAAGGGATACACTATGAGGAAACATTTGCTCTAGTTGCACGCCTTGAAGCTATACGTATCCTCTTAGCCTTTGCGGATTCTAAGGGTTTCAAGATTTCCCAAATGGATGTGAAGTCTGCTTTCTAAATGGTTTCATTCAAGAAGAAGTTTATGTAAAACAACCCCCTGGATTTGAAAATGATAAATACCCTAACCATGTTTACAAATTGCAAAAGACCTTGTATGGTTTGAAACAAGCTCCTAGATCCTGGTAAGATAGATTGAAAACCTTTTTGCTAAACCAGGGTTTCAAAATGGGAAGTGTAGATAAGACTTTGTTTCTCCTCAAGCATGGTAGTGTTCTTCTTGTTGTCCAGATATACGTGGATGATATCATCTTTGGTGGCTTGTCTCACTCACTTGTTACCACATTTTCTAAGCAGATGTCAATGAAGTTTGAAATGAGCATGATGGGAAAGTTGCAGTTCTTTGTTGGCCTTCAAATCAAGCAAACTTAGGAAGGCACCTCTGTCCACCAGGCCAAGTACACAAAAGACTTGTTGAAGAAGTACAGCTTTGGAGGAGACTTGAAGCCGATGCCAACTCCGATGAGCTCCTCCGCTGCCTTGGACAAGGACGAAGATGGTGTTGCTGTGAACGATAAGGAGTACCGTGGGATGATCGGGTCACTACTGTACTTGACAGCGACGAGGCCTGACATACAGTTTGTTGTGTGTCAGTGTGCACACTACCAGTCCTCGCCATAAGAGTCACATCGCCAAGCAGTGAAACGCATCTTCAGGTACCTCACTTACACTCCTGACTTCGGTCTGTGGTTCTCGTCAGGTTCGACCGTCTTTCTTAGTGGGTATTAGGATGCTAATTTTGCCGGGTGTCAGATTGATCGCAAGTCGACTTTCGGGACCTTTTAGTTTCTTGGGTCTTTGCTTGTGTCCTGGTCTTCTTGTGAACAATCAAGCGTAGCCCAATCCGCGACAGAAGCTAAGTTCGTAGCTGCTGCTAGCTGTTGTTCCTAAATGCTTTGGATGAAATCCACTTTGAGAGACTTTGGGTCGACCTATGGGAGAGTGCCACTATACTGTGATAACACGAGTTCCATTAGTGTAGGAAACAAAGGTGAGATAGATCTAGTCCATGTGGGAACTAGGATCCAGCTAGCTGATATCCTAACGAAACCCCTATAACAGAAAATGTTTGATCGTTTGTGAGGAGAGTTGGGCATTTGTTACACCTTTTAGTTTGGGGTAGCTTTGTGGTAGTTTAGGCTTTTTTTTGTTTGTCTTTGCTTTTTTTGCCTTTTATGCATCTTGTATCATATCATGCATTGCATTCATGTAACATATGCATTTTTCACTTCACTAGCACTAGAGCTCTTTTGGAATGACTAGTCAGTACTTGCTTGTGCTAGATTGTACAATGCTTGCATCATCATGGTCGGCTAAGCTCCTTCAATCTGTCTAATATTAATTGTGAGCTAAGTCACTTTTATTTCCTGAAAATCAAAAACCATGATCACCACTTGACTTGGCTACCTAGCACGTGTAGGAATGTTGAATGCTATGCTATATTTTCATGCTTGGATATGCTAGTCATATGCCTTTGATAAGTTGTTGCCTAAGTATTTATGACACCTTGCCTAAATCCGAACTCTGACCTAACACTGTTTATAGGTGGTGTCTTTTGAGCGGAATTGAAAAGATGTAGGTGGATTTGCTTGTCACAATGACTCAGTTTGAGACTGCTTTCATTTGCACTTTGGCAGGAACTTGGACTAAGCTATGTATGACCAAAACCTTGTCTTAAGCTTCTGATGGTTTTCTGAACCTAGGCTGGGCATTGGTTGGTAAGAAGTAACAAGACAAGTAAATAACCCCTGGCACATACCTAGTACTTGCTTCTATGCTACAAGTGGTTAAATTTGAATATTGCAAGTCTCTAAATTGCTTATGGCTTGTTGAATATGCTTAGGTTGAGAGTAGCACACCTTGTATGCATTGCTAGCATCTTATTGTTCATGCCTACCTTACTAGATGCTATTCATGTTGGTGATGTTTTCTTTTAAAACAACCATGAAAACATGCTTGCTCCTGACCTGTATAAGATATATTCAATTGAGCTTGTTGCATGCTTCCTTGCTCTCACTTGCCCTAAATGCTTGTAACACCCTGATTTTCACTCTATAAACTTTTGACAACTTAAATGCAATTAATTAAGGGTTTGTGTGATTTAGCGTGCATGAAATAACATTTTATTTAATTTCTGTAATTAATTAACTAAAATGAAACATAGAGGATAACTTGTTTGATGCATTCATGTCGTTGCATTGGTTTTATGTTGAGTGGTTGGCTAAGGATTCATATTCAAATTTTGTTTGAATTTATAGTGTGTTTATGTCTCCAAAAAAAGGGTTTGAAAAGTTTCAAAAACAAAAGTCCAAGAACCCCCTTTGGCTCCCTTTCTTCCTTTTGGCCTAGCCTTCTCTCTGCCTGGGCCATGGCCCAATCCTTCACACCTTTTCGTCAGCTCATGGCTACCGCATGGACCTCCTTTCTCCTTTCCCGTTGAACTCCAAGTGGAGTGATCCATTCCGTTCTCACGACCTAGCTCCTCCCTCTCGTCATCTCACTCCCTGACCGGTGGCTTCGCACCCTTCTTGCGACCGTAGGTGGGACCTCCTATCAAGGGTGTCTCCCACACCGCTCTTTCTTTGTCACAGAAACCTCGCTCGCCAGGCTTCCTATTTCCCCTTCGCCACCAATCATGCTAGTCATCTTGTCTCACCATGCCAAGCTCATGCGTTGTGAGGGTTAAAACCTTGAAATGCATTTGGTGATTGTCAAGTTGTTTCTGGGAATTTTCTAGATTTATCTGGAGGCTTCCCATTTTCTCAGAGCAAACTCCACTTACTAGAGGCTCTTTACAAGATTTTCATGAGCTCTAAATATTTTATTTGAGTTCATTGGGTCCAAAAATAATTTTGGAGTATTTGGAATATTATTGGGCCAAGGCCCATTTAATTCCCGAGCCACCTCGTCCATCAGGACCATGCTGCACCGTTTGGGCCATATCTTTCTCATACGGAGTCTATTTGGGCTGTTCCACTACTCGGAAAGCTAACGACAGGCCCTATCCAACCCAAGTGGAATCACGTCGAAAGCCCATCTACATCAATAGGAATTCACAAAACAATACTGCCATTCAGTTCTACCCAGTTTTGTCCCACCTTTCTTTTTGATGGGAAGGTGACGGATTCGCAAGCCTATATATTTGGACCACCCCTATGGGAATAGGTGCACCAAAGACTCCTTTGCGGGGGCCCCCTAGATTGGGAACCCTAAGGTAGTCCCCCATCTCCCATATTTTGGGTGCACCACCGGATGCTACGCCACCGCTTGCGTCTCAACTGCTACTATCTGCACTCCCCTTCATCCTAGTGTCTTCGGATTCGTGAGGATATCATCGATCACCATAAAATCTACAAGTTTCTTTTCTTTGGTAAAGTGTTTCTCTCCTTGCCATATTCTTATTCAACTTTAATGAGAAATTAATTCATATTCATTCATCTCTGGTGAAATCTGAGATTACTTAGGTGCTCTTCTCATCGTTCTCTATGCCGTGGTGGTTTTCTTTTGAAGAATCCATTGCCGGATCATCATCACCACGTCATTCTTCCTCCACTCTGGCGATTTGTCCATTGGTGAGCTCTCTCACACGCTCTCATCCTCTCTGTGACTCTACATATTCGTTGTTTTTCCTCCTAGATTGATTTCCTACACCTACACCTACACCTACAAATGCTCATATCTTTCTCGTTCTACCTCCGATTAGAGTGATTCCTACGCTCACGAGTTCATAACGACGCGTAGAACAGAACAGTTTAGTAAAGCTTTTAGCTTCTGTTTTTAATGTATGATGTACTATTTTAGCTTATTTTGGTTTGCTTGCATGTGTGATCATGTGTGCGCGTGTGGTGCCCCAATGAACATATAGACGCTGATCTTATTCGTGCCACGTCAAGTGCAACATCAAGATCAACATCCAGAAGACTCTGAGCAACAACTCTTTTTGAGGAAGGCAAGTATAACATGAACAACACCTATTAACTTTTAATCATTGCATGTGCATGTGTTAATCTTGTATGCCCATAAGGACACACCTTAGCTACTTTTACCTGATATATTACCTTTGGGATGCATGTTGGTTAGGTTTTTCTAGGTGCTGTGCTAACTCCTGCCTCTTTTGTTAAAAATATGATTAATGGTTTTATGCAACTTATCCCATTGAGCTGGCCCTCTGTGCTGTGTGCTTGAGTGGTCCATGTCTCGTTTATAATCTTTGTTTAGGGGGCATGAGCAATGTGCTTTGTGCTTTTGCTATGTCTACTCTCCATAAGGACCTGTTCTTGAAGTGATCATCTGGGACTTCAGTACAACCACATGGGATGGATACGTCCTTTGGCTACTTATTTAGATTTCTCTATTTTGGAGCAACGTGTCGACCACAAGAGGGGGCAAGGTAGGTACTTGTGTTACTCGACCGCCGAGGGTGGTGTATTCTTTATGAGGTACTCATGCCTTGGGGAAGGGTGCACTCCCTAATCACGAATCCTATAATGTGTCGCTTCTCATTGGAGAGTCTTTCTAAAGGCCTGGTAGTGAAACCCTGCCGATTCACCAAAGGAGTGAATAAAAAAGGGGTTTGGCCGCCTCTGGCATATGGGAATCATGACCGGTGGGTAAAGTGTACAACCTCTTGAGAGTGTTAAAACCTGGTATATCAGCCGTGCTCATGGTCATGAGCAACCCAGACCTCTTTTTGATTAGTGGATCTTGGTTATGGTTTTGGAAGTTGGATCCAGTATCAATAATGTTGATTAATGTCTTATGCAATATCTTTTGGGTAATGGTTTATTTACTCACTCTAGTAAATAGGTGTTAATAAAATTGACCAACTAAAAGCAAATGCAGTCGAGTCAGCCAACCCTAGAGCCTCATGGTTCTTGTTATACTTGTTGAGTATGAGTTGGTGTAGTCACGCTTTTTTCCTTTACTTTTATTCCTTGTTGGGGGGGAAATTCCAATCGCTGCTCAAAAGATGAAGGCCTGAAGGAGTAAAAATGAAGGTTCATGGAGTTCTAGGTGTGCAACCCCCAGTTGGTTTCCCTGTGGACAGCTTCAAGTTATAGAAATGTTTTCGCAACTCTGTGTTAAAGACTTGATGTCTTATGTAAATCTTGTTTAACGGTATGTAATAAAGCACTATCTGTGATATCACTATATATTGTCTCTATATGTGTGAGATTAGATCCTGGCACACATATGGATTGCTCTTGTTTTGTCTTTTGAAAACCAGGGTGTGACAATGCTATAACTTGTGCTTACTTGCTTTTCATCCCTGCTAAGCTCTTCATGGTACACTTCCTGCATTTCATGGCATATTTTGGGGGGGTGTTGTCTAGTTCAGGGGAGTCGGATTCTATGAACCCTTGATGTGCCCATTGTCAACAAGGGGGAGAAATTACTATTCCCAGGGGAAGAGTTTATGGATCAAGGGGGAGAATTCTTGGGAGATCAAGTTGATGGGGAGCTTTGCATTCTTAGTGCATTTGTGAGGATGCATTTCAGGGGGAGTTTGAGCTTTTAGCATGCTCTTGCGTTGGTGTGTTGAGCCTTTTGCCTCTTTCTAGAGGAGTCGATGCTCTGCCTAAGCATGACTGTGTTGAGCCAGTCTGCCTCTTTCTTGAGGGGTCATTCTTTAGTTTGATCGACTGTGTTGAGCGGTTTCCCTTGTTTTTGGGGGTCGATCTTTGGCTTTGTTTTTGTTGCTTCAATTTGCCCTTCTTTGCTTGTGTTTGGTTTTTGGGCATCTTGAGCAACTTCTTCTTTTCTTCCTTCTCTTCAGCTTTACGCTTTTCTTCTTGTCTTTTCTAATTCAGGTTACAGGTGAAGGGTGTTGACAATGCACTCATCAGTGGGGAGACTGAGATCCAATGGATCGGCCTCATTGCTCTCCTATTGTGATGAGTGATTGTCAACGAGCTCAAGCCCTCAAATGGACAGGAGGCCCTCTGAAGGACTAGAGGTAGAAGATGAAGACATGGATGGACTCGATCAGAAGATCTCGATGGACTCAGGCAAAGCCTCAGTGTCAGTCAGTCACGGGAGCTCGGTACACGGAGGTGCGGATTGGCAACAGTGGTGCAAGTCCTCCAATGGACCACGAGGCAGCTCTGATGGACTGGAGAAGTGGGTGCATCCATGGTGCTCCAACCCGAGTGCGTGGTGCGAAGACATGCGAGAGAGATTTGGTGGCTTCAGCTCAAAACTGCCACCCAAGTTACCGAACACTTGGCGAGTGGGTCAAAACTCATCAAGATAGAAGATTGGGCCAAGACCTAGCCCATGAAGCCCGCTTAATAAAGTTTCCCGATTTCTGACTTCAAAACCGGGGGAAGCTTTTGGACTACTTGCTATGTGGCGTACATCCAAGCGAGGCGTGGAGAAGAAGAAAATCAAAGCGTCATCGTAGTCGCCCTGTGTATCTTTTCCATTTCAGCCCCTCCGGGCATTTTTAGCATAAGGATCTTAATGGTGTCGTTAGCTCTAGGGTACAAATAGACTTGTGGCTATTCATTTAGGCGACTCTTCCTCCTCTTGAAACCCTAGGCTTAGCTTTCCTTGCAGCCAAGGGCTTAGAGAGAAAACCGGGTGCTAATCTAGGATTTGGAGTCCCCTAGAGCTAGTACTTTGCATTAGTGGGAGGATAAAGGAATGTAGGCTGTAGGGATCTTGTGTGAACTGATTTCCCATCTTAGTCCAAGCAATATTCATCCTAAATTCGAGTGCTTGTGTGCAGCCCTCTCTTCTTCCCCCTTTCCCTTTGGATTTTGGGTGAAACTCAGAGGCTCTTGGAGATTTTTGTTTGCCTACGAGTTAGTCCTGTTCTTTTGGTGTTTTGGACTTGCTATGCCATGGAGATTATGACTTAGTTCATATCAATCCTGCAGGACTGCCACGGGCAATTCGTTCTTGAGTTTTCCCCTTTCTTGCCCATGTATTCTCTTCACGAGATTTGAAGTTTCCACTAATCCCGTGATCTGTTCCAATAGATCTTTTGGGAATAGCTTTGGAAGGGAGTTAGGATAGCCTGTGTGAAATTTCATGAAGTTTGGAGAAGAATTGGACAAGTTTTGGGTTTGGGAGCTCAAGAATTGAAGCAGTTCCTGGTTGCATCGGACTGTCCGGCTCAACCAGCCGGACTATCCGGTTCAACCGGACTATCCGGTAGGTCACACCAGACTATCCGGTTCAATCAGCCAGACTGTCCAGTTCAATTGACCGGACTACCCTGTTCAACCGGACCATCCGGTAGGTTCAACCGGACCATCCGGTGGAGTCAGCCCACTCTGCCTTTTTGTCACACACCGGTTTTCAAAAGACAACCCAGAGCAAATCCATATGTGTACCAGAATCTAATCTCACACATATAGAGACAATAAATATGATATCAGAGAACATGCTTTATTACATATTGTTAAACAATATATACATTAAGACATCAAATCTTTAACACAGAGTAGCGGAAGCTTTTCTATAACTTTGAGCCATCAATAGGGAAACCAACTAGGGGTCGCTCGCCTAGAACTCCATGAAGCTTCGTTTGTACTCCTTCAGGCCTTCATCTTTCTAAGCAGCGGTTGGAATAATGTAAAAGGAACAAGTGTGAGTACACAACTCGTACTCAACAAGTATAACACAAACAATGAGGCTCTGAGTTTAGCTGACATGACTGCATGAGCTTTTAATGAAACAAACTTTATTAAAGCTTGGTTACTATTGTTGATTAATTAAACCATTAACCCAAAGATATTGTATAAGGAATTAAATAGCATTAAACAGATATAACCATCACCATAACCAAACCAAGGTAAACCCACTAATCACTGGGAAGTGTCTGGGCCGCTCATAACCGTGAGCACGGCTAACATATCAGTTTTACACTCTCGAGAGGTGGCGCATCTTTACCCACAAGTCGTGAGCTACGCTAGGAGTTCATCACAACACCTTAGACGAGATGACTAGCAAGCACACTACGAAGCCTATACAAAGACCACTTTAGTAAGATGTAACCGCTAAGGATTTCGGGTCACAACGGTGGTGTCCGCCTCACAAAGGGAGAAGCACATACATCACATAAAGCACACTCAACCTAAGGCAATGCAGCGACCACAGAAGCTCACCTCCCCTCTTGCCCCGAAAGTAAGTTACAGCAAACTAAAATAATCTAATTAGTCAGCTAAGTCTGTCCCATTCTAGCCTTGTGGTAGCACTGTTGTACCAGGTGGTCGCTTTGTGAACCGGTCCTTATGGAGAGAAGCCGCAAAAGCACACGAGCACATTGCTTAGGCTCCCTAAACTATGTTACTAAAAAGCAGATTATTAAAAAGGACATGAACCGCTTAATGGTCAAGCCCAACAACTAATTACATAGAACCATTAGTCAAGATTAAATTAACAAAAGGACATGAGTTCTTGCTGCATCTAGCACAACATACTCAAATGCAAACCCAAATGGTAGATATCAGGATAATGTGGCTAAGGTGATATCCTTGTAGGTATTCAAAATTAAATGCACATGCAGAGATTAAAAGAAGTTATTGGGTGTTGTTTATGTTATACTTGCCTTCCTTTAAAGAATTGTGTGTTGTTTATGTTATACTTGCTTCCTTTAAAGAATTGCTTCTTAGAGTCTTTTGGATCTTGATCTTGAGTTGCACTTGAGATTGCACGAAGAAGATCCGCGTCTACGTGTTCATTAGAGCACCACACAAGCATGCAATTTCATACATGCAAGGAAAGAAGTACAAACTATAAGACATAGTACACCATATCATCAAAACAGAATCTAAAAGGTTTACTAAACTGTTTTACGCATTACTACGAGCACGTGAGCATGAAAATCACTCGAATCGGGTTTAAGACGGAAAAGCTATGCCCGAAACAAGCTTCCAGGGGCATAGGTGCTAACAAAAGTTAACTACAAGGGTGAGTTCTAGGAAAACGAGAATCTAAACATAAAAAACTTAACCACCAAGGGCTAACCTGCAAAAAGAGAGGGGCTAGGACTGTAGGTTCTATTTTTTATAAGCTCAGGGGTTAAAACATTAAAACTAGGGCCCTTTGGTAAATACTTTTGAAACGAGATGGATCGCGGGTTAATTAACAGAAACTATAGGGGATTCTCTGCAAAAAGGCCAAGGTTGACTGGTCGTTGCTGACGCGGCTGATGTTGTGTATGGCGATGTGGTGGCCACGTCATCGGTGACACACAGGCCCAAGCTGAGGTGGATAAAGGGGGCACGTGGCGTTCCCAGATAGGTTGGGCGAAGGGGTACGCGGGATCTGATCTAGGCCATCTAGATCTGATCCAGTGGCCAGGGTTGAAAGGAGAGGAGGGTGCCGGCGGTGGAACACCGTCGGTGTGAATGTAATCGTGGCCTCGTGCTCAGGTGCATAGACCGGGATGAGACTTAGTCATGGAGAGAGAGGGAAACATGTCGAGGCACACCAAGGGCTTAGGAAAGGCTAGCAGGCGGTGACACGACTAGACGTCGAGCAGAGGCAGACGGGGTTAACTGGCGCCCACAGAAGAGGAGGTTGAAGGCCGGTGCCAGCCTCTAGATCGCGAGGGATATGCTCGGGGTCGACCTACGAAGCTGCGAGAGGAGAGACCATGGTCACGGCATCGTCATTAGTGGGGAATTGAAGCGGCAGCGGTGGAACTCACCTTCCATGCTCTGGTGAGTGATTCCGCTTTGGAGGTGGCGCTGTGAGGGCCAAGATCGGCATAGAGAGTCTCCACGTGGTGGCGCGAAGCCATAGTGCTGCTCTGGGGCAACGAGGAAGCAATGGAGGCATCTGTCCATGGCGGCGACCTTGGAGATGAAGCAGGAGAGCCCGAGCACGAGGGTTTGTGGCGTGGAGGCGAAAAGGGAATGGCAGCAGAGCTAGGAGGACCTTTTGGAGAGGAGATTAGGGAAGCGGTGGTGGAATCCGACTCTAGTTCAAGCGGCATTGGAAGCACGAGCTTATCCAGACTCGGGTCCATGTCGACCTTGCGTCGAGCGCGAGCCAGGGGGAAGGGAGCAGGGTGAGAGGATGACTAGCAGGCCTCGCCTATCGTGGGGTGTGGGGGGCGTGGACCACCAGCCAAAGAGAGGTGGAGGAGCGCTCGCGCAGGGGAGCAGCTAGAGCTGCGGGAAGGGTATGACGAGGGGGACCAACCGGTCGGTGGCATAGGGCGGCGGGGCCATAGGCTAGAGAGAGGATGGGAGAGGGACACGGGGATGGGCCTACTCGGCTTGGGCTACTGGCTCGAGCGGGCCGTGGGAGAAGGGGCGGCCCAGGTAGGGAGAGGGGGAAGAAAGGAGAGGTGTGGGCCGAGCCCAGGTTGGAGAGAGTGTGGGCAGGAAAAGAAAAAAAGATTTAGGGAGATTTTCTGGACTTTTTCTTTTAAAGCTTTTGCCAACCCTTTTCTTTTGAGATTTAAACACTCTATAAATTCAAATAAAGGCAACCACTCAACATAAAACCAATGCAACGGCATGAATGCAACAACATGTTTTCGTAAATTCATTTTATTGGCTTTAAACTTTATTTTATAAATTCATTTAAATGCTCATTCTAAATAGGAAACTCTTCATAAATTAAAAAAACAATTTTAATTGTTTTAATTACTGAAAATGAAATTTAGGGTGTTACAACTCTACCCCCCTTAACAAGAATCCCATCCCGAGATTCGGGTTGGCAAGCAAAGAGGATAAGGATATGTTATTTTCAACTCTTTGGCTTGCTTCTTGATGACTGCAACCTTTGCATGGTGGTTCCATTTACCCTGCACATTTTGATCATCTTGTTTTTGGTAACTGTTTCTGAAGCTTCAAGTGTCTATGTTGGATACTTTGTATGGGGAAGGTCTTATTGCACACCGAGCTCATCAAGCGGTAATTGTTTTCCTAGTATCATGAGGCACTTCTTCAACTAAGAGTCAGGAAACATATTATGAGCGTCTAACAGTATGGATGGTGACTCGACCTTATAAGCAACTTCATCTCTTTGATAAACAACTTCACTCTTCTTTCATGTATCTTGATTGGTCCAAGGTATCTAGGTGCTATCTCTTTTTTAACCTTGGATCGACGTAGACCTTTGATATGTGACACCTTCAAATAGACAAAGTTGCCCTTAAAAGTATCCACCTTGGCTGAACTGCTCTTGAATTCTCCTGGATGGCTGGCACTCATTGTTCTGCATCTTTTATAATTCTTGGACCAAACAATTGTTCTTCTCCAAGCTGATCCTTCAATTAAACGGTGTTCTGCACTCTCTAACGTATATTGCTTTGAGTGGTGCTTTACCTTCCTCAAGTTGTTGATTCTCATTGATCGTTTTATCCTCTAACTGACCTTCTCTAATCCCTTTCCCTCAAGGTAGGTCCTACCTCCAGGGCAACTTCCTTGATTTGATTACAAGAATTGAAAACTAAATCTTTCAAACTCCACACATAACTCCAAAAGCATCCGAAAAACCAAAGTTGTATTGCCATAACTTTACCAATCTTCAGAGCATGAACAACGATTGCTACTCAAAATCATAAATTGGATAGTTCTCTTCGTGCTCCCTAAACTGTCTAGATGCATAAGCTAGGACTTGCACCATAACACATCTATTGATCAAGTCATGATGCGTCACCACACATTGCAAAGCTCTGGTGGATATCTGGAGTAGTTAACATTGGTGCGGCAATCAGTGTTCTCTTCAATTCTTCAAAATGCAGCTTGGGAATCTGAAAGTCTATGCAAACTCATCAGCCTCCTCTAACAATGCTGTCATGGGCTTTGCGATCTTTGAGAATGTCTCAATGAACCTCTGATACTATCCTGTCATACCAAGGAAGCTTCTTACATCCTTTACATCTTGAGGTGGTTACCAATCTAATACTTCTTGCTCCTTCTTTGGGTCCATTATGACTCTTTCGTTTGAGAAGGCATGCTAGGAAAAGGAGTTTCATTAATCCAATACCTGCACCTGCGTAGCTTAGCATATAAATGATTATCACTGAGCCTCTGCAACACTAGTCCATGGCGTTCCTCATATCCTTCTTCATTCTTGGAGTAGACTAGGACAGGAACACTACCGCCAACTCATCATGATAACCCATAAGTACATTTTGGTGTTGCACCAGGCAACGGTTTCGATGGAAACACAATGTCACTGACTTCGATATTCTCTGTAGAAGATCCCTCCATTGGTTTGACCAGTACACTATTCAACTGATGGTGATGGTGCAACATACTCAATTATTTATTTTGACGCAACTGTTAAGAGTACTGACCTCCCCGCATCATGGACTACGGCCTTTCTTGCTGCTAGCCAATTTATCCTAGGAATGACATCAATTCCTTCCGACTCCAAAACTACCAAGATTGCAGGGAAGTCTACCCTCTTATTTTAGGATTAGCATCTTGCGCAGATGCAATTTACTTCGATTTGACCATCTAGACAGAAGAACATGCATGAGTTCCTTCATAGGTTGCATATGTAGATTGTGTTCACTTTGCATACTGGGCGTAGACATAATCTAGTTTTCTCCTAGCTTTGTGCACTTGTTGTTGTTGATCTTGCTTCTATTGAACACTTCAAATCTTCTTCTAGGGACAACTATTGGATTGGCGTCCGACCTCACAAGAGGTGCAACCATTGTACTCTTTTGGAACTGACTCGAGCGCCACCTTTCGTCTGAACAATTGATGAGTGGGCCTTGTGCTTGATAGTGGGGGCCTTGTGCTTGCGTGTTGAAGTGTTGGTTTGTCTAATGCATAGTACAACCAAACTATCTGATGGGACTAGTTGATGAGCTTATCTCTGTTGGGAGACAACGCCAGTAGCTATTTCCATATTAAGGTAAGTGGAGTTTCTGCTTCTTGCATCCCATACCAAGATGCTTGCCTTCATCAGTCAACTTTGGGAGGAGAGTGGTGCGACAACTGAGTGGGCTTGTGATTACTCTTTATCCTTTCCATTGGTGGCAACAAGGAGTTGTTGTCTTTCTGACAGCTGATCCTTGCTATAGCTCGATCATCCGTGGCCATCCATTTGATCAGAGTAACATGATGCGACCTCTTTGATAGACTATTGAATGGATATGTGGCACTGATTGAGTAGAAAGAGAGCAAAAGATAGTGTATGGTTTACCCAACGATCTAAGTTTATAAAAGCATACTTTTTAAAACATGTTTAAGTCATGGACATTACTCCACATCTTAAACTCATACAATACAGAGATCCAAATCAAACAAGATTCATCATAAAGTTCAATTACACATGGAACGATATAAAGCACCACAAGACTTGAAACTTAAACACAAAGCGAGGCTAGATGATCCTGATTGAACTTAGGGATTCCTAAAGGAACCTGGCGGTGACTTCTACGCACGGCTGGGGGGCACTGGCTGTGGTGGGACATCGTCGGCGTGAACGTGGTTGTGGCCTGACGCTCGAGAGCATGGACCGAGATGAGACTTAGCAGTGGAGAGAGAGGGAAATGTGTTGAGGCTCACCGAGGGCTTAGGAAAGGCTGGGAGGCGATGACGCGACTTGACATCGAGCGGAGGCAAACGGGGTTAACTGGTGCCCGCAGAAGAGGAGGTTGAAGGCCGACGCCAGCTTTTGGATCACGAGGGATATGCTTAGGGTCAACCTACGAAGCTGCGAGAGGAGGGACCGTGGTCACAGCATTGTCATCGGTGGTGAATTGAAGCGGTGGCAGTGGAACTCACCTTCCGTGCTCCAGTGAGCAATTCCGCTCAGGAGGGAGCGCTGCGAGGGCCAAGATCGTCATAGGGAGTATCCACGGGGTGGTGCGAAGCCATAGTGCTACTCTGGGGCAACAAGGAAGCGGTGGAGGCGGTTGTGCAACACGGCGACTTGAGCTCCATGGGCGGCGACCGTGGAGATGAAGCAGGAAGAGCCTTGGCACGAGGGTTTGAGGCGTGGAGGCGAAAAGGGAGCGGCATCAGGAGCTAGGAGAGCCTTTGAGAGAGGATTAGGGCAGCAGCAGTAGAATCCGACTCTAGTTCGAGCGGGATTGGCAGCAGAGCTCATCCTGAACTCGGGTCTGTGTCGACCCCACATCGAGCACGAGCCAGGGGGAAGGGAGTCGGTGAGACGGGTGACAGGTGGGCCTCGCCTATCGTGGGGCGTAGGGGCACAGAAGCGTGGACCACCTGGCCAGAAATAGGAGGGGGAGCGCGGTCGGAGGAGCGACTGTTGCTGGGGGAAGGATATGACGAGGGGGACCCATCGGTCGGCAGCATAGGGCGGTAGGGCCACGGGCCAGAGAGAGGGCGGGATAGGGACACCGGGGATGGGCCTACTCTGCTTAGGCTGCTGGCTCGAGCGAGCCAAGGGAGAAGGGGCCGGCCAGGTAGGGAGAGGGGGGAGAAGGAGAAGGTGTGGGCTGAGCCCAAGTTGGAGAGGTGTGGGCTAGGAAAAGAAAAAAAGATTGAGGGAGGTTTTCTAGACTTTTTCTTTTAAAACTTTCGCCAACCCTTATCTTTTGAGATTTAAACATTCTATAAACTCAATTAAAATTTGAATTTGAATCCTTAGGCAACCACTCAACATAAAACCAATGCAGCGGCATGAATGCAACAACATGTTATCCTAAATTTATTTTATTTGCTTTAAACTTTCTTTTATAAAATCATTTAAATGCTCATTCTAAACATGAAACCCTTAATAAATTAAAAAAAACAATTTTAATTGTTTTAAATACTGAAAATGAAATTTAAGGTGGTACACATTTCTTTAGTGTTTTTGCTTTCACCCTTTTGCTTCGATCTCGCTTGGGTGTTTATCACCTCTAGCCATACTCTTCACTTGCTGTTCATTAGTAAGACACACTTAGATGTGGAGTGTCTAAGTGAGATCCTTGTTGCGTGAGGCGTTGCCTATCTTGCCTTGCAGGTCACTCTATTGGTCGTCGAGGCAAGTTTCTTCCGCTGTGTTTGGCTATGTACGTATCCGATCAGTGGACAGTACCTAGTGCTCTATTTCTAGTCAGTTTCAAGTCAGGGTTTGAATTTGAGTTTTTCACTAGTTCCTATTCAATCCCCCTCTAGTTCGCAGTCTACTGGTCCTACATTGGAGGGGCATAAATATCCCTCACACCGTAAAAGTGCGGTCTATCGCGATGAGAGCAGCAGCCACCAAGATTAAACACATATGGGGTTATGGCCGTCAGCTTGCGACTCAAATTGGGAAGTGTTGTGGTTATATAATCAATGTATATTGATGCCGGGCATGGGAGAGAGGGAACGTGGGAGGAATGGACTGGTATCATGAACATCAAATAAGATATGAGCGCTGGGTTTCTATATAGTTTTCTAGAAAGCATAAGTGGATGTGGATGATGGGAAATGGGAATCTAATGACTTGAATCAATGTTTCCACCACTAAGGTTCATCTTTGTAAAAAAAGTGAGTTAGGACAGAACAGATGAACTTATTTTTGTGATCAGACGAAGTAGATGCATAGTCGCAAGAAGCATTTATAAATTGTATCAACATTCGTACATTTTTCATTTCACCAAATTCTCTTTTTTATTTTATTGTATGTTTGTATCCATGTCAATACTTCATTTATAATATAATTAGTTGATCAAGTTGTATTTTGGGTGTTACAATTCAATGATTCACACTGAGTTATGGGGGCAAACTGGAAAGCCATCTTTTTGTATTTTCCCTGTTTTAGATGATAGGTAAAACTAGTTATAGTAACAAGACAAAAGTAATGGTCCTTGAGAGGTTGTAGTAAAACAGAGCACACATAAATAAATAATCTCATCTAGCTATGACGCCTATTTACATGGCACAATATGCTGGCCTCTCTACCGAGGGTACCTTGCAGACATCAAGATTTCTTCTTCCATGCTATACCTTCTGCTCAAATCCTGTGTGTTTTGACTTTCTTTTTTTGAAAAGAAATTCCTCGCAACAATTCCATTCTCTTTACTTTTGTCTACATTCATATTGTTTTCGACATACTTGTTGGATACAAGAAGGCCTTCCAGTGTATGTTCCACCTGCCGCATTGTAGGCCGGTCGTCAGCATTTAACTTTATACATGATGCTGCAAGTAAAGAGACCTCATGAACTTCTTTGCCTCCCTCATCTATGACTTGTGGATCTAATATTTGGACAAGCTTTTGCTCAGCAAGCAAATCGACAAAATGAGAAACAAGTCCATCTCCATCAAGGAAGAAATATGAAAATGGTTTCTTCCTTGTTAATAGTTCCACGAGAATGACCCCAAAGCTATACACATCACTTTTCTCTGTGAGGCGGCCTGTGTAAAAGTACATAGGATCTAAGTATCCAATTGTTCCTTGAACCATTGTTGTTAATCCAGTTTTATCCATCGGAATGTATCTTGAAGCTCCAAAGTCTGACACCTTTGATGTCATAGTTTCATCCAGAAGTATGTTACTAGACTTGATATCTCTGTGAATAATTGGGATTGAAACTGACGAGTGAAGATAGGCAAGAGCACTTGCAGTTTCAGTTGCAATCCTCAACCTAGTTAGCCAAGAAAGGGATTTTGGCTGTTCAACATGGAGATGGTCATAGTAGGGTTCCATTAGAAATAAATTCATAAACCAACAGCGGTACCTCTGTCTCTAGACAACAACCGAGAAGCTTCACTACGTTCCTATGATTGATTTGTGAGAGTATTGCTACCTCATTTATAAAGTCGTCTATCTCTTTCTGGACTGTTATCTTTGACTTCTTGATGGCCACGACATGTAAGTCTGATAAAATCCCTTTGTAGACTGTACCATGACCTCCACCACCAAGCTCCCGAGCTTTATCAAAGTTGTTTGTTGCCTTTGCAAGTTCATTTACTGGAATGATCATCCTTTCTGCAATGTCTGCCCTTGGGGATACCAACTGCTGCAACAGTTGTCCACGATTTTGCTTGAAAAACTTCTGTTTCAACATTATCTGCCTCTTATGTTTAAACCTTTGAACTGCAAAGATTGCAGCGACAACTAGAAGCATAAATCCTGTTGCACTGCCAACTCCTATACCGATGCTTATTCCTGTAAGTGCGTAGTCACTATTAATATGAGCCATTCAATAACCATAACCTGAAGTCAATGGCAGAAAATACTTTCACAAAAGGTCTTTGAATGATCAATAGGATAGGAAATTAAACTAGAGCAGTGAGCTAGTACATCCTTATTAGACCTTGTTCGATTAGGGTAAAATCCAAGAGGTTGAGTGGTCTTGAGGGAGATTGAATCTCTGTTAAAATACCACCCAATACTTCCCAAGTCCCTTGGACTTTATGCTAACCGAACAAGGCCTTCAAGGAGGGCATATCTGACAAAATCAATTATGTTCAGAAAACTTTCCTAGGCACAGGGGCAGGACTCTGAAGGCCAATATCGCCTCCATGAGGCTCTGCCAGTGTGTACGGTGTTTGTAGTACGTACTAGAGTCTTGGCAACTCCAAAAATTATGATTTAGCCTATAAAGCATTTTAGGTAGCAATTCATGACCTTATGTACGTGATCTAAGCCTCTGGTAGAAAGCCGATTAATAATTATAGGCTCATCACAAAGCTAAATATACGTACTAACAAAGGTACCATTTATGTTATGTTGCAAGACTACGAGCTTGCATGTATAACTCAGTATGTTAATGAAATAGTTGAAGCATAAACCGTAAGTTCCTCGGTACATCTTTTTTCTGGGAAGTATTCTTTATTGATGTATCATATGGAACATGGAACAATATATAAGCCAATAGCAAAACCTTAGAGAACACAAGTTCCAAGTGAATAATCACTTTTCACTTGGAAAATTTGATACGGAACCGGTACGCTGCTTGTGCTGTGTCATGGTGTCAAGCTCAAAGCAGAACTTAATGATGTATGTTTATTGTTTTATAAGATTTATTTAATAAGTACATTTTATAGCGATCTGTGTGTAAATAAACTCTTGTAACATATATCTTTAATTTGGTAATTAGTATGCTAATAATGTATACGTGGCACCCCCTGTGCCTGTATTTGTCTAAAAAATAGCAAATACCCAGAAGAAGTAATAATGATCGAAATAAATAAAAAAATGTGTATCAATGAAAGAATATATGGAATACTAATGTACCAAATACTACTAACGAAGTCGAAGAAGATGAAACGTACTAACCTGCAGTTGTGGACTTGATGCAGCCATCTTTGATGGTGTAGTTGCCGTGGGTTCCTCGTGGGCACTGGCATTTGTACCCTCCGATTGTGTTGATACATTCACCAAAGCACCCATACTCTTGTTGGCGCTCACACTCATTGACATCTATGACACACATAAGTGGATGGTTTCAACATATATCTTCATATGACAACAAATATAATGCCCTGCTCTACTCCAAAATATATATGTTTACGTAGACATCTTCCTGCTACAACAAAAATAAGTCATTTGCGCAGTACCATGAATAATTCTACAACATATAGTTGAAGTTTGGTCGGCAAATACAATTGACTTAGAAGTGCATGTCCACTGAATGGAGGGGCTGACAGCACACTAGGCGGCGCCGGTGAGTCACTGTGTGAAAGCAATATTGTGCGTTGAATTCGTCGATCGAAGCCGACTGTGAGAGGGTCAAATCTGGCTTCAATTGTGTCTAATCAAGATGGAGTTGTAGAGTGCCTGCAGAACCCACATGTTCTCCCCGCGAGAATCCACGCGCCTTCATTTCTCCGAGGCAAGCAATGTCAGCAGGCGGGTCCCCGTCCTTGAATAAGCTAGGGTCTCTGACTCCCCGCGCTAGGCCTAGGACTCACCACTTTCACTCTTGAGCTGCTAATTTCGTACACTATCTTATTGGAATATAAGGGATATTGGCTAATAATTTACTGTACTACGTACATAGTCCGAAATCTTCTTAGACCGAGTCCAGCAGCTGGTCTATCCTACTCGTTTATTACTGTTTCATATATCTCTCTATAAACGGCATTAGTTACAAGTATTATTTTATACTATACACAGCCATTTACTTTACTTGCTGGATTCAGTCTTATATCGTAAGACAGAACGAGTGCACAAAGATTGTGTGTGTTGTGCTACTTAGTCCTCCCGATTATATATTTACAAATTCATTGGAGGCTCAATGCCGCGCCATTAAAATTCTTCACGGCTGGGCCAGGGAAAAGGCCAGTAGTAGTTCCAACGGCAAACATAAAAGTTACTGTCATTGTCCTATCTCTAGTGCAAGTCTTCGTTTGACGCAACAGCTCCAGACATAGTCATAGATCTTAGTACTAGTAAATCCCTTGAGCCTTTGTCCGGTTACCATCCAATCCTTTATCTATCAATGTTATAAACACCTTTTTCTCTGTAAACTAAATGTCGCTACATTGTCGTTTTGTACTATACACGACCTATTTATCTTACTTTCTGGATTTGATCTAACCGAACAAGTCCTGATTGTAAAAAAAAGCCTGTAAGAGATAATTTCACCAGCGGTCCTCGAACTTGTCCTGATGTTTCATCTAGCTCCCGGTACTTGCCAAAATGCACATGTTAAGTCCTTAAACTTGTCCTAAGGTTTCATTTAGATCCCGATACTTGTAAAATGCGCGTTTAAGTCCTTAAACTTGTCCCGAGGTTTCATCTAGATGCCCCCAGTTGGTTTTTCAAGGGCGGTTTCCATTTTTAAAAATAATAAAAACTATTTAATATTTAAAAAATCATAACTAATTCATTTTAAATTCGAAAAATATGAAACTAGTACCAAAATTTTTTCTAAAAATGTAATCTATGCATTGGTGCTCTACTTAGAGTTATATGGATCTCATTTATTATCTCTCCTAGTGTTTTATTGTTCATATACACCAAGATTTAGGGTTTAGGGTTGATGGTCATATTACCGCATCCCTTCAAAGTAGGGTTTAACTATTCAAGGGCACTCAAATTTGTAAGAAAAAAATAAAAAATGAATATTTATACTAGTGGTTCTGGGGTTGAAGATTAGTCCCAAAAAACATGTCGTCCTATGCACGCACTTTCCTAATCATCCGTGTGTTTATTTTGGGATATGTCGGTCCATGGTGCATATCTACTTGTCCATGCATGTATTGTTGGATAGAATCTACATGGCAGCATTAAGGCCCTCTTTGGCACGGCTTCTCCACCGGTTTCTCGTAAAACTCTGTCATAATAATAAATGAGATCCATATAACTCTAAGTATAGCACCAATGGATAGATTACATTTTTAGAAAAATTTTGGTACTAGTTTCATATTTTTTAAATTTAAAATGAATTAGTTATGATTTTTTAAATATTAAATATTTTTTATTATTTTTAAAAATGGAAAACTGCCCTTGAAAAACCAACTGAGGGACCTAAATGAAATCTCAGGACAAGTTTAAGGACTTAAACGTGCATTTTACAAGTATCGGGATCTAGATGAAACCTTGGGACAAGTTTAAGGATTTAAACGTGCATTTTGCAAGTACCGGGACCTAGATGAAATCTCGGGACAAGTTCGAGGACCGCTGGTGAAATTATCTCATCTCAAGTTGCAAATAAATGGTGCGTGATCCAAGCATGGTTATTACTAGACAACATGTTAACATTTTTTGAAAAGAAGAAACATCTTTTTAATTTGAGGGCTCATCCTAGATACTACGTCCACTCAATTCTCTAATAATTTGTTAGGCACATGCCCGTTTCGGGATACGCAGATTTAATTTCAATCGAAAAGGTTCAGAAACCATATGTGTAGGACGTGGTGCAAGCGTTACAGCAGAGCATAGGAGTAGCTAACCTTGGCAACCATGGGACAGGTAAGGATTGCCGTCGTATCCGTCTTGGCACTGGCACGTATAGCCCAGGTTTCCGGCCGCGCACACGCTGTGCTCGCTCTTGCAGAGCGTGCGGTCTGCGCCGCCGGAGCAAGCTGTAGTGGAGTTGGCCGGCAAGTCGGGAAGCGGTGGCAGGCCCTGCTTGACGCCCCACAGGAGGACAAGGGGGACCTCGAACGCTGACTCCGGCGGTGTCTGCTTCACGCTGAGCAGTTCGTCTGCCAGCGGCCTCTGGTCGAACCACCCCTCCTCCGCCACGAACACGTACGCCGGCAGGAACGTCAGCTCCTCGCTGTGGTTGCCGGCTTGCAGCCACCTGAGGTGCACGCCGGTGGGCGAGCTGTGGTAGTTGATGGGCGCCTGGCAGCACGCCATGCCGGAGCAGTACTTGCCGATGGCCTGCCCGACGCTGTCCACCTTCTTGTTGCGGAAGGAGCAGAAGGCGGCGCAGCCGCTGATGATGCCCGACCTGACGGGCCCCAGGGCGCGGTCCTCCACCAGCGTCGCCAGCAGGTTGCAGCCGGAGAGGACCAGCTCGTTGCCGTTGGACAGCATGTAGCCGTGGTCCACGAAGCTGCCGCCGAAGGACACGTTCCGGTCGGAGGTGATGCTAGCGCTGTCGATGATGGAGCCGGCGCGCACCACGCGCACGGTCGTGTTCCGGAGGGAGATCTCGGCGACACGGAGGGTGCCGTCGCCGAGGAGCAGACGCGGGGGCTGCGGGCCACTCGTGTCGCAGGTGAGGTTGAACCCCGGCCAGTAGCAGCGCGGGGATCCGAAGCCGAAGGGGTATGGCACGCTCACGTCCCCGCAGCTGGTGCTGCAGCCGGCTAGACCTATGGCCGCTGGAGTCTCTGCTGCCACGGCCGCCGCCATTGTTAACACGAGCGCTAAAGCTGCCGAGGCTATGGACATTGTTCAGTGTTGTTGATTTACCTAGTGTTACCTATCCAAGACTCCCTGTGCTCACCTCCTTTTATACAAAGTGCGTAATAAGAGTAGCGTATAACAAACCAAACGTAACATACTTAATAAGTTAATAGTGGTTGCCTATTCTACTGTCACATGCACACCATCGCTTCCATTCTTATTACCAACCTGGTTCTCTGCTAATTAGCGCTGAACCATTTCCTTGTATTTTAATTAAGGTCCAGACCTAATACGACAACGACAAGTAAAGATTGTGGGTCTCTACTAATTAGATTATTTCCTTACATTTAAGATGGAGGTTGTCGCAACTAAGCTGAACCAAGAGGGCTGACTTATTCTCGAGCAGGGACAACGACGCATGTGACTCGCAAAATTCTTGGAGTAGCTTGGGATCTAACAAGAAATAAAGGACCTCGATCTTGTTGTCATGACTCATGCGGTGAGTTCACTCCAGTGTGGAACTTTTGATAGAGAAAAACCGCTCTTATGTAGCTATCTCTATGACCTATATAAACACAACAAACTAAGAGACATTAAACTTTATTTTTCTTAACATTCAAGCTATCCACATTATATATTTATTTTTAACATTCAAGTTATCCACATCATATATATGAGTTAATTAAGTTAGAAGCCACGTCACCATCCACTACGACTTCTACTAATGTATTCCATCGATCTTCTGTGGCTAATAACATCCATGCATGCAACTATTAGTCCTAGAAAGCATCAATCATTTACTAAGATGAATATGTTATCAAGTATAATGTCTTTAAAAAATACTGTTATATAATCACAATATATTTCTACCTTGAAAGTTTACTTTAAAAATTAATTTAGAAATTCCAGCAACGGGGGTATCACCTAGTTCATATGTATTGAGGGGTTAATTTCTGGAGAAGCGAGCAGCACGAGCCGTGGGCCAAGACTCCTAAAAATAGAGCTGAAGCAACTATCGTCTAGCCTTGAAGTACGCCTTCCTCCATGGGAAAGAGGACACACAGCTAATCATCAGCGACAAGATGACAGAGAGTGAGAGACGGCGATTACTTTTAGTTCTAGAGAAGTATAGAACCGTCCTTGGATACTGTTGGTGGTCATTATAACCCATTTCAACCACCAATATTTCATGTTCCAAGGGTGATTTTTATGCAAAGTTCATACGAGTTGTGTACAAAAGTATTGCAGGAACACATGTCATGGTGCAAAATGTACAAAATATGGTAGAACATGGTGAACCAAGAAAGAAAGAATGGACACGGGCTAAGGACCCAGGCCGCCCAGCCTGTGATCTAGGCCGCCCGGCCTGCCTCTGGCTCCGAATGCCACCATCTTCCACCTGCATGCACGAAACAACGTGTCAAACACAAGTCCATCGTGGAAACCAAGGAAAAAACACAGAGACCTCGAAAGGCCTCCACCTCACCAATCCAGCCCACAGATTGGTTAAGTCAGCGATCCAAGAGAGTCTTGTCCAATGGCTAAGGGAGAAACACAAAGAGAATCCAATGGTTGAGGCAAAAGCACATGAGATAACCTCCAACTGACCTATAACCGCCTTGGAGAGTCAATATCAATCGTGGGATGAAGTAAGGTGGTGAATCTAAGGGCACCCCAGGTCGCCTAGCCTAGGGGTGGGGCCATCCGGCCTTCCCCAGGTCGCCTGGCCTGGCCCTCCCCTCTCTAACCGCCATACCGACCCTAACAAGTACCCCTCACACACTTGGGTACTATAAATACCCCCTGGTAGCTCACTTGTGAGGTGTGTGTGTGAGTATAGAGTAGTGGTATAGTAGCACTTAGAGTGAAGTGTATAGTGTTGGAGAAGTGAAGCTTTCCCTTAGCTTGTAGAGAGAGTGCCTCTTGTATCAAGTAGAGTAGTGAGGCAAAGAGTGAGGGAGCTGGGAATTCTCTTCTCTCCCAGACTTGTGTTCTCAGCGGAAAGATATTCAATTCCATGATTGAGTAAAGCTCCGTGTCCTCTACCTTTGTTATTTCATTCTTGCTTTACTTTCATACTTAGTTTTATGCTTTTCTGTTTACGGGAACCTTGTGTGCTTATAGTGTTGGCTATATAGTGTTGCTTGCTTTTCTGGCTCATTACCAGTTAGTAGTAGACTCTCTGAGTGGCACGACGGTGTTCATACTTAGAGTTTACCTTGGTTGGTCAGCTATCCCATGTAGCTCTGGTTGGTAGACACATTAGGTGGCAGCTTTTGTGTTCTCAGTTTGCCAATCCCGTACGTTTGGATAGACTCGCTGACGATATAGCCGAATCCTATAGTACCCGCCTTTCTCGGCTGGGTAATCAGCACTCTGGTGTCTGGCAGTGGTGCTATAGCTTTGGTGTCTATGTTTACATGACAAGTATATCTCTTTGCATGCTTAGTATAGTAAGGTGATCTAACATCTGTCGAGAATATGCTTTCCTATCTTTTATCCTCTACATTGCTAGCTTCACTAGTTCGGTTGGTTGTGTTACATGTTGTTATATTTCCTCGTTCCTTGTGGATTCAATATTGTGGAATACTCTTGGGTGAAAAGGCTACAACGCGTTTACCGTGCGCTTGTGGAATTATATCTGAAAGCTGAAAACGCCAACAAGCTTTTTCTGCCACCGTTGCAAGGGAACGGTAGCTATTTTAACACAAAACGAAGGCCGTCCTATCTCCCACTATACCACCACTACCACCACCACACCACCATCATATCACCATTCCACCCAATGGATCACATGCCTATCTGAGAATTATCTGCTCCGAAGGGCGATTTTCTGGAGCCTCCACCATCATCCGCCCCGATCATCACAGATGGCTATCAGCTACGTCCCGGCTTGATAGCCATGGTTCAGGATCAATGTTTCATGGGATTAGAGTCAGAGACTCCCTACACACACCTCCGAGAATTTGAGCAGCTATGCAGCTGCATCGCAATCTTGGGAATGACTGGAGAAACTCTTCGATGGCTGCTCTTTCCATTTTCACTTACGGGAGCAGCAAAATCTTGGTATAGCAGAGCAGTCGGTGCAGTAGAGAGGAGTTGGGAGAGACTTAAAGTCAAGTTCTGTCTACATTTCTTCCCACAACATTGAGTCATTGACCTCCGATGTGAAGTTCTCAATTTCCAACAAGGAAGTAACGAGGACTTGGCCATAGCCTGGTCGCTTTTCACAAGTCTGGTCGCATTCGGCCCTGACTTAGGTGATACAAGAATCCATGCTCATGCAGCACTTTGTCCGAGGCCTATCACCAGGCGTAGGACTCTGTTTGGATTTAGCATTAGGAGGATCGTTTTCTCACTTAACCGCCCCAGAAGGACGAAAAGCCCTAGATAAAATCCTCAAAAAAAATCCTCTGATGGCAGTAAGATCGAGAAACAACGCTCACATCCACAAAATCCACCTGAGCTCAGCTGCCACGAAGAAATTCAAAACACCCATCCACCAACTCCACTATCCCATCAAACCCTCATGATAGAGGATGTTCCTGAGCCAAGTACGTTGCAGGACACTGAAAGGGTTGGTACCTCTGTGACAAATCCTCCGTCGGTTCCGCCATTCTCGTTTGAAGATGACTTATTCGCAAGCATTGGCAATATATCTCGGTTGCCCAAAGTGAGCCGACGCTTCAAAAGGACCTCTCAACCAGCATTCTCTTCCCACAACAGATACATCAAATGAGAGAGGACCTACTCTGGCTTACAGCTGTGATAAATCAGGAATGGCTAGAAGAGAGAAAGCTTGACATGAAAATCATCACGTTCTACCCAAAACCAACTCTCATCCCTGGCCATGTATCCCACATGTTTCCACAAGATATTCTCTATGACCCTCGAGTTGGGGTGAACATCATTCCTAAACATGTTGTTGACACCTACTTCCCCACTCAACCACGATCAAAATCCGACATTCGCTTGAAGTGGAACAAGAATGAATCGTTGGAAAATCATGGAGTCATTCGAGTCATACCAGTTACCTTGCGGGACAAGCGGATATTCGTAGACTTCCATGTCTTCGACATACCCGAGGGGCCTATGCCATACATATTGATTGGGCTCCCCATTGCTTCCCTGATCAACTCGACTACAAGTCCAGGACAGTTACAGCTTCAGTTTGGTCAAGAGGTGCTCGAAATTGGCATGAGTCGAGCACTGAATACTAAAACAAAGTCTAAGCCAGAGGTTGACCCCTTAGAAGAAGTGGTGGGTATTTCACTTGAGGAAGAGGTGGATCAACATAGCCTAAAGGAAGAGGCTAGCGACTTCAATGCGGTAGAAGAGCCGCTTGAGTTCGAAGAACTAGGTGAATCTCTGTGGCCCGACCCCCCAAAAATAGAGCTTAAACAGCTACCGCCTGGCCTGAAGTATGCCTTCCTCAATAGGAATCTGGACACATTGGTGATCATCAGCGACAAGCTGACCAAGAATGAAAGTCGACGATTACTCTCAGTCTTGGAAAAGTACAGATCAGTGCTTGGGTACTCACTACAAGATCTGAAGGGAATAAGTCCTAAAATGTGCACACATTGCATCCCTATGGAGACCAAACATCAGCCTACAAGGGAACCACAACACAGACTCAATAATGCGATGAGAGAGGTAGTCAAGAAGGATGTACTTAAACTCCCACACACTGGTATCATTTATCGCGTACAAGATAGTGAATGGGTCAGTTTAATCCAAGTCGTACCCAAGAAGGGAGGAATGACAGTTGTGAAGAATCAAAACAATGAGTTAATCCCTCAGCGCACTATCACGGGATGGCGAATGTGCATCGACTACAGAAAACTCAACTCAGCCACCCAAAAAGATCACTTGACCCTTCCTTTCATTGATGAAATGCTCGAAAGACTGGCCAATCACTCCTTCTGCTATCTCGATGGCTACTCTGGTTATCCCCAGATCCCAATTCACCCAGATGACCAGAGTAAGACCACCTTCACATGTCCTTACGGCATGTTTGCTTATCGACGGATGTCGTTCGGATTGTGTAATGCTCCAACATCATTCTAGCGCTGCATGATGGCCATATTCTCTGACCTGATAGAAAACATAAGGGAAGTCTTCATGGATGATTTCTCAGTCTATGGCAAGAACTTTGATGGATGTCTAGAAAACCTTGAAAAGGATCTCTAGAGGTGCAAAGAAGTCGACCTTGTCCTGAACTGGGAGAAATGCCATTTTATTGTCAGAGAAGGGATTGTGCTAGGACACAGAGTCTCAGAGAGAGGCATAGAGGTGGACCGTGCAAAAATTGAAGTCATTGAGCAGCTTCCACCTCCAGCAAACATCAAGGCACTCCGAAGCTTTCTTGGTCACGCTAGGGTTCTACAGGAGATTCATCAAAAACTTCTCCTTTATTGCCCGGCCACTAACTAATCTTCTAGCAAAGGACACACCCTTTATGTTTGATGATGCCTCCCTCGAAGCATTCCATACACTCAAGAAGGCTCTAGTCACAGCACCCATCATCCAATCACCAGACTGGAATGCTTCATTTGAAATCATGTGCGATGCCAGTGACTATGCTGTAGGAGTAGTCCTAGGCCAGAGCAAGGATAGAAAACACCATGCCATATCCAATGCGAGCAAGACGCTTACTGGCCCATAGCTGAACTACTCCACCACCGAAAAAGAGTTACTAGCTGTTGTCTTTGCCATTGACAAATTCAGATCGTATTTGGTGGGAGCTAAAGTTATCATATATACAGATCATGCAGCTCTCAAATACCTCCTCACCAAGAAAGATGCAAAGCCACGACTGATATGGTGGGTCCTACTACTCCAAGAATTTGACATAGAAATTAGAGATTAAAAGGGAGTATAAAATTCAGTTGCAGATCATCTCTCACGAATGCAATTTGAAGAAACATCATGCTTGCCGATTGATGATTACATGAGAGATGACACCCTCCTAAAGGTCACCACATCATTACGCAGATCTGTTCAATTACCTAGTTACTGGATATGTACTTGAAGGAGTTGACAAGAGGAAATTGATCCATGACAGTCGGTTCTATCTCTAGGATGACCCCTACCTATACAAACTCTGCGCAGACAGACTCTTACGTCGCTGCATTCCCTGCTTGCGAAGTACCTCAGATCCTTGATATATGTCAGTCATCTTCCTATGGAGGTCACCATGGAGCCTATCGGACTCATGCAAAGATTTGTCAAAGTGGATTCTACTGGCCAAATATTTACGATGATGCCAAAGAGTTCGTGCGAAGGTGTTCACGGTGCCAACGCCAAGGAAACATTAACCCAATGGATGTTATGCCACTCACAAGCAACCTTCAACTCGATGTATTCGATGTGTGGGGCATAGACTTCATGGGGCCTTTCCGCAAGTGTGGAGACAAAGAATATATCCTGATCGTAGTGGACTATGTATCAAAATGGGTAGAGGCACTGCCGTGCTCTGCGGCAGATTTGAGGCATTCGATCAGAATGTTCTATGATAACATCTTTCCACAATTTGGTACGCCAAGGGTCATCATCAGTGATGGCGGACCTCACTTTATAGATAAAAGATTCAAGAGGTGCCTTGCAGAACTAGGTGTGGATCACTGTGTCGCCATTCCTTATCATCCGCAGACAAGTGGCCAAGCTGAGACATCAAACAAGTAGATCAACAACATCCTGTAGAAAACTGTCGAAGCTATGGGAAAAGATTGGGTATCCAAGCTACCAGACGCTCTATGGGCATACCACACAGCATACAAAACTCCCATTGGCATGACACCATACCAAATTATGTACGGCAAGACTTGTTACCTGCCAGTAGAAATTGAGTTCAAGTCTCATTGGGCGATAAGGAAATGGAACATGTATCTCTAATCAGAAGGAGTTCCACGTCAGATTCAGCTCGTCGAATTGGAGGAATGGAGGGAGAAGGCCTACCAAAGTGCCAAGCTGTACAAGGAATGAACTAAAAGATGGCATGATAAGCGTATCAAGATCAAGGCAATCAAACCAGGCGATAAGGTGCTACTCTTTAATTCTCGCGTACATTTGTTTGGTCATGGTAAGCTTAGAAGTAATTGGGAAGGACCCTTTTTGGCCCTTGATGCCGCCAATCACGGTGCCATCACCCTCCAGGATGATGATGGGAAAGTCTTTAAGGCGAACGGGCAACGCCCAAAATTCTTCCTAGAGCCCGAAATGCCACAGCTCGAAGAAGTGGACATCTACGAGCTGGAAGAAGTGGCATGATCACATGGCCACAGTCTAGCGACGACCTTGAACGAGCCATGTACACTACCATGCTCCTCACCTTTCTGTCTTACCTCACCTTTTGTTTCCACTACACCAAAATCTCAACAAGTGACGGCACAACACGATGAAGAAGGGTTTCAGTGCACCTAGAAGGGCAAAACCGACCCCTGGTCTACCAAACCAGAGTCGATGAGGCAGGTCCAGGCTGTCCTACATCCCACCTTGGCACCCAGTCACCTCCCTTCAAAACTTTTCGAAGAAGAGTTGATCCCTAAGTCGCCGGACTTTGTTGAGTAGATGAGATCGAAGTTCCACGACTTAAAAATGAGAGTCTCCTCCCTTCCGGTCACTCTCCTCATTCCCATCTCATCTCCACTCGAAAAACTTAGCCATGGCCTCCAACAACACTCCATCAAGAGCCTAGCCCTCACTTCTAGTACCACGACGACCTACTCACCGGCGTCCGATGATGAGCTCGTCCCAAGATGGGACATACCTATGGGAGATAGCACCATGAAGGTGCTAGACGTCACTCCACTGGCCGCTCTGCCACCTCCTCAGGCCGCTCGGCCTAGAGCGGGTCCGCTCAGCCTCCCCCCTGCGCTCTCACAGTACGGGGAGGGCTGCACGTGGCCTATCTCCGGCGCGCACCATTGCAAAGAAGGAATATAGGGAAGATTCGCCTCGGCCTAAGGTTGGGACGATCGGTCCTAAGTTACCGGTGCGGAAGCTCTTCTTGGATGACTCCATGAAGCAACGGGCAATGGAGTGCCCAAGTGCCCAGGATCGCCGGCCTACACTATCCGGGGTGGACTCACTCCCACCGGCGGATGGAGGAAGGTGCTTGTCCCAAAGGGCAAGGCAACGGAACTTCAGGGGGACGCATCTATTGATGAGTCCATTGATTCAACTCCCCTAGAAGGACCGTCAATAGGATCTCCAAACCTCCTCCAATTCGGACTCCACCGGGCCAATTTGAAGATTCAGAGGAGGAGGAGGAGGAGGAGGAAAAAGAGACCATTGAGTCTCTCAAATTGGAGATCAATGCGCTCAAGAACGCATTGCAAAGACTTGAAGAGCGCTATGCGGAAGGCGAGCTTTGGAAGTGGGAGATCAACGACAAGTTAGAGATCCCTAGGAAGGGCTTCTCTTCCAAGTTCTGCCAGCCTCAGCAGAAGCCATAGGGCAACCCGATATCTATGATCCAAAACCATAGATGCCCATGGTTTCACAATAAATTTTAGTATAGGTGCCCTTTTGTTTTCTTAGTGCTTAGGTTTTGTTTTATTTCTTTCTATGTATGAACAGAGCCTATGTTCTTTGTTTCCTTTAATTCCAATGATTAGTGCTTAGTTCATTAAATATATCGTATACCCTGCTTTGAGTTCAAGTGTGGGGGGGGGGGAAGCACTCCACTTCCCCCATACTCTCGTCACTAACCCTACAGAAATGAATGAGAAATACAATGTATAGGGTTGCACCTCACTGCACACAAAAATTTGGGATGAACCGAGCCAAACCTAGGCCTCCCGGCTCCAACCCTAGGTCGCTCGGCCTGCCACGTTGATGAAAAACGTAACACACGCAGAAAAGGACGTCCCAGAGCACTTCTCCACGTAACACGATTGGTGCAAGGGTCGAAAGGCCCCATTCTTAGGCCGTCCTGCTCTTGACCAGGCCGCCCGGCCTGGTCCTAGGTTGAGTCAGCCCATCTTCACCTCGACCTTGCACATGGACCAGGTATTATCGTACATTTTTCACATATGGTCCTTATATTACATTCTATACATGAAACTTGGATAAAATTTACTCTACATGATCATGTTGACAACTTGCGTCCATGCTAGTACAAACTTTACTCCCTATGTTAAAGTAAAATTGCCCATGGATACTCTTGTTTAGGGACCCACTTTGATTTAAGATGTTGATTCATGATATAATGTCACTTCATGGTCTAAGAAGGAATTGTGCTAGGCCACAAAGTCTTAGAAAGAGGCCATAGAGGTAGATCATGCAAAGATCGAGGTCATTGAACAACTACCCCCCTAACAAACATCAAGACCAATTGAAGCTTCTTAGGACATGCTGGGTTTTACAAGGAGATTTATCAACAATTTCTCCCATATAGCCCGACCTCTGACCAACTTGCTAGCCAAGGATGCTCCCTTTGTGTTTGACGAGGATTGTCTCAAAGCTTTTCACAAGCTACAAGAGAGCACTGGTCACAACAACAATCATTCAACCACCCAACTGGAACAAACCATTTGAAATCATGTGTGATGCAAGCGACTTCAGCAGTTGCAGCAGTACTGGGCTAGACCAAAGATAAGAAACATCATGTCATATCCTATGCGAGCAAAACTATGACTGGCCTGCAGCTAAACTACTCCACCACCGAGAAAGAACTGCTAGCAGTGGTCTTTGCAATAGATAAGTTTAGATCATATTTGGTAGGAGCAAAAGTAATCATCTACGTAGATCATGCAAGCTCTCAAATACCTCCTCACCAAGAAAGATGCAAAGCCACACCTAATTCAGTGGGTACTGTTACTCCAAGAGTTCGATATCAAAATCGAAGATAAGAAGAGAGTAAAGAATTCAGTTGTAGATCACCTCGCACGAATGAAATTCCAAGAAACATCACCCTTGCCGATCAATGACTACATGAGAGATGATTAGCTCTTGAAAGTGATGACAGCCCAACCATGGTATGTAAATCTAGTGAATTACATAGTTGCTGGCTACGTCCCTGAAGGAGGAGACAAGAGGAAATTGGCCCACGATAGCCGATTCTATCGCTGGGATGATCCCTACCTATACGAACTCTACGCAGATGGAGTCCTACGTCGCTGCATTCCAGCTTGTGAAGCACCTCAAGTCCTTGATAGATGTCATGCATCCTCTTATGGAGGTCATAATGGGGCTTATTGGACTCATGCAAAAATCTGGCAGAGTGGGTTTTACTGGCCCACTATGTATGAGGACGCAAAAGAGTTCGTGCGACGGTGTCCAAGGTGCCAGCGCCAAGGGAACATAAATCCAAGAGATGCTATGCCACTCACAAGCAATCTTCAACTCGATATATTCGACGTGTGGGGCATAGATTTCATGGGACCTTTTAACAAGAATGGAGACAAGGAGTACATTCTTGTCGTAGTGGATTATGTGTCAAAATGGGTAGAGGCAATACCGTGTCCTGCAGCGGACTCAAAACACACCATCAAGATGTTCTGGGAGACCATCTTTCCTTGTTTTGGAGTACCGTGGGTCATCATCAGTGATGTGGGCGCACACTTCATTGACAAGCGCTTCAGGAAGTGTCTCGCTGAACTCAGTGTAGACCACTGTGTTGCCACTCCTTACCGTCCGCAGACAAGTGGCCAAGCTGAGACGTCAAATAAACAAATCAAGAACATATTGCAAAAGGCTATCAAGACTATGGGAAAAGAATTGGTATCCAAGCTACCCGATGCTCTCTAGGCATACCGTACTGCATACAAGACTCCCATTAGTAAGACACCATACCAGATGGTGTACGGCAAGACTTGTCATCTTTCAATGGAACTTGAATTCAAATCTCACTTTGCGGTGATGAGGTGGAACATGGATCTCCAGTCGACAGAAGTGAGAAGGCAAATTCAACTGGCCGAGCTAGAGGAATGAGGGAGAAGGCATACCATAGTGCCAAGCTATACAAGGAGTGCACCAAAAGATGGCACGACAAGTGACTCAAGATCAAGACATTCAAACCGAGAGATAAGGTATTACTCTTTAAATCCCGCATTCATTTATTTGGTCATGGGAAGCTTAGAAGTAAGTGGAAAGGACCTTTCACGGTTCTTGATGCCACCGATCATGGCGCCGTCACCCTCTAGGACGATGACAAAAGGACTTTCAAGGCAAATGGACAATGCCTTAAAGTCTTTATAGTGCCCAAAATGCCTCCGCTCGAAGAAATGGACGTCTTGGGGATGCACGAGGTAGTTTGATCACTTGTCCATGGTCAAGCACAGACCTTAAAAGAAGCCATGTACACTATCTATTTTTCTCCCTTAAAATTCTATCTAATCTCACCTTATGCTGAAAATCTCAACAAACCGACGTCCCACCTATGAAAATGGACCCACAGCCCACCTACAAGGGCCAATCCCAATGTGTGGCTCATCTAGCCCACGTTGGCGTGGCCACCCGACCATGGTCCTAGCCGCTCGACCCTGGGTGTGGCCACCTAGCCAAGGGACTGGCTGCTCGGCCACTGTATTGGTGGCTCGGCCACCCTTTGACACCGCTCGGCTGCCAAAACTCAAAATTTGAAGTGTGGAGCCTCGATCCAACTTCCTCAGTGCTGTTGAGGGGATGAGATCGAGAGCTTTAGTCATTTATATGAGGAGATAGCCTTCTCTTTGTCATACCCTGGTTTTCAACACAAAACCAGAGCAAAACCATATGTGTGCCAGGATCTAATCTCACACATATAGAGACAATTAACAGTGATATCATAGACAATGCTTTATTACATACCGTTTAAGCAAGATTTACATTAAGACATCAAGTCTCTAACACAGTGTAGCGGAAGCGTAACTATAACTCCAAGCCATTCCACAGGGAAGCCGACTGGGGGTCGCTCGCCTAGACCTC
Source organism: Paspalum vaginatum (assembly GCA_030272315.1). Taxonomy (NCBI): domain Eukaryota; kingdom Viridiplantae; phylum Streptophyta; class Magnoliopsida; order Poales; family Poaceae; genus Paspalum; species Paspalum vaginatum. The sequence continues at coordinate 29,558,318 of CM059018.1, read as the reverse complement.
CTTGAACCTTCATTTGTACTCCTTTAGGCCTCCATCTTCTGAGCAGCAATTGGGTATCCACCCAACAAAAAGAAAATTTAAAGGAACAAGCGTGAGTACCCAACTGTACTCAACAAGCATAACATGAACCATGAGGCTCTAAGGTTAGCTGACACAACTGCATTTGCTTTTAGTTGGTCAAGTTTTATTATCATCTATTTACTAAGGTGAGTAGATAAACCATTAGCCCAAAAGATATTGCATAAAGAATTAATCAACATTATTAGAAACATAACAAACTCCCAAACCAAACCAAGAACCACTCATCAGCATAAAGGATCTGGGCCGCTCATAACCGTGAGCACGGCTGACATGTCAATTTTACACTCTCGAGAGGTTGCACATCTTTACCCACAAGTCGTGAGCTACGCTAGAAGTTCATCACATTGCCTTAGATGAGATGACTAGCAAGCCACACTACGAAGCCTTTACAAAGATCATGTTGGTAAGGTGTAACTGCTCATACATGTTGATCCTCAGCGCAAATAGCTGAAACAACAAACAAGGGAAACTAAGAACAATACACCATACAAACAAATGATTTTATAAAAAAAACATAAAAATAACAACGGTCGTTATTAATAACATGGGAGCACAACAAAATGACTAACAAGGAGATAAAGATGGTTAGAAAAGGAAGGGACTGAAAGAACAGTACCACATTGAGGGATTTGATGGTAGAAGAAAGGATATGGTAGTGTATGCAAAACATGAAGAGCTTGATGTGAGTTTGTGATGAATTTGATTTGTCGAATGGCCGATGAGTGTAATTCATGGGTTAAGGAACAAAGACTTGCAGCAAGGCTTTGGTAAGGAGGTCAAACTTCTAGAGTAAAACATGTCATGACCGGGATGGAGGCAGTGGGTATACTCGCTGAAACTTTCCAAGGACAACGGATCAGGGGTGGTTGTCAATGGAGGTGTCAAATGAATTCTTCGTGCTATGGTCATGGGTAAGGTTTATGATTGTGATCTTTTGGTATATTGTGGAGGTATCTTGGGAACATATATAGTTTAACCAGAGGATACATCAAGAGGGCTGCTAGTTCAACAGGAACAAGGATTTGTTAACTGGTGCATGTGCTGAAAACAGCGGGCAGCTGGATAACCATCGGAAAGACCATCCAAACCTGGTCTACGATGATCCAATGGTCACCACAATTTACAAAGTCATGTGCAAGTGCATGAGCTATGCTATGGTTAAAGGGTTTGCCATTTGGTTTGATAGATCTTTGGAGAACGATGATCACATTCAGAGCAGCATTGCTGTCTGGACAGCAGCGGCAATGAGCATGGCAAGAGCTATAACTCTCGCATTGCTGTGCCTATGGACAATTCCTTTTACAGAGACATGTTCTAGGATGCAAGGCACGATCTAGTGAAAGGGCATGGACCCTAGACTGCCAGATCAGCGGGGAACGCAGGTTGAGTTCAGTGGCACCGCAGCTGTTCTGCAGCAGGAGCAGTGGGCACGGCGATGGCCATCACTCTCGCTTTGCTGCACCAATCGAAAAACTGATTTGCAGGGACATTCCCAAGTATATATAGCATGTGATGGTTTAATTATTTGGTATTTGGATCCTCAGATCATTGGGGAATGCACGTGCCAAGTGGCGGCAGCGCGGCTGTCCGCACAGGCAACAAGTCGTTCAACGGTTAAACAATATCGGAACTCGACGGAAATTGACATTTGGCATATGATCGCAGTGAGGAACATGAAAGTAAAAGTAGGGATATAACTATGGTGGTTCTCACATCAATTGTTTGGTCACAGCCATGATGAACGGCGATGATCGGAGAGCGATGCCGGCAGCGATGGTGCGTGCTGTGCCCATGTGGCAGGGCTGAGGCCTTGTCTCAGCATCGAGGATGATCGGGACAGCATGTTCCATATTCTGCACAGCGAGGAGGGTGAGAGAGCTGGACAAGAGATGGAAGAATAGGGAGGGGCACAGCTCACCCATGGACGAGACTTGCAGCACAGCGAAGGGTTCAACGACACCGATGCCCAGAACTTTGAACGCAGTGGTAGGATTGATTCTCCATGGCAGGGGCATTCCAATTTGGTGAAGATGAGGGAGAGGGAAGAAGGTGGAGAGGGCAGACTTGGCAGGAAGGTAGCAGAAGGGGAGGCACTTATTTATTCATGTTGATGAGGGAAAACTGAAAATGATAAAAGGGGAGTTAAGGGAGGGAGTGATGGCAGGGAATTAAGAGCAGTTAGAAGGGGGAGGTGAAGGAGAGAGGAGGGCGCGACTAGGAAGGGGAAGGGGCGACCATGAGAGGTGCCCTTGCTGTTTCTTCGTGAGGAGAAAGAAGAGATCGACCAGTAAAGGGGCTGGGGCGACCTGGATAAAAGGGGGAGAGGAGGAGGGGAAGGAAGGGGCTGTTTTGTGCTGTTTTTCGAGGTTTAGGGCCGGCCCAAGCTGTGGTGAAAGGTGGGGAAAAGAATAATAGATTCTGGGCCTTTGTGCAAGGTCAAAATGAGAGGATGTCGGGCTCATGTCCATGCCAAAAAGGATAAGAACGTTGGGGCTTGACCCATTAATGGAGAAAGGGTAGGTCCTGTATTTCTCATGCATGTGGGAGAATAAATATGAAATATGGATGACATGAGCTTAACCTAGATTAGGGTTTTCTCGAGTCTATGGATAGAGAGAGGGAAGGCATCGCTAGTTGGTCCTGATATTGATCTTGAGAATAAGAACAATTGAGTTATTACATAAAGAGAGAATAATGTCAATGCAAAGAAATGGTGAAAAGTTAAACATGGAGACGAGATGTTTAACAAGTTGACTTCAAAAGAGGGAAAGAGAGTGAGGTTCGGGTGAGATCATATAGGGTTTCGAGAATGACTAGGATCAATTGAAATAAGTGACTTGGTATAGAGGATGATCAACAAGATTCAATTATAGTTTTGATTTGATGAAACTTTAGAGATTGAGAAAGGGATTCAGAGGTTGGGTTTGAGTAGGCAAGAAAGAAAAGGTTAAGGCTTTTTAGAGATATGGCTTAGGATTGAATCGAAATCTAGCCAGTTTTGAAATATATTGAAACCTCATTTTACACACATAAACACTATGCACTTCGGCATGAATGCAACAAACAAATGAATTCTAATTGGAAAAGCTTTTTTTTAAACATACCCTTCTTTTAGATCCAACAAAACTTACAAGTTCAAAAATTTTAGAAAAAATAAGAAAACATTTGCTTTATTCATTGTTATCTATTCACATCCCAAAATTAGAAATTTTGGGGTGTGACATCTTCCCAACCAAAACACTGTCCTTTCTCATCTTGAACCTGAGATCAAGCCATGCACCTCCCTCTCCCAACAACAATGGCAAGGCCGTCATCTCCATCACTTCGAATACCAGCGCCACCTACACTCTAGCGCCCGAAGGCTCCCTATGGCCCTTGCAGTCCTTACCTAGGGAGGAGAGCCCTGAGAGACTTTTCCAGAGTTTGCCTTGGCCAACGGGGCTTAGCCACCATGGCCGCCCGGCCACCTCTACTGGTCGCCCGGCCATGCGCGATGGTCACCTGGCCTCCCCTCGCCATTCCCACAATGTGGAAAGGCCGGCACATGGTCTCTCTCCTACAAGGGCGATCGCAAACAAGGTGGCACGCCCATCTCCTCGCTCGATCACCGAAGTTCTTGCCCCAATGAAGTGTGTGAGGAGCCTCTTCCAAGAGGAGGGCTCTGGGCCATCTAGCAATCTGGACATTCCGGGTGTATCCAACCTCACCCTCCGCGGCGTGAAAACCATGATGGGTTATGGGAAGGTGCTCACAACTATGGCCCTCGTACCGAATGCCTCCATAGATGAGTCTATTGACTCAACATCGCCAAGGAGGACGGTGAATCGGTTGTCCAAACCACCTCCAATTAGAGGACCACCGAGACTGCCTTGAAAATTCCTCCGATGAAGAGAAGGAAACTGTGGCAGCCCTTAAAGGGGAGATAGTAGCGCTCAAGGGAAAACTCTAGAACTTAGAATAGCGTTGCGCTGAAGGCTGAACTTTTGCGGATGGAAATAGATGACAAAGTTGATGTCCTTAGGAAAGGGCTGTCCACTAAAGTCCATCGCCTTATGGAAGCAATGGGGCATCCCAAGCTCTATGATCCACCCACGCCATAGACTGCCCAATGCTTCTAGCTATCCTAGGCGCTTTAGTTTTAGGTTTTAATTCTTAGTTTGAATAGTTTTCTTTGTTTAATTTCCCTCATTGTATCAAGCACCTATAATTTTATTTCATTCAATAAAGGTAGGATAGTTTCCCTTTCAATAATGAGTTTGGATAGAATGGGTAAAGCCATTCGTCCTCCTGTCACTGACCCTACAGAATACACACGAGAAACATGACTACCAGGGCACTACCACGCTACTCAGAAATTTTTTGGGGGTTTAGGCGAAATACTCATGGCCGCCTGGGCATCACTATGGCCGCCCGGCCATCATTTTTTACAAAAACAGGTCACGCAGCCCTATTATGTCTGCCTGAGGCTCCTACAATAGAAATAAACTAAGCGCACAGGGTCGAATGCACAAAAGGAGTGGCCGCCCGGCCATCAGGTAGGCCGCTCGGCCCTGGTTATGGGCTGGTTGGCCCACTCTCAGCTCGAACCCGCACTTGGAGGTCAAAAATGCCTGTTTACATTCTGCATACCTCTCAATTGTGCTGCTTTACACATGAACTTGAATCGAATCATGCTCTACATGTTCATAATGTCACATTTAACTTGTGCTTGCACCATTTTATTTCTTATGCTAAAGTAATCTTGCCTTTGGATACTATCATGATTAGGGAACCACTTGGGTTTAATTTGTTGATTCATGTGAGATGAAATAATTGGAGAAAACTAATGGAGCCTTCCCACATGAGTAAGAGTTTTATTTGCAAAATAAAATGAGGGCCCCATCTTGGATGATCTCAAGTACCTATCCTTTGTCCCACCAGTGCCACATACGAAAAAAACTTGTAGATTCGTGTTTCCTTGATTGTTTTGAGTTTCATCAAGTCTTGTGCCATCAAAAGATTTCAAATCAATTGAGAATTTTGGCCTTCGTAGGCACGTTCCATGAAATAAAGTCTCCCAAAAAGGTGTGCAAGTGAAATGTCCATGATCCCATCCAAGCCTTGTTTGAAAGAAAGAGAGACATGGAGATTCGAAAAAAAAAGAGAAAAGAAAGTATGAGGAAAGATGAAAAGAGAAGAAAGAAGAACTCCATGCCCTCTACTCAAACATGGGATTCAAGCAAAGCACCTACAAGAGACAAATCCCTAATGTACACTTGCACTTGGCCAAATCTCACTTGATTGTGGATTCTTTATTGACACTTGATTTGATTTGACAATATAAACATGACAGGAGAGCTTCATTATCATAACCACCTTAGCTCCACAAAAAGCCTTAGTAGTATAGGATGTGAGGAATGCAAGCTTTTGGCAAGGACACCTTGTCCTTTGAGTGACCTGAGAGTTGGTCTTGAGATCACAAGAGTGGCATGCCCTACTTTTGAAAATTCCAAAAACCTCTTTACTCATGTGTAGTGGGAACCTGAAGTTAACTCTAATATTCTTGTTCCAAAACCAAAGTGTAGACACTTTTGAAATCCTAGGCAAGGTGAAATAGTTGGAAGTGATCTGGTGCCTGCTATGGTGGATGCTGATGTTATGCCTTTCCCACTTGTTCTTAACTCTCCTATTTGCTTGAGGATGAGCAATGGTTTAAGTATGGGAGGGTGTTGGCGGTCGATAGAACCCATTTCAACCACCAACATTTCATGTTTGAGGGCATAATTTATCAAGTTTTCATGTATTACTAACCGGTTCCACTGAGTTGTGCATGAAAGTTGTATGCATGAGCTTTGTCACATCCAAATTAACTGAAGGAATGAGCAAAACATGGGCAAAGTTGCAAGGGAGAGGACACTAGTCTAAAAATGAGTGGCCGGCCGACCGTCACCATGGATGCCCGACCACCTCCCATGGCCGCTCAGCCATACTCATCATGGGCAAAGACCCTAGCAGCCCCTCTAGGCCAAAGGGTGGCTACCCGGCCATGTCCCATGGCTGCTCAGCCATACACCTTGGCCGCCCGGCCAAGCCCAGGCACCAGGGAGGCCCAAGGATGTTCCTAGCCCAAAAGTGATGGCCACCCGGCCATCTCTATGGCCGCATGGCCAAGACACAGGAGCCAAATTGACACGTCCTTCAACCTACATGCAAAGAAGCACAAAATGAGACAAATCCAACCGTGCAACCGAGAATCCAATGAAATCAAGGGTCGAAAGGCCAACACACAAGGCTTGCTCTAGGAGATCAACATGCAACCAATTTGGGAAGAACATGTGGCCGCCTGGCCATAACCATGGCGGCCCGGACATGTGTTTTAACCATTTTACACGTGCAACTTCTGAAGTAACTGCCAACCGCCTTGAGGAGTGAAAATCAACCGTCAGATGCACAAAGGTGGTGGATTGGATGGCCTGGCCGGCCGGCCATGGGCATGGCCGCTCGGCCACCTACATGCCGCCCTGACCATCCACATGGGCCTCCCTGGCCACCGACCTACCTCAACTACTGACCTAGCATACCTACAAGTACCCCCTCTGGCCTCCAAGCTATAAATACCCCTTGGGAGGTCACTTGTAGAGTGAGGTGGATCAATAGAAGAATAGTGTGGTTGTGTAGTTGTGTGTAGAGTATAGTAGTGAAGCCACCCTTCGCATTATAAAGAGAGCAACTTGCATCTTAAGAGAGACTAGTGAGGTGTAGAGTGAAGGAGTTGGAATTATCTTTGGTATTCTATTCCCGAGCTCTTAATCTCAGAGCAATTATTACTCCATTTCCAGGATTGAGTAAAGTTCCTTGCTCCCTTATTTATTTATTTCATACTTACTTTGCTTACATACTTAGTCCCTGCTTAGTAGTTTACGGGTGCCAAGTGTGCTCTGTTTAGTTTAGCTATTCAGTTGTGCTTGCTCTCTAGGCTTCGAACCAGTGTAGTAGTAAACTCATTCAGTGTAGACATGGTGTCTAGACTAGAGTTTACCTTGGAAGGTGACTTATCCCATGCAATTTTGGTTGGTAGTCCCACCTGGTGACCATGGGTGCATGTCCTGTGTAGTCCAACCCCATCGTTCGGATAAGTAGTCATCGACGCATAGCTGAGTCCTATAGCACCTACCTTTCTCATCTGTGTTATTCAGCACTCTAGTGCCCGGATGTGGTTCTACAGTCTCGGTGTCTTAGTAAACCTATTAAGCAGAGTTCTGGTTTGTTTAGTAAAGCTAAGTTATTTGTTTAAAGTAGTGATCCTGCTCTGCTCTGTTATATATCTTTACAATTGCTAGTTTTACTGTTCAGTTCTATCTATTCTATGTTGAATTAATCCTCGTTCCTCATGGATTTCGATACCCTGGAATACTCTTGGGTGAAAGGCTAAAACGTGTTTCCGTGCGCTTGCGGATTTATTTCAGTAGGCTAAGAAATGCCAACACCGGGCGTCGCCGGCCGCCCGACCATGCAACTACCCCGTGTGATGGCCCCGACCAACCCCAGCACCGCCACATGCCCCTCCGTCAGAACCCCTAGCCAAATGTCCGACCAAAGGTATGGTTTATAGACACCAGACCTTCTGGTCCATGTAACTTCCCTGCCGCACTAATTTCTGCCAAAATGGTCCGACCTAAGTCTGACCCTTCAAAGGTTGGACCTTCATGTCCTTGTTTCCTTGTTGCTCTACCTTCCTCAAATGGAAAAGGTTCGCTCCATTCAACATATGAGGATCAGACCTTCCGATTCTCATAGTTCCCAGTTGTCCACCTCTTGGCCCCTTCAGGAGACTTGGTCCATCGGTTAGACCAACCTTAAGGGAACAGACCATCCTACTCCTCACAAGACCTCGACCCCTATCCACTAACTGTGTTGCTCCAATGCCCACAGCCACACTAGAGCCTACTGAGCTAGACCATGGAGCTGCTCCATGCCTGGCCTCCTAGTCTAGCCACTACCTAGCCCGTCGACCATGCCTTCCCTCTACACCGCTACCTCCCTTGCCTACCAGTTGCACCTTCCCTCCACGCCACGTCATGGCCTTGCCCGCCATTCGAAAGAGATTATTCCTTACAAATTTGCCCTTTTTCTGATGTGGTAGGCCACCATGTCTGTTTTTGCTGATGTGTTACGCCAATCGCCATGATGAGTGAGGAGGAGGCTGAGACTGAAGGAGATGGTCGGGTGTCAGCAGGATGGGGAAAGAGATGGCTCTTAGTCAGGATGGAATGGGAGGCGATGTTCCAAGTGGATGTTATGAGGACCGGAAGGTACATCCTTGTAGAAATGACTCAAACAGACCTTTTGACCGGACATCTAATGTTGCGCTCCTAATTGCTGCTGCTCCTTGTGATGACCAGAAGGTCCGATTATAAAGCTTTGGTGGATTAGACCTTTGCTCCAACTAACCTTGAAACTGACTTGGTTTGCACTATTGGAAGGTTCTATGCTTGAGGCCTTTCATTGGGCAGACTGTCTAGTCCTTGGAAAATCTAAGACTGAGCTGAAAAACTTTTCCGCGATGCCTTTAACATGTAAGATTCAAATAAACACATATGTTAGGCATTCAGAAATGAAACCCTCACCCCTCAAAATAGTTTGCAAACACAATGTAGAGTCGAGGCAGGGACGGGCACGGGCGCAGCGCTGTGACGACAACAGTACCCACAACGTCAACATTGGCGACCGTGTAGATGCATGGTGGTGGCACTAGCGAGCCAGCAGTGCGGGACCAATATCACAGTTTTGATTGTTTAGTGGACGATCCTAACAATCACTACCCCTCGGTGTTCTTGAATTCTTTGACACCAAATGGTTTGTTGCCACATATCCTAAAGCTTAAGGTTAATTGTCCAGTGATATTGCTCAGGAATCTTGACCCACCTAATGGTTTGTGTAATGGAACAAGGCTAGCAGTCCGAGCATTTTAGAGTAACACAATATATCGATGCAGAGATCATGCAGGGTCAACACGCACGAAAGAGAGTCTTCCTCCCACACATACCTTTATGTGTGTCTGATGATGAAATGTTCCCCTTCAAGATTAAGAGGAAACAATTCCCTATTAGAGTGAGCTTTGCAATGATCATCAATAAGTCTCAAGGGCAAACGCTACCGCATGTTGGAGTTTACCTCCCGAACCCAATGTTCTGACATGGACTGCTATATTTCTCTATGTCACGAGCAACTAGCTAGAAGGTAACGTAAAGTTCTCGCTGTGATGACAAATGATGAGATTAGCGAATCAAATGGTACACTTACCAAGAATAATGTCTATAAATAAGTCCTCACTTCCAAGATGTTTGGAACATTTATGTCCATGTTTAGCACCTTGTTTGTAATCTTATCTTATATATATCTAAATAGGAGAACCTTCACTACTTATTTCTCTCAACATGCATGAAGCCATGTCATCCTATGGGCCTACTAAGTTGAATGCCATGCCATCATCCACAAAGACCCCTATTTAAACATTCCATTGATCTTCTGTGGATTCATGCATACAATGCTTGTTATCGCCAATATCTAGCCGATTGGTGTATGGGCCGGATTGACTAAATGGGCTGAGTTGGTTGACCCATAGGCAGATCAGATCGGCTAATGGGTTGTAGTAGATCGCCTGAGGAACAGGCGGTTCCAAGGGCCAGTAGGCCATGTATCTTTTTTTAGTTCGAGTCAAGTTAGGTTTAGCCCAATTAAAATAGCATTTTTTGCGTAATTCTAGCTAGAACCAGACGTGACGTCAAGTCTCCAGACTATAAATATGTATCCTTACCCACAAAATAAAGTTGACGACAGACGTTCCCTAACAACGGTTGTCTCCAATCTCTCTTAGCGCATCGCCACCCCTGAGCAATTAGGGTTTTCAATGTAATCGTCATGCTGCTCTAATGCTTCTCATATTCATTAGGGCACTAGGGTGTGAGCCACATGGTGAAACATGTATTGAAGCATTTTTTATGGCACGGTTTGCTAGTAATCTAGAGCTTAATGCGAGATTTACCAGTTACCCAGAGGAATCTCACGTCAATCTTTGCTCGACAGCTTCGCTCGACACGAGATACATTGTTTACCTTGCATGTTCGTCGATCTGTTTATGTTTCCCGCGCTTCATGTTATAGATCGATCCTCATGTAGCTTGTTTTACATTACCTAGTTGCTTGTCACAACCCATGACATGTCGCTGCAACATGTGCACATGACATGCCGATAGATCAGCGTATCACGAGCACCCTATCTATACACATCGTAGCCAGTATCTATTTTTCTAGATGGATCTCTTTGGAGGTCTTGGTTTGGAGCCGATATGGCTATGCAGATCTTTTATATCATGCTTTTAGATAGGGTATATATTCATCTTATTCGTGGATGTGGTTTTGGTTATTATAATGCTTTATTGATACCCCTCATCGACCGCCGAGCATCTTCGTGGTGCCGATCCGAGTGATTAGACAAGAATTTAATGTTTGAATCTGTTGTGTACACTTTACAAGGAGAACCAGAGCCAACCACTGCATCCACCCAACCTTCCTGGCTGTGAGGTCAAGCCACGTGGCACTGCCCGCACAAGCACCACCGCCCAAATCGGCTCTGCTCGGAGCCGATCGGAGCCGGACTATAGGGAGACGAGTGTAGTAGCAACGTGATCCTTGGCTCCTAGTGTGCTCACACCGTGGGGCCCTCACATAGCACATTCTTTGGCACGCCCAGTGGGACCTCACCTTCATCAACCTCATCACCAATAGATGCCTCCAAAAGCTTCCAAGAAGGGATGGAGTTCTTAGGCAATCACAATCCTAGCATATGGCTAGAAGACAAGCAAGCACGTCCTAGACTCACGCAACTCCCAGCTAAGCACAAGGAGGCTTATGGCCGCATACTCGCCAAGCTAGCTGAAGAGCTTCTCGACCACTTCACCTAGACTCGAGGTGGCAGTGTTAGGTGTGTTGGATACCTAGAAAGCTTGCTTGATGGCATGGATGTTTCCACACTATTAGAAGCACGCAACAAAGCTCTTCGGAAAGAGATGAATTCTATGGTGAGCCAAGCCATGCTATGCCAAGCCGAAGTATTGTTGAATTCCATGGAGAATATAGTGGCGCGCGTAGTCAAAGTAGTCCTTGCTGGTGAATACACACAAGAAGTCAGACCACAGATCGGCACTTCTTTTGTTGAGACCAAGTTCTACACTCGACCAACTTACATGCCTCCTATCAACGCTCTAGAAGGCACTAAGGTCGAGTTCATTATGCACACACCCAGTAACTTGAATGATCAACCCGTGTGCCATGATGAGCCGCCAGTGTTCATACCGGACGGCTATATGTGTCAACTCAGGTACAAGTTGCTGCCGGAAGGAGAAGAACCTCCTCATCGACCAAGCAAACAACCTCACCCTATAGGCCATGTAGGCGATGGCAAGGACAAAGCTCATGATCAAGATGTCATTGATTGGAAAGCAAGCGTGATATGGATCCTAGCCAGTTTTTAACAACCAGGCCAGCTTTTTTACTGCCAACGGATTGGCTACTCAAGTCGACCTGGATGAGATCCTAAGGAACTGATATGGCGTGACACTGGTGAGAGGTGCTATCATCTACTCTAAACCATATCCCAATGTCTATGATCAACTGCCACCTCCACCCAAGTTTAAGATGCCAGAATTTTCCAAATTTAGTGGCAATAACGATACCAGTACTATAGAACACATTAGCCGATACACGGCTCGACTGGAGATCACAGCGACAGCCGAGCACATGAAGATCTGGCTGTTCTCACTGTCTCTCATGGGTCTGGCCTTTAGATGGTATACATCATTGACATATGGGGCCATCACAACATCAAAGCAACTAGAAGATCTGTTCCACGCACACTTCTTCTCAGGGTTAGAAGTGTCCTCATTCATGGACCTCATGTCACTTCGTCAGTGTCCTGGTGAGTCTGTGGACCAGTACATTCAGTGTTTCAGAGAAGCCAGAAATAGGTGCTATTCACTAAAGTTGTCAGAAAAGAACTTGGCTGAGATGGCGTACAACGGTCTACACCGAGTCACCAGACTCACTCATGGGTCAACGAACTTCAACTCCATCAGCCATTTGCTTTCCAAAGTGGCAGCTTATGAGTGTGCACATCCAGAGCAATACCAGGAGAGGCCACGAAGGGCTACCACATACTTGCAAGACAAAGAATCGTCCGATGAGGAGGCCGAGGTGTCAGTCGTGCAGTGGACCAAGCCAAAACTAGTCGCTACCTTGTCAGTGGCTAAAATGTTCTGGAAGCTTCCGCTGGCTACGATTTTGACATGGCCAAAACAAAACAAATCTTTGGCTTGCTACTCAAGGAAAAGTACTTGGATTTGATGCCTGACCACAAGATCATAGTAGCTGAGGAACTCAAGGGACGCAAGTATTGCAAGTTTCATAACACCCTTGATTCCCATAACACCAATGATTGCAAGGTCCTGTGTCAGCAAATTCAAACTGCCATTAAGCAGGGAAGGTTGACCTATGCAAGGAGCTCGATGAAAGTGGACAGCACTCCATTCCCTAATGTCAATCTGGTCGACTGTGATGTCTTATGCCCATGGTCAGACCAAGATGGCCGTTCCAGCCGATGGTCAAATCAAGATCGCAGCTACAACTGAATCCTGCGAGTTTCTACTGTTGAGCTTGTGGTGCTGTTGAAGGCGGCAAGGTTTATCACCAAAGGCCGACTTGGCCCTTTTTTCCTGACCATCAACATGGTGAATGCCACATCTGGCTCATAGGACAAAGGCAAGGCTAAGGCCTGATCCAAATGACGATTAGCCGCTAGAATTTTCGATTAGAAGAACACCTTGTCTGCCAAGGACATAGCCAGAAACCTGGCATTCCTGCCCTAACTCAGGCATCCTGATCGGTATCTATGCCGATCATCATGAAATACATGAGCAAGCACCAGGGTGCACGATAAGGAAGAAGACTGTATATGCGATTGGCAATTGGAGAATTCGCTATCGGTTGAGCTTCGACCTGCGTGGCGAACGCCACTATCAGGAGTACCGCCATGAACAAGAGGAGCGCTATCACCTCGAACATCGCAAAGACGAGGAACGCTATTACACCAAGCGTCGTTATGGCAGGGGAGCGTGACCATCACAGGGACTACAAGTTCAGGGAGCACTAGGACTGCCCTATTCTTCCACTACTGCTAGAGTCAGGGTATGGAACAGTTTGACGACCATCAACGATTGCCCACAATGCTCGGCTTTCTCAACAATCTAAGGTATACATGTCTGTGTTCCAGCAGCTGGGACACCCGCGATCAGTGCTATGACATGTTCTTCGGCTCTTGCCGGAGTGACCCGCATGCAAAGATGCGGGTAAGCCTGAGCAAAGATGGCCGCGACATGAAGACGCGCCCGCAGGATCCTCCAACACGTTACCAAATAGAATCAAGCATGAAGTGCGAGAGTGTCATCAGCCCAGATGGTGCCCTGAAGGACTCTCTCGCTCACAAAAGCACAGAGTGTTACGCTTACGCAGTCTGGAAGAAGCCGAAGCAAATTATCTTCGGATTTTGAAGCAAGTGAATTTGGAACCTGTCGCTATACCATCATAAAAGCACAAGTCCCCACCAGTACTACACAAATGCCTGGCAGTATGGAGGAGAAAGCAAGAAGAACAGGAGTGACCAGAAGACACGATGGAGGATGACGCAGAGGATGACCAGCTGGATGAGGAAACAGTCGATGGATCGGCTGACGTCAATATGGTATTCCTCTTGCCCGATGAATTTCGTAATTCCTCTGTAGTTCAAAAATTGGTAGCCCAACTCAGCCTTGGACCGGTTGCCATCATATTGGAGAAGCCGGTCGACAAGAAATACCATCATCTGAAGCCACTATACCTCAAGGGTTATATCAATGGTAGACTAGTGAATAAGATGATGGTCGACACAGGTGCAGTAGTTAACCTGATGACGTACACGGTATTCAAGAAATTTGACAAAAGTGAGGATAAGCTCATCAAGACAAATGTCATCCTCACTGACTTCAAGGGTGACCCAACGAGGGCTAAAGGCGTCTTCAACGTTAAACTGATGGTTGGGCCCAAGACGATCAACATGTCCTTCTTCATCGTGGATACTAAAGGACCATACTCGGCCCTACTAAGCCAAGACTGGATCCATGTCAAATGTTGCGTGCCATCAACAATGCATCAGTGCCTCATGCAATGGGATGGCGACTGAGATTGATATTGTTCTAGCAGATGACACTAATGACATCACAGTTGCAGAATCTTCATTCTGGGGGGCAGAAGGAGCAGAATGCCTTACTAGGGGAGATCAGTTGGATATGAACTATGTCGAAGAGTCAAAAAGCAGGCTTGTGCTAGCTCCAGCAACCGGCATCAATATTTAAGTACACACTCCGTTAGGGCTAATCGAGGTGATCGGCCGATTTCTAAATGTAGCAACAACATGAGTTGTGTGGCTGATCTAGGCGATCAGCCCCAAAAAATATTTGTACCATCCTTGTTCAGTAGTAAAAAAATATTGGCCGATAATATTCATCAGGCCATTGTTTGCGAGAAAAATCTTACGGTAAAGGCTGGGAAAACCGATCTCTTCAATTACTTAAATAGATCGGCTTGGGGGTAGAGAGGAAGATGCAATGAAAAGTCCAGGAGTACTAGTCTTGGTCACATAAGCTCAAATTTCCCGAGTCTTGTATGCTGGGGGGCATCAGTATGTCACTCATAGGGGCTGATGTATCTTCATCAGGCCCCAAAAATACAGAAGAATCGATGCGTTGTCATCGACTTTAGATACCCCATAAAAGAGAGAGAGAGAGAGAGAGCCCATGCGTTGCCACATTGAAATGCTATATCACCTACTAAAATTATATACTATATATAGGAGGTTTCTCGTTTTATTATTTTAAGATGCAAAATATCTGATTTTGTTGTCTAGGTTGTGATGTATGCAGCCCTCTATATCTTGGAGGGTTATAACTTTTTCCAAATCATGAAGGCACAACCCTAACAGCCGCCTGCTCATGCATCAACCTTGGAGAATTCTAGCACATGCGATGTGGCCCTGTTTGGCAAGGCTCCGGCTGCTTTGAAAATGGCTCTGACTCTGGGTCCTTTGGTCTTTTTGGCTTCTCTAAAGAAGCTGGAGCCGCTTTGAAAATCGTTTAGCAAAACGGTTCCTTCTGTTATTTTTAGAATAGTTAAAGGAGTGAAATGTCCATTGTACCCTTTCATTTTTGGTTTGGACGAAAATAATTTTACCACTCGTATCCATTTAGGTCCTCCCCTATCCTCTCCAGCTCTCTCTCACCCGCCGGCTCCCTCTCTTCTCCTCTCTCACCGTCGGCTCCCTCCCGTCGTCATGCTCGGCGTGGTGGTGTAGCTAGTCGGCTTGTGCAGCGCCGGTGTGGCAGCGGACTCGTCCACTGGCTCCCTTTCTTCTTCGATCCTCTCTCTTTCACCCACTGGTTCCCTCCCGCCCCATGCGCGGATTCCAGCGTGGCGGTGTGGCCTGCCGTCCTGCGTGGCACCCGCGTGGCCTAGCGCCCGGCGCTGCAGTTTGGCCTGCCAAGCTGTGTGGCGCCAACGTGGCCCAACGCTTGACGCTGCGGCGAGCTCGCACACCACTGTCTCCCTCTCTTCTGCCTCTCTCTCACCCACGGGGCCCTTCACCATGGCTGGCCCCACCCTTGCACGCACCGGTTGAGGGGAAGAGAAAGGTAGGGAAGGGAGTGTGGTGTGAGAGCTGGCAGAAACCACATTTTAGATCTCCGGATCCTGCTAAAAAAAGGCTCTGGCCCAAGCAGCTCCGCGCAATAAGCCATTTTTTTCGCTGTTTGGCAGGGCTCTATAAAGAACTGGAGCCGGACCTGGAACAAGAGCCCTGGCTAGGCATGAGACTAGATTGCATAGGAACGGTATACATGGATACAGACAGATATAATTATTTATTTTTCGTATTCAGTTTGGATACGAGTAATACAAAATGCGCCGGATATTGATATATACCTCGTATGCATAATAATATCTAATTTTTAGTCTTCGGATACTGATACGGATCAGATATTAACTGCTCGATTTTAGATATTGTACATCCCATTTAGTCTCTAAAACTCCCTAGACGGATTATCTGGCGGATATTATCCGTACTGCTTTCATCCCAAGCCCCGCCAGCGGGGCTCTAAAATATTAGAGCTTTTGTCAGCTCTAGCCATGACCAACAAAAGTTACTCTTAACTTTGACTGAATTTTTTAAGCCGACGAAAATACTACGCAAGTGTCGTCTGCTACTTATGCATTTTTTAGGTAAAGGAGTGATCTCCTGTCCCTGCAAATGCATACAACCTGTTTTTACAGTATTTTAACCATAATGTTGGTCACAAATGACAAAAGTAACGACAATATAAAATTAGAAGCATAGTCTATTATTGTTTCTCCATCTATGGTTGGCAAAAATCTCTAATGCAACGATCTCCAATGCCTTGCTCGCCATGTGGATGGTCTCCTTTTTGTTTTCATGCTGCAACAATGCCCAAAATCGCAGCCATTATGGTCCCCTGAAGATTGCCTGCATAAAAGAATTGCACCTTTTTTTTCTCAAATATTTGGTCATTACGTGTGCACCAAATTGCCCACAAGAGAGCTGCCATACCCACAAAAATCAGATTTTTATCATTCTTCCCAATGCCTGTTAACCAATGTCCAAGCAAGTGAGATGCTGAATTATGTAGAGTTAAACCAATAGCTATGTGAACAATTCTCCAAATATTTTTAGCATGTTTGCATTCAAAGAATAAGTGTTCAATTGTCTCATTTCCATCACAGAAACAACACTTTTGACTCACATGCCAGTTCCTTTTAGCCAAGTTATCCTTGGTTAAAATAACTCCATGATGCAAGTACCATAAGAAAAGATCTTTATTTTCAATGGAATCTTTAACTTCCAAATGAAATTGCTTTAACTTCCAAATGAAATTGCTTGTGAAAGGGTACCCTAGTCTATCAGAAAATGGTACATAGACCGTACAGAAAATTGACCATGACTATGCAAACCCAGATGAAAATATCCCTTCCATCAGATAGCCTGAACATTAGCTATTTTTGCTAATAAGTTATGCCACGCTATCAATTTGTCTCCAACTAAGGACCTTCGAAAGATAATATTTATTGGTATTTGAGTGAAGACATTTGCCACAGTTTTATGCGGGATAATGGACTATATTATAAAGGCTTGAAAACTGATCCTTAAATGGGCTAGATCCCACCCAAGTGTCTTCCCAGAACCTAGTCTGTGAACCATCCCTTGTATTGAATCTTCCACATCTCAGAAAATCCTCCCTAACTTTCAGAAGACCTTTCCAAAAATGTGAGTCCCCTGGTTTAATTTGAACTTGGGACAAACATTTTGAACTTAGATACTTATTTCTTAGGAGTTCTGCCAAATCCCTTCCTCATTAAGTAATTTATATAACCATTTACTGAGGAGACATTTGTTTTTAATACTAAGATCTGTTATTCCTAATCCTCCATGATCTTTGGGGCGACATAGCATATTCCACCTAGCTAATACGCTCCCCTAAAGATTGACTGCATAAAAGAATTGCACCTTTTTCTCTCAAATATTTGGTTATTTTAACCAATGTCCAAGCAAGCGAGATGCCGAATTAGGTGGAGTTAAACCAATAGCTATGTGAACAATTCTCCAAATATTTTTAGCATGTTGGCATTCAAAGAATAAGTGTTCAATTGTCTCATTTCTATCACAGAAACAACACTTTTGACTCCCATGCCAGTTCCTTTTAGCCAAGTTATCCTTGCTTAAAATAACTCCATGATGCAAATACCATAAGAAGATCTTTATTTTCAATGGAATCTTTAATTTCCAAATGAAATACCCTGGTCCATCAGA
This sequence comes from Paspalum vaginatum, assembly GCA_030272315.1. Classification (NCBI taxonomy): domain Eukaryota; kingdom Viridiplantae; phylum Streptophyta; class Magnoliopsida; order Poales; family Poaceae; genus Paspalum; species Paspalum vaginatum. The sequence continues at coordinate 29,540,294 of CM059018.1, read as the reverse complement.
AAATGTTACGTAGACCGTACAGAAAATTGACCATGTCTATGCAAACCCCAGATGAAAATATCCCTTCCATCAGATAGCTGAACATTAGCTATTTTTGCTAATAAGTTATGCCACGCTATCAATTTGTCTCCAACTAACGATCTTCGAAAGGTAATATTTATTGGTATTTGAGCGAAGACATTTGCCACAGTTTTATGCGGGTAAAGGACTATATTATAAAGGCTTGGAAACTGATCCTTAAATGGGCTAGATCCCACCCAAGTGTCTTTCCAGAACCTAGTTTGTGAACCATCCCTTATATTGAATGTTCCACATCTCAGAAAATCCTCCCTAACTTTCAGAAGACCTTTCCAAAAATGTGAGTCCCCTTATTTATTTTGAACTTGGGACAAACATTTTGAACTTAGATACTTATTTCTTAGCAAGTTCTGCCAAATCCCTTCCTCATTAAGTAATTTATATAACCATTTACTGAGGAGACATTTGTTTTTAATACTAAGATCTGTTATTCCTAATCCTCCATGATCTTTGGGGCGACATAGCATATACCACCTAGGTAGGCGGTATTTTTGCTTATCATTATTGCCTTGCCAAAAGAATCTAGAGCGATAGAAATCTAACCTTCTCAAGACACCTTTTGGAATTTCAAAAAAGGGCACCATGAACATAGGAATGCTGCTTAACACTGAGTTTAATAAGACCAACCTACCTCCATAAGATAGATGCTTAGCCTTCCAAGTACTTAGTTTATGTTTGAATCTATCCTCAATTACTCCCCAATCCGCATTACGGAGTTTGTGAAACTGCATTTTGATTCCTAAGTACCTGAAAGGATATGATCCTAGACCACATCCAAATAACTCAGCATATTCATATTCACGGTATTTTGCTTCACCAAAGCAAAAAATTTCACTTTTGTGAAAGTTAATTTTTAAACCTGATAATTGTTCAAATACACATAGCAAAAGCTTCATATTTTTAGCTTGCTCTAAATCATGGTCAATGAAAATGATTGTATCATCAGCATATTGTAAAATGCATAGACCATCATCAACTATATGAGGTATGATACCCCTGATCTGACTATCATCTTTTGCTTTCTTAATCAAAATAGAGAGCATGTCTGTCACAATATTAAAAAAAAAATAGGCGACATAGGATCTCCTTGTCGCAATCCTTTCTTACTCTGGAAGTAGTGTCCAATGTCATCATTAACTTTGATGCCCACACTTCCTCCAGTGACAAACTTTTCAATCCACAAACACCATTGTCGGCAAAACCCCTTCATACGAAGAGTTTGTTGCAGAAAAGACCAATTTACTTTATCATAGGCTTTTTCAAAGTCAATTTTAAGAATAACTCCATTGAGTTTCTTATATTGTAGTTCATGGATGGTTTCGTGCAATATAATGACTCCTTCCATGGTATTACGACCTGGCATGGATGCAGTTTGGGAAGGGCGTACCACTTTGCTAGCCACCGTCATGAGTCTATTTGCAGCTACCTTAGTAAAAATCTTGTAGCTCACATTTAGTAGACATATGGGTCTATATTGTTGAATTTTTGTTGCCTCTTTCATTTTTGGTAGTAATGTAATAACTCCAAAATTGAGGCTATGAAGGGAGAGACGTTCTTCAAAAAAATCAGTAAATAGAGCCGGTAAATCTTTCTTTATAATCTCTCAGAATACTTGATAGAATTCAACGGGGAAACCATCAGGGCCTGGTGATTTATTATGTTCCATCTGGAACACTGCCTCTTTTACCTCTTTTTCAGTGAATGGCGCAGTAAGGATATTATTTTCCTCCTCCGTTACTTGAGGTATATCTTGATTTTGGCTCTCCAACATACTAAAGTTATTATTTGTAGGTGGCCCGAATAAACCTTTGTAATAGTTTGTAATATATGCTTTTAATTCAGCATCACCCACGATGATTCCATCTTCTTGGTCTAATTTAAATATGTGTTGCATTTCTATGTCTGCCATTAGCAACCAAATGGAAATATTGGGTATTATTATCGCATTCCAAAAGGTTTTTGGTTTTGGCCCTCTCATACCATTTAATCTCTTCTTCTCTCAACAAGTGGACTAGTTGTTCGTTGAGATAGTGTTTCATGTTTAATTCCTGATTAGAGAGCATAGTATGTTCGGCCTTTTTATCTACTTCGTCAATCATAGAGACTAGTTTTTTCTTTTCTTTTTTGTAATGGCCAGCAGTATTTTTTGCCCAACCTCTCAAAAATTGCCTAAGGAATCGTATCTTATTTTGCCATTTCTCCATGGCAGTGCTCCCTCTGGTCTCTGATTGCCATTTATTTGCCACTAGATCATAAAACCCATCTCTAGTAAGCCAACCCCGTTCAAATTTGAACATAGGTGGATTCCTATTATGAGAAGAGGCACATGTACTTAGAAGTAAAGGTGTGTGATCAGAATTACTTCTATCTTTGGCTTGTACCGTTGTGAGAGGAAATTTATGCTCCCACTCTGTACTAACCAAGACTCTATCTATTTTCTCAAAGGTTGGGTTATCCCCACTACTCGCCCAAGTATAATGATGACCAGACATATCTATCTCTCTTAGATCTAGAGATTGGATGACCATATTAAAAAGATCCGGCCATTTTTTATCAAAATTATCCTTGTTTTTGTCCCTGGGACCACGCATAATATTGAAATCTCCACCAATAATATATGGTAGTATTTCCTTGCTACACACGTGATAATTCAACCAAAAAAGCTTCTTTAAATTCTTGTTGTGCAGAACCATAAACTGCAAAAAGCGCCCATTTGAAGCCATCATTTTTATTGCGAAGTGTAAACTTAATATAAAAGTCCCCTTCGTCTATGGCTCCAATATCATACACCATTAGGTCTACGCCAAGGAGCATTCCCCCGGATCGACCATGCGGTGCCATGCAGTGCCAAATATATTCTTTGCCACCACATAACTTTTTTAGGGTCCTATCTGGGAAGCTATCCCGACCTGTTTCCATTAGAGCAATAAAATCAATTTGCTCATCTTTAACCAAATCTTTCAAATACCCATGTTTAGCCAAGTCTCCAAGACCTCTGCTATTTCCAGAAGATCCCTTTCATTTGAGACTCAACTTTGATGGTGTTATTGGCTTTTTGGCAGCTAAACCTCCTTTATTAATTTTTCTAGAATTTGATTTTTTTCCTACGGAGTGTAGCAATCAGATCATAACATATATGATCAAACCCCTCCTCTGCCTTCTCATTAAAATCATTACAGATGTGACTAAGTTGTGCATCTAAAAGTTCTGCCTCCTCGACCAGGTTAATCTTAGGTGAGGAAGCTTTCTGGCTACCACTGCTATTTTTTGCCTGACACCGTAAGCCTATCTATTTCTATGTTTTTAATAGAGGTAATAGAGGATTTCATAACATCATTATCTCTACCCATAGAAACACCTAGATTGGCAATTCTAGTAGCAATAACCGAATCTGAAATAGATGGGAAAGATAAGCAATTACCTGGATCCAGCGTATTCTTTTTTGCTGCTAGACTCATTGCTTTCTCCATCATATTTGCATCCCCTGAAGCGGTTGTCCTCTTGCTTGATCTGATGTCCAATGCTTCGCTTCTGGAGTTTTCAATCAACTTTAAATCATACCATCCTTTAATAACATCTAAGGATTTGAGAGCATTTGCCATAGCTACATTGGACAAATTCGCCCGGATCCCATTTTTCTTGCGTAGCATTTGTAGCCTATGGCGAGGTAAATCATGAACTGCCAGACCAGACACAATTGGGTTGTCATCCTGGATATCTGGATTGTAAACCTCATTGAAATTTTGCATAAAGTCTGAATCGTTCTTGTCTCCCCCTTTCATAGTATTTTCTGCACAGGCTTGATCCTCCAGGAAAATATCAGAGAAAGGAGGTGTAGTCACATGATCATCAGCGACGAAAATTCAAACTGTTTTTATCTATCTGGCACTCATCAGGTGTGTCTCTGGCTGGGGTTGAGACATCTATGGAAGAGCTTTGTTGCAGGTTGTCACATGTATTTCTGTCTCCTCCATGATCATCAACAGCATGGAGAGTCATCCGTACAGTTGCAACTTACTCATCAAGATTTTTTTCCCTGTTGTTGCTTGACATTGTCGGGAGGAGAAAAAGCATGTATGATGGGTGCGTCGCGTTGCAGGTCATTATCTGTCCCGACTAGCTCCACCTGTGCAAAAGAGACACCATTCAACCCATATTTATTTCTCTGATATTCATCAGAAAGTGTGCCTCTAGCCTCTAGGATTGAATCTGAAGTATCTAGCATCAGTGTAGTGTCATCTAGAGCAAACTCTTTGGCCCAATCACCTGCATTCTGTCTGCTACCTACGCATGGACAAAAATAACTAATTATTGTTGTTACGTTGTTTGAACTTGTTTCCACTTGGCGTATAAGATACCAACCGAATCTTTTCGCGCGAGGACACATCTGATTGTAGGTTAATTTATTTATTCCTCATTTTGAGCTAACTTTTGTTGCTCTGTCCATGTTTAATGGTGAGTAGTGAACCAACAGAAAAATGATTTATCTTTTGAGCTAGTAAGTGTGGATATACACTGTGTATGAGATGGATTATAATAATACAGCGCAAAAGATAAGTTCCACACCAACCATGCTTGCCCGTCAAGAGAGCAACTACATCCATTGACCACTGTTTCATCTTAAAGCTCGCAATTTCCCGGAATATCAGAATTTGGCGCCTCACGCTGCTTTCGTGAGCTGCCTAACTCTCATTCCTAGCAAACTTCCCAGGAATCTCTGTGTTCTATTCCGTGCACCGCAATTAGAGATGTAAGTGGGTACCCAATAGTATTTTTTAGGCCATCTCATTATTCACGGTGGCATGCCATTCTAACTAATTTTCTCATTCGAATTAATTATGAAAATTGCCACTCTAGTTTATTTTGTCATTTATTTGGATTGACCCAATAACCTTAAATAGATGAAACTTGCATCGCTAACTGCAATTAAGTCCTAGAGTAAGCATTGCCCCAAGAGGCATGACTTATCGTTCTTTGAACACAGTGATGACGACATCGACACGCGCGTGACACGAAATTCTTGTAGTGCACCTTTTTTTATAATGGACGAAGTAGGTACTGCAAAATCATACGAGGACATTCATGTCGTAATCACTTATGATTTATCAATGAGATTGTTTGTTTATTCCTTTCTCTAAGAAAACTTAATTGGATTAGAAGAAATGTTCAAAGCGAGGATCTAGTAGTTTGCATATTAGGATTAGAGAAAGCTGCCACATTATTCCAGAATTTCACCTAGATAGGACGAGTCAAGCTAGTCAACTGCAGCGTTGCATCACATTGAAGTTCATCAATTCTTGTCCAAAATACGTACTACTGTACAAGTACAACGACTTCCGATAATACTAGTACTAGGAAGTCCCCCTTTCGATAAGATCTAGCTAGTACTATATGAGCTGCCTTTGTTCCAACCACCCCCGTACTCTGCCAGCAACGACGTGCACCAATAAGCGCGTTGCTTAGTTGAATTACCTCTATCGGCGATTCGTCGTTGATTTCATCGGATAAGGACGTATAGCAATAGCATACGTAGAGTGATTGTTGCCTGTACGAGGGACTGTATCGTGTATCGAGTCTGCTATTTCGTTTTGACTTACTTGCTAGTGACTAGCAAGCAGAAATCTTCTCGAATGGACTGAGAGACGGTACTAGAGTGGACTTAATATATCAAAATCTCTGTTAAGTGGACCGGTAGGTGGCTTGAGCTGCGGTCCAAGTTAGGCTCAACCCCATAAATGCGACCTTGGATGCGGGACGGTGCATAGAGCCGTAAAGTCACCCCACAAGAAGAAGTCCAACAAGTGTTTTCCGGTTCGAGCGTCAAAACCGGGGCCAAGATCATTTCCTGATTCCACCATCAAAACCAGGGGTTGGTTGCCGATATTGCCAAAACTGAAAACTACCCCAGGGATGAGCTACTAGATACGTGGAGGACATCGAGAGAAGGTGGAGAAACCGAATACGTTAAGGGCTTCATCGTGGTCGTTCATCAGAGTTACCTATGGTCATTTTCTAGCATTTAAAGGCATTCTAATGTAATTGAGTCTGTATCCTATGGGGCATTTTGCAAAACTGCCTAGATCTAAGTCTGTAGTATAAATAAGATGTAGGCTGCCATTACCTCCCTCTCTATGATGGTTATACTTGTGTTTAGGGCTCCAAAACCCTACATTTTCGTCCTCCAAGCTTGGAGCTTTAAGAAAAGTGAGATTAGAGAGATCTAATCCCCATAGTTAGTGGGTAAGAGAGGGTGGATGTTTGGAGGACTTGATTCCATCTTGTAATCTGAATTTTGAGACCCCTTTCATGCAGCTCTTGTGTGTGCTTCCCTTTCCCTTCTTTGGATTGGTTTTTGGTCTTAAATCCTTGGTCTTTTGGTGTGTTTGTGCTTGACCAAGTTTGAGATCTTTCTACAGCCAATGTTTTGGACTACTAGGACATGGAGAGATTGTAGTTTTGGTGTACCAAATCTCAGATCCGTGAGAGCCCCCTTGTCTTTCATTCTTGCCCTTGTTCTTGACCACTTGGATAGTCAAATCAAGTGGAGAATCCCAAGATTTGAGAGGGTGATCAGTTGGGAATAGTTTCTCCATGGCCTAGACAAGATCCACGCAAAGTTTCATAAGGTTTGGATAATAACTTAACTTTACTAAATAAACTAGTATTCTGCCTAACAGGTTTACTGGGCACCGAGGCTGCAGAACCACTTCTGGGCACCAGAGTGCTGATAACCCAGATGAGAAAGGCAAGGCACTATAGGAGTCAGCTATGCGTCGATGATAACTTATCCGAATGATGGGGTTGGACTACATAGGACACACACCTGCTGTCACCAGGTGGGACTACCAACTAAAACTGTATGGGACAAGACACATTCTAAGGCAAACTCTAGTCTAGACACCACGTCTACACAGACGAGTTTACTACTAAACTGGTTCGAGGTCAAAGAAGCAAGCACAACTGTATAGTTAAACTAAACAGAGCACATGAGGCACCCGTAAACTACTAAGCAAAGACTAAGTATATAAATAAAGTAAATATGAAGTAAATAAAGAAGGAACAAGGAACTCTACTCAATCATGAAAATAGAGTAATAATTCATCTGAGATTAAGAGATTGAAAATAGAATACCAAAGACAATTCCAACACCTTCACTCTACACCTCACTACTCTCTCTTGAGACTTAGGTGACTCTCTTTACAATGCCAAGGGTGGCTTACATTACTATGCACTACATACAACTACACAACCATACTATTCTTCTGTTGATCCACCACACCTTGCAAGTAACCTCCTGAGGGGTATTTATGGCTTGGAGGCTGAGGGGGGAGGTACTTGTAGGCAGTGTCAAGATTGGTATGGTGTAGGTAGGTGGTCGGGCGGCCACAGCACATGGCCGGGCGGCCATGGGATCCACCGACTTAGTGCATCCAATGGTTGATCTTCTTTCCTTGAGATCAGGTAATAGTTGCCCCAAGTCAGGTGCACATGCAACACGGGTCCAATGCATGGCGGAGCGGCCATACCCTATGGCTGGGTGGCCATCCGTTCAGTGGCAGTTATTTGAGTCAGTGCACATGCAAAACGATTAAAACATCCTCTCGGATTGGCTACATTGTTGATCTCTCGGATTCTGATCCTTGTGCCATGGCCTTCCATCTCTTGGATTCATTGGATTCTTGGTTGCACGGTTGGATTTTACTTGATTTGTGTTACTTTGCATGCAGTTGAAGGGTGTGTCAACTTGGCTTTGTGACATGGTCAGGCGGCCATAGCGGTGGCCAGGCTGCCATCACTTTTGGCCTGAGAGCATCCCTCGTCCTCCTGGTGCCTGGGCTTGGCTGGGCGGCCATGTTGAATGGTTGGGCTGCCGTAGGTGATGGATTGCCGGCCATGCACTTCTGCCCCTATGCCTCTAGTGGGTTGTCCATCCTGGATGGTGGTCGGGTAGCCTTGGACATGGCCAGCCGGCCATGCAATTCTGCATGGCTGCCTCTCCCTTGCCACTTTGACTCTATTTTGGTCATTCCTTTGACATTTTGGACGTGACAAGCTCCTGTGCACAACTTTTATGCACAACTCATGGAACCAAGTTAATGATACATGAAAACTTGATAAATTATGCCCTCAATTACAAAATGTTGGTGGTCAAAATGGGTTTTATTGACCTCTAAGCAACTACTACAAGAAGGGTAAGGGAAAATCTGTCGACTCCAACAAGTATCACTCCCACAACTCCAACAAGTACCACTCTGATAAGCACAACTCCGGCAAGTACCGCTCTAGCAGGTAGGCCCAAGGACTTCTGAATGGCTTTCAAGAGCTACCAGGAAGGAGAGTCATAGGTAGGAGAAGGCTTTCCTCGCCAACCTGGGCTGGCTGCAACAGCAGATCATCTTCTTCCTCTTCATCCTCATCGAGCTCAAGCGACTAAGAGATCACCATCAAGAGAGGAAGAATGAAGGAACAAGGTGGTCCAAGCTGGCCTCTGCTTCATCTCCTTCAAGCACCAGTGCAAGAACAAGCAGAAGAGGAGGTCAGTCTACTCCATGTGCAAGGTCAGTCTCCTGGTGATGAGGTAACTCCTGATGAGGCTACAAGTTCTTGAGTTGTTAGATTAGAATAGTCGTGCTTTGAGAGCCCAAGACAAGTTGCTAGAGAAGGCTGCCAAGAAGCAGCGTAAGTTGAAGGCTAAGCTTGTTGATGCCTTGAGTGAGATCGAGAGGCTGAAGAATGTGCCAAGCTGTCTCTAGTGAGTTTAAGTGCCCTACCAGTGAGTCCCTAAAGACTGATCTTTGTGCGCACAAGAGCAAGCATGCTCATTAGGTAGAGGAGATGGATACGCTGAAGGGTAAGTTAGAAAAGCTCTAGTGTAAGCTGGATGAGCCCATTGTTAGTGGCACTATTCACCTAAATGGTCCTTTCGCCCATTTAAACACCGTTTAAATGCTAAACAGTGGTAGGTCAGTTTCCGATTTAATTGGCCATTTACACCATTTAAACCCATTTAAATGGCCGTTTAGCACCGAATAATGGCTACAGTAGGTGACCGACTGTTTACCGTTTAGCGTTTAGGCTAACACTGGTTAGTGGTGAGCTTGAGTATGAGTCTTGCCCCCACCTAGTGGTTGACATAGCTGAGCTAAAGGAGAAGTGTGAGGGGCAACTCTAGGAGCTAGAGGAGCTTAGGGCTAGACCTACACTTTTGGGTGCGTGCATGGTTTGTCCTACCTTGAGAGCTACACTTGAGCAGTAAAGAGCTAACTTTGAAGTGCTTTCAGCACCTGCTAACACCTGTGAGAACTTGTCTCACTTTGAGGCTACAGACGGTGGAGAAGGATGCCACCATTAGGAAGTTGCTGAAGTCAGCTGCCCCCATTCTCGCTTTAGATTGTGAGTTTTGTGTTGCTCAGACTGTTGTGATTGAGGGACTAAGGGGAGACAAGCTAGACCTTGGAGGAGGAGAATGCTTGTTTGTGTGAGGTGCTAAGTTGGATGTATGCAAGAGAACCCCAACTAAGGATGATCCTAGAGAGCACTAAGAGAGCTGAGGGTGATGTGAGCGGACTTGAGTTACTGAGAGTGCAGTACTTGAGGTGAAAAGAAGAGTGCCTCGATTAAGCTTAACACTGCATCTCCCTAGCTTGTTCCTACTATTCATGGGGTTTACCATGAGCCTCCCAAGGCTGCCTCGAAGAAGTAGTTTTGGACACACAAGCCATCCCAAGCTAAGCTTGGACAACAACGTGACTGAGGTCCTTAAGCCTCCTAGCAAGGAGAGGACCCAACATCCTATACCACCCAAGGCTACACCACCACACCAGAAGCCCAAGGCTCAGCCCCAGCCTATGCCCAAGAGACATGTCTACCACTGTGAGGTTTTGCTAGTAGAATGGTGACTTTGAGGAGTTTTGCTTTAGGAGGAAGCAGGTTGAGATGCAGGAGAGAGCCTAGGGGACTTAGGATCAGTTCTACTAGGGTAGTAGGCAAGGCACTCCCTGTTGCAGTGAGATGAGAGACCGCTTTGCTAGGTGGTGATAGAGGAGGCGGTTTTCAAGCACAGTGCTTCTGGTGGTGAGAGACGCTTTGTCGGCTGAGCTCCTAGTCGTTTTCAGCACGGTTATGGACATCATGACCGAGGCTTTGAATAAAGGGTTTGTGAGTCCATGCTTTGGAGGCTGTGGTTACCCTGATCATCGTGATGATTACTTTGACTGTGCTTACCCCACTTTTGAGCAGATGGCTCAGGCACTAGTTCAACAGTTTTACTAACTCCAGTGCCAGACCATTTGCTCACTCCCGCTTTTCTTGATTTTGCAGGATTGAGGCCTAGATGACATTTGGATCATGGACTCCAGGTTGCTCTAAGCATAAGGACAGGGCACCGCAGATGGTTCTCCTAGCCTCAACCCCGTGAGCACAAAGGAGTATATCACATTCGGGGATAATGGTCAAGGTAAAGTGTTGGGTGTTGGTGCTATTTCGCTTTTTGCCAAGTTTTCCCTCGAGAGAAGTTGCTTTTGTGAGGATTCTAGGGTTCAATTTGGTTTTTGTCTCGCAACTTCTCAAGGAAGGGTTTGAGGTTCCCTTTAAGGAGGGTTCTTCTTGTGTTCTTGATGCTAAGCAAAACCTTATTTGTCGGATTTTTCCCTATTGGTAGGTTTTTAAGGTTGACCTTGCATCCGTTTCTGGACCTCCTTGGTGTTTGGTTGCTACTCCTTCTACTGATAACTGGAAGTGGCACAGGAGGCTAGGGCCATTTGAGCTTTGATCTGCTTGCAAGGTTGAGTTCTATGGGCCTAATCTTACGATTGCCCAAATTGAAAGCAGAAAATGATTTAGTTTGCCACCCTTATCATCATGGCAAGATGGTTGCCTGCTTCCCTTGCCCCAGTTAATCAAGCTTATGACCTCTTACCCGGGTGAGTTGTTGCATATGGATACTATTGGTCCTGCTTAGGTACTGTCGGTTAGTGGGAAGTGGTCTATGCTTGTCGTAGTAGACGACTTTTCTCGCTTTTCGTGGGTGTTTTTCATGGAGTTCATGGATGAGGCTTTAGGTTTTGTTTGGGATTTGGTCTTGAGGTTGAGAAATGATAGTTGCTAAGGCCATGAGGGCTATCCGCAATGACGATGGCGGAGAATTCAGAAACTCTCACTTCAAAACCTTCTGTCGTGACCTTGGTCTTGAGCACTAGTTCTCTTCTTCATATACCCCACTGTAGAATAGTGTTGTGGAATGCAAGAACCGCACACTTGTTGAGATGGCACGGACTGCGGCTCGATGAGCATAGGACTCCAAGATGCTTTTGGGTTGAGGCTATGAACATGGCCTATTACACTGCCAACCAGATTTTCCTATGAGCTTTCTTAGGGAATACCTCATACAAACTTCGGTTTGGCAGGCAGCCTAGCATCAAGCACCTGTGAGCATTTGGCTCCTAATGCTTTGTGCTTAAGAAGGGGGCATTTGGACAAGTTTGAGTTCCACTGCTTGGATGGTATTTTCCTTGGGTACACCTCTAGCTCTAGAGATTTTAGAGTGTGGATCCTTGATACCAAACAAGTGGTAGAGACGTGTGATGTTTCCTTCGATGAATCTTTGCCTTGTACAACCCTTGTGTTTGAACTTTCATGAGAAGAAGAAATTGGAACTTTAGTATTTGAAGATGAGGAAGGTGTAGATGAACCAGGTGATGCGGGAGCCACTGCATCGGCTGCAGCTCCTATCCCTTCTGCGATGAGTTTAGATGATGATGGAGGACTGATGCCTACTTCCTCCACCACATTTGTTCAAGAGCAAGCTCATGTAGGAGCCAGCCTCGCTGAGGACGCAGGGGAGGTGACCTTCGAGATTGCTCCATCTTGGTAGGTCCAGCAGGGATCACTCTCCACACAGGATCATTGGTGATTTGCATGCGAGGACCTTGAGGTCCCAGATAGGTTCTATCGCTTTCTTTGCACATGTTGTATTTGTTGCCTCTTTTGAGCCCAAGGATGTTGGTCATGCTCTTTCTGACGGTAATTGGATTATTGCCATGCATGAGGAGTTAGAAAATTTTGAGAGGAATGAAGTTTGGGTTTTTGTTGAGCCACCTGCCACAATGCAATCCTATTGGTACTGAAATGGGTTTTCAAAAATAAGCAAGGGGAGGATGACATTGTTGTGCAGAACAAGGCTGGACCTAGTGGCTCAGGGTTTTTGTCAAAAAGAGGGTGAGAGCTAACTTAACCTTAGATCAGAGCCTAAGGCAAGTTTATAGCACCGGCAAGTCTAGCAAGATTCAAAGAACTTAAAGACAACACAAACCTAAGCCTTGGTCTAGTATGCAAAAAGGTACACCACACTAGATAAGTGTAAGAAATAAAGTAAAGTATAATCAAAAGATGGAGCAATGACTTGTATTATACTGAAGTAGCAAGAGTACAAAAGATAGAAAGATACAAGAGCATTACTAAGACTCAAAACGAACTCCAGAATCCCTGAGGCAAAAGCTCAGACTCGACTCTAACTCCTAGTACTAACCTACTGCTACAAGACTAAGACAATGGTTTGTTCTTCTCATCTTCCACACTTTACAAATGAGCTACCGAGGGGGTATTTATAGCTACCAAGTGTATGGGGGTACCTATAGGGTCGGTAAAGCGGTTGTAAGGGCAGGTGGCAGGCTAAGCAGCGTAGTAGGAGGCTAGGCAGCCCCACCCTAAGGCTGGGCAGCCTAGCCAGCCCTTAGATCCATCACCTCACTTCATCCCATGGTCCATCTTGCCTCCCCAAGTCGGTTGCATGGCGGTTGCAGGTTATAACTTGTGCTTTTCCTCGGATCGTTGGATCTTCAATGTGTTTCTTCCTTAGTTGTAGGATTGAAGTGCCTCGGATTGCTGACTTCACTAATCCAAGTGTTGGATCGATGAGGTGGCAGGTCCTCCAGTGCTTTGCATGTTGCTTTCGCAGGTTTACACCTTGGAGTTGTGTTGACACATCGTTTGTGTGCATTGCTGGATCAAAGATGAGGTGATTTGGCCACTTTCACAGGCCGAGCGGCCTAGGCCCACTAGGCCGGGTAGCCAGGGTCTTTCCTAACTTAGCCATATTTTGCCTGTTTTCAGCTGTCTTACACCTGCAATCAAATATTCAGCAACTCATGGAAGTATGTTAGTAGCAAGGGTTTAGTCTACACTTTGATACATTTTCCTTCATGATCATGGATAGTTGACGGTTGAAGATAGTACGATAAGGACCAGTCAACTAAGCCCCAATTTCGGAACCTACGCAAGGATCCCAGCATTAGCAAGTTCATTATACAAAATACATTACATCAACTTCTCAAAGGCTCAAAGTCATCCAAATACAATTCTAATGCCCTCACCCTACACCTCTTCACTATATTGGCGACTCGAGCCCGCGCCCTAATCACCGGCACCTTCATGATGAGCACCCTGCTTCACCTCCAATGCCAGCAACACCAGATCCTAGATGCACTACTTGCCTGCATAGAGCGAAGAGAGTCATCAACCCTCCTGCAGAACTCTCCATGCTTCTGCATGCAAAAAGAATTGGTTGCAGCAGGCAGGAAGAAGAAGTGCTTTGAAATCAACTCACATCTAACCTTAAGGGCAAGACACTGGGCCTCCATCACTGTGAGCTGGTTTCCATGAGCATTCCAGGAATTCTTGAGGACTATTGTTCTATATGCTATTCACCATCGTAGGAATCCTCTAGGTAATCATCCGAAGAAGGCCACTCGAAGCCAGGATCCCGAAGAGGGCGCAATCTTGTCCTTTAGATCACCCAGAGTGGTAATGGCACCGGCTAAGCCCATCCAAAGAGCTATCATCGCTACTAATGCCTCCAAAGGAGTGACCCGCACCTCCAAGGTCAGTAGCATGGCCAGCAAGCCAACTGAAGATCTCTGAAGCACTGGTTTCGCCGAAATCAAATTTCGCGAGAGTACCACCGAACGAGCGAAGTGAAGTGCTCAATGCTTCCTTCACTGTTCTTAGAGCCATTATGCACATCTTCGGCTACATCCCCTTGCTCCTATTGTAGAGACTCCAATTTCTCTTTAACGCCCTGAAGTTCCGTAAGCTCTTTCTCCAAGCTAGCCATATCGCTGCGAAGCATTTCAACTTCAAGGATCTTCGGTGCATTTTCCCTATAATTTTCTCCAGTTGCTCGCATTGTTTTTGGTCCACTTTTCCATTAGAGATCGAAGTCTCTTGGGCCGCCGATGTAGCTTTGAGATCCTCGTTATCCTTCATCAGACCATCGACCTTCGAACTGCTAAGCTGTGTACATCTCCTAGGAGGATCGTTTTGTCATACTCCACCTTAGCAGCCTTGTCCGCGAATGACCTCACCTCCGTAATCCCGCTTTCACTTTCATTTTCGATGGCCACTGCAGCAAGCACGAGCCACAAGTAAAGACTACGTAAATAAGGATTAATAGCATACTCAGGCAAAAACTGTATCGCTTAATCATGGGTAACAACTCATCCCTAGTAAAAGCTCAACTTCACCACCAAGTTCTCGCAGCTGTCGAAGAGATCCTGAGATTCAATTCTAGAAAGCTCTTTCTCAATCAAAGAGAAACAAAAAGATCTCTGAGCATCAAACAACATAATTTGATGAGAATCCCTGGATTTCCTAGTTGCCTCCTAGGATTTTGCATTCCGAAGTAAAACCAAGTTCTTTAGCAACTTTCAGTTGGATCTTCATTACTAACAAGGAAGCTACTATTGTTATCCTTGCTAGAGCTAGAGCTATCGCTAGATGAAGACTTGCACTTTTTCTCTTCCGACCTTGAGGCCTCTCTTCGAATGGGAGACCGAAGATCGACAGACTGCACGATCGCAGTCTCAGCTACTTTGGTATCAGTAACCTCAATTTCTTCATCATCATCTTCCTCCACGTCAATAAAGTTAGTGGACAGAATGGCACCATGAAGGCAAGCTCACTCCTTAACAGCCTCCACATCAACAATGATGGCTTCGTGAGTGGGGGTATTTTTAGGAATGCTCTTCACTCCATCAGCCTTTGTGGATTCATCCTGGGCAGTCAAAACTATCCTTGCAGACTCAATCTCGGCCTCACCGGCCCTAGGAATGTGGGAGTCAGTCTTCTCTTGTGAACTTATACTTGCGGCTTCGGCTAGGATCTCTAGACAATTACCACCCAAATACCCTCTAGATTCCGCGCGATGGGACAAACTCTCCTCCATCTCCTCCCTACCGGCATCAACAAACCGTGCCTTCCTAGAAATAATCATCTTTGTCAGGATCCTCTTCTTCGGAGGATTTTGAGGCTCTTAGGAACCCTTGTTAGTCCTGTTTCTTCTTTGCCTTTTCATTCCCTAGTATCGTCCTCTTTCATTCTTGTCATTTCTGGCCTTCGTTACAGCTCGAAGACTAGTTGCGAAGCCAAAAACTCAAAAAGCTGATTGCTTCGGCACCCGTCAAGTTTTCTGAACAATGGATTTCCACTTATCAGGCAACTCTTTGTCCAAAATGGCATTGGCACGCTCCTCTATTTCCTTAACATTGATGTCATTTTTGGAGACGTTGAAGCATTTGGCAATGTCGGGTCGCTGAAGCTCATCAGAGGCTTCAGAAACCAAGTGCTCAATGCTCCATTTACCTCTCACGGGGAAGATGTTGAGCCCACAATACTCCTCTACACGGTCCCATGTGCCATAAACCTCTGAAATTCTTTCCAAAGCACGAATGAAGACCTAAGCCACGTCTTGTTTCTTCAGCCTCAGAGTAAACTTTGGCGAGAAGTCACCCAGAGTGGAAAAATGAAGGGGATGCGCTTTATTAGGAGAAAAATGATCCAACTTCACATAGAATCAGAACTCATGCCAATTAGCATCCCACCTCTTCCAATAAACAACGACGGGGATGCTCACGGAGCCCTGGTACTTGAAAGTTCATGCGTGCATATGAGCATTATTTTTTGACATCACCAAACATAGTTGTATTTGGCTAATGGTGAATACTGTGGCAGCTCACGAAGCCATCAATAGTTGGCAAAAGCCTCATCGTCTTCGCAGCCCACATGTAGACACTGAGTCACATGATTGCATTTGAGTCAAATGGTGCAAGTACAGGTCATATGTGCGTAGGATCCTACAGACGGCTCGATCAATAGGGAAGCGAAGCCCAGCCTCAACGAAGTCACAAAACACCACAACTTCGTCCTCCCGAGGGGCCAAAGTAGTCTCTGAGGTCAAGCGAGCAGATCCTTTGGAAAACCAACCTTGCTTAGCCCATTTTGCTAAGCTTTTTGAGGTAACCCAACTCACTGGAAATTCTGAAGTCTTCTCTACATCCCTGTGAGAGTTCTTCGGATGAACCATCTTGCAAATACCTCTAACCGAAGAGATTAATGAAAAGTGCCAATGAACTGGACAGCTGGCCTGACCGAAGACAATATCACAAGAAAGCCTGAGAGTTCGAGGGGCTACAGACTCAAAGGCGAAAGTAACAGTGATGAAAAAAATTGACCGCAGGAGGACCGCATATTTATAGGGGTTGGAGTGGGAGACAAACCGCTACACCTGAGCCGCGTGCCCGAGGATTATGCTGTTGCCGACACATGTTCCCTTAGTAACACATTCCTTGAAAAAACATGAGTAGATGTTAAAAACTGAGCTAGCACATCCCCCTCCTTCGCTACACAAAGGTCTTCGGGCAAGCTCGTTCCTCATACTTTGAACCTCACTTGCGAGGGGCTAATGTTGGGAGGACTAATGCTAGAACTCAGTATTTTAGGACTCGTGTTGTGACCAGCTGAAGAAATCAGCGGTGATAGGCGAAAGCCCCAAAGCAAGCTCCTGAAGATGGATCCCTAAAGAAGGGTCTTAGAAGAGCTCTGGGCTGTGGAACTCAAAGGGATGCACGAAGAGGACCCCAGTGCAGGCTCCCGAAGATGATTGTCCGAAGAGGAGCTGAAGCAGGCCATGATGACAAGACCCTAAAGGGGCCCTAGAGGGAGAATCACGAAGAATGTTCACGAAGGAGGACAATGAAGAGGGCCACCAAGACCAGGCGTCGAGGATGAATCCTGAAGAGAACTATGCAGGTCTTACTAGATTGATGTAATGACCAATGAACCTTCGAATATTCTAGGAATATGGTTATTAAGCTGAGCGCTTTGTTATTATGGTGTCAGACGGTTCATATCCCTATAAATACGCAAGACGGTGCCCCCTATAATGGATTGAATTCTCGAGTACATGTAATAGTTGTTCGAGAGCGCTCAAATTGTGTGAAACGCTTCTTCCCCAACATCGACCCAGACTTGGGTCCGCGTTGCGTGCAACTCCATGTGGAGTCCGCACAGAAGGGGAATGGCAGCTGGTGATAGGTAGGCCGAAGAGTGGCACTAGGGAAGGTAGGGCCATGGCCAGAGAGAGGGGGAGGAGAGGGTCCATGGGCAGCGGCTGGTGGTGGGAGAAGGACCTGACAGTCAGCTGTTCAAGGGTGGTGGCCCACTAGCAAGAGAGAGCGGGGGCGCGGTTGATGGGCCGTTCGGTCGGACCAAGAGGGCACACGAGCGGGCCAAGAGAAAGGGAAGGGGAGCTAGGCCGGCTGGGCCAAGAGGCTCGGCTGGCCAGGGCTGCTCTCCTTTTTCTTTTTTTCTTTTTTTTGAAACCAAAATCGAGGACTATGAATTCAAATGAATTTGAACTCTAACCCTTAGATCATTCAAGCAATTAAAATTTGTAATGCACAAACAAGGTTGACCTAAGATAAATTTAATTACTTGTGTAATAAAATAAATCATGAAATGCAAAGCTAGGCATATAAAATTCTAGAAAATTAAAGAAATTATATTAAATTTATTATAAAATGCTGAAATTAAAAATTAGGGTGTTACACACACGCTACAAAGCTTGTCCTTCTCAAATGTGATGTCCTTGACGCCAGTCACCATGCCTTTCTTGACAATTTTCTTGAGTTCGCTCATCCAATGTGCGTAATGCGACGGTGCCAAAGCCAACCCAAGGAAGACTTGGAGAAGAGGCATGTAGTTGCTGAAGTCTCCATTTCATTGAAATCAACAAGGTAGAGGTGGCCGTGCCAGAACCCATGAAACACCATGGACTTATCTTTTCACTTCTCACTACAACTCCATTCTTGTCAAAGTCACACATTAGTCCAAGATCGCACAATTGTGCGATTGAGAGAAGATTAAAGCTCAAAGTACTTAACAAAGAGAACGTTAGAAATTGACAAGTCATTAGAGATAGTAATTTTACTCAACCCAAGGACTTTACCCTTTGAATTATCACCGAAGGTGACTTGCTCTTTGTCTTCAGGGTCTTCTAGTGAGGTGAACATACCATCATTTCCGGTCATGTATTGTGTGCAACCACTACCAAGTACCCAATGTTTTCCATCGGCTTTGTAGTTCACCTACAAATAAATAAGTCATTTTTGAGTTTTGGGCACCCACGCAAGCTTTGGTCCTTGCACGTGAGCGACCTAGAATTTTGGGAACCCAAAGTTGCTTGGGAAGCTTTCCCTTCTTGTTCTTGATGTCCTTGCCAACGAACTTTGCCTTCACCGTGCCCTTAACCTTGCTTAACAAGTACTATGTTATTATCATACATAGAATTGAAGCTAGAAGGCAATTTTGGAGAAGGGCGGTTAGGGATGGGTCACTCCCTAGTGTGGTGACCGGTGATCAAGCAATAATAGCAATAGGAACCCCCTTACTTGATGAAGCTTCTCTTGATCTCTAGTGAGGGAGTGTAAACCAATTTTGGCGGCTCCGGAGAGGACCCTAGCCCTCTTCCTCCAAAGTCACGAAGATTTTAGAATAGCACTTCTTGGTGCTTTAGTTGTCCTTGTTGGCATTCCTTAGCCTAACAGATATAAATCTACAAGCGTACAAATACTGATGTAGCTTTTAGCCAGGAGTATTCCAAGGATCGATTTCCATGAGGAATGAGAAGTATATTAACTCGATTCTAGTTTGACCGAGACGAAAGAAGGGAAAAAGATGGTAAGAGGGTAGAGAGGGTATTCTATTCTACTTTAGTTTTACTTACCAATCTAAACTAACAAATCCTTACTCTATCTTGCCGAAACTAATTCGGACGGCAAGACTATAGAACCACTTCTGAGTACCAAAGTGCTGATAGCTCCGACGAGAAAGGTGGGTTACATAGATCAAGGCTATGCATCGATGAACAACCCTGAACTGATGCGGTGGAATACACAAGGTACACTCCCGCTATCACTAGGAGGACCTACCACCAAAGCTGCGTGGGATTGCACACTAACCAAGGTAAACTTCTAGATTAGGACACTAGGTCTACTTCTAGTTATTCACTACTTCCACTTTCTATCTCAAGCATCACAATAGATAGACTTAACTATAAGGTGTGATAAGGAACCCGCAGTTGGACAAGCTAAAGCTAAGATTGCAAGTAAGACTTAAACTAAGTAAAAGCTAAAGTAGAGAACAAGGAACTTTATTTGAACCTGAATGCCATTGCTTTGAGGCAAAAGCTAGAAGAGAGAAGTCAACACTGTGCTTCTCTCCCTCACTCTCACCTCGCCACTCTTCCTATTCTAAGTATAAGGTGGATAGGACTAAGCCTATGGTTGCCTTCTTCTCCCTGCTTCGTTGTGCCCTCCAAATGAGCCCCAGGGTCCTTTTTATAGCCTCCCAAGAGTGAGGGGGTATTTATAGACACCCTAGGTCAGTAAGTGGGCAAGGTCAATGGCCGAGTGGCCATCCGATGCACCCTTACTACATCCTCCAAGTCAGTGGCAGTTACATCGGCAGTTGCACATGCAAAACGGGTTAAATGTATGTCTAGGCAGCCAAGTTAATTGCCGGGCGGCCACATGTGCATGTTGAGTCCCATGGATTGTTGACTGCCCCAATCTTTATGTGTTGGCCTTCCAACCCTTTATTGCATTGGATAATTGAGTGCACGGTTAGACTTGGCTCACTTTATGTTTCTTTGCATGCAGGTCAAAGGACATGTCATTTTGGCCTCATAGCATGGCAGAGCGGCCATAGGTATGGCCTGAATGGCCATCTCTCTTGGACCAACATGTTTCCTAGGCCTCCTACCATTTAAACTTGGCCAGGCGGCCATTTGTGATGGCCGGCTGGCCATGAGGGATGGCCAGGCGGCCATGGGTGGTCGCAAGCAGCCAAGATGATGGCTAGGGAAGCCATGGGTGGTGGTCGGGTGGCAATGGAGATGGCCGGCCAGCCATGCCTTTTGGTGGTTGCGCGCCTTTAAAGTTGCAATGGCCATAACTTTTGCGTCCGAACTCCGAATATGTGAACCAAAAGTCCATCTCAATTATCTCGATGAGCTCTTCGACATGGTGCATTCAAATATGTGATTTCAATAACCTTTGCACCATGTCCATGTGATTCTTTGTTTCTTCCTTAGAGTTCCCATCGAGATGGACCCTTGTTTGTGTGGCTTTTGTTGCTCATTCACCATTGATGATATTTGTGCACCAAATGACCTATATTCCTTACAAAACACATAGATGCACAAAACTTTGGAACTTGTGAGCTCAAATAATAAATCCACATTGTTACCATCTCAAATTCTGTCTATATTTGCAATTGTTGGTGGTCAAAATGGTTTATAATGACTGCTAGCACACCCCCATGCTTAGGACTTTGCCCGTCCCGAGTAAAGGTTAGAATTATGAACAAGGGACAAAATAACTAAGGTGGACTTGATGCACATCTTTTCAAGATATTAAGCTAGCATAAAATATATTCCAACATGTTCCTCATACCTATGGGGTTTGAAGTGGCTATGACCTTTCCTTTGGCAGGTTGAAAGATGGAACAATTTTAGATGAAAACATATCTCCCCTTTTAAGTACACTTGGAGTTTTTTGTTAAGTTCTCAAAAACAAGACCTTAAACTTCTAATTCCTCAATTGGTACACTGGAATCACTCAAGTGGTAGTTCTCATTCCTCACCATGGCCATTAGCCATTCTTTTTCCCTACTACTAAAGGCTTATGTGGAGCTTGAAGTAGGGATAAAGAAGGCTTAACTATGTTGTGTATCTTGCTAATGTCAAAAATTGGTCCTAGTGATGGTTTGTGATGCCTCTTATTGTGATCAATGGAAATGGATGTTTTGTGGTAAGAGAGAAGATGGACACACATACATGAAGATGGAAAGAACATAAGAAAATAGTTACGTGGAATAATCAAATCCATCATACGAAACTTGTGTTGATGGAAGAATATGGTCTTGGACAAAACTCCTTATTTTATGGATCCCCTTTTGAAACTTTGAAGCATTTGAGTACATGGAGCTATCATCATTTTTTTCTTCTTTTTCTTCTTCTTTTCAATAGCTCCATGCTTCCTATTACAAGGGATTTGGGGATGTTTGTATGATGAAATATCAATGGAAATTTATTTTGAAAGACCATGTTGGTGAATGGTTCGAAAATACGCAAAGGATAGATATTAGTTTGTGTAGGACCGAGACGTGCAACGAGAGGGGGGTAATAGGAGCACTTTAAAACTCAAACTCACAACTCCCAAACTGGTGCTTGAGTAAAGAACTAGACACCATCTACTGAACAGATACGTGTCTAGCAACGCAAAGCTGCCGTCCATTGAGAGGATACCCAACAAGTGAGAAAAACCGCAAGCCAAACCAACAAGGGCACTGAGGCAACGGATCATGCAAAAATCGCCACATGACACTCACCGCACCAAGGTCCATCTCACTGACTCACAGCAAGCAAAGAGAATAGTCTGGAAGTGGGGAATGCAAAAATCCAAAGCAAAAACACAGCGGAAGAACAAACAGCAAGGAAAGCAGCTGCAACTTTGGTAGAGCCGGACTGTCAGGTGGCAGGAGCCGGACTGTCCGGTGGCACCTGATAGTCTAGTGACCTCTACCAGACTGTCCGGTGGGAAGCCATAGGCAGACCCCCACACTGGACTATCCGGTGGACCCTGCCGGTACTATCCGGTGGAACCGCATTGTCCGGTGGCCCTGTCGGATAGTCCAATAGAGTCGCAGAAAAGGGGTTTTCACACCCAAAACTGGCCAAATCTTGTCCAATCTTCACGAAATTTTGCACAGGCTATCTGGACCCTAGTTCCAAAGCTTTTCCCAAAAGATCAACTCAAAATGAACATGGGATCAGTGGGAATTTCAAACCTCGTGAGATGGCAATCTTTCGGCAAGAAAGGGGGAAACTCAAGGGGGACTTGCTCGTGGCAATCCTAGCAGGATTTAGATGATCTAAGTCATAATCTCCACATCCTAGCAAGTCATAAAGAGCCAAAAGAACAGAATTAACTCATGGGCAAAGCAAATCATCAAAAGCCCTTGAGATTCATCAAAAAACCAACTAGAAAGTGGGAAGGGAGATGGCTGCACACATGAGCATGAATTTGAGGACGAATCTTGCCTTGATTAGAAGTGGAAATCAGTGCTTACAAGGTTCAACTCAGCCTACCACCCTTCATCCTCCCACTAATGCAAAGTGCTAGTCTAGGGGACTCTCAAATCCTAGGCTAAGCACCCGATTTGATCTCTAAGCTCTTGGCTGGTTGGAAACTAAGCCTAGCTTTTCTAGAGGTGGAAGAGTCACCTAAATGACCAGCCACTTAGGTATATATAGCCCTGGCCTAATCGACATATTTTACACTAAGACCCCTATATTACAGAAACGCCCGTAGGGGCCAAAACGGAAAAGACTCGATTTTCTCGGGGACGGACGACTGCGATGGAGTCTTGATCTTCTTCTGATGCACGCAAACTCCCGGATGACATCCACGTGGCCAGTAGTCCAAATCCGTTGATCGACCCCCAGTTTTGAAGTTAGAAACCGAGAAACTTTAGGGTTTCCTTCCTGGGCCTGGAACTGCCCACTCCACTCTATCTCGGCGAGAACGAGCCCATTCGCCGAGTCTGGTAACTTGGTGGTATGGTGGCGGATTTGAGCGAATCCGCCAACGCCCTCATCCGTCTTCGTTCCATGTCCTCGGGTTGGAGCACCGCGGTGGCACCCGGCATCCCTAGTCCATCGAGGTTGCTCGCAGTCCTTTGGAGGTCTTACTCCTGCCGTCGCGGTGCCACTCCTCCGTGTACCGAACTCCCATGGCCGACCGACATTGAGTATGTCTCCAGTCCTTTGGAGGACTTCCATCTACCTCCCGTCAATCGGAGGGCCTCCTATCCATCGGAGGTCTTATGCCCAAGTCCTTCTGGGTCTTTGGCTTCTGTAGACAATCGCTCATCACTACAGAGGCAATGGAGCCAGTCCATTGGCTCTCAATCTCCCCCTTGATGAGTGCATTGTCAACACCTGCTACCTATAACCTAAAATAGAATAAAGATAAGAAAAATAAGTGTAAAACTGAAAAGAAAGAAGAAAAGAAGAAAGTTGCTCAAGATGCCCCAAAACCAAACACAAGCTAAGAAGGGCAAATTGAGGCAACAAAAACAAAACCAAAGATCAACCCCCTAAGAGAAGGGAAACCTCTCAACACAGTCGATCAAACAAAAGCATGACCCCTCAAGAAAGAGGCAGATTGGCTCAATTCAGTCATGCTTAGGCAAAGCATCGGCTCCTCCAGAAAGAGGCAAAAGGCTCAACGCACCGATGCAAGAGCATGCTAAAAGCTCAAACTCCCTGAATGCACAGCTCCCCCTCAACTAGATCTCTCCAAAATTCTCCCCCTTGGTCCATGAACACTCCTATAGGTCAACATCTCTCCCCCTTATTGACAATGGACACATCAAGGGTTCATAGAATCCGACTCTTCCCTGAACTAGACAACTCATCAAAATATGCCATGAAGTGCAGGAAGTGTACCATGAAGAGCTCAGCATGGATGAAAAGCTAGTAAATACAAGTTCTAGCATACATAGCAAGTGAGGGCAAGGAAGCATGCAACAAGCTCAATTGAATCTATCTTATATAGATCAGGAGCATGTTTTTCAGGGTTATTGAAAAGAAAGCATCACCAACATGAATAGCATCTAGCAAGATAGGCATGAACAGCAAGATGCTAGCAAAACACACAAGGTGTGCTACTCTCAACCAAAGCATATACAACAGGCCATAAGCAATTTAGAGACTTGCAGATTTCAAATTTAGCAATTTGTAACTTCATGCAAATCAGATCATATGCCAGGGGTTATTCACTTGTCTGTGCCACTTCTTACCAACCAATGCCAAGCCTAGGTTCAGAAAACCATCAGAAGCCTAAGACAAGGTTTTGGTCATACACAGCCTAGTCCAAGTTCATGCCTAAAGTGCAAAGGCAAGCTATCTCAAACTAGAACAGTGTGACAAGCGAACCCGACCTGGATCTTTTCAATTCAGCTCATAAGACACACAATGTGCATAGATTTAATTCAGATTTCAGGTTTAGGCAAGGTGTCATAAATGCTTAGGCATAAAGTCAACCAAGGTATACGACTAGCATATCCAAGCATGAGAAGATAGCATAGCATTCAACATTCCTACACATGCTAGGTAGCCAAGTCAAGTGGTGATCATGATTTTTTATTTTCAAGAAATAAAAGTGACTTAGCTCACAAAATAGATTAGACAGATTCAAGGAGCTTAGCCAACCATGATCATGCAAGCAACTGTACAATCTAGCACAAGCAAGTACTAACTAGTCATTCCAGAAGAGCTCTAGTGCTAGTAAAAGTGAAAATGCATATGATACAATGCAATGCATGATATGATACAAAATGCAAAGAAAACAAAGAGAAACAAAGAAACGAAAAGGCAAATCAAAACCTAAACTACAACAAAGTTACCCCAACCTAAAAGGGGTAACAAACATCAAGCTCCCCATGCAAGCGAGCAAACGCGCTAAGCTCTAAGGGCTTGGTGAAGATATCGACCAACTGGTTCTCGGTCTCCACATGGACCAAGTCTATATCTCCCTTCTCATAGTTATCTCTCAGAAAATGAAACCTCACGTCTATGTGTTTGGTTCTAGAGTGCAAGACGGGGTTCTTAGCTACAGAAATAGCAGAAGTAGAGTCTACTAGGAGAGGGATCTTCCTAAAGCTGAGGCCAAAGTCACTCAAGGTAGCTCTCATCCAAAGCAGCTAGGAGCAGCAACTAGCAGCAGCAATGTATTTGGCTTATGTGGTAGAAGTGGCTACGCTAGATTGCTTGCATGAGGACCAAGAGACAAGAGAAGAACAGATAAACTGACAGGTGACAGAAGTCGTCCTTGCGCTCCAACTGACAACCCACAAAGTTAGCATCCGAATAACCTCTGAGAGAGAGCAGTCAAAGCTGAAGGGAACCAAAGACCAAGCTCAGGAGTGTATTTCAGGTACCTGAGGATGCGCTTCACCGCTTGACGGTGTGATGTCCTCGGCGAGGCCTCAAAATGCGCACAAAGGCAAACCGCGAACTAGATGTCCGGTCTAGTCGCCGTCAGGTACTAGAAGTGAGCCGATCATCCCTCGATACTCTCTTTGGTCCACAACATCCCCTTCTTCATCTGCATCAAGCGCCAGTCTGTGTTGACATGGGAGTTGCCATGGGCTTAGAGTCTCCCATATCAAACTTCCTCAGAATGTCCTTCGTGTCCTTGGCTTGATGGATGAAGGTTCCTTCACGTCCTTGCTTGATTTGTAGTCCAAGAAAAAATTGCAACTCTCCCATCATACTCATCTCAAACTCCTTCGACATCTGCTCAGAAATATTGGTAACAAGAGAGTGAGACGAGCCACCAAAGATGATATCATCCACGTATATCTGGACAATAAGAAGATCACTACCTTGCTTGAGAAGAAACAAGGTCTTATCCACACTCCCCATTTTGAAACCTTGGTTTAGCAAAAGGGTTTTTAATCTCTCATACCAGGCTCTAGGGGCTTGTTTCAAACCATACAAAGCTTTTTGCAATTTGTAAACAT
Organism: Paspalum vaginatum; assembly: GCA_030272315.1. Lineage (NCBI taxonomy): Eukaryota > Viridiplantae > Streptophyta > Magnoliopsida > Poales > Poaceae > Paspalum > Paspalum vaginatum. Next base: position 29,514,293 of record CM059018.1, on the reverse strand, counting down.
GGTTAGGGTATATAGCATTTTCAAATCAAGGGGGTTGTTTGACATAAACCTCTTCTTGAATGAAACCATTTATAAAAGCAGACTTCACATCCATTTGAAAAAGCTTGAAACCCATGGAAGCTGCAAAGGCCTAAGAGAATACGTATAGCTTCTAGGCGTGCAACTGGAGCAAATGTTCCCTCATAGTCTATACCCTCTTTTTCACAAAAACCCTTAGCCACAAGTGTAGCCTTGTTTCGCGCAACAATGCCATCCTCCCCTTGCTTATTTTTGAAAACCCATTTTGTACCAATAGGATACGCACCAAGCGAGAAAAAACGCGAGCCAAACCAACAACGGCACCGACGCAACGGATCTTGCAAAAACCGCCACACAACACTCACCGCACCAAGGTGCGTCTCACTGACTCACAGCAAGCAAAGAGAATAGTCTGGAAGTGGTGAATGCAAAAATCCAAAGCAAAAACACAGCGAAAGAACAAACAGCAAGGAAAGCAGCTGCAACTCTAGTAGAGCCGAACTATCCAGTGGCACCGGATAGTCCAGTGACCTCAGCCGGACTGTCCAAGGGGAAGCCACGAGCAGACCCACACACCGGACTATCCGGTGGGCTCTGCTTGGACTGTCCTAGTGGAACCAGATTGTCCAGGTGGCCCTAGCCAGATTGTCTGGTAGAGTCGCTAAAAAAGGGGTTTTCACACCCAAAACATGACCAAATCTTAGTCCAATCTTCACGAAATTTTGCACAGGCTATCTGGACCCTATTCCAAAGCTTTTCCCAAAATATCAACTCAAAATGACAATGGGATCAGCGGGAATTTCAGATCTCAGTGAGATGGCAATCTTTAGGGCAAGAAAGGGGGAAAAACTCAAGGGGGACTTGCTCGTGGCAATCCTGCAGGATTTAGATGATCTAAGTCATAATCTCCACATCTTAGCAAGTACAAAAGAGCCAAAAGAACTAGGAATTAACTCATGGGCAAAGCAAATCACCAAAAGCCCTTGAGATTCATCCAAAAACCAACTAGAAAGGGGGGAGGGAGATGGCTGCACACATGAGCACGAATTTGAGGATGAATCTTGCCTTGATTAGAAGTGGAAATCAGTGCTTACAAGGTTCAACTCAGCCTACCACCCTTCATCCTCCCACTAATGCAAAGTGCTAGCCTAGGGGTCTCTCAAATCCTAAGCTAAGCACCCGATTTGATCTCTAAGCTCTTAGCTGGTTGGAAACTAAGCCTAGGGTTTCTAGAGATGGAAGAGTCACCTAAATGACCAGCCACTTAGGTATATATAGCCCAAGCATAATCGACACATTTTACACTAAGACCCCTATATTACAGAAACGCTCCGTAGGGGCCAAAACAGAAAAGACTCGACTTTCTCAGGCACGGACGACCGCGATGGAGTCTTGATCTTCTTCGGATGCACACAAACTCCCATGATGACAGTCCCCGTGGCCAGTAGTCCAAATCCGCCGATCAACGCCCAGGTTTTGAAGTTAGAAACCGAGAAACTTTAGGGTTTCCTTCCTAGGCCTGGAACTGGCCCACTCCACTCTATCTCGGCGAGAACGAGCCCATTCGCCGAGTCTGGTAACTTGGTGGTAGGGTGGCAGATTTGAGTGAATCCCCCAATGCCCTCATCCGTCTTTGCGCCATGTCCTCGAGTTGGAGCACCACGGTGGCACCCTAGCATCCCCTAGTCCATCGGGGTCGCCTCGCAGTCCTTTGGAGGTCTTACTCCTTGCCGTCGACATGCCGCTCCTCCATGTACCGAACTCCTATAGGCCGACCGACGTCGAGCATGCCTCCAGTCCTTCGGAGGACTTCCATCTACCTCCCGTCCATCAGAGGGCCTCCTGTCCATCAAAGGTCTTGTGCCCAAGTCCTTCTGGGTCTTTGTCTTCTATTGACAATCACTCACACTACTAGGAATAAGGCCTTCTAGATATGTTTTGGTAGCAACGTTGGCTAAATCTTCACTACACAAAAAACGTAAACATGATTTTTTATATGTTTTTTTGGAATGTCTCAAATTGACACGATGTTAGACACGATTAGTGTCGAAAGGACATGAAGTGACTCTTGTTATAATGTTATTTAAAATATCTCAACATGACACGTAATTTAGCTACGCTAGTTGACCATCAGTAGCATAGAGACGACATCAAACTTGACAAACAAACGTGCATATGCATGTAAATATGTTTCTTGATACAACTTAAAAGTATCTCAAAATAACACAAATTAAGACACATTTTCACCAGTCAATAGCATAGAGACACACATAAAGCGTATCAGACAAGCGTTTCTATAGGCCCATAAAGACGTTATTTGACACAGGTATTGAGAAGTTGAAATTTGTTAATGATAAATATAAAAAAAGTGCATTACTTAAATATTCATATGTGATACGGTGGTCTAGTGGTGGGAATGGAATTACGTGAGGTAAGAGGCCATGAGTTCAATTCGTAGCGTTTGCATTGCACGAAAATCATATCCTGTAGTAATAAATATTTTTTACTATTTTTAAACACATATTAAAGCGGTTTTACAAAATGTAACAACATCAATAGACACGTTGTATAAATGTATTTATAAATGTATATCAAAATGCAGTAGACATGCATATAACTGTTTATATGAAACGTCTCAATCAACTATAGATATGCTATAGCAATCCGTCTCTACAATCTTTGACACAGGTGCTTGCGAAGACGCTCCTAGCACGCTTTATGAAACATGTCAACATTGATGTAGATACGAAATAAAACGTGTCCTATTATACAATAAAGCGTACCTACAGGGTAGGTTTTCAAGTAGTGTCATCACTCCTAGAGGCAATGGAGCCAGTCCATTGGCTCTCAGTTTGGTATGGTGGAGGAAATATCTGGTGGGAGTGTATGCTTAACCCTAAGTCCTTGTTCGGTTGCACGGTTATTTGAGGGGATTGAAGGGGATTAAATCTCTCCCTATTCAAATTTGACTAGTAGTGGAAAGAATCCCCTTCAATACTTGTGCAACCAAACAAGTCCTAATGTGGAATCTGAGCATAACCAGATAAAGGAAGGTTAGTATGTAAAGCTAAACGCAAAGGAGAATTGATCTGAATTTGAAGTGTCACTACCTCATAGGGACTCAAAGTTTGACAAAACTCAACATAACAATAGTTAGCATTTTTAAAGGTTTGATCATGTAAAGCATTTGGCTCTATATAGGTATGTAAAACAACTTAGGAATTTTGAAGCTAAGGGTTTTGAAATTTTAGCTCCAAATAAAGTTCTCCAAGTACCACTTAATCAAGAAGAGAAGAATTGCTTCATTCTTATTATCTCACATTTTTCAACAACTTAGGCAAGGTATTCATAAATAATAGTTGGTCCCATAAGCATCTGAAGTACTAATTAAGGAATAGAATTTAAGCAGGATAATATGTGAGAAACAAGTTGTGCTCAAGTTGATTCATGAGGTGATGTTTGTTTGATAAAATTTTATACATGGATGCACATCAAACCAAATGGTAGGAATTGAGACAACCTCAATAGGAAGAAAGGAGAAGTGCAAACTGATGTGGATGAGAAATGGTTGGATATGCATGTGAGAGTTCATGCCGGCCGTCATGCTACAATTGCTCACTGAGTCACATTGATGATTGGTTCCTGAAATACATTGACTCACAAAGAGAGTGAGATAAAAAGACTGGCCGATGTTGGAATTACATCGACCAGTGCAACAATTATGCACACACTTACATCTCAGAGGAATAACTCTTATTTTATTCAAGGAAACTAAGTTATTTTTAGGTTTTAGATTATTGAAAAAAGATATAAGAGTGAAATAGAAAATAAGGATTCGGGCTACCTCTCGGCAGTGCTTGTTTAAAGTCAAAAACTCCACCTTGGGAGCCATTCGAGCTTGTAGCTAGTGTGATGATGTGGCTCCCTTCATCACCATCTTTCTATGAATTTTCCTTTTCGGCTACAAGATTTGTGCAAGCAACAAAATGGGTTTGCAATGTTTGTGATAAACAAATGCATCAACCATTAGCTTGAAGAGATTATTACAAAGAAGTGCATGGTTGTAGGCCTTGTGCATGCGCGCACCCATTTGCACTGACCTAGGATGTGTTTGAGGTTCTTCAAGAATGAAACTCTCCTACTCATGAAAATCCTCCCTACTTGGTGCAAAGCTTGGATTTTCGCTGCATGTCTTATTCAAGTTCAGGCTCATGTCTATGGTGTTTGTGGGGATTATCTCTACCTACAAGATTGTTTATGCCATATTTCTTGACATAGAAGTGCCTGAGTGGCTCTAGGTTAAGGTGAGAAAGCTCCTCACACGCTTCTCCAAAGTTAGGACATGAATCAAGAAGTTTTTGAGCCCAATCAGGATATAATTCAGGGATCTTGGATTCATTATTGACAAGATTGGGAGATATTCCAGACTTTGGATTGAGGACTGGTGGATCACCCTCAACTTTCTTTGGTTGAGATATGGCTTCCATTTGAATGCACTATGAATGCTTGAAGCCAACGTTTCTGTCAACGGGCTGCCCCACACTGTTGATTGCCACGACCTTCTTCATGTTGGGGGTTCTTGGCTCAGGCACTTCATGTCTAACCTGAGTTCCTCTTGATATATCAAACTTTCCAAGAAGATCATAGAGGGAAGGTGGAGGTTGAGATGACTTTAGGCTTGAGTCAACAGGTTGTGGTTGTTGTGGAACTTCTTTTTCTTTTGGAAGGTAGGATGGGTCGGAAGTCAGATTCTGGGTAGTATTATGAGCATCTTCGATAGCAAGCTATGATAGATCATCAAGTGGCTCAAAGGCAGTGTTCTCAAGGATTCTCTCAAAGAATGTCTCTCCCTTCTTTCTTTCGTCAAGTGCATAAAGGACCCTCTTGATGCTCCATCAAGGAAATCTTTAGTTTTAGGGTTAATGTTGGCATAGAAATTATGCAAAAACATTGGTTCTAGTATTTCTTGGTGAGGGCCTGATGATGCTAGGGATGTGACACGAGCCCAAGCATTCCTCAAGGATTCCTTCTCCTATTAGGTAGAAGGTCATTGACTTCCATTTTGAGATCAACAACCTTGAAGAGGGGGGAGAAGTAAGTGCAAAATTTAGTCTGCAAAGCTTCCTAGCTCTCCTCTACACTACCTATAGTGCGAGCATGCCACTCACTTGTTTTTCCCTTCAGAGAGAATGGGAAAAGCTTCTACTTCATAGTTTCATGTGACATTCCTTATATGGTTATGCAAGCACACAAAGATCCAAAGTTTCATAGGTGAGTGTAGGGATTTCCATCTTTTCTCCCCTCAAAGGATAGTACCTAAACCATGGTAATGAAACCTAGGTGTATTTGATAGCTTGAAGTGTCGATGGATTGTGCCTAAAGGTGGAGGCTCCAAATATGATCCCTTTAGAGCAGAAAATTTATAGATAGGAGCTTGAATCCATATGAAGGGTGGAGTGATACATGGACAAACTAGATTTCGGTTAATATAGCTACCGTTCCCCGGCAACTGGCGCCAAAAAGCTTGTTAGCGTTCCTTAGCCTAACAGGTATAAATCCACAAGCATACAGAATACAAATGTAGCTTTCACCAGGGAGTATTCCAAGGTATCGATTTCCACGAGGAACGAGAAGTATATTAACTCAATTCTAGTTTGACCAGGACCAATAGAGGGAAAAGATGGTAAGAGGGTAGAGACCAATCTATAATAACAAATACTTACTCTATCTTGCCAAACTACTTCGGGCACCAAGACTATAGCACCACTTCTGAGTACCAGAGTGCTGATTGCTCAAATGAGAAAGGTGGGTAATATAGATCAAGGCAATGCATCAATGAACAACCCAATCGATGGGGTGGAACTACACAGGGTACACTCCCATTGTCACCAGGAGTACCTACCACCCAAGTTGCATGGGATTGCACACTAACCAAGGTAAACTTCTAGATTAGACACCACGTCTACTTCTAGTTGTTCACCACTTCCACTTTCTATAGCAAGCTAAAGCATCACAACAGATAGACTTAACTATAAGGTGTGACAAGGAACCCGCAGTTGGACAAGCTAAAGCTAAGATTGAAAGTAAGACTTAAACTAAGTAAAAGCTAAAAGTAGATAACAAGGAACTTTATTTGAACCAGAATTCCATTCCTCTGAGCTACAAGCTAGAAGAGAGAAGCCAACACTAGGCTATTAGGGGGACTGACATTGTGGCTCAGTTTTTTAGGACCAGTGGGAGCCCTGCAGCTTCGGAACTTAGGAGAAGCCCACGCTCCAGAGGCAGTCGGATCTAGGACCCTGCCTGATAAGCAGTGGCTTCCAAGCGGAGGCCGGCGTATCCGAAGTGGGGAAGCCATTTCCCGAAGATGGTGTGATCCAGAGGGCTAGCATCTTCGGGAAGAGAAGCAACAAATTCTGAAGGCGCATTGAGTCGGGTGGCCACTGGTGGGCCCACCTTGTCCTTTTAGCATGAAAAGATGAATGTGCCCGAAATATTCTAGGAATCTAGTGGATAACTAGGTGCCTTTGTAGTTTCACCTTCAGGGCTGTTGTAGTCCCTATAAATACCCACGTGGGAGCTCATGTACAGGGATGAAAAATAAGAAGTCTTAACTACATCACTACCCATCCACACTATTGAGAGCTCTATGGAGAGGCCGTCGGGTTTTCTCTCCAACAGTTTGGCGCCCACCGTGGCTGAGCCCATGGCAATCATGAAGAGAACAACAACAATGGCAGCCATAGCAGCGGTAGTAGCAGCAATAGCTACAATCGCCGGAACCACTTCGGCAAGCGAAGATCCATCACAAAACGTACTGCAAGATCCCCCAAGAAGTTCCAACTGGGGGGACATTGCAAATCAAAGGATGCCACTTAACAAACGAATACCAAAGAATGAATCAAGAGCAAATGGCACTAGCCAACATTCACCGATGAAGAAGTAGAGATATACCAAAAAGTGCACCAAGCGATGGCACAGAAAGGCAAATCCCAGATCGAAGCAAGAAATATAAGAACTGAGGAACGAACACTGAAGAGGAATTGGCAAGATACGAAGAAGCCTAACGTCAATTGCAAAAGAAAAGGGAGCACTTACAGCTCCTCATCAAACAGAAGGAGCAAGAAGAACTCCTAGGACAAAATGAGGAAGCTACAAGAGTCGATGCAATCAATACATCGCTGAAATTCAAAACCTAGAAAATCAGCCACACCAAGAGGACCATCACGAACAAATTGACATCGAAGATGATGATAACGAGAATCAGTACTGGTCAATATGAACAAGAGAACTATGAGCCCTACTAGCAAGACCAAAGGGCTCTCAACATTCGAAGAGGAACACCAACATCCTCACCTCTCGCCTGAGAGCTAGAACAAATACCATGGCCCCCGAAGTTCAAGATACCACCTCTACTTCCACAGTAGTGATGGAGACTCAGACCCAAAAGAATTCCTCATGTGATAAGAAGCAGCAATATCTTCGGCTGGAGGCAACAATGCAGTCAAAGCGAAGTCCTTCATCATGGCTCTTAGAGGACCAGCCCAGCAATGGTTCATTTCTCTCCCACATGGCAGCATCTACTCCTGGCAGCAGCTCTGGGACAAGCTACTGGCTAATTTCTAAGGTTTCTAGCCAAAAATATACACGGGAGGACACCGACATAACTATATGCTAGAAAAATGATGAAACCTTGCAGCAGTATCTCCAACACTTCGTCAAGTTGAGAGCGCAAGCCCCGAATGTAAGCGAGGACACTGTCATTGACGCGATGATCGAGGGACTAAAAATGGGGTCCTATGTGGAGTACCTTGACAAAAATAGGGCGAACCAGTGAGAAAGAGCTCTTCAACATAGTCCAAGAATATTGCAAGTCTGACAAAGGCAAAAGAAGAAGATTGGACGCCATCGCGGCGCAGCGAGAAACAGAACTGAGGACAGAGCTCATGCTGAAACAATTGGCGCAGATAAGAAAACAAAGATCAAAGGCACTCTCAACCAAATAGATAGCCATCTCAAGTAAACTCAATTCACATCGAAGAAGACAAGGCAGTGAGAGAAAGACCGAAGCACTAATTTCTATAGAGGAAGAGGGGGCAGAGGCCATCGAGGCTGAGGAGATTCGATCATTCTAACAGAGCCCCGTACTGTGTTTTCCACGGAGAAGACAAAGGACATACCACAAAAAACTGCCCAATCACTCAAGAAGCCCATCAAAAGATGCAAAGCCAAAGCCACTCCCAAAATCATAACCAAAGCCAACATCCCATACAACCAAGTATAGTCCATTACACAACTGTGACAGAATATGAGATAATGTATAGACCAATGAACTACTTCGTCCCAAATCACCATTTACATAACTCGGAGCTACCCCAATGCAACTACTCCCACCCCCACAAATACATCTTCTACCACTACCACCACCACAACAACAACAAAGCCTCACACCCTTACCTCACTAAGCAAAGCCAATAAACCCACCAGCAATCCTGGCCAACAGCCACCCAATCCTAACATTGCGATGCCATTCCGCAAGTACACCCCAAAACTGAGGAAACAGCATCCCAAAATCCCACGAATGACCAAAGCCATTAACAACCACACAGAGTCAATGTAATCAATGCAATCACTAGTGGCTCTAGAGAGCCACGACATGAAACAAAGAGACAAAGAAAGACTATCTTCAGGTGTGTCAACCACGTATCCGAAGGGACATGCTTTAAAACAAAATGGTCGAGTATGCCCATCACTTTCACCGAAGATGACCTCAAGTTGAGAAATTACCCTCAGAAAGACCCATTGGTCATAAGAGCATTGGTGGGAATCAATTTAGTGCATTTCATGGGAAACGACATCGGCAAGGATACTAGTGGACAATGGCAGCGTAGGCAGACATAATTTTTAAGAATTGCTACTTCAGCTATGGGCTTCAAACTTCGAAGACCTAGATGCAACTATCCAGCCGTTGTATGGCTTCGGGGGTAAAAAATAGAGGCAATCAAGGAAAAAGAAAATCAATGTAACCTTCGGTGAAGGCCAGTTCAGAAGAACCGAACATATACTATTTGACATTGTTGACATCGATTATCCATACAACGCCATCTTCGGTAGAGGAATAATAATTCCAAGCCGTCGTTCATCAAGGATACTTGTGCATGGAGATGCCCACGCCAGTGGGAGTATTAGCAGTTTACGGAAGCCAAAAGGATGCAAGAGACTGCTGAGATGAACGCGTCCATGTCCCACAAGAACATCCACATCATCAAATCAACTTCAGAAGACTCCAAAGATGAATGCATCGAAGAGCAAAAAGAGACAAAAGCACCAGAGAAAGTGCAACCCCATGAATACACCAAGAAAGTGCCTTTGATTGAAGATGTCCCTGACAAGTGTGTGACAATAAGTGCAACTTTAAGTCCCGAACAGGAAGAAAAACTATTCCAATGCCTCCGCAACAACCAGGATCTCTTCGCATGGAAGCCCTTGGACCTGCCTGGGGCTGAGCAGATCCATTACAGAACACAAATTGTGCGTCGACCCAAAAGTAATACCTGAAGAAACAAAGACTCCAGCAAACATCAGAAGAAAGAGCAGAAGCCGCCAAAGCAGTAGTACAAAAATTACTTGATGCATACGTCATAAGAGAAGTGCAATTCACGAATTGGCTATCCAATGTAGTCATGGTCAAAAAGAAAAGTGGCCAGTGGAGAATGTGCATCCTCAACCGAGCATGCCCCAAGGATAACCATCCTCTTGCGAAGAATTGATAGTTTAATCGACTCCGCAGCAGGTTATGAAATGTTTAGGTCTGCTGGACTGCTTCTCCGGGTACCACCAAATTTGGTTGTGTAAAGAAGACGAAACGAAGTCAAGCTTCATAACGCCCTCTGGCACATATTGCTTCAAGAGAATGCCAGAGGGGATGAAAAATGCGGGCTCAACCTTCAGCAGAATGATAGTGATTGTGCTAGCAACTCAAATCAGAAGAAACATTCTAACTTATGTCGACGACATAGTTGTGAAGAGTAAAAGAGCCACTGACCACATCGCAGGACCTAAGTGAAACCTTCGCAAACTTCAAAAAGTATGAACTCAAGCTCAATCCCAAAAAATGCACCTTCGGAGTGAAAAAAGGAAAGCTACTGGGACGCTTAATATCGAAAATAAGAATCAAAGCAAACCCAGAGAAGGTCTTGGCCATCAGAAACATGGAGGCCCCAAGGACATGAAAGCAAGTGTAAGCATTAACATGCAAAATCACAGCTCTGAACAGATTCATATCAAAGTCTGCGGGAAAAAGTCTGCCTTTCTTCCAAATACTAAAAAATGGCACAAAGAAGAATTGGGACCGAGAACAGCAACAAGCATTCAAAGATCTAAAGCAATACCTAGAAAATACCACAACATTAGCAAGCCCAACACCAGCTGTCGAACTCCTATTGTACACCACATCTACCAACGCCACTGTCAGTGCCATCTTGATCGAAGAGAAAGAACAGATTAACGCAAAATAGCAATGTCCAATCTACTTCATATCAGAGGCACTCTCCACATCGAAGAGAAACTATTCTGAAATCGAAAAGATGGCATATGCAGTCCTAATGGCATCAAGAAAGCTTCGGCATTATTTTCAGAGTCACAAGATTAAAGTACCAACCTCATACCCACTATGGGACATCTTTGAAAACAAGCAGTCTTCAGGGTCACATTGCGAAGTGGGCAAACAGAATTGGCAAAATATGGAATCGAATTCGTTTCAAGAACGGCAATCAAATCTCAAGTCCTCATAGATTTTGTCACAGATTGGACACCTTCGACAACAGAAGATAGAGCAGCAAGAACTAAAGCAGAATGGATTATCCAATATGATGGATCCTACAGATCTAGAGGATCAGCAGCAGCAGCAATAATAACCTCCCCGCAAGGAGCCAAATTCGGATACATTGCCAACCCGAACTTCGAAGGAACAATGAACAATGTAGCAGAATATAAAGCATTGCTGCCGAGGCTTCGCGAAAGCAAGGACGTTAGGAGTCTAAAGATTAACGGTATTAACTGACTCATAATTAATCATGGGGCATGTGGATAAAAGTTACAAAGCCAGAGACCCGGTGATGAACAGATACCTACAAACAGTCCACCGGATGGAAACCCACTTCGCTAGGGTTACAGTCAAAAGCGTAGTACGCAAAGAAAATGAAAAGCAGATTCCTTAATGCAATCAGCTGTGAATCAGCACCCTCTTGCCGCCACATGTCCTTTGTTGAAACGCTGACTCGAATCTCAATTGATGACAAAATAGCCAGCAAGCAACAAATCAGTGCAATTCATGTCGAAGACTCAAGAGCACCCATAGTAGCAGTACTGCAAGGCCGAACTGAAAATCTGACGCTAGAGGAAAGGCAATGAGCACAACTAAGAGCTGAAATGCTATTACATGCTGAACGGCGACCTGTACCGAAGCGGAATATTGCGCCCCACTCCTCAGATGCATAACAAGAGATGAGGGGAAACAACTACTAGAAGAAATACATAATGGTTGGTGCTCTTCACATGTAAGCACAAGGGTGCTAGTGTCAAAGGCCTTTAGGCAAGGTTTCTATTGGCCATCGGCCGTATTGGATGCAGATCACCTCATTCGAAACCTGTAACAATTGACAGAGATTATTCAAGTACAGCAACTACTCCCCCGAAGAGATAAAATTAATCCCTCCGATTTGGCCTCTAGCGAAGTGGGAAATGGATATAGTGGGTCCACTGCCCCGGACGCAAGGAAACTACTAGCTATACAACAGTCGCAGTCGAGTACTTTTCAAAGTGGATCGAAGCAAAGCCGCTGCAGAAAATTACTTCTTCAACTCTGCGGAAGTTCTTCTGGCAGAATATCGTCTAGTCGCTTCAGAGTCCCAAGGGAGCTAATAGTTGACACTAGGAAGCAGTTCAATAGCACGAATTTTAGGGAATTTTGCTCTGAAATAGGAACCAAGCTATGCTTCGCATCTGTTTACCACCCACGGTCCAACGGCGCAGTCGAAAGAGCAAATGGCATAATCTTTACTAGCATCAAGAAAAACATAACAGAATTGCTAAAGTGCAAATGGGTCGAAGAATTGCCCAGGGTCGTTTGGTCCCATAACATAATAGAATAGAGAACGACAAAGTTCACACCATTCAAGCTTAGATCTTACAGGGTTGAACATCCTGGAACCGATAAAGACCTCAGTCACGAGTAAGGAGGCACTCGAAGAAGCGAGACTCCAGGCAATTCAGAACATCGGAAGCTACCAAGAAGAAACACGAAGATGGAGAAACAAAAAAAGTCAAACCCAGGCAAATATCTTCGGGAGATCTCGTCCTCAAGAAATAACAGGAGACGGGTCCAAGATGGACACCATGTGGGAAGGACTATTCATCGCAACTAAGGCTAGACAAAGGAGCGTACAAGTTATGTACCATGTATGGCGAAGGGCTACCATACACCTGGAACACTAACATGTTAAGAAAATACTTGTGTAAAACTGAAGTCCATAATTTTCTCTTTCTCCAATGTTGTAATATCTAAACAATCTTGGCGTAACGAACAGAACAAGCACTAGTACTGTCTTCCTCACAGGGCAACTCCTCGTTAGATAAGCAATTCCGTCAATCAGGGGGTGAGGTTTTTAATGAGGCGAGTGCCATGAATGAAATACCATAGCCCACAAAAAGAAACGTGTCCAAAGCGTGTCAATATAGAAATAAACCAAAGCACAGTAGGAACCCTTTTTATGTGAAAAGAGTCCCTACTTTACCTTCTGTCGTACTAAGTTCTCGGCGAAACAATTAAGTACGCAAATGCAAATTCACAAGGAAAATTATGCACCTGCGTAACTTAACTTGCGGAAATGATGCAAGAGTGCGCATCCAAAAAAGATACAGCACGAAGATAAAAATAAATATCCTTGGTCGAAGATCAAGGACGCGCATCTAAAAAAGAGATAGCGCGAACATAAAATATATATCCTTGACCGAAGATCAAGGACGCTGCATCCAAAAAAGAGATAGCGCGAACATATATATCCTTGATCGAAGATCAAGGACGCACATCTAAAAAAGAGATAGCGCGAAGATAAAATAAATATCCTTGACTAAAGATCAAGGACGTGCATCTAAAAATAGACAGTGCAAAGATAAAATAAACATCCTCTACCAGAGATCAAGGGCACACATGTAAAAAAACTGGTCAAAGATCGAGGAATAGATAGCGCGAAAGAAACACGAAAAAACATCCTTGGCCGGAGATCGAGGATACGAATACGGAGAAAACATCCACATCATAACAAGTGAATACATCATATTGTCCCATAGATCATCTAAAAGAACAATACACTTGAACCGAAGTGAGCTCGCCTTACAATAAAACAATGTAAAATAAAACAAATGTACAGCTAGCACCACAACGAGGGACAAACAAGCAGGCTCGTCCACAACGCAGTCTGCCGCCCACCTAAGCAGCAACTGCCGATCAGCGAGCTCGCCTGCATCACCACTAACCGATGGGTGAGCTCACGTGCAGTACAGCGGCCAGCCAGCAAACCCGCATGCACTGCATCTCAGTGACCTTGGCACCAACACCATCGTTCAGCCCAAAAGAAACTTCAAGGCCTCCGGCCAGGCATGGCCGACAACATCACCTATTAGAACCACAAAATTCTCCATTAGGAGATTCTCGCGGCCTAACCTCCCAGTCAAGCATAACTTGATGGGGAAGAAAATTAGGAGAATCTCATGGCCCAAGGAATCTTTAGCATACACAGCGAAGACAGGCAATGCGAAACAAGGACTTGCTCATAGCAAACTCCATAGTTTTACTATGACAACACGAGCATGAAAGAGGAAGACAGGTAAACACCTCAATTTATAGCAGCCCAAGGAGCTAGCAAAGCTTCAACAGTGAAGGCACTCTCTGCATCCACGCCTTGCAAAGGTGTCGGCCACCAAGAGAAAAGGAAAGTCACACAACACGATTGCAAAGGTGTCGGTCATAAAAGACACCCAAAAGAAACCGCAAAATCACGCACGCCGAAAGCGCCAGCCGCCAAAAGCAATAAAGTACACTACAATCATAGGCACTGCAATCAAACAACCACTCAATCATTCGCCGGTACAAAAAGAATAATTTTATTGCACAAATCAAATGGCACATACACACTATCTTTCATTCATTCACAATGCCTGCGAACCACGTCCGCAGACATTTCATCAAGTACAAAACTCTCTGCAGGACATAACTTCACCTTTATCGCTACACACGTTCACAACATCTCTACAATAGGAGGTCAAAACTTCAAGGAATCATGAAGCATACTAAGCTTTAATCTGCCTAGGATTCCAGAGGCTTAAACAAATCCTGAAGAGAAATCCTCTTCGACACAAACTATCTCCTTCCTAGAGGAAGAAGAGCAAGTAGCACGGAACGTATAATCCATGGGGCCAATAGCACCCTCATCAATAGGCTCTGGCTTTGGCTCTAATAACCCCAGCGCTGGAGCGAAGAAACTGCGTTGCATCAACTTAATTTCCCGACAGTGTGTTCCACTCTGTCAGCACTTCTATGGTGCTCCAACTAGGTCTTCGCAGAAAGGCTCGAAAGAAACTTTTGGTCTTCGCATTGCGAAGATCGTAACGCCTAAGCTTCCAGTACCAAAAATCAGAAAACTTACATCAGGAGAAATTTCGCATGATAGAGTTCCCAAGCAGACCTAGAAACAAAGAAATCCTGGTAATTTATCATCACAGGAGTTACATCTTCGATCACCTGCGTAGGCCCAGACCATGGAACCTACGCAATGACTCCAAAAAATTAGCATTGTCTTTCATAGGAGCATCACTCACTAAATGGTCATGTTCCAAATTTACAAGACCCGATGCAACCCATAAACTCTAGTATACACCTGCTCCTCAGTCAGGCCCACTAGCATCACCAGCATCGTCGCCCTTCCTAGGTTCGGGCACCAGAAGTAGGCTATTGCGAAGAAGCCATACTAGGTTCTGGAACCATCCCTTGCCTGCAACAAACAAAGAGAGTCATCAACTTGACGACAAAACTCTTCGCGTCACTGCCGAAAATAGTTTACACCGAGTCAAATCCTATAGCAAGCCAAAATGAAATGAGGCAACAGCATGAACATACCTTCAGCGTCAAGCGCTGAGTCTCTAGGAGCGCAAGTTGCTCACCACGAGTCTTCCAAAAGGATTTAATAAAGTTACTCGCTACGCTCTTTAGCCGAGCCTGGGGGTTTTAGTGTAGTCATCAATCGAAGGCCACGGAACGTTGGGAATCACGCAGGTCTCGAAGTTTGTCTTTCTAATCACCCAACAACCCAAGAACTTCGGTCAAGACGACACGGAGAGCAACACCTGTGCTAACTCCACCAAAACCCTCCTGGCATCCCCACGCTGCCCAAGGAGCGAAGCGATGCAGACAAAGCATCCTTAGCCTTTTTAGCTCCATCCCTTACGGCAACTGCAACATCCTCCTTCTCCTTCTTGAGGTCTGCCTCCTACTGCTCCACCACCCGCTTAAGCTTCACTGAAGTTCCAATACCTCTTTTTCCAAGGAGATCTTCTCTTTCTGTAGTGCCATCAACCTCCTGAAGCTTCGGAGCGTCCTCCGCGATGACGTTTTCAGGCTTGGAGTGGCAGGATCTTCGCATTCTATGCTTCTTCCAGCAGTGTGTCCTAAGCAGCCATCAAAGCCTTGAGTCTGTCGTTTTCCTTAATAAGATCTTCATTCCGCATATGACTAGATTCATATAGCTCTTGAACTTTTCTCTTTTCAGCTTTGCTCCTCTTGACGCACCGCAAATGCAAATTGGCCTTCTTCTCCTCCACCTCCATGTCATTCAATGGCTGATGTACGGCAAGCGCGAGCAAGCAACAGCGTCTACGAAGCATCCCAACAAAAAATCAAGAAATATGTTTAAAAAAAGAAAAAGGAAGAAAGCAAACACCTTCACAACAAGGTTCTCGGTAGCTGTGAAGAGGTCTTCGACTCTGTCATTAGAAAAGTCTTTCTCCTTGATAGGAAAGTAGAAAGACCTCTTTGCTTCAAGCAATTTCTTCTCCTCATGGCCACGGCTATACAACATGATTCCACTCTTCCTGTGCCCCCTAAGAATCTTTGTATCTTTGGGAAACCCCAGCTCCTGGGCCACAGCCACCAGATCCTCATTACTAACGAGATATCCACTGCTATCTTCAGTGCTAGAACTGGAATCGTCCCTAGAAGACATTGACATCATTTTGCCTGACTTTACTTTCGCTTGTAGTAGCGCGAAGGTCTGAATGCGGAATCGAAGCGATCTCTTTATTAGTCTTAACAATATCAATCATATTCGCATCTCCGGCTTCGTCCTCGCCAATCATTAAGTCAGGGCTTGCAACAATAGTGCGAAGATAGACCCCTTCCTTCACAGCTCCAATGTCGTCCTCGCTCATCATGGCCCAGAAGCAATTCCAAGCGGCCCCTGAAGGAACCATTAACCCAATAGTAACAACAGTGAGCGCCAACATCAGCTCCAGTGGACTCTTCTCCCACCGTAGCAAGAGTCCCCCCATCCGACACGGCTCTAGCTGCCGCTGGCCCCTGGCTCATGAGATCTAGTCTTCTCTCAAGTCGCAATGTTGGCAGCCTGAGCAAGAATATCGAGACCACCAGCACCCGATTCACCATCAATAGTTCCTTAGCCTGTGGAGAGCAAACCTCCTCGAACTCATTGGCGTCGGCATCTTCAATCGTGCTCTTCCCCAGCTTTATCCTCTTCGAGGACACTTTCTTTCTCACCGCCTTCTTGGACAAAGGACCACCCACTGCCTCATGCGCCTTCTCCTCCTCCCATGACCTCTTCTTAACGCCCTTATCCACACCCCGCACACCGGCAGTAATCCCGAAGAACTAGAATAAGCGGTTATTCCTTCAACCATCCAAGACCTCAAGAATTTTCTTACATTCCCCCGAGGCTTCCTTATCAAGAATGCAATTAGCCTGCCTCATCTATCCTCTTCACATCTATCTGATCCTTGGATAGACTGAAGCACTTCGCAATGTCAGGAATCTGGATCTCATCCTTGACATCAGAGACCTAGTACTCTATACTCCATCCACCACTGCATGGGAAAAATATTACAGCCGCAATACTCCTCCACCAAATCGCGAGTGTCATACACCTCAGCAATTCTTTCAGAGGCCATAGCGTAGGACCTTGGAAACGTTTGGCCTCTTCGGTTTCAATGTGAATTGTGTAGGAAGGGACCCAATCTCTTGAGTGTACAGCGGATAGGCCACATCTGCAACTGGCCTATCTAGCTTCACATAAAACTAAAACTTCGTGCCCGTCCATGTCCCACTTCTTCCTATAAGCAACAATGGGACTGCTCAAAGAACTTGGATACTTAAAGTTCATGCAAGCAAACAGATACTCTTTATCTTCGTCATCCTTCCTTCACGGTCTTCGGCTGGTGATGTATACTGTGTGTGCCAACGAAGCCATCAATTGTGCGGCAGAGCCTCATCATCTTTGCAACCCACATAAAAAGGACTCAGCCGCACAATAGCGTTCGGCATGATATGATGCATCCAAAGACTATATTCCCAAAGAATATTGCATACTGCTCTGTCAATAGGCGGCCAAAGTCCAGACTCAAAGAAATCCCAAAACACTATGACTTTCGTCCCACCTCCGAATTCGGAATAGTTGAAGTAGGAAACCGAGCAGCCCCTTCGGAAAACCATCCTTTTTCAACCCACCTGGCCAAGCTGACCGAAGTGACCCTGCTCTGGAGGAAACTTAGCTATCCTCACAGACACCCAATTCGAACCCTTCAACTGAGACATCTAAACTCTATAATGAAGACAACCAACACAAATAACCTGACCTCAGAATTCTTCGCTCAGGAGGGGCTCGTTCAGCTTCGGTGCTTAAACTCTGAAAACTCGAAAGCGGCTACGGTAACAATAAAATGACCGTGGGAGGCCAACAGTCACCTAGACACATGAGGGAGATGCGTGTCCTAAGGGCAAACCGTCGCATGGCACAGAACCAACACGTGTTTAAAAAAAAGATGGGGAGAGACAAGAACGAGCTCAACCCTCATGCTTCAGGTATCACCCATGAGGGGCTATTGTTGGGGGACTGACATTGCGGCTTAGTTTTTTAGGACCGGTGGGAGCCCTGCAGCTTCAGAACCAGGAGATGCCCACGCTCTAGAGGCGCCTGAATCCAAGACCCACCTGACAAGCTAAGGGTCTTCGGAGGATGGCCCACTGGAGTAGTGGCTTCGGAGCGAAGGCCAGCAGAACCGAAGTGGGGAGCCATTTCCCGAAGATGGTGTGATCCAAGAGGGCTAGCATCTTCAAGAAGAAAAGCAACGACTCCTGAAAGCTCATTGAGTCGGGTGGCTAGGGCTGGGCGTTCAGTTAGTGCAGTTAAAATAGTTCGATTAATTCGGTTTTGAAGTATTTCGGTTATGGCAAACTCTTAACCGAAATTATAGCTAGAAATCTTTTAACCGCGTAAATTCAGTTGCGGTTAAATTGGTTCGGTTTTGCGGTTAACAGAAATATATATTATACATCAACAACAAGCAAATTAGAATGACATTATGACATCAACTACAAGTTACTAGCCACTAAAACAAGCTTAAGAAGATAGAAAAAACAATAAATATAGTCTCACTTAAATATCGTAAGTATGAAAACTTGAAAAATCTTGATATCTCACATAATTGCACGTATATTTAACACACAAAATGCATAAATATTACAATTAACTTGTTAGTCTGGTTAATTCGGTTAAATCGGTTAATGACACATCAAAACCGAAATAATGTGCGGTTAAAGGAGATGACAAAAATTTAATCGCGAAATTAACCAGTTAACCGATTTAACCGACTTTTACGGTTAATTCGGTTCGATTCTGTAGGGTTAATCAGTTTTCAGTTATATTTTTCCCACCGTGGCGGGTCGCCGCTGGTGGGCCCACCTTGTCCTTTTAGCATGAAAAGACGAATATGCCTCCGAATATTCCAGGAATCTAAGTTGTTAACTAGGTGCCTTCGTAATTTCGCCTTCGAGCGGTTGTAGTCCCTATAAGGGCTTGTTTGGTTCTAGTAGTGTGTAGAGCTACCTAGCATAGGCAGGCTTCCCAAGCATTGGATTTCGTCCGCCTTGGGTCCAGATTGCATGCTTGGGCTCAGCTGCCTGGCTCAGTAGAGCAACTGTGGGAGGACAGATATCCCTTGAGTCCTCATTACGTGGATTCGGTACATGGGCTATTGGAGGGCCCAAGAAGGCCTGGACGGTTAACTCTATGGGCCGATTGGTCGACTTAGGCCCTGAGAACAGCTAGAGCAACTTGGCAATCAAGGCAAGGAAGCTGTAATTCAATTGAGGAAAGCACAAAGGCGTGCGCGACTAGGAAGCGAACACTCAGAGGACGTGGGACTCATAGATAGGAAAGAAATCTACTTGTAACCCTAGAACCCATCAGATATATAAGGCGTGTTAGGGACCCCTACGTGGGATATTGAACACCGAATCTCCAGCTAGCCAAGCTCTCATTGTAATCTCAAGAACTCAAAGCAATACAACTCGCCGCAAACAGGACAGTACGGGTTTTACGCTTTTCCGGCGGCCCGAACTGTATAAATCTTGTTCTACATCGCGTTTCACGCGAACCATCGAGCTACAGTTGATCTCGCCAACCACAAAAAGCTCCACGTGATACACCCCATGGTACACTGCCGGTACCAAACACCATTAGTTGGCGTGCCAGGTAGGAAGGTGACATCGAACATCACCGTTAGCTTCATGGGTGTCACCTTCACCAACATTGTCAAGTTCGCTCACAGGCGAGATGTTCCACTTTTGGAGCTATCTTGTTGATCGCTGACAAGAACAGCGATCTACACTACAGTTATCAGTGTGACGAAGGAGACACAAGGCCGAAAGACCACCATGCTGACTCAGGAGCGCCCCTCGTCCAAGCCCGCGGCAAGATCCGTCCTGCCCGCAGGGAGACTTCAGTCGACCATCGTGTCCACACGCGCTGTGCTGACTCATCCTCGAGTTTCGGTGCCCCGCCCTACCACCAGGTTCGCTCCAGCTCCATCCGCTTCAACGCTGGGTAGGTCATTAAAGATTGTTTCGGGCCAATCCAGCTCGAGCTCATAGCGGTCAGCCATGGCGTCGGCCAGACACAGATCTACATCGACCCCTCCACCCCGGTCACCACTACTCCAAATTGGCACACTCCGCTCTCTACCTCCTTGACTCAGCTCTAGACTTAGGTCAGTCGGGGGAGAGGGAAACATCACTCGAAGGCTCGTCCTCCATGAGGGGTCCACCAGGATCATCACCATGCATGTCCTAGGGTCCCTCAAGTGTCAGCGCGCGCACTGCTCCTACCCTCTACTGGGAATTGGGCGCACCCCGATTCAAGCTGTGGGAGGGGTCGGTCCAAGCCCCGACTTCCCCACGGACTTCGCAACACCACCGTAACGTACCAAGAGCTCCTATCCCATGCCTCGACTCCCCTCAACAACAACGAGGGTGCACAAGAGGCACCCACCTTAGATCGGCTTCAGCGGTGGCCCTAGGAGGATAGCGAAAAAAGAAGTCCCCCTGATTGGGCTCCGACTATGGCTCGTCATCACCACCTACCCTAGAAGGATGCTCAGCTAGGTGGTAGAGCATCATTGGCGTCGACGATGCCCTAGGGACACAAGGACCCATGCCCTCGCATGGTCTGCCACCTCGAAGTCCCCTGACTTACCCGAGACCGAGCCGTTAGGCCACTACGACTGCGGTGCCAATGGTGCCAACCTCTAATCCTCACTCGGATGAAGCCATTCACTGCTCCTCGACGACCAGACCAGCTCGCCTCCTGAGCTCAGCCCTTTGCTTTTCCAAAATCCACTGTATTGATGGTGGGGTCGAGGAAGACCAAGTCTCCGACAATGAGCCAACTGAAGAGGGAGAAGACCCGCCCAAGCGCAACGCGCGTCGGTGCAGGAACCGGTGCTGCAACATCGGATGCCATCACAATGCTGGCAAGCGGGACTTAGCTCAACTAGTCTCACTCGATGAATAATCCATGACTGATGAGACCCCAGAGGAGCAGGAGTTTCGCCGATAAAGAAATACTCGGCAGAGGAATCGCTGGGAAACCAAAGAGCACGCGTGACACGACGCGCGAGCCACACGCGATCGCGGGCCATGTGTGATCATGAGTAGGAGAATGCTAGCCGTGGACTGCCTCGTGGTTTGCTACTTGTGGGGCTCAACTTGCTGCCAGAGTTCACCGGAGCCATGCAGACCCCAAGTCAAGCTGGTGGAGTGCTAGCCCGGATCGCGCACGCACTCCCCGACTCCCTAGAAGGGGAAATCAATCGGCAAATCCTTACTCAGGCAGCGAACCACCTCCTACCAGTGGCCCCTAATGCCCATGCTACTGGCAACACCCTGCCATGACATCAACAATTGGTGCGACGCTTAATGCAACATCGAAGAATCACGTGTAAACCGAACACGACGAGGAGCTGAGGCACCGGGCTGATTACGATCGAGGCCATGACACCCCTCAGCATGACACTAGGTGCTAGGGCCTGCTCGACCGCAGGCCTCCAGTGAATAGCCCAGCTACTCATCACCTAGGTCCACGAATGACTAGGAAGTTACCATTCCTGGTCACCGCATCGCCAACCTAAAACCCCATCGACCCCGGGGGTGCGTCGAGAATGCTTCAGGGTGGTGGCCCGCGAGCACTGGTCCTTCGAGGCATGTTCGACTGTAATTGGTCCTTCGAGGCATCCTACTTGAATAGGTTCCAAGTCGATGCGGATCATGTCCCCGACATCACCGAGGCAGAGGTGATAGAAGATCTCTACCATGGCTCTCACGATGCGACGTTTGTAAGAAGAATCCTTCACAAAGCCCCGACCACCTTTGAGCAGCTCTTCCGTGAGGCCGATCGGTACATCACTGCAGGATGAGCGAGCTCAGGGACCTGGTCGACCGACGCTGAGATGACTGAGGCAAGGACAAGTAGGAGAGGCACGAGGATCACCCACGCTAGGAGCAGTCAGCTAGGATAAGAGGTCTTGGGAGGAGGAGGTCCTATGCCATGGGACCACTGCCCACACAGCCCCTGTGGCAACCCTCGCACGCCAACAACATGCAATCACTGGATGACATCCTCGAAGGGCCGTGCCCTCATCACAAGGACATGCACCATACCCTGCGTATGTGCCAGGACTTCAAGGACTTGATTAGTCAGGGGTGGCCCTTCCAGCAAGTTCTCCTGCCACTGACTCCAGGGTCCATCACCACAGCAGAATGACGGCAATGGCCCTGATGACTTCCCTAACATCAACAGGGAAGGTCAATGTCATCTTCGGCGGACATGGCTCTTAAGGATAGTAAGAGGGAGCAGAAGCTTTCATATTGACAATTCATGGCGACAAGTCATGGCAGCCACGACGGAGCCTCCAAAACCATACAGATGGTTAGAGACTCGCATCTCCTTCAGTTGGTCAGATCAGTGGCTTAACTTCGATCACTAGGGCAAATACCCACTGCTCGTGAGCCCGGTGGTCCATGAGAGCCGAGTCAAAAAGCTGTTGATCAATAGTGGGAACAGCATCAACGTGACATTCCCTAAGACCCTGCTGGACCTAGGGATCTCTCTCAGCGACCTCCAGGAATCAGACAACCCTTTCTTCAGGATCATGTCGAGTGACGAAGAATGTCCACTAGGGCACATCTACCTATCGGTCAACTTTGGCACACTAGAGAACTTCTGCACTGAGCTTCTTTGCTTTGAGGTGGCAAGCTTCAACTACGCCTACAACGCCATCATCGGGCGACCTGGGCTGGCCAAATTCATGGCCGTCCCACACTACTCGTACCTGGTCCTCAAGATGCCAGCCCTGCAAGAGGTCCTGTCCATGAGGGCCGACTTCAAAGGCACGGTGGACTACAATCGGGAAGCACTACAAACAGCCCTCATGGTGGTAACTTCAGCAGCTCAACAGTGGCTCGCTGTGGACGCAGCTTCACTCCCGAAGGACGGCCTACTGATCCCAACTCTAGAGGCGGCTTCTGCCTCGGCATTGTAGCCGGCCGAGGCGACCAAGAGGATCAATCTCGGCCTCCCTGATGCATCCAAGAGCGTCATCATCAGCGCTACTCTTCCTCCCAAATAGGAAGACGCACTCGTCGAGTTCCTGCAGGACAACTGGGACATGTTCATATGGAAGCCAGCGAACATGCCCGGGGTCCCAAGGGAGCTGGCTAAGCGCAAACTCAAGGTCTACCCCAATGCAAAGCCTGTCAAGCAGAAGCTACGCCGATTCACTCCTGACAAGATAGAGGCAATCCGTGCGGAGCTCGCCCTGCTCCTTTGCCAAGTTTATTAGAGAAGTCATGCATCCTGAGTGGCTCGTAAACTCTATACTTGTACTCAAAAAGAATAAAATAGACTGGTGTATGTGCGTTGATTACACCAATCTCAACAAACACTGCCCGAAGGATCCCTTTGAGTTACCAAGGATTGATCAAGTGGTAGACTCCACAGACAATGGTGCTCCTTGCTCTATTTCATAGATTGTTACTCGAGGTAATCATCAGATTAGCCATGGCAGAGGAAGATTCAGGAGAAGACAGCATTCATCACAGCCTTTCAGACATGTTCTCCTACACCTCTATGTCATTCGGGTTGAAAAATGTCAGAGCGACATACCAGCACGCCATCCAGATGTGCCTATCTTCAGCACTGGTGCAAGTGCGTGGAAGCCTACATCGATGATGTCATGAATCAAGATGAAGAACCCTGATGACTTCATTGACGATTTATAGCAAGTCTTCAACTAGCCTCAGGAGATTCCGGTCGACGCTTAACCCCGACAAATGTGTATTTGGGGCTCTACCCACGAAGTTACTCAGCTTCATCAGTCAGCAACAGAGGAATCGAGGAAAATCCTGAAGAAGATCAAGGCTATCCTACAGATGGAGCCTCCCAGGTCATAGAAGAAGTTCCAAAGGCTGATGAGGTGCATGGCAGCCCTAAGCTGATTCATCTCGTGGCTGGAAGAAAAGGGCATGCCATTCTTCAAGCTGCTTAAAAGGGTGGGCAGATTCCATTGAACACCAGAGGTGCAGGAAGCGTTGGATGCTCTCAAGAAGTTCCTGACGACACCCCAGTGCTCAAGTCTCCAAACCGAGCTACCGTGGATCAGCTAGCTAAGACCTACTTCTTTACATCTCCTGCACGACTCATGTGGTCAGCACCACGTTGGTGGTCGAGAGGCTGCAGGAAGAATACACGTAGCTGGCTCAGCATCCGGTCCACTTCATCAGCGAAGTCCTCAACCCTTCTAAGATAAGGTACCCCCAGGTTCAGAAGTTACTTTACACGGTTCTTATCACTGCTCGCAAACTGTGTCATTACTTCGAAGAGCACAAAGTGGTGGTGGTCTCTGAGTTTTCGATCTAGTGACATACTCTAAAATAGAGAAGCTACAGGGAGGATAGCTAAGTGGGTATGCGAGCTAGGGAGCACATGATATCGCAAGCTCTGGTGGACTTTGTCTCAGAATGGATAGAAAACCAAGTTCTAGAAAATCCCCGAGCCCATGGAAGTCTGGAGGATGTACTTTGATGGATCTCTGAAGTTGGAGGGAGCGGGGGCAGGAGTCCTTCTAATCTCTCCAAAAGGCAAACAGCTCAAGTACAATGCTGCAGATTTTCTTCCAGGTATCCAACAACGCACCAGAGTATGAAGCTATGCTGCAAGGGCGACGTATTGCCATTTAACTCAGGATCAAGCACCTGATGGTCTATGGAGATTCCTTGGTTGCGATTAGCCAAGTTAACAAGGATTGGGATTGTTCCATAGAGGCAATGGACAAATACTGTGCAGCAGTTTGCAAGCTAGGAGACTAATTCTAGGGCCTCGAATTTCACCATGTGGATCACGACCGCAACGTGGCGACCGATGTACTGTCAAAGCTTGGTTCCTCCCGAGCCAAAGTTCCCTCGGACATCTTCATCTAGGATTTGTCTCGATCATCCATTCAGCAGGGGTGGAGAGGAGGCACCCCTAGAGCACAGCAAGTCTTGAACTTAGAACAGGCTACGACTGACTGGAGGGTCCCAATCATCAGGTACATCAAAAACGGAGATGAGCCAGACGATAAAGCAGTAGCCGAGTGACTAATCAGACGCGCAACTAATCTGTACAAGTGAGGGGCAGTGGGTGTTCTTATGAAGTGCATCGACACATCTCGCGGCAAAAAGTTTGCTGCTAGGAGATCCAAGTGGGACAGTGTGGTAGCCATGTCACTTCAAGAACATTAGTCGAGAAGGCATTCAGGATAGGATTCTATTGGCCAATGGAGAAGCAGGATGCGGCTGACCTAGTCAGGCATTGCAAGCCGTGTCAGTTCCTTGCCAAGCATAATCATCTTTTGGCACATTAGTTGCAGAATATTCTAGTCTCCTGGCCTTTTGCATGCTGGGAGCTGGATATGATCAGGCTTTTCAAAAGGAGGGCATATCCTGGTGCAATCATGCAATCAAGCAATCTGAAGCATCCGATCAATATCCAATGGTAGGGTTCCGGAGGGGTTTTAAGCAAATGTCAGGGGATGAATAGTGAGATTTTAGGTGGGAGGGTTTAAATACAAAATAACAACCACCGTTAGATATAAAATGGACACTTCAGATTGCTTGATTGCACTGATTGCACACATCAAGCGATTGCACCAGATATTTTTCCTTTCAAAAGAGCTCAAGGAGGTTACACTCACGTATTGGTGGCTATTGACAAATTCACCAAATGGATTGAGTTCAAGCCAATCGCCTCTTTAATAGCTACCAAGGTGGTGGAGTTCATCCAGGAAACTATATTTTGTTTCAGGATCCCCAACAGTATCATCATAGACCTAGGCTCCAACTTTACAGGCTCAGACATTTTCAACTTCTGTCAAGACAAGTCTATCCTCAGTCAAGTATGTCTCTGTGGCTCACCCCTAGAGCTAATGGCCAAGTCGAACATGCCAATGGCATGATCCTTGACGCCTTGAAGAAGAAAATCTTCGACAAAAGTGAGAAGCTCACCGGCAAATGGATCAGAGAACTTCCGTACATAGTCTGGAGTCTTAGAACCTAGCCCAATCGGGCGCTTAATGGGAACACGCTCTTCTTCATGGTCTATGGTTCAGAAGCTGTGATGCCTGCTGATCTAGCATTTAGGGCACCCCGACTCATGTTCAAGGACATAGCAAAAGCAGAGGTGACTCAGTTAGAAGAGGTTGACATACTCGAGGAGGAATGACTCAACACAGTAATCTAGTCGGCCCACTATCAGCAGACCCTGCGGCACTACCACGAGCGTAACATGCGCCCTAGAGCATTTTCATTCGGCGAACTTGTACTTCGCAGAGTCTTCAAAGCGGAAGGACGTCACAAGTTATCACTGCCTTGGGAAGGCCTGTATATCGTCATGAAGGTCACTCGTTTAGGATCCTACCGACTATCCCAAATGGATGGCACTCCAGTCGGGAACTCATGGAATGTGGAGCACCTTTGCAAATTCTACGCTTGACCCTATAGTTGTCGCGACCTCAAAGTGACCCGTCCTCATTTGTATTCTAGTCAGTCATACTCAATGAATAAAGAATGCATGTCCTCTATGCAATTGCTTTTTCTTTCGCATTTTTGCGTTATATCCTGCACAGCTTTTCATGCTCATTATCCTCACAGGGCAATCGGCTTAGGTCGTGGTCTGACCTACAGCCGGTGTTACAGGCCTGCGCTAAATCATGAAAGGGTAAACTCTAAACCCTCTACACGGGGCAATTGGCTTAGGTCGTCGCACGACCTATAGCAAGTGTTACATGCCTGCACTTGTTCATTAAAGAGTAACTCAAAACCCTCCTCTCAAGGCATTCGACTCAAGACGCTGAGGTGGCTTGGAGCCAGTGCTACATGCCTGCACTCAGTTCAAAAGGGAACATCTAGATCCCTCGTAGCGCGCGGTCAGTTTGGGTCACCAGGATGACCCAGAACCGGCGTCATATTCTTACATTACTAAGTCGTCAAAAGTTTTTCTGCTCATACCTCCTGAACAAATTTCGTAACTCAAGTACTTAGAAAGGACTCTCAATCTTTTTTCAGCAAAGTCTCAATACAAGAAAAGGCACATCTAACATTATAAGAAGAGCTCAGTCGGGCGCATTTGACATTACAAGAAGAGCATGCCTAACTCAACGCTATGACTCAAGGCAACAAAAAAGGGTACCTTTCCTCTACATATAGAAAGGCCCATGGCAAGACAACTACAGCTGATACAGATTAGGCATGGAGAGGCAATGACAGGGTGCACCTCCTGGCTTCTCAAAAGGTAGCATCTAGACACCCGTCATTGGCCAAACAATACCAATGGGAATCCAGATGCTATCAGCACAGGGGAGGAACAGCCATTCCGAGTGAGATCAGCGGGGCATTGCCCAAAAAGGGAGTTTCACCTTTCTCCTTAACGGGGAACCCCTGCTGCCTCATTTGGAAGTTCTTGAAGTGCTACGCACAAGCATGCCGACATGGGGGCTTCCTTCGACACCAAGAGCCCAGGGACTCCTGACTTCAAGGAAAAGTCCTACCATTCACATCAGCACGGTGAGCGGTCACACTCTGGCTTGCAAGATAAGATAGAGACCTTAGGGTCTTCTCCTATCCTAGTTCCCATTGCGCGAGGATTTTGCGCAATGGAAGCTTAGGGTTTTCTCATATCCTAGAATAAGAACAAGAGTGGTTGTCAAGGGCTAAGCAAAGATCGGACTTCTCCATGACTTCTGCAAGCTTTACAATACAGAGGAGGAAGAAAGAGATGGCAGATGGGTCATGTGTCCATGCTTATGTCCCTTGCCTTTTATAGGCTCGAGAAGGGCTACGGTCATGGGCTAGTAGTAATCTTCGGCGATTTTTTAGGATCACGAGCGTGCAGTAAGGCCTTGGCATTTTAGAGGTGCAGCATTTATGGACAATCGTGAAAGGAGGAATCAAGGGCAGTCAAGGAATGGTAGAAGAGGCTTCTGATAAAAGCCCATGTTGGTTGGCAGATGTGCGCAGATTCACGTGCACGCACTACCCCAAACTTTGTGCAATGATGGTTAGCGCTAGCGCATGATTCACATGCGTACAGTACTCAGGCTATTCGCCTAGTACTAGGTTGCATCACATCGCAGCCGTAAGGTCTTTCAAGCCATACATCTACTGGCCTAGGGACCGCGGTGGAAAGCTCGGGCTATTTATACAATGCAAACAAGGAGCATAGGTCCAAGAAACTAAAAGGGCGCACGGATATCGATGAATTCAACCGAGCAACATAAACGACAGTCGATTAGTACGGTAACCATGTCAGGACTCAAGGTATTTGTTTACAATTCCAGTTCACAAACAAGTTCTTCAGCTACATTCTGAGCCTCAGTGGCATAGCCGGCAAACACAGCATCATCAGGGTCCATGACAACCACTTTGGTCAAGTCAAAAAATTCTAAGTCAAGCCTCGTCACCTTGAGGATCACTAGGGCTTGGTTGAGGGCCAACTTAAGCTTATTTTGAAGATGGGTCTTGATATCATCAGCCACAGTTGACAACCGGTCTGCTAGTGACCGTGGAGCTCCCATCTTTGGAGTGCAGATGTTCAAGGCCGTCGTCATGGAAGCGGTCGTAGCTTTAACAAGGTCTCTCGCCCTCTCGAGAGAAGTCCTCAACTTTTCATAGTTCTTCTTGGCCATTTCATAGTTCCGTCGTACGAGTTCTAGCTCTTCGAGTTGTTCCTTTGCTTGCTGGCATAACTCCTTGAGGGCTTCTCTTGTGGAGCTCAACACTTCTCAAGCCCCATATTCCTGTTTTGGATATCGACTCGGATGACGTCAGCCCTGAGTCAACTTGTGTCTCGTTTTGAGGGAACTCAAAGTGCTGGCTGCATTGTGGAATGACTTCTTAAAACCATCCTAGGATTCTCGAAATTTCTATATTTCTTCCTTCAGTGTGGATCATTCTTCCTTATGCCGCAGTGCTTCATCCTACGGACTGGAGTAATTTATAGGCCTCTCTGAGCAGAGAGTATGCAAATCTGGGTTTCTTGGCAGGTTACCTCATGTCGTTTCTTCTCGATGTCAAGCTTCCTCCGTAGATTGGTTGTAGTGTCACGGGCTTCATCATGCTCAGATATGGCATTGCGATATGCCGTTTCACGCTGGGCCACAGTGTCTTCAAGTTCTGCGATCTTCTTGGCAGCGGTTGTGTGACAAAGAGTCGTTGCATACAAGTTGTAAAGGAATTGATGTAGTTCAAGGCTTAACCTCAGCGTTCATTCACATACCAACGGCTTCGATGGCATGAGCAGTTTTCGAGTCAGCCAATCGCTGCTGCAGCTTCGCAGTGTCGGGCTCAAGAAATGGAGCAATCTTATCGTGAATTAGGGTGGATTGTTTCGTCCACCCATGCATTTTGTCACGTAGTTGCGTCAGCCAATCGTGTACGGCATTCTCCCACGTTAGTGCTAATATTCAGAAATCTACGGCAATACTGGGACTGGGAGGACAACTTACTTCAAAGGCTGCAAGTGGACTTAAGCTGGAAGGAACTATAGCCACTTGATGATACGCGCTAGTAGCTCTAAGAGTTAATGTGCCGGTGAGTGCTTTGCTTGTGCTGGACGGTGTCATAGCAGGAGCACAGGGGTTGGAAGCAGTTGCAAAGGTATTTAGAGCAGCTTCTACATCCCCTGGAGTACATTTGCCCGCAGCTTCTTCTTCATGCTGTTGCCCAACTTCTCTTGATGGACTCGGTTGGGCCGCATCAACCAAGGTCTTGCCTGAGTGATCTTGGGCTCGGTCAGTGAAGGTGGACTTTAACCCTGACGTTAATTTTGGCTCAGGACAGGAATCAGGCATGGGGTTAATTTTTGCCATCTTGGGTATCCTCAGCTCTCGTGCTGGTCAGGGCATCATGCCAGTTTACCCTTGTGCTGCCCTCAGGACCCTGGTCACTACCATCAACAAGTTTTTTTTCAATTTTAGTCAATGGGTCAACCATATCAGTCTCGGGGGCTTCAGTCAGGTTGGTTTTGGGCCCGTCTTATGCTATTCCTCGGTCTATCACGGTTTTCTTCTCTTGCTTATCCGTGGGGTGTGGAGAGCTTTGGCGGCTTGATTGAGCACCACGTTGAGCCAAATGCGCTTTAGGACCCGATGAACCAGCCAGCCTATTAGAAGCTGTTGGTGATGGTTGTCTTGGGAATGGCCTACACAATGATCATACAATATCAGTTCAAGAGAGATGCAATGAAGAAATTGACACAAAGACAAGAACATGTAGCTCGGTGGCTCGGGTTCATCATCAGTGATAAAGTCAAAAGGCCATCGGGGAATCGCCTTTATGCATTCATCAAGATCGGCGTCGAGCGAAGACAGGTCCAGCTCCTCCATTCACTTAAGCTTATGAGCAAGGGAAGAGGAGGTCCCAAGATCCTGTTGTCTCTTTGACCTTCTCTCGCGATGTATGAGTGGGACCTCTTCCTCTTCTTCTTCGTCCTCGTTCATCAGCTCGTTCCAATCAATGTGTGTAGGCGAGGTGGCAACGCTGCTTCCCGCTGATTTCTTGAGCTTGGTCTTCTTGCTTGGCTTCTCAGGGAATGACGTTGAGTCAGGCATAGTGGCAGCAGATCTCTTGGTCGCCACACGTTGTTTAGTGGCCTTTTTCTGCAATAAATCGGGCTTCACAGCAGCTACTTTAATATGTGTCCGCCTCAGAACCGGCTGAGCTAGTATATTTTCCCCAGCTACATTCGAACGCTTGGGGGCTTTGTCAGATGGCATAGTATCTTAATGCTCGAGGGCTTCGCCCTCATGGCTATCAACCTTGGCTAAATCTTCAGAATCTAGTGCAAGGCATTGAATCACGATAAAGGTCAATGCTTTGTTATTGCCCTCGCCTTGAGTAGCAGCAACAATAGCCTCTATCTCTTATGGAGTAAGATTGGAGGTTTGCTTGAGCACTTGATCCACATCCTGTTGTGGTGGGTCGAACAAAAATTTCGTTATATCACTCTTCATGCATAGGTTAGAAGGAAAATTAGCCTAGTTCACATCAACAAGTCTTGCAATTGACCTGGTCAGATAAGAGAATACTCACCAAAGGAGAAGGATGCCAGGCAGAGTAGGGTTGCAGAGTTCCCTCATTATGGACATCACCCTTCAACATCGAACCAACCTAAGCCTTGATTTCTTACTCGGTGATTGTGTGACCGACCTCCGTGGTGGGATCGCTCACTCCAACATATAGATACGCTGGAAATACTCGGTGCTTCAAAGGCTGAATGCTGCGGAATGCAAAGTCGATTACCATGGATTGAGCAATCAAACCCTTCTCCTTTGGATGGGCAATCTCCTTCAGCAAAGCATCAGCCTCGGCAGTCTCTTCTTGAGTTGGTGCCTCTTCCCAGCTAGGATATTTGGTGTTGGGCTGTCGTCCCGACCGAGCTGGTAGTGATTTTCCATGATTCTCTATGGTAAACCACTCAGCATGCCACCCTCTATTGCTGTCTTTGAGGGGAATATCCAGATACACAGATTTTCAGCCATGGCATAATTCAAGACTCACGCCGCCAATGACTTGTAGGACCCCATCCCTCACACCGAGTTTATAGTGGTAAAGATATTTCCATAGAACAAAATGAGGAACAATTCCAAGAAAAGCCTCACACAAGTGAATGAAACTAGCAATTTGTAATATGGAGTTTGGATTCAAGTGAGTGAGGTCAATGGAATAGAAATTAAGAAGATCGCGGACAAAGGAGAAGATAGGCAACCCTAGCCTGCGGATAGAGAAAGGGGCAAAGACTACTGCTTCATGTGTGTCCTCAGTGGGAGCTCCTTCTCCCTTGCAACTTGTCCACCCACCTAACTCCTTTGGGAGAAGAACACCCATCTCTACTAATCGGAGGAGATCAGATTCAGATATGGTGGACATACGAAACGCAGCAAAGGGGGACGGAATTTGAGAATCCTCGTTGTACGAAGCCCGTCCTTGGTGTTTCCGTGCTCGCTCAAAGTTCTCTTCTTTGGGCCATTGCTGCTAGAGGAAGAAGTGCGGGTGACAATGGAGGTGATTGGAGTCAAGAGTTTCAAAATCAAGAATAGTGGCGGTGGAGGAGATGAAGAAATTGGGGAATTAGGGTTCGAGTGGAAGGAACCGTTAGGGTGTGGGCTTTCTTAAAGAACTAACGGCATTCAGCGAAAGGGTGTCGTTCTGTGTTATAACGGTGACTCCATTAACGTAATGGCTAGAAGAGATGTGATGAGAACATATACAACATGCATATGATCAAGGCCCAAGAGAGATGGAGTTTGAAGCCCATTCCGAATTGAAGTCCAATCTATTTGCGAGGCCGGTTCGGATTGCAGGAGTAGGCCTCAGTAAAACGGACGCCCAGGCCACATACGGACTCCGTTTCGAGCGTTCTACATATCAAAAGAAAGCTAAGGAGATAACCTTTCCAACCAATCTAGTCTCAGGCCCAAATAATCTCGGAGTCAACACGAATCGTCAAAACAACTTGACGATCGGAATCCGCCAGGGTGCTGCTGGACCGTTTTTTGGGCCCGCTGGCCTTGTACGCCCTAGGGTTGCTCGGCCACCCCCTTGGCCGCTGTCTATACCTTTATCTTGTATCTATTCTGTAGCCGTCATTAGATTAGATGGGTTTTGGTTAAGAGTATTCTGTCGTGAACAGTTCGTTGTTCGTGTATCGGTTTGTGAAACCCCAACTTGTGCACAAGATTAATCTAGATTGCGTTTATTCCTTGTTTTTGCTTGTGTTCTCTCAGTTGCACTGCAGGAACGATAGCCTTCTTGGCGAGGTCGATTGCGTGCGTCATGTGGTCGATAACCATCGGAGCAGCGGTGTAGTGATTGTAAGGATTCGATCGATTGCTTGGAGCCTTCTTCACCAACGTCGAGTTCTCCACCCCTAAACTGACTTATCCATACCTCTCGGAAGATCGGGAACCCTATTCCCATCAATTGGTATCAGAGCTTCAGGTTTTCCTTGAGGTATATTATCATGTGTCCCTTAGTTTAAGTGTTTTATATTCCTAAAGTCCACAAAAAGCCATAAAAATTAGGCTTTGTAGTTCATCTCATCCTATCACCACGTTTAGCCTTTGTATAATTTGATTTCAGAGTCCGCATCTTTGAGTTTGTGTCCATGGTCATAGTCTTGTTGCTGGTGTAGATCGTGTTCTTAGTTTAGTTTGAGTTTTGCATCTTGTCACCGTGTCCGTTTTTATCACGTCCAGTTCGGAATCCTCTTTGTCCAGTTTAGTATTTGCATGATATCTTCCTCATACGAAATCAGAGTTTTGTGTTCTAGTACTTTCTGGAAAGCTTATGAAATTATCTACAACTTTGTCAATTGGGAAGTTTCTAGAAAACATAGCTATCAGGGTGTAATATCTGTTGGGAGTAAATCTGTTTGTGACCCAGAATTTTCTGAACAGTCTATAATTCGGGGTCAATATCTTCATCATCCATTATCCAAAAAAGATGTTCCATATACTGTATAGAAACATAAAAAGGAGATCTACAACTTTGGTATTCAAAGTTTTTGCATTTGAGGCCATTAAGATTGTTTAATCGGCTATGCAACTTTGAGCAGTAAATCTGTGATTTTCATATGAGAGTTTTGTGTTTGTGTGGAGTTGTATTTTGTTTTGCAGCAATTTTAAGATAAAAAAAGCAAAGAAAGGCAAGTGCATAAAAAAAAGCCGCACAAAAAAAAGAGAAAAAAAGAAAAAAATATTCAGAAGTCTTTGCATACCTTTGTATCTTTTGTACTTCGGTGTATCTCTTGCTTGCTTAAACTAGTTCTACGAGCACGTTTAGGCCAGCAACTTTGACAAGTACTTTGGACATTTATTCAACTTTGCTATTTGATTTCGAATTTTGCTATTCCTTGCTACATATTGTGCGTTTCCAAAGATCCACATATATTCTTTTGAGCAGTATAGGTCGGTCTTGCAATCATCCCACGCTCCATGTATGTTATTACCTCTTAGTCGCCGTCGCCTCTTCCACGGAGCCATTGTATTTTGCGGTGCACAGTAAAAACATTTGCAAGCGCTTGGTAAACGTTTGGAGTATGAGAGATCCCACTTGTATACTATCATTAGATAGGGTTAACTTTGAATTTTTGTGTATGTTATTTTACTAACAATGACAGGTTACACCTCTGCACATGTTGGAACCATAAATATGCTTAAGAGTCACACCATTGCTGCTGCCCCTTCTCCCATTGGTGACTCTATTCTTAAATCACCACCTACATATGATGGTTTTAATGATATGGAGTATATTAAGTAGGAAAGTGAAATAGATAATATTTTTGCTCAATGTCGTGTGAAAGACGAAAGATAAAAAATACAGCTAGTGTTTTAAAGAATCATGCTTTAATTTGGTGGATTAATTTTCATGTTAATGATAAACCTCACACATGGCCTGATATGAAAATTTTGATGAGAAAATAATTTGATTCTTCATGCCATATTGTCCCTTCTTGTGCGACTAACCTTTTGCAGGATAATGTGAGTTCTCCGCCACAACACCTTTTAAGTTCTCAAATGGTGAAAGCGGAGAACAATCAATGAAACAATTTATTTTGACTTGCGTTTATCGTAATGAAGAGACGTTGTCGGATCATCATTGATGGTGAGACTTGCTGCAATTTTGTTAGTTCTGAGTTGGTTGAGAAACTTTGCTTGGCCACAGAGCAACACCCATGTCCATATTATGTCCAATGGTCTAATTCCAGTGGTAAGTTTCAGGTAAATAAAATTTGCAAGATCTAATTTTCTCTTAGCAAGTATCATGATAGCGCTTATTTTGATATTGTGCCTATAGAAATAACTGCTTTGTTATTTGGTAAACCATGGGTACATGAAAACAATGCTTTGTACGATAATGCTGAATATATATATTCGTTCAAATATAATGGGTAGAAAGATCAAGTTGCTTGGTATGAATCCTGCTCAAATTTTAGAAATTGAACTTGCGAGGGAACAAACTAAGAAGATGGATGATATTAAAAATGATTTGAGTAATTTTAACGATGATATGCCTTCAGATAAATCCTAAGTTACCTTTATTGCAAGGTGATTGTACTGCTGATTCTTGTGATAAGAAAGAGTTGTGTGATGATACTGCTATTATTTCTGTGCCAATACATGAGAATAAACATGATATTAGTTCTTATAAAACAAATACGTATGCTGAAAATAAACATTTTCTCCTTATGCAAGTATGCATGATGAGCTGAACTTGTTATCTTCTTTAAGTACTTTGGGTTATATTGAATTGGATATTCTATGTAATCTAAACTATTTGGAGAAAAAACTTTTGTTCGTTGCTGATTTGCCATGGTTTTCTAAAAATATATATCATATTATTGGACAAGTATAACTAATGAAGGAGAATATATGGTGCATCGTGTTTATATATGTTCTAATTTTGACTCTCAATTTTATCGATGAACATCAAAATCAAGTAAACGGCTGCTGTAAAACTAACCGTATCATGTCGAGATCCACTTGTTCTTCTTTGTTTGATTTGTCACAACAGGGATCGATTTCAAGAAGGGGAGCATGCATGGATGATTTCACGAACTGCTACAATTAGTTCCACGCATGCATCGACGACTTTGAGTCGAGGACGACTCAAAAACAAGAAGAGGAGAAATGATGAGAACATGTACAATATGCATATGATCAAGACCCAAGAGAAGATGGAGTTTGAAGCCCAATCCGAGTTGAGGTCCAATTTATTTGCGAAGCCGGTTCGGACTGCAGGAGTAGGCCTCAGTAAAACGGACGCCCAGGCCACATACTGGACTCCAGTTTCAGGCGTTCTACATATCGACGGAAAGTTAAGGAGATAACCTTTCCAACCCATCTAGTCTCAGGCCCAAATAATCTCGGAGTCAACAGGAATCAGTCGAAACAACTTGACGAATCAGAATCTGTCAGGGTGCTGCTGGACCGGTTTTTGGGCCCGCTGGCCTTGTACGCCCTAGGGTTGCTTGGCCACCCCCTTGGCCGCCGTCTATACCTCTCTCTTGTATATATTCTGTAGCCATCATTAAGTTGGATGGATTTTGCTTAAGAGTATTCTGTCGTAAATAGTTCGCCATTCGTGTATTGGTTTGTGAAACCCCAACTTGTGCACAAGATTAATCTTGATTGCGTTTATTCCTCGTTCTTGCTTGTGTTCTCTCGGTTGCACTGTAGGAATGATAGCTTTCTTGGTGAGGTCGATTGCGCGCATCATGCAGTCAATATCCATCGGAACAGTGGTGTAGTGATTGTAAGGATTCGATCGATTGCTTGGAGCCTTCTTCACCAACGTCGAGTTCTCCACCCCTAAACTGATTTATCCATACCTCTCGGAAGATCGGGAACCCTATTCCCATCAACATGGCTTTCTTCCTTCATATCACAATTCATGGATATCTCCTTAAGTCATGCACTTCAGTTGCTCCTTAAGGATTCAGTTGGCAAAAGGGTCTAACATGGATTACATCAAGCGCTAGTCTGGGTTGATAATCATTGTAGTCCAAACGGGTGCAGATCGATATCTTGAATCGGGCCCTGTTAATCTGGCATGGGAATGGTGTGCAATTTCGGCCTGGGAATGGTGTGCGGTTTTGTCTGCTGCAATAACTCGAGAAGCATTCACTTGGACTTCGTCATTTTTCTCGAGTTATGCATGCAAAGTTGCGCTGAGAGCATACAAATCTGTTAGATGGAACTTATTCACACAGAAGTAATAGGAGTTGAAAACAGATCAGTAGTGGGATCGTCAACAATCAACAAGCATATTGGAGCGCAGTCAACAAGACTTGATTAATATAATCCAATCGATACAAGCGGCTCTTCAACAAAGAATCCATCCCTAAAACTATGCACCAGAGCTATGCCTAACTACTGCTACTTAAGCAGCAAGGCGGCGGCACTTCGCTAGTGGAAGACTGGCAGCATCGGCATCATCATTGCCGATGTCGTCGTCGCCGCTGCCGTCGCTGCTGTCGTGTCGTCGTCGTTGCTGTCGTCATCTTCGTCGTTGGATCTGTTACAGGACCCCATTGTAATCCTAGCCAAGCCTTCATTGTAATCTTGATAACTCAAAGCAACACAACTTGCCTGCAAAATAGGACGTAGGGTTTTACGCTTTCCGACGGCCCGAACCTGGTATAAATCTTGTTCTTCATCAGTGTTTCATGCGAACCATCGAGCTACAGTTGATCTCAGCCAACCACAAAAAGCACCACATGATACACCCCATGGTGCACTACTGGTACCAAACACTGACAGCAACCAAACAGGCCCTAAATACCCCATGGGGAGCTCATGTACATGGATGAAAAATAAGAAGTCTTAACTACATCACTACCAGTCCACACGATTGAGAGCTTTGTGGATTGGCCCTCGGGTTTTCTCCCCAACATGGGCTTCTCTCCCTCATTCTCACCTCGCCACTCTTCTTATTCTAAGTATAAGGTGGATAGGAGTAAGCCTATTGTTGCCTTCTTCTCCTTGCTTCATTGTACCCTCCAAATGAGCCCTAGGGTCCATTTTATAGCCTCCACTGAGTGAGGGAGCATTTATATACACCCTAGGTCGGTAAGTGGGCAAGGACGGTGGCTGGACAGGCCACATAGATGGTCTAGCGGCCATGCCCATGGCTGAGCAGCCATCCGATGCACTGCCTTATTGCATCCTTCGACTGAAAATCACTCTCCAAGTCGATGGCAGTTATGTCGGTAGTTGCACATGCAAAATGGGTAAAATGTATAGGTGGGTGGCCAAGTAAATGGTCAGGCGGCCACATGTTTTGCTCAGATTGGCTGCATGTTAACTCCCAAGGATTGTTGACTGCCCCATGTGTCGGCCTTCCGACCCTTCATTGCATTGGATAATTGATTGCACGATTGGATTTGGCTCACTTTGTTTTTCTTTGCATGCAGGTCGAAGGACGTGTCATTCTGGCCTCATAGCATGGCTGAATGACCATAGGTATCGCTGGGCGGCCATCTCTCTTAGGCCAACATGCTTCCTAGCCCTCCTGCCATTTAAGCTTGGTCAGGCGGTCAATTGTGATGGCCGGTCGACCATGAGGGGTGGCTAGGCAGCCAAGTTGACGGCGGGGCAGCCATGGGTGGTGGCCGATCGGCTAAGATGATGGCCAAGCAGTCATTGAGACGGCCGGCCGGGCACCTTTCGGTGGTTGCACGCCTTTAAACTTGCTACGGCCATAACTTTTGTGTTCGAACTCCGAATTAGGTGAACCGAAAGTCCATCTCAGTCATCTCGACGAGATCTTCGCATTCAAATATGTGATTTGAATAACCTTTGTTCCATGTCCATGTGATTCTTTGTTTCTTCCTTAGAGTTCTCATCAAGATGGACCCTTGTTTGTGTGGCTTTTGTTGCTCATTCACCATTAATGGAATTAGTGCATCAAATGACCTATGTTCCTTACAAAAGACAGATGCACAACACTTGTGGAACTTGTGAGTTCAAACAATAAATTCACATTGTTACCATCTCAAATTCCATTTATATTTGCAATTGTTAGGTGGTCAAAATGGTTTATAACAACCGCCAACAGTCCTCTCATGAGCTTTACTAATCCACTTTTCAAGCCTTCGATTTGAGCTTCCAAATCTTTCACTTCTGTCCCTTCACACTTAGCCAAGTTATTAGTAGCACGATGATCGGGGGACAAGATCATCACAAGAGGTAGAGACATTGACCTTGACCACATGTGAAGTGGAAGAGTGCTCAAGACTTGGGTCAATGATCTCATGGGTAATTTCAAGCTCTTGATACTTGTGAGTCAACTCTTTATGCTCTTGCATAAGCCTCTTGTACCTTCTCCTCATTTATCTTGCTAATTTCATGATTTTTGGAATGAGTCTTAACAAGCTCATTATGTTTGGCAAGTAAAGAGTTGTGAGAAGCCTCGAGATCAATGTGCAACTTCTATAGAGATGAGTTGCCCTCTACGAGTTGCTTGATATATGCTTTGGACTTTACTTGCTTCTTTAAGCAAGGCATTATGTCTTTCAATCAAATCATTGTGGGTCTCCTTTAACTTAGCTAGAGTGCTCTCAATATGCTTTACATTGCCTTTTTCCCTCTTGATCACCAAAACGTACTCCTCAATCAAAGAAGCAAGATTCATCGGGAGAAAGCACATCATCACTATCATCTAGCATGACTTGTTTTACCTTGGAGCCATTGGCCATGAGGCACATGAGTGGTGGAGGAAGTGATGGCCCCTTGGTGGAGATGGTGAAGCCCGACGAAGTCATCATCATCACTTGATTCTTCACTTGCATCTTCGTCGGTCACCTGCTCATTGGTTTCACACATGAAGCTTCTTTGAGGGCCCTTCTTTTTCTTAGGGAAGAGCTTAGCTTTAGGCTTACTCTTCTTCTTGTAGGAAAGGCTTAGCACTTTGGGCTTTTCATCCTCCTCTTCATCATCGGACTCTTCTTTCTTGTTCTTGCCCTTACGCTTGTACGGCTTGGGGCACTCATAGGAGATGTGGCCATTTTCACCACAATTGTATCATTTCTTCTTGCACATCTCTCCTTAACCAGAAAGCTTTCCTCTTGGAGTCAAAGTTGAACTTCTTGTTGATATTGGCATGAAGGCGGTTGAACTTCTTCATCATTAGTGCATGCTCAACATCATCATCCTCATCACTTGATTCATCACCATCCTCTTCTTGTTCTTCTTCACTTGAGGATCGTGGATGAAGGAGGATCACTTTCTTGGGAGTGAGGGCCATCTTGGTCTTGGCCTTGAGTGCCACGGTCTTACTAGATGAGGTCTCTTCCATCATCCCAAGGACCCCCATCTCATGAGCTCGAATTTGTCTCACCACTTCACTCACTTCAAGTGTGTCAAGATTTTCTTTTTGAAGCATGGTGTTGATGATGTTGTACTTGGGCTTGATAAGGATGCGGAGGATCTTCTGATTGATGGTGCCCTTGTCAAGTTTGCAAACACCAAGAGCATTAATGTCCTCAATGATGACATTCAAGTGTGAGTACATGGAATTACAATTTTCATAAGAAAGCATCTTGAAGTCACCATATTTAGCCGTAAGCACATGATATTTTTGCTCTGTAACTTTAGTGGTGCCTTCATAGATCTCAACAAGCTCAGCTCAAATATCAGATGCAATTAGTTTGCTTGAGACCCTAGCAAACACTGTCTTGGCTAATGCTCTCAAAGATAGCATTTCGATCCCTAGCATTCCACTTAACTAGGTCATTAGTGTGTGGCATGATAAACCCATGCTTGATGGCTTCCCACACTTCGAGGGCAAAGGACTCAAGGTATGCTCGCATGCGAGCTTTCCAATATCTAAAGTTCTTGCCATCGAAGTAGGGGACCGAGCCACCCATCTTGGACATATTGCTCTAAGCAGTGAAGCTTAGTGATCCAATGAGCAAAGAGGCTCTGGTACCACTCATAAGGATCTTATGCCCAAGAGAGGGGTGAATTGGGCTAATTTCAAACTCTAAATGCAAATGCTTAGCCTAACGATCTAGAATTAGCCCACTTCACCCTCTAGCGAAAACAACACTAAGAAACTAAACAAGAGCAGTGGTACATGTGCTAGTAGCAAAAGAAACACCTAGGACTACTCTAATGACCATACCAAGGGACATACTAGCCAAGAAGAGGCTAAGACATGGTAATTACGAGATGCATACAATGAAAATGCAAATAAGAGAAAGCATTAAGTAGAAAGGCTAGGGGGAGAAACAACTTGATTATTTCCCTGGTGTCAAAGGTTTGGCACCCTCCCCTAGTCCGCGTTGCAGCACACCATGTGTGTTTCGCCACCTCCCATGCTTGTGGGCACTCACTAAGAGTCTCCATTCACCATCCTAGCAAGTTGGAGCTTAAGCCTTGTACAACCTTGTTCTTTGTGCTTCCACAATCTCCTTGGCAAGTTCCGAAGAACTCACCTCGTTCACCAAGTCTGCCTAGGTGCTGCCAAACACCAAGAGTAACAAGCCTTCGGTCTTTGCTTGATCTTGATCCTCACCGAGATGGATGCACACAAGGCTCTAGATCTAGTCTTGCTCTTAAATGTGTGAATATATGAGTGGTTGATGTAAAGGGTGAAGCACAATTGGCTCTCTGTGTTCGTGAAGTAGTTGGATGTCAAAGAGCATGAAGAGAACTCAAGGAACCCATATATATAGCCCTCAATCTAAGAGAGTCATTGCAAAGAAAGGGTTGCTGACATAGTGAAGACTAGACAGTTTGCTCCATTGCTTTTCTCCTACTTCGGACAGTCCGATCTATTCACTTTTCCAACCTGTTGAGACCTTTAGATGTCACTTGTCCTTTTGTCTGGTCAATTGTTTGGTCTTTGAGATCGGACGGTACTGGTCCATACAACCAAGTGGACTTTGGAAACTAGCCATTGAGGTGACGTCATTTATTGTCTGCTTCTTTGTCCGGTTTGTTGGATCGATCAATCCGGTCCATGGTGTCGGTGTTTAGTACCGGCGAATGCACCTACTAGATGTATCAGCGGGATGCTTTTTTCGGGAGTCTGGATCAATACGTAGCTCGATGGTCACACATAACACAGGGAAAACACTGATTTATACAGGTTCGAGCCGCTAAATTGCATAATACCCTACTCCTATGTGGGGTGGTTTGTATTGCTTTGAGTATGTATGAGGGCTAGAGAGATTAGAGGATCTGACTGAGGTCGAGAGAGTTGTTTGGGAGGAGTCCCTAGCCCGCCTTATATAGTCCGGCGAAATACGAGATGCAACTGAAAAGAATTGACTCGGCGAAACACGAGATGTGACAGAAAAGCTTGTCAAGGCGCACAATGTGCTAGAAAATAATTCGAGAAAACTATACGAGGTACAAAATATTTCAGCTTACCGAGGTACATAATGCATGGTTTGAATGAACAGAAATAATCTGAGGAATACGAAACACCGAGTGATCCAGAAATAATCTGAGTAAACTGAAATAACATGACTGATCAGAAATAATAATGTTGAAATAATATGAGTAGTTGAGTGATCTTAAAATAATAATCCTGAAATAATATGAATGATCCAGAAATAATATGAGTAATCAGAATTGATTCGAGTAATCCCAAGTGATCAGGATGAGGGACCAAAACTAGTATAAATAATCTAAAGATTATCCGGATGAATCCAGAAATAATATAGATAATACTAGTGATCCATAAGAATATTGAATTGATTCAATAACTCAGATATTACAGAAATAACTTCAATTGATCCACATGTCCTGGATAATCGAGGAATAATTTAATTATGGAAGATTATAGCAAACCACTTGGATTAGTAGGACTCACTCCGATCAGCTGATGGCTCATTGGCCCTTTGCCACAGGCAGCGGAAATTAGAGATCAATGACGGCGCAGGCATGCTGCAGTGTGCTGATGGCTCGTTGCTCTTCGCCATGATTAGCGGAAATTAGAGATAGTCTATGATATCGCAGATATGCTGCTTCGACATATTACGAATATTTACGCTGATATGAAATATTTTTCTGAAATAATAATCAGCGAAATAATACGAGCTAGTATTGTTTGCAACTGAGGATGCTCATAGATAAATAATATTGGAGATCCGGACGAGATAGACGCATAGAAGAAAATTTAATTAGCATATTTAAATGCATAATTAAATAGATGACTTAGCTGTTTGAGCAGACCAATTAGAAGCTCTGAGCGCAGGCCATTGGATGATGAGATAATAGATGCTTGGTTGATGTGTGCACACGATGGAAATTTGCCGGTGATAGCTGATCGGATCCACATGATGAGGTTATAGACAGAATCCGGCCCCATAATTAGGCCCTGACGTATAGCGATAACCCCGATCTAGTATTCTTGACAATCTTCTTCTTCGTATTGGATACACGATTAAAGAACGGATCCCAAATAAATTACTGCTGCTGCTGCACGATCAGATTAGGTCAGAATTCCGAGCCGAACTCCGCTATTTATTCTTGCACGCTGATCTTATCTTCTGCTTTAATTGCCTTCGTTGGATTTCCTTTTTCCTCTTGATTCACGTATATCACCAAGATAGCTGCACGTTTTCTTGCCGGACTCTGATATCTGATACGACCACGATGTAGTAGGCTTGTATTTACATATGGATCTTGATTTGCTTTTGTTAGCTTGACTCTGATCTCAGAACCGGTGCTGGTTGTTGGCTTCTGCCCCCGAGGTTACAGATGGGATCTGCTCCGTCCTGAACTTTGAAC
This sequence comes from Paspalum vaginatum, assembly GCA_030272315.1. Taxonomy (NCBI): domain Eukaryota; kingdom Viridiplantae; phylum Streptophyta; class Magnoliopsida; order Poales; family Poaceae; genus Paspalum; species Paspalum vaginatum. The sequence continues at coordinate 29,470,820 of CM059018.1, read as the reverse complement.
TTTTTCTGAAGACGACGGTCCAGGAGTTAGCGATGTTGTTGAAGCAGACACTCCTATCTAGCGCATCAAGTATCGGTGTTTAGTACCGGCAATGCACTACGGAATGTATCACGGGATGCTTTTTAGACGTATGGATTAACACGTAGCTCTATGGTCGCATAGAACATAGGGAAAACCATGATTTATACAGGTTCGGGCTGCTAAATTACGCAATACCTTACATCCTATGTGCGGTGGTTTGTATTGCTTTGAGTACGTATGAGGGCTGGAGAGATTAGAGGATCTGTTTGAGGTCGAGAGAGATGTTTGAGAGGAGTTTTAGCCCGCCTTATATAGTTTGGTATGGTTTGGGTTACAAGTCGGTTTTCTTCTATATCTGCTAGTCGGTTTAGATTATAAGAGATCAAATAGAATCTGCCATCCATATCTTTTCCTAAAAAGTCCTTGTCATGCCGTGCCAAGGCATTCGGCGCGTCAAGCCCAAGTCAGCCAGCCGGCTCCTGGGTTAGGGCTTTTCGACGACCCACGCAGAGAATACGCTTTATGAGGACCCATGGGATATCTATCCCCCACGCATGGGTCACTTGGAACCTCGGTAAAATCATAGCTTTGGATTTCCTTTCGAGTCTATAGGATCGGACAGTCCGGTCCGTATTACAATGATTTTCCCCTCGAAGTGCGTAGCTTCAATTTTCTTTGTCCTGAAGCATTGTCGGGTTACACTAAATCGGACAATTTGATTTGATGATTTGGATGGCACTTTTTCTGAAAATTTTCAAGCCTGAGTGCGTTTGTCCGATCTATTCATTTTTGCTAGCTTCAGACGGTCCGGTCCATACAAGAAAAAAATTGACTTTTGTTTTTCCTCAAGTATTTTGATTTGAAATTTGGTTTCTTTGGACCTTGAGCCTTTATTGCTTGCACCTTCTCTGCTTTTGTGTCTTTTGGCTTATATGTACATCTATACTTGGCATATCTCAAGATCAAGCTTCAACCATTGACCACCCTTAATAGTGCGGACACTAGAAAACTATAAAACACTATCTAAGCATGGATCATTCATCACCTTTGATCCTTCACTCCAGAAAAGTCCTTAGCCTTCAAGATACGGATGAAACCATGTCCGCCTTCAAGAGAATAAGCAACCAAGTTGGGGGCCACACACATTATCCAATGAGCAACCATATAAAATTAACACATTAAACATGTACTCAAAACTCATTAAACCACAATTAAGCTTGCCATCCAATCAATGAAACTCACCTAGGGGTCTAGATGCTTACGGAGGCTCGTAGGCGTTAGCTAGGCTCTTTTTCGGTGGCCAACTATCTACCCCTGGCCCCTCGTGACCGCTAGAATTTCGCTCAGCCAAGATCCTAATTGTTTGTTTGAATCCCCTTAGTCTAGTCACGAGTCTTTGCAGCCGAATAAAATAGATTTTGGAAACTTAATCTCACTCAATGTCCTCCTAAGCAACTATATCTATCTACTGACATCTTTAGTAGCTGACTTACCTCTCCACCATACACCTAACATTTAACATTTACCCCTATTTGACTACTGGTTGGTATATTTATCTAAGTCTACAGTTCATGAGAATTGAGTTCATTCAATTACACTCTCTGGCCTACTGCTTCTTTGTGGAAAAATATGGTACTTTGGAATACTTTGGATAAAAGGCTACAGCGGTTTGCGTGTGCTTGCGGAGTAAAATCTGTTTAGGCTAAGAGACACCAACAGTTAGACGGTGATGAATCCCATCAAGCTTGTGGCGGATGGCATCGTGGTGCTCTCCGTCACTGTGTCCCGCGACGGTAGGGCTACCGCATTCCTGTCCATGATGCTCACCAACCTTGCCACTGTTGACATCAACAAGTGCACCATCGGTCATCCCGGTGCCGGTGGACTGCCCGCCACGGCCCTCTACAAGCTCTATAAGCTGCTAGAGAACCGCCGTCATGCGGTGTGCAAGGGTGTGGTGCCCGTGCTCGCGAGCTTCACTATGATGGATCCGCACATGCTGTTGAGGTGCTCGACCTCTTTGCCACTTGCTAGAGGGGCGCAAGGAGCTTTGCATGATCCCGATGTCATATTGTGCTCACAGGCGTCGCCAGGAGCGGCAGGGAAGAAACGAAGGGACAAAAGTGTAACTTCACTTGGGTTTGTTACTGAAAACTTAGATAGAGAGAGTCCATCAAACAAAACGAAGCCAAATCGGCGAGGCACAAGGATTGGGTGTCAAACTATCTCCAGCAGACTACCTATTCACTTTGCTTATCACTATTCCCACACTATTCTCACTCTATCTATAGTAGCGCTACAATGTTATTTTGTAGTATAAGCAGCCTTTTCAGCCGGCCTGATCGAGACACCCTCAAATATCAAGGGTTCATTGGATACATGCCATTATAATTTTCGCCGTTTGAAATCTGTCATTGTTTTTCTACTTATTGCACACAGGCCGTTACAATTATTCATACCTTTGAAATATGCCATCGGATACGTATCTGAAGGCATTGGGCCCACACGTAGCGTATACATCTCCGTATTTACGAAAACGCCACTCCCTGCCCCTCTCTCTTACATTGCGGGTCCACTTGTCAGCATCATCTTCTTTCTCCCCCCTTCTTCCCCAACCGATCCTCCTCTTTTCGACATTGGCCATGCGCCCCTCCCCTGCCTCTGACCAGCGTGCTGGTGCCCCCGCCTAGCCTCCCACCCATGCGGCCGGCTGGCCTCTCCCCGCCTCCCGCACTGGCGGCGGCGGCCCCTCCCTGCCTCCCGCGTGGGCGCCGGTGGCCCCCGCCCCGCCTCCCTCTAGCGCGTCAGCAGCCCCGCCCAGCCTCCCACGAGCGCGCCTTTGGCCACTCCCCCGCCTCCCTCAGTGGGCGCCGACTTCTACTCCCCACCTTCACCGCGTGCGCTAGTGGCCTCTCCCTTGCCTCCCTCCTACGCGTTGGTGGCCTCTCCCCTGCCTCCCTCCTACGCAAGACCCTCCCCTCCACCTCTCCGCTCACCTCCACTGCCACTGGTCACTGCCTGCTCCGGCTTCATGGCTGCCTACACGAGCTCGCTGAGGCCGCATGCGTGAGTAGAGATGATGGAGAAGGAGATGTTGACAGGTGGGTCCATGGTGTAAGAGAGAGGTAGGGAGTGTCATTTTCGTAAATATGGAGACGTATACACCATGTGTGGGCCAATGGCTTCAGATACATATCCAATGACATATTTCAAAGGTATAGAAAATTATAATAGCCCGTGTGCAATAATAGACTAACAATGACATATTTCAAAACGGTGGAAATTATAATGGCATGTATCCAATTAATCCAATATTCAAATCTCTCGCGGCTCTCGACGGGGAAAGAGTCTTTCTTTTTTCACTAACAATTGATCCGTGCGTTGTTACTGGACAAATACCATTTTTCAAAAGTACCGAAATGCAAATAAAGTGACAATATTACGAGGAAATCTAGAATATAAAACTCTCTTAGAGAACAAATATGTGAAAGCAACCGGCTTAGTTAGAAACATACAAATAAAAAATATGAAACAAATTGTACTCAAGTGTCTACAAGTGGGAACATACAAGTATGAAGTAACCACGGCCATTAAGCTAAATGGAAACATACAAACGAGTTTTGAGGCCAATACAGTTAATTGCAGTACGCTCGTAGAGGAAGCGAACTAAACTTGTTGTGACCTATTCTTGAATCGCACAGTTGTGAGGCTACTGATTTGTTAAAGCCTGTCTATACCCTGCAACAAAGTACTACTGGATTAGTTCTGCGCAACTGCAGTAAATTCAGAACACTTGGACGGAATTAGTGGTCTATAACAGCGTGGACAGAAATTATTGACACATCTTAGGATTTCAGGCAGAGTATCCAGTTCATTTCATTTTTGAGACATTATATGGTGAGAGGAACCATCTAACTGGAAAATAAACCCTAACCATTTAAATAGCAATGCTACTGACATTAAGGCTCATTGTTCTGCACTTGTTTTTATTTCTACATCCACCTAGCCATGCTTATTTGGTTATCTGTTCTCGCACTGCATAGTCCTCATAGATACTAACCATCGAGCAAATGGTGTGCATCCATAATCTCAATCCATGAACGTCCAGCATAAGAGAGAAAGGAAGCAAGAAATTGACAATTAACGAACCGAACATGCTCTGTTATATGGTAAGTGCTTCTTAATGTTTGTGGGTGGCTAATGAACCCGAATTCAAAGACAGTAAGAAAGCTAGCAGCAGCTTCCTTCATTTTTTTTTTCAAAACATAGATTTATGCATTACAAAGCCTCCAGTTCTGCCGAGAATCCTTTTACAGCAGTAGAATCAACACCATGTTACATTTTTACTTTTGCAGTTTTGCTTGATTCCCAATCATTATTCCTATGTTATTATCGTGTTAACTGTTGAGTAATTTTGGTAGCACTATTTTAACTTAGGTTGATGCATTCTTTTTTAGTAGAATCTTTACCTGCTCAAGTGAAATAGCATAAAATTTCCTTAACCACTTATTTGACTCAAATATGTGCAACAAATTTACTCTCTTCAGCGTATTCATTTCCTGTTAACCTACAATAGAGAATAACTTTTTTGCTGCACATTTTAATTATCATGATATATAGTAAGCTAAAGCTACCATTTATCTTGCCTCTATAGACCATGTTTGTTTCGGCTTAAAATCAGATTTTGGACCATATACCTGCGAAAATCACATTCAAACGTTTTGTTTGCGGGAACAATGTGGTCCGGGCATCTGGAGTGTCGGACGCTCGGCGCCCGACCGCTTTTTTTTCTATTTTTTTCGTTCTTACTATTTCAATTATGTTTTGTTAATTAATTTTTTGCCACATGGTCTATTATGACATGTTGCGGTAGTTAAATAAATATGTTATTGAAGTTGCAAAAGTTGATTTTTAATATTGCGTATACTATTTTCTCGATATTCAGAATATCAATTTACACTGTTCCAACCATAGAGCCTTTGTTTATACTAGTATTACGAAATGTTGCTGTACTTAAATGGTTGTTTTGTGAAGCACACAACGATGTTTGTTGTGGGAATCTTTCTGATGAACACGAATTTTTAGTTAGTTATTGATGTTGAAAAAGTTAAATTTTAGTGTTGCATACACTATTTTTCGGTGTTAAAGATATGCATTTTGAATATTGTTGTGGTGGGGATTTTCTCTTGAATCGGGATGAACGTGAACGATTTTTTTATTAAAGTTATTGATGTTACAAAAGTTGAATTTTATTTTTGCGCGCACTATTTTTTGGTGTTGAAGATATACATTTTCAATGTTGCACCGAATCTTGCTACTTTTTTGGTGTTGAAGATATACATTTTCAATGTTGCACCGAATCTTGCAGTAGCTTCTCTTGAATATGGATAGATGGATTTTTTATTCAATTTATGAATGTTGTGATAGTTGAATTCGAATATTGTATATACTATTTTTCGATGTTGAAAATATGCATTTTCAATGGTGCGCAGATCTTGCTTTTGGTTTTCCATGTTGCGTGAAACATAACCTGATATTGTGGTGGGATTTTTATCATTACGTAGACTATTCTTCGATTCTTCGATGTCGAGGATTTGTGAAACCGTCTGAGCGCTAGCCCGCTCACCCTGGAATCCACCTCTCTCGGTTAACGTGTACGCAGACGCTAGCACTAAACCTTAAAGCCTAAACCCTTCGGCCTCCGCTCGCCCAACGCTAGCAATTCCCCCCCTCCCTGCGTCCGAGCGCCTCCACTCCGGTCGGGATCTCCGCCGCCACCTCCGCAACGCCCGCGACCTGCCTCTGCTTGCCACCTCGTGCCTCCAAGCTGGCCACTTTTGGCTGCCACCTTCGCCGCCGGTCTGTGTCCTCCGCGCTGCAGGTTCGCCTCCACGCGGTCCCCGGGCCGCCGCCTCCTCCTCCGGGCTGCCGGGCATACTCCTCCGCTTCCACGCCACCGGGTACGCTCCGCGGAGGAGGCAGCTAGCAAGCGGTGAGGGTCGGCGTGGGGGAGAGGTGGGGCGCGGCGGTCAGCGGGTGGTGCGGGGTGGCGCGCAGGTGAGTGGGTGTGGGAGCGGGAGTGGGAGTGCGCTGGGGGCGACGGATCGGGAACGATGGCAAGTTGGAACCGTATAAACTTTGGAAGAAGTCCACATTACCTCCCTCGTCTCTTCCCGTAGTTTGAGTTTCAACCTCAACCTCTAAAACCATTCAACTTACACCCCTCAACTCTTGAAACCGGTCAAATTACCCCCTCAAGATGTCTCACAGGACGGTTTTCTCCTGACATATGGGTCCCACTTTTACTTTACCTTGCTGACAGGTGGGTCCCACCTCCACCTCTTCTTCTTCCTCCCTCCTTCCCATGGACATGGACATGACAAGCTCAATCTCTCCGCACTGCTTCCCCCACCATGGCGAGCTCGACCTATCTGGGGAGCGCCTACCGCTAGGTCGCCTTGGCCAAGCTTGGCTTGATCTTGCGGCCCTGCCTGCTCCGGACTAGCAGCCACACGCACCACAGTCTAGCAGCCTCTTTCAGCCACCTCGCCGCACACCCAGCGCGCTCCCTCACGATGCCGCTGCCCCTTTCCATCACCGGATCGACGCACGGGCCGCTGGTCTGGGAAAGAATCCCCATTGTGCGAAACACCTTCCCCAACCCTCTCCACCGCTGCCGACTCCTCCTCGCGTGGATCCGCGTGCACAAAGCATGGCCGGCCGCGCTCCTCTGCTCCCTCGTGAAAGGCTGAAGAAGATGCGGACCGGCACTGCCTCGTCTTCTTCCACTATTTCCCTTCATCCTTCGACTCCCCGCGGCTCCAATCCTACCTCCACTGAGCGCCGCCCCTCGTCAACACCACGCCGTTGGCCATCACCGTGGAGGACCCCCTCCGGGCCGTCCCCATGCCTCCACTCCCCCTCCTCCGGGCTCGGCTTGTCCTCGCGCAGCCTGCGTGCCCGATAGTGCCCCCTTCTTCGCCAGTGCCGCCAGATCGAGGTGTGCCGGTGGCGGACAAGGTGGGGGCGGTGAGGTCATGGGCACGGTGGGGGAGCCGGCGCCGCCCGTCTAGGCGCGCGACGCCTTCCCGAACCCTCCCGGTGCGCTGGTTGGCAAGTTGCTAGAGCTCACAGGGGCGGTAGGAATGTAGCGAGGAGAGAAGTGGAGGGAGGAGGAAGAAGAGGTGAAAGTGGAACCCACCTATCGGCGAGATAAGGTAAAAGTGGGATCTACGTGTCAGGAGAAACCACCGGATGAAACAGCTTGAGAGTGTAATTTGATCGGTTTCGAGAGGAGTCGAACCGTTTTGGAGTTTTGAGTTGAAACTCGGACGAGACAAAGGGGTAATATGGATTTCATAAACTTAAGAGGGGTAGATATAAGGTTCGCCGGATAGGCCAGTGTCCCCCGCAGCTAGGGTTTTGCAAAATCCCCAACCCTGTCCAGCCGCCGCCGCCGCGCCGCCGGCGTAGCCGGGGGCAGGTGCTGAAGGGATGGCAAACCGCACGGACCCCCTCGCGAAGAGCATCCACGGGACGAACCCGCAGAACCTGGTGGAGAAGATCGTGCGCTCCAAGATCTACCAGAGCACCTACTGGAAGGAGCAATGCTTCGGCCTCACCGCCGAAACGCTGGTCGACAAGGCTATGGAGCTCGACCACACAGGCGGCACCTACGGCGGCAACCGCAAGCCCACCCCGTTCCTCTGTCTCGCGCTCAAGATGCTAGCAGATCCAGCCTGACAAGGACATAGTTGTTGAGTTCATTAAGAACGAGGACTATAAGTACGCTCGGTTCCTCCTATCCGCTAATTTTGTAGGGAATTGCCTTCTTTTTTCTTGTGGTGTTTTCCCCATTCAAACAACCCAACAATTCCTCGTCTTTTTAATTGAGATGTCATTGATGTTGCTGTCCCGCGTTTTCTTGTAGGTATGTTCGCGTTCTTGGGGCGTTCTACCTGCGCCTCACTGGTACCGTCGCTGACGTCTACCAGTACCTTGAGCCGCTCTACAACGACTACCGCAAGATCAGGCACAAGCTCAGCGATGGAAGTATGCACCATTGTCCCCAAACATATATATCTTTCTTTTTGTCCTTCTCAAAACTCAACATTTTTCACACCAGTACTTATAAGTAAACTAGGCGTGTAGACATTCGTGCTTGCATTTACAACGATGTTCATTTTACATACCAGATTTCACACTTACCCATGTTGATGAGTTCATTGATGAGTTGCTGACCAAGGACTACTCCTGCGATACAGCCCTGCCCCGCATCCAGAAAAGGTTTGTTTGAATTCCAGTTGATCATTGAGTCTCTGCCATGATGTAATTATTTTGGTTGTGGCATTTTACATTGGCATACTCATATTTAAGCAATCTGCAGCGCTCAATTTCATCTGATGTATGGACTTTTGTGGATTGTTTAAACAGATGGGTTCTTGAAGCGTCTGGAACTCTAGAACCAAGAAGAAGTGCACTTGAGGATGATTTTGAGGAAGAAGAGGAAGACAAGGAGGAGGAACAACCTATGGAAATTGATGAGCCTAACGGCCGTGAAAAGGTGAGCACACTTGTGAATCTCCAGTGAATCTTACCAAGTTTATTAATATGGCATGCTGAATCCATTTTTGTCCTCTCTTCAGGATAATCATCGTGGAAGAAGCCCTGCAAGGGAACGAGATAGGGACCGGGATCGAGACAGGAAACATGAAAGGCATCACAGGTATGCTGCTCTTTGTGAATTGCATGTCTGCACTCATATGGTTCATTAATGTAAATAGCATCAATATTGCTTCTGCGAAAATAAAAAACAGATTAGTGTAAAAAAGAACAGAGATCATTTGACCTAAGCTGTCAGTAATCTTTTTATCTTTTGATTTGTATGGTGTCTGAAATTTCAAGCTAACAATGTTGTAAAATGCTTATTGACTCACTAGGTATATGCCCGCGTGTTGCCACGGAACACATATGAGAATGAAAAATAATATTTTCAGCCACATTTGTTTCCTACCGGTGTCAAGAATCGCAATATTTTCTTGGCCAAGAAGATTGATGTTTGAGTACCGACCAATTAGATTATGACATACTACTTCCGTTTTCGAATATTTGTCGCCCACTAGTTCAATTTTGAACTAAACTGCGACAAATAAAAAAACAGAGGGAGTAATTTTAAAGGCATTAAATGAGGTCAATGAAAAATTGGATCATAGAAGTTTTATCCATGAGGAATACATCACTCAATGAACCGTTCTTAATCGTTATAACAACACATGAACAAGGGCAGGACAGGTAAACAAAAGGTTGTATATCAACATCAATGACGATAGAAATATTAGAGCAACTGTAAATAAACTAAATTCATTCAATACAGTTTGCAGAAAAAGGAAATAAGGAGAGAGAAATCTTAGGTCTGTTTAGATGTACACTTCACCAGAATATTCTTTGCCCTGTAAACTTTTAAAGAAAAAAAGGAGAAGAAACAGGTTGAAACAAAAGAACCAAATTACAAACTTGACGTAAATGCCGTTTTTAGTTTCAGAACAGGAGTTCTCTCCCAGTCAAGTTTTTAAAACTGAAGCTTTTCTACACTCCCGGCCCGTCTCTCCCATTTTTTGAGCTCATCGTTATTGGGGTCCTGCTGTCCTATAACTTTTTTTCTCGAGCGATGTCTATCCTACAACTGGCGACACATTATACTTTAGTTCTAATTTCATTTTAGTAGAAGAATATATTTGTTCGAAATCACATAAACCCATGCTGCTAAAAGCCAAATTCTTTTCCTCCCTTCTTTCGCCAAAATTTAGATTTCTCAGGTATCAACACTATGCAACTAAATCTGAAAAATCATTCAATCCAGTACAGCCCAGCAAATTTTATCCTAAAACTCTGGTACAGGGATTAAAGGGTCTCTCTCTCTTTTTCTCGACTGACCTAATTCCAAAGCAAAGCATCAAGAAAATATTTTTGCTCTAGAAACATTTGTCTGGTTCTGTTTGTGGGCATCGGCAGCAGTTACTGAAATGAGCAGTGTATACCAATCCCAGGATAGCACATAAGAAGGCACACTTCTCTATAGGAACTCACCAGAATGATGTCCAGATAATAACTTGGAGAAGCAAGCAAGACAGAACTCTAGTCCATGGTGTAATAGCTCCAACTACCCCAAGAGGCTGTAGGGCAAAGTAAAAAAAAAACAGAGGAATGTTGAGATTATGATTTGTAAATCTCCATGTGGTGATAAATACCCAAATGAAAGATTAAAAAGACCACACATGTTCAGAGACTAAAAAGACCACACATGTTCAGAAGTCAGCACGCCAGGTCAAGAAAATGAACTGCCTTTATACATTGGACCTGCTATTGTTTGTCTGACAACAGGAATGCATGATACTCTTTTTAATATGAAGCAAAAATGGAATAAATTAAAGTTTGAACTCCCTGGAAAATGATGAAGGCTTGGAGACATAGTGCTGCCAAAGAGAATAGGTGCATAATGAAACCTTGAATTTAGGCTCGTCGAGATATCATGCATGATGCCAAGAACACCAAAGCGATGGTTACTGGACAGCACCTCATGGGCGAAGGAGGCTGCAGCTTGCTTCCTAATGTTAGTCAAGGAAAACAGTGAGTTGTCATGGTTAAAACATAGAAAAGTTCCTATGTAATCATATAGTATGTCGAGGTCACCATTACAAAAAGACTTTAAAGAGGAAAACTCAGTGTGGAACCGTAGAATTATATATTTCATCAAACTGTTCCCTTTACAAATAATAACAGCCATCAAAACTCAAGTCTAGGAAAATAAAGGAGTTTTTTAATCAGAATTTAAAGCTTTCACACTAAGCATTGTTGAGCTTGAGCAAACCAAAATTAAACAGTCTATGTGAAATAATGAAGGGAATATCAACAGTGAAAGGGGAGCAATAATAACTAATGTAAAATAAGAAAAGACAGAGGAACATGCACCTGACATATGGACATATGGTCTATGGTTGTGCAATGTTTCAGCTCACATATCTATCTGATAGGGAGTAGGGATCCAAAAAGGCAGTCATGATTATGTTACAATATCAGCCCCATGGGAACATATTTAAACTTGATACTTAATCATATCAGCTAGTGCATTTCTAATAATAAAAGAGTCAAGCATCTCATCATATATCTATCACCTGTCACCAGTATATTTATTCGTGTTTTCATTGTCTAGTAGCCATCTAACATTACTTTTTCACTCTTTGTTTTTCTTTTCCAATGAGACATTCAAGGACATGAAAAACTGCTACTGAAAACCAGCTGCTCTACTGTTGAATCTGCATCTGAACTTTAAGGAATGAAAAAAGATGCTGCAAACCAGTACATGGAAATGGCAGCAGTAGCTGGCTAGCTGCTACTCTTGATCGCCTAAACTGAACATAAATGATGTTAAGATTAAGAAAGACCTTCATTCACCTGTTCATACTTCAGGTTTGCATTAAAGCAAGTAATATATAATGAACACATGCAACTCATTAACTCTTTTAGAACCAAAGTAAACAAATCAAACAAACAATTGCGAGTTCAGTGAACAGAGTACAGATACCATGATTTTGACGAATTTCTTATTGTAACAGTGTAACCTGCTAGCTATGAACACATGCCAGTGAATTAGCATGGTACACTAAAATCATGCTGCTTAACACAAAGGACCCTAACTCGTTCACTCTATTACTCTATTTGTTGTATGATCTGTGTCCTTGTATTGGACTCTTTGCCCATTTAGATGAATAGCAGTATTAATAAAACCGGGCAATGAAACTACATTGTTTCTTTTTATGCATAATCATCTATTCTGCTGGAACAATCACATAAGCCATCAGGGATTGCAGCAGTAATCAACTAATCAAGGGCATGTATCCTTCGGAATTACTTGCCACTGTAACAACAGTAGGATGCATGCTGGCTTTACCTCCTGGTATATACGCGATCTGCTGAAACCTCCTGGTACGTGATCTGCTGAAACTTGTCAGTTGTACCGCGAGCAACGACGACTCCCTGACGGAGAGGCCAACGTGGTCGACGGTGGCGTGACGGGTGCGCGGCCAACCGGTAGGCCAAAGCGATTAGGGTGGGGTCTATGTGCGGAGGGCGCGGGCAGGGGGGGCGGGGACCGGGCGAGGCTGCGGCCATGGCAGCCGTCGCAGCGGCGGACGGGGCGCGACGTGGCGGCAGGCAGGTCGGGTTGAGGCGTGGGGCGCTCGGGGGGGGGGGGCGACGTGGGCAGAGGGCGCGCGGTTACGAGTCGTCGGAGCGGAGCAAAAAAGGCGAGCGGAAGGATTAGGTGACAGGTGCCCCCTTACTGCCTTAATAAGTTGTAGAGATTAAGGATCCTGAAGTCTACCATTTTTACTTTTTGTTAATGTGCATACTTGACTGTTAAAGGATGTAGTAAACCAAGCATTTTCTATCTTTGTTTTGGTAGCTCCAAAATAAAAATAAAATATGGCTTACGATCACCAAGGTTCAAGAAATCGCTACGCGCTATGGGCGTGCTGGAGCAGGGAAAAAGAGTAAGCGTGATTAAACGTGATTAAGCGTTTGTATTAATATTGCAAAAAAATAAAAAAGGTGGTTTTCAAGAGGTCTTACATTACAGCATAGCACAAGAACAAGCACAATCCTACACCACAAGAACAAGCACAATCCTACAGCAATCAGCAAAGCAAGGCACAAGAACAATCCTACAGGGCACATGCTACAATCCTAACTGATACACAACCACAAGAACAAGAAGAAATAGGACCGAGTATAGGCGTATATCAATCCATAGACGAACAGAAGATTACTTGAATAGCAAGGCGCCGACGGGCAGTCCTGGTGGACAGGCAGGCCGGTGGCGGGAAGGCACAACCATGGAGAGGCTGGCCGACGGCAGGAAGGCTGGCCGGCAGCGGGTACGCATGGAGGTGCAGAGGCTGGCCGGCAGCGGGGAGGCGGGCCGGCGGTGAGGAGGAGAGGCTGGCCGGCGGCGGGGAGGCAGGGAGGTGCGGCGGACGAGCAGGGCAGGCGCGGCGGACAAGGAGGGCTAACGTGGCGAGTGAGACGGGCAGGGTGGGCGGACAAGGGCGAGTGGACAAGAATAATGGCGGCGGACGAGCAGGGCGGGCGCAGCGACACAATCACGGCTCGCGCTTCGCCAATCCTTCCCGTTCCCGCATGCGGCTCGCCAACCTTTTCCTGCTCGCTAGACTGCGTTGATGAATTTCCACGCGATTGTGTGCCGCGTTTCACGCTATTACGCGGCGGTGCGTGATTAACCACGCTCAATGATTAATGGGGCTATTAAGTGGTAATTGACGCGTTGACCCTAATTGACGCGCTGACCCTCGCATAGCGCGTAATAACGATTAATCTTCGCGATTAATCGTGATTTCTTGAACCTTGACGATCACTATGGAACATACATCGCCGTCATTTTGCAGAATTCTATTCTTACTGATGTTCTTTGGTAGCTCCATCATGCTTAGTCAGATTAAGTAGGACAAAGAAGGCTTTTGAAGCTATAGGCATATGTGATTTTTGTTGTGTCTTATTGCAGAGTAAAAACCTGTTTAGATTTGTCATAATGTTACATGGCAGAATGTGAATCAAAGGATACCTTCTTGTTTTGGTCTAACTTCAAAAATGTTCTTATGACTGATAAAAATACATTGCTAAGTTTGCGACATCTAATCTAGATGCTTTTGGCTCCAATTCTTGATATCATATACTGGAAGCCTGTTACTGTATCATTGCAGTGTTGCATATCAGTGTTACTGCCATGGCATGTTAATACCAAGAGCCATTGGTAGGTAAACCTGCTTCCGAGAGTGAAAATTGTGGCTCTGCCAGGTTTCTCTGCACTGATAGTGTGCAGTGAGAAGTATGATGGGTCAAACAGATACACAGTCACAAGTAATTCGAGAGAAACGTCTTGTTTCTTGAATTGCAATGCTCTTGTTTTAGTGCATACTAGTGTCTTTTTCTTTTCTTTTTGTATATTTTCCAGCTGCTTTGGCTAACGCTTTTCAGGTTTTCAAAAGTAAAGCTTGCTTGCCATCATGAAAATGTTGAGTAACATTTGTTTGGTTTCTGTGAAGCACTTGCATACTTTGTTCCTGTATAAATGGTGTATAAGGCCATTGGGAATTTTTTTCTTGAGTTTAGTGGTAAATTTGATTTGAGAATTTTGTTGTTCCCTCATGATTGCAGTGACTATTGGTGCTCGTTGATTTGACCACCTGTAGATAATAATTTTCACCTCTGTTTTACAGGGACCGAGATTATGATAGATACCAGGATTATGATAGGGACTATGGGAGAGGAAGGGAAAGAGATCGAGATAGAGACCGTGAAAGGGACAGAAACCGAGATAGGGATCGAGATCGTCACCGTCTGCGAGATGATGGCTACAGTCGGGACAGGGAGAGGGATGGTAGGGAAAGGGAACGGCGAGACAGAGACCGTGGCAGGAACAGGAGCCGCTCAAGGAGCAGGGATCGACGAGACTAGAGACCGTGAAGATGGAGAGTACCGCAGGAGGCGTGGTCGTGGCAGTGCTAGTCCTCGAGGACGTGGTGAGGATGGGGCCGCAAGAGAGGAACCGAAGAGGAAGAAGGAAAAGAAAGAGAAGGGCGAAGGAAATGCTCCGGATCCGAATGATCCTGAGATTATTGAAATGAACAAGCTCCGGGCTTCACTAGGGTTGAAAGCCACTTAAGTAGTTTAAAGCAGAAATGTTCAGCTGGACATGCATCCAAATTTTTTTCCTGGCCTTTTCAGCTTCATGTAATTACCATGTTGTATTACTTGATGTAATGATATGCATCAGGATTTCTGTCTTCGTTGCAATGCATTTTTTTGAACAAGTGCGACTACTGTAACCTGAAGTGGATGGTGCAGAACCAACCTGCAACAATTGAGTTTTCATCTTGCTAGTGTTTTCTAACATTCTGGCGCATTGCTATTGCTGTATATGGGCAAGAATACAAAATAACATGAAAACTTGGGAAAATGCTCGCGCGCACTGGAGTTTTTAATAGATCAAACATAGGGATTTTTTTATAACTATAAACATAGGGGTTATTACAAAACATGATACAAGCATAACAGCATTATTGTCAAAGACATGATGCGGCATCAGGGGGGCTCCAGCAATACTAAATCGCCAGTGTAAAAAATAAATAAAAAGCTACAGTGTTCTAGTATTTAGAATGGGAGAGACAGGTTGCCTGAGAGAACGTGCGAGCATGCTGCTTCAACGCTAATGACTTGTTTTTTTTTTTGTTTATCTTCTTTCCATCCGAACCAAATAAAATATGCCAATAGCTAGTGACGCCCTTGTATGAAAAGTAAGATTTCTCTCGATGGAAACCAAAAAAGAAAAGAAAAAGTCCCATTTATTTATTTATCAAAATCATATCTTTGTATGTCATCTTTCAGCCTACCATTTTTGGCACCTCTTTCGGCCTATGCGAAACCCGCAGGTTATAGCAGAGCAAGAACGCATGACTGACAAATGAAAGGACACACTGCTTGCCTAGGGAATTCAGAATCTTCAGAACAACTGCATGTGCAACGGCAAGGGTGCAACAAAGCTGACCTTATCCAGATCAGAGAAATCATGTTCGGCATCTGAAGACCTGCAGCTGCTGCATGGCTGCTGCGAACTGCGATGTTAGGAAGGACCATCTGCTTGCAGTGCAGATGCAGCTGGGGCAGCTTCTCACCTACACTTCCACCACCCAGAACAAGCCCAAAGGGAAGCTTCCTTTTCTTGAGCATTTCCTCATCGATCGTTTGCGGCATGTGAAGAGGCGTCCAATTTTGGTGTGCTTGTCGTCCATACTTGTAATCCCCAACGATTGGTGTTCCCAGAACCTCAGCACAATGAACTCGGAGCTGGCTCAGTTCAAGAATAAAACATGATCAAGTTTTTCAGAGTGGTTAGTGTTGTGATTTTCTACCACGTCAAGCAGATTTGTTGTAGGATTAAGGGGCTTCACGGGCTCCTAGGGCTCCCGTCCCGATGGCCAAGCCTTGGAGGTTCACAGATGCACGCTCACTGAGAGAGACGCAAGGATTTAGAGTGGTTCGGGATGAATCCCTACGTCTACTATGTGTGCTAAGTTTGTATTGCCGATTCTTGGTGTCACAAGGTGTGAGCCTTGAGCTCCTCGTGCGCGTGTGCCTGAAAATGTCGTCGTCCGCTTGCTCGGTGGCCTCTTCCTTCTTATATACTCGGTGGAGGGCGCGCTCAAGGGGTTAGAGAGAGAGAAAGGGAGAGAAAGGAGGGGGTACCATACTACAAGGGAATGACGTGTGGCCCCTCATCGTGGCGAGCACCAAGCCTTGACCTGACCCGGGAGGCCCTAACCTCCATCAATCGAGGGTCATTCCAGCTCCGTTGCTCCTCGACCGAGCCCAGTCGAAGGTGCTCTAGCCGTCACGTCCCCTCACCCTGATCATTGAGGCGACGGGGATGTGACCGGGACATGACGTATCACGCCTGTCGGCCGAACTGGCGCTAATGATGGCGGGTGGCATGCACCAGCGCGCCCTGGCCACCCAGCGTAGCGGCGCCACTCGTCAGTCATACTGGGTAGAGGGACGGGCCACACGCCCGCTACCCCTCGGTCCCTGAGACCGCCTCCAACTGTTTGACTTCTCGACGAAGGGATCCCGAACGACCGAAGGCTCGGGAGGAGGCACTCGACCCCCTAGTGGTCGGGTCAGCCTCTTCCATTGTAACATGGTGCGGGGCGACCCTCGACTGCCCGTCGATCGGGGGTTGTGGGGTCTTGGAGCCTGGCGTCCGTTCATGAGGCTCGCTGGCCTTAGGCCTGCTCGCTTGGTTGGGTTCAGCTCACCATGGTTATGTGTGCTATTGAGGGTACCCCTAGTATGGGTACACGTCAGTAGCCCTCGACCCATCGATCGAATTCGGAGAGTCGGTCAGGGGGTTATTTTTCGTGGTCGATCGAGGTGTTTTCGGCCCTTCCACCTAGCAAGTCGAAATAGCGGGGCACAGATCCTAGACACGTATCGTCTTCTAGGTGCCTCCTTAATGTCTGGCAGGATGGGAGGCGTAACTGCTGCCCACCTTTCGAGGGGCGCAGCGATTCGTCTGACTTCACAGCTTTTCTGGCGCGTGCTTCCCAGAGTGAACAGTTATCCTGTGGAAGCCTCAGGGGTGGCTCCTCGTCTTCCTCACCGCCCATCGCCATGAGAAATAGTACGACGGCCCGCATGACCAAAGCTGATCTTCAGTGTAACCCTGCCTTGCCTTTCTCGCGCTTGAAACTTAGTTGGGTTATGGGTGTCTCTTAATATTCACCCCCGTTAGGTTATGGGTGCCTCTTAAGGAGGCATTGGCAACCTCCTCCCCTAGCGTCACCGCCTGCTGGTCCCATTCTCTCGGTGATGCCAGCTTGCTGGTCCTGCCATTGCCTGACTCCGCATGCCCTCCAATGGGATAGGGTTCAAGATCACGCTAGCGCCGATGCTACAACACCAATTAGTGTTGGCCGCGCCGGCGTGGTGCGAACGTAGCCTAGAGATGGAGACATCCATTCCGGAGCTTCGGCTCATGTCAGAGGGGCAGATCCGAGGCACTGGGACAGTGCGGGAGGCTCAGCACGCCTTCGTCCATTTCAGGCGATGGCTTTTGGCTCATGCACAGAGATGATGCGGGCAGGCCTTTGCCCGCATAGGGAGTCCTTGTGCAGGCGTCTGGGTGAGGAAGGAGGCACAGGCGATGAAGGGAGGTGGAAGGATGGGGCAGTGGTCCTGCATTAGGTGCCTGGTTGCCCCAACCAAGGACTCTGCGCTTGCGTCATTCACCTCCAGGACAATCGTTGCCGGGGCGAGCGAGTGCGCCCGACGCTGTGGGCTCGCACTGGCTTTGCGATGGGTGGTGCAGTGCTAAGATAGCTTGGGTGTAGCCCGCTGTCCTTTCTACGTATGCTGTCCTCCTGGTCCTTCGGCTGGAAGCCATGACAGGGGTGTCGGTCCGGGATCACAGATTTGCCTATGCAGTGTAACTTCATGCAAATAGGCGCCTCCGTGCTTCGGGTCTCGTCTTCCTCTTGTGTGGAAGCGCAGATGTCTAGGGGGGAGGTGGAAGGACTGAGGCTAGGATGGGCGTCGACCTTCAACGTCAACATCATGCTCCTTCATCGTTGCCTTCCATCGGGGTCGCTGGTATCATTCCGTACAAGGTTGTCTCTGCTAGCCGAGGGCAAGCAATGGTGCTTTGGAGCATTGACAGCCTCGCCGCGAATCGTGGGGCAACACTGCTAATGGGAACTGGTAGATATTGCCATTGCATGGCATTTCCTTCTGCCTTAACTTTAAAATTTTGAGCTTTCTTCAATCCAAACGTATTGCTTTTTGGAATGGATATATACGAGCGTGAATTTCTTCTAGTTCCCATTTTTTATTTTTGAGTCAAATTCTTGGATTCGACCTTGCACTGTGTGATCCGTCCGGTGGACGCTGTCGTGGGATGCTGAATTGCGGGTTAGAACTTGGCCGTAGCAATTCAACCTTAGGCGTTGGGATATCCTTGATCTATGGTCAGACCGGTGCGCACGGCACGTCCGGTGGGCGCAAGCCCTGAGCCCCCAAGTGGTCTCTTGGGATTTGTCGAGGGGGAAGTTGTTAGTTGTTGAGGGTCTTAGGTTGTAGGTCCAACCGGTGTGCGTAGCACGTCCGGTGGATGCAACCCCCTGAGCGATTACATGGAGTCAATCGGTGGTAAGCCAACATAGGGACTGGCCCTCAAGCGACCGAGCGGCCGTCGAGGGTCTTAAGTCATAGGTCTGGCCGGTGCGCACAATGCATTTGGTGGACGCAACCCCCAAGCCCCTGAGCGACTCCTTGGAGTTGGTCGGGGGATAAGCCAATGTAGGGACTGGCCCTTGTGGGACTGAGCGGCTGCCGAGGGTCTTAGGCCGTAGGTCTGACCGGTGCGCACAGCGTGTCTAGTGGACGCAGCCCTTAGGCCCCTGAGCGACTCAATGGAGTCGGTCGTGGGGTAAGACAATATAGGGACTAACCTTCGTGTGACCGAGTGGCTATCGAGGGTCTTATGTCGTAGGTCCGATCGTTGTGCGTGTTGACATCTCTTAGCGTAACAAATTTTACTCCACAAGCGCATAGGAGATTCGCTGTAGCTTTTTTCACTCAGAGTATTCTGAGTATCGTAAAATCCACAGGAAAGCAAGAGCGAATAGGTGAAATGATATGTTCGAACTTCAAGAAGTACTGTAAAATAATAACTACCAACTATTCTTACAACAGGGGTGTATGGTGGACGAGAGAACATGGACCAAAGCTGTCAGCAAAATAGGAAAGCTATCTAGGAGGACAACGATTGAGATTGAGATATCCAAACTCTATCTCTTAACTACTGCATAGGAGTATTCGCGGTTGAGCTAAGTTAACTAAACACGAACTAGGGTCTTGCATCGAGCAAAATTCCAGACTACACCGAGTTGGCATGGGGGTAGATAGTTGGCCAACAAAACAACTAAGTGGCTAACTGCCTACGGGCTTACCTAGGGATGTCAATGGATATGTCCGCGGGCTTTGCGACATAGCTAAATACCCAGTGGGACCCTGCGGATATTTAGCTAGGTCGCAAAGCCCACGGACATGTCCAATGACATCCCTAGGCTTATCGAACGACAGGATCGGAATAATGAGACTCCCTAATGCTGTCACCAAGAGGGGCTACGTGGGTAAGATGGCACACTAAACTAGTGATCAAGTGGAAACTTGATCACTAAAGTTCTTCCTGGATCAGAGGGTGAGAACTAACTTAACCTTAGATCCGATCCTAAGGAAAGCTTATAGCTTCGGCAAGTCTAGCAAGATTCAAGTAACTTAAGAACAACACAAACCTAAGACTTGGTCTAATATGCAATAAGGTACACCACACTAGGCAAGTGTAATAAATAAAGTAAAGTATAGCTGGAATGTAGAGCAAGGAATAAATATTATACTAGAGTAGCAAAGGTACAAAAGATACCAGAGCTTTTACCAAGACTCGAAGCTAACTCCGAAATCCCTGAGGTGAAAGCTCAGAATCGACTCTAACTCCCAGGACTAACCTACTGCTACAAGACTAAGACAATGGTGTGTTTTTCTTCAATGCCACACTTTGCAAATAAGCTACAGGGGGTATTTATAGTCACAAAGTGAGTGGGGGTTCTAATAGGGTCGGTATGGTGGTTGAGAGGGCAGGTGGTAGGCCGAGGGCCTGGTAGGAGGTTGGGCAGCCCCAGCTCTTAGGCCGGGCGGCTAGGGGAGCCCTTGGATCCACCGCCTTACTCCATCCTACGGTACATCTTGCCTCCCCAAGTCGGTTGCTAGCCGGTTAGGCGGTTATCTTTGTGCTTTTCCCTGGATCATTGGATCTTGAGTGTGTTTCTTCCTTAGCCAGTTGTTATCACCAAAATTTAGCCGATAGGTATTTGGGCCGGATCAGATGATGGGCTGAATTTGGTCACCTAGGGAATAGGCGGTTCTAGAGGCCAGTGGGCCATGTATCTTTTATTTTCGATTCGAATTAGGCATATGTATCCATGTTCTATGTAATGAATTGATGACATATATTCCCAACAACTTGTGTCTCCAATCTCTCTTGGCGCATCGCCACCCCTAACAACTAGGGTTTTTCAAGGTAATCGTCATGCTGCTCTGGTTCTTAGATCCCTTAGGGCATTAGGGCGTGAGCCATATGGTGAACCGTGTACTGAAGCTTTTTTGATGGCACGATATGATGAGAACATGTACAACATGCATATGATCAAGGCCTAAGAGAAGATGGAGTTTGAAGCTCAATCTGAGTTGAGGTCGAATTTATTCGCGAGGCCGGTTCGGACTGCAGGAGTAGGCCTCAGTAAAACAGACGCCTAGGCCACATAAGGACTTCGTTTCTGGTGTTCTACATATCAACAGAAAGCTAAGGACATAAGATTTCCAACCCATCTAGTCTCAGGCCCAAATAATCTCAGGAGTCAATGGGAATCAGTCGAAACAACACGATGATTAGAATCTGGCAGGGTGCTGCTGGACCGGTTTTTGGGCCCGCTGGCCTTGTACGCCCTAGGGTTGCTCAGGCACCCTCTTGGCCACCCCCCTTATACCTCTCTCGTGTATATATTCAGTAGCTAGTCATTAGAAGTAGGGGGGTTTTGCTTAAGAGTATTCTGTTGAGAATAGTTCGCCGTGTATCGGTTTGTGAAACCCCAACTAGTGCAACTCAATTGAGATTTGCGAATTTCCTTCGTTCTTGCTTGTGTTCTCTCTGGTTGCATTGCAGTAACGATAGCTTTCTTGGCTGAGGTCGATTGCTACGCGTCACGTGATCAATAACCATTGTAGCAATGATGTAGTGATTGCAAGGATTCGATCGTTCCGCTCAGGAGCCTTCTTCACCAACGTCGAGATCTTCATCCCTAACAGACTTATCCATACCTCACGGAAGATCGAGAATCCTATCCCCATCATTTGGTATCAGAGCTTCAGGTATACTATTGAGGTATATTATCATGTGGCCCATAGTTTGAGTGTTTTATATTCCTAAAGTCCACAAAAAGCCATAAAAAATTAGGGTTTCTAGTTCATCTTGTCCTCTCACCACGTTTAGCCTTTGCATAATTTGATTTCAGAGTCCGCATCTTTGAGTTTGTGTCCATGGTCATAGTCTTGTTGCTGGTGTAGATTGTGTTCTTAGTTTAGTTTGAGTTTTGTATGTTGTCACCATGTCCGTTTTCATCACGTCCAGTTCGGAATCCTCCTTGTCCAGTTCAGTATTTTCATGATATCTCCCTCATATGAACTCAGAGTTTTGTGTTCTAGTACTTTCTGGAAAGCTTGTGAAATTATCTACAATTTTGTCAATTGGACAGTTTCTAGAAAATGTCGTTATCAGGATGTAATATCTGTTGGAGTAAATCTATTTGTGACCCAGAATTTTCTGAGCAGTCTGTATTTTGGGGTCAATATCTTCATCATACATTATCCAAAAAAGGTGTTCCATATACTATAGAGAAATATAAAAAGGAGATCTACAATATTCAAAGTTGTTGCATTTGAGGCCATTAAGATTGTCTAATCGGCTGTGCAACTCTGAGTAGAAAATCTGTCATAGAAAGATGAGAATGTTATCATTGTTTTGAGTTGTATCTTGTTTTGCGGCACTTGTGAAATAAAAGAAAGAAATAAAAAGACAAGTGCATAAAAAAGCTACAAAAAAAAGAAAGAGAAGAAAAAACACTAGAAGTGCTTGCATCCTTTGTGTCCTTTGTCCTTCGGTATATCTTTTGCTAGCTTAAACTAGTTCTAGGACTGAGTTTAGGCCAGCAATTTTGACTAAATACTTTTAGACATTTATTCAACTTTGCTATCTGATTTCGAATTTTGCTATTCCTTGCTATATATTATGCCTTCCCAAAGATCCACATAATACTCTTGAGCAGTATAGGTTCGGTCTTGCAATCATCCCACTGCTACAGGTGTACTATCGCCTCTTGGCCGCCAGTTGCTTTTTCTAGATTGCCATCGTCTTCTTGCTGTGTATAGTAAGAACATTTGCAAGAGCTTGGAAAGATGTTGAGAGTATGTGACTTTAGTCCTTGAATAGATCCTATTAGATAATAGGGAAATATACATTTGTGAGTTTTCTTGTTTTTCTTCTAACAATGGCAGGTTACTAGCGCCGCATATGTTGGAACCAGTGAAGATCCCTATAAGTCAAACCAATGCTGCTTCTCCTTCATACACAGGTCGATCTAATCTTAAATCTCCACCTTCTTATGATGGTTATAGTGCTGATGAGTATTTTAGTTGAGAAAAAAGATAGATAATATTTTTT
The DNA here is from genome assembly GCA_030272315.1 of Paspalum vaginatum. NCBI lineage: Eukaryota > Viridiplantae > Streptophyta > Magnoliopsida > Poales > Poaceae > Paspalum > Paspalum vaginatum. The sequence continues at coordinate 29,447,899 of CM059018.1, read as the reverse complement.
TCGCAACATCATATGTGTGAAAGGCGAAAAGATTTTAAATGCTGCTAGTAGTTTTAAAAGATAATGCTATGCTTTGGTGGATAAACTTACACGATAATGATAAACCTTGCACATGGTTTGATATGAAAATTTTGTTGAGAAAACAATTTTATTCTTCATGCCATATTGTCTTTTCTTATGTGACTAACCTTTTGCAGGATAATGTTGTAGGACCGAGACGTGCGACTAGAGAGGGGGCGTGAACAGGAGCACTTGAAAAACTCAAAATCACAACCCCAAACTTGGTGCAAGGAGAAACGCTAGATACTGTCCATTGAATAGATACGTATCTAGCAAGCACTTGATGCTGCCCACTAAAAGGAAACACACCAAGCGAGATGGAAGCACACAACACACCGAGCAAGAGAAAGCAAGACAAACCAAGCAACGCCTTCCTGCAATGAGGAACCCATGTAGCCACTACACACCTTAGTGCATTCCCACTAAAGAACAACAAGCGATGAGTATGGGCCAGAGGTGAGAAACACTCATACACGGGGACAGATCAAAAACCACAACACCAAAACACCAAAGAAACCAAGAGGGAAGAGCCAAGGAAGTGGTGGAGCAAAAACACTGAGAAAATAGCCCAAAAACACAAGATCCGGACAATCCTAACCCTCTCCAAATCAATTGACCGGACAAACCCAATGAAGGGGATGAAACAGCCCAAAAACACTACAGACCAGATAGTCCGAGGTCTATAGACCAGACAAACATATTGTCCCATCAATTCTTCTCATTTCAGCCCAAAACTGGATGCAGAAAACAGCCCAAGACCTTGTTGACGGTCGTAATCTCATGATATCAACCATCAATTATCCACCAAATGAAGCGAAACATTGTGCAATATTTGGACTAACCCTTACTACTAATGAGTTTCACAAGATGTACATGAATATTTGGATGCAGGCATCAAAATGTACACAAAATGGATGAAACAAGGCCAAGAAGTGAAGATGGACTGAAATGGGGAAAAGCCCATGGTCGGCCGGCCACCTGGCATGGTCGCCCGGCCACCTGCCAGGTCACCTGACCATGTGGCATGGTCTGCTGACCACCCCTCCAAGTCGGTTTGCCCCCACTTCACTCCTGCATGCAAGGAAACACAAGGCAATGTCAATCCAACCATAGAACCGAGCATCCAAAGAATCTAAAGGCCGAAAGACCATTAAAACATGGATCGGTGATGTCACAAGTCTAAGGGAAGTGTCATGCAGCAAATCAAGAGCAAACACCTAGCCACCCGACCATTTCGCATGGCCGCCCTGACCACTCAAGTTACTCATTTTACACGTGCATCAACTGTTTCACCCGCCAACCGACATGGGGAAATGATCTTAGCCGAAGGATGGGTCAAGTCGGTTCATCGGATGGCTGCTCGACCACCCCTCATGGTCGGCCGACCACCCCCTTGGTTGCCCGGCCATCCGCCTCACCTCCCACACAGACCTTGCCCCCCTACAAATACCCCCCTCACATGTATAGGCTATAAATAGGCCCTGAGAGCTCATTTGCAAAGTGTGGAGTTGAGTTCAAGTTCTATCTTAGAGTGCTACACTATTTCCTTAGTAGTTAGGATAGTCCTAGGAGTTAGTTGAGTTGAGCTTTGCCTCGGAGTCTCTGGAGTTATCTTCGAGTCTGTGGTAAAGCTTTGTATCTTTTGGATTCAGATTATCTTCAATATAATTTCAATTATATTTTACTCTAAGTTCTATCTCCTGCGAGTGTGGTGTACCTTTCTTTGCACACTTGCTAGGATTAGGTTGTGTCTAACTTTGTTATTCAATTCCTGTTACTCTTGCCGGTGCTATAACTCAACCCTAGACTTAGACGCTAGGCTCTGGCTAGACCCTCTCCTCTGATCAAGGATGGTCTATCGTTGTTCAAACTTCGCTTGAACACGTTTATAACGTCCCATCCTCTCCACGCAGATTTGATTGGTAGCCCCACTCGGTGATAGCGTGTGGTGTGCCTATGTAGTCCAAGCCCGTTGTTCGGGAGGCCCGTAGGTGTTAGCTAGACTCTCATTTGGGACCAACTATCTACCCCTAGTACCCTCAAGACTCTAGAATTTCGCTCGATGCAAGGCCCTGACTTGTTTATTTGAATAACTTGATTAGGCACGGATAATCTTTGCAGCCGATTAGAAATAGAGTTTGGTGACTGTATCTCACTCATTGTCCTTCCAGGCAACTATACCTTTCTATAGATATCTTTGATAAGCTTATCATCCCACCATACACCTATCCTTGTCACATTTACCCCTGTTTCTACTAGTTGGTATAATTTGTCTAAGTTTACAGTTATTTCGACTTGAGTATATTCAATTACACTCTCTCGCCTGTCGCTTCCCTGTGGAAATTTATGATACTTGGAATACTCTAAGTGAAAGGCTACAGCAGTCTCCATGCACTTGCAGAACAAAACCTGTTAAGGCTAAGAGACGCCAACAAGCTTTTCTAGAGTTGTTGCCGGGGAAGGAATAGGTAGAGAGATAATTGATATCTCATTTTGAACCCTGTATACTTGATAAGTTTACCGCTAGTTGTTAGCAGGCTCACTTTGCTCTATTGCTTTGTTGTGGTTGCAACAGAGAGGTGTATGACCGGTTTCGACCTGCCAAAAAACTACCACAATAATCCAAAGTCACTGCTTAGGAGAGTCCGTCCAAAGACTATCCACAGGCAGAGAGCTATACCAAGGGAACTAGAACCAAGCACTTCTACCCGTACTCTAGTTACCACCACCATGGCCGAGAAGACCATTCGTGAGTTCTCCATCCCCTCGAGCAACAACATTCCTACAAGACTTGAAGTTCAAGTGGGGGAGAACTTCGAACTAAGCCAAGGGTGATTCACATGGTTCAACCTATCCAATTCTGCAGACTGGCTATGGAAGATGCCAACAATCACTTGTAGCAGTTTTGGAGATCTGCAGCACGTTCAACATGAAAGGAGCATCACCGGACGCCGTCAAACTTCATCTCTTCCCTTTCTTTCTTGTTGGGAAGGCAAAACAGTGGTTTTTTTTTCAAATGTGCGACACTAACAACTTGGAACGCATGTTCTGATGCATTTATTGCGAAGTATTTCCCGCTTGGGAAAACTAACGCATTGAGGAACAAAATATCGAGCTTCCAACAGCTCACTGATGAAACCATGGCGGAGGCCTGGGAAAGACTCCAGGAGTACATCGCAGCCTGCCCCCACCACGGCATGCAAGAGTGGCTGATTATTCAGAGCTTCTACCATGGACTTCACCGCTCAGCGCAAGAACATCTGGATGCAGCTACTGGAGGATCCTTCCTGTCCTTGAGCATCACTGTGGCCAAAGGGCTAATTGAAAAAATGGCCACCAATCAAGGATGGAGAGAAGAGAGGTATAGCACCCGATCCTGTGGCGTCCATCAGATCAAGAGCACTGACATGCTCGCCACCAAGATGGACCTGCTGTTGAAAAAGCTAAACGATACTCTAGAAGCTGCTTCAGTCCAGGCCCTTGATACCCATATGACTTGCGAAGTCTGTGGGAACACAGGGCACTCGGGGAACAGCTGCCCCGAGACGCGACCCGAAGATGCAAACTTCATAGGGAGCAACAACTTCAACAACAGGAATCGTCCTCAGCCAGGATGGAGTACACGACCATATCTCCCTTTCTCTGGACAAGGTAACTCTTCAGGCAATTCACAACAGTTTCCTAAAAATAACCTTGATCAGAAAGCTGTGAATGATAGCATAAGTAAAATGTTCCATGCTAATGATAGAATGTTTGAATCTATTTCTTTGCAAATGGAAACTTTGAACAGTGCTATGAAAAACCAACTTAGCTTCAATAAAATGTTGGAAACCCAAATAGCTCAGTTGGCCGCTACCTTACCTAACCCAAATGCGGGTAAGCTTCCTGGGCAACCTGAATCTCCTCCCAAGGAGCACATAAATGCAGTAACCACTAGGGGTGGAAAGTCCACACAGGACCCCCCGTCTCCTAGTCATGCAGGTAAAGAGCAGAAGAAGACAACCGACTCCGAAGACAAGGTCACAGAGGAAGATACACCTAGGAAGGAGGAGAAACCATCATCTAAGCATCTACCCCATGAGTTCTATGATACTACGGTGCTGCCATTCCCTCCACGAAACAAGAAGGCTGCCGCTGACGAACAATACAGTAAGTTCATTGAGGTCATTAAGAAGCTTTATGTCAACATACCCCTGCTAGATGGTATGCAGGTACCGACATATGATAAGTACTTAAAGGACATCCTCAATAACAAGAAACCCCTACCATCAACGGAAATAGTGCATTTGAAAGAGGAGTGTAGCGCAGCTATACTCAAGAAAAAGGACCCTGGAAGCCCTACCATCTCATGCTCGATTGGAACCCAGCACTTTGACCAAGCATTGCGCGATCTTGGAGCCAGTGTCAGCATGGTGCCCAAGGCCATCTTCAATAAACTGAATCACGCTGCACTTGCCCCCATAGCTATGTGTCTACAGCTCGCGGATCAATCCGTTCGCTACCCCGAAGGAATCGCGGAGAACGTTCCGGTGAAAATCCAGAATTTCCTCATCCCGGTGGATTTTGTGGTACTAGACATAGAGATTGACTCAAAAATGTTGGCGTTTCTTAGCCTACTGAAATAAATCCGCAAGCACACGGAAACACTTTGTAGCTTTTCACCCAAGAGTATTCTAGGGTATCGAAATCCACGAGGAGCGAGGAGTAACTCAATGTAAAACTGATAGGACTGAATAGTAAAACCAGCAATTGTAGAGATAATTAACAGAGCAGAGCAGGGTCACTACTTTAGATAAAACAACTTAACTTTACTAAACAAACCAGAACTCTACTCAACAAGTTTACTTAGACACCGAGGCTATAGAACCACTTCCGGGCACCAGAGTGCTGATAACCCAGACGAGAAAGGCGGGCGCTACAGGACTCAGCTATGCGTCGATGACAACTTATCTGAACGATGGGTTGGACTACATAGGACACACACCCGCTGTTACCAGGTGGGACTACGAACCAAAACTGCGTGAGACAAGACACCTTCCAAGGCAAACTCTAGTCTAGACAACACATCTACACAACCGAGTTTACTACTACACTGGTTCGGAGCTAGAGAGCAAGCACAACTGTATAGCTAAACTACACAGAGCAAACTTGGCACCCGTAAACTACTAAGCAGGGACTAAGTATGTAAGTAAAGTATGAAATAAATAAAGCAGAGGAGCAAGGAACTTTACTGTATCCTAGAAATAGAGTAATATTTCCTCTAAGATTAAGAGCTTGGGAACAGAATACCCAAGAGGAATCTGACTCCTTCACTCTACAACTCACAACTCACTCTTGATACAATAGGCTCTCTTTACAATGCCATGGGTGGCGTCACTACTATATTCTACACTCAACTACACAACCACACTATTCTTCTATTGATCCACCACACCTTGCAAGTGACCTCCCGGGGGGGGTATTTATAGCTTAGAGACCAAGGAGGGTACTTATAGGTGCACTAGGTCAGTTGTGGGTGTAGGTCGGTGGCCGGGCGGCCATGGGGAGTGGTCGGCCGACCAAAGGGGGTGGTCGGGCGGCCATCTGATAAACCGACTTTGTTGATCCTGTGGCTGATATTCGCTCCCCAAGTCGGTTGACAGTTGGGGGAGTTGATGCACTTGCAAAACAGGGTCGGTGCATGGTTGGGCGGCCACACTCTATGGCCGGGCGACCATGTGTTTTTCTCTGGTTGGCTGCATGTTGTTCCCCTCGGTTTGCTAACGTCATCGATCTATTGTGTGATGGTCTTCCGACGCTTGGATGCATTGGATACTCGATCCAATGGTTGCATTTGACTTGGTTTGTGTTTCTTTGCATGCAGGTCGAAGATTAGCCAAAGTGACATGGTCGACTGACCATGTGTTATGGTCGGGTGACCATGCTTCTTGGGCCAAAAGGCTATATTAGGCCTTTGGAGGGTAGCCCATGGCAAGAGATGGTCGGGCGGCCATTTGGGGTGGCCGGCCGACCATCACCATTTGCATGGTTGCCTCCCTTTTGGTCCATTCACTTGTTTTCCATTGTTTTCTTCAATGTTTTGATCATGAAAAACTCCTGCATACAACTTTCATGCACAACTCATGGAACTAGTTAATAATATGTGAAAACTTGGTAAAACATACTCTAAAACATGGAATGTTGGTGGTTGGAATGGGTTATAGCGACCGCCAACAAAAAACACCGCTCATCCTCGGGCGACCGTTTCTGAGCACTGTGGAAGCAACCATCGACGTTGGGGAACGAAAGGTCCACCTCAACATAAATGGCAAGAAGGAGACATTCGCCTTCAAGCCAAAAGTTGAGCATTGCAATAAGGTGCACTCTTTCAAGTGCCAGGCACAAAAGAATGCACCCAAGGTCAAGACCGGGACCAAGAAGCCAAATTTGAAGGTCGACAGCCTCGTTACAATTATGCTGAACCAATTGAAAAGCGAGGCTGATATCCAACAAAAAGAGTATGAAGCTGCCATGAAAAGTAGAAAATTGAGACAACAACAGAAGAGACACGGCAAGCCTAGTCCCGCAACTGGAGGCAAAGCTCCTGAGAATAAGGTCAGTGCCGAGAGCCAATTCCATACGCTGAGGCGAGATAGAATTAATGAAACACAAAGGAAAGACGACCTCAACTTTGGTGCTTACATAACCCCGAGAGGAAAGAAATGGTCTGCCCTCGCCAACAGGTAAGTTGGCATTATCGTTCGATAACATATTTATTTTCCGCCAAGTTTAATTTCATACACCGCTGCATGTTTAAATTTTCTTGTCTAAATTTTTGCATTGCACCAGTTTGAATTTATCTTTGCATTTCAAAAAAAATTGGAGTGGCCGGCCGACCGACCCTCTTCTTTTCTTTCTTTTCCTTCCTCTCTTTTCTCTTTTCCTTTTCCTTTCTCTTTTCCTTTCTCTTTTCTTTTCCTCTTTCTCTTTCTTTCTCCCTTCTTTCCCTTTTCCACCATGAGAGCCAATGGACCAGCTCCATTGCCTCTGGAGTGATGAGTGATTGTCAGCAGAAGCCAAAGACCTAGAAGGACTTGAGCACAAGACCTCCAATGGACAGGAGGCCCCCCGATGGATGGGAGGTAGATGGAAGTCCTTCGAAGGACTGGAGGCATGCTCGACGTTGGTCGGCCATGGGAGTTTGGCCCCTACGGGCATTTCTGTAATATAGGGGTCTTAGTGTAAAATGTATCAATTCGGCCCATGCTATATATACCTAAGTGGCTGGTCATTTAGGTGACTCTTCCACCTCTAGAAACCCTAGGCTTAGTTTCCAACCAGTCAAGAACTTAGAGTGAAAACTAGGTGCTAGTCTAGGATTTGGAGTCCCCTAGGGCTAGTACTTTGCATTAGTGGGAGGATGAAGGGTGGTAGGCTATGACGAACATCTTGTAAACTATTTTCCACTCATAATCAAGGCAAGATTCATCCCCAATTCGTGCTCATGTGTGCAGCCATCTCCTTCCTGTTTTTCTAGTTGGATTTTGGATGAAACTCAAAGGCTTTTGGTGATTTGCTTTGCCAATGAGTTAATCCTATTCTTTTGGCTCTTTTGAACTTGCTAGGATGTGGAGAATATGTCTTAGAATATCTCTATCATGCTGGATTTCCACGAGCAAGTCAATCTTGAGTTTTACCCTTCCTTGGCCAAATTTTCTCCTCTTCATGAGATCTGAAATTCTGGCTAATCCCTTGATTTTTTTCAGTAGATCTTTTGGGAGTAGCTTTGGAATAGTGCTAGGATAGCCTGTACAAAATTTCGTGAAGATCCGAGAAGATTTGGTCAAGTTTAAGGTTTGCAAACTCAAAACCCGAGGCTGTTTTCTGGGCACAACGGACAGTCCGGTGCAACCGGATAGTTCGGTGGATGTAACAGTCTCCAAATGGTCTGTATTTTTAATGTTGTTTCCCATATTTTCCTTAGCCTGTGGTTAAAATTCCATGATTTTTGGCGCCGGTTTGATTAGGTTTTGGCAATTTTCTTTGCAGCCGAGTCTGTCTGAAAATTCCCTGTCGGACTGTTCAGTAGGGCATGTCGGACAGTTCGGTGGCAGCAGTGGTTTTGCTCCTGGATTTGGTTTAAGTTGTTCCTAAGGTTTGTGGCTTGTTCTAGGTGGGTTTAGGGGTGCCTAGGATCATTCCTAAGGTCTTTAGCACCTCATTTGCTAAGAGATCTTGGTGATCACTAGGCGGGTTCCTTTTTGGTTGGTTTGTGTTCGTTTGCTTCCGTGCTTTTGCGTCAACCTCGCTTTGGTGGTTCTCATTGTATGCCTATACTCTTTGCTTGCTGTGTATCAGTGAGACGCATCTAGGTGCGTTGAGTGGCTGGCGAGACACTTCGGCGTGAGTTGTTGCTCCGCTTGGCTTGCGGTCTTTTTGATCGTTGAGTTGAGTGCTTTCGCTTGCTTGGTGCGTATCCTCTCAGTGGATGACACCTTGCGCTACTAGACACGTATCTGTTCAGTGGACGATGTCTAGTTCTTTTCTCACGCACCAGTCTTGGGGTTTGTGAATTTGAGTTTTAAAGTGCTCCTATTCACCCCCCCTCTAGTCGCATGTCTCAGTCCTACAATCGGAATCAGAGCCAGTTAGGTTTCTTCATACCTTTACTAGTGAGAAACCAGTAGCGACTATGGTGCACTCTGGGAAGGTTTTGGTTCTCGGCTCGGTTGGCTTTCCCTACTGGAAGGGAAGGATGAGGGCTTTCTTGCTTATCCAGAGTGAGGACATATGGAATGCTACACAGAGTACGACTTTCACGGTATTCCCCATTGCCGAGCATATCACACCGGCGCTCGTTGCTCAGCACGAGGCAAACTACAAGGCAGTCCAGCTGGCCTCTGCTTCATCTCCACAAAGTCCAAGTGCAAGCACAAGCTCAAGTTGAACCGGAGATCATTTTGCTCCATGGCGCTTGAGGACAAAGACGACAAGGGCAACGACAACGACTCCTCTGATGAAGAGGTAACTCCTGAGCAAGCTGAGATCCTTGATATGGTGGAGAGGAACAGTCATGAGTTAAAAGCCCAGGATAAGTTGTTGGAGAAGGCAGCCAAGAAGCTGCAGAAGCAGAAAGCCAAGCTTGCTGATGCTTTGGCTGAGATTGAGAGGCTAAAGAGTGTGCAAGCCAGCCTAGTGAGTTTGAGTGCCCTACCTGTGAGTCCCTCATGAGTGACCTTTGTGAGCAGAAGAGCAAGTATGCATCAGGTAGAGGAGATGGATAGGCTGAAGGTTGAGTTTGGCAAGCTCCAGTCCAAACTGGATGAGCCTACATAGAGTGAGGTGCCTGAGTGTGAGTCTTGCCCCCACCTAGCTGTTGACATAGCTGAGCTGAAGGTGAAGTGTGAGGGGCAGCTCAAGGAGTTGGAGGAGCTTAGGGCAAGACCCACGCGTTTGGGTGCGTGTATGGTCTGTCCTACCTTGAGGAGTGAGCTTGACCAGGTGAGAGCTAACCTTGAGGTGCTTTTAGCACCCCCTGATACGTGTGAGAACTGTCTCACTTTGAGGCTGGAGTTGGTGGAGAAGGATGCCACCATTAGGAAGCTTGAGAAGTCTGCTCATGTGATTCCCTCTCTAGACTGTCCCATTTGTGCTACCCAGACCATGATTTTGGAGGATCTGAGATAGGAGAAGTTGATCCTTGAAGAGGACAACTGTAGGTTGAGAGAGGTGCTAAGCTAGATGTATGCTAGGGAACCTCAGCTTCGGATGATCATAGAGGCAAATAAGCATGGTGAGGGTGACACCAGTGACTTGGGTTAGGAGAGTGTAGTACCTCGAGTAAGAAGAAGAGTGCCCCGATCAAACCTAACACTGCCTCTCCCGAGCCTGACTCTACTATTGATGGGGTTTACCATGAGCCTCCCAAGGGTGCCCCAAGGAAGTCATATTGGACACCCAAGCCACCACAAGCCGAGCTGGACAAGATAGTAGAAGAAGTGCTTAAGCCTTCTGGCAAGAAGCATGTCCAGCAACCAGCACCATCCAAGGCTTCAACACCTCACCAGAAGCCCAAGACCCAGCCTCAGCCTATGCCCAAGAGACTTGTCTACCTCTGTGACTTTTGCCAGCGGAATGGTCACTTGGAGGAGTTTTGCTTCAGGAGGAAGCGGGCTGAGAGGCAGAAGAGAGCCTGGGGAAACCAGGATCAGTTCTACCGGGGTGGTAGACAGGATCCTCCCCATAGCGATGAGATGAGAGACCGCTTTGCTAGTGGTGAGAGAGGAGGCGGCTTTCGGGCCCGTGCTCCAAGTGGTGAGAGACACTTTGCTAGCCGAGCTCCTAGTCGTTTTTAGTGTGGCTATGGACCTCGTGACCAAGGCTTTGGTAGAGGGTTTGAGAGCTCACGCTTTGGAGGTCGTGGGTACCCAGATTGCCAGGATGCTTACTTTGACTGTGCTTTTCCCACCTTTGAGCAGATGCTTTGGCACTGGTTCAGCAATTTCACTAACTCCAGTGCCGGACCATTTGCTCACTTTCACTTTCCTTGATTTTGCAGGATCGAGGCCTGGAGGACATATGGATCATGGACTCCGGCTACTCTAGGCATATGACAGGGCACTGCAGATGGTTCTCCAGCCTCAACCCCGTGAGCACCATGGAGTACATCTCATTCGGGAATAATGGTCAAGGTAAAGTGTTGGGTGTTGGTTCTGTTGTGCTTTCTGGCAAGCTTTCCCTAAGAGAAGTTACTTTGGTGAGGAATTTGGGGTTCAATTTGGTTTCTGTCTCGCAACTTCTCAAGGAAGGGTATGAGGTTCGCTTTAAGGAGGGTTCTTCTTGTGTGCTAGATTCTAAGGAAAACCTTGTTTGTCAGATTTTGCCCTATGGGCGGGTTTTTAAGGTTGACCTTGCATCTGTTTCTGGCCCTCCTCGGTGTTTGGTAGTTGGTCCTTCTGCCGATATTTGGAAGTGGCATAGGAGGCTAGGCCATTTGAGTTTTGATCTGCTTGCCAGGTTGAGCTCGATGGGCCTGATCCAAGGATTGCCTAATTTGAAAGTAGAAAAGGACTTAGTGTGCTACCCCAGTCGTCATGGCAAGATGGTTGCCGCTTCTCATGCACCTGTCAATCAGGTGATGACCTCTTACCCAGGTGAGCTGCTGCATATGGATACGGTTGGTCCTACTCGGGTACAGTCGGTCAGTGGGAAGTGGTATGTACTTGTCGTTGTAGATGATTTTTCTTGCTTTTCGTGGGTGTTCTTCATGGAATTCAAAGATGAGGCTTTTGGTTTTGTTCGGGATCTGGTCTTGAGGTTAAGAAATGAGAGTCATAAGGCCATGAGGGCTATCCGCAGCGACAATGGCAGAGAATTTCGCAACTCACGTTTTGAAACCTTATGTCATGACCTAGGTCTTGATCACCAATTCTCGTCTCCTTATACCCCACCTCAGAACGGTGTTGTGGAACGTAAGAACCGCACACTTGTAGAAATGGTGCGTATGATGCTTGATGAGCATAGGACTCCGTGACGCTTTTGGGCTGAGGCTATGAATACGGCCTGTTACATTGCCAACCACATCTTCCTACGAGCTTTCTTAGGGAAGACTTTATATGAGCAACAGTTTGGTTGGCAGCCCAGCATCAAGCACCTGCGTGCATTCGGCTGTAGATGCTTTGTGCTCAAAAAGGGGGAGGCATTTGGACAAATTTGAATCTCGCTGCTTGGATGGTATTTTCCTTGGGTAAGGCTCTAGCTCTAGGGCATATAGAGTGTGGATCCTCGATACCAAACAAGTGGTTGAGACCTGTGAAGTTTCCTTTGATGAATCCATGCCTTACACAACCCCTGCATTTGAACTTTCAGGTGATGATGAAGAAGGAACTCCAATCTTTGAAGATGAGGAAGTTCAGGTAGATGCTGGTGATGCAAGAGCCACTGCACCGGTTGCAGCTCCTGCCCCCTCTGCTACGAGCTCTGAAGATGATGGAGGACCCTTGCCGACGGCTTCCTCCTCACTCCCTCGATTGCAAGCTCGAGAAGAGGCTGGCCCAGTTGAGGACGCAGGGGAGGTGACCTCCGAGATTGTTCCATCTTGGTAGGTCCAGCGGGATCACCCTCCACATGGGATCATTGGTGATTTGCATGCGAGGACCTTGAGGTCCCAGACAGGTTCTTTCGCTTTCTTTGCTCATGCTGCATTTGTTGCCTCCTTTGAGCCCAAGGATGTTGGACACGCTCTTTCTGACAGTAATTGGGTTAATGCCATGCTTGAGGAGTTAGAAAACTTTGAGAGGAATGAGGTTTGGGTTTTGGTAGAGCCACCGCCACAATGCAATCCTATTGGTACAAAATGGGTTTTCAAAAATAAGCAGGGGCAGGATGGCATTGTTGTACGGAACAAGGCTAGACTTGTGGCTAAGGGTTTTTGTCAAAAAAGAGGGGATAGACTATGAGGAAACATTTGCTCCAGTTGCACGCCTGGAAGCTATACGTATTCTCTTAGCCTTTGCGGCTTCCATGGCTTTTAAGCTTTTTCAAATGGATGTGAAGTCCACTTTTCTAAATGGTTTCATTCAAAAAGAAGTTTATATCAAGCAACCCCTTGAATTTGAAAATGCTAAACACCCTAACCATGTTTACAAATTGCAAAAAGCCTCGTATGGTTTGAAACAAGCCCCTAGAGCCTGGTATGAAAGATTGAAAACCTTTTTGCTAAACCAGGGTTTCAAAATGGGGAGTGTTGATAAGACCTTGTTTCTCCTCAAGCATGGTAGTGATCTTCTTATTGTCCAGATATACAGGGATGATATCATCTTTTGTGGCTCGTCTCACTCTCTTATTACCAAGTTTTCTGAGCAGATGTCGAAGGAGTTTGAGATGAGCATGATGGGAGAGTTGCAGTTTTTCCTTGGACTGCAAATCAAGGAAGGGCACGAAGGAAACTTCATTCATCAAGCCAAGTACACGAAGGACATTCTAAGAAAGTTTGATATGGGAGACTCCAAACCCATGGCGACTACCATGTCAACACAGACCGCGCTTGATGCAGATGAAGAAGGGAAGGTTGTGGACCAAAAAGAGTACCGAGGGATGATCGGCTCACTTCTGTACCTGACGGCGACTAGGCCAGACATCCAGTTCGCGGTTTGCCTTTGTGTGTGTTTTCAGGACTCATCGAGGACATCACACCGTCAAGCGATGAAGCGCATCTTCAGGTACCTGAAATACACTCCTGAGCGGGTTGTCGGTTGGAGTGCAAGTCGACTTCTGGCTCCTGCTAGTTTCTTGGTTCTTCTCTTGTCTCTTGGTCCTCACGCAGGCAATCTAGCGTAGCCACTTTTACCACAGAAGCCGAATACATTGCTGCTGCTAGTTGCTGCTCCCTGCTGCTTTGGATGAGATCTACCTTGAGTGACTTTGGCCTCAGCTTTAGGAAGATCCCTCTTCTAGTAGACTCTACTTCTGCTATTTTTGTAGCTAGGAACCCTGTCTTGCACTCTAGAACCAAACACATAGACGTGAGGTTTCACTTTCTGAGGGATCACTATGAGAAGGGAGACATATACTTGATCCATGTGGAGATCGAGAACCAGTTGGCTGATATATTCACCAAGCCCTTAGAGCTTAGCGCGTTTGCTCGCTTGCGTGGACAGCTTGGTGTTTGTTACCCCTTTTAGGTTGGGGTAACTTTGTTGTAATTTAGGTTTTGATGTGCCTTTTCTTTGCTTTTCTTTGTTTTCTCTGCATTTTGTATCATATCATGCATTGCATTGTATCATATGCATTTTCACTTTCACTAGCACTAGAGCTCTTCTGGAATGACTAGTTAGTACTTGTTTGTGCTAGATTGTACAGTTGCTTGCATGATCATGGTTGGCTAAGCTTCTTGAATCTAGTCTAATCTCTTTTGTGAGCTAAGTCACTTTTATTTCTTGAAAATCAAAAATCATGATCACCACTTGACTTGGCTACCTAGCATGTGTAGGAATGTTGAATGCTATGCTATCTTCTCATGCTTGGATATGCTAGTCATCTGCCTTTGTTAAGATTCTTCCTAAGCATTTATGACACCATTACCTAAACTGAAATCTGAATTAAAACTGTACTTTTCGTGTGTCTTTTGAGCTGGAATGAAAAGATCCAGGTGGGTTCACTTGTCACACTAGTTCTAGTTTGAGATAGCTTGCCTTTGCACTTTGGCATGAACTTGGACTAGGCTGTGTATGACCAAAACCTTGTCTTAAGCTTCTGATGGTTTTCTGAACCTAGGCTTGGCATTGGTTGGTAAGAAGTGGCAAAGACAAGTGAATAACCCCTGGCACATGTACTGATTTGCATGAAGCCACAAATTGCTAAATCTGAAATCTACAAGTCTCTAAATTGCTTATGGACTATTGTATATGCTTTAGTTGAGAGTAGCACACCTTGTATGTTTTGCTAGCATTTTGCTTTCATGCCTATCTTGCTAGATGCTACTCATGTTGGTGATGCTTTCTTTTCCACAACCCTGAAAAACATGCTCCTAACCTATATAAGATAGATTCAATTGAGCTTGTTTGCATGCTTCCTTCCCTCACTTGCTCTATATGCTAGAACTTGTATTTACTAGCTTTTCATCCTATGCTGAGCTCTTCATGGTACACTCCCTGCATTTCATGGCATATTTTGAGGGGGAGTTGTCTAGTTCAGGGGGAGTCAGATTCTATGAACCCTTGATGTGTCCATTGTCAACAAATGGGAGAGATGTTAACCTATAGGAGTATTCATAAACCAAGGGGGGAGAATTCTGGAGATATCTAGTTGAGGGGGAGCTGTGCATTCAGGGAGTTTAAGCTTTTAGCATGCTCTTGCATCGGTGCATTGAGCCTTTTGCCTCTTTCTGGAGGAGCAGATGCTTTGCCTAAGCATGACTGTGTTGAGCTAGTTTGCCTCTTTCTTGAGGGGTCATGCTTTAGTTTGATTGACTGCGTTGAGCCATTTCCCTTGTCTTAGGGGGTCGATCTTTGGTTTTCTTTTGTTGCCTCAATTTTCCCTTCTTAGCTTGTGTTTGGTTTTGGGCATTTTGAGCAACTTTCTTCGTTTCTTCTTTCTTTTTGGTTTTACACTTTTTCTTTTTGTCTTAGTTCTATTCCAGGTTATAGGTAGAGGGTGTTGACAATGCACTCATCAAGGGGGAGATTGAGAGCCAATGGACTGGCTCCATTGCCTCTGGAGTGATGAGTGATTGTCAACAGAAACCAAAGACCCAGAAGGACTTGGGCACAAGACCTCTGAGGGACAGGAGGCCCTCCAATGGACGGGAGGTAAATGGAAGTCCTCCGAAGGACTGGAGGCATGCTCGACGTCGGTCAGCAATGGGAGTTTGGTACACAGAGGAGCGACACAGCGATGGCAGGAGTAAGACCTCCGAAGGACTGCGAGGCGACCCTGATGGACTGAGGATGCCGGGTGCCACTGCGGTGCTCCAACCCGAGTACATGGCACGAAGACGGGCGAGGGCGTTGGCGGATTCGCTCAAATGCTCCACCCTACCACCAAGTTACCAGACTCGGTGAATGGGCTCATTCTCACTGAGATAGAGTGGAGTGGGCCGTTCCAGGCCCAGGAAGGAAACCCTAAAGTTTCTCGGTTTCTGACTTCAAAACCGGGGGTTGATCGGCGGATTTGGACAACTGGCCAGGTGGACGTCATCCGGGAGATAGCTTCCAGGCGAAGAAGATCAAGACTCAATCGCGGTCGTCCGTCCCTGAGAAAGTCGAGTCTTTTCCGTTTTGGCCCCTAAGGGCGTTTCTGTAATATATGGGTCTTAGTGTAAAATGTATCGATTAGGCCTGAGCTATATATACCTAAGTGGCTGGTCATTTAGGTGACTCTTCCACCTCTAGAAACCCTAGGCTTAGTGTCCAACCAGCCAAGAGCTTAGAGTGAAAACCGAGTGCTAGTCTAGGATTTGGAGTCCCCTAGGGCTAGTACTTTGCATTAGTGGGAGGATGAAGGGTGGTAGGCTGTGAGGAACATCTTGTAAACTGTTTTCCACTCATAATCAAGGCAAGATTCATCCCCAATTTGTGCTCATGTGTGTAACCATTTCCTTTCCCTTTTTCTAGTTGGATTTTGGATAAAACTCAAAGGCTTTTGGTGATTTGCTTTGCCAGCGAGTTAATCCTATTCTTTTGGCTCTTTTGAACTTGCTAGGACATGGAGAATATGTCTTAGAACATCTCTATCCTGCTAGATTTCCATGAGCAAGTCAATCTTGAGTTTTCCCCTTTCTTGCCTAAATTTTCCCCTCTTCACGAGATCTAAAATACCCGCTAATCCATTGATCTTTTTGAGTAGATCTTTTGGGAATAGCTTTGGATTAGTGCTAGGATAGCCTGTGCAAAATTTCGTGATGATCCGAGAAAATTTGGTCAAGTTTAAAGTTTGCAAACTCAAAACCCGAGTCTGTTTTCTGGGCACACCGGACAGTCCGGTGAGCCTAACAATCTCCAAATGGGCTGAATTTTTAGTATGTTGTTCCTCATGTTTTCCTAAGCATGTGGTTAAAATTTCATGATTTTTGGATCCCATTTGGTTAGGTTTTGGCAATTTTCTTTGCAGCCCTATCTGTCTGAAAATTCCATGTTGGACTGTCCGGTAGGGAATGTCGGACAGTCCGGTTGCCCCCACTTCACTCCTGCATGCAAGGAAACACAAGGCAATTTTAATCCAACCATAGAACCAAGCATCCAAAGAATCTAATGGCCGAAAGACCATTAAAACTTGGATCGGTGATGTCACAAGTCCGAGGGAAGTTTCATGCAGCAAATCAGGAGCAGACACCTAGCCGCCTGACCATTTTGCATGGCCGCTCGACCACTCAAGTTACTCATTTTACACGTGCATCAACCGTTTCAACCGCCAACCGACGTGGGGAAAGAATCTCAGCCAAAGAATGGGTCAAGTCGGTTCATCGGATGGCTGCCTGACCACCCCTCATGGTCGGTCGGCCACCCCCTTGGTCGCTTAGCCACCGCCTCACCTCCCTCACTGACCTTGCCGCCCTACAAATACCCCCCTCACATGTATAGGCTATAAATAGGCCCCGAGAGCTCATTTGCAAAGTGTGGAGTTGAGTTCAAGTTCTATCTTAGAGTGCTACACTATTCCCTTAGTAGTTAGGATTGTCTTGGTAGTTAGAGTTGAGTCTAGCTTTGCCTCAGAGTCTCCCAAGTTATCTTTGAGTTTGTGGTAAAGCTTTGTATCTTTTGGATTCAGATTATCTTCAATATAATTTCAGTTATATTTTTCTCTAAGTTCTATCTCCTGCGAGTATGGTGTACCTTTCTTTGCACACTTGCTAGGCTTAGGTTGTGTCTAACTTTGTTATTCAAGTCTTGTTACTCTTGCCGGTGCTATAACTCAACCCTAGACTTAGACGCTAGGCTCTGGCTAGACCCTCTCCTCTGATCAAGGACGGTCTATCATTGTTCAAGCTTCACTTGAACACGTTTATAGCGTGCCATCCTCTCCACACAGATTTGCTTGGTAGCCCCACTCGGTGACAACATGTGGTATGCCTGTGTAGTCCAAGCCCGTCGTTCGGGAGGCCTGTAGGTGTTAGCTAGACTCTCCTTTGGGACCAATTATCTTCCCCTGGTACCCTTGAGGCTCTAGAATTTCGCTCGACGCAAGACCCTGACTTGTTTATTTGAATAACTTGATTAGGCACGGATAATCTTTGTAGCTGATTACAAATAGAGTTTGGTGACTTTATCTCACTCGTTGTCCTCCCAGGCAACTATACCTTTCTACGGGTATCTTTGATAGGCTTATCATCCCACCATACACCAATCGTCATGTTTACCCCTGTTTCTACTAGTTGGTATAATTTATCTAAGTTTATAGTTATTTCGACTTGAGTAAATTCAATTACACTCTCTCGCCTATCGCTTCCCTGTGGAAATTTATGATACTCGGAATACTCTAAGTGAAAGGCTATAGCGGTCTCCGTACGCTTGCAAAGTAATACCTATTAAGGCTAAGAGACGTTAACACACCACTACGAAAATTGATCGAAACAGGCTCAAATCTCAACCAAACTTCACAAAAATTTGCATGGACAATCCTAAGGACATTCCCAAGCATACCCCAAAAGATCCACTCCAAAAGATCAAGGGTTACACAGGAATCATAGATCTCGTGAGGAAGGTGAGTTGAAACTGAAAAATCAAAATTCGTCAAGAATAGCCCTTGCTCGTGGTTCAATGATTCTAGCACCTGGATAATGAGATTCTCCACATCCTAGCATGGAAAAACACCAGCAAAAGAAGGGTTCCATCCTTGGCTAAACCTAAATGCACCAAAAACCAAGGATTGGAGCCAAAACGAACAATAACGGGAATGGGGAAAGGAGGACGGAATTGTGCTACTTAAGACAAGGATTTCTCAAGGAGGAAACTTGGATTGAATCACGAGAACAAGTCTCACAAGATCCCCTAGAGCCTACCTCCCATCATCCTCCCACTAAATCAAGATTTGACTAGAACTAGGCACTCATCTCCTAGCTCATCTCCTCTCTTTCTCTCTTTAGCTCTTGGCTGCTAGGGTTAGGAAAACCTAGGGCATATGGCTAGCCAAGTGAGTCTCCAAGGAGCCTCCTCAAGTATATTTATACCCTAGGCCCTAATTGACTCAGTTTACACTAAGACCCCTATTGACGTCTCTTAGTGTAACAGATTTTACTCCGCAAGTGCACGGAGATTCGCTGTAGCTTTTTCACCCAGAGTATTCCAGGTGTCATAAAAATCCACTTTGAAGCAAGGGCTAATAGGTGGGACGATATGTTCGAACTTCAAACAGTACTATAACATAGATAAACACTAGCTATTCTTACAAAGGGGGTAAGATAAACAAGATAGTGTATGGTGGGAAGAATAAACAGGGACCAAAGCTGCAAACAACTAGGTAGTTGCCTGGGAGGACAACGAGGGAGATTAAGATATCCAAACTATATTCCTTAACTATTGCATAGGAGTATTCGCGGTTGAACTGAGTTAAACAAACATGAACTAGGATCTTGCGTCGAGCGAAATTCCAGACAACACCGAGGAGGCGCGAGGGTAGATAGTTGAAAAATCGAACGACAACTGGTTAACGCCTACGGGCTTCCCGAACGATGGGGTCGGATTACAGAGGTTCCCTAATGCTGTCACTAAGACGGTCTACCAACTAGATCTGCATGGGTAAGATGGCACGCTAAACTAGTGATCAAGTGAGAACTTCATCACTAAAGTCCGTTCTTGATCAGAGGGTTAGGACTGACTTAACCTTAGATCAGAGCCTAAGGAAAGCCTATAGCACCGGCAAGTCTAGCAAGATTTAGATAACTCAAGAACAACACAAACCTAAGCCTTGGTCTAGTATGCAATAAGGTACACCACACTAGGCAAGTGTAAGAAATAAAGTAAAGCATAACTCAAAGAATATAGCAACAAAGTATATTATACTGAAGTAGCAAGAGTACAATGATAGAAAGATACAAGAGCTTTACTAGACTCGAAGCTAACTCCGGAATCCCTGAGGCAAAGGCTTAGACTCAACTCTAACTCCCTGGACTATCCTAGTGCTACTAAACTAGACAATGGTGTGTTTCACTCAACTTCCACACTTTACAAATGAGAGCTCGGGGGGGTATTTATAGTCACCAAGTGAGTGGGGGTATTTATAGGGTTGGTAAGGCGGTTAAGGGACAGGTGGGAGGCCGAGTGGCCCCACCTTAGGCTGGGCGGCCTAGCCAACCATCGGATCCACCACCATACTTCATCTTGTGGTCTATCTTCACTCCCCAAGTCGGTTGTATGGTGGTTAAGGCGGTTATCCTTGTGTTTTCTCCTGAACCATTGGATCTCACTTGTGTTTCTTCCTTAGCCACAGGATTGAAGTGTTGAGGATTGCTAACTTCTCCAATCTAGGAGCTGGATTGATGATGTGGCAAGGCCTTCCGGTTGGTTGCATGCGACTTTCGTGGATTCCACCTTGGAGATGCGTTGACATGGTATGTGTGTGCATGCAGGTCAAAGTTGAAGCCAATTAGGCACTTCATCAGGCTGGGCAGCCTGGAGGTGGGGCCGAGCGGCCTGGGGACTTAGCCATGTGGCCAGTCACCTCTTGGTTTGGCTCCATTTTACCATGTTTTAGTATGTTTTGTCACTTGCATTCAAATATTTCAACACAACTCGTGGATATATGTTAGTAGCAAAAGTTTGTCCATACTTTGATGCATTTCCCTTCAAATTCATGGATAGTTGATGGTCGTAGGTAGTGCAATAACGACCGTCAACACCCCCCAAGCTTAGACCTTTGCTCGTCCTCGAGTAAAGCCAAGATGGGTTATGGATCAGGAGTTGCTGCAAATATCAGTGTTCGAGAATAGAAACTATGCATAACCGACACTCGTGCTCTGATTTCAAACCTTAGTTTATGAAATGATTACCTTTTCCATACCTGTGGTGCATCTTTTGACTCACCATGTCTTGGGTGGTTGAGAGAAGGAATGACTCAGTTGCAGGCTCAGCTCAGAACACTTCTTTTGGGACTCCCATCTCAGGTGTTTTTTTTGCATATTTTCAAAATAAAACACGTTTCCCTAGAGGTACTCTTGATCGCTCATAAGTGTATCCTCACCTTTTTAAGGCCAAGAGCACGGCCAAGAACTTCCTATACTAAAGCTTATGTGGAGCTCAGGGTGTGGAAGAACTTGGCTTACTTAGGTTGTTTTATTCTGGTTCTTTTCTGGCTTGGCTTTCGGCGATTCATCTTCTTTCTTCTGCCACTCTTTGGGTGTGTTCGTTGTTGTGGTGGTGGCCTTTGTGATAGGAGTCTTGCCTCCTGCTTCCTTTGTCGGCGGCTTGGCCATTGAGGCACGTCTTTGTGACTCGGCTCTGCGATCAGCTTTGAGCTTTCGGGCTTCTCCATCCAATAGGATCTTTTCCATTGTTAGGATGAGAGAGTCCACTTTTGACTAACTTGGCAAAAGCTTGATCTTCTCTCTAGGCGTCTCCTGGGGTGCCTGATACTTAAGTTTAAATGTTTTTACCTGTCGGCACTGTTCTACCTTCGGTTTGAAGGCAAACGTCTCTCGTCTGTCATTCATGTTGAGGTGGACTTGTCCAGCTCCAATGTCAATAGTGGCCTCAGCGGTGCTTAAGAACGGTCACTCAAGGATGAGCGGCATTTTGCTATTAATCTCCATGTCGAGCACCACAAAATCCACCGGGACAATGAAGTTTCGGATTTTGACCGGAATGTCTTCAGCGATTCCATCGGGGTAGCGAATCGACTGATCCGCTAGCTGCAGGCACATAGCAGTAGGGGCTAGTGTAGCATGCATGAATTTATCAAAGACTACCTTTGGCATGACGCTCACACTTGCTCCTAGATCGCAGAGAGCTTGAACAAAGTGCTGGGTCCCGATTGAGCATGAGATGGTTGGATTCCCTGGATCCTTCTTCTTTTGGGGCGGCTGGTTGAGTATAGCAGCGCTACACTCTTCTGTGAGGTGCACGACTTTTGTGGATGGCAGTGGCTTTTTGTTGTTGAGGATGTCCTTCAGGTACTTAGCGTATGTGGGTACCTGCATTGCATCTAGCAATGGGATATTGACATATAATTTCTTAATTACCTCCACAAACTTGCCGAACTGGTCGTCAACAATGGTCTTTTTCTGCCTTTGAGGAAAAGGGAGCACGATGGTGTCATAGAACTTGTGCGGAGCCGACTTTGTTGCTTCCTTAACCGGTTGTGGTTCGACCACTTGATCTTCCTATTCTGGTTCGGCTGGCTTCTCCTGTTCCTTCCCTGCATTCCTAGGATGTGGGGGGTCTTGTGTAGACCTTCCACCCCTAGTTGTTACAGCATTGATATGTTCCTTCGAGGGTGCCTCGGGCTGACCCAAAAGCTTACCCAAAGTTGGACTAGGCAAAGCGGCAGCAAGCTGAGCTATCTGAGTTTCTAGCATTTTATTAAAACTCAGCTGGTTTTCATGGCGCTATTAAGAGTTTCCATTTGAAGCGATAGGTTTTCTAGAATTCTATCATTCGCATGGAATTTCTTACTTATACTATCGTTCATAGCCTTTTGATCGAAAGGATTTTTATTGAACTACTGAGAACTGCTAAAAGATGTACCTTGACCAGAGAAAGGTAGGTGTGGTTGTGAGTTCCAACCTAGTTGAGGATGAGGCCTGTTGTTGAAGCTATTGTTGTTGATGAAGTTAACGTCCTCCGATCCATTTTTGGGGCAGCTGTTCCCCGTGTGGCCAGTATTCCCGCAATGCTCGCACGTCATTCGAGAATCCAGTGCCTAGACTGGCACAGCTTCAGGAGTATCCTCTAGCTTCTTTAGCAAGAGGTCCATCTTGGTAGCCAACATGTCGGTACTGTCAATATGGTGGACTACGCAGGGCTTATTGTTCGCCCTCTCCTGTCTCCATCCTTGGTTGCTTGCCATCTTCTCTATGAGAGTGTGTGTAGCGGCAACGCTCAAGGATAAAAAGGATCCTCTAGCGGCTGCATCGAGGTGTTCTTGAGCGGTCTGGTGTAGACCATGGAAGAAGTTCTAAATGATCAGCCACTCTTCCATACCATGGTGGGGGCAGGCGGCGATGTACTCTTGAAGTCTTTCCTATGCCTCCGCCACCGTCTCATCAATGAGCTCTTGAAAGCTTGAGATTCGGTTCCTCAGTGAGCTTGTCTTTCCCAAGGGAAAGTACTTTGCAAGAATAGCATTTGAGCATGCCTCCCAAGTTGCCAAGTTGTTGCGATTCAGATAGAACCACTGTTTTGCCTTCCCGATCAGTGAGAATGGAAAACGGCGCTGTCGAACAGCATCGGCAGTTGCACCCTTGATAGTGAATGTACTGCATATCTCCAGGAATTGCTGGAGATGGCTGTTTGCATCCTCCGACGCCAATCCGTAGAATGGACTAGCTTGGACCATATGAATGACACCTGGCTTGAGCTCAAAACCTTCCCCAATAGCAACTTCAGGCCCAGTGGGGATGTTGTTGCTGGATGGGACGAAAAAGTCACGGATGGTCTTCTCGGGCACAGCCATTGTTGGTGTCGGTTGCTTTGTGCTTGTGGATCCAAACTCCAGTGTTGATGGCACATGCCTCTGCCCGTGGATTGTCTTTTGACGGACTCTCCTTCTGAGCAGCGACTCCGGATTGTGGTGAAAGTTTGCCGGTCAAAACCGGTCATACACCTCTCAGTCAACCCAACAATAAAGTAGACAGAGGCAAATGAGCCCGCTAAGAAATAGCATTATGTTATTATGTTATAAGTACCTAGGTTCGAACAAATCAAACTTCTATTGCCAATTGCTTCCTCGGCAACGGTGCCAGAAAAAAGCTTGTTGATGTCTCTTAGCGTAACAGATTTTACTCCACAAGCGCACGGAGATTCGCTGTAGCTTTCTCACCCAGAGTATTCCAGGTATCGTAAAAATCCACAGGGAAGCTATGGCTAATAGGTGGGATGATATGTTCGAACTTCAAACAGTACTATAACTTAGATAAACACCAGCTATTCTTACAACGGGGGTAAGATAAACAAGATAGTGTATGGTGGGAAGAGTAAACAGGGACCAAAGCTGTAAACAACTAGGTAGTTGCCTGGGAGGACAACGAGTGAGATTAAGATATCCTAACTATATTCCTTAACTACTACATAGGAGTATTCATGGTTGAGCTGAGTTAAACAAACACGAACTAGGATCTTGCGTCGAGCGAAATTCTAGACTACACCGAGGAGGCGCGGGGGTAGATAGTTGGCCAACTGAACGGCAACTGGCTAATGCCTACGGGCTTACTGAATGACGGGGTCGGATTACAGAGGCTCCCTAATGCTGTCACCAAGAGGGGCTACCAACGAGATCTGTGTAGGTAAGATGGCGCACTAAACTAGTGATCAAGTGAGAACTTGATCACTAAAGTCCATCCTTGATCAGAGGGTTAGGAATGACTTAACCTTAGATCAGAGCCTAAGGAAAGCCTATAGCACCGGCAAGTCTAGCAAGATTTAGATAACTCAAGAACAACACAAACCTAAGCCTTGGTCTACTACGCAATAAGGTACACTACACTAGGCAAGTGTAAGAAATAAAGTAAAGTATAACTCAAAGAATAGAGCAACAAAGTATATTATACTGAAGTAGCAAGAGTACAATGATAGAAAGATACAAGAGCTTTACCAGACTCAAAGCTAACTCTAGAATCCCTGAGGCAAAGACTCAGACTCAACTCTAACTCCCAGGACTATCCTAGTGCCACTAAACTAGACAATGGTGTGTTTCACTCAACTTCCACACTTTACAAATGAGAGCTCGGGGGGTATTTATAGTCACCAAGTGAGTGGGGGTATTTATAGGGTTGGTAAGGCGGTTAAGGGATAGGTGGCAGGCCGGGTGGCCTGGTAGGGAGGCCGAGCGGCCCCACCTCAAGCCGAGTGGCTTGGCCAACCGTCAGATCCACTGCCATACTTCATCTTGTGGTCTATCTTCACTCCCTATGTCGGTTGCATGGTGGTTAAGGTGGTTATCTTTGTGTTTTCTCCCAAACCATTGGATCTCACTTGTGTTTCTTCCTTAGCCGCAGGATTGAAGTGTTGAGGATTGCTGACTTCACCAATCCAGGAGCTGGATTGATGATGTGGCAAGGCCTTCCGGTTGGTTGCATGCGACTTTCGTGGATTCCACCTTGGAGATGCATTGACATGACATGTGTGTGCATGCAGGTTGAAGTTGAAGCCAACTAGGCACTTCATCAGGCTGGGCAGCCTGGAGGTGGGGCCGAGCGGCCTGGGGACTTAGCCATGTGGCCAGTCACCGCCTAGTTTGGCTCCACTTTACCATGTTTTAGTATGTTTTGTCACCTGCATTCAAATATTTCAACACAACTCGTGGAGATTTGTTAGTAGCAAAAGTTTGTCCATACTTTGATGCATTTCCCTTCATATTCTTGGATAGTTGATGGTCGTAGGTAGTGCAATAACGACCGTCAACAACCCCTATGTTACAAATGCCCGTAGGGGCCAATCTGGAAAAGACTCAACTTTCTCGGGGATGGATGACCGCGATGGAGACTTGATCTTCTTTGGTTGCATGCTAACTCCTAGATGCCGTCCACATGGCCAGTAGTCCAAATCCGCCAATCGACCCCGGGTTTTGAAGTTAGAAACCGAGAAACTTTAGGGTTTCTTTTCTGGGCCTAGAACGGCCCACTCCACTCTATCTCGGCGAGAACTGAGCCCATTCGCTGGGTCTTGGTAACTTGGTGGTAGGGTGGCGAATTTGAGCGAATCCACCAACACCCTCGCATGTCTTCGTGCCATGTACTCTGGTTGGGGCACCGCGGTGGCACCCGGCATCCCCTGTCCATCGGGGTCGCCTCGCAGTCCTTCGAAGGTCTTACACTTGCCGTTGCTGTGCCGCTCCTACGTGTACCGAACTCCCATGGCCGACCGACGCCGATCGTGCCTCCTGTCCTTCGGAGGACTTTCATCTACCTCCCATTCATCGGAGTGCCTCCTGTCCATCTGAGGTCTTGCGGCAAAGTCCTTTTGGGTCTTGGCTTCCGTTGATAATCACCCATCACTCCAGAGGCAATGGAGCCAGTCCATTGGCTCTCAATCTCCTCCTTGATGAGTGCATTGACAACACCTCCAACCTGTAACCTAAAATAGAGCAGAGACAAGAAAAACAAGCATAAAAGCGAAAAGAAAGAAGAAAAGAAGAAAGGTGCTCAAAATGCCCAAAAGCCAAACACAAGCAGAGGAGGGCAAATTGAGACAACAAAAACAAAGCCAAAGATCGACCCCCTAAGATAAGGGAAACCGCTCAATGCAGTCGATCAAACTAAAGCATGACCCCTCAAGAAAGAGGCAAACCGGCTCAAGATAGTCATGCTTAGGCAAAGCATCGGCTCCTCCAAAAAGAGGCAAAAGGCTCAACGCAGCGATGCAAGAGCATGCAAAGCTCAAACTCCCCTGGAAATTCATCCTCACAAATGCAAGATGCATGCACAGCTCCCCCTCATCTGGATCTCTCCAAAATTCTCCCCCTTGGTCCATGAACTCCCCCTGGAACAATGAACTCTCCCATAAGTTAACATATCTCCCCTTGCTGACAATGTCACATCAAGGGTTCATAGAATCCGACTCCCCCTGAACTAGACAACTCCCTCTCAAAATATGCCATGAAATGCAGGAAGTGTACCATGAAGAGCTCAACAGGGATGAAAACCTAGTAAATAGGAGTTCTAGCATACAGAGCAAGTGAGGGCAAGGAAGCATGCAAATAAGCTCAATTGAATATTTCTTATACAGATTAGGAGCATGTTTTTCAGGGCAGTTGAAAAGAAAGCATCACCAACATGAATATCATCTAGCAAGATAGGCATGAATAACAAGATGCTAGCAGAACAAACAAGGATGCTACTCTCAACCAAAGCATATACAACAGGCCATAAGCAATTTAGAGACTTGCAGATTTCAGAATTAGCAATATTGAACTTCATGCAAGTGAGATTATATGCCAGGGGTTATTCACTTATCTTAGCCACTTCTTACCAACCAATGTCAAGCCTAGGTTCAGAGAACCATCAGAAGCATAAGAAAAGATTTTGGTCATACACAGCGTAGTCTAAGTTCATGCCAAAGTGCAAAGGCAAGCTATCTCAAACTAGAACAGTGTGACAAGCGAATCCACTTGGATCTTTTCATTTCCGCTCATAAGACACACAATATACACAGTTTTAAATCAGATTTCTTGTTAGGCAAGGTGTCATAAATGCTTAGGTATAATCTTAACAAAGGCATACAACTAGCATATCCAAGCATGAAAAGATAGCATAGCATTCAACATTCCTAGACATGCTATGTAGCCAAGTCAAGTGATGATCATGGTTTTTGATTTTCAAGAAATAAAAGAGATTTAGCTCACAAAAGATATTAGATAGATTCAAGGAGCTTAGCCAACCATGATCATGCAAGCAACTGTACAATCTAGCACACGCAAGCACTGACTAGTCATTCCAGAAGAGCTCTAGTGCTAGTGAAGTGAAAATACATATGATACAATGCAATGCATGATATGATACAAAATGCAAGGAAAATTCAGACAAGTAAAGAAGAAGCAAATAAAAAACCTACACTAGAGCAAAGCTACCCCAAACTAAAAGGGGTAACAAACACCAAGCTCCCCATGCAAGCGAGCAAACACGCTAAGCTCTAAGGGTTTGGTGGAGATATCGTCCAACTGGTTCTCAGTTTCCACATGGATCAAGTCTATATCTCCCTTCTCATAGTGATCTCTCAGAAAGTGAAACCTCATGTCTATGTGTTTGGTTAGACAGGGTTCTTAGCTACAGAAATAGCAGAAGTAGAGTCTACTAGGAGAGGGATCTTCCTAAAACTCAGGCCAAAGTCACTCAATGTGGCCTT
Source organism: Paspalum vaginatum (assembly GCA_030272315.1). Classification (NCBI taxonomy): domain Eukaryota; kingdom Viridiplantae; phylum Streptophyta; class Magnoliopsida; order Poales; family Poaceae; genus Paspalum; species Paspalum vaginatum. The sequence goes on along the minus strand of CM059018.1, from coordinate 29,420,372 downwards.
CATCTAAAGCAGCTGGGAGCAGCAACTAGCAGCAGCAACATATTCTTCTTCTGTGGTGGAAGTAGCTACACTAGATTGCTTGCTTGAGGACCAAGAGACAAGAGAAGAATGGAGAAACTGGCAGATGCCGGAAGTAGACTTGTACTCCAGCCGACAACTCATAAAGTCAGCATCCGAATACCCTCTGAGAGAGAGCGTTGAAGCTGAAGAGAACCAAAGACTAAGCTCTGGAGTGTATTTCAGATACTTGAAGATGCGCTTCACCGCTTGACGTTGTGATGTCCTCGGTGAGGCATGAAATTGCACACAAAGGAAAAATGCGAACTGGATGTCCGGCCTAGTCGCTGACAGGTACAGAAGTGAGCCGATCATCCCTCGGTGCTGTCTTTGGTCCACCACCTCCGCTTCTTCATTTGCATCAAGCGCCATTTGTGTTGACATGGGAGTCGCCATGGGCTTGGAGTCTCCCATATCAAACTTCCTCAGATTCGTGTACTTAGCTTTATGGATGAAATTTCCTTCGCGCCCTTCCTTGATTTGCAGTCCAAGGAAAAACTGCAACTCTCCCATCATGCTCATCTCAAACTCCTTCGACATCTGCTCAGAAAACTTGGTAATAAGAGAGTGAGATGAGCCACCAAAGATGATATCATCCCTGTATATCTAGACAACAAGAAGATCACTACCATGCTTGAGAAGAAACAAGGTCTTATCAACACTCCCCATTTTGAAACACTGGTTTAGCAAAAAGGTTTTCAATCTATCATACCAGGCTCTAGGGGCTTGTTTCAAACCATACAAGGCTTTTTGCAATTTGTAAACATGGTTAGGGTGTTTAGCATTTTCAAATTCAGGGGGTTGCTTGATATAAACTTCTTTTTGAATGAAACCATTTAGAAAAGCGGACTTCACATCCATTTGAAAAAGCTTAAAACCCATGGAAGCCGCAAAGGCTAAGAGAATACGTATAGCTTCCAGGCGTGCAACTGGAGCAAATGTTTCCTCATAGTCTATCCCCTCTTTTTGACAAAAACCCTTAGCCACAAGTCTAGCCTTGTTCCGCACAACAATGCCATCCTCCCCCTGCTTATTTTTGAAAACCCATTTTGTACCAATAGGATTGCATGTGGCGGTGGCTCTACCAAAACCCAAACCTCATTCCTCTCAAAGTTTTCTAACTCCTCATGCAGGGCATTGACCTAATTACTGTCAGAAAGAGCGTGTCCAACATCCTTGGGCTCAAAGGAGGAAACAAATGCAGCATGAGCACAGAAATCAATAGAACCTGTCTAGGACCTCAAGGTCCTCGCATGCAAATCACCAATGATCCCATGTGGAGGGTGCTCCCGCTGGACCTGCCGAGATAGAACAATCTCGGAGGTCACCTCCCCTGCGTCCTCAGCGGCTCCAGCCTCTACTCGAGCTTGCAGTCGAGGGAGCGAGGAGGAAGCCATCGGCAAGGGTCCTCCTTCGTCTTTAGAGCTCATAGCAGAGGGGGCAGGAGCTGCAGCTGGTGCACTGGCTCCTGCATCACCAGCATCTACCTGAACTTCCTCATCTTCAAATATGGGAGTTCCTTCATCATCACCAGAAAGCTCAAATGCAGGGGTTGTGCAAGGCATAGATTCATCGAAGGAAACCTCATAGGTCTCTACCACTTGTTTGGTATCAAGGATCCACACTCTATATGCTCTAGAGCTAGAGGCGTACCTATGGAAAATACCATCCAAGCAGTGAGATTCAAATTTGTCCAAATGCCCTCTTTTTGAGCACAAAGCATCCGTAGCCAAATGCACGCAGGTTCTTGACGCTGGGCTGCCTACCAAACCGTAGCTCGTACGAACTCTTCCCTAAGAAAGTTCGTAGGAAGATGCGGTTTGTAATGTAATAGGCCGTATTGATAGCCTCAGCCCAAAAGCGTCGCAGAGTCCTATGCTCATCGAGCATCATCTACGCCATCTCAATAAGTGTGCTATTCTTTCGTTCTATGACATTATTCTGAGGTAGGGTATAAGGAGACGAGAATTAGTGTTCGAAACCTTGGTCACGACAGAAGGTTTTGAAATGAGAGTTGCAAAATTCTCTGCCATTGTCGCTGCGGATCACCCTCAGGGCCTTATGACTCTCATTTCTTAACCTCAAGACCAGATCCTGAACAAAACCAAAAGCCTCATCTTTGAACTCCATGAAGAACACCCACGAAAAGCGAGAAAAGTCGTCTACAATGACAAGCACATACCACTTCCCACTGACCAACTGTACCCGAGCTGGACTAACCGTGTCCATATGCAACAACTCGCCCAGGTAAGAGGTCATGAACTGATTAACAGGAGCATGAGAAGCAGCAACCATCTTGCCATGATGACAAGGGTGGCACACTAAGTCCTTTTCTGCTTTCAAATTGGGCAATCCTCAGATCAGACCCATCGAGCTCAACCTGACTAGTAGATCAAAACTCAAATGTCCTAGCCTCCTATGCCACTTCAAGATATCAGCAGAAGGACTAGCTACCAAACACCGAGGAGGGCCCGAAATAGATGCAAGGTCAACCTTAAAAACCTACCCATGGGGCAAAATCCAACAAACAAGGTTTTCCTTAGCATCAAGCACACAAAAAGAACCCTCCTTAAAGCGAACCTCAAACCCTTCCTTGAGAAGTTGTGAGACAGAAACCAAATTGAACCCCAAACTCCTCACCAAAGCTACTTCTCTCAGGGAAAGCTTAGCAGAAAGCTGTGATGGCTTTGAGACGGATAGAGTCAATGAAGGAAATAATTGCATTCTCAGACTCATTAGTACCTGGCGTCAGATAGGCCATCAGCTTTTTAACTTCAGTAAAACCAGATGAAAGTCTTCTATCAACTTTTGCTTGGTGGCCTTGATTTCTTCCAGCTCAGATGATGCAGTCTTGATATTTTAATCAATTGTTGTAAGCTTTTGCTAAAGACATTGGATTTCTTCGACAATTTCAGTTCTTGACTGCTACAAGTCTACGCACTTCAAAGATTGATTTGACAAGGCTTTGTCATTATCTAAGGCAATTTTCTGCTGGCTCAGGATTGCACATTTGTCAGCAATTTCTTTCCTCAAGGAGGATTGGGCATCTCGGGATGCAATATGAACTGCAGCTATTTCTACTTCCTCCCTAAAGAAGCCAAGGTATGCTATTGGACGTAACACTCGTCTCAGGTCACCCGGCAATTGATTTCCACCGGTTCCAGTATTACATGGAGAACTTCACTATCTTTGACCAGCTGTATGACCAGAGTACCAAGCAATCTTGCCATCTCCTGAAGTTGGTTAGCTACATCGGCTGTGTCACACCCGGTTTCCAATGAACAAAACCATGCAAAGTATATCTGCGCCAGGATCAAGTCTCGCATATATATGACAAATTACAAAAGGTATCACAGACACATGCCAAAGATAAAAGCGTTACATAACATTAACATCATTATTACATAAAGACAAAAGTCTTAAACTCAGAGTCATAACATAGCGGAAGCATAAAAAGATAACTAGAGCCGCCACAAGGACATCGGCTGGTGAACGAAACTCCAAGTACTCGTCATAGTCTTGCACGTAGTCTTCCACACCTTCATCAACTAAACAGCGGTTGGAATTTCCCCCCAACAAGGATGAAAGTAAAGGAACAAGCGTGAGTACGGTAACTCGTACTCAACAAGCATAACACAAACTATGAGACTCTAAGTTTAGCTGACACGACTACATGAGCTTTTGAATGAACCAAACTTTATGAAAACCTGATTACTAATGTTAATTAAGGAAACCATTAACCCAAGGAGATTGCATAAAGAATTAAACAACATTATTGATATATAAACATCACCCGAAACCATAACCAAGGTAACCACTAATCAAAAGGAGGATCCGAGCCGCCCATAACCATGAGCAGCAGCTGACATGTCAGTTTTACACTCTCGAGAGGTTGCACATCTTTACCCACAAGTCGTGAGCTAAGCTAGGCGTTCATCACAACACCTTAGATGAGATGACTAGCAAGCACACTACGAAGCCTTTCCAAAGGTCGCATGTAGGACCGAGACGTGCGACTAGAGGGGGGGTGAATAGGAGCACTTGAAATCACAAACCCCTAAGTGAAAACAGAAACTAAGCACCGTCCACTGAATAGATACGTGCCTAGCAGCACAAGGGTACCGTCCACTGTGAGGATACGCACCAATGCAAGAAAGCTCAAGATCCGAACAAGAGTGACAGCGGAGCAACGGATTTTGCAACAACCGCCACAAGACACTCACCGCACCTAGGTGCGTCTCATTGACTCACAGTAAGCAAAGAGAATGGTCTTAAGGGAGGAATGCGAAAATCCGTAGCAAAATCACAGCGGAAAAACCAACCTGGGAAGAACGCAGCAGCTCCCTGGCAGGACCGGACTGTCCGGTGGCCAACACCGGATTGTCCGGTGGGACCGGACTATGCGGTTCCTGTTGCCGGACTGTCCGGTGACACTGCCAGGGCAACGCCTCACGCCGGACTGTCCGGTGGGCACTGCCGGACTATCCGGTGGAACCGGACTGTCCGGTGGCCTCTGCCGGATGGTCCGGTAGAGTCGCAGAAAATATGATTTCAAATCATAAATTGATCAGACCTTGTCCAAACTTCACGAAATTTAGCACAGGTTATCTAGACCCTATTTCAAAGTTATTCCCAACAGATCAACTCAAGGTAACCGCAGAATTAGCGGGAATTTCAGATCTTGTGAAATAGCCATTCTTGGGCAAGAAAGGGGAAAACACAAAAGAGGCTTGCTCGTGGCAATCCAGCAGGATTGAGATGAACAAAGTCATGATCTCCACGTCCTAGCAAGTCCAGAACATCAGCAAGGAAAGGGATTCAAGCTTGCCCAACAAAAACACCCTAAAAGTCAAGGATTGAACCCAAAAACCAAAAAGAGAGGGGGAGGAGAAGAACACAAGGTTGCTGCACGAATTTGCTTCGATTAAGTGCCCAAAAATGGGTCTAAAGATTCAGCATACAAGCAGAAATTCGTCCCAAGCAACCACCCTCACCTTCCCTCAAGATTAGGAGGCTAAATCCTACTCTAACCTCTCTAACAATGGAGCTCAAAGCATAAGGACGAAAATTACCAAGTGAAAACTAATCCTAGCAGCCAAGAGACCTCTAATGACCTGCCTTGGACCTATTTATACCCGAGTGCTATTTAGACAGTTTTGCACTTAGGTCCCTACAGCTAGACAAACCCTAAGGACTCAAACGAAAGATTACAGGATATTTCGGGACGGACGACCACGATGAAGTCTTGATCTTCGTAAGTTCCACGCAATCCTCGGATGCTCTCCACGTGGCCAGTAGTCCAATCCGCGATCCGCCCCGGTTTTGAAGTCAGAAACCGGGAAACTTTAGGAAGTCTCCGCCTGGGCCGGATTTGGCCCATCTCCTCTATCTTGGCGAGTCGTGGCCCAACTCACCAAGGCTTGGGTAGCTTGGGTGACGGTTTTGAGCCGAAGCCGCCAAAGCCTCCCTTGCATGCCTTCGCGCCACGCATTCGGGTTGGAGCACCGCGGTGGCGCCCGGCATCCCCTGTCCATCAGGGTAGCCTCTTAGTCCTTTGGAGGACTTACTCCTGCCGTCGTCGTGCCGCTCCTCCGTATACTGAACTCCCATGGCCGACAGACGCCGAGTGTGCCTCTAGTCCTTTGGAGGACTTCCCTCTACCTCCAGTCCATTGGAGGGCCTCCTATCCATCGGAGGTCTTGTGCTCAAGTCCTTCTGGGTCTTGCTACTGTTGACAATCACTCATCACTCCAGAGGCAATGGAGCCGGTCCATTGGCTCTCATCGCATTGGTAAGTAGTAACCGCAAGGAATCAAGCGCCGCAACTGTGGGGCTCACCTCAAAGGGAGAAGCACATACATCACTTAAAGCACACTCAACCTGAGGTAGCGCAAGGACCACAGAAGCTTACTCCCCCTCTTGCCCCGTAGGTAAGTTACTCCAGACCAAAACAACCTAATTACTGAGCTAAGACCGGCCTATCCCAGTCTTGTGGTAGCGCGGTTGTCCTAGGTTGTCGCTCTATGAACAAGTCCTTACAGAGAGAACCGCAAAACCACACGAGCACATTGCTCAGGTTCCCTAAACCATGTTGCTAAAAAAACAAGTTTTAAAGGAGATAAATTCCATAGAACCATTAATCAGAATTAATTATCAAAGGTATATAGGTTAGCGCTGCACCTAGCACAACTTGACTGAATGCATCCCAAAAGGTAGATATAAGGATAAAGGTAGCTAGGTATAACCTTAGGGCAATCAAAATTAAACGCACATGCAAGAGATTAAACAATTATTGGGCGTTGTTCATGTTATACTTGCCTTCCTCAAAGTTCCCCTGGGGCTGCTGCTCAAAAGATTCAGGAGGTGGCTCTTCAAACTCCTCAGATGGCTCAACGTCTATGCATGACCATAACACCATACAAGCATTCACGTACATGCATACAAGCAAGCAAGGGAAAAACGGTAAGAAACAGTACATCATTACATAAAAATAGAACCTAAAACTGGTACAAAACTAATCTATGCATCGCTACAATCACATGAGCGCAAGAACCACTATAATCGGAGCTAAAATGTAAAAGTTATGCATAAAACAAGGGTCTAGGGGCATAACTATGAATAAAAACATGGATCAAGGGTTTATCTAGCAAAATTGAGGTCTTATGCACAAAAAATAACTAAAATACCGAGGGCTACAGAGCCAAAATCCCCGGGCGACGACAGTGGGTTCTATTCTTCAAAAGATCAAGGGCTAAATTGCAAAGATCAGGACCTAAATCTAATTATTTTTGAACTAGACAGGACTGCAGGTTGATTCTAGTAAAGCGCAGGGGCTCTTAAGCAAAAGAGGCAGCGCTGACCAGCGCAGACCGGTATTGACCGGTCGCCGGCACATCTGAGCAGTTGGATCGAGATCCGGTGGCTAGGGTTAGACGGGGGTTGGATCTGATCTGGCCTGTCCAGATCGCATCTGGCGGCCAGGGTCAAACCGGGAGAGATGGCCGACGGCGACCATCGGGGACGCCGGTGCGTCTCCGGAGCGAGTGCACCGTGGTGCTCTGTGCAAACAGTAGGGTAGAAAAGGGCCGAAGGGAGAGAGTCGAGTGTGGCGATTCTCACCACGGGCTTGGTGTGGGCAGTGCGTCGACGAAGAGAGCCGGCGATGGACAGCAGTGGACGATGGGGTCGGAGTTTGGGGTATGACATCGGGGAGGAGGCTCCGGTGCTCGAAAACTAGTCGAGATAGTGCACGATGGCTCTGCAAACACTAGAGGGAGATCAGCGGGGTCGGAGGGGCATTGGCGATGACAAATTCCAGTGAGAAGGAGCTCATTGTGGCGAAGCTTTGGCGTCAAATTAACAACATCGCGTAGGCTTAGAGTGAGGGCAGAGAGCTCAGGTGCATGGGGCTGGCAGCGGTGGAGGTCGGGGTGCTTTTTATAGGCCCTGGGCTAGGGCGATGTTGGTGGAATTGACTCCATTTCTTGCGGCAGGGGGCGGCAGCGGAAGTCTACCCGGAGTCCGGGGTTTATCCGGCTCGAACTTCATGTAGAGCTCGCGTAGAAGGGCAGCGGGGGACTGTCGGGCGGGCCTGGATGTGCGCACATGGGGCCACGGGCCAGGGACGGAGGTGACATGCGAGAGAGTAGTGCGGTCCACCAGCGAGAGCAAGGAGAGAGTGAGGTTGAGGATGGAGTTGACAAGGCGGGCCCGCTTGGTAGCGGCACAGGGCTACGGGTCCAGTGATCAGAGAGAGAGAGAGAGCTGGGAGGGGTGGCGCACTCGGCTCGGCCATGACGCTTGGACCGGCTGGGCACTGATGGCAGGCTGGGCCAAGGGTGGGGGGAGCTGGGCTGGCTGGCTGACTTGGGCTGCCTCCCTTTTCCTTTTCTTTTTTCCATTGCCTCTATTTTTTTCTTTAAAAGCAAAGCCAAATCTACCTATTCAAATAAATTTGAATCCAAGTCCTTAAGTCACACAAGAAATAAAATAATGCTCCAGCATGAATGCAACAATATGGTAGCCCTCGGATGAATTTAATTACTTGTTAACTAAAATAAATCATTAAATGCAGAGCTAAGCATATAAATCCCTAGAAAACTAAACAAAGCATATTAAATTTATTATAAAATGCAGAAATTAAAATTAGGGTGTTACATGCTGGTGCAGACTTGGGAGGCGATGGAATTCGCTCTTGTTCTTGCCCAGAGCCAATGTCCAAAATCGAAGGATCAAAATTAAGCAATGCTGACAAGTGGATGGACTGCAGAAAATAGCAAGGTCATATAAAAGAGCCGAGTAAAGACAATCTTGTCAAGAGGTAAATTTACCTCATCATTCTTGGAGGTCTCTTCATCAGCACGCTGATGCATGTCTTGTTCAGGACCATTCTTTTGAAGAGAGACATCATTGCCGTTGGAAGAGAGGCTGATTGTGGATGGTTCCGGTGCCTGTTGTCCTCAGAGCAGTGAAGCGACAGGTGAAGCAATACTGTTACTGGTCGAACCCTTGGACTGAAATAAATGCAAGTGCATATAAGTGTGTATACCATCAAGGAAAAGGAGTATTGTTACCAGATACTTACAGTAGATTCAGCATGGTCAAAAATAGATGGGGTAGGAGACCGTGTTCTAGAACTTCTCGTCTTCTTGCAATAAGACCTTTTGGCTGGTGATTTGGTTGAATCATCATGCCGACGTTTTCCACAATTGCTAGAGAATTTTATCTTGTCAAGTCAAGAAGCTGATTGCACATACAGGGGTACCGAAGCTGTAGGTGAATAATAAAAGGGCTCTCCTGATTCTTTGGTTGGCAGTGTTCTTTCCTCACGCCACATAAAAGGGAGTCAACAGTGGTGCAGTGATTGTGGTAAGAACTGTGACAATGAAATCAAGTTATCTCTGTTGATGAAGGGTTATAAGAAGAATCGATACAACGAAGCATCGTGCCAAGAGGACCTCTTAATAAATGCATCTTCCAAGTTCCCACCAATTGTTGAATCCATCCGCGGTATATACGAACTCCATGTCACATGGGATGGGGATGAGAAATTCAGAAAAAAGTTTATATGCGTGAAGAGTCAGGAGCCGATCAGTGAGATCGGCTCGGCTTTGGAATTTCTTATGGAAGATGAAGCAAGGAGAGGCTTGGTTCAGGCCAAATTGTTGAGTAGCTATAACTGGCTGGTATGATTCATAGCTAGGATTAGTGATTCTATTGCTAGTACTCAAACTTACAGGAAGCAGGCATGGACAAATCATGCAGCTTGTGTTACGTTACCTCATCATTTGTTACAATCCACGACATGCCTCTACAGCGTGTGCACGCGACCTACCGATAGATCAACATAGCTCGAGCACCCTAGCTATACATGTCATAATATGTATCTGTTTAGTTAAATGGACTTCTTTGGAGGACCTGGTTTGAAGCTGATATGATTATGCAGATCTGTTATATCATGTTTCTAGTTAGGGCTTTATATTTGCTCATCTTTGGACGCAGTTTTGGCTTTTATTCTATCTATTCATGCACGCTCGATGCACAACCCGATGTTTCTGCATCGGCTGACTGGAGTACATGACATCTCGTGATTGCCGAACCTAGCGATCAGGCAGGAAATTGATGTTTATATCTGTTGTGTACGCTTTACAGGGAGAACAAGAGCCAACGACCGTGACCACCCGACCTTCCTGGCTGCAAGGTCAAGCCAGGTGGCACGCCCGCATCACCATGCACTACCAAGATCGGCTTCCCCGCTGAAAGCAAATCGGAGCCAAATGACAGGGAGACGAGCGCAGCAACATCGCGATCCTCGGCTCCTGTGTGCTCTGCGCCTGAGCCTCTTCGCTAGTATTTGGGTGCAATAGCTGCAGGGTGGAAGTGCCATAGATTTCTAACTTCACCGATCTAAGTGCTGGATTGATGAAGTGGCGGGTCTTGCAGTGCTTTGCATGTTGCTTTCACGGTTTACACCTTGGAGTTGTGTTGACACGTCACTTGTTTGCGTGCAGGTCGAAGATGGGATGATTTGGCAACCTTCACCGGCCGAGCCGCCAAGGGGGAGGTTGCGTGGCCTGGCCCACTAGCCGGGCGGCCAAGGTTTCTTCTTGACTTAGCCAATTTTTCCTGTTTTCTACTGATCTTGCACCTGCAACCAAATATTCAACACAACTCGTGGAATTTTGTCAGTAGAAAGGGTATAGTTACACTTTGATATATTTTCCTTCATGATTATGGATAGTTCATGGTCGGAGATAGTGCAATAACGATCGTCAACACCCTCCCCCCAAGCTTAGACCTTTGCTCGTCCAAGAGTAAAGCCAAAATGGGTTAGGGATCAGGAGTTGCTGCAATATCAATGTTCAAAAATAGAGGCGATACAACACCAACACCCATGCTTTTATCTCAAACCATAGTGTATGCATCGATCACCTTTGCTCATAGCTGTGGTGCATCCTTTGACTTACCGTGTTGTTATTGCCAAAATCTAGCTGATTTGGTATTTGAGCCAGATCGGCTAAATAGGCTGAGTCAGATGACCATTAGGTAGATCGGATTGGCTGATGGGCTGTAGTTGATCACCCAAGGAAGGGGCGGTTCCAAGGGCTGGCGGGCCATGTATCTTGTCCTGTTCGAGTCAAGTTAGGTCTAGCCCAATTAAATAGGATTTTGAGCTTTAGAAGAAGTCGTACTTGATGTCCAAGTCTCCGGACTATAAATATGTACCCATACTTACGTAATAAAGTTGACGACACACGTTTCCTAACAGCGGTTGTCTCCAATCTCTCTCGGTGCATCGCCACCCCTGAGCAATTGGGGTTTTCAAGATAATTGTCATGCTACTCTAATGTTTCTCAGATTCATTAAGGCATTAGGGCATGAGCCACATGGTGAACTATGTACTGAAGTGTTTTTGATGGCACGGTTTGCTAGTTATCCCAGTGAATCTTGCGTCAAGCTTCGCTTGATGCCAGAGTTACTAGTTACCCAGATGAATCTCGCGTCAAGCTCTGCTTGGCATGAGATCCATTAGTTATCCCAATGAACCTCATACCCAGCTTCTCTCGACATGAGATACATTATTTGTGTCGCATGATTGTTGGTCTGTTTATGTTTCATGTGCCTCACATCATAGATCGATCATCTTGTAGCTCATTTTACATTACCTAGTCGCTTGTCACAACCCACGATGTGTTGCTGCAACACGTGCACGTGACATGCTAATAGATCAGCGTATCGCGAGCACCCTATCTATACACGTCATAATTTGTACCTGTTTATCTAGATGGATTTCTTTGGAGGTCCTAGTTTTAAGCCAATCTGGAAATGCTGATCTCTTATATCATGCTTTTAGATAGGGTTTATTTTCATCTTATTCATGAATGTTGTTTTGGTTATCATAATTCTTTATTTATGCCTCATCGACCGTCGACCATCTACATGTATGCCTACCGATGATCTCACATGGTGCCGATCCGAGCGATCAGGCAAGAATTTAACGTTTAAAATCTATTGTGTATGCTTTACAGGGAGAACCAGAGCCTACCACCGCATCCACCAAACCTTCCTGGCTGCAAGGTGAAGCCAGGTGGCACGCCCGCACCACCACCGCTACCCAGATCAGCTTCCCTCAGGGCCGATTGGAGCTACACTACAGGGAGACGAGTGCAGTAGCAGTGTGATCCCTAGCTCCTAGTGTGTTCGCACCATGGGGCCCTCACACTGCCGATTTTCCGTGGCCACACACTCTTTGGCACGCCCGGTGGGACCTCACCTTCGTCAACCTCGTCACCAAACAATGCCTCCAAAACCTTTTGAGAAGGGCAACATAGAGTTCTCAACCAATCACGATCCTAGCACGTGGTCAGAAGACAAACAAGCACCTCCTACATGCTGGCGGTCGACAAAACCCATTTCGACCACCAACTTTTCATGTTTGAGAACATAATTTATCAAATTTTAGTGTATTACTAACTAGTACCATGAGTTGTGCATAAAAGTTGTACGCAGGTGTTTGTCACGTCCAAAATGATGAAAGAATGCACAAAACAAAGGGAAAGTGACAAGAGGGAGGCCGCCATGCAAAATTGCATGGCCGCTTGGCCATCCATCAAGGCCGCTCGGCCACATTTCAGGGTGGACAGCCCAGCGGAGGCATAGGGGCAGAGGTGCATGGCCGGCCAGCCATCACCTATGGCTGCCCGACCAGCCCCTATGGCTGCCCAGCCAAGCCCAAGCACCAAGAGGCCTAGGGACTTTCCTAACCCAAAAGTGATGGCTGCTCGACCATCCCTACGGTCGCCTGGACATGCCACGAAGCCAAATCGACACGTCCTTCGACCTGCAAGTAAAAAAGCATAGAATGAGACAAATCCAACCATGCAACCGACAATCCAAGGAATCCAAGGGTCGGAAGGCCATTACACAAGGATCACAATCCGGGAGATCAAGATGCAACCAATTCCGAAAGAACACATGGCCGCCCGGCCATGTGTTTTAACTGTTTCACACGTGCACTGACTCAAAGATGTAGGACCGAGATGTGCGACTAGAGGGGGGGTGAATAGGAGCACTTGAAATCACAAAATCACAAACCCCCAAGTGGAAATCGAAACTAAGCACCGTCCACTGAACAGATACGTGCCTAGCAGCACAAGGGTGCCGTCCACTGTGAGGATACGCACCAATGCAAGAAAGCTCAAGATCCGAACAAGAGTGACAACGGAGCAACGGATTTTGCAAAAACCGCCACAAGACACTCACCGCACCTAGGTGCGTCTCACTGACTCACAGTAAGGAAAGAGAATGGTCTTAAGGGAGGAATGCGAAAATCCGTAGCAAAATCACAGTGGAAAAACCAAACTGGGAAGAACACAGCAGCTCCCTCGCAGGACCAGACTGTCCGGTGGCCAACACCGGATTGTCCAGTGGGACCGGACTATCCGGTTCCTGTTACCAGACTGTCCGGTGGCACTGCCCGGACAACGCCTCACGTAGGACTGTCCGGTGGGCGCTGCCAGACTATCCGGTGGAACCGGACTGTCCGGTGACCTCTGCCGGATGGTCCGGTAGGGTCGCAGAAAAGACTTTTTCAAATCCAAACTTGATCAAACCTTGTCCAAACTTCACGAAATTTCACACAGGTTATCTGGACCCTATTTCAAAGTTATCGCCAAAAGGTCAACTCAAGGTAACTGCGGAATCAGCGGGAATTTCAGATCTTGTGAAATGGCCATCCTTGGGCAAGAAAGGGGAAAACACAATAGAGGCTTGCTCGTGGCAATCCAGCAGGATTGAGATGAACTAAGTCATGATCTCCACGTCCTAGCAAGTCCAGAACATCAGCAAGGAAAGAGATTCAAGCTTGCCCAACAAAAACACCCAAAAAGGCAAGGATTGAACCCAAAAACCAAAGAGAGAGGGGGAGGAGAAGAACACAAGGTTGCTGCACGAATTTGCTTCGATTAAGTGCCCAAGATGGGTTTAAAGATTCAGCATACAAGCAGAAATTCGTCCCAAGCAACCACCCTCACTTTCCCTCAAGATTAGGAGGCTAAATCCTACTCTAACCTCTCTAACAATGGAGCTCAAAGCTTAAGGACGAAAATCACCAAGTGAAAACTAATCATAGCAGCCAAGAGAGCCTCTAATGACCTGCCTTGGACCTATTTATACCCGAGTGCTATTTAGACAGTTTTGCACTTAGGTCCGTACAGCTAAACAAACCCTAAGGACTCAAACAAAAGATTACAGGATATTTTGGGACGGACAACCACGATGAAGTCTTGATCTTCGTAAGTTCCACGCAATCCTCAAATGCTCTCCACGTGGCCAGTAGTCCAATCCGCGATCCGCCCTCGGTTTTGAAGTCAAAAACCGAGAAACTTTAGGAAGTCTCCGCCTGGGCCGGATTAGGCCCATCTTCTCTATCTTGGCGAGTCGTGGCCCAACTCACCAAGGCTTGGGTAGCTTGGATGACGGTTTTGAGCCGAAGCCACCAAAGCCTTCCCTCGCACGCCTTCGCGCCACGCATTCGAGTTGGAGCACCGCGGTGGCGCCCGGCTTCCCCTGTCCCTCAGGGCAGCCTCGCAGTCCTTCAGAGGACTTACTCCTGCCATCGCCATGCCGCTCCTCCGTATACCGAACTCCCATGGCCGACTGACGCCGAATGTGCCTCCAGTCCATCGGAGGACTTCCCTCTACCTCCAGTCCAACGGAGGGCCTCCTGTCCATCGGAGGTCTTCTGCCCAAGTCCTTCTGGGTCTTGCTACTGTTGACAATCACTCATCACTTCAGAGGCAATGGAGCCGATCCATTGGCTCTCAATCTCCCCCTTGATGAGTGCATTGTCAACACCTTCAACCTGTAACCTGAAATAGAACAAAGAAAAAAGAAAAAAATGTAAAACCGAAAAGAAAGAAGAAAAAGAAGAAGTTGCTCAAGATGCCCAAAGACCAAATACTGGCAGAAAAAGGGCAATTTGAGACAACAAAAACAAGGTCAAAGATCGACCCCCTAGGACAAGGGAAACCGCTCAATGCAGTCGATCAAACTAAAGCATGACCCCTCAAGAAAGAGGCAAACTGGCTCAACACAGTCATGCTAAGGCAAAGCATCGGCTCCTCCAGAAAGAGGCAAAAGGCTCAACGCACCGATGCAAGAGCATGCTCAAAGCTCAAACTCCCCCTCAACTAGATCTCTACAGAGTCCTCCCCTTTGGTCCAATATCTTTCTCTCCTCAAGGGTCAACATCTCTCCCCCTTGTTGACAATGGACACATCAAGGGTTCATAGAACTCCACTCCCCCTGAAATGGACAACTCCCCCTCAAAATATGCCATGAAATGCAGGAAGTGTACCATGAAGAGCTCAGTAGGGATGAAAAGCTAGTAAATACAAGCTCTAGCATACAGAGCAAGTGAGGGCAAGGAAGCATGCAAACAAGCTCAATTGAATCTATCTTATACAAATCAGGAGCATGTTTTCCAGGGTTGTTGAAAAGAAAGCATCACCAACATGAATAGCATCTAGCAAGATAGGCATGAACAACAAGATGCTAGCAAAACATACACGGTGTGCTACTCTCAACCAAGGTATCTACAACAAGCCATAAGCAGTTTAGAGACTTGCAGATTTCAGATTTAGCAATTTTGAACTTTAAGCAAATCAGATCATGTGCCAGGGGTTATTCACTTGTCGTTGCTACTTCTTACCAACCAATGCCAAGCCTAGGTTCAGAAAACCATCAGAAGCTTAAGACAAGGTTTTGGTCATACACAGCCTAGTCCAAGTTCAAGCCAAAGTGCAAAGGCAAGCTATCTCAAACTAGATCAGTGTGACAAGTGAACCCTCCTGAATCTTTTCAATTTAGCTCATAGGACAGCACTTGTAAATCACATTAATTCAGATTTTAGATATGAACAAGGTGCCATAAATGCTTAGGCATCAGTGCAACACAGGCATACGACTAGCATATCCAAGCATGAAAAGATAGCATAGCATTCAACATTCCTACACATGCTAGGTAGCCAAGTCTAGTGGTGATCATGGTTTTTGATTTGGAAGAAGCAAAAGTGACTGAGCTCACAAAAGATATTAGACAGATTCAAGGAGCTTAGCCAACCATGATCATGCAAGCAACTGTACAATCTAGCACAAGCAATTACTAACTTGGCATACCAGAACAGCTCTAGTTCTAGTGAAAGTGAAATGCATATGTTACCATGCAATGCATGGTATGAGACAAAATGCAAGAGAAGCAAAGAGAGAAAAGAAAGAAAAAGCAAAACAAAACCTAAACTATACCAAAGTTACCCCAACCTAAAAGGGATAACAAACACCAAGCTCCCCACGCAAGTGAGCAAATATGCTCAGGTCTAAGGGCTTGGTAAAGATATCGGCCAACTGGTTCTCAGTCTCTACATGGATCAAGTCTATATCTCCCTTCTCATAGTGATCTCTCAAGAAGTGAAACCTCACGTCTATGTGTTTGGTTCTGGAGTGCAGGACGGGGTTCTTAGCTACAGAAATAGCAGAAGTAGAGTCTACTAGGAGAGGGATCTTGCTAAAACTGAGACCAAAGTCGCTCAAGGTGGACTTCATCCAAAGCAGCTGGGAGCAGCAACTAGCAGCAGCAATGTATTCAGCTTCTGTGGTGGAAGTGGCTACGCTAGACTGCTTGCGTGAGGACCAAGAGATAAGAGAAGAACCGAGAAATTGGCAGGTGCCGGAAGTAGACTTGCGCTCCAGCCGACAACCCGCAAAGTCAGCATCCGGATACCCTCTAAGAGAGAGCAACGAAGCTGAAGAGAACCAAAGTCCATGCTCAGGAGTGTATTTCAGGTACCTGAAGATGTGCTTCACCGCTTGACGATGTGATAGCCTTGGTGAGGCCTAAAAACGCACACAGAGGCAGACCACGAACTGAATGTCTGGCCTGGTCGCCGTCAGGTACAGAAGTGAGCCGATTATCCCTCGATACTCTCTTTGGTCCACCACCTCCCCTTCTTCATCCGCATCAGGAGCCGTCTGTGTTGACAAGGGAGTCGCCATGGGCTTGAGATCTCCCTTGTCAAACTTCCTCAAAATGTCCTTCGTGTACTTGGCTTGATGGACGAAGGTTCCTTTTGGGCCTTGCTTAATCTGAAGCCCGAGAAAGAACTGAAGCTCACCCATGAGACTCATCTCGAATTCACTGCTCATCTGTTCAGCAAACTTAGACACCAAAGCATGAGATGAACCACCAAAGATAATGTCATCAACATATATCTGAACTAGAAGGGTGTCACCGCCACGACTCAACAGAAACAAGGTCTTGTCTACTAAACCCATCACAAAACTAGACCTGAGCAGAAAGGCTTTCAACCTAGCATACCAAGCTCTTGGAGCTTGCTTTAGACCATACAGGGCTTTTCTCAACTTATACACCCGGTCTGGAAACTTGGCACTCTCAAAGCCAGGAGGTTGTCTCACATAAACCTCCTCCTCTATGTAGCCGTTTAGAAAGGCTGACTTGACATCCATCTGCTGCAATTTGAAGCCTTTAGAGGCAGCAAAGCCAAGCAAAATCCTAATAGCCTCTAAACGAGCTACAGGAGCAAAGGTTTCCTCATAATCTATCCCCTCCTTCTGACAGAAACCCTGGGCTACCAATCTCGCTTTGTTCCTCACAACCATCCCATCCTCACCCTGTTTGTTCTTGAAAACCCACTTGGTTCCTATAGGGTGGCAGTTTGGTGGAGGTTCAACTAAATCCCAGACATGGTTTCTCTCAAAGTTTTCCAACTCCTCATGCATGGCGTTCACCCAACTAGGATCAGATAATGCATGTGACACATCCCGGGGTTCGAAAGAAGCAACAAATGCGGAGTGACAGAAAAAGGCCAGAGAGTTAACCGAAGAACGTGTGACACGCTGGCGTAGGTCTCCAATCATCCTGTCTAGAGGGTGATCCCGCTGGACCTGCCGAGATGGAACAATCTCAGAGGTCACCTCCCCTGCGTCCTCAGCGGGGCCAACCTCTGCTCGAGCTTGTGGTCGGGGGAGTGAGGAGGAAGCTGTAGGCAAGGGTCCTCCTTCATCTTCAGAGCTCATAGCAGAGGGGGCAGGAGCTGCAGCCGGTGCAGTGGCTCCTGCATCACCAGCATCTACTTTGCCTTCCTCATCTTCAAAGATGGGAGCGCCTTCTTCATCATCACCTGAAAGCTCAAATGCAGGGGTTGTGCAAGGCATAGATTCATCAAAGGAAACTTCACAGGTCTCAACCACTTGTCTAGTATCAAGGATCCACACTCTATATGCCCTAGAGCTAGAGGCGTACCCAAGAAAAATACCATCCAAGCAGCGAGATTCAAATTTGTCCAAATGCCCCCCCTTTTTGAGTACAAAGCATCTGCAACCAAATGCAAGCAGGTGCTTGACGCTAGGCTGCCTACCAAACCGTAGCTCGTACAAAGTCTTTCCCAAGAAAGCCCGTAGAAAGATACGGTTGGCAATGTAACAAGCCGTATTCATAGCCTCATCCCAAAAGCGTCGCGGAGTCCTATGCTCATCAAGCATCGTCCGCGCCATCTCTACAAGTGTGCGGTTCTTTCGTTCCACAACACCATTCTGCGGTGGGGTATAAGGAGATGAGAATTGGTGATCAAGACCAAGGTCACGAAAAAAAGTTTCGAAACGAGAGTTACGAAATTCTCCGCCATTGTCGCTACGGATAGCCCTCATGGCTTTATGACTCTCATTCCTTAACCTCAAGACCAGATCCCGAACAAAACCAAAAGCTTCATCTTTGAATTCCATGAAGAACACCCACGAATAGCGAGAAAAGTCATCCACAACTACAAGCACATACCACTTCCCACTGACCGACTGTACTCGAGCAGGACCAACCGTGTCCATATGTAGAAGCTCACCCGAGTAGGAGGTCATCACCTGATTGACAGGTGCATGAGAAGCGGCAACCATCTTGCCATGACGACAGGGGTGGCATACTAAGTCCTTTTCTGCTTTCAAATTGGGCAATCCTCGGATCAGATCCATTGAGCTCAACCTGACTAGCAGATCAAAACTCAAATGGCCAAGCCTCCTATGCCACTTCTAAATATCAGTAGAAGGACTAGCAACCAAACACCGAGGAGGTCCAGAGACAGATGCAAGGTCAACCTTAAAAACCTGCCCATAGGGCAAAATCCGACAAACAAGGTTTTCCTTAGCATCAAGCACACAAGAGGAACCCTCCTTAAAACGAACCTCAAACCCTTCCTTGAGAAGTTGCGAGACAGAAACCAAATTGAACCCCAAATTCCTCACCAAAGCAACTTCTCTCAGGGAAAGCTTGCCAAAAAGAGCAACAGAACCAACACCCAACACATTACCTTGACCATTATCCCCGAATGTGATGTACTCCTTGGTGCTTACGGGGTTGAGGCTGGAGAACCATCTGCGGTGCCCTGTCATGTGCCTAGAGCAACCAGAGTCCATGATCCATATGTCCTCCAGGCCTCGATCCTGCAAAATCAAGGAAAGCGAGAGTGAGCAAATGGTCCGGCACTGGGGTTAGTGTAACTGCTGAACTAGTGCCGAGCCATCTGCTCAAAAGTGGGGTAAACACAGTCAAAGTAAGCATCACGTCTACCTAGGTACCCACGACCTCTAAAGCGTGAGCTCTCAAACCCTCTACCTCCAAAGCCTCGGTCAGAAGATCCATGGCTGCGCTGTAAACGACTTGAAGCTCGACCGGGAAAGCGCCTCTCTCCACTAGGAACACGGGCCTGAAAGCGGTCTCTCATCTCACCGCGACGGAGAGGATCCTGCCTACCACCCTGGCAGAACTGATCCTAGTTCCCCCAGGCTCTCTCCTGCCTCTCAACTCGCTTCCTCCTGAAGCAAAACTCCTCCAAGTGGCCATTCCGCTGGCAAAAGTAACAGTGGTAGACAGGCCTCTTGGGAGTGGGTTTAGGCTGAGCCTTGGGCTTAGGTGGAGTAGCCTTGGGTGGAACAGGCTGCTGGACTCTCTCCTTGCTCACTTGAGGCTTGAGAATCTCAGTCACTACTCTGTCCAACTTAGCCTGAGAGGGCTTGGGTGTCCAGAACTGCTTCTTTGGGGCAGCCTTAAGAGGCTCATGGTAAACCCCATCAATAGTAGGGCTAGGCTGAGGAGAGGCAGTCTTAAGCTTAATTGGGGAACTCCTCTTCTCACCCGAAGTACTACTCTCTCCTAACCCAAGTCCACTCATATCACCCTCAGCTCTCTTGGTGCTCTCCAAGATCATCCTAAGTTGGGGCTTTCTAGCATACATCCAACTGAGCACCTCTTTCAACCGGTTGTTCTCATCAACCAAAGTCTGTTTCTCCTCTCTCAGATCCTTCAGAACTAAAGTCTGGTCAGCACAAGTAGGGCAGTCTAGAGAGGGAATAGGGAAAGCAGACTTCTCTAACTTCTTAATGGTGGCATCCCTATCCACCAACATCAACCTCAGAGTGAGATAGTTCTCACAAGTGTCAGGGGATGCTAAAAGCATCTCAAGGTCAGCTCTCAACTGCACAAGCTCACTCTCCAAAGTAGGACAGACCATGCACACACCCAAAAGCGTGGGTCTAGCCCTAAGCTCTTCCAACTCTTTGAGCTGTCACTCACACCTCACTTTCAGCTCAGCTATGTCAACAGCTAGGTGGGGGCACATCTCACACTCAGTCACATCACTCAAAATAGGCTCATCCAGTTTAGACTGGAGCTTGCTTAACTCTACCTTCAGCCTATCCATCTCCTCTACCTGATGAGCATACTTGCTCTTCTGCTCACAGAGATCTTTCACCAAGGTCTCACAGGTAGGACACTCAGTCTCACTAGGCTGGGCTTACACACTCTTCAGCCTCTCTATCTAAGTTAAGCATCAGCCAACTTGGCTTTCTGCTTCTGCAGCTTCTTGGCTGCCTTCTCCAACAACCTATCCTGGGCTTTCAACTCACGACTATTTGACTCCAACATCTCAAGAATTTTAGCTTGCTCAGGAGTTACCTCTTCATCGGAGGAGTCATTGTCATTGCCCTTGTCGTCCTTGTCCTCAAGTGCCATGGAGCCAAAGGATCTCCGGTGCATCTTGTGCTTGCGCTTGGACTTGGTGGAGATGAAGCAGAGTCCAGCTGGACTGCCTTGGTCCCTCCTCTTGTCCCGCTTGGTGATGATCTCCTCATCGCTTGAGCTCGACGAAGACGAGGAGGAGGATGATCCGCCACACAGACCACCAAGCTCGGCGAAGAAGGCCTTGTCCCGCTTCCGGTTGTCCTTCTGGTAGCTCTTGAAAGCCTTCCGGAAGTTCTTGATCTTGCCAGAGCAGTACTTGGTGTGGTCACGCTTGCTGTAGTCGTGCTTGCTAGAGTGGTACTTGTTGGAGTCGCGGGAGTGGTTCTTGCCCTTCTTGTAGTAGTCGTTCTGCTTGTTTGGGCATTCGGCAATGAAGTGGCCGACCTCTCCGCACTCGAAGCACTTGGGCCTCTCACCCCTCTTCTTGCTCATCCGGTTGTCATAGGCGCGCTGAAAGTGGCTAGACACCAGACAAAGCTCATCATCCCCAAGTGACACCAACTGCTCCTCTGTAACAGACATAAGAGCAGAAAACGAAAAGTTGTGAAGCTGGGGGTTAGAAACGGCCTCACTGAAGGAGAAGCCAAGGCCACGCTCTTGGAGCCAGTACAAGTGAGAGAATCTCTCAACTTGTAATCCACCTCTGTGGCCTTGAGCTTGCTGTAAAGAGTCTCCACTCCAATTGTGTCATAGGCCTCAGACTCGATGATCGAGTTAACCTTGATCTCCCATACCTTCCTGTCCAACGCATACAGCAACTTGACAGCCTGCTGATGGTCAGTCTATGGGATCCTCTTAGGGCTGGAGTTAATGCACAACTTGTTGATGATCGATTGAAAACGACCAAACAAGTCATCGATGGACTCATCAGGCTCCTGAACGAAATTTTCATACTCGCGCCTGTAAGTCTCAACGAGATGCCCCTTGATGGTAGCAGTGCCCTCATGGTGTGCACTCAGCAGGGACCAGATCTGACGGGCAGTCTCAAGGTGGCTCACTTTCTCATAATCAACTGGACCAAGTCCTAAGAAGAGAAAGTTAACAGCTTTGGCGTTCGCCTCATGCTGAGCCAGAATCGCTGGGGTAGTGCGCTGGGCAACTGGAAGCACAACAAAGTTCGCACTCTGAGTAGCATCCCATATGTCCTGGCCCTGGCTAAGCAAGAAAGCTCTCATCCTACCTTTCCAGTAGGAGTAGCCATCGGAACCAAGGACCGGAATCTTCCCAGAGTGAGTCATAGTCGCTACTGGTTTCTCACCGGGAAAGATATGAAGAAACCTAACCGGCTCTGATACCAATTGTAGGACCGAGACATGCGACTAGAGGGGGGGTGAATAGGTGCACTTGAAATCACAAAATCATAAACCCCCAAGTGGAAACCGAAACTAAGCACCGTCCACTGAACAGATACGTGCCTAGCAGCGCAAGGGTGCCGTCCACTGTGAGGATACGCACCAATGCAAGAAAGCTCAAGATCCGAACAAGAGTGACAGCGGAGCAACGGATTTTGCAAGAACCGCCACAAGACACTCATAGCACCAAGGTGCGTCTCACTGACTCACAGTAAGCAAAGAGAATGGTCTGAAGGGAGGAATGCGAAAATCCGTAGCAAAATCACAGCGGAAAAACCAAACTGGAAAGAACACAGCAGCTCCCTGGCAGGACCGGACTGTCCGGTGGCCAACACCGGATTGTCCGGTGGGACCGGACTATCCGGTTCCTGTTACCGGACTGTCTGGTGGCACTGCCCGGACAACGCCTCACGCAGGACTGTCCGGTGGGCGCTGCCGGACTATCCGGTGGAACTGGACTGTCTGGTGGCCTCTGCCGGATGGTCCGGTAGGGTCGCAGAAAAGACATTTTCAAATCCAAACTTGATCAAACCTTGTCCAAACTTCAGAAAATTTCGCACAGGTTATCTGGACCCTATTTCAAAGTTATCGCCAAAAGGTCAACTCAAGGTAACTGCGGAATCAGTGGGAATTTCAGATCTTGTGAAATGGCCATCATTGGGCAAGAAAGGGGAAAACACAAAAGAGGCTTGCTGGTGGCAATCCAGCAGGATTGAGATGAACTAAGTCATGATCTTCACGTCCTAGCAAGTCCAGAACATCAGCAAGGAAAGGGATTCAAGCTTGCCCAACAAAAACACCCAAAAAGGCAAGGATTGAACCCAAAAACCAAAGAGAGAGGAGGAGGAGAAGAACACAAGGTTGCTGCACGAATTTGCTTCGATTAAGTGCCCAAGATGGGTTTAAAGATTCAGCATACAAGCAGAAATTCGTCCCAAGCAACCACCCTCACCTTCCCTCAAGATTAGGAGGCTAAATCCTACTCTAACCTCTCTAACAATGGAGCTCAAAGCTTATGGACCAAAATCACCAAGTGAAAACTAATCCTAGCAGCCAAGAGAGCCTCTAATGACCTCCCTTGGACCTATTTATACCCGGGTGCTATTTAGACAGTTTTGCACTTAGGTCCCTACAGCTAGACAAACCGTAAGGACTCAAACAAAAGATTACAGGATATTTCGGGACGGACAACCACGATGAAGTCTTGATCTTCGTAAGTTCCATGCAATCCTCAGATGCTCTCCACGTGGCCAGTAGTCCAATCCGTGATCCGCCCCCGGTTTTAAAGTCAGAAACCGGGAAACTTTAGGAAGTCTCCGCCTGGGCCGGATTTGGCCCATCTTCTCTATCTTGGTGAGTCGTGGCCCAACTCACCAAGGCTTGGGTAGCTTGGATGACGGTTTTGAGCCGAAGCCGCCAAAGCCTTCCCTCGCACGCCTTCGCGCCACGCATTCGGGTTGGAGCACCGCGGTGGCGCCCGGTATCCCCTGTCCATCGGGGCAGCCTCGCAGTCCTTCGGAGGACTTACTCCTGCCGTCGCCATGCCGCTCCTCCGTATACCGAACTCCCATGGCCGACAGACGCTGAGTGTGCCTCCAGTCCTTCGGAGGACTTCCCTCTACCTCCAGTCCATCGGAGGGCCTCCTGTCCATCGGAGGTCTTGTGCCCAAGTCCTTCTGGGTCTTGCCACTATTGACAATCACTCATCTCTCCAGAGACAATGGAGCCGGTCCATTGGCTCTCAAAAGAACCACCACCAACCTTGTGGAAGCAATATCTGCCGATGGATCAACAAAGGTGGTAACTGCCACCATGCATTGGACCCATTTTACATATGCAACTTCTGAAGTAACTGCCAACCGCCTTGAGGAGTGAAAATGAACCGTCAGATGCATAAAGGCGGTGGATCAATTTGCCGGCCGGCCATGGGCATGGCTGCCCCGCCACCGACCTGGCCGCTCAGCCATACACATGGCCCTCGGCCATCGACTTACCTCAACTACCGACCTAGTTGCTCTATAAGTACCCCCTCCCCCTTTGATGTTTAGCTATAAATACCCCTCGGGAGGTCAGTTGTAGAGTGTGGTGGATCAATAGAAGAATAGTGAGGTTGTGTAGTTGTGTAGATTATAGAAGTAAAGCCACCTTTGGCATTGTAAAGGGCACCACCTACGTCTCAAGAGAAAGTTGTGAGGTGTAGAGTGAAGGAGTTGGAATTCTCTTTGGTATTCTATTTCCAAGCTCTTAATCTAAGAGGAATTATTACTCTATTTCTAGGATTGAGTAAAGTCCCTTGCTCCCTGCATTATTTATTTCATACTTACTTTATTTACATACTCAGTCTCTGCTTAGTAGCTTATGGGTGCCTGATGTGCTTTGTTTAGTTTAACTATACAGTTGTGCTTGTTTCTCTGGCCTTGAACCAGTTTAGTAGTAAACTCGGCCGTGTAGACGTGGTGTCTAGACTAGAGTTTACCCTGAAAGGTATCTTATCACATGCAGCTTTGGTTGGTAGTCCCACCTGGTGACAGCTGGTGTGCATCTTGTGTAGTCCAACCCCGTCGTTCAGATAAGTTGTCATCAACTCATAGCTAAGTCCTGTAGTGCCCGCCTTTCTCATCTAGGTTATCAGCACTCTGGTGCCCAAAAGTGGTTCTACAGCCTCGGTATCCAAGTAACCCTGTTAAGTAGAGTACTAGTTTGTTAAGTAAAGAAGGTTGTTTTATCTAAGGTAGTGGTCCTGCTCTGCTCCGTCATTTATCTTTGCAATTGCTGGTTTTACTGTTCGGTTCTATCTGTTCTATGTTGGGTTACTCCTCGTTCCTTGTGGATTTCGATACCCTAGAATACTCTTAGGTGAAAACCTACAATGTGTTTCCGTGCACTTGCGGATTTATATTAGTAGGCTAAGAAAGGCTAACAAGCTTTTCTGGCGCCGTTGCCGGGGAATGGTAGCTAATTCAATTAGAACCTAGGCCATCCATACTCACACCATACACAACCACCACATATATCTCCACCAAATATCACCATAACATATGGATTCCATGCCTATCTATGAACTCGCCGCTCCAAAGGGCAATTATTTGGAGCCTCCATCATCATCCACACCCATCACCACGGAGGGCTATCAGCTACGTCCCAGCTTGATAGCCATGCCATGGTTCTAGATCAATCATTTGTGAGATTAGAATCAGAATGTCCCTACTCACACCTCCGAGAGTTCAAGTAGTTATGCAGCTATTTGGTTATCTCAGGAATGTCTAGTGAAACACTTCGATGGTTGTTTTCCCCGTTTTAACTAACGGGGGAGGCGAAAATTTGGTGCAAGTAGACAGTCGGTAAGGTAGAAGGGAGTTGGGAGACATTAAAAGCCAGCTTCTATCTTCGTTTCTTTCCGCCATACAAGGTTGTCGATCTTCGTTGTGAAGTTCTATCTTTTCGACAAAGAGATCGAGAATGTTGAGCGGAAGCTTGGGCTTGCTTCACGCGACTGGTCTCCTCAGGACCAAACTTGGATATTCCAGAGTCAATGTTGATGCAGCACTTCATTCGAGGTCACTCGCCTAGTCTGACCTTTGCCTTGACTTGGCATCTGCAGGATTGTTCTTGCATCTAACAGCCACGGAGGGAAGAAGAATTCTTGATAAAATTCTCGATAAGGCTTCTGACTTAGGCACTTTAGAAGAACAACCTCCACATACAGAAAAGCCACCTTAGCCCAACACCAATGAAGAACAAGACCGATCCAATCATCCAACTCCACCTTTACCCCCTCGAATCGAGGAAATCCTAGAACCATCATCATGACAAACTGAGAGGGTCAGTTTAGCCTTGACGACTCCTCCATCGGCACCTCCATTCTCTTTCGAGGATGAAATATTCATGGACTTTGGTGATGCCTCTCGGTTGCCTAAAGAAGATCGACGCTTTACCAGGACCTCCAAACCAGCATACATCCTACCAGATCAGAAAGAACATATGAAGGAGGACCTAGTCTGGCTTTCCATAGCTATTAATCAGGAATGGTTAAAGGAACGATGTTTGGACACAAAAACAATCAAACTCTACCCAAACTCCAGCTTCATAACCACCTCACCAAAAGCCTAAGGTTCAGCCCCAACCTATGCCCAAGAGACCTATCTACCACTATGAGTTTTGCCAGCGGAATGGTCACTTGGAGGAGTTTTGCTTCAGGAGGAAGCAAGTTGAGAGGTAGGAGAGAGCCTGGGGGAACCAAGATCAGTTCTACCAGGGTAGTCAACAGGATCCTCCCCGTCGCGGTGAGATGAGAGATTGCTTTGCTCGTGGTGAGAAAGGAGTTGGTTTTCAAGCCCGTGCTCCTAGTGGTGAGAGACACTTTGCCGGCCGAGCTCCTAGTCATTCTCAGCACGGCTATGGACCTCATGACTGAGTCTTTGGTAGAGGGTTTGTGAGTCCATGCTTTGGAGGTTGTGGTTACACAAATCGTTGTGATTCTTACTTTGACTGTGTATACCCCACCTTTGAGCAGATGGCTCGGCACTGGTTCAGCAGTTTTACAAGCCCCAGTGCTAAACTGTTTGCTCACACTCGCTTTTCTTGATTTTGTAGGATCGAGGCCTGGAGGACATATGGATCATAGACTCCAACTGCTCTAGGCACATGATAGGGCACCGCAGATGGTTCTCCAGCCTTAACCCCGTGAGCACCATGGAGTACATCACATTCGGGGATAATGGTCAAGGTAAAGTGTTGGGTGTTTGTGGTGTTTCACTTTCTGCCAAGCTTTCCCTGAGAGAAGTTGCTTTAGTGAGGAGTTTGGGGTTCAATTTGGTTTCTGTCTTGCAACTTCTCAAGGAAGAGTTCTAGGTTCACTTCAAGGAGGGTTCTTCTTGTGTGCTTAATGCAAAGGAAAACCTTGTTTGGCTGATTTCGCCCTATGGGCAAGTTTTTAAGGTTGACCTTGCATCTATTTCTGGCTCTCCTCGGTGTTTGGTAGCTGGTCCTTCTGCTGATATCTGGAAGTGGCATATGAGGCTAGGCCATTTGAGTTTTGATCTGCTAGTCAGGTTGAACTCGATGGGTCTGATTCGAGGATTGCCCAATTTGAAAGCAAAAAATGACTTTGTGTGCCACCCTTGTCGTCATGGCAAGATGGTTGCTGCTTCTCATGCTCCTATTAATCAGGTTATGACCTACTACCTGGGTGAGTTGTTGCATATGTACACGGTTGGTCCTGCCCAGGTACAGTCGGTCAGTGGAAAGTGGTATGTGCTTGTCGTTGTAGATGATTTTTCTCTCTTTTTGTGGGTGTTCTTCATGGAGTACAAAGATGAGGCCTTCGATTTTGTTCAGGATCTAGTCTTGAGGTTAGAATATGTGAGTCATAAGGCCATGAGGGCCATCCGCATCGACAATGGTGGAGAATTTCGAAACTCTCGGTTCGAAACCTTCTGTTGTGACCTAGGTCTCGAACACCAATTCTCGTCTTCTTATACTCCACCTTAGAACGGTGTTGTGGAACGAAAGAACTGCACACTTGTTGAGATGGTGTGGACGATGCTCGATGAGCATAGGACTCCGCGACGCTTTTGGGCGGAGGCTATGAATACGGCCTGTTACATTCCCAACCGCATGAAGTGGCCGACCTCTCTGCAGTCGAAGCATTTGGGCCTCTCGCCCCTATTCTTGCTCATCCGGTTGTCATAGGCGCGCTGAAAGTGACTAGACACCAAACAAAGCTCTTCATCCCCAAGTGACGCCAACTGCTCCTCTGTCACAGACATCAAAGCAAAAAATGAAAACTGTGAAGTGGGAGGTTAGTAACTGCTTCCTTGGAGCTAGAAGCCAAGGCCAGGCTCCTGGAGCCAATACCATCAAGAATATCTGTCATCTGGTAATCCACCTCTGTGGCCTTAAGCTTGAGAGCCAATGGACCGACTCCATTGCCTCTGGAGTGATGAGTGATTGTCAACAGTAGCAAGACCCAGAAGGACTTTGGCACAAGACCTCCGATGGACAGGAGGCCCTCCGATGGACTGGAGGTAGAGGAAAGTCCTCCAAAGGACTAGAGGCATGCTCGGCATCTGTCGGCCATGGGAGTTCGGTTCACGGAGGAGCGGTACGGCGACAGCAGGAGTAAGTCCTCTGAAGGACTGCGAGGCTGCCTCGATGGACAGGGGATGTCGGGCGCCACCGCGGTGCTCCAACCCGAATGCGTGGCACGAAGGCGTGCGAGGGAGGCTTTGGCGGCTTCGGCTCAAAACCGCCAACCAAGCTACCCAAGCCTTGGTGAGTTGGGCCACGACTCGCCAAGATAGAGAAGATGGGCCAAATCCAGCCCAGGCGGAGACTTCCTAAAGTTTCCCGGTTTCTGACTTCAAAACCGAGTGCGGATCGCGGATTGGACTACTGGCCACGTGGAGAACATTCAAGGATTGCGTTGAACATACGAAGATCAAGACTTCATCGTGGTCGACCATCCCGAAATATCCTGTAATCTTTCATTTGAGTCCTTAGGGTTTGTCTAGCTGTCGGGACCTAAGTGCAAAACTGTCTAAATAGCACTCGAGTACAAATAGGTCCAAGGCAGGTCATTAGAGACTCTCTTGGCTGCTAGGATTAGTCTTTACTTGGTGATTTTTGTCCTAATCATGAGGGAAGGTGAGGGTGGTTGCTTGGGATGAATTACTACTTGTATGCTGAATCTTTAGACCCATCTTGGGCACTTAATCGAAGCAAATTCGTGCAGCAACCTTGTGTTCTTCTCCTCCCCCTCTCTCTTTGGTTTTTGGGTTCAATCCTTGGCTTTTTGAGTGTTTGTGTTGGCCAACGATGTTTTAGACTTGCCAGGACGTGGAGATCATGACTTAGTTCATCTCAATCCTGTTGGATTGCCACAAGCAAGCCTCCTTTGTGTTTTCCCCTTTCTTGCCCATAGATTGCCATTTCACGAGATCTGAAATTCCTACTGATTCCGTGGTCATTTTGTGTTGATCTTTTGGAAAAAGCTTTGGAATAGGGTCCAAATAGCCAGTGCAAAATTTTATGAAGTTTGGACAAGGTTTGGTCAGGTTTGGGTTTGAAAACGCCCTTTCTGTGACTCTACTGGACAATCCGGCAGAGGCCACAGGACATGTTCGGTTTCCACCGGATAGTCCGGCATCACCGACTGGATAGTCCAGCGTGAGGCGCTGTCCGGGCCATGCCACCGGACAGTCCGATAGCAGGCACCGGATAGTCCGGTCCCACTGGACAATCCGGTGTTGGCCACCGGACAGTCCGGTCCTGCCAGGGAGCTGCTGTATTTTTCCCACTTTGGTTTTTCCGCTGTGTTTCTACTCTGGATTTTTGCATTCCTCACTGTAAGACCATTCTCTTTGCTTGCTGTGAGTCAGTGAGACGCACCTTGGTGCGGTGAGTGTCGTGTGGAGGTTTTTGCAAAGTTTCGTTGCATCGGTGCCATTCTTGGTTGGATCTTGAGTTTTCCTACATTGGTGCGTATCCTTTCAGTGGACGGCACCCTTGCACTGCTAGGCACGTATCTGTTCAATGGATGGTGCCTAGTTCAATTCTCTTGAGCTTTGTAGAGCACCTTCTTGGGGGTTGTGATTTTGAGATTTCAAGTGCTCCTATTCACCCCCCCTCTAGTCTCACGTCTCGGTCCTACAATTGGTATCAGAGCCGGTTAGGTTTCTTCATACCTTTACCGGTGAGAAACCAGTTGCGACTATGACTCACTCCGAGAAGATTTCGGTCCTTGGCTCCGATGGCTACTCCTACTAGAAGGGTAGGATGAGGGCATTCTTGCTTAGCCAGGCCAAGACATATGGGATGCTACTAAGAGTGCGAACTTTGTGGTGCTTCCAGTTGCTCAGCGCACTACCCCAGCGATTGTGGCTCAGCATGAGGCGAATGCCAAAGCTGTTAACTTTCTCTTCTCAGGACTTGGTCCAGTTGATTATGAGAGAGTGAGCCACCTCGAGACTGCCCGTCAGATATGGTCCTTGCTGAGTGCACACTATGAGGGCACTGCTACTATCAAGGGGCGTCTCGTTGAGACTTACAGGCGCGAATATGAGAATTTCGTTCAGAAGTCTAGTGAGTCCATTGATGACTTGTTTGGTCGCTTTCAATCGATCATCAACAAGTTGCGCGTTAACTCCAGCCCTGAGAGGATCCCATACACCGACCATCAACAGGCTATCAAATTGCAGTATGCGTTGGACAGGAAGGTATGGGAGATCAAGGTTAACTCAATCATTGAGTCTGAGGCCTATGACACAATTGGAGTGGAGACTCTTTATAGCAAGCTCAAGGCCACAGAGGTGGATTACAAGTTGAGAGATTCTCTCGCTTGTACTGGCTCCAAGAGCCTGGCCTTGTCTTCTCCTTCCAGTGAAGCCGCTACTAACCCCCAGCTTCAAAACTTTTCGTTTTCTGCTGTTATGTCTGTTACAAAGGAGCAGTTGGCGTCACTTGGGGATGATGAGCTTTGCCTAGTGTCTAGTCGCTTTCAGCGCGCCTATGACAACAGGATGAGCAATTAGAGGGGTGAGAGGCCCAAGTGCTTCGAGTGCGGAGAGGTTGGTCACTTCATCGCCGAATGCCTGAACAAGCAGAACGACTACTACAAGAAGGACAAGAGCCACTCCCGTGACTCCAACAAGTACCACTCCGGCAAGCATGACTACAGCAAGCGTGACCACACCAAGCACTGCTCCGGCAAGGTCAAGAACTTTAGGAAGTCTTTCAAGAGCTACCAGAAGGACAACCGGAAGCGGGACAAGGCTTTCTTCACCGAGCTTGGTGGTCTGTGCGGCGAATCGTCCTCCTCCTTCTCATTTTCATCAAGCTCAAGTGATGAGGAGATCGTCACCAAGTGGGACAAGAGGAGGGACCAAGGCGGTCTAGTTGGACTCTGCTTTGTCTCCACCAAGTCCAAGCGCAAGCACAAGAGCACCGGAGATCCTTTTGCTCCATGGCGCTTGAGGACAAGGACAACAAGGGCAATGACAACGACTCCTCCAATGAAGAGGTAACTCCTGAGCAAGCTGAAATTCTTGAGATGTCGGAGGTAAATAGTCATGAGTTGAAAGCCTAGGATAAGATGTAGGAGAGGGCAGCCAAGAAGCTGTAGAAGCAGAAAGCCAAGTTGGCTGATGCTCTAGATGAGATAGAGAGGCTGAAGAGTCTGCCAGCCCAGCCTAGTGAGTCTGAGTGCCCTACCTGTGAGACTTTGATGAGAGATCTCTATGAGCAGAAGAGCAAGTATGCTCATCAGGTAGAGGAGATGGATAGGCTGAAGGTAGAATTAGGCAAGCTCTAGTCAAAACTGGATGAGCCTATTTTGAGCGATGAGCCTAAGTGTGAGATGTGCCCTCACCTAGCTGTTGACATAGCTGAGCTGAAAGTGAGGTGTGAGGAACAGCTCAAGGAGTTGGAGGAGCTTAGGGCTAGACCCACGCTTTTGGGAGCGTGCATGGTCTGTCCTACCTTGAAGAGTGAGCTTGAGCAGTTGAGAGCTGACTTTGAGGTGCTTTCAACACCCCCTGACACTTGTGAGAACTGTTTCACTTTGAGGTTGATGTTGATGGATAGGGATGCCACCATTAAGAGGTTAGAGAAGTCTGCTCCCTCTATTCCCTCTCTAGACTACCCCACTTGTGCTGCCCAGACCTTAGTTCTGGAAGACCTAAGAGAGGAGAAACCGACTTTGGTTGATGAGAACAACCGTTTGAGAGAGGTGCTCAGTTGGATGTATGCTAGAGAGCCCCAACTTAGGATGATCTTGGAGAGCACCAAGAGAGCTGAGGGTGATATGAGTGGACTTGGGTTAGGAGAGTGCAGTACTTCAAGTGAGAAGAAGAATTCCCCAATTAAGCTTAAGACTGCCTCCCCTCAGCCTATTCCTACTGTTGATGGGGTTTACCACGAACCTCCTAAGGTTGCCCCAAAGAAGCAGTTCTGGACACCCAAGCCCTCACAGGCTAAGCTGGACAGAGTAGTGACTGAGATTCTCAAGCCTCCAGTGAGCAAGGAGAGAGTCCAGTAGCCTGTTCCACCCAAGGCTACTCACCTAAGCCCAAGGCCAAGCCTAACCCCACTCCCAAGAGGCTCGTCTACCACTGTGACTTTTGCCAGCGGAATGGCCACTTGGAGGAGTTCTGCTTCAGGAGGAAGTGAGTTGAGAGGTAGGATAGAGCCTGGGGAACCAGGATCGGTTCTACCAGGGTGGTAGGCAGGATCCTTCCCACCACGGTGAGATGAGAGACCGCTTTGTTGGTGGTGAGAGAGGAGGCGGCTTTCAGGCCCGTGCTCCTGGTGGTGAGAGATGCTTTGCCGGTCGAGCTCCTAGTCATTTTCAGCGCGGCTATGGACCTCGGGACCGAGGCTTTGGAGGTAGAGGGTTTGAGAGCTCACGCTTTGGAGGTCGTGGGTACCCAGATAGGCGTGATGCTTACTTTGACTGTGTTTACCCTTCTCTGGAGCAGATGGCTCAGCACTGGTTCAACAGTTTCACTAACCCCAGTGCCGGACCATTTGCTCACTCTCGCTTTCCTTGATTTTGCAGGATCGAGGCCTGGAGGACATCTGGATCATGGACTCCGGCTGCTCTAGGCACATGATAGGGCACCGCAGATGGTTCTCCAGCCTCAACCCCGTGAGCA
Source organism: Paspalum vaginatum (assembly GCA_030272315.1). NCBI lineage: Eukaryota > Viridiplantae > Streptophyta > Magnoliopsida > Poales > Poaceae > Paspalum > Paspalum vaginatum. The sequence continues at coordinate 29,387,731 of CM059018.1, read as the reverse complement.
CCAAGGAGTATATCACATTCGGGGATAATGGTCAAGGCAAAGTGTTGGGTGTTGGTTCTGTTGCTCTTTCTAGCAAGCTTTCCCTGAGAGAAGTTGCTTTGGTGAGGAATTTGGGGTTCAATTTGGTTTCTGTCTCGCAACTTCTCAAGGAAGGGTTTGAGGTTCGTTTTAAGGAGGGTTCGTCTTGTGTGCTTGATGCTAAGGAAAACCTTGTTTGTCAGATTTTGCCTTATGGGCAGGTTTTTAAGGTTGACCTTGCAGCTATTTCTGGCCCTCCTCGGTGTTTGGTTGCTAGTCCCTCTGCTGAAATTTGGAAGTGGCATAGGAGGCTTGGCCATTTGAGTTTTGATCTGCTAGCCAGGTTGAGCTCGATGGGTCTGATCCGAGGATTGCCCAATTTGAAAGCAGAAAAGGACTTAGTATGCCACCCCTGTCGTCATGGCAAGATGGTTGCCACTTCTCATGCACCTATCAATCAGGTGATGACCTCTTACCCGGGTGAGCTGCTACATATGGACACAGTTGGTCCTGCTCGGGTACAGTCGATCAGTGGGAAGTGGTATGTGCTTGTAGTTGTGGATGACTTTTCTCGCTATTCGTGGGTGTTCTTCATGGAATTCAAAGATGAGTCTTTTGGTTTTGTTCGGGATCTGGTCTTGAGGTTAAGGAATGAGAGTCATAAGGCCATGAAGGCTATCCGCAGTGACAATGGCCGAGAATTTCGTAACTCTCATTTTGAAACCTTTTGTCGTGACCTAGGTCTTCATCACCAATTCTCGTCTCCTTATACCCTACCCCAGAATGGTGTTGTGGAACGAAAGAACCGCAAACTTGTTGAGATGGCGCGGACGATGCTTGATGAGCATAGGACTCCGCGACGCTTTTGGGCCGAGGCTATGAATACGGCCTGTTACATTGCCAACCGCATCTTCCTATGAGCTTTCTTAGGGAAGACTTCGTACGAGCTACGGTTTGGTAGGCAGCCTAGCATCAAGCATCTGTGTGCAATTGGCTGCAGATGCTTTGTGCTTAAAAAGGGGGGGCATTTGGACAAATTTGAATCTCGCTGCTTGGATGGTATTTTCCTTGGGTACGCCTCTAGCTCTAGGGCATATAGAGTGTGGATCATTGATACTAAACAAGTGGTTGAGACATGTGAAGTTTCGTTTGATGAATCTTTGCCTTGCACAACCCCTGCATTTGAGCTTTGAGGTGATGATGAAGAAGGCACTCCCATCTTTGAAGATGAGGAAGGGGAAGTAGATACCGGTGATGCAGGAGCCACTGCACCGGCTACAGCTCCTACCCCCTCTGCTACGAGCTCTGAAGATGAAGGAGGACCCTTGCCTACGGTTTCCTCCTCGCTCCCCCGACTGCAAGCTCGAGCAGAGGCTGGCCCCGCTGAGGATGCAGGGGAGGTGACCTCTGAGATTGTTCCATCCCGGCAGGTCCAGCGGGATCACCCTCCAGACAGGATGATTGGAGATCTACACTAGCGTGTCACACACTCTTCGGTTAACTCTCTAGCCTTTTTCTGCCACTCCGCATTTGTTGCTTCTTTCGAACCCCGGGATGTGTCACATGCATTATCTGATCCTAGTTGGGTGAATGCCATGCATGAGGAGTTGGAGAACTTTGAGAGAAACCATGTCTGGGATTTAGTTGAACCTCCACCAAAGTGCCACCCTATAGGAACTAAGTGGGTTTTCAAGAACAAATAGGGTGAGGATTGGATGGCTGTGAGGAACAAAGCGAGATTAGTTGCCCAGGGTTTCTGTCAGAAGGAGGGGATAGATTATGAGGAAACCTTTGCTCCTGTAGCTCGTTTAGAGGCCAGCTTGCCTTTGCTGCCTCTAAAGGCTTCAAACTGCAGTAGATGGATGTCAAGTCAGCCTTCCTAAACGGTTACATAGAGAAGGAGGTATATGTGAGACAACCTCCTAGCTTTGAGAGTGCCAAGTTTCCAGACCGGGTGTATAAGTTGAGAAAAGCCCTTTATGGTTTGAAGAAAGCTTTCCTGCTCAAGTCTGGGTTTGTGATGGGTTCAGTAGACAAGACCTTGTTTCTGTTGAGTCGTGGCGGTGACACCCTTCTAGTTCAGATATATGTTGATGATATTATCTTTGGTGGTTCATCTCACGCTTTGGTGTCTAAGTTTGCTAAACAGATGAGCAGTGAGTTGGAGATGAGTCTCATGGGTGAGCTTCAGTTCTTTCTCGGGCTACAGATCAAGCAAGGCCCAGAAGGAACCTTCGTCCATCAAGCCAAGTACACGAAGGACATTCTGAGAAAGTTTGACAAGGGAGATCTCAGGCCCATGGCGACTCCCATGTCAACACAGACGTCACTTGATGCTGATGAAGAAGGGGAGGTGTTGGACCAAAGAGGGTACTGAGGGATGATCGGCTCACTTCTGTACCTGACGGCAACTAGGCCGGACATTCAGTTCGTGGTTTGCCTCTGTGCATGTTTTCAGGCCTCATCGAGGACATCACACCGTCAAGTGGTGAAGCGCATCTTCAGGTACCTGAAATACACTCCTGAGCTTGGTCTTTGGTTCTCTTTAGCTTCGTTGCTCTCTCTCAGAGGGTATTCGGATGCTGACTTTGCGGGTTGTCGGCTAGAGCGCAAGTCTACTTCTGGCACCTGCCAGTTTCTCGGTTCTTCTCTTGTATCTTGGTCCTCACGCAAGCAATCTAGCGTAGCCACTTCTACCACAGAAGTTGAATACATTGCTGCTGTTAGTTGCTGCTCCCAGCTGCTTTGGATGAAGTCCACCTTGAGTGACTTTGGTCTCAGTTTTAGGAAGATCCCTCTCCTAGTAGACTCTACTTCTGCTATTTCTGTAGCTAAGAACCCCGTCTTGCATTCTAGAACCAAACACATAAACGTGAGGTTTCACTTCTTGAGAGATCACTATGAGAAGGGAGATATAGACTTGATCCATGTAGAGACTAAGAACCAGTTGGCCGACATCTTCACCAAGCCCTTAGATCTCAGCGTGTTTGCTCGCTTGCGTGGGGAGCTTGGTGTTTGTTACCCCTTTTAGGTTGGGGTAACTTTGGTGTAGTTTAGGATTTTGATTTGCTTTTTCTTTGCTTTTCCTTGTTTTTTCCTTGCATTATGTATCATACCATGCATTGCATTGTAACATATGCATTTTCACTTACACAAGCACTAGAGCTCTTCTGGTATGACGAGTTAGTACTTGATTGTGCAAGATTGTACAGTTGCTTGCATGATCATGGTTGGCTAAGCTCCTTGAATCTGTCTAATAACTTTTGTGAGCTTAGTCACTTTTGTTTCTTGAAAATCAAAAACCATGATCACCACTTGACTTAGCTACCTAGCATGTGTAGTGATGCGGACCAGGGGGTTCCTGATCTTCCGTCAGGCAGCGGATAAGTCGATTTGGCGGCACGAAACACTCACGATCCGGCTCCCGATCGGCACGATCAAGCCCCTGCAATCGCAGCACCACGCGTCCTCTGGTTATCAACCGTGCGCTGCCCGGTTGACCTCACCACGAAGGCTAATCCCTGCCAGTGAATCGAGAACACAAGCAAGAACAAGAAAGATGCAATGAAAATTGCAGATGAATGATTAAGTTCACAAGTGGGGTCTCACAAAGAGCCAGAGTATTCTCCAAACAGCGACACTGTTCGATGATAGAAACAACTAAGCAAAACCCAAAACCCTAACTTGGGCAGTGGCTAAGGTTTTATAGACCTTAGGGTCGACCTAGGACTCCTAGATGTGGACTCAATAGACTCTCACACGATACATGGCCCAATGGCCCAAAATAGGGGCGACACACCCTGGACAGATTCTGTCCGTCAACTTCCAATGTGATTTCCTGTCGACTCCAAACTCCAATAGGCCTGAAATTGGTGGAATTGGAAAGCTTATGTTTTTATCTTTCCAGGCATATGTGGATCACCAAAAACGGAGCCCGATTGTGGCCTAGGCGATGATTTTGGTACATACTGTTCCTGGAGGCCGAGGAGGCCTACTCCGAGATGAATTGGGCATCCAACTTGACTTGGACGCCCCCCCCCTTGCCTTCCTCCTCGCCCTTGCTAGTTCCCAAGGCCTTCATGATCCTCTCCAAAGTTTCTAAGTACAACATAATCAATAGAAACATTAGGTAGCATACTATTCTCACAAGTATATAAACTAGAACTTAGGAACGAGCTCACCTGTTGATTTATTTGTCGTGCTCGTGCTCTTGTGAGAGGACCTTGCATCATAACTGAAGGGGGTTAGTCCCCCTCTTGAAGTGGAGTCGTCCTCGACTCAAGCTCATCTTCTTCTCCCAAGTACGGCTTCAAATCTGCAATGTTAAATGTGGGACTAACCCCAAGCTCGGGAGGCAACTCAAGTTTATATGCATTGTCATTTATTTTCTCAATTATCTTAAAAGGACCATCAGCTCTAGGCATCAATTTAGACTTCCTCAAATTTGGAAAATGATCCTTCCGCAAGTGTAACCACACTAAATCACCCGGTTCAAGTTTAACTTTCTTTCTACCTTTATTACCCGCTTCCCTATACCATTCATTCATCTTTTCAATATTTTCTTTAGTGGTTTCATGCAGTTTTAGTATAAAATCAGCACGTTCCTTAGCATTAGGATGAACTCTCTCACTAGTAGGTAAAGGAAAAAGATCAGTAGGAGCACGGGGGTTGAAACCATACACTACCTAGAAGGGACTTACCTTGGTGGTGGAGTGCACTGCCGTATTATATGCAAACTCAACATGCGGCAAACACTCTTCCCACATCTTCAAATTTTTCTTCAAAACAGCCCTCTCAACGTCTCGCCTCATCTTTGGCCAAAAGAAATGTGTGGACAACACAGCTTCTGTTTTCTTGGCTCCAAAATGACCCATCAAGCCGCCTCCATGAGCCTCCTGCAACAAAAGGAGACGAACGGATTCAACTGGAATGCATAGGCGGTTAGCTCTAAACACAAACCCATCATTTATCACATATTTGTCCCATATTTTTCCCTCTTTACAATGCAACATGACATCTTTAAAATCTTCATCATAAGCATATTGTTCTTTAATTGAATCTAACCCAAATATACGATGATCAAGTTGGGACAACATGGCATATCTCCTAGACAAAGCATCAACAATCACATTATCCTTCCCTTTCTTGTGTTTGATAACATAAGGAAAAGATTCAATGAATTCAACCCACTTACCATGTCTACGGTTCAGTTTCACTTGGCTTCTAATATGTTTTAGTGATTCATGGTCGGAATGAATAACAAACTCTTTGGGCCATAGATAGTGTTGCCACGTTTCTAAAGATCGAACAAGAGCATACAATTCTTTATCATACGTGGAATAATTCAAAACAAGACCGCTCAATTTTTCGCTAAAGTAAGCAACGGGTTTATTTTCTTGCATCCAAACACCACCAATGCCTACACCACTAGCATCACACTCGAGTTCAAAAGTCTTACCAAAATCAGGAAGTTGCAGCAATGGAGCATGAGTAAGTTTTTCCTTCAAAAGATTAAAAGCATCCTCCTGTGGCTTACCTCAATGGAACGCTACTCCCTTCTTTGTCAACTCATTTAATGGGGCAGCGATGGTGCTGAAATTTGGCACAAAGCGACGGTAAAATCCAACAAGTCCGTGGAAGCTTCGCACTTGTGAGACCGTCGTGGGCATTGGCCAACTTCTAATAGCTTGCACCTTGGCTTCATCTACCTCAATTCCCTGCGGTGTCACAACATAGCCAAGAAAAGAGACTCGATCGGTGCAAAAGGTGCACATCTCGATGTTACCAAATAAGCGCGCAGCCCGCAAGGCATCAAAAATAGCACGTAGATGATCCATATGTTCATGCAAAGACTTGCTGTAAATCAATATATCATCAAAGTATATCACCACAAATTTCCCAATGAAAGCTCGTAAAACCTCATTCATTAAACGCATGAAGGTGCTAGGTGCATTAGTTAACCCAAAAGTCATGACTAACCACTCATATAACCCAAACTTGGTTTTAAAAGCTGTTTTCCACTCATCTCCCAGTTTCATTCTTATTTGATGGTATCCACTACGCAAGTCAACCTTAGAAAAAATTATAGAACCACTTAACTCATCAAGCATGTCGTCCAACCGAGGAATACGATGGCGTTACCTTATGGTAATGTTGTTAATGGCTCTACAATCTACGCACATGCACCAACTACCATCTTTCTTAGGAACCAAAATAACAGGAACGGCACATGGACTAAGGCTTTCACGTACGTACCCGCGGTCCAAAATATCTTGGACTTGTCACTGAATTTCCTTAGTCTCCTCAGGGTTGTTCCTATAAGCAACTCGGTTTGGCAAACTCGCTCCAGGTATCAAATCAATTTGGTGCTCAATCCCTCGAATAGGTGGCAGCCCTGGAGGTATCTCAGCGGGAAAAACATCCGCATACTCCTGCAAAAGGTTAGTGACCGCAGGAGGCAAAGTATGGTGCATATCTTCCAAAGAAAACAAGGCATCTTTGCATATGAAAGCATAGCACATAGCAGCAGCATTAATTTCAGGAAGATCATTTTTTGTAGCAAGTAAGACAGGGTTCTTCAATCTGATTTGATTTGCTACATGTTGAATTTCAGATTTATCATCATTGGTTTTCTTATCACTAGCAAGTTTTTATTTATCAAACTTAATAATTTCAGCGGGGGTCAAAGGTAGAAGTGTAATTTTCTTTCCCTTATGCATGAAAGTATATTTATTACTTCTACCATGGTGAAGTGCATCGGTGTCATATTCCCAAGGGCGACCCAATAAAAAAGAGCAAGCTTGCATCGGTACCACATCACAATCAGCAAAATCAGCATATGAACCAATGGAAAAATGAACTCGACATGTTTGTGTTACCTTAGCTTTGCTGGAATCATTTAGCCACTGAATATGGTATGGATGTGGGTGTGGGCGGGTGGTCAAGCCAAGCTTCTTGACAAAATCTGTACTCACCAAGTTATTGCAGCTACCAAAATCGATGATGACGTGTGCTCGCCGGTTGTTAATGATGAAAAAAAATTGGAACAAGTTGTGCCGCTGCTGCTGCTCGGCTTGCTCCATCTGTGCACTGAGAACACGCTGCACAATGATGGCATGGGCAGCAGCAGAATCCTCAGCACCATAGGTGCCTTCATCTTCAACATCGTCGTCGTCTATGGTGGCGTCTTCATCCTCAACTTCAGAGGCGCTGATGTAGCATCCGTCATCAGTAGCAATGTATGCCCGTTTGCTAGGGCATTCCCTCTGGACATGGCCAATCCCTTGGCACTTATGGCAGCGAATCTCTGTCGATGTACGGCATGTGGAAGCGACGAAGGAGGAGCACTTGGTAGGCGCAGAAGGCAGCACTTTGCTGCTGCCCGGAGCACATGCGGAAGGTGTGGTTGTCGCTGGTCGTGAGGCCGTCGAAGGAGGCGGTGCAGCCGGACAAAAGGTGGAAGGGGGTGCTGTCCTTGCTTGCCCCATCGACGTCCGGGGCATGAAGGTGGTGCCGGCGTTGCCCCTGCACCTGGATTGGCGTCCCTGCAACTCCTTTTCTGCTAACATGGCAAGATGAAACAAACCATTGACAGTAGAAAAATCTTTATAGTCAACAATATCCTGAATTTCTCGCCGTAACCCACCATAAAAACGACAAATTTTATCCTCAGTTTCCTCTTTAACCCCACAGCGAATCATACCCTTTTGCAATTCAGCATAATATTCTTGAACGGTCATGTCTCCCTGTTCTAAGCGTTGTAGTTTCTTACGCAAGTCATGTTTATATGAGGAAGGAACAAACTGTTCACGCATAGCCTCTTTTAACTTATCCCATGTATCGGGTTGTAAACGAAGGGTGCCTAATTCAGTCCACCAAATAATAGCAAAATCTTTAAATTCACTAGTGGCTTGCCTAACCCGATGTTGTTCAGGAACTAGATGGGAATTAAATTTTTGCTCAACGGTCATCTCCCAATCTAAATAAGCCTCGGCATCATAAACTCCAGAAAAAGAAAGGATTGTGAATTTTACCTTGGCGAAGGGATCATCATTGTTGCTATGGTTACCTCCCTTCTTACCCCCCATACCTTTCTTGTTGCGATGAAGGTGGTTGCGTAGTCGATGTTGCATCGAAGTTTCGCCATCCTCGTTCTCCTCTTCTTCCTCAAACTCCTCGTCTTCATCATCTCCGTCATGGGCGTCGTCTTCCTTGTCATTGTGGTTATCATGAACAACGCTCTTGGTACTAGCTGCAGGAGGAGGGCGCTTTTCGATGGCTTCCACCCTTTTCGTGAGTGAGGATACGCTTCGAGCTAGGGTGTCGAGGGACTTGTTGGTCGCCTTATTGCCGTCGGTGATCGTTGTTGTGATCTTGGCTAGCATCTCTGCCAATTTAGTATGAAGAACACAATCTTGGAAGGAAATTTCCTCATCATCCTTGTCATCCTTATTGTCTTTCTTGCCACCTGCCATAATTAGCACAGAAAAACAAAAAGACAAACAAAAGCACAAGTATGACAAGCCCTAAAAGCAACTGGGTGGGTGGGATCTCACGCTCTCAAGCAATCTTACCAAGTTCTTACCCGATTCTTACCAACACAGCGAGGGACGGTGCAACCGGTGGCTGGTTCGTGATACCATGAGGGCATGAGCGATGCGATTGCAAAGGTTGAACCTGTACTGATCAGAAGTGTATATGTGGAGCTTTGGGAGGCTTTATATGGTAGAAAAGATTAGCACAAATCGAAATCAGATAGCAAAATTGAATAAGTGTCCAAAATACTTGTCAATGTTGCTGGCCTAAACTTGTTCCTAGAACTAGCTCAAGCAAACAAATCACACCCAAGTACAAGGGACACAAAGGATGCAAACACTTCTGATTTTTTTTGTGCGTCTCTTTTTATGCACTTGGCTTTTGATTTTTTTTTTTCACAAAAGTGCTGCAAAAGCGAGATACAACTCTACACTGTCACAAAACTCCCATTTGTAAATCACAGACTTTCTACCCAAACTTGTACAGAGGATTTCGCACTCTTAATGACCTCAAATGCGAAAACTTACGATAACAAAGTTGTAGATCTACTTTTTCTCTTTCCTATCAATATATGGAATGCCTCTTTTGGATAAGTGAAGCTAAAGATATTGACCCCGAAATAAAGACTATTTAGAAAATTCTGGGTCACAAATAGATTTGCTTCCAACTAGAATTAGGCACTGATAAAGGCGTTTTCTGGAAATCTCACAATTGAAAAAGTTGTATATAATTTCATAAGCTTTTCAGAAAGTACAAGAACACTAAAATATGAGTTCGTATGAAGGAGTTATGATCGAAATACCAAACTGGACAGAAACTAATCCGAATTGGACGCGATGACGTGATGGAAAAGGACACGGTGACCAGATGCAAAACTCAAACCAATCTAAGAATTCAATCTAAACTAGCAATAAGACTACGAATATGGACACAAACTCAATGATGCGGACTCCAAAATCAAAAAGCGCAAAGGCTAAACTTGGCTATGGGACAAGATGAACTACAAACCCTAACTTTTTATGTGGCTTTTTGTGGACTATGGGATGAAACAAAACTAATCTACTAAGGATAACGGCAAGCAAACCTGATGGTAAACCTTTCTCTGAATACCACTTGATGGGGACCAAGGGGTTCCCGATCTTCCGTCAGGCAGAGGATAAGTCGATTTGGCGGCACGAGACACTCACGATCCGGCTCCCGATCGGCACGATCAAGCCCCTGCAATCGCAGCACCACGCGTCCTCTGGTTATCAACCGTGCGCTGCTCGGTTGACCTCGCCACAAAGGCTAATCCGTGCCAGTGAATCGAGAACACAAGCAAGAACGAGAAAGATGCAACGAAAATTACGGATGAATGATTAAGTTCACAAGTGGGGTCTCACAAAGAACCGGAGTATTCTCCAAACGGCGACACTGTTCGATGACAGAAACAACTAAGCAAAACCCAAAACCCTAACTTGGGCGGCGGCTAAGGTTTTATAGACCTTAGGGTCGACCAAAGACTTCTAGACATGGACTCAATAGACTCTCACACGATACATGGCCCAATGGCCCAAAATAGGGGCGACACACCCTGGACAGATTCTGTCCGTCAACTTCCAACATGATTTTCCATCGACTCCAAACTCCAATAGGCCTGAAACTGGTGGAATTGGAAAGCTTATGTTTTTATCTTTCCAGGCATATGTGGATCACCGAAAACGGAGCCCGATTGTGGCCTGGACGATGATTTTGGTACAAACTGTTCCTGGAGGCCGAGGAGGCCTACTCCGAGATGAATTGGGCCTCCAACTTGACTTGGACGCCCCCCCATGCCTTCCTCCTCGCCCTTGCTGGTTCCCAAGGCCTTCATGATCCTCTCCAAAGTTTCTAAGTACAACATAATCAATAGAAACATTAGGTAGCATAATATTCTCTCAAGTATGTAAACTAGAACTTAGGAACGAGCTCACCTGTTGATTTATTTGTCGTGCTCATGCTCTTGTGAGAGGACCTTGCATCATAACTGAAGGGGGTTAGTCCCCCTCTTGAAGTGGAGTCGTCCTCGACTCAAGCTCATCTTCTTCTCCCAAGTACGGCTTCAAATCTGCAATGTTAAATGTGGGACTAACCCCAAGCTCGGGAGGCAACTCAAGTTTATATGCATTGTCATTTATTTTCTCAATTATCTTAAAAGGACCATCAGCTCTAGGCGTATCCTTTTAGTGGACGGCGCCCTTGCACTGCTAGACACGTATCTCTTCAGTGGACGGTGCCTAGTTCAGTTCTCTTGAGCTTTGTAGAGCACCTTCTTGGGGGTTGTGATTTTGAGATTTCAAGTGCTCCTATTCACCCTCCCCTCTAGTCGCACGTCTCGGTCCTACAAAGCTTGCTATAGAGCTCCTCTACACCCAAGGTGTCATACCCTGCCGACTCAAGAATGGAGTTTTTCTTGATTCTCCCACACTTTCATGTCCAAGGAATACAACAGCTTGACAGTCTGTTGATGATCAATGTATGGGAGACCAGCGGGGGCAGAGTTGACACGGAGCTTGTTGATGATCGACTGAAAATGATCAAACAAGGCATCCATAGACTCTCCCGGCTTCTGGGCGAAATTCTCATATTCATGCCGATAAGTCTCCACAAGATGACCCTTAACTATCACCGTCCCCTCATGGTGTGCACTGAGCAGGGATCTCACGGGCGGTATCAAGATGGCTCACCCTCTCATAGTCTGCCATAGTCCGCCGGACCAAGGTCAGAGAAGAGAAAGTTCACCGCCTTGTGGTTCGCCTCATGCTGAGCAACTGAGCGCCAGTGTAGTATGCTCGGCAATGGGAGCACCACAAAAGTCATACTCTGAGTAGTATTCCATATGTCCTCACTCTAGCTAAGTAAGAAAGCTCTAATCCTACCCTTCCATTAGGGATAGCCATCCGAGCCGAGAACTGAAACCTTCCCGGAGTGTGCCATAGTCGCTACAGGTTTCTCAGCTGGTAAATGTACGAAGAAACCTAACCGGTTCTGATACCACTTGTAGGACCTGAGACGTGCGATTAGAGGGGGGTGAATAGGAGCACGTGAAGACTCAAAATCACAACCCCAAAACTAGTGCTAAGAGAAGCTCATGAGAACTGACGCTAGACACCGTCCACTGAATAGATACTGTGTCTAGCAGGCGCAAGGTGCCATCCACTGAAAGGATACGCACCAGGCGCGAATGAGCAAGCAACTCAAAGATCACAAAGATCGCAAGTCACCCCAAACACCGAAACTTGCAAATTCACCACTCGACACTCACCGCACCGAAATGCGACTTACTGGTACACAGCAATCAAAGAGTATGGTCAGACAGTGGGAAAAAGCAAATCCGATGCAAAAACACGACTGGAAGAACCAAATTGCGGAAATGGGGCAGCTTCCCTAGGCTTCACCGGACTGTGCGGTACCTAGGGGCCGGACTGTCCGGTGTCACCGAACAGTCGGTGGAGGCTGCCAGGACTGTCCTGGCGGAAGCCCCTGGAAGACCCAACGCTGGCCTGTCTAGTAGGCGTTGCCGGACTATCCGGTCCGATAGTCCAGGTGGCTCTATCGGATAGTCCGGTGGAGTTGCAGAAAATGAGTTTTCAAACTCTAAATCTGACCAAATCTTGTCCAAACTTCACGAGATTTTGCACAGGCTATCTGGACTCTATTCCAAAGCTATTTGCTAAAAGATCAACTGAAAATGACCAAGGGATTAGCGGGAATTTCAGATCTTGTGAGAAGGCAATCTTTGGGCAAGAGAGGGGAAAACTCAAGAACAACTTGCTCGTGGCAATCCTGTAAGATTGAGATGAACTAAGTCATAATATCCACATCCTAGTAAGTCCAAAAGAGCCAAAAGAACATGATTAACTCGTAGACAAAGCAAATCACCAAAAGCCTTTGAGTTTCATCCAAAATCCAAACTAGAAAGGGGGGAAGGAAATGGTTGCACACATGAACTCGAATTGGGGACGAATCTTCCTTCTATTAGAAGTGGAAATCAGTTCTTACAAGGTTCCTCACAGCCTACCACCCTTTGTCCTCCCACTAATGCAAAGTAATAGCTCTAGGAGACTCTAAATCCTAGATAAGTACCCGGTTTTCACTCTAAAGCACTTGGCTAGTTGGAAAGCTAAGCCTAGGGTTTCTTAAAGTGGAAGAGTCACCTAAATGACTAGCCACTTAGGTATATATAGCCTAGGACCTAATTGACTCAGTTTACACTAAGACCCCTATATTACAGAAACGCCCGTAGGGGCTAAAATGGAAACGACCCAACTTTCTCGGGGACGGACGACCGTGATGGAGTCTTGATCTTCTTCGGTTGCACGCTAACTTCGGAATGACATCCACGTGGCCAGTAGTCCAAATCCGTCCGATCGACCCTCCGGTTTTGAAGTCAGAAACCGGAAAACTTTAGGATTTCCTTTCCTGGGCCTAGAACAGCCCACTCCACTCTATCTCGACGAGAATTGAGCTCATTCGCCGAGTCTTGGTAACTTGGTGGTAGGGTGGCGGATTTGAGCGAATCCGCCATCGCCCTCGCCCGTCTTCGCACCATGCACTCGGGTTGGAGCACCAGTGGCGGCACCCGGCATCCCCTATCCATCAGGGTCGCCTTGCAGTCCTTCAGAGGTCATTACACTTGCCAGTTGCCATTCTGCTCCTCCGTGTACCGAACTCCCATGGCCGACCGACGCCGAGCATGCCTCCTGTCCTTCGGAGATCTTTCTTCTCCATCTACCTCCAAGTCCATCGGAGGGCCTCTAGTCTATCGGAGGGCTTGTGCCTAAGTCCTCAGGTCTTGACTTCTGTTGATAATCACTCATTACTCCAGAGGCAATGGAGCCGGTCCATTGGCTCTTAGAGCCAAGCAGTGAGGGCAAGGCGAGCGCGGAGCGAGGCGGCACGGCGAGCGCGGAGCGAGGCGGCACGGCCACCGACGGGCACGGTGCCCCGTGCCTAGCAGCGCGGAGGAAGGCGACGAGGGAAATGCAAGCGGTGCCTGGCGTAGTGGCGCAAGCCGAGTGATAGCGCATGGTGGCACGGAACGAGATGGCGAGGGGCAAGGCTGATGGGACAGGGGTGTGAGGCCGCCTGCTCGCACACCGAGGAGAGGGCAGCCGTGGGGATAACAGAGGGGAAGTGTGGGCCCAAGATGCCAGCGACTACAACTTCACATGATTTAACGGAAGTGGCACACAGAAAAACGTAAATTTTAAACTATGGCAGACGGAGAAAAGGAACAATTTTGATGGCACTCAAGGGATTCATTAGCCGCGGGGATAACAAAGGGGGAGTATGGGCTCAAACTGTCAGCAACTACAACTTATAGGATTTAACGAATTTAACGGAAGTGGCACACAGCAACACGTGGAAACGAACAATTTGATGGCTTTTAAAAGATTTATTAAATTTATGGCGGCAAGAGAATGGACTCTTTTACGATCATGCCTAGACAGTGCTCGCTCAGACGGTAGGATGCAAAACGCTCATGGTGCGCCGCTAGATCTGCCTGGAAGCCGACCAAATTCGCAGAGCTTCGCGAGTTGCACACGCTGACACGCAGGCGGCGGCGGTGTCAGTGTCACTGCTACCCACCTCTCCCTTCCAAAACGCAATGGCCGCCGCCGCCGCTCGCCGCCTGCTTCGTCCGGCCTCCTCCGCCTCCTTATCCAACACCTTTCGCCTCTTCACCACCTCCTCCCCACCTCCCAACCGCAGCCCCAACACTAACTCACCCGTCGCGTTCGACTGGTCCGACGACGACGACGCCGACAACTCCTCCCCTCCAACCCCGTCTACGTCTAATTCCCCGGACCGGCCTCCCCCCTACGACCCCTTTAGCAAGAAGCCCGCCGTCGCCGAGCCGTCAGACCCCACCAACCTGCAAGAGATCTTCCACAGGATGCGCACCGAGGGCCTCACGGACTACGCCATCAAGATGTTCGACGGATTGTCCAAGGACGGGCTCACCCACGAAGCGCTCGCGCTCTTCGCCGTCATCAAGGATAAGGGTGCCATGCCCGATGTCGTCGCTCACACCGCCGTCCTCGAGGCCTACGCCAACGCCGGCCCCAAGCACTGGCGCGACGCCGTGCGCACCTACGACCGCATGCTCGCGTCAGGTGTCACGCCCAACGCCTACACGCTGGCCGTGCTCGTCAGGGGGCTCGCGGCCAGCGACCGCTGTGCGGAAGCTGGAAAGTACCTCGTGGAGATGCTCGACCGCGAGATGCGGCCGAATGTTGCGACGTACTTGGCTGCGTTCGAGGCATATGTGAGGATGGAGAAGGTGGAAGAGGGGAAAGCGCTGCTGGAGTACGTTGAAGGGGAAGGGGTTCGTGCCAGACGAGGAGGCAATGCGTGATGGCACCGTGAAGCGGGGGCACGTGTTCAGGGGCGTGATGAACTTGCTCTTTGACAAGTAATAGTGGTACACCTTGCTTGTTGGTTCTTCATTCATGTTCGAATGTTTGAGTCAAATAGTATGTGCTTAGGAGTCTTCAGGACTCCCAACTTCCCATTGAAGTTTGTATTATTGTCCTAAACAGGGCCAATGCTCCTAGCTTGAGCTTTTCTTTTAGAGCCAGTTTGAAAGCTTAGTTTTCCAAAACCATGGTTTGCTATTGTCTTGACAATACTATGGTTTTAAGTAACTCTATTAAAACTGTGGAATCTCTTAGAACTTGTTTGGATAACATCCAAAGACATAGTATTTTATACGTGCAAATCTGCAAGCATGAAAGAAGCTAGGTAAAGCTATGAAAACGTGAGTTGGAGTAGAGTTTCTCACACTCAACTATGGTTTTGAAAACACAGTGCAACCAAATATCTCATGATATAAAATATTAATGTTTCCTATAAATTATGGTATATTGGAACATGCTTTATGGTTGCATATCTATTTTCTCCTTTTGCTCAGTTTGTGTCTTGCTCATTGTCATTAGCCCATTGTGATATTTGGAGTTGACTCTGGCTTTGCTTAATAGAGAGCTAGGATTTAGACATGAAGATTTGATTCACAATTAGGATTGAAGCATATTTCGCATCCTGTCATGGTTGTGCAACATGTTTTATTTGCTCAAGACTAACGGGATCATTGCTACATGTTTCCGATCAACCATTCGCGTCCAAGGTAACCATATGGTTATTTAAAAATTGATCCCACATTATGTTGTTGCTCAAATAAGGAGGAATGCACTTTATCATACGGAAAATCTCTTTGAAGTAGGACTTGAAGAGTTAAAAGTACTGCAACTAATATTCATACTTCACTGTTTCAAATTAACAATTGCATATTTTATAACGTAGTGAGTTTTTCACTGAAGCATTACATCATCTTGTTTAGGAACATCGAATATTTATTTTTTCTATGATCTAAGACCATAAAAGTAATATGGAGATTGAGAATGAAGCACTTGAGTGTTAGGGTTTTCAGGGGCAAATCTAGGCTCACATTGGGGGCATAAGTTGTGACTGTTTTGTTATGCTGCAGAAGCTACTTCTTTAAAGCACCAGGGACCTTTAGAAGAGAGTGATGAAACCTGTTTTTTGGAATGTCTTATTGTAAGCTTAGTTTTCAGACCAATTGAAATTAATCCAATGGGATCAATGGTGAAAGTTGTTTCTTGCTGACAACTTGTGTGTTTATAACCCATAGTTTCTGGTCAAAGCAAAAGAACCCTTGGGTTTATGACTACACTATTCTACACTGAAGTGTTTTGTTTCTTTGTGTTAGTTATATCCTGTCTAGGATTTTGTAACCTGTGCAGTCATGTAGTTGTATCTCTTTTTTTTTTGTGATATTCTGGAACTAAATAACTCATATCACTAGCAACGTTGCTCTGTTTGGGAGTTTGAATAAACTGATTGGATAAAACCTCTATTGATAACCTAATGAAAAATAACATTGTGCATGTGGCTCTAAATTTCAGTTGGTTAATTTTCGGTATGTTGGGAACAGGGCACTGCCCTAATGACAGACTTTTCAACCTCCCGTGTCCTAACCCTTCTGGGGTTTAAGTCCCAGGAACAGCTGGAGTGCTCACATCATTTAGAATGCTTAGAACTTCTGGCCATGTTTCATTTCCTTTTCCTTTTTTTAGTTAAGGCATGGGGTTCTATGTACTACATAACCGCTGATGAAAAAGCAAACAAATTGATAACTAAGTTGCATGCACAATTCTTTTACCAAATCAAATATTGATTTGTTTGTCTTATCAAATGAGATAAGTCCACATACCTGTGTTCGCCCTCACCCCATCATTCCAAGGATTGCACGGCGCTCCTCAGCCAGCACAGCTGTCGCACACGCTGTCAAGTCTGCTCACCTTAGTCTCCTCTCCTCTCTTGTTCCCTCATCTACCTTTGTTGTGCAATCCTCTGTTGCGCAACCAGGCCGCCACCCTACTTCTCTGTCTGTTTCCGTGCCTGGCTGCTGCCGCTCTATGCAGATCCTTGACTGACCTATCCACAAACAAACCGATGGAGAACGACCTGAACTAACGTTAAGCCAGTGCCTACCTCCATCCAATGTCAGCCGCTTATCTGAGGAACAAAATCGGCACTTCTTGCCTGACACGACACCAAGGTCGACCCAAGTTGTAGATACCATCCTCTGCCACTCATGCAGGCAACAAACAGCTTCTTGATACCACCACCTTCTATGCCCACAACGCCAGCCTCAACCAAGCAGCCAATTCTAAGTAAATTTGATCCACTCATTTCTGTCCAATTTGGTTAAAGAGAGGCTATTACTGAGATGACAGTGCTCAGATTAGTGATATATATGTTTAGCTGGGTGTTTGCTGTCTGGTATAGGAAATTAGTTGAGGAGAAGCTTTATTTTTTACTGTCATATATATTATTGTTGATTTGCAAATATTAATGTTCGTTGAGGGATCCGCCTCATTCTCTGGGCTGCGCAGACCCACCACGGGCATGAACCTTGATGCCACTGATTCCTTCATGTTTATTAACCATTCATTTGTCTCCTTTGTACTAATTCCAGGACAATAATATGCAACGGCACTACAAAAAAGCAAAATTGCCGCATTCTTATATGAAAGAAACTATCAATTTTAAGTGAAGCTCTAGGAAAAGTGGGTGTAGTAAGAGCTGAATGGCTGCTGCTAGCGTGTATGTTATTTGACTATGGCCAATAACTGTAATGCGATAGCGTGAGTAGTGCAATTGTTGTGCTTTCCCAGTCGGATGGCTTACAGTTGATCAATGTTGGTTTTGATCTTGACGTGTTTCCTGGTATTGTTTTCATTCATGCAACTGACTGTGCAGTTGAGGACATCAATTTTTTATTGTGTGATATTTTTTTCTAGCATGAAACCAATGCTTGAATGTGAATTGTGATGTTATCTTATATTAACATCAAACACCGGGATATATAATTTTGTGATTTGTTTCCTCCTGTGTTGGGCACTAATTATTCGTTGTCTCGATGACGCTTTCATTTTGGATATAACTGGACTAGGAGCTGAAGAAACATTCTTACATGAAACTTTTCCAAGTTGTTTTGTGTCTGCATTTACTCGCGTAATTTTTAAGACGAGGGATGATTGAGATGGATAACAATTAATGGGTGACGGAGATGGGCAACCAGATTAATCTCTAGACGTTTGACGGTTCTAAATTCAAATGGTGCTCTGTTTTATGCCTTGTTGCCTTTGTCTAGGTGAGAACGTTGCCTCGGGACTCTTTCTATTTTTGCATTTCCATTTGATCAAGTGAGATTATTTTTTAATCATTTTATTCGTAAATCCAACAGGCCACAACATTCCAATTGACGAACGAGGAACCTGATACACTTATTAATAAAGAAAATATTATGCAATCGTAAAGCGTATCTATCTTATGAATAATAATTGAGGTTTCAAAAGAGCCTTTGTGTTAGGGCGTCTTCAATGGTTAGCTATTTCACTAGCTAGATGCGTTATATCTTCTACGTAGATTATAGAAAAGAAAATAGTTAGCGACGACTAAATAGATAAAAGATTTTACATATTCTAAGAAACTGAGAGTATTATTGTATAAGGCCAAATCCTAATGATGAAATAAATTATCATTTTTATTCTTCTCTTGTCTCCACATCGGTTACCTATTTATTACACTGCGGACGCCTTTAGATTCTCTTAAGAGGACTACTTGGTCGCCGCCTACGACAAAAAAGTCGGAAAAACCATGTTTCGGTGCAACATCCCATACATAAATTGTAATGATGACCAATGCTTCCTGGGTTTTCGCTCTTAGAGCTTTTTTCTCATAAAATCATTTTGGGAGGGCTTCATGAGTCAGAGTTGAAATTGGCCAAACAATCAGGTAAAGAGGCTTTTTATGTTGAGAGTCATAGAAAAAAGATAAATCTTAAAAATTCCTCAAAATTAGAAATATATGGTTCTCAATTTTGTAAACTTCAATAATAAATAAAACAAAGCTTTATATTTTGATTTTTTTTTCCCAAAATATTACTCACCTCTGCCAAGTATGGACGATAAGCTAAAGTAAAACCTCACTTAACCTATAAATTACGTCTCCCGTGTAATATGAAAGATAACTTATGAACCATACTCTCTCCATTGTAAATTATAAGTCGTCTGACTTTTTTACATTAAATTTGACTTAATAGTCATATTATTTGGATTTTTCTGTGAAATTTCTAAATAATACAAGAGTCAAATTTAGTGTAAAAAATTACCTATAACATTTGGAACGGATGGAGTAATTTAATATAGTCACTGGCATTTTGTATCGAAGTGCCCATTGCTATAATTACTAAATTAAACTAAATAAAGTAGCAACACGTCTAGTACGATAGAAAACTTAATAACCACAAAGTAATCCTATACATCCTTATAAATGATCCATTTTCACCACAAGTAATATATGAAAAATAATTTAAGGTTACTATAGATAATATGTGTCACTGCCACCATTTATACCGATTATACATGCATGCAATAGGTACAAGTACATGGTACTATCGTTTAGGAACAAAAAAATGTTTTCTTAACGAATCACATACCAATAACGCTAATAATTCATTTTGAAACTATATTAATGCTCCATAGCAAGAAGCTGTGTAAGCCTTTACTTAGATAAAAAAATATTTTTCACTGAAACATCATAATATATCTATATTCGTACTGTAATCGTCAAGTCTGTAATACTCCGTATTAAAAACTCCCTAAGTGCATTGCTTTTTACCCTAATTTTCTTTTAAAAATTTGATTCAAATTTAAATTTGAGGCCATTTCAAAAATTTGGAGTTTTCCAGGGGCAAAAATGTGAAAGGGTATTTTAAATTAAGCCCTTTCACTTTTGTATTTGGACCCCTGTCGAAAAAGGTCAAAATCCAGAGTTAAAAATGAAAATGGTAAAAGTAAAAAAAAAAGAAAAAAGGGGAAAGCTCCCCGCGGGCCAGCCCGCGGCCACGCACCCGCTGGGCGAAGCCCAGCCGGGGGCGGCGGCCCGCGTGGCGGCCAGCCCACCCGCCACCCGCGCCCCCTTTCAGGCGGCACTGACAGGTGGGACCCGCGGGGGGCGAGGACTTCTTCCCCGCCCAGCCGAGCAGGGAAGGGGAGCTCTCTGCTCACCACTCCCCGCCGCACCCACACCACGCCACGCCCGCACCCCGCCGTGCCCGCGCCCTGACCGCTGCTCCGCGCCACCCCGCCGCTCCATTGCCACACACCCCGCTGCTCCGCTCACCGCCGCTCCACGCACCTCACCTCCACTCCGCCGGCATCACCGAGGTGAGCGCCGCGCCGTTCCACCCGTTCCCCACCCCTCCGGTTCCCCTAGCCCGAACTAGCAGGCGCATCGGGTGCGCCACACCCGCACGCACGTCACGCGGGAGAGGGTTGGCCCCGATGGCCCCTGTCGCTGCCGTGGGGCAGCCTCGCCGCCGTGGCGCGGGCGAGCGCCTTGGCAGCTCCGTCCGCGGCGGCCGGCGTAGGGCAGTGAGAGAGGGGGAAAGAAGGGGAAAGAGAGAGGGAAAGAAAGAGGGACGTGCGCCGCACCCGAGGCCACCGCCGGCGAGGCCTCTCGGCCTTCGCCGCGCCGGATGGTCGCCGACGCTGCCGGCGCGGTGACGCGCAGAGCGCGGCGCGCCGCGCGCCGAGCGCTGGGCGGCCGGGCGAGGCCGGTCCGCGGGGCCGCCAGCCCAGCTGGCCCGCCCGCCCGGCAGGCCGGCCTGCCGGCCCGCGAGGCCGCTGGGCCGAGCCGAAAGCGGAGGAATTGGGCCACGCCTAGGGAAAAAGGCCGCCGACCCACTCTGGGTGGGCCAGGCCGAAAGGGAGCCCATGCGATTTTTGGAGGGGTAAATTAGAACTTTTTATTTGTTTTTTTAGTGGGCTGGGCGGAATTTCAATTTCTAATTTTGTTTTTTTTTCTTATTAATTTAAATTGATTCTTGTTTTACTTTAATGTTAATATGTTTATATTAATTATTAAAATTATTTATTAATTCATATAAATATTTTGGTAATTCGAAAAAGAAATTAAATTAAAGTTTATATAATTTTCAAAAGTTAACCTTTATTTAAAAATGCAGAAAAATTCATAAAATGTATTAAAAATATAGAATTAATTCTAAAATCCATTTAAATTATTCAAAAATTTCCAGAAAATTCATTTAAGCTTTTAAAAATAATTAAAAATACCATGTAATTCATTTGAACCCTAGGGCAATCAATTACACCCGAAAATACAGATGTTTAACCCCAACCACCCTTTTTCTTTAAAAAATTGTGCATTTTACTTTTTTAACAGGTTGATCATCCTCATACTTTAAAAACTCCTGCATGTCATCAACCTAGGCACATTGGTCCCGCTACTTCCAGTTGAAGAGTCTTCCACCGCAGCGGAAACTCCGGAAGCCGGTGTGGCCGAGACGTCCTTCACACCAGTAGGAGGAGACCCCGAGTCACCAACAGAGACAGACCCCGTGACCCAAGGCAAGCCCCGGTGCATGTACCCTTTTTTTTTATGAGTCTTTAAATTAAATCAGAGTTATGCTTGTGCACTAGAGTTAGGAATTGATTGAAACCCCAGAGCATGATTACTCATTATCCAGCATAAAATCCTATACTCAGTAGATGGCTTAGGTGGCATAGGCCTAGAACGGAGTTCTTTTACAGCAATTTATTGGTTAAGAATAAGAAGAATGTTAATAATCTGACAGGCATGCGGCGGGATCAGTTTCGCTTTCATACTTTACATGTTATGATTATTTGCTATGGACCCTGATCCTGCCTATGTCGCATAAGGCCGTCCGATGTGTGGCCTGGTTGGGCCAAACGCGCCTCATTCACTTGCCATCCTTAACGGGCTCCGGTAAGCCTCTCGTCCTGTTGTACCTAAGCGCGGAACTAGACGAGACCAACTGGAAGGAGGAGGTTGGGCGGGTGTCGAAGGACTGGCACCCGGGTTCGGTGAGGATGGTTCCGGCTAGGTGGCACTGGATGTTGGGTTGTCGTATGTGGGGTCGGTGTACACACATATGACAGGTGTTTGAGTATCCCTCTCGAGAGGTGGAAAAATCGATTCGAATCGTCTGTGGCTTGCCGGTTGTAAGCTGCCTGATCGCGACCAACATCGTAGTAAGAGAATTGATCCTGTTAATCAAGAATGCTTGACAAAAATGTTTGTTTTTGTTGGTTAGTAGATTAAGAATAACTTAGTCCGGTCAGGTAATAACTAAAAGATGAACCAAATTCTAAGAGCTAAGGATTTACTATTAGGCCTGCCGCAGTGTGAGTTGACCTAACCACCCTGGCTATAGGCTAGAGAGTCGGGTTTCGACCCAGTGGTCGGGTAAGTCTTGCTGAGTAATTAGTACTCAGGCTTCTTGCCTATTCTTTTTTACAGGAGCAGAATATACTTGGTTCGAATGGGATCCTTACCTTACTCCTCCCTTCTTTTGAAACAAGCTTGCCTACGCCTTGAGCAGAGTAAGATGTGTGTTGGAGAGAAACTTGTGATCTACGTTAACTTTTGTTAAAATGGCTGAAGAACTTATCAGCCGGGATGTAATAAATACCAAACTCTATGTGTAATATTTCAACTCTATGTAAGAAATGTGGCTGTGTATGTTGTAACCTGTGGACTCCTTTGAGAGTCGCCCCAAAAATCAAGCTCGATCCGGATGGGAAGGCCAAGTCAGGATACCTAGATCCTGAAGGACTACCGAGGTTAGTCCGGATCTGGTGATTAAGCACTAAATCCGGGTTAATCTGGGCAGTTCTGCCACAAAGTCCACTCTTGGAATTTCTGGGCCGTGCTGCAAAAGATCTAAGGAGGCTTCAACGAAATACTCACATCTCACGTCACTCACACATAGTACCCATCAAAGTTGACAATCAATCCTTCGTCTCCCTGACCAAATCACTGAAAGGAGACATCGCGTCGGTAGCACCGAGACGTGCGACCAGAGGGAGGTGAATAGGAGCATTTGAAAACTAAAAAACACAACCCCCAAACTTGGTGCACCGAAAGCTCACGAGAAAACCACGCTAGACACCGTCCACTGAACAGATACGTGTCCAGCAAGTGCAAGGTGTCATCCCCTGAAGGGATACGCACCTGGCGAGAAAAGGCACACCACTCAATGACCTCAAAAATCGCAAATCACAGAGAGCAACGAAACTTGCGAGTTCATCACCCGACACTCACCGCACCGAAATGCGTCTTGCTAGAACACAAGAGCAAAGAGCATGGTCAGTCAGTGGAAAAAGCAAGATCGAGGCAAAAACACAACGGAAGAACAAAATCACGAAGAGGGGGACACACTAAACAATCCGGTGCCACGAGCCCTGGACACACCGGACAGTCCGGTAGCGGTCGCCCGATTGTCCAATTGAGACCTAGGACAAACCCGACGCCAGATTGTCCGATACTCGCTGTCGGACAGTCCGGTAGTTGTATCAGATAGTCCGGTATAGCTCTAGAACTTGAGTTTCCAAAACCTAAACTTGACCAATTCTTGTCCAAACTTCACGAGACCTCTGTTTCCAAGCTATTCCCAAAAGATCAACTCAAAATGACTACGGGATTAGCGGGAATTTCAAATCTCGTGAGAAGACAATCTTTGGGCAAGAAAAGGAAAAACTAAAGAACGATTTGCTCGTGGTAATCCTGCGGGATTGAGATGTTCTAAGGTATAATCTCCACGTCCTAGCAAGTCCAAAAGAGCCAAAAGAACAGGATTAACTCGCGGTCAAAGCAAATTACAAAAAACCTTTGAGTTTCATCCAAAATCCAAACTAGAGGGGGGGAAAGGAGATGACTGCACACGTGAACTCGATTTGAGGATGAATCTTGCTTGGATTAAGATGGGAAATCAGTTCATACAAAGATACCTACAGCCTACCTCTCTTCATCCTCGTACTAATGCAAAGGATTAGCTCAAGGCACTCGAAAACCTCGCTCTAATCCTCGATTCTCTCTCTAAGCTCTTGGCTACATGGAAGTGCTAAGCCTAGGGTTTGTAACTAGCCAAGTGACCTATCTAAGATAGACCGCTAGTCTATTTATACCCCATGCCTAACAACATTATTTTACACTAAGACCCCTATATTACAAATGACCGAAGGGGCCTAAACTGTAAAAGATACATCAGACGACTATGATGATACATTAGAGGGGGCTGAAATGTAAAAGATACAATTGGATGACTACGATGACTGCTTTGATCTTCTTCTTCTCCACGCCTCGCTTGGATGTACTGCCATGTAGCCAGTAGTTTGGAAGCTTTCCCCAGTTTTGAAGTCAGAAACCGAGAAACTTTATTATGCGGGCTTCCTTGGGCCTGGGTCTTGACCCAATCTTCTATCTTGATGAGTTTAGGCCCTACTCACCAAGTATTGGGTAACTTGGGTGGCGGTTTTGAGCCGAAGCCGACAAAGCACTCTCGCACGTCTTCGTGCCATGCACTCAGGTTGGAGCACCGCGGATGCACCTATCTTCTGCCAGTCCATCAGAGCCTGCCTCGCGGTCCTACGGAGGACTTACACCACCGTTGCCAATCTGCCCCTCCATGTACCAAGCTCTCATGACCGATAGACACCGAGCCTTTGCCTCAGTCCATCGAGGTCTTCTAGCCAGAGTCCATCCGGATCTTCATCTCCTACCTTCCATTCCATAGGAGGGCCTCTTATCCATCGCAGGGCTTAAGCTGGTTGACAATCACTCATCACATAAGGAGAGCAATGAGGCCGCTCCATTGGCCCTCAGCGTCGATTTCTACCTACACTAATCATAAAAGTATATAAGATGAACTAAAGATTTGTTCTCTTTTGAGCTTTGCGTTGACGCGTGAGTGTCAACATCTCAGGCTATCCACACTGACGCATGGTATATGGGATGCAGTCCCATTTTACCGTCGATGACAGCTGCAGTGGGGGATGCCACCCCAAGGCACTGCTGTTGCGCGCCGCCCATCTGACGCCATATGCAGCGTCGTACGACAAGCTCGCCATCTTCTCTCTCCTCGCCATCCTGCACCAACGGCCACTCGTTCGTGTGGCCGAGGGTATGGGAAGGACAGAGGCATGGAGGTGCGGAGGAAGGCGGTGGCCGATGGCATTGAGGGGTGTGGAGGGCTGGAGGTGGTGTCCAGTAGCGTTAAGGAGCGGAAGAGAATGAGGCGGCTTGGATTCCTCCATAGATCCACCCTCCATGGATGCCGATGCCGCTGGGCAAGCTCGTGGAAGGGCGATGAGGACAAGGAGGGCTGGCACGGCTCCCTCCTGATGGGGGGCGACGAGGAGGCCTGGCGCGGGAAGAAGAGGAGACAACATGGTGGCACCGGTAGCCCGCTGACTGCCTCTAGCGGCAAGCGGAGAGGAAGAGGAGGTGACGTGGGCGGAAGAGGAGGCGACGGGTAGATAAGGAGAGAGAGAGAGTAGACAGGGGACGGGTAGAAATAATAAAATAGTATTGTAGTTGATACAGAGCGGGCACTACCGGAGAATAGCCCATTAGTCCCGGTTGGAAACCCCTCCTTCTGTCCCTAGATTCCCAACCAGGATTATGGAAGAACCGGGACCGATGATTCGTAAAAAAGCTGAAAAGGTAAGTTTCTATTGGGGCTCAAACTAGGCTCAAACTCAAGACCAACAGCATAACACGAGATCTATTCAACCACTGCAACTCACTACCACATCGGACTACACAGATGAACGTTTTTCTTTTATTGTAAGTGCCTGGAAGGTTTTAGTCCCGGTTGGTGAGGCTTTTGTACCGGGACTAAAAGGTCACCTTTAGTCCCAGTTGTTAACATCAACCAGGAGTAAAGCCTCTCTAGGACGGATGCAGTGGACGGATTACCTATTCTCCTACAGTGGGGAGATATAGAGTCACATGAATGTATGTATATTTCAAAATAATGATGAATAGAATGGAATATTTCATTTAGAATTGAGATTTAGAGTTATATGAACGTGGACAGCTTCAGTTGCCACATCGAAATTCTGGCCACATCCTAATCCTAGTTGTAATCAACCACTTGTATAAACGTGTTGTTGTGAGATTACCGTTAGTTGCAATCAACGTGATCGAGTTGGCACTCATATGCTCCACTTGTTGTCATCACACAGTACTACCACAGAACAACATGGCCCCCATTAGTTCATTGATCATTACAGATTCTCACGCCAAAACGGAGCAGCTGCCAGCCGAGACGGCGGCGGAACGAGTCCTCGGGTCAGTTTGCAAATAACTGTGTAGATGGTTTCATCGACGATGGGGCGCCATCTCGCGCTGCTTCTGCTCCTTCAGGCCATGCCGGCGGCCGCCATGTCCGCGTGCGCCGGCGAGGACTTCCCACCAGGGAGGAGCTACGTGACGTGCCAGGACCTCCCGGTGCTGGGCGCTGCGCTGCACTGGACCTACGACGCGCCGTCGCTGACGCTGGCGTTCGTGGCCGCGCTGGAAGCGCCGGGCGGGTGGGTGGGCTGGGGCATCAACCCCACCGGCGTCGGCATGATGGGCGCGCAGGCGCTTGTGGCGCTGGTGGCCGGCGGCGCGTCCTCATCATCCGCGCCCAACGTCCGGACCTACAACATCACCGGCTACACACCGCTCGGCAACGCCTCGACGCCCATGGCGTTCCCAGCCACCGGCCTCGCCGCCGATGTGGGCAGTGGCGGGAGGATCCGGCTCTACGCCACGCTGCGGCTGGAGAAGGCGACGAAGCAGGTGGTGAACCACGTGTGGCAGGTCGGGTCTTCCGTGACCAGAGGAGCGCCCGACATGCACGCCGTGGACACCGAAAACCTCGCTGCCATGGGCAAGCTCGACCTCACCATGGGCGCCGCCGCAAGTCCTCCACCGGCCGCCGGCGGCCCGTCCAGCAGGTCCCGTGATGGTAACGGTGACGGTTCGACCTCTCAGTCTCAGCCGATGTTGATCTCACGGGCGGCAGACACGGCCGGCTTCTTGGCACTGCTCGGCTTCTGGGCGATGATGGTAGGATGATAGCATAGTGTAAACCGCATCATTCTTTCTTTTTGTGTGTACTACTTCACTAATTTATACCTCGTTTGATTTTTTTATATTAAAATTAATTTACTCATTTTATTAAAAAAAAATAATTATCATTTATTTTCATTGTGATTTAATTTGGTATATACTATATTTCAATTATGGCTTGCATTTTTTTATATTTTTGTAAAATTTTTAAATAAGATGAGTCAGTCAAACTTGATGAAAAAACCAAACGACCTATAAATAAGGACAGAGCGAGTACTTTT
Organism: Paspalum vaginatum; assembly: GCA_030272315.1. Classification (NCBI taxonomy): domain Eukaryota; kingdom Viridiplantae; phylum Streptophyta; class Magnoliopsida; order Poales; family Poaceae; genus Paspalum; species Paspalum vaginatum. Next base: position 29,360,402 of record CM059018.1, on the reverse strand, counting down.
TTAGTTTTCTGGAGCTAAGAGTAGATCACAAAACAAACTGAATGTACAAAAATGATCGCACTACTCAGTTCTTGGGATAAATTTCCAGAAATGCTAAGGCGTGACCCCGGTAGCCGCCAGTTAAGCCTCCACCACTGTCCGCGACCCGGCCAGAATGTCCGCAACCCCCCTCCCTCCCCCCCCGCCGCTGCGTGAGCTGAGGGTCAGGGTTAGGCTTCGGGCTTGGGGAGGGCCTATCATTGCCGGACCTAGAGGGAGGGTCGGGGAGGATACCGGCCTAGAGGTGGCGGGGGTTGGAGCCGTTGGGACGGCGAGGCGGCGGTAGCCGCCGGCCGCGGGAAGCGGAGGAAGGCAGTTGGGTAGTGCCGGTGGTGGGATGACGGCTAGGAGGCGGTGCATCCTCACCTTGGTTAGCTAGTAGTGGTGTGGAGGGCAGCGACGGACGGAGGCGGTGGGAGCCGCCGGAGTCGGGGCGGTCACCGGCGGTGGGGGCGAAAAACCCGGATTCGAGGTGGAAGCAGTCGGCAGACAGTAACGTAGGCGACGGGAGCCGCCAGAGCAGGGCGGGAGGCGGCAGCAAGGGCGGCACAGAGGTGTCTTGCGCGCGACCCGGTGGCGCATTAGCGTCATCCTAAATTTCATCAACTCTTGTTTTTTATTTTGACCTGGAAATTTTGTTCGTCCACTTTAGTCGATAAGACACCATATTTTGATCTGTTTTTTGAAGCAGCAGTGCTGCACGAATGTCAATGTTCAGGGCTGGGGCATTCCACAATGCACCTTCCCATCGTTCCATTGACAATAGGTGCCAAAGATCAGCAGAAACAATCATAACTGGAATTATTCGGTTACGATGGCGCTTTGCTGTCCAAATTAAAGCCCGGACCATAGATTGCACGCCTACCACTAGTGCTAGCCCTTGCAGTGCACGATCGGGGCAAATTAAAGCGAAAGGGGCGGTCGGCGTCATGGTTCAGGTACTCTCCCGCAAAGGGCGTACCCAACTTCCTCGCTTCGTCAATGCCTCAATGGCACCACAGCTTGCCATGGCATGGCATCACAAGGTGGTGACCACAACAGACGAGACTGAGCTGCTGGTCCATCTGGCAGGCTTAGTTGCAGAAGAACCAATTCCTCCCCACGTCGGTGTCGTCCCTTTTGAGTGGCTAAGGTGTTTGGGCAAGTCCTCTGATTGCCACGCCACCAAATATACCGAAGTACCGTAGGATGCCTCAATTCTTACCTGGCGTCAAATTCTAAATTTTTTGCTATAGTTGTTGCTATCTTCAGATATTGCTGTTTGAAAATGATTCCGCTATTTGTTTCTATGTACAATTTGACCGCTATTTACCGCAATAGTTTTGTTTAGCTAGCTATTAGCTGTTTTAGGAGGCCACCGGTAAATGCCTTAATCCGCTATTTAAAACACCGCCCGGCACATGCGCCGTAACGTGCGATTACTTTCCGACGATCACACAGCGCATGGCAAATGAAGTGGATAACCGCTGTCAGGTCAGGTTACCACTAACTCGTTGGGCACTGAACCTGCATGCTCCAAGCCCTCGCGCACTTGCTAAGAGCCGCACAGGAGTACTATTGCAAGAGATTTGCTGTATAATGACGTTCTGTTTTCTTCCCTAAACAGTGAATTTATGTCACAAATCAAAGTTTATGATGACCGAGTGACAAAAATACGTTCGTCACCAACCATGCGTCACATTTTTTGTTAGGGATGTAAACATATATTTTCGTCATAATATGACGTCCATTGTTTGTTAGGGACGTAAACATATATTTTCGTCATAATATGACGTCCATTGCATCGTCATAAATTTATGACGCTCGTTTTTCGTCATAAACTTGTGCAAAAACCGTCACAAACTAGTTTCATCAGATGACTTGGTGATGATTTGGATCCTACGTGGCAAGTGTTTTACGACAATTAACATTTGCCATAAACTGAAGTCGGTCCAGTAAGGGCCCATTCGCAAAGTCTATATCAACTCCCTCAACTTTTATGGGCCAAATAGTTTAGGAAAAAGTCCTCAACTTTCTGAGGCCCATTTCAGCTAGGCCTATATTAATTTAACAGGAAGGTCTGCATTACCCCCCTGAACTTCCATGGGCTCTTTTCATATTTATATATAATTTCAAATCCAAGTAAAACACCCCATATTGTAAAGCAGCCCATATAATCAAATCCATACACATGTTGACATATATAATTGTACAAATAAAGTCAAATAATAAAATTTACAAGCACCAGAACCAAAGGATTACATCACAGGTACTGAAAATTCTAGTTAATGGACAAATTATATTTTGAGTTAACTGGATGCAAACCAAAATTGCATGGCCTCAGTCTGCCCCATGGCCATTTTTTCTGCATCCTTGGTGCAAACATCTATCATCAATCCATATGCTTCCAGCCATCATCTAGGACAGAATAGACGATAAACAAGTTGAGAAAAAAATGTCCAGTACTAGAAAAATAAATGAAGTGGCAGACCCATCAATAATTTCTAAAATATGCACAACAGCCCTGCTATCATCACAAGCATGTGGTAGTCCAGGTCTTGCCACCTGGTAAGACTCGATGAGACTAAAAACTCAACTACCTATTTGGGAGACCAATATGTCCTGCACTGAAGAGAACACATGCATCCTAAGTCTCCAGCTCGACTCAATGGCTGCAATTATTAAAACACAAACACAAATATTGCCACATTAAAGTAGAGTATGACTGCTAACAGTTCAAGCAAAGTTCTGCTTTGTTTCTCCATATACAGCATCCATTTTTGTGTTTTAGGGCCAACTAAAATTTCAATATAAAAGGACAAATAGCATCTCTCTTGGATTTAGCATATCATACAATACACAATGACAAGTGAATCTGAACGATCAGAAACAATATTCAAAGCTAGTAACATTAAACCGTGAACATGCAAATATTAGGACTCCAATGTGCGACAGGCAACGAGGCAAAGGGGTTGCAGGTGCTCACCATGGCTACATTGTTCGGGGGTGTGGGTAGCTGCTCCTTACGCCGCCTGTCAACAGCAACCAGAACCGAGTAGATCCGGTGCAGGCGAAGAACAAACTTCCAGCTCCAGAACCAGGGACACGGACGCCGCTAGCTCTCCAGAGCCATAGCCGCCATCACGGATGCTGCCTGATCCAGAGCTGAGGCCGCAATAATATTTCTTTGTGTTGTTCCCAATATCGTAAAACCACTGATAAAAATGCAACTCTAACTTTATCATAAGGCAAACCATATTAAAACAACTAGCTAGTGACCAAACAAGATAGAACAATTGCATCTCTGTAGCAAGCAACAGCTGACAGAACTGTTCATGCAAAGGAAACACCTAATGAGCTGCTGCTACTCAACAAGAAGCAAGCCAGCTCACCAGCTCACATGATCACCTACTGCATTGTTGTCGCTATGGTTGTGCTGATAACTTGGCCCCCCAAACCAGAGAGGGACACACTATACTTTTATTTTCAGTTTCACTTAAATACCAGAAAAGGCATCAGGTTAATTAAGATGAATGAAATACAACATACAAAGTAATTCATATTCACTTGTGCAAGACAGGGAGCTTAATAAAGCATATTTGTATGACACATCACTGTGCTTGAGATCTTCATGGTTCTGACCAAGATGCAGGTCTATGGGTAGGAGGTTGAGGTTGATTAACATAGTTTGACTCACATTACTGACTATCACATTGCTGTTTTTTTACTTTGAAGTGTAGAACTAAACATCGAGCAGTTTGGGAATTTCTAGCAGATTGCTTGAATTTAATAAAGTATCTTTTTTGTGGGGGAAATTGAATCTATAACACTGTTATCACTGCTAAAATAGAACAAACTAGTAGCAAGTTACTCCATTGAAGATCTCCTCCAGCCCTGATTAGTCCACTGTAATTCAACACACGTCAATCTCCTAGTTGATTGCATACCAATTCATGCTAATTGCCAAAAAGGCAAAGATTCAGCACCAAGATTAGAAGTTCCGTAGCTAAATAGAGTACTACTACATGTGAGCAGATCACCGAATCGGGAACTCAAAAGCCAGATCAAGATCCAGTGTTACCTCTCAGTCAGCTCCGGCAGCTTGAGCTGTCGGAGCAAACAGAAGGCCTCGGCCATGCGGCCTCGGGGCACGTCGACGGCGACGGCGCAGCGCAGGACCCAGTGGCTGGGCTAGAAGGCATCGGGGACCTCGACGTCCGTTTCCTTCCGCAGCAGCTCGCACAGCTGCGAGTGGAGGTCGAGCAGCGCAGCTTGCGGATCCGGCCTCCATGGGCTGAGCGGATCCGGCCTCCGCGAGTCGGCGGCGAGAGGGCGTGGATCCGGGTGCGCCAGGCAAACGCAGCACTGCGGGCCGCCGGGCTACCACACGCACAGCTGCCGTGGCCCGTCCCCCGCGCAACGCCACACGCACACACACGTCACCGCGCGCGCCGCCACATGAGCCGGGCAGCCGACGACGCACCGGGACCACCGGTCCCGGCGCCTGCTCAGTGCCGCTGTGTGAGAAGGGAACAAAAGAGAGCGAGAGAAAGTAAGGACGAGGTATGGTTTCTCCTGGTTACTCCCCGTATTTATGCAGCGCAGGTAAGTTTGTGTCCGTCCAATCACATATTCAATGGCTACATGGTGCTGCGCATGGTTGAAGTGAGTTGAGTAGACGTATTTATGCAGCGCAGGGAAGTTTGTGGCCGTCCAATCACATATCCAATGGCCCCATGGTGCTGCGCATGGTTGAAGTGAGTTGAGTAGATACAAATAGGCCAAAATCAAGTTTTTCAATTTTATTTCACTTAACATAGTTTTCTCACTTATTTAGTGCATTCGCCCATATTATAAGCATTCTTTTCGGACTAAATATTGTGGTGATTAGGTAAATTAAGTTAAATTTTTTTGACAACTATTTAGTGAATTTGCTAAGATTAAGTAGTGGTGTGGGTTACGTGTGAAGTTGCCCTAACCATCTAACTTTCAACGTGATTAATAGTTCACTTTATCATTTTTATGTGGGGACCTAAGGTTACTTTCTTATAGCATTTTTATTAGCCTAGGTAACTTATTTGCAATTTTTGGTCAACGCTAGTATATTTTATGAATTTAATTGTATTTTTATGATTTATTAGAAAAACAATTAACAATACACAAATAGCCTCATAAATTCATGATACTTGGCAGAGGGACAACATATGTCCATATAGCATTGTCAAAAAAATTTGAATAAAAAAATTCACAATGTGTCACTATTTCTTTCATACGGCTTCCACTCGTTGTGTGAGTTACCTGTGAAATCACTCTAACCATCCAACTTGGTAGAGGGGCAACCTATGTCCATATAGCATTGTCAAAAAAAAATTGACAAGAAAATCTATAAGGTGCCGGTATTTATTTCATATGGCCTCCACTGGTCGTGTGGGTTACGTGTGAAGTCACACTAACCATTCAACTTTCAACGTAATCAATAATTCACTTTATCATTTTCATTTGAAAATTTGAGTTTACCTTCTTATAACATATTTCTTGATCTAGGTAACTTATTTACAATTTTCGGTCAGCACTAGAATATTTTATGAATTAATTACATTTTTATGATTTACTGCAGAAAAAAATAACAATACACAAATAGCCTCAGAAATTCATAATATTTGGCGGAAGGGCAACATATGCCCATGTAGCATTGTCAAAAAGTTTGGACAAAAAATCAACGGGCCGGTATTTCTTTCATACAGCCTCAACTCGTCCTGTGGGCGCACGTGTAAATTCACTCTAACCATCCAACTTTCAACGTGATTAATAGTTTATTTTATCATTTTCATCCAGGGATTTGAGTTTATCTTCTTATAGCATATTTATTGGCCTAGGTAACTTATTTGCAATTTGTTTTTTTATTTACTACAGAAAAAAAATTAACAATGCACAAATAGTTTCAGAAATTCATTATATTTAGCGGAGAGGTAACATATGTCCACGTAGCATACTCAAAAAAGTTTGTACCTTTGATTGTTTGAAAATTAATTCCTTCAGCATACAAGCGTACATATTATAAATGATATATTGTACATAACAAATACTCCATTCGTTTTAGATATTATAAATGATATATTGTACATAACAAATGATTTACTGTAGAAAAAAATAATACTACATTTCTTATATAATGCGTTTATTATAGTATTAGTACTGTACTAATTTGTTTATTATTAATTTTTAATAACAAAAATTATGTTACCTAGACCAATAAATAGTCCTCATTGGAAATGAAACTATTCGATCAAAAGCATATAGATAACAGTGGGGAACTATAATTCAAATCAGGAACACAAGACCGTATAAACCACTAAAATTGTTCCACACTATTATTCTTTGTTGTCATAAAATACTAAAGAATATACATAAATAAATAAATATAAAAGGTACTAAAAGATATAGCAAACTGCTCCTGGCTCCTGCCTCCAAGCGCTGCCATAGGCCACCAGCAGGCCGTAGCCCACGTGCATGCTCGCACCAGTTGGGCTCCGAGTGCACACAGGTTGCTGGCAGCAGCAGCAGCATGGTAGCCCTGCAGGAAAATCCCACCTTGCCAAGCCAATCAAGGTTGGGTGCCTAGGGGCCTATAAATAAAATCGAAGACTCATTGTACAACCTGTGTGCACTATCATGACTATCTGGGTGTGGGTAGTTTGCGTAGCGCTAGTCCAAAGTGAAAATAAGAACCAGTAAAATGGCTAGGCTAACCGTTCCGTCGGTATGGGAATTCCCAACCCATTAAATCTATTTTTACCACAGGAATTCACTCTAGTTTGCTCCTTAGAATTTAGAAAAAAATATACTTAGAATTTACAAAAATATGCTAGAGTCCAAGAACTTATTTGTTTTTCTTGTTATTACCACGTTGCTTGTTTATAACACATAGAAAAGATTTGCAAAGCAAAACAAGTGAAAAAAAGGAAAACTAGCTCAATAATATATTGGTGTGCGGAATCAACTTATGACAAAGTGATTGCTGAATATTCAAATTTAATCTCATTCCATTTAAGATTTATTCAAATTTAGAACTTTTTGAGACCCACTTTTTTTTTAAATACTCACAGAAGAACTTATAACATTCTAATATTGTCATAAATTTGTGATGATTTCTAATTGTCACAACTTTCATCATAAATCTGACATTGGAATAGTTTATGACGATTTCTTTTTTTTGAGTCAAAGGGGAAATGCATTAGCTAAAGACAAAATTGTTACATTCGGAGTTTACGAGGTCTTAGGCGCCTGCCTCAACCACACCGCCGTATGAGTATTGCGACTAGTTAACTATGCTAGATCATTTGCAACTCTATTACATTCCCTCTTGACTTTGTGGACCTTCCAGTCCACCAAGGCTTTGGCATATTCCAAGGTTTTCTGAACGATGAAGCATAACTCCGATCTATTTCTGGTTGCGCCCGTCAAAGAATCGATCATATGAGAACAGTCTGTTTCTAGCACTATTGGACCATCGCATCATTGTGTGGCCAACCGCACACCTTCAGCACAAGGCCCAAGCCTCCGCCTCCGCCGCACTGGCGCAATTAAAGAGTGCTCGCCATGCTGTAAACACAACCTTTCCACGAGAGTCTTTTGCCACCACACCACACCCACTCTTACCCGTTTGTTCGAGGTAGGCTCCGTCCACATTAATTTTTGTCCAGCCGTCCTGCGGTGGTAACCAACGAATCCTAGTTGCCGATGTCCTCTCCATACTTTGCTCTTTGGCACTGGTACCTTCCCATTGCACCTTCTTGCCTTTCTCATCCGATACCTGTTTGTCTGGACTCTGCAACAAAATGTCACGGTAGTTGATTAAAAAATGAATAGAATCATAAGTACCTATAGGGCCGGAGTTGTGTGTTAAGTTGTTGTGGACTGTCCAAGTATGCCAGAGCATCAACCTCAACAAGTTCCTCTGTTCTTTTGTGCACCTATCTAGTAGCAGCAGCAACCAATCTGGCCCTGTGAATCGCCAAAGTTCCTCCTCCGACAGCAACCAGAACTCTCTCATTGCCATTCTCAAGTCTCTTGCACGGGGATAGCCGACAGTTGCATGGTAGCTCGACTCATCTTCAGTGCCACAGATAGTGCATTTTCCATCCAGCTCAAGCGTTCTTGCATGTTTGTTCTTCCTTGTTGGCAGTACATCCCCGCACAACTTCCAGGTAAAGATCTTTGCTTTAGGCGGAACGTCACCCTCCCAAATGTGCTTCCATAATGGCCTGTCACCCTCCGGCCGACTACTGGTGGAGGCCGAGTTTTGTTCCACACTCTGCTTGCGCAAAGCAAGGTTGTATGCACTGCGGACTGAAAATCTTCCCGTCTTCTCACAGTGCCATGCCAAGAAATCGTCTGTACTCCTTGCTGGCAGTTTGATTTTTGATATTGCCACGACGTCAGCCGGATTGAACATCTCTACTAACTTCCCATATTCCCAGTCATGCCCAGTAATATCCATGAGGTCTGACACCCAATGCAGCCTCCATCGCCCTCTCCGGGAGGACACTTTAAGAGAAAATTCTCTCGGCAGCCACTGGTCTCTCCATATACGAACCTGTCTTCCATTTCCGATTCTCCAGATCAGTCCTTGTTTGAGTAGCTCTAACCTATATAGGACAGATTACCATGATGGAGAAGCATTTGCACTACGAACTGAATCGATCAGGTGCCCTCTTGGGAAGTATCTAGCTTTTAATAATCTGGCGCACAGGCTTTCCGGAACATCAATCAAACGCCAGGCTTGTCTGGCTAGGAGGGCTTGATTAAACAGCCATAAATCTTTGAAGCCCAGCCCTCCACAGTCTTTCTTCTTCGTCAGTTCCGTCCACACCGTCCACGCCATTTTCCTTTTATCCCCCCTGCTTCCCCACTAGAAGTCTCGTATAATGCTAGTTAAATCATCACATAAACCGAATGGGATTTTAAACACACTCATGATATATGTGGGTAGCGCTTGCGCCACTGCTTTGATAAGAACCTCTTTTGCTCCCGCTGACAAAATTTTTTCCGTGTATGCCTTCATCCTCTTTCCCAACCATTCTTTGAGTGGCTAGAACTGTTCTCCCTTCATTCTTCCCGTTGGAGTTGGCAGCCCCAAATACTTTGATTCAAAAGAGGAGATTTCCACATTTAAAATGTTCTTAACTTGAGTCTGCAATTCATCATTGTCTTTCTCCTTAAAGAAAATAGAGCATTTGGCTTGGTTTACAAGCTGGCCAGTGCTGCGCTCATAGGTTTGTATGACGTCCAGTACTTGATGAGCTTGATCCGCTTCTGCTTTAAAGAATAACAATGTGTCGTCAGCAAAAAGGAGGTGTGAAATGTCTGGTGCACCCTGACAAACCATCAACTCCTTCAGTTCCTGCCTTTGAATTTTCCTATTTATTAATTCAGATAAGCCGTCAGCAACAAAGAGGAAGAGATATGGCGATAACGGATCACCTTGGCGAAGACCACGGGAAGGGCTGAAGGGCGCCGCCGACATGGCACCATTGAAACAGACTGCGTAGCGCACCGATGTCACACAAGCCATGACACGTTGCACCCACGAACTATGGAAGCCCAACTTCAACAAAACATTGTTTAGGAAACTCCAATCCACCCTGTCATATGCCTTGGATAAATCTAGTTTGTATGCACAATAATCACCTCGCTCATCTGTGCAAGACCTTATTGTGTGGATGCACTCAAACGCAATAAGTGCATTGTCGGTTATAAGTCTTCTTGGGATAAAGGCACTCTGATTCGGAGATATGATCCCATCTAGAATTGGCCTCAACCGGTTGACAATGCACTTTGAGACCACTTTATAGATGACATTACATAAACTAATTGGCCGGAAGTCCTCGACAGATTCTGGAAAAGCTACCTTAGGTATAAGAACAATACAAGTATCATTCACCCCATCTGGCATAAACCCAGTGTCAAAGAACTTTCTCACTGCAGCTTGCACATCCTCCTTCGTCATATCCCAGTTTCGCTGAAAGAAACGAGCTGGAAAACCATCAGGACCTGGCGCCTTTAAAGGACCTATCTGAAACAAAGCATCACCAATTTCCTCATCACTGTATGGTTTACATAGGTCACGGTTCATCTCCTCAGTCACCTTTGCTTCAAACAGGTTGACCACCTCATTTGGGACAATGTCTGCATCTTTGGTAAATAATTTTTCAAAGTACTCCATTGTCATTGATTTCATTTCTTCCTGACTTGTACACCACGTACCGTCATCTCTTTTGAGCTTTTTGATTCTATTTTTCTTTGCCCTCCACATGGCTTTCCGATGAAAATACTTATTGTTACGGTCACCCTCCTTTAGCCAGGCAATACGGGACCGCTGCAGCCACATCATTTCTTCTCTACGTAGCAGCTCCTCCATCTCTTTTTTGGTTTTCTGAATTTTCTCTCTGTTTTGGACTGGATCCTCGCCTTCCAGACCATCTAGCTCTTTTGCAGCATATTGATTTGCTTCGATACATTGCCGAAGGTTTCCCTACTCCAGCTTCTCAAATCAGCCGTGACATTCTTAAGATTTTCTGCGATTTTCCGGAGGTCGCTGCCGGGTTTCTATTGCTCCAAGCCTTCTTTATTATCACCCCTAGCTCCTCTTCCCGTTCCCACATTATTTCGTAGCGGAAAGCAGTAGCTGGAATGTCCTTGGCCCCCCTATTCAACAAAGACATTACAAGTAATTTGTGATCAGAGCAAGCAGAGTTAATATGAGAAATTTTCGCGTCCGGGAACAGAGAAGACCAATCTGGCGTCGCCACAGCCCTGTCTAGACGCACACGAACATTACGACGCCCTGCCTGGTTATTATTATAGGTCCAGGGGAGTCCTGAAAAGCCTAGATCATGCAAATCGCAGTGGCTTAAAATTTCCCTAAAATCAAACATCTGATTTTCCAGGCGGAGAGTTTCTGAAAAATGTTCATATTGCCACATAGCATCATTAAAGTCACCCATCATCATCCAAGGCCCCTGCCAGGTCGTTTGTAACCTCCTAAGGAGATCCCATATATCTTTCCTATTTTCAACACGGGGCTCGCCATACACAAAAGTTGCCCTCCAGAGAACAGGGTTAGGCTCTTCCTTTGTTAAAACATCAATATAACGGATACCTTGACCTAACAAAGACACATACACGGACTCATCCCAAAACAACGCTAGACCACCACTCAAACCCACACTACTAACTGCTAAACAATTGCGCAACCCTAACCTTACATTAAGCTTTCTAACTCTATCAGCATGCATACGAGTATCTGACCAAAACATAAAATTGGGATTATGCGTCTTTACAAAGTCGCACAATTCTTGAACTGTCGAGGAGTTCCCCAACCCTCGACAGTTCCAAGCTAATGCATTCATTGCTCCTGACGGGCCTCATCATGAGCGCCCGTTATTTTATCTGGCTTTTCCAGCCAAATCTCGCTCCTTTTTGCCGGCGAGGTCTCCACCCCCAGCACTCCAGCATCCACCTTGCCATCGTCATCCTTCCTTTCAACCTTCGTGTCCAGCATACCTGTGCTTGCTACTGCCACACCAGAGCGAGTGTTGCTGGTTCGCATGCCATTGTTCTGTAGCTCTCTGATAGAATCAGCAATGAGGCTTGAGTTTGTCACCGCTTTACGCGACTTCTTGTACTTTTCAATGTCCTTCCCTGCTCCCGGCCCCTTCAGCATATTCCGTCCTTCCTTCATACTTACAGTGCCGCCACGCTTTGCTAGCGTGATCCTTTCACGAGCAGACAGGTTCTGCCCCCATGTTAACTTGGGTCTTCTCAGCTTCGGTGTCCATGGACTGATCACTGGAATCCACAAAGGAGTCTAGCCCTGATATGCGCTCGGCAACCAGTTTCTCATCACTGAGGGTTGGTGCTTTATTCAGGTCTGTAGCTGCCTCATCAACACTCATATTTTCCGCACCCTTTTCAAGCTCCTTCGTATCTGCAATGCTAGCAGAGTGATTCTGAGCTCCCTCTCCATCTCCCTCTTTTTGCTCCCTCTCTAAAGTCTGCACCCCTTCAGCATCAGCTTTCTCCTGCTCCTCCATCCTCTCATTTAAATCTGACTTGTTTTGGGCATTAGTCAAATTATCCTGCAGACTTCTACTCGGCTTTCTGGAGGAGTTTACGACGATTTCTTATTCGTGCTAGTCACGAACACCTCAATTTCGTCACTAAGTAATTTTGTTCCGCAAAAAAAGTCATAAACAAAACTTAGTTAATGACAAAAAGCTCGCTCGTCACGAGAAAATTGTCATAGAATGCATGATTTCTTGTAGTGTACTCCTATCATTTAACTCAAGTAAAACCAGCAAAGTAGCATGTGCGAATAGCTAGCGCTGGCACCTACTTTTTTTTCTTTTGATATTTTGTTTTTTTCTAAAAATTAAATCTGTTATATCTCTACTCCTTTAATGGCAGTGGTCCTGATCTGGCGCTCGCTGCAACCTTCCCCTCTTAGAAAATCCAACGGGTTATCCAAATGGCTTTGTCTATCATTATTCAAACTATCTTTTTTTTATTTACATACAGTAACGCTATAGTGTTATTTTGTACTATAGGCAGTCAATATGAGCAATCTGCTAGAGACAGCCTTAGACCAAATCCAACAGATCGTCTATATGGTCGTCTATAGCACAAAAATGACACATAGAATGGAGTTTGAATATAGACAATTTGATAGACGATCTGCTGGATTCAGTCTCAGAGAGCATCGCCTGCTCGACAACCATGCGCGCTCGCTGTAGCCTTCCACTCCTAGGGAGCGTGGGATCGTTGCAGGTAGGCCCAATATGCTGTGTTACTGCAACTGCAACAAACACAGCTACAGCCCACTACTACAAATATTAGTGGTTGCAAGAAGTCGAGCGGCACATGAGATCTTGGGTTTCCGCTAGGAGCGAATTATTTTAGGATTTAACGTTTTGTTCATTTAGTGGTAAGGACGTTTCCGTCGACAGAGAGACGTCTATGGTGACATCTACGGTGGTACTAAATACCTCAACTACCACACGGCTGGGAATCGAACTACCGTAAAGACACACATAAACACAATACGTTACATAATAGAATATACTATGTACTTCCTCTAGATTTTTACTAAATTCATTAATTACTTCATATAGTATATAAATGTGGTTGGATAAAATGAAAACTAAAAATGCCTTACAATTTACAACTGATGGAATATAAACTAAAATTAAAAAATAAATCGGACCTATCTAGGCTAGCTTGTCCTACCATCCAACGAGCCGATACATAATGCTCCATGTTCCATAGTAAGGTAGGGGTACTTTGCTAGTATCGTTTTGTTTATTAGTCGTATGTTTGTTTTTTCAGTTAGTCTTAAACAATGCATTTCTTTCTACATTCTATTTTTTATTTCTTATTTTAACATATTAAGATAGCTGTCCATGTATTTTAAAAATATATTTTTTTATTTATATGATTTAAAATATTATAGCTATTTTAAATTTATTTTTAGACTATACATACTATCTTGATTGTTTTGTATGATATTCAAACATGACTTAGAGCATGGCGTCTGATAATTGAATAACCACTAAAGTAGTGCCCTTGCAAATACTTATTCCGGTCCAAATTGTAAGGAGTTCTAAATCTCTACTAATTTCATACATTACTATATGTATACGTATATGTATATGTATATGTACGTGTATATGCGTTTAATATGTGTCTAGGTTCGTCGATTTCCGTATGAATATGGAATGATAAAAAAAAAGCTAGAACCATTTATAATTTGGGACAGAACGAGTAGTCCTTTAAATATAGTTTGTCAGGTCTCAATATAATTCACTTAACTTTGTCCTAAGTTATATTTCTATAAATTTGACGAGATCTTAGAAAATAGAGACAACATTTATACATCAAATTAGTTTAGTTAATTTCAATATAAAATTCATTTTGCTAATGAATTTGTTTGATATTACATATATTAATATTTTGTAGTGATCCCCGAGGCCTCTCTAGGCCCTACCTAGTCCCTAGGCTTAGCCTAACCTCTTGGATTTTGACCTAGTCCTTTGTCTAGGCTTTATGACCGCCTAGGTCTATTTAGGCAGCCCAGTCTGGTCTCAACCATCTAATGGAACGTATATATATTTTTAGTCTTAGCCTGGGCGGCTTCGGGGAGGCTTTCAAGCCTTCCATACCTAGTCCTACCAAACTGGTGTGGTTTAGCGGCTTGGGGACTCCCTATCTATTTCTCATCTCTAAGTCTTAAGTACTTGACAACATTCTATCATTATATAACTAACTAAAAACATTTGTTTATCATCTTGTAGATACATACATAGAAAATGAATAGACTAGACGTAGAATCACTCAATAATCTTGTCTAGATGTATGTGATGACTATATAAAACAAAATTTCTTATATTTTAATTTGCTCGCCTAGGTCCTCCTAGGCCGCGCCTAGGCCTAGGCCCAACCTCACGGCCCGCCTAGCACCTAACGCCTCGGATAACCTTGATATTTTTGCATAAGACGAAGACAAACTAATTAAAATCTAGAATAGGCATCGTAGGCTCATTTGAAAACCTATACTCATTGTTTTTTAAACTTTTCTTAGTGAGTCGTTTGTGTACGTCGTAACCTCATGGTCTTTCTCTCACACTCTCCAATGGATGACTTTTGTAATGGAAGAATATATAAGGAATTGTTTGGCAGTGCCCTCCCTAGCTAATAGGAGCAAGCTCGGGGGTGCCCGATCTTCATGACAGTAGGTTTCCCACCAAGATAACTAGCAGCGAATTGCAAGGATAACTAGCTGCGAACAGCAAGGATAACTAGCTTTAACCTGCAAAGGTTTGGATCTGACCAAGTGACTGGGAGATGGACTCTCCGAATGACAACAGAACCACAATTCGGGGTAGCTTTAACCTACCAAAGGTGGATGCGACCAAGCGATGGGGAGAGGGAAGCCGAAACCTTTTGGACTTCAACTCGATCTCAGAACGATCGCAGAACCACAATCTGGGCTAATACATACAAAAGGCCCTAAAGCCTAGAGCACGAACTAGGGGATCTCAGAGATATCTCTCACAAGTCCACAAAACTCACAAGAACAAAGGTGTAAGACTCTCAAGTCTCAAACAGCTCAGCTGCAATACAGTGTATTGGTTTATCAAAATATCAAAAGCTTCCTTAACGCAGAGATACAATATGTATTTATACTCAGAACAAACCTCCTAGCTGGGTGTGGGCGGACCCTTTGTAGGTGTGAATGGACCCCTTCGAGTTGCTGAAGTTATTAGCCAAGGAAACTCCATGACATTAATGTCCATTGGAAACTCGCGCAGAACTTTCACCTCCTGTGTAGTTTCCACCAAAACAGTCATAGCTCTTGGTTATGAAGTCGAAAAGATGTGTCATTTGTTGCTTTGGAAAGAAGACTTAAAGAGATTTCCAGCAAGTACTTGTGGACCCTCAGAACCTTCTGGAATAAAGAGTTACGATGTCATATTTATGCGCTCTGAACTGGCACTCTGGACTAGCATGTGCTTCTGTCTTGGGTGAGACGTGCTATTTCAGTAGCATGTCCTATTTCTTCTTCTTCAACTCCAATGCATGTTCTTCTACCTTTAGTGATATATGCTATTCCAGTAGTACGTGTTCCTTCTTCTCCTTCTTCAACTCGAATGCATGTGCTTCTGCCTTTAGCGATATGTGCTATTCCAGTAGCACACGCTCCATCTTCTCCTTCTTCAACTCCAATGCACCTAAGTTCAATCAAAGAAAAGGAAGTGGGAAGCACATATAAATCATAATGTGACAAATAACTTAGGTTAGCATTCACCTGATAATGTATTTTCTTAGCTCGATTCCTTGTGATTGGTCCTTGATATAATTTGTTTAGTTGGTCACTTGAATGACTAGTGGTGTTGCTTGGGATGTCCTCATCATCCTCCCCCTCTTAAAAAGGAGTCGTACTCGACTCTACGGGACCCATGAATGGAGAAAGATTGAAAACATTGAAGCTCTTACCAACACCATAAGCACTTGGTAGATCATAAGCATTATCATTGATCTTTTGAAGCACTTTGAATGGACCGTTAGCTCGTGGTTGAAGCTTGCATTTGCGTTTGTGAGGAAAACAATCCTTCCACAGATGAACCCAAACCAAATCTCCAGGTTCAAACAGCACCTTCTTGCGACCTTTATTAGCATGCTTCTCATACATCTTGGTCATCTTGGTGATGTTGGCTCGAGCTTGTTCATGAATTTTCTTGACATATTTAGCACGCTTGCTTGCATCGAAGTTCACTTGTTCTTGCATAGGTAACAACAAAAGATCGATAGGTTTCAAATGGACAAAATTTAGTGGTCGAATGTATTGCCCTGTTGTAAGCAAATTCAACATGAGGCAGACTTTCTTCCCACAATTTCAGATTCTTCTTTAGGACAGCTTGCAACAAAGTTGAAAGTGTTCAATTGACAACTTTAGTTTGCCCATCGGTTTGTGGATGACAAGTTGTAGAAAACAACAATCTGGTCCCAAGCTTGCCCCACAAAGTCTTCCAAAAATAGCTTAAGAACTTGGTGTCACGATCAGATACAATTGTCAGTGGTACACCATGCAGCCACACAACTTCTCTAAAAAATAAATCAGCAATGTGTGAAGCATCGTCGCTCTTATGTCCTAGAATAAAATGAGCCATTTTGCTGAACCTATCAACCACAACAAAGATGGAATCCCTCCCCCTCTTTGTTCGAGGTAAACCAAGAACAAAGTTGATAGAAATGTCTTCCCACAGTATACTAGGAATTGGTAGAGGGGTGTATAAACCATGGGGTTTTAAAGGAGACTTAGCTTTGTGACATGTGACGCAGCGGAGTACATATCTCTCAACATCCCTTCTCAGCTTAGGCCAAAAGAAATTATCAACAAGGACGTGTTCAGTCTTTTTGGCACCAAAATGACCCATTAGTCCACCGGAATGAGCTTCCTGTACAAGCATAAGACGAATAAAGCAATCTAGGATGCATAGTTTGTTAGCTCGAAATAAAAATCCATCATGCAAATGGAATTTTTTCCAGCCCTTCCCAACAGCACACTTGGTATATGGTTCAGAAAAATAGGAATCAGTGGCATAAAGAGTTTTTATACTTTCAAGACCAAGAATTTTAGCATCAAGTTGAGAAAGCAAAACATGACGTCTAGATAAGGCATCAGCTACAACATTATTCTTCCCTTTCTTGTACTTGACAATGTAAGGAAAAGATTCAATAAACTTACTCCATTTGGCATGATGTCGGTTCAGTTTTAGTTGACCCTTAAGGTGTTTTAAAGATTCATGATCATAGTGTATCACAAATTTTTTAGACAATAGATAGTGTTGCCAAGTTTCCAAACTCCTCACAAAAGCATATAATTCTTTATCATAAACAGAGTAATTTAGAGTTGGACCACTTAGCTTGTCACTAAAATAAGCAATGGGTCTTCCTTCTTGCATCAAGACTCCTCCAATTCCTACACCACTTGCATTACATTCGATTTCAAAAGTCTTACCAAAATCTGGTAGTGCAAGAAGTGGTACTGTGGTCAACTTCATTTTTATTTCTTCAAATGCCTTCTCTTGTGCTTCTCCCCAATTGAAAGGCACTTCCTTCTTTGTCAACTCATTGATTGGCATAGCAATGGTGCTGAAATTTGGAACAAACCGTCAATAGAAACCTGCAAGTCCAAGGAAGCTGTGTGCTTGGCTCACATTTTGTAGAGGCAACCACTCAAGAACATCTTTGATCTTTTCTACATCCACCTCCACACCTGCAGCTGAAACAACAAAGCCAAGAAAAACTACCTTGTTGGTGCAAAATGTGCACTTGGCAAGGTTAGCATACAAGCATTCCTTCCTCAAAACAGCAAGCACACATTTAATATGTTCAACATGTTCATCAAGAGTCTTGCTATAAATTAGAATATCATCAAAGTAAACCACAACAAATGTGCTAATAAAAGTTCGAAGTGCATGATTCATCAACCTCATGAATGTGCTAGGCGCATTAGTCAAACCAAAAGGCATTACCAACCATTCATACATCCCAAATTTGGTTTTGAAAGCAGTTTTCCACTCATCACCATCTCGCATTCGAATTTGGTGGTAGTCACTCCACAAATCAATTTTAGTAAAAACGGTGGCACCACTAAGTTCATCAAGCCTCGGTATGGGGTGTCTATACCTGATGGTTATGTTATTAATATCTTGACAATCAACACACATCTCCATGTACCATCTTTTTTAGGAACTAAAAGAACAGGGACATCACAAGGTGAGAGATTTTCCCTTACATAGCCCTTGTTAACAAGTTCCTGAACTTGTTGCTGAATTTCCTTTGTTTTCTTCGGGTTGGTACGGTATGGTGGTCGATTTGAAAGATAGGCACCAGGAACAAGGTCAATTTGGTGCTCAATACCTCTCTTTGGTGGCAGCCCTGGTGGTACCTCAGCTGGGAATACATCTTCATAGTCCTGCAAAACATCAAAGACAGCACTTGGCAAAGTAGAGGGTAATTCATTAGTTGAAAGGAAATTGTCCTTGTACATGAGTACAAAGAACATGGCATTAGGTTCCCTCAGATCTTTCAAATCCCCCTTCCTAGCCATCATCACTAAACCCTCTTTTCCCTTTGTCTTGGTTATTTGTGGCTGTGGGGTTTTATTTGTCTTTGGAAACACTCCCGCACTTTTTTTTTGGATCTCGCTCAAGTGTTTCTCACTCTCTCGTTGTTTCCTTTTTTGATCATCCAGCAAAATTTCTTCCGGCGTCAAAGGAAGCAAAGTGATACTCTCCACTTGATACATGAATACTTGTTTGTTTGCTCGACCTCAACTCTGCACGCCGCAATCATACAACGAAGGAATTCCCTACAATAACTGGCAAGCTTGCATTGGAACCACATCACACTCAACCTAATCCTTATACCATCCAATGGAGAAAGGTACTGTCACAATATTACTTACACGAAGTGCACCGCAATCATTCATCCATTGCATTTTATATGGGTTCGGATGATGGGGTTGCCCGATCATCACGGCAGTAGGTTTCCCACCAAGATAACTAGCAGCGCTACAAGCGCAACTAGCTGCGAACAGCAAGGATAACTAGCTTTAACCTGCAAAGGTTTGGATGAGACCAAGTGACGGGGAGATGGACTCTCCGAACCACCATAGAACCACAATCCGTGGTAGCTTTAGCCTGCCAAGGGTGGATGTGACAAAGCGACGGGGAGAAGGAAGCCAAAACCTTTTGGACTTCAACTCGATCTTTGAACGATCGTAGAACCACAATTTGGGACTAATCCACACAAAGGCCCGAAAACCTAGAGCACGAACTAAGGGATCTCAGAGAGATCTCTCACGAGTCCACATAACTCACAAGAACAAAGGTGTATGACTCTCAAGTCTCAAGCAGCTCGGCTGCAATATAGTGTATATCAAAATATCAAAAGCTTCCATAACGCAGAGATACAATAGGTATTTATACTAGGAACAACCCTCCTAGTTGGGTGTAGACGAACCCTTTGCAAGTGTGAATGGACCCCTTTGAGTTGCTAAAGTTATTAGCCTAGGAAACTCCATGAAATTAATGTCCATTGGAAACTCGCGTAGACCTTTCACCTCCTGTGTAATTTCCATCAAAACGGTCATAGCTCTTGAGTATGAAGTCCAAAAGATGTGCCGTTTGTTGCATTGGAAAAAAGTCTTTAAAGAGCTTTCCAGCAAGCACTTGTGGACCCTCAGAGCCCTTTGGAATAAAGAGTTATGATGTCATCTTTAGGCGCTCTGAACTAGCACTCTGGACTAGCATGTGCTTCTGTCTTGGGTGAGACGCGCTATTTCAGTAGCATGTCCTATTTCTTCTTCTTCAACTCCATTATATGTGCTTCTACCTTTAGTTATACATGCTATTCTAGTACCACGTGTTCCTTCTTCTCCTTCTTCAACTTGAATGCATGTGCTTCTGCCTTTAGCGATATGTGCTATTCCAGTAGCACGCGCTCCGTCTTCTCCTTCTCCAACTCCAATGCACCTAAGTTCAATCAGAGAAAAGGAAGTGGGAAGCACATCCAAATCATAATGTGACAAATAACTTAGGTTAGTTTTCACCTAATCACGTATTTACTTAGCTCGATTTCTTGTGATTGGTCCTTGATATAATTTGTTTAGTTGGTCACTTGAATGACTAGTGGTGTTGCTTGGGGTGTCCTCATCACTAGCTTGGCACCTCCATGGATGGTACCGTTGCAAAATTCAATATTGTATAACAAAGTAAGAAGAAGGTGATTTGAAAAACCAAGACAAAAATAAACTAAGAACGGGTAGGAGCCGGTGAAGCCACAAATTTGGAGCTACTTCAGCTCTAGATCTGACTCATACAGCTAGCTACATCGCTGCTATACTGGTGGAGCCAAAACCAGTCAAAGCTCTACCAAATGGGGCCTAATATAAAAACCATAAACAATAGAATAACTTTATTGTTTGTGTGACCATAGGACAACGACATGAGATGGGACACAGCAGTTTCCGGCTAGTAGGGGAAGGCCATCTCTCTAGCATAGCTTGAACTTGCACCAAACCTTTAGGTCAATGTAGATGTAAAAAAATGTGTTTTATATAAGCGATGAAACTTTTTTATAGAAATTATTACGTTCAATCCTTGAACCCAAAAAATATGCTACATTTTATGATCTTGTGTTGCACGTTGAATTGTGGAATCATGAAGCGTGGCAGCCATGCAGAGACAGTCGGATATATGTTTCGAGTGGATGGATAGGTGTTTGAAGGGAGACGTCCCTGACAGCCTCAGCCTCAGCCTCAGCCGCAGGGTCTCGCTTTCGCGGACGCGGAGACTACGCCGTAAATCACAAGGAGGTGGGCACACAGCTAGGCATGCGATATGTGGGTTCGAACCCCCCAATGTGCATTTGATGACCGTTCGCCAGTCTCAAATCGGACGAGTGCGTGCTGGGCGGGAGCAAGGTGGGGCCTGGGGCGCACAGCACGCGACTGCACGTGCGGGCGGGAGTAGGGTGGCGCCCATGGGTAGGACAACAGGGCGCGCGGATGCTCGATTCCCGGGCGTGAGGGTGGAAAGATCCCATGTAATTTTTATTTCTTTTTTTCATCACGATAAATTTATGTAAACATAACTCATCGAGATACTTTATGAAAACATAATCTATCAGGATAATTTTATAGAAACATAATTTTTTTTCTTTTTGTTTTTTTCTTATAATAATTTTATGTAAACATATTTTATCAGGATAACTTTACGCAAACATAACTTATCACGATAATTTTATATAAGCATATCTTATCATGATATTTTATGAAAACATAACTTATTAGGATAACAACCATAACTTATCACAGTAACTTTATGTAAGCATAACTTATCACGATATTTTATGCAAACATAACTTAATAGGATAATTTTATAAAAGCATAATTTATCACGATAACGTTATATTAGCACAGCTTATCACGATAACGTTGTGTAAACATAACTTATCGTGGTATTTTATAGATCCATAACTTATAAGAATAACGTTATGGAAGCATAACTTATTATGATAATTTCATAGAAAAATAACTCATCAGATAATTTTATGGAAATATAGCTTAGCACGGTAACTTTATAAAAATATAATTTATCGTAAATAAAAATAAAAAAGAAAAAGAAAAAAAATAAACATAAAAGCAGGTGCGTTGGCGCGTGGGGGGAACCAGAGAGCAAGTGGGCTGGCGCGTAAGGGAAGCAGAAGGGCCTGGCGCGTGTGGGGGACCGAGAGAGCAGGTGGGCTGGCGCGTGGGGGCCGGAGGGGGGAGCGTTGCTCACCAAGCTCGAATCAAGCGAGCGCTCGTGGTTTAGTACCCCCGTTTGAACCCAGGTAGGCGAACTGCCCACTGCAGCCCTTAGCCACAAGGCTATAAGCGCGTTCGTGGGATGACCTACATAAGAACTGAAAAATCAACTAGAAGAAAGAATCGTGACACGACTAACGGTCCGCTCGTTGATTAAAGTGTAGTCCTCCTTTAACGCGCCATCTTTTTTTTAACTTATCCACTAGCGTGCCATCAGCTTTGTCAGTTGTCACTAAGACCATCCTCCGGACTTTCCAAAGACCTACGCAGGCGTGCAGCGATGCGAAGTGGACGCGGGCACATATCCGAGTGTTCTGTGACTGTGAGATCAAACCACGCAAATGTGGTATAAGAGCAAGTATAATAAGGTGACGTAGACAGACTGCAAAGGGTGCCACGTCAGATTTATAATGATATGGAAGAAAGAATAATGGAGAGAGAAAAAAATCTGGCTGCTCATTGCCGAGCTGACCGCTCACACTCATTGCCGAGCTGACCGCTCACAGATTCCAAGACAACTTGTTTGAGAAAAAGATGAGTCATGAATTAACTGTACAGCTTGTTGTATATTTAGGGTTTTTCTCTTTATTTTCCAACAAGAAAACGGCAGCAGAAATAAAAAAAAAGAGGAGGCGTGACCTGCTAGGCCACTACAAGGCCCATCCGGCTGAGCAGCCCAGCAGCAGCCTCTCTATCCTCTTGCTGCTCCCGTTCGTGAGGAGGGCAGAGGCCAGCTTCTGGGCAGCGGCGGCGGCGCCCAACGAGATGTCCGCCCTACGTAGCACGTTCGCCCGCGGGATGCGCGCGGCCACGCCTGCCGAAGCTGCTCCTCCACTCCTTAAAACGGGACTGAGTTTCCCCTCTACTTGGATAGATAATACACTAAGAACTCCACTCCTCCATAGTTCACTGTTCCGACGAGAAATCGATCGATCCGTTCAATTCTGGGTGTTCTGGCCTTCATTCCGTTCAGATCCATCGCTTGGTGGTGCCGTTCATCGAACTGGTACCCGTGTTGCGGTGGATTGAGAGGGTGTTGGGCTGTTCTGGTTTCGTTTAGGTTGTCGGCTTTGTGTGCTGCTGCCGGTGGTGGTGGTGGTGTGGTGCTGTTGCTGCTGCCTCTTGGTGGCTGCTGTGTACGTGCTTGTGCCTGTGTGGTGCTGCACGTTGACATTCTGGTTGCTGTCGACCATGGCCTGGTATTTGGGCTTCCTGCTGTGCGGTGTTCCTCTGCTTCTCAGGTTGGTGCCGTGGACGTCTCCCTCGGCCCCAGTAGTGGTTCAGTATCTCCGTTAACCTCCCGCTGTGTAGGCTCGGACGTGAGCAACGGAATCGGTTTTATGGGACAGAACTTCGTGTTCGCTGAGCTTGTCGTCCCACGTAGACTATCTACGTGCTGTCAGTTATCCGTTGTCCCTCTCGGTTTACGGTACATATTTGAATTGTGCAATATGCTAGTATTTCAATACTTGGGTGTGATTGCACATTTTGTGGCAGATTAATTTGCTCGATGATATTAGCGATGAAGTGAGACAAACATGACAGTATTGGGTTTTAGTGTGTTGTTATTTTCAACATAGTTATATTGGTTTGTCTAGAACTGTTGTCTACTGTTTAGGACTTTTACCTATGTTGGTTCTGTTCTTTTCATCGTGAGCGTATAACCTGTGTTGTCACTGTTATATTTCATATTTATTTTTTACCTGTGAGATTGGTTATATTGTTGTTTCTAGGCCATCAATATTTGAATTAAAACCCTAATTTGGTAAGATAGGATTGTCACATGAATCAAGGAACTTTGATCACCTTTTAGTGTGGAAGGCTGCCTCGAGCAGTAATCCGCTATTTTGAGAGAAAAATACAAATAAACAACCATGTTTATGTTTCTAATCTGCCATCTTCATCTACCGGCCATGTTCAATGTTGAAATGAACTTGAGTAGCTTTATTTCAGGCATTCATGTTTTAGAAATGCTACTGTTCGTTGCTGTCGCATGTACATATGGCTTTTATCTGAGTTATATGCTTGTTTTATTCGGAATTAGAATATTTAATTTATTTAAATATATCAGAAGCATATCACTTATATCTTTAAAACCACAACAATCCAGAAAACCTATTCGTGAAATGGCCTCGAGTTCTGATGTCATTAAGCCTGAAGTGTTCGACGGCGCATGCTTTAAGCGCCGGCAGATTAAGACTCGCATGTGGCTCACTGACCTAAAATTATTTTGGGTGGTGTTGTCAGATGTCCCCGAGGCTGCATCAGATAAAGCTGATGATGCAGCAAAGGCCGCCGTGCAAGCGGAGAAGGCAAAGTGGGATGAAGCCAATCAGGCATGCTTGTCTCGTTTGGAGAACGTCTCGTCGCACCGCTTATTTGACGTGTACTTTGGATTTACCTCTGCTAAGGGACTTTGGGCTGAACTAGAGAATGAATTCTCTGAAGTTGATAATGGCAATGAGTCATTCACAACGGAAAACTACCTTAACTATAAAATGGTTGAGGGAAGGTCTATCATGGAGCAGCTACAGGAGATTCAGCTCCTTGTAAGGGACTTAGTCCAATATGGCTGCAACGTGCTTGAAAGTTTTCAAGTGAATGCAATATTGGCAAAGCTCCCGCCTTCGTGGCGAGACTTTGTGACTGCACGCCGCCACATGAAGAATCCAATGACTCCCTCTGAGCTTTCTGCTGCTATAAATGTGGAGGAGCATGCAAGGGCCAGTAACAAGCCATCCCAACAAGTCCAGGCTCATCTCGTTGAGAAGGGTGAAGGTAGGAATAACCAGAAGAAGAAGAAGAATCCTCCACAACAGAACCAGAACCAACTAAAGCCCAAAAATATTAAGAAGAAAAAGGAGGACTTTATTTGCTATGTCTGTGGTGATTCTGGGCATATTGCTCGGAAGTGCAGCAAGAGGAAAGGAAAAGGTCCTCCACCTCAGTGCAAAGAAGGGAACATGGTGGTTAACTCCACCTCAGGGTATGCACCTTTGGCCTTTATGGCAAGTTCATCAGATGACTGGTGGATAGATTTAGGTGCTACTGTTCATATTTGTGCTGATGGGTATATGTTCTCTTCATTCCAGGGATGCAGCAGCGGGCCCATCTTAATGGGAAATGGAGTTCCGGCAGCAGTTCGAGGCACTGGACAAGTCTGCCTGAAGTTAACTTCAGGGAAGACGCTCGTGCTGAAGGACATACTCTATGTACCCTCGATGAATCGGAACCTCATTTCAATGTCGCCGCTTCTACGACAGGGCCTCAAATTTGTGTTTGAGTCTAATAAAGTGGTCCCGTCTAAGTTTGGTACTTTTGTTGGAAAGTCGTACGAGTCAGGTGGTCTGTTTCGCCTTTCTACTTTGAACAATTCTTCTTACCATGTTAATGTGGTCTGCAATAACGATTTCATTAATGATATTTGGCATTCCCGTATATGTCATGTGAATTTTGAAGCCATTAAGGGATTAAGTGACATGTCTTTAATTTCTGAATATAAACATGTTAAAGGTTCTAAGTGTGTTATTTGTGTGCAAGCAAAGCAACCCAGGAAACCGTTTCATACAGTTGAGGGTAGAAGTACCACTCCTCTAGAACTGATTCACTCAGATATATGTGAGATGAATGGTATAATTACAAAAGGCGGTAAAAGATACTTTCTTACCTTAATAGATGATGCTACCAGGTTCTGATATATTTACTTACTTAGAACCAAAGATGAAGCACTAGAACACTTTAAGATCTATAAGACTGAGGTAGAAAACCAGCTAGACAAGAAAACTAAAAGATTACGATCTGATAGAGGAGGTGAATACCTTTCCAACCTTTCTGATGAATACTGCAAAGAGTGTGGGATCATTCATGAAACCACTGCCCCATATGCACCTCAATCAAATGGTGTAGCTGAAAGGAAGAACCGAACGACGTGTGACTTGGCGAATGCTTTGTTGCAAAGTTCGGGGATGCCTGACATATGGTGGGGTGAGGCGGTACTCACAGTGTGCTATGTCCTGAACAGGGTGCCGCCTCGCAATCATGAGGCCACACCCTATGAAGGATTTAGAGGAAGGAAGCCAGATCTTTCTCATCTTCAAACTTTGGGATGCCTTGCCAAGGTGAATGTGCCATTGCCGAATAAGAGAAAGCTAGGCCCTAAGACTGTAGATTGTGTCTTCCTGGGTTATGCACATAATAGTGCAGCTTATAGATTTCTAGTGGTCCATTCCGAAATGAGCGAAGTTGCTGTAAATGTCATTATGGAATCTCGGGATGTTACGTTCTTTGAGAGCATCTTTCCTATGAAGGATAAGGAAGTGGTAGCCCCAAATGGTCCAAACCAGACATACTCTCTGCCCTCAAGTGTACATGACACGGCTCCTGATGTGGAGTTGAGGAGGAGCAAGAGACAAAGGACTGAAAAGTCTCTGGGAGATGATTATATCACTTATCTTGTGAATGAAGAACCACGTTCCCTCATAGAGGCATATGCGTCTCCGGATGCAGAGTATTGGAGGGAAGCTGTCCATAGTGAGATGGATTCAATCATCTCCAACGGAACATGGAAGATAGCTAATCTCCTAGCTGGCTGCAAGCCTGTGGGCTGCAAATGGATCTTTAAGAGGGAAAGGAGACCCAATGGAACTATTGAAAAGTACAAGGCCCATCTAGTGGCTAAGGGTTTCACTCAAAAGAAAGAGGAGGATTATTTTGATACATATTCTCCTGTGGCTCGATTGCCCACAATTCGCATGCTTTTAGCACTGGCTGCTGCTTATAAATTTCATGTTCATCAAATGGACGTGAAGATGACATTCCTAACTGGAGAGCTGAAAGAGGAAATTTATATGCAGCAACCAGAAGGATTTGTCGTTAAAGGACAAGAGAGCAAAGTGTGTCGCCTGATTAAATCCTTATATGGTCTTAAACAAGCTCCCAAACAATGGCATGAGAAGTTTAATAATACATTGACCACTGCTGGCTTTTGTATAAATGAAGCTGACAAGTGTGTGTATTATCGCTTCGCCGGGAGCAAAGGTGTCATCTTGTGTTTATACGTGGATGACATATTGATATTTGGGACCGATTTGGAAGCAATCATGGAGACAAAAGAATTCCTCTCCAAGAACTTTGACATGAAGGACTTGGGTGAAGCTGATGTGATATTAAACATCAAGCTAATAAAAGGTGAGGATGGGATTACTCTCTCACAATCCCATTATGTGGAAAAGGTCCTTACTCGTTTTGGATTTATGGACTGCAAGCCAGTCGCCACACCTTATGATCCATCTTACAAGCTCTGTAAAAATGAAGGCGAGCCTGTGGACCAGCTAAATTATTCGCAAATCATCAGATCCCTTATGTATCTTAGTAGTGCAACTAGACCAAACATCTCATATGCAGTATGCAGATTGGCTCGTTACTCATCCAGTCCAGGAGATAGACACTGGGTTGCTTTGCACAGAATACTTAGGTATTTGAAGGGAGCCATGAGGTGTTTAGTTAGAAGTTAGAGGAGGACTGCTGTATTAGAGTCGGTCGGAAGTATTTGGTAATGTCCAACGCTTTATTATTTTACATTACCTTCCGATGTATGACTTAATTATGAGCATTTAAAGTCTTATTTTGTTTATTATCTTCGTCTCTGTTAGTAACTCGAGTGGTGTAGTTGCATTTTCCTTTTGGTCCACCATTTCAAGGCCTAAGTTGTGCTAAGCTAGATTTGATTGATCGTTGCTATGCTTGCCGGTGCTACAATCCAACCTATACGCTAGGCTCTGGTTGGTTCCTCTCGTTTGGCCAAGGATGAACTATTGTTGTTCAAGCTTCACTTGAACACGTTTGTAGCATGCTGTCCTCTCCATGCAGATTGGCTTGGTAGTCTCACTCGGTGATAGTGTGTGGTGTACCTGTGTATCCTAGGCCCATCATTCAGGAGGCCCATATGCGTTAGCTAGGTTCTCCTTCGGTGGCCAACTGTCTACCCCCTGGCCCCTCGAGAGCGCTAGAATTTCGCTCGACGCAAGTTCATAGCTCTGTTGAGATCCTTTCGACCTTAAGCACAGATAGCTTTTGTATGCTAGCAGAAATGGAAGACCATACCACAGTTCATGGCTTGTTGTCCTCCTAGCTTTACCTATTTTCTTGCCAACGGTGCTTGACTTGTACCCCATGGTGCTTGGTGTCAATCGTGCCTAGTTATCGGTTGGCATGAATGAGTGGTAACAGCTGGATGAATGATAGTTTGATGTCTCTTATCTCAATGCTTACCTGTGGAAATAAATACGATACCTTGGAATACTCCTAGGTGAAAGGCTATAGCGGTCTCCGTGCGCTTGCGGAGTAAATTCTGGTAGGCTAAGAGCCACCAACAAAGGACTTGCAGCCTAGAGCCAATTCTACACTAACATGCAATTTCTAGAAATTAAAATGTGGAATTTAATTACATCAAAGTAAAGACAGGAGGCAAACTGATTTTTGAGGTATTGAATAGTCATGACTCACCTAGTCCTCGCTAGAGCACCCGTGCAAGGGTTGAGCCAACTTGATCCTCACAAGGACCAAGTTCTCTCTAGTGGATGTCCTTCTCTGCTCCAGAGTGGTAGACTCCAAACTGCATACGTTGCACGTGCAAGGGCCTCCCCTTTCTTCTCTACAATTGCCTAGAAGCTTGCCAAGAGGAACAACTCACAAGTCATCTAGGTGATCGCGATCTCTAAGAGCAACAAAGCGACTTGGTCTACACCTGATCGACCCCACGCAAAAGGCTAACACACACTCTTCCTCTCTCTCCCTCTCTATCTCACATCTCTAGACCCAAAGCTCAAAGAAGTTGATTTATCTTGTGCTTAGGTGAGCCTTGAAAGTGTATGTGTATTTTTTCGGTTGCCCAATATAACAGATGAGAGCTAGGGAGCCTTTAAACATGGGACATATCTAAAAAAATTTGGTGCGGTGATGTGTGCACCTGACAGTCCGATGCTTTATAAAGTTGAAATCCTCCTGTAGTCGATGGCATGTACATCACTAATTGTTGGGGCATTAGACAGTCTCGTGAGCGCATTTTCATAGCAAAAAATGTGTCCCTTGTCTAGATTGTATTATTGTCCAATGAGATCACTAGAAGGTCTGAGAGCCAATGGAACGGTTCCATTGCCTCTGGAGTGATGAGTGATTGTCAACAGTAGCAAGACCCAGAAGGACTTGGGCACAAGACCTCCGATGGACAGGAGGCCCTCCGATGGACTAGAGGTAGAGGAAAGTCCTCCGAAGTACTGGAGGCATGATCGGCATCTGTCGGCCATGGGAGTTTGGTACACGGAGGAGCGGCACGGCGACGGTAGGAGTAAGTCCTCCGAAGGACTGCGAGGCTGCCCCGATGGACAGGGGATGCCGGGCGCCACCTCAGTGCTTCAACCAGAATGCGTGGCGCGAAGGCGTGCGAGGGAGGCTTTGGCGGCTTCAGCTCAAAACCGCCAACCAAGCTACCCAAGCCTTGGTGAGTTGGGCTACGACTCGCCAAGATAGAGAAGATGGGCCAAATCCGGCCCAGGCGGAGACTTCCTAAAGTTTCCCGGTTTCTGACTTCAAAACCGGGGGCGGATCGCGGATTGGACTACTGGCCACATGGAGAACATCCGAGGATTGCGTGGAACTTACGAAGATCAAGACTTCATCGTGGTCGTCCGTCCTGAAATATCCTATAATCTTTCGTTTGAGTCCTTAGGGTTTGTTTAGTTGTAGGGACCTAAGTGCAAAACTGTCTAAATAGCACTCGGATATAAATAGGTCCAAGGCAAGTCATTAGAGGCTCTCTTGGCTGCTAGGATTAGTCTTTACTTCGTATTTTCCGTCCTCAAGCCTTGAGCTCCATTGTTAGGGAGGTTAGAGTAGGATTTAGCCTCCTAATCATGAGGGAAGGTGAGGGTGGTTGCTTGGGACGAATTTTCGCTTGTATGCTGAATCTTTAGACCCATCTTGGGCACTCAATCGAAGCAAATTCGTGCAGTAACCTTGTGTTTTTCTCCTCCCCCTCTCTCTTTGGTTTTTGGGTTCAATCCTTGGCTTTTTGGGTGTTTGTGTTGGCCAAGCTTGAATCACTTTCCTTGCTGATGTTTTGGACTTGCCAGGACGTGGAGATCATGCCTTAGTTCATCTCAATCCTGCTGGATTGCCACGAGCAAGCCTCCTTTGTGTTTTCCCCTTTCTTGCCCAAAGATTGCCATTTCATGAGATCTGAAATTCCCATTGATTCCCTGGTCACTTTGTGTTGATCTTTTGGGAAAAGCTTTGGAATAGAGTCCAGATAGCCTGTGCAAAATTTCGTGAAGTTTGGACAAGGTTTGGTCAGGTTTGTGTTTGAAAATGCCATTTCTGCAACTCTACCGGACAAT
This sequence comes from Paspalum vaginatum, assembly GCA_030272315.1. Lineage (NCBI taxonomy): Eukaryota > Viridiplantae > Streptophyta > Magnoliopsida > Poales > Poaceae > Paspalum > Paspalum vaginatum. The sequence goes on along the minus strand of CM059018.1, from coordinate 29,330,057 downwards.
CCGGCAGAGGCAACCGGACAATCCGGTTTCCACCGGATAGTCCGGCAGCGCCCACCGGACAGTCCGGCATGAGGTGCTGTCCGGGCCGTGCCACCGGACAGTCTGGCAGCAGGCACCGGATAGTCCGGTTCCACCGGACAGTCCGGTGTTAGCCACCGAACAATCCGGTCCTGCCAGGGAGATGTTGTGATTTTCCCACTTTGGTTTTTTCGCTGTGTTTCTGCTCTGGATTTTTGCATTCCTCACTGTAAGACCATTCTCTTTGCTTGCTGTGAGTCAGTGAGACGCACCTTGGTGCGGTGAGTGTCGTGTGGAGGGTTTTGCAAAGTTTTGTTGGCTCGATGCCATTCTTGGTTGGATCTTGAGTTTTCTTGCATTGGAGCGTATCCTTTCAGTGGACGGCACCCTTGCACTGCTAGCCACGTATCTGTTAAGTGGACGGTGCGTAGTTCGGTTTCTCTTGAGCTTTGTAGAGCACTTTCTTGGGGGTTGTGATTTTGAGATTTCACGTGCTCCTATTCACCCCCCTCTTGTCGCACGTCTCGGACCTACAATTGGTATTAGAGCCGGTTAGGTTTCTTCATACCTTTACCGGTGAGAAACCAATAGCATCTATGACTCACTCCGAGAAGATTCCGGTCCTTGGCTCCGATGGCTACTCCTACTGGAAGGGTATGATGAGGGCATTCTTGCTCAGCCAGGGTCAGGACATATGGGATGCTACTCAGAGTGCGAACTTTGTGGTGCTTCCAGTAGCTCAGCGCACTACCCCTGCGATTGTGGCTCAGCATGAGGTGAATGCCAAAACTGTTAACTTTCTCTTCTCAGGACTTGGTCCGGTTGGTTATGAGAGAGTGAGCCACCTCAAGGCTGCCCGTCAGATCTGGTCCCTGCTGAGTGCACACCATGAGGGCACTGCTACTATCAAGAGGCGTCTCATTGAGACTTACAGGCGCGAATATGAGAATTTCGTTCAGAAGCTTGGTGAGTCCATCGATGACTTGTTTGGTCATTTTCAATCGATCATCAACAAGTTGCGCGTTAACTCTAGCCCTGAGAGGATCCCATACACTGACCATCAGTAGGCTGTCAAATTGCTGTATGTGTTGGACAGGAAGGTATGGGAGATCAAGGTTAACTCGATCATCGAGTCTGAGGCCTATGACACAATTGGAGTGGAGACTCTTTACAGTAAGCTCAAGGCCACAGAGGTAGATTACAAGTTGAGAGATTCTCTCGCTTGTGCTAGTTCCAAGAGCCTGGCCTTGGCTTCTCCCTCCAGTGAGGCCGCTACTAACCCCTAGCTTCACAACTTTTCATTTTCTGCTCTTATGTCTATTACAGAGGAGCAGTTGGCGTCACTTGGGGATGATGAGCTTTGCCTGGTGTTTAGCCACTTTCAGCACGCCTATGACAACCGGATGAGCAAGAAGAGGGGCGAGAGGCCCAAGTGCTTCGAGTGCGGAGAGGTCGGCCACTTCATCGCCGAATGCCCGAACAAGCAGAACGACTACTATAAGAAGGGCAAGAGCCACTTCCGCGACTCCAACAAGTACCACTCCGGCAAGCACGACTATAGCAAGTGTGACCACACCAAGCACCACTCCAGCAAGATCAAGAACTTCAGGAAGGCTTTCAAGAGCTACCAGAAGGACAACCGGAAGCGGGACATGGCTTTCTTCACTGAGCTTGGTGGTCTGTGCGGCGGATCGTCCTCCTCCTCCTCGTTTTCGTCAAGCTCAAGCGGTGAGGAGATTGTCACCAAGCGGGACAAGAGGAGGGACCAAGGCGGTCTAGCTGGACTCTGCTTCATCTCCACCAAGTCCAAGCGCAAGCACAAGATGCATCGGAGATCCTTTTGCTCCATGGCGCTTGAGGACAAGGATGACAAGGGCAATGACAACGACTCCTCCGATGAAGAGGTAACTCCTGAGCAAGCTAAAATTCTTGAGATGTTGGAGGCAAATAGTCGTGAATTGAAAGCCCAGGATAAGATGTTGGAGAGCGCTGCCAAGAAGCTACAGAAGCAGAAAGCCATGTTGGCTGATGCTCTAGCTGAGATAGAGAGGCTAAAGAGTGTGCCAGCCTAGCCTAGTGAGTCTGAGTGCCCTACCTGTGAGACTTTGATGAGAGATCTCTGTGAGCAGAAGAACAAGTATGCTCATCAGGTAGAGGAGATGGATAGGCTGAAGGTAGAGTTAGGCAAGCTCCAGTCTAAACTGGATGAGCCTATTTTGAGTCATAAGCCTAAGTGTGAGATGTGCCCTCACCTAGCTGTTGACATAGCCGAGCTGAAAGTGAGGTGTGAGGGACATCTCAAGGAGTTAGAGGAGCTTAGGGCTAGACCCACGCTTTAGGGTGCGTGCATGGTCTGTCCTACCTTGGAGAGTCAGCTTGAGCAGTTGAGAGCTGACTTTGAGGGACTTTCAACACCCCCTGACACTTGTGAGAACTGTCTCACTTTGAGGTTGATGTTGGTGGATACGGATGCCACAATTAAGAAGTTAGAGAAATCTGCTCCCTCTATTCCCTCTCTAGACTGCCCCACTTGTGCTGCCCAGACTTTAGTTCTGGAAGATCTGAGAGAGGAGAAACAAACCTTGGTTGATGAGAACAACCGGTTGAGAGAGGTGCTCAGTTGGATGTATGCTAGGGAGCCCCAACTTAGGATGATTTTAGAGAGCACCAAGAGAGCAGAGGGTGATATGAGTGGACTTGGGTTAGGAGAGTGCAGTACTTCGGGTGAGAAGAAGAGTTCCCAAATTAAGCTTAAGACTGCCTTCCCTCAGCCTATTCCTACTGTTGATGGGGTTTGCCATGAGCCTCCCAAGGCTACCCCAAAGAAGCAGTTCTGGACACCCAAGCCCTCACAGGCTAAGCTGGACAGAGTAGTGACTAAGATTCTCAAACCTCCAGTGAGCAAGGAGAGAGTCCAGCAGCCTGTTCTACCCAAGGCTACTCCACCTAAGCCCAAGGCCCAGCCTAACCCCACTCCCAAGAGGCCTGTCTACCACTGCGACTTTTACCAGCGGAATGGCCACTTGGAGGAGTTCTGCTTTAGGAGGAAGTGAGTTGAGAGGCAGGAGAGAGCTTGGGGGAACCAGGATCGGTTCTACCAGGGTGGTAGGCAGGATCCTCCCAACCGCGGTGAGATGAGAGACCGCTTTGTTCGTGGTGAGAGAGGAGGCGGCTTTCAGGCCCGTGCTCCTAGTGGTGAGAGACGCTTTGCCGGTCGAGCTCCTAGTCGTTTTTAGCACGGCTATGGACCTCGTGACCGAGGCTTTGGAGGTAGAGGGTTTGAGAGCTCATGCTTTGGAGGTCGTGGGTACCCAGATAGACATGATGCTTACTTTGAGCCTGTTTACCCTACTCTTTAGCAGATGGCTCGGCACTGGTTCAGTAGTTTCACTAAACCCAGTGCCGGACCATTTTCTCACTCTTGCTTTCCTTGATTTTGTAGGATCGAGGCCTGGAGGACATATGGATCATGGACTCCGCCTGCTTTAGGCACATGATAGGGCACCACAGATGGTTCTCTAGTCTCAACCCTGTGAGCACCAAGGAGTATATCACATTCGGGGATAATGGTCAAGGCAAAGTGTTGGGTGTTGGTTCTGTTGCTCTTTCTGGCAAGCTTTCCCTTAGAGAAGTTGCTCTGGTGAGGAATTTGGGGTTCAATTTGGTTTCGGTCTCACAACTTCTCAAGGAAGGGTTTGAGGTTCGTTTTAAGGAGGGTTCTTCTTGTGTGCTTGATGCTAAGGAAAACCTTGTTTGTTGGATTTTGCCCTATGGGCAGGTTTTTAAGGTTGACCTTGCATCTGTTTCTGGCCCTCCTCGGTGTTTGGTTACTAGTCCTTCTGCTGATATTTGGAAGTGGGATAGGAGGCTTGGCCATTTGAGTTTTGATCTGCAAGCCAAGTTGAGCTCAATGGGACTGATCCGAGGATTGCCCAATTTAAAAGCAGAAAAGGACTTAGTATGTCACCCCTGTCATCATGGCAAGATGATTGCCGCTTCTCATGCACCTATCAATCAGGTGATGACCTCTTACCCGGGTGAGCTGCTACATATGGACACGGTTGGTCCTGCTTGGGTACAGTCGGTCAGTGGGAAGTGGTATGTGCTTGTAGTTGTGGACGACTTTTCTCGCTATTCGTGGGTGTTCTTCATGGAATTCAAAGATGAGGCTTTTGGTTTTGTTTGGGATCTGGTCTTGAGGTTAAGGAATGAGAGTCATAAGGCCATGAGGGCTATCCGCAACGACAATGGCGGAGAATTTCGTAACTCTCGTTTCGAAACCTTTTGTCGTGACCTAGGTCTTGATCACCAATTTTCGTCTCCTTATACCCCACCGCAGAACGGTGTTGTGGAACGAAAGAACCGCACACTTGTTGAGATGGCGTAGACGATGCTTGATGAGCATAGGACTCCGCGACGCTTTTGGGCTGATGCTATGAATACGGCTTGTTACATTGCCAACCGCATCTTCCTACGAGCTTTCTTAGGGAAGACTTCGTACAAGCTATGATTTGGTAGGCAACCTAGCGTCAAGCACCTGCGTGCATTTGGCTGCAGATGCTTTGTGCTCAAAAAGGGGGGGCATTTGGACAAATTTGAATCTCGCTGCTTGGATGGTATTTTCCTTGGGTACGCCTCTAGCTCTAGGGCATATAGAGTGTGGATCATTGATACTAAACAAGTGGTTGAGACCTGTGAAGTTTCATTTGATGAATCTATGCCTTGCACAACCCCTGCATTTGAGCTTTCAGGTGATGATGAAGAAGGCGCTCCCATCTTTGAAGATGAGGAAGGCGAAGTAGGTACTGATGATGCAGGAGCCACTGCACCGGCTGCAGCTCCTGTCCCCTCTGCTATGAGCTCTGAAGATGAAGGAGGACCCTTGCCTACGGCTTCCTCCTCGCTCCCCCAACTGCAAGCTCGACCAGAGGCTGGCCCCACTGAGGACGCAGGGGAGGTGACCTCCGAGATTGTTTCATCTCGGTAGGTCCAGTGGGATCACCCTCCAGACAGGATGATTGGAGATCTACACCAGCACGTCCACACGCTCTTCAGTTGACTCTCTAGCCTTTTTCTGCCAGTTCGCGTTTGTTGCTTCTTTCAAACCCCGGGATGTGTCACATGCATTATCTGATCCTAGTTGGGTGAATGCCATGCATGAGGAGTTGGAGAACTTTGAGAGAAACCATGTCTGGGATTTAGGTGAACCTCCACCAAACTGCCACCCTATAGGAACCAAGTGGGTTTTCAAGAACAAACAGGGTGAGGATGGGATGGTTGTGAGGAACAAAGTGAGATTAGTTGCCCAGGGTTTCTGTCAGAAGGAGGGGATAGATTATGAGGAAACCTTTGCTCCTGTAGCTCGTTTAGAGGCCATTAGGATTCTGCTTGCCTTTGCTGCCTCTAAAGGCTTCAAACTGTAGCAGATGGATGTCAAGTCAGCCTTCCTAACCGGTTACATAGAGGAGGAGGTATATGTGAGACAACCTCCTGGCTTTGAGAGTGCCAAGTTTCCAGACCGGGTGTATAAGTTGAGAAAAGCCCTTTATGGTCTGGAGCAAGCTCCAAGAGCTTGGTATGCTAGGTTGAAAGATTTCCTGCTCAAGTCTGGGTTTGTGATGGGTTCGGTAGACAAGACCTTGTTTCTGTTGAGTCATGGCGATAATACCCTTCTAGTTCAGATATATGTTGATGACATTATCTTTGGTGGTTCATCTCACGCTTTGGTGTCTAAGTTTGCTGAACAGATGACCAGTGAGTTCGAGATGAGTCTCATGGGTGAGCTTCAGTTCTTTCTTGGGCTACAGATCAAGCAAGGCCCAGAAGGAACCTTCGTCCATCAAGCCAAGTACACGAAGGACATTCTGAGAAAATTTGACAAGGGAGATCTCAGGCCCATGGCGACTCCCATGTCAACACAGACTTCACTCGATGCTGATGAAGAATGGGAGGTGGTGGACCAAACAGGGTACCGAGGGATGATCGGCTCACTTTTGTACTTGACGGCGACCAGGCCAGACATTCAGTTCGCGGTCTGCCTCTGTGCGCGTTTTCAGGCCTCACCGAGGATATCACACCGTCAAGCGGTGAAGCGCATCTTCAGGTACCTGAAATACACTCCTGAGCTTGGTCTTTGGTTCTCTTTAGCTTCATTGCTCTCTCTTAAAGGGTATTCGGATGCTGACTTTGAGGGTTGTCGGCTGGAGCGCAAGTCTACTTCCGGCACCTGCCAGTTTCTCGGTTCTTCTCATGTCTCTTGGTCCTCACGCAAGCAATCTAGCGTAGCCATTTCTACCACAGAAGCTGAATACATTTCTGCTGCTAGTTGCTGCTCCTAGCTGCTTTGGATGAAGTCCACTTTGAGTGAGTTTGGTCTCAGTTTTAGGAAGATCCCTCTCCTAGTAGACTCTACTTCTGCTATTTCTATAGCTAAGAACCCCGTCTTGCACTCTAGAACCAAACACATAGACGTGAGGTTTCACTTCTTGAGAGATTACTATGGGAAGGGAGATATAGACTTGATCCATGTGGAGACTGAGAACCAGTTGGCCAATATATTCACCAAGCCCTTAGATCTTAGCATGTTTGCTCGCTTGCGTGGGGAGCTTGGTGTTTGTTACCCCTTTTAGGTTGGGGTAACTTTGTTGTAGTTTAGGGTTTTGGTTTGCCTTTTCTTTGCTTTTCCTTTTTTCTCTTGCATTTTGTATCATACCATGCATTGCATTGTAACATATGCATTTTCACTTACACTAGCACTAGGGCTCTTCTGGTATGATGAGTTAGTACTTGCTTGTGCTAGATTGTACAGTTGCTTGCATGATCATGGTTGGCTAAGCTCCTTGAATCTGTCTAATAACTTTTGTGAGCTCAGTCACTTTTGTTTCTTGAAAATCAAAAACCATGATCACCACTTGACTTGGCTACCTAGCATGTGTAGGAATGTTGAATGCTATGCTATCTTTTCATGCTTGGATATGCTAGTCGTATGCCTTTGTTAAGCTGATGCCTAAGCATTTATGACACCTTATCCAAATCTGAAATCTGAATTAATTTTGTTTACAAAGTGATGTCCTATGAGCTAAATTGCAAAGATCCAGGTGGGTTCACTTGTTACACTGATCTAGTTTGAGATGGCTTGCCTTTGCACTTTGGCATGAACTTGGACTAGGCTGTGTATGACCAAAACCTTGTCTTAAGCTTCTGATGGTTTTTTGAACCTAGGCTTGGCATTGGTTGGTAAGAAGTGGCAAACACAAGTGAATAACCCCTGGCATATGATCTGATTTGCGTGAAGTTAAAAATTGCTAAATCTGAAATCTGCAAGTCTCTAAATTGCTTATGGCCTATTGTATATGCTTTGGTTGAGAGTTGCACACCTTGTATGTCTTGCTAGCATCTTGCTGTTCATGCCTATCTTGCTAGATGCTATTCATGTTGGTGATGATTTCTTTTCAACAACCCTGAAAAACATGCTCCTGATCTGTATAAGATAGATTCAATTGAGCTTGTTTGCATGCTTCTTTGCCCGCACTTGCTTTATATGCTAGAACTTGTATTTACTAGCTTTTCATCCCTGCTGAGCTCTTCATGGTACACTTCCTGCATTTCATAGCATATTTTGAGGGGGAGTTGTCCATTTCAGGGGGAGTTGAGTTCTATGAACCCTTGATGTGTCCATTGTCAACAAGGGGGAGAGAATAGATGTTGATCCTTGTGGCAGAGATGTTCCCAGGGGGATTTCATGGACCAAGGGGGAGGACTCTGTAGAGATCTAGTTGAGGGAGAGTTTGAGCTTTTAGCATGCTCTTGCATCAGTGCATTGAGCCTTTTGCCTCTTTCTGGAGGAGCCGATGCTTTGCCTAAGCATGACTGTGTTGAGCCGGTTTGCCTCTTTCTTGAGGGGTCAAGCTTTAGTTTGATCGACTGCGTTGAGCGGTTTCCCTTGTCTTAGGGGGTCGATCTTTGGCTTTGTTTTTGTTGTCTCAATTTGCCCTTTTCTGCTTGTATTTGGCATTTGGGCATCTTGAGCAACCTCTTCTTTTCTTCTTTCTTGTTGGTTTTACGCTTTTCTTCTTGTCTTTGTTCTATTTCAGGTAATAGGTTGAAGGTGTTGACAATGCACTCATCAAGGGGGAGATTGAGAGCCAATGGACCGGCTCCATTGCCTCTGGAGTGATGGGTGATTGTCAACAGTAGCAAGACCCAGAAGGACTTGGGCACAAGACCTCCGATGGACAGGAGGCCCATCGATGGACTGAAGGTAGAGGGAGGACCTCGGCGTCTGTCGGCCATGGGAGTTCGGTACATGGAGGAGCGACACGGCGATGGCAGGAGTAAGTCCTCAGAAGGACTGAGAGGCTGCCCCGATGGACAGGGGATGCCGGGCGCCACCGCGGTGCTTCAACCTGAATGCGTGGCGCGAAGGCGTGCCAGGGAGGCTTTGGTGGCTTTGGCTCAAAACCGCCAACCAAGCTACCCAAGCCTTGGTGAGTTGGGCCACGACTCGCCAAGATAAAGAAGATGGGCCAAATCCAGCCCAGGCGGAGACTTCCTAAAGTTTCTCGGTTTTTGACTTCAAAATCGGGGGCTGATCGCGGATTGGACTACTGGCCACATGGAGAACATCCGAGGATTGCGTGGAACTTACGAAGATCAAGACTTCATCGTGGTCGTCCGTCCCGAAATATCCTGTAATCTTTCATTTGAGTCCTTAGGGTTTGTCTAGTTGTAGGGACCTAAGTGCAGAACTGTCTAAATAGCACTCGGGTATAAATAGGTCCAAGGCAGGTCATTAGAGGCTCTCTTGGCTACTAGGATTAGTCTTTACTTGGTATTTTCCGTCCTCAAGCCTTGAGCTCCATTGTTAGGGAGGTTAGAGTAGGATTTAGCCTCCTATTCATGTGGGAAGGTGAGGATGGTTGCTTGGGATGAATTTCTGCTTGTATGCTGAATCTTTAGACCCATCTTGGGCACTTAATCGAAGCAAATTCGTGCAGCAACCTTGTGTTCTTCTCCTCCCCTCTCTCTTTGGTTTTTGGGTTCAATCCTTGGCTTTTTGGGTGGTTGTGTTGGCCGAGCTTGAATCCCTTTCCTTGCTGATGTTTTGGACTTGCCAGGACGTGGAGATTATGACTTAGTTCATCTCAATCCTGCTGGATTGCCATGAGCAAGCCTCCTTTGTGTTTCCCCTTTCTTGCCCGAAGATTGCCATTTCACGAGATCTGAAATTCCCGCTGATTCCTTGGTCACTTTGTGTTGATCTTTTGGGAAAAGCTTTGGAATAGGGTCTAGATAGCCTGTGCAAAATTTCGTGAAGTTTGGACAAAGTTTGGTCAGGTTTGTGTTTGAAAACTCCATTTCTGTGACTCTACCGGACAATCCGGCAGAGGCAACCGGACAATCTGGTTTCCACCGGATAGTCCGGCAGCGCCCACTGGACAGTCCGGCGTGAGGTGCTGTCCGGGCCGTGCCACCGGACAGTCCGGCAGCAGGCACCGGATAGTCCGGTTCCACCGGACAGTCCGATGTTGGCCACCTGACAATCCGGTCCTGCTAGGGAGATGTTGTTATTTTCCCACTTTGGTTTTTCCGCTATGTTTCTGCTCTGGATTTTTGCATTCCTCACTGTAAGACCATTCTCTTTGCTTGCTGTGAGTCAGTGAGACGCACCTTGGTGCGGTGAGTGTCGTGTGGAGGGTTTTGCAAAGTTTTGTTGCCTCGATGCCATTCTTGGTTGGATCTTGAGTTTTCCTGCATTGGTGCGTATGCTTTCAGTGGACGGCACCCTTCCACTGCTAGGCACGTATCTGTTCAGTGGACGGTGCCTAGTTCGGTTTCTCTTGAGCTTTGTAGAGCACTTACTTGGGGGTTGTGATTTTGATATTTCACATGCTCCTATTCACCCCCCCTCTATTCCCACATCTCGGTCCTACAAGGTCTAGTGAGAAGCTCACTGGATGGTCCGAGCCATATGAAAGCATGGGGACCAAGTTTTCACACCTCACTGTTTTACCTTGTCTGATGAGTTCATTGGCTGGTCCAATGCATGCAAAAAGTTTAGCACAAAATAGGGTAAGGCACAGTGGAGTTGTGAACACCAAATGAAATGGCGATATTTAAGCATTGGACGGTTTGATGCATAGAAAATGTTGGTTTTCATAGGTTTTTAAGTTGAATCAAAATTGTTTTTTGATATTTTCTGAGTGCATACAACTATTTTATGATTATTGTTAGCATGTTTTTAAGTTGGGCAAGCTTTAGGACAATTGAGGACTTGATATTAAGTAAGACTCAAGGTAAATATCTTTCAAGCTACTCACCTTGACCCCATTATAGTATGACCACCTACAAACTAGCAATTAATCCCTAAGTGGCCTTCCTGCTTCTTTTGTGGCACTTAGAGCTATCAATCCTTACTCTTCATGCTAGTGAAGTGCAATCCATGGCCAAGAAATATAATTTGGAGTTTGAAGGGTCTCCTTCGATCAACCTTTGAGCACATTATCACAATTTAACCTTCATGTCATGAACTCATTAGTAACACAATTAGGCTTGACAATCACCGAAATCATATCTTTTTGGGACTATGATGATGGAAGTTTAGTGGAGAATGATATGTTTGGATCTAGTGCACCTACTATGCTCAACGACTTTACTGTCTTCCTAGTCATATGGCAATGCCTTCCTACCTTGGCAGTAGGTGCATTGTGCTTTTATGTTTACAATGCATCCCTAGTCAGGCAGTGCATGTACTTGTCATAAATGACTTTCAAGGTGTTGTACTTGTGAGCCACACATATGATATCCTATACTTGTATATATAGGAGTAGACTAGGCCACCCCTACCCTATTGCATTGATAGTAGCCCCTAGTCCTACCATGCACAAGAATGGGATCCAAACCTTAGCTAGAGCCATCAACAGGTTTGTCATAAGATTAGAGAAGGCACATGATAATTAGGCTTCTGAGGCGGTTGATGTGTCCTCGTATGTGGTCCTACTTTGTACTTGGCGAGGCAACATGTTGATTGAGGTCCTATAGAACTGCTAAAATCCATAGGACCAGAGGATACACATCATGCATAAACCATTATGAATTGAAATTGTCCCTAGAGTTACTAACTGAAGAAAGGAGGCTCACCAAACCTTTCCATAGCCCTCGCGCTCTTGCCTTTTTGTTGTCAATTAAAACTTAAATCCCCAAAACCCTCCCTTGTAGCAATGTGCAAGGTTGCATAGCAAGGATAAGCTACAAACACTAGGACATGGCTAGGCACAAGTACGCATAAGCACTTGCTCAAACACCTAGAGGAAATGATGCAGAACGAACCTAAACTGCTGTAGCAAAGATCATCGGATGAACTGGACAGAGACTAGTACTAGGATACAAGCTTGCTCTCCACACACCAATATCACGAACAATCCAAAAAGGTTGCCAGTTCGTTCACACCCTTGGAATATCTCAAACCAAATCCAACAAAAATCATGAAATTTTAACCTTCATCTCACAAAACTTGGGGAACACCATACTAAAAATGTACTCAATTGGAGAAAGTCAACATCACCAAATAAACCAGAGTTGAGCACTGGACAAGCTAGTGGGTCTAGACAGACTGTGGGAGATTTGTCATTTCAACCAAAATCGATCCAAATCACCTCTAAAAACATGAAATTTTGTCTACCGCTTGCTCAAAACATGGCGAAGGTATTTGATATTCCCATAAGATTCACATCAAAAGATCCGGGCTTCACCAAGAATTGAAGAGAATCCGCCTCAACCTAGGTTTTGATCGGTTTTGGGAAAGACTCAAGATCTAGATTACTTGTGGGATTTGCATGAATTACCACTAGGCTATATCTATTCTACCAAGTCATGACAAGTTAAAAACATAGCAAAGGAGGGATTCAACTCAAGACAACAAGAAAACACCCAAAAGCAATGAGTTTCCTCCAAGATCAAAAAGAAAAGAGGAGAGCAACTAGAGCACACTAGGAGCACAAGGGGCTGCTACAAAATCCTTTTATTCCATTGCCCAAAGGGGTCTCAAGATCAAGTTTTACAAATGAATCTTAGCCTCAGCTGACCACCCTCTCCTACACTCTAACTATAGAGCTCAGATATGGATATGAAGGCTCATTCTCATTAAGCACTTGCTAGAGGCTAGACTGAGGAAGGCAAACACTAGGACAACCCCTAGGGTCTTATTTATATCACATACTCGACCACTTAGACTCTTAAGGGTAATTTACATCTAACTCCGTACGTTGCACACGCTCACACTGAAAGGCCAAAGGGATGAAATGAAAACACCTAATAATTCGATTGAATGAACATGATGAAGTCTTTAGCCGCTTAGGCTCAATGCAACCTCTCGGTGACCTCCACATGTCTAGCAGTACAACTCTTTTGGTATAGGTCCAGTTTGACGATGGAACCGGCAAATGCTATGAGCCTTGGTTTTGACGCTCAAACCGAAAATGATCTGGTGGACCACTTGGACGGTTGTGATCTTGGTGGTCACAAACAATCCAAAAAGGTTGCCGGTTCGTTCACACCAGAGCGAAACTAGGGAACTATATGGTGCCCCTCGTTTGGATGATGGAACACGATCATGTATCGCCTTCAACTAATGGTGGTTTAGAGGCCCACCAAGCCTTGCTTGACTTCAGGTCCACTTTCAAAGCCTGGTCTAGACCCACACTCTGACTTCAAAACCACTGGGCGGATATCTAGATTACTGGCCATGTGGAGCTCATCCGGTGATGGCATGCAAGAGAAGAAGATCGTCGCTTCATCGTGGTCGTCCATATGTATCTCTTTGATTTTAGCTCCTACACGCATTTATAAAACAGAGGTCTTAGTGTAAATGGCGTCATTAGGGCCTAGGGTAGAAATATGTTGAGAAGGGGTAATTAGAATCATTCTTGGCCAGCATTTAGCCCTAGGTTTTCCTAACCCTAGAAGCCAAGAGCCTAAGTGAAGAAAGAAAGAAGATTGGCTAAGGAGATGAGTGCCTTTTACTAGTCAAATCTCATATTTGAGGGGGTCAAGGGAGGTAGGATCTAGGGATCTTGTGTGTGAACTTGTTTCCTTATTTAGTACACATCAGATCGTCCTATGTGGCACCACCAGACCATCCGGTGTGTGCAACTGGCTCTAGGGTGCTTTGGGAGCCTCCCTATCCAGAATGTCCGGTGCTCACACTGGACCGTCCGGTACTCGACCACCGGACCATTCCGTGCGTTCAACCGGCGTGAGCTCAGTTTAGCCACCTCATAGCCTATTTCATCAAGTGCGTCCATCGGACCGTCTAATGCTCTACCACCGGATTGCCCTTGTGTTGTGTGTGCTTCGCATCGGCAGATTTCACCTCCAGTACTTTCTACACACCGGACCGTCTAGTGCTGTACCACCGGACCGTTCGGTGTGTACTGTGAAGGCTGAGTTTTCTTGTTTTCAACTTGTTCTTCGTCGGTTTCTTTGGGAGCTTGTGGTAGGGCTTCCATTTGGTATTTGGCATGTATCAGTTCAGTAGATGGTGCCAAGCATGTGTATTCTTTGCTAAGTCGAGTCGGGGTTCGAATTTGAGTTTCTATGTGCTCCTATTCACCCCCTCTAGTCGTAGTCTACGGTCCTACAAGGAGCGAGACTCAGTCCTCACTCCACTAGTCAGGACCCTCACTCAACGCTCCCAGAAAGATTGAATGTGGTGGGGGCATTGAATGCTCAATGTTTTCCTATGGTGATGGGACCGTCTGTTCAGGACGAGTAGTCAATTTGGATCCCTAAGTAATTTCGATATGAGCACGTCGATTGGTAGGTAATGAATGAACAAGGCCATCGTGACCCCATCTTGTCCCATCAAATCCCACGCCAACCCAACCATAGGGCTAGTTTGGCAACCCATTTCCCTAAGGGATTTGGGGGAATGGAGGAGAAAATCAACTAATTTCCCCTCCATTCCTCCAAATCCTTTGGGAAAATGGGATTGTCAAACTAGCCCTAATAGCTCTGGTTTGGATCTAAATCCCATGTCTTGTATTGCCAATTTTGTCCGATCCTACCTCCTGTGTGGTCCATGATGCATCTTCAAACTGCGCTGGTAAAGCATCCTTGCCGCTTGGCGATCTGCATCAGCAGTCTTGCTATGGGACAACATGTTGTGCTGCTCCCTAGGGCATCATTGCCACCACCAGCATCTCCATGGGCACCATCACCAATGGTTGTCCTTGTGCAGCCATCACCTTCGATTATAGACTTATGCAACGATTTCCATCGGTGTCTTACTCGGTTGACCAGCGTCAACTTGCTGGCATAGCGCGCCACATCTAGCGGTCACCTCAGCTCCGTGAAGCACGCCCAAAGTGCAACACCGTACCATCTCTGTGTCATCCTTGCATGATGGGTCGGTGGCCTAGCACTAGAATAGCATAGTGCCATCGATCACTGCTGCTTTCCCTGCCACCATCATCCAGAGTGCATCTCTCCATAGGCCACACAGAGGGCTGCCTCCGCTAGCGCTTGGCTACTAGTTCTGGCTCCCAAAGCACCACCGCCATCTGCCTCCATGGTCTTCCCCTAGCCGTTGCTTTCCCTGCCAGGAATTGAGGCGTCAGTTGCGGTTCCCAGCTCATCCATCGTCCGTTGTTGCCCGGCAAAGGTAGTGGACAAGTGGCGGCCCTAGTGGGCCACCAAATCTTGAAATCGTTAGCCCATACACAGCCACTCCCACAGGCTTTTTCCTAGGAGGTAGGAGGATTCTTGCTGGTAGTCTGCCTGCATACAATGCGTATTTGGACAAGTTGGCTCATCCATACCAGCATGCTTACATCTACACTAGAGGACTGTTGACCGATTTTTTGCAACTGGTTATGAGGAGCGAAGCAAGCTACCTTAGCATCCTTTCTTTTCAAGCTTGTTGATGGGTCCACCTTCATTTGGAGAAGAAAAAATAAAGAGATCTGATTATATTAGGAATTAAGAGAGAGAGAGAGACGAGACGTAAAAGGCACATTTAGCTTGGGTTGAGAAGAGTACACCAGTTATGCTGCAGCTGGAGGACGAGCGGCTTGTCCGGGAGGGGTCTAATGTTAGGGGCCAGGGGGCCTGTGCCATGGATAGGATTTATTTAGGTAGCATATCTGCCTATCCCCTAGATTAGGTCAGATTAGATTAGATAGAGGTTAATATGGATAAATGGATGTTAGATAAGCTTTGCTAGATCCTGTCTTGCCCACTAAAGGAGACAATCCGCACATCATTTGTTGAGCAAGGATCAGAAAAAAAAGCCTTTCTCTTGCTCGGTCGTGGGCAGAGGCCCCGGCCGGTGTCACCAATCTCTAGTCAGTCCACCAATCCCATTGGAACCCATTACAATCACCCATTTGAACATAAATAATTTTGATTAGTTGTAAGTCCTAAATTTAACCACAAACTTATCACTTATGCAACGATTTGATGGACTAGTGTTTACTTAGTTTACATAGTGTTGACACGTTTTCACACCAAACACCAAACAAACCGTACGCCCTGCTCACTGCTGCAGGATGCCTTGAGGTCGCTACCTGACCACGCTGGACAGTCCGGTGAGGGACGCCGGACAGTCCGGGGATGGGCAAGGCTTCGAGTGAAACCTAGATCAAGCCTCCTAGGAGGGACCCCGTCAGGGAGGATCGATGCTAGGGTTTGCTCTGGGATCGGCAGGCCACCTAGAGCTCCTCAGGTCGGTGTAGAGTCGACAGGAGGCGAAGTTAGGGGTTGGAAAAGAGAATTAGGGTTTGGGAAAATAGAAGTGCGCAAAAGTAGGTAAATATATTGATTGGTTCGATTGTGGATGCGTCAATCGGCCTTGCCCCTTTATATTTATAGGGGAGGGTGGTCTTAACCCTTGTACAAGTCGAAATCCTTGAGATCTCGCACAAAACACAGGATCCTTCTTGGACTCGACTATACCGGACTGTCTGGTACACCCCACCGGATAGTCCGGTGGAACTGGACTGTCCGGCGCACACCACCGAACTGTCCGGTGGCGGCAGCCTAAACAGGCCTGCCCAATTTGGTGCTCAACATATGCCCCCTACCTTTTAGTGAAGGTCATGAACTAAAAGCACCAGAAATAACTACATCTTCGAAAACCAACAAATACCTTATAATATATCAATTCCGAATCAATCTAAACCTCCGATGTAACACATCGGCCCTTTTCAAGCATCTTGCCACATACTTGGATAATACCTCTTCAAGAAGCGACCATTTAATGCCTTGGGTAGCTGGTTACCCTACAAATCTTCTAACATATAAGCATTGCCAGAAATTATCCTTGTCACTTTTGCCAGCTTGGAGACCACTTCTCGAATTTTCTATCTTTGGTCTTCAATGGTAACACCGTCTTCCATACCAGATCTCAAACCTGAAAAGACTTGGTCTTTACCTTCTTGTTTTATGCTTTGGCAACCATGAGCTTGTCTTTCTCAATCTCCCTTAAAGTCGTCATCCTTTTGTCGGTGACTTCATCAATATTATCCATCATCAAGTCATGGTACTCTCCGATAGTTAGGTCATTCTGCTTGGTGAACCTATAAGCATCCAAGTTCACCCCCACAGGTAACATAGCATCATGGCCATACACAAGCTCAAAAGGAGAAACTTTAGTAGCACGGTGCTTAGATATCCTATGAGCCCATAAAGCTTCAGACAATACTTCATGCCAACGGCGAGGGTGATCGGCGATCTTTTCCTTAATAAGATTAATAATCACTTTATTACTAGACTCAGCTTGACCATTAGCCTGAGCATAATATGGAGAGGAATTGAGCAATTTAATCTTATACGATTTAGTAAATTCATGTACCTCTTTGGCCACGAAAGAAGCACTCTGATCTGTAGTTAAAGTTTGAGGAATACCGAATCTATGAATGATATGCTCAGTAATAAACTCAATTATCTATTTATGTGTCATATTCTTCAAGGCAACGGCTTCAGTCCACTTAGTGAAATAATCAGTAGCCATCAACATGAACCGATGCTCCTTAGAAGATGACGGATGAATCTCTCCAATAAAATCTAGACCGCATCCTCTGAACGGCCAAGGCATGATAATAGGATGCAACTTAGCAGCAGGTACTATCTGAATATCCCCAAATATTTGACATACCTGACACCCTTTATAGTACTTGAAGCAATCGGCAATCATTGTAGGCCAATAAAATCCAGCTCTCCACAAGAGCCACTTCATCTTCAAAGCCGAATGATGAGTGCCACAAATACCTTCATGCACTTCAGCCATAGCCAGCACAGCATCATCAAGACCTAAACATTTGAGCATAATACCACTAGTAGTTCGTATAAGTCATCATTAATCAAAGCATACTTAAAAGCAGCACGCCGAACTTTTATCTCTGTTCTGTCACTTAGATCTCGTAAATAAGTAATAAAAGGTTTCCTCCAATCATCAATGTGATACCCCCTATTTTTAAAACTTGGATTAACCATTATATGCATATCTTAATTTAAATAATAGAAAGGAAAATGCATCATTTAAATAATCTTAAACTTTTTTGCAAAATAAGAATGCAATATCTCCTTTTTAATCCTTATTCTAATTTAAGGTAATATTTGGATTTTAAACTCCTCAATTTTATAAAAAAATATGAAGTTTTGATTTGAATTTCACTCTTTCATTAATTGAAATTTGAATTCATTATTTTGGGAATAACTTGATGGGTATTTAGATAAAAAAAAGAAGAAGGAAAACAGGGGGGAGCTGGTGGCCCAAAGCCACGGCAGCCCACCCCTGTTTCCTCGGCCCACAGAGCCCACCGCCTTCATCTTCAACCTCAGCGAAGGGGTATCAACTCCCACCGCCCGCTGCCCTCACCCGCGCCCATTGCTCTTCGCCGCACCGCCGCTGTGCCCACCACCAGGGCGAGCTGCGGGTCGGAGTTGGCTGCACCTCACCTCACCACCTAGACCCCGACCCATAGGTGCCTCGCCCTCGCACATCATCTCTTTCCGCGGCGCCCAAGGAGCTCATCGCCGCTGCTTCTCGCCGCCTTCTTCTACCTTTATCCATACTCTTCACCGCCTTCTCTGCCCTATAAATACCCCCGCCAAGCACACTCCGACCATCTTCAACCCAAGCTACTATCCGTCTTCACTACCACTGCTCCCCTCCCATTCCTTGCTCTACTCAATTCCGGCGAGCCAAGCCTCCACCAAATTCGTCACCTTCATTGCCTCCCCTTCTAATTCCGGTAAGTGCTAGCCTCGTCAAGTCCTTCTCCATCCTCCTAGAGCCCAAATCTCTTCTTTCTCACACCGACGCCGAGCTCTCCATGAGCTCCCTTGCCCTGGCCATGGCGCCTCAACCCTGCCCGTCGTGGAAAGCCCCTTCCAGCCACTGGTTCACCTCTCTAACCCCACCATCAGTGTCCGTCGCGACGATGTAGTCGTCATGCCCCTGACCTGGTCACCGGAACCGGCACGACGATGAAGAACCGTCGTCGCCCATCGCCGGCGGTCTACCCCACCCTACCGGTCTAGCCAAGAACCCGACTGTCGTCTCAACCTTTTAACGCCATCGCCCAACCATGTCACTGCCATCCGGGCCCACAGCAACGGCGTCGGCCATGCCGTCCTCTTCCAGGCAGGCCGAGTCCATGGGCTGAAAGAAAAAAGAGGTAGGCCTAATGGCCATTTGGGCCAGGCCGTTGGGCCAAAATAAAAGGGATTTCTGGGCTGAATTTAAACAAGGATACTTTTGTTAGAGTAGAACATCCTTTTGCTATATTTGAAATTTGTTCTACTCTGTTTTGTACTAAAACATAAGACTTGAGTTGTAAAAACTTTTGTTCTTTCAATAAAATTATTGTAAGTATGAAAATCTCTGAACTCTGTTAAGAGTTGTCCCAAGCTCGATCCAGATGGGAAGGCTTGTCAAGATTAGGTAAGTCTTGATAAACCACTGACGTTAACTAAGGCTTGGTATTCATTTACTAAACTTGGTTAATTCAGCGGTTCTGCCACAGCTGGTATCAGAGCCGAGCTATTGGGAGAGATTATCTTACTTAAAAAAATTCCTATACTAGTATGCCCAACATTATCTTTTTCTTAAATTAACATAATAATGGATTTTTGTAGAATTCGTTAGATTAATGCATCTTATGCATCATCTTTGCATTAATTTTAGCTGGTTAAGCTATTTGAATAATTAATGTGTTTTTGCTCTGGTTCAGATGTTTCACTCCTTTGTTCCTCAGCGGGATGCCAGAGGTGGCTGGCGAACCTTCACCATCGTCTTAAGGAATTAGGATATCATACTTGCCCAACATATATCATTAGTACTGTTGATCTCCTCTTTGATACACATTTTAGGGTGCAGGTTTTTATGCCTCGACACCCTAATATTTTGGAAGAAGATTCTTTTGAAATAGAAGGTGGTGGAGCAACTGAAGGGAAGGCGATTTCAAATGCAGCTTGCAGGGCCTTGGCTAGGCTCTGTACTCTGCATTCTGATGATTTAGATGGATCTGATGCAATGTACTTTCCTCCATCTAATCGTGTCCAATCTGGATGGAGACACCGGATCCATAGGCTTGATAGTAGTGCACGAGGCCTTAAGAAGCGTCAAATGAAAGAAGAAGTGCACTATGCCACTGAACTTGCTTCTCCATATGAACAACATCATGAGTCCTATTTCGATACTCGTGATAACATTTTAGAGGTTTCCCGACAAAACCAGCATTTTAAGCAGCAGCACCATGATGACAACAAAGAGATCATTAATCTTGGTTGTCATATCCACACTAAACAACAAGAAATAAGAGAACTTCGGGATCAGCTTCAAACTGCTAATCTTATAGTAGAAACCCCAGCTCTTCTCCTTAACCATAATCATCAAGTAATTGATGATCTCAATGAACAAATAGCTGCTATGCATCTGCAAATTGATCAACTTCAAGAAGATTTTTCTGAAGAAGACCCAGAAGAGGTAATTTTTGAGAATTCAGGAGCTACTCAGGGATCTTCTGGGGTATATTCTGGATCTATAGGACCACCTCTAGATTTCGCTCCTGACAGAGCTTATGATTCCGAAGGGTCCATAGAAGAATACTCAGTGAACCAGAGTGGTGTTTAAAGTAGTTAAGGGTTTAAGGACTCTCTGTAAAATAGTCTTACTTTCTTTTTGAAATTTTGATGTAAGCTTGAAGGGCTAGCTGATGTACATTTTATGTGTGTAGCTTCTGATCTGTTAAATTAATACAGTAGTAGAGTGGTTTCAAAAATTTTGGGTGTTCAATGTTTTTCTTATAGATGGCAGACTTTGGAGGTTCGGAAACACCCCCTCCACCTCCTCCACCCCCTTTACCCAATTTCACTATAGCCGAAGTGATTCAACGTCAAGATCGACTTATTGAATTACTAGCTCAAAATCAAGTTCAACAATATCAAGATCGTCCGCATCATAATAAAAATGCGGAAGTGACTTTTCTAGATTTTGAAGCACTCCATCCTCTAGTGTTTCAAATGGCACCTGACCCAATGGAAGCTAAACATTGAGTGAGAACAATTGAAGGAATGTTCGACCTACTACCAAATATCGCGGATCGGCAGAAAGTATTGTATGCTACACGCAAGCTTCAAGGTCCTGCTGGATCTTGGTGGGTAACATACCAAGCCTCTCTAGAATAAAATCAACAACTCACGTGGGTGGAGTTCAAAAGGGCTTTTGAAGATCAACATATACCAGAAGGATTGGTTGAGATGAAACTTCAACAATTCTTGAGCCTTCAACAAGGTGATAGGACTGTGTTGGAGTATGTTAATATTTTCAATGATTTGGCCCAATATGCTCCAGCACAAGTGGCTTCAAATGATTCCAAAAAGATGTATTTCTCCAGAGGCTTATCTCCAAAGATGAGGGCAAAGATGAGTATAAGTTACCCTAATTTCCATCAAATGGTAAACAGTGCCATTCAGTTAGAAGACAGGTTGAGGGTATATAGTGAAGATAAGAAGCGTAAGCGTGCTGCTGAAAGTTCTACATCATGCTTTCGGGTACAACAGACACCCAGATTTAATCGACAAGTGGTTCGCCTGTCATGGGGAGTACGTTTAGCTGCTCAGCCAAATCAAAACCCCCGACGATGGGTTATGAGACCTCAGCAACAATCATATCGCCCTCCAGCCCAATGACACAAAATCTTCGAGTCCCAGTGCCTTCTAACGCATGCTATAATTGCGGGCAAACAACTCATTTTGTAAAGGACTGCCCGCATCCACGTCAAAACATGGGTTTCCGTCCCTCTATTCCTATAACCGGAGGGAATTCAACAGATATTACTAAGAAGAAAGGGGTTGCCCCTAAAGTAGGCAAAGTTCACTTTGTTCAGATGGAAGAGCTTCTAGAGGGAGAAAGCATTATGACTGGTATGTTTCCAATTAACGACCAGCTTGCTCTTGTTCTATTTGATTCTGGAGCCTCTCATACTTTTATCAGCAAAGAATATGTCCATAGTCGAGGTTTTCCTTTAACAAGGATTAAGACTAGATATCTCATTGCTGCTCCTGGAACCAGGATTTTAACCGAGCATATAGTTCAAGGTTTACATTTAGAAATTGGAGGAAAATCTTTCCTTACTCATCCTTTAGTTTTGCCTTGAGGGAAGATTCCACTCATATTAGGTATGGATTGGTTAAAAAGACATTCAGTGATCATGAACTTAGAAAATCGTACCATTCAATTGATTGGCAAAGATGGTACTTCAATACAAGTATCTCTTCCTTGCATAAAAAAGGATATTCCTATGACTTATACTTTAGAAAATATGAAGTTAGAATCAATTCCAGTAGTATGTGAGTTTCCGGATGTATTTCCAGATGATCTTCCGGGACTCCCATCAGATAGAGAAATTGAGTTCGCTATTGAATTGGTACCCGGCACAGCTCCCATTTATCAGAAACCTTATAAGATTGCCCCTCGAGAAATGGTTGAAATGAAAAAGCAGATAGAGGATCTACTAAAGAAAGGGCTCATTCGCCCTAGCTCTTCTCCGTGGGGTTGTCCGGTGACTTTTGCGGAAAAGAAAAAGGATAAGTCACTAAGGATGTGTATCGACTATCGGCCACTCAATGCAGTCACTATTAAGAATAAATATCCCTTGCCTCGGATTGACATTTTGTTTGATTAATTACGTGGTGCAAAAGTTTTCTCTAAACTTGACCTTCGGTCTGGTTATCATTAGATAAAAATCAGAAAAGAAGATATACCTAAAACTGCTTTTACCACTCGATACGGCCTATATGAGTTTTTGGTAATGTCTTTTGGATTAACCAATGCTCCAGCTTTCTTCATGTATCTGATGAATTCTATATTCATGCCGAAATTGGATAAATTTGTGGTGGTCTTCATCGATGACATCTTGATTTATTCAAAAACGGAGGCTGAAAATGCGGAACACTTGCGTATAGTATTATCTCGATTGCGAGAACAGAAACTATACGCCAAGTTTTCTAAATGTGCATTTTGGTTGAAGAAGATCTCTTTCTTGGGCCATATTCTTTTTGCTAATGGAATAGAAGTGGACCCAGAAAAAGTACAAGAAGTTTTGGAATGGGAGACTCCTCAAACTGTAACTAAAATTAGAAGCTTTTTGGGTTTGGCTGGGTATTATCGTCGATTTATCCAAGACTTTTCAAGAATCTCAAAGCCAATGACCAAGTTACTTTAGAAAAATATAAAATTTACTTGGAGTCCTGAATGTTATCAAGCATTTCAAGTTTTGAAGAAGTTACTCACTACTGCACCGGTACTAATTCAACCTGATGTCACCAAACCCTTCGATATATATTGTGATGCCTCAAGTATTGGGCTTGGTTGTGTATTGATGCAAGAAGGAAAGGTGATAGCTTATGCTTCCCGCCAATTGAAGAAACATGAAGAACATTATCCTACTCATGATCTGGAGTTGCCAGTTGTAGTGCACGCTTTAAAGATTTGGCGTCACTATTTGCTTGGTAGTACCTGTCATATTTACTCTGACCACAAAAGTTTGAAATATATTTTCGCACAAAGTGAATTGAATATGAGACAAAGAAGATGGTTGGAGTTAATAAAGGATTATGAATTAGAAATTCACTATCACCCAGGAAAAGCCAACGTGGTTGCTGTCGCCTTAAGTCGGAAATCTCATTGCAATTGTGTTACCCTACATCCTTTTGAAGAATTGCTTTGCAATGAGATGGAAAAGATGAATCTAGTAATGGTACAACAAGGGGCTATAAATACTCTTCAGTTGGATCTATGTATTAGAGATCAAATTATCAAATCCCAACAAACTGATAATGGGATGGAACATCTCTGAAGGAGACTGTCTAAAGGAGAGGATTTACCTTTTAAGTTAGATGAAGATAATGTGTTATGGTTTAAAAACCGTTTAGTGGTACCTAAAAACCAAGCACTCCGAAGAAAAACTATGGAAGAAGCTCATACTTCTCGATTTACCATACATCTAGGGAGCACTAAGATGTACCAAGATCTTAGACAACGGTTCTAGTGGACCCGTATGAAAAGGGAAATTGGAAAATTTGTATCGGAGTGTGATGTCTGCCAAAAGATTAAAGCTAATCACTTAAAGCCAGCAGGATTACTTCAGTTACTTTCTATTCCCAATTGGAAATGGGAAGATATCCATATGGATTTTATTGTCGGATTACCTAGGACTCCTAAGGGCAATGATTCAATCTGGGTAATTATTGATAGGTTGACTAAAATTGCTCATTTCATTCCAGTGAAGGTGAAGTATCCCATGCAAAAGTATGTGGAATTATATATACAACGAATCGTTGCATTACATGGAATACCAAAAACCATAGTGTCTGATCGAGGACCCCAGTTTGTTTCTTGTTTCTGGGAACAATTTCACACCGCCTTGGGTACTACTCTTATCCATAGCTCTGCTTATCATCCACAAACCAGTGGACAAGTGGAACGAGTGAACGAGATATTGGAAGATATGCTCCGAGCTTGTATCTTAACTTATAACAAGAATTGGGAAGCTTGTTTACCGTTAGCTGAGTTTTCTTATAACAATAGTTATCAAAAAAAGTTTAAAGATGGCTCCATTTGAGGCTTTATACGGACAACATTGTCGAACCCCCTTAAACTGGTCTGAACCCGGAGAACGGGTAATTTTTGGTCCTGAGTTAGTAACTGCCGCTGAAGAACAAGTCCGTTTTATTCAATCCAATCTAAAAGTTGCTCAAGCCAGACAATAAAGTTACGCTGATAAACGAAGAAGACCTTTATGTTTTCAAGTTGGGGATTCAGTTTACCTCAAAGTATCTCCTATGAAAGGAGTTCATCGTTTTGGTATGACCGGTAAATTGGCCCCTCGTTATATTGGACCTTTTCCAATTCTTGAACGATGTGGTCCAATAGCTTACCGGTTAGAGTTGCCTCCTCACCTATCAGCAATTCACAATGTTTTCCATGTCTCTCAACTCAAGAGATGCTTACGAGTGCCTTCAGAAGAAGTAAATCAAAACTAGACTTCAAGTAGAACCTGATCTTGTTTATATAGAATATCCAAGCAAATTATTGGATGTCAAGGATAGAGCAACTCGAAGGAAGACTATTAAATTCTATAAAATTCAGTGGAAGAATCATACTCCCGAAGAGGCTACTTGGGAATCTGAACATTTCTTACAAACCAAGTATCCAGAGTTTTGGGAGAAGATTCAAGGAGACACCATCAGTAAGCCCTTCAAAACCTTCTGGTTTTTTTTAGAATTTCAAAAGACGGTGTCTTAATATTAACCCTCTAAATCTCGGGACGAGATTTCTTTAAGGGGGGAGGGTTGTGATACCCCCTATTTTTAAAACTTGGATTAACCATTATATGCATATCTTAATTTAAATAATGGAAAGAAAAATGCATCATTTAAATAATCTTAAACTTTTTTGTAAAAATAAGAATGCAATCTCTCCTTTTTAATCCGTATTCTAATTTAAGGTAATATTTGGATTTTAAACTCTTCAACTTTATATAAACATATGAAGTTTTGATTCGAATTTCACTCTTTCATTAATTGAAATTTGAATTCATTATTTTGGGAATAACTTGATGGGTATTTAGATAAAAAAAGAAGAAGGAAAACAGGGGCAGCTGGTGGCCCAAAGCCATGGCAGCCCACCCCTGTTTCCCCGGCCCACAGAGCCCACCACCTTCATATTCAACCTCGGGCGAAGGGGGATCAACTCCCACGGCCCGCTGCCCTCACCCGCGCCCATTGCTCTTCACCGCACCGCCGCTGTGCCCACTGCCCGGGCGAGCCGCGGGTCGGAGTTGGCCGCACCTCACCTCGCCACCTAGACCCCGACCCACAGGTGCCCCACCCTCGCCCATCATCTCTTTCCACGGCGCCTAAGGAGCTCATCGCCGCTACCTCTTGCCGCCTTCTTCTACCTTTATCCTTACTCTTCACCGCCTTCTCCGCCCTATAAATACCCCCGCCAAGCATGTTCCAACCATCTTCAACCCAAGCTACTATCCGTCTTCACTACCACTGCTCTCCTCCCATTCCTTTCTCTGCTCAATTCCGGCAAGCCAAGCTGCCACCAAATTCGTCACCTTCACTGCCTCCCCTTCTAATTCCAGTAAGTGCTAGCCTCGTCAAGTCCTTCTCCACCCTCCTAGAGCCCAAATCTCTTCTTTCTCACACCGAAGCCGAGCTCTCCATGAGCTCCCTTGCCCCAGCCATGGCGCCTCAACCCTGCCTGTCCAGCCACTGGTTCACCTCTCTAACCCCGCTATCGTGTCCGTCGCGACGATGTAGTCATCATGCCCCTGACCTGGTCCCCGGAACCGGCACAATGGTGAAAAACCACCATCGCCCATCGCCGACGATCTACCCCACCCTGCCGGTCCAGCCAAGAACCTGACCGCTGTCTCAACCCTTTAACACTGTCGCCCAACCATGTCACTGCCATCCGGGCCCGCAGCAATGGCGTCGGCCACGCCATCCTCTTCCAGGCTGGTCGAGTCCATGGGCTGAAAGAAAAAAGAGGCAGGCCTAATGGCCATTTGGGCTAGGCTGTTGGGCCAAAATAAAAGGGTTTCTGGGCTGAATTTAAACAAGGATACTTTTGTTAGAGTAGAACATCCTTTTGCTGTATTTGAAATTTGTTCTACTCTGTTTTGTACTAAAACATAAGACTTGAGTTGTAAAAACTTTTGTTCTTTCAATAAAATTATTGTAAGTATGAAAATCTCTGAACTCTGTTAAGAGTTGTCCTCAAGCTTGATCTAGATGGGAAGGCTTGTCAAGATTAGGTAAGTCTTGATAAACCACTGACGTTAACTAAGGCTCTGTATTCATTTACTAAACCTGGTTAATTCAGCGGTTTTGCCACAATCAGGATCGGCTATGCCACTTGCCAGATCATATATTGTCAAAACCAAGCCTTTACCATTCCACTGGATAGTCTAGTGTCCTTCACCGGACAGTCCGACACCTCACCGGACAGTCCGGTGCACCCTACCGGACAGTGCGGTGTGCGCAGTTTCAGCACACATCCTTCGTCAAGCATCGGTTTCTCAGCACTATGAAATTTGCCTTTCGAAACACGAAAACCAAATGCTTCCCAAGCCAACTTATTAGCCCTGGAGTTGTCAGATCTAAATATATGAGAGATGCCAAATTCATCAAAAGAATGAATAATATCCCAACATCACTCTAAATAAGAATTTAAAATCCCATCATAACATTGGCTTTATCCCAAGACCTACTGAACCACTAACTGAGAATCTCCAAAAGCCTTGACACACTTCACACCCATGGATTGTAATAATTCTAAACCGAACAATAATGCTTCATATTCGGCTTGGTTATTAGTACAATAAAGTTCCAATTGGCTAGAAAAATCAAATGTAACACCTTGAGGTGAAGTCAGCACTACACCTATGCCTTAACCCTCATTACAAACCGACACATCAAAATAAAGCATCCATGGAGTGAAAGTGACATAATGCAAGTCTAGCCCATAACAATCATCAATCTGATGTTCAACTATTAAATCAGCTACAATTTGGCCCTTCATAGATTTCAAAGGTTCATAAGCCAAATCATATTCTATCAAAGCGTAAGCCCATTTACCAACTCTACCATTCATGATAGGATTACGCAACATGTATTTAATCACATCGGTTTGACAAGCAACTACACAAGAGCTAGATAACAAATGGTACCTTAACATGGTACACGAGTAAAACAAACACAAACATAGCTTTTCAATAAAGGTGTACCTTGTCTTGGCATCAATCAATCTCCTACTTAAGTATGTAACCACATGCTCTTTACCTTCAGTTTCTTGAGTCAAAACAGCTCCAATCACCTTGTCTTCAGCAGCAATATATAATCTGAAAGGAACTCCACTCTTTGGCACCTTAAGCACCGGTATGGAAGACAAATACTCCTTGATCTGCTCAAATGCCTTTTGCTATTCTGCCCCTAGGTAAAATCAGCATCATTCTTTAACCGAAGAATATGAGTGAACACATCAACCTTCCCGGCAAGATTAGATATAAACCGCCGTAGATAATTCACTTTACCGAGAAACTTCTGCATATCAAGTTTGCACATCGGAGCTGCTACTTTCCGAATAGGTTCTATACGATTAGGATCAATCTCTATGTCATTCTCATGAATAATAAATCCTATAAACTTTCCAGCCGACACACCAAAAGCACATTTGCGTGGGTTCATTTTTAAGCCATACTTGCGCATCTTTTCAAAGGCTTTACGTAAATCGGCTAAATGAGAGTCAAAAGCAGCCGATTTGACAACTATGTCATCGATATAAACTTCTAGGATGATCCCTAGCAGCTCATGGAAGATAAAGTTCATAACCCTTTGATAAGAAGTACCAGCGTTCTTTAAACCAAATGTCATCACAACCTACTCAAACAAACCAATGAAGCCAGGACAAACAAAAGCCGTTTTAGAGGTATCTTCTTCGGCCATAAATATTTGATTATATCCGGAATTACCATCAAGAAAACTAATAACCTTATTACTAGAAGCACTATTAATTAACATGTCGGCTATAGGCATAGGATACTCATCTTTGGGCGTAGCCTTGTTTAGATTGCGGAAATCGATGCACACCCGAAGCTTGTTGGAACCTTTCTTCTCCACCGACACAATGTTAGAGACCCAATCAGCGTACCTGCAAGACCTAATAAAGTTGGCTTCTAAAAGCCGGTGAATCTCATCTTTAATACGGGGATAAATATCGGAACCAAAATGCTGCGGTCTTTGTTTAAAAGGTCGAAAACCAGGCTTAATAGGTAACCGATATTCAACAATATCACAGCTTAACCCAGGCATTTCAGTATAACTCCAAGCAAAACAATCAGAATACTCCCACAACAACCCGATCAATTTATTCCTAGAATCGGATTTCAAGTTTTTGTTTACAAATGTCGACCTTAGAACAGAACCATCACCTATGTCTACCTCATCCAGAGGATCAGCCGATGTAAACCCTTGTCCTAACTTATCTAAGTCTTTAAACTCTTCTATTACAAAAAGATCAAAATTAAAACTACAACCAGCTTTCTGGCTTTCACCGGACTGTCCGGTGGAACCTCCCGGACTGTCCAGCATCAATGCAGGAGCTGTCTGCTGCCTAGAATTCATCTTGTTTTTGCCCTTACGGTCATTAGTCCCTGCTAATGTATACATTATATTTACATAATATGATTCAGACGATTCTCAACCGGCTCTAACATCACAGGAATAAAACCTTCTTTACCCGCACTAAGGAATTGGTAATCAAACAAGTCAACTCCTATCAAGCATTTGGTATTATCATATGCCCAGTTTACCAAAGCATCAGCTGTAGCAATGCAGCCCGATGGATCAGCATATACGACCTCAATCTCATCGTTGACCCATTGAATTAGAAATTGATGTAATGTAGAAGGCTCACATTGATTGGCATGAATTCAATCTCTTCCGAGAATCAAACTGAAATTATCTTCTACCTCAGCGACGAAGAAAGCAGTAGCTACCGTCTTACTTCCAACAGTCAGCTCCATAGAAACAACCCCTTTGGTTTCAATGGGGTTTTTGCCCCCCACTCCGCTAAGCGTCATGTTGGTCTTCACCAGCTCGGAATCTGAATTACCAAGCTTCTTGTACAAATCATACGGCATCAAATTGACCACCACACCACCGTCGACCACCATTCGGGACACCGGAGCACCATCAATATGACCACGAACATAAAGAGGCTTGAGATGATTAACCGATTCTGTCGGTTTTGTGAAAACAGCATCTCTGGGTCTAAAGTTGAAACAAGCACTTTCCTCCTCGTCTTCACCGATAATATTATAATCGGCGGAAAAGGTGATCATATTAACATCCATACTTACATGCTCTGGAGAAGCTTCATAGTCCACCATCTCTTCTTTTGGACCTTCACCTCTAGGAGCTGCATCAAGCACAGGTGTCTTGACTGTCGCCATAGCTGTCTCTGGAACTGCCGCATCTGGAGCTATAGCTTCTGTTGCCTGCACGCCGGACAGTCCGGCAGGATCCACCAGACAATCCAGTGCACCGGATAGTCTGGTGGGAGCTACCGAACAGTCCAATACCTGAACTGTGCCCTGACCAGCCACTTGGATTGGACTCTCAACGGCTTTTGGCTTCCATTGCTTAGGTGGGAACACAAGATGGGTTTTGTTGAAGATTTCCTTAGCTTCCCTTTCCTTCTTCTCTTTTGCCCGTAAGCGCTGCAGTTTCCTCTTTTGCGAATGAGACAATCCTGATGGGCACCATCGAGGCATGCAGTACTTCGGGTCTAGTGGTGGCTTAGTAATAGTCTTGCTGGAACCTGCTTCATGATTATCAGCCATGGTTTTCTTGGGCAATGATTCACTTGCTGCAACTTTGGCCAACTTCCCAAAAATCATTGGCCCTTTGAAGTTCCCATTGTATTCCACACTATTTGCCCCAATCTTCACAACATCATGAGCTGTAGATCGAGTTTCTGATTGAGCCAATGATGCTACTGATTGCACCAGCTTTGGTGAAGACTGAAACATCAGAGGTTGAGGTGGCAGTTGGAAATTTTGAGGAGGGGGTGCAAATCTTGGCGGTTGAGGCTGTCCTCCATGCCCCCTGCCAGATTTGTTGGCATTGAAGGCCGAGAATTCAAGCATTGTTGTTTACCCTGTATCCCTAGACCTGATTGAGGCATTTGCAATCAGTCATGAACTGATGTCGCCAACCTGTCAAACACAGAAGTTTGTTGTGCCCCCCAGCCCTGGCAATGATGAGGATTATAATTATATGATGGTTACATTGTCATAGCACTCCATGCTGGATTAGGCCGAAACTCTTGCGGGGGTCCCCATACCATCGGTGGTTGTGTAGGTGCTGGTGGAACCAATGTGACCACATTTGGAGCCGTTTGTGTTGGCTTTTTGTTCTGCATAGGCTTCACATCCTTTGATGGTGATCTTGATCGCTTGTATGGCCGGTTCCGAGAAACAGCCTTTTGCTTTGTATATTTGGCAAGCAACTGACCAAAAGTAGGTCCTGAACGAAACTTACCAGGAGCCTTATCTTGATACTGCTTCCACTCGCCTACTTTTGGAATCTTGCTTAAAAGTCCTTGGGCTTCCCTGAGGACCACCAGACTGTCCGGGAGCTGACGTCGGACTGTCCGATGCGCCGGACTGTTCGGTGCACAACGCCGGACTGTCCGGTGCAGTTGGCTTGGAAGGCCCTGTCTGGTTCTGCTGCCCCCCAGCACCACCGAACCTGCTGGTGATCTTCAAAGTGGTTTTCCCATCTTGTGTCTTCTGCGCAACCACCTCCCTGGATAGAATTTTAGTGTTCTCATCGATTCTAGAACCACCGATGATCACAGCCATGGCTTTACTTGTATCGGCCACTTCGAGCCGAACCAGGACCTTTTTGCCGTTCAAGTCCAACATGTTCATTGTGACTGGCTGCTTGTCTATCTGCATCTCAGGAAAACTCAAACGGCCTTCATTGACAGCCGATTGCACCTGTCGACGAAACACATTACAATCATTAGTTGCATGAGAGAAAGAATTATGCCATTTACAATAAGCTTTCCTTTTCAACTCATCAGCAAAAGGCATAGTATGCAATAAAGCAATGTTTCCACTTTTAAGCAACTCATCAAAGATCTTATCGCATTTAGCAACATCGAAAGTAAATTTAAATTCCTCTTGCTGATTTTTGTTAATCAGTCATAAAGATGTACAAGTCACAGGTTTGGCCTTGGTCGGCCAAACGAACTGAGCAGCATACACTTCCTTAGTCTCATCATCTGAACTACCCGAGTCATATCTACAAGATTTACATTGTGCCGAGCAGTTTTCTAGTACTCCTTACTTCGGCTCTCGCAAGCCAAAGCATATTGCTGCACCTGAGCTAAAGAAAAGAAACGCGTACCCTCCATCTTCTCCCTAAGGTATGGTCTAAGACCAACAAGGGCCAAACTAGCCAACTCTCTATCAGAAACAGATAATAGAAACACATCGGTTCCTAGTATCTCTAAATCTTCTAAGAAAATCATGAACCGATTCTTCACGCCCTTGTCTAAGTTTAGCTAGATCACCCAAGTCTAATTCATAATCCTCAGAAAAGAAGTGGTCATGAAATTTCGTCTCCATGTCATCCCATGTGGCAATTGAATTAGGAGGCAAAGCAGAATACCAAGCAAAAGCACTACCAGTAAGAGACAAAGAGAAAACCCAAAATTTAAAAGCTTCTGTATCGGCCAGATCTCCTAATTGGGCTATGAACTGACTGATATGTTCTCTAGTGCTTCTACCATCACTACCGGAAAAAGGATAGACATCATATCGGCTATCATAAGGCTTCCGATATGAGCCCCCTGAGCTTGCAGCATTAATCCCCAACTTAACCCTAAAAGCATCATCTATTTCTTGTCAAACAGACTTGAGGATGGCCGATAACGAACTACCGGCAGAGGGCTGAGTAGGAGTGTGCTGGGTTTTTTACCATAAATGATCATAAGTAGCATCAAGAATTGGAGCTTTAGGTATACCAATGCCGATTGGTAGAACCGGTCCCGTACCATAAGATATTGTGGTATAAGGTGGCTTAAAATCTTCTAATTCCTTTGGCGGCACAAAATACTCCACCCCAGCAGTTTGCAATACATTGCTTCGGCTAGGGTTCACCGAAGCTGATGCAGTTGTGGTGCGAGGTAGGTGCCATCACAGCACTAGCACTGGACACACCGGATAGTCCAGTGGGCTTCACCGGATAGTCCGACGTGACACCGGACTGTCCGGTGGGCACAACCGGTTGAGCGGGTTTACCCAACGGTGAGAGCGGCGGCTGTGGTTGCCCTGGATAAGAGTTAACTGGCATCCCATACATCGGCTATGTCTGTGAAGAACCATCTATTGCCGATGTGTTAGATTCATGCGAAGGAAAAGTAGGAGCGGCCTTTTTCTCTTGAGCATTAATGAGTCTCCTATACATAGAATCTTCTATCCTATCTAGAGAATTCACAAACCGATCTTCTCGCTGATCGATATAACTTTTAAGCCTATTGAAAAGCTGGTCATTATTGAAATTACTTACATGAGAGACTGCAGATGATGGGATCAAAGCATTGGGGTCGATCTCCTTTTCTCGGACCACCTTCTCATGACGATCCTTGACAAAGCATGCGAGATATTCTCTCTCGGCCTCCTCACGCTCCCGAGCCGCTAGCTGACGAGATTGCTCTTCTAGTTCCTTCATGTGCTGCTCAAATCTTTGGCGATCTTTGGCCGACAACTCCTCCAGTGTCGGCCTCACGATGTTATTAGTGGAGATTTCAGCCGGATCTGGAATACCAGCCATTGGGGCCGATTTCTCTATTCTTGATGCTTTCTTCCCCAGCGGAGTCGCCAAAAAATATGTTGACACGTTTTCGCACCAAACACCAAACAAACCCTAGGCCATGTTCGCTGCTGCAGGATGCCTTGAGGTCGCTGCCTGACCACACCGGATCGTCTGGTGATGGGCAGGGATGTGGGTGAAATCTAGATCAAGCCTCCCAGGAAGGACCCCGTCAAGGAGGATCGATGCTAGGGTTTGCTCTAGCGTTGGTAGGCCACCTAGAGCTCCTCGGGTCGGCGTAGAGTCGACAGGAGGCGAAGTTAGGGGTTGGAAAAAAGAATTAGGGTTTGGGAAAATAGAAGTGCACAAAAGTAGATAAATGTATTGATTGGTTCGATTGTGGATGCGTCCATTAGCCTTGCCCCTTTATATTTATAGGGAAGGGTGGTATTAACCCTTGTACAAGTCGAAATCCCCGAGATCTCACACAAAACACGGGATCCTTCTCAAAGTCGACTATACCGGAATGTCCGGTACACCCCACCGGAACCGGACTGTCCGGCGCACGCCACCGGAATGTCCGGTGGCGGTAGCCAAAACAGGCCTGCCCAATTTGGTGCTCAACACATAGTAATATTTTACTATATCGATCTAAGCCTTACTAATTAAAATATTCTTAAAATTGTATTGTACTTGATGATTTATGGAGCACTGAATTATGGGGAATTATCAAGTTTGCATTGCTCGAGAACAATAAAAATAGCAAAATTGTTATTACAACTAGAATGCGTGATGTAGCTGAAGCGTGCTGCTATGGAGGTCACAACATTGTTTACAGAATGAGGCAACTTGGTTATGCGGACGCAAGAAAGCTATTCTTCGAAAGAATATTTGGTTCTGAAGAGATGTGCCCTGTACATCTCATACGAATGTCTAATAAGATCTTGGATAAATGTGGAGGGTTACCCTTGGCTGTTATTTCCATCTCTGGTTTACTTGCCAACAAACCATTGACTGAGGATAAATGGGATACAGTGCAGAAGTCTATTGGTCGTTCACTAGGAAACGATCAAGATGTAAGAACAATGATGGAGATATTGTCACTTAGTTACTTTGACCTTCCCAATCATCTAAAGAGTTGTCTATTGTATCTAAGTGTATTTCCAGAGGATTCGATTATTGATAAGAGGTGTTTAGTAAGAAGATGGATTGCAGAGGGATTCATTCGGAAAGAACAAGGGCATAGTTTATATGAATTAGGAGAGAGATGTTTCAACGAGCTCATCAATAGGAGTTTGATGGAAGTATTTGTCACAAATATATATGGAGAGGTGATTAGCTGTATGGTCCATGACGCAATTCTTGATTTCATTGTATCGAAATCTGAAGAAGAGAATTTTATTACTATATTTGGTGATGGTTATGCAAAGGTTGATACAGACAGCAAGGTCCGTCTTTTGTCTCTCCATGGTTGCTGTCAGAAGGATGTTTCCAGGATGACATTTTTGAACTTGTCTCATGTTCAATCAATTACCGTCACAAGCTCTAACGATTCAGTGGAAAAACCTTCCATTCTGAACTTGGAAGGATGCAGACAAGCTGAAGGTCATACTCGATCCATTACAGGTGTAGAATTTAACAATTTAGCGGAACCGAGTTTATTTTCACCAGCATTCAAGTATTTGCGTGTTCTTGACCTTCAAGGCTGTAGACAACTCAGAGATCATCATATTGCAAATATTTTCAATTTATTGCAGTTGAAGTACCTGAGCTTTCGTGAAACAGAAATTTCTGTCCTCCCAAAACAGATAGCTAAACTGCAGTATCTGGAGACACTGGACCTACAGAACTCGAAAGTACAACAATTGCCACCAAATGTTGTTCAACTGTCAAGACTGGTTCATCTCCTTGTCAATAGAGGTGTCGTGCTACCATCCGGAATTGGAAAGATGGCAGCATTGGAGTTAGAATGCGTTGATGTCTTAAAGCAGACACTTGAATTTACCAAAGAACTTGGTCAGCTGGCGGATCTTAGTGCCTGTTTGGTAGAGCTCCCAGTTATTCGAAGCGGAAGATATCATGGCTCTCGGACACCTTCCTGCTCTCGTGTCTATGTGTCTGATGGCACACGAATCTTTCCAGGGAAGAGTGTTGAGCATAAGTGGTGGCGACGGATTCCAGTGCCTGAAGAGCTTCAGGTTTGGATGTGCCATACCCGTTACATTCGAATCTGGAGCCATGCCAAATCTTGAAAATCTTACTCTCATGTTCAGTTTGTTAAAGACCAGTCAAGTACTAGTAAGTGATGGTGATTTTCAGTTTGGCATCCAACACCTCTCCAATCTCAAAAGTGTCCTTGTGGGGCTCCATCTCAGCTGCGATGCGATATTGTCCTGGATCGCTGAGAAGAGAACACAGATGGCATCTCCGATGAGCCCCCAAGTGGCGGCGACAGACGACACATTGGCCGACATTGATGGAATAGCATTATATGTTGGGATGGGCACAGAAGCTGCAATCAGGAATGCAGCAGACTTCGTCCACCCCAAGTCACCCAGACTTGAAATCCGTCACATCACACAGTGGAAAGGCAACGGCGTGGAGTACAAAGAGCTAAGCATAACTCACTTGTTAGAGGTTTCATCTAAAGAGCTCGCCTATCTTTGTCCGAACCATGCTCAATTTAGGAGGGGCCTTCCCTTTCCGTTGTCCTCGCAATTGCAAACACAGCGATTTCGCCATGGAATACTTCCACCATATCATACGCGACCTGAAGAAGCAGGAGAGGGTTAGGAGATGCAAACTCAAGGTACGTACTCCATCCCAAAACATTCACCAATACTATCATTGAGCTCTTTCAAGTTACAGCAGCTAGTTCTCTACTTCATGTCCTAAATTTATCGCTATTATTTAGATAATCCCTCCAGTAGCATTTGCCTCTTCCGTTTTCAAAGCTACCATGCATGTCAGCCAGTTTCAGCAGTAAATTCAAGGAACTAAAAGCGTTTAGTGTATCAGTCTCATGTTGGCATATAATTTTGGGAGGTTCCTTACTAACCGTTGTGATGCTCTCAACAGCTGGATTTCAACAATCGTTCTGTGAAGAGCCTCTCCAGCGACGACCTTCATTCTGGTACCATGTTTTAACTTTATTAATATGACCTCTGATACAGCTTGTATTTCTCATGTAAATTTTGTGCATTTGGCCATGCCCCATCTATTTTTTTAAGTGCAGACTGTGCAGTAATACTATTTCTTCCACTAGATTGTTCAATATCATTTGTTGGTCTTGTTATATAATACTCCTAAGTAGTGTAGGTGTTATATAATTGGTGCACAATATAGTTCCTAATTCATTGTGCATTCAAAACATTGGACAGGCGTGCCTGTTTCGCCGGCTCAGCGGCCGGCTTCCGGTACCTCTGCACTTGGGCTGGCCGCCACACTGCCATCCCCTGGTCGGCACTCTCAACAAAAGCAGACCCTGCAGGACTTCACATTCAGCGCAGGATTACCCACTGCAGGCGAACAACCATCGCAGCAGCCTGGCGTTGCCCCATCTGCGCCGGCTTCATGCGACCAGAATGGCCTGGCTATCTCATTTAGCAATCTTTATGTGGAGGAACCCTCCGTTGTGTCCTCCAAAGGCATTAGGCGTCATGGCCTGTGACTCTAGCGGGTTGGTTGCAACTAATTTTTAGTGGATAATTTTTAGCTAAAATTAGCTCATCTAATAAAAGGGGCCTTAGACTAGTAACGCGATCGATCCCCAGCTGCTGTGTCACAAATAGTCTGACAGTGGGACATGCCTTTCTAACCTTTGATTCTTTGCATTGTTTTCACACTTCGGTTAGCCTCAAGAAAAAGGAAGGCGACTGCTCTGGCTCAACGGATGCTGCACTGAGGATCGCCGTGCCCGCAAGCACCTCAAACACAGGAAACATTCATACAAGCTGTGAAATCATGTGTGGTTTGTTTATATTGAAATCAGCATTGCAAAGTGATTAGTATATGCATTCATACTTTTTGTGATTGCGTTGATGCTGAACCAAGTTGGTGGAAAGATACATAGCATAGCATGGATGTTGTCATTGTAGACGGGCGTAGCACGATGTAAAGAGTGGCGCGAAGCTCACCCAAAAGCTGTTGTCACAACCAATTGGCTTATGCCACACCATTTGTGATCACATGACACTTGGCTTCGGCACATGAGCAAGGTATGGTGGGGTCGTTTGGTTCGCTGTCCACGCCAGCCCAACCAAACATTGGTTGTTGACCAGCTCTGGAAACAATGTATGGATGGTGGCCTAAGTTTGACCGGCCAACAGCTAGTGTTGATTTCTGTGGCCGATGCCTATCAAATCGGGCAGACGAATGGAGTGCCAAAATTTGGCTGGCTGCCCATGGGCAAGAAAAGGCAACATCCAAATAGACGTGTGCCAAGACATTCAGCCCAATCAACATCAGAAATAGCCCATGAAAGAGTGTCACAGAGGTACCGAAGAATCTGCTTTACCAAGGCCAGATGAGGCTATCATGGATCATGCATAAAAGAGGCAAACTTTTTTGTGTGATGTAAGAAGGGCGGGTAAAGGTCAGATGCCGAATAGAGCCAACCAAGCTACTAGTGTTTGGAATCAGCAATAGGGGGTCAATCTTACTTCGAAAGTAGCTACTTCAGCTTTACCCACGCGAATTCTCGATATTCGTTTTTATCTCTCATCAAATGAATGGCATCTTCTTCCAGAAATCCTAGCTATTCTTAGCATGATATTCTCCTGCGTATTAGCGTATCCACTAGGTGTGCTACATGGCTTACACTCTAACTTGCTAGCACGCTCCAAGATCTCCAAAGTGTAGTGGCGTTGGGAGATATATAAGGAGGTATCATGTCATGTCTAGTGACCAATAAGCCTAGAAAATGTTGTAGTGTTCCACAGGTGCAGATCTGCCACCGGGTCATCTAGGGATCGAGCCTCTCCTACCGTTGCTGGACATGAATCCCCTCCTAGGCACACCCTCTATAATATATAGCCATGGAAGTTTAAAAGGAGAGGCTAGAGGTGAAACATGAAGAAAGAAAGCCTATCCTAACAATGCTTTCTAGATTTGCCACTGGTGGTCTAAGGTCCTTCATGGATAATTCATGTGCAAGGCTGTAATGATCCGTCATTAAGTGTGCATCAAAGAACATTGTGAGCACAATATCATTCACATAAAAAAGTAACTAACAATTGATTGCACCATGACTCAAGATGTGCATGGAAGTATCTAACTTGGCCTCAACAAAAGTTGAGTGGTGAGATGCAAAGCAATTGTACCGCGCCCAAGGAGGATGCTTCAGCCCATAGAGCAACTTGTTCAAGTGTCAAACAAGGTAAGGGTGAGCTGCTCAAGAAAACCACAAGGCTACACACTACAGAGTATAGATTACCATAGAAAGAGTGTCGAGAAGGAATAAGAGCCCCTTTGGCATGGCTTTTTGTGTGACTTCTGCTCCGGTTTCTCATGGTTTTAGGTGAAACTCTACCAAACATTTTTCTAAAAACGGTTTAGTAGAAGTCATAGAGAGAAAAAGTCGTTTTTACACTAGAGAAAAAAAAGCCACTGAGGCCTCGTTTGGTTCAAAGGAACCATACGGGAATTTTGGAGGAACCGATTACAGAGAAACAGAGTAGCAATTGCGTTTGGTACGAAGGAAACCAGCGAACGGTTCAGAGGAAAGGCAAGGGAAGGCATGCAAAACACAGGAAACAAAAAATCCAATCTGACCAAAGGGAATGAGCCAATCCTGTGTTCTTCTCTCCGGTCCTCGCTCACATAATCCAAACAACCCAGCATTTACATTCCTGTGTTTTGGATTCCTACGGTTTTTCGCTTTTCGCTTTCTCCTATTCCTATGTTTTGTATTCTTTCGTTACAAATAGATCCTAAAACATGATTTCTTCAACTTCTTTGGCTCATGGGTTGAAGCAATTTCTAAAAGACCCTACCAAATGGAGCCTGAGTCACTAGGCATATCATATATCTAGCTTCCGTATTTGTTTCTATGCAACATAGCATACAAGTAGAAGACTGAACAGATGAAAAATATCATGCTCCAGGATATTAGGAGCACACATACCATAATGTAAAGAAATAAGTTCTAGTCTTTCAATATATTCATATAATATTCTGCATATATTATATTATATTATATTATATTATATTATATTATATTATATTATATTATATTATATTATATTATATTATATTATATTATATTATATTATATTATATTATATTATATTATATTATATATGAATGCCAAAAAAACGGCCATATAAACGTGGATAAAAAGTAAAGGACAAAACCCCTAATAACTTGGGAGGGAGAGAG
Organism: Paspalum vaginatum; assembly: GCA_030272315.1. Taxonomy (NCBI): domain Eukaryota; kingdom Viridiplantae; phylum Streptophyta; class Magnoliopsida; order Poales; family Poaceae; genus Paspalum; species Paspalum vaginatum. The sequence continues at coordinate 29,290,763 of CM059018.1, read as the reverse complement.
CATTGGGGACCTAGTTGTATACTTGTATGGTAGAAACGTCATTGCATTTTTCTCAGTCAAGCACTCGGAAATAAATTACATAGAGAGACAGAATTATTAAGGATTCATACTCAAAATTCCCAATATATTCAGTCATATCAGTATAACAAGAGACTGTTCATCTTATTTAGCATTTTTGTAAGAAGCAACATAACAATAAATGTGATTAGTCAAATGATCGCATGTACATAAATGTCATCACAAGGTAATAGAAAATAGAAATAGGAGCAGCCTTTTTTCTTTGATAAAGATACAAATAGTACCAGACTGTTCGTGATGACATTTCTAATGGTAAGAAACCTCAAACAAACATCTTCAGAACTACCCAAGAAATACCAATTGTACACTCGGTATCTAAAACGTATGTTTTGCTACAGAATGTTTTCCCGGTCATCCAAACTTCAGGCTAATGGCGTTGAAGTTATTTGACCATGAAAGAACTCTTGCAGCTGCAGCCCCCAACAGCACTAGGATTTGTTGAGACCTGTAGGAAAGGCACGTATAAATCACAACTGAACACACAGAATAAGATGTCCCAGAGTTAAATATTTCAATGGCCACGATTTATTTTTGTGTGTGTAGCGTGAAACTAACAAAAAGGCACACACTAGATAAGTCTAAGGAGTAAGGACTATCTGCCCAGTGACCCCAACAAAATAAATCCCATCCTCCATAGACTATCCACCCTCCATTTAGAATACATAAATTCTGTGAACATAAAAAAAAAAAGCTCAGCTTAGTGAGAAGTGGGTGCTGCTGGCGAAAGTGAAAGCACCAAGCAATAATAGAAGAAACATCTCATTCATTTAAGAACTTCTACATGATAGACTTCAAGGCTCAAAATAAGGGTTCAGGCAATATGTAGCAAATACTTTACTTCAATGCCACCAGTCACAAGCAAAAGCTGTCTATGACTGAAAAAACACGATCACAGTGAACAGAGCCATAGTGCCATACACTACAGCATCTACCCACTTTTGTACCAAACAGGTTCCTCACCCTCAACCTGTCTGACTTTGCAACCCACTCCTGAAACACAGATACTAATAAAAAGACACTTATCTGTACCAGTTACAGCACAGTCCACCGTGGATATGTATTCACGGGTAAGGCCTGGCCCAGTAAGAGCACAGCCAGCCATGACCTAACCTAACAATACATGCAATATTTGGGCTCCACTGTGGGATCATGCCACAATATAAGAGAGATTTAAATATGGAAGGGGTAAAACGAGATGAAACTGGATGAAACTGCAATTAGTGTCAGTATGAAGGATTTAGTAGCTACACTAGAGTGGAAGCTTAATTGCTGAAGAAAAAACAATGGAGGAATCTAAGTTTGTGGGAACTGGGAAGGTGAAAATATGATGAGGGAAGTTGCCAAGTTGATAATGCTAAAGCAGAAGTAGAAAGATCTGATAAAAATGTTTTGACCATGCCAAGTGCTGGCAGTCTACAGTCCTAGTGTTACCTAGGGCTTGTTTGCTTGGTGCCCTCCCAGGCAAATCACCCACCAGGCAGCCATCCTGGCCACAGGCACTGAAAATCGGACGCCTGGGGTTTGAAGTTGCGACAGGAAACTTTGCCTGGGAACAAAGCAAACAGGCCCCTAATCTAATAATAGTAAGAAAGGAGCAACATGGCACAATCACAAGTTAATGTATCAATTCTTTGAAAAATATTAAATGTATCAGCATTACAGTTTTTTTTAAAATTGCACATCCATGTATCTGTAACCCCCCGATTCCAATACACATATCTGTATCTATGATTTTATGCCAAAACTGGCTCATGCCTGCTTGCAAGTGTGCCCACTGCTCCTTTGTTTAACTATCATGCACCTCTCACAAAGCCATAGCTCCTATTCTTGTGGTTTCAGTTTATGACCAAGTATGTTGGCCCTATTTGTACTCCAGGCACGATGACCGTAAGGGGACTGGACTCCTATGCGACAGTTAGGCAATGCCATTTATAAGCTTAATCAGCCTACATATCACAAATATATCAGAGAACAAAAGGGAAAATGAGGCCATAATGTGATAAAGGCCAATAACTACTCAGCCCCAGATCTCTTAGAAGCTTATTTAAGCCCATTTTCCTTTCCATGCCCTTACAGCACCAGTGCTACCAGACAGCAATAGCCGCCAATCCTACTGAAGACACCAAATTGAGATCAAAGCATTCATCCATCCCACTTCCTGTCCAACAGATCTTGATTGCATTTACCCCATTACCATTATCAAGTTTTCTTCTCTTCCCTCCCTACTAGGGGCGGACGGACCCTGTAGGTGAGCTGGGGCGGCTGGCCGGCGAGCAGCACTAGAGCTCCCTCGTCCAATACTTATATCCATGGTAGAAGAAAGAGGAGGAAGCTCCGCCTGTAACCCTGCAGACCATGGCGGTAGCCGGTAGAGGCTGAATGTCTGGTTCATTTGGAGAAGACTACTGGATGGCTGGACTGGACACTAAGTGGGCTGCTGGTCAATGGTCATACGTCCTGGGATTTGAGCCATGTAATTCCTAGCGCAGCCCAAAAAACACAATACCCATAAATAATTCAGCAGCTGCCGTCCTTATACGGAGTATACGCCATACGCAAATATGTTCCGCAGCCGTTCTCCCGTCACAAGATCCTGTCGTCGCCATGATAAAACTAAGAAAATATTTCAATCCATAAAAATACAGGTGAATGAACTTGTCAAAAAAAATCCTACAAGGCAACCTAGACTTTTTAGTGCTTTACTAGTGGTATATATAGTAATATTCACCGATTTTTAAGAAAACAGTAACTTTGATATTATCTTCATGACATCAATAATTGATCTTTATCATATTTTCAAGTGGATCCATTCTACTTTGATGTATTTTGACTTGTATGATGCAAGAAACAATATTTATTCTTCGAATTAGAGAATTATTTTAGACCTTCCTTTTAGTTGTTTCTCTACTGGTTTCCTAATTAGCTAATTGATATAGTTTGTGCGATTGCAATATTTGGATGTGGCATGCACTATTTTTTTTACTTTTGTTGTTTATATTCGCCCCACTTAAAATTTTTGGCTGGGTCCACCACTGCTCCCTACCCCACTTCTGTTGTTCTGGAACAGAGGTCTGTCCTTAATGAGAATGGGAAGACGAAATGGAGCAGGAGGCAGCTGGAAGAATGAGCCAATGATGGTGAAACCTTTAGCAAAGGCCCTTGGCATCAAACTCTGGCCAACTGGATGCCAAGTCATCTCTAGGCGAGGAGACACCATCAGAACTAAGGGAGAACCTTAAGGCTAAATATGTTTTAAACTAACTAATCTAGTATGCACAAAAACATCTGAAGTTCTGAACTAACATACCCTTATAAGAAATTCAAACCAAAGAAATGAAAGCCAAAGATTCAAACTAACCACGAACGCTGAACGTATAAGTTCCTCCTCGTAATCCACAGCAGCACCTTTTACAAAGTCATATGAGATGTCATCGACGACCAATTTAACACCATCAGACTCAAAAACCCTACAATTAAATTACGTTAGCATGGGAAAAAAGTATAAGAAAAACTGTGGTCACATTGCATGCACAATAAATTCATAGGCTCCATGATGAATCCCAAAGGAATAAATGAATAAAAATCCAGAAAATAAATAGAAATGAACAACTCACCTGTCATCTGAGTTTTTCTTGCCATCGAGACGGAAAGAATATTGGAACCCAGAACATCCACCGGCTTCGACGCTTAAGCGCAGCATCTTACCTTCAGCAGATGGTTCTTTCTCATGTAATTCTTTTAATCTCTGAAAAAGTGTTAAATTGCTGAGCCAACATAAACAAGAATAAAAGGGACGGCATGACAGGAATGTGCAAGGCATTAGAGCACAAGGAGCACATTCTACATAAATGAGATGCTCTTAATTTGTTATGGCGGAAAGTTCCACATACAAACAGAAGAGTCCAAATTGAGCAATTAGCAGATCATTTCCTCGTAACATATCACAACCAATTTATTTCAGTTCCCAAACATTACCATGTTCTATGATACGCAACTCAGTATCATCTATAAATCCAGAGCAACAACACTAGGCACCAAGGTATTCCAAGCTTAACCATCAAAACCAATTTAAGCTAGCGCAAGAAAACCATTCCATAAGGAGCTATAGTATACAAGGAAGAGGAAACCCTCTCTGGGGCGATTGCTAACACAAAACTAATCCTACCTAAACTAGAACTTAAAAAAACTGTTGCGGGTCGACCTACTAGTAGGTAGTAGGGGGGGTGAAGAGTCGTACCCGGACGCAACCCTCCGTCATCCGCACGGCCTCGGGCTCCGCCAGCGACTGCGAGGCCCTCTCGACGGAGGTGACGGAAGCGGTGGACGAAGAGGCGGATGGGAGCAGGCGGTGGTTTGCGCGGATGCGGCCTCTGGCAACTTCCGCGAGGCGGCGGAGCAGGGGCCGCGACGATGACGCCATAGTCGCTGCCGATGCGGCGGCCGGCAAACGGGGACGCCGGGTAAATGGTGGCGGTGAGGGCCTTGAGAGGAAAAAAGGGAATCGGGTTTGGTTTTGGGTCGCGTTGGGCTAGAGGATATGAGCAGTGGGGCCTACACGAGGCAGGGCATTCGCGAGAGCAATGCTATCTCCAATGTCAGTATAAAACGATACTACAGTGCTACTGTAAATAGAGTAGAAAGTAAATGAAAATAATGATAGACAATGTGGGTAGACGTTTTGCTGGAGATGGTCTAATCCGGGTAATTGCAATTTTGGGTTTTCAAAATTGGTTTCCGAAATTGTCCTGAAAAATAGTCTTACCCAGAATTTCGGTACCCGTTAATTCGAGTTCGGGTATCGGGTTCTCCCGATTCACCCGAGGTGTAGAAAAACAGGCGGGGTGAACCTTGAGTCCTTGCCTCCGAACTCACGAAATCAGACCATGGACGACGAACAGGGAAGAAGAGGGGTGGGATGTGAGTCGTTGATGGCCTGTGGGTGGCGGGTGACCAGTAGCCGGGCGAGGCCGTGTGTGCAGGAAACGAGCAGTGCTGTGGAGCGGAGCCCGGCCTCAAGTGTGGGCGCGTGGTGCAGCGGCGCAGGTGGAGCTGCGGCCCACGTCGGGTGGGGTGGTGGCTAGGTTTCGGTTTATCGGGAGGACATTCCATTCTGGGTCTCGAGGTCGTGGGGTTGTGGCCAGGGTCTCTGTGACTAAATGGGTTGTGGGCCAACTGCTGCTAGTGGGCCTCCTAGATTTGGTCTCTTCAACTAAGTTTGTGTTCTATTCTTACGTTGAAATATGTTGTTGCTATGAGATTATATAACTAGATGAATTCTCAGCGCGTTACTATGGGAATTTAAGTGGCACTCTACGTGTATGCCATAGAAAAGAATTGCATGTATAGAGTCATAGAAAAATCGTTCAAAGATATAAACAGAGGACTTAGTGGATGGTGATGTGACATCCAATTCAACGGGTTTTTGAGATGACGTGGTTTCATACATGTCAAAAAAAATAGGACGATGGAGTTCTCCTATTTAGATAGAAGATACTCTGCCCAATCTTTTTTTAGTTTGAACCATATTCAAGTCAATCCTAATATTCTAGCGTCACGTAGGTAGTAGCTAACAGTAGATTCATACTCCATCCATCCCAATTTATAGGTCATTTGAATTTTTTGATACTAAGTATGATTTGTTCGTCTTATTAAAAAATCATAATTATATTTTAATTTATTTTAATTTAGTTAGTCATATAATATACTTTAATTATGGATTAAATTTTTCTATATTTTCACAAATATTTTGAATAAGACGAGTCGGCCAAATTTGTGTCAGATGACCTATAAATTGGGACAAAAGGAGTACTAAACTATTAATATCTTCTTGTCCATATTCATTCTATTCTTTCTCTCCTTAGTTGGACCAAATGAAAATAAGTTAGAGGATAAAACAAGTCTCCCATGTATGAGAAACACACAATGTTAATTTTGGCATCCCAATATGGCATATTCTTGCTACACAAGGCCACAAGTAGTAGTACTCCTAAGACATTTATGGCCCTCCAAAATACAAAACCAAATACAATCACGAGTTTGTTGGTTCATAGCCAAATACAAAGCCAAAATTTGACTATGATCCAAGACCAAAATTTGACTGTGGATTTGACCTCCAACCAAAGAAGCCCTTAATTTATGGTCACGTTGTGACCACGAGTTTGTTTTTTTCCTTCCATGTCTAGGAGTATGGACGTGCACCGCCCGAGCACCAGTCTGGCGACGCGCAGGGCTCTTCGGTCGGCGAGGCATATGGCAGCGGGGAGGGGGGGAGGGGGGAGGGGGGGTAACAGGAGGTGGAGACATCCCGGCTAGCGTCAATGGGAGCTCAGAGATAGACAACGACGAGGTGGACAGGAGGTCGAAGAACGGTTTGGGGGAGAGGAAGCAGGAAAAAGATGCTGACAAATGGGTCAGGTGTAAGATAGTCGGAGTGGCGTTTTTTTTAAATACGAAAATGCATACACTGCATGTGAGCCTAAAGCCTTCAGATATGTATCCAATGGCATATTTCAAAGGTATTGAAAATTTTAATGGCCTCTATGCAATAACTATAAAAGCAATGTTAGATTTCAGAACCGTGAAAATTATAATGGCATATATCCAATTAACCCATTTATATTTCGCACACCAAACAATCCATTGACAAACGGGCCCACCGTCGTAATCTGATTTGAAAAGGTGGACCGTCCCGCGCACACTAGAGGTAGTATAAATATACCCACTCCACTCCATGTCAAGTCCACCCGCATGAATGCGGGAGCCAGAAGCCAAACCATCAGCACAACGCAGAGCAGAGCGAAACGAAAACCCCAGTTCGTTTTCTACCACCTCGCCCCGTGCTCCCGTCCACCGCGCCTCGCCGCCGAAGTACGGAACCCAGTCCGGCGAGCCCATATCGAGCAACGGGGGACAACCGATGGCCCCGTCCCACGCGCTTTGCAGATAAGGTTACACTCTGCGCAAATTTTTATGCGGTTTAGATTACTTTATCCCTTTTTGCTAGCGTTTGCGCGGGAGATTTAGTTTCACGGGTGCGCGCGCAGTTTGGGCTTGGGGCGATCGTTCTCGAGTGTTCGGGGGGAGGACGTAGTGACGGGCGGCGCTGCGTGTTTCCGGCTCTGAAGATCTCGTTTCTCTTTTTGTCGTGCCGGCGGTTTTTTGGTGAGGTTTGGGGAGCATTTCCTTGCGGGGTTTTGGTTCTTCGTGAGCAATTCGTGTAAAATGCCGGATGGGGTCGGGTGGGGTGGAATGCTGGTCACTGTTGGCAGTCGAAGACACCGAAATTAGCGAGAGTCGATGAACGCTAGCATTCGTAGCACAATTTTCGCTGGGGGTGAGGTGATCCTGTGGCCTCGGGTTGGTTTCTTTGTGGGTTTGGGGATTTTTGCTTTTTTGTCCGGTTTGTTGAGTCCCTTAGAGTTTCCTGCTAATTTTATTGCGATTCATATTTCTAGAGCTTTTACGCATCGATAATTTAGGGGAATGGACGAGCCGCCGAAGTTATCTCTGGGCTCCATGCATCTGGACATTGCATCTGCATTATATGCTGGCAATCCAGAGATTGCTTCCACAGCAGCAGCGCTCTCCCGTGTGCTTGGGCCTCCACCGACGCTTCCCCACCTCCAACCACCAGTGCAACGCCTGCAGTTGCTTTGGCCTTCAGTGATATTGCATACAGCCACTGCTGTGAAGCACCCTATGCCATTTCCTACTCTCCCTCCAGCTAAGAAGCTGCAGGTGCTGCGGACTTCATCGTCTGTACTGACGCCAGCTCTACCAATTCCGGAGGCATTGCCTACTGTAAAGTTTCCACTTCCAAAGCTGCAGGTGCATCGCCCATTGCCAAAGCTGCAGGTTCGTCGCCCATTGCGACAGGCATCCTCAGTGCTGGGGCAAGAGTCACTGAAGGAGATGCCGGTAATTTCGCCAATACCTGCAGCCTCTTTTAACCTGTGAGTTTTCTATCTTGCATCCTATCATGTAATTTTGAGTTTAAGGCTTATGACATATATAATGAGGTGGGATGATTTCAAAGAATTGAATATGATTGTTTCCTATATGTACCATGCTGGATAGTGGACACTTTATCTGAAGAATGATTCAGTTGGTACCCTATTCTTCGAGATGTTTGCCCATTTGTGTAAGTTAATTACTAAATCCTAAATTAATTAAGAAAACAAAGACACTCGAAGATACCATTTACATAAAACCAGGCCTATGGTACTCCCCTTCTCTGGTTGGAGTGAGAAAATACTTAATGGAAGCTAAAGTACTAATATCAAAAGGCTTAATAACATGGTATCACCTCATCTGTCGACATTTTTTATGGTGACTTTTTTTTCTCTTCAGGATGCTGGATTCCGAAAAGCTGTGGATTGAAATGTTGTCTGGATCAAAAGATAAGACACTGACAGGGATAAAAAACTGCAAGTGCAAGAACTCAAAATATCTGAAGCTGTATGTTCCCTAATAAATTTCTTCTATTTTTTGCACAATATTTTAATATTTTTCATCCAAAGAATGTGTTTGTCTGCAATTGCAGTTGAGTTCAGATACAATACCTAAGGCTCAGTCCACATTTTAGCACTCTAGAATCTCATTATGCTTGTAACTTCGTCATAAGTTCAATGGTGTGCTTTCTTCCTTTATTTCTTAATTCCACCACCACCAGGATATAAAGTCACGCAAGTAATGGAGATTTTAATATCCAATATAGTTGAAAGTTACAGATAATTTGGATAACGAATTTCTGTAGGAACTGCTGGGAAATATTGCAGTTGCTTTTCTCAAGAGGCATGCATGTGATGGCTTTTTAGTTGATGTAGGACCAAAGGCTATGCTACTCCGTCTTTTTATAACTTTTTCACTAAGCTAGATTGCTATATGAAACTTGCTTGAATGTATCCTGCCAGTGCATCAGACACAACAGAATGACCACAGCAACCTGCTATAGGAGTGAAAACTATCAGAGCATATATACAAAAGAAACCATATTTCAGGTCCCATGTTGTCAAACTCATACTGTTTTGCTCCTTCCATTTCTCCGAATAGCTATCCTGTGTTACATTCATAAGCTGCTGCATTTGATTCCTGTACACTTCATTAATGATGAACTCCCCCCATAGTGTTGAAGTCAACAGTCCTTTCATTTTGGTAGTTGTTTTTGCTGGTTACCTGGTTATTTGTTTAATCATAATCCTATTTGTTGGATCATTTCTAGGTATTGTGAGTGTTTTGCAAACAGAAGATACTGCAAAGATTGCAACTGCAGAGACTGTTATAACAACAGTAATCATAAGAATGCAAGGGCAAGATATGACGCTATCAATTCTATACTAAAACGGAGACCTATGGCCTTTATGCCTAAAGTTTGGAGAAGGTCATGTGTGGAGCAGAACTCTGAGGTAGGGCGTGATATATACTTTTAACTTGGATGCTTCTGTTTTATATCAGTCTCTAGTTCATTAAGATCTTAAGTAAACATTTTATATTTGTAAGAAAAAGGCTTGCTTGGTATTTTCGTTTCTAACAAAGTAATCAGAGAAACAACCCAGATGCTGAGCTGCATGCCAACTATTTACCTTCATGTCAAGCATGAAAAATTTTCTCCCTTTACATCATAGGAGAAAGCAGCAGAGGGCCCACTTGGGGGTAAGCACACAAGGGGTTGCAATTGCAGGAAATCAGAATGTCTGAAAAAATATTGTGAGTGCTTTCGATCTAATGTTCTCTGTTCAGATAACTGCACATGCGGAGAATGCAAGAACTATGAGAGCAATGAAGATAGAAAAGCAGTTTACCGTATTGCCCAGAAGAGGCACACTGTCTTTGTGCAGAATAAGCTGGATTATGCTTTTAGAGGGATTATTGGACCATCTTCAGTCCTTCCTCATACAACAGAAAATGACTTAGCTATTACTATGGCTTCTTCTGCTAGTCACCATCCCATTAGGAACAGTGGACCTTTACAGGTAATTCTTTTCAAACATTTTCTTCAATGACTTCTAAAACAATCTAATGCTACCCTACAGTAGTACATGATATGGGTATTATGGTGCCCTTTTGATACGATGATTGGTGATTAGATATTCAATTGTTAAATCATGTTTTTATAGAATAAACTGAAAAAATAACTTGAAACTCTGGTCGGTAATATCCTTGTTTTTGCCCCATTGCAGCCACTTTTGCATGTTCCCACTTATGTTCCTATAGAAGACAATAGAATTCTTGATTCAGAAATAGATACTAAAAGTATCTCCAAAACAGGATCTCATGAAGTTACTTACAGGTTACGTCATGCTTATAGTAGAGTCCTCTTCTCTGCTTATGTCATTTTTTTATTGCCTACTAAACATTTCTTATCCTCCTGAAGGCCACTTTTAGCAGGCATTATCAAGATGGAGGATGTAAATGAACTGTGTGAACTTTTGATTATTGCATCAAGACGGGCTGCTGAAGCATCTATAGGTATTTTTCTCTCTTAAAAAATCTATATTATTGAATTAGTACTTGAGATGTGATTTGTAAGATTAAACATTACAACTCATATCATGGTTGCTACCTGGTGATAGCGACTGCTGGTTATGCTTTAGATGACTTCCTGGTTGCCAAGTGTTTGGAGGGAATTGCTTTGTTGCTCCACCTACTTTTTGAAACCGTTAGAGATTACAATTGGTAGGAATAGATGTCGTGTATATATTTAAAATTTCTAAAGAGTCTCATGTATCTAGAACTGCCATATATATTCGGGAAGGTGCCTTGCCTCTAAGTCTTCTACTTCTATATATTCGTCCTAAGCGCTCTATGCAATACATCCAATTTATTATATGCAGTTCTTTCTTCCTACGTGCTATCACGCTAATGCTAGACCCAGCTTCCACTTCCGCAACCGCCGCACCCTCCCCCGGGGAGATCGATCTCCGCGGGGCAGCGCCCTCGTAGTTACGATGCGCCGCCGGTCCCTCTGACCGCCGCATTCATTGTTGTCCTCGAGTCCCGCCCGTCGTCGTCACATCGTAGTCCAACGCTTCAGCAGATCGGGAGACCTCACCGCCAGCACGGCAGGCCACGCCTCCTCCACCACCGGTCTGGCGCCGTTGCCCCTCTCCTTCACGCCGCCGGCTGGGTCACGTGGCACGGCTGGGCTCCTTCCCCGCAGCCGCTGTGGTGGCGGCTGCACTCCTCACCGCCAACTGGGCAGCTCGCCACCGTGGTGGTGGCCGCACCCGGGTCATCTTCGTCGTTCCTTCGGCGGTGGCCGCCACTCCACCTGATCCGTGCCGCCCCTCCGCTGCCAGGCCGCACGGCATTCCCCGCCGGTCGCCTCCACCCCTCCACTTCGCGGATCCAGTGGCCACTCGGCGGCCGCGACCCCCTGCGCTTCGCATCATCCCTCGGCCGGTGCCTTCTCTGACGGAGCGGTGCCCCTCCGCGTCGTGGAGGCCGCAGGCCGCGCCGCGCTTCCTCGGGCCATGGTGCCGGGGCGTGGTGTCGGTGGGAAGCGCCCCGCTCCTGCCCTCTGCTGTCTCTTATCTGTCTCCTTTGTGAAGAACGACGAGAGAATGGGAGCTACGTACTAGCTCTGTTTTCTCTTAGTTCTTTCCTAGGAGGCAAAGGAGCAGGGGGTACCCCGGTGATGTACCAGCGATCTACTGCTGCGTCTTTTTTTCCCAGATCTGGTTTGCTTCTCCATCGCCCATCGCCCGTCGACTCACGTGTCATCGACAATACCAGCTTCATCTTCCTCGACCGTGCAGCTGGCGTGGCCTGCGGCGTAACCGGAATGCCTGCCTGTGCCGCACCACTTCGTCTGTACGTCAATCTACGTCGGTTCGTCGTCGCCACCATCGATCGGGAGGCTCCACCTTCAACATCGGTTTCGCCATCGTCGTCTCCGTCTCGCACGCTGTCGGCTTGATCAACCGATCGCGCGCGACCACCCTCCCGTGACGTCTGTCGTCTATCGCACGATGCTTCGCCAAGCAAGAGGGCTGTCGTTGCGTCGCCTCCTCAGGCAGCAGCGTCGCCACCTGTCGTCGTCCTCGCCGTTGCATCTACACGCTATCGACTCCATCGGTGCACGTCTCTCGTGCATGGTCTTCTTCAGCTGTTCGAGTTCTTCGCCGCCCTCAAGCACCGCCGTCGCACTCCAGTGGCGTCTTCGAGGACCTTCTTCCTTTGCGTCGTGGCTCTCTCGCCGTGACAACTCTAGGACCTTGATGCATCGCCACGACTACCTCTTCGTCTTCGTCTAACACAACCTCGTCGCCAGCATCGCCGTCTCGTCCTCGCCTTCTTCGTCCACTCCGACAACCGCGGGCTGCATCGGCACCTTCTTCCTCGCCGTTTCTTCTGCACACCGCAACCGTCGTTGAGGCCTTCTCTGCTGGTCCTTCAGACGTTGAGACTTGGTTGGGGCCCTCTACCTAGTATGTCCGGTACTGGCAACACCGGCGCGTGCCTTCATCTATGACGCGTTTCCAAGCGTGGCAAACCTGGAGCACGCCTCGTCCACAACGGTTCGACAGCATCGTCCTCGGCATCGGCTTCTCCCTCTACGACTGCCTCAAGTGCGTCGCCGTCTTCGTCTATGGCGCCCTTCTCCTGCGCCACCATCCACCCCGGCGCCCTTTGGCGCAATGCTGGCCTTCCCGCGTGCTGCGCCGCGCCCACGACTTGTGCGGCGTTCTCTCTTTCGGCAACCTCGATAGCTACCACGACCACAGCTACCCCACGCACGACACCTCGACATCGGCTCCGCGATCTGGCACCTGGCTACCTCGACATTATTGGCACAAAGGGCTAGTGTTTGCATGAGTTCCTTTTGGGTTTCTTCTTCGGTCTTGCCTCTGCATCGCGACACAATTACGGCTGCAGGGGATGTCAACTCTTCGGCTTCTTCTACAATCTGCACGTCTGCGATACTCCAGCTACGACTGCGGGAGGATGCTAGAGAGTACAATTGGCAGGAATAGATGTCGTGTATATTTAGAAGTCTTAGAAGAGTCTTATATCTAGGATTGCCATATGTATCCGGGAAGGAGCCTTGTCCCCCAAGTCTTGTACTCCTATATATTCGCCCCAAGGGCTCTATGCAACACATCCAATCTATTATACGCAATCCTTTCTTCCTATAGAAACGAACTGGCAGGAGATCTACTCGTTATATTTAAAAGCGGGAAAGAAGTTTAAGATATAGAGGCACCGCAACACCTAACAAAACAAGTCACTGTTAGAAAAGCATGCGGAAGCGCCTATGGATCTATCGAGATATTGATGCAACAACACCGAAGGCACGATATTTGTTAACGAGGTTCAGCTGAAGCCTACATATCGGAGCATGACTATGGGCGCTCTTCCCCATTATCGATAGCTATGCCGGCATCAGGACACACCGCGGAAACGCTGCTCACCCAAACCAAGCCATCTAGTCGTCCTACGGTTACACATAGTCATCCTCCATCCTTCTTTAGTCCTAGGCATTACTTCTTGACATGTCCCCACTTCCCACACTTGAAACACATTGGCCCCTTCTTCCTCATGCTCTTCTTATCTCCAGCACCTTGATCACCTATGACATGCAAACACTTGCCATAAGAATCTCCAGTTGTATTGTGCTTCTTCCTCTGAGCATGAGCATGAGCAAGCAATGCTGCAACAACATCTTCTGAGGTGATAGATTCCTTGCCAACTGCCAAGCAGTAACCAAGTACTCATAAGAACTCGACAGCAAACACAGAAGAATAATTGCCTTGTCATCATCCTCAATTTTCATTCCCACCTTTACATGTGATCGCGAGCGCTGAGTTCGTCGCCTATAACGATCTTGTCGGCCACCTTTGTTGGCGCGATCACCACGTCTAGTCAATCCTCGCCAACTGTAGCCCCTTGAACGATTCAAGCCACCTGCTTGAAGTGCTCGACTCCACTTGCACCAAATTGAGTTGTCTTCCTGGTGCCCGTCGAGCATGATCCTTGTGCTGCACCTATGGATCTATCAAGATATTCATGAACAATCACAGATGATGTCGGAGCCATGATATTTGTTAACAAGGTTCAGCAGAAGCCTACATCCCTAGGGCATGACTATGGGTGCTCCTCCCAATTCCAAACCAAGTCATCTAGTCGTACTACGGTTACACAGGATCGGCCTCATATTTATGATCCTCTAGAATATAGTACGACTAGAACTCTAACTAGGCCCCTATTATAACTCAAGTCTTGTCGTAACCAAAACCGTACACATATTCGACACAAACTCTAGCAGTCACCACCCAAAAAGAAACTAGTGTGAGGTCAGGAGATTAGCCAACTGTTTGGCCCCCACAGATATCCAAACCGAAGCCTTATATATAATAGAGGTCACGATCTGAGCACATGTCGAGAACTTATGGTCGAAAATCCTAGCATTTCTTTCATGCCTGACGGTCTACTAGAATAATTAGGTTTCTCAGGCCCTTCTTGTTGCAATCTTGAACTGTAGCTAGGGACGTCCACCAATGTAGGACAAACTTATGGTGGCTCCAGTTACTCGGAGTAAGACTCTAGCGCTAGCAGTGTTAGCCTAAACGCTAAACGGTAAACAGTCGGTCACCTACTGTTTAGCCATTATTCGGTGCTAAACGACTGTTTAAACGGTGTAAATGGCCAATTAAATGAAAACGGTAAGGCACTGTTTAGACCGTTTAAACGGGCTAAACGACCGTTTAGGCGAACAGTGAGCGCTAGCCATGCAGCCACCTCTTCCCATATACGCTTGTTTAAACGTCATTCAATGAAGAGATGCAAACCTGACTCTCAAAGTAGGATAGTAGGGTTGAATGTGTATTTGTTAAACACCTATGTCTCCAGATCAGGCTCCAAAAGTAACATGTTCGTCCCTTTTTAAGGATTTTAAAAAGAAACTCAAGTTAAGGCCCCATGCAGTGTTTATGCCTCAACCTGTTCTAGTATCCCCTATATGAGATTAATCAGTCCAAGAGGCCAGATTAGGTTGCTTAGGAGGTGTAGGGTTTAACAATTGGATCCCATTTCGCAAAAAAGAACATGAGAAGTTTCAAATACATTGTATATTCAAATTATTTGTTCAAATTGGATATTGAAGTAGTGTTTACCTCCCCCCATCAACCAAAAAGGAAAAACAAGAGAGACAAGACACCAGTGTTTATATTTAACTACCTGCTTTACCAATTATTGAATTGAAATCCTGATCTTTGCTGTTTTTTATGTTAGGGTTCTTACTTTGCACAGTTGGTTTGCTGTACTCTTGAGATGAGCATTTGCAGGCATAGAAGTTCTTTTTTTTTCGAACAACGCAAGAAAGCCGCGTGTCATTTCATTAAGCAAGGAAAAAGGTACAACTACACGGGGGCCCAAAGGCCAACCCCCAAACACTCACAAACACAGGTGCGCTACGCACACACTAGAGAAACGACCAACACGAGCCTGCTCAAGTGCCCAGCCCCACCATCCGGGCGCGCAGCAAGCTAAGCGCCGAATTTCCGGCTAGGCACCACAGACTGCCCTCCTTCTCTATCTCACGGCAAACTACAGAAACACAGGGGCTAATTTTCTCAAACACACAAGTGTTTCTGTGCTTCTAGAGCTCCCAGGCAACAAGAATGATCAAGGAGTTAAGGCCCTTCTTCAGCTCTTTAGGAACTCGACTGACTGCCCTGGACCACCAGCCAGAAAAACACCTACCATCAGGTTATGGAACAAGAGCTGACAACCCGAGGGCATTAAGAATTAAGGTCCAAACTTCGCGAGAGAAAACACAGGAGACTAGAAGATGCTGCATAGTCTCCTGTTCCTAGTCGCATAAAGGACAGACATTAGGGTGAGACAGCCCCCGCTTAGCCAAACGATCAGCCGTCCAACACCTATTCTTTATGGCCAACCAAATGAATAACTTGCACCGGAGGGGGCCCAACTTTTCCAAATCATCTTCCAGGGTCCAAACTTAATGATCCCCAAGAAATAAGCCTGATAAGCAGATTGACACGAATACGACCCAGATTGAGTGAACCTCCAAAGGAACCGATCAGGAACCCCAGGCTGTAAGGTCAGCCCATCAACCAACTCCCAAACTTTCAAATATTCGACCAAAACTTGGACTGTGAGAGCCCCACTGATGTCTGTTACCCATCTTCTATTGGTCAAGGCTTGAGAGACAGTGCACTGCTTTCTTGCTGTTGCCGTTTTTTTAATAAATGCATAATTTATATATGCACACTTCTTACCACGACATATCATCTCTGAAACTCTAATTTTTTAGATCCAGGTATGAAGGATAACACCAATACAGATAGTTTAGATCGAGCGGAGAGTTGCCTCTCTTACACAAACTATGACAGAGAAGTATTTCTGAAAACCCTGGATAAACAAGAGTGTTTACAGGAAAGCAATTGTGATGGGAGGTCGGATAACAACAGACCTCTGTCTCCTGGATCTCAGGCACTGATTTGTGATGAGCGAGACCTAGTTCTCCAGTTGTCAAGAAATGAAGATGCAATTAACTTAACCATGACGCATAGTTTGCCTGGCATTTTCATAGAGCAAGAGAAGCATGTGCTGACGAATTTCCGTGACTATCTTTGTAAGCTCGCAAACTGTGGGAGACGACAAGGTGAGTCTTGGTGTGCTGCTCATCTGATTCTGTAAATGTGCACACATAAGACACCAAAAACATCTTACTTTGTATATTTTCTCTACTATCCTTCCATCTTGTGTATTTACTCTGGCAAAATAGTGCGGAGATAACTGTTTGTCCTTTCTAAAGGAGAGGAGCTGGCTTCCATGTCAACAAGCACCATGAACAAACTCCCGATGACATGACAGTATCAACGGTTCTTCGATAACAAGGGCTGGAGAGGCATCAGGGTCCGACAAATGGTCTCTCCATCCTCCAGCAAGTATCAGTGATCTTCACTTTTCCATTCCACAACTGAACAGGAAGAGGCAAGGAAATGTTGAAAGGCCGAGCAAGCATCACATTTCTGTACAGAAAATGGCTTTGTCATGCGACGAGTAACTAACCCATGAATCTGATCTAGTTATCTGTGCTAAATGATGCCTATCATGGTAGATGCTAGGGCCGCCTGTACATTCATGAGTTGCCATTGTAATATAAATAGGTTCCTGTGTGATGAAAACATTTTCTTTCATAACGTACCTTACACGTATCCCATGTTTGTCCTGCCATTAATCCATGTAAATGGTTGACTGAGTTAGTAGGACATTTTTTTGGATAAGAAGAATAATTAGCACGTTAAGAGGCGTGAGAAGAATTCGTCTTTTGTAGCCTTGTAGGAACAATTTCGTAAATTCCCGGAAGTCCGACAAGGGTCGGGGTGGATGGTGGATGGCTTTCAGAAGGACCTTTTTTTAAAAAAAATCTAGAAGAGCAGTTTGGGAACCAGGTAATTTATCTGGTTATCTCTCGTCTCTTGACGTAAAAGTTATACTCCGAACCTTTCACTTTGTACCTTATATGATGACTTGCCTTCGCGAGTGCGCCTGCACATACGCACATCGGCACATGGACGGTTGGCCTACACCTGGACAACAAACTGAATCGGTATTTAATGCGGTTCCCGAAAAGGTTGGTCAGTAAAGTTGTTGTCAGTGTTATGTTGAACGGGCAGTAGTAATTGAATGGTATAAATTCAACGGAATGAAATGATGCACATGACCTTTTACAGGCACAATTAAACACAAGGAGCTCTGTCAGCAAGCATATTTAAGAAATCAACATTTGCTTCGAAAATTACTAGATACGCAAGTCCAGTCTCTAGAAATCAACAACTAATGACTAGCCTGTGGTTTGTATTATAATTTATTACTGAATATCTAAACATTATCACAAGCCGACCTTAGCTCAGTTGGTAGAGCGGAGGACTGTAGTCGTTTGCAGATAAATCCTTAGGTCGCTGGTTCGAATCCGGCAGGTCGGATGTTTTCAATTTTTTTCATTCAAAATTATTTGTTCAAAATTATTTGTAAACAGATGGAATAAATACATTTTAATTCAAAATTATTTGTAAACAGATGGAATAAATACATTTTACCTTAAAAAGGTCACATTTTTATTTCTTTCGCTGTTGTTTTTTTCTTGTTTTCATTCAAAATTATTTGTATACAGATGGAATACATTTTGCCTTAAAAAGATCAGATTTTTTTATTCTTTAGTTTTCATTCAAAATTATTTGTAAGCAGAGGGAATACATTTTTCTTTAAAAATAAGTTAACATCTACAATTCAAAACACAGCAAAATATATTTTATAGTGCATTTAGAGGAAATAATTTAATGAATTTAATTGCATAGATACTGTGTGTTTTCACTTTTCATTCACAATTATTTGTAAGAAAAGGAATACATTTTGCCTTAAAAATAAATTAACATCTACAATTCTAAACACAACAAAATATACTTTATAGTGGATTTAGAGGAAATAATTTAATGGCATAGATATTGTGTGTTTTCTAGAGACTCGACGGTCAGAGAAGTTTGACTTAAAAAATTGCCTAGCACTCCAGGAAAAAAAGTAGTAGTACTTAAAAAATTGCCTACCATGTCCGCCAAAAGGAATGCTCAATGGTTCAATACTTGAATTCTCCGTGTGCTTCTATTTAGAAGGTCTCATAAAATTTGTTTTCTTTTCTTTTTCATGAAACGAATGTCTTTTCAAATGTTTTTATAGCCAGACCGAAACCAAATGAACTCAATAAGTTTATTCTCGTTGCTCATCTCCAATAACCAATTAACTGAACCATGTACAATGCAACCACTCCAGTCTCCAGGAATATCCCAACACAACCTCCAGATCCCTGCGTGCTGTTAACTGTTAAGGCAGTTGTTTTGTTATCATGCCCAGCGTTTCTTTGCTCTAGTTCTACTTCTACCTCTAGTCCTAAATCTCCTCTAATCTCTATGGAAGCCAAACCATAATTACAATGATATTGGCGGCTAGACTCGCTCTACGGTTGGCTTCATTAGCGCTGAAATCCTACTGCTGCTGAATCACTCATCCAGCTTACGAAGGTGGGAAGAATCGGTTGAGGTTGAAGGGCAGATTGTAGAACTCCTCGTTTCGGCTGTCCCCGCGGAACGTCCTGAACCTTGCCCACCATGGCATCCCACGGTCCTTAGCTCTGTTCCTAACCTCCAGGGTGTTGTCCAGGACCACTGAGATGATGAAACCGACAGTTGGGGGTGAGGAGAAGATGGTGTTGATTAGGTCGTTGAACTGCATATCGCACGAAAATGGTTAGGTTCCACCGTTTCAGTTCAGAACTCGTGTTTTCAGCTGATGGCGACAAGTTTCAGCGAGCAGGAGATAGGGCTACATACCCATCCAGCTCTAGTGTGTGCTGGTCCATGTTGATAACTCACAGTGAACCGGAAGAAGTACTCCGGGATGGAGATGCCAAGGAAGAGTGAGATGCCGATAATGAAGAGGTTACGCATCGAGTTCATGTTGGTGAACTGCATAAAGGAGAGTCCCACGGCACCTGAAAACAGCAATCAAGACATCGGGGTTAGAGAGATAAAACCTGGCGACATGGCAAAGACAGTAACAAACTATGAGAGAAAATTGGAGAACAGAAATTTTCTTTTTGGCATCCCAAAGTACGTACCGACATAGCCAAACAGTACACAGTATATTGCAGCAAACAGTGTGAATGGAATGGAGGCGAACAGTGCTCCGAATCGCCCTGAAACCATAAAATGAGTTCAGAACAAGACAATGATTGCTATAGTGTCATTTTATGGACTGTACTGAATAATATTCTACCTAGGATCGAAAAGAAGATCATGAAACCAGCGGAGATCTGGATCACTCTTCTGCTACCAATCCTGGTTGATCCCAGGAGACCAACATTCTCCCTGAATTGGGCAAAAGTAATATAATATATACGAGATTAGGGCATTAGGCACGGCATGGCACTGGAAAAGGTTCTGTATGCAAACTTGGTGCCGCAAACATGCAGACACACTTACACAGAGACAGTAGAGCCGCCCACAGTACCAAATAGCCCATCGAATAGCAGCCCAATTCCCTGATTTTTCACCAGATGTCATCAGAAAGAGGAGAAAACAAATATTAATATGCTCAATAGAGGAATTGCCAATTGGATACTTTCTCAATGTATGGCAAGATCTGACCTGCCATCCAATGCCCCTGCTCAGGACAAATGGTGGTGGCGGCGTCGCACTTGCCAACCGTGCAGCGGCCTTGAATGCTCCGGTAGACTGCAATGCTCAAAATATTGTCAGACAAATCAGATCAGCATGATCTCAACTGTGTTGTTGTATTTTATGTTGCTAGAAAATTACATGGTGGAAAATGCTACCTCTATCAAGGACACCAGCACAGCAGCCATCATGCCGAATGAATGATCTGCGCTGAAAGTCGGTGGACCCCACTGCAGTGGGTATGGAATACCAAACCTGAGGAAATTTCAAGCAAGTTTATCCATATGTGCGGAAGAATGAGATGAAAGCAAAGCAATGCTTAACGAATCAGTATACAGAGCACAGACCATGGTGCAGTTGTGATTAGGTTAGCACGGTCAGTTCGGCAGTTAAGCTGCGTGAGCTGCGAGCTATGTTTGTATGCCCCACTCACGGTGAGGATGTGGGCATATAGCCAGACAAGTGCAATGGAGATGAGCACTGAGAACCTCTCCAATATCGGAAAATGACACAGTTGTACATGCTTCAGATATTGGGAAAGTGCCACAAACAAGACGAGCATTGGAAGTCCAATCTCCACGCACGTTCCAATCTAAGAACATCAAATCAGCTAATTATCCTCAGGGAAGAACACTGATGTTACACTACTAGAATTCTTCATGTATGCTGTAGTCCTGGCATAGTAACAGAATTCATACGATTTGAATAGAGCAACTTCTCAAAAGATCCAGATAAGAAACATATATTCTGACGGTACAAGCAACATATTATTGATAATGATAAGAGCAAATTGTCAGCATTACCAACATGATGATGACTCAACAAAGAAATAGCACTAGTTAGAGCTTTTACCACTGGGAATCCTCTCTCAAAAAGGCCAAGCCCTGCCAGTGCAACAACTGGAACCATCCCGAGTGGGCTGAAGAACCTGCAACCGGGACATCAAAACTACACCTTAAGATACCCATCGTCAGTCCGAAGATTGCAGCCATTCCCCATTACTTTTGGCTAATTTCACCTATCGATTATTGTGTCATCATATTGCCTTTTCCTGAAAGTGATGCCCACTTCCTCAATTGAGAAACCAGAGTGGATTATCAAAGGGCCCAGTGCTAGTATAATGAATGGACAGAAAATAACCTACCAGTCGATCATATGGCCCTATTGTCAACACATATCAAGCCAAAAGTAACCCACACAAAGAAACAATGATTATGTTAGAAAGACAACTTTCTTAGAAGTTGTGACACAAGTAACCAAACCAGTGGTCAGTTTAATGGTCACTTGCCCGTGCCTGCTAAAACTGACAAGAATAGTACTATAGGAGTATATGACAGGGAGAACTGGAGAAGTATTTGAGCATTAACATGATACATCAATTGAACTGGATGACTCGTCTGTACCTGGAGCATATCCCCCACAACTGGCTGTAGCCAAGTATGATCTGAATGCAAGAGGATATTATCAGGGCTCCCTGTATGGCTCTCATGGTCATTCTGAACCTCTGCATAAGGGAAAACATGCGAGTTATGGTAATGAGATGGCTTGTAATATACTAACTAGTTAGAAGAATAATCATTCCACGCTTACTGTATGATCATCGGCAATTTGCATCAGCGAGGGGTCACTGATTATTGATATGACCGGGATTACGAATGCATATGACCCACCGATGACGGTGGGCAGGCGAGTTCCAAACAGAGTTTGGAGCATTGTATTTATCCCAGTCACAAGCAGCACTGTCTGAACCACCTTTGCCTTGTCATGCTGGAAGCAAACAAGCAAAGAAGCAAACAAACATGTACCAATCAGGATGGACTCTTATCACTGACAAACAATAAGATCATTATCCAAAAAGATGAATTCTGAGTACACGTAAATGACGCACAAGTGCTAGCACATTATCATGGCACAGGCTGACATATCTCTAAACATCAAAGATACTAGATGGAAATGGACCAGGAGAAATATTAGTTGTAAATATCAAGCCCATTAATTATATAACATTAAATACTACCAGATATATGTAGTAAAGATCGTACGCAATCAAAATACATGACCAGTACCAGTAAACTTTTACACACTGGACATGACTCTTTCGAAATTCAAATGCATAACTCTCTGTTCTTACAAATGACATGGGTAATCTACAATCGAGCTTAGATATTGAATTTTAACATCTAATTTCAAGATAAACACCAATTCGACTCAAAACAGTCAAATATGACGCCATCTATCCACAGCAACAAATACAAAGCTGAACAGTGAAAGAACTCTTACAGCATTTCCTCCCATGAGTGGAACCAGCAAGGTGGGGATCATCACAGCCGTCCCCAAGCAAAGGATGAAATGCTGGAAGCCCAACCCAATAGCCCCTCCTGTGCCATCAAAGAGACGGACGGATTTAGTGCCATAAAGACACAACACAGCTAGACGAATGAATCCTACAAGCCTAGGCACCTGAGTACTTACCCCAGGATGGGTTGGAGTCTATGCAGTACTCCATTCCCAGTAGCTGGTCCATGGGAGGGTGGCTCATCTCCTCTGGCTTCATGTCAGTCATCTCTTCTTCTGCTTTGCCCACGATGATCAATACCAACCAAGAAGGAAAAGAAAACGGCTTCAGGAATTATTCCATAGGGGAGTTTAGTGAGGTCGGACAGCAGTAAAGTTGAAAGCTTTAGTGAGACTTTATGGTCCTCGAGCATCAGATGCCACAGGAATTAATTCCCCAGAAAAATAAAGCGCCATTCTTTTCCCACAAAGCTGTGTAAACTTTCAGATGTACAACAATCTGGAAGGGTTGTAAAACAGTCCAAATCTTCCGCTAAACATGAATTAAAACTTTAAAAACAATGTCTAATGAATGATCAAGACCATAGTGAGCCTAAACACGGCAGAGATGACCCAAAGCCCACAACGCTGAGGGATTCACCAACACAAACGAAGAAAAGCACCACACAAAATGCTCACCGAATCCCTTTGACAATGCTGAGAGATCCGCACAAGGAGCAAGAGAGAAATCCCCTCCCTCCGAGAGTGCTACTGAATGCTGCAAAAATGCTCTCAGATCCACGAATGAAACAAGCCAGGAAGGCGCTGGATTTATAGGCACTAGGGGCTGCGGTAACGGAAACAGCTAATTCTTACTGTCAAAATCTGTTTTACAAAGATTTACAGTGGAGGCAGAGGGGTTTAGAGGGGAGTTGCGAGGAAGAGGAAAGCTGGGGAGCGTAAAAGAGGGAATCAGAGGAGGGGCTTAGGAGAGAGAGAAGCTGTACGTGCATTGTTTTGTTGTTTGCATGCACTTCATTTCATCGCTCTACCCCAACTCATCTCTCTCATATTAACCCACTGCCTGAGCTAAAAAAAGGAACTCCCCTACCCCAGAGAGAGAGAGAGAGAGACTTGTCCCTCCTCTGCGTAGCAAGGTAGGAGTAGGAGTTAAATTGGACAGACTTTTCTTGTCCCATGAGAGAATGAGTCTGTTTTGCCACTGCAAGTGGATCCACGCCCAAGGCGAGCTCTCTACCAACATTAAGGTTGGTCAGCGATGATGATGTAGCAAAGCAGTAGCTTTCTGTGTTTTAATTTTATGTTTATAGTGCGGGCCCCATTACACAATAAATTTTATATCTCTAAGATTTGCTGGCAGTGAGGCAATGACAATTGAGTAGTAGCTTTCTATCTCTATGGTTGTAAAGTAGAATGACAGTAATGAGCTGTATTTGTGGTGGCATCTACTAGTAACATTTACTCCTATCTATGAGTCATGAGATTTTCATATTAATGGTCTATGTGGATCCTTGCCGTTCATCAACAGACCCCTAACCCCACTGCCATTCACCTCCACGAACGAAAAATCTTGTACCTTCGCATCGGACACAAAGACTACATCATCTACATCTAAACACCTCGTCGTCATCTTCTTCATCAGAGTCAAGATGAAAACTTAAGATTAAGAGTCTGGAGAAAATTGATTCCTTATTTTGTTGTGCGTTGCCTAGATTGATCCCACCTTGTGATGTGACATCACTCACTATCATGTGTTCGTTTGTGGGGCCACATCCCTCTCAAAATTATCCAAACATAACGCGAGTATAGTTTGAGAGTAGACCTAGTGCATGAGAGGGGCACTATGATCGATCTCCCCTCCCCTGTCATGTGTTCCTCTGCACATCTCTCCTCCGAAGAGCCCACTGCTCAACCTCCCCTACATCTAATCCAGATGCTGCAGCTATGAATCACATTGCCATGATTGTAGATCTAGGGGCACCAATAGTTCCATTTCTACCACCGAGCATTACACCACCTATGTAGTGTGTTGGCGAAGCTTGTGTGTTACAAGGAGCCAAAGCTTCAAACTTAGCCAAACAGTGCGATATAAATCTCGAATGGAATCATCCTTACAAAGCTCGAGAGGGCAATATTTATAGCTAGTGATCCTAACTGCCCTCCGGTAAAATCACCAATAAACAGCAATAACAACTACATTCCCCGAATATTCCGAGGCATTACACAGATTACACCACGACAATCCCCACGTAACAGTGTGATATAGATCTCGAATGGAATCATCCTTACAAAACTCGAGAGGGCAATATTTATAGCTAGTGATCCTAACTTCCCTCCGGTAAAATCAACAATAAGCAGCAATAACAACTACATTCCCTGAATATTTCGAGGCATTACATGGATTACACCACGACGCTCCCCACGTCATGGGCATAGATTGAAGGTTTTGCCTGAGTGATCTTCGGTATCCTGGGTTCCACCTGACCTCCGCGCTTAGAGATTCTTCATACCTTCCTTCTCTAGGCCTCTTCGGTCTAGGTACCTTCACTGAAGATGACTTATCCTCCGTGCTCGCACAGAGGTTTGATGAAGACCTCATCTACAGACAAGTACCAGACTTCACATGGAATTCCTGCAAGTGATTCGGCTTGGTAGAGCAGTCACCGAAGGTTTCCCTCAACATAGTGGATTGGAAAGAAGGTAAGGAAGAAGGAGGTGAAGACGAGTAGTGGATTAGGTAGAAGTTGACGAATGAGGAGGCAACAAGGTGGATAGTGGATGAGGATGCATGGAGCTACTCAGCCGTCCATCGATCACTCGGGTGTGGGTGTTAAATGAGGTATCTAACCAAAGCTTTAATTATATGGGACTACCTTATAGTCGAAACCATACAATTTCATTTTTGGGGTCAAATTTGAATACAAAGAATGGATATTTAAATATAGATGGATTATACAGTACATTTATTCTCTAAGATTGTTTGGTAGACAGAGGATATTATTCTATCTCTAATACTATTTGGTACTGTGAATATCATATATCTACAGGTACCTCATGGACTCGGATAACCGGCACTCTGATGTGAAGGCCAAGTGGTTCGTGCATGTAGATTAAGACTATAAGGAAAATGGGCCCTAAGCCTTGTGCTTAGTTCCCTAATGTGATTTTGGTGGTTGAGTTGACAACACGTACCATTTGGGACTAATGTGTGTGCAAGTGTTTTTGTTTAAGTCCCAGAGTGCAAGAGATGGTACAAACACATCAAAGGAGGACCTAAAAGGCAGAAGAGAAGACCCAATCCATCAAACATCGGAAGCATGATCCCCTGACACGGCGGTCCTGTTGGCCGGTCAGCGGGCCGGATTTTTCACGCACTGGACACTCCAGTGGAGCCCCACTGGACGGTCCGGCGAGTAGAAGAAGGCCAAGATTGAAGACTCAAGACCCAGTGCGATTTACACGCACCAGACGGTCTGGTGGTCAACCACCGGACGTTATAGGCAGAAGGATGAAGGAGTGACCAAATCGCGGCGCTGAACGCACCAGCTGGTCTCGTGGTCTACCATCGGATGGTCAGGTGATATCACCGGACGTTTTAGACTGAATCTACATCAACTTGAAGACCCTATCTTTAACACGCTCCGAACGGTCCGGTGGTTTCAACGGTCGAATTTCCAGTCCAATGGACGACTCAATGACTAGATGAATACACACACCGGATGGTCCGGTGGTACATCATTGACCGTCCGGTGGTCACGCAGAAAAGTGAAGAAAGCTTCCAACAACTAGTTTTGAAGCTTGGGCTATAAATACCCCCTTACCCAGCCTCCACTTCATGGTTGGTGACTCCTAAGCTCATTGTAGTGCTAAGACACATTTTCCACATCCCTTAGACATATTTTGTGAGCCCAATCATAGCAAGAGCTAACTAGACACATCTCGGCATAGCTAGTAGTTGCAACTTTGCTTAGTCCTAATTGTCTATTACCTGTGCCTGCGTGCACGTCGTCTTTATAAGGGTGCGGTTGTGAGTCTTGCGAGACCCTCCGGAGTGTGGAGTGGTTGGCACCTTACTTGTGAGAGAGAGGAAGGCCATCGGCATGTTGGCCAAAGCTTCCTTAGTGGAGATGGCGGGGTAGCTCCGCGAGAAGGACCGCGGAAGATCCCAACAGCCCCGACAATCCTCTACCCTTGCATGAGCGAAGCCATAGTCCAAAGGACTACGCGAGAGAAGGGCTCGTGTGGGTGTGTACCAGGGATATCCGGAGACCGTCTGGGTTGCTTGACCTCCGCGGAGGTCACTTTGCCATTCTCCACCCTTGCGTGGGTGAGTCCATATTCCTTTGAGCATTACGCGAGAGGAAAGCCTTGTGGGGGGAGCCAAATGAGGAGTATGGGGTAGAGACATGTTGGTCTCCCAAACCTCGGGAAAAAAAATCTTCGTGTCTCCATCGTGAGCCATCGCCTTCATCGTCACCAGGAGTTTGCGCATCTCTATCTTATCTCTTTTAGCTTCCGCATTTTACATTCTTGCAATTGTGTGCTTACTTTCCTAGAGAAGCTTGATAGGTTGGTTTCTAGGTGGAACTAGGGTGCAAAACTTGGCCACGGTAGAATTAGAAACACTTAGCAAAACCGTAGTGCACATAGCTAGATTTATTTTGCACAGGCTTTGCTTAGTAGATGTAGTTTTTAGAGGCCTTAGTTTTTAGAAATCCTAATTCACCCCCTTCTTAGGTATCGGTCCAACCTTCAAAGACGACGGAGGACGAGTGCTCAAGGAAGCCTAATACCAGTCGGACTCTTGTATATCTGTAGGGAAATGTATGAGGAGATGTAATACCACTAGGACTCAGATAGCGGAGTTGTAACCCTAGGTCCTCAGACTATATAAGGGGAGCTAAGGTTTCATGAACTCATCAATCAATCGATCAACCACCGTAACCGTGTGATACAGTCATACAAACACCCATACAGGATGTAGGGTTCAACGTTTTGACTACCCGAACCCCTCTAACTCGTTGTCTTTTGCGTTCTGTACACCTTTGTGATTCATCTCGCTAGCCCTAGCCAATCAAAAACCTATCACGAATTCTGTCCCATGGTGGGGAGACGGTACTAAACATCGACAGATAGTGAGTGGAGCCCATTTACTAGTAAGATTTATGCACCTCCTTTTTCAACATATAAGATCCTTTGATAGTGAGCGATGAAATCCAATCAACAAATTTCTACTTTTCAAGGTTATTTGGCTATGTGTTTGACAAAATGAATTATATACAATACAACTCTTACCAGTGAGGCCAATCCTATATATCTACAAGGCTATTTTTTGAGGTATCAAAGAGTCAGGACTCTCCCTAAGTCCTCATTGGAGCACCTGCGTAAGGCCAAGGCTCCCCCTTGATCCATGCAATGATCAAGTGCTCTCTTCATAGATGTCCTTCTCAGCTTTTGAGTGGTGGACTCCGAACTACGCACAATGCCCACACAAGGGTCTTCTCTTGCTTCTTCCACAACCTCTGAGAAGCTCGCAAGAGGCATGAGTGCACGACTTGCAAGCCCTCTAGGTGATCGTGATCACCATGAGTAACAAGACTTGGTCTTCACTTGATTCAACCTCGCGCAAGAGATTTGTGTAATTCGGTTCTTAAGTGACCTTTGTGTGTATGGATTGTCTCATATGGCAAAAGTATCAAATGAGGGTAGGGGGAGCCTTTAAATAGGAGATAACTCTGAAAACTAGCCATTACAATAACTCTGTGCAGTTTATGTTCACATTAGATGGTCTGGTGGTTGCACCACTAGACGGTCCCGTGCATACATGATTTGAATTTCCTCGATGGCGCCAACTAGCCGTTGAACTCACTGGATGGTCCCGTGATACATAACAGACAATTTGGCCCATTCAAACGGCGAAGTTCACAGCTAGGCACACCCTCGGTCCAGAACGTCCAGTGGTAACACCAGACGGTCTGGGGGTAACCATCTTATGGCCCGGTGCGTACAAAATGCACATGACACAAATGAATTTGGGCAAAGCGAGTTGAATGCACCGGATGGTCAGGTGCGCACACCGAATTGTCAGGTGCTTACAAAGTTAGGGTTTGTGCTATTTTTAGGATCAATTGAAATGGTTTTTTTCGACTAAGTGTTTGTGAGTGTATTTTAGCTACTGTTTGTCTACACTGTTTTGTCGGTCGTTTACACATCGTTTAAATGCTGCTCAATAGTCAACTGGGTTGGTCATGTAAGCCGTTTAATCTGTATAAACTCGTTTAATCCATTTTTAGCCTGTTTAATCAATCGTGTAGTACGATTAAACGCTAAACGAAGAGCGACCTACTATTTACCATTTAGGCTAACACTTTTTTAGCACATTTTATGTGTATGAGTGTAACATCCTATAAAATTGTGATGTTAAGTAAACCAAAAATCATAACCTAAAAATTCCTTTTTCCAAACATTGTATGTGCATCTCATATATATTATTAAATGAGATAAATAATTAAATGAATGAACATCCTTATATAAAATAAGTTTGTTAACTTTATTTATGTCATTCCCTATGTTTAAGTTTGTGCATCATACTTGGTTCTTCTTGGATGTTTGGTTGAGTGGTCACACCTAAACTCAAACCCTTCTCCATTCAAACTCAAATTCAATCACTCAAACTAAAATCAAGAGAAATAGAAAGAAAAGGATTTAGAAAAGGAGAAATAAAGAAAAGAGACCTTTTGGCCTCAAACCCTGTGTGGCCCAACCGGCGTGGCCAAGTTGGCCAGCCCAACCAACTTCGCTGCCGCTCACCCACCTGGGTCACCAAGGAGAGATGGCCCAGCCCCACCGCTCTGCGTTGTAGCCCCATACTGTAGCACTGCCGGGTGGATTGTTGATGTCTCTTAGCATAACAGATTTTACTCCTGAAGCATACGGATGCTGTAGCTTTTTCACTCAGATTATTCCAAGTATCGTAAGAATCCACAGGGAAGAAAGGGTGAATAGGTGGAATGAAGTGTTCGAACTTCAAGCAGTACTATATAACTTAGATAAACACCAACTATTCTTACACCGGCGGTAAGATAAATAAGATAGTGTATAGTGGAATAAGTAAATAGGGACCAAAGCGGTCAGCAACTAGGTATAGCTATCTGGGAGGACAAAAAGTGAGATTAAGATATCCAAACTCTATTCCTTAACTACTGCATAGGAGTATTCGCGGTTGAACTAAGTTAAACGAACACAAACTGGGGGCTTGCATCGAGCGAAATTCTAGACTACACCGAGGTGGTACGGGGGTAGATAGTTAGCCAACCGAACGACAACTAGCTAATGCCTATGGGCTTACCAAACGATGGGGTCAGATTACAAAGGCTCCCTAATGCTATCACCAGGAGGGGCTACCAACCAGATTTGCGTGGGTAAGATGGCATGCTAAACTAGTGATCAAGTGATTGATCACTAAAGTTCTTCCTTGATCAGAGGGTGGGAACTGACTTAACCTTATATCAGAGCCTAAAGAAAGTCTATAGCACCGGCAAGTCTAGTAAGATGCAAATAACTTAAGGACACAAACCTAAGCTTTGGTCTAGTATGCAATAAGGTACACCACACTAGGCAAGTGTAAGAAATAAAGTAAAGTAAAACTAAAAGATGGAGCAATGAAGTAGATTATACTAGAGTAGTAAGGGTACAAAAAGATAGAAAGATACAAGAGCTTTACCAAGACTCGAAGCTAACTTCAAAATCCCTGAGGCAAGACTCAGACTCAACTCTAACTCCCAAGACTATCCTATTGCTACAAGACTAAGACAATGGTGTGTTTCACTCCAATTCCACACTTTGAAAGTGAGGCCTAGGGACCTATTTATACCCACTCGAGTGGAGGGGGTACTTATAGTGGTAGTAGGTCGGTGTGGAGGTTAAGTTGGTTGCCAGGGGAACACTTGGCAGGCCAGGCAGCCTAGTAGGGAGGCCGGGCGGCCCCACCTAAGGCTGGCGGCCAGCTCCTCCCTTGGATCCACCGCCTTCCACCATCCAATGATCTACATTGCCTTCCAAAGTCGGTTAGAAGTCGGTTGGCGGTTACAACATGTGCTTTCTTCCGGATCATTGGATCTTCACTTGTGTTTCTTCCTTAGCCGTAGGATTGACGTGCCTGGATTGCTGACTTCACCAATCCAAGTGCTGGATCGATGAGTTGGCGGGTCTTATAGTGCTTTGCATGTTGCTTTCATGGTTTCCACCTTGGACTTGTGTTGACACGTCGTTTATGTGCATGCAGGTCGAAGATGGAGTGATTCGGCCACAATGACTGGCCGAGCGGCCAAGGGGGAGGCAGGGCGACCTAGGCTTTCCCTGACTTAGCCATATTTTGCCTATTTTTAGCTGTTCTTGCACCTGTACTTAAATATTCAACACAACTCGTGGAGATATGTCAGTAGCAAGGGTTAGTCTACATTTTGATGTATTTTCCTTCATGTTCATGGATAGTTGATGGTCAAAAGTAGTGCAATAACGACTGTCATCATGGACCACCATCGTAGCCTCACTGACGGGTGGGGTCCCTTTGTCAGCTTTTCCTTCTTCCTCAACCCCTCCACCCATCCTTCCTCTCTTGCGCCACACTTGACCAACGCATGTGTGCCCACCCTTAGCTGCCTTAAGCACCAAGTAGATTAGGTCGAGGCTGCTGGCTCACCCGCGCCATCCTCAACTGCTTGTAGCCGAGTGGGGCTGGGCTCACATGACTCGCGTGACCTGTAGACCACCAGGGCAGCGGCAAAGCCATGAATCACTGAGCCAAATCCTCCTCTCGATGAGCCAAATCTTCCTACCCTGCGCTCCAAACCATAATTGTGGCGGAACCGCCGATTTAATCCGGGCTGAGCACACCTACCACCTCTGGCTTGCAGTGCGATTAGACCGAACTAAACCCGGTCGTCCGTCGAGAGTCATTCGGCTCCCGATATTACCTTTTCCCAGAGGAACCGACATCATACACATCCATCCCACAATAGAGCCACAACAGATACATCATCTCAGGCGGTTGAATATAGCATATATAAGCTTATTTTACAAACCGATTCGAAATAATAACATAAGTTTCAACATATTACCATACGAAAGGCAAGTTTGAATCAGATAGCGGAAGCGAATTTGAAAACATCTCACAGCGGAAGAAAATACTTTACTAGTCTTCATGCAACGTTGATCGAGACGAGCAGCACCGAGCCCACCGGTACTACCCTCCTCCAAGTAGTTGTCCAGATGTCGCCGGTACCTGTTCTCAAAAGGTGGGGGCAAACCCTGAGTACTAATTACTCAGTAGGGCTTAATGGATTGGCTTACGGCTGACTGTAAAGCTTGCTTACTAGCATGTGGATCCTTAGCCATTGATTTTAAACAGTGGTATATCAATATAGAGTATCAAGACTCATCTTTTGCATATAACTCCAATATAATAACTTGCAGAAATGTAAGCAATACAATACAAACATGTAGTATTTGAAAACATGAGTAACGGATATAATATATTCAAGTAGTTACTACGCTGCCCGACAGTGATATTGGCATTCCCACACCTGGTAGGCATCAGCGATTCGAATCGATTTTTAATTCCCGGGAATAACTATCATGCCAGGGGTATATATTTACTAGCCATCGCGTTCCCACATATAGCCCCAATCTTAACCTGCCTCGTCCCAAGTTCGATTCACTCCCGCCTAGCCCCCGGGTTGTGCCCCCATGACGAGCTTGCCGACATCTCGGTCTCCCCGTCATGAGTACCAAGCTCCCCCGGGCCACCTTCCTCTCAACCAGTGGGTAGGAACGTGTCTCTGTGCTTCGGACGAGCCCAGGAAAGACTTTTCCGGTCCCATATCCCGGATAAGCACTCTAGCAATGTTATGCCGATCAGCAGACGAACAGCGGACGGGCCTTAAACGACTCGGGCGGAGTCCAAGGTGCAACCTTATGAAAAGCATATACTGAAATAAATCTCCGCCCGGTCTCCATTTAATTCATGAGTAACAATAATAAATGATACAACTGTAAGCTTTTGTAACTTTGAAAACACCTACGTGACGAGTCCACACACTCGTGTCTACTTGTACCTAGCAATTTCTAGGCATACTCGTCCTACGAACTCTATGTATAGGTGCTAGGGCCAGGGCGGCCAGGGAGTCTAATGCAACTGGTTTCAAGCAACTCCTAATGCATATGCGTAATCATTAAGTATAATTTGTTTGCTGGGTTGAGTATGGTCCTGCATACCTTCCTTGCTAGGGTCAGTGGGTGCCTCCGGTGCAAAGTCGGGTGCAGGTTGCGGGCCTTCCTGCTGCT
The DNA here is from genome assembly GCA_030272315.1 of Paspalum vaginatum. Classification (NCBI taxonomy): domain Eukaryota; kingdom Viridiplantae; phylum Streptophyta; class Magnoliopsida; order Poales; family Poaceae; genus Paspalum; species Paspalum vaginatum. The sequence continues at coordinate 29,257,848 of CM059018.1, read as the reverse complement.
GGTTCACTTGCTCCTGCTCCTTGTGTGCGGAGTCTATATGCAAGAAAAATGCAAATGAGTGCAAAGAATGCAAATGCATGCATATGGTGCAGGTGAAATGTACATACCAGTACGCATCAAGTAACTTTATGAACATTCACTAATGATATCAATTGTAAATAGCGCATAACCAATGCAACATGCTTATTTTATGAATTAAAACCCCTATCTGAGTTCGGGTGGTTAGAAAATTCCAAATGACCTCAAGTATTTATGACATGCAGAAACTTACTGTACAAAGCCATTGCCAAAATTTCAGCCACAAAGGTGCTATATTATAATTACAGTATTTCTAGCAATTTACAAGGCATTTAACTTATCAGATTTATTATAAATCATAAAAATGGTTTCTGGCCATGAAATTTATTCAGCAAGCAACACAGAGCATAAAAATCATGTATAAAATCTAGCGAGTAAAATAACCATGATTTAATAGGTCATCTATTTTCCATATCATTACTTTAACCTATTTTACACACAGATCAAAACAGTAGCAATAAAACCCACAAAAATACTTTCTGATTCTTAAACATGAACATGAGTAACCATTATTTTTCTCAGAATTTATTGTGCACAACAAAAATCACTTTTTCCTATTATTCACCTCAACATGCAACTCCTTATCTATTTCAAAACAGCAAGCAAACTTTACATGCAGGGTCCCAGATAAATACAGCAAGCTTCATATACAGTAAGGAGCATTTACAAATTATGGTGGAATTTGTGGAGCATTTTTTATACAGTAAGTATTTCTCCCTTCATTCTTAGCTCAAAATTCTTACAAAGGGGTAAATCTGGCATTTTTACAACAATTTCATGGCTACCGAAAATCCCACAGTGTCTAGATGTACTAACAAAGCTACTATCCAAGTTTCAAGATTTTTGGATTCCTTTTCAAGCACTTTTAGCATTTATTTCCATTTTAACAACCATACACTAAACAGGGGAAAAATAGACATTTCTCACATCATTATCATACCCATCCTGTAGATCTACTCAATAGGAGTTTAAAGAAACTAGTTTTGTATTTTTCCCATTTTTATTTTATTTTATATGGATTTTTAAAGTTTTCAGGCAGAAAAATGCAATTAGATTTTTAGATCTACACTGCCAGGGACCTACTCGAAATTTTGCCTAGATCTCGAGGGGTAGCATGTAACTTTCGTGTGACTCAATGCACAGAGCTTCGGACGGGAGCAAAGAAACGCTAAATCTCAGGGGCTAAATCAGAAAACAGCCTTCCTCCTCCTCGGTTCTTCTTCCTCCTCGATACAGAAGAAGAGCTAGCAGCTGGGCGCCCCGTTCTTGGCCGTGCGGGCTCCCGGGACTTGCTGCGGGCGGCCGGGGAGGGAGAGAGCGGGGCTGGGAACTCACCCATTACCTGAATCGCTGGGGAAAAATGGCGAGGATGGCCGGCGACGGAGCAACAGGAGCTCGTGCTTCGTCGGTGGTCTGTACAACGATGGTGCGGTCTTTGTGGCCTAGACCGAGGGGAAATGGGGGAGTGGAGGATGGGGATGAGTGGCGCGGTGATGGGGAGGCGCGGGGACGGGCAGAGCGATGGGCGCGAGCTCGCCCGAGCTCGCAGCAATGGCGACGGCGCACGGAACAGGGAGAGCGAGGGAGCGGCTTCAGTGGATGAGCAACTGAGCGAAAGAGGAGGAGAGGAGCGTCCCCCGCTGTGCCTTAAGGTAGGGCCAGGCCGGTCGGGGCAGGGCGGCCAGGGCGGCGCGTGGCCATGGCGCCAGGGCCGGTGCCGCGTGGGCGAGCGGGAGGAGAGGAGGAAGAAGGCGACGCGCGGTGGACGCGGTCCGTGGACCGTGGGACGCTGACAGGTGGGACCGGGCGGGGAAAAAATATTACGGTGCATTGGACCGAGTCTGCGGAGGCGTGGGATGGTGGGGCCCACCGGTGCGACGTGTCCCAACCGCGTGAGCAGGAATCCGATGACCTTATAGGTGGGGCCCACTCGTCAGCGACTCATGGAGAAAACAAAATTCGAAAAATAGAAAAACTCCTGTTGACTGCAGGAAGACCTGTTTGAAACTTGAGTTTTTGAGTATTCTAGAGTCCGAATTTGAAAAGGACCCAATTGAATGAAACGTTGTACCTTTTAGGGTCTACAACTTTGTCAAAAGGAGTAATACCAGATTCCAAGTTTAAATATGATTAAATTTGAATTTAACCTGCTGACTCTAGTTTGACCAAGGTTTAATGCAAACTTAGAAATTCCTAAAGTCTATTTTATGCTCATTTTCAGAGAAAGATTATTATACCAATGTTGTGTAGTTTTTAATTATCTACAACTTTCAGATATGATGTTTTGCATGATCATGTCTTTTGGTTGCTCAAAATTTGAATTTTCCATTCAGGTCTATTTGGACAGAATTCACTAGAAGATAGAAAATGAGCTAAAACACCTTGCAAACCTTTATGCATGTCAACACACATAATACCAAAGTTATTCCTCATGAAATTTTCTACAAGTTTGTTATAGAGAGTTTGGTCCAAAACACATTATATTTTGAACTATAGTCACAAGTGCACTCAGGGTTTTGCATATTCCACTAGAAAATTTTTTTACTTCGTGATTTACTAACATATTTGTTGCTCTTCTCTAAACATCATTAAGCCAAATCCTTGACTACCGCTAATCTAATCGCGTGTTAAGACTTTCGAGATGACGGGGGCATCACAATAATTCCATCACTACCACTATAAATACCCCAAGCGCACCTGTAAGGAAAATGGCCTCTCATGCATATTTTCATAGTTGTGTTTTGGTGATTGATTGACAACCAATACTTCGACTAATGAACTTGTCTATATGCACGTTCTCCAAGGGATGACGAGAAGAAGAAAAGCCTAAGGCAAAGCTCGAAGGGCTACCCCAATGGGCCATATTTCCCAAAGGGGTGAAGAATTGAAAGCCTAGCAAGTTGTGAAGACCGTACCCTAGTTTATATGGACAGTACTATTCATCAGAGAAGCAGCTGAAGTGACCAAGGATGTAACGGACCGGATGGTACAGTCCTGAAGACCGTTCTAAGGATCAAATCATTTTGGCCAAAGGTGTGAAGATTGAATTTGTGGAGGAAATCAACAGATCGTATGGTACGGTTTGCGTAACTATACTAAACATCGGACATATTTTGCCGAAGGTGTGAAGTTTAATGAAGTGGTTGAGTTCAACATACCGGATGGTATGGTTTGTAAGACCATCCTATACATCGGACCTTCGGAGCAATGGCTAGTTGGCAAATACAATGAACCATATGGTCCGAAGTATGCTAAAGTGAATGGACCGTATTCTACGGTCCAGGCACTTTCTGGCAGACTTTTGGCTAATAGCTAGTATGTGTTTAGGGGCTATATAAGCCACCCTACCCGGACATTTCGAGTGAGTTGGAGCAATTGAGGACAAAAACAAATGTAATTCCAAGCATATCATCCACTCCAATCACCAAAAGTATGCTTAGTACATAATCTAAACTAGTTTAGAGCATAGAGAGAGTAAGCCTGTGAGTTCTTGAAGTGTAGCTTTTGAGTAGGCCCGAGCTGTCGTCGTCGCCGCCACAAGCGCCGCGCCGCCGCCACCTTCGGACGCACAAGCGTCGCTGCCACACACGCCTGCAAGGGCGGATAGACACAACACTCGATCCGGCCTTGGCGGCGGCAGATCGAGGGTGCTACAACGGATCTGGATCTAGACCTATAGGAAGGAAGCTACCATTGGCATTGAGATCTGGACCGATGGGGCCTTGCCTGCTTAGCTGACAATCGGCGTCGAGCTCTGGCAAGGCTTTTCTGCGCCATTACCAGAGATTAAAGATGAGCTAGGCTAACTTGATGCAGAGTCAATCGCCGAATAATTTAGATGCCGATTGAAATGGCTATGAATTTCAATTTTAAACATTGAACAACACTGTGGCTACTCAAAGGTGGTATGAACTCATTTTTCGAGATTGGGATCCCACAGTCATTATATTTATAGACCCAATGAGAAACAATGACCGGATTGAAATGGCTATGAATTTCAATTTTAAATACTGAACAACACTATGGCTACTCAAGGTGGTATCAACTCATTTTTCGAGATTAGGATACCAGTCATTATATTTACCAACTGACAGCTCCTTCCCCGTGCAGCGATTCATGTGAAAGGACTGTACGGATAGTTTTTCTTTATCTCCAGAGGAATGCTTATCCATCTTTGTCTATCACTATTCCAACCAACTTGACTTTATCTATAGTAACGCTATAGCGTCGTTTTGTACTATAGACAGCTCATATACCTAGCTTGCTGGAGACAGTCTTATCTCTACTATATAGACAATGAGAATTATGTAAATATTAAGCATGAGACGTACAAATGTACATAAAAGTTATAAGTTATGACCCAAAATATATCACTAATACACGTTCTTGTATGTTGAGGATGTTAGGTTCTCCGTAGTGTTTTACACCTCCGTATGTGTGCTCTCGTGATGTTAGCTTTAGAATAAGATTATAAAAGATGAAAGAATATCTTAAATCGCTACTAAATACTTTTTCCGTTCTAAAAAATTATTTTATCAAAAGAAATATTAGCATGTAGCATTAATGTTAGAGCTTTAGGCCATATGCATTTAAATCGCTACTAAATACTTTCTCCGTTCTAAAAAATTATTTTATCAAAAGAAATATTAGCATGTAGCATTAATGTTAGAGCTTTAGGCCATATGCATTTAATTGCTTATTTTTTCTTCTCAAGGCGCATGTTTATTTAGTAAGGAAATATATTTTTTGTTAAAATGCATGTACATAATTAAATGAGAGCATAATTTCTAGTTACAAATACTCCTTCCGTATTTAAATATAAATCGCGGTTGACTTTTTTTTCAAAACTTCGATCACTCGTCATATTCAAAAAAATTTACAATTTTCTATTTATTTTGTTATGATTTGTTTTATTATTGTAGAGAGTTTAAACATAGCGTTTTTTTATGTGTTTGCACAAATTTTTTAAATAAGACGAATGATTGAAAGTTTCAAAAAAATATTTAAATACGGAGGGAGTATGTCCTAAGACCATCTCTAGTGGATTGGGTTAAAAGACTGCTTACAGTAAAAACAACACTGTAACGCTATACAGACAGAGAGATAGTTAAAATAGTAAACAAGGATAGATAGACAACCCGCGAAAGATGGTCAAAGCTAGAATTGATACCATAGAAACAAATAGCTGAAATTGGCATTGGCATGTTCAACATCATCTAATCAAAATGACAATCTGAAGCCAACGTTCAAGCAATACAAGAACCGATCCAAATTTAATTTGGCAGGGTCTTAACAGCACAACCAGATTCCATTTACGAGAGCCTCATCATCGATAACGGTGCGGCAAGCGTTGTCTACAAAATTGAAGGCCGAGACACCAGTAGCAATGATATAGCTTAGGCATCAATAACGACCAGCAGCGCTAACAAAAGCATCGATTGACCACGCAGTTATCACATCAGTTCACAGCTTCAGCATAGATTTTACGCACAAGGTCATAAGACACAAAAGCAGTAAGCAATAAGCATTACATTACATTGTCTGATAACACAGTTATTCACTCTTGTACCAGAGACAGTCTGCATGACTTGAAATACCAAACATTGCCTTGTCTTAATGCTGCTCTGCAACAAAGTTATTTCTTGCCACGCAGTTTTGTTCCCAGGGCTCTCTCGAGCTTGCTAATGATCTGCTGGTTGGGGATAGCCTTGCCCGACTCATACTCCTGGATCACCTGTGGCTTTTCATTGATCATCTGTTACAAACAGCAAATTCATCTTGTTAAAAGGACAAACAAGGATCAAGCTACTTGGCTAATAAATAATAGAACTCTGAAAGTTCACACGGACCTGAGCTAACTGTGCCTGGGTCATCTTCTTATCTAGCCTTGCTTGCATTAGGTTTTTCTTCAGGTCACTTGGGACACGCTCATCTAGCACCAAACGAGGAGAGCAGGGTTATAATCAGAATACTATTCATGAAATAAAATTCATGTAGAAAGCATGGTGCTATCTTCTGCATAAAAATATATTGCATAACACATGGAATCCAAATAGATGCGCAGAAACACAAAGATGCATTCTGTTCCAGACAATCGTTCGTTAGCAGGCTCAATGCTACACCATTACTTCTAGAGAAAAATTGAAGTTACATGTGTAGCTTTGGATTCATAATAGGTTGAGACATGCAGAAAGTGATATCCGGTCATGAATTCCTTCTGTATATATACATTTTCAGTTAACATGCAAAATCTTAGAAAATGACAGATCCTAAACTTGAGCCCTTGTATGGATCCAGACAAAAAATATCAACCTAAACAGGCCAAGACAGAAAGGAGTATGTCATGTGTTCAGATACCGATAAAGATTGCTACTGGAAAATGGCAGCCTGTCAAAGACTTTATGCTGAAATAACTTACGGAGTATTACACAATCCACCGCAACCAACATACACGACTCCAACCAACAATAGATAATTCAACTATTTTTAGTAGTCTAACTGTAGACCTCATACAAATCACAAAAGTTGCATTGCTGCCATGTCATCCTTCAACTACAGAACGGATCATATCCCTATGATGGCCATTGCATTGGACCGCAGCTTAATAGACTGATACAGATTTCTCATGACATGGGGATCATTAAAAAGCAGTGTTGCCCTGACCATAAACTTCTTTTCCAATAGTAGCATAGACAAAAGCAGATGCATTCTAATTTCTAACCATTGAGAAGCTAGTACCCATGCCAAACTAAATGAAATCAAATATGTGGACAGGCACTAGGCTGAAGCAAATCACTGAGACTTGATTGGTGAAACTAGAAATAGGGAAAGCGTGCGTCTTCATTTGCGCATTAAGGTTAGTCCCAGTGCATCATATCATACGCATCAATTAGATGCTACATATGATTTTTCACTTATGTACCAAAGGAGTTTCTCCATCATAACTCGTAAGTAGATTGATCACTCGTGAAAGACACTCGTAAGAAAATTGCTACTGAAGCTTCAAAAAATCCACCAGGATATACTCATCCGATAAGGCATGTCAATTTTAATAACTAAGTTTCAATAGAAACTTGAAAACTATAATAACAAATACTCCTATATTATACAACGGCGCGAGCAAATAGGCACATCAATTGAAAGTACCGTATGTTATCAAGGGTAATACAACAAACAAAACTGTAGCCAACCCAAACACTGTAACAGCATAGCAACAGCCTGGCCTGGCTGCATAAAGCACTGTAACAGCAGACTGTTTGACTGTGTAAACAGCCAGCTGCAGCCAAAACAATCAGAACCGACCGGACCCTGTATTTCAGAACTTGCTCCCTTAACTAAATCAAGGTCATCAGAAAATCTAATCTATGCACAAAGTGTCAGAACATACAATCACTCAATAACAGGATTACCCTATTAAGCACATATATGCTTTGCCATAACCTGCATAATAACTAGAAACATGGAAACAGTGGATGTCAAATGACAATTAAACAGTTGTGCATGCGCAACAGATACTACATTCCCAACACCAATGTAGTGTAGCAAACAAAAGTAAGTCAGCATCGGTAATGACATAGGTGGCTTTAGCACTAGGTGTTGCATCCAGTCTACGGGAAGAGAACTGCGAGATAACTGAACATGAACATAGCTCCTACATAATTACTAACCATTCAAATTTCAATATGAACCAAGGCCCAATTTATCTATTGGGCGACAACTACTAAGGCCTAAGCAACCGAGAGTCTATCAAATTGTTCATAAACGAGATGGTGGGGGACATGATTGCTCACGGGCGAGGTTCTCGGTGTCATCGTCGAGGCGCTTGGTGTTGAGAGATGTTCCACTGGACGCCGCCTTATTGGTCCCAGCGTTGTCTGCAAACAAGAGAAAGTTGTCAAACACAGATCAAGCATACTCGGCGACAAGGTACTAAACAGATTACTTGACGAGGAAAAGAATAGTAGCAAAAACAAAACAGTGGAAGCCACCAGCATGAAAGATGAACAAAACCGATCGAATCTTCATCAAACCCTAGGCGGCAAAAAGGAGGAAAATCCCCCAAACCAACTGCACAAACAAAGTAATCGAAGAACAAGTTAAAAGAACGAAACCCTAATCGTCGAATCCCATCAATCGAACAGCACAACCGGCAGCGAAACCGAAATCCGAGCGTCGATTTAGAACGGGGGAAAAGGAGGGATCAGCCGAAAGCATCGAAAACACCTACACTTCTTCATGGTCTCGATCTCAGCGCCGGCGCGGCGCGCGGCGTTGACGGCTTTCTCATCCTTCTTGGCGGCGGCGGTAGGCGCCTTCTTCCGCACCACCACCGGCTCCCAGTCCTGCCTGATCGGGCCTGTCCCCGCCATCCCCCTCTCGCTCCTTTGCTGTTTCTGACTCTACGGTCCCCACACGAAGCCGCTCAAGGGTCTCCCCCTCTTCTCCCTCTCTCTCAAGACGCAACGCAACTCAAACTGAAGGGCACGCGAGAAGTGGTGGGGGCGGAGGAGAGGACCAAGAAGATATGGAAGCGGAAGGGGAAGCTTCTGGAGTCGCAATCCGGGGGAATCATGTGCGCGAGAGGGAAAAACAGATGACATGTGGGACCGGACGTGCCAGGACCGGTATGTCAGTGAAGATTCCTTGGGGGACTTCGGTATGCCAGATATTTTCCCACCCCCGTCGTAACTCGTAAGGCTGGTCCTCTTGTTTGGATAAGGTTCGGGCCTGTCATTCGTATGTACAAATCCCGGCCCATAAGGACGAACGGGCCCAACTGGTGCTTTAGGGCCAGATTGCGTTTGGATCCGGGGGAGCCCTTTTATCCTTCTCCCGAGCTGTGGTTAAAATTTAGTCCCATCACATCAAATATTTGGATGCTAGTTAGAAATATTAAATATAATCTAATTATAAAACGAATTACACAGACGTAAACGGAGAGACGAATTTATTAAGCCTAATTAATCCATAATTATCAAATGTGATGCTACTGTAACCATTTGCTAATCATGAATTAATTAGGCTTAATAAATTCGTATCACCGTTTACTCCTTATCTGTATAATTAGTTTTATAATTAGACTATATTTAATATTTCCAACTACCACCAAACATCTGATATGACGTAGGCTAAATTTTAGCTCTGGATCCAAACATCCCCTGAGGCTATTCTCACCCACAAGTCTATCCAACCGTCTATATTTCAAACTTAAATGCGTATAGTGCAACTTTTCTATTCACTCGCAAATGACAGTACGTTGCAACGGGGAAAAAAAAATCTTAAGCACATCTTGGTCAATACATATAAATATAGCCCCGTGAATAAATTCCACTCGTATTGTTTTGACATTTTTTGTTGGCTGCGAGTGAATTTTAGGTGGTATCAGTTGGGTCTATTTTCGCATGGGCTGCTTCTGCAGGTACGAATGGACTCGCAAATAAATTTCATGTCGACGACTCCCATTGAGTGTGAGCGAATTTTTGGGTGATGTTATTTAGGTTGGAAAGGTTGTCATTTTAGCTTTCCATCAATACATTGTAACATCCCAAAAATTAGGACCGGGAATTTTATTCTAAATCTTATCGTAATTCAAAATCAATTCTTCGAAAACCGTGGTTGTTTTGCCTGTTTGTTTGAGTACGCTAATACGAGCTCAACAAAAATCTCCAAATGCTCCAAATATCCTTCACACCCCTACACCAAATTCTACCAAAATTCGAAATCCAAATTCCAAAATCAAAGTCAAAATCAGGGAAAATCCGCTTCCCTTCCCCTTCTTCCCTCGGCCCAGCCTACCCCGCCGGCTCGCTCCCTCCTCCACCTGGGCTGTCAGGTCGCCCCAGCCCAATCCGCCCCCATCCCCCCTCCTACTCTCTCTATCACGCGGGCCCCGCCCATCAGCGTCACACCCCTTCCTCCTTTGGCCAGACGTGCACCGCGACATCGCAGCCCCAGCCCCGCTCGGCCCCATCCCGACGCGTCTCGCCCGCGCACCTCCGCGCCACGCATGCCTAGCATCTCCCCGCCACGCCGCTGCCAGTCCCTACCAGACCCTGCCGCATCTCCACACCACAATGCCACCGTCGCGCCAAGCCACCTCCCTCCAACTATAAGTAGCCCATCCCGCCGCTCGTCGTCCTGCCGCTATGCGTCCCGCACCTCGCCGAACTCTGCACCTCCACGACCGGCCCCCGGCACCCCCGGGCATCGCAAGCCGCAAACGCACCCCTCCCGTTTCCATCCACGCCGAGCTCGCAGCTCTGGCAAGCTCCCCCTTTGTCGCCAGCCAAATCCCACCTCCCCACTAGGCCATTGCTCAATTTCCCCCGCCAGAACCTCCGATCTGCCACCATCTACCTCGCGGACGTCTCATCGCCACCGTTACACCCTCCACCAGTCCCACCGCCACACGAGAAATCCCTCACCGCCGACACACACCTGCAACGCCACTTCGCGGAAACCCCACCTCTAGCCGCCTACCCACGACGCTGACCCAGTCACCCGGTTCGCCACCTCGCATTGGTGCTCCCGCCGGTGACCTTGTCACTGGGACCGTCGCCAGCGATGAGAACCGCCGGTGAGCTGCCTTGGACCCGCTCAACCAGTTCGTGACTAGCTCGGCTGGTCCGTGTGCGGTCGCTCCCCTCTAATGTCGTCACCCCTCTAAGCCGCTGCCATGTGGGCCCAGGACAGACGGCGCTGTGCGCCGTCCTCGTCCCGTTGGGCCGGCCCAGTTGGTCATGCTGCGCGTGGGCCGAAAGGGCCGAAACCTTCCTCGGCCCAAGTTTCCTCCCCCGTAGGCCAAAAGCAGTGTTCGCCTAAGAAAAAGTCCAAGTCTACCCCCTGAACTTTCCAAAAAGCCTATTGCTACCCCCTTGCCACTATATACTCCATAACATCTTCGTCCCAACTCCGCTTTAAGCGATTCTTGTGCCTAAATTCATCTAAAATCAAGCCCTATCTGGTCGTACACTTCATATAATCATTCCTCTAGCCGGAAGCTGCTGTCATGCCACCATGATGTCGTCCTACGCCCAGTCAGTTCTTCACACCAGTCGCACAAATATTGTGAGCCTGGTGCTTGATGCCGTTGCCCTCCTACTATTCATAAACTCAAAAGGTTCCTATCTTGGTCTCTCTAAACCCCGTTCTAGATGATTCCAATCTCTAAAACTGTCCCCGCCGATCGCATCTCATCAAGCCCTACTCTTTCATCGCTACCTCCTATAGAAAACCCCCACCATGACACCAGATGCAACCGCCATCTCGTCGCTTCTGTTTTCACTCCAACCATTGCTACCCACTACCGTGACGATTCCACAATGACCGCTACCGTGCCCAGCCAATCACGACACGATCCCCCACACCGAATAAAATTTGCACGTTTTGCTTGCTAAGGAAACCCTGTAAAATATAGCCACCTAAGCCTATCTAGAAATAGCGCACATATGTGGGATCACTCATATAATTATATCTATCATAATCTTGACTTTGAGATGGATAATGGTTGTGGAATTTGATGGGTTGTGGGATATGGAAGAGTGGATGTGTTTGTAAAATAAAATGAGGAAGAAGCCCAGCAAACGACCCACGGGTCGGGATACGCTATTTTTAGGGCAGGGTTTGAACGAGTAACTTAGCAGATCGCGGTTACCCCAGTCTCAGACTTTGTGGAGGAGGCTGGGTAAGTGGATGCTCGCGGTGTCAAGCAATGGAAAGGTGGAATGGTTCTACCTGCGCTCTATAAGGACCGAGTTGATTTTCATCTTGCCTAACTAACTCTTAGTACAACCACTCGCTCTGTATGAGGCATTGGCTAGGCCCAAACAAGAAAGGATAGTCTAGCGGCAGCTGTGTTGGCGCACAAGGGTGAAGGAAAGGGGTTGTGTGTCATGGGGGTACCACGGGATACCAGAGTGACTCAGTGGCCCTGATCATTAAAGCACTTCAAGACCATGAAGTAATGACAAAGGCTGGTTTGGAATTCGGACGCTTATTTGGTCATAAGCAGTCGCTGAGTCCAACTTGTGAGAATTAGTACAACCTCTGATCAGAGTAAAACCTATTCGAATAGTCCGAGTCCACTGGTATGGATGAGTTACGGCTTGGTTTTTCAATTAGCAGATTTTCATAAACTAAAATAGTTGGTTTGGCCTGGAATGAAATGGTTTTGATGTTGAAGCTACGGGGTAAAACCCAGTAGCGATGTGAAAAATGTGTTGGCAGATACGCCTTGAGCCATGTGAATTGGCAAGTCCAGTGGCAACCTTTCTGAGAAAAAACCCTGTTTTCAGAAAGAATAAAACTTGGTATCCAGCTCGAACCTGCATACAATATGCAAACTCTCCCTGAGATCCAGATATATCCTAGCATGTAGATGTAGCCATACCCCTACCTGTATGGAGAAAGGTGGGCTGCTGAGTATGTATGTACTCACCCTTGCTTTGTTGATATTTTTTCAGTGAAGATGATGTAGTTATCATATATTTAGACGATTAAGGGTTACGATCTGTTTCCCAACTACGATGTGTGGAAGTTTGGGTCTACGTTTTATATTCTGCTACTTAGTTTCAGGGCTGCACCCTTTTGTTGTCCGACCCGCTAGGGTGGATCTGTATCACTCTGTTGTAAGAATGTGATTAGCAAACCCTAGGATGGTAATAAAGCACATTTTAGTCCCAGTATGGAAACTGGAATGCTTCATATATATGACGTCGAAAATAGAGTAGTATGAGACCTCGGCGTCCGTTTTCGCGTGGGCTCCTCTACGGTCTGAATCAGGCTCACAAATAAATTCCACGTCATATTTTTTTTGATGATTTCCGTTGACTGCCAACGAATTTTACAGTGATGTCAGTTGGGTTAGAAATATCATCATTTTATTTTTCCATCGATATATAGAATGTCGAAAACGGAGCCCATATGAGATCGGAGCGTCCATTTTCACGTAGCCTGCTCCTCTGATCCGAATCAGGGTTGCGAATAGATTCAACTTGCGCCAAACGGGATCCACGTGTAAGAAATGTAAGGTTGGACCGTAGAATCACTTTGTTTTTTATTACTATACTAGGTAGACTAGTAGACATGCACGTGGCACGCATGTATGAACAAGATTGTTGGAAATTATACAAACTTTTTTTGTAATTTATAATTGTAGTATCTATGATATCCTAATGGTACAGCATAATCAAAAGTCTTTGCCCCGAATAATAGTGATAATTACCTTCTCCATGTTGAAGGAATAAAGGCAATATTCCTCGTTGTGCTAAAACGGCACCGGAACCTGCTATGTAAATCCATTATTTATTAAGTGACATAAATAAAAAAACAAATGTGAGTATATGTTAATTCTCTAGGATATTCAAACTCTACCAGCCTGCAAACTGTTGCTCCAATTCTAATGATAGGGCTGAAAGCAAAAATTTCCTTTGGCTGGTTATTTCAAATCTATTGGCACGATTCTTATACCATTTTCGGTAATTGCTTTGGAACATTCAAGTAACAAACTGAATTTATTAAAATGATAAATGTATGGTGGAATTTATAAACATACACATAGTCGCACATTTGTGAGGTAGCACAATGGTTCTCTAAGTAACATAACTTCTTCACTCGAGAATATGCGCACCCTGAAATTGAAAAAGTCAATTCCCATATGTTTATCTTAACGAAGCACATCTTAAGCACTCCTAGTGTTATGCTTATATTGTATGGCATAGAGTTTAGTACCCATTCTTTCCATGGAAATGCATGTCACTTGTTAAAAGACAGCACCAACATACCAGTGTAGTAGCCGCAATAAAATTGAGCAGATAGAATGTACGTGTAGGACCGGGATGTGCGACTAGAGAGGGTGAATAGTAGCACTTGAAAACTCGAAATCACGACCCCTAAACTTGGTGCTCTGAAACCTCACAAGAAACCATGCTAGACATCGTCCATTGAACAGATACGTGTCTAGCAAGCACAAGTTGCCATCCACTGAACGGATACACACCAAGCGAGAAAGAGCAAGCAACTCAACGACCACACAGATCACAAGTCACCATAAGCACCGAAACTTGCGAGTTCACCACTCGACGCTTACCGCACCGAAATGCAACTTACTAGAACACATCAAGCAAAGAGTATGATCAGACAGTGGGAAAAGCAAATCCAACACAAAAATACAGTGGAAAAACGAAATATCAGAAAAGGGGCAGCTGCCCTAGCCTCACCAGAATGTTCAGCGCCTGGTGCCGGACTGTTCGGTGAGACTGGATAGTCCGGTGGCCGCTGCCAGACTGTCCGATTGGAACACCCCGGGTAGACCCCACACCGGACTGTCTGGTATGAGCTGCCGGACTGTCTGGTGGGACCGGATAGTATGGTGGTTGTATCGGATAGTCTGGTACAGTCGCAGAAAATGAGTTTTCAAGATCTGATCAAATCTTATCCAAACTTCACCAGATTTTGGCACAGGCTATCTATACCCTATTCCAAAGTTATTCTGAAAAGATTAACTAAAAATGACCAAGGGATTAGCGGAAATTTTAGATCTTGTGAGAAGGCAATCTTTGGGCAAGAAAGAGAAAACTCAAGAAGAACTTGTTCGTGGCAATCCTGCGGGATTGAGATGAACTAAGTCATAATCTCCACGTCCTAGCAAGTCCAAAAGAGCCAAAACAATAGGATTAACACGTGGGCAAAGCAAATCACCAAAAACCTCTGAGTTTCATCCAAAATCCAAACTAGAAAGGGGGGAAAGAGATGGCTGCACACATGAACACAAATTGGGGACAAATCTTCCTTGTATTTGAGGTGGAAATATGTTCTTACAAGGTTCCTCACAGCCTACCACCCTTCATCCTCCCACTAATGCAAAGTACTTGTTTTGGGGATTCCAAATCCTAGATTAGCACCCGATTTTCACTCTAAACACTTGGCTGGTTGGAAAGCTAAGCCTAGGGTTTCTAGAGGTGAAAAAGTCACTTAAATGACTAGCCACTTAGGTATTTATAGCTCAGGCCTAACTGACTCAGTTTACTCTAAGATCCCTATATTATAGAAACTCCCCTAGGGGCTAAACTGGAAAAGACCCAACTTTCTCGAGGAGGGATGACCGTGATGGAGTCTTGATCTTCTTCGGTTGCACGCAATCTTCTGGATGACGTCCACGTGGCCAGTAGTCCAAATCCACCGATCGATCCCCGATTTTGAAGTCAGAATCCGGGAAACTTTAGGGGTTCCTTCCTGGGCCTGGAACTACCCACTCCATTCTATCTCGTTGAGAATTGAGCCCATTCACCAAGTCTTGGTAACTTGGTGTTAGGGTGGCGGATTTGAGTGAATCTGCCATCGCCCTTGCATGTCTTCGCGCCATGCACTCGGGTTGGACCACCGTGGCACCCGGCATCCCCTGTCCATCGGGGTCACCTCGCAGTCCTTCGGAGGTCTTACACTTGCCATCGCAGTGCCGCTCCTCCATGTACCGAAGTCCCATGGCCGACCGACACTGAGCATGCCTCCTGTCCTTCGAAGGACTTTCTTCTCCGACTACCTCCAGTCCATCGGAGGGCTGTCCTTCTAGGTCTTGAGTTCTGTTGACAATCACTCATCACTTCAGAGGCAATGGAGCCTGTTCATTGGCTCTCAATCTCCCCCATGATGAGTGCATTCTGAACACCTTCAACCTGTAACCTGAAATAGAACAAAGACAAGAAGAAAAGCATAAAACCAAAAAGAAAGAAGAAAAGAAGAAAGTTGCTCAAGATGCCCAAAAGCCAAACACAAGCAAAGAAGGGAAAATTGAGACAACAAAAACAAAACCAAAGATCGACCCCCTAAGACAAGGACAACCCCCCAATGCAATGGATCAAACTAAAGCATGACCCCTCAAGAAAGGGGCAAACCGGCTCAACACAATCATGCTTAGGCAAAGCATTGGCTCCTCCAGAAAGAGGCAAAAGGCTCAACGCACCAATGCAAGAGCATGCAAAGCTCAAACTCCCCCTGAAATGCATCCTCACAAATGTAAGATGAATGCACAACTCCCCCTCAACTAGTTCTCTCCAGAATTCTCCCCCTTGGTCCATGAACTCCCCCTGGGAACAATAATCTCTCCCCCTTGTTGACAATGTACACATCAAGGGTTCGTAGAACTCAACTCCCCTTCAAAATATGCCATGAAATGCAGGAAGTGTACCAAGAAGAGCTCAGCAAAGATGAAAAGCTAGTAAATACAAATTCTAGCATACAGAGCAAGTGAGGGCAAGAAAGCATGCAAACAAGCTCGATTGAATCTATCATACAGATCGGGAGCATGTTTTTCAGGGTTGTATAAAAGAAAGCATCACCATCATGAATAGCATCTAGCAAGGTAGGCATGAACAGCAAGATGCTAGCAATACATACAAGGTGTGCTACTCTCAACCAAAGCATATACAATAGGCCATAAGCAATTTCGAGACTTGCAAATTTCATATTTAGCAACTTGTAGCTTCATGCAAGTTAGATCATGTGCAAGGGATTATTCACTTGTCTTAGCCACTTCTTACCAACCAATGCCAATCCTAGGTTTAGAGAACCTTCAGAAACTTAAGACAAGGTTTTGGTCATACACAGCCTAGTCCAAGTTCATGCCAAAGTACAAAGGCAAGCTACTCAAACTAGATCAGTGTGACAAAAGAACCCACCTGGATCTTTTCAATTCAGCTCATAAGACACAACTTGTATACAGATTTAGTTCAGAGTTTCGATTTTAAGCAAGGTGTCATAAATGTTTAGGCAACAACTTAACAAAGGCATACGGCTAGTATATCCAAGCATGAAAAGCTAGATAGCATAGCATTCAACATTCAACACATGCTAGGTAGCCAAGTCAAGTGGTGATCATGGTTTTTGATTTTCAAGAAATAAAGGTGACTTAGCTCACAGAAGATATTAGACAGATTCAAGGAGCTTAGCTAACCATGATCGTGCAAGCACTGTACAGTCTAGCATAAGCAAGTACTAACTAGTCATTCCAGAAGAGCTCCAGTGCTAGTGAAGTAAAAATGTATATGATACAATGCAACGCATGATATGATATAGAATCCAAGAAAAACAAAGAAAAGCAAAGAGAAAGCAAATCAAAAACCTAAACTACAGCATAGCTACCCCAAACTAAAAGGGATAGCAAATACCAAGCTCCCCACACAAGCGAGCAAACGCGCTAAGCTCTAAGGGCTTGGTGAAGATATAGGCCAATTGGTTCTCGGTTTCCACATAGATCAGGTCTATATCTCCCTTCTCATAGTGATCTCTCAGGAAGTGAAACCTCATGTCTATGTGTTTGGTTCTAGAGTGCAAGACGGAGTTCTTAGCTACAGAAATAGCAGAAATAGAGTCTACTAGGAGAGGGATCTTTCTAAAACTCAGGCCAAAGTCACTTCAGGGTAGTTTTCATCCAAAGTGGCTGGGAGCAGCAACTAGCGGCAACAACGTTTTCAGCTTATGTAGTGGAAGTGGGTATGCTAGATTGCTTGCGCTGAGGACCAAGAAACAAGAGAAGAATCGAGAAACTGGCAGGTGCCGGAAGTAGACTTGTGCTCCAGCCGACAACCTGCAAAGTCAGCATCCGAAAACCCTAAGAGAGAGTGTCGAAGCTAAAGAGAACCAAAGACCAAACTCAGGAATGTGTTTTCAGGTACCTCAAGATGCGCTTCACCGCTTGATGGTGTGATGTCCTCGGCGAGGCCTGAATACGCGAACAAAGACAAATCGCGAACTAAATGTCCGGCCTAGTCGCCGTCAGGTACAAACATGAGCCGATCATCCCTTGGTACTCCCTCTGGTCCACTGCCTCCCCTTCTTCATCTGCATAAAGTGCCATTTGTGTTGACATGGGAGTCGACATAGACTTGGAGTCTCCCATATCAAACTTCTTCAGAATGTCCTTCGTGTACTTGGCTTGATGGATAAAGGTTCCTTCACGGCCTTGCTTGATTTGCAGTCCAAAGAAAAACTGCAACTCTCCCTTCATGCTCATCTCAAACTCCTTCGACATCTGCTCAGAAAACTTGGTAACAAGAGGGTGAGATGAGCCACCAAAGATGATATCATCCATGTATATCTGGACAATAAGAAGATCACTGCCATGCTTGAGGAGAAACAAGGTCTTATCAACACTCACCATTTTTAAACACTATTTTAGAAAAAAAGGTTTTCAATCTATCATACCAGGCTCTAGGGGCTTGCTTCAAACCATACAAGGCTTTTTGCAATTTGTAAACATGGTTAGGGTGTTTAGTATTTTCAAATCCAGGGGGTTGCTTTACATAAACTTCTTCCTGAATAATGCCATTCAGAAAAGCAGACTTCACATCCATTTGAAAAAGCTTAAAGCCTATGGAAGTTTCAAAGGCTAAGAGAATACTTATATCTTCCAGGCGTGCAACTGGAGCAAACGTTTCCTCATAGTTTATCCCCTCTTTTTGACAAAAACCCTGAGCCACAAGTCTAGCCTTGTTCCGCACAGCAATGCCACCCTTCCCTTGCTTATTTTTGAAAACCCATTTTGTACCAATAGGATTGCATTATGGCGGTGGCTCTACTAAAACCCAAACCTCATTCCTCTCAAAGTTTTCTAACTCCTCATGCATGGCATTATCCTAATTACCGTCAGAAAGAGCGTGTCCAACATCCTTGGGCTCAAAAGAAGCAATAAATGCAGCATGGGCAAAAAAAGCGATAGAACTTGTCTGGGACCTCAAGGTCCTCACATGCAAATCACCAATGATCTTGTGTGGAGGGTGATCCCATTGGACCTACCGAGATGGAACAATCTCAGAGGTCACCTCCCCTGAGTCCTCAGTGGGACCAGCCTCTGCTCAAGCTTGTAGTCGGGTGAGCGAGGAGGAAGCCATCGGCAAGGGTCCTCCTTCGTCTTCAGAGCTTGTAGCAGAGGGGGCAGGAGCTGCAGCTGGTGCAGTGGCTCCTGCATCACCAGCATCTACTTGACCTTCCTCATCTCCAAAGATGGGAGAGCCTTCTTCATCATCACCTGAAAGCTCAAATGCAGGGGTTTTACAAGGCATAGATTCATCGAATGAAACCTCACAGGTCTCTTCCACTTGTTTGGTATCAAGGATCCACACTCTATATGCTCTAGAGCCAGAGGCGTACCCAAGGGAAATGCCATCCAAGCAGCGAGATTCAAATTTGTCCAAATGCCCCCTTTTTTAGCACAAAGCATGTGCAGCCAAATGCACGTAGGTGCTTGACGCTGGGCTGTCTACCAAACCGTAGCTCGTACAATGTCTTTCCTAAGAAAGCTCATAGGAAAATGCGGTTGGCAATGTAACAGGCCGTATTCATAGCCTCAGCCCAAAAGTATCGCGGAGTCCTATGATCATTTAGCATCGTCCGAGCCATCTCAACGAGTGTGTGGTTCTTTCGTTCCACAACACCATTGTGAGGTGGGGTATAAGGAGAATGAATTGGTGTTCAAGACCTATGTCAGGACAGAAGGTTTCAAATCTAGAGTTTCAAAATTCTCCGCCATTATCGCTGCGGATAGCCCTCATGGCCTTATGACTCTCATTTCTTGACCTCAAGACCAGAACCTGAATAAAACCGAAAGCCTCATCTTTGAACTCCATGAAGAACACCCATGAAAAGCGAGAAAAGTAGTCTACTACAACAATCACATACCACTTCCCACTGATCGACTGTACCCGAGTAGGACCAACCGTGTCCATATGCAACAACTCGCCCGGGTAAGAGGTCATAACCTAATTAACAGGAACATGAGAAGCAGCAACCATCTTGCCATGATGACAAGGGTGGCACACTAAGTCCTTTTCTGCTTTCAAATTGGGCATTCCTCGGATCAGACCCATCGAGCTCAACCTGACTAGCAGATCAAAACTCAAATGGCCTCCTATGCCACTTCCAGATATCGGCAGAAGGACTAGCTACCAAACACCGAGGAGGGCCATAAATAGATGCAAGGTGGACCTTAAAAACCTGCCCATAGGGCAAAATCCAACAAATAAGGTTTTTCTTAGCATCAAGCACACAAGAAGAACCCTCCTTAAAGTGAACCTCAAACCCTTTCTTGAGAAGTTGCGAGACATAAACCAAATTGAAACCCAAACTCCTCACCAAAGCAACTTCTCTCAAGGAAAGCTTGGCAGAAAGCAAAACACCACCAACACCCAACACTTCACCTTGACCATTATCCCCGAATGTGATGTACTCCTTGGTGCTCATGGGGTTGAGGCTGGAGAACCATCTGCTGTGCCCTATCATGTGCCTAGAGCAACCGGAGTCCATGATCCGTATGTCCTCCAGGCATCGATCCTGCAAAATCAAGGAAAGCAAGAGTGAGCAAACGATCCGGCACTAGGGTTAGTGAAACTGTTGAACCAGTGCCGAGCCATCTGCTCAAAAGTGGGGTAAACACAGTCAAAGTAAGAATCACGATGATCTGGGTAACCACGACCTCCAAAGTGTGGACTCACAAACCCTCTACCAAAGCCTTAGTCATGAGGGCATAGTTGCACTGAAAATGACTAGGAGCTCGGCTGGCAAAGCGTCTCTCACCACTAGGAGCACAGGCTTGAAAACCACCTCCTCTCTCACCATGAGCAAAGCGGTCTCTCATCTCACCGTGATGGGGAGGATCCTGTCTACCACCTTGGTAGAACTGATCTTGGTTCCCCAGCCTCTCTCCTGCCTCTCAACCCACTTCCTCCTGAAGCAAAACTCCTCCAAGTGACCATTCCACTAGCAAAATTCACAGTCGTAGACAGGTCCCCTAGGCATAGGTTGGAGCTGAATTGTAGGCTTCTGGTGTGGTGGTTGTTTGGTCTTGGGTGGTGTAGGCTATTGGACTTGCTTCTTGCTTGAAGGCTTAAGCACTTCTTCCACTATCTTATCCAGCTTGGTCTTTGGTGGCTTGGGTGTCCAGTATGACTTCCTTGGGGCAGCCTTGAGAGGCTCATGGTAAGCCCCATCAATAGTAGAACTAGGCTGGGGAGATGCAGTGTTAAGGTTGATTGGGGGCACTTCTTCTCACCCGAGGTACTACACTCTCCTAACCCAAGTCCAATCGTGTCACCTTCACCATGCTTGTTCCCTATATGATCATCCTAAGCTGAGGTTCTCTAGCATACATCTAGCTCAGCACCTCTCTCAACCTACAGTTGTCCTCTTCAAGGATCAATTTCTCCTCTCTTAGATCCACTAAACTAAAGTCTGGGCAGCACAAGTGTTACAGTCTAGAGAGGGAATCACAGGAGCAGACTTCTCAAGCTTCCTAATGGTGGCATCCTTCTCCACCAACTGCAATCTCAAAGTGAGACAGTTCTCACATGTGTCATGGGGTGCTGAAAGCACATCAACGGTCAGCTCTCACCTGCCCAAGCTCACTCCTCAAAGTAGGACATATCATGCACGCACCCAAAAGCGTGGGTCTAGCCCTAAGCTCTTATAGCTCCTTGAGCTGCACCTCACACTTCACCTTTAGCTCAACTATGTCAACTGCTAGGTGGGGGCAGGACTCACACTCAGGCTCTTCACTCAAGGTAGGCTCATCCAATTTAGACTGGAGCTTGCCTATCCCAACCTTTAGCCTATCCATCTCCTCTACCTGATGAGCATACTTGCTCTTCTGCTCAGAAAAGTCACTCATCATGGACTCACAGGTTGGGCACTCAAACTCACTTGGTTGGACTTGCAACTCTTCAGTCTCTCAATCTCAGCCAAAGCATCAGCAAGCTTGGCTTTCTGCTTTTGCATCTTCTTGGATGCCTTCTCCAACATCTTAACCTAGGCTTTCAACTCACGACTATTCTTTTCCAACATCTCAAGTATCTCAGCTTGCTCGAGAGTTACCTCGTCATCAGAGGAGTCATTGTCAGCTGCCCTTGTCGTCCTTGTCCTTAAGTGCCATGGAGCAAAACGATCTCCGGTTCATCTTATGCTTGCCCTTGGACTTGGTGGAGATGAAGCAAAGGTCAGTTGGACTGCCTTGATCCCTCCTCTTGTCCTGCTTGGTGACGATCTCCTCATCGCTTGAACTTGATGAGGACGAGGAGGAAGAGGATGTTCCGCTGCAAAGACCACCAAGCTCGGCGAAGAAGGCCTTGTCCCGCTTCCAGTTGTCCTTCTGGTAGCTCTTGAAAGCCTTCCTAGACTTCTTGATCTTACCGGAGGGGTGCTTGGCGTGGTCGCGCTTGCCGTAGTCATGCTTGCCAGAGAGGTACTTGTTGGAGTCGCGGGAGTGGCTCTTGCCCTTCTTGTAGTAGTCATTCTGCTTGTTCGGACACTCGACAATGAAGTGGCCGACCTCTTCCCACTCAAAGCATTTGAGCCTCTCGCCCCTCTTCTTGCTCATTCGGTTGTCATAGGCGCGCTGAAAGTGACTAGACACCAAACAGAGCTCTTCATCCCCAAGTGATGTTAACTGCTCCTCTGTCACAGACAACAAAGCAGAAAACAGAAAAACCTAAAGTAGGGGGGGAGGTGTTGTCGCAAGATTTCGACAAAAATTATGCTCTATTTTTATATGATTTTATATCTTTTCGGGAGTTAATCTCATGATTTAGTCTTGTTTTGCTAACAAATAACCCCGTTTTCGAGAATGCTCTTTGTTTTCGTGCAATATTAATTTTTGCAGGAAAATAGGGAATAATTGAGATAATTTTGAGGATTTCTCGAAGAAAATATTTATGCTAATATGAGCGGGCTTTAGAATAAGGGCTGATTGAAGCTCAATTGAAGGTTGAAGCCCAATAACGAGGAAGTTCTAGAAGATAAAGATTGATTGAAGGACTAAATCCTGAAATATTCTCGGAATTCATGACAACAGCACCTTGTGGACCTAATTCAGAGACTTTAACGACATCAAATGAAGAAAGTTTGAATACCAAAGTTGTAGATCTCTTCGAGCTCTATAGTTTAGAGTCTGAGTTTGACTTATTTGGACTTCGGAAGAGGGAGTTATGCTCGAAATACTACAAGCTATAGAATATGGAGAGTTCAATTTCGGGAAGGACAAGGATGAAGACTTCGTTACCAAGCAAAGGAGTATGTGGACAACTGGGACTCTTCTAGAAACTTGTATGTACATAGAAATAGGTGTTTTAGGTGTCTTAGGACTCTTAGAACCGACCTATTAGATTCCATGTATAGGGTTCCCTTCGGGGTATAAAAGGAGAGCCTCTAAGGGGGAGAGGCATCATTGTTCACCACCAAATCATTGTAAGTCGAGAGTCTAGGCCAGAGTTCGAGGGCAAAAGGCATTCAACTCGGTGAGAAGGACATCTCACTGAAAGGAGGAAGCAAGAGGAGGCAGAACCCAGGGGGGTCGGCCGACCTCTGGTGTTCCGAGGGTGGATCGAGTTCAACTTCTGTCGAGTTCTTTGTCGAGTCCGTCTTGACGATTATGCTTCAAAGTTTACTGATGTAACTCGAGTAATTTCTCGTACTTCTTATGTTACTTTGATAAAACCTTGATGTTTGATCAATAAAGTTTGTCTTTTAGACTTAGCTTCTTGTTCATGCATGATTTATGATCCATAGCTTTGTAATGATTATGTTGCCTGGCCAAGGTTAAAATATTTTCATGTTCTTTTAGTAGATCTTTTTACTTTAATTAGTTGATTGAATCAGCTGATGCTTAGAGATGGTTGGGGTTTACTAGTTCGTCAATTACCTGGTTACTAGTGACAGTAGAGCCTAGGGAAAGGTTCAAGTAAGTTTTTGACATTCATGATCATGCTTAATCTATACTTGTTGATTAGATCTTATTTCATGGTGATTCTTAGTATATAGGTTGTTTGTCTCATATCTCTTGTGGATCCTTTGGCCATGTTAAAAACTATCTTTCTCGTGTTTTTATCTAAACCTTGTTCTATTATTTTATGCTTAGTTTTGTTCTCTTTTAGACCTTAATTAAGATATAATTAGAATATAATTAGAATAGTTCTAATCCATTTTTAAGCTTGTATTAGATCTATTAGAATTAGCTAGTAATTAAGGTAATTTTAGATTAATAGTAGCCTAAGCGTAATTATCCTTGGATTGACAAAACCCAAGATACTCATTCCTGGGGAAAAGCTACCACGATACTGTGCGCTCGCAGTATAAGGTTTGGCGTGCTTAAGTGCCGTCAACAGGGGGTTAGTATCAGCTTCCTTGGAGCTAGAAGCTAAGGCCAGCCTCTTAGAGCCAGTACCATCAAGAATATCTGTCATCTGGTAATTCACCTCTGTGGCCTTAAGCTTGCTATAGATCTCCTCTACACCCAAGGTGTCATACCCTGCCAACTCAAGAATGGAGTTGTTCTTGATCTCCCACACTTTCCTGTCCAAGGAATACACTAGCTTGACAGTCTGCTAATGCTCAGTGTATGGGAGAGCAGCAGGGGTAGAGTTCACATAGAGCTTGTTGATGATCGATTGAAAATGACCAAACAAGTCATCCACAGACTCTCTCGGCTTCTGGGCGAAATTCTCCTATTCGCGCTGGTACGTCCATAACTATCACCATCCCCTCATGGTGTGCACTGAGCATGGACTAGATCTCATGGGCAGTATCAAGATGGCTCACCCTCTCATAGTCCGCCGGACCAAGTCCAGAGAAGAGAAAGTTCACCGCCTTGTAGTTCACCTCGTGCTGAGCAACGAGCGCCGGCTCTGATACCACTTGTAGGACCAAGACGTACGACTAGAGGGGGGTGAATAGGAGCACTTGAAAACTCAAAATCACAACCCCCAAACTTGGTGCTTTGAAACCTCATAAGAAACCACGCTAGACACCGTCCACTGAATAGATACATGTCTAGCAAGCCCAATGTGTCATCCACTCAATGGATATGCACCAAGCGAGAAAGAGCAAGCAACTCAACGACCACATGGATTGCAAGTCACCGCAAGCACCAAAACTTGAGAGTTCACCACTCGACACTCATCACACCGAAATGCGACTTACTAGAACACAACAAGCAAAGAGTATGGTTAGACAGTGGGAAAAGCAAATTCGACACAAAAACACAGTGGAAGAATGAAATATCGGGAAACGGGGTAGTCCGGTGACACCGCATAGTCCAGTAGCGGTTGCCAGACTGTCTGGCAGAACACCCCAGGCAGACCTGACACTGGATTGTTCGGTATGAGCTGCTAGACTGTCCGCTAGGACCAGATAGTCTGGTGGTTGTATTGGATAGTCCGGTACAGTCGTAGAAAATGATTTTTCAAACCCCAAATCTGACCAAATCTTGTCCAAACTTCACGAGATTTTGCATAGGCTATCTAGACC
Organism: Paspalum vaginatum; assembly: GCA_030272315.1. Classification (NCBI taxonomy): domain Eukaryota; kingdom Viridiplantae; phylum Streptophyta; class Magnoliopsida; order Poales; family Poaceae; genus Paspalum; species Paspalum vaginatum. The sequence goes on along the minus strand of CM059018.1, from coordinate 29,232,486 downwards.
CTATTCCAAAGCTATTCCCAAAAGATCAACTCAAAATGACCAAGGGATTAGTGGGAATTTTGGGATCTTGTGAGAAGGCAATCTTTGGGCAAGAAAGGGGAAAACTCAAGAACAACTTGCTCGTGGCAATCCTGTGGGATTGAGATGAACTAAGTCATAATCTCCACATCCTAACAAGTCCAAAAGAGCCACAAGAGCAGGATTAACTCATGGGCAAAGTGTGGGAGTTTGGTCCCAGCAGCCCACCACAGGGTAGGTCCTGCAATGGTTTTGAGATCGGTTGGGGTGGCAAGAAGATCGTGAATGGTGTACAGCACGCAGGAACAGGACGACTTAGACAGGTTCGGGCCGCTAAATTGCGTAATACCCTACGTCCTATATGGGGTGAGCGGTATTTCTAGATGCGTGAGCAACAGATGAGATGATCTATGCTGTGGCCCCTTGCTCCCCTTATATAGGCCGGGGAGCTAGGGTTACAAAACATGTCCCTGAGGAGTCACCGGCAACCGACTCGTGAGATTACATGTCGGATTTTTTGGGGCAGATCCCAACGAACATTATCTACAGAGATCCGAGTGGTTTACTTGCAACTACGCCAGCGATTCCTTGAAGCAGTGGTCGAAACCTCTCGGCCCACCTGTCAAGACAGTGCGACCAATCGTCATTGGGTACTCGGGGGGAATATGACTCCCACAAGCCCTTGAGCTTTATGATGATCTCACAGGGATTGTCTTGAAGGTTACCTTGGAGTCTATCCAGCCATCTGTACCATGGAGGCCATCATAAGATGGACTCCATATGGAGTTGCCCCCAATTTTCTAGTTGACTTGAGTAGCAATCAACTCGAAACTTTAAACAACATTTTCTTGGCTGAGATCTGTAACTAGACACGCTTTAGTCGAGCGTTAAAATGCTCAGGCCACACTACTTGCCGAGTGGTGCACCTTTTCTGCCTTCAATTATTGCTTCACACTTGGCCCCAAGTACATACAGTGTTCTCGTGATCTCGGGCCAGTCATTGGATTCTTATGCCCGGCCCCTGCTCTTGTACTACTCTGACGACCCTCTTTTGTCGGATCTTGGGACAGCCACAGCCATATTCGCGCTAAAGGCATTGACAGGCGACACTGTCGCAAATACTTTGCCTGCCGATTCTCCTCCCTAGCCTTCTTTAAATAGACGACCCCGGTGCCTCCAACTCTTCACCAGGTAGGATGAATATCTCCATGACTTCCACCACAACCAAGGCCTTTCTCTGGATAGCCATAGCCTTCCGTGAGCTCAAGACTCTCTCTGGTTGTGAGATTCTTCTAAATCCCCACCACCATCAGGGCTTACCTGACTCTTGATCTGGTTATGAGAGGCTTCTAAGGAGGTCTCTCATATCCCTCGGTGCTGGTGAAGTCCAGATCCGTGGCCATTTGCCTCAATGCATCTTGGAGGTAACCGATCATAGATCTGGCTACGTTAGCACTAGAACGTGGTGCTATCTCCCCACCAGCTAGGGGGTTCCTTGCCGCCAGGCCGCTGCACTCAAACCCAAGCGGGTCGAGGAGATGGAGACTCCCTTCGCTCGAGGGTTCGAGTAGGCTGTTCTTATCTACATCTCCTAAGGTCACCTGAGCTCTCCCCGCAGATATGTCGATGATCTCGAGCAACCATATGGTAATGGCCTGCACGCACGCCGCCCTGTCCAAAGTGTGCAAACGTAGGCCAGAGGATGAGCTCCCACCTACCGGTCTTAGGGGTTGCACCCGAAGTCTTCCCCGCTGCTTCTTCTTGTATGAATCATTTGATGTACCTTAAGCTGCCTTCAATCCATAAATAATGTTGAGGTGGCTTTGCCCTTTTTTGTTTCCTCTGATCGGTTGTCATTAGTACAACGTTTTCGGTGCCTCTGCTAACTGACTCAACATGATGCGAATGACCGCTGGGCTACGAAGGCCGAACTTATATGCTGAAATGACAAGCGGCCATCGATCTAGAGCTTGGAACAGTTCCTTCCAGATATTGCCGCAAAAAATTTATGAGAAAACTTCTCCGTGACACTCCCGCAGTCCCCAAGATTCAATGGGGGTGATAATCCCACTTGGAGCTTGTTCAGAGTGGACCAGATTCCCCTGCAATGCCTGATGCCCGAGTGCTTCCAGTCTGAGTGCCGTACCCTGAGTACTCGAGTACTAGGCTTCGGGTGCTCGCACTCCAAGTGCATGAACACGAAGTGCTAGGCTCTAGGTGCCCCACTCTGAGTGCATGAATTTCAAATCCAAAAACTGCCAAGAATACGAAGCGTCGCAGCCCCCAGTCCTGGCGAGGCCATGTGAATGGAATATTCGCCTGATTTAGTTTTCTGAACCGCCACCTTAGGCGTTAACTGACATGTGCTCCGTCTGAGATACGAAGCGTCGTGCCCGTAGGGATCCGTACCATATGGAAGGCGAAGCGGCGCGCACACCACTATATAATTGGAGGAACAGATGCCTCTATTCCCGCCAGCTCACCTTGAGAAACTTGCTTATCTTCTCTGACGACCAGTAGTTTGCCCCTTGTAGCATCGCCTTGCCCCTATAACCACCATGACCAGCTGCAGAGGCCAGAAGCACAAGGACTTCGAGGACTCAGAGTACGAGGTCTTCTTCAGAGGCTTCAGCGACGGCGAGCCCTCTCCCATCCCCAGCAGCGATGACTCATCGGAGTCTGAGGAGGAGATCCAGCCGGAAGATCTAGAGGGAACCAACTCCGAGGGCTACAACGCCGAGGAGAGGGCCATCAACCGGGGGCTGAACCACCCTGGGCTTAGTGGGCCTGACGACAATGAAGAAGAGGACAATGAGGAAGAGGACAACGATAAGGAGGAGGATGACGACGACGATGATGGCGATGGTGGCACCGGCGGTGAAGGCGATGGCGGTGACACCGGTGACAACGGTGACGATGACGACGACGGTGACGACGACGACGACGGTGACGGAGGCTACTCCAGCGGTGATAAGGGGACCTCTGCCTAGCCCCCACGTCATCAAGTGCCACCACATCACGACTCCGGGGGCTACCCAGTAGAGCGCTGTCGCGCTGCCCAGCGGGAGTAGATGTAGGCCATAGCAAAATAGGGCCTTATGTATCTTCATATTATTGCTCCTTAATGTACTAATGGAAAAAAACTTCTGAATCCGTCTCTTATTGCTTGTTCTTGATTGTGACTTGCTTCACCTTGTTGCATTGAGTTACTGAGTATGAAAGTTCTGTGTTCAAAATTGCCTTGTGGTTATTCTTGATATCGTCCGAGTGCACCCTGCACAGGCACCTTGTGTGCTGCCCCTCCGACGTACGCGGGGATTGAGCCCCCAGGATGTGAGTGCCCAGACCACTCCAGACTCGCTTTAAGGCCGATCCGAGTGGTGTAGCAAACTTGATTGCAAAGTTCGAGTGGTACTAGTCTCCTGGTTAGGAGAATCGAGTGCCGTGCTTTTCGACTGAGTCCTTGCCCATAGGCTGGCCCGATACATCATGGTGTTTAACCATTGCTGCGTCCATCTGTTGTCCAAGTGGCGGTTCTATTAGAAGTGACAGCGTGGCCTGTTAAAGATAAACGGCACCGGTTGAAGTTCGCAACGCGCCTGTCTTCTTCCCCCAAATTGCTAGGGTTTGAACTGCCACCTCCAACCATTTCCGCCACTGCGATCTCCCCCCACTTTGCTAAATGGCTGAATGTGCTTGAAATCCAAAGTCATCAAGCGCAGCATCGAGGAGATGGCGCCGAAGAGAAGCTCGAACTCCATTGCCTCCGTTGGGTAGGACGGATCGAGCTGAGCCATGGCGGGCGAGCCCCAGGACCCCAAGCTTGCCTAGATGGCGACGTTGGTGAAGGACTTCCATTTGGAGGAACTCCAAAAGCTGGGACTTCTCTTGAGGAGATCCACTGGTATGTGGCGAACCAAGATTGGGCGCCTATACCCTGAGGTTCTTCCCCATCTCACTCCTGTTTTCACCTGGTATTTCTATCGGGGCCTTGGACTCCCCATCTACTCATTCCTGCGTGGATTGCTTCTCTACTACAAGTTGGAACTGTTCAATCTTAACCCTAATTCCATCATCCAATTGTCGATATTCATCCATCTGTGCGAAGCTTTCTTGCGGATTTCGCCGCACTTCAATCTTTGGCGATTTCTTTTTTTTTCTGCAAGCGCCACAGCAAGAATGGCCAACCCCTGTACATTGGAGGGGTCGGATTCTAACTGCATGACAGCATGAAGCCCCGCTATCTGGATTTACCTCTGCTATCATCCAACAAGGGATGGACTGACAAGTGTTTTCTCATGGAGAACTCAGAAAACTCAGTACCTGACTATTCCGGATGCATCCCTGCGGGTGGAGATAGCTGGCAAGAGGGCGTGCCAAAGGATCAGATGGAGGATGTCACGGCATTGCTAGAGAAGATCGCTGATTTAAAAGACAGGGGCCTCACTGCCATGGCTGTGGCAATAGATTTCGTGCACCATAGTATTCAGCCACTGAAAGACAATGTCCACCCGGCATGTTTCAATTCTAGCTTGAATGATCCCACTCGTGAGGTCAACAGAGAGATCACCCAGGCAGAAATTAAGGCCCGGATCAAGTACCTTCTTCACTGGAAGGATCACAAACCATGGTGCCCCGTGCTCATATTCAGTTTATAACCCTATGGATCAGGCATGCAGCACTAAACTTCCTGGATTTGAGCAATTACATACTTTCTGTGATAGGTCTGAAAAATGTGACCTTTTCTTGTTTGTGGTTGCAGGGCGCTTGCTTCAGGTTCTTTTCTGAGCCTCCATATCCTGGGGAGGCCCCAATTCAAACGAAGATGAATGATAGCTCTGAATATCAGTGTCCAGATCTTGATGACACCGTAGCTGGAGACAAGCCTTCCAACTTCTACACTGAGGTTGTAGATGAAGAGCAGGCTGGCAAGAAGCCCATGAGGTCTGAAGAAGCCCTGCCCTCAGAGGCAGAGCGCAGGGCAACTCACCACACCATCTACAAGCGTAGCTCGTCCAAGACTGGCAAGCCTTTGCGCATAGTGGGCACTGTCGGAGAAGAGAACGAGACTTCTGACGATGAGGCTCTTCACACCAAGATGCGATGGGCAACTGAGAAGTCTGACACTGCTGGGAAGAAACCCGAGTCCTTTGGCGGTCGGGTTAAACCACTGGTTAGAGTGGTGAGGAACATGATTTGTTTGCCGTCGTAAGTCCCATTCCTGTCTTGCTATTTCTATTTAAACCATGGGCCAGGCTCCCCACTTCTCCTTTCGTTTTTGCAAAGTTGCCGAAGTAGCTTCCCAGGGGATGAGTGGTGACACCTCTACGCCACTCTAGGACCAAGAAATAGAGAAGCCAAGCGAGGCTCTAGAGGGGGAGGCAGCTTCGTCTCCACCCAAAGATGCGCCAGCCCCAGACTTGCTTGCGCCCAGTCTAGGAGAGGGGTCCAAGGGCTCGGCGAGTCATAAGGAGGCACATGACACTGCCAGTTCTTCCCATGCGTTGGACCCTTTGGAGCAGGCTCCCGAAGAGCAAGAGCTCTAGGAAGACTCTGTCGCCACCGGCGGCTCTGCAGAAGCTCATCTAACAGAGCCCCCTGCTGACAATGTGGCTGAGGGTGACTTGAAGGAACTGGTGGCACAGGAGTTAGCAGATTTGGCCCCTGTGACGATCACGGACATGCCGGTAATGCTCCACATGTGATTTTCCGAAAGGTGACCTACTTCTCATGCAATTGGGCATGAGTCTGACTTTCTCCATTGGTGGTGTAGGACTGCTTTCGCAAGGTGTTCTGTATATATACCAAGAGCGCTTAGCTGAAGAGGCAACAGGCCGCTGCAGAACAGAGAGCTTCAGGTAAGAGGCGCTAACAATTTGGAGTGTTAAGCGCTCTGACTGGGTAACCCCCAATAAATCTGTGTTTAGAGAAACCAGACCTGGCGGAGCGGGCTTCACAAATTGTGGAGGGCCAGAGGCGTGAGATTGAAGTCCTTAGACAAGAGAAGAATCTGGTAGAAGCCGAGTCCCTGAGGCTGAAGGGTGAAGTCACCCAATTGAAGACTTCATACGAGGTAACTACCAAAGATCTTGACATGTCATATAAGTTGCTCGCTGCTGCCCGAACTTTACTCAAAGGCAACCAGGGCTCAAAGTCTTGAAGAGAGGTCTTGGCACCTGAAGAGCATCGAAGATCTCATGGCCTCTCGGGACCGAGCACGTGAGGATGCGAAAGAACTCGAAGCCCAGGTCACAAAGCTCTCGGAGCAGCATGCAGCGGACCTAGTTGAACTTGGGAGGCAAGCCACCCGTTATAGCCAGCTGGAGAGGCGCTACGAGACCTTAGAGACCGGTGTCAGGGCGCTCGTCGACATGTTGGCTCCGGATGACGAGAGCCAACCCCTCGTTGAAAGGCTAGCTAGGGCTCTTAGCTCTGCCGAGGCATTCTTCAAGGAGGCCATTCAGGAGGCCGTCACCGACATGGCGGCTACGATCAAGACCCACTATCCTGACATGGATCACTCTGCTGTCGCGCCTGGTCCCAAGGCTGGGGCTACACATGAGGTGTGCTCTCGTTATCAACAGGATGCTCGGCCTGTCGGGTTGGCCACCGCCAAGTCCTTTCAGTTTGTCTGCACCAGAGAAGTCCAAGAGGAGTCCCCAGCAGAATAGATGAGAGTTAATCACTGCAGGGGTGTAATTGTGTATGGGACACTTTGCTGTACCCTGATGTATGTTTTGAAAAACGTAACATGCGTGTGGCTTGGGTGTTGCCAGAGGCAAAATGAAGCAATGCTGTACAGATTCGCTCTTTAGGCGGCTCTGTTATTGCTGATGAGAACTCCTTTTACTTATCACTCTTTTTGCAGCTTGGTTGTCGCTGGATGCTAGAATTTCAGTGTTGGGACCCTCTATGCAGCTTGGCTGTCGCTGGTTGATTTTAGGGTATTGCGTTTAGCAATTGCTCTTTTGGCAGCTTGGTTGTCGTTGGTAAGAGCTCAGAATGGTAGGACCCTTTACGCAGCTTGGTTGTTGCTGGTTGATTTTTAGGGTACTGCGTTTAGCAGTCGCTCTATTGGCAGCTTGGTTGTCGCTGGTAAGACCTCGGGAAGGTGCCTTTTTCGCGACTTGGTTGTCGCCGGGTGCTGTTTTAAGGCGTAGTATATGACTAGTGCGGCTTGGCTGTCGCCCTTTTTAGTGAGTTATCGTAAGAAGCGCCGCTTGGACATCACTGGGGTTTTCTCGTAAATGTAACTGTATTACATGATCGAGAGTTAAAATTAGAATGAAGCTGGTTTTTCATTCATAGGCTGCTGAGGCCATGCTTAGCTTGGTTGTCGCCGAAAAATGAGCGTTCAGGGTGCTCGACCCATACAAGCTGAGTACTAGGACTCGTGATAGAGTGCTCGATGATGGAGTGCTAGATGAATACTCAGCTGAGTGCCTAGAACTACCCGGCCTATGGGTAGAAACGCCGCAGGTGTTCTGAGTTCCAAGTGTTCAGAAGCTCCCTGCCATCTGGCTCACTGAGCTTGAACGTGGTTCGGCCTAGGACCTCCTTGATGAGGTATGGCCCTTCCCACGGGGAACTCATCTTGGGCTGTCCGGTTGTGGAGGTTTTGTGCTTGAGGACGAGGTCGCCGACATTGTAGGAGCCTGGCTAGACATTTTTGTCATAGTAACGCTTTAGTGCTTGCTGGTACTTGACAGACCTGAGGGCGACGTGCAAGCGTTCGCCTTCGACGAGGTCAACATCCTCGATCCTCGACTATTCTGATGCTGGTATGTTTCTGAATGCCACTCTGGGAGCCCCGTGAATCAGATCTACGGGTAAGACTGCTTTCGATCCGTAGACCATGAAGAACGGGGTGTTGTTGTTGATGGCCTTAGAAGGCTGAGTCCAGAGCCCCCAGATTATGTACGGCAGTTGCTTGAGCCATTTTCCTTTGTATGGCTCGAGTTTGTCGAAGATGGCCGGCTTGAGACCGTGGAGGATCATGCCGTTAGTGTGCTCCACCTGACCGTTGGCTCGCGGGTGATGTACTGACGCGTAGCGTACCAGGGTCCCTTGCTTTTTGCAGAAGTGGAAGAAGGTGTCCGCAGAGAAGTTCGTACCCAGATCTATAATGATTTCTGATGGGACGCCAAATCTGTGCATGATCTCCTCAATGAACTCGATGGCCTTGGCAGCTGTCAGCTTGTTGATGGGTTTGTACTCTATCCACTTTGTGAACTTGTCGATCGCCACTAGAACGTGGTCATAACCCCCAGGAGCCTTTTTGAACGGGTCAATCATGTCCAGCCCCCAGCATGCGAAAGGCAAGGAAACCGGGATGTTCTGCAGCTCAGAGGCCGAGAGGTGCTGTTATCGCGTGAAGAACTGGCAACCCTCGCAGGTCTTGACATTTTTTCTACATCTTGCTTTGCCGTTGGCCAGTAGAATCCTGCCCTGAATGCCTTGCCCACAAGTGTTTTGGATGCCGCGTGATTGGCGCACGAGCCCGAGTTAATCTCATGGAGGAGGTTGATGCCTTCTTCGCGAAGGATGCACTTTAGGAGTACACCTGATGCTGCGGCTTAGCGGTAGAGCTGATCACCAATCAACGTGTAGCTCTTGATTCTTCGATGCACTCTATCTCCTGCTAACTTCGGCTCTGGGAGGGTGCCAAACTTAATGCACTCGATGATCTCTGCCCTCCAGTCAGGCTCGATGACGAGCACCTGCTCCTCTACTGGTTTGTCTTTCTGCGCATCTTATTCTCCTTCTTCTTCTACCGTTGGCTTGTCAAGGACCAAGATGAATATTCTGGGTGGTACCTCTGCGCGCTTGTATCCCAGCTTCAAGAGGACGTCGGCCACCACATTGTCATCTCTGAGCACATGGTGGAACTCTATCCCCCAAAACTTGCCTTCGAGTTTCCTGACCTCGGCGCAGTAGGCGGACATCTTCTCTGAATAGCAGCTCCAATCCTTGTTAACTTAGATGATTACCACTAGAGAGTTGCCGTACACGAGCAATCTATGGACGGCGACTGACTCCGCGATGCGTAGCCCATGGATCAGTGCTTCGTATTCTGCGGCATTGTTGGAGAGCTTGAACTTGAGCTGGAGGACGTATTTGAGCTACTTGCCTTTGGGTGATATGAAGAGGACTCCGGCTCCGGCTCCTTCCAGGTTTAAGGACCCGTCGAAGTACATGACCCAGTGCTCTGGCTTTTCTGGATTTGTGGGGACCTGCTGCTCTGTCCACTCTGCGATGAAATCTGCCAGTGCCTGGGACTTGATCGTGGTCCTGGGCTTGAAGTCGATGTCGTAAGCACCCAGTTCGCATGCCCACTTGGCTATTTTGCCGACTGGCTCCTTGTTGCGTAGAATATCCCCAATAGGGGAAAATGGTGACGACCACCACCCGGTGTTCCTCGAAATAGTGTCTCAGCTTGCGGCATGTGATCAGAACTACGTACAAGAGCTTCTGGACTTGAGGATACCGTATTTGTGCCGGACTGAGGACTTCGCTCATGAAGTACACCGGGTGCTAGATCTTGTAGACGTGGGCTGGGTCCACCCTCTCGGTGACGAGTGCTGTACTCACCACGTGCATGGTGTGGGACAAATACTGGTAAAGGTCCTCTACGGGCATGTCGCCTTGCACCCGGATTGGGGCAGTCATCACTGGTGGCGAGGAGAAGAACGCCTTGAGCTGGTCCAGTGCCTTCTATGCTGTCCTCGATCCACTTGAAAGAGTCAAGCTTCTTGAGGAGCTTGAAGAACGGAAGCCCACAGTCATCGAGGTTCGAGATGAATCTGCTGAGGGCGGCCATGCACCTAGTGAGCTTTTGAACATGCTTCTGGGCCGTTGGCGGTTGCATGCTTGTGATCGCCGATATCTTCTCCGGGTTGGCCTCAATTCCCTGGTTACTGACGATGAAATCCTAGGAGCTTGCTGGACAGTACACCGAAGACACATTTCTCGGGATTTAACTTTCATCGGTAGACCCTGAGGCTGTCGAAGGTTTCCTCAATATCTCTGATGAAGTCGTCTAGATCCCTGGTCTTGATTACCACATCATCAACATATGCCTCGACATTTCTGCCCCACTGTTTAGAGAGGCAGGCTTGGATGCTTCGCTGATATGTAGCCCCAGCTTACTTCAGTCCGAAGGACATGGTCTTGTAGCAGTTGGCCCCGTAGAAAGTGATGAAGGATGTCTTCTCTTGGTCCTCTAGGGCCAGAGAAATCTAGTGGTAGCTGAGTAACAATCAAGAAAAGAGAGTAGGGCATAGCCTGCTGTGGAGTCTATGACCTAATCTATTCTAGGCAGCCCGAAGGGGTCCTTCAGGCAGTGCTTGTTGAGCTCGATATAATCAACACACATCCTACATTCTTTATTCTTTTTCGTTACAAGAACTGGATTTGCTAACCATTCTGAGTGGAAGACCTCTCTAATGAAGCTAGCTGCTGTCAGCCGGGCCACCTCTACCCTAATCCCCTCCTTCTTCTCGTTGGAGAAATGGCATAGCTTTTGCTTGACTGGTTTGGCATTCAGGTTGATCTTCAATTTGTGCTCGGCCAGCTCCCTGGGGATGCCAGGCATGTCTGATGGTTGCCAGGCGAACATATCCCAGTTCTGGCAGAGCAGCTGAACGAGCGCATCTTCCTATTTGGGGTCGAGGCTGGCCCCGATGGTGACCGTCTTCTTCGGGTCGCTGAGGCCCAGGTTGATCCGATTCGTCGAGCCTGCAAACTGTATGGCGTTCCGAGTAGCGTCGGCGGCCGGGATAGTTGCCTGTATTTTTGCAGCCAGGGCCTTTACTTCCTCTTGAGCGGCTTCTTGCTCGAGGTCTTCTGACGCCGCGAGTGCCGCCTGGTCGCACTCATGGGAGATCTTGAAATCTCCCCTGACAGAGAGGATGCCATTTGGTCCCGGCATCTTGAGCACCAGGTAAGAGTGGTGCGGGATCGCCATGAATTTGGCGAGGGCTGGTCTCCCGAGAATAGCGTTGTAAGAGGAGTCGATGCGAGCCACCTCGAACCGGATGTACTCATTCTTCCAGTTGTTCTTGTCACCGAAGGTGACGGGCAGGGTGATGTGCCTGAGTGGTTGGGTGCCTCGCCCTAGCACTATGCCGTAGAACGGCGTGTCCGACTCCTCCAAGTCTTGTACCCTGCGCACCAGTATGAGGAGTGTCTTCTCGAAGAGGATGTTGAGGTTGCTTCCTCCATTGATCAACACCTTGTGCAAGAGGGATGAGCGCACAATCAGACTAACGACAAGGGGGTAGCGGCCTGGCTCATCAAAGTCGCACTAGTGGTCGCTTTTGCTAAAACTGATCGTCTATTCCGACTGCTGGTAGAAGGTCAGGGTGGATGACTGCGCGGTCAGCACCTACCTGTTGATAAGCTTTTGCTTGCGCTTGCTTTCTTTCAAGCCATGGCCTCCATAGATGATGGCCACTTCATTGTCGACAAGAGGGAACTTGTTTCCAGCATCCGGATCATGATCCTCCTGGTCTTTATTGCACGGCTGCCTGCCGTCATCCTTGTCACCAGGGCCATCTCCCTTTTTGGGGGGTAGGGTTTCCCGCCGTAGAAGGAACTGAAGCCCCCAGCAATTTCGGTACGTGTGCCCCACTCTAGGGTGCACTGGGCAAGGTTTGTCGAGGATGTCCTCCATGCTTGCCGGAGAAGCCCACTTCGTTGATGGTGTTGTCGGGGCCACACTTCCAGGGGCGCCCATTGCCGTTGCGGCACCCGTCGCGCCAGTCACTGCCGTCCCGGCGTTGGTCGCGGCGGTCTTCGTTGTCCCAGCAATGATCGCGGTGATTGTCATTATCCCACCTCAGGTCATGGCCTCCCTTGTTGCGCGAGAGGATGTCGTGGATCTCCTCGTGGGCATCGGTATATTTGTTGGCGATGTTAAAAAGGGACTCAACCTCACTGGGGAGCTTCCCGGTGAGCTTCTCCAGGAGTCTCTCGTCCTACAGGCCTTCCTTGAAGGCGTTGATAATGGTTTGGTCAGGTACGTCCGCCACCTAGTTCCGAAGATCGGAGAATCACCGAATGTACTCTTTGAGCATCTCACAACGCCCCTAACATATGCGGGCAAGATCCCGCACCGTCGCTGGCTGGTGATAGGTGCCGCGAAAGTTAGCAATGAACTTCTCATAGAACTGGTGCCAGCTAGAGATGGAACTGGACAGAAGATTTTGGAGCTAGCGCAGGACTTGGGGCCCAAGCATGATAGGGACGTAGGCCAATGCTACGTCTGATTCGCCGTGCATGGCTTTGACTCCAAGGTGGTAGAGTCAGGCCTATTCCTCCGGGTTCTCCTTGGGGTGGTATTTGTCGATGTTAACTAGCTTGAACGTGGAGGGCCATGACACCAGCCTAATCTTGGCAGAGAAAGCTTTGATCCTATCGTACTCCCTGAACGGTGGGTCGTCGAAGTTGGGGTCGTAGTGGCAGTGCTCGACCAGCACCCCGCCCGGGCGCGTGCTGTCGGCTCGCCGTCGGGCCCCTCGTGGTTGGTCAGGGTAGGTAACATTGCCCCATACTCCTTCTCCTAGTCCCTTCGGCATTTGAACTCCGCCTCCCAGGCCTGCTATCGCCTGGAGTTGAGTTGATGGCGCAAGTCCTTGCGTTTTTCGATGGTTTGACACAAGTCAAGGACGCCAGCCTGCGGCGGCTCGGGGGGATTCGGCTCATGCTGATCCTTCTCCCCAAGCCTGAGCCCTTTGAAGGCCAGCTACATTAGCTTCTCCTTGGTGCCTGAAGGGGGAGATCCACCGTGAGTGCTCCCATCGCGGCGATGCAGAATTCCTTGCTGGAGAAGGCACAGGAGGTGGAGGCCGCCTCGTCGAAGTCTTCTTGGAGGAGCCTGGCTACGCCCACAGCCAGACCTAGGCGTCTTCCTCCCTCTGCTCCCTAGAGGGCAACGGATGCTTCTGCGTCAGCTGCTTGCTTCTGCTTGCAACGCTGGTCACAGTCTTGGTTATGTTGGATGCGCCCACCGTGGTGTCCAGGAGTCTCACCAGTCCGGGAGACCTCATCCGCGGAAACCGGGTTGCACAGCTCCAATAGCTGGGCTCGCTGGTCCCTTTCTCGCTGCCTGCCGACGTTGCGTTGGTGGTGGGACTTGGCAGCCGCTTGGGTCTCTGCCTGGAAGGAGGGCGAGTCCTGTGGCACCAGCTGTTCTTGCTCATGGATGTATGCCATGAAGACCCCCCGCGAGGGCTCACGAGTTATAGGCACCGTGGCCTCGGTTGACTAGGGAGGCGGCAGTGGAGAAGCTCCCGACTTGGAACTGCGCCAGCAGGTGGTCTGGCCGGCTGGGGTAGAGTCGATGATGAGCCCTAGCCGAAGGCCCATCAAAGGCATCAGCACGTCCTCCGCACCATTGATTTCATCGTCGATGAGTGGCCGGGGACCCTATCGGGATAAGGCCTCCCGTGCGACACTTGAGTAGATGGCAGCCGCGTTGAGCAGCCTGTGCGGCGCCACACCGTGGGTCGCGGACCGGGGGTCATCAGACTCGGGTTGCTGCCGAGCCTTGGGTGCTCTCCCCGAGCTCCTCCACCGTGTCACCTGAGTCTACTCAGAGGGGGACGGAGCCAACACGGCGGCAGACGGGGTCGGTGCAGGCCGTGCTGTAGGTGCTATAGGGCCCGACGTGCGTCGAGCCGGGGCCGTTGGGGCTCGGGCCAGAGCGCGCCGAGTGGTCAGAGGAGACTGTCTTGGGTGGCAGTCGGGGATCTGAGTGCCAGGCATGACTCGTCTCGTGCGATGTTGAGAAGGAGGCTAGGTGGCCACTTGGACTACCGGTCCCTTCAGCGTAGATGGGATCTGCTTTGGTGATTGCCGAGGTGGAGATCGGATCTGCCCTAGGTTTGTCGGGGAAAAAGTTGGTGGGGCCAGGGTGTGTGATGCCATAGGTGCCGGCAGGCCGCCAATGAGGTGCGCGTTGCCGTGCTTGTCGACAACAGAAGTGAAAGCACCGAAGGAGAAGATCTCCCCCGGTTGGGATTCAGTCGATGTGTGGAAGCTGATTCCCATGGCGATCTTAGGATCTTGCTCACCAGCCCGTACCTGGCGCGCCAGCTGTGGGAGTTTGGTCCAAGCATCCCACCACAGGGTAGATCCTACAGTGGTTTTGAGATCGGTTGGGGTGGCAAGAAGATCGTGAATGGTGTACAGCACGTAGGAACATGACGACTTAGACAAGTTCGGGCTGCTAAATCGCGTAATACCCTACATCCTGTATGGGGTGAGCTGTATTTCTGGATGCTTGAGCAATAGATGAGATGATCTATGCCGTGCCCCTAGCTCCCCTTATATAGGCCGTGGAGCTAGGGTTACAAAACACGTCCCTAAGGAGCCGCCGGCAACCGACTCGTGAGATTACATGTCGGATTTTCAAGGAAAGCTAAGCCTAGGGTTTCTAGAGGTGGAAGAGTCACCTAAATGACCAACCACTTGGGTATTTATGCCCAGGACTAACTGACTCAGTTTACACTAAGACCCCTATATTACGGAAACTCCCGTCAGGGATAAACTGGAAAAGACCCAACTTTCTCAGGGACGGACGACCGCAATGAAGTCTTGATCTTCTTCGATTGCACGCAATCTTCTGGATGATGTCCACATGGCTAGTAGTCCAGATCCACCGATCGACCCCCGGTTTTGAAGTCAGAAACCGGGAAAATTTAGGATTTCCTTCCTGGGCTTGAACAGCCTACTCCATTCTATCTCGGCGAGAATTGAGCCTATTCGCTGAGTCTTGATAACTTGATGGTAGGGTGGCAGATTTGAGCGAATCTGCCATCACCCTCGCATGTCTTCGCGCCATGCACTCGGGTTGGAGCACCGCGGTGGCACCTGGCATCCCTGTCCATCGGGGTCGCCTCACAGTCCTTCGAAGGTCTTACACTTGCCGTCGCTGTGATGCTCCTCCGTGTACCGAACTCCCATGGCCGACCGACGCCAAGCATGCCTCCTGTTCTTCAGAGGCTTCTCCGACTACCTCCAGTCCATCGGAGGGCCTTCAGTCCATCAGAGGGCTTGTGCCCAAGTCCTTCTGGATCTTGACTTCTGTTGACAATCACCCATCACTCCTAAGGCAATGGAGCGTATCCATTGGCTCTCACTACATATCCTATCACATATGGATTGGTGACCCTCAAGATATAACTATAAATGTCACCATTAGTTTTAATATAGTTTCAGACATAAGCTCAAGCTTAGAGTCAGCAAGTTGATGAGTATGTGTTGTGGACGAGGTGGGGGTCTATAACCGTGTTGTGGGTGCAGGTGGGTCTATAATCGCACAATCATCTGGATCCACACACTATGTCTTCGGCGTTGGAGTCCACATATTCACAACCCCTCATTTTGTTTAGAGGAGAGATAAGAAAGATTACCGCTAGTTTGAGTCCAAAGTTATAGATGTCTTTCTACAAATAACAATACCAATTTAACTATATTTTTATCATCTATGAAATCCAACAGTTATACAACTTGAGTTAAATTACCTAGGTAAAAGTATAAGTCGGGAGATCAGCATTCAAGTATTCAATGTAGTTTATTAAAAATAGTCCACACGACACGCTTCATGAATACAATTCCATCGATAATAAATAAATATTGAAAAGTAGAGAAATACAATGAGTGAAAAAAGGAGATTTTACCCATCATATTGCATTGCTTCTTTAAATTGTTATGCAATTGGACATGAGATCACACGTAGGTTTGGCCATTTATGGATGCTAAGGTCCATAATATTTGAGGCTATATCAATATATCTCTGCACTCCAAGTAGCTGATTTTTGTACCGGTCAAATGATCGATGTTAATTAAGCAAAACCATTAGTGGAGCACATAATGTAAGCATATACACAATATCATCGTATAAGTTAGTTCATCCCAACTAAAATTCCCCAAGGAATCGAGAACTTGCACCTTATGTCTTTTTTTTGCATTTACTTGCAAGTTACCAATGACATTTGGGGATGCTAATAGGGACGGACACCTAGTTGTAATCAAATTAGAGTGAGGTAAACTCTTCTTCTAGAATTCCATGACATAGACGTAGGATCGGACCTTTCCAAGAATATCTTGCTTAGTCAAGCGATTCTTCGACTCCTGTAGATTCACATGAACAATGATTCACACGATCGACAAGATCCAAACAATTTTGGGGTGTCTACCTAGGGAGAAGCTATTTCTTAATCTCAACCTATTTAGGGTTACATGTCATGGTGAGGAAGAGACGACTCCATCTACAAAACGTATGGACATGATTGAGTTTTGAAGAGAAAAGAATGTTTAAAGTTGGTCGGGTAATCTTTTTGATCATCTATGGTAGACTCGAAGAGCAGAGGTTCACATTTTTTCCATTGTCTAGCTTCACATCGTTTCTTGTTTCTCTCATCCCTTTGTTCAGTACATATTGATGCCGACATTTCCTTTTCCCTTTGCCTCTTACGTTCCTTAGTATTGACAAATTGTGGTTGCAAACTTCTTTCATTTTGGCCACCAAAGTTTGAGGTAGATTCAGCAGTCCTAATTTGAATGAGAGGATACGTAAAGATATTACGGTTTCAATAATTCACTGCAGGAAATGCGAGAAACTTCATCGTTTTTTAATCTCATCGAGTTAATTTCGACGCATAAGTTCGACGGTTGTCCAACACTTACACTAATTTCGTCGGTATGGGCCTAAGTTCATGGGTATCTGGCTGACGAATTTTAACCGTGTTCCTATAGTGATTACCTCTGTTGACAATGTTTGTCAAGTCTCTGAATAGAGTGCACCCATCATCACGTTTGATAGGGTCCATCTATGAGACAACTCAACCAAAAAATCCAGATCAGGAAATATGTGTAAAATAGCAAATGAGAACTTTGATTAATAATTATGACAATGTTCGCCAAAACAAATAGTTTTGGAAATGAATAGATACTAAATCACATAGAGCACTTGTCTTCTCCATCTAACTACTTGCTAAGTTCATATACACCAGCTCATATTATGATTCAAATGAAATATTATCTAAAAAAATTGAATTTAAAAAGTAGCATAAACAACATTTTTGGAGCCGACCAATATACTTGCTACATCTTTAAGAAGAACAAACCTAAAGGCACCAACATTTTTAACCATCATATGTCACAACACACATACCTAGATAAACAATATTCCCTGACATGAAAAACAGAAACAATCTGCAAGAGGCCTTATGAGCATGCAAGAATGCTATCTTGGACATGTTGGCTATAGAAGCTGATAGACCCAAGAACTCTGTGAGCAGGTAACAGGTTAACAGGCAACAAAGGTACCTGCTATAGAATAGTAATAGGACATTATAATCCGCCAAGGAGATTTATTGACACAATCTAAAAAAAAATCAATGCAGTACATGTATTTGCTCGTGTTTATTGCCATGGATCCATGGAATAGTCACGTAAACCAACAAAATTTCAAAAAAAATCATACAGTCACACAAATCATTCTCAGAATAAATTGGGACAAATCTTAGCATTATATTAGTCTATATGTTAGATATGTGTCGAATATTTGTACGAGTCCAGTTACGATTGGACTTTGAGTTGTATTAGCAGTATAGAATAGAGTCCTAGTCAAACTCTATTATCCGGACATCCTCATAAATTTGAGAGGAGGACTGCTTGTCGTAACCAAGACGACTAGATGGCTTGGCTTGGGGGTGCGGCATTGCCGCGGTGTATCCTGATACCGGTATAGCTATCTGATAATGGGGAAGAGCACCCAAGTCATGCCCCGGGGACGTAGGTTTCGACTGAACCTCGTTAACAAACATCATGCCTCCGGAGTCATCTATGATTGTGCATGGATATCCGATTGATCCATAAATGCTTCCGCATGTTTGTTTTCTAATAAGTGGTACCAGAGCCATGGTTGGATTGGATCTCGAGATGTGTGCGGTAAATCATGGTGGAAGCACGAGGACAACATGCTTCATGGGCGTCAGAAAAATAGCTCATGTGATGCAAGGTGGAGCATGGGACGATCGACGATTCGATCGGTGGCGTCGATCACTTCAGACGGGTGGCTTGAACCCTTCGTAGGCTGCAGGTTAGCGAGGATGGACTAGATGTAGACATGGTCATCGGGCGACACAGGTGGCCTGCGAGATCGTTACAGACGACGACCTCGGTGCTTACGATTGGTTGTGAATCGGAGCCGGCGGAAACAATAATGCGACCGTAAAGATGTTATCCGAAAGCTAATATCATGACGCGTCGAGCTAGTTGTGCTATGAATACGAGACTAGCGTGACATAGCGGATGAATTTGGATTGGTTTCGAAGGCTGGAGTAGATCCGACATGGCGGAGACCACAGGGCATGGTGCAAAGGGGCACGGGGCCAGTGCGGCGGGGTGGGTGTCCGCGCGCGGGTGGCCCGAGGCTTGGAGGTGTGTTGCAGCGGCACGCAGCGATCGCACTCCAGGGCGCACGCCGCGCGGCGCCGGCGTTCTCCAGGTGCACAGACGTCAGGCGGTCGCAGGAGGCTCAGGCTGGGCGGCTCCATGCAGGTGGACGTGACACGTCGAGGCACGGGCGATCTCCAGGGACCAGGTCGCGTGCGTGTGGGAGTCGGACACAAGCTGACGCGGCGGAGTCGGAGCCGGTGCAGGAACAGTCCAGGTCATGGGGCGTGAGTCCTAAGCGGAACGGCGGCTCGGTGGCACGTATTGGGGCCCAGGGGGGTTGCGCGTGGAGGCGTACAGGTGCAGGCGTGCGGAGCGCGGAGTCCAGGCTTGTAGGCGTCGCAGGCAGGATGTGGGGACCGGATGATGTGGGCCCACGTCGGGTGAAGCGCGCAGGAGTCTGGTGGCGCGGTATGCATGCATGGCTGGCTCAGTTCGTGGCCTCGTGGGCCTCTGGCAAGCTCGGTACGCGGGGCAGGAGACCAGGCTTTGTTTTCCCTTCCGTTTGCAGGAGTCCAATGTGAGGAAGAATACGATACGGTGTGGTGTGTCTTTCCTTGCGTGGATGGACTCAAGACAAACACGTGAGTCAAAGCAGACGAGTTTTGGTTGTTTCTTTTGTCCCGTGATTTCTAGTTGGATTCGGATGGGACTCGGTGGTCGGATCACAAGGCCAATCGGTGCGTGGCAGTGTTAAACGAACGAGCAATCAAGCCGAAAATTCAAAAGTCAAATCAGAAGAGAAGATCCTAGTACATAAGAATGAATCAGATCTGCGATTTGGAGAAACGCGATATTCGGAGTGGGCGGTCACGCGGGTCTGAAGGAATTTGGACGTTTGGAGCATGTTTTTCCAGACGATGGGTGACGATCAAACAGGTTGGCTTTATCGTGCGCGAGCGATGGGATGGTCAACGGGGTTTGCGACGTATGCAATGGTATGGCGACGTACACGAGAGGTAGTACAAGCGTGTGCTATGATGATGCGTGTGCTGCGGGAGGCGTCCAGGTGATGTTGCGAGTGAGGTGGAGACACGTGTTTTTCTGTTAGTTGAGCTGTGGCAACAGACAGTTTGACTGGTACGGGGTTGACGGCTGATGTCGATGACTGCAGCAATTTCTAAAGATTGACTCGGACAGCAGCTGTGATGTTCTCTCAGTATCGTCAGTTAGTTCAAGCAACAATATTAGATTCAATAAGTTATTTTTCATGCAACGCAGGAATGAAGTTATTCACTTCGGACATAGCTGGTGATTTTGGTTCAGACTATTCGGTGATGACATGATTTTATCGTGTTATTTGAGTAGGGGTGTCAAGATCAAGATGCAAGTTAGAGTTGAGCGATACTTCAGAGTGTGAAGCGTGAGGTGGAGCTTGGAAGGAATTTAATTTTGCTGGGTGCGCCGAATGATGATGGTTAGTGTTTCGAGATGAGTCGGATGGAGTAACCATGAAGATCACGAAGGGCGGCACGACTGTGTTGATAGGAGGAGAGACGTTTACGCCGGATGAAACTGCGAAATGCACCATTGAAAGTGGAGTCATGAGAGACGAAATTGTGAAAGCAGTGTGTTCTGAAGGGACAGGTTTCGCATAAGCTCGTGGCTGTCTGTGGAGGCAGCAGAAGGAGAAGACTCAAGTCCGGTGTACATGGAGGTTTGCACATAACAGATTCGAGGTGGCGAGAATATTCGCCATGGTGGAGTTTGTTAGATATATGTTGAATATTTGTACGAGTCCAGTTACGATTGGACTTTGAGTGATATTAGCAGTATAGGGTAGACTCCTAGTCAAACTCTATTATCTTGACTTCCTCGTAAATATGAGAGAAGAACTGCTGTGGTAACCAAGACGACTAGATGGTTTGGCTTGGGGGTGCGGCGTTACCGCAGTGTACCCTGATGCCAGCGTAGCTATCTGATAATGGGGAGTAGCGCCCATAGTTATGCTTCGGCTGAATCTCGTTAACAAACATTGTGTCTCTGAAATCGTTTGTGATTGTGCATAGATATCTCGATCGATGTATAGATGCTTCCGCATGTCATTGGTGTATCAAAGATTCAACATTCAGGATAGTCTCCCGAGATCACACCATGATCTCATCATGACCAAAGAACAAAATCATTGATCCATGCATTGTCCTGGCTAGAATCCTAAATGAAGGATAACATTGTCTCATCTAGCCTAAATTTGCAGTCAAAAGGATCTACTAATTTCTTTACTTCCAATCATGTTTGGGAAATTATGTTTATTTAGGTGCATAGGAATACATCAAAGACTACAAATAAAGGCAAATTTCTTGTCTTCCATTCATGTCTGGGAAATTTAGTTTATTTAGGGGCATAAGAATACAAATGACTACAGTGACTACGGTTTGAACCTAACTCGGGCAAGTCAGGACTCAATCGGCCAGTAGGCATGTCCATAATCCCTACAGAAGCTCATGTGGACATATATACCAAGTAGTACTGAAAACAGAGGGGAAATGGTAGAGCATCATAATAAACTTAATAACTGGAAATGGTTACTACGTTTGCCACATCTAGGAGAATCACTCCTTATAAGTATTACTAAATTCTTGATGAACATTTGAAACCAACATAACTATCTAAAATTATGTTTATTTTAGCGGTAAAAAAGAACCATAAATTTATTAGTAAACTCAGTTGTCCATACCATTAATTGAAGGAAGTCGGCCCTTTATAGTAATCAGTGTCCAGTGCTTTGGGATGGATTGAACAGGTCCTGAAGACTCTTTAGTAGTAAGTGATTTGAGAATCGAGAATATAAAAGAAAGTGTGTGTTCTTTATATCAATCACATTGTGCAAAGCTTTGGTATGGATTGAACCAGTCTTAAAGAATATGTAGTACTTGATTATGTCATACCTTATGCAGGACAAAGATCGTGAATTTATTTGTTGTTTGGCTAAGATGTGTCTGGTTGTGGTGGATATCAACGTGAAGCCGGCCGTTGGCGACAACTTCCAGAACACCTGGATGAGAGGAAGCTGGCAAGAGGCGGTTACCAGCGTGTTGGAGTCTGCAGATCGGAGGAAGATCGCAGTCCTACTACGTCTATGATCAGAACAGCATGTAAACACACTCTAGGGAGACGGCGCGGCTTGCGGCGGGGGCTGATGTCAGATGTGGCGTGGGAGACGGGGCGCAGGTCACGGTCATCAATCATCATTATGTCCGAGACCCGGCCGTCCGCCGCGCGGTAACTATGGGCAACACACGGAGGTGGTGGTACCGGCCTGCAGGAGAGGGAGGGTCGCCGGCGTGCCCCTGCTCTTGTACGGGAGGAGTCCGGACGGGCGTCGTTCAGCCGGACGGAAGGCACGTACGGTACGGAGGAGACCAGGGCGGCGTCATTTAGCCGAAGGCATATGAATCAAGAAAAGACGAATCAACTAACAAAAGACGTCACGAGGAGATTGGGTCAGTGTTGTTCAGCGGAGGGTAAACTCCATTTCAGACCTTATTGTCTACGTTTGGATCTGAAACTGCAAAACCAGATAAAATCCCACAAAGGGGCGGAATAGATCGGGCATGGAGCGCATGCGCGTCCGCACTGCACCACGCACATCGAGACAGAACACGCTGCGGCAGTCCCGCGCGCTTGCCACGGCCCACGATGATGGCGGGGATGCCAGGAAGCGGTCCACCGCACGCCACTCGAACTCGCCGACGACCGTCAGGAACGTGCCGTGGGAGAGCGTGGTCTTGTACGGCGCCAATGTCGGCACTCAAGCAATCGACGTGTGCGAACAGGACGCGGTAGAGCCGCTCGGTGTCGCGGGCGCCAAGGCGGACCATAGTGGCGCGGCACAGGGACTTGAGGCGGTGCAAATGCATGAGGTGCACCAGCAGCGACGGCGTTCGGAACTTGGAGTAGCTCCCCAATGCGGGGAGTGGGAGAGGTTGCTCTCGCGGCCACCGGCGAGAGTGGGGAAGAAGTGAAGATGGGTCACCTGTCAGTGCTGCCACGTGGGCTCCACATGTGCCACGTTAGCGAAACCACTCCCAAAACCGCCGAGGGTGTATTTTGTCAGTATTTAGATAGTTGAGGAGTGCGTTTTATCTGGTTTTGCAAGGTCCTAAAATGGACTTCACACTTCAGCGAAAGGCAAGTGAAAAAAAGGTGTCAATCAAGTGGGGATAATAAGGAATATAGGTAAAAAACAGGTCGGAAAATAAAAAAGTAAATGGTGGAGATAGTTTCCTCCAATCATTTTTACCCTTTCCAACCTTTCTTGATCTTTTCCAACCTGCGTAGAAGAGCCGATGTGAGTGGTATTACAATAGAAAAAAGGTGTCAATCAAGCGGGGATAATAAGGAATATAGGTAAAAAACAGGTCGGAAAATAAGAAAGTAAATGGAGGTCGTTCGCTTAGTGCAAAATGGTATTATAATAACTTGCTCTTTTATGGTGTGTAGACATATTTTTTTATTTATAATTTTGTAGAATCCATGCTTCTCCCCCTGGTTTACATGGTGGTTCCGTAGTAGTGACCCACAAGCTCATCACACCATTATATAAATGCATTACATATCCATCACAGGCGTAGGATGCTCAATGAACTATGTGATTTTATATATGGTAGCTGGCATTTGGCACAATATCAGTAAATTATAAATTATAAACGATGAACAACAACGCATTTATTCCATTTAGTAGCAAACATCATCAACTGCAACATTGCCAACATTACACATGAAAAGCCAACAACTAGTTGTTCTTGGATTTTAGCTCCGCCACTCTTTCTTCCGTGGCCTTCAGAGCTTCTCCATAAATTCTCACCGGCTGAAAAAGTTTTGAGTATTATGAGTCTTGATATATCAATGTTTTTAGACATCTATAACCAGAAAAGAGTGACGAGATAATGTCAATGGTCTTACTTCATCTACTTCTTCATGGGTCATTATTAATGCTGATGACATCACTGTCAAGTTTCCCAAAACCTTAACCAGCATCCCACGTTTCTTGCACTCCGTTCCAAATATTTCACCTACACCTGTATACACAATATAGGAAGTAATTAAGATATGTTATAATCAATATAATAACAAGTTAATAATAAAAAGAGCATGCGCTCACTTACCCCACTCATATGGGAATGGCTCGTTTGGAGATTTATTTTCTGTGAACTCAGTTGCTATCAACAACCCTTCACCTCGAGTCTGCAATTAGGAGAACACCAGTTAAGTTTCATTTTGATGTTTGTGAAAATGGAAAGCGTTGTTGTTTCCATAAGAAATGAAACTTCGTGATACAGGAGTATAACGTAATAAGAAACATAGAAATGATTGAAATCAGAACATAAACATGATTACCTCCCCAACAATTGGACTTCCTGAGAATGCCTTTATTCCATTCTGAAACTTTTTTCAAATATGTTCGACATGACTAGGAATATCTCTTTCCCTAGTAGCAGCGATTTCAAGATATAAATATAATTAAACGGGTACAATGTCTATATGTTATGATATCAACTAATAAGGTAAGGGTACCGATAAATTTTCAATGCTTCTATTGCCACATCGCAGGAAAGTAAAGCCATGTGCAAACATGCTAGTAAAAGATTTAACTCCTCAGCTCAACTCCTTTTCTTTTGGGAGCAATAGTTCATTGCATATCAATGTACTACATACAAATAAGAGGATAGGTTCATATAGTACATTTGACTTACCGACTTTATCACTATGAGAATGGACCACATCAGATATTTCTGGGCTAACGAGTAGAGCTCCAATGGGAGCATAGGCAGAAGAAAGAGCCTACAAGGTGGCGAATTAGCATGAGTCATCTTGTATCGTATCAGAATTATGAAGTGTTGTGCTAACAAACTCACCTTGGCCAAGGAGACAAGATCTGGTTTGATGTTATATAAATCACATCCAAACATGGTTCCCAGCCTTCCAAACCCAGTAATGACCTTGAATATGGACCGTAAGTTTCACAACATTTACTCAAAAATTCACCTACGTTATATTGTCAATTTATGGTTTTTCTCCTTCATTCCAAGTTGGCTACGCCAATGTGCAATACATACCAAGCAGCCCGGCTAGCCTAGCCAGTTCCATTATCGTCTTGTGTTCAATCATGGAATGCAAAGATAGAGAAGAGTGGACTTGCGCCCGCCCTAGATGGCGCATTGAGCCACATGACACACGCCTGCTTCCATATGGTGTCTTTTCTCTCTTTTATTTCTTCGGAGAGGAATCAAATCCCCTCTCTCCATTAATTTCTATAACACACTAACTCTGCCTTTCTCACACACACATTCACAATACCAGTGGTGGAGCTTAAGCCAATTGTTAGATGGGGTGCCGTTGTGCTTAGAGAGATGTAGAGGTGACCTTTTTGATAGGCCAATTGAATACTAAGCTAAAATCTAGCCATTTATTTATAGGTACTTTTAAGAATACAATAGTTGTCCTTAACAATGCTCCACCCCTACACAACACCAATGAAGCTATATTGGGTTCCAATGGTCTATGGTGGTGCTTGTGATCCTCCTCTCCATCTACATCACACATTGGTGCTACTATGTGAGCTGGTGCCTTATGGCATGGTGGGATTGATTGATTGTGTGCTACTTCCTATATCTACGAACTTGTCTAGTGCTTAAAGTCATTGGCTCTCCATTTGTGTCCCCTTTCCTGCATGGCGGTCGGTGGTGGTGACTCATTGCTTGTGCACTCAAGGCCTGTTTGGGCAACAGGATAAGGGGTGTGGAATAGGGATATCTCTATTCTATCCCCCTCACATATTCCACATTTTATCCCTGTCCCACCCTCTTATCCTATTATCCAAACACCACCTCAGTGTTATAGTGGTGCGCTAGTAGTTGAAATTAATGCTGGTGTGCTAATGTTTTACCTGTTTCCTATGTGATGTAGTGCATTTGTCTCTATTGTAGTTGGTATTAATAATAGCTTGGTACTTCGGCTTGTTACTAAGTGGTGTTCCTCTTCTTCTCAGGTTGGTGCTGTCATCATTCCCCTTGGTGGCAACATCATCTGTCAACCTCCCACGTGTGAATGTTTGAATATTAGTGCATAATTGGTTTTCTTGGATAGAAATTAATGTTCGTTAAGCTTTTCGTCTTATGCATGTAGACAATCTATGGGTTGTGCGTTATCTATTGCTTTTCTTGCTTTATAGTTTTACTATGCAATATTTTAATATAATTACGCGTGTGTGATTGCATGTTTATGTATTGGTTGAAGTTGCTCAATAATATAAGTAATGTAGTGAGACAATGTGATGCCTTGGTGGATTAATATGTTGGTTTACTTCAACACTCTTAAAATTTTTTTTCCTAAACTTTTGTCTATATTGTATTGGTATATTACTTTTATTTTCATGGTTCTTTACTGTATACTGCAACCATAGCTAGGTTGGTCACTATTTGTATTGTTGTATTTTTAGGATTATAATATTTTCTAAAAAACTTGAATTTGTAATGTAATACTTTCATATTAGTTGATGCTCAACACTGCTTAGAGTAGTTGTCTGCTATTTTGAGAGCAAAATGCAAATAAACAACATTGTTAATGTGCTTAATTTTAATTATTTGCATTTAGTTGCCATGTTTAGTATAGAAAAGGTCATGACTCATGAGAAGATTTGTTTCATATATAAAATCATTGTAAAACTTTATATTCATTTATTTTGTATTTGAATATTGTTGTATCATTAGCTAAACTTTTTCTATATATGCATAATTACACTATTAGTGTGTTTAGATATGGTAGATGTGTGTCATTGATACATCTTACAACATATTACCATTTTTTGTGTTATCTTTGATTCAATAAGAGATAGTGCAAACATACCTCATCTGCTATGAAGAGGATCTCATACTTCTTAAGCATGGTTTGAATCTATTGGGAGATATAACAATTATGAAGAACAAAAGTGAACAGTCGGCAAATGGTAGTAATTATGTTGATTAAGACATATTCTAATATTAGCATATGAGTAAGCAATAGACGACTAGAATGGGGTTTAACAAATTGCTGAATGAAGTAGCTGTATACAACTCCATGTGTCTATAATCTTACGCAAGGAAATATTCTGATGGTGGCTAAGTAATTAAAAATACAACTTTGGTTTCCAATATGTAGAAGCACCTTCTCAAAATATGTCTTTGGTGGGGGAATGACACCACCCGCCCCAATCACAGGTTCAGCGATAAAGGCAGCAATCTGAAGAGAAAAATATATAAATTAGACGAGTTATCATATCTATGAAAGGCAAACTATATCACTAAACATACATGAGCATCGTGACCGTCCTTGCATTTTTTTTGCACGTGTTGAGATGTACTCAAATTTAATTACGACTCTATGTTTAAATATGAATCTAAGTTTAAATATTATCAAATAATAACCTTGACAAATTTGATGACATTTAGTACTTATTTCATAAATTGTATTTCACTTTATAACCACAATGATCACAACACAAGTTGTTGTCATGAATTTTAGCCCTTCTTAAATTCATGAATATCCTGAAATATGCAATACAAGAAGGTGTGCATGCTAGCAATAGGATAAGTTTACATCTTGTCGAGCATACAATGTTTTTTGGATGTATAAGTTTTGCTCTTCTTTTGGATTGGCCAAAATGTCCTAATATTCTCATGTCTAGCCCTTCGAACTTTCTCAATGATCCTTAGGTACCCATGTTTTCCTTCAGTATGTTTGAACACATAATTTAATAGTGTGCATGTTTGTGAATTGGATCTAGAACATTCTAATAGGTAGAGCTTAAAAGAATTAAACAATGAAGCCTTGTCTAATAATACAAGTTTTATGGTGGTTGAAAAAAAAAGGAGCCGTCCATCAGAAGAGATCTAACGGTTTAGAAATAGACGGTACCATAGAGCTATACCGTTTCTGGTCCTTCTCTGATGATAAGATTCTCTAAATTATTGGCAAGCCTAGTTGCAAATTCTTCCTCCGTCTCACCTATCTCACCAAAATCAATTCATCAGTGAAATGCACTTTGATATTGATAAGGAAAAAATTTTAGAAGTACCAGGAGCATGGAAACGCCAAAAGTGAGGGCAGTCTGTGTGCAAAACAAAATGTCTAGGTAGATCAAAGTCCTGGTGCATGACAGGAAGACTAAAAATACACAAGAAATTAGAAAACAGTTTCAAATATCAAATTCATCTATGCTATAATCAGACTCAGTATTGAAATTTCTAGGGTAGTATTATATAATTTGCAATTGGATTTACCAATAGAAATCAATAGAACAATTTTTACCCAGATAGACTAGCTGATATAAAAGTTGTTCCATGATATCTGCAATAAAGTATTATTCATGATATAATAATGACTATTTCAATATATTAATAACAACATTGAAACAACATTGAAACAAAAATCATACAGTGAGATCACTAATAGAGCTTTAGGATTTTACCATGGAATATCTTGCAACAACATATAAGTTGCGGTAGTAGCTGGTGATATTTGCAAAATTCTGAATTTCATATAAATACATTGGTTTGTTGCCACTAATTTATAGCATGGATATGCATTGTGATAGAAAGAAATACTGATGCAATATGTTACATTTTTTATAATAATTTACTAGTGTTTCAATACTTGTGAAATTTTGGTTGTGACAAAAGAATGTTATTGCGATGAGTGAATAATTGTTACTATATAGAAATATTTTTGCCATGATTATAACTATTGCACACTTATTTGAGCAACCAACTTGTTATAAAAAGATAAAATAAAATTATTACCAAATCATAGAACAAAACTAGCTATGGTGTGGTGGTAAAGTGTAACACCCCAAAATTTGACCATGAGAATTTTCTCTAAATCCCTCCCTAATTCAAAATTTAATTTTGAAAACCTTGTTTGTTTGAGTGTGCGTTATGAGCTCAACAAAATCCTATAAAATCCTAGTTCCTTTTTCCTCCGAGTGTCCCTCAAAATCTCCAGCAAATCCCACCCAAAATTCTTCTCAAATCCTTCTCCAAATATTCAATTCAAATCCAAAATTCAAAATAGAAAAAGAAAAACTCCCTTCCCCTCAGTTGGGCCGAAGCCCATCTCTCCTCCCCCTTCCCTCTTTCCTTGGGCTGCCACCCCTTTCTCTCCTAGCCCAAGCGAGCAGGCACGCCAGCCTCCTCTCTCCCTCCCTCGCTCTCTGCCGACAGGGCCCCCCCGTCAGGTCCCCGCCTTCCCTCTGCCAATGGGCCCTGCCCATTCATCGTCTTCCTCGCTCACTCCCCGCATCGGCTTCTGCTGACCGCACCGCCGGTACCGTGCCACCTCCGCCCCGCCCCTGTCACGATCCTTCTCTCTCCCTCCTCCTCCCTCTCCAGTGAACCCCACTGGTTAGGCAGCCTCGGTGTCATCTTCTCCCCCTCCCTCCATTGCCATGTCCGTATTCGCACGTTCGCCTGCGCACCACCTCACTCCCTCTCGCCAGCCTATAAAGGGAACCCCCAGCGAGCCTCGCCACCCCTCCCTGCCCACGCGCGTGCACACGAGCACATTCTCACACACGCACTTACCTCCCCCCAACGGGCATCCTAGGCGAGTAGAGCTCCCATGACGAACCCATGCACACCACTTTTCCGACTCCAAAATCTACCTTCCGTTGGCCATCTCCGACCAAATCAAGGTGAACCTGAGCTCCGCCGCCCCCGTGCGCGCATCCTCCACCACCTCCCATGGCAAGAATGGCACTGGCAGAGCCGGAGCGCCGCCGCGCCGCGACACTCCACCTCGCCGGTGTTTGGTCACACGCCGCCGGAGCCACATGCTCGCACATCCACCTCCACGCCACCCCCATTCGCTTAGCTGTCTCGCCCTCCCCCTCACCGGATTGACCTTGTCATCGGAACCAGGCCACCGGCACTGAACCGCCAGTGAGCCACGGGCCCACGACGGTGGTCGGTTCGGCCAAACCGAACTGAGACGCCATCACCACACCATCTCCCCCAGGTGTGGCTGAGATGTGGGGTCCACCACCCCTGTCGTCACCGCGCTGTCCGTTCCATCTCCCGCCGTGTGGGCCTGCCTGCTAAGACCCATAGGCGTGGAGGGCCGGACGGGCTGAGCCAGCGGTGAAGGAAAGTGGGCCACGTGCTGAGATTTGGCCCGCGGAGCATTTCCTTTTTCTTTTTCGATTTATGATTTTCTTTTACAATGAATTTTCTGTCTCGATCATTTGAACTCTGATTTAGGTGATTCTTGTGCCTAAATTCTCCATAGGTCAATCTCTACACATCTGTACACTTTTCCACCACCCCGCATTGCTTCCATGTAGGTTTGTTTAACGGGACTACACTCAACCCGTTAAACAAACCGTATGTGCAACTGTTTCCGATAGGGCTAACTTGCCCACCTCCCGATCACAACAATGGGTGCCTATAAGACCCCACTGTTGTGATGGGTATGTAAAGCCGGGAACTTTCCCTCGGTCGCGCTAGTGGTTAGCCATCAGGCACCATAATCGTGATGGGCGGAATGGTCTAAGCTATTGCCCACAAATCGGACCGCTTGTCCTGTTTCTGCCTCGTTTCTACTAACCCTATGATAATCCATCTCATTCTTCACCCTTGCTGACCACAAGAACCCTTCTCAACGCCATGCAACCCCCTCATGTCTGACGCCCTCGCTGTCGCTATGGCCGTCCGTACACCCGGCCGCAGTGTCCCTTCCTCATCAGCTTGAACGCTCGGTGGAACAACCAGCGGGCAACACAAAGCCTCGCTGCGCAGCGCTTAGCGGTAGAACAATTAGCTCAGTAGAGCCAGAGCTGTCGGTACAATCTGCTGAAAAACTCACAAATTCTTCCCCCAACACATAATAGTCTCTTGTTGAGCTCAAGATGTACATTGCTTGTTGTTTTCCCCTGTTTCTGCATGCAGGCCTTACCGGAGGTTCCGATTGGTCGGATCCTTGGAAAGTTCTAATCCAATTGCGGTGTCGATGCTGGACAATCAGATACGCTACCCTAGCTTAGTGAAGGGCAAGTCCACTGGAATTCCACTTGATGGATAAATTACCCAGTTTTTGAGACACAACCTATTGCCTTGTTTAATGATAAAACCTGCTTGTTTTGCTTGCTAAGGAAACATAGTACGATAGCCACTGAGCCGATATAGATGTAGCGTGCATAGGTGGATTGCTCACTTAATGATCTATATTTAATCTCGTTGGAAAAATGGTGTGGGTGTGAGGTGGGTATGTGTTTGCGAAAACATAGGGTAAGACCCTGGCAAACGCCTTTGGTCGGCTATGCCTTTTTGTAAAGGGTGGAATGCCCGGGTACCATTATCACGGTTTATCTGGGGTCTGGCCTCATAGGTAGGACTAGACGGTGTGGCTCGTGCGTGAGCATTGGGGGGAGTTTCTGCCCTGAAGGACCGAGTTGGAGTCTCATCTTGGCTGACTCTTTTTTAGTACAACCACTCGATGCTTTATGGAGCAACAACCAGCCCAAGCCAGAATGGATAGTCTGATAGTTGTCTGTGGTGCCAGTGTGGCATAGGGTAAGGATTGGAGCCTAGGTCACGTGTCTGCTAGCACTGGGCGACAAACTATCTGAATCCTCTTGAGGCACTGCTTGATGATAACAAGAAGGCAAGGGCTGGTTTGGAATGCGGACGCATATTTGGCTGTAAGCAGTTGCTGAGACCAACTTGTAGGTCATAGCACAAATGTTTGATCAGAGTATAAAACCTATTCGAATAGTCCATTGTCCACTGGTATGGATGAGTTATGGCATGGTTTTGACAACTGGATGTTTTGTAAAACTGTGTGGGATTGGTTAGGTGAAAAACTTGGATGCTTTGGATGCTACGGGGCATGGCCCCATGGTGGTGGAGAAAACTTGTTGGCCTGCGTGCCATGAGCCATGTTGGACCAGCAAGTCCAGTGGCACCCCTCTTGGAAATAGTGCATTTTGAAAAAATAAAACTGTGAGCAACTGAGCCTTGCATATAAAAGTGTTTCTAGCCAATTATCCTGAGCTCCAGATATACCTTGCATATAGTAATAGCATTAACCCCAACTCCTTATGGAGGAAGGTGGGTTTGCAGAGTATGTTTTTGTGCTCACCCTCCTTTGTTGTTGTTTTTCAGAGAAGAAGAGGTAGTCCTCGTGATCATAGACATGTGAGGGTTACGGCCTATCCCAACGGTGTGACGTGGGAAGCTTGGGCCTTTATTTAATTTTTTTGCTGCAATGTTTTTCGTGTTGTGCCCCATTTGGTTTGACCCCTTAGGGCAGATCTATACTACTCTGATGTATAAATGTGGTTATCATACCTCTAGGAATGATAATAAAGCATATTTTAGTCCCTTTATGAAGGAGGGGCACTTCAGGTGGTATCAGAGTCGTAGTTGGCCGTAGGACGTAACTATTAGGCTGGAAGAATGGTTTTTAGTCCAAAACAGCTTGAAAACACCTCTACTCCTCATCTTAACTCCAATTTTCAAAAAGTTTTGGCCTTCTCTTACCCCAATGGCCGTCAACAACCGGTCAAGCTTCTGGTAAAAAAAAAGAAGATGGCGCTTCTCAAACAAACTAGATCAAAGGGACAAAAGCACCAGTGCATGGACTAGACGGATGCGATAGGTCGTTGTTAAAAGGGATCAGTGCTCGCCATAAAAGCAAGACATCACCATCACATAGCGTGAACCATGCAACAAACGGTAAAGGACACCTGGCATAACTTGGAGATATGGACCACCCTGGCAAGACCTTTGACCCTATGGATAACCAGGGCACGTGCACCAGAGATAGAGAAAAACAAGGATAAGACCCCTATAGAGTGCTCTGGTATCAGTACAACACAATTGACAAGTGAACCATCAGGCAGAGCCATGCACCAGGAACACAGCGCCATTTGTCACCCTATCTGCCACGGACGCCTGGCACTACAGAAGAAACCCTAACGGAGCCACAAGACGTGATAGCTCCCTGCTTAAAAAGATCACCAAGAGAGCTCTTGCATCTCCAAGACTTAAGTAGCCATGGCAGAAGAAACCCCAATCCTCACCGGCCGTCCTGTGCCCCTTAAAAAGAGAAAGTGCATAGACCTCCAAGTGCAAGTTCCAGTGTTCAAAGGCATACCAGTTGTCTTCCCAGAGACTGAAAGCCACCCACTTTCCCTAGAGTCCCTCCCAAATCCTCCACCAGAGCTTGTAGAACCCCTCACCCTGAGGAGGATTCCAGCACCCGAGCTAGAGTGTCTGGAAGAGAAAGAGCTACCTAGTGCTCCATCGCCAAACCCCACCTCACCCGGCAAACCAGAAGCTCCAGCATCAGCCTCGTCAACCGAAGCAAGGATCGAGCCCTCGGGCATTACCTCATTCTGGGGATTGATCGAAGAGGACAACCCTGTGACCTCAGACCATTCATCACCAGGGATCATCATTGTCAGCTCTAGTGAGGAGTCTTCCGAGGAAGTCTCCAGCCCCTTTCAGGAGTGAAGTCATTGGTCTATAGTAGTAGTAGTCTCCCTTGTTAAGAGTAAGCCGTGTAGATCATATGCGTTGTAACCGTTGAGTGTTGCTTGTGCTGGTGGTTGTTGTGTTAGTTGTAGGCTGAGTCCTACGCGCTTTGATCAGATGGAAAGTACAACCTGTGTCAGTTTCCGCGAAAAGGAAAAAGGCTTTCCTGAACACCTAAGAGAGTCCATGCAACACCTCGAAACCCCAGGATACCCAGAGTATCACGGAGAAGTGTTTCCTAAGAGAGGAGATCGACCATGGATGATCACCCAGTACATAAAGGAAAACCCTGCTCTCGCTGGATGGTACACCAGAGCCGTCGGTCGATGATTCATGGAAGCCTGTCGCATCGCCGCCCGTGACGCGATAAAGAGGTTGTGTTCAACCTATCATAGGGGTGTCGCAGACCACTCCTATGTAATTCTTCTCACCCTCGAATAAGTTAGCCCCAAGCTGGATCAAGAGAACCCACATCCTTACGCAGATCAAAGAGTTTGAAGGCCCCATCATAGCCTACCTTGCTCAGTACTTAAATGCCTTGGATGATGAGTACGATAGGCTAAGTCACCTATATAACAAGTTAGCATTTGATTTCCAAGAAGCAAAAAGGCAGCTGTTCTGCTACAAGCTCAATCTGCTGTGTCAGAGGCTGATGAACAACGCCACCCTTAGCTATGGGGCAAGGAAAAGAAGCTTGTTTGATCCCCATTCCCTGACTCTATGGGAAACCCAGCTCCCCATGATGGAAAGAACATCAGTCCCTTCACACTAGCCAGTGCAGAGACACCCAAGGAGTTTCCAGCACTCCTTGCTTAACTAGTGGCAGACTTGTGAAATGAGCCCAGGCAACCCCATTAAGCAAGAAGATAAGGCAAGCATGGTCAAGTGTCTGATGCTCTCACTAGAGGGACCTAGTTTCTAGCAGCCACTGCAAGACGAAGCCTCCAGTAGCTAGAAGATGAAATCAGTTTTGTTCGAGTAGTCACGCTAGAGTGTTTGTTTATTTCTTATGTTTGTTGCTGGTGGTTTGTATTTTGCCCTATCAGTAAAGCGAGCGTTGTTTTGGTTGTGTGTTAAATCGCCTTTTAGAACTAGCCCTCACCCTTGCTGTCTCCTCCTCACCTTAAAACCCGCATGTTAAAAGAGTGTGCCTTCTGAAGGAAGCCACCAGAAGAGAGCCCCAGTCAAAGGGAAAGTACAGCATAGTGCCAGCAATAGGAACCAAAGTTAAGTGTGCACAGATAAAGGAAAATAGTGCCCTAGAAAATGGATGAGACCGGAAGAACAATACCCCCACAGTTCCCTACCTCTTATCTCTCTCCACTGCCCCCGTCTTTTTTCCACACCCGTCGTATCCGGTGCCCTGGTCCCACCACCCACTCACCTGTGTTGCCGCATGCACGCGACTGCCGCCGCCTCTGCACGTGCACTCCGCTGACACTACTGACCATCTTGGGTAGTGTGCCCTCCCTTCGCGTTGTTGGCCGCACCTAGCCCCTACCTGCGGTACCCCTCCTGTCGTTCACCTCACCATTGGCACCCAGCCCCTATGCCACCTTCGTGCGCGTGCTGCCACGTGTTCCCCCACTTCACCTCCGCCGCTCACGTCGCCCTGGTGCATAGGCCATCGCACCCTTGCGTGCCTATAAAAGCCCCCTGGGCTTCGCTCCCCACTCACCTCACAGAGCAAACAAACCGCCCTCATCGCCATCAATAAAAAGAGAGAAGAAGGAATGCTTGCAGACTCCTAGATAGAGCAAGTACTTCTGAGTTTCTACACTGTTGCCATTTTCGCCATCACCTTCGGTCTCTTGCTCCTATGGTAAATCCACTGCCCTCTCCCCTAGGAAGAAACCCAGAACCACCCCAAACCATCCACCAGATCCACCACCAGGTCATGAGCTTAGTAATTGCCATACTCCTCCTCTTTCAGTGCGTGTTCCTCGCCAAAATCCTAAAGGTCCTCATCCGCATCATGGCCCCTTTCAAGAACTCAGTCGTGAGTGAGGTCTGCTTCCACCAGCTAGTCATCTATCAACCACCAACATCCCTCGGGTTATGAACCCAGAGTCCAAAGTGTGTATTCCCCTTAAATACATACTCTTTGCCGAAGCTCTTCTCCTATGCATCCTAGTCTTCCTCCGGCTCCTGACCCTCCCATGGTCAAAAAAAAGGCCCAAAAGAAGCCTCCTGCTAGCAAAGCTTTGCCAAAGTGGAAGAAATAAAGGAGCTAGTAGTAGGAAAGAAGATAGAAGAAGAAGTGCTTGGGATAAAAAGAATCGTACCGAGAGGAGCTTGGGATAAAAAGATTCGTAACGAGAAGAAGGGTATCCCAAGTACCCGGCCTCTCACCAGCTCTCCCTCCACTACCGGTACGATAGCAACAAAGCACCACTGGCTCCCCACTCCCAGAAGGGAACCCTAAGGAGCTTAAAAAGAGCTTTCGCCCCCTTTAAGTGGGGTAGTCCCCCTCCTGCTAGATCTAGTGAGGGAACATCCAGATATTTGAGGCAAGCAAGTGTCTGGATGTGGGTTGCCCATACATTTCACCTCGAGGAGCAGCTAGAGCGGAAGAGAAAGTGCCTTGCTGAATATTCTACTACTGCTGCTTCCACTAAGAAAGCCTTCGTCTGAAGCTACCAGGCAAGGTAAGACAATCCACGGACCTGCAAGAAGGATCCCATAACCTTCCAAGTGCATGAAGTGAAAGAGATCGAGAGATCTTTTGTGTGTGGAAGGTTTGCACAACGACCTCCTCCCCATAGAGAAGAAAAGAGAAATGAAAAGGGATTGAGTCGCTGCTAAAGTTCCGCCAACAATTCTGTGTGAAGAAATCAAGTGTTTGTTGTAATTTAGAAGTTGTTAGCTAAAGTAAAGCTACCCCTGTAAACCCTCTAAGCCGAATCTCGAGGATGAGATTCATTTTAAGTGGAGTAGGTCTATAGCACCCCAAAATTTGACCCTAAGAATTTTTCTCTAAATCCCTCCCTAATTCAAAATTTGATTTCGAAAACCTTGTTTGTTTGAATGTGCGTTATGAGCTCAACAAAATCCAATAAAATCCTAGTTCCTTTTCCCTCAGAGTGTCCCTCAAAATCTCCAGCAAATCCCCACCAAAATTCCACTCAAATCCTTCTCCAAATATTCAATTTCAAATCCAAAATTAAAATAGAAAGATAAAAACTCCGTTCCCATCAACTGGGCCGAAGCCCATGTCTCCACCCCCTCCCTTCTTTCCATGGGCCACCGCCCCCTTTCTCTCCTAGACCAAGTGAGCAGGCTCACCCACCTCCTCTCTCCCTCCTCCCTCTCTCTCTTTGCCAATGGGGCTCACCTGTCAGGCTGCCTTCCTCCCTCTGCCAACGGGCCCCGCCCATTCGTCGTCTTCCCGGCGCGCTACCCGCATCAGCTGCTGCCGACCGCGCCGCTAGTGCCATGTGGCCCATGCCCCGGCCTAGCCACGGTCCTTCTCTCTCCCTTCTTCTTCCCTCTGTCTGTCAACCCCACTGGTTAGGCAGCCTTGGTGTCATCTTCTCCCTCTCCCTCCGTCGCCTTGTATGCATTCACACGTCCGCTAGTGCACCACCTCACTCTCTTTCACTGGCCTATAAAGGGAACCCCCAGCGAGCCTCACTGCCCCTCCTCTGCCATGTGCGTGCACGCCCGTACATTCTCACACACACACTCACCTCCCCGCAATGAGCATCCATGGCGAGTAGAGCTCCCGCGGTGAACCTGTGCACACCACTTTCCCTACTCCAAAATCTACCCTCCTTTAGCCATCTCCAACCAAATCAAGGTGAACCTAAGCTCCACCGCCCCCGTGTGTGCATCCTCCACCACCTCCCGTGGCCAGAACCGCACCTGCAGAGCCGGAGCACCACGTGCCGCGACACCCCACCTCGCCGGCGTTCGGTTGCACGCCACTAGAGCCACACGCTCGCGCATCAACCTCTATGCCACCCCCATCCGCTTCGCCGTCTTGCCCTCCCCTCACCGGCTTGACCTCGTCGCCAGAACCGAGCCTCCGGTGGTGAACCGCCGGCGAGCCGCAGGCTCACGATGGCATCCGGTTCGGCCAAACTAAACCGCGACGCCATCACCGCACCGCCTCCCCTGGTGTGGCTGATGCGTGGGGCCCATCGCCCCTGCCATCACCGTGCTGTCCGTTTCATCTCCCACCGTGAGGGCTGGCCTGCTAAGACCCACAGGCGCAGAGGGCCAGACGGGCTGAGCCAATGGTGAAGGAAAGTGGGTTTTACTTTTTTGATTTATGGTTTTCTTTTCCAATGAATTTCGTATCTCGATCATTTGAACTCCAATTTAGGTGATTCTTGTGCCTGAATTCTCCATAGATCAATCTGTACACATTCGTGTACTTTCCACCATCGCTCATCGTTTCCACATATGTTCATTTAACGGGACTACACTCAACCCGTTAAACAAACCATACGTGCAACCATTTCCGATAGGGCTAGCTTGCCCTCCTCCTGATCACGTGGTTGACTATCGGGCCCCACTATTGCGATGGGTATGTAAAGCCGGGAACTTTCCCTCAGTCGCACTAGTGGTTAGCCATTAGGCACCATAATCGCGATGGGCGGAATTGTCTAAGCTCTTGCCCATAAATCAGACTGCTTGCCCTGTTTTTGCCTCGTTTCTGCTAACCCCATGATAATCCGTCTCATTTTTCACCCTTGCTGACCACAGGTTCCCTTCTCATTGCCATGCAACCCCCTCATGTCCGACGCCCCCGCCCTCGCTATGGCCGTCCGTACACCTGACCGCAACGTCCCTTCCTCATCAGCTTGAACACCCGGTGGAACGATCGGCGGGCAACAGAACACCTTGCTGCGCAGCTCTTAGCCGTGGAACAACTCAGCTCATTAGAGCTAGTGCCACCGGTACAATCTACCAAACAACTCACAAATTATTCCCCCAACACATAATAGTCTCCTGTTGAGCTCATGATGTACATTGCTTGCTGTTTTCCCTGTTTCTGTGTGTAGGCTTTACCGGAGGTTCTGATTGGTTGGATCCTGGGAAAGTTCTACTCCAAGTGCGGTGTCGACGCCGGACAGCCAGATACGCTACCCCAGCTCACAGAAGGGCAAGTCCATTGGAATCCCACTTGATGCATAAATTACCCGATTTTCGATACACAACCCATTGCTTTGTTTATTGATAAGACCTGCATGTTTTGATTGCTAAGGAAACATGGTAGGATAGCCACTGAGCCGATATAGATGTAGCGCACATAGGTGGATCGCTCACTTAATGATCTATATTTAATCTCCTTGGAAAAATGGTGTGGGTGTGAGGTGGGTATGTGTTTGCGAAAACATGGGGTAAGACCCCGGCGGACGACTTCGGTTGGCTATGCCTTTGTGTAAAGGGTGGAATGCCTGGGTACTGTTATCATGGTTTATCTAGGGGCTGGCCTCATAGGGAGGACTAGACTGTGTGGCTTGCAGGTGAGCATTGGGCGGAATTTCTGCCCTGAAGGACCTAGTTGGAGTCTCATCTTGCCTAACTCTTTTTGGGTACAACCACTCGACGTTGTATGGAGCAGCAACTAGCCCAAGCCAGAATGGATAGTCTGGCAGTTGTCTGCGGTGCTGGTGTGGCAAAGGGCTAAGAATTGGAGCTTGGGTTGCGTGTTTGCTGGCACTGGGCGACAAAGCTATCTGGATCCTCTAGAGGCACTGCTTGATGATAACAAGAAGGCAAGGGCTGGTTTGGAATTCGGACGCTTATTTGGTCGTAAGCAGTTGCTGAGTCCAACTTGTGGGTCATAGTACAAATCTCTGATCGGAGTATAAAACCTATTTGAATAGTCTGTTTTCCATTGATATGGACTGAGTTATGGTTTGGTTTCGACAACTAGGTGTTTTAAAATTGTGTGGGCTTGGCTAGGTGAAAAACTTGGATGTTTTTGATGCTGCGGGGCATGGCCCCATAGTGGTGGAGAAAACTTGGTGGCCTGTGTGCCACGAGCTATGTTGGACCGGCAAGTCCAATGACACCCCTTTTGAAAAAAGTGCATTTTGAAAGAATAAAACTGTGAACCACTGAGCCTTGCATATAAACATGTTTCTAGCCAATTATCCGAGCTCCAGATATACCTTGCATATAGTAATAGCATTCACCTGGACTCCTTATGGAGGAAGGTGGGCTTGCAGAGTACGTTTTCGTACTCACCCTCCTTTGTTGCTGTATGAATGTGGTTATCATACCCCTAGAAATGATAATAAAGCACATTTTAGTCCCTTTACGAAAGATGGGCGCTTCATAAAGCATTGGCCTTCGGTTCGAATCCAACTAGAACCAGGTTTTTTTCCTTTCCAATTATGTTTTTTCACAAAATTGTATGCTACCACAATCAACTAAAATCATGTCTATGGGCATTCCTACATCCATATCTATATCCATGATAATGATTGTTGTAAATGTTGTATATAGCAATCCGAGTTTTATGACAATATTAACTTGTATTGGAACCAGATAAACAATGTGACCAACACATTAGAGCAGTCTACTAATTGCAACAACTGACAATGATTTCCAATCATTGACATGCTCACACATTGTAACTGTTTTGATCCTATCGCAACAATTTGATGTGGCAAAAGCCTAGATTTTTATTAGTGGATGGATTTATTTGTTTTCGGTGCAAATGAATATTTAGAGAAGATGATTAATTGTTCTTTATAATCATATTTCCCACTCGAATTATCTTAGTGGCAAAACAACCATGTACATAACATGAAGAAATAATTACAAAAGCATGTCTAGTGATGAAAATAAAGCAAAACTAGGCATTTGTTAGTTTGAGAAAAATACAAGTTGACAAGTTGTATGTAGCTTAGGATTGTGTCCGTGCAATGATTTTTCTTCTTCTTTGGTCTTCCCAATGCATTGTTGTAATACCATACTAGCTTTACCTATAAAAGAATAGAATATAGACTTTATACATGTTGAAAATAACATTGAGTCCAAAGATTTGAATGGAACAAAATAAACATAGCATATAAATGGTATATAGGTGGCAAACAACTATTGAAATGAATAACCAACGTACACACAAATAAAATTGATACACTTCTAATATATGGTTAAAAAATATTATGATTATTTTGAGAGTAGAATAAACCGGCTAGCTTCGGCCAATGAAAATATTAACTACTTCTATTGGCCCCGTCGGACCAAAGATGTAGAACATCTAAAATATTGTGTTGGCCAGGGTTTGTGTTAGGGCGACAAAAATGCACGCAGACCACAGCTGACTTCATGTTGCCCATGAAAATAATATAAAATAAACTCTGTGCATAAATATTTTGTCTTAGCAATTAAACTTGCAAACGCCTAACTCCGTGCACGTTGCTTGCTACCCTCCTAACTGCCACTTGTTACCACCATCATACCAACCCCCCATATGACTTGTTCCCATGACCACCCTTTACATGGGGCCCATGTCACCTCTACACCTACACCTATGACACCCATATGCCCTAGCTCTGTGTGCCGATGGTCACCCTCATGCGCCCATCACCATGCTCAGTGGCCACTCTAACCCTCATGTGTTGTTACTGTCCCTAGCACACTAGCACATATAAGAGATAATGCTTTATTCATACCTCTAAAATGTTAGCAATAAAGAGCATTGGCCCATCTATTTATATGCCTACTTCATGATGATGATTCTCATCTGAACTTCCAAAATGCCACATCATTGATCCTTCCCTAGAAACCTTTGTGAGAAACAAACCCTTAACTTAAATCATTTCGGAGATTAATGACAATGATAATCATAATTGATTATTGATTACCAACAAAGGAGGCCCCTCAAATTCTAGATGCAATTCCAAGGCAAAGTATTGGCAATGAAATCTATTAACTAGATTCAAGGTTAAGGACTAGCTAGGTTGCTCTAAGTGCCACGATGTCAAAATTAAAGAAGGGGAATTAGGGTTTTATTTGCTAGTTTGTAGACAGGTCGTATTATCAAGAGGGCCCAAAGTGAGTATTTATTTACATCTCATTTGGGGTTATCTCTCGGTCAGATCTTTATGACCTTTGATCTCACATGACTTGAAAAATACTTTAAAAAATTACTAAAACACAATACAAGGTCACACAAAAAGATTGAAAAAGATATGGATTGTAAATGAACAAGTCCGCCTTAAGTCCACAATTTTATATACACCGGATCGTCTAGAGTCCACTACTTTGAAGCAGGAAAGGACATCCACAAGAGAGCACTTGATCCTTGCGTAGAAAAGGGGGAGCAAGACCCTTGTGTGAGTTCTCTAACAAGGACTAGGGGGAGTCGTGACTCCTCGATACCTCAAGAAAAAATTGGCTTGCAACTCCCCCTCTCTCTCTCTCTCTCTTTCTCTCTTTACTTTCATGCAATTTAAATTCCACATTCAATTTCTAGAGATTACTTGCTAGGAAGGGTTGGCTCTAGGTTGTACATTATTTTTATCGAGTAGAACTCTAGTCACACTCTCTAGGCACTAGGGTAAATGGTGACTTGATCGATAAGTTCTAATTTTCATGTTTTAAAATTAGAAGTTCAATTCATGCGCTCTTAGACATCTCGATTATTTCAACCATGACATGGACCTCAGGTATATTCAATTTTCTTGCATTGTCATTACATCTTGCTACAACCTAACGCCTTTATATATGATCACTTCTTTTATTCGTTAAAATTGATTTCCACAAAGGCTCTACTTTAAGAAGTTTCAATTGTCTTGTCTAAGGATCAGAATAGAATGCCATTGACGATGTTTTACACTCCACTAGGACCACATGTTCATTTGCTATCGTAATTTTGTAAATATGTTACTTTTATACACTTTGAATTCACTTTCATAGACTGGGCATAACAGTCATCTTAAGGGTTCTATACTACCGCCTAAATTGAATTGATTAGGACATATATGATTTTTTATATATGCTGTATATATGAATGTATTTTATTTTGAACTAAAATGTATTAAAAGCAAAAATAAACAATTGTTTTCCTCAGCTAGACAAGGTAACAAAACAATGACAATTCTTAATTTTTTGTTAGCCAAAAAACACAAACATAATAATACCAGCTTTTGTCAGCTGAAATAATAGTTATTTCTGTAACCTTGCCTAGGCGATGGAGAAACCCTGAGTGGCAATATTAATTTGATTGGTCAGTCCAAACTGATGAAATCAGTCTTATTTTCATTGTGTTTGTTCCATGGCCCTACATTGCCAGCTGAGTGATGGTTTTTTTCCTTTTGATGCGACAATTATAGTTGCTTGAATAATGTGTAAACACGCTTCAAGATCACAAGGGTCATGCTGACGTTATAACCCTCCATGGTATGACATAAAAACACACTTTTGGTGATTTAAACTGGCCGTGTATATGCACATATATCAGTAGAACACTCCGCCTACTATAATACTCCCTCCGTATTTAAATATAAGTCGTGGTTGACATTTTTTTTCAAAATTCGATTCTTCGTCTTATTCAAAAAATTTGTGTAACACATATAAGGAAACTAGTCACACTCAAATTTATAAAATGACAAAACAAACTACAACAAAATAAATGATAATCTATGGAAATTTTTGAATAAGACGAGCGATCGAAGTTTTGAAAAAAAGTGAACCGCGACTTATATTTAAATACGGAGGGAGTATATACTAGTGGGTGCCAGTGATAATACAAAGTGGCAAAAAAAAATTTTTGGGCTACGTTCAAGCAAGTTTTGAATTTTTATGTATGTATAATCTTTGTTTTAATGACTACATGAATTTGTGTATTAGTTGACAACCTTAGTCATTTCTATCATAGTCTCTCTGTTCTGGAGTATATAAGGGAATTTGGCTTTAGCAGATACAAAGCCAAAATCCCTCATAATCAAGGATAAAGGGATTATTTCACAATAAAATAAAAAATCACTCAAATTCAAATTTCAACTTTAGAAGTTTCAAAAATAAATTTCAACCTTGCATTATGCAAG
Organism: Paspalum vaginatum; assembly: GCA_030272315.1. NCBI lineage: Eukaryota > Viridiplantae > Streptophyta > Magnoliopsida > Poales > Poaceae > Paspalum > Paspalum vaginatum. The sequence goes on along the minus strand of CM059018.1, from coordinate 29,189,480 downwards.
GCATTTCTCTTTTAAGTGATAGCACCTTTTTCCTAGTGCAAATTACAGTAAACGTTGGTACTTGAATAATCCAACCTGAGTGTCATTTGCTTCAGAACCGCTGGTTGTAAAGAACACCTTTTCCATTTCCTTGGCGGTAAACATGCCAATAAGCTCCTCCGCAAGATCCTGCAAGTATCAGCAAAGCTTAAATAATCAATTTTAAAACTTTCTTTGATGTTCACAGAAAACTAATAATTCGCCACTTCTCTTCCATTTGCCTTAAAAAACAACTAAGTTAGCCACCGCAAACATGTCACATATTTTATTGTTATATGAAAATAAACCATAAGTATAGAAATGGACCTTTGTTTGATGAAAGGTGCAGAATCGTATTAGTATTTAGTATTTACCAAGGATGGCCTGGTTGTACGGTTCCAAAACGAGTGGTAAAAGGGCAACTTGTTTAATTGGTTACATGCAGCTTTGACTAAACGAGGCTCGCCACCACCTGAAAAAACAGTGTAATTGGTTAGATGCAACTTTAACTAAACGAGTCTCACTACCGCCTGAAAATAACGTGAGTAGTATATGAAACAACCCCAGTTTGTAATCAATTTGTGAACCCCTCAGTTCAACTTCAATATATATACTATAAGAGGCCACAATTTCTCAAATTAAATCTACCTTCTAACAGTAATCTACAAATCAATATACTAGGTTTATATGCAGAAGTATTTTATATGGCAGTAATTTTAACTACAAAGAAAGTATTGTGCAAAATTTGTAGTACGTTTAACATTCGGAATTTATTACATTCAGCAGAGGGACACAACCAATGATGTTAGAATTAAGCTTGTATTGAAGGGTAGTGGAAATTAACTGGGTGCAAATTAAACCATCACATTTCATAACAGACCATCGATTGGGGTGGTAAAGATCCAATAGTTTTCGTTTCAATAATAAAATGGTATGCATATACCAGCTGAACAGTTTGCTAGCCATCTTGTTTATACTAGCGCAGACGTATGTGCTACATGTACATGGTGAATCCAAAGCGTTGGAGGAAAGGAAGGACTGACTAGCTAGGTAGGAAAAAGAAAGAGTAAAAAGATCAAATTAAAGATACCCGTTTAATTGACGTTCTTCCTTTTTTATGAAATTTAAGACAAGGAAAACGTCTGGTGGGTATGGGTAGAAAAAAAATGAGAAAATAAAAGAATAAAGAGTGGAAACATTTTTCTTCTATCGCTTTTGGAGCTTTTTCAACGCTTTCCAACCCGTTGCACCCTATGCGGTAGGTCTAACGTGAGAGGTGCAAAGACTTTTGTTAAGTGGAAAATGGTATTAGAAAAATTCACTCTTTTACCGTGTACATAATAATACAAGTTTTACGGTAACTAGAAAAACAAAAGCCATTTATTGAGTGAAATCCAATGATTTTAAAATAAACAGTACCAAAGAAGGATACAAGAAGGTACTAAATAGATGGGACCGGTACTTAGAAAACATTGGACTGGTACACATACAATTTTTTTTTCAATTTTCTAAAGTTCGTAACAGACATTTAAAATTTAATAGGAGAGATCTGGTACTACTGGGTGCTTTTCCAAACACCATAAAATGACTTAGTAAATAAAGGAATCACAATAAAATCATACCTAAAGCTGTCGAGAGCAATCCTGCAAGGCCATCTAAATACCTGTTCCCCTTATCATCATAAACAAAACAACCCTGCAAATGTATATGCATACGTTATCAAAATTACCGCATTGAAGGTAATGGGCCTGATGAGATTGTCTCCTATTGTACCAAAATATCATAGTAGTTCAATACTCTTTATTAGCTAGATGAAAAAAAAGTGCTATCAAAAGATAATTTATATAAAGGTAGGCTACACTATGTGGACAAGATTTGAGTATCCATGTTGGTGCTGATTAGCACTGTATACAGATAGTGTTTTCCTAATCATGGACCACATATATGGATACTTTATACCTGTCACGGCTCCTGATTTACTGAGAGGGATGGGCAAGTTCTTACCGGTTGTAGGAACCAGTATTTAAGGTTCGTAAAAGGCTGAAAAATATGTTTGTTTTCACTGAGGGCTTGAACTCAAGCCTAACAGCATCACACAACACACCATTATATTCAACTATACATGGGATGTTTGTCTTTTATTTTAGTACCTACGAGGCATAAGTACCGATTGATAAGATTTTAGTACCGTTGGTGTTACGAATTGGTATTAAAGCTGCCTTTAAGTATATGTTGGTAAAACCAACTGGTACTAAAGTCTTTGCGAGTATTAATACCAATTGGTATTACGAACGGGTACTAAAAGATACATTTTAGGGCCGGTTGGTATTATCAATCGGTATTAATGTCTCTCCGGTGGCCATAACCATTCTAACCGGTACCAAAGACACCATGTTGCGATTTTCACCGGGGACAATCCTTAGAACTGAAGGTGCTTTCTCCAACAGTGTTTCTATACACAAGCATTATCTTTTTGCATATTAGTAATCATTTACTCATAAAAGTGTCGATAAAGAGTTCTTCCTCACAGTATAGTATAGTCATATGTGCTAACTTTATGAAGACCTTTGAAGGACTGAATAATGCGTATATGAAAGCCAAGATATGAGCAAATTTCAAGAGACAAAAAACAACATAATGACATGAGTGTGAGTCTAAAACCTCAGAGCTCTCGATAACCAAGGGGTGCGAGTTTGTGCTCTGCCATCCAGCTGTGAATGGTGACAGCATGGCATGCTCCTTGACCCTAAAAATAGAAATAAATAAATAAATAAAATGAGCAACAACCTGTTAGCATTTGCTAAATAAACGGGTGGTAATGGTGCCAAATCTTGCATGAATTCTGCACAGTATTTCATATCGTACCCATGCTCATGACCAGCAGAGCTGTGTGAGTGTATGTTTGTGCTGAACCGTTTGATCATTTGTAAAGCTGAGGAACAATCTGAAGTATGCCCATGTAAACTTGCCGCAACATTTAGTAAGTTGTGCGCCTGCAATAAAAATAAATTATAAAAGGAAATGTAATTAAGGAGAGTTTTCAAGAAACTGCATTACTGCAAGCCGGCGGCTCTCTTTTTCCCGAGAAAAAAAAACTATGCTGCCATAACCGTAATAATACCCATAATAACATAACTTTGCTCTAACAAGTTAGTTGGACCCTTTCAAAACTAATGTGTTTTCTTTGATTCATTCTTACGATCTGTTGGCAGTCATATCTCTAAAGGTTGCCGTTGGTTGCATTGCTCGGCACACAACCGGACCAGATCGGCCAGAGGTGGAGCGGGCACAAGCAAACTATAACACGCGAGCGCGTAACTCATCGCCCTCGCGTACCGCCACAGAGTTTAAAGGAGGGGTTCAAAGGGTGTGGAGGTTTCTGTGTGTGTGGGTGGCTTCGAGTGGCTGGCCGGCCAATGACACTGTGGCAGATGATCATCGTTGTCCAGCACGAGGACCATCCCGCCTCGTCACCCCTCGAAATCAAATTTTCATTTTGTATACAATGTCGTTACAATGTAGATTTTTTTTCCATCTTTCAGTCATTTCGCTCAAAACACAGCTTAACGGGAGTCACAGGGGACGAGGGAGCGGGGCCTGTGGGACGATGTGGATGGGTCCTTCTATACATGTATACATGTGTGCCGTGTGGGCTTGCTCTGAGTGCTGCTACATACTTCTACGCTATAAAAGAACAAGTTTTTTCAATACCATTTTTCAACTAAAAACACAGGTACCTCTCTTGTCGGCCTCACTCGACACGTTGGAAAGGATTGGGCAGAGTTGCAAAGGGACTAAAACTAATAGAAAAAATATTTTCACTCATTGGTCTTTTATTTTCTCATCTCATTTTGTATCTATATTAACCAGATAGTTTTCTTGTCTTAAAATTAATAAAAAAGAAAAGACATCAATCAAGCCGATCTATTTTTTTATTATTTTTTATTGACTAAGTGCATGTAGCACGTACCTCTATAAAAGAATGAGTTTTCTCAAAATCTTATTTACCAAAGATGGTTCCAATAGACCCCACACGTTGACCCCATTACACAAGTTGAAAAATGTTGAAAAAAGATAAAAAAATTTAAAAAATTGATAGAAAAAAATGTTTCTGTCATTTCACCTTTTATTTTCTCACCCATCTTCTACCCCCAACCCGCATGGACTCTTCAGCACCCATCCAACATTAATTTCTCTCTTCCCTGATTTGCCTTTCCTTAATTCAGCTTGAACTATTCCTTAATTGCCAATTACTCCAAGAAAACGACGAGACCCGTACGTCCGTACCCATCCACCGCGGAGCTTGCCTTGGAAACGACGTGCTGCGTGGCGGCTGGCAGCAACGCCCTCTTCTTCGAGTCCCCGGTGCCCGGCTCCGACAGGCTGTCCGCTTCGGGAACCGCGCCATCGGCGCTGTTGACGCCGGCGCCGGCCGCGCTGCTTTCTCAGCTCCGACACGCAGAAGGCGACGCAGCATGCTACGCGACGCCGACTTCATTCCCATCAAAGGCAAGTCGAAAGCAGCAAGACTACAGTAAACTAGATCAATCTTGCCATCTTGGGACACACACCTGATCGCTGATCCTGAACCTGCAGAGGAGAGGAAGGACAAGCTGGCGCCGGGAACGGAGCCGCTGCGGGCGCGAGACCTAATCCGCGTCGACGGCAGTGACACGGCCGCGCGCGGCGCCGCGGCTACATCGCCCGCGTCGCGGACGCCATCCGGGCTCGGCGTCGGGCGTCGTCGTCAACACGTTCGAAGCCATCGAGGCGCCGGCCAAGATCCGGGGCGAGCTCTCTCACCCTGCGTTCCAGGTGGGGCTGCTGCACTTGCTGTGCCCGGAGCCGGCGCAGAGCCTGCTGCGCGGGTCCGACTGCGGCTGCCTGGCGTGGCTGGTAACCGAGGGTGTTCGGATCCTGTAGCCAAATTTTAGCACCGATCATATCGAATGTCCGGACGATAGTTATAAATATTAAATATGGTTTAATTAAAAAACTAATTGGATAGATGAGGATTAAACGACGAGACGAATTTATTAAGACTAATTAATCCATATTTAACGACCAGTAACTGTAGCATCACATTTGCTAATCATGGATTAATTAGGCTTAATAAATTCGTCTCGCTATTTAGTTCTCATCTGTATAGTTAGTTTTATAATTAAACTATATTTAATACTTCTAATCAGCGTCCAAACATCTGATGTGATGGATGCTAAAATTTAGTGAGATGATCCAAACGGACCCTAAATGGCTAAACTATAGATGATTTTACAACATGATTCTAGAGGACTCATGATTAATTTCTCCAACCTCTTACTGAAGTTTTTTTAGGTCTATCTCGGCCTGGATTGATTAGTCCAGCCAATGACTATTAAGGCATTATATTATTTATGAAAATGTCAACTGTCAATTGGAATCACTAACTAACTTATGTTAGCAATTCCTGTCAGCTGTCATAAATATGTGCTAATCTGAGTGCCACAAGGTGAGTAAGCCTTGGGTTGGTATTCTGATATTGTTTATCAGAATTTAGAGACTAGATTTATCTTAAGGTTGATCGTGGAGGTAGCATCAACTGCCATACTCATGATGAGATTAACAAGCACTTTGTTCTTGCATCTGTTGCATGAATGAGTGCTCATGAGTAGACACTTGAAGGTATCATTGACTATGATTTGCTGACAATCTTTGTCAGGAAGAAGGTGATTCTAAGCTAACCAGGTTTAAGTGATAATTGTATGAACGTTAATTATTTCTATGTAGCCTGTTTGTATAAAGTGAAAAGAAACCAAAGCTATTGGCCCTTTTGCACAATCCGCATTGATCATTGGTAAGCCATCTCGCATGCACGGTATTTATCTTACAGGCTGCTGTGTGACTGTGTTTACTTGTCTAAATTCATGCTGGCCACCATATTCAAAGATTGATATTCCTTTGAGGACAAATTCTCGTGTGCAAATGAACTTGGTACAATGAAATTTGTTATTCAATTTTCATCATGATTTCATGCTGAAATTTTATTTAACAACTTTTCCACTATAAACGTTTGGAAAGTAGGACTTTTCACTTAGAATTTTGAGTTGAACAAAACATAGGGTGGCCATTTTGCAGCTTTCAGGTGATTATAGTTTCAGCAACATGTTGGCGCCAGCAGATGCTGCGGTTGGGGAAGAAGTGAAGAAGAAGAAGATTCTAACAAGTGGGCCCAAGGTGTAAGAGAGAGGGAGGGAGTGGTGTTTTCGTAAATACAAAGATGCATACACTGCATGTGGGGCCAAAGCCTTCCGATACGTATCCAATAAATATTTCAAATGTATAAAAAATTGTAATGACCTGTATGCAAAGCAATGACAGATTTCAGAACAGTGAAAATTATAATAGCATGTATCCAATTAACGCTAATTTCAAATACTAATTATTGTCTGTCTTTATGGGTTGTGCATGTCTTGCTTGCGCCCCCAAACAAAAAGAAAAAAAAAGCGTGACAGCAAACATACTACCATCTATTTATCTATATAACCTATCTATATAAACTTATATATATAAAAGTACAACCCACTCAGAATCATTTACTCTATTTATCTCAACATGCGGCATGTCATGTCATCTAATTTGCTAGCCTTTAGATCGTGATCTGCCAGCGTCATCAAGCCATTCGTTGTTGCTACCTTTCTCAGTTGACCTGAACGGGCAGAAGTCTCAGAAGCGTTGTGTCGCAGAGGAATCTGAGCGGCCTAAAGCCATGGTTACCTCCCACTGTTCCTTATGCCATGTCCAAAATTTCCTTCTATTAACGCAGCAAGATGCAGTGCAAAAGATCCGGAAGGGATGGGGAGAGCAAAGACCGTGTGTAAATGATGATGGCGCCAAGGTCCTCCAGGTTGTGCTGTGTGGCAATCTGGCCCAGTGAAGTCCGTCCTCTCTGGGAATCATCTAAATCTTTCTATCGCCATGCCCATCCCAGTAGTAGCGATCAAACCAGATCGACCTAGACGGAAGAAACTGCATAGGGCACTAGGCATGGAGTCTACTGCTGCAGGAGCATGTGCCTTCCCCCAAACTTATTGTAGAGAAAGGAATTGCCGTTGATCTATCGCACCTGCCCTTCTTCGTTTGCTGCGTATTTATGCTGCTTTAATTTACGTGGAGGCCGTAGGGTATTGGTGGTTGCAGCCAGAGCAATTTGAGGGACAGTGCATGCTTTGCAGTAAAATAACAGAGGATTTTGAATTTGATTGGGTAAGTAATAAATAAATCAAGTTGCATGCTAATCGATTCTCCGTGTTCTTCTGGCCTGCTTGCAACATTCAGATTTAGGTTCCATTGGAGAACTTGCTGCTTGGGAATAATTAGGACATTTAGGCTGCGGCGGTGTGGGAGTTGTCCATAGAGGGAATATATCGGCGGTGTGGGAGTTGACCTCTTATATATATTTTGGAGAATGTAGTGTGACAAGGAACCATTAGCAATATTTACTATCTTAACTGCAGTAGCCTTTTCTGTTGAACTATTTGTGTTTTCTATTTCTTCCAAATGAAGTTGTTCCCCTATGTGCTCCCTGATGGGGGTCAAAACAAAGGCATATGCGCTCTCTGATGCAGTCAATAGCAAAACAAAGGCATCAGCCACTTTTGCAACTCTAATTTATTGACTTAGATATTCGTACGTATTTTATTCATCCGGTAATAATCTAAAAATCAATTTCTTAAATTTCTACAGCAACGCACGGAAAATTCATCTAGTCATGCTATATACTCTGGTCATCTATGTATGATATGAGACGTTCCGCTCAACAAAGAATAATATAGTACTCCTAGAAAAAGGGCTGGTCTGATTTGTCTGAAATGTCTTATATAGTATATGATGAAGGACCGTAGGTAACATATATACATAATACATGTTAGTGCAATAATCCGGATATCTGAAAAAAAAAACAATATCTTTATATGTACTGTACTTCTCAGCCGAGAGACGGTATGATAAGCAAACTAATAAGTGTGCATGCTTGCTGCACATCATATGATCACTGTACCTGGGAGAAGACGGCCTCTGATCGGAGTCGTCCACGGGAGATCATAATCATCATATCTTGCTATATGCTCCGATGAACAACGAAACGTCCCTCTCGATCGAGTTCTCGGGGAAACGTATATATGCACGAGGAGGAACATGCCGGGACGTGCTGCGCATACTACTTATAGTTGTAGTGGTACGACGTCTGTGTTACTACAATACAACTAGTGGATGGATGCAGCAAGCAATCACAATAACCTCTGCGTGTATGAACGCGCACGGCGGCAACCTCATCAACCGATTCCGTGGACCACACAGGCGTGTTTGATACCGGACTAAATTTTTAGTCTCCATCGTATCGGATATTTAGATACTAGTTAGAAGTATTAAATATAGTCTAATTATAAAACTAATTACACAGATGATTACTAAACGGCGAGACGAAATTATTAAATCTAATTAATCCATAATTAGCAAATGTGATGCTACAGTACTAGCAGTTAATTATGCATTAATTATGTTTAATAAATTCGTCTCGTCGTTTAGTTCTCATCTATGCAATTAGTTTTTTAATTAAACCATATTTAATACTTTTAAATAGCGTCTGAAAATCCGATATGATACGTGATAGAATTTAGTCTCTACATCTAAATATCCGATATGATATGAAATAAGTTTAGTCCCTGGATAAAAACCCCAGGTTAGAAGCGCTATATGACCTTCTGATGAGTCACGGTCCCTGCCACACCGTACGGGTGCAAGACTTACCCACTGGACACCATTCGTGCCGTACAAAGCCGCAATATACTAGGAGGGATCTATGTCCACACAGTTATCACAATTGGTTAACGCAAGTTTTATCAAATCTGGCCTGAACGAAATACACATCGGTCGATATGACAACACTCCTGAACGAGAGATGTTTTCGGCCTCCTTTTAACAGGAACCACACAGCTCACGCACTTCAATTATTTGTGTTCATATTTGGCAAGGGAGATGTCAAAGTCTAGTTCTTAAGGCACACGCCAATCAATCATCCATGATAAGAAGATGAGACCAAGTGTGGCACTACATGCGGAAATTATACACGTGAATCTCAAATTGTGTGATGTGGATAGATACACATACCGTACCTAGATGGTTGTCCTAGCTTAGACGTCTGCCAAAATTATAGGACGCATCACGAGCAACCTCCCAACACTTATTGTCCACACAAACTAAACCTGCTGGCTCCTACCCATTTCGTAATAATGGGAAGAAATTGGTCGAACCAGCCTCCAAACCCTTTCCATGTTCATACCCATTCTCGATGGATGACTTGTGACGCTAGCCTGAACTATACGCTCCCCTCCTGCCTCCATGCATGCAGCAAAACTAATACTGCGACGTATCGAGGAGTCGATCCAGGTTGATCTAGTCGACGTGTCGATGGAGATGGGGCACACGCCCTCGCCAACTTGGCAAAGCATATCTAAGGGTAGTTTCCCCGCGTGCCCCGTTTTATTGATGATTAATCAAGCGATCTAGTGTGGTTTGGGTGGATTCCCTAGGCTTGTCCTTGGATATGGATCTGGATCTCTACATGGACTAGCTGGGCATGGCTCTTTGCTTCAGCTATGGAATGTTCTTCTTTGGTTGGTGCGTGTGTTTTCCTTGCGTGTGTCGATTGGGCATGGCCTTTAGCTTCGGCTATGGAACGTTTCTGTTTGGTTGGCATGCATGTTCCTATCCCGAGACGATCCGGTTTGGGGGAATCTACTTGCCTCGCACTTGAGAACTTGGTTATCGTGCACATAATGGGCTATTATTTTTATCCTGTTGCTGCAAAGCAACACTTTCACATGTTTCTGTGACATTAGCGACGACATAGCCGATCACTAGATCGGTTTGAAGAATTTAACTGCCATCATTGTCTTCCTACAGGATAGCGAACTGCGATCGAGTTGATAACCTCCCTAGGTGGCATGCCTGCCCGGTAGCACCTGATGCCAGCCATAAGGTGTTTGTTACCGTCTCTGGAGGAGCGAGCTCTATGACAGCACTCCCGATTCTGTGTGTCTCTCTCCTTGGTTGTAGGACCGAAAATTGTGACTAGAGGGGGGTGAATAGGAGCATTTGAAAACACAAATTCAAACTCTGAACTAAAACAACACAGAAAAATCGGCTAGATACCGTCCACTGAACAAATACGTATCTAGTAAGCACTTATTGGTGCTGTCCACTGAAAGGATACGTACCAAGCGGAAAGTGAAAGCACTTTGACTCGAGGATCACTCAAGACCGGAAGCCAAGCAAAGCAACGACTCTCGCACAAGTCGCCGACTAGCCACTCAACACACCAAGATGTGCCTCAGTAATGGACAACAAGAAAGAGTATGAGCATACCATGGAAAACACCAAAGTGAGGACAAAGCAAAACACCGGCGACCGAAAACAACAACTGAAAGGCAAGCAGCTCATGCCCTGCCAGACTATCCATTGTAGGGCTTTGGACTGCCCGGTGTCCTACTATACTGTCCGGTAAGGTCACAGACAGCAACCTGCACCGGATAATCTGGTAGAAATGCCGAACTGTCTGAGGCTTCACACCGAACTGTCCGGTACACTACCAGATAGTCCGGTGGAGCCAAGAAACTACTCTGGTTCTTGAGCTCCCAAACCCAAAACTTGACCAAACCATGACGAAACTTTACGAGATTTGGTAGGCTATCCTAGCTCCATTCCAAAGCTATTTTCAAAAGATCTATGGAAAAAGATCATGGGATTAGCAGGAATTTCAGATCTCATGAAGGGGAAAACTTTGGGCAAGAAATGGAAAAAAACTCAAGAATGAGTTGCTCGTGGCAATCTTGCAAGATTGAGATGAACTAGGTCATAATCTCCATGTCCTGGCAAGTCCAAAACACTAAAAGAACATGACTAACTCACAGGCAAACACAAATCACCAAAAGCCTTTGAGTTTTATCCAAAAACCAATCTAGAAGAGGGGAATGAAGGGAGATTCACACATGCACTCGAATTTTAGATGAATCTTGCTAGATCAAGTGTGTATAAGGTTTCCTATAGCCTACCTCCCATCATCCTCCCACTAATGCAAAGGACTAGCACTTAGGTTCACAAAACCTAGCCTAAATCCCCAATTTTCTCTCTAAGCACTTTGGCTGCAAGAAAATGCTAAGCCTAGGGTTTCTAATGTATAAGAGATAGTCTAATAACTAGCCATGCCACTATTTATACCGTAGACCTAACAATGCCAATGTACACTAAGACCCCTACATCTAAAATGCCAGGAGGGTGCTAAACCGAAAATATAAAATCGGACGACTACAATGGAGCATTTGTGGCGGAACCGTCGATTTAATCCGGGCTAAGCGCACCTGCCACCTCTGGCTTGCAGTGCAATTAGACCGAACTAAACCCGGTCGTCCGTCGAGAGTCATTCGGCTCCCGATATTACCTTTTCCCAGAGGAACCGACATCATACACATCCAGCCCACGATGGAGCCACAACAGTTACATCATCTCAGGCAGTTGAATATAGCATATATAAACTTATTTTACAAACCGGTTCGAACTAAAGATATAGGTTTCAACATAATGCCATACGAAAGGCAAGTTTGAATCAAATAGCGGAAGCGAATTCGAAAACATCTCACGGCGGAAACAAAATAGTGTAGTAGTCTTCATGCAATGATGATCGAGGCGAGCAGCACCGAGCCCACCGATACTACCCTCCTCCAAGCACTTGTCCAGATGTCGCCGGTACCTGTTCTCAAAAGGTGGGGGCAAACCCTGAGTACTAATTACTCAGTAGGACTTAATGGATTGGCTTACGGCTGACGCAAAGGTTGCTTACTATCCCGTGGATCCTTAGCCATAGATTTTTAACAGAGACATAATATCTTAAAGTAACAAGTTTCATCATTGGCTTATAACTCCATAATAATAACTTGTAGAAATGTAAGCAACACAGTAATACAAGCACGTAGTATTTGAAACATGTGAAATAGATATAATATATTCAAGTAGTTACTACAATGAACGTCAATGGTATTGGCATTCCCACACCTGGTGGGTATCAGCGATTCGAATCGATTTTAATTCCCGGGAATAACTATCATGCCAGGGGTATATGCTTACTAGCCATCGCGTTCCCACATATATCCCCAATCTCCACCTGTCTTGTCCCAAGATTCAAAGCGCCCCCACCTAACCCCCGGGTTGTGCCCCCTCAGGAGCGATACCACAGTGCCCTGGGTCAGCCCTCCCTCGAGTACAAGCGCCCCCGGGCCCATCGGCCTCCAGCAAGTGGATGGGCGGAGTCTCGAAAACTTCGGACAAACCCAGGTAAGACTTTACCGGTCCCATTCTCCGGATAAGCACTCTAGCAATGTTATGCCAACCAATAGGCGAACAGCGGATGGGCCTTAAACGACTCGGGCGGAGCCAAATGATACAACAACGCACACCACAAAATAAGATTATTCTCCGCCCGGTCTCCATTTAAATCATGAGCATAATATTACTTTCCCAATAGTAAGAGTTTTGTAATCTTTGAAATCACCTACGCGACGAGTGACTCCTTTCACTCGTGTCTACTCGCACCTAGCAGAGCCTAGGCAACTCGTCCTATGAACTCTATATATAGGTGCAAGGGCCAGGGCGGCCAGGAGATCTAATGCAATTGTTTTCAATCAACTCCTAATGCGGATGCGTAATGAAACAATCAATTATCATATTAGGTGGGAGAAATCATGGTCCTGCCTACCTTCCTCACTAGGGTTATTAGCTGCCTCCTGAGCGAAGTCGGGCCCCTGCTGCTGGTCTTCCGGCTCCTGATGCAGCTCCTCGTGCTCCTCTACGATCGGCTGGTCCGGCGGATGTCCTTCGCTTGCAGGATCTATATGCATGACATGGTGCAATTGGAGCATGTATTAGTGAAATGCTTGCTTCATGATGCGAGTGCGATGCAAGGAATCATGATTTAGGGACTAAAGTTATGCATTTTCGTGGTGAAACTTGTTTAGCATTATGAAATCGTACAAGCCATCGCCTACGGTAACTTAGCTTATCACATATAACAACGTGGGGGGTGTGTGGCGAGGTAGCATCGCTTCATGTGAAGCGACCGAAGCTTACTTAAACATCCATTTTTCACATAGCTAACTTAGCATTCCTAGCGTGCATTTCTCAACAGTAGTGAAGACCTACATTGCATTCCAGAATCAGTGGCTAAGACTTACATATTCTTAGGTTTCAAATATGGTCCATTGTGGCATTTATTGGATATACTAGTCTCACATTTTCTATTATTTACGTAAAAATGCATTAGTTCTACCATTTTCAAATCAGAGCCAAAACCTTACATGCACCACCTCCTACTCTAGCAGTGAGTCATGTTCATAACCTAGAGCTCATATCAAGCCCCTAAAGTCACCTGGAGCATTTTTCACCATAGCAACCTTTTCTTAAATTAAATATATGCTTAAATACAAGACAAGGGTAAAATAGTAATTAAACAGTCAATGCTAGGGCTACCAAAATTTATACAGAGCCTACACATGTTAACTAGGCCTCTGCCCAAATTTCATAATTTTTGAAGCTCATTTTACCCACATTTCCTATTTATCAAGGTTTTTCATGCATGCGCAATAACAAGGGCAAAAAGGTCTTTTCATACCCAACCATCATATCCATTCTGTAGATCTAATTAATAGGAGTACACTGCAACAAAGTTTGTATTTTTCTGATTTTTATTTGATTTATTACGAATTTCCAAAGTTTCAGCCGAATTAATAATCATTTTATTTAAAAACCACAGATCTAAGGACCTTTTCGCTATTAAATGTAGACTGCAGGGGGTGGAATGTAAGTCCTATATGACTCATCCAACAGTGTCTCGGACTAAAACGTAAAACCGTAAAACTTCGAGGGCTAAGTCGACAAAACATCGTCTTCCTCCCTAGGCTTCTTCAACCTCGCGCCCAGGGAAGAATACGGCAACGGCGCGCGGCCGATTTTCGGCCTGCGGGGCGCGGTAGCCTGCCGCGGGCAGCCAAGAAGTGGGAGGAGAGACTGGGGAAACTCATCCCCTATCTTGGGCGACCGGGGGAGGCGCGGTGGGGCGCGACGACGGGGCTCTGCTTGGGGGAATCTTCGGCGAGGCGGCACGTCTTGGTGAGGAAGTTCCGGCGGCCTAGACCGGGCGTGGTGGTGGAGCGGAGGTCGCGGAGGAGCGGTGCGGTAAGGCACGGACCGGCCGGCCCAGCTCGAGCTCCGAGCTGGCTGCTATGGTGGGCATACGCGCAGGCAAGGCAGGGAGAGCGGAGTGAGGCGGGGCTCGGCCTCGCTTTGGCTTGAAGGAAGCAGGCAAGGGCCAGCGGCCATGGCGTGGCAGGCGCCGCCCGCCGCGTGGGCGCGGACGAGCGGGGAGGAAGAGAGAGGCGCGAGGGTGGGCCGGGTCCGTAGACCGGGCGAGGCCGACAGGTGGGGTCGGGGTGAGGAGGAGGGTGAGGGGTCTATGGACCGGGTGCAGGATGTGAGGGAGGTAGTGGGGCCCACATCCGCTGTCGTCCGACCAAGAATCCGAGGCTCCGCCATGTGGGGCCCGCTCGTCATAGAGACAACGAAAAATGAAATTTCGGAAAAAGGAAAAGGATGGTTTGACCGGCTGGAGACATATTTGAAATTCGCATTTTTTTATCACCCTAGAGGACGAATTAGATGAAACTCAAAATACAAGAAGTGATCTAAACTTCATGATCTACAACTTTTCTTTAACTTGTGTCACCATGTTATGTTCAAATTTTAGGAGAAATTTGAATTCAAAAGCTGTGACCCCAGTTTGACCAACAACACCCTCTAATTTGAAAATTCCATAAGTCCACTTTAGGTGCACTTTCATCAAAACTTTTCGATACCAATGTTGTTCAAAATTTCATTTTCTACGACTTTCATATACAAAGTTTTGCATGATCATGTCTTTTGTTTGCTCAAAATTTGAATTTTCCATTCAGGTCTATTTGGACAGAATTCACTAGAAGATAGAAAATGAGCTAAAACACCTTGTAAACCTTTATGCATGTCAACACACAAAATACTAAAATTATTAATTACGAAGTTGTCTACAAGTTTGGTATATAAAGTTCTGTCTAATTCATCACAAATTTTGAAATACCATTTCAAACATACTCAGAGTTTTGGTAAAACAGCACTTTGCCCTTTTGTAGAGTCTTTCTTATTTTCAACTTTTGGAGTATCAAATGGAGTCCAATCATATCAAGGTCTAGTGCATTTGAAAGGTTATGAGTTCAATTTCATTTCATAGAAAGGAATATTTTGAAGTTGTATGGTCAAATCGAAAGTAATTTCAGAATGAAATTTGGGAAAGAGTGTCGACCCTAAACTTAGCAAAATTTCCTGAGTGTAAGTTAACTGAGCTTGGTTCGAACTTTTGAGCCCCTTAACATCTGATTTTGAAAACGGTCAAAATAGCACATTTGAAGGAAATATCTTGAACTAAAACTTTTGTATTTGATGTCTTGCACGAAAATGTGTAAGCGTTCAACCACTCAACCAAACTACGAGGAGTTTGGCATATCCAACTTGAAAATTTTTGACTTAGTGGTTTACTAGCCTAGTTGTTGCTCTTCTCTAAGCATGATTAAGCCAAAACCCTGATTATCACTAACCTAATCGCGTGTTAAGGCTTTTGAGATGCCGGAGGCATCACAGCATTGATCCTCTTCTCTTGCAAGTCTTCACTGGATGGTCTCCACGTGGCCAGTAGTCGAATATCCACCCACGGTTTTGAAGTTAGAAACTGAGAAACTTTAAGTTTTCTCCTTCTGGGTTGGATTTGTCTCATCTCCTCTAACTTGGTGAGTTTGAGGTCCAACTCACGGGACCGACTCGAATTTGCTTGGGGTGGCAGATTTGAGCTAAAGGAGCCAAGGCCTCCCTCACGTGCCTCTACACCACGTGTCTAGGTTGGAGCACCACGGTCATGCTTGGCTTCTCTAGTCCATCAGAGCTGCCTCTTATGGCTGAGCCTCTCCCACATGAAGCTGTAGGGATATGGGGTAAGCTACCATAGCATGAAAACGATTTTCTACTACTGCGTAAGACACAGGAACACGCATAAGCAAGAGATCATAGATCGTTACCACTAGACGCGCAGAGCAGCGGAAGACGAGTCGATGCAGCTGAGTGCCGAGTCAAGGTAGTCGGGTGCAGAGTCAAATGCGCCGAGTCGATGTGCGGGAAGAACCTATGCCGAGTCACCCAGCCAAACTCTATCAGAAACCACTCGACCGGCCTTGGGATCAGTCGGTTGATCAAGCGTAGCAACGCCTCTACGGTATCCACACATACAAGAAGGCGACGCCGAGTTCTGGCATGCTAGCACCACAAACTTGGTGGAGGAACTTGAGGGATTGGACTAGGGCACAGCTAGGGTTTCACAGAAACCTTTTCTGAGATGGCTCACGTGCACGCCCGGTGCCCTAAACCGTGCCCTTTTATGCATATATATAGTCTCCACTTATGGGCTTTAGCCACGTAAAGGCCCATTAGGATCCGAATTGCTTGCGGATCAAGTATCTGAGTCCCGATAGAGGTCTAACTGTGCATACCATATGCGAGCGTCTGAGTCAGACCCGATGGGTCGAGTCCCGATTGTACTCAGCATCGGCTCATACCAGAGCTGATACAACTCGGAGTCAGACCTAGAAATTGCCGCATGGGCACATCTCCATTAGAAGCAAATCTCACCAAGCACCAATGGGACAAGCTTATCGAGGGACACAGTCAAGAACTTTGCTTCAAGCATAACCATCCAAAGCTTAGGTATCTCGTTGTAGTAGGGCAAGAGGAGGAGGGGGAAAGGAAGGATCTGCCGCATCGAACACTCACCAGAGAAGCCTTGACTCCAGAGCAACTAGCTATGTTCGATCAGTTCATGAGTGCTATGGAGAGAACAACGCTACTGTCTCCCGTAGTGGAAATCTAAGGGTCCAATTGTTAAACATCATCCCATCAATCGATGATGTCCATTTGTCAGAACCATCGGAAGATCGGGACAAAGCACATAGAGAGATAGATCAATTCCATGCAAGGAGTTGACTCCTTTTCAAAGTATTGGTAGCTTTCAGAATGAGCTTCCTTCTTCCTCCACCACACTACCTATCAAGAAAATTGAGTCCACTCCACCGAACGCAAAAGATGGTGTGTTCACTGAACCACCCAAGCTACTGCCAACAAAACAACTATGGGTTCCCAAATAGAACGAGCTCAAGAACCCATTTAACACTCTTCCACCAATTACCCAAGAGAGCTTTCCCAAGAAACCTCTTCTTGAAAGTCCTCCTTCCAAGAGAGTGAAAAAAACATAGCCTAAGGTAGCTCCTAAGCCTAGAGTGACCCAAAACCAACCCAAGGCACCCCAGTAGCCTCCTAAGCCTAAAGCAAGGTACCAATGCAGTTTTGCTAGAATGGTAGTCACCTAGCAGAGTTCTGCTATATGAGGATGAGAGTGGATAGGATGGGGAGAGAGGTTGAAGAACGTGGAGAGAGTAGAGTGATGTTTGTTTTTTAGGACAGGAGTTGTGGTCATGGGATGACCCTCTTGCTTCTTTCTCTCATCATGAAGATAGGGGAGATGCGAGGCCGTAATGTGCAGGTAGAGGTCATGGAGACAGACATGGTTTCTATGCTCTTATGGATGGTCATTTTGCTGGTCATGCTCCTAGTCCTCCTAAGTACAACTTGGACCACATGGCTGAGGTCCTGAGTTTGAGGCTTTTGATGGTCCACGCTTTGCTCATCGTGGACACCATTGACCTCATGAGAGGAGAATGATGTAAGCAGGAGGAACTGAATTCACTAACACTACAGATGAACACATGGCATGACACTGGTTTGCTTCACATATGACTAACCCTAGTGTCGCATCATTTGCTCACTCGGGCTTTCATTACTGATGTAGGAGGGATGACTAGAGGACATATGGATCGTGGATTTTGGCTATTCGAGCCATAGAAGCGGTAGTTGTAGTTGGTTTTCCAGCCTCATCCCCATGTATGAGAAGCAGTACATCATATTTGGGGATAATAACAGGGAAAATGTAAAGTCTATTGGTTCTATTCGCCTTTCTGACTCATACCATGAGAGAGGTTGCCTTGGTTGAGACTTTGGGATTCAACTTGCTGTCAATTTCATAACTTCCCAAGGATGAATATAAGGTTCATTTTAAGAGAGGTCTTTCACACATTTTGGATTCTCTAAGCGACCTTGTTTATGAGGTTTTGCTCTTTGTGTGTGTTTTTTGGACTAATTTCTCGAGATCCTTTGGCCTCTCTTACTGTTTTGTTGGCCATTCGAATCTTGAGCTTTGGAAGTAGCATAGAAGACTGGGCATTGAGCTTCGATTTGCTTGCCAAGTTGAGCTCATTGGACCTGATCTGAGGATTGCCCAAATTAAAGTATGTGAAGGACTTGGTATGCCACCCCTGTCATCACGGAAAGATGGTTGCCGCTTCGCACTCACTTGTTAATCGGCTAATGACGGTGCACCCCAAAGAGCTTTTACATATCACTGTTAGTCCATCTTGGCCGCGGTTTGTTGGTGGCAAGTGATACGCTCTAGTGATCGTTTATGGACTTTATTCGCTATTAATGGGTGTTTTTCCTGGAAACAAAAGATGAGGCTTTCAAGTTGGTTTGAGATCTGATTATGAGGCTTAGAAATAAGTTGTCACATGCCATAGGACAATGCATAGTGATAATGTCATGGAGTTCAAAAACTCCTGTTTCAATGCTTTCTCTAGTTTTCTTGGTCTCGACCATTAGTACTCGTCGCCTTACACCCCTCAGCAGAATGGTGTTGTAGAGCGCAAAAATCAAACCCTCATGGAGATGGCTACGATGAGCATAGGCCTCCTAAGAAATATTGGGCTGAGGCACTTAACACTGCTTGCTATGTGGTGAACTGCACTTATCTTTAAGCCTTCGTTGGAAGGTCCTCGTATGAGCTATGGTTCTGGCGTCAGCCCAAGACGAGCCACTTGTGAGTATTTAGGTGCAGATGCTTTGTGCTCAAGGATGGGAATTTGAACAAGTTTGACTCTCGGAGTCTAGATGATATCTTTCTTGGTTGTGCTTTGCACAGTAGGGCTTACGGAGTGATTATCATAGAAACTGGCTAGATTGTAGAGACTTGTGAGCTTTCTTTTGACAAATCTATGCCTTGCACAACCCTACCTTTGGGCTTTTAGGTGATAATGAAGTCAACAACTCCATCTTTGATGATGATGAAAATGAGGATGGTGCAGGTGATGTTGGATCCTCTGCACTGGCTACAGCTCCAGCTCCCTCTGCTATGAGCTCTGATGATGGTGGACATTTGCCTACAGCTTTGACTTCACTCCTCTAAGCACAAGCTTAAGCAAGAGGCGGCCCTGCTAAGGACGCATGGGAGGTGACCTCTGAGTGACAACCTTCTCAGCAGGTCTAGTAGGATAACCCTTCACACAATGTGATTGGTGGTCTTCACAAATGTGCCACACATTCTTCAGTTAACTCTAGCCTTTTTCCCACACTTTGCATTTGTGCATCTTTTGATCCCCTAGTTGGGTGAATGCCATGCACAAGGAGTTGGAAAACTTTGAGAGAAACCAAGTCTGGGTGTCAGTTGAACCACCACCAAATTGTCACCCTATAGGAACAAAGCATTAGTGGCCAAGGGTTGCTGTCACAAGGATGTAATAGACAATGAAGAGACCTTTGCTCTAGTAGCCCATTTAGAAGCTGTTGGCATTTTGCTTGCATTTGCAGCCTCCAAAAGCTTTAAACTATTTTAGATGGATGTTTAGTCAACCTTCCTCAATGGGTTCACAAAAGAGGAAGTCTATGTCAAGCAACATCCTAGCATTGAGTGTGCCAGGTTTCCAAACCAAGTCTACAAGTTGCAAATGACCCTCTAAAGTCTAAAGCAAGCTCCATGAGCTATGCTAGATTGAAGGCTTTCCTACTAAAGTCTAGGTTTAGACGGGTTAGTACATAAGACCTAGTTCTTGTTGATACATGGCGGTAACACCTTGCTAGCACTGATATAGGTTGATGACATAATCTTTGGTGATTCATTTCATGCTTTAGTTCCATATTTGCTAAATAGATGAGTAAGGAAATTGAGATGAATCTCATGGGTGAGCTCCAGTTCCGCCCCGGGTTGGAAATCAAGGTCTCGAAGGCACCTTCATCCATCAAGGCAATTACATGAAGGACATCTTAAAGAAGTTTGACATGTGGTACTCCAAGCCCATGTCTACTTTGACAACTACGACGACCGAACTTGATGTGGATGAAGATGGAGAACTGTGGACCTAACGGCGACGCCTTTGCATGTAGTTTCAAGCATAGCCAAAATCTTCTCACTATCAAGCGGTGAAGCGTATTTTCAGGTATTTGAAGTTTTATTTTGAGCTGGGTCTTTGTTCTTCAGTTTTGATTTGTGAGGGTTTTTGGATGTTGATTTTGTAGGTTGTCGCTTTGATTAGAAGTCGACTTATGGCCCCTACCAGCTTGGTTCTTCCTTGGTTTCTTGGTCCTCACGCAAGTAGTCTAGCGTAGCCTAATCCACCACAGAAGCTGAATATGTTGTTGTCGCTAGCTAGGTCTCCCAGTTTGCTTTGATGAAAAACACCATGAGAGATTTTAGCCAAACCTATGGGAGGATCCCTCTCTTGTGTGATTCTACCTCAGCCATAATTGTTACAAAGAATCATGTCTTTTATTCCAAGACCATACACATAGACGTGAGATTCCACTTTATGAGAGATCACTATGAGAAGGGTGACATCAACATGAACCATGCAGAATCCTAGAATGAGTTGCCCGATATATTCACCAAGCCTTTAGATTCCACTATTTTTGCTCTCTTGTGTGGGGAGCTTGGCATTTGCATCCCCTTTTGGGTGGGTAACTTTAGTTAGTTGTAGGTTTTGTTTGCTTCTTTATATCATGCATTTTTCATTGAATTTGTTCATATGCATTTGCACACACTCGCACATTAGCTTCACATGTATATGCTTTGATGTGATGGTTGACTTGACCATAAGTAGTGTAGGTGTCATATATCCACAGGTACCTCAAGGACTCGGATTACAGCCACTATCATGTGGGCTGAGTGGTTTCCCTTATGGGACACGGTGTAGGACGGTGTGGGCTACAAGGAAACTTAGGCTAGTCGGATAAAGATGTATCTAAGATAGATATGTTCCCATATTTGCGGGATTGCAAGCTGACTAGGACTCTCATGTAACCGACCTGTAACCCTAGTTACTTAGACTAAATAAGGGGAGTTAGTGACCCATAGATGATTACGAAACTCATGGCATTATTACCATCGATACAATCCACATACCTCATGCAAGACGTAGGGTTCAGCAATTTAGCTGCCCAAACTTTTCTAAATCATTGAGTTCTAAGTTTTGTACACCATCATGATCTGCTTGCCAACCCCCCAACCAATCACAAAACTGTCGCGTGGTCTATAACGTGGTGTGATGCCGGTACATAACACTGAGAGCTGGCGCGCCAGGTAGGGGCTGTTGCACAAGATCATGAGGATTTGCATTTGGGTTCTTTAGTCCATTCAAGATTCTTGCTCGCATGGGGACTGTGGCATACAAGCTTGACCTTCCATATTCTTCTTCCATTCACCCAGTGATTCACGTACCATAGCTAAAACGTACGTCTAGTGCTGGTATTCACATAGCTCCAGTCATGCCTTTTGGATTGGACACTCCCAAGCAGATACTCCAGTTCCATATGGTGCATCGTGGTGTTCGCGTGGTGCACCAAGTTCTGGTGAGGTGATCTGGATTGCTGGCTTAGCTCACCACTTGGGAAGATCTGGAGGCGCTTCACCAACAATTTGCTCTTGATGCTGCTTGGGGACAAACATTATTTCAAGGAGGAGATTCCACATAAATCCTTTTGGTGATGCTTGTGAGCGGTATCTTGTAAACACATTTGATGCAATAAAGATCAAGCTTTCGCAATCGATGCATCGGTGATCTCATTCGTTCTTTCAGCTTGATATTTATACACCTATCTTTTGTTTATAGATCGATTTATTGTTTTCAAGTATTGATTTGATGTGATACATCTAGAACCATGCTAGGGCTTTAATCTAGTGATTAGAGAAATCTGATTGATCAATCTTTTGTTAACTCTGGTTAATCTCGGAATTCGGGTTTAATGAATTCTCATCACTTCATGAACATCGAATTTGTTATTTTTATATCTCGAGTTCAAGACATTAGATTGATGTGATTCTAGTTGGGTTAGTCGCGAAATTCCATATAGTTTATTAAGTTAAAATTATAGATTTATTGGCCTTACGAGTTTTTCTGGAGACTCAATTTTCAACATTTTAGTGTTCTCTCTGAAATTGGAAAATGAGGTATAATTCAGTTTTGGATTTTGGGGGAGTGTTAAAAATAATTTTTAGCTTCTGCAACCATTCAACCCCCTCTGGTTGCCATGGTTAGCATGTATCGATCCTACAAGTGGTATCAGAGCCGGTTTTGATTTTATTTTTAACCATGGCATTCGAAAGATTTTCTACTAAGCCTTATGTTTTGGATGGTGTTGATTTTAAATATTGGAAAGTTAAGAGGGAAGCTTATATTATGTCACAAGGTTTTGATGTTTGGGAAAAAGTTTCTAATGCCTCTATTATTGCTAATCAAATTAAAGATGTGAAACCCTCCACTTATTCAATGGGACTAAAATGTGCTTTATTACCATCCCAAGGGTCTGGTAATTACATTCTTATAGCAAATGATTACAAAACCACCCTAACGGGTCAGATAGCAGAAAAGGGCATGCAACACGTAGCCTAGAACAAACGCAATGGAAAATTTAAAACGGAGGCACATCTTCCAAAGGACACGGTTGGGAAGCAGGCCGTAACCCTCACACGAACACGATTATGATGATCTCTTCGTCTTCTTCGCTGTAAACCAAGAACAAAGCAAGGGATAGTACTTTCGTACTCTGCAAGCCCACCTTCTTCCATCAGGAGTTGGGTTTGCCTATCATTACATGCAGGAAATATCTAGGGCTTTGGGATAAGAACAAAGCAAGGGATAGTACTTTCGTACTCTGCAAGCCCACCTTCTTCCATCAGGAGTTGGGTTTGCCTATCATTACATGCAGGAAATATCTGGAGCTTTGGGATACTTTTGCAAATACAGTTTGTACCCAAGGTTTGACTATGTGCTTATGTGCCTAGTCAAAAAGGGGTGCCTATGTGCTTGTCGGCCCATTATGGCTCGTGGCCTTCTGCCATCAAGTTTTCCACACTACCACTGGGCCCTGGCACATCATGGCTTTTAAAACACATTTTTATTTTTCAAACACTAGTCATGAAACCAAGCCATAACTTGCCTAGACAGGGGTCTACGAGGAACGAGGAGTATAAAAACATAGAACACAACTGGCTGAACTAGTGAAGCTAGCAATGTAGAGAGTAAAAGATAGAGATGCAGGTTCTCGATAAAAAGTTAAATCACTTTACTATACTAATCATGCAAAGCTTTATGCTTGTCATGCAAACATAGACACCAAAGCTGCAACACCACTGTTGGGCACCAGAGTGGATACCCAGCCAAGAAAGGCAGGTATTACAGGATTCGGCTATATCGTCAACGAGTCTATCCGAACGTACAGGATTGGAATACTGAGAACACAAAAGCTGTCACCAAATGTGTCTACCAACCAGAGCTGCATGGGATAGCCGACCAACTAAGGTAAACTGTAAGCATAAACACCATCGTGTCTAACTATGGAGTTCACTACTAACTGGTAATGAGCCAAAAGAGCAAGCAACACTTTATAGCCAACACTATAGGCATGCAAAAGGTTCCCGTAAATAGACAAGCATAAGAGTAAGTATGAAAGTAAAGTAAGAATGAAAGAACAAAGGTAAAGAACAAGGAATGTTACTCAATCCTGGAATCGAATATCATTCCTCTGAGAATACAAGTCTGGGAGTGAAGATAAATCCTACTCCCTCACTCTTCACCTCACTACTCTCCTTGATACAAGAGGCATTCTCTTTGCAAGCTAAGGGAAACTTCACATCTCCAACTATATATTTCACCCTCTCAAGTGCTACTCTACCACACACCAACACACCACACTTACAAGTGAACACTTTGGGGGTATTTATAGCTGTCCTAAGGTCGGTTGTGGCGGTTAAGTCAGTGCAAGGAGGACACTTGACAGGCCAAGCGGCTAGGTAGGGGCCAGGAGGCCTTGTCCTTAGGCCGAGCAGCCCGGGTAAAGGCCAAGTGGCCCTTAGATCCACCGACTTTGGCCCTCCAACGCTTCACATCACTTGGTTGAGGCGGTTGACAGTTATTCTTGTGTGCTTTTGCCTTGAACGTTGGATTTTCTTTGTGTTTCTTCCCTAGCCATTGGTTGACACTCTCCTGGATCGCTGACTTCACCAATCTGTGGGCTGGATCTGTGAGGTGGAGGCCTTCCAGGGTGTTTGTGCTTTTTCTCTTGGTTTCCACCTTTGATTTGGACTTGACACGTTGTATGTTGCATGCAGGTCGAATGCATGGCATTTAGAGCAAATCATAGGCCGTCCGGCCGGCCAAGGAGGTGGGCCGAGTAGCCTAGGACTTAGTCCTAGTGGCTAGTCCTTAGTGCTAAGGGGTTAAGGGAGGCCTGGCGGCCTCACTCACTGGCCGAGCGGCCAGGGGACTTGGCTGGGCAGCCTGGGTTTTGTCACCCCAAGTCCAACCTTCCATTGTTGCACCTTGTTTCACCATGTTTTGTGTGTAGTTACATCGTGACATGTGTTCCTGCATGATCCTTGTACAGAACTTATGGAACCGGTTAGAATGTATGAACTTTGCATAAAAGCACCCTTGGAACATGAAATGTTGATGGTTGAAATGGTTTAAGCATGGTGTAGAGGGCATATGACAACCATAGTCTTATCAAGAACAAAAGTTACTCCCAAGTTAGTTCATCTTACCCAGGATTTCAATGGTGGCTGCACTTTGATTTTGTGATGTTGAAACTAAGAACAAGTTCTAGGTATCACAACAGTTTTCTCCCAACTATAAGGAAAAGAGGTTTTCAATTTTCCAAAAGTATGGTGCTCTATTCCTTAGTTCTCAAGATCACCTCTCAATCGCTCGAAGGATGAGAATCCTTGTGTTTCCTTTCCTCCTAATATAAGTTTTTGTGGAGTTGAAAAGGAACATGACTATCTCATCATGTTTGTATCACCAAGTCAAAGCAAGTGTCAAAGCAAAGAGTATGAATCAACTCGAAGATTATGGCTATGTGCAAGTGTGGCAGAAAGTTATTTGTAAGTGTGGTTTTGTATTCCCCTTTTTGATGCGAGAGAGGGCATGGTATTTTCCTTCCTTCTTTCTTTCTTTCTTTCTTTCTTTCTTTTCTCTCTTTTTTTCATTTCCATGCCTCTTCTCTTTTTGCATGTTTGACAAGGGGTAATTAGAATGTTTGCATAGCACATCTTGCTGGAAATTTGTGTTATGAATGTCCACGCGATAGCCAATAATCTCGAATGGTTCTAACTCATTTGATGGCACCAAATTTGACAAGGTTCAAAACATTCAGAGAAGCCTTTTGCTACATAAGAATTTTTCATTTGTGGCACTGGTAGGATATGTGATTTGAGAACTTTGGAGAAGAGCACATTTTGATATTTTAGCAAAACAAAAACTCTTTGCTTAAGCGGGAGATCACTGGGGTGTATCCATGTTACTCATATCTCATGAATCAACATATTAAATCATAGTGGGTCCCTAATCACAGGGTATCCTTGGGCAATTTTACTTTAACATAGGGAGTTAAGTTTGTGTAAGCATAGACACAAGTTGGCAATATGATCATGTAGAGCAGATTTTTATCCAAGTTTCATGTTTGGAATGAAATGCATCGAACCATACTCGAAATATTCACAATAATACCTGGTTCGCGGTGCAAGGTGAAGTGAGGATGGGCCAGCCACCTCCTGCCAGGCTGAGAGGCCAGGGGACTAGGCCGAGCAGCCAAGGCAGGGGTCGAGCGGCCTACAGGTTGGGCCTTTCAACTTTTTCACGGATCAACTTGCGTGGATAAGTGCTCTGTGACGTCTATTTCTGTGTATGATACATTTTTCATGAGCGTGATAGGCCGGGCGGCTAGCGTTCGGCTTGGTTTGTCCTAGGTTTTTGTGAGTGGCATAGTGGAACCCTGTACGTTAGTGTTCTTGTTCATTTCTGCAGGGTTAGTGATGGAAGTTGGGGTGGCCAAGTGCCATCCCCCCACACTTGAACTCAAAGTAAGGATAAACAAAACTTTATTGATCTAAGCATTAATGATGAAAGTAAACAAACTAAAACAAAGGTAGGCGTTGTTCATACAAAGAAATAAATGAAACAAAACACAAAGAAATAAAAGATGCCTATAATAAAATTTATTCAGAAGCCTAGGAGATCTATGGTTTTGGATCATAGATGTCGGGATGCCCCATGGCTTTTGAAGGCAGTGGACTTTGGAAGAGAAGCCCTTCCTAAGGATCTCTAACTTGTCATTGATCTCCCACTTCCAAAGCCCACCCTTCGTACAGCGCTCTTCAAGCCTATGCAAGGCATGTTTTAGCCCTTTTATCTCCAACTTAAGAGACTCAATGGTCTCTTTCTCCTCCTCCTTCTCCACTGATGAATCTTTAAATTGACTAGGTGGAGTCCTGATCAGAGGGGGCTTGGAGGCCCTCTTGATGGTCTTTCTAGGGGGAGTTGAATCAATGGACTCATTAATGGATGCATCCCCCTGAAGTTACGCCATCTTGCCCTTGGAGACGAGCACCTTCCCCCATCCGTCGATAGGAGTAAGTCCTCCCCGGATGGTGTTGGCCAGCGATCTAGGGCTCTTGGGTAGTCCATTTCCTTTATCCTTCATGGAGTCATCCAAGAAGAGTCTCTGTGGGGTAGGCTCCTTTGGTGCCAGCGCTCCCACGAACAGATGAGGCGATTCTGCCCGGTACATCTTCTTGGCAATGGTTCTCGCCGAAGGCAGGCCACTTGCGGACCTCCCTGCACTGCGTGAGCGCATGGGGATGCCGAGCGGCTGCGAGGTTGGTTGAGCGGCCTGGGCTAGAGGCCGGGCGACTAGGGGCTGCACATCGAGGATCTTCACTTGGCCATTTTCGACCGTGATGTCCCCCCTCAGGACAAACTCATCGTCGGGAGCTGGCAAGCAAGTCGCCGTGGTGCCGGAGATGATGGCTAGGCTCTTGGAAGGAGTGTTGTTGGAGGCCATGACTTAGTTTTTTGCAGGGGAGATGAGATGGGAATAATGAGAGTGCAGGAAGGGGGGTGAACTCTTGCTATGGCGACTCGATCTCATCTACTCAACCAAGTTCCTGAGGTGTTGGGGATCAGATCGATCACTTTGAAATTTGAAGGAGGCAGCCGAGGGCAAAGTGGAGAGGCCAGGCAGCCACTGAGGGGCCAGGCGGCCACACCAAGGGCTGGGCGGCCTAGCTCTTAAGCCGGCCAGCCTCGCTAGCCTTGGTTTGGTAGACTAGAGGTCGGTTTTGCCCTTTTTGGTGTACTGAAAACCCACTTCACTGTGAAAACTTTGGATTTTGCTTGAGATTTCGGTGATATGGAAGCAAAAGGTGAGGTAAGACAGAAAAGTGAGGTGCATAGTAGCGTACATGGCTCGTTTTAGGTCAGAGTTAGACCATGGCTGTGATACCCCGTTTTTCTAAGTGCATTTAAACACGTCATCATTTGCATAATTTCTAAAGGTTTGCAGTTAATATTTAAATTTCTTCAAATTCAATTCGAAGTCAAGATTTTTCAAAATTTTAGAATTAAGATTTAAATTCTTTAAATCAAATTTGAATTCAAAACTTTTCAAAATTTATTTTTTTCTAAGCGCAAAGGTGTAAAGTTGCATTTTATTGTGACTTTTCTCTTTTATATCTTACTCAAATTGATTATTTATAAAATTTAAAAATAAAAATAAGAAAGGGAAACAGGGGGAGCCGGCGGCCCAAGACCGCAGGCGGCCCAGCCCCTGATTCCCCTTGGCCTGCGGCCATTCAGGCAGACAGGTGGGACCCGTCCACCTTTCTTCCTCATCTGGTCAAGGAAGAAGCAAAGCAGAGCTTCGCCTTTACCGCCGCTCGCCACCGCCGCTCACCCGTCCTCATCCCCGCCGCCTTCCCTGCCTTTAAAGCCCCGCTTGAGCACCACTCCATTGCCCGCAACCCTCGCCGCCGGTCATTAGTTTCGCTCCGCTCTTCCTCATTCCCCGCACCACGCGTGCTCGTCTGCCTCCCCACTTCACTGTCGCCCACCGCCCTCGCTGCCTTTCTTCACCACCAGATGGTAGAATCTTCCGTTCCCCGTCCCCCTCACTGCCTAGTCAAATATTGGGGCCGGCTAAGCTCAAATCAAGCTTAATGTCGGCCATGGCGTCGGTGGCCACACCGCTACCTTGCCCTGCCCACCGTGCACACAAGCCCCACCCTAACCCTCTATCTTGCGCATCCGGTGCCGGAGTTCATCGCGCGTCGCGCGCGGGTCTCCTCCGGCACTGGTACGACTTAGCACTGCCTAGAACGCGGCTCGCCGCCACGCTTCGTACGGCGTGTCCGCCATGACCACCTCGACTACTGCGAAGGGAGAAAAGAGAAGGGGGAAAGAGAGGGAGAGAGGGGAAGAGAGAGGAGAGAAAGGAGAGTGCCGCCGCCGCGTTTGGTCATCGCCGGCGAGGGCTGGGGCACACCATCGCTCGGTATGGCTGCCAGCGCCGCCGCGCGTGCACACCGCGTGTGTGCGTGCGCTTGTGCCAGCGCCGTGCTTTGGCCTGGGCCGCATGGGCCAGGCTGCTGGGCCAGTTCGGTTGGGTCGGGAAAAAGGGAAAAGAAAGCAAGCCAAATGACAGCTTGGGCTAAAAGAGTCCAGAGAAGGAAAATGGGCCGGCCTGATTTCATTTTGGGCCGAGCCGAAAAGAGGGAGGGAGCAAATTTGTCTAAAAAGGTAATTTAGGGAGTGAAATAGAACTTTTATAAAAAAGAACATGGTGGGCCTTGGGCTTCTTTTAATTTTCTAATTTCTAAAATTTATTTTCTATTTTTGAATTATTTTAATTGGGATTTTATTTCTTAAAAAGAATTTGTATTTTTGATAATTCATTTTAAAATTATTAAAGTTTTATTTTATTTTATTTTTCAAGATATGTTAAAAAATTAATATTCACTTTATTATTTTGAAAATACTTTTTAATTCCTAATATTTCAATTTGAGCTTCTAAAATTCTAGAAAATTTTTCTAAAACTTTATAAAATTGTTTTATTATTAAAAATACTTATTTAATTCTAATAATTTCTTTTAAGCTTTTAAAAATGCTAAGAATTATTTTTAAAATCCTAGAATATTATTTCAGCTTTAGAAAAATTATTTAACTTAGAAAAAGGCCTGAATCTTGATTTCACTGCCCCACCTTTTCTTTTAAGAACTTCTATAATTCTTTTTAATATAGGTTGATCATCCTCATACTTATGCATCATTCATATCATGCATTTAGATACGATAAGTTGAATAGATTGCTGATGAGATAGTTCAACGAGAAGTCCAAAAGTCAAACTCTGCAATACGACAACAGTACCAGGAGGAGCATTGCTAATCAAGATACTAACTTTCCGTGCCTCAGCCTTTGGAGTAATCCAGGCAAGCCCCGGTGCATTCACCCCTTTTTATTTTGAATCTTAATTAATGAGTTATGAATGTGCATTAGAGTTAGGAATTGATTGAAATCCCTAGTGCATACTGAATTCCTAATTCGAGCATAATGAACCTTATACTATTAGATTAGATGCTTAGCCAAGCTTAATAATAGGTCACGTTTAATGTTACTTTGAGAGGAATCCAAGAAAGTTTTCAGATATATGAATTGGAGACACTAGATGGGATCAGTTATGCTTTTGAGACTTGATGAATATGAAAAGCTTAAAGAATGAACATGTTTGAGATCATGATCCTATCTATGTCATATAAGGCCGTACGATGTTGAGCCCTGTTTCGGTTTTCGAACGCGCCTCTTTCACTTGTCGTCCTTGTCACGGGCTCCGATAAGCCTCTCATCCTTTGTACCTTGGGTTGAACTATGGTGAGACCAACTGGATGGTGGGAGACTGATAGAATAGGGTTCCCGATCTTCCGAGAGGTATGGATAAGTCGGTTTAGAGGTGAAGAACTCAACGTTGGTGAAGAAGGCTCCGAGCAATCGATCGAATCCTTGCAATCACTACACCACTGCTCCGATGGTTATCGACCGCGTGACGCGCGCAATCGACCTCGCCAAGAAGGCTATCGTTCCTGCAATGCAACCGAGAGAACACAAGCAAGAATGAGGAATAAACGCAATCAAGATTAATTTTGTGCACAAGTTGGGGTTTCATGAACCGATACACGAACGGTGAACTGTTCACGACAGAGTACTCTTAAACAAAACCCATCTAATCTAATGACGGCTACAGAATATATGCAAGAGAGAGGTATAGGGGGCGGCCAAGGGGGTGACCGAGCAAACCTAGGGCG
The DNA here is from genome assembly GCA_030272315.1 of Paspalum vaginatum. Taxonomy (NCBI): domain Eukaryota; kingdom Viridiplantae; phylum Streptophyta; class Magnoliopsida; order Poales; family Poaceae; genus Paspalum; species Paspalum vaginatum. Next base: position 29,158,800 of record CM059018.1, on the reverse strand, counting down.
TACAAGGCCTGCGGGCCCAAAAACCGGTCCAGCAGCACCCTGGCAGATTCTGATCATCAAGTTGTTTCGATGATTCCTGGTGACTCCGAGATTATTTGGGCCTGAGACTACATGGGTTGGAAAGGTTATCTCTTTAGCTTTCCGTCGAGATGTAGAACGCCTGAAACGGAGTCCGTATGTAGCCTGGGCATCCGTTTTACTAAGTCATACTCCTGCAGTCCGAACCGACCTCGCAAATAAATTGGACCTCAACTCGGATTGGGCTTCAAACTCCATCTTCTCTTAGGCCTTGATCATATGCATGTTGTACATATTCTCATCATTCTCGTCTTCTTGTTTTTGAGTCGTCCTTGAGTCAAAGTCGTCGATGCGCGCGGAAGTAATTTTACTAGTTCGTGAAATCATCCATGCATGCTCCCCTTATTGAAATCGATCCTATTGTGACAAATCAAACAAAGAAGAACAAGTGGATCTCGACATGATACGGTTAGTTTTACGGCAGCCGTTTACTTGATTTTGATGTTCATCGATAAAATGAGAGTCAGAATTAGAACATATATAAACACGATGCACCATATATTCTCCTTCATAGTTATATCGTCCAGTAATATGATATGTATTTTTAGAAAACCATGGCAAATCAGCAATGAACGAAAGTTTTTTCTCCAAATAGTTTAGATTACATAGAATATCCAATTCAATATAACCCAAAGTACTTAAAGAGGATAACAAGTTCAGCTCGTCATGCATACTTGCAATAGAGAGAAAATGTTTATTTTCAGCATACGTAATTGTTTTATAAGAACTAATATCATGTTTATTCTCATGTATTGGCACAGAAATAATAGCAGTATTATGACATAACTCTTTTTTATTCACAAGAATCAGCAGTAAAATCACCTTGCAATAAAGGTAACTTGGATTTATCTGAAGGCATGTCATCCTTAAAATTACACAAATCATTTTTAATAGCATCCATCTTCTTAGTTTCTTCCCTTGCAAGTTCAATTTCTAAAATTTGAGCAGGATTCATACCAACCAACTTGATCTTTCTACCATTATATTTGAACGAATATATATTATCAGCATTATCGTACAAAGCATTGTTTTCATGTACCCATGGTTTACCAAATAACAAAACAGTTGTTTCCATAGGCACAACATCAAAATAAGCGCTATCACGATACTTGCCAAGAAAAAATTGGATCTTGCTAAATTTTTTTATCTGAAACTTACCACTGGAATTAGGCCATTGGACATAATATGGACATGGGTATTGCTCTGTGGCCGAGCAAAGTTTCTCAACCAACTCAGAACTAATCAAAGTTGCAGCAAGTCTCACCATCAATGTTGATCCGACAACGTCTCTTCATTACGATAAATGCAAGTTGAAATAAATTGTTAGACTGAATGTTCTCCGCTTTAACCATTTGAGAACTTAAAAGGTGTTGTGGCAGAGAACTCACATTATCCTGCAAAAAGTTAGTCATACAAGAAGGAACAATATGGCATGAAGAATCAAATTAGTTTTCTCATCAAAATTTTCATATCAGACCATGTGTGAGGTTTATCATTAACATGTAAATTGTTTCCCCAAATTAAAGCATGATTCTTTAAAACACTAGCTGCATTTTTTATCTTTCGTCTTTCACACGTATGACATTGCACAAAAATATTATCTATTTTACTTTCCCACTTAATATACTCCATAGCATTAAAACCATCATATGTAGGTGGTGATTTAAGAATAGAGTCACATATGGAAGAAGGGGCAGCAGCAATGGTGTGACTCTCAAGCATCTTTATGGCTCCAACACGTACAGAGGTGTAACCTGTCATTGTTAGTAGAAAATAAAAAAACACACACAAAAATTCAAAGTTAACCCTATCTGATGACAGTAGACAAGTGGAATCTCTCACACTCCAAACTTTTACCAAGCGCTTGCACATGTTCTTACTGTGCACCTCAAAATACGATGGCTACCTGGAAAAGGCCACGGCGGTCAAGAGGTAATAACACACCTGGAGCGTGGGATGATTTCAAGACCGACCTATATTGCTCGAGAGAATGTATGTGGATTTTTGGGAAGGCACAATATGTAGCAAGGAATAGCAAAATTCCAAATCAGATAGCAAGTTGAATAAATGTCCAAAATACTTGTCAAAGTTGCTGGCCTAAACATGCTCCAAGACTAGTTAAACAAAGCAAGAGATACACCGAAGTACAAAGGACACAAAGCATGCAAGCACTTCTGATTTTTTTTCTTTTCTTTTTCTCTTTTTTTTGTGCGGCTATTTTTATGCACTTGGTTTTTTCTTGCTTTGTTTATCTCAAAGGTGCCGCAAAGCAAAACAAGATACAACTCCACACGAACACAAAACTCTCATATGAAAATCACAGATTTACTACTTAAAGTTGCACGGCCGATTAGATAATCTTAATGGCCTCAAATGCAAAAACTTTGAATACCAAAGTTGTAGATCTTCCTTTTTATCTTTTTCTATAGTATATGGAACACCTTTTTTGGATAATTAATGATGAATATATTGACCCCGAAATACAGACTGCTCAGAAAATCTGCGTCACAAATAGATTTACTCCCAACAGATATTACACCCTGATAACGACATTTTCTGGAAACTCCCCAATTGACAAAGTTGTATATAATTTCACAAGCTTTCCAGAAAGTACTAAAACACAAAAATCCGAGTTCGTATGAGGGAGATATCATGCAAATAATGAACTGGACAGAGAGGATTCTGAACCGGACGTGACGACGTGATGAAAACGGATACGGTGACGAGATGCAAAACTCAAACTAAACTAAGAACGGGATCTACAGCAGCAACATGACTATGACCATGGACACAAACTCAAAAATGCGGATTCTGAAATCAAATTATGCAAACGCTAAACGTGGTGATCGGACAAGATGAACTAGAAACCCTAATTTTTTTATGGTTTTTTGTGGACTTTAGGAATATAAAACACTCAAACTAAGGGACACACGATAATATACCTCAAGGGAAACCTGAAGCTCTGATTACCAAATGATGTGGAATAGGGTTCCGATCTTCCGAGAGGTATGGATAAGTCGGTTTAGGGGTGGAGAACTCGACGTTGGTGAAGAAGGCTCCGAGCAATCGATCGAATCCTTACAATCACTACACCGTTACTCCGATGGTTATCGACCGCGTGACGTGCGCAATCGACCTCACCAAGAAGGCTATCGTTCCTGGAATGCAACCGAGAGAACACAAGCAAGAACGAGGAATAAACGCAATCAAGATTAATCTTGTGCACAAGTTGGGGTTTCACAAACCGATACACGAACGGCGATCTGTTCATGACAGAATACTCTTAAGCAAAACCCATCTAATCTAATGATGGCTACAGAATATATAAGAGAGAGGTATAGGGGGCGGCCAAGGGGGTGGCCGAGCAAACCTAGGGCTACAAGGCCAGCGGGTCCAAAAACCGGTCCAGCAGCACCCTAGCAGATTCTGATCGTCAAGTTGTTTGGCGATTCTTGTTGACTTCAAGATTATTTGGGCCTGAGACTAGATGGGTTGGAAAGGTTATCTCCTTAGCTTTCCGTCGATATGTAGAATGCTCAAAACGGAGTCCATATGTGGCCTGGGCATCCATTTAACTGAGGCATACTCCTGCAGTCCGAACCGGCCTCGCAAATAAATTGGACCTCAACTCGGATTGGGCTTCAAACTCCATCTTCTCTTGGGCCTTGGTCATATGCATGTTGTACATGTTCTCATCAGAGACAGGCGGGTGTTGGAGTACACCCGGGTTCGGTGAGGGCAGTTCGGACTAGTGGCAACGAGGATGTTGGGTTGTCATATGTGGGGTCATCGTACACACATATGACTCATGTTTGAGTATTTATTCCCGGGAGTATGAAATCGATTCGAATCGCTGGGCTTACCAGGTGTAAGAGCTGAAAGACATCAACATCGTAGTTAAGAAGAATAATGTTTTCGATAAGTAATGATATTATGAAGTGCTTGTTTTGTTTGCTATTAGAATAGGTATCACTTACTATAAATAGGAACAACTAAAAGAAGTTAGCACCCTAAAAGCTAAGGATTCAATTGTAGGCCTGCCGCGTGTGAGTTGACCTAACCTGCTTCGGCCATTGGTTAGAAAGTCGGGTTTGTACCCAGTGGTCGGATAAGTCTTGCTGAGTAATTAGTACTCAGGGTTGTGGCTTTAACTCTTTTTCAGGTATGAAGTTTCTAGCTCATCCCTTTTCTGCAAGAAAGCATTGAAGCAAGGTGTCCTCCTGACGGCTTCCTTATACCTCTTAAAGTTGAAGAAATAAAGGAACCGGATGCTCAAGCTCCCTTTACTATTCTTAGATTCGTCTAAAATGAAACAACACCAGTAGGCTTGATGTTGATTTCATGTAATGTAACAGAGTTCCATCATTTGGATCTTGCTTTCGCTGTAAGTTTTTACACTTTTGTCTTTTAACTCATAAAAACCCTTGCTTTTATCCGTTTTTTATTAAAGTTTATTATTAAAACTTCTTGTATTGGAATAATCCAAGACTCTTTGGAGTCACTTGGTGTATATCGATCTTGTCTGGCATAGTCAGGGCCTTCTTAGGACCTGACGGACTACCGGGCTTAATCCAGTTTAGGCGCAAACTCATGTTTTGTGTTTAAACTAGGTTAAGTTGGACGGTTCCACCACAGTGGCCATGTGATCATGCCACTTCTTCTAGCTCGTAGACCTTCACTTCTTTGAGCTATGGCATTTCGGGCTCTAGGAATACTTTTAGGCGTTGCTTGTTCGCCTTAAAGACCTTCCCAGTATCGTCCTGGAGGGTGATGGCACCATGATCGGCGGCATCGAGGACCACAAAAGGTCCTTCCCACTTACTTCTAAGCTTACCATGACCAAACAAACGAACGAATAATTAAAGAGCAGTACCTTGTCTCCTGGTTTGAATGTTTTGATCTTAATACGCTTGTCGTACCATCGTTTAGTACGCACTTTGTAAAGCTTGGCACTGTGGTATGCCTTCTCCCTCCATTCCTCCAGTTTAGCGAGTTGAATCTATCATCAAAATTCTGACGCTTGGAGATCCATGTTCCACTTCTGTATCGCCTAGGGAGACTTGAACTCAAGCTCTACTGGTAGATGGCAAGTCTTGCCGTACACCATTTGATATGGTGTCATGCCAATGTGAGTTTTATATGTGGTGCGATATGCCCAGAGAGCATCAAGTAGCTTGGATACCCAGTCTTTTCCCATAGTTTCGACTAGTTTTTTGCAAGATGTTCGTGATCTGCTTGATTGATGTCTCAGCTTGGCCACTTGTTTGCGGATGATAAGGAGTGGCAACACAGTGATCCACACTGAGTTCCGTGAGGCACCTATTGAATCTTTTATCGATGAAGTGTGGTCCTCCATCACTGATAATGACCCTTGATGTACCAAATTGAGCACAAATGGTGTCAGTAGAACATTCTGATCGAATGTCTCAAATCTGCCGCAGAACACAGCAGTGCCTCTATCCATTTTGATACATAGTCCATTGCGACTAGGTTATATTCTTTGTCTCCACACTTGCGAAAGGGTCCCCTAAAGTCTATGCCCCACACATCAAATACATCGAGTTGAAGATTGCTGGTGTGCGGCATAGCATCCCTTCGATTAATAGTTTCCTTGGCCCTGGCACCTTGAACACCTTCGCACGAACTCTTCAGCATCATCGTACATATTCGGCCAGTAGAATCGACTTCACCAAATCTTTGCATGAGTTCAATAGGCTCCATAGTGACCTCCATAGGAAGATGAGTGACATATATCAAGTATCTAGGGTACTTCACAAGCAGGAATGCAGTGATGCAAGAGTCTGTCTGCGCAGAGTTTGTATAGGTAGGGATCATCCCAGAGATAGAATCAGCTGTCATGGATCAATTTTCTCTTATCGACTCCATCAAGTACATATCCGGTGACTAGGTAATTGACCAGATCAGCATACCATGGTTGGGATGTTGTGACCTTGAGGAGGGTGTCATCTCTCATGTAATCATCAATCGGCAAGGATGATGTTTCTTCAAATTGCATTCGTGAGAGGTGATCTGCAACTGAATTCTCTACACCCTTTTTATCTCCGATTTCTATGTCAATTTCTTGGAGTAACAGGACCCACCGTATCAGTCGTGGCTTTGTATCTTTCTTGGTGAGGAGGTATTTGAGAGCTGCATGATCTTTATATATGATGACCTTGGCTCCCACCAAATATGATCTGAACTTGTCAATGGCAAAGACAACTGCTAATAGTTCCTTCTCAGTGGTGGAGTAATTCAGCTGCGGGCCAGTGAGCTTCTTGCTTGCATAGGATATGGCATGATGTTTTCTACCTTTGCTCTAGCCTAGGACTACCCCTACAGCATAATCGCTGGCATGGCACATGTTTTCAAATAGAGCGTTCCAGTTGGGTGGTTGAATGATGGGTGCTGTGATGAGAGACTTCGAGGCATGCTTCATCAAACACAAAAGGTGTATCTTTGGCTAGCAGATTGGTCAATGGTCAGTCTACAAAGGAGAAGTTTTTGATGAATCTCCTATAGAAGCCAACATGACCGAGGAAGCTTCGGAGTGCTTTGATGTTTGATGAAGGAGGTAGCTACTCAATGACTTTGATTTTTGCACGGTCTACCTCTATATCTCTTCCTGACACTATATGTCCTAGCACAATCCCTTCTCTGATCATGAAGTGATATTTTTCCTAGTTTAGGACAAGGTCAACTTATTTCTATCTCTAGAGAACCTTTTCCAGGTTTGCCAGAGAGTCATAAAAGGTCTTGCCATTGACTGAGAAATCATCCATGAAGACTTCAATTATGTTTTCTATCAGGTCAGAGAATATAGCCATCATGCAACACTGGAATGATGGTGGAGCATTGCATAGTCCAAACGACATCCGTCGATAGGCGAATGTGCCATAAGGACAGGTGAACGTGATTTTACTTTGGTCATCCGGGTGAATTGGGATATGGTGATAACCAGAGTAGCCATCAAGATAGTAGGAGTGGTTGGCCAGTCTTTTGAGCATCTCATCAATGAATGGAAGGGGGAAGTGATCCTTCCGGGTGGCGTAGTTGAGCTTTCTATAATCGATGCACATTCGCCATCCCGTGATAGTGTGTTGAGGGATTAACTCATTGTTTTGATTTTTGACGAGTGTCATTCCTCCCTTCTTGGGTACGACTTGGACTGGAGTGACCCATTCACTATCTTGTACTAGGTAGATGATACCCACATGTAGGAGTTTCAGTACCTCCTTCTTGACTACCTCTCTCATCGCATTGTTGAGTCTTCGTTGTTGTTCCCTTGTAGGCCGATGTTCTGTCTCCATGGGGATGCGATGTGTGCATAGGTTTGGACTGATTTCCTTCAGATCTCAGAGTAAGTACCCAAGCATTGATCTGTACTTTTCCAAGACTGAGAGTAATCGCCAGCTTTCATTCTCGGTCAGCTTATCACTAATGATCACCGGTGTGTTCGGGTTCCTGTTGAGGAAGGTGTACTTCAGGCCAGGCGGTAGCTATTTAAGCTCTATTTTCGGGGGGTCAGGCCGTAGTGATTCACCTAGTTCTCTGAACTCAAACGGCTCTTCTACTGCACTGAAGTCGCTAGCCTCTCCCTCTAGGCTGTGTTGATCCTCCTCTTCCTCAAGTGAAATACCCATCACTTCTTCTAAGGGGTCAACCTCTGGCTTAGACTCTGTTTTGGTGTTCAGTGCTCGACTCATACCAATTTCAAGCACCTCTTGACCAAACTGAAGCTGTAACTGCCCTGGACTTGTAGTCAAATTGATTAGGGATGCAATAGGGAGCCTAATCAATATGAATTGCATGGGCCCCATGGGTATGTCGAAGATGTGGAAGTCTACGAATATCCGCTTGTCCCGCAAGGTAACTGGTATGACCCAAATAACACCATGATTTTCCAATGATTCATTCTTGTTCCACTTCAAGCGAATGTTGGATTTTGATCGTGGTAGAGTAGGGAAGTAGGTGTCGACAAGGTGTTTAGGAATGATGTTCAAATCGACTCGTGGGTCATACAGAATATCCAGTGGGAGCATGTCGGATACATGGCCAGGGATGAGAGTTAGTTCTGGGTAGAATCTAACGATTTTTGTGTCAAGTCGTCTCTCTTCTGGCCATTCCCGATTTATTACAGCTGTAAGCCAGAGTAGGTCCTCTCTCATTTGATGTATTGGATGTGTGCCGATGGCACTTAAACACGCCAAACCTTATACTGCAAGCGACAGTATCGGTTGTAGCCTTTCCCCAAGATGAGCATCAAGGGTTTGTCCATCTGTGGAAAACTAGGCTTAAACTACTATTAATCAAGGATTAATCGATTACTACTAGCTCTAATAGATCTAATAAGCAAAAAGATGATAAACAATATTCTAATCACAAACTAGATATAAAACTATACTATAGCATAAACTAGATCAAGAACAAGAGTTTGATAAGAACAAACTAAGCAAGAGCAAGATAGGCTAAAACACGGCTAAGGGATTAGTAAGAGATATGAGACAAACTTCTTGTAAACTATAAACCACCCTGAGCGTAGATCTAACATGAAACATAGAATAAACATGATCATGAATGTCGTAAACTTGCTCGAACCTTTTCCTCCAATGACTTGTCACATAAGTCAGGGTAATCGACAAACTAGCAAGCCTAAACCACATCTAAGCATGAGCATATTCAATCAACCAACTAAGGTAAAAAGGTCTACCAAAAGACATGTGGATTGATCATTCCCAGCCGGGGCACATGTAGAGATGAAGCATTGCAAAGACATAAATCATAAATCATGTATAAACAAAGAACTCATAGCCATAAGACAATTTCATTGATCGAACTTAGGGTTTATCATAGTAAAACAAGAAGAACAAAGAGTTTCCTCGAGGTTCATCATGAACTTGAAGCGCAAAGTTGTCGATTTCGATGAAATGAAGAACACATCAAAAGATGAACTCGAGGCTCCCTTGGAAGCCCCTAGGTCAGCCGACTAGACCCCCACGGGGTTGGCCGACCCTAGGGCCTCCTACCTCCTCTCGATCAGGGCCGGCACTGAGGGGGGCTAGGTGGGCGGCTACTCTGGGCCCCCAAAGTTGATGGCCCCCCAAGTATGTATATACATAAAGAACATGTATGATTTTAGCCTTTCACGTTGCAGCCTTTGGCCCAGTAGCTAGACGCTAGGTCCTTTAGAACCGAAACGTCCGTCATTTGGAGTCCAAAGCATCGCACGCAAATTAAGATCCCTAGACCCGAGCCGCTGCGACGCAACATCTTCGCCGCCGTCGCCGTGACATTAGCGCCGCGACGCCGCGTTGCTGCATGCAAGTATCTTTATCTAGAATGGCATAAAGAGTGTCATCTCTCATTGCATCTTCAATTGGCAGTCCTCCCTTCTCATGATTCATTCTTGAATAAGTGATCTGCCACTGCATTCCCAATCTCCTTCTTGTCTGTTATCTTCAAATCAAACTCTTGTAGCATAAATATCCATCTGATGAGTTGGTGATTAGCATCTTTCTTGGTAGGTACTTGATAGCAAGCATGATCAGTGTAGACTATCACCTTTGAATTGACAATATATGATTCTGAATTTCTCAAAGGCAAATACCACTGCTAACAATTCCTTTTCTATAGTGGTGTAGTTCACTTGAGCATCGTTGAGAGTCTTGCTGGCATAATATATGGCATCCACCTTTCCATCTTTCATTTGTCCCAGCACAGCCCCAACTACATAGTCACTTTGCATCGCACATGATCTCAAAAGGTAAGTTCCAATCTGGTGGTTGAATGATCGGTGCACTGATAAGTAACTGCTTGATTTTTCTGAATGCAACCTCACACTCTTAAAGAATCTTCTATAGAATCCAGCATGACCGAGAAAACTTATAAGAGACTTGATATCAATGGGTGGTGGTAGCTTCTCCACTATATCTATTTTGTCCTTATCAACTTCAATTCCTTTCTCAGATATGATGTGACCTAACACAAGTCCTTTTCTGACCATGAGATGACATTTCTCCCAGTTCAATACTAAATCAACTTCTTAACACCGCGTCAGTACTTTTTCAAGATTTTCTAAGCAGTGATCAAAACTTGCGCCATGAACTGAGAAATCATCCATAAATACCTCCATAATACCTTCGATAAAATTGGAGAATATTGCTATCTTTGGAAATAAGCTAGTGCATTGCACAAACCAAATAGCATTCTTCTGCAAGCAAAGGTCCCGTATGGACAAGTGAAGGTAGTCTTGTGTTGATCATCTAGGTGGAATGGGATTTGGAAGAATCCAGAATATCGATCTAAGTAGCAGAAGTCAAAATTCTTTGCAAGCCTTTCTAGCATCTCATCAATGAATGGAAGTGCAAAGTGGTCCTTCTTTGTAGCTTTGTTGAGTTTCCGGTAGTCAATGCACATCCTCCAACCAGTCACTATTCTCTATGGGATTAGCTCATTCTTCTCATTCTTGACCACTGTCAGTCCTCCCTTCTTAGGCACGCAATGGACTGGGCTTCACCCACTCACTGGTTGGTGCTGGGTAGATAATTTCGGCATTTAGAAGCTTGATCACTTCCTTCTTCACAACAGTCCTCATTTCATTGCTCAACCTTCTTTGATTATCGACCACTAGCTTGTAGTCTTCTTCCATTGGAATACGGTGAGTGCAAAATGCTAGACTGATCCCCTTTAAATCTGCTAGAGAGTAACCAATTGTCTTCTTATGCTTTCTCAACACTGCCTGTAGTTTCTCCACTTCTTCTTGACTCAGCACATCACTGACTATCACTGGATAGGTCTTGTCTTCTTCTAAGAAGTCATACTTAAGTCCATTAGGCAATGGCTTCAGCTCTACATCTAGCGCCTCGATCTCCTGATCAGGGTCACTAAGTGGCTGAACTGGAGTGTCTTGAGTTTCTTCAGCATTTCCTTCTCTTTCTTGGCATTAGTTCTCTCCTCGGAGAAGAAACCTTCCTCTTCTCCTTCCAACACTAGCTTCAATGGTTCCCTGAAAGCATTAACAAAGCAAACACTCTCTACCTCCTTGTTATCAGGAGTGAGATCCATAGTTTGTCTAGAAGCTAGCAAAAAGTCAACACTATAAGTAGATCCATCTAGCTCAAAAGTAACCTTGCCATTTGCATTACTAACAACAGCATTAACCAACTTAATAAAGGGTCTGATCATCATTATCAAGGCAGACATTAATCACATAGAAATCAATTGGTATAATTTTTCTAGCAAACATAACATTTGCATCCTTAATTAATCCCAAAGGTTTAATTACGTCATGACATGAGAGCTTAATCTTAAGATTAGTGGAAACTAAACATGATTTGTCATAAAGCTTAGAATAAACTTCATAACTCATTATACTTACTTGAGCTTCCATGCAGCAGTGTATCTTGTCAAAGCTCTCCCCATTGATTGAGCATGTGATTCAAGTTGAAGATTTTTGTTTTGGAATGTAGACCCTAGCCTCCTCATTGAGTGTCGATTCTGGCTTCACTCCCATCACCTTCATCACTTCAATGACAAAGTCACTATCTAGTTCTTCTTCTTGGAATAATTTCTGCAGCATCTCTCCTGTATTTTGGCCATCATTATTTCTCTTTAGCGGCACTTCTGGTGGAAATAGCTCTTCTTCTTCCTCTAAGTATTCTTGTGGGAGTGATCCTGTACATGTGAGTGTCTCTCCAAAATCAATGGGCATCTAGCTTATTCTCTCAAATTCTGTCAGAGGCTTAGCATTTGCAAGAGTTCTGTGAGCTTCCACACTCTTGACTTCATCTATTGGAGTAGCATTTCGCTGAAAAATCTTCATCAAAGACAAGTAGATCTGGAGTAAACAGGGTAGGTAGTTGATCTTCAAGTGTAGGTGGCACCTTATCCTTTTAGCTTCTACTGACTCTTCTGCTTCTTTTTCTCTCCGTTCTTTCTTTCGAGGTCAAACAGATATTGGATAAGATCTCTATAGCTTCACTGCTTTACTTGCTCATCAGTGATCCTCCTGCATACATGTTCACATATCTGAAGGCTTCTGAAGTTAATCCATAGTAGAATATCTGCAATACCATTTCTGATGTCACTCCGAGTAGTGGTCCTTGCAATAGCAGGTCATTGAGCCTTTCCCATGCTTCGTCAATATCTTATTTATCCTTTTGCTTGAAATTCCACACTTGCTTTCTCAACTTGTGAATCTTGAGTAAAGGGAAGAATTTGGTGATGAACCATTGCACTAATAGTCCCCAGTCTCCTAGAGCTTCACTTGCAGCAAGTTGGTACCATCTCTTGGCTTTATCGATAAGAGTAAATGGAAAGAGGTTCCACTTGAACCACTCTGCTAACACTCCTTCTCGATGGAGCGTGTGGCAGACTTGATTGAATTTCTCCAAGTGTTTGTATGGATTCTCGTCATCATCTCCTCTAAAGAGATTTTCGATAGCAATTCGGATGATTCCAGGCTTAAGATCGTAGGATCCTACCGCTAGGTTTACATTTGATTCTTGTGATTTCAGATCTTCAATTGTTGGAGTAACCAACTCCCTTAACGTTTTGTAGACCTTCTCGCATCGTCATCATGTCCAACACAAAGACACAAAAACAAAAATCTATGACTAGCAAAGTTGCTGGGTTAGTCTAAACTATGAACGAACACAAGAACAAGATTAGAACACACTAAACAATTAGAGACTAAGATTAGAGAACACTAAACAATTAGAGAATAAGATTAGAACACAAATACTAAACACAATCTAGAGAATTAGAACACAATTAGAAAACTATTAGCACACAATTAGAACTATATTAGCACACAATTAGCAAACACACCCTAACTATCAAAACTAGTAGTAAAAGGCTAATACAAGATTTATAATAGCTTAAATGATAGTTATTCCCCAGCAACGGTGCCAGAAAAGCTTGTTGGCAGCACTCAAGCACGCCAAACCTTATACTGCAAGCGACAGTATCGGTTGTAGCCTTTCCCCAAGATGAGCATCAAAGGTTTGTCAATCCATGGAAAACTAGGCTTAAACTAGTTTTAATCAAGGATTAATCAATTACTACTAGCTCTAATAGATCTAATAAGCTAAAAGATGATAAATGATATTCTAATCACAAACTAGATATAAAACTAGACTATAGCATAAACTAGATCAAGAACAAGAGCTTGATAAGAACAAACTAAGCAAAGAGATATGAGACAAACTTCTTATAAACTATAAACCACCCTGAGCAAAGATATAACTTGAAACATAGAATAAACATGATCATGAACGTCATAAATTTGCTCGAACCTTTCCCTCCAACCACTTGTCACACAAATCAGGGTAATCGACGAACTAGCAAGCCTAAACCATATCTAAGCATGAGCTGATTCAATCAGCCATCTAAGGTAAAAAGATCTACCAAAAGACATGTGGATTAATCATTCCCGGCCGGGGCACATGTAGCTATTAATCATTGCAAAGACATGAATCATAGATCATGTATAAACAAAGAACTCATAGCCATAAGACAATTTCATTGATCGAACTCAGGGTTTATCATAGTAAAACAAGAAGAACAGAGAGTTTACTCGAGGTTCATCATGAACTTGAGGCGCAAAGTTGTCGATTTCGATGAAATGAAGAACATATCAAAAGATGAACTCGAGGCTCCCTGAGAGGCCCTTAGGTCGGCCAACTTGACCCCCACGGGGTCGGCCAACCCTAGGGCCTCCTACCTCCTCTCGCTTCTCCCTTTCCCTGAGAATGCCTTCTTGATGAAACTTACAAGATTGGACCCCTAGCCCTCGAGTTGGAGCTTTGTTTACAATGAATTGGATGGCTTCTCCCCTAGGAAGGCAACATATTTATACCCCGGAGGGTGCCCTATACATGAAAACTATTAGGTCGGTTGGAGATGGCTTCTATGATCTATTTCCATGTATATACAAGCCTCTTGAAGGTCTTTGGTCGTCCATAAAGCCCCTTGCTTGAAGATAAAGCTATTGTCCATGTCATTCCTGAAATCCACCTTTACTTAATGTGCAGCCTTTAGTATTTCGACCATAACTTCCTCACCCTAAGCCCAAATAAGGCAAACTCTGAATCTAAATTGTAGAGCTTGAAGAGATCTACAATTTTGGTATTCAAACTTTCTTCATTTGACATCCTGAAATGGACCCAAAAGGTGCTGCTGTCCTGAAATCCAAGAATATCTCGAGATTTAATTTGAGCTTGGATGGATCTCATGATAAACCTTCTTTATCTTCAATTTCCTCATAATCAAGCAATCCTTGTCTTCCAGAACCTTTGCAATTAATGGGCTTGGGCCTTCTTTTGGGCTTCAATCACATCACCTCCCTAGACTTGTAGCATTGATCCATCAACGAGTAGTCTTCTCAATTGTTCCAATTATTCCACATTTTCCTGCAATATTTAATACAGTGCAAAAAAGAAAGAGCATACTCCAATATGGGGTTAATTGTTAGTAAAATATGGCTTCATCATATGATAAATCTCTGAAAACACATGAAATCATGTTAATATAGAGCATAAATATCGTCTTATCTTGCACCAACAATGTGGGAAGAGATATGCTCGTTGAGAGGTCCTTTTGAAGCGTCGGCTCACTTTGGGCAACAGAGATATATTGCCAAAGCTTGCCAATAACTTGTCGTCAAGTGAGAATGGGGGAACCGATTGAGGATTCGTCACGGATGCAGTGACCCTCTCAGTGTCTTGTTATGTGCTAGGTTCAGGGATGTCTTCAATCCTAAGAGTTTGATGGGATTTTGTGGATATGAGCTTGGTTTCTCGATCTTGTTACCGTTAGAGGATTTCTCAAGAATTTTATCAAGAACTTTTTGTCCTTTTGGGGCAGTTAAGTAAGAGAACGATCCTCCCGAAGCTACGTCCAAACAGAGTCCGACGCTAGGTGAAAGGCCTTGGATGAAATGCTGCAAGAGCATGGACTCTTGTATTGCCAAGTCTGGACCAGATGTGACCAGATTGGTGAAATGTGACCAGGCTACCTCCAATGTCTCATTCCTTCCTTGTCGGAAGTTGAGAACTTCACATCAGAGGTCAACGACTCGATGTTGTGGGAAGAAGTGTAAGCAGAACTTGATTTTGAGTTTCTCCCTAACTTCCATCTACTGCACCAACTGCTCTGTTGTACTAGGATTTCGTTGCTCCCATTAGTGAGAACGGAAAAAGCAGCCATTGAACAGTTTCTCCAGGCATTCCCGAAATTGCAATACAACTATAGAGTTATTTGAATTCTCAGAGGTGTGAGTAGGGACTCTCTAATTCTAATCCCGCAAAGGATGGATCCTGAACCATGGCTATCAAACCGAGACGTAGCTGATAGTCTTCGGTGGTGATAGGTGTGGATGGTGGTGGAGCCTCTAGAAAATCGCCCTTCGGAGCGGATAATTCGCAGATAGGCATGTGATCCATTGGGTGGTATGGTGGGATGGTGGTGGTATAGTGGGAGATAGAACAGCCTTGGTTCTGTGTTAAAATAGCTACCGTCCCCCAGCAACGACACTAGAAAAGCTTGTTGGTGTTCCTTCGCCTTCAAATATAATTCTGCAAGTGCACAGTAAATGCGTTGTAGCCTTTCACCCAAAAGTATTCTAGGGTATTGAATCCACGAGGAACGAGGAGTATAAAAACGTAGAACACAACTAGTTGAACTAGTGAAGCTACCAATGTAGAGAGTAAAGGACAGAGATGCAGGTTCTCGACAAATAGTTAAATCACTTTACTATACTAATCATGCAAAGCTTTATACTTGTCATGAGAACATAGACACCAAAGCTACAAGACCACTGCCGGGCACAGAGTGCTAGATACCAAGCAGAGAAAGGCATGGTGTTATAGGATCCAGCTATATCGTCAGCAAGTCTATGCGAAGGTACGGGATTGGAATACAGAGAACACAAAAGCTGTCACCAAATGTGTCTACCAACCAGAGCTGCATGGGATAGCCGACCAACCAAATTAAACTCTAAGTATAAACACCATCGTGTCTAACTATGGAATTCACTACTAACTGGTAATGAGCCAGAAGAGCAACCAACACTATATAGCCAAAACTATAAGCATGCACAAGGTTCCCGTAAACAGACAAGCATAAGACTAAGTATGAAAGTAAAGTAAGAATGAAAGAACAAAGGTAAAGAACAAGGGATGTTACTCAATCCTGGAATCGAATATCCTTCCTCTGAGAATACAAGTCTGGGAGTGAAGAGAAATCTCACTCCCTCACTCTTTACCTCACTACTGTCCTTGATACAAGGTGCACTCTCTCTACAAGCTAAGGGAAACTTCACTTTTCCAACTATACACTTCACACTCTCAAGTGCTACTCTACCACACACCAACACACCACACTTACAAGTGAACACCTTGGGGGTATTTATAGCTGTCCTAAGGTTGGTTGTGGATGTCAATCGGTGCTGGGAGGACACTTGGAAGGCCGAGCAGCCAAATAGGGGCCGGGTAGGCCCGTAGATCCACCGACTTTGGTCATCCAACGCTTCACAGGACTTGGTTGAGGCATTGACAGTTATTCTTTTGTGCTTTTGCCTTAAATGTCGGATTGTCTTTGTTTTTCTTCCTTAGCCATTGGATGACTCTCTCCTGGATCGCTGACTTCACCAATCCATGGGCTGGATCGGTGAGGTGGCGGCCTTCGTGGGTGTTTGTGCTTTTTCTCTCGGTTTCCACCTTGGATTTGGACTTCACACATTGTATGTTGCATGCAAGTTGAATGGCATGGCATTTGGAGCAAATCATGGGCTAGGCAGCTAAGGAGGTGGGCTGGGTGACCTAGGCCTTAATCCTGGTGGCCAGTCCTTAGTGCCAAGGGGCTAAGGGAGGCCAGGCGGCCAGGGGACTGGGCCGGGCGGATAGGGTTTTGTCACCCCAAGTCCATCCTTCCATTGTTGCACCCTGTTTCACCATGTTTTGTGTGTGATTACATCCTAACATGTGGTCCTGCATGATCCTTGTACACAACAATTGGAACCAGTTAGAATGTATGAACTTCGCATAAAAATCACCCTTGGAACATGAAATGTTGGTGGTTGAATTGGGTTATAACGACCGCCAATAGGGTCACTCACTATTCCAGATAGATTTATACTCTGGCTAGAGGTGCACAGAGTACCCACATGAATTGTCACTGAGACTCCTCGTTGAAAGAATTGGCACCACACAAATTCGTTGCCTACAGGTTCCCTTTAGCTCAACCAGCCATATGGCACTGAGGCAGCCCCGTTGCACCGATGACCCGTGGCACCCCCGCAACACATTCCTTATCCCTAGTGTTCCATAGCATCCCAGCACACCGGCCGATCATCTAATATGGGCGGCTTCATATGCGGTTCCATACTAGGTGTTGCCCACACAACATCATGTGGTCGCGCTTAAAAGTTTGACAAGATGAGACACTAACTCGGTCCTTATGAATAGGGCAAAACTCCTATTTCTTTTTCTTACTTGACTCCACGAGTAACTCACAACACCAGCCTTCTCCATGAAGGTCAATCCTTGGAGGCCACAACATGGCACTCTTGTCTTGTATGCTTCTGGCTTAACTGACCACCGAGTGGCCATAGCTGGGGTTTCTCCCCAAAATTTTCCCAAAATCACACACACATTCGCCAAACGTGGTGGATGTCCTTGGAGGGTTGGAGCATTGCACAGCCCAAATGACATACGCCGATAAGCAAAAGTTCTGTAAGGGCATGTGAACGTGGTCTTACTCTGGTCCTCCAGGTGAATCGGAATCTGGTGGTAGCCAGAGTAGCCATCGAGGTAGCAGAAGAAAGAGTGATTTGCCAGGCTCTCTAGCATTTTGTCAATGAAGGGAAGAGGAAAATGGTCCTTCCTGGTGGCGGACTTGAGTTTTCTGTAGTCAATGCATATCCTCCAACCGGAGACATTTCTCTATTGGATTAATTCATTATTCTGATTCTTGACAACTGTCATCCCTCCCTTCTTAGGTACAACTTGTACGGGGCTGACCCATTCACTATCTTGCACAGGGTATATGATACTTGCATGTAGCAATTTGAACACTTCCTTTTTAACTACCTCTCTCATCGCATTGTTGAGTCGTCTTTGAGGTTCCCTCATGGGTTTGTGGTCAACCTCCGTAGGAATGCGATGGGTGCACAGGTTGGGACTGATTCCCTTCAGGTCTTGGAGCAAGTATCCTAGCACAGTTCTATACTTCTCTGGGACTGAAAGTAGTCGCTGGCTCTCACTCTCTATCAGATTGTTGCTCATGATTACCGGTGTGTCCTCTTTCCTGTGGAGGAAGGCGTACTTCAGGCCTAGGTGGTAGTTGCTTCAGCTCTATTTTTGGAGCTTCAGGCCACAATGATTCACCAAGTTCTTCAAAGTCGAGCGGCTCCTCTACCGCACTGAAGTCGCTAAGAGCCTCTTCCTCTAGGTTGTTGTGTTGACCCATTTCCTCAAGTGAAAGGCTCATCACTTCTTCTAATGGGTTGACCTCTGGCTTGGCTTTTGTTTTGGCATTGAGGGATCTATTGATGTTCAAATTGATTTCCTCTTTGCCTAACTGAAGTTGAAGCTTCCCTCTATATATATCTGAGTTGGTGAGGGCAGCAATTGGATCCCAACCACAATCAATGGTGTGGATCCCTCAGGGATGTCAAAGACATGAAAGTCTAAGAACACCTGAGTATCCCACAAGGTTGTTGGGGTTACCCGAAACACACCGTTGTACTTCAAATATCTGCCCTTTCGTCCATTGTATATGTATGGTCGATCTTGAGGACGACTGTGTGGGGAAGCAACTGTCCATCACATACTTGGGAATGATGTTCACTCCTATTCTTGGATCATATATGATGTCTTGCGACTGAAGCCTTGATACTTGACTAGGGATGACGCTGGGGTCTGGATAGAATTTGATTGCTCTTGTGTCTAGACGTCTCTCCTCTATCCATTCTCGATTGATTGTTGCAGAAAGCCAGAGCAGGTCCTCCTTCATATATTCTTTATGGTATGGATGTATATGTTGGTTTGGAGGTCCTGATGAAGTGTTGGTCTTGTTTAGGCAATTGAGAGGCATTGCCAAACTCCATGAAGATTTCATCCTCGAAGGAGAATGGAAGTGCCGACGAAGGAATTGTCAAGGCTGAACTGACCCTCTCAGTTTGCCGTGATGATGGTTCTGGGATCTATTCGATTCGGGGAGGTGGTGGTGGAGAGGGATGATGTTGGATTTGTCACTCTTCATTAGCAATTTGCCCAGGGGGCTTCTGTGGAGGTTGTTCTTCTAATGTGCTGAGGTCAGAAGCCTTTAAGTGTGAGAATGACCCTCCCAAGGCTAGGTCAAGGCAAAGATTAGCACCAAGTAAGAGACCTCGGATGAAGTGCTGCATCAACATTGTCTCTAGAATAGCCAAGTCTGGACCTGAGGAGACCAGACGGTTGAAGCGTGCCCAAGCTGCCCCCAAGGATTCTTTCTCTCTTTGTCGGAATGAAAGAACTTCGCAACGGAGATCGACAACCTTGTTTAGGCGAAAAGAAGCGCAGAGAAAAACGTAATTCCAGCTCCTCCCATCTCCCTTCTACTTTACCAACTGTCTGATTGCACCAGATTTTTGCCTCCCCCGTTAGTGAAAATGAAAAAAGCAACCATATTAGTGTTTCACTGGGCATTCCCGAGATAACGAAACAGCTGCATAACTGCTCGAACTCCAAGAGGAGTGAGTAAGGGCATTCTGATTCGAGTCCTCCGAATGATTGATCACGAACCATGGCTATCAAGCCGGGATGTAGCTGATTGCCATCTGTGGTGATGGGTGTGGATGATGGTGGAGGCTCCATGTAATCGCCCTTTGCAGTGGTGAATTGATAGATAGGCGTGGAATCCATATGGTGATGATATGTGGCATTTGGTGGGGATATATGTGGTGGTAGTGTATGGTGTGAGTATGGACGATCCTGAGTTCTAGTCAAATTAGCTACCGTTCCCTGGCAACGGAGCTAGACAAGCTTGTTGGTGTTTCTGAGCCTAGTGAAATAAATCCGCAAGCGCACAGAAACACGTTGTAGTTTTTCACCCAAGAGTATTCCAGGGTATACAAATCCATGAGGAACGAGGAGTAACTCAACGTAAAATGGATAGGACCGAATAGTAAAACCAGCAATTGTAGAGATAATTAATAGAGCAGAGCAGGATCGCTACTTTAGATAACACAACTTAACTTTATTAAACAAACCAGTACTCTACTCAGCAGGTTTACTTGGACACCGAGACTATAGAATCACTTCCGGGCACTAGAGTGCCGATAACCCAGACGACAAAGGTGGACGCTACAGGACTCAGCTATGCGTCGATGACTACTTATCCGAACGACGGGGTTGGACTACACAGGACACACACCCACTGTCACCAGGTGGGACTACCAACCAAAAATGCGTGGGACAAAACACCTTCCAAGGCAAACTCTAGTCTAGACACCATGTCTACACAACCGAGTTTAGTACTACACTGGTTCGAAGCCAAAGAGTAAGCACAACTGTATAGCTAAACTACACAAAGCACACTTGGCACCCGTAAACTACTAAGCAGGGACTAAGAAAGTAAGTAAAGTGAGTATGAAATAAACAAAGCAGAGGAGCAAGGAACTTTACTGTATCCTGGAAATAGAGTAATATTTCCTCTGAGAATAAGAGCTCAGGAACTTAATACCAAAGAGGAATCCGACTCCTTCACTCTACAACTCACTACCCACTCTTTATACAATTGGCTCTCTCTACAATGCCAAGGGAGGCCTCAATACTATACTCTACACTCAACTACACAATCACACTATTCTTCTATTGATCCACCACACTCTACAAGTGACCTCCCGAGGGGTATTTATAGTCTAGGAGCCGAGGGTGGTACTTATAGAGGTACTAGGTTGGTAGCTGGGGTAGGTCGGTGGCCGGGCGGCCAAGGGTGGTCGGGCGGCCATCCGATCCACCGCCTTGCTTGATCCGTTGGTTGATTTTGCTTCTCCAAGGTCAGTGGTGGTTACTTGAGTCGGTGCACGTGTAAAATAGGTAAGACACATGGCTGGGCGGCCAAGATATTGGCCGAGCAGCCACGTGTTCCTCTTGGGTTGGCTGCATGTCTGTTCTCCTAGATTGTGATCCTCGTTATTTCATTGGATACTTGATCCCTGTTGGCAGTCGTTATTTCACGGTTTTGACCGTCAATTCCTCAATAAATAAATGGGGTATAGCTAAAGTTCTATGCATTATTTACCTAACACTGATGAATTCCACGAGTTTTGGTGGTTTTCCATGTATCACAGGGAGATGCTCAAATTCCATGCAAAAGTATATCATTTGGAGCAAGGGAGAATCAGCGCATAAAAGGGCTTGAGAATGGATTGCAAATATCACTACTAAAAAGTATTTCAAATGCCCTCAAAGACTACACCATTACGTAGATCTCGTCGAGACAATTCCAACGGACATATTATTTGCATCATTTGGAGCTCCTATGCAAAAGATATCAAAAATACAAAAATACAGGGACTGCTGTCGTCATCGCTGACGTCAGCAGCCCCCATCCATACGTGCACAGGCGGGAAGCAACGAGGGGCGCGACACATGGCAGGGCCGGATTGGTGTGCCCGAGTGCCCACGGATGCCGATCCGCGCCGTGGCGGCGGGGCCAACCAGCGCCCGCCACGCGGCGGCCTAGGGAGGCACCCGCGCGCGCGTCTTGGCCGGTTGCCCCGCTCTCCCGGGAATGCGTGGCACCTACGGAGTGCGTGGCCGCCGGTTTGCCCGCTCGCCAGGACACGTGGTGAGCGTGGAGGAAGCCCAGGCACGGTCCAGTGCCCGGTCCAGTGGTCCAGTAGCCCGCGCCCCTGATTCAAGCCAGTTTTGATAGGTCCAACTACCCGTTTGGCCGGTTCTTGACCCAGATTAGCTGCAAAGCTCCAGTTTTCTCTTCTAACGGCCGATTCATAGCCTTAATGGCCGGTTCTTGACAGGTTTCTTGCGCCAGCACATGAGGAAGAAAGTTACCGAGCTTCGTATGTCGGTTACCGGGCCAGGTGGCGCCCAAGGAGGGATTTGGGGAGGAATCATACATAGGATGCCATAGAATATTCTCTCCCCCTCCTATAAATAGAGAGGCACACCCCCTCTCTCAAATGTACCTTTCACCATGTAAACTCTCTCTCCCTCACTTGGAGGCGCCCCTCGGGTGGTGCCTCCACTCTGAATTCAGTGTTTAGTTATGAGTTAGAGCAAGCTTCGTGTGTCGGAGTCGGTCGGGAAACCCCGGTAATGTATTTACATTCTTATATATTTTTTGCATTACTTTCTCGATGATGATTAGTGCTTTCTCGATTCTTATTTAGTTAGTTACATGATGTGATCAGTAGTTAGAGCATTGCATCATGGCCTAAGTTATGCTAAGTTAGAATCGATGGATTCTTAGTTGAGCTTGTTGGTGCTACAATTCACCCCTAGACTTAGACGCTAGGCTTTGGTTAGTTCCTCTCCTCTAGCTAAGGATGAACTATTGTTGTTCAAGCTTCACCTGAACATGTTTGTAGCATGCCATCCTCTCCACGCAGATTTGCTTCATAGCCCCACTTGGTCACAGCGTGCGGTGTGCCTGTGTAGTCCAGGCCCGTTGTTCAGGAGGCCCGTAGCTATTAGCTAGACTCTCCTTCGGGACCACCTATCTACCCCTGGTACCCTCGAGACTCTAGAATTTCACTCGACGCAAGTATCACCTCTGTTGAAGTCCTTTTGACCTTAGCACGGATAGCTCTTGTATGCTAGTAAAGAATGAATACCGAAACCTTAGTCTTGACTCGTTGTCCTCCTAGCTAAACCTGTTTTCATGCCAATGGTGTTTGGCATGTATCTCTTGGTGTTTGGTTTTTGTCTTTTGTTTATCTTTCATATATCTCCACCTATCATTTGGAATGAATTAGATAGATAAAGCTAGATGATCAATGAATCATTGTCCTTTCTCAATGCTTCCCCGTCGATAAATACGATACCCTGGAATACTCCTGGGTGAAAGCTACAGCGGTCTCTGTTCACTTGCGGAGTAAAATCTAATAGGCTAAGAACCGCCAACAATCCCATGGTTGAGGTTGACTCATGTTGCGTTTTCTTGCATGCAGGTTGAAGGATGGATACGTGGCACGACCCGGCAGCCATGTGTCATGGTCGGGCGGCCATTGTACTTGGGCTGAAAAGTTGCGTGGGCTGCCGGGGCCTTTCTGGTGGCCGGCCGACCAAGGGAGTTGGCCGGCCGACCATGGTGGGTGGCCGGGCAGCCATGGTGATGGCCGGCCAACCAGGCCCTCTCGCCTGGCTGCTTTTGCATTGCTTCTTTGCCTCTATTTTGTGCATTTCTTCACTATTTTGAACGTGACAAGCTCCTGCATCCAACTTTTGTACACAACTCATGGAAACAGTTAGTAATAAATGAAAGCTTGATAAATTATGCTCTCAAACACGAAATATTGGTGGCCGAAATGGGTTTTATCGACCGCCAACACCGCCCCCACACACACACTTAAACATTTGCTCATCCTCGAGCAAAGAGTAGATTTAAGCATAAGTAGGAAAGGACATAACATTAACATTCACCATAGCAAGCTCTAGATTATTCCTAACTATTTCATCCTACCCAAGATTTCAGTGGTGTCTACACTTTAGTTTTGAGATGTTGAAACACGGAACAAGAATATATTAGAGTCAACTTCAGGTTCCCCCACCCATGAGTAAAGAGGTTTTCAGAATTTTCAAAGGCAAGGTTTACCAATTCTTATGATCTCAAGACCAGCTCTCGGTCACTCGTAGGACAAGGTGTCCTTTTCGGAATCTTGTTTTCCTCATATCCTTTGCTACCAAGGCCTTTGTGGAGCTGAGGTAGTTGGAGGAATGAGAATTTCCTTTCATGTTTATATCGTCAAATCAAATCAAGTGTCAAGAAAGAAATCTAGAATCAACTGAGATATGGCCATGTGCAAGTGTAGTGTAGGGATTTATCTCTTTTAGGTGTTTTGTTTGATTCCCATGTTTGAGTAGAGGGCATGGAGTTTTTTCTTTTCCTTTCATCTTTTCTCAAACTCTTTTTTTTTTTTGAATCTCCATGCCTCTCTTTCTTTCAAACAAGACTTGAATGGGATCATTGGCATTTCATGCACACCTTTTTCAGAGACTTTATTTCATATAACGTGCGTGCGAAGGCCAAAATCTCAATTGATATGAACTCTCTTTTAATGGCACAAGACTTGATAAGACTCAAAACGATCAAGGAAGCTTGAATGAACAAGTTTCTTTTTCGTATGTGGTACTAGTGGGACAAAGGATGGGTACTTGAGATCATCCAAGATGGAACCCTTATTTTATTTTGCAAATAAAACTCTTACTCATGTGGGAAGGTTCCTTTATTTTCCTCTAATTATCTCATCTCGCATGAATCAACAACTTAAACTTAAGTGGTTCCCTAATCATTAGAGTATCCAAAGGCAAGATTATTCTAGCAATAGGAATAAAATGGTGCAAGCACAAGTTAAATGTGACATTATGAACATGTAGAGCATGATTTGATCAAGTTCATGTGTGAAACATAAAGAACTGGAGGTACATGAATGTAAACATATATACCTGACCTCCACGTATGGGTTCGAGCTGAAGATCGGCCAACCCAGCCCAATATCATGGCCGGGCAGCCAGACTGGTGGTCGGGCGACCACTTTGATGGCCGGGCGGCCACACTTTTTGTGCATTTAACCCATGCGCTTGTTCATTTCTATTGAGGAAGCCACAGGGGAATGTGAAAGGTCCGTACGACCTATTTTTCTTGAAATATGATGGCCGGGCAGCTATAGTGGTGGTCAGGCGGCCATCCACTATTCCCTAGAATTTTGTGAGTAGCGTGGTTGTACCCTGTGCATCGTGTTTTGCTCTTGATTTCGGCAGGGTTAGCGATAGGAGGACGAATGGCTTTGTCCATTCTTCCCAAACACATTATTCAACAAAAAGGAAACTATCCTAACTTTATAAATTGAAATAAATGTAAGGCGCTTATTACATGAATGAATGAATTTAATGAAAACCTAAGCATTAAATGGACTAGAAAATAAATGCACATATGATAAGTAGATGCACCGTGTGGCTATGGTGCGGGAGGATCATAGAGATCAGGGCGCCCAGTTGCATCCGCAAGACGGTGGACTTTGGCAGAGAAACCCGTCCTAAGGATGTTGATCTTGTCATCGATCTCCATCCGTCAAAGTTCGACCTCTGCGCAACACACCTCTAGCTTCTGAAATTTAGCCTTAAGCACTGCGAGTTCCTCCCTAAGAGAGGCCACAGTGTCCTCCTCCTCCTCATCTGAGGGATCTTCAAACTGCCACGGTGGTCCTCTGATGGGAGGTGTTTTGGCCACCCTGTTTACCGCCCTCCGCAGCGGTGTGGACTCAATGGACTCATCAATTGATGTGTCTGGCTTGGGCTCACTAGCTGTGAACACCTTAGCATACCCACCAGTGGGTGTTTTCACCCCACTAAGGGTATGGGTGGATGGACTAGGGAAGGCTGGATCCTTGGATGGTCCAGCGACCTCCTCTTGGAACAAGCTCTTGACGCATTTCACCGGCGCGATAACCCCTAGGGTAGGATGAGGGGACGGGCGCGCCACCTTCTTGGTGATGGTTCTCACTAGAGACAGGGCCCTTCCTGGCTTATCCACGCTATGGGATCGACGTGGGGAATCTGGTCGGCCTTTGTGGGTGGTCGACCAGCCACAGAGGGTGGCTTCCATGGTCAGACGACCATCCTCTATGTCCGGGCGGCCATGAGGTGTGGCCGGGCGGCCATGGGGACCGAGCCTCATGAGCCAAGGCAACCTCTAGATGAGCTTCTCAGGGTTTGCCTCAAAGGGGATGGCCTGGAGGGGTCAAGGTGACTCATCGGATGCAGGGGTATAGGTTGCGGTGGTGTCGAAGGAGATGGAGATGACGGCTTTGCCCTTGTCATGAGGAGAAAGAGGTGCCATGGCTGAGTGGAGGGGGAAGTGGAGTGTAGATGGGGAAGAAGACGGCTTTCCGCTCCTTAAAACGTCATCCACTCAACAGTCCCGGAGATATTGGATCGATGCTCCCAAACTCAAGTTTTGAGTTTTTGGCGGCCGGGTGACCACAGGGGTAGCCGGGCGGCCAAACCCTAGGTCCGAGCGCCAACGCCCATGGCCAGGCGGCCATGGCCTATGGCCGGGTAGCCATGCCTAACTTGGGTTGGATGTGCCACAAGCTGAGGTTGCCCTCATAGGCGAGCTGTGGACCCGACTATTCGTGTAGAACAGTGGTTGTGTTGAGATTTTCAGCAAAAGGTGAGGTTAAATGGAATTTTAAGGGAGAAAAGAAATAGTGTACATGGCTTCTTTTAAGGTCTAAGCTCGACCATGGACGAGTGATCAGACTACCTCATGTAGCTCGAAGACGTCCACTTCTTCGTGTGTAGGCATTTCGGGCTCAAGAAAGATTTTAAGGCGTTGCCCATTCGCCTGGAAAACCCTTCCGTCATCGTCCTGGAGGGTGACGGCGCTGTGATCAGGGGCATCAAGAACCATAAAAGGTCCTTCCCACTTACTTCTAAGCTTCCCATGACCAAAAATACGAATACAAGAGTTAAAGAGTAGTACCTTATCTCCCGGCTTGAATGTTTTGATCTTGATCCGCTTATCGTGCCATCTTTTGGTGCGCTTCTTATATAGCTTGGCATTATGGTATGCCTTCTCCCTCCATTCCTCCAACTCGGCCAGTTGTATCTTTCTTCTCACGCTTGCCGATTGGAAATCCATGTTCCACCTCTTCATCGCCCAGTGAGATTTGAATTAGAGTTCCACTGAAAGATGACAAGTCTTGCCGTACACCATCTGGTATGGTGTCATGACAATGGGAGTCTTGCATGCTGTGCGATATGCCCAGAGAGCATTGGGTAGCTTGGATACCCATTCTTTTCCCATAGCTTTGACCATCTTTTGCAATATATTCTTGATCTATTTATTTGACGTCTCAGCATTGCCACTTGTCTACGGATGATAAGGGGTGGCTACACGGTGGTCCACACCGAGGTCAGCGAGACACTTCCTAAAGCGCTTGTCAATGAAGTGTGCGCCTCCATCACTGATGATGACCCATGGTACTCCAAAGCGAGGAAAGATGGTCTCCCAGAACATCTTGATGGAGTGTCTTGAGTCCGCTACAGGACATGGTATTGCTTCTACCTATTTTGACACATAATCCACTGCGACAAGAATGTACTCATTGTCTCCATTCTTGGGAAATGGTCCCATGAAGTCTATGCCCCACACATCGAATATGTCAATTTGAAGATTGCTGGTGAGCGGCATAGCATCTGTTGGGTTTATATTTCCTTGGCGTTGGCACCTTAGAAACCGTCGTACGAACTATTTTGCATCTTCATACATAGTGGGCTAGTAAAACCCACTCTGCCAGATTTTTGCATCAGTCCGATAAGCCCCATAATGACCTCCATAATAAGATGCATGACATCTATCAAGGACTTGTGGTGCTTCATAAGCTGGAATGCAGCGTCGTAGGAGCCCGTCTACACAGAGTTTGTATAGGTAGGGGTCATCCCAGAGATAGAATCGGCTGTCATGGGCTAATTTCCTCTTGTCTGCTGCTGCAAGGACGTAGCCAGCAACTATGCAATTCACCAGATTTGCATACCATGGTTGGGCTATTGTCACCTTTAAGAGTTGATCATCTCTCATGTAGTCATCGATCGGCAATGGCGATGTTTCCTCAAATTTCATTCATGAGAGGTGATCTGCAACTGAATTTTCTACTCCCTTTTTATCTCTGACCTCTATGTCAAACTCTTGGAGTAGTAGTACCCACCGGATTAGGCGTGGCTTTGCATCTTTCTTGGTAAGGAGGTATTTGAGAGCTGCATGATCTATGTAGATGATGACTTTTGATCCTACCAAGTATGATCCGAACTTGTCAATTGCAAAGACCGCTGCTAGCAGTTCTTTCTCGGTGGTGGAGTAGTTCTGCTGCGGGCCAGTTAACATTTTGATCGCATAAGATATGGCATGATGCTTTTTGTCATTGGTTTGGTCAAGTAATGCTCCAACAACGAAGTCGCTTGCACCACACATAATCTCGAATGGTTTGTTCCAATCAGGCGGTTGAATGATGGGAGCCGCGACCAATGCTCTCTTGAGCTTGTGAAAAGCTTTGAGACAATCCACATCAAACATGAAGGGAGCATCCATGGCTAGCAAGTTGGTCAGAGGCTGGGCTATCTGGGAGAAGTTTTTGATAAATCTCCTGTAGAACCCAGCATGGCCTAAGAAGCTTCAGATGGCCTTAATTTTCGTAGGTGGAGGTAGTTGTTCAATGACCTTAACCTTTGCACGATCTGCCTCTTTGCCTCTTTCTAAGATATTGTGGCCTAGCACAATTCCTTCTCTGACCTTGAAGTAGCATTTCTCCCAGTTTAGGACAAGGTCGACTTCTTTGCATCTCTAGAGCACTTTTTCAAGGTTCTCTAGACATTCATCAAAGCTCTTGCCATAGACTAAGAAATCATCCATGAAGACTTCCATGATGTTCTCAATGAAATCGGAGAAGATTGCCATCATGCACCACTGGAATGATGCTGGAGCATTGCATAGCCCGAACGACATTCGCTGATAAGCGAAAGTTCCGTAAGGGCATGTGAACATGGTCTTACTCTGGTTCTTCGGGTGAATCAGAATCTGGTGGTAGCTAGAGTAGCCATCGAGGTAGCAGAAGAAAGAGTGATTTGCTAGGCTCTCTAGCATTTCGTCATTGAAGGGAAGAGGAAAATGGTCCTTCCTGGTGGCAGAGTTGATTTTTCTGTAGTCAATGCACATCCTTCAACCGGTGACAGTTCTCTATGGGATTAATTCATTGTTTTGATTCTTGACAACTGTCATCCCTCCCTTCTTAGGTACAACTTGTATGGGCCTAACCCATTCACCATCTTGCACAGGGTATAAGATACTTATGTGTAGCAATTTGAACACTTCCTTTTCAACTGCCTCTTTTATCACATTGTTGAGTTGTCTTTGAGGTTCCCTCGTGGGTTTGTGGTCAACCTCCATAGGAATGCAATGGGTGCACAAGTTGGGACCTATTCCCTTAATGTCTTGGAGCGAGTATCGAAGCACGGTTCTATACTTCTCCAGGACTGAAAGTAGTCGCCGGCTCTCACTCTCTGTCAGCTTGTCGCTGATGATTACCGGTGTGTCCTCTTTCCTAAGGAGGAAGACGTACTTTAGGCCAGGCGGTAGTTACTTAAGCTCTATTTTTGGAGCTTCGGGCCACAATGATACACCAAGTTCTTCGAACTCAAGCGGCTCATCTACCGCACTGAAGTCGCTAAGAGCCTCTTCCTCTAGGCTGTTGTGTTGACCCATTTCATCAAGTGAAAGGTTTATCCTTTCTTCTAATGGGTTGACTGTAGGACCGAGACGTGCGACTAGAGGGGGGGTGAATAGGAGCACTTTAAAACTCAAACTCACAACCCCCTAAACTGCTGCTTGAGAGAAGAACTAGACACTGTCCACTGAACAAATACATGTCTAGCAGCATAAGGTGCCGTCCACTGAGAGGATACGCACCAAGCGAGAAAACCACGAGCCAACTCAACAAAGGCACGGAGGCAACGGATTTTGCGAGTCCACCACACGACACTCACCGCACCAAAGTGTGTCTCACTGTCTTACAGCAAGCAAAGAGAATAGTCTGAAAGTGGGGGATGCAAAAATACGAAGCAAAAACACACGGGAAAAAACAAACAGCAGAGAGATAGCTCCTGCCCTGGACATGCCGGATAGTCCGGTGTCAGGAGCAGGATAGTCTGGTTCCACCAGACAGTCCCGCAAGGGCTACCGGATTGTCCAGTGCTGGCCCTGCCTAGGCACCCAACGCCGGACAATCCAGTGAGGGCCACCGGACTGTCCACTGTCTGTACCGAATAGTCCAGTAAAGTTGCAGGAAAGGGGGTTTTCACACCCAAATCTGTCAAAATCTTGTCCAATCCTCACGAGATTTTGTGTAGGCTATTTGGATCCTATTCCAAAGCTTTTCCCAAGAGATCAACTCAAAATGACCATGGGATTAGTGGGAATTTTAGATCTCGTTAGATGGCAATCTTTGAGCAAGAAAGGGGGAAAACTCAAGGGAGACTTGCTCGTGACAACCCAGCAGGATTGAGATGATCTAAGTCATAATGTCCACGTTCTTACAAGTCTAAAGGAGCCAACAGAACAGGATTAACTCGCGGGCAAAGAAAATCACCAAAAGCCTTTGAGTTTCATCCAAAATCCAACTAGAAAAAGGGGGAGGAAAATGGCTGCACACATGAGCACAAATTGGAGATGAATCTTGCCTTGATTAGGAGTGGAAATCAGTGCTTACAAGGTTCCTCACAGCCTACCACCCTTCATCCTCCCACTAATGCAAAGTACTAGTCTAGGGGACTCTCAAATCCTAAGCTAAGGACCCAGTTTAATCTTAGGCTCTTGGCTGGTTGGAAACTAAGCCTAGGGTTTCTTGAGGTGGAAGAGTCATCTAAATGACTAGCCACTTAGGTATTTATAGCATAGGCCTAATCGACACATTTTACACTAAGACCCCTATATTTTAGCAACGCCCATTGGGGCCAAAACGGAAAAGACTCGACTTTCTCGGGGACAGACGACCGCGATGGAGTTTTGATCTTCTTCGGATGCACGCAAACTCCTGAATGACGTCCACGTGGCCAGTAGTCCAAATCCGCCGATCGACCCCTGGTTTTGAAGTCAGAAACCAAGAAACTTTAGAGTTTCCTTCCTGGGCCTGGAACGGCCCACTCCACTCTATCTCGGAGAGAATGAACCCATTCGCCGAGTCTGATAACTTGGTGGTAGTGTGGCGGATTTGAGCAAATCCACCAACGCCCTCACCCGTCTTTGTGCCTTGTACTCAGGTTGGAGCACCACGGTGGCACCCGGCATCCCCAGTCCATCGGGGTCACCTCACAGTCCTTTAGAGGTCTTACTCCTACCATTGTCGTGCCGCTCCTCCGTGTACAAAACTCCCATGGCCGACCGATGTCGAGCATGCCTCCAGTCCTTCGGAGGACTTCCATCTACCTCCAGTGCATCGAAGAGCCTTCTATCCATCGGATGTCTTGTGCCCAAGTCTTTCTGGGTCTTTGGCTTCTGTTGACAATCACTCATCACTCTATAGGCAATGGAGCCAGTCCATTGGCTCTCAATCTCGCCCTTGATGAGTGCATTATCAAGAGCTTCTACCTGTAACCTAAAATAGAACAGAGAGAAGAAAAACAAGCGTAAAACCGAAAAGAAAGAAGAAAACAAGAAAGTCGCTCAAAATGCCCAAAAACCAAACACAACCAAACAAGGGCAAATTGAGGCAACAAAAAGAAATTCAAAGATCGACCCCCTAAGACAAGGGAAACCGCTCAACGCAGTCGATAAAACAAAAGCATGACCCCTCAAGCAAGAGGCAAACCGGCTCAACACACTCATGCTTAGGCAAAGCATCGGCTCCTCCAAAAAGAGGCAAACGCTCAACGCACCGATGCAAGAGCATGCTAAAAGCTCAAACTCCCTGGATGCACAGCTTCCCCTCAACTAGATCTCTCCAAAATTCTCCCCCTTGGTCCATGACACTCCTATAGGTCAGCATCTCTCCCCCTTGTTAACAATGGACACATCAAGGGTTCATAGAATCCGACTCCCCCTGAATTAGACAACTCCCCATCAAAATATGCCATGAAATGCAGGAAGTATACGATGAAGAGCTCAGCAGGGATGAAAAGCTAGTAAATACAAGTTCTAGCATATAGAGCAAGTGAGGGAAAGAAAGCATGCAACAAGCTCAATTGAATCTATCTTATATAGATTAGGAGCATGTTTTTCAGGGTTGTTGAAAAGAAAGCATCACCAACATGAATAGCATTTAGCAAGATAGGCATGAACAGCAAGATGCTAGCAAAACATATAAGGTGTGCTACTCTCGACCAAAGCATATACAACATGCCATAAGCAATTTAGAGACTTGCAGATTTCAAATTCAGCAATTTGTAACTTCATGCAAATCCGATCATATGCCAAGGGTTATTCACTTCTATGTGCCACTTCTTACCAACCAATGCCAAGCCTAGGTTCATAAAACCATCAGAAGCTTAAGACAAGGTTTTGGTCATACACAGACTTGTCCAAGTTCATGCCAAAGTGGAAAGGCAAGCTATCTCAAACTAGAATAGTGTAACAAGCGAACCCACCTGGATCTTTTCAATTCAGCTCATAAGACACACAAAGTGCACATATTTTATTCAGATTTCAGGTTTAGGCAAGGTGTCATAAATGCTTAGGCATAAACTCAACAAAGGCATACGACTAGCATTCAACATTCCTACACATGCTAGGTAGCCAAGTCAAGTGGTGATCATGGTTTTGATTTTCAAGAAATAAAAGTGACTTAGCTCACAAAAGAGATTTGACAGATTCAAGGAGCTTAGCCAACCATGATCAAGCAAGCAACTGTACAATCTAGCACAAGCAAGTACTAACTAGTCATTCCAGAAGAGCTCTAGTGCTAGTGAAAGTGAAAATGCATATGATACAATGCAATACATGATATGATACAAAATGCAAGGAAAACAAAGAAAAGCAAAGAAGAGGCAAAACAAAAACCTAAGCTACAACAAAGTTACCCCAACCTAAAAGGGGCAACAAACACCAAACTCCCCACACAAGTGAGCAAACGTGCTAAGCCCTAAGGGCTTGGTAAAGATATCTGCTAACTGGTTCTCCATCTCCACATGGGTCAAGTCTATATCTCCCTTCTCATAGTGATCTCTCAGAAAGTGAAACCTCACATCTATGTGTTTGGTTCTAGAATGCAAGATGGGGTTCCTACCTACAGAAATAGCAGAAGTAGAGTCTACTAGGAGAGGGATCTTCCTAAAGCTGAGGCTAAAGTCACTCAAGGTAGCTCTCATCCAAAGCAGCTGGGAGCAACAACTAGCAGCAGCAATGTATTCAACTTCTGTGGTAGAAGTGGCTACACTAGATTGCTTGTGTGAGGACCAAGAGACAAGAGAAGAACCAAGAAACTGGTAGGTGCCAGAAGTCGACTTGCGCTTCAACCGACAACCCACAAAGTCAGCATCCGAATACCCTCTGAGAGAGAGCGTCAAAGCTAAAGAGAACCAAAGACCAAGCTCAGGAGTGCATTTTAGGTACCTGAAGATGCGCTTCACCGTTTGACGGTGTGATGTCCTTGGTGAGGCTCGAAAATACACACAAAGACAAACCGTGAACAGGATGTCCGGTCTGGTCGCTTGTCAGGTACAGAAGTGAGCCGATCATCCCTCGGTACTCTCTTTGATCCACCACCTCCCCTTCTTCATCTGCACCAAGCGCCGTTTGTGTTGACATGGGAGTCGTCATGGGCTTGGAGTCTCCCATATCAAACTTCCTCAGAATGTCCTTCGTGTACTTGGCTTGATGGATGAAGGTTCCTTCACGCCCTTGCTTGATTTGCAGTCAAAGGAAAAACTGCAACTCTCCCATCATGCTCATATCAAACTCCTTCGACATCTGCTTAGAAAACCTGGTAACAAGAGAGTGATACAAGCCACCAAAGATGATATCATCCATGAATATCTGGACAATAAGATCACTACTATGCTTGAGAAGAAACAAGGTCTTATCCGCACTCCCCATTTTGAAACCCTGGTTTACCAAAAAGGTTTATAATGTATCATACCAGGCTCTAGGGGCTTGTTTCAAACCATACAAGGATTATTGCAATTTGTAAACATGGTTAGGGTATTTAGCATTTTCAAATCTAGGGGGTTATTTGACATAAACCTCTTCTTGAATGAAACCATTTAGAAAAGCAGACTTCACATCCATTTGAAAAAGCTTGAAACCCATGGAAGTTGCAAAGGCTAAGAGAATACGTATAGCTTCCAGGCGTGCAACTGGAGCAAACGTTTCCTCATAGTCTATCCCCTCTTTTTGACAAAAACCCTTAGCCACAAATCTAGCCTTGTTCCGCACAACAATGCCATCCTGCCCTTACTTATTTTTTAAAACCCATTTTGTACCAATAGGATTGCATTGTGGCTGTGGCTCTACCAAAACCCAAAACTCATTCCTCTCAAAGTTTTCTAACTCCTCATGCATGGCATTAACCCAATTACCATCAGAAAGAGCGTGTCCAACATCCTTGGGCTCAAAGGAGGCAACAAATGTAGCATGACCAAAGAAAGTGATAGAACCTGTCTAGGACCTCAAGGTCCTTGCATGCAAATCACCAATGATCCCATGTGGAGGGTGATCCCGATGGACCTGCCGAGATGGAATAATCACAGAGGTCACCTACCCTGCGTCCTCAGCGGGGCCAGCCTCTGCTCGAGCTTGGAGTCGGGGGAGTGAGGCGGAAGCCATCGGCAAGGGTCCTCCTTCGTCTTCAGAGCTCATAGCAAAGGGGATAGGAGCTACAGCCGGTGCAGTGGCTTCTGCATCACCAGCATCTACCTAAACTTCCTCATCTTTAAATATGGGAGTTCCTTCTTCATCATCCCCTGGAAGCTCAAATGCAAGGGTTGTGCAAGGCATAGATTCATCAAAGGAAACTTCACACATCTCAACCACTTGTTTGGTATCGAGGATCCACACTCTATATGCCCTAGACCTAGAGGCGTACCCAAAGAAAATATCATCCAAGCAGCGAGATTCAAATTTGTCCAAATTCTCCCCTTTTTGAGCACAAAGCATCTGCAGCCAAATGCACGCAGGTGCTTGGCGCTGGGCTGCCTACCAAACTGTAGCTCATATGAAGTCTTCCCTAAGAAAGCTCGTAGGAAGATGAGGTAGGCAATGTAATACGCTGTATTCATAGCCTCAGCCCAAAAGCGCACGGAGTCATATGCTCATGAAGCATCATCCGCGCCATCTCTACAAGTGTGCAGTTCTTTCATTCCATGACACTGTTCTGAGGTGGGGGTATAAGGAGACGAGAATTGGTGATCAAGACCTTGGTCACGACAGAAGATTTCGAAATGAGAGTTATGAAATTCTCTACCATTATCGCTGCGAATAGCCCTCATGGCCTTATAACTCTCATTTCTTAACCTCAAGACCAGATCCCGAACAAAACCGAAAGCCTCATCTTTGAATTCCATGAAGAACATCCATGAAAAGTGAGAAAAGTCATCTACAACGACAAGCACATACCACTTCCCACTGACCGACTGTACCTGAGCAGGACCAACCGTGTCCATATGCAGAAGCTCACCCGAGTAAGAGGTCATCACCTGATTGACAGGTGCATGAGAAGCAGCAACCATCTTACCATGACGACAGGGGTGGCACACTAAGTCCTTTTCTACTTTCAAATTGGGCAATCCTCGGATTAGACCCATCGAGCTCAACCTGGCAAGCAGATCAAAACTCAAATGGCCTAGCCTCCTATGCCACTTCCAAATATCAGCAGAAGGACCAACTACCAAACACCGAGGAGGGCCAAAATAGATGCAAGGTCAACCTTAAAAACCTGCCCATATGGCAAAATCTGACAAACAAGGTTTTCCTTAGCATCAAGCACACAAGAAGAACCGTCCTTAAAGCGAACCTCAAACCCTTCCTTGAGAAGTTGTGAGACAGAAACCAAATTGAACCCCAAATTCCTCACCAAAGCAACTCCTCTCAGGGAAAGCTTGCCAGAAAGCACAACAGAGCCAACACCCAACACTTTACCTTGACCATTATCCCAGAATGTGATGTACTCCTTGGTGCTCATGGGGTTGAAATTGGAGAACCATCTGTGGTGCCCTGTCATGTGCCTAGAGCAACCAGAGTCCATGATCCATATGTCCTCCAAGCCTCAATCCTCTAAAATCAAGGAAAGCGAGAGTGAGCAAATGGTCTGGCACTAGGGTTAGTGAAACTGTTGAACCAGTGCCGGGCCATCTACTCAAAGGTAGGAAAAGCAGAGTCAAAGTAAGCATCACGATGATCTGGGTACCCACGACATCCAAAGCATGAGCTCTCAAACCCTTTACCAAAGCCTCGGTCAAGAGGTCCATAGCCGCGCTAAAAACAACTAGGAGCTCAGCCGGCAAAGCGTCTCTTACCACCAGGAGCACGGGCCTGAAAGCTGCCTCCTCTCTCACCACCAGCAAAGCGGTCTCTCATCTCACCGCGATGGGAAGGATCCTGCCTAACACCTTTGTAGAACTGATCCTGGTTCCCTCAGGCTCTCTCCAGCCTCTCAGCCCTCTTCCTCCTGAAGCAAAACTCCTCCTAGTAACCATTCCGCTGGCAAAAGTCACAGTGGTAGACAAGTCTCTTGGGCATAGGCCGGGGCTGGGTCTTGGGCTTTTGGTGAGGTGGTGAAGCCTTGGGTGGTGCTGGCTACTAGACTTGCTTCTTGCTTGAAGGCTTAAGCACTTCTTCTACTATCTTGTCCAGCTTGACTTGTGGTGGCTTGGGTGTCCAATATGACTTCCTTGGGGTAGCCTTGGGAGGCTCATGGTAAACCCCATCAACAGTAGTCAGGCTCAGAAGAGGTAGTGTTAGGCTTGATCGGGGCACTCTTCTTCTTACCCGAGGTACTACACTCTCCTAACCCAAGTCAACTGGTGTCACCCTCACCACGCTTGTTCGCCTCTATGATCATCTTAAGATGAGGTTCCCTGACATACATCCAGCTTAGCACCCCCCTCAACCTACAGTTACCCTCTTCAAGGATCAACTTGTCCTCTCTCAGATCCTCTAGAATCAAAGTCTAGGCCGCACAAGTGGGACATTCTAGAGAGGGAATCACAGGAGCAGACTTCTCAAGCTTCCTAATGGTGGCAACCTTCTTCACCAATAGCAGCCTCAAAGTGAGACAGTTCTCACACGTATCAGGGGGTGCTGAAAGCACCTCAAGGTCAGCTCTCACCTAGTCAAGCTCATTCCTCAAGGTAGGACAGATCATGCACGCACCCAAAAGCGTCAGTCTAGCCCTAAGCTCCTCCAACTCCTTAAGCTGCCCCTCGCACTTCACCTTTAGTTCAGCTATGTCAACAGCTAGGTGGAGGCAAGACTCACACTCAGGCACCTCACTCAAAGTAGGCTCATCCAGTTTAGACTGGAGCATGCCAAACTCAACCTTCAGCCTATCCATCTCCTCTACTGATGAGCATACTTGCTCTTCTGCTCACAAAGGTCACTCATGAGGGACTCATAGGTAGGGCACTCAAACTCACTAGGCTGGGCTTGCACACTCTTCAGCCTCTCAATCTCAGCCAAGGCATCAACAATCTTAGTTTTCTGCTTCTGCAGCTTCTTGGCTGCCTTCTCCAACAACTTATCATGGGCTTTCAACTCATGACTGTTCCTCTCCAGCATATCAAAGATCTCAGCTTGCTCAGGAATTACCTCTTCATCAGAGGAGTCATTATCGTTGCCCTTGTCATCCTTGTCCTCAAGCGCCATGGAGCAGAATGATCTCTGGTTCACCATGTGCTTGCGCTTGGACTTGGTGGAGATGAAGCAGAGGCTAGCTGGACTACCTTGTTCTCTCCTCTTCTCCTGCTTGGTGATGATCTCCTCATCGCTTGAGCTTGACAAAGATGAGGAGGAGGAGGAGGACGATCCGCTGCAAAGACCACCAAGCTCGGCAAAAAAAAGGCCTTATCCCGCTTTCGGTTGTCCTTCTTGTAGCTCTTGAAAGCCTTCCTGAAGTTCTTGATCTTGTCGGAGCAGTGCTTGGTGTGGTCGCGCTTGCCATAGTCATGCTTGCTGGAGCGGTGCTTACTGAAGTCACGGGAGTGGTTCTTGCCCTTCTTGTAGTAGTCGTTCTGCTTGTTCGGGCACTCGGCGATGAAGTGGCCGACTTCTCCGCACTCAAAGCACTTGGGCTTCTCACCCCTCTTCTTGCTCATCCGGTTGTCATAGGCGCGCTGGAAGCGACTAGACACCAGACAAAGCTCATCATCCCTAAGTGACCCCAACTGCTCCTTTGTCACAGACATCAAGGTAGAGAACGAAAAACCTTGAAGTGGGTGGTTAGCAGCAAATTCCTTAGAGCTAGAAGCCAAGGCCAGGCTCTTGGAGCTAGTACCATTGAGCATATCTATCATCTGGTAATCAACCTCTGTGGCCTTGAGCTTGCTGTAAAGCTCCTCAACTCCCAAGGTGTCATACCTTGCCGACTCAAGAATGGAGTTCTTGATCTCCCACACATTCCTGTCCAAGGAATAAAACAGCTTGACAACCTACTGATGGTCAGTGTATGGGAGAGCAGCGGGGGCAGAGTTGACACGGAGCTTGTTGATGATCGACTGGAAATGACCAAACAAGGCATCCATAGACTCTCCTGGCTTTTGAATGAAGTTCTCATACTCGCGCCGGTAAGTCTCCACAAGCCGACCCTTAACTATCACTGTGCCCTCATGGTGTGCGCTAAGTAAGGACCAGATCTCATGGGAGGTATCAAGGTGGCTCACCCTCTCATAGTCTGCCGGACCAAGTCTAGAGAAAAGAAAGTTCACCGCCTTGTAATTTGCCTCGTGCTGAGCAACAAGCGCCGGTGTGGTACGCTCGGCAACGGGGAGCACCGTGAAAGTTGTACTCTGTGTAGCATTCGATATGTCCTCTCTCTGGCTAAGCAAGAAAGCTCTCATCCTACCCTTCTAGTAGGAATAACCATCTGAGCCGAGAGATAGAACCTTCCCAGAGTGCGCCATAGTTGATACTGGTTTCTCACTGGTAAACCTATGAAGAAACCTAATCGGCTGTGATACAATTGTAGGACCGAGACGTGCGACTAGAGAGGGAGTGAATAGGAGCACTTTAAAACTCAAACTCACAACCCCCGAAACTGGTGCTTGAGAGAAGAACTAGACACTGTCCACTAAATAGTTACGTGTCTAACAGCGCAAGGTGCCGTCCACTGAGAGGATACGCACCAAGCGAGAAAACCGCGAGCCAATTCAACAAAGGCACGGAGGCAACAGATCTTGTGAGTCCACCACACGACACTCACTGCACCAAAGTGCATCTCTCTATCTTACAGCAAGCAAAGAGAATGGTCTGAAAGTGGGGGATGCAAAAATTCGAAGCAAAAACACAGCGAAAGAAACAAACAACAGAGAGATAGCTACTGCCTTGGACACGCCGGATAGTCCGGTGTCAGGGGCCGAATAGTCCAGTTCCACCAGATAGTCCAGCAGGGGCTATCAGATTGTGTGGTGCAGACCTTGCCTGGGCACCCAATGCCGGACAGTCTGGTGAGGGCCACCGGATAGTCCGGTTCCATGCTAGCTCTACCAGATAGTCCGGTAAAGTCGCAGGAAAGGGGGTTTTCACACCCAAATCTGTCCAAGTCTTGTCCAATCTTCATGAGATTTTGCACAGGCTATTTGGACCCTATTCCAAAGCTTTTCCCAAGAGATCAAATCAAAATGACCATGGGATTAGCGGAAATTTCAGATCTCGTGAGATGGCAATCTTTGGGCATGAAAGGGGGAAAACTCAAGGGAGACTTGCTCGTGGCAATCCAGCTGGATTGAGATGATCTAAGTCATAATCTCCATGTCCTTGCAAGTCCAAAAGAGACACAAGAATAGGATTAACTCGCGGGCAAAGCAAATCACCAAAAGCCTTTGAGTTTCATCCAAAACCCAACTAGAAAATGGGGAGGAAGATGGCTGCACACATGAGCATGAAATGGAGATGAATCTTGACTTGATTAGAAGTGGAAATCAGTGCTTACAAGGTTCCTCACAGCCTACCACCCTTCATCCTCCCACTAATGCAAAGTACTAGCTTAGGGGACCCTCAAATCCTAAGCTAAGCACCCAGTTTAATCTTAAGTTATTGGCTGGTTGGAAACTAAGCCTAGGGTTTCTTGAGGTGGAAGAGTCATCTAAATGA
This sequence comes from Paspalum vaginatum, assembly GCA_030272315.1. NCBI lineage: Eukaryota > Viridiplantae > Streptophyta > Magnoliopsida > Poales > Poaceae > Paspalum > Paspalum vaginatum. The sequence goes on along the minus strand of CM059018.1, from coordinate 29,118,708 downwards.
CCAGCCACTTAGGTATTTATAGCTTAGGCCTAATCAACACATTTTACACTAAGACCCCTATATTACAGAAATGCCCATAGGGGCCAAAATGGAAAAGACTCGACTTTCTCGGGGACGGACGACCGCGATGGAGTCTTGATCTTCTTTGAATGCATACAAACTCCCAAATGATGTCCACGTGGCTAGTAGTCCAAATACGTCGATCGACCCCAGGTTTTGAAGTCAGAAACCGGGAAACTTTAGGGTTTCCTTCCTAGGCCTGGAACGGCCCACTCCACTCTATCTTGGCGAGAATGAGCCCATTCACCGAGTCTGATAACTTGGTAGTGGGGTGGCAGATTTGAGCGAATCCGCCAATGCCCTCGCCCGTCTTCGCGCCATGTACTCGGGTTGGAGCACCGCGGTGGCACCCGTCATCCCTAGTCTATCGAGGTCACCTCGCAGTCCCTCAGAGGTCTGACTCCTGCCATTGCCGTCCTGCTTCTCTGTATACTGAACTCCCATGGCCGACCGACATCGATCATGCCTCCAGTCCTTCGGAGGACTTCCATGTACCTGCAGTCCATCGGAGAGCCTTCTGTCCATCGAAGGTCCTGTGCCCAAGTCCTTCTGGGTCTTTGGCTTCTGTTGACAATCACTCAACACTCCAGAGGCATTAAAGCCGGTCCATTGGCTCTCATCAACCTCTGGCTTGGCTTCTATTTTGGCATTAAGGGATCTATCGATGTTTAAATTGATTTCCTATTTGCCTAACTAAAGTTACCGCTTCCATCTGTATATATCTGAGTTGGTGAGGGCGGCGATTGGGACCCAACCACAATCAACGGTGTGGATCCCTCAGGGATGTCAAAGACATGGAAGTCTAAGAACACCTAAGTATCCCGCAAGGTTGTTGGGGTTACCCGAAGCACACCGTTGCACTTCAAATATCCGCCATCTGTCCATTGTAGACGTATGGTCGATCTTGATAATGGTTGTGTGGGGAAGCTAACTGTCCATCACATACTTGGGATTGATGTTTACTCCTATTCTTGGATCTTATATGATGTCTTGCGGCTGAAGCCTTGATACTTGACCAGGGATGACGCTGGGGTCTGGATAGAATTTGATTGCTCTTGTGTCCAGATGTCTCTCCTCTAGCCATTCCCGATTGATTGCTACAGAAAGCCAGGGGAGGTCCTCCTTCATATATTCTTTGTGGTATGGTGGTGTATATGCTGGTTTGGAGGTCTTGATGAAGCATCGGTCCTGTTTAGGCAACCGAGAGGCGTTGCCAAACTCCATGAAGATTTCGTCCTCGAAGGAGAATGGATCGTCAAGGCTAAACTAACCCTCTCAGTTTGTCGTGACGATGGTTCTGGGATCTCTTCAATTCAAGGAGGTGGTAATAGAGATGGATGATGTTGGATTTGTCACTCTTCATTAGCAATTTGCCCAGGGGGCTTCTGTGGAGGTTCTTCTTCTAATGTGGCGAGGCCAAAAGCCTTCTCTAGGATTTTATCGAGAATTTTTCTACCCTCGCATGCCTTTAAGTGCGAGAATGACCCTCCCGAGGCTAGGTCGAGGCAAAGATTAGCACCAGGTGAGAGAACTCGGACGAAGTGCTGCATCAACATTGTCTCTGGAATAGCCAATTCTGATCCTGAGGAGACCAGAAGGTTGAAGCGTGCCCATGCTGCCCCCAAGGATTCTCTCTCTCTTTGTCGGAATGAAAGAACTTCACAACGGAGATCAACAACCTTGTTTGGCGGAAAGAAGCGCAAACAACAACTTAGTCTATCTCCTCCCATCTCCCTTCTACTTTACCAACTGTCTGATTGCACCAGATTTTTGCCTCCCCCGTTAGTGAAAACAGAAAAATCAACCATCTTAGTGTTTCACTGGATATTCCCGAGATAACCAAACAGCTGCAAAACTGCTCAAACTCCCAGGGGTGTGAGTAGGGGCATTCTGATTCGAGTCCTCCGAATGATTGATCCTGAACCATGGCCATCAAGCCGGGACGTAGCTGATAGCCATCTGTGGTGATGGGTGTGGATAATGGTGGAGGCTCCAAGTAATCACCCTTTGGAGCGGCGAATTGATAGATAGGCGTGGAATCCATATGGTGAAGATATGTGGTATTTGGTGGGGATATATGTGGTGGTTGTGTATGGTGTGAGTATGGACGATCCTGAGCTCTAGTCAAATTAGCTACCATTCCCCGGCAACGGCACCAGAAAAGCTTGTTAGCGTTTCTTAGCCTACTGAAATAAATCTGCAAGCGCACGGAAACACGTTGTAGCTTTTCACCCAAGAGTATTCTAGGGTATCGAAATCCACGAGGAACGAGGAGTAACTCAACGTAAAACAGATAGGACCGATCAGTAAAACTAACAATTGTAGAGATAATTAATAGAGCAGAGCAGGATCGCTACTTTAGATAACACAACTTAACTTTACTGAACAAACTAGTACTCTACTCAACAGGTTTACTTGGACACCAAGACTATAGAACCACTTCCGGGCACTAGAGTGCTAATAACCCAGACGACAAAGGTGGATGCTACATGACTCAGCTATGCGTCAATGACTACTTATCCGAACGCTGGGGTTGGACCAAACAGGAAACACTGCACACCCGCTATCACCAGGTGGGACTACCAACCAAGAATGCGTGGGACAAGACACCTTCCAAGGCAAACTCTAGTCTAGACACCACGTCTACACAACCAAGTTTACTACTACACTGGTTCGAAGCCAGAGAGTAAGCACAACTGTATAGCTAAACTACACAGAGCACACTTGGCACCCATAAACTACTAAGCAGGGACTAAGAAAGTAAGTAAGGCGAGTATGAAATAAATAAATCAGAGGAGCAAGGAACTTTACTATATCATGGAAATAGATTAATATTTTCTCTGAGAATAAGAGCTCGGGAACAGAATACCAAAGAGGAATCTGACTCCTTTACTCTACTACTCAGTATTCACTCTTTATACAATGGGCTCTCTCTACAATGCCAAGGGAGGCCTCTCTGCTATACTCTACACTCAACTACACAACCACACTATTCTTCTATTGATCCACCACACTCTACAAGTGACCTCTTGGGGGGTATTTATAGTCTAGGAGCCGAGGGGGTACTTATAGAGGTACTAGGTCAGTAGTTGGGGTAGGTCGGTGGCCGGGCAGCCACGTGGAAGGCCGGGCGGCCCTGTATGTGGCCAGGCGGCCATGGGGGTGGTCGGGCGGCCATCCGATCCACCATCCTTCTTGATCCGTTGGTTGATTTTGCTTCTCCAAGGTCGGTGGTGGTTACTTAAGTCAGTGCACGTGCAAAATAGGTAAGACACATGGCCGGGCGGCCAAGGTATCTGCCGGGCGGCCACGTGTTCCTCTCGGGTTGGCTGCATGTCTGTTCTCCCTGATTGTGATCCTCGTGCGATGGCCTTTCGTTGCTTTATTTCATTTGATACGTGACACGGCCGGGCGGCCATGTGTCGTGGTCGGGCAACTAGTGTACTTGGGCTGAAAAGTTGGGTGGGCTGCCTAGGCCTTTCTGGTGGCCGGGCGGCCAAGGGGATTGGCCAGGCGGCCATGATGGGTGGCCGGGCGGCCATGGTGATGGCTGGCAGGCCAGGCCCTCCTGCTTGGCTACTTTTGCATTGCTTCTTTGCCTCTATTTTGTGCATTCCTTCACTATTTTGAACATGACAAGCTCCTGCATCCAACTTTTGTACACAACTCGTGGAACCATTTAGTAATACATGAAAGCTTGATAAATTATGCTCTCAAACACGAAATGTTGGTGGTCAAAATGGGTTTTATCGACCGCCAACAGTGCAATAACAACCGTCCACAATTATTAGCCCAACAGATTTGGAGCTAGAGTTTGGCTTTAGGAATATTTAGCGGAAGAATTGCTGGAATTAGAATCTGGACGGAGATGGTACTGATTCGTTAAGACCCTTACTAGTGGTGCTGGTGCTGGTGCCGGAAGGGCGAGTAGGGCTGTAGCTCTTGGGCATGCTGGCGGGCATGGTAGTGACTGTTGCGGAGACGGCACGGTAGTGGGTAGGCTCTGACGAGGTGAGGGCGGTAACACCGAAGGGGTAGCGGCCGCATGGTGAGTTTGGTGGTTTCCTATTAAAAAGGTAGGGTAAATGGATGAGGGTTGGTGTAGGTGAGTAGAGTGTGATTTTAGATGAATTTTAACGATTAATCCATCGAAATCGGAGTTGAAACAGAGAAGATACGAGGTGTTTAGTGGGAGGGGGTAGATTTGTACTAGTGGGATAGTCCAGGGGGTAGAATAAGACTTTTTGTGGGTGAACTATTGAATTTGGCTTGCTAGAAAAGAACTTGGGCAAGAGCTTAATTCGTCCTGGTCTGGCCTTTCGGCCCACGCGATGCGAGGTGTGCACGCGGCCTAGCCTAGCTGGCAGCCCGCGAGCCGCGAGTGGCATGGCCCACGAGAGCAGGCCGGCCCATTCAGGAGCCGTACGGTGCAGCTCACGCCGTTGGCGTGGGTCCCGCTGTCAAGTGAGTGGAGAGGGGGAGAATGGGACGGTGGCGGATGGCAGTTCAAGGGGAACCGGGTTTGAGCCAGTCCGCGAGTGCTCGCCGGCGGTTCTCATCGCTAGCGGCGGTTCCGGCGATGAGGCCAAGCTCATGATGACGAAGGGCATCGGAGTTAGGCTAGCGGAGGGGTCGGGAGCGTGGTTTGGGGTTAGGAGGTAGGGTGTCCACGGGACGGTGCGGTGTGCACACCGGTGGCAAGGCGTGGCCGTGCGGCGAAGCTTTTGCTTGCCGGAATTGGAGAGTGAGGCCGCGATGGTGGCGGATTTGGGCGCAGCGTCGGCGTGGCTGCAACATGGCAAGGTGAGTGCGGCTCACCGGGACTTCCCCATTGGGGAGTTTCCTCGGTGAGCTGGCGTTGGAGGGAGAGGAGGTGTAGGTGGTGGCACGGCCTATGGTGAAGCGGAGCTCGTCGCCTTTTATAGAGGAGGAGAAAGACGGCGGTGTAGCTGGCGCTTGTGACGCTGTGGCCTTGCGCGTGGCGACTGGGCACGGCGGGGTGAGGTGGGGGTTCGCGCGGTCTAGGATGGGACTGGCATGGGTCAACACGCTGCGTCGCGGAGCGCGAGGGCTCACCACGGCACGTGAGGTTCTGCATTGTCGCGATGTGTGAGACTATGTGCCCTCACAACGCGCGACGGGTTGTCGCGTCCACGGCACAGGGAGGAGGGTAGGAGAGGATGCGGGGGAGGTGACGCGAGGAGGGGCAGCAGGTGGTGCCGGAACTAGGAGAAGGAGGCGGGGTCGAGGAGATGTCTCGTCGGCAGTGGGGTAGGGTCGTGTCGCATCGTCAGGCATCGTGGAGCGCAATGCCGAGCGACGCGCGGCGAGAGGAGGAAGGAGGGGGTGGGCTAGGGCAGCTCAGCCCAGAAGAGGAGGAAGGACTGGCTAGTGGGATGGGCCGGCGGGGAAGGGAGAGGTAGAGGGGAGGAGAGAAGTTGGGCTGCGAGGAAGAGGGGAGAGTTTTGATTTTTCTGATTTTGTATTTTGGCTTGGAAATTTGGAGAGAATATTGAGGGGGATTTTGTGGGGATTTTTGAAGAATAACTTGGAGAGATCTATTCTAGACTATTTCATGGCTGGATTGGATTTTGTTGAGCTCATAGACATACATTTGGCGACAAACAAACAAGGTTTGAAAATTGATTTTGAATTTAGGGAGGTTTTAGTGAAAATTTTAGGAGGTGATTTTTTGGGCGTCACACGACACTAATAAGGCTACGTATGAAGCAAATTGTAAAGCTCGTAATTTAATTATTAATGGCTTTGGGCGTTCTGACTTTGATCGAACTTTTCATTTTAAAACTGCGTACGAGATGTGAAATTCTTTATGTGACTATCACCAAGGTAGTAATACAATCAAGGAAGTGCACAAAGATGTTTATAAAAAATAGTATATGAAATTTGAGAGGAAATTTGGTGAATCTTTGGATGAATACTTTGCTCGCTTTAATAAAATACTTAGCAACCTTCGTTCTGTTGATTTTGAATATGCCAAAAACTATTCTGATTCTGATGTTGCTAGACATTTGCTTAGCGGGCTTGATATGTCGATTTGGGAGAAGAAAGTTAATTCAATTCAAGATTTTGTTGATTTGTCTACTCTCACATTAAATAATTTATTCGCTAAATTGAATACTCATGAATTGAATATGTTTTCTCGCAAACATGTTTCTAAATCAATGGCTTTAATTTCTTCACCTTTAAATGGTTCTTCTTCAGGTGCTTTGTATTCGAGTCTTTCTTTGTCGGCTTGAATTCTTTATCCAATGAACAATTTGAATAATTTTCGGAGGAGGATTTGGCTTTGCTTCGACAAAGGCTTCTCATGCTTTGGCTAACATTGGAAACAGGAGAAGAGGTGGACAACTTCGTTGTTCTGAATGTGGTGATACAAATCATTTTCGATCAAGTTGTCCCAAGCGCAATAAGTCTTCAACTGATGACAACAAGCATTCATCTTACAATGGGAAGAAGAATAATAAAAATTACAAAAAGATCGTGTGTCAAGTTCAGGTATCTATTAAACAAATTGATATAAGTGATGTCGATTCGGATAGCGACGAAGAAGGTGAGAGCAAACGGAAGCACTTGACTGAATTATGTCTTATGGCGAGAGGATTATCAAAATCAAATTCAGATGTGGATGAACAATCAAGCGACGAAGAAGAGGTAAAACTTATTTATGATGAATTAGAATATAATTTCTTTCCTCTTCGTGCTCAAATAGAAAAATGCAATAAGAAGATTAAAAAACAAGATGCTTTAGTTGAATCTCTTTGTGCTGAAATTAATAGACTAGAAATCTAGTCTTTGCTAAATTTACTTTTTTGAGAGATGTTCATGCTTCAGTTTCAGAGCAACTTAAAGCTGAAAAACAGAAAAATGAGAATCATGTTTGTGTAATTGATGAACTAAGCTCTTGTGATAAGTGCAATGTTCTGGAATTGAAATTGAAAGATGAAAATACTAGAGTTATCAACTAAAAGATGATTTTTCTAAACATAAGATTATTTCTTGCTCAAATTGTCGCAAACAAAAGAAGGCCATGTATGATTCTTGTGATAATTGTTCCACCCTTTTGAATCGCAGTTGAATATTTGCAAACTAATTTGGGAATTAAAAGTTTGAATCAAATTTTGAAATAAAAGACTAGTTTGCTGAAATATAAAACTGGTTTAGGCTTTGATCCTTATGTTCACTCCAAGAATAATGCCCACACAATTGCTAAATCTCTTGGTAGTGGTAAAATTGAGATATGTGATGTGCTTAAAAGGACAGTTTTTAAATCAACTGTAACTTTATGTCATACTATGACGAATGCAAATGAATCTTGTTTTTCTAAAGCTAAACATCATGTGAAGTACACTTGAACTTCATTATGACAAAGGTAGACATCTAGTAGAATTTTGCTTTAGACTAGCTAAACAATGAAGAAAAGAAAGGGCTAAGGCTATGTCTAATTTTAAAAGAACATATTTTGCTTCTTGTAAGGCGGTGACACCTTGCTTTTGTGAATCATGTGAAGCAAACATCTTTTATTAGTAGAAATAAGACACAAGTTCATAAAAATACTTGTGTTGTCTCTACTTGTTTTCCCTGTGTGTCTCAATACTAGATTCCTAAATGCTTTATTACTAACTCCAGTACGAAGGTCTCGACATCTTCCTATGCCATGTAGGTTTTTGTAATGCAGGATGGAGAACATGAGCTTGATGCATCATATTTTTTTATTGATGTGGTTGTGATTTGTATGGTTCTCAGTACCCGGTGAGTTATCTATACTCTCGTGTTTTTTATGTTCACACATATTGATATTTGTGACATAAGATGAGATGATAATGTTATATGCTTCAAGCTTCTATGTCGTCATGTCTCCATTGTGTTTATTGGATATTCGTTTGAGGGGGAGTTATTTGATTTATTGAGGAGTTTGAAAGATCTTGTTTCATATCTTTTGGCTTTCTTTTAGATAATATGAGAAAAGAAATAGCTTTGATTTTTACCCTTAGTCATCTAAGTAATTGTTTGCAATATCTTTTGAGATTGATGAACTGCTAGTTTGATCTTTATGTCATTTGTAATCTTTGTGAAACATTAATATAATTTTTGAGTGACATGAAACATGACATATAAGAAACTAAAGATAAATAAATATGCTTCGCTGATCTAATGACCAGCTTGAGAGAGTTTTTTCTTGTGTATATTTTGGCTATATTTATTAAATCAATGTGTCATATAAAATTTTAAAAAAAATCTGAAAATAAATAATAAAAATGTGCAAAGGAACTATTGTTTTATACCTAGTTCATTTACGAGACTGCTTATCATTGCACTTTGGTATGAACTTGGAGATAAACATAGATGGAAAGACCATTGAATGGGGATTGTTTGTATGTGCGAGAACCTCACAATGAGTCGTGTGAACGATGCTTAGGTGGCATCTGAGGCCCAGATTGACGTATTGAGATAGACAATTGTGAAAATTCATAAAAAATTTAATATATGATTTCTGAATTTTACATCATGGCAAGCTGGCTGCCGTCTGCTTCACGTGCCACCATCGGTCCCACGTGCCCACGCCTACTCGCCCCTCCTCGGCTCGCTGGTGTGGTCGTCGCCGCCGCTGAACACACGTGACCGCGCATTGCGTTGCGCTCGCTCGGTGCAGCCGCGCCGCGGCCGCCCGGTAAGCCCGTGCCTGCGCTCTCCGCCGGACCAGCGCACCCCTCCCTGGCTCACCTTCCATGGCTCGCCCCACATGCATGCATCCGCCATGGCCAGAGCTCAGAGAGCTCATGTCCTGCCTCCTCCACTACCCCTCTCCCTCCTTTAGCGTGCGCATCGCAACGACCTCAGCCCGCTCCACCGTTTCTGGCCTCTAAATCGCCCTCTTGCAAGCGCATCCGCCATGGCCGCCGTTGTCTCCACATGCTCGTGTGTGCGGGCACGGGCGTACTGGGGCGGTAGCGGTGTGGCGAGCAGATGGGGCTGGCAGCGGCAAGCACACAGACGAGCCGAGGAGGGGCGTGTGGGGCCGGCGGCTAGCGCAGGTGCTCTGGGCGGAGGCGGCAGCACGCAGGCATGCAGGGCCAGCGGCGGCACAGCAAGCGGGCATGGACACGTGACGGTGGCGGTGGCCACACCGGGGAGGGGCGAGCGAGCGCACGGGGCCGGCGCGGTGCGTGGAGCACCCGGCAGCTAGCTGGCCCCGGTAGCATGTCCACATAGGCGAAATAAGTGCAACTCGCATCCGTTTAGATGGCGGCATAACAGTAGGATTAGTTAATAGACGTGGACGTGCATTTTGAAAGATCATAGACGTGGATGGGAATGCGGAATAAGTTTAGGGTCTTGGATGTGTATTTTGGAATATCGTGGATCCAGATGGAAACGTGGGATAAGTTCAGGGACTTGACGTGCATTTTACTCTTTTGTAAATCCAACTAAAAGCAAAACATTATGGACCAGAATGCTGCCCTGGCCCAGCTGCTCCCGTGGAATCTGCCTGTTCACCACACAAGCTAAAGATCGCTTAAAACAGCTGTAATCCGCTGCCGAATCAATAGTAGTGCTTTTAAATTGTGAAGCATCATTTTCATGTATGTCCTATTATGTGAGTTGCTCGCTTCACCTGAAATCAATAATAATGCAACCAATCCTCCGTGAATTAAGTCTTCAAGTGAGACTTCACTCCGATCTGTGGACGTTGCCGCACATGACTGTGAACGTCATAACAGACGTCCTAGACCATGCCTGCACTTGACCTTACAAAACTAAGGGCAACATTGATATATCATAATGATTCACTATTGTAATAGTACTGGTTGACTTTTTGATAATGTGCTCCAATTTCCATGGAGTACATCTGAGCCACCACACAAGTACTACCTTCTTTAGCAAAGAACCAAACGGCATGGGCACCTGTGATCTTTTTATCCACCATACAAATTAACAATTAGCAAAGAAGCTCATGTAGCTCTTGTGCTACTACTTCAGATTCAATCATTAGGTCTTCAAAGAAGCATCCACGTTACTTTAATCGCAAGGCAAGCTAGAAAAGAAAATGATAGCTTCTAGAAATGTCAAAAAAAACTAGAAATAGTATTTGACCATTGATACGTACGCTAATGAACATTCAAAATAGTATTCATTGGATCTATGTCCTTTTCTAATGAATTACCCATCTCTACAATTATGGTGGATAATCTGAAGCAACCCTCTAAATTTTCTTATAAATTATCCACCTTCATCACTAAGAACAATAATCTAAAATGAGCCTCTAAATTTACATCTAAAATACCCCCACATAAATAACCTCTAAACACATCTCTATTTGAAAAAAATAACTTAATCAACCTAACATTTGCATCACCCAAATCGATATTTAAAACAAACTAAATTTTCTCTCTAATCTAGTCTACCTAACAACATATACTATTATAAAAAAACCAAATAACCATAAAGTATGTCTATATATGTTGTATATTACCCATTTATATTACTATTCATATTAAAAATACTAACTCAATGCAAACATGCATGTTGTTTGACACCACACTCACCAGTCATAACATGCATCCATAAGCTATAGATATACATATTTATAATGCTTAATATATCATTGGTGTCAGACCAATGACACCCATGATTCATATCCACATCTAATACCCTATGACAATGTAACGCCCCAAAAATCACCCCAGAAAATTTCTCATAACCTTAATTCAAAATCAATTTTGGAACATTTTGGCTTTGTCGAGCGACAACTCAACAAAATCCTCAAATCCTTTCTTCTCACAAAACTCGAAATTCCTCCCCCCCCCCCCCAACGCTTTCTCCAAAACACTCTACAGTTTTTCCCTCAAAAGCCCACAAGAAATTCCTTTCAAAATTCAAACCGGAAATCCAAATCAGGAAAAGAAAAGAGAGAAATCGTTTCCTCCTCCCTTTTCAGCCCTGCCATCATGGCCCACCCTTCCCCTCCTCCCTCTCCCTCCGCTTGTGCCACAACTCAACTCAGCCCAGTTACACCCACCCTCCTTCTCCTCCACCTAGGCCACACACCACCTCGGATAGCCGACTCTCTCTCTCTCTCTCTTGCTACCGTCCCAGGCCCACGCGTCAGCTCGCCTCTCTTCTACCACCTTGCAGGTCCTGGTTATCACTCTCGTCCTCCCCTTCCTCCTCTAGTCGGCACACGTCGGCCGATGCGCACATCGAGATGCCACCTCATCCTAGCTTCGCCCCACACTGGTCCCGCTCCCCGCATCCCCACGCTCCTGATGCTGCCGCACCAGACCCACCCCCACGCCGCAACACTGAAGCCACCTAACCCTCCTGTGTACCACACTTCTTCCACCGGCACTCTACCACCTATAAAAGGCACCCGTCTCCCCTAGACCTTCCCGCCCCAGAGCTCGCATAAATCCTCCCTTCCCTCACCCTCCTTCTCCCTCACAATGCGGCCACGCTACTCACGCTCCACCCCGCGGCGAACACCACCACGCTAAGAACCCCACTCCGCCACCCAAATACCCTCTCCCCAACCAGCCCCTTCCGATTCGGGTGAGCACCATACCCGTCTAACTTCTTTCTTCCTTCCCAGTGCCTTGCCATCTCTCCTCTTCCCATGAAGACGTCCCGTTGTTGCTCGCACCCCTCGCCGCCGGCACGCACCCGTGCCGCCATCGTGGGCTCTTCCCTTCCTTATGTGCCTCGGATACCCTTACCACTTTCACCGGTGCTCGCGTGGTCGCTCGTTGCGCCAGAACTGGCCTCGCCAGTGAGAGCCATCACTGGACCGTCTGTGACCCCTCTAACCACTGTCAACCAACCCTGTTCGGTCCGACCGGCTCGACGCCATCACCCTCCATGTGACGCCGCTTCCTCGCGCATGTTGTCAACACGTGGGTCCCACACTGACACTGTTTCCTCCGCGACGTCCTCCCTCCACGCCGTTGGGACGGCCCATCGGGCCATGTCTAGCTCACGCACTCATGGGCCAAGCCAGGCCAGGCGGGAGTAACCGGTTGTCACGCGGAAAATGATTAAATCTTGGCCTTCAACTTTCCAATAAGTTTAAATGCATCCCCAAAACACTAAATAATCCATATACTCACCATTTCAGCTCCGATTTCGAAGATTCTTTAACCTAAATTCTTCTAAAATCAAGCGCTACCTATTAAAAATAATGCCATCCCTTGTTGAGCTTATTTTGTGCCTTGGCCTTTTCTAGAGCGTCTGATCGGTTCTGTCCCCGAGAAACTAGTACCCAACGTACAAAGCAAGCACCTTACACGGCTTTCTACAGTCGTGTCTGCCATCTCAACAAAGCAACGGCAAGTCCACTGGATTCTAACATGATGCATAAGTTACCTAATTTTATAAACACAACCTGGATCATGTTATTTTGAAATGTTGCATGTTGTTTTGCTGCTAATGGAACCTGGTAGGATAGCCACCCCAAGCTTAATTAGAACTAGCATGCTTATGGTATGATTCAACTAATCTCTGTTACAAATTTTTATGCAAAGGATTTGGAAAAGTTTATGATGTGATTTTGGAAAATGTTTTGGAAAAAAGGGAAGAACCCAACAGCGACTTCGCTCGGCTATGCTACCTTGTCTTTATCATGGTTTTCTTAGAAACAGTGCTGATGCTTTCGGATGAAATGTCGGGGATGTGGGTGCCTGGTATGACTAGATGAAGTTCCACCCTATCTCATGTGAAGGACCGAGTTGTGGTTTCATCTTGCCTAATTATTTTATAGCACAACCACTCGATGCTATCTGAGGCAGCGCTTAGCCTGAACCGGCACAGATAGTCAGGTAGTTATTAGGAGAGTTGGGATGGGTAATGGGTCATGTGAATGCTATATGGAGGCAATGGGGTGGCCTTGCTGCTCTCGTGGCGATGTGCAAGTGATGTCGTGCTAGGCTTGGGATTTGAGCAGAATCGGGTGCCCATGACGATGAGCGTCACTGAGTCTAACCTTGTGGGCAAAGTGGACACCTCTGGCCAGAACATAGATCTATCCAAATAATCGATGTCCACTGTATGGAGGAGTTATAGCTTGGTTCCTGCAACTAGTAATTCGTTTTGAAAATAAAAAGGGAGTTTTGATTTAAAAGGTCCGACAAGTGATGCCATTAGTCATGGTGGACAATGAGTCCAGTGGTTGGTTTTGGAAAATGATGCGTTGTGGAGCTTGGCTAGATGAGTCGTGGGCTCTGTGCACGGTATGGTCTCGTGGCATTTTTGGATATAATTATCTAGTTCTCCCTCTGGGGAGGAAAAGGTGATTTTTTTTTATAAAATGGTTTATAAAACAACCTTGCATAAAAAGTTCATTTTTTTGTAAAAATATCCTGAGCTCCTCAAACATTCTGCATGTAGCTATAGCCAGTCCCAAGTTCTTTAGTGAAGGTGGACTGCTAAGTACATATGTATTCACCCTTGCTTTGTTGTTGGTTTACAGAAAAGAAGTCAACAAGATCGTGTAAGTGCTACTCCTGCTTCCCAACTCTGCACGTGGCATTTGGCTCGATGTAATGTCTCCGCTATGTGTTTTGGGCTATGTGTTGAGAGCCCTCCTCTTTTGTTTCTTCTGACATGTGGTGCATCGACTCTTGGAGTGGATCACTATTGTCTTTGGTATGTCCCATCAAAGCGGATCTGTAATTATCTGATGTAAGAATGTGGTTCCAGTCTCTTGGGAATGGTAGCATGCACATTTTAGTCCATGTAAGGACAGGGGCGCTTCATACAATAACTTATGTAAACTATTGCTTTATCTAAATTTATACATTTCCACATAAACATTACAATATATATACATTGATGTTCTATTTTTATAGAGTTTTCAATAGAGGAAATTCAACAAGGTTACATGGTTGTTGGCATCAAATCTGAACAGAGCTGAGCAAGAGGGCCGCATGGGAAGGCTAGCTCAACAAGAGTCTGGTTGATAAAGAGATGAGATTCAAGGTCTGGGCCGCAGGAAAGGCTCAGTTTGTATTAGAATTGAATCTAATCGATCGTTTATGAGTAGGATAGTTCGTTTCCTTTAGTGGCAAGCCTACGAGCTATAAAAGGATTCAACTTCCATCAACCCTCGGTGCATTGCCACCCCTTGTTCTATGGTTTCTCCAGGTAACAATCACGCCACCCTAATAGGTTCATCTAGATCTATTAGAGCAGCTTAGTGTCTGCTTTATCCATGGTAGAACTTGTACTTAAGCATTTTTTATGGCAAAGTTTCCTAATCATATGCATGTTTAGATCTAGATCGATGCTTTATTTATTGTGTTATGCATTATTGCCATGAGATTTAGTCAATTTCTATCTATGCACATGAGTACGAGACAGTCTGGCCAGCTTTGTAGATCTATCTAGCAACAAGTTGATGAATTGACCCACGTAGAGGAAGGCGATGCTGCTAATAGGGTGATGCATGTTTATTTATCAACTCTTCATGGTGGTACCTCGATGTATCTATGTTGTTTATGATCTTTCATGGCATGTCTTAGTGCGTGTGTCCAGTTGGCCTTGGATCCGATCAGGGAAGTTCAGGTTGGGCTAGTTAAGTTTGGCCTTTAACTATGTTAAGGATGCTCTAGTTGCCTAGTTCAGTTTGACCTCTGGTCATGTTTAGAACCTTTTAGTCAAAGAATGTTGTTCTAGGACATGCCATGGGGTTCGTGTACCACATGTTTATGTGAGTTTCTCTATGAATCCGCCTGTGAATTGGCTCATCCTGAGCCAATGTAACTTTTGACATGTTTTCGCGCCAAACATCACATGAACCCTAGGGCTCGCACAGGAATAAAGCCTTCCTTGGATACACTTAGAAACTGATAATCAGACAAATCGACCCCCGTTAAGCACTTACTATTGTCATATGCCCAGATCACAGGAGCATCAAACATAGCAATGCAGGCTGATGGATCAATATAAACCACCTCAATCTCATCGCCAACCCATTGAATTATAAGTTGATGCAAAGTAGAAGGCACGCATTGACTGGCATGGATCCAATCACTCCTAAGAATTAAACTAAAATTACCTTCCACCTCACTGATGAAGAAAGCAGTGGCAATCGTCTTGCTCCCAATGGTAAGCTCCATTGAAGCAACTCCTTTGGCTTCAATGGGGTTCTTGCCCAGCCCCACACACTGCTAGGTGTCATGTTGGTCTTCACCAACTCAGAATCCAGCTTACCAAGCTTCTTGTACAACTCATACAGCATCAAGTTGACCACCGCACCACTATCGACCAACATCCGAGAGACCGAGGCTCCATCAATATGACCCCACACATAGAGTGGCTTAAGATGATTAACCGATTATGCCCTCTTTGTGAGTACATTGTCTCTTGGCCCAAAATTGGATTGAGCCATCGTTTCCTCATCTTCACCGATAATATTTTAATCGGCGGAAAAGGTGACCATATTGACATCCATACATGTGTGCTCCAAAGAAGATTCGTAGTCAACCACCTCCTCTTCTAGGAACCTCATCTTTGGGAGTTGCAATAGGTACATGCATCTCTAGGACCTTTGAAGTTGATTTTAGCTCGAGTGGTGTTGCTATCTGACCACCGGACAGTCCGATAGGTGCCACCGGACAGTCTAGTGCACCAGATAGTCCTGGTGGGAGCCACCGGATAGTCTGGCATCTCAACCTTACCCTACTTAGCTGCTTGAGCAAGAGCTTCAGTGGCCTTCGGCTTCCATTGCCTAGGAGGGAGCATAGGATGTGTTTCATTGAAAATCCTTTCGGCTTCCTTCTTCTCTTTTGCCCGTAAGCACAGTAAGTTCCTTTTCTGAGAATGAGTCAAGCCCAATGGGCACCATCAGGGCATAGAGTTCTTCGGATCACTAGTTGTAGATTGAGGTGCTTGTGATGTAGCTGGTTCATCCGGTGGTGCCATTGGTTGAATCGGTACTGGAGCTTGTTGAAGCGATTTTGGTGGGAATTGAAACATTGGTGGAGTATTTTGAGTAGGTGAGGGTACCACAAATCTAGATGGCATAGGTGGAGGTACCACAAATCTAGGTGGCAGTCCCCCATGCCAGATTTGTCGGCATTGGAGGCCGATAATTTTGGCATTGTTGTTGATTTTGCATCCACGGACCGAATTGAGGCATACTCAATCGATCATGCATTGAGGGTGCTAACCTATCAAATACAGAAGATTGTAGTGCCCCCCCAGCCCTAGTGGTAGTAAGGATTGTAAGGATATGGTGGATACATAGCCATTGTGCTCTATGTTGGCTTTGGTTGAAACTCTTGCAGAGGTCCCCATAGTAGGTGCTGGAGGGACCAATTGAGCCACATTCTGAGCCATTTCTATCATCTTCTTGCTTTGCATGGGCATTACTTCCTATGGTGGTGGTCTTGGTCTTTTAAACGGTCGATCGCTAGGAGCGGCCTTCTTCACATACTTTAAAAGCAAATGATCAAATGTTGGTCCAGACCTGGGAATCTTACTAGAAGTCTTCACTTGATGCTACTTCCACATGCCCACCTTCGGCTGCCTTGGCTTGAAAGTCTTCGGGTTCTGCTGGCAGCCATCGGACTGTCTAGCCCTGAGAACTAGACTATCCGGTAGCACTACCTTGGGGAGCCCCTATTGGTTCTGCTGCCCCCGGCGCCAAAGAGCTTGCTGATGATCCTCATCGATTACTCGAGCGCTACTAATGATCATAGTTTCGCTTTTGCTTGCATCAACCGCTTCCAGCCAAACCAAGACCTTCTTGCCACTCAAATCTAGAGTGTTCATGGGAAATAGTTACTTGTCTATTTGCATCTCAGGAAAACTCAAATGGCCTTCATTGACAACCGATTGTACCTGCTGACGCAAAACATTAAAATCATTAGTTGCAAGAGAAAAAGAATTATGCCATTTGCAATATCCTCGCTTGTTTAACTCATCTATAGAAGGAACAGTATGCGATACGTTGGCAGACAATGGACAACCAAGCTGCCTAGGGGTAGCGGCCTACAGACAACAAATAAGTCCACGCGATCGTTGGGGGTTCGACACTTGAAGTAGTTATTATTATTAGTCTAAAACTTTGGTTTAATTAAAAATCGCAAAAATTTGTGAATGTCATTCATGATTGTTCTAATCATGAAATTTAGGTCAGTTCGGGTGATAAAAGGTTTTCCCCCCGAACCCTCCTCTTCCAAATGCAATGGAAGGGTTGAGCCTACTATCTACTTCTATGGAAGCCTCAACCAACTACTTTGCGCCTGCGGTGGGCCATCTACACTCTCTATGGGACTACTACTCTCTATGGGATCCTATTTTTGGGGTTATCGGTGTTTAGTACTGTTAGTGCACCACGGGAAGTATCACACAGTGCCTTTTTGTGGTTGGAGAGATCGACCGTAGCTTGACGGTTCACGTGTAACACGACAAGAGACAAGAACACACGATTTATACAGGTTCAGGCCGTGGAAAGCGTAACACCCTACGTCCTATTTGAGGCTTATTGTATTGATCTGAGTTCTCGAGATTACAATGAGGGTACAGTTGGCTAGGGTTCTGGTGTGCGATGGCCTAATGCATTGTATTATGATTGCTGGAGGGAGTTGTGAGAGTTGTCCTCGGGACGGGTCCCTAGCCCGCCTGATATAGTCTGGCGTGGCTTGGGTTACAAGTTGGATTCCTTCTATGTCTCCTAGACAGTTTAGATTACAAGTCATTGTCTTGCGCGCCAAGTTGTTCGGCACCTCGAGCCCAAGTCAATCGACCAGCTCCTGGATTGGGCCCTCCGACAGCCCATGTATAGAATACGCTTCATGAGGACCTAGAGGATATCTATCCTCCACAAGCCCCCGAGCTTCAAGTTGACTTGAGAAACAATCAGCAGAAGATCCAAATTCTGCTTTCTGATCGTCTCTTCAAAAATTTTCTGATGGTATCCTCTATGCAGCCTCCGAGCTTCAAGTTGACTTGAGAAACAATCAACTTGAAGATCCGAATTCTGCTTTCTGAATGTCTCTTCGAAAATTTTCTGATGGTATCCTCCATGCAGCCCCCGAGCCTCAAGCAGATTAGCATAATCAGATTAAGGATCAAGCAACTTATTCCTCTGAGTGATCTTGGTGAAGCGGAGACGGTGACGTAGCCCCCCGAGTCAACGAGTACGGTGGCTTAACCTCTCAAGTCGGCGAGTACAGTGGCGTAGCCTCCCAAGTCAACGAAGTAGCGAGTCGGCGAGGCGAACAGCGGCCCAGCCTCCTGAGTCGACGAAGTAGTGTGCTAGCGAGGCGCGCGGTGGCACAGCCCCTGAGCTGACGAAGCAATGAGTCGATGAGTTGCGCAGCAGCGCAGCCCCCGAGTTGACGAAGTAGTGAGTCGGCGAAGCTTGCGGCAGCGCAGCTCCCGAGCTGATGAAGCAGTGAGTCGGCGAAGCGTGCGGCAGCGCAGCTCCCGAGCTGACGAAGCAGTGAGTCCGCGAAGCTCGCGGCCGCGCAGCTCCCGAGCTGACGAAGTAGCGAGTCGGCGAGGTGGACAACTGCCCAGCCCCTGAGTCAATGGTGCAATGTAAAGTGAACTCCCCGTTTGAATTCCGAATATTGCGAAGGCACTGAGTATCGGTGGGCCAGGCCGACTATCCCGTATGAAGGATTTAGATGTAGCTTTTAAAAAGAATTAGCGTAGGCATGTAACACCAGCTATAGATCGGATCATGACCTAAGCTGGTTGCCCTGTGCGGAGGGATAGAGTACACCCTTTTGATGAAACCGCGTGAGCATGTAACACCAGCCATAGGTTGGGTCATGACCTAAGGCCGATTGCCTGTACGAAGGGATAGAGGACACCCTTTAATGAAACTGCGTAGGCATATAACACCAGGTTGTCTGTCTATGACTTAGGTTGATTGCCCCATATGGAGGGTCAGATTACACCCTGTTATGAAACTGCAAAGACATATAACACCAGCTGTCGGCCTACGACCTAGCCTGATTGCCCCGTGTAGAGGGATAGAAAACACCCTGTTATGAGTAAGCGTAGGCATGTAACACCGGTAGACCAGACTGATTGCCCCGTATGGAGGGTCTACAGTTACTCTGTCGTTGCATGCACAGATTTTGCCGGAAAACACGCGAAACACGAGATGCGACATAAAAGAGTTGTCTCGGCAAAACACGAGATGTAACAGAAAAGCTTGTCAACGTACACAATGTGCCGGGACATAATTCGAGAAAACACACGAGGTAGAAAATGTTTCAGCTTACCGAGGTGCACAATGCACGGTTTGAATGACCAGAAATAATTTGAGAGATCCAATCCTCAGGCGATCCAGAAATAATATGAATAATCCATAGCCCGGGTGATCAAGAATAATATAAATAATCCATAGCCCGGGTGATCCAGAGATAATCTGAGTGATCCAATGCCCCGAGTAATACAGAAATAATGATCCTAAAATAATGAGCGATCCAGATTCCCGAAATAATTCAGAGATAACCTGAATAAGCCAACAGAGAGAGATCAAAAATAATATGTGTGATCCCACATCCCGAGTGATCCAGAAATAATACGTGTGATCTGACATCTCGAGTGATCCAGAGATAACGCCGACTGATTTTTGTTTGAGTCAGGCTAGAATTCGGCATTCCGTGAGCATGAGCCGTAAGCTTACGGGACGCCACAATAATTTTTCTAAAAAAATAGTCAGGAGCAAGATATGTAGTATCTTTTAAAAAAGAATACTTAAATATAAATAATATTGGAGTGATCCAGACCAGATGGTCGGATAGACGAAAAATAATTAGCATAATTAAATGCATAATTTAGATATTAAGACGACTTAGTTGTTTGAGATGGTCTGGCGTGTCACCGACTGGCGAGATGATTAGAAACTATTGTTGGTTAACTGTATGGCCGAGTAGCGGCAGCAGAAATGATGCTGGTGCCCAATATGGGTAGCTTTGACTGGACTCCAAGCCTCCGACGTTGCATGAAGTTTTCTGGGTTGCATGCTGTACGTTCATGCACTGCAGTACGTGCATGTGGCCTATTGGGAACTGGCAGAGTCTGACTAGGAGACGACGGCTTGGTTAAGCCAGCTCGGAATTAGCGTTGGAGAGATGTAAATCGATAATTTGCCAACCGGTGATGGCTCGGACTGGGCCTCTGCAACTTCATCATTAATATTCCAACCAAACAAAGCATGGACCCCAGCCGGGTATGGTTTTGATTGCAGCATCAAAGCGCTCCCCGTCTCTGATTCTGTTTTTCCTGAATTAATGAACTGACAGATAGCCACATTCTTCCTATCAAACTGTCTGCAAAGCGAACGATCTGAGAGAACCCAAGCCGACTCGTTGATCGGACTCTGTATGTATTGTGGACGGATTGGGTCCGCCTGCCTTGCTGATATCATATTGCACATGGGAACACGACAAATTTGAATAAGATGACAATTCTGCCTTGGATCTGCATGGAGGTGACACCGCTGAGCCGTGGACTTGATGGCCCCGTGGCAGATCAGATCTCGGCAGTCATGGATAATAGCCCTTCCCCTGTTCCGGCGCCAAGAAGACATTCTATAATTCTATGGCAGTAGCTTGATCGAGCCTCTTTGGTGCACAACCAACGAACGTAGCGTTGAACACAGCCTTGGACTTGACGTACAGCAGCAGAGCATGGCACTTGCCAAAGCTACAATACAGTTTCCCTCTTAAATTCTCTTGTGGTAGATTGATCTGCGCGCCGTCTCTGCACGAACAGCGACGCAGTGTTTGATGCAGCGGCAAGACAAACTGTCGAGTTGATCGCTGCATAACAGATCGAATCCTTGCTGCCCTGCTTCAGCATGCTACGGAGTTGTTGATAATCTTGTCTTTTGTAGATCGGATAACAGACTGGGACCAGCAGATTGATCTGACCGCAGTTCGCTTCAGCGCTAGCAACATTAAACTTGAAATTGATCTTGATCTTGAAGATGAATATTGACGACAAACTTGATAGCCATGGAGCTAACCGTGATGTCAATGTCGCCTCCCCTGCCTGGCGCGCCAACTGTCGATGTTTGCAATGCACCACGGGATGTATCACGCAGTGTGTTTTTGTGGTTGGCGAGATCGACTGTAACTCAATGGTTCGCGTGTAACACGACGAGAGATAAGAACACACGATTTATACAGGTTCAGGCCGGAGAAAGCGTAATACCCTACGTCCTGTTTATGGTTTGCTGTATTGATCTGAGTTCTCGAGATTACAATGAGGACACGGTAAGATAGGGTTCTGGTGTGCGATGGCCTGATGCGTTGTATGATGATCTCTGGAGGGAGTTGTGAGAGTTGTCCTTGGGAGGGGTCCCTAGTCCCGCCTTATATAGTCCGGCGTGGCTTGGGTTACAAGTCGGTTTCTTTCTATGTTTTCTAAACTGTTTAGATTACAGGTCTTTATCTTGTGCACCAAGTTGTTCGGCACCTTGAGCCCTTGAGCCCGAGTCAGTCGACCAGCTCTTGGATTAAGCCCTCCGATAGCCTACGCAGAGAATACGTTTCACGAGGACCTAGGGGATATCTATCCCCATAGGGGTCCGACTCTTAAATAATTTATTCATCTTTGAAAAGAGTTCACTCTAAGGAAGACTTCCATGCCATAGAAGATCCTCTTTAGAGCTTCACTTTCATGGCTGCAATGTAATGTTCCCACTTTAAGCAATTCATCAAAGATTTTATCGCATTTAGCAACATCAAAAGTAAATTTAACTTCCTCTTGCCTATTTTTGTTAACCGACCGCAAGGGTGTGCAAGTTAAAGGTTTAATTTGGCCTTAGTTGACCAAACGAATTGAGCTGCATAAACCTCCTTAGTGTCGTCACCAGAACTATCTGAATCATATTCTACAAGATTCACATTGTGACGGGAAGCCGTTTGATTATCTTTACTTCAGCTTTCACAAGATAAAGCATGTTGATATAATTGAGCCAAAGAGAAGAACTGATTGCCTTCTAGCTTATCTCTAAGGTAAGGTCGTAAGCCATTGAAAGCTAAACCAACAAGTCCTCTATCAGATGTAGATAGTTGGAAGCATCAATTCCTAGTCTTCCTAAACCTCCTAAGGAAGTCATGAACCGATTCTTCATGCCCCTGCCGAAGTTTCGCCAAATCATCTAGCTCCAGCTCATAATGCTCTGAGAAGAAGTGCCCATGGAATTTTGCCTCCATATCATCCCACGTGCTAATAGAGTTTGGAGGCAACGCAGAATACCATGCAAATGCACTCCCGGTAAGAAACAAAGAAAATAGCCGAATTCTAAAGGCTTCTATATCGGCTAAGTCCCCTAGTTGGACTAGAAATTGACTAATATGCTCTAGTACTCTTATCATCGTTGCCGAAAAAATTCATAAAATATGGTAATCTAAAACCAAGAGGAAAAGCATAAACATCAAATCGGCAATCGTAGGGCTTTTGATACGAAGTACTAGGCCCTGATATGCTAACTCCTAGCTTATTTTTAAAGGCTTCAGCCATCTCCTGCAAAATCATCTCTCTAGTTATTAATGGCGAGTCATTGATGTGACACCGGTGGTGGCCTAGGGATGGTATACCGACTTTCCCGCCACAGGCGGTTGTATGTCGCATCTGGGAGGGGTCTTTTGGGCACACCAGAATCGATCAGTGGGGTCGGTCTCATGCCGTACGGGACTGTGGTAATAGGTGGGAAAAAATCCTCTCATTCCCGCGGCGGTGTGAAGTATTCTACTCTTGCCGTCTTTAGAACAGTACTTCGGTTAGGATGTACTGAAGTTGAGGGAATTGATGTACTTCAGACAGGCCCTGCATGGGGCACACCAGATAGTCCAGTGGCTATCACCGAATAGTCCTAACCTACATCGGACTGTTCGGTGAATGCGCTGGACTGTCCGATAGATGTGGCTAGCTAGGTCAGCGGGATCAACGGTGAGGGTGGTGGCTTCAGTTGCCCTAGATAGAAGTTCAGGGGCATACCATACGTCAGCTAGATCCGCTTGGATCCACATGGCTCCGATGGGCTAGAAGAAATTGATTCCGTGCTATACTCATGAGAAGAAAAAGTAGGCGCAACGGATTTCTCTTGAGTGCGAGCGAACGTTCGGTATAATGAATCCCCTATATCCCCAAGAGAGTTTATAAACTGATCTTCGCGTTGATCAATGTAATTCTTAATAGATTGGAAAATTTGTGTAGATTTTAAATCACTCACAGCAGGGGTTGAAGTCAATGATGATGAAGGCACCAGGGCATCAAAGTCGATCTCCTTGTCCTTGGTAACCTTGTCGTGGCGACCCATGTCGAAGTGGGACATGAACTTCTACTCCAACTCTTCATGGCTCTTGGCTTGGCGTTGCTGCGCTTCATCATCCATCCTCTTTATGATCTTCAAATAGCTTCTCATCAGCAGCCGACAATTTGTCAAAAGTCAGCTTCACAATGTTGCTAGTGAAGATATTAGATGGATCCACAGGACCGACCATTGAAGCCGATTTTGGATCAACAACCTTCGTCCCCAACAAAGTCGTCAAAAAGTTTGTCGGCACGTTATCGCACCAAACACCACAATAACCCTAGGGCTCGCGCAGCAGGGCTCAAGGCACCTTAAGGTCACCTTGACCATGCTAGATAGTCTGGCGTGCCTCACCAGATAGTTCGGTGAGGGGTAGAGACTTGGGTAGAACCTAGATGAAACCCCCTAGGAGGGACCCCATCAGGGAGGATCGATGCTAGGGCTTGTTCTAGTGTCGGCAGGCCACCTAGAACTCCTCGGGTTGGTGTAGAGTCGACAAGAGGCGAAAGTTAGGGTTTGAGGAGAGAATTAGGGCTTGGGAAATATAATATGCATAAAAGTAGATAAAAGTAATAATTGTTTCGATTGTGGATGATTCAACTGGCCTTGCCCCTTCATATTTAAAGAGGAGGGTGGTCTTGACCCTTGTACAAGTCGATCTCTGCGAGATCACACACAAATCACAGGATTTCTCTCAGACTCGACCATATCGGACTGCTTGGTCCTCACTGCAAGAAAAATGTATTTTTTTCGTGGGCCAAACTAATTTCGTGGGTTTTCGACGAAATAATTAGCTAAACTTCGTCAACTTAGGTGTTCGACGAAAATAGGATTCAATTTCATAGGCCTTAGACTTAACCCACAAATTTACGTCTAATTTCGTCGGCTCCGGCCATGGCCGACGAAATAATTCCTGCCCCGAGAATTCAAAATCTGGCACCTATTTTCGTCGGCTTGTGAGGCCCACAAAATTATAGTATTTTCGTGGGCTTTTCAGGGGCAGCCCACAAAATTATGGCCCATACCCAAATATATTCACTACCCTGGCACCTCAACTCTAACTCACACACACCCACACACCTGCCGCCTCCCCATCCCCGCCGCCAGCCGCCTCCGGGGCCTTGAGCCGGCACGGTGCCTCCCCGGCCCCAACGCGCGACGGCGCCTCCGCATCCTCCACCTAGCGTGGCACCTCCCTGGCCCCGACTCGGGGTGGCCGTGTCCCCGGCCCTGACTTGGTGCGCCGGCACCTCCCCGTCCTCGACCCGGCTTGTCACCTCCCCGGCCCCGACTCGGCGCGGCCACGTCCCCGGCTCCGACTTGGCGCGGCGGTGCCTCCCCGTCCTCCACCCGGCGCGGTGCCTCCCCGGCCTCGACTCGGCGCGGCTGCATCCCGGCCCTAATTTGGCCTGGCGTGCCTCCCCGGCCGCCTCCCCAGCCTCAACGCGGTGCAACCGCCTCCCCAGTCGCCTTCCTAGCCGGATCCAGTGTGACCGCCTCCCTGACCCCAACGTGGCGCAGCACGACGCCTCCCCGGCCACCTCCCCATCCTTGACCCGGCATGGAGGTTTGCAGACTATTCAACTCTTTCATACTCTGATTCACCAATTCAACTTTCTGCAATATCCATGCACGCACACTTTACAAGTTCATTAGATGAATGAATTCTTCCATACCACCTTTGCCATTGGCTTATCCAAAGCCCTTGCCTGAAAGACAAGTAAAAAAATATAGATGTCAATGTTCAGAGTTTCTACGAAGCCTAGATTTACCCTTTGCTTATTCTACCGCAGGTAGCCTATGTGAATAGCTCACCTTTCTTTGTCCTGTTGAGCTCACTGAGCAAGAAATCTTAATTTAACATGTATATTAACATTACCCTAATTTCAGTGCCAAGCAGTCAATAATTCTACACAAGCGCATCTATATGCAAGAAGCCACTGCACTTTTGTGACTCCTGCAATATCAATTTATGTTGACCAAGACTGTATGAGCTCAGTGCTCATTTTGGCTACTTTTAAATCATTTTGCTCTATAGTTGCAGTAAAACAATATACAGCTTTGGGATAGTGTGAAACAATATCCAACTGTTTCTAGTGTGGACTAAAATGAAGCTCTTGCACATATATAAAAAACCCAAAATGAATCAAATAAGAAAATAATTCTTGAGTACAGTCATCAAACCACGCTACCACCACTGTGCATCAGTCAGGCATGTGCCCTTTTAGTCTTTAATCTTTATAGTATTTTATACTATAAAAGAATTGTGCAATTTCAATTGCGAGTGGTTCTATTTTATTGAAAGAAATCTATCTTTATTGTGGGAGATTGATGTGGCGATTTGCAATGGCTCTCCATAGGTGAGTTGAATCACTTGGTCGCGCATCTCTCCATATGTGGCAGGCAGTCAAAGAGCTAGGCTTATGGTTTGGGCTCTTCTAAATTCTTAGGGGAAGGGGGGCCCTGAGCTTCAGCCCACCATGACCCTAACAAGGCTCTGCCACTGCATTTATCATTGGTCTAATAATTTTTTGTCATCTTTGTCTTGCAGGATGTATGGGTAGACTTCATACAAAATTCCTTGGCAGATCAGGTCAGTGTACCTGCCCTTTCCTTGTGACTGGGCAGTGATCACACCATTCAACATTCATGCTTGGCACTGATATTTTCTTTGAATGAAATATGAACTCATTTAGTCGTTAGCTTTATATACTATTGCTTATATAACTCAGTCGTAACACAAATTTTCCCCATAAAGCTGTTTAGAATGCATGTAGTAAGCTGTTATTGTACTTACGCGTGCGAAAGTTTGTGTGAAGATACATCAAAGATCAATTGCCGCTAATACTAAAGCTCTGGAATTTGAAGAACCCACAATTGTTTGAGTTTGCTCTTGTTTGGTGGGGAAAAGGATATCTGCAGAAATGAGACATGTTATACCTAAATGTTGCATAGGCATTAGCACACTAGATTAAGAAAATGAACTGCCTTTAAACCATTGGACCTACAATTCATTTTCTAACAACTGAAAGGCATGATACTCTTTTTAATATGAAGTGAAAGATGGAATAAATTAAAGTCTGAACTTTCTGAAAAATGATGAAGGCTTGGAGATATTAAGTGTTGCCAAAGATAATAGATGCATAACAAAACCTTGAATTTAGGCTCTTCAAGATACCATGCATGATGCCAACGATGGCGAGGCAATGCTTGTTGGACAGCATCCAACAAAACTTAGTGAAATCCAACAAAACTTAGCAAAGCTAGCAAACTCTAACGAAACTTAGCAAAATCTAGTTGAACTAGGCCAACTTAGTAAGATCTAGCAAATTTTGCACATTGACGAATTGTGTTTATCTTGAACAGGGTTGGCTTCACATGCTCGAGCCCAAACTCCAGATGGAGAAGCGAACGTGAATGAGTACTTGGCGGGTTCCGGAGGAGCGAGGGGCCACAACTCTCACAATCTGGTGAGGAGTAAGTGGTGCAACGGCGATGAACTTTGCTGTGTATGCATGGATGAACTTGGGTTGTGATGGATGAACTTGTTTGTTATACGAACTCGTGAACTCTGGCAGATGTTTGTGAACTTTGATGAATGAACTTGTGAATTTCGATCAATGAACTTGTGAACTTCGATGAATGAACTTGTGTCATATATGGACTTGTGTGGCGAACTTTGATGGATGGACTTGTGTGTTGTGGACTCCGTTATGGTCTGTGAATGTGGACTTATATGTATTATGCCTGTAAATTTCCTATGAATTTAATCAGGTGCGGGTAGTTCGGTTTGGGGGGGGGCAGTTAAATTCGTCGGCCAGACACGTGAGCCGACGAAATTACTGAGCGCTAGCGTGGCAGGTATATTTGTCAGCCACGTGGGCCGACGAAATTAGGTCACTTAATTTCATCGGCCAACCTTGGCTGACAAAATTACTTGCCCCGTGGCTTTAATTTTGTCGGCTAGTATAAATTCATGGGCAAGCCCACGAAAATAACTTAAATTCGTGGGGGCCTATGAAATTACTTCAATATTTTCGTCCTACTTAATTTCGTCAAAAAATTTCGTCCATACGCCTTCGTGGGTTTTTGGCTATTTTCATGGGTTTTGGGCCTAAGAAAAAATAGTCTTTTCCTATAGTGCCTGCTCACCGGATAGTCCGGTGAGCGGCCAACCTACAGGTCTGCCCAATTTAGTGCTCAACAGTAACGGTGTATGGACGATCAATTTGATCGTTTCTTTATTTGTTTCTATCCAGTGATCGACGATTTGCCACTTCCTCCCTAGTTGTAAAGTCAAGCTAAATGGAATGTCTGCTCAGTCACACCTGATACGCACATAAAGTGTTTTTGAATGGTCTCAGGAGGACAAGCTCCCGGCTTTGCATGTGTTTCATCGTCGCTAGCCGTCCATGGGCTTTCCACGACGACAATGGCGCTAGCTAAACAATTGTTTATACCATTGTAGACACTAATAATAGTGTGGTCTAGGACCTATAATCCTAATATAATATAGAAAACAATTTTGATTAAAGGGTATAATTTGCAAAAGTTTCACTTAGCATGCTGATAAAAAATTCACATCAACTATTAAGATCAAAATCTAAAAGCCAAGATCTAGGTAGATTCATGAGATAATGACACATGCGATGCAAAAGGATTTGACATAACTTAATAGTACACCTATATATGTTTTGAAAATACCACTACTGTATTTGTAAAAGCATAACTCAAAGTAAATACTCCGTCCTAATTTATATGTCGTTTGACTTTTTTGGCACTAAATTTGACCGTCTCGTCTTATTGAAAATATTTGTGAAAATAAAAAAATCAATTCATAGTAAAAGTATATTATATGCTAAATTAAATCATAATGAAAATAAATGATAGTTGTGAAAAATTTTAAGAAGACGACGAACAAATCAAACTTAGTGTCAAAAAGTCAAATAACCTATAGTTGGGATAGAGGGAGTATATAGCAATTATGAAGAGGGAGTATATAGCAATTACGAAAATTGTTTCCTTAACATATCGTATACCAATGACAGTTTGCTACTCCATGAAAATACATTATACAAGTTGTTGGTTTAGATAAAAATTTATACATTATATTGCGATTGAAACCTTGTAATATATCTGTTGAGCACCAAAAGTGCCACGGCCGATTAAAACAACCACAATCGAACCAAATCAATATACTTTTATCGTTTTACTTTTTATCTCTTTTGCTTTACTTTTCCAATCTCCTTTGCTATTTTCTCTACGTCTCGACGGCGACTTGAAGGCATTCTAGGTGGCCTGCCGATCTTAGAGCAACCCTACGATTTCTTCTCCCCAACGGAGTCCCTCCCGGGAGATTGGATCTAGGTTTACCGAGCTCCTAGAAGCTCACCGGATAGTCCGGCGCAAGCTGCCGAACAGTCCAGAGTACACCACCGGACAGTCCGGTGTCTAGCAGAGGCAATCCCAAAGCACGTACTCACTGCATTGAAGGACTTCAACGTTTGTAATATTTGGCCAGGACAGGTGCCAACATATTTTTGGCGACTCTTTTGGGGACAGAAGCTGCAGATCCAAAACAATCGGCTTCAATGGCCGGTATTGCGGAACCATCCAAAGTTACCGCCGACAACATCATCAAGCCCACATTTGAAGAGATTCCTGAAGACGTTCGGCGCCGATTCGAAGAGAGGTTGAAGTTGCAGGTTGAGGAAGATCAAAAGCGCACAAAGCAACGTTAGGAAGAAGAGTCGTAGAAACTTCTTTCTTGTTACGAGAAGAAGGGCTGACATGGAGCGATCACTTAGCTCAAGGTATATAATTATCCACCTTTCGATGATGGAATACATGATGCGGCATCTAGTGTAATTATTTCTTCAAATTTAGATACAAGAATTGCTAGTGCTGTTGATGGTGCCGTTGCTGCTAGTATAAATAATAAGGTTTGATGCTATGGTTAGCAATATTTTTGAAATCGTTGACAAACGTACAGTGCTAGCTTAGTCTACATGTCAGCAATAATTTGAATGTATCTACTTTCAATGTTACTACCGATCAAGGTGCTACTACTAGCTTGGTTCCTGATTTGTCTAATGAGCTTATACCTACGGTCTCTCTTTCTGTTACACCAATACATCATATGCAGAGCCGAACAATTATCGGAAATTTGACTAGTGGAGGGATTCCGACTACTCATGCTAGTACTTCAATGCCACACCCTACTGCTGCATATGCTTCACCAGTTGATACTTTTGGTTCTAGTTCGGCTCCACATATTTCGCATACTATGCTGAGTTATACATCGTATACCACCACACCGCCAGTTACCAATATAATTTCTTTTTCTAAGCCAATGCAGCATCCTTCGGCTAATAAGGTAGAAAGAGACAATTTTAAAGCCAAATTCGTGAGAATTATGAGGGAGTCTTTCGGCTTAGAACCTAAAAATAAAGCTAGAATCTATCAAAAGTCGTATCCTGATAATTATGAGTACATTCCATATCCTCCAGGGTATAAGATTCTTGATTTTGCTAAGTTCACCGGTACAGACAATAGGACCACATCAGAGCATGTAGGCCAGATTTATTATACAACGTGATGAGGCTAGTAGTAGTGTTTTAAGAATAAGATTATTTCCTATGTGTTTATCTGGTACTGCATTTACTTCGTTTATGTCATTGCCTCCCAACTCAATTCATACATGGCAAGATTTAGAGAAAAAATTCCATGATTTTTTCTTTACTAGTGAAACTGAGTTGTGATTGTCACACCTTGCATCGGTTAGGCAAAAACCGAATGAACCTGTCTCTAGATATATTAAAAGGTTTAGAGATATTAGAAATCGATATTTTAGTTTGACACTTAATGATAAGGATTTGGCTGATCTAGCTTGTGATGGTTTATTTGATGTTCGTAAGGAAAAGCTAGACGGGCATAATTTTAGTGATGTTAACCAAGTATTGCAGAAGGCTCTGGCTAATGAAAGCCGGGTTAAGGATAAGAAGTCTAGTCACCCTCTTTACATGCTTGGTCCGATTCTAGCAATTCTGATAATGAAGATCGGGACGTTTATGCTGCTGAATTTATATGGGCTTCTACAGGTAAATCCACTACTTGCGATTCACTCAATCCGATTTCTAAGATCTGGCAAAAGGAGCGTAAATTAAGTTTTGATCTGACTAAGTGTGATAAAATTTTTGATGAGTTATTGAAAGCCGGAAAGATTAATTTGACGCATGCTATACCGCCACTTGATGAGTTAAAAAAAGAAAGCATATTGCAAATGGGATAATTCATTTTCTCATGCGACGAATGATTGAAATGTTTTTCGTCGACAGATTCAAGCAGCAATAGATGATAAGAATTTGACTTTTAAGAGCATGCAAATTGATCAACAACCGCTTCCGATAAATACCATTGACTTGCAGGGTGCAAAGGTGTTGCTTCGGCCTCATCAAGCCGAATCCACCAAAAGAAAGAGTGTAATCATCGAAATAGAGAAGCCAGAGCCCCTGACGAAAGATAGTGCACAGCTGATGCAGAAGGCATTGAGGCTTGGGGCAAAGGCCAACCCAAAGCAGAGGAGTCTACGAGGCCCGGACTATCCGGTGGCCTTCACCGGACTGTCCGGTATACCTCGTCGGACTGTCCGGCAACTGCCACCGGACTGTCCGGCCGCTCCAGGGTTCGTGGAGGAAGCTCCAGGGCTGAGGAAAAGAATAAGAAGAGGCTGAGTTTTGCAGAACTATTAGCCAAATACGAGAAGGAAGGAGCTACCATGAAGGATAAGTTAGGTAACGATGCAACTTCAAGGTCTTCACATGTGGGTAATGTGCAACCAAGTGCAGTAAGTAATTCTTCTATTGCAACAAGTTATCCATTAGGGCCAACTTCGTCTTGGTCTTGACCACATGTTTACTATTGTCCAACTTCTCCTTATGCTAATACATGGTTGCATCCATATTATCCTGCTTCATATCTTTATTTTGGACCGATTAGTAACAGTCTGGTCAAAGATGTGCCCACTGTTCCAAATATTCAGGTAAAGAAGAGTACACAAGGATCCGAATGTATATGGCCGAGGTGGTGCCCCTTAGGCTTATCTCATACGCAGAAGAGAAAGCTTCAGCCTTTGTGTCAACAAGAATTGAAGGAACAGCAAGCAGAGGTGATGATGCCTGTAAAGGAAGCGCGCGCTACTAAGCAGGTATGGAGTCCCAAGAAGATTGTTTCAACGTCACCTTAAGCTAGTCAAGATTTGTGGCCGATAATAGCTTTTATCGCCCTTAGCGTGAGATATGGCCGATGTATTTGTTAATCATCGTCGTCAGATATTTTTGGTGCAAAAGATTGCTTTTGGCTCTGGGCCTTCGCCAAAAGACATGGGGGCATATGTTGAGCACCAAAAGTGGCAGGCCGGCTTGGTTGCCATGCAGTGGTCGGACAGTCCGGTGCTACCGGACTATACCTGATGGTCCGGTATACACGAGTCCGAACGGAATCCACGGATTGTCGTGATACGGTTGGATTCTGACTTGTACAATGGGTAAGACCATCCCTCCCTATAACTATAAAGGGCCACGGCCGATTGAAACAACCATAATCGAACCAAATCAATCTACTTTTATCGTTTTACCTTTTATCTCTTTTGCTCTACTTTTCCAATCTTCTTCGCTGTTCTCCCTGCGTCTCGACGGTGACTTAGAGGTGGCCTGCCAATCCTAGAGCAACCATACGATCTCTTCTCCGTGATGGGTCCCTCCCGAGAGATTGGATCTAGGTTTACCGAGCTCCCAGGAGCTCACCGGACAGTCCGCCGTTGCCAGACAGTCCGGTGTACACAGCCGGACTGTCCGGCGTCCAGCAGAGGCAATCCCGAAGCGCGTAATCACGGCATTGAAGGACTTCAACGTTTGAAATATTTGGCCAGGATAGGTGCTAACAATATCTACATTGAAACTTTACTTGTATGGGTTGTACTTTTATAGAAACTATAAAAGAGCGAGTTTTTGCAATACCGTTTTTCACCTAACAAAAACATTTATACCCCTAACATTGGCCCCACTCGTCAGGTTGGAAAAGATTGGAAAAAGTTGCAAAGGGCATATAACTGATAAAAGGAAAATATTT
The DNA here is from genome assembly GCA_030272315.1 of Paspalum vaginatum. NCBI lineage: Eukaryota > Viridiplantae > Streptophyta > Magnoliopsida > Poales > Poaceae > Paspalum > Paspalum vaginatum. The sequence goes on along the minus strand of CM059018.1, from coordinate 29,086,220 downwards.
CTGTCATTTAGTCCTTTATTTTCTCACGTCATTTTGTACTCGTATCCACCAGATAATTTACATGTCTTAAAATTAATGAAAAAAGAAGGACATCAATCAAGCTGGTTTCCTTATTAATTTCTTATTTTTCTTCTCCTTTCCTCCTTACTTGATTGCTGGCCGGTAAGTTCTTTTCTCGTTTCGACGTTTTAGATTTACCATGGGCATGCTGCATGTACTTCTACGCTAGAAAAAAAAAAGAGTAAGTATGTTGAAGCCCTGGACTTATCGTGGAGTTTGCAAACACCAATCCCACAAACCAGAATACTAGATAGAGACCGGACACCTTAACTTCAAAACCATACACATTTCCCCTCCCCACCACCATTTCAAAGTAGTTCCATTGATGTGGAAATACGCACTCGTACCATTAATTCTCTCGTCAGGCGACTCCTACCGACAGTCATTGGATTCCTGTTCTCACACAGCTTGGTGTTTTGGCAAAGAAGCTAGGTTGCTACAGTTCAAAAAAAAAAGAAGCTAGGTTGCCTGAACAAGTGGGCGGGGGACCTCTGAGAGGCTGAATGAGGGTCCAAGCTTAGATAAGAATACGTATTGTATATCTTTTTAGAGACCAAAGTGATAAGACCGACGCCACCTCTTCTATCACATCTTCTATCTACTATTTCAACTGCTTTCTCTCTATGTAAATAGTATCGCTACAGTGTCGTTTTGCACTGTACATGACCATTTACCCGGTCCGCTAGTCTAAGCGACCAAAAATAATCTTGTCTTCTAAACTTCTAAATTTGGAACTCAATGTTTATCGTTGCTTGCGCGGAAAAGGTGGTCCACTGCGATTCGGCCGAGAAGCGTGGTTGGTTAGCAATGCGTACATCATCTTCCCCAACATCAATCCAAATCTTCCACTAGTGAAACGCCACTCCGCGTGGATGAAACGACGCTCCGCAGAGGAGATGAAGGGCCGGCCAACAAGCTTGAGGAGAAGCTTCGTAGACTGAGAGGTCGAATCAAGTACTACTACGTCCTACCGGTTCTCTTTTTTGTTCTGCTGCTGAATTCTGGGACGACAAGTGCATTCCTTGGTCCAACTTGTGCAGCAGCTCGAGTGAAAGTTGTCCTGATCGATGGGTGGCCTTGGTGCGGTCCACGCGCGGCCAATGGAATTTGGAGTGAGACAGTTGGCCGACAACAATCGGTGCACTGCTTCAGGTCAATTCTTCAGCTCTCCTCTCATTGCCTCTTTTTTCAACAAACACAGCAGAATCTCACTCACCAGCTTGCCTATCATGCTATCCTAGCATCTAAATTTCAAACTTATTTTTATGAAAAATGCTCCAATAGTCCCTTTTTTTCATTTTGCACGAATCTTAAAGCTAATCTTATTTGGCGGGCTCACGCTGAAGGGATAAGGTTCCAAGATCCTCACAGCTGATAAGGTTCCAAGATCTTATTTGGCCCTATTAGGTGATAAGGTTCCAAGGTGATGGATAGGGAGTTCAGTTGTCTTGTTTATGTTCACCCACGGTGTCAGGTTAGTGAATCACCAGCGTCAGTTGTGTTACTAATTTAAAAGTAATTTATAAGTGTATGAGTTTATTTAATAAACAGCAATGATGGACACAATTGTTTACGTTGAGTCACAATGCCTGCAGTGTTCATGAGGCATATGCCTTTAGTGTTGGAAGAATATGTATCTAAAATTGGTTTGCATTTAGCTTTGAAGGCAGATGGTTCAGCCAGTTACGAAGGAACATGGGGATTTTTCAGTTATACAATTGAGGATTTGAGGTAATCTCAGTCAGTTGTCCATAAACTACTTGTTTTAACATGCGAGCCTTATATCACAGCTCTGTTGTTGAGAGATTGCTAGTCATTGATGACTGCTATCATCTGAGTTCCATTAGTAGCTTCCAGTCAGATGTTTGAACAGCAGATTGAACAAAAACAAACATAAAGGTAAGGAAACCACTTTACTGGCTGGTCATTAGTTGAAAAAAATCAAGAACCCCTCACTAGTCGTAACATGTCCTCTTTCTGTTGACCTGTTATTGCAGGATAGTTGTGCAGTTTTGGAACTAACCATTTGCCTGTGGGGAGCCATGTTGAAACAAGGATCAGCAGAATTATACATCAGTTACCACATTCAGGACAATATACAACACCATATCTCGCCTGAAGCAAACGAATTAATTTCACTGCCCGAACATGGTGGGTAGGCCAAAGATAGTCTTATCACTGTTGTTGTCGCCAAGTTTAGGATGTGTGTAAGATCTTGTTAATCTGAACTATAATTGTTAAAGGCATTCTTGTGCAAGTCATTTATGTTTTTTTGGTTTCTTATTTCTATATCGAAAATTGTTCGATTCACCCTAAAATTACAAGGGAGTTTACCATTTGCTTTGAAAGATTGAAACTTGTATTTATGGAGCTCTGCATTGTCAAGTGTATCTCAATTGTAAGCAAGTTATTATGTGTCCGTTCCACAGTTGTAATATGTGACTATTTCGCCTTTGCTTTCTACCAACCATGTGTTCACCATGATTTTTAACTTTCTGTTGATGACATGCATACTGGAGTCTAGCTGGATACATGTAGATTCAAGGAGCAAGTGATATCACGGATCATGCCAACTCAAGCTGCAGGTTTAGGCTCTGTATGTGAATAAAACACAACTGATCCTGATAACGCGTTCTTGGAAGCAAAAGCTACTAATGATATCTGGATACGGCATTTGAATGTTACATCCTGTGAGGAGCAGTACGGAAAATGTAAGTTACATCAGTGTGAGGAGCAGTACAGAAAATGTAAGTTCCGTCGAGCGATCATGAGGAGTTTTTTTGTTTTTGCTATAAAAGGTAAATGAATGAAATATTATCTGCCAACTGCAATCGATGATCATATTATGCAGTTGCCAAGCTTTCTCCGAAGGAACCAAACCCGCAGACCGCCCTGTGATGATACCGATGCTGCTTTGTTCAGAGCGAGCACAGTTGTCACGGTGGGAAATGGAAGGAAGACTAATTTCTGGTCGGACTATTGGCTTCAGAGCAAAGCTCCTATGGACATCGCCCCCTCCCTGTACCGTCTAGCCTTAATTGGACAAGAGGGTTGTGGAGGATGGATTCGGTGCAACATATGGCAGAATTTGTCAAACTTTGGGACCTGATTCAGGAGGTTCAGTTGTCAGATGCTGTGGACATCATCAAATGGAAGTGGTCAACGGATGGGATTTTCTCCTCAAAATCAGCTTACATGATGCAGTTCAATGGCTCTACTCGATCATCCAATGCTGATCTTATTTGGCGGGCTCACGCTGAAGGGAAGCACAAGTTTTTTGGCTGGCTGTTAGCTTCGGCCAAGATCCTCACAGCTGATAACCTACAGAAGCGTCACTGGCCGTGTAACCCAGTATGCGTCTTGTGAGATCAGCAACCTAAAACTGCGTCTCACATTTGCTCGCACTGTCCTTTTGCACTTGAAGTTTGGGAACATCTTCTGCAGTGGATCGGGGGTAGCCTTCCATCGTCAATGGACTCTCAGAACGTCGGCGACTAGTGGGAGATGTGCTTGAGAAACAAATCGAAAGATCAGAAGTGCACCTTGGCGGCTTTTCTGTTGTATACTTCCTGGAACATTTGGAAGGAGAGGAATAGACGCATTTTCGATTGCAAATCTTCCTCCCCGTTAACTGTGTTCAACCTTACTAAAGATGAGATGATGCTCAGGAAGATTGCATGTGGGCATCCGTGGAGGGAGTAGTTAGTAGCTCCATGTGTCCTCTTTTGTTTCTCTTGCTTCTGAGTCGCTTTGTCCCCTATGTAACAATGTAATTGTTGTACCCTAAACTGCTTTCTTCTTCTTAGTGAATGGGCAGTGCTCCTGCCGTAATTTTTCAAAAAAAAAAAAAGCTTTCTCTGAACAGAAATATGAGTTGCCCTACCAGGTGCATAAGGACCTGCACGGTATGTTGGAACCTGCACAAAGTGAAACAAACACTCAGATATGATATTAAACCATGATGGAACATACCTATTACATCAAGAACCAAACATTCAGAAATGTACATACCCTCCATGGACCAGTACGCTTATTGTGGTTGCCTTTGCTGCATATACTACACTTAATTCTCCGTGTTTCGTAAAACGCTTTAATCCTCTTCCCATCTATGTCCTGTTTAGTTGGACTCTTGCCAATTTTTCTAGGTGCACCTTTGCTTTTAACGAGAAGTAGGCCACGAAGTGACTTGAGTAGAAAAATGACAGGTTTCATTCTCCGGTTTTGCTGACCTGACCTATTATATTCAGACATATGCTTTTTTGATATTATATATGCCTCCCAAATAACCTGTTAACCTGCAGAACTCATCATGGTTGGTTGAAGCAACATCAAATGCTTCAGCCCCCAACTTAGTAAGGTTGTTGTACCTTTCTCGCTTAGTTGAGCAGACGAATTTATTACTCTCGCTCCTAGAAGGTATGCCACCCTTTGCATCCTTGCAGTGTCGCCTTTGCATCCTAGAAGGTCAAAGTCATTTTTTTTTGGAAGGACATGTCAAGGACAATTGAAACAACTTTATAACTTCTTGCAAATGAGAATAGTGAGGAGCTCTTCTTCTTCTAAAAAAATTAAGAGCTCCTATTTCCTGAATTACATATTTAGGCTGAAAGTTTGATCATTCCAAAAAAAAAAATTTAACCTGAAGTCTGGGGCATTCAACAGCAAAGAGAAATAACATGTGTAATTTAACGATACGCCAATAAACTCACTTCCTGCCTGCAGGCTAAGATGCATACCACTCCTACTCTCTTAGTTCTTTATAGTATACTACCTCCAGTTCTTTTTATATGTCGTCTGCCAATACAAAAATCAACTAAACTGCGTCATATAAAAACATCCGGAGGGAGTACTAAGTAAGATGCATAGACGTAAGAAAACTGATTGTTTACAAATCCAATGAACAAAGAAATTGCCAGCAGTTTAGTTACTCTATTACCTATAAGGGGTACTAAAATTTTTTCAGCGTCTCACTGTCAGATCAGGATCGCACACAACAAATTTCATACCTTGCGGCACCGCCGTCCTAGGGACAAGATGAACGAAGCCGCCTCCTTTGCCCGCCGCTCGAGCCGCCGGCTGCCGCGTTGTCCCTCCTTTAGCCGCCGCGATGCCCCTCCGCTGGTCTCCGCTCGGCTCGCGTCGTCGTCTGGCACGCTGCACCGTCGCGAGGGGAACCTCACCTCCCTGTGCCGCCTCCGCTAGTGCAGTGCCGCCCGTCTGGAGGAAGCGAAGGTGAGGGCACGCGGAGTGCCTGGCGGCGCCGCGCCGGTCATCCGGAGGAGGTGAGGCGACGGCGACAGCACGCACAGTGCCTGGCAGCGCCGCGCCGCCCATCCGGAGGAGACGGCTGCCCTCCGCGTCGATCTACACTAACCATCGGTGCTCTCCCTCTCCGCCCGCCTGGATCCAGCGCGCTGTGCCAGAGGAGCCCGGCCGTCGGGACGGGGCTGCAGCGACGACTCCCAGGAACGGAGGAGTTCAGGCCCGAGACTTCGTTAGGACCTGGGCTGGACTGGGCTTTGGGTTGGATAGGGTAGGGCCCTAATTAATCCAGGCGAAATTAATTAATTTAATTACTCAGGGTTTGCTTTAAGATTCGTACAAATTGAAAAAAAATCCATTGGAGCATTTCCCCATTTTTATCTAGAACATGGATACGGTGTTTTGCACATCCCGTCTCGCTAGTGAGCTGAGCCTCACACGCTGACGTGCCAGACAGCACAGCAGCTTTGCTTGTCTCCTTGGCAGCGCAGAATCCGACTACTGTACTACAGCTTCCAAATCACTACTAACTAGCCGAGCGCCCGCGCGTTGCGCAGGCATCAGCGCACCAGGTCCGGCGATTGCAGCGCGTGGGGGTCCGGCAAGGGCGGAACGGCGTGTCTGAGCGCGGGGTTGGCGGGGGCAGCGCAGGGTCCGGCGAGCGCGAACAGGCTATGCATGGGTCCAGCGGGGGCCGGGCAGCGCCCTCGGTCCGCTTGGCGGCGCAGCGCGAACGGCTCGTTGTCGCCGCCAGCGGCGGTGCGGCGCAAGAGGCACGGACGTACTTTTCCGCGCCTCGGCAGCCTCCCGCGGCTCCTTCCCCAGCGGCGCCCCGCGGCTCAGCCCCTGGCTGGCGGCCCGCGGTCTCCTACGGCTCCTTCCCCGGCCAGCGCCCAACAGCCTCCCGTGTCTCCGTCCCCGGGTGTCCCCTCGGGTGTAGCAGACAGGAGGAGGAGGAAGAGGCGAAGGACGGCGCGGGAGCGCTGGGGAGGGAGAGAGTGGCGGCCGTGGGGAAGGGGCGGCAACGACGCCGCGGGGACAGGTGCGGGGGGAGGCGGCCTCCGGCGGCTCCTTCGCCGGCTGCGCCCAGCGGCCTTGCGCGCCTCCGTCACTGGGTGCAACGGACAGGAGGAGGATGGTGCGCAGCGCCCGACCGCGCGCGGGGGTGGGAGCTGCGCGACGGTGGCGATGGAGGCAGGGCGTGGGGATGGGTGGGGGGTGGCAGTAGAGTGCACGGGTGAGATATTGGCACAGAGGACTGTAGGACTGTAGCTCGGAGGAGCGTTTCAGGCCGTCGGATGCTCGGATTGGACGGCTCTCGCCGGGTAGGGCACCGCTAGACTGTTCGGCAAGAAACAGAGACTAGGTACTGATCCCTGTCCACCAGCAGCAAGGCAGCATGGTGCATGGTCCGAATTCTTTCCCTCGGGCAAACAAATGTGAAAGGCAAATGTAAGCTGTACGCGCGCATAGTAGTATATCGGGAAGGAATTAATTGGTAAAATTCTAGGCTCCCGCTGATAGGCGTCCATCTTTGACTGCAGCTTCACAGCAATGCTTCGAAGCTCTTATTATACGGGAGTGCCGGTAGCGCCTTCCCAGCGCCACGGCCTCCCACCCCGCTTTCAGCTCTACCACCACCACGGCCAGTGGCTCCCACCGCCTCGCCGGCGCTGCCCGTTGCTGACTGAGGCAACGCTTACTTATACTATCGGCCCTTTCCAACCGCCATTCACAGCCGTCTGAACGACGGCGCCTTTGCCATCGGTCTCATCCATCGCCTCATCTGCCATCTCCGCTGTGCCGACTACCACTCGCAACCCTCCCCTTTACCACTGGAGGTGAAGGGGGAGCTCGTCGCCGGTGGCCCCCTCCCCTACCCCAACCCTAAACTCTAATCAAAACCAGTCGTCCCCGCCACCGCCGCTGGCAACCTCGCCGGCACGCCACTCCACCCCACGTGCTGTGCGCTAGGGGTGACGCGTGTCCACGCACAGCTACCCCTAGAGACGCACATCAAATGAGATTTTCGGCCATGCTTTGCTCTCCCATTCAGCTTGACTACGCCACCAAGATGGCTAATCACGGGGAACCTCATCTGTCAAGTGTGAAGTCAGGGCTTTTTTTCTTCACTTTGAACCTTTTTTCCCTATCACATCCGTTTCCTTTCTACACTTGGGGCAGTGCAAAGATCGGTCATTTTCGCTCCCGTGGTTACATAGAAACGTCCCATCAAACTTGTCTGAAATAGCCAGCAGCAAATGGGAACTTTGGCTTTGATGGCACAAAAGAAAAATGTTAATTATATTCATCCGCTTTTATTCCCGGGGCGTGGAGAAGCAGAAGCCGAACGCTTCATGACTAAAGCCAGGTGACCACATTAAAGTGAAACCAATGCACCCTTAATCTATTGGTACAGTATGCAATCATTTGTGCAACAACTAACAAGCCTCAATTATTACAACTATAAAAGGGTATATGATGCCCGCCCCACCAAATGGGTAACCAGCCGATCTTTATTAGAATGAATAGTTCTGTTGTCATCCAGGAATAAGAATCTTTGAAGTAAGTTGTGGCTGATGGCAGCTTTATCACTATATTTATCTCCTCATTGTTTCAGTGAGATAGCATTTGAATTATATATACTTTCTGGAGGTTGCTATGGAATCAGGCAGAGGCACGAATGAGCAGAACAGTTCAAAAATATTGGACAGCATCGGCTTGAATTAGAAAATTCTTCAAATTTCTGCTACTGGGGAGCAAAAGCAAGTCTTTGTTTCTTCTCCAATCTCCATTAATGCCGACTTCCGTGGAGCTGTCAGAGAATATCCTTTAAGAGTTAGGGAATATGCTAGAAAAAAACAAATTTCTCTAGGCCTTCGTTCCTTGATAAAAGAAAAACGTTAAAATTCTACAAAATAAAAGGTCCTTTTGAGACTGCTTGGAACAATGGATTTACTGTCTAAAATTACTGTTTATGACTTATTACATATAAAGGAACTACTCTTATATGATGTTAAACCTCATATAAGAGTTATAACCTCAGCGCTGTTATCTGGTTTTCCTGCATTCTATAAAGGGCATTTCAACAATTTATCTACTGTATAATACTCCATCCGTATTTAAATGTAAGTCATGGTTGACTTTTATCGAAAACTTCAATCCCTCATCTTATTCAAATAATAATAATTTATAATTTATTTTGTTGTGATTTGTTTTATCATTGTAAAGAGTTTGAACATGACTTTTTTTATATGTTTACACAATTTTTAAATAAGACAAGCGGTTAAAGTTATGGGAAAAAATCAACTACGACTTATATTTAAATACAGATGGAGTACTTGTTTTGTTGTAACTGCGCCTAACAATAGTTTACATGTCTTTTCATTCATTATTCCCATATATACTCCAAAAAGAAGCGCTATAATTTACCAAACTTCTGCACGCATGCACCTGATTTTTTTCTTTACCTTTTTTTTGCAATTATTATGAATAGAATAACTCAAATGCATGAGGAAAAAAATGTACCTAGAAGGCTAATGAGTAATGATAGACGTTTCCAAGTTAGTTAAGGCCAGTTATTTTGAAATATGCTAGCGAAAATACTAGTACAGAGTATAAACCTTTTCCGAAAATTTGCAATAAATAAAGCATGTCATGCCGATTCAAGAACATGAAATCATGTGTCATATGCAAGATGAATGATGGTTCAACACCAGTGCGTCTACAAATTTCTTGTTTTGTGCTCTGCGTTGCTTGCGTATACATTTCTGAAAAGAAAACAAACTTTTTTTTGGGGTTCACTAGCTAAATTTACAATCTAAATTATCACAGTCATCAGATTATCAACCCTGAATTACGAAACCTGTACCCATGAACTATCTAAACAAATCAGACAAAACACTGCATAGCCATGTTAAAAGCTGGTTTCAAATGGTTATTTTCTATTGTTTTAAAACAATAAAACTTTGTTTAATCTCTATAAAGGTACAATGAAGTCATTTTAAATAAAAAATAAAACTTGTACCTAATATTTTCTACAAATATAATATATCAATTCACACTCTATCTAGAGATTTTTAGAACTTATTTTTCCCTACTTCTAATGGTCCATTTGGAGCAAAGAGGCATAGGTATAAATAAATTCCAAATGTCTTCAAATAGAGCATCAATAGATAGATTATATTTTTAGAAAATATTGTAAATATTATTTTTTTTAAAATTTAAAATAAATTAATTATCAGTTTTTGGATGTTAAATAGTAGATTTTTATTATTTTAAAAAATATGAAACTCCTAATATTGTTTCCAACAGGTTCCATAATTTAGGGTTAAAATCAGACCAACGTGGCAATTTAATGTTGTAAAATGGACTTTTCTAAAATTAAATATGAATAAATATAGGTCATAAATGTAACTGTGAGAGGAAGAGAAGTTATCGGTAGGCTAGCAATAGGATATATGTAGCCCAACTTTTGTCATAGCCATCGCTTTCTTGAACATTCATGTTAAAGTTGAGCTCTCCAATGATTGAACTCTAGTTGACAATATATATTGTCCTAATCTGAACTGAGTTTAGTTGGGTCAGTTTTTTTTCCTGAAACCTATCCACCTAGTTTGGCAAAGATGCCATGTTTCTTTTCTTAATTTGTTCTAGAAATGAATAACTATATTCTTTAGTGGCATGAGTCATGCCCATCAACACCGATGCATCTATAACGACGACCATGAAGATTTCCTGATTTAGTCTCTTAAATAGATTCTTGTGATGGAACCTCCCCTGTCCAGGTAAAGTTTTCGAGTTGATACGTTTGCTCACATTTATCTGAATTTAATCTAGAAATTAACGGTTTGTGCGACAACAAAGTGTCAGTTGTAACTTCGTCAATCTTAAGATACGTTGTTTGTATTTGTGAGCGTCTACATGTAATTAAAAAAAAAGGAGCCGCACTAAAAGCCAAAATGGCTTGAAAAAAACGCGAAGCCAACAGGCCTAAAAAAATACTTCAGCCAAATTTGTTTTCCACATTTTCAACTACAAACATCTTATCAAACCATGTTGGGTGTTTAAGATCTCGTGTTAGCTGTTAAGGAGTAATGTTTTAAAACGAAAATAGTGGTTAGTATGGGAAGTGATCTCGAGTCAACGGATATACGAGTTGAATTTGGAGAGGGCACACATGGAAGATGGCGACATAGTCAATCTGGGGTAGAGCAGGATTTGTGCAATTACCTTTTTTATTTATCTTTGTCAATTTCATGATAGCCCCTAAAAACACAATGATTTTCGTCTATAAATACCCCTCCAAACTGTGCTTCGGTATTCAGCTTCCACCACTCGCTCCAACAATCTCGCTGCGCTGCTCCCTTGCTCACTTCTCCCCTTCCCACCGCCCACGATCCGATCTCTCACATCCCCACCGGTCTTCAGCATCAGATCCGTGGCCTGTACCTGTACTTGGTACTTTCTTATCAAATCATTACTGCAGAAAGATAATAAAAATAAATAAAAAGAGAATTCGAAGCTCTGCTTCCTATACTGTTTCTTGCATCGAATCTGCGTCCTACTAGTTCTGTTCGTGTGGGTTGAGTTCTTGAATCGAGTCGAGCGAGTGGTGGTTCTTGGGGGTGGTGTGGGATGGCGGGGAAGCTGGAGAAGATGGCGTCGATCGACGCGCAGCTTCGGATGCTGGCGCCGTCGAAGCTATCCGAGGACGACAAGCTGGTGGAGTACGACGCCCTCCTCCTCGACCGCTTCCTCGACATCCTCCAGGACCTCCATGGCGAGGACCTCCGCGAGATGGTAACACGAAATCTTTCTTCACCCTTTCCTTCCTTCTATCCTGGATCCACCTCGTGTGACCGGTCTCTGTTCCGGATCAGGCTATTGGCACTGGTTTATGCGCAACCTTATTATTTTAAGCGGATGGCTTGGGCAGTTCGAGTGAAGCTTGATCCTGAACACTGACTGGATTAATAATTTAAGTTGGAATGTAGAACTTACTCTTAGAGAGCAACAGGTGTTGGATGATTTATCTGTTCACTTTTCTCTCTTGGACGCTGTTCTTTATTTTTGGATTCCCGATTGCTATTATGAGTGCTTTAGAACATCTAGTGGGGGCACTAAATGGAGTTGGGATGTTCACTTTACTTCCTGCTATAAGTTTGAGAATCGATTAGTACTTAAACGTTTGGAGTATTCCCTTGCAGGATTGTGTTAACTGGATTTGACCTTTTGACTGTACAAGTCAAATTCAAGTTGATCTTGTTTACTAACTGGAATGATAAACAAACTTGTGACTTGATTAAACAGGCTATACACTTTATTACAACCAACCATCTCACTTTAGTTTATTACAACCAACACTCTCCTTTAATGAGAAAAGGTATGCAGGTCTCCTGCATTTCCTGAGAAAAAAAAAAGTAGGAACACCTAGATTTTCCCCATGTATCCCACGGGAAGAATTATGGTTGGCAAAAGTCCAAGAGTGATTACTGATAACTGATATTGAGTTGACTTTAATTAACTCTTTCTGTAACACTATGTTTCGGAAGATGAACTGATTGACTTAGTTGCAACTCTTGTGTGTGCTTAGGAAATGGACAATTTTCATATTCCTTGTGATTAGAAACAAACTTTTTGCTGTTGTTGCCATGATCTGCTAAATTTAAAATTGTTTCTCTCTGCTCTGTAGGTTCAAGAGTGCTATGAGGTCGCTGCCGAGTATGAAAGAAAGCATGACTCAGAAAAGCTCGATGAGCTTGGAAATATGTTGACAAGCTTGGACCCCGGTGACTCAATCGTAATGGCTAAAGCATTCTCACACATGCTTAACTTGGCTAACTTGGCTGAGGAAGTCCAGATTGCTTATCGGAGGAGAATCAAGCTCAAGAAGGGGGACTTTGCTGATGAGAACTCAGCACTGACTGAGTCTGATATTGAGGAAACTTTTAAGAGGCTTGTAGTTGACCTTAAGAAATCACCAGCTGAGGTTTTTGATGCTCTGAAGAACCAGACTGTTGACCTGGTTTTGACTGCACATCCGACACAATCAGTGAGGAGATCACTGCTCCAGAAGCATTCAAGGTGAGTCATGGAAACAATGATTTGAAATCTAACACAAACTCATGACATAATTATATTCTCTAATGGACTTGATTGCAAATATAAATCTAGGATAAGGAATTGTTTGGTTCAACTGTACTCTAAGGACATCACACCAGATGAAAAACAGGAGCTTGACGAGGCTCTGCAGAGGGAGGTAATACGTTGGATCTGTAGTATGAGAATTAGACTTGTGTTTTATCTAAGGCAGCTCCTTCTACATGATAAATTTCTTCGGCACTGATTTATGCAAACCATGTGTTGCTATTATCAGCATATATGTGTTTAAAATTTTTATCAGCCTGAGGCTCTACATACCATTGATTTTGTTCTTGTACACCACCTAAGTTGGTACATCGCTGATACAGTATTGACTTTGACTCCTTATTTTCAGATCCAAGCAGCCTTCAGAACTGATGAGATCAGAAGAACCCAGCCGACTCCCCAAGATGAAATGAGGGCTGGTATGAGTTACTTCCATGAAACAATATGGAAAGGTGTTCCAAAATTTTTACGCCGCCTGGATACTGCCTTGAAGAACATTGGAATCGATGAGCGTGTGCCCTATAACGCCCCTCTCATTCAGTTCTCTTCTTGGATGGGAGGAGATCGCGATGGTAAGGAAGGGCCGACTTTATATTGTTCTCTGCAACCCATTGCTATGTTATTTGCATCCTAATGCCTTTAAACAATTCAGGGAATCCAAGAGTGACACCAGAGGTTACAAGGGACGTCTGTTTGCTTGCCAGAATGATGGCTGCAAATTTGTATTGCTCACAGATTGAAGATCTCATGTTTGAGGTACTAATGAATTGATTACGTCATTTATCTGTTGTTATACTTATGTGATCTAATGAGTGACAATCTGTTCAAATTCATGCAGTTGTCTATGTGGCGGTGCAATGATGAACTTCGGGCACGAGCAGATGAATTACACCAGTCATCAAAGAAAGATGCGAAGCATTATATAGGTAAGTTGGCATTAGCAGTTAACACCATTTGCCATTTACATTTTTTTTCAGAATTTCAGATGGTAGGTGGCTACTTGGCTGTTCCTAAAACCGACACAGTATTATGGAGGCTAAAACTGTTGTTTCCTTCTGTATAGAGTTCTGGAAGAAGGTTCCTTCAAGTGAGCCATATCGGGTTATACTTGGTGATGTGAGGGACAAGCTTTACAATACACGTGAGCGGGCACGCCAGTTGTTATCCAGTGGATATTCCGACATTGCTGAGGAATCTACTCTCACCAATGTTGAGCAGGTCAACTATTGATCGAAGAACCTTAGAACTGCAGCAATTGAATTTTGTTTTTTCTTCTTTAGAACATTTTTGGATTCATCGTTGATCTGAGAAACTTTCTTCTTGCAGTTCTTAGAGCCTCTGGAGCTATGCTACAGGTCTCTCTGTGCTTGTGGTGACCGTGTAATTGCCAATGGAAGCCTTCTTGACTTCTTGCGCCAAGTTTCTACCTTTGGACTGTGCCTTGTGAGGCTTGACATAAGGCAAGAATCTGACAGGCACACTGATGTCCTTGATGCCATTACTACCTACTTAGGAATAGGATCATACCGTGAGTGGTCTGAGGAACGCCGTCAGGAATGGCTCTTGTCTGAACTCAATGGGAAGCGTCCATTGTTTGGTCCAGACCTGCCCACTACTGATGAGATTGCTGATGTCCTAGACACATTTCGTGTTATAGCTGAACTTCCTGCTGACAACTTTGGAGCATATATTATTTCTATGGCAACAGCTCCATCTGATGTACTTGCTGTTGAGCTTCTCCAGCGTGAATGTCATGTGAGGACACCACTTAGGGTTGTTCCACTGTTTGAGAAATTGGCTGATCTCGAAGGTGCTCCAGCTGCACTGGCTAGATTATTCTCTGTAGATTGGTACAGGGAAAGGATTAATGGCAAACAGGAGGTCATGATTGGCTACTCAGACTCGGGTAAGGATGCTGGGCGTCTCTCAGCAGCATGGCAGCTGTACAAGGCTCAGGAGGAGCTTATAAAAGTCGCTAAGCAATTTGGGGTAAAGCTGACGATGTTCCATGGACGAGGTGGTACCGTTGGAAGAGGTGGAGGCCCCACTCATCTTGCCATTTTGTCTCAGCCACCGGACACAATCCATGGATCCCTCAGGGTCACTGTCCAGGGCGAAGTCATTGAACAGTCCTTCGGTGAGGAGCATCTGTGCTTCAGGACACTACAGCGTTTCACAGCTGCTACTCTTGAGCATGGCATGCATCCACCAATTTCCCCGAAACCAGAATGGCGTGCTCTGCTTGATGAGATGGCTGTGGTAGCAACAAAGGAATACCGGTCCATTGTCTTCCAAGAGCCACGCTTTGTCGAATATTTCCGCCTTGTGAGTACTTCATTTCACCAATTCACCTTCATCAGATTGCTTGAATATATACAGCTAAATTCTGATGATCTTCTCTTCAAATGTTATGTTATACTTTTGCCTGCCACACTGAAATACCTGAAGGTTAAACATACAGTACAGTCAGGGTGCTAAGTAAAAAAGTGCATTTTTTAGGTGGACGCTAACGCTACCTTTAGCATAAAGTAATTATCTTTGTAATGTTCATGTTAACAGGCAACACCTGAAATGGAGTATGGAAGGATGAACATAGGCAGCAGACCATCCAAGAGAAAGCCAAGTGGTGGGATCGAGTCTCTCCGTGCCATCCCGTGGATATTTGCATGGACACAGACTCGCTTTCACCTCCCTGTTTGGCTGGGTTTTGGTGCCGCTTTCAAGCACATCCTGGAAAAGGACATTAGGAACCTCCATATGCTCCAGGAGATGTACAATGCGTGGCCGTTCTTCAGGGTTACAATTGATTTAGTTGAGATGGTGTTCGCCAAGGGTGACCCAGGCATCGCCGCCTTGTATGATAAACTCCTTGTTTCATCAGAGCTCTGGCCTCTTGGGGAGAAGCTGAGGGCAAACTATGAGGAGACCAAACGTCTTCTCCTTCAGGTTCGTGCACCAGTTAACAAAAAACTGAATTCGTGTTTCAATTCATACAACAACCATATGTGGATATTAGAATTCTCTATTGTCAAAAATTGATGTGATTGGCTACTTGAAATTTCAGGTTGCTGGACACAAGGATCTTCTTGAAGGGGATCTGTACCTGAAGCAGCGTCTCCGCCTCCGTGATGCGTACATTACCACAATGAATGTCTGCCAAGCCTACACAATGAAGCGCATCCGCAACCCAGATTACCATGTCACACTGCGCCCCCACCTGTCCAAGGAGATCATGGACTGGAACAAGCCGGCTGCAGAGCTCGTGAAGCTGAACCCGACAAGCGAATACGCGCCAGGGCTGGAGGACACCCTCATCCTGACCATGAAGGGCATTGCTGCTGGGATGCAGAACACTGGTTAAGCGAAGAAATGATCTGCTGGAGTGGACGCCACTTGCACCTCAAGTGTTCCTTGAATCTTATTGCTCTCGGCAGAATATTTTTTTGCCGATGTAGCTGCTTCTTTGACTTTCCCCGTTGGCAATAATGTATTTTGTACCGGAACTTTTTAATAAATGAAGTGGATACTGTTGCTGAAACTTTTTACTGTGTTCGTGAGATATTTCCGAATCATGAAATGGAATGGCAGTAGAAACAATAAGCTATCAGGCTATTGCCACTAGAAAGTGTGGTCACAAAACAGAGTGGAATTTAAAATATATAGTGTGATAGAAAATCCGGTGATGCTAGTTCTAGGCTGGCCAGAAACGCATATGGTGGTGACGATAGTTTAGGCTAGCCAGAAACGCATATGATAGATCGTAGTAGTCTCGTAGATGGTAGTTCCTCAGTATGGCTGCACCAACCTCAACGCCTCTTCTAGTTCTACCCATTTTCGCCTCCTGCTCGACCATCTCCGAGCATCGCTCCAAGTTCGAGGTGTGCAATAAAGATAGGATCCAAAGTAATTGTACTGAGTTTGAGCACTCCCCTAGTCTTAACTCTCAGGGCTAGTTTGACGACCTCTTTTTTTCTAAGGATTTAAAAGAATTAAGGAAAAAATGAAATAATTTTTCCTCCATTTCCTAGAGGAAATTAGGCTGCTAAACTAGGCCTCAACATCAGAATGAAAATCAACCGTGTTTGGACCAAGGTCAGCTAGCTTGGATTATTTAAGAAAAAAAGCTTAATTTCAAAATGAAATAATATTTCGGCCTTTGCACTTCAAAAGTACATTCAGCCATAAAAACAAAAACAAAAGAGAAACCCTCAGCAAACAACTCACACCACGTATCAACACAAAAGACCTATCAACGGTGAAAGCTTGATACAATTGTACATATTCTCATATACCACGAGATGGTTAAAGTACGTAAAAAGTGTGCTGTCCTCAAAAGAAATTGATGAATAGAGTATCTTAAGCATCTCACATATCTCCGAAGTCCATCTTCTACACCGACCGCTAGACCGACAACCACAAACGATGATCGATACAAAAGACTAAATGACCAGTAAACCATTGGATCCAATTGAGTTGCACCAGTTGAGCTTCTTCTTTCTAAATTGCTCCCACAAACAGGAGCCTCCTTCTCCTTCGAAGCACAAAGCCAAACCACCGTCGTCGAAGAAACGGGAGACACCCCCTATGGACGATTGGCATTGAGGTAGACCATGCGAAGGTGAATCACCCCCGCGCACCTGGCACGGAGCTTTCGCTGCATGGTAGGTTTGGGCAAGGTGCAGAGAGGACGCTCCAAGGAGAACGCGATGTCCATAGACGACGCCGTCCAAGCTTACGCCCTAACCCCCGTCACCCCACCTAGACCCAGACACCGCGAACGCCAGAGCAACCAGCCAATGGTGCTTCCAGCCAATGGTGCGGCAACATTGTCCCCGCGCCCACCAAATATGAGCTAGTCGGAGCCCGGAGCTAGATCCGAGTTCATTCAGGTAGAGACGCTCACCGCCCATAGAGGCCGGCAGAAGAGAAAGGTGCGGCCAGCGTCGCTGGCCTGCCCAAATCTGGGGCCAAGAATCGGGGGGTGGGGGCACAACCTCGGCGGAGGTCGCGCCCCACCACAGGCCACCGCCGGGTGCGGCGACGGCGTCCACCCAGGCTAGAGCGGGGAGGGGCGTGGCGATGGTGTGGCCTATATATCCACACCGGGGGAGGCCAGATCCGACGATGGTATCCCGCGACGGTGCCCTCAACGACGGGCGGCGGCAGCAGCAGAACGCGCGGAGCCCGCCGGTGGTGGCCCGCACAGAGCCCGCCAGTGGTGGCTCGCACGGAGCCCATTGGTGGTGGTACGCGCAGAGCCCAGGGTGGCCTATGGTGCCCGCTGCATCCGTCGGTGCCATCAGCGGCTAGTGCCGCCGCCGGCAACGCGCACGGAGGCAAGAACCGCAGGTGGCGGCGCCCTCGCCGGCACCGGCGGCGGCGCCGCATAGAGAAAGGGGAGGAAGGAGAGGAGGAGGAGGAGGAGGAGGAGGAGGAAGGGAGGAAGGAGGACGCGTGGGACGCCTTGAGGCGCCGTCACTGCCTTCAACGTTGCCGGCAGAGGAAGGAAGCCTAGCGGGAGGAGCTAGGGTTTCCATCGTTGTAGGCGCTGGCGTGTTGATACTTGTGCCTAGAGTTATCATTCTACGGTACAATGGATAAAAGTAGAACTTTGATACTATTTCCTTTTTTAGTTGCATTTGCAACCGTGAAGAGGGAAAAGGTGTTAAGGGAAAGAAAGGAGCTGACCAGTCGGACAATTTAGAAAGGAGGGAATGGAAAGAGAAAAAAGAATTAAAAGTGAGAAGACCTGCTTGATTGATATAGTTCTATTTTTTCTGTTTTATTAGTTCTAAGATAAAAAAAGTATGAGTCGGTAAAAAAACAAGGTGAGAAAATAAAAGACTGGATTATGAAAATATTTTCCTTATATCGTTTTTGGACCCTTTATAATCCTTTCCAATTCTTCGAACTTGTATAGCAGAGGGCTGATGTGCACAGGTTTTTGTTTGGTAAAAGATAGTATTGAAAAACTCGCTTTTTTATATTGTAGATTGGATTTTATCTAATCATTTATGGATGCATAAACAATGCATTTGATATGGGATAAATAAGGTTGATACATTGCAAGCACATGGTTGTAAATAGATGTCTCAATGGAATCATCACATCTCGTGTTTGGTTGAGAGGAATAGATCCATAGCAGTTTATTGTTTGGTTGGAGAGATGGAGACTGATCGGACCAAAAGTTGTTAGCCACCATTAGCCATATTACTGAAGTGCTCCGTTCTCACAAAGGCTGGTAACCAAATTCTTACATCAAATAAGTATGGATCCGCCCTAATGGGATAGACTGAAAAGTAGGGCGATCAACTCCACAAGCTGATACTCCACTCACCACGCGATACAAAAGAGGACTCCCAACAAGCAGTCCAATATACGCAGCGGAGACATTACAACAGCCCAAAAGCCACAGACAGAGTTGGGAAGTAGTCGTAGCCCTTACACGATCTTGATAACTCCTTCTCTGTAAACCAACAACAAAGGTGAGTACATAAGTACTTAGCAGTCCACTTCACCAAAGAACTTGGAGACTTGCTACAATCTACATGCACAGTATATAGAGTGGCTTTTGGATTCTTTGCATAAAACGAGCTTTTAAATGAAGGTTTTTTTATAAACCATTTTATAAAAAATCATTTTTTCCATCCCCAAAGGGAAATTATATTACTTGATACTGGACTTGGCTGTCTAGGTAGCTCACAACTCAACCAGCCGATTCGCTAACAAACTTCCCTTTTCAAAACCCTAGCATTGGACTCATTGTCCACCATGACCGTCGGACCTTTCAACTAGAAAACATTTTACCATTTTTAAAACAAATTACAAGTTTCTGAAACCATGCCATAACTCATCCAGTTTCACGCCATAACTCATCCATACTGGTAGACACAAACTAGTCAAATAGATTTAAAACTCTGGCCATAGGTGTACACTTTTCTCACAAAATGGGACCCAAAACACCCATCGTCATGAGCATCCGATTCCTTACAAGCCCTAGGCAGGCACGATATCACCACATAGCTACTACAAGAATGCCAAGGTCGCCATGTGTCCCATTCTGGGTAGACGGCACATACTGCAAAAACAAAGCCTATCCCTAGCATCTCGTTGCTCCCTAGCTCACCTAGTAACCACCCAACTGTTGTACCCAAATACCGACGGCCGGTGAGGTTCAGGCGCAGAGAACATGGGAGCCAGGGATCGCACTGCTGCGGCACTCGTCTCCCTGTCGTGTGGCTTCGATCGGCTTTTCTGGGAAAGCCGATCTTGGTTGTGCATGGTGGTGCGGGCATACCACCTAGCTTGACCTTACAGCCAGAAAGGTTGGATAGTCGTGGTTGTTGGCTCATGTTCTCCATGTAAAGCGTACACAATAGATCTAAACGTTAAGTTCTTCCCTGATCGCAAGGGATCGGCAAACACGAGATATCGTGTACTCCAGTCTGGCGATGCAGAAACATCGGATGGTCCATCGAGCGTGCATAATCATAAGAGTAAAAGCCAAAACCACGTCCGAATAGATATAAAACCCTAACTAAAATCATGATACAGCAGATCTGCATAATCAAATCGGCTTCAAACCAGGACCTCTAAAGAAATCCATCTAACTAAATAGATATAAATTACGACATGTATAGCCAGGGTACTTGAGCTATGCTAATCTATTGGCAGGTCGTGTGCACACGCTGCAGCGGCATGTTGTGGATTGTAACAAGAGATTAGGTAGCGCAGAACGAGCTACATGAATATCGATCCACTACGTGAAGTATAAGTAGGTAAAACAGATCGGTAACATGCAACGTAAAGGATGGACCTCAGGTTCATCGAGATAACTAATGGATCTCATACCGAGCTAAGCTTGGTACGAGATTCATCGAGATAACTAATGGATCTCGTACCAAGTTAGGCTTGATACAAGATTCATCGGGATAACCAACAAACCGTGCCATAAAAATGCTTCAGTACACGGTTCACTATATGGCTCACGCCCTAATGCCCTAACAAATTTGAGAATCATTAGGACAGCATGACGATTACCTTGAAAAAACCCTAATTGTTAGGGTGGCGATGCGCCGAGAGAAGTTGGAGACACGAGCTGTGGGAAGCGTAATGTTGTTCTCTTTTTTACGTAGAATATGGGTACATATTTATAGTCCAGAGACTTGGACAACAAGTCCGTCTCTTTTTTATCTAAAAACTCTATTCTTAATTGAACTAAGCCTAGTTTGACTCGAAATAAAATATACATGGCCCACTGGCCTTTGGAATCGCCTCTTCTCTGGGCGATCGATTTCAGCCCATCCAGCCTAAATACCGCTTGACTAGATTTTAGTGATAACACATGCCACCTAGCTTTGGAAATAATAATTATTCCAAAGCTATGATTAATCATAAATCTCACCAAATCCTGCTTCACGCTTTGTCATCCAATCAGCTAACTTTTGATTTTGAATTCTGCTTGGCTCTTCTGCTGAAACGCCGAAGTCACGGGTTCCGTTTTTGCTTCAGACGTACACCAAGCAAGGACAACTACTGTTTCAAGCTTGTCTTTACTTCCTTCACGCATGCTGGTGTAGTCACTTCTCTTGAAAGTTGCCTTGGGAAGAAACACCTTTCTCTTTTCTGGCATGCACACAGATTCCCCATGCTGGGCGGAAATTATTGCAGAGACCTTTAAAGTTTCACCCCTTTGTTCTTCTAAAATCGGCTGACCACCCTTATTGGGTGTATAAATAGAGTTCCCTGGCCGATGTCTTCCTTATGGATCCTTCAAGTCCCCAATCCACCACTACTTCCATAGACTCCTCTCAAGAATACCACCACATCCCGCTTGAAACTTTTAGTAGAGTGTGGCTAGAATATCCTGTCCCTTCGGAGCCCGATTGGCCTACCAAAATCAAAGCTTACCATGCCGAACTTGATGCTGACATGGAGGTTAGGCGAAAGGAACAGGATCGTATCAGGATCTTCCTAGTTGAAAGTTATACTAACATCCCTCATGTAACCTTTCCTCCAGACATGCTCGACCTTCCAGGCGACGGCTCATCCGTCAGGTACGACAAAGAATGTCGTCGTTCACTCCATCTTGCAAGCCTTGGGATTAAACTAGAACCCTGGATGATCCCCAAAGTATCAGCCATTAAGCCGATTATAACTCCAGAGTACAAATGAATCATCACCTTTCTTGCATGGTCGGTAGAATAGGGTGCCAGAGTAAAAATAAATCCTCACAAAGTTCACCCTATCGGAGGGCTGGGATCACCCTCCTTGGTATGGTCAGGTGTCTCAATCTGGCCTTTTAACCACGTAGACCCCCAGCTTGCATACACAATTCCGACCACTAGCAAGAAACTCCTAAGAGGATCCTGCCTGCTATGTAGGATATCCCCCCTGGTTTTATCCTCACCGTCGTCTCATCGGCCGTTGAGTTGAGTTGACGGCGCAACGGGGTTAGATTTTCCAAGGGGCATGGTGGATACCAGGTGGATCTGCATCCCGAGCTCGCTTCGATCCAAATGATGTAATAATAAAGTCTTCATGATTTGGCTATGGTTGTACCTCTGAATATTTGCTTTCATGCGAATGTGGAAACTGTATTCTCTCAAAGGCGATGGCAACACATCAGCTTTCATATCTTTGTGGCCGATGGCAACGCATCGGCCCTTAGTAAGGCATAAAGATGCCTCCTAGTGGGAGATCTAGGAACCAATCCATAGACTTGGGTAGTACTTTTTCAAGTACTTTCAATTGATGTTTCTGCTAAACTTTTTTCCTTCAAGTGTCTCCATATGGTATGAGTTTCCAGGAGCTATTTCAATTATGCGATATGGACCATGCCAATTAGGTGACCACTTGCCATATGCTGGGTCCTTAGTTCCAACAGGCAAAACTAGCTCCCAGACCAGATCATCAATCTGGAATTCCTTCGGCTTGACCTTCTTGTTGTAAGCTCTTGCCACCCTTGCTTTAATTTCCCTTATCTTCTCCAGAGCCCAAAGCTGAAGTTCCATCAAGTCCTCAGTATTAATGTTCATGAGAGATGCATACTCATTGGTTGTCAAACTATTTTGGAATTTAATCCGTCTCGAGCCGATATTGATCTCCCACGGCGTTACTGCTTCTTGACCATAGACGAGTTGATATGACGTGCATTTGATAGCTTTGTGACAAGACATACTGTAAGCCTAGAGTGCTTCTGCTAGCCGATCATGCCATTGTTTAGGATACTCATCGGTCTTGCATTTGATTAGCTTGATTAGGCTTTTGTTAGATGCTTCGTCCTGCCCATTGGCCTGAGAATAATATGGTGATGATTGGATCAAAGTGATGCCCATATCCTTGGCAAAAATTTTAAATTCTTCTGCTATAAAAATGGAACCTTGATCCGTCGTGATTGTCTGAGGTATACCAAATCTATATATGATATGCTCTTTCACAAAATTGATCACTGTTGACGGTCATAATCTCACGATATCAACTTTCAATTATCCACCAAATGAAGCGAAACATGTGAAATAACTGGACTAATCCTTGCTACTAATGATTTCCACAAGATGTACATGAATATTTGTATGAGGGTACCAAAATGCATACAAAAAGGATGAAAACAGGCCAACGATCAAAGATGAGCAACATTGGTGAAAATGTCATGGTCTGCCGACCATTGGCCATGGCCGCCCGACCATGTGACTGGCCGCCTGACCACTAGTTGGGTCGCCCGGCCCAGTGATAGGGTCGCCCAGCCATGTGGCCCGGTCGCCCAGCCAACCTTCGGAGTCTATTTGCCACGTCATTGATCCTACATGCAAAGAAACACATTGGCAAGCAAATCCAACCATACAAGAGAGCATCCAATGGATCCAAGGGGCGGAAGACCACCAACGCTTGGATCGGTGACGTCATCAATCCGAGGAAGACAACATGCACCCAACCAGAGGAAAACACATGGCCGCCCGGCCACCTCTCGGAAGCATTTTGCACGTGTAACCACCGACTCAACCGCCAACCGACATGGGGAAGCAAGATCAACCGTTGGATGGCCAAAGGCGGTAAATCATGTGGTCACCCGACCATGGTGGGTGGTCGCCCGGCCACCGACTTGGTCGGACGGCCATCGACCTATCCCCACAACTGACCTTGGACACCTACAAGTACCGCCCTCACCTACTTGGATTATAAATAGACCCCTAGAGCTCATTTGCAAAGGTATGGAGAAGTTGAGAGAGTTCCATTGTACCTTAGAGAGTACCATTTTCACATCTTAGTAGTTAGGATAGTCCTGGGAGTTAGAGTGAGTCAAGCTTTGCCTCAGAGTTCTCAGAGATACCTCTGAGTCTGTGGTAAAGTCGCCTTGTATCTTTGTACTTTTACTATCTCTATTATAATATATTTTACTTTACTTTATCTCTATCTCTATCTCTTGCAAGTATGGTGTACCTTTCTTTGCATACTTGCTTGGCTAGACTGTGATTATCTTAGTCATTCAAGTCCTGTTGTTCTTGCCGGTGCTATAATCCAACCTGTATGACAGGCTCTAGTTAGGTCCTCTCCTCTGATCAAGGACAATCTATTGTTACTCAGGCTTTGCCTAAGTACGTTTATAGTGTGCCGTCCTCTCCACGCAGATTTGCTTGGTAGCCCCACTCAGTGACAGCGTGTGGTGTGCCTGTGTAGTCTAGGTCCATCATTCGGGAGGCCCGTAGGCGTTAGCTAGGTTCTCTTTCAGTGTCCAACTATGTACCCCTTGGCTCCTCGAGGGCGCTAGAATTTCGCTCGACGCGAGACCCTGACTTGTTACTTGTGTTTCTTTAGTAGTCACGACATAGTCTTTGTAGCCGAATAGAATAGAGTTTGGGAACTTTATCTCACTCGTTGTCCTCCCAGGCAACTATACCTTTCTACGTGTATCTTAGGTAGTTTATTTACTTTTCCAGCATACACCTATCTTATTTGGCTTACCCCTGTCTAGTTACCGGTTGGTACATTTATTTAAGTTTACGGAATTTTCGATCTGACTTTATCCAATTATACTCTCTCGCTTGCTGCTTTCCTGTGGAAATTTACGATACCTTGGAATACTCCAAGTGAAAGGCTATAGCGGTCTCCGTGCGCTTGCAGAGTAAAACCTGTTAAGGCTAAGAGACGCCAACAATCACATCCTTGGCCGTGACATTCTTCATTGGTACAGCTTCTACCCATTTGGTAAAACAATCTATGGCCGCCAAGATCCATTTGTACCCTTTACTGGTAGGCGGGTTGATTTGGCCGATCATATCTATGCCCCAGCCTCTGAACGGCCAAGTTTTTATGATTGGGTGCAATAGATCGGCCAATACCATTTGCACGTCTCCAAATCTCTGACACTCTTGGCAACCTCTGTAATACTTGAAGCAGTCTTCCAGCATTGTCAGCCAGTAAAAACCAGATCTCCTAATTAACCATTTCATCTTGTAAGCCGACTGATGAGTACCACAAGTACCTTCATATACATCATGCATGATTTTCAAAGCTTCATTCGGACCAAGACATTTGAGTAACATACCTTCAATGGTTCGGAAACACAAATCATCACAAATCAACACATACCGCAGAGCCTTGTGTCGTATTTTCTTATCTACCCCCAAGCCGGATCCTTCAGATAGTTTAGGAGATTGGCTCTCCAATCTACATCAGACAGTTGCAAAACCTTGACACAAGCATCATTAGCCTGAGACAAATTCCCAGAAGCTATTTGTGCCAATTTGTTTGCCTCATCATTTTGTTCCTTTGGAATCCAAGAGAGCATGATTATGCGGAACTTGGTCATTAACTCTCAGCACTTGACAAAGTAATGATACAAAGAATCACTATTTCAATCAAAGTTTTCTGTTAATTGACTGATGACTACCTCAGAATCTCCAAAGACTTGAATTGCTTCTGCTCTGACTTCGGATAGAATTTCCAAACCCCTACAAATGGCTTCGTATCAGTCTGATTGTTTGTATACTTCTTTGGTAATCAAACTGAGAATTCATATGTTGCCCCCTGAGGGGAAACAATATAAAGCCCAACGCCGCAGCCAGCCTCACACGTAGATCCGTCAAAGAACAGAACCCATGGCTTGACACTTACAAACCGAACTAACGGCACAACCCTTTCTGTATTAGATCAGCTAGGGCTTGACCTTTCACGGCTTTGGCCGACTGATATCGAATGTCAAATTTAGAAAGAGCATACATCCATTTGCCGAGCCTTCCTTTGAGAATAGGAGCCGATAACATGTGCTTGATAACATCGGCTTTGCAAATTACTCTAGTCTCGGCATTAAGAAGATAATGACGTAGCTTGGTGCAAGTAAAATACAAACAAAGATAGAAGCATTCCATCTTAGTGTACATGGTCTCCGGATCCAAGAGGCGCCTGCAAATTTATGATACCACTCGTTCCTTGCCTTCAAATTCCTGAATCAACACAGAGCCGATGGAAGCTACATCGGCTGACAGATAGATGATGAATGGTTCATTCAACTGAGGTGCCACCAATATAGGAGGCAATGTTAAATATCATTTAATATCATCAAATGCTTTCTGTTGCTCTGGTCCCCACACAAAATCATCATCCTTCTTGATCTTGACGAGAGGCATAAATGACCCAATACATCCAGAAAGATTCGATATAAACTGCCTAGTGTAATTTATCTTGCCGATCAAGCTCTGCAATTCAGTTTTGGTTGTTGGAGGCGCCATTGTTGCAATAGCATCCTTGTTCTTGTCGCCGATCTCGATTCCTCCTCATGAATCATCAATCCAAGGAATTGTCCTGTAGTTACTCCAAACGCGCACTTCTTAGGATTCATCTTCAAACCATGGAGTCTTGTACGCTCCAGAACTTGACACAAATCGGCCAAATGTGATGCTTGAAGAACCGATTTTACGACCACATCATCAATATAGATCTCAAGTAGACCAATGAGGTCATGGAAAATGTAATTCATAGCCCGCTGATAGGTAGCCCCAGCATTCTTGAAACCAAAGGTCATGACAACCCATTTGAACAAACCAATGTTACCTGGACAACAAAAAGCGGTTTTGTAAACATATTCCTCAGCCATAAAAATCTGGTTGTAGCCTACATTACCATCTAGAAAGCTCATCATCTTGTGTCCTACAATAGCATCCACTAAGATATCGACGACTGGCATCGGATATTCATCCTTGGGAGTTGCCATGTTGAGATCTCTAACATCGACGCAAACTCACAGCTGCCCACTTTTCTTACAAACGGGCACAATATTTGAGATCCATGCAGCATATCTACATGGCCTAATAAACCAGTCATCCTTTGTATTTCATCTTTAATCTCAGGCAGGAGCTTGGAGTTGTACCTCCTAGGGTGTTGGGCGTAAGGTCGAAAACCAGGCTTGATAGGTAGCCGATGTTCGACTATAGAACGATCCAGGCCAGTCATCTCGTGATATTCCCATGCTGAAACCGTCAGAAAATTCTTTCAAGAGATCTACCAACTGTGACTTGAAGCCTGGCTCCAACTTCTTGCCAACATAAGTTGGCCTTGGATGATCGCCCGACCCGTTACCGACTGCTTCTAGTTCATCGGCTACTGTGAAGTCAAATCCTAACTTCCCTTCATCCATGAAATCAACACCATCAATTGTAGAAGGCGGGATTTGGACAAAGTCTCTACTCAGATGGACATCGTTAGTCAGCGCTGTCTGATCATTGGTCAGATTAGATATTTTTTGGGGCCGATCACCTAGATCGGCCATACGATTGACATCGCCTTCTCTAAGAGTTGGTCGATCACCGTTTGGGTCGGCCTTGGCTTTGCTTTATCCCTTGAGCTACAAGCAGCATCTACCATATTGATGGTCAAATGAAAAGGGCTCGGCTGTCTCTTGGTAATGACTCTGCCATCTTCTATGGCATTTTGCACTCGCCGCAGGAATTTAGATGATTCATTCGATGTGGCAATCCTGATCTTGCTCTGGGTTGGGACCATCGACTCTTCCTGCCAATGAGCAAAAGATGCCGTGCTGACCATATTAACATTAGGGAACGGGGTGTTGTCTATCTTCATCTGGCTCTTGTGGTAGACCAACCTCTCTTGCTCAATTGTAGCCTGGGTCTGCTGGCACAACACTTTTTAGACATTTGTACTGTGAGAATCAAAAGTGTTATGCCACTTGCAGTATTTGGGCCCCTTCAGTTCTTCTGTCGGCGCAATCCTGTGACTCGGTGTCAACTCCAAGCACTTTTCCTTAAGCAAGAGGTCAAAGATTTGCTCAGTCTTGGTCATGTCATAGTCATAACCGGCTGGTGCTTTTGGACGCTTCAGCCATTGACACTGGAATGGCTGCTTTGGTCTGCCCCACTACACAAACGCTATCTTTGCCTCTTCATCGGCCGATTCTTCATCTTGCAAGAAGTTGACGGCCCTACATGGCCTCTCTTGGTACTGCTCCACGTGAGTGTGCTCGTAGACGAAGACTTTGGACAATAAGTGGCCGATGGAGTTGAAATCCGTCGGCCCATACGCAGCCCTGGTATTGTGGTGCAAGCCATTCGTATTCCATTTCTGCCAAGTTCCTTTCTGACAGATGGAGAGAGTAGCACTTGTTCCTGGCTTCCTTGAATATTTGAACGTACTGGTTGACTAACTCTCCAGGGTATTGACGCATGGCCATCAAATCCGTAAAGGGTAGCCTCCTCTGAGCCTGCAAAGAACTGCGCATGGAACTGCTCTTCCAACTATTTCCATGTCGTGATGGATCCTGGTGTCAGTGACGTATACCGCCCAAAGGCTGGGCCCATCAGAGATAGTGAAAAATGTCGAATCTTCATATGTTCGGCTGATGCTGCTGATGCCCAACTGTGCCAAATATCAGCTGATGTGTTCTACGGTGCTGGTGTTGTCATTACCACTGAACTTCGAGAATTTCGACACCTTGAACTTTGGTGGAGGTGGCAATTGGTCATACACTTCTGGGTATGGCTTGGAGTAGGTAACAGATCCTCTCATTGGGGTCATGCCGTACCGATTACTGAGGTATTTATCTAGATTGGCTTGACTAGCCGATCCATTATTAGCAGAAAAACTGGCCTGATTGTTAAAAAACAACTCTAATCCAAATCGTGCCTGCGAGTCAGCAATCTCATTGTCATTTGTCTTGTCTTTTCCACTGCCCCCTGGCCTATATGGAAAGGTTGCTTGGTTGACGGGGGTTTACGAGGAGGTTTCTCTCCTTCCCGTAATGGCCTGTATCTGAGTTGACAGAAGAAGCCTTCTAGAATAAATGTTGGTGGCTCATCGCAGCACACAGGTTGATCTCCCAGATGTTTTGGTGCATGCATCACGAACTCAGCTTTGGTGTTTTCTGGCGCATAGATAGGAGGCACATAAATCGGCTGAGTGTAGAATTGGGTCTCACAAAATGCTATGCCCATTGATGGCCCCTAGCCTTGTGTATATTCACCAGCTAGAACAGACCTAACCACCATTGCCACTATATTTTCCATTGAATTCAGCAAGGCTTTAGACTGACGTAGCACGGCTTTGCCTACCATCTCATTCATCTCTGCTCGCAATGCTCTGGTGCGCTCTTTAGATGGTGTGGAGATGTCCACACCATCCAGCAGATTTTCTTGATGTCAAGTGCACCTGACGTGACTGCTCTGAGTCCAGGTGAAGTGGTAAAGAAGTCCTTGGCCAGCCCAGTAAGTATACGGTCATAAGCATCTTTGTGCTTAGCTGGGAGTTGATTCGAGCTTTGGTGGGGTGTCTTTGTCTTTCCGCCATGTACTTGGGTCATGTCGGGCTAAAATAATCAGCTCGCCCTTCTTGGACCCCGCTGGGGCCATTAGTCAGTGTTGAAGTTAACGAAGGTGAGGTCCCACTGGGCGTGCCAAAAGTCTGTTGCACCCAAATACCGACGGGCAGTGAGGTTTAGGCGCAGAGCACACGGGAGCCGAGGATCACGCTGCTGCTGCACTCGTCTTCCTGTCTTGCGGCTCCGATCGGCTTTTGCAGGAAAGCCGATCCTAGTGCTTAGTGGTGCAAGCGTGCCACCTGGCTTGACCTTACAGCTAGGAAGGTTGGATGGTCATGGTTGTTGGCTCCTGTTCTCCCTGTAAAGCGTACACAATAGATCTAAACGTTAAGTTCTTGCCTGATCGCATGTGATCGGCAAACATGAGATGTCGTGTACTCCAATCGGCCAATGCAGAAACATCGGGTGGTCCATCGAGCATGCATAATCATAAGCGTAAAAGCTAAAACCACATCCAAAGATGAATAGATATAAAACGCTACCTAAAACCAAGACATAACAGATCTGCATAATCAAATCGGCTTCAAACCAGGACCTCCAAAGAAGTCCATCTAACTAAACAGATACAAATTATGACATGTATAGCTAGGGCACTCGAGCTACGCTGATCTATCGGTAGGTCGCATGCACACACTGCAACGGTATGTCATGGATTGTAACAAGCAATTAGGTAGCGCAGAATAAGCTACATGAATGTCGATCAACTATGTGAAGCATAAGTAGGTAAAACAGATCGGTAAACATGCAATGTAAAGGACGGACCTCATGTCAAGCGAGGCTTGATGTGAGGTTCATCGAGATAACTAATGGATCTCGTACCGAGCTGAGCTGGGTACGAGATTCATTGAGAGAACTAATGTATCTCGTACCAAGTTAGGCTTGATACAAGATTCATTGGGATAACTAGCAAACAGTGCCATAAAAAACGCTTCAGTACATGGTTCACCATATGGCTCATGCCCTAATGCCCTAACAAATTTGAGAATCATTAGAGCAGCATGGCGATTACCTTGAAAAACCTTAATTGTTAGGGTAGCGATGCGCCGAGAGAAGTTGGAGACACGAGCTGTGGGAAGCGTAATGTCGTTCTCTTTTTTACATAGAATATGGGTACATATTTATAATCCGGAGACTTGGGCAACAAGTCCCTCTCTTTTCATATCTAAAAATTCTATTCTTAACTGAACTAAGCCTAGTTTGACTCGAAATAAAATATACATGGCCCATTGGCCTTTGGAATCGCCTCTTCTCTGGGCGATCGATTTCAGCCCATCCAGCCCAAGTAACGATCGGCTCGATTTTGGTGATAACTCCAACTATTCCACACCATCAAGTGGTTGTACTATAAAGAATTAGGCAAGGAGAAACAATAACTCAGTCCTTCGCACGAGGTAGGGTGGATCTTCACCTGCTCATACCGAGCAATGACATCCCTAGTCTTTCTTTTGAAAGAAGCGGCCCTGGTTTTGAGAAAACCGTGACAAAAGCACCTAGTGTCCACCCTACTCTAAGGGTAGCGTAACTGACCGAAGTCGTTCACTGTAGTTTTCCTTTATCTTTATTCAAACTTTTTCACAATACCATGTATAAAGGAGTAGATACTTTCTTTCCTAAGCATACTAAGTGTAAAATGCCTCAGAGTGGTTATCTTACCATGTTTACCTTAGTAGTAGAACAATATGCAATATTTACAATAACAGGCTCAATGTTGTGTTTATAAAACTATGCAATTTATGCATTAAGTGAGGATCTAGTGGACCTGCCATTTCTTTGTTCAAGTGGTGGACATGACACTCGGATAGGGTTTACTTGCTTCATGCACCGACTCTAGGCTCCTTGCAACCAGGTGGATCGCACACTTTGGGAAAAGGCCTACGAGGCACAAAACAAGAAACACACAAACTGAGGCACAAAATAAACTCAACTTGGTTTGGGAATAATTTAGATGGCTAGAGCTTGAATTTAAATGAAAGAATCGTCAAAATCAGAGTTAAAGCGGATAGATTATGGGATATTTAGTGTATAAGGGGTAGTTTTAGACTTTCTAGGAAGTTGTAGGGTTAGATCTGAACTTTCTTCCGTGCCTCGGCCTGACCCGC
The DNA here is from genome assembly GCA_030272315.1 of Paspalum vaginatum. Lineage (NCBI taxonomy): Eukaryota > Viridiplantae > Streptophyta > Magnoliopsida > Poales > Poaceae > Paspalum > Paspalum vaginatum. Next base: position 29,054,825 of record CM059018.1, on the reverse strand, counting down.
AGAGCTTTCGGCATGGCCCAGCTCTTCGTGCATGGTGGGTTGTTGGGCCAGCCCAAGCGGTGAGGAGAGGGCTGGGCGACGTCACTACGGCCCCACACGACGGCGACAGAGTAAGTAGACGAAGTCAAGGGGCGAGGTGTGACGAAGATGGCGTGAAGGCGCTGTTGTTTGGGCCCATTGAGCAAAGGGGAAATGGGGAGGACGGCGTTTGGGCTGTGCCATGGGGGGAGAAAATTTTCAGGGTCGATTTTCAAGGCGTTACCCTATGAGACAAGCCGGGCCCGGCCTTCGACTGGGCTCACACTGGACGTGCACCAGACAAGACGATGACTGTCACCGGACAAGTTGGTGTGCTTTTCTACTCAGGCCCTATCTCTTATGTCTTCCAGTGACCTTCCACTTGGTTTTTCTATTGTATGTCCATACTCCAACTCATTGATTCCTTCAGTGAGGCACACTTGTGTAGAGTGGCTGGTAGAACTTAGTGATTGTGTTTCTACTTTTCTCATTTTGCATCTGTTGTCTTGGATGTTGACTCGAGTTCTTTCTATGTGTTTTCCTTGACGTGTCCTAAATTCAGTGGCAGAATATTTGCTACATTATCTTGCACGTTGCAATAAGAGAGGACTCGTGGGTTGATTTTTTTGTGTGGGCCCTATTTGCCTCACTCTAGTCACCTTTTCGGTCCTACACCTCTGTGCCTTTGTCCTCGTCTTGCATCACCATCTTCCCTCACCCATAGTAGTACTCGTGCCTCCACACTTATGTGTGAGGTACATAATGAAGATGCCATTTTCCCAAGAAAACTTATGTGTTGGCACAAAATCTCGGATGGGGCTAAGGACTTGGGCCGCCTAAAGGAATCCAGCCTAGGAGGATGTCGACCCTGAAGATGACCAGGAATAGAGCTTCAAGGAACGGGTCGCCAGATAGGCTCAAGTTTGTATCAAGCTTGTATCTTGTCGAACTAGGTCTTCATATTAAGTTAGGATAAGGTCTTAATTTCCTTTAGTTGCAAGCCCGACAGGGCTATAATTATGCATGTACCTCAAACAATAAAGGGGTCCACCACCAATACAAGTTTCGACGCATCATCACCCCTATTCTAGGGTTTACAAACTCTCAATAAGCATCAAGCTGCCCTAATGTTGTTTCTCTCATTAGATCTGCTATGGCTATTTGATGTTTACAATGTCGGGTCTTATACTGAAGCATTTTCTATGGCAAGACCAAGTAGTTATCCACATGCTTCGTTTACGTGCAAAGTTCTATCTACAATCTATAGCGCATGCTATGAATTTTGCTTGTTTGCATTGTTTGAGTATGTGTTTCGAAGCTAATCTTAGTTGAGCTCATGGCCAAACCGTGCACAATGAGGACGCGCTCCTTGCCCTTTAGGTGCATTGAGGAGTCGATCGAGTCGATGCATCGGTAGGGTCGGGCGGGCGCACTCGTCGTACTAGTAGAGCGCACCTAAGGATAGTTTCGTGACTCGTCTCGTTTACGATTGATTGTACCTCTTAACACGGTGTGGATCGGTTCCTTGGGCATAGCCCTGGATGTGGATCTGGATGTCTCACGTGAGTCGGCTGGGCATGGCTCTAGGCTTTGGCTCAGAACGTTCCTGTTTGGTTGGCGTGTGCGGGCTCCTTGAGTGTATCGACTGGGCATGGCTCTGGCTTTAGCTCAGAACATTCCCATTTGGTCGGTATGGGTGTTCCCATCTGGGACGTTCCTGTTCTAGGGTCGGTTTGCGCCTCGCCTAGGGGTCTAGTTGGTCATTTGCAAGTTAGTTTTATGCTACGTTGCCGCAAGGCGCATGCCACACATTCATGTTCCATCGGCTGCGCAATAGCCGATTAGCACAGTGAGAAGCTAGTCGTTCGATTGGCTCTAAGTTATCTGACCAGAACTATTGTCCACTCGTAGGACAACAGATCACGATCAAGTCGACAGCAAACCTTCCTAGCTACAAGATCAAGTCAGGTGGTATGCCCACATAGCTAACACTTGACACACGCAAGAAGGTGTTTGGTAGTGTCTTTGGAAGAGCGAGCTCAGAGCAGCACTCTCGGTTGCGCGTGTGTCTATTGCATGGGAGGTCCACCCCACTGGATTTTTGAGGCAACAAAGGGCTAAGCTTTCCCTTGATCCATGCAAGGATCAAGTGCTATCTTTGTGGATGTCTTTCTCCACCCTGGAGTGGTGGACTCCGAACCACGCACAATGCCCGCACAAGGGCCTTCTCTTGCTTGTACCACAATCTCTTGGAAGTTAGCAAGAGGCACAACTTACAAGCTGTCAAGTTGATCGCGGTCACCAAGAGTAACAAGCATTGGTCTTGACTTGATCAACCTCGTGCAAGAGGCCAACCATTTCTCAAACCTCTTGACCCAAAGCTCTAAGATTTGTGGAATTTTGGTGTTGAACTGACCTTTGTGTGTAGAAGTATTTTTGCTGGTGCCAAAAGGTAGAAAATGAGGGTAAGGGGAGCCTTTCAATAGGAGAGAACCCCCAAGCTAGTTGTTGGGGAGCTCTCTACGTGATTTTATATGCAAACACCGGATGGTCCGGTGTGTAAAATAAATTTGAATCCCCATTTCACGCCAACTAATCGTTAGGCACACCGGACTATCCGGTCATACACACCAGGCGGCTCGATGGATGCAAATGCGTTGAAAATCCGTGTGTGGCAAGCTGTCACGCCAGAATATATGGTGTGTACACCGGATGGTCCGGTACTTTCCAGTGCATACAAACCTCACAGGGGCGCCCTGGCACACTCACTCGGCCTACTTCGTCGGTGAACACACCAAACAGTCCGGTGGTAATCCACCGAACATATCGATGCGTGCATTTGGCACACAACTGGGACAAAGTGGGTAGACATTGCTTATAATGCACCAGACACACCGGACGGTCTAGTGCATACAAAAATTATTTTTCATTGTTTTCAATTGGATCGCAACGATTTCTTTTCAAGGGAGTTTCTTTATTTTAGCACTTTTCATGTGTATGAGGTTTAGGGCCAAGAATGACTCGAAATTGAGTACGACATTGGACGAAGGACTTTCAAGCTACTCACCTTGACCCCTGTTGATATTACGGTTGTCTACAAACTAGTAAAGAATCTCTAAGTGCCATTCTTACTTCTTTTTGACACTTAGAGCTAGCAATCCTTGTTCTTCTCGCTGGATCATCCAAACCAAGCCACTTATATATGATGAAATTGAAGTTGAGGGGTCTGCTTTCATTACCCAATAAGCACGATCATGATATGTATCTCATTCATGTCATTAACCTATTAGTAACACAATTAAAATTGTCATTAATCACTAAAACCAACCTTGAACTATGTTTCCCACAAACCAAACGTAGGGTGGATTGAAAATGTGGGATTGCTCTACACCATTGACCAACTAATGCTTAAGGATTTGACTCGAGCTTTTGTTCACTACTGCGTAGTTTGTAGTCTAGTGATCTAGTCCTCGATGCCTCCTACATTTGCAACGTATGCCTCATTGTATGAAGCAGATTTGCGTTTTTTTTATTTTTTTTCAATTACAAAAATATACCCCTGATTCAAATATTTACAATCTCCCCTCCAAAACAAGGGTTTATGTGTAAATTTTCTCCTAAGAATCATTGTAACATGGTCTCTAGGGTCATGTCAGCTCGGTGGATGTTGTTGGTTGGATGATAGGTTCTTGTACCTAAGTTTTATCTCACCAAATCAAACACTTAGGCATTTTTGAAACACAAGATTCTCAAAACAAAGCAATAGGAAAAACACATGATTATAATGCCTGCGTAACTGAATTTCTACATGAATATATAATTACATATAATAGAAAAGTACAAAATATGTGTATGAATACTATGCAAGAAAAACACGGGAATTATAATACACACAAAAAAAATGAAACATAAGGTTGGATCTCAGGCTTATTTTCCTCCAAAATTCCTGCAAAAGAGTCGATTCCATAGGATTTTCAAAATGTTAATAGGATTCAATCCTATGTTTCAAAAGGTCTCATAGGAACATAGGAATTTAATCCTTTATTTTTCCTTAAGATTTCCTTTTAACATGAGCGTTCAACTTTGTGTACCAAAAACCGATATCATGACCGATCGGTTAGTGGTATTATAATACGCAAAAGAAAAGAAAATGTGATGTTGAATCTTATGCTTATTTTCTTTCAAAATCCCAACGAAATAGTTTATTCCATAGGAATTTCAAAAGGTCGATATGATTCAATCCTATATTTAAATGTGTCTCATATGAACATTTCACATATGAATTTAATTCTTTATTTTTCCTTTTAGTTTTTCTCCATTCCAAAGGAGACCTAACAATAGTGTTCACCTTTGTGTACCAAAAAACGATGTCATGACCCATTGATTAGTGCGTTGTAGTCTACAAATTTGTAAGTGCTGATTTGAAGCCTCTATCGCCATTTTTTAACCTAGGTGCTAGATTCAAAGCTATCGTTGTTGCGATATTGAGATACCGTATAGATACCTCAAAAGAAGGGAGAAGCATAGGGGCGTGGGCACTACTGCTGAGCTCAACGGAACTCGGGAGATGCAGGAGATTTAGAGAGGTTTGGGGGCACCGTGGAGGTGAAACACCCTACGTCCTCTTTGGGGAATTACTATGAAATGGGGAACAAAATTACAAACTGGGCGACCAAGGATTTGAGCACCTAGGCGAGTTGTGAGGCTAAAGTGTATGTGCTTGGGTGCACTACTGCTCCCTTTTATTGTCCAAGGGAGAGGAAGCCTAGTACAGAGTGGGTAGCATAGTAACACTATAGTGGTGGTTTCAATAACGTCCTACTCCGGTATGGTTTTAGAACTACATCACATCACACTGTACGACTCGTCATGTTGCACAGTACAGTGTACTTGACTTGAGGCGCCCTGCCGTGCACCCGAGTGCGAGGCGAGGGCACTGTTTCTTCTCCTCCTGGCAGGCCCTGGCAGGACTGTATAGCTGCAATGTCCTTCCTACTGCCTAGTCACGTCGATCGTAATGAGCACGTCGTCGTAGTCCTTACTGTGTGCCACGGCAGATGAGTGGCCTGCCCTGTCCTGCCTGACATGTCAGGTGATGATGGGGCCTACACATCCTGCGCCTGTTGCGCACGACGTGCTCAACTCCCCTTTTGACCCATCTGCTCGCCCCATTTAATGCAATGACAGGCAGGTCCCTTCTCCTATAAGGAGACTTCTCCGGGGCTTATGTGTCCAACCCATAAAGGCATCTTGGGTTTGGTACCCCGGCGCAGGCAGCACTCGTGAACCCCAGGCTTGACAACTCTAGACCGAGCCCTGTCCCAGTCATCCTTGGTGTGAGCCCACGCAGGCGCTCCTCCGAGACGAGGAGGCGCTTGGTATGCACTCGGGGGTATGGGACCCCGTGGTGCTAACAGAAGCCTTTCTGGTTGCTACATCATAATTATTTTGAATTTGAGAGCAATTTTTTGTTTCTCTGTAAAAATTATGGGCCCGTAGTTTCGAATCTAGGTTGCAAGGATGAAATTGTGGTGCATAACCACAGTATGTCGTGCACACATCTATCTTTAAATTTCTCTTTAAAAATTAGTTTGAAAAATCCCGCTGCAAAGCGTGGGGTATCACCAGTATGTTTATTAAATGCCAAGCTGCGTTTAGACTATGCTCACCAGTCTTTCCATCTCATCAGTATGTTTATTAAATGCCAAACTGCGTTTAGACTATGCTTACCTGTCCACCCATTTTATCGTCCATATTTCAAACTTCTGTACAGTGTGGTACATTGTTTTGAGCATCTACTTGACGCCATCGGTGAGCACGGCCTTATACGAAGCATGTCGTCCAAAGAGGTAGATGAGGACCCAATCGTAATATTTTGCATTCATGTTGCACCTCTAGCGGCAATAGGCCCTTGTCCACCGGAGGGAAGACATGGGCAGCCTTATGCTCCCTCTGTCCCAACACGACACCGGTCATTCTAGGATTCAAACTTTGTCCTAAAATACAAGTCGCACTACATCTACTCCATGTGGTGCGTCCCACACCGAGCTATCCCAGGGCCACTTGTTTAAACGCAGATGCACCCCTCTGTCTCAACACTGCTGTATTTACTGCGGTCGAGCTCGTATGTACAATGAAGAAAGACCCTGGCACTTGGATGTGGCTCCATTTATTTGTTTATTGTTCCTGAACGTGTTTGATTATTGAGTCCATTCCCTAGATGCTATAAAAAATTTCACCCATTCCCTCGTTGCCATCAAAATTTCCGAGTTTCTTTCGTTGCCTCTACAAAATTTTCTCATTCCTTCGGTTGCCACTTCGTTTGCTTGGGTTAAACTCTAGCTCACTGACGAGCGGGGCCCATGAACGGAGAGCGTCGAACGGCGGCATTTTCCCCCGCGCGCACTGCTTCCCGTGCACCCGCGCCCCCTCCGCTCGCCTAGGCCACGCCCTCCGCTCGCCTAGGCTGGCCGTCGCCCAGGCCCTCCGCTCGCCCAGGCCACGACGCGCCATCGCCCAGGCCCCCTGCTCGTCCAGGCCGGCCGGCGCACGAGGCGTGAGGCGAGGCGGCGGGAGGCGCGAGGCCAGAGTCGGCGGCGTGCTCCGTCCGTCCCCGCTTGACATCGCGCTCAAGCTCGCCGCGCACAAGGCCTTGGCAGACGCGTCCCCGAAGTCCAGTTTGCCAGCTTCAAGTAGCGGTCCTCCTCGTCAAGAGCTCCGGCCAGCCATCGTGGTGTCCATCAACCACGGCCTGCCACTGTCGCATCATGCCATCAACGTCGTGTGCTCCAGCGTGGCATTCCTCAAGTCACTGGACGCAGCCGGCGTGGCGTTCCTCGAGTCCACTGCTGCGCGCGCGTCGAGGTCCTCGAGTCCGCCCGCCGCCGCTCTTGCGCCTCTGCCCGGCGCTGCACGAGGCAGGGCTGCAGGGCGACGTTGCCACGCTGTAGCCCGTTCCTCACGCCGTCGTCACCACGCTCGCCTTGCCCGCTGCAGCCAGAGGCTAGGCAGCGAGACGGAGAGGCAGTGCGCCGGCCCGCCTGGGCGAGCGGAGGGCCTGGGCGGCGGTGCCGTCGTGGCTTGGGCGACGGCCAGCGTGGGCGAGCGGAGGGCGCGGCCTCCTCGCAGAGAGGCTAGGCGGGCGGAGGGCGTGGCCTAGGCGAGCGGAGAGGGCGCGGGTGCACGGGAAGCAGTGCGTGCACGGGAAGATGCCGCCGTTCGACGCTCTCAGTTCGTGGGCCCCGCTCGTCAGTGAGCTAGAGTTTAACCCCAAGCAAACGGAGTGGCAACCAAAGGAATGAGAAAATTTTGTAGGGTAACGAAGGAAACTCGGAAATTTTGATGGCAATGAGGGAATGGGTGAAATTTTTGATGGTATCCAGAGAATTGACTCTTGATTATTGGTTGCTACTCTGGAGGTGCTCGTGCTCTGTAAGGTGTCTCCAACGGCGCACCTCAAAACGAGGAATTCGGCACTGTTTTGCACTACAGATAACATGACACAGAGAGTGGTGTGTGATTTGAGAAATGGGGATGAGAATCTTTGTTGAAGATAGCCTAAGGTTAGAGCGCTAGGTAGCAATTATGGTCAAGGGTAAATAGGTTATTTACCACTAATGCTATTCGTTTGAAAATTTCTAGAACGTCTAGGTTGTGGGACAGAGGAGTAAATATTGAATGGAAAGTATATTTTTATACAAACAACAAATTTTAAAAATATAAAACTATAAAAACGCCTTGGCTTTAGTTTGCTTGGGCCGTGGCCCATCCTGAGTCTCGGGTCCACTGCAGCCCGTAACAGGTCCATGAACCCATGTCACAAAATGCCTGGAACTGGAAGTTCTCTCGCGATTGATTCTGCCTCGGCCCCGCAAAACCCCCCACATACCCATTTGTCGCCAGCTCTGCTGTCTGCTCTAGGCTTCAAGACGCCTCTCCCCGCCATCCCCCGATCTCTCACAGCTCGTGCTCTCCGTTTCGCCGCTTACTCGCTCGTCGGCCGCTCCCTCATCTCATCCGCCTTCGGCCTGCGGCTTGCTTCCGTCGCTGCGGATGGATTCCTCCTCCTCCCCATCGGCGGCACCGCCGGCCGCCGCCGACGAGGGGCGGCACACGTACAGCCCGAGGCTGCGGTGGCAGCCGGAGGTGGAGGCGTACTTCGTCGCCGCGTACGGTCGGGACCACTTCGCCCGCATCTCTGAGGCTCTCGCGTGAGTATCCCCGCGGCCCCGCCCGTGCTGGTTGGCCCCCTTTCCTTCGATTGGTTGCTGCTGATTCTAGCATTCCTGTGTCTTTTCAGTCCAGATTCTAGGGTTCTTCTTAGCTGTACCTTTGGTTGCTATGTCTACTGTGTTTTTTTTACAGGAGTAGCTCCGCAGACTGATCGATAATGAAATGTAGGCTGGAACGTAGGGAAACAAAATGCTTATGCACGAATAGTCCATAGTCCATTTAAGCCTGAAACTTGTTCAGAACTGAATCCAGTTCAACCATAGTAGGCAAGCAAGATGGAAATATGGACATGTCCTTATGAATACGAGTGGTTTTTGAGATCCAAGCGATGAACTTCTAGACATTTTGAATTTATGATATTGTCTAATTCTAGATCTGCTCAGCACATCCATTGCATAAACACTTTGAAGCTCTGCTGCAACTCTTCTTCTTTCCATGCTTTACCTGAGTTCAACACTAGACAAGTTGATTTAGGGCAAACTTACTGTTACGAACTTAAAATGTTCGTCAGATATGACCAAAGATGATGAGTACTTTATGCAGTTGTTCTAAATATACTACTATATCTTTATACGATCTATCTTCTATGTCATTGTCTAGATAATCAAATGCATCAGTGTGATATTTTAGTGATTTAGTCTGTTCTGGACTTCTGGAACATTGACTTGCTACACAATTGGTCTAAGTTATGAAGTAAAACAAGTTGCCAATTTCTAGTGACCAATTTCTATTTGAGGAGATTGTTGTGAGCTTCCATGCGAAGTTTCAAGTAGTGAGGGCTATTATTCTTCTATATGACTAATTATTACTTGCTCAGGAATCCTTCTTGTTATTCTTGTATTCGTGTCAATACTCTGAAGTCTTCCACTGATGCTGTCAAGCATAAACTTATGGATATAGTTTGTGAAAATGGGCTTTCTGTTGGAATCAATGACTTGAAGATTGGTGAACAGAATGGTGGAGATCAAGAATTTGAAGGGAGCTCGCTGGTCCATAACTGCCCGTATGCTGGCCTTGAGAACGTTTTATTTGTTCGGGGATCAGGACCACATGTGTTGCATTATAATAGTGAACCAGGCCAATCTGTTAAGGAAGTAATCGTAAGTCGAAAATGTGCAGAGTCAGTTCTTCGAGGCGCCCAGGTATAAATCTTTTCCTAGTCATCTGCCTACATTTAGCGAATGAATTGAACAAGAGCCACGTCTAAGGTACAAAAAGGGAGAATGAACCATTCTTGCCATTAACTTGGGATCTCTGCTGCCGATATAATCTACAAAAACTTTCAACATTTTCTGAAAGGCATCCTGAAGTGGCTCATACTTACTATCACATCCCTTCAACCTGTAATATAGGCCATTGGATTTGGTCTCCACCATCCAGATCTGACACGTGTTGATAATTGGTGTCATCGCCCCTATCTGTGTCTAATTCCTACCAATACCGTATTGGTCATGTGTTCTCCATTGTGGGATGGAGGAGGCGGCGGCTTGCTAGTAGATGAGAGATGGCGGAGGGAATACGTATGCGAGGTAGGAGGGCGAGGTCCCGGACCGCGTGGTCGGGGTTTAGGCGCCAGTGATGGCTGCCCGGTATGAGGGAAAGATTGATCTATTACTTGAGTTTCTTTCCTTGATTACAAAGCCATATATATAGGCTGCACTTCCAGCACCTACTCCTCAAGCTAATACTGATCTAGTCAGGCCCAATAAGCCCGTAACATCCTCAACTAATCTGACTAAGACTCTAACAACGTCTTAACTAAATCCTGGATACAAGGCCTGACTTGGCCCAAGGGATTAATCCCTATCTTTCCTGACACGCCTAACATACTGTCTCCCATACATCACACATTGTGATTCTGCTGGTATTGGAAACTTAGTCCTGACATTCATCAGAATTGAACTGTGTCTAGTTTATCGGATTTATCCCTTGCAGAATTTTTAAAAAGGGTAGAGTAAACCTGAACTAATACCTTCCATTACTGTCCTTTCATGAGCACAACAGCCACATATTTTGGTGCATGATATCTCGATATGTCTACTTAGTTTGTGATACGAGTCTCATTCTCATTGTTCTGATGGATGTCAAAGGTCTATAAGCATCTTACATGGGATAAACTTGTTATTTCCACTGTATTTACTTGAAAAAAAACTGTAGTGGTTAAGTCTGGCATTCGAAAAGCAAGCTGATCTGTTTTTTTTTCTTTGGTTAAATCTAAAGATTGCACATCAACCCTTTGATCTTGCCTGACCTTTTTACTGCAAAACACATATCTAGATGCTACTTATGCAAGTTCATTGCTACAAGAAAATCTGTTCTTGTGTTTTGATCTTTTCTTCTCATTTTCTTGATCTTCAGGTGTATGTTCCTGGTGTCTTAGCTTGTAGTTCACATGTTGAAAAGGGTGATAAAATTGCAGTGTCCGTTGCTATTGAGCAGCCAGTTGAGGGTGGTGGTTGGGCTGTGGGTATAACACGAGGAACTGTTTTACAGGGATTGCAGTCAGGCAAGCTTGTGTAGTGGAAGTTTTTATTGTTTTTAAAAAAATTGTTGAATACATTCTTTGAGTGTACATTTTCCATTATACTGATGAGCGCTGTGTTCTGGTTATAGTTTTTGCTGCAAGGATTGGTTTTCTCGATGAAATATGCATGTTAATGTCTACTTAATATACTCGTTTCAGATGCACATTATGATGAAAGGAAGGGGCTGTACATTGGTCAAGGGATCGCTGCAATGTCAAGGGCTGGAATATTCCGTGTTACTCATGGGGTTGCAGTAGAGATGACTGAGAGGGTATACAGGCTCCCATCTTTCAATGGTATACTTCCATCTTTCTACATTTGTTAAATAGCATTCAGGAAAACATCTTTCAGTATTTCGTGAAAAGAACTCATTTGTCGTCTTTGTTTCGATATACAATATAAGTATCTAGCTGATTATTCAGCAAATGTGCTCACTATCTGATGTGGTATTTTGGGGTGTTATGATCCATGTGTCCTACTTCATTTTGGCCATAACTTTTACTGATAGGTACAAAGGTAGCAGAAATAAGTAGAAAACATTTAATGTTTACTATATTGTATCAGATGTAGAGCTAGACAAGTACATGCCACAAACAATGGCAATGAAGGGAGACGTGACTTGCTTTTTCAGTTGGAATTACTTGTAGTTGTAGTTTCATTGGCTCGTGGCACCGTGCCATGCATGCAAGAAGATTTAGCTACATCAATGTTGACTCTGACACCCTGCAATGCATGCACGAAGAGAAGGGTGCCACATCGTGCAACTAGGGTCCTTACCCCATCCATTCTTTCAACCTGCCTTGAGAACAAGCTAGTTTGAGAAGGCAAGCTTGATTGGCAAGCTGGCTTTTTGATGGGCTGGGCTCTGGATGTTTGGTCATAGTGATTGCTCAAATGTTTAATAGCCCTTTCTGAGGACCCTTAGAGTTTTAGGAGTAGTTTTTTTTTAAACAAAGATTACAAATGATATTAACCCTACTGAGTGAACTGCAATGTCATCTCTTTTAATGGTATCTATGCCATTTGAATCCTAAACTAAAATTCATTCAGCCCACCAAGCTTGCCAACCCTAGCATTGTTTCTGAATCCAGCTGTTGTCTTGTAGCAGATACCTAGGAATTACATCTCGGGAATTTCCGTTCTGTCCCTTCTCCCGAAAGGAAGTGTCAAAATATCCTTAAGTTTACTCGCATAAAAATATCCTTAAGCTGCATTGGGGTTTCAGTTTTGCATCCAAGCAGACCCAGATGGCACCTATGTGATATGGCATATTAGTTTGAATGTCATCAAATGCTTAGCTTTGTTACACCCATTCTTACTTTGGAACTTTATCAATGTACATTTTCTACTAGAAGGGTTGCCAATTTATTACTTTAATTAAGTCAATATAAATGCATTAGCTACTTATCACACAGCCTTTGTTATAGTGTTGAATTTCATTTATCCCTTCAAATCCATGAACCTGATTATTCTTTGACAATATCATTAGATGTGCTTGAAGGGGAGATATTTCTTCAAAATTTACCAAGCGTCGTGGCTGCTCGTGTCCTTGGTATGATTTGAGTTTTTTTCCTCTAGAAAATTTCTCTTTTCTACCTCTTAAAATAAAAATCTTTGTACAGTAGATTCAAGTATATGTTTTCTCTTGCTATTCCAAAAATAAACTCTCATGTGAAGGATATTATGATATTTACCCTGTTGTCATACAAATATTCAGCACATAATACATATTACCCAGGTACTGAAGTATAAGAATAATCGATGGTCATCCCTTAGAAAATGAATCAGCTTAACAATTATTTATAGGATGGGAGCCTGGAAGCTATCTTCCATGTGGCAGTACTCTTCTGGCCTTGGGAACATGTTTGGGAGACTTGGGCGGTTGGGCCCCAGGAAAATGCCAGTTCTCTATGGTTGGTGATGCATAGAAATTTTTGGATGGTGGGTCAGCATTCTCAAAGGGGTCTTGCCTCATCCTTACCCATGCACCCACTGCAATCAAGTTGATGAGACGATTGACCATCTGCTTGTCACTTGTCTTTGTGAGGTAGTTCTGGTTCAGTCTGCAAGAGATGTACCCATCAGCTGATGATGAATGATTTGATTATTGGTGGTGTAGGAAGAGAGGGGTATTAATTCTCTTATAGCATTTGGTGCTTAGACTCTTTGGTTTCTTAGAAACCGATGTGTTTTTTATGGTCAGGCGCCCATTTTGGCTTGGGCCTTCTCCACTGCTGAATTGTGGGTGTTCGCTGGGGCTCAAGTGCTTTCCCTCGACTGCCCTAACACCCTTTGAGCAGTAAGCTTAATTTTTGGTCAAGGCTAGTCTTTTTTAGTCACAGGCAAATTAGTTGGTGTTCTGGTGTGTGGGTGTTGTACTCAGGGCTCTTTACCCCCCTCTTTTCTTCTTTTCACAAATTCGCCAGATTATTTGTTTTGCCTTTCTATAGATTTAACTCTTTCGTATTGCATCCATACAGGATTTTTGGCTTGATGACATTAAATTTGCGACCTCTTTTATAGATCCCCAACCAGGAGAGCGAGTACTGGATATGTGTGCTGCTCCTGGAGGAAAAACTACAGCAATTGCTATCCTCATGAGGGACAAGGGAGAAGTTGTTGCCCTTGATAGATCTCACAATAAGGTAAAAACGCCATATCTGATTCAACATATAATTTTGCTTCGGTAATGGTTTGTGGTTTGGGCATGTTATACAGCTTCACGAACAAAAATCTAAATTTGCATGGTCGAAAAACAAAATGGAAGTAAAGATCTCATGCATATTCCTATGCTGATGATTACATACTAATATTAGTACTGGCTTATTATCTTACCCCCATTCCAGAATATAGCTAGTTTTAGGCTTTCCCAGACATATTAAGTAGATAGATTTAAGACCTAAATTGCCCTTCATTTACCATGTCTTGCTACACGCACGTAGGGGTGTAAATGGTACGGAGATTAATCAGATTATCCATTCATATTCGAGTCCGGATCCATTTAAAAGAGTTGAGATCCAATCCGTATCCGGATATTCAGTATTCGATCCATATCATATCCAAGTACTCAAAGTTGAATATTATATTATGCTGATAACTATTCAAATCTTATCCGACACATCTGATAATATTCGTATTCGATCCGAATTCAAAGAAAAAAATACGAAAACAAATATGGTATTAGCATTATCCTTCCGTTACACCCCTACATGCACGTACCCAATTTAAAAGGGGCCGATACAGGGGTAGGCAGAGCTAGGGGTATCTTTGGTAGACCACCCCTGCCCCTCCCCCCTGACCACACACACACACACACACACTCGAACTCAGAAATAGCTATATTCTAGGACAAAATTTGAATCATTGAATGCTGGAACTATGTTCTGGGATGGAGGGAGTGCTTACTACCTGATGCCTGATGGTGCATTTCTCTACCTCAGTAACCATATTGGTAATTGTACTTCTCTAATATGAAGGTAGATTCCAGGTGATGGATATCCTGAAGTTGGCTTCTGAGATGGACTTGAAATGCATTAAAGCTTATAAACTTGATGCCCTCAAATCTGTACGGAAGACTGATGTGGCAAGAGATCTTGCCATAGCAGACGAACACAGTCAGGCAACTGAGATGATGGCAGAGGACTTGGACCCTTGCCATGCTATAGTGGCTACCGATGCAGGTGAAGGCACCTCAGCAACAACAATTCTGCAGTCTGGTAAGCAGAATTCAAATTTCCATTATGTTTTTCTATATTTTTCCTCATTATGTATGCTTCCTGAGTTCATGTAGTCCTTCCTGTTTACTTAATCAAATTTCATGTACATTCAATAGCATATTTGAGTACTGCAAGTTCAGTGCAAAGAGCTATGTTTAAATTGTTTAGATACTACCTGCTCCTTCTGTTCAGAATCATATGACATTTTAAAATTTGAGTGGTCAAACTTCGTCAACTTTGATTGCTAATATCTATGAAGCTATTTATATTGATGAAGTCAAAAATATTAACATTGGATTTTTCTGAGAATTTCTTTTAAAAAATATTTCATTTTGTTGTGTTTGTTACTTACACTTTACCATGAAAATTGATGGTCCAAGTGCCTCATTGGAGATTATATCTCATTGTTAAATCTTGAATAGTACTGTGATCAGTACACATTGCGCAGCCTATACACCATATACCCTGGTGAAGTATTTCGATGATACAGAAACTGAACATTCTTTTTTGATAGATGACAAAAAAACGGATGCCAAAAGATATGTTAGCAAGGCAGACCTCAGGAAGAATTTAAGGCGGATGAAGAATGGACCAGGAAGAAATAATTGCTCTGGTGGTAGAGTTGAAAAGTCAAAAGGATTTTTCCCTAACAGCTTTGATCGTGTCCTCCTTGATGCTCCATGCTCTGCACTTGGCTTGAGACCACGTCTGTTTGCTGGTGAGGTAAGTATCACCTAATGAAAACTTAGATGCGTGAGATCCACAGTATTAAGTCAACGATTATGGAGTCTGTGCCTTGCTGCTACATGCAGAATCATGAACAATGAAATACAAGGGAAGAAAATTCTCTGCAGCGGTGCCGCACCGCGCCAGACGTGCGACACCGCCCAGATGAATGACGCGTGGCAAGGTGTCCCCACCAGACGCATGTATAGTCCAAATACAAGGGTGCACATTGTAGGGATGTTTGATTGGTGGGGTGGTGTACTAGGAGGGTTGGTTCCATTTTTGTTAAAGCTAAAATAAAAAAGCTTGGAATTCTTTTTCTGCAAAAAAATAAAATAAAAAAGGCTTATAGTTGATAGCTAGTGTTTCTTGTGTTATGATGAATTTAGTGTTGAGCAAATATGGTGACTACATGATAGTGCCACTCTTTTACCCACCTGGAAAGCAACTGAATCTGGCAGCAGTAATCTTTTACTGCATTAACCTTGAAATAACGTACTTTTAAAAAATTGAATATCTTTAAAATTAGCATTGTCTTATATGCTATTCTTCAAATTATATATTAATTTTGATTTGTCTATCAACTATCATCTGGATTTTGGGAACTCCTGAATATTTGTTTCATTTTTCGGAAAATAATTCATGAAACAATGCCTTTTAGAATTGAGATGCATCTGTTACAGGCTAAGTTGCAGCTACTAGCTTGATGTACTTCTAGAACCTGCAACCTGCGTGCACACTGTCACCTACACCTTTTGTATTGTGAAATAGATTATTTCTGTTTATTTTTTATATGAACTGTACCCTGACAGGAAACTCTAGAATCGCTGAAAAATCATGCAAATTATCAGAGGAGAATGTTTGATCAAGCTGTCAAGCTAGTTCATCCTGGTGGAGTGATTGTTTATTCAACGTGAGTTTCTGCTAAACATTTTCTACTTGCAATGCAGTTAGCTGGTGAACTAGCGTTTCAATTTACATCTATTGCTTACGGGTCATGGAAGTTTATCAACGTAACTGTTGTGGTTGTTCTTGTTATAAATTTACATTTTGTTGTTTACAAATGTTGTGAATCAAAGCAAATAATTAATGTTGTGGCTGGGGTTTGAATGCACAGTCAATGGGAAGATAGACATGTATGTAGTATAACCTTGTGCTGTCCACGTGTTGTATATAACAATGTACTCTTGTATATACGACACGTGCACAACTCAAGGCTATACATGTCTAATACAGAGGCCTTACTGTCTCTCTGCCCCAAGTTATATAAGAATGAGAGGAATGTAGGAGGAAAATATTTATTTCTTGCTTGATTGACCAGGTCTAGCCATTTGTATATATGCCTATATGGCTGATTACATATGATGACCAATGCTCAGGCCAACAACCAGCTAACAAACCAAATCCTTCTCTAAATGGACTCCTGATCGTAGCCAATGACTCCATCTAACTTGATAACAAGATAAATTGCAAGTCTTGGTGCTGATCACCTATGGAGCCATGGCCACAGTCTTCTTTTGACGTTGCCCATAGACACGTCCTCACATAAGACAACAATCAATTAGTTCCGTCTTCATGTGTTTCAATGGCATGTCCTCTATAGCTATTCAATTCAAGAACTTGATGTCTAATCCTAGTTCGTGTAGCCCCTTGGGTTAATATGTTATCTAGCATCTACATGCCAATGCCATACATAAATATGTGTGTCAGTGTGTGTGGTCTACAGTTCAAGGTGAAACAAGATAGCTCAGTAAATAGTCTGGTTATAAGTGCTTGTTGCCCTTTCTGCTTTCCAGGTGTACCATAAATCCAGGAGAGAATGAAGCCTTGGTGAGATATGCATTGGATACATACAAATTTCTGTCTCTAGTATCGCAAGTAAGTTCCATTATTTGTAATATCTGTGCTGGATATTGAATACTGGACTAATTTATGTTGCTGATTGCTCAAACTACATCATGCCTAGTGCTAGATAATATAGATTTAAAACAAGAAAGTATAAATTACTACAGAAAAACGTCATAGAATGCAAAGGTGTGATATTTAATTGCTAGGGCCTTGTTCGGTTGCGCAGGTATTGGAGGGGATTGAGGGGAATTAAATCCCTTCGTATTCAAATTTAACTAGTAAGGGATTGAATCTCCTCCAATCCTCTTCAATACATGTGCAACCGAACAAGCCCTAAAGGTGTTTTGAACATTGATGTAACTGAACTGCTAAGGAAATGATAGCATGTCACATTGTTAGACATTATCATCATCTTGGACATCCCCGGTCTTGTCTTCACATTTCTGCCATGACCTGAGTCCATGATGGGAATAATCATCACCAAGAGGATGGCTTAGTGGAGTCAGCTGGTTAGGGATGGGATGGTTAGGGATGGGAGATTAGATCATAGACGAGAGAGACGAACACAATAGAGGAACTAGATTGATTGTTTATTGCCTATCCTTTGATAGATACAGTCCCCCCCCTGTTTATATTGGAGAGGTTCACTTGAGTCCCAAGTAATAGATCTAATCTACTACAAACAAATCTTACTCTGTCTCCAATTAACGTGCAGTATCAGTCTGCTACAGTACCGACCCAGCCCAAAGGGCCTGGATAGCCCATGACATTCTCACTCAATGTATGCATATTTTTATTTAAGGAAAGAAAATTAACACCATGTCTCTTCTGTTCTTCCATACTACTTTCAAGACTGGATTACTAACATTTCCATATTCCTTTTTTTTTCAGCACCCAAAAGTTGGAGGGCCTGGTATAGTTGGTTCGTGTGACCTGTTCAACAAGTCATATTCTGAGTAAGATTACCATTATTACTTTTTGGCAACTCAGGACCGAAGCCTGTTATCTAGACAGTGCTGTTACAATCCCGTTCCACTGTATTATCAATTGTTGACAAGTGCCCCCAAAACTGGACTAGGACAGTTTCTGTGTTTGCTGGTAATCTGATGATTTTCCGACCAAAAGGGTTGCTCTTTGGGGTGCATCTTAAAAAAGTCTTCTTTTTGCCTCTGGACGGATATTTCTTATGCACATGCCAATATGCCATACAACTATACAATATTACTATCCATGTGTGAATTTTTTCCATAACCAGAATTTGGCCTTCCAACTCTGAAAATATATGCATTTGCAGGGAATGGTTGAGAGATGATGAGGCTGAACTCGTTCAGAGGTTTGATCCATCGTCGCCAGTGGATACGATAGGTTTCTTCATTGCGAAATTCAATGTTGGAGAGAAAGAACACTAATCAAAAGGACTGAAGTGTCGTTCTTCCGACTTCAGATTCTTGACACCCGCAACTTATAGTACCGATGTCAGCATTCTGCTTCCTACGATTGGATGTCCACCCAAAGCATGATTTTTGAACAGATGGCGAGCCCATGGAGTTGACTGCAGCTCTTACCCCCACTGAAATTTTGTCCTTCGGTTCGAAATTCTCTTGTTCGAGGAATATTGTTCATTGTGATGAGATTACAAGGCGATTAGACATTTGGACATGGTACTGACATTTTCAGCAATAAATCCAGATAATGTTCGACAGTGGGCATGGGACTCCGTCTGCTACCGAGATTGTTGTGTGGAACGCAAACGAGCACAGTTTTACTGCCTGCAGCAGACTTCTTTGAATTGCACGGCGCGCGGGCCGCTTGCAAGTCACACGCATTAGGCTTAGGCCACTAGAGCATACGTGGAGTTTGAAGGTTAGGATCTGTTTGTTTGGTGGTATTTGGTGGGATGGAGCTGTTTTATCCTATTTTGGAGGTTGTTTGGTTGATGGATACGGGAATGGAACCATCAAAAGGTGGTAATATACTCTGAAGATTCGGGACGGGTGTGTTCTGGAAAATCGGCCGGACACGCCCGTCCCATGCGGACGCCCACGCGGACGGCGTCTCCTCTCGTCTCTCTCCCCAAGCATAGGAGAATGCCCATGCAGAGGTGGCAGGCAGAGCCGGTGGTGGCGCGCGACGGCAGAGGAGTCATGTGGTGGTGGAGGAGGAGGCTGGTGCGGAGGACTCGGCGGTGCCCGTGCCCACGCGGAGGTGGAGGACCCGGCGGTGCATAGTTGGAGGACCTGACGGCCAGCGAGGAGGAGGCGCTCGCCCCCGCTCTCGCCGAGAGGAGCCGGCCGCTGGTGCGGAGGAGGCAGCATTGGCGTGGAGCAGGAGGAGTTTGTGAGGCTGGGCGCGGCGTGGGGGTGGGTGCAGGCGGCGGTCATGGAAGGGAGGGGATATTGTTCGCATGACAGGTAGGTTCCGCAGCTAGCGGTGTTAAACGGAGTTGGAATGTCTGCATTCCCATCCTCCAACCAAACATAAAAAATGAAGTCGATCCATGCTTTAACTAAACATGGAATGGAATCGGTCTATCCTAAAATCTAAGAACGGAGCCATTCCATCCCACCATGTCCACCAACCAAACGCTATTTTAGGTGGGAGGATAGACCGGGTGTGGTAAAATCGCCGATTTAATTCGAGCTAAGCACATCTGCTATCATATGGCTTGCAGTGTACTTAGACCGAATCAAATCTGGTCATCCATCGAGCTACCCGAGAGGGCACTCGATGTAACTATCGCCAAAGATACTGACATTACATACATCTAGTCCTCGATAGAGCCACAACAATTACATCACTGTAGACAGTTAACAGTGATAATAAGATAAAGTTCTTACAAGCCAAGTTCAATTCAAATATATGTTCAAATCAAATAGCGGAAGCAATTTAAATATCATCTCGCAGTGAAAACAAAGCACTAAGACATGACATTGAGTCCCACCATTGTCATTCTCAATTACACAGTACGTGAAAAAATCAACAACAACGGTTGAGTATGCGGGGTACTCGGTAAGACTTACCCGTGGGTGGTATAAACCCAACACATTTGAAAAGATACAAGGCTTTTTTGGACTAACTTCTAACTCGCGTAAGCTTACTAGGAGTGAGTCCTTACTTACTTTCAAGTTTTACTTTCAAAAGCATAAACTCAATTGATCCAGCATAATTATCATTATAAATTTAATTTGCAAGTACCATCGAGCACATATGATAAGTATCATCGTAAAGTAACTCGCAGAAATAAAAACATACAAGTAAGCATATAATATTGAAAAATATGATTAAATAAGTAGTATATTTAAATTGTTGCTACATTGTCCGTGTGTGATATCAGCATTCTCACACCTGGTGAGCATCAGCGATTCGAATCGATTTTAATTCCTGAGAATATCCTATTATGCTAGGGGTATATGCTTACTAGTCATCGCTTTTCCACATACACTCCCCATCTCAACTTGTTCCATCCCAAATTCGTCATCGCTTTTCCACATACTCCCCATCTCAACTTGTTCCATTCCAAATTCGATTCCAACCCACCATGTCCTATGTTTTACCCCCACAGGAGCATTATCACAACATACGGATCAACCCTTCCGTAAGTACAAGCTTCTCCAAGCATAACTCTCTCCGACAATGTGGTAGGACTAAGTCTTTGTTCTTCGGATGGTTCAAGTAAGACTCTCACCAAATAAGCACTCCGGTTATCTTATGCCGATCAGTAGGTGAACAATGAACGGACCTTATGCGACTCAGGCGGAGTCCATAACACAATATCAGAAACAGTAAATAACTTATAAAATCTCTGCTTGGTTGCCATTTAAGTCACAAGCACATGTAATCATTTTCACTTTAGCAATTCGATAATTTGAAAATCACCTATATGACAAGTGAGCTCCATTTAACTATTGTCTACTCGCACCTAGCATTACTAGGCATACTCGTCCTACCTACTCTATTGTAGGTGTTAGGGCCAAAGCAGTCAGGAAGTCTAATGCAATTGTTTTCAGTCAACTTTTGAACGTAAATGCACATATAAAATATGCGGTAGAACTCTCTAAATAGGTGCAGATGACTAAGAGGCCTACATTTGCTTATTTCTATCAAAACCAACAAACTAAAAAAATGTTAGTTTATGGGGCTTTGTCCCAGACAACCCCTTGATCACTTGGACTGCTCCTCATTCTAAACACGACAGATGGGCCTTCCAGGCCGTGAGTGAGTCTTAGTTGGTCTAATGGACATCATTGCTTGACGTAGCTCCCTGCAACAACTTCTCGATCATGTTTCTACAATAAACATCGTTATGAATGGTGTAAGAGTGAGTGAAATGAATCCATGCAATGCTTGTGTGATATGAAGAATAGTACATAGCAAGTTAACTAAGTTGAATACATGCAACATCATGCATCCGTAGGAAACATACAATAACTACATCATGCAATATGTTTATTTAATGGATTAAAACCCTATTTTGACTTTGGGTGGTTAAACAGAGCTAAATGAGTCAAAACATTTATGACATGTATATAGATATTGTACAATGCTACGTTATGTGAGGAATAAATCCTCGCATAGGAGACGTGGGTTGATTCTCGTAGCAATCAAAGATGGACCGGCTGAGCACCCAACCAGCGTTGCTAACCAACCTGTAAGTGCAACAAGGCTCTTTAGTGGTTTTGGTGTATTGAGTGACAACGCGATTAAACGTCTAATCTCTTTGTGATATGACTTGACAGGTTTTCATAGGTATACCTGTTTGGGAGAGCTACGTTCCACTAAATCCAGCTCCACTCCACAAACTCCACCATAGAGCAGCTCCACCACAGAGTTGGAGTAGATGGGGTGTTTGGTATGTTAGTTAGCTCTACTCTCTAAAATAGATGTATTAGTTGTGATTTGCCTGTTATATCCTCGATGCTTGTGCCCACACATCATACCTTGCATGGGAGTGCCTTGCAGGCCGGCTTGTGGCGAGGAGGGGGCACAGCCCTACCGGCGGCGAGGAGCACGGTTCGGCCAGTAGCGAGGAGCGCGGTGGTGTGGGCGCAGCCCTGCTGGTGGCGAGGAGCGCGGTGGCATGGGCGGACCTCGGCCAGGGGCAATAGAGAGAGGATGCCTGGCGTGGCCGGCGAGGGGGTGCGCGGCGGGGGTGAGCTACCGGCCGGCAAGGGGTGCAAGGTAGAGGCGAGCCGCTCGGCACGCGAGGAGAAGCCGCCGGCAGACGAAGGGAGCGCGGCA
This sequence comes from Paspalum vaginatum, assembly GCA_030272315.1. Lineage (NCBI taxonomy): Eukaryota > Viridiplantae > Streptophyta > Magnoliopsida > Poales > Poaceae > Paspalum > Paspalum vaginatum. The sequence goes on along the minus strand of CM059018.1, from coordinate 29,032,522 downwards.
GGGGCGAGCCACCCTGCCCGCGAGGAGAAGCCACCGGCCGGCGACAAGACGCGTGGTGTGGGCGAGCCGCCAGCCGGCGAGGAGGCGCATGGTGGGGGCGAGACGTCGGCTGCCGAGGGGACGCGTGCTGGGGGCGAGTTGCCGGCGGGCGAGGGACGTGCAGCGGGGGCGAGCCGCCCGGCCCGCAAGGAAAAGCCGTCGGCCAGCGAGGGGCGCAGGCTGTGGGCAAGCCACCGGCCGCTGAGGGGGCGCATGGCGGGGGCGACGGGAGGAAGAACAGTCATAACTTTCTTTTATCCGAGGAACTGAATCGGTACAGAGAATGTAATGAGTGGCAAAGGTGGGTAATTTTCCCACAACTCCATGTCTAGGTAGCGAATTAGCATTTCAGGAGCTCCTTTTCACAGGCTCCGAAAAGTTTTTGGAGTTGGTCCCTAAATCTAGGTTTTTTTCGGAGTTGGAGTTTGCGGAGTTGTACCTGTTTGGCCCATCAAAGTTGAAGCGGAGCTGAAAAAGGTGGAGTGGAGCTTTACCAAATAGGGCCTAACTGTGTTCAAATGAGATTGAATAGACATTAATGTATATATCTCATGGTCAAGCATGATTGTTCTCATATATTGATGATCAAGGGTTCCATTGTATATCGTGATCATGGTCAAAAGCTTAATGGATCTAAATGAATATATCAAATGCATAAAGTGCCTAAGTGCTTGTTATCATTGGTCTATCACACAATGCACTTCTAGGAATATTTGTCATCATTTTGTGAAAAGTGACATGGAACCTATTTTTCTATTTGGATGTCACTTAAATTGAATTGTTCTACAAAGGGCAAATGGCTGATCATATGGACTTTCTATTGTATATCAAAGCCAACTATAATGAAGATCAAGAATATTGAATGGTTAATGAGCTACTGAGCTCCATCTACCTATTGAAGAGGTTTTTCACAATTCAAGTCCAACTTATTTAGCTCAAAGAGAATTGCTCAAAGAAGAAGCTCAACTTGGTTTCTTTCTATTGATAAAAATTGATCAAGACAGCATTGTTCACCAAGACCGAGACTCAAGTGTATTTCATCTATATTTATATTTTATCTTGAGTATAGGTATGATGTACTATCAAGAGGGAAGCTAAGCTTGAAATGTCACTAGTCAACATGTGCTCTAGCTAGTTCAGAGAGTATCTAGACTAAACACTCCTTGTGAGTTGTTTTAGTGCTGAGAGTGGGTTCACCGGACTGTCCGGTGTTGGCAGAGCCCAGTGCCTAGAGTGACTTCTCTCTGACTCTTTTCTTGTGCTATAATTCCTAGCTTCGTGTATCTCTTGCAAAGACTAACACCATCATCTTTCTTACCTAGTGACCGAGGCTTTGTGCATTAGACCTCTGGTCAGGGAACCCCTCACCACACTATCCGATGAGCTCTACCGGACTGTCCGATAGAGGGGGTTTGAACCTCAATGGCTAATTGCCCTCTACCGAACTGTGCAGTAGAAGCCACCGGACTGTCCTGTGGGGCTCTGACACAGAGCCAACGGCTAGTTTTGGGGAGTTGGGTATTTATACCCTTTCCTCTCCACTTGTTGAGGTTGCTGCTTTCCTCCAACGTCCATATACATTCAGAGGCTAGAGAAACACTCCCCAACACTCTCTTTGTGAGATTGAGCTAATTAAGTGAGATTCTTGAGTTGGGAGAGCTTTTGTGAGATTGTGTGAGCTTGATAGAGCAACCTAGCTTCTGATCACAAGTTGGCAAAGCATTTTCGGCAAACGCTATTGTTACTCTTGGAGGTTTCCTCCTAGATGGCTAGAGCATCCCGAAGGGTACTCGACTCATCGAGTGCCACATTTCTTGTAAGTGATTACCCCCACTCTTCGGAGCATTGCAGTGAGCACCTCATCGTACCTTGGTGGTTGGTGAGGGGAGGCCCAGAGTTGAAAAAGACTCTACTCTTGGTGGGCGCCTCAATGAGGACGTAGTGACACTTGCGGGTGAGCCCGAACCTCAGAAATTAAATTGTGTGTATTGTGTAATGTGCCCCTGTTGAGAGACCCAAGCTTTGTGCTTGTGGTTTGTACTTTACTTGCATTTCATTCTTGCTTCCGCTATTATTATTACTCGTGTGCAAGGCCTTGTGATTGAGTGTAGGTGCGCAGTGTAGAAAAGCTCTACACCACTAGAGAAACACTTGTAACCGGTCTACACAGCTCAATAAGTATTCTTGCGCATATCTACTTTCTTGTGCTAGCTTTCTGTGTATCACCGGACTATCCAGTGAGCATCACCAGAAGTACCGGACTGTCCAGTAGGCTGCACCGGACTATCTGGTGTTGAGGGCTGACAGTTTGTTTTTAAGTGTGAAAATTTCAGTTTTGCCTATTCACCCCCTAGGCGACCTCAATGTCCTTTCAATTGGTATCAGAGCAAGGACTCACTGAAAAGCTTCACCGCCGTGAGAAAAGATATCGACGCCCAGTGAGGTACCGTGTGAGCTACTCTTAGTTGATGGCTCGAACTATTCTCAGTGGTCTGCTCATATTCTTCATATTCTTGGGACCAATGGTCCACTTGTGAAGCAGATTGTAGATGCAACCATATTGCCTTCTAGCTACGAGTGGGGTAACATATCTCATGAGGAGACAATACGCTTGCAGCTCAATGCTCGAGTTGCTAATTATATTTTGAGCACTTTGAGTCTAGATACTTCTAGGTGGTTGTTCAATGAGTACAAGAGATTTGAGGATGCCCATGAGATTTGGGCCACCCTCAAGAATGTGTTTGCATGCAAAGCTCAAGAACAAGCCAACACCTCTATGAAGGACTTTGAAGAAGAAACAATGAGCCTCTGTGAAAGCATGGAGAACAAGGAGGAACAAGAAAAGAAGTTGGTGTGGCAGTCACTGCAAACACCAGACTATCCGGTGGAATGCATCGGACTATTCGGTGCGCCGGACTGTCCGCTGTTCACTATCGGACTATTCGGTGAAGGCAGTTAGGCTGCATCAACAGAAGAGCAGCAATGGAGATCAAGTGAAGAATCAAGCTCAACTGTATGCAGCTCCACCATCTCATTCCCACAGCTGTGTTTCATGGCCAAGAAGGATAAGCAAGAAAGTGAGGATGAGACGAGTCAGAGTGATGCAGAAGATGAAGATGATATCACTGACGAAGATTTGGAAATTGGTCACCTCAGCAAGAAGGATCAAATGAGAGCGATCAAGCTAATGCAAATCATCACCAAGCAGAAGCATAGCCTTGAAAATCAAGAAGACTTCTTGGTGAAGAAATTGGAGGAACAAAAGGGAGCACAAGAAGAAAAGGATGAGCCTGAACTTGAGGTCACTAATCTGAATTTGAAGGTTGACAAGCTAACCAATGAAGCAAACAAGCTTGCAAGTCTTCCTTCATACATTGAGAAGCAAACAAGGAAAGGAAAGATTCGTTGGAGAAAATCAACGACAAGTGCTTAGTGCTTCAACAAGAAAAAGATGAGCTCCTAGATGAAAGCATGCAACTCATTGATCAGCTAAGCATGCAAGAGGTAGCACATGAGGTATTTGTCACGTCGGTAAAATCCTATGAACCTTTAATGGAAAATGACTCTTGCTCTTCAATTGAATCTATGAATGCTTGTACTAACCCTTGCTGCCTTAAAGCAAGTAACCCTTGTGTTGAGCATATTGTTGTAGAATCTTGTGATGATTACATTGCAAGAGAAAATGAAGAGCTCAAACAAGAGGTTAAAAAGCTAAGATGGGACTTGATCATGCTTGAAGGGAAGAGTTGTGTGCAACCTGTTCAAGATAATCGTGATGACATGGTGAACAAGCTTGAGGAGGGTTCAAACTGTGCACAACTCTCCAAGTCAACAAAGTTAAAGTCTCAAGAGGGTGAAAGCACCAAGGCCCAAAAGCAAGGAAAATCCAAGCAGCAAAAGAGCAAGGCAAAAAGATGATGTTACTGGGGCAAAGAAAAGGGACATAACATCAACACTTGTCTAGTCCTTAAGTCAAAACTTGTGAGCAGCACTGGCTCACCAGACTGTCCGGCACCAGCTACCGGACTATCCGGTGTCACTGGACTATCCAGCAGAAAGGTATCGCACTATCCTGTGGAACCAGTAGCAGCCCAAATTGCTGAAGGTAAGGCAAGAGTGCCTGCCCAGTCACACAACAAGGTTGGAAAGGATAAAGCCCACTCAAGCAAGACAGAGAATCAACCAAAGGGCTTTAGACAAAGAATTTGCTACAATTGCCGAGAGAAAGGGCATCTTGGTAAAGTTTGTCCACATGGTAACTTCACTCATCCCAACCATGTCAATAAGATAGATAAAAATACTTGTGTGCCCAAAAGCAGCAATGGTGTGCCTAAGATGATTTGTTCATCCAAGGCTTTCACCAAAGCTATTTGGGTACCCAAGACTTATGTGGCTAACATGAATGGACCCAACCAAGTTTGGGTACCAAAACATGCTTGAAGATCTATAGGTACCTGCAAGATGCATTGAGGGTCTTAGCAATCTTGAGAAGCTAAGCTTCAAGAATATTCTTGTCTCAAGATAAAATACTTCTCATCACAAGTCGAGGCTTGATTTATTGTAATATCATTATTCTCAATGACATCTATGGTAACATGTGCTTAAACCATATCCTTGGTGACTTAGGAATGTATATTCTGAGTGAATGGAGCATGCCTAAGTGAATCAAGTTCAAATTCCACTCTTATCCTATACTTGTGTTTTCTGTGGTACCTTTGATAGCTTCTTTGTGGAGCATGTGTTTTATCTACACAGGAACTCAAGATCTTGCGCAAAAGGTGAATTCAATGAATGAGCAAATCTATGTCAACATGGGCAGCTGAAGCAATAGTCACCGGACTATTCAATGACCTTCACCGGACTATCCGATGATAGGGTGAAATGCTGAATCCTATATATGCTTCAGTTGGATTACTAAATATAAAATCTATCAGGTCTTTGTGACTGTAAGTACATGTGTTAAACCTCACAATTGCCGTGTGCGTGCTCTTGTGATAGGTCCTTGCATCACCACTGGAAGAGTATCATCAAGTGTATGAATAGGAGAGATGTCCTCATCACGTACGGCCACCACACACCCCGCACCTACAAAATATCTTCCTCGCCCTGCAGCGCATCCTGGACCCTCGCCCTTTCATCCTCAGCAGCTCGCATTCTCGCTAGTGATCTTCCTCGCCGCCACTGTCCGAGGCCACACCCTTCCTCCTCCCTCTACCTCCTCTGTTGAGCTCGAGGCCCAGATCCGCTAACACCGGCGAGGTAGGTCGCCTCCTCCTCCTCCTCCCCCCTCTCTCTCACTACTGTATTTAGGGTTTCGGGGTTAGGGATTTTGGGGTTGGGGATTGGGGTTCCAAGGTGGGGTTTTTGTTGCCCTCGGCTGTAAAGGAGAGGTTTGGGGGCAGCGGTAGGACCGACAGTGGTGATGGATGGTGCGCGGTGAAGCTGAGCGGCGGGGGCGCCGCCGGCCGGGTGGTGGAGGATGATGATTGGGCGGTGCCGGTGGCAGGGACGTCATGGGTGGTGCCACTCCGACGAAGTCGGATTAGCTGGTGGTGGTGTGGAGGGCGGTGGCGGGGGAGCCCAGCGAAGCCGGGTTAGCGTGGGAGGGGATCCGGCGGCTACAACCGCCGGAGACGCGGTAGGAGGGCGGGGCGGGGGTGACAGCAGTGGCGATGCACGCGAGCGGTGGTGGTGGAGGAAGATGAATAGTGTATCGGGACACGTGGCGGCGGAGGGTACGCACGTTAGCATCGTCCTTCAGTTAAATATACTTATAATTTGTGACGCATATATTATAGTATAACCTGATAGAAAATGGGAAGTAGAAACAAAACAAAATAAATAAATAAGATAATGGAAAGGGAAAGCAAATGGAAGAAGAAAAAACAAATCAGAAAGATACACGGAACTGCGGACGACGGAAGGAAACGAAAGAATCGACAGTGACAGCATGCGAACGGAATAGAGGGAAACATTGAATGGGCCGCAGCAGTGATTTGGGCCAAGAAAGGAAAACTGCACAAACAAATACCCTTCAGCGACGGATTGAGTCAGGGGTCGCTGCGGCGACCAATAGACTTCCCGTCGCCGCCGCCGCCGCCGCCCTACGCCGGGTCTTCGTCGAGCCTTTCGTCCGGCTACGAGCACCATCCAGGTATGCTCACCCCTTGTCTTCGCTTCCTGCTGTGCGAAACTGAGCACCCAAACCCTATCTTAAAGCTATTTGTCTAACTGTATTCGGATGATCGGATCTCATTTGATCTAATTACAAGTGTATAAATGTACTTATGTCTACCGACTTCGATTTTTTTTTCAAGTTTATCGGGTCCATTTACTGGGTCCGCCCCTGGCAGCCTCGTTGATGCAGCTTAGTTCCTGGATGAAACTAGTTCCAGTTACCACTTTCTGATTGATTCATGGGATTCTGCTTCTTATCGTCCCTGTGAATTTTCAGGTCAACAGATCCTGATTCATGGCAAAGCAAGCGTATGCCACGAGCAGCCTCGTGGTTGGATACGCGCTGTGCTCCAGCTTACTGGCCATCATCAACAAGTATGCCATCACCAAGTTCAGTTACCCCGGCCTCCTGACTGCCCTGCAGTACTTGACATCGGTGGTTGGAGTATGTGTGCTTGGAAAGCTCGGCTTCCTCTGCCATGATGCCTTCAACCTCCAGACCGCCAAGAAGTTTGCACCGGCTGCTGTTGTGTTCTACCTTGCCATCTTCACCAACACCCACCTCCTGAAGCACGCCAATGTGGACACGTTCATCGTATTCAGATCCCTGACTCCTCTTCTGGTGGCTATTGCTGACACCGCCTTCCGGAAGCAGCCATGCCCTTCCAAGCTCACTTTCTTGTCCCTTGTCATCATTTTGGGAGGCGCGGTTGGCTATGTGATGACAGATTCGGCATTCACCCTCACTGCATACTCGTGGGCACTCGCGTATCTGGTCACCATAACTACTGAGATGGTGTACATAAAGCACATGGTGACCAACTTGGGGCTCAACACATGGGGCTTTGTGCTCTACAACAATCTTCTTTCGCTGCTAATGGCACCAGTGTTCGGGTTTTTGATGGGGGAGCACTTGTCAGTCTTCAGAGCCATTGAATCAAGGGGGCAGAGTTGGTTTGAGCTTGACTCCTTTGTGGCGGCTGCATTGTCCTGTGTGTTTGGTCTGCTCATCAGCTTCTTTGGTTTTGCTGCAAGGAAAGCAATCTCTGCCACGACATTCATAGTGACAGGTGTGGTCAATAAGTTCCTCACGGTTGCAATCAATGTGATGATCTGGGACAAGCATGCAAGCGCATTTGGTTTGGTTTGTTTGCTGTTCACTCTTGCTGGTGGAGTGCTCTATCAGCAGTCAGTTACAACAAAAGGGAATTCCCCAGCACAGCGAGAGTTGGCAGCTAAGCTAGGTAGAGGTGACGATGATGCGGTTGAGTTGAATATGGAGAGCCAAAGACTGGTTTCATCTCCAAAGGTTGTCTGAGGCACATTATCATCAGAGATATCTAGGCACCCATGTTTTGAATATTTGTTGTAGACTCTTAGTCATATTTTTCAACAGGTGGCTTTATGGGAGTTTGGCCTGCACATACATTACAGGGTATATGTTTAGCTAAGAATTATTTGTGCTGTGCCCTGCTTATAGGTAACATAAAAAATCCATGTTGATGAAAATGAACTGGTTGTTTTATATGTTTGGCTGACCCATGCTTTAGGGCCCATCTGACATTGTGTACCTGATGAGGTGACTATCAGATTACGCACAACCTATCTGACATTTGTTATTCGAGGGGGTTATATAAACTATACATTGGTTTTGTTTATCGCTCTTACAGTGTAAACCACATCACTTTTGGGGGGGGGTGGGTGGGTGGGCGTCAAAATGTTGATATCTTTCAGGATTATTTGCAGCAAGAGATAGTGGCAGCAGTTAATGAGATTGTCATGATCAGTTGCAGTATGTTCAATCCAGTGTTTACTCTACAGAGTGACGCCAAAAGGATGTGTTCATGATGCACCGAATAAGGTGTTAACGTTTTTGTTGACGCAGCAAAAGAGTGGATGGTGCTTGGTTTTTATGCTGTCCATTTATATTATGTTCTACAAATTGTGATGCTATGGAGCATGAATTGGTATGATTTGGCATGACTTTGGATTCCTCAAGCATATTCATTTGGCCTGAAGGGTTACCGAGATTTGCATCTTGAATTGTAGTTAGCAATTTTGCTAACTCGTCGTACTAATGGGTCGCAAGATTTTTGTTTGAGACAAGAAATTTGTTAACTGACAGCAATCTAGCTTTTGAACCTTCGGTTCTTTCTAAAAAGGTTGAGAATGCACGCATGAAACTTTATTTTCCCCCTTTCTTTTCAGTCGAACTGTCATTAATCATGAACACATGCATATGCATACTCTGAATCGTATTGGTGGTACAACTGCTACATGCTGTACTTTGCTATTTCGTTACAATTTCTAGTTTCGTGAGTTGCAATGGGAGAAAGCAATATCTTTGTATTAGAATGTTGCAACGCGAGAAAAAAAATCCTTAGACACCCTAGATACACGGATAGTATGCACACTATTTACTTATAGACAATTAACTTTAATACTATAGTTTCAAGTCATAAAATAAATTATATAGTCAATGACTATGAAATTCACAAAGAATTAAATGGAAAATATTGAATAGGGACAGTCCCAATTCAAAACCAAACCTCAAAATTGGAATGATGAGATTGATAAGCCTAACTTGACTTCACATCACCTTTGACTTTCTAATTAGATTAACGATGGAGATCCACTCCACACTGAATAAAAAATTCATGGTAATATAATAGAAAAAACAAAAAGACAAAAGAAATGCAGGACCTATAACTTGAAAAGAGTATGTGGGTTAATATCTAGCCGGTGCAAGTAACATACACGCTGCATATTTCTACCACTACTTGGTATTATATTTGCCATAAAATAAAACTAAACTATAGTCAAGTAGTGATCCGACGGCAGAGAGCCCAGCCCCCCGCGACCTTCCCCTTGGTGGCCCAACAACCACAAGGATGGCCTCTCCTTTTCGGCTTGTGATGACCCGCAACACGCCAACACGCCTCCGAGGTGGGCTAGCCACCGAAGTCAAAATGGGCTTCCAGTTGTGTATATAAAACTGAGAACCAGCTTCCTATTAGCCACATGTGTGCGCACGTGACAATTGAAAAGACATCATTTAATTAAAGTTTTAAATTAGGTTAAATTTAGTTTGTTATTTTTGTTTATCTATTTTTAAATTGAAACAATTTGTTTGACTAATCTACGGGCCAACTATGTGGATAACAAATTTGTGACTCCTAATTCTGTACTATTGGTTTTCAAAAAAAAAAAGTTCATATAAACATAAGTCAATATTACCATGCACATGCAAAATTCTGTTAAAACTCTCATTATGAAGTCAAATACTATCTTCATTTTGAATAATTGTTACTGGCTAGCTTATTTTTAAACTCAAATGTATCAAAAATCATAGAGAGTGTATGTTTATGTTTGTCAAGGTTTTTAAAAAGCATCTTGATGATGAAGAAACAATAAACACAAAACACAAACCTCAATTCGGCCTAAATGGCCCAAGGTCGTTACCTGACCCTGTAGTGCGGCCCAGCCTGGCTCATGCTCCCCAGAGCATCCACAACCGTCCATCAATATTCAATATGGACGGCTCAGATCGCACCATCATCGAGATAAGACATGGTTGCAGCCTGGGGAAACCCTAGCCCACCCCCACTCGCTTGCCACGGCCCTTTTTGCTCTCGCAAATCTTGCGCTCTCATCGATTTGGCTGGGTGCATGCGTTTTTCATTCAGTGGCGCAACCTTTTTTCTTGCAATTTTTCTTGCAAATCAAGGCCGAGAGATCTTCTCATTTTTTCTTGCTTCTGGATGCCAGGGTACAATTTTTTTCTTGGCCGAGCCTGTTTTTGTTGGTGTCCCATCCCGCACCACGCCGCCGCCGGATCCCATCTGCCTCGGTTGCCGTGACTTTGCTCTGCGGCTGAGTTCCATGTTCCGCGCGCCGCCGGCCCTACTTACATCTGCCTCGGGCATCCTCAGCTACCGGTAGCGACAGTTCTGGTCTCGCCTCCCCCAAACCCTCTTATGGGCTCTGATCCAATGCGTTTGTTGATGATTTATGAGTAGGGTAATTGGGGGTTCCACCAACGATTTGGTATTATTGTATGGTGGTATATAGAAAGGTTAAGTGTTCATATGCAAGTTGAAATTGATTTAAATTAGGGACTCAATCTTGGAGCAATCGTGGACTACATGGAAGGTACTGCAAGCCAGATTGATTTGAAACTAAAGACCTTTGTTGAATTGATCTTTTAATTAAGGGGTCGTTTCCTAATAACTCGTGCCCACGAGGCAACGGGGCGACTGTGGCCGAGGCCGAGCAAACTCCATCACTCATGGTTAGCTGCTGCACCTGTAAGGTATGCCACGTCAAATTTACAGTGACGTGATAGAAGAGAAATGGAGAGAGAAAAAAAAGCGGATTGCTCATTTATAGCCAGTTCAAAGCGAGCTGTTCACGTATTCCAAGACAATATATGAGAGAAAAAGATAAACCAGGTATTAAATATATAATTTATACTAAAAAAATTATTGTATAAATAGATTTTTAGTTGACTTCACGTGACATGGCAACGTCACAGCACCATGAGTTCGCTGACATCACGTGTGGTACCCGTCCCAGCACAAGGCCGTGTACCACGTCCACGACCACGCGCCGCTCAACGAGTGTCCGGCGACGGCGCGAACGACTTCATCGGCTTCCAGGCCACCTCCATCGCGGTCACCGCTGGGCCGAGAGCGCTAGAAACCTCACTGGACTCTGGAGCGGTCCAAGAACGTGAAGGGCAAGTGTGCCATGGCGGCAGCGGAGGGCGCGGCGAAGCGCCTGGTTGGCAACGGGCTTAAGAACAACGCCCACCTGTTCACGGGGTACCCCGTCGTGGGGTACAGGGAAAGATGCAGACGTCGTGCTTATGCGCACGCTCGCCGGCGGCTGACTTGCTCAGTGCGTGCGGGTGGGACCCCGGCAGGTTCCACGTACGGCCTCTTCTATGAGAGCGCGGCGTTCTTCTCGCTGCCTCGGTTCCGGGACTTCATCCTCGACATGAGGCGCATGCGGGACCTGGCCAGCGACGACAGCCTCTGCGGCGTGGACATCTACAACGGCCTCCTAGTCCAGTTCGTGAAGGGGCATCGGCGGCGCACCTCAGCCAGCCGGAGGACTCTTTATCCTACGCGCCCCAAGCCTCAAGGTTTGGTTCTTATGCGCCGGGTCGGTGGTGCGGCGTAAAGGAGCAGGAGTCGGGGACGGGACGCGGACGACTTACTCACGTGGAAGGAAAAACGGGGCAACGAATCATACACGGAGAGACCGGATGCGCAGGGCTAAGACTGACAGGTGGGGCTCAACTGTCAGGACGGACTAAGAATTTTTACTTGTTTTAATACATTACTAGCAAAAATACCCGTACGTTGTAACGGAATATGTAAATGTGTGTTGCAACGGAATGTCAAAAGTATAATCGGTCTATTTTCCTTTTCACTTTCTTAGACATGAGGGGCAATAAACTCCTCCCGCGCACGGTGACACTGGGCTCCCTCTTTATGGCTATGGGTGAGACACTGACGGAGTGGTAGGTTGTCAAGCTGGTCGTGCTCGTGCCGACATCATCCTACCATGTGGCTACGATGCTCTATCGTCGCAGTGCAGGCCTTAAGGTGCTCATGGTCGTGGCTAGCACGTACGCGGAGCTCATGTTGGCGGAGAGGCTCGCGGGCTCCAACACACCGAGCCCTACTTTATGCCATCGTGGATTTGTTGTCTCCCGCCCCAACGTGCTCATACCCATGTGCCCCTATGCTGCCGCCTCTATGCCACGGTCTATGGAGGCCGCCGACGTGCCATGGCTGGAGCTCCGCGTCAATTGAGATTTTTTTTTCTATATCAACTTCTCCTGTGTCCATGTCTTTCTATATTCTTTCCTATATTTATTTGCTTTCAACCAGCATCCTTTCGTCATACACAAAATTTCAACACAATATTAAATTCCATACTTTAATTACACCGTAAAACTTAGCACCCTATCTAAAATAGCTGCACGTGTCTTATAACAAAAAAGTAGCTGTACGCGGAATAAAAGAGAAAAAAAAAAGACCAATGAACCTTATCTCTTCACCGAGGTCTCTCTCGTGAGTCACGGTGCAGTCATTCTCGTCTTCTCCGCCCGACTCCCCTCTTGCGCACACTGCCGCTCGCTAGTCGCCGTGCCTACTCCACTGCGCATCCGCCTGCTCCGCTTCCCCAGTGCCCACACATATCTGCAACACGCCGGTGTCTCTCCTCCACTGGCCTCCGATCCACGCCGGCCACCACCAGCCACCATGGAGGCATGCTGTCGGCCTCGCCTGTCACCTGCCGCCGCCCCCAGCACGTGCCGCATCAGAGTGCGGCGTCAACCCAGAGAGCTCGCCTGCCTGCTTGCCGCCTGGGGCCAAGCCAGGTGAGGTTTGGCAGCTGCAGATCTGTTCACTTTGATTTTGGGCCTCGTTCGTTCACTATTGTTGCCATTGGGGGCCATCGGCTCTTGGTTCTCTATGTTTTGCTGATCTCGTTGTCCAATACAGGGTGTTCTTTGGGTCCAATAGAACACCTATGAACAAGCACAAATAAAGATTTTGAGGCGATGTGGTATTATTTTTCTTTCATATACGTACATATTATACAATGATCAATGCATTGCTCACCGCCTATTGGGCTGGGTGGAGGGGATTGGTTTGATTGACGGACATAGGTGGGAGAGTCGTGGGGCACCAGGAGCCCAGGAGGCCTGGGAGTATGAACGGACGGGTGGAACCGTGGTTCCGTCTCCGCCGGTGGGCGGACGGAAGGGCGGAGGCGCGCGGTTCTGTCTCGGGTCTAAGAACGGGGCGGGCAAAGGCGGTCCACACGTCAGTCATAGAAGACACAGGACGGACGAAGAACCAGATGGGACCTAGAATCTTTATTCGTTTTATAATATTATATATAATAATATAATAAATAATAGATAATAGATATAGATATAGATATAGACTAGCAAAAATACTCGTGCGTTGCTATGGGTATAATCTTACCACAATGTGTGATGGACATGTCTCGCGCGGAGCGACGTATCGATATATTTTCTCAATGTATATGTTCAATGTGTCCATCCCACGTGACAATAAAAAATATTATGGCATTATTGTTTTTTCAAATTATATATGTTTATTTAATGTTTAAATGAAATAAGACACGTTGCTGCATTTTGTACATATTATCTACCTCGTCTTTATATCTGGACTGTATATTAGTTATGGAAACGACTGATCTATATTTATATGGATCCAATTTGAATTTAGCCCTTAGGATCCATAACTTACAATCCACTTACAATCTACCTGATATGTATCCGTGAAGTTGGACGACTGGTTCAACTAGCAGAACATGGGGAATGGTAGATGGATGTGACAGATGGAGATGGCTCTTACGTACGAATACATCTACACGACAGAGTAAGGGGCGCTCTGGCTTGAGCTGACGTTGGTTTCTTTGCAACCTCATCGTGCTTGCTTCCCCGTGTCATGCAACACTACATTGTCTCGTCTTGATGTTTTTTATATAATTTTATTTTTATTAGCTCTGTATGTTGGAAATCCTTGGATAGGAATGAGGTTGCAAGGTTTACAACATCTATTAATTTTTTTAGGCAAGCATGTGCTAAAACATATGGTCAGACTATTTCTGATCTTGTGAGGCACCACAAATCATGGATTAGATTGATAATTTTATTGGTAAGTTAATCTCAAAATTGCTGCCCAGAATTTGGAGAATCTGAATAAAAAGAATGCAAATAAAAAATATTCGAGAAAAACTTAGCCTATGATAAGCCCAATCAGGCATGGCCTGCCCAGCATTGCGGCCCAAGCCCAGCTCTCCGCTTCTCTTCCTGGCCATTGGATGGTGAGATCGGGCGGTCATCTCCGTATAAAGATCAAGCAGATGGGTTCTAACCCTAACCCCACCCCTCTCTTCTCATTGCTCGAGACCGCGGCGCATCCCCCGGGCAAGGCCTTGCCAACCGTCCTTCCTATTTGGCGAGCCCGCAGCTCCATCCGGGAGTACACGTCCTTCCTCTATTCGTGTGTCCTTCGAGAGCAAGTCCATCTCCTTCCATTTGTGATTTGTTCCTTTGGATTTTTGCCGTTCTTGCTGCGTCTTCTTTCCCCCTTTTTCTCTACCTGTTCATGCAGTGGCAAGCTCCCTTCCGTCACAAGTGCTGGTGGTTGGATAGGAGAGGCGTGCACAGCATGAGGCGAGTGTGCCGATGAGGCCTGCAAGCTAAGTTGTGTGGCCGGGCAACGGCTCGGCTCCTCCTACACCGGGGACATCTGGCTGGCACACGCGATTCTTCATCCCGGGAAGTCAACATTTCAGTGTTGGTCGGTCTGATCCAAATCTGGCGCATTGTCCCCTGATTTTGTTTCCCCACATGCTTCTCTTTATGTTGCTGTTACAAATTCTTGGTCATGATTTATGAGTAGGATATTTTGGTGTTCCCCCGACGATTTGGTACTATTGTACGTTGGTATTTGGATCTTGTACCATGAGTGTTTTATTTTTTGTTAGGCCGTTAAAGATTATAGGAGGGTTATTGGGCTGTTTTTTTTTCCGATGAGTTCTGTTGCCGTTCGTACTCGGAATTTCGGATTGTGTTCCCGTCAAAACGATCGAACGACAGGGCTGGCGGACGTACCGAGCAGGACGGACGAAGAAACGCTAGTCTGGGCGATTGACGGGTGGGCCCCCCTGACAGACCGACGGACCAACGGATCGAGAATCCTTACCCTCTTTACTGTTAGGTATAGATATATATTCAGTAGGGATGCGCAGGGCTAAGACTGATAGGTGAGCTCAGCTATCAGGACATACTAAAAATCCTTACTCGTTTAATATTAGGTAGAGAGTAGAGATTAGGTAGAGAACGCCAGGTGCCAGGCCTGAACTGCTACTCTATAATATGTACAGAATCTTATTACAGCTCTGCACAGACCACCCCACCCAAAAACACACACAGAGATTACTCAAATTTCATTCAGAATAGGCCTAGCAATTCAGCGAACACAAAATCCTCATCATCAAAAATTAACCTCAAATGCAACCAAATTTCCTTGGTTTGCAAAGAAAGGTTTCAATCGTGAAATGGTTCCTATTTTTTTCATAGCTTGATTCTACTAGTTTCAATTGACCAGCAAAGCAGATACACATTGGCCAGATTGCCATACTGGTATATTCCCAACTGACTTGCAGTAGCACTCGTAGAGACGTAGAGTAGATATACATCGAGCGCGCAGCTCCACGGCTGCGCCGTAAGCCGAATGTGTCTCCGACACCACCCTCATTGCCAGGTTTGAAGGATGAGATGTTCGATGAAGCTGAAGAACTTGATATCCTGGAACGTGCTCATCGGTTCATTGGCAGGTGCAGTCAAGCTGGTATCAGTGAGGAGGCTGTTAATCTCACACTGTTACTCGAAATGTGTCCACAAGGCATCAAGCAGAGCGATAATTAGGTTTCAGCCTTTCAGAGAGTTCAACTGGGTCTTGTTTGAGTAATATCGGATTGTAGTGATATACATAGATTGAGGTGTGTTTAAATCGACGATAGATCAAAATTTATCTAGATCTCTTCCAATCTACTCCAATCCTCCTCAATCCCCACTTAATTCGATGTTACCCAAACAAAGGGGAGCTGCAGCAGCAGCAAACGTCCCTCCCACAGCCCCAACAGAGAAGGAAAAATGCTGCAATCTCTGAGATCAGCACAAAGATTTTATATCGTTAAGCTCTTGCAATTTGTGATACTGGTAGATTAAGAAAGAAGTCCCCGGGCATACTGTATTTCGTTGAGATGAACAGGAAAAACTGGCCCCGAGCCAAACTGACGTCGAATAGTAATCTCAGTGAAGAAAGCTGTTTCAAATTCAAACAGCAATGCATGGAACTTGTTGTCAAAGATCCACGATGGGACAAAAATAAACCAACAACTTGATCACAAGAACAAATTTGCCTTTCCACAGGCCACTTAACAGGCAAAGTAACACAGTAGTGTCATTATATAGCATAAATGTTGTATTGGATGTCAAATAAGGATGTTTTCCGATTTAAGACCACAGAGGCCTTAATGTATCTTCTAGTGTCAAATAAGAAATTCTCTCAAAATCAGCACTAAATTTAGCAAGCATGTAATCAAATCAAAGTAAGCCATCACGTTAATAAATTTAGCAAGCATGTAATCAAATCAAAGTAAACCACACATTTCTGGCCATAGTGAATTCTGCCTTAGACCTGAAAGCCAACCAGTTTCCCACAAGTTGCAAAGAAACAAAAAGATTTAACCATCAGAGGGTTCTAAATCATGCATAGATTGGTTCTACTGACCGTTACAATTTGAGTAGACATCATGAGAGAGCAGGTTCACATAGACAAAGACCAAACTAATAACAAAATAACTTCATCTTAACATCAGAAAGAAGTTATGCATCAGCAGGGAAGAACCAAGTCAGAAACTGGCATTTGCGCCGCAGATTTGCCATCACGGCATCTGGCAGCAGCAGCATGATTCTCCTGTCTCTCATGTTGTACACACTAACACACCAGAGTCACCCAGAGGATCCACAATTCTTTGGCTGGGTTGTCAAAAAGCCTATGCAGGAAGCAGATGCAATCCTCTTGAACTTCACCTGCACAGGCTAGCAAGGACTGACTTAGTGCATTCTGAACAAGGTTCAATTAAACGCAAAACGTAGACTAAACGCCAAGCCTTTGCCCAGCATTTAGACGGAGTAAACGTAGATTAAATGTAATTAGACATATATTTTTGATTAAAATAAAAGAAAAAGAAAATCAGGAAAACAGCAATCGGACTACTCTTTACTAGCCCACGCCCAGCCAGCCCACCACACGCCCTAAGCTGCTAAGCCCCTTACTCGTTCCTGTTCCTATTCCCATACTTCCTTCCTTTGACCAACCTCTGGCCACGTGTCCCGTCTCCATCCCTGACTTTCACCCTATTTTTCTTATGTCTATCTCATTCTGATTAACCACATAGACTACACCATATTATTCGAAGTCCCAAGATCAGCCACAATAATACTTTGCCCGTGGTACCTAAGGAACGCAGGAAAAGAAAGTTTCACTAAGAAAAAAGCCCAGAAATTCAGCAGGCATATATATCAAACAAAATTTAAGCACAAACGCTATAATCCAAGTTAATTCTTCCTCACCAAAAGTTGAGCAACTAAAGTTCCCTGGTTCGCAAAGAAAGGATTGAACTGTGAAAGGGATACTAAGTTTGTAACTTTTGCATGGCGGGTTCTACTAATTTGAATTGACTAGCAAAATAGATACACACCAGGCATATGACCATGCTGACATCCTCAAAACAGACTTGTAGTGATAAAGAGTACATACTGATACAAATCAAGCGTGGTATTCCATAAACAAATTAAACCTTTTATGATGTCTCCTCTTGTCAATAAAGCCAAGGCACGGTAATTAAAAAAACTTTTATGATGTGATGTGAAAAGAAGTTATGCATCAGTAGAACCAAGTCAGAAGCCGCTGTTCCAAGCTCTCCTATCAACTCATCAGGGCCTCTGGCAGGAATGGTATGATTTTTCCATCTCTCATGTTATACACGCCTCGATGTCCAACAATGAAATGTCGAAATTCTCATTCCATGTAACAAATGTGTAGGGATATCTGAGAGGGAGGCAGGAGCAGTCTCCCTCCCTACTTGGCCTGGAGATTCACGATCCCCCTTGGCTGACAAGCAACAACCCCCCTTGATTGTGCAGTCCGTTGCTTGAAAATCTCGACAGATTTCAGCAACATGTCTCTGAATTTGAGCAGTCAGGCTGCTTATTATGAACATATAATGATGCATTTGTATGTGTGCTCCAAATCTTTAACCTCAGCATTGGTTCTACAAGGTATTCATCAGTCGGGGCTCTGATTTGAGCTGAACCTGACTGCAATAAATATAAGCTTCAGGTGAAGAACACTTGGCATCTTCTAGATTTTTTTTTTCAGATACATCAGAAATATGCTCACTGCATTTTCCATCATTCTGTACCCATCTTACTTATCATAAGCCATATAGCCCGATAATTACCAACTCTAATACCAGAGACACTGGTTTCAATCCCAGCCCGAATGGTCCTTCTGACAAAGTTCAACAAATTTAGAAACAAATAATCAAACAAAATTAAACCAGCTTGTCCGATACTCAGCATTGTTCTACAAGCTATTCATCTATCAGTTCTCTGGTTTGAGCTGAACCTGACTGCAATAAATATAAGGTTCAGATGAACAAAACTTCATCTTCTAGATTTTGACAGAAACATCAGCAATATGCTCACTACATTTTCCATCACTCCATGCCCGTCTTACTTATCATAGGCCATACAGCCCGGAAATTAGCAACTCTAATACCAGAGATACTGGTTCAATCCCAGCCCAAAGGGTCCTTCTGACTAAGTTCAACAAATTTAGAAACAAATAATCAAACAAAATCAAACCAGCTTGTCAGATACTAGCCATTCATCCT
Source organism: Paspalum vaginatum (assembly GCA_030272315.1). Taxonomy (NCBI): domain Eukaryota; kingdom Viridiplantae; phylum Streptophyta; class Magnoliopsida; order Poales; family Poaceae; genus Paspalum; species Paspalum vaginatum. The sequence goes on along the minus strand of CM059018.1, from coordinate 29,013,784 downwards.
CTCAAAATATTAACCTGGAAGGCAAATGATTGTCATAGTTTGCAAATAAAAGTTCAACCAGCACAGGGATTCTAGTTATCCATGTAACATAAGCACTACTATCATTTCAGCTAACAAGCAATACCCTGACAACAAGAATACACACATGGGGCATTCTGTTATTCTGCAGCCAAACAACATTTGTAGATGAGAAAGAAGTTATGCATCAGCAGGGAAGAACCAAGTCAGAAACTGCCGTTTACGCTGCAGCTCTCCCATCACAGCCTCTGGCAGCAAAGGCGAAATTTTCCTGTCCCTCATGTTGTACACACCAGAGTCACCGAGAGGATTCACACATGGGCCAAAGAACTCTTTAGAGGGATTGTCGAAAACCCTATGCATGAAGTAGATGCAATCCTCTTGAACTCCACCTGTGCACTGGCCAGCAAGGACTGACTTGGAGCATTCAGAGCCAATGAAGAGTGCCTGATCACCCAAGCTCTCCACCTTAGTCCACTCTCCAGGGATGGTGGTGAGGTCTGCCTCAAAGACATCGAACCGGAAAGTCTTGTCGTGATCTCCCAGGCGAGCATTCTGTGGAAAGCTCATCCACCGCCTAACCATCAACAGCCTGCCACTGGATTCTGTTAGGTATCGCATCACCAGATAACATGATTCAGTTCCGGTTCTGTCAAAGTATAGTTGCTGCTGCCACCATTGACAGGGAGTGTATATTTTTTGTTGCTCGGGATCATCCGCTATGCACTGACGAAAGGCAAGTCCTTTTGTTGATTCTAGCTCGCTGAGGCTGGCTTCAAGCTCTATAACAGAAAGACCTTCATGATCGGTGAGGGCATAGAGCTTCCCGTGCAAGAAGGCAATGTCAGTGGCCTTGGTCAAGCTGATGGTGACAGCATCATGTTGCTTGCAAGCAGATACAGCAACGCTGTTTCCCTCCAAGACTAAGACGGCGACGAGGGGATCTGGCGTCAAATTGAGCGGCGAGGACAGTACCGCCTTGACGTGCGTCTTTCGGATGTAAGATTGGTTGTAGCATACTGACTCGTCCAGCGCTCGGCGCACGGCTGGGGCCAGCTTGGGGAGAGGCAGCGTCAGGCCGGAGAGAGGGTTCTTCAGGGAGCAGGCGCCGTCGGCGTGCACGACGAAAGCCAGGTTGTCAAAGGCGAGGTAAACGAAGTCGAAGCCGTGGCGGAGGATGGGCGCGCAGCGCACGGGAGCTCCATCGAGGACGACCAGGCTGCCGTCGCGGAGGGCGAGCCACGGGAGAGGCGGGGGCAGCGGCTTATGTCGCTGGGCGCGGGCGCCGGCGCGCCAGGGGCGGCAGACCGCGCGGAGGCGGACGCGGTCGGCGAGAGACGGCAGGCGCAGGAGCACGAGGCCGAGAAGGTCCTCCGGGAGCTCCTCCCACGACGACGGTGTTGCCGCCGCCATCTTCATCGGTGCGGCCATCCTCACCAAGAGAGATTCGAAACTGAAACAATCAACAAAGTACTGTATGGAAAATGATCGATCGAAATAATCCAGAGGGAAAATTTTGGCAAACCTGCGCGGAATGCCTGCAGCGGTGGCGGGAATGGCCGTCACCGGAGGGTCGGGGACTCGGGGTCTCGGGGAGTGCGTCGAGATAGAGGTGTGAGAAATTATTTTTATTTTTATATTTATTTAATTTTTTTTCAGAAACAATGAGCTGTTCCAAAAAATTGCAGATTCATACTTATACCGCCGTTTGTGCCAGACCAAACGACGGTTTGTCTACGTGGCACATTAGAGCTAGCCGAGCAGACGGTGCTGCCACCTAAATGACAGTCCAAATAGCGTTTTTATAAAACCGCCGCGCATTATGGCATTCTGAGTAGCGGTTTTTAAAAAATGCTTAGCCGGCATTTTTTAAAAGACATAAATGCATGGCTAGTTCATTAACTTTTCTTGCTGTGTCACTTAGATCCATTAACTATTTAATATTGATTGCAGGTACATAAATTTTTCTTGCTTTGTCACTTAGATTCATCAACTATTTAACTTTGATTATAATTCCACAAACTTTTTAGGTGATTCACCCGGGGTCCATACCAGTTCGTTGGGGAGCTAGATCCTACGTGACTTGCCCATGTCGTCGTCAGCGTGTTCAGCTATTTTGCAGCGGCGTTCGGCACTGTCGTGGGCCAAGACAGCCGGCGAGGCAGGGGACGGTGCTAGCAGAGAGGCAAAGATGCGGACCAATGATGGAGGTGGTAGGTGGGGCCGACCTGGGCGACGACAACGTGGTGCGCCCCGTGCTGGATCTCGCTGTCGGTCGGTCCCACAGGCGGAGGCGCCCTGCCTCCCCATGTCGCCTCTAGCACCACGCTTGCCGGCTCCACGGACGCCGGGTCGCCCCTCCCACCGACGCGCCCTGCCTCAGCTAGCACGGCCGCACTGCACTGCTCGGCGCCACGGTGTCCTTTAGCCTGGCGTCCCCGAACACCCGTCGTTGCGACGCGCCTCCATTCCTGTACCCCCTGGAGTCGAGGCTGGACGCAACGAAGCCCAGCGCGTCCGCGGTGGAGTAGCGCGCATGCCCGTCATCGCCGTGCAGGAGGAGCATGGCGGCCAGCACGCTGCATGTGCCGGCGCCCACAGTGGCGTCGAAGAAGTCGATCACGCAAGCGCCCAGGTCCTCCCTGCGCACCCGCAGCGTGGCCTCCAACCTCGCGAGCGTGGCCGCGGCCAGCAGCGCATCGCCGCGGCCTGGGCTACACCCATCGATGGCCAGCACACAGAGCCGGACAAGAGGGAGGAGGCGGGCGACAACAGTGGGAGAAGGAGGCGGGCGACGACGGTGGGAGAGAGGAGGCAGTAGCGGCAGAGGCAGGGCAGAGAGAGAGAGCGGCGGCGGAGAGAGGGAGAGAGCGGGCAGAGGGAGAAATAACTGGACACACTAGCGACGACGTGGGTGAGCCAGGTAAGATCTAGCTTCCCCATGAACCTATATGGACCATGGGTGAATCACTTAAAAAGTTTGTGGACTTGCAATCAATGTTAAATAGTTGATGGACCTAAGTGGCTCAACAAAAAAAATTTGTGGACCTACAATCAACATTAAATAGTTGATAGACCTAAGTGACACAGCAAGAAAAGTTAATGGACTAGCCATGCATTTATCTCTTTTTAAAAACAGCCAATTAGCCTGGTTTTTTGGGGGCCATGGCTTTTTTTAGATAACTAAGATTATTTGTATTGCAATTGGAAATAGAAGAGTATTTTAAGAACTATTGACATAAAATTTTGAAAAGATACGATTGTTTTGCAAAATTTTAAATTGAGTTCGATATATTTGAAATATAGGATGCATGAGTATATGAAACAGAGAAAATTTGTTTCCGTGAAAACACATAGATGATACGTGAAATAGAAATCCCGGTGATACATTGAATACAACACAATATGCACAAGTAGGCTACATTTGTAAAATGGAATCCCGACGGTACATTGAGTACAACATAACATTCACAAATAAGCTACATTTGTGAAATGGAACGATGACTCTACTACGTGGAATAACGACGTAAACAAATTCGGACACAATTGCAATCGCACGTCAACATGGTGCCTTAGGTAATTTAAAAAGCTGGGAAGCTAATAACAGCAATCTATTCGTCTACGCGAGTTGGTTGGAATAGTACTACGATGGGCCTCTAGGATCGTAGTAGCTAGCACCTCCAGAGGGCGAGGAACTGGGGGCCAACTTGGCTTCAGGTGGTATGGGCACTTGCAGAATGGGTCAGGGCATATGGGATCATCTTCGACGCCAACCACCAAAGTGTTTGCCTTTGCCTCATTTTTTAGATTCCGGACCTTGCACTCGAAGTCGTGGATCTTATTCTTGAGGTGGTTGATATACTCTTCGACGTGGTCGTGGTTCGGAGGATCTACTCATTTCGTGAAGCGACAGTTTCCCATGTCCTGGGAGTTCTGCAAGGAGAAATAGGTTTAGAAAAAGTTGATTCATTTTGTAAGAAATTGAGTAGTGAGGTACATGAGCACTCATATAGCCAAAAGGGCATCTGAAGAAACGATGGCCACCATCGATGAACTCATCGAACACCTGCACAAGACAATCCTCACCACATCGGCACTTAGGCCACGGCTTAGTCCGTTCGTTGTAAGGCCTAAGCTTGCGCCCTCTAACAAAGTCCTCTTTTCCTTCTACCGGGAACTTCTCTAGTGGATGGTCATATAAGTCTGGGCCTACAGGACCACCGAAGAGAAAGTCCTGACTACGACGGCCTCCACCCCTCCCTCCTCGGCCTCGACCTCGGCCTTGGCCACGACCACAGCCCCTTTCTGCTAGCTCCGCCATTGTTCTTTAGCTGAGGTGAGGTGTGTATGAGTTGAATAGGTGCTGTGAAGCTGTATTTGTAGGTGGCCAGGAGGATGAGGCATTGAGGGGTCATCTTGAACTGAAAAGCCTGTAAAGCAGTTGTCGCGTCGAACTGAAAATGTTGTATAGGTGTAGTCACATCGAACTAAAAAGGCTACAAAGTCGCGCCAAACTAAATAGCCTGTATAGGTCATGTCACCTCGAACTGAAAAGGCTATGAGCCATCAATAGTATCTAAGCATTCACGTCAAACTAAAAAGCCTACAGAGTATTAATAGGTATAGAAGCCACCCTAGACCATGTAGGGTAAGAGTCACACAAATGCAGTGGTTGCAGCTATGAACAACACATTAGATACACCCCCTATGTGCAGCTCTCTGGGCGGCATAGGTGTGCCGAGACCCTATGACTCAAGGGCTCAGGTCGTCATCGCCTACGTCTGTCAGGGATGGTCTGGTCTGCTGCAAGCTCTTGTGAAGGCTGAGTGGCCTGGAGTGGTGCGTCTGGGAGTTGAGATGAACCAATCTCGTCGGGTGTCGGCTCGTGGAAGAAGTAGTTGGCCAGCCGCTCAGCTTCGCTTGGTGGACTATGTGGAGAATGGCTGGAACCTCGGCTGTTTGAAGCCTTCGGGGTGAAGGCAGCGTCAAGTCCTGCAAGAAGGCTGGAACCTCGGCTACAAGAAGCCTTCGCGAGGTTAATAGTCATGATACCATAACGAACACCTCCTTCGTCATGCAACAAAGACCACTTCTCTTTTGGCTCATGCTCAATCCAATCTGAAAATGACTTTATCGAACGACCAGGCCTCCGTCGCACATTAGGACCATAAAGGCCCACATTTTTCATAGCAATTTGCTCTTCATGTTCTGAATTTTCACCCATCTGACTTAGTTCTGTGCTCTGCTTCTTCGTGTGTTCATCAAGTTTTCTCCAAAATACATTGAATTTTTTCTTGATTCTGGCTACACAACCTCTTAAAAAGTTTTGTCAGTTTTTTTGTTCTTTAACTGCTTCTGAAACTTAGCTCCCATATGTCTTATGCACCACCTACACAACCTCTTAAAAAGTTTGGCAGTTTTTTGTTCTTTAACTGCTTCTGAAACTTAGCTTCCATATGTCTTATGCACCACCGACTCTTTAGATCGACCCACTTTGGTGTTTTTTGACACTTTACGCATCTTTCCTGTAAATCTTGCATTGCTTGCATAATGCCTCCGTGGCGGTGATGAATGACACAAATATCCGGCTGATCCTGAACAATATATGCTTTGATCATCTCTAAAAACCAATACTAGCTGTTCTCATTCTCACCCTCAACAAACGCAAAAGCAAGTAGGAGCTCCTGACTGTTTCCATCAGCCGCAATGGCAGTCAGCATTGTGCCCTTGTATCTCCCTGTTACGAAGGTTCCGTCGATGCATTTCACTAGACGGCAATACTTGAATGCCTCGATACATGCGCCAAAGCAAAGAACGCACGCTGAAAAACACACTTTGTTTGGTCTTGAGGCAAAGTATAGTGCTTAATCTCAAAGTAACTCCCAGAGTTCCGCTGATAGAGTGTGTTCAGTAGATGTGGGAGGTTGTTGTACGATGCTTCATAGGTTCCCCGTCGCATTTTCAACGACTTCTGTTTTGCCTAAAAGCTTTGCCGTAGCTTATTTTATATTAAAAGTCATCTTCTATGCTATTGATTATTGCATTCGGCTCATATACATGATTATTTACTATCTTTGAGTACATGTACTGAGCCACAAAATCGACTGTCAAGTTACGATGCTGACTCTCAAGCTCTTCAAAGATGCATGTATGGTGTTCGATTCTTGAAACTGTGTAGAAAGTATCATATTTTCCCAAGTATGCATGCACCCTAAAAGGACAATCATCTCGTATGCACTTCACATCATACACTTGTGGATTGCTCTTCTGAACCCTGAACTCCTTCAGGCACTTAGTTGACCATCTTTGCACGGCCATTTTCAGTTCAATCTTGCTATGGTAAATAGTTCCCACAAATACTTGATTGTCACTGTATTCCCATGATACCGTTTCACCCTCGTTCAATAGAAGTTGCGAGTTTCATAGTTGACCCATTGACTTGGAACCTGGTTCAATGCATCATCTTTATGATTTGAATCTTCATCCACAGGGACATCAGTCTCGGTATCCTCCCGTTGCATCCGTTCAACCAAACCTGAAATTTCTTCACCCTCGTCAACCTCACCCCTTGGTTCCCACATAGTTTGACTACCTTCACCTTGCTGATCGGTATTGTCGGAGCGGACGTGCTCCTGGTCGGGTGGCGGAATGCACCCGGCCGAGATCCTAAGTACTAAGAGTAGTTAGGGGGAGCGATCGTTGTTAGCTAAGTTGGTGGTGGCACGATGGTGGCGAGAGGATTTAGAGTGGTTCGGGCCGCCGGAGCGTAATACCCTACGTCCACTGTGGGTGTGTTCTTGTATTCCTCTCTGTTTGTGTGCTTGTGCTTTGTGGGCTTTCAGAGGAGTCTCTGAGCCTGTCTGGGTCTAAGAGCCTGTCGAGAGTGTGTGTGTCCCGTCTCTGTTGCGTATGCCTCCCCTTTTATAGCCAAAGGGGGGCATGTACATGGTGGCCGGGCCCCAACAGGTGGTCCCGGCCATTTCCTCTATGCTACAGTTCTATCCTGTGCCTGATGTCCAACGCTCCCATGTTTTGCGCCTGTACCATCGACGCGACCTGGTATGGCCTGGAGATCCGCCATATCGTCCTGTCGTCTGGATACGGCGCCGCGTCGTCCTGCCTTACGCCGTCCTGTCCCATCGGCTGCTAAACCCGCTGAGAGGCTTCAGAGGCCGAGGGGCAGGCGATGCGCACGCGTGACAGGACAGGGCGCTCGTAGTAGCGTTGTAGCGCCGCTGCCTAGTATTAGGCTGAGCGCGGCCGCCGCGCGTGGCGCGGCTCATGATGAGTATAGCGTACTTGTTTACTCAATATAGACCCCAGTGTAGCCGGGGAAATCAACTGTAGTGCCCTGCTATCGCCGTCGCGCCTCGGTAAGGCACGCCCCTTTGCTTCGCCGCCGCCGCCTGCCAGCGGCGGTGTCAGCGGCATCGGGCACGCCCACCTGCCCGCAATAAATGTGGCAGGTGGGTGACGCGCCCGCCTGAAGGCCCCGCCACGCGCCCTGTGGGCACGTGGCAATGCGAGACCTTCCCATGCCCTGTGGGCACGTGGCGGCCCCGGACCACCGAGGGTGCTGGCTCCGGACCTCCACGTGCTCTGCGGGCACGTGGCGCCCCCGGACCACCGAGGGCGCTGGCTCCGGACCTCCACGTGCTCTGCGGGCACGTGGCGCCCCCGGACCACCGAGGGCGCTGGCTCCGGACCTCCACGTGCTCTGCGGGCACGTGGCGGCCCCGGACCACCGAAGGTACGGGCTCCGGACCGAGAGGTCCGGACCTCTCCTCGCGTGGCTGGGGGAGGCTCGGTCCTCGAAGGAGGTCCGGGGCCTCCCCTGTGGGCCGGGTGCGTGGCCCAGATTTTCCAAGGAGTAGGCCGGGCCCATCTGTACGCGGCCTTAGTCCCTCCTTGTACTGCAGTAGTTACCTCCCTTAGTGATCTTCGTCTAGTGTAAGCGGGTACCCGGTTAGCTGGGTACCGACAGTGGCCCCTGGGCTCGCCTTTGGTGAGTTTTTCGAACCTGAGGTGAGCCCACCATCGCTTACTACACAAGCCGCCGGGAGCCGTGGGTGGTTACCGGCGTTTAGCCGTTAAGCTCATAGTTGGGCAGGGCCCACCACTTGATTTCTTGGTCGAGGCCTTGACTCGCCTGTCTCTAGAGGGGGCCTAGTCCACCCGACCCCGCGGGGTAGCCCCGTGGGCCCCCACGATCTGGGGGCGCGCGATCGTGGGAACCTCCCGGGGAACGTGGGGGCTGGCCCGCGTCGGGAACCGCGCGGCGGTTCACCTACTCCTTCTCCTGCCATTAAGGCGGGGCAGATAGCTACGTGGGCAGCCGTGCATAAAGTGGAAAAGGCAGGGGCCCCGCGCGTCGCGCCGAGACGCGCGTCCGCGAGCGGCCGCCGGTTCGCCTTCCTGCCTTGCTTGCTCTTCTACCCGCCTGTCATGACTGTCTCCTCGGGCCCCTGCTGTCATAGACCTGGAGGCCCGTGGGTGCGTGCGTGCGCGCGTACGCTTGACGTCCGCGGCTTGCGGAGGATTGGGGGCAACCGTCAAATAGGGCTCTCGGCCATCGGCCGAGCACGTCCTTCTGCCATTTGCCTCTGCACCCCTCGCATCCGCCGCGGCGCTTCATCTTCCTCGCAGCAGAGTTCTCGCTTCTTGTCTGCTGCGAGCTCCTTGTCTTCCCCACCGCCAGATTCCTCAGCGATGGGTTCGGGCCACCAATCCCCCCGGGAGACTGAGGAGAACCTCACCCGCGTCCGCCGCCTGCTCGGCTGGACGGACGCGGAGCGTCGCGATAATGTTCGCACGGGCTCCCTCCCCCACCGCAACTTGCAGCCGGGGGAGTTCGTCCTCTTCGTCCCCTACCTCTACTGTGGTCTAGGGATTCCGATCTCTTCTTTCTTCATGCTGCTGTTGGAGGCATTTGGGCTGCAGCTCCAGCATCTCACCCCCCACTCCATCCTTCATGCGGCAATCTTTGCCCACTTCTGTGAGATGTTTGTGGGGGTTCCTCCCTGCGTGACGCTCTTCCACCACTTCTTCTCGGTGAGGTGTTCCGGGAGGAGCTCGACGGAGATCGGCCGCTACTACTTCCTGCTGAAGGGGTCCGGGGGAAGATCGACCTACCTTCCCACCTTCGCCAGCGCCAAGTGGGAGCACTGGCGCAACGATTGGGTCATCGTCAGGGCGGAGCCAAATGACCGGTTGGCTCTCCCTGATAGCAGTCCCGACGCATCCCTCCCGGAGGGTGCCTCGACGGATCTGCCACCCGAGTTCTCCCCCGTGCTGGCCAGGATCGCCGAGCTCGTCAGCGGCGGGCTGACCTCACTGCACGTTCACGCGAACTTCCTCAGGCGGAGGCTCGCCCCCCTACAGATGTGGCCAAGGCTGGCGTGGAGCTACACCGGCTCCAACGACTGCAGCCGGGTGGTGCGTGGCGAAGACCACGACCTGACGGCGCTCCTGCTGGAGGAATGGGTGCGGTGCGTCACGGACGTGAGTTTTCCTCCGGAGCAGCTGCGCCTGCCGTCCGCTATCGTGCCGCTCTGCCGCGACCAGGCCTTGCGGTCGGCGGTGCTCCGAGAGATGCCCACGCTCGACGACGGCGGCCTCGCGGCGCGGCAGCTTGGGGGCGACCCCAACCGGGGGGTCCACATTGCCGACGCCCCGGTTGGGGGTTCTGGTGCCAGAGGCACCGCTCCTGCTGACAAGGGCAAGGGGCCGGTGGCAGCGTCCCCCATCGTTCTGCCGGCGGGCGGTGAGGAGACGCGGCGAAGGCTGGTCCGCGGCGACGGGACCTTTGTTTCGGAGCCCGACCCGAAGCGTCAGCGGACCTCGGGGGAAGGAAGCTCCTCTGGGCAAGGGGAGCGAGTGCCACCGCCGCCTCCGGGCCAGCGGCACCCTCAGCGCCGGGCACCTCCCCCGACGCCGGACCAGCCGCGGCGGCCCTCTCCGGGACCGCCGGCCTCGGGCCCGCGGCAACAGCAGCCACCGGCAGTGCCGGCTGCAGATCGGCAGCCGCGGCGAGGCTCTGGCCTTCGTGGCCGCTGGTCGGCGCCTACTCTGAGGTAAGTCTTTTAGATTGGTTTCGAATACTTCGCTGTACCACGGCTAGCTTTTTCAGGCTTCTCAGCCTTTCGCCGTGTGTTTTGTTTAGGCCGACACGCCCGGCCGGCGTTCCTCCCCCCAGCGATTCTGGTGGCCGGGCGACCACGGCGGAGAAGTGCGCCCCTGGTGGTCCGACGGCGGGAGACGCCTCGCAGGCCCGGGCTACGACCGAGGGGCCTGCACCGGGGGCCACCCCGTCTGCCCGGCCCTAGGCCCCAGGTGGACCGACGCCGGGGGGCGCCTCGGGGGTCGAGACCGCACCCCGAGTGCCTGCTGAGGGGGCAGCTCCGGACGCGCAGCCCCAGGCACCAGGCAGCCCGATGCCGGAAGGCGTTGCGGCCCAAGGGCCTGCGCCGAGGGCGGCTCCTGACGCTCGGACCTCGGAGCCTTCGTCGCCCGCCGCCCAGACGACCGGCCCCGGATCTCCGCCCCCTGCCGAGGGGGAACTGGAGGAGGTTCTGGGTAGGCCGCTCCTGCCCCTGCCCCAGCCGGGTGGAGCCCCTCTCCCTCGCGTGCTGCGTCGGGCGCGCCAGGCCCTGGACGACGCCCAGGAGGCGCTCCAGCTGGAGTGGGCCCGGCTGCAACAGGAGCGCGAGGGCCTGGACGGCTGGCGGGCCCGTCTGGGGGAGCAGATTGAAGCCGCCACCGCCCAGCACACCCGGACCCGTGCGGAGCTTTCCACTGCCTGCACCGAGCTCGACGCCGACTGCGCGGCCTTCCATGAGGACCTGCAGAGGCTCATTGGCCGGGAGCGCGCGGTTGGGATCCGCGAGAAGCAGGCCGAGGTGGACGAGGCGCGGCTGAAGCTCGAGCAGGCGAAGCTGGGGTCAGCGTGGAAAGACGTGGAGCAGCGCCGGCAAGAGCTGGTGGAGGTGTCTGAGCGGCAGGCTGCTGTCAACGCTGAGCTCGACAAGATGAAGCTGAGGCTTGTCGAGCGCGAGGCAGCAGTTGCGGCCCGCGAGGACTCCGTCGCTCAGCGGGAGGTGTCGGCCAAGGCTCTCAGGGACTCCGTTGCTCGCCAGGCTGCCACGCTCAAGGTCCGCGAGGACTGGGTGAAGTCCCGGGAAGCGGAGCTGGCGGACCAGGAGAGGCAGCTGCTGGCTGAGCGGGCCGCTCTGGAGCAGCTGAAGCAGGGTGCTGCTCAGCAGGCGGCGGTGGAGGACCGGGAGTAGATGCGCGCCGGCCTTCAACGCATCGCCGACTGGGCCGGGGAGGCGAGTTCAGCTCTGGTACCGCTCGGACTGAGTCCGATCCGGGTGACAGAGCCGCCGTCCACTATTGCGGACGCCTTCCCTGTCCTTGACTCGGCGGTGGAGCGACTCCGGCGCCTGGACTCCACGCTCGGGGAGCGCCTTGAAGCCGAGGGCCGCGAGCTGTGTCGCCTCGTGGTGGAGCACCTCCTGGTCTGCTTCCGGAGCCACGACCCCGCCATTTCCTTGGACCCGGTTATCCCAGGTCTGGTGGAGGAAGCGGAGGCCGCCGCCCGAGACAGCGTGCAGGAGGCGGTGGAGGTCATTGCCGCCCGGTTCCAGCGGACCCCTGCAGACGAGGACCCGGATGTACCGGGGACAGGAGCCTCCCCAGCGTCGTAGGGCAACAGCTTTTGCTGTTTTGTTTTTTGTTTTTTTTTATATATGTAAAACATTAGTATGCCAAGTAATATAAGAATGGTAGTTGCGACTTATCTTCATTTACTCCTTGCTGCATGCTGGTGTGTTGTCACCTGACCCCCTGGCCCCCTGGTAGGTAGGCTCTAAGTTTTGAGGCTGGCTACCACCGAGTCAGAGGCCAGACCTGCATGCAACTCACGGCAAACGTCAGTGTCGCACCTACGGGACCTACTCTGAGTTGACCTTTTCTGCTATTCGAGGCCCGGAGCGTTTGCTGTTCGGGCCAGGGGCCAGGATGTTTGTTCGTGGGATAGCAGGGTGTGTGAGTTAAGGGTACGGAACCAGGCAAAACTGCGACACAGCCCAGGACCATCCTTAGTCCAAAACATCTTAGCTCTGGTCCGGTCCTGCAGTCGCTCGGACCTCTCTTAGCGAAACAAAGGTAACCGCGCTGCCTCGAAGTCCTTGGAGCCGCAGCCGGACCTTGTTGCTGAGGTTAGGGGGTGCGCCATTAGCTTAGGGGGTGGTCCGGAGCACTAAACGCACTGTTCCTGATACTGGGGGAACTCACGGCGTGGTAGGGAGTGTTCAGTGCTTAGGGTATGAGACCAGGCTAAGCAGCTAACAGCTCCATGCTACCAAGGCGAGCCCCTTTTCTCTGGACCTGGCACCCAGTATTCCGGACCTCCTTCCCAGCCTCTGTGCTAACCGTTTCACACTCAAGCTGCTAAGTCCTGCTGGTTCCAGGAGATTTTTTAGGCAAGAGTAGGATTCCACGCAGGGGTTAGGAAAAATTGAAATAGATGGCAGCTGAGTAAGCAGTAGGGTAACAGCGTAGGCAAGGATTTCAGGGCTAAACTCTTTCTTTAATCAAGCGGTACAGGGTGTCATGTGATGTCAGCCAGAGGTCGGGATTACAAGGGCGGACCTTCACCGCTCTGGTCCACATGGTGGTCCTACTTAGCTTACAAAAAGAAAGAGGGTTGCCCTGAATTTCTTGCCTACGGATAAAACTTACGGAGGTGTTCTATATTCCAAGGGTTCGGCAGCGGAACTCCTTCCTCCGTGGCGAGGCGAACGCAACCGGGGCGACTAACTTCTGTCACCTTGAAGGGGCCTTCCCAGCTGGGGGAGAGCTTGTTGCGCCCTTCTCGGCTCAAGATGCGCCTCAGGACCAGGTCTCCAGGTTGGAGCACCCTGCCCCGCACGGTTCGCTCATGATAGCGTTTGAGCGATTGGTTGTACCGTGCGTTCCGGATTGCAGCCTGCCATCTTTGCTCCTCGACGAGGTCGACGTCGTCGCACCTAGCTTGTTCCTGCAAAGATTCATCAAAAGCTTGGACCCGTGGGGAGCCCAAGAGTATTTCTGGTGGGAGGCATGCCTCGGCCCCGTATACCAGGAAGAATGGGGTTCCCCCGGTTGCTCGGCTGGGTGTGGTCCGGTTCCCCCATAGCACGCAGGGGAGCTCATCAACCCATTTCGCACCGTGCTTTTCCAAGCAGTTGAAGGTGCGGGTTCTGAGCCCCTTGAGGATTTCTGCGTTAGCTCTCTCGACCTGTCCATTGCTCCTAGGATGTGCTACAGAGGCGAAGCATAACTGGATGCCAACGCCGTCGCAGTAGTCCTGGAAGACCCGGCTCGTGAACTGGGTCCCATTGTCCGTTATAATACGGCTAGGGACGCCGAACCGGCACACAATGGACTTAAGGAAACCTGTTGCAGTTCCTTGGGTGATGCTTACTACTGGGGTTACCTCAGGCCATTTTGTGAATTTGTCAATGGCGACGTAGAGGTACCGGTACCCACCGACAGCTCTAGGGAAAGGTCCCAGGATGTCCACCCCCCATACCGCGAAGGGCCAAGAGGGTGGAATCATCTGCAGAGATTGAGCCGGTGTGTGTATCTGCTTTGCGTGGAACTGACACGCCTTGCAGGACCTGACTAGCTCAGCTGCATCCTGGAGCGCTGTCGGCCAGTAAAAGCCATGCCGAAAGGCTTTACCGACCAGCGTACGGGATCCTGAATGATTCCCGCACTCGCCTCCATGGATGTCCGCGAGTAAATCGCGGCCCTCCTCCCAGGTTATGCATCGCATGAGGATGCCATTGGCGACACGCCTGTAGAGATCCCCTTCTACTAGCGTGTAGCGTTTAGCCAACCGCACTATGCGCTCAGCAGACACACGTTCTTCGGGAAGGATTTTGTCCTTCAGGTAGTCCTGGATCTCTGAGATCCGTGCATCGGGACTGCCCTGAGCCATTGGATGTGTCCCTGATGACATGCCGGGGTCATCAGTCCACACGATCCTTGGTGGGCTCCAGAGATGGAGGACCACCGGGACTGCTAGCTTCGAGGTGCTAGTTCTGCCCCCTTCGCCCAGTTCGGCTGGCTGGGCGGTTGGTCTCAGCAGCTGTCTTTTGAAGACACCCTCGGGTACTGGGCCCCGAGTCGATGCCCTCGCGGAGAGGTCATCTGCCACTGAGTTGAGGTTCCTGGGAACGTGCCGCAGTTCCAGGACCTCAAAGTCCTTCTCGAGCTCCCTCACTCGCATGAGGTATGCTGCGAGCTGGGGGTTATTGCAGCAGCACTCTCCCCGGACCTGTCTGATCACCAACTGGGAATCCCCCTTAACCAGGAGCTGCTTGATTCCCAGTGACTGAGCGATCATGAGCCCGAAGATCAAGCCTTCGTATTCTGCCATGTTGTTAGTGGCTTTGAATTCGAAGCATACTATGTACTTTACTTGATCCCCGTTTGGGTCCACGAGGGCCACCCCTGCTCCGGACCCTTTTTCGCGGGCGGACCCGTCGAAGAAGAGAGTCCAGTGCGGCTCGGTGAAAACCCGGACGGTCCTGTCCGGCTGGGAAGGTTCCGCCTCGGCTTGGGGACCTCCAGATTCCGAGGCGGTGGGAGTCCACTCTGCGATGAAGTCGGCCAAGACTTGGCTCTTGGCAGCACTTCAGGGCTGGAAGTCGAGTTGGAACTCTGCCAGCTCCGCAGCCCATTTGGCGATATTCCCAGTGGCGTTAGAATTGCGCAGGATTGCTCTTAATGGGTAAGAGGTCACCACGACAACCTTATGCGCCTGGAAATAATGGCGCAACTTTCTGGAAGCAATAAGTAATGCGTAGGCGAACTTGTGAGCTTCCAGATACCTGGCCTTCGCCCCGTGGAGGACTTCACTGACGTAATATACTGGCTTCTGGGTGGTCCGGACCCTAGTGGCAGGTCCGAGGCCATCTCCCCTTGCCAGGCTGGCCCCCTGGGCGGCTTGGCCTCCAGCTTCTGGTGGCTTACCGCCTTGGCAGGGCAACGTGCCAACCAGACCTCCGGTATCGGGGCCGGCTGCAGCTCCTGTGGTGGGCGGACCACCACCTTCCACTTGGGGGACCCCGGTGTCTCCCTCGTGGGGATGGGCTGGTCGCTTGGTGACCAAGACCATGCTTACTACCTCGGATGTCGCCGCGAGGTAGAGAAACAGGGTCTCACCAGACTCTGGCGCCACTAAAACGGGCAGAGTAGTGAGATGTTGTTTCAACTCCTGGAAGGCTTGTTCAGCCTCTTCGGTCCATATGAATGGTCCGGACTTCCTCAAAAGCTTGAAGAAGGGCAGGGCTCTCTCGGCTAGTCTTGAGATAAACCGGCTGAGGGCTGCCAAGGACCCAGTGAGTTTCTGGAGGTCCTTGATGCAGGCCGGCGGCCGCATAGCCTCGATTGCCCTGATCTTGGTTGGGTTTGCCTCAATGCCGCGATGTGACACTAGGAAACCTAACAGCTTACCAGCCGAGACGCCAAAGACGCATTTCTCGGGGTTCAGCTTCGTGCGCGTTGTGCGTAACCTATCGAAAACAAGGGCCAGGTCTTCCATCAAGGTCGACCCTACCCTGGTCTTGACGACAATGTCATCGACATAGACCTCTACTATGTTTCTGATCAGGTCATGGAACGTGAAATTCATGGCACGCAGAAACGTAGGTAAGGCATTCCTCAGACCGTATGGCATTACAACGTAACAATACAACCCATCTACTGTTACGAAGGCTGTATGCCTTTTATCCTCCTCATCCATCTGGATCTGATGAAATCCAGAGTACGCATCCAGAAAAGACAAAAGTTCACACCCGGAGGTGGAATCCACTATCTGGTCTATGCGTGGGAGGGGATAAGGGTCTGGAGGACATACTTTGTTGAGGCTGGTGTAGTCGATACACATCCGAAGCTTCCCGTTCGCCTTGGGGACGACCACCGGGTTGGCCAGCCACTCGGGGTGATGGACCTCCTCGATGAAGCCCGCGTCCAGGAGCTTCCGGACCTCCTGACGGATGAAGTCCTGGCGCTCCACGGACTGCCTCCGTGGCTTTTGCCGCACCGGCTTGGCGTCCGGGCTGATCTTCAGACGGTGCTCAATCACTTCCCTAGGGATCCCAGGCATCTGCGACAATTCCCAGGCGAACACGTCGACATTTGCCCGGAGGAAAGCAACGAGCGCGTCTCCCTATTTCTCTCCCAGATTCCCTGCGATGCGGGTGGTCTGGGAGGGCTCCGCCCCGATCTGGACGGTCTTGACCGGCACGTCCTCAGGGTCGGAAGGGCGTACCTTGGGCACCTTTGGTTCCTTAACAGGAACCTTGGCCCGAGAGGTCGAGGGGTTGTCCCCCGTCGGGTTCGCTGCGTCAGTAGCGAGAGCATGGAGCTTCTCTACTGCGGCGACGGCTGCGTGGCGGTCTCCCGGCACGGTGAGAACACCCGCCGGGGACGGCATCTTCACGACCAAGTACCCGTAATGAGCAACGGCCATGAAGCGGTACAGTGCCGGTCTGCCAATGATGGCATTGAACGGCAGGTTGACTTCCGCGACATCGAACTGGACGTTCTCTGTGCGGAACTTCTCCGGGGTCCCGAAGGTGACCGGCAGGTCGATCTTCCCTTTCGGGTAGATCGGCACTGGACCCACGCCGGAGAATGGGCGCGTCGGAGCCAGGCGTGACTCCGGAATCTGCAGCTGTTTGAAGGCTGCGTGGCTGATGATGTTGAGGGCGGCTCCGCCGTCGATCAACACGTGGTGGAGCCGTATGTTGGCGACCACTGGCGATGTGATGATCGGCAGTACGCCAGCCCCAGCCATGTTCTCTGGGCAGTCGGCCGGCCCGAAGGAGATGGTGGTGTCTCTCCACTTGTGGTGTGGAGCCACCCCAGGGACGCTCGGCCTGACCGAGAGGACTTCTCGGCGCAGGGCCTTCACGTCCCGCCGGGAAGAGACCGCCCAGCTTCCGCCGTACATAACGTACAGCCTCTTGCGACGTTCATTGTCGCTGGATTCGGAGCTGGAGTGGCCTAGAGCGTAGACGCTCTTGAGCTCCCGCTCCGGGGGCTGGTAGCCCATCTCCTTGCCCCCAGCGGCGGGCCCACCGTCGCTGGTAGCCTTCCCCTTGCCAGGGCGCTGGCGTGGGGGTGAGTCGTCCTTGGCCGGATGCTCTCGGCGCTCACTGAGACGCCGCTGCACGAGCTTTTGTATCTCGCGGCAGTCGGCGGCGTTGTGACCGCTGTTGGGGTGAACAGGACATGAGCCGCCACTGTTCCGCGCCTGTTGCCTCGGGCGCTTGCCGCCGGTGTCGCGGCCTCCAGGTGCTGCCGCAGCGACAGGGGCCCCTTCCAGGAACCTCTCAGGGCGTCGGCCCTTCTTCTTTTTCTTGCCGCTCTCTCGGGCGGCACCGGCAGAGGCGCCTGGCTGGGCAGTCCTGTCCTGTTGTGGGGAGTGCCACACGCGCCCCTCTGCGGCCCTAGCGCACTTGTCCGCCAGCGCGTACAGGGTGGCGACGTCCTGTACTTGGCGGGTCGCCAGTTTCTCCAGCATCTTCTCATCACGGACGCCTTGCCGGAAGGCTGTGATGATGGACGCGTCGGAGATGCGAGGGATTGTCCCCCGCACCTTGGCGAAACGAGCGATGAACGCTCGGAGGGATTCGCCAGGCTCCTGACGTACTGCATGGAGGTGGGCCTCCACGCCGTACTGCTGGCACGCACTCACGAAGTTCGCCTGGAACAGAGTGCAGAGCTCCTCCTAGGACCGGATTGACCCGGGGGAGAGGTTCATGAGCCAAGTCCGGGCCGGCCCAGACAAGGCGACATGGAAGTATGACGCCATAACGGCATCGTCTCCGCCAGCCGCTGTGATAGCGGTGACGTACACCTGCAGGAATTCCGATGGGTTGGTATTCCCGTCGTACTTTTCCGGCAGGTGCGGCCGGAACTTCTGCGTCCAGCGCGTGGAGCGGAGACTGTCCGCGAGTGCGGCGCAGCCAACTCCAGCCGATACGACCCCTGGTGGCGTTTGCACGCCAACCGGGGGTGGCGCGTAAGCCGGGGGCTTAGGTGCTGCAGCGGCGAACGCCGCGTCAAGGTTCTTGGCCTTGGCGGCGTTTGGCTGCACCCGTGGTTGCTCCACGGTGGTGGGGGTGCCTGCTCGCCGGCGGTTGAGCTCAGCTCGCAGGTCTTCGGTCTGCGCGCTCCTTACTGAGGGGGAGCGCGCGGATGTTGCCGCATCGTGCTGCCTGCGGCGGTTCGACCTCCCCCCGCTGCTGGGAGGGAGTCGCGACCCAGTCCTCAGCTAGGTGGATCAGGTGATCTACATCGCTTCGCCACTGCGCCAGGGCGCTAGGTGAGGCTGTCGGCCCCGGGGGGTTACGAAGCAGCTCCCTGGCTGCGGCGAGCGGGCCGCTGGCAGCAGCGGGGTTCGCCGTGGCGGCGTTTGCCGCTACAGCGCTTGTTACTGCAGTGTTTGCAGCAGCGGCGCCCCCCGCGGGGCGTCGAGGGAGCCGCGGCGTCCGCGCCGCGCCCTCAGAATGGTGGGGGGAGGCCTGCGACCCAGTCGAGGCCACCTCCTCTGATGCGGCTGCATCCTCATGGAAATCGCGGATGCGCACCATCATGCGGTGAGGGATGATGCTAACTGATGCTGTCCCCTACCTGGCGCGCCAAATGTCGGAGCGGACGTGCTCCTAGTCGGGTGGCGGAATGCACCCGGCCGAGATCCTAAGTACTAAGAGTAGTTAGGGGGAGCGATCGTTGTTAGCTAAGTTGGTGGTGGCACGATGGTGGCGAGAGGATTTAGAGTGGTTCGGGCCGCCGGAGCGTAATACCCTACGTCCACTGTGGGTGTGTTCTTGTATTCCTCTCTGTTGGCGAAGACAGTGGCCTTGTGTGCTTGTGCTTTGTGGGCTTTCAGAGGAGTCTCTGAGCCTGTCTGGGTCTAAGAGCCTGTCGAGAGTGTGTGTGTCCCGTCTCTGTTGCGTATGCCTCCCCTTTTATAGCCCAAGGGGGGCATGTACATGGTGGCCGGGCCCCGACAGGTGGTCCCGGCCATTTCCTCTATGCTACAGTTCTATCCTGTGCCTGATGTCCAACGCTCCCATGTTTTGCGCCTGTACCACCGACGCGACCTGGTATGGCCTGGAGATCCGCCATATCGTCCTGTCGTCTGGATACGGCGCCGCGCCGTCCTGCCTTACGCCGTCCTATCCCATCGGCTGCTAAACCCACTGAGAGGCTTCAGAGGCCGAGGGGCAGGCGATGCGCACGCGTGACAGGACAGGGCGCTCGTAGTAGCGTTGTAGCGCCGCTGCCTAGTATTAGGCTGAGCACGGCCGCCGCGCGTGGCGCGGCTCATGATGAGTACAGCGTACTTGTTTACTCAATATAGACCCCAGTGTAGCCGGGGAAATCAACTGTAGTGCCCTGCTATCGCCGTCGCGCCTCGGTAAGGCGCGCCCCTTTGCTTCGCCGTCGCCGCCTGCCAGCGGCGGTGCCAGCGGCGATGGGGGCACGCCCGTCTGACAGCGGCGGCGTCGGCGGGCAACGGGGGCACGCCCGTCTGACACTCGTGGTGTCAGCGGCATCGGGGCGTGCCAGCCTGACAGCGGCGGTGTCAGCGGCATCGGACACGCCCACCTGCCCGCAATAAATGTGGCAGGTGGGCGAGGCGCCCGCCTGAAGGCCCCGCCACGCGCAGTGTGGGCACATGGCAATGCGAGACCTTCCCGTGCCCTGTGGGCACGTGGCGGCCCCGGACCACCGAGGGTGCTGGCTCCGGACCTCCAAGTGCTCTCTGGGCACGTGGCGCCCCCGGACCACCGAGGGCGCTGGCTCCGGACCTCCACGTGCTCTCCGGGCATGTGGCGGCCCCGGACCACCGAAGGTACGGGCTCCGGACCGAGAGGTCCGGACCTCTCCTCGCGTGGCTGGGGGAGGCTCGGTCCTCGAAGGAGGTCCGGGGCCTCCCCTGTGGGCCGGGTGCGTGGCCCAGATTTTCCAAGGAGTAGGCCGGGCCCATCTGTACGCGGCCTTAGTCGCTCCTTGTACTGCAGTAGTTACCTCCCTTAGTGATCTTCGTCTAGTGTAAGCGGGTACCCGGTTAGCTGGGTACCGACAGGTATCTACGCCCATCTCATTATGGTTATTCATATTGTTTTTCACTGCCTTTTCAACTACTGTGTTCTCATCATAACTCCCTGTGGTTTCCTGTTTCAGCATTCACCTTCTAGCATGCTTGCACGAACAGAACCAGAGGTAAATCACATTGTGTGCTTACCTCAAAAAATCTCTTCCACAAGGTGATACTTTCTATTGGAACTAATTCCCGGTATATAGAGCTGAGATGCTTAATTGAAATTGATCGGGTCCAACCGAAAACATTTCATGAACTAATTATACAGTGAACGGAATGACCTCTCATTTGGTCTATCAATCCCTTTTGTTACTGACGGAAACCCACTCACATCTATCCCAAACTGACCCTAACGTATCTCCCCTTCACCAAAGTATATCTGAAAATATGTTTTTTTTCTGACATGCCTGACCAAATGCGTCAATAAAAACAATATTTAGCACATATACGACCACCTTCTGAAACTACGATTGTTTCATATATTCTAAATTTAAAACTATATTAACACCTCCATCTATCACTTAATTATCAAAAATATACTACTAATAATAATAAATAAAATTATACTAATATTATGAAATATAATATTAATACTATGCAAAATACTACTAATATTACCTAAACTAGTCCTAATCCTACATAAAATACTACAAATAATACTACTACCTAAACTTAAGCTAACATTACCTAAGCAAACTTTAACATTACCTAAACTACTAAAATTATCTAAACAACTATCATCACCTAAACTACTAACAAATCACGTTTTGAGGAGAAAATTTACTTGAAACCGGAGAGTGAACCTTCCTCTTTCTTCTTCTCTCCCTCTCTTCCTCCTACCTGCTTCCTCCCTTCCAGGCGCGGTGTCCTCTTCCTCCTCCTCTGCGCCCCCTGCCTCCTCCTCCGCGCACCCCTGCCTCCTCCTCGGCTCCCTCCCTCTCCGCGCCTCTCTCTCTGTGCGGCGGCGGCGCCTCGCCTGGCTCAGGCGAGGAAGAAGAAAAGAGAGAGGAAAGGAAAAGGAGCTGGGTCGCGGGCCTATATGGGCAAAAAACGCCAGACGAAACGGCGGATTTTAAAAACCGCCGGCAGGGGTGGTGATTTTTAAAAATCGCAGGCGGGCAGTGCGGTTTTTGCTTGCGGGGCCCGCGCCGTGGCCGCTGCCACCCTGCCATCTTAATGCCAAATGGTATGGCGATTTTTAAATAACGCCGTGCGGCAAGGCGTCTTTTAAAAACCGCTATGTCATACGGCGGTGTAGGTATAAATCTGCAATTTGAGACCGCTAATTATTTCTGCAAAAAAACGAATTTAAATAAATATAAAAATAAAAAAATTCGAGGTGTGAGAGGGAGCCGTGGGCTGTATGCAGCCCAGAAAGCCCACTTAACTATAGATCGGCCCATGCACATGCATAGTGGACATAATGCTCGATTTTGATCCCAAAAATGCTCGATTTTGATGACTTTATCGGCATGGCACCAGCTCCCATCAACATATGGGTCAAAGCAATGATTAGAACGCCTTCAAAAGTGCCCAAAAATCCTCCCAATAATGTAGTAAAAGAATCCTCCTAAAAATTATTGTGAGAAGATATGTGTGCAGTAACCTTGCAAGATACAAGTGTTTGAATATCATCCATTTCGGAGAAAAATGATTTTTTGGATAGATCATCAATCCTTAATCTGGAAACAAATGAAAAAAAACATAGTAGAGTGTTAGAAAAATGTATCCTAACATTTGACATAGTACAAAAATGTACTCCCTACGTCCTAATTTATAGGTCGTGTTTGATTTTTCTGACACCAAGTTTGACCGACTCGTCTTATTCAAAAAAATTATCCATCTAAAGATTTGTAATCTATAAGAAAAATAGACACCAAATCTAGTGTTTAGTATGCTTAATGTGATTTTGGTGGTTTAATGATAATAGTGACCAATTTTGGACTAAGTTATTTGCAAGTTTATTAGAATATAAACACCTCCAAGGAGTGATCAAAGAACAAATCATCAAAAAGACCCAAGACATGGACGAAAAAAGGGCCAAGATGCCCTAACACAACGGGATATCAAAGTTACCCTACCGAGAGTTTGGCCTTTGCGAGAGCTCACCATGCCAACCTTGATCTTTGTGTGGATCAAGGTCTTAACCATTGGAAGTTTGCACGCCTATCTCCTCTTTACATTACGCACTTTAAATTCATTCAATTGTGTGTTCACATTTCTAGTCTAGCTTGATAGGCTAATTGCTAGGTTGGAAACTAGGTTGCAAGTATTTTTCGGTAGAAGTAGTTACACTTAGCAAAAACCTTAAAACGCTTGGGGTCCATAGCTACACTTAGCAAAAACCTTAAAGTATTTGGGTCCATATCTTGCATAGGATTTGTTAAGTTGGTTTAATGAGCCCTAGTTTTCAGAAAGATGAATTCACCCTTCCCATTAAGGGCAAGCATAGTTCTTATGTGACTTTTATAAAGAGTAAATTTCAGTGGTGGTTCTCGAACTTGTGCCGAGTTCTCATCTAGGTCCCGGTACTCGTAAAATGCATTTTCGCGTACATGAACTTGTATTTCGTTCACATCTAGGTTCAAACCTCTTCTGCCCGCGCCTAGGACGTCCACGTGGACTGCACTAAATGCAGAAAACCCCCTTATATCTCGTTCATTTTATCGTTTGAAGCTCCAAGCTCCAACAGCAGGCAACCGGCCCCCGGCGGCGCGAGGCGCGTGCGGCCGATGCGAGCCGCGCGCGACCCACCCCGGCCGCGCGAGGCGCGGGCGGCCGGTCCTCTTTAGCCCAGCGGTGAGCGGATCTGGCCTGCCCGAACTCGGCTCTGCCTCTCTCATGCCGGCCGCCGGCCCACGACCCAGCCGCCTCTCTCCGGCTCCTCTCCCTGCGACGCGGGTCCCCCAGCTCTGCCTTGCCAGTTCTGCACGACGCTGGCCCAGCCTACCCCGTGCTCTGCTGCTCCTCCCCAGTCACCGCATGAGCCAGCACCGTCATCGCCTTCTCTCCCAGGATCCACCTCTGGTGAGTGGAGGGGCCGCCGCCTCATCGCCATGGTGTCGATGCTGCCCATCCCCTCTTCCCCTCTCCTGCTAGCAGCGCGGAGGGGCCACCGCCGTGTGCCAGCTGACCCCATCGCGCGGTCCAGCAGTTGCACGCTCGCGCTCACTGCGTCGCCCGGCGCGAGAGATGCCAGCACGTCCTTGGCCGAATCGACGAGCAACGGTGGGTGGAGCTCGTCGTCCCGGGAGACGGCGAGTGTGTGGGCGAGGGCTAGGCACACCTCGACGCTCCCCTCCTCCTTCTGCTACTGTTGCTGCGGCGCGGCCTCGGTGGCCTCGCGGAGCACATCAACCGGCAGGTTCTGGATGAGGACCTCCACCGGCTGCCGCAGTGGCTCGAGCTCGGCAATGACGGCGTTTGCCTACTCCGACGTGGGAGTGGTGGGACGCGGGCACCAGGATTGGATGAGCTTGCAGAGCGTGTGGTTCGGTGTGAGGTCGGGGAAGGAGAGCGGCTGGCCGGTGATGGGGCAGGTGGCGTGGCCTGCGGCGAGGAGCAGAGCGGCAGAGCAAGCCGGTAGCAGGCAGCAGCGGCTGCCTGGCCGACGGAGGGTGGAACAGGCCAGGCGGGTGATAGCTCCTAGTGA
The DNA here is from genome assembly GCA_030272315.1 of Paspalum vaginatum. NCBI lineage: Eukaryota > Viridiplantae > Streptophyta > Magnoliopsida > Poales > Poaceae > Paspalum > Paspalum vaginatum. Next base: position 28,989,947 of record CM059018.1, on the reverse strand, counting down.
GGCGGTGCGAGAGAGGCAAGGGGAGGGACAAACAACTGGAACTTTTATTTCTCAAGGAGTTTTCTGCATGTAGTAATCCGAGCTGGCAGTCCACTGTGGACGTCCCAGGCACGTGCGGGAGAAGTTTGGACCTAGATATGAACGAAATGCAAGTTCATGTACGCGAAAATGCATTTTGCAACTACCGGGATCTAGATGAGAACTCGGCGCAACTTCGAAGACCGCCACTGAAATTTACTCTTTTATAAACTAAGTTGATTGGTTCTCTTACACAAGTTGAATCCAGTGAATATCTAAACTTGTTATTGTTAACCATTGGTGATCTGCCTATCTTGATCACCTGGATTAGCTTGTAAGTCAGCGAGCCGTTAGGTGAATCGATGGTTATAAAATATGACTAATGGAAAATTAAATATCAATCACCTTGATTCCTTCCATCATTATAAGGGAGCCGTTAGGTGAATCGATGGTTATAAAATATGACTAATGGAAAATTAAATATCAATCACCTGATGAAGAGACATATTTTTTTTTATAAATTTAACTTAGTACAAACTTAAAATCACTTGTTTTTGTTTCGGCGGATCGGTACTACGTTACATTATAGAGGAGAATCTAGTGAGGCCCCCTATAACACACATTTTCTAAGGTACTGGTACACCAACGTATTTTTTGTGCAAAAGTACTCCAGAATTTAGAGTATCATCATCGTTGCATTGCAACGGTGGAGACGTGGTCTGATGTCCAGCCGTCAGCCATCTCGAAGCCGTTGCGTCGGTGGCGGTAGTCCTCTCGCGCCTGCTCCACCTCCTCCCGGGTGTTCATGACGAAGGGCCCGTCCCGCGCGACCGCCTCGCCGTGCGGCCGCGCCGCCACCAGCATCACCCTGGCGCCGGCGCCCCCCGCGTCGCCGGCCCGCACGTCCACGCTGTCGCCGTCGCCGCCGAACACGACGAGCGTGCGCGCGCCTGCCGCGGCGCAATCAGCGCCGCCACCGAAGAAGCAGGCCTCGCCGCCGATGACGTAGGCGCACGCGCTCCACCCGCGCGGGACGTGCTGGCGCAGGCGCCCGCCGGGTCGCAGCGCGACGTCGAGGCACAGCGCCGGGGTGCGGGGCCGGAGCGGCGAGCGCGCGCCCAGGCACTCGCCCGCGATGACCCTGACGGAGACGCCGCCGTCCTCGTCGGCGCCGGTGGGGATGTCGTGGCTCGCCAGGTCCTGGTACCTCGGCTCCACCCTGCACACGACAGCACAGCAGTGTTAGCCAAACCAAGTCGTCGATCTGCGACACACACACACACACACACGCGTACATCTTGTCCTCGGCGGCGAGGTTGATCCAGATGTTGATGCCCCTCTGCACGCCATGGCCGGCGGGCATCTCCGAGTGCACGACGCCGCGCCCCGCCGTCAGCCACTGCATCCAGTCATCGCCACGCAGCACGTCAGTCAGTTGACAATCAGCGACCACAAATGCATATGCATCCACGTATGTCTGACCGATTCTACTACGGTACGCTGCTTCTCCATTCGAGCGTGGACTTTGATCACTTTCTGAACGCCCATGCATGGTGGTCGGCTCACCACATGCCGGATAATATTTTTGTCACGTGCAGACGTGCTAGTGCTACTTATAGGTCTACTTTTGACGCCGGATTTCGATGCGAGGTCACGGTGAAAGGAAAGGGGCCGGAGATGCAGCATCCACTTTTGCATGGACTGGGGCACCTGTTCCTTTCACAAGCAAGCATATCCCTCTTTTCATCTACTATTGGGCATCTAGTATTTTTAGCTACACTGCTTTTTCACATGGTTGTGTGTATTCTATTGTACTCATCAGTTTGCCAGTATTTGGATGGCGTTTCAGAAGAAAAATTATACTGCAAGCGGACTAAAGAAGTTGGCCGCCTTTGTGTGTTCAATTAATATTGATGCTGTTGATGGGAGACCTAACCTGAACATCTCCGGTGCTGATGGTGCCCTTGTGCCCTGAAAAGTCATGGTAACTGATGCCTCCCTGAAAGCAACGACGACAGGTGGGTAAGCATTTCGTCAGCAAACTATGTGTACTTAAGCAAAACTGATTGTCCACATTTGCTAATAAGTAACATCTTTGGGATGATCCTGAGAAAATTACCTCGAGCATATAGGTAACATTCTCAAATCCTGAGTTGCAGTAGGAAACACCGGAAAAGAAGAGCAACAAAAATTCAGAGCTCAGATATATGATTGTATTTTCTGGATGATATTATGTGAGTAATTGGTTCATGATGTCAACCTCTGTGGGGATGATCAGGAAAGCCAGCTGGTGGAGAAACTGAAAACATAAGGAATTGAAAAGGAAAGATATGAGTAAATCTTGCGTTGACAAATATATATGATCCATAATTAAGTTTATCTGAAAGCATGCAGGAAAAGACTTTTACATGTCCCCTTCTGGTTCAGCCTAAGGGGGGGGCGGGCGTTTATAATTGCTCAATAATCAAGTGGGAAATCTGAAGATTTATTATATCCTCGACGCAGCTAGCATTTTGATTGAACAATATATATGTCTGGCGCTATGTATAGAGCATGTTAAAAGGCCACTTTATCAATAGCCATTTTTTGCTTTGTACATGCAGGGAAAAATAAAGATGGCCAGTAAAGTCAATTTGACGTTAATGGACAAATCGTGCTCTTGACTGCATAATTAAGCAGCTGGGATTATATTTATATTTGTTGACATACACTCGAACTCGTCGAAGGACAGGATAGGATCCAGCTCCGGCAGCTCAGCCCTGCAGCAAGAAACGCGGCTAGCCATATTAGTATACGCTTCTGACACACATGAGAACTATTTGCAAATGAGCTTAGGTCCTGACGATGCACATAGTTGGCCGGCAGTCGAGACTAATATATGGGTTATTATATTACCTTCCGATGCTCCGCCAGAGCGCGAAGCCCTCGCCGAGGGGCTTGCGCTCGCACGTCGTCAGTGTCCGGACCACCGCCCGCGGCTTGGTATTGGTCACGTCGCTGCTGCCGTCGCCATGGCTGATCATATCGGGGAGACAGCATAGACATGGTCAGGCCGCCGCGGCCTCAGAGAGAAATATGATGCAAAAATGAAGGTACTGCAAGGCGCGGCGGCCCGGCCGGTCAACCGCCGGACGTTCATGTACGCCATGTCATGATCATCAGGCCGGCCGGCCAACGGCGGCCATCCAGAGGTGCAGCGAGAAAGAGTGGAGTGGGTGGGTTGGCCATCGACAGAGAGATACAGGTAGCTACGTGCGTGTATACCTGTTGACGCAGCCGCCGACCGTGCCCTCGGCACCCACGGCCCTGGTGGCCTCCATGGCGCCGGGCTGCCGCCGCGTTTCGATGGCCTCGGCGGGCGCGGTTGCCGGGCCGGCCGACCCGTGGAGAGGAGACGACGACGGAGGGACCAGCAGGGGCATGCAAGCAGTGGCGGCAGACATGGATGCTGGCGCGTGCGTGTGTACGGACGAAAGAGTTGGCGGCGCAGCAGGCCGTGCTGTGGAGCAAGCAAATGAATTGAACAATGGAGCCGAGGCACGGTGGTGAACTGGTGACTGGTGCGCGCGTGGTTCTGGCCGTCGTGTCCTCCCTCTCCGCCGGGCCGGCTCTTAAATACTCGCGGCTCGGCGCCAGGGCACCGGAAGCTGGGTGTGGAATGGAACTATGGAAATGGACACAACCGGTGTGAACGCCCGTCACGGGTGGGGCCCTGCGGCCTTTGTCCGGTGGTTGCGTTTGCGTGCCTGCGCTGCATCTGCATGTGTGGGTGTGGGCGCGGCGCGCGCGATGCGGGTGGTCCCACCGCCGCCACTGACGCCGGGGCGCGCTCGCGCGGGCTCCGTCTCGGTCGCCGCCACCGGGGTAGCCAAGTGTGAACGCAGAGTTTATCGCGGCAGCAGCATCCGTGCGTGCGACTCCACCGGATTTGGATTTATGGAATGGCGGCATCTTCTGCTCGTGTGCTGCCCCCCTCACCTATTCTATTTATTGTCTATATATATTTAAATTTTATTATATTTACAGTGTAGATACAGCGTTATTTTCGCATCATGAATGACTATATAGACAGGTTTCTGGATCTATTCTTAGAAAGCCATTATAGAGTCACGCTAATCTTGGTGGCGAGCTAAAAGGAGCAAAATATACTACTCCTCTGTTGCCTCCAAGTAGGCACATCTCCACGTACTCTTTCGTCTTTTAATTACTCTCTCCGTTTCAATTTATAAATCTTTTGATTTTAATACTAAATTTGATTTATCTGTCTTATTTAAAAAAATTCGTAATTATCGATTATTTTTATTATGATTTAGTTTAGCATATAATATACTTTAATTATGATTTGATTTTTTTTCTATATTTTCTTAAATTTTTTAATAAAACGAATTCATCAAATTTAGTATAAAAAAGCCAAAAATTTAGTATAAAAAAAGCCAAACAACCTCTAGATTGGAACGGGTAAAATTTTTTTAGAAAAAGGCTAGCTGCAGCATATTTGATCGTTTCATTCATCCTTTGCACTGGCCGTTTTTTCTTCCACACGATTACAGCTTTGATCCAAGCCAATGAAGGCCCTTTTCTTCTAGCTCCGTGACTGTTCGTCGAGTCTTCTGGAAACACATCTTGTTACTGTTTCTATTGCCAATGTTACTGTAAGGCTAATATTCTGGAACATAGGAAATGAAAAATTGCTTGCGTTGGCCCTAGAACAAACAACGGTTGCTTCCTTGACCCCCCCAAAAAAAGAAAACTTCCTATCTGATACCCATTTTTCTTTTTTTGTCCTATTTGACCTTCTACTAGCTCGATGCCCCGTCATCTTTCTTTCTAGTTGGACCGAAATACCCATGTGGCATGAGTCGCCCAACCACACCGACGGTTGTAGGGAGGAAGGAGCAGGCACGGCTGGAGGCACGTGTGTGAGGAGCGGCGGGGTGCAACCATAGGCGTGGAGGGGCAAGAGCGGCCGGAGGCGGGGACGAGCAGGATGCACCCAGAGGAACTGGTGTTGTGGTAGGGCGCTGCAGGAGGTGGGGAGGGGCTCCCGCGGCGGCACGTGGCCGAAGGCGAGGATTGGCACGACAGGGCGCAGCCGAAGGTGGGGCGAGGCTCCCTCGGCGGCACATGGCCCGATCCGATGCAGCAGTGCATGGCCCGAGGCGGGGATGGTTGCCGACAGCAGCTTGCGATGGGGCACAGGAGGCGGGCCACGCACGATATTATTGGGGAAGAAGGGGTGGGAGAAGGGATGACACGTGGAGCCCACACGTAAGAGCTAGGAGAAGAAGAAAAGATTCTTGTAGTGAGAATTGGGGGCAATTCCGTTTTTTTACCATTCACTTAACACTGTTAGCACTCCAAACCAATAGAAGTGTGAAGGAAGGCACAAAAAATAAGATGGCTGTTAGATAGGGAAGTTTTAAATATTTGGAGCTAAGAAGGAACTGTTGTTTGTTTTAGGGCCAAGTAAGGAATTTTCTCATCTTTTACGAGCTGGATGGGAGTACTAATAACTTTTGCCACACGAAGTTGATGTTATTGTAATAGTATATTCGAAATATTTTCTTATAATTATAATTTTTGTCACATAAATAAAATACATATGAATAAATGAATAATAATTTAATAATTGTTCAAATTCTTGTAAAAACGGAAAACATTAGTACGTAGTGTATAAATACTGATCGACGAAGCCCTACTTGGGACCGTGCTGATTTTTTTAATAGTGACTACACGGTCGCCCAGGTCGTTGGTTGCTGGAAATTTCACGTGCCTCCTGTGTGAACGGGCTTGATTTATTCTTCTGTTGTTTGCATTGTTTGCCAGTTTGGTTGGAGCCAAACCTTCCGTCGACGTCGAGCATACCCGATAAATCGCACTGTTCTTCGTTTCGTAGTTCTTTCCTTTTCTTTTCTAGCGATGATTGTATATACTTCGTTTCAAAAGGGGCTATATATCTATATTAAGACCTAGGTGGGGCATGTGCAATGTAAGCATGAAAACAGAGTGGACCTATACGTTGCAGCAGTAGGAGGCTAAAAAACTTTGTATATTGTTTCAACTTTCAAATTATAGGTTTCTGATGATTCATGTTATCCAACATATTAGTGTGATGTAAAAAAGTAAGTCATAATTAAATTATCTATGATAATAAAACAAATAAAAATAAAATAAATGATCTTTATATAGTTTTTTAAATAAAATCATTGGTTGAATTTAAACACTAATGATTTTTTATAATTTGAGACACAGGAGTACAAATAAAGAAGAGTAGTCACACCATCTAGTTGACCCATGCTATCACATGGAACGGCCAGTGTCGAGAACGGGCAAGGAGATGATTGGTCGTGGAAGATGCAATGCAGCATAACACTTGGTTACAACTTCCCGGGACATGATAAACTGTTTCCTGTACAGTTTTCCAGCTAGTTAAGAGCAAATACAGTAATAGACTAATGGTCTATTTACGTGGCATTTTTCTTATGTGGAGAAGAGAAAATGGAAAAAATGTGAGAATTGTACTCTGATGGGAGAGATAACCCCTACACAAGCACAAGACAGAAGAGAGAAAAAAAGAAAAGATGTTATCTAAGAACCAACTTTAAAATCTACTTTATTTTATGAATAAACTTAAGATCAACACTATGTAACATGGCACCAATGTAGAGCGTACTATGAGCTATATTATTAAACTTGCTTTTCTCAGGGATGTGTGAACTGACGTGTGTCTTCTTTTCTTGGTTGTTCGCTAGAAGGGACCGTACCAAACTAAATAAATAACTAATTAGTCCAGCTGAGCTCTATCTACGTGTGCCAACTTCACCACTCGGCCACTTGTCTAGTACAGTTGCTCCTTTTCTTCTTCACGCCTTTTTGAAACATAGTATTTTTATAATTTATAAATAACACTATATATAAACCATAGCACTATATACAGTGAGGTGTTTGGATTCCGTGAATTTTTGTTAAAAAAACAAGGTTTGGTAGATGTTAAGTAGTTTTGGAGTATTTGAAATTTCATTCTAACACAACTTTCCATCACTTTAGCTAACTTCTTGATTATTTCTACTAAAATGACACGGTTTATGATATTGTGTCCAAACGATTAGTGGATCCTAGAAGTACCATAGCTTCAATAGAGTTGGATAAAACATAGTGTTTATATCGAGTCCCCATTGTTTTGAAAAATAAGACTATCAAACAGGCCTTTATAGTTTATGCTAATACCCTATTTCAAATTATTTTAGCCTTTTGTCTTAGTTTAAACATCTCCAATTTTGTTTGAGTTCTTATAAAATTGTATTGATGTCTACAACACTAAACAAATACACTACAAAGACATATTTTATGGTGGAGTTGAGAAACCAATTTAATTTTATTTCTAATTTTGTTTATATTCTGAAAAGTCCATTTTACCACCTCTAACTACCACAATCGTTCGAGTTTTCAACTCTTAGTTATGAAACCGGGTACCCATGCCCTAAACTATCTAAATCGAATGAAATACCCCTTGGATATGTTGAAAGTTGTTAAGAACTATGGTTTTCTATTTTGTAAATAATAAAACTTGTTCAATATCTAAGAATCATTAATAATTTATTTTAAATCAAGAACAAGATAAAAATGAAGATTGTAGTAAATACTTTCTACAACTATAATCTAGCTCAAGGTTATCCTAGGAGTTAGGCAGGCGGTGAGGCACAGGCCTAGGCGGGCAAACTAAAATATAATTTTGCTTATTTACTAATTGCTATGTAGTCATGACATACATCTAGGCAAATTATTGTGTGGATGTTTAATCTATTAATTTTCTTTGTATGTATCTACAGGATGATAAGAAAATAAGTTTAGTTAGTTATATAATAAAATAATGTTGTCTAAGACTTAAGAGATGAGAAATAGATAAAGAGTCACCAAGCCGCCAAACTGCACCATTCAATAGGAGTAGGTATTGAAGGACTGAAACCCTTCCTAAAGCCACCCAAACAAGCTCAGACCAAAAAAAAAAATCTAGGTTCCATTATGCGGTTGAGGCCGGACTAGACTGTCTAAATAGGCCTAGTCGGAGCCTAGGTAGTCATAAGGCCTAGACAAAGAACTAGGTCAAAATCAAGGAGGTTAGACTAGGTCTAGGGATTAGTTGGGCCTCGGCGGAGGCCTAGAGAGGCCTAGGGGATCACTGATCTTGCTATTGGTGCTCTATTTGAAGATTTTGAGAACTTACTTGTTCCTATTTCTAATGTTCTATTTGTAACAATAAAAGAATAGGTATATGAGTAAATAGGTTTCTAATATCTTCAAAAAAATTACCAATAGATGGATTATGTTTTTAGGAAAATTTAGTAATATGTTTTATTAAAATAAATTAAGTGTGATTTTTTAGTTATTAAACAAGATTTTATTATTTTAAAATTGAAAACCACCATCCGATACCGCTTTTGAGCCACTGATGTTTCTCTGGTTTAGTTCAGATGCCCTAACTCAGAATATAAAATTGCACAACCAGTTATAGTTTAATGTTGTAAAATGGACTTTTTCTATTTATAAGCTCTGCTAAAGTTACAGAAATTTGACTTATGACCAAACTACATTGGTCCATCTATAGACCGGGCTGTAGGAGTACCGAGTACATGCTATCATATTCTCCTGCCGAAACAGTTTTGAGCTTAGCTATTGCACTCGCATTTTGTTTTGGCTGCTAGATCAATCAAATTTCTAGATCCAGAGGGCTGTATCTAGTTACAGCGTAAAATATGTTTATTATTTGGTGATAAATTTGAGTTATAAAATTTTTATGTTATGGCGTACTCATGCAAGTTGTTATGAAGATCCCTTCGTTTTAAATTAGAGGTATATATGTGCTAACAATCTTTCTAAAATTCATCTCTCAAATTATAATTTTTATATTTAAATTAGGAATGTGAAAACCATCTGTATAAACTTATCTTATAAAATAAGTTGGTCTAATATTCAATATTTGGTTCAAGATAAATATAATATCATATAATGTGGCTTCAAACTGTTGCGACGTCTGGAAACCGCATGTTTGCAAAAAGTTTAAATAAGAACGTTATGTATGCCTAGGAATTCCAAATCACAACTAGGCAACCAAGATCTCCTGTATATACATGCATGTAAGCTCTAGCGGGTTGAGTAAAATGAACTGTCTATAGTGCAAAACGACATTGCAACGCTAGACAGGAGACAAGTGGTTGGAACAGTCTAAACCTACTAAGGTGTGAACGCAGTGATATCCAAATCAATCATCTGTGCCTAGGAATTCCAAATCACAACTAGGCAACCAAGCATGTCACGTACTCTTTCAGTTATATATAAATAATTGATGTGTACACATCAAGTCCTAGAACATGCATGCATCTGGCTAAGAACCTCACAATATCATAAAGGAGGATTATATATATATATATATATATATATATATATATATATATATATATATATATATATATATATATATATATATATATATATATATATATATAGACACACACACACAAATACCTTATCCAAGTTCTCTCAGTGTGAAACGAACTTGTGTCATTGCAAAGATTTTCTTTGCACTGTCCTAAAATAATTCAAGACTTGTTGCATTGGTACGTTTTCCTTCACCGATTCATTAAGCAAGCAACGTCGCACGGAACACTTGATAATACAGCAAAGTACAAACAGAGAAAACTTTTCTTGTGATGACGTGTATATAAAGAAAACATTCTTGCTATATATGGAATCATGGGCAGATCAAACATGGATGACAGTGGTATAGATCGAGCTGGCTTGTCAGTTGCTTTCGCTATGTGAACACTCGGCGCAAGGTTTTCAGCGCTACGCTAAATTACGTGCAGAATGAAGTAGTCATAGTAAATAATGACAGATCGAATATAAACATCACGTGGATGACTACCTCTGTAGGTTGTCCACACATGGCCAAGCGGGAAATTTAGAGGTAACCTTCTTTGAAGCCCACAACCTTATACTCTAAGAACAACTCTATATTTAGGCAATAGATTAAGTAAAGTTTAAATATGCACATAACATTTAAGGTTATATATGTACATAAATATTACATAAATATATAAAGGACGTGGACGGAGAGAGATTAGAAGATAAAAATGAGATAATCTATTTTTTAAAGACGAGACTGAAAATATCTCTTCAGAGGACATATGTACGAATAGCCTAGGTCTTCGGCTAGGCAGATAGTTGCAAATATGGAGAAGTGCAAGTTGGGAAATATTTTTCATGACTCTGTATTATGAACATGTGTTAGTAAAGTTATGGTTTCACGGTCCTTTTTTGGCAATTGAAATATTCAAAACCAACTATGAATGATAATCTTAGACACATTAATGTTCAAAATTTTGAAAGTTTATTAATGGCAGAAAATCCAGGACATATATTAAATTTAAAAGATAGATAAAGCGGTTGACAAAAACAAATCTACTTGCAAAGTATATGATAAAGTAATTGCTATAGCCTGGATTTTGGCACTAAAGAATTTCACACTACTGGGCACAATTCTTTATGAAGCAATATATTTCATGCATATTTTCCATGAAATACATCATTAATTTGAACCATCCTTAATTTTGTTTTATTTGGGGGGAGAGAGAGAGTGAGAGAGAGAGAGAGAGAGAGAGAGAGAGAGAGAGAGAGAGAGAGAGAGAGCGCAATATAGTTGCATAGTCTTGCCTAATCTCGGAACACAATTGATTGTGTGAACACAGTCGGGGTAAATAAGTCGCAATGTATGAACTCGAAACGTACCCACGAAACTTCGTGATCAGTCACCCTAGTTTCTCGACTCTAGTGACAAGCATACAATGACTACTTGACGCATACTCGGTAGTACAGTCGTACTTTGGTAGTGACGTACAGTAGTAGAGCGAAAAGGAGACTATGAGCTAGAATTAATAATGTGTGTGCCGTATGCAACGGGTAATATGATAGATCCACATTTCTCTTTCACAAAATAGCTGGGTACGTTGTCCACGATTTTGTATACGCAGTGTTATCAAGTTCCAAAAATAACTGCTCAATCCCGAGCATTTGGCCAACGTACTTAGCCGTGCATCTCTCCGACACAATCTCAAGCACTACCGATAGAAAAACGCGGTGGAAATGCATCCCACGGAATGCCTTTCAATTTCACGGTTGGTCAGTGCCACTGCCACCCGAGCCATCACTCCCTTTGCACCGGCCGCACCGATGCGCCTTCGAGCCGCGCCGCTCTCCACGCTGACACCCCATCCGAGCCGCAGCCACGTGCGCCGAGGAGGTGGATGGGGGCGGCGGCCACCCACGTGAAGGAGCAGGTGAACGGGAGAGGGTGTCGATAGGGGAGGTGGTCGTGGAGGCGCCGGCTCACCATCCTTGGCGCTTGAAGCAGAGCATGGGTGAGCGCGGCGTCAATGGACGAGCCAGGCATGGATTCCGTGGCCGCGCGGCCGACAGAGCGGTTGGTGCAGCAGGCAGACCAGCAGAGGCGCTGTGAATGGAGCGGCGACAAGGCTCGACGGAGGGCGGGGGTCCGGCAGAGGGACGGGAGGGGAAAGAAAACAGATTGGAGAGATGAAGTGTATGACAGGTGGGCCCAGTCCATATCAACGGTTAGGTAGCTAATACCACTGTCCACATCATAAAATAAACCACTCAAAACCGTTCCGGGTGTCAAGTTTCACAGGTTTTGTGAGTAAATTGTCTAGTTTGGCCAAAATGAAAGTTCAGGGTTAAAGTTGGGTAAATGGAAGAGTTGAGAGGTCAAAAGTGGACTTCTTCCGTAAGTTTATCACAACTAAATAGTGAGAGAGAAAATGTAGATAAGAAATTCTCGGATTGGTCGTAAGTATTAAACTTATTTACGTACTTTAATACTGATATCTCGCATTGGTTGATAATAAACTAGTTACTCTAATTATCTTTGTGTATTCGATGTAAATGAAGGCCAGATATTCTAACACGTGCAGCAGATAGATGGAGGGTGGAGAATATGATTGTGAAAATGAAAGTGGCAGAACCGGAAAAGGCTCCCAGCCGTTTTGGGCTGTTCACACTCCAATAATGGGCATTCCTCTCTTTTTCTTGCTGCCAAGAGGAAAAGGTCAGCAGCCATGTCCGATCGATGCATGATTGGAATAGAATCGTTTGCCGGTGATGGGGTTGGATCCAGTTCTAGTGGAATGCTAATTCTCTCTTTGCGGGTGAGTGACTTGATCGATTGAACTGAAAGAGCAAGCAGCCTTTTATGGGGACTGTCCACATTGAGCCGTTGGCATTGATGCGTACGTGACATCTACTACTCAACGATGTAATTGGTTGAAGTGGGTGAGATCAGTTGACTTGGGAGAACCAAAGGCATTTTTTGTGGCAAATCAGGTTTTTTAAAAGAGTTCAAGGGATCATGCCCCTGCCCTTTTTGCATTATTGCTGACATAAGCTTCAGGGTTTTATATATAGCAAGTTTCAGAAAACATTAAGGTTTGCTTGGGTAATAGGAAATGAATTTCATTCTAGCAATTAAATTCAAAATTCAGATTCCACTTGGAATAGAATTTGACTAAAACTAATTAAATTCTAAATTTCTTTGCGGATTCCTAGTCTAGCTGATAGGATACTTGCTAGGTTGGTTTGGAACTAGGTTGCAAGTCTTTCTATGGTAGAAGTAGCTAAACCTAGGAAAAACCTTATAGTACTAAAGTTCATATCTTGCATATAGGGTTTTGTTAGTTGTTTTAACGAGCCTTAGATTTTAGAAAGATGAATTCACCCTCCACTTAGGATGGCATGCATAGTTCTTATGTGACTTCTATAAGCTAAGTCGATTGGTTCTCTTGCGCGAGTTTAATCAAGTGAATATCTAAATTTGTTAACTATTGGCGATCATGATCACCCATGCTTGTGAGTCATTCCTCTTGGTGAGCATTTCAGAACATTATGGGAGAAGTAAAAGAAGGCCCTACATGGATCGTGTATGTGGTTTAGGATCCATCACTCCAAAGGGGAAAAGGACATCCAACACTCACTATAGGGCTTCAAATGAGTTCCATATTGACATACAAACTGGCCAATACTGCACTCGGTACTGATGCCTAGCATCAGCGTCAGGTGCAACTTTAGTATCGGTTTGATCCAAGAGACAGTGCTAATGTTTCTACATTAAAAACTATTGGCACCGGGTGGTGCAAAATCTGGTACTAATGTAGAAACGTTAGCATCAGGTTTAGAACCAACCCAGTTTTATTGTTTCGTGTGGAAGCTCGCGCACCCATTCGCCTTCCCACCATATTATCTATCATGCTCGCGTCGAATGCCGAAGAGCATTCATTCGTATCACGTTCAAGTGATGATGATCTAATGTGGGAATGACAATCGTTGCTAGAGGAGTAATTTAACATATAAATATATGTCACCATACCACAAAGTAAGTATGCTACTCAAGCAAGAATCAAGAGTTAGAGAGGAGAGTACAGAGTGAACAAGAACGGGAGCGCCCATGGGGCTACGATCTCACAGTGGAGAAGACCTCTTCATCCGGCAACTCGGTGATGAGAGGGGAGTCATCGGGCACTGGATGTGCTGCCAGGAACTCCGCCAGCGCTTGGCGATGTCGAACTGCATCATGAGTAAAGCCCACTTACTGAGTCGCCCAATGAGCATATGCTGACTTAGTAGGTACCTTATGGGGTCCGCTCTCACCATGAGCTGGTGTGTGAGCATATAGTGTCTCAGCTTCTTCACTGCGAAAATTAGTGCTAAACATAACTTCTCAATGGGAGAGTAGTTATGGTCAGCGCTCACCATGGTGCAGCTCAAGTAGTAGCATGCCACCTCCTTGCCTTCATTGTTATGCTGCATAAGCAAAGCGCCTATTGAGGCAGGCTGTGTCGCTACATAGAGGATGAGGGGGCGCCCTTTTACAGGAGCTGCCAGGACTATAGGGCTAACAAGGTACCTTTTAATGCTATCAAAGTAGTTTTGGCACTCTTCCTCCCACACGAATGGCACCCCCTTCTTCATGAGCTTAGAGAAGGGTTAGATTCGCCCGGAGAGATTGGAGAGGAAGCGTCAGAGGTAGGCTAGCTTGCCCTTGTTGACGGCGCTTAAGGACGACAAACCTTATACTACAAGCGACAATATTGGTGTAGCTTTTCCCTATGATGAGTATCATGGGTTTGTCAATCTATGTAAACGACTAATAATGGAGAATTATCTAACTCAAGCTTAAGGTAAACACAGGTTTAAAGGATCTATATCTTATCTATGTCTAATCTACCTCTAGTCTAAGTTAGAGTTAGATGATAAGCAACTAGAACATAATTAGAACATTTGATTAGGAGGAACCAAACAGAGTCTAATCAAGCTCTATTTGGCTCCAAAATAAGCATGATAGGTACAACCAAGAGATTAGAGCACTCGAGATAACTAGATATTCAAGGCAGGTAAGCATGATCAAGCTTGTTCTTCATTTCATGATTAAACCAACATCATCAATCAAAACCCCTCATTCGAGCTTAACCTTTCTCCCGCCTCATGTCCCCTAGAACCGGATAACGATGAGAAGCTCTCATAAGGCATACAAGATTAGTGAACGCGCTTCTAATCACTTCACATAGTCTACAAGATTAGAGAACGCGCTTCTAATCACTTCACATAGTCTAATAACATGATCAACATAGCAAGGACTTCTAATCACCATGATCACAAAAACAAGCTATGCAACCGTACCACTAGTAAGCAAGATCAAAGATCAAGATGATCGCTAGAAGAACATAACCCTTAAAAACAAGTCAAGAACATGAAGAACTAGACCAAGAACATGATGAACTAGATCAAGAACATGATAATTAGACTAAGATCAATGCTTCATTGATAATCATATCAAAGTTACAACCAATATCATACCTCCCATGATGATATGAAGAGTTTCTATGAATGAATAAGGTAATTAGAGAACCATGCAAGGCTTCTAATTACCTCTAGGAAGTAGAAGAACCTCTGATCCCTAGCCTAGAATTCAACCCTCAGCTCTCCTTTGGTGGATGCCCCTGCCTTCTACATCTTCTCGCCTTAATAATGAATTGGATGGTCGACCTCAGGGCCTATCCTCACTATTTATACCCTGAGGAAGGTGCTGTGAAAATGAAACCACGAACTGACATAAAAACATCCCAAGTCAGCCGAACTAGAGGGGTATAGTCTGTCGACCCCTTGCCTTTTTTGGCTCCTCTCGTGCTCATCTTCTTCGAGGTCAGTTGTTGCTTGATTAGATTAATAAATGGCCACTTCATATGGGCCTTAGAGCTCTGGAATCTTCGGTATAAGTCATTTGTGCCAAATCTTCCATGTTTGGGCATGTCTTGATGATTTCTAGGATCTTTTGGCAAAACCCTTTCACATATTTCCTTATAATGTCGAATCAAAGCAAATCCCTGAAGATCTCCTCCAGAAGCTTTGGGAAGGGGGTGACTCGGCCGAGTTAGGGGGGTCAAGTCGGTCGAGTCAGGCTGTTTTTGGGCTTCTAGGCCTCATCTTTCTTTAGGCTCTTTCTCTCTCAATATGAATCATTAATGGAGTTTCAAATATGACCTTGAAATATGCAAATTTCGAAGTATAACACAAGACCAAAACAATATTGCAAAATATCCATTTATCGGAGGTATTTGTTAGTGAATAAAGACATTGGCGCTCATATTCAATGAAAAACCATGTAAAATGATGCATTTATTTCATCAATATAGAGCGCCAACAGCCCTGCAACGACTTCAAATCTTTTAGCTCCTCATAGGGTGGCATCTTTAGTATGGCTTTAATCTTCTTTGGCTCGATCGATGTCTCGATGCCGAACGACGAAGCCAAGGAAGACACATGATTGAACTATAAATGCACACTTATGGGGGTTCATCTTATGTTGGTGTCGGCGTAGTCATTCGAAGACCACGCCAAGGTCATCTTGATGGTTCTTTTGGTCCTTAGATTTGACCACCATGTCCTCGATGTAGCACTTGACTAAGTAGTGGATCAAATCACTGAGTATGTATGTTATGGCTCATTGGTAGGTAGCACTGACATTCTTCCACCCAAACGGCATCATGGTGCAGTAGAAGTTGCCTTTGGGCATCCTAAACACTGTGTCGAACATGTCTTTTGGATCCATCTTGATTTGATTGTAGTCTGATGACCAGCACATGAAGGACAAGGCACCAAAGGTTGTCATGGCATCATCCACCATCTTTGTTATTGGCAATGGGAAGTCATCCTTGGGGTAGGCCTGGTTCAGGTCATGAAAATCCTAACAGACTAGGATGTAGCCATTCTTCTTCTCCGAGGGGACAATACTAGTCAGCCGTCGAGGGTATTGTATCTCCTTGATGAACCCTATCGTGATCAACCTATCGACTTCAGTGATGACCTGGTCTTGGAACTCTTGCTATAGACGTCAAGGTGCTTGTTTGATGGGGCAAAAGCGTGGGTCAATCGCTAACTTGTGGGTGGCGACATGAGGATCTTGTCCCTGGCATCTCCTTTTAGCTCCATGCAAAGGAGTGCCTGTACTCCATTCAGGAAGCTTTGGTAGCCTTCTCACTCCTATGTGAGAGAGACGCTAAAGAAGGAGGGGCATGGGTCATCCTCTGTCCCTAAGTTGATCTCCACGAGCTCGTCGACCATGTGTTGCCTGCCGTCTTTGAGTTGTTGAGGTGCCAATATAGCATCCAACTCATCCCATATCTCAGCGCCATCAATCCTCTCAGGGTACATCTAGGACATCGGTGTCAACATCAGCAGCCATAGTGGTTATGGCGAGGCAGTGGGCCACACTCACTTTGAGCTTCTAGCCTACATAGCTTGGGTCATCGGCATTATGTATCCGAGGCCAAACTTCACTTGGACCTTACACCTCCTCTTGATGAAGTCTTCGGCTTGGCACCACCAATCTTCACATATGGCCGATGGAGTCGAGGTTCGATTCTTTTGTCACAAAGTGATCCCCACTTTTTCTGGTAGACGAACCATCCTAGGCTCCACCTTCATGGTTGTCAAAGCCTGCTCTACAGATGGGCTAGAGTGAGGGTATTCAAGAATAGTATCACAATGTTGTACTTGCGACACCTTGTAGAAGATAGTATGGGGCATCTCACCAGAGGGACCTAGGACTACCCAAACTTCTAGTGGAGTGCCACCGACATGTATAGGGAAAGGGGTTGCACACATGGAGTGCCCTTGATGACTTCCTCTATCTTGGAGATCCTCTTCCTCACGGTTCCTTCCAGGTTCTGGAGCAGCTTCTTCGGCAACATCCTTTTGTGTTGGAAGCATGGTGGTCATCAGCACACTAGTGCTACCCATTGGGGGAATTGTAAAGATCCTAAGAGTTAGACAATGGGGCATCATTAAATTATCCTTTGATGAGGGACTGAGGTTGGTGGCACCCCTACAGCTGACCTTAGCATGATCGGTGACAGTGCACAAACTCTCGCCTGTAGCAACAAAGGCATGAATGTCATTGTAGGCTGGGTGCTCCTAGCCCCAGCAGGGTACTAGGCTCTTGACCTTCTTGATGACAAAGACTCAGTGCCGCAAGGTGTCAGCTGCAGTGTATGCACCCACCCCTCACGCTTGTTATGCAATGGTGATGCCTTCTTGTCAAAGGGACAGCGCAACATGATGAGCTTCTCCACTTTGGACGTTGATGTAGTATCAGGCTTCAATACTATGTCCGTGGTAGGGGCCACATGACCTAGCTGGTGCTTGCATTCCTCAATGGGAAAGTAGTACTTGGCATCGGCATGGTACGACTCTTGAATGGTGTAGGGAGGACACATTGTTGAGGATGCGTTGTTCTGTGCTTTTGCCGTCGAGGAACTTCAGACATTGGTGTAGTGTTGATGGGACCACTCGGTACTTATGGATCCACCCCCTAAGAGTGTTGAGTATGATGTGTTAACCTCAATAACATAGAATCTTACCATGAAGGTAAAGGTCAACATCTGAAGTTTGACGATGATGGCCCCTAGGCCGCCTTCCTAATGTTGTCGAACTCGCAGATGATGATGTCGGTGGGGTCTAAGCCACGCATTGCAAAACCTGCTTGGGTTAGGCTCTAAATGAGTAGGATGTTCACAATGGATCTTGGGTCAATGAGGATTCGACAGAGATGTGGCACTCCTATGTTGCCTTTGATGTAGAGAGGGCGATTGCCATCGCTATTTGCTATGATGTCATTGGCTTCATCGAAGGTGATTCATTGATGTATAATGGGTTCATGAGGCAATGTTTAGCCAAGACCACCTTGTAGAGCTTCGGCTCTATCAACACCTTTACCAAGGCCTCACGTAGGTTGGGAACTAGCATGAGAGCATCATGAACGCTTAGCAATGCATGGATCCACTTGAGATGTTCAATGACGTTGTATTCTATGTCTTGAAGTCGATCTCCCTTGTTCACTACTTCGATTGCCCCAGGCGGAGATGTGCCATCCTTCGTGTGCTTGTCTTCTTTTTGTGGCTTGGGCTTTTGAAGCTTCGATAGTGTCTTCCCGCCCTGAAGGTTCATGTTGACCTCGACTCATGTTTCACTCTCGTCGGTGTTGGTGTGTGGTACTTCTTACATGGTACCAACTTGGAAGACCTCCTTCTTCCTTGTGGTGTGTAGCTCATCTGTATCGGAGCTCATGGAGTCTTTATATGCGAGGATGGTGTTTCAAGTCGCTAAGTCCGAGATTGGAACGTGATCGGCTTTTTCTTGTTTTTCTTTATCCATCTTCGGTGACGTCCATCCCCAGTCGTTTGGGCAAGACTTGCGCCAAGGTTGGACACACTTGGCTTGGATGAGGGAAGTGCATCTCCCACAAATCTGGGGATGAAGCCATGGCTGTGGACGTTGTCGGCTTGGATGAGGTCACATCCCAGTCGCAGCAGGATGCAATGGCTCCATCATGGGTGGTGGCCGATGGGGAAAGGCAGCCAAATGAGGCCACCATCGTATGATGGTCCATGCTTGTGTAGGGATGGCATCAGGCAGCCTTGCCATGTTAGTGGGGTGGGGGGGCTTGTGAGCACCATGTTAGTGAGCTGTTCCTTGACTTGACCGAGTGGCACCCACGTCCCTCTGTCTTCATATACCTCACATGTGGGAGGCAAGCGTGCTTTCACTGAAACCACATTGACTGTGTGGTAGTCTGGGTTGATGGCATTGGCATTAAGGTTGAACCTCTTGTTGTTGATAGCTCATTGGAGCCACTCCTTGAAAGCGATGTAGTCCTCAATCACGTGGTCGACGTACCTATGATATGGGCAGTATAATGGATTATTATTCATATTTACCTGATCTGGTCTTCAAGGCTCAGGTAGATTGAGCGCCCTGTGCTCCAGTAGTTGCCCGAATATCCCCTGTACTAGCTATTGTTTGAAGATGTACTACTTCTTGAGGAGTTCTTGGATGGAAGGGCGTGGCATGCCCCTAGTCGCATCACCCTGAGTGTCTAGCATGGGCAGCAAACCTTAGGGGCGCACTGAGGATGCCTCTCATCATGTTCACCTCTTCTTGTACCTTGGTCTTGCCCCCAGCGTTGACAGGCTTCGTTGTCGAGCTAAAATGTTGGGCAAGGTTGAAGGCACTGGCATTCTTGTAGAGCTCCATAATCTGCAGTTACTTCTCAAACTCGATCTTGGTGGTGGCCACTGTGGATGTCAGGGTTCTAAATGTCCTCGGATCCCATCGAGACACTTCCAGCGACAAGTGTTGTAGCATGCCATGGATGCACATCTCGATCACATCTTCCAAGTGCATCTCTCTAGCAAGATGCACGTAGGTGTTCTGAAAGCGAATGATGTAGTCATCAATAGCTTTGTCGTGTCTTTGCTTTACTTGTGATAGCTTGATGAAAGAAATTTCCTTCTTCATGGCGACAAAGTGTCTCCTGAAGACGTTCTTCATGCCCGCCCAATTGTTGATGGGGAGGCAGTTGTACAAGTGAAACGCCGCACCGGTCAGGGACCAAGAGAATTGTCGAAGTAGAAGCGAAGAGTTGTTGACAGTGCAGCCTCAAAGTATGCCTGGTTCTCCCTAGCATCTTTGGTGCGATGAACTAGCGAAACTTAGGTGAGTGCCACCACGCCTAGAAGGGCACCAAGACATGCTAGGCTTCATATGACTTCTCCAGCTCATTCTCTGAAGCACGAGGCACTTGGTCATTGATCATCTGCTGGAACTTCTTGTTCACCAAGTCCTCGACGATGTCGTGGTAGTCAAGATAGATGATTGCAGGGCAACATTTGAAGATTCAACTATGGCTCGTAACGGAAGGTGGTGAGCGCCAGCCATGCCCTTGAGCTCCTCGAATTGCAAGTCATAGTGATCTCGACGCATTTCAGGTTGTGGTCAATTCTGAGCCAATGAAGCGACGAGCTCGACTAACTCATCGAGCTTGGTGGACAATTGGTTCACCATCTTCTCTTGGTCTCAGACTTGCTGCTTGAGGCTCACATGTCCACTCCTACTTGGTGCTTTGTGGCCATGAGCATGGGAGGTCTTGGTATGGTCTTCTGCAGCCATGTGAGTAGGCGCAGAGTTGATGCTGTCAGTGGGGATGGATGGGATGAGGTCGTTGTATCAAGGTAAGCTGGCATGTTGTTCGAGTGAGGAATCAGAGTCATCAAAATAAGGCCTTGAATAGTCCTTCCCTTCAATGATGAGGTCTGTCCTCCTGAGCGGCGATGGTCTTGAGGTGCGTACTAGCCCCGGCTCAGCCTGCAATGTGTTGTAAGTCATCGGGGTCCTAGGGAAGCCTCAAAGAGATGCCAGTGTAGTGGCGCGGGGACGTGTTTGATGTCAATACCTCATCAATGTTAGACAACGAGCGTCTTCCAGTCTTGATGCAAAGGCACGACGCTGAAGCACCCGTTTTTTCCAGACTCGTGAACTTTCGCAGCCTCATCTGTGCTTTTGGTTTCTTGAACCATGAGCGGACATGGTCCAGTTGTAGCAGGAGAGCATCAATGAAGTTTGCCTTCGGATTAGGCATAATCTCTCCTTCAGAGGGGTAGCTGAACTCTTGGGTCACAGGAAGAGGGACCCATCCCTCCCAATTGTCACATGCCGAGTGCGCACCAAGAGGGTGCACATGGCTACGTCCTTTTTGACTTGTCTTGCTTTTCTTTCGGCTGAGTGAAGGCCTTGGTCTCTTGACCAGCGGCTGGAGTTGATGTCGGCACTTGGAGTGTCGGTGCGTTCGCCATCGGCGTGACATCAACTTGAGCTAGGTGGAGGGTCGCAACGTTTGTCCCCTCTTCAACACCCTCCATAGGGGTGGAAGTATCGCTCCCGTCCTCACCTCTTAGCAACCGTTCGTTTGAACGCTTTCCCAACCGCAACGCACCGTAGCAGTCCCCAGAACCTTCTCACTCCGTCTTCGCTTCAGATCTACGACAGCTAACTCCGCGCGGCTCTGTTGCGTCCTGCTGCGGTACGGGAAACGCCCAAACAAACGGTCTCTTAGCGAATATCGGCTTGAAGTAGCTCTGGCTTCTCCACGCTTGAGGATGGTCAGGTGGTGTCCCTGATTTGCCGCTCCCTCCCTTTGAGCTGCATCATCATCCTGACTCCAACGAGGCTTAGGAGTTAGGTGGGCAAGATGGTAGTTATATCATTCGTTCTTTTCCAATCTAGGGGAGTGCTGGAACATGATCCTGTCATTCTCTCAGTGGATCTTGCCATTGCCTCAGACTCTGGCTTGTGTGTGTTTCCACACAAGTGCTTCAAGCTCGAGGTGTAGTGCATAGCGGTTCCTTCTAAGCCTCTCATGCTTGCATCGGTTCTCGATGGACGCACGTGAAGTTTGTGGCGGTGCTTGCGGCAATGCTGCTGATGCCTGTTTTGCGACAACGATGTTTGTGCCTTTACTGCGTTGCCTCAGCGCATAAGCTTCATGTCTCGAGGGAGCTAGTGAGAGGAAGTCATTACGCCCTCGCGGAGGGTCGCGCGGCCTCCATTGTGGGACCGAGAGGGCATCTGTCTCCTTGGGCCATCGTGTAGTCTTGGTGCTCGACCACTGATTCCGGTGTGACGGCGGAGGCGCCTATGGACTCAGGCCGTTGCAAGTTGGTGAAGGTGGGTGCGGTGGAGCTAGAGTCTGGCACTCATGCTAAGGATGTTAGGGGAGAGATGACATTTGTCTCTACTCTGTGTCCGCACAGAGGTAGACTCCAGCGTATCTCAACTTTGCAGCCTTCTCTTGAGTTGAGTGACCTGGTCTTCTAGGCAACAGAGTTCGTGCTGCATGCTTTCACCGCTTGGTGCTAGCTCCTCTAGTCGTAGCGCCGTGAACCTATTGGTGGACAGGGTAGACATGTTGTCAGTTGCCGTGACGTGGTCGTAGGTCACCCAACCTATCGATTGGATTGGCACGTCATTGTTGATGCAGATGGTAGACCCCGAGAGGCGGAGTTGCTTGTTCGAGTGCTGCCTCTTCCAATACTCCTTCATGATGGTGCGCCTCACAATGGCTTTGATCTTGAACGGCTTGTACGTCCAATTATTGGGGAACAAATCATATGCCGGCTCCGACATGCCAGGGCAGGTGAAGACCTTATTAAGGAGGATGTTAGCGTCGAGAGTCCAGTCCTCTCTAGGGACAGCACTGCGCGTGATGCGAGAGCTGACTTGCTGGTGCAGCCATTGCAACTTGCAATACTTTCGCCTATAACTGCGAAGTAGATGAGGACCGGCGGCGCAGCGAGCATTGGAGAGGTGGCGGCGCATGTTGCTGGAGACCACCTCTAGGTCCTCCAAGAGCTTGACCTCAGTACGCTGTACTGCTGGGGCAGGCGCATTCTAAGCCAGGGCCGCTACGGGGCGCTGTAGAGCTACTGTACTTACGCTCCTACCAGGGTGCGTAGTCGCTGTGCGGCATGAATTCACCCATGGCGGTTTGTTGGATGTGTGGCTGGTCAGCCGGATGGTGTAGATGTCTGAGAAGGCGCGGGTAGATGGCCGGTGCAGGCACACGACGAGGCCGATGCATGGGTGGCCGGTGCAGGCGTACGATGGCATGGCCGGCCGGCGATAGATGCAGACATCCGGTGGCACAGCCGATGGCAAGCTTCAGCCCAGTCGCCTCGTGGCAGCTTGTCGCGGCAGCTCCAGCCCAGACGGCCTGTGGTAGCAGCTTCTCGTCGGATTGATGCAGGTCACCAGCGGTGTGGACTTGCTCAGGTGACGCTGGTGGCTGGTGGTAGCAGCTCGCCCACAGGGAGATGCAGCCGTAGGTGGGCAGCTGAAGAGCCTGGAGTCTTACAGGTCGTCGAGGGATCCGAAGTTGCCGAGAGCTCCGCGGCATAGCGCTCTTTGCCGGTGGATGTCATTGGTGCCAGTTGCAGCGGGAGACAATGTCTATTGTTGTGTGATGGTCCGTGGGTTGGCGGTGTGCTCCGTGGAGGCAGCCTCTCAGCTCTAGTGCATCCGGCCTCCTTGGCTTCAGCAGGTACTTATACGGTGCACACAGCGCCATGCTTGATCGACGTCGCGGTGGCTGGCGTGGCATCGTCGGCTACCATACGCACGCACCGATAGTGGGCCACGTGGGAGTCGTCAGCTACCTTCACAGGCGCGCACGGTGGAAGTGTATCAGGCTGCTCGTCGTCGCTATGAGTTGGCATCTCGATCGCGGTCTCTCGTCCATCCAATCCATGTGTGTGCATCTGAGGAGTAGAAAAAGATTGATGGTTAGCGAGCGTGCTCACCCATGGCTGCTTCGCTGGCTTCTTGCCTCCTCGCCCAGGTGATGCAGGCACTCAGGAGCAGCCTCATCCAGGAGAAACATGTGGGCGGTCGTGAGCTCTGGATGGACGGCGAGAGTTTGCGAGCCTCCCTCCGTGTGGAATCGTTGGAGGGCAGTGGCATCCCGTGCGGAGTTTAGGCCCCCAGGACTAGGGACAACGAGTTGGCGAGGGTAGGAGCTCGTGATAGCGCCACCTCCATGGACCGGGATCGGCCCGCCTCCCTGTGTAGTTGGTGCAGCAAGGTGACGTCTCGTGCCTTCCGCCGACCTAAACTCTTGTGGTGCTTGCGCTCCCGAGGTGAAGATCCGTGTCCTTGTGGGCATCCTTCGTGTGATGAAGGTGTGCGACGGCGGCGCAGAGAGGCAGGCTCCCTCCGTCCAGCCTCCTGGGGGCGTCTCTGGTGTCCAGCCTCCCTCTGGGCATCGAGGGCTTGGAGCCAAGTCTGGCGATATGTTCCAGCTAAAATATGCCTGCCAGCCGCACACACATGCACGACGGGCCTAGCAGCAGCATGCATGCTTTGAGGTCGTCACTGGGAGCGTGACGTTGACACCGTGGGAGCCTCTTGCGATGACGCAGTTGTGCTCGACCGGCACCGATGGAAACCGGCCGCCATGGTTGTTGCCAGGCGCCGCTCGCTTCCTCCGGCCAGGTGCCGCGCGTAGTCTCATGTGTGAGTCCTCTGCCGATGCCAAGCTCGGGACTTCCCGCGATCTAGCCCCCCTCCCGGGTGCAAGGGTACCTCTTTATATAGGCAGCCGGTAGGAGAAAGAAAAGGACGCTGCTGGCTATTTATCCGTTCCGTGGAAGTAGCGCGCTGCTCGCCATTCTGTTAGCGAGATCACTCCCCTATGGATGGGTACCGTATTTGGTTAGACGTATTGCTGAGTTGTCTGGTTACCGGTATTGGGTACCGTATGCATTTGTACCGCCGGTTAGAAACTAAAAAGATTGAGTGAATGGAGAATGAATCTCCTTTTGTATTGATTGATGATCACACATATATATGTGCATGGTGAACGGGTGTCTTTGCACCCCTTCGTGAATTACACAGAGAGAGAACGAAGAGTCACAACTATTCACCAATAGGTACATCTTCACTCACAGACACCTATTCTCTCGCTAAGTGACTACTTCTATTCCTAGTGGTTGAGTCCTTTGCTTATTGTCTCTTGGTGATGAATGGTTGCATCCTTTCATGAGTGGGTGTCTTCCTCACAAACGGGTACCTCTTTACAAGGTTGAGATCACCCTTGTCTTTTGATTCTTAACACTTTCCCTTGATCGAATCCATTTTCTGAGATCATCTTTGAATATTTTATCTATAAATATGGTATGCCTAATATCGTTCTCTAAAAACCCCATGGGAAAAATAAATGATACGACATATTGACAGTTCTTCTACGTTCCAGTAGAAAGAGAAAATTAATGATATACTATGAGTATTCCTTCAAAACCCAATAGGAAAAATAAGGAATATATCACGGTATATACTATTTGTCAATAAATCTTATATGTCTAATATCATTCTCTAAAAACCTAATGGGAAAAATAGATGATAGGACATATTGATGATTCTACTGAAGTTCCCATAGTAAGAGAAGAATCGTCGATATCTCATGAAAACGCCTTGAAAACCCAAAGAAAAAAAAATCAAGGATACATCGTGATATATTGTTTGTTTCATGAACCTAACATGCCTAATATCATCCTCTAAAAAACCCTGTGGGGAAAAATAGATGATACGACATATTATATCCTCAAATTGGTATTGCCCCATTAAAAACTTTATATGAGAAAACCTTCGAAGAGAGAAAACTCATGTAAAGAAAATAGTGCAATATATGATGTCTAAATAAGTTTACAAATCCAAGAGATACTCCGCCTGATTCCTGCAAAACTTAAGTTGTCTCATACCCACTCCTTCAACATATTTATAAAATATGGAGTATGGTAAAGGCTAGCAAAGTTGCACCAAGTATAACTTGTCTGCACCTCTGCAATATAAGGTTGATGGATCAATCAAACTAATACCACATTACAAAAGTACGTAGTTTATCATTTTGCGAAGCTAAAGCCATTCTTGGGAATTTATGTAATCAACGTGATTATTTATCAGAATGAATGTTGAAAATAGCCATATATATCTTTATTGAGAACATTCACAACATAGGACATTTTTCACACTATAAGTATGTACCAATTGTCTATGATATGGCATTTGAAGGATCAAATAAATGCTAAAACCTCAATTTATTTTTATAAAGATATGAGGATCTATCCGGTGAAAGTCGAATCTCAGTTTCTTTAGTAAAAGATACCAATACATCTTATATATGCTTTCGAAATATCAGAAGATATTCCTTAACCCTAATCAATGTCATTTGGTGGGAGCAACGCTATACCTTGCAAGTAGATTCATTGCAAAATCAATGCTTGACCAAGTACTATTTGCAAGATATGTAAACGTACAAAAGGCACTGATATAAGGAACATAGATTCCTATATCTCTTCCCCATCTCCCTATTAATGTCCACAAGGATCTTTCTCTATTTTTAATTACAGATCTGACCACCAAAGGACTCTAGATGGTTACAACTTATCTACATTGAGTTATATCAATATCTTTTGTACTTAGAAAACTTTTTGAACACAACTGTCGAAATAATATTGGATTATGAATCCATATGCCCCGTTGTATACTCCGTCTTTAGATTACTATGTGTTATTTAATAGTGTTCATCGCTAATGATAACAATTTCATTGACCAATCATTAGAGCAGCATAAAGTCTCCAATCAAAGACTTCTTGATAAACACCCACATATATTGCAGTAATCTTTTGTGTACCCTTCTCAAGAAAGAGTTCACTAAGTCGACTATGCCTTTATTGATTTAAATGCTTTTGAACCAAAACAATGACTTTGTTAGCACTACACTTTATATGTTGTATATTTGTGTACGAAGGTTTAACACAAAGTGACCCATGATACATTTGTCATCACTACGTCTATCAACTGCATGTATTGATGATTTTGTACTGCCAATAATTATCGAAAATTATTCATCTTACCAGTAAAGGGTTTGGGTGAGCTTCTTGTTAAAAAGCCCTAAGCCAAGGAGAATTTGTTAGACTTCTGGGTTAAACCCCTATGCTACCTGTATTGTTCATATCTCACTACCTTGTTTCCGAAGGTCAATTTTGGGCGGAAATGTTATAGGGTATCGAGATACAAGCCTATATCTCTTGGTGAACAAAGCTATCTCTGTTATGTTGTAACATCCCAAAAATCCAAAACGAGTGTTGGGGATACCCTGCCATGGTTTTTTTTTCTCTGGATAGAATATTGTACTCAATTCAATCAGAACAGTTTGTGTCGATACATGTAGCTTAAATTATATTATTCTCCAATTATTTTGAGATCAAATCTCACATATGTATACATGCCCTTAATCTATGGTGGATTCCCAATCATCATAATTAGGGCTTTCCGATATCCCACGTTCGACCATGCGTGCATTCGAATAGGGTTTGTGGATCAAGTCCACCTAGGTGCTCATCAAATTTCAGATTAATGTGCATTCACTGTCTTTCTTTGCCTTAAAGCAGATTAATCCTGCTGAGATGTCTTCTTCTCCCTCTTTTAGCATTGATGGGAGTAAGAGTAGTTTTATTTGGTAACTCCACTTTTTCAAGCATATTTCTAGCTGGAATAAAAGACTTCATTACGCCCTTGTAATAAGTAAATGCATATGGTAGATTAGTTTGCAATGTTTTGCAAACCATAATTTTCTAAATGTAAAGTTCGGAGTACATAATCCTGAGCCTAAAATAATTTTCAGTTAATTTCATAGCATTATATTGGTACATAATTCTCCCCCAAATGCTTGAAAAATGCTCATTTACAACGTACGGGCCGTTTATGGATCCTCACCAGGAGGATTCAAATACTAAGTGATTAACGGAGACTTTAGTCTCAGAAATATCCTTATTTCTGATAGGACCCATAAATGTACGTTAAGGTAGTGAGATCAGGTTGTATACATAGCAAACCCGAGTTTACCCAAATTGGAGAATGTAGTGGGATTACGTTATTTGAAAAAGGAATTTACAGTTTCATCACAAAGCCAGGAGCGTGTAGCACTGCCTGACTCCCAAACACACTTGTTGGGAATGGTGGGCAATCTATTAGTTATTGTTACGATCTTTATCCAAAGATTCTAATTATCTTGACATGAATTCTAGAGGCCATACAATTGTCATTGAAGGCACAAGTTATGAATTCAATAATGTTTAGGATAATGACTTGACAACTTGAGTCATCGTATTCATGTCTTCATGGTTTTGTGTGAACACTAAAGCTGAATAAGATCATCTAAAGATACATCTTTAATTATGAAAAATACCTAAACTGTCCATACATTATTTGTATCGAACTACACATATCTTCTCTTGAAATGTGTTAGAAATCTTAGATATTTAGAGCATATTTTTAAGGTAAAAGGATCTTAAAATACCTGTGTCATTTATCGTACACATACAATAGGAAAAAATATAACTAATAGCATTGACAATAATTTCATAACATCCTATAGGGATGGACAAGTCAAAACATACCAACTTTTTGGAATGAATCGAGAGTCTGAAAAATTATCTTATTGCAACGTATTGTGCGGGCTGGATGTATTTGCCATATCTGTTGTTGTCAACATATGTTTCTATAGGAAACAAATTTTATGGATGTCTCTATAATTCAATGAGATATGAGTTACACTCATTATCCATAGAGAGGCATGATATTGGTATGACCAAACCAACTATTATTTTATATATAATGATTGCCAAACATTGAATCTTCAATTTAGAAGAACTTAGATGTTTTGTATAGCCCAAATTATAGATTTTGTGGCATTCATCTACCATTTAGAATGGTGCCTATGCATATGCAAGGCAAGAATTTAATTATTTTTTTACCCAATACATTAAAATGTATGACATCTTGTTAAATATCAAATAAGTATGATAGACATACAACGAACATGTCTTGACAGCATTAAATATTACAACAATTTTTATTGGACATTGTGATGCAGATAGACATTGAGATTACTAGAAATCTCAAATCTGAGTCATCTGAATATATTCGATGAGCATTATGTCCATTTTTACGAGGTTCTCATATTTTGGAAGAGAAATGTTGTTACATGATCTGTAACATCTAGTGATAAACAACCAACCTCTAGTTTATATCATCCTTAAACTTTGGTATAGACAAAATTTGAACTTTATAAGCATGACATTGTTAATCAAATTGCAAAATCAAAACCACAATCATGACAATCAGTTGTCATATCTAGGTTCAGAATTGCCATTATTCCTCTTTTGCGCATCGACTTTTCTTTATCAATCTTGAAAAATAAGTCTAAATGCATAAAAAATGCTCTATGAAATACTCTTATCAAATATCGCGAAGGTATCACATGGTTTCTTAACAAAGATATCAAATTATTTAATCCTATGTGGAAGCTATTCCTGACGGAGTTCCATTATATGCTTCCAACAGTTCACAGGATGAAACTTATGTTAATGTCTATTATTCATAGGAATTAAAGATACCCACATGGCGAGTTCATAGAACTTCGTATCTATTATCCCTAACATGTTATAAATCCATTTGCTTAATGGTAATGTTATCATAATCTTAAATGCAAAATTCATCGAGCATTCGTATCTTGTCAATGTATTTGGATCATTAAAAGCCTTACATAAAATGCCGACTTAAAAAATCTATCATCATCAATAGTAGTATGCACTTTGTAGATAATCTCTTTGTCATAAACATAGAGTAGGTCTCTCAGTAGTAGGCAATTAAATTGCTGCTATAGACATGATCTCTGAGCTGATATATTCACATATAAACATGCCGCAGCCAATGCCTAAGGCTCCACTACCCTGTGTACAACTAGAATCACCAGAAATAATGGTTATCACCATAAAGGTGTAAACCATAGATCCAAAATATTAATTCTATGGAAAACACTACGTAGGTAATCATCAAATTTAGATAAATATGATATAGATCTCCAAATGACAGACGGATAATTCATTGCAATAGGCATGGTCTCTAGGCAGAATTATTTGTGAGAATAAAACGCAGCCAATGTCTATGACTCTGTCACCTTGTGTTTTAATCCCGAAATGATACGAGACATAAATCATGCATTCAATCCTAAGTCAATTAAGGAGCACTTAATTAATTGAGAGGATTTTTTTTTGTTAAAATGCTATTTCTAGAGAAATTGCAAACATTAACAAGGTCGATATATTGTTAAAGTCACCGACTAAAACATAAAATTTCTAGACTCTTGGCCTATGCTAAATTTAAACATATATCATGTATTTTAGATACTTGAAGGCTTTACATCCTCCTAAATTACATGTTCACAAAATAAGCTGTACTATATAATCAAGGTAATATCCAATAATAGAGTATACCAAGTATCTAATTCTATTATTTTGAGTAAAACACAAGTAGATAATCATCATGCAGAGACATGATGTACCTTTTAGTGACATGCAAAATTAATCGCTGCATTAGACATGGTCCCTATGCAGGATTATTCATAAGAATAAAACACAGTCAATGTCTATGACTTTGTCACCCTATATTTAATCTCAAAATATTGTTAGATATAGGATAAATTTTGTTCAAAATCCCTTAGTCAAATAAATGATGAGATTTTGTGCATATTAATTTTAACATGCATATAACATATATTGGCTGCAAGAATTAATTTGCATAAAAACAATGCAAATAATAGAATTTAAAATAAAACATGAAAGATAATGGGTTGTAGGCCTGATTTGGCCCCACTTCCTGTGGGCGCAACCGCCGCTCGGGCATATGCTGGGCCACCGCCAGTATGCTCCAGCCATCATCCATGGCGACGAGGCCACCGCCTTCTAGCCTTCTAGGCCCAGGAGGTCGAGTGCTGCTCTGCGAGCGCGCGCAGCGCAGTCAATCCGGTTGAGACCGCTCGCAGCCGCCGCCGTCCCAGTTGTGAGCCCGGGCGGCGCTGCTGGGTGCTCGAGCCGGCGCCATCGTAAGGGGATCGTAATGACTGCAAGTCTGTAACTTAGTGTAAATGGCAAAGGCAGTAGAATATAGAGAATTCATCTTTGACCATACTATGGGTAAGAACAAAATCCATGTATATGGATTCGTACCTTGATATCTATGATCTTACCATCCATGATTGTGTGCATACTGTGATAGTGTGATCATTGCTACTCATGCAGAAGAGAATGAGGACCGGTGCTTTACATGCAGACAAATACAGCCATGGCATCTACGTTTTGGTCTTCTCTTCCGAAGTGCCTCAACTCGTCGAGATCCTGTTGTTCTATTCTCTCTTGCGAATTCTATTGTGGCCGATTAGCACTCAAAAAGTAGAACCAAAGTGCTGATAACGTGTTAGAAACTTAAAAGATCGAGTGAATGGAGAATGAATCTTTTTGTTATATTGATTGATGATCACACACACATATATATATACATGGTGAAGGGGTGTCTTTGTACCCCTTCGTGGATTACACAAAGAGAGAACAAAGAGTCGTAACTCTTCACCAATAGACACCTTTTCGCTAAATACCTATTCACTCGCTAAGTAACTATTTCTATTTCCAGTGGTTGAGTCCTTTGCTTATTGTCTCTTGGTGATGAATGGTTGCATCCTTTCTATGAGCGGGTGTCTCCTCATAAACAGGTGTCTCTTCACAAAGATGAGATCACCTTTGTCTTTTGATTCCTAACACCGCCGAGTACTCGGGGTTCAGGATCAGCAGGATGCCAGGTAGCTTCTACAGTAGAATTTTCTGGCCGGTTCGGCCCCTCGTTGGACAGCCGCGCATGGCTCTGTAGCGCTCACTCATCCATGCACGTACGGTAGAAAAATGCATGTTAGCTTCTTCCCGTGAGACGAGCACACATGAGCCCGACATCGCATACGTGCACCTGCATATGCGTGCCTTTGCTAGCTTTTTTTTATTTCTTCCTTTCCTTGCTTCTTCACAGAACACACGAACGTGCACTTGACTACTTGAGAGATTTTGTACAAAATCTCGTCAAACAGATGTAAAATAGCAGAAGTGTTTGCAGTTACCTTGCAAGATACAAATGTTTGAATATCATCCATTTGGGAGAAAACTGATCTTTGGATAGATCATGAATCCTTAATCTGGAAACAAATGAAAAAAAAACATAGCAGTGTTAGAAAAATTTAGCCTAACATTTGACACATTAAAAAATGTAAAAAGGGTTCGCATTCCACATGCCGTAAGCTTCCCAAAGTGCCAACGCCATCGTGATTAGCAGCTCAACTACTTGGTCTAATAACTTCCTAGACGATGCTCCAACACGAGGCTTTGTTGTTGGGATATCTAAACTATCGCCCATCAACGAGTCCACATACAGGTGTTGTCCCTGAACGTCGTTGAGCTGCTATCGACGATGAGCTGAGACATACACGGAGCCGGGAGTCTGTCCTCCTGAGCCGGTTCCAAATCACCTCGTAAAGCTGTCCGATGTGATGACTTTATAGTTAAGAAGGATGTGAGGGACCGTCAATCACCAGCTTGCAAAACATACAGGGAAATGATCAAGCTTATCATAGCCGATCGGGACAATCGGCTTTACACCCCTGCATGGACTCACAAGGAGTCAATGCGAGGGGGAGGTTGCACGTTATGGAGATGTTGATATAAAGAGTAACAACAAAAGACACGCATCATCGTTCGATGAAACAAATTAAAAACACGATGTACTTAGAGTGACACATCCCGACCGGAGCATCCTGATGTCTAGAAAAGAGGCCAAACCAAACTAGCCAACCGAAACATCCTAAGAAGGGCCAAATAGACCCTAGGCCTAACCAGAACACACGCCATCACACAACAACGAATCATGTCAACACATGTGAAAAGTGGGGTGCGATAGAGGCAAAGCATGAAGTCATAACAAATTAAATGTAACATGTAAGTGTGGTGACGCTGTCAACTTTCCCCGTGAGGGATCGACTCCGTCAACCCATTGCTAATGGATCTATTATCACATTCTATCGACCTCGTATACGAACGCATGTATATAAACTGAACAGAGCCCATGACAACAAATCATGAAAACAAGAGTAGAGTTCCAAACTAAATCTAAGCATGCAGATAACTAGCAAACTTTGCCGTGAAAAACGTTTCATTATAAGGTCTACCATGGATTAAGTAAACATAATGCTGCCCTAAGACCTAAATGAATCTATTAGGGTGGCATGGCCCTTACCTAGAGAGAAACCTAAAACAGGGGTGGCGATGCGCTGAATTATTGTTGGATTGTTTATAGCCCGGAGGCTTCTTGCTAAAGGAAACTAACCTAATCTAACTCAAAACATGATATCGATACAAACTGGGACTTTTCCAGCAGCCCCGACCTTGAAGACCCTTTTTGTCCCACCAAACCAAATTCTTGATGGTCTAGCCTTCTGTGGCAGCCCACTTCCTGGGCCTCAAAACAATCATAGGATGATGAGGCTACATTGGCCTAACCTTGGAGGTGCCAAGGGTCGTGGCCTTTTGGTCACGGACTGGCATCGAGATGGTTTGGTAATTTTACTTAGAACCACCACTCAACTCTAGGTTTGCAGCCCCCTAAAACTGCAGCCAAGTTTCTTGGCTAATTTTTCAAAATTGTGGGTGGTAAGGGTTGGACTACTAGACGTGGTGTCATTTTAGAGATTGTCTGAAGTTGAAGCAGATCTACGATGGCATCACGTTCATCCGATCGAGTTTCAGGTATCTTTCTAGTTTCGCTCCTATGAGCCTTCTAGTTAGGTGTCAAGTATAGGGGTATTTGAGTCATTAAGGATAGTGTATATAAATAGAAGTATATGCAGCCATTTGTGTGTCTCTTCATGAAACCCTAGTTAGTGACAAGTTACAACCAAGTGCTAATTTCAAGGGAGAGCCTAGGATCCAAGAGAGATGGGTGCTTGAGGTTCTTGTAATTCCCATCTAAGTGGGTCGATGAAGGGTGGCTGACTGTAAAACCATTTGTATTTTGTGATTTCGTGATCAATACAAGTAATTTCACAGCTATGCCTTAGGATTGAGTGCAGGAATCTTTACCCATTCTTTAGTTTAGTTTTTGAGGGAAATCCTTGCCAAGGATGGAACTCATATTGATGAATCCAGACACATGTTGAACACACATACATGGAGGTATAGATGTTCAAACGTGCCACACGGCACGGCTTGGCACGGGCATGATGTTGGCACGGCACAAAGTCACGCCCTCCGGCACGCCACGATGACGCCGGCGTGCCGTGCCGTGCCAGCACGCCATGCTGGTTCCTCGTCTCAGGCACGGCACACGGACCCTCTAATCGTGTCGTGCCGGCATGGGAGCCCGGGCAGCCCATCATGGCGAGCGGCGCTGCTCGCCGCCACGTGTCACACCGTGCTGCCTCGCCGCAGGCCACCTTCGCCGCTCCGCTTGTCCCTGCGCCATGATGCCATCGCTGCACCGCAAGCTCGTAGCTCAATGGAGAGGGAGTGACGGCGCTGAAGAGCTTGAGAAGTTGGGGAGAACCGGAGACAGAGGGGCACGCCAGGGAAGACGAAGAACTGGAGAGGACCGGTGAGGGAGGGGCGCTGCTAGTTGTTGGGCCGGAGAAGGCGGGCTGCAGCCGGGGAAGATGGGGCATGGAAAGGAAGGGCGCCTTGGTGAGTGCGGAGGCCAGGACGACTCGCGGTCGGGTGTCGGGAGGATCCAGAGTTCTAGACTCGGGAGCCTGGGGCGGTGGCTGGGGAAAGGGAGAATGGGATTAGGGTTAGAGGGAGCGCGGGATCAGGGTTATATACCAAGGTGACCGGGCCGCTGTCGGGTCGCCTATTATAATAGCCGTGCTGTGCCAAGCACGGCGTGCCTCCCCTCCGGCCCAAGCATGGCACGGCTATCGTGCCGGGCCGGCATGGGCACGGTGCCCATCAGGCCGTGGCGGGCACGTGCCGGGCCACGGGCCGCCCGATGGACACAGCCTGGATGGACATCTATACATGGATGAACTAGTTGAGATCTAGAATCCCTTGCAATTTGGAATGGATGGAGATAGAGCGGTTGACAAAACAAATCTACTTACAAAATATATGATAAGTAATTGCTCCTATATTTTGGCACTCAAGAATTTCGTACTACTGGCCACAATTCATTACGAAGCAACACTTTTCATGCATATGGGTCCATGAGCCATAGTTGCATAGTTGGCTGAATGTGCGAACACAGTAGGGGTAAATAAGACGCAATGTATGAACTCAAAACGTAGCCACGAAACTTCGTGATCAGTCACCCTAGTTTCTCAACTCTAGTGATAAGCATACAATGACTACATGATGCATACTCGATAGTACAATAGTACTTTATTGGTAGTGACGTATGTACAGTAGTTGAGCGAAAAGGAAACTATATGACCAAGAATTAATAATGTGTGCGCCGTATCCAACGGATAATGTAGGATAGATCCACATCTCTCTTTCACAAAACAGCTGGGTATGTTGTCCATGATTTTGTATACACGATGTTATCGAGTTCCAAATAACTGCTCAATCACAGCATTTGGCCAACGTACTTAGCCATGCATCCATCTGACATAATCGCGAGCACTACCGACAAAAAAACGCCCGTGGAAATGCATCCCGCGGAAGCCTTTCAATTTCACGGTTGGTCAGTGCCACTGCCATGCACTAGATCGAATTAAGAAAAAGTTGAAAGCACAACATGTAGAGCTAATAAATATCATGCTTCCACCATGTTCGTTGTAACAAAAGCTCAGAAAAAGCCGTGTTGTTGCCAGGGATCTCGAGCTAGTAAGGTGAAGTGACCATGCAGTGATTGTCTCTGCACTGTGTACTCGTGGATTCATGCCGAGACGAGTCAGTTTCTCAGGCCACAGCACAAGAGGAGGAGGATGCTAGGCCTGGTGAAGACAGAATGTATGAGATGCTTGATGCATTAAGGCCTGATTTTGACCTTGATTCTGAGGATCCACTGACACCTGAGTCTGAAGCTTTCTTCAAGCTCATGAAAGCATCGGAAGAGCCGCTGCAAGAACACATGAGACTGAGCCTCCTATCTTTTGTGACCCGACTCATGGCCATTAAGTCTAAGTTTGCCTTCTCAAATAACTGTTTCAACGATATCTTGAACTTGATCACGGATATTCTCCCAGCATATCATAAGATGCCGAAAGATATGTACCAGGCCAAAAATTTGCTTAATAGTCTTGGAATGAATCATGAGAAGAATGATGTGTGTGAGGACAATTGCATGCTTTTCCGGAAGGAACACGAAAAAGAGACCAAGTGACTAAAGTGTGGTAAGTCCAGGTATGTCGAGGTTGTAAATGAAGACGGTGAAAAGGTGACGACAAATGAAACATAAAAGCAACTTCGTTACATGCCTATTACACCTCGAATGAAATGGTTGTTCCTCTCTGAGAAAATAGCTGAACACATGATTTGGCACAAGGAAGGGGTACGTGAAAAATAAGGAGTGATGGTGCACCTGCCCGATGGTGAGGCATGGAAGACTCTAGACAGCTTTGATCCATATTTTAATAATGAGGCTAGAAATGTTAGAATTGGGTTGGTGTCATCGCCAAAAGCCGACGGGGTGGGTTTGGCTCAGGTGGCTGACACACCAGGGAACTGGGAGGTACGCTGCAGCTGTAGTCGATTCCTCCTAGTGGTGGTTACGACAGTCCCTGAGGGAGGTTTGTTGCGCAGTGCGTGTGGTCAGAGAATTGCCCTATATATACATAAACAACACAATGACATTAAATTCCAACCAGATCGCTAGGATCAGCTCAAGGCAATCTCCATGTATCGCTTCCTTGCTTCTTGATGGGTTAGTGTGTCGATAAAACATAACAAGGAGATAAAACCCTACTTAAAGCATGGCCTAGACGATGCAACTCCCCTAGATTGATTTGCTATGCATATAACCAGATTGATCTAGCCAAGAGCAAACTTAATAGAACCATTTACCACATGCATGAACATAGATCGAAACCCCCAAGGGGGTTCACCTAAGAAAGTAGATATGATCTAAAACATGTAAAGCAGGGTGCCAAGCGCCAGTTGATCTTTTGAGTTATCGTATGCACATGATGCGGTGCATGTCGTGGTATGTAGCAACCAGGCGAGCTATGTACGCTTGGCTGCATGCTACTGATCTATTACGTGATGTTAAAAAAGATAGATAGATCGGTAGCGTGCGTGATAACTGATGAATCTCGCACTAACCAGGGATTAGCGCGAGTTCATTGGGAAAACTAGCAAACTTTGCCATAAAAACACTTCAGTACGAAGTCTACCGAGTAAGCAAACGCTAAGCAGCCCTATGTAAGGAAAATGGCCTCATGTGCCATATTTCCATGGTTGTGTTTTGGTGATTGATTGACAACCAACACTTGGACTAATAAACTTGTCTAGATGCACATTCTCTGGTGTTTAGGTTCAAGGGATGATGAAGAAGAAGAGTCGAAGGAAAGGCCTGAAGGTTCACCCCAACGGAGGTGCTGTGGACCAGAAGGTACGGTCCACATGAGCATCCCTAGAGCATACCAAGTTTCCTAAGAGGGTTGAGAAGTGGAAGCGATCAAGTATAATGGACCAGATGGTATGGTCTAGAAGACCGTCCAAACCATCAGACCCTTCTGGCCGAGGAATTGAAGATGTGAAGGATTTGAAAGATGTGAAGACCATCCTTGGACCGTACCAAATAACCCATGGGTGCCAAATCTTTGGACTGGAGCAAGAATAGTATGGTTTGCACAGACCGTCCTTGGACCATCCTAAATAACTCGAGGCTATGGACTTTGAAGGATTTGCAGTATACAATGGACCATATAGTCCGATCTCTATGGAGCGTACCATGTCATGGACTAAAGTACAATGACGCAAGGAGTCAGAGACCATTGGAAAAGTGAACGGACCAGATGGTCTGGTCTATGGAAAAAGCATAGACCGTATAGTACAATCTACACTGTGACTATAGACCGTTGGAGCAACAGCTAGTTCGTGTTTTGGGGCTATATAATCCACCCCACCTGGCCATTTCAAGTTAGTTGGAGACACTGAAGTTGAGAGCAAGTGTAGAGGTATATTCCAAGCATATCCATCACTCCAACCACCATATGAGAGCTTAGTGCATTATCCAAGCTAGATTAGAGCTTAGAAAGAGTGAGCATGCGGGCTCTTCTTGAGTGTATCTCCTGCGTGAGCTATTGGAGAAGCCTTGGCTACGGCCAAGCCACTTGTACTCGTTGCTAGACCCTCCTTCTTGGTGTGGAGTCGCGGCAACAACTTGTGCGGGAATGAGGAGACCCTACAAACTCCGTAGTGAATCATCTGGTGCCTTGTGACTGAGAGAGGCAGTGACGGTGGCTAAGCCTTGGTGGCACTTAGCGTTTGCTTGCCGTGAGCCTTGGTGGCGACCGGCGAGCGCAAAACGTGATCAGAAGAGACTTGGTGCTTGGCTCGGATTTTGCCTTTGGTGGCGAGCCAGTGGACATAGCCCTTAGTGGTGAACCACGTTAAATCCTCGTGTCTCCTAGGGAGTTTGCATCCCCCTTCCTTACTCTCTTTACTTATTGCATTTACATTTCCGCATTTATATTCGTTGTGTGTGCCTTTAGCTTTCCTAGTTAGTTTGATTAGGTTTGGCTCTAGGTTGCAAGACTTTTGGGGTAAATTAGAGAGCACATAGATAAACCATAGACTTAACTAGCATGTGTAGGATGAAATAGGTTTATCTTATGCAATAGAAAGCCCTAGGTTTTAGTTGAGAGTTTAGCGACCCAATTCACCCCTCCCCTTCTTGGGTCGGATACCCCGGCATGTTCCTTTCACCATAACACACAACTAGAAGAATCATTACAGTAGCATGGCGCTTACTTTGAGAAAACCCTAGAATAGGGGTGGCAATACACCGAAATTGAGGCGAATGAGACACACGCTACTTGGGAATGTATGACATCGTTAGTTTATTTCGAAACAGTAGGTTACATATTTATAGTACGGAGACTTGGACGACAAGTACATCTAACTAGACAGAATCGTAAATTTACTTGCTAAGCTAAGATACATAGTTGATTGGGCTAAGGATACAACGAAACAGCCTCTAAACAGGCGGCCCATGATGCCCATCGGCTGATCCGATGGCGATCCTATATCGGCTAGGATTTGGTGGCAACACATGCCCCCCTAGTTTTGTCGATAACTTACTTATTACAAAACTAATTATTA
Source organism: Paspalum vaginatum (assembly GCA_030272315.1). NCBI lineage: Eukaryota > Viridiplantae > Streptophyta > Magnoliopsida > Poales > Poaceae > Paspalum > Paspalum vaginatum. The sequence continues at coordinate 28,950,786 of CM059018.1, read as the reverse complement.
TCGGCATGCATCAATTCTTATGTTGTTGCCTTCCTTGGGTACATCATCTCTTCCTTCATCGAGAATCAAGTCATGGGAGCCACCTTTGCCTCTGGAAGCGTGAGCTAGCAACTATTTCAACTTTATCAATTGGCCTTTGGTTTTCATGTTCCGTATGGTCACCTCATCGAAAGCTGAACAGAAGGACATAGCTTTTACTTTTTCACCGTGCACGCAGATTCACCATGCCTGACTCATTCGTTGTAGAGCCTTCTTGATGCTTCACCCTTCTTCTTTGTAACAATCGGCTGAATACCCCTATCTTTGGTGTATAAATAGAAACTTTAGGGTTGTGTTTCTTCATCATGGATCATCCGAGTCTTCAATCCAGTACTATCTCTGCCGATCCTTCTCAAGAATATCACCACAAGCCTTGAGAAGTCCAGAGTAAACCATGGCCGGAGTATCCCCAGATTGAGGAAAAAGATTGGCCAACCAAAGTGAGGGACTACTTGGCCATTACTAGAGAAATCATGGAGACTCATCGGGAGGCAAATATCTCGCATTGGTATCTTCCCAGTTGAAAGTTACAATAATATTCCTCATGTACCTTTACCCTCTATCATGTTTGATCGTCCAGGCGATAGTCCATACATCAGGTTAGAGAAACTACATTGTCACTCAGTTTATATTCAGAGTTTGGGAATAAACCCTGAGCCTTGGATGATCCCTCATGTATTGGTTGTTAAGCAGATAGTAATCCTAGAGTACAAATGAATCCTCAAACCTTTTCTTGCATAGTCGGTTGGATAGGTCGCCAGAATAAAAATGAATCCTCAAATGGTTGACCCTATCTTGCTGGGAAAATTCCTCTGGGCAAGGTTGTATATATCACTTCAACCATGTAAATCGTGGTGCCCCAGTTTGCATACAGAGCTCCAACCACTAGCAAGAAACTCCTAGGAGAGTTTTGCCTGCTTCATAGGACAAACCCATGGGTTTCTACCCATCGTCAGCTCAATGGTTGCTAAATCAGGCCGAATTGGTGGTTTTATCATCCTTTTCCAGGGAGGTGGTGGATACCAGGCAGACCCGTACCCTGAGCTCGCTTCAATCCAAACTATGTACTACTTTAAAAAATCCTTCTTTCATTTGGTCATAAATGAGTCTTGAATATGATTGTCACCTTTGTCAGCTCACGCTGACGCTTCTTGATGTGATATTATTACCTTTATTTTCCTTAAGGCAATGGTAATGAACCGGCTTTGGTTTTAAACACCCCTTGGGTTGACAAGATTGTGTCGGCTCTTGACTGAGTGGTTTCCTGAGCCGAATGAAGTTTCTCTTCCAAGATCATCTTTTGTTGCATCGGCTCCTGAAAGGCCAATTTGTAGACCCTTTTTGACCTATTTTAAGATTATTCATAGCCTTCATTTCTGAATGTTGTATCTTGACAAATGTTCAAAGTGTGCATGAACAGCTTTGGGCATGCATAACCTAGAAACGCTGTGTCCCAAACTTCCACAAGATACATGCGCTTCTACAGTTTCACGATCGGTTCCAAGCTCTTCTTTCTAGCGATGATGCTGGTAGGGATGGCAATGGGGTGGGTTCAAGGCGGGTCCTCATGGGTTTTGGACTCGGTCGGTGTGGGGGCAAGTGTGATTTTCCCCCATGGGTCAGTGGGTTTAGGGACCCCAAAATTGGTGGGGTGGGGGCGGGTTTAAGACTCCACCCACGGGGACCCGAAATACGCGATAGCCCACTACCAGAAAGCCCCAAAAAGCCCAATCATCCTAAAAAACCCTAGGTATATAATAAGAATAAACAGCCACCACACTATTTCTTACCCTAGCACAGCCACTACTACCCCAATCTCCATTCGACGCCCACGCCAAGCCGCCTCCGTCTCCAGTCGAGTGGCGTGCCGGTGCCTCGCCGTCTCCGGTCTCCGCGTCTGCAGCCAGCCTCCTCACCTCAGCGTCCTTGTCTGGCTCCTGCTAGCCGCCTGCCCACTCCCCACCGAGCACCTTCATCTCCAATCCGTGCCTCGGTCAGCCGACAACCGCATGCCCCATCACCGTTCCCATGCCTCCGCATCCTTGTCCAGCTTCGGCCGGCCACCTGCCCACTCCTGGCATGGCATTTCCATCTCCAGTCCCTGCCTCCTCCATCGACTGCCCATCCACGCGGCTCCACTTTAGCGCTCCCCCTCTCTTCTTGAGCTATCGTAGGGGCTGACGGACGGAAGCGCGGTCGTAACCCTGCTGTCCAGCGTCCCTGTGACCCTGTCGCTGCCGGCTAGATCTCATCGTCGCTCCTCGGTCTATCCCCAGCTCCTGGGTGGCAAGTTCCCCATCGGGTCTCAGGTCCAAGCGGGTTCAGGTGCGGGGTCAGATTTTCACCCACCATGGTGTTTGGGGGCTGGGCGGGTTTCAACTTGGGTTTCAGGGGCGGGTGTGCAGATGCTCTACCCGCCTAAACCCACCCCATTGCCATCCCTAGATGTTGGCCATATGCTTTTTCTGCTACCTCAGCTTCACTTACCTCAACTCAAACTGTAATAGTCACATCCTCTTGCTTCTTTAATCCTTTAATCCTCGCTGAAGTAAAAACAGGTCCGCTAGTGTCCTAATCGTCAGGCAGATATTTTCATGATAGATAAACTTCTGATCGGTGACCCTATGTTTGTCGCGAGAACTAAACCATCATCTGTCCTAGATCCATCGTGACTTGAATATGCCTGGTCTCGAACAATGAACCATGGACTTCTAGGTTGGACTTTTCGATGTCGAGGGTAGAATCCAATTTTGAGTACCAAAAAATAAATAGCTGGCAAGACAGACATGGCCAGCAGATGTGAAGTAAAAGAGGTTCAGAATTGGAACCTAGATTGGGAGTTTGTACTAATTGAAGTGACCATGCTGAGAGGCCAATCAGATCCACTTATCAATCCATTGAGTCATTAATGGCTGTCTGAACTTCTTGTTTGCCTTGATCTTTGGCCGAAAACATATGTTAGCCTCTATCATTTTCTTGCTATAAACCAGATCGAATGTCCATGCCCCTTGGGCATGGTGATGCCTGCATGTTTTCCTCTTGATTTTAAAGGTGATAGCACCGAATCAGCTCCTTGAAATTTTTTGTATACCCCAACATTTGAAACACTGCGTGCGTCATCAAGCATGCAAATATGCCCCTAAGCCAGATTTCTCTAAAATTTTAGAAGATCGGCTTAGATTGCCTTCTTTTATCCATTGGGAATTGGATGCTCAACAACAACTTGCACTTGGTATACCACTCAAATGAATCTTTCACTATTTTCTTGGACGATTACTTGCTTCGGCTTCACAAGCTAAAGTTGTACATATTTTTCCCTAAAATTGGGGCCGTGTTCATCGGAATGACCTCACATTAGCTTGTGGGTTTGCTAATCTATAGTCCTTGTGACTGAATCTCGTCATATCATAAATCCAAGGCTGGTTATGGGAACTAGCCTGACTCCTTCGAGTGTAGATTCTACATAATCATAGTCTTGGAAACTTGTCTCAATGAGACATTCGCTCTCGTCATTCCAAAGCAAGGTGCTGATGGTGGATACATCTCTGGAATCATTAGCTGGCACTACCTCCATCTCATCTCCATCCCATTGTATCAAACATTGATGCATCGAGGATGGTATGCAACAGTTGGCATGAATGCAGTCTGGGCCGAGCAAAGAAGAGTATGGTCCTTAACAGTCGACGACAAAGAAATCTGTGTTGATGGTCTTGTTACTGATTGTGAGATCAACATTGAGGATTCCTTTAGCATGAGTCAGATTGCCTTTGTAGTCATTGAGCACCACATTGGTCTTGATCAGATCTTCTCCTAGGCAAATGGAATAAGGCATGAGATTGACTGAAGCTCATGTGTCGACCATTATCTTGCTTTAAATGCTGATACTTCTTCTTTGGCGGCTTCTCGAATACAATGGCTGCTGCTCTGAGACTGAGCTCCCTTACATTTTTCTTCCACTGGTGTATTGTGAAATTCATCGAGCAGAACGAAAACCATGTTGACATCGGTCGTTGCGTCAACTGACTTTGCTGCTGATTCTTCATCGGCATCCTAGTGGTTTTTCTTAGTCCAGACCAGCCGATGCGGTGGACGTGTAGGCATTGGACCAGTGCACATCTTCCTCAGCAATCAAATGTATTGTTCTTCTACTTTCTCTAGATCTCTCAAGCGTTGCACTCTGCATTTTTGAGATTTTGACAGTCCGTAGGGGCACCACCGCGGTTGTGTACATTCCTTGTACTCTTGTTTGTCCTTCTCTTCCATCTGCTGATAGTTGCGTGTATTAGGCAACCGATCACGAGGTTGGTGAGAAGTGCCCCCCCAAGCATTGGAGGATGGATTTCCTTTCATGATATACCCCTACGTACTCAGGACAATTGTCGACGGTAGGCAATCTGGTCATACCTCTGCTCCAACCGAATCGAAAGAAAGGGAAATACTAATGCTCACAGAAGTTAGGTCGATCATGACAGTACTGCTCTTTCTCTCATCATATGTTATGTTGATAGAGACATTCCTCCTGATATCGTTGCTCTTCTTGGTGCCGTTGTGTCTCACAACAGTAACGATCTTCTTCCTCTCCGTGGTACCAGCGTTGTTCGTACTATTCGTATCGGCCGGAATACATGCCGACAAGTTGCTTTGACTCTGGGCGAAAGTGACGATATTGGGAGGTATTCTTAGGGTCAATAGTTTGGATCAGCCACTCCCTTCCCTTTGGAGCTTGATGCAATGTCAACCATATTGATGGTTGGAAACGAATTTTTGTCGACGCACATTGGTTTCTTGCCAAAAATCAGACGGCCTTGCTCAATGCAGACTGGATCGACTGATGGAGGACCTTGCACTCTCCAGTATTATGCGTGGCCACGTTGTGCCACTTGCAATATCTACGTCCTCTTAATTCTTTAGCCAATGGAATCTTGTGATCGGCTCAGAGCTTGAGCTGATTTATCTTGATCAGCAAGTCAAAGATCCGCTCCGTCTTGAGCTTGCTTAATAACAATGGATCTTAGCCATTGATTTTAAACAGTTATGTATTAACATAAAGTAACAAGTTTTATCATTTGTATATATCATCATAATAATAACTTGCAGAAATGTAAGCATATAAATACAAGCATGCTGAATTTGAAAACATGAATAATAATGTATCATATTTAGGTAGTTACTACGTTACCCGTGTGTAATATCAGCATTCTCACACCTGGTGGGCATCTGCGATTCGAATTGACTTTAATTCCCAGGAATATCCTATCATACCAAGGGTATATGCTCACTAGCCATCGTGTTCCCACATATATCCTCGTTCTTAACTTGTCTCGTCCCAAGATTCAAAGAGCCTCCACCTGTCCTCTAGGTTGTGACCCCATTGTGAGCTTGCCGACATCTCAGTCTTCCCACCATGAGTACAAAGCTACCCTAAGCCATCTGCCTCCAACAAGTCAATGGGCGTCACCTCAAAAACTTCAGACGAGCCCAGGAAAGACTTTCACCGGTCCCATGTACCTGATAAGCATTCTAGTCATGTTATGCCGACCATTAGGCAAACAATGAACGAGCCTTATGCGACTCTGGCGAAGTCCATGTAGGACCGAGACGTGCGACTAGAGGGGGGTGAATAGGAGTACTTGAAAACTCAAAATCACAACCCACCAAAATTGGTGCTTGAAAGAACTAGACACCGTCCACTAATCAGATACGTGTCTAGCAGCGCAAGAGTGCCGTCCACTGAGGGGATATGCACCAATGCGAGAAAAACCGAAATCCGACTCAAAGAGGGCACTAAGGCAACAAACCTTGCAAAATCCACCACACAACACTCACCGCACCAAAGTGCGTCTCACTGACTCACAGCAAGCAAAGAGAATAGTCTGGAAGTGGGGAATACAAAAATCTGAAGCAAAAACACAGCAGAAAAAGCAATCAGCGAAAAACACTGCAGCTACCCTGCCTGGACCGGACTGTCCGGTAGCAGGGGACAGACTATCTGGTGGCACTGAAAAGTCTGGTCTCCTCTGCCAGAGTGTCAGGTGGGATGGTCCGGACAGAGCCCAACACCGGACTGTCTGGTGGGCGCTGCCGGACTGTCCGGTAGGGTTGCAGATAGGGGGTTTTCCAACCCAAACCTGAACAAAGCTTGCCCAATCTTCACGAAATTTTGCACAGGCTATTTGGACCCTATTCTAAAGCTTTCCCAAAAGATTTACACAAAGTGACCAAGGGATCACCAGGAATTTCAGATCCCGTGAGATGGCAATCTTTGGGCAAGAAAGGGGAAAACTCAAAGGAAGCTTGCTCGTGGCAATCCTGCGGGATTGAGATGAACTAAGTCATAATCTCCACATCCTAGCAAGTCCAAAAGAGCCAATAGAACAGGATTAACTCGTAGGCAACACAAATCAGCAAAAGCCCTTGAGTTCCATCCAAAAACCAACTAGAAAGGGGGGAGAAAGATGGCTGCACACATGAGCACGAAATTAGGATGAATCTTGCCTTGATTAGATGAGGAAATCAGTTCTCACAAGGCTTAACTTAGCCTACCACCCTTCATCCTCCCATTAATGCGAAGTACTAGCCTAGGGGACTCTCAAATCCTAAGCTAAGCACCCGATTTGCTCTCTAAGCACTTGGCTGGTTGGAGACTAAGCCTAGGGTTTCTAGAGGTGGAAGAGTCAACTAAATGACCAGCCACTTAGGTATTTATAGCCCTGGCCTAATCGACACATTTTACACTAAGACCCCTATATTACAAAAACGCCCGTAGGGGCCAAAATAGAAAAGACTCAACTCTCTCGGGGACGGACGACCGCGATGGAGTCTTGATCTTCTTCGCCTGCAAGCCAACTCCTGGATGACATCCATGTGGCCAGTAGTCCAAATCCGCCAATCGACCCCCGATTTTGAAGTCTGAAACCGGGAAACTTTAGGGTTTCCTTCATGGGCCTAGAACGGCCCACTCCACTGTATCTCGGCAAGAACGAGCCCATTCGCCGAGTCTGGTAACTTGGTGGTAGGGTGGCAGATTTTAGTGAATCTGCCAATGCCCTCGCCCGTCTTCGTGCCATGTACTCGGGCTGGGGCACCGCAGTGGCACCCGGCATCCCTAGTCAATCAGGGTCGCCTCGTAGTCCTTCGGAGGTCTTACTCGTGCCATCGCCGTGCCGCTCCTCCATGTACCGAACTCCCATGGCCAACCGACGTTGAACATGCCGCTAGTCCTTCGGAGGGCTTCCTTCTACCTCACGTCCATCGGAGGCCCTCCTGTCCATCGGAGGTCTTGTGCTCAAGTCCTTCTGGGTCTTTGGCTTCTGTTGACAATCACTCATTACTCCAAAGGCAATGGAGCCGGTCCATTGGCTCTCAATCTCCCCCTTGATGAGTGCAATGTCAACACCTTCTACCTGTAACCTGAAATAGAACAAAGACAAGAAAAACAAGCGTAAAACTGAAAAGAAAGAGAAAAAGAAGAAAGTTGCTCAAAATGCCCAAAAACCAAACACAAGCAAAGAAGGGCAAAATGAGGCAACAAAAAGAAAACCAAAGATCGACCCATGAAGACAAGGGAAACCGCTCAATGCAGTTGATCAAACTAAAGCATGGCCTCTCAAGAAGGAGGCAAATCGGCTCAACACAGCGATGCTTTGGCAAAGCATCGGTCCCTCCAAAAAGAGGCAAAAGGCTCAACACACCAATGCAAGAGCATGCTAAAAGCTCAAATCCCTGAATGCATAGCTCCCCCTCAACAAATTCTCCCCCTTGATCCATGAACACTCCCGTAGGTCAACATCTCTCCCCTTTGTTGACAATGGACACATCAAGGGTTCATAGAATCCGACTCCCCCTAAATTAGACAACTCCCCCTCAAAATATGCTATGAAATGCAGGAAATGTACCATGAGGAGCTCAGCAGGGATGAAAAGCTAGTAAATACAAGTTCTAGCATATAGAGCAGGTGAGGGCAAGGAAGCATGCAACAAGCTCAATTGAATCTATCTTATACAGGCCAGGAGCATGTTTTTCAGGATTTTGGAAAAGAAGGCATTGCCAACATGAATAGCATCTAGCAAGGTAGGCATGAACAACAAGATGCTAGCAACACATACAAGGTGTGCTAATCTCAACCAAAGCATATACAACAGGCCATAAGCAATTAAGAGACTTGCAGATTTCAGATTTAGCAATTTGTAACTTCATGCAAATCAGATCATGTGCCGGGGGTTATTCACTTGTCTTTGCCACTTCTTACCAACCAATGCCAAGCCTAGGTTCAGAAAACCATCAGAAGCTTAAGACAAGGTTTTGGTCATACACAGCCTATTCCAAGTTCATGCCAAAGTGCAAGGGCAAGCTATCTCAAACTAGAACAGTGTGACAAGCGAACCCACCTATATCCATTCAACTCCTAATGCAAATGCCTAAACATCAAATCAATATCATATTAGCAGGGAATTCATGGTCCTGCCTAGCATTGCTTATTTTTAAAGGAAACCAACAAACTAAAGAAATATTAGTTTGCCTAGTTGTGGGGCATTGATCACTTGGATGGATCCTTCTTCCAAACACGACTAATGGGCCCTCCAAGTCATGAGTGGGTCTTAGTTGGTCTTTTGGACACCATTGCTCGATATAGTTCCACGCGATATCTTCTCGATCGCGTCTCTGATGTAGTCCTTGTAGTCAGTGGTGGTGCAGACGAGTGGCGTAGAGGCGGTGAACCGGAGGTGAACCCGTGGAAAGGCCACAGCGGCGCGGGGTGGATCCGACCGTGGGGAGGCCAATTGACGCCGGTAAGGCATGCCTAGGTCGCGCGCGGTGACGAGGAGCCTGTCGGTGTGGTGTGGAGCTGTGAGGGCGGACCAAGGGAGGTCATCCATGGCAAGGTCGATGGCGCAGTGGCATGCCTCGATGGCTATGAGGATCTTGAAGTTAAGGCTCGTGGAGTAGTGGAGGAGGGTGCAGATCCGGTGCGTGGTCCAGTCTTGCTGGAGGAGAGACGAGGAGGCGGTGCACGTGAGCTCATCGAGCTCGGGCCAACCATGCCAGCCATGCTCCACGGATGAGAAAGGGAAAGGTAGGGAGGGTGGAGGTTGAGGGAGCGGGCGAGAGGGGAGGTTGGGGCGCGAGTGAGGGAGCCGGAGGCTTCGCTTTTGCTTAAGGGAGAAAGAAGCTAGGGTGAGGGCGCGTCGTGGCCGGCCAAGCTAGGCAATGGCGGTTGCGTGGCGAGCTCGGCCTGGACGCGGTCGGCTTTTGCCCATGCTGGCCCCACATGTAAGTGACTCATGGGTTGAAAATGAAAAGGTGAAAATGAAAAACCTCAGTTTGACTATTGGAGCACTCATCTGAAATTTCCATTTTTGGTCAGTTTAAAAACTGAATCTAAGAGAACTTACAATACAAGAACTGCCCAAATTTCAGTGCTCTACAACTTTACTATAAACTGCAATACCAAGTTGTATATTAAATTTCAGCTTTAATTTCAATTTAAAGGGTTCCAATGTTTTACCAAGGTGCAATCCAAACATAAAAATTTTGGTATCCCATTTTATGTTCCTTTTCATACCAAGTTTATTATACCAATGCTACTCAGTTTTGCATTAGCCACAACTTTTGTATATAAAGTTTTGCATATACGAACTTTTGTTTCAATGACATTTGAATTCACTAGACAGGTCTAGGTTTGGCAAATTCTATAGTTTGGCAAAGATTGACCCAAAAACCCATTCAGACCTTTATGCATGTCACAGGAAATCGTCTACTAGTTTGGTGTAGAAAGTTTTATCTGGATCCCAATAGATTTTGAAATACAAGCACAAACATGTTCAAAGGTTTGGTTAAACTGCAATTTTACTTTATGTAGAGTGTTTCTTGTTTCCAACTTTTGAACTATCTAATGAAGTCCAATCACTTCAAGATCAGCTGCATTTAAAAGGTGACAAATCTAATTTCATTTCATAATTGGGTAGATTTTTGGGTTGTGTAGTGAAATTGAAACTTTGAAAGTAATTTTAGAATGAAGTTTGGGGAGAAATTGAAAATCTAGACTTGTGACTTGGGTTGATTCCAAGAGATATTTGGGTTCAATTTAAAGTAGGTAATCGACAGTTTTGAACCATATTCTGTGTAACAAAAGTGTATTTCTTGTGTTGTACAACAACTTTGATAATGAAGCCGAGGTAAGGTCCTTTATGCATTTGGAAGTTTTATTAGGGCCCACATTTTGTCAAGGACACCTTTGTCACCTTTTAAAAGAAACGATGGCTGGATTTGGTTTGAACTTCGAGCCTTTTAACATCTGATTTTAAATATGGTCAAATAACAAAGTTGAAGGGAACATCTTTGACTAAAACTTTTGTATTTGGCGTTTCTCACAAAAACTTGTGGGTGTTGACTTACTCAACCAAACAATGCGCATTTTTGCATTTTGAATAGAAAAAATTTGACCTAGTGATTTGTCCACATAATTCTTATTCTTTTCTAAGCATGATTTAGACAATACTCATCACTAACATGCTTCTAACTCTTGGTTAGTGCCTTTGAGATACCGGTGGCATCGCAATGAGTCACCCTTAGTTTAGCGTTTAGAGGGTTTAGATGAAAAAGTAAATGTTTTAAATAATTTGCATTGTAGCAATAAATAAACATAGAAATATAATAAGTTCATCATAAAAGGCATATAATTATGATAATTTCATCATTGTTAAGTATAGTTTAAGAATTTATAGTTACATCATTATACATAAACAATTAGAATGGATATACATACATAGTTCACATATTATCATATGAGTACATATCATTGCATAATATATTATACAATTTGCTCCTAATATCAAATGATCTAACGTTGAAATACATAAATAAATGTGTGTAACATTTAAACATTTTTTCTAAACAGGTTGGCCGTTACATAGTCAAAAAAGTATTTAAACGATGTTTCGTTTATAGTTTAGATCCTAAACATTATGTATACTCACTATGTAGTGTTTGAATGCATGTAGACGATAGTTTAAACAAGTTTAGATGAACAATACTATCACCGACATGGATCAAAATGTTTGCCACTATGGATCACAATGTGTTTGTTTCTATCACCAATATGGATCACAATGTTTACCACTATGGATCACAATGTGTTCGTTTGAAACACAATAGCAGAGCATGCTGACATGAAGAATTGGAATTTGACCAATATCAATGCGGTCCTCAGAAGATTACACATGTTGCTACATGTTGATCCTTACTAGCCTAATGTGATATCAAGACATGACAAATGGTCTTGCCCTTTCCATGCCTAACGTGATATAGGGACATATGACAAACTTCCCATGCCAATGAAGGATCTCCTCATACTAGGTGTCTTAATTCTAATCAAAGCATGTACCTACACTATCCAGTTCTGTTATAGGGGGCATTGTACATGTTGCACCGGTAGCAACCAATTTGTCTGGGGAAATAGGCCTAGCAGGGGCATATCTGTGACAACAAGGGACTTATCTATAATATTAGGAAAATACTAATGAAACGCGAAAAACAACCACCTCCCCCACTATATAAGTGGCCCTAGGGCTGAGGGAAGGGGGAACACAAGTCATAGCTGGTAGTAATTGTTTGTGCTTTTGTTGCATTTGGACTTCCTAATTTTACTCAACCTGTCACCAACTATGAAAGAGAGGTACAACATGTGATCACTAGTCAACGAGTACAATTTCCTAAAGCATGCATCGTATTGTGTAAGCTCTGAATCCACATCGTTAAGCCACTCACCTGTAGCATACGTCACCTACTATCATGAATTAAAATAGTCTATCATTACTAATGACATGAACGGTCCTACTAACATGAATTAACAAGAGTCTGCCGTCATGTAAGCTATCCTTTGACCAATAGTACCATCACCTTCCAAACATTATCTCCAATATTGGTAGCAACAGCAGTGGCAACTTTGGTTTCTTTCAAATTTTTCATGTATTGCTCGCTAGTATAGTTAGGATCAACCAATTCACCATTAGAGTTATAAACTAATTTCCTCACCTCCCTTGAGTGATCTGGCCCATGGTGGGTATGTGGCGCAAAAATTTAGTAAGTGACTCTAGAGAAGCGTTGAATGTAAGCCACATCTCATACTCTTCTTTTTTCATCTCTAACACATTGTCTGCTATGTTCTTCTCCTTTTTTCTTGTTCTCCTCCATCTTCTTCTCCTTCTCTGCTTTTTTCTGTCTAAAATGATACACTGCCTCAAATAATAGATTTCTATTTGTACTCCTGATTTGCACATGGTATTCATCCAATCTGAAGGTGAACCTAAAATGTCCTTGAATACCACATCAACATTATGTTTATCATATGTGTGGCAAGCACCATAAAAGTCTAACAACAAGTTCGCCCGAATCATGAAAAGTTTAAGAAATAGATGATTTAGCATTAAGTCACCTAAGCTTTCAGCCATGTACTCATTTAACCAAGCCGCAACACGTCTGTTATGTTTCTCAACATCATTTGGAATTGCACAAGATAAGGAACCTTGCACCCTTCATCAGCAACCACAAAATTCTCAAGTGCCGATATCAATATTTGTTCATATGTGAGAATATCATTTCTCATAGCCTTTATCAGCTCATCTTTTGTAAACTTTTGGAGGTTTTGTGATGATAAAAAATTTCCCATCGAATACATCAATATCAACATCAGCAAAGCTGCCATTCCATGATAAGCCCATTCTGTGTTTTTTGAGAAGAAACCTTAATGTGCCTTCATACATTGAAATTGCCTCTGGTTCAACAGTCAATATTTGACCATTGTGGCGATAGACTTCCATTACTTTGAAAATTTTAATGCGGCTTTGATATGTTTTTCTTGATTCATGCCTACAAACATATAACTTTTCTTAAAATACATCCCAACTTTTGTTACTCATAATTATTTTTTTCTAGAATGCTAATTGAGCTAAGAACTCAGGGACAAACCCACCCTGTAGGCGAGCTGGGGCGGCTGCCCTAGCTAATCACCGGTGAGCACCATGTATCCCCCATTTTTATACTACTTATTAATCTTCATTGCCGAGCGAAGAGGAAGCTACGTTTTTCTGCTCCTGGACACTTTGAGAGGTAGCGTGGATGAAGTAGATGGCCTGGTGGGCTACTTAACGATTTGCTAGGCTATAGTCTATTATTTTCTAGCATATCACAATACAAAACTGAAAATAGGAAAATGCAGCATAGATTTGAGCAACAAGATCGACGATTTTACATAAAGGATGAATGACACGGTACATTGAGAAAGGGATTCACTTCGAAAAAAGGAGAAGAAAGAGACCAAGATCTTAATAGCGATAAAATTTAGAAGATATTTAAAGCCATAAAAATCATAGAGTGAACTTGTCAGAAAAAAACTCTAAGGAAACCAAGACGTGCTTAGAGCTTTGCTTGTGGTATGCATCATCTTAGGATCCATTTGAAATACAGGAATTTCACATGAATTGTATAGAAATTTCATAAAAAAGGTTCAAAAATACAGAGAAAACGTACCATTCAGAATTTTTTCTCGTATCCTAAAATGGTGCCTAAGTAATATTCACCAATGTTTAAGAAAAATGGAAACTTTATTATTGCACACACTAAATGATCTTTATTATTTGTTCGGCTGGATTCGTTCTACTTTGATATATTTTGAATTGTATGATGCAAAAAACAATATTTATTTATGAAACTATAGGTACTATCTTAAACCTTTCTTTAAGTCGTTTGTCTACTGATTTACTAATTTCAATAGTTTGAGTGATTGCAATATTTGAATGTGTATGTGTTGGTTCTTTTTATCACTTCTCATTTGTTGTTTAAGTTCATCCCACCTAAATTTTTATTCTGGGTCCGCCACTATAAGAACTTATGTGTGCTTACCTCTTAGAGAGTCCAGCAATTTTCAAAACAGCATCAATACCTGATTCCGTTGAAAGCGCTTGCTTCATGAAGGCTTTTGCAGCCAAATTCAAAGTTTTCTTCAACCTGTTGCATACGGAATAAAATCGTGAGCATTCAAGGTGTTATGGTCAGCTGTACCTATAGCCTCAGGGCCACCAAAGTGGCAGGTTAGTTTTGAAATTCTTAGTTGGTAGCCCTAGGGCTGCCAAGTGGCAGGTTAGTATTATAACTAGTACCCGTAATCAATCTATTAGATAGCTTGGGGATCAAGTTAACCTTGATGGCTTGGGGATCAACCCTTCTCCTTTCTATATATGTAACAGCTATTACATGAATAAGAAAAAAACAAGGTTAATTCACTTCTCTCTCCCTCTCTGGCTCCCTCCCTTCCTCTTGTCTCTAGCTCTCAGCCGCCAGTACCCTTGCGCCTAGGGCTGGTGGCAGCCACCTGCTTTCCTTAGCCACCGAAAGTTGCCATCTCTTGCTTAGTCCATGTACTTTAGCGGTCAAACCAAATTGACTTTTGCTCAAGGAAACAAATTACTTGCCCAATAATCTCCACTTAATTTGTTTTTTGGACAGTGTATCGCTGATCAACACCCTAATTTGTCAAAAGGAAAACACAGCTAATAGACGTCTTCCTATGCTTTCCATTAGCCACTAAATGGAAAAATTTAGTGTTTGCATCACCCTCCAACAAGTTCTTGACTTTTGCTCTTTGATACCACTTGAGTTCTTCCTCCCTAAGAAGTTCCGATAGCCTTTCATTTAAAACATATTTAAGATTTAACTCATCTTGTTCCAGCGGGTACCTTTCCGATTTTTTATCAAGGGAATCTAACTTATCTAACAACATTTTCTTCCCCTTCCTGTATGTTCCACTTAAATTCTTAGCCCACCCCCTGAGGTATTGGTGAAGCCTTCTAATCTTAGCTTGCCACCTCTCGAGAGAAGAGCTACCCTCATTGACATTTGTCCAGATATCTGATACTAACTCAAAAAAACCTTCACGTAAAAACCAACCTAGTTCAAACTTGAACACCGGTTGATTATTTAACGTCGAGGCATCACCCGTATTCAGAAATAATGGAGTGTGGTCAGATATCTCTCTAGTAAGAGCTTGAACTGTGGTCCGTGGGAACTTTATTTCCCAGTCTGTACAGGATAGAATTCTATCTAGTTTCTCAAAAGTAAGAATTTGCAAATTATTCCCCCAGGTAAATTGTCGCCCTGACAATTGCAATTCTCTGAGATTGAAGGAATCTATAGTTGCATTAAAAAGAAATGGCCAGCGATTATTGTAATTCAATTTATTTTTCTCACTTGGTCCTCTAATAATGTTAAAGTCACCACCTATAAGAATAGGTAAGGTTTCTTTATTACATAGATGGACTAGTTCTGTAAGAAAAGCCTCCATTAAACTTTCCTGCGCTGCACCATACACCGAAACTTGTTTCCACTGGAAACCATTGTCCTTATTCCTAACCTTAAACTTAATAAAAAAAATCACCTTCTTCTATTTCTCCAACATCAAAAGATATTAGATTAATTCCCACTAACATGCCACCGGATCTCCCTTGAGGAGGTTTGCAGTGCCGCAATAACTCCCTTCCTCCACAAAGGTTTTTAAGGAATTTCTGAGAGCACTCACGTTTCTCATTTTCCGATAAGGCAATGAAGTCTAGAGACTTTTCTATAGTGAGGTCAGACAAAAATTTAAATTTCTTCCTATCCCCCAAACCGTTACAATTCCAAAAAATGCCCTTCATTATTAAACCGATTTGATTTTGCCTCTTTTTTTAGTACATCACAAGATACTATAGAAAACTTTTTTGGCCCTTTAGGGGACAATTCTTTGTCCATGGATGAAACACTCCGTGATGACATTCCTCAAGTGACAACCCAAGAAAATGAAATGCTGGTATGACAATTTACCGAAGAAGAGGTGAAAGCAGCTATTTTTCAAATGAAGCATAACACAGCTCTAGGCCCTGATGGTTTCCCACCTGAATTTTATTAGGTGTTTTGGAATGTGATAAAAGGGGACTTGTTACCTATGTTTGCAGATTTTCACAAAGGCAATCTGCCTCTGCATAGCCTAAATTTTGGTCATATAATTTTACTACCAAAGAGTAGTGATGCGTGTCAGATACAGCAATTCAGACCAACATGCTTACTGAATGTGAGTTTCAAAATTTTCACCAAGGTGGCTACCAATAGGGTTGTAAAAATTGCCCAGCGTATAATTAAACCATCACAAACAGCTATCCTTCTTGGTAGGAATATTATGGAGGGTGCCATTATTTTACATGAAACTTTGCGTGAAATGCATACAAAAGAACGTGATGGCATAATTTTTAAGATTGATTTTAAAAAAGCATATGATAAAGTCAACTGGGATTTCCTGCAACAAACTATGAGAATGAAAGGTTTTGATCCTATTTGGTGTAAATGGGTTGACTTTTTTGTTCAGAGAGGTAATGTGGGAATTAAGGTCAATGACCAACTAGGTTCATATTTCCAGACAAAAAAGGGCTTAGACAAGGTGATACACTATCGCGAATATTGTTCAATATTGTTGTTGATATGTTGGCCATCTTCCTTGCAAGAGCTAAATTGGATGGACAGATTAAAGGGGTAATACCTAATTTAGTAGAAGATGGTCTCTCTATTTTGCAATATGCAGATGACACTGTTATTTTTATGGACCATGATTTAGAACAAGCAAAGGACTTGAAGATGATTCTTTGTGTGTTTGAACAACTATCGGGTCTTAAAATAAATTTTCATAAAAGTGAGATCTTCTGCTTTGGGGCAGCAAATGACAGTGAGTCAGTATATTCACATCTCTTTGGCTGCAAACTACGGACATACCCTTTCCGTTACCTGGGCATTCCAATGCATTTTAGGAAATTGAACAATAAGGATTGGAAATCAACCGAGGATAGATTCGAAAAAATTGAGTAGTTGGAAAGGAAAATGGTTATCTGTGGGGGGGAGACTTGTGCTACTTAATTCAATTTTGTCAAGATTACCTATGTTCATGTTGTCCTTCTTTGAGATTCTAAGAGTTCTTAAGAAAATTAAATACGATAGGTCACGTTTTTTCTGGCAAAATGACCAGCACAAAAAGAAATACATATTGATTAGGTGGACAAATCTTTGCCAACCCAAAGAACAAGGCGGGTTAGGAATCCAAAATTTGGATGTCCAAAACAAGTGCTGTGGCGGAACCGCCTATTTAATCTGGGCTAAGCACACCTGCCACCTCCAGCTCACAGTACACTTAGACCAAACTAAACCCAGTTGTCCGTCGAGAGTCATTCGACTCTCGATATTACCAAATCCCAGAGGAACCGACATCATACACATCCAGCCCTCGATGGAGCCAGAACAGTTACATCATCACATACAGTTGAATATAGCATAAGTAAACTTATTTTTACAAACCAGTTCAAAAGAAAGATATAAGTTTCAACCTAATGCCATACGAAAGGCAAATTCGAATAAGATAGCAGAAGCAATTTCAAAAACATCTCGCAGCGGAAACGCAGTACTTTAGTATTCTTCATGCAATGATGATCGAGGTGAGAAGCACCGAGCCCACCGGTACTACCCTCCTCCAAGCACTTGTCCAGATGTTGTCGGTACCTGTACTGAAAAGGTGGGAGCAAACCCTGAGTACTAATTACTCAGTAGGACTTAATGGAGTGGCTTACGGGTGACGCGAAGCTTGCTTACTAACAAGTGGGTCTTTAGCCATTGATTTTTAAACAGTGGTATATCAACATAAAGTAACAATTTCATCATTTGCACATAACATCATAATAATATCTTGCAGAAATGTAAGCACACAGTAGTACAAGCGTGTAGTATTTGAAAACATGAGTAATAATTATAAAAGATTTAAGAAGTTACTACGTTGAACGTCAAAGGTATTGGCATTCCCACACCTAGTGGGCATCGGCGATTCGAATCGATTTTAATTCGCGGGAATAAGTATCATGCCAGGGGTATATGCTTACTGGCCTTCGCGTTCCCACGTATAGCCCCAATCTTAACCTGTCCCGTCCCAAGTTCGATTCACTCCCGCCTAACCCTCGGGTTGTACCCCATGGCGAGCCTGCCGACATCTCGGTCTCCCCGCCATGAGTATCAAGCTCTCCCGGGCCACCTTCCTCTCAACCAATGGGTAGGAATGTGTCTCTATGATTCGAACAAGCCTAGGAAAGACTTTCACCGGTCCCATATCCCGGTTAAGCAATCTAGCAATGTTATGCCGACCAATAGGCGAATAGCGGACGGGCCTTAAACGACTCGGGCGGAGTCAAATAGTACAACAACACACACTCCAAATTAAAATTATTCTTCGACCGATCTCCATTTAAATCAAGAGCATAATATTACGTTCTCATCAGTAAAAGTTTCTGTGATTTTTGAAACCACCTACGTGACGAGTGACTCCTTTCACTCGTGTCTACTTGCACCTAGCAATTCTAGGCAACTCATCCTACGAACTCTAGGTATAGGTGCTAAGGCCAGGGCTGCCAGGGAGTCTAATGCAAGGGTTTTCAATCAATTCCTAATACGGATGCGTAATCATCAATCAAGACAATACTAGCTGGAAAATGCATGGTCCAATATTTCTCAAAACCAACAAACTAAGCTAAGTTAGTTTGCCGGGTTGTGAGGCTTTGCTCCAGGCAATCCCTTAATCATTTGGACAACTCCTCCTTCCAGACACGACTGATGGGCCCTCTAAGTCATGAGTGGGGCTTAGTTGATCTTCTGGACCACCGTTGCTCGAAGTAGTCCCACGCACTTGCTTCCTGATTACGTATCTGCATTAAGCGTCATTATATGAATGCCATGCATGATGCAGCGATTGGGATGCATGAATATCAAACACATATTTGAACCATTTTATGGACAGGCAGAAAGGTGATTGATAAACTACTTAAATAGGAATTACTTTTATGCCTAGGGTAGACTTATGTTAGGCACTCAATTGTCTGACCACCCAACTAGAATTAAGCAGAAGTGTATGTTCTGTTGTGTTATAACATTTTCACTACGTTGAGTATAGTATAGAGGACAAATCACGAGCCTAACTAAGCACATTAACCTTCCCCTTTTATTTCCTTTACTTATGAGACTTATCTAATTGCAATGTTAGACTTCTCACGTAACACAAGCTACAAATTTATGTTAGAGTCACTTAAGCATGTATACACACTTATATGGCTGTAAGAAGCTTAGTGGAATTTTTGGAGCCTATTAAACCCAACTTATCTATCTTATTATGTTCAATTGCATAGTCTTAATTATTTTCAAATCACTCAGCAAACAGCAACTAATGTACATGAAACTTTATTTCTAGTGTATACTAGACTAAATGAGTTCAGCATATCTACTAGGGATTTATTTGAGCACCGTTCATAAAGCATGCATTTTATTATTCAATAATTATCTAAAAGTGGACCCTAGGAGTAGATTTGTCATTTCACCAATAAAACTAGGGCTACCAAAAATATTAGTGCATAATACATAGCATAGATAGCACATAGTCCAAGTTTCATGATTTTTGGATTCCATCTCAACCACTTTTATTATTTCCCTATTTTTAACATGCACTCAAGAATCAGGGGCAAAACAGACATTTCCTGCCTAACCATCTTACTTAGTCTGTAGATCTACTTAAAAGGAGTATAATGCAACAAGGTTTGTATTTTTAGCATTTATCCTTGATTTATAATAGATTTTTGAAGCTCTCCGCTCAATAAAATGCATTTAACTCGAAAATCACCTGAATCAGGGACCTAAACGTAAATAATTCTATCTCTCAGGGGCCTGCACAGAAAAGGTTCATGACTCAGTGAACAGCGCATTGAACTCGAACAAAAATAGGCAGAAGTGCAGGGGTCTATTTGCAATTTCACCTTCCTCTTCTTCTTCCTCTGGACAGAGGCAGAGGCGCACGGCGGTCGAGGTTGGGCGGCCTGCGCCGGCTGCTGTGGGGTCGGACTTGGAGCCGAGCCACCCCAAGGACGTGTCCCCAGCGAAGGGCTTCGAGATCCACCTGGTCTTGGCCGGTGGGGGGGCACGCATGGGACGGGGCGCGGCAGTGAATCGGGGCGAACCGACGACGCGGTGGCGCGGGCGTCGTCGGTGACGCGGTCGCAGATCAGGGGGTGGCGGTGGGGAACGGCGATGACGTGGGGGCTAGAGCTACGTGGGTCGATGAGGAACCCGGCTGCGGTGACCGAGAGGTGAGGGGAGGCGCTGGCGGGGGTCCCCCACAGTGGCCCGGAACTTGAGCCGAGCGGCCATGGGGGTCGCACGTGGAGAGGATGGAGGAAGCCGCCTCGAGGAGCACGTCTTTGGAGGTTCGGTGGAGCGGACGACGGCGAGGGTGGTGTGCGCAATGGACGGAGCTGTGGCGGCCCAAGGTGGTGGCGGCTCAAGCTCGCCGTGGACCTCCAATGGCGGCTCGCTCTGGCGGGTGAGAGAGAGGTGTGCTGAGAGGGAGGGCGAGTGAGAGAGAGTGGAGGAGGGGCACGAGAAGAGGCCGGGCACTCTCCGCTTGAAGGCAGGGGAGGGCACACCGTGGGCAAAGGTCGGACAGCATTCCTAGAGCCTATCAGCCACGTGGCCATGGCGAGCAGGGGCGCGGCGGTCGCCGGTTGGGGAAGAAGAGGGAGAGGGGAGCGGTGCAATGGGTCCATGGACCTGATGAGGCTGACAGGTGGGCCCAGTGGAGGAGCAGAGCTTGGACCGGGTGCACGAAGGGGTAGACTAAGTGGGGCCCATGGCTGACGTCATTCCTGCCTGGATCCAATGCCCGACAGGTGGGGCCCGACTGTCAGCGACGCGTGGAGAAAAATAAAATTCGAAAAATGAAAAACCCCTGTTGACTGCAGGAAGACCTGTTTGATACTTGAGTTTTTGAGTAATCTAGGGTCTGAATTTGGTAGAACTCAAATTACAAGAAGTGATCTAAACTTGATGATGTACAACTTTGTTATAAATTTTGACACCATGTTATATTCAACTTTTAGGAGAAATTAGGATTCAAAAGCTGTGACCCCAGTTTGACCAAGGTGCATTCCCAAATTAAAAATTCATAAAGTCTATTTTGTTCATATTTTCATACAAAGTGTATTATACCAGAGTTGTTCAGTTTTTCATGATCTATAACTTTCGTATATAAAGTTTTGGATGAACAGAGCTTTTGTTCCACATAAATTTGAAATTACAAGCCAACTCAAGTTTGGGCAGATTTCATATGTTGATAGAAATTTACCCATAACCCCATTCAAACCTTTATGCATGACAATATACAAAATACCAAAGTTCTTCCTCATCAAATTGTCTGCAAGTTTGCTATAGAAAGTTTGGGCTAGATCACATTACCTTTTAAACTATAAGCACAATTGTATTCAAGAGTTTGATCAATCTGCAGTTTCAATTTATATGGAGTATTTCTTGTTTCCAACTTTTGAATTACCAAATGAAGTCCAATTAGATCAAGGTCTAGTGAATTTGGAAGGTAGTAAGTTTAATTTCATTTCATACAAAGGAAGATTTTGAAGTTGTATGGTCAAATCGAAAGTAATTTCGGGATGAAATTTGGGAAAGAGTGTCAATCCTAAACTTAGCAAAATTTCCTAAGTGTAGGCTAACTGGGCTTGGTTGAACTTTTGGGCCCCTTGACATCTGATTTTGAAAAGGGTCAAAATAGCATATTTGAAGGTAACATCTTGAACTAAAACTTTTGTATTTGATGTCTTGCATGAAAATGTATAAATGTTTAACTACTCAACTAAGCAACGCAAGGTTTTGCGTATTCAACTTAAAAATTTTTGACTTAGTGGTTTACTAGCCTAGTTATTGTCCTTCTCTGAGCATGATTAAGTCCAAATCCTTGATCAACATTAAACTAATTGCATGTCAAGGCTTTTGAGATGCCGGAGGCATCACAAGTGCCTTCTTAGTAAATGGTAAGAGCTTTTGAGGAATAAATATCTCAATGGTAAAACTCTAAGCCAAGTATCTAAAAAAGCAGGGGACTCACATTTTTGGAAGAGTCTTTTATTAACTAAAGACAAGTTTTTGAGTCCAGGAAGTTTTAAGCTTGGGAGTGGAGAAGAAATTCATTTTTGGGAGGATAAATGGTTGGGCAACCGAGCTCTAAAAGAACAATATCCGAACATTTTTAATATAGTCAGGAAAAAAAGTGCAACAGTGGCTGATGTTCTACGAACTAATCCTTATAATGTCTCCTTCAAGAGATCACTAGTGGGTATTAAGCTTCGTGAGTGGCAAAGCCTGGTTGCGAAATTGGCAAATATTAATTTAGTGGAATGGAATGATTCTTTTGTTTGGGGTCTAAAAAAACGGTTTGTTCACAGTAAATTCGATGTATAGACATATGATTAATAACGGCACTAAAGTGACACTAGAGATTTGGCATACGAAAATACCTTTGAAAATAAAGGTTTTCATGTATTATCTTAAAAGAGGGGTCATCCTCATCAAAGATAACTTATCTAAGAGACTTTGGGAGGGCAGCAAACTTTGTAGCTTTTGTTGCAATGCGGAAACAATCCAACACCTCTTCTTTGAATGTTATTATGCTAAATTCCTCTGGTGTGCGGTTTTTGTGATGTTAGGCAAACCACCCCCTATAAATGTTGAACATATGTTTAACACTTGGTCTAAATCATGGGGTAGAAACATAATTTAGTGCTATTAGCAGGTGCCTCTGCGTTCTGTTGGGCAATTTCGCTCACGAGAAATGATACAGTGTTTAACAATTGCAAACCGAAAAACTTGTTGCAGATTCTTTTCAGGGGAACACACTGGCTCTAAACGTGGGCTCTATTGCAGCACTCTAAAATCAAGAAGGATGCGATAGTAAAGGCTTGTCGGCTGTAGGACCGAGATGTGCGACTAGAGGGAGTGTGAATAGGAGCACTTGAAAACTCAAAATCACAACCTCCGAACTTGGTGCAGCGAAAGCTCACAAGAGAATCACGCTAAACACTGTCCACTAAACGGATACGTGTCTAGCAGGGGCAAGGTGCCGTCCACTATAAGGATACGCACCAGGCGAGGAAAAGCATACAAAGGAAAAGCCTCCAAACAACACAAAAGGAACTACCTAGTAATCACCAAGGCCTCTTAGCAAATGAGGTGCTAAAGACCTTAGGAATGATCCTAGGCACCCCCGAACCCACTAGAACAAGCCACAAACCTTAGGAACAACTTAAACCAAATCCAGGGGCAAAAACACAGCAGCTACCGAACTATCCGACATGCCCTACCGGACAGTCCGACAGGAAATTTTTAGACAGACAGGGCTGCAAAGAAAATTGACAAAACCTAATCAAACGGGCTCCAAAAAACATGTAATTTTAACCATAAGCTGAGAAAAACATGGGCAACAACATACTAAAAATTTAGCCCATTTTGAGATACTTAGTTCCACCGGACTATCCGGTGAAGTTGCACCAGACTGTCCGGTGTGCCCAGAAAATAGCCTCGGGTTTTGAGTTTGCAAACCTTAAACTTGACCAAATCTTCTCGGATCTTCACCAAATTTTGCACAGGTTATCATAGCACTATTCCAAAGCTATTCCCAAAAGATCTACTCAAAAAGATCAAGGGATTAGTGGAAATTTCAGATCTCGTGAAGAGGGGAAAATTTGGGCAAGAAAGGAGAAAACTCAAGATTGACTTGCTCGTGGAAATCCAGCTGGATAGAAATGTTCTAAGACATATTCTTCACATCCTAGCAAGTTCAAAAGAGCCAAAAGAACAGGATTAACTCATGGGCAAAGCAAATCACCAAAAGCCTTTGAGTTTCATCCAACAACCAACTAGAAAAGGGGGTGGAAGATGGCTGCACACATGAGCACGAATTGGAGACGAATCTTGGGTTGATTATGAGTGGAAAACAGTTCACAAGATGTTCCTCATAGCCTACCACCCTTCATCCTCCCACTAATGCAAATTATTAGCCTAAGGGACTCTCAAATCCTAAGCTAAGCACCCGGTTTAATCTCTAAGCTCTTGGCTGGTTGGAAACTAAGCCTATGGTTTCTTGAGGTGGAAGAGTCATCTAAATGACCAGCCACTTAGGTATTTATAGACCTGGGCTAATCAACATATTTTACACTAAGACCCCCATATTACAAAAACACCCGTAGGGGCCAAAACGGAAAAGAATCGACTTTCTCAGGGATGGACGACTGCGATAGAGTCTTGATCTTCTTCGCCTGCAAGCTAACTCTCGGATGACGTCCACGTGGCCAGTAGTCCAAATCCGCCGATCGACCCCCGGTTTTGAAGTCAGAAACCGGGAAACTTTAGGGTTTCCATCCTGGGCCTGGAACGGCCCACTCCACTCTATCACTGTGAGAATGAGCCCATTCGCCGAGTCTAGCAACTTGGTGGTAGGGTGGCAGATCTGAGCACATCCGCCAACGCCCTCGCCCGTCTTCATGCCATGTACTGGGGCTGGAGCACCGCGGTGGCACTCGGCATCCCCAGTCCATCGGGGTCGCCTCGTAGTCCTTCTGGGGTCTTACACATGCCGTCGTTGTGCCGCTCCTTCGTGTACCGAACTCCCATTGCCGACCGACGTCGAGCATGCCTCAGTCCTTCAGAGGGCTTACTTCTACCTCCAATCCATCAGAGAGCCTCCTGTCCATCGGAGATCTTGTGCCCAAGTCCTTCTGGGTCTTTGGGTTCTGTTGACAATCATTCATCACTCCAGAGGCAATGGAGCCGGTCCATTGGCTCTCAATCTCCCCCTTGATGAGTGCATTGTCAACACCTTCTACCTGTAACCTGAAATAGAAGAAATACAAGAAAAACAAGCATAAAACCAAAAAGGAAGAGAAAAATAAGAAAGTTGCTCAAAATGCCCAAAAACCAAACACAAGCAAAGAAGGGCAAAATGAGGCAACAAAAAGAAAACCAAAAGATCGACCCCCTAAGACAAGGGAAACCGCTCAATGCAGTCGATCAAACTAAAGCATGACCCCTCAAGAAAGAGGCAAACTGGCTCAACACAGCCATGCTTAGGAAAAGCATCAGCTCCTCCAGAAAGAGGCAAAAGGCTCGACGCACCGATGCAAGAGCATGCTAAAAGCTCAAAATCCCTTAATGCACAGCTCCCCCTCAACTAATTCTCCCCCTTGGTCCATGAACACTTCTATAAGTCAACATCTCTCCCCCTTGTTGACAATGGACACATCAAGGGTTCATAGAATCCGACTCCCCCTGAACTAGACAACTCCATCTCAGAATATGCCATGAAATACAAGAAGTGTACCAGGAAGAGCTCAGCAAGGATGAAAAGCTAGTAAATACAAGTTCCAAGGAAGCATGCAACAAGCTCAATTGAATCTATCTTATACAGATCAGGAGCATGTTTTTTAGGATTTTGGAAAAGAAATCATCACCATCATGAATAGCATCTAGCAAGATAGGTATGAACAGCAAGATGCTAGCAAAACAGACAAGGTGTGCTACTCTCAACCAAAGCATATATAACAGGCCATAAGCAATTAAGAGACTTGCAGATTTAGCAAATTGGAGCTTCATAGAAGTCAGATCATGTGCCAGGGGTTATTCACTTGTCTTTGCCACTTCTTACCAACCAATGCCAAGCCTAGGTCTGAAAACCATCAGAAGCTTAGGACAAGGTTTTGGTCATACACAGCCTAGTCCAAGTTCATGCCAAAGTGCAGAGGCGAGCTATCTCAAACTAGAACAGTGTGACAAGCAAACCCACCTGAATATTTTCATTTCGGCTCAAAAGACACACAAAGTGCACAGATTTAATTCATATTTCAGGTATAAAAAAGGTGTCATAAATGCTTAGGCATAAGTTCAACAATGGCATACGACTAGCATATTTAAGCATGAGAAGATAGCATAGCATTCATCTTTCCTACACATGCTAGGTAGCCAAGTCAAATGGTGATCATGGTTTGTGATTTTGAAGAAACAAAAGTGTGATGCCCCCGGCATCTCAAAAGCCTTGACACATGATTAGGTTAATGATAATCATGGATTTGGACTTAATCAAGCTTTGAGAAGAACAACAACTAGGCCAGTAAACCACTAAGTCAAAAATTTTCAAGTTGAATATGCAAAACTTTGTGTTGCTTGGTTGAGTAGCTAGACATTTATACATTTTCGTGCAAGGCATCAAATACAAAAGTTTTAATTCAAGATGTTATCTTCAAAATATGCTATATTGACCATTTTAAAAACAGGTGTTAAGGGGCTCAAAAGTTCAAACCAAACCAAGTCAGATTACACTTAGGATTTCTGCTGAGTCTAGGGTTGATACTTTTTCCAAATTTCATTCTGAAATTACTTTCAATTTCACTATACAACTTCAAAATCATCCCTTCTATTAAATGCAACTAAACTTATCACCTTTCAAATGCATCTAACTTTAAAATGATTGGACTTTATTTGATGCTTCAAAAGTTAGAAACAAGAAATACTCTACATGGAGTAAACCTGCATTTTGACCAAACCTCTGAACACATCTGTGTCTGTATTTCTAAATCTATTATGATTTAAGCTAAACTTTCTATACCAACCCTGTGGACAATTTCATGAGGAATAACTTTGGTATTTTGGGTTGTGACATGCATAAGGGTTTGAAGGGTGTTTTAGGTCTTTTTCTGACAGAACATGAATCTGCCCCAAACTTGAGCTGCCTAGTAAATTCAAATTTCTGTGAAACAAAATCATTTTCATGCCAAACTTTGTATATCAAAGTTGTAGGAAATGAAATTGTGAACAACATTGGTATATAAAAGTTTTCATGAAAATGTACCCAAATAGGACTTTTTGAATTTTGAAGCTACTTCACTCAGCTTGGTCAAACCAGGGACAGCAAGTTAAATTCAAATTTCCTCCTCAACCTTAAATAGAAGATGATATCAATGTTTATAATAAAGTTGTAGAGTGAGAAATTTATAACGTTTCTTGTATTCCATGTTTTTCCTAAATCGGCCTCTAAGTGGTTCAAAATGATGTATTTCAAACGGGTATCCGGCTGATCAAACTCCATTTTTCCTATTCTCTGGATTTTCCTTTTTCCTTTGATTCTATGACATGCGGGCCCGACTCGTCAGAGCCTTGGATTCCAACCCGATGGGGTGGACAGCGCAACCGGCCGTGGGCCCCACCGTCTCGATTGTCCATGAACCCGGTCCAGTGCACCGTTCATCGTTCCCCTCGCCCGATCCCGCTTGTCGGCGCCCCGCGGCCCATGGACCGCGTCCATGCACCCTGGCCTCTCCTTCTTCCCCGCTCTAGCATGCCCACGCGGCGGGCAGGAGCTGCCTGCTCCATGTCATGGCCGCCGGCCTGGCCATAAGGTCGAGCCAGTCGAGCCTGAGCCCCACGCCCTGTCCTCCGGAGCTCACTCGCCTCCGCTCTCCCCGCACATGCGCCCCGCTGCCCATCCCTAGCTCCCTCTCTGCCTCTCCTTGCCCAAGTGCCCAGGACCCCGCGGCGCCGTCGCCCGCCATTGGAGCTCGCCCCGAGCTCGCACGCCGGCCACCTCCAGATCGTCCCCGCATCTTCCCTCCGCCTTCATCGGGTTCGCTGCACAACCGCACAGCTCGCGCGCCTAACTGGAGCCCCCTGCCCCGCCGACCCCGCCGGATCGAGGAGCGCGCTGCCAGACCTTGTCGCCGGGCTCACCGCGGGTTTGTCGCGCGTTCCTCGGCCACTGAAGCCTCCTCTCACGATGCCATCTTGGGGGAAAGAAGCCCCGTTGCCGGGAACATCTTCCCGGGGTGACTCGGCTCCAAAGCCGAGCTTCTACGCCGCCGGTGCAAGCCCCATCCCCTCCCCTGCGCGTTCGGGTGAAGGAAGAAGAAGTGCAGGGAGAAGAAGGTTGCTTTTCAGAAACACCCCTGCGCTTTTGTTTATTTTCATTCAAGTACTATGCGCTATTCATTGTGTCATCAAATCCTTATGCGCTAGCCCCTGATGTAATAGATATTCACGTGTAGGTCCCTGACTGTTATGGTTTTCGATTTATTAAATTTCTATAAACAGAGAACTTTGAAAATTCATAGTAAATCAAATAAAAATCAAAAAAATACAAACTCTGTTGCAATGTGTTTCATTTTATTAGATCTACAGAATGCATAAGATGTGGATGTGTGAAATGACCATCTTACCCCTGATTTTGTGCATGCATGTTAAAAATGACTAAATAATAAAAGTAGAGTAAAGAACCCAAAAAAAATTTATGAAACTTGGACTAAGTACTATTTATATCATGTTTTGCCACATATATTTTTGGTAGCCCTAGTTATTACTAGAAAATGATAGATCTACCCCAAGGGTCCACTTTTAGATAATTGTTGAATGATAAAATGCTTGCTTTATGAATTGTGCTCCAAATTAGTCTAGTATAGACCAAAAATAAAGTTTCATGTGCATTAGTTGCTGTTTGCTGAATGCTTTGAAAATAATTAAGGCTATGCAATTGAACATAATAAAATAGAGAAGTAGGGTTTAATAGGCTCCAAAAATCCCACTAAGCTTCTTACAGCCATATTAGTGTGTATGCATGCTTATGTGACTCTAACATAAATTTGTGGCTTGTGTTACATGAGAAGTCTAACATTTGCAAATTAGATAAGTCTCAGAAGTAAAGAAAATAAAAGGGGAAGGTTATTGTGCTTAGTTAGGATCGTGATTTGTCCCCTATACTATACTCTACGTAGTGGAAATGTTATAACACAACGAAACATACACTGCTGCTTGAATCTAGTTGGGTGGTCAGACAATTCAGTGCCTAACATAAGTTTACCCTAGGCACAAAAGTGATTCCTGTTTAAGTAGTTTATCGATCACCTTTCTGCCTATCCATAAAATGATTGGCCAAAAGTGTGCTTGATATTCATCCATCCCATTCGCTGCATCATGCATGGCATTCATGTAGTGACGCTTAATGCAGATACGTGATCAAGAAGCAAGTGCGTGGAACTACTTCAACCAACGGCGCCCAAAAGACCAACTAAGACCCAAATACCACCTAGAGGCCCCTGAAGTGTTATTTGGAAGGAGGAGTTGTCCAAGTGATCAATGGGTTGCCTGGGGCAAAGCCCCACAACCCGGCAAACTAACCTAGTTTAGTTTGTTGGTTTTATGAAACATAAGCAAAGGTAGGCAGGACCATGATTTCTCCTAGCTAATATAATAATTGATTGTTTGATTACGCATGCGCATTAGGAGTTGATTGAAAACAATTGCATTAGACTCCCTGGCCACCCTAGCCCTAGCACCTATATATATAGTTCGTAGGACGAGTTGCCTAGAATTGCTAGATGCGAGTAGACACGAGTGAAAGGAGTCACTCGTCGTGTAGGTGATTTCAAAGATTACAAAACTTTTATTATTGAAGAATTAATATTATGCTCATGATTTAAATGGAGACCGTGCGGAGAATAATTTTACTTTGGGGTGTGTGTTGTTGTACTATTTGGCTCCGCCCGAGTCGTTTAAGGCCCGTCCGGTGTTCACCTGCTGTTCGGCATAACATTGCTAGAATGCTTATCCGAGATATGGGACCGGAAAAGTCTTTCCTGGGGCTCGTCCGAAGCACAGAGACACGTTCCTACCCGCTGGTTGAGAGGAAGGTGGCCCAGGGGAGCTTGGTACTCATGGTGGGGAGACCGAGATGTCGACAGGCTCGTCATGGGGGCACAACTCGGGGGCTAGGCCGGAGTGAATCGAACTTGGGACGAGATAGGTTAAGATTGGGGTTATACATGGGAATGCGATAGCTAGTAAACATATACCCCTGGCATGATAGTTATTCCAAGGAATTAAAATCGATTCAAATCGCTTATGCCCACCAGGTGTGGGAATGCTGATAATGCACACGAACAATGTAGTAACTGCTTAAATATATTATATCTATTACTCATGTTTTCAAATACTACATGTTTGTATTGTAATGCTTACATTTCTGCAAATTATTATTATGGGGTTATATGCAAATGATAAGACTTGTTACTTTATGATATTATGCCTCTGTTTAAAATCTATGGCTAAGTATCCACGTGATAGTAAGCAAGCTTTGCGTCAGCCGTAAGCCAATCCATTAAGTCCTACTGAGTAATTAGTACTCAGGCTTTGCCCCCACCTTTTGAGTACAGGTACCGACGACATCTAGACAAGTGCTTAGAGGAGGGTAGTACCGGTGGGCTCGGTGCTGCTCGTCTCGATCATCATTGCATGAAGACTACTAAAGTATTTCGTTTCCGCCGCGAGGTGTTTTGAAATCGCTTCCGCTATCTGGTTCAAACTTGCTTTCGTATGGCTTTATGTTGAAACTTGTATTTTATTTCTAACCGGGTTGTAAAGTAAATCTATGTATACTCTATTTCAACTACCTGTGATGATGTAACTGTTGTGGCTCCATCGAGGGCTGGAGGTGTATGATGCCGGTTCCTCTGGGATTTGGTAATATCGAGAGCCGAATGACTCTCGATGGACGACCGGGTTTAGTTTGGTCTAAGTGCACAGTGAGCCAGAGGTGGCAGGTGTGCTTAGCCCGGATTAAATCGGCGGTTCTGCCACAAAAAGTGACTTAGCTCACAAATGATGTTAGACAGACACAAGGAGCTTAGCCAACCATGATCAAGCAAGCAACTGTACAATCTAGCACAAGCAAGTACTAACTAGTCATTCAAGAAGAGCTCTAATGCTAGTGAAAGTGAAAATGCATATGATACAATGCAATGCATGATATGATATGATACAAAATGCAAAGAAAACAAAGAAAAGGCAAAACAAAACCTAAACTACTGAAAAGTTACCCCAACCTAGAAGGGGTAACAGACACCAACCTCCCCACACAAGTGAGAAAACGCGCTAAGCTCTATGGGCTTGGTGAAGATATCTGCCAACTGGTTCTCGGTCTCCACATGGATCAAGTCTATATCTTCCTTCTCATAGTGATCTCTTAGAAAGTGAAACCTCACGTCTATGTGTTTGGTTCTAGAATGCAAGACGGGTTTCTTAGCTACAGAAATAGCAGAAATAGAGTCTACTAGGAGAGGGATCGTTCTAGAACTGAGACCAAAGTCACTCACAGTGGACTTCATCCAAAGAAGCTGGGAGCAGCAACTAGCAGGAGCAATGTATTCGGCTTTTGTTGTGGAAGTGGCTACGCTAGATTGCTAGCTTGAGGACCAAGAGATAAGAGAAGAACCTAGCTTGAGGACCAAGAGATAAGAGAAGAACCAAGGAACTGGCAGGTGCCGAAAGTAGACTTGCGCTCCTGCCGACAACCCACAAAGTCAACATCAGGATACCCTCTGACAGAGAGCATAGAAGCTGAAGAGAACGAAAGACCAAGCTCAGGAGTGTATTTTAGGTACCTGAAGATGCGCTTCACCGCTTGACGGTGTGTTGTCCTTGGTGAGGCCTAAAAACGCAGACAAAGGCAAACCGCGAACTGGATGTCCGGCCTAGTCGTCATCAGGTACAGAAGTGAGCCGATCATCCCTCGGTACTCTCTCTGGTCCACAACCTCCCCTTCTTCATCTGCATCAAGCACCGTTTGTGTGGACATGGGAGACGCCATAGGCTTGAGGTCTCCCTTATCACCTTCTTCAAAATGTCCTTCGTGTACTTGGCTTGATGGATGAAGGTTCCTTCACGCCCTTGCTTGATTTACAGTCCATGGAAAAACTGCAACTCTCCCATCATGCTCATCTCAAACTCCTTCGACATCTGCTCAGAAAACTTGGTAACAAGAGAGTGAGACGAGCCACCAAAGATGATGTCATCCACGGATATCTGGACAATAAGAAGGTCACTACCATGCTTGAGGAGAAACAAGATCTTATCAACACTCCCCATTTTGAAACTCTGGTTTAGCAAAAAGGTTTTCAATCTCTCATACCAGGCTCTAGGAGCTTGTTTCAAACCATACAAGGCTTTTTGCAATTTGTAAACATGGTTAGGGTGTTTAGCATTTTCAAATCCAGGGGGTTGTTTGATATAAACTTCTTCTTGAATGAAACCATTTAGAAACGCAGACTTCACATCCATTTGAAAAAGCTTGAAACACATGGAAGCTGCAAAGGCTAAGAGAATACGTATAGCTTCCAGGCATGCAACTGGAGCAAACGTTTCCTCATAGTCTATCCCCTGTTTTTGACAAATACCCTTAGCCACAAGTCTAGCCTTAGAGGTCACCTCCCCTGCGTCCTCAGTGGGGCTACCTATTGATGGTCGTTATTTCACTACTTTTGACCATCAACTATCCATGAACATGAAGGAAAATACATCAAAGTGCAGACTAACCCTCGCTACTGACATAGTTCTACGAGTTGTGTTGAATATTTGTTTATAAGAGCAAGATCTGCTGAAAACATGTCAAATTTGGCGAATTCAGAAGGGTCACTGACCAGAAGGCTACGCCGCCCAGCCCCACCTAGGCCGCCCGGCTGACATTGGGCCCAAATGGCGTCATCTTTGACCTGCATGCACATAAAAGATGTGTCAACACAGCTCTAAAGTATAAACGCCAAAGCGAACGTGTTAAGTACCAGAAGGCTTGCCACCGCATTGATCCAACACTTGGATTGGTGAAGTCAGTAATATGAGGGACTTAAATCCTGCGGCTAAGGAAGAAGCACAAGTGAGATCCAACCATCAAGGGAAAAGCACACGTTTGAATCGCCAACCCCCTTGCAACCGACTTGGGGAGTGAAGATGGACCGGAGGATGGAGTAAGGCGGTGGATCCAAGGGCTAGCTAGGCTGCCCAGCCTTAGGTGGGGCCACCTGGCCTCCTACCTGGCTGCCCAGCCTGGCACCTGCCCCCTTAACTGCCTTACCGGCCCTATAAGTACCCCCAGTCACTTGGTGACTATATATACCCCCTGGTAGCTCATTTGTGAAGTGTGGAAGTGAGTAGAACACACCATTGTCTTAGTCTTGTAGCAATATGATAGTCCTAGGAGTTAGAGTTGAGTCTGAGTCTTTGCCTCAGGGAATCCGGAGTTAGCTTTGAGTCTTGGGTAAAGCTCTTGTATCCTTTCTACCTCTTTGTACTCTTGCTACTCTAGTATAATACATATCATTGCTCTATCCTTCAGTTATACTTTACTTTATTTCTTACACTTGTCTAGTGTGGTATACCTTTTTTTGCATACTAGATCAAGGCTTAGGTTTGTGTTGTCCCTAAGTTACTTGAATCTTGCTAGACTTGCCAGTGCTATAAACTTGCCTTAGGCTCTAATCTAAGGTTAAGTTAGCTCTCACCCTCTGATCAAGGAAGGGCTTTAGTGATCAAGTTCCCACTTGATCACTAGTTTAGCGTGCCATCTTACCCATGCAGATCTAGTTGGTAACCCCTTTTCGTGACAGTATTAGGGAGCCTCTATAATCTGACCTGTCGTTCGATAATCTCGTAGGCGTTAGCCAGTTGCCGTTCGGTTGGTCAACTATCTACCCCCGTGCCTCCTTGATGTAGTCTAGAGTTTCGCTCAACCCAAGACCCTAGTTCGTATTCGATTAACTTAGTTCAACCACGAATACTCCTATGTAGCAGTTAAGGAATAGAGTTTGGATATCTTAATCTCACTCATTGTCCTCCCAGATAGCTATACCTAGTTTGCTAACTGCTTTGATCCCTATTTACTCTTCCCACCATACACTATCTTGTTTATCTTACCCCCATTATAAGAATAGCTAGTGTTTATCTAAGTTATATAGTACCGCTTGAAGTTCGAACAAATCATTCCACCTATTCGCCCTTGCTTCCCTGTGGATTTTTACGATACTCGGAATACTCTGAGTGAATGAGCTACATCGAATCTCTGTGCGCTTGCGGAGTAAAATCTATTACACTAAGAGACGTCAACACCAGCCTCTGCTTGAGCTTGCAGTCTGGGGAGCGAGGAGGAAACCATTAGCAAGGGTCCTCCTTCGTCTTCAGAGCTCGTGGCAAAGGGGGCAGGAACTGCAGCTAGTGCAATGGCTCCTGCATTACCAGCATCTACTAGAACTTCCTCATCTTCAAAGATAGGAGTTCCTTCTTCATCATTACCTGAAAGCTCAAATGCAGGGGTTGTGCAAGGCATATATTTATCAAAGGAAACCTCACAGGTCTCTACCACTTGTTTGGTATCAAGGATCCACACTCTATATGCTCTAGAGGTAGAGGCGTACCCAAGGAAAATACCATCCAAGCATCGAGATTCAAATTTATCCAAATGCCCCCCTTTTTGAGCACAAAGCACCTGTAGCCAAATGCACGTAGGTGCTTGACGTTGGGCTGCCTACCAAACCGGAGCTTGTACGAAGTCTTCCCTAAGAAAGCTCGTATGAAGATGCTGTTGGAAATATAACAGGCTGAATTCATAGCCTCAGCCCAAAAGCATCGCGGAGTCCTATGCTCATCAAGCATCGTCCGAGACATCTCAACAAGTGTGCGGTTCTTTCGTTCCACTACACCTGTTCTGAGGTGGGGTATAAGGAGACGAGAATTGGTGATCAAGACCTAGGTCATGACAGAAGGTTTCAAAAAGAGAGTTACGAAATTCTGTCCGCCATTGTTGCTGCGGATAGCCCTCATGGCCTTATGACTCTCATTTCTTAACCTCAAGACCAGATCCCGAACAAAACCAAAAGCTTCATCTTTGAATTCCATGTAAAACACCCACGAAAAGCGAGAAAAGTTGTCTACAACAACAAGCACATACCACTTCCCACTGGCCAACTATAACTGAGCAGGACTAACCGTGTCCATATGCAGCAGCTCACCCTAGGTAAGATGTGGCGGAACCGCCGATTTAATCCGGACTAAGCACACCTGCCACCTTTGGCTCGCAGTGCACTTAGGCCAAACTAAACCCAGTCATCCATCGAGAATCATTTGACCCCCGATAATACCGTTTCCTAGAAGAACCGACATCATACACATCCAACCCACGATGGAGCCACAATAGATACATCATCACAAGCAGTTGAAATAGCATAATAATAGACTTAGTTACAAACCGGGTTCAAATATAGTACAAATCCAACACAGAGTTATAAAGTAGCAAGTTCAAAAGTTTCTCGCAGTGGAATGATAAAGTTCAGAGGTCACCATGACATCACAAAATATTTGCATTAAAAGTAACAACATCGAGCCCACCGATGTTGCCCTTGTGCCACTCATGCAGGATCATCCTAGATGGGGGCATGCACCACCTCTAACACAGGTGTAAACCATGAACTCCATACCTACGCTCAAAATGTGGGGGCAAACCCTGAGTACTAATTACTCAGTAGGTCTTAATGGATTGGCTTACGGCTGACGCGAAGCTGCTTACTAGCAAGTGGATCCTTAGCCATTGTTTTTAAGCAGTACCATGATCAACATAAGGTAATAAGTCTTTATCATTTGCATATTCATCAACAGAATAGTAAATTGCAGTAAGGTAAACAACTCAATACAACATGTGATATTCAAAAATCATGCGCAATTAAATACAGAGTGTTTAAGTAGTTACTACGATGAACGTCAAAGGTATTGGCATTCCCACACCTAGTAGGCATCAACAATTCGAATCGATTTTTAATTCCTGGGAATAACTATCATGCCAAGGGTATATGCTTACTAGCCATCGCGTTCCCACATATAGACCCAATCTCCACCTGTCTTGTCCCAAAATTCAAAGCGCTCCCACCTAACCCCCGGGTTGTGCCTCCTCAGGAGCGATACCACAGTGCCCTGGGTCAGCCCTCCCTCGAGTACAAGCGCCCCCGGGCCCATCGGCCTCCAGCAAGTGGATGGGCGGCACCCCGAAAACTCCAGACAAGCCCAGGTAAGACTTCACCGGTCCCATATCCCGGTTAACCACTCTAGCAATGTTATGCCGACCAATAGGCGAACAACGGATGGGCCTTACACGACTCGGGCGGAGTCCAAAGTGCGACATCATGGAAAGTAAATACTGAAATAAAATCTCCGCCCGGTCTCCATTTAAATCTTGAGCAAGAGTACTATTTGACATAATCGTAAGATCTTTGTAACTTTGAAAGTACCTACGCAACGAGTCCACACTCTCGTGTCTACTCGCACCTAGCACTTCTAAGCATACTCGTCCTGCGAATTTTAATTATAGGTGCTAGGGCCAGGGCGGCCAAGGAGTCTAATGCAATAGGTTTCAAACAACTCCTAATGCTTATGCCTAAATCATCAAATATAACTTATTTGCTGGGTTAAGTATGGTCCTGCCTACCTTCCTCACTAGGGTCAGTAGCTGCCTCCTGAGCGAAGTCAGGCCCCTGCTGCTGGTCTTCTGGCCCCTGGTGCAGCTCCTCCTCAGGCTCCTCTACGATCGGCTGGTCCGGCGGGCGTCCCTTCGCTCGCGAGATCTATATGCATGACATAGTGCAATTTGAACATGAGTAAGTGCAATTGCTAGGCTTTATGATGCGGAATGCGATGCAAGGAATCATGATTTATGGAATAGAGTTATGCATTTTTGTGATGAAACTTGTTTAGTACTAAGAAATCGTACAAGCCATCACCTACGGTAACTTAGCTTATCACATATAACAACGTGGGGGTGTGTGGCGAGGTAGCATCCATCCATGTGAAGCGGCTGAAGCTTACTTAGACATCTATTTTCCATATAGCTAACTTAGCCTATCCTAACATGCATTCCAAAATAGTAGCTAAGACCTATTTTGCATTCCACATCAGTGGCTAAGACTTACATACTCCTATGTTTCAAACATGATCTATTGTAGCATTTATTAAATATACTAGTCTCACATTTTCTATTATTCAATTTATTATGCATTTTTTTCTACTATTTTCAAATCAGTGCCTACACTTGACATGCACAACGTCCTACCCTAACAGTGAGTTAAGGTCATAACCTAGAGCTCATACCAAGCCCGTGAAGTCACCTAGAGCATTTTTCACCATGGCAACCTTTTCTTAAATTAAATATATGCATAAATACTAGGCAAGGGTAAACAGATTAACTAGACAGTGAGTGTTAGGGCTACCAAAATTCATACAGTTCCTACACATACTAACAAGGCCTCTGTCTAAATTTCATAATTTTTGGAGCTCATTGAACCCACATTTCCTATTTATTAGGGTTTTTCATGTATGCACAATATCAGGGGCAAAAATGTCTTTTCCTACTCAACCATCATACCCAACAGATAGATCTATTAGCAAGGATTAACATGCAACTTAGTTTGCTATTTTTGGATTTTTCCTTGATTTATAAACGATTTTCTAAAGTTTACTGCCGATTTTGAAAAGAATAAATAGGAAAATCTACAGATCTGGGGACCTAAACATAATTAACCGTAGATTCCAAGGACTTGAACACTAGATCTACGAGACTCAATACACAGTGCGGTGGATCGATTCGCAAAAACGGAAAACCCAGGGACTAGATCGTGAAAAAAACCGTCTTCCTCATCCCTGCTTCGTCTACCTCGCGCAGGGGGAGGGGGCGCAGCGGCGCGCGCGGCCAGCTGGCCCTGCGGGGCATGGCGGCCTGCCGCGAGGGGTCCAGGGGGAAGAGGAGGCGGCTGGGATTCTTACCCTCGACTCGAATTGAAAAATGCGGCCGCGTGGAGGTCAGAATCGGGCCGGCAACGAGGTTCGGGGCGCGGGGCTTCGGCGGTGAAATGTGACGCGGGGAAAGGGCAATGTTGGCCGGAGTTCGAGGGGAACCGTGGAGGGAAGTGAGGGGAAGGCCGGCGTAGAGACGGTTGGGCATAGGAGCAAGCACAGTGGTGCCGGTGCGAGCTCCCTTGAGCTCTGTCAATGGCGGACGGGAGGAGCGGGGGAGGCGGCCTCCCGTTTAAGTGCGCGTCCGACCGGGGCGTCGATCCACGGTGCGCTGGTGGTGACTGTACACCGCCGGCCGCGTGGCGCTCGCTGGCTCGGCAGCGCCCGCCGGCCGGATCGGCGGCCCCACCGGTTAGCGGCCCATATGCCCAAAAATGGAAAACTCCCTTTTTCTGTTTTTGTTTACCCTCTGTAAAACACTGTTTTGACCTATTTCCAAGCCGAATTTAAAAAAGGCCCAATTTAATGAAATGTTGATCTCTTTTATCTCTACAACTTTGTAAAAAGGCTCAAGTTCAAATTCTGAGCCTAAATATGATTTAAATTCAAATTTACCTAGCAGCCCTAAGTTTGGGCAGAGAGCTGTTTTCCTTAGAAAATTCAAAAGTCCTATTTCTGACCATTTTCTCACAAAAGTCTTCTTGACAATGTTGTTTACAATTTCAAGGCCTACAACTTTATAAATTGGACCTTTGCATGAAACTGATTGTAGGTTATATAAAAATGAAGATTTCTAAACATTTCAGGTTTGGATTGTGTTTGTTGGGTGACAGTAAAGGACCCTTTACACTATGCTAAGTCCATTTTCCATCCAAGCTCCAATTAACAAAGTTGTTCACCACATCATTACCTACAGGTTTGGTATAGAAAGCTCCACCTAGTTCTCAACATAACTAGAGTCACAATCAAATTAACCGTATCACACATGCAGAAAACAGGGTTCAACACTATGCATTGCACTCAAGTTTGATCATGTATTTCAAATGCAAGCTTAAGTATGATGAAAATGATACATGCTGAATGTATGATAATTGAAAATGCTCTTGAGATGCTGGAGCATCACATAAGAGGTCATCACCTGATTGATAGGTGCATGAGAAACGGCAACCATCTTGCCATGACGACAGGGGTGGCACACTAAGTCCTTTTCTGCTTTCAAATTGGGCAACCCTCGGATCAGACCTCAAATTGGGCAACCCTTGGATCAGACCCATCAAGCTCAACCTGGCTTGTAGATCAAAACTCAAATGGCCTAGCCTCCTATGCTACTTCCAGATATTAGCAGAAAGACCAGCTACCAAACACCAAGGAGGGCCAAAAACAGATGCAAGGTCAACCTTGAAAACCTTCCCATAGGGCAAAATCCTGACAAACAATGTTTTCCTTAGCATCAAGCACACAAGAAGAACCTTCCTTAGAGCGAACCTCAAACCCTTCCTTTAGAAGTTGCGAGACTAGAAACCAAAGTGAACCCCAAATTCCTCACCAAAGCAAGGAAAGCTTGCCAGAAAGCGCAACAGAACCAACACCCAACACTTTACCTTAACAATTATCCCCCAATGTGATGTACTCCTTGGTGCTCATGGGGTTGAGGCTGGAGAACCATCTGTGGTGCCCTGTCATGTGCCTAGAGCAGCTGGAGTCCATGATCCATATATCCTCCAGGCCTCGATCTTGCAAAATCAAGGAAAGTGAAGATTGAGCAAATGGTCCAGCACTAGGAGTTAGTGAAACTGCTGAACCAGTGCTGAGCCATCTGCTCAAAGGTGGGAAAAGCACTGTGGTAAACAAGTCTCTTGGGCATAGGCTTGGGGCTGAACCTTAGGCTTCTTATGTGGGTGGTGAAGCCTTAGGTGGTGCTGGCTGCTAGACTTGCTTCTTGCCCGAAGGCTTAAGCACTTCTTCTACTATCTTGTCCAGCTTGGCTTGTGGTGGCTTGGGTGTCCGATATGACTTCCTAGGGGCAGCCTTGGGAGGCTCATGGTAAACCCCATCAACAGTAGAATCAGGCTCGAGAGAGGCAGTGTTAGGCTTGATCAGGGCACTCTTCTTCTCACCCTGAGGTACTACACTCTCTCAACCCAAGTCCACTGGTGTCACCCTCACCATGCTTGTTCGCCTCTATGATCATCCTAAGCTGAAGTTCCCTGGCATACATCCAGCTCAGCACCTCTCTCAACCTACAGTTGTCCTCTTCAAGGATCAACTTGTCCTCTCTCAGTCCTTCCAGAACTAAAGTCTGAGCAGCACAAGTGTCACTAATCTAGAGAGGAAATCACGGGAGTAGACTTCTCAAGCTTCCTAATGGAGGCATCCTTCTTCACCAACTGCACCCTTAAAGTGAGACAAGTTCTCACACATGTCAGAGGGTGCTGAAAGGAGCTCAAGGTCAGCTCTAACCTGGTCAAGATCACTCCTCAAGGTAGGACAGGTACCATGCACACACCCAAAAGCAGTGGGTCTAGCCCTAAGCTCCTCCAACTCCTTGAGCTGCCCCTCACACTTCACCTTCAGCTCAGCTATGTCAACAGCTAGGTGGGACCAAGACTCACACTCAGGCACCTCACTCAAAGTAGGCTCATCCAGTTTAGACTGGAGCTCACCGAACTCAACCCTCAGCCTATCCATCTCCTCTACCTTGATGAGCATACTTGCTCTTCTGCTCACAAAGGTCACTCATGAGGGACTCACTAGATAGGGCACTCAAACTCACTAGGCTGGGCTTGCACACTCTTTAGCCTCTCAATCTCTGCTAAAGCATCAGCAAGCATGGCTTTCTGCTTCTGCAGCTTCTTGGCTGCCTTCCCCAACAACTTATCCTAGGGCTTTCAACTCACAACTGTTCCTCTCCAGCATATCAAGGATCTCAGCTTGCTCAGGAGTTACCTCTTCATCGAAGGAGTTGTTGTTGTTTCCCTTGTCGTCCTTGTACTCAAGTACCATGGAGCAGAACTGATCTTCGGTTCACCTTGTGCTTGCACTTGGACTTGGTGGAGATGAAGCAGAGGCTAGCTGGACCACCTTGATCTCTCCTCTTGTCCCGCTTGGTGACGAATCTCCTCATCGCTTGAGCTTGACGAAGACGAGGAGGAGGAGGAGGACAATCCGTTGCAAAGACCACCAAGCTTGGCGAAGAAGGCCTTGTCCCAGTTTCTGGTTGTCCTTCTGGTAGCTCTTGAAGGCCTTCCTAATGTTCTTGATCTTGCCAGAGTGGTGCTTGGCATGGTCGCGCTTGCCGTAGTCGTGCTTGTTGGAGTCGCGGGAGTGGCTCTTGCCCTTCTTGTAGTAGTCAGTTCTGCTTGTTCGGGGACTCGGCGATGAAGTGGCCTACCTCTCCGCACTCGAAGAACTTGGGCCTCTTGCCCCTCTTCTTGCTCATCTGGTTGTCATAGGCGCGCTGGAAGCGACTAGACACCAGACAAAGCTCATCATCCCCAAGTGACGCCAACGGCTCCTCTGTCACAGACATCAAAGCAGAGAACGAAAAAACCGTGAAGTGGGGGGTTAGCAGCAACTTCCTTGGAGCTGGAAGCCAAGGCCGGGCTCTTGGAGCCAGTACCATCGAGAATATCTGTCATCTAGGTAATCAACCTTTGTGGCCTTGAGCTTGCTATAAAGCTCCTCTACTCCCAAGGTGTCATACCGTGCCGACTAAAGAATGGAGTTCTTCTTGATCTCCCACACTTTCCTGTCTAAGGAATATAGCAACTTGACAGCGTGCTGATGGTCAGTGTATGGAAGAGCAGCGGGGGTAGAGTTGACACAAAGCATGTTAATGATCGACTGAAAATGACCAAACAAGGCATCCACGGACTCTCCTGGTTTCTGGGTGAAGTTTTCATACTCGCACCAATAAGTCTCCACAAGCCAACCCTTAGCTGTCACCGTCCCTTCATGGTGTGCACTGAGCAAGGACCAGATCTCACGGGCGGTATCAAGGTGGCTCACCCTCTCACAGTCCGCCGGACCAAGTCTAGAGAAGAGAAAGTTCAGCACCTTGTAGTTCGCCTCGTACTGAGCAATGAGCACCGGTGTCGTACGCTCAGGCAACGGGGAGCACCGTAAAAGTCATACTCTGAGTAGCATTCCATATGTCCTCTCTCTAGCTAAGCAAGAAAGCTCTCATCGTACCCTTCCAGTAGGGATAGCCATCCGAGCTAAGAACCAGAACCTTCCTAGAGTGCGCCATAGTCGCTACTGGTTTCTCACCGGTAAAGGTATGAAGAAACCTAACCCGCTCTAATACCAATTGTAGGACTGAGAAGTGCGACTAGAGGGGGGGTGAATAGGAGCACTTAAAAACTCAAAATCACAACCCCCAATCTTGGTGCAAGGAGAAACGCTAGATACCGCTCACTGAACAGATACGTATCTAGCAAGCACTTGATGTCGTCCCACTGAAAGAGTATACACCATGCGAGCGGAAGCAACTGACTCGACGATCAAAAATGACCGCAAGTCAAGCCAAGCAGCGAATCTTGCCACAATCGCTCACCAGCCACTCAACACACCGAAGCGTACCTTGAAGAACAGCAAGTAAGACTATGGGCATGCACTGATTTGACACAAATCAAGACCGAAGCAAATCACCCAAAGCGAAAACCAAAGACTAGCACAAAAGAACCTGCCTAGAGAATGCCAAGATCTCTTAGCAAATGAGCATGCTACAGACCCTAGGAATAGCCCTAGACACTCCCAGAACCACCTAGAACAAGGCAAGAACCCTAGGATCAAACCAACATGAAGAAATGGACAAAAACCCATGGAACACCGGACTGTCCAACACCCTCTACCGGATAGTCCGACAGCCAGATTTCAGGCAGACTGTGTCGCAAAGAAAATTGCCAAAACCCAGTACAAACAGGCTCCAAAAATCATAAATTTTTACTCACAGCTCACAACAACATGGGGAACAACATACTAAAAATTCCACCCATTTGGAGGAAGTTACGTCCACCAGACTATCCGGTGAAGTGGCACTGGACTGTCCGGTGAGCCCAGAAAACTGCCTCGATTCTTGAGTTTGCAAACCCAAAACTTGACCAAACCTTCTCCAATCTTCACGAAATTTTGCACAGGCCTATCCCAGCACTATTCCAAAGCTATTCTCAAAAGATCTACTCTAAAAGATCAAGGGATTAGTGGGGATTTCAGATCTCGTAAAGAGGGGAATATTTGGGCAAGAAAGGGGAAAACTCAAGAACGACTTGCTCGTGTAAATCCTAGTTGGATTGCAGATAAAATAAGTCATAATGTCCACATTCTAGCAAGTCCAAAGCCCCAAAAGAAGAGGGCTAACTCACGGGCAAACACAAATCACCAAAAGACTTTGAGTTTCACCCAAAATCCAAACTAGAAAGGGGAGAAAGGAGATGGCTTGCACACAAGAACTCGATTTGGGGATGAATCTTCCTTGTATTAGAGAGGGAAATCAGTTCTTACAAGATTCCTCACAGACTACCACCCTTCATCCTCCCACTAATGCAAAGTACTGTACTAAGGGACTCCCAAATCCTATATTAGCACCCTGATTTGCTCTCTAAGCACTTGTGCTGGTTGGAAACTAAGCCTAGGGTTTCTAGAGGTGGAAGAGTCATCTAAATGACCAGCCACTTAGGTATATATAGCCCAGGCCTAATAGACACAGTTTACACTGAGACCCATATCTGCCGATCGACCCCTGGTTTTGAAGTCAGAAACTGAGAAACTTTAGAGTTTCCTTCCTAGGGCTTGTAACGGCCCACTCCACTCTATCTCGGCGAGAATGAGCCCATTCACTGAGTCTGGTAGCTTGGTGGTAGGCTGACGGATTTGAGCGAATCTGCCAACGCCCTTCGCCCGTCTTCGCACCATGTACTCGGGTTGGAGCACCGTGGTGGCACTCGGCATCTCCAGTCCATCGGGGTCGCCTCGCAGTCCTTTGGAGGTCTTACTCCTGCCGTCGCCGTGCCGCTCCTCCGTGTACCGAACTCACATGGCCGCCCGACGTCGAGTATGCCTACAGTCCTTCAGGAGGATTTCTATCAACCTCTAGTCCATCGGAGGTCTTGTGCCTAAGTCTTTCTAGGTCTTTGGCTTCTGTTGACAATCACTCATCACTCTAGAAGTAATGGAGCCGGT
Source organism: Paspalum vaginatum (assembly GCA_030272315.1). NCBI lineage: Eukaryota > Viridiplantae > Streptophyta > Magnoliopsida > Poales > Poaceae > Paspalum > Paspalum vaginatum. Next base: position 28,907,043 of record CM059018.1, on the reverse strand, counting down.
CCATTGGCTCTCAGTGTCAAATGCTTTAAATTGATAGAAATTCGCTCCAGAGGGCAAACTGCACCCACATCCTTAGCCCAAGAAGTAACTGATGCTTTTTTTAAAAAGAGATTTTACGCTGGTTGGAAAAGTACCCACGGTACCGGACAGTAACAATATTTTTTAATTTTTAAAATCTTTTATACCCTTTGTAGAATTAAAAAATAAATAATATGGGTACCGGTTCCACCATTTTCGATACTGGAACCTCTTATTTGGTACCGTGTATTGTGGTACCGTCTATTTCTAAACCGTTCTTCTCTGATAGACAATTCCTATTATTTTCAACCATCGTAAAAATTGTACAAAACCTAGTAACATGGTCAGTTGATTAAAAAAATGAAATAATGTTTTTGCTTCTGGTTCCTTCTTTTAGTCCGAGAACTAAAGGGCAATGATCTGAAATCTCCGGCTATCTGACTCTGTAAAATGCAATCTGGGTACATGTTTTCCCAATCCACCGTCTAATTTAATCAGAGTTGGAGCCTCCCTTTTATTGGACCAGGTATATCTCCTGCGTAATAAAGGAATCTCTTTTAATTCGGTGTCATTCACAATCCACCTGAATCTTCCCATCATAGCTCTGTTTATGTTTTTGTCCTCCGAGCAATATATCATATTGAAGTCACCTGCCACCATCCACGGCCCAGGCCATAAGCTTCTGGCGTCCCTTAATTCATCCAAGAAATTAATTTTCAGAGCATCTTGGTGATGCCCATACAGTACAGACAAGTGAACAAGCCGTCGCACCAAACCACTAAAATACCCCCCTCTAGTGTCCTGGGCTGGAAGGAAGACAAAAGAAGTGTAGCTACTTTCCCCGAATAGAACAAATGCCATAGCTAGAAATGAAATATAGCTCAGTTTCTTGTAAGCAAAATTATATCCGGGCGATAATCATCAACCACTATCCACATCACATTCATTCTGGACTGATCATTCACAGTCGACACACATTCAAAATACATAAGGTTGTCCCCAACGGTATTCCTCAAATCTCATTTCCTATCACTATTCCTAATTACTTTTTCTCTGTTCTACAGTGTAGCATTTATGTGAAACGATGCAAAACTAGTGTTTTGAAGAATCCTCAAAAGCCCCACCGTTAAAGACAGGCCTAAAAAGATAGAAGGCAACGGACAACTGGATCAAAGCATTCCCAGCCAATTAATGCTGCTAGGGCCTTAACATGCTCACTGGCACTGCCACCTGACGGGCTCCACTGAGGGATTTCCAGCCATAAAGCTTATCAAAAACCTTATCATAGAACCATTTTCAACGGGTTATTCAAATAGATTTATCTATTACTGTTTCAATTAATACATGGTTATTTTATACTATAGACAGTCCATATAAACAATCCATTAAAAACAACCTAACTGATCCACGTCTTCTTTAGAAATATTTTCTTCCCAAAACGTTGGATCACCTCCCTCTCTGAACTCATGAGAGTCTAGTCACGTTGGGTTTCTCAAAACTGTATGACTGGGAGCAGACATACTCAGGGGAGAGCAACCGAGGTAGGATCCACGCAACGGGTTTGGGGAACTCAATGGATTCTGAACCATCGACTGGAACAGGGACCATGGATCCTGAAACCAGGAGATTCACAGATGCGGGAATCAAGGTCAGCATGGACCTCCAACGGTTGAGGCCCCGATCAACCAACATGACCAGCAGGACTTGAGTTTGAATAAGGAGCCGTGGCCGCCGCACCGCCTGGGTAGTGGCATTAATGCCACTCCTAGTCCTGTGAGAGGGGACGATGTAATCCACGTTCCACCCTACGAACCAGGATCACACAATGTGTGGATAGGAGTAGGCAGTGAGTCATGATCCAAATGTTTTTTCACGATCATATGAAATTTAGGATGATATTTAGTATAAAAGATAAATATAAATATGATCTGATCTATTTTGAGTTTGAATCTTTAAAATTTCTATCTAAAATTTGATGTCCCATTACCACCCCTACGTGTGGAGGCAGGCGTGCTGAGGCTTCAAAGCTCGGGAGCCAGGATCGTGATGAACGTTACTAATCCAGCAGAAGTCGTCCGACAGATGCTTCACAGTGGCTAGCTCCCAAGCATGATCAGGTATTCCTCTTAATTCAATATCCATCGGAAATCTCAACTCATCACCAGTAGCATGGACAAGGCAAGTCCACTTGAGAAGATTTTTGCAGTCATCTCCTCATCAGGCCATGAATGACGAAGAACCACACTGTTGATCAAGGTTACATGCCTGAGCAATTTCTGGCGCCAAAACTTCTGCAGTGATCATTGGTGCATTATCGATCAGCATAACAATCAGGGCGCAGCAGAGCTCAGTTTCTCTGTGCTCCATACTGGCCGAGCGATTGATAATACAGCTTGACTCGTTCCTGCTACTCGACTCGAGGCAACACCATCGTGCTTCTATGTCCCTGAACCTTCCCATGATCAGCGCCGCCTAGTAGCCTACCAGCAATGTCCATGTCCGGATGCGAAAGATGCATCAACCGACAGAGGCACTGGAGGTGGCGCAGCAGAGATACGAACCCAGGCGGATTGGCAATGAGCGCCCAGAGCCATGTCTTAGGAAGAGTAGGGCAGAAGGATGGACAAGCAAATGAATTGTATACAGCTGCAAATGAATTGTATTCTGCCTGCAGGTGGCCACCATGTGAAGGTCATCTGGCCCATCGCGAGGCCGCTGGTGAGCTGTTGCCATCAAGTCATTCTGACAGGAACGTTTGCTGCGGACTTCAGTCCACCCATCGCTGTCCGCCAACCTCTCTGGAACCATCAACCGCTGCCTTGCTCTCGAGACCGAGCCCAACGAATAAGAGGTAAATGGTCGTCGCCCCGTTTGCAGGGAGAGGGATAGTTAGAATTATGAAAGATGATATAGTAGCAAAACGACTATTATAGCAATATTATTTATGAAGAAAGAAATAGTTGGAATAATGATAAACGAGAATGATAGACTAGCCGCTGGATATCCCAATTGGCAAAAAAAACTTGCCACAGCTTCTTTTACAACTAAGAAACAGTCCTGCACTAGCTATTTGCTAATGCTACAACCACATCTAAGATGCCTCTAGAGAACAACAAACCAAATTAACATTTGCTTAAGGAAACAGATTACTTGACTTTTGCTCAAGGAAACAAATTATTTGTCCAACAGAATTTGCCACCTAAGACAATGAGTAAATTGGACAGAGCTAATAAAGTGTAGAAAATTTACCTTTTGTATCCACAGCACACATTCATAGCAAGTTCCCACTGAAAAATGCCGTAGGTGTGCATATATGATATGTAGTTTGTATGGAGATGAACCCATACAAATAACATCATTATAGTAAGGTTTACTTTCTCCAGGGTATACAAACCTAATTAAACTTTAAAATCATAATTAAAATTGATGTTTTGAAAAATAACAGAAATGAGCATATATAAACGAAACAACAGCAATTAGCACGTATAAATGAATATACATACTCGTTCAGGAATCTTTGAAATTATTTACACACTTTCTCATCGCTTGCTCCAATCATCACCGAGGAAAAATCTCCCCCGGTAGATTGCCACAAATCAACAGTTTAGAGGGATACAGTTTTTAGTGTATGTATAAAGATTGGTGCTACATATTTTCTGTCCATACAAATACACTAGAACGTTTACCTCTTTCTCCATGGTGGGAGGATTACTCTGATCAATTAGTACTTGGGCTCTACCTCCCCTCTTCGGATACTTATTTTCTTGACGGCATAGAGGTGGTAGGGGTTTCTGGTTCTTCACTAGGAGGTTCTCATCCTTCACTAGGAAATTATCATTCTTCTTAGCTTCTCTTTTTTTTCTTACCAGAAATGACAATCCATTTGCTCTCATCTTTATCCTCTTCTAACAGCAGTTCATCCACTTGTGCCAAGACTTTATCCTCTTCCGCAAGGACTTGAGGAGTTGAACTTCTCACTATCTCTTTGGCCAAGCCTCTAGTAGGCTCTATCCTTTCATAAAACAGCAAATAAGCTTCGCAGCTAAGAACTTCATCCAAAGAGGAGACTGTGACCACCTTATCGTTTGCATGATACCAAGTTTCACTAGATCTAACGAATGCTATGTAATGTCCAAAGTTTAGGGTTTCAGAGTGCACCACAGCACCAACTAGCCGATAGATATTATCCACATCCTTAAATCTGCGAATTGCATTAAAAAATTATGATTTCTGTCAGCAATTCAAGTAATAGCACAGGAAAAAAAATGTAAAACAATGTGGTAAGCAATTGAAGTAATAGTACAGTAAAAATTTAAGAAATGTGGTAAGCCATTAGTTCAAGTAATAATAGCAAGAAAAATAGCAATTCAAAGTAATATGGCAAGCAATTAAAGTTCAAGTAATAGCACAGGAAAATTGGCTATTCAAAGCAATGTGGTAAGCTAAGTTCAAGTAATAGCACATACCTTTGGTAGATGAATTGATCTATATCAAGCATCTCTTTAAAAATTACATGACCTTCAATTTTTTCAAACTCATTTGTTGCCCGGTTCAGGTTAATAGCTAAAACAGGAGGGGGCTTGCATATGAGAGTTCTCTTTTTGAAGGTCTGTTGACATTGCATTTACCACATAACCATGCATTTAAGGGTTCTTCACTGAAATAGATGTCCAAACATTTCATAAGTGATACAGGCCCCTCACTGTTATCCGCTTCAGCACGACCATATTCAGATTTGGATGGTATACCCAATATGATTATCACCAAAATCAGTTTCATAGTCTGAGAATGAAACATATGAGCATGTCATGCAAGATAAACTTCTATCAGTGGTGCCAATAAAAAGTAGAAACCACTGTTGTAGCACCCTTTTCCGCAACTTCCTCTTTCCTCTTGACGTAAAGAATCACAGAACTTGATGAAGAATTCATGGGTGCATTGTGCGTATTCAAAGCATTGAAGTCCTTATTCTTCGAGCAAAATTAGTGAAAAGCCCCTTAGCATCGAGATCACCTTGTGGGTCACCTGAAAAACTTGTCTATTCCATCATCTAAAAAAATGGCGGCCAACAGGTCCTGGCTGATCTGATGCTAACAGTTTGGTCCTCATGATCTGTATTGAAAGGATGCTCTGAAGTGCTGCATTAAAAAAAAGCAAAGCAGTGCCATTGTTCGGCAACCCTTTAACATCATGTCCATATTCCTTGCCCTCAACGATCACATCCTTAACATCATCCATATGTTTCACTGGGCTTGGGCTCTTAACCTCATCATCCATACGAGATGGTACTTTCATTGGACTCTTCTGTTTCTTGTCCACCGTGTTCTTTCCGTCCTTAATCTTTCTCCTCTTCTCGCTTCTTAGAGAGTGTTTAGATCCACGGGTTAAAATTTAGCTCCCATCACATCAGATGTTTGGACGCTAGTTATTAAATATAGTCTAATTATAAAACTAATTACATAGGTGAGGAATAAACGGCGAGACAAATTTATTAAACCTAATTAATCTATTATTAGCAAATATGATGCTACAGTAACCATTCGTTAATCATGCATTAATTAGGCTTAATAAATTCGTCTCGCAATTTACTCCTTGACCGTGTAATTTGTTTTCTAATTAGACCATATTTAATACTTGTAACTAGCATCAAACATCTGATCTAGCGTGAGCTAAATTTTAGGTCTCCGGATCCAAACACCTCCTCACCACCTCATCATTGAGAAGCTCCATGATTGCCTTCTCAACATCTGTCCATTCCTTTACTCTCTTTTCCTCCTTCACTGCCATCTTCTTCTCTTTATAATCCATCCTTTCATGAAATACTAATTTATAGTTTTCTGAAGAACGAAAAGCAGTGCTCTTTTCCACTTTTCCTTCTTTATCACAAAACCAGGTGGTTGCACTATGTTGATCGCACACACCTCTAAAATATGCTGTGTAATCCCCAGCATAACTTGTTACTCCAGCAACTAGGCAATATTTTATGCTTTCCTCCTTGGATCCGCCTGTTGGGTTCATAAAAGGCTTCATGTCAAGCTCCTCCTCTACCGCAGCGACGCCCTCCAGGTGAGACAAAAATATAGGTGGAGTTTTTCTTATCCATAATGTATTCAATGTTTCAGCCTTATGAAACATCTTTTCTAAACAGTTTTCAATCAGAATTAAATGAAAAGCGAGTCTGACATGAGCAGTTGGTAGAACTTCCAGTGAGAGAAAAAGATGGTAACCATGTCCATCTGACAACTCTATTTCAAAGAGATCGTTCAAATCTAGACTTTCTAATATATAGCTGAGAACTTTTTGGAGATCCTCTGTTTTGCCGAAATCTCTATATTTTGAACAAATATATGCATAATCATGTGCTTGTTAGTGTGTATCGTGTTTTTTTCTTAGCTGAATAAGACAGCCAGTTTGTTGGGCTGAGCGGGTCTGTAGGAACCAGATGCATGCACATCTATGCAGGGTGTGTCCGTGTCTGTAGAGTACACAGGACGTTCGTGGCTATGGGATGGCATGGCCGTTCAGCGACGTGCCATGTGAGTAGGGCAGGGGAGACGAATTTATTAAGCCTAATTAATCTATTATTAGTAAATGTGGTGTTACAGTAACCATTCGTTAATCATAGATTAATTAGGCTTAATAAATTCGTCTCGCAATTTACTCCCCGACCGTAACCTCATCATTGTGGGGAAGCTGGACGAGGATGGCTACGACATCCATGCGGATTCGTGACGAGCGTCGGCAACTTCTCACTCGCGTGCGGCACTCCCCCAACCGCCTGTACTCACTCTGGCTCGAGATCATGCGTCCGGTGTTGCCTCACTGCGCTGCGGGTGGATAAGGCGTGGCGATGGCACGAGCGCTTCGGACACATCGGCTTCCAGGCGCTCAGGAAGCTCGCTAGCGGTGACATGGTGCGGGGACTGCCACGCATCGATCACGTGGAGCAGGTGTGTGAATGGGTGCCTGGCCGGGAAGCAAGGACGGCACCCGTTCCCTGAACAGGCATGACAACGGGCGGGAGGTGCCCTCGATCTGGTGCACGGGGACATCTGCAGCCCTGTCACGCCGATGACGCCAAGCGGGAGCTGTTACTTCCTGTTGCTGGTAGATGACATGGGCCGTTGCATGTGGCTCTGTCTTCTCGCAAGCAAGGACCAAGCGCCGACAGCCATCCGGCGGTTCAAGGCGGCAGCTGAGGTGGAGTCCGGGCAGAAGCTGAAGGTGCTGCGCACGGATCGTGGAGGCGAATTTATATCAATGGAGTTTGGAGCCTACTGCGCTGAGGAGGGGGCGCAGCGCCAACTCACAGCCCCCTAGTGGCCACAACAGAAAGGCATTGTGGAGCGACGGAACCAGACTGTGGTTGGGATGGCGCGAAGCATGCTGCTAGGTAAGGGCCTCCCTGGGATGTTCTGGGGCGAGGCTGTCACCACCGCCGTATTCATCCTCAATCATTCCCCAACACGCAGCCTCAACGGGAAGACTCCATTTGAGGCCTGGCATGGCGAACGACTGGTTGTGAGCTTCCTCAGGACCTTCGGTTGTGTGGCTCATGTAAAGAACACCAAGCCGCACTCGAAGAAGTTGGAGCAGAGGAGCAGCCCCATGATTTTCGTGGGGTACGAGGAAGGCTCGAAGGCCTACAGGATGTACAATCCTGTAGATGGTCGCGTACACGTCACCGTGCTGTGTTCGACAGGCGGCCCAGTGGAGGTGGAGTAAAGATGCTGCTGGAGTCGGTACAGACAGCAGCAACACCTTCACGGTGGTGTACAGCGTACATTAGCCTGCCATGGCGGGTGATGCTGTAGGAGGGAGTCTTGCAGTGGCCAACTCACCGCCCATGGGCGCTGCTTCAGGTGGCAGTCAAGCTCCACCCTCACCGACCACACCTGCAGCGGCAGCACCTGAACACATCGAGTACGCTACGCCGCCCGCAGACTTGGAGGAGCTGGTGGATGCCGAGCATGATGAGGACGCACCGGTCCGGTTCCACACCGTCTACAACGTGCTGGGTGCTGCCTGTCCACCCGGACTGGCACCGCGTGTTTTGGATGGCAGCGAGCTGCTATTCACCACAGCGGAGGAGCCAACGACCTTCGAGGACGCCGAGCAGAGCCCATGCTGGCGTCGAACAATGCTCGATGAGATCAAGTCTATTGAAGAGAACAAGACTTGGAGCCTGGTGGACCTTCCGGCTGGCCACAAACCCATCGGCTTGAAATGGGTTTTCAAGGTGAAGTGTGATGAGCACGGGAACATCGTCAAGCATAAGGCGCGATTGGTGGCCAAGGGATACGTCCAGGAGCAAGGTATTGATTTTGATGAAGTGTTTTCTCCAGCAGTGCGCCTGGAGTCCATTCGCTTGCTACTTGCGGTGGCTGCACGTGAAGGCTGGGAAGTCCATCATATGGATGTGTAGAGCACATTTCTCAATGGGGATCTTGTGGAGGAGGTCTACGTTGCACAGCCTGCAGGTTTCATCATCGACGGGGCAGAGCACAAAGTGCTGCGGCTCAATAAGGCTTTGTATGGTCTTCGCCAAGCGCCCAGGGCCTGGAATGCCAAGCTGGACAGCAGCCTGCTGTCTCTTGGTTTCTAGAAGAGCACGGGGAACACAGCGTGTACGTGCGAGGAGCGGGTGTCAAGCAGCTGATTGTTGGAGTCTACGTGGATGACTTGGTAATTACCGGTCGCAGTGGGATAGTAGAATTCAAGGCTGAGATGATGAAACTATTTAGGATGAGCGATCTTGGATTGCTACCTTATCACCTTGGCCTGGAAGTGCACCAGACAGCAAGGAGCATCAGCATTAGCCAAGCTGCCTATGCAACCAAGCTGGTGGAACGTGGTGGCATGGTAGGGTGTAATCCCTGCGCTGTGCCAATGGAGACAAAACCAAAGCTGAGTAAGGTGAACAACAGCCCCTGGCGAATGCAACTGAGTACCGGAGCATGGTAGGCGGGCTCAGATACTTGGTGAACAGCCGGCCAGACCTTGCTTATGCTGTGGGGTACTTGAGCCGGTTCTTGGAGGAGCCAAGAGAAGACCACTCTGCAGCAGTAAAGCACCTGCTTAGGTACATAGCAGGCAGGCTGGATCATGGTGTGTTCTATGGGAGAGCAGGGTCTCGGCGTTTGATCGGCTTCAGCGACAGTGATCACGCCGGTGACATGGATGACAGGGGGAGCACGAGCGGCATTCTGTATTGTCTCAGCGACAGACCCACCACCTGGCAATCAAGCAAGCAGAAGGTGATGGCCCTTTCCTTGTGCGAGGCCGAGTACATTGCTGCAGCTCAGGGTGCTTGTCAGGGCGTCTGGCTGGCTCGACTTCTGAAGGACCTTATCGGTTCAGAGTTTGGAGCACCGATGCTCAAGGTGGACAACAAGTCTGCCATCGATTTAAGTAAGAACCCCATCCACCATGATCGATCTAAGCACATAGATACAAAATTTCATTACATCAAAGAATGTGTGAACTGTGGGAAAATTGTCATCGATCAGATCTCAACAAAGGATCAGCTCGCTGACATTTTGACGAAGCCGCTTGGACGGGGCGTGAAGTTCCAGGAGCTCTGCGATTGCATCGGCGTTGTCAACATCAAGTCCAAGCTTCAGGATTAGGAGGAGAATGTTACTTGTAATCCTGTGCTTGTTAGTGTGTGTCATGTTTTTCTTTCTTAACTGAATAAGTCAGCCAGTTTGTTGGGCTGAGCGGGTCTGTAGGAACCTAATGCATGCACATCCATGCAAGGTGTGTCCGAGTCTGTAGGAGTGCACATGACGTTCGTGGCTATGGGATGGCATGGCCGTTCAGCGATGTGCCGTGCGAGTAGGGCAGGGTGCTGTCATGTTTAGATTTAGCGTTCCTTTATATCCAGTCAATGAAAGCAGAAACAACTGCCGAGTTCTTGCAGCACCAAAACCACTTGAGTTCATTAGAGTTCATAGTGTTCTTGTGTGAGTGTGAGAAGCTTGTGCAGGTAGTGATCGCCGGCGTCCGAGCTCACTGGGATTACAACAAGTGCTAAGTTCATCTGGACCATTCAAACTGTTCGTAGCCTGAAAAAGTTTCCTGAAAATTTTAGGAAGCTGCTCTTGATTCTGACGCACTATAGGGTTATGGACGATCTCAATTCGTTGTTCCATCTGGCTTCAATGGATAATATTCTTCTCCCTATTACTGGACAACCTAATTGGCCTCGGATTTCGTTTCATGCTGATGATGTGGTTATTTTTCTGAGGCCTACTGTTGGTGACTTGAATGCAGTGAGAGATATCCTTCACATTTTTGGGGCTGCTACTGGCCTCAAAACAAACTTGCTTAAAAGTTTTGTCCATTCCATCCAATGCTCTGATTAAGACATTGTTCGTACCTCGGACATTCTCTCATGTGCAGTCAGAAGCTTCCCATATACGTATCTCGGGATACCCCTCACAATAAGTAAACCTTCCAAGGCCGACTTGCTGCCTTTGATCGATAAGGTTGCAGATAAGATTCAGGTTGGAAGGCACCTCTTCTTAATAGGGCCAGGCATCTCAGTGGTGGTCAAATCTGTAATCACAACCCCCACTACTGGAGAACTGAGCAATCCAGTCCCCTGGATCTAGTTCCGGCACCAAATGGAGCCGATACTGATAGATGAATCAGTCCTGATTCTAAAGTCTAGTACCCCTAGAGGCGCCGTGGGGGCCGATCAGTCCCGGTTGGTAATGCCAGCAGGCCCCCTGGGGAGAATGAGTACGACCGGCACTAAATTATTGAGATTTAGTCCTGGTTGTTGACACCAACCGATACTAAATGTATTTACAAAATAAACAATGGTGGGGAGGGCAATTAGAACCGTTGGATGACACCAATCAGTACTAATCTCCTCCCTTCCCTACCACCATCCTGCCTCCCTTGGCGTGCGTCCTATAACCTCCGACCCGCCACCGCCATCTCCTCTCCTCCATCCACAGTGGAAGCCCTAAAGGCAGTGCCATGGATTCCGGCCACCTCGCACATCAGCACAAGTGGAAGCTCGGTAAGCTCCAGTCGGCCTCTCGTGCCGCCGAGCTCCTTTTGAACTACCACCTCCATCGCCGATGCAGCTACGAGGAAGGCGCACCACGACTGCTGGCGCATCTGCTCATGACGAGGTGGGCTCCTTGTCCTCTAGCCGCCGTAGCACGTGATATTTCCGCGCCCGTCAGTGCCGAATGCCTCCATCCTCGTCTACATCACTGGCATTCTAGCACCGGCGCCAAAGGTCGTCACCTGACCCAAGCGCAGTCAACGAGGTCAATTGGGCGGCACTGATGGAGTCCTCGTCCTCCAGGTGAGAAATAGAAAGTATTAGTAGTTATATGTAAGAACTTAGTATGGAATTATGTATATGTGGTGGTATTCTCTATGTTTAATCTTGTGTTCAAATATCTAAATCTTAAGTATTGTGATTGTCGAACTGCATGTGGGCTTGCAATCTTGAAGATGAGTTCTCTTTGAAAATAGAGTTATGCAAAGGTCACCAGGCCTCGGGAGAATCAGAACTGGTTAAAGGAATCAACTAGGTACTAATTGAATGAATTTAGCACCGGTTTATAATTACAACTGGCTTCTGATTCAGAATTTAGTACCGGTTGGAAACATCAACCAGTACAGATCAGAAGAGGGTATTTAGGCCCCTTCTTCCTTTCCCCCGCCCAAGCCATGAGCAGAGCTCTAATGTTCTTGCTCTATTCTTGCATTGGCACCAACATTCCTTCATCTAGGGGAGGTGCTGCCCTCTTTTTTCAAGAAAATTCCTTATTTGACACTGAGAAACTCACTCGTTCATTTTTTGGCCCTGGAAACTGAATTCTTCCCTATTTGACAGTGAGAAAATTTTTCATCCCCTATTTGACACTCCGTCAGCTTCTACCATTAAAAACCCTACCCATCCGCCATATTTTCCAGGCGTGGACGAAACTACCCTCTTGAACCTAATGACTCCCTCGAGCCAGTGCACAGCCAAAGCCAAAAGCCCGAACCCGTGAACCCTAGCGCCCTTCTGCACAGCCTCCTGTGGTGGTCACTAGCGCTTAGTAGCTTGCCGGCGGCGGCGGCCTCCCACACCCAGCATCCTGCCGGCGGCTACGGATTCCCACGGGCGGTTTGGTTGGCAGCGGTGGAGCACCCCTGCACGCAGCCAAGGGACGGCTGACATGCCCTCCCGCACACAAGAAGGTCGGCGGCCATGCCCTCCCACACGCAAGAAGGCCGACGACCTCCCACCCCCACCCCCTGCGGCGGCCTCCCCCAATGATGTGCTTCCTCAGATGGCGTTGTCCTCCCCCCCCCACGCGGCAGCCTCCCAAGATGACTGCGGCCTCCCCAAAGAGCTTCCTCCGCAGTTTGAAGGGTATATTTGCTACTCTTAATGTCTGTAGGAATATTTGCACAAGATCAGTAGTAGTATTGATTTTAGGGATGTTGTGTTTTCAAACAGGATGGATCCAAACACGACTTATGTGTTGGAAATTAAAATGCTTGGCAATCGAAAAAGGACTAGAAAGGATGTAGGATGTTTGTTGATTGATAAGGTCATTGATTCAGACTTGATAAACTTTAAGGACTTTGTTGAATCAATTGTAGAAGAGTTCCCTCCAGGTTATTTGGAAGTAGCAGATGTTCAATATATTGATGAGTCAATAAAAAATTTTCCATAAGTGAAATCAGACCAAGACCTAATGTCAATGTTTTCTAAGCACTCAGCGTCAAAGTTTGTGCATATGTTTATTCAGTATTGTCACCCATCTGATCCATTTGTGCCTATCACTGAGTGGGATTTTGATGACCATGGTCAGTCAGCCCGACATCAAGACAGAACAAGATGTGAAGGATGCTTACCTTAAAAATCCATTTGCAGACAATGAACATGTTGGTATTGACGAGGAGGTTATGTACTTAGAGAGTAGACATGATCAGCCTCTACATATGGTTGCTTGTTCTGATGAAGGTAAAGATAAGGATAGGGGATGAGGTAGAGGTAGAGGTAGAGGTAGAGTCAGAGGATGATATAGAGGATGAGGTAGAGGATGAGGTGGATAATGAGGTGGATCATGAGGAAAATAACACTCCAAATGTAGATTATGATAAGGAAGACCCTCCAATGACAGTTGGCACTATATATGATAGTATGGATGAATTTAAATTAGCTCTTTGCCAGTATGCAATCAAACATGAATTTGAGTTTAAAATAGAGAAAAGTGCACCATATATGTTCAAGGCCTATAGTGCTAGGAGAGATATAGACAAGTGCGGGTGGAGGATACATGCTTCTACAACGGATGACCAGTCGGCCGTTGTGGTAAGTTATCCTTCTTTTACTTATTAGTTTCCATTTTTCTTTTGCTATGGTACTTGTCTTAACTAATTAGTTCTGCTCTCTCATGTAGGTAAGGATAAATCCTTGTGCTCATAATTGCTCGCGTACAAGAAGGAAAATGATGGTGAGAAATGCAACCAAGCATTGGGTATGCCAGAAGGTGAAGGACTTTCTAATTGAAGATGCTACTTTGAAGACAAGGGCATTGCAGAAAAAAGCTAAAAGAGCATCATAGGGTGCATGTTCCTTACAAGAGAGTATATATGGGTAGAGAGTTAGCATTAAATCAACTCTATGGTGACTGGGATAAAAGCTTTAACAATCTATATAGTTTCAAGGACCAAGTTGAGGGTTATTGCCCTGGTAGCTTGGTAGCTATTGAGCATTACACAATAAATGTGAAGATCATATTCCAAAGATTTTCCTGTGCCTTAAAATCTTCCATCAATGGTTTTCTTAGTGGTTGTAGACCATATTTGGCAGTGGATAGCACATTCTTGATAGGCCGATGCAAGGGACAATTAGCTAGTGCATCAGTGGTTGATGGGCACAATTGGTTGTATCCTATTTGTTTTGGAGTGTTTGATTCAGAAACAAATGACAATTGGATTTGGTTCGTGACTAAGCTTAGAGAGGCCATTGGTGCACCAAGGGGGTTTGCCATATGCATTGATGCAGGACAGGCAGTGATGAAAGGGGTTGATGATGTGTTTCCAGAGGCTGAACATAGGGAATGCATGTTCCACTTGGTCAATAACTTCAAAAAGAACTATCGTGGGAAGGTATTTGATGAACACCTTTGGGCTGCTGCTTATTCATGGAACCCGTACTTGTTTGAGAAGCATTGGGCAGCAATGGAGAAGGCAAAGCCAACTACTACTAATTATCTACGGAGGTGTCACACTAAGTTGTGGCACTAGGAGCCAATTCATGACCATATCCAAGGTGGACTACGTGACCAACAATTTAGCTGAGTGCTTTAATTGGATCAAGCACTTCAAATCCTTACACTTGAATGACTTGATGGACAAGATAAGGCAATTGATTATGATTAAGTGGAACCAACGGGGGAAGTTGCAAAAAAATTAGATGGTTGCATTTTGCCCCACATAATCAAAAAGTTAAAAGAACTAGAGCAGAGAATTAAACTTGAAAGTGATAGAATGCTCAGAGGGGGCAGTGGCAGAGGTAATTGCATTGGGAGGCAGTGCCTTTAGATTTGTGGTGAATTTGCTGGATAGGACATGTTCTTGTAGGCAGTGGTAGGTTAGTGGTATTCCATGCAAACATGCACTCGCCTTCATCACTTCACAAGATGATGCACAACTAGAGAAGTATGTGGACTTGTATTACTCCACCGACAAATTCAGAACAGCATATGAGCAGTTGATTCCACCTATGCCTAGACAAAACCAAATGGCCTAAATTCACTCATAATTTCTTCATGCACCCACCACTGTTGAAGGCAACCGCTGGTAGGCCTAAAACTGAGAGGCATAAAGGATGTACTTAGAAGAACAAGAAAAAAGGGCAGCCCCAATGTCCCATTTGTAAGGACTACGACCATCATTGGCACAACTAGCAAGAAGGGAAACCCAGATGACATTGATGCTATAATGGCTTGTGAGGTAATAGTTTGACTAACTACTAACTTTGTGTGCCTTTTACAACTACCAAAATCAAGTAGAGGAACTACTAACCTTGCTACTATGATGGTTTATGTAGAGGACCACCAAAGAAAAGGCCAAGGACCGCAAAATCAGCACAATGATCCAATGTGCCTTTCAATGATGAAACACGAGCCACCTGTGTGTCTTTTCCACCAAGGTGAGGAAACTTGTACTTATTTCAGCATGTTCCTACCAGATTTCTAAGTTCATTCCAACTTCCAGTAGCCAAAGCATTGAACCTGAACCCAAAAAGAAAGGGAAAAAGGCTGTCTCTAGTTCTGTAGGATCAAAAAGGTAACTTCATCTAAATATGAATCATATTCAGTTTTAGTTTGGAGAGTTGTTGAAAATAACTTTCTTCTCTCAAACCATAGCCATAGTTTGGAGACTACATGCCAAACTGAAGGGAAAAAAGGCACCTCCAATTCTAGTGTCACAAAATTGTAAGCTTCGCTTATTCACAACTTTCTCTTGTGGACAACTCTTTCTTATGATAGGTTCAACATTTTCCTTTGTAATAATGCTATCATACATGTACAAGTGTAAATCTAGAAGTGGTTCAAACAAACCTGAGCCCATTCCCACCGAGTGTCCCCCCCCATACAAAGCAAGCTGCCAAAAGAAAGAAGAAAAAACCTGCACAGTTGCCTATGCTGCGACTAGACAACCCTACAATGGGCTCAAGAAGCAAGCGTATTGACCCTGCTAGCCCAGGAATGGCCACAAGAAGCAAAAGAAGGCTTAGTCTGTGACTTGTTTCCTTGTTTAATTCACCGAAACCTGAACTTGTGGGCAATCTTTTGTGAGACTGATGTGTTTCTGATTGTTTCTATATGGACTTGAACTTGTGTACAATGTTTTGTGGTTGTGCTTGAGTGGGCTTAAACTTGCGTTCGTATGACATGAATTTGATGAGATATTTGTGTTATCTGTTGAGGTCATGCCAAACATAGAGAGGTCATGCCAAAATTTTTACGATAATTGATATGCTTATTCATTCACGAAATAAATAGATGCAAAAAAATAATTAAGCAAAATATGTGGTTGCAGAGGTCATGCAGAAAATAATTGATGCAAAAAATACTAGACTCATTCATACATCAACCTTCGTACAAATCGTTGCATACTAAGATAGCCTAGGGGCAAATCCGACATTTCCCGTGCAATTTGACACTGTTACAAGTCCTTTTAATAGCGAGGTGTCAAATAGGGGATGAAAACTTTCTCGATGTCAAATAGGGAAGAATTCAGTTTCCAGGGCCAAGAAAGGAACGAGTAAGTTTCTCAGTATCAAATAAGGAATTTTCCCCTTTTTTTTCCTCAAGATTTTGAAGATTTCACCCATCCAAATGTGTTCAAGAAGGTTAGACCCTTACTCCTCTCACATTGCACTTTAGTTATGTTAGCTTCTTGTTTTCTCTCTATAGGTCCAAGGGATGAAGAAGAAAAAAAGCCGAAGATAAGGCCTAGAGGGCCACCCCAACGAGGGTTCCGCTACCCGGTTAGCAGACGGGGGTCGAGGGGAAGCCGCATGACAGGGTTTCTGTGGACCGAACAATACGGTCTATATGACTAGGACAACCCTTCAGACAAGTATTCACAAGGGTAGAAGATTTGGAAGCCTGGAGAAATGTGAAGACCGGCCAGTCGGAACCCTAGAAGACAACAGACCTGGACAAAGGTTCGAACAAAGATGGACAAAGGTATGAAGATTGAAGCCCTGCTTGGATTACAAGGGACTGGATAGTACTGATGAGGGACATGACAAATACGCATACGACCAAGGCCCAAGCGAAAGATGGAATTTAAAGCCCAATCCACGTTCAATTTCAATTTATTCGCGAGTCCAGTTCCATGACTGCTGGAGCAAGGCCTCACAAAAATGAACGACCAGGCCACATACGGGCTCCGTTTTGAATGTTCTACATATCAACGGAAAGCTAAGGAGATAAGCTTTCCAACCCAAGTGGTCCAAAATATGTGCTGAGCCATCAGAAATCGTCAAAGAAAGTTGATGACCAGAATCTTCCCAACACCGGTTTGGGGCCTAAAGGCCTTGTACTCCCGAGTTACCCGTGTACGACCGAGACGTGCGACTAGAGGGGTAGGGTGAATAGGAGCACTTGAAAACTTAAAAACACAACCCCCAAGTGGATGCTCTTACAAAGCTCAATAGATACCGAAACTAGGCACTGTCCTACTGAACAGATACGTGCCTAGCAGCGCAAGGGTGCCGTCCACTGTGAGGATACGCACCAATGCAAGAAAACTCAAGATCCGACCAAGAATGACAATGGGGCAACGAATTTTGCAACAACCACCACAAGACACTCACCGCACCGAGGTGCGTCTCACTGACTCATAGCAAGCAAAGAAAATAGTCTTAAAGGGGGAATGCAAAAATCCGAAGCAAAAACACAGCGGAAAAACCAAAATGGGAAAAACACTGCAGCTTCCTGGCAGGACTGGATTGTCCGGTGGCCAACACCGGACTGACAGGTGCAACCGGACTATCCGGTGCTTGCTGCCAGACTGTCCAGTGGCACAGCCCGGGTAGAGCCTCACACTGGACGGTCCGGTGGGCGCTGCCGGACTATCCGGTGGAACCGGATTATCCAGTGGCCTCTGCCGGACTGTCCGGTAGAGTCGCAGATAGGGGGTTTTCCAACCCAAACCAGACCAAATCTTGTCCAATCTTCACAAAATTTTGCATAGGCTATCTGGACCCTATTCCAAAGCTTTTCCCAAAAGATCAACATAAAGTGACCACGGAATCAGCAGGAATTCCAGATCTCGTGAAATGGCAATCTTTGGGCAAGAAAGGGGAAAACACAAAAGATGCTTGCTCGTGGCAATCCAGCAGGATTGAGATGAACTAAGTCATGATCTCCACGTCCTAGCAAGTCCAGAACATCTGCAAGGAAAGGGATTCAAGCTTGGCCACCAAAAACACCCAAAAGCCGAGGATTGAACCCAAAAACCAAAGAGAGAGGGGGAGGAGAAGAACACAAGGTTGCTGCACGAATTTGCTTCGATTAAGTGCCAAGAAGGGTCTAAAGATTCAGCATACAAGCAGAAATTCGTCCCAAGCAATCACCCTCACCTTCCCTCAAGATTTGGAGGCTAAATCCTACTCTAACCTCCCTAACAATAGAGCTCAAAGCTTAAGGACGAAAATCACCAAGTGAAGACTAATCCTAGTAGCCAAGAGTGACTCTAATGACCTGCCTTGGACCTATTTATACCCGAGTGCTATTTAGACAGTTTTGCACTTAGGTCCCTACGACTAGACAAACCCTAAGGACTCACATGAAAGATTACATGATATTTCGGGACGGACGACCACGATGAAGTCTTGATCTTCGTAAGTTCCACGCAAACCTCGGATGTTCTCCACGTGGCCAGAAGTCCAATCCGCGATCCGCCCCTGGTTTTGAAGTCAGAAACCGAGAAACTTTAGGAAGTCTCCGCCTGGGCCGGATTTGGGCATCTTCTCTATCCTGGCGAGTCGTGGCCCAACTCACCAAGGCATGGGTAGCTTGGGTGGCGGTTTTGAGCCGAAGCCACCAAAGCCTCCCTCGCACGCCTTCGCGCCACGCATTTGGGTTGGAGCACCGCGGTGGCGCCCGGCATCCCCTGTCCATCGGGGCAGCCTCGCAGTCCTTCGGAGGACTTACTCCTACCGTCGTCGTGCCGCTCCTCCGTGTACCGAACTCCCATGGACGACAGACGCCGAGCATGCCTCCAGTCCTTCGGAGGACTTCCCTCTACCTCGAGTCCATCGGAAGGCCTCCTGTCCATCGGAGGTCTTGTGCCCAAGTCCTTCTGGGTCTTGCTACTGTTGACAATCACTCATCACTCCAGAGGCAATGGAGCCGATCCATTGGCTCTCAATCTCCCCCTTGATGAGTGCATTGTCAACACCTTCAACCTGAAATAGAACATAGACAAGAGGAAAAGCGTAAAACCGAAAAGAAAGAAGAAAAGAAGAAGAAATTGCTCAAGATGCCCAAAAGCCAAATACAAGCAGAAAAGGGCAAATTGAGACAACAAAAACAAAGCCAAAGATCGACCCCCTAAGACAAGGGAAACCGCTCAATGCAGTCGATCAAACTAAAGCATGACCCTTCAAGAAAGAGGCAAACTGGCTCAACACAGTCATTGCTAAGGCAAAACATCGACTCCTCCAGAAAGAGGCAAAAGGCTCAACGCACCGATGCAAGAGCATGCTAAAAGCTCAAACTCTCCCTCAACTAGATCTCTACAGAGTTCTCCCCCTTGGTCCAACATCTCTCTCTCCTCAAGGGTCAACATCTCTCCCCCTTGTTGACAATGGACACATCAAGGGTTCATAGAACTCAACTCCCCCTAAAATGGACAACTCCCCCTCAAAATATGCCATGAAATGCAGGAAGTGTACCATGAAGAGCTCAGCAGGGATGAAAAGCTAGTAAATACGAGTTCTAGCATATAGAGCAAGTGAGGGCAAGGAAGCATGCAAACAAGCTCAATTGATTCTATCTTATACAGATTAAGAGCATGTTTTTCAGAGTTGTTGAAAACAAAGCATCACCAACATGAAAAGCATCTAGCAAGATAGGCATGAACAGCAAGATGCTATCAAAACATACAACGTGTGCAATAGGCCATAAGCAATTTAGAGACTTGCAGATTTCAAATTTAGCAATTTTTAACTTCTAGCAAATCAGATCATATGCCAGGGGTTATTCACTTGTTTTTGCCACTTCTTACCAACCAATGCCAAGCCTAGGTACAGAAAACCATCAGAAGCTTAAGACAAGGTTTTGGTCATACACAGCCTAGTCCAAGTTCATGCTAAGGTGCAAAGGCAAGATATCTCAAACTATATCAGTGTGACAAGTGAACCCACCTGGATCTTTTCAATTTAGCTCATAGGACACCATTTTGTAAACAACATTAATTCATATTTCAGATTTGGGCATGGTGCCATAAATGCTTAGGCATCAATGTAACAAAGGCATACGACTAGCATATCCAAGCATGAAAAGATAGCATAGCATTCAACATTCCTACACATGCTAGGTAGCCAAGTCAAGTGGTGATCATGGTTTTTGATTTTCATGAAACAAAAATGACTTAGCTCACAAATGATATTAGACAGATTCAAAGAGCTTTGCCAACCATGATCATGCAAGCAACTGTATAATCTAGCACAAGCAAGTACTAACTCGTCATACCAGAAGAGCTCTAGTGCTAGTGTAAGTGAAAAATGCATATGTTACAATGCAATGCATGGTATGATACAAAATGCAAGAAAAGCAAAGAAAAAGCAAAACAAAAACCTAAACTACACCAAGGTTACCCCAACCTAAAAGGGGTAACAAACACCAAGCTCCCCATGCAAGCGAGGAAATATGCTACGGTCTAAGGGCTTGGTGAAGATATCGGCCAACTGGTTCTCAGTCTCTACATGGATCAAGTATATATCTCCCTTCTCATAGTGATCTCTCAAGAAGTGAAACCTCACGTCTATGTGTTTGGTTCTGGAGTGCAGGACAGGGTTCTTAGCTACAGAAATAGCAGAAGTAGAGTCTACTAGGAGAGGTATCTTCCTAAAACTGAGACCAAAGTCGCTCAAGGTGGACTTCATCCAAAGCAGCTGGGAGCAGCAACTAGCAGCAGCAATGTATTCAGCTTCTGTGGTGGAAGTGGCTACGCTAGATTGCTTGCGTGAGGACCAAGAGACAAGAGAAGAACCGAGAAACTGGCAGGTACCGGAAGTAGACTTACGCTCCAGCCGACAACCCACAAAGTCAGCATCCGAATACCCTCTGTGAGAGAGCAACGAAGTTGAAGAGAACCAAAGACCAAGCTCAGGAGTGTATTTCAGGTACCTGAAGATGCGCTTCACCGCTTGACGATGTGATAGCCTTGGTGAGGCCTGAAAACGCGCACAGAGGTAGACCGTGAACTGAATGTTCGGCCTGGTCACCGTCAGGTATAGAATTGAGCCGATCATCTCTCGGTACTCTCTTTGGTCCACCACCTCCCCTTCTTCATCAGCATCAAGAGCCGTCTGTGTTGACATGGGAGTCGCCATGGGCTTGAGATCTCCCTTGTCAAACTTCCTCAGAATGTCCTTCGTGTACTTGGCTTGATGGACGAAGGTTCCTTCTGGGCCTTGCTTGATCTGAAGCCCGAGAAAGAACTGAAGCTCACCCATGAGACTCATCTCGAATTCACTGCTCATCTGTTCAGCAAACTTAGACACCAAAGCGTGAGATGAACCACCAAAGATAATGTCATCAACATATATCTGAACTAGAAGGGTGTCACCGCCATGACTCAACAGAAACAAGGTCTTGTCTACTGAACCCATCACAAAACCAGACTTGAGCACAAAGGCTTTCAACCTAGCATACCAAGCTCTTGGAGCTTGCTTCAGACCATACAGGGCTTTTCTCAACTTATACACCCAGTCTGGAAACTTGGCACTCCCAAATCCAGGAGGTTGTCTCACATATACCTCCTCCTCTATGTAACCGTTTAGAAAGGCTGACTTGACTTCCATCTGCTGCAATTTGAAGCCTTTAGAGGCAGCAAAGGCAAGCAGAATCCTAATAGCCACTAAACGAGCTACAGGAGCAAAGGTTTCCTCATAATCTATCCCCTCCTTCTGACAAAAACCCTGGGCTACCAATCTCGCTTTGTTCCTCACAACCATCCCACCCTCACCCTGTTTGTTCTTGAAAACCCACTTGGTTCCTATAGGGTGGCAGTTTGGTGGAGGTTCAACTAAATCCCAGACATAGTTTCTCTCAAAGTTCTGCAACTCCTCATGCATGGCGTTCACCCAACTAGGATCAGATAATGCATGTGACACATCCCGGGGTTCGAAAGAAGCAACAAATGCGGAGTGACAGAAAAAGGCTAGAGAGTTAACCGAAGAGCGTGTGACATGCTGGTGTAGATCTCCAATCATCCTGTTTGGAGGGTGATCCCGCTGGACCTACCGAGATGGAACAATCTCGGAGGTCACCTCCCCTGCGTCCTCAGCGGGGCAACCTCTGCTCGAGCTTGCGGTCGGGGGAGTGAGGAGGAAGCCGTAGGCAAGGGTCCTCCTTCATCTTCAGAGCTCGTAGTAGAGGGGTCAGGAGCTGTAGCCGGTGTAGTGGCTCCTGCATCACCAGTATCTACTTCGCCTTCCTTATCTTCAAAGATGGGAGCGCCTTCTTTATCATCACCTGAAAGCTCAAATGCTGGGGTTGTGCAAGGCATAGATTCATCAAACGAAACTTCACAGGTCTCAACCACTTGTCTATTGTCAAGGATCCACACTCTATATGCCCTAGAACTAGAGGCGTACCTAAGAAAAATACCATCCAAGTAGCGAGATTCAAATTTGTCCAAATGCCCCCAGTTTTTTAGCACAAAGCATATGCAGCCAAATGCACGCAGGTGCTTGACACTAGGCTGCCTACCAAACCGTAGCTCGTACGAAGTCATCCCTAAGAAAGCTCGTAGGAAGATGCGGTTGGCAATGTAACAGGCCGTATTCATAGCCTCAGCCCAAAAGCATCGCGAAGTCCTATGCTCATCAAGCATCGTCCGCGCCATCTTTACAAGTGTGCGGTTCTTTCGTTCCACAACACCGTTCTGCGGTGGGGTATAAGGAGATGAGAATTGGTGATCAAGACCAAGGTCACGACAAAAGGTTTCGAAACAAGAGTTACGAAATTCTCCGCCATTGTCGCTGCGGATAGACCTCATGGCTTTATAACTCTCATTCCTTAACCTCAAGACCAGACCCCGAACAAAACCAAAAGCTTCATCTTTGAATTCCATGAAGAACACCCACGAATAGCGAGAAAAGTCATCCATAATTACAAGCACATACCACTTCCCACTGACCGACTGTACCCGAGCTGGACCAACCGTGTCCATGTGTAGCAGCTCACCCAAGTAAGAGGTCATCACCTGATTGACAGGTGCATGAGAAGCGGCAACCATCTTGCCATGACGACATGGGTGGCATACTAAGTCCTTTTCTACTTTCAAATTGGGCAATCCTCGGATCAGACCCATCGAGCTCAATCTGGCTAGCAGATCAAAACTCAAATGGCCAAGCCTCCTATGCCACTTCCAAATATCAGCAGAAGGACTAGCAACCAAACACCGAGGAGGGCCAGAAACAGATGCAAGGTCAACCTTAAAAACCTGCCCATAGGGCAAAATCCGATAAACAAGGTTTTCCTTAGCATCAAGGACACAAGAAGAACCCTCCTTAAAACGAACCTCAAACCCTTCCTTGAGAAGTTGTGAAACAAAAACCAAATTGAACCCCAAATTCCTCACCAAAGCAACTTCTCTCAGGGAAAGCTTGCCAGAAAGAGCAACAGAACCAACACCCAACACTTTACCTTGACCATTATCCCCGAATGTGATGTACTCCTTGGTGCTCACGGGGTTGAGGCTAGAGAACCATCTGCGGTGCCCTGTCATGTGCCTAGAGCAGCCGGAGTCCATGATCCATTTGTCCTCCAGGCCTCGATCCTACAAAATCAAGGAAAGCGAGAGTGAGCAAACAGTCCGGCACTGGGGTTAGTGTAACTGCTGAGCCAGTGCTGAGCCATCTACTCAAAAGTGGGGTAAGCACAGTCAAAGTAAGCATCACTTCTACCTGGGTACCCACGACCTCTAAAGCATGAGCTCTCAAACCCTCTACCTCCAAAGCCTCGGTCAGAAGATCCATAGCCGCGCTGAAAACAACTAGGAGCTTGACCGGGAAAGCGTCTCTCTCCACTTAGAGCACGGGCCAGAAAGCCACCTCCTCTCTCACCAGCAAAGCGGTCTCTCATCTCACCGCAATGGGGAGGACCCTGCCTATCACCCTGATAGAACTGATCCTAGTTCCCCCAGGCTCTCTCCTGCCTCTCAACTCGCTTCCTCCTGAAGCAAAACTCCTCCAAGTGGCAATTCCGCTAGCAAAAGTCACAGTGGTAGACAGGCCTCTTGGGAGTGGGGTTAGGCTGAGCCTTGGGCTTAGGTGGAGTAGCCTTGAGTGGAATAGGCTGCTGGACTCTCTCCTTGCTCACTGGAGTCTTGAGAATCTCAATCACTACCCTGTCCAGCTTAGCCTATGAGGGCTTGGGCGTCCAGAACTGCTTCTTTGGGGCAGCCTTAGGAGGCTCATGGTAAACCCCATCAACAGTAGGGCTAGGCTGAGGGGAGTCAGTCTTAAGCTTAATTGGGGAACTCTTCTTCTCACCCGAAGTACTGCACTCTCCTAACCCAAATCCACTCATGTCACCCTCAGCTCTCTTGGTGCTCTCCAAGATCATCCTAAGTTGGGGCTCTCTAGCATACATCCAACTGAGCACCTCTTTCAACCGGTTGTTCTCATCAACCAAAGTCTGTTTCTCCTCTCTCAGATCCTCCACAACTAAAGTCTAGACAGCACAAGTGGGGTAGTCTAGAGAGGGAATAGGGAAAGCAGACTTCTCTAACTTCTTAATGGTGGCATCCCTATCCACCAACATCAACCTCAGAGTGAGACAGTTCTCACAAGTGTCAGGCAGTGCTGAAAGCACCTCAAGGTCAGCTCTCAACTGCACAAGCTCACTCTCCAAGGTAGGACAAACCATGCACGCACCCAAAAGTGTGGGTCTAGTCCTAATCTCCTCCAACTCACTTTCAGCTCAGCTATGTCAATAGCTAGGTGGGGGCACATCTCACACTCAGGCACATCACTCAAAATAGTCTCATCCAGTTTAGACTGGAGCTTGCCTAACTCTACCTTCAGCCTATCCATCTCCTCTACCTGATGAGCATACTTACTCTTCTGCTCACAGAGATCTCTCATCAAAGTCTCACAGGTAGGGCACTCAAGCTTACTAGGCTGGGCTGGCATACTCTTCAACCTCTCTATCTTAGCTACAGCATCAGCCAACTTGGCTTTCTGCTTCTGTAGCTTCTTGGCTGCCTTCTCCAACAACCTATCCTGGGCTTTCAACTCACGACTATTTGCCTCCAACATCTCAAGAATTTCATCTTGCTCAGGAGTTACCTCTTCATCGGAGGAGTCATTGTCGTTGCCCTTGTCGTCCTTGTCCTCAACCGCCATGGAGCAAAAGGATCTCCGGTGCATCTTGTGCTTGCACTTGGACTTGGTGGAGATAAAGCAGAGTCCAGCTGGACCGCCTTGGTCCCTCCTCTTGTCCCACTTGGTAACGATCTCCTCATCGCTTGAGCTTGACGAAGACGAGGAGGAAGACGATTCACCGCACAGACCACCAAGCTCGGCGAAGAAGGCCTTGTCATGCTTCCGATTGTCCTTCTGGTAGCTCTTGAAAGCCTTCCAGAAGTTCTTGATCTTGCCGGAGCGGTGCTTGGTGTGGTCACACTGTTGACGCGGCTTATGTACGAAAATTATACATCATTTTATATGGTTTTTCATTGATTTTATGCGTCAACTATATCTTTCTCTAACATTTATCACCGATAATTGTGGATTGTGCAATATTGTCTTGGAAATATGCTACATGTGATTTTTATAGGTTTTAGATCAATTTTTCGCGAAATTCACCATGGTCCACTTCGAGTAAGATAAGACCGCTAGATGACATGGATTGAAGATGAAGAACAAGGAAGACTTGGTGTACTCATAGCCCCTCTGTGTGGATCAAGGCTTCCTAATCAGAAGATTCAATAAAGTGTCAAGAGCTACAAGAAAATGAAGATATGTATTCATTAAAGATGTCAAATATGTCAAAGGCTAGAAGAATCCGTCAAAGCTCGGCCCATTACGAAGATTCCAGAAGCTCAAGAGTCCGGAAGACTCCGCACAAATATTTCTTAGGCGGCAAGCAACATCCCCGCGAAAGATGGAAGGAAACGGATGAAGGAAGGGCTGAGGTCGGCCGACCTTAGGCCTTCTGGTCGGCCGACCCCACCCAATCGTGGGTCGGTTTCCGATTCCTTTTCTCCCATGTCTTCTCCAGACTATATAAAGCGAGTCTAGGCCCCGAGTCGAGGCATCCAATTCATTATCAAGGCGACAAGATGTAGAGAAGAGGGACAACAACTAGAGGAGAGCTGAGGGTCGAGATTCTAGGCTAGGATTAGAGTTCTTCTAGTTCGTAGAGGTGATTAGAGGCCTTGCATGGTGCTCTAATTACCTAGCTCCAGAGGTCTAATTGTATCAGCAAGGGAGGTATGGCCATGGTTGTAAGTATGATACAATTTATTAATGAAAGCATTGTTCTTGTCTAATTATCATGTTCTTGTTCTAATTATGCATGTTCTAGCTCTAATTAGATTTAGATCTAGATGCTTGTTGATTAGACCATGTCTTTAAGGGTTATATTCATCTAGCGTTCTTGATTGTTGATCTAGCCTACTAATGATATAGTTGTATGTCTAGTTCTTTTGATCATGGAGATTAGATGGTTCTAGTTGTGCTAATTATATTATTAGACCATATAAGGTAGTTGGAAGCTAGTTCTCTGATTACGTGCCTGTTGAAAGCTTTTCGTCAATTACCTGGTTACCAGTGACAGTGGAGCCTGGGGAAAGGTTAAGCCGATCTAGGGGGTTAGGTTGATTGATCTTGATTTAATTATGCTGTGATGAATATGCTTGAACATGCTTGTCTGCCTTGAGCTACTTGTTATCTCGTTGATTTTATCTATTTGTGGTACCCTTACCATGCTTGTTTTGGATCCAATTAGAGCTTGATTAGAATCTAGTTAATACCCCTTAATTGGTGTTGTAGTTCTGTTCTAATTGTTTATCTTATATATTAAGTATAGTTTAGACGTAGATTAGACATAGTTTAGAGCTAGTTTAGAGGTAGATTAGAGCCTTGCTTTTTATCTTTACTTTTCCATAAACTCTTGTTAATTAGTTCTCAATTAGTTCGTTTCCTAGATTGACAAAACCCATGATACTCATCCTGGGGAAACGCTACCACGATACTGTCGCTTGCAGTATAAGGTTTGGCGTGCTTAATTGCCGTCAACACACGCTTGCCGTAGTCGTGCTTGCCGGAGTGGTACTTGTTGGAGTCGCGGGAGTGGCTCTTGCCCTTCTTGTAGTAGTCGTTCTGCTTGTTCGGACATTCAGCGATGAAGTGGCCGACCTCTCCGCACTCGAAGCACTTGGGCCTCTCGCACCTCTTCATGCTCATCCGGTTGTCATAAGTGCACTGAAAGCGGCTAGACACCAGGCAAAGCTCATCATCCCCAAGTGACGCCAACTGCTCCTATGTAACAGAAATAAGAGCAGAAAACGAAAAGTTGTGAAGCTAGGGGTTAGGAATGGCCTCACTGGAGGGAGAAGCCAAGGCCATGAGAGCCAATGGACCGGCTCCATTGCCTCTAGAGTGATGAGTGATTGTCAACAGTAGCAAGACCCAGAAGGACTTGGGCACAAGACCTCCGATGGACAGGAGGCCCTCCGATGGACTGGAGGTAGAGGGAAGTCCTCCGAAGGACTGGAGGCACACTTGGCGTCTGTCGGCCATGGGAGTTCGGTATACAGAGGAGCGGCACGACGACGGCAGGAGTAAGTCCTCCGAAGGACTGCGAGGCTACCCCGATGGACAGGGGATGCCGGGCGCCACCGCGGTGCTCCAACCCGAATGCGTGGCGCGAAGGCGTGCGAGGGAGGCTTTGGCGGCTTCGGCTCAAAACCGTCACCCAAGCTACCCAAGCCTTGGTGAGTTGGGCCACGACTCGCCAAGATAGAGAAGATGGGCCAAATCCGGCCCAGGCGGAGACTTCCTAAAGTTTCCCGGTTTCTGACTTGAAAACCGGGGGCGGATCGCGGATTGGACTACTGGCCACGTGGAGAGCATCCGAGGATTGCATGGAACTTACGAAGATCAAGATTCCATCGTGGTCGTTCGTCCCGAAATATCCTGTAATCTTTCGTTTGAGTCCTTAGGGTTTGTCTAGCTGTAGGGACCTAAGTGCAAAACTGTCTAAATAGCACTCGGGTATAAATAGGTTGAGTGTAGGTCATTAGAAGGCCTCTTGGCTGCTAGGATTAGTTCTCACTTGGTGATTTTCGTCCTTAAGCTTTGAGCTCCATTGTTAGAGAGGTCAGAGTAGGATTTAGCCTCTTAATCTTGAGGGAAGGTGAGGGTGGTTGCTTGGGACGAATTTCGGCTTGTATGCTGAATCTTTAGACCCATCTTGGGCACTTAATCGCAGCAAATTCGTGCAGCAACATTGTGTTCTTCTCCTCCCCCTCTCACTTTGGTTTTTTGGTTCAATCCTTGCCTTTTTGGGTGTTTTTGTTGGGCAAGCTTGAATCCCTTTCCTTGCTGATGTTCTGGACTTGCTAGGACGTGGAGATCATGACTTAGTTCATCTCAATCCTGCTAGATTGCCACGAGCAAGCCTCTTTGGTGTTTTCCCCTTTCTTGCCCAAGAATGGAGATTTTACCAGATCTGAAATTCCCGTTGATTCTGTGGTTACCTTGAGCTGATCTGTTGGGAATAACTTTGAAATAGGGTCCAGATAACCTGTGCTGAATTTCGTGAAGTTTGGACAAGGTTTGATCAAGTTTGGATTTGAAATCATCTTTTCTACGACCCTACCGGACCATCCGGCAGAGGCCACCGGACAATCCGGTCCGGCAGCGCCCACCGGACAGTCCGGCGTGAGGTGTTGTCCGGACAGTGCCACCGGACAGTCCGGCGTCAAGCACCGGATAGTCCGGTCGCATCAGACAATCCGGTGTTGGCCACCGGACAGTCCGGTCCTGTCAGGAAGCTGCTGTGTTCTTCCCAGGTTGGTTTTTCCGCTGTGATTTTGCTGCTGATTTTCGCATTCCTCCCTTAAGACCATTCTCTTTGCTTACTGTAAGACAGTGAGACACACCTAGGTGTGGTGAGTGTCTTGTGGCGGATATTGCAAAATCCGTTGCTCTGCTGTCACTCTTGTTCGGATCTTGAGTTTTCTTGCATTGGTGCGTATCCTCACAGTGGACGGCACCCTTGCACTACTAGGCACATATCTGTTCAGTGGACAGTGCTTAGTTTCTGGTTTCACTTGGGGGTTTGTGATTTTGTGATTTCAAGTGCTCCTATTCACCCCCCCCCCCTCTAGTCGCACGTCTCGGTCCTACAATTGGTATCAGAGCCGGTTAGGTTTCTTCATACCTTTACCGGTGAGAAACCAGTAGCTACTATGACTCACTCTGGGAACATTCCGGTTCTTGGTTCCGATGGCTACTCCTACTGGAAGGGTAGGATGAGAGCTTTCTTGCTTAGCCAGGGCCAGGACATATGGGATGCTACTCAGAGTGCGAACTTTGTTGTGCTTCCAGTTGCCCAGCGCACTACTCCAGCGATTGTGGCTCAGTATGAGGCGAACGCCAAAGCTGTTAACTTTCTCTTCTCAGGACTTGGTCCAGTTGATTATGAGAAAGTGAGCCATCTTGAGACTGCCCGTCAGATCTGGTCCCTGCTGAGTGCACACCATGAGGGCACTGCTACCATCAAGGGGCGTCTCGTTGAGACTTACAGGCGCGAGTATGAAAATTTCGTTCAGAAGCCTGGTGAGTCCATTGATGACTTGTTTGGTCGTTTTCAATCGATCATCAACAAGTTGTGCGTTAACTCTAGCCCTGAGAGGATCCCATACACCGACCATCAGCAGGCTATCAAGTTGCTGTATGCGTTGGACAGGAAGGTATGGGAGATCAAGGTTAACTCGATCATCGAGTCTGAGGACTATGACACAATTGGAGTTGAGACTCTTTACAGTAAGCTCAAGGCCACAGAGGTGGATTACAAGTTGAGAGACTCTCTCGTTTGTATTGGCTCCAAGAGCTTGGCCTTGGCTTCTCCCTCCAGTGAGGCCATTTCTAACCCCCAGCTTCACAACTTTTCGTTTTCTGCTCTTATGTCTGTTACAGAGGAGCAGTTGGCGTCACTTGGGGATGATGAGCTTTGTCTGGTGTCTAGCCGCTTTCAGCGCGCCTATGACAACCGGATGAGCAAGAAGAGGGGCAAGAGGCCCAAGTGCTTCGAGTGCGGAGAGGTTGGCCACTTCATTGCCGAATGCCCAAACAAGCAGAACGACTACTACAAGAAGGGCAAGAAACACTCCCGCGACTCCAACAAGTACCACTCCGGCAAGCGTGACCACACCAAGCACCGCTCCAGCAAGATCAAGAACTTCCGGAAGGCTTTCAAGAGCTACCAGAAGGACAACCGGAAGCGGGACAAGGCCTTCTTCGCCGAGCTTGGTGGTATGTGTGGCGGATCGTCTTCCTCCTCTTCGTCTTCGTCGAGCTCAAGCGATGAGGAGATCGTCACCAAGCGGGACAAGAGGAGGGACCAAGGCGGTCTAGCCGGACTCTGTTTCGTCTCCACCAAGTCCAAGCGCAAGCACAAGATGCACCAGAGATCCTTTTGCTCCATGGCGCTTGAGGACAAGGACGACAAGGGCAACGACAACGACTCATCCGATGAAGAGGTAACTCCTGAGCAAGCTGAAATTCTTGAGATGTTGGAGTCAAATAGTCGTGAGTTGAAAGCCCAGGATAGGTTGTTGGAGAAGGCAGCCAAGAAGTTGCAGAAGCAGAAAGCCAAGTTGGCTGATGCTTTAGCTGAGATAGAGAGGCTGAAGAGTGTGTCAGCCCAGCCTAGTGAGACTGAGTGTCCTACCTGTGAGACTTTGATGAGAGATCTTTGTGAGCAGAAGAGCAAGTTTGCTCATCAGGTAGAGGAGATGGATAGGCTAAAGGTAGAGTTAGGCAAGCTCCAGTCAAAACTGGATGAGCCTATTTTAAGTGATGTGACTGAGTGTGAGATGTGTCCCCACCTCGCTGTTGACATAGCTGAGTTGAAGGTGAAGTGTGAGGGACAACTCAAGGAGTTGGAGGAGCTTAGGGCTAGACCCACGCTTTTGGGTGCGTGCATGGTTTGTCCTACTTTGGAGAGTGAGCTTGTGCAGCTGAGAGCTGACCTTTAGATGCTTTTAGCATCCCCTGACACTTGTGAGAACTGTCTCACTCTGAGGTTGATGTTGGTGGATAGGGATGCCACCATTAAGAAGTTAGAGAAGTCTGCTTTCTCTATTCCCTCTCTACACTGCCCTACTTGTGCTGATCAGACTTTAGTTCTGAAGGATCTGAGAGAGGAGAAACAGATTTTGGTTGATGAGAACAACCGTTTGAGAGAGGTGCTCAGTTGGATGTATGCTAGAGAGCCCCAACTTAGGATGATCTTGGAGAGCACCAAGAGAGCTGAGGGTGATATGAGTGGACTTGGGTTAGGAGAGAGTAGTACTTCGGGTGAGAAGTAGAGTTCCCCAATTAAGCTTAAGACTGCCTCTCCTCAACCTAGCCCTACTGTTGATGGGGTTTACCATGAGCCTCTTAAGGCTGCCCCAAAGAAGCAGTTCTGGACACCCAAGCCCTCACAGGCTAAGCTGGACAGAGTAGTGACTGAGATTCTCAAGCCTCCAGTGAGCAAAGAGAGAGTCCATCAGCCTGTTCCACCCAAGGCCACTCCACCTAAGCCTAAGGCTCAGCCTAAACCCACTCCCAAGAGGCTTGTCTACCACTGTGACTTTTGCCAGCGGAGTGACCACTTGGAGGAGTTTTGCTTCAGGAGGAAGCGAGTTGAGAGGCAGGAGAGAGCCTGGGGGAACCAGGATCAGTTCTACCAGGGTGGTAGGCAGGATCTTCCCCGTCGCGGTGAGCTGAGTGACCGCTTTGCTGGTGAGAGAGGAGGCAGTTTTCAGGCCCGTGTTCCTAGCGGAGAGAGACGCTTTTCCGGTTGAGCTCCTAGTCGTTTTCAGCGCGACTATGGTTTTTCTGACCGAGGCTTTGGAGGTAGAGGGTTTGAGAGCTCACGTTTTAGAGGTCGTGGGTACCCAGGTAGACATGATGCTTACCTTGACTGTGTTTACCCCACTTTTGAGCAGATGGCTCGGAACTGGTTCAGCGATTACACTAACCCCAGTGCCGGACCATTTGCTTACTCTCGCTTTCCTTGATTTTGCAGGATCGAGGCCTGGAGGACATATGGATCATGGACTCTGGTTGCTCTAGGCACATGACAGGGCACCGCAGATGGTTCTCCAGCCTCAACCCCGTGAGCACCAAGGAGTACATCACATTCGGGGATAATGGTCAAGGTAAAGTGTTGGGTGTTGGTTCTGTTGCACTTTCTAGCAAGCTTTCCCTGAGAGAAGTTGCTTTGGTGAGGAATTTGGGGTTCAATTTGGTCTGCGTCTCGCAACTTCTCAAGGAAGGGTTTGAGGTTCGTTTTAAGGAGGGTTCCTCTTGTGTGCTTGATGCTAAGGAAAACCTTGTTTGTCAGATTTTGCCCTATGGGCAGGTTTTTAAGGTTGACCTTGCATCTGTTTCTGGACCTCCTCGGTGTTTGGTTGCTAGTCCTTCTGCTGATATTTGGAAGTGGCAAAGGAGGCTTGGCCATTTGAGTTTTGATCTGCTAGTCAGGTTGAGCTCAATGGATCTGATCCGAGGATTGCCCAATTTGAAAGCAGAAAAGGACTTAGTATGCCACCCCTGTCGTCATGGCAAGATGGTTGCCGCTTCTCAAGCACCTATCAATCAGGTGATGACCTCTTACTCGGGTGAGCTGCTACATATGGACACAGTTGGTCCTGCTCGAGTACAGTCGGTCAGTGGGAAGTGGTATGTGCTTGTAGTTGTGGATGACTTTTCTCGCTATTCGTGGGTGTTCTTCATGGAATTCAAAGATGAAGCTTTTGGTTTTGTTCGGGATCTGGTCTTGAGGTTAAGGAATGAGAGTCATAAAGCCATGAGGGCTATCCGCAGCGACAATGGCGGAGAATTTCGTAACTCTCGTTTCGAAACCTTTTGTCGTGACCTTGGTCTTGATCACCAATTCTCATCTCCTTATACCCCACCGCAGAACGGTGTTGTGGAACGAAAGAACCGCACACTTGTAGAGATGGCGCGGACGATGCTTGATGGGCATAGGACTCCGCGACGCTTTTGGGCTGAGGCTATGAATACGGCCTGTTACATTGCCAACCGTATCTTTCTACGGGCTTTCTTGGGAAAGACTTCGTATGAGCTACGGTTTGGCAGGCAGCCTAGCGTCAAGCACCTACGTGCATTTGGCTGTAGATGCTTTGTGCTCAAAAAGGGGGGGCATTTGGACAAATTTGAATCTCGCTGCTTGGATGGTATTTTTCTTGGATACGCCTCTAGCTATAGGGCATATAGAGTGTGGATCCTTGATACTAGACAAGTGGTTGAGACCTGTGAAGTTTCCTTTGATGAATCTATGCCTTGCACAACCCCCGCATTTGAGCTTTCAGGTGATGATGAAGAAGGCGCTCCCATCTTTGAAGATGAGGAAGGCGAAGTAGATGCTGGTGATGCAGGAGCCACTGCACCGGCTGCAGCTCCTGCCCCCTCTGCTACGAGCTCTGAAGATGAAGGAGGACCCTTGCCTACGTGTTCCTCCTCACTCCCCCGACCACAAGCTCGAGCAGAGATTGGCCCCGCTGAGGACGCAGGGGAGGTGACCTCTGAGATTGTTCCATCTCGGCAGGTCCAGCGGGATCACCCTCCAAACAGGATGATTGGAGACCTACACCAGCGTGTCACACGTTCTTCGGTTAACTCTCTGGCCTTTTTCTGTCACTCCGCATTTGTTGCTTCTTTCGAACCCCGGGATGTGTCACATGCATTATCTGATCCTAGTTGGGTGAACGCCATGCATGAGGAGTTGGAAAACTTTGAGAGAAACCATGTCTGGGATTTAGTTGAACCTCCACCAAACTGCCACCCTATAGGAACCAAGTGGGTTTTCAAGAACAAACAGGGTGAGGATGGGATGGTTGTGAGGAACAAAGCGAGATTGGTAGCCCAGGGTTTCTGTCAGAAGGAGGGGATAGATTATGAGGAAACCTTTGCTCCTGTAGCTCGTTTAGAGGCTATTAGGATTTTGCTTGCCTTTGCTGCCTCTAAAGGCTTCAAATTGCAGCAGATGGATGTCAAGTCAGCCTTTCTAGACGGTTACATAGAGGAGGAGGTTTATGTGAGACAACCTCCTGGCTTTGAGAGTGCCAAGTTTCCAGACCGGGTGTATAAGTTGAGAAAAGCCTTGTATGGTCTGAAGCAAGCCCCAAGAGCTTGGTATGCTAGGTTGAAAGCTTTTCTGCTCAAGTCTGGTTTTGTGATGGGTTCAGTAGACAAGACCTTGTTTTTTTGAGTCGTGGCGGTGACACCCTTCTAGTTCAGATATATGTTGATGACATTATCTTTGGTGGTTCATCTCACGCTTTGGTGTCTAAGTTTGCTGAACAGATGAGCAGTGAATTCGAGATGAGTCTCATGGGTGAGCTTCAGTTCTTTCTCGGGCTTCAGATTAAGCAAGGCCCAAAAGGAACCTTCGTCCGTCAAGCCAAGTACACGAAGGACATTATGAGGAAGTTTGACAAGGGAGATCTCAAGCCCATGGCGACTCCCATGTCAACACAGACGGCTCTTGATGCAGATGAAGAAGGGGAGGTGGTGGACCAAAGGGAGTATCGAGGGATGATCGGCTCACTTCTGTACCTGACGGCGACCAGGCCGGACATTCAGTTCGTGGTTTGCCTCTGTGCACGTTTTCAGGCCTCACCAAGGCTATCACATCGTCAAGCGGTGAAGCGCATCTTCAGGTACCTGAAATACACTCCTGAGCTTGGACTTTGGTTCTCTTCAGCTTCGTTGCTCTCTCTTAGAGTGTATTCGGATGCTGACTTTGCGGGTTGTCGGCTGGAGCGCAAGTCTACTTCCGGCACCTGCCAGTTTCTCGGTTCTTCCCTTGTTTCTTGGTCCCCACGCAAGCAATCTAGCGTAGCCACTTCCACCACAGAAGCTGAATACATTGCTGCTGCTAGTTGCTGCTCCCAGCTGCTTTGGACGAAGTCCACCTTGAGCGACTTTGGTCTCAGTTTTAAGAAGATCCCTCTCCTAGTTGACTCTACTTCTGCTATTTCTGTAGCTAAGAACCCCGTCCTGCACTCTAGAACCAAACACATAGACGTGAGGTTTCACTTCTTGAGAGATCATTATGAGAAGGGAGATATAGATTTGATCCATGTAGAAACTGAGAACCAGTTGGCAGATATCTTTACCAAGCCCTTAGACCTGAGCAGTTTTGCTCACTTGTGTGGGGAGCTTGGTGTTTGTTATCCCTTTTAGGTTGGGGTAACTTTGGTATAGTTTAGCTTTTGCTTTGCTTTTTCTTTCTTTTCTTTCTTTGTTTCTCTTTGCTTCTCTTGCATTTTGTCCCATACCATGCATTGCATTGTAACATATGCATTTCAATTTCACTAGCACTAGAGCTCTTCTGGTATGACAAGTTAGTACTTGCTTGTGCTAGATTGTACAGTTGCTTGCATGATCATGGTTGGCTAAGCTCCTTGAATCTGTCTAATATCTTTTGTGAGCTCAGTCACTTTTGTTTCTTCAAAATCAAAAACCATGATCACCACTTGACTTGGCTACCTAGCATGTGTAGGAATGTTGAATGCTATGCTATCTTTTCATGCTTGGATATGCTAGTCGTATGCCTGTGTTACACTGATGCCTAAGCATTTATGACACCTTGTTCTAATCTAAAATCTGAATGAATGTGGCTTACAAGTGGTGTCCTATGAGCTAAATTGCAAAGATCCAGGAGGGTTTACTTGTCACACTGATCTAGTTTGAGATAGCTTGCCTTTGCACCTTGGCTTGAACTTGGACTAGGCTGTGTATGACCAAAACCTTGTCTTAAGCTTCTGATGGTTTTCTGAACCTAGGCTTGGCATTGGTTGGTAAGAAGTGGCAACGACAAGTGAATAACCCCTGGCACATAATTTGATTTGCTTGAAGTTCAAAATTGCTAAGTTTGATATCTGCAAGTCTCAAATTTGCTTATGGCCTGTTGTAGATGCCTTGGTTGAGAGTAGCACACCTTGTATGTTTTGCTAGCATCTTGCTGTTCATGCCTACCTTGCTAGATGCTATTCATGTTGGTGATGCTCCTTTTTCAACAACTCTGAAAAACATGCTCCTGATCTGTATAAGATAGATTCAATTGAGCTTGTTTTGCATGCTACCTTGCCCTCACTTGCTCTGTATGCTAGAACTTGTATTTACTAGCTTTTCATCCCTGCTGTGCTCTTCATGGTACACTTCCTGCATTTCATGGCATATTTTGAGGGGGCGTTGTCCACTTCAGGGGGAGTTGAGTTCTATGACCCTTGATGTGTCCATTGTCAACAAGGGGGAGAGATTGTACCATGGGGGAGGACTCTGTAGAGGTCTAGTTGAGGGGGAGATTGAGTTTTTAGCATGCTCTTGCATCGGTGCGTTGAGCCTTTTTGCCTCTTTCTGGAGGAGCCGATGCTTTTGCCTTAGCATGACTGTGTTGAGCCAGTTTGCCTCTTTCTTGAGGGGTCATGCTTTAGTTTGATCGACTGCGTTGAGCGGCTTCCCTTGTCTTAGGGGGTCGATCTTTGGCTTTGTTTTTGTTGTAGTCTCAATTTGCCCTTTTCTGCCAGTATTTGGTCTTTGGGCATCTTGAGCAACTTCTTCTTTTTCTTCTTTCTTTTCGGTTTTACGCTTTTCTTTTGTCTTTGTTCTATTTCAGGTTACAGGTTGAAGGTGTTGACAATGCACTCATCAAGGGGGAGATTGAGAGCCAATGGACCGGCTCCATTGCCTCTGGAGTGATGAGTGATTGTCAACAGTAGCAAGACCCAGAAGGACTTGGGCACAAGACCTCCGATGGACAGGAGGCCCTCCAATGGACTGGAGGTAGATGGAAGCCCTGCGAAGGACTGGAGGCATGCTCGACGTCGGTCGGCCATGGGAGTTTGGTACACAGAGGAGCGGCACGGCGACTGCACGAGTAAGACCTCCGAAGGATTCCAAGGTGACCCCGATGGACTAGGGATGCCGGGTGCCACCGCGGTGCTCCAGCCTGAGTACATGGCGCAAAGACGGGCGAGGGCATTGGCGCAATCGCTCAAATCCGCCACCCAACCACCAAGTTACCAGACTTGGCGAATGGGCTCGTTCTCGCCGAGATAGAGTGGAGTGGGCGGTTCCAGGCTCAAGAAGGAAACCCTAAAGTTTCCCGGTTTCTAACTTCAAAACCGGGGGTCGATCGGCGAATTTGGACTACAGACCGCGTGGACATCATCCGGGAGGTAGCTTGTAGGCAAAGAAGATCAAGACTCCATCGCGGTCGTTTGTCTCCGGGAAAGTCGAGTCTTTTCCGTTTTGGCCCCTACGGGCGTTTCTCTAATATAGGGGTCTTAGTGTAAAATGTGTCGATTAGGCCAGGGCTATAAATACCTAAGTGGCTGGTCATTTAGGTGACTCTTCCACCTCTAGAAACCCTAGGCTTAGTCTCCAACCAACCAAGTGCTTAGAGAGCAAATCGGGTGCTTAGCTTAGGATTTGAGAGGCAACTAGGCTAGTACTTTGCATTAGTGGGAGGATGAAGGGTGGTAGGCTGAGTTGAGCCTTGTAAGAACTCATTTCCTCATCTAATCAAGGCAAGATTCGTCCTATTTTCGTGCTCATGTGTGTAGCCATCTTTCTTCCCCCTTTCTAGTTGGTTTTTGGATGGAACTCAAGGGTTTTTGGTGATTTGTGTTGCCCATGAGTTAATCCTATTCTTTTGGCTCTTTTGGACTTGCTAGGACGTGGAGATTATGACTTAGTCCATCTCAATCCTGCTGGATTGCCATGAGCAAGCTTCCTTTGAGTTTTCCCCTTTCTTGCCCAAAGATTGCCATCTCACGAGATCTGAAATTCCCGCTGATCCCTTGGTCACTTTGCCTTCATCTTTTGGGAAAAGCTTTGGAATAGGGTCCAGATAGCCTGTGCAAAATTTCGTGAAGATTGGACAAGCTTTTGTTAGGTTTCGGTTGGAAAACCCCATGTCTGCGACTCTCCCGAACAATCCAGCAGAGGCCACCGGCAGTCCGATGTTGGGCTGTGGCCGGGCCATCCCACCGGACAGTCCGGTAGAGGAGACTAGACTATCCTATGACACCGGACAGTCCGGCCCAAGCAGGGTAGCTGCTGTGTTTTTGCTGATTGCCTTTTCTGATGTGTTTTTGCTTTGGATCTTT
This sequence comes from Paspalum vaginatum, assembly GCA_030272315.1. Classification (NCBI taxonomy): domain Eukaryota; kingdom Viridiplantae; phylum Streptophyta; class Magnoliopsida; order Poales; family Poaceae; genus Paspalum; species Paspalum vaginatum. Next base: position 28,868,880 of record CM059018.1, on the reverse strand, counting down.
GCATTCCCCACTTCCAAACTATTCTCTTTGCTTGCTATGAGTCAGTGAGACACACTTTGGTACGGTGAGTGTCGTGTGGCGAATTTTGCAAAGTTCATTGCCTCGGTGCCCTCTTTGAGTCGGATCTCAGTTTTTCTCGCATTGGTGCGTATCCTCTCAGTGGACGGCACCCTTGCACTACTAGACACGTACCTGTTCAGTGGACGGTGTCTATTTCTTCTCTTTAGCACCAGTTTCGGGGAGTTGTGAATTTGAGTTTTAAAGTACTCCTATTCACCCCCCCCCCCGCACGTCTCAGTCCTACAATTGGTATCAGAACTAGGTTAGGTTTCTTCATACCTTTACCGGTGAGAAACCAGTAGGGACTATGGCGCATTCTGGGAAGGTTTCGGTTCTCGGCTCAGATGGCTGTCCCTACTGGAAGGGTAGGATGAAAGCTTTCTTGCTATACAGAGTATGACTTTCACGGTGCTCCCCATTGCCGAGCGTACCACACTAGCGCTCGTTGCTCAGCATGAGGCGAACTACAAGGAGGTGAACTTTCTCTTCTCTAGACTTGGTTCGGCGAACTATGAGAGGGTAAACCACCTTAGTACTGCCCGTGAGGTCTAGTCCCTACTCAGTGCACACCATGATGAGATGGTGATAGTTAAGGGTCGGCTTGTTGAGACTTACCGGCGCGAGTATGAGAACTTTGTTCAGAAGCTGGGAGACTCTATCGATGCCTTGTTTGGTCATTTTCAGTCGATCATCAACAAGCTTCGTGTCAACTCTGCTCCCAATCCTCTCCCATACTCTGACCATCAGCAGGCTATCAAGCTACTGTATTCCTTGGACAGAAATGTGTGGGAGATCAAGAAGAACTCCATTCTTGAGTCGGCAAGGTATGACACCTTGGGAGTTGAGGAGCTTTACAGCAAGCTCAAGGCCACAGAGGTTGATTACCAGATGATAGATATGCTCACAGGTACCGGCTCCAAGAGCCTGGCCTTGGCTTCCAACTCCAAGGAAGTTACAACTAACCTCCCCCCACTTCACTGTTTTTCGTTCTCTGCTTTGATGTCCGTAACAGAGGATCAGTTGGCGTCACTTGGGGACGATGAGCTTTGCCTGGTGTCTAGTCGCTTTCAGCGCACCTATGACAACCGGATGAGCAAGAAGAGGGGCGAGAAGCCCAAGTGCTTTGAGTGCGGAGAGGTTAGGCCACTTCATCGCTGAGTGCCCGAACAAGCAAAACCGACTACTACAAGAAGGGCAAGAACCACTCCTGCAACTTCGGCAAGCACCGCTCTAGCAAGCACGACTACGGCAAGTGAGACCACACCAAGCACCGCTCCGGCAAGATCAAGAACTTCAGCAAGGCTTTCAAGAGCTACCAGAAGGACAACCGAAAGTGGGACAAGGCCTTCTTCGCCGAGTTTGTTAGTCTTTGCAGCGGATCATCTACCTCCTCCTCCTCGTCTTCTTCAAGCTCAAGCAATGAGGAGATCGTCACCAAGTAGGACAAGAGGAGGGACCAAGGCAAGTCCAGCTGGCCTCTGCTTTGTCTCCACAAAGTCCAAGCGCAAGCACAAGGTGAACCAGAGATCGTTTTGCTCCATGGCGCTTGAGGACAAGGACGACAAGGGCAACGACAACGACTCCTCCAATGAAGAGGTAACTCCTGGGCAAGCTGAGATCCTTGATATGCTGGAGAGGAATAGTCGTGAGTTGAAAGCCTAGGATAAGTTATTGGAGAAGGCACCCAAGAACCTGCAGAAGCAGAAAGCTAAGCTTGCTGATGCTTTGGCTGAAATTGAGCAGCTGAAGAGTGTGCAAGCCCAGCCGAGTGACATGGAGTGCCCTACTTGTGAGTCCCTCATGAGTGAGCTTTGTGAGCAGAAGAGCAAGTTTGCTCATCAGGTAGAGGAGATGGATAGGCTGAAGTTTGAGTTTGGCAAGCTCCAGTCTAAACTGGATGAGCCTACCTTGAGTGAGGTGCCTGAGTGTGTGTCTTGCCTCTACCTAGCTGTAGACATAGCTGAGCTGAAGGTGAAGTGTGAGAGGCAGCTCAAGGAGTTGGAGGAGCACAAGGCTAGACCTACACTTTTGGGTGCGTGCACGGTCTGTCCTACCTTGAGGAGTGAGCTCGAGCAGGTGAGAGCTGACTTTGAGGTGCTTTCAGCACCTCCTGATACGTGTGAGAGTTGTCTCACTTTGAGGTTGCAGTTGGTGGAGAAGGATGCCACCATTAGGAAGCTTGAGAAGTCTGCTCCTATGATTCCCTCTCTAGACTGTCCCACTTGTGCTACCCAGACCTTAGTTCTGGAGGATCTGAGAGAGGAGAGACTGACCTAGTTCATGAGAACAACCATTTGAGAGAGGTGCTCAGTTGGATGTATGCTAGAGAGCCCCAACTAAGGATGATTTTAGAGAGCACCAAGAGAGCTGAGGGTGACACCAATGGACTTGGGTTAGGAGAGAGCAGTATCTCTAGTAAGAAGAACAGTGCCCCAGTTAAGCTTAAGACTGCCTCTCCTCAGCCTAGCCCTACTATTGATGGGGTTTACCATGAGCCATCCAAGGCTGCCCCAAAGAAGCAGTTCTAGACACCCAAGCCCTCACAGGCTAAGCTGGACAGAGTAGTGACTGAGATCCTCAAGCCTCCAGTGAGCAAGGAGAGAGTCCAGCAGCCTGTTCCACCCAAGGCTACTCCACCTAAGTCCAAGGTCTAGCCTAACCCCACTCCCAAGAGGCCTGTCTACCACTGTGACTTTTGCCAGCGAAATGGCCACTTGGAGGAGTTCTGCTTCAGGAGGAAGCGAGTTGAGAGGCAGGAGAGAGCCTGGGGGAACTTAGGATCAGTTCTACCAGGGCGGTAGGCAGGATCTTCCCCACCACAGTGAGATGAGATACCGCTTTGCTGGTGGTGAGAGTAGAGGCGGCTTTTCAGACCCATGCTCCAGGTGGTGAGAGACGCTTTGCCGGCCGGGCTCCTAGTCGTTTTCAGCGCGGCTATGGACCTTGTGATCGAAGGCTTTGCTAGAGGGTTTGAGAGCTCACTCTTTGGAGGTCATGGGTACTCAGGTCATCGGTGATGCTTACTTTGTACTGTGTTTTTACAACCTTTGAGCAAATGGCTCGGCACTGGTTCAACACTTTCACTAACCCCTAGTGCCGGAACCATTTGCTCACTCTCGCTTTCCTTGATTTTGTAGGATCGAGACCTGGAGGACATATGGATCATGGACTCCGGCTGCTCTAGGCACATCACAGGGCACCGCAGATGGTTCTCCAGCCTCAACCCCGTGAGCACCAAAGAATACATCACATTCGGGGATAATGGTCAAGGTAAAGTGTTGGGTGTTGGTTCTGTTGCACTTTCTGGCAAGATTTCCCTGAGAGAAGTTGCTTTGGTGAGGAACATGAGGTTCAATTTGGTTTCTGTCAAGCAACTTCTCAAGGAAGGGTATGAGGTTCGCTTTAAGGAGGGTTCTTCTCGTGTGCTTGATGCTAAGGAAAATCTTGTTTGTCGGATTTTTCCCTATGAGTAGGTTTTTAAGGTTGACCTTGCATCTGTTTCTAGCCCTCCTCGGTGTTTGGTAGCTGGTCCTTCTGCTGATATTTGGAAGTGGCATAGGAGGCTAGGCCATTTGAGTTTTGATCTGCTTGTTAGGTTGAGCTCGATGGGTCTAATCCGAGGATTGCCCAATTTGAAAGCAGAAAAGGACTTAGTATGACACCCCTATCGTCATGGCAAGATGGTTGCCGCTTCTCATGCACCTGTCAATCAGGTGAAGACTTCTTACTCGGGTGAGCTTCTACATATGGACACGGTTGGTCCTCCTCGGGTACAGTCGGTCAGTGGGAAGTAGTATGTGCTTGTTGTTGTAGACGACTTTTCTCGCTTTTCGTGGGTGTTCTTCACGGAATTCAAAGATGAGGCTTTCAGTTTTGTTTGGGCTGGTCTTGAGGTTAAGAAATGAGAGTCATAAGGCCATGAGGGCTATCCGCAGTGACAATGGCGGAGAATTTCATAACTCTCGTTTTGAAACCATCTGTCATGACCTAGGTCTTGATCATCAATTCTCATCTCTTTATACCCTACCTCAGAACGATGTTGTGGAACGAAAGAACCGCACACTTGTAGAGATGGCGCGGACGATGCTTGATGAGCATAGGACTCCGCGATGCTTTTGGGCTGAGGCTATGAATACGGCGTGTTACATTGCCAACCGCATCTTCCTACGAGCTTTCTTAGGGAAGACTTCATACGAGCTTCGATTTGGTAGGCAAGTCCAGCATCAAACACCGATGTGCATTTGGCTGCAGATGCTTTGTGCTCAAAAAGGGGGGCATTTGGAGAAATTTGAATCTCGCTGCTTGGATGGTATTTTCCTTGGGTATGCCTCTAGCTCTAGGGCATATAGAGTGTGGATCCTTGATACCAAACAAGTGGTTGAGACTTGTGGAGTTTCCTTTGATGAATCTATGCCTTGCACAACCCCTGCATTTGAGCTTTCAGGTGATGGTGAAGAAGGAGCTCCTATCTCTGAAGATGAGGAAGTTCAGGTAGATGCTGGTGATGCAGGAGTCACTGCACTAGCTGCAGCTCCTGCCCCCTCTGCTATGAGCTCTGAAGATGAAGGAGGACCTTTGCCGATGGCTTCCTCCTCACTCCCCCGACTGCAAGCTCGAGCAGAGGCTGGCCCCGCTAAGGAAGCAGAGGAGGTGACCTCCGAGATTGTTCCATCTCGGCAGGTCCAGCGGGATCACCCTCCACATGGGATCATTGGTGATTTGCATATGAGGACTTTGAGGTCCTAGATGGGTTCTATCGCCTTCTTTGCTCATGCTGCTTTTGTTGCCTCCTTTGAGCCCAAGGATGTTGGACACAGCGCTTTCTGACAGTAATTGGGTTAATGCCATGCATGAGGAGATAGAAAACATTGAGAGGAATGAGGTTTGGGTTTTGGTAGAGCCACCACCACATTGCAATCCTATTGGTACAAAATGGGTTTTCAAAAATAAGCAAGGGAAGGATGGCATTGTTGTGCGGAACAAGGCTAGACTTGTGGCTAAGGGTTTTTATCAAAAAGAGGGGATAAACTATGAGGAAACGTTTGCTCCAGTTGCACGCCTGGAAGCTATACGCATTCTCTTAGCCTTTGCAGCTTCAATGGGTTTCAAGCTTTTTCAATTGGATGTGAAGTCTGCTTTTCTAAATGGTTTCATTCAGGAAGAATTTTATGTCAAACAACCCCCTGGATTTGAAAATGCTAAATATCCTAACCATGTTTACAAACTGCAAAAAGCCTTGTGTGGTTTGAAACAAGTCCCTAGAGCCTCGTATGTGAGGTTCAAAACCTTTTTGCTAAACCAAGGTTTCAAAATGGGCAGTGTGGATAAGACCTTGTTTCTCGTCAAGCACAGAAGTGATCTTCTTATTGTCCAGATTTACGTGGATGATATCATCTTTGGTGGCTCGTCTCACTCTGTTGTTACCAAGTTTTCTGAGCAGATGTTGAAAGAGATCGAGATGAGCATGATGGGAGAGTTGCAGTTTTTCCTTGGACTACAAATCAAGCAAGCGCGTGAAGGCACCTTCATCCATCAAGCCAAGTACACGAAGGACGTCCTGAAGAAGTTTGATAAGGGAGATCTCAAGCCTATGCTGACTCCCATGTCAACACAAACAGCGCTTGATGCAGATGAAGAAGGGGAGGTTGTGGACCAAAGAGAGTACCGAGGGATGATCGGCTCACTTCTGTACCTGATGGCGACTAGGCCAGACATCCAGTTTGCAGTTTGCCTTTGTGCGCGTTTTCAGGCCTTACCGAGGACATCACACCATCAAGCGGTGAAACGCATCTTCAGATACCTGAAATACACTCCTGAGCTTGGTGTTTGGTTCTCTTCAGCTTCTATGCTCTCTGTTAGAGGGTATACGGATGCTGACTTTGCGGGTTGTCGGGTAGAGTACAAATCTACTTCAGGCACCTGCCAGTTCCTCGGTTCTTCTCTTGTCTCTTGGTCCTCACGCAAGCAATCTAGTGTAGCCAATTCCACCACAGAAGCCGAATACATTGTTGCTGCTAGTTGCTGCTCCCAACTGTTTTGGATGAAGTCCACCTTGAGTGACTTTGGTCTCAGTTTTAGGAAGATCCCTCTCCTAGTAGACTCTACTTCTACTATTTATGTAGCTAACAACACCGTCTTGCACTCTAGAACCAAACACACAGACGTGTGGTTTCACTTTCTGAGAGATCACTATGAGAAGGGAGATATAGACTTGATCCATGTGGAGACCGAGAACCAGTTGGCAAATATCTTCACCAAGCCCTTAGAGCTTAGCGCGTTTGCTCGCTTGCGTGAGGAGCTTGGTGTTTGTTACCCCTTTTAGGTTGGGGTAACTTTGTTGTAGTTTAGGTTTTGTTTTGCTTTTTCTTTGTTTTCTTTGCATTTTGTATCATATCATGCATTGCATTGTATCATATGCACTTTCACTTCACTAGCACTAGAGCTCTTCTGGAATGACTAGTTAGTACTTGCTTGTGCTAGTTTGTACAGTTGCTTGCTTGATCATGGTTGGCTAAGCTCCTTGGATCTATCTAATATCATTTGTGAGCTAAGTCATTTTTATTTCCTGAAAATCAAAACCATGATCACCACTTGACTTGGCTACCTAGCATGTGCAGGAATGTTGAATGCTATGCTATCTTCTCATGCTTGGATATGCTAGTCGTACGCCTTTGTTGAGTTTATGCCTCAGCATTTATGACACCTTGCCCAAATCTGAAATCTAAATTAAATTTGTGCTTTTTCTGTGTCTTATGAGCTGAAATGAAAAGATCCAGGTGGGTTCACTTGTCACACTGATCTAGTTTGAGATGGCTTGCCTTTGCACTTTGGCATGAACTTGGACTAGGCTATGTATGACCAAAACCATGTCTTAAGCTTCTGATGGTTTTCTGAACCTAGGCTTGGCATTGGTTGGTAAGAAGTGGCAAAGACAAGTGAATAACCCCTAGCACATGATCTGATTTGCATGAAGTTACAAATTGCTAAATCTGAAATCTGCAAGTCTCTTAATTTCTTATGGCCTATTGTGTATGCTTTGATTGAGAGTAGCACACCTTGTATGTTTTGCTAGCATCTTGCTGTTCATGCCTATCTTGCTAGAAGCTATTCATGTTGGTGATGCTTTCTTTTCCAAAACCCTGAAAAACATTCTTCTATTCTGTATAAGATAGATTCAATTGAGCTTGTTGCATGCTTCCTTGCCCTCACTTGCTCTGTATGCTAGAACTTGCATTTACTGGCTTTTTATCCCTGCTGAGCTCTTCATGGTACACTTCCTACATTTCATGGCATATTTTGAAGGGCAGTTGTCTAGTTCCGGGGGAGTCCGATTCTATGAACCCTTGATGTGTCCATTGTCAACAAGGGGGACAGATATTGACCTATAGGGGTGTTCATGGACCAAGGGGGAGACTTAGTTGAGGGGGAGTTGTGCTTTCAGGGAGTTTGAGCTTTTAGCATGCTCTTGCATCGGTGCGTTGAGCCTTTTGCCTCTTTCTGGAGGAGCCGATGTTTTGCCTAAGCATGGCTGTGTTGAGCCAGTTTGCCTCTTTCTTGAGGAGTCATGCTTTAGTTTGATTGACTGCGTTGAGCGGTTTCCCTTGTCTTAGGGGGTCGATCTTTGGTTTTCTTTTTGTTGCTTCAATTTGCCCTTCTTTGCTTGTGTTTGGTTTTTGGGCATTTTGAGCAACTTTGTTGTTTTCTTCTTTCTTTTTGGTTTTACACTTGTTTTTCTTGTCTTTGTTCTATTTCACGTTACAGGTAGAAGGTGTTGACAATGCACTCATCAAGAGGGAGATTGAGAGCCAAAGGACCGGCTCCATTGCCTCTGGAGTGATGAGTGATTGTCAACAGAAGCCAAAGACCCAGAAGGACTTGGGCACAAGACCTCCGATAGACAGGAGGCCCTCCGATGGACTGAAGGTAGATGGAAGCCCTCCGAAGGACTGGAGGCATGCTGGACGTCGATCGGCCATGGGAGTTCGGTACATGGAGGAGCGGCACAGCAACGGCACGAGTAAGACCTCCGAAGGACTGCGAGGCGACCCCGATGGACTGGGGATGCCGGGTGCCACCGCGGTGCTCCAACCCGAGCACTTGGCCCGAAGACAGGCGAGGGCATTGGCGCAATCGCTCAAATCCGCCACCCAACCACCAAGTTACCAGACTTGGCGAATGGGCTCGTTCTCGCCGAGATAGAGTGGAGTGGGCGGTTCCAGGCTCAAGAAGGAAACCCTAAAGTTTCCCGGTTTCTAACTTCAAAACCGGGGGTCGATCGGCGAATTTGGACTACAGACCGCGTGGACATCATCCGGGAGGTAGCTTGCAGGCGAAGAAGATCAAGACTCCATCGCGGTCGTTTGTCTCCGGGAAAGTCGAGTCTTTTCCGTTTTGGCCCCTACGGGCGTTTCTCTAATATAGGGGTCTTAGTGTAAAATGTGTCGATTAGGCCAGGGCTATAAATACCTAAGTGGCTGGTCATTTAGGTGACTCTTCCACCTCTAGAAACCCTAGGCTTAGTCTCCAACCAACCAAGTGCTTAGAGAGCAAATCGGGTGCTTAGCTTTGGATTTGAGAGTCCCCTAGGATAGTACTTTGCATTAGTGGGAGGATGAATGGTGGTAGGTTGAGTTGAGCCTTGTAAGAACTGATTTTCTCATCTAATCAACGCAAGATTTGTCCTATTTTCATGCTCCTGTGTGCAGCCATCTTTCTCTCCCCTTTCTAGTTGGTTTTTGGATGGAACTCAAGGGTTTTCGGTGATTTGTGTTGCCCACGAGTTAATCATGTTCTTTTGGCTCTTTTGGACTTGCTAGGACGTGGAGATTATGACTTAGTTCATCTCAATCCTGCTGCATTGCCACGAGCAAGCTTCCTTTGAGTTTTCTCCTTTCTTGCCCAAAGATTGCCATCTCACGAGATCTGAAATTCCCGCTGATCCCTTGGTCACTTTGCGTTGATCATTTGGGAAAAGCTTTGGAATAGAGTCCAGATAGCCTGTGCAAAATTTCGTGAAGATTGGACAAGCTTTGGTTAGGTTTGGGTTGGAAAACCCCTATCTGTGACTCTACCGAACAGTCCGGCAGAGGCCACCGGACAATCCAGTTCCACCGGACTGTCTGACAACGTCCACAAACAGTCCGATGTTGGGCTAGCCGAGCCATCCCATCGGAAATTCCGGCAGAGGAGACCGGACTATCCGGTGACACCGGACAGTCCGGCCCTTGCTACCGGACAGTCCGGCCCAAGCAGGGTAACTGCTGTGTTTTTGCTGATTGCCTTTTGCACTGTGTTTTGGTTTCAGATTTTTGCATTCCCCACTTCCAAACTATTCTTTTTGCTTGCTGTGAGTTAGTGAGACGCACTTTGGTGCGGTGAGTGTCGTGTGGCGGATTTTGCAAAGTTCGTTGCCTCGGTGACCTCTTTGAGTCGGATCTCGGTTTTTCTCGCATTGGTGCGTATCCTTTGAGTGGACGGCACCCTTGCGCTGCTAGACACGTATCTGTTCAGTGGACGGTGTCTAGTTCTTCTCTTTAGCACCAGTTTCGATGAGTTGTGAATTTGAGTTTTAAAGTGCTCCTATTCACCCCCCTATAGTCGCACGTCTCGGTCCTACACCCAGTGAAATAATCTAAGTTTGCCAAACGCTTGGATTTTCCACACATTAGATTCTATAGGAAGTGGCTTCTGTGGAAAACTTGCTTTCAAGATAAGCGAGACTCGGAAAATCGAAAACAAATAGGGCCTGTATAAAACCTCTCAAAGCTCCACATATATACTTCTGATCAGTACAGGTTTGACCTTTGCAATCGCATCGGTCACACTCTCACGGTATCACGAACTAGCCACTGGTTGTATCATCCACTGCTTTGCATCAGTAAGAACACTTGAAAGTGTGTGATTCCACTACATATACATAGTAGTTGATAGAAAAATATATTTTTTGTGTGTTTTCATATTTTATGCTAATAATGATAGGGTATAGCATTGCTCGGAAGGAAAATATGAAGACATGTGAGAGCTACACCAAATTGCAAACATCTACATCAAAAAGTTCTTGTATCAATTGGGAAACAAAGTATCATCATTTATATCGTGAAATGTCCCTAAGCAGATTGAAACACTTAAAACAACTCGATAGAACTGTCATGATATATTATAAGAAATTCAAAACTATATTGTTGTGTTGTGATTTAATGAATATGATAAAGCCACTGAAATATATTTCTTAAATGGCCTTAAGAAGAAAATTCAATACATTCTCATTGATACGGAATATAATTCTCTCCATGATTTAATTGATCTTGCTTGTGAGATTGAGAATCAAATTAAAAGTGATACATGTCTCGCTGAAATTGAACATCAAAACACACATATTGTAGAGGTTTTGTTTGCTACTATCCTTTGGCACGACCTTGAAATTAATGATGAGAGAGACAACACGCTAAGGAAGATGAGCATTTCACCAAGCATATAAATACAGGTAATGACATGGGTGCAAAGATCACACAAGGTGAGCAAATTTTGATGCACCAAATCTATCCACAATTCATGTTATTGAAGAACAATGCATAGTAGAATCTTGGAATAACTTCCTTTTGTCACAAGATGATTGTGATGCTTTTCTTTGTGATAAAAAAGAGTTGTGTGATGATATTCCTGATATTTTTATGTCACAACTTGTAAATAAATTTGATATTGATGCTGCTGAACCAATCGATTGTGCTAAAAATAATATTTTTGTCCCTATTGTTTGTGTGCATGATAAGGTGAAATTATTGTCTTCTTTGAATATTTTGGATTATATTGAATTTTATATTCTTTGTAATCCAAATAATTTGAATGAGAAGCTTTTTGTCATGGATATCTAAACATACACATCATGTCATTAGCAAGTATGATAGGAAAGGAGAATATATGGTTCATCGGGTTTATATCTGTTCAAATCTAAAATTTCCTTTTGTTGTGCAACAATTTGATGAAATAGAAGGCTGTTTTAAGACTAATTCTATCACGCCGAGTGCCTCTAGTTTGTTTTTGTTTGTTTTGTGACAACAGTTCAATTTCAAGGAGAGCAACGTTGGAGCATGTCAAGAACTAGAACAGCTACTTCCGCAAGTATCGACGACTTTGAGTTGAGAATGACTCAAAACCAAGAAAGGGAGAATGATGGCAATATGACCAATACACATATGACCAAAGCCGAAGTGAAGATGGAATTTAAAACTCAATCCACGTTGATGTTCAATTTATTCTCGAGTCCGGTTCGGACTGCTGGAGTAGGGATCACAAAAACAAACGCTCAAGCCACATACAGGCTCCGTTTTGGACGATCTAGATATCAACGGAAAGCTAAGGAGATAACCTTTCCAATCCAAGTGATTCCATGCCAAAATAACTGCCGAGTCAACAGGAATCATTGAAGAATGTTGACGATCAGAATCTACCCAACGCCGGTTTTGAGGCCTAAAGGCCTTGTGCTCCCTAGAGTTGCTCGGCCACCCCCTTGGCCGCCTAGACCTCTCTCTTGTATATAATTTGTAGCCATCATTAGATTAGTTTGGGTTTTGCTTAAGTTATTCTGTCATTGAACGGTTTTGCCATGGAGAATACTCCGGTTTCTGAGACCCCAATTCGTGTGATTAATCCTTTCTATTCACAATTTTAGTTGCATTTACCATATTCTTGCTTGTGTTCTTTGATTCGCAGGTAGGGATAAGACTTCATGGCGAGGTCAATCATGTGTGCACTTGATAACCAGAGGAGATATGGTGCTGCACTTGCAGGGTTTGAATCGTATTGATTGAAAGCCGGATCATGTGTGTTGTGCCTCCGCCAAATCCCCATCAAGTGGTATTCAGAGCAAGGTTTACCCCTTTACCATAGTTTAGATTGATTTCACTTTCATCCCATTATCCACAAAAGGCAATACAAAAGTTAGGGTTTATAGTTCATCTTGCTCCATAGCCAAGTTTAGCCTTCGCATATTTTCATTTTTGAAGTCTGCATCATTGAGTTTGAGTCCATATTCGTGGTCTTATTGCTGGTTTAGATCGAGTTCTTAGCTTAGTTTGAGTTTTGCATCGTGTCACCGTCTCCTTTTACATCACATCATCCTCAGATTAGTTTATGTCCAGATCGGTATTCTGATCATAACTCCCTTATACGAACTCAGATTTCAGTGTTCTAGTGCTTTCTAAAAAGCTTGTGAAATTATCTACACCTTGGTTTACTGTGAGTTTTCTAGAAAACGTCGTTATTAGGCCTAAATTTAACTGGGAGAAAATCTGTTCGTGACCTAGAATTTTTTGATAGGTCTGTATTTCGGGGTCAATATCTCCTGCTTTCTTTATCGAAAAGAGTCTGTCCATATATATTGAAAAGAAAGAAAAAAAGTAGAGCTACAACTTTGGTATTATCATTTTTCTCATTTGAGGTCATTAAGTGTGTGAAATCATCTGTGCAAATTCGGGTACAAAATGTGTGATTTACAGACAAAAGTTTTGTGATACTATGGAGTTGTATCTTCTCCTGTGGCACTTTTGAGAAAAAAAACAAAAGTCAAATGCATAAAAAAGAGCCGCACGAAAAAGGGAAAAAAGAAAAAAATCAAAAGTGCTCGCATCCTTGGTCTCTTTTGTACTTTGTATGTGTAACTTGTTTACTTGAGCTAGTTCTAGGAACAGGTTCAGGCCAGCAATTTTGCTATCTGATTTTGAATTGTGCTAATCCTTACTACTAGCCTATTTGGATACGCTTATAATCCAATTATGGGCCATCCACCGCGAAAATCGGCCACAAACAGTTCGCTTCTCTCCAAAGCCCACTTACGTAGGAATCCACCTCCCAGTACAAAACTCGATTATCTCGTACGCGGCCCTTCAGCTTTCGCTCGCCCAATGCGAGCGAATTTCCCCATCGCGCCCAGCCGCCGCCCCTCCGCCTCGTCCACTGGCGCCTTCTCCCGCCGATAGCTTGGCCCACCGGCCACCACATCCGCACCCGGCCACCGCCTCCGCGTCTGTGCCTAGCCTCCACCTCGTCCATCTCGCCAAGCTCTACGTCGTCTCCATGTCGCCTCTGCCGGAGCCTCCTCCTGCCAGTAGCTTGGCCGCGCTAGACGGCGACCGTGTCCACATCCGACGGACGCCACCTCCACGTCCGCACCCGACGGCCGCTACCTTCGTGTATGCTCCTAGCCTCAGCCTCGCCAAGCTCTGTGTCGCCTTCACCGGAGCATCCTCCCACATGCAGATTGGCCGCATACTCCCTATGGTTGCCCGACCACCCCCTTGGCCGCCTCGTAGACCTCTCTCTTGTATAGAATCTGTAGCCATCATTAGATTAGTTTGGGTTTTGCTTAGATTATTCTATCATTGAACAGTTTCGCCGTGGAGAATACTCCAGTTTGTTAGACCACAATTTGTGTGATTAATCCTTTCTATTCATAGTTTTAGTTGCATCTACCATGTTCTTTCTTGTGTTCTTCTATTCATAGGCAGGGATAAGCTTTCGTGGTGAGGTCAATCGTGTACCAAAGGAGACGTGGTGTTGCGATTGCAGGGTTCAAATCATGTTGGTTGGAAGTCGGATCGTATGTGTCGTGCCTCCGCCAACTCAATAGTTATCTCCACCTGATAGAAGGTCAGGAACCATGTCCCCATCAAGTACGATTTACAAGACCTGATAAAGTATCCTAAGGGTGTGTAGTTCAAGCAGCCGAGGAGTTACAATGGACCAGAAAGTCGCTCTGTGAGACCGGACAAAGATTTAGACAATAGCACAGCAATGGCTGGTTTTGTGACTGTTGGAAAAATGAATGGACCAGATTGTCTGAAGTTAAGAAAAAGCATGGACCAGACAATCCGATGTTCGCTGCGTCATGAGACTTTTGGCCAACGGCTAGTTTTGGGGGTCTATATAAGCCACCCTACCTAGCCATTTCGAGAGGGTTGGAGCCACTGAAGTTCAGAGCAAGTGTAGAGGATGATTCCAAGCATATCCACCACTCCAACCACCATATGAGATCTTAGTGCTTGATCCAAGCTAGGTTAGAGCTTACAGAGAGTGAGCTTGTAAGCTCTTCTTGAGTGTAGCTCCTATGTGAGCTAGAAGAGAAGCCTTGGTTGCGGCCAAGCCACTTGTACTCGTTGCTAGACCCTCCTTCTTGGTGTAGAGTGGCAGCGACAACTTGTTCAGTGACGAGGCGAACCTACAAACTCCATAGTGAATCATCTGGCACCTTGTGACCGAGAGAGGTGGTGGTGGTGGCTTAGCCTTCGTGGCTTGGTGGCACTTAGCCTTTGCTTGCCATGAGCCTTTTGTGGTGAGCGAAAGACGTGATAGGAAGAGTCTTGGTGCCTAGCTCAGATAATGCTTTTGGTGGCGAGCCTATGGACGTAGCCATTAGTGGTGAACCACGTTAAATCTCCATGTCTTCTCGGGAGTTTGTGTCCCCTTCCTTACTTTCTTTGCTTACCACATTTACGTTTCCGCATTGACTTTCTTATGTACCTTTAGCTTTCCTAGTTAGTTTGATTAGGTTTGGCTCTAGGTTGCTAGTCTATTGGGTAAGTTAGAGAGGGCATAGATAAACCTTAGACTTAACTAGCATGTGTAGGACGCAATAGGTTCATCTTATGCACTAAAAAGCCCTAGGTTTTAGAAGAGCGATTAGCGACCCAATTCACTTCCTCTCCCCTCTTGGGTCAGATACCGCAGCACATTCCTTACAACGAGGTCTGATATCCCGTTTGTTGTGAGCAAGCTAAGCCGGTTTGTGTCATATACAGGGATATGATCATTGGCATGCTCTTGAGAGAGTATTGTGCTATCTAAAAGGAACCATGAGCTGTGGCATTCACTGTAGCGGGTATCCGAGGGTACTAGAGGGTTATTGTGATGCAAATTGGATATCTAGTGCTGATGAGATATATGCCACAAGTGGATATATGTTTTCACTTGGAGCTAGCGCTGTTTCATGGAAGTCTTGCTAGTAGACCATCTTAACGAGGTCAACAATGGAAGCAGAACTCACAGCATTGGACACCACCTCAGTTGAGGCTAAGTGGCTTCGTGAACTCCTTATGGATTTATCGGTAGTTGAAAAAACACAACCGGCTATTTCTATGAATGTGATAATCAGACAGTGATAATCAAAGTGAGCAGTTCTAAGGATAACCTGAAGTCTACAAGGCATATAAAGAGGTGTTTAAAATCTATCAGAAAATTGAGAAACTCTAGAGTGATAGCGTTATACTATGTCCACACATCTAAAATCCAGTAGATCAATTCACTGAGGGGCTGTCACGTAATGTGTTAGATAGTGCATCGAGTGAAATGGGCTTGAGACCCATGTGAAGTCTATCACAGTGGTAACATGTTCTATGTGATCGGAGATCCCGTGAAGTAGGATAGTGAAACAAGCTGGTGATTGACTATGCAAAAAGATCCTTAATAAGGTCCATTTCAGATGCACGTCTTTCCTTCTCTGTAAGGCAGGTTGGTCTTTACCTTAATGTGTTCCAAGTGGCTTGTTGAAGCAAAGATGTTGTCCTACAGGACATCTTTTGAGGAATACGACTATATGAGTTCAACTGCCAGTCACGAATTATGAGATTTGGGTGGTCTCTAGATACTCATGAAAGACCCTGGAGTTTGACTTATATGCTCCAACCAGAGGGAATGCTCAACCAAGTACCAGTAAAGAGCTTAGGCCATGTTTGGATTGAAGGAAAATGTTCCTATTCCTGCGTTTTTCCTGCGAAATTGAACTGTTTCCTTGTGAAATTCCAACGCGATTCCAAACAAGCCCTAGTTGAAACTTATTTTGCACAAAACTGTCCATTCAAGGCATAGTCCATTGTTCACGTTGCGAGGAAGCGTAACCTCTACTCTAGGTGGATGTTCAACTTAACAATTTCCATCGAAATATAGGTATATTAAACAACAGTGGAATTAAGAGCATTTCATGTATGCCTTGGAATTTGGTGTGTATTGTTAGAATATTTGGAGAAAAGGCGCTTTTATTATAATTATAAAATTCCAAAGTACATGTTCAATACCGAGAGATAATGGGAGTTATTCCTTTGAGGCTATTAAGTTTGTCAAATTACGACGGGTTATGAATGGCCACGAGTAACGGCTAGTTAATAGCTGATAAATTACTTGTAACTTTCATCTTTATGGTCTGTCTTATGGCAAAACTTATGATGTCTCTCCGATTGTTCTTCATCTATATAATAGAAAGGAACAACTCCTTTAAATTCTCTCTCGCTTATCCACTGCTGCGTTGGTTCTCTGTATTCCCGGCTTTGTTTTTTGTGCGCACAAGACAGAGTAAGCAGGCCTCTGGAACCATCGTCACTATAGAGATCCTGCTTGGGATAGGTGGCCGATCAGGTTTTTAGAGAGCGCACAGCGCTACAGCTTGTTCGTGGGATTGGCATCAACATCGGCATCGGCTTGTTCGTGGGACTGCACTGCGAACATCTTCCCACATCGACTGTGATCGGTGACTTCGAGTAACTCACAATGTCGACTCGTGGGAATGGAGCAACCGATGCCTTGAGCATAGGTCCCTCCGCAGGTACAATTACGCTCAAATCCGTTATGATCAGTATATTATGTGTGTTCTTGTTTATTACTGTTGCGGTTAGTAGTATCTCACACATGCACGTATATGTCATCACCAACTTAGCTTGGTTTTTCTGGATTAAAATTAACATGAAGATGCCTAAATTATTAACAAATTATGTCCCTAGGAATTCCAAATCACAACTAGGCAACCAAACATGTCACGTACTCTTTCAGTATATAAATATTGGTAAATAATTGATGTTTACATATCATGTCCTAAACCATGCATGCACCTGGCTAAGAATCTCACAATATTATAAAGGAGGATCACGTATATACAAACAAAAATACCATATGCTAGTTCTCTCAGTGTGAAATGAACTTTTGTCGTTGCAAAGATTTTCTTTGCACTGTCCTAAAATAATTCAAGACTTGTTGCATTGGTACGTTTTTCTTCTTCACCAATTCATTAAGCAAGCAAGGTCGCACGGGACACTTGATAATACAGCAAAGTACAAACAGAGAAAACTTTTCTTGTGATGATACCTATATAAAGAAAAATTTCTTGCTATATATGGAATCATGGGCAGATAAAACATGGAGAAGGACAGTGGTTTAGAGCTGGCTTGTCAGTTGCTTTCGCTATGTGAACACTCGGCGCAAGGTTTTCATTACGTGCAGAAGTAGTCATAGTAAATAATGACAGATCGAACGTAAACATCATGTGGATGACTACCTCTGTAGGCTGTCCACACATGGCCAAGCGGAAAATTTAGAGGTAACCTTCTTTAAAGCCCACAACTCTAAGAACAACTCTATATTTAGGCAATAGATTAAGCAAAGTTTAATATGCACATAATATTTAAGGTTAAATATGTACATAAAATTACAAAAAAATATATATTGGACGTGGACGCGGAGAAATTATAAGATATTGATGAGATAATCTATACAGGAGACTGAAAATATCTCTTTAGAGTGTGTGTGTGTGTGTGTGTGTGTGTACGAATAGCCTAGGTCTTCGGCTATAGCGTCATGGCAGATAGTTAATATGGAGAAGTGCAAGTTGGGGAATATTTTGCATGACTCCATATGAACATGTGTCAGTAAAGAAGAGAAAACATGACTCTATATTATGAACATGACTCTATATTTTTCAGGGAAAGAAGGACATCACCTCTATTTTGCATGACTCTATATTATGTTTTTTCTTAAAGAAGAGAAAACATGAAAGACTCCTAGGGTCCACTGCTGCCATTTACTATTGCTGATTAGAGACATTAGGAGAAAAGTAAATCGTAGAATTCTCATTAATTTGGCAAATTCTAACTATAATAGTCATTCTATCTATTTTCTTTTCTAAGAAATTATTCACATCTGCCACTACGGAAAATAGCGTAAAATACTAGAATTTGTATTTAGTTGCCCATGTCACGAGTGTGGGGAGTGGGGACATATAAGGAGAAACTGTCTAGGACTGAAGAAGGATAGTGGATCCGCAAGTGTTGCTAGTGCCAGCAAGAGTGGTGACTCAGATAGTGATGAAGAGTCTTGTGAAGCGTGGTTGTTGGATTCAGCTAGCTCTTTGTCATGCAACACCAAAGAAGGAGTTGTTCTTGTCTTACACTGAGGATGATCATGGTGCTTTCGCTTTCCTAGGAGATGGCTTGGCGTATCGAGTCATGGGAGCAGGCAACATCAAGTTCAAGATGTGTGACGAGCGAGAGGTGATACTCAAAGGGATGAAGCATGTGCTAAGGCTGAGGAGGAATCTGATTTTGCTTAGGGCTTTCGCATGATGAAGGTTGGTTGTATCAGGTGGAGCCTGATCAGGAGGACCTCGAAAGTCATGCATGGCGGGAATGGGAAGACTGTCTTGTTAGGTGAGAAATCAGGCACACACCAATACAAACTACAAGGGAGTGTTGTTGAAGGTGGAGTCATGGATGGCAATGCAACTGTGGCGGTGTTCTGTCCGGGAGATGGTAAGGCTGTGGGATCAGCCTCGCCAGGCCGTTCGACGTGAGCGGCGAAGGAGATGACTCAAGTCCAGTACACGGAGGTTTGCGCAAGGGGACGACTTCAGGATGGCAAGCATATTCGCCAAGGTGGAGTTTGTTAGAGTTTGTGTCGAATATGTGTACGTTTTGGTTACGGCGAGACTTGAGTTGAGTTGTAATAGGGGTCCAGACAGAGTCCTAGTCAAACTCTATTTAGAGGGGCCATAAATATAAGGCCGACCATGTATAACCATAGGACGACTAGTTGGTTTGGCTTGGGAGTGCGGCGTTGCCACGGTGTACCTAGATGTTGGCATAGCTATCTGATAATAGGGAAGAAGCATCCATAGTCATGCTCCGAGGACATAGGCTGCGGCCGAACCTCGTTAACAAACATCATGCCTCCGGTTTCATCTGTGATTGTGCATAGATATCTCGATCGATCCATAGTCGCTTCCGCATGCTTGTTTCTAACAGTCCACCTGGCCGCCCCTACTGTTATAAAAGATAATAAGGAATAACCATGTGAATTTTGAACTAAATTACCTACTATGCAATTATATTAGATTATCTTAAATAAACCCTTTAGCATCTAAATCATTACACATTCATGTTATTATTAAGAATACATTATAACATCCACACACAAAATTAAATGATGATACAATATAATGATATATATTTATAAATTACATCTTTTAGTAAAACATAACATGACAGTTTTAAATAAAAGGTATAATGAGTGTTAAAGTTTTAAGACATAAAAATGATTAAAGAAAGTAATATTAATTTAAACTTGAAATGCAAAAATTAGATCTATCATGTTATGACACAAAACATGGGCTGCAACAAGAGTTGACATAAATAAGGTATGAACTAAACATATATTGACTAGGCATGGATGTATGAAACATAGAAAACTATAAATATAAGTAGAAAAACATATAGAGTTATGGATAAGTTTGTCACAACTAAATAGTGAGAGAGAACATTAAACTTATTTACGTACTTTAATACTCATATCTTGCACTGGTTGATAATAAACTAGTTACTCTAATTATCTTTGAATATTCGATGTAAATGAAGTCCAGATGCTCTAAAACATGCAGCAGATAGATGGAGGGTGTGCAGAATATGGTTGTGAAAACGAAAGTGGCAGAACTGGAAAAGGCTCCCAGCCGTTTTAGGCAGTTCACACTCTAATAATGGGCAGTCCTCTATTTTTCTTGCTGCCAAGAGGAAAAGGTCAGCAGCCATGCCCGATCGATGCATGATTGGAATAGAATCGTTTGCCGGTCCGGTGATGGGGTTGGATCCAGTTCTAGTGGAATGCTGATTCACTCTTTGCGGGTGAGTGACTTGATCGATTTAACTGAAAGCAAGCAGCCTTTTATGGGGACTCTGTCCACATTGAGCCATTGGCATTGATGCGTACGTGACATCTACTACTCAACGATGTAGATTGGTTAAAGTGGGTGACATCAGTTGACTTGGAGAAGCAAAGCCATTTTTTGTGGCAAATCAGGTTCTTTTAAAAGAGTTCAAGGGATCATGCCCCTGCCCATTTTGCATTATTGCTAAAATAAGCTTCAGCGTTTTATATATACTAGCAAAATGCACGTGAGTTGCAAGGAGAGAAAAAAAATTCTAGCACCTTTAGATCAATACATATAAGAATAGAGCTCGTGAATAAATTTTATATCATATTGTTTCGAATTTTTCTGTTGCCTGTGAGCGAAAATTTAGGGTGGCGCCAGTTGATTTAGAAAGATTATTCTTCTAGCTTTCCGACAATACATAGAACGTCGAAAACGGAGTATGTATACGACCTATGTGTCCATTTTCGCGTGGGTTGCTCCTGCCGTCCGAATTGGGCTCGCGAACAAATTCTAGGTCATATCATTTCGATGATTCCCATGGACTGCAAGTGAATTTTAGAGTAGTGTCAACAGTGTTGAAAAGGCTGTCCTTTTAACTTTTCATCGATATATAGAACGTCGAAAACGGAGTTTACATGCGACCTAGGCGTCCGAATTCGCGTGGGCTGCACTGCCGTCCGAATCGGGCTGGCGAATAAATTCCACGTCATATTGTTTTGACGATTTCCGTTGACTTCAAGGGAATTTTAAAGTAATTTCTATTGGATTAGAAAGGTTATTATTTTAGGTTTCCATTGATATATGGAACGTCCAAAACGGAGTTCGTTTGTGATATAGGCGTCCATTTTCGTATGAGCTCCTCCTGTGGTCCGAATCTGGCTCATGAATAAACTAAATTTCAGACAAACGGGACCCACGTGTAAGGTATGTGAGGCTGGACTGCAAAATCACTCCGTCTTTTGTTATTACATAAGGATATAGCAAGTTTCAGAAAACATTAAGGGTTTGTTTGGGTCATAGGAAATGAATTTCATTTTAGTAATTAAATTCTAAATTCAGATTCCACATAGAATAGAATTTGATTGAAAGTAATTAAATTCTAAATTTATTTGCGGATTCCTAGTCTAGGTTGATAGGATAGTTGCTAGGTTGGGAACTAGGTTGCAAGTCTGCACTTTGAAAAACCTTAAAGCACTTAGCTTCATATATCTTGGATAGATTTTGTTAAGTTGTTTTAATGAGCCTTGGTTTTTAGAAATATTAATTCACCCTCCTCTTATGACGACGGTATGCATAGTTCTTATGTGACTTTATTATAAGCTAAGTGGATTGGTTCCCTTGAACGAGTTTAATCAAGTGGATACCTAAACTTGTTAACTATTGGCGATCATGATCAGCTAGATAGCTTCTGAGTCATTCCTCCTAGTGAGCTTTCAGAACATAGTGGAAGAAGTACAAAAAGGCCCTTACATGGATTGTGTATGTGGGTTAGGACCCACCACTCCAAAAGGGAGAAGGATATCCAACACTCACTACCAGAGAACAGGGCTTCAAATGAGTTCTAGACTGACATACAAACCAGCCAACACCGCACCCAGTAATAATGCCTAGCATTAGCATCGGGTGTAAAATCGGGACCCCCAGGTGCAAAGGTCAGAGCACTAGCAGCACTTTAGTACTAGGTCGATCCAAGAGATAGTGCTAATGTAGAAGCGGATTGTTATACCAACCGGTACTAATACTATTGGCAATTAGCACCGAGTGGTGTAAAAATCCGGTGCTAATGTAGAAACATTAGCATCGGGTTTAGAGCCAACCCGGTTTTATTCTCCCGTGTGAAAGCTCAAGCGCCCATTCACCTTCCCACCATTTTCTCTATCACGCTCACGCCGAATGCTGAAGAGCACTCATCAGTTCCGCATGCCATTGATGATGGTTTGATCGTGGAAATGATAATCATCACTAGAGGAGTAAATTTAACATATATCCTTCGGCAACGGTTCCAAACGCCTTCTGTGTGTGTACGGTGTGTTTATGCAGGCATAACACCTAGCTTGACCTTGCAACTAGGGAGGTGAGGGCGAATCATCAATCTCTGATATGCAGAACTGACAGGAAAAGAGATCAAAACTCCTCACTGCCGATCGGATTGACTAGCTTCACATACTGCATCGACTTGAGGAGAGCCGACATGCAGAAAACGATGTGTAGATGCAAATGCAGAGAGTGTAAACGCCAACAAGTAAAGTCCCACACTTCACGCGATGGTGCGAGGCCTCGTCACGTCCAAAGCCACGTGTCCTGACTGGAACATCCTAACAAGATAACACTTCGATCCTAGGTCAAATCAAACTAACAACCCGAAACATCCTCAGGGCTACATCTAGCTAGCCAGCCGGAACATCCAAGACCTAGTACCAAGGCCAAACCAAGCTGTATCTGACACTTTGATCCTGGGCCAAACCGAACTAGTAGACTGGAACATCCTGCAGGGCCAAACCCGATTAGTCAACCGAAACATCCACAATATGATGTCAGGGCCAAACAAGAGCGTGCGCCAAGGGCCGCGACGGATCACATTTCCCCATGAAGCACGGGGTACACATATGAAGAAGGGTGTGAAGCCATGACATCGAATTTCGCATGGGTGAGGGCCATCGACTCAACCTACTTGGATCGACTCCGTATGCCTAGATCTAGATAGATCTATTAACTTAGCCTAGTTGCTTCATACGTGCGCACGGGTATAAATCGAACAGAAGCTTCGTAGCGACAAAGTGCTCGAACTAGAGTAAAGCTTCGAACTATATCTAAACACGCCATCAACAACGCTTCGGTATAAGGCCTACCATGGATTGAGCAAATGTGTTGCTGCCAAATAGACCCATGAATCTGCTAGGGCAGTGTGGCACTTACTTTGGTTGTAGAAACCCTTTGCACATTGCATAGCCCAGATGCTTATTGCTAAAGGAAACTTTCTAGCTAACCCCTAGATGACGATTAAGATACAAATTGGTCCTTTCCAGCGACCCAGACCTTGATGGACCGGCATCTCTTTGGTAGCCCACTTCTTCCACCTCGCCCAAGATTTAGCGCCAACAGGAAGCCTCTTAATTGGGAGGGTCCAAAAAGAGCTATTGGAAAAAGACTCTGGAAAGTTTATGTACATACCGGACAGTCCGGTGAATTACCAGACGGTCTAGTGCACACAAGATTTAAATACTCCCTATTCGTACCAGCTAGGCACTAGCCTTTAGACTCACCGGACAGTGCACACAAGATTTAAATACTCCCTATTCGTACCAGCTAGGCACTAGCCTTTAGACTCACCGGACAGTCCGGTGGTACAAACCAGACTGTCTGGCATGCACAAAAGAAATAAACCACGACTGAGGCACACCTTTAGGCTATAACGTACAGTGTAGGCACACCTTTAGGCTATAACGTACAAATACGCATAGGGATGCCATAGCCACACCCACGGCCTGCTTCCAGTGAACACACCGGGCGTTCTAATGGCAACACACGGGATGGTCCAGCATGTGCATTTTGCGCAACACAAGGACTAAGTAGGTTGACATCGCATTGTACACATCGGACGGTCCGGTGTGAGCACATTAGACGGTCACGTGTGTATCAAATCTAGGTTTTTTCGTTGTTTTGAAATGAAATCGCAATGGTTTCTTTTCGAGTGAGTTTTGTTAACTAAGTTATATTTAGTGTATTTTAGCACCTTTTAATATTATGAGCATTGGGACCAAGTAGGACTCAAAATTGAGTATGACAATGGATGAGAGGTCTTTCAGGTTACTCACTTTGATCCCACTTGATAGTGTCTACAAACTTGCAAAAATTCCTATGTATCCTTACTTCATTTTCGACACTTAGAGCTAGCAATCTCGATTTTCTCGCTAGATGATCCAAAACAAAGCTAGTGATGATGAAAGTTGAGGGGTCTCGTTTCATCAACCAATGAGCACAATCATAATATGTGTATTCTTCGTGTCAATTAACTCATTAGTAACACTCTTAACGCTCATTAATCACCGCACTATACTTTTAGTGGCTATGTTAATATGTGTATCCTTCGTTGCATTAACTCATTAGTAACACTCTTAACGTTGTCATTAATTACTGAAACCATATTTGAAGTGGCTATGTTTCTCACATATGTCATTTAATTGAAGAGTAAAGTGCACCCTGAGCCCCTTAACTTATCGTAGAGTGTCACAGTAGGTCAATTACCTTTGAAAATGTAGTTTTAGGTCCATAAACTTTTAAAAGTGATAGATCCATACTCCACCTAACACTAATAAAAAATTGTATATAAAATCATATATACGTCCAAAAATTATAAAATCAACTTTGATACCTCTGTCATTGAGATCTACACGGTGGAACTGACACTGACCACTTTGCCCCTATTCAAGTGGCAAAAAAAATTTAAATAGTAAATCATAATTTCACCTATTTTGGTCCCAAAATAGAAAACATTATTTATGAAATTTTTACGCATACATATACCGAATAAAATACAAATAACATGATTTTTGTGATATTTATTAAGTAGTACAACAAGCCATACATTTGTTTTTATTCATAAGATGATAATTCATAAAGACATCATTTATTATGACAAATGTATACACAGAGTATAACATGCATATTAGTATGTTTGCAAGATTTTTAGATGTGCTAACCAACAGATATGGATAAAAAAAGTAACCAAACATTTATTTAGCATAAATAAGGGTAGGGTAACATGTTCATTTTACATGTCATTTCTATTACATAGATTTCATCAATACAAAGATAACAAAATTGATTTTGTAATTTTTGTATATGTACATGATTTGATATGTATTTTTTTAATGTTAGATATGGTATGGACGTGTATGATACGCTACTAAAAAGTTTGTGAGCCAAGTTAATGAGCATACTGTGACACACACAAAAAAAAGTTAAGAGGCTTTGGTGCATTTTACTCTAAATTCAAATATCCATTCGTCGTCCATTATGTAGTTGATCAATTTATTGAACTTCAAATATTTGCATAACCATCCTAGTTTTAACCTTAGCATAGAGGTACAATGGTATGCCGACCGAGTTTATATAGAAACCGTAACTACATTTGTGAGATAAATATGTATAACATAAAAAATATCGGAAACGCTCTGGCTTGGGCGTCCAGGAGCCCTCGCATGTTCTGGACACCGCCGCGGCCACTCCAGGCCTTCTGCACCGCTCCTCCGACTCTGACTCCACGGTGTCTTCCTCCTGTTTTTCCTCCCCGCGCCTGCGCCTTCCCGGTCATCTCCTCCGCCGCCACGGCCACCCGCTCAGCTGTGCACAGGGCCGCGCCATCTCCTCCCCCGCCGCCCCCCAAGTGGGGGCGCATGGCTGTTCCCCGCCACCCTCTCCCCTGATGTGAGGGGTGATCCGCGATGTTTTAATGTTGCAATAGTTAATTGTAAGTGTTGTTTATATTATTTTTCGATGTTACATACATGTATTTCTAATGTTACACGAATCCTTTTGCCATTGTTTTCAATGTTGTGTGAAATGTGAACTGATGTTATGGTGGAATGGACGCGATGATTTTTTTTCAGATCAAACGTTAACTCGCAAAAGTTGATTTTCAATATTTCGCATACTATTTTTCAATGTTACGGATATACATTTGAAATGTTGCGCAGAGCGTCCGAACGCTAGAAACACCCAAATATATCATTACCATAAATGCAATAATACTAATTTAGTATCATACAGTTTTAATATATTTTAATATAATTTTGATAGACAGAAGAAAAACACAATTCCATTTTTTATGGACACCGGGGGGGGGGGGGACACTTTGCGAGAAACTTTGGTCAAAATAACCTATGCCTGCCAAAGCATTCCAAGACCGGCACTTGCACTAACATGTCCACACGTGTAAAATAAAAAATAAACATCATATAAGCATGCTTTCACAGAGGCAATGGCGACAATTATACTTTAGTAGGCAAAATTCTACTCATCTAATATAGGAGGATAAATTAAGATGTTAATCCATTTTAAACTGCCATAAATCCCAACCACAAACAACCCTTGACCAAATCTTCATGCCCAACATGGTCAACCATGAAACTTAAAACTGACATCAATTCTTGAATCGAATGCTGCGGCTGACGTTCGGATTGATGCCAGACGTTTCACCTCCATAAGGACCGGAGGCCTTCTTGATGTCACGCACTTGGCCTTTCCGCTTAACAACCTTGCCTTTTATGTTTATCCTAAAAAGAGTATAAAAAGATCAGCTAATTCTGAATTATCACCGAGGCCGTTTCAATGACACATAATATAGTTGTAATGTACCCTGTAGTTCTTTCGTGGATTCTTCTTTTTCTTATTTCTAGAACGTGTCAATCCCCTGTTTTTCTCGATCTGCAAAGAATTTAGATTTACTTAGAAAACATAGCATAAAATCAAATTTTATAGAAGATTTTATGATACACAATGGTGAAGATTAACCTGGTATGAAATCTTTCTCTTGCCATCTCCTTCGGTTTCTTCTTCCAAAGGTTGAATGCCAGGAATTCTGTCATACAAGAAAAAAATAAGCACCGGTTCATCAATTTACCAGAAGCACTTTATTACCTGGTATATCAGTGGCACCTACCGTGTATACTTCTCATTCTTGATTGATAGTTTTTCAAACCTCTGTCTTTTAACATCCTGATAGAACTCATTTTCAGAATCTTCACCACCTTCTGGCACCTCATGGTCATCTTCAGTATCACCAGAGTCTTCTAGCAACTCATGATCTTCAAGTGAGTTACCTCCTACTCTTGATAGGACCCGTAGCTCATGTTTCTTTCGCCTTTCACCAATATTATCTCTCTTTGGAAGGTCATCATCACCAGACACAAACTTGAAGATACAAATACAAGGTGTTAGACACAAAAACAAAAATATTGTAACTACAGATAAAATCAATGTCACATCACAGCTCATACTGAGCATATATGAAACACATCCAAATTCCTTCCTTTTCTTCTTTTCTTTTTTGGTAAAGATAATTTTTTTCTTGCAAAATACGCAAATCATACTAAGGGCACATTTCCAAGGGAAGGGGGCAAAATCGAGATGTATCCAAAATGTAAACCACAACATTCGAACATCCCCTATTCCGAAATATATCTACAAGATTCTAGAGTCAGAATGTAAAATCCACAATTAATTTCAAATCAAATATTATGGATACCACGATGTTTCAGACATAGCTACATGAAATTATTTCTATCCTAAGAGCATCTCCAACCAGTGTTTTTTTCAAATCACTCAATTAGTCACGGTTCACCAATTATTAATTAACAAATCATTCCTAGACATTGATTAGATGTTTTTCACTCAATTAATTTGCCTAATCAAGAGGTCAGTCAACTAGTCGCCGACTAGTCATTACTAATCGGCCATGCCTAGTTGATTGACTAGCCTGCTGGACCAGCAACTTGGGGTTCAGCACAGCAGCACTCAAGGCCCAGCTCGCACCAAAACCACTATATATCTAGCACATAACTAGAGCGCCACAAGTATATGTTATTTCAAGAAACCAAACACGAAATGAAGAATTACCTGTTCGCTTCAAACCAAACAAGTGAGTCCCTAAACTTTGTGTTAACATGTCCTACTTCTACTCCATCTTTGTGTCCTAAACCCTATTGGGATAGCCAATTGATTAGACATAATAATGCAATAAGCTGCCTAGACCGACTTGTTGAATAGCTCAACTAGCGCTAAACAGATCATGGCTAGTTGATTCCTAGTCATGATTAATCACCTAGTCGGTATCTAGGCGACTGGAATCCCTATCACAATTTGAAAACATTGTCTCCAACAGTCCCTTAAAAAAGTTCCGAATAATCTGGTTTGTTAAAAGGTGACTCAAATCCTACTTTGATTAGGATTCATGAAAAAAAAGAAGCTAGAATTTTTAGTTCAACTAGGACTTGGGTGTATGAGGAATAGGACTTCTTGCATTGAGGGCCTTGGAGGTGACTATATATATATATATATATATATATATAAGGGGTTGGAGGCCATATGGATCATCAAGCCAAGAGCATGGTCTCATCCCAAGGCTTGTAAGGGGTAATTCGGAGCACTCAAGAGATAAGACTAGGTAATTCTATAGCTCTAGATTCTTGTATAGGGCAAGAATCCGAGGGTCTTAAAGGGTTGAGTAGGGTTGTGAGAGAGTGACAATCACTTGCACTCTTTTGGAGTTGTGCTTAAAATATTTGTGATCAGCTTCACCAAAATCTTTTGGCTTGCCCAAAAAATATGCCTTCTCAAATTTGTGGCCAATTACTGATCAGTTCCACAAATTTGAGAAGGCATATTTTTTGGGCAAGCCAAAAGAAATTGGCCACTTGTTTTGGGAACTGTTGCCAATGCTCTAAGATGGCCAAGACCAGTAGTCAATGCATGGCATGGTCTGAAGATTTACATATTGTCCAATTCCGAACCTTCAGAGGATCACAAGAAAAAGAATTACTGCCTCCATCCCATGCAATTCTGGCTATGCATTGGAGAAGTACTTGTCCAGGTGCATAGCTCGAATTGCATTCTTTTGGGGACAGAGCTAGTAGTTAAGAACAGAAAAAATGTAACAGGGCAGTGTGTCATACCATTCTTTTATTTGATTTAGCAGCAGCTGCAACAAGCTTGCTAGGTTTCATCATTTGATCATCCTTCTGGACTTCATCATCAAAGTCATCCAATGCTAACAAGTCTCTTCTATATATCAAAGACAAACATTATTGAACCACAAAGAAATGAAAACAATAGTATTATGTAACAGAAGAAATGCAAAACTAATACCTCACCTATTACTAGTTGTCGTGTTTTTTGAGAACTTATCTGGTTTTGATCTTGTCAAATTATAGAGCCCTTTTTTCTTTAATCTTTCCTCCAGGTTTGCTCTAACTTTCAGCATTTCAAGGCTTTGGAAGCTCATATGCTCATCCTGTAAGTGTTGATTAAGATTTCAGGCACTTACATTCTGATTTAACAGTAAAATAACAAAGGCTACATGTTCACAGCAGACTAACCTTGTTCGTCTGATCATTAATCTCATGGTGATCATTATTAGAAGGCTCACTTTTTCTTGATTCAGAGACTTTAGCATCCTGAATTATCAACATAATGAGTTACCTGGAGTGCCTAGATAATAAAGTAATAAACACAATAGAGTAGAGATGGCACTATTCACTTTTATCCAGTGCTACTACAATGCTAAATCTGCCCACCTGTTTGTCCAATGAGACTATCTTGACTGCTTGGATGGTGCTGCTACGCATACAATGGTCATCAGTGTTCCCTTTCTGCTTCACTAGATTCATGGTGGCATGCTTCATCTGCACAGGACATTAATTCTTTGGCATAGCACAAATAACTCTCCAATAAACTAAGATAACTTATCTAACAAGCCATAAAAATAATATCCAAAAATTGAACAATTCCTACAAGCTATCAACTTTACTAAATTTACTCTCAGTCTAGTAAGAATTCTGTACAAAAAGGAACAACGTTACTAAAAACAAAACAAACCTTCTCTACCATATTCTTGGTCTCTACCAGGCGAGGAAATTACAGGATGATCCTGCACAGACAACCCTTCTGATTTCATAAGGAGGTAGAAAGTGATAGCCTGACAATAAGCAAGCAAACAAGCTTTCTTCACTTCCAAAGGTTGCATCCGACCCTTATATTTGCCAAGACCAGCTAGTCACCTGCAGAAATATTTAACTATCACAAAGGCAGAGATAGAGAGAGAAGGGTGATTAAACAGGTTATAAGCACATACTCTGCTTATAAATATATGACATTTGAACATGATGTTTTGATCATTCGTTCGATTGAAAAAACTACTGCAAATATGCAGAAATGTAAATCACGCTTGAAGAACCTTTATAGTGATAGAAAATCATGAAAAAATAAGTGATACTTATGTAGTTCTTTTTTAAATACAAGTGGTCTAATGTGATATCAAAAGTCAAAGGTAGGGATAAAACTGGGACAGATATTTCCCAACTATACGTCTGTCCCGAGGGGTCCAGAGACTAAATCAGACGCCCGATATCAGAACCCTGAACATTTAATATCCGATCCGGATCCAGACCGAAGATTAAAAATTGGACTTCAGTATGGTGATGCGATGTATACCCATATCCGGTGTATTTTGATACTATTCGTATCTGAATCCGCTCTGAGAAAAACTAATTATCTATATTTGTATCCATATGTATCTGTTTGTATCCGTCCCAATTTCATCCCTAGTCAAAGGTGCGATAGTATTTTAAAATGGAGTGAGTAGCTCATTAGAATATCACACTGGAATAGACATAATCAGAAGTAATGTATTCCAAAAGCAAGCAAACATGCTGCCATTCAAAACCAGAATTCCCTTAATTTTTGGTCACAATGCCCTGAATATGGTCTATCCCAATTCAAAATTGAGTCATTTGCAATCATAGATTGTTAACAGAGTTCATAATTGCGTCAAATGGAAATGATCTGGTTTTATTATTTAGTTTAAATGTGTTCAAACTGGTTTTGCAAAGTGTGATATTGTAATGCAGAAGCCCAGTAGTCAACATTCAGTATGGGACATTTTTTATGGGTGGCCGGAGGCCAGGCCATCTACCTCTCAAGGCAAGGGACAGGGAAACTAGAGATAAGATTAGAATCAATAGATTAGATCTATTCCTTAGGAGTCAAGCAAACTCTATATAAATAGGGCTGTATCAATTGGGATTATACAACTCTCCCCTAATCTTCCAACAAGCGATAGAGCAGCCAGGCAATGACCTAGGCCCTCTTCTGCGCTATTGGCTTGGCTAAACCCTTGACCATAACATCTGGTATCTAGAGTCAGGGATCCATTCCCATGGCTTCGGCTGCCACCCAATCTACTGGGGCAATCACCATCATGGTCTGGGTTGAAGATCAGGAAGATGAGATGGATCCATGAGCAGGAGACAATGAACTCTAAGATTTGATGGACAGCCAGATACGTCAATTTTCAACGCCCCCCAATGCATGAACCCAAGCTGCGGCATACCACGTCCACGGTCCCACCGGCACTGCAATGTGGTTCACACATTGAAACAGAGTTAGATGCAGCTGTTCCCTTATCAGCTCCATGTGTCAGCTCCTTCTTCAGACTCATCACATGGGTGACGAAGGAAGTGCAGGCTGCGGTATTGCTGCAACTAGCGGTGCACAGATTCCTGGCAAGAAGGCATGCGCAGACGACATGCGATCAATGTGCCAGTTTCAGCACAGCTTTTGCGGTCCCAGCGGCACCACATCCTACTGCAGAGGGCATCACCATCGACAGCAACAACAGCTTTTTGGTAGCTGCGACGAAGAGGAAGAAGGTGACAGATACAGCCGTTCACCTCTCTGTTCCTTCACGGGCACCATCGAAGGGGCAGGCAGGGATGCGACTTCAGGCAGCATCGTGCGGCTTCCTGGAAAGATTGATGGCACGGACAGTAAGCGGAATAAGATCCCATTCCCTCATGAAGAACAGGAGTCATCGGAAAATCCATAGATCTATGATATCGACTCCTCTTTTTCGCTACTATATTGGAGATGTCGCGCCGATCGGGTCCACATGTTGCTGCAGAAAATCACGCAGCCAGTGGATGCTTAGTCCAGTCTTTGCAATCCGACAGCCTTGACTAATAGCCTGGTTCCATGGACCTCGGTGATGTCTACCTTGCTAGTTCAGGGAGAAGCTAGGGGGAGAGGAGGTGCATGCATCCAAACTTGCGGGTCTTCCTCGTGAAGCATGGGCCTCCCATCCTTCATGTGCAGAAACAAAAGAGCAAGCAAATTCTGCATACCATTTCCAGTCGCATGCTTGTTTCCTGCTGGGTAACACTCTGCATCTTACTATCCTGTGTGAGGATTTACACTCTGCATGCAAACAAAAGCAAGCAAATTCTGCACATGAAGCAGGGGATCAAGTGCACCATGAGTTTGAAAAGATTTTCTCGTGTGCCATTGTGGTGCTCGGGAACAATCAGCAGCGTCATATCCATGGCACAGGACCTTCCTATCTCTTTGTACTTTAGGTTGGGGTCCACTGTAAGTTGGAGATGTAACAGAGACAGAGAGTTCCAATTTATTTACTGTGTTAGTCATGAATTAAAAAAAATGAGACGAGATGTAAAAAGGCTTCAAGTCCAGTCAAGTCATTTTGCCATGGTTATTTTGCATCTCAGGATGAGCTGCTTGAAATGGGGGGAGTGGTTTTATGGGTGGCCAGAGACCAGCCCATCTTCCTCTCACCGCAAGGGATTGAGAGAGATAGAGAGAAGGATAGTTAGAGATAAGATCAGAATTAGTAGATTAGATCAATTCCTTTTGTCAAGTAACCTCTCGATATAAGGAGAGGAACTGCATCAATCGTGATTAAGCAATGAATAGAGATTGCACAACTCTCCCTGCAGCTTAAACAAGCAATATTTACATTATTGACATAGAACAGCCAGGCAATGACC
This sequence comes from Paspalum vaginatum, assembly GCA_030272315.1. NCBI lineage: Eukaryota > Viridiplantae > Streptophyta > Magnoliopsida > Poales > Poaceae > Paspalum > Paspalum vaginatum. The sequence continues at coordinate 28,836,306 of CM059018.1, read as the reverse complement.
TAGGCCCCTCTTCTGCTGTTAAACCAACAATATTGATATTTCAAGTTTCATAGTTCTCCATCACATGCAAGTTAGCTTTTCAAGCTACGCAATTATTCAGTGAATATTATTAGAATAAAAAACAAGAACATGGATCCAGTAGTGAGTGCAGCAATAATTTACCTCATTGGTGAGATGTCCCATAGCTCTAAGTTCTTCATGTAGCCTCCTTCAGCTCAGACAACAAGCTGATGAGTTCAGGAGCGGAACTGCATAAATTACCATAGTCATCATGGATTGCACTTAGAACACATAACAATGTCGCTTCTACGGCCCATGATTTAAATGCTACAATCACAACTGTCATAGACTTAGGGAACCTAGACTTGATAACATTAAGGCTGTGGTAATGTTCAAGGGCGGGAACAGTAACAGATCGTACTGTCGTACATAGCACGTCCGCTGCCAGGAAGCATGCCTAGGTCAGGTTTAGGAGAGTCCGGAAACAGGTTTACTCATAAGTCAACCCGAGTCTCCTCTTTTTATAGAGCCCTTTTGTATCGGATAAAATCAAGCATGGAGATTAGAGCTTAGCCCCAAGGTTACTGTCCAGCAATCTGAAAATTGAAAAGTAACACCCCCAGCTATCAGCCTGTAGCCCCCTGCATGGCAACCGGATACCTCCTCCCTCCCACTAGCTTAGGCTCCTCACAACAATGAATCTGAAAACTTTAGGTATTGTACATGCCTATACAAGGCTGAATGCTGATTTGAGTGGAACTACCGGTAAATATGATAATTCGGAAGGTAAAAAAGCTTCTTCATGCACTGGTGATTTTTTTACTTAACAGAGAGTCAGGAACCCATTATGTAATGAGGGTAGACTTTGTGAAGGAATTAGAAATAAGTCTTAATCTCGATATTGTACTTAGTAAAATAACAGACCTGTATAGGGACCCCCATTTTGTCATCGCCTGATAAGACAGTAAGGTCTTCTTTGACATTGGATGTCTGCTAGTCAATGCGAAAACAATTGTAAAAGGGTATTATTTTCTGTAAGCTTCATACTAATATATGGATGTACAAACATATACTCAGGTAAAGTAACAGCAGAAAAAATAATTTGTTTCAGTGAGCAACACAGTGTCTTGGCATTTAACAATGAGCAGGTAGAAGATAATGGAAAACACAATTATAATTGTTGAACAAGGAAAAGATGGTGAATAAAGTAAAGGAATATGTCCAGCGAACCATCCGCTTTTCAACCCTGAACCGCTTGCTTCTCAAACCTCAGCCTGAAGTTAAGAGTGAGTTTGGGTGACACGGCACTGGCGTCGTGACATATAGCAAGATAAATTTTAGTTTTCAAAATAAAAAAAAATCCATAGAGTTAAAAATCTCTAAGGGATCCTCACCTGTATTATGGAGTAGTTATAACCTAATTGATGGCATGGCGATTAAACTTTAATTCACTTCATACCAAATTGGTTTAGATTACAACCATTCTCAGTTGCACCTTTGAATATTTAGAACTTTAATCAATTTGGCTCATAGGAAACTAAAGCTTAATAAGCAATCAGAACCTCACAAATGGTTTTATTTAGTATATCATACACTATCTTCTGTAGGTCTCTGATACTGTTATTTCAATCATACAAAGTATATGCAGGTTAAGAACACTCCATAAGGCAGACTAAAAGTTATTTATCAATTTTAAAATTTAAAAGTTATTTTAAGCTTTGACCTTAGGCGACAATGCCACATTAACATCACTTCACCTAAAACCACTCTAGGTGGTTCAAAAATGAACGTTTTATAGTTGAGGGTTGGAAAAGAGAAAGGATTCAGAGTTGAACGTTGGAAACATGGACATTTTCCTTAAATAGGTTTAAAAATTGTATATCCAGCATAACTTTAGTTACTTATCAGTTAAAAAAGATATCTGGATGTCAAGTTTAAATGATTCTCAAAGCAACCTCCTAGTTGAAGCAAAAAAGAGACAGTAACAAAATGAGAAAAATAAAAGACTCACCTTTGTGGCAATATTCTCTTCATCACTTCCATCATCTTCAAAGCCAAAATCTTTCATAGAAAGCTTTTTTCCCTTGCCTTTTTGGATCCTTAGTGCCTCCTCATAATCCACTTCATCATCACCAGACTGTCCATCATCATCATAGTAAGCATTTTTACCTCTGCCCCAAATGTTTTTGTTCTTTTCATCTTCCTCCTGCTCATCCACGCTATCATCACCTCCAGCAATTTCTTTCACAGTCCTCTCTGCTCTTTTTACTATTCAAACACATAAGTTATTAATATGCAAACACCATATATCAGAAGAAACAGGAACAGTTAAGTGGTTCAATGTTTTTCTTATATTAATTTAGTTAACAAGGTAATGTAAATCCTGACAAATGAGATAAAGCTTGCATTAGCGCGCTGCATAAATTCTGTGAGTAGAAGAAACCAAAATAACACTACAATTTTAAAATAATAATGAATTTATTCAAAACTGAAGAGATAGGCAGGTATTGCCAGTCCCTGAGTCCCATACCCTTCACAGTTGCAATTGCAACATAAATATATGATTTATTCTTAAAAAATAGGATCACTCCAAGGTTTGCTGGTGACTAGTTGCATGTATATAATAGTTCACTTATATCAACAAGTGCAATTAAATATTAATTATTTAAGCCACAGGAGCTTAATTCTAAACAAAGACAGAGAAATAGACTAACAGGATATTACTATACCCAGGTATTATATAAGAGATATTCACAAACTTACATTTTGCAATGTAACCTTTGTCCCATTCTTCATAATCAGCTTCATCCAGGTCACCATTCTCTTCTCCTTCATTGTCATCTTTTTCGCTATCAGAAACACCCTAAAATAATTGAGATTGTAGAAGTCAAACAGATAGAATACAAAAATAACAAACTAGTGTAGAAGTACCAAGTTTCTTACTCATTCAACCATCAGCAAATCATGTGCATTTATACAAATGGTACCAGCAGTACCTTTAACAATATGGTAAAGCCAGTAATGTGTTCTACTTCTATAAAATAAATATAAAATATTGTATTCATATTTACCGATAAAATGATGAGAAATTATGGAAATATCATGTTTGATACTAGCCATCTCGATCAATAAACCCCTCTTGGAAGGGAGAAAGCGGCACCGTGTCTAACAATGTCAACCCAGAACTCAGACATACCATTGCGACATGTTACCACCAAAATAAGCTTAACAGTTAACACCAAATAATAACAGAAAAAAACACATCAGAAGCAAGTCATTAGCCAGACCGCAGCACAACCGATCCACTGTTGCCGCACCAGTTAGGCTAAATAAGCAAAACAAATATATATCTATATAGCATATATAAGTGAAGCCCACTAACCATCATTAACTCTATTTCTCTCAGCATGAAAGCTATCCACGTCATCTATGAGTCCACTAAGTTAGAACTTAGAAGCTATGTCACCATCCACTAAGCCCATTGATGTCTTTTACTGATTTTTCTATGGCTAACAACATCCGTGCATGCAAATATCCACACTACAAAATTCATTTCAGAGTTGATCTCTCTCAACCAAGATGAACATTTTATCAAGTATAATGCCTTTTAAAAAATGTTCCTTACAATGACATTAATATTTCTACCTTCAAACTTCACTTTAAAAATTAGTTTAAGAATTCCAACAACAACTCGCAAGGTATGACCTAGTGATTGAATAAAAGTTAACGAAGTTGTGTGATCTTTGGCCAAACAGCACCAATTGCAATTAATCGTTGGCCAGAACTCATCTAAAAGTTACCGCCTACATTTGTAGCTCTTTCCGTACCTTGCGAAATCTGGAAGAACAAGATCAAAAAGGGGGTGACCAAAAATTACCATAAGATCGAACACAGGTTGCTCCACATCGTCATCTTCAGACTCCCTTGCTAAAACCCAACAAGATGAAAAGGATCAAAACATCTTAATAAATGGCAGGCAGATGGACTGAGGCAAATTCAAATTCTCCATGGTAAAAAAAAAAAAAACTAGATCACCAACCATCATCGCTGTCAAGGGGGATCACATCCCGCTGCTTGTGGACTGGGAAACCAATATAAGAGCCAAACAACAAACCACATCAGCCAGCAGAAAAAACATGCATATACTCTTCAGAAACGAAAGGAGGAGCCTTTCATCCCCATCGTCTTACAAGCATCAATCTCGTCATCATTAGAGTCGGACATCGCCACCAGCTCATCGGCTCGCTTAGACTTTGGAAGGGCATGTGCCAGAACACGCCGTGGAGTCGCCCTCAGCTTCTTACCCATCCTAGCCTAGGCAGACCGCAAAGCACAATGTGCGGTCAGCTGCAACTTGCGGGGCTCGTATCCTGGGCATTCAGTTAAATCGATTTGGTTATTTTGGTTTTTAGATTTTTCATTATATCAGTGGCCCAACACGGACCGTAGGGTTACAACATAGCAAAAACAGAGAATACAAAAGAAGAGAAAACAACAACGCAACTGGCCCAACACAGCCTGGCGGATTAATGTAGCAAAAAAATTCAATATGCAATACGGTAAGCATAATTCACAATTCGGTAACACAACAATATAATGCTCCAACGGTAAATTGGTATAAAGTATCAAAGTAAAGAAAAGGGTTTCGTAATTCATCCAATCCAATAAAATAGTTTAAACATGCATAAAAGGTCTCATACATTGTGCTCAAAATTAGACAAAGTCTTCCATAAATCAATATATGATTTAAGTGCTTACTGCTGAGACATTAAATCACAACCTAATTTCACAAGCTTTACTGCCTCTAAGAACAATCCGTAAGAAGGCACTGGGCACACAGTACACCACTACACCACATTTTCATATGAATCAATTAACAGATGACTAAAGATTGAAAGAACAGAGATTCTGCAGGCTACAGATACACTCACCAACCGTGCCGATGGAAATAATGAAAGTAGCGAATTGAATGGATTGGAGAGGGCACCTGAGCAGCAGGGTCAGGCTGCGGGCACTGTCCAACAGCAGCTCAACTATGATACAGAGCCTAGGGGATGGCGGGGCGTCGGGAGCAGGCAAGAGACGCCGCCGGCCAATAGCCGCAGGGGCCAGGGAAGCTAGAGGCAAGGCAGACCCCTGTGGCGGATTCCGGCGTCCAGCGCCGGCGTCGCCAGAGGATGTCGGGGACGGGGCGGCGGCCGTGCGTGCTCCCAGTCCCAGGCACAGGCACAGGAGCGAATGGTTTCCAGCTTTTTTTGAGGGGACGAATGGTTTCCAGCTAGGGTTGGCCCGTTTGACATGGGCTTTTTTCTGGGCCTTTACATCTAACTATTAATTAACTTTTGGGCCAAATTACAGGTACTCATGGCCTACCTAGACTATCCGCTGGTTCTGCTTTCCTCTAAAAAAAAAAATCCGTTGGTTCTGCTTTTTGTTCTCGATTGCACTGGTAGGATTAGGCATCTTAGCGAGCGAGGTAAATCTCACACGTCAAATGGCTGATAACCAATAGAGCTGTTATATAGTCATAGCAAGGTTCGAATCATTTTTGAAAGTGAGACTGGCGTCTAAAAGAGACATGAATTAGGATTTCTACAAATTAAGTCTCATGAAAACAACTTAAACAAAAATCTACACAAGACAAATAATTATGTGCACTATGATTTTGCTAAATGTATCTACTTTAATTGCAAAAGATACTTGCAACCTAAGTTCCAACGTAGAAACTATTCTAACCAATGTTCGTGGGTTTAAACAGCGTTTAAACGGTAAACAGTGCACAACTGTGTTGTTTAGGGTGTAAACGGACAATTAAACGGTTTAACCGTTTAAACGGTAAAAAACAGTGTTAAATGGCCAAAACGGTCTAAACAGAACGGTGTTAAACGGAATTAAACAGGCTAAACGGCCGTTTAACATGCTATTTAGGTGAACAATGTCATATGCACCTGAGTTTTTTTATGCATAAATATAAATATCTTATATTATACATATATAAATATGTATATTAGATTTGTTGAATGTATAGATATGCATATTTATTTTTTACTAGCACATCTCATCACCAATCACCACTTCTGTAACATTCACTCTCTACATATACAGCAAGGACAACTTTTATCAATCGGGAAAATTGGATAGGTACCATTAAAAGATCCTATCTTTTGGGATGTACCACCAAAAGATCTTTTATTTGCCACATACCATCAAAGTACACTTCCGTGAAGCCTCCGTTGAGGCTGTGTTCACCGGAGGGCGCACATACATTGTGCAGTACTATAGATAGAGTTTGAATAGTGGATGGATGTGGTTGGATGGGCGCCCTAGTGAGCCTACCCTAACTAGGACATGAATACCCTCATCTCCTACCTCTGGCCTCTTCACCAGCATCGATGGCACTTCCCACCTTTGCAGTAGCCATGGCGCCCTGAATCCAGGCGTGAGGATCACGATCCGCGTCTACAAGCCCCCAAGATCTCCGGTGACCTGAAGTGGAGGAAAGGGAGGAGGCGCACCTTGGTGACAGGGCGCAGCTCCGGGACAGGGAGGAGGCGCACCATGGAGGTGTCACAGCTCCTCAAGATCTCTGACGATTCTGAAGTGGAGGAGAAGAGGAAGAGGATGGGAGGGGTTCTGAAGTGGAGGGGAAGAGGAGAGGATAGGAGGGGTGCCGGCCTGATCCATCGCCGAAAGATCGCCGCTACAGCTGGTAGCGCACCTCCGAAAGATACGCCGCCGCGGCCTGGAGCGCACTTCGCCGCTTCCTCTCTGCGTGCGGGCAGCGGGCTCCTGCGTGTGGGATTTCTGATACGCGAGGTAGTGAGGGATCAGAAATTCAGAAGAAAGAAAGGGTAGAACGGTCCTTCCACTTGACCATTGAGTGGTAAAAAATACTCCCTCCATTCGTTTTTATTTAACGCGTTTGATTTTTTTTCAAAACTTCGATCTTTCGTTTTATTTAAAAAATTTCATTGCTTATCATTTATTTTGTTGTCACTTGTTTTATTATTAAGGATACTTTTTGTATGACTTGCATTTTCATATATTTGCATAAATTTTTTGAATAAGATAAATAATTAAAATTTTGAAAAAAAAAAGTCAACCGCATCAAATAAAAAAGAATGGAGGGAGTAGAATTTTGGCAATTTTGCCGGCCCTTGACGGAAGTGGTAAATAGCAGTAACGTGGTTACCTTTTATGGTAGGTTGCGAAGAAAAATTCTTTTGATGGTACATCCCAAAAAATGAGATCTTTTAATGTTACCTATCCAATTTTTCCTTACCCATCCAAGCCTCAATAGCCGCAGGCCCACAGCTAGCACCGAACACTCGAGGGAGAAGATAAGAAATCCCATACTAGATGGAGTGACTAACCGCTCTTGGTCCGTTCTTGATTGTGGACGTTAGCTATACAAATTACCTACCAGGAAACTTAGAATCTGATAACAACGGATGAGAAAGAACTAGAGCTGGATCTTCTAAAAGGTAATGACAATAATTCGATTTTTGGAGACTTAATGTTGGCGATTCTACTTCTAATTAGAATGATTCAAACCTTGCAAGTTCAACTAAGAACACAAGTAAGAGCACAATGAATGCAACATGGAATTGCATGATGTGGAGTTTGACATACCAATATAAGTGATGAAACCGTTCTATGCGTCATCTTTTTTCATGATTCTAGTCGATTCTGAGGTGCTTTGACATAGGAACACAACTTTCTCCTACACTCCGAGAGTCTCACTATTGATGGGAACGCCGTTTGCCATCGAAAGAAACAAAACTGTTAAATCCTGAATAAATCCAGAAAAATGTAAGCACCCATGTCAAACTAAGGGGTTGAAGCCAATGGGTCGGTTCCACTACAAGGATCCCAACCAAGCTACTTGCGTAGACAACTATTCATACACGTACATAGACATTCTGCTTAAACACAATATCGATAACTAGGGTAATTCTATCTCAACAACAATGGAGACCGAAAGGATCAAGATGTCCAAGAAAGGGTAAATTGGACTTCTAATTTCGAAATTTGAAATTAAACCCTATCGATCAAGTCTTAATTCATCCTAGTGTCTAAATAAATGTGACTAGAGTTCTACACGATATCAAAAGGTTTGCAACATATAGCCAAGCATGCAATTCTAAGATTGTAAATTGCGGAAGGTGGATTGCATAAAAGGAAATGCGGAATGTAAGTAGAAGAGATGACACGACGATCTTTTTCCCGTGGTATCGAGGAGTCGCAACTCCCCACTAATCCTCGTTTGATGCCCCTCGCAAGGCTTTGCTCTCAAGGGTTCTTTGCAAAGACCCTAGCCCCAAATCTCGCAAGGACAGGGGTTGGCAAAGTGGTTCTCGCAAGAACCAAGCTACCTCTTGATCTTCCCAAAGATCAAGGGCTCTCTTTGGGTTGCCCTTCTCCACTCCAGAACGGTGGGCTTCAAACCTCTCACAATGCCCTCACAAGGGCCTTCTCCCGCTTCTTCCACAATCTATCGAAAGCTCACGGAAGGCACGACTCGCAAGTCATCTAGGTCATCGTGATCACCAAGGGTAACAAGCCTTGGTCTTTGTGGCGGAACCGCCGATTTAATCCGGACTAAGCACATCAGCCACCTCTGGCTCGCAATGTGATTAGGCCAAACTAAACCCGGTCGTCCGTCGAGAGTCGTTTGACCCCCGATATTACCATTTCCCCAGAGGAACCAACATCATACACATCTGACCCACGATGGAGCCACAACAGATACATCATCACAAGCAGTTGAATAGCATAATATTAGACTTAGTTACAAACCGGTTTTGAATAAAATACAAGTCCAACATAGTGTTATAAAATAGCAAGTTCAAAAAGTTTCTCGCAGCGGAATAATAAGTTCAGAGGTCACCATGATATCATCAAAAGATTTGCATTAGAGGTAACAACATCGAGCCCACCGATGTGGCCCTTGTGCCACTCATGTCGTTTCACCCTAAGTGAGGACATGCGCCACCTCCAACACAAGTGCAGACCATGAACTCCATACCTGCGCTCAAAATATGGGGGCAAACCCTGAGTACTAATTACTCAGTAGGTCTTAATGGATTTGACTTACGGCTGACGCGAAGCGCTTACTATCAAGTGGATCCTTAGCCTTTGGTTTTAAACAGTAACATGTGTAACATAAGTAGCAAGTTTTCATCATTTGTATAACCTCCAATATAAAAGTAACTTGCAGTAAGGTAAACAGTTCAATTCAAACACGTGGTATTCCAAAAATCATGAGTATTAAATACCGAGAGTTTAAGCAGTTACTACGTTGCTCGTGTGCATTATCAGCATTCCCACACCTGGTGGGCATCAGCGATTCGAATCGATTTTAATTCCCGGGAATAACTATCATGCCAGGGGTATATGCTTACTGGCCATCGCGTTCCCACATATAGCCCCAATCTCCACCACCTGTCTTGTCCCAAGATTCAAAGCGCCCCCATCTAACCCCCGGTTTGTGCCCCCTCAGGAGCGATACCACAGTTCTCTGGGTCAGCCCTCCCTCGAGTACAAGCGCCCCCGGGCCCATCGGCCTCCAGCAAGTGGATGGGCGGAGCCTCGAAAACTTCGGACAAACCCAGGTAAGACTTTACCGGTCCCATTCTCCAGATAAGCACTCTAGCAATGTTATGCCGAATAGCAGGCGAACAGTGGACGGGCCTTATGCGACTCGGGCGGAGTCCAAAGTGCAACCTTATGAAAAGTATATACTGAAATAAATCTCCGCCCGGTCTTCATTTAATTCAGGAGCATAAGTAATAATTGATGTAATAGTAAGCTTTTGTAACTTTGAAAGCACCTACGCGACGAGTCCACACACTCGTGTCTACTCGTACCTAGCAATTTCTAGGCATACTCGTCCTACGAACTCTATGTATAGGTGCTAGGGCCAGGGCGGCCAGGGAGTCTAATGCAACTGGTTTCAAGCAACTCCTAATGCATATGCGTAATCATCAAGTATAATTTGTTTGCTGGGTTAAGTATGGTCCTGCCTACCTTCCTCGTTAGGGTCAGTATCTTCTTCCGGAGCGTAGTCGTGACCTTGTTGCTGGCCCTTCAGCTCTTGGTGCAGCTGCTCCTCTGGCTCCTCTACAATTGGTTGGTCCGGCGGTTGTCCTTCGCTCGCGGAATCTATATGCATGATATGGTGCAATTGGAGCATGTATTAGTGCAATGCTTGCTTCATGATGCGAGTGCAATGCAAGAAATCATAATTGATGAAATAAAATTATGCATTTTCATGATGGAACTTGTTTAGCGTTAAGAAATCGTACAAGCCATCATTTATGATAACTTAGCTTGTCACATAAAACAACGTGGGGGTATGTGACTGAATAGCATCGATTCATGCGAAATGGCCGATGCTTACTTAAACACCTATTTTCACCTAGCTAGCTTAGCATTCCTAGCGTGCATTTCTCAACAGTAGTGAAGACCTACATTGCATTCCAACTTAGCGGCTAAGGCCTACGTACTCCTAAGTTTCCAAATGTGATTCATGGTGGCATTTATTAAAATACTAGTCTCACATTTCCTATTCTTTTCTTAAATAAGCATTATATCTACCATTTTCAAAATAGGGTCAAACCTTACATGCATGGCCTCACGTTTTCAGCGATGAGCTACTTACATCATCTAGAACCTAAATAAATACCACAAAACCCCTTATAGCTTACTTTTATCTAGAACTCTTTTCCTTTGCTAATTATATGTTTAACTACTAGGCAAGGGTAAAATAGTAAATAATCAGTAAGCATTTAGGCTATCAAATTCTTATACTAAGCTTAGGTATGCTAGCAAAGCTGCTGCCCAAATTTCAGAATTTTTGACCCTCATTTAAACCACATTTTCTATCTATTAATTTAAACATGCATGAATTTATTAATTTCAAAACACTAACCATACTTGACATGCACAGTACCCCATTTCAACAGTGAGCTACCTATACCACAGGGAGCACAAATAAAATGGGTAAAACCATTTGGAGCATAATCTCTATATGGTCACTATTTCCTTATTTATTTTTATGCTAAAAAACACATGCAGGGGCAAAATGGTAATTAAACAGTGAACATTTGAGCTATCAAAAATCATAGTGAGCCTATATACCCTAACAACACTGCTGTCCAAGTTTGGCAATTTTTGGAGACCATTTAGTCCACATTTCCTAATTTCATTGATTTATCAAGCATGCACAATAACAGGGGCAAAACTGTCTTTTCCTACTCAACCATCATAACCAACAGATAGATCTGATATCAAAGATCAAAATGCAACTTAGCTTGCTATTTTTAGATTTTTATTTACTTTTCTATGATTTTTCAAAGTTTCAGCAGTTTTAAATGCATTTTAAATCGAAAATCTACAGATCCAGGACCTATACACAATTATCCGTAGCTTCTGAGGGCTAACATGCAAGATCTACAAGACTCAGGTCACAGCGCGGTGGACCGATTCGTAAATATGGGAAAAGTCAGGGGCCGGATCTAAATTTTCCCCGGCCCCCTTCTTCTTCCTCGCGACGCCCGCGGCCGCGCGGGAAGAAGCGCGCGCGCCGGCGAGCCAGAGCTCGCCGCGGCCGCGACGCGGGTCGGGGACAGTGTTCCCCGTGCGGGGCTTCTACCTCGCGGTGACGGTGACGGCGGAGACGGCGTGGACGAGGCGACGTCGAGGCGAGGTCGGATCTCGGCGTCCGGGCGGGGAATGGCGACGGGGACTCGAGCGTGAGGTGCGCGGGGTCGAGGCGGACGCAACGGTGGAGGTGTGGAGGCTCGGGGAGCGGCAGAGGGAGGGGCGCGAGCTCGAGCTCGGAGCTCGGCCGTCAATGGCGGCGTGAACCGGCGAGAGCGGGGAGCGAGGGAGAGGGCTATGGAGGGTGAGTGAGCGTAGGGAACGGGTAGAGGAGCTCGCCGTCCGCTTAAGTCCGACTGGACACGCCGATCCTTGGGCGTGCGTTGCCGGCCGGACGCCGGCGTCCACGCAGCGGGCGCCGGCCGCGCCCGCGGATCCCTGGGCCCACCCGTCAGTGGCCCGGGGTCCCAAAAAGGAAAGCCCCCTTTTTTCTGTTTTTGGTAAGGCTCTGAAAATTAAGATTTTGAGGTATTTAGAAGCCGAATTTGAAAAAGTTCCAATTGAATGAAATGTTGTTCTCATTCATATCTACAACTTTGTCAAAAAGCTCAAGTTCGAATTCCGAGTCTAAGTATGATTTATATTCAAATTTCCCTCAGATTTTTGAATTTGCCCTACTCAGCGTTTTTAAGGAAAAATTTAAAAGTCCTATTTGTGGCCAAAAACTCAGGGAGTGTTTTATACCAACTTTGATCCAAATTCCAAGATCTACAACTTCCTAAATTGGGGCTTTGCATGAAAATGATTGTAAATTATTGAAAAAGTGATATTTCAATGAAATTTAGATTTTGAGTGTGTTTCTTGGCTGAGAGAAAAAGGCCTTTTACCCTAAGCTATGTCCATTTCCCATCTAAGCTCCAATTAACAAAGTTTTTCATCACAACATGACCCACAAGTTTGGTATAAAAGGTTTCACCTAAATCTTAACACAACTAGGGGCCATACCCAATTTACTAGTGTCACACATGCAAAAACTGAGGGCATCACTTAGCTATTTCCATCATGCTTGTTCATATGAGTCAAAAGCACATTATCAAGCGATGAGATGATGCTTATGAGAGGTAATTAAACAAGGGATGCACATGCTAATGCTTTAGAGATGCCCAGGGCATCACAGTCTTCACTTGAATTCAACTTCTCTCAAGAAGTTCTCTTCTTCTCAAGTCTCTTAACCTAAAGCTCTTAGGATGTGTGAATGTTGGTGCTCAAGTAACCTTTGGGTGAGTACGATTGTTTTCTGGTCGCAAGGGTGTGAAATGGAGGGAGGGGGTTCCTTTTATATAGAGGCCAGCTCAAAAACTAGCTGTTATTGTTGAAAAACGCTTTTTGCGTGACCACCGGACGGACCACCGAACGGTCCGGTGCATAGTAAATATGAACCCCAGAAATCCCGCCGAGGCTGCAACGACCACCGGACGGTCTGGTGCGTACAAACCTTGGACACGATGGCATACAACCTCCTTGTCCATAACATCCGGTGGTGCACCGGATGGTCCGGTGCGCACTAGACACACAGGGACACCCTGGACACTCCCCCTATCTATATCGTCCAGCGGAGCACCAGACGGTTCGGTGCGCACAAAGTGCGCTATACTCAGACGATATAGACTACAGGGCACACTGGACCATTCGGTGCGTACAAAAACTTGGGTTTTCACCGTTTTGAAACGAGAACGACATGGAAATTGTTCGAGGGAGTTTCTTCGATCCATTTGAGTAAATGTGAGTGCATTTAAGCACATTTTAGTAGATTGAGCTTTAGGACTAAGATGCACTCAAAAATTAGTAGAACTAATTGAAAAAGGTCTTTCAAGATACTCACCTCGACCCCTTTATAGAACGACTTATCTAAAACTAGCAAATCAACCCCTAAGCGCCCTTTTTTCGACTTTACAACACTTAAGGCTATTTATCCTTGATCTTCATGCTAGATCATCCATTTCCAAGCCGTCCTTCAAAAGATTTGAATTTAGAGGCATTTTTTCTTCAACCAATGAGCACGATATATAATTTAAACCCTTCATGTCATGAACTCATTAGTAAAAGATTAAGTTGTCATTAATCACCTAAACCTCTACCACTTAGGGTCATGTTTCTCGCAGAGACCAATGTGTAATCTTCATGTGAATATATTGGCCGTGCAATCCTGTTTACTCTCCTTATTTTTCTCGTAGTAACACAACACTTTCCAGATACACACTAAATAGAAGCAATGTAAGCTGAGGTATCAGTGGAGGGTGGGTGGGGTGGGGACAACAGGCTAGCAACACTCCAAATGACACACTGTATTCAACATTTTTCTAATTAGAGCTTAAAATTTTGTTATTTTTGAGTAATAACTTTTTTTGAAACTTAAGCTCGCCAATTATATTAGCCCAATGACGGACCAGGTCGGTCCAAAGATAGCAAGTTGCTTACAAAGGAAGGGAAGGGAGGCACCCAGACGTGCGGATGCTCCCTGTCTCCCCTCAGGCTAAGGCGAGCAATCGTGAGCATTGAAGTTACAAGAACGAGGAATGACGGATATTACAAACGCACTGAAATGTAACGATAACAATTCTCTAATGTCTTGGAAGATTGCTCCACCAGGTGATGAGTCATAACAATTGGAGGACATCGCAGCCGCAAGACAGGTCGAATCAGTTTCCAAAATGATCTTGGTCATTCCTTGGTCCATAGCGGCCAAAACTCCAGCCAAGCAGGCTTCACCTTCAGCACATAGTGCACTTTGCACAGCATTCAGTGGTCCAGATCCTGCCACAATCATTTCACCTGAATTATCCCTAATAGGAAACCCCCAAGCACCAATCTTCTCATTCTCCACAAATTCCCCATCACCATTGACCTTCAAGAAATCTTGCGGCGGCACACACCACTTCTTTGCACTAACCTGATCCGCCGTTTCACGTTGGAGAGAAACTGACAGTGGCTGCAGTGCAATCCCTAGAGCTCTCTGAATTGTAGTAATGAGAGGTTGAAGAGCCTCACCTGCGTTGACTTTGTTTCTTGCATCCCACCATGCCCAGAGCAAACCAATCACCATCATTCGCTTCTCCTCGCACAACTCCAGAACATGCTGAACGACCTCCTCACTGGATGGCAGGTCAAGTAGCTTCAGCCTCGTATCTTCCAAGTTCATTTCTCTCCAGCACCTCTTAACAAATTTTCATTTAAGAAAGCAATGCCCACCATCCTCATCAAATCTCAGACACACTGGACACCTGGTATCAATGTACATGCCACGGCCGTTAATATTCTTGCGTACAGGAAGGCTATTATGGGCCACATGAAGTGTCTGGTTTTCGGTGGGCAACTAAGACCCCAAAGCTTATTCCATTTCACCTGCCCCGTTGCTGAGTGTCCTGCACTCGAAGTTCCTGTCTGTACCGTGCTCATTCTCTCTCGTTGATCCTCCAACACATGATACGCCGATTTAATCGAGAATTTTCCCTTTGGATCAAAGTGCCATGCGAGCATATCCTCTCTTCCTTGACGCAATGGTATTGCTAGGATGTTTTTAACATCTTCCTCCCAAAATATGTCCCCAATTAATTCTCTATCCCAGCTTCCCGTTGTTGGATCAATAAGCTCACTAACTTTCGACACTAGTATTCTTCCCCTCGGTGTAACAGGACGCCTCAGTATGCCATCTGGTATCCATGGATCCTCCCAGATTCGGATAGTTGTGCCATCCCCAACTCGCCAGATCAGACCAGCTTTTAGGGCATCTAGACCACGCACAATGCTGCGCCATGTATATGAAATACCCGGTGATTCATTAACAGACAAAATGTCACCATTTGGAAAGTACTTAGCACCGAGAACATGTGCACATAAAGAGGTTGGCACAGATAGCAGTCGCCATCCTTGTGTAGCTAGCATGGCAAGGTCGAACAAATGCAAATCTCTGAAACCAAGGCCTCCCTTCTTTTTCCTGCTGCTCAATTTCTCCCAAGACAGTTGTGACCACCAGTACCGGCAAATCATTTTTTCAATCTCTTCACATAATCCTTTTGTCAAGTCGAAACATGACATTGCATATGAGGGGATGGCCTGTGCAATCGCCTTAACAAGAATGTCCTTCCCTGCTTTGGAAAGTAATTTTTCCTTCCATCCCGCTTCCAAACCTTATCTTTCAGGTAAGTAAATGCCTTCTTCTTTGATCTTCCCATATATATTGGTAGCCCCAAATATTTACCAGAATCTGCCTCACTATTTATCCCAAGCGTGTCCATCAATATTGAGTAATAACTAGTCCCGTGTAATATTGTGTACACCATCAGAAAAACGACCGTTGAACCCCCACTCAAACCTAATGGGAGCATCAGATGATCTACCTTGTTGACAATTCACAATGTTTGATTACCCAAATGCACACATGATTTCCACCAAGACAACTAGGCAATTAGGCATTGCCCTTGCAGCATGCTGAGCACCACGTCCGCCGCTGTGGCCGCACCAAGGGGTTGGTGAACAATTCGTTCACCAAACGTTAGGCAGCTGGTGGTATGAGAGATGAACTGACGAGCTATGGCCGCATTGCCACGTGCCACAAGTGCGTCATTGAACCAGATGCGTGTCAAAGCTAAGGCACAAGAGTTCCAGCACAACGTGGCAAGCTTCAGTAAAGAACAAAACACAACCTAGAGCATATACTCGATGGTAATGCCGTGCAAGTGCCATGCTTAATTTCACAGGGAAGGCAGACTAGGCAGTAACTAGCAAGCACGCAGGAAAAAGAGTCCACCTGAAACTTCCTAGACCAACCGACCCAACACAATGTAGCCCAAAACAGAGCAGAAGCCCAAGAGCCTTTAACCACACACAACTCTCAGACCAGATCAAGCCTAATTAATACCCACCCCAAAACCATTTTCTAACGAAATATTTCAGAGCTAGAACTTAAAAATTTTGAGATCCACCATGTCTAGTTGTCTACCTTTTTTCCCATATCCAGTACAGACTGCACAATGCTACATATTTGAACAATACAAAGTACAGATTACAGAACCGTTCCGTTGAATCAAGAATTTATTACAAATAAGCACACACGCATGCATAGAGGGTAAGCACGACCGTGACATCAAGAAATACCTATCACAACGGATAAGGATCTTATGTTCAGGATAAGCATCGCTTAACGCTTTCATGGGTATGAATGGAATACATACTAAAAACAGCCCGAATAGCAGCACCTCCACTTCTGCATTCTTGCCGATACAGACAGTAGGAAAAATCCAAATGTGAAATGTCATTGTATTTGCAACTTCCTGAATCATCTGTCAAACTATGTGGTACAGGGGGAAAAGCTGAATACTTTGGAAGGAAACATAATGCAAGCAAAGGACTACAAATTTAATATTGAAAAGGAGTAAACATCAACCAGTGTGCAGAACTTTTCAGATCATTGTCCTGTCAAGACAAATTTCTTGCAACAACGACGATGCATTTGCTACACACGTGTTTTTCTACCCAGGTTATCTTGCTGTTCTGATCAAAGATAATAACATAATTTAACTTATATTAGTTGCAGACATGCCAACTACTATTATTCAATGGAAATCCACATCTAAAGCTATTTACTCCATTCCGAATATACATGCTAATATAATCTCATGCCATAGCCAGACTTTCCCAACCGCTCTTATACCATCATCCAGTGACCTGCTGCCATAGTGTCCACAACCTTTTTTGAGGCGTCAACTTTAGTACATGGGTCCTCTCACCTCTGCACCTCCAAGGGTATTAACAGATACAATGACCTAAACACCCATTATCTGAAAGCAGCGCTGCAAGCACGATATTGCAAGAAACAGCAAACCAAAATCACCACAATACATAGCCTAAAGGATACAATGCATACTTGCAATTGAAGAAGGAATATTTAAATATAAAAATGTTATCCTAAATTAATAGTCTGTTCATGGTACTATAGCATCGTCTAATATCAGCAAACCGGCTTACATACGAGAACTTAGATTTCAACAGAGTATCTAAGAATAATTTGCAGATAAAACAAAGGGCCAAATGAATATGGTAAAACTAATCAAATAAGAGTTCAAATAAAATGCCAAGTTGCCAACTGTACCTAATATTTGTAGGATTCACTGATTTTTTATCTTCACTAGATGCCACTGACACTGTGAAACACTATTTGCTACATTGTCACTGTTAACATTGATGAAGCAGAGTATAATACGGAAGCTGGAAATTGTTGCTGCCCTCGGCAAACCTCTAAATGTACTTGCTAAGATTTATATCCCAGTAACACTCTTGATTCCCTTTCCAACCTAATCAGTTCACAGGTACTGAGGGAGAAAGAGAACAAGAAGGTGCAGTCTCACATGTACTGAACCCACAAATAAATGAAACTAGAAACTTTTTAGAGTTTCTATACTCGGATGAATCTAACACAACCTCAGCAAATTAAACACACTTTATATCAGTTCAGGCGTTCAGCTGCCAGTGATAGATCGAAGCATAACAGGAACAAACTGAATTTAGAAAAGTCTTGGTGATCTGTTCAATCTTAGGAGTTAGGAGTATGAGTTTTAGCAGGGACATTTAAAACATTCACCCCTTATTATTCCTAAACGGATCATCTCTAGCAGCTAGGATAACTAGGATTTCCATGATGTATGGTCTAATACTGAAGTGGAAATATGCCACTAAAAGTGTTTGGTATGAGAGGACTTACGATCCTCTTAACTAAACCCCTTAGCATTAGCGAACATGTAAAATAACAAGAATGTCTTCATCTTGTCTGATTGACATGAAACTACACAATGAAAGCATAAAGCTATAAAATACTAGCAGGTTAAGATCCCTAAAATGAAGAAAACAAACAAGAGAATAATAACAATCACTTATCAGAATTGCTTTTCTGTCAGAACAGTGGGAATTGACTTTGGCAGTAAAGCCTTACTTATGGTTCATTATGTGGATTTGAAAATTTGAATTTTCTGTTTGTTCAACCCTATGAAAACTCCACTTGCCTAAACCAAAGGAAAAAGTGTATCCCAGATATTTATGATTAAGTTTGAAATTTATATATGCAATTTGAAATATATAATACAGGTTACCGAATAAATAAAATAGTGGAAATAAACAGAACAAAGAAAAGACACAGATGGCACTAATTTTGTAACCAAGAGCAGTAGACTGGCAACTACTATAAATAATGGCTATATAAATCCAGAGGGACATTCAACTTCCAAGTAAGTAATAAAGATTAAAACAGTTAAGCAAGAAACACAATCTGATGGTATTCTAGTATCCATCCATTCTCTCATGTAAGAATAATGTTACAAGGTAATATTTGAACCAATATCCATATAAAACCAGTAGTGCAATCACAAGGATGAAACACAAATATGGAGTATTCATTCAAGAGAGTATATCAGGTGCTACCGCAGGTTACGGTAGCACCAAAACCGCTAGATGAAAAATTCCAACAAAAATATGAACACGTAGAGGATATAAACATATATGTGCATGAAATTTTTGAGGTTTAACAAAAGACTTGTACAAGGAGAAACAAAATAGAGAAATCAGCACATGAATAGTTGTGGGTTGCGGATAAGAAATGAACAATTGTACCCACAACTATTCATGTGTTGATTTCTCCTTGCACAAAATTTGTTCAAGCTCAAATTTTGCATGCATATGATTGCATCCTCTATCCATTCATATTTTTGTTGGAATATTTCATGCCACTGTTTAGGTGCTGCCATGTTTGGTAATGGTTGCAGAACTCAACTAAATTTTTCCAGAGGGAACATTTAAAGTAATAAGGGGGTTAAATCTGAAGAAGAGACTATATAAAGGTGTTCAATGTATGACACAATAACAACCTGGGAGACAATATTCATGTGAAACATTAACTAACAGACACAAGAACATAATGCAAGCATGAGGCATTCAATCATCGTATGAACAGTGAGGAGAAGCAGTACAGCCGGCATCAAATGGATCTTCTGACCCACAGCAATGCCAATACTGAAACACTTTTCCTGAATCTGGAGTATCCATGGTCCCGCCAGCATAAACGCTTTCAAACTTCCTCTTTGTTTCTCCTGGCATGGAAGAAATTCATCATTTAGATACTGTTGCTAATAAGATTACTAAGCCATCTCATGTCATGAGGATTTAATGAATAGGTTGGAGAAAAACAACCAAGGAGATTCATTCGTTAGAATTGCAAGGTGGTGAGTGTTTAGAGTTGGACTTAGGAGTGTTATGGCAAGTAATATATCATGTTTTTCTATTCAAACAGGAGAATGTAGCCAGCTCATGATCGAAAGCCCTGACCTCGAACTTAAAACGTGCGTGCCTAAAATTCTACAGAACTGCTTCGATATTATGCATCAAGTGAGACAATCTTTTTTTTCTTTTTCAACAAAGAACTGATCCTACGTTCACGCTTGGGAAACTCTAGCAGAAAGTTAACCAAAAAGATAACTCACTCCTTCCGCCCCCACCAAGCCAATCAGTACATTTAGCCACAAATTACACATATACTTCAAATGATTAAACTTGCATCATCAGGCACGGCAGTTGCACGGACCGAAGAGGTTTGTCTCACCTCCGAAGTGGGCGGTGTGGTAGCGGCAAGCGGAGGGGTGGTTCGCCGCCGGGTCGTACTGCTGCTTGCAATTCTTGCAGGTGCGGAACGCGTGCGCTTCCGCGCCTCCGCCGCTGGCCGCCGTCGCCCGAAGGTGCCCGCGCGGGGCTAGCCGGACGGCGGGAGAGGGCCGAAGTGGAGCCCGCGCCACCGGCGCACGTGGGAGCAGCGTGGCCATGCCTAGCGGGATTGGGACCGGTCGGGTCGGGAGTCGGGACTCGGGACTCGGGAAGGCGGAGGCTCTACCGCTCGGATCAGACTTCAGGCCTACGTCCGATTGGTTCAATGTCACAGTGCCCGGGCTAAATTTTGACTACAGTTTAATTTAACTTTGTTAGACTTTAAATTAAAATCACATTATACAACATAATTTTTATCCACATGGTTTGATCATATTTGACTAATTTTGGCCACGGTTTGACCCTCTTTGACTTTAAATTAAAATCACATTATACACATAATTTTCATCTACATTGTTTGACCATGCTTACTTTAAATTCCACTTATTTTTTTAATTTCAAAAAACAATGCCCTTCCAACGCAAAGTTGCTGCTCTATAGAACGGTGCCTCAGCCATCCTCCAAACCTGGCGAAATCCCACAAACGAATCCCCTGGCCTGTCTTCTTCGTTCTCACCGTCGACCAAGTTATTCAATGATTTCAGACGTCCAATGAATAGGAATTGTGTAAAGAAGAAAACAAATGACTCGTCAACACAAACCGTGAGAAGTAAAATAACAGCGTGACATTCGCAGGGAAATTAAGACTACAACTGACGACCAGCAGCACAGCAGGAGAATGATGCATGTGATTAGCTCTGTTACATGACATCCATCTTCAATTTTATAAACATCATACACCAAGAGCTGTTTTTCCTACAAGAAATTTACACGGAAGTTACTTTCCTTTTGTTACCAGTAACAGTTACACTGAAGAATTCATTTTCTTGTAAGGCTTCACAACAGATTTCCTGCTACAGTTACAGCTATAATCTAATGCTTAACTTTGGGCATGCCAGATTTACATTCACAACAAAAAGGAATCAATACAATGGATATGATTCTGAATTCAGGATATTGGGAAGATCCCACTGTGCACACACCCCTCGTGCCAAAAGCACTTAGGGTTAAGGAAATAACAAAGGGAAAATAATAATGCTCCTATCTGTGTGACATCAATCTTTTGACTTCGATTTGTCTTTTCGCCAGGTACCTCCATCTGTCATTATTCACCTGCTTGGTAACATCCTCTTAATGCAGCAGCTCAAGAGCTAACAGCTTGACTTCAGCTTCTGCTTTTTAATAGCAGTTGCTGGCTCCACGATGATCCCAGACTCAAGCTCCCTCTCGATCCAATCATCTTCGCTCAAACCATCCAGAGTGATTGCCTGCTCATTTCTTGGTCCAACCACAATCCCTGACTCAAGCTCTCTCTCGATCCAGGCTTCATCACTTAGCTCATCTGAGGTGGCAGCAGGACCAGATTCTTGTCTAGTAATAATCCCAGACTCGAGCTCTCTCTCAATCCAGGCTTCTTCACTGAGATCATCTGAAGCAATGGGCTCCTGAACCTCCCTCTGTCTCTTCCTCTTCATCAATAAATCCTTTATTCTGCCAACATCAACTTTATTAAGTTCTGCACACAAACGAACAGTCTCCACCTCAACTGGCATTGCAGATGGTGTGTCATCAATGGGGCCTGAAGCAACATAAGCCAATCTCTGATCAGTGCACAAGCTATCTGCAGTGAGTCCATTAGTACAACTATTGGAGTTTGCAATCAACGATTCCACACACAGACTGCTTTCCATGTTCACCTTGGCATCCATTAATATCACCTCAGATAATGGCACACCATTGGCATGCTGATTTCTTGATGCCTGGTTCAAGCTTTCATTCTTGACTGTGTTATTTAAGTCATTGAATTGACTTACATCCTGCTTCATACATTCAGCACTGCCCTCAGTGCCTGCAATTGCATCTAATGATACCTGATTACTACATGGTATGATCCCATCTCTATGTTTGTTTATTAAGGCCTGATCCAAGCTCTCTTCATACTGTGCTTTACTAGAAATATTTCTATTAGCACAAACATTCAACAAGCTGCTGTCAGGGCCTGAGACCCTACAATCACCCACATGACTGCTCACCAAGTATCGACAGGAATCCACCTGCATGTGGTCACTGGGCTCACAAATATCAGGACTTGAGCTGCTTATTGACAAGCTCGATTGGTTCAACACAGAGTCTGGGCTGTTAGATACATTCAGTTTAGCTTCACGTAGAGTCTCATTTTGATTAACCGGATTGGGACAGGCAGGCATCAATTTTTTCACCGCGGCGTGCTCCATCATTTGCTGAATGACAGCTGCAGAAATGCAATGTTTTCTTTTCAAGTTCCAACAAGCAAAGATCACAGTGATGATATGACCCACTTACTAGTCCACATACCTTCCAGAGGCTTTGGCGCAACATCAAATTGGTGCCACCATACATGAGCTCCATGCAACGGAAGCTTGATATTGTGAAGCTTTGCAGCCAGGTAAAGAGAACCAGCAGCTATGTACTGGGGTTTATACTGTAGGCACAGTGTTGTTTTAAGCCTGAACACAAGTAGCAGAATTAATACATCCGAATTGCTTTCCAATCTAAGAAATATTGGTATTATAAAGATTGAAATAGTATGTTTACCAATCATTCACAAAGTTCCATGCTACTTGTTTCACTTCCTTTTGATTGATGCCAAGATTTCTCATAGCATCAAGAAGTGGTCTATAAGGATGCTGAATGTTGAAATCAAATCGAATAGTTGTAAGAACCAATCTCTCTCCAACCAAAATGAGTGCTTTCTGCTTCTCAAAAACATCCTGTACAATGTATGACAATCAAAGGCTGAATGGGCAACCAAATAAAGGTTTCAAACAATGATTTAGTAGTACCTTCTTGTTGATTCTTTGAGCTGCAACATAGTCCCGCCTATACATTGTTTCATAGGCTACTCTAACTACATGATCTAGAGGACAAGGAGTATCTTCAACTTTCGCTGCCAGAAACACACATACTGTTGCAATTGTCTGAAATAGGGTAAATACAAAAGGAATTATTCAAACCAGTATAGGGAAACAAAGATAAGTGCCAAAAGAACTACAAATCCAGAGATGACAATAATCAAACCATAAATTGACCATGTACTCCAGAGAGAATAAATGTTATGAACAATCATAATCAAACTGGAACTGTTACTAGTGTTCCAAATAACTAGGGACTGCATAATAGCAATCTCCAGAAAACTGATCTGGTAAATATGAAACAAACAGATCTAACAAAATTAAGAAGGAAATAGAATGCAGTAACATGAGCCATTTCTATAAACTTACTGGAGATTTTGAATTTTACAAGATGATCCGTCAAAGTATGTCAAACTTGCTTAAGTTGTAACAGTAAGTTGCAACCCAGTTGGCTGGTCAGGGTTAAGTAACTTCAATTGGAAAATTCAGAATGCACTTGCCCAGTTATGATGAAGTATTGCATTATTGCAGTAGTACTGTACATGCCAATACAACCCCCAAAAAATCCTGTAGCATTGTAGCTAGGAAGATTCTTTTGAAATGTCTAATCACCAAGCGAACTTGAGGTAAAGATGAATTAGCAATTAGCATGTGATCTGAAAACTAAATGCAATGGTATTACACGGTTAGATATTATAATGGTTTGAAGGATATTTTGCAGTGTTATGTTGGAAATGAAGAAAAGATTGATGATCATTCCAACAGATGCTTCGCAAAGAAACTCTGCATTCTTGTCACTTTTCATAGACCACAGCAACCATCACTGCCACAACAAAACAGAGTTTCTCACCTGCCATCCATTTTTGGCAAGAGACTGGTGTAAATAGAAGCGATGACAAAACATGATTGCTGTCGCTAGAGTCATCTGAGGCCTGTGAAAGAAAAAAAAAGTTTCAACAGATAGACAAGCTTAGCAAACTTGCCAAAACAACTACAAGAATTATCGTGAGTTATTAAGAATAAAAAGCAGAGTAAAAAAATATTGATTGTCTAACAAAAGGCTGTGTCCGGCTATTGATGGAGGGCTTTCCCAACAGCGTTAAGTCGAGAGCCTCCCACTCACATCGGCCCATCACTTGTCCCCTACCCCGTGATGGCCCATGGCCCACCCCTCCTGTAACTGTACAAAATAGAAAAAAACCGTCGCCCGCTACCCCGCAGCAGCGCGGCTGGATCTCATCGAGTGCCCCCCGGCAGCCACCACCTCCCGTCCAGCTCGGGCAGGTGGCAGCCACCGCTGCTAAATCCATCTCCAAGGCAAACCAGTTTTCATGGTGCCCCCCTCCCCCCCATCCCCCCACCACCGGGCTCTTGCAGCGCTAACACCGCTGTGGACCACTCGAGTCCTTGACTCCCCCCCCCCCCAACACCCTCAACCACTCCACCAACACCGGAGCATGTTGCGCCATCACCGCCTCACTATTCCGCCCACTGCCCGCCACCACCGCCGGACTTGCGACCTCCCCCAAAGCTTCCTCTAGTCCAGCAGCAACAGGTAACCCACCACCACAAAATCAAAACCTAACCCTAACAACTGGTAACATCGCTCCCTTGTTCTTTCCTTTTTATCTTTTGTTGATTTGACTCCGATGGCAAATTTCTTTCCAAATGTAGGGGCCCCTCAATTTCAGCTTAAATCAAGAGGGGTCCCGATTTAGATTTTGTGTTAATGAAAGGATACACAGCTCCTGCATATTCAGGGGGGGGGGGATGAAAGCACTGTTTTTAGAAAAAAAAAAGGTTTTTATGTTATCAACAGACATATGAGGTCAATGTGAAAAAATATGTTATGAGCAACCATCTAAAGCAGTATAAACTAAGAACACCCTAGAACAAGGTTAGGCAGAGTCAATTTCACTAAAGGGAGTTAAAAGAAATTACGTACAGTTTCAGCCTGATGCCAACATCCCGAATAAATGAACAATATAAATGCCGAATTTCTGACTCTTTGCTTTCACTAATACCATCTCTCCTCGTTGGAGAAATTTTCTCTAGTTCTTCCCTGGTGAAGTACCAAGAGTACATGCACTTTTGTAATAATTTTTCAAGGATATTGGATTCCCCATCCATCAGTATGTCTGAGACACCCTGCTGGATGGGCTCTCTGCAACCTCTCAATCCAGATAAAGTTCGACTCTTGGCTAGCAGTAGCCTGCACTTATAAGTTCGAAGTAACCTGTGGAATCAAGATATCTTTAGAAATAGTTATACTGCTTTGCATTGATACATTTCTAGAGAAGAGCAAGAGCATGTAAATGTAGAGAGCAATAAATATATATACAGGTGATGACTAAAACTGTAAACATGCATGTAGTGCAAGAGCTTTTTCATATTTCCATTTTTATATAGTGCAGCCAGCCAGCACCTTTTCCTCCCTTCCAACATAGCAGGGGAAAAAAAGGAAGGCCGTTGTCCACAGGGTATAACACAAGTTCTCTTTTCCTTACTGATTCGTGCTGGTCGGAGAGAAAAAGTTTTGAAACCAGATTGTATTAGCATGAATCACAGCCTGAAAACTTTAAAACACTCGTACTGACTGACAAGTCACTGAATTTTTAGATTTTCACTTAAGCAAGCATAGGTGATGGTGATCCACTCTATTTCATCATTATCAAATCACAATGTGTACTTATGTGTGTGTGTGAGTGGGTGAGGGGAATTTTAAGTGTGTCAAGTCTAAAGATAGAAATTCTACAGGCAGATGCCGCACCTGACAGGTGTGGATGGGTACAAATTTCCACATGTGGGTGCCCAAAATACAAGGGGCTTTATCTATTCTGATGATGACAACCCAAAATCTTAACCCATGGGTATCGCACCAATCTATTCAATCACGCTTTAATATACGTGTGTACTATGTTATGTATCATCAATATTTGTCTTTATCTAAACATTATCATCAATATTTGTGTATATATATTTCTTACTTACTCAAGATGGGTAAATCACAACTCATAGTAATTAGAACTCTAACTGATGGCATCCTAGCTATACAATACAAAAATTGCAAAAACAAACTTATAATCCTGCTCTTTTAGTTAAAGATTAGTGATTTGACTTAAAACTCAGCTCGAGTAATTTTTATACCTGCAAATTACAATTATGATTTTTAGGTAGTAAAACAGGCTGATTTGAGAGGAATCAAGAGACAGCATGTACCGAGAAACAAAGAGGTGCGGACCCAACAAAGTAGATATGTGCCCGATATTTAAAAAAATCGAAGTTAGTAGGCATAATACATGCATAGACTTAGACTTAGATCGGATCCGAATACAAATAACCAAATTGATTAAATTAGGGTTGGGGTGCTCGGTTTCGCACAGCAGGAAGGGAAGAGAAGGGGTGGGAATACCTGGTGTGTGCTCTTCCCCGGCGAAAACCTGGCGAAGGCCGCGATGGAGAAGACCTGCGGCGTAGGGCGGCGTCGGTCGCGGTGGCCAAGTCGTCGCCAGTCGCGAGAGAGAGAGAGAGAGCGCAGTAGGCCAGTAGCGCACGCGGGTCGGGTGAACGGGATTGTTTGCGTATGGTTGGTATCAGCTGCTGAAGCCCAGGGAAGTCCAATTTCGTGTGCAGGCTTGGACAAGTTACAGACCTGTTTCGCTTTTTTCCCCTTTTTTCCATTTTATTTACTATTAGAAAATTTATTTCCTTGTATTTAAATTTATTTTTTATACATTATATAAATTGTTTCCCTTTTTCTTACTTATTTTCCTATATATATTTATGTAAAATGCATAAATAGAGCCCACTAACCATCAACTCTATTATTTCAACATGCAAATTATCCTAAGTTAGAAATTATACATCTTCATCAACTAAAATCTATTGATGTGTTTTATCGATTTTCTATGATTAATAATATCCATTTATGCAATTATTAGTTCATACGAGTACTACAATGCAAAATTCATGTAGCCAAAGATGCAAACACGCAAAAGATGAATTTTTAAGAGTTGATCTCTTTCTACAAAGATGAATATACTATCAAGTATAATATTTTTGTGAAAAAATATTTCTACAGTCACATTAATATTTTCACATTTCAAATTTTACTTTGAAATTAGTTTAAAAATATCTACGTCAACAAATGGGTAGCACCTAGTTCTATTCATTTGTTCTTCCATTTAATTTTCTTTTTTTATTCTACTGACTAGTGGCAAACCTAGGGATGAAACTAGAACGGATATTTCCCGATTATTCATTCATCCGAAAGGATCTGGAGACTAAATAGGATGGCTTATATCCGAACCGAATAGTTAATATTTGACTCATATCCGTAATTCCGTATCCTAAGATTCAAAATTACACATTAGTATTGGCGATGATATATATAGCAAGATCCTAACTATACGTACCCGAAATCCAATCTAATATATGTATCCACTCATATGCGTCCATATGCGTCTCAGTTTCATCCCTAGGCAGACCCACCAATAGGGCAAGGTTGGGTGTCCTAGCTCTGGTCACGATTAGCTCATGCCCCCTAGTTTTTTTATCAAGATCTTCGTTGTTGTGAAGAGCATCTTTGTCAATGCCTTAGGCTATCTCCAACAAATGCAATGCATTTTTGGTAGGCATTTGGAGAAATGCCTAGCAGTTGGATGGGACACGTAAATATTTCAATCTCCAATAGGCAATGCATTTGGAAATGCATTTCCACCAAATCAACAGTCAACACCCACTCAATAAACAACTAATATTTCTCTCCATCCCTCACTCACAGCATTGTTTGCATTCGAGGAGAGAGGATATCCAAATTTGCATACCCTCGCTCTCCAATGCATTTTGCCTCGTGTGGTTTATTGGAGAGGTATGCGTAGCATTGCAATGCTCATGGAGAGGCATTTTTGCATTTGTGTGGCTGTTGGAGATAGCCTTACCGTGATTGTTGACACCGACTTTGCTAGTGAAGAGGGTCAATTGTTGCACGTGCTGAAGTACTATTGGTGTATTTTCGCATAACAAATTTTACTTCGAAACTGTTAACCCCAATGTCACGTCATTTTCTCACCCTGATTTCTGTTACTGCAGAGGACTGGAGGACATATGGATTATGGACTCTAACTATTCACACCACATGACCGGTAGTCGCAGATGGTTCTCTAGCCTCACACCCCTAAGTGAGAAGGAGTGGAAAGGTGTGTTTTGTTGGTTGCATTTGCCTTTCCGACACTTTTACCCTAAAAGAGGTTGTTTTGGTTGAGCCCTTGGGTTTCAACTTGCTTTCTGTTTCTCAACTTCTCAAGGATGGGTATGATGTTCATTTTAAAGGAGTTTTTTCATGCGTTTTGGATTCTTGAGGCGAACTTGTTTGTAAGATTTCACCCTTTGGGGGTGTTTTTAGGGTCGATTTCTCAAAGTCCTTTGGCCTTTCTCGCTGTTTGGTTGCCGGTCTGACTGCTAAGCCTTGGAAGTGGCATAGGATACTAGGACATTTTAGACTCGATTTGCTTGCCAAGTTGAGCTTATTGGACCTGATCTAAAGATTGCCTAAATTAAAGTATGAGAAGGACTTGGTATGCCACCCTTGTCATCATGAGAAGATGGTTGCCACTTCACACTCACCTATTAATCAGGTGATGACGACATACCCCAGAAAGCTTCTTCATATGGACATAGTTCGTCATGCTCAAGTACAGTCTGTTGGTGGCAAGTGATACGCTCTAGTGATTGTTCACGACTTTTCTCGCTATTCGTGGGTGTTTTTCAAGGAAGCAAAAGATGAGGCTTTCAAGTTGGTTTGAGATCTGATTTTGAGGCTTAGAAATGAGTTGCCAAAAGCCATGAGGGCAATCTGTAGTGATAATGGCATGGAGTTCAAAAAATCCCATTTCGACACCTTCCGCAATGATCTTGGTCTCAACCATCAGTACTCATCGCCTTACAACCATCAACAGAATGGTGTTGTGGAGCACAAGAATCGGACCCTCGTGGAA
Source organism: Paspalum vaginatum (assembly GCA_030272315.1). Taxonomy (NCBI): domain Eukaryota; kingdom Viridiplantae; phylum Streptophyta; class Magnoliopsida; order Poales; family Poaceae; genus Paspalum; species Paspalum vaginatum. The sequence goes on along the minus strand of CM059018.1, from coordinate 28,807,013 downwards.
ATGGCTAGGATGATGCTCGATGAGCACATGACTCTTAGAAAATATTAGGTCAAGGTGCTTAACACCGCTTGCTATGTGGCGAATCGCATTTTTCTCCGTGCCTTCCTAAGAAGGACCTCGTATGAGTTGCGGTTCAGGAGTCGGCCCAAGGTGAGCCACTTGTGAGTCTTTGGGTGCAGATGCTTTGTGCTCAAGGAGGGGAATTTGGACAAGTTTGAGTCTCATAGTTTGGATGGCATCTTTCTTGGTTATGCTTTACACAGCAGGGCTTACCGAGTGCTTCTCATAGACACTAGTCAGATTGTAGAGACTTTTGAGGTTACTTCTCAAGTGATGATGAATTTGGCACCTCCATCTTTGATGATGAAGAAGATGTGGATGGTGCGGGTGATGCGGGAGCCCCTACATCCACTGTAGCTCCTATCCCTGTGGGGGATAGGTATCCCCTGGGTCCTCATGGCACAGATTCTATACATGGGCCATTGGAGGGCCCAGAGGGTCGAATGGCTAATTTCGTGGGCTGACCGACCAACTTAGGTCCAAGCTTGGAGAGAAGACTTGGCGATCAAGGCAAGGAAGCTGTAATTCGGTTAAGGAAGGCGTGAAGACAAGCATGATTTGGGAAAGAACTCTAGAGAACATGGGACTCTTAGGTAGGGAAGAAACTGACTTGTAATCCTAAATCCGTCGGCATATATAAGGCGGGTTAGGGATCCCTACGTTAGAGATCTCTCGTACACAATATGCACCATATGCCTAGCGCTCAAGCCCTGGCATCATTGTAATCTCGTGAATTTAAAACAATACAACTCGCCACAAACATGATGTAGGGTTTTTACGCTCTCCAGCGGGCCCGAACCTGTATAAATCTTGTTCTTCGTCGCGCTCCACGCGAACCATCGAGCTACAGTCGATTTTGCCACCCATAAAAGCATCCCGTGGTGCATTGCCGGTATAGAACACCGATATCCCCCCTCTGCTACAAGCTCCAATGATGAAGATGGTCCTTTGCTTACGGTGTTCACTACTCCCTCAATCTCAGGCTTAAGCAACTGTTGGCCCCGCTGAGAACGTAAGGGAGGTGACGTCTGAGAGGCACCCTTCTCGGTAGGTCCAGCGAGATCACCTGCCACACAGGATCATTGGGTATCCACACTAACGAACCACAAGGTCTTCGGTGAACTCTCTAGCCTTTTTCTCACACTCTGCATTTGTTGCGTCTTTCAAACCCAAAGATGTATTTCATGCATTATCTGATTCTAGTTGGGTGAATGACATGCACGAGGAGTTGAAGAATTTTGAGAGGAACCAAGTTTGGGTCTTAGTTGAACCACCACCAAATTGCCATCCTATAGGGACCAAGTGGGTTTTCAAGAACAAACAGGGTGAGGATGGGATGCTTGTGAGGAACAAAGCGAGATTAGTAGCTTAGGGTTTTTGTCAGAAGGAGGAAATAGCTTATGAGGAGACCTTTGCTCCTGCAGCTCGTTTAGAAGCCATTAGAATTCAGCATGCATTTACGGCCTCCAAGGCTTCAAATTGTTTCAGATGGATGTCAAGTCTTCTTTCCTAAATGGCTACATAGAGGAAGAGGTTTATGTGAAACGACCCCTAGGCTTTGAGAGTGCCAAGTTCCCAGACCGGGTCTGTAAGTTGTAAAAGGCCTTCTATGGTCTGAAGCAAGCTCAAAGGGCTTGGTATGCTAGGTTGGAAACTTTTCTGCTCAAGTCTAGGTTTGAGATGGCTTCTGTAGATAAGACCTATTGGCACTAATCTGCGCCAAATACAAATGAACCCTAGAGCCTCGGCTTGAGGTCAACTGCAGACGGCGGACTGTACGGTACGCCAGATTGTCCGGTGGCTAGCACCGGACTGTGTGAGGAATGTGCCGGGGTATCCGATCAAAGAGGGGGAGGGGGTGAATTGGGCCGTTAATCGCTCTTCTACAACCTTGGGCTATCTAATGCATAGAATAAAACTGTCGCATCCTACACATGCTAGTTATGTCTAAGGTTTATCTATGTGCTCTCTAACTTGCCCAAAAGACATGCAACCTACAGCCAAACCTAATAAAATAACAATGAAAGCTAAAGGCACATAAGGAAGTAAATGCGGAAACGCAAATGCGGTAAGTAAAGAGAGTAAGGAAGGGGGATGCAAACTCTCGAGAAGACATGACAATTTAACAAGGTTCACCACTAAGGGCTACGTCCACAGGCTCGCTACCAAAGGTAAAATCCAAGGCGGGCACCAAGACTCTTCCGATCATGTCTTGCGATCGCGACCAAAGGCTCACGGCAAGCAAAGGCTAAGTGCCACCAAGCCACCAAGGCTTAGTCACCGCCACCGCCTCTCTTGGTCACAAGGCACCAGATACTTCACTATGGAGTTTGTAGGGTCTCCTCGTCCCTGCACAAAGTGTTGCTGCCGCTCCACACCAAGAAGGAGGGTATAGCAACGAATACAATGTGGCTTGACTGCAGCCAAGACTTTTCTCTAGCTGATGCAGGGGCTACACTCAAGAAGAGCTCACAAGCCCACTCTCTCTAAGCTCTAACCTAGCTTGGATCATGCACTAAGCTCTCATATGGTGGTTTCAGTGGTAGATATTCTTGGAATCCTCCTTTATACTTGCTTTGAACTTCGGTGGCCCCAACACACTTGCAATGGTCGCATGGGGTGGCTTATATAGCCCCCAAACACAAACTAGTCGTTGTGCCAAAGGGCTGCTGATGCAGCGTAGACTGGATGGTACGGTCTATGGTTTTTCCTTGGATCGGACCATGTGGTCCATGCACTTTTCCAACGGTCACTGAACACACGCGTCACTGTAATTTGGTTCGATGTTTTGGACAGTCTGTTAGACCGTACTATACGGTCCATTGTGCACTAGAAATTTTCCAAAGTACATAGCCTCGGGTTTCTTGGTACAAGGGTTAGGACGATCTTCTAGACCGTAGCATACAATCCGTTAAAATGCACCACGACTTCAAACTTCATACTCTCGGCCATCTTTGTCTGACCTATAGTTCGGTCCTATAGACCGTACTATACAGTCCATGTAACTTGGTCTCCTCAACTCTACTTTCTTGCTGGAATGGTTCGGTCTACTCAATCCTTTTGAGACCATACCTTCCGGTCCTCACAAATTGCCAGGCTTCAACTTCTCCACCTCTTTGGGAAATCCATACCATCTGGTCCTCACAAACCTTGTGAGGTCTCAGGGTGCTGCCCTGAGACCCATGACGGGTGGAACCCCATTGGGGCGGTCCTTCAGGCCTTTCCTTCGGCTTTTCTTCTTCATCATCCCTTGGACCTAAATACCTGAGAATGTGCATCTAGACAAGTTCATTAGTCCAAGTGTTGGTTGTCAATCAATTACGAAAACACAACTATAGAAATATGGCACTTGAGGCCATTTTCCTTACAATCTCCCCCTTTTTGGTGATCGATGACAACACAACCAAAGCAAGCAAGATAAATGCAAGAAATGATACCAAATGTAAATATCAATAAGTTAGAATCAACTTAGCTTGGTTGGATGGATTTCTCAATGCTCAACTTCATTTTCTATCGGCATAGGATCCAATTGATACTTCTCGCCTTATATCCACACATGGGATTTAAGCACAAATTTGAGCACTGAGTTTGGTACCTTAGTTCATAGGATCATTGTTTTTGCAATTCTCCCCCATATTTGAACTAAGTACCTCCCCCTATCACCTTGCCTCCTTGTTTTCACCTCATCTTCCCCTTGCCAATGGTCTTCATATTTCTTCCCCTTAAGATATGCAAACCTTGCATGAGTTCTCTCTTCCCCTTGTGATGTGCAATTCTTGCATGGGAATTCTCTCTCGCATATGTTGTACATGTTGCTTACATGGGATCTCTCTACCCCTTTGTCATCGAGCACTTAAAAGACCCAAACACAACCACTAGCAAAGAAAGCCATTAGTAACAAGGGAATGTTGCTAGTGAGGCCATTTTATCTTTTTCTTGCTCTCCTCCTTAATTTCACTTGTAGAGACCATCTCTCCCCTTTTGACATTAACTTGTTGCCTTGATGCACCACTTGTAGTCTAATCATGACCAATGGCATACATGTAGGGGATGGACACCAATTGTGGATGCTACCACTTGTAAATAGAGCTTATTGGAGGTAGACCCATGTGACTACAACAAATAGCACTCGAAAGCATTTAGTCACACAAACACAAGTTATAGAGTTGCGCAATAGTTGAAGTTAGTTGTGCAATAGTGTTTGAATCACATAATAAAGTGTATGCACTTGTAATTCACAACATGGGGATCAACATCTACAACTTGAAAACATGACACCAAATGAAAGGATACTAAGAGTAAGAAAGTAATACCACTTGTAACCCTTTGTTCTTGTGAGCCATGTGCCATGTCCTATAGACCGTACTATACGGTCCATGTTGTCGGGGTTTAGCACCGGCAGTGCACCACGGGGTGGGTCACGAGGTGCTTTTGTGGTTTTGCGAGATCGACGTAGCTCGATGGTTCACCGGAAATGCGATAAAGACACGAAGATTTATACAGGTTCGGGCTGCGAGATGCGTAAAACCCTATGTCCTGTTTGTGGCTGATTGTATTGCTGTGAGTTCTCGAGGTTACAATGAGGGCTAGGGCTAGATTGCGATGGGTTGAGAAGTTCTACGTAGTGGTCCCTCATCCGCCTTATATAGTCTGACGGAGTCTTGGGTTACAAGTTGAGTTCCATCTATATCTCCTAGTGGGTTTAGATTACATGAGATCAAACAGAATCTTAGTTTCTATCGTATCTTCTCCGATCTCCTCGAATCTCGGAACCTAAGTCCGAGCTAAGCTTCCTTGTTTGCTCTCTGGATCATGTTGCTGCTGCCTTGAACTCCAAGTCATCACGACCGTATTTGGTCTTGAGTTAAGCGTCTGGCCCATGTCCTAGATGAACGCCATGAGGAGCCAATGGATATTTATCCCCCACAAGCTCCTGAGGCTCGAGTTAATTTAGAAGTCAATTGACTCGAGGCTCCCAAAGCTATCTGTAGCTCCGAGTGAAATGTCCTACCGAATTAACTTTCATATCCCTCCAATGGTTGCACCGACTAGGTGCACCCATTAGGTGTAGCCTCCAAGCTTTAAGCTGACTTGAGCAACAATCAGCTTAAAGATCCAAAAAAGAATAAACGGTTTCGACAACTCCACCTTCAGATCATTCGTCTTCTCAAATTATTGGTTGCACCGACTAGGTGCACCCAATGGGTATAGCCCCCGAGCTTCAAGTTGACTTGAGTAACAATCAGCTTGAAGGTCCAAATAATCTGAAATTTTGAGAGTATATATTTCCGCCCGAGTCAATCAAAGCATCTTCTCAATGGTTGCACCTTTAAGGTGCACCCATTGGGTGTAGCCCCCGAGCTTCAAGTTGACTTGAGTAACAATCAGCTTGAAGGTCCAAAGAGCTCTCCCGACTCATTATCGCCCGACTGAAGTTTTCAGGCCTTTGCCCCAATCAGAAAAAACTTGAAGAAAAAATTCCCCACCCATTGGGTGTAAACTGGGAAACTGCCGATAATATGAAGAGCCATTCCTTTCTTTGTTGCATATGCTTCTCCTCGAAAACCCAACCGCTCACGGATTCAACTTTCTTGAACCGTCTCACATGTAGATCACCGGCACGTGTCCATCCGAATACCAAACGCCATCATTATACGCGTACTTGTAGAAGTCAGAGCGACGCTTCGCCCGCTATATAACTAAGGCCAGAGCCCGTGCATCAATCACACTTCATTGCCTCGTGCACGCATGAGATTCCACTGTGAAACCCCTCTTCTTTTAAACACCGTGGCCGGCCCTCACAGGAACCGCCCCGAGTTCTCCGACTCAGAGGATGAGGTCTTCGCCGGCGGCCCCGGCGAGTAAGATGCCCCCAGCGACGCCGACCCCCATAGCGACAGCGACGATGGCGGCAACAACAAGGGGAAGGAGCCGCTGGAAGAAGCGGCGACGACTCTGATGAGTACAACTGGAAGGAGAAAGCGATGCTTTGGGGTCTTAACCACCCCGGCCTCGGCGGCCCCAATGACGAGGACGATGACAAGGAAGAGGAGGACGAAGATGACGAGGATGACGACGATGATGATGACGGCGATGACGACGACAGCGACGACGACGACGACGACGACGGTTGCAGCAGCAACAAGGATGCTGCTCTGCCCCCCAAGAAGCGCCGCCGTGTCGGCTATTAGACTAGGATTAGTTTAGCTAGCAATGTGGTGCCCGTAGGAAGGTCCCATGTATCCGTAGACTTATCTTTGTAATGAATCCCATCTTTTTAATGAATGCCTTATGTTTCAACATGTTCATAAGTCCATAGTTGCATAATGAAATCAGTTCCTTCTATAAGCAACCACTGTCAGATTGCCCAAGGATAGTTCAATCACTGAAAATGAGATCACCGAATGAAAACCATGAGCCCCCGAGTTAAATGGATTATCTGAGTAATAACCACCATCAAATACTTTCAGATCGAATGAAAATATCCGAGTCAACTTATCCGATTGAATGACGTCCAACTGAAATCCAGATAACCCAGATAAAAGCCATGCCGACTGAAGCCGTGCCGACTGAACATTAAGAAATCTGCTACTCCGTCAGAATCATCGAGAAAACGTCGATGCTGTAAGTTTCCTTAAAGAAAAACAGAACTTCCTAAACTTAACGCCATTAGGTATTAAAGAAAACCAATACCCTAATGGTTCCTTCTAATCAAATCCTCATTCCCCAACAACTGCTTTTACTCCACCGCCAGTGCCAACAAGTTCAAAAACCCCTGTCCAAAACTTCCAAACTTGCGCCAAAATCCCTTGCACCCATGGCTCCAAAGAAGAAAACGATCAGCGAACGCGGAAACACTAGCGAGGGGCTTCCACATGATGAGAACTGGCCGATCCTGTTGCCATTTCTGGCTTTCCGTATGTCCTCCGTCTCTGAATCCCATCTGAATCATCTTGTAAAAATGGGGGTTCTTCCTCCCAAGGAGTTGGGTGGGTGGAGAGATTGCGAGGGTGAAAAAGTCCCCACAGAAGATACCCACGAGTCTTTGGTCTTTGCCCCTTTCTTTGTTCGTGGATTAGGATTACCTCTCTGCTCTTTTGCATGAGGTTTGCTGAATTTCTATTCCATTGACCTATCTCATCTGAACCCAAACTCCATCCTCCAAATTTTGATCTTTATTCTCCTGTGCGAGGCTTTCCTCGGGATTGCTCCTCATTTTGGTCTTTGGAAGTATCTATATCACTGCAAGCCTGGTACCCGAGACAAGGTTTTGCAAGTAGTTGGAGGAGCTAGCTTAGAACTGTGTAGAGGGCACAAATCAGTATACCAAGACATTCCCCTCAAGGATAGCAACAGAGGATGGCACTCTGAGTGGTTCTACATGACTAACCATGCCAACTCACTGCCGGCTCGATCAGGACGCCAGCCGAACTCCAAGCTCAGTAGTTGGGAAGAGGCATCAACTGCAGAGGAGATTGCTGAGGTGGAAATTCTGCTCAATGACATCTCAGATTTGAAGGACAACGGTTTGACTGCTCATGCCATAGTTATAGACTTTATCTTTCGAAGCATTCAACCGATGAAAGACCGAGTATATCCAGCCTATCTGTACGTCGGAGCCAACAATCCCACTCGAGAGGTCAGCCGACCCATTACTGTAGAGGAAAATTAAGGCCCGAGTTGGTCTGATGCTGAGAGGTGACGTCCACTGTTAGCATTCCTTAGCCTTCAGATATAATTCCTGCAAGCACATGGTAAACACGTTGTAGCTCTTTCACCCAAGAGTATTCCAAGGTATCGAATCCACAGAGAACGAGGAGTATAATAACACGTAACACAACCAACCAAACTAGTGAAAGCTAGCAATGTTGAGGATAAAAGATAGGGGAGCAGGTTCTCGACAAATGTTAGATCACCTTACTATGCTAAGCATGCAAAGAGATATACTTGTTATGTAAACATAGACACCAAAGCTGTAGCACCACTGCCAGGCACCAGAGTGCTGATTACCCAGCTGAGAAAGACGGGTACTACAGGATAAGGCTATATCGTCAGCGAGTCTATCCGAACGTACGAGATTGGAATACTGAGAACACAAAAGCTGTCACCTAATGTGTCTACCAACCAGAGCAAAGGAGAGTTAAGCATGGTGTAGAGAGCATATGACAACTGTAGTCTTAACAAGCACAAAAGATACTCCCAAATTGGTTCATCTTACCCTGGATTTCAATGGTGGCTACACTTATGTTTTGAGATGTTGAGACTAAGAACGAGCCACAAGTACCACAACAGTTTTCTCCCAACTATGAGCAACAGAGGTTTTTCTCACTTTTTCGAAAAGTATAGTGCTCCTTTATTTGTTCTCAAGATCACCTCTCGATCACTCAAAAGATGAGAATCCTTGTGTTTCCTCTCCTCCTATTCTAAGTTTGAGTGGAGCTGAGAAGTAACCTGACTATCTCATAATGTTTGTATCACCAAGTCAAATCAATGTGTTAAGCAAGGAGTATGAATCAACTCAAGAACTTTGGCTATGTGCAAGTGTGGCGGAAAGTTTATTGGTAAGTGTGCCTTGGTATTCCCCTTTTTTATGCGAGAGAGGGCATGGAATTTTCTTTTCCTCTTTCTTTCTTTCTTTCTTTCTTTTCTCTTTCTCATTTTTTTTTCAATTCAATTCCATGCCTCTCTTCCTCTCTTTTTGCATGATTGACGAGGGGTAATTGGAATGTTTGTATAGCACATCTTGCTGGAACTTTGTGATATGGACGTGCACGTGATAGCCAAAAGTTATGAATGATTCTAACTCATTTGATGGCACAAAATTTGACAAGGTTCAAAACATTCAGAGAAGCCTTTTTGATGCATAAGAATTTTCATTTGTGGCACTGGTAGGGCATGTGTCTTGAGAACATTGGAGAAGAACACATTTTGATATTTTAGCAAAACAAAAACTCTTTGCTCAAGCGGGAGATTACTAGGGTGTATACATGTTACTCATATCTCATCAATCAACATCTTAAATCAAAGCGGGTCCCTAATCAAGAGTATCCATGGGCAATTTTACTTCAACATAGGGAGTAAAGTTTGTACAAGCATAGACACAGGTTGTCCATATGATCATGTAGAGTAAATTTTATCCAAGTTTCATGTATAGCATGGAATATAAGGACCATATATGAAAAATTTGCGATAATACCTGATCCATGTGCAAAGTTGAGGTGGAGATGGGCTAACTCAGCCCAGGACCAGGCCGGGCGGCCTGACAATGGGGTCTTTTGACCTTTGCATCGATCGTGTTGCGTGGAGAAGTGTTTTGGGATGTCCTTTTCTGCGTTTGGTACGTTTTTCATCAACTTGACAGGCCGGGTGGCCTGGGTAGGTGCCGAGCGGCCTAGGGTTTGGCCGGGCGGCCAGCCTTTGGCTCGGTTCGTCCCAAGTTTTTATGTGCAGCGAGGTGCAACCCTGTACATCGTGATTCTTCGTTCATTTCTGCAGGGTTAGTGACGAGAGTTTGGGGAAGGCTAAGTGCATTCCCCCCACACTTGAACTCAAAGTAGGGATAGACAAAATATTTATTAAACTAAGCGTTAATCAAACTAAAACAAAGATAGAGATAGGCGCTGTCCATACAAAGAAAGAAATAAAAGAAACAAAGCCTAAGCACTAAGAAAACAAAAGGGCGCATATACTAGAATTTATTGTGAAGCCATGGGCATCTATGGTTTTGGGTCATAGATATCAGGATGCCCTGTGGCTTTCGCGAGGCGGCGGAACTTGGAAGAGAAGCCCTTCCTAAGGATTTCTAGCTTATCATTAATCTCCCACTTCCAAAGTTCGCCTTCCTGCATAGCGGTCCTCAGGTCTTAGCAGTGCGTGCTTGAGCGCTTTGATCTCCAACTTAAGAGACTCAATGGTCTCCTTCTCCTGCTCCTCCTCCTCCTCTGAATATTCAAATTGGCCCAGTGGAGTCCGGATCAGAGGGGGTTTGGAGATCCTCTTCACGGTCCTCCTAGGGGAAGTGGAGTTGATGGACTCATCAATTGATGCGTCCCCCCTAAGGACGTTCTCCAAGTGCTTAGGGACCAACAGCTTCCCCCACTTTCCAGAGGGGGTAACTCCACCCCGAATGGTGTAGGTTGGTGATTGTGGCCCCTCGGGCATCTCCTTGCCCATGCCCTCCACAGAATCTTTTGGGAAGAGTTTCCGGATAGGCACCTTGGGGCTGATCGCCCCGACCTTAGGCCGAGGGGAATCTGCCCAAAACAGCTTCTTCGCGATGGTTCGTGCTAGGAGATAGGCCACATACAGGCCTTCCCACACTGCGCGAGCATGCAGGTGAGGCCGGGCGGCCTCTTTCAGGCAGAGCGACCTGCCTTGAGGCCGGGCGGCCTGAGGGGGTGGCCAGGCGGCCAGCAGGTGCCACATCCAGCACTCTCATGGTGCCGTTCCCCATTGGTACGTGGGTGAACTATTTGTCGAAGTCCGACGAATAGGTCGTCGTGGTGCCGGATGTGAGGGCAAGGCTCTTGGATGGAGTGTTGTTGGAGGCCATGACTTAGTTTTTCGAGTGGAGATGAGATGGGAATGGAGAGAGTGGCTGGAAGGGAAGAAACCCTCGTGTTTAAGTCATGAAAGCTCGATCTCATCTACTCAACGATGTCCGGCGGCTTAGGGATCAACTCAACTCAAAAAATTTCGAAAAGAGGCAGCCGGGCAGCAAGGTGGGAGGTCGGGAGGCCAGTATGGGGCCGGGCGGCTTCGCCAGGGGGCCAGGCGGCCTGACATAAGGTCGGCCAGCCTTGCCGACCCTGGTTTGGTAGACCAGGTGTCGGTTTTACCCTTCTAGGTGCTTGAAACCCTATTTCATCGTGTTGTAGCATCACTTTGTTGAGATTTGGTGATGTGGAAGCAAAAAGTGAGATAAGACAGAAAAGAGAGGAGCACGGTAGTGTACATAGCTTTGTTTAAGGTCGAAGCTAGATCGTGGCTGTGTGATCATGCCGTTTCTTGCAGCTCGTAGACATCCACTTCTTCGAGCTGTGGCATTTCGGGCTCTAGGAGAACTTTTAGGCGTTGCTCGTTCGCCTTGAAGACTTTCCCGTCATCGTCCTGGAGGGTGATGGCACTGTGATTGGTGGCATCAAGGACCAAGAATGGCCCTTCCCACATACTTCTAAGCTTACCATGACCAAACAAACGAACGCGAGAATTAAAAAGTAGTACCTTATCGCCTGGTTTGAATGTCTTGATCTTGATACGCTTGTCGTGCCATCTTTTGGTTCGCTCTTTGTATAGCTTAGCACTGTGGTTGGCCTTCTCCCTTCATTCCTCCAATTCGGTGAGTTGAATCTGACGTCGAACTCTGGCTGATTGGAGATCCATGTTCCATTTCCCTATTGCCCAGTGAGACTTGAACTCAAGTTCTATTGGCAGGTGACAAGTCTTGCCGTACACCATTTGGTATGTTGTCATGCCAATGGGAGTTTTATTTGCTGTGTGGTACGCCCATAGAGCATCGGGAAGCTTGGATACCCAATCTTTTCCCATAGCTTCGATAGTTTTCTGCAGGATGTTCTTGATCTGCTTGTTCGATGTCTCAGCTTGGCCACTTGTCTGCGGGTGATAAGGAGTGGCGACACGGTGATCCACACCGAGTTTTGCAAGGCACCTCTTGAATCTTTTATCTATGAAGTGAGGTCCTCCATCGCTGATGATGACCCTTGGTGTACCAAATCGAGGAAAGATGGTGTCGTAGAACATTCTTATCGAATGCTTCAAATCTGCCGCGGAGCACGGCAGTGCCTCTACCCATTTTGATACATAGTCCACTGCGATCAGGATGTATTCTTTGTCTCCACACTTGCAGAAAGGCCCCATGAAGTCTATGCCCCACACATCGAATACATCGAGTTGAAGGTTGCTTGTGAGCGGCATAGCATTCCTTGGGTTAATGTTTCCTTGGTGCTAACACTGTGAGCACCTTAGTACGAACTCTTTGGCATCATCATACATATTTGGCCAGTAGAATCCACTTTGTCAAATCTTTGCATGAGTCCGATAGGCTCCATAGTGACAACCATAGGAAGATGAGTGACATCTATCAAGGATTTGAGGTACTTCGCAAGCTAGAATGCAGTGACGTAAGAGTCCATCTGCACAGAGTTTGTATAGGTAGGGGTCATCCCAGAGATAGAACCGGCTGTCATGGATCAATTTCCTCTTGTCAACTCCTTCAGGTATATACCCCATGGCCAGGTAATTGACCAGATCTGCGTACCATGGTTGGGATGTGGTGACCTTTAGGAGGGTGTCATCTCTCATGTAGTCATCAATCGGCAAGGATGATGTCTCTTCAAATTGCATTCGTGAGAGATGATCAGCAACTGAATTCTGAACTCCCTTCTTATCTTTGATTTCTATGTCAAATTATTAGAGTAGTAGGATCCACCATATCAGTCGTGGCTTTGCATCTTTCTTAGTGAGGATGTATTTGAGAGCTACATGATCTGTATATATGATGACTTTGGCTCCCACCAAATATGATCTGAACTTATCAATGGCAAAGATGACTGCTAACAACTCTTTTTCGGTGGTGGAGTAATTCAGCTGCGGGCCAGTGAGCATCTTGCTTGCATAGGATATGGCATGATGTTTTCTATCCTTGCTCTGGCCTAGGACTCCTCCTACAGCATAATCGCTGGCATCGCACATGATTTCGAAAGGAGCATTCCAATCTGGTGGTTGGATGATGGGTGTTGTGACTAGAGGCTTCTTAGGTGTATGGAATGCTTCAAGGCAAGCATCATCAAACACAAAGGGTGTGTCCTTGGCTAGGAGACTAGGCAGAGGCTAGGCAATAAAGGAGAAGTTTTTGATGAATCTCCTGTAGAACCCAACATGGCCAAGAAAGCTTCGGAGTGCCTTGATGTTTGCTAGAGGTGGAAGCTGCTCAATGACTTCAACTTTTGCATGGTCCACCTCTATGCCTCTCTCTGAGACTCTATGTCCTAGCACAATCCCTTCTCTGACCATAAAGTGACACTTTCCCAGTTTAGGACAAGGTCGACTTCTTTGCACCACTGGAAAACCTTTTCCAAGTTCTCTAGACATCCATCAAAGGTCTTGCCATAAACTGAGAAGTTGTCCATGAAGACTTCTATTATATTTTCTATCAGGTCAGAAAATATGGCCATCATGCAACGCTGGAATGCTGGAGCATTGCACAGCCCGAACGACATCCGTCGATATGCAACGTGCCGTAAGGACATGTGAAGGTGTTCTAACTCTGGTCATCTAGGTGAATTGGGATCTAATGATAACCGGAGTAGCCATCGAGATAGCAGAAGGAGTGATTGGCCAGCCTTTCGAGCATCTAATCAATGAAAGGAAGGGGGAAGTGGTCTTTCCGGGTGGCTGAGTTGAGTTTTCTATAGTCGATGTACATTCACCATCCCATGACAGTGCGCTGAGGGATTAACTCATTGTTCTGGTTCTTCACAACTGTCATACCTCCCTTCTTGGGTACGACTTGGACTGGACTGACCCACTATCTTGTAAGGGATGGGATGCTTGTGAGGAACAAAGCAAGATTAGTAGCTTAGGGTTTCTGTCAGAAGGAGGAAATAGGTTATGAGGAGACCTTTGCTCCTGTAGCTCATTTAGAAGCCATTAGAATTCTTCTTGCATTTGCGACCTCCAAGGCTTCAAATTGTTTCAGATGGATGTCAAGTCTTCTTTCCTAAATGGCTACATAGAGGAAGAGGTTTATGTGAAACAACCCCTAGGCTTTGAGAGTGCCAAGTTCCCAGACCGGGTCTGTAAGTTGTAAAAGGCCTTCTATGGTCTGAAGCAAGCTCAAAGAGCTTGGTATGCTAAGTTGGAAACTTTTCTGCTCAAGTCTAGGTTTGAGATGGGCTTCTGTAGATAAGACCTATTGGCACTAATCTGCGCCAAATACAAATGAACCCTAGAGCCTCGGCTTGAGGTCAGCTGCAGACGGCGGACTGTGCGGTACTCCAGATTGTCCGGTGGCTAGCACCGGACTGTGTGAGGAACGTGCCGAGGTATCCGATCAAAGAGGAGGAGGGGGTGAATTGGGCCGTTAATCGCTCTTCTACAACCTTGGTCTATCTAATGCATAGAATAAAACTGTCGCGTCCTACACGTGCTAGTTATGTCTAAGGTCTATCTATGTGCTCTCTAACTTACCCAAAAGACATGCAACCTACAGCCAAACCTAATAAAATAACAATGAAAGCTAAAGGCACATAAGGAAGTAAATGCGGAAACGCAAATGCGGTAAGTAAAGAGAGTAAGGAAGGGGGATGCAAACTCCCGAGAAGACATGACAATTTAGCAAGGTTCACCACTAAGGGCTACGCCCATGGGCTCGCTACCAAAGGTAAAATCCGAGTCGGGCACCAAGACTCTTCCGATCATGTCTTGCGATCGCGATCAAAGGCTCACGGCAAGCAAAGGCTAAGTGCCACCAAGCCACCAAGGCTTAGTCACCGCCACCGCCTCTCTTGGTCCCAAGGCACCAGATGCTTCACTATGGAGTTTGTAGGGTCTCCTCATCCCTGCACAGTGTCGCTACCGCTCCACACCAAAGAAGGAGGGTATAGCAATGAATACAATGTGGCTTGACCGCAGCCAAGGCTTTTCTCTAGCTGATGCATGGGCTACACTCAAGAAGAGCTCACAAGCCCACTCTCTCTAAGCTCTAACCTAGCTTGGATCATGCACTAAGCTCTCATATGGTGGTTGGAGTGGTAGATATTCTTGGAATCCTCCTTTATACTTGCTTTGAACTTCGGTGGCCCCAACACACTTGCAATGGTCGCATGGGGTGGCTTATATAGCCCCTAAACACAAACTAGTCCTTGGGCCAAAGGGCTGCTGATGTAGTGTAGACTGGATCGGACCATGTGGTCCATGCACTTTTCCAACGGTCACTGAACACATGCGTCACAGTAATTTGGTTCGATGTTTAGGACAGTCTGTTAGAACGTACTATATGGTCCATTGTGCACTAGAAATTCTCAAAAGTACATAGCCTCGGGTTTCTTGGTACAAGGGTTAGGACAGTCTTCTAGACCGTACCATACGATTCGTTAAAATGCACCACGACTTCAAACTTCATACTCTCGTCCATCTTTTTCTGACCTATAGTCCGGTCCTATAGACCGTACTATACAGTCCATGTAACTTGGTCTCCTCAACTCTACTTCCTTGCTGGAATGGTTCAGTCTACTCAATCCTTTTGAGATCGTACCTTCTGGTCCTCAGAAATCGCCAGGCTTCAACCTCTCCACCTCTTCGGGAAATGCGTACCATCTGGTCCTCACAAACCCGTGAGGGGTGGAACCCCATTGGGGCGGTCCTTCAGGCCTTTCCTTTGGCTTTTCTTCTTCATCATCCCTTGGACCTAAATACCTGAGAATGTGCATCTAGACAAGTTCATTAGTCCAAGTGTTGGTTGTCAATCAATTACGAAAACACAACTATAGAAATATGGCACATGAGGCCATTTGTCTTACAATCTCCCCTTTTTGGTGATTGATGACAACACAACCAAAGCAAGCAAGATAAATGCAAGAAATGATACCAAATGTAAATATCAATAAGTTAGAATCAACTTAGCTTGGTTGGATGGATTTCTCAATGCTCAACTTCATTTGCTATCGGCATAGGATCCAATTGATACTTTCGGCCTTATATCCACACATGGGATTTAAGCACAAATTTGAGCACTGAGTTTGGTACCTTAGTTCATAGGATCATTGTTTTTGCAATTCTCCCCCATATTTGAACTAAGTACCTCCCCCTATCACCTTGCCTCCTTGTTTTCACCTCATCTTCCCCTTGCCAATGGTCTTCATATTTCTTCCCCTTAAGATATGCAAACCTTGCATGAGTTCTCTCTTCCCCTTGTGATGTGCAATTCTTGCATGGGAATTCTCTCTCGCATATGTTGTACATGTTGCTTACATGGGATCTCTCTACCCCTTTGTCATCGAGCACTTAAAAGACCCAAACACAACCACTAGCAAAGAAAGCCATTAGTAACAAGGGAATGTTGCTAGTGAGGCCATTTTATCTTTTTCTTGCTCTCCTCCTTAATTTCACTTGTAGAGACCATCTCTCCCCTTTTGACATTAACTTGTTGCCTTGATGCACCACTTGTAGTCTAATCATGACCAATGGCATACATGTAGGGGATGGACACCAATTGTGGATGCTACCACTTGTTAATAGAGCTTATTGGAGGTAGACCCATGTGACTACAACAAATAGCTCTCGAAAGCATTTAGTCACACAAACACAAGTTATAGAGTTGCGCAATAGTTGAAGTTAGTTGTGCAATAGTGTTTGAATCACATAATAAAGTGTATGCACTTGTAATTCACAACATGGGGATCAACATCTACAACTTGAAAACATGACACCAAATGAAAGGATACTAAGAGTAAGAAAGTAATACCACTTGTAACCCTTTGTTCTTGTGAGCCATGTGCCATGTCCTATAGACCGTACTATATGGTCCATGTAACTTGGTCTCCTCGACTCTGCTTCCTTGCTAGAATGGTCCAGTCTACTCATTCCTTTTGAGACCATACCTTCTAGTCCTCACAAATTGCCAGGCTTCAACTTCTCCACCTCTTTGAGAAACATGGTCCATCCAATAGGACAGTCATACAGACTATATCTTCCGGTCCTCACAAACCTTGTGAGGTTTCAGGGTGCTATCTTGAGACCCTTGAGGGATAGAACCCCCATTAGGGCAGCCCTTCGAGCCTTTCCTCCTACTTTTCTTCTTCTACATCCCTTGGACCTAAATACCTGAGAATGTGCATCTAGACAAGTTCATTAGTCCAAATGTTGGTTATCAATCAATCACCAAAACACAACTATGGAAATATGGCACATAAGGCCATTTTTCTACAGACTGTCCGGTACGGGCATAAAGCTCGGGAAAATCTAGCGGCGCCTGAGACAGATAACTATCACGCTTACGTGGTGAAGAACGGCAAGGTTTATGAGCAAACCAGCAAAGGATAACTATCGCGCTTACGTGACATCGAACGACTAGTTTATGGGCAAACTAGCAAAAGAACCGTCAATGGCCTCACCCAGAAGGGGCTCCATCAAGGCGCAGATGTCGGTGGCGTGCCCTAGGTTGCTACGGTGCCATCCCTGGTAGTGGAGATTAGAGGACGAATAGCATGGAGGAGGAAGAAGGAGAATTAGGATTTGAGATGTCGGTTCTATCCCTTTATATTTATAGAGAGGGAGGTCTGGACCCTTGTACAAGTCAATATCCAACTAGATAATGCATAAAACCACAGATTCTATTCAGACTCGACAATACCAGATTGTCCGGTACTGTCTACCGGACTATCCGGTGATGCCGGACTATCTGGCCCTGCCCACCAGACAGTCTGGTCAGCGGCCAGTGGTAGACTTGCCCAATTTGGTGCTCAACACATGCCCCCCTGCCTTTTAGTGAAGGTCATAAACTAACAACACCAACAACTTCTATATCTTCGAGAAATACCAGATCTTGCAGAACATCACAATCCTGAAGCAATAACTAAAAACTTGATGTATTGTAAGGACCTTCCCAATTTGGAGAACACTTTCCATATATTCTAGCCTTAGTCTTCAATGACAGCACCATCTTCCACACCAGATCTCCAACCTAAAAAGACTTGACCTTTTGGCAAAGGCCATGAGCTAAAAGCATCCTATGCATCAGATCTACTTAAGAATGATGATTAAATACTTATCATCAGCTATATGTCAATGATGAAGCCTCATTAGCTATAACATTTGATCCTTAATCAAGATAACAACTTCACCGTTCCAACTCAAGCAAGAGAAGTGTGAGAAAAGCTAGAGTATATATAATCTTAGTAGTTAACAGAACAAATCATTGTCTTGCTCCCACATCATCCTTCCCCGAGCTAGAGTAGATGCATAAAGCAACCAATTGCAAGTTAATGTCAACTATTCTCTGCAGTACCTCTCATAGAACAAGAAAGTATGAAGCTATATAAATGAAACATGCATCTACATATTGCTACAAGATAAACTCACCACAAGCCAATAACTAAAAGAAGATTGCCAAGACAACAATATAACCGGTCTCAACTCATGAATGAGAAATACCATAATTACCTCACCAACTGCACCGACCCGATTATCGGTGTCTTGATCACCTAAAGCTATCTGTTATCGCCTTGCTTTCAACTTAACAACCATAAGCATCGGTTTTTCAATAGCAATGAGATCGCAATAACTAGATGCTTACAGTGTCAAGCCACTCATCCTAGAACCCACATGTCCATAAAGATGTGATAAATAGCAATATCATCTCCAAACATCCATATAGACAAGCCTGATGATTCAGCCATCACCTAAAGACATTTTGATCATAATGCAAAATCAGCAATGAATCACCAGAACTAGGATAAGCTGCATATCCACCACATAACTAAAAATATGTAAACCGAAATAGAAAAATCGCATTCTGCTTAAATGCCAAGACTTCTATGCATTGAATTTCTAGCATTATAATTAACTTGCCCCCAAGTATTGAAGTCATCGCCATGACCTTTAACGGGCTAATTAAATTCAAAATCCAGCTCCAACAGAAAGCACTGGAGGATACCGGACAATCCGACAGCTATTGCCGAATGTTCCAGTGCACCACCGGACTGTCTGATAGCTAGTACCGAATTGCCCATTGCTGGCAAGACTAGCCAATGCTGCTCACTCTGCCCCCCCCCCCGAGCGTCAAGCCTGCCATTTGGTTGGGGACATAAGCTTCGCACGATAATAGGAAAGGATTCATCAGCCATATCAACCACTGGGAACAATGGTATTTTGTCAACTATAGACTTTACTTGTATGGAAGAAAACATGTTAGCCAAATCAATGATGCATACTTCTAAATTTTGGCTATAGTAATAAATGCACAATCTACTTGAAATCATTTGGTAACACTGACTATGCATGCAGTCTACAATTTAAACAATAACCGAATGGTAATGAGCAAACATTACGAGCATGCTCGTCCCAATAATAAGTATAACCGAAGTGAACCAT
Source organism: Paspalum vaginatum (assembly GCA_030272315.1). Taxonomy (NCBI): domain Eukaryota; kingdom Viridiplantae; phylum Streptophyta; class Magnoliopsida; order Poales; family Poaceae; genus Paspalum; species Paspalum vaginatum. Next base: position 28,787,843 of record CM059018.1, on the reverse strand, counting down.
GATAGGCATCATGAAAATAACGACATAATTATCAACAACTAAAATACTTCAGGTTCATATAGGGAGCAAATAGATTGCAACTATCCATATGCATAGTAATTCGGTTGCACCCCTCCATAATATAACGGCATATACGAATCAAAATAAGACCATGAGGGGTAACCGAATATACCTTGGGATGAACTGAAATGGTATACTCATATTGGCTTAGCTGAGAAATATGAACAATGCAATGGCCAATAGCTTTGATGATTTGGGGGGAAAACCTTTCACTTGGGATTCCTGTACTTGCTTCCTTCTTTTTGTTTGCCTCCACTTCACCTCTACCTGGAGCATGATCCTCGCCTTGAACTTGAGAACTTTCCTTAGGGACCCACACCATGCCTCTCTTCTTTAGTTCTTGTGCATTGAGTTTCTCTAGCTTCCTTTTCTACCAAATTGATAAAACGAGTGGGCTTCTCGGCCGTGAATTAACTTTGGATAGCAACACATCTTTCTCAACCTTTGGCACAATAAACTCCCTTGGTTTGGATTTAGCACCTGAAGTATTGATAGCTGATTGTTCTATTGTTTTGACACTAGTAGCTGAAGTATCTAATACTTCACTCGGCTTTGTAACACATGAATTCATATTTGAACTCTTATCTTTTCTACCATCCTTCCTTACTACATAAACCTGCTTGACCACCCTTTTCTTATTTTGAGTTCCGGACCGATTCTTAGAAATAAAATGGTCTTCACTATATGATTATTTCTCAAAATTAGAATTTCTAGGAGTTGGATACTCTATACTATGTGGTGTAAAATATGAAGAAGAATATGCGTTTGGATCGTACCAGCCCTATGATGGATACAGATGAAAGTCCGGTAGGAGCTGAACCATATTGCATTGGCATTGGTAGGATGTGTTGCTGCTGCACGAAAAAAATCTTCTTCTTGCCAATCTCAATCTCTCGACTTGAGCTTTGGAGGTGATCTTAATGAAGCGCTATTGCTTGATTGATCAACACCATCTCCCAAGTTGCTCAAAAAACCTTCGGCCTTTTACACTTTTGTTTATTGCGACCTGCACCTCCAACACCTTTTGATTTGGGCATATCTGGTTTGACATGCCGCCCCCCATCCGATAGTCCGATGAGCGTTATCGGACAAGCTGGTGTTGCACTGAATAGTCCAGTCTGCATGACCGGATAGTTTGGTATCCCTTAGTCAGGAGTGTTGTAAGGAACGTGCCGGAGTATCTGACCCAAGAGGGGGAGGGGGTGAATTGGGTCGCTAATCGTTCTTCTAAAACCTAGGGCAATCTAATGCATAGAATAAACCTATCGTGTCCTACACATGCTAGTTAAGTCTAAGATTTATCTATGCCCTCTCTAACTTACCCAAAAGACTTGCAACCTAGAGCCAAACCTAATCAAACTAACTAGGACAGCTAAAGGCACACAATAAGATAATTGCGGAAACGTAAATGCGGTAAGTAAAGAGAGTAAGGAAGAGGGATGCAAACTCTCGGGGAGACACAGAGATTAACGTTGTTCACTACTAAGGTCTACATCCACAAGCTCGCCACCAAAGGCAATATCTGAGCCAGGCACCATGACTCTTCGGCTCACGTCTTGCGCTTGCCACGCAAAGGCTCACGGCAAGCAAAGGCTAAGTGCCACCAAGCCACCAAGGCTTAGCCACCATCACCACCACCGCCACTGCCTCTCCCGATCACAAGGCACCGGATGCTTCACTATGGAGTTTGTAGCGTCTCCTTGTCCCCGCACAAGTTGTCGCCTCCACTCCACACTAGGAAGGAGGGTCTGGCAACGAGTACAAGTGGCTTGGCCGTAGTCAAGGCTTGTCCTCTAGCTCACGCAGGAGCTACTCTCAAGAAGAACTCACAAGCTCACTCTCTCTAAGCTCTAACCTAGCTTGGATATTCACTAAGCTCGTATTTTGTGGTTGGAGTAATGGATATGCTTGGAAAATGCCTCTACACTTGCTCTCAACTTCAGTGTCTCCAAGCCTCTTCAAATGGCCGAGTGGGGTGGCTTATATAGCCCCCAAACTCGAACTAGCCATTGCTCCAATGGGCTGCTGACACATTGTAGACCATACTATATGGTCTATGCATTTTGCCTAGACTGGACCATATGGTCTGTTCACTTTTGCAACAATCACTGAATCCTTGCGTCACTATACTTTGGTCTGGAGTTTAGTATGGTTTGTAGGACCATACCATACGGTTCATACATCTCTGTTGTTCACCTTCAAACCCACAGCATCGGGTTACTTGGTACGATCTTAGGATGGTCTCTTAGACCATACCATATGGTCCGTTGAAATCCCGCACGGCTTCAATCTTCACACCCTTGGCCAACTTAGTCCGGTCTTCTAAACCGTACTATACGGTCTATGTAATCTTGCTCTCTTCCACGTCTTCACTGCTGCAATGGTATGGTCTATTCAATCTCATTGAGACCGTACCATACGGTCCATACAAATCGCCTGACTTCAGCTTCTTCACACCTTCGGGCCTTGCCTTCGGCTTTTCTCCTACTTCATCCCTTGGACCTAAACACCTGAGAATGTGCATCTAGACAAGTTGATTGTTCCAAGTGTTGGTTGTCAATTAATCACCAAAACACAACTATGGAAATATGGCACATGAGGCCATTTTCCTTACAAGTGTGAACATGCATTGCACCAGACAGTCCGATGAGTGTCACTGGACAATCCAATGATGCACCGGATAGTCCGATCTGCGTCACCGGACAATCCGGTCTCCTTGATCAACCGGATGAACCGGCTACTGATCCAGCAAAGAAGTACTCACCTGCCCCCAGTGCTTGATGTCTTATTTGCATCTTTGGTGGAGTCATGACAATCTATAGAATCAATATGCACATCACGAACACTACCTCCACCTCCACTTGGGGGACTCGAATCACCTTCTTCATCAACCATCTTTTGACCTTTGGATGAACCAGCTAACGCAATCCAATTCAGTAGACCACTGCCATCATGACAAATTGGACTTAACTTGTCACTTTCTTGAGTTTCAGCAAATCTCCACCGCCATTTGTTTATAGCTGATTGTATAAGCTAGCGAAACACATTGCAATGACTAGGAGTATGATTAAATGAATTATGGAACTTCCAATATGTCTTTACCTCTAATATCTGAGGTGGTGGCATAACTTTGTGATCAGACATTCTAACAAGATTATGCTCCGACAAGGCATAAAAAATATGATCACTCAAGGTCATATCAAAAGCGTACTTAATTTTCTTTAGCTAACTCTTTTGCGGAGACGGCTTTAGAGCTTGGCAAACAAATGGTTCATATTGTTTATCAACCCATTCGGCTATACATTTGCTTGTGGTCCTTTGGCACGATGCTTTAGAATTACTTAAGGTATTACCATCTACCTTCTCGATGCATGTTATCTTTGGTTTCATTCTTTTGGATTTAGGATTACCACAAGCAAACCAAGAAGATAAAAACTTTGGCAATAAAGATGGATCAAACTTAAATGCCAAAACGTTACTATTATCGGCCTTTCTAATTCTAATAGAGCATCGACCGACACCTTTTGAAGCTATTCTATTGTCAACAAGCAAACTACCAACCTCAATCGATCTCTTAGAATTATGCAAGATAATGTCATTAGAAGATTATACATAGCAAGCATACGACCAGATTGAGAATTAGGTAATGCACTTGTAAATTTTACCCTGCCAAACATGTTGGAGAGGCACGGAAGCTTCACCCAAATTATGTCATGTCCTTCCCGATGATGAAGGTGATGCTCCAAAGATGTCTCTTTGCCTCCGAGGTCTCTTGCTCCATCAACCAAACTTTGTTCGACTATAGCGTGTTCTCTGTGATGACCATCATCATTCTTAACACGTTCTAAACTAGACAAGGTAATAGGTCCCTTAGCTTTAGAAAAATGAAACCAAGCCGTTCTTTTATGTTTGACACGCTTTTCTACAACTAGATTTGTGTCTTCTGGTGAGATTGATTCAGAAGAAGAAGTACTTTGTTTAGCTATTTTAGCCGAATTAGTACTCACATCCAAATCATTTTTATAATTACTAGAAAAGTGATCATGAAACCTTTTCTCTAGTAGGGACCATGTATGGGTCTCATTTTGAGATAGTGACTCAGACCATTGAGAAGCGACTCCAAGTAATGAACAAGGAAACAAGCTATATTTCATAACCTTCGTAGTTCCTCGCAATTTTGCTACATATCGATCAACATGCTCTCATGTGCTTGCACAGCTGCTGCAAGGCCCTCGGGGTCTATCTACCCACACCGGATAGTCTGGTGATCGTCGCCAGACAGTTCGGCGGCTGGCAGGGCTTCGGGTAAAACCTAGATCAAACCCCCATGATGGACCCCGTCAGGGAGGATCGATGCTAGGGCTTGTTCTAGCATCGTCGACAGGCCATCTAGAACTCCTCAAGTCGGCACAGAGTCGAAGAAAGGCGGAAATTAGGGTTGAAGATGATAATTGGGGTTTGGGAAATAGATATGCATAGAAATAGACAAAAGGTAATAGATTGATTCGATTGGTGGTGCTTCAATCAGCCTTACCCTTTCATATTTATAGGGGAGGGTGGTCTGGACCCTTGTACATGTTGAGCTCCACGAGATCTCACACAAAACATGGGACTCCTCTCGGATTGGACCACACAGTACTATCCGGTCCAACCCGATGCCACTGGACTATCGGGTCCTCTAGACCCAGGGCTGCTGCCCAATTTAGTGCTCAACAAGCCCCTATTCTTGTCGAGATGTAGCCGTGACACCCTGCCAGTACATATATATGTTGAACACATAATCTTTGGCGGTTTATCTTACAATTTGGTTTCTAAATTTGCTGAACAGATGATCAGTGAATCCAAGATGAGTCTCATGGGTGAGCTCTAGTTATTTCTCATGTTGCAGATCAAGTAGGGCTCTAAAGGAACCTTCGTTCATCAAGGCAAGTACACGAAGGACATTGTGAACAAATTCGACATGTGGGACTCCAAGCCCATGTCAACTCCGATGGCTACAGTCAACTGCTCTTGATGCGGATGAAGATAGGAAGGTGATGGACTAGACTTAGTACTAAGGGATAATTGGTTCTCTTTTGTACCTAATGTGAGAAACATGACCCTAAGAGGTAGAGGTTCCGGTGGTTAATGACAACTTAATTCATTTTACTAATGAGTTCATGACATGAAGGGATTATAGATTATATCATGCTCATTGGTTGACTAAGTGAGACCCCTAAATTCAAATCTAATCAAGGACGGCTTTGGAATGGAGCTTCTAGCATAAAGGTCAAGGATAGATAGCTCTAAGTGTTGTAAAGTCGAAAGAAGGGCACTTAGAGATTTATTTGCTAATTTTAGATAAGCCGTATTATCAAAGGGGGTCGAGGTGAGTAGCTTGTTGCGCTTCGCTCTAAGTTATTCTTGATTTCAAGTGCATCTTAGTCCTAAAGATCAAACACTATAAAATGTGCTAAAACACATTGACCTCTGACGTTTGAATCAAAACAAAAACCCTCGAAAAATCTCTCTAAGTCTTCAAACCAAAACATCGCTGAAAAATAGCTTTTATAGTCCATCGGACCGTCCGGTGGCATGCTCAGGACGTTTTGGGCTGAGGGTTTGTCTAGGGCGTCCTAGGGCGTCCTAGGGCTTTTATAGTCCACCTCCATCGGACGTCCTAGACTGAGGGTGTGTTCATGGGCTTGTGCTGCTTTTCTCACTGTCGGACCATCCGGTGGTTCACCTTCAGACCGTCCGGTGGCTCTTGTAGCCCATGGCATGAAAAAAGGGATTTGAAAATCTAAAGCACTGTCTGGTGGGTAAGCAGAAAAATGTTTTCGTACAGTAATGGCTAGTTTTTGGGCTAGCATCTATATAAAGGTCTCCCCCTCCTTCCATTTCATACCTTTGCAACTAGGAAACACTCATACACCTTCAAAGGTCATTCCACCACCAAAATACACAAATCTAAGAGCTTTGGGGCAAGAGACTTGAGAAAGAGAATGTCTTGAGTTGAAGTTGATTCAAGTGAAGACCAAGGCTTGTTGCTCTTGATGATCGCGATCACCTAGACGGTTGCATGTCGTGCCTTTTGTGAGCTCCCGAAAGATTGTAGGAGAAGTGGAGGAAGGTCCTTGTGAGGGCGTTGTGTGTGTTTTGGATCCCACTATTTCGGAGTGGAGAAGGGCATCCCGAAGTGAGCACTTGGTCCATGGATCAAGGGGTTGCTTGACCTTTACGAAGGTCACCTTGTCATCCTCTTTATCTTGTGAGGGAGAGGCCGTAGCCATTTGTGAGCTACATGTGAGGCATGGCCTTGCGAGGGCCACCAAACGAGGATTAGGGGGGAGTCATGGCTCTTCGATACCTCGGGAAAAAGATCGCTATGTCATCTCTTCTCATTTACATTCTGCACTTGCTCTCCGCATTTACTTTATGCCTTTACTTTCCTAGAATTGCATGCTTGGCTCTAGGTTGCAAAACTTTTGTATCGTGTAGAACTCTAGACACACTTGTTTAGGCACTAGGGTGAATTGGGACTTGGTCGATAGGATTTAATTTCAAGTCTTGAAATTAGAAGTCCAATTCACCCCCTCTTGGACATCTTGATCCTTTCAATTGGTATCAGAGCCGTGTGCTCATTGGTTGAGGCTTCACCTGCCTTGAGCAAGATGTCCGGTGGGGAAGGACCCCCGCCCGTGTTCGATGGTGAGACTTTCTATATTTGAAGATCCATATAGAATCCTACTTAGAAGCCATTAACACTTCTCTCCATATGGCCGCCATCACCGGCTTTTTGGAGATCGCTGATAAGAACAAGCCCACAACGACGGAGCAAAGTTATGAGAGGTGGAATGCCAAAGCTCATAATGTTCTTTTCTGTGGCTTGTGCAGAGAGGACGTACACTGTTGGCGGTCGTTATTTCCTAGTTTTGACTGCCAATTCCTCGGTGAATAAATGGGGTATAACCAAAGTTCTATGCATTATTTACTTTGAACTAACGAATTCCACAAGTTTTGGTGGTTTTCGATGTTTTACAGGGAGATGCTCAAATTCCATGCAAAAGAACATCATTTGGAGCGAACACAGAGTGGGCACAAAAGGGCTTGAGAATGGATTACACATAACATCATTATGAAGTATATCAAATTCCCTCAAGAACCAAACCATTGCAAATCTCTCATCGAAATAATCGAAATGGAGTTTTGGTTCACTCAATTTGGAGTCCAGATGTGAAAGTTATGGCCGTTGCAAGTTGACAACTCCGGCTGTGAGGATAGTGGCCGAGTGGCCACCACTTAGGCCGAGCGGCCTAAGGGGAGGCCGGCCGGCCAAGCACCCCCTCCAAATGCCTTAATCTTCATGGGAATCAACCAAGTAACTGCATCAAGGACCCATATACGCCTAAGGGATCATGCCCAAGTGAAGATAAAGGTCGGAAGGCCACCATATGGACCACAAGAAATGACTAAGTGCTGAAGGGCTGGCCGCCCGGCCTAGTACTCAGGCCGCCCGGCCTATTATTTAGGCTGCTCAGGCCTCCCTCTCGGTCACCCGGCCATCCTACGGCATATGACTAAGTGCTGAAGGGCTGGCCGCCCGGCCTAGTACTTAGGCCGCTCAACCTATTATTTAGGCTGCCTGGCCTCCCCCTCGGTCACCCAGCCTTCCTACGGCATATGCATGCAAAGAAGCACAACTTGGACACAAATCAACCGTCGATCAAAGGACCAAAGACATGCATGATGGATGGATCCACGAGACTCACTCTCCAACCAATGAGGAACATCCAAGTGTCAACCAGAGGCTAAGTCCTTGGGCCGCCTGGCCAAGTAACCTGGCCGCCCGGCCTATGACTTAGGCCTTCCGGCACGTGCTCTAACCGAAACAACCGCCACCGCCTCAAAGATGGAAGATCAAGCCATCCAAAGCAAGGTCGGTGCATCGAAGGGCTGGAAGGCCACAAGACCAGGCCTGCCTGGCCTACTAGTTGGCCGCCTGGCCTGCCACCTAGCCGCCCGGCCTACACACTTAGCCATTTCACTGACCTGCAGCCTCCTATAAATAGAGGGTCACTCTCCCACTCCAAACTTGCACCTCACCATGTAACACACTCTCTTCCTCTCTAGGAGGCACCCCTCGGGTGGTGCCTCCACTTTGAATTCATTGTTTAGCTAGGAGTTATAGCAGGCTCTTCTATCAGAGTCTGTCGGAACCTTCGGTAATGTACTTTACTATCTTATCTTAAGCATTACTTTCCGATTTATGACAGTTGGAGTACTTTATCTTTCTACTTTATGTCATTTATCTTCATCTCTATTTAGTTACTCATCATACTTGGTATGTATGCGGCTGCATTTATTTGCTAGCACCTTTTCCATTTGGGCATGCCTAGTTCAAGGTCTGAGTTGTACTAAGTTAGATTTGATTGAGCCTTGTTATACTTGCCGGTGCTATAAGCCCTTCCTAGACTTAGATCTAAGAGGTAAGCTAGCTCTCACCCTTGGAATCAAGGACGAGTTTTAGTGCTCAATCACTATCATGGTGATAGCTCTTGAGCGCTAGTTTAGCGTGCCATCTTACCCATGCAGCTCTGGTTGGTAGCCCATCTTGGTGACAGCATTATGGGTCTCAGTATTCCAATCTCGTCATTCGGTAAGCCCGTAGGCGTTAGCCAGTTGCCGTTCGCTGGCCAACTACCTACCCTCGTGCCTCCTCGGTGTAGTCTGGAATTTCGCTCGACGCAAGACCATAGCTATGTCTCAATCCTTTTGACCTTAGTACTGGACAGCTCTTGTACACTAGTAGAGATAGAAGACCGACCCTTAGCCCTTGACTCGCTGTCCTCCTAGCTCAAACATGAGTTCGCGCCAACGGTGTTTGGTTGTATCACATGGTGTTTGGTCGTTACCCTTTTCTTGTTATCTTTTGGAATGAATGAGTTGATAGTAGCTAGGTGATCAATGAATCTGTATTCTTTCTCGATGCTTCCCTGTGGATGAATACGATACCTTGAATACTCCAGGGTGAAAGCTACAGCGGTCTCCATACGCTTGCGGAGTAAAATCTGTTAGGCTAAGAGCTGCAAACAAGCTTTCTGGTGCCGTTGCCAGGGAAGCGGTAAGTCAGAATACTCTTTTATCTTTCAGTCTAGTTATTGTTACCTTTTTCGTTCCTAAAAAAAGTATAAAATTTTGAAAACCCCATCGTTCAATTTTTTGCTCTGTCCTTTGAGTAAATCTTGATCATGCTTGTTCATGCTACAAAGTTTACCATGAAAGCGTAGGTTGGATCAGAATCGTCCAACGACTGATCCATAGACTAAATTCCAAATTAAGCATGGTGCTTAGGTTGGAATTAGACTCTTTTTATCAAAACATTGCAAGGCATCTTTGATAAATGAGCTATGTGTAGACTTTGGTAGTGATGTTCCTTTCTAGTTCATGTGCCACAATTCTTGAGCTAGTCGGATCTCTCAAGTTCAAGGGAAATGTAAAATCCCTGTAATGTTTCAAAAATTCAACCCGTTTTTTTAGACCGTGGATTTGAGTAAAAGGCTGGAGGATGGAAGTCATGGTTTGTGCTATGTTTTAACGAGAAAATTTTTGCTAGCACATTGTGTGCAATGGGCCTGGTGTTAACACTTTTTATATATATTGGACCCCTGTATGTTGTACACTAACCTATTGTAGGAGGCATTCATCCCCACATGAGAAGAGAGACATTGCTCCCGATTATGCCAGCTGGTGGTCCTGCCGATGGGGGGAGAGTTGATGATAAGCTCTAGACGGAGGCCGGTTAGCGGCTCATCAGCCGCATTGTAGATGTCAACAGTCGGTGAGCGATGCAAGCTGTCGCTCTGGTGCGAACGCTCCCCGTGCGCCCTTGTTGTTTTTGAGGGGAGCAAAAGTGCGGGAAAGGAGCCCCTGGTGTGTTGTAGCAGCGTTGCAAAGCCTGTGGGGGATCTGGGCCCAACCCTCCCTACGGCTTGAGCCAAGATGTGGCCCTTGTGGAGGACGGATCTCCGACTGACGCCCCCCATTTTCCCGACTGATCTGGGTCCAGACTTGAGTCATGGAAATAGAGAGTGGAGTGCGCCGAGTTGGAGACGACGTAGTGGCTGCCCGTGGTGGACTAGTTGATGTAGATCCATGCCTAGCCGGTACCGTGGTGCCGTGTTGCTGGCTCAAGCCAAGGTGGACCCGTCAGCAGATCGGAGTGCCTGAGCTTGAGGATGAGTTGGCATTGCGTTTGACATGAGGGCCGACTAAATCTTGACCGTGGGCGGATCGGATGCTTGCTATGGGAACGACTGAAGTTGGCTTTGGAGTTGTCATGGAGATCTTGTGGTTATGTGCCTCTTCTTTGACACAGTGCAGATCGCTGTGCTTGTCAGCAATGAATGAGAGAGATCCAAAGCGGATCATCTCACCCGAAGAGATCTTGACAAAGTTGCTGGAGTTGTTGGCCATGGAGCTAGCGGTGATGTCGAAGTCGCCGCCCCTACCTGGCGCGCCAACTATCGGTGTTTTGTACCGGCAGTGCACCACAGGATGTATCATGTGGTACTTGTGTTGTTGGTGAGATTGATCGTAGCTCGATAGTTCTCATGAAATGCGACGAAAACAAGGTTTATACACGGTTCGGGCCATGGAAAGCTTAATACCCTACATCCTGTTTGTGGCGAGTTGTATTGCTCTGAGTTCTCGAGATTACAATGAGGGCTCAGCTAGCTTGAGGTTTGGTGTATGATGACAGGATGCGTTCTGCGTAGGGATGCCTCACCCACCTTATATAGGCTGACGGGTTCTTGGGTTACAAGTCAGGTTCTTTCTATATATCCCAGATGGTTTAGAGTACAAAAGAGCACATAGAATCCGTGATCTATATCCTTTCAATCTTCAAGTCCCATACTCTTTGGAAATAGAGTCCGTGTCACGTACTCCTTTATGCTTTCCTGAATCGCACTTCCCTTGCCTTGGTCGCCAAGTCCTGCTTGCCATTGCTATTTTTAAGCCCAAGCCAAATAGTCGGCCCATGAAATCTGTTGACCGGCCTGCCTAGGCCCACCAATGGCCCATGTCTTGAACTGACTCTGTGAGGACCCAGAGGATATCTATCCCCCACATGGGGCTTGCTATTTGTGGGAGTTTGGTCCCAACAGCCCACCACATGGTAGGTCCTGCAGTGGTTTTGAGATCGGTTGGGGTGGCAAGAAGATCATGAATGGTGTACAACACGCAGGAACACGACGACTTAGACAGGTTCGGGCCGCTAAATTGCGTAATACCCTACGTCCTGTATGGGATGGATGGTATTTCTGGATGCTTGAGCAACAGATGAGATGATCTATGTCGTGCCCCTAGCTCCCCTTATATAGGCTGAGGAGCTAGGGTTACAAAATATGTCCCTGAGGAGCTGCCTGCAACCGACTCATGAGATTACATGCCTGATTTTCAGGGATAGATCCTAATGAACATTATCTTCCGAGATCTGAGCAGTTTACTTGCAGTCTACACCAGCCGGTTCCTTAGGGCAGGGGTCGAAACCTCTCATTCCACCTGTCAGGACAGTCTGACCAGTCGTCATAGGGTACCGGGGGTATATGACTCCCACAAGCCCCAGAGCTTCATGACGATCTCGCAAGGATCATCTTAAAGGTTACTTTGGAGTCCACCCTGCCATCTGTAACATGGAGGCCATCGCAAGATGGACTCCATATGGAGTAGCCCCTAAGTTTCTAGTTGACTTGAGTAGCAATCAACTCGAAACTTTAAACAACATTTTCTTGACATGAGATCCGCAACTAGACATGCTTTAGCCGAGCGCCGAAATGCCCCCGCCACACCATTGCCGAGTGGTGCATCTTCTCTATCCTCAATTATTGCTCCGCCCTTGGCCCCAAGTGCGTACTGTGTTCTCGTGACTCTGGTCCGGTCATTGGATTCTTACTGCCTGGTCCCCGCTTTCGTGCTGCACTGACGACTCCCCTTTGTCGGATCTTCCGACAACCACAACCATATTCGCACTAAAAGTATCGGCACATGACACTACCGTGAATACTTTGTTGGCCGATTCTCCTCCCTGGCCTTCTTTAAATAGACAACCCCGGTGCCTCTAGCTCTCCACCAGGCAGGATGAATATCTCCGTGAGTTCCACCGTAGCCAAGGCCTTTCTCTGTATAGCCATAGACTTCCATGAGTTTGAGACCCTCTCTGGTTATGGGATTCTTCTAAATCCCTGCCACCATCAGGGTTTACTTGACTCTCGATCTAGTTATGAGAGGCTTCTAAGAGGGTCTCTCATATCCCTCGGCGTTGGTGAAGCCCAGATCCGCAGCCATTTGCCTCAATGCATCTTGGAGGTAACTGATCATAGATCTGGCTACATTGGCGCCAGAATACGGTGCTATCCCCCCACTAGCTAGGAGGTTCCTTGCCGCCAGGCCGCTGCACTCAAACCCAAGTGGGTCGAGGAAATGGAGACTCTTAGCGCTCGAGGGTTTGAGTCAGTAGTTCTTATCTGCATCTCCTGAGGTCCTCCGGGCTCTCCCAGCAGATATGTCGATGATCTCAGGCTACAACGTAAGTAATTGCCTACACGCACATCGCCCCATCCAAAGTGTGCATATTGCACCCGGAATCTCCGCCACTGCTTCTTCTTGTATGAACCATCGAATGTACCTTGAGCTGCCTTCAATCCATAAATAAAGTTGTGGTTGCTTTGCCTTTATATGTTTCTGCCGACTGGTTGTTGTTGGTAAATACTTTTTGGTGCCTCCGCTGATTGACTTAACATGATGCACCAGACCACCAGGCCACGAAAGTTGAACTCTTATGCTGAAACGACAAACAGCCATTGATTTGAATTTCGGAACCGTTCCTTCCAAACATTGCGACAAAAAATTTATGAGAAAACTTCTCCATGACACTCCCGTAGCCCCCAAGATTCAAGGAGGGGATGATCCCACTTGGCGCTTGCATGGATTGGACCAAAAACCCCCACAACACCTGTTGTTTGAGAGCTTCCAGTCCGAGTGCCAAACCCCGAGTGCTGAACTCCGGGTGCTCCTACTCTGAGTGCATATAACCCGAGTGCTAAACTCTGGGTGCCCCCACACCGAGTGCAGGAGACCCGAGTGTTGCACTCCGAGCGCACGAATTCCAAGTCTGGAAACTGCCAAGAATATGAAGCGTCATGTTCCCTAGTCCTGGCGAGGCCGTGTGAATGGAATATCCGCCGGATTCACTTTGCCGAACAGCCACCCTAGGCGTTAACTGCCGCGTGCTCCGCCCGAGATACGAAGCGTCGCGCCCGTAGGGATCTGTACTCTATGGAAGGCGAAGCAACACGTCGGCCACTATATAATCTAGGGGGGACATATGCCTCTATTCCCGCCGCCCCATTACCAAACTCGCTTGTCTTCACCAGCGGCCAGTAGTTTGCCCTTCGTAGCATCGCCTTCCCCCTACAAGCGCCATGGCCAGCGACAGAGGCCTGAAGCACAAGGAGTTCGAGGACTCAGAGGAGGAAGCCCTCTTCAGGGGCTTCAGTGATGGCGAGCCCTCCCCCGAGCCCAGGAGTGACGACTCATCGGAGTCCAAGGAGAAGGTTCAGCCGGAAGACCCGGGGTGAACCAACTCCGAGGGCTATAAAACTGAGGAGAGGGCCATCAACCGGGGGCGGAACCACCCTGAGCTTGATGGGCCTAACGACAATGAAGAAGATGACGACGAGGAAGAGGACGATGCTGAGGAGGACGACGTCGACGATGATGACGATGATGGTGGCGCCGGCGATGGCACCAGTGGTGGAAGCGATGATGGTGGCGCCGGCGGCGATGGAGGCGACGACGATGATGGCGATGAAGGCTACGCCAGTGGCGATGAGGGGACCTCTTCCAGCCTCTGCGTCCTCAAGCTTTGCCACGTCATGGCTCCGGGGGACGCACATTAGAGGCCCGCCACACCACCTAGTGGCAGTAGACATAGGCCGTAGCAAGATAGGCCATTATGTATCTTCATATCATTACTCCTTAATGTATTAATGGAAAAGACCTTCTGAAATCATCCCTTTCTACTTATTCTTGATTGTGACTTGCTTCTCTTTGTTGCATTGAATTTTTGAGTGTGAAAGTTATGTATTCTACCTTGTCTTGTGGCTGTTCCTATTTGAGACATCATCTGAGTGCACTCGGCATAGGCACATTGCGTGCTCTTCCTCCAGTGTTCACTAGGAGCGAGCCCCTAGGATGCGAGTGCCTAGACCACTCCAAACTCGTTTTAAGGTAGAGCCAAGTGGTGTAAGAAACTTGATGATGAAATCTGAGTGGTACTAGTCTCCGGGTTGGGAAAACCGAGTGTGGTGCCTTCGACTGAGTCCTTGTACATGTGCTGGCTCGGTATGAGATGGTGTGAGACATTGCTGCGCCCGCCCATTGACCACGTGGTGGTTCTCTTAGAAGTGATGGCATGGGCTGTTAAAGGGAAACGATGCCGATTGAAAACCTCGACGTGCCCGTCTTCTTCTCCCAAATTGCTAGGGTTTGAACTGCCGCCTCCGACCATTTCCGCTGCTGTAATCTTCCCCCACTTTGCCAAATCCGCTGAATGCACCAGAAATCCAAAGTCATCAAGCGCAACGTCGAGGAGACGGCACCGAAGAGGAGCTCGAAGACCATCGCCTCCGTCGGGTAGGACGGGTCGAGCGCGGCCATGGTGGGCGAGCCCCTGGACCCCAAGCTCGCCTGGACGGTGATGTCGGTGGAATACTTCCACTTGGAGGAGCTTCAGAAGCTAGGACTCCTCCCGGGGAGTGTTGGCGGTTGATAAAACCCATTTCGACCACCAACATTTCATGTTTTAGAGTATACTTTACCAAGATTTCATTTATTTCTAACCAGTTCCACGAGTTGTGCATAAAAGTTGTATGCAGGAGTTCTTCATATTCAAAACCATAGGGATTTAACAAAATAGAGGCAATGAGGCAAGGGGAGAGGCAATGGGCCAAACACCCATGGTTGGCCGACCATCTCCTAGGGTCGGCCGACCTCTTCCCAGGGTCGCCCGACCATCAGAGAGGTTGGGCAGCCCACCCGAGTCGTCCGATCATCTCTCACGGTCAGCCGACCACACCCCAAGGTGCCCGACCATCAGGATGACTGGGTAGCCCACCAGGCAAGCCCCAGCCCAGAAGACATAGTCGCCCGACCATGGCCCATGGCCGCCCTACCCTGCCACGTTACCAATCTTGGACCTACGTGCAAACAAACACAAAACACGTCAGATACAACCATTGGATCAAGTATCCAATGCATCCAAGTGTCGAAAGGCCATCACACAAGGGATTGATGACGTCATCAATCCGAGGGAACAACATGCGGCCAATTAGGTGGTCGCCCGACCAAACCCCATGGTCGGCCGACCATGCACCGACCCCGTTTTGCACGTGTTTCAACCGCCACAACTGTCAATCGACGTATGGAGTGCATCACAACCACAGGATCAACAAAGGCGGTTCATCGGACGGCCGCCCGACCTCCCCTAGGGTCGGCCGACCACTGCCTTGGTCGCCCAGCCACTGACTTACCCCAACTACCGACCTTACATGTCTTCAAATACCCCCCGAGAGGTCACTTGCAAGGTGTGGTGGATCAATAGAAGCATAGTGTGGTTGTGTAGTTGAGTGTAGAGTATAGTAGTAAAGCCACCCTTGGCATTGTAGAGAGAGCCAAGTGTATCAAGAGTGAGTAGTGAGTTGTAGAGTGAAGGAGTTGGAATTCTCTTTGGTATTCTGTTCCCGACCTCTTATTCTCAGATGAATTATTACTCTATTTCTAGGATACAGTAAAGTCCCTTCCTCCCTGCTCTATTTATTTCATACTTATTTTATTTACATTCTCAGTTCTCTGCTTAATAGTTTACGGGTGCCAAGTGTGCTCTCTGTAGTTTAGCTATACAGTTGTGCTTGCTCTCTGGCTTTGAACCAGTGTAGTAGTAAACTCGTTCGTGTAGACGTGGTGTCTAGACTAGAGTTTGCCTTGGAAGGTGTCTTGTCCCACGCAGTTTTGGTTGGTAGTCCTACCTGGTGACAGCGGGTGTGTGTCCCGTGTAGTCCAACCCCGTCGTTCGGATAAGTAGCCATCGATCCATAGCTGAGACCTGTAGCACCCACCTTTCTCATCTGGGTTATCAGCACTCTGGTGCCCGGAAGTGGTTCTACAGTATTAGTGTCCAAGTAACATGTTGAGTAGAGTACTAGTTTGTTGAGTAAAGTTAAGTTGTTATATTTAAAGTAGTGATCCTGCTCTGCTCTGTTATATATCTTTACAATTGCTGGTTTTACTGTTCGGTTCTATCTGTTCTACGTTGAGTTACTCCTCATTCCTCATGGATTTTGATACCCTGGAATACTCTTGGGTGAAAAGCTACAATGTGTTTCCGTGCGCTTGTGGATTTATATCAGTAGGCTAAGAAATGCCAACAAGCTTTTCTGGCGCCGTTGCCGGGGAACGGTAGCTAATTTGACTAGAACTCAGGATCGTCCATACTCACACCATACACAACCACCACATATATCCCCACCAAATAGCACATATCATCCTACCATATGGATTCCACGCCTATCTATCAACTCGCTACTCCAAAGAGCGATTATTTGGAGCGTCCATCATCATCCACACCCATCACCGCAGAAGGCTATTGGCTACGTCCTGGCTTGATAGCCATGGTTTGGGACCAATCATTCATGGGATTAGAATCAGAATGTCCCTACTCACACCTCCGGGAGTTTGAACAGTTATGCAACTGTTTGGTCATCACAGGAATATCCGGCGAAACACTCCAATGGTTGCTTTTTCCATTTTCATTAACGGGGGATGCAAAAGTCTAGTGCAAGCAGGCAGTTGGTAAAGTAGAAGGGAGTTGGGAGGACCTAAAGACCAGTTTTTGTCTCCATTTGTTTCCGCCAAATAAGGTTGTCGATCTCCATTGCGAAGTTTTATCATTTCTACAACGAGAAAGAGAATCTTTGGGGGCAGCTTGGGCACTGCTTCAAACATCTGGTCTCTTTGGGACTAGACTTGGCAATTCCAGAGGCAATGTTGTTGCAGCACTTCATCCGAGGTCTCTCACTTGGTGCTGATCTCTGCCTCGACTTAGCCTTAGGAGGATCATTCTCACACCTAAAACCCTCTGAGGGAAGAAAAATTCTTGACAAAATCCTCTGACCTTGGTTCATTAGAAGAACCCCCTCCACAGAAGCCACCCAAGTCACTTGATCATGAAGAGAGACAAACACCATCTCACCCATCTCCACCATCACCCCCTCGAATCAAGGAAGTCCCAGAACCATCGTCATGGCAAACTGCGAGGGTCAGTTTAGCCTTGACGATTCCTCCGTCGGCACCTCCGTTCTCCTTTGAGGATGAAATATTCATGGACTTTGGCGATGCCTCTCGGTTGCCCAAAGAAGATCGATGCTTCAACTAGGACCTCACAACCAGCATACATATTACTAGATCATAAAGAACACATGAAGGAGGACCTGCTCTGGCTTTCAGCAGCTATTAATCGGGATTGGCTAGAGGAGAGACGGCAGGACACAAGAGCAATCAAATTCTATCCAGACCCTAGTGTCATCCCTGGCCAAGTATCAAGGCTTCAACCGCAAGATATTATCTATGACCCAAGGGTTGGAGTCAATATAATCCCTAAGCACATAATGGACGACTACTACCTGACACAGCCGCTATCAAGGTCTACCATGCATCTGCAATGGACATATGGCAGTTATTTGAAATGCGAAGGTGTTTTGTGGGTAATTCCAACAACCTTGTGGGATAATCAGGTGTTCTTAGACTTCCACGTCTTTGACATCCCCGAGGGATCCACACCGTTGATTGTGGTCAGGATCCCAATCGCCGCCCTCACCAGCTCAGATATATATAGAGGGAGGCTGCAGCTTCAGCTTGGCAATGAAGAAATCAATGTCAACAACGATAGGTCACTCAATGCTAAAACTAAAGCAAAGCCAGAGATTGACCCTATAGAAGAACTGATGCGCCTTTTACTTGAGGAAATGGGTCAAGATAGCCTAGAGGAAGAGGCTGTTAGCGACTTCAGTATGGTAGAGGAGCCATGGAAGTTCAAAGAACTAGGTGAATCCTTACGGCCCGAAGCTCCGAAGATAGAACTAAAGCAACTACCGCTTGGCCTGAAGTACGCCTTCCTCCACGGGAATGAGGACACACCGATAATCATCAGCGACAAGCTGACGGAGAGTGAGAGCCGGTGATTACTTTCCATTCGAGAGAAGTATAGATCTGTGCTTGGATACGCTCTGCAAGATCTAAAAGGAATCAGTCCCAACCTATGTACTCATCGCATCCCTATGGAGGTTAACCACAAACCAACAAGGGAACCACAATGTTGACTTAACAACGCGATGAGAGAGGTAGTCAAGAATGAAGTACTAAAACTACTTCACGCGGGAATCATCTACCCCGTGAGCGACAGCGAATGGGTCAGTCCGGTACAAATTGTGCCATAGAAAGGAGTGATGACAGTTGTTAAGAATCAGAACAATGAGCTAATACCACAGAGAACTGTCACCGGTTGGCGGATGTGCATCGATTACTAGAAAACTCAATGCCGCCACCAGGAAGGATCACTTTCCTCTTCCTTTCATTGATGAAATGTTGGAAAGACTGGCAAAATACTCCTTTTGCTATCTCGACGGCTACTCTGGATACCACCAGATTCCGATTCACCCGGAGGACCAGATTAAGACGACTTTCACACGCCCATATGGAACTTTCGCATACATGCGAATGTTGTTTGGGTTATGCAATGCTCCAGCGGTGTATGATGGCAATCTTCTCTGATTTCATTGAAAATATCATGGAAGTATTCATGGATGACTTCTCAGTTTATGGCAAAAGCTTTCATGGATGTTTGGAGATTCTTGAAAAAGTTCTCCGAAGGTGCAAAAAAGTCGATCTTGTCTTGAACTGGGAGAAGTGCCACTTCATGGTTAGAGAAGGAATCGTTTTGGGTCACAGAATCTCAGAAAGAGGCATAGAGGTAGATCGTGCAAAGATCGAGGACATTGAACAACTACCTCCACCCACCAACATAAAGGCCATTGTTGGCGGTTCTTAGCCTAATAGATTTTACTCCGCAAGCGTACTGGAGACCGCTGTAGCTTTCACCCGGGAGTATTCCAAGTATCGTATTTATCCACAGGGAAGCATCGAGAAAGAATATAGATTCATCGATCACCTAGCTACTATCAACTCATTCATTCCAAAAGACAACAAGAAAAGGGTAATGACCAAACACCATGTGATACAACCAAACATCGTTGGCGCGAACTCATGATTGAGCTAGGAGGACAAAGAGTCGAGGGCTAAGGGTCGGTCTTCTATCTCTAATCATGTACAAGAGTTGTCCGTACTAAGGTTGAAAGGATTGAGATAGAGCTATGGTCTTGCGTTGAGCGAAATTCCAGACTACACCGAGGAGCCACGGGGGTAGGTAGTTGACCAACCGAACGGCAACTAGCTAACGCCTACTGAGCTTACTGAACGACGGGATTGGAATACTGAGACCCATAATGCTGTCACCAAGATGGGCTACCAACCAGAGCTGCGTGGGTAAGATGGCACGCTAAACTAGTGCTCAAGCGCTATCACCACGATAGTGATTGAGCACTAAAACTCGTCCTTGATTCCAAGGGTGAGAGCTAGCTTACCTCTTAGATCTAAGTCTAGGAAGGGCTTATAGCACCGGCAAGTATAACAAGGCTCAATCAAATCTAACTTAGTACAACTCAGACCTTGAACTTGGCATGCCCAAATGGAAAAGGTGCTAGCAAATAAATGCAGGCGCATACATACCAAGTATGATGAGTAAGAAAACTAGAGATGAAGATAAATGACATAAAGTAGAAAGATAAAGTACTCGCACTGTCATAAATCGGAAAGTAATGCTTAAGATAAGAAAGTAAAGTACATTACCGAAGGTTTTGATTGACTCTGACAGAAGAGCCTGCTCTAACTCCTAGCTAAACAATGAATTCAGAGTGGAGGCACCACCCGAGGGGTGCCTCCTAGAGAGGGAGAGAGTGTGTTACATGGTGAGGTGCCTTGGGGGCTTCCGACGCCGCCGCGTGTCCGGCTGGCCTGGGCGGACCGCGCCCGTGCTCCCCTGTGTGTGCCACCTGTCGCCACACCATTGGAGGGAGCCGGGCTGAGCCAACGGACCCGGAGCCAGCGCGCGCATGTGCGTTCCTCCTGGCATGCCACGTGTCGCCTGTTCGGTTGGCTCCGCCAGCCGGACGCGGATAGTGACCCCGAGCCACCAGTGGTAGCACGCCACGTGGCACTACCTGGCCACTTCCCGCCTGCTCGCTGTACGGTAAGGGTGGTGCTGACGTCAGTGTGACGTCAGCACTGCCCTATAAACTTGTATTTTCCATAACCTTTCCACCGGAGCTCCAAACGATGCAAATAATATGTCTGTTGGAATCGTCTCGATGAGCTCTTCACAATGGTGAGGTCCTTGTGGGCATTTGAGATACTTTTTTGTGATGGAATGTTTGGTTCTTATCTCAAGTCCTTTGTGCGTAAATTCTCTCTTGCTCCAGATGATCTTATTTTGCATGGAGTTTGAGCATCTCTCTAGTGAAACACCGAAAACCACCAAAACTTGTGGAATTCATTAGTGTTATGTAAATAATGCACAGAACTTTGTCTATACCCCATTTATTTACCGAAGAATTGGCGGTCGAAATAGGGAATAACGACCGCCAACACGCCCCCAAGCTTGAACATTTGCTCGTCCTCGAGCAAAGCTAAGACTTAGGCTCGGCGGATCAGGAGTTGCATCAATGTGAATGTCCTGCAAGTATTAAGTGCAGAACCCAACATTCTACCTTTATGATTGAACAAACTGGCATAAGTGTATCCCAACCTGTTCATCCATACCTGTGGGGCTTCTGGCTTCTCTTACCGTGTCTTCAGTGGTTGAGAGATGGAACAATCTTAGTAGAGTGTCACCAAGCTCTATCTCCTTTCGGGCTTCGTGCTCGGAGGGTTTTGAGAATTTTGAAATCAAAGCACTAAGTTCTTCAAATGGTACCCTCGATCACTCAAGTGGTTTTAGTTTCCTCACCAGGCCATTGGCCAAACTTTTCCCGATCAACTAAAGGCTTATGTGGAGCTCAAGGTAGGGATAAAGTTGGCTTACCTATGTCATGTATTTTCTTGAGTCAAAGATTGGTCCTAGCAAAGTTTGTGATAATTCTCTTCTCGATCAAAGGAGAATGGGTTTTGTTTGTGGATGGATATGGTCTATGGAAAAAACTCCTTATTTTATGAATCCCCTCTTGAAACTTTGCAGCATTTGAGTGCATGGAGCTATCTTTTTCTTTTCTCTTTTTCTCACTTTTTTCGTCTTCTTTTTTTTTCACAATAGCTCCATGTCTCATTTTTGTAAGGGAACTTGGGGATATTTTTGGGATATAACTAGAGTATTTATTTGTAGACCATATTTGTGGATGAGTAAGTGGATGATGTATATGGTGGAGAAATATCTGGTGTAGGTGTATGCTTGAATCCAGTGTAGAGTAAAGCATAACCAGACAAAGAAAGGCTAGCAAATGAAGGTTGATGTGTGGGATTTGATCGGGACTTGAAATGCCACTACTTCATAAGATCTCAAAATTTGACAAAACTCAGCACAACAATAGGTAGCAAATGTAAAGGTTTCATCCTGTAAAGTATTTGGCTCTAGATAGGTATTTAAAGCCACTAAGGAACTTCTCATTTTAATTTTCAGAAAGGAAACTCTGAGAATTCACCTTACTAGGATTAAGATGGGTTAAACTCAAAGTTCGATTATATCACATCTCACAACAACTTAGACTTGGTTTGAAAGCACTTGCTCCCACAAGGTTAAAGATTAAAGATAGGATCACAACAAATGCCAATAAGTTCAAATTTTTAGGAGAGTGTCAAGTTGTAAACAAAATACTTACAAGGAATTAACAGAGCAACTATTCATCATTTCCTTTAAGCAAGGGTATAAACAAAATTCTAGCATTATAGCTAGGAGTGAGCTTATTCATGGTAAAAGCAAATCTTTTTGTTATTTTTGATTTATGCAATAGTTTTTCTTTTATTCGGGGTAACAAGAAAGAGATATTTTTTTTGGTGTCATGGCAATTTTCAGGATTAAAGATATAGAAGTGAAATGCTGAGCATTCATGGGTGCCCACCTGGTGGTCTTCCCCCAAGCTTAGTTCTTGCAAGTGATTGCCAAGAAACTGAGCTTCAATATTACCTAGCATTGCCTCCCGCAAGCTTGCTTGCTCCCTGGGTAACGACGATGCTGCTTGTCCCCTGTTTATACTCACCTATGTTAGGTGAATTTCCTCTCTACTCTTGCTGTGCCTCAGTTAGAGGTTTTCCGTCATATCTCCAGTGCTACTATCCGGACCTTCTTCTTAGTGTACGGGGAAAAAGCCGACATTCTTTTCCCAAGTGACACTAGGTGGTCGTGGTGCATCCTTGTCGCATGAAATGGAAGTACACCCAGGGCCCCTTTTATACCATCTAGCAAGGGGATGGACTCTAGGCACCCCCTCAAGGGATCCATCATAGGATTGATCTGATGTTGACCATATGGACTCCTATCCTTGGGTTTGAGTGTTGAGACTCTTGCATGGTGATCATGAAGAGCTTTTGCTCGATGAGATGAGTCTATCTTCCATTTGCTAACAGGACAAGTAGCATGGTACTTCTGGAGAGGTGCTCCTCTACTTCTGCTACTGGCATATCACAGGCTGTTGAGGCTTGAGATCCTATTCACAGAGCTTTGGTCCTTCCAAGAATGTGTACCTGAGCAGGCTTAAGTGATGACTATGCTTTCATAGATCAAAGCACTTGCTTTTGTTCCCAAACAAATTTGGGTGGAGACGGATGTTGTTGGGATTGACTCCGCTATCATTTGCACTTCCCACCAATCTCCGGTTGATGGCTGTTCACATCCGACGGGTAGAGTAGATCAAGACCCTGGCAAATCTTGTTGCCCCATTGGCCAAGGAAATTAAGGAACGCTCTCTAGTCACATTCCTCCACACTTGGGGTGATGTCTCTCCATATAACTCATGTTATCCAAAACCATGTGTTGCCTTCAGTGAAGTAGTGACCAATGGTCCTCTGGTGCAACCTCATCATGGTGCTGACATTCACTTCCCAAGTGATTCAGAGCATAGTCGAAGTCTTGCAGCGATCAACCACTATGGGTTGAATATCGAGGTCCTTCCTCTCAGGGGTTGGGTTAGAGAATGTGTGCCTCTTGGTATATCCTCCCCCAAGCTTGACTCTTGTGGTGTGATGAAACAAACCTTCTGTGATTGAGAGCACATCTTCGTCTCTGTTTGACGAAGTTTTCTTTGTTCCGCTTAGACTTTTGTTTTGTTTCTAGTGGAAGGCCTTGTCCAATCATGGTGTGAGGAGACGCGGAGGATGTGATTTAAGGCAAATCTGTTCTCCTTCTCATTCCATGGCTGGTCACTGGAATATTGTAGTAGCGGACACATTTGAGCCATGCTTCATTGGGTCGGCAGAGTAGGTTGTTTCTCATTACCACAAATTGCTTGTCAAATGCCAGACAATCTTCTGCCCCAAGCTTGGATTCTGGATTCTGCATTGAATGTTGATTCCAAACTTGCTCCCTATCGTGCTCTCTGCTCTTCTTCTTGGGCTCGATACTTGTCGGATATGACATGTACCCCTAGCCGTTGACTGCCCATGTGCCACACAGTCATCGGCTACATGTCATTGACATTCTCACCCTACTTATGGACGTTGAATTGTCCATGTTTGCCTTTGTGGTGCTTAAGACTGGAGCTCTCCCACAATGAAAGATGTCTATGCCTGCCATTTTTGGGATCTTCACCACAACTCCATCGAGTACACAGATTTCCCGAGGGGCAGTAGACCAGTGGTCTACTAGCTGCAAATCGAGCATAGGAGATAGCATAGTGTGATATGGAATTGCATGTCACCTTGGAATGATGCTGATCAGGCATGATGCTATCATTTTCCCAAGAAGAGCAGAACAGATCACAAGAGGTCTTGAGCATAAGAATGTCGAGAGCAATGTCTCTATTCTCATGTGGGGATGAATGCCTCCTACAATAGGTTAGTGTACAACATACAGGGGTCCAATATATATATAAAGTATTAACACCGGGCCCATTGCACACAATGTGCTAGCAAAAATTTTCTTGTTAAAACATAGCACAAACCATGACTTCCATCCTCCAACCTTTTACTCAAATCCACGGTCTAAAAAAAAACGGGTTGAATTTTTGAAACATTACCGGGATTTTACGTCTCCCTTGAACTTGAGAGATCTGACTAGCTCAAGAATTGTGGCTCATGAACTAGAACGGAACATCACTACCAAAGTCTACACATAGCTCATTTATCAAAGATGCCTTGCATCGTTTTGGATAAAAAGAGTCTAATTCCAACCTAAGCACCATGCTTAATTTGGAATTTAGTCTCTGGATCAGTCGTTGGACGATTCTAATCCAAGCTACGCTTTCATGGTAAACTTTGTAGCATGAACAAGTATGATCAAGATTTACTCAAAGGACAGAGCAAAAAAAAATGAATGATGGGGTTTTCAAAATTTTATACTTGTTTTTTAGGAACGAAAAAGGTAACAATAACTAGACAAAAGATAAAAGAGTATTTTGACTCACCGTTTCCCTGGCAACGGCGCCAGAAAGCTTAGTTGGCGGTTCTTAGCCTAACAGATTTTACTCCGCAAGCGTACGGAGACCGCTGTAGCTTTCACCCGGGAGTATTCCAAGTATCGTATTTATCCACAGGGAAGCATTGAGAAAGAATACAGATTCATCGATCACCTAGCTACTATCAACTCATTCATTCCACGTGCGCGTGTGCGTTGCTCCTAGCATGCCACGTGTCGCCGTTCGGTTGGCTCCGCTGGCTGGACGTGGATAGCGATCCGCGCCATCCCCGAGCCACCAGGGGTAGCACGGCACGTGGCACTGCCTAGGCCACTTCCCGCCTGCTCGCTGTACGGTAAGGGTGGTGCTTACGTCGGTGTGACGTCAGCACTGCCCTATGAACTTGTATTTTCCATAACCTTTCCACCGGAGCTGCAAACGATGCAAATAATATGTCTGTTGGAATCGTCTCGATGAGCTCTTCGCAATGGTGAGGTCCTTGTGGTCATTTGAGATACTTTTTAGTGATGGAATGTTTGGTTCTTATCTCAAGCCCTTTGTGCGTAAATTCTCTCTTGCTCCAGATGATCTTCTTTTGCATGGAGTTTGAGCATCTCTCTGTGAAACACCGAAAACCACCAAAACTTGTGGAATTCATCAGTGTTAGGTAAATATTGCACATAACTTTATCTATACCCCATTTATTTAGCGAGGAATTGGCGGTCGAAATAGGGAACAACGACCACCAACAGCCATCCGAAGCTTCTTAGGCCATGCAAGGTTCTACAAGAGATTTATCAAAAATTTCTCCCTCATAGCCCGGCCTCTGACCAACCTACTAGCCAAGGATGTACCCTTCGATTTTGATGAGGAATGTCTCAAAGCTTTCCACATGCTCAAAAAGGCACTGGTCTCAGCCCCAATTATTCAGCCGCCCGACTGGAACTTACCATTTGAAATCATGTGTGACGCAAGCGACTTTGCTGTTGGAGCAGTACTGGGTCAGAGCAAGGATAAAAAGCATCGTGCCATCTCTTATGCAAGCAAAATGCTCACTGGCCCACAACTAAATTACTCAACCATCGAGAAAGAGTTATTTGCAGTGGTGTTTGCAATTGATAAGTTCAGATCATACTTGGTAGGATCGAAAGTCATCATCTACACAGATCATGCAGCTCTCAAATACCTCCTAACCAAGAAAGATGCAAAACCACAACTGATCCGGTGGGGGCTGCTACTCCAAGAGTTTGATATTGAAATCAGAGATAAAAAGGGAGTAGAGAATGCAGTTGCATATCACCTCTCACGAATGAAATTCAAAGAAACTTCGCCCTTGCCGATCGATGACTACATGAGAGATGATCAGCTCTTGAAGGTGACAATAGCCCAACCATGGTATGCTAATCTGGTGAATTACATAGTTGCTGGCTACGTACCTGAAGGAGCAGATAGGAGGAAATTGGCCCACGACAGCCGATTCTATCTCTGGGATGACCCCTACCTATACAAACTCTACGCAGATGGACTCCTACGTCGCTGCATTCCAGCTTGTGAAGCATCGCAAGTCCTTGATAGATGTCATGCATCCTCTTATTGAGGTCATTATGGGGCTTATCGAAGTCATGCAAAAGTTTGGCAGAGTGGGTTTTACCGGCCCACTATGTATGAAGATGCAAAAGAGTTCGTGCGACGATGTCCAAGGTGCCAGCGCCAAGGGAACATAAATCCAAGAAATGCTATGCCACTCACAAGTAATCTCCAAATTGACATATTTGATGTGTGGGGCATAGATTTCATGGGACCTTTTCCCAAGAATGGAGACAAGGAGTACATTCTCATACCAGTGGATTATGTATCAAAATGGGTAGAGGCAATACCGTGTCCTGCAGCGGACTCAAGACACTCCATTAAGATGTTCTGGGAAACCATCTTTCCTTGTTTTGGAGTGCCACGGGTCATCATCAGAGATGGGGGGTGCACACTTCATTGACAAGCGCTTCAGGAAGTGTCTCACTGATCTCGGTGTGGACCACCGTGTTGCTACCCCTTACCATCCGCAGACAAGTGGCCAAGCTGAAATGTCAAATAAACAGATTAAGAACATATTGCAAAAGACGGTTAAGGCTATGGGAAAAGAATGGGTATCCAAGCTACCTGATGTTCTCTGGGCATATCGCACAGCATATAAAACTCCCATTGGCATGACACCATACTAGATGGTGTAGGCAAGACTTGTCATCTTCCAATGAAACTAGAATTCAAATCTCACTGGGTGGCAAAGAGGTGGAACATGGATCTCCAGTCGGTAGGTGTGAGAAGGCAAATTCAACTGGTTGAATTGGAGGAATGGAGGGAGAAGGCATACTATAGTGCCAAGCTATACAAGGAGCGCACCAAAAGATGGCACGATAAGCGGATCAAGATCAAGACATTCAAACCGGGAGATACGGTACTACTCTTTAATTCCCGCATTCGTTTATTTGGTCATGGGAAGCTTAGAAGTAAGTGGGAATGACCTTTTATGGTTCTTGATGTCGCCGATCACGGCGTCGTCACCCTCCAGGATGATTACGGAAGGGTTTTCAAGGCGAATGGGCAACGCCTTAAAATCTTTCTTGAGCCTGAAGTGCCTCCGCTCGAAGAAATGGATGTCTTTGAGCTACACGAGGTAGTTTGATCACACATCCATGGTCGAGCTCAGACTTTAAAAGAAGCCATGTACACTACCACTTTTCTCCCTTAAAATTCTATCTAATCTCACCTTTTGCTGAAAATGTCAATAGAACTAACATTCCACACACCAAAATAGGTGTGAGGCTCACCAAAGAGGGGCACCCCCAACTCCTTGGCACATCCAACCAGGGTTGGCGAGGTCGGCCGACCCACGGGTCTGTTCGCTCGGCCCCCTGGTGCAGATGCGGGCACAGGGGATGGTCGCCCGACCGCAGACGAGGTTGGCTGACCCTCGGGCTAGGTCACACGACTTCGCCATGGTCTCTTGACTGCTCAAAGTTCAAATATCGAGTTTTGGAGCCTTTTTCCCTATAGATTCGGTTCTTTTGAGTGGATGAGATCGAGGAGGGCAATGTTTTAAGGAAGGAAAGATCGTCTTCTTCCCTATCTACACTCCTCTCATCCCCACACCAGCAATGGCACCACCTTCTCCACTCAACAATGGCAAGGCCAACACCTCTCTCAACTCGGGCACCACCGCCACCTACACTCGGGCGTCTGAGGACTCACCACAGCCTTTACAATCCATCCCGAGGGAAGAGAGTCCTGAGAGACTCATCAGGAAGTCACCCTAGCCGATGGGACTAGGACCCTAAGGTCGGCTGACCACATCCAATGGTCGCCTGACCATGGTCGACAGCCCCCATGGCCGGCCGGCCTCCCGAGATGGTTGCCCAGACTCCCCTCGGCGCTCCCACAGTGTGGACAGGCCCCCTCGCGGTCTGTCCCCCACAAGAGCCATTGCCAAGAAGGTGGCGCACCCATCTCCTCGTCCTACTTTCAGGGGTCCTTGCCCCGGTGAAGTGCATCAAGAGTCTCTTCGAAGAAGAGGCCACTGGGCCATCTAAGGAGCCGGCTTTCCCTAGTCCATCAACCCATACCCTTAGTGGAGTGAAAACTCCCACAGGTGGGTATGCGAAGGTGTTCATCCCTAGGGTTGTGAAGTCAGATGCCTCCATAGATGAGTCCATTGACTCAACTCCACCAAGGAGGACGATGAAGAGGGTGGCTGTTCCACCTCCCATAAGAGGGCCGCCAGGGAAATTTGAAGATTCATTCGATGAAGAAGACATGGTGGCCTCTCTTAGGGAAGAAAACGTAGCGCTTAGGGCAAAGTTGCAAAACCTAGAGGAGCACTGCGCTGAAGGTGAACTATGGCGGATAGATATTAATGATAAATTCGATGTCCTTAGAAAGGGGATGTTCGCCAAAGTTCGCTGCCTCGCAGAAGCCATGGGACGTCCTATGCTTCTAGTTATCTTAGGCGCATTAGTTTTAATTCTTAGGTTGAATAGTTTTGTTTATTTAATTCCCTTTTGTAACATGCACCTCCAAATTTATTGAATTCAATAAAGGTAGGATAGTTTCCCTTTTCCAATAAAGTTTGTGTGGAATGGCCAAAGCCATTCGACCTCCTGTCACTAATCCTGCAGAAACCACGCAAGAAATACCTTGTGCAGGATGTCATCTCGCTACCTAGAAAAATTCAGGGGAAACGGCAATAATGCATGGTCGCCCGATCTCCCACCAAGGTCGCCCGACCATGTACCTTCCATGAAAACATGTTAGGTCGCGTTGTCACTGTCTCCCCAAGGCTCTCTCAGTAGAAACGAACCAGCACACGGGCCAGACTCCAACATGGAGTGGTCGGCCGACCACCCCCATGTCTGCCCGACCATGTTGGTGGGCTGGCTGGCCCATTCCCATCTCGAACCCGCATTTGGGAGATCAGGTTTGCACATTTCATTCTGTACACCTCTCAAATTATGCGCCTTACACATGGAACCTTGTTAAACTATACTCTACATGATCATAATGTCAATTTCAACTTGTGCTTGCACCATTTTATTCCTTATGCTAGATTAATCTTGTCTTTGGATACTATCATGAATAGGGAACCACTTGTAGTTTAGTTTGTTGATTCTTGTGATATGAGATAATTGGAGAATACTAAAGGAACCTCCCACATGAGTAAAGAGTTTTATTTGCAAAATAAAAAGAGGGCTCCATCTTGGATGATCTCAAGTTCCTATCCCTGTCCCACCAGTGCCACATATGAAAAGAGAATTCGTACACTCTTGCTTCCTTGATTGTTTTGAGTCCTATCAAGTTTTGTGCCATTACAAGAGTTCGAATCAATTGAGAATTTTGTCCTTCACATGCACGTTCCACAAAATAAAGTCTCAAAAGACGGTGTGCAATGAATTGTCATTGATTCCATCCAAGCTCTATTTGAAAGAAAGAGAGGCATGGAGATTCGAAAAAAAAGAGAGAGAATGAAAGAAAAAAAGAAGTATGAGAAAAGAAGAAAAAAATGAGAAAAAAAAGAAAAGAAAAGGACTCCATGCCCTCTATGCAAACTTGGGATTCAAACCAAGCACTTACAAGAGACAAACCCCTACACTACACTTGCACTTGGCCAAATCTCACTTGATTATGAATTCTTTCTTGACACCTAATTTGATTCGACAATATAAACATGACAGGAAAGCCTCATTCTCCCAACTACCTAAAGCTCCACAAAAGCCTTAGTAGTGTAGGATGTGAGGAATGCAAGATTCATACACAGACACTCTATCCCCTGAGCGACTAAGAGTTGGTCTTGAGATTAGAAAAGTTGGCATGCCCTGTTTTGAAAATTTTAAAAACCCTCTCTACTCATGTGATGTGGGAACCTGAAGTTAACTCTGATATATTCTTGTTCCATGTTTCAACATTCCAAAACTCAAGTGTAGACACCATTGAAATCCTATGCAAGATGAAATAGTCGGGAATAACCTTGTGCATGCTATGGTGGTTGTTGATGTTATGACCTCTCCACTTGCGCTTAACTCTCTTCTTTGCTCGAGGACGAGCAAAGGTTTAAGTGTGTTTGGGGGAGGGGCGTTGGCGGTCGATAAAACCCATTTCGACCACCAACATTTCATGTTTTAGAGTATACTTTACCAAGATTTAATTTATTTCTAACCAGTTCCATGAGTTGTGCATAAAAGTTGTATGCAGGAGTTCTCCATATTCAAAACCATAGGGATTGAACAAAATAGAGGCAATGAGCCAAGGGGAGAGGCAATGGGCCAAACACCCATGGTTGGCCAACCATCTCTAGGGTCGCCCGACCATCTCCCAGGGTCGGCCGACCTCTTCCCAGGGTTGCCCGATCATCAGAGAGGTTGGGCAGCCCACCAGGGTCGCCCGACCATCTCTCATGGTTGGCCGACCAAACCCCAGGGTCGCCCGACCATCAGGATGAGTGGGCAGCCCACCAGGTAGCCCCAGCCCAGAAGACATGGTCGCCTGACCATGGCCCATGGCCGCCCTACCCTACCACGTTACCAATCTTGGACTTGCATGCAAACAAACACAAAACAGGTCAAATACAACCGTTGGATCAAGTATCCAATGCATCCAAGCGTCGAAAGGCCATCACACAAGGGATTGATGACATCAGCAATCTGAGGGAACAACATGCAGCCAATCAAATGGCCGCCCGACCACACCCCATGGTCGGCCGACCATGCACCGACCCCGTTTTGCATGTGTTTCAACTGCCACAACTGTCAACCGACGTATGGAGTGCATCGCAACCGCCGGATCAACAAAGGCAGTCTCCCTGCTCTATTTATTTCATACTTACTTTGTTTAATTCTCAGTTCTCTGCCTAATAGTTTACGGGTGCCAAGTGTGCTCTGTGTAGTTTAGCTATACAGTTGTGCTTGCTCTCTGGCTTCGAACCAGTGTAGTAGTAAACTCGTTCGTGTAGACGTGGTGTCTAGACTAGAGTTTGCTATGGAAGGTGTCTTGTCCCACGCAGTTTTGGTTGGTAGTCCCACCTGGTGACAGCGGGTGTGTGTCCTGTGTAGTCCAACCCCATCGTTCGGATAAGTAGTCATCGACGCATAGCTGAGATCTGTAGCACTCGCCTTTCTTGTCCGGGTGATCAGCACTCTGGTGCCTGGAAGAGGTTCTACAGTATCAGTGTCCAAGTGAACTTGTTGAGTAGAGTACTAGTTTGTTGAGTAAAGTTAAGTAGTTATATTTAAAGTAGTGATCCTGCTCTGCTCTGTTATATATCTTTACAATTGCTGGTTTTACTGTTCGGTTCTATCTGTTCTACGTTGAGTTACTCCTCGTTCCTCATGGATTTCGATACCCTTGAATACTCTTGGGTGAAAAGCTACAACGTGTTTCCATGCACTTGCGGATTTATATCAGTAGGCTAAGAAATGCCAACATGGAGATCTACCGGTATGTGGCGAACCTAGATTGGATGCCTGTACCCTAAGGTTCTTCCCCATCTTACTCCTGTTTTCACCTGGTATTTCTATCGGGGCCTTGGACTCCCCATCTGCTCATTTTTGCGCGGATTGCTGCACTACTACAAATTGGAGCTGCTCAATCTCAACCCTAATTCCATCATTCAACTGTCGATATTTGTGCATCTGTGTGAAGCCTTCTTGGGGATTCTGCCACACTTCAATCTCTAGCGATTTCTCTTTTTCTGCAAGCACCATAGCAAGGATGGCCAACCTCTGTACATTAGAGGAGCCGGATTCCAACTTCGTGACAGCATGAAGCCCCTGTATCTGGAATTGCCCCTACTGTCATCCAACAAGGGATGGACTGACAAATGGTTCCTGATGGAGAACTCAGAAAACTCAGTGCCTGATTATTCCGAGTGCATCCCTTCGGGCAGAGACAGCTAGCAAGAGGGTGTGCCCGAGGACCAGATGGAGGATGTCACGACCTTGTTGGAGAAGATCGCCGATTTGAAGAACAGGGGCCTCACTGCCATGGCTGTGGCGATAGGCTTCGTGCACCACAGCATTCTGGCCCTGAAAGACAGAGTCCATCCAAGTGTGCTTCTATTCTGGCCTGAACGACCCCACTTGTGAGGTCAATAGAGAGATCACCCGTGTAGATATCAAGGCTCGGAACAAGACCTTCTTCACCGGAAGGATCACTAACCATGGTGCCCCGCGCTCATATTTAGTTTATAACCCACCGGACCAGGTATGCTGCACTGGCTTTCCTCTGAACTTGAAAGATCACATATCTTCTGTATCAGGTATGAAAAATGAAACCCTTCGTTGTTTGTGGCTGCAGGGCGCCTGTTTCAGATTCTATTATGAGCCACCATATCCAGGGGAGGCCCCAACCCGAACAAAGAGGAACGATAGCTCTGAATATCAGTGTTCAGATCTTGATGACGCCGTGGCCAGAGAAATGCTGTCCAATTTCTACACTGAAGTTGTAGACGAAGAGCAAGCTAGCAAAGAGCTCATGAGGTCTGAGGAAGCTTCGCCCTTGGAGGTAGAGCGCAGGCCAACTCGCCAGGGCATCCGCAAGCGCAGCTCCTCCATGACTGGTTAGCCATTGCGCATAGTGGAAGAGACTCTCCATACCAGGAAGCGCTGGGCGATTGAGAAGTCTGATGCTACTAGGAAGAAACCCGAGTCCTCTGGCGGCTGGGTTAAGCCACTGGTTAGAGTGGTGAGGAACAAGATGGCTGCCATTGTAAGTCACATTCTTGCCTTGCTGTTTTTGTTTTATACCATGATCCAGGCTCCCTATTTCTCCTTTGGTTCTGTAGATTTGCCAAGGTAGCTTCCCAGGGGACACACAGTGCCACCCCTGCGCCACCCTCGGACCAAAAAATAGAGAAACCAAGTGAGGTTCTGGAGCGTGAGGCAGCTCCATCTCCACCCAGAGACGCACCAGCCCCAGACTTGTGTGTACCCTGCCTAGGAGAAGGGTCCAGGAGGTCGGCGAGTCATGAGGAGGCGCCTGACGCTGCCGGCTCTTCACATGCAGAGGAACCTCTAGAGCAAGCTCCTGAGGAGATAGAGCGCCGGGAGGACTCGGCCGCCACCGGTGGCTCCACAGAAGCCCATCTGAGGAAGCCCCCTGCTGACAATGCGGCCAGGGGCGACTCGAGGGAGCTGGTGGCACAGGGATATGGCTCCTGTGACGATCGCGGATATGCCAATAATGCATCACATGTCATCTTCTCAAAGGCGACTTATTCCTTGTGCAACTGGGAGTGAATCTTGACTCTCTCTGTTGGTAATGCAGGACTGCTTTCGTGAGGTGTTCCGCATATATACTGAGAATGTTGAGCTGAAAAAGCAACTAGCTGCCTGCAGAACAGAGAGCTTCAAGTAAGAGGCACCTCCTAGCTTAGAATGTAACGCCCTGAGTTGAGCTCTCTAACTGGGTAACTCCTGATGAATTTGTGTGGAGAAATCAGACCTGATGGAGCAGGTTTCACAGGCTGTCGAGGGCCAATGGCATGAGATTGAGGTCCTCAAACAAGAGAAGAATCTGGCGGAGCTGAGTCCCTGAGGCTGAAGGGTGAAGTCACCCAACTGAAGACTTCATTCGAGGTAACCACCAAAGATCCTGACATGTCATATATGTTGCTCGCTACTGCCTGATCTTTACTCGAAGGCGACCAGGCACAAAGTCTTGAGGAGAGGTCCCAACACCTTGAAGAGCATCGAAGAGCTCACTGCCATGCAGAACCGGGCACGCGACAATGCTAAAGAACTTGAAGCTGAGGTGACAAAGCTCTCAGAGCAGCATGCAGAGGACCTGGCTAAACTTGGGAGCCAGGCCACCCATTACAGCCAGCTGGAATGGCACTACAAGACCTTAGAGACCGATGTCAGGACGCTCGTCGATCTATTGGCTCCGGATGACAACGGCTGACCCATCGTCGAAAGGCTGCTTGGTGCTCTTAGCTCTGCCAAGGCATTCTTTAGAGAGGCCATCTAGGAGGCCGTCACCGATGCAGTGGCCATGATCAAGACCTACTATCCTGAAGTGGACCTCTCTGCTGCCACACCATGGTCCCAAGGCTGGGACTACACAAGAGGTATTCACTCACTATCAGCAGGATGCTCGGCCCTAGTCGGGTTGGCTACCGCCAAGGCCTTCCGGTTGTTCTGCACCGGTGAAGACCAAGAGGAGTCCCCAGCAGAGTAGATAGAGGTTAATTAGCGTAATTGTGTATGGGACACTTAGCTGTACCCCAAAGTGTGCCGGGAAAACATTATCATGCGCATGGCTTGGACATTGCCAGAGGCAGAATTAAACAAAGCTGTTCGGATTCGCGCTTTAGGTGGCTCTGTTATCGCCGATAAGGGATCCTTTTGTTTATCACTCTTTTCGCAACTTGGTTGTCGCTGGATGCTAGAGTTTCGGTGTTGCATTTAGCAATTTCTCTTTTAGCAGCTTGGTTGTCGCTGGTAAGTGCTTGGAATGTTAAGACCCTTTACATAGCTTGGTTGTCGCTGGTTGGATTTTAGGGTACTGCGTTTAGCAGTTGCTCTTTTGGTAGCTTGGTTGTCGCTGGTAAGAGCTCTGGAGGGTGCCTTTTCCATGACTTGAGTGTTGCCGGGTGCTGTTTAAGGCACTAGTACTCGACTAGTGCGGCTTGGCTGTTGCCCTTGTTAGTGAGTCATCGCAAGAAACCCAGCTTGGGCGTTGCCAGGGTTTTCTCGTAGATGTAACTGTATTACATGATCAAGAGCTGAAATCAGATTGAAACTGGTTTTTCATTCATAGGCCGTTGAGGCCATGCTCGGCTTGGTTGTTGCCAGAAAATGAGCATTCGGGGTGCTCGACCTGTACAAGCCGAGTGCTAGGACTCAGTGACAGAGTGCTTGATGGTGGAGTGCTGGATGAGTGCTCAGCTGAGTGCCTGAAACTACCCGGCCTATGGGTAGAAACGCCGTAGGTGTTTGGAGTTCCAAGTGTTCAGAAGCTCCTTGCCTTCTGGCTCACTGAGTTTGAAGGTGGCTCAGCCTAGGACCTCCTTGACGTGGTATGGCCCTTCCCACGGGGAACTCATCTTGGACTGCCCAGTTGTGGAGGTCTTGCGCTTGAGGACGAGGTCACCGATGTTGTAGGAGCCCAGCTTCACATTCTTGTCATAGTAACACTTCAGTGCCTATTGGTACTTGACAGAGTTGAGGGCGACGTGCAGGCGTTCGCCTTCAATGAGGTCGACGTCTTCAATCCTTGACTGTTCCGCAGCCGGTATGTTCATGAATGCCACTCTAGGAGCCCCGTGAATAAGACCTACAGGTAAGACTGCTTCTGACCCGTCGACCATGAAGAATGGGGTGTTGTTGTTGAGGACCTTAGAAGGCTGAGTACGAAGCCCCCAGATCACGTACGACAGTTGCTTGAGCCATTTTCCTTCATATGGCTCGAGTTTGTCGAAGATGGCCGGCTTGAGACCATGGATAATCATGCCGTTAGCGCGCTCCACTTGACCGTTGGCTCACAGATGATGCACCGATGCATAGCGTACCATGGTCCCTTGCTTTTTGCAGAAGTCAAAGAAGGCATTCGTAGAGAAGTTCGTACCCAGATCAGTAATGATTTCTGACAGGACGCCAAATATGTGCATGATTTCCTCAATGAACTCGATGGCCTTGGCGGCTGTCAGCTTGTTGATGGGTTTGTAATCTATCCACTTTGTCAACTTGTCGTCCGCCACAAGGACGTGGTCATATCCCTTGAGAGCCTTTTCGAATGGGCCAATCATGTCCAGCCCCTAGCATGCGAAAGGCTAGGAGACCGGGATGTTCTGCAGCTCCAAGGTCGGGAGGTGCTGTTGTCACGCGGAAAACTGGCAACCTTCGCAGGTTCTGACAATTGTTTTAGCATCTTGCTTCGTCGTTTGCCAGTAGAATCCTGCCTTGAATGCCTTGCCCACAAGTGTTTTGGATGCCGCATGGTTGGCGCACAAGCCCAAGTGGATCTCATTGAGGAGGTTGATGCCTTCTTCATGCGGGATGCACTTTAGGAGTACGGCGGACGCTGCGGCTCGGGGATAGAGCTGATCACCAATCAATGTGTAGCTGTTGCTTCTTCGGTGCACTCTATCTCCTGCTGACTTTGGGTCTGGGAGGGTGCCGCACTTGATGCACTCTATGATCTTTGCCCTCCAGTCAGGTTCAATGACGAGCACCTATTCTACTGCTAGTTTATCCTTCTGCGCATCTTGTTCTCCTTCATCCTCTACTGTCGGCTTGTCAAGGATCTGGACAAATATTCTAGGTGGCACCTCCGCGCGCTTGGAACCCAGCTTTGAGAGGACGTCGGCCGCCACATTATCATCACTGAGCACGTGGTGGAACTCTATCCCCCAAAACTTGGCTTCAAGTTTCCTAACCTCGGCGCAGTAGGCGGACATCCTCTCCGACGAGCAGCTCCAATCTTTGTTAACTTGGTTGATTACCACCAGGGAGTCACCATACATGAGCAATCTATTGACGGTGAGTGACTCCGCAATGCGCAGCCCATGGATTAGTGCTTCGTATTCTGCCATGTTGTTGGAGAGCTTGAACTTGAGTTGGAGGACATATTTAAGCTGCTCGCCTTTGGGCGATATGAAGAGGATTCCAGCCCCGGCTCCCTCTAGGTTTAGGGACCCATCGAAGTACATGACCCAGTGCTTTGGCCTTTTTGGATTTGTGGGGACCTGCTGTTCCATCCACTCTGCGATGAAATCTGCCAGTGCCTGGGACTTGATCGCGGTCCTGGGCTTGAAGTCGATATCATATGCGCCTAGTTCGCATGCCCACTTGGCTATTCTACCGGCTGCCTCCTTGTTGCACATAATGTCCCTGATGAGGAAAGCAGTGATGACCACCACCCAGTGTTCCTTGAAGTAGTGTCTCAGCTTGTGACACATGATCTGAACCGCCTATAAGAGCTTCTAGACTTGAGGATACCGTATTTTTCCCAGGCTGAGGACTTCGCTGATGAAGTACACCGGGTGCTGGATCTTGTAGACGTGGGCAGGGTCTGCCCTCTCCACGACGAGTGCCATACTCACCACAGTGCGTGGTGCATGACAAATAGAGGTAGAGGTCCTCCGCGGTCATGTCGCCTTGAGCCCGGATTAGGGCAGTCAGTACTGGTGGCGACGAGATGAATGCCTTGAGCTCATCTAGTGCCTTCTGTGCATCCTCGGTCCACTTGAAAGAGTCAAGTTTCTTGAGGACCTTGAAGAAAGGAAGCCCCCAATCACTGAGGCGCGGGAAGAATCTGCTCAGGGCAGCCATGCACCAGGTGAGCTTTTGAACCTCCTGTTGATGGTCGTAATCTCACGATATCTACCGTCAATTATCCACCAAATGAAGTAAAGCATTTGAATAAAATGGACTAAACCCTACTACTAATGAGTTCCACAAGATGTACATGAATATTTGGATGCAGGTACCAAAATACACATAAAACAGCTGAAAACAGTATCAAGGATCAAAGATGGGCATTGCAGGCAAAAATGGCTGGGTCGGCCGACCAATGGGTCCTGGTGGGCCGACTACCTGCTAGGTTCGCCCAACCCTACCCCTGGCTGCCCGACCTTTCCTCAGAGCCCAAATGCCATGTCATCGATCCAAATCTGCAAGGAAACACAAAGGCAGTTTAATCCAACCGTCAAACCAAGCATCCAATGTACCCAAGGGCTGAAGGACCACCAAACCCTCGGTGACGTCAATAATACAAGAGAAGGGCCATGCAGCAAATCAGAGCAGGACACGTGGTCGCCTGACCTCATGCATGGTCAGCCGACCATGCAAGTCCCTCATTTTACATGTGCACCAACCATTTCAACTGCCAACCGACGTGAGGAAGCAAGATCAAGCCGTTGGATGGCCAAGTCGGTGGATCGGGTGGTCACCCGACCATGGGGCTAGGTCGGCCTACCCTCGTACATGGTCGGCCGACCACCGCCTTAATCCCCAAACTGACCTAAGCCACCTATAAATACACCCCTCACTTGCTGGACTATAAATAGGCCCCGAGAGCTCATTTGTAAAGTGTGGATAAGTTGAGAGCTACATTCTACCTTAGAGAGTGCCATTTTCCACATCTTAGTAGTTAGGATAGTTCTGGTTAGTTAGAGTGAGTCGAGCTTTGCCTCGGAGTTCTCAGAGATAGCTTTGAGTCTGCGGTAAAGTTCTTGTATCTTTGTACTCTTATCTTCAGTATAATATATTTATGCTTTACTTTATTTCTATCTCTTGTGAGTGTGGTGTACCTTTCTTTGCATACTTGCTAGGCTTAGGTTGTGGTTATCTTGGTTAGTCAAGTCATGTTATTCTTGCCGGTGCTATAATCCAACCTGTACGCCAGGCTCTGGTTAGGTCCTCTCCTGTGATCAAGGATGATCTATTGTTACTCAAGCTTTGCTTGAGTACGTTTATAGCGTGCCATCCTCTCCACGTAGATTTGCTTGGTATCCCCACTCAGTGACAGCGTGTGGTGTGCCTCTGTAGTCCAGGCTCATTCGTTCGGGACACCCATAGGTGATAGTTGGGTTCTCTTTCAGTGGTCAACTATCTACCCTCGGCCCCTCCAGGGCACCGGAATTTCGCTCGACGCAAGACCCTGACTTGTTACTTGGGTTTCTTAGTTAACCACAACATAGTCTTTGCAGCCGAATAGAATATAGTTTGGGAACTTTATCTCACTCTTTGTCCTCCCTAGGCAACTATACCCGGTCTTTCGTGCGCTTGCGGAGTAAAACCTGTTAAGGCTAAGAGACGCCAACAAGCTTTTCTGGCGCCGTTGCCGGGGAAGCAATAGGCAGAGATATAATTGATAATCTCTTTTCAAACCCCGTGTCTTTATAAAAAATACCAACTAGTCTTTTAGCAGGATCACTTGTCTTTGTTGTTTTTATTATGGATGCAACTGAAGGGTGTATGACCGATTACGAACTACCGGTAAACTTCCACAATAATCCAGAGGCCTTGCTCAGAAGAGTCCGTTCAAAGACTGTTCACGGGCAGAGACCTGTACCGACAGAACTTGAATCATTTGCATCAATGAGTCATACTCCGTTCAGCCAACGTCATGGCTGAAAAGACCATCCATGAGTTCTCCATTCCCTCCAGCAACAACGTTCCTTACGGGACCCGAAGTACAAGAGGGAGAGAACTTTGAGCTTCAAACCTAGAGTCATTCACATGGTTCAAGCTATCCCATTTTGTGGACTAGCAACAGAAGATGCCAACAATCATCTGCAGCAATTCCTAGAAATCTGCAGCACATTCACAATGAAAGGTGCATCTCCCGACGCTGTCAAGTTACGCCTCTTCCCATTTTCGCTTGTCAGAAAGGTGAAGCAATGGTTCTACCTCAACCGTGCAACATTCAATACATGGGATGCATGCTCCAACGCATTCCTTGCCAAGTATTTCCCATTGGGAAAGACCAATGCATTGAGGAACAAGATCTCGAGCTTTCAACAGCTCATAGACGAAACAGTGGCGGAGGCCTAGGAACGATTACAGGAGTACATCGCGGCCTGCCCCCACCATGGAATGGAACAATGGCTTATCATCCAGAGCTTCTTTCATGGATTGAACCGCTTAGCACAAGAGCACCTAGATGCAGCCGCCAGAGGATCCTTCTTATCCCAGAGTTTGAGAGCCGCCAAGGATCTCATTGAAAAGATAGCCACAAATCAGGGATGGAAAGAAGAGAGGTCTAGTACCCAATCCCGTGGAGTCCATCACATCGACAGCACCGACATGCTCACCGCCAAGATGGACATGCTCTTAAAGAAGCTAGAAGACAGTCCTGAGACCGCTCCAGTCTAGGCCCTCGACGCTCGCATGACTTGTGAAGTCTGCGGGAACATAGGGCATTCGGGGAACAGCTGCCCCAAAACTCGACCGGAGGATGCCAATTTCATCGGTAATTCTAGCAAGTTCAACAACGGGAGTCGTCCTCAACCAGGCTGGAATTCAAGACCGTACATTCCTTTCTCCGGACAAGGTAAAATTTAATAAGCCTAGCTCGTTTGATCAAAGAGCTGTGAATGATAGCATTAGTAACAAATTTCATGCTAATGATAGGCTTTTTGAGTCTATCTGTCTTCAAATGGAGACTCTTAATAGTGCTATGAAAAATCAACTGAGTTTTAACAAAATGTTAGAAACACAGAAAGCTCAGTTAGCTGCCTGTTTACCAAATGCTAATGCGGGTAAGCTTCCGGGACAACCGGAACCTCCTCCCAAAGAGCATATCAATGCAGTCACCACTATGGGTGGTAAGTCCACTCAGGACCCACCACACCCCAATAGTGCACCACGCACTCACAATGCAGGTGAAGAACAGGAGAAGGCCACTAACACAGAGGAGAAGGATGATCATGAGACCAGACCTGAAACAGCGGAGGACAACGGTGCTACCTTTCCCCCAGCGTAACAAGAAGGCTGCCGCTGATGAACAACACAGTAAGTTCGTTGAGGTCATTAAGAAATTATATGTCAACATACCCTTGCTAGATGCTATGCAGGTACCGACATATGCCAAGTACTTAAAAGATATCCTCAACAACAAGAAGCCTTTACCATCAGTGGAAATTGTCCACATGATAGAAGAGTGTAGCGCGGCTATACTCAATCAGCCTCCACAGAAGACAAAGGACCCTGGAAGTCCTACCATTCCATGCTCAATTGGGAACCAAGTCTTCAATCAAGCCTTATGTGACCTCAGAGCAAGCTTTAGTGTTATGCCCAAAGTCGTCTTCGACAAACCCAACCACGCTGCACTCGTTTCTACTGCCATGTGCCTGCAGTTGGCAGACCAATCCATACGTCACCCAGAACGGATCGCCGAGGACGTTTCGGTGAAGGTCCAGAATTTCCTCATCCCAGTGGATTTCGTAGTGTTGGATATGGAAATTGATGCAAAGACACCGCTCATTCTTGGGCGGCCATTTCTGAGTATTGCAGAGGCAAGCATTGATGTTGGAGCTGGAGAAGTCCACCTCAACATCAACAGAATGAGGGAGACATTCT
The DNA here is from genome assembly GCA_030272315.1 of Paspalum vaginatum. Lineage (NCBI taxonomy): Eukaryota > Viridiplantae > Streptophyta > Magnoliopsida > Poales > Poaceae > Paspalum > Paspalum vaginatum. Next base: position 28,746,466 of record CM059018.1, on the reverse strand, counting down.
CTTTCAAACCAAAGGTGGAGCAATGCAGCCAAGTGAAGGTATTTAAGTGCTAGAAATATATACCGAAGCCACCAGTCATCAACGCCTCTGGGAAGGACATGGACAGTCTCGTAGCATTCATGAAACAGAATTTAGCCAATGAGGCTGCCATTCGACAATAGGAAGAACAGGAACGGGAGAAGGCAAAAGCAACCAAGGCTAGTCCCAAAACCCAAGAAACAGGAGGCAAAGCTCCTGTGCAGAAGGTTGGCGCCCATGATTCAACCACACCATTCACTTAAGGGCACAGTGAAGATCAACATACCCATGATACAACCAAGACAAATGATCTGGGGCATGTTGAAAATAAGCGTGCCGAAGCGTCGTCCACGACTAATCTGAAGTGGTGCGCAAAAATACAAGTCACCATCCAGAACGTACGCCCATGCGATATCCCGAAGGGTGGTAAATGGTGCACCCTCGCCAAAAGGTAAATTTGGCATTACCCATCGACGGCAGTTTAATCCAACGGTCAAACAAAGCATCCAATGTATCCAAGGGTTGAAGGACCACCAAACCACGGATTGGTGATGTCACTAATCCAAGAGAAGGGCCATGCAGCACATCAGAGCAGGACACGTGGTCTCTCGACCTCATGCATGGTCGGCCAACCATGCAAGGCCCTCATTTTACACATGCACCAACCGTTTCAACTGCCAACCGATGTGAGGAAGCAAGATCAAGCCATTGGATGGCCAAGTCAGTGGATCAGGCGGTCGCCCGACCATGGCGCTAGGTCGGCCGACCCCCTACATGGTCGGTCGACCACCACCTTACTCCCCAAACGGACCTAAGCCACCTATAAATACCCCCCTCACATGTTGGACTATAAATAGGCCCCGAGAGCTCATTTGTAAAGTGCGGAGAAGTTGAGAGCTACATTCTACCTTAGAGAGTGCCATTTTCCACATCTTAGTAGTTAGGATAGTCCTCGGAGTTAGAGTGAGATGAGCTTTGCCTCGGAGTTCTCAGAGATAGCTCTGAGTCTGCGGTAAAGTTCTTGTATCTTTGTACTCTTATCTTCAGTATAATATATTTATGCTTTACTTTCTTTCTATCTCTTGCGAGTGTGGTGTACCTTTCTTTGCATAGTTGCTAGGCTTAGGCAATGGTTATCTTGGTTAGTCAAGTCCTGTTATTCTTGCTAGTGCTATAATCCAACATGTATGCCAGGCTCTGGTTAGGTCCTCTCCTCTGATCAAGGACGATCTATTGTTACTCAAGCTTTGCTTGAGTACGTTTGTAGTGTGCCCCCTCTCCACGCAGATTTGCTTGGTAGCCCCACTCGATGAGAGCATGTGGTGTGCCACTGTAGTCCAGGCCCGTTCGTTCGGGAGGCCCGTAGGTGATAGCCGGATTCTCTTTCGGTGGTCAACTTATATACCTCCTGACCCCTCGAGGGCGATGGAATTTCGCTCGACACGAGACCCTGACTTGTTGCTTGGTTTTCTTAGTTAACCACAACATAGTCTTTGCAGCCGAATAGAATAGAGTTTGGGAACTTTATCTCACTCGTTGTCCTCCCAGGCAACTATACCTCTCTATGTGTATCTTAGGCAGTTTATTTACTTCTTCACCATACACCTATCTTTACCAAACTTACCCCTGCCTAGATACTAGTTGGTACATTTATTAAAGTACGGTGACTTCGATTTGAGTTTATCCAATTATATTCTCTCGCCTGCCGCTTCCTAGTGGATAAATATGATACTCGGAATACTCTGGGTGGAAGGCTACAGTGGTCTCCGTACGCTTGCGGAGTAAAACCTGTTAAGGCTAAGAGATGCCAACACCTCCTTCTAGGACATTGGTGGCTGCATGCTCGTGATTGCCGATATCTTCTCCGAGTTGGCCTCAATCCCCCGGTTGTTGATGATGAAACCCAGGAGCTTGCCGGACGGTATGCCAAAGACGCATTTCTCAGGATTTAACTTCCATCGATAGACCCTGAGGCTGCCGAAGGTTTCCTTAATGTCTCTGATGAAGTCATCTGGGTTCCTGGTCTTTATGACTACATCATCAATGTATGCCTCGACGTTTCTGCCCTACTGCTTAGAGAGGCAGGCTTGGATGCTTTGCTGGTAAGTAGCCCTAGTGTTCTTTAGTCTGAAAGACATGGTCTCGTAGGGAGTGATGAAGAATGTCTTCTCTTGGTCCTCTAGGGCCAGAGAAATCTGGTGGTAGCCCAAGTAACAATCAAGAAAAGAAAGCAGGGCGCAGCCTGCTGTGGAGTCTATGACCTGATCTATTCTAGACAGCCCGAAGGGGTCCTTTGTGCAGTGCTTGTTGAGCTCGGTATAATCAACACACATCCTCCATTCCTTATTGTTTTTCATTACAAGAACAGGATTTGCTAACCATTCTGGGTGGAAGACTTCTCTAATGAAACCGACTGCTGTCAGCCAGGCCACCTCTGCCCTAATCGCCTCTTTCTTCTCATTCGAGAAACGGCGCAACTTCTGCTTGCCTGTTTTGGCATTCAGGTTGATCTTCAATTTGTGCTCGGCTAGCTCCCTGGGGATGCCAGGCATATCTAATGATTGCCTGGCGAACATATCCCAGTTCCGGCAGAGTAGCTAGACGAGCGCGTCTTCCTATTTGGGGTCAAGGCTGGCCCTGATGGTGATCGTCTTCTTTGGGTCACTGAGACCCAGGCTAATCTGCTTTGTCGGGACCACCAAAGGCATGGCATTCCGGGTATCATCGGCGGTCGGGATGGTTGGCTGTATTTTTGCAGCCAGGGCTTTTACTTCCTCCCATGCGGCTTCCTGCTTGAGGTCTTCTGACGCCGCAAGCGCCGCCTGGTCGCACTCATGGGAGATTTTGAAATCACCCCTGATAGAGAGGATGCCATTGGGTCCTGGCATCTTGAGCACCAAGTAAGAGGGTGCAGGATCACCATGAACTTGGCACAGGCTGTAAGAGGAGTCGATGTGAGCCACCTCGAACCGAATGTACTCGTTCCTCTAGTTGCTCTTGTCACCGAAGGTGATGGGCAGAGTGATGTGCCCGAGTGGTTGAGTGCCCTGCCTAGGCACTATGCCATAGAACGGCGTGTCCGACTCCTCCAGGTCTTGTATGCTGAGCCCCAGCGTGAGGAGTGTCTTCTCAAAGAGGATGTTGAGGCTGCTCCCTCCGTCGATCAGTACCTTGTGCAAGAGGGACGAGCACTCAATTGGACTGATGATGAGGGGGTAGTGGCCTGGTTCGTCGAAGTTACACTAGTGGTCTCTCCTGCTGAAGCTGATGGTCTACTCTGACTGCTGGTAGAAGGTCGGGGTGTATGACTGCATGGTCAGCACCTGCCTATTGATAAGCTTTTGCTTGTGCTTGATTTCTTTCGAACCGTGGCCTCCATAGATGACGGCCACTTCATTGTTGACGAGAGGGAACCTGTTCCCAGTGTCTAAATCCAGATCCTCCTGGTCTTTGTGATGCAGGGGCCTGCCGTTGTTCTTGTCGCCAGGGTCGTCTCCTTTTTTGGGGGGCAGGGTTCCCCGCCGTAGGAGGAACTGAAGCCCCCGGTAGTTCCGGTACGTGTGCCCTGCTCCAGGGTGCATTGGGCAAGGCTTATCAAGGATGTCGTCCATCCTCTGTCGTGGTCGCTTGCCGACGGAAGCTTGCCTTATTGACGGTGTTGTCGGGGCCGCGCTTCCAGGGGCGCCTGTCGCCGTCGCGGCACCCGTCGCGCCGGTGATTGCCATCCCGAAGTTGGTCGCGGCGGTCTTCGTTGTCCCAGTGAGGATCGTGGCGATCGTCATTATCCTGCCTTGGGTCATGGCCTCCCTCCTTATGTGAGAGGATGTCGGGCATCCGCTGTCACGCCCGGTTCTCAACCAACAGGAACCAGAACAGCATATATGTGCCAAGAACAAGTCTCACATATAATATGACGAGAGTGACATCACAGAATGTGCATAAAGGTAAAATAGAACGTTACATAGCGTATCATCACATTATTACATCCAGACCACAAGTCTTTATAACAGAGTCATATAGCGAAAGCGTAAACGATAGCAAAACGAGCCGCCAACAGGGCGTCAACTAAAAGTTAGGTGAACCAAGTACTCTTCATGACCTTGAACATAATCTTCCATGCCTTCCTCAACTGAACAGCGGTTGGTGATTCACCCAACATAGGAAAATAACACAAGCGTGAGTACTCAACTAGTACTCAACAAGCATAACATGAACCATGAGGTTCTAAGGTTGGCTGACACGTATGCATGAGCTTTTAGTTGGTCAAAGTTTTATTTAGCAGCTAGTTACTACCAATGAGTTCAAAAGCCGTTAGCCCAAGAGATATTACATAGGAACATTAATCAACATTATTATCAACAGAGACAACTTCCAAACCGAGCCAGGAACCACTAATCAGCATAAAGGATCTGGGCCGCTCATAACTGTGAGCACGACTGACATGTCAGTTTTACACTCTCGAGAGGTTGTACATCTTTACCCATAAGTCGCCGGCTATGCTAGTGGTTCACCTCATTGCCTTAGATGAGGTGGCTAGCAAGCAGACAACGAAACTGTTACAAAAGCCACGTTGGTAAAAAGCAACCCCAAGGAATCAAGCGCCGCAACTGTGGTGTCTGCCTCACAAAGGGAGAAGCACTCAGGACACTCAACCTAAGGCAGTGCAGTGACCACAAAAGCTTACTCCCCCTCTTGCCCCGCAGGTAAGTTACTTCAAACCAAAACGACTTAATTAATATGTCAAGACTGTCCCATACCAGTCTCATGGTAGCACGGCTGTCCCAGGTTGTCGTTTTGCGAACCGGTCCTTATGGAGAGTGGCTATGAGCAAAAACCACTAAGCGCCTTGCTCATGCCCCCTAAACCATGTTGCTAAAAAGCCAAATTTTAAAGAGACATGAACCACTCAAGCACCTTAGCACAAAGGGTCACGCTCACAAAATATTGCATAGATCCATTAACAAGATTATTAACAAAAGAACATGTGTTTGCGCAGCAACTAGCAAAACTTATCCAACATGCATCCCCAAGGATATAACATCGGGTGAGGAGTCTAACATATAGTCCTTATTGGCATTCAAGTTAGACACATGCATATGAAGTGATTAAAGGGTTATTAGGTTGTCCATGTTATACTTGCCTTCCTCAAACTAGTCTTGCTGCTGGTGCTCAAAACCTTCAGGCTGCTGCTCTTCATCTCCAACGAACGGTTCACGGTCTAAACACGTTCACGGCGACACACAAGCATTCCCATTCACACATACATGCAAACAATTAACAAAAGATAAGTAATAGTACATCATCTCATCAAAACTGATGATAAAACTATGTTAAAAACATTTTACGTTCTGCTACGATCACGTGAGCGCAAAAATCTCTCAAATCAGAGGAGGCTTGCGACGAACGGCGGCAGATGGGGAAGGCAGGTGCTCGCGGACAGTGTGTTGGAGTCACGCTCCCATGTCCAAATCCACGGAGCGCGCTCGCAGGGACCCTACGAAGGTGAAGGAGGGGGTTAGATGCTTGGATACAACTCACCGGCACCGAATGTTAGAAAACGGAGCACTCATCGGGGCAGACTCCGGTGATGGATTGCGGGTGCGATGGTGTGTGGGACTGGAAATGAAGTGGCAGGGTGGTAAAGGAGGTCAGGGTAAAGGTTGGGGTATGGTTTTATAGGGCTTAGGTGAGCCGGAGCGTCGCAGACGTGGAGGAGTGGCTTGCGGCTTTGATAGCTCGGTGAGGTGCAGTGAAGGAAGGGAGGGAGAAGGGGAAACCAGCACGAGAGAAGGGGGATTGATAGCGGGTGATTAAGGATGAAGAACGGAGAAGGAAAGAGGGGCGCGGGATCTCCGGCTGAGAGCTAGGGGAAGGGGATGACAACCGGGTCCCGCCTGTCAGCGAGAGAGAGGGCGCGGCCCACCCGGTAGAGGTGCGTGACAGAGGGGAGGGGAGCGCGGTTGGGCCGGCTTTTTGGCCTAGGCGGTTAGGTGGAGGGGTTTATGTGGGCTGCTGGCTGGGTCGGTGGCCTGGGCTGGCTCCTGCCTTCTTCTTTTTCTTTTTTTTCTTTGAATTCTTTTGAAAAGAGTGCAATGGTCCTACAAATTCAAATAAATTTGAATTTGAAACCTTAGTCATACAACCAATAAAATTATGCACCAGCATGTATGCACAAGAAAGTTGGACTTATATTTGCTTTTATGCATTGGTTCAAAATTAATAAATCATGATAAATTCAAGCTAAACACACAAGCCTTAGAAAATTAAATAAATTGCTTGAAATTTATTATAAAATGATGGAATTTAAAACTAGGGTGTCAAAAACCTAGCCCCCATAACAGGAATGTCGCCCCGAGATTCACTTAGGTTGGTTAGCAAAGAGATCAGGATAAGCTGCTCTCATTTCTTCCTCTCGTTTCCATGTAGCCTCATCCTCTGTATGATGTTTCCATTGCACTCTGCACATTTTGATTCTCTTATTTCTGGTGACCCTCTCTGATGTTTCAAGAATCTTCACTGGATGTTCTGTATATGACAAATCCTCTTGCACATCCAAACCTTCTAGTGGTGTTTGTTCCTCGGGCACTCTTAGACACTTCTTCAACTAGGGACACATGGAACACATCATGTATACCTGATAAGCTAGCTGGCAATTCCAGCTTATAAGCCACTTCACCTTTCCTTTCTAACACCTTGAATGGACTAATATATCTCGGTGCCAACTTCCCTTTTATATTAAACCTGTGGATCCCCCTCATAGGTGACACCTTAAGTACACAAAGTCATCAATCTTAAAGGTCAGATCCCTGCGTCGCACGTCAGCATAACTCTTTTGTCTAGACTGAGCGACTCTCAAATTTTCCCGTACCATTTTCACTTGTTGTTCAGCATCCTTGATGATGTCAGGTCCAAACACTTGCTTCTCACCTGTTTGATTCCAAAACAATGGAGTCCTGCACCTTCTGCCATACAGTGCTTCAAACGGTGACTTCTTCAAACTGGCCTGGTAGCTGTTGTTATAAGAGAATTCAGCATAAGGTAGGCTCTTATCCCAACTAGTCCCATTCTGAATAGCACATGCTCGCAAAATATCTTCCAAAATTTGATTGGTTCTTCTGTCTGGCCATCAGTCTGTAGATGGTAAGTTGTACTGAATCGGAGTTTCATATCCAATGAATCATGCAACTGTTCCCAAAAACGAGATGTAAACTATGAACCTCGGTCCGATATAATCCTCTTAGGCACACCATGCAAGCAAACAATTCTAGATATATACAACTCCGATAATCTTGCACCAGAATTTGTAGTATTAACAGGTATGAAGTGGGCAACTTTGGTCAAACGATCCACAACTACCCAAATTGAATTATAACCCTTCTGAGTTCGAGGTAGTCCCACTATGAAATCCATGCTTATTTCTTTCCACTACCACTCTGGAATCTTCAGTGGTTGCAACAAACCTACAGGTCTCTGGTATTCTGCCTTCACACGTTGACAAGTATCGCAGACAGCAACAATTCTGCCACTGCTCGTTTCATTCCATACCACCAAAATCTCTCTTTCAAATCATAATACATCTTCGTACTTCTAGGGTGAATGGAATAAGCTGTATCATGGGCTTCACTGAGTATCAACTTCCATATACTATCCACTTCTGGCACACAGATGCGACCCTTGTACCACACGGTACCTTGCTCATCCTCACAAAAGTGCGGTGCCTTACCCATGTTGATTTGCTCATGGATCTCTTGAATCTTCTCATCTTTCAGTTGGTGTTTTCTTATTTCTTGCTCAAGAGTAGGCTCTGCTTCGAAGGTTGCCGTGGTGGTGTGATGTGCAAAACCTAAACTCAAGCTCTCAAATTCCACACACAACTCAGGTGGCATCTGAAAAGCGACAGCCATGTTAACATAACTCTTTCTGCTCAGGGCATCAGCTACAACGTTGGCTTTACCAAGATGACGGTGTATTTCTAGATCATAGTCCTTGATTAGTTCCAACCATCTCCTCTGCCTCATATTCAACTCACTCTGGGTGAAAATATACTTAAGACTCTTATGATCAGTGTATATTTCACATCTATTCCCAAACAAATAATGCCTCCAAATCTTCAGAGCATGCACAACAGCTGCTAACTCCAAATCATGTGTAGGATAGTTTACCTCGTGCTTCCTCAGTTGTCGTGAGGCATAAGCAATCACTTTACCTTCCTGCATCAATACACATCCCAATCCTTCCTTTGAAGCATCACAATATACCGTGAAACTTTTCATTGGGTCTGGTAGAGTAAGCACCGGGGCTGTGGTGAGTCTCTTCTTTAACTCATCGAATGAAGCTTGCCTCTCCTTTGTCCAAACAAACTTAGCACCTTTCTCAAGTAACGATGTCATCGGTTTTGCAATCTTAGAGAAATTCTCAATGAACCTCCGGTAATATCTGGCCAAACCCAGGAATCCACGAACCTCTTTCACAACCTCTGGTTGTTTCCAATCCATAACACTGCTAACCTTGCTTGGATCCACCATGATTCCACCCTTTGAAACGATATGTCCCAAGAAAGGTTCTTGATCGATCCAAAACTCACACTTGCTCAACTTTGCATACAACTTATGTTCCCTTAGCTTCTGCAGAACTAGTCTCAAGTGTTCTTCATGTTCTTCTTCCGTCTTAGAGTAAACCAAGATATCATCAATGAACACCACCACAAACTTATCAAGGTATTCCATAAACACCTTATTCATAAGATTCATGAAATAAGTAGGAGCATTTGTTAACCCAAAGGACATAACTGTATACTCATATAACCCAAATCTGGTAATGAAAGCAGTCTTTGGAATATCAAAGGGACGAATTTTCATTTGATGATAACCAGACCTTAAGTCAATCTTTGAGAACACACATGCACCAAGCAACTGATCGAACAAGTCATCTATCCGGGGTAGAGGGTATTTATTCTTGATAGTGACATCATTCAAAGCCCTATAATCCACACACATCCTTCTGGACCCATCCTTTTTATCAGCAAACAAAACTAGGAAGGCCCAAGGTGAAGAACTAGGTCGGATGAACCCTTTTTCTAACAACTCATCTATATTTTACTTTATTAACTCTTGTTCTTTAGGTGCCACCCTATATTGCCTTTTTGCTATGGGTGCTGTACCAGGTAAAAGTTCTATCAAAAATTCAACTTCTTCGGTTAGGCGGCATACCTGGCAACTCATCTGGAAAGACATCAGGATAGTCACACACCACCCGTATGCCATCTGTGGGCTTAGCTTCCATGTGATGCAGAAACCCGAAAGGATCTGTTGCACTGATTTGTACCCCCTGACCCTCTAGAGTGGTAAGATGAACGGTCCGTCTGGCACAATCTATTTTGACACCCCACTTAGTAAGTGTCTCCATACCCAAAATGACATCAATGCCCGTTGAGTCTATTACTATCAATTTGGTGTAGAACTCTACCCCCTTACGATTATGCTAATCCCTGGGGCATATCAAGTTGGTATTTATCTTTCCCCCTAGTGATGAAACTATCATGGACTTTTTCATGGGGTTTATACTTATGTTGTGTTGGTCAACAAATGTCTTTGCAATGAAAGAATGGGTTGCACCGGTATCAAAAAGTACTGATGCAGAGTGGTTATTGACGAGGAACGTACCAATCACGATGTTAGGAGCCTTGGCCGCAGTCTCAATTGTCACATGATTCACCTTCCCTTGCCATGGCGCCTTGGTTTGCTGATTTGGGCGCCCCTGCGATTGACCGGGGATTTGTTGGCACCTTCTGGGGGCAGACATTGGCATAATGTCCTATACCTCCACACTTGTAGCAGTTTCTGCCTGTGGGGACTGTGCCTGATTTGTTAGGGTCGAGTTAAACTGCACCTGACGTGGAGCTCGGTAGGTGGGACGAGTAGGCTGACTCTGATAATGCTGTCCCTGGCTCATCTGCTGACCATGATTGCGCTACTGCTGCTGGTACCCCTGCTGTCCCTGAATACGCTGCTAGGTACCCTTGCTGCTGAGAATTCTGACCTTGGGGGTAGCGAGGATGAGTGTTGCTGCTAACTGGGGTGTTGGTGAACTTCCTCTTCCTATCCTCCATCTCTTGGCGCTTCTTCTCAATGAACAGCGCCCGATCCACCAAGTGATGAAAGGTAGGAAAAGTATGATTTATCAACTGGTACTGAAGTTCATCATTCAAACCCTCCATGAAATACTCTTGCTTCTCTCTATCCTCAGCCACCTCTGTAGTAGCATACCTCGAGAGCTGAAGGAATTTGTCCATGTACTCTGTAATAGACATGCTTCCTTGCTTTAACGAGAGAAACTCCTTCTTCTTCATTTTCATCAGTCCAGCGGGCACATGGTGAGTCCGGAAGTTCTCTCTGAATTGAGCCCATGTGAAAGCCTCCCTATCCTAGACTCTCTAGGATTCCCACCAATCAAACGCTGCTCCTCTCAGTTGCACAGAGCCATACAAGACCCTCTCCTTGTCATTGCATTGTGCAATATCTAACTGGCGTTCAATAGCACGAAGCCAATCATTAGCTGGCAGTGGCTCTATGGCATGTGAGAAGGTGGGAGGATGGCCCTTCATGAAATCTCCATGCCTATCCCTAGGGGAAAGGGGTGGTGGTTGAGCTTGAGCCTATTGAAGTGCTTGTACAGCAGTGTTCACTATCACTAACATCTGCATCTAAAGATTGTAGAACTGTTCCAGTGTCAGTGGTGGTGGGTTGGGCAAGGGATTGCCACCTCCTTGGTTTTCTTGGCTAGCACCATCAGCACCACTTCTTGTGTTAACCATCTGATTGCAACAGAGACTTCATGAGCACAAGACTGATATAAGGTTGCAGAAGAGATAAAGGCTGACGATAAAGTAGAAGGAGCAATAGAGTAGATATCCTAATCCCAACGAGCTAACTTTGCTTTAATATTGTTAACTTTAAACATGTTTTTGCTGTAGACAAATCCCCACAGCTGGATGAACCACTCAATCAAAGATGCAAATCAAACATTGTTCATAAGCTAAACATGCAAACACCTAACTTTAACCAAGTTCCACACATGAAACAAAAGAAAAGACTCAAACAACTCAAATTGATAGAAAGGCGAGGCTGACTAATTGTCGTGAGGAAGCACTGTGGTGGTGCCACTAGGCTCGCCGTAGCGCGGCTTCTTGCACGGTGGAGATTGTGCTGGCTCTATATGCGTCACGTGCATCGCCTCCAATAGCTGAGCTCGAAGAAACTCACACTCTAGGTGCAAGCTGCGCTGCGCCCGCAACAGAGCATCGTGCTCGGTGCTCAAAGCTACTGTAAACTCCACTAGTGAGGCCAACTGAGCGTTGTCCTTGTGCTCCAAGGAAGAGATCTGGTGCTTTGTCTCACCACTCTTGCGGCGGGGAAGGTAGCACCGAGCGGACTGGCTAAAAGTGGTATGGTGGTCTTCACAGAAGACCCCATAGGGCTGTCGAGCTGCGTCGTTGATGGCCACATCCTGGTTAGAGTGATACGACACCGAGTAGTGCTCCTCAGCCAGGGTGGAACCTCTGTGCTCCATGTTATCCACCATGAAGCACGCGAATGCATAGAACCTAGGAGGAAACTCGAGGTGTACACTCTCCACCACCTTGTAGCTGATCTCCAGGTTGTTGTAGCCCAACTCCTGGATGGTGTCGTTGAGCATCTTGGGAAAGCTCAAGTGCAAGCCGTTGTGGAAGTACTTCACGTCGATCCACTGCAACGGGGGCGTGCCACCACCTTTGGCACCCTCGATGCCAGTGGAGGCATCTCCAGCGTCATCGCCCTCCTTGGCCTTAGGCTCGTCGTCTGGTATCACCACCACTTTGGGCTCTGGCTGAGGAGGGTGGAAGTATCTCCACCACCTCGTCGTCCTCCGAATCCTCCTACAGCGCCTGCTCCTCAGGCTGCAGAGGGTCCTCATCCTGGGGCTCCACCTCCTGGGGCTCCTCCTCGGACTCCCCCTCGGACTCCACCTCAGACTCCTCGGTCTCCACCTCAGGCTCGGGCTGTGGTGGAACGAACGGTCCAAAGCACCGAGCTACATCGGTGCTCTTGCGGGCAGTCCTGAGGGTGAGAGCCATCTACAAAGAGGATAGAATAAGATTAAGAACAGTTCTATATGATAGAATGTGTAAAGCAAAAATTTTGAACATAAGACTTTCAACATAAAGATTTCATATATATATGTGGTAAACTAGGGAAAAGAAATTTTATAAGTAAACAATGGGACAAAAGATGTGAAATCCTTAAATACGACCATTTCTAACTAGACTACCGTCCTACAGTCAACACGGCTCTGATACCATTTTGTCATGCTCGGTTCTCAACCAATGGAACCAGAGCAGCATATATGTGCCAGGAACAAGTCTCACATATAATATGATGAGAGTGACATCACAGAACATGCATAAAGGTAAAATAGAATGTTACATAGCGTATTATCACATTATTACATCTAGACCACAAGTCTTTATAATAGAGTCATATAGCGAAAGCGTAAATGATAGCAAAACGAGCCGCCATAGGGATGTCAACTGAAAGTCCGGTGAACCTAGTACTCTTCATGACCTTGAACATAATCTTCCACGCCTTCCTCAACTGAACAACGGTTGGTGATTCACCCAACATAGGAAAATAACACAAGCGTGAGTACTCAACTGTACTCAACAAGCATAACATGAACCATGAGGTTCTAAGGTTGGCTGACAAATATGCATGAGCTTTTAGTTGGTCAAAGTTTTATTTAGCAGCTAGTTACTACCAATGAGTTCAAAAACCGGTAGCCCAAGAGATATTACATTAGAACATTAATCAACATTATTATCAACAGAACCAACTTCCAAACCGAACTAGGAACCACTAATCAGCATAAAGGATCTGGGCCTGCTCATAACCGTGAGCACGGCTAACATGTCAGTTGTACACTCTCGAGAGGTTGTACATCTTTACCCATAAGTCGCCGGCTACGCTAGTGGTTCACCTCATTGCCTTAGATGAGGTGGCTAGCAAGCACACTACGAGACTGTTACAAAAGCCACGTTGGTAAAAAGCAACCGCAAGGAATCAAGCGCCGCAACTGTGGTGTCCGCCTCACAAAGGGAGAAGCACTCAGCACACTCGACCTAAGGCAGTGCAGTGACCACAGAAGCTTACTCCCCCTCTTGCCCCGTAGGCAAGTTACTTCAAACCAAAACGACTTAATTAATAAGTCAAGACTGTCCCATACCAGTCTCATGGTAGCACGGTTGTCCCAAGTTGTCGCTTTGCAAACCGGTGCTTATGGAGAGTGGCTATGAGCAAAAAGCCACTAAGCGCCTTGCTCGCCCGCCTAAACCATGTTGCTAAAAAGCCAAATTTTAAAGAGACATGAACAACTCAGTCACCTACGCACGGAGGGTCACGCTCACAAAATATTCCATAGATCCATTAACAAGATTATTAACAAAAGAACATGTGTTTGCGCAGCAACTAGCAAAACTTATCGAACATGCATCCCTAAGGATATAACATCGGGTAAAGAGGCTAACATATAGTCCTTATTGGCATTCATGTTAGACACATGCATATGAAGTGATTAAAGGGTTATTAGGTTGTCCATGTTATACTTGCCTTCCTCAAACTGGTCTTTCTGCTGCTGCTCAAAACATTCAGGCTGCTGCTCTTCAGTCTCCAATGAACGGTTCACGGTCTAAACACGTTCACGGTGACACACAAGAGTTCCCATTCACACATACATGCAAACAATTAACAAAAGATAAGCAACAGCACATCATCTCATGAAAACAGAAGATAAAACTATGTTAAAATATTCTACATTCTGCTACGATCACGTGAGCGCAAAAATCACTCAAATTGGAGTTAAAACGTGAAAGTTATGCCCAAAACAAGTTACTAGGGACAAAACTGTGATATATAAACAAAACCAGGGGCTAACTTTGAAAAACCGGGGTCCTTAAACACAATTAAACCTAATCGCCGAGGGTACCAGAGCAAAAGCTCCGGGACCCAGACTGCGGGTTCAAAACTCAGAAAGCCCAAGGGCTAAACCGATAAAAATAGGACCTAAATCTAATTATTTTTCCAAAGGGGTGGACTGTGGGTTGATTCAAGGAGAACTCAGGGGATTAAGCGCAAAACAACTGCAGTTGACCGGGTCTGCGCTACGTGGCGATGACGTGGCCGGTGACGTGGCTTGCCATGTTGGCCCGACGCGTGGGTCCGTGCTGAGTCGGATTAAGGGACGCTACGTGGCTCCGTGTGATTTGCTAGCGAAGGGGTACGGGATGTTCTAATCGTGGTCGTTGACAAAAGATCGGATGGCCCAGGATTTAGAGGCGCAGGCTGCACCGGTGGCGACCAAATCTCGCGGCGAAGTCTGCCTCCCATGGTGGCGTCTCACTGGAGCGGCACGTGCCAGGATCTAGAGGCGGTTTCGCACCCCTAGGGTTAGCTCGGGAGAGGGAGAGGGCCAAGGCGAAGCTTACCAGGGGCTCAGTGGAAGATGAGGGATGAATGGAGGAGGCTTGCAATGAACGACGGCAGATGGGAAAGGCCGGTGCTCACGGACAGGGTGTTGGAGTCGCGCTCCCGTGTCCAAATCCATGGAGCGCGCTCGCAGGGACCCTGCGAAGGTGAAGGAGGGGGTTAGATGCCCGGATACAACTCACCGGCACCAAATTTTAGACGATGGAGCACACACTGGGGTGGACTCCGGTGACGGATTACGGGCGCGATGGTGTGTGGGACTAGGAATTGAAGTGGCAGGGTGGTAAACGAGGTCACGGCGAAGGTCGGGGTATGGTTTTATAGGGCTCGGGTAAGCCGAAGCGTCAGCGGACGTGGAGGAGTGGCCGGTAGCTTTGATAGCTCGGTGAGGTGCACTGACGGAAGGGAGGGAGACGGGGAAACCGGTGCGAGAGAAGGAGGATTGATAGCGGACAATTAAGGATGAAGAATGTGGCCTCGGATTCGTCTCCCATCGATCGGAGCACCAACGTGGCAGAGCGGAGAAGGAAAGAGGGGCGCGGGATCTCCGGCGAGAGCTAGGGGAAGGGGATGACAACCGAGTCCCACCTGTCAGCGAGAGAGAGGGCGCGGCCCATTCGGGAGTGGCGCGCGAGAGAAGGAAGGGGAGCGAGGTTGGGCCGGCTTTTTGGCCTAGGCGGTTAGGTGGAGGGGTTTAGGTGGGCTGCTGGCGGGGCCAGTGGTCAGGGCTGGCTCCTGTCTTCTTCTTTTTCTTTTTTTTTCTTTGAATTCTTTTGAAAAGAGAGCAATGGTCCTACAAATTCAAATAAATTTGAATTTGAAACCTTAGTCATACAAGCAATAAAATTATGGACCAGCATGTATGCACAAGAAAGTTGGACTTATATTTGATTTTATGCATTTGTTGAAAATTAATAAGTCATGATAAATGCAAGCTAAACACATATGCCTTAGAAAATGAAATGAATTGCTTGACATTTACTATAAAATGCTGGAATTTAAAACTAGGGTGTCACATCGGCAAACTTGCTGGTGATGTTGAAAAGGGACTTGACGTCGCTGGGGAGCTTCCTGGCAAGCTTCTCTAGGAGTCTCTCATCCTGTAGGCCTTCCTTGAAGGCATTGATGACGGTCTGGTCATGGAAGTCGGCCACCTGGTTTCAAAGCTTGGAGAATCGCTGGATGTACTCTTTGAGTGTCTCACGACGCCCCTGACGTATGCGGGCGAGATCCCACACCATAGCTGGCTAGTGATAAGTGCCCTGAAAGTTGGCGATGAACTTCTCACAGAACTAGGTGCTTGCTGGAGATGGAACTAGTGGGAAGATTTTGAAGCCAGCGGAGGGCCTAGGGCCCGAGCATAATAGGGACGTAGGCCAATGCTATGTCTGAGTCGCCGTGGGTGGCTTTGACCACAAGGTGGTAGAGTCAGGCCCATTCCTCTAGGGTTCTCCTTGGGGTGGTATTTGTTGATGTTAACTAGCTCGAACGTGGAGGGCCATGACACTGCCCTGATCTTGGTGGAGAAAGCTTTGATCCCATCATACTCGCTGAATGGCGAGTTGTCGAAGTTGGGGTCATAGTGGCGGCACTCGACTAGCGCCCCGCCCAGTCATGGGCTGTCGGCTCGCCGTCACACTGTCACCAGCCATCGGGCCCCTCAAGGTTGGTCAGGGGGGCTTGAACTCTGCCTCCCTAGGCCTGCTGTCGCCTGGAGTTGAGCTGATGGCACAAGCCCTTGCGTTTTTCAATGGTTCAATGCAAGTCAAGGACGCCGGCTTGCGGCAGCTCGGGAGGGTTTGGCTCATCCTAGTCCTCCTCCCAAACCCTAAGTCCTTTGAAGGCTAGCTGCGTCAGCTTCTCCTTGGTGGTCGAGGGGGGAAGATCCACTGCGAGTGCTCCTAGTCGCAGCGATGCAGAACACCTTACTGGAGAAGGCACAGGAGGAGGAGGCTGCCTTGTCGAAATCATCCTGGAGGAGCCTAGCCAGCACCTGCGGCTAGACCCAGGTGTCTTCCTCCCTCTGCTCCCTGGAGGGCAGTGGCTGCTTCTGCGTTAGCCGCTTTCTTGTGCTTGCGGCACCGGTCGCGGTCTTGGTTGCGTTGAATGCGCTCACCGCGGTGTCCCTGAGTCTCGCCAGTCTAGGAGACCTCATCCGCAGAAACCGGATTGTGCAGCTCTGCCAGATGGGCTCGCTGGTCCCTTTCCCACTGTCTGCCGATGTTGCACTAGTGGTGGGACTCAGCGGCCGCTGGGGTCTCCCATTGGAAGGAGGGCGAGTCCGACAGTACCGGTTGTTTCTTCTCGTGGATGTCTACCATGAAGACCTCTCATGAGGGGTTGTGAGGTAAGGGCACCACAGCGTCGGTAGGCTGGGGCGGTAGTGGTGGAAGAGCTCTTGGTTGGAACAGCGGCAGCGAGAGGTGTGGCCGGCCGGGGTAGAGTCGATGATGAGCCCCAGCCGGAGGCCTGTCATGGGCATCGGCACGTCCTCCACGCCATAGATTTCGTCAGTCGATGAGTGGTGGGGGACCTTGCCGGGACAAGGCTACCCACGTGATGTCTGAGTAGACGGCGACGACGTTATGCAGCCTGTACGGCAGTCACCACGTGGGTCGGGGCTCGAGGACTAGCGGACCCGAGTTGTCGCCGAGCCCCGGGTGCTCACCCCAGGCTCCTTCGCCACATCACCTGAGTCCACTCAGAGGATGACGGAGCCAACGTAGCAGCAGGTGGGGTCAGTGCGGGCCGTGCTGTAGGCACCATAGGGCCCGGCGCGCGTCATGCTGGGGTCGTCGGGCCCCAGGCCAAAGTTCACTGGGTGGTGAGAGTAGATTGTCTTAGGCGGCGCTCGGGGACCCAAGTGCTAGGCATGATTCATCTTGTGCCATGTTGAGGAGGGGGCTTCGGTGATTGCAGAGGCGGAGGTCGGATCTGCCGGCTCGACGGGGAATCTAGGACAGATCATATCTGTTCTGGACTTTGTGGAGAAAGGGTTGGTGGGGCCACAGTGCACGATGGCATGGGCGCTGGCGCCAAAGAGGTGCACGTTGCTATGCTTGTCGACAACGGAAGTGAAAGCACCGAAGGAGAAGATCTCCCCGGCTGGGACTTGATCGACGCGTGGAAGGTGATTCCCATCTCGATCTTGGAGTCTTGCTCACCAGCCCCTACCTAGCGCACCAACTGTGGGAGTTTGGCCCCAGCAGCCCACCACAGGGTAGGTCCTGCATTGGTTTTGACATCAGTTAGGGTGGCAAGAAGATCGTGAATGATGTACAGCACGCAGGAACACGATGACTTAGAAAGGTTCGGGCCGCTAAATCGCGTAATACCCTACGTCCTGTATCGGATGGATGGTATTTCTAGATGCTTGAGCAACATATGAGATGATCTATGTTGCGCCTTACAAAACACATCCCTGAGGAGCCGCTGGCAACCGACTCATGAGATTACTTACCGGATTTTCAAGGACAGATCCTAACGAACATTATCTTCTGAGATCCAAGTGGTTTACTTGCAGTCTACGCCAGCCGGTTCCTTGGGGTAGGGGTCGAAACCTCTCATCCCACCTGTTAGGACAGTCTAACCAGTCGTCATAGGGTACCTAGGGGTATATGACTAACACACTATTGCTACTACATCTACACTGGCACCGGCTTCATCAACATCTACTTCCACTCCTCACCTATGCCTTATGGCCAAGGGTGATAAGGTAAAGACCTTTGATGACTCTTCCAATGATGATGATGATTTGCCTTCCTATGATGAACTTGCTAGCTTAGTCCAAGAACAAAACAAAGCAATTAGCAAGGTGAGTGCAAAACTTGACTAGGCAAAAATTGAGAAGAAGACTCTCATGAACAAATGCAATGATCTTGTGACAAGCTATGATCAAGGAAAGTTTGAAGAGATGCAAAAGAAGATCGATAGTCTTGAAGAAAGCAATGAGAAACTCACATCAAGCAACAAGCAACTAGAAAAGGAAAGAGATGCACTTGATGATGGCTACAAGATGATCAAGAAGTCTCACATTGAGCAAACCCAAGAAATCAAAGAGCTCAATGAGACACTTGAAGAAGTCACCAAGAGCTACAATGAGTTGACAACTACACACGAAGAGCTTTGTGCAAGGAACCGTCTCCTACAATTTCATAGTGTGGAACTTGATGAGGTTAGAAAGGAGCTAGAAGCAAATCTTCAAGCCATCAACTCAATTCGCAAGATTGATGAATCCCCCAATGACATTAAGTCTTGTGAGAAGACATGTGTGCCCAAGAGTGAGCATGAGTGAATCTCCCAATTCGCTCAAGGATGCAAAGTTTTGTGCCCAATGTAAGAATAAAGCACCATTTGAGAAGGATGCAAATATTCTCATCAAGCTCAAAGATGAGAATGAGAAGCCCAAACTAGGAGTGAAGAGTGTGCAATCTAGATATGGCATTTTTCTTAAGGGAGACATGAAGTTCAATGAAATGCTTTCATTTCAAGCTGTGCACTTTGAGAAGAATGGACTCGGTTATCCACCATTCAAGGATACTTGCAAACCAACACCTTCAATCAAGTTGGAGAAACCAAAGTGGTGCACTGAGTGTATGACCGAAGGTCACTTCATGTTTGAGTGCAATGCACTGCCCAAGAAGTCACTCCCGAAGTAACTAAGGGCATTTGCATTTGATGCTCACTATGTGGTTAAGAGGTTGTCAAATGGGCAAGTCAAGGCTAAATTCATGGGAAAGAAGGATGAGTCTAGACCTAAGAAGTTATGGGTGCCAATATCACCTTTTCCCAAGATTCCAACACCGAATGCTAAATGGACACCTAAGCCAAAAGTTGCACCTATTCTTAGATGGGTGCCCAAGTCTCAAGCTTGATTTGCTTGTGTGTAGGTGAACTACAAGACCGGTGGATCACATTAGGTAATGGATAGTGGACGCACTCAACATATGACTGGTGATTTCCTGATGTTCACGTCACTTAGTGGGAATGTGGAGGACTATGACAAGATCACTTTCAATGACAACTCCAAGGGCAAGGTTGAAGGATTGGGCAAGATTGACATATCAAGTGAATACTCAATTTCAAATGTACTACTAGTTGATTCTTTGAACTTCAATCTCTTGTCGGTTGGTCAATTGTGTGATTTGGGTTTTCAATGCCTATTCAAGCCAAATGAAGTGATTGTGAGCAAAATTGATAGTGGTGAAGAAGTCTTCAAAGGATTCTAGCATAACAATCTATATCTTGTTGACTTCAACTCAAAGAAGGCCAATTTACAAGCATGTTTGTTCTCCAAGAATTCCAAGGGTTGGTAATGGCATATAAGGCTTGCTCATGTTGGAATGAGCACACTCAACAAGTCGATGAAGAAAGACTTAGTCCGGGGTTTGAAGGATATCACCTTTGACAAGGATAAGCTGTGTAGTGCTTGTCAAGCTAGCAAACAGGTTGCAAACACTCATCCAAGCAAGACATTTATGTCCACCACAAGTCCACTAGAGCTACTTCACATGGACCTCTTTGGTCCCACAACATATACAAGCATTGGTGGCAACAATTATGGTTTTGTGATAGTTGATGACTTCTGAAGAATCACTTGGATATATTTTCTTGAGAACAAAAACGAAGTGGCACTTGTCTTTAGCAAGTTTGCCAAGAGAGCTCAAAATGAATTCAACACTTCAATTATGAAGATTAGAGGTAACAATGGAAGAGAGTTTGACAAAACCAACATTGAAGAGTATTGTGATGAAGTTGGGATCAAGCATGAGTTCTCCGCTACCTATACTCACCAAAAAATTGTAGTAGAGAGGAAGAATAGAACACTCATTACTTTTGCAAGATCAATGCTTGATGAGTATGGCACAAGTGAGAAGTTTTGGGCCGAAGCCATCAACACCACTTGCTATGCATCCAACTGGCTATTTCCCCACCGCCTCCTTGACAAGACTCCATATGAATTGCTAAATGGAAGAAAACCCAATGTCTCATATTTCCAGGTTTTTGGTTGCAAATGCTATATCTACAAGAAGTGCCAACACTTGGGTAAGTTCCGAAGGCATTGTGATATTGGTTCTTACTTGGTTACTCATCAAAGTCCAAAGCATACCGCGTATTCAACAATGCCACCGGCATGATTGAAGAGACGTATGATGTGGAATTTGATGAATCTAATGCTCCCAAGGAGCACATGTTAATGTTGTGGACGTAGATGAGGAACCACTTGTAGAAGCTGTGAAAAATATGCCTATCGGTGACATCAAGCCTAAAGAGGATGAAGATGAAGTGCAAATTGTTGATCAACCATCCTCTTCAATGGCACCTCAAGATGGTAGTGAATAAGACAAAATACTTCCAAATGAAGATGTTCATGTACCTCAAGAGCAAGTTGAAGAACAAGCTCAAGATGTTGATTCACTGGTTCATACACCTCAAGTGGTACCTCAAAGAACAAGTCAACAGACAAGTGCACACCCCCAAGATCTCATCATTGGTAGTGCATCAAGAGGAGTTACAACAAGGTCTCGCAATCAAGCCGCATTTTGTCAAGCTTACTCCTTTGTCTCTTGCATGGAGCCTACAAGTGTAGATCAAGCATTGAGTGATCCGGATTGGGTAAATTCTATGCATGAAGAGCTCAACAATTTCACAAGAAATGAGGTTTGGACACTTGAAGCAAGACCAAAAGGTGCAAGAGTCATTGGTACAAAATGGGTGTTTTGCAGCAAGCAAGATGATCAAGGCAACATTGTGAGAAATAAGGAAAGACTAATAGCAAAGGGTTACTCTCAAATTGAAGGCACTGATTTTGGAGAGACCTTTGCACCGATTGTGAGATTAGAAGTTATTCGGTTCTTACTAGCTTATGCCTCTCACCATAACATGAACCTATATCAAATGGATGTGAAGAGTGCATTTCTCAATGGATACATTAATGAGTTAGTCTATGTTGAGCAACCACTGGATTTGAGGACCCAAATCATCCCAATAATGTGTATAGGTTTTGCAAAGCTCTCTATGGATTAAAGCAAGCACCACGAGCTTGGTATGAGAGGCTTAGGGACTTCTAATTGCTAAAGGGTTCAAGATTGGCTGAGTTGACACCACACTATTCACCAAGAAGATGGATGATGACCTCTTCATTTGTCAAGTATATGTTGATGACATTATCTCGGGCTCAACAAATGAAGAGTTTTGCAAGGATTTTGGCAACATGATGGCTAAAGAGTTTGAGATGTCTATGATCGGCGAGCTCACCTTCTTCCTTGGGTTTCAAATCAAGCAATTGAAGGAAAGGACATTCATCTATCAAGAAAAGTACACCAAAGATCTACTCAAGAGATTTAAGATGGATGATTGCAAGCCAATTAGTACTCCCATGGCATCCAATGGGCATCACGACACCGATGAGAGTGGCATCAAGGTGGACCAAACACTCTACCAGTCCGTGATAGGTTCTGTTGATGTCTCTTAGCGTAACCGATTTTACTCCGCAAGCACACGGAGATTCGCTGTAGCTTTTTCACCCAGAGTATTCCAGGTATCGTAAAAATCCACAGGGAAGCAAGGGCTAATAGGTGGAATGATATGTTCGAACTTCAAACAGTACTATAACTTAGATAAACACCAGCTATTCTTACAACGAGGGTAAGATAAACAGGATAGTGTATGGTGGGAAGAGTAAACAGGGACCAAAGCTATAAACAACTAGGTAGTTGCTTGGGAGGACAACGAGTGAGATTAAGATATCCAAACTATATTCCTTAACTACTGCATAGGAGTATTCGAGGTCGAACTGAGTTAAACAAACACGAACTAGGATCTTGCGTCGAGCGAAATTCTAGACTACACCGAGGAGGCACGGAGGTAGATAGTTGGCCAACCGAACAGTAACTGGCTAACGCCTATGAGCTTACCGAACGATGGGGTTGGATTACAAAGGCT
The DNA here is from genome assembly GCA_030272315.1 of Paspalum vaginatum. Taxonomy (NCBI): domain Eukaryota; kingdom Viridiplantae; phylum Streptophyta; class Magnoliopsida; order Poales; family Poaceae; genus Paspalum; species Paspalum vaginatum. Next base: position 28,723,988 of record CM059018.1, on the reverse strand, counting down.
CCCTAATGCTGTCACCAAGAGGGGCTACCAACCAGATCTGTGTGGGTAAGACGGCACACTAAACTAGTGATCAAGTGAGAACTTGATCACTAAAGTCCGTCCTTGATCAGAGGGTTCGGACTGACTTAGCCTTAGATCAGAGCCTAAGGAAAGCCTATAGCACCGGCAAGTCTAGGAAGATTTAGGTAACTCAAGAACAACACAAACCTAAGCCTTGGTTTAGTATGCAATAAGGTACACCACACTAGGCAAGTGTAAGGAATAAAGTAAAGTATACCTGAAAGATAGACCAATAAAGTATATTATACTGAAGTAGAGAGAGTACAAAGATAGAAAGATACAAGAGCTTTACCAGACTTGAAGCTAACTTCGGAATCCCTGAGCCAAAGACACAGACTCAACTCTAACTCCCAGGACTATCCTAGGGCTACTAAAGTAGACAATGGTGTGTTTCACTCAACTTCCACACTTTACAAATGAGAGCTCGGGGGTATTTATAGTCACCAAGTGAGTGGGGGGTATTTATAGGGTAGGTAGGGCGGTTATGGAATAGGTGGCAGGCCGGGCGGCCTGGTAGGGAGGCCGGGTGGCTTCAAGGGAGGCTGGGCGGCCCCACCTCAGGCCGGGCGGCCTAGCCAGCCGTCGGATCCACCGCCATACTGCATCTTGTGGTCCATATTCACTCTCGAAGTTGGTTGCATGGTGGTTATGGTAGTTATCTTTGTGTTTTCTCCCGAATCATTGGATCTCACTTGTGTTTCTTCCTTAACTACTGGATTGATGTGCTGAGGATTGCTGACTTCACCAATCCAAGGGCTGGATTGATGATGTGGCAAGGCCTTCCGGTTGGTTGCATGCGACTTTCGTGGATTCCACCTTGGAGATGTGTTGACATGGCATGTATGTACATGCAGGTCAAAGTTGGTGCCAATTGGGCCCAGACACTGGCCGAGCGGCCTGGAGGTGGGGCCGGGCGGCCTCTGGTGAGGCCGGGCGGCCTCGGGCCTTAGCCATGTGGCCAGTCACTTCCTGGTTTGGCTCCATTTTACCTTGTTTGAGTATGTTTTGTCACCTGCATTCAAATATTCCAACACAACTCATGGAGATATGTTAGTAGCAAACGTTTGTCCATACTTTGATGCATTTCCCTTCATATTCATGGATAGTTGATGGTCGTAGATAGTGCAATAATGACCGTCAATACCCTCCCCCCAAGCTTAGACCTTTGCTCGTCCTCGAGTAAAGCCAAGATGGGCTATGGATCAGGAGTTGCTGCAAATATCAATGTTCGAGAATAGAAACTATGCATAACCGACACTCATGCTCTGATTTCAAACCTTAGTGTATGCAATGATTACCCTTTCCATACCTATGGTGCATCTTTTGACTTACCATGTCTTGGGTGGTTGAGAGAAGGAACGACTCAGTTGCAGGCTTAGCTCAAAACACTTCTTTTGGTACTCCTATCTCAGGTGTTTTTGCAGATTTTCAAAATAAAACAAGTTTCCCCAGAGATACTCTTGATTGCTCATAAGTGTATCCTCACCTTTTTAAGGTCAAGAGCACGGCCAAGAACTTCCTATACTAAAGCTTATGTGGAGCTCTGGGTGTGGAAGAACTTAGCTTACTTAGGTTGTTTATTTTGCAAAGCCAAAGATTGGACCAAAGAAATGTAGTACATCAGCTATCCTGTTCATCATTGGAGCTTATTTGGTGGTTGTGGATGGATCTCCTTGTTTCCTTTCCTTCTCCTTCTTTTGTATGACACGTATGAATGTGGAGCCTTTTTGTATTTTTCTCTCTTTTTGCCATGCTTGACTAGCATGCTTTTGTTTTTCATATTTTTGCCATGCTTAACTAGCATGCATTATTTTCTTTTTGATGGCTCCACATCCTACCTCATTTTGCTTGGGAGGAGTAATGTCAAAGGTGTTGATTTGGAGACGTATTGATGCATACCCAGGGTAGGTAAATACATATGTGGTGGTGGTATTCTGCTCCAACAATTCACAAGATAGTGATAATTCCACTTAATGAGACTCAAAATTTGACAAAGCTCAAAACAACACTAAGTAGCTTTAAACAAGCTAGGCTCAGATATTTCAGTGTATTTGGCTTTGGTAGGTGTTTTAAAACCAACGGGGGAACTTTATTTTCATTTTTTTTCAAAAAAATAACATGAGATCTTCATCTTACTAAGAAAATGTAGAGCTGGCCTAGTACTTAGTCATATCACTTCTCACAACAACTTAGATAAGGTTTACACAAAGGCATCCACAAAGTAATAGGTCAGGCTTTCACTTTATACACACAAGCTCGAAATTAAGCTAAGCATGGTTTGTGCATAAAATACTAAGCAAGAACATCATAGAGCAACTATTCATCATTTCCATATATGAAGGTAATATATCAAAGTTGGGAGTTTATTTTATTTGACTCATTTTTTTTATAAAGAAACAAAATAAGGAGTTGTTAATGCTTACTCTCGGTTGGACGGGTATCGATGCTGCTGTTGCCGGTGAGACGGGTACTGCTGGACGGGTACTGCTGCTGACGGGTACTGCTGCTGATGGGTACTACTGGACGGGTGCTGCTGCACAGGAGAGGACAAGGACGAGGAATGGGGGCCTTACTCTGAGGTCTGGGCACAAAGAAGCATGCTCATGTTGTACTACCATCCCCCCAAGCTTCAATGAAGCTAGGAGTTTTGGTAGTAATAGCTGTGAAAGTCCTGAGCATTGAGGAAGCCGGCTTCCACCATTTTGTTCAAGTTCTAAAGCATGGTGCTATTCTCCTGGAGTTGTTGGCTCAACGCCTTGGTACGTCGGTGGATGTCGTCCACCTGCTGGTACAGCCTCTGGTTGTACCTGCCTATGTTCATCCCTTCCATGGCGGCGTTGAGGCCAGCCATGTTGTCAGTGTTGAACTAGGCTGATGCGAATGGACCTGCACTCCTGTCAAGGCCATGTGATGTACCTGCCCCATAGTACTCAGGAGCATATGGTGGTTGGTGGTATGAACCACCTTCATCCATGCTGCTGTTGTACCACGGCTCTGGTTGGGCATAGCGTTGGAGTCGTGATAACTCGAGTCTGTGCCCGATGGGGTTGCCGTATGGGGTGCCCACAAGTGGTCTGCTTCTTCTTCTTTGGCTTCCTGTTGTGCCCTTCGGCACTGTTCTGCTTGTCATCATTGGGCCCTAGTCATGACGCCGCTGATGCTTTGGCGGGGTGCCTCCACGTCGAACTGCATGGTTAGTTTTCTAACTCGATACATATCGAACTGCAGCGCGGAAAGCGGCAGCTCGAGATTATGCCCAAACCATGTCATGACTAAGTTCTGGCCATCCCTCTTTATAAAATGTGCCTGGATAAAGTGTTGTTCCCCTATGATGTGTGATGAGTCATTCGGAATGTATTCAATCTGGGCATTCTCTAGAATGCCCAGGTTGGATGCAATCCGCATGACAAACGAAGTGATGTTTATGGGGGTGTTGGTCCTTGGCATATCCGCCTAGTGACGGACTATGTCTAGGACTGGTGCATAAGGTTTCTTCTTGCACATGGCATACAGGCACTTGAGGTCTTCGTTGGGTGCACAACGAACTTCACTACGTGGAAAGACCACGAGTGAGACCTAGCGAGCCAAAAGTCTCAAAGTAGGGTTGTGGATTTTAGTAGTGCTATGTTTCCCCTTAACATGTTTTCCGCAAATTTCCGTCCAAAAAGTTTTCATGCTATAGCCCGTGGGCTCGTCTCCTACTGAACAGTTGGAGGCGAAACCTAGGAGGTCGACAAACCTCCATGGACGAACAGCAAACTCAATATTGAACAGACGGAAGGAAATGGTCATACCTGTTGAGCGTCTATCCAAGCGGAGAGTCATTAGGAATTCTTGAGTGAGAAGGATGGATCCTTCTTTCATGATGTTTGAGAACTCCAGCCATCCCACGTTGTCGAATGCCTGCGTGAACGATTCCAACATACCTATGGCAACGAGGAAGAAGGCGTGGAAGTAACTCGTCCGCCCAAAAGTCTTGGTGGTAAGGACCTACAACTTCTATGCTTTCTCGTCGCTTTGGATGTTAATGTCCTACAAGGTGAGAAGACGGCGCGGTGGCTGTGATGACATTCCTTCATCATGCTCCTACTCCTGGTGGCTTCTAGCACCATTGATCGACATCCTGTCGGATGGCGCTGGAGTCCTAGAACTCCCGCTCTGTGAGTGAGAGCGCTGATCCTGACAAGGACAGGAACTTGAGGTGCAGCCCCTTCCCTGTGTTGCTTAGGGCCCTCTTGGCTTTCCTGAAGAATGAAGACATCCTGCAAAAAATACTAAGAGACACAAGAACACAGAAAGAACATCAACTAAAAATATTAGCGTTAGTGGTTAGTCATCCAGAAAGTTAGTCATCCTTGCGGGGCAGAGCCTCCAAAAACCATTCAAAAAGCGAGGGTGTAGCACTTATTTTATTTGGGCAGAAATTTGACTAAATGCTGAAAATTAAACTAATTACTTAACTAGTGCTCAGAGACTATTTAGAGGGAGAGAGAGAGAGTGATCGCGTTGCCGATCGGTGCAAGGATTGAGTGCTGCGTGCATGCGTATTTATAGGCGCGCGGGGGAGCATGCATGCATGAAAGACAGAGGCTGGGCGGCGCATGCAGGGGCCGGGCGGCCTGAGCTAGGGGTCGGGTGGCGCATGCAGAGGCCGGGCGGCCAGCTAGGGGTCGTGCATGGCGATGGGACACGAGCAGTGCGAGGGAACTTGGACGGTTGGCCTCTAGTGTTTAGGTGTTTCGGTGCTTTGTGATTAGCGAGTGCACGAGATACACGAGGGAGTAGCAGGGGGGCCGGGCGGTTTGAAGCCTGGTCGAGCGGCCTGACTTGCGCGCAAAAGGGGGCCGGCCGGCCTAGATATTTTTTAAGATAAGAGATAAGAATAAATGTCTTGTGCAGAAGGAAAAATTTAAACTAATGCAAAACTTTTAAATTCAAGCATGCAGTGGTATAACGAAAAATTCTTGCGCGGAAATTAAATATGCAGCGAAGGGTAATGCCAATTTACCTCCTGGCGAGGGCAAGTCATACCTTTTGCTTGGAGTCGGTACTTGACGGAGACTTAGTGGCCGTCTGTGCTGTAACTTTTGCTCTCCATACCTTCTTGGTTGCCACAGCCTTTTGTTTCTGAGTTTTATTCTGGGTCTTTTCTGGCTTGGCTTTTGGCAATTCATCTTCTTTCTTCCACCACTCTTTGGGTGTGTTCGTTGTTGTGGCAGCGACCTTCGTGATAGGAGTCTTGCCTCCTGCTTCCTTTGTCGGTGGCTTGGCCATTGAGGCACGTCTTTGTGACTCAGCTCTGCGATCGGCTTTGAGCTTTTGGGCTTATCCATCCAATAGGATCTTTTCCATTGTTAGTATGAGAGAGTCCACTTTCGACTGACTTGGCGAAAGCTCGATCTTCTCTCTAGGCGTCTCCCAGGGTGCCTGGCACTTAGGTTTAAATGTTTTTACCTGCCGGCACTGTTCTACGTTCGGCTTGAAGGCGAACGTCTCCCGTCAGCCATTGATGTTGAGGTGGACTTGCTCCAATGTCAATAGTGGATGTCAATAGTGAATGGTCGCCCAAGGATGAGTGTCGTTTTGCTATCAATCTCCATGTTGAGCACCACAAAATCCGCCGGGACAATGAAGTTCCAGGATTTTGACCGGAATGTCTTCAGCGATTCCGTCAGGGTAGCGAATCGACTGATCCACTAGCTGCAGGCACATAGCAGTAGGGGCAAGTGTAGCATGCATGAGTTTATCAAAGACTAGATTTGGCATGACGCTCATACTTGCTCCCAAATCGCAGAGAGCTTGATCAAAATGTTGGGTCCCGATTGAGCATGAGATGGTTGAATTCCCTGGATCCTTCTTCTTCTGGGGCGGCTGGTTGAGTATAGCAGCGCTACATTCTTCTGTGAGGTGCATGACTTCTGTGGACGGCAGCGGCTTTTTGTTGTTGAGGATGTCCTTCAGGTACTTAGTGTATGTGGGTACCTGCATCGCATCTAGCAATGGAATATTGACATATAATTTCTTAATTACCTCCACAAACTCGCCGAACTGGTCATCAACAGTGGTCTTTTTCTGCCTTTGAGGAAAAGGGAGCACGGTGGTGTCGTAGAACTCGTGCGGAGCCAACTTTTGTGCTTCCTTAACCGGTTGTGGTCCAGCCACTTGATCTTCCTTTTCTAGTTCGGCTAGCTCCTCCTGTTCCTTCCCTGCATTCCTAGGATGTGGGCGGTCTTGTGTAGAAATTCCACCCTTAGTTGTTACAGCATTGATATGTTCCTTCGGGGGTGCCTCGGGCTGACCCGGGAGCTTACCCGAAGTTGGACTAGGCAAAGCGGCAGCAAGCTGAGCTATCTGAGTTTCTAGCATTTTATTAAAACTTAGCTGGTTCTTCATGGCGCTATTAAGAGTTTCCATTTGAAGCAACAGGTTTTCTAGAATTCTATCATTCGCATGGAATTTCTTACTTATACTATCGTTCACAGCTCTTTGATCGAAAGGATTTTTATTGAACTGCTGAGAACTGCCAGCAGACGTACCTTGACCAGAGAAAGGTAGGTGTGATCATGAGTTCCAACCTGGTTGAGGACGAGGCCCGTTGTTGAAGCTATTGTTGTTGATGAAGTTAACGTCCTCCGATCCATTTTCGAGACAGCTGTTCCCCATGTGGCCGGTATTCCCGCAATGCTCGCAAGTCATTGGAGAATCCTAGTGCCTGGACCAGCAAGGCTTCAGGAGTATCCTCCAGCTTCTTTAGCAAGAGGTCCATCTTGGCAGCCAACATGTCGGTAATGTCAATACGGTGGACTCCGCGGGGCTTATTGTTCACCCTCTCCTGTCTCCATCCTTGGTTGCTTGCCATCTTCTCTATGAGAATGCGTGCAGCGGCAATGCTCAAGGATAAAAAGGATCCTCCAGTGGCTACATCGAGGTGTTCTTGCACGGTCCGGTGTAGACCGTGGAAGAAGTTATGGATGATCAGCCACTCTTCCATACCGTGGTGGGGGCAGGCAGCGATGTACTCTTGAAGTCTTTCCCATGCCTCCACCACCGTCTCATCAGCGAGCTGTTGAAAGCTCAAGATTCGGTTCCTCAGTGAGCTTCTCTTCCCCAAGGGAAAGTACTTTGCAAGGAAAGCATTTGAGCATGCCTCCCAAGTTGCCAAGTTGTTGCGATTCAGATAGAACCACTGTTTTGCCTTCCCGATCAGTGAGAACGGGAAAAGGCGCAGTTGAACGGACATCGGCGGTTGCACCCTTGATAGTGAATGTACTGCATATCTCCAGGAATTGCTGGAGATGGCTATTTGCATCCTCCGACGCCAATCCGCAGAATGGACTAGCTTGGACCATATGAATGACACCTGGCTTGAGCTCAAAACCTTCTCCAATAGCAACTTCAGGCCCAATAGGAATGTTGTTGCTGGATGGAACAGAAAAGTCATGGATGGTCTTCTCAGGCACAGCCATTGTTGGTGTCGGTTGCTTTGTGCTTGTGGATCCAAACTCCAGTGTTGATGGCACAAGCCTCTGCCCGTGGATTATCTTTTGATGGACTCTCCTTCTAAGCAGCGACTCCGGATTGTTGTGAAACTTTGCCGGTAGGTCAAAACCGGTCATACACCTCTCTGTCAACCCAACAATAAAGTACACAGAGGCAAATGAGCCCACTAAGAAATAGCGGTATATTATCAAGTTATAAGTACCTAGGTTTGAACAAATCAAACTTATATTGCCAATTGCTTCCCCGACAACGGCGCCAGAAAAAGCTTGTTGACGTCTTAGCGTAACAGATTTTACTCCGCAAGCGCACGGAGATTTGCCCAGAGTATTCCAGGTATCATAAAAATCCACAAGGAAGCAAGGGCTAATAGGTGGAATGATATGTTCGAACTTCAAACAGTACTATAACTTAGATAAACACCAGCTATTCTTACAACGGGGGTAAGATAAACAGAATAGTGTATGGTGTGAAGAGTAAACAGGGACCAAAGCTATAAACAACTAGGTAGTTGCCTGGGAGGACAACGAGTGAGATTAAGATATCCAAACTATATTCCTTAACTACTGCATAGGAGTATTCGCAGTTGAACTGAGTTAAACAAACACGAACTAGGATCTTGCGTCGAGCGAAATTCCAGACTACACCGAGGAGGCATGGGGGTAGATAGATGCCCAACCGAACGGCAACTAGCTAATGCCTACAGGCTTACCGAACGACGGGGTCGGATTACAGAGGCTACCTAATGCTGTCACCAAGAGGGGCTACCAACCAGATCTGCATGGGTAAGATGGCACACTAAACTAGTGATCAAGCGAGAACTTGATCACTAAAGTCCATCCTTGATCAGAGGGTTCGGACTGACTTAGCCTTAGATCAGAGCATAAGGAAAGCCTATAGCACCGGCAAGTCTAGCAAGATTCAGATAACTGAAGAACAACACAAACCTAGGCCTTGGTCTAGTATGCAATAAGGTACACCACACTAGGCAAGTGTAAGGAATAAAGTAAAGTATAGCTGAAAGATAGATCAATAAAGTATATTATACTGAAGTAGCAAGAGTACAAAGATAGAAAGATATAAGAGCTTTACCATACTTGAAGCTAACTTCGGAATCCCTGAGCCAAAGACTCAGACTCAACTCTAACTCCCAGGACTATCCTAGTGCTACTAAACTAGACAATGGTGTGTTTCACTCAACTTCCACACTTTACAAATGAGAGCTCGGGGGTATTTATAGTCACCAAGTGAGTGAGGGTATTTATAGGGTCGGTAGGGCGGTTATGGAATAGGTGGCAGGCCGAGCGGCCTGGTAGGGAGGTCGGGTGGCTTCAAGGGAGGCTGGGTGGCCCCACCTCAGGCCGGGCGGCCTGGCCAGCCGTCGGATCCACCGCCATACTGCATCTTGTGGTCCATATTCACTCCCGAAGTTGGTTGCATGGTGGTTATGGTAGTTATCTTTGTGTTTTCTCCCGAATCATTGGATCTCACTTGTGTTTCTTCCTTAACTGCAGGATTGATGTGCTGAGGATTGCTGACTTCACCAATCCAAGGGCTGGATTGATGATGTGGCAAGGCCTTCCGGTTGGTTGCATGCGACTTTCGTGGATTCCACCTTGGAGATGTGTTGACATGGCATGTATGTACATGCAGGTCAAAGTTGGTGCCAATTGGGCCCAGACACAGGCCGAGCGGCCTGGAGGTGGGGCTGGGCGGCCTCTGGTGAGGCCGGGCAGCCTCGGGACTTAGCCATGTGGCTAGTCACTTCCTGGTTTGGCTCCATTTTACCTTGTTTGAGTATGTTTTGTCACCTGCATTCAAATATTCCAACACAACTCATGGAGATATGTTAGTAGCAAAGGTTTGCTCGTACTTTGATGCATTTCCCTTCATATTCATGGATAGTTGATGGTCGTAGATAGTGCAATAATGACCGTCAATAGGTTCGTTGTTGTATTTATGTGCATCTAGGCCGGATATCATGTTTGCCTTGTGCTTGTGTGCTTACTTTCAAGCCAATCACAAAGTATCCCACCTCTCCACGGTGAAAAGGATTCTTCGGTATCTCAAGCACACCGGTAGCATATGCTTGTGGTACCCCAAGGGCGCTAGTCTTGATCTTTTGGGCTACTCGGATTCAGACTTTGCTGGATGTCGAGTTGAGCACAAAAGTACCTCCAGGGGTTGCTACTTGCTAGGGCGATCGCTAGTTTCTTGGTTCTCCAAGAAGCAAAATTGTGTGTCTTTGTCCACTGCAGAAGCAAAGTATATAGCAGCTGGGTCTTGTCGTGCCCAAATTCTATATATGAAGCAAATGTTTTTGGACTTTGGTGTGAAGCTCTCTAGGGTTCCTCTCCTTTGTGACAACGAGAGCGTCGTTAAGCTTGCCAATAACCTGGTTCAACACTCTTGCACTAAGCACATAGATATCTGCCATCACTTCATAAGGGACCACGTCACAAAGGGAGACATCCTCTTGCAAAGTGTGGGAACTAAGGAGCAATTGGCGGACATCTTCATGAAACCATTAGATGAGAGTAACTTTGTTAGATTGTGAAGTGAGCTTAACGTGATAGATGCTAGTAATGTCATGTAAGTTGCCATGTCTAATAATTTTCATCCATATGTATATGCTAGTCACTTGCCTAACCGCTACAAGATAGAGAGGAGCAAGGGTCTTGCATGAGCCGATGGTCTCTGGTTTAGCTCATGGCATGTAGAATGGCTCCTCTTGAAGAAGCTTGTGGCGCTCATCAACTTGGCAAGTGTAGTTTTTAAATTCTTGCGAGCACTGCATTCCTTGTCATATAGATGTGCACGCATATCTAATTTTCTACCCATGCTTGTTGGTAGCTTGCACTTGCATTGCATCCGGTAGTGTCACAAAGGAGCACTCTTGATGATATTGAGACTTGTTTCAAGTGCAAGCATCTCAAATCATGAAAAGAGAACAAATCAAAGGTCTAGCATTGTTCTTCATGCTTAATGAGTCAAATCCCTCCGGGACAAGGGTTAACATCTCTAGATCTCCTACATATAGACTCATACATTTATTTGTCTCTTATTGCAAATTTTCTCGGATTTGATGTCTCTATGGTTGAAAATAAAAAACTATATAAAGCATGAGAAAATGCACCTATATTTAAGTACTTGAAGGGAAAGGGTTTCACCTTGGACTCTCCGTGCTTGTGTTTATTTGAATCTTCAAAAATATAGACAAGAAAAGGAGTTTTTTAGCTTAATCAGCATCGATGGGCTGCCACCGGATTGTTTGGTGCCACCATTAGTGGTTGCCTTTACTCAGTGCTTCTCTCGGGCTAAATCGTTCGATGGCAACCACCGGACCGTCCAGTGTCTAACCACCAGACCTTCCGATGGCTTTTTCCACCGTCTTTTTCAAGATGCACCCGCTCGGTCCAAATTATCCGGCAGGCCCACTGGACCGTCCGGTAGCCCTTCTTGGCATAGGGTGTGTTCCTTATAAGCTTTTAAGTTGTGGGCCCAGTGTCTCATCTCCCTCGTGCCTTTCACTCGCTCCCATGCCCTAGCCACCGCCCACGCCGTCCCGTGCCACCGCCCACCGCCATGGCCGCCGCTCCCTCCTGCGCCGCCGCACAGCCACCGCTCCACAACGTCGGCGCCACCTCTTTCTAGTGCTGCATCTCGCTTCCTCGCGGCACCCGAGCTCCTCTGCTTGCTGCCACCGCGGGCTGCTCTCACCTCCTCTCTTCTTCGTCTTCGGCGACCTCTCATCTAAATCTCGGTGAGCTTCAACTCTATTCCTCTTTGTCTCCTTATGCTATCTTGCTCACCATATCTAGGGTTTCGATTCCTTGAATATGTAGCATGTGCTTGCAATATGGAATATATCTCACGTTGATTATGCCTAATGTACACAAGAAATTTAACTCTAGTGTGAGATGGTCACGCACTTTAGTTAAAATTTCTCTAGCTTTGAAAATCAATGTGGCATGCTACATTTTCGCAAGTCTAAATTCATGCTCTAGGTCTCACCTTGTCTAGTTATAATTCCGCTTACCTAATTCTTCTCATCTATCTATTCTTTGATATTCTCAGATGGGGAGAGAAAAGAAAGACAAGGGCAAGGCAGTCGCTCTAGTGCCACCTCCGAAGAAGAAGTGCACTTGAGAGAGCATGAGCGCAAGGCCACCGAGAGGGCCGCAAAAGTTTTCGATGCCATGCAGAGCCATTGAGCGGGGGGAATCTCTTTTGGAGAAACCAGTCAGAACCCTCCCTTGGTGCGTGACCGCCCCTAGTTACCCACAAGGCGCACACTGTGGCGGAACCACCGATTTAATCCGGGCTAAGCACACCTGCCACCTCTGGCTTGCAGTGTGATTAGACCGAACCAAACCCGGTCGTCCGTCGAGAGTCATTCGACTCCCGATATTACCTTTTCCCAGAGGAACCGACATCATACACATCTGACTCACGATGGAGCCACAACAGAACATCATCACAGGCAGTTGAATAGCATAAAGTTAGACTTAGTTACAAACCAGATTTTACATAAAATACAAGTCCAACATAAAGTTATAGGATAACAAGTCTGAAAGTTTCTCGCAGCGGAAATATAAGTTTAGGGGTCACCATGATATCACCAAAAGATTTGCATTAGAGGATCAACATCGAGCCCACCGATGTTGCCCTCGTGCCACTCAGTCACCTTATCCTAAATGAGGGCATGCCCCGCCTCCAATACAAGTGCACACCATGAACTCCATACCTGCGCTCAAAATGTGGGGGCAAACCCTGAGTACTAATTACTCAGTAGGTCTTAGTGGATTTGGCTTACGGCTGACGCGAAGCAGCTTACTAACAAGTGGATCCTTAGCCTTTAGTTTTTAACAGTAACATATGTAACATAAACAGCAAGTTTTCATTGTCTGTATAATTACCAACATAATAGTAAATTACAGTAAGGTAACAACTCAGTTCAAACATGTCGTATTCCAAAAACCATGAGTATTAAAATACCGAGAGTTTAAGTAATTACTACGTTGAACGTCAAAGGCATTGGCATTCCCACACCTGGTGGGCATCAGCGATTCGAATCGATTTTAATTCCCGGGAATAACTATCATGCCAGGGGTATATGCTTACTAGCCATCGCGTTCCCACATATAGTCCCAATCTTAACCTGCCTCGTCCCAAGTTCGATTCACTCCCGCCTAGCCCCCGGGTTGTGCCCCCATAACGAGCCTGCCGACATCTCGGTCTCCCCGTCATGAGTACCAAGCTCCCCCGGGCCACCTTCCTCTCAACCAGCGGGTAGGAACGTGTCTCTGTGCTTCGGACGAGCCCAGGAAAGACTTTACTGGTCCCATTTCCCGGTTAAGCATTCTAGCAATGTTATGCCGACCAATAGGCGAACAGCAAACGGGGCTTATGCGACTCGGGCGGAGTCCAAAGTGCAACCTCATGAAAAGCATATACTGAAATAAATCTCCGCCCGGTCTCCATTTAATTCATGAACAGCATAATAATTGATATAACTGTAAACTTTGGAAACTTTGAAAACACCTACGTGACGAGTCCACACACTCGTGTCTACTCGTACCTAGCAATTTCTAGGCATACTCGTCCTACGAACTCTATGTATAGGTGCTAGGGCCAGGGCGGCCAGGAAGTCTAATGCAACTGGTTCCAAGCAACTCCTAATGCATATGCGTAATCATAAGTATAATTTGTTTGCTGGGTTAAGTATGATCCTGCCTACCTTCCTCGTTAGGGTCAGTAGCTTCTTCCGGAGCGTAGTCTGGTTCTTGCTGCTGGGCCTCTGGCTCTGGGTGCAGCTCCTCCTCGAGCTCCTCCGTGATGGGTTGGTTCAGGCGGTGGTTCTTCGTTCGCGGACTCTATATGCATGACATGATGCAATTGTAGCATGTATTAGTGCGATGCAAGAAATCAAGGGTTATGGAATAGTATTATGTATTTTTGTGATAAAGCTTGTTTAACTTTAAGAAATCGTACAAGCCATCACCTAAGATAGCTTAGCTTGTCACATAAAACAACGTGGGGGTGTGTGACTGAATAGCATCGATTTATGCGGAAAGACCGGTATCTACTATCATCTAGAACTCTTTTTCATGATTCACTTTATGCTTAACTACTAGGTAAGGGTAAAATAGCAAATATACAGCAAGCATTGAAGCTATCAAATTCTTATACTAAGCTTAGCAATGTTGCTGCCCCAAATTCCGAAGTTTTTGACCCACATTTAACCCACATTTCCTATTTATTAATTTAACATGCATGAACTTATTAAAATACTAACTATTCTTGACATGTATAGAGCTCCATTTCAACAGTGAGTTCTTTATACTACAGGGAGCACAAATAAAATGTGTATAACCATTTAGAACACAACTTCTATATAAATATCATTTTATCATTTATTTCTATGCTAAAATCACATGTAGGGGCAAAATGGTAATTAACAGTGAACATTTGAGCTACCAAAATTTGTACAGAGCCTACACAGAATAATAAGGCCTCTGCCCAAATTTCACAATTTTTGGAGTTCATTTTACCCATATTTCCTATTTATCAAGGTTTTTCATGCTTGTACAAAAACAGGGGCAAAACTGTCTTTTCCTATTCAACCATCAAATTTCCTAGACAGATTTATTCAAAAGGATTCCAATGCAACTGATTTGGTATTTTTCTGATTTTTATTGAATTTTCTAGGATTTTTCAAAGGTTTCTGTCGAAATAATGAATTTAAAATGAAAATCAACAGAACCAGAGGCTAGATTGTGATTATTTCGGAACCCCAGGGGCTAGTACGCAAGATTTACAAGACTCAGTGTACAGCGCTCTGTATAGAAACATAAAACTGTTAAACTAGGAGGGCGATAGCGCAAAAAGTTCATCTCTCTCCTCCCGTCGTCTTCCTCCTCGCGACAGGAGGAGGAGCTCCGGTGGCGCGCGGCCAATCCGGCCCTACGGGGCACGGGAGCTCGCCGCGAGGTGTCGGGGAGAGAGAGAGGAGGACGGGGAACCTTATCCACTACCTCAAACGGTGGGGAAGACCGCGGGGAGGGACGGCGACGAGCGCTCCTGGCCGGCGGGGTCCGGCGGTGCAATACGCCGGGGTGGAGGGGTCTCGGGCGACGCGGTCTAGGCGGGAAGGTGGAGTCGAGGGCGGCGAAGCTCGGCGCGGTGATGGTTGAGCTCGGGAGAGGGCAGGAGTGGCCGGGGGCGAGCTCGCGCGAGCTCCGTCAATGGCGGACGGCGCGAGGTCGAACGGGAAAAGAGACGGAGAGGCCGAGCGCGTGAAGGAGGGTTCGGGAAAAAGGGGTCGGCCTCGCCCTCGCCTTGGTGGCGCGCCGTGCGTGCTGCCGCGGCGGCCGGGCAGGCGGCGCGTGGCCGCGGCGGCCGGGGAGGCCGGCGCGTGGCCACGGCGCTCAGCGGCCGGCGCCGCGTGGGCGCGCCCGGGCGGGGAGAGAAGAGGGAGGTGCGCGGGTGAGCTGGGTCCATGGACCGGTGAGGCTGACAGGTGGGGCCAAGAACGGGGATGAAGATCAGGGTGCATGGACCGGGTGCATGGAGCGAGGGAGCCGGTGGAATCCACCCGTGCGCTGGCGCGGGCGGCCTGACGAGTGGGTCCCACTTGGCATAGGGACGGAAAAAGAAAAGAAAATCGGAAAAAGGAAAACCCCTTTGACCAGCTGACCAGGTTTCTGAAGTTTGCCAATTTGACCGACTTCGGAGCCGAATTTGAAAAAGACCCAATTGAATGAAATGTTTTAATTTTTGAAATCTACAACTTTGCCAAAAGGACCTATACCAGATTCCAAGTATAAAGTGATTTAAATTTGTAATTAACTTGCTGACTCCTGTTTGACCATTTGAAACCCCCAACTTGGAAATTATAGAAGTCCATTTTAGGTGCACTTTCATGAAAGGTGAAATATACCAATGTTGCATAGAATCTCATGAACTACAACTTTGGTATTCATGTCATGGCAAGATTTTGAATTTTGTTTCACAAAATTTTGAATTTACCAAACAGGACTGAATTTGGTAGAAATCATATTTTCACATAAAATGACCCAAAACTAGGTTTCAACATCCATGCATGCCATGACACAAAATATCAAGGTCATTCCTTATGGAATTGCCTACAAGTTTGGTATGTAAAGTTTTATAAAATTCACAACTGTATTAAAGTTATAACCGCAATACAAACACAGCTTTTCTGTAAACTGAGTTTAGTTGCTCAATTGACTTAACTTAGGCATGCTCTCAAGATAAAATGCCTTTGGGAAGATGTCATTATGCTAATGATATAAGTTTAATACACTTGAGATGCCTAGGGCATCACACACACCAAGCATGCCAAGCCTCCTAGTCAGCCGCGGGAGAGACTGAGATGTGGGATCGTGTCCCCCGATGAGATTATAGCACAGCAGGAGACAGAGGCAGCTTCAGAGAGGGTAGCTTAGTTAGTGGGCCAGAGAGAGTCATAGCTGCAGACCGAGCCATAGTCACCAGCTTGCCGCTTGGGAGAGGTTTACTTTCTCCTCTGTATCGGTGCCACCCCACCTCACTGGAGGTGCCGAGCTATCTGACTACAGGACATACGAGGGTAGGAGGCTCAAGAAGCTTCGCTACTATCTCTTAGATTCTCAGTGGCAGCCAGAGCAGCGTGATGAGAGAGTGGACCTGAGGCTTTGGACTCTTGTCCAAGGCCTCACTTTAGAAGAGCTCGAGATGTTCTAGGATGGGACTGTTGTAGGACTGAGACGTGCGACTAGAGGGGGGTGAATAGGAGCACTTGAACACTTAATAACACAACCCCCAAGTGGATGCTCTGCAAAGCTCAATAGAAACCGATACTAGGCATCGTCCACCGAACAGATACGTGCCTAGCAGTGCAACCGTCCATTGTAAGGATACGCACCAATGCAAGAAAACTCAAGATCCGACCAAGAATGACAACGAGGGCAACGGATTTTGCAACAACCGCCACAAAACACTCACCACACCGAGGTGCGTCTCACTAACTCACAGCAAGCAAAGAAAATAGTCTTAAAGGGGGAATGCAAAACTCCGAAGCAAAAACACAGCGGAAAAACCAAAATGGGAAAAACACTGCAGCTTCCTGGCAGGACCGGACTATCCGGTGGCCAACACCGAACTGTCCGGAGCTGACCGGACTATCCAGTGCTTGCTGCCGGACTTTCCGGTGGCACAGCCCGGGCAGAGCCTCACACCGGACTGTCCGGTGGGCGCTGCCAGACTATCCGGTGGAACCGGATTGTCCAGTGGCCTCTGCCGGACTGTCCGGTAGAGACGCAGACAGGGGGTTTTCCAACCCAAACCAGACCAATTCTTGTCCAATCTTCACGAAATTTTGCACAGGCTATCTGGACCCGATTCCAAAGCTTTTCCCAAAAGATTAACACAAAATGACCACGAAATCAGTGGGAATTTCAGATCTCGTGAAATGGCAATCTTTGGGCAAGAAAGGGGAAAACACAAAAGAGGCTTGCTCGTGGCAATCCAGCAGGATTGAGATGAACTAAGTCATGATCGCCATGTCCTAGCAAGTCCAGAACATCAGCAAGGAAAGGGATTCAAGCTTGGCCAACAAAAACACCCAAAAGCCAAGGATTGAACACAAAACCCAAAGAGAGAGGGGGAGGAGAAGAACACAAGGTTGCTGCACGAATTTGCTTCGATTAAGTGCCAAAGAAGGGTCTAAAGATTCAGCAAATAAGCAGAAATTCATCCCAAGCAACCACCCTCACCTTCCCTCAAGATTAGGAGGCTAAAGCCTACTCTAACCTCCCTAACAATAGAGCTCAAAGCTTAAGGACGAAAATCACCAAGTGAAGACTAATCCTAGCAGCCAAGAGGCCTTCTAATGACCTGCCTTGGACCTATTTATACCCGAGTGCAATTTAGACAGTTTTGCACTTAGGTCCCTACGACTAGACAAACCTTAAGGACTCAAACGAAAGATTACAGGATATTTCGGAACGGACGACCACGATGAAGTCTTGATCTTCGTAAGTTCCACTGCAATCCTCGGATGTTCTCCACATGGCCAGTAGTCCAATCCGTGATCCGCCCCCGGATTTGAAGTCAGAAACCGGGAAACTTTAGGAAGTCTCCGCCTGGGCCGGATTTGGCCCATCTTCTCTATCTTGGCGAGTTGTGGCCCAACTCACCAAGGCTTCGGTAGCTTGGGTGGCGGTTTTGAGCCGAAGCCGCCAAAGCCTCCCTCGCACCCCTTCACACCACGCATTCGGGTTGGAGCACCAAGGTGGCGCCCGGCATCCCCTGTCCATCGGGGCAGCCTCGCAGTCCTTCGGAGGACTTACTCCTGCCGTCGCTGTGCCGTTCCTCCGTGTACCGAATTCCCATGGCCAATAGACTGCCAAGCATGCCTCCAGTCCTTCGGAGGACTTCCCTCTACCTCCAGTCCATCGAAGGTCTTGTGCCCAAGTCCTTCTAGGTCTTGCTACTATTGACAATCATTCATCACTCCAGAGGCAATGGAGCCGGTCCATTGGCTCTCAATCTCCCCCTTGATGAGTGCATTGTCAACACCTTCAACCTGTAACCTGAAATAGAACAAAGACAAAAAGAAAAGCGTAAAACCTAAAAGAAAGAAGAAAAAGAAGAAGTTGCTCAAGATGCCCAAAAGCCAAATACAAGTAGAAAAGGCAAATTGAGACAACAAAAACAAAGCCAAAGATCGACCCCCTAAGACAAGGGAAACCGCTCAACGCAGTCAATCAAACTAAAGCATGACCCCTCAAGAAAGAGGCAAACTGGCTCAACACAGTCATGCTAAGGCAAAAACATCGGCACCGATGCAAGAGAATGCTAAAAGCTCAAACTCTCCCTCAACTAGATCTCTACAGAGTTCTCCCCCTTGGTCCAACATCTCTCTCTCCTCAAGGGTCAACATCTCTCCCCCTTGTTGACAATGGACACATCCAGGGTTCATAGAACTCAACTCCCCCTGAAATGGACAACTCCCCCTTAAAATATGCCATGAAATGTAGGAAGTGTACCATGAAGAGCTCAGCAGGGATGAAAAGCTAGTAAATACGAGTTCTAGCATACAGAGGAAGTGAGGGCAAGGAAGCATGCAAACAAGCTCAATTGAATCTATGTTATACAGATTAAGAGCATGTTTTTCAGAGTTGTTGAAAAGAAAGCATCACCAACATGAAAAGCATCTAGCAAGATAGGCATGAATAGCAAGATGCTATCAAAACATACAAGGTGTGCAATAGGCCATAAGCAATTTAGAGACTTGCAGATTTCAGATTTAGCAATTTTTAACTTCTAGCAAATCAGATCATATGCCAGGGGTTATTCACTTGTTTTTGCCACTTCTTACCAACCAATGCCAAGCCTAGGTACAGAAAACCATCAGAAGCTTAAGACAAGGTTTTGGTCATACACAGCCTAGTCCAAGTTCATGCTAAGGTGCAAAGGCAAGCTATCTCAAACTAGATCAGTGTGACAAGTGAACCTACCTGGATCTTTTCAATTTAGCTCATAGGACACCATTTTGTAAACAACATTCATTCATATTTCAGATTTGGGCAAGGTGCCATAAATGCTTAGGCATCAGTGTAACAAAGGCATACGACTAGCATATCCAAGCATGAAAAGATAGCATAGCATTCAACATTCCTACACATGCTAGGTAGCCAAGTCAAGTGGTGATCATGGTTTTTGATTTTCATGAAACAAAAATGACTTAGCTCACAAATGATATTAGACAGATTCAAGGAGCTTAGCCAACCATCATCATGCAAGCAACTGTACAATCTAGCACAAGCAAGTACTAACTCGTCATACCAGAAGAGCTCTAGTGCTAGTGTAAGTGAAAATGCATATGTTACAATGCAATGCATGGTATGATACAAAATGCAAGAAAAACAAAGAAAAAGCAAAACAAAAACCTAAACTACACCAAAGTTACCCCAACCTAAAAGGGGTAACAAACACCAAGCTCCCCACGCAAGCTAGCAAATACGCTAAGGTCTAAGGGCTTGGTTAAGATATCGGCCAACTGGTTCTCAGTCTCTACATGGATCAAGTCTATATCTCACTTCTCATAGTGATCTCTCAAGAAGTGAAACCTCACGTCTATGTATTTGGTTCTGGAGTGCAGGTCGGGGTTCTTAGCTACAGAAATAGCAGAAGTAGAGTCTACTAGTAGAGGGATCTTCCTAAAATTGAGACCAAAGTCGCTCAAGGTGGACTTCATCCAAAGCAGCTAGGAGCAGCAACTAGCAGCAGCAATGTATTCAGCTTCTGTGGTGGAAGTGGCTACACTAGATTGCTTGCGTGAGGACCAAGAGACAAGAGAAGAACCAAGGAACTGGCAGGTGCCGGAAGTATACTTGCGCTCCAGCCGACAACCCGCAAAGTCAGCATCCGAATACCCTCTGTGAGAGAGCAACGAAGCTGAAGAGAACCAAAGACCAAGCTCAAGAGTGTATTTCAGGTACCTGAAGATGCGCTTCACCGCTTGACGATGTGATAGCCTTGGTGAGGCCTAAAAACGCGCACAGAGGCAGACCGCGAACTGAATGTCTAGCCTGGTCGCCGTCAGGTACAGAAGTGAGCCGATCATCCCTCGGTACTCTCTTTGGTCCACCACCTCCCCTTCTTCATCAGCATCAAGAGCCGTCTGTGTTGACATGGGAGTCGCCATGGGCTTGAGATCTCCCTTGTCAAACTTCCTCAGAATGTCCTTCGTGTACTTGGCTTGATGGACGAAGGTTCCTTCTGGGCCTTGCTTGATCTAAAGCCTGAGAAAGAACTAAAGCTCACCCATGAGACTCATCTCGAATTCACTGCTCATCTGTTCAGCAAACTTAGACACCAAAGCGTGAGATGAACCACCAAAGATAATGTCATCAACATATATCTGAACTAGAAGGGTGTCACCTCCATAACTCAACAGAAATAAGGTCTTGGCTACTGAACCCATCGCAAAACCAGACTTGAGCAGAAAGGCTTTCAACCTAGCATACCAAGCTCTTGGAGCTTGCTTCAGACCATACAGGGCTTTTCTCAACTTATACACCCGGTCTGGAAACTTGGCACCCTCAAAGCTAGGAGGTTGTCTCACATATACCTCCTCCTCTATGTAACCATTTAGAAAGGCTGACTTGACATCCATCTGCTGCAATTTGAAGCCTTTAGAGGCAGCAAAGGCAAGTAGAATCCTAATAGCCTCTAAACGAGCTACAGGAGCAAAGGTTTCCTCATAATCTATCCCCTCCTTCTGACAGAAACCCTGGGCTACCAATCTCGCTTTGTTCCTCACAACCATCCCATCCTCACCCTGTTTGTTCTTGAAAACCCACTTGGTTCCTATAGGGTGGCAGTTTGGTGGAGGTTCAACTAAATCCCAGACATTTTTTCTCTCAAAGTTCTCCAACTCCTCATGCATGGCGTTCACCCAACTAGGATCAGATAATGCATGTGACACATCCTAGGGTTCGAAAGAAGCAACAAATGCGGAGTGACAGAAAAATGCTAGAGAGTTAACCGAAGAGCGTGTGACACGCTGGTGTAGATCTCCAATCATCCTGTCTGGAGGGTGATCCCGCTGGACCTGCCGAGATGGAACAATCTCAGAGGTCACCTCCCCTATGTCCTCAGCGGGGCCAACCTCTGCTCGAGCTTGCGGTCAGGGGAGTGAGGAGGAAGCCATAGGCAAGGGTCCTCCTTCATCTTCAGAGCTCGTAGCAGAGGGGGCAGGAGCTGCAGCCGATGCAGTGGCTCCTACATCACCAGTATCTACTTCGCCTTCCTCATCTTCCAAGATGGGAGCGCCTTCTTCATCATCACTTGAAAGCTCAAATGCAGGGGTTGTGCAAGGCATAGATTCATCAAATGAAACTTCACAGGTCTCAACCACTTGTCTAGTGTCAAGGATCCACACTCTATATGCCCTAGAGCTAGAGGCGTACCCAAGAAAAATACCATCCAAGCAGCGAGATTCAAATTTGTCCAAATGCCCCCCTTTTTTAGCACAAAGCATCTGCAGCGAAATGCATGCAGGTGCTTGATGCTTGGCTGCCTATCAAACCGTAGCTCGTACGAAGTCTTCCCTAAGCAAGCTCGTAGGAAGATGCGGTTGGCAATGTAACAGGTCGTATTCATAGCCTCAGCCCAAAAGCGTCGCAGAGTCCTATGCTCATCAAGCATCATTCGTGCCATCTCTACAAGTGTGCGGTTCTTTCATTCCACAACACCGTTCTGCGGTGGGGTATAAGGAGATGAGAATTGGTGATCAAGACCAAGGTCACGACAAAAGGTTTCGAAACGAGAGTTACGAAATTCTCCGCCATTGTCGCTGCAGATAGCCCTCATGGCTTTATAACTCTCATTCCTTAACCTCAAGCCCAGATCCCGAACAAAACCAAAAGCTTCTTCTTTGAATTCCCTGAAGAACACCCACGAATAGCAAGAAAAGTCATCTGCAATTACAAGCACATACCACTTCCCACTGACCGACTGTACCCGAGCAGGACCAACCGTGTCCATATGTAGCAGCTCACCCGGGAAAGAGGTCATCACTTGATTGACAGGTGCATGAGAAGCGGCAACCATCTTGCCATGACGACAGGGGTGGCATACTAAATCCTTTTCTGCTTTCAAATTGGGCAATCCTCGGATCAGACCCATTGAGCTCAACCTGGCTAGCAGATCAAAACTCAAATGGCCAAGCCTCCTATGCCACTTCCAAATATCAGTAGAAGGACTAGCAACCAAACACCGAGGAGGGCCAGAAACAGATGCAAGGTCAACCTTAAAAACCTGCCCATAGGGCAAAATCCAACAAACAAGGTTTTCCTTAGCATCAAGCACACAAGAAGAACCCTCCTTAAAACGAACCTCAAACCCTTCCTTGAGAAGTTGTGAAACAGAAACCAAATTGAACCCCAAATTCCTTACCAAAGCAACTTCTCTCAGGGAAAGCTTGCCAGAAAGAGCAACAGAACCAACACCCAATACTTTACCTTGGCCATTATCCCCGAATGTGATGTACCCCTTGGTGCTCATGGAGTTGAGGCTGAAGAACCATCTGTGGTGCCCTGTCATGTGCCTAGAGCAGCCGGAGTCCATGATCCATATATCCTCCAAGCCTCGATGCTGCAAAATCAAGGAAAGCGAGAGTGAGCAAACAGTCTGGCACTGGGGTTAGTGTAACTGCTGAACCAGTGCCGAGCCATCTGCTCAAAAGTGGGGTAAGCATAGTCAAAGTAAGCATCACGTCTACCTGGGTACCCATGACCTCTAAAGCGTGAGCTCTCAAACCCTCTACCTCCAAAGCCTTGGTCAGAAGATCCATAGCCGCGCTGACAACGACTAGGAGCTCAACCGGGAAAGCGCCTCTCTCCACCAGGAGCACGGGCCGAAAAGCCGCCTCCTCTCTCACCAGCAAAGCAGTCTCTCATCTCACCGTGATGGGGAGGATCCTGCCAACCACCCTGATAGAACTGATCCTGGTTCCCCTAGGCTCTCTCCTGCCTCTCAACTCGCCTCCTCTTGAAGCAAAACTCCTCCAAGTGGCCATTCCGTAGGCAAAAGTCACAGTGGTAGACTGGCCTCTTGGGCTTAGGTGGAGTAACCTTGAGTGGAACAGGCTGTTGGACTCTCTCCTTGCTCACTCGAGGCTTGAGAATCTCAGTCACTACTCTGTCCAGCTTAGCCTGTGAGGGATTGGGCGTCCAGAACTGCTTCTTTGGGGCAGCCTTGGGAGGCTCGTGGTAAACCCCATCAACAGTAGGGCTAGGCTGAGGGGAGGCAGTCTTAAGATTAATTGGGGAACTCTTCTTCTCACCCGAAGTACTACACTCTCCTAACCTAAGTCCACTCATGTCACCCTCAGCTCTCTTGGTGCTCTCTAAGATCATCCTAAGTTGGGGCTCTCTAGCATACATCCAACTGAGCACCTCTCTCAACCGGTTGTTCTCATCAACCAAAGTATGTTTCTCCTCTCTCAGATCCTCCAGAACTAAAGTCTAGGCAGCACAAGTGGGGCAGTCTAGAGAGGGAATGGGGGAAGCAGACTTCTCTAACTTCTTAATGGTGGCATCCATATCCACCAACATCAACCTCAGAGTGAGACAGCTCTCACAAGTGTTAGGCGGTGTTGAAAGCACCTCAAGGTCAACTCTCAACTGCATAAGCTCACTCTCCAAGGTAGGACAAACCATGCACGCACCCAAAAGCGTGGGTCTAGTCCTAAGCTCCTCCAACTCCTTGAGCTATCCCTCACACCTCACTTTCAGCTCAGCTATGTCAACAGCTAGGTGGGGGCACATCTCACACTCAAGCACATCACCCAAAATAGGCTCATCTAGTTTAGAGTGGAGCTTGCCTAACTCTACCTTCAGCCTATCCATCTCCTCTACCTGATGAGCATACTTGCTCTTCTGCTCACAGAGAACTCTCATCAAAGTCTCACAGGTAGGGCACTCAAGCTCACTAGGCTGGGCTGGCATACTCTTCAGCCTCTCTATCTCAGCTACAGCATCAGCCAACTTGGCTTTCTGCTTTTGCATTGCCTTCTCCAACAACCTATCCTGGGCTTTCAACTCACGACTATTTGCCTCCAACATCTCAAGAATTTCAGCTTGCTCAGGAGTTACCTCTTCATTGAAGGAGTCGTTGTCGTTGCCCTTGTCGTCCTTGTCCTCAAGCGCCATGGAGCAAAAGGATCTCCGGTGCATCTTGTGCTTGCGCTTGGACTTAGTGGAGATGAAGCAGAGTCCAGGTGGACCGCCTTGGTCCCTCCTCTTGTCCCGCTTGGTGATGATCTCCTCATCGCTTGAGCTTGATGAAGACGAGGAGGAGGAAGATGATCCGCCGCACAGACCACCAAGCTCGGCGAAGAAGGCCTTGTCACGCTTCCGGTTGTCCTTCTGGTAGCTCTTGAAAGCCTTTCGAAAGTTCTTGATCTTGCCGGAGTGGTGCTTGGTGTGGTCACGCTTGCTGTAGTCGTGCTTGCCGGAGTGGTACTTGTTGGAGTCGCGGGAGTGGTTCATGCCCTTCTTGTAGTAGTCGTTCTGCTTGTTCGGGCATTCAGCGATGAAGTGGCCGACCTCTCCGCACTCGAAGCACTTGGGCCTCTCGCCCCTCTTCTTACTCATCCGATTGTCATAGGCACGCTGAAAGCGGCTAGACACCAGGCAAAGCTCATCATCCCCAAGTGACGCCAACTGCTCCTCTGTAATAGACATAAGAGCAGAAAACGAAAAGTTGTGAAGCTGGGGGTTAGGAATGGCCTCATTGGAGGGAGAAGCCAAGTCCAGGCTCTTGGAGCCAGTACAAGTGAGAGAATCTCTCAACTTGTAATCCACCTCTGTGGCCTTGAGCTTGCTGTAAAGAGACTCCACTCCAATTGTGTCATAGGCCTCAGACTCGATGATCGAGTTAACCTTGATCTCCCATACCTTCCTGTCCAATGCATACAGCAACTTGACAGCCTACTAATGGTCGGTGTATGGGATCCTCTCAGGGCTGGAGTTAATGCACAACTTGTTGATGATCGATTGAAAACGACCAAAGAAGTCATCGATGGACTCACTAGGCTTCTGAACGAAATTTTCATATTCGCTCCTGTAGGTCTCAACAAGATGCCCCTTGATAGTAGCAGTGCCCTCATGGTGTGCACTCAACAGGTACCAGATCTGACGGGCAGTCTCAAGGTGGCTCACTTTCAAATAATCAACTGAACCAAGTCCTGAGAAGAGAAAGTTAACAGCTTTGGTGTTTGCCTCATGCTGAGCCACAATCGCTGGGGTAGTGCGCTGAGCAACTTGAAGCACCATAAAGTTCGCACTCTGAGTAGCATCCCATATGTCCTGGCCCTGGCTAAGCAAGAAAGCTCTCATCCTACCCTTCCAGTAGGAGTAGCCATCGGAACCAAGGACCGGAATCTTCCCAGAGTGAGTCATAGTCGCTACTGGTTTCTCACCGGTAAAGGTATGAAGAAACCTAACCGGCTCTGATACCAATTGTAGGACGGAGACGTGCGACTAGAGGGGGGTGAATAGGAGCACTTGAAAACTTAATAACACAACCCCCAAGTGGATGCTCTGCAAAGCTCAATAGAAACCGAAACAAGGTACCGTCCACTGAACAAATACGTGCCTAGTAGCGCAAGGGTGCCGTCCACTGTGAGGATACGCACTAATGCAAGAAACCTCAAGATCCGACCGAGAATGACAACGGGGCAACGAATTTTGCAACAACCACCACAAGACACTCACCACACTGAGCTGTGTCTCACTGACTCACAGCAAGCAAAGAAAATAGTCTTAAAGGGGGAATGCAAAAATCCGAAGCAAAAACACAGTGGAAAAACCAAAATGGGAGAAACACTGCAGCTTCCTGGCAGGACCAGACTGTCTAGTGCTTGCTGCCAGACTGTCCGGTGGCACGGCCCGAGCAGAGCCTGACACCGGACTGTCCAGTGGGTGCTGTCGGACTATCCGGTGGAACCTGATTGTCCGGTGGCCTCTACCGGACTGTCCGGTAGAGTCGCAGACAGAGGGTTTTCCAACCCAAATCAGACCAAATCTTGTCCAATCTTCACGAAATTTTGCACAGGCTATCTGGACCCTATTCCAAAGCTTTTCCCAAAAGATCAACACAAAGTCACCAGGGAATCAGCAGGAATTTCAAATCTCGTGAAATGGCAATCTTTGGGCAAGAAAGGGGAAAACACAAAAGAGGCTTGCCCGTGGCAATCCAGCAGGATTGAGATGAACTAAGTCATGATCTCCATGTCCTAGCAAGTCCAGAACATCAGCAAGGAAAGGGATTCAAGCTTGGCCAACAAAAACACCCAAAAGCCAAGGATTGAACCCAAAAACCAAAGAGAGAGAGGGACGAGAAGAACACAAGGTTGCTACACGAATTTGCTTCGATTAAGTGCCCAAGAAGGGTCTAAAGATTCAGCATACAAGCAGAAATTCGTCCCAAGCCACCACCCTCACCTTCCCTCAAGATTAGGAGGCTAAATCCTACTCTAACCTCCCTAATAATAGAGCTCAAAGCTTAAGGACGAAAATCACCAAGTGAAGACTAATCCTAGCAGCCAAGAAGCCTTCTAATGACCTGCCTTGGACCTATTTATACCCGAGTGCTATTTAGATAGTTTTGCACTTAGGTCCCTACGACTAGACAAACCTTAAGGACACAAACGAAAGATTACAGGATATTTCGGGATGGATGACCACGATGAAGTCTTGATCTTCGTAAGTTCCACGCAATCCTCGGATGTTCTCCAGGTGGCCTGTAGTCCAATCCGCGATCCACCCCCAGTTTTGAAGTCAGAAACCGAGAAACTTTAGGAAGTCTCCACCTGGGCCAGATTTGGACCATCTTCTCTGTCTTGGCGAGTCGTGGCCCAACTCACCAAGGCTTGGGTAGCTTGGGTGGCGGTTTTGAGCCGAAGCCGCCAAAGCCTCCCTCGCACGCCTTCGCGCCACGCATTTGGCTTGGAGCACCGCGGTGGCGCCCGGCATTCCCTGTCCATCGGGGCAGCCTCGCAGTCCTTCGGAGGACTTACTCCTACTGTCGCCATGCCGCTCCTCCGTGTACCGAACTCCCATGGCCGATAGATGCCGAGCATGCCTCCAGTCCTTTGGAGGACTTCCCTCTACCTCCAGTCCATCGGAGGTCTTGTGCCCAAGTCCTCTAGGTCTTGCTACTGTTGACAATCATTCATCACTCCCGAGGCAATGGAGCGAGTCCATTGGCTCTCAACTGTTTCCCCATGTAGTACTTAGCATTCTGAGGATGGGGCATGTGATTCAGCGCAACCTATTTTAGTACTTTGATCACATTCCCAGATTGACAGATTTCCTCGAGCACATCCACAAGTATGTGGAAGACTGGGTCCATGTTTTATATGCCAAACTCTACATAGGCCCAGAGCGTCAGTACATCCAGTTTATGTTTCAGGGGCAGCTAGTCAGGTTGTATAGGCAGAACGTGGCAATTTTGCTTGGGATTGAGCTCTCTGAGCATTGCCTCCACACTGACGTCTATGGAGACTCGGATCCACCTCATTTCTCAAATGAGTGGTTTGTACTCTCAGACGATGAGGTGCTTGTTTGTTTCAAGGAGCCATTTTAGGCACGGACACCAGCAACACTCACTCCCAAGGCAGATGTTATTCACCGCACGATGCGTAAGACTTTGCTGCCAAGGGAAGGCTACCGTGAGGGGATCACCACCTTGCAACAGCACCTGCTCAGAGCTTTACTTTAGAGGATCAGATTCTGCATGGTAGATTTCCTGATAGTAGAGATGGAGGATGTGATCACCGGCGGGATGGGCTCTCACCTCAGCTTTCCTTTTGCCCACTACATTTCACATATGCTAAGTCGGATTGATCATGATCCAGAGGATGAGCCGGCTCCTCGCTATAGGGTGTACTAGCGGATCATGACCACATTTCTGACATATAAGGTCCACGCACCTACGGCTCGTCAAGCTCCAGTACAGGGTCCTATGCCACCTGAGGGTCCACAGGCAAAGACTCCCCCTCGCGCTTTAGAGACACAGATAGTTCTCGAGACAGGGGGAGCCATAGGAGCAGTTGACGAGAGTGGGGATGACATGTCAGACGACGAGCGCACACCACCTCTGGCCATCCTACCTCATGATCATGAGGCAGGTGGCTCACACATGCCTCCACTACCTCCACCTCCACCGACTATTATAGCCACTCAGGTCACTACTGCTTTTGATATTGCTTCAGTGCTTTAGTTGATGATGGAGCAGCAATGCTAGGTAGATGAGAAGCTTGCACAGCAGCAAGAGCAAAGCGATCAGCGCTTCGCGATGATTCTACAGCAGTAGCAGTAAATGTAGAGAAGCAGTGACGAGCGGTTTCAGCTCTTACAGCAACAATCAACCGAGTAGCAGGTTCGTCTCCTTGACATTGTTCACATGCTTGTTGCGGGACTCCGGGCCGACACAGAGCGTCAGCTTATAGATATGCACCAGGAGTTTCAGTAAGCCCCTCATCCGTCTACAGTGCCTTCACAGCTTCCTCTGACAGACCCGAGCCTGAGCTCGTTCGCCTCCCTAGCATTGCTTACCACGTCCCCGCTTGCCTTCTCTTACTCAGCGTTGCTAGGGAGTGCGCCTAGGAAGGAGATGACACACATGCTGGTGTGCACTCTTCACTTCGACATGTCTCCGCCAACATTGCCAGATTTGCTCCCTTCCTCTGGGCTAGAGCTTCCTCCTCAAGACAGTTTGCCACAGACTTCGGGGCAACCTCCTCTCAGCGTAGTGTTCCCCAGCTCTCTCTAGTGCCTGAGTCGTCTGCACCCTCTACTCTAGAGTTTCAAACATCCACTCAGTCGACCGAGCAGAGCTTTCACTCTGCTTCTACCACTTGCTCGATGACTGACTCCACGGCTCCTACTACGATGATGACGGCCACTCTTATAGTCTCTGCCCCGCTCACTGCACCCGATGCTACATGACCTTCAGAGCTTGAGCGGGCTATTGAAGAGGCTGCTGAGGAGACTGACACCGACTCTCCATCCGACTTCCATCTTACCTCTGCCAAGGGCAGATCCACTCTTCCTGACCCTCTGAGCTCGTAGGCCCCTCTTCTTGGTGTTTGTTGTCAAAGGGGGAGAGTTATCTTTAGGGAGAGTAAGTAGAGCTAGGGGGAGTAGGAGTTAGGGGGAGCTATATGAGTTATTCTTTTGATGTATAGCTAGGAATCCCTATTTGATGCTTAGTTTGGATGTTGACTCATGGTCATAACATTTGGATATTGTGCTTGACTTGTGTTCTCATGACTATGGATCCTTTGATTGTGTTTATTTTTTTATGTTCATGTCATTTCACTTGAGCTTTGTACCTAATTGCATTTACAAGCTCTACTAGTATGTTGTCATTAATCACCAAAAAAGGGGAGATTGTGAGAAACATGAACCTAAGAGGTAGAGGTTTCGGTTATTAATGATAGTTTAATCATTTTACTAATGAGTTAATGACATGAAGGGATTATAGATTAGATCAAGCTCATTGGTTGACCAAGTGAGACCCCTAAATTCAAATCTAATCAAGGACGGCATTGGAATGGAGCTTCTAGCGTAAAGGTCAAGGATTGATAGCTCTAAGTGTCGTAAAGTCGAAAGAAGGGCACTTAGATTTATTTGCTAATTTTAGATAAGCCATACTATAAAGGGGCGCCGAGGTGAGTAGCTTGATGTGCTTCCCTCTAAGTTATTCTCGATTTCAAGTGCATCTTAGTCCTAAAGCTCAAACATTCTAAAATGTGCTAAAACACACTCACCTCTGACGTTTGAATCAAAACAAAAACCCTCAAAAAATCTCTCTAAGTCTTCAAACCAAAACGTTGCTGAAAAACAGTTTTTATAGTCCACCGGACCTTCCGGTGGTGTGCTCAGGACATTTTGGGCTGAGGGTTTGTCTAGGGTGTCCCAAGGCTTTTATAGTCCACCGGGCCATCCGGTGGCTCCGTCGGACATTCTAGACTGAGGGCGTGTTCTTGGGCTTGTGCTGCTTTTCTCACCTGGTTCACCACCGACCGTCCGGTGGCTCTTGTAGCCCATGGCGCGAAAAAGGGGATTTGAAAATATAAAGCACCAAACCATCCAGTGGCTAACCACCGGACCGTCCGGTGGGTACACAGAAAAATGTTTTCATACAGTAACGGCTAGTTTTTGGGCTAGCCTCTATATAAAGGGCTCCCCCCTCCCTCCATTTCATACCTTTGCAACCAGGAAACACTCATACACCTAAAATGGTCATTCCAACACCAAAATACACAAATCTAAGACCTTGGGGGCAAGAGACTTGAGAAAGAGAACGTCTTAAGTTGAAGTTGATTTAAGTGAAGACCAAGGCTTGTTACTCTTGGTGATCATGATCACCTAGATGGCTGCATATCATGCCTTCCATTAGCTCCCTAGAGATTGTGGGAGAGGAGGAGGAAGGTCCTTGTGAAGGTGTTGTGCACGGTTTGGAGCCCACCGTTCCAGAGTGGAGAAGGGCATCCCGAAGAGAGCACTTGATCCGCGGATCAAGGGGTTGCTTGACCTTTGCAAAGGTCACCTTGCTATCCTCTTTACCTAGTGAGGGAGAGGCCATAGCCACTTGTGAGCTACGCGTGAGCAAGGCCTTGCGAGGGGCTGTCAAACGAGGATTAGGGGGGAGTCGCGACTCCTTGATACCTCGGGAAAAAGATCGCCGTGTCATCTCTTCTCATTTACACTCCACACTTACTCTCCGCATTTACTTTGTGCCTTTACTTTCCTAGAATTACATGCTTGGCTCTAGGTTGCAAAACTTTTGTAATGTGTAGAACTCTAGATACACTTGTTTAGGCACTAGGGTGAATTGGAACTTGGTCAATAGGATTTAGTTTCAAGTTACGAAATTTGAAGTCCAATTCACCCCCCCCTCTAGACATCTTGATCCTTTCACCTGATGGTGATAAGGTCCGACATCTAGTTTGTGGTCTGCCTTTGCACAAGGTTCTAGGCGTTACCAAGATCCTCTCACCATCAGGCGATGAAACGCATTTTAAGGTATTTGATGTTATCTACTGAGCTATGTCTTTGGTTCTCTTCAGCTTTGACTCTCTCTTTGCGAGGTTTTTTGGATCATGACTTTGTGGGTTATCGGATTGAATGCAAGTGAACTTCCTGGCACTTGCCAGTTCCTTGGCTCTTCTTTAGTTTCTTGGTCCTCACACAAGTAGTCTAGCATAGCCCAATCCACCACTGAAGCTGAATATGTTGATGTCGCTAGTTGTTGCTTTGGATGAAAGACACCTTGAGAGGCTTTGGCCTAGAGTTTGGTAGGGTTCCTTTCTTTGTTGATTCCACCTCAGCTATTAGCATTGCAAATAACCGCGTCTTACATTGTAAGACTAAACACATAGACGCGAGGTTCCATTTTCTAAGATATCACTATGAGAAGGGCGACGTTGACCTGATCCATATAGAAACCCAAAACCAGCTAGCAGATATCTTTACCAAGCCTCTAGATCCCACCGCTTTTGCTCATTTGCAGTGGGGAGCTTGGTGTTTGTTTCTCTCTTTGAAGGGGGACTTCGGTTAGCTTTAGGTTTTTTATTTACTTCTTTTGCATTTTGTATCGTTGTTGCCGCTAGATTTGTCTAAGTCTAGTTGGGCCAAAATGATAGAAGAGGCCCACAATGAAGGAACCAACTTGGCAAGACTTATATCATAAGTTTGACAAAATATGGTGATAAGCATTTGCCCAAGGGCCAAGGCACAATGATGTTAAAAGCCGAATCCAAGTTGAAGCTCAGTTTATCCGCGGGACTGGTTCGGACTACAGGAAGAGGCAGCACAAAAATGGACACCTAGGCCATATACAGACACCATTTGGTGCATTTTACATGCGGATGGAAATCTAAGGAGATAAGCTTTCCAACCCAACCAGAATCAGGTCCAAACACGATCGGAGCCGATGGGAATTGCTGAAACAATGGGATGTCTAGAATTTGCAATGATTATACGACATGTTTTAGCTAATATTGGGAAGCCTCATGAGGATTTGGCCCGACGGAAGGAAGAGTCCAGATCATGTTATCTAGCCGTAGAGTCTTTGACTTATTATTGAGTTGTAATCTATTAGTTTAGGAAAGAGTTTGAGTCTATCTCTACTTAGGAATGAGTTTGCCTTGAGGGTCAAGTCTTTGGACTACAAATATGTAACCACGTGAAGCCAATCATCAATACAAACACTCTCAGTGCATCGCCACCCTTTCTTAGGGTTGTTGTATCCAAGTAAGTGCCACGTTGCCCTAGCGGACTCGTCTAGGTCATTTAGGGCAGCAACGCGTTTACCGGATCCATGGTGAACCTTGTACTGAAGTGTTTTTTATGGCAAGGTTTGCTAGTTATCTCGTGTGCTATCAATCTACTATCTTATTTGTGCTTCATGTTATATATTGGAATCATGCTACTAGGTGTGTATATTGCTCGCTCGATTGCTACAATCCACGACGTGCACTGCAACACATGCATAAGGCAACTCAAGAGATCGATACATGTCCTAGATGTCTTCTCTATTCTAGATGAATCTCTTGATGGAGATGTGCCCGTGTGGCAATTTCCGTGTTCGACTTTGAGCCGGATCGGCTCTGGTATGAGCCGATGTAGAGTCCAATCGGGACTTGACCTATTTGGTCTGGCTCAAAAGCTTGCAAATGGTCTTCAAAGTTGGAACTCAATTAGGACTCGGATATAACTTGATCCGCGAGTAATTAGAATCCGGATGGGCCTTTATGTGGCTAAAGCCCATTAGTGGAAACTATATATATGCATGAGAGGGCATGACTTAGGGAAACCATGTGTGTGTGTGAGCCATCGCAAAAAAAGTTTCTGCAAAACCCTAGCCATGCCCTAGTCCAATCTCTCAAGATCCTCCAAGTTCGTGGTGCAAGCACGCCAAAACTCGATGTCGCCTTCCCGCACATGTGGATACCGTAGAGGCGTTTTTATGACAGCTACGCTCATCAACCGACTAGTTCCAAGGGTGGTCAAGTGGTTCTTGGTCAAGGTCAGCCGGATGACTCGGCATCGGCTCTTCTTGCCACATCGACTCAGCGTGCACGACTCAGCACTCGGCTGCCTTGATCTGACACTCAGTTGCTTCGATTCCTCTTCTGCTGCACTAGACGTCTAGTGGTAACGATCTATGATCTATTGCTTCTACAAGTTCCTGTGTTTGTGCAGTAGTAGAAAAACATTTTCATGCTATGGTAGCCAACCTTGTATCCCTACATCTCTTTGGAGGTTTGCCAATCTGAGGTAGTAGATCATCTAGATCTTGCTTTACGCAGGTTTATATCTTCTTGTCATTTTGCACATACATATCTTTACCTATCTACAAGAAGGCGATTGGCTAATGAAAGACGATCCATGTGAATACCAAGAGTTGATCCATGCGATCAGGCTAGGATTTTACATTATATTTATCCGTTGTGTATATGTAGGGCGATTCATAGACCACCACATCCTCCCTGGCTAGAATGGTCAAGCCAAGTGACACGCCTAGAACTGCCTCTACCTGACCGTCCCCTACGCACCAGGGTCAATTGAGCCGCGCCACATGAGAGACATTCGCAGTAGCAGCATATCTCCTGACTCATTGGGTGTTGGCTGTTGTACGACCGCCTGCTAGTTTCTTGCGACAACAATCATAGCATGTTGCATTGCATATATTTGTTCATATGCATTTTCACACACTTGCACATGAGCTTTCACTTGTAAAATACTAGTATGTGCTTGTGATTTTGTATGTATGCTATGATTTATGCTTGACTTGACCATGAGTAGCTAGCTTTTCTGAATATCATATGTACATGTTTACTTGAGCTTAACTATTTTTCTTTTGAAGAAAATCTTAAACATGGCCACCTTGATGTTCTGCTACTAGCATGCTAGATTGGTTATATGACCTTTGATGCTCTTGCTCATCCTAGGTAGCTTTCTAATTCTTTGTGCCATGATGTGATGTTGCAATGTCAGCCTTTAAGCAATTCGTTTACGTCTTATGCTATCATGATAAAAAAATTGCTTAAATATGCTCTAAGTGATATGAATTGAAAAGATCCAGGTGGGTTTGCTTTGTCACACTGATTTTGTTCGAGGCTGCACACTCTTGGACAATTCTATGAATGACTATAACCATTGCTTTAAGCTTCTTATGTTTTTTGTTGACCTAGGCTTGGCATGGTCGATAAGAAGTGGCTTGATAGGCAAATAACCCCTGGCACCTAATTAGACCTTGCTTTGATGTGCTGAAATTTAAATGTTGAATCTAAAATTTATTTACACTTCATGCAAAGCAAGACTTGGATGCATATTGACTACTTGCAACACACTTAGATTGAGATTAGTTCACCATGTATGATCTTCAGTAACTTTGAGTTGTCCTAATCTATCATGACTAGCAGCTACATTTTTTGTGATGCTTTCTCTTACTTAAAAACTGATAGTTGCAAGTGATCTAGTACAACTATCCTCATATGCTCACATCTCTAGAACTTTTACATGCTCTGTTTACCTGAGAAGCTTTGTTTGTTGCACTCCTCTGCGCATTGCATGCATATCTTGAGGGAGAGTCTTTGTCTCAGGGGGAGCGACCCTTGGTGGACCTTGATGTGACCATTATCAACAAGAGGGAGAGATATGTGCAATTCTAGGGGAAGAGATCTAGACAAGGGGAAAAGATTTAGACAAGGGAAGAGTTTGAGAGAACATGTCAACAAGGGGAAGTTCAGTTTACACAAAGAAAGAAAGATATTTTCTAACATGCACATTCATTTGGGGAGATTGCATTTGTGAGTTGGTTTGCATTTGGGGGGGGAGTTTTGAGCCTTTGCCTCTTTCTGTGGGAACCGGTGCTTTGCCTTTGCATGACTGCATTGAGCTTCTCACCTCTTCTTGTGTCGTGTTTTGATTGGTTGCGTCGAGCAGCTTCCCTTGTCTTAGGGGACTGGTCTTTGGCTTTGCTCTTGTTCAGTTCAAGTGACCTTTTATTTTCCATTAGTTAGTTTCGGTTGCTTGGTCGAACTCTTTCTTTTTCTTTGATCTCATGTTTCTTCTTCTTTTGTTCCTAGTTCTGATTTGTGGTGTGTTGACAATGCACTCATCAAAGGGTAGATTAAGAGATCAAGGCTGATCGTCTCACTTGTGTGATGAGTGATTGTTAACAGGTGTGAGTGTGACTTTTGGCTCATGATTGGCAGGTATACGGGCATGGCGGTAGTCGGTGGCAAGGAGTGTCAGGTGAGGCCACTGGTGTCCAATTCAGTAGTTCAAGGAGTGCAAGGGCATGCACTAAGGGAGGTGACAACATGTGGTTGTGGTGTGGTTCCTAGATCGGGTAGGTGGGAGCTAGCATCGGAGTGACACGTGTCGAAGCCAGAAGGTTTGGTGGTTTGCTCCCTTAGAACCATCGAGGTGGACAGTTTGGTAGTTTGGGCCTCAAAACTACTGAGGACCATGTCGAATGTGTGGACCTGACCTTGGAGGTGCCAAGGGGCTTGGGCTTTGGACATGGGCCGACATCAAAGGCGGTTTGGCACTTTTTCCTCAAAACCTCAGCCTACTGTAGGTTCTCAGACCCCCCCCCCCCAAACTGTGGGCACTTTTCCAGTTTCCACTTAAAACCGTGAGCGCGAGGGTCGAACTACTGGACACGTGGAGGACATCGGGTGAAGACTTGGAAACCAAGAAGACCAGGACTTCATCGTGGTCGTTCGATTGTGTTTCATGTATCATTTCGGTTCAACCCTTGAAGTACCTTTTAGTTAAGTTGCAGTCTTAGGGGTCTTAGTGTAATTGTGTCCTGTTTAGGATAGAGGGTATAAATATCTAGATGGCTGGCCATTAAGGTTTGTCTCCCACACTTGCCAACCCTAGCTTAGGCACCGAAACCTACAGCCAAGTGCTTTGAAGCTATGAAGAGCCCTACATGCTAGGATTGAGTCCCATAGGTCTAGTTTCTTTGATTGAGAGGGAAGAACGATGGAAGGTAAGCTTTAGTAACCTTGTAATCCAACTTTTGTGACTAACCCAAGCAAAATTCCTCATCCAAATCGTGTGCTTGTGTGCAGCAACTTCCTCTCCCTCCTCTTTTTTTGGATCTTCGAGTTCATGTCTTGGATTTGGGGCCCTTTTGTGTTTGCCAAGGAGAAAACTTGTTTTCTTTTGGTTTTTCTACAGTGCTATGATATGGGTGGGTTGATTTTGGTAGATCGTTGCCCCCTGAATCCCCACAAGCTCACTTGGATCTTGGACTTTTGGAGGTGCTCAAGTTCTTACCTTGTTCTTGAGAGAAACCACAATTCATGGAGATCTCGAGATCTTTTTCTCACATCCTTTTGGGAACACCACCAAAAGTGCATAACAATTGTAGGTATAAAGTTTCTTCTCATTTGGACTTGGTTTGATTTGAGTTTGGATCGAGTTTGGGCAATCCACGCAATAAGCAGGGTTTCGGGGTAGATTTTGTACACAATAGACCGTTCGGTGTGAAGTATCGTTCTTCTAGAACGTTCGGTTCTCACACCGGACCATTTGGTACGTTCAAGCCGGAGTTCGCTCGGTTTGTCTACCTCCCTTTCTATTTCGATCGGCGCTACCACCAGATCGTCCTGTGCTTCCATCACCGTACCGTCTAGTGCGTTCTGTGGTGTTTCCCGTGTGGCTTAGCCCTCTAGTCTCTTGTACGTACCAGACCATCCGGTGCATACTGTGTGGGTCGCTCTTCACTGGTCTCACTGTTCTTACTCAGCTGACTTTTGTGCACACCGGACCGTCCAGTGCGTGTTGCCAGTGCTACTAGGCTCGTTTTGCGTCTTTTCTCATGGCCGTTTGTGCGAGCGCTTTCGGTAAGCTTTTTCTAGCTGAGTCCTAGGTGAGTAGCCCCATCTAGCTACATCATCTTGCTCAGTTAGAAGAGAGGGTTTTTCTAGGGTCGAATTTTAGGAGGCTCCTATTCACCCCTTCTAGTCGCCTTTTTGGTCCTTCATTTTTTGAAAGAAATTTTAGGGTTGCCTATTCACCCCACCTCTAGGCAACTTTCACCAACACACACTTCATTGCTTAAAGTTGTGGTTGTAGAGCCCCAAGCAAACGGTCCTCAGTATCCATTCTATCAGATATTGTGTCATCTGAGCAAATGAAGGCTAGGTGGGGACATACAACATGGCAAGCGGGGGTTGTCCAACGGAATTGTCTCGAGATATGGATGGCATGCAATAAATTATTATGTAGTATGAGACAAATGTCATGAACTAAATGCGTTGCGGAAATAGTGGCCATGGCCATGTCCAGAGGGTAGCTCAAAGGATGCCAATGCTCTCACCTACTCCCCCCGTCCCATAATAGGTATTGTTTTAAGATTTTAAGACACATTAGGGACAATGGGATATTACACATGCGCCCCCGATTAACAGATTAATTTTTGGATTTTCTGGTGTATGCATGCATGTAGAATAATTTCCTTTTAAAGACTATTAATCTCCTAAAACATCCCTTATTGTGGGCCAAATTTTGAATCCTAAAACATCATTTATCTCGGGACGGCGGGAGTATGTAAATTACACTATTCTGCCAACCCATCTGGTCAAAGGCATATCTGCCACCTTGATAGGCGATAGAAGTTATTTTATGTTTGGAGCAATTATATTTGTAAAAAGGTAAAATAATAGAAAAAACATCCATAGCGAACTGTTATCTAGGCTAATGGCCTAATGGGCTTCATTTCAATACCAGGCCCATCTACTCTCTGTATGTCCTGTCGACGAACGCCGAGTCTTCCCGTGACCCTAGGCGAGACCACGAGACACAGAACCGTGCGATGCCCCCTGTGCATAGACGCGGAGGCGCGATAGGTGCTCTCCGGTTCCGGTAGACAAGAGTGTACTCGACAGAGCGCTGCTGGCCTGTAATCGAGTATTGGTGCACGAAGGCGCCGTGCCGTCATGGTTACATCTCAAGTCGCGTCGACACTCTGACTCGCCGACTCCGATCGAGCGGGAGCAAGCCCACGAGCAGCTGAGGGCCTGAGGTCCGTACAATTGCTGCTTATAGTTGTTGTTTTTTACTCCTGTCATTATTTGTTTGATTAGTAGTCGCTTAACCGTTGTTCTTGTGTGTTGTTTGTATCATTAGTACTACTCCTTCCTTATCTAATCTATCCAAATTTAATAAACTATAAAAAACGAGTTAATTAAAAATATTTTTTACCTTAATTGATCTTCACCCACCTAGACTCAGCGATCTACCTAGTCCCCACGATAAAGCAAAAGTCCACAAAAAACCAACAAAAACGAGTTACAAACATCAGAACGCTGGTTCTTGCCACGTTGCCGGTCAGGTGCCGAGATTCTAACATGTTTTTTCACCGTTATTTCTATCGGGGGCATACCCACCCCACCCCAATCTATCGTCTTGAGCCCGAAGATGAGCAAAGGACCGATGTTGATGCTATCTACACAAAGGCCCAACAACGAATAAATCAAAACATGCGCCACAATCATGAATCACCAACAACGAATAAATCAAAACATGCGCCACAATCATGAATCAACAAATACAGGAGAGCCCAACTGAAAAAAGATTTGTGGTTAATACCACATCGTTTATAGATCTTTGGTTAAACCTACTCATAACTCCTGAACATACCCAAGAGCACAACAAGCTCAGTACATGGCTTCAAACCCAGCCTGAACAATTTTAGATCCTGAACAATTTCTTTCACTGCAACCGAATTTTTTTGCAAGTTCCTTCATTGCCACTGCAGTCAACTATGTATCAAGTCCATCTCACTGACGATGGGAAATTGTTCAGGATCTGAAAGTTGTGCAACAAGCAAACGGAGACCAAAACCCAGATCTGAAAGTTGAGCGGTCTAGATCGAGGAAGAACTTGAGCTCTTCCAAGAAGAACCCGATCTGAACCTGAACTTGCATCAGGAGCAGTTGGAGGCATGCCCGAGTGAAAGATAGGAGGATTACATCAGGAGCAGTTGGAGGCATGGCCGAGTGAAAGATAGGGGGACATCAAGAGGTGCAACGAATCCAAGAGTGAGAAAAAAATTTAGACCAGACCCAGCCTCTCCACCTTGCCTGCTGCCGTAGTGAGAGAGGGAGCAGGTGAGAAGCTTGCTCCTGCGGTAAGTGAGAGAGAGGGAGCAGGTGAGAGCTCTGCTGCTGCCGATGACAGTAGTGACAAGCAGCTGCTGCTACGCAGAGGGGGGCAGGGTTTAGGGTTTTTCCTTTCACACGGGAGTAACGGCGAATCTAAACTGTTTGATGGGATCGAACGGTCAGTTTTTTTTTTGGCCGAGATGGCCAAGTCGGCCGCGGGATTTTGGCTAATTTTTTCTCTTCAATATTCCACGATCACTATTATTTTAAGTTGAGTTAGTGTGCACAATTAAAAATTATTCATAGGATTTATATTAAATTTCTCCCAATTATTTTAATTATATTAATTTTACGAGCGTAATGTTTATTGAATGTTTTAAGTTTATTTTTCCAAATTATTTTTTATAATTATAATGATTTTATAAGTTTTTTTTGTTAATAATTTTTTTAGTTTGAATTTTAGATGGGATCAACTCAAAACAATTTCTAATCCACCATTAGATCAATAATCTTCAAAAGAAACCGAAATAAATCAAACAGTGGAAATCATATGCGAATGACTCAATTCCCTCAATGCTACCGAAAATTTTGGTCATTCCGCCACCGAAAATTTTGGTCATTCTTTCATTGCCATCAAAATTTTGCAATTTCCTTCACTGCAACCGAAATTTTTTGCAAGTTCCTTCATTGCCACTGCAGTCAACTATGTATCAAGTCCATCTCATTGACGATGGGAGCCCACAAACCGGCCTCCGTTATCCCCGCTCGGGCTGCGCCTCCGCGTCGGCGTCGCGCCACCGTGAGAGGACTGGGAGAGGAGGGAGCGAGGGAGAAGCCAGGCGCCCGAGGAAGAAGGAAGCAAGGCCGGGTGGGTGCTCACGTCCAAGCCAGAGCGTGGCCAGGCGAGAGCGCGGCCGGGCCCATACGGGCGAGCGGGAATGCGGCCGGGAAGGCACGCAGCTAGGCGAGCACCAAGCTACATGCGCCGTCGCTGCTCTGCCGGCCTGGCAACCTAGCCTCGTCATCGTGCTGTGAGTGCGTGTAACACTCCAAATTTTGGAACCCAAATATCCTCTCGAAACCACCCCCCCCCCATAATTCCCAACAAAATTCTATAATTCCAAATGCATTTCTGAAAAAAAATAGATAAAAGAAAAAGCTAGAACCCCTAAAACCCCCTGGCCCAGCCCACCAGACCTCCCCTTACAGCCCACCCCGCTCCCCCCCCCCCGCCTGGGCCGCTCGGGCCGAATCGGCCTGGCCCACTCCGTTCCCTCGCACACCCCTCCCTCTCGCGCTCCCTGACTAGGTGGACCTGTCAGGGCGTCCCCCACCTCGAGCCGCGCCCATCCCCTACCCTAGCGGTGCGCGTGTCCGCACCACGTGCCATGGCCGCGCTCAGCACCTACCCCGCCGCGCCCTGCCCCTACCCGGCGCTGCGACACCCCGGCACGCCGCTCACCCAGCCCCCACCCTGGCATGCCACCGCCCGAGCTGCACCACCGCCCATAAACCCCCCTCCCCCCGCCCTTCACCTCGTCGGGCCACAACCCCACCGGCCTGGGCAATCCGTCCCAGGAGCACTCCCCGCCCCTCCGGCGCGGCGACACACCACCACGGCCCCGTGCCGTTGCCGAGCACCGCGCCCCTGCTCAAGGTGAACACTCCTCCCCCTCCAGTCTCAACCCACGCCCTGAGCAGCCGAAGCTACCTCCACCCTCACGCC
The DNA here is from genome assembly GCA_030272315.1 of Paspalum vaginatum. Lineage (NCBI taxonomy): Eukaryota > Viridiplantae > Streptophyta > Magnoliopsida > Poales > Poaceae > Paspalum > Paspalum vaginatum. The sequence continues at coordinate 28,682,985 of CM059018.1, read as the reverse complement.
CCCCTTGGTCGCCGGTGTTGACGGTCGTTATTTCACGATTTCGACCGTCAGTTCCTCGGTGAATAAATGGGGTATACATAAAGTTCTGTGCATTATTTACCTAACACTGATGAATTCCACTGAGTTTTGGTGGTTTTTGGTGTATCACACGGGAGATGCTCAAATTCCATGCAAAAGTATATCATATGGAGCAAGAGAGAATTCATGCACAAAGGGCTTGAGAATGAATTACAAATGACATCACTATGAATTATCTCAAATTCCCACATGTACCAAATCATTGCAAAGATCTCATCAAGATAATCAAAATGGAGTTTTGGTTCACCCAATTTGGAGTCCGGATGCAAAAGTTATGGCCGTCGCAAGAATTGACAATGCTGGGAGGGATGGTCCATGGCCGCCCGGCCATCTACATGATCGGCCGACCATCCCCATGGTCGCCTTAACCACTTCCAAGGTCAGCCAACCTCACCCCTGGGTCGCCCGACCATTAGGAGGAACTGATGGGCCAAACCTCCAGGGTGGGCCGACCACCACCAGGGTCGGCCGACCTCGCCTCTAGGTCGCACGACCATCAGGAGGGATGATGGGCCAAACCACCAGTGTTGGCCGACCACCTCCAGGGTCAGCCGACCACTACAAAGGTTGGCCGACGTCGCCCCTGGGTCGCCCGACCATCAGGAGGGATGGGCAGCCCACCAGGCAGCCCAGGCCCAGGAGGCATGGTCGCCCAACCATAGCCCATGGCCGCTCGACCCTACCACGTCACCAATCTTGGACCTGCAAGCAAAGAAACACAAAGCACGTCGAATACAACCGTTGCATCAATATCTAATGCATCCAAGCATCGGAAGGCCATCATACTAAGGATTGATGACAGTCAGCAATCCAAGGGGAACAACATGCAGCCAATCAGGTGGCCACCTGACCATTCACCTTGGTCGACCGACCCTGTACTGACCTCGTTTTGCACCTGTATCAACTGCTCCAACCGCCAACTGACTTGGAGAATCATTCTCAGTCGTCGGATGCACTAAGTCGGTAAATGATGCGGTCGGCCGACCTAGGTGACTTAACCGTTTTACATGCAAACTAACTTGGGCAACCACCAACCGACATCAGGAGTCAAGATCAGCCGTTGGATGACCAAAGGCGGTTCATCGGATGGTCGCCCGACAACCCCAAAGGTCGGTCATCCTCCCTCAGGGTCGGCCGACCACCCACAACAGACCTTGCCACTCCTCTAAATAGAGGGGCACTCCCCCACTCCAAAAATGTACCATTCACCATATGAAATCTCTCTTTCTCCCTCTAGGAGGTGCCCCACGGGAGGTGCCTCCACTCTAAAAGTAGTGTTTGGTTAGGAGTTAGTGGTAGGGCTTCGTCGTTCCGGAGCCGTCTTCAGGAGTTCGGTATGAGTTCTTCTTGTATCTTTATTTTCCTGTAAGACTTGAGATATTTAATGCATTATCTTTCTTTACTTTTGTGAGCATTTACTTTACTCTTGCTTTTGGTATTATTCATGCCTTATCACAGTAATGTCTTTTAGACTATAGTTAGAGTTTCTCTGATAGGTAATGAATATTTAGTTTCTCATGCTTATAGATTCCTCGTATGCTCTTTATAGCATTTGACTATACGGTTGTGTATACTTCTACCTGATAGCCTCAGTAGAAGTAGTGCCTGCAAACGTAGACGTGGTGTCTACAATTGTGGTCACCTTGGTTTCGCAAGTGATTAGACCCCACGCAGTTTTGGGTAGTCGGTGTGCATGTAGACTAGGCACACCCGGCTTTGGTAGGTCCTCCTGGTGACAGCGGGAGTGTACCATGTGTAGTCCACCCCTATCATTCGGGTCGCTTGTAGCCGCATAGCTGAGTTACTGCGACACCCACCTTTCTCGTCTAGGTTACCAGCACTCTGGTGCCCGGAAGTGGTTAGCAGGCTCGGTGGCGAAGTAAGTTTCCTAGACAACAAGATAATCATTACCTCCGTTAGAGCAACATGTTTGGTCTAGCTTAGTCTGTCTGGTTCACCTTAGTATAGAAAGTCCTCATCAGGAATCTGAGCTCTCACCTCGTTGTCCTCCTAGCTTTACCTGCTTTTTTGCCAACGGTGCTTGGCGTGTATCTCATGGTGCTTGGTGTCCATCGTTCTTAGCTATTGAGTGACGTGAATGAGTAGTAACAACTGGATGAATGATAGTTTGACATCTCTATCTCAATGCTTCCCTGTGGATAAATACGATACCTTAGAATACTTCCGGGTGAAAGGCTACAACGGTCTGCGTGCCCTTACGGAATAAAATCCGGTAGGCTAAGAGGCGCCAATAAGCTTTTCTGGCGCCATTGCCGGGGAAGCGCCGAGTTAGAATATCATTCTATTGTTCATCCTTTTGTTGTTGCTCTTTCATTTTATTTGAAAATTCAAAAAAAATATAAAACAAAAAAATCCATTTTCTTCGATGATGCTCTATCCGTTGTGTAATTCTTGATCATGTGTGATTCTTGAAACTGTTTTTCATGCTATCCAAAGTCATGGGATGCCAAAATTTTCATGATATTTTATCGGAACATAGCTTGGGCTAGATCCTAACGCGTGCCCAGAGGCTAATTTCCAAATTAAGCGTGGTGCTAAGGTTGGAATTAGTCGCTTTCTATCAAACTAGATGCAATGTTGAGTTTGGTAGATAAGCTATGGTTGGTCTTTGGTAGTGATGTTCTGTTGCTAGTTCATGAGCCGCAATTCTTGAACTAGCTGGATCTCTCAAGTTTCAATGGAGACACAAAATCCCGGTGATGTTTCAAAAATGTACCCGTTTTTTTAGACCGTGGATTTGAGCAAAAGTTGAAGAGATGGAAGTCATGGTTTAGCAACATGGTTTGTGCTATGTTTTGATTGAGAATATTTTGCTAGCACTCAGTCAACAACGGGCCCGGTGGTCGATACTTTTTATTGGACCCTTGTATTTGTTGTACACTAACCTGTTGCAGGAGGCATTCAATCCCCACACGAGAGGAGAGGCCTTGTGGCCGACATTCTCGTGCTCAACCTCTTATGGATTATCTAGTACCTTTTTTGGAAATGACAGCATCGTGATATGGGTATCAAAGTAAATGGTGATGATGAGCAATGGAGAAATCTTGACAATTTCCGCACTACAAGAACACACCATACCAGTAACATTCAAGGGCATATCACATTATGCTATCGTCCGTGCTTAAATTTCTAAGCTAGTAGACCACTGGTCTACTGCCCCACGGGAAAGTTGTGTGCCCGATGGAGTTGTGGTATAGATCCCAAAAGCGGCCGGTATAGACATCTCTCATTGCGGGAGAGCTCCATCTTAAGCACCACAAAGGCAAACACAAATCAATATCCACAAGCATGGTGGGAACATCGATGCCATGATGTGCAGTCAATGGCTATGTGGCACATGGACAGACAATGACTGGTGGCACATGTCATGGACGACAAGTACAAAGCCCAGGAAGGCAAATTAAACATGATAGGGAGCAAGTTTGGAATCGGCATTCACAGCAGAATCCAAGCTTGGCGAAGAAAAATTGTCTGGCATTTGACAAGCAAGTTTGTGGCAATGAGAAGCAACCAAAATTTCCATGCCAATGAAGCAGAGCTTAAAGGAATGTCCGCTACATTGACATTCCATTGACCAACCATGGAACAAGAACCCGATGTACCTGTCATCAGTTGAGATGGAAAATTAGCATCAAGACTTCCTTTGTCATGAAGGAAGAATGAAAAGGCCATCACAAAGGAACCATTCTCAACATTTGTGGGTCTCTCGTTACACCATGATTGGACAACACCCTCCACTGGAATCAAAATGAAGGACAAGGTGGAACACGAAAACTTCAAACAAAAGGGTTGTTTCATCACACCACAAGAATCAAGCTTGGGGGAGGATACACCAAGTAATATCACACATCCTTCAACCCAACCCCTGAGAGGAAGGACCTCGATATTCAACCTACAATAGTGGTTGATCGCTGCAAGACATTGACCATGCTCTGCATCACTTGGGAAGTGAACATAAAGGCCATCTCTCATCCTGAGAGTACTTCTCCAACACAACAAGACCAGATGTCTCTATAGTAAGAGGTTGCAACTAGCATAAGATATATGTAGAGACATCACCCAAGTATGGAGGAACGCTACGAGTGAGCATTCCTTAATTCCCTTCCCCTGACTGGACATACAACAAGACAAAGCGATTTATCAGAGGTCAGGTTGATCTACTCTACTCATGAATCAATATGCCAATGAGCCACCTACGACATCAAAACATGGCGCAACATGAGTCAACACGCCAATGAGCCACCTACGACATCACAAGTATGGCGAACAACCATCAACTAGGGTTGGTGGCAAACTGCCAAGGATGCAAAGGAGTCAACTCCAACAAACATAAGCCTCTATCGTTCCACTCAGTCTGTTTGGGAATAAACAGCTGGCCGTGACCGAGATTGTGTCACCTGGGAGGATGTTAGACTTAAGGAAAACATGATGTTGGAGTGGGAGACCCAGTAAGAGACATTCACCCACGGGAGTAGTATCATCAGATCAGATGTGTCTAATCAGAGCACCCAAGACTTTGCGAACGGTCCAAACAGCAGTACGAGAGAAACAACTGCTCATCAAACTGTCATTTCAGAAATAGAGGAGGCAAAACAAGAGTAGAAAGATAAGGGAATTTGCCTAACGCAGGTGAGCAACACAAGCAGCATCGTCGTCACCCAGGGAGCAAGCAAGCTGGCGGGAGGCAATGCCAGGTAATATCGAAGCTCAGTTTCTTGGCAAACACTTGCAAGAACTAAGCTTGGGGGAAGATCACCTGGTGAGTACCCCGAATGCTTTGTATTCAATTGAAATATCTTAATCCTGAAAATTGCCATGACACCAAAAATATTTCCTTCTTGTTATCCCAAATAAAAGAAAAGTTATAAAAATTTGCATAATTCAAAAACTACAAAAAGATTTGCTTTTACCATTAATAAACTAACTCCTATAATGCTAGAACTTTGTCTATACCCATGCTTAAAGGAAATGATAAATAGTTGCTCTGTTAGTTACTTGTAAGTATTTTGTATACAACTTGACACTCTCCTAAAAATTTGAACTTATTGGCATCTGTCGTGATTCTACCTTTAATCTTTAACCTTGTGGGAGCAAGTGCTTTTAAACCAAGTCTAAGTTGTTATGAGATGTGATATAATCGAAGTTTGAGTTAAACCCATCTTGATCCTAGTAAGGTGAATTCTCAGAGTTTTATTTTTGAAAATTAAAATGAGAAAGTTCCTCAGTGGTTTGAATACCTATCCAGAGCCAAATGCTTTACATGCTAAACCTCTACATATGCTACCTATTGTTATGTTGAGTTTTGTCAAATTTTGAGTTCTTATGAAGTAGTGACACTTCATGTCCCGATCAAAATCCCTTACATTCACCTCCATTTGCTAGCCTTTCTTTGTCTGGTAATGCTTAAATCTACACTGGATTCAAGCATCCACCTTCACCATACATTTCTCCACTATTTCCATCATCCACCTACCTATCCACAAATGTGGTCTCCAAATAAATACTCCAGTCATATTTTAGCAATACCCCCAAAGTTCTCATACAAGAAGGAGACATGGAGCTATCGAAAAAAAAGAAAGAAGAGAACAAGAAGGAAAAAAAGAAGAAGAAAGAGAAAAGAAAATGATAGCTCCATGTAGTCAAAAGCTTCAAAGTTTCAAGAGGGGATTCATCAAATAAGGAGTTTTCATCCATAGACCATATCCATCCACAAAACAAACCCCATTCTCCTTTGATCGGGATAAGAAGTATCACAAGCTTCACTTGGACCAATCTTTGACTCAACAAAATACATGACATAGGTAAGCTAAACTTTATCCCTACCTTGAGCCCCATATAAGCCTTTTAGTTGATAGGGAAAAGTTTGGCCTATGGCCTGGTGAGGAAAATTCAAAACCACTTGAGTGATCAAGGGTACCATTTGAGGAACTTAGCGCTTTCTTTTCAAAAAATTTCAAAACCCTCCGAGCAAGAAACCAGAAAGGAGATAGAATTCGATGATACTCTACTAAGATTGTTCCATCTCTCAACCGCCGAAGACAAGGTAAGAAAAGCCAGAAGCCCCACAGGTATGGATAAAAAGGTTGGGTACACTTATGCTAGTTCGTCCAATCATAAAGGTATAGTGTTGGTTTGTACACTTAATACTTCTAGGACATTGGCATTGATGCAACCCTTGATCCGCTGAGCCTCAATCTTAAGCTTTGCACGAGGACGAGCAAAAGTTCAAGCTTGGGGGGTGTTGACGGTCGTTATTTCACAGTTTTGACCGTGAGTTCCTCGGTGAATAAACGGGGTATACATAAAGTTCTATGCATTATTTACCTAACACTGACGAATTCCATGAGTTTTGGTGGTTTTCGGTGTATCACAGGGAGATGGTCAAATTCCATGCAAAAGTATATCATATGGAGCAAGAGAGAATTCATTCACAAAGGGCTTGAGAATGAATTACAAATGACATCACTATGAAGTATCTCAAATGCCCACATGGACCAAATCATTGCAAAGATCTCATCGAGATAATCAAAATGGAGTTTTGGTTGACCCAATTTGGAGTCCGGATGCAAAAGTTATGGCTGTCGCAAGAATTGACAATGCTAGGAGGGATGGTCCATGGCCGCCTAGCCATCTACATGCTCGGCCAGCCATCCCCATGGTCGCCCGACCACTTCCAAGGACCGGCCGACCTCACCCCTGGGTCGGCCGACCATTAGGAGGGATGATGGGCCAAACCTCTAGGCTTGGCCGACCACCTCCAAGGTCGGCCTACCACTTCCAAGGTTGGTCGACCTCACCCTTGGGTCGCCCGACCATCAGGAGGGATGATGGGCCAAACCTCCTAGGGTCGGCCGACCACCTCTAGGGTCGGCCGACCACTTCAAAGGTCGGCCGACGTCGCCCCTGGGTCGCCGACCATCAGGAGGGATGGCCAGCCCACCAGGCAGCCCAGGCCCAGGAGGCATGGTCGCCCGACCATAGCCCATGGCCGCCCGACCCTACCACGTCACCAATCTTTGACCTGCATGCAAAGAAACACAAAGCACGTCGAATACAACCATTGGATCAATATCTAAAGCATCCAAGCATCGGAAGGCCATCATACAAAGGATTGATGACGTCAGCAATCCGAGGGGAACAACATGCAGCCAATCAGGTAGCCACCCGACCATTCACCATGGTCGGCCGACCCTGCACCGACCTCGTTTTGCACGTGTATCAACTACTCCAACCGCCAACCGACTTGGAGAATCATTCTCAGTCGTCGGATGCACTAAGTTGGTAAATCATGCGGTCGGCCGACCATGTGACTTGGTCGGCCGACCATGTGACTTAACCGTTTTACATGCAAACTAACTTGGGCAACCACCAACTGACATCAGGAGTCAAGATCGGCCATTGGATGACCAAAGGCGGTTCATCGGACGGTCGCCCGACCACCCCAAAGGTCGGTCGACCTCCCTCAGGGTCGGCCAGCCACCGCCTTGGTCGGCCGACCACCCACAACCGACCTTGCAACTCCTATAAATAGAGGGGCACTCCCCCACTCCAAAAATGTACCATTCACCATGTGAAATCTCTCTTTCTCCCTCTAGGAGGTGCCCCACGGGAGGTGCCTCCACTCTAAAAGTAGTGTTTGGTTAGGAGTTAGAGGTAGGGCTCCATCGTTCCGGAGCCGTCTTCAGGAGTTCGGTATGAGTTCTTCTTGTATCTTTATTTTCCTATAAGACTTGAGATACTTAATGCATTATCTTTCTTTACTTTTGTGAGCATTTACTTTAGCTTTCAGTATTATTCATGCCTTAGCATAGTAATGTCTTTTAGACTATAGTTAGAGTTGCTCTGACAGGTAATGAATATTTACTTTGTCATGCTTATAGATTCCTCGTATGCTCTTTATAGCATTTGACTATACGATTGTGTATACTTCTACCGGATAGCCTCAGTAGAAGTAGTGCCTGCAAACGTAGACGTGGTGTCTACAATTGTGGTCACCTTGGTTTCGCAAGTGATTAGACCCCATGCAGTTTTGGGTAGTCGATGTGCATGTAGACTAGGCGCACCCAGCTTTGGTAGGTCCTCCTAGTGATAGCGGGAGTGTACCCTGTGTAGTCCACCCCTGTCGTTCGGGTCACTTCTAGCCGCATAGCTGAGTTACTATGACACCCGCCTTTCTCGTCTAGGTTATCAGCACTCTGGTGCCCGAAAGTGGTTAGCAGGCTCGGTGGCAAAGTAAGTATCCTAGATAACTAGATAATCCTTACCTTCATCAGAGCAACATGTTTGGTCTAGCTTAGTCTGTTTGGCTCACCTTAGTATAGAAAGTCCTCATCAGGAATTTGAGCTCTCACCTCGTTGTCCTCCAAGCTTTACCTGCTTTTTTGCCAACGGTGCTTGGCGTGTATCTCGAATTGCTTGGTGTCAATCGTTCTTAGCTATCGATTGACGTGAATGAGTAGCGACAACTGGATGAATGATAGTTTGACATCTCTATCTCAATGCTTCCCTGTGGATAAATACGATACCTTGGAATACTCCCGGGTGAAAGGCTATAGCGGTCTCCGTGATCTTGCGGAGTAAAATCCGGTAGGCTAAGAGCCGCCAACAGCCGGCAACCCCCCTCATCGGGAAGCTTCGGCGATCCGCTGCTCCCCCTCTCCCCCTGCCTCGACCAGAGCACCGCCGTGACGGAGCGCCATCCCCCCACCCCCGTCCGCGCCCAGCCACTGGCAGGGGAGGGGGGTGGCGCTAAGCGGCGCCTTGGGCCAGCCCGATTGCTACGCCACGCCCGCTTGCAAGCCGTGGGCTGTGTCCCAGGATTCGGCCCATCAAGCACTGAGACCCTTTTTCAATTATTTAAATCTTTTCTTTCAATAAAAATCCATAACTTTCCACCCTAACTCCGTTGTAGGTGATTCTTGTACCCAAATTCTCCTAAAAATTCCCTCTACCCAACCCACCTCTTCTAAGGTATTTTGAGATTGAATGATTGCATTTATTGCTTGTTTATTGTTTGTGCATGATAGACGCTGAACCGGAGGAACTCCAGGAGCCAGAGCCGACCATTGCGGACCAGGAAGCCGACGACCCTAGTGTCGACCTCCACTGCAATGAGGACCTAGACGATAGCAAGTCCACTGGAACCCTTACTTGATGCATCAAATACCTAGATTTGCAAAACAAATATAATGGCCCGTGCAATCAACTAAAAACCTGCATATCTTTGCTTGCTAAGGAGGAACCCTGGTAGGATAGCCATCCAAACCTATTTAGAAGTAGTGCGCATAGGAGGGATTGCTCATCCAACAATATGAACTAAAAAGTTGGTAAGAATGAATGTGGGTTAGCGAGAAGATGTGGTTAAGATTGTTGGGGGTTGGTTCTCGAAATAAAATGGGGAAGAACCCTGGCAACCGACTTGGTTGGAATACGGCTACACGCCGAAACAGCCATAAGAGCAGGGTTGAACGGGTAACTTAGCTACCCGCGGTTACCCTATGTCCCGAGATTCGTGGGGAAGACCGGGTACGTGGATGCTCGTGGTGTCGAGTAAAAGAAATGGTACGGTGGTGGGTTCAACCCAAGCTTTCTGTAAGGACCGCTATGATTTTCATCTTGCCTAGCTCTTTTCATACAACCACTCACTCTGTATGAGGCGGTGGCCAGACCCTGAGGTGGAGTAGATAGCCTAGTAGCTTCTGTGTTGGCGCACAAGGGGCTAGGGGATGTGTGGTGTGCCAACTGGAGTACCGTGGGGTGCTGGAGTGGCTCGGATGCCCGAACCCCTAAAGTTCTGCTAGGCGATGAAACAAAGGTAAAAGGTTTGGTTTGGAATTCAGACGCTTATTTGGTCGTAAGCGTCACTGAGTCCAACTTGTGGGAATTAGTACAACCTCTGATCAGAGAAAATCTATTCGAATAGTCCGTGTCCACTAGTATGGATGGGTTATGGCTTGGTTCTTCATCTAGTATGTTTCTTACAAAAACTCAAATTGGATGGTTGGGGATTTTGATACCTGGATGGGGCGATGGCATGAATTGGATAAGTTGGGCCGCTCGGACCGGCAAGTCCAGCGGTATCCTCCTTTATGTTAAAAGTTGATTTTCTATAATAACAAGTGGACCACTAAAATGAACCCACATTGTCTTTCTGCAAATCTAAGCTCCAGATATCGCCTTGCATCTAGAGATAGGTACCCCCCACTCAACAGGAGGAAGGTGGGCTTGCGGAGTACTTAAAAGTACTTACCCTTGTTTTGTTGATAATTTTAGAGATAGCTCCGATGAACTGTTCGAAGCACTCTTCGGCTAGGTCATGATCCTTCTTCCCAACTAGCCTATGACATTGAGCCCTGAAGGATTTTCTTCCGCTGTATCTTACTTTCTTGCAACGATCTTGTAATGGTTTGTACTCGTTAAGTTTGACTCTATGCTATCTGAAATAAATGTGTTGCTAGACCCTGGGACTAGCATTTGTATCACATTTGAGCTCTCATGAATTTGGGGGCGCTTCAGTGCGGAGCTCCACCGCATGCCGTCCCATGCGCGCTTCCCTTGCTCCGCCGTGTCTCGTCGCCGCACCGCACGCCGCCTCGAGCTCGTCGGTGCCACCCCGCCCGGCTTCGTCGCTAGGCCGCGAGTGCGGTGCTCCATTGCACGCTGGTCCGCGCGCACCTCCGCCACTCCACCCAGCCTCATCGCCGCATCGCGAGCACGGAGCTCCACCGCATGCCGTCTCACACGCGCGCCGCTGCTGCTCTGCCCGGCCTAGTCGCCGCGCCACAGCGCTCCAAGCTCCGCCACACCCCCGCCCGTGCGCTGTGGTCTCGCTGCCGCTGCCCCGGCCACACGCGCTGCAGTTTGCTTCGCTGTCTGCACCGGCCCACCACCGCCCGCAAGTGCCGGCCTCGCCGCTGCTTCACCTACCGCCCTGCCGCTCGCGCGCCTAGAGCCGCGCCTCCTCTCGGCCCGAGCAGGGATAACGGAGGAAGGCCCTCGGCAGTTTGGCCAAAATCTTCCCCTAGTGGAGACGGCGGGGTAGCTCCGCGAGAAGGACTTGGAAGACCCCAACGACCTTATCCATCCTCTACCCTTGCGTGGGCGAGGCCGTAGTCCGTGGAGGACTACGCAAGAGATAGGCTCAGGTGGGTGTCTACCGAGGGATATCTGGAGACCCGACCGTTGTTGCTTGGCTTCCACGGAAGTCACTTTGCCATCCTCCACCCTTGCGTGGGCGAGGCCATATTCCTTTGAGGACTACGCGAGAGCAAAGGCCTACGAGGGCACTAAATGAGGAGTAGGGGGTAGAGGCACGTTGGCCTCTCCGAACCTCAGGAAAAAACCTCCGCGTCTCCTCCGTGTGCCATCACCGACATCGTCATCGGGAGTTTGAATTCTCTATCTCATCTCTTTAGCTTCCGCATTTATATTCTTGCTATTATGTGATTACTTTCCTAGACTAGCTTGATTGGTTAGTTTCTAGGTGGAACTAGGTTGCAAGACTTGGCCACAGTAGATTTAGCAACACTTAGCAAAACCTTAGTGCACATAGCTAGATTTATCTTGCATAGGTTTTGCTTAGTAGTTGTAGTTTTTATAGAGCCTTAGTTTTTAGAAATCCTAATTCACCCCCCTCTTAGGCATCGGTCCGATCCTTCATGCCTACAGGAAGATTCTTCTCCGAACACATTTTCCTCTAGCTATATGTTCTAGTAGCGATAAGAAGGCAAACCGTCACTAGAACAGTGGTCAATGATAAGACCGACCATGTCGTATCTTGCAGATGGTGGTGGGCAGCATCGATAGTACCTAGGTGGTGACTGCGGTGGTGCTGGCGATGGAGTATTTTTGTGCTGGGGCCCTAGGGCATTAGGCAATGGAATTACATGTAGTCGATAATGGCAACACTGGCAATGGTTCCTCTTCCTTGAGGTGTTTGTTGCGGTTGCCTCCTGCAATAATCCTCGCCGAGAGATTAGGGCTTCCTAGTGAAAATTCTAAGTTATGCAGCCATAGGGACGGTGGTGACATCTTTGACATTATATCCTCCTTGAAGGTTTTGCCTTGAGGTCAACCAACCTAGTGTTGACGATGTCGTTCTCTACCATGGTACACTGTTACCATCAACGATTGCCTTCTTGTGACCATGGTTTTGAAAGTTAGGCACTCACGGCTAGTTATGGGTGATTGATGCAGATAGATTGGCAACTATGACTATATTATATTGGTCATCGTATTTTCAAGGAAGTTGGTAATTGTGTTAGGTGTTATTCTCTAAGCAAGTTGCTAGTGGAGATCATTTGTGGGTTACTTGTGTTCTATGTTGTTGTACCATTTGAGTTGTGAGTGCAGTTAGTGGTTCATGAAGGATATAGGGGGGGAGGGTTATTGTATATTTCCCTAGTTAAAACTATAAAGAGAGTTCTTTAGTTGAGTTGCATACTTTTGCATGAACAAGTAGCGGTAGAGTTTCTAGTTGGTATGCATTTTAGCAAAGTTGTCAAGGAAATGTGTCATATACCATTAGCAGCTCTCACAACACTAACTCAAACAAGCATCACAATAAGCAATAGTCCATGAATCCAGTATATATAGGAATAGAGTATGGGAATAGGCAGCTAGCACGGGACTAGAAGTAGGGTACAACTAGGGATCTAGGTAGAGGGAAGGGAAGAAGACCTGACTGCTTGAGGAGGAAGAAGACCTGCAGGAGACGAGGAAGAAGAGCTTACATTGGGATTGTTCTGTTTTTCTCAATATTGGTTGCCCTCTCTTACTATTTGTATTGGCCACCATGTCTTGATTAGGCCTTGGACAAACACCTCCTAGTTGTGTGGTGTTTTGGATCCATGTTTCAACTACAAGAACTAGGTTGTCACATGTTTATTGATATTCTCCTATTAAATTTGTTGTAAAGCTTTTGTCACCAATTCAAAAAAAAAATGAAGAGGTAATATGAGAAGAACACAAATATAGGAGGCTGCAACTTCAACACTTGAACTGTCATCGTAAGGTATTATACTATTCTCAATCTCAAAAACAGCAAAGATGCTAAGTTATCCTTCTTGCGGGTTGGCTTGGTTTAGGTTGTAAGAAATCTATTATTAGCCTATATATCTTTAGTAGTCTACTCTTTCCACTCTTTATTTCAAACTCCACACCTAGTGTTACTATAGCATAGATTTTGGACACGCATGGCCATTTGCACTGCTTTGCTGCGATAGCCTAAGCAAGCCAACAATACTATTCAAGATATGTATGTAGTCTCCACAAAGATATGGATCTACAATAATCTCCCGAATGAAAAGCCAAGAGAAAGCTCGAGTTTAAATAGATACCACTGCAGCTGTGTACCACAAATTAAACCTTGGGAGCATGACAGCATGGGATTTGTTTTGCTTTACAATCCATGTGCAATGTTTATAGAAAGACGCAAGGAGTGATAAGATCGATAGGTACTAATGATAGCAATCTTCCTTACAAAATTTCGTTCCGTGCAAAACCATAATAATGAATCTGCTTATTATGGTTCGTCTCCAAGGTTATATAATAAATCAGAAATGAAATAAGTGACACATAATTTAACACTAGTCGCCGATCAACACCCACCTTATTTCCCAAATCTGTACAACTTATACTAGACTAAAGATGCATTCAAATAATAATTATGCATTAAATACTGGATATATAGTACCGTGTTCATTTCTGGTAGTATTTTAGATATCGCCTACCCAGTTAATGAACAATTAAAAAAATACTTTCATTTAGAAAATATGAGCAAGCGAAGTGGAGATCGAACCGTGTGTATTTAAAAGCCCCTACTTGTTTCTACTTCCTTCATGCTTTCTTAACCACCACCTCGCTAATTTTATTTTGTGCAAAAAAAAAAGCATAGCAGGAACACCACAAAGAACATTTAGATTCTGAAAACTCCCTTTCTTCAAATATTGATCTCAAATAAGCGAACATTGACATGCATCATATTCAAGATTGTTTATTTTGTTTATATTAATCAGTATTGCTTTAAAAAACAGGTTTGGAGTTCTTTAATTTGCCATGGTGCTTTACTAGCTTACTTAAAATAGTACAATGTTAGTACACTCCAAGTGCATGCCTTACAAATTGGTTGATTATTATTGCATATACGTAATCAAAAGGTAAAAGAACCAACTGGGGGCGGAACTGGCCCAAAAAATCAAGGTACATGTCTTTAAATTTTGGCCCTATAAAGCCTGAACCTAGGTTTTTTAGGTGGCCCAGAGGCCCAAGGCTACACCGTACACAGATGCCTCCGCTTGAAGCCTTGAACTTGAACCAGCGCCCACCAAGCCGCGGCCTTCCCTCACGTAGTCACGTGCGTCCTGTGCTCTCCCAACGGAGGCCGGCGGCGCGAGTCAGCGGCCGCCTTGGGCACGCCGCAAGGAGCACAGAAGCAGGGGCCGCGTGCACTCTAGGCGGGGTGTGGCCGCGCGCTAGCGGCAGCTGCCAGGGGGCCGAGCGGCAGAGCGCGCAGCAGCGGCGACCAGCGGCTGGACGTGCGGCGGTAGCATAGCATCTAGCACGCGGCTGCGCGACGCAGTCACGCGGCTGCATGCGCCAAACGACAAGGCAAGCCCAGCCGAGGCACAGGCAGCAAGACAGGTACATGGGTACTAATTTCCTTCCTTAGATTCCTCACAAACACGAAGTCAATGGTTCTAATTTATAATTCCGCGAAACTGCAAATTGGTTATGTTTTCAATTTTTATTTTTTTCTGGCTGACTGTATTTTCGTTTAGCTTCCCTCATTTATTCGAAATATCTAATTTGCATATGTGGGTTCAAGCTCACGTGCTAATGTTGATGAATACACTGAATATTAAGTTCGTTATATAGTTAAGAAATAGCGTATTTTGCCCTTTGCTTCTATCAACTACTGCTATGTGTTGTGGTATAGATTGTTTATACTACTCCTATTTTATAGTGGCCCTAGCGCTAAAATTCACCAGCTCCGCGCGCCATTGGGGCCCTATGCAAGTACACTAGGCGTGCCTGAGAGCCACACATGTGCTTTTTCCACAGTCTGAGCCAAGCACGGGAGTTAGACATAATGGACAAAACAAAAAAGAAACTATTTGATTGTTTTATTTTATGTGGATCCTAACTATATCTTATGCAATGATTTGTCACCAAAACATAAACTAATTTGCACTTATTATCTCCATAATGTTAGCATGAGCACTACACTAGTTACATATTTGATTGTGAAGTACATTTTGCCCCCTTAAACTTGTCGTGCACCTTAACAATCTTCCTGAACTAAAAAACTAGATATCTTACACCCTCATTTTTAAGGGTTTACTTGGTTCAATGTCAAAACTGACCATGCCAACATTTTGGCAAGTCAAATTAGCTAGGCAAAATTTTGGCATAGCCACTTTTGGTACCAAACCAAGTAGGCCAAAAATTGGGACAAACTAGCCCCTGCAGCACCTAAATTGGCTTTAATGCTGGTTTTCAATTTTTTTAGTTTAAAAACAAATCCAATAAAACCACATACTTTTTTAAAACCAAGAACAATATCTCCATATCTTTAAAGAAATAGAGATATATTGAGACATGAGAAACCTAAACAAAATATTTACAATTCAAGAAATGATTTGCGCCATAACCTGTCTCCGTAATGTTAGCATGAGCACTACACTAGCTAATAAATATTTGAGAGTGAAGTGCATTTTGCCCCCTTAAACTTGTCATGTACTTTGAAAATCCTCCTGAACTCAAAAACTAGATATCTTATACCCTTAAGTTTTAAAATTGGACAAACTAGCCCCCTGCAACACCTAAATTGGCTTTAATGGTAGATTTCAATTTTTTAGTATAAAAAAAGTCCAATAAAACCACGTAAGATTTTTAAACCAGGAAAAATATCTCCATGTCTATAAAGAAAAGGAGATATATTGAGACATAAGAAACCTAAACAAAATATTTACAACTCATGAAACAAAATCACTTGTTTAGACGCTTATAGATATTTTTTCAAAAAACTTTATGTGGTGTTTATCTGATTTATTTTTTGATTGAAAAAGGCTCAAAACCACTTTTAGCCACTGAAGGGCATAGTTTATCCAGTTTTGGAAGTTAGAGAGTCTAAGATGTCTGGTTTTTAGTTTAGGAGATTTTTCAGACTTCGTGAATATTTCTGGGGGATTAAATGAACTTCACACTAAATGTAGTGGGTTTTGAGCCCTTTTTATGTTAGTACATATTTTGCACCGTTCTCACAAAATCAAAAGTGAGTGATGATTTAGCTTTGTTTAATCATTTTTCCCTAGGATTTGTTCGGCTCTGATTCTCACGTACCTTTTCTTTTATGGGTAAAATGTCTAAGAATGAGTTTTTTCTTCAATTATACGGTGGAATTCGTGTACATACATGGTTTCACTTAGCTAACCTCTTATTGTGCTCCTATTATTATGGGTTCACCTAGCTTACCATTATTGCGCCCCTATTTGCAGGAAAACAAATCCAAACTGCCTCTCTCTCTCTCTGCCTTTATGACCATAATATAAGGACGAGGAAATTTCTCAAGCAGCATGATCGCTCAGAGGATTCGGATCTTCTTCTCCGACCCTGATGCAACAGATTCTGACTCCGGCGACGATACGACTTCTAATAATGTTTGTGGTAGAACAGAGATCATAATCTTGCATAGCAACAGTGTCACGATCACTAAAAAGAAGCGTACTGCTGGCTGTACTTCTCAAGAAGCAATAGGATCGTCGGCCTTGGCTGCGTGCAGCAACAAGCGCAGCGTCACTTCGACCTCCACGAAGCAGTACCATGGCGTGTACGAGCGCCAGCCCGATCGGTGGGCGGCGGAGTTCCGGAGCTATAGACTCAAGGTCCGGCATTGGGTCGGCACGTTTGGCACCGAGGAGGAGGCCAAGGCCGCCTACGATGACTTCAAGAAGCAATTCTTCTCGTCGCCACATTGTGTGCGGCGGCCGGTGTTGAAGTGTGGCGGCAAAGCAGGTGACGTTCACAGAGTGTCGCATCCACCGGCCGATGAGAAGCGACAGATTGTACTGGCTTTGGCGGCGACTAAGGTACTGACGTCGTCTGCGAGTGCCATGGCAGTGCCCGTCCCGTCTGCGCCTGGTATCTCGTCCTTTCCCCCGGCGGCGGCGGCCGAGCCACTAACGCCACCGACCCCGTTCCAGGACATGCAACTGCACGATGATCCACCGCCGTCGCGTCTTCATTCGTTCTGGGCAGAGCCCACCGACGAGGATCTTGTGGGGCTAGCTGATCTTGCAAACCTGCCGTTGCCGTTCTCGAATGGCAATATGGACTTTGATCCGGCCGATTTGTCCCTGTTTGATGGGTTCTTATGACGAAGAGTACATATGCACCTGTTTGATATGAGTTCTTATATATGGCGAAAAGTATGCATGGACAACCTTTGGATCGCGATGCAAAGTAAGTAAATGCTGCTTTTCGATCGAAATTGTTTTGATCAATCTCGCACGAACCCTTCTGGTATTTTTCCGTAAGCACAGTTTCAATGTGACTATAGTTCACTATCTCTTAGTCTTAGGATTTGCTATCCAATGTGTCCCTCCTTTTCTTTTCGAGAAAATTAACCCAATTTCTCACGCCATTGTGTGCAACTGTAACTTCAATGGACCGATGAATGAAACATGAAAAGTAAATTATGATCATAATAGAGTCATGTAAATCTCATTTATTCTGTGTTAATTATTCACAATAGCTCGAAGGCTTGATACATATGTTTGTTGACATATCACACATACATCTTGATAATGGTGAACATCACTGCAAATTAAATCACAATTTATTAATAACCGTCCACCATGGCCTGGGGAGAGACGGTGGCAACGATCCGGGCTCCGGAGAGCTAGATACTGTAGCTAGCTAGAAGAGCGGGCCGGGGCATTCGAATGAGATCTCGCAGCCATCGATGGGCGTGAGCGTGATGGAGTGCCTGACCATGTTCATGAAGGCCGGGAGGCGCGCTGTTGCCTGGCAGACGCACGAGTTGTCGAGGCCCATGAGCCGGCGGCAGCACGCCGTGTCGCGCGGGTCCTCCAAGCCCTCCTCCTCACTGTGCCGGTGCTGGTGCCGGTGCCGGGACCGCCGCTCGCTGCGGCCGTCGTCGTCATCGTCGCCGCTCCGAGACTGGACACCCTCGCTGACGTCGCTCGCGGCGGCGGCGGCGGCGGCCGTGGCCGTGGACGACGTCTCGTTGAGCTGCAGCAGGTGCCGCCGCGGAATGCCCCCGCGCCTCGGCCCCGGCCCCGGGATGAACGTCCGCATAGTGCACGCCTCGTTGGCCAGGTTGAACTGCGAGCGGCAGAACACCTGAGCGCTCGCCGGCTGCTGCGCTCTCATCAGCAGCAGGGCAGCTGACACCAGTAGGACTAGGGCAAGTGACTTCTCCATGCCTTTCCTTTTCTGCTAATAATATGCTAGACTAGATGCTGTGTGCCTTGGGCGACGACAACGATTGTTGACGATTCTCAGCTACTGATTACGCCCTGCTTAAATAGGTACGGCACACGTCAGGTTATCTACTTCTCTTTACATCTGTTGCCAGAGGTCTTGGAATTTTGGCCACACTGAGAAGGCAAGACATGCTGGTAGAGGTTAGGTGTGAGAGTTCCTCTGAGGACTGAACTGACACGTGTAGAGAGGGTAAAACTCTGACTATCGTTTTAGGTGTCGCATAGCTGTGACTCCGTTGGGTGTGTGTAAATTTTCTTAGCTAATAAAAAACAGGTAGTACAATGTACCCATCAGCAGGCCATCACACTCTGAATCTGCAGGTTTATGCCATGAGATCTCACTAGGAGCAGAATAGTGAGCAAACTACCTTTGCATGATTGATTCTTCTTTTATACAGTATATATTATATGTACATGTGAGTTCTCGTAAACCTATCCACCTTTCACTATTATACCCTTACCCTTGTATGTTGTCTTGTTGTGTCTCAGCTAGTGACATGCAGTATACCTGCTATCGATCTGCGCAGGCACTCGTTGATTCTTTTGGAAACCTTAAAAGCAGGTTAGTAGAGACCTGTTACTTTGGTGCTAATGACAAGAAATGTAGGTTTCCTTCAATCGATCAATACACCCCACACAGTGCCGGCCTGCTTACATGAAATTCAGTGACGGGGCATATAGGTTAATTAATGCACAGTCGAATTTTAAATCAATAGCTAGGAAAATGAAAGGTAACCGAAACCGTTTATTTACATCCAGAATTTAACCAAATCATTAAAAAAAAAGAAGCATGTGAACCGTTTGGATTACAAATAAACAAGGTGTGTCTCCTGTCATCCTACATCTACCGGTTGAAATATTTATAATCGCCCTCACCCACTCTTCTTCCTCCCGCTGACTCCGCCAGACGCCTCGCAGCTCGCCCCCTTCCTCTTCCTCTCGCTCGACCCCGTGCTCCCCTGCCTCCAGCCCCTCCCAGCCTGGCTCTGGTGGCACATCGTTACCACCACTCTCCTGCCCCGTCTCCGGCGCGGCATCAAGCTCCCCTGCCCCACCCTCCTTCCCCTCTCCAGCGGCTGCCGCCACTGGATCCACCCCCGCCAGGTAATCCGGCTTCGTCGGAAACACCCCCGCCGCTGACCCTCCCCAACCGCCGTTCTCCCTTGCCCGATCGGCGGCGCTCTTGCCGCCGGTCTTAGCCGCTGGCCACCCCACCAGCACTGTCGGGCCGACCAACCACCCACAGCCCTCCCTCTAAGGCCGGAGGTGGAGGAGACCTCCTCAGCAGTCGGCCACCCCCAACCCCGAACCCGAACCTGAACCCTAAACCCTAAACCTAACCCCGATGAGGAGAAAGCTAACGACGACCGGCGGCGCTCTTCCCCGGGAACGATGGAGCGACGGCGGGCGCAACAGAGGTGAGCCCCTTCTTCTTCTTCTTCTTCCTCGGCGAGCTCCCTTCTTCCCCCTTCTTCGTCGTCAATTGACGGCAAAACAAGCCGTCAAACGACTGATGAGGAGTAAATCTCAATAAACAATTCATTTTAATTCCTAAAAATAAATGAGCAAAAGTTAGTTGAATAGTACTGTACTAGCAAAATGCCCGTGCGTTGCTACGGGTACAAGACCAAGTCCATCAGATCATTTATATGGTTGTCCATAGTACGAAATGACGCTGTAGCAACACCGTATACATAGAGAAATCTGAATATCGAATGATTTGCTGGAGTCAGCCTAATTTAACCACAACGTGTGATGCACATGCCTCGCGTTTAGCAATACATCCACATGTTTTCTCAATATTTACGTTCAACATGTTTTTTAACAGATTTTGATGTACAATAACAACTATAATTTATTCATCTCATGTCTAAAAAAGGCATAATAGGCGATGATAAGGCGGGACATACACGGCTTGGGGTGACAAATTAAACCTTTGTCAAAATAAAGTCATTCCTCTCTTTGTGATTTAATCCATCTTGTTTTGATGATTTCCATCGACTTCGAGCGAATTCTATAGTGGTGTTAATGGGCTAGAAAGTTTAACTTAGTAGCTTTCTGTTGATATTTATAACGACAAAGACAGAGGTAGTATGCAACTTGGGTGCTTTGTTTTTGTGTGGGTTCAGTCGTAGTACCATGTCAAATTATCCGCATTACTTTATTTTGATGATTTCTATCGACTCCAAGTGAATTGGAAAAAGTTTATACTGCCCCCTGGGGTGTGGTGGGTCGGACACATAGCAACCCTAGACTTTAAAACCGTATTAATGATTAATTTATTCTCATTGTAAATATACAAACTTAACTAAAAAATGTAATGATAAAAGAAAAAAATCATTGCAAAACTCAATTTTAATTTAAAGAAAATATGGCCTAATTTAAATTAGAGGCCGAGCTATGCTTTTTTTTGTACTTCTGGCCTAGTGCAGCCCATTTTCCACTGTCCAGAGATGTGGGGGCGAGGGCCGGCCATTGGATGGCAGAAATCGTCAACTACGCTGCTTAAAAGCATTGGAAACCCTAAAAATCTGACCCTCACGCCACCTCACAGCTCGTCCCTCTCACTCCCACCTCCTGTGGATCCAGGGCATTAGGCTAGGCCAGATCCTGATGATCCCTACCATGCTCATGAGGAGCGTCCAGATCCAGCAGCGCCTCTTTCCCCTTTTCGTTTGCTTGCTACTTTGTCTCCACGAGATTTTTCTTCTCTTGCTTTTCGGGTCTCCACATGGGCACACATCGGATGCACAAATTTCTCAGACGAACTTCTTTTACTCTGCATAAAAAGCTCAATAATTTCTTGGATCTATGAGATACCACGACACTTCTTGTTGTGCTAGTGTACTTGCATGTTGAAAGGAACGTGCTGGGGTATCCGACCCAAGAAGGGGAGGGAGTGAATTGGGTCACTAATCGCTCTTCTAAAACCTAGGGTTATCTAGTGCATAAGATAAACCTATTTCATCCTACACATGCTAGTTAAGTCTAAGATTTATCTATGCGCTCTCTAGCTTACCCAAAAGACTTGCAACCAAGAGCTAAACCTAATCAAACTAACTAGGAAAGCTAAAGTCACACAAGTAAGTAAATGCAGAAACGTAAATGCGGTGTGTAAAGAGGTAAGGGCAAAGGGATGCAAACTCCCGAGGAGACACGGAGATTTAATGTGGTTCACCACTAAGGGCTATGTCCACGGGCTCGCCACCAAAGGCAAAATCCGAGCTGGGCACCAAGACTCTTCCGATCACATCTTGCACTCGCCACACAAGGCTCACGGTAAGCAAAGGCTAAGTGCCACCAAGCCACCAAGGCTTGATCACCGCCACCGTCTATCTCTATCCTAAGGCACCGGATGCTTCACTACGGAGTTTAAAGGGTCTCCTCATCCCTGCACAAGTTGTCACTGCCACTCCACACCAAAAAACAGGGTCTAGCAACGAGTACAAGTGGCTTGGCCACAACTAATGCTTCTCCTATAGGTCATGCAAGAGCTACTCCCAAGAAGAGCTTGCAAGCTCACTCTCTCTAAGCTCTAACCTAGCTTGGATGTGCACTAAGCTCTCATATGATGGTTGGACTAATGGATATGCTTGGAATACACCTCTGCACTTGCTCTCAACTTCAGTTGCTCCAACTCCTTTGAAATGGATGGGTAGGGTGGCTTATATAGCCCCCAAACACAAACTAGCCATTGCAAACAAGGGTTGCTGACGCAGTGTACTTCGGATTGTCCGGTCTATTCATTTTCCCAACTTCAGACAATCCGATCCATTCACTTCCCCAACGGTCACTGAAACATGGTGTCACTGTACTTTTGTCCGGTCTTCAAGAGCGGACTGTCGGGTCCATGTAACTGCCAACTAGCTGTTGCACTAGCCATTGTAATGTCCAGAGTTTTGTCCGGTCTATTGTAACTCCTCGGCTGCTCGAACTGCACACCCTCAGGTTTCTTTGTCCGGACCTTTGTCCAGTCTTCTAGAGCGGATCATCCGGTCTGTTGTTTTCTTGGTCGCTTTAACTACCCTCTGCTGGAATTATCTGGTCGGTTCATTCTTCCTAACTTCAGATTGTCCGGTCTTCACATTTAGCCAGGCTTCCAGTTTAGTGCGAAACCCCCATTGGGGCGGCGCTTCGTGCCTTGCCTTAGTCTTTTCTTCTTCTTTATCCCTTGGACCTAAACACTTAAGAATATACATTTAGACACGTTCATTAGTGTAAGTGTTTGTTGTCCATCAATCACCAAAATACGACTATGGAAATATGGCATATGAGGCCATTTTTCTTACACATGTTCTTTGAAGTGGGGATTTTGACTCTGATCTGTATTTTTTGGGTGCCTTTTGATTCATCAGGCTGTTCAATTTCTGCAATTTTTCATGTAGCTGGCGGGTCTGTATCCATGCTTCCAAGGCCACCCCCTAGCTGCGTCACTGTCAGGCTGCTTCCCCGTGTCCCACAGTTGGCCGGTCGTCATGGCCCCTGATCCGGCTATGTTTGATTGTCTCTTGATTTTGCTTCCCTACATCCTTTCTCCATATCCTTCTCTTGCATGCCTTTGGTGATGATTTATGAGGAGGATAATTAAATGCTCAAGGAACGATTTCGTATTATTTGTATTGTATGATGGTATTTGTATTGGGCCGTTGAGGATGTCAGATAAATTGTTGGGCCGTTGAGGATGTCAGAGAAACCTTACATAGCGATGGACGAAGAAACGGATGCGGAGAGATGGCTGACGTGATAGTTTAGGAGACTAGCAGGTGGGGTCCACCTATCAAGACGGACCAAGAATCCTTATTTGCTTTAATATTAATATTAGGTATAGATTTGCTACGTTACGATTGCCCCGATCTCACCAAATGGAAATATAGCGAACGGTTGCTTCCACTCCATCACCTGATGCTTCCGCTCTCTAGTTCACCTGAGCGGCCATTTCAATCCGCTCCCCTTGCCTCTGTTATCACTGTAGCTTCCCATCCGACGCCGACGATTAGTAAGGATGCCAATGGCAGTGCTGCTCACCTGCTCCCCTCTTTCATCCTCTCCCTTTTTTTCTCCCTTCCTCGTTGTCTCTAGATCTGATTTTGCCTAGCTGCCGGTTGCTGCTTGTGGAGATGCGGAGAACGTGGTATCTCGATCGCATTGTGCTAGATCCGACTTAGAGAGGACCTCTGGTGCTTATTCAGGTTGTAGATTGGCTTGGACGGTAGCGGCTCCTGAGCCAGGAGTGACAATAGCTCCCAAGGCTGATTGCTACTCATGTGGGGGTAGACAGTGAAGCTGCTAGCACTATGGCATTGTTGCAGCATGCAGATGGATCTCCTTAGCTATGTATGAACTGCTAAGGTCTGTGGCAGATAGGTGAAAATCGAGACCGGCTAAACGTTGGGCTGGAACAGCGACGCATGAGCATCGTGTTCCTCCTTTGGGGTGACGTTGAGTGCTGTCAATCCCATGGTGAGATTTTCCATGTGAAAACCTTGCTCAAGGCTTGGTTAGGCAATGGTGGCATCATTTTCCTCCATGGATGCATCATATTGGAGAAGATTGGCCTCTCTATAATGGTTGTGAATGTTGAGAGGTCCCAGTGGTACCAAGGTGATGACTGAGTACCGTGGTGATACGGTGATACCCCAGCTGCAATTACTATTGTAGGGTGGTAGCTGATCATTAGTATTCCAACGGTGGCTGTTTAGTGATGTTGTGGTGCAAAAAGACGCTGTGATTTCTACGCAACAAGGTCTGCCAAGCAGCAGATAGCATTTGATGTTAAGGACACATTTGACATCTATTGTTTCTTCGATGATGAGTGATGGAAATGTTGTTACTACACAAGTTTCAAGTTGAAGCTATGACTTTGAGGAAGATTGAAGCATAGTATTTTTGTTTTCTTTAATGCCATTCTCAGTGGATGGTTTCATATTTGTGTTTCCAAGGTGCCACATAAGGTAAAGGAGATTTTAATAATGATTGAAACAATCACTGAGAATGTATTGTTACATTTGGTGCAGTTTAATAGGCAACATGCAAGCCACAACATGTCTAAATAACAGCATATATAGGGTTTGCACGTTGACTCACTGCCGCATCATTAGAATTGCTGACATGTCGCCTCATTTAATGAGAATGAAACTCCCACTGAGAATGGTCTAATAGTTTTTAGCTTCGTTCTTGATCTTTTTCTTGGTTCTGCAGCTTAGAGTCTAAGCACTAACTCTCTTGGTAGATACAACCATTTGTCGATAAAGTTCCATTATTCAAAAAAATAGAAGTAACATACATGTTTCTCTTTACTATGAGACACTAATAAAGAAACCTTCTTCCATCCATGATACTAATTGAAATTTGTCTGGAAGAAGATTCCTATCTGAATCTCCTCCAACTATATGTTCCGGTAGCGATAATAGGCAAAGGGAAGCAATATATATATGGCAAGACCATCTCTAGAGAAGTGGATAACGATAAGATAAACCTTGTCCTATCTTGTAGATGGTGGTGGGCAGCATTGTTAGCACCTGGGTGGCACCTGTGTTGTTGCTGGAGATGGGGTATTTTCATGCTGGGGCATTAGGCAAAGGCTTTACCTGGTGTCGATAATGGCGATGCTGCCAGGCAATGGTTCCTCCACCTTGACGTGTTGGTTGGGGGTTGCCTCCTGCAAATAATCCTCACTGAGAATTTGGGGCTTCCTAGTGAAAATTCAAGTTAGGTGGCAGGGCAGTGGTGACATCTTTGACATTATATGCTCCTTAAAGGTTTCACGTTGCAGTTGTAAGGAAAATGGCCTCATGTGCCATATTTTCATGGTTATGTTTTGGTGATTGATTGACAACCAACACTTGGACTAATGAACTTGTCTAGATGTATATTCTCAGGTGTTTTATGTCCAAGGGATTAAGAAGAAGAAAAGCTGAAGGCAATGCCTGAAGGACTACCCCAATGGGGGTTCCGCTACCCGTTTAGCGGACGGGGGTCGTGGGGGAGCCGCCCCTCAAGGGTCTTAGGGCAGTGCCCTAAAACCTCATAGGGTTTGTGTGGACTAGAAAATACGGTCTGCATGACTAGACAGACCTTCAGACCAAGTTTCCCGAGGGGCAAAAGATTTGGAAGATTGGAGAAATATGAAGACCGGACGGTCTAAAGCCTCTCTAGATAAATGGACCGGACAATTTCAGGAAGGCAACTGCTAAAGCGACCAAGATACATGGACCTGACAGTATGGCCTAGAAGACTAGACAAAGGTTCAGACAAAGATTCTTGAGGGTGTGCAGTTCGAGCAGCCGAGGAGTTAAAACGGATCGGACAGTCCGATGTATGAGACCAGACAAAGCTTCGGTCATTTCAATGGCCAGTTCAATGGCTATTTCCAGGATTCAAGTATTTACATGGACTGGACTGTCCACCCCTGAAGACCGGACAATAAACTGGACAAAAGTACAATAACGAGTAGTTAGGTGACCGTTGGAAAAGTGAGTGACTAGATTGTCCGAAGTTAGGAAAAAGCATGGACCGGACAATCCGATGTTCACTGGGTCAGCAGACTTTTGGCCAACGGCTAGTTTAAGTTTGGGGGCTATATAAGCCACCCCACCCGTCCATTTCATGGGTGTTGGAGCCACTAAAGTTTAGAGCTACTTTAGAGGAGGTTTCCAAGCAAATCTACTACTCCAACCACCATACATGAGCTTAGTGCATCATCCAAGCTAGGATAGAGCTTAGAAAGAGTGAGCTTGTGAGCTCCTCTTGAGTGTAGCTCCTGTGTGAGCTAGATGAGAAGACTTGGCTGTGGTCAAGCCACTTGTACTCGTTGCTAGACCCTCCTTCTTGGTGTGGAGCGGTGGCGACAACTTGTGCGGGTAGGAGGAGACCCTTCAAACTCCATAGTGAAGAATCTGGTGTCTTGTGACCAAGAGAGATGGTGGCGGTGGCCAAGCCTTGGTGGCTTGGTGACACTTAGCCTTTGCTTGCCGTGAGCCATTTGTTGGCAAGCGCAAGATGGTGATAGAAGAGTCTTGGTGTCCAGCTTTGACATTGTTTTTGGTGGCGAGCCCGTGGACGTAGCCGTTAGTAGTGAACCACTTTAAATCTCCGTGTCTCCCTGAGAGTTTGCATCCCCTTGCCCTTACCTCTTTACTTACCACATTTATGTTTCCGCATTTACTTTTTTGTATGCCTT
Organism: Paspalum vaginatum; assembly: GCA_030272315.1. Taxonomy (NCBI): domain Eukaryota; kingdom Viridiplantae; phylum Streptophyta; class Magnoliopsida; order Poales; family Poaceae; genus Paspalum; species Paspalum vaginatum. Next base: position 28,656,201 of record CM059018.1, on the reverse strand, counting down.
TAGCTTTCCTAGTTAGTTTGATTAGGTTTGGCTCTAGGTTACAAGTCTTTTGGGTAAGTTAGAGAGCGTATAGATAAACCTTAGACTCAACTAGCATGTGTAGGACGCGATAGGTTTATCTCATGCAATAGAAAGCCTTAGTTTTAAAAGAGTGATTAGCGACCCAATTCACCCACTCCCCCTCTTGGGTCGGATCCCCTAGCACGTTTCTTATAGCGGTCAACGAACCTAGTGTTGATGATGTAGTTCTCTGCCATGGTACATGTTACCATCGATGATTGCCTTCTTGTGACCATGGTTTTGAATGTCAGGGGCTCAAGGCTATTTGGGTGCTTTATGCAGGCTAGATTGTCAACTATGACCATATTATATTGGTCGTTGTATTTTCGAGGAAGTTGGTAATTGTGCTAGGTGTTATTCTCTAGCAAATTGCTAGCAGTGGAAATTATTTGTGGGTTACTTGTGTTTCTATGTTGTTGTACCAATTGAGTCGTGAGTGCAGTTAGGATAGAGAGGGAAGGCTTATTGTTTAATTTTTTCCATGTAAGGACTACAAAGAGAGTTGTTTAGTTGAGTTACAAGTTGGGTCACATTCGATCGAATTGGCTTATTAATAGAGTTGCTAGTTAGTCAGTATTTGTAGCAAATTTGTCAAGGAAATGTGTCATATACTATATATTAACAACTCTCACAACACTTAATCAAACAAGCATCACACTAAGCATTAGTCCAAAAATCCGGTATATATAGGAATAAATTATGGGAATAGGCAGCTAGCAGGGGACTAGAAGTAGATTAGGGGTACAACTATGGATCCAAGTAAAGGGAGGGGAAGAAGACCTGACTGTTAGAGGAGGACGATAGGAAGACATGCAGGAGACGAGGAGAAGAGCTTAGGATGGAGGGATTGTTCTGTTCTTCCCAATATTGGCCGCCCTCTCAACTCCTGTCTTACTACTTGTATTGGCCAGCATGTCTTGATTAGGCCTTGGAAGTTGGCTGGTGCATAAAGCCCAAGACGACATCCTGACAAATACCTCCTAGTTGTGTGGTTTTTTGGACCCATGTTTCAACTACAAGAACTAGGTTGTCACATGCATGTTTATTGATTTTCTCCTCCTAATAAATTTGTGGTAAAATTTTTGTCATCAATTCAAAACAATGCAGAGGTAATATGAGAAGAACACAAACATAGGAGGCTGTAATTTTAACACTTGAATTATCATCCCAAGGTATTATACTATTGCCAATCTCAAAAATAACAAAGATGCTAGGTTATCCTTCTTGTGGGTTGGCTTGGTTTCGGTTGTATGAAATCTACTATTAGCCTATTGGTAGTTTACTCATCCCACTCCTTATTTCAAACTCCACACCTAGTATTGCTACGGTGTAGATTTCGCACATGCATGGCCATTTGCACCGCTTTGCTGCATATAGCCTAAGCAAGCCAACAATACTAGTCAAGAAACATCTATGAGCACCCCTCACTTGACTAAATCCATACTGAATTTTTGCTACAAATCTCAAGAACAATAAAGTTTCTGAGTTATCCTTCTTGCGGGTTGGTTTGGTTATGCTGTAGTGTAATCTACTATTAGAGGGTGTTTGCTTTTTGTTTGGGAAAACCATCGTAAATATTTTACTGTTATTTAATTAAAACCCAAAGCAAATGCAAGAAGACCAAAAGAATATAAAGGAGGTTGCAGCTTCAATAATTGAATTGCCATCCCGAGGTGCTGCTATTGATAATCTCAAGAGCAAAGTGCTGAGTTATCCTTATTGCACGTTGGCTTGGTTTAGGCTATATGGTAATCTACTGTCAGGGAGTGTTTAGGGCCTGTTTGACAGGGCTCTGGCTCCTTTGTAAACGGCTCTAGCTCCGCTGTTTTTTTGGCTCATCTGAAAAAGCGGAAGCCATTGTAAAAATCGTTTAGAAAAACAACTCCTATTATTTTAATAATAGTTGAAGGAGGGAAATGTCCAGAGCGCCCTTTGTTTTTTTTTTTGTCTGGGAGGAATATATACTAGTATATATTATGGACAAATATATCACATTTTACAAAATACCACATCTGCAGCTGTTTTCCATAACATTACAAGATACATAACATAAAAATTGCAAAGTTTCCAAAGGACATTTTTGCGAAAAAAAACAATCTTCTTCAACCTCCAACCGCTTGACGATGGCAGCGCATGCCCGTTGGCCTGCGTGCACCCGCACTCGCGTGGCGGCGCCCCAGGAGCGACCAACACAGCAGCTCAAGGTGGCAACGGGGCAGGTCGGGACCGGGGAGGTGCCCCCCATCCCCACCCCGATCCCCGAAATGCATTCCCCGCCCCGGCCCCGAAACCCTTATCGGGGCAAAAACCTACCCCGTCCCCGTCCTCGTGTATCCCACAATACCCATTGGGGACTCATGGGGATGGCAACTCTGCCATGTGCTAGCAGCCCAGCAGCATGCAGCTTCATTAAACAGTACACAGCGGAGGCGGAGGCAAAAGGCGGCGCTGGGAGTCTGGGACTGCGGATGGCGGAGCTTAGAGCATGTACGCGGCTTGGAGTCCGGGAGGCGGCACTGGAAGCTGGATCCGGAAGGCTGAGGCGCGGAGAGCTAGGAGGCTGCGTCTAGACAAGCGGATCTCGGAGGTGGCGTCCAGGCGGCGAGACTTCGGGAGGCAGGCGGATGGCGGAGTCGCGGAGCCGGCAGGCGGACGGTGAAGGTACGGAGCTGACAGGCGGACTACGGAGGCGTGGGGTAGGTGGACGGCGATGCTGCGGGCATCCGCTCTCTGGTGTCTGCTGGTCGGCGGGGCTCGGGCCACAGGCGGCGGCTGTTGACGGAGGAGCGGCGTGAGGAGTGTGGCGGACTGAGGAATTTAGGTTAGGGTTGAGTTGTTGGGCTAGGCTATTTCAACGGGCTAGGAAGATGTGTTTCTGTTGGTCTACTAATTTTGGGTCCCCATGGTTCCCCATGGGGCAAAATTGTCCCCCACCCCCGCCCCGGTGTAAATTCGGGGCCTGCCCCATGGGTCCGCGCGGGTTCCCGCTCCCAGTGGCCCCATTGCCACCCTGAACGGCAGCCAGCGTCGCGGCGTGGCCTGCCAACCTACGCATGCCCCAGCGCGGCGGCGCTTCGCGCGGGGCTTGGAGCAGCGATGCCCTAGTGTGGCTTGCCTGACTCGGTGGCGGCGCCCCGGTGCGGCCTTCTATCTTGGCGGCGATGCCCCAATGCGGCCGACCGGAGAAGATGAGAGGGGTAGAGATGGGATGAGGGATGCGTGGGGGTGCAGGAGCTAGGAAATTCCTGCTATGTTTTGGTGGCTTGGGCTCCTAGTGTATTTTTTTTCTCCGGTTTCACCAAGAGCTATATGCGTTAAGCTATTTTTTTCAACCCATATGGTACAGCTCCATCAAGAGCCTAAGGAGTAGCCGCCCCAGGAGCCCTGCCAACGGCCCCTAGTTTCACTGGATTCTTATAATCTGGCTATCTAGATATGTAACTAAACACATACTTAAGCAACGATACTAGTCAAGGAGCATCTAATTTTTCACAAAAGAAATACTAGGTTATATATGACTATGAGGCAATAATGAAATCAAATCTGCTGGTACTAACTATGAATAAGTGGGTTTCTTAAAACTCTGTGATCAACATAGATCTATTTGTACATTGCATTCTCAGTCTTATTATGTATAGAAAACCATATGGAAAGCCCAGCGTTCAACAAGAGCATAACTTTGCGTGAAGCAGTAACACTAAGCATATCAAACTGGCCGTTATTCTAGACATGATGACCTAATAAACATTGTGACCAAAGGTATGGTTAATCCACTTGATCCCAACAACAACCGCTCGAGATCTGCCAGCCAAAGTGGTCATCTGGTGCTATGCTCGGGCTCCAGAACATAGCATCATTAGCTGGAGCAGCAGCTGCAGAATCTGAGGTGCTGCTGCTGTTGGTCGACATCGCTGCTACACTGGAGGTAGCCGTTCCGGTGTAGTCAAGGTACTCGGCCTTCTGAGGCCCTGAGCTGATCATGCTCTCCAGGCTCTCGCTACTCCTCTCATGCCCAGAATTATTTGCAACAGCAAGTGGCGTCTCATTAGCCACTTCCTCCAGTTGATCCCACAGCTGGTATGCCTGAGGGATCAATTGCTTCACATGGATCTGCACTTGAGAAGAACATATACAAGAGAGTATTGAGAGATCCATTGAAGCGACTCATGGATGTAAATATCCAATTGTATACCATAAATCAGTGCGATTAATTTTCGTTACCAGTTGCTGTGGGAGCAGTTCTTTCAGAGGGAATGTCTGGTCTCCAAACCTTGCTGCCAAGACCTCTCCTACAGGGTTAAAGGTAATGTCACACCCTACGGTCTTGAAAACATAACATTTCCCTCCCATGTCACACGTTTTTGCATGATTCAGTGTTGCACTCCATAGCTTATCTGACATGCCGACGAGCTGAAGTAAATAGCGATGAATCAATTCAAAAAGCATGTATATTATATATATGACTCGGACCTAAATATTTGTACGCATACAAAAATATGATGTGTCGGAATTCTTACATCTCTGAGTCTTTCAGGATTCATGGTGTTAAGCTTTAAGAAGTCCTGCACAGTCCTGATCCCCTCCGACTCCAACCGCTTGTCAATAGGTCCATCTTTTCCAATGTTCTTGAGCCTCCATAAGTTGTCAGTCAGGAACGGAGGATGGTGCTTTTTGTACACTAGTAAAAGAAATACAAACCTTAGACTACACTACCTTCTTCTCTTCAAGTTCTACCTCTGTACACTACATAAGCTGTGCTATGCTATGGAAACATATCAATACTCAAGTATGAAACGAGGAAATACACCAGCAGTGGATTGGTGGTCGACATACTTTTCCCATGTCAATGGTACAGAAAACATACGTATGCTTGTTAGAATAATCAAACTTACACTCGCCTCGATGATCTTTGACGGTGAAGCTCTCGCTCACTGCCTCTTGGACTCTTGCTCCAAAATTGGTCCCAGGCAAGACACGCACACCAATCCGAAACTTACGGCACCTTATCCAACTTGAATTGTCGGTGAAAGACACATCATCAATCACGGTGACTCCATGGTTGTTCATTGCGACAACGAGCGAGCCCACGAGTAATGGTCTCTTCCCTTCTCTAGCCCTCACGATTGCTGCATTAAACTGATCAGGCGTCCACCCATCCCGGTCCTCGCAATGGAAATCACCATCCAGAACCATCACTTCTAATCTTAGTGAAGAACCTAGAAGAGTATCCGGTGGTGTGATCATATAGTTGGTTCTGGTGTCCATGAGCTGGATTTCAAGTGCGTTATCCATAATATCAACAAGCTTGTTGTTTGTGTAGATTGGTAGCTTGAGCCTCTTGGCAAAGACTAGCTTCAGAGGAGGCAAGATCTCTGTGTCTTGGATGTGTAGAGGAAGGGATCTGATAGTATTGCCATATTTAAAGGTAGATCGGAAATAGATTAATTTTGATTTTGTTTTATTTAAGTAATTAGCTTTATTAATTTACATTTAGATTTGCTTCTTCAGTGGCATACGAGTCTTGCAAAATTGTGAAATTTTCCGATAACAGAAATAAAGAAAGGAGTAATTTTCACGTACCTTAGTGGTATGTGACTGTGACGAGAAAAGAAATTCTCAATTTCCTCACACACCTAAGCATCATGATGTATGAATGTATCAACTAAGGTGCACTCTGAATGAAGCTCGTGGTGAATTAAGATGAAGGAAATAAGAACTAATGTTTCACACACATGTAGCAGCGTTCTGAATGTAGGGGTAAAGACTAGGGGGACCTCAATATAAATTACAAATTTTGAAGGCATCTTATCAATCATTGACTATCTTTCGAGGGCAATCAATAGATCATATTATTTCCTCATGCAAGAATTAAATTTGATTCCATTATTTCATGCTGAACAAATCTGGAGGTGCATGACAAACTGTGGGGACATATATGTAATAATGCATATTATCCATATAGTCTTACCACTCTGCGAATGATGGGTTCCAGATTTTGGATAATTTGCTGAATAGTTTCTTGGGCCACAGCTCTTCTTACCACGCTGTGAAATGAGTACATACAGAAAGACAGAAATGAGAATGGTGACGATATCCAGAACCAGCAAATGAATATTTCTGATGGAAGAAGCTGCAGGTAAATGAGTGATGCACCTTACATGAATCCATGCATGCATGTGCAATGGATACACCTGAATCTAATTTAGAACTTTATTCCAGTTAGAATATGAACTTAATTGGCTGTTTAAATGAAAGAATATGAATTTCAAAATTGGAGTTCATAGTAAAGGTGGCCAAATGAAAACCACAGGAAACACATTTTGTTGAAGCTAGCACAAAGCAAATCATGGGGGAGTAAAATAGATATGGTTTCCAGTTATTAGTTACAAACTTAATCAAAATTTTGCGGTTCCATGGATGTTACTTTATTTAGTATGGATCTTGCCCACTGCCCCTCTCCGGACCAAAAGGGAGAGGAAAGCATCAGTTGTTGGAGTTGCGATTCTTCAAAGTTGAAAGAGAAAACAGACCAAGGGATCGGAGAACGAGGAGCTCGGGCTAGATCGATCTATGAGAGAGACTAATTAAGTACTGCATAGGTTTTGTTTTTTGCTTGGCAAGAAATTAGAGGCAACGGGGAAGCATGATGAAGTTTTGGGTGCAACGATCGAACCGGGGAAATTATTACGCTGTAAAAGCAAGCGCTGGCCGGATCCGCCTGGGGGCTCGCCTGTGGGTATGATCGTCATCTGCTCCACTTCCTTCCTCCGCCTCATCGTCATCGCTGCGCGGCCTCCGCGCTGCCATCGTCTTCGATCAGCTGCTTCAACAACGAAGATCACTGAAGGAGGGCAAGAATAGTTTAATTAGGAAGAATATAATGAAAAGGAGGGAGACGCAGTATATGTACAATAATTTTATATCATGCTTGTAAAAGGACTGACGCCTTGCTCAAGAGATCGAGATGGTACAAGGTTGAGTTCCTTTAGAGAGAGATGATGATGAGAGAGGGGAGAGATAATCGAGGATGATCTATTGCTGGTAATACCTCAGTACCTGCAGTTACCTGATGAGCTTCTTGCTAAGTAAGACACGGATTACGTTAGGATCTTGGCATATAAGTAAGCTCGACAGCAACTCTGCCGGCATCACATATATAGGCAGAGAGCCTCCTAGCACTGGCACGTCAGGACGACGGAGAACGTTCGAGGCAGGCTCCGGGAAGGCCGCTGGAAGCCCTCGTGACGCTTCCCATTGCGTGTAAGTTGTTGGCATTGCATGGCCCGATTTGTTATTTGCTTAATCTATGCATGCTGGGAGAGCTCGCATATATGCGCCGCGGTAGCAACGACACCAGCGGGCAGGGGCGCGCGGCAGCAGGCCTGATCGGCGGATCGAGGGAAATTAACAGGCGGCGCCCGCATATATGCAGAGAGACGACGACGGCGACGTACGGTGCAAGTGTAACAACGTTTTGTCGTGAAAAGGTTCTCCGATGCGTCTCTGCCAGGTGGGGCCGGCTGTGGATTAATAGGTTGACTGGTACTGCCAGGGCAGCTTCCTGGTATATATACACGACGAATGAAGCTGCTAGCTGCTAGACCTAAACTCTGGTCAGTATTGGGACACTTTTCACGCGTCGGTCCTGCGTGTTCGTACGTGACCAGACCACGACCGGGACACAGCAAGTCTAGAGTCTTGCCGGGGTTTTTGCGAGGAAACAAACTGGAGGGGTGTGGTCTTGGTCGGCCACGTTCACTCGGCGTTACAACCCATCCAATAATAATCCCTGCACACCAGACAACAACAGCCTGCGACAACAATGTACAGTACATGCGTAGCCACGTAGGCACGTCTTGCTACCTAGGAAGGAAGCCGCCGATCAAATACCAGGAGTTTGCATGATGCATTGGCACGTACCACCTGATAGATACCGGCTTCATCATCACCTCATTGCTCGGTTACATCGAAATGGAAGTTTCTTTCTTGCATACTAGATTGCATGCCGTTTCTTCTTGTGACCACCTTATGCATAGCATAGCTTAATAGCCAAGAGGTGCGGGATCGACTGAAAGTGACTAATTTTGAGCCAATTTATTATTCAGCAACCAAGCTTCCTGCTATTTTCTATGCAGATTCAAGCCGCTCACTGCGACTACTACTAGCACCTTCATATATATACTGTAGATGTCTGTGACGACAGTTCATCAGGATGTGCGAACCCCCTTTGGTTGAATAACATCTTGTGAATATATATAGCTTATATATATTATTAGCATCTTATTGGTCTCTATCTGACAGCCTATATTTCCAATGTTCCCTGGCGTCAGCTAAGTTATTCGAGGACTTCATCAAAGGTTATTCAATGTCGTTATACCATTTTTTATTAACCTTACTAATGCATTGTTACAGACGACAAAAACTGCATGGGGACAGCAAAACGTACATACGTATTCTATCCGTGATAGGGGATAATACTTGTTTCTTTGTTGAAATTTGTACCCTCTGAAGAGAAGCATCTGCTACCCATGTCTAGTAAAGATGAAATAACAAATGACTAGATGAGAGCACCAATTCACGGACGCCCGCGCCGGTGGAATCAAGAGCTAGCCCGTCTATGTGAACAGAAAAGCTGAGCTTTCACATATGCTACCTGGCTACATAAAACCTGAAGGGCCTCTTTCTATTTCCCCCAAGACTATTTCAAGCCAGGTGTGCTTTATGTTATATGCTTTACCAGATGTTGTTAGAAAAAAAATTAAAGGCGGCAAGCTCATAGCTACCGCAGTGAGCCCATGGCCGTGGCAAAGCCTGCTGTTGCGTGCTTCCCCTTTCTTCCGCCTCCTACCCTCTCCTCCACCCTCAGTACAGGAGCCACATATTTTTTTTCATGGACCGAAAACCGACGAAAAAGATGTCACCAAACCGATGAAAAACTATACTTTCGTCTGCATAACTACAGTTTATTTTGGTCGGCTTCAGCCAGGCCCATGAAAATAATGGCCAGCTGGCGGACTAAATTCGTCGGCTAGGTGGCCAACAAAAATAAATTTCATGTGGAACAATAGTTTCGTTGGCAAGGTGGCTGATGAAAATACAGCCCCCTAACCACTATTTTCGTCGGCCCTTTCCCTGGCCCACAAAATTAATCCGCCCCTTGCAACTAGGGGTGTAAATGGAGGTACAGATATTATCAGTTCATATCCAAGTCTAGGTCTATTTAGAATGGTGAAGATATGATCCATGTCTGAGTCCGGATACTCAATATTCGATCCGTATCTGAGTACTCAATGTTGGATAAATATGATGTCGATAATCATTGTAGTATTATCCGACGCATTTAGAAATATTTGTATCCAATCCAAATCCGAAGAAAAAAATAAAAACAAATATGATATCAATATCCATCCGATTCGATCCGATTACGCCCCTACCTGCAACTGAGAGCTGGGTTATGTAATCACAGGCAGGAATCACAGACAACAGAAATCACAAGCAGAATGCAGCAATATATAGTCATCACAAGCAGAATTCAGCAATATATAGTCATCACAAGCATAATATATCCACCGGTACCATATATAATGTCTCCACATCAACATCCATAATTAACAAAGAATACCCACACCTATTCCAAACCCAGCCCAAGCCCGAGGACGAGATTCCTTATAAGTCAGGCAACATCCATATTAACAAAGAATACCCACACCCGTTCGAAACCCAACCAAATCTCACGGATGAGATTCCTTCTAAGTGGGGTAAGTCTATAACGGCACCGTGAGTTTTAAATCATGTTTTGAATTTTAAATTCTAACAACTCCTCGAAATTCCCTCCTAAAATATCATGTCTCCAGATACTTTACCAAAAGATCCTCGAAAATTCTCTCCAACAAACTCCTCCAAAATTTTCCCTCCAAAAATTCCTATTCAAATATCGGAATAAAAAAAACAAAAAGAGGAAAACTCTTTCTATCCTGAGCCGACCTACCCCACTATCCTTTCCCCTTTTTCCACCTAGGCCACCAAGCTTCTCCCCCCTACTCAGCCCACTCCCCTCCTTCCCGAGCGGATGGCTCACAACCGCTCCCTGATCGACAGGACCCACCCACCAGTCATCCTCCCTCCCCCGCTCTACCTCCCTCTCACTGCCATCCGAGTCCCGCATGTCAGGCTCTCATCCTCCCTCCCCGTCGTCTTCCTTCGGTGTGCAAACATGATGGCCCGGCCCTGGCCCCATCCTCTAGCCCCGTCCCCGCCTTCACTCAACACCTACTCACCACTGCACCAATGCCTCACCGCCCGAACACCTCCACGCGGCACGCACGCCACCACCGAACCCCTCCCTGCTCCACTCCGTGACGCCGGCACCCACCGCCGCAGCCTATAAAAGGAGCCTCCTCCTCTGCTTCCTCCTTGAACCAAGCTCGTAAAGCATTTCTCCCCTCCCTCCACAATTTTCCTACTCCTCCGCTGCACAGTAATGCTAATGCATTGGCTCCTTGGTGCACACCACCACCAGGCACCGATGCCCTACACCGCGATCACGATCTTCTTAGAAGGGCTAGTCTTTAATGGGAAAGTCAGGGTTGTGGTTGCTCAGGATTGAGCAAGGTGACATTCTGCCATGACTCTTGCAAGGACCGAGTTGTTGTTTATCTTGCCTAGCTCCTTTGCAGTACAACCACTCGATATTGTGTGCGGCAACACTTAGTTAGAAAATGCAAAGTATATTCGGGCAGTTACTAGGTGAGATGGGGAGCAACGAGGGGCCAAGGGTGGGGTTTGATTTTTGCAATGTGTGCTGTTTACCTAGAATGGGAAACATGGTGGCCTTGGTCCTCTCATGATAACTATTTGGGGAAGACTTCTGTGGGAAAGGCATTGAGCAGTTTCGAGCCTCACAGAAGTGAGTGTCCCGGTCCAAACTTATGGGTAAAGTATATACCTGTTATCAGAGTCTAAACATATCTGGATAGTCATTGTCCACTGGTATGCACGGGTTATGGCATGCTTCCAACAACTAGTTGGTTTTGTTTCGCAGAATGGCAAAAGTGAAACCCTGGTTGGTCCGTAGTGGATGAAGTGAGTCATGACGGATAAGGTCCAATGGCAAGCTGTGAAAGATGGTTGGAATGTCGTGAGCCACAATGGACGGATACGTCCAATGGCGGTGATTTATATAGGAAACATGGATTTTTGAACTTAAAAGAAAGAACTAAGAAAACCCTGCATATAAATTTGTTTTCCTGCAAATCACCCTAAGCTCTGCAAATCCCTAGCTTGTAGATGTAGGTGCAAACTCCTCTTATGGAAGAAGTTGGACTTGCGAAGTACTCCCTCCATCCCATAATAAGTGTTGTTTTAGGATTGAAAATTTGTCCCACAATAAGTGTTATTATGGGAGATTAGTAAAAGGAAACGGATCTGCATGCATATACCACAAAAGGGAAATATTAATATGTTAATCAAGGGCGCATTCGCCATATCCCACTATTACTAATCTGTCCTAAAAATCCTAAAACAATAGTTATTGTGGGATGAAGGGAGTATCTCTAATTGTTTGTGCTATTTATGTACTTTGACGTTGTAACCGCTAAGTCAGACTTTGTGCTACTTGATGAATAAATATGGGTGCCAGCCTCCTGGGACTAGCATTTGTATCATATTTTAGTTCCCAAGAAATCAGGGCCGCTTCAATAGATCCAACCTAGGATCTGACCTTTCGGTCCATTGATTTCCATTCCAATTCCAAAGTAGTCATTAATTGTATGAACAATCCGACAACAAGTCCAACCTACTTGGGTTGGACCTTTTGGTCCTTGCATCTCCTGTCAGCCTTCTAAAAGCACCACCTTCTGTGAAATTGATCCACCCTTGCAGGGTTGGACTTTCGTGGCTTCTATAGAATAAGTCCGACCTTGAGTTTCGACCTACATGGGTTGGAGGGTTTGGTCCATTTGTCCATACATTTTCTACTAAGTTCCACTGGGTGCCTCAACAAGATTCCCAAAGGTCTGAACCGTTGATTTTTTGGATGGTCGGACCATCCAGTCCTTAGAGAAAATTTCTAAACTTGATTTTCTTTAAGTATTCTAGGTTGGATTTGATTTGTTTTGGACCTTTGATCTTTTAAACTTTTCATTGAGCTATTCTTGAGTATTTGTCTAGCCTATGCATCAAAACACGGCAAATCGCAAGATCAAGCTACTAACATTGGACCCCCCCTAATAGTGTGGACATTATGCAAAGCTAGAAAACCCTATCTAACAAAGGATCCACCAACTCCTCATGATCCTTGACTCTAGAAGAGTCCTTAGACTTCTTACATGATTTTCCCTTTTTCAATATCATTTCACTTTGAATGTACACCAGCGTCCAAATGATCAAACGCAGCTAGTGGAACTCTATTAGTAGCAAGAGTTCGTTCAAATAATCATATGACCCTTCATAACATGGATAGTTGATGGTCGAAATGATGACATAACAACCATCAACACCCAGTCAACTAGTTGTTACAATGGTTGGGTCTGGCCTAGGATCTGACCTTTCGGTCCATTGATCCCCATTTATTTTCAAAACTAGCCATTAACTATATGAACAATCTGACAACAAGTCCAATCTACTGGGGTTGGACCTTTTGGTCCATGCACAGCTTGTCAGCCTTTGAAAACACCATCTTCTATGAAATTAGTCTGTCCTTCGAGGGTTACACCTTCAGGTCCATTGTGCTCAATTTTCCCAACTTCCATGGCTTCTGTAGAATAAGTCCGACCTTGAGGTTCAACCGACATGGGCTAGAGGGTCTAGTTCATGCATTTTTTTCATTGAGTCCACTGGGTTTCTCCGCAGGCTTCCCAAAGGTCCAATCCATTAATTTTCTAGATAGGCATACCGTCCGGACTTGATTTTTTGAGCTTGATTTTCTTCAAATATTCTAGGTTGAATTTGATTTGTTTTGGACCTTTGATCTTTTCCACTTGTCACTGAGCTGTTTTTGATTATTTTGGATTATATGTGCATCAAAACATGGCAAATCACAAGATCAAATCACTAACATTGGACCTCCCCTCTTAATAGTGCAAACACTAGAAAGCTAGAAAACCCTATATAAGCAAGAATCCACCAACTCCTCATGATCCTTGACTTTAAAAAACTCCTTAGCCTTTGAGATAAGAGAGAGAAAACCAATCTGCATTGCATGAAATCCATTTAGCTTGAAGTTAGGGGGCACATTTCTTGTCCAATGAGCATCACATTCATTTATCCTTAAGCCTGCACCCATGAACTCATTAGATGACAATTAAGTTTGTCATTCAATCACTGAAACTCACCTTGGGGGCCCTCGATGCTTACACCATAGGGTGTGTTGAGTTGTATGAGTTGACCTACCCTAACCAACACCACACATGAAGATGTGTCATCCCTAGTGAGAGATCGATTCACTTAGCCATATGATGACTAGAGTGTTTCACCTTGATCTTCTTAATATAGGCTGAAGTCTATTGTGCAAACATCCATGCTTGTATAGGATCTGACACGACCATCCCAATGGAAGATGAGGGCATGACAAGCTACACCATTGGTCCCTCAACTGATCAGATAGACAACATGTATGAAGGACCAATGACACAGACTCATGCTAAGACAATCACAAAGAATGATGCTAAAAAGATACATGATGAGGTAAATGCTAACTTAAGCTACATGACAAGTTATTGTGAATTGGTGATACTTCCCACCTCCTTTTGTTTGATTGAACTTAGGTACCTTGGAGTGGAAGAAGGAGTACAAGCAACAAGAAGAAGCAAGTTTACGCCACAACATATTGCATAACACATGGAAACAAAGGCAATAGCACATCTCAGGTGAAGACGTAGTACGTGGTCAGTTCAGAAGCTAGTTCAGAGAGACATAATAGCACCTCTCAACTAAAGACTTAGTACGTGATCAGTTCGGAGTGCCAGTTCAGAGCACCTAAAGATGACATCATAACTCCTTATTCTAGGAGGCTCTAGAGGTTCATGAGTACTTCTGGAAAGCTTATCAAGTCTATTTTCCAACGCAACAAATGGTGCACCTTTTGGACTCTCGAAAAGAGTTATGACAATTTTAGTAGAAACTGCACACAAGGTGAAAGGTCTGCGCAAGTTTCCAATGAGGATTTATTTCATGCAATTTCCTAGGTCAATTTCTCTAGTAATTCGAAGGGTCCTTTCACACTCAGTTAGGAGCGTTGTTCCTAGTATAAATACTACTAGTATCTTTGCGTTTGGGAGACTTTTGACTATCAAGAAACCAGAACCTTTGTTTAGCCAAGCGCTAACAAATTCAGAGAGAGAGAGTTGGTCTCTTCCCCTTTGCTCTTGTGATTTCCTTGAAGGATTACAGAAACGGCCATGTCCGGCTCCCAATTGGTGCTCCTGGTCCATTGATTCCAGGTTGTGTTGGTTGGTTCTTTGAGAGTGTGGTTGGGTGAATCCTCGATTTAGGTTGCCATATAGAGGCGGTGGTTGACTTTGACTTTGTTTGTCAGGTTGCACTAGTTATCTGGCTGCTTGCAGCTAGTTATCTTGTTCTTGATCCTACGTCATGAAGATCAGGACCGTGAACCACATCAGGATCGGACCCAACTGAGACTTCTAGGGATTCAGGCATAGGCCAAACCATAGCCTCAAGTCAATCCATAGACTTGAAGGGAGAATATCCGAACCATCATGCGACTAAGAGAACATAGTGCCTCCTAGTGACGATTCATGCCTTGTCGTGTGATAATCAGTGTAGAAACATCTCTCACAACATCTCTTTAGGTGTAAATATAAAGGATAGTAAATGTCAATAAAGAAGATAACTCATGATATCTAGCCAAGCAAATAGGGGTGGGAAATTAGTATATTTGGTGCAATCGGTTCGGTTATTTTGGTTCTCAAAAACTTTGGTTTCCACAAAATCAGAGCCTATCAATCTATAACATAAGCACAAATTGACCAGTTCGATGTTGGTTTAATCAGTAGGAACTTCAGTTGCACCGAACCTCATGTTCACAGTAGATTCACCCCCTATCGGTAGGACCATGCTCTCTTCTCTCTACCCACCCGCCTCACCAACGGTGAGCACCCCGCACCACAATCTATTTTCTCCAGCTTACAACTCGATAGCGCTGAGATCATGATCGACCACATCCTTGTGCTCCTCGATCCGTTGTATTCTAGCACACGTGTCGAGCTCCTCAACCTGAAGTATGATGACCTACTCTATTCTGGCTTTTGTGTCAAACTAAATGATAAGGGAAAGGATAAGAGCACACAAACACTCTACAAGGATACATAGCTCAATGAGAAGATAGGAGTACAAGGCAGGTCTAGACTCCTAGTCTGATCTTTACTATACTAAGGACAAGTTGTATTGATATCATGTTTCTCTAACTAAGGAATGATTTAATCCAAACATCTTTACGTGCTTCAAACATTGAGTCTCGAATACCACTTTTGAGAACTAGAGTGCTAGTAACTCAAACAAGAAAAGGCGGTACTAAAGGGTATCGACTATAGCATCTACAAATAGCCTGAACGATGGGCTAGAATACATGAGGCGATCATAGATGTTAAGATATACATCTGCATGGTTCATCCCATGATGTAGGACTAGATGATTTAGTGGTTGCATTGTGGGTGTTACATGCTAGTCCTGTCATTTAACGTTTCATCTACACATGGGTGTGTGATGTCGATAGCCCTAATCATGCACTCCCCAATATTTGATGTTTTCTACACATGTGCAGGGCGAGATGTCGAGACCCTGATCCTTCCTAGCTAGTTGATCAAGCCAAACTGTGTAGAAACTCTCATGACACTCTACCACCTAAGAGCTCTAGACAAGGAGCTTTGAGAAAGCTTTTGTAACACCCAAAGAACAAAATCCCACCCAAAGCTACTAAACCCAAGAGAGAGAAGAGGTACATGTGTGAGTATTTCCATAGGGAAGGTCATTTTGTGGAGTTCTACTATTGCAGGTTGAGAGCTGAGTGGAGGGAGTTTGAGTGGAGGAATGAGGACAGATACTATTTGAAAGGATCATGATGCCCAAGAGGATCATGATGTCCAAGAGAAAATCAAGTCCCAATTCACCTTTGTGACGCGATAGTATGTCTAGAGAGCTACATGACAACAAGAGAATTGCAACCTATATCCAAGCATATAATTCTAGGGAAGTAAATGTAGAATGTAAATTGACAAAAAGTAAGGAGCAAGTTGGTGACGTTATTTTTTCCCAAGGTATCGAGGAGTCGTGACTCCCTCTAGTCCTCATTGGAGCATCCATGCAAGGGCTAAGCTCCCCCTAGATCAACGCAAGGACAAAGCACTCTCTTTGTGGATGTCCTTCTCCGCTGTAGAGTGGTGGACTCCAAACCATGTGCAATACCCACACAAGGGCCTTCTCTTTCTTCTTCCACAATCTCACAGAAGATCACCAAGAGGAAAGAGTCGCAAGCCATCTAAGTGATCATGATCACCAAGAGTAACAAGACATGGTCTTCACTTGATCAATCTCACACAAGTGGCCAACTCTCTATCTCAAGTCTCTTAACCCAAAGCTCAAAGATTTGTGTGTAAATTGGTGCTCAAGTGGCCTTTGAATGTAAGCTGGAGACAAAGGATGAAAATGAGGGAAGGATGAAGCTTTAAATAGGAGAAATCCGAATAGAGCCATTGGAAACAGCTCTACTAGATTTTTACATGAACACCAGATGGTCTGGTGGTTGTAGCACCAGACGATCCAATGCGCACAACAATTTGAATACTCCCCGTGGCGCCAACTAGCCGTTTGATGCACCAAACTGGTCCAGTGCACACAATTTGTTCAAAACACAGCATGGAATAAAGCTCATGCTATAACATTTAGTGTACACACCAGATAGTCTGGTGGTGGACCACCAAATGGTCAGATGCACACAAAAACTCACAGGGACACTGTGCCACTTGCTCAGTCTCAAGTGTTTTTATTGAATTTAACACCTCTTAGTTTATAAATCTTCAGACCAAGCGTGTCTCGAAATTGAGTAAGACAGCGAATGAGAGGTCTTTCAAGCTACTCACCTCGACCCCCTTCATAGTACGGTTGTCTACAAAGTAGCAAAGAAACTCCAAGTGTCCTTCTTACTTCTTTAGCGACACTTAGAGGTAGCAATCCTTGATCTTCTTGCTAGATGATCCAACCAAAGTAGTTAATGAAGAAACCAAAGTTTAGGGGCCTCCTTTTGTCAACCAATGAGCACATTCATAATATATCTATCCTTCATGTCATGAACTCATTAGTAACACAAAAAAATGTTTTGATTAATCACCAAAACCATACCTTTAGGGGCTATGTTTCTCACACTATCGTGGTGATAGACTTGATGTTTCACCTCAATGTGGGGGTAGGCAAATGCTAGGCCATGCTGGGTAGGTGGTGGAGGAGGAGACAATTTTCCTTTTGGTACTCTGGTGGATGGAAGCTTTGTTAGCGGTGCATCAGGGTCATGGGCAATACAACTTTGGTCTACCTTGTCAAGGCTTTAAGAGCTACAGAAAACTGTTCTTTCCTTGTTGTAGTGGCCAACAGCTTTCTTCATTGCAGCATACGAGGTATTGGATGTGTGACTTTGCTAACCCTTCTATTGAACAAATGGCACAACATTGTTTTGCTTCCTTTCAAACTAACCCTAGTGTCAGTCCATTTTCTCACCCCATGTACCACTTTCGAGCAGGACAGAGGCCTAGAGAACATATGGATAATGGATTTTGATTGTTTGCGCACATGACCGAACATTACAAATGGTTCTCTATTCTCACCTCAATGAGCTCCAATGAATTCATCATAATTGGGGATAAAGGCGCAGGTAAGGTAAAGAGTGTTGGTGATGTAGCTATTTTAGAGAAGTTTACCTTGAGGGAAGTAGCATTTGTGAGTAAACTCGCTTACATCCTACTTTCTGTTTTGCAACTTATAAAGGAAGGATTTGAGTTGCGATTTAGCAAGGGCCTTTTCTCGTGTTTTGAACGCTTGAGGTGATCTTGTTTGTCAGCTTTTGCCCTTTGGGTGGGATTTTCATGTTGATTTCTCAAGCTTCTTTGGTCCTTCTCATTCTTTGATGGTTGGTCCATCGCCTGATTTGTGGATGGCATAGATGGCTTGGTCAATTGATATTTGACTTTCTTGTAAGGCTTAGTTCACTTAGCTTAATCCGAGGATCGCCCAAGTTGAAGGATGAAAAAGACCTTGTGTGCCATCTCTGTCGCCATAGGGAAGATGGTTGCTGCTTCTCACACACCTGTGAAACTGGTGATTATAGCTCACCCTAGGGAAAAGCTCCATATGGACGCTATAGGTTCATCCTGAGTAAGGATTGTTGGTGGGAAGTGGTACATTCTCGTGATCGTGAAAGACTTTGCTATTCTTCGGTACATTTTATGGAGACAAAGTATGAAACCTTTGAGTTTGTTGAAAACTTGGTTTTGAGGTTGAGGAATGAGCTAAATCTTTCCACTCAAGCAATTCACAGTGACAATGGCATAGAATTCAGAAATGCTAGTTTTGATGTCTTTTGCGGTAGCTAAGGTCTTGATCACCGATACTCATCCTCATATGGTCCCCAGCAGAATGGTGTTGTTGAGCACAAGAATTGGACCCTTGTGGAAATGGATAGGATGGTGCTTGATGAGCATAGGGCTCCCAGGAAATTTTAGGCCGAGGTGATCAACACCGCTTGTTATATCTCCAGTTGTGTTTTCTCTGAGCTCTTCTCGATAAGACCTCATATGAGTTATGATTTGAACGACAACCAAAAATGAGCCACCTACGAGGGTTTGGGAGTAGGTGCTTTGTGGTCAAGTAGGGAAATCTAGGAAAGTTTCAATCTCACAGTTCTTATGGAGTTTTCCTTAGTTATGCCATGCACTCATGTGCATACCGCATTTGGCTTTGGAGTCCAACAGGATTGTTGAGACTTGTTAGGTTTCATTTGATGAATCTATGCCTTATACAACCCCTAGTTTTGAGTTGGTAGGTGATGATGAGCTTGGAACTACTATCTTTGAAAGAGAAGAAGGATGAAGGTGTTTCTAGAGCATCTACACTGACCATAGCTTAGAACCTCCTATTTCTATGTTCAACGATGATGAGGCCCTAGTACCTACTACTTTCACTACATAGGAACAACCTCTACAAGGATATCCAATACATGCAGTAGGGCTCGTTGAGGATGCAGGTGAGGTGACCTCCGAACAATAAGGTTGTTCGATGGTCCAATAGGATCACCCTTCGAGGAACATCATTGGGAATCTAGATGGATGTACTACATGTTCATAGTCCAATGCTCTAGTTGTTTTCGCTCATTCAACTTATGTTGCTTTATTTGATACTAAAGATATTGAACACACACTTTTTGATACGAACTGGGTCAATTCCATGCATGAAGAGCATCAAACCTTTGAGAGGAATCGGGTGAGGGTACTAGTTGAGCCGTTAGCACAATACAATCCCATAGACATCAAGTGGGTATTAAAAAAAGTAGGGAGAGGATGTTGTAGTGGTGCACGGCAAGGCTAGGCTAGTAGCTCAAGACTTTAGCCAAAAGGAGGGAATAGAGCATGAGGAATTACCCCCTATAGCTTGATTAGAAGCCATTCACATCTTTGTAGCCTTTGCAGCTTCAAAGGGGTTCAAGCTATATCAGATGGAAGTGAAGAGTGCCTTTTGAATGGGTTTATAGAGAAGGAAGTGTATGTGAGGCATCCTCCTAACTTTGAGCATCCCGAGTTTCCCAACAGAGTGTATAAGCTACAAACAGCTTTGTATGGCTTCAAGAAAGCACCCTATGTCTGGTATGATAGGTTAAGGACATTCTTAGTCAACCAAGGTTTTCAAATGGGGAATGTGTAGAAAACTCTATTTTTGCAAAAGCATGGCAATGTCTTTTTGATTGCTGAAATATACATGGATGATATCATTTTTTGTGAGTCCTTTTCATGCACTTTGTGGCAGAACCGCCGAAATTAACCTAAGTTTAGGAACTAAATACTAATCTTTAGTTAACCTCAGAGGTTAGTCAAGACTTACTAATCTTGACAAGCTTTCCCATCTGGATCGAGCTCAAGGGTAACTCTTAACAGAGTCCAGAGATTACAATATTTACAACAACTTTATTGAATGGACAGAAGTTTTTACAAACCAAGTCTTATGTCAGAGTATAGAACAGAGTAGAACAATTTCAAATGCTGCAAAAGGATGTTCTACTCTAACAAAAGTATTCTTTGAAGAGCCTTACATTCTGCCCAACAGTGCAAGACTACTAAGGAGTAGTGGGATCATACTCGAAGAGGATATATTCGGCACCTGGAGAAGATAAGAAGAGGATTGAGTACTAATTACTCAACAAGTCTTATCTGACCACTGGGTATAAACCCAACTTTATAATCTGAGGTTGTTTGTTTAGGTCTACTCACACTGCAGCAAGCCTATAAGTATATCCTTAGCTCTTAGGGTGTCATCTTCTTTTAGTTATTACCTATTATTCTAGATTATGCCTATTCTATTAACAAACATAGCAAGCACTCTGTAGAAATCATTGCTTAACAAGGCATTGCTCTTCTTAACTATGATATTGGTCGCGATCAAGCTCTTACACCTGGTAAGCCCAGCGATTTAAATCGATTTTATACTCTCGAGAATAATACTCAAACACCAATCATATGTGTGTACAACGACTCCACATATGATAGTCCACACATTCATTGCCACCTAGTCGGAACCATCTTACCAAACCCAGGTACACGGTCCGTCGATACTCGCCCATCTTCTTCCTTCCAGTTGGCCTCGTATAGTTCAAACTCTTAGGCACAATGTATGAGAGATTTGTCGGAGCCCATGACAAGGACGACATGTGAATGAGGCACGTTCGAAGGCCGAAAGCATAGCCAAACATCGTATGGCCTTATGTGACATAGGCAAGGTCAGGATCCAATCCATATTCATTAATTATCCATAATTATCAATATCCAAAAGCATAACTGATCCCGCCCAATGTCTCACATTAATATCTCAAGAAACTTTACTTTCCAGATTCTTCTTTTAAAAGAAGCGTAACCTATGATTTATCCTAACTAAGCATTCTAAACTATTTCATACAAGAATAAATGCTGGAATAAGGATAATCCATGCACTAAGGTTCCATTCAATTCCTAGACTTAATGCACATACATAACACTTAGATTAAAATGCATAAGCAAAAAGGGAGATGCATCGGGGCTTGCCTGGGTTAAGAGAGTTGGGATCAAGGGTGATTTCAAAAGTCTCCTCTTCAGGGACTGTGGATGGCACTTGAACTCCGGCTTCGGGGATTTCAGGAATAGGGGTTTCACAAGATTCACCAACAGGAGGTGAAGAAGTTATCGTACCAGAATGGATGATATGCAGGAGTTTTAATATGAGGATGATCAACCTGTTAGATAAAAGAATCATAGAATTTTCTAAAAAGAGAAGGTGGGGCACTGGAATCATAATCCAGGCCTCAATTTAAATTATTAAATTCTTCTGAGTTTTTTAAGTAATTTACCAAAATTTAATGAATATAAAATAATTATATAGAAATAAGATAAAATTAAAATAAATAGGATTTATAAGACTAAATGAGTCATTAAAGAATAAGAGTACCTATTTCAAATAGATATATTATTTACCTTTAAGAATTAAATCAAAAGGTATAAATCCATTAGTACAATTAATTAAAAATTTCTTTAATTAAATGATCTTTTTCAATCAAAATATATTAATTAACCTTTCTAATATTAAAAGGGAATAATTAACCAAATTTAAAAGATATAAATAAATCTTGAATGATAAATATAAAAGAAATAAAATAGAAATTAAAAGAAGCCAAAAACTTTAAAGGAATAGGCCAGCGGCCCAATTCCCTTCCTACTCCCTCCTTGGCCCAGGCGGCCTGGCCTGGAGCACGGCCCGGTTGGCCGACTCGGTCAGCACCTGAGGCACGCACGGCGCGCGTGACGCGCGCGTGCACAACGTGCACGCCGCGGCAGCGCCGGCAGCCACAATGCGCGGCGGGAGCGCCTCGGGTCTCACCGGCAGCGTCCAAGGTGCGGCGGCGCTCTCTCCTCCTCTCCCCCCCCCTCTTTCCCTGTCTTTCCTTCTTCTAAACACCCAAGGTGGCCTTGGTGGGCACGTTGCACGCACATGCCCAAGCATGGCGGCGAAGAGCGTTCCCGGCGACGTTAAGTGGTGCTGGTGCCCGGGGATGCCCCCGCAAGGTGCGCATGGGGCTCCAGCACTGAATGCGCAAGGTGAGGAGCCCGGAGGGGCTTGTGCCAGTGGGGATTCAATGCAAGGCGGCAGCATGGCCGTCATCGCCATAGATGAGCGCGGGCTCAATTCGAGCTCGTCTCGGCCCAATCCTCAACGAGGATGGGCTTGAGAGGAAGAGGAAGAAGGGGCGAGGAGCTTCCCACCTTTTAGTGTTGAGCAACAGCGGTGAAGGCAGTCGGCGACGGTGAGGTATGTAGGGCAGAGAGGATGGGTGGCGCGTGAGCAGAGCAAGAGTGGGGAGGCGATGAGGGTTGGCGGTTGAGGTGGTGATGGTCAGAGAGAGGTGCGGCAGGGCTTATATAGGGCTCAGGGCGGCGGATGAGCACGGTGGCGAGGATGAAGACAACGGCCATGGCCGCGGCGAGTGCTCCCCCTGGGCGCCGCGGGGATGAAGCAGGGGCCGGGGGCGTCGGCTCCTGTGGGCTGAACCCAGGTGGCGGCCGAGCCAAGCCGCCAACGCCAGCCCACAGCCTGGGCTGGGCTACCAGTGCCTAGCGCGTGGCGCCCACCAGGCCAAAACCGAGGTGGGCCACAGCGGCTTTTGGGCCACCGGTTTCACCCCCCCTTTATATATATAAACACTTATACAATTATTTAAACCCCCCCCCAAATAAGTTTCATCCAAGGTCCAAATACAAAAGTGAAAGAGTGTATTTTTACACTCTTATCTTGCACTTTGCCCTTGGATTAGTATAAATTTTGAAGAGGTTTAATTTCAAATTTAAATTTAAAACAATTTAAATCTTAATTAAAAAATTGAAAATGCAGATGATGGCATGATTAAAGCACTTAATTGGGGTTTAAGATACAAAGTATCACACACTTGTTAGCAAGTTTTTTGAGCAGATGAGTAGGGAGTTCAAGATGAGTCTTATGGGGAACTTTAATTCTTTCTTAGACTTCAAATTAGGTACACACCACAAGGTAACTTTGTCCACCAGAGCAAGTACACGAGGGACTTACTTTAGAAGTTCGACATGGTAGATGCAACTCCGCAAATGACTCCAAAGAGTTTGTCTATGATGCTGGACATGGATGAATAAGGCAAGGAGGTCGATCAGAAGATGTACTGCAGCAAGATTCGGTCATTTATTGACCTTACCACCGTGAGGTCGAACATCCAATTTGCCATTTCTCCCTGTGCTCATTTCCATGTATCACTACGAGCGTCACAGCACACAACTATCAAACAGATTGTGAGGTATATCAAGTTCACCCCAGAGGATAGGTTTTCATACTCTGTGGATTCATTTCTTAACCTCCTTAGCTTTTCTAATGCCGATTTTGGCGAGTGCCGATTGGATTGCAAGTTGACTTTTGGTACTTGTTAGTTGTTGGGTACCTCTTTGGTCTCCTGGTCCTCTTGCAAGCAGTCTAGTCTACCATAGCCTAGTCCACTTGTGAGTCTAAGTATGTTGCTGCTACTAATTGTTGCTCCCAAATTCTATGGATGCTTTCTACTCTCAGACTATGGGATTACCTATGGGAGGATTCCACTTCTATGTCACAACATGAGTGCCATTAGCATTGCTAAAAATCAAGTGCACCACTCCAGAATCAAACACATAGATGTGAGATTACACTTACTAAGATACAACTATGAGAAAGGCCTCATAGATCTTGTGCATGTTGACAATCAATGCCAAGTTGCCAACATCCTAACCAAACCCTTAGATCTGTAAACCTTCAACCACTTGTGAGGGGAGTTATGAGTCTATTTTCCCTTTTACGCAGGGGAGCTTTAGTAGTTTAGGTTTTGTTTCTGCATCTTTTTTGTTCTTTATGCATTTTGTATTATACCTATACATTACATTTTGTTCATATGCAGTATACACTAGCACTTGAGCTTTTTGGTATGCTTTGTTAGCATTTGGTTCGGCTAATAATGTTGTACAAATGCTTGTTGATCATGGATAGATTAAGCTCTTTTGAATCTATTGAATACTAAGTTTGAGCTAAGCTATTTTGATTCCTTGAAAATCTTAAACATGATCACCACTTGAACTGGCTAACTAGTGTGTGTAGGATTGTGGGATGTTTGTGCTAACTTTTTATGCTTGGTTATGCTAGTTGTCTGCCTTTGCAAGTTAATTCCTTAAGCAATTATTGATACCTTATATGAAATGTTTCAACTGCTAAATACAATGCTTCAACTCGTATCTCTATGTATTGAAATTGAAAAGATCTAGGTGGGTTTGCTTTGTCACACTGATCTTAGTTGAGATTGGTCATCTTTGCACTTTGATGAGAACTTGGACACAATTATGAAGGACTATTATTAGCGGTTGTTAAATCCCTTCTTGACCTCCAACATTTAATGTTCAAATGTAAGTTTTAACTAATTTTTATGTAATTTAACTGGTTACACAAGTTGTATATAAAGTTGCATGCATGAGCTCATTGTGATCAACATTAATGAGGGAACAAGGCTATAAGTAGAACAAGGGCTAGAGGGGTGGCCGCCGGCATGGCCGGTCGGCCAACACCCTAGGCCAGACGGCCTGCCCCAAGGCCAGATGACCCTCTCTTTCTTCCCCTCATATCTAGCCTAAGGAGCTGGTTTGGTCGACCTAACCCGTTGGCCTCCCAGCCATCCCATAGTGCTAGCGGCTGACTCCCTTCGACCTGCATGCAAATAAACACAAGTTAAACTATATCCAACCATGAAATCAAGATGTAAAGGAGATCAATGGTCAGAAGGACGCCACATTGCATCAATACATGGATTAGTGAAGTCAGCGATCCATGCAAACATGGAACTCACCAGTCCTTGAGCACCTAGTGTGGGCCAGCCAAATACTTGGTAGCCTAGCTAAGGAAGTTATGTCTTCTGGCATATGCCTTCGGTGACCTTACCTAGCCACCAACCTTATCCATCCAACGACCATAGATGTAGAGATCACTTGTAGGTGTGTGTAGAGATGTAGTGAAGCCACCCTTGGCATTTTAAAGGAAGTGGTCATTGTATCGAGAGAGAGTAGTGAGGTGAAGAGTGAAGCATAGGGATTTCTCTTTGGTATTCTATCTTCAAATTGTAATCTTAGAGGGAAGATATTAATTCTAGGATAGAGTAAAATCCATGGCTCTCTACTTGATTTATTTCATACTTTACTTTCATACTTAGTCATCTTGCTTGCATGTTTATGGGAATCTTGTGTGTGCTTATAATTTATCTATATAGTTGCTCTTGCTTATCTTGCTACATACCAGTTTAGTAGTAAACTCTTCATGTAGACATGGTGTCTAGACTTGAGATTACCTTGGTTGGTGTGTTATCCCATGCAGCTCTGGTTAGTAGTCCCGCCTAGTGACAGTGGGTGTGTCTCATATGTATCCTGAACACGTTGTTTGGATAAATGATATAGCTAAGTTCCCATAGAACCTACCTTTCTCGTCTGGGTTATCAGCACTCTGGAGAAATGCATCACCGATTGCTCTTTCCATTTTCACTAACGGGGAAAGAAAATACATGGTATAATTTGGCAGTGGGGAAAGTAGAAGGAAGTTGGGGACCATTGAAGAGCAGTTTTCATCCCCACTTCATTCTGCCAAACAAGGCTGCCGTATCACTGTTCTTGTGCCATTAATGCCTGCTATGGTGAGATACTCCATGGAGAGTCGCTCTGCCATATCCTTTCCTTTCCCTCCTTTGCCTGAGCTAGGATTTGCTGTAAAGGTCGACTAGTGGATATGCTCGTTGTTCTCACCGCCATGTTGCTCCTCCCATCCCTAAGACATCCAAATCATCCACTAAACCTACATCCCATAACCCCACACCTATATTGAGCACCCAATTAGGTAGGCCAGCCACTGGCTGCTCATCGGATTGTCCGGTGAGCAAGACCAGATACTCCAATTTAACCGGATAGTCCGGTAGGAGGTACTGGATGGTCTGGTATGGTCAAGTCCAAATAAAATCCCATGTTTTGTGCATAATCTTGTGGATTCTGACTTGTACAATGGTCAAGACCACCCTCCCCTACAAAGGGGTTAGGCCGATTGAGGCATCACCTCTCGAGCCAATCTATTACTTTTTATCTACTTTTATGCATATCTATTTCGCAAACCCTAGTTCTCTCCTTAAATCCTAATCGCTTACTCTTCATGGCTCTATGTTGACCTGAGGCGTTCTAAGTGGCATGCTGGCCCTAGAACAACCCTAACATCAATCCTCACTAACAGGGTCCCTCTCAGGGGGTTTGATGTAGGTTCTACCTGATTCTCTTCCCATCACCGGACTGTCCAGTGCAGATAGAGTGACCCTAAGGTGCCTTGCAGTAGCGAGCAAGCCCATGGGTTTTTGGAGTATTTGGGGTGAAACTGTGCCAACATACTTTTTGGTGACTCTACTAGGGAAAAAGACAACAGACATAGAAGAATTGGCTCCAATGGCCATTCTTGTGGATCCATCTAATGTTATCACCGACAGCATTTTAAGGCCGACTCTTGACAGGTTGTTGTTGGTAGTCATTATAATCCATTTCGACCACCAACATTTCATGTGCCAAGGGTGATTTTTACACAAAGTTCATACATTCTAACTAGTTCCACGAGCCGTGTATAAAGATCTTGCAGGAACACGCATCACAATGCAAATCCATGCAAAACATGGTGAGACAAGGTGCAACAATGAAAGGTTGGACAAAGGGTCGCAAAACCCTGGCCGCCTAGCCTAGTTCCTTGGCCGCCCGGCCAGTCAACCAGGCCGCCCGGCCTGTGATTGGCTCCAAATGCAACCATCTTTGACCTGCATGCAAGAGATGATGTGTAAACACAACTCCACGTTGGAATTCGAGAGATCAACACAAAACACCTCGGAAGGCCTCCACCTCACCGATCCAGCCCATGGATTGATTAAGTCAGCAATCCAGGAGAGTGTAATCTAATGGCTAAGGAAGAAACACTAAGGCAAATTCAACGACACATGCAAAAGCACACCGTTTTAACTGTCAACCGCCTTACCCAAGTGATTAGGAGCATCGAATGGACTAAGTCGATGGAATCAAGGGTCGCCCGGCCTGCCACCTATCCTCCCAGCACCGACTTAACCACCACAACCGACCTTAGGATAGCTATAAATACCCCCAAGGTGTTCACTTGTAAGTGTGGCTTGATAGTGGTGTAGTGGTAGAGTAGCACTTGAGAGTGTGAAGTGTATAGTGTTGGAGAAGTGAAGTTATCCCTTAGCTTCTAGAGAGAGTGTCTCTTGTATCAAGGAGAGTAGTGAGGTGAAGAGTGAGGGAGTGAGATTTCTCTTCTCTCCCAGACTTGTATCCTCAGAGGAAAGATATTCGATTCTAGGATTGAGTAAAGTTCCTTGTCCTCTACCTTTTTTTATTTCATTCTTACTTTACTTTCATACTTAGTCTTATACTTGTCTGTTTATGGGAACCTTGTGCATCCTTATAGTCTTATACGTTTATGGCTCGTTACCAGTTTAGTAGTGAACTCATCAAGTGGACACGACAGTGTTATACTTACAGTTTCCCTTGGTTGGTCAGCTATCCCACACAGCTCTATTTGGTAGACACACTAGGTGACAGCTTTTGTGTTCTCAATATTCCAACCCTGTACGTTCGGATAGACTCGTTGATGATATAGCCGAATCCGGTAGTACCCACCTTTCTCGGTTGGGTAATTAGCACTCCGGTGCTTGGTGGTGGTGCTACAGTTTTGGTGTCTATGTTTACATGACAAGTATATCTCTTTGCATGCTTAGTATAGTAAGGTGATCTAGCACCTGTTGAGAACCTGCTTCTTTGTCCTTATCCTCTACATTGCTAACTTCACTAGTTCAGTAAGTTGTGTTGTGTGTTATCATACCCCTTGTTCCTCATGGATTTCAATACCCCAGAATACTCTTATGTGAAAGGCTACAACACATTTTCCGTGTGCTTGCGGAGTTATATCTAGTAGGCTAAGGAACGCCAACAAGCTTTTATGGCGCTGTTGCCGGGGAACGGTAGGTATTTTAACATAGAACCAAGGTTGTCATATCTCCCACGATACCACCACCATCATCATCATCCCACCATACCACCCAATGGATCACCTATCTGCGAGTTATCTGCTCCGAAGGGCGATTTTCTAGAGCCTCCACCACCATCCATACCCATCATCACAGATCGGTATCAGCTACGTCCCGGCTTGATAGCCATGGTTTGGGATCAATCCTTTGCGGGATTAGAATCCAGAGAGTCCCTACACACACCTCTGAGAATTCGAGCAGCTGTGCAGCTGCATCGCAATTTCCGGCATGCCTAGAGAAACTCTGCGATGGTTGCTCTTTCCATTTTCACTTATGGGAGCAGCAAAATCCTGGTATAGCAGAACTGCTAGTGCAGTAGAGAGGAGTTGGGAAAGACTCAAAATCAAGTTATGTCTATATTTCTTCCCACAACATCGAGTCGTTGACCTCCAATGTGAAGTTCTCAATTTCTGACAAGGAAACAATGAGATGTTGGTGGTAGCCTGGACGCGTTTCACCAGTCTGGTTGCATCTGGTCTAGACTTGGCAATACAAGAGTCCATGCTCTTGCAACACTTCATCCGAGGCCTTTCACCTGGCGCCGGACTATGTTTGGACTTAGCTTCGAGAGGATCATTCTCTCACTTAACTACCCTAGAAGGACGAAAAGTCCTTGACAAAATTCTCAAAAAATCCTCTGATGGAAGCAAGATCGAGAAACCACGCTCACATCCACAAGATCCACCTGAAACCAGCTACCCCAAAGAAAATCAGAACAACCAAACACCAACTCCACTATCCTGTCAAACTCTCAGGATTGAAGACATCCCTGAACCTAGCACGTCACAGGACACTGAGAGGGTCAATGCATCAGTGACGAATCCTCCATCGGTTCCACCGTTCTCATTTGATGACGAGCTATTCTCTCTTCGAAAGGACCTCTCAACCAGCATATCTCTTTCCACATCAGATGAGAGAGGATCTTCTCTGGCTTACTATTGTAATAAATCGGGAATGGCTAGAAGAGAGATGACTTGATATGAAAATAGTTAGCTTTTACCCAAAACTAGTTCTCGTCTCTGGCCATGTATCTAGCATGCTCCCACAAGATATTCTTTATGACCCACAAGTCAGGGTGAACATCATTCCTAAACATGTTGTAGACACCTATTTTCCCACTCAACCATGATCAAAATCTGACATTCGCTTGAAGTGGAACAAGAACGAATTATTGGTAAATCATGGAGTTATTCAGGTCATACCAGTCACCTTACGGGACAAGCGGATATTCTTAGATTTCCACGTCTTCGACATACTCGAGGGGCCCATGCCATTCATATTTATTAGGCTCCCCATTGCTTCCCTCATCAAAGCAATCAATCTAGGGCAGCTATAGCTTCAGTTTGGTAAAGAAGTGCTCGAGATTGGCATGAGTCGAGCACTAAACACCAAAACAGAGTCTAAGCCAGAGGTTGACCCCATAGAAGAAGTGATGGGTATTTCACTTGAGGATGAGGAGGAT
The DNA here is from genome assembly GCA_030272315.1 of Paspalum vaginatum. Lineage (NCBI taxonomy): Eukaryota > Viridiplantae > Streptophyta > Magnoliopsida > Poales > Poaceae > Paspalum > Paspalum vaginatum. Next base: position 28,626,292 of record CM059018.1, on the reverse strand, counting down.
CAACACAGCCTAGAGGAAGGGCTTGCGACTTCAGTGTGGTAGAAGAGCTGCTCGAGTTCGAAGAACTGGGTGAATCTCTGTGGCCTGACCCCCCAAAAATTGAGCGTAACAACTATTGCCTAGCCTGAAGGATGCCTTCCTCAACACAAATTTGGACACACCAGTGATCATCAGCGATAAGCTGATCGCGAATGAAAGCCGGCGATTGATCTCAGTCTTGGAAAAGTACAGATCAGTGCGTGGGTACTCACTCCAAGATCTGAAGGGAATCAGTCCGAACCTGTGCACACATCGCATCCCCATGGAGACCGAACATCAGCCTACAAGGGAACCATAATGAAGACTCAACAATGCGATGAGAGAGGTAGTCAAGAAGGAGGTACTCAAACTCCTACACAAGGGTATCATCTACCCCATGCTAGATAGTGAATGGGTCAGTCCAGTCCAAGTCGTACCAAAGAAGGGAGGGATGACAGTCATTAAAAATCAAAACAATGAGTTAATCCCTCAGCGTACTGTCATCGGATGGCGGATGTGCATCAACTACATAAAACTCAACTCCTCCACTAGGAAGGATCATTTCCCTCTTCCCTTCGTTGATGAGATGCTCAAAAGACTAGCCAAGCACTCCTTCTTCTGCCATCTCGATGGCTACTCTAGTTATCACCAGATCCCCATTCACCCAGATGACCAGAGTAAGACCACATTCACCTATCCCTACGGCACTTTCGCCTATCGGCGAATGTCGTTTAAGCTATGTAATGCTCCAGCATCGCTCTAGCAATGTATGATGGCCATATTCTCCGACCTGATCGAGAACATAATGGAAGTCTTCATGGATGACTTCTCAGTCTATGGCAAGACCTTTGATGGATGTCTGAGAATTTGGAAAAGGTTCTCCAGAGATGCAAAGAAGCTGACCTTGTCCTAAACTGGGAGAAATGTCAATTTATGGTCAGAGAAGGGATCGTGCTAGGACACAGAGTATCAGAGAGAAGCATAGAGGTGGACTGTGCAAAGATTGAAGTCACTGAGAAGTTACCACCTCCATCAAACATCAAGGCACTCCGAAGCTTCCTTGGTCATGCTGGGTTCTATAGGAGATTTATCAAAAATTTCTCCTTTATAGCCCGGCCTCTGACCAACCTTCTAGCCAAAGACACACCCTTTGTGTTTGATGATGCATGCCTAGAAGCCTTTCAGACACTAAAAAAGCACTTGTCACAGCACCCATCATCCAACCACCTGACAGGAATGCTCCATTTGAAATCATGTGCGATGCCAGCGATTATGTTGTAGGAGCAAGCTTAGGCTAGAGCAAGGATAGAAAACATCATGCCATATCCTATGCAAGCAAGATGCTTACAGGTCCACAACTGAATTACTCCACCACCGAAAAAGAGCTATTAGCCATTGTCTTTGCCATTGACAAATTCAGATCGTATTTGGTGGGAGCCAAATTCATCATATACACAGATCATGCAGCTCTCAAATATCTCCTCATCAAGAAAGATGCAAAGCCACGACTAATACGGTGGGTCCTACTACTCCAAGAATTTGACAAAGAAATCAGAGATAAGAAGAGAGTTGAGAATTCAATTGCAGATCACCTCTCATGAATGAAATTTGAAGAAACTTTGTCCTTGCCGATTGATGATTGCATGAGAGATGATACCCTCCTAAAGGTTACATCATCCTAGGCATAGTACGCAGATCTTGTCAATTACCTCGTCACTGGATATCTACCTGAAGGAGTTGATAAGAGGAAATTGATCCATGACAGCCGATTCTATCTCTGGGATGACCCCTACCTATACAAACTCTGTGCAGACGGACTCATGCATCGCTGCATTCCCGCTTGCGAAGTCCCCCAAATCCTTGATAGATGCCACTCATCTTCCTATGGAGGTCACTATGGAGCATATTGAGCCCATGTAAAGATTTGGCAGAGTGGATTCTACTGGCCAAATATGTACGATGATGCCAAGGAGTTCGTGCGAAGATGTTCAAGGTGTCAGCGCCAAGGAAACATTAACCCAAGGGATGCCATGTGACTCACCAGCAATCTTCAACTTGACATATTTGATGTCTGGGGCATAGACTTCATGGGACCCTTTCGCAAGTGTGGAGACAACGAGTAAATCCTGATCGCAGTGGACAATGTATCAAAATGGATAGAGGCACTGTCGTGCTCCGCGACAGATTTGAGGCATTCGATCAGAATGTTCTAGACACCATCTTTCCTCGATTTGGTACACCAAGGGTCATCATCAGCGATGGAGGACCTCACTTAATAGATAAAAGATTCAAGAGGTGCCTCGCAAAACTCAGTGTGGATCACGGTGTCGCCACTCCATATTACCCGCAGACAAGTGGCCAAGCTGAGACATCAAACAAGCAGATCAAGAACATCCTGTAGAAAACTGTCGAAGCTATGGGAAAAGATTGGGTATCCAAGCTATCCGATGCTCTATGGGCGTATCGTACAGCATATAAAACTCCCATTGGCATGACACCATACCAAATGGTGTACGGCAAGACTTATCATCTGCTAGTAGAACTTGAGTTCAAGTCTCACCAGGCGATAAGGAAGTGGAACATGGATCTCCAAGCTTCAGGAGTTCGACGTCAAATTCAACTCGCTGAATTGGAGGAATGGAAGGAGAAGGCCTACCACAGTGCCAGGCTTTACAAGGAGAGAACAAAAAGATGGCATGACAAGCGCATCAAGATCAAGACATTCAAACCAGGAGACAAGGTACTACTCTTTAACTCTCGTGTTCGTTTGTTTGGTCATGGTAAGCTTTGAAGTAAGTGGGAAGGACCATTTTTGGTCCTCCATGCTGCCGATCGCGGTGCCATCACCCTCCAGGACGATGACGGGAAAATCTTTAAGGCGAACAGGCAATGCCTAAAAGTTTTCCTAGAGCCCAAAATGCCACATCTCGAAGAAGTGGTCGTCTATTAGCTGGAAGAAATGGCATGATCACACGGCCATGGTCTAGCTCTGACCTAAAACGAAGCCTTGTACACTACCATGCTCCTCATTTTTCTGTCTTATCTCACCTTTTTCTTCCATTTCACCAAAATCTCAGCCAAAGTTCAAAGTCTTCATGATAAATAGGGTTTTTAGTACACCAGAAAGGGCAAAACCGACCTTTGGTCCACCAAACCAAGGTTTGCGAGGCCACCCGGCTCAAGGGCCAGGTTGCCCGGCCCCTAGTGTGGCCACCTGGCCCAATGGCCAGGCCCCCTGGCCCCACAGTGGCCGCTCATCCTCTCCACCTTGCCGCCCGGCTGCCTCTCTTTGAAATTCAGAGTGATCTGATCCCTAATAGCTCGGAAACTTGGTTGAGTAGATGAGATCGAGCCACCATTGACATAAAGGCGAGAGTTCATCTCCCTTCCCGTGAATCTCACCATTCCTATCTCATCTTCCATGCAAAAAAACTAAGTCATGGCCTCTAACTCCAAGAGCCTAGCCCTCACATCCTGCACCATGGCAACCTACTCGCCGACATCCGACTGAAGAACCCATTCCAAGGGGCGTCGTTCCGATCACAGAAGACACGGTGGAGCTAGACATCACTCCACTGGCCGCCCGGCCACCCCCTCAGGCCGCTTGGCCTCAAGGCAGGCCGCCCACCCTGGAGCGAAACCACTCAGCCTCCCATGCGCGCTCTCGCAGTGTGGGGAGACCAGCACGTGGTCTGTCCCCTGCGCCCACCATCGCCAAGAAGATGTTTCGGGCAGATTCTCCTTAGCCTAAGGTCAGGAAGATCAGTCCTAGGGTGCCAGTGCGGAAACTCTTCTCGGATGATTCCGTGAAGGACAATGGAGCACCCAAAAGCCCAGGATCACCAGCCTACACCATCTGGGAAGGAGTTAGTCCCACCGGGAAGTGGGGAAACGTGCTTGTTCCTAGGCACATAGAGGACGTCCTTCGAGGAGATGCATCCATTGATGAGTCCATCGACTCAACTCCCCCTCGAAGGACCATCAAGAGGATCTCCAAGCCCCCTCCTATCCGAACTCCTCCTGGCCAATTTGAAGATTCAGCAGAGGAGAAGGAGGAGGAAAAGACCATTGAGTCTTGTAAGTTGGAGATAAAAGCGCTCAAACATGCACTCCTTAGGCTTGAAGAACGCTGCGCGGAAGGCAAACTTTGGAAGTGGGAGATCAACGACAAGTTAGAGATCCTTAGAAAGGGCTTCTCTTCCAAGTTCTGCCGCCTCACCGAAGCCACGGGGCACCCAAAAGCCTATGATCCACCCATGCCCCCAGGCTTCATAATAATTTTTAGTATAGGCGCCCTTTGTTTTCTTAGTGCTTAGTTGTTTTGTTTTATTTCTTTCTTTGTATGGACAACGCCTATCTCTATCTTTGTTTTAGTTTGTTTTGATTCCATCTTTAGTGCTTAGATCAATAAAATTTCGTTTAGCCTTGCTTTAAGTTCAAGTGTGGGGGGATGGCACTTGGCCACCCCAAATTCTTGTCACTAACCCTGTAGAAACAAATGAGAAATACGATGTACAGGGTTCCACCGCGCTACCCATAAAAACCTAGGACAATCCGAGCCAAACCCTAGCTGCCCGGCCTGCCACCCTGGCCACCCAGCTTTTCACGCTGGCGAAAAATGTACCACACGCAGAAAACATGTCCCAGAACACTTCTCCACATAGTTGAACACTGCGAAGGTCGAAAAAGGCACACTTCAGAGGCCGCCTGGCCATGACCAGGCCACTCGGCATGGCCCTCTAGCCGCTCGGCCTAGAAGGAGGTAGCCGGCCCATCCTCACTTCACCTTGCACCACGAACCAGGTATTATTGTCGATATTTAAAGTATGGTTCATTGCTTTTCACTCTATACATGAAACTTGGATAAAAATCTACTCTACATGATCATATGTCAACTTGTTATGTTGAAGAAAAATTGCCCATGGATACCTTTTGATTAGGGACCCGCTTTGATTTAAGATGTTGATTCATAAGAGATGAGCAACATGGATACATAAGCAAAGATCTCCCGCTAAGGCAAACAGTTTTATTTTGCTAAAATGTTAAAAATATGCTTTACTCCAAACATTCTCAAGACACATGTCCTACCAGTACCATAAATGAAAAATATTATGCATCAAAAGACATCTTTCAATGTTTTGAAACTTGTCAAATTTCGTGCCATCAAATGAGTTAGAATCATTTGAGATTTTTGGCTATCACATGCACGTTCATACCACAAAGTTCTAGCAAAGTGTGCTATGCAAAATTCCAACTACCCCTCATCAATCATGCAAAAAGAGAGGAAAAGAGGCATGAAATTAAAAAAAGAGAGAGAGAAAGAAAAGAAGGAAAGTACCATGCCATCTCCCACATCAAAAAGGGGAATACAAAAGCACAATCACCAAATAACTTTCTGTCACACTTGCACATAGCCAAAATCTTCGAGTTGATTCATACTCTTTGCTTTGACACTTGATTTGTCCCAGTGATACAAACATGATGGGACAGTCTCATGATCTTCCAGCTCCACCAAACTTAGATTAGGAGGGAAGGAAACACAAGGATTCTCATCCTTTGAGAGATTGAGAGGTGATCTTGAGAACAAAGGAACGAGCACCTTACTTTTGAAAAATCAAAAACCTCTTTTGCTCATAGTTGGGAGAAAGCTGCTGTGACACCTGTGACTTGTTCTTAGTCTCAACATCCCAAAATCAGAGTGTAGCCACCATTGAAATCCTGGGTAAGATGAACCAACTTGGGAGTAATCTTCGTGCTTGCTAAGGCTATGGTTGCTATATGCCCTCTACACCATGCTTAACTCTCGTTTGCTCGAGGACGAGCAAAGATCTAAGTGTGGGGGGTGTTGGCGGTCATTATAATCCATTTTGACCACCAACTTTCATATGCCAAGGGTGATTTTTATACAAATTTCAGACATTCTAACTAGTTCCACGAGCTGTGTATAAAGATCTTGCAGGAACACGCATCACGACGCAAATCCATGCAAAACATGGTGAGACAAGGTGCAACAATGAAAGGTTGGACAAAGGGTCGCAAAACCCTGGCCGCCCGGTCCCTGGCCGTCTGGCCAGTCAACCAAGCCGCCCGGCCCACCTCTCAAGCCGCCCGGCCTGTGATTGGCTCCAAATGTAACCATCTTTGACCTGCATGCGAGATATGATGTGTCAAACACAACTACCCATTGGAATCTGAGAGATCAACACAAAACACCTCAGAAGGCCTCCACCTTACAGATCCAGCCCATGGATTGGTTAAGTCAGTAATCTAGGAGAGGGTAATCCAATGGTTAAGGAAGAAACACAAGGCAAATCCGACGACACATGCAAAAGCACACCGTTTTAACTATCAACCGCCTTACCCAAGTGACCAGGAGCGTCGGATGGACTAAGTCGGTGGAATCAAGGGCCACCTGGCCTTGAAGCCAGGCTGCCCGGCTAGCCACCTGTGCTCCCAGCACCGACTTAACCACCACAACTGACCTTAGGACAGCTATAAATACCCCCAAGGTGTTCACTTGGAAGTGTGGCATGAAAGTGGTGTAGTGGTAGATGTTGGTGTCTCTTAGCCTTAACAGGTTTTACTCCGCAAGCACACGAGACTGATGTAGCCTTTCACCCAGAGTATTCCGAGTATCATATTTATCCACAGGGAAACAGCAGGCGAGAGAACATTAATTGGATAAACTCAAATCGAAGTCACCGTACTTTAATAAATGTACCAACTAGTATCTAGACAGGGGTAAGTGTGATAAAGACTAGGTGTATGGTGAAGAAGTAAATAAACTACCTAAGATACACGTAGAGAGGTATAGTTGCTTGGGAGGACAATGAGCGAGATAAAGTTCCCAAACTCTTTTCTATTCGGCTGCAAAGACTATGTCAGTGGTTAATAAAGGAAATTCAAGTAAACAAGTCAAGGTCTCGCGTCGAACGAAATTCCGGCGCCCTCGAGGGGTCAAGGGGTAGATAGTTGACACCCGAAAGAGAACCCGGCTATCACCTACGGGCCTCCCGAACGAATGGGCCTAGACTACAGAGGCACACCACACATTGTCACCGAGTGGGGCTACCAAGCAAATCTGCGTGGAGAGGACTGGCACGCTATAAACGTACTCAAGTAAAGCTTGAGTGACAACAGATCGTCCTTGATCAGAGGAGAGGACCTAACCAGAGCCTGGCATACATGTTAGATTATAGCACTGGCAAGAATAACAGGACTTGACTAACTAAGATAACCACAGCCTAAGCCTAGCAAGTATGCAAATAAAGATACACCACACTTGCAAGAGATAGAAATAAAGTAAAGCATAAATATATTATACTAAAGATAAGAGTACAAGATACAATAACTTTACCACAGACTCAGAGATATCTCTGAGAACTCCGAGGCAAAGCTCGACTCACTCTAACTCCCAGGACTATCCTAACTACTAAGATGTGGAAATGGCACTCTCTAAGGTAGAATGTAGCTCTCAACATCTCCACACCTCTACAAATGAGCTCTCGGGGCCTATTTATAGTCCAGCAAGTGAGGGGGTATTTATAGGTGGTTTGGGTCAGTTTAGGGGTTAAGGCGGTGGTCGGGCGACCACCCGATCCACTGACTTAGCCATCCAATGGCTTGATCTTGCTTCCCCACATCGGTTGGAAGTTGAGACGGTTGGTGCACGTGTAAAATGAGAGCCTTGCATGGTCGGTCGACCATGCATGAGGTTGGACGACCACGTGTCTTGCTCTGATTTGCTGCATGGCTCTTCTCCTGGATTAGTGATGTCACCGATCCATGTTTTGGTGGTCTTTTGGCCCTTGGATTCTTTGGATGCTTGATACAACGGTTGGACCTTCTTTGTATTGTGTTTCTTTGTGTGCAGGATTAGTGACTTGGCATTTGGGCACCGAGGGATGGTCGGGCGACTGTGACAGGTGGCCGGGTGACCCAGCCACAAGGTCGACCGACCCAGACAAGGTCGGGCTGACCCTGGCACTGGTCAGGCGACCATGCCACGGGTCGGCCAACCCAGACCTTTTCACCATTGATGCTCAACTTTGGTCCTTGACATATTTTCAGCTATTTTATGTGTATTTTGGTACCTGCATCCAAATATTTATGTACATCTTGTGGAACTCATTAGTAGTAGGGGTTAGTCCATTTTATTCACATGCTTTGCTTCATTTGGTGGATAATTGATGGTAGATATCGTGAAATTACGACCGTCAACAGTAGAGTAGCATTTGAGAGTGTGAAGTGTAAAGTGTTGGAGAAGTGAAGTTATCCCTTAGCTTGTAGAGAGAGTGTCTCTACTATCAAGGAGAGTAGTGAGGTGAAGAGTGAGGGAGTTAGACTTCTCTTCTCTCCCAGACTTGTATCCTCAGTGGAAGGATATTCGTTTCTAGGATTGAGTAAAGTTCCTTGTCCTCTACCTTTGTTATTCCATTCTTACTTTAGTTTCATACTTAGTCTTATACTTGTCTATTTATGGGAACCTTGTGCATGCTTATAGTGTTGGCTATGTAGTGTTGCTTGCTTTTCTGCCTTATTACCAGTTTAGTAGTGAACTCATCAAGTAGACACGATGGTGTTATACTTAGAGTTTACGTTGGTTGGTCGGCTATCCCACGCTACTCTGGTTGGTAGACACACTAGGTGACAGCTTTTGTGTTCTCAGTATTCCAACCACGTACGTTCGGATAGACTCGCTGATGATATAGCCGAATCATATAGTACCCGCCTTTCTCGGATGGGTAATCAGCACTCGGGTGCCTAGCAGTGGTGCTACAGTTTTGGTGTCTATGTTTACATGGCAAGTATATCTCTTTGCATGCTTAGTATAGTAAGGTGATCTAGCACCTGTTGAGAACCTGCTTCTCTGTCCTTATCCTCTACATTGCTAACTTCACTAGCTCAGTAAGTTAAGTTGTGTGTTATCATACTCCTCGTTCCTCGTGGATTTTGATACCCCAAAATACTCTTAGGTGAAAGGCTACAACGCATTTGAAGAGGTTTGATGACGAAGCCCAGCTACATCAGGATCGAGTGCGAGAGGAATTGGACAAGGAGTTCCTCTCGAACTTCACAATGGACCACCACAAAAAGGTAACCAAGGAGTAGGAAGTCGACCTTGCTGCCCTAGTACCTTCATTATCTTCAATAGCTCACAATGTAAGTAACATTTCATCCATGCAAATATTTTGTTATCTTAAAAGTTACATCGATCAACGTGAAGATTGGTTTCTTAATTCTCTTGGGGATGTGGGAGATTCGTTGTATAGAAAGTTCACTCATACTCAAGAAAAATCAACTACGCCTATGTTTCCTTCACAGAGCCGAGCATAGAATCTGTTGACTCTAGCATATCGACGCCGAGTGGAACTCAGCAGATACAGCCAATGTATGGCATGCCTCTGAATTCATATCCAGGGCAACCACAACCGCCACTGCTAGGTAAGCCAACTCAGCTGACTGCATTTGTCGGACTGTTCGCCACGCCCATCGGATAGTTCGGTGTGATGCCGGATGATTCGGTGATGCCCACTGGACTATCTGGTGTATCCAGTGTCAGTCCCATGATAGCGCTGGCTCGTACCTCGATACCCCCAAGCTTTAGCAAACCCTAGGCGGAGTACAGTGCTTAAAACAGCAAGGGTAGAATACTTTGCACCATATAAGAAGTTAGAGGGCTTCATCGCGCCATACACCACAATAGTATATGGCACAAGACCAATTCCACCAATCGATTCTGGTATACCCAAAGCTCCTATTCTAGATCATACCTACAACCATTTGTGGTCAGATAGACAGTACACAACACCTAAACTACCTACGTCCCAAAACCAAAAGAACGATGATTTATCATTGATAACTAGGGAGGTAATTCAGCGAGAGATAGCCGAAGCGTTTTGGAGTAAGTTGGGAGTTGATGTATTGGATCTTGGTAGCTCATATCAGGACCCTTATGACTACCGATATGATGTTCATTCATTTCTCCTAGATTTAGGGTGCCATATTTTGTGAAATTTTCCTGTAGCGATGGCAGAAGCACTAGAGAGCACATTCGTTAGTTCTTAGCACAATTAGGGGATTTAGCTAATAGGGAAGCCTTTAGAATTCGCCTTTTTTATTTATCTCTCATGGATAGTGCTTTCGCATGGTACTTCGCTTTGCCTCCAAATTCAATTGGTACATGGGACGAGATGGAGGCGAAATTTCATGATCGCTTCTTTTCTGAGGAGTACGAGCTAGAGTTAGCCGATTTCAAAACTTCAGCAAGGGCATGAGGAATTGGTTCATGACTTCCTTAAGAGGTTTAGAGACACTAGGAACCGATGCTTTCAATTGAACGCATCGGACAAAGAACTTGCCGGTTTAGCTTTTAATGGTTTAAAGTTTTAACTTAGCGAAAAGCTAGAAGGCATTTATTTCTTTTCTTAGCTCAATTGCATCAACATGCTTTGGCTTGCGAGATCCAAAGCAAAGAAAACCAGAGGGCTGCCTGCCATAATGTGAATGTTGTAGAGTGTGATTCAGGTAGCTTCGATGACAAAGCTAAAGAAGTTTATGTGGCCCAGTTTGTTTGGCCCAATATGGCCAAACCATATGCATGTTCTTCCTTGTGGATGATTCATAAGAATTAGTAAGATCAGGTTAAGTTTACTTTTGATATTGCTAAATGCAATAAGATCTTTGATGAGCTACTTAAAAGTGAAAATATTACATTACCGCATACTATTCCTTTTGCAGATGAGTTAACAAAAGAGATCATATTGTAAATGGCATAACTCTTTCTCTCATGCAACTAAGATTGTAATGTGTTTTCGGTGGTAGGTGCAATCGGCTGTTAATGAAGGCCGGTTGAGTTCTCCAGAGATGCAAACTAGACAAGCAATTGTTCCCTCTAAAGACACTGGATTTGAGCGGCATGAAGGTTCTCATTTGGCTGGAGGCGGCCGATACAAGCAAAGGCAAGAGTGTGGTCATTTGCAGCTCTCAAATAGTCGATGACACTAAAGTTCTAGCCAGGGAGGTAGTCAAGCAGAAGGCACTAGACAGTAGGGAAACCTTGAAGATCGCTAGTAGGTTTGCCAGCGTCAGGGGGCAAGGGAATCAGCAGGGGCCCTCTAGGCAGGCTGCATTGGATAATCTAATGCTAGGCACCGGATAGTCCAGCGCATCGGATAGTCTGACAACCAGAAGTTGGTACTTGGAAGCAACATCAAGCTAAGGCCCTTGGTAAGATTTCCAAATGTAGTCCAACTTTCGATTAGTTGCTTTCTAAATATGTGAAGAAGGCCGCTCCTAGCAATTGGCCGTTCAAGTGACAACGGTCACCACCATGAGAGGCTAGCACGGTAAAAAACAAGAAGCCAATAGAATCGGACCGAGAAGTGGTGTAGCTGAGACCACCAGTGCTTACAGTTCCACCTGTGCCATGGGGACCTCCGCATGTGTATCCATAAGATATGTTTCATCCCAATCCTGTGTTTGTGCACATGGCTATGTATCCGCAATATGCACATAATCCATACTACTATCAGGGCTAGGGGCACCAATGTTTGATACGCTAGCACCCTCTGTACATGACCGATTGAACATGCTCCAATCTGGTATGTGGATGCAAAACCGGCAGCAATGCTAGATGGTATGGTATGGGGGAAACCATCCAGATTTGTAGTGCCCCCACCTCCCTAGAATTCTTAGCCACTAGCACCACAAGCTCCTCGCAGAACTACATCCATTGATGTTGTCAAAATTGGGACAGCTAATGTGATGATCATTGAAAAGTGCAAAAGGCCAATGGGTTTTTGAGAATCAGCCAATCCTACGCCAAGTGAAGCTTGATCTAAAGTTGTCATGAACAACGATCACAAAGCTAGCTCCAGCAATTCTACCAGCAAACCACCTCCAGATCCGAAGTACTTAATGCCCCAATGGTGTCCATCGGGTCTAACTCACAGTGCAAAAGCACAAGTTGCAGCACTTGAGGGTAAAGGAGAAGAAGGATAGGTAAGCAAGGAGGATCTTTAATGAAACACAATCAGTGTTTCCTCCCAAGCAATGGAAGCAAAAAGTCGCCGAAGCTCCTACCCAAGCGGTTACTTAGAACAAGACCCAGGTACTGGACAGTCCGGTAACGCCCACCAGACTATCCAGTGTACCGAACTATCCGACATCTCCTACCGGACTGTCTGGCATTCAAGCAGCAATAAGACCAGACCCAAATCTAGGTGTGGAGCTAGCGCCAATGATCACTAAGCTTCCATGCCTATTGTAGCTCCAAAGGAGGAAGTACCAGAAGAGGAGATGATTGACTACAAAGCTTCCCTGAGCACCCAGCTATGGATGTTAATGTGATTACCTTTTTCGCCGATTACAATATTATTGGTGAAGATAAGGAAATTATGGCTCAGTTTAACTTTGGACCAAAAGATGTTGTATTTACAAAGATGACAAAATCAGTTAATTATTTGAAGCTGCTCTGTGTGCGTGGTCACATCAATGGGGTACATGTTGGTCGATGGAGGTGCAATCGTTAATTTGATGTCGTACAACTTATACTAGAATCTTGGCAAGTTTGACTATGAGCTAGTGAAGACCAACTTGACTCTTAGCGGTGTTGGGGCTAAGAACCCCATTGAGGCTAAAAGAGTTGCTTCCATGGAGCTCACTATTGGGAGTAAAACCATCGTTGTTGCATTCTTCATTGCTGATGTAGAAGGTAATTTCAGTTTGATTCTTAGAAAAGATTGGATCTATGCCAATCAATGTGTACCTTCTACTTCACATTAGTTCTTGATTCAATGGATTAGCAATGATATCAAGGTGATTCATGCTGATGCATCGGCCTATGTTTCTATGACCAACCTCCTGTTATTTGGGCACATGAAAATGATATGTGTTTGATGAGCATTTATTTGTCCGATTATCAATTTTTGAGTGTGTCCAAAAAAGGGTTCCTTCCTGTGATGCTAAAGCCGATTGAGAATCAACAAAATCATATTATGTAACTCAATGTATCCATCCGCAGAAGATAGCAGCAAGGAAGAGGACATATTGAAGTCCAGGTACCAGGCAAGCTTTGTGCAGTCACCGAATAATCCGGTAGCCAGTACCGGACTATCCAGTGAGACACCGGACAGTCCAGCAGGACCTACCGGACAATCTGCTAGAAACTAGAAACTTGGTTGTAATTTTGATTTTGATTCTTTTGTAATTGAAGAGTTTAAAGACTTAGATAAGTTAGGGTAGGGGTTTACGTCGGCTGATCTTTTAGACATAGGTGATGGTACTATTCCGAGGCTGACATTTGTAAACAAGAACTTGAAATCTGATTCTAGGAATACAATGATCAGGTTGTTGCGTGAGTATGTTGATTGCTTTGCCTGGAGTTACACTGAAATGTCTGGTTTAAGCTGTGACTTAATTGAGCATCGGCTGCCTATTAAGCCTGAGTTTCGGCCTTTTAAACAGAGATCATGACATTTCGGTCCTGATATTTATCCTCGAATCAAAGATGAGATTCATCGACTTTTGGAAGTCAAGTTCATTAGGCCCTGCAGGAATGCTGATTGGGTGTCCAATATTGCTCCGGTGAAAAAGAAAGGCTCCAACAAGCTCTGGGTATGCATTGATTTTTGTAATTTGACAAAGCTACACCTAAAGATGAGTATCCTATGCCTATAGTTGATATATTAATTAATAGTGCATCTAGTAATAAGGTTACTAGCTTTCTAGATGGTGAAGCCAAATATAATCAAATCTTTATAGTTGAAGAAGATACGTCTAAAACGGCCCCTTTATATGTCCAGGCTTTATTGGTTTGTTTGAATGGGTTCTTATGACATTGGGTTTGAAAAATGCTGGTGCTACTTATCAAAGGGGCTATGAATTTGATCTTTCATGAGTTGTTAGGAATCATCCTAGAGGTTTGTATTGATGATATAGTAGTTAAATTTTCAGCATTTGATTCTCAATTAGCCGATTTGCGCAAGGCCTTTGAGAAGATGTGTCGGTATGGCTTGAAGATGAACCCACACAAACGTGCCTTTGGTGTGTCAGCTGGAAAGTTCTTAGGTTTTGTAATTCATGAGCATGGCATAGAGGTATATCCTAATCGAGTTGAGGCTATTCAAAAATAGTGGGTCTGATGTGCAGAAATTCCTCGGCAAGGTGAATTATCTAAGGCGGTTTATTTCTAACCTGGCCATGAAGGTGGATGCTTTTACTCATACCCTTTGATTGAAGAATGGTGCTGATTTCACTTAGGGGCAGAGCAGCAAAGGGCTTTTGATCAAATCAAGGAGTATTTATTTTGGTGCTAGTGCTTAAAGCTCCTTGGAGTGGTGTTCCTTTCGGATTATATATTGATGCCGAAAGATAAAGTTATTGTCACTGTTTTGACTCAAGAAGCCAAAGGTAAGGAACATGTTATTACATATTTGAGTCGGAGACTAGTTGGCGCTGAAATAAGGTACACCTTTGTTGAGAAGTTATGCTTATACTTATTTTATGCCAATTTGTGTGGCAATTTGTCAAACCGATGTTAAAATACATGTTGCGTAATCCCATCATGAGTGGAATGATTGATAAATGGGCTTATGCTTTGATAGAATATGACTTGGCCTATGAATCTTTGAAATCTATGAAAGGCTAAGTTGTGGCTGATTTTACAGTAGAACATCAGATTGATGATTCTTATGAACTAGATATATCTTATATTACTCTTACTTCCTGGAAGCTTTATTTTGAAGGATCGGTTTGCAATGAATGGCATTGTATTGGTGTAGTGCTTGTTTCATCAGGAGGTGCTACTTTTGATTTCTCTAGCTAATTATAATTTCTTTGCACTAATAATCAAGCTGAATATGAGGCTTTGCTATTTGGTTTAGAATTGTTTCAATCTAAGGGAGTAAAGCATGTGAGGGCTTTTGGTGATTCCAAGTTGATAGTCCAGCAGGTTTTGGGAGAATCTCAATGCTTTGATGGGTTTTAAATTCTTATTTTGAAAGATGTTGGGATATTATTAGTTCTTTCGATGAATTTTACATTCGTCTAATTTTTAGAGCTGTGAACACCAGAGCTAATGATTTGGCACAGGGGGCATCTGGTTATCATGTGAACAGGGGTAGATTTCATATTTCTAAAAAGCCGATGCTCACAGAAGCTTATGTGCTGAAGTTACACACACCGAACTATCCAGTACGGTGTACCAGACTGTCTGGTGGCATGCCGGATAATCCAGTGGGATGTACCAGATTATCTGGTGGAACTGGGAGTGCTCTAATTTTGGCTCTAGGGGATTCGGCAAGTGATGCGGCCGATGTAGTGATTGGAGGGTACCTTTTGTTACTTATTTACGTGATCCTAGTGCCAGAATAGATAGAAAAGTTCAGCAAGTTGCTTTGAAGTATGCTTTAATTAACGATGAATTGTACCATCGAACCATCAGTGGTGTTATGTTTAAATGTCTAGGTCCTCATGATACTGTATTGGCTATGGTTGAGGTGTATAAAGGCATTTGTGGTACTCATCAATCGCCTTTGAAAATGAAGTGGATTTTTAGAAGAGATGGGTTTTATTAGCCAAGTATGATTGCTGATTTCTTTAAGTACTACAAAGGATGTCGGGTATGTCAGAAGTTTGGAGATTTACATATGGTTTCTGCTGCTAAGTTGCACCATATTAGCGAGCCTTGGCCATTTAGAGGATGAGGTTTACATTTTATTAGGGAAATTCATCGGCCATCTTGACATCGGTTTATGCTGCTACAGATTAGTTTACCAAGTGAACTGAAGCTGTTACCTTGAAAAATATGACACGTAAGGAGGTAATTGAGTTTATTACTAAACATATCATTCATAGATTTGATATCCCTCAAACTTTAACTACATATCAAGGCGTTCATTTATGTCTAAGGAAGTACATGAGTTTGCCAAATTATATAAGATTAAGTTGTTCAATTCATCTCCATATTATGCTCAGACCAGTGGTCACACCGAGTCTAGTAATTGAACTATCATTAATTTTATTAGGAAGAAGATAGCCGATCATTCTTGGCAATGGCATGAGGTCTTGTTTGAAGCTTTATGGGCTCATAAATTATCTAAACATCATGCTACTAAAGTTTCTTCCTTTGAGCGTGTGTATGGTCAGGATGCTATGTTACCTGTGAATGTGAGTTTGAATGCATATCAGGTTTGCTAAGAAGAATGATGAAGCGCCCCAGTATCTATAATGGGACTAAAATGTGTTTTATTACCATTCCAGGGTTCGGTAATCACATTCTTACATCAGAGTGATACAGATCCGCCCTAACGGGTAGGACCACAAAGGGGCGCAGCCCTGAAAATCTAAGCAGCGGAATATAAAACGTAGGCCCATCTTCCTCACGCCACAGTTGGGAAGCAGGTCATAACCCTTACTCGTTCTCGGACCAATATATATGTCCATAGCACTGAGAAAAACAACAACAAAGCAAAGGTGAGTACATACAAACTCAGCAGCCCACCTTCCTCCAAAGGAATTTGGGGAAAGCTAACACTATATGCAAGGATATATCTGGAGCTTAAGATAGTTTTGCAGAAAAGTATTTGTATGCAGGGTCTGAGATAGTTGTCAAGTTTTAATCTTTCTGAAAACTGAGTTTTTTTTCTAAAAAGGTTTGCCACTGGACTTTCCGGTCCAAAGTGGCTCATGACTTTCCAGCCAACACATTTTTCATACATCTAACCAAAAACCATTTTTATCCAATTCCATTTTATTTTATGAAAACTGCTAACTGAAGAACCAAGCCGTAACTCATCCATACCAGTGGACACGAACTATTCGAATAGGTTTTACTCTGATCAGAGGTTGTACTAATTCCCACAAGTTGGGCTCAGCGATACGTTGCCGTCGTAACTGCCCGAATTCCAAACCAAGCTGTTGCCTTTGTTTCATCACCTAGCAGAACTTTAGGGGTTCGGGCATCCAAGCCACTCCAGTACCCCGCGGTACTCCCATTGCCACACCACCCATCCCCTAGCCCCTTGTACGCCAGCATAGAAGTTACTAGGCTATCCACTCCGGCTCGGGCCTGGCCAATGCCTCATACATAGTGAGTGGTTGTACTAAAAGAGTTAGGCAAGATGAAAATCATAACGGTCCTTACGGAGAGCTTAGGTAGAACCATTCCAAGTTTTCAATGCTCGACAGCGCGAGCAATCGACCTACCGGGTATTCTCCACGAATCCCAGGACAAGGGGTAACCGCAGGTAGCTAAGTTACCCATTCATACCCTGCCCTTATGGCTGTTTCGGCGCGTAGCCGTATTCCGACAAAGTCGGTTGCCGGGGTTGTTCCCCATTTTATTTCACAAACCACACACACATCCACTCTCCCATACCCAACATGTTCCACATCCATAATCCAATATAACGTCAAGATTATGATAGATAATTAAATGAGCGATCTCACCTATGCGCGCTATATCTAAAATAGGCTTAGGTTGCTGTATATTTTGCTAGGTTACCTTAGCCAGCAAAACATGCAAGTTTTTATGTGATTAACAGGCCGAGAGTTGTGTTTGCAAAACATAGAAAATTTATGTATCAAATAGGGATTCCAGTGGGCTTGCCTATCGTTTTGTTGATACAGACGATGCATTGGTCGCTGGTGACGAGGGTGTATCGTCAACCGAATGTGTTGGTGTACCATCATCCACCGGGCACATTGGTATACCAATCGCTGGGTGCGATGGTGTGCCATCCACAGCGCATGTTGGTACAGCATCTGCTGCAGGCGCCGGTTGCTTTCTTCAAGTGCGGCGAAGGCCCTCGCGAGAAGCCTACCGACTAGGATCTCTGGTACCACCTACGTGTATAAACAGGGAAAAGCATACACACAACGAATATAGCATGAGCTCTACACTGATTTTAGGTGTGGTGGAGCGAGCAGGAGGTGTTGGATTTATTTGGTGGGTTGGAAACTTACCAGAGGTGGTGGTTTGGGTAGGTAGCAGGGTGGGGTGTGGTGTTGGCTCTGCTCTGAGCGACGGGAATCGTAACGGCGAGGAGGCGGCCACATGGTAATGTTGGAGGGGAAAAGATCCTTTGTGGAGTGTGTGGATGGATAAAGCTTGATTTTAGATGAATTTAGGCGCAAGAATCACCTAAATCGGAGTCCAAACGGAGAAGATATGGAGCATATAGTGGAAGGAGGGTAGATATAAACTTTTTGGATTGTTGGAGGGGTAGTTTTGGACCTTTTTCGGGTGATTTCCTTGGATTTGGCCTGTTGGCGAAGTAACTTGGGCCAGGGGAGGCTTTTGGCCTGCGTGGCCCACTTGAGCCAACGCGTGGGGGGGCGCAGGCGCGGCCTGACAAGATGGGCCGGCCCAGCGAGGCGGGAGATGGCGCGGTTCACGCCGTCAGCTCGAGCCCACTTCTCAATGGCACAGGGGGGTAACGGCGTCGGGTGGGGTGAGACGGCAGTTGGTTCGGCCCGGTCGGGGTGAACAGGGGTGGTCCGGTCGAGCCGAACAGCGTCGGCCCGAAGGGGGGTTTGCTGGCGACGCTCAGCGGTGGTGGCGGTTCCAGCGAGGTTTCCGGCGGTGCGAGCACTGGGAGGGGAGGGCGAACGCGGCGACGGGGTTTGGTGGTTGGATTGGGGCCTGGAGAGGGGTGTCCACATGCGGCGGTGAGGGCGTGCTCGGAGGTGGGGAGAGCACGCATGGTGGCGAGGGGGGACACATGGGGGTGGGCTCTAGTGGGCGGCGGATTAGTGGTGGCGGCTAGAGGCGCTCGCCGGTGATGCCTTTTATAGGCGAGCGGGCAGGGGCCGAGCCTAGTGCGGCGGTGACGTGGCGAAGCGGTGTGACAGCCAGGTGGCGGAGCGGCGCGAGGGTGCGGCGGGGCCGGTCGCGGCGCGCGGCGCGGTGGGGGCTGGGGCAGTGGTTCACCGGAGTGGGGGGCTGTGCCGGGCGCGGCCGGGCGCGGTGCGAGCGCGCATGGCGCGGCGCCGGGGCGAGGTCCGGGACGGAGGTAGAAGGAGGGGCTGGCGAGCGGGACCCACTTGTCAATGAGAGGGGGCGCTGGCCCGAGGTGGCCGTGGGAGGAAGGAGGGGGTACTGGGCTGCCCATTTTGGGCTGGGGCGGCGGCGGCCCAAGAGGGAGGGCAGGCGGGGTGGGCTGAGGGGAAGAGGGAGATGGGGGTTTGGGCCGGTTTTGGCCCGAGGAGGGGTAGAGTCTTCTCTTCTTCTTTTTCTGATTTTTGTGAATTTGAATCTTGGAAGGAATTTGGGGTATTTTTGTGGAGATTTGGTGGAGAAAGTATTTTGGGAATGCTTGGATGTTTTCTTGAGCTCACACCATCACACTCAAAGCAAACAGGCAACACTCAAAGTTTTGCAAAAATATGATTTTGAATTAGGGTGGGATTTGGAAGGAAATTTCCGAGGCTAATTTTCAGGGCGTTACAAATGATCTAACTATCGGTGAGTATCATGACTTAATGATGGACAATATTGATGAAGTCACCGACAAGAGATTGACGGCTTTGAAGAAAATAGGGAAGGACAAGCTTATGGCCGCCAACGCATATAACAAAAAGGTAAAGGTCAAGTTTTTTCATGTTGGAGATCCGATATGCAAGACGGTGCTGCCATTGAAGACTAAAGACAGAAGATTCGGCAAGTAGTCTCCATGTTGAGAAGGTCCTTATAAAGTAACGAGGGTGGTTCCTGTTAATGCTTGCATGTTAGAGGATTTACAAGCTAATGGACTACCTAAAGCATTAAATGGTCACTTCTTGAAGAAATATTATCCGAGCATGTGGCAAGATGCCTGAAAGGAGTCGATGGTTTGCATCAGATGTTTAGTCATTGCTTCGGAATCCGTTATATCATGTGAGATCTATTGGTTTTTGAAGTAATAGATGCTACTGGTGCTTTTAGTTCATGACCTTCACTAAAAGTCAGAGGGCATGTGTTGAGCACCAAATTGAGTAGGCCTACCACTGGCCGCTGAACACCGGACACTCCGATGTTATCAGATAGTCTGATAGGAGGTACTAGATAGTCTAGTATGGTCGAGTCCAAATAGAATCCAGTGTTTTGTGTGTGATCTCGTGGATTCTGACTTGTACAAGGGTCAAGACCATCCTCCCCTATAAATATAAAGGGGTTAGGCTGATTGAGGCATCACCAATCAAACCAATATATTACTTTTTATCTACTTTATGCATATCTATTTCCCAAATCTGAGTTCTCTCCTCAAACCCTAATTGCTTCCTCTTCTCGACTCTATGTCGACCTAAGGGGTTTTAGGTGGTCTGCCGACCCTAGAACAACCCTAGCATTGATTCTCCCTGATGGGGTCCCTCCCGGGAGGGGTTGATCTAGGTTTTACCCAAGGCTCTACCCATCATCGGACTGTCCGGTGACCTTCACCGGACTGTCCGGCATGGACAAAGTGACCCGAGGTGCCTTGTAGCAGTGTGCAAGCCCTAGGGTTATTGGAGTATTTGGCGCAAAACCATGCCAATAACCTCGACACTAGGGGTGTATATGGTATGGATATTACACGTCAGTATCTAAGTCTACATCCATCTGAAAAGGTTTAGATATGATATGTATCCAGGTTAGAATATTCGGTATATGACCTGAACCTATATACTCAAATTTCGATGTGTGTGTGTCCGATGGTGTTTTTCCTTCTTTTCGTAATGTTGTGAATTTTTCGAACCTTTTCGAATCAAAGGCACATTTTGTGTCGGTTGTGTTAGCCCTTTTAATGATATATAATTGTTATAAAAGAAGACCATCATGCCCCTATAGATTTACCCATATTTTAGTGCTGGTTTATTATTATTATTGGGTTAACTAGATCCATTTCATTACAAATATTCTAGTTTGGAAAAATACCAGTATTATTCACCTAATTGGAAATATGCCATTACAATCAGTCGTCTACCTTAGACATGACATTCTCTACTCTTTGGACGGTGTTGGGCCCACGTACACACCTCTGTATTCTCATATGGATAGAAATACCATTGCTATACATGCCTGGACTCACGGACCTGTGGGGCCCACGGTTATCGTCTTCCTTAAGTTGGGCTTCACCTAGGTGGCGTTTGGTTCCTGAGCGGGATAGAATGGAGCCGCTCTGTCCTTTGTTTGGTTTCGTGGACATAGCAATGGAATAGAACCAAAACATTCCTGGAGAGGGAATATTCGGTCTAGATTCGGAACGCACTTGTCCCCTAGAAAAGATGGAACACGCTCGTCCCTCTTCATGACGTCTTTCTCTCATCTGTCTCACGCACCACGCGCGGTGGCCGACGACGCAGGTCGGGCAGAACAGTGTCCCCGTGTGGCAGCGGTGGCGCGGCCCAACACCGCCGAAGGAACGGCCCATCACAGCAGCCCCAACGCGATTCGTCGCCGCAGGCAGAGGAGCGGCCCCGCGGGCGCGGTTGCGACGGGGAGGCGAGGCCGCGCAGGGCGGCGAGGCGAGACCGGCGGGCACGGCTATGGCTGCGCCGCGGAGGGGAGGCACGGCAGCACGGAGCGGGGAGGCGCGGCCGCGGCGGGGAGGGGAGGCGCGACCGAGGTAGCCAGGCGGAGGTGACGTCGGGGGAGTCGCGGCTAGAAGAAGATGCCCCCGACTGACGTACAGGGCCCACGTAACGATGGCTAACGGGACCTGTTATCTTATGCTCCCATCCCTTCAACCAAACATAAAATGGAGCCATTCCATTCCCACAACCAAACACAGACATGAAAACATTCCCATCCCTAGAAATAGGATGGAACCATTCTATCCCACCATGTCCACCAAAAAACACTACCCTAGTGCGCTGCCTCCTCTAGTGCACCTCATGAGATACGACCATCGCACACCGCTCCACTATGGCTACCTCCTACGCGTGCGATTCCACCGCTATGTCCTCCACCGCTATGTCCTTCATCGACCCTCCTCGCCTCTCCACACGCGCAACAGTCGCTGCAGCTCGCACAACCAACGTGGTGCCGCCGGCCATATCCTTTCCTTTTCCATGCACACGACGGCCACCGCGGCTCAACCTCCCCACGCTCGTGAAGGCCGTCGCGGCTCAACCTCCTCACGCTCGTGATGGCAGTTGTGGCTCCGCCTTCCCGCGCTCCTCCAAGCGCGACGATTAGGTAGCCTTGGTGAGAATGGTGGGATCCTACGACAGAGGAGAGAGTTAGGGCAGAAGAGGTGAGAGGTGGTGGTGCCGGCCATGGTGGCAGGAAGGGTGGCTACCTCATAGAAGAAGAAGAGAAGGAAAGGATGATACGTGGAGCCCACACGTCATAAACTCCAAGGAGGGAAGAACCGAGGGCATTTTTGTCCATACATAAATATGATGGCCTGCAGGCGGGCCCCAAGGCCTGAGATACATACAAAATGATATGTTTCGAGGAGAAGAAGAATTATAATGACATTTCTAAATAGGTGAATAGTAATTGCAATTTTTCAACTATTATATTTGGAATGTCATAGATCCAATCATTCCTTTAAGGCTATCTCCAATGGAGATGTGTAAAGGGATATCTATACACTGTAGTGCTACTGTAGACAGATAGACAGTAGATAAACAGTGGATAGACATCCACTTTTAGGCATCCCATTGGGGATGGCCTTATGATTTTACCGTTGTTTTGGCATAAGACCGGACATTATTTGACAATTTCCACATATTTCAAAGCCTAGCCAAATTGGCAAAATTTAGACAACATTATATTGCATAACCCGCATATATGCAATATATAGATTGCACAACATCATATGTGTATGTATAGATATACGTATAAATGGCCGGACATATATGATGTGAAGATGCAGACTACGAGGCACAAGTACATTCGCAGGAAAACATCCAATCCAACGCTAGAGGCTCACTCATCCTGGCCAGTCAAACAGATGACTGAGATGAGTGAAGCAGAGGCATGACAGCAAGGCGCCATGGCGCCACCGCCGCTGCCCCTCTTCTCCCTGATCCCGAAGGCCCCGCCTCCGCCACCATGGCTTCATGGCCCCTCTACCCAAACTCACACCGCCGCCCCCACGGCGCCTGCAACCCCCACCGCCACCGAGGCAACTCCTCCCAAGTCCCGCCCCCACAGCCCCAAGCCGGCACCACCAGGGAAAAACAGCAAAACAACCGCCAAGCCCCTCACCGCCGGAGTCCCCGGCGGCCGCACCCGCCGCGCGGTCTTCGGCATCATCCGTCGCGTCCGCTCCCTGGAGCTCGCCGACCCTCCTAGCCCCGCCCCCGCCAGCAACGCCGGTGCCGGTGCCGCCGTCGCGTTCCACCTTCCAATCGAGCCAACCCCGCCGTGGGAACCAGGCCAACAAGTGGTGGAGAAGGTGAAGCCGAGGGCGGTCCCGTGGGCGGCTGCGAGGGATGAGGGCCTCAAGGTCGCGCTGCGGCGGGAGAAGAAGCCGCGGGAGCCGACGCGCGCGGAGACCGAATTGGAGGCCGACGAGCTGGACCGGCTGCGGCGGTTGGCGCGCGGGATGGGCAGGTGGGCGCGGGCCAAGAAGGCCGGTGTCACCGATGAGGTGGTGGAGGAGATGCGACGGGAGTGGGCCAGGGGTGAGGAGCTTGCCGCCGTGCGCATCGTCGAGCCGCTCCGCCGCTCCATGGACCGCGCCAGGGAGATTCTTGAGGTGACGTGACACCATGAGACTATTATCGTTCAATGTGTTTTGATTGTTTGGGGTCCCATTCCCTGAGAATTATATGGTCTCGTCATGATGATTTTGATCTTAGGACGGTTGAATTTTAGTTTCATTTAAAGCAATGTAGCTTGGAGGTTACAATTTTAATGCAAATTCACAATTTTTCTCTGGAAATTGGAGGGATAATTTTGATGCAATTATGCAAGTGATGCCACAACGGCAGTTCAAGTAAATAATCAATATCATTCTGCAACAGTAGAAAACTTTGAATTTAAGTAGCGGTGCAGGTTTTGTTAGCAAGGGTCAGGGAGGTTGTTTGTAATTAATCCAAAGGATGATGCAACTCAACGCTCAACGGCAATGATGCTAACTAATAACAACATTGTGTCAATCTTTGCAAAAAAAAGGGGGGACTGCTTTTATATGAACTGTATTTATTCCTAGTGCAATTATGTTGTTTACAGACAAAGATTGTTTTCACACCAAGCACATTTATCTTGAGCTTCCTATATGTATGATTACTCAACTACTAACGTTGAGTTCAAAGACTTACGATTTTCTTTGATGGGTTATTTTTTTCTCAGATAAAAACAGGGGGCTTAGTTGTATGGACAAAAGGAGACATACATTTCGTTTACAGAGGAAGCAATTATCAGCAAAACAGAAAGCATAGTCACACTTTTCTCACTGATTTTCAAAAAAATTCTCTAATAAAACATAATGCTCCTACAACTCCACTTAAATATGGGAGCAAAGGGGTGGCATTAACCAAAGGCAACGGTGAAGCATATAATGCTTTTCAAGAGAATGACCAAAGCACTTGTGGTCTGAAGGACGAAGAACCTGTGAAGGGGACACTCTATGAGAGAGAAGTCAACAGACTATTGGACACTTTAGGCCCTCGATTTATTGATTGGTGGTGGAACACACCATTGCCTGTCGATGCTGATCTCCTCCCAGAGTTTGTCCCAGGCTTTAAGACTCCATATAGGCAGTGCCCTCCTGGTGTCAGACCAACACTAGCAGATGAAGAGCTCACATACTTGCGCAAGCTTGCACGCTCATTGCCGACACATTTTGCCCTTGGTGAGTATGTATTTAGTTACCACATGCACATTCTGTCAACTATATGAGTAAATTGTTCCTTATGTTTGTGATTTTATACTCATTAATTGTTAAGCTTTCTATTGTTTGTAGTCTCACCGTCTTACACATACATCACCTTTTTTAATATGTGTCAACCACTTCTATTGTTTTATTGTTTATGTGCATACCATTTTATCGGTACGTCACATAAACTTTTATACTATGGACAAGACAGTTATAATTTTGTCTGTCATTGGCAGGTAGAAACACAAGATTGCAGGGTTTGGCTGTTGCTATACTAAAGCTTTGGGAGAAAAGCCTAATAGCCAAAATTGCAGTGAAAGTAGGTATCCAAAACACGAACAATGAACAAATGGCATGGAACCTTAAGGCAAGTACTATTCCTGATGAAGCACCTTCTGACATTTGTGTTGTTAAAATGCATAGTAATCAGTTCCTCTGTTATGACTGGCGTCCATTATCAGAGGAGGAGGCCCGCTAGTGGCTAAAGAGGCGCCAAGGAATTTAGGGCCTAGGGCCCAAGTTATCTTAGTTTGGTTCATTAGCAGCCCTAGTTGGGGCCATTAGAGAGGATCCCATTAGAGAGGAGATTATATATGCTTGTAAACAGACTCTATTGGAAAATTAAGCATAAGCAATTTATCAATTGCCCGCTTCCCTCAGGGAGCAGGGCAAACCCCTAGTCGCCGCCTCTTCCTGCCTCACGCACGATCACGGCGCCCCAGCGTCGCCCGCGCCATCGTCCACCCGCTCCTCACCCCTACTCCCTACGTAACATCCTCGGTAGGATCCGTAATCCTATCAATCTGGTATCAATGTTAGGCCCTCCTCCCACCACCACCCAGCCGCCGGCTCTGCCCGCTGCGTTGCCGAGCTCCACGGCGCCGGCAATCTCCACGGCTCCGATGATCCCCACCACCGCATCGCCACCCCTCATGTTGGAGTCCGTCGCCGCGGCAGTCAATGACCTCGCCCGCTCGATGGCGACCATGCAGGCCTTCTTGGCGGGCGCCCTACCGCCCCAGCAACAGCCGCTCACGACCACGTTCCCACTTCCACCACCGGCGATGGCCCCGCTCCTGCTGCCGCCAGCAGTGCCGACCCCTCGGACCAGCGCGCCCGTGGCGCTGAGCCGGCCACTCCATTTACTGTATGCCGCCGTCACCCTCTCTGATCCCGTCGTACATGCTCACCCCGACGATAGGGCAACAGTACACGATGGCAACGTCCCCGACACCAACCGCTTCATCCCACCCTCACCACAATGGGGTGTTCTACGGCGGGGTGGACGGCACCCTCTTCTACAGCGCCCCGTCCGGTGCCGACGCACCGCTACCCTTCGGCGCCGCCCAGGGACCGAGCCCCGCCCTAGCCCCGCTGCGCTTCTACAAGCTCGAGTTCACCACCTACGACGGCGCCGAGGATCCCCTCTACTGGCTCAATCATTGTGAGCAGTTCTTCCGCGGCCAGCGCACCCTGGCCTCAGGCCGCATGTGGCTTGCCTCCTATCACCTCACCGGCACCGCCCAGACGTGGTACTACGCCCTCGAGCAGGAAGAGGGCATGCCCTCTTGGGAACGCTTCCGCGTGTTGTGCACCCTTCGCTTCGGACCGACGGTTCGCGGCACTCGCTTGCCCGAACTCGCGCGCCTCCCGTTCACATCCACTATGCAAGAGTACGCCGAGCGATTCAACGCGGTGCTGTGCCACACCCGCAACCTCTCTGGCCCCCAGAAGGCCGAGCTGTTTGTGGGGGGACTTCCGGACCATATTCGTGTCAACGTCGAGCTCCATGAGCCGCGAGACCTCCTAGACGGCCATGTACTTGGCCCGGGCGTTTGAGACCCGTGCGGCCGCGACACCGCCAGCCCCTACAGCGCGCGGCGCCAAACTACCTCCGCGCCAGGGTCTGTCGGCGCCATTTCGACCCACTCATGGCACCTCTATATAGCCGCCCCTTCCCCAGCAGCAGGGCGGCGCGGCGGCGACCCTAGGGGCGGGCGGTCCCACTCGCCAGTTCCGCCGTCTGTCCCTGGCCGAGCAACAAGAACGCTGCCGCTAGGGGCTTTGCTATAATTGTGACGAGCCATACATCCGGGGCCACATCTGCAAGCGCCTCTTCTACCTGGAATCGGCGGACTACGTCGATGACGACGCTACCGCTGAGGGCGCCCTCACGGAGGACATGGCCCGGCTCGCCGACCTAGAGACCACGGCGACGGCGACCTCTGACGCCGCGACGCCGCCTACGGTCTCCCTCCACGCTATCGCGGGCGTCCGCACCGAGCACGTCATGCTGCTACCGATGCAGGTCCACGGCCACCGCCTTGTGGCCCTCCTCGACTCGGGCTCCACGTCCAACTTCCTCAAGGCATGCCACTAATCCGCGCCTGACACTACGGATGCTGGTGGCCAACAGGGATCGCATGCCGTGCCAAGGCGTGGCACGGAACGGGGCCCTCACTATCGGTCAGGAGTTCACCATTGGCTGCTACAGCATCGGCCTAGGGGGAGTTCGATCTCATCCTCGGTGTCGAGTTCCTGAGGACGCTGGGCCCCATCCTCTGGGACTTTAAGGCCATGCGCATGGCCTTCACCAGGGGCGCCCAGCGCGTCCAGTGGGATGGCCTGGGCTCCCGCTGCGACACCCTGCCTGGGCCGGCCGCCCGCGCGGCCACCACGGTCCCGGAGCAGCCGCTTCTGGACAGCCTCCTGCAGCAATTCGAAGCCGTGTTCCGGGAGCCGCAAGGGCTGCCCCCGGCGCGATCCTACGACCATCGCATCCACTTGCTTCCGGGGACTGCTCCCGTCGGTGTCCGGTCCTACCGCTACCCGCAGCTGCAGAAGGATGAGCTAGAGCGCCAGTGTGCGGTGATGCTCAAATAGGGCATCATCTGCCCCCACACCTCGCCCTTCTCCGCCCCGGTGCTCCTGGTGCGCTTGGCGGTTCTGCATCAACTACCTGTGCGCTCAACACCATGACATCAAAAGACAAGTTCCCGATACCCGTGGTGGACGAGCTTCTCGACGAGCTCCACGGGGCCCGTTTCTTCACCAAGCTCGACCTGCGGTCGGGCTACAACCAGGTGCGGATGCACCGCGACGACGTCGCCAAGATGGTGTTCCATACGCACCACGGGCACTACGAGTTCCTGGTGATGCCGGTGGGTCTCTCCAACGCCCCGACCACGTTCCAGGCTTTGATGAACGATGTGCTCCGCCCCTATCTCCGCAGGTTCGTGCTCGTGTTTTTCAATCATCCTCATCTACAGCGCCACCTGGGCCGAACACCTGCAGCATATCGGCATCGTCCTCCACGCCCTCCGTTCACACCGGCTCCACCTCAAGCGCTCCAAGTGCTCCTTTGGGGCGACCTTGGTAACCTACCTCGGACACGTGATCTCAAGCGGTCGGCGTCGCCATGGACGCTGACAAGGTCGCAGCAGTCGCCTCCTGGCTGGCGCCGCGCTCTGCCCGCGGCCTCCGCAGCTTCCTGGGTCTTGCGGGCTACTACCGGAAGTTTATCTGGGACTTCGGCGTCATCACGGCACCCCTCACACGTCTTCTGAGGCGCGACGCGTTCCTTCTGGGACGACGAGGCCGGGACGGCCTTCCAAGCTCTGAAGGGCACCTTGACCACCGACCCAGTGCTGCAGATGCTAGACTTCGACAAACCCTTCGCGGTCGATTGTGATGCGTCAGGTGTGGGGTTTGGCGCTGTACTCCACCAGGGCGTGGGACCCCTCGCTTTCTTCAGCCGGCCGTTTGCTGCCCGCCACCTGAAACTCGCCGCTTATGAGCGGGAGTTGATCGTCCTGGTGCAAGCGGTGCGCCATTGGCGTCCCTATCTGTGGGGCCGTCACTTCATCGTGCGCACCGACCACTACAGCCTCAAGTTCTTGCTGGACCAGCGCCTCTCCACAGTGCCACAACATCAGTGGATCAGCAAGCTATTTGGGTTCGACATCAACGTGGAGTACCGCCCGGGCCGGTTGAACACCGTGGCGAACGCTCTCTCCCGCTGCGACGCCGAGCACACACCCTGCCAGAAGGGGGCGCGGGGGCGGCTGCCTGCGCCTTCTCCGGCCCCTCGTTCGCCCTCATCGACGACATCCGCACCGCCACCAAGGAGGCTCTTGACGCCCAGCTCCTCGTCCGACGCCTATAGGAGGGGGAGCTGCCCGGTCTGTGGTGCATGGAGGACGGGCTGCTGCTGCACACCACCCGGATTTTTGTGCCGGACCACAGGCGACCTGCGCCTGGCTCACTCGGCGGGCCTCGAGGGCATCCAGAAGACGCTGCACCACCTCCACTCGGAGTTCTACATTCTGGGCGATCGCACGCTGGTCCAGGACTGGGTTCGGGCTTGCGCGACATGCCAGCAGAACAAGACGGAGACGCTACGTCCGGCGGGCCTCGAGGTGCCGTCCCGAGTTTGGGCCGACATCTCGCTCGACTTCATCGAGGGGCTGCCCAAGGTAGGCGGGAAATCCACCATCCTCACCGTGGTCGACCGCTTCTCCAAGTACGCGCACTTCATTGTGCTCAGCCACCCCTACACCACAGCTACCGTCGCTCGCGCCTTCTTCGAGAGCATTGTCCGGCTGCACGGGTTCCCCTCTTCCATCGTCAGTGACAGGGATCCCGTGTTCACCGGCCATGTGTGGTGCGACCTCTTCAAGATGGCAGGCGTGACCCTGCGCATGAGCACGGCATTCCATCCCTAGATGGACGGGCAATCCGAGGTGGTCAACAAGGTGATCGCAATGTACTTGCGTTGTGTGACAGGTGACCGTCCGCGGGCTGTGGCTGGACTGGCTGCCGTGGGCGGAGTATTGCTACAACACTTCCTTCCATACGGCCCTGCGTGCCACGCCCTTCGAGGTGGTCTACGGCAGGCCACCCCCGCCCATTCTGCCATACCAACTGGGGACAGCACAGACAGAGACGGCGGACGCTCTCCTACATAGTCGCGATGAGATTCTGGCGGAGGCTCGCCAGCGCCTACTGTGGCGGAACCGCCGATTTAATCCGGACTAAGCACACCTGCCACCTCTGGCTTGCAGTGCAATTAGACCGAACTAAACCCGGTCGTCCGTCGAGAGTCATTCGGCTCCCGATATTACCCTTTCTCTAGAGGAACCGACATCATACACATCTAGCCCGCGATGGAGCCACAACAGTTACATCATCACAGTCAGTTGAAATAGAGTATAAATAGATTTACTTTACAAACCGGTTCAAAATAAAATGCAAGTTTCAACATAATGCCATACGAAAGGCGAGTTCGAACCAGATAGCGGAAGCGATTTCAAAAACATCTCGCAGCGGAAACGAAATACTTTAGTAGTCTTCATGCAATGATGATCGAGACAAGCAGCATCGAGCCCATCGGTACTACCCTCCTCCAAGCACTTGTCCAGATGTCGTCGGTACCTGTACTCAAAAGGTGGGGGCAAACCCTGAGTACTAATTACTCAGTAGGATTTCAAGGAATGGCTTACGGCTAACGCAGAGCTTGCTTACTAACATGTGGATCCTTAGCCATTGATTTTTAAACAGAGTTATAATATCATAAAGTAACAAGTTTCATCAGTTGCATATAACTCCATAATAATCATAACTTGCAGAAATGTAAGCAAACACAGTAATACAAGCACGTGATTTTTGAAAACATGAGAAATAGATATATTATATTTAAGTAATTACTACGTTGCCCGACAGTGATATTGGCATTCCCACACCTAGTGGGCATCAGCGATTCGAATCGATTTTAATTTCCAGGAATAACCATCATGCGAGGGGTATATGCTTACTGGCTATCGCGTTCCCACATATAGCCCCAATCTTAACATGTCTCGTCCCAAGTTCGATTCACTCTCGCCTAGCCCCTGGGTTGTGCCCCCATGATGAACCTGCCGACATCTCGGTCTCTCCGCCATGAGAACCAAGCTCCCCCAGGGCCACCTTCCTCTCAACCAGCGGGTAGGAACGTGTCTCTGTGCTTCGAACGAGCCCAGGAAAGACTTTCACCGGTCCCATATCCCGGTTAAGCACTCTAGCAATATTATGCCGATCAGCAGACGAACAGCGGACAGGCCTTAAACGACTCGGGCGGAGCCAAATAGTACAACAACATACACCCCAAAATAAAATTATTCTCCGCCCGGTCTCCATTTAAATCATGAGCATAATATTAATTCCTCAATAGTAAAAGTTCTGTGATATTTGAAATCACCTACGCGACGAGTGACTCCATTCACTCGTGTCTACTCGCACCTAGCAATTCTAGGCAACTCGTCCTACGAACTCTATATATAGGTGCTAGGGCCAGGGCGGCTAGGGAATCTAATGCAAGGGTTTTCAATCAACTCCTAATGCGGATGCGTAATCATCAGCCAAGATAATATTAGCTAGGAAATTCGTGGTCCTGCCTACCTTTGCTTATTTTTACCAAAACCAATAAACTAAATTATGATAGTTGGCCGGGTTGTAGGGCTTTGCCCCAGGCAACCCCTTGATTACTTGGACAACTCCTCCTTTCAAATACCACTTCAGGGGCCTCCAGGTGGTATTTGGGTCTTAGTTGGTCTTTTAGGACACCGTTATTTGAAGTAGTCCCACGCACTTGCTTATTGATCACGTATCTGCATTAAGCGTCACTATATGAATGCCACGCATGCTACTTATAAGTGAGATGCGTGAACGTCAAGCACATGTTTGAACAATCATTTCATAGGATAGGCAGAAAGGTGATTGATAAATCACTTAAACCAAAGTACTTTTGTAAATAAGGAGCAAACGTTCATTCATACAGGCAGTTGTTCATAGAGCATCATATAGACCCATCATATGTTCAAGTATCAATTTAATTTGCCCTTTATGCAAGCAAAGCATCAGACAAGCATATATTTATACTTAAAAAGGGCTGCTAGTTTAAAACATCACTCCTAGCACTAGTTGCTTAGTTGTTTGATATGGAGCTAAAATGTTTATGTCGAATATGTGTGCTTCATGGTGATACTACCAATGAACTATAACTAGTAGAGCACACAAGAAATCATGAGTTCACATCCAATCACACATTAGCACTCCCAATTCATACCCTTCATTTTTAATCCTATTCAAGTAAGCATTTACATATTCCTTATATATCAACAACCAAAAACACATGACAACTTCTTACAATCATATTTATGCGGCACCATAGCTACCTAAATTTTGGTGGAATTTTTTGGAGCAATTTAAGTAACACTTTTCTATTTATTGGTTTAAATCCGAATAGAACTTTCCATTTTCAAATCACCTAGAAAACGGCAACTAATGCATATGGAACTTTATTTCTTGATTATACTGGACTAGATGAGTGCAACATAATTACTAGGGATTTATTTGAGCACATTTCATATAGCATGCATTTTCTCATTCAATAAATATCTAAAAGTAAATCCTAGGGGTAGATCTGTCATTTACAGCAATGCTAGTAGCAACCCAAAAATCAATGTGATCACGCATGACATAAAGAGCTCACCGTCCAAGTTTCATACTTTTAGGAGCTCGTTTACATCACTTTTACTCTTTAATCACTAAAGCAAGGTATGCACAAAACCAGGGGTAAAACAGTCATTTCACACATCAAGACTTAGTAAACTGGGTAGATCTATTCATAAAAGCAATCCAACAAAACAAGTTTCACATTTTTATGATTTTTCTACTAATTTCTAGAGCATTTTTAAGTCCGTATGCCAAATCCGAAAGTTAGTCAAATTTAACCCTGTACATGGACTACTTCGTAATTAACCATATACCCCAGGGGCCTGCAAGGAAGAACTCATCGACTCAATGCACAGTTAACAATTTGAGAGCGTAAAATTGAAATATTTCAGGGGGTGTTTTGCGAAACCACCTTCTTCCTCCTCAGGCCGAGGAGAAGCCGCGCGCAGGGGAGGGGAGACAGCGGTTGCGCCGGCGACGTGGAGCGGGGACTTGGAGCCGAGCCGCTCCGGGAGGGTGTTCCCGGCGACGGGCTTTCTTTCCCCCAAGGTCGCGTCGTGCGGGGAGGACGGGAAGGCCGGCGTGGAGCCCGTGGCGTGGCTCGATCCGGCGAGGAGGCGGAGGAGGGAGGCCAAGAGGTGGCCAGGGCGGTGGAGCAGCGCCGGGCGACGGTGGTGAGCGCGTTGTCTTCGGGGGAGAGAGCCGGAGGGGGCTGGCCACGCGAGCTCGTGGTGGCGCCTCCAATGGCGGGCAGCGCACTGGGGAGAGAGGAGCAGAGGGAGTGCCAGCAGGGAGAGTGAGCGAGGCAAGGCCAAAGGATGGCGAGGGAGCGGAGCGCAGGGAGGGGCACGGTGAGAGGATGAGGCGAGGAGGGGCAGGCGCGGCCTCCGCTTATGGCCGGTCGGTAGCCATGGCGCAGAGCGCTGGCGCCGCGTGGTGCGAGGGAGAGGAGGAGGAAGGAGGTGACCGGTGCATGAACGGAGTCCGTGGACCAACTTACGCCAACAGGTGGGACCGGGTCAGGGAAAATGAACTTGGAGCGCGTGGAACGGGTGTGCGGAGGCGCTAGTTGCGGGACCCACAGCGGGATGTCGACACCCGGCGCTGGCAGGAATCCGACGTGCGGGGCCCGCGCGTCATAGACCCAAGGAAAAAGGAAAATCCCGAAATGGAAAAATGGAATTTGACCAGCCGGATACCCGTTTGAAATGCATCATTTTGAACCACTTAGAGGCCGATTTAGGAAAAACATGGAATACAAGAAACGTTCTAAATTTGTTACTCTACAACTTTGTTATAAACTTTGATATCATCTTCTATTTAAGTTTGAGGAGAAAGTTTGAATTTAACTTGCTATCCCTGGTTTGACCAAGCTGAGTGAGGCAGCTTCAAAATTCGAAAAGTCCTATTTGGGTGCATTTTCATGAAAACTTTTATATACCAATGTCGTTCACAATTTCATTTCCTACAACTTTCATATACAAAATTTTACATGAAAATGACTTTTGTTTCACAGACATTTGAACTTACTAGGCAGCTCAATCTTTGGCAGATTTGTCATTTTAACAAAAATCAACACAAAACACTATGCAAACCTTTATGCATGTCAACACACAAAATACCAAAGTTGTTTCTCATCAGATTGTCTACAAGTTTGGTATAGAAAGTTTTAACTAGATTATGCTATATTTTGAACTACAATCACATTTGTGTTCAAAGATTTGGTGAAACTGCAGTTTCAATTTATGTAGAGCATTTTTTTTCCAATTTTTAAACTACCAAATGAAGTCCAATTAATTCAAGGGTTGATGTATTTGAAAGGTAATAAGTTTAATTTCATTTTATACAAAGGAAGATTTTGAAGTTGTATAGGTTAAATCGAAAATAATTTCAGAATAAAATTTGGGAAAGAGTGTCGACCCTAAACTTAGCAAAATTTTCTAAGTGTAGGCTAACTAAGCTTGGTTCGAACTTTTGAGCCCCTTAACATCTGATTTTGAGATTGGTCAAAATAGCATATTTGAAGGTAACATCTCGAACTAAAACTTTTGTATTTGACGTCTTGCATGAAAATGTATAAATGTTTAACTTCTCAACCAAACAACGCAAGGTTTTACATATTCAACTTGAAAAATTTTGATTTAGTGGTTTACTGGCCTAGTTGTTGTTCTTCTCTAAACATGATTAAGTCGAAATCCAGGATTAACATTAATCTAATCGCGTGTCAAGGCTTTTGAGATGCCGGGGGCGTCACACCTACTCCTGGCCCAGCAGCTCTCCAAGAAGTAGTACGACGCCTCGCACCGCGATTTGGAGCTGAAGGTGGACGACTGGGTCTGGTTGCGCTTGCTGCACCGAACGTAGCAGTCCTTGGACACCTGGGCCAAGGGGAAGCTTGGACCGCACTACGCCAGCCCTTTTCGCGTGCTGGAACGCGTCGGCAAGGTGGCCTATCGGCTGCAACTCCCGGGGGCGCTCACCTCCACGACGTCTTCCATGTGGGGCTGCTGAAGCACCACAAGGGAGCTCCCCCTGCTGAGCCGACGCCCATGCCCCCGGTGCTGGATGGCCGCCTCCTGCCAGCACTGGCCAGGGCCTTGCGGGCTCAGCTCCGTCACGGCGTCTGGCATATCCTGGTGCAGTGGCAGGGGCTACCCCAGGAGGAAGCTACATGGGAGGTGCTCGACGACTTCCGCAGCCTCTACCCCGACTTCCAGCTCAAGGATGAGCTGTTTTCGCAGGCGGGAGAGAGATGTTATGACTGGCGTCCATTGTCAGAGGAGAAGGCCCGCTAGTGGCTAAAGAGGCACCAAGGGGTTTAGGGCCTAGGGCCCAAGTTATCTTAGTTTGGTTCATTAGCAGCCCTAGTTGGGGCCATTAGAGAGGAGGTTATATATGCTTGTAAACAGACTATTGGAAAATTAAGCAGAAGCGATTTATCAATTGCCCGCTTCCCTCAGGGAGCAGGGCAAACCTCTAGTCGCCGCCTCTTCCTGCCTCACGCACGATCACGGCGCCCCAGCGCCGCTCGCGCCATTGTCCACCCGCTCCTCACCCCTACTCCCTACGTAACATCCCCGGTAGGATCCGTAATCCTATCATCCTCACTAGCAAAACCTAAAATGATGTCATTGATCTCCTTCGGTAGTTATGATGCTTAGTTTACCTTGCATTACTATTTGTTTGTTTAACATTGATAGGCTAATTCCTGTTTTTGTTCTATCAAAGGCTGAACTCGTGACCTAGAGTAGAATGAATTGGACAAAGCATGAATGCTTAGTTTCTTACTGCAAGTTTTATGTGGCTCTAAAACAGAGATCTGTGTCTTTTGTTGATATTTGGTCCTTTATTTGTATATTCTTGTGTAACGCTGAAGCTCAAGCTCCTTGGTGCAGCATCTTACAGGAGGCACTATAATATTGAGAAACAAGGATTTTATTATTCTATATAGAGGCAAGGATTTTCTTCCTGGTGGAGTTGTTCAAACTATTATTCAACGGGAAGCTCAGGTTGGTGATGAACAGGTGAAGGAAGAGGAGGCTCGATTGAAAGCCATTGACTCACTTCAGATGGTTGGTGGATTATCATCTGAAGAGAGTTCTGTAGGAACTTTCAGGGAGTTTCAGGATTTCAATGCTGACCATGTGCATGAAAATACTGAATACTCCAACAATATGATTGAACTAGAGGCGGAGAAACATAGATTGGAAAAGGAACTGAAAGACCAGGAATGGAAGCTATCCGTTGTATGTGTTGATGAGAAGGGTTTCATGCTCTCATTTGAAGTCATTAACTTATAAGGCTATTTAGTTGTAATCTAACACTCTTATTTTCTGCAGCTCAAGAAGAAGATTGAAAGATCTAACCAGGTGCTGGCAAAACTTCACAGTTCTTGGAGCCCTTCAGAGCAGTCTGCTGATACAGAACTCTTGACGGAAGAGGAAAAGGAGATGTTCTGCAGGATTGGCCGCAAAATGGATGGCCTTGTTCTCCTAGGTACAGCTATCTATATGTGCTATTATTCCAACACCAATGACCCACAGCAGCATTGTATTTAATTTTTCTCTGATCATTGGATCTATATACCATTTGTTTTCCCATACAGGAAGGCGAGGTATCTTTGACGGTGTAATTGAAGAGATTCATCAGCACTGGAAACATAGAGAGGTAGTGAAAGTAATTACAAAGCAGAATAAAGCCCGCCAGATCATGTACACAGCCAACCTGCTTGAGGTGGAGACAGGTGGAATATTAATAGCAGTAGAAAAGCTCACAACCAGCCATGCCATAATACTTTATCGTGGGAAAAATTATCGCCGCCCAGCAAAATCATCATCCAGTAATCTCCTAAGAAAAAGAGAGGCGCTGCAAAGATCAATTGAGGTCCAACGGCGAGGGGTAAGAATCGTCAATTCGTCATAGAACCATTCATCTGCTAGAACTTCCATTTCGATAATTATTGCTAGCGATCTCACTCCCTTCCCTTCAATGCGCAGTCAATGAAATACTTTGCTCGGCAGAGACAAAAGTCCATTTTGGAATTGAAAAGGAGACTGGTCAGTAATATACATACATTATATACTTTTGTGCTACCTCCATCCTTTTCTGGTTGATGTTTAGAACAAGATGGTTAGTTCATTTTTGAACTGATGGCCATCTCCTAAACATCATACAAGATTGAACGGAGGGAGTAGCTAGGAATTTTATGCCCACTTGGTATACTTATGCAGCTAGAAAGTCATGTCATGATTTTATTTTATATTATTGCTACAGATATATGTGACAAGGCAAATCAGGTATCGAACCCCAAGATCATGAAGAGCTTCGATAGCATGGCTAGTAAATGTAAATATTTGCCTGTTTGGTTGCATCCAGAGATCCATCTCTGTTCCAAATACCAAGCAAGTACCCTGGAGCTTCCACGTGAGATAGCCGTGTACAGCCCGAAGTTGAGACGAGCGTGCAGATGTATAATTGTATGTTGTACAGATGTGCCACTTTACACGTACACATTTTATGGAATTAATAAAGTGAAGTTTCTTCTATGTCGGTACAATTCGCCACTCACTGTTATTAAGGTCCTAGACAGAATAAGCTTGGCGTGCTTCACTTTTGTTTGAGAGCAACGAACCATTTCCCTGTATACTGTTTTCTGTTACGCATGCTATTAGTGCTATGGTATATAGAGGTGCTGATCAACCCGGAAAGTGCCCTCGATGGTTGAAAACACCGAAACAGATGCTACTGCCAAGAGAGTTTGCACGAACAATATATACTGTAGCCATTAAAAAAGCTCAAATTCACGTCGTCAACATTCAGCGTTTGTGTCCATTCTGAACATTATGCCAGGGCAGCAGCGAAACATGGACACGCCACCTCGTCAGTCGTCACGGCTCCTTGGGAGGATAGGAGGGGAGTTTCTCCGCCTTGGCCTTGAGCTCCTGCTTGGGCCTCTGTGGCGCGTTCCTGGGGTTGGTGAACCAGGTGGTGTAGAGGAACTGCTTGTGCGGGCCGTCGTGGTCGCAGATGAGCTTGAGCTTCTGGCGCTCCCTCATCCAGCGCAGCATGATCTTCATCTGCCTCTTGCTCGTCAGGCCTCTGAGCCCCACATCCTGAGGAGGAAGGAAGGAAGGCCATGATCGATTCAGCCTCGGGTGTTTTTGTTTTTGAGGCCTCTTGATGCGTGAGCATTCCGCCGAACAGGCTGCGTGCATACCTTGACGTGGTCCCAGACGTCGGAGATGGTGAGCGGCCCGTGCTCCCGGACGACGTCGAAGATGGCGCGCGTGATGGACTGCGCCTGCTCCGGCGGCGTCGTCAGCTCGATCGGCGCCATCTTCGGCTTCCCCTTCTTCGCCGCCCACCGCGCCGCCGTCGCGAACATCACCGGTCAGCCTTCACGGTCCGCGCCGCTGTGGCACGTTTCCCGTCTGATCCCACCAGCGCGCCCGCCCGCTCGCCGGGACGCAAACGCACTTCCTTCGTGCGATATCAGATACTCCGTATCCCCCTGCCACCGAATTGAGCTCAGTACGCCAGACCAAGTTACTGCTTAGACCAGGTTCTTATAAATTTGAAGGGGATTGGGTGGTCTGAGTTGGCGGCGGGAGATCCTTGGTGTCGACGGCTCTCGATATCATCCCGTCAAGCCGCCCAGTTGGTACATCCCAGTACGGGCCATGGCTCTGAAACAGATGCATCATGCATGCCGTTAACATTTCATTCTACTCACACTGCTACAACTGGTGCCATCAAGTTACCACCACAACGACGTCCCTAGCGACAAGGGCGAGGATGTCAGCACAGGAGACAACCCCAGGACAAGCGTCCTCCAGTTTTTCCTTGATCATATCAATTATATGGAACCCTCGTAGGCCTGCACGCGTTTCTGATGCTTTCTCGCCTTTGCGTGCATCCACCATGCTATCGTCCGAGGAGTCCACGAGAATTGAACCATCGCATCCCCTGCATAGAAAAACGTTCTTGATTAGTACCCTTTCTCTTTCAGGTCACATAAAGAGTTAGTGATTAGCATCATATGTAGACGCATTGAAAAAGAGGACTCGCCCTGACAAAGCAATCGTGGAAATGGAGTCTCAAGAGAGCACCGGCTAAATATGGATCCACGGGGAGAACAGACTCGACCTCTTGTCCTCCGCATAGAAGCATGTATCTCTGTAATACCCAACATTGGTTGAGCTTGAAAACAGAGACGTTACTGCAAACATGACAATGGTAGCTAACAGCATTTCAGTTCTAGAAGCCATTATAACAACAAAAGGGGTTTCTAACCAAAGAGATCTGGGTAGCTGTAAATTGAAGATAGTTACTGCTACTGTCCTGACCAACTATGTAGGGAAGTAGTGGTATGCTTTGTGAACAGTTGAGCAGCTTATATATGCGTGGACATTCGTTGACCCACAGGTGACGGAGCTGGAGTCTCTTAGCAGCTGTCGAGACATGCTAACAAAGCACAGTTCCTAATATCGGTAAATTAAATCTGTCTGCTTGGAACAGCAGATCCACTCATAGATACACCCTTATTCTGTATGACAAATTGCTACTTTCTTTTGTTCTATTGAAGAAGTGCGATGCCATACCTCAAGATACTTTAGGATTCCCTTTCCCTCATCAGCTTACCTAAGAATCACTAATCTAGAATGCATGATCATTTCACCAAATCAGATTCGAAATTAGGTGGATGAGAATCCTAATTTCGCATGAATATTAATCATTTCTTCTTCAATGTTTTTAAAAGAGTATTATGCTTCTCTCAGCAAAGTGAAAATAGAGAGAAGAAACGACTGCACAACAACAGAGCGACGTGATTAAAACCTGGACATATCTTCATGGCTTTGGATTGGACGCTATTCTCTGAGCTTGTTGGGCGTCTGCAGCATGTTCCTGGTGTTGGTGAACCAGCTGGCGTAGAGAAACTGCTAGTGAGACCTGTCGTGCGACCAGTCTGAGCTTCTGCCTCTCCGACTCTCCTCCATCAAACGTAGCATGATCTTCACGTAATCTTGTGCCCCTTGCTCCGTTGCTCGTCAGGGCCAGCATACCAACATCCTTAAGATCAATCACACTCGTCAGAGGAAACATTCCATCGAGCAGGTTGCGTGCGTCTCATGGCGTTGGCCGTTGGGCCGTAGAGCAGACGCTAGACGGTCGGAGGAGTGGTGATTGAAGGGGCGGTGTGCCGGGTATATTCAACTAGACATCTACCACGTGGTCCCAGAAGTCGGGGATTGTGAGCGACCCGAGCTCCAGGACGACGTCCGCGCGTGATGGACTGCGCCTGCTCCGGCGGCGGCGCCAGCTCGATCAGGTCTCCCTTCTTCGACGCTCACTGCGCCGCCTTCGCGGCCCTCCTGCGGGCTGTGGCACCTGCGCTTCTGATCTCGACCTTCGCCGTGAGCTGCACTGGCCGGATTACGGAGCGCCGCGATCGAGATCGAGCGTCGAAGTCGAGCGCGACTGCGCGACGGCTTCAATCTTCAACAGAGCCGAAGTAAAGTTGCGAAAATGGGCCCCGGTTGGGAGGCCTGGTACCAGCCCATGTTCACACGTGCAAGTGCAACCCACAGAAGCTTCGTGCAATCGGGGGCCGGTTCCATCTTAGTTAGGATCGGCGTAATTTATATCCATCTTTGGAAAGTTTTTACTTCATGCTTCCAAATGTTAAAGGTTTCTTTGACAATATTGATATATATTTATTTTCTATTTATTTGAATTTTTGGTATATGTGTCTATAAATATTACTTTGAGATCCAAACATTATAAACACCTAAAATCAATATTGTTAAAAAATAGAATCAAAATTTGAAGATATGTACGTTCTCGGGTTGAAAACTCAAACATTCAAGTATGAATTCTGCCTCGGTGTTCCATATCCCATCGTTTTCTCCATTTTTGCTCAACCCTATGCCGCCGGTACCAGATCAGTTAATACTCACACTGCAGATCAACCGAGAAATTTGGAATTTTGCTATTATGAAACATGGGTTTCGCCACTTTGCCATCCAGCAATTGAGTTTCGTCCGAATGGCATTATCACATGCGGCACACACACTAGAATGCCTTTTGAGGTTTAATAAAATGAAAAACAGTAACCATAAGAAACTATCACATGATCAGGTCATGTTGTCCATCCCTTATCCTCCCATCCATTGGTTCCCACCTAAGTCTGGTTCACTCACCGCCTCAAGGAAGCTCCTCCACCGGTGCTGATTCATCTTCTGCTAGCGAAGTAGAGGCCAGGCCCCGTCGCTTAGAGTCCAGGCATTGTCATACAGGGTGGGAGTCGCACTATGTTAAGTCCCCTCCACCTCCAGTCCGTGAGTGTCGCCGTTTGCCTGGTTGTCCTACGCAGGTAAACCCTTGGCCATCATGCAGAGCGGCCTCACCGTCCAGGGGGGCTGTGGGCACCTACGCCAAGTGCATTGGAGAGCTACACCAGTGGGGGAGTTGGGAGGTGCAGGGACGAGAGGGGAGAGGTGAGGGGAGGGGAGAAAAGGAGCCTTGCTCTAGCTGCCCTTGGAGTGCTCCCGGTGGTGGCGACGGTGAGACACAAGAGAGCAAGATACCTCCGAGAAGACGTCGAGCGATCACTGCTCGCTGGTCCTGGGAGTCTCGGTTGGAGAAGATAAGGAGCATGGGCAAATTGACCATTCACATGCCTTGAGTTGATTAGATCATTAATTCATTTATTAAACCTCCAAAAGGCATTATAGCATGTGTACCGCGAACCTCCGTTGATGATGGCATTCGCATGAAACCCAATTGCAGGATGGCAAAGTGGCAAAGTGTCCAAATTCTAAATTTCTCCGAAGCAACCTTCGTGCCTCTACTCTTGAATCATAGAGGCTTAACACATCAACCGCACCATTCGACTGAGAGAATTGTATAAGCATATGTTAAAAAATGAATATAGTTCTGTTCCAAATAAAACCTACCACGTGCACTATTCTTTATTGTGGAGGCGTTGTGCATGGTTTGGTTAGGAATATTTGTTATCGAGCCTAGGTGGTAGGAAGATGCGAGAGGTCAATGAATGCCTGGAACTCAAATACCTGACGGATTTTACCTAATACGAGGCGGGTATGAACGATTTATTCAGTCGTAGGTATGCTCATGTATAATCTTATACCTAATAGGTAGATGGGTGTGGGCATGGGTGTATATTACACATATACTTATACTCATGGGCTGTGAGTAAATATATTATTTGGGTATAAAGGAATTGCTAACTTGAATTTAATTCTACCAAATACGAAGGTGTTTAGGCTCTGAATTAGGATAGACAACTTCTAGTTATAGCCCAATACCAGCGAATTGATTTCTTATTCCAACTTTAAATTCCATAGTCAACCAAACAATAGGATTAAAAAAAACAGATTCCAAATCTAATTTCTAGGCTCCAATATCTACATCCAAACGGGGTTTACTAACAGCACTTGGTTCTCTTTTATTTGGTAGATTCAACCTAATTAGAGAATACTAGAGAGAATTGACAGAGCATGGAGTTGTGTGGGGTCCATTTGATTCCAAGGCACATGACTTAATTAGAGTCCCTACCAACTGTGTTTTATGGTCACTAAGCTTGTGTGGAAGGCTAATTGGATTGTGGTCGCTACCCTCTGCATGGATATTATCTGAATCCTTGACTCAGGCTCGCAAGTTAGATCGTCAATAAAGAGCTAAAATGCTACCTCAGCTATAAGGATGAAACTTTGAACCTGTAAGGATGAAACCGGGCCAGATATGTAATTGAATTTCGGATACAGATACTACACGTGTCATTCTGATACTAATGTCAAATTCTGAATCTCCGGATACGGATATATGTCGAATATTAACCATTCAGTTCAGATATCAAGCGTCCCGTTTAGTCTCTGGACCTCTTTAAATGATCCCAGTAGTTATAGTTTTCTTTTACAAATGGTTTTTTTATAAAAGGCGAATATTATATTAAGCAGCACATTTTACATAGAGGTCCTTCAAAGAAGGACAAACTACAACAAGATCCCAAGACACGTATCCTACCACATGTCGCACAGACAACAAGGAGTAAGACACGCGTCGCTGAATAGATGACGTCATCTTCGCCGGAGCCAAGGAGGTTGCCGAAGTCGGGGGATGCCATGGGCGCATGGATCCGGTGTGGAAGGGCCTCACGAACGAAGGTGGACGGTCATTGGAGGCCGAGTTGAAGAGCTTCTTTGTCGAACCAAGAATGTGTATGAATGCCATCGATGAAGAGTAGATGTTGCCTCCAAGGGACCGGGGAGGACGGCAATCTTACAGGTCATCATCGAAGAAGAAGGTATTATGGTCATTGGGGTTGTTGCTTAAGCTTCTGATGTGCTGCATTGGT
Source organism: Paspalum vaginatum (assembly GCA_030272315.1). Classification (NCBI taxonomy): domain Eukaryota; kingdom Viridiplantae; phylum Streptophyta; class Magnoliopsida; order Poales; family Poaceae; genus Paspalum; species Paspalum vaginatum. The sequence continues at coordinate 28,583,113 of CM059018.1, read as the reverse complement.
AGGAGGTGGTGGAGATGGAAGCGAGCGAAAGTCTCCAAGCTCTAAACATGAAGAGGAAGAATCTAGGCCACCAAGCCTAGATATATCTTCTGCACAAGCTCAGCAGCCAGAGCATCAAGGAGGGAACCCTGATCTCGACGGCGGAGGTAGAGGGGAAGGAGACGAGATCCAAGGGATAGGGCGACCTGATCTCGATGGGTGGAGAAAGCGGGGTGGAGAAGATCTAGAGGCAAGAGAGAAGTTATTGCAGTACTCACTAGGAGAAAAAGGACGACGACCACCGCACTGGAGAGACCTAACCTGGTGCGACGCCGGCGACCACTGGTGAATGGCGGCAGAGCTCCCCGTGCCGCCAAGGGGCCATACGGCCGCAGAGACCTAGGCAGAGAAAGATTTACAGCGAAGGGGGCGAACCGACCGGAAGCCCGAACGCAACCGAGCATCACAGCTCGGCTCATGCTTTAGGGTCACAGCATCACAGCTCAGTGGAGATCAAAAAGTGTCAAGTACTACTAGCAGTTCTGTGTGGTAGCGGATGGCGTGCGTACGGCAGGCGAGTCAAAAGGGGCGTCTGGTTCTGGGACGCACACAAAGCTGCGGGTCGGCATCAGCATCGTAAGCCGAGCACACCGCTCGGCTCGTCCGGATCCGGATACGATACAATCAATGCTTCTTTGCTCCTGGTCCTGGGCGGTCCGACATTGGATGTCCAGTTTCTCCAACTCCGTCTTCAAGTTCACCACGCAGCCAGCCATTGATGGCTGACTCCGGCCGGCTCCCAACAGGAGTCTGCAGCAAGTTCCTGACGGACGGGCATGCATGAATATGGGTGGCATCCGGCCAAATACTTCTCATTATTGGCAGCAAGCAACTGTCCGGTGACTTGCTGCTGGCCTGTGCATATGCCCATGGCTGCTCCAAGATGTCCCACACCACAATCCCACTGTAAACCTGCAGCTGAAGTGCAGCCATATTTTTGCTTGAGAAGAATTTTTAACTGAAACTAGACTACACAGTTGCAGGTAATGGAGTAATTTGGTGTTTGATTGGCATCATCATCATATTCACAGCGGCACACACCTAGAGCTACAGAAAGGCGGAGCCAAGAACAAGGGGAGCAGAAAGAGAGAAGCGGCAAATGAAGAAGGAACAGACAGAGCTAGGTGCACGAATCGCCCCGGCCGTTGCAGTCCACGTCGAGGATTTGATTGATGCAGGGGCACGGCGGCCGTTGCTCCTGTTGGTTTATTTATTCCTCGATGACGCCGAGCCCGATCCTGCCGCCTTCCCCCTCCGGGATCGCCACCAGCACCGGCCGCCAGCTCCGCCGCATCAGCAGGCTACGCAGCCCGCCGGAGCCGAACCTCCTGCTCCCTCTCCACGCGGCCCCGCCGCCGCCGGGATCGGCCCCGCCGGCAGCGCCGGCCCCTCCGCGTTCATCTCCCTCCTCCTCGTCCTCGCCCTCGTCGTCGCCGGCGCCGCCGCCGCCGCAGTCGCAGCTGCAGCCCCCGCGGCGGCGCCCGGCCTCCGGGGACGCCACGAACAGATCCCGCAGCGTGCGCCCCCCGCCGCCCGCCCGGCCGCCGAACAGCGGCTTCCTGTCGTCCTCCTGCCGCGCGGCGCCACCCAGCGTCTCGGCGCCGGCGCCGGCCCCGCCCCCGCGGCGGCACAGGAGGCGGCGCAGGCGGCCGCGGCGCCTGGCGCTGGCGCTGGCCCGGCGGCGCAGGCGGTACCCCGGGCTGGCGGCACCCGCGTAGCCCGGCGCGGGGCTGCGCGACGGGCTCGGCGCGCCCGCCGCGCACCGCGTCGCCAGCAGCTTGAACCGCTGCGGCAGCGTCGCCATTGCTCCTCTCTCTCTCTCTCCTCTGTGTCAGTGACTCTGCTCTGTGCTGCGTGTGTGATTTGGACGGGGCTCGCTTGGAGTCCGTGCGAGCGTTTTGTCTGCGGCGAGGCAACTGGCACGCGATGGAGCGAGCGAGGGCCTCATGATGGGCGACGAGGGAGGGGGCGGACGGCCAGGATGTGCCGGCGAGTTGGCGAGATGCTGTCCTGCGCTTTTGATGGGACATGGGAGGTGGTGAGGCCGGAATGATGGCTCAACCGTGGAGTGCAGTGCAGGGGAGGACCAAAAGGAAGAAAGGTGTGGTCTACAAAGGCCGGGCACATGATTCCCCATAGCTTGATCATTGGATGGTGATTTTGAGAGCAATTTGTGCGCGCTTTATTGCTGTTCCATTCCGCCATCCCTTCGTCTTTCCAAGTGATTCGAGGATAACGCAGCAAGGTGCTTCAACTTCAAGTGGGAGCATCAAATACTAGTACTTGATATTTTGATATTTTTTTGGACAAAATAGGCAAAGACTGGATCAAAATTTTAATACTTTAGCAAAAATAGCTTTAAAGTATTGAAGGCGCCGTGGTCTTATTTTTACCTTGTAAAATGCAACACTTTCACAAAACGTAATTTCGTTAGGACGCTCATTTATATTACTATATAGAAAATAGTATAGCACAGTTGTATTTTGGAGATTATGTCATTATCCAGCAAGTGGCTGGAGTTTAGGAGCCAGTACAGTGATTTACATACTTTTAGTTGACTATCGATTGCAAAAGGTAAATGAGCACGACATGGCCTATGCTGTGCTTGGGCAAAAAATCGCCCACACCAACACTTGAAATTTTTCGTTTGGTTCCTTCTTCCTAAATAGTAAAAATTGTTGTGGCTACCTGAATTTAAAAAGTGGCTCTGGCGTTTATACCCTCACTTTGGAATCAAATACTGATTTTGTCCTCACTTTTTTAAATTTGTGAATTTGCCCCTATATTTTCAAATCGGATATATATTTTACCCATGTTCAGCTAACTCTTCTTAACATTATCAATTCTTGTGCCAAAACTATCATGCACATGCGATTTTGACTCTATTTTTTTAATGGATTGTGATAATGCCCCTATTCATGCCGGTGGCAGTCGGTCGCACCCAGACAATTGTGGCGCCACCGCCGGGTCTCCCCACGCCTTGCCCCGCCTAGGTCACGCAGTGCCTAGGTTTTCACCAGTGGGGCTCCAATGGGTTGTAGGTGAAAGGATAAGGGGTATTCTAGTCTATTGCCCCTATTTGAAAGGTTTTACTATTTGTTCTAAATGCTTTAGTCCGCTTGTATCTAACAGGGTTAGAAATAGGGGTAAACGGAGTCTGCATTTTGAAAACATAGGGATAAAAATCAGAAAGTTTTAAAAACGAGGGTTGAAACACAATTAGAGTTGCTAGTAGACGTATGAACACCAATCTCCCAATTTAAAATCAACTCATACTAGATTTGTAGTTGGAGCCACATTGATTATTGGATCAATGGAAGGTCTGACCCTTAGTCGGATCAATGGATCGGACTTATCTTCAACAAAGGCTAGTTGATTGGGCAGCTGGAAAGTTGCATGGATTGGAAGGCCCAACCAAAGAAAACGAACTGGACAGACCGTCCGATGTACACTGTGTTAGGAAACTGCTTTACCAACGACTACATGGCTTTGAGGGGTTCCCATGCATCTTATAACCACTCTCCAAAAACTTCAGCAACTTCAAGATTCAATGTGCTTCATTCTTTTGGCGGAATAGCCAATGTAGTCCCTCAACTATGGAGTGAGGCTCAAATTTGTCCCTCAACTATTGAGTTAGGCCACTTGAGTCCTTGATCTTTGTCCATCGGCTCAATCTCAGTCCTTCCGCCCACGTGGCGCGCCACGTCAACCGCGAAGTCAGCAAGCAGTGCACCGGTTATAAGTGTGTGGCCTAGCCGAGTGCATGCCGTTGTTGGCGGGGTGCTCCTGTCAGCCGCGGCTGTGTGGCGTTTTACTACCACCAGCAACCCCACAACAGTTGCGCGCCCGGTGTGGCCAGCGCCTCACAGAGCGAGCTAACGTGCAACGGCGGGGGTGGCGTGGTGGCGTCGCTGAAGCGCGGGAGGGAGGGCGCGTTCGACGACCTCAAGCAGTATGGCGCGTCGTCCTCTCCGCACCCATCGTCCCCGGCGTCGCTGCTCCTGCCGCTCCCCATGGCCACGCGGGCGCCATCGTCGCCGCTGGCCGCGTCAACGAGCGGGGCGCCAGAGGCGGGGCTGGAGCTGGACGTGGCGGTGTGCACCGAGTGCGAGCGGCGGCGCGCGTGCCAACGGTAGCGGCAGGCGGCGGCGGCGCGTGCTCTGCGGGAGGCAGAGGCCGTGCGCTGGAGGAGCGGCTGCGGTAGGCGGCCGCCGAGAGCCAGGCTGTGGCGCGGACTGGCGCGCAGCAACGAGGCTGCCACCGCGGGGCTCCGCACCACGCTCGACACCCTGCTCCTCCGCGCCACCACCGGTGCTGCTGGTGCCCCGGCTGAGGTGGTCGAGGAGGGCTTCGGTAACTCGGGCCATGACGCGGTCGTGGCGGTGGACGACGCCGCGTCGTGCTGCTTCGCGGAGAAGGCCGAGGACACCCGCGGCGCGTCGGCAGCGGCGGCGCAGGTGAGCAGGTGTGCGTGCCGGGCGTTCGGCGCGGGCGAGGCCACCGTGCTGGCGTGCCGACACCTGTGCCTGTGCATGGGTTCAACGGACATTTCATATAACACACTTGATAACCGGTGCATGTTTGCTGACTTCGCAGTTGACGTGGCGCGCCACATGGGCGAAAGGACGAAATTGAGCCGCATGGACAAAGATGAAGGACTCAAGTGGCCTAACTCAATAGTTGAGGGACGAATTTGAGCCTCACTCCATAGTTGAGGGACTACATTGGCTATTCCGCCCATTCTTTTCATCAAACCACTTGAGTTTCACACTTTGAGATCAAGAAAAGAGTCGAGGCTTGTGTGCATCCATCTTGGTGAGGATCAATATCAAGTGAAGGGCTTTTTTTACTATTGGTGTTTGGCAGCACCTAACCGGACTTGGCGACAGGGGTTTGCTCTTAGAACTTGCTAAGGATTTATGGAAACTTGAAGAACAAGGATTGTACAAGGCTTGGGCTCCTTGCCGGGACGGTGAATAGAGACTCTTATAGAGCGCATATTGTCTTGCGACATGTGAGGTGGCATTGCACTTGGTGTGCGCCACAATGTGGACTAGTGGATGGTGCCAAACCTCTGATACCACGGTAAAAATCTAGTTGTGTCTTTACCCATCTCATTTACTTCCCGTACTTTAAATTCGGCAAGTTTCATTTGTTTACATCTTGTCGTCACTGTGTCTAACTTATATCATGGTTAGCTTTACACTTATGTTGGTCACTAGAGTAGAGTTGCTTAGCTTCATTGTTTTCCTTTGCACTAGCATCCGTAGACTTCTCTTTCATGCCTAGAGGGTGACATGGTCTAATTCATAGTTCGCTAGGTTAAGTACTTTCGATTAGAGTTTAAATTAGCCTAATTCACCCCTTATCGGACATCCGATCCTTAAAAACATTGCTTTGGCTAGGCCCATTGACTCCACTCATTTCCAACTTGAATCCTGGCGAATTCGTTGATTTTGTGATCTATCAACTCAGCATCACAGAGGTGCTCGTGAGGGTAATATTGGTGAGTGCATGTGTGTTCGTGTGAGCATCAAAAAGATCGATTACTCCATCTGTTAAAAAAATGTAGGTCTTCATTTTAGTTTTGCCTTGAACCAAATTTCACTAATTTTCATCGACTTTATAGAAAAATACAACCACGTCAATAACATCAAATTAACTTTGATCAAATCCAACCATGAAGTATATCTTGATAATACATATATTTTGTATTTTAGATGTAATATTTTTGTATAAATTTGGCTAAAATTAAAGAATTTGGACACGAGGAATAGATGAGTAGAGTACTAGGGTCCGCTCGTTTGCCTGGGCAGAGTGTTGCGGTGCCTAGGAAAAACTTTGGCTATTCCCTGTGCATTATGTCATGTCACGATATTCAAAGCTGCAATGTTATATGAAACTATATAAGATACTACTATCCCATCCATAGTATCATGACATGTTTCTTGATTCTTACAAGACAATTAAATGCATACATGGTTTAAGTTTCATTGTCTGTGATTTCGTGCCAAAGTGGTATCTCCCTAAGGCTATTCCCAATGGATAGTATCGTACTCGTTAATGCGGTGCCACATAGGATTTTTAGATGATGTGGCACACCATTTAATAATAGGGAAAAAAAGTTGTATCTTAAGCAAGATACTGCTTTGGCGATATCTTAGACTATGTCACGGAATCTAATACCATGGATCTACTTTCATAAACACAAACATCACTCTAATTAATTATTTCAAACATTTATGTATGATACAAAACATTGTGAATGATGTTTTTTTCTAATAATATCATATTTTTTATATTATGTGGCATTCTTGATACTGTAGTATGATATTTTGCATTGAGAATAGCTTAAAAATACAATTTTTTCTCTCACATATTAACTCTCTTGCCACATCATAGAAAATATTTACATGGCGTGTATTAAATGAGTATGTTACCATGCACGGACAATAGCCTTATATACACGTGGTATTCTATTTGTCTCTGTGGTTCTTTCTCTCGCTCTCTGCTAAGGTAAAATATGATGTTAGATGAGATAGGGGCAGAGTATGAGAAACTTGGTTCAAGACGCCTACAGTTAGGCTATCCCCAATTATTGTTTAAAAATATTGTCTATCCACTATTCCTCTATTATTCCAACTACCTCACTCTCTGTCTACGGTAGCGCTACAGTATTGTGTATATGCAGTCCTTTAGGTGATCCTCATTGTGGATGGTCTTAGGCTATCCCCAATAGAGACGTCTAAAATGATTGCATATACACTGTTTGACACTGTAGCACTACTGTAAATAGAAATAAATGTAGTTGGAACAGTGGATGAATAGGGACAGATAATGGATATAGATATCCCCATTGGATGGTCTTATACGTCACTTTAGCACCTCCGACGCACGACAATGTCAGCGCTCTGAACTGCTGATGTCAGCGCTTGATATGTACTCCGTGGCGGGTCCAGGATAACTGGCGGGTGGCTGCATGCACGAGCGCTTTGCAACTGCCCAAGCAACAGCAATGGAAGCGACTGGATGGAGAGTGTCCGGCCGTTCATCCAGGGCGCTTGCGCAAATCAGGAGGTGTTTGGGCTCAGAAACTAAAATTTAATTCACGTCACATCAGATATTTGAATGCTAGTTAGAAACAGTAAATATAGTTTAATTAAAATATTAATTATACGGATGAGGAATAAATGGTGAAATGAATTTATTAAACCTAATTAATTCATGATTAACGAATGGTTACTGTATCATCACATTTACTAATCATAGATTAATTAGGCTTAATAAATTCGTCTCGGTGTTTAGTCTTCGTCTATGTAATTAATTTTATAATTAAACTATATTTAATCCTTCTAACTGGCGTCTAAATATCTAATATGGACTAAATTTTAGCGAGATCCAAACACCCCTCAAAGAGACAAATTAAAGGCGGAAAAGGACCCGTCGTCGGCACAAGATCAGAGAAAGAAAAGAGGGCGGCGGTCGACCGGTCGTCCGGATCGTGCATGAGCAGCATGCATGACGCAGGCAGGATCATGTGCCACCGTGCAGTGGTTGCCTTGCTTCATTGACTCATTGTGTCCCTTCCCTTGAGACCTTCTCATGTGAAGCACGGCCTACACAGGCGGGCAGGCCACTGAACACAGGGGGGGTACCAGAACAGAACAGAGTGATCGAGACTGGAGAGAGGTGGGAGAGGGTGGCGTGCCTCCCACGTGGTCGCCGCATCGATCATGCGCTGTTCTCGTCTCCTCGATCGTCCGGACGGATAGATCGATCGAGGGCGATGGCCTCGCGCCGATCAAAGGGGTGTCACGCGCGCATCATGCCACCCACCGTAACCGACGTGCGGGCGGGCGGCCTCGCCTCGAGGAAGGAGGAAGGGTGAGGGCGTCTCCAGTAAAACGATTTGCGCTGGCTATTTGACGCTGACTAAGTTCAGATAGCTGATGTGGAAGAGAGAGGACAGCAAAAAATAAATATCTATCTTTTGATTAATAACCAGCTCTAAATACATGATTTAAGGACTGATGGAGGTGTCAATGAAAACCTATCAAAAAGTCATAGAAAGAGAAAAAAATAAATTTATGAACTTCATGAGATAAGATGAGGTAGATTAGAGGAGCGAGGGAGTCGTCAGGGTTCTCTTTTAAATTTGATTGATCTATCGACCTACTCGACTAGCCAGCTAGCCAGTCAGATAACATGTAGATCATGAGAGATTCATTGATGTGCCCCGCATATCGCTATAATGACGTCGACATGGCACAGCTTTTGGAATAAGCCTTCAATTCCAAATATAGGAAGTTCTGGTTTTTTATGTTTTTTATATATTATAATAAAATGTTCTATACTCAGGGACGCAGACGGATCGGAGCGGATTAGATAACATTTTCTCCGTATCCTAATCCTCTTTTTTCATCGGATTTAGAACGGAACGGATATTATACGGTTATGGATATGAACTGTGGATTTTGTAGGACGTCGGAAATGGTACGGAATCGAACCGGTGTCGGGGCGGAAACGGATTTTAAAAAATTGGATAATACATGTGTACATCTGATTTTTTGTAGCGATCAATAATTCATAAATAAAAGTTTAATAATCAACAATATAATTTGTAAGTAGCTATATAAAATAACAAAGTACTAGGTAAATAATAAAAAACATAATACGGAAAACACTCAGTAGTTAGTAGGATGGGACTGAACTGGTAGAGCGCTAGATGATTCATGAATAAAATAACTCATCCATGCACTAGAAAAACGCGAGCATTGTGGTATACGTAAGAAGTTGACAAGAGAACACGGTTGCAATGAAATGAAAGTGCGCGTGCAACGAATAATAATTTGGTAATTTGATTTATGCCCTTTATAACGCTTTGTTTCCTCTTTTTCTTATTGTGAGATTAGCTTTTTTTCATGAATTAATTATCGTTGACCCTCTTGAAGTTGCTATGGATATTATCCTATTATAATCATCCGATAATCCACATTCCAACATCAGATAGTCCATATCCGTCGGATTTTGAGACTGTCCTGAATGGAGCGTGTAAATGCGCTACCTATAGTACAAATTGACACTGTAGCGCTTACTGTAAACAGAGAAAAGATAGTTGGAATAGTGGATAGTCAATCTTTTTACTCCATCCATTGGAGATAGGTCTAATGGTACCATATTCTACTCCTCATCCGTACGTAAATCGGATTCGGATTATCCACATCCATATAGATATAAAATTTCTCCCTATATCCGTATAATTTAATTCGGTTTGAATCAGATCAGATAATTATAGATAATTATCCACGCTGCCTTGCACCCCTATCTATACTAGAAAAATGTACGTGCTTTGCTAAAGAGTATAATCTAGCCATGGTGGATGGTGCGCATGCCTCATATTAAATGATGCATCGATGGGTTTTCCCATTATATTGACTCAACATTGTTTTTCCGATTTGATTGTACAATAACGACTATAGTTTAGTCATATCGTACCTATTTAAATAGAAGTGAAAACGGATGATGATTGAGGTGACACATATATGGCGTGACTTTTGGCAAAACAAAAAGCATTCCTATCGTGTGATTGATTTTGTTTCGACAATATTCGTTGACTCCGAGTGAATTTTCGGATGATGACAGAGGTGAGACATATATGGCGTGACTTTTGGCAAAAGAAAAGGCATTTCTATTTGTTGAACACCAAAAGTGGCACAGCCTGCAGCGGACTGTGCAATGTGTTACCGGACAGTCCGATGGGTTATGTCGGATAGTCCGATAGTCACGAGCCGAACGGAATCCGCTGATTGTGCGTGATGTGGTTGGGTTCTAGCTTGTAAAAAGGGTAAGACTCTGTAAATATAAAAGTGCACGGCCGATTGAGGCACCACAATCGAACTAAATCATCTATTTTTATCGTTTGTATCTTTTATTTCTTTTGTCCCTACTTTTCCAATCTATCTCGTTGTTTTTCCTGCGTCTCGACGGCGATTTAGAGGCGTTCTAGGTGACCTAACGATTCTAGAGCAACCCTACGATCCATCCTCCCCGACGGGGTCCCTCCTGGGAGTTTGGATCTATGTCTACCCAAGCTCATAGGAGCTCACCGGTCAGTCCGGCGCATGCCGCCAGTCCGACGCCACTTGATAATCCGGCACACGCCACCAGACAGTCCGACGACCACCAGTTATCCTCCGAGTGTTTGTTCGTTGCATAGAAGGACCTAGGGCTTTTGTGGTATTTGGACAGACAAGTGCCAACACTATTATTTGATTCATGTTTATTTCGACGATTCTCGTTGATTCTGAGTGAATTTCCCGTGGTGTCAACTAGGTTGAAAATTTTATATCCTCAGCTTTCCATCAACACGTAGACCATTCAAAAGGTAGGTAGTATGCAAGTTACGCACTGGCTATAAAAAAAATTCTCGACCTGGGCCTTGATTTGACTGAGGGCACACGAGGGAAATCATGCAGAAACCTTTCTACATGACCTGAGGTCATGTGCTCACTAACGTGCGACCCGGTAGCCCGCAACCCATCAAGTGTGACTGCAGTGCGCTACCGCCGCCACCACTGCGGCGAGCCGGGGTTAGGGTTTAGGGCTGCAGGGATTTATGTGTTCACTGGACCTAGATGAAGCACCTCAGTTTCTATAATGGGACTAAAATGTGTTTTATTACTATCTCAGGGTTTAGTAATCACATTCTTAAATCAGAGTGATACAGATCTAGCCTAATGGGTCGGATAGCAAAGGGGCGCAGCCCTGAAACTATGCAACAGAGAATAAAACGTAGGCCCAAACTTCCACACGTCACGGTTGGGAAGCATGTTGTAACCCTTACTCATCCGAATATATGGTAACTGCATCATCTTCACCGGAAAAACATCAAAAAAGCAAGGGTGAGTACATACGTACTTAGCAGTCCACCTTCCTCCATAAGGAGTTGGGTGTAGCTAATACTATATGCAGGATATATCTGGAGTTCAGAAGATTTGGCATCAAAACATTTTGTATGCAGGGTTTGTCAAGCTTTATTCTTTCTGAAAATAGGTTTTTCTCAAAAGGGTTTGCCACTGGACTTGTCGGTACGTATAGCTCAAGGCATCCCAGCCGACACTTTTCCCACACTACTACTGGGTTCTACCCCCGTAACTCCAACATCAAAAACGTTTTGTTTCCTAACCAAATCAATCGTTTTAGTTTATGCAAATTTGCTAATTGAAGAACCAAGCCATAACCCATTCATACCAGTGGATACGGACTATTCGAATAGATTTTACTCTAATCAGAGGTTGTGCTAATTCTCACAAGTTGGACTCGGCGACTGCTTACGGCCAAATAAGCATCCGAATTCCAAACCAAGCCTTTACCATCACTTCATGGTCTAGCAGTGCTTTAAGGATCGGAGCCACCGAGTCACTCCAGTACCGTGTGGTACTCCCGTGGCACACATCCCCTTCCCTTCACCCTTGTGCCCCAACACAGCTGCTACTGGATTATCCATTCCGGCTCGGGCCTAGCCAATGCCTCATACAAAACGATTGGTTGTACTAAAAGAGTTAGGCGAGATGAAAATCAACGCGGTCCTTACAGGACGTAAGTAGAACCATTCCACCTTTCCATTGCTCGATACCGCGTGCATCCACATATCCGGCCTTCCCCACGAAGTCCGGGACTAGGGTAACCGCGAGTTGCTAAGTTACCCGTTCAAAACCCTGTCCCTCAAAATGGCTGATCCCAACCCGTGGGTCGTTTGCTGGGGTTCTTCCCCATTTTATTTCAAAAACACACCCACACATCCATATCTCACAACCCATCAGGTTCCACAACCATAATCCAACTCAACGTCAAGATTATGATAGATATAATTATATGAGTGATCCCTCCTATGCGCGCTATATCTAGATAGGATTAGGTGGCAATATTCCACTAGGTTATCTTAGCAAGCAAAACATGCATATTTTATTATGATTATCAGGCCAAGGGTTATGTTTGCAAGACATAGAAAATTTATGCATTAAGTGGGGATTTCAATGGGTTTGCCTATTGGTTTGTTGATATGGACGATGCATTGGCCGCAGGTGGCGAGGGTGCATCATCTACCGAATACGTCGACGTACCATCATTTGCCGAGCACGTTGGTATACCAATAGCTGGGCGTGATGGTGTTCTATCCATTCCGCATGCTGGTACAACATCTGCTGCAAGCACCGGTTGCTTTTTTTCAAGCATCGCGAAGGTCCTCGCGAGAGGTGTACCAATTAGGATCTCCGGTATAACCTATGCGCACAAACAAGGAAAGCACACACATCGAGGCACAATATAAGATAAACATTGATTTTGGGTGTGGTGGGATAGAAGAGAGCTTTAGCAGAGAATATAGATTATCTGGGTGATTGGGTTTTGCTTACTAGAGAGGCTGGCTATGGCGAGTAGCGGGGTGTTGGGGATTGAGTTGCGATCGACCGAGCCTTGTGGCGGGCATGATAGCGGTTATTGCGGTAATGCTAGGGTAGCGAGTAGTGACGGTTAGAGTGAAAACAAAAGCGACGAGATGACGGTCGCATGATGATGTCAGGGTGGGGAGTTTCTATAGGAGGAAGCGATGAAAGAGTAGGACTCGATGGGATATGATCGGCGGGGATGATTTCAAAGATCGGAATCATCTGGAATAGGATTTGGAGAGACCAAGACAAGAACCTTTAGTATTTATGGAGGATAGGAGGGCAACAACATCAATCACCAGGCGCACAAAATTTGTCGGACCGGTGTGAAGCACTGACTGGGCGTAGGACGGCATCATGGTGGCATGACGGCGGCTTTCGGTCAGAGAAGAGACTATGTGGAGTGTACGAATAGATAGGGCTTGATTTTAGGTGAATTTAGGCGCAAGAATCGCCTAAATCAGAGTTCAAACAGAGAAGATATGGCAAGTGTTTAGTGGCTAGGGGGTAGCAATGGACTTCTTTGGAAGTTGGAGGGGTAGTTTTGGACTTTTATCAGCGACTCTTTGGATTTGGCCCACAGGAAAAAGGAAACCTAGGCCAGCGAGGACTTCGGCCTGCACGGCACACTCATGCGTGCGGTGCTGCCAGCTGGGCCAGCCCACGTGGTGAGGAGGGGCGGCATGACGGCGCGAGAGAGGCATCCGGGGCGGGCCCACCTGGCAGCGGCAGCAGGGAGAGATGACGTTTAGGAGGGCGACAGTTGCGGTTCGGTTCTATTGAACTGGGATGGTCTAGGACGGGACATCTGGAGGCGGCGGCGGCGGCGGTTCCTCGCTGTCCGGTCGGTTCTCTGGACGAGAACGGTGGCGCGACGATGAGACCGATGAGGCAAAACTGATAGGGGTAGTGTGGAGGTGGATTGGTGTATGGAGGTGGGGTGTCTACGGCGGTGACGCGGGTGCGGGTCGGCGGCGAGCAAGGGTGCGCGCGTGGCGGCACTGGTGGAAATGGAGAGGAGGTGCTGCGGTGGTGGAGGGAGTTGGGGCGGAGCTCTGGGTGGACTGAATCGAAGAATGGCACAGTGGGGGGTGGTGGATTTCGGCGGCGAGACATGCGGCTCGGCGGAGCACGACGAGCTCGGTGGAAGGGGAGGTGGAGTGTGCTTGCGGCTTGCGACGCCCGAAGGTTCTGGGGGCCGGTCATGGCGTGCAAATGTGCGGGGAGGTGGAGTGGTGATCGGCGGTGGGGTCGGAGAGGCTATTTATAGCCGGTGGTGAGGGGGCGGCGTGACGGCACGACGGAGACGGGCAGGGCCGGTGCGACGACAAGTGGCGAGGAGATGTAGGGGCCAAATGGCGGAGCGATGTGGCGGTGCAATGCGGCGGTGAGATGGCGGCACGGCCGGTGGCGCTTTGTCGCGGCGCGCGGTGCTCGTCGCGGCACGCGGTGCGACGTGCAATGTGTGCAGTGGGAAGGGGGAGGTGGGCCGCATCGACCTGGGCCGGGGAAAGAAGAGAGGGCGGCGGCCCAAGTAGGGGGGAAGGGAGATGGGCCGTGGCGGCTAGGCAGAAGGGGAAAAAGGGAGAGGAAGAGGGTGGACTGGTGGCCCAAGAGAGAGAGAGGGAGGATCTCTCTTTTTCTTTTTTGGATTTATGGGTTAGATTTTGGAAAGGATTTTGAGGAGAATTTTAGTGGAGATTTGGTGGAGAAATATTTTGGAGATTCTCTGGAGAATTTTTTTTTTGTTGAGCTCACATTGATACACACAACAACAAACAAGATTTTTCAAAAATCAATTTTGAATTAGAGGGAGATTAGAAGAAAATTTCTAGCGCTAAATTTCGGAATGTTACACTAGAGGAGGGGGTCAGAGGAGGCAGCGGCCGATGGTGGCGGCGGCCTCTGAGCGGCGGAATGGAGGCAACCAGAACTGTCGGAGTTAGACGGTGGAGGTGCACAGGGGCGAGGAGGCCCAAGACGGGCCTCGCCGACAAGGTTAGCAGTTGTCGGAAGCGGAGGTGGTGGGAGACGCACATCGTTAGGGTTCTCTGTACTCTTTCTTTTTCTCCGTGTTTCCTACAATAACCTCGGGCTCTTTTTATTTATTCTAGAACGGCCTCTTTGATTTGATGAGGCAGACGAACTCTCTGGTGATCTAATCCTTTGAGTTGCAAAACCTGCAATTGACCAACTGTGACATGAATATTGGTCCATCAGTCCCATTTTACAAGTCATTTGATTTTTTTCACCAAATTTGACTGACTCGTCTTATTCAAAATATTTGCGAAAATTTAGAAAGATTCAATCCACAGCTATAGTATATTATATGCTAAACTAAATCACAATAAAAATTTATGATAATTGTGAAATTTTTTGAATATGACAGTCTGATCAAGGATGGGAGCAGTTGTTTTCCACACAGTACTCTGACTCCGTCCGATGAATTACGCAGAGCATATTTAAGAAAGCGTAATCAAAGTTGCAGAGGTGATGTGGTACTTATTCCACGATATTCAACACATCATCTCAACATGTACCAATATTCTTAGCCTAGAGGTGTGACCGTATTGTTTCGGTCGTATCAACAATCGTGCAGCACCAGTCTATTCTCAGCCTAAATTGGGGGGTCATGGTAGGCCTTTTCAGGCCTGAAGCCCAATGTGGGAGAGCTGTATCGGAGGCGGCGGAAGACATAAATCTAGGCTTCATTGGTTACGGTTTTCCTTTTTTTTCCTCGTGAAACTGTCAATGCACACGGCTTGATTTTTTATCATAGGACCCACATGAGGTTTGCCTCACACGGCTTGATTTTTTATCATAGGACCCACGTGAGGTTTGCCGATAAAACTTGGCAGAAAAAAACTCTTATCTCTTTATCTACGTCTACACTACTATATAAAAAAGAATGAGTTTTCACGATACCATTTTTCACCTAACGAAAAACATCTATACCTCTTACATTGGCTCCATTGGATAGATTGGAAAAAGACTGAAAAGGGTTGGAAAGGTCTTACAATTAATAGAAGGAAAATGTTTGCACCATCTGATCATTTATTTTCTCACCTCATTTTATACACGTACCCACTAGATAGTTTTTATATCTTAAAATTAATGAAAAAAGAAGTCATCAATCGAGGTGGTCTCTTTTGTAATTCATTATTTCTCTTTCCTTTTTCTCGTTCCTTGATTGCCATCCTGTCAGTTTTCCCATTTTCTTCGATATTTTGGATTCATCACGTCCATGTGCATGTTGCACGTACCTCTACGCTAGTTATTAGATAAAATTAAAGATTAGATTTATAAACAAATTACATATTTCTTATATAGATGGAGAAAATATAGACCAAACCCTTTTACAATTTCCAATGGACTAGAATAACAGATCGGAGTACTATAGATCATTTAATCTGAACGTGGCAACAAAAGGACTGTTGTGCCTTCTTGTGTATGTAGTGTTGGCTTTGGGGTTGTGCTACTCTAACAAAAAACCACAAGACATCTGCTGCTTTCCTTTATGTCTCCATGGCGAATAACGAAACTGATCTGTTCAACGGACGCGGCTCCGCTGCAGTACTGCAGCGTGCAGAGTGAGCTGCAACTACTGCAGCAGAGCCTTATCCCTGCTCAACACCGCAACCATGCTTTTCAATGTACCACACAGGAAAAAGACTTTTCGGCATCCATGGACTTTGCTGGTAGTTTGATTTCCCCAGCCCCCCTCGGTCCTGAAACTAGATATTTTTGCCTTGTAACTTTGGAAACCGTCCAATTTTTCTCTGGACATTTTTCTTATGGGTTTTAGTCTACTTCATCCATGTCTATACAGTGTCACTTCAGCCTACATCAAACTTACTCGATAGTAGGGGGCAAAGGTATTTAAAATATTTTGGGGAAAGTTTCCAGTTTAAAAAATCATAGGTAATAAGTAATTTATTTTAAAGCATAAGCATTTCATGAAATTTATAAGTGAAGCAGTTTAAATAAAAAATCATAGCAAAAATTCCTAAAAAATAATCTAACAATTAATATTCTATTTGAATTTATTTGGATCTTATTTTTTATGTTTTTCTATTGCTTTATTGCTCATAGTTGTGCTTGTTATTCATTTGAATTATCATTTCATGCTATACTAGACTCGAAGATCATACATATGACTATAGCTACACATGACATTTGAAAGACAATCCCAACCAAATAGATGCATGCTCTGCCACATGTAGATCCTATTTAGGCATCTCTTGGCTAGAGTTCTACCGTAAGTCGTTCACATGACAAAGTTTTATTCAAAGAAGGGGCTCAAACATCATAGGATCGGCATAAAACAAAGCACAAACAACAATTTAAATAAATAAAAAGCATGTGTACAAAGCAAAAAACATGAGGAACAACTACAAATAGGATTCAAATAACTCTAAACATAGCATTAGTGGATATATTTTATTTTTAGAATAATTAATATACTATACTCATGTTTTTAACAAAAATGATTATTATTCGAAACAAATATTTGCAAATCTCTTTCAATTTTTTGGATATCTTTTACCCATGAATTATCAAGTAAGCCTTATTTACCACTTGGAGGTTGATGGCTAGTGTCAGAACTACTTAGGCTAACTCCAACGGTTTCTCCATCCTCCATTTCAAACCCCACTCTGTCTGCAGTGTAAAACAGTGCTATACAGTGCGAGATCCTCCATTTTGGGGAACCACTGGAGCCGGCCTTAGACCCTTTTTGGATGGTGTGATTTTTGCAAAATCATGGTATTAGAAAATTGTAGTTTTAGAACAAAGGGATGCACATGGTTTAGAAAAAAAAGTCTAGAATGGAGTTTCTAAAACTCCAAAAGACTTTAGTTTTGGCGATACCATAATTTTTAAAACTACAAGTTTTGTTCTATCCAAACACTTCATGGTTCTCTAAAATCAAGGTATTTTGTAAAACCATAATATCCTCTCACAACTCCAAAAATCTTTAGATCCAAACAGGGCTGTAGGTAGGAAAATGTACAGTTTCTAAGGTTGGATGAGGAAAAAACACTCCTTTTTTGAGTGGCAGAGGAAAGGGGACTTCCTATCTACCTACCGGAAGGATATTAAGCAAGCAAAATAAAAAGCCTACAAGGCTCATTTAGCGTCTCCTTTTCTTCTTCTACCTCGGTCACCTCAATGTACATATTCAACAATTTCAAATCTTTAATTCAACATCTTATTTTACCGATTCCAATATTTTACAAATACTATTTCAACAATTTATACATAGAATGTTGAATCAATGTAGTTGAAATGTTAAATCAGTACAGTTAGAATGTTGAAACAGTTTGTTTGGAAAAGTTGAACAGTGTATTCCATGGAGGCCTCGAAAGAGCGCGCGGCGGCGGCGCCCCAGAGGCAGCGCGCGGTGGCCCAAAGGCGGCACGCGGCGATGCTCTAGAGGTGGCGCGCAACGGCCCCCCGCGCACGCGGCGGCCTTTTTCGGCGCGTGGCGGCCCCGGCGGCTCCTGGAGGGGGCGCGCGCGACTGGAGGCGGCACATGCGAGCGTGGCGGGGCAGGCCGGCGGCGCAGGCGCGCAGCGGGGCCGGAGAGGCACAGGGGCGGCGGGGCTGAAGGAAGAAGACGACGGGAGGGAAGGAGAAAGAGGAGAGAGATGATAGGGTTTAGATGTAGATCCAACGGTTGTAGTTGTTTGTACGAATCTCAAAAATTGAAAAATAGGTGGAATTTTGTCATACCGAAAGATAGATAGGAAAATGTCTTCTAAACAGGGTCTTCTGTAGTCGGTTTCCAAACAGGGCTGTAGGTAGAAAAATGTACGGTTTCTAAGGTTGGATGAGGAAAAAGCACTCCCTTTTTTGAGTGGTAGAGGAAAGTTGGAGTGTGCATACAATTGAGGAGGTGGTAAGTACTTTTTTCTACAAACTACAACAGTACAAAGCTGCGGCAAGTTTGAACAGGGCTGCAGCCACAAGCCCACCACTAGGCATGCCCCAGCCCATTTCGGCCCTGCTATTGCGCCGCGTGCCCGTGGAGTCACACCAGCCGCCCCCTACTTGATTGACCCTCGCCCTCTCCCTTCTCGTCCGCCTCCCACTCCCGAAAACCTCACAAAACCCTCGCTCCCCACCACCCGCCGCCGCCTCTACCAGCCGCGACAAGATGAGGTGAGCACGAATCGGCCGCGCGCCCTCGATCCCGCGTCTACTCTCTCTAGATTCGGCTGTCTCCCTCCATGTACGTGGTCTCGCTTCGGTGGGTATAGGGTCACTCGCAGCGTCCGCCTCCGGCTGCGCGGCGGATCTGGGGGCGGGGGCGCACGTGGTCTCGCGCTGCCGTGTCTGCGGAGCCCTAGGGTTTTCGCTCGGCGATATGGACCGGCTCGACGGAATCGTTGGGTCTCCCTAGTTAAATTCGAATCACGATGGGGATGTGCCCCTAGGGTTAGGGGCGGTGCGGGTCTGCACGGCTTTGTTACGGTTCATTGCGCTGTGCCGCGGTTTTGAATGGACCCGTCGGTTGGGTGTGGACCGATTGTTGGGGAGAGCTTTAGATGGTTCTGCTGGTTGCTGCAGATTATGGCTGTGGTGGCCATGATTCTGTGTGATGCTGTGGTGCCAGTGAGTCCATAGTTTTGCCGTTGTTGTTTTCACTTTTCACTACCAGTTTTGCTTCTCTAACTAGTATTAGGTGGTTAGATTGATCTGTGTGGGTTTTGGAGGCAAAAATGGGATTCATTATTTTGGTACGTAAGTGCTGGTTTCTACTATAGGTCTGCATTCTTTCAGATGTTCTAGTAATATGGAATATTTCGGCAAATTCAAGGTTTAGGCATCTATTTCAGGACGTTGAGTAAGTCGAAGTAGTTAAAAATATATGCGTAGACCAGTGTTGTTCTTTAATAGTATTATCGTTCCGTGAGAGAGAGTGGTGGCTCCTCGCAAGGAATTTCTACTCTGTGTGTATTCTGATCAAATGATTGCTATGGTGCAGTAGTGAAAACATAACTTGGGCCACCATTTCCACTCTAATATATCATGATACTTTATTAGATCATAACAGTGAAGGTGATTTTTTTCTGAGACATATAATTGTTTCTTCCTTTGAAATTTCCTCTTTTGATTGATGCTTGGTGTTTTGGAGGCTGGATTCAGATTGTGTTTCTCGACACTGTTTGGATAGTTTGACTGCTCAGCACTTGGGATCATGTTTTGCTGATTTCTCATGCTATTAGATTATTTGGACTGGACTGTGGTCACAATCCAACGTTTATAGAACTAAGATTTGCTGATTGACACTATTTTCATAAATGTACCTCTGGTTTAACAAGGATGCCTGAATGTTAATGTTTGAAATGTAATTACAATGATGCTATTTTGCACATTAGATGCTAAAAGTCTGCTTTCTGTTGCTAACTCTATTATGATATGCATGCATATGTATTCTATAATTTTCTAATGGACTAACAGTCCTTGACTTCATTTTTATTGACGGGATGAAAGTATGTGCATGATGGTTATTGGATACTTTGGAGTTAGGATTTTCTACTTACAAGAAGTGCTAAGTTATCTTGCTGTAATTGAGTTGTTGGTTCTGTTTTACTTTATAATGTTCTTCCCTTTTGTCCAGATCTTGTGACAAAATTTGATAGTAGAAATCGGATAGTTTGGAACTCTGGACAGTTAGTATTGATACCAATGCTGATTGCCAATTGTGTACTGATTCTCTGTTTGTCTATTTCACCACTTGATTTGCTCTTGTGTATGAATGTATGGCGTATAATACATCGGTCTGCGTATCTTCAGCAGGCCGACTTGTGTATTTATGCAGTTCTTACTTATAGAAGCTATTAAGGTCGTAGAGCTTTGAATTTCCTGTTTCAAGCTGATTTCTTGACAAGTGGCAATGTCTTCTGTAGTCGGCACCCTGAAGTGAAGTGGGCTCAGAGGATTGACAAGGTTTACATCACCGTTCAGTTATCTGATGCAAAGGATGCTAAGGTCAATTTGGAACCAGATGGTGTCTTCACATTCTCTGGAAGTGCTGGTACAAACTTATATGAATTGAAACTAGATCTCAATGACAAAGTAAACATTGAGGTAATGCATTCTCTTGTGGTATTAATATATGTATATATATAGGATAGTTCTAAACCTTACACAGCATTTCCTCTATTTCGTTTGACAGGCTAGCAAAATAAGTGTGGGGGTCAGGTCCATATTCTGTATTGTAGAAAAAGCTGAGGCTAAATGGTGGAAAAAGCTTGTTCGAGATGACCAAAGGGCACCTCACTTTGTGAAAGTTGATTGGGACAAATGGGTGGATGAAGATGATGATGGTATACTATGTGCTTTCGTCTCACTTATTCTCAGATATTGCCAACGAAAATCAAGTAGGATGATACACAAACAAGTCACAAACAGTCATCTACATGTCTAGATTTTGGGTGGCTCCAGCAGCTAATCTAACCTCATCATCATTTTTGCATGGCTGCTCATATGCATGCACGACTCAAATGTGCTTACATGTCCTGCTGCATTAATTATCTGGCAGCATGAACACAAGCACGACCACATGCACATACTGCTGAAGATAGCCAGTAGGCAAAAGATTTGGTTCAGCCCCTGAACTTAGTAAACAGAAGACTCAGAACTTCGTTACTTGATGATGTACACTGTCGAATAGTGAATGACTACCTGTAGTTAGCTCCTACTAATATTTCACAAGAATCATCTTTGCCCTTAGATTGTACCTAATCTCTAAATAAATACTATGTAGTGATAGTGATGCTTCACTTCCCTCATATTTTTCTTCACCTGTTTTCTCCAAAAAAAGACATTGTCCTAGCTTCGGAATACAATTTCATCCATTCAATATACAAATTTTATAGGACAACAGTGACATTGGTGTGAACTAGAAAGTATTTAGTTTGCTATTTCATGCAAATAAATTGCTCACTTTCGCCTGTTCTTTTCTTAGGTGGTGATGTCAACTTGGATGGGATGGACTTTTCGGTAAATAATACTTTCATCAATTTTACCTTTAGTGGTTCCCTTGACATAGGGTGCACTGGATTCATGTTATTCATTATATCCTCCTTTGTTTTAGAATTTTGGTGGCATGGGCGGTATGGGCGGCATGGGTGATATGGCTGGTCTTGGTGGTATGGGTGGTCTTGGTGGTATGGGTGGTCTTGGTGGCATGGGTGGTCTTGGTGGCATGGGTGGTCTTGGTGGCATGGGTGGTATGGGAATGGATGAGTTCGAGGATGAGAGTGATGATGAAGGTTGGTATTTCTTCTTCTGTTATATACCTCTTCATCCTTTTTTCGTTGTTGCTTCTTTATTTAGAAGATAACAAATGCTACATGAAATCTAAATTAGGGCTTCTTTATTTAGAACATTTGTTTATAAGATAACAAATGCTACATTGAGATCAAGGACAAATGTTTGCACAAACAAAGTTGCTATTTTCCCATCTTGGAGTCAGGAGTGAATTATAGTGCTTAATCAAATGATTACATCTGCCATACTAATGAATTCTGGATTCCTTGGTCAAGATAATCCATTGTCCTTTTTCCACGAGGGAATTACATGTTGCAATCTGCAATAACAGAGCATTCAAATATTGGGATTCAAATAGTGTTTTAGCATTAAATTCGGTAGCCTAGCTAGACCTGTTTATGAAAAATGGCCATGGCTAATACTTTTGAAATTGAAGATTCTACGTGTTTCTTGTAATTACATTGTTCAAGATGATTGGTATCAAGGATTACTCCATTAGAGATCTATTATTACATAAATAAACTCCGGTGGTCATCAAACTAGCTTTAGGGTGTCATGTAACTTCCCAAACTATTAATTTGCAGTTCTAGATCCCGAACCATCTCAAATGTCCTAACATTTTATTTTTTTTCTCCTTTTGCCTCCCATGATAGAAGAAGTATCGAAACCTCAAGCTGCAGAGAAGGCTGGTGAGGCAGAGAAGACTGAGGCAGCGGAAGTCAAGACGGAGACTGCCCAGAGCAGTTGAAGAGCCTAACGCATGATCCAGAATAGATTGTACCCTCATGTTTAATGAGTTGTGCTAAATCGGCGGACAAACTTTTACGTTGTGGCACTGGCCGGTCCCAGCGACTTGCCATGAAAACTAGCGCTCATCCTGAACTGGGCATCCGACTTTCGCGCTCAGCGTATTATGGATTCTGATATTGTTTCCATTGTGGTTCCTTTCCGCACCAGATATGTGCTGGATTGGTTTGCTTATGTGGTTTTGGTTTGTTTCTATATTATTTACTCAAAACGACTGCTTTAAGGTCACTTATCGGAAGATCACAATTATTGTTTGTTTGTACTAGAATGGGATGTTCGTCGGTTTGCAGGCATAAAGACTATTTTGCCTATGAAAGCTCTCGAGCTGCTCGCTGGATCGTTAAAGGGCTCCTTTAGATTAGTCATTGGTCATTACCTCTAGGGACTGGAGGAGAACGGAGATGTTTAAAATTAGTTCAATACCCAAGGGACTCACTGGTCGAAGTTGGAGGAAAACGCGAGGTAGATTGACATTCTGAAATCATTTGCTGAGCTGGAGGTTTTGTTGAGGCTATCCACACTTCTGCTCCAAGCTTTACTTAAAAAAGAATATTACTATTTTCCAATATTTTGAAATGCAGAATACAATCTTCCGCAGTGTTACTCTTTCCTTCCATCATCTTCGTGGTGCCTCCCAAGATGTCGTCGCCTCCCCACGCCTGACTCCCTACCGGTGCGTGCCTCCCTGCATCCGCCTCCCAGCTGCCTGCTGCACCTCCACACTCCTCTTCCCAAGCAACTCTGCGCTTGCTCTAAGCCGCCCCTGCCTCCTCTCCCACTCCGGTGGCCCCCTCTGGTGAGGCTACCACAGGTCAGCTTCGTCACCCACGCAGCTAGGCCACCGCCACCCTAGATCTACAGCCTCCTGGAGCTCATTGCGCTTCCTCCGCTCAAAGCCCGGCGCCGCCACCATACTTCCTCGTGGTGACGCGTGTTGCCACAATGAGGTAGCATGACGCTGTACAGCCCATGAATGGTGTAAGAGGGCGGCTACGGGAGGATAGTGTGAGTGTTGCGGTACCCTGTTTGCAACGATTTTTGGTCTTACATTTACGCTATCTTGCATGGCATATGGTTCCCCGTAGACCACTGCGGACAATCTGAGGTGGAAAGGTTCCTCTAATGTCATTGACGTCGCCACTAACAAATGGGGTTGGACTCACACGTCAGTGACAGTGAGCAACAGTGAGCAACGTTAGAGGATCCCAATCGTAGTTAAGGATGTCCTAGTCTATAATCTATAAACATCCAGTGATCAACCATAATCGACTGTTCTACGAGAGTGTATTGGAACATCAGTCGGATGCATTTCCGATTTTCTATAGCCTTAACGTCCTGAAGCGATGAGTTCCAGCACATCAAAAAGACGGAACGACACAATCCACAAGAAGCAGCACAGCCAGATTTTCAGCGTTTCTGGACAGCCAACCAAACAACTAAGTTAGCAAGTAAACTTAGTTTATCTTCACATGCAGACATGCACATGAGAAAAAAAATCAACAGATTTACCAATTGCTAGAAGACCTAGGATCTGCAAGGCTCTAGGCATATATCAACTAACACAAACAGAAAATACTTCTCTCCGTATCAAAATATAAGTCGCAAAACTTCGATCTTTCGTCTTGTTCAAAAAATTTATGTAAACATATAAGAAAATTAGTCATGTTCAAACTATCTACAATGGTAAAACAAATCACAATAAAATAAATGATAAAATTAGAATTTTTTTTGAATAAAACGAAGAATCGAAGTTTTAAAAAAAATCAATTACGACTTATATTTAAATACGGAGGGAAGTATTATTGTAAACAATCCTATAGTAAAAGGCCAACGGATCATATAAATGGTTGTGCATGTGCATTGGACGATTGATGGAAATGATTTGTCAGCCTATGCATTTTGCATATCCAGATAGGTACTGCTGGACTTGACCAAAGAGATCTGACTACCTGTCGAAGAACAGCAGATGTGGAACCCCAAATCCAGGCTCAAACATGAATTCTCCGAGTACTTTGCTAATACAAACATGAGTGCGCCAAGATTTTGACACTATCTAGGACTCAAAAAATCAACAAGTCAAAGAAAAAAAAATGAAAAATACATTTCCGACCAGGACTGGAATAGCATCTAAACAGCCAAGTGCTCTCCATTGCCTTCCTCAGTCATCCATAACGCGACCAGTATGGGGCCAATTAAGATTGGACGGCCTTTGGGATGCAGGCCATGGAGCTGCCTCCGCCGCAGCACATGTGTTCATTCAGTCTCTTCCTCACTACTATCGAGATAGGCACCATCTATTTCAGCACCTACAGGAACAAGCTCACCATCCCCTAGTTGTTGTGTTAGCTCAATGGCGCGGCACAAGAATGGGCAATCTGCTTTTGTTCCAGGAATACCGTTGCTACGGAACCATTTCGCCCATGCTTTTCCAAGTTTTGATGTGGCCTTCTTTTCGTATAACAGTGTCATGCTTCTTAAAGTTGTTTTTGCCTTTCTTGCTCTACGGTTCCTTGACACAGTTTTCCTCTGCTCTTTGTTCAAAGAAATCCTCATAAATTTCCTAATTTTTGGCCGCACACCAAAGCAAGCAGTGAGATTGTGATGTCTCTCCTTCAGCCGGGTCACTTCCCCATCTTTCTTGGTCCTTTTAGAGTAACCAGACGGTCCAGACTTACTGCCCACACCAATTCTTTGACCATGATTCCACACACTTTCTAGGTTTTTATCATCTACCATTCCTGCAGGGTGAAAACAATGGACTCAATTGTCAACCATATCATAGAATGAACTCCCAAACAGATCTCAAGCCTGCAATCTCAGGAATTCTTGTTCAAGGATTAGAAGTCTAGAATTAGAGTTTATTCGGATATATAGGCTTCAAGATGTTTTATGATTTTAAGGAAAACACCTTCCAACAGATGCATGCACAATAGGTCTTAGTTTGTGGACTAGGAATGCCTCAAGTCCAACCGCAGCATGAGTGAGTAATAGCAAAATACTATGAACAGGGCAGCACCGTAGCAGGTCAAATAGTTTGTAAAGTTAGAAGGCTTGGCATATTGCTAATAGGAGCTCACAAAACAGCTTTCCAGAGTTTACATTCTCAAAGGTCTAGCAGGATACAAATGCACAAATTGATGTTTAGATAGCTTACCTTCCTCTGGTGCAGTTCGAGACGAGGCAGCTGCCGCGTTGTCTCCTGCTGCTCCCATTGAATCATCTGCCGAGACAATATCATTCATTGCCAAGATGCCATCAAACCTTCTTGCACCTATCACCAAATCATCCACTACAAGGGATAACTGATGTCATATTGGTGAAAATTATAAAACAGGATAAAACGATTAGGTTCCTATGCAACTGACTGTCTTTCGATTGTCAGTTGGCTTCTGAAACCATTAAAGTATTACACCCCAGTTTATAGCCCTACTGCTTTGAACAGTCACATAAGAAACTAAAAACCGATTTAACATACAAAACATGTGATGCCAATATCCAAAATAAACTTATAACCATACCCTATTTCCTGACGTATGCAATACTATCAATAACTGTGTGTATGAACCTCTTCCTAATGCAGGATAAATAGCAGGTAGATAATGAAAAAGAAATCACCGAAACATGATGGATTGAACAATTGAGAACGACGTCTCAGAAAAAATGTTGAGAAACGCCCAAAATAGAATTAACTAGCTTTGCACACTGAAAGGAACTAAGGGTTAAAGCCACTTTATTGCTTAGATTCATTTACAACACTAGTTGTACAAAAGCACCTTCCTCATCAGGTCACTTGTAGTAGGAGTGTAGGACCCTTCAACGAAAGATTAAATTATTCTATTTAACCACATAACAAGATAATGTTACAGAATAATGAGTAATATAAGATGAATGGAGATAAATATGGTTATACGGATGAGTTCAACTAGGTTTGCACTTCCAAATGTCCAATCAGCCAACCAAATTACAAATTCACCATATCATCGAGTTGAAGCTTAACTTTGGTTTTCATCCAGCAATTTCCACCTGTTGTGTAACCCATGCTCACAAGATAAAATATAAACCATAACTACAGACCAATACCTATGGGAACCACCATAGTATAATGTTGTACATAAAAAAAAAGAAAGTAGTAACATTTCATCATACAGTTTTACCAATTTTTTTTTATTTATATCCACTCATAGAGTGAATTGGTCAAAACAGTGCTATCTTCTGAAGAACACAACAGTACAGTAATAATATGAATATAACACAGATAGCAGACAGGCAGTAACCAAGTTAAAAGCTGTAACCTATAAGGCAACACTTCGTAGCACACTAAAATGTTCAAACAACCAAGTACTCTAAGACTAATTAGATCCCCACCTGCAGTACAGAAAGCATTGTAGGTATGAATGATCCCATCGAAACGGTCTATGCCAAGATTCTTGAACTGCATTATCTCAAGGTGTATCATGAATACACCATTGACTGTCCTTATAAAAATAAACTGCAAATGTTCATCATATGCCAATATTAGATTTTCCCATCCCCCCATGCGACCCAGGCCAAGGATCACACCCAGTTCAATCCTCTTCTGCATCGTCCATCCAACAAAACCATGACCACTGATCTTCCTCTCCCATATTTCCATCTTCTGGTATGACAAAATGACAAGGCCAATGCCACCATCCTGTGCCAGCAAAATCTGGAAGCTGCGGTGATAATCATAGTATTCAAACTCGGACGGCATCTCCAGTACAGCTAGGCTCTGTGTAGGCAAAGCAAACTCGGTATGCCCTCCACATCACCTCTGAACACCCAGTAAAGGGAATCTCCAATAAGGTTACTGGGCAAATCTATCGAATAGATAGGACGGCATTGCATTGAGATGACATCGCCCCATACGCCGGTCTCCGACGAGTAGAAAGACGCAAACACCGGCCTATAGTCGCAGTGGATGCCGATCAAGACGACCTGAAAGGGGCTGGAGTGGCAGTCCCCGTGCACGTGGCCTTCGTCGTTGGCGGCGCAGAGCACGGCGCCGTTAATGAGGTACTTGTCCTTGTCGTGGAACTCCGGCGGGGCGTTGATGTAGCGTCGGTCGCCGGTGGCCGGGTCCCACACGATGGCCTCGTTCCGCGACTGGCTGAACACGAGAATACGGCCGTGGCGGCAACCGAGCAGGCTCCACTGGCCGCCGGCCCACTCGTCGACGGGGCAGGAGGAAGCGCTCCTGCGGGATGCGGTCGGGGGAGTCGTGGATGGAGCAGAAGAGAGGGTAACCCCAGTTGTCGACGAAGACGCCGAGGAGGAGGGGCTCCCTGTGGTGGGCGCGGTAGCGGCGGAGGAAGGCCGGGTCGGAGATGACGCGGAGCCACTGCTTGCAGACGAGCGACGCGCGCGGGAGGGAGGAGGGCTCGGTCGGGAGGCGCACGAGGATCTCGCGGAGGACGCCGTCTCCATCCAGCGGGAACGTCGGCGGCAAGGCCCTCCGGCGGCGGCGGGCCATGAGAGTTGAGATTGACGGCTCGATCAGTTTCCACCACTCCGTCCCATTTTGCCGCGCGCCGCATCCCCGCGGGCCGCAGATTGGGGAAAATGGCGGGAGCTGGCTGCACGGCCAGATTGATATGGGCAATTTTTATTTGCGGATATTTGAACGATTTGTTCTTCTTTAATGCAGATTTGCTTAGATATTGGTGACTTGGCACGAGTACATGTTAGCTCATGCTTGGATCCCACCTAGGGGTAAGTCCCACTATTTTGGATCATTGGGTCGACGTAAACAAGTAATAAAATGAATTAGAATTGCAATCTTTATAATTAATTTTAATGAGAAAATTAGTTAAGATGACATGCCACCGTAAATAATGAGGTGATAAAAAAAACGCCATTGGTTACTCACTTGCATCCCTAATACGTTCAGATTGTGCAAGCTGACAAGGCCGATCTCTACCAACTTGTGAGAATTTACAATATCGAGTTAGTTTGATAGTGTATTCTATAATAAAAAAGTAGACTGTTTTAGATAATAACTATTTCAAATCCAAAAAAACTCTTGTTTTGTTTTCAAACGTGTGACGCAATTACTTTTTAAATATGATTCTGGGGCACCTTTTATACTAGTATATCATTCTTTTATTGTGACTTGTCATTGAAGATGCTTTATTTAATGTTTAAACTTGACTTGATCAAAGTGCACAGAGATTATCGCTCGAATAATATCGATGAGCTATGTGAACATCGTCCAAAAGACACTACCAACGGCTAAGGTCATGATTGTATGGATGCGGTTGTGCCAAAACATAAAATCGCTTAGGCTTCCTTTGAAAGAAAAGACCGTAGAATTCAATTCCTACAGAAAATAATTCTATATAACCTTTTAGCATAAAGGATTTTTGGAATGCAGGAATTTTACTGAAAAACCGTTTAAAAACACAAAAATATGTAGAATTCAAGAAACTTTTCCTTATTCTAACAGGGGCTTAGGCCTAATTTCTTTCGACCCTATAAAATTCCTAATAGGGTGGCTCATTGTATCGAGATTTTGAAAAAATTCTAACATAAGGTCAAACCTCGTGAAAACTTTCTTTGCATCTATATCTCTCCTCTAATTTGTGTATTTTTTTTACAATATATCCAAACGCTTTATTAGTTCCTACATTTTCAAATCCTATAAGATTGCAAGTGGCATGCAATTCTATTTCGTGTTCTAAAAATCCTACATATCAAAGGAGCCCTTAGATGGTGTTTGGATTGAGCTGAGCTAGGAATAAGGATAGTCAGGACAGTAGAGACAGTCAAAGATAGAGCATCGGATAGAAATGCATTGACGCATCTTTTTTTATCCCTTTAAACAAACATAATAAAAAATCTACCTCACCCTTTTTTATCCCAATATCCAAACGTTATCTTAAAATTATTTTTATCATGTAGTTCATGCAACTACAAGAAAAATTCACTCGTTCTCATCTGGATTGCTCTAACTCACCAATTACCGCTTTTAAAGGCAATGCTAGTGCACCGGCCTTACATTAATACGAAGTACTTAGCAATCTTGGTCAACTAGATGATATGGAATTTTATAATGTTAGATAGAATATGATTCATAAATTGAGAAATAGTGAATACAATACTAACATCGTGAAAGGAAATATTTTTTCCACGTGTTGGTGCGAAAATTTGAATGATACTCGTACATACATCAAAGAAAGATATTACATGCATGAAGCCACAAAATATCAATATAACATTTAAATAGGGGTCTTAGCGGACGATGACGTGACATCAACTTCGTAAGCCCCTACAATGCCATGGCTTCACATATGTTGAGAAAAACATGCAGTGGGTTCTTCTATTTAATTAGGTATAGAAGATGAAGGAGTTTCACCTTTCTAAGATGAAATTACAAAAACACTTATGACTTAGTACTTTTAATTTCTCCTATAACATTCTGAACTCTTTTGTAGGGTAAGTTTTTTTATAAGGATTGTAGGGTAAATTGGAAAATATGTTTCGGAAACCTGAAGAGCAAAGAATTTAGTGCAAATAAAGCCGTTAAACTGACAAATGTTTGTGAATGGAGGTTACCCAGTCGATAGGAGTGGGCCACAAGTTGGATACGAAGGGTCCGACGGTCACCTAAGGGCTCATTTAACAACTGATGCATTGAAATATATGTTAGGCCTTTTTTAAAACACAGTGTTTCTAAAATATAAAATAAAAAAACACGGAGATTTAGTTGCATATCATTGCAATCTTATAGGAATTGAAAATGTGAAAAACAAATAATGATAGAAAAAACAAAAAAAAAGAAGAGAGATAGACAAAGAAAGTTTTCAAGAAATTGGACATCATATTAGAATTGATCTAAAATCTCAATGCAATTAGCTATTCACTAGGTATTTCATAGAATTGGTAGAAATTCGATCCTTTTGTTCCAAAGAGCCACACAGGAAAAAAAAATATGTAGGATTTTAATGCTGCACAATTCATCTGTCTATCCTTCGTTCCAAAAAAGATTGAGTTGTAGTAGGTTTAAATCTATACCAAGTCAAAATAATTGTCAATCCCGCTAGATCTACTCTAACACACTCTATACACTCTAATCTATCATACGACTTGCGGCATGTTTGGTTGGCCTATAGCTAGTTAGCTGCTAAAAAATAATTGTAAAAAACCAAACAGTTAATCAATGAACTAATAATTAATTGGACTCTAGTTAATAGTTATCTCATTAGATAGCTCAATTAACATAACTAATATCAGTTAATGGCAAATAATAGCACATAAAAATCTTTATATTAGCTTTTGCAAGGCAAAGCTGTGTATAAATTAGAAGGTGCACATGCACCGACGGAAAATTGGAAAACTAGTTGTTCAGACTAAATTTTCACCATATTGCACCCCTACAACTGATATATATGCATCTACAGAGCAAGTATACCAAGCTCTAGTTTGATCTAACTTTCGCTACTGAGCTGTTGAAACCAAACACCATCAAACTAATAGGATCACCGGCTAACCATTAACTAGTTAATTTTAGCTAAGAGCAACTAACCAGCTAACTATTAGCCTCTAATAAACAGGACAATGAAACCGTGGAAGCTCCTCTCGGAGCACGCATCTAACCAATCAAACATAGCATGCATTTTGCTGCTCCCGCTGAAATGTTAAACACGTGTTTGAGAGGAGAGTTAGGCACGTACGTCCGTTGACGTGGCCGCAGTATGCTTCATCCGATTCTGCTTGGGCAGGGCCAAAAGTGCTGGCGACCGTATCTTCCACGTCGCCGTCTTTCCGTCACCGTCCCACTGCCGATCATCCATAGCAACAAGAGTCAATTATATATACAGACTATTATAAAAGTTTTTAATCTTCCTATCTACCAATAAAAAGATTGTGGCTTTTTCAATATCTCTGGTACGCCACTGTCGTCACATGCAAAGCTGACGGACGTTAGTGGGACCCACCCGTCATCCTAATGCCTTCTCCCTTCCACCTATCCTCTCACATCCTGTGTCTTGCACGCGTCTCACTAGAGCAAAGCAGCCACCCATGGCACTCCTCCCAGCGCTACCGGCCACCTACCCCTCCCCTAGCGCCTCCTTTTCTCTGCTCTTCTTCCCCATATGCGTTCGCCGCCTTGGGCTACGCCACCAGCCGCTTCCTTCTTGGTCACGCCATGCCCCCTCGCCGAACCGCCTCTGCTCTCACCGCGCCTCCTCCCCATGCTCACCCAGGCTGCGCCAAAGCGGGCGCGCCACGACGTCGCCACCCGAAGCTCCGCCACCGCCCCCTCTACACCGCGCCGGCCCCCGCTCCCCTGTGCTGGCCCACCTCTCGCTGCCGGCCCCTGCCTCCCACCGTCATCCCCTCTCACTCGTCGTCGTCCCCTCACCCACAGCCGCTTCCTCTCCATCGCTCCTTGCGCCGGCCTTGTCTCCTGCAATCGTCCGAAGGTAGCGTGGAGGCGGCGAGGAGAAGGAATGCGGCGGGGAGGTGGCGGGCGGAACAGCTGTGGTGCACGCATCGTCCGAGGGCCGCCGTCGCCACGGCTGTGAAGAGCATAGGAGACAGAGCCCGCGAGCAGCGGCACGAGGCAGCATCAAGCGGAGGGGATGAAAGCGGAGATGGCGGCTTGCGCTGAGAGCGCCTTGACAGTGCAATGAAGGCAGCGAAGCGGGGTGAGGCGCGCCATAGGAGGAGTGGGCGTGCGACGAGGGCGAGGTGGCGGGGAAGGGGCCGGGTGCGGGGCGACAGGGAGGCGAGGCGGTGCCGTGGCCGAAGCGAAGTAGGACGCGGCGCGGCGGCGTTAGGGACGGGTTCGAGACGGAGCCGAGCTGAGGGGAGCGTGCGGACGAAGATGCCAGACAGAGGAGCTCTTAGCGCCCGTTAGGTTCTGAGGTGACGGCAGTGGCACTAACGTCCAGACAAAAATGGACCTATGGAAGGAGTGATCATCTTTTCAACAGCAGATAGGGGATTGGAAACTTTTATAACGCCTCGTATGGAATTGACTCTAGCAATAATGACCCCACTCCCCAAAAAAGTATCATAGTTACAAATTGTAAATAAAAATCACACCCTAATAGTAAATTGATTGGCTAAGGCATGTTTGTTTGTCCCATAAACTATATCATCTAGCTTAAATAAATTTAAGTAGAAACAAACATCTATGCTTAAAATATAACTTATTTAATTTATAGACCCTAGACTATCATAATCTATAAGCTATTCAATGGGAGTTTATTTTACCTTATTTTTAACCAATCTATAACAACACCCGTATAATTTAGAGACATTTACCATACAACTTATTATAAGTTAGTTTATATAACCCACCATAAATAAGCTATATTATATAATCTAACAAAGAAACAAACATGGCCTAAAAAATCACATCTAGGCAAAGTATATTCAGCGTATGAAGGTTGTGGCCATATTTTTGTTGCTAGCACAGTAGCAATGTTCTTAAAATGTCCGAATTATATGAATGAACTAATATTTTTAAGCAAACACAGAAAGAATTGGGTTTTAATCTTTTTATGTATTTTAATCAGTTCATTACCAACAAAAATAAGAAAAATATTGGATCAAATGGAAGATACCCGAGAGATCCTACATATCTATATAAATGGAGGCCACTAATATCATTGCTCCTATAAAGCTGCATCTACGACATGCCATATCGTCAACATCACTTGGAGAATGAGTTCATTCGTAAGGTGAAAGGTTAAACACTAATGTCCAAGCCATATGTTTGGTTTGGACTCTCATCTCCTACCCTGGCTTGCTTTGAAACCACAAACATCACTCTACCTGCATGCAGTGCACTAAGTCGTGGTAAGTTACAATGCGTATCTACACTTAATTTTTCATTAAGTAGAAGATTAAAATCCAGCCTTCCACATTCCAAAATTAATTATATCTTTTCATTTGCATGTAGTTACCCTGCATATTCTGTAAGAATAGTCCCTCACAGCATATCCAGGCATGTCACAGATTAGCTCATTGGCTTTTAGTTTAACCATTGAACCATAAATTGCCACGTGACCACCATATTAGCACAGTCAGTAAAACAAAAAAAAACATCTAAACGTCAATTTCGATGAAAATTCAACCAAAACGGAAAATTATAATGACTAGATCAATTACATATTCTCAATTGTACTCTATTCAAATATTTAGTGTCATCGTTTTTTGATAAAACTTTTTAATGTAATATTATGCCATTTATGCTATAATAAAAAACCTCATGAAATCTCCCCTTAATATGGTTGGATTGTGTTCTTTCCCTCCAAAGATCAACCGTACTAATCTACAAATAACATCCTTATTACATTCCGGCAATCATCCCACACCGAAATCAAATCTCTACCTCTATATTTAATGTTTACTTTCCAACTTTTTAAGTATTTTGTATATTACCATAATTCAATATCACAAATTAAATGACATTCTGAAATGCGCGGAGCAAAAATTATCTAGTTTATTTTAAAGCTGCGCCACCGCCACGGCTCCACCATCTATTCTAGAAAGCGAAACCTTCAGCGGCGTCACCCGGAGTTGAGGTCGATAAGTATGACAACAACCCCAAAGACCAGCACAAGCAACGAATCCGAAGAAACGCCGGTAGGCAACATCAACCGAGGAGAGGTTCAGTTTGGTTTGATCACCTGCCAAACAAAAAATGCTCACTCATGTTTTAGCTCAAGCCCAAGCAATTCCGTCGAGGCGGGCGTGGGCCCCCCTAATATCGATGGGAACTGGAAATAAAATTCATCACAATCACACGGGCCACCCCCCCAAAGTCCGGAACGGCCACGCCACGCCAGGCCAGCGGCCAGCCATGCTCCTCCAGCCGATCCCCATCGCCACCGCTCGCCGGAGCACCGGCGAGGCTCCTTTCCCCGCTTGCCGCCACCGCCCCGTGCCGGCCCCAATCCGCGCCGGCTCCACCCCGATCTCCCTCTCGGCCTCCGCTCCCTCGCGGCCAGCCAAGCCGGCCGCCTGCACCGCCGACGAGCTCCACCACGCCCCCGTCGACGGAGCCGGGTGGCGCCTCGCGCTCTGGCGGTACAGGCCTCCGCGAAATGTACGTGCTATCTCGGCTGCCTTTTTGCTTTGCTTCGGTTTGGTTTGGCGTGACAGCGAGAGCCGTGTTTTGTTTTGTTCAATTTGGTTTGATTTGGGGTCGCGTGTGCGTGTGCTGCAGGCTCCCGTCAGGAATCACCCGCTGATGCTGCTGTCGGGAGTCGGGACGAACGCCGTCGGATTCGACCTCTCCCCCGGGGTGAGTTTGGGATTCCTTCCTTCCTGTTCCTCTTGTTAGCTTCAAACTAAAAATGTTCTATTAAACATGTCTGACGGCTGTTAGAATCCTGAAATGTGATCTACATGCGTTGTTTAGCTAAATGTTTCGAATACAGTTCCTAATGGGTGGTTAATAGTTTTTGATCAAGTGTTCATGTTTGTTTGAGTTTGGAGTTTTCAGGGGCTACTGAATTCAGGATCTATTTGTTCATCAACTGGGGCAAAGAAAGCCATGATTAAAAATTCCATTTTGTTGCGCTTCCTTAAGTTTTTTAATCCTAAATTTAATCAGTAGCACATACGTCACTAGAACTGGCTGGCGAGTCTGCTGGTGTCTTGTAATTTCTCATCAATTCATGATGAAATCCATAAACCTGCAACTGGAAATATTTCCCCAGTACCTATCGTCAGTCATCTCCAGCTTCTTTTGTTCCAGCTGTCCCTAGAACTGGGTCCATCATTTGCCAAATATTGTAAACTTCCTACTGTACATTTTTTTCATCGCTGTTGCCATGTTTTATCCTGCTTTCTTTCATGGAGGCATTATTATGACACTAAAAAAATTCATAAATTAGAATTGCTTGTGAATAGAGATAAAAAGAGAAATACACCGGAAGCCCCTTAAATTTTCTTGGAGTGTCACATAGGTTCATTAACTTAAATAGTGAAGTTTTGGGTCCATAAACTTTTTAAAGTGTATCATACAGACTAACGTTAACAAAAAAAACATGTCAAATCATGAACATCCAAAAATTACAGAATCAATTTTGTTATCTTTGTATTGATGAAATCACCATAATGGAACTGACTTGACACGTAAAATGAACATGTTACCCCTATTTATGCTAAATAAATGTTTAGTTACTTTTTACTAATATCTATTGTTTAATACATCTAAAAACCTTGCAAAAATACTATTGTGCATGCTATGCTCTATGTATACATGTATAAATTTATCATGGTTAGTGGTTGCTATTTTCATAAAGAAATGATGTCTTTATGAATTATGGTCTTTTGAATGAAAAGAAATGCATGGCTTGTTGTACTACTTAATAAATATCACAAAAATCATGTTGCTTGTATTTTATTCAGTATATGCATGTGTAAAAAATTCATGAATAATGCCTTTTATTTTGGGATCAAAATAATTGAAATTAAGTTTTAGCATTTAAATTTGCTTTACCACCTAAATAGGGGCAAAGTGGTCAATGTCAGTTCTACCGTGTAGATCTCATCAATACAGAGCTATCAAATTGATTTCATAATTTTTGGAAGTATATACGATTTTATATGTAACTTTTTGTTAGTATTATGTGGAGTATGGACCTATATGATACACTTTAAAAAGTTTATGGACCCAAAACTACACTTTGAAATGTGATGGACCAAAGTGACACTCTGGGATATGTTAAGGGACCTCATGTGCATTTTACTCGAGATAAATAATACGGGGATAGGATTAAAGAAGCTAAAATTCTTCTTCTTCTCATTATCACCTTACCTTGTTTGACAAGTGTGTGCACAGTGGAAATTCTTAAGTGGCAATGCATTGTATTCTTCTAACAAGTTATTTAGACTAGTGATATATAGCTTATCTTTTATCTTTTTCTTTTTACCTTCAGGCTTCATTTGCCCGTCACATGTCTAGCCAAGGATTTGATACATGGATAGTTGAAGTAAGAGGTGCTGGTTTGAGTATGCGTGAATATGACAGTTCTACTGCATCTGCCTCAGTCACTTTTGAGGATATCTCTGGTCGGCCTCTTGATAAACAGAGATTCGAGGCTGCTTCCCTTCAGAATTCTGGTGGCTATGCTAGTGACTGTGATGACCTCGGTATAGTTGCTTTGGATGAACCACCTTTACTCACCGAGCTTTCTAATTTTTTTGATCGAATCTCAAAACTCATGGAAGAGGTTGTCGTTAATGGAAATTTTCATGACATCACACAAAAAGTTTCTGTTCTCTCAGAAATGGTAGAGAGCTCTGCCATTATTGGTCCAATGAGGGAAGAGAGCCTACGTCTTTTGAAGAATTTTCAGGACCAGTTGGACTCATGGGAGCGCTTTGTAGCAACACAGATGGATCTGACTTCTGAATATAATTGGGATTTTGACCATTACCTGGAGGAGGATATACCTGCTGCGGTGGGTTGATGTGCTCCTTTCCAAGTTGTTGCTTGTAAAATTGAGGCAGATCTCATTGCTATTACTGTAATAATGTTTTTTTCCTTGGAATATGTCAAGTTGACCATCAGTTTGTATAGGTGGAGTATATTAGACAGCACAGCAAAACAAAAGATGGGAAGTTGCTAGCCATTGGACACTCAATGGGGGGAATTTTGTTATACGCAATGCTGTCAAGATCTGGTGAGGCACTGATGCTGCTTCTATTTGAGCTTTCTTGCAGCCTCCTGTGCCCTTATCTTTTTATCCCTTTTTTCCTCACATCAATATATTTCTAATTGGTTAACTGAGTCTGTAGTTATGTCGTGTATGTATAAGTTAACAGCTTTTGAACAACTTAGATACTTTTGTATGATAGAATGAAAGTTAAAACTGTCCATTTGTTCAGAAATATCACGATTGTTTAGATCTTATTGTGTTTCATTTTGTCACCTAATTTAATTTTCCCCTATCTACAAGGTTTTGAAGGAGTTCCATCAAATCTAGCAGCTATCGTCACTTTGGCTTCTTCTGTTGACTATACAACTTCCAATTCATCGTTGAAGTTGTTACTGCCTCTTGTGAGTAAAACAAACAGCCAGCTTGATTATTTTTATGAGCATGTCCATTTAATTGGTTCCTTATTTTTCATCAATAAAAATAGGCTAATGAGTTTGTCTGTCAGGCTCATCCTGCACAGGCCTTTAATGTCCCAGCTGTCCCATTGGGTGCACTTGTTGGCAGCAGCGTATCCTTGGGCATCTGGTCCACCATATCTTTTTTCCTGGCTTAATCCTCAAATATCAGCTCAGGACATGATGCATCCTGAGCTGTTGTCTAAGCTTGTTTTCAACAACTTCTGTAAGTAGTTTTACATAACACGCTATGCTATCTTCATGTAATGCTATATATCAAATGGATTTCTTTTCTGCACTCTTGCACTGTGGATCTATATTCTTAGTCGTGTACTGTGATTTTGGGTCTACAAGGGTATGCATATTCATAAATGTTGATATAATCATACGGTATGCAGGTACGGTGCCTGCAAAGGTTGTCCTGCAACTTACAACCGCTTTCAGGGATGGCGGGCTGTGCAACCGAAATGGAACCTTCTCGTACAAGGATCATTTGCGAGAGTGCCAGACCCCTGTCCTGGCATTGGCTGGAAATAAAGACCTAATCTGCCCTCCAGAAGCTGTTCATGGTAGGAAATGCATAGATTATTGTCTTCTGCTACCTCCGCTGCTTCTCTGCTCAGATTGCTAATTTCAGTTTGATCTCGAATTCCCATTTGCTAGAAACTGTGAAACTCATTCCGAAGCACAAGGTGAAGTATAGGATGTTTGGAAAGCCACACGGCCCACATTATGCACATTATGACTTGGTTGGAGGTCGACTGGTATGTGTTCTGTCTCCTGACCTAGTATGGGGAGTTAAATTGAATTTGCCACCTTTTACAGGACTGATCTTTGCATCATTTAACCATCATACCAGCAATGATAACATTTCTGTTTTACACAGGCGATTAGTGAGGTGTATCCATGTATAATAGAGTTCCTCTCTCGCCACGACCGGTTGTGATTTGATTATATGATGCTGACACTGAGTAACCAACACCATGTTCATCTCAGAAGGTTTTTAAGTTGAGCTGAACAATCTTTTCCACGGCCTCCTCAAACAGTGACCAGAAAACAGGCAGATGTACGAGCTCATTTGATGTATCCTTGTAAACAAGCATACTGTGTATGTGTAGTGCTTCTGCCTTTCTTTTTCTAAGGAGAAGTTTGGTGATCTTGTGGGGAAAGGTAGAAAAAATACGGTAGGCTACATACTTACATGTGCCCTCAGGAACAAGAAGCTGAGATCAAGTGCACAATGGGCCTCTTTCTATGATTTAGTACGTAACTTTTTTTACTCAGGTGGATACTTTATCAGTTTGTTGATATGCAAGTGTGTGTAAAACAGTAAATTGATGTTCTATCATTGGGGAAGTAAATATTGAAAGTAACGAGAGGAACATTGCCTGGGCCTTCGACTAGCTAGAGCAGTCTGTCAGAGCTCATAGTCTGTACTAAAGTTGTTTCTCTTCTTCTTTCTCCCCGAAGAATGAATCATGATGCCCAGCAAGGCAGCTGGAGCTTTGTAAAGTGGGGACATGATGTAGATGATCCGTTTGATCTCCTTTTTTTCGGCTTTGATTGTATTCCGGAATGAGCTGAGACCTGTGATCCATCTTGTTGCCAATTGGCCTACACAAAAAGCACAAAGGCAACGTGACGGCGTCGTGTCATGTGCGCTGTTGACACGTTGCCCAGCTCATCTGAGGACCATTAGCGGATGATGCATTTGTCTTTCCTCTTTCAAATCACACGCCTAGATGTGCTAACTGTCTAACTCTACTGTAACGGCTCGTGCTATTAAATGCTATAGAGACATGGTAAAGTAGTTATAGAGATAGAGAGTTCTACGGGAGGGAAGAGAGTTTCATTTTCATGGAAAATATACCATTATCTAGAAAAAACTCAAGTGATACTTTTAAAAATTAGGAAACGAAACTCTACATTGAAAATGGTTTAATATATAAAAGAGCAAGTCATGTTTAGTATCGTTAATAACAAAATAAATTCTAAAAAGTAAATGATAACATAGATAGGATACAACTAACCTGCCACTGGTCAGTCTTTTGAAGACTGACCACATGCACAACTCTAAAGAGGAAAGAAACAATCAATCCTATTTTTTCATTCTTATCTACACACCATGGCACACTCTACCACCTTTCGCAGTCTATTGCAACTTCGTTGTAATGCCACTTTGCCCACCTTCCACTGCCTCTTCACCCTGCCCTCCACTAATTGAGAAGGACGCTTAGCCTTGCCACCTCCGCTGCTAAATTAGCCTCTTGTACAGTCCATTTGACAGAGCCTTCACCGTCTCACCTCACTGCCCCCATTCCCACCTCCACCCGCCGGCTACTAGCCTTTTGGAGCTCCTTTCTAGTCACTAGTCAGAGAACAATGGATCTCGTGCCCCACACATTGAAAAACTAAACCCTAACAGGCTAACAAAACTTGCTCAGGGGTTGTCAAGTCTTGCTCTAAGGTCGTTAGTTACACAAATCGGAAGATAAATAGATCAACTGCGATGGATTCGGGAATAAAGAGGAGTTTGAAGTCTAGTGATCAAACTGCTTGTGGTAGGACATGTCTAACCTAGATGTGCACATAGACGCATCAACACAAGTTGCATGGTGGTTGTACCATGTTGCTTTCGCATGATGGTAATGAGAGTACATTTTTGAATAGCTTAAATTAATAGTTAGAGGTGTAAAAACAACGATAGTGCCTTCGTTCGACATAGGTCCTATGGATGCATGTATCACAACAAGGCTTGCCCTATAGGCGTGTCGGATGAAAGGGACATCTTTCC
Organism: Paspalum vaginatum; assembly: GCA_030272315.1. Lineage (NCBI taxonomy): Eukaryota > Viridiplantae > Streptophyta > Magnoliopsida > Poales > Poaceae > Paspalum > Paspalum vaginatum. Next base: position 28,542,651 of record CM059018.1, on the reverse strand, counting down.
AGTGTCACGCTTTTTGAGCATTTTTCTATTTGAAATCTTATATTTGGCTGCTGCACTGCGTGGAGAGGCAAGAACACATAATTTTTAGCAAACCTTGTAATGCGTATTTTATCCGTCTCACAATTACTGCCATTTTAGCAAAATTTTAGACAATTTAATGATGGTGAGGAAAAACACATGACATTTAATTTGAGCATGAATTCGTTCCTACTGTATCATCAATCCTTCCAGCATCAGCAAATTAAGTTAACTTAATCAATGCAAAATTAGTCTAGATTGGCGGAGTGACGAACTGCCAGCGATATACTCCGTATTTCGTTTCGCTGGCGCTTTCAATTCCCATGCGATTTATTATTTTCTGCCCCTAGAAATGCCAAGAAAGTGTCGACAATAAACCAGACGCCGAACGGGGGCAGTTTGTTTTCGGCCAATCCTATAATTGCGCTGTGCTTGAGTTCTTTATCGACAAACTGGCCCAGCGTCCATCCTACCGGTGGAAGTAGATCCGACGGCTGAGGGACTAGGAGCCCATGCTGCCATGCCATGCCAATCCAAAATCCATGAGACAACAATGGTCCATCTGCTTCCTCTCATCTGTCGATAGTGCGGCGCTGTTCCGCCCCCAATCTCCGAGTCCCACTAGTGAGTTCTCCATAGTGTGAGCCGAACTCAGCCCAACCGCGCACACGATTCCGGCGCCCGCCCAGATATTCAGGACTCCGCTCCGTTCCGTTACTCGTTCCGTTACTGGTCCTCCTCGCAAAGCACGCGCTCTCCTCTTTTTCACTAATCCATTCTACTTTTTTTTTCTACTTTTCATAAAGAAATGCCCCTTTGGAAGATTCTTGTGCTGATAATCTGAACGAATTTATTTTTTTTCTCGTTTCTTTGAAGTGAAGTACAGTAGTCTGATCTCGGCGGCAGGGGGCCGACCGCGTTCTTGGCCCACTCTCTTCCAGTAAAGTCGGTTGCGGACCACCTCGCTCAACTGCTCGCGACGGCGGCGGCAGATACCCTGATTCAGGCGGTAAGTATGTATTCCCCTCTTTCGATGCAGCAACACTTGTAGCTGTTGCGTTCGTTCCGCTGATTCAGCGTCTTCGTTTCGAGTGTGGTTCGTCTACAGCGGCTGAGGTGTCCGGGCATCGATCTGAACCAGCGCAGTTTATCAGGGAGGGAGGAGTGAGTTCGATTCGTAAGCTCTCTCGGTTCAGACAAACCCTCCCGTTTCCTTGTTCTCTTGTATATTCAGGAATTAGGAGTATGTCCTTCTTGTTGGCACAAAAAATAAAGTTGGAACGCAACGTTTTCCTTTTCTGAAATGCTTGCCCCCTCCGCGCCATTGGATGGCTACTGTCACAAATCTTTGTCTACTTCAAAGGGAACCTGCAGCTAGTATCAAGCAGTGTGTTGCTGCTAAGTTTTTGGTGCTTATAGTCTACTTTCTGTATGAAAAATACTCTCATCTTTTGCAGAGAAATTAACCGCTACTGCTTTTACCCAGTAGGACTTGATCACAAATTGTTTATGATTTACAGTGTTAGAATTAGCAGTACTCAGCTTCTACATAATGAGAGTTGGGCGTTTTTCAATTCAGACCTTTTTGTTTCACTCAATTTTCAGGACGTTTCCATGCTTTATGACAACAAGATAGAGTTCGTATCGGTCGCACAGCTTCCATGAATGTTTCTTTGAAATCTACTTGTAATTATTTCATGACTTTCTGACTGCTGATAGCATTTAACTTTGGGTCTTTTAATTCATTTTAAATGTGTAGAGAGTTTCTGTAGCTTTGTGGAATAATGTTTTCTTTCTTTCTTAACTCTGAAATAGAAAAGTTTTAAACCACATGAGAGTTCAATCTACCTGGAGACCTACTTCCTGTTTCTCTTGCATTCTCCTAACATGTATGTCATGGAATTCCTGTTTTAGCTTGCTGACTATGATGTTCTTTATTCGCTTTTCCATTCTAGGAGAGAATGGCTGATATCCAGCTAGGGTGCCACACTATAAGGTCCCATGGCACCAAAGTGGCCAGAATACACATGTATGACTGGATTATACTTCTTTGTCTTGCTGTGCTTGACGGACTGTTAAACATAATCGAGCCTTTTCATCGCTTTGTTGGACGTGACATGATGACTGACTTGAGTTATCCTCTAAAGGGCAACACGATCCCATTTTGGGCTGTTCCAGTATGTTCTTCTTTGACACTTCACTTTTTCTTTTTTACATATCGATTTAACTGTGTAGTATGCACATGTCTCTGAACTATGTTTTTTTTCTTGATTACAGCTGATTGCAATTGTGCTACCCTGGGTTGTCTTTTATGGAATTTATTTCAAAAAGAAAAATGTTTATGATTTACACCATGGCATACTAGGTACCTAGCACTGTAAAGATGTTGATATTTATCGAGGGATATTTTTAGTTTATTCTGAACTGTAAAATTTGTGCAGGGATCCTATTTTCAGTGCTTATAACTGCTGTGATCACTGATGCGATCAAGGATGGTGTTGGCCGCCCTCGCCCAGATTTCTTTTGGCGTTGTTTCCCTGACGGCAAACCTGTAAATCCTCCCACCAATGCTATTTTTCCTTATGCAAGTTCATGCCTGTTGGCATGCTCTAATTTCAAAGTTTGAATGTCCTGTAGTCACTAAATCATATATTTGTTCTCCAGAATTATGATAATGTCACCACCGGTGTCATTTGCCACGGAGAAAAGAGTGTCATCAAAGAAGGTCATAAGAGCTTCCCAAGTGGGCATTCTTCATGTAAGAAACAAAATAACTTGGTAAATTATGTACAGTTTGCTTCTTCTTGTTATTTTGTTGTAACATGTCGCTAATTTGTTAATTGGTCCGCAATCCTGAGATGCAGTTGTCATAACTTTATGAATTTTGACAATACTTGTGCTTGCTTCTATACAAGAAACACTTGTTGTTTTGAATATTTTATGATGTACTAGTCCTTCAGCTGACTTCAGTCAGTTTTTATCTTTTATTTCCTATTGCATTAGTTAAATATTTTGTTCGAGTGCTCCTGTATGTAAGAATTTTGCAGAGTTCTTTGGTCAGAGGAAAAAGTTTAGAAAGTTTACTAATGTATACCATATCTTCCATCAAACCACCAGTTATTTATTCTGTGTCATATGCTTATTTACTTTATTAGTGATTCAATTTTTTTATTAAAAGGTAACACTTAAATATTGTAACATACACTAACAAGGAAAGAGAGATTATCACCGTACAACTAAACAATAAAAAAGACCTATGATTTTGCTGCACCCAACTCCACCCGTGTTGTCGCAACATAGGTGGTCCCAATCTCGGGTAAAGGAGGGGGAGGGTCCCTTTTCCCTACAAGGTTGTGATCGGTTTGGTGGACAAATGTAAAATCTAGCCACTCATATGGAGACAAAACCATTAAGGTGCGACTGGTCGTATTGGAACATTGGTATGGTGTTAAATGGGCAAGGGCCAGGACGTCACCTCCTTGTTGACACGCCTCGTCATATTTTGGACATACAAGTGAGCAAGGATAGGGTCATCACTTCCTTAGTGGCGCACTACATCTGCGCTCGGGTGGAGTGAAAAATAATTGAGCGTCTCACATCTAAATTGATGGATGTGATGGGTAAGGAAGCTAGTCTAACCGACTAATGATGAGAGGGATTAGCTCTTGGTGAAGGAGGATGAGATCAAACGTAGATGGTAAGAGTACTGTGACAAATTGTTTAATGATGTGACTATAACACAAAAATTCGGTTGGATGACTCCTTTGATGACACCAATAGGTGTTTTGCATGGAGGATTCAAGAATCTGAGATTAGAGAGGTGTTGAAAAGGATAACAAGGGCAATGTGATTTGATGACAACAGTAGGCGCTTTGCGTGGAGGATTTAAGAATCTAAGGCCAAAGAGGCATTGAAAAGGATGACAAGGGGCAAGCCTTGATGATATCCTGCTCAGGGATATAGCTATAGCATGGTTGAAGCCGTTCCACCATATTTTTAGGTCGAACAACACACCTGAGGAGTCAAGAAGTATATTAGTACCATCTTCAAGAACAAAATAGATTCAAAGTTGTATTAATTATGGAGGAATTAAGCTGATGAGCCATACTATGAAGTTACAGGAAAAAGCTATCGGGCATCTTTTGAGAAGAATAACAAGGGTCATCATGGACCAAGTTGGTTTCATGCTGAAACTTCAACCACAAAAGTAATTTTCTTGATAAGAAAAGTTATGGAGTGGTATATGGAGCAGAAGGACCTACACATGTTTTTCGTTGACTTGGAGAAGGCTTGACAAATACCAATGAATGCCATGTGTTGGGCTTTGGAAAAAAGATGTCCCAACAAAGTATGGCATCGTCATCAAAGGACAGGATACCCCTACCCAGAATACACTTGTCATTAGAAATTATGTTGTTCCCAACAAAGTACAGGATACCTCTACCAAGAATACACTGTCATCAGACTAATTGCAACTCTTGTTTTATTTGATGATATCCTGTACCTTCTGTCCTTCCATTCAATATATGTATTCACAATGATTTAACTATCGGCCACTTGCAATTGCTCTTCTTTATTTGTATTTCAGTTCCAAAATCTTAATGAATAGCTATGTCTGACCATCAAAGATTACCCTTTTGATCATTCCTGTCACAAATTGCACGATTCCCATGGCATGACCATCATCAGTAAATTGTCTGGGCGTTAGGAACTTATTATACATTCTTGAGCTATATGAATTGTACAAATTAGCATCGTACAATTTCAGTATATCATTTTCAAGCATACACCACCTTGCTAGCAGGTTCACTCTTTCTCAGTCTCAATATTATTTTTGAGAATTCCTATTTTGTTGCCTGCTTCCTGCTGGGTGTTGGCCATAATGCTAATTTACCCCTATCCAGAACCAGAAGATTGCTTGATGGATATGTTTCTGTTCTCTCTTATCTGCTGCAGGGTCTTTTGCTGGTCTAGGTTTTCTTTCGTGGTACTTGGCTGGAAAACTAAAAGCTTTTGATCGCAAAGGTCACATTGCAAAACTGTGCTTAGTATTTCTGCCTCTACTTGTTGCATCACTTGTGGCAGTTTCTCGAGTCGATGATTACTGGCATCATTGGCAAGATGTATTTGCAGGCGGCATCCTAGGTTTGCTACTTTGATGCCTTTTTGTATTCAACATTTATAATACCTTTTACACTAAGGGCCTGTTTGGATCTAGGAGGCTAATGCAAACTGACTAAAATTTAGTCACTTTACAGGCTAAAGTTCCAAACACCAAGAGCTAAAATGGGACTAAAACATTTTAGCCCATTAGCTCCCAAGAAGGAGCTAAAATGGGGCTAAAGTGCCCATTTCCCACCCCTACCCCGGTCCCCCCACTCCCACTCCCACTCGCACTCTCTTTGCCCTTTCTCTATCTTTGCCCTTTCTCTTGCCGACGCCCGCCGCCCCGCCTCGCCTTGCACCAACACCCGCTGCCGGCCCTGCCTCGCCGTCCGCCGCCGCCCCCACCTCGCCTCGCCTTGCGCCGTCGCCGCCGGCCCCACCTCGCGCCGACGCGCCTCCCCCCAACCACCAACATGCCTCCCCCCGCCGGATCCGGGCGCTGCGGGGCGGGCGGTGCCGGGCGGCCGCCATAGCTCCGTGCCCACGCCATCGGGTGCTGCTCGTCACTGCTCACCCTCCCCCTCAGCGGCTCCTCGGGTGCGGCGGCACGGGAGGCGCGGCCGGGACGAGGTGGACGCAGATGCAGAGGTGGGGGATCCGGATGCGTGCCGTGAGGCGGAGCGTGGAGGCAGATGTGGGTGCACTTGATGTGCCGGCGCCGAGGCAGGTGGTGTGCGGCTGTGCGCGCGGTCAGAGCGCAGGGGCGGCGAGGAGGCCGGAGGCAGAGGCGGGGAGGCCGCCGGCCACTACCCTTCCAACCAGGGTACTTTAGGCTTTCTGTACAACAATAAAGACTTTAGCCCCTACTTTAGTCACCGGATCCAAACAGGAGGTGACTAGAATTTATTCATTTATTTTAGTCACTTTGCTTTAGCTTCTTAGATCCAAACAGGCCCTAAGTCATCGATGTACCGTGTGACTCATTCTTCTTTTCAGGTCTTACTGTGGCTTCATTCTGTTACCTGCAGTTCTTCCCATATCCTTTTGACAACGATGGTACCTTTCCCCCTTCTACACAAATGCACTGATGAGATTTTGGACTCTTTTCAACATATTTACTACGTGCTTCTGTTCCTATGCATTTACAGCTATATGGCCACACGCATACTTCCAACAGCTAGCTGAGACACACAGCAATGGTAATGCAAACTCATTCAATATAAGACCTTTGGAGTTTGAAGATGAACAAGAAGACCATGGCGCTATTGCCTTGAGAGACACAAGCCCTATCTTGGACTCGATGGAGTCTGGCAGGAGACCATGAAGAAGCAATGCCACTGTGGGTATCTCCAAGGTGGCAATTCTTGTGTTCTTTCTCAGTTTCAATCTTGGAAGCATGATGAGTTGCGTGGTTGCATCATGTACAAGGCCATGGTAAAGAGCATGTGGAGCTACATCTACCACCTTCCTACGGTATTTCAATGATCCACAGTTTCTTGTGTCTGCGCAATGGGCCTTAATACCATGACATAACAGCTATTGTGGTTAGCTGTAAATGACAGTTGATGCATATGTTTTTAGTGACCATGTGAATAGTTGGTTTTGAACTTGTGTGGTGTAGAAAACCGTTTCTCATTATTTCCCCTTTGGTTGTAAACTTGTAACGAAATTGTAGGACGATCGGGTTGCTAACGTGCTTAAGAATTCAGTATTTTCTGCAACTCTGTCAAATGTTTTTGGCTTCAAAGATCCAGCTATACACTTCTGCAATTTTAAGGATTCATCAAGACCAGATTTGTTGTTGTATGCCCTGACTCATGAATTATAAATATTCTTTGTAAGGGTGTGGCCATGTGGGTGAGTTTTTGGTATGGTTTGGTGTTATTTCTTCCGAATGCAATGACACAGCTATCCTGCCTATTCAAGAAAAAAATATGTTGCTTTTGAACCTCGAATAGTAGGGTAGCGCTATGTGAATTGGGGTCGCTCAGACGATCATGAATAAAAAGTAAAAACCCTCAGACGATGCTCTGGTTTGTACATGTAGCGCTGGTTATTTCAAGGGACATCCTTCAGTTTTTTTGGGTATAACGACTAAGTTGGTATTACGTTTCCTTCATTTATTTCAATGTGTTTTGCCTATATTTGTGGGCGTACTTTTTTTTTATTGATATAAGATCGTGATTTTCTGTTGCGCTGTCAAATGGGAATCTCAGCCCCTGTTGTTTTTGTTTTAAAATGGAGAAATGAAACCCTTCTGTGGGTTGGTATGCAAGATTGAACTGTTCCAATTTGATCTGAACGACTGAACCCCAACAAAATCTCCATTTTTTATTTTATGCGCCTTGAGCGACGATGGCAGTCAAAATTTGTTATACTAGCAAATGGTCCATGTGTTGCTAGGAGAGTTTTTATGTTGGATAATTCTTTAAGATATCATACATATAAGTAGCGTATATAGCAATAATTTTTCAATTGTAAACCATTCGGTGATGATTTTTTTCGTGTGAGGCAAAATGGCTAGAGCTAGGGGCACGTAGGCTAGCGACAACATCATAGGTGAATGGAGGGTGCGAACAGGTAAGACGGCTCCTTAAGTGGAGCGCAGTACAAATTCATATCCTAAATTTATTTTTTAACCTATGTAATTTATTCCATTGCAATGCACATGCACTTTTCTCCAGCCCAGCGTCAAGATGTCGTGCCACATCTTCTGCCCCCGTCTCCCTCCTGCGCCGATGACCTCAATCCGCCATCGCCGTGTCGAGCCACCAGATCCGTCGCCGCTGCATCGAGCCACCGACTCCCTCCGCGTGGGGCAAGGTGACAGCGTGAGAGGGAGGGTGGGATCTAAGGGCGTGTGCAGGGATCGACAATGGGGCGACAGATGGGCCGACGGGGGCGGGTCTGGGCCGGGGACACACGCTGGGTGGGGACCGTGGGCGAGTGCGGTTGGTGCAAGGTGAACAGTACAGATGGGGCCAAGGTCCCATGCCGGGTGGGGTGCAGGAGGGATGTGACGGAGTGGGTGGAAACGGAGTGGCGAGAAGGGGCGGGGTGGATGGGTGACGTAGTGTGGAGGGGGCGGAAACAGGGGAAGTTGTACGCATTTTTGAAGGGGCATGTATATTTTCTCTACATCTAACTACTTAATATTTTATTCTTCCACCTCCAACTACCATCTACTTCTACCTATACACTAAATTAATATCCATAATACTAATAAATCGTATTGTAGCATTGGAAAAAATATTATAAGCATTTTTAAAATTGCAAATATTTTGTTAAAAAGAAAATGAACTTAAAAAATCTGTCTATTCCCCCACCCCAACACTCTCTCTCTCCCTCTGCCGACTGCTCTTATTCAATAGCCGCCATCCTACCGCCTCCCCCATCTCCATCATTGGTAACGACCTCGCCCCACCTCTGCTGCCACCGACCTCCCCTCTCCCTTCACACCGGTTGCCTCTCCCACCTTCGCCATTGGTCACCGCCACGCCCAACTCCACCACTCTAGATCCACAAGATCCGCCTCCCGTCGCCCGCCACAGCTGGATCAGCACATCTGCCGACACGTCGCCACCTCCCTTTCCTCGCCCTACGGCTCTTCTGGATCCTCCTGCGGCGCGGTCGAATTCGCCTACTCTGCCGGGCGGTAGAGACAGTGGTGAGCGACTAGGCTTTGAGGAAATGGTGGAGGGCAACGAGTTGAGTGCGGTGCGCGCTGTAGCTTGAAGGGAGAGGGTCGGAGGCGGCTATGGGAGGCCAGGTGGAGCTCACTGGGGCGACGGCAATGGCGGCCACACTAGTAGAGGTAGGGAGAGCGAGAGAGATAAGGCGGAGGGAGCTCGCGAGTGAGAGGAGTAGAGGCCGGGGTGTGGCTTCCACCTGAGGGAAACCAGCGTGCGCGTGGCGGCAGGGGCGCGCCATGGGCAGGGCGCCACTGCTGCGTGGCGGACGAGCTCTGGCCATGGCCGGTCGTTCGGCCCGGCGGGGCCCACTCGTCAGTGGCTCAGGGGGAAAAGGAAATGAACAAAAAAAAAAAGAAAAATGCTCTTTGACTGCAGAAAGCTATGTTTGTATTCGTCATTTTTGAACAATCTAGGGACCGAATTAGATAAAACTTAAAATACAAGAAATGTTGTAAATTTGATACTCTACAGCTTTATTATAAACTTTGATGCCATATTCTATATGAATTTTGTGTGATAATTTGAATTCAATTTGCTGACCAGTGTTTAACCAACTAAATCCTCCAACTTAAAAATTCCACAAGTCATATTTATATGCATTTTAATGATAAATGTTATATACCAATGTTGTTAAGTTTTCATGACCTACAAGTTTCATATATAAAGTTTTGTATAATAATGAATTTTGTTTCACAGAAATTTGAAATTACTATTCATATTAAGTTTGGACAGATTTCACATATTGACAGAAAATGTCCCAAAACCCCATTCAAATATTTATGCATGTCAAAGCACAAAATACAGAAGTTGATCAACATGAAATCGTATACAAGTTTGGTATATAAAGTTTTGGTTAAATCACAATAGTATTAAAGTTACAGTGATAAGTTCATAGACCTGTTCAGAAAAACTGAGTTTAATTGAGTCAAATGGCCTACTCTACTCATGCATTCAACGTCAGATGCTTATTGTGATGCCCTGGGCATCTCCAGAGCATTATCATGTGCATCCTTTGTATACTTACTTCTCATAAGCATCATCTCATCTCAAGTAGTGTGCATTTGATTCATATGAACAAGCATGATGAAAATAGCTAAGTGATGCACTCAGTTTTGCATGAAGGATGCTATACAATGAGCATAACTTGAATCCTATGGAGTTTTAGGTAAAACTTTTTATACCAAACCTGTAGGTCTTGATGAGGTGAACAACTTTGTCAATTGGAGCTTGAATGGAAAATGGACTTAACTTAGGGTAAAGGGTCCTTTGGTGTCACCCAACAAACACACTCCAAATCTGAAGTGTTTAGAATTCTTCATTTTTCTATAACCTACAATACTTTTCATGCAAAGGTCAAATTGAGAAAGTTGTAGGCCATGAAATTGTTAACAACATTGTCAAAAAGGATTTTGGGAGAAAATGGCTAGAAATAGGACATTTGAATTTTCTAAGGAAAACAGTTCTCTGTCCAAACTTAGGGCTGCTAGGTAAATTCGAATTTAAATCATATTTAGGCCCAGAATTTGAACTTAGTGCTTTTGACAAAGTTGTAGAACTCAAAGTTGTGAACATTTCATCCAATGGGCATATCTCCAAAATCGGCTTATAAATAGGCCAAAAATGCATTTTTCAGAAAGGGAGAAAACACACTCTTAATTGTGCTTCTTCTGAGTCACTGACGGGTGGGACCCACCTGTCAGAAACCCCTGCTCCCCTCAGTCTCTGGCCGCCGCGTGGCCGTCGGCGTATGGCCGGCGCACCCCAGCCACGGATCGGTCCTTGTAAATAGATCTATCTGTTGGGTTTGATGGTTGAGCAGGAAAAGACCTTTTTGCCCCTGAGATTATGCATGCTTGGTAAATCATTATAAATGGGAAATGTGGACTAAATGGTCTCGAAAAATTGTCAAACTTGGACAGCAGTGTTTCTGGGGTATATAGACTCACTGTGATTTTTGGTAGCTCAAGTGTTCACTTTTTAATTACTGTTTTGCCCCTGCATGTGATTTTTAGCATAAAAATAAATGAGGAAATGATAACCATATAAAGATTATGCTCTAAATGGTTTTACATATTTTATTTGTGCTCCCTGTGGTATAAATAGCTCACTGTTGAAATGTGGTACTGTGCATGCCAAGTATGGTTAGTGTTTTGAAATTAATAAGTCCATGCATGTTTAAATTAATAAATAGGAAATGTGGTTTAAATGAGGGTCAAAAATTCTGAAATTTGGGCAGAAGCTTTGCTAGCATACCTAAGCTTAGTATAAAATTTGATAGCCCAAATGCTTACTGTTTATTTACTATTTTACCCTTGCCTAGTAATTAAGCATATAATTAGCAAAAGAAAAGAGTTCTATATAAAAATAAGCTATAGGGGGCTTTGTGGTATTTATTTGGGTTCTAGATGATGTAAGTAGCTCACCGCTGAAAACGTGAGGCTATACATGTAAGGTTTGACCCTATTTTGAAAATGGTAGACATAATGCTTATTTAAGTAAATAATAGAAAATATGAGACTAGTATATTAATAAATGCCACCATGGATCATATTTAGAAACATAGGAGTATGTAAATCTTAGCTACTGATTTGGAATGCAATGTAGGTCTTCACTAATGTTTTAGAAATGCATGATAGAAATGCTAAGCTAGCTAGGTGGAAAATAGGTGTTTAAGTAAGCTTCGGTCATTTCATATGAATCGATGCTACCTCGTCACACACCCCCCCACGTTGATATATGTGATATGCTAAGTTACCGTAGGTGATGGCTTGTACGATTTCTTAGTACTAAACAAGTTTCGCCACAAAATGCATAACTCTGTTCCATAAATCATGATTCACCGCATCGCATCTGCATTATAAGCGAGCATTGCACTAATACATGCTTCAATTGCACTATGTCATGCATATAGATCCCGTGAGCGAAGGACAACCGCCGGACCAACCAATCGTAGAGGAGCCCGAGGAGGAGCTGCACCAAGAGCCGAAGGACCAGCAGCAGGGGCCCGACTTCGCTCAGGAGGCAGCTACTGACCCTAGTGAGGAAGGTAGGCAGGACCATACTTAACCCAGCAAACAAATTATACTTGATGATTACGCATATGCATTAGGAGTTGCTTGAAACCAGTTGCATTAGACTCCCTGGCCGCCCTGGCCCTAGCACCTATACATAGAGTTCGTAGGACGAGTATGCCTAGAAATTGCTAGGTACGAGTAGACACGAGTGTGTGGACTCGCCGCGTAGGGGTTTTCAAAGTTACAATAGATAATTATTAAGACAATTATTACTATTGCTCATGATTTAATTGGAGGCCGGGCGGAGATTTATTTCAGTATTTAATTTTCATAATGTTGCACTATGGACTCCGCCCGAGTCGCATAAGGCCCGTCCGCTGTTCGCCTGCTGTTCGGCATAACATTGCTAGAGTGCTTATCCGGGATATGGGACCGGAGAAGTCTTACCTGGGTTTGTCCGGAGTTTTCAAGGCTCCGCCCATCCACTTGCTGGAGGCCGATGGGCCCGGGGGTGCTTGTACTCGAGGGAGGGCTGACCCAGGGCACTGTGGTATCGCTCTTGAGGGGGCACAACCCGGGGGTTAGGTGGGGGCGCTTTGAATCTTGGGACAAGACAGGTGGAGATCGGGACTATATGTGAAAACGCGATGGCTAGTAAGCATATACCCCTGGCATGATAGTTATTCCCAGGAATTAAAATCGACTCGAATCGCTGATGCCCACCAGGTGTGGGAATGCTGATAATGCACACGGGCAACGTAGTAACTACTTAAACACTCTGTATCTAATACTCATGATTTTTGAATATCACATGTTTGAATTGAACTGTTTACCTAACTGCAATTTACTATTATGTTGGTGGTTATACAAATGATGAAAACTTGTTACTTATGTTACACAAGATACTGTTTAAAACCAAAGGCTAAGGATCCACTTGCTAGTAAGCCACTTCGCGTCAGCTGTAAGCCAAATTCTTTAAGACCTACTGAGTAATTAGTACTCAGGGTTTGCCCCCATATTTTGAGCGCACGTATGGAGTTCATGGTTTGCACTTGTGTTGGAGGTGGTGCATGTCCCCACTTAAGATGAAACGGCATGAGTGGCTCAAGGGCAACATCGGTGGGCTCAATGTTGTTACTTCTAAAGCAAATCTTTTGTGGTATCGTGGTGTCTTCTGAACTTATCATTCCGCTGCGAGAAACTCTTGAACTTGCTACTTTATAACTCTATGTTGGACTTGTACTTTATTTGAAACCGGATTGTAACTAAGTCTATTATTATATTCAACTGCCTGTGATGTTGTAACTGTTGTGGCTCCATCGTGGGTCAGATGTGTATGATGTCGGTTCCTCTGGGTAATGGTAATATTGGGGGTCAAATGACTCTCGACGGACGACCGGGTTTAGTTTGGTCTAATTATGCTGCGAGCCAGAAGTGGCAGGTGTGCTTAGCCCGGATTAAATCGGCGGTTCCACCACACTTATGAAATGATGCAAATAAGACAATGATGCTGATGTAATTCACTTGAGATGCCAAGGGCATCACAGCCACCACCGGTCTCCTCCCTGCCTCTCCTCGCCAGTCTCCTCACTCTTCCATGCGCCAACCGCCTCCTCGTCGCTCGAGCTCGCCTCCGCGCCTCCTCTCCGCATGCCCCCGTCGCCGCGGCCTCCTCTCTCTTGCCGCTAGCGGGACAACGTGTACGGGGAGGAGTTGGATCCTGCCAGGCGAGGCAAAGTAGGTGGCGGGTCAGGGTAAGAGGTGGCCACCCTGCGTCCTCCTCTCTGTCGGTTGTCTTTGGCAGCGTCAGAGCGCCTCCCCGGCCACACGCGCCTACGCTGGTCCGGCTTACTAGGGCGGTCTAGCGACGGCGCCAGCCCATGGCCCTTCCCTATCGCCCCCTACTCCTCCCAGTCCATCTAGCCGCGTCCTCCCCACCTCCGGCCTCGCGGTGGACGGATCGTCCACGCCTCCTGCCCTCCAACTGTGTCCGGCCTCGCAGCGGCACCGATAGCTAGATTCGGCGTCGACTACGCCCTTGTCCTCCTCCGGCCTTGGATCCGGCCATGGCCTCGCTGCGGTCGGATCTACACGGCTACCTCCTCTGGCCCAAGGTGCACTTCGGTGGCTCCTTGCGGTTGTGCCGATGGCGGCGCCCTTCTTCCTCGGCGAGCGGAACCGGATGGCAGGCGGAGCCCTACAAGCTACACGCCAAGGGGTGCGGGACAACTGGAGCGGGTGAGGCGGTGCAGCGATGCGGGACGCGGCTCTGGGTGAGAGGGCGGGTGAGGTCAGTGGGAGACGGACCGACGGACGCGCACGGGAGGCGGCGTGGGGGGCAAGCGGGCGTGGTGCCGCGGTGGGTGCGGGATGAAGGGAGTGAGACGGACGATGGAAACACTCTAAATATTTAAAGGGGTAGAGATACCGTGGGCTTCGCATCCGTGATCCATTGCGAATGGACAATTATAATGTTGCAATTCAAAAATTGTTGCAAGATGCAAACACGTGAATATATGGACTATATTATGAGATCTAAGGCAATGTGTCTTCTCTTTTGTCTGCGCATCAGTTTAGCTTCAAAAAGGTGCATACATGCCCAGCTGCTATCTTATTATTATCAATTGGAGACAAAACACTAGAAGAAAAAGATAAAGTTCTAAAAATTCTTATACAAATCAGAAATGTTTAACCATCAATTTAGTAGACTCTAATAGTAATTAACAGTGATAAAACAATACAATGTGTGCAAGCCAAGTACACAGAGTTTTGGTGGCAACGTGAAAACCCATTTAAAAACATAGCTAGAAGTTTCCAAATTTTATAATATTTTATTTGGATCCAATTTTCACGGTTTGGAGATCTAACATTACTATTATTCTATTTGGATCCATGCCAATACAATTTGGTCTATACCTAATCCATACCATTATATACATCTCGGAAGCTGTTGGACCCACGTATAAACTATTGTATTTTTGTTTGTCCTAAAATACCCTTGCTACAACCTTTTACTACATCTCGCTGACGCGTGCTCCCCGCTGCTGTGATGCCCTGGGCATCTCCAGAGCATTAGCATGTGCATTCTTTGTTTAATTACCTCTCATAAGCATCATCTCATCTCTTGATAGTGTGCTTTTGACTCATATGAACAAGCATGATGGAAATAGCTAAGTGATGAACTCAGTTTTTGCATGAATGACACTAGTAATTTGGGTATGGCCCTAGTTGTGTTAAGATTTAGGTGAAACCTTTTATACCAAACTTGTGGGTCATGTTGTGATGAAAAACTTTGTTAATTGGAGCTTAGATGGAAAATGGACATAGCTTAGGGTAAAAGGCCTTTTTCTCTCAGCCAAGAAACACACTCAAAATCTAAATTTCATTGAAATATCACTTTTTCTATAATTTACAATCATTTTCATGCAAAGCCCCAATTTAGGAAGTTGTAGATCTTGGAATTTGGATCAAAGTTGGTATAAAACACTCCCTCAGTTTTTGGCCACAAATAGGACTTTTAAATTTTTCTTTAAAAAGGCTAGGCAGGGAAAATTCAAAAATCTGAGGAGAAATTTAAATATAAATCATAATTAGACTCGGATTTTGAACTTGAGCTTTTCGAAAAAGTTGTAGATATAAAAGAGATCAACATTTCATTCAATTGGGCCTTTTTCAAATTCAGCTTCCAAATACCTCAAAATAGCAATTTTTAGAGCCTTACCAAAAATAGAAAAAAGGGGGTTTTCCTTTTTGGGACCCCGGGCCACTGACGGGTGGAACCAGGGATCCGCGGGCGCGCGCGCTGCCGAGCCGGCGGCCGCCACGCGTACGCCGGCGTACGGCCAGCTCGGCCGCGCCGCGGATTGCCCCCCCTGCCGCGCTCGCCGTTAAAGCGGAGGCCACCCTCTCCCCCGTTCTTTCCGCGCGTCCCCGCCTCGCTCGCTCGCTCTCGCCGTTCCGCTCAGCCGCCATTGCCAGACCTTGAAGGAGCTCGCTCCGAGCCGCCTCCGCCTATCCCCGTGGCCGTCCATCACCACACCGAGCTTCGCCATCCTCCCCTCCACCGGAATCCCTAGCTCTAGGCCGCCGGTTCCACCCCGCCGCCCCGCATTTCGTCGCCGAAGGGTCCACCTTCCCGAGCTCCGTCGCCGGCCATCTCCGCTCACTCCCCGGCGAACCCAAGCCCGGGGTGAGATTCGCCGCGCTCCGCTCTCTCTCCCTGACGCCCGCCGGCGAGCCTCCGCGCCCCGCGCGGCCGGAATCGCCGTGCGCCACCGGAGCCCCTCCTCCTGTCGCGAGGAGGAAGACGACGGGAGGAGGAAGACGGACTTTTGCACTTTTGCCCTCCTATTTTAACGGTTTTACGTTTCCATACAGAGCACTGTACACTGTGTCTTGTAGATCTTGCATGTTAGCCCTCAGAAGCTACGGATAATCATGTATAGGTCCTGGATCTGTAGATTTTTGATTTAAAATGCATTTAAAACTGCTAAAACTTTGAAAAATCGTAGAAAATTAAATAAAAATCCAAAAATAGCAAACTAAGTTGTATTTTGACCTTTGTTATCAGATCTATCTGTTGGTTATGATGGTTGAGTAGGAAAAGACAGTTTTGCCCCTGTTATTGTGCATGCTTGATAAATCAATATAATTGGGAAATGTGGACTAAATGGTCTCCAAAAATTGCCAAACTTGGACAGCAGTGTTGTTAGGGTATATAGGCTCACTGTGATTTTTGGTAGCTCAAGTGTTCACTTTTTAATTACTGTTTTGCCCCTGCATGTGATTTTTAGCATAAAAATAAATGAGGAAATGATAACCATATAAAGATTATGCTCTAAATGGTTTTACATATTTTATTTGTGCTCCCTGTGGTATAAATAGCTCACTGTTGAAATGGGGTACTGTGCATGTCAAGTATGGTTAGTGTTTTGAAATTAATAAGTCCATGCATGTTTAACTTAATAAATAGGAAATGTGGTTTAAATGAGGGTCAAAAATTCTGAAATTTGGGCAAAAGCTTTGCTAGCATACCTAAGCTTAGTATAAAATTTGATAGCCCAAATGCTTACTGTTTGTTTACTGTTTTACCCTTGTCTATTAATTAAGCATATAGTTAGCAAAGGAAAAGAGTTCTAGATAAAAATAAGCTATGGGGGGCTTGTGGTATTTATTTGGGTTCTAGATGATGTAAGTAGCTCACCGCTGAAAACGTGAGGCCATGCATGTAAGGTTTGACCCTATTTTGAAAATGGTAGACATAATGCTTATTTAAGAAAATAATAGGAAATATGAGAATAGTATATTAATAAATGCCACCATGGATCATATTTGGAAACTTAGGAGTATGTAAACCTTAGCCACTGAGTTGGAATGCAATTGAGGACTTCACTACTGTTTTAGAAATGCGTGATAGAAATGCTAAGCTAGCTAGGTGGAAAATAGGTGTTTAAGTAAGCTTCGGTCATTTCACATGAATTGATGCTACCTCGTCACACACCCCCACGTTGCTATGTGTGACATGCTAAGTTATCTTAGGTGATGGCTTGTACGATTTCTTAACGGTAAACAAGTTTCATCACAAAAATGCATAATGTTATTCCATAAACCATGATTTCTTGCATTGCACTCGCATCATGAAGCAAGCATTGCACTAATACATGCTCCGACTGCACTATGTCATGCTTATAGATCCAGCGAGCGAAGGACAACCGCCGGACCAACCAATCGTAGAGGAGCCAGAGGAGCAGCTGCACCAGGAACTGAAGGACCAGCAGCAGGGGCCCGACTATGCTCTGGAAGAAGCTACTGACCCTAACGAGTAAGGTAGGCAGGACCATACTTAACCTAGCAAACAAATTATACTTGATGATTACGCATATGCATTAGGAGTTGCTTGAAACCAGTTGCATTAGACTCCCTGGCCGCCCTGGCCCTAGCACCTACATATAGAGTTCGTAGGGCGAGTATGCCTAGAAATTGCTAGGTACGAGTAGACACGAGTGTGTGGACTCGTCGCGTAGGTGCTTTCAAAGTTACAATAGCTTCTATTACGTCAATTATTACTGTTGCTCATGAATTAAATGGAGACCGGGCGGAGATTTATTTCAGTTTTTACTTTTCATAATGTTGCACTTTGGACTCCGCCCGAGTCGCATAAGGCCCGTCCGCTGTTCGCCTATTGGTCGGCATAACATTGCTAGAGTGCATATCCGGAGAATGGGACCGGTAAAGTCTTACCTGGGTTTGTCCGAAGTTTTCGAGGCTCCGCCCATCCACTTGCTGGAGGCCGATGGGCCCGGGGGCGCTTGTACTCGAGGGAGGGCTGACCCAGGGTACTGTGGTATCGCTCCTGAGGGGGCACAACCCGGGGGTTAGGTGGGAGCGCTTTGAATCTTGGGACAAGACAGGTGGAGATCGGGGCTATATGTGGGAACGCAATGGCTAGTATGCATATACCCCTGGCATGATAGTTATTCTCGGGAATTAAAATCGATTCGAATCGCTGATGCCTACTAGGTGTGGGAATGCCAATACCTTTGACGTTCAACGTAGTAATTACTTGAACACTCTGTACCTAATACTCATGATTTTTGAATATCACATGTTTGAATTGAACTGTTTACCTTGCTGCAATTTACTATTATGTTGGTGGTTATACAAATGATGAAAACTTGTTACTTATGTTACACATGATACTGTTTAAAACCAAAGGCTAAGGATCCACTTACTAGTAAGCCGCTTCGCGTCAGCCGTAAGCCAAATCCATTAAGACCTACTGAGTAATTAGTACTCAGGGTTTGCCCCCATATTTTGAGTGCAGGTATGGAGTTCATGGTTTGCACTTGTGTTGGAGGTGGTGCATGCCCCCACTTAGGATGAAACGACATGATTGGCACAAGGGCAACATCGGTGGGCTCGATGTTGTTACTTCTAATGCAAATCTTTTGTGATATCATGGTGACCTCCGAACTTAACATTCCGCTGCGAGAAACTTTTAAACTTGCTACTTTATAACTCTATGTTGGACTTGTACTTTATTTGAAACCGGTTTGTAACTAAGTCGATTATTATGCTATTCAACTGCTTGTGATGATGTATCTGTTGTGGCTCCATCGTGGGTCAGATGTGTATGACGTCGGTTCCTCTGGGAAATGGTAATATCGGGGGTCAAATGACTCTCGACGGACGACCGGGTTTAGTTTGGCCTAATCACATTGCGAGCTAGAGGTGGCAGATGTGCTTAGTCCGGATTAAATCGGCGGTTCCGCCACAGCTGCCCATCTTCTTCACCCCCTCACGAATGACGGTGGCCTCCCTGGCTGCTCCTTGCCTTCGACCCGCGCACCAGCGATCCATCCCCGTCTCCCGTGTGAGCGCCGGCAGCCCCACCCCGTCTCCCTCCTGCGCATCGATGCCCCCGCCTTGCCTTCCTCCTACGCGTTGGTGGCCCCGCCCTGCCTCCCTCCTACATGCGCCGGTGGCCACTCTCCCATATCCCTCATGGGCGCCGGTGGCCTCTCCCCTGCCTCCCTCATGCGCGCGCCAGCCCCTTCCCTCCTCAGTAGTGGACCTAGGCCAAAAACTGAGTGGGGGCCTACTTATAGCTAGGCTTCTTTAGCTACAGTAGAAAGGGCCCAATTCCCTTTGATTTGCAAAATTCGAGTGTGGGCGTGGGCCCTCGCCGGTTGTATGCTAGGTCTGCCCTTGTACCCTCCTCTCTGCTTCGTCTTCCTCGACCACCTCTACTGAGTTCAGCCTACAAGAGTTTGTCGGAGTTGCCACCAATGACCTAAGGAAGGTGAAGGGGAGAGAGACTATATCGGGGGAGGAAGGGGATGATCCTGATGAGTGGGCCCATGGTGCTGCAGTCTCATGTGTGATCACATAGAGAGGCATGGTTGTCCATGTGAAAATAGATGCCTTGTATGTGGGCCAAATGCATCAATTGGGTACAAAATGGTGTATCTCAGGTAGGGAAGAATTGTAATGGCATGGATCAAAATAGACGAATAGTAATGGTAGATCTTCAAACCGTGGAAATTGTGATGACATAGATCTAAATAAGAACCCATAGATGTATCATGTTGAAAAAGTTGTGATACGAACCATTTTATATAAATTCATATGAAAAGGTTAATGTTCATATGCAAAGTACACTGGAAGAGGAAAATTTAATAAATTTTTAGTGCACTTCACATGAACGTTGTCATTTTCATATGAAAATTTCTTGATTGATTTAGTATCCCAACTTTTGCACCGTAGTTGATCTATGAATGCATTATATATGTATCGAGTTTAATTTTTTATTGGAAACTTCTAACTTCATTTTTAAGAGGATTTTCATGTTTCCACTATGGAAATAGATTCCACCAAATATTTTCCTAGGTATATATACATAAATGAGTGATTAGTATATGGTTTGCTAGTCATAAAAAATGTTCCTATAACTAATCATGTAACGATAACACTAAAATTTGATTTTCAGTTATAAAATGCTCGATGGAAATATTTATGTAGGTTTGTCGACATATATCTAAAACAGGGTATATGGAGTAAATAGTTTATTATCTAAAACTTGTTAAACAAGCTAAGCGACCCATTAAACAGGTTAAATAGCAGATTAAATGGACATTGATGCTCACTGTGTAGAGTTTAACCAGTGTTTAGATTGAAAGCCAAGATCTAGATCTATGATGTCATGACAAATTAGCAGTAAAAGAAGCTGACATAACTCAAACTAAGACAT
This sequence comes from Paspalum vaginatum, assembly GCA_030272315.1. Lineage (NCBI taxonomy): Eukaryota > Viridiplantae > Streptophyta > Magnoliopsida > Poales > Poaceae > Paspalum > Paspalum vaginatum. Next base: position 28,522,072 of record CM059018.1, on the reverse strand, counting down.
CAGCTCAATATTTATTGAGAACACATGGACGTGCAATTTAAAGGAGGAAACTTTAAATTTAGTTGGAAATATATATGAATGCATTGAGAACACAGTAGATACAGGGGAAAACTTGCAACATCTCATAAGGGCAGAATTGTTTATCTTTCTGTGCTCTCTCTCTCCCTCCCCTGTTCATGTTCTATTTGATGCAAATGTATATACCAGAGTTTAGATAAACAATTCTGCCCTTATGAGATATTGCAAAATTTTACCTTGTGCGATGTATGGGAATTGGCAATTGTAATGTTGCAAACATGCCCCAAAATTCGTTGCAAATTGCAACACAGGATACGTGAGCCATCAGCCATATTATTCTGAGATGTAATGCAATGTACAAAGCCTCCTTACATTTCTTAGTAAAAGAAGAATCCACTAATAATATACAATAGTATGTCCTCTCGTCTAATAATGTGAATAAGCATACTATACGCTAGGATCTACACATGACTTAGCCTCAAAACGTACATACATTCCGAGCTGCAGTTGAGCTTACTAGCTTTATTTGCCCCCCAAAATGTACATACACACGGCTGCCCTGAACTAAATGGACCAGCTGAAGTGATCCACTACGAAAGAACAAAGTAAGCAAGAGTGAGAAGAACACTGAAAACTAGGCTAAGTTGAGAAGCACAGGTACCCAAGGAGGCCGGCCTAATTATGCGATGGATTCGACCTGCTCTTGGGCATCTTCTTCAAGCTCTCGGACACCGTGGCCGGTGCCTTGAAGAAACGACGACTGAACCCGCTCATAGGCGTGGAGCAAGAGCTCGCGTCATGGCATCGTGTGGACGACAGAAGTCTTCTGCTCCTCATGATAGAGGGTTGCGTCTGATGCGACGGCGATGAAGAAGAGGCACAGAGGAGGGCGAAGAAGAGGATGATTAGTAGAGCTGAAAGGGTGGCTACAAGTGCCTTGGCAGCGGGAGACTTCATGGTGTTGCTTTTGGAGAAAGACGAAGAGAACGGAGGGAGGCTGGAATATTGTGTGTTGGGCCAGTAGAGTACCTATATAGCTTCTGATCTGATGAGGCATGTTCTTGCTCATTGATATTCTCATGTGAATGGTTATATGTGTGTGCCTTGACCATCAAGTACTACCATACCAATTACTAGTATTTAAAATTAAAGAAAGTTGCAGCTAAGCTAGCTCCTGGTGTGCATGCATGATTGGGAAGAAGTATAATCACACAACAGCTTTATCTGTGTCCAGATGGTTTTGTCAAAAGTAAAACGAGTTAGCTTTATTTCTTAGGCCGCAGGCGACGAGTGAGATAGATCAAAAGTGCACCAAGGACAACTACAGGGTGGTTGTAAAGGCTAATGAGAACAGTTAAGAGTAATAGTTTATATCCAAGCGATTTAGAGAAGCATGGGATGATGCACTATTCATGCTTCCACATGAGAGCTCTGAGCGAACAGCACGGCAATTGTACCACATGGATCGTGGATGTGTATGCATGCTTACCAGCGAGGCTCATGGATCGCCGCAGCGGCTCGACCAACCAACCTGGCCGCAGGAGCAGGAGGAGGAAGGTCTGGGAGCGTGCCGTGCGCACATCACCAAGCACGTGATGGCGAAGACCAAGAACATGCTTCCACTCACAGGCTCAACTGGAATAATGTGTCGAGTTTATTTTAAAGTCAGGTATGGCAAAACAGCATGGGGTTTCTGAAACCCGGCGTATCGTTAGTTATTTCTGTTACATTGGACATTGAAATTGTTTGGTGGCATCATTTTTTCTTTTCTAATTTCGGCATAGTTGTGCTTGTTTCCGGGTTTTGCGTCAATTTTGGATCACCTGTTCATAGATATCTTGACATGGATCTCCTATGGTAACGTCATCACTACACTAAACCCGATTCGGATCAAAGCGAGCTCCCCTATAGGGGTGAGATCGTGAAGCTACTAATAATTCTGCAAGGACAAGGGGGCAGATGTGCTGACTGGCCATAAGATTCTTCATTTGACCATCATGTAGTAGTAATCAGTCTAATAAATCTCCCTTCAAGTCTAGGCACACATGACACATTACAAAAGCCGGTGGCCATCATGGATGCATGTGGCTTCGGAGTCATACATGAGTGAGTGGAAGCTGCACGACAACTGCATCCACTGCTCACATGACCCATTGGTTTGTATACATCCAGAGAGTACCCTTCCGTTCTGCATGTGGCAGTTCCTGTTTTCAGTAGATGCACTGACAGTCTGACACTCCCGCTAACTTTCTGTGATGCTTTCCAGTGAGCAAACCAGGCAGGGTTCTGACATCCTTCCTGTAAACCTGGTGTGGATTCACCAGGATGTTCTCCTTCTGGAACCTAGAATCATGGGTTCTCTAGATGCGACACAGCAAACAGTCACTTGACTGTCGTCTGGTAATATTTGTCATCTGCCCTCTGTCAGTAATACCAGAAGAAGGATCTTACTATTTTCAGTGCTCAGTGTTACCTAGATCCAGATCCTGCTGAACTGGATTGATTACTCGAGTCTTCTGCCCTCCTCAGATCTGTTGCAGCAATTCTCTATATTCGTTCACTGATCTGTGGATCCTTCGCGGAAATGTTTTAGTCCAATGCATGTGGACGCAGGAGAGGGGGCGAACCACAACACGACATAGTACAGAATTATGCATGCTACAACAGTGAAGAACTACACAAACTCCAGCGCCAAGAAACAATGTCTGAATTGAGTACATCCAAATGCTCTGCTACTGCCTTCTTCACAAGTGAACTTCGTGGCACAGTGAAATTGCCCTACGTTTCTCATGAGAACAAACATACATGGTACATAGCATACATTCGAAAGATGGATGTGCCAAATCCAAGGCTCGTCCAACTTCCTGACGAGTAACATGCAAAAAGAAAAGAAATAGGTAGGAGTAGCTTCCAACTACTAAAGACGGCGTTCCCAATCTAGTCCACTTACATCTATATCACAGCAGCTTTTTCTTTGAAGATATGCCCATGGAGTGTATATGAAGGTGCTATGTCACAGTAAAGAGTCGACGACCAACTACATATCAAAGCTCAGAAGCCAAAACAAAAAAGAAGGGCAAAATCTGACACTGTTATCATCATATATGCACAATCAGTGGATCAAAGTAAAAGAATATTTTAGTTTTGTATCATTGAAAATTCCAAAGTTTCTTTCTAAGTAGCCTCTGAGATAAGACGAACTTCATATATATTATCACCACCTTTTCCTGCGTAAGTACAATAATGTTGCAACAATGGGTGAGATAGAGTGTATAGACTCAATAGTATTCTAGAGCAATACAAAATCAACAAAACTCACCAATTTCTGCCTTAATCCCAGGACCAAAAAAGGAAGTGAATTTTGCCTGCAAATAAGTGTGTAAGGCTGTAAGGCATCAATACTCAGATAACCTTAAGTACCTAATTATGTTATGGATTTGGGTAAAAAATACAAGACATGTTTTGTCTAACAGCTTGGCTATCCATCCTAACTTAAGCAGCATCCCTATATAGATGAAGTAGCTTGAGCGGTTGTGCTGTTATTTTGAGGGCAAGTTTCAAGAGCTTTATTTGTTAGCAGGTCTAATAGATCGAGTGACTGTGTCATTTGTGCAGCAAGTTTTGTTTTACAACATCCTATAACTTTTGTTTAAATTGGGATAACCACTATCCAGGTTGTAGAAATAACTCCCTACTTGGTTCAAGGAACTGAGCTAGCCTTAGTTGATGGGAGGTGTGGCTGTACACCCCTACCACCCAGATTTGAGTTCTCTTCAACTCGAATTTAATTGTCTATTTCTTCTTTACGATGGCACCTAGTTCCTCCTAGGCTAGTCGTTTTTTATTCAAAACCTGCATCTGTGGATGATTTTTTTAAAGCAGTCAATTATCCATACAAACTCATATTTTTGAGATTCAAACTTCTCCAGATAATTCGATACTTGTAACACAATCTTAGTATGCACCAGACCAATAAAGGTAAACCAAAGGAGGTATTTTCACCTGTCTCTTCTCAAAATCAGATAGCTCTAATGCTTTGGCTTCAAACACGAGTACTAGACTGTATTTCCCATCCTCAGTTACCTACATTCAAAATACTACTGTGAATTCTGTAATGCGAAACGTGCCAAAGAAATGGATTTAGCCATTTGGTAACCTATGCAGATAATTTGTAGGGTAAATAGTATTGATGAAATGAAAGAACAGGAGTTGGCATGTCTAAAAGGCATAGGGACAACAACAAAGATTAGCTAATTTCTTCTTGTGTGATACCTACCGCATGATTTCGGTAATATGACATATAAGCATTACATTCATGATACTGCAAGATTGGCTTGTTTGGATTGAAGGATTTTCAAAGGAATCCAATTCCTATGTTTTGCTTACATCACATGGTGTTTGGAATGGAGGATCCCTTTCCTATGGAAAGGCTTGCTCTCCTATGCAAAATGGAGGAAATAAAACATCCACTCCAACCCAAGGGAAAGAATCTTTGCCCCCTCTTCCTCTCACAATCTACTCACTCATTTTCCTGCATTCCAAACAGCTCAAAGTATACATTCCTGTATTTTAGAATCCTATAGTTTTTCACTTTTCGCACCACCTCATTCCTGTGTTTTTTTCTATTCCTCTGTTTTTGTTTCTTTTGTTCCAAACATGTCGTGAACTATATTTTCAAACAAAGCACAGCACTGACCTTTTTAACATTCAGCAAATAATCAATTTCCATTTATTGGATAGAAAAAAGATCAAGGGGGAGAAGACCCTCCCCTTGGCTTTCTCTTAGTACCAAACACTTTGAGGTGCCCTCCATCCTCAAATATAGTGTTTTCTAGATTTGTCCTAAGTCAATACAAATAATTTTGACTAAGTTTATAGAGAAAAATATTAACATCTATCCACCGAATAAGTAAAGTACGAAAATATAGTTTATAATGGATATAATAATGGCCATTTCATATTGAAAGCCTTACTATTTTTTTATAAACTCGGTCAAACTTGAAATAGTTTGACTTAAGACAAACACAGGAAACAATACATCTCAGGATAGAGGGAGTATTCACATGGGTGGGCAGCCTCTCGAATAGAGGCTCTAACATTTTTCTCTGGAAGAAGAGAATCAACTGTTGCACTTATGGCTTGTTTCAAAAAGAAAAAAAGGTTTAATTCTGAATTTTTAGAAATCATACTATTATTAAATTCTACCATGGTATCCATTTCGTCACTTGAATTTCACTGCCTCGTTTTCATGGCATCAAACTCAAGAACACTGATTTTGGCCATTATGTTGACTAATCATTCAAGGAGAAGTGTTTGGCTGAAGGTTATCTTTCATAGGAAATTGATTTTTTCCATTTAATTTAACTTGAAGTAACTGCATAAATTATTTCAGTAACATTATAGAACGATACCAGTGTCAAATCGTCAATGACTTGCACTGCACTAATTGTGCGGACAGTCAGAAGTCATCTTGGATCACATAGTTCATAAATCCCTGGATTCCTATGAATCAGACTCAAATCTTAAAACTATACAAAAAAATGCAATCCACAATTTGCAGTACACGGAGAATACTACTTCAAAGGATAAAAAAAACAGATAGTGAACTTACTTCTTCTCTAATCTTTTGTAGTATAGGAGCACTACGTCTAGGAATGCCACCACCCTATCATTTAGGGAAAAAACAGAAGGACATAAAGCATTGAAGTCTTACTTTGATAGAGAGACAATTTGTAACACATAGTACTGAAAATTGTTTGTAGGAATAATATCGAGCAATGTTAATTTCATGAAAATTGACAGAATGAAGAATTACCAAACCATATTGAAAGATTCGCTGTAACGCTTCATCCAGGTGTTGCTCATCACCATATCTAAAACGTGTAACATCACTCCTGACCTAAAGACAAGCAATACAGTGAGATTAACAACTGGGGTGTAGAAATCTGCTTTTATTTGATTGTATGCTTGATCTTATTATGTTATATGTGCGGTAAGATCACAAGTTTGACTTTTCCCTTGCAAATGCATGACACTATTACCGTAAGCTAAAGGTCAAATTCAGGCTCAAGTACGAGAGCTTAAAGGTAATACACTATGCCACCATATATGGAATTGAGTGATTTTGATGGTGTATTTGATTGGTACAAACAAAGATTGATGGTGTATTTGATTCTTATGCATCAGAATAAAATGCACCATCAGTCTTTGCTTAAAGGTAAGTGATTTTGCGACATCAAAATTGAGTGAATTTCACTTATATCAGTCTATTGCATCGTGAAGTAACACAATAACTTAATTGGTAGTTGGTACAATTTTGGACAGTAACAATTAGTCAAGGAGTTATTTGTTTGCCTTTGTTAGATCCTTGATGTAGATTGCTGGAAATTAACTAACAACCTCAGGTCTACACTTTTCTATTTTAATATTCAAGACTGAAATGTATGACATCGACAGTAAATAGCAGGTGGGGTTGAAATAGTGTTAGTTTCCTTCCCCATGCCTACCCTATGTATAATACCACTTTATCATTCAAACTGCAAGTTCGTCTCATGTTTCAAGTTCCGCCTTCAGCAAATTGATGGTCTTAATTTTTTTAGATAAAGAATTTGTTGGTCTTATAGCCTAATTTTACTTAACATGAAAATATATGGGAAATAAACAGTTCCCCACATCATACAAAATAGTTATGTTTGATCGTTGAAATAAAGATTACCTGCTTCTGGATAGGGGTGGCACACTTTTCTCTTAGAGCAAAGGCATCAGCGTAGGTTATGCAGGGCACTGGTTTCAGTTCTGCATACTGCGTATAGAAAATTCAAAATAAAAACACACCGCAGAAAAGAAACCAGGCACATTCAACTTCATTACTAAATCGTTGTAAGTTGCAACTCAAATGATGTTCTCAGTGCAAACTGCATCTCAAGACTTAGTTTAAAGCATGAAACATCGAGGCACATAATTTAGAGAAAACAACACGATCATTCCATAGATGTCATTGAGTAATGTTTTACAGACTTATATATGTACATAGGGAGAGAGTTGTTGCCTTCAAGGCCATGCCAATGATTGTGAGAGGAAACCCGTAGGTTAGCAGCAGAGCTGACCACTCGGAGCCGGGAAGCAGGTTGAAATACGACCCGAATCCATACCTGAGATGCAAGAACACATGACTTCCATGACAGACCATTCTAAATCTCTTATCCTGACAATACTGGAAAAATTCTGAACTCACGTCAGGAGTGAGATCCCAACACCCAGCCCAATCACACCGAAGGACACCTGCAAAAGAAGTGGGGCATTCAGCAACATCGGACACGATCGATCGGTGTGAGACCCACAGAGGCGCTAGATAAGGCGCTGCAACCATGTTCCAAGAAGCAAGAAATAGCCAGAGCCCCCGCACCTTGGCTAGGGAGAACTCGTCGTCCGGGATGATGGCCTTGCCGGCCGCGGAGCCGGACTCCGAGGCGGGCACGGCGGGAGAGGAGGACGACTCCGCCGCGCGGACCCGCACGACGGCGATCCCCGGCCGGCGGGTCGGAAGGGATAGGGATACATGGTTTGTCCGGCGGCGGGCAGAGGTCGGCGCCGGGTGCACGGCGAGCGCTCGGAACGCGTGCGCCGCGCACTGCACAGACATCTCTCCTTCGCTCTCTTTCTCCGCCGCGCGCGGTAGCAGTTGCGATTGCGAGTGGAGTGATCCTTGGGGGCTCTGTCTTGCTGCAAATATTTCCCCTTTGGAGCTTTTGGATGGGGACGAACGGGAGGAGCAGGAAGGGCAGGAGGAGGGAGATGGTGGTGGCTGGGGTTTTGGCGCGTGGAGGGAAGAAACGAGTGGATCACCCACAAACCAACGGAGGCCATAAATAAAATCCGAGACTTGACATACCTTCCAGGGCTGACAACTGAAATCAAAGAGAACCAATTAGCTGCGTACCATTGAAAAAGATTCAAATTCTATATCTAACATGGAAAAAATTGTGACACTTCACGTTACCGCTAGTAATTTTTTGGCGAAATTGGTTGCTGGACACGAAAAGTGACATCGAAAGACATCGCCGCGAATATAATATTCATTTCTGGGTGGGAAGGGGAGAAAACGCCAAGAAATGTCCTTTTTGCCCCCTTGGCCCACATGTCATGTGCTTCTTCCTCCTCCTCCCTCCTCTCTACTCCTCCGCTAGCCATGCCTCGTCCTCGCCTTCGGCCGCCGGCCCCGCCCCTGTATCCTTGCCTCTTGGTCATCGCTCCCGTCCCCGCATCCGGATGCAACCTCCAGCCGTCGGCCCTATCCCGCCTCGGGACACCGCCGCTTCCGTCCCCGACCCCGGACGCCACCTCCAAGCCGCCGCGCTGCCCTCGTCCTCTCTCTCGTCCCCTCCTCTGCCGACCCCGGACGCCACCTCCAGGCCACCGCGCTGCCCTCATTCTCGCCCCCGCCTCCTCCTTTGCTGATGTGTCCATCCTCTCCGTTTGCCACCTGTTGCCGTGGGAAACCGGTGGACAGTTTACCAATGGGTCAACACAATGCGAGTCGGGAGGTGTACGTGTACGTAGAGATCGCTCCTCCTTGCTGCGGCTCCCAACCGGCTAAACGGTTAGCCTACTGCTGGCTGCGGTGGTGGTTGGGCGTGCCATCTGGCTTGACCTTACAACCAGGAAGGTGGTGGTGGTGATGGTGGTCGGCTCCTGTTCTCTCTGCATGAACAAACAAAATATGGTAAACGTTAAATACTAGCCGGATCGCTCGGATCGGCTCTCCCGCATCAGGTCTTGACATCGGCAAACCTCCATCGATACTCCACGAGCCGATCCAACGCTACTTAGGCGATGTATAGAAGATGCACAGAAATAAAGTGATCTTCTTACCCAGATCGGCTCTTTAATAGAAACTAGCGTAATAAATAAGCAGAGTATTATCAATAGCTAGAAACCGATCGAGATGCAAGAAAGTATGGGATACCAACATCAACCTAAGTAAGCCTCATGTATCATGCAAATCTAACAAAATATGGCGGTGGCTTGACGCAGCATATATTGCAAAAGATAATAACATCAAAGGATAGCATGATAGTAAATTGTGCACGATCCGATCTATGTGACGAAGCTCAGAGAATAAGTAGATCGGGTCGATGTACATGATAACTAGCAGATCTTGCCAACAACAACGCTTAGTACAAGATCTACCATAGGCAGAACGCCGTAACGCCCTATCAACATCTACGAAAGAAGTCAATAGAGCAGCATGACGATATACCTTGAAACCCTAATTGCCTAGGGGTGGCGATGCGCCGAGAGGATGTGGAGACAACCGCTGTTGACGAACGTGAGTAGTCTATGTTTATTTTATAGGTGCGGGTACATATTTATAGTCCGTAGACTTGGATAGCAAGTCTATCATTTCCTAATTCAACTCCAAATCTTAACTAAACTGGAGTCCCGATCGGACTCTCTACTAAAGGAACTATCTTTCCGAAGATACACGGATGCTTGGCCCAAAAGGCAAAATACACGTTATCTCTCCCTTGGATAGCCCAATTTTTAGCTCCAAACCGATCTAGCCCCATTAACCTGGGTCGGCTAAATTCTGGCGCCAACACCACCTCGGATCGCTCCTATGGGGAAGGCGGCCTGCTTAGGAGGCGGTCGTAGGGAGGCTGCCAGCGGAGGAGAAGGGTAGCGGCTACGGCAGCGAGGTTGGGCCGAGGATGAGGATGGGGCATGAGAGGAAGAGGCAGTGGAGCCATCGCGCGAGCTCTCCATGGCGCGGCGAGCGAGCGAGCGGGGACAGGGGACGGGGCACATCGGGCGAGTAGTAGGCTTGCCGGCGGCGATTGGGCGAGCGAGCAGGGACGGGGGACGTGCGCACGGCTGGGGAGAGGGAGGTGCACAGGTGGCGGTAAGGGAGGTGCTGGAGGCGGGGCAACAGGTCGAGTGCGGAGTTGGAGGGGCGAGAGGCTAGTGTAGCAGAGCGGAGGGAGGAAGGAGGACATGACATGTGGGACCAAGGGCAAAAATGACATTTCCTATCCTTTCTCTCCCCTTCCCACTTAGAAATGAATATAATAATCGCGTTTGTGTCCACTGGCAAATTGGCAAGGTGTAGTCTTGTCCACCAGCATATTTAGAATCGTGAGGTGTCCAACGGCATATTTTGCAATCGGTTGGTGCCTAGTAGCCAATTTTGCCTAATTTTTTTTGAGACTTCTTTGCCGCTACCATCAAGTTTAAATTTATCGGTAGCTAACTGATGGACGAAAAGACTATATTGCCTTTATTTTAGGTGGCATTGCAAACTTTGGTCAGTTCCATCCGTACCACTGTAAACTTTAGTAGGGGACATTCGGTCTAAGCAGACTGATGGGTTGGGTCCTTCGGTTTTATATAAATTTCAATTATTAAAAAAGTAGGAACCGATCGGCTTTCAAAAAAATTTCATATTTATGTTTTTAAGGTGCCACATAAATAAGAAAAGAATGAAACCATAGTTGAAATAGTGTCTTATAAGGCATAGTTTTATTTGGCGTGTTCCGAAACAACATGCAATACACAATTTATCTAGGTAGCTGTGATATCTCCGGTATCTCAAAACCCATTTCACTTGCATTTTATGTACACCGTGTCTTTTAATGTACATTCATAATTATTTTTGCGTGTCTGAATGCAAATTGAATGAGTAGAATTGAAATTTGCTAGAAAATTTGGTAATCTAAAATGGTTGGGTTGTGGAGTTCGAAATATAAAAGGAACCAGCGAAAATATTGTATATAGAACTTGTAGAGCACGAAATGTGTGACAACTTTTCTATATAATGTTTTCTCAAAATATGTCTAGGTTATGAATTACAATCAAAATCATCTAAGGGTCAAAATCAGGATAATTTTAACCCTCCACCAAAATTTCAAATTTGAAATGTGCTACAGACCTTTTCTGTCAAAATTTTGTATACAAAAATTATAGTGCATGTCATTTTACTTGACATTTCTATTTTTACCTTTGTATAGAAGTGTTTACAGCATCTCAGTTATTGATAAAAAAAACCTAGTTTAGTAATTTGACAATCTACACCATTTAAAAAGAGATTTAGCAAGACGTATACTTAACAAACTTTTAAATATTTAAAATTTGAACCAACTTTGTTATTATGACATTTTCTTGAAAGTGCTTAGAATTTAAATTACGGAACTTGTAAACAAACAATACCCTCAAGTCAAACCTGATTCCAGTTTGAAACTTTCAAATTTGAACCAATTACAAACAGAACTGAGCAATACTTTGATTACCAATATTGTATATAATTAAAATTTGAATAAATTTCATATTTTGGGTTTGGTCAAAACTGGTCGTTTTCGTGGTCTAATTTGCAATTTCAGCGGACCTACAAAACCTGGTCAAACCTCACATTTACCTTTTCCTTTTATTTTATCTTTTTTCCCGATGTGTGGACCCACCCTGTCTGCCTCTCTTCTTCTCCCATGCGTGAATTTTGATAGTGCGGACACATGCCAGCTCAGCCACTGTCCCCATCCTCTTCTCCATAAAACCAGCCCACGGATCCTCTCTCGTTTCCTCTCTCCCTTTCCTCTCGACCCACATGGACCACATATGCCCCCACCTCTCTCTTCACGCACTTTCTCTTCCTGGTGGAATGCCGCTGCCCGCCGGTCACAACAGCCCGGCTCCAATGATGGCACGAGAGCATGACACACACCCGTACTTGCGCCGCTCACTCTTGCACCTTGCTCGATCACCACGTAGCACCCCACACGTCTCCTCTCCACCAAGCCGCGCTCGCCTCAGTCCATCTGCCACCGTCACCGTAAAACAGTGAGGCTGACCTCCTCTGTCTCTCTCCCTGTTTGCTCTCTCTCTCTCTCTTCCCATCCTTCCTCTATCATTCTCTCCGCCATGTCCCCGTCCTCCTTTGCTTCGGCGTCGCTGCACGCCATTGTTACCTACTAGCACCACCCTCTTTGCTCACCGCCACGCTCCGCCCAACCGGCCCTGCCTCTTCCCTATGTGGGATGACACATGACACACGGACCGACCTCATGCCCTAACGTGCACCGACGTGGCCCACAACATTGGCCTCTGCTGTCCTCCTCTCCACTGTGCGCGGGCCGGTGGTGGCTTACCATCCACCTCCTCCCTCCCATTGGAAGGTAGAAGAAGGGAACAAGACAACCACATTTCGAAAAACACGACACTTTGCTCTTTTACATGTAATGTGTGTGGTGTCTTGATAAACTTAGGTAGAACCCCAGTAAAATGTTAAGGTAATGCATTTAAACTCGGCCTTGCGATTCTTACGGATCTAAACCCATAGATCTATGTAATTGTGTGCACTATTAACTTAATGAGTCTACACGGTGTCCTAGCCCTCAAAGTCTATTGTTAATTATGTTTACGCCCTTGATTATATATGTTTCCAAATAAATTGTTAAGTATATAGCTTGAAATTTTAAATTCAATATTAAATCACAGAAAATCCTGAAATGCAAACTTAGTCTTATTGGCTTTGTATTTTCATGTTTTACATAGTGGTCATAGATGCATGAAATGATTATTTTGCCCTTGGTTTTGCTTGTATGTTTTGTATTTCATAAATGGAAAATGTGTACTAAACATGCTCAAAAAATCATGAATCTTTAACAACATGCTTTTTATACATATTGTCCTTGTGTAAAAGTTTCATGGCCATAGTTTGCTGTTTTACACATGAAATGATGATGTTCATGTTTGTGACTCTTTTAAAATGACGAAATGAATCATATAGCAAACATGCTTTAAAAATAACCCAAAAATCATGTGGCTCATGTTTTGGTTAGTATATTCGCAAATAAAAGTTTCATGTTCATTGCTCATTGTTTTCATGGCCAAATAAATGCATGTAGGATTTCCACAATTAAAATGAATTAGCTAATAAGTCTCAAATAAAGGTGTTATAAATCATATAAAAGTTTGAGTAGCTAGGGCTTGCTGAGTACATGCTTAGAGAAAATTATCATCTTTATTAATTATTGTTTGGTTGGACTTTTGAAAAAAAATATATACGCATGAGTTTTAATATTTTGTGTTTGAATATATACGCTCATCTATAAACCTTAAAAAAACTATGGTATGCATGTTAGTCTCTGTATTGTCTGCCAAAACTACACTTTGAGCAAAAAAGTTATATTTTCCCCTAGATTTTAAATGCTAGCATTAACACATAATGAATTTATATATCTAGATATAGTTGCCTATAAATCTTGGAAAATTATAGTACATTTATGTTGCTGTGTAATGCTTGTAGAAAATCATTGGTCCTAGAACTTGAATATAACTACTGGAATGAAAAGGTGAAATTTGTTCGTTGACTTGTTATCTATTTACAAGTCATAAAAATTCTGTGATCAATAGATGTCTGGAACTCCCATAATGAAAATGACAAAGAAATATAAAGAATGATTTAAACATGGTTTTCCATGTATAGTTTATATTGTTAAGTGTAAGTCTTAACGTTTGTCCTTGTTTTGGTATTTTTAGGATCTGTTTCAATACTGATTGATGGTGCATGTTGAGTTGAGTTGATAAAAAATGTTTCAAAACTTTCTTCAAAGGTAGTATTAGCTTCCTTTTCTTTTGTTTAATCATTGTTCAACATATTGATATCTTCATCATTTCATATGTCTCATTGCATAGCATACATCAACTCACTCATGATGATCATGCAATGCATAATAGTACCATGATCGAAAGCCATATGACGACGACGACGACGACGACGACGACGACAACAACAACAACAACAACAACGGGTGCATGCTAAAGAAGGCCCAACGTGACCCGGAGTGCCCATAATTTGCGCTTGGATGGAGGAGTTAGCTGTGAACAAAAGGGTTGCCTAGGGCAAATCCCCCACAATCCGACTAACTAACCCCTTAGGGCTTGTTCGGTTACACAGGTATTGGAGGGGATTCAATAATCGCTTTCTAGTCAAATTTGAATAAAGAGGGATTGGATCTCCTTCAATCTCCTCCGATACCTGTGCAACCGAACAATGCCTTAGTTAGTTGATTAAGTATAATGAAAGTGAACATAGACGTCTATGCATTTAGACATATTAGAGAGTCTTACCATCTATTTTTTCTATGTGCATTTACGTTTAAGAGTTGAATAAAAACACACCTACATAAATCCTTGATATCCCAACTTGTATGAATAGAACAGAGTCTCTGCGTAGCCATGCTTATTAATGGTAGAAGTTGAGTGAAATTAATCATACATGAAAGTAGGAGTTGCTCAATTGTTATTTGGAAATATGAGCTTTGAATCATGAATATGAAATATGGAAAATTGACAATGAAAATGTCAGATCAGACGGGGCAAATCTCTATCTCTATCTCTTTTATTCTCTATCTCTACTCACTCAATTGTTATTTGGAAATATGAGCTTTGAATCATGAATATGAAATATGGAAAATTGACAATGAAAATGTCAGATCGGATGGGGCAAATCTTTATCTTTATCTCTTCTCTTCTCTATCTCTACTCGCTCAATTGTTATTTGGAAATATGAGCTTTGAAACATGAATATGAAATATGGAAAATTGACAATGAAAATGTCAGATCGGATGGGGCAAATCTCTATCTCTTCTCTTCTCTTCTCTATCTCTGCTCTACTACAGTACTACTACGAAGAGGAGCAATCCCGTGGGTCTGCCTCCCCGTCCTGCGAGTACAAAGATTAGATGTTACTGTAAGTTTTTTACTATGCGTATATGAGAGAAAAATATCATAGGTTAATTTTGACGCGCCTTGTTCCATTCCTCACAATGCAAATGTTTCTTGGAATAATCTATGCTTTGTATTCAAAACTCGTATACGAACAGCTCTTCTATGCTATGAACAAATCTTGCTAGGGTTTCCTAGAAATGTGAAGAAAAGGAAATACCAGATGTGCTAAATGATTATGGAAATTAGGAGTACATCCAAAAGGTAGATTACATTGAAAATTTTCAGCTCCTGTGGTAACGCACAGGCATAGACCTAGTGACTTATGAATATGATAATTTGATATATGGTTTTGAATATGAAGCACTCGTGGCCCCGCCTGTATCGGTTAAGGCCGGCCGTTGTTTGGCCGTGCTTTTAGCATTTACTCTTACTAAAACGCATAGCTGGTTACACCGGCGAAACTCTACCTTGATTAAACCCATAGTTAGTGCTATGCCATCTGGAAGTTGCAGCATGTGCGGTTCAGGGAGTCATTGTTGATAGTCGTTATCTCACCATTTCAATTGTCAATTACTAACATGATAAAGGGAATATGAGATGTGAAATCCCTGTGGACCAGAGGCACCTTTGGAGGTGTGTAAGCTGAGCGGCGCCAGTGCCAACCATGGCCAAGGGGGTGACGTGTCCATCTCGGCCAAGGAAGAGGGTGAAGGGCCAAACACACATTCCCGCTGTGCGAGCCTTTGTGTCACACATCGCCATCCCCATCAGTCCTTGCTGGTGGGCATGGTTTAGATGCCACACCTTGTAGCCACTGAGCCTCTTTTTGAGTACCAAAATTTCTAGAAATTGTATAGAAAATTTACAAAAAAAAAAAACTTCAAAAACACATGAAAAATATAGAATTTGGGCAAGTTTCGTAAATTGTGATTGTCTCTTCCTCTCCCAAGGGAAGAGGAGGACTTGATTTGGGTCGGCGAAGCGAAACAGATATGCTGGAAAGGGGGACTTTATTGTGATAATTGCGCATAATTTCCGCCAACTTGAGGGGCAATTTCATATGAGAAATTGTGCACTTTTGTATATTTTATCCCTTTTATGAATCATATTCTAAATTACTAGATCCTAGTGAAACATATTACAAACCTAAGGCCCTGTTTGGTTTAGTACCACAATAGGCCACGCCAGAGTTGCGGCGATCAAAATTGGTGCCGCACTTTCGGCAGCTTTTGGCGTAAACAATGAACCGCATCACAATTTAACACCCGTGGCACGCCAAAGGTGTGGTAAAGAAGCAAATGGTAGCTAACTTTAGGCAAATGGAGATGAGGTGAGTTGTGGCATCTTTTGGTAACGAACCAAACATAGCCGAACTCTTTTGGTGGCGCCACTTAGCAGATTTGCCATGTAGGTAAGCTTGCTATGCCACCTAGGCTGGCCTCAGGCTTTTTGCCTTAGAAAAACCATCTCTTTCTTATGATATTGGATGGAGGTAATATTTATATAAAAATTGTTGCCCTCGATGATATTACATCTTTTTAGTTGTAATTTTTTATTTGAAATCATGTAGATGCATTAATAATTCATTCTAATTTTGATCAGCTTTATGCAAATTTTCATATTAGAAAATCATATTTTTTCATATGATGTCAGGTCAAGATGGTATTTACATAAAAGTATAGCACTCGACTTTGTAGTTTTAGATTCTTTTTATTTAAAGTCGTGAACAAACCTTAATAATTTATCACAGTTTGAACTTCATAATTTAAACAGCTAACTTATTATCAAAATTGGAAGAGAAAAGATATATTTTGACCTTCACAGTATGACACATTAATCATGGAAAGAATTAATCCCCTCTTCTCGCTAAAAGGATTACCATTTTCATTGTTTGCTAGAGTTTCACAAACACTTTTACCACAAAAAGTAAACCACCTTTTATCAAATTATTAGGCTTTTAAATATGTAAGACCTAAACAAATGTTCAAATATTTCTCTAGATTCTATTTCAATGATAAAATTAAAATGCAATGAATTAACCTCCTCTACTGTACTCCAATTAGAATATTTCAACAACTCCGAGTACCAATAAGGAGGCATTAATTGTAACCATTTGCATCCTTACCCCTAAGCCCTAGAAATTTCTTCCATGGAAGGAAGGAGGAAGTCTGGAGGTTGAAGTCGAGTACCTGTCCGAGAATTGGGCCAGCTAACCATTTTCTCGTTATGGGCTCAAGCGAAGGAAAAGAAAATGGGATGTGCTAACGCACGCGTAGGGAAACCCCCTCTGGCCTGCACACCTTTTTTTTTTGGGAAAAGTACTAGCTAGTATTTCTGTTTTTGGCAACTCCCCCACGTGGCCGCGCGCGGTTAGCCTTTTTCCACCTGCCCGCGACGAGAGCTTCGCGCCTTTTTCCCTACCCCGTGCACGCACTTTGGCGCCCATACAACTCACCTTTTTGGACCCACATAACATGCCAACTTCCCCCTCAAGCAAAAAGCATCCCATGCCTCGGAAAAAAGCATCCGATCTGCTAAACAAGAAGTAGATCTGATCTGCTAAAACAAGAAAACAAGGAACTCTGAAAAATCCTATGACTCAAAAACGAAAAAGCAGATCTAGTAAGTAGAACATAAGAATGGAGCCCTCACATTCCAGGTGAACCTATCCACGTCAAGATCTTTCGGAGGCCATTTGTTCCATGAGAAAGCAGGAGTTCAGTGGAAGAAAAGGTAACCTCCGATTCAGTATTCTTGAGACGTTACATTGTTCGTTCTTAACAGAGGAAAAAACATATTATCCACATCCATGATTCACTCTAAACTACACGTAAAAGATATGTGCCAGGATGTTTCTCTGCATCCCAGTTTTGTCCTGCTGCATGATTCAGTACCAAATCAAAGTCTGCTACATGTTTCTTAGCATGTTTGTGATGCCAAAATCAACTCAGCATTTCTATCTGCAACTGAACATCCACCTCCCCCTCCAAATTCAAGCATGTTTGGATGGGGCCTGTAAAAAAAAGCAAAAACTGTAAGGAAAAACAAATGAAAAAGAAAGATGTACATATGTAATGGTGTTAATACAGAACAGAAGTAAAATGCCCTGTTGGTAGTAATTAAAATGCTGCGAGATATTCATTAAGATGCATAACTGAAAAATGTAAAAATGCACAAAACTGAATTTGGTGGTAATGTAACTAAATGGTGTTAGTACAGAATAGGAGTAAAAACCTTTTTGGTGGTAATGAAAATACTGAAAACTTGATTCAGAATACATATGTTTTGATGTTCTCAGGCTTTATATTTATCATTATGTTGATTTTCTTAACTCATATGAGGCTTGTTTATATTTTGGATATTTTTTCCATGTGCTTTTGCTGCGTGCAATGTGCATTTGTTGATATAAAATGGACCTCAATCAACTCCCCCCAAAAGCTTGTCACTTATCGGCTGATGAGTACAGAGATTTGAGCCCTCTTTTCTGCACACACACGTTTGAAAGCAACACAAGCAATGATGGGGGTGCCTTTCACAGATTTTGGATCATCTAATTTGCCTATAGCTTCAGATCAGCACCTTCCCCCTACAGGATGCTACTTTTGATATACCAAATCCTACTAGTGGTGGTGTTGATGCTACCCTCCTGGTCCTAGTGGTCTTGAAGCTGCAATTATTGCTGATAGAAATGGGCTGATGGTGATGCAGAAGTATTGCTGCAGTATCTGGCAGCGATGTCGTCGCCAGATGACCCATATGTTGGCAAAACTTTTGAAACGTTTGAGGAGGCAAGACTTTTCTATAAAGAGTATGCAAAGAAGTTTGTGTTTGAGATCAGAAATGCTACATCTCGTAGGTCTGCAAGAACACAAGAAATGGATAAAGTTTTGCTTGTGTGCAACAAAGAGGGCAAATGTAAGAAGAGCAAGGGAGGAGGTGAAGAAACAATTGAACCAGCTGATCCTGAGCATATCAACTATAGTGGCAGTGGATCAGATGTGCCAGAAGGTGCAGCAAAGAAGAAAGCATCCACAGGTGCTAAAAGAAAAAGAGAAGCTGAAGTACATATGTTGTAAGGCAAGAATGCAGGTCAAGTTTGATGGGATGAGATGGGTTGTTACGAATTTTGTTGCGGATCACAACCATTCTTTGGTAGACAAACCCAACCTTGCCAAATTTCTAAATTTCCATTCTAGAATCCCAACGGAGGAAGTGCAGTTCTTGACATTTTTGCATGAGTGCAAGATAGAGTAGAATGATGCAACTTATGTCAGAACTCTATAGATCTGCATAGTTTGTGCCCTATCATACAAAGCATGTCAGTAATTTTGGGTCAGCTATAAGGTCTCACGAGGGAAATAGTGATATGTCACAAACAATTGCTTACTTTTATGAGATGCAAAAAGAAGAAGATCCTGAATTTTTCTTTTAGGCGAATTGAATGCTGATGAAAAAGTAGAGAACATATTCTGAGTTGATGGAACAGCCCGAAAGGCATATTAGAGATACAATGATTGTCTTTCTTCTGACGGTATATATTTGACTAACAAGTACAAAATGCCATTCGCTCCATTCATAGTTATAAACATGCATGGGTTGACTATTCAGGTGGGCTGTGGTTTCATGAGGAATGAGCCAATAGAGAGCTATATGTGGCTTTTTCAAACGTTCTTGGAGGCTATGAATGGTTTGCAGCCTGTAAATAGTATCACAGACCAAGACCTAGCCATGGTAGCCGCAACACGAGCAGTGTTTGTGTGTGCTAGGCATCGGTGCTGTCGCTGGCATATTATTTCGAAAATTGAAGCCAGGCTAGGCAATTTTTACAAGACAAGGGAAGACATGGAAAGTGAATACAATGACAGTAAAGTAAAGTATAGCCTTACTCCTAGCAGAATTTGAGGCTAGGTGGACAGCAATGATTGACCGTGATGCAGCGCATGACAATGAGATCCTTGTAAATTTGTACTGGATTAGACATCTTTGTCATGCATACTTTATGGACAGATTCTTCCCATTCCTCTAATCAACACAAAGGAGTGAGAGTTTCAATGAAGTTTTAAAAACGTATATGAACCTAGGTAATTCTGTCCTGGACTTTTGTTGCCAATATAAAAAGATTTAAGATTCAAGAGAAGGCTGATGTGGCAGAGGACAAGCAGGACTTTAGGGCAGATCAAAAGGTCTCGTCGCCATGGTCAAGGTTTCCAATAAAAAACATGCTATTGAGGTCTACTTCAGGTTCCGTGCAGAATTTAAATAGATTGCTGACTATGTAGCTTGCCCTATTTCTCTAAATGTGTACAGATTGAGTCCAGTTCTGGATTTTGCTGGTGGTTATGGGACAAAGTCGTATGGCGTGATGTTTGATAAAAAAAATATAATTATCTATTGTCAGTGCTATGAGTTTCAAAAGGATTGAATTTTTTGTTGTATGTCTTGAAGGTGCTTACAGACAATGGGTTGAAAAAAAAAATACCTGAGCGGTATATACTAAAGAGGTGGATGTCTGCTGAAAATGCAACTAGTCTTGGTGTATTGCCACAGCCTGAGAAGTCTAAAAGAATAATACGTTATGCAAATATGTCAAATTCCTTTTCAAAAATATCTCAGCAAGCGTCTGTGTCAGAAGAACCGACAAATATTGTGATCAGTCACATAAATTCAATTAAAGCAGAATTTGTGGATTTCAGGAAAGCGAAAAGGGAGAAAAAACAATGCAATGCCATAGAGTAATGCTGGAGAGCATCCTGAACAGCATGCTGCAATACAGGTGGACAGTCCGTTGGAAGCAAGCATTCAATAACATGAGGCCCCAGCGGAACAAGGGTCCGAGTGTTGGAACTATGGATAAAGATCCAGACTTGACAAATACTAAATGTCGTACTAGATAAGGAGGTACAAATTTACACTAGAACTGCATGCCAAAAAAAAAAATCCAAACTACTGCACTGTATGTAGTTCTACACAATATAATGCTGCAACTTGCAGAAAAACTAAAGACTGAATAGATATCAGTTCTGGGTGTTATCTCAAAAATACTTTTCAAGTTAATTTTCATGAAATGGTGGTAGCTTTGTAAATTATTCAGAGATGTGATATTGTTTGGTTGTGATAAATGTTTTGAATCCATGTATGATTTGTTATTCTTATTTAATGAATGTTTCATAGTATTGAATTGCTTGAGGATGTTTTGAAATGCTTACTTATTGAAAAAGTTGTCTTTCAATTTGTGCCTTCTTGCTTCTGTTCTTCGATTCAAAGGCAGGGATAAGCCTTCGTGGTGAGATCAATCTTGTGTGTACGGTTGATAACCAGAGGAGACATAGTGCTGCGATTGCAGGGTTCGAATCGCATTGATTGGAAGTCAGTAGTGTGTGTCGTGTTTCCGCCAAATCGATAGTTATCTCCACCTGACAGAAGATCTGGAACCCCCGCACCCATCAAATTTTGCAACAAAGTTTATAACAAAGATGTAGTTCTGCAAATTTGCCACGCTTCTTGTATTTTGTGTTTATTCAAATCCAGCCTTTAGATGTCTCAAAATTCGAAATTGAAACAATGGTCTCATAGTCAAACAACATTTTCCAATTTCTGAATTCTTTTTTCCCTTCCGTGTCACTGACGGGTGGGGCCCAGCCCCGACCGCGCTAGGCATCGGCAGCCACGCGGCCGCCGGTGGCCGGCCTTGCACCGTGGCGCCCTACCCAGCCGGCCCCGCGCTTTAAGGCCGAGCGTGGCCTCCCCTCGGATTCCTCCACGCCTGCTCTCACTCGCCCCTGCCTCTCCTGTTCGCTTCCCTCGCTCCTTGTTCTTCTCCAGAGAGCAGCTCGCCACCATTGCAGGGAGCTCGAAGCTCGAGCTGTGCCGGCCATTCCCCTCCTCCCTGCGCCACCAGAGCACAGCACCGCTCCTCCACAACCTCCGCTCCACCGTTCTCCCTAGTCTAGGTCATCGCGTCCTCCCCTCTTCGCTACGCATTTCGCCGCCGAAGTTCGCCGTCCGTGCCCCACTGTCGCCGGCCTCCACCGCCCATTCCCGGTCGAATCTAGGTCGTGAGTTAGCGTCCCCGACCTCCTCTCTTCCTCCCTGACCACCGCTGGCAAGACCCCAGGCTCAACTCGGCTCGGCCAGCGAGCGCACCGCCGGACCCCCTCCTCCTATCATGAGGTTGAAGATGACAGGAGGAGGAAGACGCCCGTTTCGCCTTTTAGCCCCTGCGGTTTTTCCTTTTCTTGATTTTGTCCAAGTGTTGTATAGTGAGTCTTGTACCTCTTACGATCTAGCCCCCGAAGTATATGGATAATCACGTTTGAGTCCTAGATCTAGGGTTAAATGTGCATTTCCGTTTTAAACTTTGGAAATTCATATTAAATTGAATAAAAACCCAAAAATTACAAACTTTATGGCACTATGTTCCTCTTGAGCAGATCTACAGAATGTGTATGATGGTGATGTGGAAAATGGCCATTTTGCCACTGATTTGTTGCATGAATGTTAAAACAAGAGTAAATGCCAAAAGTAGTCTAGACTCTAAAAATCGTGAAACTTGGACAGTAACTTTATTGGCACCTCTAGGCTCTGTAGTATTTTTGGTTGCCATAGCACTATTGTCAAAA
Source organism: Paspalum vaginatum (assembly GCA_030272315.1). Classification (NCBI taxonomy): domain Eukaryota; kingdom Viridiplantae; phylum Streptophyta; class Magnoliopsida; order Poales; family Poaceae; genus Paspalum; species Paspalum vaginatum. The sequence continues at coordinate 28,499,714 of CM059018.1, read as the reverse complement.
TGCCAGATCTACCCTTATACTTGATTTTTGAGCTAAAAATGAATAGGGAAAATACTTAGTACATAAACGATGCTCAAATAAATCTGAGAGCCAATGGACCGGCTCCATTGCCTCTGGAATGATGATTGATTGTCAACAGTAGCAAGACCCAAAAGGACTTGGGCACAAGACATCCGATGGATAGGAGGCCCTCCGATGGACTGGAGGTAGAGGAAAGTCCTCCGAAGGACTGGAGGCATGCTCGGCGTCTGTCGGCCATGAGAGTTCGGTACATGGAGGAGCGACATGACAACAGCAGGAGTAAGTCTTCCGAAGGACTGTGAGGCTGCCTCGATGGACAGGGGATGCCGGGCGCCATCGCGGTGCTCCAACCCGAATGCGTGGCGCGAAGGCATGCGAGGGAGGCTTTGGTGGGTTCGGCTCAAAACCGCCACCCAAGCTACCCAAGCCTTGGTGAGCTGGGCCACGACTCGCCAAGATAGAGAAGATGGGCCAAATCCAGCCCAGGCGGAGACTTCCTAAAGTTTCTTGGTTTTTGACTTCAAAACCGGGGGTGGATCACGGATTGGACTACTGGCCACGTGGAGAACATCCGAGGATTGCGTGGAACTTACCAAGATCAAGACGTCATCGTGGTCATCCGTCCCGAAATATCCTGTAATCTTTCGTTTGAGTCCTTAGGGTTTGTCTAGTTGTAGGGACCTAAGTGCAAAACTGTCTAAATAGCACTCGGGTATAAATAGGTCTAAGGCAGGTCATTAGAGCCTCTCTTGGCTGCTAGGATTAGTCTTTACTTAGTGATTTTTGTCCTCATGCCTTGAGCTCCATGGTTAGGGAGGTTAGAGTAGGATTTAGCCTCCTAATCATAAGGGAAGGTGAGGGTGGTTGCTTGGGACGAATTCTGCTTGTATGCTGAATCTTTAGACCCATCTTGGGCCCTTAATCGAAGCAAATTCGTGCAGCAACCTTGTGTTCTTCTCCTCCCCCTCTCTCTTTGGTTTTTGGGTTCAATCCTTGGCTTTTGCGTGTTTGTGTTGGCCAAACTTGAATCCCTTTCCTTGATGATGTTTTGGACTTGCCAGGACGTGGAGATCATAACTTAGTTCATCTCAATCCTGCTGGATTGCCACGAGCAAGCCTCCTTTGTGTTTTCCCTTTTCTTGCCCAAAGATTGCCCTTTCACAAGATCTGAAATTCCCACTGATTCCATGGTCACTTTGTGTTGATCTTTAGGGAAAAGCTTTGGAATAGGGTCCAAATAGCCTGTGCAAAATTTTGTGAAGTTTGGACAAGGTTTGGTTTGGTTTCAGTTTGAAACCACCCTTTCTGCGACTCTACCAGACAATCCAGCAGAGGCCACCGGACAATCTGGTTCCACTGAATAGTCAAGCAGCGCCCACCAGACAGTCCGACGTGAGGCGCTATCTGGGCCATGCCACCGGACAGTCCGGCAGTAAGCACCGGATAGTCCGGTTCCACCGGACAGTCCGGTGTTGGCCACCGGACAATCCAGTCCTGCCAGGGAGCTATTGTGTTTTTCCCACTTTGGTTTTTCTGCTGTGTTTCTGCTCTAGATTTTTCATTGCCCACTATAAGACCATTCTCTTTGCTTGTTGTAAGTCAGTGAGACGCACTTTGGTGCGGTGAGTGTCGTGTGGCGGTTTTTGCATAGTTTCATTGCCTCGGTGCCATTCTTGGTTGGATCTTGAGTTTTCTTGCATTGGTGCATATCCTTTTAGTGGACGGCACCCTTGCACTACTATGCACGTATCTGTTCAGTGGACGGTGCCAAGATCGGTTTCGCTTGAGCTTTGTAGAGCACTTTCTTGGGGGCTTGTGATTTTGAGATTTCAAGTGCTCCTATTCACCCTCCCATCTAGTCGCACATCTCGGTCCTTCAATTGGTATCAGAGCCGGTTACGTTTCTTCATACCTTTATCGGTGAGAAACCAATAGAGACTATGACTCACTCCGGGAAAATTCCGGTCCTTGGCTCCGATGGCTACTCCTACTAGAAGGGTAGGATGAGAGTATTCTTACTTAGCCAGGGCTAGGATATATGGGATGCTACTCAGAGTGTGAACTCTGTGGTGCTTCCAGTTGCTCAGCACACTACCCCAGCGATTGTGGCTCAGCATGAGGCGAATACCAAAGCTGTTAACTTTCTCTTCTCAAGACTTGGTCTGGTTGATTATGAGAGAGTGAGCCACCTCAAGACTGCCCATCAGATCTCGTCCCCGCTGAGTGCACACCATAAGGGCACTGCTACTATCAAGGAGCATCTCATTGAGACTTACATGCGTGAATATGAGAATTTCGTTTAGAAGCCTGGTGAGTCCATCGATGACTTGTTTGGTCATTTTCAATCGATCATCAACAAGTTGCGTGTTAACTCCATCCTTGAGAGGATCCCATACACCGACCATCAGCAGGCTGTCAAATTGCTGTATGCATTGGACAGGAAGGTATGTGAGATCAAGGTTAACTCGATCATCGAGTCTGAGGCCTGTGACACAATTGGAGTGGAGACTCTTTACAGCAAGCTCAAGGCCACAGAGGTGGATTACAAGTTGAGAGATTCTCTTGCTTGTACTGGCTCCAAGAGCCTGGCCTTTGCTTCTCCCTCCAGTGAGGCCGCTACTAACCCCCAGCTTCACAACTTTTCATTTTCTGCTCTTATGTTTGTTACAGAGGAGCAGTTGGCGTCACTTAGGGATGATGAGCTTTGCCTGGTGTCTAGCTGCTTTCAACGCACCTATGACAACCGGATGAGCAAGAAGAGGGGTGAGAGGCCCAAGTGCTTCGAGTGCGGAGAGGTCGGTCACTTCATCACCGAATGCCCGAACAAGCAGAACGACTACTACAAGAAGGGCAAGAGCCACTCCCGCGACTTCAACAAGTACCACTCTAGCAACCATGACTACAGCAAGCGTGACCACACCAAGCACCACTCCGGCAAGATCAAGAACTTCAGGAAGGCTTTCAAGAGCTACCAGAAGGACAACCGGAAGTGCGACAAGGCTTTCTTCGCCGAGCTTGGTGGTCTGTGTGGTGGATCGTCCTCCTCCTCCACGTCTTCAGTCAAGCTCAAGCGATGAGGAGATCGTCACCAAGTGGAACAAGAGGAGGGACCAAGGTGGTCCAGCTGGACTCTGCTTCAGTCTCCACCAAGTCCAAGCGTAAGCACAAGATGCACCTGGAGATCCTTTTGCTCCATGGTGCTTGAGGACAAGGACGACAAGGGCAATGGCAACGACTCCTCCGATGAAGAGGTAACTCCTGAGCAAGCTGAAATTCTTTAGATGTTGGAGGCAAATAGTTGTGAGTTGAAAGCCCAGCATAAGATGTTGGAGAGGGCAGCCAAGAAGCTACAGAAGCTAGAAAGCCAAGTTGGCTGATGCTCTAGCTGAGATAGAGAGCCTGAAGAGTGTGCCAGCCCAGCCTAGTGAGTTTGAGTGCCCTACCTGTGAGACTTTCATGAGAGATCTCTGTGAGCAGAAGAGCAGGTATGCTCATCTGGTAGAGGAGATGGATAGGGTGAAGGTAGAGTTAGGCAAGCTCCAGTCTAAACTGGATGAGCCTATTTTGAGTGATGAGCCCTCACCTAGCTGTTGACATAGCTGAGCTGAAAGTGAGGTGTGAGGGACAGCTCAAGGAGTTGGAGGAGCTTAGGGCTAGACCCACGCTTTTGGGTGCGTGCATGGTCTGTCCTACCTTGGAGAGTGAGCTTGAGGAGTTGAGAGCTGACCTTGAGGTGCTTTCAGCACCCCCTGACACTTGTGAGAACTGTCTCACTTTGAGGTTGATGTTGGTGGATAGGGATGCCACCATTAAGAAGTTACAGAAGTCTGCTCCCTCTATTCCCTCTCTAGACGGCCCCACTTGTGCTGCCCAGACTTTAGTTCTGGAAGATCTGAGAGAGGAGAAACAGATTTTGGTTGATGAAAACAACTGTTTGAGAGAGGTGCTTAGTTGGATGTATGCTAGAGAGCCCCAACTTAGGATGATTTTAGAGAGCACCAAGAGAGCTGAGGGTGATATGAGTGGACTTAGGTTAGGAGAGTGCAGTACTTCGGGTGAGAAGAAGAGTTCCCCAATTATGCTTAAGACTGCCTCCCCTCAGCCTATTCCTACTGTTGATGGGGTTTACCACTGAGCCTCCCAAGGCTGCCCCAAAGAAGCTGTTTTGGACACCCAAGCCCTCACAGGCTAAGCTGGACAGAGTAGTGACTGAGATTCTCATGCCTCCAGTGAGCAAGGAGAGTCCAGCAGCCTATTCCACCCAAGGTTACTCCACCTAAGACCAAGGCCCAGCCTAACCCCACTGCCAAGAGGCCTATCTACCACTGTGACTTTTGCCAGAGGAATGACCACTTGGAGGAGTTCTGCTTCAGGAGGAAGCGAGTTGATGAGGCAGGAGAGAGCCTGGGGGAACCAGGATCAGTTCTACCAGGGTGGTAGGCAGGATCCTCCCCACAGCGGTGAGATGAGAGATCGCTTTGTTCGTGGTGAGAGAGGAGGTGGCTTTCAGGCCCGTGCTCCTGGTGGTGAGAGACACTTTGCCGGTCGAGCTCCCAGTCGTTTTCTGTGTGGCTATGGACCTCAGTGACCGAGGTTTTGGTGGTAGAGTGTTTGAGAGCTCACGCTTTGGAGGTCGTGGGTACCCAGATAGATGTGATGCTTACTTTGACTGTGTTTACCCCACTCTGGAGCAGATGGCTCGGTACTGGTTTAGCAGTTTCACTAACCCCAGTGCCAGACCATTTGCTCACTCTCGCTTTCCTTGATTTTGTAATGATCGAGGCCTGGAGGACATATGGATCATGGACTCCAGCTACTCTAGGCACATGATAGGGCACCGCAGATGGTTCTCCAGCCTCAACCCTGTGAGCACCAAGGAGTATATCACATTCGGGGATAATGGTCAAGGCAAAGTGTTGGGTGTTAGTTCTGTTGCTCTTTCTGGCAAGCTTCCCCTGAGAGAAGTTGCTTTGGTGAGGGGGTTCAATTTGTTTTCTGTATCGCAAAATCTTAAGGAAGGGTTTGAAGTTCACTTTAAGGAGGGTTCTTCTTGTGTGCTTGATGCTAGGGAAAACCTTGTTTGTCAGATTTTGCCCTATGGGCAGGTTTTTAAGGTTGACCTTGCATCTGTTTCTGGCCCTCCTCGGTGTTTGGTTGCTAGTCCTTCTCCTGATATTTGGAAGTGGCATAGGAGACTTGGCCATTTGAGTTTTGATCTGCTAGCCAGGTTGAGCTCGATGGGTCTGATATGAGGATTGCTCAATTTGAAAGCGGAAAAGGACTTACTATGCCACCCCTGTCGTCATGGCAAGATGGTTGCCGCTTCTCATGCACCTGTCAATCAGGTGATGACCTCTTACCTGGGTGAGCTGCTGCATGTGGACACGGTTGGTCCTGCTCGGGTACAGTCGGTCAGTGGGAAGTGGTATGTGCTTGTAGTTGTGGATGACTTTTCTCGCTATTCGTGGGTGTTCTTCATGGAATTCAAAGATGAGGCTTTAGGTTTTGTTTGGGATCTGATCTTGAGGTTAAGGAATGAGAGTCCTAAGTCCATGAGGGCTATCCGCAGCGACAATGGCGGAGAATTTTGTAACTCTCATTTCGAAACCTTTTGTCATGACCTAGGTCTTGATCACCAATTCTCGTCTCCTTATACCCCACCGTAGAACGGTGTTGTGGAACGAAAGAACCGCACACTTATTGAGATGGCACGGACGATGCTTGATGAGCATAGGACTCCGCGATGCTTTTGGGCTGAGGCTATGAATACGGCTTGTTACATTGCCAACCGCATCTTCCTACGAGCCTTCTTAGGGAAGACTTCTTACGAGCTACGGTTTGGTAGGCAGCCTAGCAGTCAAGTACCTATGTGCATTTGGCTGCAGATGCTTTGTGCTCAAAAAGGGAAGGGGGGCATTTGGACAAATTTGAATCTAGCTGCTTGGATGGTATTTTCCTTGGGTATACCTCTAGCTCTAGGGCATATAGAGTGTGGATCCTTGATACTAAATAAGTGGTTGAGACCTGTGAAGTTTCCTTTGATGAATCTATGCCTTGCATAACCCCTGCATTTGAGCTTTCAGGTGATGATGAAGAAGGCGCTCCCATCTTTGAAGATGAGGAAGGCAAAGTAGATGCTGGTGATGCAGGAGCCACTGCACCGGCTGTAGCTCCTACCCCATCTTCTATGAGCTCTCAAGATGAAGGAGGACCCTTGCCTACGGCTTCCTCCTCGTTCCCCTGACTGCAAGCTCGAGCAGAGGCTGGCCCCACCGAGGACATAGGGGAGGTGACCTCCAAGATTGTTCCATCTTGGCAGGTTCAGCAGGATCACCCTCCAGACTAGGATGATTGGAGATCTACACCAGCGCATCACACGCTCTTCGGTTAACTCTCTAGCCTTCTTCTGCCACTCTGCATTTGGTGCTTCTTTCGAACCCAGGGATGTGTCACATGCATTATCTGATCCTAGTTGGGTGAACACCATGCATGAGGAGTTGGAGAACTTTGAGAGAAACCATGTCTGGGATTTAGTTGAACCTCCACCAAACTGCCACCCTATAGGAACCAAGTGGGTTTTCAAGAACAAACAGGGTAAGGATGGGATGGTTGTCAGGAACAAAGCGAGATTGGTTTCCCAGGTCTTCTGTCAGAAGGAGGGGATAGGTTATGAGGAAACATTTGCTCCTGTAGCTTGTTTAGAGACCATTAGGATTCTGCTTGCCTTTGCTGCCTCTAAAGGCTTCAAACTATAGCAGATGGATGTCAAGTCAGCCTTCCTAAATGGTTACATAGAGGAGGAGGTATATGTGAGACAACCTCCTGGCTTTGAGAGTGCCAAGTTTCCAGACCGGGTGTATAAGTTGAGAAAAGCCCTTTATGGTCTGAAGCAAGCTCCAAGAGGTTGGTATGCTAGGTTGAAAGCCTTCCTGATCAAGTCTGGGTTTGTGATGGGTTCAGTAGACAAGACCTTATTTCTGTTGAGTCATGGTGGTGACACCCTTCTAGTTCAGATATATGTTGATGACATTATCTTTGGTGGTTCATCTCACGCTTTGGTGTCTAAGTTTGCTGAACAGACGAGCAGTGAGTTCGAGATGAGTCTCATGGGTGAGCTTTAGTTCTTTCTTGGGCTACAAATCAAGCAAGGCCTAGAAGGAACCTTCATCCATCAAGCCTAGTACACGAAGGACATTTTAAGAAAGTTTGACAAGGGAGATCTCAGGCCAATGGCGACTCCCATGTCTAACACATATGGCACTTGATGCTGATGAAGAAGGGGAGGTGGTAGACCAAAGAGAGTACCGAGGGATGATGTGGCCAAACCGGCGATTTAATCCGGGCTAAGCACACCTGCCACCTCTGGCTTACAGTGTGATTAGACCAAACTAAACCCAGTCGTCCATCGAGAGTCATTTGGCTCCCGATATTACCAAATCTCAGAGGAACTGACATCATACACATCATATCCAGTTCTGTAGATCTACTCATAAGGAGTCTAATGCAACTGAGTTTACATTTTTAGGATTTTTATTCGATTTATAGTGAATTTTCAAAGTTCGCTGCTTAAAGGAATTCATTTCAATAGAAAATCAAACTGACGAGGACTAAATCGGAATTAATCGTAGTCTCCAGGGGCCTGCATGCAAGTAATCCTAGACTTAGTGAACAGCGCATTGAACTCGAATGGAAATAGACAAAAACGCAGGTGGCTATTCGCTATTTCACCTTCTTCTTCCTGCCTCCTTCTTCCTCCGACAGGGAGGTGAGCCATGGAGATGGCGCACCCCAAATCCGGCCTACCGGGCTTGGGGAGCTCGCCTCGGACTGGCCAGGGAGGGAGAGGGGTGTGGAGGGTCCCTTACCCCCTTACCAGACGTGACGGAGGAGGCCTGTAGGAGGCCGGCGGTGGAGCTCCTGCTCGTGCCGCTGACCGGCAGTGTGGCGCGGCCGGGTGGAAGGGGCTCGGTGAACGGGGATTGGACAGGGTGGTGGAGTGACGAACTGCGAAGCTCTGCGCGGGATTAGAGGATGCAGGGAGAAGCCAGAGGCGGCAGCCCAAGCTTGAGCCAGTGCTCGTCAATGATGGCCGGTCGAGCGAAATGGAGAGGGAGTGAGGGAGAAGCTCTCGGAGTGAGGGGAGAGTGAGAGCGAAGCGAGAGGAGAGGCCGTGGCTTAGCCCTTTTGGCCATGCGCGAGCAGGTCAGGCAGGGCGCGTGGCCAGGCGCGGATAGGCTGCTATGGCCACGTGGCCAAGGCACTCGGCCGTGGCAGGCGCCGGTTGGGGAGGAGAGGGAGAGGAAAGCGCACGAGCCGAGTCCATGGACCAACAGCCTGCTGATGCGTGGGACTGGGGATAGGAAATGGTGCACGGTCCAATGGACTGACTGCATGGGGAGGCGGAGTGGTGGGACCTAGGGGCAGTGTCGTCATCCCACAGCAGGGCGGGTACCAGACATGTCATAGACTCCGGGGAAGAAAAGAAAATGAAAAAAAAAGAAAAACTCAGTTTGACTGCTGAGACATGTCTTAGAAATTGCTGTTTTTGAGCATCCTAGAGTCCGAATTTGAAAAAAACCCAAAATACAAAAGTTGTTCTACTCTTGAAGCTCTACAACTTTGTCAAAATTCATGGTACCAGGTTCTATTCAAATTTTGTGAGTTTGAATGAATTCAAATCAGAAGCTCTAGTTTGACCAACAAATCCCTAGACATTTAAAATTCTGTTAAATCTATTTGGAGGCATTTCCATGAAAAGTGAACTATACCAATGTTGTTTAGAATTTTATGAACTACAACCTTCATATATAAAGTTTTGCATGATAAAGATGTTTGTTTCACATAAATTTGAATTGACAGGCCAAGTTTCGGCAGATTTGATATGTTGAAAGAATTTGACCTAAAACACTATGCAAACCTTTATGCATGTCACTGCTCACAATACCAAAGTTGTAAAGCATGAAATTTTATACAATCTTGCTATAGGAATCTTGGGCTAGATTACATTACATTTTGAACTACAAGCACAATGGTATTCAAGAGTTTGATAAAACTGCAGTTTCAATTTATGTGGAGCATCTCTTGTTTCCAACTTTTGAATTACCAATTGAAGTCCAATTGATTCAAGGTTTGATGCATTTGAAAGGTAATAAGTTTAATTTCATTTCATACAAAGGAAGATTTTTAAATTATATAGTCAAATCGAAAGTAATTTCAGAATGAAATTTGTGAAAGAGTGTCAACCCTAAACTTAGCAAAATTTCCTGAGTGTAGGCTAACTGGGTTTGGTTTGAACTTTTGGGCCCCTTAACATCTGATTTTGAAAATGGTCAAAATAGCATATTTGACGGAAACATCTTGAACTGAAACTTTTGTATCTGACGTCTTGCATGAAAATGTATAGATGTTTAACTACTCAACCAAGCAACGCAAAGTTTTGCATATTCAACTTGAAAATTTGGACTTAGTGGTTTATTTACCTAGTTATGGTTTTTCTCAAAGCACGATTATATCCAAATACATGATTAACATTAATCTAATTAGGTGTCAAGGCTTTTGAGATGCTAGGGGCATCACAACCCACCCCCCTTAAAGAAATCTCGTCCCGAGATTTGGATGAGGTGCGGCTGTATAACCTAGCGCGCATAGCGAAGAGTATGGCGTCGTGGTTCGTGTCTTTTCGAATGCTCGTGGCAATATCCAAATTTTCACCTATTAGCTTTGTCAACAAGCTTGTGAATGGTTAGTACCTCTTTAACACAAGTAGTCACAAAGCGCCATCTAATAAGGATCGGACAATCTCCCTAGGGTACTCGACAAGTCGTGCCATATATGAGAGCGAATGAACAAACCATGAAGGGAATGCGGTCAGTGAGCCAGTGACAATGGTAGACGCAAATGAGAGGAGTTACTTCCTGACTTCGATACCAACATTTGAAACATGATAAGTACCTAATTTGTCCCAACAATGAAAGCAAAGTGTACACAGTCGGAAATCGAGCAAAGCAGAATCTTGTCATTCAAAGGAATGTCATTGGATATGTTTTTGAGAGACACATTCATTTATTTGATAGCGACTGTGTCCACATATAAAATACCAAGTCAACATGTTTTCAAAGAGTAAGATGTGGTGAAACATAGCACATCCTGCTCATCGTGACAAGAAAGGCACAAGAGGGAGAAGATAGGCCGTATTCGCCTAGACAAGGTGATGGTTTATGCGATTTCTTAGCGTTGGTCAGGAATGACCAAGAAAATGGAAGTAGCTGATGTATTCTTACTAACGAAACAATTGGGAATGTTAGTAAGCTCCCTTCTTGGGTAATTTGTAAGAAGAAGAAAACAACTCATAGGGAGATGACGATATGGCAAGAGCACTAGCCGAGAACAAAAGCTAGTGTGGAGGATGTTTGTGAGGTACATCCTCAGAGAATAAGGCTCAACAAAGGAATGAAAAATATCGAAGGAGACAGTGAGAACGAAGTTGACTGTTCCCACCAATCGTCAAAGGCAAGGTCAAACAAGGATATGAATTAATATGATGAGTCATGGGTTTGAGGCGGATCATCCCATTGGTCAAGAAGGCAAGGTGAAACAAGGCAATGGAAAGATGTCATGAGATGGTGGAAATGAGACTGATCACTTCCACAGATGCAATGAAAAGTTGTGAATAAGCAGTGGGTGGAGGTTGGCTACTCCCACAACTCAAGAAAGGCCAGGTGAAATAAGGCAATGACATGATATAAACACAGTAGTGGAAATGGAATCGATCACCTCTACGAATCAAGAGTGGCGAGATCAATTAAAGGATAAAAACCGATTATGAATGTTCCACGATTGAAGCGATGTCATGCCTTCGCATGTCTTAATGCCAACGCGAACCTAGTAGCACAACCATGTGATGGCCGTACACATAGGACTCTAGGTTCCATCGAGGCACCCAAGATTGCCTAAGGAGACATCACAACAAGAGTGGCTCAACCATTACCTCTACAGAATCATAAACATTGCAAAGTCCTGATGAATGAAGAGGAAATTTGATGTCACATAAGAGCTTAGAGCACTTGAATCCCAATGTATACAAGGTTCCTCGATTTACATAGTTTTGGAGCAAGGAAATAACGAGCAGTGGAATGCAGTGCAAATAAACTAGGATTGCATTGATCACAAAAGGTTGAAGTGCATGAACGGTAAGGATTTCAAACATGGAAATTACCAAGGCTCAATGTGCTATCAAAATAAGACTAAGAGTACATTTAACCATAAGAACAAGATACAAGTTGACTCTAGAGAGCCGAACACTCGAGGTCTTCCTGATCCACAAAAGTTAGAACCCTCTGTTACAATAGTTTGAACGAATTTTATCCTACTAACTGGTACCCAGCTAGTACTGCCTAAACGTGAGATTGACACATCCAGGTCGAAGACCGGTCTCATCTTTCAGCCATGTCGGTGCAGTGTTAGGCTTCACGTGGGAGATGCCATGGAACAGTAGTCTTGATCTTCCAGCGAGTATAAGAACATCGCCGGATTCGAGGTTGATCTTAGTCGCTCTATCCTTGTCTCGAGTATCGCCAAATAAGAATTCATCAGTGTCGCCTATGCAAATTGAGATGATAGGTAGACCTTGGCTAAGGCTTCTTTTTGATTCATCCTTGTCTTGATGTAGTCCGAGCTTCCCGGAGTTGTTGTAGTAGTTGACGATGCATATGTCAGGATTGATTTGAGGAAATTCGCTTGCAGTTGAATTTGCAGTTTGAGCAATTGTCTTGAAAGCTTCTGGTATCGCAGGGATGTGGGCACCATCGCATGGACGCGTTGGCCCATAGAAACCTATTATTGGATCCCAATTCTTCCCTAGACACATCATCCATAGCATCATCTTGGCTCCGTTCTTGAAACTAGGCCTATAGAATCCTCTTGGACCAATACCTAGTTGTCGACACGTACAAACTATCATGACTTGATCTTTAGGCTTGATGAATCCCTTCAATAGAACCATCCCAGGTCGCAGATGTTGAACTGAAGCCGCGTCAGTGGAAGATTCTCCCGCTTTTTTCTTCATCTTGTGACCTTCAGGCGCTGTTGTTCTAGTCTTCGTGGACTCGGGATGATCAGGGCATAAGTCGAAGGGCTGGTCTGTAGCAGGAAAACAAGGCTTCCATAAATCCAAGAGTTTTGAAAACTTGGTGTGGTCATAGTGTATTTCGCGTTTACGTGCTCAGAAAACATGCCGGTAAGTGATTTTATCGCAAGATGATGGCATAAGGCTATATAGTTCTTTTCTAACATGTGTCGCTTACAGTTAGACTTCTGTGGGTCGATCAATAGACTTTATAGCACTTTGGATATGAAAGTTATGTGAAAGTTTATGCTCTACATCATTGATATAGAAGGTTTCGGTTGGTTCTATATGGGAAAATTCTTGAACCTACAATCCTACGTGCTGGTTTCTATTCGTTCAGATTTTTCCCGCACTTCATCGAGCCATAACCCCATTATACACCATTTTAGTGTTATATGATGAATACAGAAAGTGTTATCATAGTCATTACCTCATACTTTTAGACATAGGGTTTTAACAGGATGAGGTTGGAGAACCTTTTAAACTTAAACTTTATGAAGGATTGGATTCTTGGTTTGAACTACATGTATTGTAATTGGGTTATATTCATTCGAACCATTCCTATTTAGTGTGAGTGATGTGTGAAGAAGTTATCACAATTCATGTGGGGTACCAGTTTCATATGCCAAGTTCCTACCGATTCCTTTTGCCATGTGAACTACGTATCAAGCAGTTGCAATATATGTATTCATAATATGTGAATCTAGGTACACTCAAGCAACAAAGAGCAAGGCATGAGAGATAAAGTAAGATAGGATGCCATGATGCATGATTCGTCCTATTCGGTCTCACATCACACACCTTATGTATCATTTATATATCTAGCGAGTATTCGGTGACATATATGCTCGTCTCTCCCTAATACAACTAGTCGTTCTCTGTTCATTCTTAATTTCGCACGTAGTTAGTGTACCTACAGAAAAATGCATGCTCACACAATCATCATTGTCCTCATCATCATACATTACCACTCTAACCCTAAAAGTGGCATCCACGAATTTCTTTAAGCTACGTCTGGTGGACGACGTAGTGGCGTCATTTCTCCCAACACACCCAACGTTCCTCCAGTACTAGGGAATTGCAGGGGAAAAAAATGCTGGCCAACAAGATCTAATTATAATTTTGATCGAAGGAAGGATGATCATGAAACACTCCAATGGCGTGACCACCCGCCTTAAAAAGATCTGCCCTACCAGCATGAATGCAGGGTTCGCAAGAGTCCGCAAATCCCAATATGGTTCCGCTAGTACTGGGGATAGCTATGGCTGAAATGTTGATTCCCAAAGCGCCGAATATGCATAGGAGTTCTATCTAGGTCAGAATGTTAGCGATGTCACCTGGTAATATACTAACATCCTTAATATGGGCATACCGGGTACTCTCATTTTGCAATTACTTGAAAAGGGTTTTCGAAAGTAGGTTTGTAAATCAAAACTGGATGTTATGACTGTTCTCTGTGTATGTTCAGCTCTGATACCAGCTGTGGCAGAACTGCCAATTTAATCTGGGCTAAGCACACCTGCCACCTCTGGCATACGGTCTAATTAGACCGAACTAAACCCGGTCGTCCGTCAAGAGTCATTCGGCTCTCGATATTACCAAATCCTAGAGGAACCGACATCATACACATCCAGCCCTCGATAAAGCCACAACAGTTACATCATGACAGACAGTTGAAATAGAGTATAAGTAGATTTACATTGCAAACCGGTTCTAAATAAAATACAAGTTTCAACATATTGCCATACGAAACGCAAGTTCAAATCAGATAGCGGAAGCGAACTCAAAAACATCTCACAGCGGAAACAAAATACTTTAGTAGTCTTTATGCAATCATGATCGAGGCGAGCAGCACCGAGCCCACCGGTACTACCCCTCTCCAAGCACTTGTCCAAAAGTCTTCGGTACCTGTACTCAAAAGGTGGGGGCAAACCCTGAGTACTAATTACTCAGTAGGACATAATGGAGTGGCTTACGGCTGACGCAGAGCTTGCTTACTAACATGTGGATCCTTAGCCATTGATTTTAATCAGAGGTATAATATCATAAATTAACAATGTTTCATCATTTGCATATAACTGCATAATCATAATAATAACTTGCAGAAATGTAAACAACACATAGTACAAACATGTAGTATTTGAAAACTTGAGTATTAGATATAATATATATAAGGAATTACTACGTTGCCCGACAGTGATATTGGCATTCCCACACCTGGTGGGCATCAGCGATTTGAATCAATTTTAATTCCTAGGAATAACTATCATGCTAGGGGTATATGCTTACCAGCCATCGCGTTCCCACATATAGCTCCAATCTTAACTTATCTCGTCCCAAGTTCGATTCACTCCCGCCTAGCCCCCGGGTTCTGCCCCCATGGCGAGCCTGCCGACATCTCGGTCTCCCTACCATGAGTACCAAGCTCCCTCGGGCCACCTTCCTCTCAACCAGCGGATAGGAACGTGTCTCTGTGCTTCGGACGAGCCCAGGAAAGACTTTTCCGGTCCCATATCCCGGATAAGCACTCTAGCAATGTTATGCCGAACAGCAGACGAACATCGGATGGGCCTTAAACGACTCGGGCGGAGCCAAATAGTACAACAACACACACCCCAAAATAAAATTATTCTCCGTCCAGTCTCCATTTAAATCATGAGCATAATATTAATTCCTCAATAGTAAAAGTTCTGCGATTTTTGAAATCACCTACGCGACGAGTGACTCCTTTCACTCGTGTTTACTCGCACCTAGCAAAGCCTAGGCAACTCATCCTACGAACTCTATATATAGGTGCTAGGGCCAGGGCGGCCAGGGAATCTAATGCAAGGGTTTTCAATCAACTCTTAATGCGGATGCGTAATCATCAACCAAGATAATATTAGCTGGGAAATCCATGGTCCTGCCTACCTTTGCTTATTCTTATCAAAACCAACAAACTAAACTAGGTTAGTTTGCCGGGTTGTGGGCCTTTGCCCCAGGCAACCCCTTGATTACTTGGACAACTCCTCCTTCCAAATACCACTTCAGGGGCCTCCAGGTGGTATTTGGGCCTTAGTTGGTCTTTTGGACACCGTTGCTTGGAGTAGTCCTACGCACGTTGTGGTGGAACCACCGATTTAATCCGGGCTAAGCACACCTGCCACCTCTGGCTTGCAGTGCAATTAGACCGAACTAAACCCGGTCATCCGTCGAGAGTCATTCGGCTCCCGATATTACCTTTTCCCAGAGGAACCGACATCATACACATCCAGCCCACGATGGAGCCACAACAGATACATAGTCTCAGGCAGTTGAATATAGCATATATAAACTTATTTTACAAACCAGTTCGATATAAAGATATAGGTTTCAACATAATGCCATACAATAGGCAAGTTTGAATCAGATAGCGGAAGCGAATTCGAAAACATCTCACAGCGGAAACTAAATACTTTAGTAGTCTTCATGCAACGATGATCGAGGCGAGCAGCACTGAGCCCACCGGTACTACCCTCCTCCAAGCACTTGTCCAGATGTCGCCGGTACCTGTTCTCAAAAGGTGGGGGCAAACCCTGAGTACTAATTACTCAGTAGGACTTAATGGAATGGCGTACGGCTGACGCGAAGCGGCTTACTAGCAAGTGGATCCTTAGCCTTTGGTTTTAAACAGTGCCATATGTAACATAAGTAACAAGTTTCCATCATTTGTATAACCACCATCATAATAGTAAATTGCAGTAAGGTAAATAATTCAATTCAAACATGTGATATCCAAAAAAATCATGAGTATTAGATACAGAGTGTTTAAGTAGTTACTACGTTGCCCGTGTGCATTATCAGCATTCTCACACCTGGTGGGCATCAGCGATTCGAATCGATTTTAATTCCCGGGAATAACTATCATGCCAGGGGTATATGCTTACTAGCCATCGCGTTCCCACATATAGTCCCGATCTTAACCTGCCTCGTCCCAAGTTTGATTCACTCCCGCCTAGCCCCCGGGTTGTGCCCCCATGACGAGCCTGCCGACATCTCGGTCTCCCCGCCATGAGTACCAAGCTCCCCCGGGCCACCTTCCTCTCAACCAGCGGGTAGGAACGTGTCTCTGTGCTTCGGACGAGCCCAGGAAAGACTTTACCGGTCCCATTCCCCGGTTAAGCACTCTAGCAATGTTATGCCGAACAGCAGGCGAACAGCGGACGGGCCTTAAACGACTCGGGCGGAGCCAAATGATACAACAATGCACACCACAAAATAAGATTATTCTCCGCCCGGTCTCCATTTAAATCATGAGCATAGTATTACTTCCCCAATAGTAAAAGTTTGTAATATTTGAAATCACCTACGCGACGAGTGACTCCTTTCACTCGTGTCTACTCGCACCTAGCAATTCTAGGCAACTCGTCCTACGAACTCTATATATAGGTGCTAGGGCCAGGGCGTCCAGGAGATCTAATGCAATTGTTTTCAATCAACTCCTAATGCGGATGCGTAATGAAACAATCAATTATCATATTAGCTGGGAGAAATCATGGTCCTGCCTACCTTCTTCACTAGGGTTAGTGGCTATCTCCTGAGCGAAGTCGGGCTCCTGCTGCTGGTCCTCCGGCTCTTGGTGCAGCTCCTCCTCTGGCTCCTCTACGATTGGTTGGTCCGGCGGTCGTCCTTCGCTCGCGGGATCTATATGCATGACATAGTGTAATTTGAGCATGTATTAGTGCAATGCTTGCTTCATGATGCGAGTGCAAAGCAAGAAGTCATGATTGATGGAATAAAATTATGCATTTTCGTGATGAAACTTGTTTAGCGTTAAGAAATCGTGCAAGCCATCGCCTACGGTAACTTAGCTTATCACATATAACAACGTGGGGGTGTGTGGCGAGGTAGCATCGCTTCATGTGAAGCGACCGAAGCTTACTTAAACATCCATTTTTCACAAAGCTAACTTAGCATTCCTAGCGTGCATTTCTCAATAATAGTGAAGACCTATATTGCATTCCAGAACCAGTGGCTAAGACTTACATATTCTTATGTTTCAAATATGGTCCATTGTGGCATTTATTGGATATACTAGTCTCACATTTTCTATTATTTACGTAAAAATGCATTATTTCTACCATTCTCAATTCAGAGCCAAAACCTTACATGCACCACCTCCTACTCTAGCAGTGAGTCATGTTCATAACCTAGAGCTCATACCAAGCCCCTAAAGTCACTTGGAGCATTTTTCACCATAGCAACCTTTTCTTAAATTAAATATACGCTTAAATACAAGACAAGGGCAAAATAGTAATTAAACAGTCAATGCTAGGGCTACCAAAATTTATACAGAGCCTACACATGTTAACAAGGCCTTTGCCCAAATTTCATAATTTTTGAAGCTCATTTTACCCACATTTCCTATTTATTAAGGTTTTTCATGCATGCACATTAATAGGGGCAAAAAGGTCTTTTCATACCCAACCATCATATCCATTCTGTAGATCTACTTAATAGGAGTACACTGCAACAAAGTTTGCATTTTTCAGATTTTTATTTGATTTATTACGAATTTTCAAAGTTCTCTGTTTATAGAAATTCAATAAATCGAAAACCATAACAGTCAGGGACCTAAGCGTGAATGTCTATTAACATCAGGGGCTAGAGCATAAGGATTTGATGACTCAGTGAATAGCGCACAGTACTTGAACGAAAATAAACAAAAGCGCAGGGGTCCTTTTGAAAAACAACCTTCTTCTTCCACCTCTCGCCAGGGGAGAGGCCGCGCGCATGGGAGTGCGCCGCGGGCTGCTCTGGCGACACGAGGCGCGGAATGGCGGCGCCGGGACCATGGGAACGTGTTCCCGACTCCGGGGCGTCTTCTCCCCCAGCTCTCGTCGCCCGCGGTGGAGAGGGCGAGCGGCGCGGAGGGGGTGAACCCGAGGCGAGGACGGCGCACGGGGCCTCGCGGGCGCGCTTCGATCAGGCACTACGGGAGGGGAACGGGGACTCCGCCTAGCGCGCAGGATGCGCGGAGACAGGGCACAGCCGTCGGTGGCATCTCGGGGGTGCGGGGATGGCCCAGAGCTGGATCTCCACGGCGAGGCCGATGGCGCGGTGGCTCGTCCCGGTGGCCACACGCGGACGGAGGTGGAGGAGGCTTCAACGCGCTCCGAGGGTGGCCGGATTCGGTGGAGCGGAGTGGGGCGGTCACGGTAGGTGTGCTGGCTTGGAGAGGGAGGGCCTGAGGAGGCTGGGCGCGACGAGCTCAAGCTCGGGCGGCCATGGTAGTTGCCGCCCCGGTAGCGCTCTGTCCACGGAGGATGAGGCAGGGAGACGGAGGACCACTGGAGGAGCGCGCGGAGTGCAGGGGCGAGATCGGGAGCTGGAGCTTCCACTTGAAGCCGGGCGGGACAGGGCAGGCGCATGGCCATGGCGGCTAGGAGGCCGGTGCCGCGTGGGCGCGGTCGAGCGTGGAAGAAGAGAGAGGGCGCGCTGGTGGACCGGGTCCATAGACCGGGTGAGGCCGACAGGTGGGTCCAGGGCAAGGGAAAGGGAGAGGGGTCTATAGACCGCGTCCATGTGGAGGGAAACCGGTTTTGCAATACCGGGTGCGGATGGCGGTTTCCGGTTCGCGGGGACCCGAGGTCTGACAGGTGGGGCCCGCGCGTCATTGAGACAAGGAAAAAATGAAATTTCGGAAAAAGGAAAAGGATGGTTTGACCAGCTGGAGACATGATTTAAACTCGCCATTTTGAAAGATTTAGGGGCCGAATCTGGGAAAACTCCAAATACAAGAAACGTTCTAAATTTAATTCTCTACAACTTTGTTATAGACATCTATACCAAGTTCTGTGGAAAATATAGGTTAAATTTGAATTGAATCAACTAACTCTAGTTTGACCATTTGAAACCCTCAGCTTAGAAATTATAAAAGTCTATTTTAGGTGCATTTTCATGAAAACTTTTCTATACCAATGTTGTTCACAATTTCATTTTCTACAACTTTCCTATTCAAAGTTTTGCATGATCATGTCTTTTGTTTGCTCAAAATTTGAATTTTCCATTCAGGACTATTTGGACAGAATTCACTAGAAGACAGAAAATGAGCTTAAACACCTTGCAAACCTTTATGCATGTCAACACACAAAATACCAAAGTTATTAATCATGAAGTTGTCTACAAGTTTGGTATATAAAGTTCTGTCTAATTCACCACAGATTTTGAAATACCATTTCAAACATACTCAGAGTTTTGGTAAAACAGCACTTTTCCCTTTTTCTAGAGTCTTTCTTATTTTCAACCTTGGGAGTATCAAATGGAGTCCAATCATATCAAGGTCTAGTGCATCTGAAAGGTTATGAGTTCAATTTCGTTTCAAAGAAAGGAATATTTTGAAGTTGTATGGTCAGATCGAAAGTAATTTCAGAATGAAATTTGGGAAAGAGTGTCGACCCTAAACATAGCAAAATTTCATGAGTGTAGGCTATCTGGGCTTGGTTCGAACTTTTGAGCCCCTTAACATCTGATCTTGAAAATGGTCAAAATAGCACATTTGAAGGAAATATTTTGAACTAAAACTTTTGTATTGGATGTCTTGCATGAAAATGTGTAAGTGTTCAACTACTCAACCAAACTACACAAAGTTTTGCATATTCAACTTGAAAATTTCGACTTAGTGGTTTACTAGCCTAGTTGTTGCTCTTCCCTAAGCATGATTAAATCCAAATTCTTGATTAGTACTAATCAAATTGTGTGTCAAGGCTTTTGAGATGCCGGGGGCATCACACACGTGCTCCTCGATCACGTACCTGCATTAAGCGTCACTATATGAATGCAATGCTCGATGCAGCGAACAGGATGCATGAATATCAAGCACACATGCAAATAATCATTTCAGGGATGGGCAAAAAGGTGATTGATAAACTACTTAAGCCAAAGTATTTTTGTAGATAAGAAGCAAGCATATTCTTATACAATCGTGCAAGCATTCATTTGGTTATCGATTATAAAGAAGGTATGTAGAAACTATCATAAAGACCTTAACAAGGAAAGGAGGTGCATTTCATTATTTTACTCGACACTCAGTTGTTTAGTTACTCAACTTCAAGACTTATGTAGAAAGTTTGTGTGACATCGTGATATAGCAAATTAACTATATCGAGTATCATATACACGTCATTACAGGTTCACATTCGACCACACATTAACTTCCTGGTTTCATTTTCTTTATTTTTAAACCTACAAGAGTGATTATACATAAGCACCTCATGAATCATCACGCAAAATACTTGAATAAATCATATAAGCATCCTTGCACAATAACATTGCTACATGAACTTTGGTGGGATTTTCAGAGCACTTTAAGTAACACTTTCCTTTTTATTGGTTTAAATCCCTATAGGAGTTGTCATTTTCAAATCACCTAGGAAACAACAGTTAAGGCACATGGAACTTTATTTCTTGACTATACTGGACTAAATGAGTACAACCTAATTACTAGGGATTTATTTGAGCACAATTCATAAAGCATGTATTTTATTATTCAATAAATAGCTTCGGGTGTGGCATGGGCGTCCGTGACCGCGCCCTTCTCTCCCTCTACTTCCTTTGGGTGGAAGGAAGCCCCAACTCGCTCGCTCTCTCCCCGTTCCTGCACGCGCGCCCTGCTGCTCTTCCCTAGCTCCATGCTCGCCTCCCTGCTCCACCGCGCCCCTCTGCTTGGACGCGGCACGTCAAGCCGCCATTGACGCCGTGAGCTCAAGCTCACCGTCCCACCTCTCGCGCTCCTCTCTCCAGCTTGGTGAGTGCACCGCCGTCGCCATTCCTTCCTCCACCTCTTGCGCTGCTTCCGAGCCATCGCCATCACCTCTACTGGCCTTGTCCACGAGCGCCATTGCCACGGCCGCCGTAGCCGCTGAGTCTCACCGTGGGGGACCAACCTCTGGTGCTCTCCCCGTGCCCGGATCCACATCACTGGACTCGCTGTGTCGACGTGTAGCTCAAGCGCTTGCCAGCTCCGTCGCTCACTGACTCCCTAGCCAGATCGACGCCGATGCCACCACCGCCGTCTCGGTTCACCGCCGCCGCCCCGCCTCTACTGTCCATCCCGTGCAGTGAGACCTTAGGGGAAACGAT
The DNA here is from genome assembly GCA_030272315.1 of Paspalum vaginatum. Lineage (NCBI taxonomy): Eukaryota > Viridiplantae > Streptophyta > Magnoliopsida > Poales > Poaceae > Paspalum > Paspalum vaginatum. The sequence continues at coordinate 28,478,470 of CM059018.1, read as the reverse complement.
CCCCCTCGCCGAGAACACGCCCCCGAATCGGCTCGTCTCCAAGCACGCGCCCCCACGCGACCCGCCGCAACGCGGGAAGCCGGCCCGCCGCGCGCCTCGTGCCCCTGACCGAGGTAGAAGAAGAGCCCGGTCCTTTTGCATAAAACCCCTTGTTCTATTTCATATTTACGTGATCAGAGCGGCAGCTGTTCATTGAGTCGTGTAGAACTTACATTCCACCCCTGCAGTTTACATTTAATAACAAAAAGGTCCCTAGATATGTGGTTTTTAATTTAAATAACTATTAATTCGGCTGAAACTTTCGAAATTCATAGTAAATCAAATAAAAATGAGAAAAATACAAACTTTGTTGCATTGTGTTCCTTATGAATAGATCTACAGAGTGGAAAAGACGGTGATCCAGGAAATGACCATCTTACCCCTGATTTTGTGCATGCATGTTAAAAATGAATAAATGATAAAAGTAGAGTAAACGACCTCCAAAAATCATGAAACTTGGACTATGTGCTATCTATGTCATGTATTATGCACTAGTATTTTTCGTATCCCTAGTTTTATTGGTGAAATGACAGATCTACCCCTAGGGTCCACTTTTAGCTATTTATTGAATAATAAAATACATGCTTTGTAAATTGTGCTCAAATAAATCCCTAGTAATTAGGTTGTACTCATTTAGTCCAGTATAGTCAAGAAATAAAGTTCCATGTGCCTTAACTGCTGTTTCCTAGGTGATTTGAAAATGACAACTCCTATAGGGATTTAAACCAATAAAAAGGAAAGTGTTACTTAAAGTGCTCTGAAAATCCCACCAAAGTTCATGTAGCAATGTTATTGTGCAAGGATGCTTATATGATTTATTCAAGTATTTTGGGTGATGATTCATGAGGTGCTTATGTATAATCACTCTTGTAGGTTTAAAAATAAAGAAAATGAAACCAGGAAGTTAATGTGTGGTCGAATGTGAACCTGTAATGACGTGTATATGATACTCGATATAGTTAATTTGCTATATCACGATGTCACACAAACTTTCTACATAAGTCTTGAAGTTGAGTAACTAAACAACTGAGTGTCGAGTAAAATAATGAAATGCACCTCCTTTGCTTGTTAAGGTCTTTATGATAGTTTCTACATACCTTCTTTATAATCGATAACCAAATGAATGCTTGCACGATTGTATAAGAATATGCTTGCTTCTTATCTACAAAAATACTTTGGCTTAAGTAGTTTATCAATCACCTTTTTGCCCATCCCTGAAATGATTATTTGCATGTGTGCTTGATATTCATGCATCCCGTTCGCTGCATCGAGCATTGCATTCATATAGTGACGCTTAATGTAGGTACGTGATCGAGGAGCACGTGCGTAGGACTACTCCAAGCAACGGTGTCCAAAAGACCAACTAAGGCCCAAATACCACTTGGAGGCCCCTGAAGTGGTATTTGTAAGGAGGAGTTGTCCAAGTAATCAAGGGGTTGCCTGGGGCAAAGCCCCACAACCCGGCAAACTAACCTAGTTTAGTTTGTTGGTTTTGATAAGAATAAGCCAAGGTAGGCAGGACCATGGATTTCCCAGCTAATATTATCTTGGTTGATGATTACGCATCCGCATTAGGAGTTGATTGAAAACCCTTGCATTAGATTCCCTAGCCGCCCTGGCCCTAGCACCTATATATAGAGTTCATAGGATGAGTTGCCTAGGCTTTGCTAGGTGCGAGTAGACACGAGTGAAAGGAGTCACTCGTCGCGTAGGTGATTTCAAAAATCGCAGAACTTTTACTATTGAGGAATTAATATTATGCTCATGATTTAAATGGAGACTGGACGGAGAATAATTTTATTTTGGGGTGTGTGTTGTTGTACTATTTGGCTCTGCCCGAGTCGTTTAAGGCATGTCCGCTGTTCACCTGTTGTTCGGCATAACATTGCTAGAGTGCTTATCCGGGATATGGGACCAGAAAAGTCTTTCCTAGGCTCGTCCGAAGCATAGAGACACGTTCCTACCCGCTGGTTGGGAGGAAGGTAGCCCGAGGGAGCTTGGTACTCTTGGCGGGGAGACCGAGATGTCGGCAGGCTCGCCATGGGGGCATAACCCGGGGAATTGACGGGAGTGAATCGAACTTGGGACGAGACAGGTTAAGATTGGGGCTATATGTGGGAACGCGATGGCTAGTAAGCATATACCCCTGGCATGGTAGTTATTCTCTGGAATTAAAATCGATTCGAATCGCTGATGCCCACCAGGTGTGGGAATGCCAATATCGCTGTCGAGCAACGTAGTAATTACTTAAATATATTATATCTAATACTCAAGTTTTCAAATACTACATGCCTGTACTATGTGTTGTTTACATTTCTGCAAGTTATTATTATGATTTTGTAGTTATATGCAAATGATGAAACATTGTTAATTTATGATATTATACCTCTGATTAAAATCAATGGCTAAGGATCCACATGTTAGTAAGCAAGCTCTGCGTCAGCCGTAAGCCACACCATTATGTCCTACTGAGTAATTAGTACTCAGGGTTTGCCCCCACCTTTTGAGTACAGGTACCGAAGACTTTTGGACAAGTGCTTGGAGAGGGGTAGTACCGGTGGGCTCAGTGCTGCTCGCCTCGATCATGATTGCATGAAGACTACTAAAGTATTTTTGTTTCCGCTGTGAGATGTTTTCGAATTCGCTTCCGCTATCTGATTTGAACTAGCCTTTCGTATGGCAATATGTTGAAACTTGTATTTTATTTCTAACCGGTTTGCAAAGTAAATCTACTTATACTCTATTTCAACTGCCTGTGATGATGTAACTGTTGTGGCTCCATTGAGGGCTGGATGTGTATGATGTCGGTTCCTCTGGAATTTGGTAATATCAAGAGCCGAATGACTCTCGACGGACGACCGGATTTAGTTCGGTCTAATTACACCGTATGCCAGAGGTGGCAGGTGTGCTTAGCCCAGATTAAATCGGCGGTTCCGCCACAGCTGATCGGCTCACTTCTGTACCTGACGGCGACCAGGCCGGACATTCAGTTCGCGGTCTGCCTTTGTGCGCGATCTCAGGCCTCACCGAGGACATCACGCCGTCAAGCAGTGAAGCGCATCTTCATGTACCTGAAATACACTCCTGAGCTTGGTCTTTGGTTCTCTTCAGCTTCGTTGCTCTCTCTCAGAGGGTATTCGGATGCTGACTTTGTGGGTTGTTGGATGGAGCGCAAGTCTACTTCCGGCACCTGCCAGTTTCTTAGTTCTTCTCTTGTCTCTTGGTCCTCACGCAAGCAATCTAGCGTAGCCACTTCCACCACAGAAGCTGAATACATTGCGGCTGCTAGTTGCTGCTCCCGGCTGCTTTGGTTGAAGTCCACTTTGAGTGACTTTGGTCTCAGTTTTAGGAAGATCCCTCTCGTAGTAGACTCTACCTCTGCTATTTCTTTAGCTAAGAACCATGTCTTGCACTCCAAAACCAAACACAAAGACGTGAGGTTTCACTTCTTGAGAGATCACCATGAGAAGGGAGATATAGACTTGATCCATGTAGAGACTGAGAACTAGTTGGCTGATATCTTCACCAAGCCCTTAGATCTTAGCGTGTTTGCTCGCTTGCGTGGGGAGCTTGGTGTTTGTTACCCCTTTTAGGTTGGGGTAACTTTGTTGTAGTTTAGGGTTTTGTTTTGCCTTTTCTTTGCTTTTTCTTGTTTCTCTTGCATTTTGTATCATATCATGCATTGCATTGTATCATATACATTTTCACTTACACTAGCACTAGAGCTCTTCTGGTATGATGAGTTAGTACTTGCTTGTGCTAGATTGTATAGTTGCTTGCATGATCATGGTTGGCTAAGCTCCTTGAATTTGTCTAATATCTTTTGAGAGCTCAGTCACTTTTGTCTCTTGAAAATAAAAAACCGTGATCACCACTTGAGTTGGCTACCTAGCATGTGTAGGAATGTTGAATGCTATGCTATCTTTTCATGCTTGGATATCCTAGTCAAATGCCTTTGTTAAGTTGATGCCTAAGCATTTAAGACACGTTGCCTAAATCTGAATTCTGAATTAATTTTGTTTACAAAGTGGTGTCCTATGAGCTAAATTGAAAAGATCCAGGTGGGTTCACTGGCACACTGATCTAGTTTGAGATAGCGTGCCTTTGCACTTTGGCATGAACTTGGACTAGGCTGTATATGACCAAAACCTTGTCTTAAGCTTCTGATGGTTTTCTGAACCTAGGCTTGGCATTGGTTGGTAAGAAGTGGCAAACATAAGTGAATAACCCTTGGCATATGATCTGATTTGCTTGAAGTTAAAAATTGCTAAATCTGAAATCTGCAAGTCTCTAAATTGCTTATGGCCTGTTGTATATGCTTTGGTTGAGAGTAGCACACCTTGTATGTTTTGCTAACATCTTGCTGTTCATGCCTATCTTGCTAGATGCTATTCATGTTGGTGATGCTTTCTTTTCAACATGCTCCTGATCTATATAAGATAGATTCAATTGAGCTTGTTTGCATGCTTCCTTGCCCTCACTTGCTCTGTATGCTAGAACTTGTATTTACTAGCTTTTCATCCCTGCTGAGTTCTTCATGGTACACTTCCTGCATTTCATGGCATATTTTGAGGGGGAGTTGTCCATTTCAGGGGGAGTTGAGTTCTATGAACCCTTGATGTGTCCATTGTTAACAAGGGGGAGAGAATAGATGTTGATCCTTGGGGAGAGATGTTCCCAGGGGGATTTCATGGACCAAGGGGAGGACTCTATAGAGATCTAGTTGAGGGGGAGATTGAGCTTTTAGCATGCTCTTGCATCGGTGCAATGAGCCTTTTGCCTCTTTCTGGAGGAGTTGATGCTTTGCCTAAGCATGACTGTGTTGATCCTGGAGGAGCCGATGCTTTGCCTAAGCATGACTGTGTTGAGCCGGTTTGCCTCTTTCTTGAGGGGTCATGCTTTAGTTTGATCCATTGCGTTGAGCAGTTTCCCTTGTCTTAGGGGGTGGATCTTTGGCTTTGTTTTTGTTGTCTCAATTTGCCCTTTTCTGCTTGTGTTTGGCTTTTGGGCATCTTGAGCAACTTCTTCATTTCTTCTTTCTTTTCGGTTTTACGCTTTTCCTCTTGTCTTTGTTCTGTTTCAGGTTACAGGTTGAAGGTGTTGACAATGCACTCATCAAGGGGGAGATTGACAGCCAATGGACCGGCTCCATTGCCTCTAGAGTGATGAGTGATTGTCAATAGTAGCAAGACCCAGAAGGACTTGGGCACAAGACCTCCGATGGACTGGAGGTAGAGGAAAGTCCTCCGAAGGACAGGAGGCATGCTCGGCGTCTGTCGGCCATGGGAGTTCGGTACACGGAGGAGCGGCACAACAACGGCAGGAGTAAGTCCTCCAAAGGACTGTGAGGCTGCCCCGATGGACAGGGGATGCCGGGCGCCACCGCGGTTCTCCAACCCGAATGCGTGGCGCGAAGGCGTGCGAGGGAGGCTTTGGCGGGTTCGGCTCAAAACTGCCACCCAAGCTACCGAAGCCTTGGTGAGTTGGGCCACGACTCGCCAAGATAGAGAAGATGGGCCAAATCCGGCCCAGGCAGAGATTTCCTAAAGTTTCCCGGTTTCTGACTTCAAAACCGGGGGCGGATCGCAGATTGGACTACTGGCCACGTGGAGAACATCCAAGGATTGCGTGGAACTTACCAAGATCAAGACGTCATCGTGGTCGTCCGTCCCGAAATATCCTGTAATCTTTCGTTTGAGTCCTTAGGGTTTGTCTAGTTGTAGGGACCTAAGTGCAAAACTGTCTAAATAGCACTCAGGTATAAATAGGTCTAAGGTAGGTCATTAAAGCCTCTCTTGACTGCTAGGATTAGTCTTTACTTAGTGATTTTCGTCCTCAAGCCTTGAGCTCCATTGTTAGGGAGGTTAGAGTAGGATTTAGCCTCCTAATCATGAGGGAAGGTGAGGGTTGTTGCTTGGGATGAATTTCTGCTTGTATGCTGAATCTTTAGACCCATCTTGGGCACTTAATCGAAGCAAATTTATGCAGCAACCTTGTGTTCTTCTCCTCCCCCTTTCTCTTTGGTTTTTGGGTTCAATCCTTAGCTTTTGGGTGTTTGTGTTGGCCAAGCTTGAATCCCTTTCCTTGCTGAAGTTTTGGACTTGCCAGGACTTGGAGATCATGACTTAGTTCATCTCAATCCTGCTGGATTGCCACGAGCAAGCCTCCTTTGTGTTTTCCCCTTTCTTGCCCAAAGATTGCCATTTCACAAGATCTGAAATTCCCGCTGATTCCGTGGTCACTTTGTGTTGATCTTTTGGGAAAAGCTTTGGAATAGGTCCAGGTAGCCTGTGCAAAATTTCGTGAAGTTTGGACAAGGTTTGGTCAGGTTTGCGTTTGAAACTGCCCTTTTTGTGACTCTACCGGACAATCCGTTTCCACCGGATAGTCCGACAGCATCCACCGGACAGTCCAGCGTGAGGCACTGTCCAAGCCGTGCCACCGGATAGTCTGGCAGCAGGCACAGGATAGTCCGGTTCCACCGGACAGTCCGGTGTTGGCCACCGGACAATCCGGTCCTGCCAGGGTGCTGTTGTGCTTTTTCCACTTTGGTTTTTCCGCTGCGTTTCTACTCTGGATTTTTGCATTGCCCACTGTAAGACCATTCTCTTTGCTTGCTGTAAGTCAGTGAGACACACTTTGGTGCGGTGAGTGTCATGTGGCGGTTTTTGCATAGTTTCAGTTGCCTCGGTGCCATTCTTGGTTGGATCTTGAGTTTTCCTGCATTGGTGCGTATCCTTGCAATGGATGGCACCCTTGCGCTGCTAGGCACGTATCTGTTCAGTGGACTGGTGCCTAGATCGGTTTTGCTTGAGCTTTGTAGAGCACTTTCTTCGGGGGTTGTGATTTTGAGATTTCAAGTGCTCCTATTCACCCCCTCTAGTCGCACGTCTCTGGTCTTACAAAATCTACCATAAATTACACATGCACTCTGACCTATATGTAGCTTACCATAAATGTGGGAGGCTCTGCATATCATGTTTTGTGGGTGATTTAAAATAAGCAAACATTTGTATGATAAAATGAATAATAGGAAAAAGTGACCTTATGATGTAAAATAAATTCTGAAAAAAAAATCGTGGTGCTTAATAGTTAAGTATAGCTCCCAAAAAGTTTTCTTTTGGATTTTATTGTTACTGTTTTGAGCTACATATGAAATAGGCTAAAATAAGTATATGAAAAATAGATGTTATCTCAAACCTTAGTTATTTTGCTTGCTGGATTTTATAAATGATTCTCATAACATGTTACGCTTACTGCTAAACTTTCATAGTAAGAAACATTTGCTATGATTTATATTAAATTTGGATGTTAATGGAATTTTTGTAATCAAAATTTGAAGTTTTTTTGTGAGTGAAATTTGGCTGACAACATTGTATATTATTCATCTCCATATCATAATTATCTTGGCTTATTTGGGACTATCAAACAACTTGAACTCAGTGAGGGTGATTTAATACAGTAAATAAACATTCTGCATATTATGAATAAGGGATATTTTGTATTAGTGCATAATGACGCATATTTCACCTTGATTACTTGCTGCATACTTGTCATGTGCATTTCACCTACACCATATGTATGCATACATATTCGTTTGCGCTCACTTGCACAATATACCATACATATAGACCCCACGAACAAAGAGCCGACGCAGTAGCAGCCGTTGGTGGAGGAGCCCGACGAAGATCAGGAGCAAGTGTACCCACCACAAAAGGACCCGCAGTCTACTTATGCTATATTCAACAGCATGTGATGATATAACTATTTTAGCTTCATCGAGGGCTAGATGTGTATGATATCGGTTCCTCTGGGATAGGGTAATATCGAGAGCCGATTGACTCTCGATGAACGACAGGATTTAGTTCGGTCTAAGCGCACTGCGAGCCATGTGGTGGCAGGTGTGCTTAGCTCGGATTAAATTAGCGGTTTCTGTTACAGCTGGTATCAAAGCCGATCACACACAGACAACACTCATATCATCGTGTTTTGATTTACAAACCTATTTTCGAAAACTCTTTTCAAGTAATTGAAAAATGAAAGTATACGATATGTCCATACTAAGGATGTTAGTGTATACCAGGTGACATCGCTAACATTCTGACCTAGATAGAACTCATATGCATATCCGGTGCTTTGGAAAGCAACATTTCGGCTATAGCTATCCCCAGTACTGGTGGAACGCTGTTGAGATTTGCGGACTGTAGCGAACCCTGCATTCATGCTGGTAGGATAGATCTATTTAAGGGGGGTGGTCGCGGCATTGGAGTGTTTCCTGATCATTCTTCCTTTGACATAAAAAATTATAACTCGATCTTGCTGGCCACCATTTCTCTCCCTAGCAATTCCCAGTACTGGAGGAACGTTGGGAGTGTTGGGAGAAATGGCGCCACTACGTCGTCCACCAGACGTAATTTAAGGAAATTTGTGGATGCTACTTTTAGGTTTAGAGTGGTAGTGTATGATAATGAGGATAATGACTATTGTGTGAGCGTGCATTCTTCTGTAGGCATTCTTCCCTGTGCGAAATTAAGAACGAATAGAGAACGACTAGGTTGCATTGGGGAGAGACGTGCATATATGTCACCGGAATATCGTTATATATATATTATACATAAGTTGTTTGATGTGAGACTGAATAGGACGAATCATGCATCATGTCATCTTATCTTACCTTATCTCACACTGCTCTTTGATGCTTGGGGGTGACTAGATGCATATGGTATTTGAATGTGTGTTACTACTGTTTTGATATGTAGCTCAAAATACAAGAAGAACTAGCAGGAACTATATCTGTGACTCACGTAGTACACTTAATTTGTGATAATTTTTTCACACATCACTCACTTTAAATCCGAATGGTTAAACGAATGCAAGCAAATACATTAAATACTGTCGTTCAGCCCAAAGTCCAACCCGTCACAAAGTTCTCGAGTTTACAATATGTTTCAACCTCATTATGTGGAAACTTCGTGTGTAAAAGATATAGTTGAAAACTATGTGAACACTTTTCGTATTCTTCATGTAACAAGAAAATGCTTGTGTAGTGGGGTTATGGTTTCATGAAGTAAAGGGAGAAATTCGAATATACAGAAACCAACGCAGCAAATTGTAAATTTAAGTATTTTTCACCATAGAACCTACCTATATCGTGTATAACAAACTTGTAGAGTACTAAATTTGTGATCATTTTTATATAGAACTCTTCCTCTGAAAATGCATAGATTGTGGAATACAAACTAAAACAAACCCGAGTCAAAAATCTGCCCCAATGTTACCATCTGTTAAAGACTTCCAATTCGGTGTCGATAGAAATGATTTAAGCAACACTTTACGTGCAAAAGTTGTAGGTAATAATGAACAAATAACTTTTGTATATTGATTTTGCTGCAAAAATGCATGTAAAGATGCTCTAAGATCACTTTAAGATAAAATTTCAAATCTGGACAGCGAGTGCTAAGAATGTAATTTGAAGTTCTAGACATAATCTAAATAGAACCAGCTAAAGCTCATCATACCAAAATTGTAGCCACACAAAGTTTGCAACACGTTTTCTATGTTGACCATGTCTTGAAAAGGCTTCTAACTGCACCAAACACCTATATCTAAAACAGGACTCAAATTCGGACAGATTAGACCATATCTTAGTATATGAAGTTTCACCTATGTTTCTCTCACAATAGGTAAAAATGCTCTATACCAATAATGTGGGAAATTTCAAGATGAACAACTTTGATAATTTCATCTCTACCTGGAAGAGTTTGTATTTTGATCTATAGCGGAATTAGAATGGAGTTTCAGACCTGGGCCAATTGCAACTCGCTGAATAATTTGAATATTTGGACCATTTCAAACTATAACCAATAGAAACTTTCTATACCAATGATGTAGAGTGTGGACTTTCCCATGACCTTTGTGTTAGGATTTCTGTATAGTCCATTGATTGACCCTAAGAAATCTAGTATAAACTATACACTGTAGAAGAGGACGATATAAGTTTGTGCCATCGCCTTGTGATGGATTCACGTATAGGCATATTATTTTGAGCACGTAAACGCAAAGTGCTCTATGACCACACTAGCCTTTTAAAACTATTGAATTTATAGGAGCTTTATTCTTCCTGCTACAGATGTTGCAGTCCTTCGACTTATGCCTTGATCACCCCGAGCCCATGAAGGCTAAAAGAACAGCACCTGAAGGTCACAAGAAGAAGAGAAAGGCAGGGAGAATCTTCCACTGACGCGGCTTCAGTTCAACATCTGTGACCTGGGATGGTTCTATTGAATGGATTCGTCAAGCTTGAAGATCAAGTCAAGATAGTTTGTATGTGTCGACAACTAGGTTTTGGTCCAGGAGGTTTCTATAGACCTAGTTTCAAAAACGGAGCCAAGATGAAGCTATGGATGATGTGTCTAGGGAAGAATTGGGATCCAACTATAGGTTTCTATGGGCCAACACGTCCATGCGATGGTGCATGAGTCCCTGCGATACCAGAAGCTTTCAAGAAAATTGCTCAAACTACAAATTCTACTGCAAGCGAATTTCCTCAAGTCAATCTTGACATATGCATCATCAACTACTACAATGACTCTGGGAAGCTCGGACTCCATCAAGACAAGGATGAATAAAAAAGAAGCTTCAACCAAGGCCTACCTGTCATCTCGGTCTCCATAGGCGACACTGCTGAGTTCCTATTCGGTGATACTCAAGACAAAGATAGAGCGACTAAGATCAACCTTGAATCTGGTGATGTTCTTATACTCAGTGGGAGATCAAGGCTATTGTTCCATGGCGTCGCCTACGTGAAGCCTAACACTGCATCGACATGGCTTAAGGAAGAAACCGGTCTTTGTCCTAGATGTGTCAATCTTACATTTAGGCAGTACTAGCTGAGTGACGATTGGTTTGGAAATGTTCGAGTCTAACTTTTGTAATAAGGAGACCTAACTCTCGTAGATCAAGTAGACCTCGTGTATCCAGCTCTATAAAGTGTTCTTGTATCTCGTTCGCATGGTTGATGTACTCCTAGTATTGCTATGGTAGCGAACTGCGACTGGATTTAGTTCGGTCTAAGCGCACTGCGAGCCATGTGGTGGCAGGTGTGCTTAGCTCGGATTAAATTGGCGGTTCTGCCACGCTCTCCTAGCACAAAATATGTGCTTTTGGGCATATGTGGCTCAAACTCGAGTTTTTGTAACTCTGTTGCCGTGAAAAACTGACGGCGCGGAGGTTCGGCAGCGTGCACACTAGGAGTCAGGGATCGCGCTGCTGCTACACTCATCTCCCTTCGGTGCGGCTATGATCGGCTCCAAGCAGAGCCGATCCTAGGTGTCGGTGGTGGTGCGGGCGTGCCACCTGACGCGACCTTGCAGCCAGGAAGGTTCTGCGAGTGCGGTGGTTGGCTCTGGTTCTCCTAGTAAAGTGTACACAACAGATTTAAACATTAAATTCTTGCCTGATTGCTCGGATCGGCAACACGAGAGATCGTGTAATTCCATTGGCCATGGGGTCGGCAAGAGTCGGTCAGTGAGATATAATAAGTGATTAGGTATCATACGATTAGGTAACGTAAGACGAGCTACCTGAAGATTGATCCATAATGTGAAGCATAGATAAATGGGTAGATCGAAAAACATGTAAGGATAAATATGGGTCTCGCATTAAGCAAGGCTTGACGCGAGATCCATCGAGACAACTAATGGATCTCATGCCGAGCTAAGCTTGACCTGAGATTCATTGGGATAACTAGCAGACCGTGGCATCAAAAACGCTTCAGTACACGGTTTACCATATGGATCATGCCCTAATGCCCTAATGAATCTGAGAAACATTAGAGCAGCATAATGATTACCTTGAAAAACCCTAATTGCTCAGGAGTGGCGATGCGCCGAGAGAGATTGGAGACAACCGTTGTTAGGGAACGTCTGTCATCAATTTTATTACGTAGAATATGGGTACATATTTATAGTCCGGAGACTTGGACATCAAGTCCAACTTCTGAAGCTAAAAACCCTACTTAAAAAGAACTAGACCTAATTTGACTCGAATTAAACTAAGATACATGGCTCACTGGCCCTTAGAATCACCTCTTCCTTGGATGATTAAACACAACCCATCAGCCAATCTGGCCATATATGGATCAGCTTTTCTAGCCCATTTAGCTGACCTAGCCCAAATGTTAGCCAGCTAAATTTTGGCGATAAGAAACTCAAGCACATATTTAGGGGGAACATACCAAATATCTAAGGATTCATGTTCTTTAATTTAATTATCCTTTTGTAAGCTTTAATCGCTGTTGTCATCAATCACCAAAAAGGGGAGATTGTAAGTGCAACAAGGCTCCTTAGTGGTTTTGGTGTATTGAGTGACAACGCGATTAGAGGTCTAACTTCTTTGTGAAGTAACTTGACACTGTATTCACAGATTAATTAATTGTGTTGTAATGTGAAAGAATGAGGTCTCTTGTATATATCTAATGATCAAGCATAAATATTCTCATGTGTTGACACTAATGAATCTATATTGGATATCTATCCTTAAGGAAGGATATTTGGCCAAGGATCAACCCTTTGTTGGATATACTCATGGATCATCACATTGGACTTAGCATTGTTGCATTTGTTCACTATGACTTGGACACTCACTTTGTTGGTTATCTTATATATGTGTCTTGGTGAAAGTGGTTATATCAGTTGAATGCATTGCCTCAGTGCTGGTTATCATGGGTTCTCTATTTTTGATGCACTTTGAGGCTCTTGGTTATCATATTGAGTAAAGTGACAAAAGGTATTTCCTCCATTTGGACGTCACTATATTAATTGGACTCTTCGCAAATGACAAGTGGCTGACCATGAAGAATCTCTATTGCATATCTTAGCTATTAAGAATGAAGATCAAGTATATTGAATGGTTAATGCGCAAATGTACTCCATCTACCTATGAAAGAGTTTTGTATATTGAAGTTCAACTTATTTAGCTCAAGAGGGTTGTTCTCAAAAGACGCCCAGCTTGGTTGTCCCTCTCTATTGTAATTGATCAAAGACAGCATTGTTCATCAACTTCAAGACTCAAGAGGATCAACTATATTTATACTTTGATCTTGAGTATAGGTATGCTGCACTATCAAGAGGGATGCAACATTGGATGTTTTTGACAAGTCTCCGTGCTCAATCTAACCAAAGCCCGTGTGCTAACTTGAGAGAAACACTTGTCACAACACTTTCACTTGGTGGTATTGGAGCTTGATCTTAGTTGGGTTGCATAGCCCTCTAAAGAATTTTTTTGGAATTTCCAAGACCATCTAAATCGGGATTCGAAGTGAGAAGTTATGACCGTTTTAGTGTCTACCTCTCTAACCACTGGTTGTCTCACCGGCACTGCCGGTCTACCCTGGCCACCACCAGTCTGCCCAATCTGTTGCTTGACCGGTGGTTTGACCGGCGGTACCGGTCTGACTCTCCAGGCACCGGTCTACCTAAATTGTTGCCTGACCGAAGGTCGGACCAATCCAACCGGTTGGGCGCCTTTGGCACCGGTCTGCCATTTTTGTTGGTTTGCAAATCGTCCCACCGGTTCCACCGGTGATCCACCAGTTCAACCGGTGAGCCTTGTTTTAGCACTAACGGCTAGTTTTTGAGGGATGGGTATTTATAACCCTTTACCCCTCCTTCCATTGCTGCTGACTTTCCCCATAAGAACTCTCTCTTAGTAGCCATTGGAGCTCTCACCTCTCCCTCTTTGTGAGGTTCCTTTCCAAATCTTGTGACTTGGGTTGAGACAGAAAGAGATTGGGAGTTTGTGAGCACAAGAGAACACCATCCATCCCTTGAGCATTTCATGGAGCTTGTCAAGCATTCATTGAAGCATTTGTTACTCTTGGAGCTTCGTGCTCCTAGGCGGCTAGGCGTCACCTGTCGAAGCACCCGAATCATGTGGAATGCTACCGAGAAGTTTGTATTACCCGCTAGAGTCCTCATCTTCTTGGCTTACAAGCCTTCAATTCACCCAATGTCCTTAGTGTGTCTAGTAGTCCAACCCTTGCCGCCCACCTGTTTGTAGCAGAAACTAGGAAACTACCCTCGGTTTTGGGGGGATCTGCAAACCCAAAGTAGGTGCTGTTTATGAGGAAAACTGCCAAACTATCTCGATCCTAGCCCATGTCCAAAGTCCAAGCCCCTTGGATCCTCTAAGGTTGGGCCCACGAAGACGCGTCCACCTCTGATAGTTTTGAGGCCCAAACTACCAAACCATCCACCTTGATGTTTTTGAGGGAGCAAACCACAAAACCCTCTGGCTTTGACATGTGTCACTTTGATCCCAACTCCCACCTCCATAGTCTAGGAGCCACACCACGACCACATGCCTGTCACCTTACCACGCATGCTCTTCTACTTCTTGGATTGATGGATCGGACACCAGTGGCCTCACCCAGCACTCCTCACCACTGACCACCGTCATGCCCATATACGTGCACATCATGAGCAAAGAGATCACATGCACATGTTAATAATCACTCATCACACAAGGAAGGCGACCACCCTTCATCTCTCACAATCCAACCGGCACACGCCAAAATCGGCATCAGAGAAGCCAAGGAAGGAAAAAGATGATTGCATCCGTAGACAAATTCATCAGAGTTGTTTGCAGAGTTGCATCCGTCATGACAAACTTGAAGTCCATTGTGTACTTGCTCTAGTGGACGAAGATACCTTGTGGTGCCTGCTTGCTCTGAAGTCCAAGAAAGAACTAAAGTTCACCTGTAAGACTCATCTCAAACTCTCTTCTCATTTGCTGACAAAACTTGTGAATAAGTGCATAAGAAGAGCCACAAAAAATGATATCATCCACATATATCTAAGCGATTGAAAGTCATTGCCATGACTTAGCACAAGTAGAGTTTTGTCTACACAAAATATATCATACTAGGCACGGGGTGCTTGCTTCAAGCCATACAAGGCATTTTATAGCTTATACACTATGTTGGAAAACTTGGGATGCTCAAAGCCAGGAGGTTGCTACAAGGCAAAAATGATACAAATGGCTTCTAATCGGGCTACTAGGGCAAACATTTCCTCATAGTCTATACCCTCCTTCGAGGAAAATCCCTAAGTTACTAGGCTTGCCTTGTTTCTTACCACTATACCATCCTCTCTCTGCTTGTTTTTCAATACCCACTTGGTGCCTATGGGACTGCATTGTGATGGAGGCTCAACTAGTACCCAAACTTGGTTCCTCTCAAAGTTTTCAAACTGTTCATGCATGGCATTGACCCAGTTCGCATCAGAAAATGTGTGTCCAATATTCTAGGTACTCAAAAGAGGCAACAAAAGCTAAATGCGAGAAAACAACTAGAGTATTGGACCTAGTCTGAGTAGTACGTTTGTTCTGGTTGCCAATGATGTTTGTTGATGGGTGATCCCGCTGAATCATCCAAGACAGCTATCGATCGGAGGTTACATCCCCTATGTCCTCAGTGCCCTACTAGTATGTACTAGATCATCTAGTATAGGCTATTCCCATGTAGTGGAAGTAGTGGGTACTGGGGCCTCATCATCATCAGTCATAGAAGTAGTAGGTTCTAGAGCAATAGCCGATGCAGTCTTCTTCTTCTTCTTCAAAGATGGTAGCTCCAAGCTCATCATCACTTGCCAACTGAAACCAGGGGATGTACATGGCATAGATTCATCAAAAGAAACCTCACAAGTCTCAACAGTCATGTTGGAATCCAAGTGCCAAATGTGGTATGCACACGAGTGCGTACCATAGCTAAGAAAAACTCCTTCAGAACTACAAGATTCAAACTTGTGTAGATTCAAAACTTTCCGCTATCTCCCCTAGAAATCCCAACTCTTGTCCAGTTTTTTGGAAATAGCAATAGTTCATGACTACAATGGGCAACCTCCTCGCAGTGCAGAATTTGTGATACTCCGTATCAAAGGCCACTTAAGTGCATTGCATTCAAGCATGGCATGCAAATTGGTGGAATTTTTTCCTCAAAATTTAATTGAATTCAAATTCAAAGCCTTTCAAAAAATTTTGATTTTCCTGGGGGTAAAAATACAAAAGGATAGCTTAAATTAAGCCCTTTGAACTTTTGAATTTGGACCCCTCCTTAAAACTATGAAAATCTAGGGTTAAAATTACAAATGGGCAAAAGTAAAAAAAAGAAAAAAAAAGGGAAAACAGGGGGCACGCTCGGGCGGCCCGCGGCCATGCGCCCAGCGGGCATAGCCCAGCTTGAGCGGTGGCCCGTGTGGCAGCCAGCTCAGTGTGCCACCTCGGCGCCCCTATTAGGACACCTGACATGTGGGGCCCGCCGCAGCTGTCGTCCTCATCCCGCGGGGAGGAGGAGCAGAGATCCCCACTCTTCCCCATTCCACCGCCCCACCCTGCTCGTCAAGCCGCTCTGCCGTCCGCCGTTCCGCGCCTCTCCGCTAGCCATCGCTGTCGCCTCGCCTCCCACCGCCACCCCGCGCTGTCCCCAACCCTAGCCGCCATCTCCGCTCCACCATCCCAAGCCCCCGTGCCGTCGCCGCCTCAACTTGCGCGCCTCTGCTCACCGCCGACCGACACGCCGCTGCCTCATCTCGCCGGTTCGGGAGGTGAGAACCCCGTTCCCCATCCCGCTCACACTCGCCGCCCTATCCTCATCGAGGATTGGGGCAGGCCCGAGCTCAATCGAGCTCGGCGCCCCCACCCATGGCGGTCGCGGCCTTGGTGGCGCGTTCGCCGTCGGCCTTCCACGAGCACGGGCCGCCACGACCCTGGCGAGCATGCGCACCGGGTGCGCAGCACCCGCGCGCATGTCATGTGGGGAGGTGCTGGCCCCAGATAGCCTCACCGCCGCCGCATGGCCGTCTCGCTGCAGCACGCGCGCGAGTGGGCACCACGCGGCCACGGCGGCCGCGTGCCGCCAGCAAGGGGGAGAAGAGGAGAGGTTAGAGAGAGGGGGGAACTGAGCACCGTGCCCGAGACCACCGTCGGCGAGGCTGTCCGGGCTCCGCCGCGTGTTGGGGTTGCCGGCGCCGCCGACGCGACAGATGCGTTGAGCGCATCGCGCCTAGGCGAGCCGCTGAGCTGCCAGCCCTGTTGGGCTAGGGGGGAGAAGGAAAGGAGGAGTGGGCCGCAATGGGAGGAATGAAGGAATTGGGCCGCCGGTCCATTGCTGGTGGGCCGAGCCAGAATGAGGGGGGGATTTAGACTTTTGGCTAACTTTCTTTTATGGGTTGGGACAACTTCCTTTACGAATTTTATTTAATATTTTTCCCTTTTTATTTTTGTTTAATTTTAGCTATTTTATTAGTTAATTTATTTCTTAATTGTTTAAATATTATTTTAATTCTGAATTTAACTAAAAATATTTAAAATTTCATTAAAAATTATATTTAATTTTAAAAATGATTAAATGGATTAATAATTAATAAAAATTTATAAAAATTAATAAGACTACCTCATTAATTCTAAAATGATATTTAATGTTTACAAATAGCTAATAAATTTAAAAAATTTATTTAAGCCTTTTAAAAATAGTAAAAATTCATTTAAGCCCTAGGAAAATCATCTCAGCCCTCAGTGACCTAGATGGTTAATCCCAGTGGCCCACCTTTTCTTTAGAAAATGTGCACACCTACTTTTTCAACAGGTTGATCGTCCTCATCCTACGAACTCCTGCATGTCATCATCTCAGGTGTGTTGGTCCCACAGGCTCCAGTTGAAGAGTCTTCCACCACGGCAGAAGCTTCAGAAGCTGGTGCACCCGAGCCATCCACCGCCCCGGAGGGAGCAGCCTTCGAGCCAGCTGCCGACACAGATCCCCTGACCCAAGGCAAGCCCCGGTGCATTACCTATCTTCTTTAAGTCCTTTAATTAAATATGTGTTATGCCTGTGCATTAGAGTTAGGAATTGATTAACACCCTAGTGCATAATTAATCGTTACCCAGCATGATCATCCTATACGCAGTAGATGGCTTAGGTGGCGCAAGCTTAGAACGGAACTCTTCTACCAAAGTTAATTAGTTAAGAATGAGAAGGATGTTAATAATTTGATAGACATACGGTAGGATCAGTTTTGCTTTTTGATATTGATTTGTTATGAATATTGCCATAGATCCTGATCCTGCCTGTGACGCATAAGGCCGTCCGATGTGTGGCCCGATCGGGCCGAACGCGCTTCGTTCACTTGCCGTCTTTAACGGGCTCCGGTAAACCTCTCATCCTCCTGTACTTAAGAGTCAGAACTACACGATACCAACTGGAAGGAGGAAGATGAGCGGGTGTCAACGGACTGACACCCAGGTTCAGTGAGGATGGTTCCGATTAGGTGGCACTGGATGTTAGGTTGTCATATGTGGTGTCGTTGTATACGCATATGACGGATGTCTGAGTATCCCTCTCGAAAGGTTAAAAAATCGATTCGAATCGCTGTGACTTGCCAGATGTAAGCTATCTGCAACATCGTAGTTAAGAAGTGGAATGATCTAATAATAAATGTTTTTATAGAGTGATCGTCTTGATTGCTAATAGCATAGGAGAACTTAGTTTAATTAGGTCAAGTAAAATGAATAAGAAAATGTTACTTTTAAAGCTAAGGATCTACGGATAGCCTGCAGCCGTGTGCGTAGACCAGTCTACCTCAGCTATTGGGTAGAGTCAGGGTTAGACCCAGTGGTCGGGTAAGTCTCGCTGAATAATGAGTACTCAGTCTTCTTGCTTAATCTTTCCTCCAGGAACAGAGTACACCCTGTTCGAGTGGGATCCCTACGCCGCTCCTCCGTTCTTTTGAAGTGGCCGACAGTGCGCCTTGGGCCGCGTGGTGTTTTCTTTTGAAATAAACTAAGGTGTCGACAAACCGTGGCTTTTGGAGAGGCTGAGGTACTCCCAGCCTTTATGTAATGGTTGAACAAATACTATTTGTAATGTGTTTCCGAGCCTTTATGTAATGGTTGAACAAATATTGTTTGTAATGTATTAACTCTATTATAATAAATGTGAGTTGTACTGTGATGTAACCTATGAACTCTTTCGAGAGTCGCTCCGAATCAAGCTCGATCCAGATGGAAAGGCCTAGACCAGGATCCTTGAATCCTAACGGACTACCAATGTTAGCTTGGATTAGGTGCATGAGTCACTAACTCCAAATTAATTTGGGCGGTCCTGCCACAGAATCCTTAGAATGCAAGAGGGAATGGCCACCTTTGAGAATTGAGAGCCACAACCTGAATGCCTAACCAAAAACATTGAGAGCCTTATCATCCCACCTTCGACTTCTTCGAGGACCCTCTTGAGGCAAAAGATTGGCTGTGTGAGATTAATAAGTTGGACCTTACCACCTGTTGCTGGTACGCAGCAACGCTTTGTGCAGTTGGGATCATTGCTAGCTTGCAACAGAAAGCGGTCAGAGACAACGCAAGTAGGAATAGGTCAGAGAGATCACATCGCGCTGTTGGAGAAGTGTGCAACACGCGTGCTACGTAAGAATTGGGTGAATTTGTTTTGTTTTAAGAGTTGTGGGTATGGTTTTCTATTTTTGAAGGTTTTCAAACTCTGACTATGATACCTAGTTTTCTAAGTGACAAGGATACCAAGTTTTCTAAGTTTGGGGGTTTTCAAACTTCGTGACTCAAGAGTGACAAAAATGGATTTCTTACACAATGCGTAGCTTTCATTCCAATCCCACCACTGCAATTATGTGGTTTGCTTCCTCACAAGTCACGTGACAACCAAAGTTGTTCAATGAAATCAATCTTACCTCCGTTTAGCTTGTCACATGAATCTTTGATGATTTTAAAACGAGTAAAAAATGCACCGGAAGTCCTTTAACTTTTCTTAGAGTGCACTATAGGTTCATTAACTTTAAAAGTGTAAATATGGGTCCATAAACCTTTTAAAGTGTATCATATAGATTCATACCACACGTGACATTAAAAAAAATACATATCAAATCATGTACATATCCAAAAATTACAAAATCAACTTTGCTAACTTTGTGTTGATTAAATCTACGCAATGGAACTGACATTATATGTAAAATGACCATGTTGCCCCTATTTATGCTAAATAAATATTTAGTCGTTTTTTATCATATCTATTGTCCAGTACATGTAAAAATTTTGCAAAAATAGAAGTGTACATTTGATGCTCTATACATACATGTATAAATTTATCATGGTTAGTGGTTCCTATTTTCTTATAGAAATGATGTATTTATGAATTATGGCCTTTTGAATGTAAAGAAATGCATGACTTGTTGTAGTACTCAATAAATGTCATAAAAATCATGTTGCTTGTATTTTAGTCAATATATGTATGTTTAAAAGTTTCACAAACAATGATTTTTATCTTGGGGTCAAAATAAATGAAAAATAAGTTTTAGCATTTAAATTTGTCTTACCATTTAAATACCAGTAAAGTTGCTAAAGTTAGTTCCACCGTGTAGATCTCATCAAGACAAATCTATCAAAGTTATTTTTATAATTTTTGGACATATATACGATTTTATATGTCATTTTTTGTTAGTGTTTGGCAGATTATGGACCTATATGATACACTTTAAAATATTCATGAACATAAAAACTACCAAAGGTGATGGACCTAAATGATTCCCTAAGACAAGTTAAGGGGAATCTAGTGAATTTTACCCTTCTAAAAATGTAGAATAGTGAACAAAACCCCCAAATCCATCCAATGATACTGAAGATTGCTAATACATACTGGCAAATGGATACCGAGAAAGCCTTAGAAGATTCTTCAATATGAGAGAAACATCATGCATAATTCCAAACAGATCTACAAATATCTTTGCAGCAGCAGCGAAATTGTGGAGCATCAAAATATCAGAGAATGAGACTTTACATGGAATCAGCTAACAAGGCTAATTGCACTAGATCAACAATCATCCACAAGGTTTACAAAACTTCACAAGTGGTGGAGGATTCGCATAAGGCTAGGTTGAAGACTAACGTAGCACATTCCAACCCTTTGGTTCCTCCATTTACTGTTCCATATGCCACTAAACAAGCCATACTCTTCTATAGGGCTTGACCATGCAGCAAGAAAGCGTTCACAGCAATTTTTCATATGTGAGCAATGGCAGAGCCAGAACAGCAACACAGCAGGGGCCAATTTGGCTAGCACAAATTAAAATGCTTGCAAATCCTCCATAAATCATAATATTATTTAAGTAGAAGCACAAAGAAAATAACAAGCAACAAGCAAGCGAACAACCATGTGGTTTCCTTCTCACTTTCAAAGGTAGGAAGGCCAAGAAAGCAATGACGGTTATCAAAAATAAGAAGGCAAGAAGCAAAATTTCCTCAGAGTAAGAGGGGACCATGGCCCCGTTTGGCCGACATGTAGCTCCGCCGGTGTGTGTGAGCCTGCATTCAATCTGATCTTCAGTAGACTTGTCTGATATTGATATTTATCCTGGAATTCTTGATATAGTCCAAGATAAAGCAGTCATCTCCACTAGATAGTTGCGAAATCAGTTCAGAGATTTCTTGTTGGTCACTATCTATGAAGATCCGTGGTACACCTGTGAAATGGAAACCAAAGGTAAGAAATAAAAAAATATAATTAGAAATAACTTTCATTTTATTAAACAGAATACCATGGAAGCTTTCTCGTGCTTCCCCAGCCATCAGTACGATATCACCACTTCGCAGGAACATTGCTGTAGGAACTTCATCTCTTGTCTTCCCTCCAAGAAGAAAGATGCACTTGCAGCCCAAACTAAACGAATACATGGTAAGGCACTATTTAGAAGAAGCGGCAAAGATCATGCAATAAGAAGCTAGATCGTCAAACCTTATGCTTACAATAGGTTTTGTCCAATCTGCTTCCATGTCATCAACATGGCCACCAAGCATATCACCTGCATCTTCATATTTCAGTACAGAAGTGAAAAGAAGCATGAAACTACAACTCTTTAACATGATCCCAAAGAAAATGTATCATCCTAATAGGCGTTCACTATCTTAAGAGAATCCATACATACTTGGACCATAATAGTTCACTATGGCAGCTTCTGGCTTGAATTCTTCTCCAGGAGGCATAGCTGGACTAGCCATCTTTTTCGCAAGGTTAGCTAGGGCATCTGGAATCTTCTTGTGTGGAAGTGATACATCATAGTTGCGCTGTCATAACAGAAGGATTTAACAAAAGAGAAAGGAAGACGAAGACATGATATGATATTTCTTGCAACAGCCTATCCCATGTATAATCAAGCATGAATCAAAACCAAGCTTGAACCTATATGGTATATGCAACATGGAAGACATTTTATTAATTTCATAGACACTCATATTCAAAGATAGTTTCACCTCAACAATGATGAACTAATATAGCTCCTCAAGTCATCTGCTACTTCCTTAGAGTTGTAATATTGTGTTGTGTACTTATGCGATCTAATGAAAGTCCAGATTCGTAACATTAATATGATAGAACTAATCAAACAATTTAGCAATAGTTGTAGAAATTTTTGTAGAAGAATTTCTTACAACACTATAATGTAGTATCAGAATGTATCAATACCACATTACCGCTACAATCTAGCATTCAAGCAATAATAGAAATAAGGCCGTTGTTATCCGTTAGCACTACCATGAAAGCACAGATACATACTTTTGACCAATCAAATTGGAGACCAAGGGTGCTCCACCGGAGCTTCCGAACAAGAGTAGTTGCAGCGGTTGACCTACATTTTTCCCCCTTCAGGATCTCTGAGTCCTCCACAAATTTGAAGTTTTTGGATTCTGTTATCCTACTGCAATTATTCTGTTCATTTCTTTCTTGGACATCTGGATTTTCCATTTCAACCAATATCTTTTGATTCTTAGCAGCGATGAGTAAGTCAGAAATTGAACCATATATAGCTGTCAAATTAGTCCTATTAGGTGGCTGTGGAAATGCTTTCAAACTTTCCTTAATCCAATAACATTGTTCCTCAGTTGACAGAGCACCAGGAATGAAATAGAACCCTACAAAGTTAGAAAGATGGATATGATCAAATCAAGTCATATTTGGTGTAATGATACTATGATTTGTTGGTCACATAGGAAATAAGAAGTGGCTTGCATGTTATATTTATAAACAAATCTGGCAGGAACATTGTTTCAATATAAATAGTTTGAAAGATGATTTTCCATTCACATGCGAAACTAAGATTTACAGGACGAAAACAACACTTGTTTGCAAGCTTCCCCTATCTTTACCATACGAATCCAAAACCAAACCGCGGGCAACCATTGGGCCACGTCTCCCTATTTTCTTGACCGTCCGATCCCAGGCAACATATCGCCCCAGCCGTTGATAACATCTCTTCCCAAGCTTTCGCGAGCACTCATGGCCGCCAACTCGAGCCGTCACGCCCAGGCCACAAGCATCCTGGTTCTGTAGCTTATGTATATATATACATCGTATGTGTGGCTATCTACAGCTCTGCAGCTACCTGGAGCACCTCACTTTGACCAGCATTTTTCTTGGTTTATAGATCTACATGCTGTTAGGATTCTATAATGATCTATTAGCTAGGTAATAAATGAACTAGATTCAAACTGAACGAGGTATCAACCTGTTATTACTTCAAAGGAAACAATGGCATCAAGATATACACAATTCTATTCAACTATAATGCATCTAAAAGGTACTTGAAATTGTAAAATTTTATTATGCTCAAAGATTGAACAATCAATCCTTAATACTGAATGGGGTTTTTTTATATCAAGTAGTTGTCCTACAAACCAAGCATATTTATAGGACTATTTTACTGCCATCCAAAATTTTTCTATATAACATGCAATTCTTTTTTCATTATGATGCAGGATAACAAGTGGCAACCTTTTGGTGCAAATCAACAAGTATTGTGCCACAAGACCAATATAGATTGAGTAGCAGCTCAGGAACGATGAAAAACTATTAGAGGTCTCGCACAATCTATACAAATTTTTATGTTAATTTTTCATGTCACGTAAAAAGCCTTTCCCACTAAGTTTCATCTCTTACCTAGCTGGGCAGTACTACCTCCGGTTAATTATGTTTGCCCTTTTAGACAAACACTTTTGCTTCTAATTGTTTGTATATGTTCACCCTGTGTATTCTTTATTAGCTTGAATTCCTACATCAGAGAAAGTCATTCATCTCTCTCCTGTCCTAAATAATCAAAAGGTCAATCGCTAGCATATTTCATTAACATTCGTATTTTAGAACAACTACAAATTTAAAGGGCGTATATTGGTAGCATATCAACCATTACATGATGGCCTATCTTGGCTTTTGCGCGGCAACGCCGCGCGGGGGTTTCTAGTTCCAACTGCAGTGCAATGTCCAGACTCGCAAGTACAAGCTGAAGCGTTGAACCATCTAATTTTAACTTGAACTCAAGGGACAGATATCCGCAGTTACCCGGCCGATCCAAGAAGCAGAACACGGGGCGGTTGAACCCAGCGCAGTCATGCCGACCAATCCCGGCGGGCAGCTCCACGTCGGCGGCAAGTAGCGCGTGGAAGTCAACCACAGCTGACAGGTCTCCGCCGCCACCCTCTCCACCGGAAACCTTGCTCCTGCAGCGGCGGAAGACGTCAGGGTCTCGGATTTGAGAGTTTCGACGAAGATGGCACCTGCAATTTGAACTTTTGAAGGGTAGAAAGGGGCCGAGAGATCCTGACCTGGACCTGGACCTGCCCTTGAGGTTGGGTGGCTTGTAGAGCTTATATTGCTTCTCCGCTCGCCGGAACGCGGTGCGCTCCGCAGCAGCGGAGTCGGAAGCGCCGTACATCGCCGACGGCGCGCGAGCGAGTAGCTGCTGCTTTGTTTTGTTGGAATGCCGCCCGTCCGAGTAATCGGGTGTACAGATACAGAGGTTGCAGGGACCATCTTCCGCAAGGTAATTAAACCACATATCTTTAAGGCCCATAAGCCTATCAACAGTAAACCACACAAATACATACAAGTTGTCAATTATTTTTCGTGTGTTTTAATTCTAATATGTCAGAATGACTATTTACATTTATGTGTGCTTCAACATTTTTTTATACTTGATTCAACAATCTTTGAACCGGATCTCAACATTTTAGACAAATTAATCTAACAATTCATGGGAAAATTGTTGCGACAACATATAAGAAATGTTGAAGTGACATATTCCAAATGTTGATTTTTAAATAAATAACTAGAATATATACATATCAGATCTCATTGCATTACATTAATTCTAACCATCGCTATAGTTCAAACAGGCTTTGGAATG
Organism: Paspalum vaginatum; assembly: GCA_030272315.1. Classification (NCBI taxonomy): domain Eukaryota; kingdom Viridiplantae; phylum Streptophyta; class Magnoliopsida; order Poales; family Poaceae; genus Paspalum; species Paspalum vaginatum. Next base: position 28,453,187 of record CM059018.1, on the reverse strand, counting down.
CATTTATAATTAACAAGAAAATTAGAATAAATGTTCAAAAGACACATGCTGCTGACCCTGTCCACGTGCGCGGCTGGCCGCTGGCCTCGGCGCCTCCCAGGCTCAAGCCGTCCCGTCCCAGTGGACGGTCCCATGCATCCAGCCAGCGCCAAGCGAAGCCTACACATCTGTGGGCCCCACCCAACTTACTAGCTGATTGGTTGCACAGTTTTCAAACGGTGGAAGATACGTATGCTATTCATCTTCCGAAAGACCTATAGGAATTGCGGAGGTTGCAGGAGGCACCAACTCTAGCCCATGGGCCTAAAGCATGAGAACTCAAATGGGCCCACAATTCCAAAAAGCAGCAGGAGGAACACATGGCGTATGGTCCACAGTGCATTTTGATGGAATATCATTCAAATGCCCCCTCTTTAAACCACTAGGAAATATGTCCATGCATTGCACCAGAAAACAACGTTGCATGCTTCTAGCTGAACAAATATGGTTCAAAAACCGCACAAATGCCACACTCTTCGGTGTAAAATCGCTTCCTATCCCATTTTTGTCTTCCTCAACATCCTCATTGCCGATTTTCTCAGTGTCCATATAATCACACTTGGATCATGTCAAACGCAACGAAAAATATAAATTGATCATGCTAATATGGCAAGATGGAACAAATGGTCCGTATGCTAATTGTCTTCCGTAATCCTTGCACGCAACTCAATCAAGGCTTGAATTCATGTTTCCTCCACACTCAAACACGAAGCCAAACCAAAGCTTGAATCAATCGTCCATGCAAAAAAGATCCAATTTGCCTTCCTATGTGAGACATAGTTGCATAAGTAGGACCATATCTTACCGATTGACTTTCCTGTCTCGAGAGACATCGTTCCTACACATGCTCACTTTGCAAAGACAAATATAAGTTCATCAAATTGAGCCATATATTGTTGGTTGAAATAGTAAAAATGGTATATTCAAACGTAGACATGGCCATGGACAACAAAAAAAATAATGAAATTGAACCAAAGATATTAAATGAAATCTGAGTCACCGAGGCAGCTCAACCAGCAATGGGTCCCACCCTCACAACAGCTTAACTTCTCCCTCACTGGTCAATCCTATCGTATTCGTTGCTCTGGTCAAGCGGCGGCTAGCAGCGGAGGATCCACGGCAATCTTATCTGCTCTGGTCATGGTCAGGCGGCGGCGGCGGCCAGCAGCGAAGGATTCACGGCACCGGCGCATCACCGGCTGCTCCCCCTGTTCTCTCTCCTTTCTCCTCCTTCCGCGGCGCCCTTTCCCGCCGTTTGATCTGTGCCTAGGTCCCAGGTCCGTTATCCATACCCCATCTAAGACGTGCACAGCCGCACAGGTGCCCCCCTCCAGCACCATCGATCTGCTAGGACCTAGGAGCCCCGGGCCTCGGTCCGTCCAGCTTTTTAGTTAGTGGTCCAGCTTTTTAGTTAGTGTAGCTTCAGATCCGGATTGTTTTTTGATCCCTTTCTTTCATTGATGCCTCTGTTTTAGGAATCTCGGACTTCTCCTTGCACGCCGTGGTCCGATTGTTGTATTGACCAATTTTAAGCAGACATAAACAAACTTGTACCAGCGATTTGGTATTATTATTGTATGCTACATTGGGTTTTTATCTTTCTTCATTGTTCTTTCTCTCTTGATGATGGGGAGTTTTCAGATTAGGATTTTCCTGGCCGACGGCACAAGGGATGCCGCGACGGCCGGGCAGCATGTCGGGGGCTGTCATGGCCAGGGAGAGAGGCGTGGCGCGGTGCGGGCGGAGCCCGGGGGCTAGACGCAGAGACGGCACGGGCAGAGGCCGGGAGCAAACCGGAGACGGCGCGGGCGGAGGCCAGGGGGCAGGCCGGAGACGGTTCGGACTCTCGGAGGCAGCGCGGACGGATAGACACGGAGAGACCGTACACGGGTCTAAGCACTGACATGTGGGGTCCACATGTCAGGACGGGCTGAGAATCTTTATTATATTTTAATACTAGGTAGAGATATGCCATTTGAATTCCGTTTTAACCAAGATATTGTCTAGGATTATTGAAACAAAACGGTATCCAACTTTTATATGTTTTGTTATTTATTTTAAAAAGAAAAATGAACAGATCATACATTTACCATTTTAACATTGCAAATATAATGTTCCAACATTATTTATAATATAATATTTCATTCGCTCATAAATTAACTTATTTATCTAAAGTGACGAGTAAAATTGGAGAAATACAGAAATTACTCTCAACATGTTGACTACATTTACATTAACTGCCTCCCCTGGCCTCCTAGGCAACAATATGGCGCAATAATCTAGAAATTATTGAAATAATTTATCTAAATTGTTGGAACTAAGTCCGGTTGGTTTTGCCTAAAAACATGGCACAATATTTCTGGAGCTGTTAGCTATAGTTTTCAGACAATTAGCAAACAACAGCTAGGCTGTTTTAAGCTAATTGTTAGAAATTAAAAGTTTGAGTGAATGGAGAATGAATCTTATCGTTTCTTTCCATTGATCTCGTACATATTTATACATGGTGAAGGGGTGTCTTTGCACTCCTTTCGTGGCTTACAAAGAGAGGGAGAGTGTGTGTGAAGAGTCACAACTCTTCACTAATAGACACATTTTCACTAGCAGACACCTAATCACTCACTAAGTAACTACTTCTATTCCTCTGTGGTTAAGTCATTTGCTTCTTGTCTCTTGACGATGAACGGTTGCATCTTTTTACAATCGGGTGCCTCCTCACGAACGGGTGCCTCTTCGTTAGGATGAGATCACCCTTGTCTTTTGATTTTTAACACTCCCTCTCGATCGGAATCCACTTTAAGCAGTTATCTCTGAAAAGTTCCTAGTAGCCTTTATGCCTAACATCATTCGAAAATCCAATGGAAAAAATAAATGATATGACATATACCTTATGTCAATATTGCTACATTAAAAACTTTACATGATAAAACCTCAGTGAGAGAAAAACTCATATAAAGAAAATAGTACAATATAAAGTTAACCAAGTTATATCTTTAAAGAGTTACTCCCCCTGACTCGTGCAAATCTCTAAGTCGTCTCATACCTATTCCTTCCATACATTTAGAAAATGTAAAATAAGGTAGAGATTTGGTGAATAAATCAGCTAGATTATCACATAACTTAGTTTGCAAGATGTTTATCATCCCATTCTTTTGCAATTCATGAGGATACAATAATTTTGAGGCAATGTGCATAATAATGTTACTATTAATATAACCAGTTTCCATCTAAATAACACAGTCAGCATTATCTTCATAGATAATGGTAGGTGATTGAATACAATCAACACCACATGACTTAAGTATGTGGTTTATCATTCTGCGAAACTAAACACATTTTTTTGAGGCTTCATACAATACTGATTTATTTCAGAATGATTAGTGTAAGTAGCCACCAAAGTTTGTTTGGATGATTTCCAAGACATGCTAGTTCCATTCTGCGAGTATACGAATCCGATTTGAGATCTAGCATTGTAGGGATCTAATAAATAGCCGGGATCTGTATATCCAATCAAAGTTTAATCTTGGTTTCTTTTGTAGAAAATACCAAAATCTCTTGTAGCTTTGAGATATTTAAAAATATTCTTTATTCAGACCAATAACGTTCAGTGGGAGCTGCACTATATCTAGGCAAGTAGATTCACTGCAAATGCAATGTCCAACTGGGTATTATTTCCTATATACACTAGTGCATCAATGGCACTGAGATATGGGTACCCTAGTCCCAAAATCTCTTCTCTATCATCCCTAGGTCAAAAAGCGTCATTTTTCATGTCTAGCGATCTAACTACCATAGGGGGCTCTGAATGGATAAGATTTATCCATATTGAAGCTTCTAATACTTTTTGGATATAAACCGTTTGGTATACGAATATTCCTAAAGGCTAATGCTCAAGTTTTAAACCTAAGCAAAATTTGGTTTGACCCAAATCCTTCATTTCAAATTCCGTCTTTAGATAATGATGTGTTTTATTATGAAAACACATGGATAGTCATCATTATTAGTGTATCCTTTAAATGAAAAGAATCCACTCAAGTGTTTGTACCACATACGCCCTGATTGTTTTAAGCCGTATAATGACTTCTGCAATTTTACACAATACATGTTACGATTTGCCTTTGGATTCGGAACATTGATTCCATCTGGAATCTTCGTGTAAGTATTGGAATCCAGTGATCCATATAAATATGCAGTTATTACATTCATCAACTGCAAAGATAGATGATTTTGTACTGCCTGTGATATCAAGTATCGGAAAGTTATACCACTGATTACTGGAGAATAGTTTTCATTATAATCGATGTCGGGCTTTTGTGTAAAGCCTTGTGCTGCTAGCCTGGCTTTATATCTCACCACTTGGTTATTTTCATTTCGCTCACAGACGAAAAACTCACTTGTATCCTACAGGGAAAGTGCTTCGAGGTGTTAACATCACTTTCGAGAATACTTTCTTTTATAAAGCGAGGCAATCTCTTTTTCTAAGTGTCGACAATAGTAGCCATACGATCAAAAGTTTCACCAGTCTCAGTATAATTGGTAGCGAGTTCATTCACCCTTAAGGACTCATCAGGATTTCCCTTATGCATGGTCCTCAGGTTTTCCGATCTCCCTACTTCGACTATGTGCGCATTTGAAGAGGGTTGTGGATCAGGTCTACTCTGAGTTTCATCAACTTTTTATTGATGTGCATTTACCGTCTTTCTCTTCTTTAAATAACATTAATCCTTCTTGGATGCCTTACTTCTTCCCCTCTGATTTGTTTGTAGTAGGGTTTTAAGTAGTTTTACTTGGTACCTCCACTCTTCCGGGTGTGTTTCTAGAAGGAATGAAAGACTTTATTACTGTGTGAATGCATTAGGCAGATTTTTTGCAATATTTTGCAAAACAATAATTTTCTGAATCTGAAGTTCGGTTTCTTTAGTACGAGGATCTAAGGAGGAGATACTCTTCGCATCCCAATCAATTTTTCGGCGTTCTCTTTTTTGGTATTTGAAATCTCCCTCTAATGTCATGAAATGTTACTCATTAAAAATACAATTAGCGAACTGGGCTGTAAATAGATCACCCGTTAGGGGTTCTAAATACTTTATTATCGATGGAGATTGGTAACTCACATGAGTCCCTAACTTTCTTTGGAGGGCCCATAGAGGTACGCTGCAGTGGTGATATCGGTATGTAAACAACACATCCGAATTTACGCAATGGGAAATCCTCTGAATTTACATAATGGAAAATCCTAAGAGGGTCCCCTTGTACTAATTTCAAAGGAGAGGAGTCATAATATATAGTTGGTCGTAGTTGTAGTAGGTTGGCGGCATGTAAAATTTCATGACCCCAACACGACGTAGACAAAGAGCAATTTATTAGTAATGGACGTGTAACGAGTTTAATCCTTTTGATTAAAGATTTAGCCAAACCATTTTAAGTGTGGACATATGTAACTGAGCGCCGAACCTAGATTCCTAAAGCCATGCAATAATCATTAAAAGCATGAGAGGAAAAATTTAGCAGCATTGTCCATTCGGATTGATTCAATCCGATGTTCAGGATAACTGTGCCTTTACTTTATAATTTGAGACATTATTTTAGCAAAGGCATGGTTTCTAGTGAACAATAAGCACATATGTGACCATCTCGTAGATGCGTCAATTAAAACCATAAAATATCTGAACGATTCTGGAGGATGGCTCAATTGGACCACAAATATCATCTTGAATTGTTTCAAGAAATCTGAGTGGTTATGCTCAAACTTTAAGACATGAAGGTTTTAAAATCAATTTCCCTGTAGCATACGCAGTGCATACATAATCATTACTTTTGGAAAATTTTGCAACAGTCAAATCATGATTAATAGAATTGGTGATAAATTTTTTTATCATTCCGATTCTAGGTGCCCAAGTCGTTCATGCCAAGTTTAGAATGCACCAACATTCTAAAAAATTACCTTAGATGCAACATGTTGTGCGGGTTGAATGTATATGCCATATCCGTTGTTGTCATTTTATGCTCCTATAGAAAACACAATTTATGTATATCTCTATAATTTAATAAGATATGAGCATTACTCATTATCCAAAGGGGCATGATAGTGGTATGGCCATTCAATTATCACATTCACAGTAGTGATTGCCAAAAACTTGACGTCTTCAATTCAGAACAACTTTGAAATTTTGTGTAGTCCTAGTTATAGAGTTTGTGTTATTCATCTACCATAATAATGGTGCCAATATACATCTATATCGAATATACAATAATTTATGACATATTGTTGAGTCTCAGATACATAAGTATGAGATATACGACAAACATGCCTTAACAACATTAAATAGTACAACAATTTTATTGGACAATGTGATGTGGATAGACATTGAGATTACTGAAAATCTCAAAACTGAGTCATCTCAGATATATTCGACGAGCGTTATGTTCATTCTTGTGAGATTCTCTTATCTTAAAAGAGAAATGTTGTTATATGATCCATAAGATCCAGTAATAAACAACAAACCTTTAACTTTAGATATTTGAAGTATACTCATATGCCATCCTTAGACTTTCTAGTATAGATCAAATTAGAACTTTGTGAATAAAGAATATTAAGCAAAATTCTAAATTAAAATCACAATCATGACAATTACCTGTCATTCTAGGTTCTGTATTGTCATTATTCTTTTTGTTCATTGACTTTTCTTCATTAATTTTGAATAATAAATCTACATGCATACAAATTGCTCTATAAAATACTTTTACCGAATATCTCAATTGCATCATATGGTTTCTTAGCAATAGCAAAGATAACAATTCATTTGATCCGCTGTGGAAGTTACTCCTAATGGAGTTATAGTATATGCTTCCAACAGTTCGAAGGATGAGACTTAGCTTAATGTCCACTATCCATGGGGATTAAAGATGTCCATATGATGAGTCAATAGAACTTTGTATCTGTTATCCCTAGCATGATATAAAACCATTCGTTTAATGGTAATGTTGTAATAATCTAAATGCAAAATTCATCGAGTCTTTATATCTTATCAATGTATTTGGATTATTAGAAGCCTAATATAAAATGTCGACTTCACAAACATATCATTATCAATAATGGTATACACTTTGTAGATAATCTCTATGTCCAAAACATTGAGATCTCTGTCTGAAACATAGAGTAGATCTCTCAGTAGGCAATTAAACTACTGATATAGACATGGTCTCTAGACTGATATACTCACATAAGAACATTCGGCAGCCAATGTCTATGGCTCCACTACTCTATGTATAACAAAAAATTACCAACAATAATGGTTATCACCATAAAGGTGTAAACCATATATCCAACGGGAAACGCTACGTAGGTAATCATCAAGTTTGGATAAACATGATGTAGATCTCTCAATGGTAGACGAATAATCCGTTGCAATAAGCATGGTCTCTGTGCAAAATTATTCCTGGGAATAAAACGTAGCTATGCCTATGACTCTTAGTAAAGAGCACTTAATTTGTGTTTTAATCCCAAAACGGTACAAGATATTCTTAAAAATTCTGCATTCAATCCTAAGTCAATTAAGGAGCACTTAATTGAGTGGATTTTATATTATGTTAAAATGCAATTTCTGTAGGAATTACAAAAATTAACAAGGTTGTTATATTGATAAAGTCATAGACTAAAATAAAATTGCACTAATTACATAGTACAATAATTGGATAGGGCTATAGTTTTGCGAAACCTATTTTGATTCATCGCAAAAGAGCCATATCTCGCAAATTTCTTTTATTGACAATTAAATGGTACTTTAATTATGAGAGTTTTGGTGTAAACCCTTTTGGCAATTAAGTCTTATTTCTATTTGCGAGAGGTTTTGGTATATTTTTGTTGAAACATACCATCACATGCAAATATACACAAACAAATATATACATTCACATACGATAATTAAAGGTACATCATGGGTCTAAATAATAAAGACACTCACTGATAACTTAGCAGAATGCAAAAACAATAAATATATGGATTGAAATGCAAAACTGCTGGAATTACTGAAAATCAATATCTGTAAATAGATAGAGAAGGTAACAGGCCGATCTCGGCCTATAGACCAAAGTTGGCACGCTTGGGCCCATGAAGGGGCGCGGGACTGCTTGAGTGGGGGGAGGCCGGCCTGGCTAGATGAGGCCGCTTGCCAAGCCTGCTCGGGTGGAGGGGTGGCCTTCCTCGGCGCAGTGGCCTGCTAGGCCCGCTCGGGCACGGTGGCCTGTCGTATAAAAAGGCCAAGGTGGGTGGTAGTTAGGGTTAGAGAACCACCTCCTCTCGTCCCCTGTCCGCCACTCACCGATGTCCGCCGCGGGCCTCAAAGGAGGGCATGGGCTGGATCCAACAGATCCACATCCTTCGCACCATCTCCCCCTGTCCTAGCCCCTACAATGGAGCCACTCAGCGAGGCCATCCCCCTCATCGGGGAATGAACCACCACCATCGGTGCCGTTGGGAAGAAGAATGCCTAGACGATGGGCTGCGTCGTCATCGGCGTGGTTGCACGACACCGGGCGGTGCAGGAATGGAAGCAGCGACGTCACAGTCGGTGTAGAAGGGCAGGCATTCTGCTAGGCCGCTCGTGTTGGCGGGATCAGAGTTGGGGGCCTCCAGCATGGTGCAACCTCCTTCCCCTAGGAGGACCCATGCAGCCGTCGTGGTTGCAAGTGGCTAGGGTTGCAACGGAAGGGCGAGGCTGCCATGGGACAAGCGCCTATGTGACCCACATGGCTAAGCTGTGCTGCTCGGTGTAGCGGGCGGGCGTCGTGGCGGCGTATGGGCCCAGGGGCTGGAGTTTGCCGTCGCTAAGGAGGACGGGCACTGCGGCCACTTTGATGGGTCGCTACCGCCGAGCGGCAGCCAACTGCCGTTGGCGATCGCAGTGAGAGAGACAAAGATTGTTTTACATGTAGATTGAAATGGTAGTTAAAATTCGTTACCGTGGAATTGTAGTATCTTTATCTCCTTTCTTATTTCTCTGAAGATGTTTCTTACTATTGATGGGATTTAAAATACTCACAGTTCGGATATATTCTTTATACGTTCAAGTGAACAAAAGTGCCTCTGATTCGTCATATGTATCTTATAGATTGATGATCGACTCCAACAGAAGAAGTGGTATTCATCTTGGACCTACTAATGTTGATGCCAATGAACTATTGAAGAAGATACATGGAGAGACCATAGGCTTCTTTGTGCCTCCAGTTCTTTTGTTTTGTCGCTATCGATGAACTGCAGCAAAGGATGCATCTTGCATGCAGTCCATCAATCTCGCCGCTGTTCGTACCCAACTTCCTTCTCGGTGTAGAGCAAAGTGCATGATAACGTGTTAGAAAGTAAAAGTTTGAGTGAATGGAGAAAGAATCTCATCGTTTCTTTCCATTGATCTTATACATATTTATACACAGGTGAAGGGGTGTCTTTGCACCCCTTCGTGGATTACAAAGAGAGAGAGAGTGAGTGAAGAGTCACAACTCTTCACCAATAGACACCTTTTCACTAACAAGCACCTAATCACTCACTAAGTAACTACTTCTATTCCTAGCGGTTAAGTCCTTTGCTTCTTGTCTCTTGATGATGCAACGGTTGCAGCCTTTGATGAGCGGATGCCTCCTCATGAACGGGTGCCTCTTCACAAGTATGAGATCATCCTTGTCTTTTGGTTCTTAACACTAATATGCACCCATCTTCATATAAAACGCTATGTGTACAATAAGTTAGTAATAACTTACTGTAAATATTTTGACTCTATTGGTAAACGATGCCAAAATGGGAGCAAGCTTTATACGGCATGTTTGAATACAATAAACTAAAGTTTAGTCCATTTTCATCCAAACAGGACAGCTAATGACGGGATAAACTTTAGCTACCCCTTGGACTAACCATTAGTCCAAAAAAGTGAGCCAATGTGAGCTAATGTTAATTCCAAGTGTAACTAATGGGCTAACTAACTATTAACCCATACTATTCAAACACCCCATGGCTAATGCTTAGTGGACTAAACTTTAGCTAGCTAAACTTGAGCTATAACTAAACTTTAGACCTAATATATTTAAATATGCCCATAATCTCTGATGCTCGAGTATTACCAAGTAGTGCCTGAAAAACATAGGCATATCCTTAGAAGAATGAACACTTGAAAGAAAATTCGATTAATCAAAGAAGATAGACAATCACTACCTAAGACATAAAATTTTCACTTTTTGTTCTTGAGGGTAGAAATTACTTTGGAAACCGCCCATGTGAAAGGAACATACCGAGGTATCCGACCCAAGAGGGGGGCTGAATTGGGTCGCTAATCACTCTTCTAAAACCTAGGACTTTCTAGTGCATAAGATAAACCTATTTCGTTCTACATATGCTAGTTAAGTCTAAGGTTTATCTATGCGCTCTCTAACTTACCCAAAAGATTTATAACCTAGAACCGAACCTAATCAAACTAACTATGAAACTAAAGGCACACAAGTAAGTAAATGCGAAAACGTAAATGTGGTAAGTAAAGAGGTAAAGGCAAGAGAATGCAAACTCTCGAGAAGACATGGGGATTTAACGTGGTTCACCACTAAGGGCTACGTGCACGGGCTCACCACCGAAGGCAAAATCTGAGCCGGGCACCAAGACTCTTGCGATCGTCTTGTGCTAGCCACCAAAGGCTCACGGCAAGCAAGGGATAAGTGCCACCAAGTCACCAAGGCTTAGCCACAGCCACCGCTTCTCTCGGTCATAAGGCGTCAGACTGCTTCACTAGGGAATTTGTAGGGTCTCCTCGTCCCCACACAAGTTGTCGCCGCCACTCCACACCAAGAAGGACGGTCTAGCAATGAGTACAAGTGGCTTGGCCTCATCCAAGGCTTCTTCTCTAGCTCACGCAGGAGCTACACTCAATAAGAGCTTACAAGCTCACTCTCCTTAAGCTCTAACTAGCTTGAATGATGCACTAAGCTCCAATACAAGAAATATGAGTATCAGTGACAAAAACCATTACGACGAAAACTGAAAATGTCATAGAATAGTAGTCATTCTATGACCATTCAAGCGATTTCGTCAGTTAAGTGAATGTCGGAGAGTACATTTGTGACGAACACAAAATTTTCGTCATGAAAGGTGCGAGAATCTGTGAAGTTTTGGAAAATCTATCACCAAAAATCATCTCATTAATGACGTTTCTATTCCATGACAAATGCAAATTCATCACATAGTATAAGCCCTATAAACATGTTTTCTCCATCATTCGAGCTTACTTACTATTTGAAATCTCATTGAGTGCCATAATTATTATGTAGTTGGGCAAGATGTCTAAGCTACAATTTCATTTTATTAGTAGCATAAATATGTGATCAAGTGTAGGATAATAACAATAACTAATGTAGTAATACTTGTGAGATGATGGTTCATCTTAAATTTGCTAGATAAGTTGGACTTACATACGTGTGAACTAATGCACGTACGTTCACTACTCCCTCTATCTTGAAATATAAGGTCTACTTGTTCGGTTCCTCCATCTCAAAATATAATGTCTTTAGAGTTAGTTTTAGGTACAAATGCTTACCGCTAATAAATGATTAATAATTAAACTATTAATAAATTTAATAACAAAGCAATCTTGAAGTATTAAGCCTAGTCGGAGGTATTAAGTCTAGTGTCTAGACGATAGAGATGTGCGATTAGTCACAATTAGACCAATTCTATGATGATTAATCAATATTAATGATTAGTTACGTCTAGTTAAGTTTAACGTCTACGATAACACTGATATTGGAATCAAAAGTATATTTTTGTAAATAACTTTTTTTAGAAAATATAAAAATAAAAAACACACTGCTTGGTGTGGGTCATCTGACCGCTGGGAAGCCAAAGCACCGTCAAGGGAGGCCCATCCGCATGCTTGCAGAAACGGCGGGAACGGAAATTTTTGGGTGGGACGCACGCGGGAAAAACTCCTGGAATTGAGCCACACGTCAGCGAGGCAAAGAACGAAAGGGGCAATTGGTTGCCTGCATGAACGTCGGCCAGATCCATGGGATGAAGGCAGCATTCGTTTGGTTGCCCGGATGAGTGTAAGGGCCAGGCCCGCACGAACCTCAAAGCATCCGTTTGGTTGCCCGGATGAGTGTCAGGGCCAGGCCCGCACGAACCTCAAAGCATCTCCGAGCCAGGCTCTACTCGTGCGTAGATTTTGGGCGTATCTGTGGAGCTAGGTTCACTGGATGCAACCTCTTAGCAACTAATGTTGTTATTAGCGTATGATTAGGATATATGGAGTAATATTAAAATATTTTAAAGAATATTAAGACGTAAGAAGATAAAATAAAAACCATAAGATTGTAGTTTCACAAAATAAAATATTGCAATGGCATATTTTATGAGATTATTTTTTATGCAACATATCTTCATTGAGTCAATGTCTTTTGCTAAGCAGGCTAAGCAGATGCAGCAACCAAACAATGGACCAGTCTAGAACGTGCAGGCACGGGATGGTCAGACCGGGCCTGTGACTGTGACTTCCCAAATCAGCGATATCTTCTCGCTGCATTCATTCGCCGCTTGTGCCACCGCTCCCCGCCGCTCGCACCGCCTCCCGTCCTCACCGGCATTCAGCGTCCACAGCACTAGCGCGCCATCATGACTCCGCCAGCAAGTCATCCACTAGCTTGTCTGATGGAAGTGATTCTTCATTGTATATTGATGGTAATTCTGACGTCTTCACTTCTACTAATCTTGAGCTAGCTTCGGTTGTCTTGAAGGCAAGTAGCTGGTCTTCTTCTTCCTTAAACATGCTGACACTTCTCTTCTGTGGAGTGGTCTTGAGCATCTCCTCCTGATTTGGCTAGAACAATTTCGGCACCATTTCCCTTGTACTTTGGTCTTCACTGATTTTCCTTAGTGAAATTTTTTCTTCCTCTAAGTATCCTTGTGGGAGAGATCCTTCACTCTTGAGTGGTTCTCCAAAATCAACACCTATCCAGTGTAATCTCTCATATTCTCTGTCATCAAATCCAAATGACACTGGAGGTTGGTCTTCTGGTGTAGGCGCCACCTCTGCTCCTTTGGCTTCTCTCCTTTGTCTCTTTTCCTTAGAGGTCAAACAGATATTGGATAAGATCTCATTTGCTTCACTCCATGTTCTGCTCATCAGTGATCCTCCTGCGCATGTGTTCACATACTCAAAAGCTTCTGAAGTTAACCCATAGTAGAATATATTCAGTAACTCTTCAGATGTCACTCCAAGATTCGGTCCTTGAGTAAGCAGATTGTTGAGTCTTTCCCAAGCTTCGTCGATGTCTTCACTCTCTTCTTGCTCAAAGCTCCACACTTGCTTTCTCAATTTGTGCACCTTGAGCATGGGGAAGAACTTGGTGATGAATTTCACTGCTAGCAATCCCCAGTCTCCTTGAGCTTCTCATGCGGCAAGTTGGTACCATCTCTGAGCTTTATCGACGAGTGTGAATGGGAAAAGATTCCACTTGAACCATTCAGCGGGAACTCCTTCTTGTTGAAATGTGTGGTAGATCTCATTGAACTTCTCTAAGTGCTTGTATGGATTTTCTGATTCAGCTCCACTGAAAGAAAGTTTAGCAGCAAGTCTGATGATCCCTGGCTTTAGTTCATAGGATTTGGCTGTTGGCTTCACATTTAATTCTTGTGGCTTCAGCTCTTGAATTGTTGACTCCCTCAACGTTACGCTCATCCAATATTCCAGTGCTGTCGTCATATCTAACACAAGAACACAAAAAAAATACAAAAACAAAAATCTAATGACAACAAAGTTGCTGGGTTAGTCTAAAACATAAGAACGAACGATGCACACAAGAACACAATTAGAGAACTAGAATGTAATTAGAGCACACTAGACAATTAAAAACTAAGATTAGAGAACACTAAACAATTAGAGACTAAGATTAGAGAACACTAAACAATTAGAGAGTAAGATTAGAACACAAAGACTAAACACAAACTATAGAATTATAACACACTAATTAATTAGAACACAACTAGAAAACTATTAGCACACAATGAGAACTAGACTATCACACGATTAGAACTAAATTAGCACACAATTAGCAAACACAAACTAACTATCAAAACTAGTAGTAAAAGGCTAATCCAAGATTAATAATAACTTAAACGATAGTTTTCCCTGGCAACGGCGCCAGAAAAGCTTATTGACGGCACTTAAGCACGCCAAACCTTATATTGCAAGCGACAGTATCGGTGTAGCCTTTTCCCGAGATGAGTATCAAGGATTTTGTCAATCCGTGGAAAACTAGGTTTAAACTACTATTAATCAAGGATTAATCAATTACTAACTAGCTCTAAAAGATCTAATAAACTAAAGATAAAAGAGGTTCTAATTACTGACTAATCTATATCTAAACTAAACTAAAGGATGATAAACGATAATCTGATCACAAACTAGATATGAAACTAACTATAGCATAAACTGGATATAAAACTAGATTATAGCATATACTAAATCAAGAACAAGAGCTTGATAGGATCAAAGCAAGATCGATAAAGAAGCTAATACGGCTAAGGGATTAGCAAGAGATATGAGACAAACTTCTTATAAGCTATGAACCACCCTAAGCATGGATCTAACGTGAAACATAGAATAAACATGATCACGAATGTCATAGACTTGCTCGAACCTTTTCCCGGGCTCTACTGTCACTAGTAACCAGGTAATCGATGAACTAGCAAACCTAAACCATCTCTAAGCATGAGCAGATTCAATCAACTAATTAAAGTAAAAAGATCTACTAAAAGACATGTGGATTAATCAACCCCGGCCAGGTCATATGTAGAGACGAAGCATTGCAAAGATATGGATCATAGATCATGTATGAACAAGGAACTAGTACCAAAGAGACTATTTCATTGATCGAACTCAAGGTTTATCATAGTAAAATAAGAAGAACAGAGAGTTACTCGAGATACGTCATGAACTTGAAGCGCATAGTTGTCGAATTCAGCGAGACGAACAACATATCAGAAGATGAGCTCGAAACTCCCTAGGAACAGGGGTGGTCGGCCGACCCTGGGGGGTTGGTCGGCCAACCCCCACCGTCCCATCCCCCAAGCTAAGGTCTGCGCTACCGCAACCCTAGCCGTGTGCTGCCGCCAGTCCTAGGAACCGGCGCGGACCCGCTCGGGCTCTAGCTCCGCCACCCGCCCTGGCTGCGGCAGCGCAGGCGGCTTGTCCGAGGAGGTCCTCGAGGAGGTCGAGGACGGTGGCGCCTAGGTCTTTGCTCCACATATGTTCTTCTACCAATCAACTCCTCCCAGCTTCCTCTAAATCCTGAAGATTGCTGTTGCAATTGGTCACAGTCTCAAATTTCAGCAACGTTGAAGGTAGGATGTACATGGTATTAAACAAAGCACTAAGATTTTCTTAATTTTTGTCAAGTTGATGTGAGATATGCTCAGATCTGAGAATAGGAAGCACAGACCTAGTCCCTGGCACATGTCTGATGTAGAATCACTTGCGTGAAAGATGTTAAGATAGCGAGGTGATAAATTAGTAGTGATGGATAAAAGGCTCACAAATCTTTGGCTGTATGGTCTATGATGGTTGTTAAGTCTGCAAGATCTAATCTATAAAGTTATTTATTTTATATATTTGTTCAGATTGCACACATTTCAGGGATTGTCTTGTCCTTTTTATTTTGAACAAAGTGTCGTGAATCATACAGGCGAGGTTATGCACTATTTATGTATACCACTGATGATTTGATTAGTATTAACAATGTCCTTTCTTTAATGTAGTTTCTGTGCTGGTTTTACGCTAGTATTAACCATTGATTGATAGATATAAGAAATTAAATCATGCACACACTTATATGTCACCCGAATAAGTCATATTATCTGTATTATGATTCTTACACCTTGAAACCAAGTGCACCCAATAATTTCTATAGGAAGCAAACATAACTAGAGAGGCGGTCTGCCCTATGTTTACATTATTTAGCAAATCTACCACTGGATGCTTATGCCATCCAGTTTACATACTTCTCAGTTGCTTATCAGGTTCTGTAATTTATTTATCTTTTACCACACTCTAAATTCAATGTTTTGACTGCTGTTAAAACATAACATTGTCTATCATTTTTCTTATTAGGATTACTTGGTTGGGGTAGTATAGCAAGAAGGGAAATGTAATCAGAAATATATTTTTCTTGGGCATCTGTTGCTGATTGGAGGTTTGTCCCAATTCTTGCACTTCACCTATAAACTTTGCCAATTACAATGTGCTATTTTTTATTTTACTATGCTCTCTTGCTTTAGTTTGTTCTGAATCCAATGCTATAAGTGCAATGCCTAATTCCCTTCTCATCTTCCATTCTTCGTGGAAGTAGTTTTGTCAATTCATTCAGCAGTCATCTTCACACTTGAATTTTGGATGTTGTACTATCTGATAAGTCTACTTTTTATTTTAATACATCACAACACAATAGTGATTGCCATCATATCTAGTTCGGTATTGTTCACATTGATGTTTGATAGTTGTTTCTCTTTTAGAGCATATCTTGAGTGCTTGAAGAACATGACAAGTTCAAGGGTGTGAAGGGTATCTGTTTGTGAATTACAGGTTAAAAATCAACAATGTTATCTTGGTATGTTTCTAATTCTTTGATGGTTTTTTGATTGCTTGAAACACTTTTAGATTACATGCTGAAACTCTATGAATATCTTTTTTTGTTTGCATTACATGCTTACCTTTGTACATACAGGCTGATGATGAGCGCATGGATCAATTTCATCAAAAAGCTCCATGTGCCCTGATCAATTTCATCAACAAGCTCTGTGCCCCAAACCTGTCAGAACTTTGAACTGCGGATTGCATTTTTCAGCAAGTGTAAGTGCCACAACAGAACTGGTGAGCAGTGTTAGAACTTAGAAGCAAACCTGATCATGAAGTGTAATAGGGTGCCTTGTATAGGGATGGTACATGAAAGAGCATGTGGATTAATGTGTATATACACCAATGTTTGAAATTTGTTATATAGATCGTAATTGCTCCTTTTATCTACTCTTTATTTTGTATATATATGCTGATTTGATGGGTATCATCATAGATTAGCCATAGGTTTGTGATGTTTTGGTCAACATTGAATGACAAAAAAAAGTCAGGATGCATAAATTTAGTAATGATAATGAATCGTCGTAAAATACATCTAATGATGATAAAGAAATGGTCATAAAATACCTTTGATGACGCTAAGTAAAATCGTCATGGAACATCTACCACTTTGTGATGATTTTGCTAAGAACGTTGCCATTGCCATTCCATGATGGGGATTCTGTGACATTCTTTATGACGCTGTGACAGTATCACCATTTCTCTTTTGTGACGAAATATGATGCTTTTAATGACGATAAGCAATCATCGTAGATACTCAAATCTCTTGGAATATTCCTCTACACTTCCTCTAAACTTTAGTCTCCAACTCAATCGAAATGGCCAGGTGGGGTGCCTCCGAATTCAAACCAGCTGTTGCAAAGGACTGTTGACGCGGTCTACACCGGATGGTACTAGTCTATGCTTTTTACTTAGACCGAATCATACGATCCATGTACTTTTCCAACGGTCACGGAACACATATATCACTGTACTTTGGTCCTGATGTGCTTTTTACTTAGACCGAATCATACGGTCCATATACTTTTCTAATAGTCACGGAACATATACGTCACTGTACTTTGGTCTGATGTTTAGGACGGTCTGTTAGACCATACCACACAGTCCATTGGCCACTTGAGGTTTCTTCAAGGTACTCAGCCTCGGGATACTTGGTATGTTTGCTCGACAGTCTCTGAGACCGTACCATACGGTCCATTATAATCCTCCATGGTGTAACACCCTAATTTTACTTCCAGCATTTTATAATAAATTTAATATGCTTTATTTGATTTCTAGGGTTTTTCCATGTTTAGCTTTGCATTTAATGATTTATTTTATTCAACAATTAATTAAAATTTCCTTAGGGCTACCATGTTTCATTCTGGTGCATAGTTTCTTCTCTTGAGTGCTCTAAGGACAGAAATTCAAATTTATTTGAATTTGACGGTTTGATTTTGAATTTCAAATAGAAATGAGGGAAATAGAAAAGAAAAGGAAAAGAAAATGGCCACCCAGCCCATCCCCTCGGCCCGCTCGCGGCCAACCCTAGGCCGAGCAAGCCAGCCAGGCCGGCCCAACCAGCCCCGCGACCCCTTCTCTCTCTGACTGGTGGGCCGCCGCGTCAGTGCTACTGCCAAGCGGGCCCCACCTGTCATCCCCAACCTCTCTCTCGCTCTCGCCGGTGGACCGCGTCCCACCCCACCTGCTCCGAACTTCCCCCCTGCCCGTGGCCCCGCGCCCGCGCTCAAGCCCGCCTCGACAGCGCCCCGCTTCCATCCAGCTCGTGCGCGACACGGATTCGACGCCGGCACGAGTCCAAGGCGGCGCGGACTCTAGTCCGGATAGGCTCGCACCGCCACCTCCTGCCGCAAGCTTCGGAGGTCGTTCCGCGCCGTCGCCCTAGCCCCTGCCCCTATAAATAGGTCCCCAAGCTCTGCCGCCTCCCCATATACGCGTTAGAGCTCTCAGCCCAAGCGCTAGCGCCCGCACGCCGTCGAATTCCGTCACCGAAGCCGCACGGTAAGCGCCGCCGCCGCCACGCAATTCATCGCAGTCGGTACCCTTCCGGCCTCCGTGACGCCATATTCGTGTTCGCAGTTCCATCCCGGAGCTCTCCCGCCGGTTCGCGACGCTCGGAGCCACCCCCATCGTGCCGTCCCGCGAGCACAGAGAACACCGCCGCCCGCTCCGTCGCCGACATCCCTCTCCTGGTCGCGTTCCGCCGCCACCAGCCCCACGGTGAGAATCGCCGTGCTCCCCTCGCTCTCCCCGGCCAGACCCCGTCCCGAGCCGCGCCTCCGTTCGCGGAGACCGCGCGCGCTCCGGCGACGCGCCGCCGTCCCGGTTGGTCGCCGCCGGCGATCCCCGCCCCTTTAATCCCTGACCGCCAGATCGGATCTGGACGCACCAGATTAAAAGGGACCCCGATCCAATCTCAGTCGCCAGATCTAGATCCGACGGCCATCCTACAGTGGCGACCGGTCAATACCGGTTAGCGCCGGTCAGACCTAGCCTTTTTGCTAAAGAGCCCCTCCCTTTTTCAGAAACCAACCCGCAGTACAACCTAGTACAGAAATAATTAGATCTAGGTCCTTTTTTTACATTTTAGCCCTCATCCTTTTTGATAATAGAACCTGCAGTCCCAGGGTTGCTGGTTTTGCCTGTAGGTCCTTCGGAAGTTTGCTTAATTGCGTATAGGTCCTCAGTTTAGTTAAGAGAGCCACTGATCTAAGTTTTTGTTCACAGTTATGCCCCTAGAACCTTGTTTTATGCATAACTTTCACGTTTTAGCTCCGATTTAAGCGGTTCTTGCACTCATGTGATCATAGCAGTATGTAGATCAGTTTTATACCAGTTTTGAGCTCTGTTTTTATGTAATGGTGTACTGTTGCTTATCTTTTGAGATTGCTTGCATGTATGTGTGTGCGTGAATGCTGGTATGGTGCTATGATTGTGAGTAGACATTGAGCAGTCCGAGGAGTTTGCAGATCCACCTCCTGAGTCTTTTAAGCAACACCAGGAAAACCCTAAGAAAGGCTAAGTATAACATGGACAACACCCAATAACCCTTAACTTTTTGCATGTGCATTTAATTTGATGTACCTGTAAGGTTATACCTAGCTGCTTTTACCCTTATAGTACCTTTTGGGATGCATTGGGTTAAGTTGTGCTAGGTACAGCGCTAATTTCAAATACCCTCGGTAATTAATTCTGATTAATGATTCTATGAGATTTATATCTTCTTAAAACTTGCTTTTTAGCAACATGGTTTAGGGAACCTGAGCATTGTGCTCGTGTGCTTTTGCGGTTCTCTCCGTAAGGACCTGTTCATAAAGTGACAACCTGGGACAACCGTGCTACCACAAGATTGGGATGGGGCGGTCTTAGCTGAGTAATTGGGTCATTTTGGTCGGGAATAATTTACTTGCGGGGCATAAGGGGGGTGAGCTTCTGTGGTCGCTGCACTGCCTTAGGTTGAGTGTGCTTTACGTGATGTATGTGCTTCTCCCTTTGTGAGGTGGACACCAACGTTGCGAAACCTATCCCTAGCGGTTACTTCTTACCAACGTGATCTTTGGAAAAGCTTCGTAGTGGGCTTGCTAGTCATCTCACCTAAGGTGTGTGATGAACCCCTAGCGAAGCTCACGACTTGTGGGTAAAGATATGCAACCTCTCGAGAGTGTAAAACTGATATGTCAGCCGTGCTCACGGTTATGAGCGGCCCGGATCCTCCTTTTGATTAGCGGTTACTTTGGTTTTGGTTATGAACTTGGCTATAATTAATTAATTATGTTTATTTACCTGTACTTCAGCTTGGGGACAATGGTTCTTTTATTTTAATATTAGTAATTAGGTGATAATAACAATGTTCCATTAAAAAGCTCACGCAGTCGTGTCAGCTAAACATAGAGCCTCATAGTTTGTGTTATGCTTGTTGAGTACGAGTTTTCTGTACTCACGCTTGTTCCTTTACTTTTGTCCTTGTTGGTGGGAAAATTCCAACCGCTGCTCAGTTGATGGAGGTGTTGAAGACTTATGTGCAAGATTACGATGAATACTAGGCGTTTTGTTCACCGGCCGATGTCCCTGTGGCGGCTCTAGTTATCTTTTATGCTTCCGCTATGTTATGACTCTGAGTTAAGACCTATGTCTCTATGAAATAATAATGTGAAGTTATGTACGCTTTATTCTTTTGGCATGTGTCTGTGGTACCTTCTGTAATTTGTCATATATATGCGAGGCTTGATCCTGGCGCATATGTATCGTGCACGGTTTTGTCGTTGGGAACCGGGCATGACAAATGGCTTCAATCTTCACACCCTTGGCCAATTTTGTCCGACCTATGGTCCAATATTTTAGACCATACTATACGGTCCATGTAACTTGGTCGCTTCCACTGCTCCACTGCCGAAGTTGTCCAGTCCGTTGTATTCTTGGGGGATCGGACCGTCCGGTCTTCACATCTTCCAAGTCCTTCAAATCTTCACTGCCTTGGCCAGAATGGTCTGATGGTTCGGATGGTCTACAAGACCGTACCATCTGGTCCATTATACTTGATCGCTTCAGCTTCTCAGCCCCTTTGGAAAACTTGGCCCGACCTAAATTCCAGTCTCACAGACCGTACTATACATTCCTCACAATCCTGTGAGCTTTCAGGGCGCTGCCCTAAGACCCATGAGGGGTGGCTCCCCCTCGACCCCCGTCCATTAACCGAGTAGCAAAATCCCCGTTGGGGCGGCCCTTCAGGTTCCTTTGGTTTTTCTTCTTCTTCATTCCTTTGACCTAAACACCTGACAACGTGCATCTAGACAAGTTCATTACTCCAAGTATTGGTTCTCAATCAATCACCAAAACACAACCACAGAAATATGGCACATGAGGCCATTTTTGTTACACCATGAGGACATAGCTCATGGCTTGTAGTCATGTGAGACCCTCCTAGGTGTGTAGTGGCTATCACCTTATTTGTGAAGGAGAGGGAGGCCCTTGGTGTTTTGGTCAACGCTCACCTTATTAGTAGTGGAAACAACATGGCGAGCATCCTGAGAAAGGCTTTTGGAAGTCCCCTCTTGTGAGTAGAGAAGAATATGTGGCTATCCGAAGTCACTCTACAAGGAGCTTGACCTTTGCGAGGACTCACCTTGCTGACCTTGATCCTTATGCGGATCAAGGATTTAATCCTTGTGCAGACTAAGCGAGAGCAAGGCGTTGTGTGAGGCTTCAAGCCTCCAACAAAGAGTTGGGAGAAGTCCTGCATGCCTTCTTCATACCTCAACAAAAGATATCTATAACTCAATCTTGCCACCCTCATCACCACCATCATCAGGAGTGAACATACAGACCTTGAGCCAATGTCCTAAGAGGGGGGTGAATTAGTTTTCTAAAATATATAGGTCTCTAAAAACAACTTATCAAAATCTATGCAAGATAAAATAAGTATGTGCACTAAGGTTTTGCTAAGTGTTCTAACCCTACCAGAAAAGGTGCATCCAATTCTTCCATGCGGTTGCTCGTTCACTTCTCTCCTGCTTTTGTCCGATGGTTGACCACCGAATCGTCTGATGCTGAGACACTGGACCGTCCAATGCATGAACTACATCAAGTCTTGATCTTCACATTGCGGCCTTCTTCATGTCAACGGACCATCCAGTGAGCCAGACCATCCGGTGCCCAAAAATTCTGTCCCGCTGTACGGTCAGTGGGATCGCCGAATCAGGGCACCATGGCTCCATTCGTTGATGTCTTGGGTCTTCTCTTGTGTTCTTTAATTACTACTTTGAGTAGTTTGTCCCCCAAGTCTATCTCTTACATCCATGGAACTTAAACAAATATACTTACATACATTAGTCCCAAATTGGTCTATGTTATCACTCAACCACTAAAATCATAATAAGCACACTAAACACAAGGCTTGGAGCCTATTTTCCTAGTAGGGAGTTTGCATTCTCTACCTCACCCTCTAGCATTTGTACTTTACATTCTTCAGAAAAAAAGTTTCATGTCACCACCTCACTACAACAAATCTTGTAATCCGTGACGCTTTCTTGGTGACATATTTAGACAACATACTAATATACTAACATATGTGACAACCACATATTTTTTGTCATGGATTCATAGAATCATAATACGAAGCCCACTAGGTGGTGACATTCCACCAAAACATCACGGTCTTATGGATATGAGGATGCCGCAGATTTGCCCTTGTTTCCTTGATGCTATGGTGATGAATAAAAATCGGTCACAATTTATGGAATACAGAACATTATTATAAAACATCACGAATTAGCCCACGGTACATGATGATATGAGCACAAATAAAAGAAAGCCGCCAAAATACTAAAATAATTAGGATGTTTATTAGTCTAGGTAATACAGCAAGTTTATTATTGTACGTAGTTCGATCATAATTTCCAGGCACCCATGCATTATTCTTAGGATTTAACTATATTATTAGTGCTCTTATACTTAAAAATTAACAATATATAAATAGCCTAAAAATGATGAGATTTAGCAGAGCGGCAATACATATCCTCTTAAAAAACTATGGGGTATGAAAATCTATTGGATGCCGACCTTTCTTTCATATGGTCTCCACTCGCAACTTAATTGTTGACATAATATCTCCAAAAATTTAACCATGCACTCACAACAGTACTTAACTCAAAAGGTATACTGAAATTAGAAATTAATAGAGAAGTAATCAAATCGCAAAACTCATTTTTTTGCTTGCTTGGCGCATCGAGCGGTCAGCCCACTATGCTCCCACAGTTCAATGAAAATGGATGGAGTGGAGATCAGCCTGCTGACCCATACATTCACCAGCATGGCTAGGCCAAACCCTAGCCCCAAAGTTCCCTCAAGCTATTGTTCTCACATATCTTTCGAATTTTGATGTTGGGAAATGACCACAACAACCCCCATGCTGAGCTGAACCACATGTCTAGAAAGTTTGTTTTCTACCTTCGATGAGCTATTGGATGGGTATAGAACATGGTCCCTAACTGATTTTTTTCTAAATCATTTTGTTCTAAATCATTTTGTATGATTGCTTGCATAGATTCTCTCAAAGCTAGCACCGTCCATTCTTGAAGTAAATACTCTTATGCTAGTCTTGCAGAGCAAAATGTTTACACTGTTTTTTACCATTTTTTGTTCTATGATTCTATCCATGCAGCAGAGGCAGAGTCATACAATTTATATGCAATAACATATATGTAAGTGCAGCAAGCCTCTTTAGTGGTTTTGGTGTATTGTGTAACGATACGATTAAAGGTCTAACTACTTTGTGAAGTCACTTCACAGGTTTTCACAGGTTAATTCATAATGTCAAAGTGTAAAAGAGTAAACTTTAATATACATATCTCATGATCAAGCATGAATACTCTCATATGTTGGGCGTCAAGCATATTGAATGAATATTATGCTTATGACATGATTGATGAATTATTATTGAATATCTACTGCCTAATGAGGATAATTGGTCATGGATCACATAACTTATTTGGATTTACTCTTGGATCACCTAAATGACCATTATATTTGTTATAGTCTCTCACGATGGCTTGGTTACTTGTATTGTTGATCATCTTATTGTGTCATTGTGAAGAGCAGCCATCTCTAATGGATTGCATTGCCTAAGTGCGGGATTTCACTGGTTTTCTAATATTGATGCACCTTGAGGCACTTGGCTTTCATATTGAGAAAAGTGACTTGAATTCTATCTCTTCCATTTGGACGTCACTACTTAAATTGGATTTCTCATGTATAACATGTGGCTGATCAAGAAGACACACCATTGCATAGTAAAGCCAATTATGATCAAGATCAAGTATATTGAATGGATAATGAGCAGATGTGCTTCATCTACCTATTGAAGAGGTTTTCTAAATTGAAGTCCAACTATCCAGCTCAAAGAGGATTGCTCGCAAAGGAAGAAGCTCAGCTTGGCTATCCCTCTCTATTGATATATTTCAAGACGGCATTATTCGTCATGTTGAGACTCAAGTGGATTTCATCTAGATTTATATTTATCTTGAGTATAGGTATGTCGTACTATCAAGAGGGAAGCAAAGCTCAGAAGTCAGTAGTCAACATGTGCTCATAGCTAGTTTCAGAGAGTACCGAGCCATTGCATCGCTTGTAGTGCATATGGCATTGAGTGTGGCAAATCCCTTGTGAAAATTGCCCGAGCCTTATTGTGAGAGCTCTCTGAATCTTTTCTTGTGCTTTTATCTCTGAGTTAGGTGTATCTCTAATGGAGATAACACCTACACATTTCTTATCTAGTGACCAAGGCTCAATGCCTTAGCCATCTGGTCAGGGAACCCCTCACCGGACTATCCGGTGAGCTCTACCGGACTGTCCGGTAGAGGGGGTTTGAATCCCAACGGCTAGTCAGCCTCTACCGGACTGTCTGATGCCTGACATAGGCCAACGGCTAGTTTTGTGAGGGTGGGTATATATACTCCCACTCACTTCTGGTTAGGGTTGCTGCTTCCCTCCATGTCCATATTCATCTAGAGGCTCTAAGAAACACTCCCCAACACTCTCTTTGTGAGATTCAGCTAAACAAGTGAGATTCTTGAGTTGGGAGAGGATTTGTGAGATTGTGTGAGCTATATTGTGAGCACCTAGCTTCTAAGCACAGTTGGTAAGCATTTCTGGGAAGCGCTTTTGTTACTCTTAGAGGTCCCACCAAGACGGCGAGAGCAACCCGAAGGGCACCCGGCTTGTGGGTGATTACCCCCGCTCTTCGGAGCATTTGTAGTGAGCACCTTCATAGCCTTGGTGGTTGTGAAGGGGAGACCTGTGAGTTGAAAAAGATTCAAACTCTTGGTGGGCTCATCAACGAGGACGTACAGACACTTGCGGGTGTGCCCGAACATCGGGAATAAAATCTCTTGTCGTGTGTGCTGTGCCCTGCTGGGAGATCCAAGATTTGTGCTTGTGGTTGATTTATTTACTTGCTTTATATTATTGCTTCCGCTATCATTATTATTCGTGTGCAAGTTCTCTTTGTGAGTGCAGGGATTAAGTATTGCCGAGCTCAACATTTCCATAGAAACATTCTATACAACTCCACAGTAGCCCAATAAGTATTCTCTCGTATATTTACATTTGTAGGGCTTAGTCTCAGTGTGACACCGGACTATCCGGTGAGGAATTACCGGACTATCCGGTTCTACCGGACTGTCCAGTAGATAGTACCGGACTATCCGGTGTTGGGACTGACAGTGTATTTTTAAGTGGTGTAAATTTTCAGTTACGCCTATTCACCCCCATCTAGGCGACATCAAGGTCCTTTCAATATAGTTGCTAATCACTATGAAATCTTTACATGCCTACATGTTGACCGATTGATAGTTGTTTAGTCTCCTGTTAGTAGTTTGGCGGAGGCAGCTTATTTATAGGCAGCGTGACAACCTTCCATCTGTGTGTTGTTTTATCTTGTGCATTCGGAGATTAGTTTGATCATTCTCATAGTAGTACCACAAGGTGGTGTCAAATAATTTGGTTCAATACTTTTATTTAATGACTATCAAAATTATCTATGAGAAAGAAATGTGACTGAAATATAGCTTACTATTTCCTTCGATATTTTGTTTGCCTCACATGATATATAGTTTTGGCTCGAGAAATTATGGTTTAGTTCCTACATGTTTTGCATGATATCTAGCTTAGGTAGAGAAATATATCGATATATTTATTATTTTGGTTCAACAGTAAATATGAATATTCCTAATTTGTCTCCACAGGAGAAAGTGAGAAGGAAAAAGAAGCAAGGAGAAAGTGAGAAGGAAAGACAAGCAACATTAGCAGAATAGTTAAGCATCTCACTTCATGTAGATGTATCACGGCAAAGACAATCTTGCGAATTCTTTCCTCTTGTATGTACAGTAGCCCCATAACATTTGCATGTTCTGACTCAATGCAACAAATGGAGAATCTCTGTATTTGATGACTCTAGTCAGTGATGGTAGATGAACATGAAGTGCATATATGTGTATGAATGAAGATTTTTGTATTTTGCTGAAAATTAGGCTTCAAATTGTATATATCTGAAATGGACCTATGAAAGTTCGTGGAGGTGACGTAGATTTTTCTCTAAAAATAATATGGGACTAGGCAAAATGGACCTAGGACAGTGGGTGACGTTTATTTTCGTCACTAACTCGGGGCTTGGGTTGGGCTGCGATGGTCTCAAGATGTTTTATGATGCCTAAGGAACATCATGGATCGTATCAATCTGTGACTATTTTGTGGAAATGTCATGCAAGTTAATGTATAACACTCAATACATGACCAAATTTATGATGGTTTTCAATCAATTTTGTGACGAAATGTGTACGTCACATATTACAAGGTTTCTTGTATTGTCATCATCATCACCGTCATCGAAAGTTCGTGCCCTCTACCTCACTCTCTAGGTTCCATACTTTACATTGTTCACAAACACAATCATTTGTTTTACATTCCTAATGTAGCTTGATAAACTTTAGGATTGGAATTTAGATTGCATGTCTTTTTTGGTAGAGTTAGGAACACTTAGCATAACCATAGTGCATATACTTGACATCTTACATAGGCCTTGTTTAGGTGCAACTGTGATCTTAGAATTTTTTAGAAATCATAATTTAAACTGCTCTTAGGACGTCTCCTAGATATGTGTTACTTTCACTATGACGTTTTTTGTTGCCTTCATCATCAAAAGTGTTTCAAGATGGAAGATAACGGCAAATGTGTTTCCATCAAAAGAACCTCATAAATCACATGCAATGAAAATTATTGCTTGATTCACGACATAGCTGAATCATCATAGAAAGCCAATTTTTTTGTAGTGATATAGATGTATTTTCAGTTATTTAAATTTTTATATAATAGCATAGGTTGCTACTTGATCATAGATTTCAATGATTTAGGTTATCTTTAGTATAACATCATAGGTAGGTAATTTTTATATAATTTTAATGGCTTACGTTTATATCATATATCGTAATAGTAATGGTAGATAATTTAGATATAATAGGGGTTATTTAATATTACCTAGCACACTAACAAAGATGGGTAATTTTGATATACATTAGGTGTTATTTCATAATTTGTTTGATGGTAGAGTGGTTACTTAAGATTTTTAGGCATCATTTTTTATATAAATTGAGGGGTTTGTTGAGATTATCTATATATCACAATAACAAATATAAGTAATTTACATGTAAATTTAGGGCGACATTCATATTTATTTTCATAATAGCAGTGTGGGCGGGGACGGATCCAATGGATAAGTCAAGGTAGGCCCATGACTACCCTGGATTTTGGCCCAACTCCAATGTATTCTTCAAGGCCCACAACAATTCAGCACAATAGGAGTAACCCTAGGAAGCAAAGGCAGCACTTAGCCCAACGCCCCAACAGCCCCTCCGCTCGGCCTCTCCGTCCACTTGGCCGCAACCTCCAGGCTCCGGATCAGGCCGACCTGACGCGACTCTGGTGTCCTCCGGCTCCGGCGCTCCGCCCCCGCCGGCCACCGCATGCCTGCGCCATGCTTCGGCCTCTGCCCTCCGGCCTCCCAGCCTACGCCTGTCAGCTGCCGCGCGGCCTGCCTCCCTACCGTCGGTGTGGCGCCATGGCCCGTGCCCCTGCCGTGGCGGCGCCGCCGCCCCACGCCCCACGCCCTACGCCCCCACCTTCCCTCCTGGCTGCCTAGCTGGTGAGCGTGGCAGCGGCGCAGGCGTGCAGCGCGCACACAATAGTCAGCCAGAGAGCCACCGTCTCTGGCGTCTCTCGGCCGGTCTCCGTCCCAGGCAGAATTTGTAATTCATAATTTTCTCAATTTATAATAGCACTAAGAATCATTTGAGGAATCATATGGTGACAAGTTATTGAATGATTGTTTGGTCATTTTTATTGAGCGTGAAATCTTCTCCAATGTGAGTGAGGATGACATAGTTGACCTCTTTATGGCTATGAAAAAGTGTAAAAGAAAAGCCGTAGAGTAGTATAGTATTGTAATAATCTATTTATGTATGACATTGTCTATGTTTGAACCTTTAAGATTGTAATTTATGCAAGTTTCGAACTTTTTTGTTGGATTGATCGAATTATCAGATGTTTGGAATCATTTACCAAATTGTCTATTGGTTTTATCGAAATTTTTTTACCGAATTTCATGTTGAATTTTTTTCACGACTACCTAAGTTCAAATCTTAACTCCGCCACTGAGCGTGGGCAGTTCAGGTGTACTTTTAGTGGGTTATTTTATATTATTTTCATAATGATAAAGGTAGGTAACTATTTATAAAACAAAATAGCTCTGATCAGTTGCCAAAATTTAAGTCTATGAATTGATGGTCAAACGTTTGTGGTTATTATGAGAATCTATAGGATTAACTTTCCCTAGAATGTTCCATGAAGACTAATGTGAACGCTGTAAAACAAATGCCTTCAATTAATAATAGTAAGATAGAAAGTCAAGGCTGATTCTTCTTAATGCTACAGTTACATTTGCATCTCTCACTAGAAGTTCGTTGGGAAAAGGAAACCATCTTCAGTTCTATACAATATAATCTCTCATTTATATATGCTTCTTCTAGCAATCAGCAATGTACATGCACTGAACTTGTTCTAGCTTCTACTCTGCTTGCCGCTTCCTGAGTGCAAACTTTTGAAATCACGGAAACTCCTCTGAAGCAACCAAAATGGCATGTATCTTTTGAACGGCGTTATTACCCATGTATCAAAAAGTGGTGCGGAAATATACGGTTTGTTGCAAGGAATTTTCATTCACTATTTCACATACATCAACGGCCAATTTGTCTAGATGCAACCCCTACTCAGATGTTCTTACGTACTGCCTAAGTGTTAGTGTTTGACAATTAATTGCTCCTGGCAGTTCAGGTACACGTGGCCAGGAAGAACCCGCCCTTTGCTTATGAAGCTGGAGAATCATATTGCTTGTTTCGCCATTAAAGTTTAGTTTCAGGGCCATACCTCTATTCTGAAAAATGTGTAAATGGGGAAATTGTTCAGTAACATTGAATCTAATCTTGTGTGGAGCTGATAAGGCCGTCAGAGCACTGTTACTTCAGCAACACAAATACACCATGAATGTTTATCTTGTACTATTATGATGACATAATTTATTCTTTCCAAGATCGCCCATATCCAGTATATTGAGGGATACTGTTTATTTCTGATCCATCAGTTGTCTAGTCGATCATTGGTATGAGTTGCAATTCAGCTAGCTATTGACTAATGATTGGTTACCAAGTTTAAGGCTTCGAGGGGTCAGAAATATATCAATATATCTAATTGAGGCGTTTTATGGTGGTTCAAAAAGTACCCACCGGTATGGGGAGTTAGCTCTCTTATATTGATTATTTAGTGGCGGTTACCGATAAAGACTTTTCTAGTATCAGTTCCACCTATTTAGTACTTTGTACTTTGTAGTACCTTTTCGTTGGTATGATGTATTTTTAAATTGTTGAATCTCGCTTGATGAACAACTCTCATTTTTTTCCAACCAATGTAAAACTTGTATTTCTCCTTAGCAATGCAAGGTGTACTGATGCTTCCATGAGTTGATTTTAAACAATCTACAAGGTTCATGAATATAATGTAAAAATAGAAACTTTGATGTTTCAAAACCAAGTATTTCAATATATTTAACTATTAATTCAATAATGTAGGCATTTTTTCTATAAGGGGGTGTTTTGGATCCGGGGCTAAACTTTAGCTCATGCCGCATCGGATGTTTCGATGCTATTTAGAAGTATTAAATATGGTCTAATTATAAAACTAATTACACAGCCGAGGACTAAATGATGAGACGAATTTATTAAGCCTAATTAATCCATGATTAATGAATGGTTACTGTAGCATCACATTTGTTAATTATAAATTAATTAGGCTTAATAAATTCGTCTCGCCGTTTAGTCCTCGTTTGTGTAATTAGTTTTATAATTAGACTATATTTAATACTTCTAATTAGCGTCAAATATCCGATGTGACGGGGGGCTAAAATTTAGCATGTGGATCGAAACACCCCCTAAATTTGATTAAAATTGGAGACATTTGACTTCAGACAAAACTAAAATGACGTAATTTTGTAACACAAAGAATATCCTCTATCTTTTTTAGATGCATCATGCATCTTGTAAAACAAAACCATGTTGTTTATAAATAAATATGTAGGTACCTGTACTTAAAAATTATAGCAATAATTTCCTTGACCCACTTCAATTTAAGTGCATATTAGAGTCTTTGCCATTTGTTCATTATGTTTTGTTCCAATAGTCCTCATCTTTCTTAACTCTGTATTCATCCGCAAACCCAAAAGTGACCTAAGCTAGCTTCCTACGTTCCTAGTACTTTCACCCACGCTCGGCACCATTGATGATAAGTCATCTCGAGATTAGACCTTTTCTCGGACGAATTAAACAACCTACATACATGCATGCATCTGAGTTAGTTTTGTTCCATGCTTGGGTGGTGGCCAGCTGTCCTCTTTACTTCGTCCTCATCTACACTGTAATTCTCTAGTAGAAGTGATGGCTGGCCTCTCTCATGGCATCAGAAGTTCTTTTCCGTGCCCAACGCAATTACCCAATAGAATATCGGTATAGTGAGGTTCTGTGTCAAGGGGGTGCCCCCTAGTCCACGAACAAGCTTCTTGCATGTGGGGGTATGAATGATGGTCTTGTGATATGATATCTTCCATGTATTTCTCCCTCTCCACTGTCTGCTGATCTACCTCTATATAAAGGCCTCTTCATCTTTCTTCCCCAACACATAGCTAGGGCGTCCAAATCCTCACAAAATCACCAACCTTTGTGAGAACCAAACCATAGTTTGGTCTCAATACTCTGGTCACACCGATATTTTTGTAGCTATCAGCTACCATGAAGGTTGGAAGCCACCAGGTGAAGCAGATGGGGAGGCTGAACAAGTCCCTCAAGGAGAAGAGGGCCAAGCTCTATATCATCCGCCGCTGCGTTGTCATGCTTCTCCGCTGGAGTGATTGATCGATCTGCCATGTATTTTACATGGCAGATCGATAGATCTACCCGTTGTTTCAGTCCATTGGCCCCTCTGGTTTTTGGATCTTTTTTAGCCCGGCCATTTCGGAAGGGCTTCAGATTCCAGCAGCATGGTTGCTGTTTTACATGCATACATGTTCATGTATGTAATGCTTCCATGCTAGCATTTTAGGAGGGACCGGTTGATTGATATTTTCCTTCACAGCTGTTTTTTCCCTGTGCCTCTTTCCTAGCTAGAGGCAAAGTGTGTCAGGATGCATTGGACTGCAAGGTTTATAGCATTTCTTGCCAACAAATGGAGAAGGTTCTGTCGTACTGCTGCAAGACATGAATTTCCATTGGCTGATTGTTCAAAAAATCACTTGGTCAGTCTGATTAAGATAAGAAGAGGAGTCAAGACGATTACATGAAAGCTCTCATGGATCCAATAAGATGTTGTCGTCATGTTTTACAAGTGTGGAAGAGGCAGAAAAGAAAAAATATGGTGCAAAACCTTGTTTTGGTCTTGACCATATACATTTTTCCTCGACCTTTTGTTGCTGCACTGAAGGTGCTCATTTTTCGTTCTTGCATGGTGGGGTTGTACTGAAGCGATCAGCCAAAACTGCTCTGAAGTGATGCAGTTTAGAGTGGAGGGGTCACTGATATATTGACCATCCACTTCTAATCTAAATAAGGCTGAAATGTATTAGAAATGATAACCAAATGCTATATGAGATCTCTGTTTCCAGAAATATGTCTCTCGATGCTTATAATAATTACCAAGCAAAAATATAGTTTCTTACAGATACTTCAAGACGTACATCCTCGAGTTCTCAATCTATTTTTCTCCAATTTAATATGATCACGAGCCCTGAATACAGAACTTCAGCAAGAGAACATTAACGTAGCAAGTATCGATCATAGAAGTCAGAACAGTACCTTAAAAAAAAACTAGTCCTTGGAGAAAGAAACCTAGGCATCCTCAAAAGGAAAGCAACCAAGGCAACTTAGAAAAAAGTACCTCATGTAGTACGTGTCATTTAGGCGCACCAGGGACGTATTACTATATACATTATACATGCGTGGAAACAAAGACAATAAATACATCGATCATTCATCAATAATAACCATACACACTGTACTTTTACGTGAATATGAAGCCATGTAAATCAACTTATTTTATATATTTATATATATTATACGATCACAGTCAAAGTGGAGATGCATCCCCAACCTTTCCGTGTGATATTGGCTAGGAGCCTAGGACGTTAAACTAATATTACCCCTGACATTGTGTCTGGTGATTCGAGCTTGCGTTGCTAGCTTCTGCACAAAATTAAAACAGCATGTCGGCGGGCTACCATGGAGTCACGTGATATTTGTCTAATCATCAGTCAAATTGTTTTTTCATATATTTTGTATCTGTTTTACTAAATTATTACATATATATACAAAAATTATTATAAATTGTTGCACCGTAATTTTTTTATTATAGTGAAATAGTGGCTGCAAAAATAAATTAAAGTTTTTCATATGAACTCACATGAAAATAAACTTTATATAAAAATTATGGGGCTCAATGAGGTTTAAAACTTTATTGGAATAAAAGCTTTACTGTTTACCTGCCTAAATATTTGTTACAAGTTCTCAAAATTTAAATTTTGATTCTTTAAAAACAATTTCAGATGCAGCATTAATTATTTTATGCTATACGGCTGATCTACAAGTTTGTAGTTAACAACTTTTTCAATTGAGTTTGTATTGGCCCAAATATTTTTTTTTCAACTTTTAAGTTTGATTATTTAGACGACATTGGATGGAGGTATGTTCCTTACCAATGTTTTAGTGCTCCATGAGATTTTAACACTTCGTAGTCAAATCTATTTTCATGTGAGACTATTTGGGTGCCTAAATGTTTAATATAAGATTTGAAAAGGTTAACATATATAGAAGAGCAACGTGGTGTGGTGGTCGTAAAGGATGGGTCGCGCGAAGTTTAAGGTTTCATGTTTGATAACCTAGAAAAACCCGTGCACTTATTTCGTTAGAAATACTGTGTGACGTATGTTTGGTAACTACTTGGTAAGGAAAACTGTTTTTGCTGCCATTATATATCTATATTTTCTTGGGAATCACTTTTGTAGAGACTATATAACTTGACTATTTAAGCGAAGAATAAGCAATGAAAACTTCTGTTACTACCGGCCGGTTGCTAATTCAGTAGTGATATGCGCGTCTATCGCTGCATTTGTTCACAGTCGATCCTTAAAAAAGGAGCAGTGAGCCTGCGATAGGTTTCTGAACCTACAGTACTTGTACTAGCAAGTACTGCAGTAATACAAGCCACTTGGTGCGGAACCATACGTGAAGCCATGAGGCAATAACAAGGTTGTTCACGTTCGTGGAACTCTATATCTCTAATCTAAAAAGAATATTCCGTCTATTTATCACGATATTGAAATATAATCAACAATCTTCCACGCACATATGACTGTATACCTCCCACTCCATATCAACTACTACGATATTTTAATATTTTACCCGCTTCCCCCTCCACCCTCTCCACTTCACACACCGCCACCGCCTCCTTCCCCCGCACCTCCTCTCCTCCTGCACCGGCTGTCTCCCCACGCCGTGTAACGCTCTAAAATTCAGCACCCGCAATTTTCCTCTAATCTCTACTTAATTCAAATCAAACTTTCAAAAACCTTGTATGTTGCTTATTTGTTTTGAGTATGTTAATATAAGCTTAAAAAATTCTAAATATCGCAAATACTCTCCATCAAAATTTTTTCCAAAATTCTTTTCTAAAAATTCAATTCCAAAATCTTCACGCCATTTGGACCCTTCGTCTCCGCAACACGTCATCGGCCTTCTCCTCCACCGGCTATAAATTCTCCACCCCATGCCTCCATCCACACCAAGCTCACTACCGCCACGACTAGTCCTCGGATCTCCCGAGCGTTGCCCACCGCGGACACCTCCTCCCTGCCTTCCCCCTCCTGTGCACGCGAAGCTCTCTTCTCCTCCTTCGTGTTCACCACCATAGCCACCAAAGTCCTTGCCTACCAGCTGCCATAGCTCGATTGCTCCGACCGTGAGCACCTCGCCACCTCCCTCCACCGTCCCCCAAGCCGCGCCTCCCTTCTCCATGCCTGTATCGACCTCCCCACGAGCTCCTAGGTCGCCACCAATGGCTGCCGATGGCGAGCACCTCCGCGTCGACCACCTCCACCACGCTGACAACCACCAGAGCTGAACCCCGGTGAGCCCCTGTCCCATTGCTCGCGGCGGCGCGAGGCAAGCAACCGAGTAGAGGCGCTGCTCGGGCATGCTCGTGCCTCTCCGCCTGTTATAACAGCCCCCTCTGCTGGGAATGACAGGTAAACCCACCCATTATTTTTTCCACACTAATCACCAGCCACCGGTGATCAGCTCATCACTAATCACGTGTCATTTGAGCTAGCAGGTCCAATCTTGTACCATTCTTTTCTTCTATTCATTTATTTTCTAATTAATCTCTCGACTATACGAGCTCCGATTACATCGATTCTTCTTTCTAAATTCATCAAAAATCAATATCTACTATCCACATTAATTTCATGATTTTAACAGCTTCCAGAGCAGCCTAACAAGCCGGTGCCACATTCGACACCGTAGGCATAGACCGTTGACACCAGCCTGAAACTCTGCTCGCAAGCAGTTTAGAAATATTTTCTGTTCCTCCAGAATCCAAAAATACGATTTTATTCTCCCGTTTCCAAATATTCGGATTTAGAATATTTGAGGAATATTCTTTTTTTCTTTTCTTTTTCCGAATATACAAGATTTATATTTTCTCCGTTCCAACTCCGATTTGGATGATTCTTTCGCCTAAATTCATCTAAAATCAAGCTCTACCTACTTATACACTCCACATAATCTTTTGTCCTGACCGGAAGCCGCCGTCATGCCACCATGACGCCGTCCTACGCCCAGTCAGTGCTTTACACCGGTCCCATAATTTTTACGTGACCGGTGATTGATGCCATTATCTACCTACTCCACATAAATTCACAAGGTTTCTGCCTTGGTCTTCCTAAGCCTTGATTTCAGAGGATGACGACACCGAAAATCATTTGAAAATCATCGCTCGTTCCGTCATTCCACAAAAGACCTTTCCCTTCCACCGTCACCATGCAGCCACCATCTCGCAAATTTCGTTTCTGCCTTGGCCGTCCAGGCCCACTGCCCTGGTGTTTCCGCAATAACCGTTACCTTGCACGCCAGCGTAGCCGTCAATACACTCAACCCCAACCAACACCCCTGGTAAGCTCCAGCATCCAGATAACACTAGACCCCTACCATTTCCACCATATAACTAAGATCAATGTTGAGCTCATGTTATGCTTTGTTGTGTGTATGCTTTTCCTTGTTTGTGTACATAGATTATACTGAAGAGTCCGTATGGCCTGCACCTCGCGACATACTACGCGGTCTACGCCCAATACGTCCAGCAACTGTTATATCAACCGACTCAACAAAGTGAAAGGCAGCCCACTGGAATCCTCACTTGATGCATAAATTTCTTATGTTTTGCAAACACAACCCTTGGTCTGTTAATCACATAAAAACTTGCATGTTTTGCTTGCTAAGGTAACCAGCAAAATATACAGTCACCTAAACCTATTTTAGATATAGCACGCATAGGTGGAATCTCTCATTTAATTATCTATCATAATCTTGATGTTATTGAAGTGGAATATGATGGGTATGGGAGAGTTGATGTGTGATGTGGTTTTAAAATAAAATGGGAAAGAACCCCGGCAACCACTTTGTTGGAATATGGCCATAAGGATAGGGTATGAATGGGTAACTTAGCGACTCGCGGTTACCCCATGTCCCGGGATTCATGAAGAATATCGGGTAGGTGGATTGCTCGCACTGTCGAGCATTGAAAAGTGGAAATGGTTTTACGTAAGCTCTCTGTAAGGACCGTTATGATTTTCATCTTGTCTAACTCTTTTAGTATAACCACTCGCTCTATATAAGGCATTGGCTAGGCCCAAGCTGGAGTGGATAGCCTATTAGCTTTTGTGTTGGCGTACAAAAAACTAGAGAATGGGTGGGTGTCAACGGAAGTACCTCGGGGTACTGAAGTGACATGACTCGGATGCCCGAATCCTTAAAGTTCTGCTAGGTGATGAAACAAAGGCAACAGTTTGGTTTGAAATTCAGGCAGTTACGACGGTGACAAGTCGCTGAGTCTAACTTGTGAGAATTAGTACAACCTCTGATCAGAGTAGAACCTATTTTAATAGTCCGTGTCCACTGGTATGGATGTGCTACGGCTTGGTTATTCAGTTAGCAGTTTTCATAGAATAAAATGGAACTGGTTTGGGATTGGATAAAATAGTTTTTGGTTCAGCAGTGAAGGCTAGATGTATGGTAAATTGTGTTGGTAGGAATGCCATGAGCCATGTTGGATCGAAAAATCCAGTAGCAATCTTTTTTGGGAAAACTGAGTTTTCAGAAAGATTAAAACTTGACTACTATCTCACTCTACGTACAAACTACTTTTATGCAAAACCATTCCCCGAATTCTAGATATATCTTTGCATACAGTGTTAGCCTTTCCCAAATTCCTTTGCAGGAAGGTGGGCTGCTGAGTACGTATGTACTCACCCTTGCTTTGTTGTTGGTTTTCTCAGTGCTATGGACATATATTGGAGCGAGAACGAGTAAGGGCTACGACCTGCTTCCCAACTGCGAGATTAGGCCCACATTTTATATTCCATTGTTTAGATTTTCAGGGGCTGCGCCCCTTTGTGGTCTAACCTGTTAGGGCGGATCTGTATCACTCTGATGTAAGAATGTGATTACCAAACCCTGGGACGGTAATAAAACACATTTAGTCCCATTATAGAAATTGGGGCGCTTCACGCCACCTTCTCCTCCTCTCCGCCTGCCGCTGGACGAAGCCGCGTCGGCCCTCCTCGTCCTCGCCCTCCAGATCCGGTCCGCCACCTCGTCTAGACCCGCACCCTCCTTGTCCTCTACTCCGCCGGTGCCTCACCCTCTTTCCCCAAGCACGGCGGCAGCGTCCTTGGCTTGGGCCGCAAGCGCGCCCTCCCGACGCACGTTCATCTCCTCCACCGGTGCGTGCGTCCAAGACCGGCGGCCGCCACTGCCACGCGGGTCCTCCCCCGCTGCCGCCGGCCTCCCCTTTACTGGATTTGGAGCGGGGAGGTCAGGAGGAGGCGGAGGTGTGAGATCTGGCTGCCTCTTCCTCGCTTGGCCGCACGCTCCTCCTCCTGGCCGCCTCTTCTTCTGGGCAAGGGTACCGACACCGGTCGTTGGTTCCCCCCTGTGCGCGTCCGACGTGGAAGAGAGAAGGACGGAATGGCGTCGCTACTGTATGACGCTGTACATGGTGTCGGTACCGTCCCCTGCTGCAGCGCCTCGAGACGCCAAATTGAGATTGCATCCCGTTTGGCGTCCGTGAGTGCAGACAGCCTAAGGCACCGACGATGAGTCTGCATGCCGGCATGTGCCACTAACTATATAACATTCCTTAAATTCAAATTCCACTATGTCTACAGTGCCAGATTCAATGAGGCAACCGCTGGAGTGAGCAAACTCCACTCTGTCTGTTTGCATGCCAGCATGCGCCACTGCATGCGCCACTAAGGTGTGTGTTTCCAACATGCGCGGGCTGAGCTAGTCATTGTACAAGAGAAGCCACTAGTGCACAGTGTGATGAGATCCTAGGGATGCAAGCGGTCGTGTTTACGGATTTGGTGACAAACTATTTTTCTATGGGTTTCGTAAGTATTTAGTTATATCGCCAAGCTCACAAATAGTCCCGCTTGCATCACTATGAGATCCCCTCGCTAGTCTTTCACAAACCAGCAGTCAGAACTTATAATAGAAAATTCTTTATGTGCCATCAGAAAAAAAGCTATTACCTTTCGTGCCGCTGAAAAGTTCTTCGTCCCTATCCACCATTCACTATATTTTTTCCTTATCTACCATTTCCCTACATTTCATAGTTAGCAGCTGTTAAATAGTATTGGAAAAGACATTTTTACCCATATGTCTACAGCTTGCGAAAAATGGCTGGCTTGCTTCCCACTCCGTTGCAAAATACATGACTATACTGCCTTGCGAATAATTTCATGGCCACATGCCTTCTGTGTACTCACCTAACCATATTTTTATATCGTTATCAATTTATCATAAGTATTTTTAAACGCATACATTACTTGGCACACATAGTTTTTTAACAGACACTCTCCTAGCTTCATGACCAAACAGGTCCTCTGGTTGCACGACGACAACCGCCTGCTCGGCCCCATCCTGCGCCTCCCTCGCGTGCTCCGTGCCGGCCTCAGCGCCCGGAGGAGGTGGGGTTGTGCCAGTGTCAACAAGAAGAGAAGAACGGGAGGCTTTTGGCACACAACGATCGTGGCTATCGTGTTGGCCGTGCGATGGCCTTGCCGCCTTGGAGCTTGAGCTCACCATGGGCGCCTGGTCTTTGTGGAAGGGAGCCAGAGTGAGGGAGGCTGGCGGCGGCGGCACTCAGGGGCCGCTCCCGCTTCATACTCGCAGTTGAGAAGGTAGGAGAGGAGCACCGGTGCCTGCTCTGAGGAAAATTTACAAGTCAATTAATTGACTTGAGATTCATAAGAAACAACATCATGACAATATTTGGACATATGTTTGTTGAGTGGTATATTCTATTAACAACTTTTACAAGGGTTGGAATTAATATGAGCTCACCATGGGCGCCTGGTCTTCGTGGAAGGGAGCCAGACGGAGGAAGGCTGGCGGCGGTGGCACTCAAGGGCCGCTCCCGCTTCGTACTCGCAGTTGAGAAGGTAGGAGAGGAGCACCGGTGCCTGCTCTGCTCTGAGGAAAATATACAAGTCAAGTAATTGGCCTGAGAGGAAAATTTACAAGTCAAGTAATTGACTTGAGATTCATAAGGAACAACGTCATGACAATATTTGGACATATGTTTGTTGAGTGGTATATTGCATCTCTATTGATAACTTTTACGATGGTTGGAATTATTATGAGCTCTCCATTTTCCATTTAAAGAGATTCGGTGGGGGAAAGTACGAGCTAGTAAGTACTAATCTGACAGAGTTAGTACCAAAAATACGTAGATTTAGTACCTATTATGCTCCTTTCTGATGATCGGCAGTGATCACATCACTTGGTAAGTAGACGGCCTAGGTGACCCGCTAGGCAGGTGTTCGTGGCCCACCCCTGGCGCATTTTCCGACGACCACAGCTCGAGTCGGAGTGTATTATTATTGGATGAGTTAATTAGGGGATGTGCCACTATTAATAACTCATGCACTCACAGTTACTATATAGGATCTTGTAAGCGGTATAGAAACGAGGGAGATCACAACCACGAGTTGTATTGATCGTTGAGTTTGGATATTTATACACGTACATCCCGGAACGGGTCAGCTAACTGAGTGCACATCTAACTGAACTGAACTAACTTAGCGAATCTCGGGGAGGAGCGTTATACAGGAGGCACAGGAGCATGCACATGCTAACACCCCCCGCAGTGTGTTCGTCGTCGTTGCCGGAGACACACAAACTGGTTCGGAATTCTTTGAAACTGGCAGGAGGCAGTCCTTTAGTCATGACGTCGGCGATTGCTGAGCCGTGGGCACATGCAAAACGCGACGGTGGCCGATAGCGACCTTCTCCCGGACAAAATGAACATCCAATTCAATATGTTTGGTCCGCCGGTGATATACTAGATTGGTGCTCATGTAGCAGGCCGAGACGTTATCACAGAATACCACCGTAGCTTTCTCCACCCTGCAGTCAAGCTCGCCGAGCAGTTGTCGTAGCCACGTACACTCAGCCACCGCGTTTGCGACCCCGCGGTACTCCGCTTCCGCGCTTGATCGGGACACAGTAGTTTGGTGCTTCGATGACCATGAGACTAGAGCATCGCCGAGGTACACACAGTAGCCGGACGTCGAGCGTCGCGTGTCGGGGCATCCGGCCCAGTCGGCGTCGGAGAACGCGACCAGGTCGAGTGTCTTGGAGCCACGGAGACGAAGGCCAAGACGAGTGGTGCCGCGGATATAGCGGAGGATCCGCTTCACAAGCGCTAGGTGATCTGTTGTGGGTGCATGCATGTGAAGGCAAGCCTGTTGGATGGCATACTGAATACCTGGACGTGTCATTGTCAAGTACTGCAGGGCTCCAACAATGCTGCGATAGGATGATGCATCATCGACGGGAGTTTCAGAAGTGGCGGAGAGCTTCCCGGCAGTGTCGACCGGTGTGGCGCATGGGCGGCAATCGGTCATTCCGGCACGGTCGAGGATGTCATTGGCGTACTGCTGTTGGCTGAGGAAGAAGCCTTGGCTGGTTCGTTGGACTTGAATGCCGAGGAAGTAGTGAAGAGGACCCATATCTTTCAACTTGAACTCGTTGCTGATGGAGTCAATGATACGGCGTAGAAGAGTGGAGCTCGACGCCGTAAGAACAATGTCATCCACATAGAGAAGTAGATAGACTGAATCATTGCCTTGCCGTAGAACGAATAGTGAGTTGTCAGACTTGGTCGGATGGAAGCCAATGTCGCCGAGGAAGGATGCAAATCTTGTGTACCAAGCTCTAGGGGCCTGTTTAAGACCATACAAGCTTTTGGAGAGACGGCATACATGATCTGCATGAGCACTGTCGATGAAGCCAGCTGGTTGTTTGGCGAAGATTTGCTTGTCGAGGACACCGTGCAAGAACGCATTGTTCACGTCCAGTTGATGAACGGGCCATCCATGGGAGGCAGCAAGAGTGAGGACGGTACGTACTGTGGCGGATTTGACGACAGGGCAGTACGTTTCGCCGTAGTCGATGCCCGCGCGTT
Source organism: Paspalum vaginatum (assembly GCA_030272315.1). Classification (NCBI taxonomy): domain Eukaryota; kingdom Viridiplantae; phylum Streptophyta; class Magnoliopsida; order Poales; family Poaceae; genus Paspalum; species Paspalum vaginatum. The sequence goes on along the minus strand of CM059018.1, from coordinate 28,411,602 downwards.
GCGTGAACCCGCGGACAACCCATCGCGCCTTGTACCGGTCGAGGCTGCCGTCATCCTTGAATTTGTGGCGGAAGATCCATTTGCCGGTGACGATGTTGGCGCCAACAGGTCGTGGTACAAGCTCCTATGTCGCGTTGGCGATGAGGGCATCGAACTCAGCTTGCATGGTGGCTCGCCAGTTGGGGTCCCGGAGAGCAGCATGCACAGAACGCGGGATCGGAGAGATGGCATCCGTGGTCGCGACCTGAGCATAGCGCGGGTGAGGTTTGAAGATCCCAGCACGTGCTCGAGTCGTCATGGGATGCATGAGTGTGGCTCGATCCACCACAGGTAGGATAGGGACCGGAGGCGACGTTGATGACGGAGTCGTGGGTGGCCCGGTCGTTGCGGACGAGCTTGGAGAGGATGAGTGGTTGTTGATGCAGGCTGTCGAGGAAGCGGGACTTGGCGAGCGGCCTCCGTGCACCGCGGCGCCTAGGTCGGGAGGATCCAGTGCTGGAGTTGGAGGGAGGACCACATCTGGGATCCAGGGAGCTGGTGTGGCCGTTGAGGAGGATGGCGGTGCCGTAGTGAGACGGAACGGAAAGACATGCTCGTCGAAGTATACATGCCTCGAGACAATGACACGTCGTGTCGCCATGTTGTAGCACCTATAGCCTCGATGATCTTGGGAGTAGCCAAGAAATACACAAGCGACAGAAGGTGGTGCAAGTTTGTGTGCGCTAGTGGCTGTTGTATTTGGGTAGCATAAGCAGCCAAAAACGCGAAGCAAGGTGTAATCAGGGGAGCGCTGAAAAAGAAGCTGGTATGGAGTGACTAGCGACTTTGGTTTGCAAGGGCGTCGATTGAGCAAGAAGGTGGAGGTGTGCAGTGCTTCAGCCCAAAAGCGTGGCGGCAGTGAGGCATGCAAAAGTAAGACACGGACACCATCATTAAGTGTTCGCAATATCCGTTCAGCCTTGCCATTCCGAGGCGATGTGTATGGGCATGACAGTCGAAGAACGATGTCGTGGGCACGGTAGAATGAGCGTAGAGTCGTGTTGTCAAATTCACGCCCATTATCAGTTTGGGAGGCAAGAATGAGGTGGGAGAACTGAGTGCGGACGTAAGCGTGGAAGTTGATGATCGTATTGGCTACTTCTGACTTGTGCGAGAGTGGGAACGTCCACACAAAATGAGTGAAGTCATCTAGTAAAGCAAGATAATATTGAAATCCTAAAATGCTTGAAACTGGTGATGTCCAGACATCGACATCGCAGTGGACAAGTTCAAATGGTCTTGCTGTTTTGGACGTGGAGGCAGTAAAGGGAAGGCGCACATGTTTGCCATGGCGACATGCATGGCAAGTGTGGGACAAATCCTTATTACAACTGAATGAAGAGGAATTTAAAAGACGTTGAAATTGCTCTCGGCCAGGATGGCCAAGTCGTTGATGCCAGAGATCAGCAGTAGTTGCAGCGAAGCAGTGGGACGCCGATGGTGATGCAGTCCGGAGAGGATAGAGATCGCCATGGCTGTCACTGCGGAGAATCACTGCTCCCGTGTGCAGATCCTTGACAGAGAAACCGAATTTGTCAAATTCAATTGTATTGGGATTTTCTCGAGTAAGTGTGCGAACGGAGATTAAATTCTTAATAGGAGAGGGAGAAACAAGAATATGGCTGAGAGCAATGTTTAAAATAGCGGTTTTTGGCAAATAGCGTCGGCCATTCCAGAAGCTGTAAATAGCTATAGCGGGCTATAGCGGCAGCTATAGCTATTTAGCGGTTTCACTAAAATTCCACACCAAATAGAGATTTCAATCCATAAAACCATAACATAGCCATTAATCCAGATTTCAGGGATCATTAGTTCATTACTACATTACACATAGTACAATAAATTAGTCCACAATTAGTTTAGTAAGGCATTTGCTGGTCCACAATAAAATAAAGTCTCATCCATGAAGTTGGACAGCCTACCATAACAAGTTTAGTAAGATATTCTTGGTACACAACAAAATAAAGTCTCATCTATGAAGTTGGACAGCCTAATATTAAACTTAAACATTGCAGACTACTAGACTCCTAAGATTAAAAGATTATGTAAAGCATAGGGATTGCATATCTAGTCCTCTCCGAAAGAAGAATCTGAATAGTGCATTTCATTGTCTCCATCGCCATCTTCTGATTCTGATGATGAAGAGGGTACATGCTGCTGTACATTACACATCAAGCATTCAAGGCTTCTAAGCTTTTTCTTCTTAGGCTGCACTTGTCTCTTCCTTTTGGTCTGCATTTGTGTTGATTGATTTACCTCTCCTCCCTGTAATGCTTCATCTTGTGCTTGTACACCTTGGTCACCAAATGCATTTGGTATTGGCGCAAGACCAGTAATAAACTCATTGTTGTCATCACCTACAACATCTTCTACCTCCTTCTCTATGAGATCCTTACTTTTATTCTCATTATTCTCTTTCTTGAGCCGTAGTCTGGAGTTAAACTTCACAAAAACAAGATCTCTCATCCTATCATGAAGCAGCCTGTTGCGTTTTTTTATGAACCTGAGTGTAATAAAGTGTAATGTTGAGAATTAGACACAATGTGGTGCGGCTGTAGGGTATTTTACTTTTTTATACTAAAGTAATTAATGTCAATGACTCAATGGAAGCATAGCACAAAATCAATTCAAGCACAACAGAACAAGACCAAGGCTGTGCATCAAGGATGTTGGGCAAATTAAATGAAGTAGAGCTAAATACCTGTTCAAACACCGACCAATTTCTTTCACATGCTGAAGAACTACAAGTCAAATTTAGAATCCTTGATGCCAATATCCTCAAATTTGGGGTGCGTGTGCCATAGTTTAGCCACCACTTTGCTGCCTTAGAAGATAAAGAGAGTTAATTTGGGGTGCTTGTGCTATGATTCAGCATACAGAATATTAAATGTACTTATTCACCTGGATTAAAATTCGTATTTCTCCTCTGCCTTACAGCTATGTCTTGTCCAAATGACCCTTGCTGATCTTGATACATGTTCAATTCTTCGATTATATTATCTTGGGTTGCTTCATCCTCAACCATCCTTGTAACACAAGCAATCACACCTTCTCTAAAAGATCCATCCTTCTCAATCTCTGATTTCTTTGGGTAATAAAAGTAGGGATTCAAATAATATCCAGCCAAGTGTAATGGTGTCTTCAGCTTCCTGTCCCACCTTTTATCAACAATATCTCAAGCCACTTTGAAGTGATTTTCATCGTTGTCGAACCTCTCAGAAATTTCCTTCTTTGCATTAAGCATCAATCCATGGAAGAACCCCATTGCCGGTACATCGCTGTCCATTCTCCTCAAGACGCTAGCCAATGGCTCAAAAAAATTTACAGCCATATCAATATTTTTCCAAAAGGTTTCAGACTTCACCACTTTGAGGGCTTTCTTTCCCTTGGCCTTCTTCAAATAACCCCATTCATTCATCTCATCGGTTCTGAACAGCCTTGCCAATTCTTTTTTGTTGTCTTGCAAGGATTTCAAGTTCAAATATGCAGTGGCAAATCGAGTAACCCCGCTGCGAACCAAGTCTCTCCCAAGAATTTTCCTCATCAAGTCCAAAACCCTTGTATGAGCATACAAAAATACAATAACTTGTTTTGCACTTGTAATAGTTTGCTCAACTATTGGAAGCTTCCCAAGATCCTCTAACATGAGATCTATGCAGTGAGCTGCACATCCATTCCAAAATATCTGGGGTCTCTTTGCTCTCATGTAACTTGCTGCACTTGTATTGACACTAGCATTATCAGTCACCACTTGAACCACATTTTGTTCCCCTAGCTGTTCTATGAATCTATCAACAAGATCAAAGATGTATTTTTCATCTTTCTTCTCACTAGAGCATTCCACTGAATCCAAGAAAAGAACCCCATGGGCACTATGCACAACTAAATTCATCACACCTCTGCCCCTCCTATCTGTCCATGCATCTGTCATAACCGTGCATCCTGTGAGTTCCCATGATTCCTTGTGGCTCTTAAATCCATCCAGCACCTTTTGCTTTCTTTTTTGCGAGAATGGTCCACTCATTTCATAGGGACTAAGCCCTTTCAACCCTCTACCAAATTGTCCAATGGCCTCAAGCATATGTGAAAAGCTAGGGAGGGTAACTGTGTTGTGTGGAATGCTTGCTTCATAAAAAAACTGGCAAATGTATTCACAAGCTCTATCCCTCCTCTCTTCTCTTTTCTAAGTTGTTAGTGTTGCTTGGACCTTCACACCAAGGCTCACACCTTTTGCATCATCTTAACTGACTCTTCTATGGAAGTAGGCTTGTAAAAACTGTCGATAGAGCTGCCACAAACTCCAAATTTAGAACTAGTACATCCTTTTGATGCCTTTGGCTTCAACACAAGAACCTCATTTCCTTGATCAGAATCATCACCTGAGCTTTCACCATCTGAGTTATCTATGTCAATTCCACCTCTGTCCCTTTCCTTTTCCTGTTTTTTCTGCTCCTTCTCATTATTTTTCTTTGCAACCAAAGCATGCATCTCTTGCTGAATTGGACTTGGGACATCCTTGCACTTTTTAGCACTGAAACCTTTAATTCTAGCAAGATGGTATTTTATTCTTGTTATACCACTAGTGAAAATCTTTTTACAATAGTTGCACTGCAAGCTATACTTCTTTTTTGGGTCTGGGCACACACAATGAGCCCATGCAGGGTCATCTGAGTTGACAACAGCTTGAGATGGTTCTCGGCAGAGGCTATGCTTGACTGGTTGCCTAAATACAACAAAATCCATCAACTATGAACTAATTCATGATTGCCTACTGCTGCCTACTGTGAATCAGATTGCTGAGAATTTCTAAAAGAAAAAAAGAGAACAAAGCTTACCCGTCTGTTGCTCTGGCTTGTGACATGTCGAAGCTTGCTGCTGCTGGTCTGCCGGTCTGCAGCTAGTCCGCCGGCCTAGAGGCTGGAACGCTGGAACCCCAAGGCTGCTGCCGGCCTGCCGCTGGTCTCTACTGCCGCCGGTGCACAGGATCCGCCGCCGCCGCCGCCCTGGAGCTGCCGCCGTAGCCCTCGATCTGCCGCCGCCGCCCTGGAGTCCTGGAGCCGCCGCCTGTAGCCCTCAATCTTGCCGCCGCCTCATGTGAAGCCGCCGCTGCCGCCCTGGAACTGCTGGAGCCGCCAGCCAGCCCTAGAAGGCGAACCCCGAAGCCAGCCGCTGCCGCTGGTCTCTGCTGCGCCGCTTGTCCAGGAGCTCCGGATCCGCCTCCGCCCTGGAGCAGCCGCTGCCCTAAAGGAGCTGCCGAGGCCGGCTGCCTCGCCCGTTCGCCGCCGCTTCCGTCGGGAGGGACGAGAGATACGAGAGAGGGAATCGGGAGTGACCGTCGATCAGACTAGGGTTTTAGCTGTTCAGGCCACAAAGTTATTGGGCCGACTTTTTGGCCCATTTAGCCGCTATTCTGGAGCCAATTTGGTGGATTTAGCGGGCTATTTGCCGCTAACAGCGGCCAGCTACCTTTAGCTCTAAACGGTGCATTGCCTAGCTGCACCTTCTCCCAAGCCGCTATAGCCCGATATAGCAACCGCTATAGCCCGCTATTTAGAAGCTTGGTTGAGAGTGAGGGGAGAAGCAGTGGTGGGAAGAGACATGGTGCCAGTGTGTGTGATCGGAAAGGAAGAGCCATCACCCACAATGATGTGAGCGGTAGAAGAATAGGGAGAAAGAGAGGAGAGGGTACCAGAACCAGACGTCATACGCGAGGAAGCACCAGTGTCCAGGAACCAATCACCGCCGGTGGAGGGAGATTGGGTGGAGACGTTCGTCAAGGCAGCGAGAAGCTGTGGATCGAGCTACACCGTGGAGCCGGAGGTGGACGAAGTTCCGGGGACGTGGGCTTGCGGCGCGCTTGCTGACGGGCGTGGCCCGAGAACGCCGGCGCCGGCACCAGGGCCAAAGACGGGGCGTTGTGGCAGGTGGAAGGGCCAGGCTTGCACCATGCCCGTCCACGGGTTGACGTTGGGCCAGAACGCCGTCGGAGTCGATGCCGGTGGTGGTGGCGCTGAGGACGAGGTTGATTTCTTCTTCTTCTTTTTGGAGGAGTTGGTCTGTGGTGGTGGTGCAGGCGGTGGAGTGGTGGAGCTGTTGGCGCCTGGAGACGAAGTGGAGGACTTGCCATTGCCACCGGTCTGGGCCTGTGCGAAGAGCGCGGCAGCTGCCTGCACTTTCTCAGACTCAGCAAGGCGGTGTTCCTCAAGTTGGTGCTTGGATCGAGTCTTGAGGAACGAGGGCAGGCGCTTGCGGAGCGTTAGGTGAGGAATGACATGGTGCAGACGATGGTTGAGGCCACGGATGATGTTGTGGACGAGGTCCTTGTCGGTGACGGGGGCATCCAGATCGGCGAGGCTGTCGGCCAGGGACTTCATGCGTGTGCAGTAGTCAAGCACGGACATGTCACCTTGGTAGAGGCTCCGAAACTCGGCGTTGACGTAGACGGCGCGAGACGGCTTGTTGTCGCGGAAGAAGTCGCGGACGCCGCGCCATAGGGAGAGCGCGGCGTCGGCGTCGGAGGAAACGACGGTGAGGAGGTCGGAGGCGATGCGGTTGTAGAGCCAGGAGACGATGGCGCAATCGTTTTGCACCCAGTCGGAGTTGCCCTTGGGTGCAGATCCGTCGATGTGATCTCGGAGACCATACTGGCCAAAGACGGCGGAGGAGCGCACCCATGCAGTGTAGTTGGCATCGTTGAGGTCCAAGATGATCGGCACACGAGATTGGATGTTGATGCCGTGGACGATTGCTGGAGAAGCTGGGTCGGTGGTGACGCGCAAGGTGTTGGGGATGGTAGAGCCGGCATCAGAGTCGGAGTCTGATGCCGAGGTAGAGGACGAGGAGCTCATGGTGGTCGTGGGGAGGAAGCAGCGGAAGTTTAGGATCGTAGATCGCGTGATACCATGTCACGGAGGAGTGGCACAGCGATGACAAGTGTAAGACCTCTGAAGGACTGCGAGGTGACCCCGATGGATAGGGGATGCCGGGTGCCATCGCGGTGCCCCAATCTGAGTGGATGGTGCGGAGACGTGCGAGGGCATTGGAGGATTCGTACAAATCCGCCATCCTACCAGCCAAGTTACCAAGACTCGGCGAATGTGCTCAATTCATGCCAAGATAAAGTGGAGTGGGCTGTTCCATGCCTAGGAAGGAAACCCTAAAGTTTCCTGGTTTCTGACATCAAAACCAGGGGTCGATCATCGGATTTGGACTACTGGTCATGTGGATGTCGTGCAGAAGATTGTGTGCAATTGAAGAAGATCAAGACTCCATCACGATCGTCCGTCCCCGAGAAAGTTGGGTCTTTTCCAATTTAGCCCCTATGGGGGTTTCTGTAATATAAGGGTCTTAGTGTAAATTGAGTCAGTTAGGCCTGGGCTATAAATACCTAAGTGGCTAGTCATTTAGGTGACTCTTCCAACTCTAGAAACTCTAGGCTTAGCTTTCTAAACCAGCCAAGTGCTTAGAGTGAAAACTGGGTGCTAATCTAGGAGTTGGAGCTAGTACTTTACATTAGTGGCAGGATGATGGGTGGCAGGTTGTGAGGAACCTTGTGAGAACTAATTTCCCTTTCCAATCCAAGGAAGATTCGTCCCCAAATCGAGTTCATGTGTACAACCCTCTTCCTTTCCCCTCTCTAGTTTGGATTTTGGGTGAAACTCAAAGGATTTTGGTGCTTTGTGTTTGCCCGTGAGTTAGCCCTCTTCTTTTGGTGTTTTCGACTTGCTAGGACATGGAGATTATGACTTAGTTCATCTCAATCCCACAGGATTCCCACGAGATCTGAAATTCTTGCCCAAAGTTTCGCTTCTCCACGAGATCTGAAATTCCTGCTAATCCCTTTGTCATTTTGAGTTGATCCTTTGGGAATAGCTTTGGAATCGGGTCTAGATAGCGTGTGCAAGATCTTGTGATGTTTGGAGAAGATTTGGACAAGTTTTGGGTTTTGAAGATTAAGAACCGGGGCAGTTTCCCGCTGTATTGGACTGTCCGGTTCAACTAGACTATCCGGCAGGTCACACCGGACCGTTCGGTTCAACCAACCGGACTATCCAGTTCAACCGAACTACCCGGCAGGTCACACCGGACTGTCCGGTTCAACCGATCGGACTATCCGGGTCAAATAGACTATCCGGCTGGTTCAACCAAACTATCCAGTGAAGGGATGCTGATTTGCCTTTCTTTGGTGTTTTTGGTGGTTTCGCTTCTGTGCTTTTGCTTCAACCTTGCTTTTGGGTATTTCTCACCACTAGGTGTGGTTAAGTGAGACGCACTGTTCAACCTAGCCAACCTTCGCTCACTGTTCATCAGTGAGACGCACTTAGGTGTGGAGTGGTTAAGTGAGGCCAGTTTTGCAACAGTTGTCGCTCGTCTTGTTTTGCGATTGTTTCCTTGATCGTCGAGACAAGTTCTTTCGCAGTGGTTTGGCTAGGTACATACTCGATCAGTAGGCAGTACCTAGTGCCCTGTCTTATTGTTTGTTTCGGGTCTGGGTTGAGTTTGAGTTTTTAGGTGCTCCTATTCACCCCCCTCTAGTCTCACGTCTTGGTCCTACAAGTGGTATCAGAGCCGGTTATGTTTCTTCATACCTTTACCGGTGAGAAACCAGTAGCAACTATGACTCACTCTGGGAAGATTCCTATTCTCGGCTCTGATGGTTACTTCTATTGGAAGGATAGGATGAAGGCTTTCTTGATTAGCTAGAGTCATGACATATGGGACTCTACTCAGAGTACGACTTTTAGGTGCTCCCAGTTGCCGAGCGTACTACTCCTGTGCTCGTTGCTCAGCACAAGGTGAACGCCAAGGCGGTGAACTTTCTCTTCTCAAGACTTGGTCTAATTGATTATCAGAAGGTGAGCCACCTTGAGATTGCTCAACACCATGAGGGTACTGCAACTATCAAGGGCCGTCTTGTTGAGACTTACAGGCGCGAATATGAGAATTTTGTTCAGAAGCCTGGTGAGTCCATCGATGACTTGTTTGGTCATTTCCAATCGATCATCAACAAGTTACATGTCAACTCCAACCCTCATGTGATCCCATACTCTGACCATCAGTAGGCCATCAAGTTGTTGTATGCATTGGATAGGAAGATATGGGAGATCAAGGCTAACTCAACCATCGAGTCAGAGGCCTATGACACGATTGGAGCGGAGGCTCTTTACAGCAAGCACAAAGCTACAGAAGTGGATTACAAGTTGAGAGAATCTCTCACTTGTACTAGCTCCAAGAGCCTAGCCTTGGCTACTCCCTCTAGTGAGGCCGCTACTAACCCCCCACTTCACAACTTCTCATTTTCCGCTCTTATGTCTGTTACAAAGGAGCAGTTGCGTTACTTGGGGATGAAGAGCTTTGCCTGGTGTCTAGTCGCTTTTAGCGCGCCTATGACAACCGGAAGAGCAAGAAGAGGCGTGAGAGGCCCAAATTCTTCCAGTGCGGAGAAGGCGGCCACTTCATCGCCAAGTGCCCCAAAAAGAACAACGACTACTATAAGAAGGGCAAAAACCACTCCCGTGACTCCAACAAGTAACACTCTAGCAACCATGACTACGACGAGCGTGACCACTCCAAGCACCGCTCTAGCAAGATCAAGAACTTCAGGAAGGCTTTCAAGAGCTACCAGATGGACAACCGGAAGCGGGACAAGGCCTTCTTCACCGAGCTTGGTGGTCTTTGCAGTGGAACGTCCTCTTCCTCCTCATCCTCATCAAGTTCAAGTGATGACATGATCATCACCAAGCGAGACAAGAGGAAGGATCAAGGCGGTCCAGCTGAGCTTTGCTTCGTCTCCACCAAGTCCAAGCGCAAGAACAAGATGGATAGGAGATCATTTTGCTCCATGGTGCTTGAGGACAAGGACAACAAGGGCAATGATAATAGCTCCTCCGATGACGAGGTAACTCCTGAGCATGATGAGATTCTTGAGATGTTGGAGAAGAATATTCATGAGTTGAAAGTCTAGGACAAGATGTTGGAGAAGGCAGCCAAAAAGTTGTAGAAGCAGAAAGCCAAGCTTTCTGATGCTTTGGCTAAGATTGAGAGGCTGAAGAGTGTGCAAGTCCAGCCTAGTGAGGTTGAGTGCTCTACCTATGAGTCCTTGATGAGTGACCTTTGTGAGTAGAAGAGCAAGTATGCTCATTAGGTAGAGGAGATGAATAGGCTGAAGGTTGAGATAGGCAAGCTCCAGTCTAAACTGGATGAGCATACTTTGAGCGAGGAGCCTGAGTGCGAGTCTTGCCCCCACCTAGCTATTGACATAAACGAGCTGAAGGTGAAGTGTCATGGGCAGCTTAGGGGGCTGGAGGAGCTTAGGGCTAGACCCACATTTTTTGGGTGCTGTGCATGGTCTGTCCTACTTTGAGGAGTGAGCTTTAGTAGATGAGTGCTATACTTGAGGTGCTTTCAACACCCCCTGACACGTGTGAGAACTGTCTCACTTTGAGGTTGTTGTTGGTGGAGAAGGATGAAACCATTAAGAGGCTAGAGAAGTCTGCTCCCCTGATTCCTTCTCTATACTCTGACACTTGTGCTACCCAAACTTTAGTTCTAGAGGATCTGAGAGATGAGAAGTTGATCCCTGAAGAGCTTAACTGTCGGTTAAGAGAGGTGCTAAGTTGGATGTATGCTAGAGAACATCAGCTTAAGATGATCATAGAGGGAAACAAGGGTGGTTAAGGTGACACGAGCAGACTTAGGCTAGGTGAGTGCAGTACTTCGGGTGAGAAGAAGAGTGCCCCGATCAAGCTTAAGACTCCCTCTCCCCAGCCTACTGCTGATGGTGTTTTCGAAGAGCCACCTAAGGCTGCGCTAAAGAAGCAGTTTTGGACACCCAAGCCATCACAGGCTAAGCTGGACAAGATGGTGGAAGAAGTGCTTAAGCCTTTAGGTAAGAAGCAAGTCTAGCAGCCTGCACCACCCGAGGCTTCACCACCACACCAGAAGCCCAAGACACAGGCCCAGCCTATGCCTAAGAGACATGTCTACCACTGTGAGTTTTGCTAACGGAATGGTAACTTGGAGGAGTTTTGCTTCAGAAGGAAGCGGATTGAGAGGCAGGAGAGAGCTTAGGGGGAAGCATTATTAGTTCTACCAGGTTGATAGGTAGCATCCTCCCCGTCGCGGTGAGATGAGAGACCGCTTTGCTGGTGGTGAGAGAGGAGGAGGATTTCAAGCCCGTTCTCCTGGTGGTGACAGACGCTTTGTCGGCCGAGCTCCTAGTAATTTCCTAGCGCGGCTATGGACCTCGTGACCGAGGCTTTGAAGGTAGAGGGTTTGTGAGTTCACGCTTTGGAGGTCATGGTAACCTAGATCGTTGTGATGCTTACTTTGACTGTGCTTACTCCACTTTTGAGTAGATGGCTTGGCACTGGTTCAGCAGTTTCACTAACCCCTGTGCTGGACCGTTTGCTCACTCTTGTTTTCCTTGATTTTGCAGGATCATGGACTCTGGCTCCTCTAGACACATGATAGGGCACACAGATGGTTCTCTAGCCTCAACCCTGTGAGCACCAAGGAGTACAATGGTCAAGTTAAAGTGTTGGGTGTTGGTGGTGTTTCACTTTCTACGAAGCTTTCCTTGAGAGAAGTTACTTTTATGAGGAGTTTGAGGTTCAATTTGGTTTCTGTCTCACAATGTCTCAAGGAAGGGTTCGAGGTTCACTTCAAGGAGGGTTCTTCTTGTGTGCCTGATGCTAAGGAAAACCTTGTTTGTCGAATTTTACCCTATGGGCAGGTTTTTAAGGTTGACCTTGCATCTCTTTCTTGTCCTCCTTGGTGTTTGGTAGCTGGTCCTTCTACTGATATCTGGAAGTGGCTGAGGCTAGGCCATTTGTGTTTTGATCTGCTAGTTAGGTTGAGCTCGATGAGTCTGATCAGAGGATTGCCCAATTTGAAAGCAGAAAACGACTTAGTGTGCCATCCTTGTCGTCAAGGCAAGATGGTTGCCGTTTCTCATGCTCCTGTTAATCTGGTTATGACCTCTTACCCGGGCAAGTTGTTGGATATGGACACGGTTGGTCTCGGTCGGGTACAGTCGGTCAGTGGGAAGTGGTATGTCCTTGTCGTAGTAGATGACTTTGCTCGCTTTTCATGGGTGTTCTTCATGGAGTTCAAAGATGAGACTTTTGGTTTTGTTTGGGATCTAGTATTGTGGTTAAGAAATGAGAGTCATAAGTCCATGAGGGCTATCCGTAGTGAAATGGCGGAGAATTTCGAAACTCTCAATTCGAAACCTTCTGTCGTGACCTAAGTCTCAAACACCAATTCTCTTCTCCTTAGAACTGGTGTTGTGGAATGAAAGAACCGCACACTTGTTGAGATGGCTCGGATGATGCTCGATGAGCATAGGACTCTGCGACGCTTTTGGGCTGAGGCTATGAATACGGCCTGTTACATTGCCAACCGCATTTTCCTATGAGCTTTCCTAGGGAAGACCTCATACGAGCTACGGTTTGGTAGGCAGCCCAGCGTCAAGCACCTGCATGCATTTGGTTGCAGATGCTTTGTGCTCAAGAATGGGGGCATTTCGACAAAATTTGAATCTCGCTGTTTGGATAGTATTTTCCTTGGGTACGCCTCTAGTTCTAGAGCATATAGAGTATGGATCCTTGATACCAAACAAGTGGTAGAGACCTATGAGGTTTCCTTTGATGAATCTAAGCCTTGCATGACCCCAGCATTTGAGCTTTCAGGTGATGAAGAGGAAGATGCTCCCATCGTTGAAGATGAGGAAGGTGAAGTAGATGCTGGGGATGCAGGAGCCACCGCACCGGCTGCAGCTACTACCCCATCTACTACGAGCCCTGAAGATGAAGTAGGACCCTTTCCTACGGCTTGCTCCTCGCTCCCCTGACTGCAAGATCAAGCAGAGGCTAGCCCTGGTGAGGACGCAGAGGAGGTGACCTCTGAGATTATTCCATCTCGGCAGGTCTAGTGGGATCAACCTCCACACTAGATAATTGCTAACTTGCATGCTGAGGACCTTGAGGTCCCAAACATGTTTTATTGCTTTATTTGCACATGTTGCATTTGTTGCCCCTTTTGAGCCCAAGGATGTTGGACACGCTCTTTCTGACGGTAATTGGGTTAATGCCATGCATGAGGAGTTCGAAAATTTTGAGAGGAATGTGGTTTGGGTTTTAGTAGAGCCACTGCAACGATGCAATCCTATTGGTACAAAATGGGTTTTCAAAAATAAGTCAGGGGAGGATGGCAATGTTGTGCGGAACAAGGCTAGACTTGTGGCTCAGGGTTTTTGCCAAAAAGAGGGCGTAGACTATGAGGAAGCGTTTGCTCCAGTTGCACTCCTGGAAGCTATATGTACTCTCCTAGCCTTTGCAGCTTCCATGGATTTTAAGCTTTTTCAAATGGATGTAAAGTCTGCTTTTCTAAATGGTTTCATTCAAGCAGAAGTTTATATAAAATAAGCCCTTGGATTTGAAAATGCTAAACACCCTTACCATGTTTACAAATTGCAAAAAGCCTTGTATGGTTTGAAACAAGCCCCTTGAGCCTGGTACGATAGATTGAAAACCTTTTTGCTAAACTACGGTTTCAAAATGGGGAGTGTTGATAAGACCTTGTTTCTCCTCAAGCATGATAGTGATCTTCTTATTTTCCAGATATATGTGGGTGATATCATCTTTGGTGGCTCGTCTCACTCTCTTGTTACCAAGTTTTCAGAGAATATGTCGGAGGAGTTTGAGATGAGCATGATGGGAGAGTTGTAGTTTTTCCATGGACTGCAAATCAAGCAAGGCCATGAAGGAACCTTCATCCATCAAGCCAAGTACATAAAGGACATTCTGAAGAAGTTTGATATGGGAGACTCCTAAGCCTATGTCAACTCCCATGTCAACACAAATGGCGCTTGATGCAGATGAAGAAAGGGAGGTGGTGGACCAAAGAGAGTACCAAGGAATGATCACATCAATTCTCTACTTGACGGCCATCAAGCCAGACATTCAGTTCACTGTTTGTCTTTGTGCACGATTCTATGCCTCATCGAGGACATCACACGGTCAAGCAGTGAAGCGCATCTTTAGACACCTGAAATACACTCCTATGCTTGGTCTTTGGTTCTCTTCAACTTTGATGCTCTCTCTTATAGGGTTTTTGGATGCTGACTTTGCGGGTTGTCCGCTGGAGCGCAAATCTACTTCTAACACCTGCCAGTTCCTCGGTTCTTCTCTTATCTCTTGGTCCTCACACGAGCAATCTAGCATAGCCACTTCCACCATAGAAGCCAAATACGTTACTGGTGCTAGTTGCTGCTCCTAGCTACTTTGGATGAAAGATACCTTGAGTGACTTTGGCCTGAGTTTTAGGAAGATCCCCCTCTTAGTAGACTCTACCTCTACTATTTCTGTAGCTAAGAACCCCGTCTTTCACTCCAGAACCAAACATATAGATGTGAGGTTACACTTCCTGAGTGATCACTATGAGAAGGGAGATATAGACTTGATGCATGTGGAAACCGAGAATCAGTTGGCCGATATCTTCACCAAGCCCTTAGATCTTAGCGCATTTGCTCGCTTGTGTGGGGAGCTTAGTGTTTGTTACCCCTTTTAGTTTGGGGTAGCTTTGCTATAGTTTAGGTTTTCAAATTTGCTTTCTCTTTGCTTTTATTTGTTTTCCTTGCATTTTGCATCATATCATGTGTTGCATTGTATCATATGCATTTTCACCTCACTAGCACTAGAGCTCTTCTGGAATAACTAGTTAGTACTTGCTTGTGCTAGATTGTACAATGCTTGCAAGATCATGGTTGGCTAAGCTCCTTGAATCTGTCTAATATCTTTTGTGAGCTAAATCACTTTTATTTCTTGAAAATCAAAAACCATGATCACCACTTGACTTGGCTACCTAGCATAGGTCGGAATGTTGAATGTTATGCCCTCTTTTCATGCTTGGATATGCTAGTCGTATGCCTTTGTTAAGTTGTTGCCTAAGCATTTATGACACCTTGCTTAAATCTGAATTCTGAACTAAATATGTATACAAGTTGTGTCTTTTAAGCAGAATTGAAAAGATCTAGGTGGGTTCGCTTGTCACAGTGATCTAGTTTGAGATAGCTTGCCTTTGCACTTTGGCATGAACTTGGACTAGGCTGTGTATGACCAAAACCTTGTCTTAAGCTTCTGACGGTTCTCTGAACCTAGGCTTGCCATTGGTTGGTAAGAAGCGGCTAAGACAAGAGAATAATCCTTGGCAGATGATCTAACTTGCATGAAGCTACAAGTTGCTAAATCTGAAATTTGCAAGTCTCTAAATTGCTTATGGCCTATTGTATATGCTTTGGTTGAGAGTAGCACACCTTGTATGTTTTGCTAGCATCTTGCTATTCATGCCTACCTTGCTAGATGCTATTCATGTTGGTGATGCTTTCTTTTCAACAATCCTGAAAAACATGCTCTAGGTCTGTATAAGATAGATTCGATTGAGCTTGATTGTATGCTTCCTTGCCGTCACTTGCCTTGTATGCTAGAACTCGTATTTACTAGCTTTTCATCCCCGCTGAGGTCTTCTTGGTACACTTCCTATATTTTATGGCATATTCTGAGGGGGAGCTGTCTAATTCAGGGGGAGTTGAGTTCTATGAACCCTTGATGTGTCCATTGTCAACAAGGGGGAGAGATTGTTGCACCTAGGGGGAGAATTTTGGAGAGATCTAGTTGAGGGGGAGCTGTGTATTCATCTTGCATTTGTGAGGTTGCATTTCAGAGGGAGTTTGAGTTTTGCATGCTCTTGCATTGGTGCGTTGAGCCTTTTGCCTCTTTCTAGAGGAGCCGATGCTTTGCCTAAGCATGACTATGTTGAGCCGGTTTGCCTCTTTCTTGAGGGGTCATGCTTTAGTTTGATCAACTACGTTGAGCAGTTTCCCTTATCTTAGGGGTGGTCGATCTTTGGTTTTATTTTTGTTGTCTCAATTTGCCCTTCTCTGCTTGTGTTTGGCTTTTGGGCACCTTGAGCAACTTTCTTATTTTCTTCTTTCTTTTCGGTTTTACACTTTTCTTCTTGTCTTTGCACTATTTCAGGTTATAGGTCGAAGGTGTTAATAGTGCACTCATCCAAGGGGGAGATTGAGAGCCAATGGACCAGTTCCATTGCCTCTGGAGTGATGTGTGATTGTCAACAGAAGTCAAGACTCAGAAGGACTTGAGCACAAGCCCTCCGATGGACTGGAGGTAGATGGAGAAGAAAGTCATTCGAAGGATAGGAGGCATGCTTGGCGTCGGTCTGCCATGGGAGTTCGGTACATGGAGGAGCGGCACGGCAACGGCAAGTGTAAGACCTTTGAAGAACTATGAGGTGACCCCGATGGACAAGGCATGCCGGGTGCCACTGCGGTGCTGCAATCCAAGTGCATGGCACGAAGATGAGTGAGGGCGTTGGCGGGTTCGCTCAAATCCGCCACCCTACCACCAAGTTACCAAGACTCGATGAATGGGCTCAATTCTCGCCAAGATAGAGTGGAGTGGGTTGTTCTAGGCCCAGGAAGGAAACCCTAAAGTTTCTTGATTTCTGACTTCAAAACTGTGGGTCGATCGGCGGATTTGGACTACTGGCCACATGGACGTCATCCAGAAGATTGCGTGCAACTGAAGAAGATCAAGACTCCATCACGGTCGTCCGTCCTTGAGAAAGTTGGGTCTTTTCCTATTTTGCCCTTACGGGCGTTTCTGTAATATAGGGGTCTTAGTGTAAATTGAGTCAGTTAGGCCTGGGCTATAAATACCTAAGTGGCTGGTCATTTAGGTGACTCTTCCAGCCTCTAGAAACCGTAGGCTTAGCTTTCCAACTAGCCAAGTGCTTAGATTGAAAACCGGGTGCCAATCTAGGATTTGGAGTCCCCTAGAGCTAGTACTTTGCATTAGTGGGAGGATGATCGGTGGTAGGCTATGAGGAACCTTGTAAGAACTTATTTCCCTTTCCAGGGAAGATTCGTCCCCAAATTGAGTTCATATGTGCAGCCCTTACCCTTTCCCTCTCTAGTTTGGATTTTGGCTGAAACTCAAAGGCTTTTGGTGATTTGTGTTTGCCCGCGAGTTAGCCCTCTTCTTTTGGTGTTTTGGACTTGCTAGGATGTGGAAATTATGACTTAGTTCAACTTAATCCCGCAGGATTTCCATGAGCAAGTCATTCTTGAGTTTTCCCCTTTCTTGCCTAAAGTTTCTCTTCTCCACGAGATCTGAAATTCCTGCTAATCCCTTAGTCATTTTGAGTTGATCTTTTGGGAATAGCTTTGGAATAGGGTCCAGATAGCTTGTACAAAATCTCGTGAAGTTTGGAGAATATTTGGACAAGTTTTGGATTTGGGAGCTCAAGAACCGGGCCAGTTTTCGGCTGTATCAGACTGTCCGGTTCAACCCGCCGGTCTATCCAGTTCAACCGGACTATTCGGCAGGTCACACTGGACTGTGTGGTTCAACCGTCCGGATTATCCGGTAGGTCACACTGGACTGTTCAGTTCAACCGACCGGACTATCCGTTTCAACTGGACTATCCGGTTGGTTCAACCGGACTATCTGGTGAAGTGAAGCTGATTTGCCTTTCTTTGGTGTTTTTGGTGTTTTCGCTTCTGTGCTTTTGCTTCAACCTTGCTTTTGGGTATTCTCACCACTAGCTATACTCTTCACTAACTGTTCATAAGTGAGACGCACTAAGGTGTGGAGTGGCTAAGTGAGGCATGTTTTGCAAGAGTTGTCGCTCGTCTTGTTTTGCGATCGTTTCCTTGATTGTCGAGATAAGCTCTTTCGTTGTGGTTTGGCTAGGTACGTACCTGATCAGTAGGTAGTACCTAGTGCTCTGTCTTATTGTTTGTTTTGAGTTGGGGTTGAGTTTGAGTTTTTAGGTTCTCCTATTGACACCCTCTCTAGTCGCACGTCTTGGTCCTACAACCTCTGCCAGTGCTGCCCAAACGCCTGGCAGTCTAGAGGAGAAAGCAGGAAGAACATGAGCAGCTAGAAGACCTGATGGAACATGATGTAGAGGATGACAAGCTGGATGAGGAAACAACCGATGTATCAGCTTACATTAATATGGTATTCCTCTTACCCGATGAGTTTCGTAACCCCTATTCAGTCCAAGAATCAGTAGCCCAGCTCAGTCTCGCACCAGTTGCCATCATTTTTGAGAAGCCGGTTGACAAGAAATACCATCATCTGAAGCCGATGTACCTCAAAGATTATATCAATGGTAGACCAGTCAATAAGATGATGGTTGACACTGGTGCAACAGTTAATCTAATGTTGTACGTGGTGTTCAAGAAATTCGATAGAAGTGAGGATGAACTCATCAAGACAAATGTTGTCCTCAATGACTTCAAGTGTGACCGTCGAACTGACAATTGGGGACAAGACGATTAGTACGTCCTTCTTCATTGTAAACACTAAAGGACCTTACTCGGCCTAGCTAGGCTGAGACTCAATCCAAGCCAATTATTGCGTACCATCGACTATGCACCAATGCCTCTTGCTGTGGGGTGGTGATGAGGTTGAAGTTGTTCCAGCCGATGACTCCAACGACGTCACAGTTGCAGATTCTTCATTCTGGGGGCAGAAGGAGTGGAATGCCATACTGGAAGAGATCAACTGGATTGGGATTATGTTGATGGGTCAAAAAATAGGCGTGTGCCGATTCCAGCAGCTGGCATCAATGTTTAAATGCATGCTTGTTCAGGACTGATCAAGGCAATCGACTGATTTTTAAGAGTAGCAGTAGCACAAGTTGTATGGCTGATCCAGGCGATCGGAATCAAAAAATATTTGCCCCATTTTAGTTCAACAATAAGACGGCATTGGCCGATAACTTTTATTGGGTTGATGGTTACTATTGACTTCCACTTGTTATTGGTAGCATTGAGTTTGCAGATGAAGGAAAGTTGGGTTTTGACTTTACAGCAGCAAATGAACTAGAAGCCGTCGATAATGGACCAGGGGACCGGCCACAACCAACGTATATCAGGTAAGAAGATGGCACTAGAATTCAAATCTCAACTGATAGATCTTTTGAAAGAATTCTCAGACTGCTTCACATGAGAATACCATGAGATGCCTAGCCTGAATCGTCCGATTGTAGAGCATTGGCTACCTATTAAACCTGGTTTTTAACCTTATGCTCAATCGCCAAGAGGATTTAATCCTAAAATCTTGCCAGAAATTAAGGATGAGATCCAGAGGATGATGGAAGCTAGGTTCATTAGGCCATCTAGATATGCTACGTGGATTTCAAATATTATGCCTGTTAGAAAGAAGGGTGGCCAAATTCAGGTCTGCGTTGACTTTAGAGATCTCAACAAGGCAACTCCCAAGGACGAGTACCCGATGTCGGCAGTGGATATCCTTGTAGATGCTGCGTAGGGCACAAGATGATGAGCTTCTTGGACGGCGGTGCTGGCTACAATCAGATATTTGTGGCCGAGGAAGATGTCTACAACACGGCTTTCCATTGCCCAGGTACATTGGGTTATTCGAGTGAGTTGTTATGACCTTTCGTTTTAAAAATGCTAGTGCTACCTATCAACGGGCCATGAATTATATCTTCCATGATCTCATTGGTCAGTTGGTCGAGATTTACATCGATGATGTAGTTGTTAAATCGGATTTCCAAGACTCACACTTGGCCGATTTGCGTCAAGTTTTGGAGCGTATGAGGCTCCATAGTTTGAAGATGAATCCCAAGAAATGTGCACTCGGGGTTACTGCTAGTCAGTTTCTTGGATTTATGATTCATGAGCATTATGTTGAAATTGGTAAGAAAAGCAAGGATGCTATCGCGACAATGGAGCCGCCAAGAACCAAGACTGAATTACAGAGTTTGATCGACAAGATAAATTATATTAGGAGGTTCATATGAAATCTCTCTAGGCGTATCGACCCATTTATGCCTCTCGTCAAGATAAAAAAAGATCATGACTTTGTATGGGGCCCAGAACAACAGAAGGCGTTTGATGATCTCAAACAATATTTGGCGTCGCCTCCTATACTAGTGCCGCCTCAATTGAACAAACTATTCCTTGTCTATCTTTCAGCCGATGAAACCTCCATCGGCTCTGTGCCAATTCAAGAATTTGAAGGCTAAGAAAGAGTGGTGTCTTATCTCAGCAGATGTCTGCTCGACACAGAGACCAGGTACACTGAAATGGAACGCTGTTGACGCGACATTTGAACGAATATTTTATATCATTTTATATGGTTTTTCACTGATTTTATGCGTCAACTTTATCTTTTTTACTATAAATTATCACCGATTATTGTGGATTTTGCAATATTGCCTTAGAAAATTGCTATATGTGATTTTTTACAGGTTTTTGACCAATTTTTCGCGAAATTCACCTTAATCTACGTCGAGTAAGAAAAGACCTCTGAGATGTCATTTTATGAAGATGATGATCAAGGAAGGCTTGGTTGACTTATGGTCATCCTCTGAGTTAATCAAGGCTTTCTAACCAGAAACTTCCAGAAGACATCAAGTGCTATAAGTTTTTGAAAGAATATGAGGGAAAAATACTTCAATTATATCCAAAACTAGAAGACTTCGTCAACTCTTGGAGAATATCGAAGATTCCAGAACCCCAAGAGTCTGAGAACCCTCGTACAATAATTTCTTAAGCATCAAGCAAGGTCCTAGCAAAAGATGGAAAGAAGCGGCCAGAGGAAGAGTCCGGATCGGCCGACCCTGACCCTCCTAAGTCGGCTGACCGGCTCCCCTCTGACGCCGTTTCATGTTCCCCTTTCTATCGTGCCTTTTATAGAAGAGTATAAGAAAATATGGATTACTTAGGTATGAAGGAATTGAAGATAAGGAAGGTTTATCACGAGATCCATCTAAGCCCAAATTAAATCTCGAGATATTCTCGGATTCCAAGACAGCAGCACCTTGCGTGCCCAATTTGGAGACCTTACCAATGTCAAATGAAGGAAGTTTGAATATCAAAGTTGTAGATATCTTCGAGATCTACAATTTAGAGTCCGAGTTTGCCTTATTTGGAGTCCAGGATGATAGAGATATGGTCAAAATACGAAAGGTGCAGAAAATAGGAAAGTCTGATTTCGGGGCAAACAAGAGTCCTACTCCAACGCCAAGCAAGAGGAAGGTGGAGGACGCCCCAAGGCACCTCCGGAGTATAAATACAAACCCCCATGAGGCCCCCAAGACCATTCAATTGATCCAATTCATTATCAAGGTGACAAGATGTAGAGAAGATGGACAACAACTAGAGGAGAGTAGAGGGTCGAGTTTCTAGGCTAGGGATTAGAGCCTCTCTAATCCAGTAGAGGTGATTACAGCCCTTGCATGGTGCTCTAATTACCTAGCTCCTAGAGGAATAATTGTATCATCAAGAAGTTATGGCCATGGTTGTAAGTATGATACAATTTATTAATGAAGCATTGATCTTGTCTAATTATCATCTTCTTGTTCTAATTATGCTTGTTCTAGCTCTAATTAACTTTAGGTCTAGATGCATGTTAATTAGAGCATGTCATTAAGGGTTATATTCTTCTAGCGTTCTTGATCATTGATCTAGCTTACTAATGATATAGTTGTACATCTAGTTCTTTTGATCATGGTGATTAGATATTCTAGTTGTGCTAATTATATTATTAGACCTTACAAAGTAATTAGAAGCTAGTTCTCTAATTATGTGCCTGTTGAAAGTTTCTCGTCGATTACCTGGTTACCAGTGACAGTGGAGCCCAGGGAAAGGTTAAACCGATCTAGGAGGTTAGGTTGATTGATCTTGATTTCATCATGCTACGAAGTTTATGCTTGATCATGCTTGTTTCTTCCTTGAGCTACTAGTTATCTCGCTACTCTAATCTTGTTGTGGCGCCCAATCATGCATGTCTTGGATCCAATTAGGGCTTGATTAGACTAGTTAATACCCTTTATTAGTGTTCTAATTCTATTCTAATTGCTTATCTTATAGTATTAGCATAGTTTAGATGTAGATTAGATATAGTTTAGGGCTAGTTTAGAGGTAGATTAGAACCTTGTTTTGTACCGTTAGTTTACCGTAAACTCTTGGTAATTAGTTCTCAATTAGTTCATTTCCTGGATTGACAAAACCCATGATACTCATCCTGGGGAAAAGCTACACACGATACTGTCGCTTGCAGTATAAGGTTTGTCGTGCTTAAGTGCCGTCAACAAACGCCTCTCCCTTTGCCTATATTTTACTTGCACAAAATTGCGTCACTACTTGCTCAATGCCGAGACCCGGTGATCTGCAAAGCCGATGTGATCAAACGTATGTTGTCCGCTCCCATACTCAAAGTATGGCTCGACAAATGGATGTATGCATTGTCCGAGTTTGATTCGCTACCAACCAGCTAAAGTTATGAAGGGGCATGCTCTAGCCGATGTTATCACAGAAAGGATCACGCCACCAGTCCGATTTGTGGGCATCAATCCATGGGTTCTTTTCTTCGATGGGTTGGCGTCTAACCTAGGTTGTGGCATTGGATTATATATTGTCTCCCCTCGGGGGGCGATCTATGAGTTTGCCATTTGATTGAAAGGGCAATTCACTAACAACCAGCCAAATACGAAGCCATTTGCAATGGTCTAGAATTACTGCTTGATGTAGGTCTTTAGCGATTCAAAAGTGGTGATCAATCAATTCACAGAAGATTTCAGTTGTGCTAGTGATTCTCTAGACAATTACTTTGCCAGAGGCTAGGACTTGTTGACACGATTCCGGATGATCACGCTTAGTTGGATACCTAGGGAGCACAATGACGAAGCCAACAAACTAGCACAGATGGCTTCCGAGTATGCACCTCAGAGTGCTGATGCTTATATAGATGTCTCGCAATTGTCTACTGCACATTGGAGAGCCGATCTCCTCAAATACTTGAAGGATCCAGCTCGAGGGGTAGATAAGAAGGTACGACACAAGGCTCTAAGGCACGTGTTGATTGGCGATGAGCTGTACCTTTGGGCTATTGGTGGCTTACTTTTGAAATGCCTCTAACCAACCGAGGTGTTGAAGATCATGCACGATGTCCATGAAGGTAGTTGCAGCTCTCACCAATCGGCTCATAAGATGAAGTGGCTGATCAGAAGATTTGGCTTTTATTGGCCATCCATGTTAGAAGATTGCTTCAAATATTACAGAGGATGCCAAGACTATTAGAGGTTCGGAGCTATCCAGTTGGCACCAGCTCACATATTGAATCCCATCATCAAACCATGGCCATTCAGAGGGTGGGGTATAGATCTGATTAGCCAAATCAACCCACCAACCAACTAAGGGCACGAGTGGATAATAGTAGCTATGATTATTTCACCAAATGGGTAGAAGTAGTACCGATGAAAAATGTCACAATGATGGATGTGATTAACTTTGTCATGGAGCATATAACTACAGATTCGGCATACCCCAAACAATCATAAGGAATCAAGGTTTTGTTTTTATATCAGAGGAATTCATAAATTTTTCTAGAGAGATGGGAATTACTCTGATCCAGTCGTCACCATACTATGCTCAGGCCAATGGATAGGCTGAGGCATACAATAAGAGCATGATCAAACTTATTAAATGCAAGATAGATGAGTACCCCAAACAATGGCATGATCGTTTAGCAGAAGCATTATGGGCTTATCGCATGTCATGTCACTAGGTACCAAATGCACTCCATATTAGCTTGTCTACAGCCTAGAAGCCTGAATGCCATGGGAGATCAACATCGGCTCATGACGTGTTACTTTCCAAGATAAACTGACAGGCGATGATTATGCAACCCACATGAACATTAGTACAGAAGATCTGACAACTTCGGCTGTGGGCTCTAGAAAAAATAAAGGAAAACAAGGCAAAAGTCGCGCGAGCCTACAGCAAGAAAGTCAAGCCGAAAGGATTTAAAATCGGTGATCTAATCAAGAAGCTTGTTCTGTCAGTTGGCACCAAAGATTCGATGTACAGTAAATGGTCACCTAATTGCAACGCTCCCTATCGCATTGTGGAAATAGCACTAGGCATTTCATATCACATGGAAACACTAGAAGGTGTGAGGTTCAGCAGGAACGTAAATGGAAAGTACTTGAAAAAGCACTACCCAAGTTTGTGGATCGGTTCACCAGTATGCCGATTCCCAAAGGGCCGACGTGCCACCATCGGCCCAAAAATATGAAAGCCGATGCTGTGTGATTGACTTAACCTGTAAGAAACTACATGAGGATTCATTTGTACTCCGGGAGCACAATCGGCTTGACGGCCAATACTTTGGGTATCATCCATGGTTAGGGTTCTCTACCCAAGTGGTAAGGTATAGTGATCGGCGATGCAGCTTGTCAGCCTTGGTGTAGTTGCTGTCACCAAGACGGTCCAGCATGTCTTGAGGGAAGGAAACTTGAGGAGTGTTAGTGTTGGGAAGAATCAGCAGAAGTAGTGGTGGATTGAGGACTTGGCAGATCCATAAGGAAAGCATCGACCAAGGCATTCTATTTATACACCTGGGCAAGGGTACTTTGCTGATTATCAGAAGAATGAGGGATTCAGATGTGAAAGGATCTCTCATTAAGTGTGTCCTAGCATGGGGAATCTCCATGCATGAAGGGAAAACCAAAGACGGCCCTTTTCAGCTTTGCTTTTCAATGAAGTGACTACTCAGGCTGAGAATGGGAAACTACACGACAAGTTTGAACAATTCCCTCCTCTCGCACACCGGAAAAGAACTAACCCCATGACTCCATTCATTCTGAGGCGTCATACTCAGCCACCAGAATGTAGCGTGAAGAATCCAAAGCTTGACTTCATGATCCATCAAGGCAGTTCACATGTCGAACATGAATCCTTGTAGGACAAGGAGTAAATGTTCTTAATCATTGCTTACAAGAAGGAAGAGGTGGTTCTTTACCATTATGGTTCAGGAATAAACATTATTGCTAGAACGAAGGGGGCATGTATTATCGCCAAAATCTAGCCGATTCGTATCTAGGTCAGATCAGCTAAATGGGCTGAATCAACTAATCTTTAGGTAGATCGGATCAGCTGTTAGGCTATAACTAATCGCCAAAGGAAGAGGCGATTATGAGGGCCGGTGGGCCATGAATCTTGTTTAATTCGAGTCGAGTTAGGTCTAGCCCAGTAAAAGTAGGGTTTTTAGCTGTAGAAAGAGTCAAACTTGATGTCTAAGTCTCCGGACTATAGGTATGTAACAATATTCTATGTAATAAAGTCAACAACATACGTTCCCTAGAAGTGGTTGTCTCTAATCTCTCACGGTGCATCGCCACCCCTGAGCAATTAGGGTTTTCAAGGTAATCGTCATTCAGCTGTAACATTTCTCACATTGATTTGGGCATTAGGGCGTGAGCTACATGGTGAACCGTGTACTGAAGCATTTTTTATGGCATGGTTCGCTAGTTCTCCCGGTGAACCTCACATTAAGCTCTATTTAATGCAAGAGTCACTAACTATCTAGATGAATCTTGCATCAAGCCATGCTTGGCATGAGATCCATCAGTTATCTCGATGAGTTTCGTGTCAAGTCTCGCTTGACATGAGATGCATCATTTACCCCGCATGTTTTCGATCCGTTTATGTTTTCTACGCTTCATGCCATGGATCAATCTTCATGTAGCTCCTTTTACATTACCTAGTCACTTGTCACAATCCACGATGTGTCACTGCAATTGTCGGGGTTTGGTACCGGCAGTGCAACACGGGTGTATCACGTAGCGCTTTTGTGGTTGGCGAGATCGACCGTAGCTCGATGGTTCACATGCAACGCGACAAGAGATAAGAACACACGATTTATATAGGTTCGGGCCGCGAGATGCGTAATACCCTACGTCTTGTTTGGGGGCGAGTTGTATTGATCTAAGCTCTCGAGGTTACAATGAGGACATATGAGGTCGAGGGGGATCTGCCTGAGGTCGAGAGAGATGCTATGAGTTCCCTTGTTTAGGAGGAGTCCCTAGCCAGCTGTTGACGTCACTTAAGCACGACAAACCTTATACTGCAAGCGACAGTATCGTATGTAGCTTTTCCCTAGAATGAGTATCATGGGTTTTGTCAATCCGGGAAACCAACTAATTGAGAGCTAATTAACAAGAGTTTAAAGGAAAACTAAAGGTAAAAGGGGGGTCTAATCTATCTCTAAACCAGTCCATATTCTAAACCAATCCTTAACCTAAATTAGATAAGTAATATATATATATGATAAGCAATTAGAACAACATTAGAGGACTAATCAAAGGGTATTGACTAGATTCTAATCAAGCTCTAATTGGATCCAAGACATACGCGATATGGGTGCCACACCCAAGATTAGAGCAGTGAGATAACTAGTAGCTCAAGGTAAATAAGCATGTTCAAGCATATTCATCATAGCATAATTAAATCAAGATCAACCAATCTAATCCCCTAGATCGAGTTTAACCTTTCCCCGGGCTCTACTGTCACTAGTAACCAGGTAATTGACGAGAAACTCTCAACAGGCATACATAATTAGAGAACGCGCTTCTAATTTCTTCACATAGTCTAATAACATAATTAGAGCAACTAGAACCTCTAATCACCATGATTACCAGAACTAGAAACACAACCATGTAATTAGTAAACTAGATTTGAGATCAAGAACGCTAGATGAATAACACCCTTAATGACATGATCTAATTAACAAGCATCTAGAACTAAAGTTAATTAGAGCTAGAACAAGCATGATTAGAGCAAGAATATGATAATTAGACAAGAACAATGCTTCATTAGTAAATTGTATCAAGAATATAGCCATGATCATACCTTCCCTTGATGATACAATTAGACCTCTAGAGCTAGGTAATTAGAGCACCGTGCAAGGCCTCTAATCACCTCCAGGAACTAGAAGAACTCTAATACTAGACTAGAAACTCGACCATCAACTCTCTTCTAGTTAGGGTCCCTCTTGTCGCCGTCTTCATGCCTTGATAATGAATTGGATGCCCGACCTCGGGGCCTAGGCTGGCTTTATATAGTCCGGAGATGACGTGGTAGAAAAGGAAACTCCAACCGACTTAAGGAGTCCCCTAGTCAGCCGACTTGGAAGGCTCTGGTCGGCTGACCAAGACTCCTCCCTCGCCCAGTTGTTTCCATTTTTTGCGGGGACGTTGCTTGGTGTTTAAGAAATATAATTGCGGAGGATCTCGGACTCTTGGGGTTCTGGAATCTTCTATATTCTTCGAGATTTGTCGAATCCTTCTAGTTTTGGACTTAATTGAAATACTTTTACCATATATTCTTCTATGAACTTGTAGCACTTGATGTGTTCTAGAAGCTTCTGGTTAGAAAGCCTTGATTGACTCAGAGGAGGGACATAAGTCAACCAAGCCTTCCTTGATCATCGTCTTCATGAAATAATATCTCAAAGGTCTTTTCTTACTCGAAGTAGATTGTGGAGAATTTCGCTAAAAATTGGTCAAAAACCTGTAAAAATCACATATAGCATATTTCCAAGATAATATTGCAAAATCCACAATAATCGGTGATAATTGTTAGTAAAAGATATAGTTGACGCATGAAATCAGTGAAAAACTACATAAAATGATGCAAAATATTGGTTCAAATGTCACGTCAACACCAGCCTTATATAGTCCGGCATGACTTGGGTTACAAGGAGTTCTAGTCCTACTAGGATTGGTTTCATCTCCTAGCAGGATTCTTCTTAGATCATCCTTGTATATGTTGAGTTCTTGTCTTGTGCGCCAAGTTGCTCTGCACCTCGGCCCCGAGTCAATTGGCCAGCTCCTGGAT
The DNA here is from genome assembly GCA_030272315.1 of Paspalum vaginatum. NCBI lineage: Eukaryota > Viridiplantae > Streptophyta > Magnoliopsida > Poales > Poaceae > Paspalum > Paspalum vaginatum. The sequence goes on along the minus strand of CM059018.1, from coordinate 28,383,824 downwards.
TAGGCCCTCCGATAGCCCATATAGAGAATACGCTCCATGAGGGCCCAGGGGATATCTATCTCCCACAAGCCCTCGAGCTTCAACTTGACTTGAGGAACAATCAGCTTGAAGGTACAATAAAATCTGCAACTCCTTCCGAGTTAAACTGTACATGGGTTGCAACGACTAAGTGCACCCCATGGGGTAGCCCCCGAGCTTCGAGTTAACTTGAGTAAAAATTAGCTAGAAGATCCAAAAAATTTGCTTTCTGAATGTCTTCTCTTGTAGTCTTCCGAGTAAAAAATTCGGATGGCATCCTCCATGCAGCCCCCGAGCCTCAATCTGATTAGCATAATCAGGTTGAGGATCAAGCAGCTTATTTCTCCGAGTGATCTTGGTGGAGCGGGGACGGTGACATAGCCTCCTGAGTCAACGAGTACGGTGGCGTAGCCTTCCGAGTCGGCGAGTACAGTGGCGTAGCCTCCCAAGTCGATGAAGTTGCGAGTCGGCAGGGCAGGCAGCAGCCCAGCCCCCGAGTCGATGAAGTAGCAAGTCGGCGAAGGAGTCGGCGAGGTAGACAGAAGCCCAGCCCCCGAGTCGACGAAGCAGTACGTCAGTGAGATGCGCGGCAGCGCAGCCCCCAAGTCACCGAAGCAGTGAGTCGGTGAGGCGGATAGAAGCCCAGCCCCCTGAGTTGACGAAGCAGTGAGTCGACGAGGCGGACAGAAGCCTAGCCCCGCAAGTCGATGAAGCAGCGAGTTGGCAGGGTGGACAGCAGCCCAACCCCCAAGTCGATGAAGTAGTGATTCGGCGAGGGAGTCGGCGAGGCGGACAGAAGCCCCCGAGCTGACGAAGCAGTGAGTCGGCGAGGCGGACAAAAGCCCAGCCCCCCGAGTCGACGAAGCAGCAAGTCGGCAGAGTGGGCAGTAGCCCAGCCCCCCGAGTCAACGAAGCAGTGAGTCAGCGAGACGGATAGAAGCCCAGCCCCCCGAGTCGACGAAGCAGCTTGTCGGCGAGGCGGACAACAGCCCCCGAGCTGACGAAGCAGTGAGTCGGTGAGGCGTGCAACAGCCCAGCCCCCCGAGGCGACGAAGCAGTGAGTCAGCGAGGAGGACAGAAGCCCAGCCCCCCGAGTCGACGAAGCAGCGAGTCGGCGAGGCAGACAACAGCCCCCGAGCTGACGAATTAGCGTAAAGTGAACTCCCCATTTGAATTCTGAGTATAGCGAAGGCAATGAGTGTCGGTGGGCCAGACCGACTGCCCCTTACCAAGGGCAAGAGGTATCCCTTAAATGAGGAAGCGAATGCATGTAACACTAGCTGTCGGTCTACGATCTAGGCTGATTGTCCTGTATGGAGGGCCAGATTGCACCCTTTTATGAGGACGCAAAGGCATGTAACACCGGTTGGCTAGACCGATTGCCCTGTATGAAGGGTCTAGAAGTTACTTTGTCGTTTCACGCATAGATTTTGCCAGAAAACAATGAGAATTATCAAAGCACGAGATGCGACCGAAAATATTTGGCTCGGCGAAACACGAGATGCAACAGAAAAGAGTTATCTCGGCGAAACACGAGACGCGACTGAAAAGAACAGACTCAGCGGAACACAAGATGCAACTGAAAAGAATTAACTCGTCGAAACACGAGATGCGACAGAAAAATAAGGTGCGTAAAGCACGGTTTAAGTGACCAAAAATAATTTAAGAGATCCAATACTCGAGTGATCCAGAAGTAATACGAATAATCCACGGCCCGAGTGATTCAAGAATAATATGAATATATCCATAGCTCGGGTGATCAAGAATAATCTGGTGATCCAGAAATAATCCGAGTGATCCAGAGATAATCTGAGTGATCCAATGCCCCGAGTGATTCAGAAGTAATCCGAGTGATCTGTAGTATCATAACTGATTCGATATCATTGAGTGATTTGAATGATTTGATATCCTAATTGATCCAGAGATGATGCCAACTGATTTTTGTTTAAGTCAGACTGGAATTTGGCGGTCTCTGAGCATGAACCACGAGCTTACGAGAGGCCAAAATAATTTTTCTAAAATAATAATCAAAAAATAAACTGAGTAGTATCTTTTGCAAAAAGAATACTGAAATGTAAATAATATCCGCGATAGACGGCCGGATAGACAAAGAAATAATTAGCATAATTAAATGTATAAATAATTATTGAAACGACTTAGTTGTTTGCGTCGCCGATAGATTTTTGGCATGAGGCGAGTAGATGTTTTTAGCCTTTGAGGAGGCTGTTTGCCGAGCTGAAAAATTGATTGTCTTGAAATTCTGTTCTGACCCGCGCACTTTGATATAGCAACGTGCTGAATTCTGGACATGTCTCTGTTCATTGGCCCGCCACGATACTATCGAGCCTCTTCTTGCTTCTGTAGCATACTAGGTCTATGCATGCACGTACGTCATTCAGGCTGTTCTGACCTTGCTTTGGACTCGAGGTCTTGAATATAATCTATGCGCGTGGTATTGCACTGCTTCCAGACTGGTAGGTAAATAGTGATCGATCGGTAGAGGACTCCGACTCGACCAACTGTTAGCTTTTGCTAAAAACATGTTTGATCCCGTGTCACTGTGCTTCGGTCGTAGTTAGATACAAGAGCACGTTGATCCATAGCTGATATGGTAGTGCCGATCGCAAGGAGATAAATCGATTCGGACTCTGGCAACATCACGCTTAGTGCAGATCGATCCATGTGACTCCCGTAATCACATCTTGACTTCCAATTCTAGATTCTGGAATTTCCATATTCATCCGTAGCTTGCCAGAGACGTTGATTTTCTTGGCCGGAGCTTTCTTTATCTTCCGTGCATAGATATTCCTTCCTTGATTCCGGCGACAAGATCTTCTACAGGGCAGTAGCTTGATTTCTGGTCTCATGATGCACGACCGACGCCGTGATGGGTTCTACCTCGAGCTTGCGCTGAACTGAGATGAGCCGTCGACTTGACCGACACCTAATAGAGCAATTGCATACAACGTTGAAACTGATCTTCGATGATGGCAGCCATTGACTGAACCGCGCATATCGAAAGAAGCTGTGCCAATCTGATCTCCACGTTGACGCTTGATCGGACTCGTGGGACGTGAAGCCTGACGTTGTTTCCAACGATGCCAACGAAATCGATCCGTTGAACACGTTGGCCACGGAGTCAGCGATGTTGTCGATGTCGTCTCCCCCTACCTGGCACGCCAATTGTCGGTGTTTGGTACCGGCAGTGCACCACGGGATCTATCACGTAGCGCTTTTGTGGTTGGCGAGATCGACCGTAACTCGATGGTTCGCGTGCAACGCGACATGAGATAAGAACACACAATTTATACAGGTTCGGGCCGCGAGATGCGTAATACCCTTCGTCCTGTTTGGGACGAGTTGTATTGATCTGAGCTCTCGAGGTTACAATGAGGATATATGAGTTCCCTGGTTTGGGAGGAATCCCTAGCCAGCCTTATATAGTTCGGCATGACTTGGGTTATAAGGAGTTTCAGTCCTACTAATATTAGTTTCATCTCCTACCAGTATTCTTCTTAGATATTCCTTGTATACGTCGAGTTCTTGTCTTGTGCGTCCAAGTTGCTCTGCACCTCGGCCCCGATTCAGTTGGCCAGCTCCTGGATTGGGCCCCCCGATAGCCCATATAGAAAATACGCTTCAATAGCACCCATGGGATATCTACCCCCCACATTAGTAATATCACAATCAAACATCCCAAAATCGTTGTCCCACGCAAACTGAGACTGCCGGTCACCACTTGTATCAAAGCTTGGTCCATCGTAGCTCTCAAAGCCTCGGCGAGGAGGATCAAAGTCGTACTGCTCACGACCCGGTGCCTTGCCGGCAAAGCGTCCACCACCTAGTGCACCACGAGGAAAACGGTCCCCTTTGCCTCCACCTACACGACATGGCCAGCGGCCTCGCCTATCCTCACGCCGAGGTGCAACCTTAGGCCTACCACCACGGTAGTACATGTTTGCGTTCCTCCACTCAACCTCTCTACCCTCAGCTCTAATCCTGCGGTGGCAAAACTCCACCAAGTGACCCTCCCTATGGCAGTAGTCACACATGTACCTCTTGGGTGGAGCACCTTTAGGTTGGCTCTAGGTCTTAGGCTGATGAGTGGGCTTAGGAGGAGCATTCCTCTTAGCCTATTGCTTAGAGCTCTTAGGGGGTGAGTCAACTAAATTCCTCATAGAAAGAGTATCAAGTGGGTTCCTAACAAAGTTTGGCTTAGGAGTCCACACTTGTTTCTTTGGTGGTTCCTTTGGCTTCTCTAACCATACACCATCCTTAGGGTTTCCATGCTCAAAGTAGGGTTTGTCGTGGGAAACAGGGAACTTCTCACTAATGGGAATCCCACTCAAGTCACCTAACTTCCAATACAACTGATCAAAATCAGCATAGATGTAGTGGCAGCCAACCTCCAACTTGTCACTCAACTTGAAAGGCGAAGCAATCATGCCAATCTGTGGCTCTTTAATTGAAATGCAACTAAGAATGGTCCTAAGATAGGTATTCTCATCATCTAAATGGACCTTCTCATTGGCCAAATCATCAAGCCTACCTCTAAGGCCTTCACACTTGGGACAATCAGAACTAATAGGGCTAGCAGTCTTTTCGGACATCCTCAAAACAACCCTATTCTCTTCCAACTCCTTCCTAAGGGTTCGGAAAACAACACAGGTAGCAAGCAAAATCAGCCTAGCGTTCAACTCCTCTAACGCTGCAGTAGTAGAGAAAAGCAGATCTACATTAGTAGCATGCTTAAAGCGTAATTCCGGCAACTCAACAGCTAGGACTTGACAATCACTGCATTCTATCTCATCAACAACAGCCTGTTTAGCCATAGTAAGATCATCCAAAGCACATGCAAGTTTGGACTTGACAGTCTCAAGATTAGCCTCAAGAGTAGCAACCTTAGCTTTTGCAAGCCTAAGATCCTTAGCGGCTACTCTAAGCAAGTGATCCAAGTTCTTAAAAGCAGTGAGCATAACTTCCTTAGCATCATTACCTACCTGAGGCTAGGTGTTGGACTTGTTGTAGACATTCAGTGGAGCTGGCTTGATCTCCTACAAGCGCCATGGTGCAGTAGCCGATCTCGTCACGAAAGAAGTGGAGTCTAGCATGCCTGACGATCTTCTTCTCATCATTGTCGTCGCTTTCGGAGTTGAAGTCACTTGAGCTGCTGTCACAGTGGCTGAGGCTAGCGAGGAAAGCATGGTCATGCTCCTGGATGTGCTTTTGGGACTGCATGATGAACTCCTTCTTATTGAAGAACGGTCGCTTCTTCTTGTCACCCTCGCCCTTCTTCTTGTCGGAGACGTACTCGCCCTTGTGCTTGCCGGCGAAGTACTTCTCCTGAGCTCTCCTCTGAGGGCAGTTGGCAATGAAGTGGCACATCTTTCTGCACTAGCACTGGAGCTTGCCACCTCTTCTGCGGCTCATCCTGTTGGAGTAGAGGCGTTGGAACTTGTTGGACAGTAGGCACACCTTCTCTTAATCTAGTCCTTCAACCTCCTCCTCTATAGCTGAAATCAGAGACAAAGCATAGCCAATAGAAGTGTTAGGGTTAGCAGCACCACAACAGCTAGGGCTAGACATATGAGCTAGGCTCTTGGGAGTTGTTCCACTCGTCTTGGCATATGCCTGAGAGTCAACCTCCAAAGCCTTCAACTTGCTATAAAGCTTGTCTGTGGAAAGGGTCTCATAGACAGCTGACTCGAATATGGACTCTTTCTTCTGTTGCCAAATACTCCGATCCAGAGCATAAAGAAGCTTGAAAGCTTGCTCATGGTCATTGTAAGGCAACACCCCATCTCTTGCATTCGCACAGATCTTGTTCACAATTGATTGAAAACGACTGAACATTCCATCGATGCTCTCACTAGGTTTCTAGGAGAAGTTCTCATACTCTCTCTTATGCACCTCAAACAACCTAGCCTTGACCTGATAGGTCCCCTCATGGAAGTTGCTGAGGGTAGTCCAGATCTCATGTGCCATCTTCAAGTGCACAATCCTATCAAACTCAAGGCAGCACAAGGTAGTAAGTAGAAAGTTCCTTGTTGTTTGCTTTGTGTTCCCATTGTTGTTGTTGGGTAACACAGTTCTCTACCACTTGGTATCTAGCATCCTCATAAATATCCTAGATGGATGAATGTTGGCTCTGAAGGAATGTAGACATGCGCTGCTTCCAATATGGAAAATCTGAGCCATGGAATCTTACCAATGGACGGATCCATGGTTGCCTTTCTGTGGATCTAGAACCGGTTAAGGTATAGACGACCCTATCTTGGCTCTGATACCAATTGAGGACTGAAAGGAGTGACCTAGGGGGTGAATAGGTCACTCACAAAAACCTACAACCCAAAAATCCCTCTCTTCTCAAACGTGCAAAGATGCGTAGCAAGGACAAGCTACCAACCCTAGGACACGTAGTGGAAAGCCATGCGGAAGCACTCGCTCAAGTGCTAATTGAAACCGACGCATAATGAGCCAAAAACCAAAACTGGTAGACCATAGGATGGTCTGATGGTCACACCATAGGATGGTCCGATGGTCTCATTCGATGGTCTCGTTCGATGGTCTCGTCTAATGGTTTCTAATTGGTCTGATGGTCACACCATAGGATGAGTTAGATAGCGAAGGTGGCCGAGCCTCGAAACTACTGCTGAGCACCTAACCGGTCCAATGGTCACACCATAGGACGATCCGATGGTCTCCTAACGGGTCCGATGGTTTCCTAACCGGTCCGATGGTTTCTAGGAGACAAAATCAACCAACGAATCCACCAAGAACTGAACCAAATCTTGACCACATAAGCTCCAAACTTTACCAAAATTCATAGGGACTTTGTCAAAGACATGGAGAAGCTATTCTAATCAGATCAAGGGAAAAGCCCTAAGATTTCTCCATGGATTGACTATTCCCCAAAGTGAAGCTCACAAGCCAAGAATGAAAGATTTCGGGGCTGCCCTTCAAGCTTGAGATTTGGCACACCAAAACCACAATCTCCCTAAGTCCTAGTAGTCCAAAACACTGGCAAAAGAAAGATCTTGGGCTTGGTCAAGCACAAACACACGAAAAGACCAAGAAACCAAGGTCAAAAGCCAATCAAGAGATGGGGAAACGTGAACACAAGAGGTGCTAGCTCGAAATCCATCTATTAATGGCCCAAAGGGGTCTGAAATTCTGATTACAAGATGGGGATTCATTCACCCTAGAAGCCACCCACTTCTTACCGTCTAAAAGTGGAGATTTCATTACTCAAACCTCACTAATCTTGTTGCCCTTTACTTGGTGACAAAAATGGAGCTCTAACCCTAGCTCTAAACATGGCTAACCAGCCAAGAGAGGTGGGTTGGACCAGCCAACCTTTTATTTATACTACGCCTCTATTGCCCTAAGGCAGTTTGTACTTAACCCCCTATATTACAGACTCGTTACACTAAAATGCTTGTAGAGGCTAGAAAAGACTGCAATAACTCGGATGAATGGCCACGATGATGTCCTTTCAACATCAGTTTCTCCGCCCTGTCCTGATGTCCTCTATGTGTCCAGTAGCTCATCCTTCAGGGTAACTCTAGTTTTGGTATACTGGCAACCAAGCCCTTGGTTTTGACACTTGAACTAGGAAAGGATAGTTGGGCCTAGTTTTGATGCTCGAGCCGGTAAATGCTTGTTGGGCGTCTAGTTTTGATTGATTTTACGACTCACGACACCATCTCACACCCAAGGTCTCTCTTATGGGTCGAGCCTAACTTGGGCAGCAACCCAAGCCACCTGCCAGTCCGCTTGGTATGGATTTTGTCATGCCACGGTAGCACTCAAGCGCCACCACCAGGTCAAGCTTAGGTGGAATTTCCTCCAAGTCACGCTTAGGAGGTGCTCGCTCCTTCTTCAGCAAGTCTTTGGTGTTGACAAGTGCTCATCACAGACAGGACGAAAGACCAAACTCAGTACACTTGAGTCCCTCAATTCCTCAACTCAACCTCTCTACGCTCAGCTCTCATCCTGCAGTAGCAAAACTCCACCAAGTGACCCTCCCTATGGCAGTAGTCACACACGAACCTCTTGGGTGGAGCACCCTTAGGTTGGCTCTGGGTCTTAAGCTGAGGAGTAGGCTTAGGAGGAGCATTCCTCTTAGCCCCTTGTGTAGAGCTCTCAGGAAGTGAGTCAACTAAATTCCTCATAGGAAGAGTGTCAAGTGGGTTCCTAATAAAGTTTAGTTTGAGAGTCCACACTTGTTTCTTAGGTGGCTCTCTTGGCTTCTCTACCTGCACCCCATCCTTAGGATTTCCAAGCTCAAAGTAGGGCTTGTCATGGTAACAGGAAATTTCTCACTAATGGGAATCCCACTCAAGTCACCTATCTTCCCATAAAACTGATCAAAATCAGCCTAGATGTAGTGGTAGCCAACCCCCAACTTGTTACTCAACTTGAAAGAGAAAACAATCATGCCAAGCTACAGCTTCTTAGCCAAAATACAACAGAGAATGGTCCTAAGATAGGTATTCTCATCTTCTAGCTGGACCTTCTCAATGGCCAAATCATCAAGCCTACCTCTAAGGCCATCACACTTAGGACAATCAGCACTCATAGGGCTTGCAGTCTTTTCAAACTTCCTCAAAGCAGCCCTAGTCTCTTCCAACTCCTTCCTAAGGGTGGGACAAACAGCATAAGGACCAAGTAAAGTCGGCCTGGCTTTCAACTCCTCTAATGCTACAGTAGTAGAGAAAAGAAAATCTACATTACTTGCATACTTGGAGCATAACTTAGTCAATTTTACTAGCTAAGACCTGACAATCAGTGCATTCTATCTCATCAGTAACAACACAAGCTTGCTTAGCCACATCAAGATCATCCAAAGCAAATGCAAGTTTAGACTTGACAGTTTCTAGCTCAGCATGTAAAGTAGCAGCCTTAGCTTTCGCAAGCCTAAGGTTCTTAACAGCCACTCTAAGCAAGCGATCCTTGTTCCTCAAAGCAATGTACATGGCATCATCCTCATCATCGATCACCTGAGGCTCGGTGTTGGACTTGTTGTAGACGTCCGAGTCAGGTGGAGCTGGCTTGATCTCCTACAAGCGCCATGGTGCAGTAGCCAATCTCGTTGCCAAAGAAGCGGAGTCCACCATGCCTATCGATGTTGTTCTCATCATCGTCGTCACTGTCAGAGCCGAAGTCGCTTTTGCTGCTGTCACAATCACTGAGGCTAGCGTAGAAAGCAAGGTCACGCTCCTGAGTGTGCTTCTGGTACTGCTTGGCGAATTCCTTGTTGTTGTAGAACAGCCACTTCTTCTTGTCACTCTTGTACTTGCCCTTCTTGTTGTCGGAGACATACTCGTCCTTGTGCTTGTCGGCGCAGTACTTCTCCTGAGCTCTCCTCTAGGGGCAGTCGGCGATGAAGTGATCTATCTTCCCGCACTCATAGCACTAGAGCTTCTCACCTCTTCCGTGGTCCATCCTGTTGGAGTAGAGGCATTGGAACTTGTTGGACAGCAGGCACAGCTTCTCATCATCTAGTCCTTCAAGCTTCACATCTGTAGCTAAAATCAGAGACAAAGCATAGCCATCAGAGATAAGGTAGCAGCACCACCACAGCTGGGGCCAAACACAAGAGCTAGGCTCTTGGGAGTTGTTCTACTCATCTTGGCATATGTCTGAGAGTCAATCTCCAAAGCCTTCAACTTGCTATAAAGCTCATATGTGGAAAGAGTCTCATAGCCAGCTGACTCAACTATAGACTCTTTCTATTGTTGCCAAATACTCCGATCCAGAGAATAGAGAAGCTTGCAAATGTAGGCTCTGAAGGAACGCAGACATGCGCTACTTCCAGAAAGTGAAATCTGAGCCATCAAACCTGGGGATCTTGCCAATGGACAAATCCATGGTCACCTATCTGTGGATCTAGAACTGGTTAAGGTATTGAAGACCCTAACTTGACTCTGATACTAATTGAGGACCGAAAAGCGACCTAGAGGCGGGGAGAGGGGGTGAATAGGTCGATGCCTAAAAACTTAGAACCCAAAAACCCTCTCTTCTCCGATGTGCAAAGTCGCGTAGCTATAACAAGCTACCAACCCTAGGACACTTAGAGAAAAAGCACGTGGAAGCACACGAAAGCACTCGCTCAAACGCCGATAAAAAACAACACAAAATGAGTCTAGAACAGTTAGGAGAAGCCATCAGACTGTTCGACACTAAGGCACTGGACAGTCCGACGGTGACCCACTAGACGGTCCAGTCGCTAGGAAGAGGACAATCTGGCAAGACGCCAGACGTTTTGGGCCAAGGGTTGATCCTTCTGCTCGAGCACCATCGGACGGTCCAGTGCACCACCACCGGACAATCTGGTGCTCGCAAAAGGCCCTTCGAGACTGAGCCTCGTAGACTCCGCCTAGGCAAAACCCCAAGCATCGGACGGTCTGGTGCCTCACCACCAAACGGTTCAGTGGTATGAAACAGGGCAGCCTAAGAAGAGAAAACAGACTGCAAATGCTCAAGAATCAATCCAAATCTTGACCAAATGGACTCCAAACTTCACCAAATTTCACAAGGACTTTGTCTAGGCCTTGGAAGAGCTATTCCCAATAGATCTGGGCAAATCCCCAAGATTTCCTCCACAGATTTGACTCATCCCCAATGAGAAGTCCACAAGGCAAGAACAAAAATCGCGGGGCTGCTCGTGGAACTGAGATTTAGCACACTAAAACCACAATCTCTCCACATCCTAGCAGTCCAAAACATCAGCAAGAGAAAGATCTTAGGCTTGGTCAAGCACAAACACAACAAAAGACCAAGGAACCAAGATCAAAAGTCAATCAAGAGAGGGGGAAGCAAGAACACACAAGGAGCTGCACGAATTTCATCTATTAATCACCCAAAGGTGTGGCAGGACTGCCTAGATTAAGTTGGAGTTAGTGCCTCCTGCACCTAATCCAAGCTAACCATGGTAGTCCGTCAAGATTCAAGGATCTCGACTAAGCCTTCCCATCTGGATCGAGCTTGATTCGGGGTGACTCTCGAAGGAGTCCACAGGTTTACAATAGAGTTAAAATATTACAAAATAGTACTGGTCAACTGTTACACCAAGGCTGGAAGTACCTCAGCCTCTTCAAAAGCCACAGTTTTCCAACAACTTAGTTTATTTCAAAAGAAACACCATGCCGCCCAAGGCGTAGTGTCTGCCACTTCAGAAGAACGAAGGAGCGGCGTAGGGGTCCCACTCGAACAGGGTGTACTTGGCTCCTAAAGAAAGGCTTAGTCAAGAAGCCTGAGTACTAATTACTCAGCAAGGCTTATCCGACCACTGGGTCTAACCCGACTCTACCCTATAGCTGAGGTAGACTGGTCTACGCACACTGTTGCAGCCTAGCCATATATCCTTATCTTTAAAAGCAACCTTTTCTTATTCGTTTTACTTGACCTGATTAAACTAAGTTATCCTATGCTATTAGCAATCAACACAATCACTCTATGAAAACATTCATTATTAGATAATTTCACTTCTTAACTATGATGTTGGTCGTGATCAGGCAGATTGATTTTCACCATATCCAGAGGGATACTTAGACACATGTCATATGCGTGTACAATGACCCCACATACGACAACCTAACATTCAGTGCCACCTAGCCGGAACCATCGTCATCGAACCCAGGTGTCAGTCCGTCTACACCCGCCCATCTCCCTCCTTCCAATTGGTCTCGTGTAGTTCCAACTCTTCGGTACATGAGGACGAGAGGTTTACCAGAGCCCGTTCAGGACGGCAAGTGAATGAGGCCCGTTTGGCCTGACCAGGCCACACATCGGATGGCCTTATGCGACACAAGCAGGATCAAGGTCCATGGCAATATTCATACCAAAAAATATTAGAAAGTGAAACTGATCCTGCCGCGTGTCTATCAAATTATTAACATCCTTCTCATTCTTAACCAATTAACATTGGTAAAAGAGTTCCGTTCTAAGCCTATGGCACCTAAGCCATCTACTACGTATAGGATAACATGCTGGATAATGAGTGGTCATGCACTAGAGGTTCAATCAATTCCTAACTCTAATGCACAGTCATAACCCATATTTAATTTAAAGGACTCAAAGAAAATAGGTAATGCACCGGGGCTTGCCTTGGGACAGGGGATCTATGTCGGCGGCTGGCTCGAAGGCTGCTCTCTCTAGGTCGGTGGATGGCTCGGGTGCACTAGCGTCTGGGGCTTCTGTTGTGGTGGAAGACTCTTCAACTGGAGCCGCTAGGACCAACATACCTAAGATGATGACATCTAGCATTTTCTAGGATGAGGATGATCAACCTGTTGAAAAAGTAGGTGTGCACATTTTCTAAAGACAAGGTGGGCCATTGGGATTAACCATCTAGGTCACTAAGGGCTTAGATGATTTGTTTACTATTTTTGAAAGGCTTCAATAAATTTTTAAAATTTATTAGCTATTTTAAACATTAAATATCATTTTAGAATTAATGAGGTATTTTTAATAATTTTTATTAATTATTAATCCTTTTTAATCATTTTTAAAATTAAATATAATTCTTAATGAATTTTGAAATCTTTTTAGCTAAATTGAGAATTAAAATTATATTTAAACAATTAAGAAATAAATCAACTGTTTTAATTAATTAAAAACAGATTTAATTAAACACTAATAAAATAGTTAGAATTAAACAAAAATAAAAAGGAAAAAGATTAAATAAAATTCGTAAAGAAAATTGGCCCAGCCCATAAAAGAAAGTTAGCCAAAAGTCTAAATCCCCCCTCATTCTGGCTTGGCCCACTGGCCATGGACTGGCAGCCCAATTCCTTCCCTCCTCCCATTGCTGCCCACTCCTCCTTCTCCCCGTGGCCCAACAGGGCGGCCCACCCGGGTTAGCGGCCCAACAGGGCTGGCAACCTAGAGGCTCGCCTAGGAGCGCCGAACGTGCGCGACGCGTTCAACGTGTCTGCTACTCCTGCGGCGCTGGCGACGCGTTCAACGTGTCTGCCACTCCTGCGGCCTCGCCGGCGGTGGTCTTGGGCATGGCGCTCGGTTTCCCACCGCGGCTGTGTGGCGCCCACTCGCGTGCGCGCGGCGGTGAGACGGCCCCGCGGCGGCGGTGAGGCAAGCTAGGGCCAGCGCCTCCCCAAGTGACGTGCGCATGGGAGCTACGCACCTGTTTCGCGTGGTCGCTAGGGCCATGGCAGCCCATGCTCGTGGAAGACCGGCGGCGAAAGCGCCACCAAGGCCGTGGCCGCCATGGGTGGGGGCACCGAGCTCAATTGAGCTCAGGCCGACCCCAATCTTCGACGGGGATGGGGCGGCGAGGATGAGGGGGACAGGGAACGAGGTTCTCACCTCCCAGACCGCGCGAGAAGAGGCGGTGGCGGGTCGGTCGGCAGTGAGCAGAGGCAGGCAGGGTGAGGCGGTGATGGCGCGGGGGCTCAGGATGGCGGAGCGGAGACGGCTTCTATGGTTGGGGACAGTGCGGGGTGGCGGTGGGAGGCGAGGCAACGACGATGGCGGCAGATCGGCTCGGCGGGTAGGGCAGGGTGGCAGACTGGGGAAGAGTGGGGAGCTCTGCTCCCCTTCCCATGGGATGAGGACGACGGCATGGCAGCCCACATATCAGGTGGCCTGACAGGTGCGCCGGGGTGGCGCACGGGCTAGCTGCCAAGTGAACCACCTCTCAAGTTGGGCAGCGCCCGCTGGACGCGTGGCCGCGGGCCGCCCGATCGTGCCCCCTTTGTTTTTTTGTTTTTACTCTTTTGTAATTTTAACCCTAGGTTTCCACAGTTTTAAGCAGGGGTCCAAATACAAAAGTTAAAGGGCTTAATTTAAGCTATCCTTTTGTATTTTTACCCACGGGAAAATCAACAATTTTTTGAAGGCTTTGAATTTGAATTCAATTATATTTTGAGGAAAAAATCCACCAATTTGCATGCCATGCTTGACTGCAATGCACTTAAGTGGCCTTTGATACAGAGTATCATAGCCTTCCCCCCCTTAAAGAAATCTCGTCCCGAGATTTAAAAGCGGCCAAGAGATACGAAAGAGAAGATATTTAGGAGTCTCGGCAGCGAACTTACTGATCTTTCCCTTCTGAAAACGCTTCCAGAATTCAGAATACTCGACTTGCAAAAGGTGCTCGGGCTCCCAAGTAGCTTCTTCTGTCGTATGATGCCGCCATTGTATCTTATATAACTTAATTGCTCGCCGTCAGGTGGCTTTCTCCTTGATGTCCAGAACCTTGCTTGGATACTCTTTATACGTCAAGTTAGATTCTACCTGGAGCTCAGTATGATCTACTTCCTCAGAAGGTACTCGCAAGAATTTCTTACGTTGGGAGACATGGAACACGTTGTGAACTACTGCTAAGCGAGGGGGTAACTCGATCCGATATGCCACTGCGCCGCACCGCTCGATAATTGAAAAAGTCCAATATACCGAGGGGCTAACTTACCAGTGACACCGAATCGGTGGACTCCATTCATAGGGGATACTTTAAGATGTACGTAGTCCCCTACCTCATGCAGTAGGGGTCTCCTTCGTTTATCCGCATAATCTTGTTGGCGGGTTTGAGTGGCTTTCAACTTGGCCTGTATAAAACGGACCTGTTTCTCTGCAGCAGTTACCAAATTAGGACCAAAAATTACTCTTTCTCCTGGTTCTGACCAATTCAAGGGGGTTCTGCATCGTCGTCCATAAACAGCTTCAAAAGAAGCCATTTCTAGACTTTTTTTATAGCTGTTGTTATAAGTGAATTCTGCCAAAGGTAAACAAGACTCCCAATCAGAGCCATAGGTTAAGGCACAAGCTCGCAACATATCTTCTAGGATTTGATTGATCCTTTCTGCCTGCCCAATGGTTTGAGGATGGTAGCTAGAACTGTGGATGAGGGTGGTACCTAAGGCAGCTTGTAATTGTTCCCAAAAGCGGGCGACGAATTGTGGACCGCGATCGGAAACAATACTCTTGGGTACTCCTTGAAGAGCTAACACAGTGGAGATAGAGCTCTGCTAATGGCTGAACTGAATGGTTGGTACTCACTGGAATGAAATGCGCCATTTTGGTCAACCGGTCTACAATTACCCATATAGAATCCTTCTGCTTTCGGGTCCTGGGCAAGCCAACAATGAAGTCCATATGAATATCCTCCCACTTCCAACTGGGTACAGGCAAAGATTGTAACAATCTCGCAGGTCGTAGATGGTCTGCTTTTACTCGCTGGCATATGTCAAATTCTTCTACAAACCTCCCTATTTCTCTCTTCATCCGAGTCCACCAAAAGCATTGTTTCAAATCTTGGTACATTTTGGTACTTCCGGGGTGAATGGTCTAGCGAGAAGTATGTGCCTCTTCCATGATTTTCTTTCAGAGGTTTGCATCTTTGGGCACCACTAGCCGATCCTTAAACCAGAGTATTTCAGCCTCATCAACCCGGAAGGGTAACTTCTCACATTTAGAAAGCCTTCTCTTCAAATGTTGTACCCCTTTGTCGGATCGTTGAGCTTGAACAATCTGGTCCTAGAAAGTTGACTCCAACTGTAGAGCGGCTACCGCTCCTTGCTGTACCATTTCTAGGTTCATTTTCTCCATTTGTTCACAGAGGGACTCAGCTAGGAGAGATAAGGTGGTACAATTGCAATGAGCCTTGCGACTCAGAGCATCTGCAACAACATTAGCCTTCCCAGGGTGATAATGGATTTCCAAATCATAGTCGTTGATTAACTCTAGCCATCTGCGTTGCCACATATTCAGCTCACTTTGAGTGAAGATATACTTTAAGCTTTTATGATCAAAGTAGATATGATAGATATTCCCTAGTAGCTAGTGGCGCCAAATCTTCAAGGCGTGCACCACAACTGCTAGCTCTCGATCATGGGTGGGATAATGTTCATCATGTTTCTTCAGTTGACGGGATGCACAAGCTATAACTTTTCTTTCTTGCATCAACACACATCCCAACCCAATGCCCGAAGCGTCACAGTATACCTCAAAAGGTTTAGTGACGTGAGGCTAAACCAACACTAGAGCAGAGGTGAGTAGTTTCTTCAAGATTCGAAAAGCCTGGTCATATTCGGGCCCCCAGATGAACTTCACATTGTTTTGTAACAGCTTGGTCATTGGTTTAGCTATTCTGGAGAAGTCCTGAATAAATGATGATAATAACCAGCCATACCTGAGAAACTTCTGACCTCAGTGATGGTCTCTAGGGTCTTCCAGTTCAAAACCTCTTCCACCTTTTCGGGATCTACTTCTATACCATCAGCGGAGAGGACATGGCCCAAGAAGGAGATTTTCCTTAACCAGAAGGCACACTTACTGAACTTAGCATATAGCTTATGTTCCCGTAATCGGGATAAAACCACACGCAGATGTTGTTCATGTTCCTCTTCTATCTTGAAGTAGACTAGGGTGTCGTCTATGAAAACCACTACAAATTTGTCTAGTTCCGGCATTAAAATGGAGTTCATTAGATACATGAAACATGCCGGGGCATTGGTTAACCCAAATGACATTACCAGATATTCATAAAGTCCATATCTGGTAGAAAAAGCTATCTTGGGTAAATCCTCCTTTCTGACTTTAATATGATGATATCCTGATCTAAGGTCAATTCTTGGAAAGACCCTGGCCCCAATAACTGATCAAACAACACATCAATTCGAGGAAGAGGGTACTTATTCTTAATGGTTACCGCATTTAGGGTGCGGCAATCCACACACATTCTTCAGGATTTCTCCCTCTTTTTCTCCACAAATAGTGCCCGGCAACCCCAAGGGGAAGTGCTGGGATGAATAAACCCCTTTTTAAGGAGGCCCTCAAGTTGCACTTTCATCTCAGCCATTTCCCTTGGATCTATCTTGTAAGGTTTCCGATAGATAGGTGTCGTGCCTGGTACCAACCCAATGGAGAACTCAATTTCCGGATCGGGTGGCAGTCTCGAAAGATCTTCTTGGAAAACGTCCGAAAACTCACATACCACCAGAATAGATGCTAATTCGAGGTTAACTACAACATTTATCACCGGCATTTCTTTCTCTAGCCAGGGAAGGGAAACATGCACTAGGGTATTATCCTGTGAAGTGACCCTTATGGTGCGAGACCTGATATCCATAACGGCCTGATGATCATTCATCCAGTTCATTCATAGAATGATTCATATACCTTGCCCAAGCAACACTGTGGGTTGGATTTGAAATTGTTTCCCACCCAACTCCAACCTCAATTGCCTGACTATTCGATTAGTGAACAATTGCTGGCCGAGAGCCGTCATAAGATGTAACGCCCCAAAATTTAGCCCCCGAAATTTTCTTCTAATCTCTCCCTAATTCAAAATCAAATTTTTGAAAACTTTGGATTTTGCTTATTTGTTTTGATTGTGTTAATATGAGCTCAACAAAATTCCAAATATTGCAAATACTCTCCAACAAAATTCTTTCCAAAAATACCTTTCCAAAAATTCAATTCCAAAAAATATCCCCGCGCCACTTGGACCCTCCATCTCCGCGCCACTTGGAACCCCATCTCCGGGCCATGTGGACCTCCCATCTCCGCGACACTTGGACCCCCATCTCCGCGCCATGTGGACCTCCCATCTCCGCGACACATCATCGGCCTCCTCCTCCATCGGCTATAAATAGCCCCCCACCCCCATGCCTCCATCCACACCAAACTCACCACTGCCGCGACCAGCCCCCGGCTCACCCGGGCGTTGCCCACTGCGGACATCTCCTCCCTGCCTTCCCCCTCCTGCGCATGCGCAGCTCTCTACTCCTCCTTCGTGTTCACCACCATTGCCACTAAAGTCCTCGCCTACCGGCTGCCATAGCTCGATTACTCCGACCGTGAGCAACTCGCCAACACTGAGTCTGTTTGGAATGCAGTACGGAGGAATATCAAATCCTCCTAGGCAATCGAAACCAAGTCACCAAGCTAGTTTCCAGTACTCTCTATTTGAGCAGCAGCGGAATCAGGGAGAAGCCCCAGTAACTATCCACCAAGAGGAAGATAGAGAAAGCTTGGGCACCCTCCTAACACTCTTGCTTCCAGGAAAGGGATCCAGTATCCAGGAACCATCACCAAACGGAGCATCCGGCATTCAGAAGTTGAAGTCAGTTATGCGGGAGTAGTCACGTTAGTGTGTTTGTTTTCGTTCTTGTGTTTTGTTGTTGTGGCTTGTCTCTTGCTATTTCAGCAGAAACATGCGTAGCCTTGTTTGAAGTGCTAATAAAATCACCATTTGAACTAGCTCTCACATCTACTATCTCTTCTCACCTTAAAACCCGTCAGTTTGAAGAGTATGTGCCCATTAAAAGGAGCGACCAAAACAAGCCCTAGTCAAAATGAAGGACGGTCAGCAGGTAACAAAGCTCTGCCTAAGGAAAACACAGCTAAAGGAAATAGTGCCTTAGGAAAATGGATAAGATCGGAGGAAACATCCCGTACCATAGCCCATACAAACAGTATCCACCACAGTCCCCCGCCACTCACATCTTTCCTTTCCACCGCACCTACTGCATCCGATGCCCCGGCCCCCATCACCCACTCACCCCTGCCGCCGTGTGCACGCCGCCTGCCACCACTTGCTGCCTTTTGCAGCGCACCAACGTGCCTGTTGCCAGCCAAAGATGGCCCTACACCGCCATCCCCCACCGACTGCCACGTGTCCCTACTCCACCGTCCAGTGATGCCACTCCGCCGTCTAGTGATGCCCGGTCCCCCCCCCCCCGCTCCATCCTTCCTCGCAAGCCACTGCGTACCCCCATTCCACCTCCACCGCTTGTGTCACCTCAGTGCATAGTACGGTGCACTCCAACCACCGCCCTCGCGCGCCGATAAAACCCCCCTCCCTTGAGCTCAGTTCCTCACTCAGCTCATAGAGCAAACCCGCCACCGCTCCTCTCCCACCATCTAAACTATCCACAACTCCTCCCATGTTCTGTGATTGTTGGGTAGAACAGTTCCTGCTAAGTTACTACACTATCGCCGCCATCACTCTCCTACTTTGCCTCTTTTCCTCTGGGAAATCCACCGCCCTCTCCCCTAGGAAGAAAGACTCAGAAACCCACCCATACCGCCTGCCAATTCCTCGCCAGATGATAAACATAGCAATTCTTCTACTCATCCTTATCCATTGCGTACTCCTCTCCAAGATCCTAAAAGTCCTCGTCCACTTTGCAAGAAGAGGAATCATTTGTGAGATCCACATTCCACCACCACCCAGAGTATGAGCCCAGAGCCCAAAGTCTGCATCCCACTTTGCTATATACTCTTCGCTGAAATCTTACTCCTATGCCTCCTCATCCTCCTCCGGTTGATAACCCTCCCACGGGCCGAGCAGGAGCGAGAAGGAGCTTTCTGCTAGCAAAGCTGTGCCAAGGTCAAGAAGCCCAAAGTTGGGTAGAAGACAGGCAAAAAGAAAGAAGAAGAAGTGCTTGGGGCAAGAAGAAGTGTAACAGGAAGAAGGCTATCCTTGATAGCTGTTTCTTCTCCAGCATGCCCTCCGTCGTGTTGATACAACAACAACAGCTGGAAAACGCAGCAGCTCCCCACTTCCAGAGAAGTGCCTAGCCTACTCAAGTAGAGGTATCCGCCCTATTTAAGTAGGGTAGCCACCCTTCTGTTAACGCTGGTGCTGGACAATCCAGACTCCATAAGTTGATGGATCCATCCCTTTGGACGAGTCATTCGAATTATGCCACCATCTATAGAGCAGAAAGTGCCTTGCTGAATTTCTGCCGCTCTCTTGAAGAGCCCTCTGCCTGAAGCTGCCAGACAATGGATCAACCTTCCAAATTCATGAACTAGAAGATCCAGATCCTATGTGGAAGGCTTGTACGAACAGCTCCAACAAAGAAGAAAAATGAAGACCAAGAGGAAACGAGTTGGACATGTAGTTGTTATTAAAATTCCACCTTCCATTCCATGTGAAGAATCAGGAAGTAGCTAGCTGAAGTAAACCAAACCCTGTAAACCTTCATTTTAAGTGGGGTAGATTTGTAACGCCCCAAAATTGAGCACCCGAAATTTTCTTCTAATCTCTCCCTAATTCAAAATCATATTTTTGAAAACTTTGGATTTTTCTTATTTGTTTTTATTGTGTTAATATGAGCTCAACAAAATTCCAAATATCGCAAATACTCTCCACGAAAATTCTTTCCAAAAATTCCTTTAAAAATTCAATTCCAAAAAATATCCCCGCACCACTTAGACCCTCCATCTCCTGCGCCACTTGGACCCCCATCTCAACGCCATGTGGACCTCCCATCTCCGCGACACTTGGACCCCCCATCTCCGCGCATTGTGGACCTCTCATCTCCGTGACACATTATTGGCCTCCTCCTCTATCGGCTATAAATAGCCCCCCACCCCCATGCCTCCATCCACACCAAACTCACCACCGCCGCGACCAGCCCTCGGCTCACCCGGGCGTTACCCACCGCGGACATCTCCTCCCTGCCTTCCCCCTCCTACGTATGCGCAGCTCTCTACTCCTCCTTCGTATTCACCACCATAGCCACCAAAGTCCCCGCCTACCGGCTGCCATAGCTCGATTACTTCGACCGTGAGCACCTCGCCACCTCCCTCCACCATCCCCAAGCCGCGCTCCCCCTTTTCACTGCCTGTATCGAGCTCCCCATGAGCTCCTAGGCCGCCATCAATGGCTGCCCGCAATGAGCACCTCCGCGTCCACCCATGCTGACAACCACCAGAGCTGAATGCTGGTGAGCCCCTGCCCGTTGCTCACGGCGGCGCGAGGCAAGCAGCCAAGCAGAGGTGCTGCTCAGGGCCTGCTCATGCCCCTCTGCCTGTTATAGCAGCCCCCTCTCCTATGAATGACAGGTGGATCCACCAATTATTTTTTCCACGCCAACCACCAGCCACCGGTGATTAGCCCATCACTAATTATGTGTCATTCGAGCTAGCAGGTCCAATCTCATACCATTCTCTTCTTCTATTCATTTATTTTCGAATTAATCTCTCGACCATACGAGCTCTGATTCCATTGATTCTTCTTTCTAAATTCATCAAAAATCAATATCTACCATCTACATTAATTTCCTGATTTTAGGAATTTCCCGAGCCGCTTACAAGCCGGGACCACATTCGATATTGTAGGCGTGGACCGTTGACACCAGCCTGAAACTCTACTCGCAAGCAGTCTGTTGACACAAGATATGAACTAAATTTATGCTCTATTTTTACATAATTTTATGCTTTTTCAGAGGTTAATCTTATGATTTAGTTTTGTTTTGCTAACAAATAACCTCGTTTTCGAGAATGCTCTTTGTTTTTGCACATTATTAAATATTGCAGGAAAATGGCAAATAATTGTTGAATAATTGCAATAATTGAGAAGGCTTCTCATTGATGGATTAATGCTACTAGTCCAAAGAGGAGAGATAATTAATAAAAGAAGGACAATTGAAGCCCAAAAGATGGCCCAAGCCCATTATGGAGAAGGTTCCGGTGACTAAGGATTGCTTGAGTATGAAGAATATGAAGATAAGGAAGATTTATCAAGAGTCCAATCCCAACTCCAATTAAATCTCGAGATATTCTCGGATTCCAAGACAGCAGCACATTGCTAGCCAAATTCGGAGACCTTATCGATGTTAAATGAAGAAAGTTTGAATAACAAAGTTGTAGATCTCTTCGAGCTCTACGATTTAGAGTCTGAGTTTATCTTATTTGGATTTCAGATGAGGGAGTTATGGTCAAAATACCAAGGGCTGTAGAATATGGAAAGCTGATTTCGGGAAGGACTAGGACAATGACTTTATCTCCAAGCAAGGAAGTATATGGACGACCCGGACTCTTCTAGAAACTTGTATATACATAGAAATAGGTGTTTTAGGTGTCTTAGGACTCTTAGAACCAACCTATTAGATTCCATGTATAGGGGACTCTCCGGAGTATAAATATATGGCCCCCCTAGAGGGAGAGGTATCCAATTCCATCGAATTCATTGTAAACCAGAGCTCCAAAGTTAGGGTTTAGGGTCCATCTTTGCAAGACTCATCGAGAAGGAGATCTCGGCGAAAGGAGGCAGCGAGAGGAGACTGGAAAGGAGGGGGTCAGCCGACCTACCCCCCTAGGGTCAGCCGACCACCCCTGTTCCCGGGGAGTCTCGAGTTTGTCTTCGAGTATGTTGTTTGTCTCGCCGAATTTGACAACTATGTGCTTCAAGTTCATGATGTATCTCGAGTAACTCTCTGTTCTTTTATTTTACTAGGATAAACCTTGAGTTCGATAAATGAAATAGTCTCTTTGCTACTAGTTCTTTGTTTATACATGATCTATGATCTATATCTTTGGAATGCTTCATCTCTACATGTGACCTGGCCGGGGTTGTTTAAACCACATGTCTTTTAGTAGATCTTTTTACTTTAATTAGTTGATTGAATCTGCTCATGCTTAGAGATGGTTTAGGTTAGCTAGTTCATCGATTACCTGGTTACTAGTGACAGTAGAGCCCGGGAAAAGGTTCGAGCAAGTCTATGACATTCATGATCATGTTTATTCTATGTTTCATGTTAGATCCATGCTTAGGGTGGTTCATAGTTTATAAGAAGTTTGTCTCATATCTCTTGCTAATCCTTAGCCGTATTAGTTTCTTGATCGATCTTGCTTAGTTGATCTTGTTAATCTCTTGTTCTTAATCTAGTTTATGCTATAGTTAGTTTTATATCAAGTTTCTAATTAGAACATCGTTTATCATCCTTTAGTTTAGTTTAGATATATATTAGTCAGTAATTAGACTCTCTTCTATCCTTAAGTTTATAGATCTATTAGAACTCGTTAGTAATTGATTAATCCTTGATTAATAGTAGTTTAAACCTAGTTTTCCACGGATTGACAAAACCTTAGATACTCATCCTAAGGGAAAGGCTACACCGATACTGTCGCTTGCAGTATAAGGTTTGGCGTGCTTAAGTGCCATCAACAAGCTTTTCTGGCGCCGTTGCCGAGGAAAACTATCGTTTAAGTTATTATTAATCTTGTATTAGCCTTTTACTACTAGTTCTGATAGTTAGTTCGTGTTTGCTAATTGTGTGTTTATCTAGTTCTAATTTTGTGCTAGTTTAGTTTTAATCGTGTGATAGTCTTATTTTAATTGGTTGCTAATAGTTTTTTAATTGTGTTCTAATTAGTTAGCATGTTCTAATTTTCTAGTTTGTGTTTAGTGTTCTCTAATCTTAGTTTCTAATTGTCTAGTGTTTTCTAATTTTAGTTCTAATTACTTTAAAGTTATCTTATTACATTCTTGTTTTTTCTAATCTAGTTTTTCTGTTCTTCGTTCATTATTGTGTTCGTTCTTAATTCAAACTAACCCAGCAACTTTGCTGTCATAGATTTTTCGTTTTGTGTTTGTGTCAGGTATGACTTAAGTATGCGAAGATCTGCTACTTGCGGAGTACTTAATTCCAAAAGCTGCAGATTTGAAGTTTCAAAGATCAAACAAGAAGCCAAAATCAGGATCCTACGAGCTGAAGCCAGGAATCATCCGGATTGCTGCTAAAAATCAGTTTAGTAGAAAAGATGATGAAAATCCATACAAACATCTGAAGAAGCTCAAGCAAGTGTGCCACACTTTCTATGAAGACGGAGTCCTAGTGGAGTGGGTGTTGTGGAACCTCTTTCCATTTACCCTTGAGGATAAAGCCAACAAGTGGTACCAAGCTGCCTCAGTAGAAGCCGAAGGAGATTGGGAGACTCTCGAGCAGAAGTTTCTCACAAGGTTCTTTTCTCCACTTAGAGTGCATAAGTTGAGAAAGGAAATTTGGAACTTTGGACAGAGAGAGGATGAAGACATTGATGAAGCTTGGGATAGACTTGAGGAAACGAGGACACGAGGACTGCCACTCGGGATCACACCAGACATGTTCATATCAATCTTCTACTATAATCTAAAGTCCAAGGACTTTGAGCGGCTAAACACTTGCGCAGGAGGATCACTCATGAGCAGGAAGTGGAGTGAAGCCATCAAGATTCTGTCAGATGTCTGCTTAAACTCCAAGACTGAAAGAGATAGGAAAGAGAGTGCAGTGAAGAAGCCAGAGAAGAAGCTCATGGCGCCTACACCTGCCATATTTGAAGACCAGCCACTTGTCAAAAAGACTCCAGTGCCTTATGCATTTGAGGAGGAGGAGTACGAGAGTTTTGCACCTCAAGAGGACAACAAGAATACAGATTATAGTAGTCTTGCCAGTGCGAAGCCTTTGACAGAATTTATGAGCTGGATGCCAATGGAGTTTGGGGAAACACTCAAGTGTGCAGTACCACTCCCACCAGAAAACTTAGTGGAGGAAGAGGCGTTATTTCCACCAGAAATCCCATTAAGGAAAATCAGTGAAGACAAAAGTACAGGGGAGATGCTGCAGAATTTTGAAGTCAATGACCAAAGCTATCCTCACTCAGTGGCAGCTGATACAACTGAAGATGAATTCTATGGCATGTCATTTGAGAGAAAAACAAGGGGATTTGATGTAGATTGGAGTGATGATGAGTGGGAGACATGCTATCAATTAGATTGGAGTCACTCAACTTGTAGTAGCTCACTCAAGGAAGACTCCAGATAATCAGTTACTTCCCCAGTTGTCAACACTGTATGTGCTGCTCAAGATTTCACTCCAGAGAATCAGTATGTGACAAAGCTTGAAGATGAAGAGACTGATTCAACATCAACCATGCTCAAGACTGAAGATTTAGAAGGACAACTCAGTGGTGAAATTGAAGATCATCAAAGCAATAAGGAATCATTTCAAGATGTCAAGGTTCAAATTCACATTGAGACAGCGAGGGGCGAGCTCTTTGAAAATCCAAACCCATGGTACACAAATCTTTCTCAAAATTCTATTTGTGTAATTGAATCTTTCAATTTGAGTAAGTCAAATCTTGATGCTAAGCCTTATTCTGATAATAATCATGTTTATAGGCTAGATTTTCTTGAAAATGAAAATGAGGCTATTAATTTTAACTTTGATAATTTTATGCCTAATAAACCTAAGTTAGAGAAAAAGCTTAATGCTAAATATATGATCCTTGCTCTAGTTAACCACAACTTGCTTTGTTTTTGTAATTTGATCATAATTGTGGTTATGGATGCTTATGTTTATCGCAAGTTTTGTAAATCCTGTTTATATTCTTGTGATAGTATTTAGTCTAGCTCTAGACTTTAAATTAAGCGCTTTTCGGGAGGCAACCCATTCATAGTTAGTTTTAATTTTAGTTTTGTGTGATAGTTAGAAAGCTTAAACACCTTCCTTTGATGATTAATTTGTGGCTATTTACCTAGAAAAATTTGGATTAGATTGCATTCATATCATATCTCATGTTTCATTTAGATTGCATTTTGCATTTATCACCCTGTTGCAATTAGATTAAAAATTGCATTTTTGCATTATGATTAGGCTTGGTTGATTAATTAACTTCATGATATATGCTTTTATGTTTATGTTAAATGCCTGATCAGCGTTTTTCCGTAACAATTTTGTGTAAGCATGATGCTTAGATTAGATTGTTGATCATTATGATGAAGTTTAATTTAACCTTGCTAATTATCCATGATTTCGTTGATTAGTTTATAAGCTTTGCAATGCGCTTTGTTTTTCTTGTGCTGTTATGAGTTGATGATCTTGATAAAACATGGTGTTTTAATCTTGGTTAGTGAAATCTTGATGGCTATAGAGAGACTTAGCAATCATGTTGTAAACGTGGTGTTTAGAACTTGATTTAATCTTTGTCTTTTGTTTATATGCTGATCTCATGCGTGCATATACTTTTGTACATTCATACATTTATATAGGTTTTACTAATCCTTGCTTGACTAGAGTAAATAAGCCACAAGTTAGGAATCATTGGATGTGTTAGATGAAGGTAGATTCTATCTACTTCCCGATTATCACCCCGGGAGTAGATTTGTGCGCTCAATTTGTTTTGCAGGTATAGAGAGAATTTATAAAAGAATGGAGGAACCTTTTGTGATGAAGATGAAGGAGAACATTGAGAGGAAGTATTTCAAGAATCAACACATATGCCACCATGGTGCCCAAGGATTGAAGGATTGAGAACTGTCAACATCTCTGAAGCTCAAATCTGAAACTTGAAGATGTCGTCAAATTTATGATCAACTCCATTAGATAAAAGAGAATATTTTCTTATATTTGGAAGCCCCATCAAGTTAGCTTTCCAACGGATCAAACGGAGCTACATTTGGAATTCTCTACAACGCTTTATGGCCAAAACATTGGACGTGACTCGAGGTGGAAACAGTTCTGACAGCACAAAGTCTCTGGAGTAAAGTTGGCATAATTCCTTCGTTCAGAATCGGATTTTGGTGCATGAGTACTCGTTGGAATGGTAATTTCAAGAGAAATCCAATAGATCTATTATTGAAGGCATGTTCTGTTCGAGATCAAGGAGATATTCCACAAAGAAAAGGAGGTGAGCGACAATGGTGATGACTAGAGGAGGGAGATGATGGCAAGGACAAGGAAGACAGGATAGACAATGCTTACATAGAAGACTCATGAGCCAATTCAAAGGATCATATTTATTTCAAACTATTTCATAAGTTAGACATTCAAGAAGGTGGACATTCAAGAAGGTGGTGCAATATTTGAAGATGCCTTACGAGAAGCAACCTGAACAACATGAAGAGGCGTCAAGTCAGCTACATCAACACTTTCTATATTTGGTGAAGCCACAAGTGGGATTTGGCTACACTTCATCACACGGACGGTAACATTTTCTTAATCCTCCTCTTTACATTTATTATATACCTGCCATTATGCTTTCATTTATCTATTTGATGGTTATATCTTATGCTTTGAGTAAGTAACAATGAATATTGCATTGTTTAAGTGTGGGGAGGTGTATCATCAAATGTGTTTTTTTCTTTGTTTATAAAATAAATTTTGTTTTCATGTGAGTCTTAGTTTATGTTAGAAATAAAATTTCCCACTTGATTTAAGTTTGTTTTTTATGATTACTTTAAAGATTAATCTTGTTCAGATTCATAATATGTTTTTTGTGGTGCTTAAATGATTGATTAGTAGTACGTAACCCATGATTTGATTAGAGGGATAATGTTTTATAGCTTTGCTAAGCTTCTTTAGGAAAATATTTGGAGGATGATTTATTTACTTACAAAAAACTCTTATGATCAAGTGTTACATCCCTTTGTCAAGAGAGAGGATAAATCCTATTAGAGCCTAGTTGAAAACACAGTTTATAAGCTGGTTATCTCAAATGAGTTTGGTTAAGGTTGATTCCTTTAGAAAATTTGATCTCTTAAAAAATTTGGTCATCTATTTTTATCTCTTGATTGCTAGCCTCCACATATATATTTAGTACTAGTTGTTCTACACTGTAACACTAGCATTTGCTGAATTCCATATCCTTTAAACCCTTTGATCTTTTCGACACTCATTGCCTATATAGCGACGTTTTTGCTCTTTTGCTAATCACGAGGGAAAGTTCTATAGTTATCTTGATCTAGCAAATCAATAAAGTAAAAAGGAATAGAGGTTGAAAAAAAGAGAAGAGAGAGACAGAGAGTGAAAAAAAAGAAAAAAAAGGGGAGAGGTGGCGCCCAAGTAAAAATAAATAAAAATAAAAAAAGGGTGGAGAAAAAAGGACCAAGTGGTCGAATAAAAAAAGTAGAATTAGGTAAAGGAGAAAGGGGGAGAAAGAAAAAAAAGTAGAATTAGGAAAATTTTGGAAAAGCGAAAGCGAGGCTTATTGTTTATCAGTGTATTGAGCAAAAGCTTTCACTTTTCCAACCATGTGCAATTTCCGAGAATTATCCCACTTCATTTATTCAATATTGCACATGTCCACTATCTATATCTTCTTTTTCCTTCTCTCTATTTATACATATTTATTTTCTTATTTCCGATGACCAAATTAATTCAAGGTGTTTAGATGATCTTTAGGGAGATATCTTAGCTGAACAATAAATTGAGTTAACTTTGCTAGCCTTTACCA
Source organism: Paspalum vaginatum (assembly GCA_030272315.1). NCBI lineage: Eukaryota > Viridiplantae > Streptophyta > Magnoliopsida > Poales > Poaceae > Paspalum > Paspalum vaginatum. The sequence goes on along the minus strand of CM059018.1, from coordinate 28,355,837 downwards.
AGCTCCTCTTAAACTCCTGTGAGATATGAGAAAGAGTGATTTTATAAATAGGATAGCCACAAAATATGAGTGCCTAGTTATGAGCTTGACAAAGAAGGACTGATGTAATTTCTTGATCTATAGAGATTTTTTTATATATATACAAAAACCCCTCCATTTTAATTCTAAAGGAAGTTTTGGTTTAGCTATGATTCGTTTGATTTCAAAAATTTCTGTGGGGATCTCTATGCATGAAAGTTGATTAAAATGCCCATGTTGAGATTGAATTGAATTCTGAACTTGTTTAATTTGAGAAGTGATTGTTTAGAGCTAGCTTAAATTTAGTTGAGTTTATATTTAGTTAAGTTATTTGTTTAAGTTTAGTTGAGTTTTTGATCGATCTCTTTACTTGAGGACTAGCAAGATCTAAGTGTGGGGATATTGTTGATGCAAGATATGAACTAAATTTATGCTCTATTTTTACATAATTTTATGCTTTTTCAGAGGTTACTCTTATGATTTAGTTTTGTTTTGCTAACAAATAACCCCGTTTTCGATAATGCTCTTTGTTTTTGCACATTATTAAATATTGCAGGAAAATGACAAATAATTGGTGAATAATTGCAATAATTGAGAAGGCTTCTCGTTGATGGATTAATGCTACTAGTCCAAGGAGGAGAGATATTTAATAAAAGAAGGACAATTGATGCCTAAAAGATGGCCCAAGCCCACTATGGAGAAGGTTCCGGTGACTAAGGATTGCTTGAGTATGAAGAATATGAAGATAAGGAAGATTTATCAAGAGTCCAATCCCAACTCCAATTAAATCTCGAGATATTCTCGGACTCCAAGACAGCAGCACCTTGTTGGCCAAATTCTGAGACATTAGCGACGTCAAATGAGGAAAGTTTGAATACCAAAGTTGTAGATCTCTTCGAGCTCTATGATTTAGAGTCCTAGTTTACCTTATTTGGACTTCGGATGAGGGAGTTATGGTCGAAATACTAAAAGCTGCAGAATATGGAAAGCTGATTTCGGGAAGGACTAGGACAATAACTTCATCTCCATGCAAGGAAGTATATGGATGACCGGGACTCTTCTATAAACTTGTATATGCATAGAAATAGGTGTTTTAGGTGTCTTAGGACTCTTAGAACTGATCAATTAGATTCCATGTATAGGGGACTCTCCGGAGTATAAATATATGGCCCCCCTAGAGGGAGAGGTATCCAATTCCATCGAATTCATTGTAAACCTGAGCTCCAAAGTAAGGGTTTAGTGTCCATATTCGCAAGACTCGTCGAGAAAGAGATCTCAGCGAAAGGAGGCAGCGAGAGGAGGTAGGAAAGGAGGGGATCGGCCGACCACCCCTGTTCCCGGGGAGTCTCGAGTTCGTCTTCGAGTATGTTGTTCGTCTCGCCGAATTCGACAACTATGTGCTTCAAATTCATGATGTATCTCAAGTAACTCTGTGTTCTTTTTATTTTACTATGATAAACCTTGAGTTCGATCAATGAAATAGTCTCTTTGCTACTAGTTCTTTATTTATACATGATCTATGATATATATCTTTGCAATGCTTCATCTCTACATGTGACCTGGCCGGGGTTGTTTAAACCACATGTCTTTTAGTAGATCTTTTTAGTTTAATTAGTTGATTGAATCTGCTCATGCTTAGAGATGGTTTAGGTTTGCTAGTTCGTCGATTACCTGGTTACTAGTGACAGTAGAGCCCGGGGAAAGGTTCGAGTAAGTCTATGACATTCATGATCATGTTTATTCTATGTTTCACGTTACATCCATGCTTAGGGTGGTTCATAGTTTATAAGAAGTTTGTCTCATATCTCTTGCTAATCCTTAGCCGTATTAGCTTCTTGATCGATCTTGCTTAGTTGATCTTGTTAATTTCTTGTTCTTGATCTAGTTTATGCTATAGTTAGTTTTATTTCTAGTTTGTGATTAGAACATCGTTTGTTATCTTTTAGTTTAGTTTAGATATATATTAGTCAGTAATTAGACTCTCTTTTATCCTTTAGTTTATAGATCTATTACAACTAGTTAGTAATTGATTAATCCTTGATTAATAGTTGTTTAAACCTAGTTTTCCACGGATTGACAAAACCTTAGATATTCATCCTAAGGGAAAGCATACACCGATACTGTCGCTTGCAGTATAAGGTTTGACGTAATTAAGTGCCGTGAACACAGTCTAGAAATATTTTCTGTCCCTTCAGAATCCAAAAACACGATTTTATTCCTCAGTTTCGAAATATTCGGATTTTGGAATATTGCAGGAATATTCCTTTCTCTTTTTCCTTTTCTTTTCCCCAATATACAAAATTCACATCTTCTCCGTTTCAACTCCGATTTGGGTGATTCTTTCGCCTAAATTCATCTAAAATCAAGCTCTACCTACCCATACACTCCACATAATCTTTTGTCCTAGCCGGAAGCCGTCATCATGCCACCATGACGCCGTCCTATGCCCAGTCAGTGTTTCACATCGGTCCCACAATTTTTGTATGCCTGGTGATTGATGCCGTTATCCAACTACTCCACATAAATCCTAAAGGTTCCTGTCTCAGCCTGTCTGAGCCCTGAATTCAGATGATGATGATACCGAAATCATCTGAACATCATTGCTCTCTCCCCCACTTCACAAAAAGATCTTCTCCAAAACACCAACATGCAACCGCCACCCCTTCGGCGTTGTCGACCCCGCACCTCGCGTCCATCACCCCCACCTTGGTGTCTCCGTAACTGATGTTACCGAACCCGCCAACTCACCTGAAAACTCGCTACACCCCAACCACTTGCGGCAATACCCCCAGTAAGAACCCAGCAGACTCTCATCTCCGCAATCCAAGCTCTACACCACCAAACCCGTTGAGCTCATATTATGCTTCGATTTGTGTGTTTTTCTTGTTTGTGCACTAGGTCATACTAGAGAGTCCGTTCAGCCTACCCCTCATGGTATAATACACGAAGGTCTGCGCCCAATACGTCCAGTAACTGTTATATCAACCACTTCAACAAAGTGAAAGGCAAGCCCACCGGAATCTCCACTTGATGCATAAATTTCCTATGTTTTGCAAACACAACCCTTGCCCTGATAATCACATGAAAATTTACATGTTTTGCTTGCTAAGGTGACCCAGCAAAATATACAGCCACCTAAGCCTATTTTAGAAATAGCGCGCATAGGTGGGATCGCTCATTTAATTATCTATCATAATCTTGATATTATGGATGTGGAATATGATGGGTATGGAAGAGTGGTTGTGTGTGTGGTTTTTGAAATAAAATGGGGAAGAACCCCGGCAACCGACTTTGTCAAAATACGGCTACGCGCCGAAATAGCCATAAGGGCAGGGTACGAACGGGTAACTTAGCTACCTGCGGTTACCCCTTGTCCCGGAATTCGGGGAGAATACCGGGTAGGTGGATTGCTCGCGCTGTTGAGCATTGAAAAGTTGGAATGGTTCTACCTGAGCTCTCCGTAAGGACTGTTATGATTTTCATCTTGCCTAACTCTTTTAGTACAACCACTCGCTCTGTATGAGGCATTGGCCAGGCCCGAGCTGGTGGATAGCCTAGTAGCTTCTATGTTGGCGCACAAGGGGCTAGGGGATGGGTGGTGTGCCAACGGGAGTACCGCGGGGTACTGGAGTGGCTCGGATGGTCGAACTCCTAAAGTTCTGCTAGGTGATGAAACAAAGGCAACGGTTTGGTTTGGAATTCGGGCAGTTACAATGGTAATTTGCCACTGAGTCCAACTTGTGGGAATTAGTACAACCTCTGATCAGAGTAAAACCTATTCGAATAGTCCGTGTCCACTGGTGTGGATGAGTTACGGCTTGGTTCTTCAGTTAGCAGTTTTCATAAAATGAAATGGAATTGGTTTGGGATTGGATAAAAATGGTTGTTGGTTCAGCAGAGGATGCGGGATATATAGAAAATGTATTGGCTGGAAAGCTATGGGCCACTTTGGACCCGAAAGTCTAGTGGCAAACCTTTTTGGGAAAAACTCAGCTTTGAGAAAGATTAAAACCTGACAACTATCACAAACCCTGCATACAAGTATTTTTCTGCAAAATTACCCTAAGCTCTAGATATATCCTTGCATATAGTGTTAGCCTTCCCCAAATTCCTTTGGAGGAAGGTGTGCTGCTGAGTACGTATGTACTCACCCTTGCTTTGTTGTTTTTTTTCTCAGTGCTATGGACATATATTGGTCCGAGAACGAGTAAGGGTTACGACCTGCTTCCCAACTGTGGCATGAGGAAGATGAGCCTATGTTTTAAATTCCGCTGCATAGATTTTCAGGGCTGCGCCCCTTTGTGGCTCGACCCGTTAGGGCAGATCTGTATCACTATGATGTAAGAATGTGATTACCAAACCCTGGGATGGTAATAAAGCACATTTTAATCCCATTATGGAAACTGGGGCGCTTCATAAGATACCCTTGCCTAACTGTGGATAACGGAAATGCCCAACCACATGCATATTCATGACTGATAAAGGTATGTGACGCTCTAGTATCAAATACAATTTGAGTAGGATGTTCGTTGATTGACAGCGTACCCGTCAAAACTGCCTCCCCTTCTAGTAATTCTTCCATCTGCATATAATGCACCTTGCTCGCTTTCAGAGCAGGTCCTTTTTTCTTGAAGGTGTATTGAGGAATTCCTCCCAGCGTCAGCACAGGTGGACGGAACCCTTGATTCTGGAGAGGGTAAGGGCAATGCTTCACATAGTGGTTGGGCTGACCACAATTATAGTATGCATTGCCTGGGGCTGGAGCACGAGGAACTAAAGTGCCAGGTACCGACGGATGAGGAGGCTGCTGTTGTGACCTCATGATCCACTGCCGAGGAGGTGGGTTCAGCTGAGGGGCCGAATGAGTCATCCACAAAGGACGTGGAGCAGGGAAGGCATACCTAGGTTATTGGTATACCATCCGTGGTCGGCTGTTGGATCCTTCAGTGGCCCTCTTGTGCTTCTTCTCTTCCCCGTAAACTCAGATCCTTTCTTCCAATTGGATAACATCATTAACCATCTGGTGGAAGCTAGGATACGACCTATTCATTTTTGCCCTCATACATGCAGACAGCCCACGTGAGAAATACATCTTCTTGGATTCATCCTCCACAACCAAACTAGGAGCGTACTGGGCCATGTGAGAAGTACATCTTCTTGGATTCATCCTCCACAACCAAACCAAAGCTTGAATATACTCCAGTATGGGCTTAGTACCTTGCTGCAGGCTCAAAAACTCCTGCAAGTTCACCTCCACTAGACCCTCAGGGATATGGTGGTCCTCAAAAGCCTTGTGGAATTCTAGCCACGTTAGTTGCTGGTTGGGCTGCAAGGAGGCTTGATATGTCACCCGCCATGCTTCGGCAGGCCCTTGCAATTTCCGAGCAGCAAACAGAACCTTCTGCTGAACAGTGAGGTTCGGTAGGAGCTCAAACATCCCCTCTATAGTCTGCACCCAGTGCTTCGTATCCATCGGGTCAGGAGCGGACTAGAAAACCAGCGGGTAAAGTGCCTCAAAATCCAAGAAAGTCACTCCCGCATCACGCCCACGATGCTAGTTATCTTGCATTTACTATTGCTGGTTCAGCTGATTCTGGGTCAAAAGCTCAATCAGCTGGTCATGGTGGTTGAGAACCTTCGCCATCGTGGGGTTAGGCGGGGGTGGTGGAGGAATCTCACCGGAATGATCACCGGCCATTTGCAGAACAGATGAGTTGGGGAACCATGAGATTATCCTGGCACTTAACAGTTGAAAGGAACCACAACAGTACTGGTACATAACATCTTACATAAGCTTTCAAACCACACTCAGCTAATACTACCATACAGTCATACAACCACTGCTTGTTCTCTTGAAGCGACATCCCATGCTGACAGCCATTTTACAAAAAAATTTACAATATCAGACACACTTAGACGACGAACTATCGCAGCCCATCCTTCAGCTACAGCTCTGTCCCACTGATTTTTCACCTGCATCAGAATCATACCCTAAACTAGGAACAGGGGCGAGTGGCCATCCAACAGAACCAGAGGCAACCCCTGAGGGCCCTTGAGTAGCTCCTGATCCTTCAGGAACTAGCTCCATAGCCTCCTCCTTGGAAGAACTCTCTTCTAACTCTGCTTTAAGCTAGTCATTTTGCAGTTGCAGAGCAACTACTTGCTCATTAAGGTTGTCGATAATGATATGGTCAACTTCTATATGGATAGTCTGATCCTGAATGGTTAGGTTAGCGGTAAGAAGCTGATCCCTTAATTCTCTCATAGTGTGCTGGTCTTCATAGCGACGAAGACCCTGGCAAATGATTTCTGAGGAATCCTTATGATACTGCTCTAGCATCTGCGCATTTTGCGCCCTCAGCTCCAGAAGACCCTCTCTAGTGCTCACATAGGTTTGGTGATGCTGATCGTACAGGTCAGTGAGGTGAGAAGTATAATGGACCTGTTCCCACTTCTGACGCCTTCGCAGGCCTCAGTGAGGTACGGTCCAGGTTACGTATCCTCCGATCCCACTCAGGTTGGGGTGGTCATTTGGGGGAAGGAACATAGCTTTCGATCCTTCTAGCTCCTCAGAATGCATAGCACAAAGCCGATTTAGGGCCTTGTAGGCTGCATCTGAAAATGCCTCCCTAGGGGTTATCTCGCTACCCTCAACTTCCCACACCTCCTCCTCCTCAAACTTGGGGTGTCGACGCATACGCACCCGCACGCTTGTCTCACCCATGAAGCCCAGATCGAGATGACGATTAATGTATCGAGGGTAACTAAGATACCCCAATTCCTGGAGGCGATGATGGAGATTCATGGCTAATGGGCAATCCTCCGGGCACTCCTGGTGCTAGTGCCCCCTGGCATCCTCGTAAGGTACGAAATCATGCGGCATCTGGACCAGAGTGACAAAAAGCTTTTGTTAACACTAAAACATTTTGAATTGGCCTACTTACTCATAGAAGTGGAAAATAGGTCTAATGCAATTATGATGCATGAAAAGTTTTTAAGGAAGTTATTCTTAGTCTTTTCTACACGATCTTCTATAGAAGGTAAATTTTAGTTGTTTATCCCTACTAAACTGTTCCTTATACTAGGCTTATTTAATATATATTATAAAATAGTTTTGAAAGTAGTAACCTACCCCTCAAGCTCGGCTCTAATACCAGCTGTGGTAGGACTGCCCAGATTAACTTGGAGTTAGTGCCTCCTGCACCTAATCCAAGCTAACCTTGGTAGTCCAGTCATGATTCAAGGGATCCTGACTAAGCCTTCCCATCTGGATCGAGCTTGATTCGGGGAGACCCTCGAAGGAGTCCACAGGTTACATCACAGCACAACCCACATATATTACAACAGAGTTAAAATATTATAAAATAGTACTGGTCAACCAATACACCAAGGCTAGAAGTACCTCAACCTCTTCAAAAGCCACAGTTTTCCAACAACTTAGTTTATTTCAAAAGAAACACCACGCCACCGAAGGCGCAGTTTCTGCCACTTCATAAGAATGGAGGAGCGGCGTAGGGGTGTCACTCGAACAGGGTGTACTCGGCTCTTAGAGAAAAGATTAGGCAAGAAGCCTGAGTACCTATTACTCAGCAAGACTTACCCGACCACTGGGTCTAAACCGACTCTACCCTATAGCTGAGGTGACTGGTCTACGCACACTGCTGCAACCGAACCGTTGATCCTTATCTTTAAAAGCAACCTTTTCTTATTCGTTTTACTTGACCTAATTAAACTAAGTTCTCTTATGCTATTAGCAATCAAGAAAATCACTCTGTGAAAACATTCATTATTAGATAATTCCACTTCTTAACTACGATGTTGGTCGTGATTAGGCAAGCTTACATCTGGCAAGCCACAACGATTCGAATGGATTTTCAACCTCTCGAGAGGGATACTCAGACACCCGTCATATGCGTGTACAACGGCCCCACAAATGACAACCTAACATCTTCTGCCACCTAGTCGGAACCATCCTAACCGAACCCGGGTGTCAGTCCGTCGACACCCGCGCATCTCCCTCCTTCCAGTTGGTCTCGTGTAGTTCCAACTCTTAGGTACATGAGGATGAGAGGTTTACCGGAGCCCGTTAAGGATGGCAAGTTAACGAGGTGCGTTCGGCCCGACCGGGCCACACATCGGATGGCCTTATGTGACATAGGCAGGATCAAGCTCCATGGAAATATTCATAACAAATCAATATCAGAAAGCAAAACTGATCCTGCCGCATGTCTATCAAATTATTAACATCCTTCTCATTCTTAACCAATTAACTTTGGTATGTGAATTCCGTTCTAAGCCTATGCCACCTAAGCCATCTACTGCACATAGGATAACATGCTGGATAACGGGTGGTCATGCACTAGAGTTTCAATCAATTTCAAACTCTAATGCACATGCATAACCCATATTTAATTTAAAGGACTCAAAGAAAATAGGTAATGCACCGGGGCTTGCCTTGGGTCACGGGATCTGTGTCGGTGGCTAGCTCGAAGGTTGCTCCCTCCGAGGCTGTGGATGGCTTGGGTGCACCAGCTTATGGGGCTTCTGCTGTGGTGGAAGACTCTTCAACTGGAGCCGCTGGGACCAACGTACCTAAGATGATGACATGTTGGAGTTTGTAGGATGAGGACAATCAACCTATTGAAAAGGTAGGTGTGCACATTTTCTAAACAAAAGGTGGGCCACTAGGATTAACCATCTAGGTCACTAAGGGCTTAGATGATTTTCCTAGGGCTTAAATGAATTTTTACTATTATTAAATAATTTTAAAAGGCTTAAATAAATTTTTAAAATTTATTAACTATATTTAAACATTAAATATCATTTTAGAATTAATGAGTTATTTTTATTAATTTTTATTAATTTTTAATCATTTTTAAAATTAAATATGATCTTATTGAATTTTTAAATCTTTTTAGATAAATTCAAAATTAAAATAATATTTAAACAATTAAGAAATAAATTAACTGTTTTTAATTAATTAAAAACAGATTGAATTAAAAGTAATAAAATAGTTAAAATTAAACAAAAATCAAAAGGAAAAGGATTAAATAAAATTCGTAAAGGAAATTTGCCTAGCCCATAAAAGAAAGTTAGCCAAAAGTCTAAATCCCCCCATTCTGGCTCGACCCACCGGCATGGACCGGCGGCCCAATTCCTTCCCTCCTCCCATTGCGACCTACTCCTCCTTTCCCTTTCCTCCCTGGCCCAACAGGGCGGCCCACCCGGCCTAGTGGCCTAGCTGCTCGGCCCAATAGGACTGGCAGCCCAGCGACTCGCCGCTCAACACGTCCGCCGCTCCGGCGGGGCCAGCGACCACAACGCGCGGTGGAGGCCGGAAGGCCTCGCCGGCGGTGGACCCAGGCACGGCGCTCAGTTTCCCCCTCTCTCTAACCTCTCCTCTTCTTCCCCCTCTTCTTCTCCCCTTGCTGGCGGCGTGAGCCCGCCGCGGCTATGTGGCGCCCACTCGCGTGCGCGCGGCAGCGAGACGGCCTCGCGGCAGCGGTGAGGCTTGCTGGGCCAACGCCTCCTCACGCGATGTGCTCATGCTCGTGGAAGGACGGTGGCGAACGCATCACCAAGGCCGCAGCCGCCATGGTGGGGGCGCCGAGCTCAATTGAGCTCGGGCCGGCCCCAATCTTCGACAGGGATAGGGCGGCGAGGGTGAGGAGGCGGGGAACGGGGTTCTCACCTCCTGGACCGGCGAATACGAGGTGGCAGCGGGTTGGTCGGCGGTGAGCAGAGGCGCGCGGGGTGAGGCGGCGACGGCGCGGGGGCTCAGGATGGCAGCGTGGAGACGGTGGCTAGGGTTGACGACAGCACGGTGTGGCGGTGGGAGGCGAGGCAACGACAATGGCGAGCGGAGGGGCGTGGAATGGCGGCAGCGAACTGGGGAAGATTGGGGAGCTCTGCTCCCCTTCCCACAGGATGAGGACGAAGGCGTGGCGCCCCCACCTATTAGGTGGCCTAACAGGGGCGCCGGGGTGGCACACGGGCTGGCTGCCACGCGGGCCATCGCTCAAGCTGGGCAGCGCCCGCTGGGCGTGTGGCCACGGGCCGCCCGAGCGTGCCACCCCTTTTCCCTTTTTTTTAGTTTTAATCTTTTGTAATTTTAACCCTAGGTTTTCATAGTTTTAAGAAAGGGTCCAAATACAAAAGTTAAAGAACTTAATTTAAGCTATCCTTTTGTATTTTTACGTTCAGGAAAATAAAAAAAAATTGAAAGGCTTTGAATTTGAATTCAATTAAGTTTTGAGAGAAAATCCTCCAATTTGCATGCCATGCTTGAATGCAATGCACTTAAGTGGCCTTTCATACACAGTATCACAAAAGGGGTCTCAAATTCTGGTTACAAGATGAGATTCGATCACCCAAGCAGCCACCCACTCCCTACCCTCTAAAAGTGGAGACATGATCACTCAAACTTCGCTAATCTTGTTGCTCTTTGCTTGGTGACGAAAATGGAGCTTTAACCCTAATTCTAAACAAGTCTAACCAGCCCAGAGATGTGGCTTAGAGCAGCCAACCTCTTATTTATACTACACCTCTATTGCGCTAAGGCAGTTTACACTTAACCCCCTATATTACAGACTCGTTACACCAAAATGCCTGTAGAGGCTAGAAAAGACCACAATAACTCGGATGAATGGCCACGATGGAGTCCTCGACGTCTTTGATTTCTCTGCCTTCGCTTGATGTCCTCCACGTGTCTAGTAGCTCATCCCTCAGGGGTAACTCCGTTTTCTAGGATACCGGTAACGTGCCCATGGTTTTGTCGATAGCACCTGGAAACGGTTTTGGTGCCTAGTTTTGTCACTCGAACCAGGAAATGGTAGATGGGCCTCTAGTCTTGAGTGATTTTATGGCTCACGACACTGTCCCACACCAAAGGTCACACTTATGGGCTGAGCCTAACTTGGTCCTCAGCCCATGCCACCTGCCAGTCCACTCGGTAGGAATTTTGCCGCGCCAAGTCCACTTTGGTGCCGCCACTAGGTCACAGTTAGGTGGGCTTCTGCTCGCTCGTCCTTCAGCAAGCCTTCAGTGTTGACAAGCGCTCATCACTGCCAGGATGAAAGACCGGACTCAGTACACGTGAGTTCCTCAGAATCTTCATGTGTTTGACTGCCACTGCGATCCCTGGTTGAGCCATGTATAAGCAAATGTGTTCTACGGTACTGATATTATCATTACCACTGAACTTAGAGAATTCCGGTACCTTGAACTTAAGGCGGTGGTGGCAGTTGATCATAGGCGGTGGTGGCAGTTGATCATAGGCCTGGGGATACCGCTTGGAATAGGTGATAGAACCCCTCACCGGTATCATGTCATATTGATTCTTGAGCAATTCATCCAGATCGGCTTGACCAGCCGATCCGTTATTAGCAAAAAAGCCGGCCTAGTTGTTAAAAACCAGCCCCAACCCGTATCGCATTTTACAATCGGCAGCATCTTGATCATGGGCTTTGTCTTTGCTACCGCCTGTGTGAACTGTAGGGTGGGGGTGTTTGTTTGGTCGACACATAGGTTCTTCTCCTTCTCGCAGCAACCTGTACCTGAGTTGACACAGAAAGCCATTCGGTGTGAACATTGGCGGCTCATCATAGCCTACGGGCTGGTCATTGAAATTACTAGGCACATGCATGACAATCTCGGCCTTAATGCCTTCTGGAGAATTGATAGGAGGCATGTACGGTGGCCAAGTGTAGAACCTGGTTTCGGCAAAAGAAGTGCCGATCTGCGGTCTGACGTCCGGTGTGTTTTTGCTAGTGGTGACCACTTTAACCTCGTGTGCCACTATATTTTCCATGGAATTCAGCAGTACTTCATCCTGGCGCAACATAGCTTGGCTCACCATAGAGTTCATCTCTTCCTGAAGAGCTTTGTTGCACGCTTCCAACAATGTGGAGACATCCACGCCATCAAGCAAGCTTTCTGGATATCCAACGCACTTGACACCTCCACTACGAGTCCTGGTGAAGTGATCGAGAAGCTCTTCGGCAAGCTTGGTGAGTATGCGGTCATAAGCCTCCATGTGCTTGAGCAGGAGTTGTATGAGTGTAGGAGGTACTTGTTTGTCTTTCGGCCACGTGGTAGGATCATGATTGGCCGAAAACTCCATGCTGCCCTTCTTGGATGCTTTTGGAGGCATTGTTTGCTGGTGAAGTTGACGAAGGTGAGTTCCCTTTGGGTGTGCCAAAAGGTGTGTTGCTGTAGAAAACCGGCGAGCGAGAGACCTGCGGTGAGGACACACCAGGAGCCGGGATCGCACTGTTGCTGCACTCATCTCCCTGTCGTGCGGCTTCGATCGGCTCTGAGCAGAGCCGATCTGGTTCACGGTGGTGGTGCGGGTGTGCCACCTGGCATGACCTTGCAACCAGGAAGGTTGGGTTGATGTGGTGCTTGGCTCTGGTTCTCCCTGTAAAGCATACACAACAGACTTTAAATATTAAATTCTTGCCTGGTCGCTCGGATCGGCACCATGAGAGATCGTGAACTGCGGTCAGCACACATGTAGATGCTCGACGGTCAATGAGGCATGATGTATCATAATAACCAAAACCGCTTCGACACAAAGAATAAATATGAACCCAATCGAAAAGCACGATATAAGAGATCTGCATAGCCAGATCAGCTTCCAACCAAGACCTCCAAAAAAGTCCATCTAGATAAACAGATACAGATTAAGACGTGTATAGATAAGATGCTCAAGATATGCTGATCTATCGGCATGTCGCGTGCACATGTTGCAGCGATATGTCGTGGATTGTGACAAGAGACTAGCTAACGTAAAAGGAGCTACATGAAGATCGATCCAAGGCATGAAGTGTAGAAAACATAAACGGATTGATAAGCATGCAGGGTAAACGATGCATCTCGTGTCAAGCAAGACTTGACACAAAACTCATCGAGATAACTGATGGATCTCGCGCTGAGCAAAGCTTGACACAAGATTCATCTGGATAGTTGGTGACTCTTGCATTAAACAAAGCTTAACGCGAGAATCACCGAAAGAACTAGCAAACTGTGCCATACAAAATTCTTTAGTACATGATTCACCATATGGATCATGCCCTAATGCTCTAATGAATATGAGAAACATTAGAGCAGCATGACGATTACCTTGAAAACCGTAATTGCTCAGGGGTGGCAATGCGCTGAGAGAGATTGGAGACAACCGCTCCTAGGGAACGTGTGTCGTCGACTTTATTAAGTAGAATACTGTTACATATTTATAGTCTAGAGACTTGGACATCAAGTTTGACTCTTTCTATAGTTAAAAACCCTACTTTAACTGGGCTAGACCTAACTCGACTCGGAGTAAACAAGATACATGGCCCACCCGGCCCTCAAAATTGCCTCTTCCTTGGACGATTAATTACATCCCATCAGCCCGTTTAGCTGGTCCAACCCAGATACCAATCGACTAGATTTTGGCGTTAACAAATCCGATGAAATTAGGTTGGACGAACTAACGCTTGTAATTTTGTTGGCCAAGACGAATTTAACATATTTTCATGGGCTTGCTGACGAATTTAAGGTGGCTGACGAATTTACAGCCACCGTGGCAATTAACTTCATCGGCCCAAATGGCCGACGAAACTAAGTCCATTAATTTTTTGGGCCAACGCGGCCCATGAAATTACTTGGCCGCGGGTTGACTAAGTTCGTGTACCTGTATTCAGCCGACGAATTTAAGTCCCCCCCAACCAGAAATCTGGTTTAATTCACAAAAAACCCACAATACTTTCAATCACATTTTCAATATATCCAATCACTAGCACAATATATCCACATTCATCAAAGTTCACAAGCTCATAAGTATCCATAAAAGTTCACAAGTTCATAAGCATTCATCAAAGTCACAACTTCACAAGCATCCATCAAAGTTCACAAAGTTCGTACGACAATTCATCCATCACAACACATGTTCACAGGACAAAACAAGTTCATCCATCACAACACAAGTTCATACGACAGATACAAGCTCGTCCATGCATGCGCATCAAAGTTCATTGTCGCCGCAAACCTTACTCCTCCAGATTATGGGAGTTGTGGCCATTCACTCCTCTTGGACCCAAGTACTCATTCATGTTCATTTCTACATCCAGAGTTTGGAATTGAGCACATGAGGTCGAACCCTACAAAATAATTCAATTCGTCAAGTTGCATATATTGCTATGTTTAGCTAGATTCTACCCAGTTTAGCTAAATTTTGCTTAGTTCAGCTAGATTTTTGCTGAGTTGGTCTAGTTTAGCTAGATTTTGGTAAGTTTAGCTAGGTTTTGCTAAGTTTACATAGATTTTGCTAAGTTCAGCTACTGGTTGCTAAGTTTCACTTAATTTTGCTAAGTTTTGCTAACTTTCACTACGTTTCCCTAGTTTTTGCTAAGTTAGCTAGATTATGCTAAGTTTATGTTGATTGCTAGGTTCCACTTACTATTGCTAAGAGATTAGACAGTTTAACCTCCTGCGGAGACATTTGTGGAGACAAGTTTACGTCAAGTCCCTTCTTTATGCCTTCTTTATGCCACATCATAATCATAGATGTATGCTTGCAGAGGTACATCCGTTTAGGCCATTCCTTTAAGTGCACCCCATCATTCCTCCGCCCACATACATCGTCATCCCATCACTATTCATTTCAAAGGTTAAACAAAGGAAATACAAATATTTTCAGTACATAAACAAGTCAAAATTGAATGAATTACGATTCACAAGAATAAGATATTATATGTAAGGATATATATGTATACAAAGGCGGATTGAGGAACTAAAGGTAAAGTTTTTTTATTTTATTTGCTTCCAAACTCTTTTATCTCATTAGAGGCGCTTCTTTGTATAATGTGTGACTTCATTCTAATAGGATCAACTGACATGCTTGAAGAAGCAACAAAATTGTCATGGATCACCTATCTTGCATCTGCGTAATTCACACTTCATCGGTGAATTCCAAACTTTGTCTGGAGTAGATGATCAGCCAGACTGTGATCTGAATATCCTAAAGCAAAAAATCACATGGCATGATTTGCCTTCTTAGTAAATAATAAGAATTGCATAGTAACATGTACAGCTAAGTACTCCTACATCTAATAACAGGTTAGCCATCTAGAAGAGAGCAAGAGATTGATTGAGAAACTTACAACGTAATATTTCAACACTGAAGTTTTGAATTTCTAATTATTTTGGTAGCAGACTTGGAATCTTTTGTGCACTTGAATAAACTAGGTGTGGGGGATAGATATCCCCCGAGTGCTCATGAATCGTATTCTCCGCATGGACTGTCGGAGGATCCAATCCAGGAGTTGGCCGATTGACTCAGGGCCGAGGTGCAGAGCAACTTGGCATACAAGACAAGGACTCGACATGTACAAGAAAGATCTAAGAAGAATCCTATTTGGAGATGAAACCAATACTAGTAGGACTAGAACTCCTTGTAACCCAAGCCACGCCAGACTATATAAAGCGGGCTAGAGACCCCTCCCAAAAACATCGATCCATCTCTCTCCACCTCAAACAGATCTTGCAATCTCTCAACCCTCATACATTATCAAAGAAATACAATCAGCCACAAACAGGACATAAGGTATTACGCTTTCCGCGGTCCGAACCTATATAAATCGTGTGTTCTCGTCTTCCGTCGCGTTACACGTGAACCATCGAGCTACGGTCGATCTCGCCAACCTAAAAAACACTGCGTGATACATTCCGTGGTGCACTACCGATACTAAACCTCAACAGTTGGTGCGCCCCCTCGACAATTGGTGCGCCAAGTAGAGACAGACAACATCGACATTACTGCCGGCTCCTTGGCCATCCTCTTCGACCGATCGATTTTCGGCGAGATCGCATCCCTCAAATACGATCGTATTCAAGATACGTCCAGGTGCCTCAAAGCGAAGCGATCTGTTGTCTGGGCGGATCGAACATGTCGACGGGACTAGCCAACAGCAACCGCAGCGGATTTGATATTACCTCATTGACTCATCATGTTCACCGGTCGCCATGACGGTCGTATCCGAATATGAGAGTTCCACTTGGATCTGAAGAACAAATCTCCGCGAGCCCTGGCTTGCACGTGCATCAAAGCGAACAAGCTGTTGCTGCTGCTGTCCTACCACGATGCAGTAGAAAGATTGGGATCAGATGAGAGCTGCAAATCGAGACCCGGAGTTCGAGACCCGGAGTTCAAGCCAAAGTCAAGAAGATCGCTCTGTTCCGGTATTGTTGCATCGTTGGAGTCCGAGCCGGAATAAAAAAAATCGAATCAAAGTGGTCAGCTGGCAAGTCCGACACAGCCTAGCAAAATTAATCAAATTACTACCTGCTTTCAAGCCGATTTGTTGGAATCCAACCAAACTACAGTTGCACACAAGATGGCCTGCTCCTATGTCGCACAACACGAGGCAGATAGTCAGACCAGCGTGACGTCCTCCTGGCCAGCAGAATCCAAATGAAAAATCAAGAGCTGTACCAGGAGGATATCATGGTCCAAATCAGTCTACAAGAAGCCATGTACTGAGCCAACTCTGTTACTCGGATTACCGCGGCCACCTCTTGCAAGTTAACAGTATCAACTCAGAAAAAGATGCAAAACCAGTCGGCGGTGGAAAAAAGAAAAACAACAGCTAAGTCGTCCTTATTTTAATCATGCTGATTAATTTCCATCTATCCGATTGGCACGGCTTTATTTATATTCAATAAGTATTCTCTCTGCAAACGATGCTACTCGCATTGTTTACTGATTATTATTTCAGAAAAATATTTTATCTCGGTATAAATATTCGCAATGTGCCGAAGCAGCATATCTGCACTATCATTGACTATCTCTAATTTCCGCTATATGAGGCAAAGCGCAATGAGTCATCAGTTGTCTGGAGTAAGTCCTTCAATCCAAGTGGTCAGTTATTATTGCTAATATTATTTTTTAATTTTCCGGGCTACGGATCTATTGAATTACCTCTTAATTATTTGTCTATTGGATCAATTGAATTATTTCTGAAATATCCGAGTTGTTGGATTAATTGGATTTTTTATGGATCACTCGGATTATCTACATTATTTCTGAATCACCGGATTATTCTTGGATCACTCGGGCTATGGATATATTCATATTATTCTTGGATTACCCGGGTTATGGATTATTCGTATTACTTCTGGATCACTGGAACATTGGATCTCTCAAATTATTTCTAAGTCACTCAAACCTTCTTACACACCTCACTTTTCTGTCGCATCTCGTGTTTCGCTGAGTTAATTCTTTTCAATTACATCTTGTGTTCCGCTGAGTCTATTCCTTTCAGTCGCGTCTCGTGTTTCGTTGAGACAATACTTTTCTATCGCATCTCGTGTTTCGCCGAAGCAAAAAATTTTTGTCGCATCTCATGCTTGGATAACTCGCAGTGTTTTCTGGCAAAATCTGTGCGTGCAACGATAGGGTAACTCTAGACCCTCCATACGGGGCAATCGGTCTGGCTTACCGGTGTTACATGACTTCGTGTCCTCATAAAAAGGTGCAATCTGGCTCTCCATACGGGGCAATCAGTCTAAGTCGTAGACCGACAGCTGGTGTTACATGCCTTCACGTTCTCATGAAAAGGGTGCAATCTGCCCTCCTTACGGGGCAATCAGTCTAGGTCGTAAACCGACAGCTGGTGTTACATACCTTCGCGTCCTCATTTAAGGAATACCTCTTGCCTTTCGTATGGGGCAGTCGGTCTGGCCCACCAATACTCAATGCCTTCGCTGTGCTCAGAATTCAAACAGGGAGTTCACTTTATGATACTATTAACTCGGGAGTTCACTTTATGATGCACTATTGACATGGGGGGCGCCCCACTACTTCGTCGATTTGGGAGGCTGGGCTGTTGTCCACCTCGCCGACTTATTACTTCATCGATTCGGGAGGCTAGGCTGTTGTCCGCCTTGCCGACTCGCTGCTTTGTCGACTCGGGGGCTGCGTTGCCACACACCTCGCTGACAGGCTACTTCATCGACTCGAGGGCTGGTCTGTTGTCCACCTCGCCGACTCGCTGCTTCGTCGCCTCAGGGGCTAGGCTGTCGTTCGACTTGCCGACTCGCTGCTTCGTTGACTCGGGGGCTGGGCTGTTGTCCGCCTTGCCAACTCGCTGCTTCGTTGACTCAGGGGCTGTGCTGCCGCGCGCCTCGCTGACATGCTCCTTCGTCGACTCGGGGGTTGCGCTGCCGCACGCCTTACCGGCTCACTACTTCGTCGACTCGGGGGGCTGTGCTGCCACGCCTCGCCGCCTCCCTACTTCGTCGACTCGGGGGCTGCGCTGCCGCGCGTCTCGCCGACTCGGTATTTCGTCAACTAGGGAGGCTACGCCAATGTACTCGCCAACTCTGGAGGCTACGCCACCGTAGTCGTTGTCTCAAGAGGCTACGTCACCGTCCCCGCTCCACCAAGATCACTCAGAGAAATAAGTTGCTTTATCCTCAATCTGATTAGGCTAATCAGCTTGAGGCTCGGGGGTGCATAGAGGATACTATTAGAATTTTTTACTCGAAAGACTACAAGACAAGACATTCACAAAGCAGATTTTTTGAATCTTCGAGCTAATTGTTACTCAAGTTAACTCGAAGCTCGAGAGCTACCCCATGGGGTGCACCTAGTCGGTGCAACCCATGTACAGTTTAATTCGGAAGGTGTTGCAGATTTTATTGGACCTTCAAGCTGATTGTTTCTCAAGTTAACTCGAAGCTCGGGGGCTTGTGGTGTATAGATATCCCCTGGGTCCTTGTGAAGCGTATTCTTTGCATGGACTATCGGAGGGTCCAATCTAGGACATGGCCGACTGACTCGGGGCCGAGGTGCAGAGCAACTTGACACACAAGACAAGGACTCGACGTGTACGAGAAAGATCTAAGAAGAATCATACTAGGAGATGAAACCAATTCTAGTAGGACTAGAACTCCTTGCAACCCAAGCCATGCTAGACTATATAAGGCGGGCTAGGGGCCCTTCCCAAAGACATCGATCCATCTCTCTCCACCTCAAACAGATCTTACAATCTCTCAACCCTCGTACATACTCAAAGCAATACAATCAACCACAAACAGGACGTAGGGTATTACGCTTTCCGCGGCCCAAACCTGTATAAATTGTGTATTCTTGTCTCCCGTCGCGTTACACTTGAATCATCGAGCTACGGTCGATCTCGCCAACTACAAAAAACACTGCGTGAAACATCCCGTGGTGCACTGCCGGTACTAAACCTCGACACTAGGTGTATCTTATTTTGTTTACTGGCGTGCAGGCTTCAGAACATCTACAAGCAAGGGGAAAGAGTTGTTATTAACATAGACATCTCTTTTGCGCAATCACTTACATTCAACCTTCCAGATTTTCTTTTTGCTCATTTTTAAATCTTACGTGCTATTCTGATAAATTTTTGTTTGTAGTTCCTTCATATTCTTGAACAGAAATATACAGCAGGTCCTAAAAATTTAGAACTCAGGTGTGTTCTCACCGGTTTTGTTCATTGCTTATTGACATCAATGTAATATTCCATTTCTATGTTTCAAAGGAAGCGAGCCTTAATTTTTATCAAGCAATATCATATTATATCCATAAAGGGGAAGTGGGATATTTTAGAAGTTAACTCAATTTGCCTCAACATATAATTGCTAGAAGTGAGACAAAAAAATTATATCAGACCTTTCTCTCAGGCCTTATGTGTAAAACTACATACTAGCTGTAGTTTATAAAAATGCTGAACCACCCGAGTGTAGTTTCTAATTGTGCGATGCAATGGTTTAGGGTGATGAGCTCATCAAGAAGCTTGACAAATGCAGGATGGAACTGGATGCATGCTTAGAAAACAATGATCTTTTAGCTCGGTAAGTAGTTTTACATCTTCCTGATTATCATGGACTATTGACGTTAACTGTCACATGTTTTACATCTAGTTATTTCTAGGACTTAAACAATCTAATGACCAATTGACTTAAACCCTAGCAACAAGAGGAAGAGAATGAGTAGGGTAAGGGGAAGGCGACGAGCGGGGAGATCTAGGGAGGCGCACCTAGATCCACCGGCCATTGTTGGAGATCGCCACTTCAGAGTAGCTGTCGAACGCCGACGTTGAGCAGCAGTGGTGGAGCTCGCGGAGTCGGGATCGCGAGCAGCCGAGGAAGAGAATAGTCGTGTAGAGGTGACCAGGATAGAGGCGTAGAAGACCGGCGGCGAGGGAGGCTGAGGGGAGCAGGCGACGCGGGACCTCAGCCGACAGCGCGGGAGGCCGAGGGAGCAGCCAACGTGGGGCCTCAGTCGGCGGCACGGAAGGTCGAGGGAGTAGATGACGCGGGCTCAGCTATCGACACGGGAGACCGAGGGGAGGAGGCGACGCGGGGCCTTAGCCGGCGGTGCGGGAGGCCAAGGGAGCAGGCGACGCGGGGCCTCAGCTAGTGGTGCGGGAGGCCGAGGGGAGTGGGAGACACGAGGCCTCGCCCGGCGGCGCAGGACGCTGGGGGTGCGGGGTGCCACGGCCAGAGGCGGCAGCTGCGTGGAGATGTGTGTGTGCATGTGTGGAAGATGCGTAAGTTGGGGTAGGGAACGGATAACCCTAACCGGCCCTCTATTTTCATCGGCCAGCGAGGACCAACGAAATTAACTTTAATTCCGTCGGCTCGCGTCTACCCCATGAAAGTAATTATATTTTCAACGGTAATTGAGGTCGACGAATATAAGCCTCTTAATTTTGTGGGCCAGCCCACGAATTCAGTTCAGCCGACGAAAAAAATACAATTTTCTTGTAGTGATCCTTAACTCAGCTTTCATTAGGCAGAGCTTTTGCAATACTTGGTTAACATCACTAAAATCATGCCTTTCTATCTTTTCCAATGAAAATCAAGTAAACCATCATGAGTTAGATCAGCCAAATCCTTATCAGAAATTATCAGACCAAAGCATCAGTTTTTAGTATCTCTAAATCGTCTAATATATTCAGAGACATATTCATTTGGTTTTTGCTTAACCGATGAAAGATGTGACAATTGTAACTCAGTTTCATCAGTAAAGAAATAATCATTAAACTTCTTCTCTAATTCTTGCCAAGTGTGAATTGAGTTGTGAGGCAATGAAGAAAACCAAGTAAATGCAGCACCAGATAGAGACATAGGGAATAATCTTATTCTTAGACCTGCACTACTACTAGCCTCACCGCATTATACTAGAAATTGACCGATATGTTCTAACGTGGTCCTATTATTGGCAGGAATCTTATACCCTGGAGGGTATGGAATGTAGTCATAGTTACAAGGATATGGCCTTTGGTAGGATATAGTTTTACTTTGAAGTTCCAAGCCAAAAGACTCTCTCATAACCTTTACTAATTTGGTTTTAAAATTATCCTTTTCTACCTCATTAACCGAAGAATACTGCATTGGCTCAGAAAAAGAATCTGTATTGGTAACTAGCGGTGTGGTGGTATAAGATGGATGTTACGTATAGCTCGGCATGGCATATGAACTTTGTGGAGCCGAACTAAAACCAAAAGTACCAACGGGTGGAATATGTGCAGCAGTAGGATGTGGCATTGAAGTACTATCATGAGTAGTCAGAATCCCTCCACTAGCCGAATTCCCCATAATTGTTCGGTTGTGCATATGATGTATTGGTGTAGAGGAAAAAGAGACTCTAGGTATAAGCACATTAGATAAATCAGGAACTATGCTAGTAGTAGCACCTTGATCAACAGTAACATTAGAAGTAGTTGCAAGCAAATCACTGCCAACGGGTGGCCCAAGCTTGGCATCTATATGTTTGTCAATGATTTCAAAAATATTACTAGCAATACCATCAAATCTATTATGTATACTAGCATCAACGGCACCACCAACAACACTAGCAATTCTTGTATCTAAATTTAAAGGAATAATTGCATTAGATGCTGCATTAGGTGTTCCATCATCGAGAGGCGGGTAATTATATACCTTGAGTTGAGTGATCGTTGCATTGTTGACGCGGCTTAAGTACGAAAATTATACATCATTTTATATGGTTTTTCATTGATTTTATGCGTCAACTATATCTTTCTCTAACATTTATCACCGATAATTGTGGATTTTGCAATATAGTCTTGGAAATATGCTACATGTGATTTTTACAGGTTTTAGACCAATTTTTCGCGAAATTCACCATGATCCACTTCGAGTAAGAAAAGACCTCTAGATGACATGAATTGAAGATGAAGAACAAGGAAGGCTTGGTGTACTCATAGCCCCTCTGTGTGGATCAAGGCTTCCTAATCAGAAGATTCAATGAAGTGTCAAGGGCTATAAGAAAATGAAGATATTTATTCATTAAAGATGTCAAATATGTCAAAGGCTAGAAGAATCCGTCAAAGCTCGGCCCATTACGAAGATTCCAGAAGCTCAAGAGTCCGAAAGACCCCGCACAAATATTTCTTAGGCGGCAAGCAACGTCTCCACGAAATATGGAAGGAAACGGACGAAGGAAGGGCTGAGGTCGGCCGACCTTAGGCCTTCTGGTCGGCCGACCCCACCCAACCGTGGGTCGGTTTTCGATTCCTTTTCTCCCATATCTTCTCTAGGGTATAAATAGTTAGCATAGGCCCCGAGATCGGGCATCCAATTCATTATCAAGGCGACAAGATGTAGAGAAGAGGGACAACAACTAGACGAGAGTAGAGGGTCGAGTTTCTAGTCTAGGATTAGAGTTCTTCTAGTTCATAGAGGTGATTAGAGGCCTTGCATGGTGCTCTAATTACCTAGCTCCAGAGGTCTAATTATATCATCAAGGGAAGGTATGATCATGGTTGTAAGTATGATACAATTTATTAATGAAGCATTGATCTTGTCTAATTATCATCTTCTTGTTCTAATTATGCTTGTTCTAGTTCTAATTAACTTTAGGTCTATATGCATGTTAATTAGAGCATGGCATTAAGGGTTATATTCTTCTAGCGTTCTTGATCGTTGATCTAGCTTACTAATGATATAGTTGTATATCTAGTTCTTGTGATCATGGTGATTAGAGGTTCTAGTTGCGCTAATTATGTTATTAGACTATGTGAAGTAATTAGAAGCATGTTCTCTAATTATATATGCCTGTTGAGACTTTCTCGTCGATTACCTGATTACTAGTGATAGTAGAGCCCGGGGAAAGGTTAAACTTGATCTAGGGGGTTAGGTTGATTGATCTTGATTTAATCATGCTATGAAATTTATGCTTGATCATGCTTATTTCGACCTTGAGCTACTAATTATCTCGCTGTTCTTATCTATTTGTGATGCCCATATCATGCATGTCTTGGATCCAATTAGAGCTTGATTAGACTCTGGTTAATACCACTTAATTGGTGTTCTAGTTCTATTCTAATTGCTTATCTTATAGTATTAGTATAGTTTAGACGTGGATTAGATGTAGCTTAGGGCTAGTTTAGAGGTAGATTATAGTCGTGTTTTATACCCTTAGTTTACCATAAACTCTTGTTAATTAGTTCTCAATTAGTTCGTTTCCTGGATTGACAAAACACATGGTATTCATCCTGGGAAAAAGCTACATACGATACTGTCGCTTGCAGTACAAGGTTTGCCGTGCTTAAGTGCCGTCAACATCCATGTCGGCCATTCTTCTCGTAATAAGAGAGAAGTTTCTGCAACTATTCTTCCTTGCGTTGATTCGTGCGCTTCTGATCTTCCTCAGCCTGCAACTTCAATCTCTCTTCGAATCGTCACTGAACATCTTTTGGAATTTCCTCAAGTGTGGGTTTGATGTTGTTGTTGACGGTAACTTCAGATGGATCGATGGGATGGGCCGTTGAAATGGATGGTTTTGGATTGGTTGCTTCTTTCCCTAGCGGAGTCGCCAAAAAATATATTAGCACCTGTCCTGAACAAATATCACAAACGTTAAATCCTTCTATACCATGAGTTTGCGCTTAGGGGTTGACGGTCACACGTCAGACTTTTCGGCTGCGTGGGCCGGACTGTCCGGTAATGCTAGAGTGTCCGGCGAGGTGCGCCAAACTATCCGGTGAGCTCTTGGATGTTCGGGTAGACCTAGATCCAAACTCCTGAGAGGGACTCAGTCGAGGAGTATGGATCGTAGGGTCACTTTAGGATCGGCAGGCCACCTAGAACACCTCTAAATCACCGTCGAGAGGTAAGAAGAACAATAAGATAGGTTGGAAAAGTAGGAAAAAGAGATAAAAGATAAAAACGATATAGTAGATTGATTTGATTAGATTCTGGTGCCTCAATCGGCCATGACTCTTTATATTTATAGGGATAGATGATCTTACTCCTTTTACAGGACAAAACGCGTCCTAAAACGACCTAGACTCACAAGTAAACTCCTTTTCGGATAAACCAGGGTTCTACCGAACTATCTGGTGCATAATACCGGACTAACCGGAATTCTCGAGGAGAAATCTAATATGCACCGAACTATCCGACATATGCTACCGGATAGTCTAGTATTGCCTAGGTAAACAACCTTGCAGAGGTCATGCGCTACAGCTTGGTGTATTGAAATTCTTAATTTGGCTTCGTCGTGGTACGGTATGAAAGCCTTCTTCGTGCCTTCAATAAAATAGACTCAAAACCCTTCGACATACTGCACATTACCTCAAAACACAGTGAAACAAGAACACAGTTATATATAAACATACAGAAAAACATTCATAAACAGTGCGCAGCCAATTTTGATGGCCTGCAGCCGACCAAGGTAGCAGCTTCCCCCGTGACGGGCTGATGGCAGACGGAGCGTCGTTGGTCAAAGGTGAGAAAAGGAAGGAAGCTGTGCACAGGGCGCCGGACTGGAGGAGAGCGTGGCGCCGTGTGGGGAGCAGCTGATACGGGAAGGAACGACAAAACCGGACGGCGGCATCGTGACATGCAGATGTGGCTGCAGGGGCACCGGTGCTACGTGGCAGCACGGGAGGCATGGACCGTGGGGGTAGGCGTTCTAATGTTCGGAGTTTTCGGTTTTTACGCCCGTTGAAGTTGTATACTGATACTATAATTTAATTAATTAAAGAACAAATTTCTTATTCGAGTGCAAAATTTAAATTTATTGTTTTATTGAATTTCTACTAGATTCAAATAGATTCAAACACAATAAAAAAATTGTACACGCAGTTTGGCACCCAAGCCCAAAGAGCCATTTCCCCTTTTTTTCCCATATTTGAGCTCTGCGTGGGCCGGTTTTAGTGCGGGAGGATCCCTCCATGATGGCCCAATCGTTCTCAGCTAGGAGTACTTATTATCAAAAAAAAAAAAAAATCGTACTCAGCTCACCGGAACATATCAAACACTACCAACCAGCAGTGAACCACATCATCATCACACAGCAACAACTGCAGACATGATAACACACTGCTGTCCCCTGTTGTCAACTTGTCATAATCTCCTTGCTTATTCCTGTTTATACATGCACATACACACTCTCATCGCGAGTCTGCCAGCAGCCAGGAATACTCAATACTCGCTTGGCTTGCTGTTCATGGTACGAACAAGTCACGAGACGACACAGTACAACACTTGATATACATACTAGAACGCCGTAAAGATAAAACTAATTGATGAAGCGTCGCGTGACCTCTGTCATCTCAGCCGCGCCTCGCCGCCGTGGCACCTGTGGGGCTCGGCCCGGCGCCGCGCCCGCCTCCATCCCCCCCGTGGTCGGCACCACCCTCGTTCCCGGCGGGCATGGTACCACTACCCACCCCGTCGCTATGCTGCGCTGCCGGCGCTTCGGCGACGGCGTACTGCCCCACCACCTATACATGCACAGCATATACATACCAGAACAAATCAAAGAAGAATCAAATTGATTATTAAAGCAACCGTGGTCAGCTAGCGAGAGTAAATCAATCCTCTTGCACACGACGAGCGCGATCGGCTTTTTATTTAACCTGCAGCTGCAGCCTGACACAGCACAGCGGCAGCACGTAATAATAATATAATATATATACATACGCGTCGACGCACCTGGCCTGCGACGAACTCGGTGACGATGCGGCCCCCGGGGACGGCGTCCTGGGTGACGTTGATCCCGTGCCTGGCGGCGGCGTCGCTGGCCTGGCCGGGAGCGACGGCGCCCACGGCCTGGTTGTACGCGGCGGCCGTCTCCATGAAGCCCGCGGCGCTGAACCCGCCGCCGCTCTCCTGCGGGACCTGCACGCCCGGCACGCTGTCCTCCGCGGACCGCATGGCGGCGGCGTCGCGCGGCGCGATGGGCTGCCCGGCCAGCTCGCCCTTCACGGCGAACGCGTCGCCGTATTTGATGGGCTCCTGCTGCGGCGCCTTATTGTTACTGCCGCCCTGCTGCTGCTGCTGCAGCTCATCTTGAGCTCCTCTCCTTGGCTGCGGCTGCGCCATGGTTCTGTAGCTCGATTTGCTGCTGCCACTGCACGCAAAGGAGTCGGATCGAGTTGTTGGCCGGCTACTTGGCCTCACTCCCCTTCCGTTCCGTAGCTAATCTGTTGCTTTTCAGGAAGATGCTTATATAGACATTCTTATTAGTGTTTCTTCTAGGTCATCCTTCCGTGTCGTTGCGTTTCTGCAACTTTCGCCTCGTCTCGTTTCTGGTACGCGTGGAGACGTCGGGTGGGGCTGAAATCGAGATACGTCGGTACGACCGTACGAGGCCTTCGTGCTGGCCAGATTGGGTTGGCGCGACGGTGACTACGTGTGCGGTGTGCCTCGTGTGATGCCGTCCGTCTACATGCTGCGTGCCCGCCAAAGGCTGCACGTGTAAATGGCAACTTTGCGCAGGTGGCGCACTCGTGCGTGTCGCCGCGCGCTGGACACAGCGCGGACCAAGAGCACCGTACCGTGCTAGTGGCGGAGCAGGAGTTCGAAGTAGGGTATTTCCAAAAAAAAAATTAATCATCCAAAAATACAAAAAGTATATGATATCATAAATAAACCGTCCAAGCAAAAAAAATACTCCATAATTCTAATAAACAAAGAGAATTTACAAAATAGAGACAGCAAATTACAATTTCATTTTAACTTTGCGGTCTTCCATGGCTTGGTAACGATTGATGATGTCACTGTCCTTAACTTGAAAAAGAACTCACGCTCACTGAATGTGACCAAGCAATCATTCAAATATTGATCACCCATCCTATTTCTCAACTTATTCTTCACATAATTCATTGATGAAAATACCCTCTCAACACTAGCTGTTGCTACAGGAAGTATTAGCACCAATTTAAGAAGCTTGTAGACAACATCATATTTGGTGTGCTTCTTTGTTTCCACAAGCATAATGGAAAGCTCAGCAATACTTTTCACTTTTCTAAATCTTTCATCTCCACGCACATCAGTAATAAAGAGTTAAAGTTGACAAGGGAGATGGTCCATTTCAAATCCTGAAAAATCGTCAGGATAAAATTGAGCAAGCTTAACTAAATTGGCCTTGTCATATGCAGCAAATGAATCGATGGGGTTGAATGATGCTATGCAAAGCAGCAGCTCTGTATTTACCTCATCAAACCTATCATTGAGCTCTCTTGCCTATCAATGACACTTAAGAACATGTCAACATGGTAACGATGCTGATTTGTGATTTTTAAATAGAACCTCTTGTCTCTTCCAACAGGTTTGTATAAACCTTCCATCTTAGGAATTTTGACACCATACTTCATACAAAAAGAATTGACATCATTGAGAAATTCATTCCATCCTCTCTCCTCACGCAGTTGCTGCAATTGAATCTTTGTAAAAAAAAATGAGGTCTACTGCATTAACAATATCTTGGTCCCACTTCTGCAAAGCACGGTTTAAGTCAGCTGTGTACCCAAGTACAGTACGCATCAAGTGGGCCATGAAAACAAACTGAAATCATTTAAATATTGTTGACATTGTGTGTGCTTGTGAACATTATGTGCCTTGAGAGGAATCTCTGCCAACCCTTGTGATAACTTTCCAGATTGAAGGATACAAAGAGAGGATACGCGTAACAGTTTTATAGTGAGATCCCCATCGAGTACCTCCTGGCCTACATAAACCCATCTCTTGATTATGACCCTTTCCCGATCAATGTCAACCAACTCAAGTTCTCCTAGAATTCTTTGAGCTTGCGCCACTCGAAGCATTTGTGCCGTCTTACAAGAATTCCCAATGAGGGTCAACAAAAATCTAACTTGATCAAAAAACCAGGAACACTCTATGTTTTCCTTCGCAACAGCCACAAGGGTTAACTGAAGTTGATGGGCAAAGCAATGAACGTAATAGGCAGAAGGAGACTCATCCATAATTAGTTTTTTTAAACCATTAGCATGACCCTTCATGTTGCTAGCTCCATCATAGCCTTGCCCACGTACCATAGACAAGCTCAATGCATGATCCATAAGCAATGGCTGAATTGCAGCTTTAAGTGTCAAAGAAGTAGTATTTTCAACATGAATAACACCAAGAAACCTCTCAACCACCTTGCCCTTTTTGTCAACATAGCGCAAACAAAGTGCCAACTATTCTTTTTGGTACACATCACATAGATTCATCAGCTAGTATTGCAAAATACTCACTACCAAGGTCTTCCATAATAAGATTAGTTGTTTCTTTGGCAGAACAATTGATGATATCTCTTTGTATTTCAGGGGCAGTCAGTTTACAGTTTTTTGGTGCATTCTTCAACACAACCTTGCCAACTTCTTCAAAATTTTCAGCAAGCCAATTTAGCAACTCAAGGAGATTTCCTTTATTCAGAGAGTATTCACTTTCATCATGCCCACGACAAGCCAAACCTTGACGCAAAAGAAACTTCAAGCATTTGAGTGAATAGGTCAACCGTGACATATACTAAACCTTCTCTAATTTGGTGGTGGA
The DNA here is from genome assembly GCA_030272315.1 of Paspalum vaginatum. Taxonomy (NCBI): domain Eukaryota; kingdom Viridiplantae; phylum Streptophyta; class Magnoliopsida; order Poales; family Poaceae; genus Paspalum; species Paspalum vaginatum. Next base: position 28,326,995 of record CM059018.1, on the reverse strand, counting down.
AGAAAAGTTTTCAACAATTGTTGCTTTAGGTGTCCTAAAGCAATGATATTTCTCAAGAGCAGCATTGTGATAACTAGAAACATCACCGCAGTGTAATTCCACCCTCTTTTTCATATGCCAATTCTTAAATCCCTAGGTCACAAAAGCATCACCACCAGAACAATTAGTTTTATGTTTAAATAAATAGCATACAAAACAAAAGGCAACATCTAGTTCCACTGAATATTCAAGCCAACTAAATTCATCAAACCAAGCAGCAACAAAACGCCGAGGTTTACCTAAATTTTCCTCATAGGAAAATTATGGCTCCCTGGTTGACAAGGCCCCAATGCAATATATCCCCTTATCACTGAGTTACGTTCATTGACATCATAGACGCTGACGGGGCCCCTCTTTCTGGGATCACAAATAAGAGAGTCAATATCATAGATAGCTTCATCATCGGATTCACACTCTAACTCAGCACCATCCCTGATAGGAGACAAACGGGAAGGTTCTGAAGATTGTGGCTCCTATGTAATTGCTATCATAGGCTCATTGCTAGCAACATCAGGTTCAATAGGCTCGGGCATTTCAATTTCTCTTGCCATCTGATTGTGAGAGCCATTAGTTGCTGCCTCAAGTTGAACAGAAGGTGTGCTTTAATCATGAGATACCAGAGCCTGACTCCCAATGGTAATATGTTGTGGTGTCGATGTGGAAGTGGAAGCTAACTTTCTTGTCTTCACAGCTCTTTCCCATATAGCTTTCAAATCAATTGTTTTCGCTTCATTCTGAAAAAGTCACAGCTTAGTAGCTTAATGCACAACCTACATATGAGTAAAGATAAATAGAACCCACTACTTAGCTCGAAATACACTATACTTGGAGCGAGAAATTAGCAATTCAATAACCGAGAAAAGGGAAAATGGGGGTTCTCACCTCTTAGCCGTCCCTCGTGCTCCTCAGCTCCTAAGTCCCTCTTAGTCTTCGATTTGGGGGGAGAAGATGAACTGACACAGCCGGTTGCGGAAGCGCGCGGAGCCGTGGACGCCAGACTGACGGAGACGGAGCCGTGCCCGTGTGGCCTGACCGCAAGCTGGAGTAGCGGCCATTCGGCCGCCGCGCGGAGGGCCCGGGGCCGACCCAAGATGCGATGGCAGCGGGCGCAGTCTCACGCGGATGGATGGCTACAAGGGCTGGGAGCCAGCCTGGCCGCATGGGACAGAGGACACGAGACGAGTTGGGCCATCCGCCATGCGCTGCGGCCTGCTAGTTACCAAATATGTGGCCCAAGTGTTCAACTTTGACTAAACAATATGTATTATAGGTCTATACACGTATATATACTTAATGGGATTCTACCGGCGCAGCGTATTCTCGGGAATACGGATGCATCTATACTGCATCCGCCCATGTACTGTGCTAAATTAATTTGTCTTAATTGGAACCTTTCTTTCTCGTTATCCTAGCTGCGGATAGACTCCCCACCGTTTTAACAAAAAGGCTATTGAGGACCAAGCAAGCAAGCTCCTCTAGGTTTTCAAACAAAGGAGGCGAATTCTATGTGTTGAAAGTAGATCGAGAGATTTTGGGAGAAACTGAGAATGAATCTCGGATGATTGTATTCTATTGATATTCATACATATATAAACATGATGAACGGACGACAATGCATCCGTTCGTTTGATTCGAAGTTACATGGGAGGGGGGGAGAAACTGTGTCCTATCACTATGCTTGAACCGTCATGTCCATAAGCTGTCGTCCTTACGTCGTAGAGGTGCCCGTTCATCCAACAGTCGTTGTCCTTTCTTGAAGCGGTGCTCTCTGGTGAGGTGCCTCTTGGGATGAGATCACTCTAAAATGTTTCACGACACTCCTCCCTGATCGAATCCATCTTCTAAAACCACCTTTGGAAACTCAACCAATTAATTATTAATTTTTTGTGTCTTATATCATCCTCGAAAAACTCAGTGGGAAAAATAGATGATACGACATACACTTATGTTAATGTTGTATCATTAAAAACTTTATATGAGATAAAACGTCAATAATACAGTAAAACTCACATAAAGAAAAAGAAAAGAGTACACTATGACGTTAACTAGGTTATGCCTTAGTGGAGATACACCCCCTGATTCCTGCAAATCTCTGAGTCGTCTCATACCTATTTCTTTAACATATTTAGAAAATGAAGAATAAGGTAAAGACTTAGTGAATAAATCGGCAAGATTATCACATGATTTGCCTTGCAGAATGTTTATCTCTCCTTTCTCTTGCAATTCATGAGGATAAAACAATTTTGAAGCAATATGCTTAGTGATGTTACTCTTAATATAACATGTTTCCATCTTAACAACACAAGCGACATTATCTTGGTAGGTGATTCAATAGAACCAATACCACATGATTGAAGTATGTGGTTAATCATTCTGCGAAGCTAAACACATTTTTTTGAAGCTTCATATAATGTAGTAATTTCAGATTGATTAGATGAGATAGCTACCAAAGTTTGTTTAGAAGATTTCCAAGAGATAGCAGTTCCTCCTTGCAAGTATACAAAACTAGTTTGAGATCTGGCATTATGTGGATATGATAAATAGCCAGCATTCATATATTCAACTAAAGTTTGCTCTCGATTTCTTCCATAGAAAAGACCAAGATCTCGTGTACCATTTAGGTATCTAAAGACATTCTTTACTCCATTCCAATGGCGTTTAATAGGAGATGCACTATATATTGGAAGTAGATTCACTGCAAATGCAATGTCCAGCAGAGTACTATTTGCTACATACATTAATACTCCAATTGCACTTAGATATGGAAATTCTGGACCTTGAATTTCTTCTCATTTCTTCATATGAAAATGATCTTTGTTCATATCTATTCACTACCATAGGAGTTTTAGTTGGATATGATTTATCCATGTTGAATTTCTCTAAAACTTTTTGGATATAAGCTGATTGGTATGCAAAAATTTCTAAAGGTAAATGCTCTAGTTGTAAACCTAAGCAAAACTTAGTTTGACCCAAGTCTTTCATCTCAAATTCCGTCTTTAAATGATGACGTGCTTCATTTCTGATGGTATTGAGATCATCGACGTACACTTAAATGATACAAAAACCAGATGAGGTTTTCTTAATGAAAATACATGGGCAAACATCAATCTTATTATATCCTTTTAATGATAGGAATTCACTTAATCGATTATACCACATTCCGCCCTGATTGCTTTAAGCCATATAATGATTTTTGCAATTCTATACAATACATGTTGCGATTTGCCATGGGATTTGGCACATTGATTCCATCTGAAACCTTCATGTAAATTTCAGAATGCAGTGACCCATATAAATACACGGTCACTACGTCCATCAGCTGCAAAGATAGACGATTTTGTACTGCCAGCGATATTAAATATCGGAAGGTTATGCCACTCATTACTGAAGAATAAGTTTCATTATTCAACACCGGACTTTTGTGTAAAGCCTTGTGCTACCAACCTTGCTTTATATCTAACCACTTCATTGTTTTCATTTCGCTTTCAAACGAAAACCCATTTGTATCCTACAGAGAAGGTGACACAAGGCGTAAGCACGACTTTTGAGAATACTTCTCTTTTATATAGCGAGGCTATTTCTGCTTCAATTGCTTCCTTCTATTTACCCCAATCAAAGCGTTTTCTACACTTCGCCATTGATGTAGGATCTGGATCATTTATGGAGTCGGCAATTTATTTAAAAAAAAATAAGTGTCGACAATGGTAGCTGTTGGCGTTCCTTAGCCTTCAGATATAATTCCGCAAGCGCACGGTAAACACGTTTCAGCTCTTTCACCCAAGAGTATTCTATGGTATCGAATCCACAGAGAACGAGAAGTATAATAACACGTAACACAACCAACCGAACTAGTGAAGCTAGCAATGTAGAGGATAAAAGATAGGAGAGCAGGTTCTTGACAAATGTTAGATCACCTTACTATACTAAGCATGCAAAGAGATATACTTGTCATGTGAACATAGACACCAAAGCTGTAGCACCACTTCCAGGCACCAGAGTGCTGATTACCCAGCCGAGAAAGGCGGGTACTATAGGCTAAGGCTATATCGTCAGTAAGTCTATCCGAACGTACGAGATTGGAATACTGAGAACACAAAAGCTGTCACCTAATGTGTCTACCAACCAGAGCTGCGTGGGATAGCCGACCAACCAAGGTAAACTCTAAGTATGAACATCGTCGTGCCACTTGGAGACTCTACTACTAACTGGTAATGAGATTGAAAAGTAAGCACTAATATATAGCGAACACTACAAGCATGCACAAGGCTCCCATAAACAGACAAGTATAAGACTAAGTATGAAAGCAAAGTAAGTATGAAATAACAGAGGCAGAGGACAAGGAACTTTACTCAATCCTAGAATTGAATATCCTTCCACTGAGAATACACGTAGGGGAGCAAAGAGAGATCCAGCTCCCGCACTCTTCTCCTCACTACTCTCCTTGATAAAAGAGACACTCTCTCTACAAGCTAAGGGATAACTTCACTTCTCCACACTATACACTTCACACCAAGTGCTACTATGCCACTACATCTACACACACACTTACTAATGAGCTGCCAGGGGGTATTTATAGTGCTAAGGGAGTGAGAGGGTACTTGTAGGGTCGGTATGGCGGTTACAAGGGTGTGAGCCAGGTTGAGCGGCCTGGTAGGAGGCCGGGCGGACCCACCCTAGACCAGGCAACCTAGGGTGCCCTTGGATCCACCGCCTTACTCCATCCTTCGGTTGATATTGACTCCCCAAGGCGGTTGTAGGTCGGTTGGCGGTTATCCTCATGTGCTTTTGCCTCAACCATTGGATTCTCTTTGTGTTTCTTCCTTAGCCATTAGATGGCACTCCCCTAGATTGCTGACTTAACCAATCCATGGGCTGGATTGGTGAGGTGGAAGCCTTCTGACATGTTTGTGCTTCTTCTCTTGGTTGCCACGGTGGATTTGTGTTTGACACATTGTCTCTTGCATGCAGGTGAAGAATGGTGGCATTCGGGGCCGGAGGCAGGCCGGGCGGCCTGGTAGGAGGCCGGGCGCCCTAGGGTCCTTAGCCCATTTCCAGCCTTCCTTCTTGGTTTACCATGTCTCACCATGTTTTGTATGTTTTTGCACCGTGACATGTGTTCCTGCAAGACTTTTGTACACAACTCGTGGAACCAGTTAATATGTATGAACTTTGCATAAAATCACCCTTGGAACATGAAATGTTGGTGGTCGAAATGGGTTATAACAACTGCCAACACCCCCCCACACACACACTTAGATCTTTGCTCGTCCTTGAGCAAAGGAGAGTTAAGCATGGTGTAGAGAGCATATGACAACTGTAGTCTTAACAAGCACAAACGATACTCCCAAATTGGTTCATCTTACCCTAGATTTCAATGGTGGCTACACTTATGATTTTGAGATGTTGAGACTAAGAATGAGCCACAAGTACCACAACAGTTTTCTCCCAAGTATGAGCAACAGAGGTTTTTCTCACTTTTTCAAAAAGTATAGTGTTCCTTCCTTTGCTCTCAAGATCACCTCTCGATCACTCAAAGGATGATAATCCCTTGTGTTTCCTCTCCTCCTATTCTAAGTTTGAGTGGAGCTGAGAAGTAACCTGACTATCTCATAATGTTTGTATCACCAAGTCAAATCAATGTGTCAAGCAAAGAGTATGAATCAACTCAAGAACTTTGGCTATGTGCAAGTGTGGCGGAAAGTTTATCGGTAAATGTGCCTTGGTATTCCCCTTTTTGATGCGAGAGAGGGCATGGAATTTTCTTTTCCTCTTTCTTTCTTTCTTTTCTCTCTCATTTTTTTTCAATTCCATGCCTCTCTTCCTCTCTTTTTGCATGATTGATGAGGGGTAATTGGAATGTTTGTATAGCACATCTTGCTGGAGCTTTGTGATATGGACGTGCACGTGATAGCCAAAGGTTATGAATGATTCTAACTCATTTGATGGCACAAAATTTGACAAGGTTCAAAACATTCAGAGAAGCCTTTTTGATACATAAGAATTTTCATTTGTGGCACTGGTAGGACATGTGTCTTGAGAACATTGGAGAAGAACACATTTTGATATTTTAGCAAAATAAAAACTCTTTGCTCAAGAGGGAGATTACTGTGGTGTATACATGTTACTCATATCTCATGAATCAACATCTTAAATCAAAGTGGGTCCCTAATCAATAGTATCCATGGGCATGTTTACTTCAACATAGGGAGTAAAGTTTGTACAAGCGTAGACATAGGTTGTCAATATGATCATTTAGAGTGAATTTTATCCAAGTTTCATGTATAGCATGGAATATAAGGACCATATATGAAAAATTTGCAATAATACCTGTTCCATGTGCAAGGTCGAGGTCCTTTTCTGTGTTTGGTACATTTTTCATCAACTTGACAGGCCAGGCAGCCTAGGTAGGCACCGGGCGGCCTGTGCTAGAGGCCAGGCGGCCTAGGGTTAGGTCAGGCAGCCAGCCTTTGGCTCGGTTCGTACCAAGTTTTTATGTGCAGCAAGGTGCAACCCTGTACATCGTGATTCTTCATTCGTTTCTATAGGATTAGTGACGAGAGTTTGGGGAAGGCTAAGTGCATTCCCCCTACACTTGAACTCAAAGCAGGGATAGACAAAATATTTATTGAACTAAGCATTAATCAAAATAAAGATAGAGATAGGCGATGTCCATGCAAAGAAAGAAATAAAACAAACAAAGCCTAAGCACTAAGAAAACAAAATGGGCACTTATACTAAAATTTATTGTGAAGCTATGGGCATCCATGGTTTTGGATCATAGATATCACGATGCCCTGTGGCTTCTGCGAGGCGGTGGAACTTGGAAGAGAAGCCCTTCCTAAGGATTTCTAGCTTATCATTAATCTTCCACTTCCAAAGTTCGCCTTCCGCGCAGCGCTCCTCAAGTCTTAGCAGTGCGTGCTTGAGTGCTTTGATCTCCAACTTTAGAGACTCGATGGTCTCTTTCTCCTCCTCCTCCTCTGAATCTTCAAATTGGCCCGGTGGAGTGCGGACCAGAGGGGGTTTGGAGATCCTCTTCACGGTCCTCCTAGGGGGAGTGGAGTCGATGGACTCATCAATTGATGCGTCCCCCCTAAGGACGTTCTCCAAGTGCTTAGGGACCAACACCTTCCCCCACCTTCCGGAGGGAGTAACTCCACCCCGAATGGTGTAGGTTGGTGATTGTGGCCCCTTGGGCACCTCCTTGCCCATGCCCTCCACCAAATCTTCTGAGAAGAGTTTTTGGAAGGGCACCTTGGGGCTGATCACCCCGACCTTAGGTCGAGGGGAATCTGCCCGAAACACCTTCTTCGCCATGGTTCGTGCAGGAGACAGGGCACGTACAGGCCTTCCCGCACTGCATTAGCATGCGGGGGAGGCCGGGTGCCCTCTCTCTAGGCCGGACGGCCTGAGGGGGTGGCCGAGTGGCCAGTGGTGCCACATCTAGCACCCTCATGGTGTCATTCCCTGTTGCTACGTGAGTGAACTCATCGTCGGAGGCCAGCGAATAGGTCACCGTGGTGCCGGATGTTAAGGCAAGGCTCTTGGATGGAGTGTTGTTGGAGGCCATGACTTAGTTTTTTGAGTGGAGATGAGATGGGAATGGGGAGAGTGCCTGGAAGGGAAGAAACCCTCGTGTTTAAGTCGTGAAGGCTCGATCTCATCTACTCAACGACGTCCGGCGGCTTAGGGATCAACTCAACTTGAAAAATTTCAAAAAGAGGCGACCAGGGGGCAAGGTGGGAGGCCGAGCGGCTTCACCAAGGGGCCGGGTGGCCTGACCTGAGGTCGGCCAGCCTCGCCGACCTTGGTTTGGCAGACTAGGTGTCGGTTTTACCCTTCTAGGTGCTTGAAACCCTATTTCATCGTGTTGTACCGTCACTTTGCTGAGATTTGGTGATGTGGAAGCAAAAGGTGAGATAAGATAGAAAAGAGAGGAGCATGGTGGTGTTCATGGCTTCGTTTAAGGTCAGAGCTAGACCGTGGCCATGTGATCATGCCATTTCTTGCAGCTCGTAGACGTCCACTTCTTCGAGCTGTGGCATTTTGGGCTCTAGGAAAACTTTTAGGCCCGTTCGCCTTAAAGACTTTCCCATCATCGTCCTGGAGGGTGATGGCACCATGATTGGTGGCATCAAGGACCAAAAATGGCCCTTCCCACTTACTTCTAAGCTTACCATGACCAAACAAACGAACGCGAGAATTAAAAAGTAGTACCTTATCGCCTGGGTTGAATGTCTTGATCTTGATATGCTTGTCGTGCCATCTTTTGGTTCGCTCTTTGTATAGCTTAGCACTGTGGTAGGCCTTCTCCCTCCATTCCTCCAATTCGGTGAGTTGAATCTGATGTCAAACTCCCGCTGATTGGAGATCCATGTTCCATTTCCTTATCGCCCAGTGAGACTTGAACTCAAGTTCTACTGGCAGTGACAAGTCTTGCCGTACACCATTTGGTATGGTGTCATGCCAATGGGAGTTTTATATGCTATGCGGTACGCCCATAGAGCGTCGGGTAGCTTCGGTACCCAATCTTTTCCCATAGCTTCGACAGTTTTCTACATGATGTTCTTGATCTGCTTGTTCGATGTCTCAGCATGGCCACTTATCTGCAGGTGATATGGAGTGGCGACACGGTGATCCACACCGAGTTCTGCAAGGCACCTCTTGAATCTTTTATCTATGAAGTGAGGTCCTCCATCACTGATGATGACCCTTGGCATACCAAATCGAAGAAAGATGGTGTCGTAGAACATTCTGATGGAATGCCTCGAATCTGCCGCGGAGCACGGCAGTGTCTCTACCCATTTTGATACATAGTCCACTGCGATCAGGATGTATTCTTTGTCTCCACACTTGCGGAAAGGCCCCTTGAAGTCTAGGCCCCACACGTCGAATACATCGAGTTGAAGGTTGCTTGTGAGTGGCATAACATCCCTTGGGTTAATGTTTCCTTGGCGCTGACACCGTGAGCACCTTCGTACGAACTCTTTGGCATCATCGTACATATTTGGCCAGTAGAATCCACTTTGCCAAATCTTTGCATGAGTCCGGTAGGCTCCATAGTGACCACCATAGGAAGATGAGTGACATCTATTAAGGATTTGAGGTACTTCGCAAGCTGGAATGCAGCAACGTAAGAGTCCGTCTGCGCAGAGTTTGTATAGGTAGGGGTCATCCCAGAGATAGAACCGGCTATCATGGATCAATTTCCTCTTGTCAACTCCTTCAGGTATATATCCCGTGACCAGGTAATTGACTAGATCTGCGTACCGTGGTTGGGATGTGGTGACCTTTGGGAGGGTGTCATCTCCCATGTACTCATCAATCGGCAAGGATAATGTCTCTTCGAATTGCATTTGTGAGAGATGATCGGCAACTGAATTCTCTACTCCCTTATTATCTCTGATTTCTATGTCAAATTCTTGGAGTGGTAGGATCCACCATATCAGTCGTGGCTTTGTGTCTTGCTTGGTGAGGAGGTATTTGAGAGCTGCATGATCTGTATATATGATGACTTTGGCTCCCACCAAATATGATCTAAACTTGTCAATGGCAAAGACGACTGCTAACAACTCTTTTTCGGTGGTGGAGTAATTCAGCTGTGGGCCAGTGAGCGTCTTGCTTGCATAGGATATGGCATGATGTTTTCTATCCTTGCTCTAGCTTAGGACTGCTCCTACAGCATAATCGCTGGCATCGCACATGATTTCAAAAGAAGCATTCCAGTCTGGTGGTTGGATGATGGGTGCTATGACTAGAGCCTTCTTGAGTGTATGGAATGCTTCAAGGAAGGCATCATCAAACACAAAGGGTGTGTCCTTGGCTAGGAGATTAGTCAGAGGTCAGGCAATAAAGGAGAAGTTTTTGATGAATCTCCTGTAGAACCCAGCACGGCCAAGAAAGCTTCGGAGTGCCTTGATGTTTGTTGGAGGTGGAAGCTGTTCAATGACTTCAATTTTTGCACGGTCCACCTCTATGCCTCTCTCTGAGACTCTGTGTCCTAGCACAATCCCTTCTCTGACCATAAAGTGACACTTTTCCTAGTTTAGGACAAGGTCAACTTCTTTGCACCGCTAGAGAACCTTTTCCAACTTCTCTAGACTTCCATCAAAGGTCTTGCCATAAACTGAGAAGTCATCCATGAGTACTTCCATTATATTTTCTATCAGGTCAGAGAATATGGCCATCATGCAATGCTGGAATGATGCTGGAGCATTGCACAGCCCAAACGACATCAGTCGATATGCAAACGTGCCGTAAGGACATATGAATGTGGTCTTACTCTGGTCATCCAGGTGAATTTGGATCTGTTGATAACTGGAGTAGCCATCGAGATAGCAGAAGGAGTGATTGGCTAGCCTTTCGAGCATCTCATCAATGAAAGGAAGGGGGAAGTGATCTTTCCAGGTGGCTGAGTTGAGTTTTCTATAGTCGATGCACATTCACCATCCCGTGACAGTGCGCTGAGGGATTACCTCATTATTCTGGTTCTTGACAACTGTCATTCCTCCCTTCTTGGGTATGACTTGGACTTGACTGACCCATTCACTATCTTGTACGGGGTACATAATACCCGCGTGTAGGAGTTTAAGCACCTCCTTCTTAACTACCTCTCTCATCGCATTATCGAGTCTGCGTTGTGGTTCCCTTGTAGTCCGATGTTCGGTCTCCATGGGGATGCGATGTGTGCACAGGTTAGGACTGATTCCCTTCAGATCTTGCAGTGAGTACCCAAGCACTGATCTGTACTTTTCCAAGACTGAGAGTAATTGCCGGCTTTCATTCTCGGTCAGCTTGTCGCTAATGATCACTGGTGTCTCCGGATTCCTAGTTGAGGAAGGCGTACTTCAGGCCAAGCAGTAGCTGTTTAAGCTCAATTTTTGGGGGGTCGGGCCACAGAGATTCACCCAGTTCTTCAAACTCAAGCGGCTCTTCTACCACACTGAAGTCGCTAGCCTCTTCCTCTAGGCTGTGTTAATCCTCCTCTTCCTCAAGTGAAATACCCATCACTTCTTCTAGGGGGTCAACTTCTGGCTTAGATTCCGTTTTGGTATTCAGTGCTCGACTCATGCCAATTTCGAGCACTTCTTGACCAAACTGAAGCTGTAACTGTCCTGGATTTGTCATGTTAATCAGGGAAGCAATGGGGAGACCAATCAATATGAATGGCATAGGCCCCTCAGGTATGTCAAAGACGTAGGAAGTCTACGAATATCCGCTTGTCCCGCGAGGTAACTGGTATGACCCGAATGACTCCATGATTTTCCAACGATTCATTCTTGTTCCACTTCAAGCGAATGCTGGCTTTTGATCGTGGTTGAGTGGGGAAATGAGTGTCTACAATATATTTGGGAATGATGTTCACCCCCACTCATGGGTCATAGAGAATATCTTGTGGAAGCATGTCGGATACATGGCCAGGGACGAGAGTTGGTTCTGGGTAGAACCTAACGAATTTTGTATCAAGTCTTCTCTCTTCTAGCCTTCCTGATTTATCACAACTGTAATCCAGAGTAGTCCTCTCTCATTTGATGTATCTGATGTGGGAAGAGGTATGCTGGTTGAGAGGTCCTTTCGAAGCGTTCCGCTCACTTTAGGCAACCGAGATACATTTCCAAAGCTTGTGAATAGTTCGTCATCGAATGAGAACAGTGGAACCGACGGATGATTCATCACGGGTTCACTGACCCTCTCAGTGTCCTGTGACGTGCTTGGTTTAGGGACATCCTCTATCATGGGGGTTTGACGGGATAGTGGAGCTGGTGGATGGGTGTTCTGACTTTCTTCGTGGCAGCTGGGCTTAGGTGGATCTTGTGGATATGAGCGTGGTTTCTCGATCTTACTGCCATCAGATGATTTCTCGAGGATTTTATCAAGGACGCTCCGTCCTTCTGGAACAGTTAAGTGAGAGAACGATCCTCCCGATGCTAAATCCAAACATAGTCCTACGCCTGGTGATAGGCCTCAGACAAAGTGCTTCATGAGCATGGATTCTTGTATCGCCATGTCGGGGCCAGATGCGACCAGACTGGTGAAACGTGACCAGGCTGCAGCCAAGTCCTCGTTACTTCCTTGTCGGAAATTGAGAACTTCACATCGGAGGTCAACGACTCGATGTTGTGGGAAGAAGTGTAGACAGAACTTTACTTTAAGTCTCTCCCAACTCCCTTCTAATGTACCAACTGCTCTGTTATACCAAGATTTTGCTGCTCCCGTAAGTGAGAACGGACAAAGCAGCCATCGAAGAGTTTCTCCAGGCATTCCCAAAATTATGAGGCAACTGCATAGCTGCTCAAATTCTGGGAGGTGTGTGTAGGGGCTCTCTGAGTCTAATCCCATGAAACATTGATCCCGAACCATGGCTATCAAGCCGGGACATAGCTGATAACCATCTGTGATGATGGGGGCGGATGATGGTGGAGGCTCCAGAAAATCGTCCTTCGGAGCAAATAATTCGCAGATAGGCGTGTGATCCACTGGGTGGAATGGTGATATGATGGTGGTGTGGTGGTGATAGTGGTGGTAATGTGGGAGATAGGACGGCCTTGGTTCAGTGTTAAAATAGCTACCGTTCCCCGGCAACGGCGCCAGAAAAAGCTTGTTGGCTTTCCCTAGCCTTCAGATATAATTCCGCAAGCGCGCGATAAATGCGTTGTAGCTCTTTCACCCAAGAGTATTCCAGAGTATCGAATCCACAGAGAATGAGGAGTATAATAACACGTAACACAACCAACCAAACTAGTGAAGCTAGCAATGTAGAGGATAAAAGATCGGGGAGCAAGTTCTCTACAAATGTTAGATCACCTTACTATACTAAGCATGCAAAGAGATATACTTGTCATGTAAACATAGACACCAAAGCTGTAGCACTACTGCCAGGCACCAGAGTGCTGATTACCCAGCCGAGAAAGGCGGGTACTACAGGCTAAGGCTATATCGTCAGCGAGTCTATCCGAACATATGGGATTGGAATACTGAGAACACAAAAGCTGTCACCTAATGTGTCTACCAACCAGAGCTACGTGGGATAGCCGACCAACCAAGGTAAACTCTAAGTATGAACACCGTCGTGCCACTCAGAGTCTACTACTAACTGGTAATGAGCCAGAAAAGTAAGCACTACTATATAGCCAACACTATAAAGCATGCACAAGGTTCCCGTAAACAGACAAGTATAAGACTAAGTATGAAAGAAAAGTAAGTATGAAATAACAGAGGTAGAGGACAAGGAACTTTACCCAGCCGAGAAAGGCGGGTACTATAGGCTAAGGCTATATCGTCAGTAAGTCTATCCGAACGTACGAGATTGGAATACTGAGAACACAAAAGCTGTCACCTAATGTGTCTACCAACCAGAGCTGCGTGGGATAGACGACCAACCAAGGTAAACTCTAAGTATGAACACCGTCGTGCCACTTGGAGACTCTACTACTAACTGGTAATGAGATTGAAAAGTAAGCACTAATATATAGCCAACACTACAAGCATGCACAAGGCTCCCATAAACAGACAAGTATAAGACTAAGTATGAAAGCAAAGTAAGTATGAAATAACAGAGGCAGAGGACAAGGAACTTTACTCAATCCTGGAATTGAATATCCTTCCGCTGAGAATACAAGTAGGGGAGCAAAGAGAGATCCGGCTCCCGCACTCTTCTCCTCACTACTCTCCTTGATACAAGAGGCACTCTCTCTATAAGCTAAGGGATAACTTCACTTCTCCACACTATACACTTCACACCAAGTGCTACTATGCCACTACATCTACAAACACACTCACTAATGAGCTGTTAGGGGGTATTTATAGTGCCAAGGGAGTGAGGGGGTACTTGTAGGGTCGGTATGGTGGTTACAAGGTTGTGGGCCAGGCCAGGTGGACCCACCCTAGGCCGGGCGGCCTGGGGTGCCCTTGGATCCACTGCCTTACTCCATCCTTCAGTTGATATTGACTCCCCAAGACGGTTGTAGGTCGGTTGGCAATTATCCCCGTGTGCTTTTGCCTCAACCATTGGATTCTCTTTGTGTTTCTTCCTTAGCCATTGGATGGGACTCCCCTAGATTGCTGACTTAACCAATCCGTGGGCTGGATTGGTGAGGTGGAAGCCTTTCGACGTGTTTGTGCTTCTTCTCTCGGTTGCCATGACGGATTTGTGTTTGACACGTTGTCTCTTGCATGCAGGTGAAGAACGGTGGCATTCGGGGCCGGAGGCAGGCCGGACGGCCTGGTAGGAGGCTGGGCGGCTTGGATTATAGGCCGGGCGGCCTAGGTCGTTAGCCCATTTCCAGCCTTCCTTCTTGGTTTACCATGTCTCACCATGTTTTGTATGTTTTTGCACCGTGACATGTGTTGCTGCAAGACTTTTGTACACAACTCGTGGAACCGGCTAATATGTATGAACTTTGCATAAAATCACCCTTGGAACATGAAATGTTGGTGGTCGAAATGGGTTATAATGACAGCCAATAGTAGCCTTTCGGTCATAACATATTCCAGTTTCAATATAGTTTGTAGCAAGTTCATTCACCCTTAAGATTTTATGATCATTTCCTTGTCTATGATCCACGAGTTTTCCGATAACCCTGGTTCGACCATGTGCACATCCGCAGAGGGTTGTGGATCAAACCCACCTAGGGGCTGATCAGTCTCAGATTGACGTGTATTCACTGTCTTTCTTTATTTTAAAGCAGATTGATTCCTGCTGAGATGCCTTCTTTCTCTCCCTTTAACCAGTGACGGGAGTAGGAGTGGTTTTATTTGGTACCTCCACTCTTTCAAGCACATTTCTAGCTAGAATAAAAGGGTTTATTATGCCATTGTAATCAGTGAATGCATCTGGCAGGTTATTTGTAATATTTTGCAAACCTATTATTTTCTAAACTTGTAGTTCAGTTTTTGTAGTACGTGGACCTGTGGAGGAGATACTTCTTTCGCAACCCAATCAATTTCTCAGCATTCTCTTTTATAGTACTTGAAATCTCCCCCTAATGCCTGGAAATATTCCTCATTAAAAATCAGACCGGGCAGTAAATTGATCCCCTGTTAAAGGTTCTAAATACTTAATAATAGATGGTGTGTGATACCCCACATAGGACCCTAATTTTCTTTGGGGGGCCATAGTGGTACGCTGTGATGGTAAAATTGGTATGTATACAGTACATCCAAATTTATGCCTGTGGGAAATTCTTGGTGGATCTCCTCGTATTAATTGCATGGGGATGAGTTATGGTATGCAGTTGGTTGTATTTGAATAAGATCAGCAGCGTGTAATACCACATAACCCCAACATGATGTAGGCAAAGAGCAGTTCATTAATAAAGGTCTTGCAACGAGCTTGATTCTTTTAATTAAAGATTCTGCTAAACCACTTTGAGTATGGGCATATGGGATAGAATGTTGAACAAGAATTTCTAAAGCCATGCAATAATCATTGAAAGCATGGGAGGAAAATTTAGCAGCATTGTCCTTTCGGATTGATTTAATCTGGTATTCAGGGTTAATGTGCTTTTAGCTTAATTATTTGAGACATTATTTTAGCAAAAGCATGGTTTTGAGTAGACAATATGCATACATGTGACTTGTGACCATCTTGTAGATGCATCAATTAAAACCATAAAGTAACTGAATGGTCTAGAAGCTGGTTCGATTGGACCACATATGCCTCCTTGAATTCTTTCAAGAAATTGTAACGGTATTGCTCGAATTTTAAGAGGTGGTAGTCTTAAAATTAATTTCCCAGTAGCACATGCAGTGCAAACAAAATCTAAATTTTGAGGAAATTTTGCAGTAGTTAAGTCATGACCAATAGAATTGGTGATAATTTTTTCATCATCCCGATACAGGGGTTGTGGCGGAACTGCCGATTTAATCCGAGCTAAGCACACCTGCCACCTCTGGCTTGCCGTGTAATTAGGCCGAACTAAGCCCGGTCGTCCGTCGAGAGTCAAAAGGCTCCCGACATTATCTTATCCCAGAGGAACCGACATCATACACATCTAGCTCTCCATGGAGCCACAACAGTTACATCATCACATGCAGTTGAATATAGCAGAAGTAGATTTAATTTGCAAACCAATTCGAAATAAAATACAAGTTCCAACATAGAGCCATCGCAAGGCAAGTTTAAAAGTATCTCGCAGCGGAAATTTAATGTTCAGAATTCATGACAACATCCAAAAGACTTGTATTAGAAGAAACAACATCGAGCCCACCGATGTTGTTCCTGTGCCACACATGAGGATTCTCATCCCTGATGCATGCATGCACCACCTCCGACACAGGTGCACACAAGAAACTCCATACATGTGCTCAAAATGTGGGGGCAAACTCTGAGTACTAATTACTCAGTAGGACTTAATGGATTGGCTTACGGCTGACACAAAACTTGCTTACTATCAAGTGGATCCTTAGTCGTTGATTTTAAATAGTGGTATAACAACACAAAGTAACAAGTTCCATCATTTGCATGCGACATCATCATAATAAATAAATTGCTAGGAATGTAAGCCGTACAATACAAGTATATGATATTTCAAATCATGAGTAACAGCTATATTATATTCAAATAGTTACTACAATGAACGTCAAAGGTCACCTGGTGGGCATCAGCGATTCAAATCAATTTTTAATTCCCAGGAATAACTATCGTGCCAGGGGTATATGCTTACTAGCCTTTGTGTTCCCACATATAGCCCCCATCTCCACTTGTCTTATCCCAAGATTCAAAGCGCCCCCACCTAACCCCCAAGTTGTGCCCTCTCAGGAGCATTACCACAGTGCACTGGGTCAGCCCTCCCTTGAGTACAAGTGCTCCCGGGCCCATCAGCCTCTGTTGACGGTCGTAATCTCACGATTTCTACCGTTAATTATCCACCAAATGAAGCAAAGCATGTGAATAAAATGGACTAACCCTTACTACTAATGAGTTCCACTAGTTTTGTATGAATATTTGGTTGCAGGTACCAAAATGCACAGTAAAACAGCTGAAAATGTGTCAAGGATCAAAGATGGGCACTGTAGGTAAAGTGGCTGGGTCGGCCGGCCATGGGTCCTGGTCGCCCGACCACCTGCTGGGTCGCCTGACCCAGTGGCAGGGTCGGCCGACCCTACACGCTGGCCGCCTGACCATCCAACCAAGCCCACTTGCCACGTCATCGATCCAAACCTGCAAAGAAATACAAAGGCAGTCTAATCCAACCGTCAAACCAAGCATCCAATGGCCGAAGGACCACCAAACCACAGATCGGTGACGTCACTAATCCAGGAGATGAGCCATGCATCAATCAGAGCAAGACACGTGGTCACCCGACCTCATGCATGGTCGGCCGACCATGCAAGGCCCTCATTTTACACGTGCACCAACCGTTCCAACTACTAACCACCGTGGGGAATCAAGATCAAGCTGTTGGATGGCCAAGTCGGTGCATCGGGCGATCGCCTGACCATGGGGCTAGGTCGGCCGACCCCCTACATGGTCGACCGACCACCGCCTTACCCCCTAAACTGACCTAAGCCACCTATAAATACCCCCTCACTTTCTAGATAATAAATAGGCCCCGAGAGCTCGTTTTTAAAGGTGTGGAGAAGTTGAGAGCTACATTCTACCTTAGAGAGTGCCATTTCCACATCTTAGTAGTTAGGATAGTCCTGGGAGTTAGAGTGAGTCGAGCTTTGCCTCGGAGTTCTCGGAGATATCTCTAAGTCTGCGGTAAAGTGAGCCGAGCTTTGCCTCAGAGTTCTCGGAGATATCTCTGAGTCTGCAGTAAAGTTCTTGTATCTCTATACTCTTATCTTCACTATAATATAATTATGCTTTACTTTATTTCTATCTCCTGCAAGTGTGGTGTACCTTTCTTTACATACTTGCTAGGCTTAGGCTGTGGCTATCTTGGTTAGTCAAGTCCTGTTATTCTTGTCGATGCTATAATCCAGCCTGTACGCCAGGCTCTGGTTAGGTCCTCTCCTCTGATCAAGGACGATCTATTGTTACTCAAGCTTTGCTTGAGTACATTTATAGCGTGCCATTCTCTCCACATGGATTTGCTTGGTGCCCTACTCGGTGACAGTGTGTGGTGTGCCTCGGTAGTCCAGGCCCGTTCGTTCAGGAGGCCCGTAGGTGACAGCCGGGTTCTCTTTCTGGTGTCAACTATCTACACCCTAACCCCTCGAGGGCACCGGAATTTGGCTCGACGTGAGACCCTGACTTGTTTACTTGAGTTTCTTTAGTTAACCACAACATTGTCTTTGCAGCCGAATAGAATAGAGTTTGGGAACTTTATCTTGCTCGTTGTCCTCCTAGGCAACTATACCTCTCTATGTGTATCTTAGGTAGTTTATTTACTTCTTCATCATACACCTATCTTTATCAGACTTACCCCTGTCTAGATACTAGTTGGTACATTTATTAAAGTACGACAACTTTGATTTGAGTTTATCCAATTATACTCTCCTGCCTGCCGCTTCCCTGTGGATAAATACGATACTCGGAATACTTTGGGTGAAAGGTTACAACGGTCTCGTGCGCTTGCAGAGTAAAACCTGTTAAGGCTAAGAGACGCCAACAAGCTTTTCTGGCGCCGTTGTCAGGGAAGCAAAAGGCAGATATATAATTGATAATCTCTTTTCGAACCCCGTGTCTTTATAAAAATACCAACTAGTCTTTAGCAGGCTCACTTGTCTCTATTGTTTTTGTTGTGGATGCAACAGAGGGGTGTATGATCGGTTATGACCAACCTGTAAACTTCCACAATAATCCAGAGTCCTTGCTCAGGAGAGTTCGTTCAAAGACTGTTCACGTGTAGAGACCTGCACCGATGGAACTTGAATCAATTGCATCACCGAGTCATACTTCAGTTCACCAACGTCATGGCTGAAAAGACCATCCGTGAGTTCTCCATTCCCTCCAGCAACAACGTTCCTACGGGACCAGAAGTGCAAGCGGGAGAGAATTTTGAGCTCAAACCCGGAGTCATTCACATGGTTCAAGCTATCCTATTATGCGAACTAGCAACGGAGGATGCCAACAATCATCTGCAGCAATTCCTAGAAATCTGCAGCACATTCACAATGAAAGGTGCATCCCCTGACGCTGTCAAGTTACGCCTCTTCCCATTTTTGCTTGTCGAAAAGGCGAAGCAATGGTTCTACCTCAACCGTGCAACATTCAATACATGGGATGCATGCTCCAACTCATTCGTTGCCAAGTACTTCCCATTGGGAAAGACCAATGCATTAAGGAACAAGATCTCGAGCTTTCAACAGCTCACATATGAAACAGTGGCGGAGGCCTAGGAACGATTACAAGAGTACATTGCGGCATGCCCCCACCATGGAATGGAACAATGGCTTATCATCTAGAGCTTCTTTCATGGATTGAACCGCTCAGCACAAGAGCACCTGGATGCAACCGCCAGAGGATCCTTCTTATCCCAAAGTGTGAGAGCCACCAAGGATCTCATTGAAAAGATAGCCACAAATCAGGGATGGAAAGAAGAGAGGTCTAGTACCCGATCTCGTGGAGTCCATCACATCGATAGCACCGACATGCTCACCGCCAAGATGGACTTGCTCTTAAAGAATCTAGAAGACAATCCTGAGACCGCTCCAGTCCAGGCCCTCGACGCTTGCATGACTTGCGAAGTCTGCGGGAATATAGGGCATTCGGGGAGCAGTTGCCTCGAAACTCGACCGTAGGATGCCAATTTCATTAGTAATTTTAGCAACTTCAATAACGGGAATCACCTCAACCAGGTTGGAATTCAAGACCGTACATTCCATTCTCCAAACAAGGTAACTCCTCAGGCAATTCACAGCAGTTTAACAAGCCTAGCTCGTTTGCTCAAAAAGCTGTGAATGATAGCATTAGTAAGAAATTTCATGCTAATGATAGGCTCTTTGAGTCTATTTCTCTTTAAATGGAGACCCTTAATAGTGCTATGAAAAATCAACTGAGCTTTAATAAGATGCTTGAAACTCAAATAGCTCAGATGGCTTGCTCTTTGCCTCCTCCCAAGGAGCATATAAATGCAGTTACTACTAGGGGTGGTAAGTCCACTCAGGACCCTCCACACCCTAGTCGTGCACCACGCACTCACAATGCAGGCAAAGAATAGGAGAAGACCACTGAAACAGAGGAGATGGATGATCATGAGAATAGACCTAAAATAGTGGAGGACAAGGCGCTACCAAAATCACGTCCACACGAATTCTATGACACAACGTTGCTACCGTTTCCCCAGCGCAACAAGAAGGCTGCCGCTAACGAACAATACAATAAGTTCGTTGAGGTCATTAAGAAATTATATGTCAATATACCCTTGCTAGATGCTATGCAGGTACCGACATATGCCAAGTACTTAAAAGATATCCTCAACAACAAAAAGCCTTTGCCATCAGTGGAAGTTGTCCGCATGACAGAAGAGTGTAGCGTAGCTATACTCAATCAGCCTCCATAGAAGAAAAAGGACCCTAGAAGTCCTATCATTCCGTGCTCTATTGGGAACCAAGTCTTCAACCAAGCCTTTTGTGACCTCGGAGCAAGCGTCAGTGTTATGCCCAAAGTCATCTTCGACAAACTCAACCACACTGCACTTGACCACTATGAGCCTGCAGCTCGCGGACCAATCCATACGCCACCCCATTGGAATTGCTGAGGACGTTCCGGTCAAAATCTGGAATTTTCTAATCCCTATGGACTTCGTGGTGTTAGACATCGAGATTGATGCAAAGACACCGCTCAGTCTTGGGCGACCATTCCTGTGTACTGCAGAGGCAAGCATCGATGTTGGAGCCAGAGAAGTCCACCTCAACATCAATGGAGTGAGGGAGACATTCTCTTTCAGACCCAAGGTGGAACAATGTAATCAAGTGCAGTTAAGTGCCAGAAATGTGTGCCGAAGCCACCAGTCATAGACGCCTCCAGAAAAGAGATGGATAGCCTCGTAGCATTCATGAAATGGAAGTTAGCCAGCGAGGCTGCCATTCGACAATAGGAAGAACAAGATCGGAAGAAGGCAAGAGCTAACAAGGCTAGCCCCAACAACAAGGAAACAGGAGGCAAAGCTCCCGCGCAAAAAGGTCGGCGCCCACGACCCACCTACGATAACAATTCAAGGGCGTTGCAAGAGTCGACACACCAATGAACCACCTACGACAATCAACCAAAGGCGTGTCATGAGCAAGCGCGCCAATGAGCCACCTACGACAACTCCAAGATGGCGCGCGAAAATACCACTCGCCACCTCATGCGTACGCGTGTATGACATTCCCAAAGGTGGTAAATGGTGCACCTCTGCCAAAAGGTAAATTTGGCATTATCTCTCGATGGCATGTTTATTTTCCGCCAACCTCAATTTCTTAACAATCCATTGCATGCTTAATTTTAGTCACTGCATACCTCATCTTGTGAATTTATTTACACCTTTGCATTTAAAAAAAGGGGGCACGGCCGGCCGACCGCCATCATGGCCAGCCGATCACCTGATCGGCCTCCTCCCTGCCCTTTTGCTTTTGGTGCACGCCATTCAACCATACAAAAAAAATGGGCATGGTCGGCCGACCGCCGGACCGGCCTCCACTCTCCCTTCTCTCTCTTTCTCCCCCTCCTTTCTCTTTTCTCTTTCTCTTTCACCCCTTTCTTTCTCTTTACCACTTTCTCTTTATCCCTCTTTCCAACATGCACAAAAAATGGGGTGGTCGGCCAACCACCATCATGGCCCTACGATCGACCCTCTCACCCCCTCTCTTTTCTTTCTTCACCCATGGCACTTTTGGCGCATGCTTGCACCAAGCACTCAAGCGGTCGCTCGACATACTCATGTGGCCGGCCGACCCTCTCCTCTCTCCACTCTCTCACGCTTTGCACCCAGCGCGGTCGCCCGACCAAGGCCAAGGTCACCCGACCCCCTGCTCGCTACCCTCTCGCCTATAAATGGCACCTTCAGCTCCCACCTTTGATGCACCAAGCAGCAGCACACTTCTCCCCCTCAAAACTCTCTTGAGTGTTTAATCAAGCTTTGGTGTTTAGCTAAAATAATGTCCAAATAAAATCTTGTTAGCCACATAAATCCTAGCTTTTAATCTCTCTCTCCCCTGGCAAGCATGAGAACAAGTTGTGGTGGTGTCACGCCCCACAAGAACGACTAACGCTAATATTATTCTGTCATCTTGTTGTTGTTCTTGTGTCCATTTTGTGCAGGATGAGGCACGCATTGAAGAAGACTAGGAATGCAATCAGCAAGGCGGCACATCGCCTCACGTCCTCTGGTTCGCAGGGACACAGCTCCTGAACGGCGTCCGACAGGGGCTCCTCAAGTGTTGGACTGCCGGAGGAAGAAGCAACCTCATCGAACGCCAGGTCGGTACTAGTGCTAGTCTCCCACATCCAGACACGGAACCAAGGCGAAGCTGACCTGCTGAGGTGACTCCACACAAAGCCCATCAGCCTCACGAAATGCTTCAAATGAAATGCTCATGACAAGCACAGGTATGTCTGATGAATTTGAAGAAATTTTCAGTACAGCAGGCTGGGAAAAATTTGCTGGCATCTGTAAGGGAGGCATAGCGCTCCTCACCAAGGAGTTTCTAATGACCCTCCGAGTAGAAACACCGCAGCCCAACATGACTATTCACTTTAGACTCTTTAACATTGAGCATGAACTGACACTTCGTCAGTTCAGCGATGCTCTCGGGTTCTCAACACGCTCCTCTTTAGTAGCCGAACCTGTAGGTTTTAATTCACAAGAGTTCTGGGAGCCTAGCTCCACTTTATCCGGGGACACTTCTTGCGCAAGGAGCCTAGCATTGAGACCTATGTCATGATTTACAAGCGGTACGACTTTGAAGTGCCTCTGCCTGCACCACACTTCAAACTCTACTCCATGGAAACTCTTTCTATGCCAGTAGAGGGACCCTCTCTACCGTTAGAGGAACCACACACAGTGTTGAAGGAGTCATGACTAGGGCACAGAGGAGAGCAGCAGAGGAACGCATGCGAGAGCAAGCACAGGAGGCGCAAGCCACCGGGACAGGGCCTACATGGTTCCATATCGCAGCGGGCGTATCCTGGCCCAAGAAGGATATGCACACACATCATGGGGATACGATTCTAGTGCTGCGCACTCTCAGCAGCCTAGTGGATGAGGAACCTACTATGGATACGGGTCGGGGCCATAAGGGGTAGGACCATCTGCGTCAGCACGCTTTGCAGAGGATCCTTTGGCCACCATCTTTGGGAACCTTGATGGTCCAAGACCAATGCACTGCTGGGATGGCCCATCAACTTAACCAGGTTGATGAGCACACTCAGGTTATCCAGCAGACCCAGAACGAGCACTACAACCGCCTCCTAGAAATAGAAACGATAGCCCAGTGCACTTTCGACGAGTCCCAGCGTTTCTTCCAGTACCACGGGTACTACCCCCAGCAGCTTCATTGAAGCTTGGGAGGAACCCAATCGACAGCTGGGTATGTATGTTAGTCCCCTTGCTCACTGCACCACCCATGTATCATGCCTTGAGAGAGATCACTAGTAATAATTAGTTTTTTTTCAGTTTTATTTATGCTTTACCTTAAAAAAATAAAAAAACTGGACCATAATAACTCCCATGCTTTAATGAAAGATTCACATGCTAGCTTCATTTTGGAAATGATGAATAGTTACTCTATCAAGTGAATGATTTAATTCTTGCATGTGACTTATGCTTAGCTTAGTTTTGAGTTTGTGAATAAATGAAGTAAACCCAAAGTTCTATCTTATGGATGTCATTTGCGATAACAAGCCTAAATTGTTGGGAAGTGAATGATATGACTTAAATGTGGGACGATTCTTTCATGTTCCTAGAAGGATGAACATCTCAGGTTTTTATGTTTAAAATGACAAAATATAGCTCCCCTCGGTCATAAATGCCGACCAATAGGCGAACAACGAATAGACCTTATGTGACTCGGGGCAGAGTCCATAGTGCAACATCATGAAAAGTAAATACTGAAATAAAATCTCCGCCCGGTCTCCATTTAATCATGAGCTTAAGTAATAATTGCCATAATAGAAATATCTTTGTGATTTTTAAATCACCTACGCGACGAATGACTCCATTCACCCGTGTCTACTCGTACCTGGTAATAGGCAGACTCATCCTACGAACCCTATGTATAGGTGCTTAGGGCCAGGGCGGCTAGGGAATCTAATGCAAGAGTTTTCAATAAACCCCTAATGCGGATGAGTAAATATCAAGTAATCAACATTATATTAGCTGGGAGAATTATGGTCCCTACCTACCTTTGCTTATGTTTCTCAAAAGCAACAAACTAAAATATGTTAGTTTGCCACGTTGTGGGGCTTTGCCCCAGGAAACCCTTTGATCACTTGGACCGCTCCTCCTTCCAAACACGACTGATGGGCCCACTGTTGCTCGATGTAGTTCCACACACTTGCTTTTTGGTCACGTATCTGCAATAAACGTCACTACATGAATGATATGCACTGATACGACGAATGAGATGCATGAATATCAATCACACATGTACTGGACTACAAGTACGAAACATCACACCCAGCACTAAGCGACAACAGTACTTTTATGGACCAAGAACAAGCATGCAATCATATACATACACTAGCACATTGTTGATCATAAATGAAACATGTTAATGCTATAACCCAGTAAAAACATGTAATAGGGATTTAGTTACTTAAATTACTAAGATACATGCATATGGTGGGGTGATGTTTATTTTTAGCCAACAAGTCAAACATATCATGATGGGTACATGCCAGGAACACACAAGCATATTTTAGGACATTAGCATCCCCATTTTACCCTCTTCATTTTTAAGCTTATTAAATAGCCGTCTTGAGAACCTCCATATACTAGTCACTAAAATGCACAAAAAAATTCCCACAAGCATACTATTACAATAATATAGCTACATGAATTTCGGAGGAATTTTTGGAACACACTAAATACCACTTTTCTAATTTATTGTTTATATTAGCATAAAGTTTACCATTTTCAAATCACATAGCAAATGGAATCCAAAGCATAAGATAATTTGGCACAATACTATACTGAGCTAAGTATTCACATTATAATTTCTTTAGATTTTTCTAATCAAGTTTTATGTGGTATGCATTTTCACATTCAATTAATAAATATACTAGTTAATAGGAAAAGGGCATATCTATAATTATACAGTGAGTTCTAGGGTTAATTAAAATTACATGTGACCACATATGGTAAAAACAACACCTAGTCCAATTTTCGTAATTTTAGGAGCCCATTTACCCTACTTTTTCTAATTAACGACTAAAACAAGGCATGCACAAAAGCAAAGGCAATACAGTCATTTTACAGCCCTGGACCTAGTCCATTGCGTAGATCTGCTCATAAGCAATCTAACAAAACAAGTTTCAGAATTTTATGATTTTTCTACTAATTTCTGAAGCATTCCAAATTTCATATGTCAAATATAACCCTATAAATGGAGTTGTATGTGATTTCAATTCTATCCAGGGGCCTGCAGAGAAGTTTGCAAAGATTTAGTAAACATCATCTTAAGTAGCACAAAAATAGAGGAAAAGATAGGGGGTTTTCTGCAAAAAGCTCTTCTTCTTCGGCCTTCGGTCGACAGGGAAGGGGCGCGCGGCCGTCGGGGTTCTTGCGCGCGGCGCGTCGTGTGGGGGCGCGCAGTTGGAGCTGAAGTGGTTCGGGGATGTGTTCCCGGCGACGGCGGTCGTCTCCCCCAAGGTCTCATCGCGTGAGGAGCTCAGAGCGGATGGGGAACGGGCCGTGAACCAGACACGAACTCGCGCCAAGGTCGTGGTAGGTGCGGGCGCTCGATCTGGCGGCTCAGGCGGAGAAGGAGACCGATGACAGGCGTCCCAACTGCGCCAGGAGATGGCGAACCAGGCACCCTAGGTCTAGGTGTAGGGGAGGCGACTGGAGGTAGCTCTCCGCGCCAGTACAGAGCTGGCCGCAAGCTCCCATGGCGGGCGGTGTTTGGCTCCGCGCGGGTGAGGGTGGTAGGATGGCGTCTGTGTCCAAGAGATGGCGGCGAGGGTGGAGCGGGCAAGGAAAAGGTCAATCTATGAGCTAGATGGGCAAGGGAGGATGCATAGTGGCAGGGCGCGAGCCCAGCTCCGCGGCGACCATGGCGAGTGCACTCTGCGTGCGGGCAAGCGGAGGTAGGGAGAGGCAGAGGTAGGGAGCGTGAGTGAGAGAGAGCGTAGGGGACCAGGGTTTGGCCTCGACTTGAAGCCGGTGGGCGGGGCAGCGGGCAGCGGAGGGCAGCGGTGCCGTGCCCGTCGTCCGGGTGGCGTGCGCGTTCAGGCCGTAGCGTCCGCCGGTTGGGGAAGACGCCGGTGGTGGGGCCCACAGGAGAAAAAATAAATTCGGAATTAGAAAATGGTTGTTTGACCAGGAAACAAGCTTCTGAATTTTGCATATTTGAGGGTCCATTTAGCCGATTTTGAAGCAAGTCGAAATACAAGAACTGTTCTAAATTTGGTAATATACAACTTTGTTATAATCATGGACACCATGTTCTATATCATAATTTGGTTTAAATTTGAATTTAACTTCCTGTCCCTGGTTTGACCAACTGAAACTCTTAGCTTAGAAATTCTAAAAGTCTATTTTAGGGTCACTTTCAAACAAGGAGTTTTATACCAAAGTTGTTTATAATTTCAGTGAAATACAACTTTCTTATATAAAGTTTTGCATGATCATGTCTTTTGTTTGCTCAAAATTTGATCTTTCCATTCATGTCGAGTTTGATAGATTTCACTAGAAGACAGAAAATGATCTAAAACATCAGTGCAAACCTTTGTACATGTCAACACACAAAATAACAAAATTGTTAAGCATTAAATTGTCCACAGGTTTGGTATACCAAGTTTTGTCCAGATCACAACAGATTTTAAACTACAAGCACAGACATGTCTGATGGTTTGGGAAATCAGCAGGTTTGCTCTATGTAGAGTCTTTCTTATTTCACACTTTTGGATATTCAAATGAAGTCCAATCGCTCCAAGATCAGATGCATTTAAAAGGTGATAAGTTCAATTTCATTTCATAGTCAGGGAGATTTTGAAGTGCTATAGCGAAATCAAAAATAATTTCAGAATGAAATTTGAGAAAAAGTGTCAACCCTAGATTTAGTAGAATTTCCCAAGTGTAGGCTGACTTGGTTTGGTTTGAACTTTTGAGCCCCTCAACATCTGATTTTTAGGAAGATCTAAATATCAAAGTTGAAGGCAATATATGAAACTAACACTTTTGTAATTGATGTTTCGCTTGAAAGTGTATAGATTTTTAACTGCTCAACCAAACTAGCACAAGGTTTTGCATATTCAACTAGGAAATTTTGACTTAGTGATTTCTCCACCTGTTTCCCACTCCACTCTAAGCATGGTTAAGTCCTAATTCATCATTAGTGTTTATCTAACTGTGCAGTTAGTGCTTTTGAGATGCCTGGGGGCATTACAAGGGGTGCCCAAGTCAATCATGCCAAGTATGGAATGAGTCAACATTCTAAAAAATTACCTTATATGCAACATAATTATTGGGCTTAATGTATGTATAGTACAATCTAGATTCGAGAGATGGAAATTTTTCACAAATTTGTTTGCCGTTTCTAGTAAGTTTGGTAAAGAGCAGATGTTTCTCATTATTTTCTTCAGTATGTTTCCACATAAATACCATTCTTACGAACATCTCTATAACTCAACAAGGTACAGGTTAAATCAGGATATAATAAAGCATCTTCGATTACAATTTGAGTACCCATTGAAAGAATGATTATGGCCTTTCCAGAACCAGCAATCAAAGCATCTCTTCCAGCAATGGTTAAAACATTTCATTCTCTTTTCTTAAGGGTTTGGAAATGGTGAGGACATCACTCCTATGATTATGCAAGGATCTATTACAAGAGAATGTGCAAAACAATTAAACCAACAGGTGAGCTCGTTCCTAAGTGGTCATACCTATACTTGTGAGGATGGTATGCTACCTAATGTTATTATTGATTATGTTGTACTTAGGAACTTAGGAGAGGACCATGAAGGCCATGGAGATCAGCTCGAACCAGAAGGAGGGCGAGAAGGACGTCCAAATCAAGATGGAGGCCCAATTCTACTCGGAGTCGTCTTTCTCAGCCTCCAGGACCAGTCATCAGTAAAATCATCAGCCAAGGCCACAAACGGGCTCTGACTTCGACGATCCACATATGTCTGGAAAGCTAAGAAGATATTCTTTCCAATGCCACTAGTTTCAAGTCATTTGGACTTTGGAGTCGACAGGAATCCTCATCGCAAGTTGGTAGACAGAATTTGTCCAGGGTGCTGTGCCGCCCTTCTGGGCTGTTGGCCCATGTATCGTGTTGGAGTCCATTGTGGACGCGTCTAGGATTTGATGGTCGACCTTATGCCCTATATAAACAGTAGCCACTGCCCAAGAATGGTTTTGGGGGTTTTGCTTAAGATTATTCTATCATGAACAGTTCGCCGTGTACCGGTTTGTGAAACCCCAACTTTGTGAGCACAAACTAATTCTTGATTGCGTTCTTCCTCGTTCTTCTAGGTGTTCTCTCGGTTGCAATGCAGGAACGATAGCCTTCTTGGTGAGATCGACTGCATGCGCCACTCGGTCAATGACCATTGAAACAGTGTTGTAGTGATTGCAAGGATTCGAACCTTTGGCTTGGAGCCTTCACCATCAACGTCGAGTCTCCACCCCTAAACTGATGTACCTCACGGAAGATTGGGCCAATCCTATATCAATTGGTATCAGTTTTTAGGTTGTCCATAGATAATTCTGTTTATCCTTTTAGATTAGTTTTTGTTTCATACCTACAGTCCAAAAAAAGCTCAAACAAAAAATTCCTATGTCCCATAGCTCTTATGCCGCAATAGTCATTTTCAGTTTGCTTTGTTGAGTTTTTATCCTTTGTGTGGCGGAACCGCCGATTTAATCCGGACTAAGCACATCTGCCACCTCTGGCTCACAATGTGTTTAGGCCAAACTAAACCCGGTCGTCCGTCGAGAGTCATTTGACCCCCGATTTTACCATTTCCCAAAGGAACCGACATCATGCACATCTGACCCACGATGGAGCCACAACAGATACATCATCACAGGCAGTTGAATAGTATAATATTAGACTTAGTTACAAACCGGTTTTTAATAAAGTACAAGTCCAACATGGAGTTATAAAGTAGCAAGTTCAAAAGTTTCTCGCAGCGGAATGATAAGTTCAGAGGTCACCATGATATCATCAAAAGATTTGCATTAGAGGTAACAACATTGAGCCCACCGATGTTGCCCTTGTGCCACTCATGTCGTTTCATCCTAAGTGAGGACATGCGCCACCTCCAACACAGGTGCAGACCATGAACTCCATACCTGCGCTCAAAATATGGGGGCAAATCCCTGAGTACTAATTACTCAGTAGGTCTTAATGGATTTGGCTTACGGCTGACGCGAAGCGGCTTACTAGCAAGTGGATCCTTAGCCTTTGGTTTTAAACAGTATCATGTGTAACATAAATAGCAAGTTTTCATCATTTGTATAACCTCCAACATAATAGTAACTTGCAGTAAGGTAAACAGTTCAATTCAAACATGTGGCATTCCAAAAATCATGAATATTAAATCCAGAGTGTTTAAGTAGTTACTACGTTGAATGTCAAAGGTATTGGCATTCCTACACCTGGTAGGCATCAGCGATTCGAATCGATTTTAATTCCCGGGAATAACTATCATGCCAGGGGTATATGCTTACTAGCCATCGCGTTCCCACATATAGCCCCAATCTTAACCTGCCTCGTCCCAAGTTCGATTCACTCCCGCCTAGCCCCCGGGTTGTGCCCCCATGACGAGCCTGCCGACATCTCGGTCTCCCCGCCGTGAGTACCAAGCTCCCTCGGGCCACCTTCCTCTCAACCAGCGGGTAGGAACGTGTCTCTGTGCTTCGGACGAGCCCAGGAAAGACTTTACCGGTCCCATTCCCCGGATAAGCACTCTAGCAATGTTATGCCGACCAATAGGCGAACAGCGGACGGGCCTTATGCGACTCGGGCGGAGTCCAAAGTGCAAC
This sequence comes from Paspalum vaginatum, assembly GCA_030272315.1. Classification (NCBI taxonomy): domain Eukaryota; kingdom Viridiplantae; phylum Streptophyta; class Magnoliopsida; order Poales; family Poaceae; genus Paspalum; species Paspalum vaginatum. The sequence goes on along the minus strand of CM059018.1, from coordinate 28,296,867 downwards.
CTTATGAAAAGTATATACTGAAATAAATCTCCGCCCGGTCTCCATTTAATTCAGGAGCATCAGTAATAATTGATGTAATAGTAAGCTTTTGTAACTTTGAAAGCACCTACGCGACGAGTCCACACACTCGTGTCTACTCGTACCTAGCAATTTCTAGGCACACTCGTCCTACGAACTCTATGTATAGGTGCTAGGGCCAGGGCGGCCAGGGAGTCTAATGCAACTGGTTTCAAGCAACTCCTAATGCATATGCGTAATCATCAAGTATAATTTGTTTGCTGGGTTAAGTATGGTCCTGCCTACCTTCCTCGTTAGGGTCAGTATCTTCTTCCGGAGCGTAGTCGTGACCTTGTTGCTGGCCCTTCAGCTCTTGGTGCAGCTGCTCCTCTGGCTCCTCTACGATTGGTTGGTCCGGCGGTTGTCCTTCGCTCGCGGAATCTATATGCATGATATGGTGCAATTGGAGCATGTATTAGTGCAATGCTTGCTTCATGATGCGAGTGCAATGCAAGAAATCATAAGTTGATGGAATAAAATTATGCATTTTCATGATGAAACTTGTTTAGCGTTAAGAAATCGTACAAGCCATCATTTATGATAACTTAGCTTGTCACATAAAACAACGTGGGGGCGTGTGACATGAGTAGCATCGATTCATGCGAAATGGCCGATGCTTACTTTTATCTAGAATTCTTTTTCTTTGTTAATTATATGCTTATTTAGTAGGCAAGGGTGAAATAGTAAATAAACAGTAAGCATTTAGGCTATCAAATTCTTATACTAAGCTTAGGTATGCTAGCAAAGCTGCTGCCCAAATTCGGAATTTTTGACTTTCATTTAAACCACATTTTCTATTTATTAATTTAAACATGCATGAACTTATTAATTTCAAAACACTAACTATACTTGACATGCACAGCACCCCATTTCAACAGTGAGCTACTTATACCACAGGGAGCACAAATAAAATGGGTAAAACCATTTAGAGCATAATCTTTATATGGTTATCATTTCCTCATTTATTTTTATGCTAAAAACACATGCAGGGGCAAAATGGTAATTAAACAGTGAACATTTGAGCTACCAAAAATCATAGTGAGCCTATATACCCTAACAGCACTACTGTCCAAATTTGGCAATTTTTGGAGACTACTTAGTCCACATTTCCTAATTTCATTGATTTATCAAGAGTGCACAATAACAGGGGCAAAATGGTCTTTTCATATCCAACCATCATATCCATTCTGTAGATCTACTTAATAGGAGTACTCTGCAACAAAGTTTGTATTTTTCTGATTTTTATTGGATTTACTACGAATTTCCAAAGTTTCAGCCGAATTAATACTCATTTTATTTAAAAACCACAGATCTAAGGACCTATAACTAATTAAACGTATATTCCAGGGGCTAGCGTGTAAGTGTTACAAGACTCAGTATACAGCGCCTTAGGATCTAAGTCTAAAACTACCAGATCTCGAGGGCTAAACCGCAAATAAGTCGTCTCCCTCCCCTGGTCGTGTTCAACCTCGCGACAGGGGGAGCAGCGACGGCGCGCGGCCGGAACCGGCGTGCCGGAGCCCCTAAGCGCACTGGCGGTGGTGGGAGAGGGAGAGAGAAGGGTGGGGACCTTACCCCCACAACCGGTTTCGACGGGGAGGGCTCGGAGGAGGCTCGCGACGGTGAGCAGAGGGCGGCGAACTCCGGTGACCAAATGCGGGGCGGTGGAGGGGCTATAGCCGACGAGGTCTAGGGGATTTGGCGGAGGAGAGGTCGAGGATGAGCGGCGTGGTGGTGGTGAGGCACGAGGGCAGCAGGAGAGGCGGGCGCAAGCTCGCCTCGAGCTTCGGCAATGGCGGCGACCGGTGGAGCGGAGGGGAAAAACAGAGAGGGCCGAGCGGAGGGAAGATGGAGGGGCGAGCGCGTGAATGGGAGCTCAGGGAAGGAGGCCGGGGCTTCGTCCCCGCCTTGAAGGCGAGCCGGGCGCGCTGGCGGCGACCGGGGGCGGCCCGTGGCCATGGCGGCTAGGAGACCGGTGCCGCGTGGGCGCGGTCGAGCGGGGAAGGAAGAGAGAGGCGCGCGGGTGGGCTGAGTCCATGGACTGGGTGAGGCGGACAGGTGGGGTGGGTTGCGGTGGACCGGTGAACCGGGTGTATGAAGCGATGGAGAGGTGGGACCCGCTAGGTGTCGTCATCCGAGCCCCGGGTGGGAACCCGACAGGTGGGTCCCACGTGTCATAGACTCATAAGAAAATGAAAATCCCGAAAAATGAAAAATGGGGTTTGACCAACTAACCAGGTTTCTGAATTTTGCCAATTTGACCAACTTAGGAGCCGAATTTGAAAAGGACCCAATTGAATGAAATGTTGTACCTTTTGAGATCTACAACTTTGTCGAAAGGACTTATACCAGATTCCAAGTATAAATATGATTTAAATTGAGTTTAACCTGCAGACTCCAGTTTGACCATTTGAAACCCTCAGCTTAGAAATTATTAAAGTCTATTTTGGGTGCATTTTCATGAAGAGTGAGTTATACCAATGTTGCATAGAATCTAATGAACTACAACTTTGGTATTCAAGTTATGGTAGGATTTTGAATTTTGTTTCACAAAATTTTGAATTTACTAATCAGGTCTGGGTTTGGCAAAATTCACAGTTTCACTTAAAATGACCCAAAACTATGTTCAAACCTTTATGCATGTCACGACACAAAATACCAAAGTTATTCCGCATGAAATTGTCTACAAGTTTGGTATGTAAAGTTATGTAAAATTCACAACAGTATTAAAGTTACAACAGCAATGCAAACACAGTTTTTCCGCAAACCGAGTTTAATTGCTTCAAATGACCTAAGCTATGCATGCTCTCAAGATAAAATGCCCATGAAATGATGTTAGTATAATGCACTTGAGATGCCAGGGGCATCACACTTTGTGGTTGAGTTTGGTTGCTAGTTAGGGTTTGTTCTTCATTCTTGTGCTTGTGTATCCATCGCCATCCTTGTCCACAGTTTGCTTTTCCCTTCATTTGTCCTTCCATCCAGTGCCGCAAAACCCTAATTTGAGGTGTCGTCAGTAAAACGGCCATAACTTTTTGTTCTGAACTCAGGAATAGGGCAAAAGTATGGATTTCTAGTAAATGACAGAAAATTTTTCGATCTCGTTGTCCCCCGCTTCGCTGGGTTTGGCGACCGTATTTTTGTGAAAATCAGCCTGGAAAATAGGGTTTTCAGTGCCTGGAGTTTTTCACCCCTTTCACAATAGCTCTAGTTTGGTCTTCCGCCAGTATTCCCGTGTTGCTTCTATTTCCCTTGAAATTTTTCTGTGTTCTCCTTTGAGCTAAAAGAAAAAAGAAGAAAAAATGAAAGAAGAAGAAAAAAAGAAAAGAGCAAAAAAAAAAAGGTTGTTGCAGTACGGAGAGCTCTAGAAATTGTTTCTATTTTTTGCCTCACCCTCCCTTCCTTCCTTCTATACTTCCACCATCGACATGTTTTTCGGTGTGACACATTGTGCTTCGACTTGGCACTAGCTTTTGGCCAGCAATGAACACCTGCTTTGGATTATTACTCAGCTTTGCTTAACTGTAACACCATTGTATTTTCTTGGCCAGATATTGAGCCATCCCAAGCCCCAATATATTCTCCCTTGAGTCGTACAGGTCAGTCTTGCAATCATCCTACTATCTAGGTGTGTTATTGCCTCTTGACTACTGTCACATTTTCTAGATCGCCATCGTCTTTTGCTATGTACGGTAAAGAACATTTGCAAGCGCTTGGTACGCGCTTCGAGTGTGAGAGATTTCACATTCCTATTAGATAGGGATAATCCTATTCGTTTTTCTCTGTCTTGTGTTTCCTAACCATGGCAGGTGAGGATTCCCCTCAGGACTTCAATGAATGTGTCTCCAAGGGTGAGCTAACCATGTTTATTGCAGCGCAAAACAAGCTTATTGGTGATTTCAGGGCAGAAATTGCTCGAGTCGTGAACGGGCTGAACACCACGGTCACTAATTTGGTGGCTCGCCTTGAAGATGTTGAGAACAAGGTTGTTGCCACCTCTATTGTCGCGTCTTCAAGTCTGAAGAGTCTGAGGTGGACAAAGACGAGGAATCCAGTGAGGAAGAAAATGAGGAAGACGATAGTACACAAGACTGGCGCTCAGGTACAAATGTAACAAAGGTAAACGACCAAAATCACCTCCACATCGTGACCACAAAAGCAACAAAGGTAACGATAACCAGTTTCCTCGGGTCAAATTTAAAATTCCTCCTTTTGATGGTTCAATGATGTTGATGCTTACCAAGATTGAGAGATAACTGTTAAACAAAAATTTAATGCTCATATGATTCCTGCTACTCAACGTGTTCGCTATTCTACAAGTGAATTTACTAGTTATGCTATCCTATGGTGAAATGGTTTAGTTAAACTTGGTCAAGATCCTTCTACATGGTCCAAGTTAAAACGTTTTATCCGTAATCGTTTTATTCCTCCCTCTTATAAGCGTGATTTGAAGAAAAAATTGCAACGTTTTGATCAAGGTACACGCTCTGTTCATGAATACTATAATGATTTGCATGTTGCTATGTTGCGTTGTGATATTGATGAGGAGGATGAAGATACTATGACTCGTTTTTATTCTGATTTGCGCAAAAATATTCAAAATATTGTTGATTATAAAGAGTACTCCTTCACAGACCAGTTGTTTCACATTGCTGTTTTGGCAGAACAAGAAGTGCAGGGCCATGCACAACTTTCGCACAACACTTTTTGGTGTTTCTTGTTCTTCCAGGTTGCATTCGAGCAAGGGATGTGCATCGCCCATCGACATGAGACGCACTTTACTGACACCATCACTAGCAGCAGCAGTGACACCTATTAAAACTGAGGTGAGCAAATCTGTTTTTTGCGCCAAAAACAGCAAAGACCGATGTTGCCTCTGCTACCCCTACTACTCCATCATCAAATATTGTGTGCCGCTGGTGTAAAGGCATGGGACATGTCATGAGAGAGTGCCCTAGCAAGCGAGCCTACATTGCTATAGATGATGGTGGTTACATCATGTACTAGTGATGTTGAGGATGATGTACAAGCTTCAGAGGAGGATTCTGCAACTTTTGGCCAAGATGATACAGAAGGTTACACCCACAATGGCACATATGTTGTCCAGCATATCTTGAGCGCACAAGTGGAACAAGAGGACAAGCTTCAACAGCATAATCTAGTTTAAATTTACTTTATCATCAACAAGTGTCGTGTTTGTACTATCATTGATGTTGGGAAATACAATAATTTGGTAAGCACTAATTTTGTCAACAAGTTTGGTCTTTTCACACGTGCCCTCTCTTATTCTTATCATATTCAATGGCTTAACAACAACGGTAAGGCCAATTTAACACACACTAGCACTAGGTGAGTACATTTTTCTCTTGGTACATATCATGACTATACTGAATTTTGATGTTGTTTCCATGCAAGCATGTTCTCTTTTGTTGGGTAGACCTTGGGAATTTGATACTGATGCAACTCATCATGGTACAACTAATGCGTACACATTCATGCATAAGGGCAAGAAAATTACGTTGCTTCCTTTGACCCCTACTGAAATTGTGAAATGTGATAGGGCCGTAGCTGAAATTGCAGAACGTGATAAGGTTTTAGCTTCTAAAAATCTTCGATGATACTTCCGGTTATGCTTTATTAAGCAAGAGGGTTCGGTTTTCCCTTGATGATATGCCTCCCTCGTCGTCGCTTGCTATTGCTAATCTTTTGCAGGAATTTAAGGATGTCTTTCTTTCCGAAATTCCATCGGGCTTACCACCATTGCAAGGGATTGAGCATCAAATTGATTTGATTCCGGGTGCCACTTTGCCCAACCATGCTGCATATAGGACCAATCCAAAGGAGACTAAGAAGATTCATAGACAAGTCCAAGAGCTATTGGATCAAGGGTACGTATGTAAGAGCCTTAGTCCTTGTATTGTTCCTGTCATTTTGGTTCCTAAGAAAAATAGTACGTGGCGTATGTGTGTTGATTGTAAAGGCATTAATAATATAACTATTCATTATTGTCATCCTATTCTCGCATAGATAACATGCTTGATGAATTATGTGGCTGTGTCATGTTTACCAAAACTAATTTGCGTAGTGGCTACCATCAAATTCGAATGAAATTAGGCGATGAATGAAAAACTGCTTTCAAAACAAAGTTTTGTTTGTATGAGTGGTTAGTCATGACTTTTGGGTTAACTAATACACCCAGCATTTTCAAGCGTTTGATGAATGAGATTCTCCGTTCTTTTATTAGAAAATTTATGGTGGTCTATTTCGATGATATTTTGATCTATAGCAAATCTTTGGAGGAACATATTGATCACTTACGTGCTATTTTTGTTGCGCAACGCAATGCGCGCTTATTTGCTAACCTTGAGAAGTGCACCTTTTGCACCGATCGAGTTAGTTTTTTTGGCTATGTTGTTACTCCACGGGGAATTGAAGTGGATGAGATGAAGATTGATGCCATTAGGAGCTGGCCTACACCTACGACTATCACACAGGTGCGCAGTTTTCTTACTCTTGCAGGTCTCTATTGGCGCTTTGAGAATGATTTCAGCACCATCGCTGCTCCGCTTAATGAGTTGACGAAGAAAGGAGTGACATTCCACTGGGGTTCAGCACAAAAACAAGCTTTCAACACGCTAAAAAATAAGTTAACATGCGCACCTCTACTACAACTTCCAATTTTTGGTAAGACTTTTGAGCTCGAATGTGATGCAAGAGGAATTGGAATTGGCGGCGTGCTTCTATAGGAAGGTGAACCTGTTGTGTATTTTAGTGAAAAATTGAATGGTCCGTCTCTGAATTATTCAACTTATGATAAAGAGATATATGCTTTGGTTCGTGTTGGAGACTTGGCAGCATTATCTTTGGCCTAAAAAATTTGTTATCGACTATGTTCATGAATCTTTAAAACATATTAGAAGTCAAGCTAAGCTAAACGAACGACATGCTAAATGGATTCAATTTATAGAATCATTTCCATATATCATTAAGTACAAGAAAGAAAAAGAAAATGTCATTGCAGATACTTTATCTCGCCGTTATACTATGCTGTGACACCTTGATTATCGTATCTTTGGTTTAGAGACCATAAAAGGGTTGTATACTGCTGATTTTGACTTCAAAAAGGTTTTTGACAATTGTAGAGAGGGACGTACATGGAATAAGTATGTGCTGAATGATGGACTTCATGTTCGGGCTAACAAGTTGTGCGTCCCAGATAGCTCCGTTCGTCTTTTGTTTTTGGAGGAGGCACATGGAGGTGGATTGATGGGTCATTTTGTTATGAAGAAGATGACGGATGTACTGGCTGCTCATTTTTTTGGTCCAAGTTGAAGTGGGACGTCGAATGGTATGTGACACGCCGCACTACCTGCAATAAAGCTAAGTCTCGTCTGAATCCACGTGGTCTTTATTTGCCTCTCTCGATTGCTAGTGTTCCTTAGACTGATATTTGTATGGACTTTGTTTTGGGATTGCCTTGGACTGAGAGGGGGAGATATAGCATGCATTTTTGTTGTTCTGGATCAGTTTTCAAAAATAGCACATTTTATACCTTGTCATAAAACGGACGATGCTTCTCACATTGCAAATTTGTTTTCCAATGAGTTCGTTCGTTTACGTGGGTTGCCAAATACTTTTGTTTTAGATCGTGCTGTTAAATTTTTGAGTCATTTTTTGTGGAGCTTATGGAATAAATTGAGAATGAAACTTTTGTTTTCTACTACATGTCATCCCCAAACTGATGGTCAAACTGAAGTTGTTACTCGAACTTTGTCTACTATGCTTAGGGCTGTTTTGAAAACAAATTTAAAACTATGGGAAGAGTGTTTACCTCATATTGAGTTTGCGTACAATAGATCGTTTCACTCTACCACAAAGCTTAGCCCTTTCCAGGTGGTCTATGGTTATAATCATTGTGCTCCTATTGATTTGATATCTTTGCCTTCCAAGGTACCTGCGCATTTAGATGCATCACAACGTGCTGATTTTATTAGACACTAGTCAAATAATATTGAAAATATGAATGACAAGTACAAACTTGTTGGTAGTAAAGGTAGGAAACAAGTGCTTTTTGAACCAAGTGATTTGGTGTGGTTACACTTACGTAAAGACTGTTTCCCGGACCTGAGAAAATCTAAACTTATGTCTCGTGCTGCTAGTCCTTTTAAAGGGCTTGAAAAGATTAATGATAATGCATATAAGTTTGAGTTGCCTGCAGATTTTGGGGTTAGTCCCACATTTAACATTGTACATTTGAAACCATATTTGATGGATGAGCTAGCATCGGGGATGACTTCACTTCAAGAGGGAGAGGATGATGAGGACATCACTCCTATGATTATGCAAGGAACTATTACAAGAGCATGTGCAAGACAATTAAACCAACAGGTGAGCTCGTTCCTAAGTCGTCATACCTATACTTGTGAGGATGGTATGCTACCTAACGTTATTATTGATTATATTGTACTTAGGAACAAAAGAGAGGACATGAAGGCCTTGGAGATCTGTTCAGACCAGGAGGAGGGCAAAAAGGACGTCCAAATCAAGATGGAGGCCCAATTCTACTCGGAGTCAACTTTCTCGGCCTCCAGGACCAGTCATCCGTAAAATCATCGGCTAGGCCACAAACGGGCTCCGATTTCAACGATCCACATATTCCTAGAAAGCTAAGAAGATAACATTTCCGATGCCACTAGTTTCAGGTCATTTGGGCTTTGGAGTCGACGGGAATCCTCATCGCAAGTTGGTAGACATAACCTGTCCAGGGTGCTATGCCGCCCTTCTGGGCTGTTGGCCCATGTATAGTGTTAGAGTCCATTGTGGACGCGTCTAGGGTTTGATGGTCGACCTTATTCCCTATATAAGCAATAGCCACCGCCCAAGATAGTTTTTGGGGGTTTTGCTTAAGAGTATTCTTTCGTGAACAGTTCGTCGTGTACTGGTTTGTGAAACCCCAACTTTGCGAGCACAAGTTAATTCTTGGTTGCATTTTTCCTGATTCTTGCTGGTGGTCTCTCAGTTGCATTGAAAGAACGATAGCCTTCTTAGCGTGGTCGATTGCATGTCACGCGGTCGATAACCATTGGAGCAATGGTGTAGTGATTGCAAGGATTTGAACATTTGGCTCGGAACCTTCATCATCATCATCAAGTCTCCACCCCTAAACCGATGTACCTCACAGAAGATTGGGCCAATCCTATATTAGGAAATATTTTATTTCTATGAGTGTAGTGCTTTTGGTACAGTTGTCCACAAGGCATAATTTCTCCTCGGATGGATTGGTATCATTATGCGTCTATAGTAAAAATTTAGATTTAATAAATATGTTTTGTTCATCACATATAAAAATACGTACACTTTAAGACTAAGTGCTTCGTTGTTGTTTGGCGATTCTATGAGAACCTTGAGCGAACTATCCTACTTTGAAGTTTCAGTAGACTGGTTGAAGTGAGCTTCAAATCTTGAGTTCTCCTGCTTACTATCCCTAATGGACTTTAAGTACAAATCAATAAGATGTTTAGGAGTATGGCATGTTGCAACAAAATGGGTATCGCAACCACATTTATGGCACATTCTTGCTTTTGCATGGGAAGGTTGGGCATTCCCACATGCTCTCTTGTTTGCTTTGTGTCTATGGTTTTTTGCGAAATTTCGATTATTGCAACCAGTGGAGTTCTTTGAATGACCTTGTGAGGGTTCATTTGACTTCCTTTTATCCTCCACGTTATTCTGGACATTAGAACTTCAGGTAGAGATGCTAAACCAACATGGCTTAAGTGATGATTCTTCAAGAGAAGTTCATCATTCCTCTCTGTCTGAGTTAAAGAGTGAATATGTTGGGAATATAACTTGTGTCTCTCTTTGCGATACTAATTATACAATACCCTATCCGCCGGATGCATAGTAGACAAAATCTTTTGTATCTTTTCCGCATCCAATGGCTCTTTTTCACAAAATTTCAGCCATGTGCAAATGTTATGAACTATATGATTGTAATCTGATGCATGATTGTAATCTGATACAGATTTAAAATCTTGTATTCTTAGATGATTCCATTCATTATGAGCATCAGGATATATTATCTCCTTTTGTTGTTCATCATGTTCTTTTAGTGAAACCCACAAATTTCTAGGATTCTCTTTCAAAAGATACTCTTTTTTATATCTTTATGTATAGAGGTCCGCAACAAGAGTAAAGCAATGTACTTCATTATATCTGTGATTTCAGGACATTTTCAACTGGTGGATTAATTGTATTTAAAAGTCCGCGAGATGCAAAGCCAATTTTGATATCAGAAGCCCAGGCAGGATAACTAGTCCCATCTAGGGCGAGTTCCTCGAACTCTTTTAGTCATTGCATGTCTCCTACAAGTTATATCTATCGATTTATTAATTTACCAATTTGTTAAATTGTAAACCTTAATGGTGGTGTTGTGATATGTTTTATTAGACATATATCTTAATTGCATGCTTGAAGGTGATACATCCTCCAAAATTATAAGTTTCTTTTATCAAGAATAATCTTATAATCAAGGTAATCTCCATAAAGTGGAGTAGACCAAGTATCCAAATATATTATTTTAAGATAAACATTTATAGGTAATCATCGTATGTTGCATGATGTAGACCTCTTAGTGATGGGCAACTAAATTGCTGCTCAAAAGGCATGGTCTTTGAACAGAAATATTCAAATAATTTGAATAAATGCAGCCAATGTCCGAGTCTCCATCACCCTATGTTTATTCTTTAAAATAATGCAAGTTATATGTGAATCAACATACTTTTATCTAATAATTTGTATGTTTCATGTGCATTTTCTACCCTTTAACTTAATTACATGAGTTTTAAAGCATAAATAACTCTAAAACAACTAAGTTTGGTAACTGTAAGGGTATAAAGTACTCAACAGCAAGTATAAAAATTGCAAGATTAAAATAGCAAGTATATAAAATGAAAGCACATACATAAAATGCACACTAAGATATATATAAAAACACTATATACATCACATATATCAATTCAAATATTACAACAGATTCTACTAGCGGTTTCTGATGATCTATATCATATCAATACACTATTCAAATGCTGCAGATTTTATTTAAGTTAATATATAATAACACATAAATGGGTCAGGGGGGTTTAATAGCCTTTGCAATAATTGAAGGATCTTTTGTGGACTTTGAAGGGACTGAGCCTTGATCAGGTTTTGGCCCAGGATGACCTGGCGGGGAGGGCAAGCTGATTGGGCCGCCTAGCCTAGCCCATGAAGGCCGCCCACTTGCGCAGTATATAAGCCGGCCGTGCCGGTAGTCCCTAACCACCAATCTCCTCCGTCGCCGCTGCTCCTTTCTTGCTCCGCCGCTGCCGCTATCTTGTGCTCTGCCGCCACCAACTTCAGATCCAGCCAGATCCGTCAATCCATGGCTGCATTCTCCCCTCGTTCCCTGCATCAGCCGTCTTTCAGAGGCCTTCTCTGTGGATGAGGAGGACAACACTGGGGAGTCATTGCCTTGGCTGCTGGCACCGCCGACGAAGTCATTGGCAAGGCCACGGTCCCTACACTGTTCGGGAGCCCGCAGTCGCCGCCGTTGGTGGAAGACACCATATCACCAGTTGCAAGGCGAAGCACTGGGAAAAGAGCTGCTGCTAGTCCAGCGTGTCGGTGTGGGGTGAGAAGCACCGGAGACGTGGGTGGCAGCGCATCAACAGGTGGTGGCTCGACGATGTTGTAGTTGTAGAAGGGGACGGCACCGCTGCGTGCCGCCCTGTTGGGAGGTGGACCAAATCCCAGTGGTACCAGGGTAGGGGGCCTCCAGCACGGTGGGGCCATCTCCTCCGCCGATGCCGACAAGTTGGAGGCGGCGCGAGTGGCAAGCATCTCCAACAGGGGCATCAAGGCACCGACATCAACGGCCTCCTAGAGAAGACCGACGTCACGAAGGGAGCAGGGTCCGAAGCCGTGGTAGGGGCAGTAGCCCAGAGGCAGCGCTGCCATTGGTCCTAGTCCTGGTGCCAGCACTGGTGCCGGTGCTTGAACGGGTGCTGGTGTCCGGGTTGGGGCTGGCGGCACTACCACCGGTAGGTTGCTGATGACCGGCGCGATAGGGGTGATGCGACGACGAGGAGGACCGCATCAAGGAAGGAGACAACGAGGAAGACCATGTCGAAGGATGCCACGGCCACGGGGTATCCAGATCCCGGTGCCGTTCAAGCGCTGGATGGCGGTGCGGACCCTCTCATGGTCCAAGACGCCATTGTCGATGGCGTGGTTGAACTCACAAAGGACGGCAGCAAGGATGGCCGGAAGAACTCGATGAACAGTGAGTACTGGCATCGTGAACTCACCTTCTTTTTCCCTCTGTGCTTCTTCTTGGAGTTCTTCTACTTCTTAGTTGTTGAGTGAGTGCATGATAACGTGTTGAAAGTAGATCAGGAGATTTTGGGAGAAACTGAGAATAAATCTCAGATGATTGTATTCCATTGATGTTCACACATATATATACATGATGAACGGACGGAAACGTGTCCATTTGTTTGATTGGAAGTTACATGGGAGGGGGAGAGAAACTATGTGCTATCACTATGCTTGAACCGTCGTGTCCGTACACCACCGTCCGTACGTCGTAGAGGTGCCCGTTCGTCCAACCGTCGGTGTCTTTCCTTGAAGAGGTGCTCCCTGGTGAGGAGGTACCTCTTGGGATGAGATCACTCTAAAATATTTCACAATACTATGAGCAGTACTAGTAATACCTGCTACACAAACAAAACACTCTAGAAGGGTTCGATCACACAGCATGGCTCAAGAAATACATTTGCAAAAAAATAGACAGCTATGCTGTCTGGCCAAAAGTTAATAATATCCGGTGTCCACTTAGTATGTACGTAGATGGATGGAGATGTCGCATTCTCTACTAGTGCGAGGGCCATGACCATTGGGCTTACTATGGTGTGGAGTCACTTGCCTGCCAGCGCGCCACATAACGCACTGTGTGCCCTACTAAAGGATAGTTTTAAATTAATTATAGCTATTTGTTAGACATGTGTCGAATATTTGTACGTGTCCGGTTACGGTAGGACTTTGAGTTGTATTAGCGGTATGGGGTAGAGTCCTAGTCAAACTCTGTAACCTGGACCCCCTCATAAATATTAGGGGAGGGCTGCTGTTGTAACCAAGGATGACCAGATGACTTGGCGTGGGGGTGCGGTGTTGCCACGGTGTACCCGGATGCCGACATAGCTATCTGATAATGGGGAGGAGCGCCCATAGTCATGCCCCCCGGATGTAAGCTCCGACTGAACCTCGTTAACAAACATTGTGCCTCCCGAGTCGTTTGGGATTGTGCAGAATATCTCGATCGATCCATGGTCTTTTCCGTATGCTTGTTTTCTAATAAGTGGTATCAAAACTATGGTTGGATTAGATCTCGAGATGTGTACAGTGGATCACGTGGAAGCACGAGGAAACATGTTCCATGGGCGCCAGAAAGATAGCTCGTATGGTGAAAGGTGGAGCATGGGGCGATCGAATCGGATCGACGATCCGATTCGTTGACGTCGGACACTTCAAGCGGGTGGCCTGAAACCGTAGTGGGCTGCAGTTCACGCGGATTGATCAGACGTGATAATCGAGTCAATACGGTGGCCGGCGAGATCGTTATAGGCGACGATCTCGGCGCTCGAGATCACACCGGGCGGTCCAGACGTGAAAAAGGCTGGAGAGATGAGAGCGGACGAGAGCAGCGATGCGACCGTGACGATGTTATACGAAGGCTGACATCATGACACGTCGAGCTAGTTGTATCATGGATGCAAAATCAGAGTATAACGTGACAGAGAATTGCAGATTGGTTTTGAGCTGCGAAAGTCCATAGTGTGTGCAGCAGATAATCTTCGGATACAAAATTGATGGCGCGAGGTCGTGCGCTGGGAGCAATTTTTGTGGGATTGGAGCTGCATGCATGTGTGTTGGGCTGCTAGCTGGCTATGGAGTCGTGATAGGTTGCATGCACAGAAGGTTGCATGTTGCATGCATGCGTTGCTGGGCGTGCTGTTGATTCCAGCGAGGCTGCATGCAGATGTCAAGACTCCATGAGGTGCGTGAGCGTGACTGCCTGATAAGGCAGCGGCGGTCTCGGAGGCGCGTGGTGGTGCACTCGTGCGACGGACTCCTACGCGGGGAGTTCACGCGCGGAGGAGGCAGAGTCCCGGACGGATGAGGTCGCGTGTGGAGGCCAAGGCGGTCGCAGGTGCAGGACAGGGCGCACGGCACAGGAGCCGCTCTCGCGGGCGCAGGAGGCGTGTGGGATCTACAGCGGCAAGGCGCGGACGTCACGCGGTTCCCGCTATAGATGGCAAGATGGGCCGTGCCCAACGGGCCAGCACAGGGCACGGCCCGGTTAGCCGTACCGTGGGTCGGTACGGTCCGAAGGCGTGTCGTGCTTGGGCTGAGGCCAAGGCACGCAGTGCCGGGCCGGCATGGCACGATTATGTTTTCTTATCTATTTTTATAATATCTGTATATAAAAAGACATTACTATAAAATAGTCACAGAAACTAAATGTGATTGGCTGGTTAGAAGAGCTCGGTTAGACGTTTCATCCATGAGGTATGTGGTTTAAACCCCATTGCAGCACTTCTTTTGGCCATTTTCATCCATTTATTGCCTTGGACTCAAAGTGGCCTGTTAGGCCCGTCGTGCTCGTGGGCCGGCCCGGCACGGTTAGCAGGCCGCCGTGCCGTGACTAGGCCGCACAGTGCCGCTCGGCACGGCACGTTAGCAGGCCGTGCCTAGCGGGCCCGTGCCGGGCCGTGCCGTGTCGGCCCGTTAGCCATCTATAGTTCCCGCAGGAGGCGACTTGCGTGGGAGGCGCGAACTCCAGGTAGCGCGGGCCCAGGTGGAGTGCGGCCCGGGCGTGCAGGTGCAGTTCCGGGCGCGTGCAGGAGTCTTCGCGCGGAGGGCATGCGGTTCGGTTCCCAGGGCGCAAGGCCCGTCGGGCGCGGCTGCGGCACATGCGGACTCCGGGAGGAAGCCGAGACGAGGCTCGTGTGTGGACGCGGGTGCCACGCAGGCGGAGTCCCAGGAGTGCGAGGCCAGGCGTTGTTGGCTCGGTGGTTTAGCACAAGCCCAAGGTACAGCCTTACATGCAGCTGGTCAGGTACGTGGTGCAGGTTCCCAAAGGCTGCTTGCACAGTACGTGGGGTCGGCAGCTGAAGGCAGGTTTACGGGGGCCGTGTGTTCGAGACTTGGAGCCGGACGCGGGGCACGCGGTCGGACTCCTGCGACGGGGGGGGGGGGGGGGGGGGGAGGGGACTGCGGCAGGAGTCTAGGTGCAGGTGCAGGCGTGGGAGTCTGGAGGCCTTAGGCAGGATCGGACAAGGATCAGGTAGGAGTTGGATTTGTTTCGACAGGAGGCAGGAAGAAGACGTGGTGCAGCAGGATACAAACTAAACTAAAGAGCAATCGACCCGGAGGGATCAAAGTCAAAAGCAGAAGTGAGGACCTCGGTGGCTAAGAGGGAATCCGATCTGTGATTTGGAGGAACGCGATGTTCAGGACGATGGTCATGCGGGTCCTGAAGCAAGACGGGCGTTCAAAGCGTGTTTTTTCCATCCGATGGAGGACAATCAAGCGGATTGATTTTATCGTGTGCGAGCGATGGGATGGTCAACAAAGATTTGCGAGGGATGCGATGTGCGGCGATATATGCAGGAGCATTGTACAAGCGTGTGCTATGGTGACGTGTGTGCTGCGGAGGCATCCAGGCGAGGTTGCGAGTAGGCTGAAAACACGTGTTTTTCCGTTAGTTGAGCTATCGTAACAGACAGTTTGGCTGGTACGGGGTCGACAGTTGATGTCGATGTCTGCGACAATTTCTAAAGGTTGACTCGGGCAGCAGCGGTGGTGTTCTCTCAGTATCGGAAAACAGTCAGTTCAAGCAGAATATTGGATTCAACAAGTTTTTTTTATGCGACACAAGAAAAAAGTTGTTCACTTTTGGACAGGGCTGGTGATTTTGGTTCAGACTACGTGTTGATAACATGATTTATCGTGTTATTTGAGTAGGGGTGTCAAGATCAAGATGCAAGTCAAAGTTGAGCGGATACTTCAGGGTGTGAAGCGTGAGGTGGAGCTTGGAAAGAATCTAATTTTGCTTGATGCGCCGAATGATGATGGTTAGTGTTCCGAGGTGAGTCGGAAGAAATAACCATGGAGATCATAGAGGGCGGCATCACTGTGCTGATGGGAGGAGAGAAGTTTACGCCGAAAAAACTGCGAGGTATACCATTGAAGGTAGAGTCATGAGAGACGAAATTGTGAAGGCAGTGTGTTCTGAAGGGACGGGTTTCGCACAACCTCGTGGCTGTTTTACGTACGGCCGAAGATGAAGACTCAAGTCCGGTGTACATGGAGGTTCGCGCATGACAGATTCGAGGTAGTGAAAATATTCGTCAAGGTGGACTTTGTTAGATATGTGTCGAATATTTGTACGTGTCTGGTTACGGCAGGACTTTGAGTTGTATTAGAGGTAACCCGAACCTCCTCACCAATATTAAGAGAGGGCTGCTGTTGTAACTAAGGACGACTAGATGGCTTGGCGTGGGGGTGCGGCGTTGCTACAGTGTACCCGGATGCCGGTATAGCTATCTGATAATGGGGAGAAGCGTCCACAGTCATGCTCTGAGGATGTAGGTTTCGACTGAACCTCGTTAACAAATATTGTGCTTTCCGAGTTACGTAGGATTGCGTAGAATATGTCGATCGATCCATAGTCACTTTCGCATACTTGTTAATCATTCGGATACACCATCCCGTGACCCTACTTAAATACATTCTAAGAATTTTTTCTATTAAGCTAGAACTTCTATATATTGTTAAAAATTTATACAATTCATTTGGAATAAACTAAAATATTATATAGTGAAAACAAATTATTCTACACTTAGACCCATTTGGCTGCTCGTCCGCAAAATAGTGTTGCTATAACTTTTTTTCTCTTTCCTCTCTCTCACAGCACTCCAGAGCCAACGAAGCCATTATTTTTTTAGCTGCCTCTGCTCTACTATACTACCAAAAAGTAATTAGCCGGAGCATGTAGGAATTATACCAAACGGGGCCTTAGCATACTCATACAAATCTCGTGATCATCGGGGGCTTCTGTTGAGAACAACACTACACTAGTGGAACAAATTTTGTACTACTAGAAAAAAATTGGTTGGACAATCGTATAGTTTAGGTAATAAATTTCTGTACACATGGAATAAGAATAAAATGCATGGACTCACGAATACTCCTCTACAAATAATATGACCTTATAAATAAAGACAGTACACCTAAAACAAATTGTGAAAACCTGTGGAACAAATAATCTTGTAGCTGGAATAATTGCATATTTATAATAAATTATTTGAACTCGTGAAACATATCTCATTCAATGAAGCAAAAAATAAATATAAAATCACAGAAAGGAAAAAAAAACAAAGAGAACAAATATACAAAATAAAAATAGGTATGGAACAAATAAAAATCAGTACTATAAGTCCACCGATATTAAAAATAAATACAAATATTAGTCAAAAGAATAAGCATGTTAGAAATTAAAGCAACAAAATCAGTATAATGGTGGAAGAGTTATGCCTAAAAACAGGGGGCAACTAATTAGCGAGCGTTCGTTGGATTCATCTCCAGCGAGCGATGCTCTCCCCTGACGCCCCTAGCTCCACGTGGGCCTAGGTAAGGTTTTTATTTTTTTATTTTAAATTTTAAATTTTAAATTTTTTATTAAATTTTACGTTCTAAAATTATTATAATGAGCATAAATTATGTTAACGTAAATTATGCTAGCATAAATTTTACGTCCTAAAGTTGTTATAATGAACATAAATAATGTTGGCATAAAGTATGTTAGTATAATTTTATATCATACAGTTATGATAAATTAGATTAGCTATGTTATAATTTTTACCATAAAGTTATGATTATTATACAAATTATGCTTACGTAAAATTATCGTGATAAGTTATGGTTGCATAAAATTATCATGATAAGTTATGTTTTTATAAAATTATCATAATAAAAGAGAAAAAAACAAAAAGAGACCTAAAAATAATGTTTCTATAAAATTATCTTAATAAATTATGTTTACATAAAATTATCATAGTAAATTATAATTGTGTAAAATTATCATGACAAAGTTATATTTTTATAAAATTATCGTAAGAAAAATCAACAAATAAAAAAATAAAAAAAAATTCACCTGGGCTTCCCGCTCCCCCCTCGTGCCGCGGGGACTATTCGGTGCGGGCGAGCGATAGCCAATCGGGAATTGCGCTAAAGACAGCACAAACACAGCAAAAACACAGGAGAGAGGTAGCTGGCCGTGGCCAGAGAAGCCAGCGAACATTAAAATGAGCCATGTGGCCGATCCAAATAGTTATATCCAATAGAAGGCGCAGGGACTTTGATCGTATTGGTTTGTGGATAGGCTAAACCAGTTTTGCCCCATAGACAAATTAAAGTGATAAAATCTTCACGGGCCTAGAAAAGGGAGTCTGTTGTGTTGTAGGCCAACTCTAAAATTTCACCGCATATAGTTCCTCTACTTGGTGCTCGTGGTCGTAGAAAATCAAGAACGTAATAGGCTAACATTCTAAGAAATTTTTTATTAAGATAGAACTTCTATATATTTTTTTAAAAATTATACAATTTATTTGGAAATCACTAAAATATTATATAGTGAAAACAAACTGTTTTATACTTAGGGCCCATTTGGCTGTTCGGAGTCGGGGCCATAGCTCTTGCTCCAGGAGACAAAGCCCCGACAAGCATATGCTCGGAGTCGGGAACACCCAAGGCCAACGAACAGTGTAGCTAGAGCCCTTTTTCTCTCTTCTCTCTCGGAGAACACCCCAGAGCCAAAGAAACCACTATTTAGCTCCCACTAGCTCAGCGTAGCAAAAAGCTAGAGCCCTAAGAGCCATACCAAACGGGGCCTTACCATACTCATGCAAATCTAGTGATGATCGGCAACTTCAGTTGAGAACAGCACACTAGTGTAACAAAATTTGTACTACTAGAACAAAAAAAATGATTGGACAATCGTATAGTTTAGGTAATAAATTTCTGTACACATGGAATAACAGGGCCGTCTATGGTCATGTGCTCGGTGGGCTCCCGCACGGGCCCCCAAACCAACCAGTTTCGGCCCCAATCTCTAATTGTGCCATGCTAGAAATATTTACGCACGCATGATGGTACACACAGGGAACCTTCTCCTCGCTTTCCCATCGCTACAGTAGAAAAGGGCGAACAGGAGGCGATTTTGTCGATCCCGGCGTCGATTCCGGCGCTCCTCCTCCCATCCGGCAGCCTTGTCGGCGTGGGAGGGTGGGGGAGCCTCGGATTTGATGACCGGTGTATATCCTACTACTACTACTACTTTATGTTTGAGTAGAATAGGGTTCCATCTACTCATGCTGGCGGTGGCCCATGAGTTGTTTTGCCTACTCTTCGTCGTCGGCGGTTCAGCGGAGGATGACGGCGTGGTTGGCTGGGGTCAGTCCATCGGCATCGATTTCTTCTATGAGTGCTCCGGCTATGCAAGAGTGAGTTCTTGTTTCCTTAGCCTTTTGGGGGTGGATGAGGGTCGACTCCCCTGGCTATCTTTTCGGCTTGCTGGTTTTGCCGTGGTGGCTCCCGGTGGTGCTGTGCGTTTACTTCCTCCTAAAGGGTGATGGAGAATCCTTCTTCATCCGGCGAGGTCTGCCCTATACGTTCGGAGTTCTACTGCGTCTCATTCTTGGGGCGTTACTCATGGTGGCTTTCAAATCTAAAAGCCTTCATTGGCCCTTTCTCGCCGATGGAGGGAGTTTCTCTTCGGTTCCTTCGATTCAGCCGGTGATAGCAGTCGGAGTCGGAGGTCAAGCTTGGGGTGTCGATGTGCAAGAACTGTGTGCTGTAATATTTTTTTCTGTTTTCAAGTTCTTGTGTAGTGCTTGTATGATGTTTGTATGCTTGACAGTATAAATAAAGTCACCCCCTTCTCAAAAAAATAAAATAGAAATATTACGCACGCAAGAGTACAGCCGCTACGTGGCGTTTAAATTATGTCTGACTCCACGAGACGCGAACCAATAACGTCGTAACACGGCGAGTGAGGGACGGTGTAATCGGATCGAATACGAATAGATATTGCTGATACCGTATTTATTTTTATATTTGTTTTAGATTCAGATCGGATACGGATATTGATCAAATACGTCGGATAAATCTTAGATGGTTATCGACATCATATTTATCTAACGTTGACTACTCGGATACGGATACGGATCGAATACTAAATGTCCGGATTCGAATACGGATCGGATCTCAACCCTTCTAAACGGATCGAAATTCAAATACGAACGGATAATATCCGTACCATTTACACCCCTGCGGTGCAGCGAAGATAGCCATTTGATTTCCTATCGGCGACCCAGGACATGGGGCGGTGTCGGTCTCCCAGCTTGCCTGATGGCCCTACACTGGCTGTTATCTTGGTGAGGTTAGTCAGCTGTATGTTTTCCGTCCGTCGCTGCTGGCATGGCGGCATCTAAAAGGACTCAAAATTGTCCACGCAGACTCACATAGCATCATGCGCGTGCATCATTCGATTGAAAATCAAGATGCTTATACTGCTGATGAAGAGCATCACTATTTGATATTTGTAACATTATAAAATAACACATACTCCCTCTGTTCTAGTTTATACGTCGTTTAACTTTCTTAACACTAAGTTTGATTTTCTAGTCTTATTTAAAAAATTATTATTGTCATTTATTTATATTGTAACTTAGTTTAGCATATGTTATATTTTAACTGTGATTTTAATTTTTTTCTTGTTTTCGCAACTTTTTTTGAATAAGACGGTCAAATTTGATGTCAAAAAATCAAGTAACAGATAAATTTGCCGTAAAACATCAAATTTGTAGTCTTTGCCGTTTGTCACCGTCAATGTTTAAATTTTCTGAGTGCACCTTTTTTACCGTTATCTTCAACCTCAGTTTTTCTTCTCTCCAGATGCTGCCGTGCCACGGGCCCACGGCTACCTACACTCCCGCCCGCCCGCAACCTTTTGCCACGCTTGCGTCGTTGCCTACATGCTGCCCGGCTACAGCCTGCTTTGTCACGTTGCTGCCTGCTCCTCTGCACCCGCCACCCACCTGCAATGCAAGCTAGATAGAGCTTTCAAGGATTCTTGGTTGACGTTAAGCAACAAGCCAAAGGGTGTAAATCGTATAGATATTATCCGTTTGTATTCAAGTCTGTATCTATTTAAGGATCGATATTCGATCCGTGTCCAAGTCCAAATGTTTAGTATTTGATATGTATCTGTTGAGAGCCAATGGACTGGTTTCATTGCCCCTGGAGTGATAAGTGATTGTCAGCAGAAATCAAGACCCAGAAGAACTTGGGCACAAGCCCTCTGATGGACTGGAAGTAGATGGAGAAGAAAGTCCTCTGAAGGAAAGGAGGCATGCTCGATGTCGGTCGGCCATTAGAGTTCGGTACACGGAGGAGAGCACGGCGATGGCAAGTGTAAGACCTCCAAAGGACTGCGAAGCGACCCTGATGGACAGGGGATGCCGGGTGCCATCGCGGTGCTCCAATCCGAGTGCATGGCGCGAAGACGTGCGAGGGCGATGGCGGATTCGCTCAAATCCGCCACCCTACCACCAAGTTACTAAGATAGAGTGGACTGGGCCAGTAGCAGATCCAGGAAAATAGTCCACTGATGTCACCTATTTATACTCGTGGTGTCATATTAACAAATTAGCACTAATGAACAGTAATTTGGGTGGACTTTACACAATTCCATTGTTGTCCAGGGACAACACAAAATAGCCCTGGCTCCGCCGGCTATTCCAGGCCTAGAAAGGAAACCCTAAAATTTCTCGGTTTTTGACTTCAAAATCGGCGGTCGGTCGGTGGATTTGGACTACTGACCCCGTGAACGTCATCTGGAAGATTGCATGCAACTGAAGAAGATCAAGACTCCATTGCGGTCATCTGTCCCCGAAAAAGTTGGGTCTTTTCAAGTTTAGCACCTATGTGCGTTTCTGTAATATAGGAGCCTTAGTGTAAACTGAGTCAGTTAGACCTAGGCTATAAATACCTAAGTGGCTGGTCATTTAGGTGACTCTTCCACCTCTAGAAACCCTATGCTTAGCTTTCCAACCAGCCAAGTGCTTAGAGGAAAACCAGATGCTAATCTAGGATTTGGAGTCCACTACAGCTAGTACTTTGCATTAGTGGGAGGTTGATGGGTGGTAGGCTATGAGGAACCTTGTGTAAACTATTTTCCCATCTTAATACAAGGAAGATTCGTCCCCAATTTGAGTTCTTGCGTGCAGCCATTTCCTTCCCCCCTTCTAGTTTGGATTTTGGATGAAACTCAATGGCTTTTGGTGATTTGCTTTGCCCGAGAGTTAATCCTATTCTTTTGGCTCTTTTGGACTTCGTAGGACGTGGAGGTTATTTCTTAGAACATCTCAATCATGCCGGATTACCACGATCAAGTGTTTCTTGAGTTTTCACCTTTGTTGCCCAAAGATGGCCTTCTCACGAGATCTGAAATTTCCACTAATCCCGTGATCATTTTGCATTGATCTTTTGGGAATAGATTGGAAATAGGGTCCAGATGGCTTGTGCGAAATCTCGTGAAGTTTCGACAAGATTTGGATAAGTTTATGGTTTGAAATCTCATTTTCTGCGACTATACGAACTAACCGATATAGCTGAAAGGACCTTGATGTCGCCTAGAGGAGGGTGAATAGGCGTAATTGAAAATTTACACCACGTAAAACAAACTTATCAACCTCATTGGATAGCTTTTCACACTTGAAATTCAGATTGGTGACCTTGAGTTCAAGCTCTTCCTTTTCTTCTTGAGCTTCCTTGAGATCCTCTATTTTCTTGATTAGGAGATCTTCTTGTTTCCTAAGGGTGTGCTTTTGTTTAGTAATGATCTTGACAAGCTTCATTACCCTCAGTTGATCTTGCTTGCTTAGCTTGCCAAATTCTAGGTCTTCATTGGTGAACTCATCATCATCATCTTCTTCTTCACTCCCACTCATTTCTTCCTCACTTTCTTCATCTTCCTTGGCCATGAGGCACTAATGTGAGTGTGAGATGGTGGAGTGGCACTTGGGTGAACATGATTCTTCACTTGGTCTCCATCATTGCTCTTCACTGGTTGGTGCAGCGTCACTGCCATCACCGGATAGTCCAGTGGGATGTACCGGACAGTCCAGTACACCGGATAGTCCGGTGTCATCCACCGAATAGTCCGGTGTCAGCAGTGACTGCCTCACCAACCGCCTTTCTTTTTCCTCCTTATCCTATATGCTTTCACAGAGGCTCATCGTTTCTTCTTTTGAGTCCTTCACATGGGTGTTGGCTTGTTCTTGAGTTTTGCATGCATACTCATTCTTGAGGGTGACCCAAATCTCATGGGTGTCCTCAAACCTCTTATACTCATTGAACAGCCACCTAGAAATCTCTGGACTCAAAGTGCTCAACAAATAATTAGCAACTCGAGCATTGAGCTACAAGTGCATTGTCTCCTCATGAGATAGGTTGCCCCATTCATAGCTAGAAGGCAATATGCTTGCATCTTCAATTTGCTCCACAAGTGGACCATTGGTCCTAAGCAAATGAAGTACATAAGCTGACCATTGAGAATAGTTTGAGCCATCAAGGATGAGTGGCTCACAAGTTACCTCACTAGGAGTTGACATCTTTTCTTTTCTGTGAGTCCAAGCTCTGATACCAATTGAAAGGACCTTGATGTCACCTAGAGGGGGTGAATAGGCGTAACTGAAAATTTACACCACTTAAAACAAACTGTCAGCCTCAACACCGGATAGTCCGGTGTCTCCTACCACACAATCCAATAGAATCGGATAGTCCGATGATAGTCACCAGATAATTCGGTGTCACACAGAGACAGCCCTACAAATGTAAATATGCAAGTAAATACTTATTGGGCTATGTGGAGCTGTGTAAAATGTTTCTATGTTAATGTTGAGCTCAGCAACAATTAATTCCTACACTCACAGAGAACTTGCACAAGAGTGATAATAATAGCAGAAGCAATATTGTAATGCAAGTAAATAAATCAACCACAAGCATAAAGTTTAGGTCTCCCAGTAGGGGCACAACACACACACGACAAGAGATTTTATTCCCAAGGTTCGTGCACACCCGCAAGTATCCGTACATCCTCGTTGAGGCGCCCACAAAGAGCATGAGTCTTTTTTCAACTCACGGCCTCCCCTTCACAACCACCAAGGCTATGAAGGTGTTCACTGCAAATGTTCCGGAGAGTGGGGGTAATCACCTACAAGAGAAATGGCACCCACAAGCCTGGTGCCCTTCGGGTTGCTCTCGCCGTCTAGGAGGAGACCTCCAAGAGTAACAAAAGCGCTTCTCGGAAATGCTTGCCAATTGTGCTCAGAAGGTAGTTGCTCACAATATAGCTCACACAATCTCACAAATTCTCTCCCAACTCAAGAATCTCACTTGTTTATCTCCCAAAGAGAGTGCTGGGGAGTGTTTCGTAGGGCCTCTGGATGTATATGGACGTGGAGAGAAGCAGCAACCCCAACAAGAAGTGAGTAGGGGGTATAAATACCCACCCTAACAAAACTAGCCATTGGCCTGTGTCAGGCCATCACCAGACAGTTCGGTGACCCCTACCGGACAGTCCGGTAGAGGCTGACTAGCCATTGGGATTCAAACCCCCTCTATTGGACAGTTTGGTAGAGCTCACCGGATTGTCCGGGAGGGGTTCCCTGACCAGATGGCTAAGGCACAAAGCCTTGGTCATTAGATAAGAGATATGTAGGTGTTATCCCTATTAGAGATACACCTAACTAGGAGATAAAAGCATAAGAAAAGGTTCAGAGAGATCTCACACTAAAGCTCGAGCATTTTCCACAAGGGGTATGCCACACTCAATGCCATATGCACTACAATAGATGTAATGGCCCGGCACTCTCTAAAACTAGCTATGAGCACATGTTGACTAGTGACTTCCAAGCTTCGCTTCCCTCTTGATAGTATGGCATACCTATACTCAAGAAATGATAAATCTAGATGAAATCCACTTGAGTCTTGACTTGATGAGTAATGCCGTCTTGAAATATATCAATAGAGAGGGATAGCCAAGCTGAGCTTCTTCCTTTGCGAGCAATAATCTTTGAGCTGAATAGTTGGACTTCAGTAGAGAAAGCCTCTTCAATAGGTAGATGGAGCACATTTGCTCATTATCCATTCATTATACTTGATCTTGATTATAGTTAGCCTTGATATGCAATAGAGTATATTCATGATCAGCCACTTGCTATACATGAGAAATCCAATTAATATAGTAACATCGAAATGCAAGAAATAGAATCCAAGTCACTTTTCTCAATATGATAGCCAAGTGCCTCAAGGTGCATTAATAATAGAAAACCAACGAAATCCCATACTTAGGCAATGCAATCCATTAGAGATGGCTGCTCTTCATAATGGCACAATAAGGTGATCAACAATATAAGTAACCAAGCCGTAGTGAGAGACTAGAACAAATATTATGGTCATTTAGATGATCCAAGAGTAGATCCAACTTAGTGAGATGATCCATGACCAATTATCCTCATTAGGCAATAGATATTCAATAATGATCCATCAATCATATCATAAGTGTAATATTCATTCAATATGCTTGACTCCCAACACATGAGAGTATTCATGCTTGATCATGAGATATGTATATTAAAGTTCACTCTTTTACACTTCGACATTATGAATTAACCTGTGAAAATCTATCAAGTAACCTCACAAAGTAGTTAGACCTTTAATCGCGTTGTCACTGAATACACCAAAACCACTAAGGAGCCTTGTTGCACTTACAACAGCCACCGGACAAGGTCCTACCGAACAGTCTGACAGCTTGTACCAGACAGTCCAGCATCGGGTCTATCCCGGAGCTTTACCGGATAGTCCAACAGCCACTATCGGACTATCCGGTGTCATCGGACAGTCCGACCCCTGTCACCGGACAGTCCGGTGTGGCCAGGGCTGCTGCCCCTTTTCGCCGTTTCGTTATTCTGCTGTGTTTTTGCTTCGACCTTGTGTTTTCCCACTACTGACCATACTCTTCGCTTGCTGTATTCCAGTAAGTCGCATTTCAGTGCGGTGAGTGTCGGGTGGTGAACTCACAAGTTTTGTTGCTCACCGTGACTTACGATCTTTGTGGTCGTTGAGTTGCGTGCTTTTCCTCGTCTGGTGCGTATCCTTTCAGTGGACGGCACCTTGCGCTTGCTAGACACGTATCTGTTTAGTGGACGGTGTCTAGCATGGGTTCTTGTGAGTTTTTGGTGCACCAAGTTTGGTGGTCATGATTTTGAGTTTTCAAGAGCTCCTATTTTCCCCCATCTAGTTGCACGTCACAGTTCTACAAGTGGTATCAGAGCTAGTTAGGTTTCTTCATATATTTACTGGTGGACTATGACTCACTCTGGGAAGGTTCCCGTTCTCGGCTCTGATGGCTACTGCAGGGGATAGATATCCCCTGGGCCCTCAAGGCGTGGATTCAAGACATGGGTCGTTGATGGGACCTCAAAAGGCCGGATGTCGGATTTCATGGGCCGTCTGATCGGCTTAAGCTTATAAACGGCAAAGGACGAGCAGGACTTGGAAATCAAGGCAAGTATGATGCGATCTAGGAAGCATGAAGAGAGTACGTGGCGTGGACTCTACCCCTAAAGAGTACGGGACTCAAAAATGGAAAGGATGTACATCACAGATTCTACGTGATCTGTTGTAATCTAAACCGTCTAGGAAATATAGAGAGAACCTGACTTGTAACCTAAGAGCCCGTTAGCCTATATAAGGTGGGTGAAGGACCCCTACATAGAGATCATCATACAATGCGCCATGCAATCGCACACCAAAACCCTAGCCAACCGCGCTCTCATTGTAATATCAAGGACTCAGATCAATACAATCAGCCACAAACAGGACCTGTATAAATCTTGTTCCCATTGTATTTCACACAAACCATCGAGCTACGGTCAATCTCGTCAACCACAAAAGCACCACGTGATACATTCTGTGGTGCACTATTGGTATAAAACACTGAGAGTTGGTGCACCAGGTAGGGGAGGCGACATCGACATCTTCGCTAGCTCCATGGCCAACAGCTCTAGCAACTTCCCCAAGAGCTCTCCAAGCGAGATGATTTGCTTCAGGTCTATCTCGTTCAAAGCTAACAAGCACGATGATCTCCACTGTGTTGAGGGTGCTCCAAAAAAGGCAAGTGACCACAAGGCCGCTGCGCTGACTCAGAAGCCACCCTCAGTCGTCCCCGTGGCAAAATTCACTTTGCCCACGCTCAAGATTGAGTTGGCTTTGACGCCGACACGCTTTGTGCCGACTCATCCTCGAGCTCCGGTGTCCTGACCCACTATCCGGCCTTCCCCGGCCTCGACTGCTTCATTAGGAGCAAGGCCGCTGAAGGAATTTGCGAGCCACCTCGGCTCAGACTCACGACACATCATCTCGGGAATGGCTGCACGCAGATCTACACCATCTCCTCCACCCCGGGCGGCCGCTACATCATCTCCGACTCAGCGTACTCCGCTTCCAACTTCCCCAACCCGGGTCTGGACCCAGATCAGTTGGGGGAAAGGGGGCATCAGTTGGGAGCTCGCTCCCCGCTAGGCTCCCATCCTCGGGGCCCACTGCAAGGGTCTGGTCTTGCCTCTAGCCGTGAGGAGAGCCGGGTCACATCTCAAATCACCGATGGGCTTCCTAATGCTACCGCAACGCACCAACGGCGCCTGTCCCGCGCTTTTGTTCCCCTCAAAAACAACAAGGGCGCACGGGAGGCATTCGCACTAGAGCAACGGGCTACATCGCTCGTCGACAATGACATCTTCAACGCAGCTGACATACCGCTGACTGGCCTCTGGCTAGGGCTCATCATCAACTCCACCCCCACTGGTACGTTCGCCGGATAGCGCAATTCGCTCCCGATGGAATGACCGGCGGTGCCTTCATCGGCAACCTCGCCACCAAAACAGCATCAGCCACTACCCCACCCACCTCTTCATCAAGAAAGTGGTGGGGAGCCACATCGACACAAGATCTGCTGCCTCGAGTCTTTCGCAACTAAGGGAGATTCAACCATACCTGCAGCTACTGAGATCACGGCCACAACTTCAGATCCCTGCTTGGTGGAATTGTCCACGCTCCTTAATAATCTTGCCAGCTCCCCTTAGAGCGTGTCCCTTCGCTTCTCTGAGATCTTCGTCATTGATGGGGGGCTGGAGGAGGAAGACATGGTTTCTGACGATGAGCCAACTATCGCTGGTGAGACCCCACAGTAGCACATGGTGCGCCAACACAGGAACTAGCGCTGCAACACCCGGCGCCATCACATCGCTCAGAACCGGGACCCCACCCAATTCATCTCGCTTGACGAGATGACCTTAGCCAACGAAACTCTGGAAGAACAGGAGCAGCGTCGGCAGGGGAACGCACGACGACGGACATGCTGGGCCACTCCGATGGCCCCGCTAGAATGAGAGCTGACTCTTCATCCTCGCGCACCACCTTGACAACAACCTGTCCCTGCACGCAACCTGTTTCTAGAATTTGACAAGATCATGCAAACTACGAGCCAGGTGGGTGGTGCGCTAGCTTAAATCGCCAACAACCTCTGCAACGGCCTAGATGGAGATTACTATCGGTATGTCCTCACTCGAGTAGCTAACAACCTTTTGCCCCCATAGGGAGTTCCTGCTGTTGGAGACGCCTGCAACACCATCAACGAACGCCACGACGCGCGCCACAACATCAACCAATCACGCGCGCGTTGACACGAAGACAAGTTGAGGTGCCAAAAAGAGTAGAATTGGGACCACAGAGCTCTCTAAAGACACGAGGGCGGCCACGCTCACTCGGACGCAGGCTCCATCTTTCAGTCTACAACTGACTGGGTGGTGGTTGCCACCAGTCACCGCCTCGCCAACTAGAGAACACTCATGGTGGAGCCCAGAAAGCACCGGCCCATGGATTGGTGGGCATCTCTGCCTTCACCAGTGACTGCGCGCGGACGAATGGCCCCAGAACTTTAAGGTCTCCAACATCGACAAGTACGAGGCCAAGCAGGACACTAGCAGCTAACTGGTTGTGTACTCCATGGTGGCTAGTGCTGCCGGGGCCAGCGAGGACATCATGACGGCCTACCTCCCGATCGTGCTAGGACAGGATGCGCTCTAGTGGCTTCGTCACCTCCCTACCAATTGCATCGACAACTCAATCAATTTCTGTGAAAAGTTCATTACCAACTTCTAGTCCCTCTCCGACAAGCTGGCTGAGCCCTGGCACCTCAAGTCTGTCAAGCGAAAAGACAATGAGCCCCTCTAATCCAACTTGACGCAGTTCCATACAATGTGAAATTGCATCCCTGACATCTCTGACGCAGCGATGATAGAGGAATTATTCCGTGGCTCCAACGATGAGGCTTTCATAAAAAGCATCTTACAGAAGGCTCCGGCTACCTCAGAGGCACTCTTCTGTGATGCCGACCGGTAGGGGTGTAATCGGATCTGATACGGATGGATATTGCCGATTCCATATTTGTTTTCATATTTTTCTTTGGTTTCGAATCCGAATATGGGTACTATCGGATACAGATATGAATACAGATTGTCTCGGTTACAGATATGAATAGTCACATGTCGAATACGGAGCGAGTCGGATGCGGATAACATTGGTTATGAATATTTTCTTCGGATATTGGGTAAACACAATATCCATATTATATCTCACTTGTTGTAATCATTTTTACACTCCATGAGCCCAAATTCTAAATGGATTCTGCTTGAAGAAGTACATTGAAAATAAAATACAGAATAATAGCATACTACTATACTAGCTAGTTCATGTTCACGGCCTTAGATGCCATTTGTGTTGACAATTTCACTCAAATCGAATGATATGGAATCACAACCACAGGTTCACAAATCACAACTATATACAAAATAAAGGCAAGCAACAAGAAGCCATGTCGGTACTAGACAATAGTTAGTTACGTATAAAAAGATTTTTTAAAAAAATTACGTATAAAAAGGAGGTTAAAAGATTGAAAGCTCATACCATATTGCTCTCTGGGCCTGCAGTGATATGAATGGCCCACAGGCTGCCTGCAGGCTTGGCCTGCTTGCGCAAGCTGGCGAACGAGTTTACTAGGACAACCATTTATCCCACCTCACCAAGCTAAAGTGAGAGGGGGAACTACAGCTCTATATAATAGAACCTCCCTTGCTGCTGAAACGTTGTGGCTGTATATTGCTCATCAAGAGTAAATAAATATATATACAGATAAAGAATTCAAAAGGTTTTCAAATAAATAGTTGGATATTGTTCGGTTATATCCGAAATATTTGACGGATATTTGATAGCCGCCGGATGTTAAGGATATCATATTCGAATTTGATATCCGAAAATAGATATCTGTATTTGTATTTGTATTTGAAAAATCGCTCGGAGAATTGAAAAATGATCTTTCAACGGATATTTTGTTGGATCAGATGGTCGGATAATCAGATATATTTGATCCATTTACACCCCTACCGACTGGTACATCACCGCGGAGAAACGAGCCCGTTACCTAGTCGATCAACGTCAAGACAAGGACAAGCAGGAGAGGCGCGAAGATGTTTTGAGGCAAGACTGCCGCTGGGACAAATGACCTCGAGATGAGGAGGTTCATGCCATGGGACCACCACTTGCTCAGCCACGTGCTCCCCCTCGTGGTGGCGACGCACGATCACTCGATGACATCCTCGACAGACCATGCCCTTATCACAAGGACATGCATCACACCCTGCGCCACTGCTGGGACTTGAAGAGCTCGATCTGCCACGGTCGAACTTTCCAGTCGCTGCCTCCGCCACCACCTCTACGGTGAGGCCAGCATCCACCACAGCAGTAGAATAGGGGTGGGGCCCCTACCTTCCCTAACATCAATAGGGAAATCAACATCATCCTCGGGGGGGCACGACTCCCTAGAGAGCAAGAGGCAATAGAAGCTGATGGATCGCCGAGTCATGATAGCCACCTTGGAACCTCCAATGCCATACAGATGGTCCGAGGTACCAATCTCCTTCAGTTAGGTAGACCAGTGGTTCAACTTCGATGACTCGGGCAAGTACGCATTGCTTGTAAGCCCGGTGATCCACGAAAACCGACTCAAGAGGGTGCAGATTGACGATGGGAGCAGCATCAATGTGCTGTTCCCAAGAACTCTGCTAGAACTGGGAATCCAGTTTGACGATCTTCAAGAGTTAGACAGCCCATTCTTTGGGATCATGCCAGCCGAGGGAGAATACCCATTGGGACACATCTACCTACCGATCACCTTCGGCACGCCGGAGAACTTCCGCACTGAGACTCTTTGCTTCGTGGTGATAACCTTTGACAACACCATCATCGGACGACCAGGGCTGGCTAAGTTTATGGCATCCCACACTACTCATATCTGGTCCTCAAGATGCCAGCCCCACAAGGTGTCCTCACCGTCAGGGCTGACTTCAAGGGTGAGGCGGGCTGCACCAGGGAAGCACTCCAGATGGCTCTTACCGCGAGCACCTTAGCT
Source organism: Paspalum vaginatum (assembly GCA_030272315.1). Lineage (NCBI taxonomy): Eukaryota > Viridiplantae > Streptophyta > Magnoliopsida > Poales > Poaceae > Paspalum > Paspalum vaginatum. Next base: position 28,265,117 of record CM059018.1, on the reverse strand, counting down.
CAACAGTGGCTCATGGTGGATGCGGCCCAACTCTCAAAGGACGAACTACCAATCTTGACTAACGAGTCCATTCCCACCACGACGATCCAGGCGACTATCGCGACCAAAGAGATCAGCCTCAATCTCCCTAATTCATCACCATTAGCGCCACCTTTCCTCCCAAACAGGAAGATGCGCTCATCCGGTTCCTGTGAGACAACTGTGACATGTTTGCGTGGAAGCCTGCTGACATGCTTGGAGTCCCGAAGGAGCTAGCCGAACACAAGCTCAAAGTCTACCAAAGCGCAAAGCCAATCAAGCAGAGGCTGCGTCAGTTCACCCCCGACAAAAAAGAAGCAATCCGCGTGGAGTGGGCTCGGCTCATAGCTATTGGATTTAGTAGAGAAGTCATGCATCCCGAGTGGCTTGCAAATCCTGTACTCGTCCTCAAAAAGAATAAAAAAGGCTGACGTATGTGTGTCAATTATACTGATCACAATAAACACTGCCCAAAGGATCCCTTTGGGCTACCCAGGATAGATCAAGTCATAGACTCCATGGTAGGATGCTCCTTGCTTTGCTTCCTAGATTGCTACTCGGGGTATCATCAAATCAGTCTGGCAGAGGAAGATCAAGAGAAAATGGCGTTCATCACGCTTCGGGGCGTTTTGCTACACTTCCATGCCTTTTAGGCTAAAGAACGCTAGAGCAACATATCAGCATGCCATCCAGACATGTTTAGCTGAGCATTGGGGCAAGTACGTGGAAGCTTACATCGATGATGTCGTAATCAAGACAAAGGAACCTGATGACTTCATCAACGACATATAACAAGTCTTCAACAACCTCAGAAGATTCCGCTGGAAGCTTAACCCTGACAAATGTGTATTCAGGGTTCCAGCTGGGCAGTTACTCTGCTTTGTGGTTAGCAAGAGGGGGATCGAGGCTAATCTTGAGAAGATCGATGCTATCCTCAGGATGGAGCCCCCCAAATCGTAGAAGAAGTTCAGAAGCTAACGGCATGCATGGCAGCCCTAAGCCGATTCATCTCACAATTGGGAGAACGAGACATGCCATTTTCAAGCTGCTTAAGAAGGTGGACATATTTGAATCAACACCAGAGGTACAGGAAACTTTCGACGCTCTCAAGAAGTTTCTAACGACAACGCCGGTGCTCAAATCCCCAAACTGAGCCACTGTGGACCATCCACCAGAAGACTTGCTTCTTTATCTCTCCTGCATGACTCACGTGGTTAGCACCGCGTTAGTAGTCGAGAGGCTAGAGAAGGGGCACACGCAGCCGATTCAACACCCGATCTATTTCATCAGCGAGGTTCTCAGTCCATCAAAAATAAATTACCTGCAAGTTCAGAAATTACTCTATGCGGTCCTTATAACTACTCGCAAGCTGCTGTTGGTGGTCGTTATTGCAAGGTTTCGACCACCAACTGTCGGTGAATAAAGGGGGTATACATAAAGTCCTATGCATTATTTAACTAACACTGACAAATTCCATGAGTTTTGGTGTTTTTCGATGTATCACAGGGAGAAGCTCATATTCCATACAAAAGAAGAGCATTTGGAGCTTAAGAGAAATCACGCCAAAAATGCTTGAGATAAGATTTGCAAAATCCAAAACTACAAAGTATCTCAAATACCCTCAAGACCTATGCCATTGCGTAGAGCCCGTCGAGACAATTCCAACGGACATATTATTTGCATTGTTTGGAGCTCCGGAGGAAAAGATATTGAAAATACAAATTTATAGGACACTGCTGACGTCAGCACTGCCCCCTTCGTACCGACGGCAAGCGGCAGACGGCCTGGGCGCGACACGTGGTGGGCCCGGATTGGCGCGCCTGTGCATCCGAGATCGTGATCCGTGGGCAGGGCGGCGCGTCCAATCGCCAGGCGCCACGTGGCGGCCACGGGGCGCGGCGGCGACACGGCTCGGCCAACCCGGAGCCGACACGCGGCGCAGCAGGACTAGCGCGGAGCACCCACCCTGCCTAGGTGGCTAGCTTGCCCATTGGCTAGGGATAGGTGGCGGCCAGGGAGTGGAGGCTCAGCGGTTTTGACCAGTTTTTCTGACCCAGTCACACGCCAACGCCCGGTTCACCCCTCAAATGGCCGGTTCTTGACAGGTTCTTCGCACCTGCACGTGCAGAACTCCTCCACCGACCTTCCTATGGCGGTTACGGGCCCATTTGGAGCCCAAGAGAAGTTTGGTGTTTAGTCCCACCTTGGGAGTGAATGGGAGAACCCCCCTCACCTTCAAGCTATAAATAGATGGGCACTCCCCTCACTCCAACATGTACCTTTCACCACGTGATTCTCTTCTCCCTCTCTAGGAGGCGCCCCACGGGAGATGCCTCCACTCTGAAAATAGTGTTTGGTTAGGAGTTAGAGAAGCGTCTGCTGTATCAGAGTCATTCAGAATCTTCGGTAATGTATTATATTTTGATATCTTCAGCATTACTTTCCGATTATTCACTAGTGCAAGTACTTCATGTTTCTACTTTATGCACTTATATTTGTCTCTGTTAGTAATTTGAGTGGTGTAGTTGCATTTTCCTTTTTGGTCCACCATTTCGAAGCCTGAGTTGTGCTAAACTAGAATTGATTGATCGTTGTTATGCTTGCCGGTACTACAATTCACCCCTAGACTTAGACGCTAGGCTCTGGTTAGCTCTTCACCTCTAGCTAAGGACGAGCTATTGTTGTTCAAGCTTCGCTTGAACACGTTTGTTGTGGCGGAACCGCCGATTTAATTCGGGCTAAGTACACCTGCCACCTCTGGCTCGCAGTGCACTTAGGCTAAATTAAACCCGGTCGTCCGTCGAGAGTCATTCGGCTCCCGATATTACCTTTTTCCCAGATGAACCAACATCATACACAACCGACCCACGAGGGAGCCATAACAGAGACGTCATCACAGGCAGTTGAAATAGCATAGAGATGGACTTGATTACAAACCATAGTTAAATAAGATACATGTCCAACATAAATGTATAGATAGCAAGTTTAAAAAATCTCTCGCAGCGGAAAATAGGTTCAGAAGTCATCCAGTTCACATCAAAAGTTTATGCATTAGAAGTATCAACATCGAGCCCACCGATGTTGTCCTCATGCCACTCATGCGGGTTCATCCCATGTGGGGGCATGCACTGCCTCCAACACAGGTGCAGACGAGGAACTCCATACCTGCTCAAAAGTGGGGGCAAACCCTGAGTACTAATTACTCAGTAGGACTTAATGGAAGGGCTTACGGCTGACGCGAAGCTGCTTACTAGCATGTGGATCCTTAGCCATATATTTTAAATAGTAACGTGAATAACATAACTGAATAAACTTTCATTACATGTATGACCATCAATATAATATTGAACTGCAGTAAAGTAAACAGATCGATACCAAACATGTAATATTCAAAAACCATGAGTCTTAAATAAAGAGAATTCAAGTTTATTACTACATTGAACGTCAATGGTATTGGCATTCCCACACCTGGTGGGCATCAGCGATTCGAATCGATTTTTAATTCCCGGGAACAACTATCATGCCAGGGGTATATGCTTACTAGCCATCGCGTTCCCACATATAGTCCCGATCCCCACCTGTCCTGTCCCAAGATTCAAAGCGCCCCCACCTAACCCCCGGGTTGTGCCCTCTCAGGAGCGTTACCACAGCGCACTGGGTCAGCCCTCCTTCGAGTACAAGCGCCCCCGGGCCCATCGGCCTCCAGCAAGTGGATGGGCAGCACCTCGAAAACTCCGGACAAGCCCAGGTAAGACTTTACCGGTCCCATTTCCCGGTTAAGCACTCTAGCAATGTTATGCCGACCAATAGGCGAACAACGGACGGCCTTATACGACTCGGGCGGAGTCCAGAGTGCGACATCAAGAAAAGTAAGTACTGAAATAAAATCTCCGCCCGGTCTCCATTTGAGCCATGAGCATAATATCCTTTTCTCAAAAACGAGATTTCTGATACTTTGAAAACACCTACGCGACGAGTGACTCCTTTCACTCGTGTCTACCCGAGCCTAGCAGCTCTAAGCAACACGGCCTACGAACTCTAGTATAGGTGCTAGGGCCAGGGTGGCCAAGGAGTCTAATGCAATAGTTTTCAACCAACTCCTAATGCATATGCGTAATCACCACATATATAATTTGTTTTGCTGGGAATAGTATGATCCTGCCTACCTTCCTCACAGGGGTCAGTATCTTCTTCCTGAACGAAGCCGGGGCTCTGCTGCTGATCCTCTAGCTCCTGCTGCAGCTCTTCCTCGGGCTCCTCTGCTATCGGCTGATCCGGCGGGTGTCCTTCGTTCGCGGGGTCTATATGCATGCCATAGGGCAAAAGAAGTATGCATTATTGAAATGCTCGCTTCATGAGGTGGATGCGATGCAAGAAAGCACAAGTAAAGCTTTATATTTTTGAAAATGAACCTACAATGCATTTCAAATCATAATCTAAGATTGACTTACCCTTAGGTCCCAAAATATGACCCAAAGTGGCATTTATTAAATACTCTAGCCACATTTCCTATTTATTCTTATACTAAAAACACATGCAGGGGCAAAATGGTAATTAGACAGTGATCACTTGAGCTACCAAAACTCTCAGAGAGCCTATTTACCCTAAAAACATTGCTGTCCAAGTTTGATAATTTTTGGGTACCATTTAATTTACATTTTCCTTTTATTTAGTTAAACATAGAAAATTTTGCCATTTTCAAATCAGTGACTATCTTAACCATGCATGGCCCAATTTTTCATCAGAGAACCAATACCACTATCTATGACCTAGGAAAAATATTGTAAAATTATTTTGAGCAGATTTTATTTAGAAGACCAAAATAAAGAACTAAAAATGCATAAATGACATCAAAAAGGTGAAACTCTTTTTGAACAGCAAGTGCTAGGGGTACCAAAATTATCTCAGTGTTACCATGTCAAAACAAAGCCTCTCACAAGTTTTCCCCATTTTTGGAAAATCATTATCCTATTTTAGGTATTTTCATAGATTTATCCATGCATGCAAGATCTAGGGGTAAATCTGACTTTTCCTACTCAGACATCATACCCAACAGATAGATCTACACAAGAGGAGTGCAATGCAACTGGATTCATATTTTTCTGATTTTTTGTTGATTTATTATGAATTTCCAAAGTTCCAGCCGAATATTTAAAGAAATAAAGGAAAATCACAGATCCAGGGGTTCAAACAGAATTATCCGTAGACCCCGAGGGCTAGCTCGTAAGATTTCACAGACTCAGTGAGCAGTGCGCGAGGTGAAAACGTGGAAACCGGAAAAACCGAGGGGCTAGATCGCAAGATGGTCGTCTCCCTCCTCCCGTCGTCTTCTTCCTCGCGACGGGAGGAGGAGCTCCGGCGGCGCGCGCCGGAGTCCGCTCTGCGGGGCGCGGCGGCTCGCCGCAGAGGGTCGGGGAGAGAGAGTAGGACGCGGGGGACTCACCCCTCACCTCAATTGCGGCGGGGAGCGGCGGAGAGAGGCCGGCGACGAGGCTCGGGGCGGTGAGGCTTCGGCGTCGAAATGCGCGGCGGAGGAGGTGTAATCGGCGGCTAGGGTTTGGGGCTTCGGTCGAGGGGAGGGAGAGGATGAGCGGCGCGGTGGCGGGGAGACGCGGGGAGTGGCGGAAGCGCGGGCGCAGCTCGAGCCCGAGCTCCCTCTAATGGCGGCGGCGGCGGGACGCTCTGCGCGAACGGGGGAACGAAGGCACGGGGCAGGCGGGAGTGGCGCGAGTGAGGAAACGAGAGCGGGCGCGCTCCTCTTCCAGGCGGCGGGGTCGGGGAGCGCGGCCGGGGCCTCGCCCTGCTCCCTGTACGCCGGCGAGCCGCGTGGCGCTCGCCGGTTCGCGCCGTGGGCGCGGCGCGGATCGACGGGCCCACCGGTCAGTGTTCCCCCCCTTTTTTTTGAAATGTGTTTTCTCCCTCACCGAAAATCGCATTTTTGACCCATTTAACGGCCGAATTTGGAAAAACTCAAAATATATGAAATGTTCAACTTTTTGAGATCTATAACTTTGTCAAAAGGAGCATCTCCAGATTTTGAATGGAAATATGAAATAAAGTCAAATTTGTGTGGTAGGATTTGGTGGGGACAGGAAACTATATTGATTAGAAAAACAAAAAGTCACATTTCCAAGCCCTTTCTCCCAAAGCTCCTTTTTGATAACTTTTTCAAAATTTCATAATCAAAAACTTATTCAATGGGAGCATCCCATGAAAAAGACTCTAGGTTGGAGAAAATTTGAAAACACTAAAAAGGACATATTTGGGTTGGTTTTGTGTGTTGATCAAGACTGACCCAAATCACCATCAAAACACCATTTTCTGATCAGGGTCCAAAAGACAAAGTTGTTTGTAACATCTTTATCTACACTTCTTCTAATATGAGCTTCTCCTATTTCTCAAAGGAAAAAGGGTTTAGGATAGCAACCTTAAAAACAAAAAGGAGAAAACAGAACTTCATAAAAGATACTTCACCCAAATTTGGTCTATGCTCCACATTCATGACTATGAAATGATGCTTATGATAGATGATTAATGCAAAACCATTTAATTAAACCCTTGAGATGCCAGGGGCATCACAACCCACCCCCCTTAAAGAAATCTCGTCCCGAGATTTATCTGTGATGTGGGCGGATGGAGTTAAGAGAGGAAAGGGTGTTGTGTATGATTTAAACGTGATACTAAGAGTCAGGGGGCAGCATCGTACTCATTTGAGGTGGACGGTAGGAAACCCGGGTATTTGGTACGCAAATACTCTTCAGTCTCCCAGGTAGCTTCTTCTTCGGAGTGTTCGCTCCACTGCACTTTATAGAAATTGACAGTGTTGTGCCGAGTTGATCTCTGCTTCTGGTCTAAGATTTTTATAGGTCGAGCTTCATAGGTGAGATCTGGCTCAATTTGAATTTGTGATGTGTCAACCTCTTCTTCTGGCACCCGCAGGCACTTCTTAAGTTGCGATACGTGAAAGACATCGTGTACCGCAGAGAGGTGTGGTGGCAACTCTAGCCGGTAAGCGACTGGTCCACATCTCTCTAAGATCTTAAACGGCCCAATATACCTTGGTGCTAATTTTCCTTTCACACCAAACCTATGCACTCCTTTCATAGGCGACACCCGAAGATACACATGATTTCCCACCTCGAAGAGTAGTGTCCTTCTTCTCTTGTCGGAGTAGCTTTTCTGTCGAGATTGAGCTCTTTTGAGATGGTGGTGTATGAGTCTTACTTGTTCTTCAGCCTTTGTCACTAGATCTGGACCGAATATGACACGCTCTCCAGGTTCTGACCAGTTTAATGGGGTCCTGCATCTTCTACCATAGAGTGCTTCGAAAGGAGCCATCTCTAAGCTCTTCTGATAGCTATTATTATAAGCGAATTCCGCTAAGGGGAGACAGTCGTCCCACTTGGTGGAATAGGTCAGCGCACAAGCTCTTAACATATCTTCTAAGATCTGATTAACTCTTTCTACTTGACCACTGGTTTGAGGGTGGTATGCCGAACTGTGAATTAAGGTGGTCCCCAAGGCTGTATGCAGCTGCTCCCAGAAACGAGAGACAAACTGTGGGCCCCGATCGGAAGTGATGGTCTTCGGGACTCCGTGCAAGGGAAGAATACGAGCCAAATAAATTTCAGCATAGGTCTTGGCAGGGTATACTGTTTTCACTGGGAGGAAATGAGCGGACTTTGTAAATCTATCAATTATCACCCATACTGAGTCATACCCCTTCTGAGTCCTGGGCAACCCTACAATGAAATCCATGTGTATATGCTCCCATTTCCATGATGGTATTTCAAGAGGCTGAAGCATTCCAGCTGGCTTTAAGTGATCAGCTTTTACCCTCTTACACACATCGCACTCAGACACATACTTGGCGATCTCTCGCTTCATTCGAGTCCACCAAAACTTCTGTTTCAGGTCTTGATACATCTTATTACTGCCTGGGTGTATCGTGAACAGAGAAGTATGCGCTTCATCGAGTATTTTCTTTTTTAACTCCACGTCCTTGGGTACTACTAGACGATTCTTGAACCATAGAATGCCTCGGTCATCTAGTGTGAAACATGCCTTCTTCTCTTCACTAATACCCTCACGGATATGTGCCATACCCTTATCCTTCTTCTGTGCTTCAATGATTTGTGCCTTGATAGAGGGTTCAAGGATGAGATTACAAAGTTCCACTCGTTGCCCACAAGGTGTTTCTATCTCATTTATCTCACAACAGATCACTCTTGCAGTAGACCGAGCTTCAATCACATTGCAGTGAGCTTTGCGGCTTAATGCATCCGCTACCACATTGGCCTTGCCTGGGTGATAGTGAACCTCCAGATCATAATCTTTTATCAACTCTAACCATCGCCTCTGCCTCATATTGATTTCAGGTTGTGTGAAGATGTATTTGAGACTCTTATGATCAGTGTAGATATGACACGTGTTGCCCAGCAGATAGTGTCTCCATATTTTGAGTGCATGGACGACTGCTGCTAGCTCAAGGTCATGTGTTGGATAATTCGCCTCATGTTTTCTCAACTGACGAGAGGCGTAAGCAATTGCTCTCCCTTCTTGCATTAAGACACAGCCAAGCCCATTGCCGGAGGCATCACAGTAAACCTCAAATGGCTTAGTGATGTCCGGTTGAGCTAACACGGGTGCTGAAGTTAACATCTTCTTCAGAGTTTGGAAGGCTTCTTCACATTTAGGAGTCCAAATGAACTTTGCATTCTTCTTGGTCAATGATGTCATGGGTTTTGCAATTTTTGAGAAATCCCTAATAAAGCGGCGATAGTAGCCAGCTAGACCAAGAAAACTCCGGATCTCAGTCACGGTCTCAGGTTGCTTCCAGTTTAGTACATCTTCCACCTTGCTAGGGTCGACTGCGACTCCTTTCTCAGACAGTACATGACCCAAGAAACTCACTTCTTTCAACCAGAAAGCACACTTGCTAAACTTGGCATAGAGCTTGTGCTCTCTAAGCCGAGTGAGTACGATCCTTAAGTGCTCACCATGTTCTTTCTCATCTTTGGAGTAGATTAATATATCATCAATGAATACCACCACGAACTTATCAAGTTCATTCATGAACACCGAATTCATCATATACATGAAGAAAGCCGGTGCATTGGTTAGCCCGAAAGACATAACTAAGTACTCATATAACCCGTATCGGGTGGAGAAAGCTGTCTTGGGTATATCTTCTTCTCTAATTTTTAACTGGTAGTAGCCAGACCTTAGGTCGATCTTGGAAAAGACTTTGGCTCCAGCTAACTGATCAAATAGAATATCAATGTGCGGCAATGGGTATTTGTTTTTAACGGTCACCGCATTCAATGGCCGATAATCAACGCACAGCCTCTTCCCACCATGGTCTTTTTTCTCAACAAAGAGAGCTGGACAACCCCAAGGTGACGAACTAGGTCTAATAAACCCTTTGTCCAACTGTTCTTGTAGTTGAATTTTCAACTCCTTCAGGTCATTAGGTGGCATCCTATACGGCCTTTTTGACACAGGTGCCGTGCCTGGGACAAGTTCAATGGCGAACTCTACATCTCGATCTGGGGGTAGTCCGGGAAGTTCCTCCGGAAAGACATCGGGGAATTCACACACTATGGGTATCTTTTTGATTTCTTGCAATTCTGTTGCATTCACTGTGGGGGTCATGTGTTTTTGATCTGGCAAGTGTATTCGCAATACCTTGCCGCTGACACAAGACCTAAGCTGCACTGTCCTGCTGCCAATATCCAGGATCGCATTATTTTCTGTCATCCAATTCATTCCTAAGATAATATCAATCCCCTGGTGTGGCAGCACCACGGGGTTGATGATAAAATCTTCCCCCCCTATACTCAGCCTTAGCCTTTTCACTATCAAATTGGTGTTAACCGGGTTTCCAGGTGCGGAGATGTGATACTTCTCCTTTATGCATGAAGTCTTCACCCCATGCTTAGATGTATATGACTGACTAATGAAAGTATGAGTAGCCCCTGAATCAAATAACACAACGGTCGACTGACCATTGACCATGAACGTACCAGCGAGAACGGGCTCTCCTGCAGGGATCTGCTCCATGTGCACATAGTGCACGTGACCTGTCTTGGGTGCGGGCCCCTTCGGCTTGCCCCGCTGGTTGCCACTCGCGGGGTTGGGACCTTGGGTTCCGCGAGGTGCCCTGCAGTCTCTGCTGAAGTGGCCGATCTTGCCGCAGTTGAAGCAGGGAGCACCGGACCCCGGGGTGATGGGAGCACGGGGAGCCGGCAACAGAGCGGGTGCTCGATATGCGGGGTATTGCTGCGGCGGTGGCGCCCTGTGGATCCACCCTGGTTGGTTGGGTCGGACCACATAGCGAGGCAGCTGGAAGCGTTGCTGTTGGGGCCTGAATGTAGTCTTCTGCCTCTGTGAAGAGCCAGACGTTGATGTGATGGCCAGCCTCTTGCGCTTCTGGTCCTCGTTAGCGGCACGAAGACGATTCTCCATGTTGAGAGCAGTATCTACCAGCTCAGTGAAGCTCTGGTAGCGCCGTGCCAGATGAGTCTGGAGAGTAGGGTCAAGGCCCTCTAGGAGCCTCTCGGCCCGTTCCGGTTCGGTGGCGACATCCCTTGGGGCGTACTGTGACAGGTGGATGAAAGCCTGTACATACTGCATGACAGTCTTGTTGCCCTGCCTGAGGTCTCGGAATTCACGTCGCTTTTGCTCCATCAAACTCGCCGGGATATAGTGGGCCCGGAAAGCCTGACGGAACTCCTCCCAGGTGGGCTCGTGGCCCTCCTCCTGCGTGGCGAGGAAGGTGGCATACCATGCTCCCGCAGGTCCATGAAGAAGCTGGGCAGCAAACCGAGCCTTCTCCTGCTCAGTGATCCCTGGCAGAAGGGTGAACTTAGACTGGATGGTACGCAACCAGTCGTCTGCCGCCAGTGGCTCAGGACAGTTTGTGAAGACTGGAGGTCGCAGCCCTTCGAAGTCCTGATAGGTAATGCCCCGTGGCCGGTGTTCTCGCGGCTGTTGCTGGCCACGGGCTTGGCGATCTTCTGCCAATAGGCGAATCAGTTCCGCCTGCTGCACGACCAAGGTGGCTAGCTCTGGCGGGGGCGGAGCGCCGTTGACCTGCTGGTCCGGCGTTGGGACTCCGTTGCGTGTGTTCACCATCTGCAAGAATAAGGCCAACTCGGTCTTAGTCCAACACTTTAGTGTCACTAGATGCGCCAATTAAAACTACAACATTCCGGTAGCGTAGTAAATACATGCATGCATGTGTTACTGATTCTGATAATTGCAGTAATAGGTTAACCAAACTCCCACTATGGCCGTGAGGATGCAACCCTTCCGGTTCTGCTGCATTTTCAGATTTCTGGTACTGCAAAACTAGTCCGTAACTCCGAAACCGAGCGCAATTAGGGAATGCTCTAATTGGCAAACTTGTGCACCAGGGAGTTTGCTATCACTTTGGTATTCGACTTTAGTTCAAATTCCCCACGGATTTGGAGATAAAATGGATGTTCGCTGCAGCTGTACGAAAATTCCAGAATTTCACGCGGCAGCTCAAAGGTGATACGATTTCGCAATCGTCCCTCCATCCAACCTCACACTTCTCGGACCATATAAGAAGGTTCAAATGCAACAAGAATGTTCGAAGTACCATACATGGTCTATCCATTACATGGAGGGATGGTTTGCATGTGGCCCAACCATCGAAAGATGCAACATACTAGGTCCATTTAATACATCAACGGCGTGCACAAATGAGCTCTCACCTCACCAAAGTTTAGTACAGCCGTGGACAAGCACGGAGCGTGGCAAAACAAATACCGCTATCAACGTGCTTCATACATACTCCCACTAGACCTCTCATAAGGTTACAACATTCCGCTAAGTAGCGGACCGTCCCGAGGCCACAGAACTCTCACCCTCCTCCATCTCCCTTTCTTCGGGTTCGGAGGATTCCTGGTGCTCCTCATACTCCTCGAGGCGTCGTTGCAGCTCGGTCACCTGCGCCTCCAGCTCCTCTATGCGGGTACGTGCCTCCCGGTTCCTGTGGAAGTAGGAACGGCTCCTATTCTCTGCACGCTCGTACAGCTTGTGGACCTCACTAGCAAATCCCATACATGCCGCATAGGGTCGAGTGTCGCTTCGCGCCAGGAGCATGTTATGGCGACGGAACCACTCGTCATCCATCTCGTGAGTAGGGGTGGGGAGGAATCGCAAGCACGAAAGGCCCGCCTCCTCCTCGGAGCTCAGGAAGGTGATGGCCTTCACGACTGCCTTCTTGTAGGCCTCCTCATTGTTATTCCCGTAGACCATGATGGAGTGCGGGTTTGCGGAGTTCGGATGTGGAATAACCACCCGAGCCCAGCAACTCCCTTCTTCGGGCATGGTCTGCGTCGTGTAGAAAGGGCATGGGCGACGTCCCATCTCTCGGAGGGCTCTACACAGGATCCGAGAGAGTGTGCAGTCCTCCCGGCAACGAGTGTGGAGCAGGCTGTCCTCTATCACGGGAGGGGTGTGGGTCATCGGTGGGAGCGGGCGCCCCCTACCCCCAGCGGCCTTACGCGCAGTCTGCTTGGTTCGGGCCATCTGTTTGACAACGAGGGGGTTTTCGTCAGTGGAGGAGAGTGATTTCATACTACAACTTTACTTTAGCGAGGGCAAGGAAGTAAAAGAGTTTCCGTTTAACAACAACCCAAGACAAAGGAATCAAATATGATGTATGATTTCGCGTTTACCGTCTCACATCGCACACACACTATGTGTATATATAAATACTATCGATTATTCGGTGACATATATGCACGTCTCTCCCTAATGCAACTAGCCGTCCTCTATTCGTTCTTAATTTCGCACGTGGTTAGGGTACCTGCAGAAAAATGCATGCTCACATCATTACCACTCTAGACCTAGAAGTGGCATCCACGCTATTCGCGCCGCGTGGACAACGCATTTGTACGGTCCTCTGCTAGACCAGGCTGGTACCCACGCAAGCAAATTGAATCTTGCCGCGTCATAACAGAAGAATGGTCACAAACACCCATATGGTGACCACCCCCCTTAAATTTCTATCCTACCAGCATGAATGCAGGGTTCACAACAATCCGCAAATCCCAATAGCGCTCCACCAGTACTGGGGATGGCTATGGCCGAAGTGTTGCTTCCCAAAGCGCCGAATATGCATATGACTTCTATCTAGGTCAGAATGTTAGCGATGTCACCTGGTAATACACTAACATCCTTAATATGGGCATATCGGTACTCTCATTTTGCAAATACTTCGAAAAGGGTTTTCGAAATTAAGTTTGAAAATCAAAGCTGTATGACATGTCTGTTATCTGTGTATGATCGGCTCTGATACCAGCTGTGGCGGAACCGCCGATTTAATTCGGGCTAAGTACACCTGCCACCTCTGGCTCGCAGTGCACTTAGGCTAAATTAAACCCGGTCGTCCGTCGAGAGTCATTCGGCTCCCGATATTACCTTTTTCCCAGATGAACCAACATCATACACAACCGACCCACGAGGGAGCCATAACAGAGACGTCATCACAGGCAGTTGAAATAGCATAGAGATGGACTTGATTACAAACCATAGTTAAATAAGATACATGTCCAACATAAATGTATAGATAGCAAGTTTAAAAAATCTCTCGCAGCGGAAAATAGGTTCAGAAGTCATCCAGTTCACATCAAAAGTTTATGCATTAGAAGTATCAACATCGAGCCCACCGATGTTGTCCTCATGCCACTCATGCGGGTTCATCCCATGTGGGGGCATGCACTGCCTCCAACACAGGTGCAGACGAGGAACTCCATACCTGCTCAAAAGTGGGGGCAAACCCTGAGTACTAATTACTCAGTAGGACTTAATGGAAGGGCTTACGGCTGACGCGAAGCTGCTTACTAGCATGTGGATCCTTAGCCATATATTTTAAATAGTAACGTGAATAACATAACTGAATAAACTTTCATTACATGTATGACCATCAATATAATATTGAACTGCAGTAAAGTAAACAGATCGATACCAAACATGTAATATTCAAAAACCATGAGTCTTAAATAAAGAGAATTCAAGTTTATTACTACATTGAACGTCAATGGTATTGGCATTCCCACACCTGGTGGGCATCAGCGATTCGAATCGATTTTTAATTCCCGGGAACAACTATCATGCCAGGGGTATATGCTTACTAGCCATCGCGTTCCCACATATAGTCCCGATCCCCACCTGTCCTGTCCCAAGATTCAAAGCGCCCCCACCTAACCCCCGGGTTGTGCCCTCTCAGGAGCGTTACCACAGCGCACTGGGTCAGCCCTCCTTCGAGTACAAGCGCCCCCGGGCCCATCGGCCTCCAGCAAGTGGATGGGCAGCACCTCGAAAACTCCGGACAAGCCCAGGTAAGACTTTACCGGTCCCATTTCCCGGTTAAGCACTCTAGCAATGTTATGCCGACCAATAGGCGAACAACGGACGGCCTTATACGACTCGGGCGGAGTCCAGAGTGCGACATCAAGAAAAGTAAGTACTGAAATAAAATCTCCGCCCGGTCTCCATTTGAGCCATGAGCATAATATCCTTTTCTCAAAAACGAGATTTCTGATACTTTGAAAACACCTACGCGACGAGTGACTCCTTTCACTCGTGTCTACCCGAGCCTAGCAGCTCTAAGCAACACGGCCTACGAACTCTAGTATAGGTGCTAGGGCCAGGGTGGCCAAGGAGTCTAATGCAATAGTTTTCAACCAACTCCTAATGCATATGCGTAATCACCACATATATAATTTGTTTTGCTGGGAATAGTATGATCCTGCCTACCTTCCTCACAGGGGTCAGTATCTTCTTCCTGAACGAAGCCGGGGCTCTGCTGCTGATCCTCTAGCTCCTGCTGCAGCTCTTCCTCGGGCTCCTCTGCTATCGGCTGATCCGGCGGGTGTCCTTCGTTCGCGGGGTCTATATGCATGCCATAGGGCAAAAGAAGTATGCATTATTGAAATGCTCGCTTCATGAGGTGGATGCGATGCAAGAAAGCACAAGTAAAGCTTTATATTTTTGAAAATGAACCTACAATGCATTTCAAATCATAATCTAAGATTGACTTACCCTTAGGTCCCAAAATATGACCCAAAGTGGCATTTATTAAATACTCTAGCCACATTTCCTATTTATTCTTATACTAAAAACACATGCAGGGGCAAAATGGTAATTAGACAGTGATCACTTGAGCTACCAAAACTCTCAGAGAGCCTATTTACCCTAAAAACATTGCTGTCCAAGTTTGATAATTTTTGGGTACCATTTAATTTACATTTTCCTTTTATTTAGTTAAACATAGAAAATTTTGCCATTTTCAAATCAGTGACTATCTTAACCATGCATGGCCCAATTTTTCATCAGAGAACCAATACCACTATCTATGACCTAGGAAAAATATTGTAAAATTATTTTGAGCAGATTTTATTTAGAAGACCAAAATAAAGAACTAAAAATGCATAAATGACATCAAAAAGGTGAAACTCTTTTTGAACAGCAAGTGCTAGGGGTACCAAAATTATCTCAGTGTTACCATGTCAAAACAAAGCCTCTCACAAGTTTTCCCCATTTTTGGAAAATCATTATCCTATTTTAGGTATTTTCATAGATTTATCCATGCATGCAAGATCTAGGGGTAAATCTGACTTTTCCTACTCAGACATCATACCCAACAGATAGATCTACACAAGAGGAGTGCAATGCAACTGGATTCATATTTTTCTGATTTTTTGTTGATTTATTATGAATTTCCAAAGTTCCAGCCGAATATTTAAAGAAATAAAGGAAAATCACAGATCCAGGGGTTCAAACAGAATTATCCGTAGACCCCGAGGGCTAGCTCGTAAGATTTCACAGACTCAGTGAGCAGTGCGCGAGGTGAAAACGTGGAAACCGGAAAAACCGAGGGGCTAGATCGCAAGATGGTCGTCTCCCTCCTCCCGTCGTCTTCTTCCTCGCGACGGGAGGAGGAGCTCCGGCGGCGCGCGCCGGAGTCCGCTCTGCGGGGCGCGGCGGCTCGCCGCAGAGGGTCGGGGAGAGAGAGTAGGACGCGGGGGACTCACCCCTCACCTCAATTGCGGCGGGGAGCGGCGGAGAGAGGCCGGCGACGAGGCTCGGGGCGGTGAGGCTTCGGCGTCGAAATGCGCGGCGGAGGAGGTGTAATCGGCGGCTAGGGTTTGGGGCTTCGGTCGAGGGGAGGGAGAGGATGAGCGGCGCGGTGGCGGGGAGACGCGGGGAGTGGCGGAAGCGCGGGCGCAGCTCGAGCCCGAGCTCCCTCTAATGGCGGCGGCGGCGGGACGCTCTGCGCGAACGGGGGAACGAAGGCACGGGGCAGGCGGGAGTGGCGCGAGTGAGGAAACGAGAGCGGGCGCGCTCCTCTTCCAGGCGGCGGGGTCGGGGAGCGCGGCCGGGGCCTCGCCCTGCTCCCTGTACGCCGGCGAGCCGCGTGGCGCTCGCCGGTTCGCGCCGTGGGCGCGGCGCGGATCGACGGGCCCACCGGTCAGTGTTCCCCCCCTTTTTTTTGAAATGTGTTTTCTCCCTCACCGAAAATCGCATTTTTGACCCATTTAACGGCCGAATTTGGAAAAACTCAAAATATATGAAATGTTCAACTTTTTGAGATCTATAACTTTGTCAAAAGGAGCATCTCCAGATTTTGAATGGAAATATGAAATAAAGTCAAATTTGTGTGGTAGGATTTGGTGGGGACAGGAAACTATATTGATTAGAAAAACAAAAAGTCACATTTCCAAGCCCTTTCTCCCAAAGCTCCTTTTTGATAACTTTTTCAAAATTTCATAATCAAAAACTTATTCAATGGGAGCATCCCATGAAAAAGACTCTAGGTTGGAGAAAATTTGAAAACACTAAAAAGGACATATTTGGGTTGGTTTTGTGTGTTGATCAAGACTGACCCAAATCACCATCAAAACACCATTTTCTGATCAGGGTCCAAAAGACAAAGTTGTTTGTAACATCTTTATCTACACTTCTTCTAATATGAGCTTCTCCTATTTCTCAAAGGAAAAAGGGTTTAGGATAGCAACCTTAAAAACAAAAAGGAGAAAACAGAACTTCATAAAAGATACTTCACCCAAATTTGGTCTATGCTCCACATTCATGACTATGAAATGATGCTTATGATAGATGATTAATGCAAAACCATTTAATTAAACCCTTGAGATGCCAGGGGCATCACATTTGTAGCGTGACATCCTGCCCACGCAGATTTGCTTGGTAGCCCCACTCGGTGACAGCGTGTGGTGTGCCTGTGTAGTCCAGGCCCGTTCGTTCGGTAGGCCCGTAGGTGATAGCCGGGTCTCCTTCGGTGGTCTACTATCTACCCCTTGCCCCCTCAAGGCGCCGAAATTTCGCTCGACGCAAGTTCATAAGTCCGTTGAGTTCCTTTTGACCCTTAGCACAGATAGCTCTTGTATGCTAGCAGAGATAGAAGACCGAGACACAGTCCCTATCTCATTGTCCTCCTAGCTTTACGTGTTTTCTGCCAACGGTGCTTGGCCTGTATCCCTTGGTGTCTGGTGTCAACCTTTCCTAGCTATCGGTTGACGTGAAAGAGTAGTAACAACTGGATGAATGATAGTTTAATATCTCTATCTTCAATGCTTCCTTGTGGATAAATACGATACCTTGGAATACTCCCGGATGAAACGCTACAGCGGTCCTCGTGCGCTTGTGGATTAAAATCCGATAGGCTAAGAACCTCCAACAAGCTTTTCTGGCGCCGTTGCCGGGGAAGCGCCGAGTTAGAGTGTTACTCTGTTGTTCATCCTTTTGTTCTTGCTCTTTCTTTTATTTGAAAATCCAAAAAAAATCGAAAAATAGAAAACCTGCTCTTTGATTTTTGCTCTATCCGTTGAGTAAACCTTGATCATGCTTGTTCATGCTACAAAGTTTTACGTAAAAGCATAGCTTGGGCCATGTGCGTGCCCAGGAGGCTAATTTTCAAATTAAGCGTGGTGCTTGGGTTGAATTAGCCTCTTTTTATCAAACGATGTGTCGGGATAAATGAGCTATGTGTAGACTTTGGTAGTGATGTTCCGTTGCTAGTTCATGAGCCACGATTCTTGAACTAGCTGGATCTCTCAAGTTTCTCGGAGACACAAAATCCCGGTGATGTTTTAAAAATAAACCCGTTTCTTTTAGACCGTGGATTTGAGTAAAGTTGCAGAGATAGAAGTCATGGTTTAGCAACAGGCTTTGTGCTATGTTTTTATTGAAATATTTTGCTAGCACTATGTGAACAACGGGCCCAGTTGTTAATACTCTTCAAACATTATGGACCCTTGCATATGTTGTACACTAACCTATTGCAGGAGGCATTCATTCCCCACATGAGAGGAGAGGCCCCATGGCCTAACATTCTCGTGCTCAACCTCTTGCCCTTTTTGGGAAATGATAGCATCATGTTAAGGTACACATGAAATTCTATAACACATTATGCTATCATCCATGCTTGAATTTGCACAGCTAGTAGGCCACTGGTCTACTGCCCCACGGGAGGATCGTGTACCCATGGCGTTGTGGTGTAGATCCCAAATTCGGCCAGCATAGACAGCTCGAATCGCAGGCAGAGCCCCGTCTTAAGCACCACAAAGGCAAACACAAATCAATACCTACGAGCATGGTGAGAACGTTGAAGTCATGATGTGCAGTCGATGGCTGTGTGGTACAAAGGCAGACAACTGACTGGTGGCACATGTCATACCCGACATGTATCAAGCCCAATAAGAGCATGATAGGGAGCAAGTTTGGGATCAGCATCCAATGCAGAAACCAAACTTGGGGGAGAAAATTATCTGGCATTTGACAAGCTTCAAGAGAAACAACACAAATTTTCAAGGCAACGAAGCAGCACTTAATGAAAGTCCGCTACATTAACATTCCATTGACCAACCATGAAGCGAGAACCCGAATGTATCTACTGTCTGCTGAGATGGATTCTTCAGCATCGATACCTCCAGCGTCAATGAAGGTAACCCTTCTAACAGCTATTTTTCGACATTCTCTTTTTAGAGGTTGTTTCAAAATGCCTGTTAGTGATAGCTCTTGGAACAAAACTTTCATCGTAGTAGGATCTTCTAGTAGTGCTATCATGATAGCACTTGAAACCAAACTTTCATCGTGCTAAGATCCTGCGGTCATAAGATCTTCCAATAGTGCTATCATAGGTTAGCTTATCCTGATCAGCTAAGCTAGCCCTCTACTTTGCCCAACCAAGATGAAATCTTGTTAGCTCCACAAAGGCCATGTCGAACCCTAACATGCAGGGAAAGGTAGAAGGAGGTTTCCGGCGACCATAATGGAGGATCGAAAATGCCATCATGTAATCCACTCTCGATTCTGAGTATCTCTTCGCACCATGATTGGACAACGTCTTCCATTGTAATCAACAAGAAGATCGAAGCGGAACATGAAAGCTTCAAACAAAGGAGTTGTTTCAACACACCACAAGAATCAAGCTTGGGGGAGGATATGCCAAGAGGCACCCATCCTCTGACCCAACTCCTGAAAGGAAGGACCTCGATATTCAACCTACGACAATGGTTGAGTGCTGCAAGACATTGACCATGCTCTGCATTACTTGGGAAACGAGCATAAAGGCCATAAACGTCCCACATCTCGAGAGTTCGTCTCCAGTACTACAAGACTAGATGTCTCTACAGAATGAAATTGAAAATGGCATAAGATATATGCAGAGACATCACCCAAGTATGGAGGAACGCTACGAGTAAGCATTCCTTAATTCCCTTCCCCTGGCCAGACATTCAACAAGATTTACCAGAGGTCAGGTTGATCTACTCTACTCATGCTCAACACGCCAATGAGCCACCTGACATCACAAGCATGGCGCAACATGAGTCAACACGCCAATCACAAAGATGGCAAACAACCATCTCCCGAAGATTGGTGGCAAACTGCCAAGGATGCAAATGTGTCAACTCCAACAAACATCCACCTCTACCATTCCACTCAGTTTGTCTGGGAATAAACAGCTGGCCGTGACCGAAATTGTGTCACTTTGGAAGAATGTCAGGCTTAAGGCAAAATATGATGTTGGAGCGGGAGATCCAACAAGAGACATTCATCCACGGGAGTAGTATGATCAGATCAGATGTGTCTAATCAGAGCTCCCTACACTTTGCAAACGGTCCAAAACAGCAGCACGAGAGAAACAACTGCTCATCAAATAGTCATTTCTAGAAATAGAGGAGGCAGAAAAAGAGTAGAGAGAGAAGCGAATTCGCCTAATATAGGTGAGCAACACAAGCAGCATCGAAGTCACCCAGGGAATAAGCAAGCTTGCGGGAGGCAATGCCAGGTAATATCGAAGCTTAGTTTCTTGGCAATCACTTGCAAGAACTAAGCTTGGGGGAAGATCACCAGGTGAGCACCCTGAATGCTCTGTATCAATTTGATATCTTAAATCCTGAAAATTGCCATGACACCAAAAACATTTACTTTCTGTTACCCTAAATAAAAAAAGTTATAAAAATTTGCATAATTCAAAAATAACAAAAAGATTTGCTTTTACCATGAATAAACTAACTCCTAGCTATAATGCTAGAACTTTGTTTATACCCTTGCTTAAAGGAAATGATGAATAGTTGCTCTGTTAATTTCTTGTAAGTATTTCGTTTACAACTTGATACTCTCCTGAAAATTTAAACTTATTGGCATTTGTCGTGATCCTACCTTTATTCTTTAACCTTGTGGGAGCAAGTGCTTTAAAAACAAAGTCTAAGTTGTTGTAAGATGTGATATAATCAAAGCATGAGTTTAACCCATCTTGATCCTAGTAAGATGAATTCTCAGAGTTTTCTTTTTGAAAATTAAAATGTGAAAGTTCCTCAGTGGTTTGAAATACCTCTCTAGAGCCAAATGCTTTACATGATGAAACCTCTACATATGCTACCTAATGTTATGTTGAGTTTTGTCAAATTTTGTGTTCTCATGAAGTAGTGACACTTCAAGTCCCGATCAGAATCCCTCACATCCACCTCCATTTGATAGCCTTTCTTCGTCTGATCATGCTTAAATCTACACTGGATTCAAGCATCCACTTACGCTAGATATTTCTCCACTGTATCCATCATCCGCTTACCCATCCGCAAATATGGTCTCCAAATAAATACTCTAGTTATGTTCCAACAATATCCACAAAGTTGACATGCAAGAAAGAGACAGGGAGCTATCGACCAAAAAAAAAGAAAGACATAAAAAAAAGAAAAAAATAGGAAAAGAAAGAAAAAGAAAAAAAAAAATGATAACTCCATGTAGTCAAAAGCTTCAAAGTCTAGAGGGGATTCATCAAACAAGGAGTTGATCATCCATAGACCATATCCATCCACAAAACAAGTCCATTCTACTTTGATCGGGATGAGAGGCATCAAACTTCACTAGGACCAATCTTTGACTTAGCAATATACATGACATAGGTAAGCTAACTTTATCCCTACCTTGAGCTCCACATAAGCTTTTAGTTGATAGGGAAAAGTTTGGCCAAAGGCCTGGTGAGGAAATATACAACCACTTGAGTGATCAAGGGTACCATTTGAGGAACTTAATGCTTTCATTTCAAAAAAATTTTCAAAACCCTCCGAGCATGAAACCTGAAAAGTGATAGAGTTCGGTGACACTCTACTGAGGTTGTTCCATCTCCCAATCGCCATAGACAAGGTAAGAGAAGCCAGAAGCCCCACAGGTATGGATAAAAAGGGTGGGGTACACTTATGCCAGTTTGTTTAAACATAAAGGTAGAATGTTGGGTTGTGCACTTAACACTTGCAGGACATTGACATTGATGCAACTCCTGGTCCGCCGAACCCAAGTCTTAGCTTTGCTCGAGGACGAGCAAAAGTTCAAGCTTGGGGGTGTGTTGGTGGTCGTTATTGCAAGGTTTCGACCACCAACTGTCGGTGAATAAAGGGGGTATACATAAAGTCCTATGCATTATTTAATTAACACTGGCGAATTCCATGAGTTTTGGTGGTTTTCGATGTATCACAGGGAGAAGCTCATATTCCATACAAAAGAAGAGCATTTGGAGCTTAAGAGAAATCACGCCAAAAAGGCTTGAGATAAGATTTGCAAAATCCACAACTACAAAGTATCTCAAATACCCTCAAGACCTATGCCATTGCGTAGAGCTCGTCGAGACACTTCCAATGGACATATTATTTGCATTCTTTGGAGCTCCGGAGGAAAAGATATTGAAAATACAAATTTATAGGACACTACTGACGTCAGCACTGCCCCCTCCGTACCGACCGCAAGCGGGAGATGGCCTGGGCGTGACACGTGGCGGGCTCGGATTGGCGCGCCTGTCCAGCCGCGGATCATGATCCGTGGGCAGGGCGGCGTGTCCAATCGCCAGGCGCGCGCGTCGCGGCGGCGACGCGGCTCGGCCAACTCGGAGCCAACACGCGGCGCAGCAGGTGTGGCGTGGAGCGCTCGCCCTGCGTAGGCGGCTGGCTCGCCCATTGGCTGGGGACAGGTGGCAGCCAGGGAGTGGAGGCTCAGCGGTTTTGACCGGTTTTTCTGACCCAGTCACACTCCAACGCCCGGTTCACCCCTCGAATGGCTGGTACTTGACCTGTTCTTCGCACCTGCACGTGAACAACTCCTCCACCGACCTTCCTATGACGGTTACGGGCCCATTTGCAGCCCAAGAGCAGTTTGGTGTTTAGTCCCACCTTGGGAGTGAATGGGAGAACCCCCTCACCTTCAAGCTATAAATAGATGGGCACTCCCCTCACACCAACAAGTACCTTTCACCATGTGATTCTCTTCTCCCTCTCTAGGAGGCGCCCCACGGGAGGTGCCTCCACTCTGAAAATAGTGTTTGGTTAGGAGTTAGAGAAGTGTCTGCTGTATCGGAGTCATTCCGAATCTTCGGTAATGTATTCTATTTTGATATCTTCAGCATTACTTTCCGATTATTCACTAGTGCAAGTACTTCATGTTTCTCCTTTATGCACTTATCTTTGTCTCTGTTAGTAATTCGAGTGGTGTAGTTGCATTTTCCTTTTTGGTCCACCATTTCGAAGCCTGAGTTGTGCTAAACTAGAATTGATTGATCGTTGTTATGCTTGCCGGTGCTACAATTCACCCCTAGACTTAGACGCTAGGCTCTTGTTAGCTCTTCACCTCTAGCTAAGGACGAGCTATTGTTGTTCAAGCTTCGCTTGAACACGTTTGTAGCGTGCCATCCTGCCCATGCAGATTTGCTTGGTATCCCCACTCGGTGACAGCGTGTGGTGTTCCTGTGTAGTCCAGGCCCGTTCGTTCGGTAGGCCCGTAGGTGATAGCCGGGTCTCCTTCGGTGGTCTACTATCTACCCCTTGACCCCTCGAGGCGCCGAAATTTCGCTCGACGAAGTTCATAACTCTATGGAGGTCCTTTTGACCCTTTGCATAGATAGCTCTTGTATGCTAGCAGAGATAGAAGACCGAAACACAGTCCCTATCTCATTGTCCTCCTAGCTTTACCTGTTTTCTGCCAACGGTGCTTGGCCTGTATCCCTTGGTGTCTGGTGTCAACCTTTCCTAGCTATCGGTTGATGTGAAAGAGTTGTAACAACTGGATGAATGATAGTTTAATATCTCTATCTCAATGCTTCCCTGTGGATAAATACGATACCTTGGAATACTCCCGGGTGAAAGGCTACAACGGTCCCCTTGTGCTTGCGGAGTAAAATCCGGTAGGCTAAGAACCGCCAACAGCTGCGTCACTACTTCGAGGAGCATAAAGTTGTGGTCGTCACCGAATTCCCAATCGGTGATATACTCCACAACAGAGAGGCCACAGGGAGGATAGCGAAGTGGGCATGCGAGTTGGGGGCGCACGATATCGATTTCCGCCCACATACAACAATCAAGACACAAGCTTCCATAGATTTTGTCTTAGAGTAGACTGAAAATCAAGTTCCAGAAAATCCAGAGCCTATAGAAATCTAGAAGATGTACTTTGATGGATCTCTGAAGCTTGAAGGAGCGGGCGCAGGGGTTGTTCTGACCCACCTAGAGGCAAAAAGGTCAAGTACGTGCTATAGATTCTTTTTCTAGTATCAACAATGCGACAGAATATGAAGCTCTGCTGCACGAGTTGCAGATAGCTATTTCACTTGGGATTAAGCGATTGATGGCTTATGGGGAATCCCTAGTCGTAGTCAGCCGAGTCAACAAAGACTGGGATTGTTCCACAGAGGCAATGGACAAATATTGTGCAGAGGTTCGTAAGCTGGAAGACAAATTTTAGGGGATCGAATTTCACCATGTGGATCACGATCGTAACTCAGATGCTGATCTCTTGTCAAAACTTCTTTCATCCTGAGCCAAAATACCCTGGGGCATCTTTGTTCTAGAGTTATCTCATCCTTCTATTCCACAAGATAAGGAAGATGCATCCCCAGAGTAGTGCATCCTGAGCCTTGAAGAGGCTCCGACTGACTTGAGGGTCCCAATAATCAAATATATCAAAGATGGAGACGAGCCAGAGGACACAGCAGTGGCTGAACGACTAGTCCGGTGTGTGGCCAGCTACATATTGATCGATGACGAATCTGTATAAGCACAACATAGCCGGTGTCCTTCTGAAGTGCATCGATACATCTCGCGGCAAAAGTCTGTTGTTGGAAATCCATGCTGGGCAATGCGGCAATCACGCTGCATCAAGAACATTGGTCGGGAAGGCTTTCAAAGCTGGATTCTATTGGCCAACAGCGAAGCAAGATGCAGTGGACCTGGTCAGGCATTGTGCAGCGTGTCACTTCCTTGCTAAGCAGCATCATCTCCCGGCTCAACAATTGCAGGATCTCCCTGTTTCCTGGCCTTTTGCATGTTGGGGGCTAGATATCATCGGCCCATTCAAGAAAGCCCAAGAAGGATACACCCATGTCTTGGTGGCCATCGACAAGTTCAAAAGTGGATTGAGTACAAGTCAATCATTTCGTTGACAGCTACTAAGGCGGCTGAATTCATTCAGGAGATCATATTTCGATTCGGGATCCCCAATACTATCATCACCGATCTAGGCTGCAACTTCACAGGCACAGATTTCTTTGACTTCTGCTAAGACAAGTCTATCCTGGTCAAGTATGTCTCAGTAGCAAATCCATGAGCTAATGGTCAAGTTGAGCGGGCTAACGGCATGATCCTCGATGCATTAAAGAAGAAGATTTTTGACAAAAACAAAATGTTTGCTAGGCAAATGGATCAGAGAACTCCCATACATCGTCTGGAGCCTTAGAACTCAACCTAATTGGGCACTTAATGGCAACACACCATCTTTTATGGTTTATGGATTAGAAGCAAGGCTACCTGCTGATGTCGCATTTGGAGCACATCGACTCATGTTTAAAGATATAGCTAAGGCAGAAGAGACTCAACTTGAAGAAGTTTGCGCACTGGAGGAAGAACGCCTCAACATAGTTATTCAGTCAGCTCGCTATCAACAAACTCTGTGGCGGTATCACAAACACAACATGCGCCCGAGGGCATTTTCAATCGGCGAACTGGTTCTTCAATGGGTCCTCACAAGGGAAGGGCATCATAAGCTGTCCCCCCTCCCATGGGAAGGCCCGTGTATTGTCATAAAAGTCACTCGCCCAGGATCATATCGGATGTCGCAAATGGATGGGACTCCCATCAGGAATTCATAGAACATAGAGCACTTTCACAAATACTACGCATAAATCATCGTGTCGTCAAAGCAATGTGCCTCGGTTCGCACTCATGGTTGATGTAATAACAGTTGCGACCTCAAAGCAACTTGTCCTCAAATTGTATCCTTGCTCGTGGTACTCGATGAATAAAGAATGCATGACCTCTGTGCAATAACTTCAGTAGTCATATTTTCACGTTGCATCTCGTGCAGATTCTCTTGTACTCGTGCTGATCAGCCTAGGTCGTAATCTGACCTATCGCTGGTGTTACAAGCTCCCGCTTAATCATAAAGGGTAACCTCTAAACCCTCCTTCATGGGGCAATTAGCCTAGGTCGTAATTCAACCTATCGCTGGTGTTACATGCTCTCACGTAATCTCAAAGGTTAACCCCTAAACCCTCCTTCACGGGGCAATCAGCCTAGGTTGTAATCTGACCTATCGTTGGTGTTACATGCTCTCAGCTTAATCTCAAAGGGTAACCTCTAAAACCTCTTCACCGAGCAATCGGTTTAGGTCGTAATCCGACATAAAACCGGTGTTACATGCTCTCGCTTAATCTCAAAGGGTGACTTCTAACCCCCTCTCGCGCGGTAATTGATTTAATCGGTAGTTTGACTCATCGGTGGTATTACATGCTTCGATTTAGTCGACAACCAGATGAACTCAAATTCCTCACTTTAGGGCAACCGGTTTAAGTAGTCAGCAAGACTATAACCAGTGTTACATGCTCATGCTTACTCAGTAACAGGGAATTCAGATGAGAGTTTTTTTCATTATTCATTTGGCAAGGCTTCATTACAAAGGACTCACATCTAACATTACAAGAAGAGCTTGGTCGCGTGCATCTGGCATTACAACAAGAAGTCAAAAAGATAACCACCCCTCTGCACTCACCGAATATAGGTGATACAGAACAGGCGTAGAATGGCAGGGACAGATGTACCTCCTAGGTGTAGGACCGAGACGTGCGACTAGAGGGGGTGAATAGGAGCACTTTACAACTCAAATTCACAACTCCCGAAAACTGTTGCTTAAAAGAAGAACTAGACACCATCCACTGAATAGATACGTGTCTAGCAGCGCAAACGTGCCATCCACTAAGAGGATATGCACCAAGCGGGAAAAACCGCGAGCCAACTCAACATGGGCACCGAGGCAACGAATCTTGCAAAAACCGCCACACGACACTCACCGCACCAAAGTGCATCTCACTGACTCACAGTAAGCAAAGAGAATAGTCTGGAAGTGGGGAAAGCAAAAATCCGAAGAAAAAACACAGCGGAAGAAGCAAACAGCGAAACACAGCTGCAACCAAGGCAGAGCCAGACTGTCCGGTAGCAAGAGCCGGACTGTCCGATGGCACAGGTTAGTCTGGTGACCTCTGCCGGACTATCTGGTGGGAAGTCCCTGGTAGACCCCTACACCATACTATCCGGTGGGCTTTGCCGGACAGTCCGGTGGAACCGGATAGTCCGGTGGCCCTGCCGGATTGTCCGGTAGATTCGCAGAGAAGGGGTTTTCACACCAAAAATTGACCAAATCTTGTCCAATCTTCACAAGATTTTGCACAGGCTATCTGGACCCTATTCCTAAGCTTTTCCCAAGAGATCAACGCAAAATGACTAAGGGATCAGCGGGAATTTCAGATCTCGTGAGATGGCAATCTTTGGGCAAGAAGGGGGAAAACTCAAGGGAAGCTTGCTCGTGGCAATCCAGTAGGATTGAGATGAACTAAGTCATAATCTCCACATCCTAGCAAGTCCAAAAGAGCCAAAAGAATAGGATTAACTCGTGGGCAAAGCAAATCACCAAAAGCCCTTGAGATTCATCCAAAAACCAACTAGAAAGGGGGGAGGGAGATGGCTGCACACATGAGCACCAATTGGGGGATGAATCTTGCCTTGATTAGAAGTGGAAATTGGTGCTTACAAGGTTCAACTCAGCCTAGCACCCTTCATCCTCCCACTAATGCAAAGTACTAGCCTAGGGGACTCTCAAATCCTAAGCTAAGCACACGATTTAATCTTAAGTTCTTGGCTGGTTGGAAACTAAGCCTAGGTTTCTTGAGGTGGAAGAGTCATCTAAATGACCAGCCACTTAGGTATATATAGCCCAGGTCTAATCGACACATTTTACACTAAGACCCCTATATTACAGAAACACTTGTAGGGGCCAAAGCGGAAAAGACTCGACTTTCTCGGGGACGGACGACCGCGATGGAGTCTTGATCTTCTTCGTCTGCAAGCTATCCCTCGGATGACGTCCATGTGGCCAGTAGTCCAAATCCATCGATCGACCGCCGGTTTTGAAGTCAGAAACCGGGAAACTTTAGGGTTTCCTTCTTAGGCCTGGAACGGCCCACTCCACTCTATCTCGGTTAGAATGAGCCCATTCGCCGAGTCTGGTAACTTGGGTGGTAGGGCGATGGATTTGAGCAAATCCGCCAATGCCCTTGCCCATCTTCACGCCATGTACTCTGGTTGGAGCACCGTGGTGGCACCCGGCATCCCCATTCCATCGGGGTCGCCTCACAGTCCTTCGGAGGTCTTACTCCTGCCGTCGTCAGTGCCGCTCCTCCATGTACCGAACTCCCATGGCCGACCGACGTCGAGCATGCCTCCAGTCCTTCTGAGGGCTTCCATCTACCTCCAGTCCATCGGAGGTCTTGTGCCCCAGTCCTTCTGGGTCTTTGGCTTCCGTTAACAACCACTCATCACACTAGAGGCAATGGAACCGGTCCATTGGCTCTCAATCTCCCCCTTCATGAGTGCATTGTCAACACCTTCTACCTGCAACCTGAAATAGAACAAAGACAAGAAAAACAAGTGTAAAACTGAAAAGAAAGAAGAAAAGAAGAAAGTTGCCCAAAAATCAAACACAAGCAAAGAAGGGCAAATTTAGGCAACAAAAACAAAGTCAAAGATCGACACCCTAAGACAATGGAAACCGCTCAACACAATCGATCAAACTAAAGCATGACTCCCTCAAGAAAGAGGCAAACTGGCTCAACACAGTCATGCCTAGGCAAAGCATCGGCTCCTCCACAAAGAGGCAAAAGGCTCAATGCACCGATGCAAGAGCATGCTAAAAGCTCAAACTCCCTGAATGCACAGCTCCCCTTCAACTAGTTCTCTCCAGAATTCTCCCCCCTTGGACCATGAACTCTCCCCTTGGAAGCAACAATCTCTCCCATATGTCAACATCTCTCCCCCTTGTTGACAATGGACACATCAAGGGTTTATAGAATCTGACTCCCCCTGAACTAGACAACTCCCCCTCAAAATATGCCATGAAATGCAGGAAGTGTATCATGAAGAGCTCAGTAGGGATGAAAAGCTAGTAAATACAAGTTCTAGCATACAGAGCAAGTGAGGGCAAGGAAGCATTCAACAAGCACAATTGAATCTATCTTATACAGATCAGGAGCATCCTTTTTCAGGGTTGTTGAAAAGAAAGCATCACCAACATGAATAGCATCTAGCAAGATAGGCATGAACAGCAAGATGCTAGCAAAACATACAAGGTGTGCTACTCTCAACCAAAGCATATACAATAGGCCATAAGCAATTTAGAGACTTGCATATTTCAAATTTGGCAAATTGTAACTTCATGCAAATCAGATTATGTGCCAGGGGTTATTTACTTGTCTTTGCCACTTCATACCAACCAATGCCAAGCCTAGGTTTAGAAAACCATTAGAAGCTTAAGACAATGTTTTGGTCATACACAGCCTAGTCCAAGTTCATGCCAAAGTGCAAAGGCAAGCTATCTCAAACTAGAACAGTGTGACAAGCGAAACCACCTGGATCTTTTCATTTCAGCTCATAAGACACACGAAGTGCATAGTTTTAATTCAGATTTCATGTTTAAACAAGGTGTCGTAAATGCTTAGGCAGAATCTTAACAAAGGCATACGACTAGCATATCCAAGCATGAGAAGATAGCATAGCATTCAACATTCCTACACATGCTAGGTAGCCAAGTCAAGTGGTGATCATGGTTTTAGATTTTCAAGAAGCAAAAATGGCTTAGCTCAGAATAGACATTAGACAGATTCAAGGAGCTTAGCCAACCATGATCAAGCAAGCAACTGTACAATTTAGCACAAGCAAGTACTAACTAGTCATTCTTGAAGAGCTCTAGTGCTAGTGAAAGTGAAAATGCATATGATACAATGCAATGCATGATATGATACAAAATGCAAGGAAAACAAAGAAAAGCAAAGAAAAGGCAAAACAAATCCCTAAACTACAATAAAGTTACCCCAACCTAAAAGGGGTAACAAACACCAAGTTCCCCATGCAAGTGAGCAAATGCACTAAGCTCTAAGGGCTTGGTGAAGATATCTGCCAACTGGTTCTCGGTTGAGAGCCAATGGACCGGCTCCATTGCCTCTAGAGTGATGAGTGATTGTCAATAGTAGCAAGACCCAGAAGGACTTGGGCATAAGACCTCCGATGGACAGGAGGCCCTCCGATGGACTGGAGGTAGAGGAAAGTCCTCCGAAGGACTGGAGGCACACTCGGCGTCTGTCGGCTATGGGAGTTCCGTATACGGAGGGGCGGCATGGCGACGGCAGGAGTAAGTCCTCCGAAGGACTGCGAGGCTGCCCCAATGGATAGGGGATGCCGGGCGCCACCGTGGTGCTCCAACCCGAATGCTGTGGCACGAAGGCATGCGAGGGAGGCTTTGGCAGCTTCGGCTCAAAACCGTCACCCAAGCTATCGAAGCCTTGGTGAGTTGGGCCACGACTCGCCAAGATAGAGAAGATGGGCCAAATCCGGCCCAGGCGGAGACTTCCTAAAGTTTCCCGGTTTCTGACTTCAAAACCGGGGGCGGATCACGGATTGGACTACTGGCCACGTGGAGAGCATCCGAGGATTGTGTGGAACTTACGAAGATCAAGACTTCATCGTGGTCGTCCCTCCCGAAATATCCTGTAATCTTTCGTTTGAGTCCTTAGGGTTTGTCTAGCTGTAGGGACCTAAGTGCAAAACTGTCTAAATAGCACTCGGGTATAAATAGGTCCAAGGTAGGTCATTAGAGATACGCTTGGCTGCTAGGATTAGTCTTCACTTGGTGATTTTCTTCCTTAAGCTTTGAGCTCCATTGTTAGGGAGGTTAGAGTAGGATTTAGCCTCCTAATCTTGAGGGAAGGTGAGAGTGGTTGCTTGGGACGAATTTCTGCTTGTATGGTGAATCTTTAGACCCATCTTAGGCACTTAATCGAAGCAAATTCTTGCAGCAACCTTGTGTTCTTCTCCTCTCCCTCTCTCTTTGGTTTTTGGGTTCAATCCTTGCCTTTTTTGGTGTTTTTGTTGGGCAAGCTTGAGTCCCTTTCCTTGCTGATGTTCTGGACTTGCTAGGACATGGAGATCATGACTTAGTTCATCTCAATCCTGCTGGATTGCCACGAGCAAGCCTCTTTTGTGTTTTCCCCTTTCTTGCCCAAGAATGGCTATTTCACAAGATCTGAAATTCCCGCTGATTCCGCGGTTACCTTGAGTTGATCTATTGGGAATAACTTTGAAATAGGGTCCAGATAACCTGTGCTAAATTTCGTGGAGTTTGGACAAGGTCTGATCAAGTTATGATTTGAAATCATCTTTTCTGCGACCCTACCGGACCATCCGGCAGAGGCCACCGGACAGTCCAGTTCCACCGGATAGTCCGGCAGCGCCCACCGGACAGTCTGGCGTGAGGCGTTGTCCGGGCAGTGCCACCGGACAGTCCGGCAACAGGAACCGGATAGTCCAGTCCCACCGGACAATCCGGTTTTGGCCACCGGACAGTCCGGTCCTGCCAGGGAGCTGCTGTGTTCTTCCCAGTTTGGTTTTTCCACTGTGATTTTGCTACGGATTTTCGCATTCCTCCCTTAAGACCATTCTCTTTGCTTACTGTGAGTCAGTGAGACGCACCTAGGTGCGGTGAGTGTCTTGTGGCGGTTATTGCAAAATCCGTTGCTCCGCTGTCATTCTTGTTCGGATCTTGAGCTTTTTTGCATTGGTGTGTATCCTCACAGTGGACGGCACCCTTGCACTGCTAGACATGTATCTGTTCAGTGGACGGTGCTTAGTTTCGGTTTTCGCTTGGGGGTTTGTGATTTTGTGATTTCAAGTGATCCTATTCACCCCCCTCTAGTCGCACGTCTCGGTCCTACAATTGGTATCAGAGCCGGTTAGGTTTCTTCATACCTTTACCGGTGAGAAACCAGTAGCGACTATGACTCACTCTGGGAAGATTCCTGTCCTTGGTTCCTGATGGCTACTCCTACTAGAAGTGTAGGATGAGAGCTTTCTTGCTTAGCCAGGGCTAGGACATATGGGATGCTACTCAAAGTCCGAACTTTGTGGTGCTTCCAGTTGCCCAGTGCACCACCCCAGCGATTGTGGCTTAGCATGAGGCGAACGCCAAAGCTGTTAACTTTCTCTTCTCAGGACTTGGTCCAGTTGATTATGAGAAAGTGAGCCACCTTGACACTACCCGTCAGATCTGGTCCCTGCTGAGTGCACACCATGAGGGCACTGCTACTATCAAGGGGCGTCTCGTTGAGACTTACAGGCGCGAATATGAAAATTTCATTCAGAAGCCTGGTGAGTCCATCGATGACTTGTTTGGTCGTTTTCAATCGATCATCAACAAGTTGCGCGTTAACTCCAGCCCTGAGAGGATCCCATACACCGACCATCAGCAGGCTGTCAAGTTGCTGTATGCGTTGGACAGGAAGGTATGGGAGATCAAGGTTAACTCGATGATCGAGTCTGAGGCCTATGACACAATTGGAGTGGAGACTCTTTACAGCAAGCTCAAGGCCACAGAGGTGGATTACAAGTTGAGAGATTCTCTCACTTGTACTGGCTCCAAGAGCCTGGCCTTGGCTTCTCCCTCCAGTGTGGCCGTTTCTAACCCCCAGCTTCACAACTTTTCATTTTATGCTCTTATGTTTGTTACAGAGGAGCAGTTGGCGTCTCTTGGGGATGATGAGCTTTGTCTGGTGTCTAGGCGCTTTCAGCGCGCCTATGACAACCGGATGAGCAAGAAGAGGGGTGAGAGGCCCAAGTGCTTCGAGTGTGGAGAGGTCGGCCACTTCATGGCCGAATGCCCAAACAAGCAGAACGACTACTACAAGAAGGGCAAGAGCCACTCCCGCGACTCCAACAAGTACCACTCCGGCAAGCGCGACCACACCAAGCACCACTCCGGCAAGATCAAGAACTTTCGGAAGGCTTTCAAGAGCTACCAGAAGGACAACCGAAAGCGGGACAAGGCCTTCTTCGCCGAGCTTGGTGGTCTGTGTGGCGTATCGTCTTCCTCCTCGTCGTCTACGTCAAGCTCAAGCGATGAGGAGATCGTCAGCAAGCGGGACAAGAGGAGGGACCAAGGCGGTCCAGCTGGACTCTGCTTCGTCTCCACCAAGTCTAAGCGCAAGCACAAGATGCACCGGAGATCCTTTTGCTCCATGGCGCTTGAGGACAAGGACGACAAGAGCAACGACAACGACTCCTCCGATGAAGAGGTAACTCCTGAGCAAGCTGAAATTCTTGAGTTGTTGGAGTCAAATAGTCGTGAGTTGAAAGCCCAGGATAGGTTGTTGGAGAAGGCAACATAGAAGCTGCAGAAGCAGAAAGACAAGTTGGCTGATGCTTTAGCTGAGATAGAGAGGCTGAAGAGTGTGTCAGCCCAGCCTAGTAAGACTCAGTGTCCTACCTGTGAGACCTTGATGAGAGATCTCTGTGCGCAGAAGAGCAAGTATGCTCATCAGGTAGAGGAGATGGATAGGCTGAAGGTAGAATTAGGCAAGCTCCGGTCTAAACTGGATGAGCCTATTTTGAGTGATGTGACTGAGTGTGAGATGTGCCCCCACCTAGCTGTTGACATAGCTGAGCTGAAGGTGAAGTGTGAGGGACAGCTCAAGGAGTTAGAGGAGCTTAGGGCTAGACCCACGCTTTTTGGTGCATGCATGGTCTGTCCTACTTTGGAGAGTGAGCTTGTGCAGTTGAGAGCTAACCTTGAGATGCTTTTAGCATCCCCTGACACTTGTGAGAACTGTCTCACTCTGAGTTTGATGTTGGTGGATAGGGATGCCACCATT
The DNA here is from genome assembly GCA_030272315.1 of Paspalum vaginatum. Lineage (NCBI taxonomy): Eukaryota > Viridiplantae > Streptophyta > Magnoliopsida > Poales > Poaceae > Paspalum > Paspalum vaginatum. The sequence goes on along the minus strand of CM059018.1, from coordinate 28,231,315 downwards.
AAGAAGTTAGAGAAGTCTGCTTTCCCTATTCCCTCTCTAGACTGCCCTACTTGTGCTGACCAGACTTTAGTTCTGAAGGATCTGAGAGAGGAGAAACAAACTTTGGTTGATGAGAACAACCGTTTGAGAGAGGTGCTCAGTTGGATGTATGCTAGAGAGCCCCAACTTAGGATGATCTTGGAGAGCACCAAGAGAGCTAAGGGTGATATGAGTGGACTTGGGTTAGGAGAGTGCTGTACCTCAGGTGAGAAGAAGAGTTCCCCAATTAAGCTTAAGACTGCTTCTCCTCAGCCTAGCTCTACTGTTGATGGGGTTTACCATGAGCCTCTTATGGCTACCCCAAAGAAGCAGTTCTGGACACCCAAGCCCCCACAGGCTAAGCTGGACAGAGTAGTGACTGAGATTCTCAAGCCTCCAGTGAGCAAGGAGAGAGTCCAGCAGCCTGTTCCACCCAAGGTTACTCCACCTAAGCCCAAGGCTCAGCCTAAAACCACTCCCAAGAGGCCTGTCTACCACTGTGACTTTTGCCAGCAGAATGGCCACTTGGAGGAGTTTTGCTTCAGGAAGAAGCGAGTTGAGAGGCAGGAGAGAGCCTGGGGGAACTACGATCAGTTCTACCAGGGTGGTAGGCAGGATCTTCCCTATCGGGATGAGATGAGAGACCGCTTTGCTGGTGAGAGAGGAGGCAGCTTTCAAGCCTGTGTTCCTAGTGGAGAGAGGCGCTTTCCCGGTCGAGCTCCTAGTCGTTTTCAGCGCGGCCATGGATCTTCTGACCGAGGCTTTGGAGGTAGAGCGTTTGAGAGCTCACGCTTTAGAGGTCGTGGGTACCCAGGTAGACGTGATGCTTACTTTGACTGTGTTTACCCCACTTTTGAGCAGATGGCTCGGCACTGGTTCAGCAGTTACACTAACCCCAGTGCCGGACCATTTGGTCACTCTCGCTTTCCTTGATTTTGCAGGATCGAGGCCTGGAGGACATATGGATCATGGGCTACCGGTTGTTCTAGGCACATGACAGGGCACCGCAGATGGTTTTCCAGCCTCAACCTCGTGAGCACCAAGGAGTACATCACATTCGGGGATAATGGTCAAGGTAAAGTGTTGGGTGTTGGTTCTGTTGCTCTTTCTAGCAAGCTTTCCCTGAGAGAAGTTGCTTTTGTGAGGAATTTGGGGTTCAATTTGGTTTTTGTCTCGCAACTTCTCAAGGAAGGGTTTGAGGTTCGTTTTAAGGAGGGTTCCTCTTGTGTGCTTGATGTTAAGGAAAACCTTGTTTGTCGGATTTTGGCCTATGGGCAGGTTTTCAAGGTTGACCTTGCATCTGTTCGGATACAGTCGGTCAGTGGGAAGTGGTATGTACTTGTAGTTGTGGATGACTTTTCTCGCTATTCGTGGGTGTTCTTCATGGAATTCAAAGATGAAGCTTTTGGTTTTGTTCGGGATCTAGTCTTGAGGTTAAGGAATGAGAGTCATAAAGCCATGAGGGCTATCCGCAGCGACAATGGCAGAGATTTTCGTAACTCTCGTTTCAATTTGGTTTCTGTCTCGCAACTTCTCAAGGAAGGGTTTGAGGTTCGTTTTAAAGAGGGTTCTTCTTGTGTGCTTGATGCTAAGGAAAACCTTGTTTGTCGGATTTTGCCCTATGGGCGGGTTTTTAAGGTTGACCTTGCATCTGTTTCTGGCCCTCCACGGTGTTTGGTTGCTAGTCCTTCTGCTGATATTTGGAAGTGGCATGACCCTCTGCATCTGTTCGGATACAGTCGGTCAGTGGGAAGTGGTATGTACTTGTAGTTGTGGATGACTTTTCTCGCTATTCGTGGGTGTTCTTCATGGAATTCAAAGATGAAGCTTTTGGTTTTGTTCGGGATCTAGTCTTGAGGTTAAGGAATGAGAGTCATAAAGCCATGAGGGCTATCCGCAGCGACAATGGCAGAGATTTTCGTAACTCTCGTTTCGAAACCTTTTGTCGTGACCTTGGTCTTGATCACCAATTCTCGTCTCCTTATACCCCCACCGCAGAACGGTGTTGTGGAACGAAAGAACCGCACACTTGTAGAGATAGGCACGGATGATGCTCGATGAGCATAGGACTCCGCGACGCTTTTGGGCTGAGGCTATGAATACGGCCTGTTACATTGCCAACCGTATTTTCCTACGGGCTTTCTTGGGAAAGACTTCATACGAGCTATGGTTTGGTAGGCAGCCTAGCATCAAGCACCTGCGTGCATTTGGCTGCAGATGCTTTGAGCTCAAAAGGGGGGGGGCATTTGGACAAATTTGAATCTCGCTACTTGGATGGTATTTTTCTTGGGTACGCCTCTAGCTCTAGAGCATATAGAGTGTGGATCCTTGATACTAGACAAGTGGTTGAGACCTGTGAAGTTTCCTTTGATGAATCTATGCCTTGCACAACCCCTGCATTTGAGCTTTCAGGTGATGATGAAGAAGGCGCTCCCATCTTTGAAGATGAGGAAGGCGAAGTAGATGCTGGTGATGTAGGAGCCACTGCACCAGCTGCAGCTCCTACCTCCTCTGCTACGAGCTCTGAAGATGAAGGAGGACCCTTGCCTACTGGCTTCCTCCTCACTCCCCCGACCACAAGCTCGAGCAGAGGTTGGCCCCGCTGAGGACGCAGGGGAGGTGACCTCCGAGATTGTTCCATCTCGGCAGGTCTAGCGGGATCACCCTTGTGGCGGAACCGCCGATTTAGTCCGAACTAAGCACACCTGCCACCTTTGGCTTGCAGTGTGATTAGGCCGAACTAAATCCGGTCGTCCGTCGAGCTACCCAAAAGGGCACTCAATGCAACCATCACCCAGGGATGCCGACATCATACATGTTAAGCCCTCGAAAGAGCCACAACAATTACAACAACCCACCATTTCATACAAACATAGATTGATTTGTTTAAAAATATTTACTCAAAATGGGGTACAATCATACTGAAATAGAGTTCCAAAATAACCTCGCAGCGGAAACCGTAACGTAATACTGATATACTCTTGCAACGGAAAATAAAACATCGAGCCCCCCATTGTCATTCTCGATCATGAAGCTCCTGAAATAAAAATATCAACAACGTAGGGGTGAGTACGTGAGGTACTCGTAGGACTTACCCGTGGGCGGTTTCAACCCGACACATTTGAGAGTATGCAAGGCTTTTTGTGGACTGGACTCTAACCCGCGCAAGCTTACTAGAAGTGAGTCCTTACTTTCAAGTATCATTTATTTCTAAAGTATAAGCCTCATTTGATTCATTATAATTATTATCATCATCCATAACTCATATATATCATCATCCCAACACGTATGTCATCATAAAGGAGCTTGCGGAAAGGTAACATACAAATACAAACATGTAATATAAAAAGCATGATTAACTGAACAAGATATTAAAGTTATTACTACGTTGCCCGTGTGCGATACCGGCATTCTCACACCTGGTGAGCATCAGCGATTCGAATCGATTTTTAATTCCCGGGAATAACTATCATGCCAGGGGTATATGCTTACTAGCCATCGCGTTCCCACATATAGCCCCAATCTCCACCTGTCTTGTCCCAAGATTCAAAGCGCCCCCACCTAACCCCCGGGTTGTGCCCCCTCAGGAGCGATACCACAGTTCTCTGGGTCAGCCCTCCCTCGAGTACAAGCGCCCCCGGGCCCATCGGCCTCCAGCAAGTGGATGGGCGGAGCCTCGAAAACTTCGGACAAACCCAGGTAAGACTTTTCCGGTCCCATATTGTGATGCCCTAGGCATCTCCCGAGCATTATCAAGTGCATACTTTGTTTAATTAGTTCTCATAAGCATCATCTCATCTCATGCTAATGTGCATTTGAGTTATATGAACAAACATAGTGAAAATAGCTAGGTGATGCACTCAGTTTTGCAAAAATGACGCTATAAATGTGAGCATAACTTAAAACCTATGGAGATTTAGGTGAAACTTTTTATACCAAACTTGTAGGTCTTAAGGTGGTAAACAACTTTGTAAATTAGAGCTTGGATGGAAAATGGGCTTAACTTAGTGTAAAGGGACTTTTGGTGTTACCCAACAAACACACTCCAAATCTGGCTTATTTAGAATTCTTCATTTTTCTATATCCTAGAGTCCTTTTCATGCAAAGGTCCAATTGGTAAAGTTTTAGCCCATGAAATCTTGAACAACTTTGTAAAAAAGACTTTTGGGATAAAATGGCTAGAAATAGGACATTTGAATCATCTAAGGAAAACAGTTCTCAGTCCAAACTGAGGGCTGACAGTTAAATTCAAATTTAAATCAAATTTAGAGCCAGAATTTGAATTTGGTGCTTTTGACAAAGTTGTAGATCTCAAAGGGTAAAACATTTCATTAAATTGGGTCCTTTTCAAATTCGGCTCGCAAATTAGTCAAATTTGCGAAAATCAGAAACCTGGTCAGTGGTCAAATCTTTTTTTCATTTTTCGGGTTTTTCTTTTCCTCACGAGCCTATGACAGCTGGGTCCCACTTGTCAGAACAGCGGGTTTCCGCCCGACACCCGTCGCGGTGGGCCCCACCGGCTCCCTCGTTCCATGCACCCGGTCCATGCACCCTGATCTTCATCCCCGTCATTGGCCCCACCTGTCAGCCCCACCGGTCCATAGACCCAGCTCACCCGCGCGCCTTCCTCTTCCCTCTCCGCCCGGGCGCGCCCACGCGGCACTGGCCGCTGAGCGCCGTGGCCACGCGCCGGCCTCCCCGGCCGCCGCGGCCATGCGCCGCTGCCGCGCGCCGACAGCGCGCACGGCGCGCCTTCAAGGCGAGGCCGAGACCCGGCCTCCTTTCCCTGAGCTCACTCACGCGTTCGGCCTTCGTCTGCCTCGCTCCTCACGCCCGGCAGCGCGCGCTCGCCATTGGAGCCGAGCTCGGAGCTCGAGCTCGTGCCCTCCCCTCCGTCGCTCTCCCGTGCCTCCACACCTACACCGCGACCTTCGCCTCGCTCCCGCGCATCTCGCGCCCTAGACCTCGTCGCCGTTCCCCGCCCGGACGCCGAGATTCGACCTCGCCTCGACGTCGCGCCGCGCTGGTTCACCCACGGTTCATCTCCGCCGCCCGCCTCGTCCACTGCCGTCTCCGCCGTCATCGCCACCCCGAGGTAGAAGCCCCGCACGGGGAACACCCTCCCCAACCCGTGTCGCGGCCGCGGCGAGCTCCGGCTCGCCGGCGCGCGCGCGTCCTCCCGCGCGACCGCGGCCGTCGCGAGGAAGAAGAAGGGGGCCGGGCAAATTTTAGATCCGGCCCCTGCTTTTACCCATATTTGCGAATCAGTCCACCGCGCTGTACGCTGAGTCTTGTAAATCTTGCGTACTAGCCCCTGGGGTTCCGAAATAATCACAATCTAGCCCCTGGTTCTGTTGATTTTCATTTTAAATTGATTATTTCGACAGAAACCTTTGAAAAATCCTAGAAAAATCCATAAAAATCAGAAAAATACCAAATCAGTTGCATTGAAATCCTTTTAAATAGATCTGTCTAGGGAATATGATGGTTGAGTAGGAAAGTACCAAATTGCCCCTGATTGTGTGCATGCATGAAAAACCTTGATAAATAGGAAATATGGGTAAAATGAACTCCAAAAATTGTGAAATTTGGGCAGAGGCCTTATTATTCTGTGTAGGCTCTGTATAAATTTTGGTAGCTCAAATGTTCTACTGTTAATTACCATTTTGCCCCTACATGTGATTTTAGCATAGAAATAAATGAGGAAATGATATTTATATAGAAATTAGGCTCTAAATAGTTTTACCTATTTTATTTGTGCTCCCTATAGCATAAAGAGCTCACTGTTGAAATGGGATTCTATGCATGTCAAGAACAGTTAGTGTTTTGAAATTGGTAAGTTCATGCATGTTTGAATTAATAAATAGAAATGTAGGTTAAATGACAGTCAAAACTTCTGAATTTAGGGCAACAACATTGCTAGTATGCCTAGGCTTAGTATAAGAAGTTGATAGCTTAAATGCTTGCTGTATATTTACTATTTTACCCTTGCCTAGCATTTAAGCATATAGTTAACAATGAAAAAGAATTCTAGATAATAGAAAGCACCGGTCTTTTCGCATAAATCGATGCTATTCAGTCACACACCCCACGTAGTCATATGTGACAAACTAAGCTATCATAGGTGATGGCTTGTACGATTTCTTAAAGTTAAACAAGCTTTATCACGAAAATACATAATATTATTCCATAAACCTTGATTTCTTGCATTGCACTCGCATCCTGAAGCAAGCATTGCACTAATAAATGCTCCAATTGCATCATGTCATGCATATAGATTCCGCGAACGAAGAACCACCGCCGAACCAACCCGTCGCGGAGGAGCCCGAGGAGGAGCTGCACCCAGAGCCAGAAGACCAACAACAAGGGCCCGACTTCGCTCAGGAAGCAGCTGCTGACTCTAACGAGGAAGGTAGGCAGGACCATACTCAACCCAGCAAACAAATTATACTTATGATTACGCATATGCATTAGGAGTTGCTTGGAACCAATTGCATTAGACTCCTGGTCGCCCTGGCCCTAGCACCTATACATAGAGTTCGTAGGACGAGTATGCCTAGAAATTGCTAGGTACGAGTAGACACGAGTGTGTGGACTCGTCACGTAGGTGTTTTCAAAGTTATAAAAGCCTACAGTTATATCATTTATTGTTATTGCTCATGAATTAAATGGAGACTGGGCGGAGATTTATTTCAGTATATGCTTTTCATAAGGTTGCACTTCGGACTCCGTCCGAGTCGCATAAGGCCCGTTCGCTGTTCGCCTGCTGTTCGGCATAACATTGCTAGAGTGCTTATCCGGGATATGGGACCGGAAAAGTCTTTCCTGGGCTCATCCAAAGCACAGAGACACGTTCCTACCCGCTGGTTGAGAGGAAGGTGGCCCGGGGGAGCTTGGTACTCATGACGGGGAGACCGAGATGTCGGCAGGCTCGTCATGGGGGCACAACCCGGGGGCTAGGCGGGAGTGAATCGAACTTGGGACGAGGCAGGTTAAGATCGGGGCTATATGTGGGAACGCGATGGCTAGTAAGCATATACCCCTGGCATGATAGTTATTCCCGGGAATTAAAACCGATTCGAATCGCTGATGCCCACCAGGTGTGGGAATGCTGATAATGCACACGGGCAACGTAGTAACTACTTAAACTCTCGGTGTTTAATACTCATGGTTTTTGGAATACCACATGATTGAATTGAACTGTTTACCTTACTGCAAGTTACAGTTGTGTTGAAGGTTATACAAATAACGAAAACTTGCTATTTATGTTACACATGTTACTGTTTAAAACTAAAGGCTAAGGATCCACTTGCTAGTAAGCCGCTTCGCGTCAGCCGTAAGCCAAATCCATTAAGACCTACTGAGTAATTAGTACTCAGGGTTTGCCCCCATATTTTGAGCGCAGGTATGGAGTTCATGGTGTGCACTTGTGTTGGAGGCGGAGTGTGTCCTCATTTAGGATGAGATGACATGAGTGGCACGAGGGCAACATCGGTGGGCTCGATGTTGTTACCTCTAGTGCAAATCTTTTGGTGGTATCATGGTGACCTTTAAACTTATATTTCCGCTGCGAGAAACTTTCGAACTTGCTACCTTATAACTTTAGGTTGGACTTGTATTTTATGTAAAAACTGGTTTGTAACTAAGTCTAATTTTACGCTATTCAACTGCCTGTGATGATGTTTCTGTTGTGCCTCCATCGTGGGTCAGATGTGTGTGATGTCGGTTCCTCTGGGAAAAGGTAATATCGGGAGTCGAATGACTCTCGACGGACGACCGGGTTTAGTTCGGTCTAATCGCACTGCAAGCCAGAGGTGGCAGGTGTGCTTAGCCCGGATTAAATCGGCGGTTCCGCCACACATATCCCGGATAAGCACTCTAGCAATGTTATGTCGATCAGCAGGCGAACAGCGGACGGGCCTTAATCGACTCAGGCGGAGTCTGCCAGACTATCCATGTCATTTCTCATCGTATTATACTCATATCTCCGCCCGGTCTCATCTTTTCATCACGTCATATCATATTTCTCTCGTATTAAATTTTTGTGAAACATGTTGAGTCCTATCATCTCGCGAGTGAATATCTTCACTCGACTTCTACCGTCTAAGCATGGCTAAGCATAGACTTCGTTCTATCCATTCTACATAGGATATCAGGTATTTATGCAGGTGGGGTTCCAAACAACACCTGAACGTAAATGCACAATCAAATAAAGGATGGTGAGATTCCCTAGGTAGGTGTATATGCCTAAGGGGCCTACCTTTGTTGTTGATAACTTGAACAAACTAAACTAAAGTTAGTTTGCCGGGTTGTGAGGCTTTGCCCCAGGCAACCCCTTGATCACTTGGACAGCTCCTCCTTCCAAATACCACTTCAGGGGCCTCCAGGTGGTATTTGGGTCTTAGTTGGTCTTCTGGACACCGTTGCTCGAAGTAGCTCCACGCACTTGCTTCGACCAAAATTATAGCTAGATCTTGTTGGCCACCATTTCTCTCCCCAGCAATTCCCCAGTACTGGAGGAACGTTGGGTGTGTTGGGAGAAATGGCGCCACTACGTCGTCCACCAGACGTAGCTTAAAGAAATTTGTGGATACCACTTCTAGGGTTAGAGTGGTAATGTTTGGTCATGGTGATGATGTTGGTATGAGCATGCATTTTTCTGCAGGTACACTAACCACGTGCGAAATTAAGAACGAATAGAAAACGACTAGTTGCATTAGGGAGTGCCGTGCATATATGTCACCGGATATTCGCTAGATATATAAATTATACATAAGGTGTGTGATGTGAGATCGAATAGGACGAGTCATGCATCATGTTTACTTTCATTGTTCATACTTGGGGGATTATTGCTAAAAGTCAAATAAGTAAAACGAAAGTTCAAAGATATCTTCTGTACACATCACCCCCTTAATCGTTGAAATTATATGCGACTTATGTCTATCACTGATTAAAAGTCTCTTATTTAAAAACAGATGGCCAGGACCAAGCAAACCGCCCGTAAGGCCACCAGTGCGAGGGGACTCCGCTTACAGGAGGGAAGGGCTGCTCCCCTACCACCAGTGACCCACACCCCTCCTCAGCTTGAGAACGGGATGGTCCACACCCATTGCCGTGAGGAGAACGGCCTCGCGCAGATCCTTTGTCGGGCTCTGCGTGAGATGAGGCGCAGACCGTGCCCCTTCTTCTCCGTGCAGGACAGTGCACGCGGAGGGACACTGCATGGCCAGTGTTGTCCTTCCTTCGAGCCACACCGCGGTCCGGCAGATGATCACCGTCTACGGGGCCAATGAGGAGGACGCTTACGACAAGGTCACCTTGGCAGCCATCACCTCACTCAGCTCCTCGGGTGCAGTAGGGATGTCAGTGCTGCGCTACCTCCCCACCGACGGCTACGACGACGAGTGGCTCCGTCGTCACAACATGCTGGAGGAGCGGATTGACACCAGGCCCTATGCTGCGACCATGCAGTTTGCTCACAGCGTACACGGGATGTACCTCCGTGCCGAGGACCATGTCTCTCACTACCGTGACTAGCACATGTATGCACAGGACCGTATTGAGGAGCTGGAGGCAGAGTTGGCCGAGGCACAGCAGCGCTTAGCGCAGTACGAGCAGGACCCTTCAGTTGCCCCTGTGGTGGAGGATGAGGACAGCATGGTGTCTGACGCGCGTAACGGGCGTTAGAGAGTTTGATGGTAGCAATGTGTGGTGAAGCCTTTTGTAAATAGTGCACGTTATGAGCGATGTTTTGTATTATACCGCTCTGTGAAATTTGCCATGACTGTACTAAACAATGGTGAGGTCGAGAGAAGTCACTTATGTACGTCATGTAACCCGATGTAAAAGCTTAGGATAGTGTTTCGATGTGATGGACGAGATGGCCCACATATGTACTAAGTAAACCCTTAGTTTGTTAAGACTCTATAAGTATGGTTGTAGTAATTGCGGGATGCGCATGGACAATGTGGAATGATGCAATGCCTTTAAGTTTGGAAAATGGCACGGTTGAGTTTGGAACTCGGAGTCCAGCAGCTTCTATTGTGCAAAGCCTAAGAATTTAGGACAACTTTTCTAATGATGATAAGACCTAGTCGGTCGTTTTGGTAATCAAATTGTTAAAAGTCAGAAGCTACTGTTTACATCACGCGAAACTGCACGACCCGGTGACAACGTGCTATTGCTTGGCCTTGCGAGATAGAATCTAACTGTTTTATTACAAGTTTACCTATACTCACAAATTGCCTATAGTCCTATGATCTTGCTGTCACCGTATTTCTGCGCAAGGGCTATTAGACTGAACCTATATGGCTCCATTTTGCAGATGGTGAACACTCGCAATGGTCAATCATCAGGGCAGTCAGCGCAAGGCGCTCCACCTCCAGCCGGAGTTGGCCACTCTGGTGGTCCAGCTGGCTGAGCTGATTCGGTTATTAGCAGAAGACCGCCAGGCCCGTGGGCAACAGCAGCCGCGGGAGTACCGGCCACGTGGCATCACCTACCAATATTTCGAGGGGCTGCGACCCCCAGTTTTCACCAACTGCCCTGAGCCACTGGCAGCAGACGACTGGCTTCGCACCATCCAGTCCAAGTTCACCCTTCTGCCAGGGGTCAACGAGCAAGAGAAGGCTCGATTTGCTGCTCAGCTCCTTCATGGGCCTGCGGGGGCATGGTACGCCACTTTCCTCGCCATGCAGGAGGAGGGCCATGAGCCCACATGGGAGGAATTCCGTCAGGCTTTATGGGGCCCACTACATCCCGGCAAGTTTGATGGAACAAAAAGCGTCGTGAGTTCCGAGACCTCAGGCAGGGTAACAGGACCGTCATGCAATATGTGCAGACCTTTATCCATCTCTCTCAGTATGCTCCGAGAGATGTTGCTACTGAGCCGGAGCGGGCCGAGAAACTCCTAGAAGGCCTTGACCCTACCCTCCGGACTCACCTGGCACGGCGCTACCAGAGCTTCACTGAGCTGGTAGACACTGCTCTCGACATGGAGAATCGTCTCCGTGCCGCTAACAAGGATCAGAAGCGCAAAAGGCTAGCCAACACATCAGCGACTGGCCCTTCACAAAAGCAGAAGACCGCATACAAACCTCAATAGCAAAATTATCAGCAGCCTCGCTATGTGGTCTGACCCAACCAACCAAGGTGGATCCATCGGGCGGCACCGCAGCAACAGTACCCTATCTATCGAGCACCCGCACAGTTGCCAGCTCCCCGTGCTCCTATTGTTCCAGGGCCGGGTGCTCCGTGCTTCAACTGCGGCAAGATAGGTCACTTCAGTCGTGACTGTAGGGCACCCCACAAGATACAGGGTCCTACCCCAGCAAGTGGAAGTCAGCAAAGCAAGCCGAAGGGACCCATGCCCAAGATGGGTCGTGTGCACTATGTGCACATGGAGCAGATTTCCAGCCGGAGAACCAGTGCTTGCTGGTACGTTCATGATCAACGGTCAACCGACCGTCGTGTTATTTGATTCTGGGGCCACACACACTTTTATCAGTAAAACATATGCATTGAGGCATGGGATAAAAATGTACAAGTTGAAAGAAAACTATCAAATTACAGCACCCAGATCACCTATTGAAACAAGTTTGGGGGTTAGACAACTTAAGCTGAGCATTGGCACAGAAAATTTTATCATCAACCCCGTGGTACTGCCACACCAGGGGATTGATATTATTTTAGGTATGAATTGGATGAAAGAACACGATGCAGTCCTAGACGTTGGCAGCAGGACAATACAATTAAAGTCAGGCGTGAGTAGCAAGGCTATGCAGATACACATGCCAAATCAAAAACACATGACCCCCACGGTTAATGCGACTGAACTACAAGAGGTTAAAAAGATACCGGTAGTGTGTGAATTCCCGGACGTGTTTCCGGAAGAACTTCCTGGACTACCACCAAAACGGGATGTAGAGTTTGCCATTGAACTCGTTCCAGGCACGGCACCTGTGTCAAAAAGGCCATACAGGATGCCACCTGATGATCTGAAGGAATTGAAAACACAGCTACAAGAACAATTAGACAAAGGGTTCATTAGGCCTAGTTCATCACCGTGGGGTTGTCCAGCTCTCTTTGTTGAGAAAAAGGATCATGGTGGGAAAAGACTGTGTGTTGACTACCGACCACTGAATGCAGTGACCGTCAAAAACAAATACCACTGCCACACATCGATATTCTATTTGATCAGTTAGCTGGGGCTAAGGTCTTTTCTAAAATTGACCTAAGGTCTGGCTACTATCAGATAAAGATTAGAGAAGAGGATATACCCAAGACAGCATTCTCTACCAGATACGGCTTGTATGAGTACTTGGTCATGTCATTTGGGCTAACCAACGCACCGGCTTTCTTCATGTATATGATGAACTCGGTGTTCATGAATGAACTCGATAAGTTCGTGGTGGTATTCATAGATGACATACTGATCTACTCCAGAAATGAAAAAGAACATGAAGAGCACTTAAGGATCATACTCACTCGGCTTAGAGAGCATAAGCTTTACGCCAAGTTTAGCAAGTGTGCGTTCTGGTTGAAAGAAGTGGGTTTCTTGGGTCACATACTATCTGAGAAAGGAGTCGCAGTTGACCCTAACAAAGTAGAAGATGTACTAAATTGGAAACAACCAGAAACCAGTGACTGAAATCCGGAGTTTTCTTGGTTTAGCGGGCTACTACCGCCGCTTTATCAAAGATTTCTCCAAAATTGCAAAACCCATGACCTCATTGACCAAGAAAAATGCAAAGTTTATTTGGAATCCGAATTGTGAAGAAGCTTTCCAAACATTGAAGAAATTGTTAACCTCAGCACCAGTGCTAGCTCAACCGGACATTACCAAGCCATTTGAGGTGTACTGTGATGCCTCCGGCAATGGACTTGGCTGTGTCTTGATGCAAGAAGGAAGAGTAATTGCTTATGCCTCCCGTCAATTGAGAAAACATGAAGCAAACTACCCAACACATGACCTTGAGTTAGCCGCAGTCGGTTCATGCACTAAAGATATGGAGACACTATCTGTTAGGTAACACATGTCACATCTACACTGATCATAAGAGTCTCAAATATATTTTCACACAACCCGAAATTAATATGAGGCAGAGACGGTGGTTAGAGTTGATAAAAGATTATGATCTGGAGATACACTACCACCCAGGCAAGGCCAATGTGGTAGCAGATGCACTGAGCCGAAAAAGCCCATTGCAATGTGATAGAAGCCCGACCTACAGCAAGAGTGATCTGTTGTGAAATAAATGAAATTGAAACACCCCCTGAACCACAAGTAGAACTTTATAATCTCATCATTGAACCCTCTATCAAGGCACAAATCATAGAAGCTCAGAAGCAAGATAAGGGTATGGACATATATTCGTGAGGGTATTAGTGAAGAGAAGAAGGCGTGTTTCACACTTGATAACCAAGGCGTCCTGTGGTTCAAGAATCGTCTAGTGGTACCTAAGGACATGGAATTGAGGAAGAAAATACTGGAAGAAGCGCACACTTGAATGTTCACAATACATCCGGGCAGCAATAAGATGTATCAAGACTTAAAGCAAAAGTTTTGGTGGACCCGCATGAAGCGGGAGATCGCCAGGTACGTATCTGAGTGCGACGTGTGTAAGAAAGTAAAAGCCGATCACCTAAGGCCCGCTGGAATGCTTCAACCGCTTGATGTTCCAGCGTGGAAATGGGAGGATATACACATGGATTTTGTTGTGGGTTTACCTCGTACCCAAAAAGGATATGACTCCATATGGGTAATTATCGATAGGCTCACGAAATCTGCTCATTTCATTCCAGTCAAGACCACCTATCGAGCAAAGCAGTACGCTGAGTTGTACCTTTCCAAGATCCTATCCTTACACGGGGTCCCGCGAACTATCACTTCAGATAGGGGTTCTCTGTTCGTTTCCCGTTTCTGGGAGCAACTGCAGACTGCATTGGACACTACTCTTGTACGCAGTTCCGCTTACCATCCTCAAACCAGTGGTCAAGTAGAAAGAGTAAATCAAATCCTAGAAGACATGTTAAGGGCCTGTGCACTAACTTACTCCACCAAGTGGGATGAGTGTCTACCCTTGGCAGAGTTTGCTTATAACAATAGTTACCAAAAGAGCTTGGAAATGGCTCCTTTCGAGGCTCTTTATGGTAAGAGATGCAGAACACCACTAAACTGGTCCGAACCAGGAGAGCGTGTTACCTTTGGCCCTGATTTAGTGGTAGAAGCCGAAGAACAAGTGAAACTCATACACCAACATCTCAAAAGAGCACAGTCCAGACAGAAAAGTTACTCGGATAAAAGGAGGAGGCCACTAGTCTTTGATGAGGGGGGTCATGTGTATCTCAAAGTATCTCCGATGAAAGGGGTACAACAGTTTGGGGTGAAAGGGAAGTTAGCACCAAGGTACGTCGGTCCATTCAAAATCATTGAGAAATGCGGAGCCGTCGCTTACCGATTAGAACTACCACCACATCTGGCTGCGGTTCACGATGTGTTTCATGTCTCACAACTAAAGAAGTGCTTAAGAGTGCCGGAGAAAGTGGTAGATACCTCTCAAATTCAGATTGAAATAGATCTCACATACGAAGAACATCCCATAAAAATCCTCGATCAAAAGCAAAGATCCACCTGTCGAAAAACAATCAACTTTTACAAAGTTCAATGGAGTAATCACTCCGAAGAAGAAGCCACTTGGGAGCAAGAAGAATACCTACACACTAAGTATCCTGGTTTTCTACCGTCCACCTCAACTCGGTATGTTACAACAGCTTAGCTTCAGGGTCTAAACTTAATACATGCACACAACACTAACTACAACCAACTTAACTACCCACATCACCTCAAAAATCTCGGGACGAGATTTCTTTAAGGGGGGTGAGTTGTGATGCCCTAGGCATCTCCCGAGCATTATCAAGTGCATACTTTGTTTAATTAGTTCTCATAAGCATCATCTCATCTCATGCTAATGTGCATTTGAGTTATATGAACAAACATAGTGAAAATAGCTAGGTGATGCACTCAGTTTTGCAAAAATGACGCTATAAATGTGAGCATAACTTAAAACCTATGGAGATTTAGGTGAAACTTCTTATACCAAACTTGTAGGTCTTAAGGTGGTAAACAACTTTGTCAATTAGAGCTTGGATGGAAAATGGGCTTAACTTAGTGTAAAGGGACTTTTGGTGTTACCCAACAAACACACTCCAAATCTGGCTTATTTAGAATTCTTCATTTTTCTATATCCTAGAGTCCTTTTCATGCAAAGGTCCAATTGGGAAAGTTTTAGGCCATGAAATCTTGAACAACTTTGTAAAAAATACTTTTGGGATAAAATGGCTAGAAATAGGACATTTGAATCATCTAAGGAAAACAGTTCTCAGTCCAAACTGAGGGCTGACAGATAATTCAAATTTAAATAAAATTTAGAGCCAGAATTTGAATTTGGTGCTTTTGACAAAGTTGTAGATCTCAAAGGGTACAACATTTCATTAAATTGGGTCCTTTTCAAATTCGGCTCGCAAATTAGTCAAATTTGCGAAAATCAGAAACCTGGTCAGTGGTCAAATCTTTTTTTCATTTTTCGGGTTTTTCTTTTCCTCACGAGCCTATGACAGCTGGGTCCCACTTGTCAGAACGGCGGGTTTCCGCCCGACACCCGTCGCGGTGGGCCCCACCGGCTCCCTCGCTCCATGCACCCGGTCCATGCACCCTGATCTTCATCCCCGTCCTTGGCCCCACCTGTCAGCCCCACCGGTCCATAGACCCAGCTCACCCGCGCGCCTTCCTCTTCCTTCTCCGCCCGGGCGCACCCACGCGGCACTGGCCGCTGAGCGCCGTGGCCACGCGCCGGCCTCCCTGGCCGCCACGGCCACGCGCCACTGCCGCGCGCCGACAGCGCGCACGGCGCGCCTTCAAGGCGAGGGCGAGACCCGGCCTCCTTTCCCCGAGCTCAGTCACGCGTTCGGCCTTCGTCTCCCTCGCTCCTCACGCCCGGCAGCGCGCGCTCGCCATTGGAGCCGAGCTCGGAGCTCGAACTCGTGCCCTCCCCTCCGTCGCTCCCCGTGCCTCCACACCTACACCGCGACCTTCGCCTCGCTCCCGCGCATCTCGCGCCCTAGACCTCGTAGCCGTTCCCCGCCCGGACGCCGATATTCGACCTCGCCTCGACGTCGCGCCGCGCCGGTTCACCCTCGGTTCATCTCCGCCGCCCGCCTCGTCCACGCCGTCTCCGCCATCACCGCCACCCCGAGGTAGAAGCCCCGCACGGGGAACACCCTCCCAAACCCGTGTCGCGGCCGCGGCGAGCTCCGGCTCACCGGCGCGCGCGCGTCCTCCCGCGCGACCGCGGCCGTCGCGAGGAAGAAGAAGGGGGCGGGCAAATTTTAGATCCGGCCCCTGCTTTTTCCCATATTTGCGAATCAGTCCACCTGCGCTTGTACGCTGAGTCTTGTAAATCTTGCGTACTAGCCCCTGGGGTTCCGAAATAATCACAATCTAGCCCCTGGTTCTGTTGATTTTCATTTTAAATTGATTATTTCGACAGAAACTGTTGAAAAATCCTAGAAAATTCCATAAAAATCAGAAAAATACCAAATCAGTTGCATTGAAATCCTTTTAAATAGATCTGTCTAGGGAATATGATGGTTGAGTAGGAAAGTACCAAATTGCCCCTGATGGTGTGCATGCATGAAAAACCTTGATAAATAGGAAATATGGGTAAAATTAACTCCAAAAATTGTGAAATTTGGGCAGAGGCCTTATTATTCTGTGTAGGCTCTGTATAAATTTTGTTAGCTCAAATGTTCACTGTTAATTACCATTTTGCCCCTACATATGATTTTAGCATAGAAATAAATGAGGAAATGATATTTATATAGAAATTAGGCTCTAAATAGTTTTACCTATTTTATTTGTGCTCCCTATAGCATAAAGAGCTCACTGTTGAAATGGGATTCTATGCATGTCAAGAACAGTTAGTGTTTTGAAATTGATAAGTTCATGCATGTTTGAATTAATAAATAGAAATGTAGGTTAAATGACAGTCAAAACTTCTGAATTTAGGGCAACAACATTGCTAGTATGCCTAGGCTTAGTATAAGAAGTTGATAGCTTAAATGCTTGCTTTATATTTACTATTTTACCCTTGCCTAGCATTTAAGCATATAGTTAACAATGAAAAAGAAATCTAGATAATAGAAAGCACCGGTCTTTTCGCATAAATCGATGCTATTCAGTCACACACCCCACGTAGTCATATGTGACAAACTAAGCTATCATAGGTGATGGCTTGTACGATTTCTTAAAGTTAAACAAGCTTTATCACGAAAATACATAATATTATTCCATAAACCTTGATTTCTTGCATTGCACTCGCATCCTGAAGCAAGCATTGCACTAATACATGCTCCAATTGCATCATGTCATGCATATAGATTCCGCGAACGAAGAACCACCGCCGAACCAACCCGTCACGGAGGAGCCCGAGGAGGAGCTGCACCCAGAGCCAGAAGACCAACAACAAGGGCCCGACTTCGCTCAGGAAGCAGCTGCTGACTCTAACGAGGAAGGTAGGCAGGACCATACTCAACCCAGCAAACAAATTATACTTATGATTACGCATATGCATTAGGAGTTGCTTGGAACCAATTGCATTAGACTCCTGGTCGCCCTGGCCCTAGCACCTATACATAGAGTTCGTAGGACGAGTATGCCTAGAAATTGCTAGGTACGAGTAGACACGAGTGTGTGGACTCGTCACGTAGGTGTTTTCAAAGTTATAAAAGCCTACAGTTATATCATTTATTGTTATTGCTCATGAATTAAATGGAGACTGGGCGGAGATTTATTTCAGTATATGCTTTTCATAAGGTTGCACTTCGGACTCCGTCCGAGTCGCATAAGGTCCGTTCGCTGTTCGCCTGCTGTTCGGCATAACATTGCTAGAGTGCTTATCCGGGATATGGGACCGGAAAAGTCTTTCCTGGGCTCATCCAAAGCACAGAGACACGTTCCTACCCGCTGGTTGAGAGGAAGGTGGCCCGGGGGAGCTTGGTACTCATGACGGGGAGACCGAGATGTCGGCAGGCTCGTCATGGGGGCACAACTCGGGGGCTAGGCGGGAGTGAATCGAACTTGGGACGAGGCAGGTTAAGATCGGGGCTATATGTGGGAACGCGATGGCTAGTAAGCATATACCCCTGGCATGATAGTTATTCCCGGGAATTAAAACCGATTCGAATCGCTGATGCCCACCAGGTGTGGGAATGCTGATAATGCACACGGGCAATGTAGTAACTACTTAAACTCTCGGTGTTTAATACTCATGGTTTTTGGAATACCACATGATTGAATTGAACTGTTTACCTTACTGCAAGTTACAGTTGTGTTGAAGGTTATACAAATAACGAAAACTTGCTATTTATGTTACACATGTTACTGTTTAAAACTAAAGGCTAAGGATCCACTTGCTAGTAAGCCGCTTCGCGTCAGCCGTAAGCCAAATCCATTAAGACCTACTGAGTAATTAGTACTCAGGGTTTGCCCCCATATTTTGAGCGCAGGTATGGAGTTCATGGTGTGCACTTGTGTTGGAGGCGGAGCGTGTCCTCATTTAGGATGAGATGACATGAGTGGCACGAGGGCAACATCGGTGGGCTCGATGTTGTTACCTCTAGTGCAAATCTTTTGGTGGTATCATGGTGACCTTTAAACTTATATTTCCGCTGCGAGAAACTTTCGAACTTGCTACCTTATAACTTTAGGTTGGACTTGTATTTTATGTAAAAACTGGTTTGTAACTAAGTCTAATTTTACGCTATTCAACTGCCTGTGATGATGTTTCTGTTGTGGCTCCATCGTGGGTCAGATGTGTGTGATGTCGGTTCCTCTGGGAAAAGGTAATATCGGGAGTCGAATGACTCTCGACGGACGACCGGGTTTAGTTCGGTCTAATCGCACTGCAAGCCAGAGGTGGCAGGTGTGCTTAGCCCGGATTAAATCGGCGGTTCCGCCACACATATCCCGGATAAGCACTCTAGCAATGTTATGCCGATCAGCAGGCGAACAGCAGACGGGCCTTAATCGACTCAGGCGGAGTCTGCCAGACTATCCATGTCATTTCTCATCGTATTATACTCATATCTCCGCCCGGTCTCATCTTTTCATCACGTCATATCATATTTCTCTCGTATTAAATTTTTGTGAAACATGTTGAGTCCTATCATCTCGCGAGTGAATATCTTCACTCGACTTCTACCGTCTAAGCATGGCTAAGCATAGACTTCGTTCTATCCATTCTACATAGGATATCAGGTATTTATGCAGGTGGGGTTCCAAACAACAGCTAAACGTAAATGCACAATCAAATAAAGGATGGTGAGATTCCCTAGGTAGGTGTATATGCCTAAGGGGCCTACCTTTGTTGTTGATAACTTGAACAAACTAAACTAAAGTTAGTTTGCCGGGTTGTGAGGCTTTGCCCCAGGCAACCCCTTGATCACTTGGACAGCTCCTCCTTCCAAATACCACTTCAGGGGCCTCTAGGTGGTATTTGGGTCTTAGTTGGTCTTCTGGACACCGTTGCTCGAAGTAGCTCCACGCACTTGCTTCTCGATCACGTATCTGCAGTGAGCGTCGCTATATGAATGATATGCATGATGCAGCGAATAAGATGCCTGAATGTCAAGCACACGTATGAACAACTATTTCAGGGACAGACAGAAAGGTGATTGATAAACTATTAGAAAGAAGTGCTATTGTGGAAATCTAGCACATTGCTAATCCGAAGGATGACATGTTAATGTTTTGATCCTAGAAAGACAAGCAATAGTTATTTGGTCCCTTAGTTTACTAAAATACATGCATAACTTGTTGCATTTATTCCAGTTCAGCTAGTAAATATATCATGCATGGTATAAGAGAGGAACACCTGATAGGTTGCTAACTTCAATTCATTCTTATCATACCAAAGATAAACAAGTATTGAATCAAGTATACAGTGAACCCGTTACGTATATTTTGACCTATTTGAGCTATTGTTATCCATACTTCGATATTGCAATACTTTTATGGCAAGGGATTTGCAACCTAGGCATATAGGGATGAAACATGCATGTGAACTATACTCAAGGTCTCCTTTTGACATATCAAAAATTAAATAACCCGAGTAGAGTTTATACCAATGTAGCATTTGTCATTTTCAAAGCACATAGTAAAACACATGAAACTTTATTTCTAAGCTGCACTAGACCAATTGAGCACAATATAATTTCTACGGATTTTTGTGGACTAGTGTTGTGAAGCATGCATTTTTATATTCGAAATTTCTCAGACCCAGGACCTTTACGTAGTTATCCCTAGCTTCTAGGGGCCTGCACACAAGAATGCACAGACTCATTGCATAACTACTCAGATCATTACGGAAATAAACTAAAAACCAAGGGGTTTTTTGGCAAAACCATATTTTCCCTTTTTCCCCTCGTCTTCTACCTCTGGCCAGGGAGAGGACCGCGCGCAGGGGGAAAAACGGCAGCGTGGCCCCCGCGCCTAGAGCCACGGATCGACGGCGGACAAGGTCGGGGAAGGTGTTCCCGGCAGCGGGGAACCATTTCCCTCTGATTTCGTCGCTCGGGGTGGGGTGGACGAACAGCGCGGAGGCGGTGAACCGGAGGCACACCTGCGTGCGCAGTCGAGGATGGCCGCGGCTCGATCCGGCGGTCCGAGCGGAGAAGGGGGCCGCGGAAGGGCCTTCGCGGCTGCGCGGGTAGGTGGCGAATCCTAGCAGTGGAGTCGTGGAGGCGCGGGGCGGTCCGAGGTGGGACATCCACGGTGAGGCGCGGGCGCATCGGGGTGGCGTGCGGTGGCGCCCGTGGAACAGGGGGAAGGAGGTAGGTGGGGAAGTCAAGAACGCGCGGAACCGAATGAGGGGAAGGAGGCGGTGGTGGAGCGCACGTCGGTAGGGCTGGAGGAGCACCGGAGGAGGCAAGCGCGAGCTCGGCGCAGACGCCATCCATGGCGGGCGCGCCCTTAGGGACCCGCGGAGCGGCAAGAGCACAGGGCGGCTGGGGTGGAACTGCGGGGCGAGCGCGGATGGAGCAGAGTGAGGGAGAAAGCAGAGGCAGAGGCTTGGCCTCGCCTTTTGGCCGGGGTGCGGAAGCCGGCAGGGGCAGGCGGCGCGTGGCCACGGCGTGGTCGAGCGGGAGGAGAGGAGGAAGACAGAGGGCGTGGGTGGACCGGGTCCATAGACTGGAGTCAATGACAGGTGGGTCCGGGATAAAGAGGAGGGAGAGAGTGGTCTATGGGCCGGGTGCACGAATTTGTGAAGCGGTGGGACCCACGGCTGACGTCGCTCTGGTCCGGATCCGAGGTCCTGACGGGTGGGTCCCATGCGTCATACACACAGCGAGGAAAAGGAAATTCGAAAAATGGAAAAGTGATGGTTGACTGCAGGAGGACCTGTTTGAAACTTGAGTTTTTGGGTATTCTAGAGTCCGAATTTGAAAAGGACCCAATTGAACGAAACGTTGTACCTCTTAGGGTCTACAACTTTGTCAAAAGGAGTAATATCAGATTCCAAGTTTAAATATGATTAAATTTGAATTTAACCTGCTGACTACCAGTTTGACCAAGGTTTAATGCAAACTTAGAAATTCCTAAAGTCTATTTTATGCTCATTTTCAGAGAAAGAGTATTATACCAATGTTGTGTAGTTTTTAATTATCTACACCTTTCTTATATGATGTTTTGCATGATAGGGACTTTTGTTCCTTTGAAATTTGAATTTTCCTTACCGATCAAGTTTAGGCAGATTTCTGCTTTTTCATTAATTGACTCAAAACTCCACCTAAACCTTTGTGCATGTTACCACACTCAATACCAAAGTTGATCTAAATAAAATTGTCTACAAGTTTGTTATAGAGAGTTTGGTCCAAAACACATTATATTTTGAACTATAGTCACAAGTGCACTCAGGGGTTTTGCATATTCCACAAGAAAATTTTTAACTTCGTGATTTACTAGCCTAGTTGTTGCTCTTCTCTAAACATTATTAAGCCAAATCCTTGACTACCGCAAATCTAATCGCGTGTTAAGACTTTCGAGATGCCGGGGGCATCACAACCCTCTAGACAGGATGATTTGAGACCTACACCAGCGTGTCACACGTTCTTCGGTTAACTCTCTGGCCTTTTTCTGTCACTCCGCATTTTTTGCTTCTTTCGAACCCCGGGATGTGTCACATGCATTATCTGATCCTAGTTGGGTGAACTGCCATGCATGAGGAGTTGGAGAACTTTGAGAGAAACCATGTCTGGGATTTAGTTGAACCTCCACCAAATTGCCACCCTATAGGAACCAAGTGGGTTTTCAAGAACAAATAGGGTGAGGATGGGATGGTTGTGAGGAACAAAGCGAGATTGGTAGCCCAGGGTTTCTGTCAGAAGGAGGGGATAGATTATGAGGAAACCTTTGCTCATGTAGCTCGTTTAGAGGCTATTAGGATTCTGCTTGCCTTTACTGCCTCTAAAGGCTTCAAATTGCAGCAGATGGATGTCAAGTCAGCCTTTCTAAACGGTTACATAGAGGAGGAGGTTTATGTGAGACAACCTCCTGGCTTTGAGAGTGCCAAGTTTCCAGACCGGGTGTATAAGTTGAGAAAAGCCCTATATGGTCTGAAGCAAGCTCCAAGAGCTTGGTATGCTTGGTTGAAAGCCTTTCTGCTCAAGTCTGGTTTTGTGATGGGTTCAGTAGACAAGACTTTGTTTCTGTTGAGTCGTGGCGGTGACACCCTTCTAGTTTAGATATATGTTGATGACATTATCTTTGGTGGTTCATCTCACGCTTTGGTGTCTAAGTTTGCTGAACAAATGAGCAGTGAATTCGAGATGAGTCTCATGGGTGAGCTTCAGTTCTTTCTCAGGCTTCAGATCAAGCAAGGCCCAGAAGGAACCTTCGTCCATTAAGCCAAGTACACGAAGGACATTCTGAGGAAGTTTGACAAGGGAGATCTCAAGCCCATGGCGACTCCCTTGTCAATACAGACGGCTCTTGATGTGGATGAAGAAGGGGAGGTGGTGGACCAAAGAGAGTACCAAGGGATGATCGGCTCACTTCTGTACCGGACGGCGACCAGGCCGGATATTTCAGTTCGCGGTTTGCCTTTGTGCGCGTTTTTAGGCCTCACCAAGGCTATCACATCGTCAAGCAGTGAAGCGCATCTTCAGGTATCTGAAATACACTCCTGAGCTTGGACTTTGGTTTTCTTCAGCTTCGTTGCTATCTCTTAGAGGGTATTCGGATGCTGACTTTGCGGGTTGTCGGTTGGAGCGCAAGTCTACTTCTGGCACCTGCCAGTTTCTCGGTTCTTCTCTTGTCTCTTGGTCCTCACGCAAGCAATCTAGCGTAGCCACTTCCACCACAGAAGCTGAATACATTGCTGCTAGCTAGTTGCTGCTCTCAGCTGCTTTGGATGAAGTCCACCTTGAGCGACTTTGGTCTCAGTTTGAGGAAGATCCCTCTCCTAATAGACTCTACTTCTGCTATTTCTGTCGCTAAGAACCCCGTCTTGCACTCCAGAACCAAACACATAGACATGAGGTTTCACTTCTTGAGAGATCACTACGAGAAGGGAGATATAGACTTGATCCATGTAGAGACTGAGAACCAGTTGGCCGATATCTTTACCAAGCCCTTAGACTAGAGCATATTTGCTCACTTGCGTGGGGAGCTTGGTGTTTGTTACCCCTTTTAGGTTGGGGTAACTTTGGAATAGTTTAGGTTTTGCTTTGCTTTTTCTTTCTTTGCTTCTCTTTGCTTTTCTTGCATTTTGTCTCATACCATGCATTGCATTGTAACATATGCATTTTCACTTTCACTAGCACTAGAGCTCTTCTGGTATGACAAGTTAGTACATGCTTGTGCTAGATTGTACAGTTGCTTGCATGATCATGGTTGGCTAAGCTCCTTGAATCTCTCTAATATCTTTTGTGAGCTCAGTCACTTTTGTTTCTTCAAAATCAAAAACCATGATCACCACTTGACTTGGCTACCTAGCATGTGTAGGAATCTTGAATGCTATGCTATCTTTTCATGCTTAGATATGCTAGTCGTATGCCTGTGTTACACTGATGCCTAAGCATTTATGGCACCTTGTTCTAATCTAAAATCTGAATGAATGTGGCTTACAAGTGGTGTCCTATGAGATAAATTGAAAAGATCCAGGAGGGATTACTTGTCACACTGATCTAGTTTGAGATAGCTTGCCTTTGCACTTTGGCTTGAACTTGGACTAGGCTGTGTATGACCAAAACCTTGTCTTAAGCTTTTGATGGTTTTCTAAACCTAGGCTTGGCATTGGTTGGTAAGAAGTGAATATCCCCTGGCACATGATCTGTTTTACTTGAAGTTCAAAATTGCTAAATTTGAAATCTGCAAGTCTCTAATCTGCTTATGGCCTGTTGTAGATGCCTTGGTTGAGAGTAGCACACCTTGTATGTTTTGCTAGCATCTTGCTGTTCATGCCTATCTTGCTAGATGCTATTCATGTTGGTGATGCTTTCTTTTCAACAACGCTGTAAAACATGCTCCTGATCTGTATAAGATAGATTCAATTGAGCTTGTTTGCATGCTTTCTTGCCCTCACTTGCTCTGTATGCTAGAACTTGTATTTACTAGCTTTTCATCCCTGCTGAGCTCTTCATGGTACACTTCCTGCATTTCATAGCATATTTTGAGGGGGAGTTGTCCATTTCAAGGGGAGTTGAGTTCCTATGAACCCTTGATGTGTCCATTGTCAACAAGGGGGAGAGATGTTGACCCTTGAGGAGAGAGAGATGTTGGACCAAGGGGGAGGACTCTGTAGAGATCTAGTTGAGGGGGAGTTTGAGCTTTTAGCATGCTCTTGCATCGGTGCGTTGAGCCTTTTGCCTCTTTCTGGAGGAGCCGATGTTTTGCCTTAGCATGACTGTGTTGAGCCAGTTTGCCTTTTTCTTGAGGGGTCATGCTTTAGTTTGATCGACTGTGTTGAGCGGTTTCCCTTGTCTTAGGGCGTCGATCTTTGACTTCGTTTTTGTTGTCTCAAACTCCACTTTTCTGCCAGTATTCGGTTTTTGGGCATCTTGAGCAACTTCTTCTTTTTCTTCTTTCTTTTCAGTTTTACGCTTTTTCTTTTGTCTTTGTTCTATTTCAGGTTACAGGTTGAAGGTGTTAACAATGCACTCATCAAGGGGGAGATTGAGAGCTAATGGACCGGCTCCATTGCCTCTGGAGTGATGAGTGATTGTCAACAGTAGCAAGACCTAGAAGGACTTGGGCACAAGACCTCCGATGGACAGGAGGCCCTCTGATGGACTCGAGGTAGAGGAAAGTCCTCCGAAGGACTGGAGGCACACTCGGTGTCTGTCGGCTATGGGAGTTCGGTATACGGAGGGGTAGCATGGCGACGGTAGGAGTAAGTCCTCCGAAGGACTGCGAGGCTGCCCCAATGGACACGGGATGCCGGGCACCACCGCGGTGCTCCAACCCCAATGCGTGGCGCGAAGGCGTGCGAGGGAGGCTTTGGCGGCTTAGGCTCAAAACCGTCACCCAAGCTACCCAAGCCTTGGTGAGTTGGGCCACGACTCGCCAAGATAGAGAAGATGGGCCAAATTCGGCCCAGGCAGAGACTTCCTAAAGTTTCCCGGTTTCTGACTTCAAAACCGGGGGCGGATCATGGATTGGACTACTGGCCACGTGGAGAGCATCCGAGGATTGCATGGAACTTACGAAGATCAAGACTTCATCGTGGTCGTCCGTCCCAAAATATCCTGTAATCTTTCGTTTGAGTCCTTAGGGTTTGTCTAGCTGTAGGGACCTAAGTGCAAAACTGTCTAAATAGCACTCGGGTATAAATAGGTCCAAGGCAGGTCATTAGAGATACGCTTGGCTGCTAGGATTAGTCTTCACTTGGTGATTTTCGTCCTTAAGCTTTGAGCTCCATTGTTAGGGAGGTTAGAGTAGGATTTAGCCTCCTAATCTTGAGGGAAGGTGAGGGTGGTTGCTTGGGACTGAATTTCTGCTTGTATGCTGAATCTTTAGACCCATCTTAGGCACTTAATCGAAGCAAATTCGTGCAGCAACCTTGTGTTCTTCTCCTCCCCCTCTCTCTTTGGTTTTTGGGTTCAATCCTTGTCTTTTTGGGTGTTTTTGTTGGGCAAGCTTGAATCCCTTTCCTTGCTGATGTTCTGGACTTGCAAGGACGTGGAGATCATGACTTAGTTCATGTCAATCCTGCTGGATTGCCATGAGCAAGCCTCTTTTGTGTATTCCCCTTTCTTGCCCAAGAACGGCTATTTCACAAGATCTAAAATTCCCGCTGATTCCGCGGTTACCTTGAGTTGATCTGTTGGGAATTACTTTGAAATAGGGTCCAGATAAGCTGTGCTAAATTTCATAAAGTTTGGACACTGTCTGATCAAGTTATGATTTGAAATCATCTTTTCTGCGACCCTACCGGACCATCCGGCAGAGGCCACCGGACAGTCCGTTTCCACCGGATAGTCCGGCAGCGCCCACTGGACAGTCCGGCGTGAGGCGTTGTCCGGGCAGTGCCACCGGACAATCCAGCAACAGGAACCGGATAGTCCAGTCCCACCGAACAATCCGGTGTTGGCCACCGGACTAGTCCGGTCCTGTCAGGGAGCTGCTGTGTTCTTCCCAGTTTGGTTTTTCCGCTGTGATTTTGCTACGGATTTTCGCATTCCTCCCTTAAGACCATTCTCTTTGCTTACTGTGAGTCAGTGAGACGCACCTAGGTGCGGTGAGTGTCTTGTGGTGGTTATTGCAAAATCCGTTGCTCCGCTGTCATTCTTGTTCGGATCTGGAGCTTTCTTGCATTGGTGCGTATCCTCACAGTGGACAGTGCTTAGTTTCGGTTTTCACTTGGGGGTTTGTGATTTTGTGATTTCAAGTGCTCCTATTCACCCCCCCCCCTCTAGTCGCACGTTTCGGTCCTACATCGGTCTCCACATGGATCAAGTCTATATTTCCCTTCTCATAGTGATCTCTCAGAAAGTGAAACCTCACATCTATGTGTTTGGTTCTAGAGTGCAAGACGGGGTTCTTAGCTATAGAAATAGCAGAAGTAGAGCCTACTAGGAGAGGGATCTTCCTAAAGCTAAGGCCAAAGTCACTCAAGGTAGCTCTCATCCAAAGCAGCTAGGAGCAGCAACTAGTAGAAGCAATGTATTCGGCTTCTGTTGTGGAAGTGGCTACGCTAGATTGCTTGCGTGAGGACCAAGAGACCTAGTCGCCGTTAGGTACAGAAGTGAGCCGATCATCCCTCGGTACTCTCTTTGGTCCACCACCACCCCTCCTTCATCTGCATCAAGCGCTGTTTGTGTTGACATGGGAGTGGCCATGGGCTTGCCGTCAGGTACAGAAGTGAGCTGATCATCCCTCGGTACTCTCTTTGGTCCACCACCACCCCTTCTTCATCTGCATCAAGCGTTGTTTGTGTTGACATGGGAGTGGCCATGGGCTTGAGGTCTCCCTTATCAAACTTCCTGAGAATGTCCTTCATGTACTTGGCTTGATGGATGAAGGTCCCTTCATGCCCTTGCTAGATTTGCAGTCCAAGGAAAAACTGCAACTCTCCCATAATGCTCATCTCAAACTCCTTCGACATCTGCTTAGAAAACTTGGTAACAAGAGAGTGAGACGAGCCACTAAAGATGATATCATCCACGTATATCTGGACAATAAGAAGATCACTACCATGCTTGAGGAGAAACAAGGTCTTATCAACACTCCCCATTTTGAAACCTTGGTTTAGCAAAAAGGTTTTCAATCTCTCATACCAGGCTCTAGGGGCTTGTTTCAAACCATACAAGGCTTTTTGCAATTTCTAAACATGGTTAGGGTACTTAGCATTTTCAAATCCATGGGGTTGTTTGACATAAACTTCTCCTTGAATGAAACCATTTAGAAAAGAAGATTTCACATCGATTTGAAAAAGCTTGAAACCCATGGAAGCTGCAAAGGCTAAGAGAATACGTATAGCTTCCAAGCGTGCAACAGGAGCAGATGTTTCCTCATAGTCTATCCCGTCTTTTTGACAAAAACCCTTAGCCACAAGTCTAGCCTTGTTCCGCACAACAAGGCCATCCTCCCATTGCTTATTTTTGAAAACCCATTTTGTACCAATAGGATTGCATTGTGGCGGTGGCTCTACCAAAACCCAAACCTCATTCCTCTCAATGTTTTCTAACTCCTCATGCATGACATTAACCCAATTACCATCAGAAAGAGCGTGTCCAACAATCCTTGGGCTCAAAGGAGGCAACAAATGCAGCATGAGCAATTGAACATATCTGGGACCATAAGGTCCTCGCATGCAAATCCCCAATGATCCTGTGTGGAGGGTGATCCCACTGGACCTACCGAGATGGAACAATCTCGGAGGTCACCTCCCCTGCGTCCTCAGCGGGGCCAGCCTCTAATCGAGCTTGTAGTCGGGGGAGCGAGGAGGAAGCCGTCGGCAAGGGTCCTCCTTCATCTTCAGAGCTCGTAGCAGAGGGGGCAGGAGCTATAGCCAGTGCAATGGCTCCTGCATCACCAGCATCTACCTAAACTTCCTTATCTTCAAAGGTGGGAGTTCCTTCTTCATCATCACCTGAAAGCTCAAATGCAGGGGTTGTGCAAGGCATAGATTCATCAAAGGAAACTTCACAGGTCTCAACCACTTGTTTGGAATCGAGGATAGTACACTCTATATGCCCTAGAGCTAGAGGCATACCCAAGGAAAATACCATCCAAGCAGCACTATTCAAATTTGTCCAAATGCCTCCATTTTTTAGCACAAAGCATCTGCAGCCAAATGCACGCAGGTGCTTGACACTGGGCTGCCTACCAAACCGTTGCTCGTATGAAGTCTTCCCTAAGAAAGCTCGTAGGAAGATGCGGTTGGCAATGTAACTAGGCCGTATTCATAGCCTCAGCCCAAAAGCGTCGCGGGGTCCTATGCTCATCAAGCATCATCCGCGCCATCTCAACAAGTGTGCAGTACTTTCGTTCCACAACTCCATTCTGAGGTGGGGTATAAGGAGAGGAAAAATTGGTGATCAAGACCTAGGTTACGACAAAAGGTTTTGAAATGAGAGTTATGAAATTCTCTGCCATTTTCGATGCGGATAGCCCTCATGGCCTTATGACTCTCATTTCTTAACCTCAAGACCAGATCCCAAACAAAACTGAAAGCCTCATCTTTGAATTCCATGAAGAACACCCACGAAAAGCGAGAGAAGTCGTCTACAACGACAAGCACATACCACTTCCCACTGACCGACTGTACCCAAGCAGGACCAACTGTGTCCATATGCAGCAGCTCACCTGGGTAAGAGGTCATCACCTGATTGAATGGTGCATGAGAAACGGCAACCATCTTGCCATGACGACAGGGGTGGCATACTAAGTCCTTTTCTGCTTTCAAATTGGGCAATCCTCAGATCAGACCCATCGAGCTCAACCTGGCAAGCAGATCAAAACTCAAATGGCCTAGCCTCCTATGCCACTTCCAAATATCAGCAAAAAAACCAGCTACCAAACATTGAGAAGGGTCAGAAATAGATGCAAGGTCAACATTAAAAACCTACCAATAGGGCAAAATCCGGCAAATAAGGTTTTCCTTAGCATCAAGCACACAAGAAGAACCCTCCTTAAAGCGAACCTCAAACCCATCCTTGAGAAGTTGCGAGATAGAAACCAAATTGAACCCCAAATTCCTCACCAAAGCAACTTCTCTCAGGGAAAGCTTGCCAGAAAGCGCAATAGAACCAACACCCAACACTTTACCTTGACCATTATCCCCGAATGTGATGTATTCCTTGGTGCTCACGGGGTTGAGGCTAGTGAACCATCTGCGGTGCCCTGTCATGTGCCTAGAGCAACCAGAGTCCATGATCCATATGTCCTCCAGGCCTCAATCCTGCAAAATCAAGGAAAGCGAGAGTGAGCAAATGGTCCGACGCTGGGGTTAGTGAAACTGCTGAACCAGTGAGGAGCCATCTGCTCAAAGGTAGGAAAAGCACAGTCAAAGTAAGCATCACGACGATCTAGGTACCCATGACCTCCAAAGCGTGTGCTCTCAAACCCTCTACCAAAGCCTCGGTCATGAGGTCCAGAGCCGCACTGAAAATGACTAGGAGCTCGGCCAGCAAAGCATCTCTCACCACCAGGAACACGGGCCTAAAAGCCACCTCCTCTCTCACCACTAGCAAAATGGTCTCTCATCTCACCGCTATGGGGAGAATCCTATCTAACACCCCTGTAGAACTGATCCTGATTTCCCCAGGCTCTCTTCTGCCTCTCAGCCCACTTCCTCCTGAAGCAAAACTCTTCCAAGTGACCATTGCGCTGGCAAAAGGCACAGTGGTAGACAGGTCTCTTGGGCATAGGCTGGGACTGGGTCTTGGGCTTCTAGTGAGGTGGTGAAGCTTTGGGTGGTGCTGGCTACTAGACTTGCTTCTTGCTAGAAGGCTTAAGCACTTCTTCTACTATCTTATCTAGCTTAGCTTGTGGTGGCTTGGGTGTCTAATTTGACTTCCTTGGGGCAGCCATGGGAGGCTCATGGTAAACCCCATTAATAGTAGAGTCAGGCTCGGGAGAGGTAGTGTTAGGCTTGATCTGGGCACTCTTCTTCTTACCCGAGGTACTACACTCTCCCAACCCAAGTCCACTGGTGTCACCCTCACCACGCTTGTTCGCCTCTATGATCATCCTAAGCTGAGGTTCCCTGGCATACATCCAGCTCAGCACCTCTCTGAACCTACAGTTGTCCTCTTCAAGGGTCAACTTCTCTTCTCTCAGACCCTCTAGAATCAAGGTCTGGGTAGCATAAGTGGGACAGTCTAGAGAGGGAATCACAGGAGCAGACTTCTCAAGCTTCCTAATGGCGGCATCCTTCTCCACCAACTGCAGCCTTAAAATGAGACAGCTCTCACATGTATTAGGAGGTGCTGAAAGCACCTCAAGGTCAGCTCTCACCTGATCAAGCTCATTCATCAAGGTAGGACAGACCTTGCACGCACCCAAAAGCGTGGGTCTAGCCTTAAGCTCCTCCAACTCTTTGAGTTGCCCCTCACACTTCACCTTCAGCTCAGCTATGTCAACAGCTAGGTGAGGGCAAGACTCGCACTCAGGCACCTCACTCAAGGTAGGCTCATCTAGTTTAGACTGGAGCATGCCAAACTCAACCTTCAGCCTACCATCTCTTCTACCTGATGAGCATACTTGCTCTTCTGCTCACAAAGGTCACCCATGAGGGACTCGCAGGTAGGGCACTCAAAGTCACTAGGTTGGGCTTATACACTCTTTAGTCTCTCAATCTCAACCAAAGCATCAGCAAGCTTGGCTTTTTGCTTCTACAGCTTCTTAGCTAGCTTCTCCAAGAACTTATCCTGGGCTTTCAACTCACGACTGTTCCTCTCCAGCATATCAAGGATCTCAGCTTGCTTAGGACTTACCTCTTCATCGGAGGAGTCATTGTCGTTGCCCTTGTCGTCCTTATCCTCAAGCGCCATGGAGCAAAACAATCTCCGGTTCACCTTGTGCTTGCTCTTGGACTTGGTGGAGATAAAGCAGAGGCCAGCTGGACCGCCTTGTTCTCTCCTCTTGTCACACTTGGTGATGATCTCCTCATCGCTTGAGCTTGACAAAGATGAGGAAGAGAAGGAGGAGGATGATCCACTGCAAAGACCACCAAGCTCGGTGAAGAAGGCCTTGTCCCACTTCCGGTTGTCCTTCTGGTAGCTCTTGAAAGTCT
The DNA here is from genome assembly GCA_030272315.1 of Paspalum vaginatum. Lineage (NCBI taxonomy): Eukaryota > Viridiplantae > Streptophyta > Magnoliopsida > Poales > Poaceae > Paspalum > Paspalum vaginatum. The sequence goes on along the minus strand of CM059018.1, from coordinate 28,199,501 downwards.
TCCTGAAGTTCTTGATCTTGCCAGAGCGGTGCTTCGTGTGGTCACGCTTGCTGTAATCGTGGTTGCCGGAGTGGTGCTTGCTGAAGTTGCGGGAGTAGTTCTTGCCCTTCTTGTAGTAGTCATTCTGCTTGTTCTGGCACTCAGCGATGAAGTGGCTGATCTCTCCACACTCAAATCACCTGGGCTTCTCACCCCTCTTCTTGCTCATCCGGTTGTCATAGGTGCGCTGGAAGCGACTAGGCACTAGACAAAGCTCATCATCCCCAAGTGACTCCAACTGCTCCTCTGTCACAGACATCAAAGCAGAGAACGAAAAACCGTGAAGTGGGGGATTAGTAGGAACTTCCTTGGAGCTAGAAGCCAAGGCTATGCTCTTGGAGCTGGTACCATTGAGCATATATCATCTGGTAGTCAACCTCTGTGGCCTTGAGCTTGCTGTAAAGCTCCTTAACTCCCAAGGTGTCATACCCTGCCGACTCTAGAATGGAGTTCTTCTTGAACTCCCATGCATTCCTGTCCAAGAAATACAGCAGCTTGACAGCCTGCTGATGGTCAGTGTATGGGAGAGCAGCGGGGGCAGAGTTGACACGGAGCTTGTTGATGATCGACTGAAAATGACCAAACAAGGCATCCATGCTCTTAACTGTCACCGTCCCCTCATGGTGTGCACTGAGTAGGGACCAGATCTCACAAGTGGTATCAAGGTGGCTCACCCTCTCATAGTCCGCCAGACCAACTCTAGAGAAGAGAAAGTTCGCCGCCTTGTAGTTCGCCTCATGCTGAGCAATGAGCGCCGGTGTGGTACGCTCAGCAACGGGGAGCACTGTGAAAGTCATACTCTGTGTAGCATTCCATATGTCCTCGCTCCGGCTAAGCAAGAAAGCTGTCATCCTACCCTTCCAGTAGGGATAGCCATCCGAGCCGAGAACTTGAACCTTCCCAGAGTGTGCCATAGTCGCTACTGGTTTCTCACCGGTAAAGGTATGAAGAAATCTAACCGGCTCTGATACCAATTGTAGGACCGAGACGTGCGACTAGAGGCGGGGTGAATAGGAGCACTTTAAAACTCAAAGTCAGAACTCCCTGAAACTGGTGCTTAAGAGAAGAACTAGACACTGTCCACTGAACAGATACGCGTCTAGCAGCGCGAAGGTGCCATCCACTGAGAGGATATGCACAAAGCGGGAAAAACCGCGAGCCAACTCAACAAGGGAACCGAGGCAACAAATCTTGCAAAAACCTCCACACGACACTAACCACAGCAAAGTGCGTCTCACTGACTCAGCAAGCAAAGAGAATAGTCTGGAAGTGGGGAATGCAAAAATCTGAATAAAAAACATAGCGGAAGAAGCAAACAGCGAAACACAGCTGCAACCCAAGCAGAGCCGGACTGTCCGGTAGCAGGAGCCGGACTGTTCAGTGGCACCGGGTAGTCCGGTGACCTCTACCGGACTGTCCGGTGGGAAGTCCCGGGCATACCCCAACACCGGACTATCCGGTGGGCCCTGCCGAACTGTCCGATGGAACCAGATTGTGCGGTGGCCCTGCCGGATTGTCCGGTAGAGTCGCAGAGAAGGGGTTTTCACACCCAAAACTGACCAAATCTTGTCCAATCTTCATGAGATTTTGCACAAGCAACCTGGACCCTATTCCAGAGCTTTTCCCAAGAGATCAACACAAATGACCAAGGGATCAGTGGGAATTTCAGATCTCGTGAAATCGCAATCTTTGGGCAAGAAGGGGGGAAACTCAAGGAAAGCTTGCTCATGGCAATCCAGTAGGGTTGAGATGAACTAAGTCATAATCTCCATGTCCTAGCAAGTCCAAAAGAGCCAAAAGAACAGGATTAACTCGTGGGCAAAGAAAATCAGCAAAAGCCCTTGTGATTCATCCAAAAACCAACTAGAAAGGGGGAAGGAGATGGCTACACACATGAGCACCAATTGGGGGACGAATCCTGCCTTGATTAGAAGTGGAAATCAGTGCTTACAAGGTTCAACTTAGCCTACCACCCTTCATCCTCCCACTAATGCAAAGTACTAGCCTAGGGGACTCTCAAATCCTAAGCTAAGCACCCGGTTTAATCTTAAGCTCTTGGCTGGTTGGAAACTAAGCCTAGGGTTTCTTGAGGTGTAAGAGTCATCTAAATGACCAGCCACTTAGGTATATATAGCCTAGGCCCAATCGACACATTTTACACTAAGACCCCTATATTACAGAAACGCCCGTAGGGGCCAAAACGGAAAAGACTCGACTTTCTCGGGGACAGATGACCGCGATGGAGTCTTGATCTCCTTCGTCTGCAAGCTATCTCTCGGATGAAGTCCACGTGGCCAATAGTCCAAATCTGCCAATCTACTCCCGGTTTTGAAGTCAGAAACTGGGAAACTTTACGGTTTCCTTCCTTGGCCTGGAATGGCCCAGTCCACTCTATCTCGTTGAGAATGAGCCCATTCGCCAAGTCTGGTAACTTGGCGGTAGGGTGACGGATTTGAGCGAATCCGCCAACGCCCTCGCCCATCTTCACGCCATGTACTCGGGTTGGGGCACCGCGGTGGCACCCGACATCCCCAGTCCATCGGGGTCGCCTCGCAGTCCTTCGGAGGTCTTACTCCTGCCATCGCCGTACCGCTCCTCCGTGTACCGAACTCCCATGGCCGACCGACGTCGAGCATGCCTCCAGTCCCTCGGAGGGCTTCCATCTACCTCCAGTCCATCGGAGGGCCTCCTGTCCATGGGAGGTCTTATGCCTAAGTCTTTCTGGGTCTTTGGCTTCCGTTGACAATCACTCATCCCTCCAGAGGCAATGGAGCTGGTCCATTGGCTCTCACTAGGATTCTCAAAAGATAGCATCTAGGCACCCGTCATTGGCCAAACAATACCAACAGGGGCTTGGATGCTGTTAGCATAGGAGAGGAACATCCATTCTGGGTGAGGCAGGCAAGGCACTACCGAAAAAGGGAGCTTCACATTTCTCCTCACTGGGATGTTTTGGCCGCATCATCTAGAGGTTCTTGGAACATGACGCGCAAGCGTGCCAACTTGAGATCTCCCCTCGGCACCAGAAACACAAATGGCTCTAGCCTTCATGGAAGATCCCACTCTTCACATTAGCACGGCAAGTGGCCCTGTTCTAGATGCTAGGATAAGGCAGAGACCTTAGGGTCTTCTCCTATCCTGGCATCCACCGCGCGCGCATTTCACGTGGTAGCAGCTTAGGTTATTCTCATATCCTGGGACAAGAACAAGAATGAAGAACAAGGGCTAGGCAGAGATTGGACTTCTCTATTTTCTTTACGAGTTGCAGAGGTGGAAGAGGAGATATTAGCTGGTTGTGGTGTTTTAGCTCGCGACCCTCGGCTTTTATAGTCTCGAGGAGCGCCAGATAGTCATAGGGCGGTAGTGATTCTCGATCATTTTTTTAGGATCACGGGCACACAGTCAAGCCCAAGGTTCACGGGTTATTGCAGCAAAAGGTGGAACCAGTAAACAGTCTAGGCGCAGAAAAAGGAGTGCTTCATAAAAGTGATTGTCGGTTGGCAGATACGAGCAATTCATGGGCGCACAATGCTTCTTACTTTTTTAGCGGTCCTTAGTGCACATGGTTGGATAATGGGTGCCCAACGCTCGGGCACAGAATGCATGACGACATATTTGAGATTATTACAAAGAGTTTGGAGCACATATGCAGATAAAACAAGGGTGTGAGAATCAACTGACCAACAGAAACATTATGCACAACAGGGAGTTCAGTCGGTCAGCTTGGGAAAACAACAAAAAGACCATACCACGACAAATACCCGACCTAAAGGGGTATTCAGTTACAGTTCAAGTTCAAGAATAAGTTGTTCCGCTACACTTTGGGCCTCTGCAGCATATGCAGCGAACACAGCATCATCTTGCTCAACGGTGGCTTCTCTAGTTAAGTCCGATAAGTTCATATCCGGCTTAGTTTCCTTAAGCATTATCAGCGCCCATTTTAGGATTGACTTGAGCTCACCCCGAAGATGAATCTTGACGTCCTCGGCCACTGATGACAACCGGTCTGCCAATGGTCGAGAGGTTCCTATTTCCAGAGCGTAGATGTCTAGGATAGCTGATGCGGTTTCTGCCGTAGTCTTAATGACATCTTTTGCCTTTTCATAAGCACCCTTCAGCTTTTCGTAATTCTTTTGGGTAGCATCATAATTTTGCTTGAGGATATCTAGTTCTTTGAGTTGCCGCTATGAATCCTTGAGGGCCTCTCTTATCGAAGTCAATATTTTCTCTAGCTCCAAGTTGTTCTTCTGAATTTTCACTCGAGTTTTGTCAACAGCGGTTAACTTGGCGTTTTTCTTCTCAAGTTCCTCTTGGGTCAGTTTATGGCTCGACTCAAGTGATCTTAGAGTGTTGGCAGTCTTGCGGAATGATTTCTCAAAGCCATCACGGGATTCACGAAGCTTCTAAATTTTTCCCTTCATTGCGGAGCTCTCTTGTTTATGGTGCAGTGCCTCGTCCTGCGGATTGGTGTAACTTATGGGCTTCTGTAAGTAAAGAGTATGTAAGCTGGGTTTCTTGAAGGGTTACCTCATGCCCATTCTTCTCGATATTCAGTTGCCTTTCCAAGTTGGCAGCAGTACCTCTAGCCTCGCCATGCTACAGTATCGCATTGCGAAACGACAACTGGAGGTCAGCAATTTTCTTAGCAGCAGCTACAAGACAAGTAATCATTCAAAGTCGGTATGGGTATGTAGTAATTCAAGTAATATGGAGCTGGGTATATCAAAATACACCAGCAGCCTCGGTACTACGAGTGGCTTCTGAATCAGCTAGCCATTGCTGTAATCTGGCAATGTCTGCTCCAAGCAAAAGAGCTAGCTTCTCTCGAATGAGGGCACCTTGGTTCAGCCAATCCCGTAAGACATCATAGTTTATTAATTATGATATTCAGAAGGGATGCAACATAGCTGAGCAGTCAGGTTACCTCGAAAATCGCTAGTGGACTCGAGCTGGGAGGAACTGGGGTTAATTGTTGATTCTCATTAACAGTATCCAGAGTCAGATTGCTAGTGTTAGCTATCATAGTATGAGAGGATGTCATGGCAGATGCACGGGGGCTGGATGAGGTCACAGTCTCAATGTTGGTGATGCCCGAATGAACCTCACCAACTTGAGTAGTATTGGCCCTAGTGTTGGCCAGGGCATTATGTCAGCCTACTATTTTACTACCTTTAGCATTCTGGTCATCGTTCTTTGTGGTCTCTTCCCCAGCATCCGACATGTCAGTCTTGGGGGTTTTGACTGCATCTTGGCTAGACTCACTTTCTTTCGTTCCCTCATCAACTGAGGATCTTTTTCTTGCTCTCCTCTAGAGCATGGAGAAGCTGGGCTCGAGTTACTGCAGTCTTGATCCAAGACTTTTAGCTTCAAATGGGTCCGTCGGTTTGTCTCTAGCTGTATTCAAAGGCTGTGTTGGCGATGGCCTACAAATCAGTTGTCAAGGAGTGAATGCAAATAATGGCATTATGGGAAACTCGATACAAATACTAGTATACACACCTCAGTGGTTTGGTTTTCTCATTAGCCACTAGAGTGTATGGGCGTTGGAGAGCTGACTGTATGCATCTATCAAGGTTGTCATTTAACATTGACAAATCTAGTTCCTCTACTCTAGATATCTGTTCTTTGGCTGGAGAGGAGGAGGTACCAAGGTCGTGCTAAATCTTATATCTCTTCTCACGACGCATGAGTGGGCTCTCTTCTTCCTCTTCTTCCTCTTCGTCGATCAAAGCCCCCCAATTGATGTCAGAGGTGAATTTTTCGTTTGATAGCCATCGCTTGGTGGTTTTCTTAATGGGCGGTGGCTTGGGTTTCATAGCATCTACCTTGGTGCGAGTCTGTTTTGGGACTAAAGGAGCTTGCAGTTTCTCCCCTGCAACACCTGTATGCTCGGCAGCTGGGTCAGTTAGATTAGCACCCACGTGCTCAGGGGCTTGGTCCTCTTTCGTGTTAGCCCCTGGTGGGGTCACCTCATCTTGGGTCAGACGCAGAATGACAATGAATGTCGCTGCTTCATTGTTGCCTTCACCTTGCATAGCTTCCACAACAGCTTCCATTTCTTGAGAAGACAACTGCAACCTTCACTTCAAGACCTGGTCATCACCGTGCTGTGGTAGGTCAAAAATTTGGAGATGTCACACTACAAGCAATAGAATAGGAGAGTTACTAGCTCAGTTATACTAGTGAGTTGTGCAGTTGCCTCATTCATGCAATAGGATACTTACAGAAGGGGTTGGATTCCAGGTAGAGTAGGGCTGTGGAGTTCCCTCATTATATATATCACCCCACAACATTGTACCATCTCGTGCTTGGACTTCTTCTTCAGTAATCACACGGCTAGTCTCTCTAGTGGGATCACTTGCCCCAACATATAGATATGCTGGATAAACTCGGTCTTTCAGGGGTTGAATGCTGCGGAAGACAAAATCAATCACCACAACTTGGGCAGTTAAACTCTTTTCTTTCAAGTCGGCTATCTCTTTCAGCAGTATGTCAACTTTAGCCGGTTCTTCTTATGTTGGTGCCTCTTCCCAATTGGGCTGCTTTGTGTTGGGCTGCCGTCCTGACTGATTTGGCAGCGAGTTTTCACGTTTCTCCATGATAAACCACTCGGCGTGACATCCCCTATTGCTGTCCTTCAGGGAAATATCAAGATATACTGATTTCTGACCACAGCACAATTCCAGACTAGCGCCCCCTACAACTTGCAAGACACCATCTCTGGTGCTGAGTTTGCAATGATACATGTATTTCCATAGCCCAAAATGTGGGACAATCCCCAGAAAAGCCTCACAGAGATAAATAAAGATGGCGATTTGCCGAATGGAGTTAGGATTCATGTGAGTCAGATCAATGGCCTAGAAATTAAGAAGTCCTCAAACAAAGGAACAGATAGGCAATCCCAGCTCGCGAACAAATAAAGGGGCAAAGACTGCTGATTCATGCGTATCCTCGGTGGGAGCTCGTTCACCACTGCAACTTTTCCACCCGGCCACCTCTTTTGTGGGTAGAACATTTATCTCTACTAATCGGAGGTCAGATTCGGAGATGGTGGACTTACAAAATGCAACGAATGGGAATGGAATTGCAGCATTCTCGTTGTGTGGGAGGCCATCAGTGGTGTTTCCGCGCTCGCTTGCAGTTTTCTTCTTGGGCGCCATTGGTACTAAAGGGAAGAATTCTGGTGAAGTTAGGGGAGATTGGAGTCCAGAGTTTTGCAGTTACGAACGGCGGCGGCGGCGGAATAAATAAAGCAGTTAGGGAATAATGATTCGAGTGGAAGGAACCATTAGGGTATCGGCCTTCTTATATCCCTAACGGTGTCCAAGCAAACAAACGTTGTTTTCTTTCTTATTGCCGCAACATCGTTAAGTATCATGACAGTAGATTCACAGTTCAGTCAGGCATGACTTTGACTCGGGCAGCTTGGTTGCTCCCTTAATTTTCAGTCAGCTCAAGATTTCTTGTACTTCACCATGCGCTAGTCTGGTTTTCTTATATTTGAGTTGGGCTTTGTTCACTTGGTCCGAAATTGTACGTCAAGCCTTGGTCAAGAAACGTGTGTAGTTTGGTTTACTTCTGTCGTTCAAGGGTTTTTCACTCGGATTTTGGTTCATATGTTGAAGAGGCAGACTTCGTTCATACAGAAACCATTGGAGGTTATCACAAATCTCAAAAAGTGAGGCGATTAACTTTCAAGAACTCAAATTCAGGAATGAAAGCAAAGATTCATTTATCAAAAAGTACTGGATACACTGGGGGAATTACAAAGTGAAGCAATGTAGTTCTACTACATGCTACTCCTACCCCAAATTGCTACTATCTAGGCGGCGATGCGGCGGCGCTTTGTTGGGCGGGCACTGTTGACCTCATCGTCATCGTCATCGCCGTCGTCGTCGTTATCGCTGGCGTCGTCATTGTCATTGTCGTCATCTTCATCGTCAACATCGTCATCCTCGTCCTCCTCCTTGTTGTCGTTGGGACTAGCGAGCCCATGGTGGTTAAGGCCCCTAAGCATGGCCTTCTCCTTCTCATTGTGCCCCTCGCTATCAAAGTCAGAGGGGGTGGGTCCTCGTGCTGCAGCGCATCGTCGTCGTCGCTGTCGAGGATGGATGGCGCGTCGCTATCGCCATGATCCCCGAAGTATGCCTCATCGTCCTCGTCAAAGTTGTCGTCAAAGGGGTCCTCCCTTGGCGGCCTTGCTGGGCTAGCGGGCTCTCTGCCTTTGCCACTACAACTTGCCATGGCATCGGTGGTGATTAGGAGCGTGCTACTAGTGTTGGAGATGTTTTCTTGAGGGGAAGCATGATTGCAAGAATGGAAATGTGTGGAAGATGGAACTCAGGGTCCCTTTATATACTATAGAGTGCGTCGCTTCGCGTTCCTAGCAGTACATGCGCAAGGAAGGTGCCTCATATTCCGAACAGAGCACGCGTATGGAATGTAAAACACGGTGACGTTTCGAAAAAGTTGGATATGGTGGCGGTTGAGTTTTTCGAAGATGTGCAGTTATCATGGCAACTGATTGCGTGCAACCGAAGAAGATGAAGACTCGATCGCGGTCGTCCGTCCCCGAGAAAGTTGGGTCTTTTCCAGTTTAGCGTCTACGGGCGTTTCTGTAATATAGGGGGTCTTAGTGTAAATTGAGTCAGTTAGGCCTGGGATATAAATACCTAAGTGGCTAGTCATTTAGGGGACTCTTCTGCTTTTAAAAACCCTAGGCTTAGCTTTCCAACCAGCCAAGTGCTTACAGTGAAAACCGGTTGCTAATTTAGGATTTAGTGTCCCCTAGAACTAGTACTTTGCATTAGTGGGAGGATGATGGCTGGTAGGCTGTGAGGAACCTTGTGTAAATTGTTTTCCTATCTTAATACAAGGAAGATTCATCCCCAATTTAAGTTCTTGTGTGCAGCCATTTTCTTTTGCCCACTTCAGGTTTAGATTTTAGATGAAACTCAAGGCTTTTGGTGATTTTCTTTGCCCGAGAGTTAATCCTATTCTTTTGGCTCTTTTGGACTTGCGAAGACGTGGAGATTGTGGCAGAACCGCCCAGATTAACTTGGAATTAGTGCCTCCTGCACCTAATCCAAGCTAACCCTAGTAGTCCGTCAGGATTCAAGGATCCTGACTAAGCCTTCCCATTTGGATCGAGCTTGATTTGGGGCGACTCTCGAGGGAATCCACAGGTTACATCATAGTACAACTCACATTTATTACAACAGAGTTAACTTATTATAAAGCAGTACTTGTTAAACCATTATACAGAGGCTGGGAGGACCTCAGCCTTCCCAAAAGCAACAGTCTTTCGACAACTTAGTTTGTTTCAGAAGAAACACCACGTGGCCCAAGGCGCCTATCCGTAGATCCTTAGCTTTAAAAGCAATCTTTTCTTATTCATTTTACTTGACCTAGTTAAACTAAGTTCTCCTATGCTGTTAGCAGTCAAGACAATCACTCTGAGAAAAGATTCATTATTAGATTATTCCACTTCTTAACTACGATGTTGGTCGTGATCAGGCAGCTTACATCTGGCAAGCAACAGCGATTCCTTCCCCGGGTGGAGGAAGAGGACAACGGGTGGGGTAGGATCCACGTGTCAGCTCGTTGTCAGGGGCAGGGGTGCTAGCACACGAGCCAGCTGCCACGCGGGCCGCCGCCCCCGATTACCGTGTCAGTGTGTCTACACCCGCGCATCTTCCTCCTTCCAGTTTGTCTCGTGTAGTTCTGACTCTTAGGTACAGGAGGATGAGAGATTTACTGAAGCCCGTTAAGGATGGCAAGTGAATGAGGTGTGTTCGGCACAACCGGGCCACACATCGGATGGCCTTATGCGACACAGGCAGGATCAGGGTCCATGGCAATAATCATAGCATAATAACATCAGAAAGCGAAACTGATCCCAGCGCATGTCTATCAAATTATTAACATCCTTCTCATTTTTAACCAATTAACTTTAGTAAAAGAGTTCTGTTCTAGTCCTATGCCACCTAAGCCATCTGCTGCATATAGGATATTCATGCTGGTCAGCAAGTGTTCATGCACTAGAGTTTCAATCAATTCCTAACTCTAATGCACAGGCATAACCCATATTTAATTAAAGCTCTCAAAGGAAATAGTAATGCACCGGGGCTTGCCTTGGGTCAGAGGATCTGTGTCGGCGGCTAGCTCGAAGACCACTCCCTTCGGGGCGGTGAATGGCTCGGGTGTACTAGCTTCTGGGGCTTCTCATGTGGTGGAAGACTCTTCAACTGGAGCCGCTAGAACCAACGTACCTAAGAGTTGAAAAAGTAGGTGTGTACATTTTCTAAAGAAAAAGGTGGACCACTGGGATTAACCATCCAGGTCACTGAGGGGCTTACATGATTTTCCCAGGGCTTAAATGAATTTTCTACTATTTTAAGTATTTTTAAAGAGCTTAAATAAATTTTAAAAAATTATTTGATATTTTTAAACATTTAAAATCATTTTAGAAATAATTAGATATTTTATTAATTTATTAATTATTAACCCTTTTTAATTATTTTTAAAAATTAAATATAATTTTTTAGTTAAATTTTTAAATCTCTTTAGCTAAATTCGGAATTCAAATAAAATTTAAACAATTAAGAAATAAATTAACTGTTTTTAATTAATTAAAAACAGATTTAATTAGAAAATAATAAAATATTTAAAATAAACAAAAATTAAAAAGGAAAAGGATTAAATAAAATCCTAAAGGAAATTGGCCCAACCCATTTAAAGAAAGTTGACCCAAAAGTCTAAATCCCCCCCTCACTCTGGCTCGACCCATCGGCCAAGGACCGCGACCTAATTCTTTCCCTCCTCCCCATTGCAGCCCACTCCTACTTCTCGGCCCACCCTCGCTGGCGGCGCCGGTGGCCATTACTCGCGGCGGAGGCCGAACGGCCCCGCCAGCGGTGGCCCCTGGTAGGGTGCGCTTCCTTCCACCTCCCTCTCTCCTTCTCCCTCTTCTTCCCCCCTTTTTCTCCCCTTGCTCGTGGCGCACACCCACCGCAGTTGCGTGGCGCCCACTCGTGCGCGTGCGGTAGCAAGATGGCTCCGCAGCGGCGGTGATGCCTCCCTGAGCCACATGTGCGCGGGTGCTGCGCACCTGGTGCGCGTGCTCGGCAGGGCTAGGGAGGCCTGTGCACGTGGGACGGCAGTGGGTGTGGCTAAAGCTGCAGCTACCATGGCAGGGCGCCGAGCTCTATTGAGCTCGGGCTGGACCGTAACCCTTAATAAGGATAGGGCAGAGGAAACAGGGCGGCGCGGGACACGGTTCTCGCCCTCCGGTGATGAGCAGGGGCGGCTGAACGGCGGTGCGACTTCGGTCGGTGCTGCGCGGAGCGTTGCGGCGGCACGAGGTGGCTGCCGGGGTTGGGGACGGCGCGGGGTATGGCTAAGGAAGGCAAGGCGAGGGCAGCAGTGGAGCGGTGTGGCTGCGGTGGTGGTCTGGGTGCGGGGCGACGGCAGGGCGCGGCGTGGTAGCGTCAGAGCGGGGGATGCGAGTCCGCCCCGCTCCCCTCCTTGAGCGGAGCAATAGGATGACGGGTGGGGTGGGAACCACCCGTCAGCCTGCTGTCAAGGGCGGGGGCGTAGGCGCGCGGGCCGCCGCCCCCGATTTCCTTTTTCTTCTTCTTTTTTTACTTTAACCTTTTTGCAATTTTAACCCCAAATTTTCACTGTTTTAAGCAAGGGTCCAAATACAAAAGTTAAAGGGCATAATTTGAGCTATCCTTTTGTATTTTTACCTCGGGAAAACCAAACATTTTTTAAAGTCTTTCAATTTTAATTCAATTAATATTTGGGAAAAATTCTAACAATTTGCATTTCATGCTTGAATGCAATGCACTTAAGTGGCCTTTGATACGGATTATTACGGAGATTATGTCTTAGAACATCTCAATCCTGCAGTATTGTCAGGAGAAGTGTTTCTTGAGTTTTCTCCTTTGTTGCTCAAGGATTGTTTTCTCACGAATTCTGAAATTCCTGCTAATCTCACGCTCATTTTGAGTTGATATGTTGGGAATAGATTGGAAATAGGGTCCAGATAGCCTGTGCAAAATCTCGTGAAGTTTGGATAAGATTTGGACAAGTTTAGGGTTTGACAACTCATTTTTTGCGACTGTACTGGATTATTCGATGCAGCCACCGGACTATCCAATCCTACCGGACAGTTCGGCAGCTTGTACCAGATAGTCTGGCGTCGGGTCTGTCCCAGGGCTCTACCGGACAGTCCGGCGGCCGCTACCGAACTATCCGGTGTCACCAAACAGTCCGGCCCCTGACACCGAACTGTCCGGTGTGGCCAGGGCTACTGCCCCTTTTCGCTGTTTGGTTCTTCCGCTGTGTTTTTTCTTCAACTTTGTGTTTTCCCAGTGCTGACCATACTCTTCGCTTGCTGTGTTGGAGTAAGTCGCATTTCGGTGCTGTGAGTGTCGGGTGGTGAATTCACAAGTTTTGTTGCTCGCTGTTACTTGCGATCTTTGTGGTCGTTGAGTTGCATGCTTTTTTTCGCCTAGTGTGTATCCTTTCTGTGGACGGCACATTTCGCTTGCTAGAAACATATCTGCTCGGCGGACAGTGTCTAGCGTGGGTTCCTGTGAGTTTTCGGTGCACCAAGTTTGGGGTCGTGATTTTGAATTTTCAAGTGCTCCTATTCATCCCCCTCTAGTCGTACTCTCGATTCTACATCTATACCTGAGTAATCAAAGTTGGATATATAATGTCAATAAAGATTTAAGTCATATTTAACACCTCTGACAATATCCGTATTCAATCCAAATAGGAAGAAAAAATTGAAAAAAAATGGCATCAGCAATCCGTGTTCAATCCAATTGCAACCCTAGGCATGCTGAAAGGTGAAAACAATGAAAGTTGTACAAAGAACAAGGAGCTAACTAACAATGTATATAAGTCACTAGAATAAAAGACAAATCTATTTTACGATCTTGAGGATAAGAGTTGTACAATAACAATGGGGCTAACTAGCAATGGAGTGTTTCAATGGTGGCTTCTATCTTTTAGAATAATATAATCATATTTAATCTCGAAACTCTATAACTAATTTATTTTAAATTTGAAAGTTATACAAATTGTACCATTTTTCCAAAATGTAAAACTTATCTACCCTATTTTGATTTAGGAAGAAGTCTATTTTTTACCATTAAACTATTGATCGAGTTCGGATTCGACCATTGAACTTCAAAACCAAGTATAATCGGCCATCGCACTATTAAAACTAGACATATTTCATCCACCGGGCGATTCTGATGGTGGTTTTCTATTTTTGAAATTGATTTAATATCTAAAAAAGCAAACATATTTTATTTTAAATCAGAAAAATATAAAAATAGAACCAAAACTTATCTAAAAATGCAATATATTCCTTACTACTCTGCTTAGAGTTATTTAAATTTCAACAACTATCGTTCCTAGTAATTACAATAAAACACTTGGAGGGGTAATAAATGGGATCCAGATAACTCTAGATAGAGTAATAATAGATATATTTACATTTTTAAAAAGTTGATACTTGTTTCATATTTTTATGGTTTAATATGTATTAGTTATGAATTTTAGATATTACATCATTTTTTATTATTTTCAAAAAAATAAAAACCACCCTTTAAACCACCGGTGGACCAAATATGTCCAGTTTTAATAGTTTGATAGCCAATGATATTCAGTTTCAAAGTTTAGTGATTAAATCCGGACTCGGATGATAGTTGGATGGTTCAAATGGACTTCTTCCTTAGATTTAAATGGAAATTATTTGTTCCTATTTCAAATGTTCCATTTGAGTAATAGAATAATAGATGTTGGAATAAATAAGTTCCAAATAGAGGACTAATAGATAAATTATACTTTAAGAAAAAATTACATAGAAGTTTTATATTGTTCTCATTTACAATAAATTAATTATAATCTATAGATATTAAAAAATATTATAAAAATAAGAAACCACCAGAACCAGTTTTTAAGAGGCCCATGGGTATATGTTCTATAGTGTTGCTATAGTTTGAGCACTACTGCATAATTGATCTTTCAAGACGCCTCCTTTTTATTTTTAGAAGTGGTTCGAAATTTGAGCCGTCTTTAGAAATTAGCGATGGGCTAGTATTACCAACCACCTCTAAAAATGATTTTTAGAGGTGGTGCATCTTACCAACCGTCCTTAAAAATCGATTTTTCGGGGTGGTGCACCTTACCAACCGTCCCTAAAAAATAGTCCATTTTAGGGGCGGTGCACCTTACCCATTGCCCCAACCGCCACTAGAAATCGATTTTCAGGGGCAATGCACCTTACCGACCACTCCTAAAAATCGACTTTCAGAGGCTGTGCGCTTTACCAACTATCCACATTCATTTTTAGGGGCGGTGGCCCTTACCAACTGCCCCTAAAAATCGATTTTCAGCGATGGTGCACCTTAGCAACCGCCCCGAAAAATCGATTCAACTATAGAAAGCACGCGTCACTTTTTTGGGCACATGTGATGGTGTGGTCTGGTGGTGGGAGGGTGCTATGCAAGGCATGAGGTTGCGGGTTTGATTCTTGGAGATTGCGTTTGTGCAATTATACGTGAAAAAAAGTGGAGCTTGTGTGTGTGGGTTTTCCTTCCTAATTAGCAATATTTTTGGGTTTTTATTTTTATGTTATTAGTTTTTAGAAAATATTTTTAGGGGCGGTGCAACTTACGAACCGCCCTTAAAAATCGATTTTCAGGGGCGGTGGATTTTACCAACCACCCCTAAAAGTCCATTTTCAGGGACAGTGGGGTGGTGCGTCCTTGGTAACACATCTTTTCAATGATGCTTGCGTAGGGGCGGTTCGCGTATCCTCCCTTGAAAATGGTCCCCAGCCGTCGCTGTAGTTGTTTTATGTACTAGTGGAGGATTCTGGTCGTTCGGATTCGTAGTTTGAGATTGAAAACTAGACAGCATGTTTCAATATTTCAAATAGACATTTCCCCTAAAATAATGATATGAAACTCATGACCTTACGCATAACAATTTATAATCATTGCAATTAACAATGTTAAAGAACCAGGCACCAATTCTCCTGCATACCATGGTCGCCATCTTCCCTGCAACCCTCTCGTCACCTACCAATACAGCAGCTAGCCACCTCACCGTGCCAAAAGACAACATCCCACTCACCAATTTGACATCTCACCACCAGCCTACCACATGAGCAAAAGGCCAAGACACCGTTGCCTTGCACCCACAACTAACCTCTCAGTAAAAATAAATCGAAAGACATACACTGCTTTTGCGTTGTGACATATAATGGCCCTACATCAACATTTCATAACATCAAGCAGATTGGCGTGTTTCTCTTGGCCTCTTCCTCGTCGGAGCTAGCTAGAAGCACTGGTACAACAATTGCTCTATAGGTTGCTGCACCATTTGCATCCCTGAGTAGTTCCATGCAGTCGCGTTATAAGCGTCGTAGTTTGTAGTGGTGGCGCTCATCATGATAGTTGCTGGATTATTGGCGTTCATTGCTGCAGCATTATTAGCAACCTGGTTTGCGTTCATGAAGCATATGATCTCACGCAGTGCGCAGAGTCTACTCTCCAGCTCCACCATCTGCGTGCGCAGCACCGAGTTCTGAGCTTCTGCAGCTGCGTAGTTCTTGGTGGTGATGTTCAGTGCTGTGACGAGTTGCTGTTTCTTCGCCTTAAGCTGGTTCACCTGCTTTGTATGAAACAACACAACATTCTGATTTAAACGCGATTCGACAGATTTGTTAGACGGATTTAATTACTGGAGGAGCTGTGTTTGACCAAAAAAAAAAAAAAAACTGCGTCACCTCTGTCTGCGTTTGGCTGGAGTGTTTGATGATGCTAAGTGGTAGTAGTTAATAATTCCTATCTACGTTCTGAAATATTGCGTGCAGTACGTTGGCATAAATATTGATCTCGAAAACTAATCAATCGTCATACGATGGATCCTTTCCCGTTTTGGAGAACCAGCTAGTTCATGTAAAATTACGTGCTAATATTAGGAGAAATCGCTTGAGGTTCAGCTGCTCGTTTTTTAGAGAATGATCTGACAGACAGTGGCACTTCGTAACGTCGTTAGTTTGATATCATCTCTTTATTGAAAGTTATTATATAGTGAAAGATGGCAGTGTCCTTTTTTTGTTGCATCAAGTATATTGTTCCAACTGGTTCAATTCGTTTTGAAGCAATTTGTTGGGTGGGCCCTGAAAAGAGGGCACCGTGCATTATTGGAGTTTGCTTCAGCAGATCCTGAAGCTCAAGTGTCCTTTGAGTTTGCTTTGTGTCAAATTCACCTGCACATGAGTGCAAGCTGCCTTCAATACATAAAGCAAAAGTAATGATCTAGCAAATCAAAGATATCACAATCTACTTTAATTACCTACCAAAATATGCATGCTTCATTTTTTTTATTTATATAGGCATACTGAATGTACATAGGCATACTGAGCTGAAGAGACACGAACCTGTGAGTTGAGGTCGTCGAGATGTTGTTGCTTCCGCTGCCTTGACCGCTTTGCAGACTCCCGGTTTGACTCCATCCTTCTCTTCCGCTTCAGCTCCATCCGGGCCTGCAGCTCCATGTCACCCTCTGACCCAAAGCTGCGGGTACCATGACTGGAGCCAGACGTGGTCCCACTTGAAAAGGTCCCACCTGACAGGGTCATCCTCAACAAATGATTTGAGTATGCCCTATACGCTTCAGCCAGAACTTTACTTTCACACTGTGTTTCACACCCCCCTAAGATATATATATGTTTTGTCTACAAGGTTCCTCTAAGTTGTATCTAGATGCTATGATTTCCAAGAAGTTGAGATGGTGTGGTGGCTAGGATATTACTGAGAACACGTAGAACCAGTAGAGGAACACAACCGAGAAAGAGAGAACAAGATGGGTGCCTCGCCGGAGCGTCGAGTTGATCATAAATCCGGGGAGGATGACCTCGGAGAGGATTTGTGACATCTAACAGGCCACCACCTTCCTCTCTTTAGTCAATCATCTAGCAGTTCGCCAAAATGCTACAAGCTTTTACAAAACAAACCAAAACAAATGTCACTAGTATCTGCTTGGCTGCAGGTGGAAATTTTGGCAGAGTCTCCCCAGGAATCCTTTGCTTTCAGTGCCTTCTTTCTGAAAGAGTTTTCGCCTTGAAGTGTAAGGATGATGGTCGCAAGAACAAGGCTAGCAAACCAAGAACACAAGAAATAAAGCTAAGTGCTCCGAGAGCAGGAGCAAGAGATTCTTGCAAGGAAGATGTAATGGAACAGGGCTTCAGGGCAGGAACCTTAGTGGGGAAGGAGGGGAGGGGAAAAGGGAATTGAGGCATGGAAGAGGGGCTCATTTATAGATGACAATGGGGGTGGGTTTTGCGAGAGGAGGCAGAAAAAAAATTCAGGACAAAATAATCATAGTGGTGGAATGGAAAGCAGTGGTGATGACTGGTGACTGGTGAGGGGGCAGAAACATGGGGAGGAAAAAGCAGAGGTGATGCCTGATGGTGGGCTGTTGCTTGCGGGGTTGGAATCTTTTCTGGCATCTTGGGTTTGCTTAATCAGTCATTGTGTTTGGTAATCATGTGGCTCTAGCAACCTTGTACAAATATCCCTTGTGCTAGTTTTGATTTCTCAGTGATGCGATAACATACTACATACTCCTACGGTATGAGTTCAAATTGTACCTGTGTTTTGCAGTGTCATTGTTCAGGAAGTAAAATGTTCTAGCTGCTGTTTGTTTGCAGAGAGGATGGATATTCGCAGTAATTTTGCTGAGGGTAGGTAGATCAGTTTTCTGTTGGAAAGTTGCAAAGATATTTGCAGATTACGGGGACGTTAGTGTGGTCCAATCTATAAAGCCAAACCACATGCCATCCACAGGTTGAAGTATTGATTTTACTTCCGATACTGCCTGGTCGCAAACTCATAGTGCTTGTCTTCCAGTGGCCAATACCTTTCTGGGTCCAGAATATACTGACACAAAAATGACTTACTGAAGCACTGGGGTACAATTTAGAATTGATTAAAAGCATATATCAATGCCCTGTGAATTCTGGTCCAAAAAATCATGAGAGTTATTAGCATCTCATTGTGAAAAGTATCACAATTTGCTAAAAAAAAGGCACTAATATACTGCTTATAGGCTTGCATCAATCAGAATACGACACATTGTTGCTCAAAGGGATAGATGAGTATTAAAGTTCCTTTTTTTTCTTCACGTTGTTCCCTGTCAATCGGCCGGTATTTGTTTATTCATCAGTTAAATTTTCTAGTCATCCGATGGAGTCCGCAAGTTACTGATTTAGGCAGTAAAATACGACTCATAGATTATTATTCTATTAGTTATGTGTTTATTTTGTGTCCTTTTTATTAATTTAATACATATATCTAAAAAAATTTGTTCATTATTGCACTGTAATTTTTGTATTGTGTTATGTAAACTTTGATATATGACTGGCTGATTGAAATTCATCAGTCACTCTGTGTGGTCAGTGTAAAATGTGACTGATGGATTGAATTTAGTCAGTTACCTTAGGGAGCCGCTGACGGAAAATCATAGATCAGTCTACACACCCTTTTTTTTCTTATATGAAACATTAAAAAAAATTAAAGACGTTCGAAACTCTGTTGCTATTGCTTTCGGTGCCATCATGACTTCAATTGTGTTGCTCCCGCTGCAAAAATAAATGACCTATAAGCATATAAGATACTTTCATGAATATGATTATTATTTTTCAAGAAAAAGGAGCCCCTTAATAACTCAGAAAAGGATTACAATCCTAAACAATAATTTGATCTACACACTGGATCACACTGGATAAGAAAAAACCCACACCGTCTAATGTTTGGAACACTTCGCCAGTGGTACGAGCTCATGTGCCGCACCATTATGCTCCCATTTCACGTGGACAATCTACCATTCAGGAAAAGCGTTCACTTATCTCCATGGCTTCGGCGATGACGAAGATGTCTCTAAGATAGTTTTTTATTAATCCATTCAACTGTTCTTTAGACTTAGTGCACTAATTTTATTCCTTTTTGTCTGCAATTCATTTCTTTTTAAATGATGGTCATATAATTGAGAACTTTTCCAAATATGTATATGTTGATTTCTGGGAAATCCAAAACTGTAACGAAATAATTTCCATGGAAAGGTTAATATGCGGAGCACAAGATGAACTCGCAGGCCCACTGAAACGTGAGAAAATACTCTTTGCCCGATAAAAAATGAAATGATTTATTAATAGAAATTTTGGTCACTTGTGAAGATTTTTTCAATGACCCCACATAGACCTATTACATATATACCAGACTGTATGTAAACAGTCAGTCGCTTCAACTCGGGTGGCTCTTTAATTAATTTCTTGTTGTTGTAAAAAAAAGGAATCTAACATATTGACGATCATGGTAACTTATAATTATCACCGTGAAGGGCGAGAAAAAGATATTTGCATTTCCTCTAGGACTATAAAAACTCCTCTATTTTCGTCATTTTGAACCCTTCAAGGGCACTAATAGACAACTCACCACATGAATGCCAGCTACCTCATTTATCCCACCCTCCGAGAAATGAGGATTCAACAAAATGTGTCACCACACGACTTGCACGCAAAGCGTCCCAACCCTAGCCGACTCCCTCCCCTTCCCTCGCCATCTCCAAAGGAGACCACTGGAGACAAGATAGGACCCCTATGATGGTGAAGGAGGGTCATCCTGCCCCTAGATCTTCCGCTGCCATGCCTCCCCTAAGGTCACGGGCGAAGGCGCAAGCAGGCGCCGCCGACCGCCACCAACGCGAGAGCTGCCAAACGTCGGGGCATGACAGCTTGTGCCACACACGGGTTGCCCTTGGCCAGCCGCCAAACGCCATTGGGTTGTGCAGCTTGCACGTATCCGCTCTGTGGCGATCGATAGAATGGCAAGGTGACTTGTATCTACGCCTCGCAACAGTGTCTTCATAGCATGCAAGTGTTGTTCATATATGTTTTGTGACTTATATCACCTCAGAATCAATTGTTGGCTTTGCTTACTTGGACAATGTATTCCATCTTTAGATGAATTATATGAACCCGATTATTGTGTGCCTTTTGGCTTATTCCGCGAATCAGTCATCATAGATTTACACATCTAAGGGTTGTTTGTCTATCATAGAGTTTGTGGTCATTTGTTTTGGGCTAAGACTAAGCGGTATGGCAGTACTAGCTAGGTTTGATAGTGGTGGCGGCATTTGGGATTTCCAATATGGAGGTACTCATGTCATCGTGTATAGCAGTTTCTTCGATTTTGGGGAGAAATCCCTGGGTCTGACCTTTGTTGGTTGTACCTAGCAACAGTTTTGTAGAAGCCATTATTTAAAATTCGAGAACTTTTGTCTCTAGTGAAAACTCAGGGTCTCGCCTTAATTGGTTGGATGATTACAACAGCGGTGCATGGGTATATCGTGCTCTCCATGGAGGCATTGTTGTTGGAAAGCTTATTGGGATCCAAGTGTTTCTCTGATGGTTGAAGGTTTTGAAGGCTAAGTTGTATGGTGTAATTTTCTATGCCATGATAGCGGTTGTCATGTGTTTTTTATTTACTTTATTTCCTCTTGGTTGTGTACGCATTAGTTGTGTAGAGGACTGAAGTCTTAGTGTTTTGTATCACCTTGATCTAATAAACTAAGAACAATAAATGCTTCTCTTTCCAAAAAAAATAGTTTGTTGGTGAAGCTAATTTTGTCTTTTTCTGCCTCCAATGGATATTTACCTATGCACCAGGATAGGAATCAATTTATTTTGGGATGTGGGAAGTTGTTGTTGGCACAATCTTGCACCAAATACTAACGAACCATAGACTTCGCTCATAGCGGAGCAGGAGTCCCGGGGTCCAATCTTGATGCATCCGAACAGTCCAGTGAGCTTTTGGCGGATAGTCCGGTGATAGGCTGAAGCTCTGGTAAAACCTAGAACCAACCTCTGGGGAGGGACCCCATCAGGGAGGAATGGAGGATGACCTCTAGGGTTGTCCTAGGATCGGCATGTCACTTAAAACCCTTTAGGTCGACGTAGAGCCATGGAGAGGAAGCAATTATGGTTTGAGAAGAGAATAAAGGGTTTGAGAAATAGAGATAACATAAAAGTAAAATAAAAGTAATAGATTGGTTTGATCGGTGATAGCTCAGTTTGCTATACTCCTTCGTATTTATAGTAGGAGGGTAGTCTAGATCTTATACAAGTCGAAATCCACGGGATCACGCACAAATCACGGCATTCTACTCGGGCTCGACTGAGCCGGACTATCCGGTCCTAGCTACCGGACTATCCAGTACCACTATAGCGGATAGTCCAATGTAGGCCTACTGTCCAATTTGGTGCTTAACGGTAATTTGTAAAGTTAGGGTCGATATCATTTCATAGATAATGCCTGCAACTAGTTACTAAGCGTAACTTTGATTTACACAGGTTGTCTACTTGATAGTGTTTCCTCAGCATCATTGGGTGGTTACTCGTACAGTCCAGAAATTGGCTACTCTTCTCCACAAGGACCAAATGGCATCCGAATGTGTACATTGCCCACTAGGAGAACCAAAGGTCATCATACAATGTTTCATTTCTCTTTCCTGTTTGATAGACAGTGAGACAATTTTTGGGCCTTTATTTGTAAGTTCGCTTTCTTTGAGAGCCAATCAAAAGTCAAAAGTAGTCACGGTAGAACGCAGTATTCGGCATGTAAATTAACTAATCATATAACTGTATAGCTTTGCCAAAAGGTTCGGGTAGACATGTAGGCTAGTGACTTCGTCACTTTGGACGGCTGACAATGCAGCCGAGTATGTATCCCTGTACTGTACTATAAGAATTCTAGGCACCTTTTTCCATGTGTCAGTAAATTGCCCAAAGGTTAAGCTCTGCTCAGAAACAGTGCAAGAGTGATTTGCTTGAAGTTGTTGGGCATGTAGCTTTTCTTTTTACGGTCACCGGGGGAAAAACATCCCCACCTGAATTGTATTGATATTTGTATGGCTAAGCCACACGTCAACAACCTCGTTTTTAGGGAACGGGGCAAAACTCTGCATCGCTCGGTTAATTCGGAGAAACCGGGCTAAAACCACAACATCACCTAGCTAAACTGGGTACACACCCAAGCTCAATGGTGAACAGTGGCGTAACCACAGATAAAACAACACCGCGCCCCAGCACAAGGGCGAAATGTGGCTAGACCACAGATAACAACGCGACGCAGGGGCCAACGACAACTGTCGATCGCCGACTAATGCACCCACAAGAACAACATACTCGCCGGTACACCTAAACCATTGCACCTCCAGGTCGCCCATCGTGGCTACGCCGCTCCGCTGCCTTGTGGCCATCTGCCACACAAACGCGAGTGGGGACTAAGGGTGGCAGGAGATGCGCCAACCAAAGCACACCAAACACGACGATGCCCCTTCTAGCTAACAGTAACACCCGACGGCTCATCCGGACACCACCCGGCATATGATTTACACTGTTACTGTCAACAAGAGGAGCGTCGACAGAGTAGAGGGGCCAAGGAGGAGCGCCGGCCGAAACCAAGTAGAAGTCGAAGGTTACCGGTCTTCATCATGGCCGAGGGGATTGGAGTCACAAAAACGACGCCTCCAAGGAGGTTATCGGCGCCCGCGGATAGTTGACGTCGTCGTAGACGCTTTCGCCGATGACCCCGACTCGAAATGCAGCGTAGGGGTGAGGACCGGGGGGCATCGAGTCGCCTAGGGGGTGTGGGGGCACAATCACAACGCCCCAAGCAGGATACGCGGCGCCCATGGGCGTTGCCGTTGCACGGCTTTCGCCGGTGTCAGCATCACAATCCCTAAGGCGCCGAGCCCCGCGCTGCGAAACGCGTTGGCTTCCACGATGTCAAACCGGCAACAATGCCGGGGGATTGACAGCGTAGCCCTAGCAACCAAAAACAGCAGGGGGGCCCGAGGGTACCTGAGCTTCAAGGGGTGCCGTGGTCAGCGACGAACGTAGGAGGTGGCTGATCAGCCCAGCTCAAGTGGATCCCCGGCGATGCCCCGCTGTCCTCATGGCACCCGCCATTGGCGGCGCGCTACACCAACCACTGCGCCGCGGCGCGATGGGCGGCGCTTGGTTTGGCCCCGTTCAGCTGACGACGAGGGGGAGGCCCGGGTGAGGGCCTGGGCATCTCAAGCTCAACCGAAGAGGCGCCCGCCGGCGGAGTAGACCTTGGCCGACGTCGAGGTAGAGAAGCCTGGAAGGCGGTTTGGCCGTGTTCCCCCGCGACAAGGAAGACACCCAGGTCAGTGTTCCACTCGGGGAGCTAGTGTCGGCGATGGCGGCTGGCGTTTGGTGGCGCAGCCCCGACAGCATGGAGACGAAGAGGGCCCTGGCATCCCGAGCTCGGGGGCGCACAGGGTCCGGGGGAGCCGGATCTGTCGACGTTGACCGAAGAAGCACCCGCCAGTGGAGAAGATCAGCTGCCGTCGGACAGGCAGCGGCCGGTGGCAACGAGGTCGGAGTGCAGGGCGTGGCGGCGCCTTAAGGCCGGGAGGGCGTAGATCCGGGGCCAAGGTGGCCCGATCCGGCGGTGGCGGCGGCCAAAGGACCTCCCCCGGCGGCGTGACCGGCGGCCACCATGGAGGGCGAATGGGAGAAAAGGGGGAGAGGAAGGGGGTGGAGGTGCGGGGGCTACCCTTGTTGGGGTGCTGCCGCTGGCCGCCGCCGCCGACGAGCGGAGCAGGCGGCGGCGGCCGGTCTGGTGCCGGTGGGGAGGGGCGGCGCGGGGTCCGGCGCGGGGTCGCCCCGAGTCGCACCTGCAGGGATGACGCGGGACGCGGGTGGGCTTCCCTTCACTAGAGTTGACCTTTTCTTCAGCCACGGTCTTGGTCTCGGGCATGTAGCTTTCGTTGGCCTAGTCTAATCAAGTTATAGCCCAACAAGCTGACCGTCATGTGAAGATATATCGAGTTGTATTCTCTGTAAGTTAGCTATTGTAATTTCTGAAATTAGCAACTTACAGCATGCTGTTGTATGCCCTCAAATGATTGTAACACTTTCATGTCGAATATTCCGCAGCAAAAAAAAAGTATATCTAAAAGTAGTAATATCAGTAAAAGCTGAGCTCAATATTTGAGCACATGCGTGTTTGTTAATACCTTGGGCAGGTCGTCCTCAATGCAAAAGCCGACAAAATAGTGTCTGGTTTGCAATGAACAGACTAGAGCACTAAGAACGAAGATGCATCGCAGGTGGAGGGAAAGGCAGATCGGAACTCTCCAAGTATCAAAATGTCAACAGATTCATGCACCAGCTGCATACGCGCTGGTAGAATTGTGCATTCGTTATCGGCTAGTGGTGCTGCATACTGCAGGCAGCACTCCGATCCTTATCACAACCCCTGTAAATTGGCGGCGCGCGGCAACTACGTACGAACTTGCCTGCTGACCAAAAAATTTAGTACGTAGTACATCGTTGTACTGGGACTCTGGGAGGAGTCGTCATCCTCTTTCTTCTCAAATCTACGTTGAGGTCAGCATAACGCCTGCCGTAGCTCCTCTCCCAGAAAGATTCAAGAGATCAATCCCTCGTGGTAGCTCGTACTTACATATTATTGGAAGTCTCCTGCTGTTTCATTAGTACGAGAAACCAGTAGGAAGAGTTTTTGATTCACAAGAAAACATTTCATCTTTGAAAGAGATCAATTCAAACAACTGTCAGATTGATGAGCATGGACTCAAAACTATAAAAAATAGCAATGGTTGGCATGTATGGGCTGCTTGTTTCTTACTGTACTTTTTACTAACATTGTTCCAAAAGCATGTCCAGAGAGAAATAATAAAGCAGGCAGCAGGCAGGTGCGTCGAATCGCTCCCGGTTCTTGCCGTGTGGAATCCTCTTCAATTGCTTTAGCTAGCTGCTCCTGGACTAGAGCACATGGACATGGACAACGACTCACAAGTGCTGCTGCTGCAGACAAGCCTTTCGCATTCGGCGATCATTTATTGGAGATGTGGGCACCATTCTAGAAGCGCCGGAACATGTACGCCTCACTCTTAGTCAAACGTTAATGAGCCGTACCTATCTTAAGCACATAGGTCTAGGGTACGTCTTGTCATTTAGATCGACACGCAAACATTTCACGGTAGGTAATTCTCAAGGCCCATTATTCCGCTCTGCAAAACTACAGTCACGTTAGAAACCAAAGGGTACTAGCCTACTAGGTTTTCTCGGCCTCTTCGTTCAAAGACTATAAATATCTCAGTTCGTCACATCCAGAAAACAAGTTGTTTTCTATTCAATCTGAATGGAGAAACATTGTTTGCCATCAATTGTTTATACTTGAGATATATAAACTGCATGCTCAGTCCTTATTTTAATTACAAAGTAAATCAATGGTCTGTTCTTATGCCAACCAGCAGCACTCGATCAGTCTTCACGTCTTTAAAACCATATGTACGATCAAAACTGTATTAGAAACTTACTATATTTAAGTTAATACAACTATGTTTTCAAAGGTTCTGGCAATTTTTCTTGAAAGACGTATGTACCCTTTGCGGGGTGCTGTATTATTCCGATTATATATTTTTGATTCTCTAAATTCAATGTTTCAATAAAGTGCAAATATTGAAAGAAAAGAGGCATGCATTTTTAACTTAGTTATGTACTTTGCTGTCAACATGCATGAAAGATATATCCGAAATTCACCATAGAAGAAGGCAGGCACCTAAATTGACCTATTGGCTGAGGTAAATTACAGAATCCATCATGCCAGTCAATGGCATGTTCCAAACAATTTTACTTGTGACATATAAATTCTCGGACAGAGAAGCTGCATTGTGAACTAAGAATAGTTGCTCGCCTTTGGCCCCTTCAAATGATGAAGGCTACAGCACGGTATGGTAGGGTACAGCACGTAAACAAGAGCCAGTCCTTTCTATCCGTTTTAATTACCCTATTCAAAAAAGCAAGCATGAGAACTAAATATTGGTAAGAAGGACACTATAGGGTGTATTCTGATTCGCTATAGACCGCAAATCTTTGTGCATATCTTCCAAAGCACAAAGCACAGGAACTAAAGTGAAGGACCGCTTGCACCTAAATCTAAATGGGCCTAGCAATAGGGTTAATGGGGATCGATCAAACACGAGGTGCCAATACTTGGTTGTTAAGTAAGGGATCCTGATGGTGGAACATGCATGTGATACCTGGCACCAACAAGCCACACATGCTGATAGAAAAATCAACATTGTCTTAGTGCACCGTTTATCAGTATACAATTATAGTAGGCTAAAATCAGATATACATTCTCTCTTCCCACATTCTGTACCGGTAATTATGCTTTTCCGTCTGAATTACTAGCAATCAAAACATTCAAAATTTATCATCAACACCATACCATCGCCATGGGAAAGTTTTTTTCCGAACGCAGTACAAGCCACGTCTTTGTATTAAGAAGAAAAGTAGCAAATTATAAATACATGAAGTAAGTCCTCGGCGTACGAACCATTATAAAAGAAAGTACAAATAGAGAAAAAAAACCTCCCTACGCACCGACGCCCACCACAGCTAAAAGACTCACTACAAGCCGAAGACGAAAAAGGCCTAGAACTACTCAACAGACAAACTCGACTATTGGGAGAACAAGTGCAAGGGCCATGGGAAAGGGTTTACTAAACATACGAAGGGAGTTAAGGCGCGACCCAGTCGTGACCTTCTCAAGCGCGCGACCCCACCCTCCCTTCAATTTTTTTCTTCTGTTTTTTTCTTTTCACACGGACGCAGGATAGGTCATGGATATAAAGAAATGCGCAACTTCTTTACTTTCAACGAACTATTATATCCACGCACAGGAAGATGAAAAGTCACTTTTGGATGACATCATCTATGACATCGGTGATAGAAAATAATTGTATTTTCTAAAAACGATCATAATTCTTTCATAGAATATCCGTTTTTGAATCTGTTTACACCGTTATGCTCCACGCGTTAAGATCTACAAAACAAGACCAATATTGAATATATTTTAAAAAATATTTTATACAACTAACAACTCATGTTGCATGTATAATAGTAATTTATGTACAGAGTACGAAACAATTTATATTGTATTTTAGATATATAAACTTGCCTTGTATGACTAATGTGCTATAGTATAGTAAACTAATATGGATGGTGTGCATAAAGTTACATAGAGACTATGTATCAACTTATCTAACAACAATTTCTCTATTTTTGTGTAGCTGAGTTATCAACTTAAACATAAATAAAGTAGCAATTTATATAGAGACCGACAGACGGTGTTTTATAACTTGTGTAGAAACTATATGTCAACTTATTTATTGACTATGTACAAACAAAAATGTATTACCTCTTATAAAAATATTGTGTAATAATTTGTATTGAACAATATGAATAACTTATGTAGTACGTTATAAACAATATGTGAATAACTTGTGTAGCAAGTTATATTTTATCTCTGGCTATGAAGTAGTAAAAATTGTGTAAACGTAAATATATCAACTTATGTAAATATTTTTCTATTCGTATCGTAACGAATATGAAAATGCTAGCAAAATTGAGAAATGACAATGTATCATTTATACTATACACCGATGTAGAACCGAGACGTGCGACTAGAGAGGGGGTGAATATGAGCACTTGAAAACTTCAAAAACACAACCCCCAAGTGGATGCTCTGCAAAGCTCAAGAGAAACCGAAACTAGGCACCGTCCACTGAACATATACGTGTCTAGCAATGCAAGGGTGCCGTCCACTTGTGAGGATACGCACCAATGCAAGAAAACTCAAGATCCGACCAAGAATGACACCGGGGCAACGAACTTTGCAAAAACCGCCACAAGACACTCACCGCACCGAGGTGCGTCTCCCTGACTCACAGCAAGCACAGAAAATAGTCTTAAAGGGGGGAATGCAAAAATCCGAAGCAAAAACACAGTGAAAAAATCAAAATGGGAAAAACAATGCAGCTTTCTGGCAGGACCGGACTGTCCGGTGGCCAACACTGGACTGTCCGGTGGCACGGCTCGGGCAGAGCCTCACACCGGACTGTCCGGTGGTCGCTGCCGGACTGTCCGGTGGAACCAGACTGTCCGGTGGCCTCTGCCGGACTGTCCGGTAGAGTTGCAGACAGGGGGTTTTCTAACCCAAACTAGACCAAATCTTGTCAAATCTTCACGAAATTTTGCACAGGCTATCTGGACCCTATTCCAAAGCTTTTCCCAAAATATCAACACAAAGTGACCACAGAATCAGCGGGAATTTCAGATCTCGTGAAATGGCAATCTTTGGCCAAGAAAGGGGAAAACGCAAAAAATGTTTGCTCGTGGCAATCCAGCAGGATTGAGATGAACTAAGTCATGATCTCCACGTCCTAGCAAGTCCAAAACATCAACGAAGGAAAGGATCCAAGCTTGGCCAAAGCAAACGCCCAAAAAGCCGAGAATTGGAACCAAAAACCAAAGGGAGAAGGGGAGAATGAGCACACAAGCTTGCAGCCCGAAATCACATGGATTAGAATGCCCAAAAGGGTCTCAAGATTCAGAATACATCCAGGGATTTCGTCCCAAGCAACCACCCTCACCTTCCCTCAAGATTAGGAGGCTAAATCCTACTCTAACCTCCCTAGTAATGGAGCTCAAAGCTTAAGAACGAAAATCACCAAGTGAAGACTAATCCTAGCAGCCAAGAGACCTTCTAATGACCTGCCTTAGACCTATTTATACCCGAGTGCTATTAAGACAGTTTTGCACTTAGGTCCCTACAGCTAGACAAACCCAAAGGACTCAAACAAAAGATTACAGAATATTTCGGGACGGACGACCACGATAAAGTCTTGATCTTCGTAAGTTCCACGCAAACCTCGGATGTTCTCCACGTGGCCAGTAGTCCAATCCGCGATCCGCCCCCGGTTTTGAAGTCAGAAACCGAGAAACTTTAGGAAGCCTCCGCCTGGGCCAGATTTGGCCCATCTTCTCTATCTTGGCGAGTCGTGGCCCAACTCACCAAGGCTTGGGTAGCTTGGGTGGCGGTTTTGAGCCGAAGCCGCCAAAGCCTCCCTCGCACGCCTTCGCGCCACGCAATCGGGTTAGAGCACCGCGGTGGCGCCCGGCATCCCCTGTCCATCAGGGCAGCCTTGCAGTTCTTCGGAGGACTTACTCCTGCCGTCGCCGTGCCGCTCCTCCGTGTACCGAACTCCTATGGCCAACAGACGCCGAGCATGCCTCTAGTCCTTCGGAGGACTTTCCTCTACCTCCAGTCCATCGGAGGGCCTCCTGTCCATCGGAGGTCTTGTGCCCAAGTCCTTCTGGATCTTGCTACTATTGACAATCACTCATCACTCCAGGCAATGGAGCCGCTCCATTGCCTCTCAACCGACACTAAGAGAATATAACTTGATACGCTGGCATGATATATATAAGTCAACCTATACATTTGTGTAGCTTGATACATTAATAAAACATGACTTGCTGTATTGGCGGAATCATAACTTGCTATATTTATACAACATAAGATACTAAATTAACATTATAAGTTACTCAAAATAACTTGTACAATTGAATATAATTTGCCTGCATATAAAATTATAATGAAAATTTATATACAGCAGATCTACCTTTGTAGACCTTTTCATAAAAACACGATAGTGCAAACAGAATTAAAAGCGTATACTATATAAGAATTTATTGTATTTTAAAAACAAAAATAATAAAAGAAACGTATGGGCCTTTCAGTCTTCAATTCTTTTATGGGCCTGCTCCTTCCGACGACCGGCAGCAGGCCGCGCGGGAGTCGCTCGTTCCGGCGCGAGCGCAACCCCTCACGCGCTAGCGTTTCTGTAAACATATACAACATCTCTCAGAGCGGCCGAGGCAAGGGGTTAGCCCGTGTAGACTTATTCAACAACACTGAGAAACAAACATACTAGACGTGCATGACAAAGGTGCAAGTGTAGACAAGTTAGCAGGTGCTAGCAGTCTAGTAAAAGCAAGCTCCAATGTATAACTATCTGTTATAAAAAAAGTATAACTACTTGGTCTATACTATAGTTGGATACTTCGATCTAAAACTAGTAAAATATACATATCTTACCTTCCCACCCACATGTCTACTCCCCACCCCATCCACACCTTCCTCGATCTCTCTCCATGGCATGTACATTTTTTTAATTATAGCTCCAGGTGAAAAAACAACAACATGTGCTAAGAGTGGCTAAACTATACTTGGGCTCCAATATGCACCTCTATCCCTCCCTTCTCTCATCATAGCATCTCCTTGGCAATTAATGGAGCTGTTCTTAGGCATTTAAGGTCTCGTTTGGCAGAGCTTCGCTCCTAAATTCTGCGGAGTGAATCTGCCGAGCTATGCCAAACACCAATTTTCTAAGAATCACTCCCATAGTGAATTCTGTGGAGTGATTCTTCGAAATGAACTGAGAGCTGGGAGCTAAAAAAACTGCTTCTCCTGATTCACTCTCAACAGATGGTGAGACATTCCATAGAGTTTATCACATGGTTTCGTTAGAAAATCAATTTCAGCCACAGAATCACTTGT
The DNA here is from genome assembly GCA_030272315.1 of Paspalum vaginatum. NCBI lineage: Eukaryota > Viridiplantae > Streptophyta > Magnoliopsida > Poales > Poaceae > Paspalum > Paspalum vaginatum. The sequence continues at coordinate 28,168,908 of CM059018.1, read as the reverse complement.
CTTAGAGAATCATTTCTAACAGAGAATTAGAATCACTGGAAGCTCTACCAAACGGACCCTAACTTATGCTCGGCTCCTCCACCTTGAGGCACGCCAACCTTGGCCATGGATGCCTTCGTCCATAAAGCTAGGTATTGTGCAAACTTTTCAAACAAGACGTAGCTAGGAAATAAATGATCTTTATTACCTTCGATCTTTACCCAAATCCTTCAAATAGATCAATAACAAAATTAACCATCTCTCACTCAATTTTTCTGAATTTTCGAGGTCAAACTATTTTGTTCCAATTCCAGCAATGCAATTAAGAGGCATTAAAATATATAACAAATGTCCTATATTATTTTTTATAATGAAATGTGCAATAAAAATATATAAAAACAGTAACAATTGATACAATTTGGTTTCAAACAATAACTAGGTCTAAATTAAAATAAAATCAAACCTCATGCTTGGAGAGTACTACCTTTCTAACTCTGTCTAGATCAAGAACAAAAAAGATGATCTCTTCATACAGACATTAATAAACTCATCCAAACATGTGAACTGAGACTTTAAGATGAAGTTTATTGCTAGTACTAACTTAAGGCAACCTAATTTAACCAAATGAAAACTTATATAATTTGATGCATTACAAGACTAAAATTAGAACTAAATGAAAAAGAACCGTATTAGCCCTTTCTACCACTTAATTTCTTTTAATTTCCAAAACTATGTCAAGAGGAAGAAGACCCCATACATATAGGCTCGCTATTTTCATAGGCGGGTAATGGCATCAACTACTGCTGAAAAACTTGGACCACCCTAGAAATGCCTATTTCTATGGGTCGTCTATATGGACCATCTCTGGAAAACTATTTCTAATCATGGCCTATTATCTAGGTTCGCTCTTGAAAAAAGGTGGCTCTTATTTTGAGCTGCCACTAGAAAACTCCACAACTGCTTTGTCCCAAGAGCTATCAGTGTTTCGTCACGTTTCCCTGATGGTTCTACAGCTAAACTGTCCGTGTCATCTCATGTTCTCTGTTGGTTTGTGGACCCGACAGTGATGCTGGTTTCTGGGCCCGATAGTGATAATGGAGGCCATTACTGCCACTTACGCAGTGATGGTTCTAAATCCAACAGCGATGGGGGTTACGGACCGACAATGATTGCTTGCTAGGTAAATTCTCCGCGCGTTGTTACTGGAAATTTATAAATAATTTTGTAAAAGCATCATATGAAAGAAGTAAAGAGAAATACAGTGGTTCATCCAACCATTTGTTTCCCACAATCTTTTTAACAAAAAATGAAGGAAGAACCTAGCATGCCAAAGTCACTCGTAGATATGTATGTTTGGGTGACAAAATGATGTCGGTAAGCTCCCATTACGAGGGAAAACCAAATTCATGGTGTATCCATAACACGCGCATGATCAAATTACTTATATGTTTCATCCATGCAAAGCCAACATCTGTTGTACCTTTAGTCTTTTACATTGCTAACCGTATGTCAAAGAGAATTATTTCACTCATAATCATCAGTAAACAAATCAACTTGTTTCCATGCTTTGAAGCACGATTAGTATATGCAAAACGTGGAATCAATTATAGTAACAAAATAATAGGATTACACTAAGAAAACAAAAGAATGGCTTAAACAAAATAAGGATAAGGTTAGGACTGGAGTTCCATGGCTCCAGCGATGATGACATCTTCATCCTGTTTGTTAAGCGTCACAGGGATGAGCAAGATGACAATACTTTGCAGCCAGGCCGGACGGACGGGGTCTCATCAGTCATCAGTGAGGGTGTTGCTTTGATTCCAATAATCTGCTGCTTAGCGACGATGAAGAGCATATTATATTCTCGATGGTGTGGATGGCAAACATTAGGCTATGCCTAACGCAGCGTGTAAAGTGAGCGTCTATAGTACAAATCGACGCTGTAGCGCTACTGTAGACAGAGAAGAGAGTAGTTGGAACAGTGGCTAGACCATGTCTTTTACTCAGTCCGCTGAGGATGGTCTTACTTCCTGGCCTGCATGCTGAAACTCATCTTGGCAGCTAGAACATAAATGCAAAAAATAAAAAGAGATTGATAGAAATAGAGAAAAGGGAGGCAACAGCCCAGCCGAACATATAGCCCATTACATCAGGTGTCCAGGGGAGGCCGCAGCCTAGGCTGCACGTTTCCATCTTCGTCTGACGGCTCTCTCCATCACCAGTCCCTTGGCAGCGTCGCCGGATCAGTCGTCTTCGTCTTTCTCTGCCAACCACCATCCTTCCCCACATCCCTGGCGGCGTCATTGGATCCCTGGTGCCACTCCTATCCAGATCAGCCGCCGCCACCGGAAGCCCCTTCTAGATGAGATCAGCTGCTGTCGTCGCCGCTCCACTTCTAGGTCAGCCACCGCCATTGCCTCTCCACTTTCAGATTAGCCGTCGCTGGAGCAGCCGAGCAGGTAGGCTATTTCTGCTAGGCCTCTCATTCTTCTTCTCATATTCCTCCCCAAGCGGACGGGCGTAGATGATTTCCATATCTCAGCTTGTTTTTTAAGGTAGGAGGAAAATAAAGAGGCCCACGGTTTCAAAAGCTTGATGGGCATTCGCTATTTCTGATCTAGAAAGGTGAAGGATCGATGGTGCCATGACATAATGGATGGGTTTCTGCAGGCTTGGACGGCTCACGGGTGGTGGAAAGAGTGGGGGCAATGAAGAGTGGAGATTATGGATGGATTAATTGTTAATGTTAGTGGTGATTTGATGGCTATGAAATATAGGTGACATGGATAGTTTGCATGTCAAAAGAATTGGAGTTAATAATATTTAGTGGGTTCTACTTATATAGGTTATATAGATTCTCGATCAGTGAAAAGGAGGCACCTCTAATACGACTTCTGTTGTAGTGAGATCGAACACAAATATTTATCTACATGGACATGGCCACATGGGCACACTCGTGTGGGCTGTTTCCATGTGTGTTACATTTCTAAGGCACAAATGGGCAAGCACGGATATGTCTTCGTATATGGAAGCAAATCGAGAAACAAGAAAAAAAAATGAAGCAAATGAAGTCTTGGTCTGCATGCAGTCAAAATATTTTAGTTTTGACATGAATATATTTTTAAAATTTTAATTCACATTTTAAAATTGGTAGTTAGATTGGTCTTTGTAGTAGTTTCAAAATTTATCACACTTAGTATATTTTGAATATATATACTATGGTCAAAATGGTGTCTTGGTAACCGCATCGTTTTCTAAAACATCTATTATTTTCGCGCTCAAGGGAGTAAGATTATTTGTCCAAAGATTCCCACAAGGACCTAGTATAAGTTAGGAAGGAGCGCACTCATCGTGATTGATGGAAAATACAGTATTTAAATATCTAATCAGTCTCACAATCTGGCAACAAAAAAGAACATTGACTTGCATGTAATGGATGTTGTTGCAGCATATATATTTGTATGGATCACTTGATAGAAGCAGAGTACCTGAGACTGTAACGGTCCTCACCCAGAATCACTGGGAGAACACTTCAAAGTATCACTAAGAGATGAATTGAATTGATAGTAAGAATAGACAACTTGTTGACGAGAAGAATTGGATAACTGGAGAGGAGCGGGAGACGCGAAAAAGAACCCCAGAAAAGAGTTCGAATGTCTGTTCTTACTTAACCGATTCAGTTGCAACTCTCTTCTTATATTTCATCAGTTTGTCAATGACCACCAAAATTGTATTGAAACGATTGGAAGATGGTAACCCTTCAACAAAATCAAGGCTAACCATAGTCCATGGCTGTGAGGGTATCACAAAGGATCCAACAGCCGAGCTAACTTGACAGCATGCTTACTTTTTGCTTGCTGACACACTGAACAAGTGTGAATATAAGCACGGATATCATCTTTCATTTGAGGCCATGCGAACAGACTCTTAATTCTGTGGTATGTAGCATGAACGCCTGAATGGACACCTATACCACTAGAGTGTACAACTTGGAGAATATGTTGCTAGGCAAGAGAATTATTATCAATCCACACTTGACCTTTGAAGCGAATAAGACCAGCATGGAGTGAGTATCCTTGTGGATTAGGAGAGACAAGTGCCAGCTCTGTCAGAAGTTGTTGAGCTTGAGAATCCTGCTCATATCCTTCAATGACATGCTGTAACCACAAGGGAGAGCATTCAGACATAGGACCGTAGAGTGCGACTAGAGGGGGTGAATAGGAGCATTTGAAAAACTGAAACTCAACCCCCAAACTTGAAACTCACAGAAAAACTGCTAGACACCGTGAGCAGATACGTGTCTAGCAAGCACTTAGTGTCGTCCACAAAAGGATACACACCAAGTGAGTAGAAGCAATTGACTCGACGATCACAACGACCGCAAGCCAAGCCAAGCAACGGATTCCACTCAACTCACCGAAATGAGTCACACTGAAGATCAGCAAGTAAAGAATATGGCCATGTAATAAAAACACTAAAGTGAAACCGAAGCAAAACACCGAAGAGACAGAACACCAAAAGAAGGCCGGGGAGGCTAGAGCTGCAGGACTATGTGGTGATTGGCGTCGGACTGTCCGGTGACACCGGATAGTCTGACGCTGGCAGTTGGATAGTCCAACGCAGAGGCTAGGACACTGGCGCCCACTGGACTGTCCGGTGAGACCTGCCGGATAGTCCGCTGGAACCGGTTGAACCGGATAGTCCAGTGCAACCAGAAACAGCTCCGGTTCTTGAGCTCCAAAAACCTAAACTTGACCAAATCTTCTCCAAACATCACGAGATTTGGTATAGGATATCCTAGCTTCATTCCAAAGCTATTCTCAAAAGATCTACTAAAAAAATTACGGGATTAGCGGGAATTTCAGATCTCACGGAGAAGGGAAACTTTGGGCAAGAAAGGAGAAAACTCATGAATGACTTGCTGATGGCAATCCTGTAGGATTGAGATGATCTAAGTCATAATCTCCATGTCATAGCAAGTCCAAAACAACGAAAGAATAGGGCTAACTCGTAGGCAAACCAAAATTTCCAAAAGCCTTTGAGTTTCACCCAAAATCCAAACAAGAAAGGGGGAGGGAGAGGGCTGCACACATGCACTTGATTTGAGGATGAATCTTGCTTGAATTGAAGTGGAAATAGTTCATACATGCTTCCTACAGCCTACCTCCCTTCATCATCCCTCTTGATGCAAAGGATTAGCACTAAGCTCATCAAAACCTAGCTCTAATCCGCGATTTTCTCTCTAAGCTCTTGGCTACATGGAAATGGTAGACCTAGGGTTTATAACTAGCCAAAGTGACCTATCTAAGATAGCCCACTAGTATTTTTATACCCCAGGCCTAATGACACCAATTAACACTAAGACCCTTAGTCTAGAAATGCCCGGAAGGGGCTAAACTGAAAATGACCCCAAATATCGGGGATGGAAAACCACGATGAAGTCTTGATATTCTTTTTATTCACGCCTTCCTCTAATATGATCCACATGGCCAATAGTCTAATCCGCCTTCGCACCCTCAGTTTTGAAGTCAAAAACCGAAAAACTTTAGGCAGTCTTCGTCAGGGCTGAATTTGGCCCATCTCTTCCATCTTGGCTAGTCGTGACCCAACTTACCAAGGCATTTGAACTTGGGTGATGGTTTTGAGCTGAAACCGCCAAAGATCTCTCGCATGTCTTCGCGCCACGCACTCGGATTGGAGCACCACAAATGCATCTGGCTTCTCTTGTCCATCAGAGCTGCCTCGCCGTCCATCGGAGGACTCACACGGCTGTTGCAACTCCGCCCCACTATGTACCGAGCTCCTGTGACCGACTGACGCTGAGCCTTGCCTTTGGTCCATTGGAGGACTTTTACCTCTGTCCATCGAGGTCTTCATCTTCTACCTCTAGTCTATAGGAGGGTCTCCTGTCCACCGAAGGACTTGCTCTTGTTGACAATCACTCATCACACCAGGAGAGCAATGGTGCCAGTCCATTGGCTCTCATCAAACACCGCCAGCACACACTCTGTGGAAGGACAATGTGATAATGCATCTACAGCCATATTAGTACATCCCTTCTTCACTACAAGAAATTCGCTATATAATGACGATCTATTTACGTCACAAACACTATAAAATATGTCATAATTCATGTTTTATGACAATCACGTGACAAAAAACCATTCGTCATTGATCATGTATCTTTATTTCACACTATGACGAAAACGAATTTATTCGTCACTAGATTTATGACAATTTTTGTTTTGTCATTAAATCTATGACATTTTTTTTTGTCATTACCAAAAGGGGGAACGTCACAAAAAAATTGAGCCTGCATGACTAGACTACTGCCACATAGGTTAGAAATCGTCATAAAAATTTATAGAGGATGACATGGCGCTGACATGGCAAATCAACTATGACAATTTGATTCGTCATAAAAAGGATTTTAGCCCATAAACCCCAGCAGCTCTTTTGTGGGCTTATTTCAATTGTTTTGGACCTGGCCCATTGTTTGTCACAACAAAACAGCCCATGTCAATTTGTGGGCTTGCCAATCATCAAAAATTGAAAAGCCCATTCTATGAATCAATATTTAAACCCAAATTTGTAGATAAATATAACATTTCAGAAACGATTTCATATAAAATAGTCACAATTTAATACCAAATGGATGCATACAAAATATTCGCTGGTCTATACAATTGCACTCATCAAAATCCAAGCACAAACAATTCTCAAAACAAAAGAACTAATATTTTGCAGACCATAATTTACATTGCTTCTCCAATTCTTGAGTCCTACATAAAGAAAATGGATGCAACTAGCTCAAATATCTGTCCCATGTCTGTTTCGAAGTAAAAGCATGACCAATAGATCCATGTAAATGTTGAGCACATACCTTCTATTTTCATGATTTTCATCACCATTGGCAAATCTTCCTAGTCGAGGCAGAAATCATCAATAGAGTCAGAAAATCTGTATGTGAAACCACCACAAAGGAATGGATCAATCAAGAGGTTAACAGCACGCTAAATATATTATTAGAACTGCAATTGCATTCAGCATGCGAGTAAATAACTGAATTTTCATAAATAGGCTGCAATCAATGGAGGCACAAGACATTGAACCGGAAGTTGCGTCAACTCATAGAGTAGATAAGATTCCTTATAAGATTATCTTAGCAAGTATTGTTTACTAGGAAATAGTTCATGTGCAGGCTACTAATTAGTTTTAGTCCAGAACCGTGCTCTAAAAAATAGTTTATTAGTTTTGTATTGCTTAAAGCTTTACACTAATGTTCACAGAAGATATCAGGAGTCATGAGTATCTAGTAAATTAGCTATATAAATCGATAATACCTAGTAAGGATGTTGAGACATACAGTCAAACATCTCGTAAGCATTTTGGCAACCAGTGCTCCATGACATCCTCTGCCACGCGTGATTGCAAAATAAACCAAGCAGGAGACAAGAGCTTAATCATAATTCAAGACCACTGCTTAGCAAGCCTTGCATCGATGTAAATCAGCCTGAGCTCTTCTAATATGTAGACTTTTGATATTTAATCAAAAGAACGTAAAAATTATTTCCTAGGATTGGTGCTCACCTTGGGTGAGGAAGACTTGTGGTAGGCGTTGGTCATTGAGTGCAGGAGAGTGGCAGATCCTGTAGGGGCACTAGATGGGGAGGTACGCTGCCTTCAAATAGGAACCGCTAGGAATGCCGGAGCGGCCATGCCAGCATGCAGCAAGAGAGCTCATCACGGACAGGAAGAGTAGACCGAGACCAGCACTCGTCCTCACGGCCATACGCTGCTCTTCCGCACGGACTTCATGCAATCTCAAGAAGCAACTGGAACACAACAGCTCATGTCAGGATGTATCTCGTGGAAGGGAATGCGGCTCGTCATCGATGGGGTGGAGAATCATACCTGCAAGGGGCTCGTCATCAACAGCTTGGCCTGGTAGAGCTGCGTTGTGCTCCGCACTGCCAGGTCATCACCGGCCCAAAGGAGCCGCTCGCGAAGGAGTGCGGCCAGCCCTCAGCTTGTGGCCATGGCACGACATTGACTCCTGCCGCCCGTTGTTAGCCTGCTCCTCGCAGATCCCACCGCCGCCAGACACCTTCTCGTGGATCCGCCCGCTGCCGTCCTGCTCCTCGATCCTTGCAGGTCCCGCGTGCTCCTCCTCGCGGATTCGGCTACCGATGGCCTCCTCCTCGCAAATCCAGTGGTACCGCGATGGGGAGGGACGAGGCCGACTGCGGCTAGGCGCCTGGCGCTTGGCGGGTGGCGGCCCGGCGCCGGCGGCCTATGCGCACGCCGCGCGGGGGCCCGGGTGGCGGGGGCGGTCGGGCGCAGCCGCTGGGACACCGGGACGGGAACGGGAGGCGGCTGGCGCGGTGGCGCCCTGCGGCCCTGGCGCTTGGCGGCGACATCGGTGGAGAAGGAAAGGGAAAGACTGCGGGAGGTTGGAGAAGGAATAGGGTTTATACGATGCAAGAACTATGTCAACCGTTGATTTCGATCCAATGGACAGGGTTGATTGGGCTTGACATGCCGGTCCTCTAGTGAGCTGAAACAGACACGTAGTCAACAATTTTGTCTTTTCCTATTTTTTCTTTTTCAAAACCAATTTTATGTTTGTTATAGCATGTTTATTCTATATAACTTATTTGCAAATTTATTTTTATTATAGCATGTTTATAAATTTGGGCAAAAAAATCCATAGGGTGCCGGTGTTTCATTTATATGGCTTCCGCTCATAGTTTAGGTTACATGTGAAGTTACCTTAATCATGTAGATTTCAACATGATCAATAGTTAATTTTATCGTTTTTATATAGAGACCTAAGATTACATTCATATAACATGTTTATGGGTATAGGTACCTTATTTGCAATTTTCTGATAACACTACAATATTTTATGCATTTAATTGAATTTTCGTGATTAATTATAGAAAAAATTAATAATACACATAGAGACTAAGAAAAGTCATGATATTTGGTGAAGAGGTAATATATGTGCACATAGTATCTTTGAAAAAGTTTGGGCAAGAAACTCACCAGGGTGCCGATGTTTCTTACATATGGCTTCTACTCATACTGCGGGTTACACATGAAGTCACCCAAATCATCCAGGTTTCAATGTGACCAATAGTTCACTTTATCATTTGCATGTGGGGCTTGAGGTTACTTTGTATAGCATATTTATTTTTGTATAATTAAATTATTTGCATTTTTCGGACAACACAGTGACTTTGACCATCCAAGTTTTAACATGATCAATAGTTTATTTTCTCGTTTTCATATGGGGATGTGAGGGTCCCTTTTTATAGCTTGTTTATTGGTCTAAATAACTTATTTATAGTTTTTGGTCAACAATACAATATTTTTATGAATTTAATTGTATTTTTGATGATTTACTATAGAAAGAAATTAATAATACACAAATAGCTTTAGAAAGTTATGATATTTGGCAGAGATGGAATATATGTCCATGTAGAAAACCTTAAAAAAGTTTGGACAAAAAACTCCACGTGGTGTTGGTGTTTCTTTCATAAAGCTTATAATTTTAGATTTTTGCTAAACAATTCTCGTAGGTGAAATAGACTAAAGGAATTTTACTGCCTAGGGTATCACCCGTGCACTGGGCCCTGCAGCCATCTCGGCCCAGCAAGAGTCGCGCCACTCACAGGAGTGAGGTGGGCTACGGCGCAAAATTAGGCCAACGATGGAAAATAGTCTATATAGTTGTTGAATGTTACGAAAACAGAAGTCATGATGTAGCTCAATGGTTTGTGCACTCAATGCTCAGCATCAGGCCGCAGGTTCGATCCTCCTCGAGCTTTACATTTGTCTCTTTTTGCTAATTTTTGCATAATAAAAACTAATATGGGCCAGGCCCCATCAGCGTACAAGCCAATAAACATTACAAGGTGGGCTGTACACTTGGCCGTTGTAAATATGACCCATATAAAAATTAGAATCAGGAAAAATACTTATTCACTAGTTAAAGAGAAGCTTGGACACACAATTTTCAACTTATTTTCCACCATTTTATCACATTTCTTACTATAATACACGTTACTTAAAACATCACAAGTTAACAAAAAATAGTGTAATGCATTCGTGGTAAGTTTTGTTGATTTATTTGTTTGTCATTTTAGCACATTTCTTTAAAACTTTTAAAAACAACTTTAGAGGAGTCACTAATATATTCATTAAAAGAGCTTTTAAAAAAACTTATGGCAAAATGCATGTGCAAATATTCAAACTTAATTGTATTTCATTCAAATTGTATTCAAAATTTAAACTTAGTAAAACCGACCATTTTACCCTTTTAAAATACTCGTATAATGACTTATGACGTTCTAATATTGTCATAAATTTATGACACTTTCTAATTGTCATCATGTTCGTCACAAATATGACATTGGATTAGTTTATGATGATTTCTCATCCATGTCAGTGACAAACACCTTAACTTCGTCACTAATGCATTCTGCTCCATGCAAAACGTCATAAATGGAGCTGAGCTAATGACAAAAAGCTCATTCGTCACGAGGAATTCGTCATAAAACGAAGGATTTCTTGTAGTGCTTGTACACAATCCTATATTGTAAATCCATCAGTTTAATTACCGCCTTTTGCTGTAATCTGGTTGTAGCTCACTGCCATTAGACTCTTATGATCTGTGTGCAATATAAATTCCCCACTCTACAAATATGAACACCACTTATCAACACCCATTAAAATTGCCATGCACTCTTTTACATAAGTAGATAGCTCAACATTCTTAGCACTAAGATGATGACTCAAGTATGCTGCAGGGTGACCCTCGTGCATAATTACTGCACCCAATCCAAAATCACATGCGTCTGTTTCCACCACAAATAGCTTATCAAACTAAGGAATAGCCAAAAACTGGAGCTTCAATCAAGGCAGTCTCGAGTAACTGAAAAGCTTCTTCTGTGCTAGAATTCCACTGAAATACAGTCCCCTTTTTAATTAACTATGTAAGTGGTCTTGCCAACATGCCATAATGTCTAATGAATTTTATGTACTATCCTGTTAACCCAAAAATCCTCTCAGTTCCTTCAAGTTAGAAGGTGTTGGCCAATTCTTGACTGCCACAATCTTAGATGGTTCAGTGGCAACACCTGCAGCTGAAATACAATGACCTAAATACTTAATGGTCTATTGAGAAAAGGAATACTTGGACTCCTTGACACATAATTGATTTTGCTCTAGAATTTGGAAAACATGTTTCAATAATTCGACATGCTGATGCAGGGTACTAGAGTATATCAAGGTATCATCCATGAATACAAGAACACCATACCTTAACAAAGGTGCAAAAATAGTATTCATCACACTTTGAAAGGTAGCTGGGGCATTTGTAAGACCAAAAGTCATAACCAAGAATTATATAAGACACTGTGTGTTTTAAAAGTCATCTTGTGCTCATCTCCTTTAGCAATTCTAATCTGATGATAGCCTGCGTGAAGATCCAATTTGGAGAACCATTGAGCACCTGCTAACTCATCAATCAACTCATCCACCACTAGCAAGGGATGCTTAATTTTCACAGTAATTGTGTTGAGTTATCTATAACCCACACAAAACCTCCAAGTGCCATTTTTCTTCCTTACTAAGAGCACCGGTGAAGCATATGGGATGCAACAAGGTCTAATAATACCATTCCTCAGCATGTTAGTTAACTGTTTTTCAATCTTAGTTTTCTGTGTAGGGGCATATCGATAAGGTCAAACCTGTATTGGTTGACCACCAGGAGTCAACTCCACGTGGTGGTCACATTGTCGCTAAGGAGGTAAAGAACTTGGTTCTTGGAACATATGGTGGAATGTCCAAATAACCTCTTGTATCTCAACTGGTGCAGTAGTTGCCTCAGGCAGAGGTGCCTCCATCTGAAGAACATGGCTATCATTGCCATCTCTAATATGCACCATTTGACCACAGTGGGTAACTGCTCCTTTCTTCAATAACCCCTTTATCTTCCAGTGCTGATGGGTGAACATTGAGTGGTTATAGGCTTTACCCCATGTAATGTAATCCTTCTGCTACTATGGGTGATCTTCATTATTTTTTCCCTTCAATCAACCCACATAGGGCTACAAGCTTCCAACTAATCCTCTCCCACAATCATATCATAACATTGCAAGGGAAGTATGCCCACATCTGAAACAAAGGTATGTCCCTGAGACTACCATTGCTACCATCTGCAGCCACATATTGAGTTGGTGTACATGCCAGTAATGGGTAGTGCAGTTGATCTTCTAAAATTGTACTAATGAAGGTGCCCCCACTCCTAGAATATACTACAACCAACACATCTTTATTACCATCTTCCATGAAGTTTCCTAGTTCTTCTTTTGGGCTAGGTTGATCTTCTAAAATTGTACTAATGAACCTGCCCCCACTCCCAGAATATACTAAAATCAACACATCTTTATTACCATCTTCCATGAAGTTTCCGAGTTCTTCTTTTGGGCTAGGAACACTCAACGGTAGATGATACAATAGGTATAGAAGTCACAGCCATCACAACTTCTACAATCTCTTCCCCTTCCTCTTCTAATGAATATTCCTGTGTGGCATTAGTATCCAATACTTCCAAAAGATCGTCAATCACATGGATTGGAACGGTCATAGGACATTTGTGTCCATGACCCCACTTCTCACCGCGTTTGAAACATAGACCATGTTTCTTTCTGTATAACTTCAGAAGATCCAATTTTTCCTCCCAATCAGCTCTTGGCTTAGGTTTTTATGAGGTAGGGAACTGCAGTTTGTTATTCAAAGCAATAGGCTTAGAGGCAAACTTGGTGAAATCCTGCCCAAGAACCTTGTTTGTTATGTTCTAGCTGTTCCTCTTGAATGCGAGCAAGGGTTGAAGCTATCTCTACATCTCTTGGTCAATGCAAGACAATTGCAACCTTGCTACCATCCTTCAAGCCCCCTACAAAATGGGTGACAAATAGGTGTCATCATATGAACCATTACACAACAAGACACCATGAGACAACTGCTCAAATTGCTCCAAATACTCTGTCATAGGACCAGATTGGCGCAAGGCATCTAACTGTCACTGCTGCAATTGGTACTGGTCCTTGTCACACTGGAGAACACCACCAAACAAAATTGATCCCGAATACGGCCTCGACGTTCCATTGTTTGCAGCCAATTTACCACAGGACTAGTGAAATTGAGAGCAGCAAATCAGGTTTTCAGGAAGTTTGCCACCACATATACCTTGAAATACATGTTGCAACGATCCCTCCATAAGCGAGGATTATCACCATCAAACTTTTGAAACTCAAGTTTAGGAAATGGTGCAGTGCGGTGAGGAGAGTGATCACCATGCTCAAAGGAATGCAAATCAGTATGAGAAGACATACCCATGAACGAGTGTGGCGGATGAGATCCTAAGATCCTACAGCTAGCATCCCAGTGCCCATGTTCAAAATGGTGCCCATGGGTGTTCTCCGCTCCTGTCGCAGATGGGAGCGATGATCCAGGCGGAGGGAGGTTCAAGTCGAAGGTTCCCAGACCACCAGCCTATTGTCGATGTTGTGGATGCGCTGGTGGTACATCAAATGGGTCATGGTACTAGGGTGTGGTAGTGGAGGAACTCGCGGTTGTTGCTATGACGGTGGCGGTGGTGGCGGAGGCGGTGATGGTGCCTTCTCCAAGCACTTGAGTTGGCATGTTGCCGCATTGGCCTTTGCGAGCAAAGGCCCAAATGAGTTGTCGGCCTTAGTTCGCCAAGCCTTGAATCCACCAAGCGCATCGAGAGTCTTTTGGAGCATTGCCTCCAATCCTTCGATCTTCTTTGACATGTCTTCCATGGATGTCGTCATTCGTTCCTCAAACTTGGTTGGTCGTCTTCCTGAATCCGATGCAACCACAAGCGATTGCACTAACACCAAATCTCCTCCGCTTGTGTGATTGTTCGCCCACAAATCGAGTCAACTGGAATGGGATTATGGGATCACTTCATTCCCATAGGGTACTCCATGAACGCACAAGAGCCAAACCAATTCTGCTGTCAACCTCGATCGATGGGATTTGCGAACTTGACACACCGAAGGCAGAATTCGAGAGAAAAACGGGTGGCTCTGCATACTAAATGTAATTGTCCTCACCTGGAATCACAGGGAGAATGCACTTCGAGGTATCACTAAGAGATGAATTGAATTGATAGTAAGAACTAATAGCTTGTTGAGGAGAAGAACCATTACAGGAGAGGAACAGGATACGCGAGGAGGAAGAACCTAGAGAAGAGTTCGAGCAGGAGACGCAAGGAGGAAGAACCCCAGAGAAGAGTTTGAATATCTATTCTTGCTTAACCGATTCAGTTACAACTCTCTCATTATAAACACCTCATAGTGGGCCACTACATCACTATGGTCCACACACACACACAGAAGAATGAATGCTTACGGCCCAAGTACGCCATGCCTCCTCACCTCTTGGCCATGACAGAGACTCCCTAAAGTTAAACTGTGAGGAGCACGTACTTGAGAACAATGTTCAACCAAATTAAACAAATCACTGTATGGATTGAAATAATGTTGGTGAATGTGGTATGATCGCCTCAGTGAGTATCTGATGAAAGAAGGGTAGAAAGAATGATTCCAAATTGAAAGTGTGAAGGACTTGGATACTAACACACATAAATGATTTCCGTTAACAGGGATCGATCTGTATATGGAGATTACAAACAAGAGAAGCAAGAATCATGGAGCGACAGCAATGAATCCACTCTTGTTGCTGGACTAACGTCTCCTATGATTACATAAGGATTTACGGGAGACCGTTCTGATCCTTGCTCTGGAATTCGGTGACCGGCTGACCACACAGATCATGTGCCTGTAATTAACAGGTGTCAGCAAATTTACGCTAACACAACTATCCATGCATCTGTATATTCGTAAAATGATCCGGATCTGATTTTGTTATAATGGCTGTATACGTTGATGATTTTATTCTGATAGCTATAAAAAAAGAGCCGAAGCCGTTCGTATAGGTATTGAGGTCCAAAAACACTGGTGGCCGCGGGTAGAAGTAAGAACTAGCTAGCACTGAGACTGCGACAGGAAGGGCTAGTGGTGTCGTCCATGGAGAAGATGACCACTCTGATCATGCTCTTCTCCATGTGTGCTCTTCTTTGGAGCCATATACCAACAGATCAGTTATAAGACATACTGAATTACTGTGAACCCTGACATGATGAGTGTACATTGCTGAGGCACCGATGGTTGTCACAATGCATTGATTTGCATGATCAGCTTGCACATGATTCACAAATCACAATTCACAAAGCACAACTTTATATTATAGAGTTTGCTTTTGCCGTGGTCACTTTGCAGGGAAAAATAGTTTCTTCATAGTATGAACAAATCTTCATTTTGGTTCAAAGGACAGCTAGCTTCTCCTCTTCTATTCTAGTCAAGCAACCGTGTGATTATTCATGCATAGAAATGTCCCCAGGCAGACGTTTGGTTTTGAAAATTTCCAAATGGCTGAAAATTATCCAAAGTAGGTGCTCTTCCGGTGCCAGAATTATTAGCCAACCAAATAAATTGGATGTGGATCGATGCTGCTCGTGATGCTTTTGGCAGCGCGGGTATCTGCCCGATGAATTCAAGGCCCAAGCCACTCGATCATCCGTTGGCAATGCAGGCCTAGCTACTTTCCCAACCATACCAAGTACCAACTATACACGTTAAAAACAATCCCACCAGGTGCTACCCCCCGCGTCATCCCCGCAGTGGCGACTCGAGGGTGACCCAATGCCCCAGCCCACCGCTCCCCTTGCCGGCACCAGATCGGCTGCCGCTACTTGCCCCGGTCAGCGGTGGCCCCTCAACAAAGGCTGCCTTCTACATCTCCCCCTCTCCCGGCCTCCCTCCTTCCTCTCCCCTTCGCAGGGCGTTTGCTGGTCAGGTCGGCGGCGGAAGGGCCTCCGGCCTCCGCCGCCGTCGGATCCGGTATCTTCGCTACTAGATCTACGCTCCCCCCCAGCTTGAAGGCTGGGGCTCCGACTATGCCCCCACCTCTGCTCCCATTGCCACCGCCGACCACTTCCCCTAGCGGCGCGCAGGCTCATCTGGCTCATCGGAGCGCGGATCCTCCACCGGCCTGACTGAGGGCCATGGCCTCGGCGTCTCCACTCCATCAAGGCCGTGCCGCCACCGTCGGCCGTCGTTGCCATCTATGGGCCACTGTGTGGAGAATGACTCTGGCCTCCTTCCTTTGATGCCGCCAGGAGTACAGGGGCCACTCCGCCACCCTCGGCTTCCATGGCCTGACCTGGGCCTCTCCCATTAGTGCCGGAAGAACGGTCCACTCCACCACCCAGCTATCCCTAGCCATTCCAACACCCTAGGGTCACTGGGAGCTTGGGCTGCACCGTGACGCCTGCCTGGCTGCTGTTGCTGTGTTCGTGGTGGCATTGCCGCTAGCATGAGTGGGGGTTTAGGGGGTTCTTGGCGAAAGCCATGCCAGACGTAGTCTATGCAGACGACGGCGACACCCGCAGGTGCCCACTGGCCTCCTTGGAGGCGTCGTCATGAGAAACCCCTTCCCCCAAACCTCCAGGTGAAAACCATGTCTCAGCAATGCCGAACGGGCGATGGTGGTGTCAGCGACGCTGCTCCCTACTTGTAGGCATCGTCATGGAGGAATCATGCTGTATCGGTGTTTGCCGTCGTCATGTTTGCACGTCTCTTGTGCCGTCGCTTGGCATTGGCGTTTCGGCCTCTGTCATGGTGTGACGAGTGCCTCCCTTTGGCGCATCTGCTCCGTCGGCGCTCTCCTAGTTAACAGGACACGTAAATCTTATGCCGGGTCGGTGAAATATCCGCCTCTCCTGCCATTCCCCCTCGAGGTTCTCCCCTCGCGCGCCATTGGATGGTAGCAAGCGGAGCCCGGATGCGCCGTCGGGTGCTTCTGTTTGCTCATAGGGAGATCAGTCGTTTTCAGTATGCTGTGGTCGGCGTGCCTTCTGCCTCTTTTAGTCCCCGTTTGCGTTTGCATGGCAGATGGCCATAAGGCAGCAGGAACGGCGTAGCTACGAGGGGATGTCTGGATGCACAATGGTCTAAGTGTGCCGACAAGTATGTTGTTCATAGTGGAGGTGCAAGTCGCCGTTCCACAGTCGTCGTTTCGGCTGCTTTGACCTGCGTCGTGTTGTGTTTGCTTTCTCTATTTCTCGTGTGTTGCTGAAGTATTTGCTGCGTTGTGCTAGCAGTTGTTTGTAATCTGTGGTCTGCCACAACTCTATGTACAGTTTTTGCCTCATTTTCTGAAAAACGTCACGCCAAATTAAATGAAATTCAGATGGAGACTCTCCGGTGACCGTAAAAAAAAACAATCCCACCAAAGCGATCTTGGTACCACAAGAAAAAAGAACAGTTCATGTTAGGTACTCAACTTAGTGACAATTCGTTTTGCAGTATGAAGCCCTGTAACGTGATTTTGCTCGGTTCACATGAAGAACTTTTTCTAATTATTTAAACCAGGTTTTAAGGCAGTTTCAAGCTAGCTGACTTTGAATTCGAAACCAATTGAAACGCACCAGACAATTCAAGTAAATGTAAATAACTCCAAATCGCACATGTTAACACAATTTAAATATGAAATGATTCAAGAAAAAGAAGTTTTAGATAGGGTGAGGAATTTACTTAGGTTTGACCTAGTTTTCTATATGTTTCATGTATTAAAAAAACCAATTTTTTGAACAGCTTGTGGTATGTCATACTGTCGTCAATGCTTATGCTGATTGAAAGTCAGCGGGTCATACTTGCTGTCCCAAGAGAGGTGAACTAGTCTTTTCAAACAACTATGACTCACAAAAAACAACTTAACAAAATCTAAACAAAATAAGCACATATGTACACTGCGGTTTTGCTATATATCTATTGCTACAACTATAAAAAAAAGACTCACAACCTATGTTTCAATCCTAAAATCTAGTCTATGGAGCTGGTTTAGAAATATAAGCACATAACATCTGCTAATATAAGCTAACCCATCAACCTAACCTAACATATTATCTAATCATGTGAATCATGAAGTAAAGACCTTGCTAATAAGTAACTCCAAAATAGGATCCATATATGATACGGTAGAGCATGGTACGTGTCTGTGAAGTTCGTACCATCTTCGTTCTGGACCTTTTTTTTTTTGCAAGGAATAAACTTCCATTAAACCAAACGTGAGGCTAAATCGCCTTCAACCAAATCCTCCAGGCTCGGTGGAGGACCATCCCACACCGATACAGTTCCAGGAGAATAATTACACCCCAACGCAGCTGAAGCATGACTGCATGAGCTAACTTATTACAATCACGTGGGCAATGCTGCATAACACAGGAGGCAAAACTAGCTCTTGATTTCATGGATCAAACCACCTGTTGGCGCAAGTCTGTACTCGTTGCTTTTCACCGCCTCGACCAGCGTCATTGAATCCGTCTCCACCACTATGTTGCCGATGCCTCGCCCTGCTGCCTCTGTGACTCCCATCAAGCAAGCCATTACCTCAACATGAAATGGATCCAAGGCTTGGGCCATTCTGCCGGTGGCCGATGAGATCACCCCACCCTCGGAATCTCTCACAAAAGCCCAGCTACCATTCCTCCTTCTCGGGCAAAAAGAGCCGTCTGAATTCAGCTTGATCACGTTCTCTTCTGGTGGCGACAACCTTCTGGCTCTCTGCCTGGTCCTATGATCAGTTGAAGGCCCCATTGCATTCACTGTAGCGAATTCATGCACCTGAGAGCTAGTGATGAAAGCAATTTCTGTTGCAGATCTCTCCTTTTCTCCTTCCCTCCTCCTGTTTCGCTCATTCCACCAATTCCAAAGCAGCGTAATAATCATGAGCCTCTTCTTCTCCTCCATGTGCAGGCACTCGCCGCTGATCTAGTGAAGCATAATTTTTCTCTCTCCCTTTCCAGGCCGAGAGCTAGCCAAATTTCCCGCACCTGTTTGCAGTGTAGGAAAAGATGGCTGCCATCTTCAGCTTGAAAATTGCACACCACACATCTTGCTTCTAATTCCATGCCTCTTTTCAGGAGATTTGTTCTCAGTGCCAGACTATCATGTGCCAATCTCCAGCAGAAATGTTTGATTTTCCCCGGGCATTTCAAGTTCCAGAGTTTCTTCCATTCTAGTTCTCCCATGAGGCCATGATTGCACCTCCTGAGCTGGTCGCAATGCCGCTCCTGCTACTTCGTCGCTGAGAGTCGAGCTGCAACCTGTATGCTGTTTTAACAGAGAACAACTCTTTTCTGTCTTCGTGCCGGACATCATCCATGCCAACGTGCACTGGTATAGCCTCAATTGCCTTCACATCTTCCTCACAGAAAGTTTGTAGCAGCAGGCCTTCGGTCCCATGACCCTGTGTATGAATTTAGGATATCCACACACGTATAACTCTAAATTCCAACTCTAAAAGAAATATTCTATCATGGTCATCACTTCTTTAAAATACAGTTGTCAATCTTCTACACTTATATCAACTCTATACACCAACTATATACCAACTAACTCATTTTTCTATAATATATATTCTTACCCCACCACCCATCCCCACACGCCAACAACGCCCACGACCCGCTCTTCTTCTGCCCCACTGACGCGTCGATCCACGCCTCTCGTGCCGGCCATCTTCCTCCGAGCACATTCAAGCCACCGCCTGCCTCCTCCTCCGAGCGCTCCCCACTGCCGCAGCCTCCTCCACGCCTACCCCTCTCCCGCCGTGGCGGCGCCGCGCCCTCTTCCCCGCCTGGCCACCACCGCCTAGATCTGCCACGGCGGTGCCCTCGCGAGATCCAGCGCCACCACCACCGCCTCCTCTGCTTCTCCACCTCGACGCCGGCGTCGTCCTCCTCGTCCATGGGCCGCCGATGCCCCGCCTCTGTCTCGCACGTGGGGGCTACCGGCGTCGTCCTCGTCCTCGTCCGCGGGGCACCGGCGCGCCACCTCTATCTCACCCGATGCCGCGCCAACAAGCCATGCGGGCCACGCCACCATGGCCGCCGGCCTCCTCCTCCCGCCATGGTGCGCCGACCATGGAGCCAGATCCGCGCCACCACGATGGCCTGCCGACTCCGTCATGGCCCTGTTGACTCCGCTGCCATAGCCCTGCCAGACTCCGACCGCTCCACGTGCCACCGGCCCCGCCTACCCCGCGCGGGTGGACGCCTCCACAGCACGGCAGGAAGAAGGCCGGTGGCCACGCTGGAGGAGAGAGGAGGGATAGGGAGCCGACTCCATGGTCGCCACATTTGGCGCTAGAAGCCGGCTCGGGAGCTGTGCAGTCCCGAATAGCGCCGACCGCTGCAGAGAGTTTTCGCTTCCCAGTCGACTCGATGTGTTTGGAGTTGCCTTCGAGTCTATCAGTGCAGATAGCCTTTACCAGCTCGTCCACGTGAGACAGCAACATACCTCGATTGATTCTCTTTTGTTGATCTCTAGCCTAATATAGCCTAAAGTGATCATTTAAATAAATAATAAACATGACTATGTGCAATAAAATATTTGAAAAATGCACGTACTAAATCCAGATAACTCCAATATAGAGCTGGTTTATTACTTTATGAATAATTTATGATTTTGAAGAAAAAATCATATAATTTTTACATCCCGAATTATCAATGTTGTCCGAATTACGCACGGGTAAGATTGGTGTTCAGCCGTGGCTCCATGAAGCTACTTTTATGCCAAAACTGCCATAGAAACCTGTCAAAACGGGGGCGTATTATAATCTGTCGAGGATTGCTGGAATGGACCTTTTTTTTTTTTTGTTCCCGTTCAGCCCGGCCATGAATTCCGGCCCAAAACAAGGTCGGCAAGCGCGGCGCTATCTGGCTGTGGGCGCCTTCAGTGATTCCGCTGCGCGTAGGCGCCACGTCCACGAGACCACGATAGCGTTGCCTGCGCAACTGGCTGGGCCCGGTGGTGCACTCCAAGACCCAGTGGGAGCCACAGGTTCCTCATCCATGATCCATCCGCTCGCGACAGGTGAGGGTGACGAGCGACCCGGATGAAATGACGATCGTTGCTTGACGACGATGTCGACGGCGGCCGGCCGGTCCCCTTCTCCGTCCTCCATTCCCAGATATTTTCGAGATGCTCCAAATCGAGAGCATGCCGGCCGCGGCCGGGCCGACGGCGCAGACCAGGGCAGGTCCCACGGAGGACCCCTATTCTTCGAGCAATTGATTTGGAACGACTAGTCTCCACTCTCAAGTAGCAGTCGTGAGTAATTGGACCTCACGTGATAAATATTGTTCTACACTTCTTCTAGAAATGTGTGTTACAAACGACATTCGTTCACTTTCCATGAGAGGAGGGGACGAAGGAGAAAATGAGAAGATGTTGCATGGGAAAATTCAGTTTTATGAATGAGATGAGAGCACTAAAATGGGATATAATAGATGTGGTTAAAGGTTTGTTTGGCAATCTCATTTTCTCCTGAGGATCGGAGGAAAATTGACGAGAGTAAAGTGAATTGATTTTTTCTCGAACCACTCCATTCTCCTACAATCCACGAGAGAAATGAGGTTGCCAAATTAGCTTAAGCCTAGTTTGAATAACTAGAATTGGGGTGATTAGAAGAGATTGGAATGTATCTAAATCCAAAATACATCAAAATCTTTCTCAATCCACTCCAAACCGCCTCAATCCGAGGTTACCCAAACTGGCCCTTGAGCGGTGAAAGATCACATTTTTCATGGGAGAAACCATTGTTCGTCATTGTACGCCCGCTGCGTGTTAGCTTGATAGGGATGCGTAAGTGCTGAAAATTTTGCGGATACACACCTCTACACGACTCTCTTAGGGCCTGTTTGGATTGCAGTGACTAAAACAAAGTGACTAAAATAGGTAACTAAAATTTTAGCCACCCATGTGTTGGATCCAGTGACTAAAGTATGGGCTAAAATCATAAGCGCTATATACAAAGACCAAACTACCCTCATGGATGGCTTCAGGCGGCGTGAGGGAAAAGGGCAGGGTGGGTCGCTGTTTTGACGTGCGTCTGCCAAGCTTGGCGCGCGTCGTTGCCCTGCTTGGCGCGTCAACGGAAGAAAATTGTACACAATCAAGATTATCATACACAATTTGACAGTCAGTTCAAACCAAAATTATTACGCGTCGTGACACAGTCAATTCAAAGGCAAATTTTGATGGATGAACAAAGCTATTGCCTACTATTCAATCTATCGGCTATCCAATCCCTAAATTGATTCATATTTCGGTCTTCGTCCCCGTGACGGTTACTAGTTCCATTCGGTTGAGAAGACGATGCTCCTTCATCGACAACTGGAACGTAGTTTTCATCGTGATCACACTTATCAAATTCATCATCCTCCATAGCACTCTAGTCTAATAAAATTATTCAAAGCCATGCATGCCATGATTATTTTGCTTTGCTTTTGCATCGGATAACTCGGTAATTGTAACAAAATCCTCCACTCGTTCTTCAACACTCCAAAGAACCGCTCAATGACATTACGAAGTGAGTGCGCATAATTGAAGAACTCTTTTTTACCTTTTGGCATTGGACCTCGCCGAAACTCCGGGAGATGGTACTTTGTACCCTTGTATGGTGCAAGATAACCCTTTCAGTTTGGATACCCTGAGTCCACAAGGTAGAACTTCCCTGCAATATCAAGCATTAGAGTTGTTATTTCAACTTATATCTCTCAAGTAAATGATGCATCAAAAAATGAAATGATCATCACCTTCGGGTGGATGTGGAAACATGTCGTCGTACTTAGTCAATTGCATCACTGAATACCCTCGTATCATGAACCGACCCAGACCACCCTGCAACGACAATGTAAATCTCATATCAAAGTCGCATATTGGCAACACATTTTGACTAGTGTAGCCCTTTCTGCCTGTATGTTGTACATCCTGACGGTGGCCTCGGCGGAAGGCTAGAGTGGCGACGAATAGCTCCCTTGAGAGAAAAAAAGTCATGGTAGCCGCTCCCTTGATCTGCCATGGCGGGAGGAGGCACGACGCTAGTCCAGCTGCGGGCGTCGGATCGAGGCGAGGCATGACCCGTGGCAGGAGGGAGGGCCGGCGGCGGGCTTCGGATCGAGGCGCGACGGGACCGGAGGCAAACGGCCGCGCGACTCGAGGTTGGGCAGGAGGCGGGCGTCAGATCGAGGCGTCGGGGGACCGGCGGCAGACAAAGCCGCGAGCCGAGGCGGGGCCGGCGGTGGGTGTCGGATCGAGGCAGCGGCTAGAGGGGTGGCAAGCGTCATGAAGGGAAAGGGGAAAGGGGGCGAGTGGGTGGGCATGGGGAACCGGGGGCAGGGGTGGGAAAAAGGGAACTTTAGTCCCATTTTAGCTCTTTTTTGAGAGCTAATGGACTAAAACGTTTTAGCCCCATTTTAGCCCCTCCTGTTTGGAACTTTAGAGGCTAAAATTTTAATCAATTTGCTTGTTTTCTATGGATCCAAACAGGCCCAGAATCTCCGCCATTCATTCCACGGAGCCGCGGCTATTCATTAGTTAAGTCGTTGGGAACTGAATCCTTGAGTAACGTTGCCCGCACAATTTGCATTTGTATATATTCAGCTATCATTGCAGATGTATGGGTTTAGATTCTCAAAGTTTCGTTTTTTTACTGTTGTGAAATCTGAGATTTGGCTGCATTTGTACGACGGATATTGCAGAACAGCTCTCATGTGATTTGTTGTTTTTCTTTTTATGTTAGGGTGCCTTGGTTTGGCGTTTGACGTATTGGGTTAGGAGTACAATCGGGTGTGTAGAAAACGTCTTATGAGGAGTACTGTATCTATTAAGAGGAAATGACGCTGGAGGAAAAGCAGGAACATGTGGATGTGGGCCCTATCAAAGAAAGAGATGGATGATGCCGGAAGGGAAACTAGAGACGAGTCCAGCATCCAGCTCTCCAGGCCTTATCCAATCCACTGCGTCTGCGGTGCGCTGCTGCATGCGTGGCGGGCCACTCGGTCACACGCGTCCTTCTGCCGACAGCCGGCGCTCCTAGTAGCCGTCTACCACTGCCAGTCTGCCGCCACTGCCTAGCGAGCGCGCAACGACGGAAATGCCCCATGTGGTGCTGTTACTACGTATGCTGACGTGAAGCACGGAAAGAATGGGGTTACTTTTGTCTTTTGGGTGCCTTCTAGAGGCTGATGCCGCTTGGACGTTTTTGCCCCTTGTCTGTCATCTCTTCTTGGATTTGTTTTCCAAATTCTGGTCGCAATGGATACGAATATAGTGTTTCCCGCGGTAAGGCATATCTGATTTCTTTTGAAAAAAAGTCTTTAGAAATATTGATCTGGACATACAAGTACTGTTCAGACGTTGCAAATGCAAAGGAATTAACTTATTGATCTATCTACGTGTAAAAATAAGTTAATAATTAGAATACTTGGCAAACATTTTTAATCATTAAGTGACTTTCAAAATATAAGTGGTTCTATTATTGAGATTGATTCATAATATATTTCGTACATGGCTTTGTTCGTGTGTCTAATTTATTATTTTCCATATAAATATAGATGTAAAAAATGAAGATCAGTGGGCGCGCACACACATTAATTTATTTGTTTGACATAATTAGTTGTCAATCTAGGCAGTATATGGTTAATTTTCATAGATCATACGTGCTTGTTTAAGTTGTTGTGGTGTAAAATGGCAACACAAAGTGCATGCAGAAATAGAAAAGAAAAATGAAACGTACTAGTTGATAAATAGGGCATATCGATAGAGTTGTAATCATTATTTCACACAAAGAAAATATAGATAACCACCATTTGATATCTGTGGCTCTAAAATGGAGGTTGTTGTTGGATATGATCTTATTCTATCTATTAAAAATTAGTCATTATAGATTTGTTCTAAATCAAAACTACTTTGATCAAATTTATATAAAAATGTATCAATATTTTATGAAACCAAATAAGCATCATCAGATTCGTCATGACATATATTTTTATAAAGTACCTATTTGATACCATGATGTCTACATTTTTCTATAGATGTAGTCAAATGTTAAATTTTTGATTTAGGACAAAAATTAGAATAACGCTTTTTTGGGACGGAAGAAGTACCACCTTAGTTACTATAGTTCTTGGTAGCCATCTGTAGCTACCTCTAATGAAAATGGTACCTAAAACTTCCACCCAATATCCTTTCCAAAATTTTAATTCTGTTTCTAATTTAATCGTCTTAACCATTTTTATGTTTGTCCATTTCAATAATACGAGAAAAATACCTGTAGAACTATTTTATTTTTCAGTATTGTAATATAGTTACCTCTTGTTTTCGTCCCGGCGGGCGCAGTTACGCCATTGTTTTACCTCAAAATTTGAAGTGATTGTTCTCTTCTGATTCCGATTGAGTCCAACATATCACATCGTTTATATTTAACTTACTCTACCTACAATGTGGATAGGGCATTATTTTCGTACTATAAACAATTTAACTTACTCTACCTACAATGTAGATAGGGTATTATTTTCGTACTATAAACAATCAGTATAAACAATCTATTGGATTTAGCCTGACTGTGCCGCCGAGTCAAACTGTTGTGTACTTATAAAGCCGAATCAAACTGTTGTGTAATTATAAACCTGTGGTACATGCATTTTGTTATAAACCGCGGGGGGAGGGGGGGGGCTTGAGGAAGGCAGGGGCAAAACAGTCATTACGGGGAGAACTCCGCGGCTCGCCCACCGCTTCATTTTCCGCTCTCTTCCAGATAAAGCGAAAGGCGAGCCGGACCTGTTTTCTTTTTCCACCCAAGCACAACGTAACAAACCAACAATAATCCAATCCTCCACTGCGGTCGCTCCTCTCCCTCTCCCATCCTCTCAAGTTGCACTCCTGCACTGCGTCTTCGGTTCCGAGGAGCGGCGACCATTGCTGCTGGTAAGCCGATCACTCCCTCGTGCCTTTTCCCAATCAGGCTTGCTGTTGACGCTGTTTTGGATCCGATTCTCGTGGCTTCGTTTCACTCTCCTGTGATTATTTTCCCATTTCTGGGATTCTTTTGTTTCTTTTCTTTTTTCCTCTGTTTATGAGGAAATTTGGTTTCCTGATCTTGGATTTGGATTCTTGCTAGATTGGTCTCTTGGTTTCTGCTAGCGTTGTTTGGGGGCGGTCCGCAGAAGTTTGACCTGTCCTTCCGTTATTTCCTGAATCTTTTTTTTTTCTAGCATGAACTTGGAGGCATTCAGTGCGATCGAGTGATCAGTTTCGTGTGTTCTTTTTTTTTTTTTTACAACGGTGCTGGCTTGTTAAATTGTCTATTTGAATGCTTGATTTCGTGAATAAAGGGCTTGCTTAGTTTGGTGCCAAATTTTAATCTAGACTAAAATTTGACAAAATAAAAAATTTACGAGTTCTTTGGGGGCCATTAAAAAAAGGTTTTGTTGACTAAATTTTTGTTATTCAAACACCGTCAAAATTGTCCAAGTTTTGACAGTGCCAAAGTTCGGCATCAAACCAAGTAAGCCCCCAAAGCATTACTAACTAAACTTTGTCTATAGAGAAATAATACTTAATGATATCTGAAGCTGTGGGGATAAATTTTGTTTAGGCGCTTGTTTCGCAGAAGTAGTGTTTAGGTGATATCCGACACAACATTTTGGGGGTTCAGATGCAAAATAAGATTCTTCAATGAATAGATCAGGGGTTGTAGAGTGGAGCCTTGCCTAATTCTGAATCCAAATTGTAGGTTATACGTCAGTATCAGGAACTGAAAGCTGATAATAATAGCATAAGCGCAGAGCAAGAATCATTTCCGGACTTTATTCTATTTCTCCGGGACATTATCCAGGCACCATTATGGATATTTATATATTGGTTTCATATTTACCATGTTGGCAGATTGATAGTGATGGAGGGACCTGTTTTATGCCGTTCTGCGATGCAAGCAAAACTGCCCGCAGCTGCGCTGATCAACAACTCCCTGACCAAATCTGTGCAGCATGGGCCTGCATTGTTTGGCGCCATTTCTAAATACAGGAACATTACCAGATTCATTTCTCCCATATCTCATCCATCTACGAAGAACATAGGTCCATGCTGCAGCTTCAGCTCCTCTTCTGATGGCAATGGATACATGGCTGGAAACTTTAGTGAGAGTGATGAAGATTATGTTAATTCTACTGTGCTCGAAGCAGGTATTCCCTTTTTCTTTTTTTTTATACAAAGTTGGTCTGCTTGTATATGGTGTGTCGTGGTAAGTAAGGTTTCATTGAGTTATTATTCTGGAATTAATTTTCTTGATGTGATCAGTTGCTTGACTTTCTATGTTCATCTGATGATCCACAAGGATCTTACCAGGTGAAGGAAAAAACCTTTTCTGCTGTATCATATCATCATGGTATCATATATTAGTTACCTGAGTATATGCAAGCTTCATAGTTGAAGGTTTGAATCAAACCATGATAAAACCTGATACACACTAAGTTGTACCTATGTTCTACCTGATACACACTAAGATGCAATGGATACACTGAACAAAATGGTAGATCTAATTAGTTAACATTAGTATTTTGATGTGTCTCCACTCCAGTATTTATTCTGAAGGTAAAATTTCTTTTTGTGGTTTTATCTCACAGTTGAGGTGAGAAGTGGATCAGAAGGATATGTAATCAAGATGCGAGATGGGAAAAATTTGCGATGTGTTCATAACAATTTGCAAGGCAGAAATATTCCAGAGAGTGCACCACAACCAGCTATTGTTTTGAGGATCGAAGATGGAAGTGAAACTTTACTTCCAATCATTGTTTGTATGTACATTTTTTTAGTTTGATCTGGCAGTTTAGAACTAATAATAATTTATCTATAGATTTTTAATACACTGCTATCATATTAATTTCGCAGTGGAGATGCCAAGTGTACTGCTGATGGCAGCTATCCGCAATGTCCATATTGTAATGCCATTTATTGTGATTGCTACTGTTTACTATGATTGCCTATTCTGCTTGATGTAGTCTATTGTCTCTTAACACTTTTCTGTTATAGGCACGGCCAACCATATATCAAGTTGTCAAGGAAATGATTGATAAGATGGGCTATGAGGTAAAGCTCAATTTAGGCATTTGTAGCAGCTATGCTTAGTTGGTCAAAGGGAGGTTAACTTAATTCATTCATTTCTCCCCTCTTACCATGATATTGGTTTTGGGTTCAGGTAAAACTTGTTCGCGTAAACAAACGAATTCAAGAAGCGTACTGTGCTGAACTTTATCTAACAAAGGTAAAAATCTAGTTGACTAATCTCTAAGAGCAAACTAATGTGTTTTTAGTCAGTACACCACTAACCTTAGTATTCTAAGCTAGAAAACTTTTGCGCTGCAGATTGATGATCCTGCAGACAGTATCACCTTTGATCTTCGACCGTCGGATGCTATCAACATTGCTGTTCGTTGCAAGGTATTTGCTGTTGAAGTCATGGTGCATGCTAGCTTTTTTAAGACTCTGATATTTATTTCCCTGCAGATGCTTATTTACGAAGAGTAGTTCTCTGATTTTATCATGGATGCCCCTTGTCTTTGATTCTGAGTTTTCTGACACGGTTATCCTTTCAGATTTTACTAGTAAGGCTACATTTCTGAATATGTTTAGTCCATGCTCACAAGTGCATCAGATAGTTAATATGCTTGAAGAAACATGTAAGATTGGATGTTAGTACTAATAGTCTAATACTTATTCCTGTTCTATAAGCTGCATGCATAAATTTTCACATAAGTACTATCTTAGCCCTCCGAAGTGACGTCACATTCGATAGTGATGGGTTCATGTGTCTCGCATACTTGTGCAGCTTTTCTGTTCTCCATAGTTATGTCATTCTTGTTTGACTTGGCAAGAACAGGTTCCTATTCAAGTCCATAAAAGTCTTGCATACAGTGATGGCATAAGACCAGTTGAGCCAGCAAGAATGGTGGTAGCAGCTGGCCTATCAGAGGGCTTGTTATTTACAGAACTTGACAGGTATTCTAGGAGGTGAATAAGAATGGTTCAGTAATTGTAGGGTTTCAGTTTACTATTTTTCTTGATATGCCCCCAAACTTGATTGGGGCTTAAAAGTTTTATTGTTTTTTATCTTGCCCGAAACCTATTGCTTCTACTTCCATAGTTTGTGAGGGCAAGGTGCACTTATGTATAACATGCCTTAATCCCCCCACTGATGTATCCAACAAAGTGGTTGTTTCTTATATTTGAGTACACACTGGGCAGTTTACTGCTGGAGATCCAGGATCCTCATCGATTAATCTGTATGCTAATTATTCTTGCATTCGCATTTTTGTTAGACCTGATGGACAGCCATGCGTGGAGGCTCAAGAGTTTGGATTGGTGAGGAACATGCTCATTGCAGCTGTTGAAGAGAGATACAAGGATGCTGGTAATAATACTTTCTCATTTAGCATTTGACGATAACTCAAGCCAGTGTTATATTCTTGAAATTGTCTGAATGCTGAACAAACATCGTTCTTTTACTTTGCATCTATGTTAAAGTAATTGACAGGAAGAAGTGCATTGATCTTTGAGAATAATTAGCATTACTTCTAGCCCAACCAGACGTGGTATTCTATCACTGCTAACTGATTTATCTGCTGATTTCAACAGCGTCATGGAAAGACAAATTGATGAGGCTGAGGTCTAAGCGCAAGAACTGGGCCTGACAGGTTTTAACTCTAGCTCTGTTTTCTATCCAGCCATTCTCCATTTGCAAAACTGATTGTTTTTTGTTTTTAACTTGTTCACTTCTAACAGGGTGGACTGTCTGGATAGTGTAAATAAAGTTGATGCCCAGCTTAATTCCAGTATTCATTCCATGTGTGACTTGATGCTGGTTATGGCGCTATGTAACTAGTTGTACATATTATATGTACGGATGGGCCTCTGTAAATTCAGACTGAACTTTGAACTAAAACACTAATCTATGGAAGACCCGGATAACCTTGGTCTTGTTTATTTGTATGTCATCATGCTAAGCGTTCGCCCTTCGAAGTCGAATGTTTGGCAAAACCTTGCAGCTCATCAATATTGGTGGAACCTGCGAGACATCTCTAGTTAGGCTATTCTCAGAGGGGTTGTCTAAAGGATTATCTATACACTGATTGATACTGTAGCGTTATTGTAGAGAGAGAGCGAAGTAGTTAGAATAATAAAGAAATAGTGGATAGACAATCTAGCTGAAGATGGTTTTACAGAATTAGCTAAGCTAGCATGTGGTTGCATAACGAACTTGCCCATTGTGTGAAACCTTCGACTTAACCCCCCGCTCAAGCACATGTGTTCCGGTATAAGCCTAAGCCTGGTCGTCCGTCGAGTGCTTGGATTATCGATTTAACTAAATTCTTTCTGGACCGACATCATACACATCAAAATCATAAATGTGTCACACTGATTATAACCCATCATTTTATACAAACATTGTTTGATTTATTATTGAATCTTTCTTAAATAATCTACAACCACATTGAAATAGAGTTCAAAATAAACACGCAGCAGAATATATATTACAAATATGAAGTAATGCAGCAGAAATAAAACATCAGGACAATAACATTGAGCCTACCATTGTCACTCTCAATCACACAAGCAACTGAAAAAAATATCAACAACACTAAGTACGTGGAGTACTCGGTAGGACTTACATGTGGTCCTTATATGCCCGACTCATTTAGGGGTATGTATGGCTTTTTTAGACTGGCTGACAATCTTGCATTAAACAGTTTACTATTTATTGATACTTAGCTTTTCAGATTTACAAGTAGTTATCATCTTTAAACGACTACACATGATTCATATCATTCAAAAATAATTGTAGTATTTGATAAATAAACATGCCATATGCGAACAAGTAATCGTTGGCGTTCCTTAGCCTATTAGATATAACTCTACAAGCGCACGGAAAACGCGATGTAGTGTTTCACCTAAAAGTATTCCTAGGGTATCAAATCCACAAAGAACGACGAGTATAATAACACACAACACAACCAACTGAACTAATGAAGCTAGCAACGTAGAGGATAAAAGACAGAGAAGCATGTTCTCGACAATGTTAAATCACCTTACTATATTAGCATGCAAAGTACTACATAGACACAAAAGTTGCAAAACCACTGCTAGGCACCGAAGTGCTGAATACCCAACCGAGAAAGGCAGGTGCTACAGGATTCGGCTGTATCGTCAGCGAGTCTATCCGAACATACGAGCTTGGAATACTGAGAACACAAAAGCTATCACAAAATGTGCCTACCAACCAGAGCTGCGTGGGATAGCCGACCAACCAAAGTAAACTCTAAGTACAAACACTGTCATGTCTACTTGATGAGTTCACTATGAAAGAATCAAGAAGTCCTAGAGGGGGAGGGGGGGGGGGTGAATTGGACTTCTAATTTTGAAACTTGAAACTAAATCCTAACGAACAAGTCCCAATTCACCATAGTGCCTAACTAAGTGTGATTAGAGTTCTGCACGATAACAAAAGGTTTGCAACCTAGAGCTAAGGATGCAATTCTAAGAATGTAAATTGCGGAATATAAATTACATGAAAGTAAATACACACGGCGATCTTTTTCCCGAGGTATCGAGAAGTCGTGACTCCCCCCTAATCCTCGTTTGGCGCCCCTTGCAAGGCCTTGCCCACACATAGCACACAAGGAGCTACGACCGCTCCCTCGCAAGGAAAGAGGATGGCAAGGTGACCTTCGCAAAGGTCAAGCAACCCCTTGATCCGCAGATCAAGTACTCTCTTCGGGATGCCCTTTTCCACTCCGGAACAGTGGGCTCCAAACCGCTCACAATACCCTCGCAAGGGCCTTCTTTCGCTTCTCCCACCATCTCCAGATCACCAAGAGTAACAAGCCTTGGTCTTCACTTGATTCAACTCTCATTCAAGGAGTTCCCCTTTTTTCAAGTCTCTTGCCCCAAAGCTCAAGGATTTGTGTGGAATTGGTGCTTGGGTGACCTTTGTGTGACGTGTGTTTCCTGGTCATAATGGTGGTAAATGGAGGGAGGTGGAGTCCTTTATATAAAGGCCAGCTCAAAAACAAGCCGTTACTGTACAAAAACATTTTTCTGCGTACCCGTCGGACTGATCTAGTGCTTTGTAAATTTGAAAACTCCGTTTCAGCGCCATGGGCTAAAGAGCCACCGAATGGTCCAACGGTGAACCACTAGACGGTCCGGTGGGCTGATTTCTCAATCAAGCCCACGGGCACATCTCCCTGTCTAGAACATCAGGCAGATGCACGGCGAGCCACCAAACGGTCCGGTGGGCTGATTTGCCCAAGGACGTCCTAGACAAACCCTCTCTCCATAACGTCCGGTAGAGGCATTGGACGGTCTGGTGGGCATTAAACCCACTGGCCGAACCGCTAAGGACACAACGCAACTAGACACCACCGGACGGTCCGGTGGCTGACCACCGGAATGTTCGGTGGCATATAAAACCTTGTTTTCAGCTGCTGTTTTAATTCGAAAACTTAAGCAAATTTTTTGAGGGTTTTTCTTTTGATTCAAACGACAGAGGTGAGTGAGTTTTAGCACACTTTAGTATGTTTGAGCTTTAGGACAAAGATGCACTCAAAATTGAGAAAAAACTCTATAATGAAGCACATCAAGCTACTCACCTCGACCCCCCTTGATAGTACAGCTTAACTAGAAACTAGAAAAGAATCTCCAATGAGAGCCAATGGACCGGCTTCATTGCCTTTGGAGTGATGAGTGATTGTCAACAGTAGCAAGACCCAGAAGGACTTGGGCATAAGACCTCCGATGGACAAGAGGCCCTCCGATGGACTGGAGGTAGTTGGAGAAGAAAGTCCTTTGAAGGACCGGAGGCATGCTCGGTGTCGGTCGACCATGGGAGTTCGGTACATGGAGGAGCGACACGGACGATGACAGGAGTAAGTTCTCCGAAGGACTGTGAGGCTGCCCTGATGGACAGGGGATGCCGGGTGCCACCGCGGTGCTCCAACCCGAGTGCGTGGCGCGAAGGCGTGCGAGGGAGGCTTTGGCGGCTTCGGCTCAAAACCACCACCCAAGCTGCCCAAGCCCTGGTGAGTTGGGCCACGACTGGCCAAGATAGAGAAGATGGGCCAAATCCGGCTCACAGCGGAGACTTCGAAAAGTTTCTCGGTTTCTGACTCCAAAACCGGAGGCGGATCGCGGATTGGACTACCTGGCCACTGTGGAGAACATCCGAGGATTGCGTGGAACTTACGAAGATCAAGACTTCATCGTGATCGTCCATCCCGAAATATCCTGTAATCTTTCTTTTGAGTGCTTAGGGTTTGTCTAGTTGTAGGGACCTAAGTGCAAAACTGTCTAAACAACACTCAGGTATAAATAGGTCCAAGGCAGGTCATTAGAGGGACTCTTGGCTGCTAGGATTAGTTTTTGCTTTGTGATTTTCGTCCTCAAGCCTTGAGCTCCATTGTTAGGGAGGTTAGAGTAGGATTTAGCCTCCTAATCTTGAGGGAAGGTGAGGGTTGTTGCTTGGGATGAATTTCTGCTTGTATGCTGAATCTTTAGACCCATCTTGGGCACTTAATCGAAGGAAATTCGTGCAGCAATCTTGTGTTCTTCTCCTCCCCCTCTCTCTCTTTGGTTTTTGGGTTCCATCCTTAGCTTTTGGGTGTTTGTGTTGGCCAAGCTTGAATCCCTTCCCTTGCTGATGTTTTGGACTTGCTAGGACATGGAGATCATGACTTAGTTCATCTCAATCCTGCTGGATTGCCATGAGCAAGCCTCCTTTGAGTTTTCCCCTTTTTAGTCCAAAGATTGCCATCGCACGAGATCTGAAGTTGCCTGCTGATTCCTTGGTCAAGTTGCATTGATCTTTTGGGAAAAGCTTTGGAATAGGGTCCAGATAGCCTTTGCAAAATTTCATGAAGATTGGACAAGATTTGGTTTGTTTTGGGTTGGAAAACCCCTTGTCTGCGACTCTACCTGGACAAATCGGCAGAGGCCACCGGACAATCCGGTTCCAACGGATAGTCCAGCAGAGCCCACCGGATAGTACGGTGTGTGGCTCTATCCGGGCCGTGCCACCGGACAGTCCGGCAGCAGGCACCAGATAGTCCGGTTCCACCGGACAGTCCGGTGTTCGCCACCGGACAGTCCGGTGTTCGCCACCGGACAATCCGGTCCTGCCAGGGAGCTGCGGTGATTTTCCCTCTTTGGTTTTTCCGCTTTGTTTCGGCTTCGGATTTTTGCAATCCCCACTTCTAGACTATTCTCTTTGCTTGCTTGTGAGTCAGTGAGACGCACCTTGGTGCGGTGAGTGTCGTGTGGTGGATTTTGCAAAGTTCGTTGCCTCGGTGCCATTTTTGGTCGGATCTTGATTTTTCTTGCATTGGTGCGTATCCTCTCAGTGGACGGCACCCTTGCACTGCTAGGCACGTATCTGTTCAGTGGACGGTGCCTAGTTTTGTTTTTCTTGAGCTTGTAGAGCACCTACTCGAGGGTTGTGATTTTGAGTTTTTAAGTGCTCCTATTCACCCCCCTCTAGTCGCACATGTCGGTCCTACAATTGGTATCAGAGCCGGTTAGGTTTCTTCACACCTTTACCGGTGAGAAACCAGTAGCGACTATGACTCACTCCAGGAAGATTCCAGTCCTTGGCTCCGATGGCCTACTCCTACTGGAAGGGTAGGATGAGAGCATTCTTAGCCAGGGCCAGGACAGATGGGATGCTACTCAGAGTGCGAACTTTGTGGTGCTTCCAGTTGCTCAACGCACTACCCCAGCGATTGTGGCTCAGCATGAGGCGAATGCCAAAGCTGTTAACTTTTTCTTCTCAGGACTTGGTCTAGTTGATTATGAGAGAGGAGCCATCTCGAGACTGCCCGTCAGATCTGGTCCCTGCTGAGTGCACATCATGAGGGCACTGCTACTATCAAGGGGCGTCTCGTTGAGACTTACAGGCGCGAATATGAGAATTTCATTCAGAAGCCTGGTGAGTCCATCGATGACTTGTTTGGTCATTTTTAATCGATCATCAACAAGCTGCACGTTAACTCCAGCCCTGAGAGGATCCCATACACAGACCATCAGCAGGCTATCAAATTGCTGTATGCGTTGGACAGGAAGATATGGGAGATCAAGGTTAACTCGATCATCGAGTCTGAGGCCTATGACACGATTGGAGTGGAGGCTCTTTACAGCAAGCTCAAGGCCACATAGGTGGATTACAAGTTGAGGGATTCTCTCGCTTGTACTGGCTCCAAGAGCCTGGCCTTGTCTTCTCCCTCCAGTGAGGCCGCCACTAACCCCTAGCTTCACAACTTTTCATTTTCTGCTCTTATGTCTATTATAGAGGAGCAAGTTAGAGTCACTTGGGGATGATGAGCTTTGCCTGGTGTCTAGTCGCTTTCAGCGCGCCTATGACAACTGGATGAGCAAGAAGAGGGGCGAGAGGCCCAAGTGCTTCGAGTGCGGAGAGGTCGGCCACTTCATCGCCGAATGCCCGAACAAGCAGAACGACTACTACAAGAAGGGCAAGAGCCACTCCCACGACTCCAACAAGTACCACTCCAGCAAGCATGACTACGGCAAGTGTGACCACACCAAGCACCGCTCCAGGCAAGATCAGGAACTTCAGGAAGGCTTTCAAGAGCTTCCAGAAGGACAACCGGAAGCGGGACAAGGCTTTCTTCGCCGAGCTTGGTGGTCTGTGCGGTGGATCGTCCTCCTCCTCCTCGTCTTCGTCAAGCTCAAGCGATGAGGAGATCAGTCACCAAGCGGGACAAGAGGAGGGACCAAGGCAGGTCCAGCTGGACTCTGCTTCGTCTCGACCAAGTCCAAGCGCAAGCACAAGATGCACCGAAGATCTTTTTGCTCGATGGCGCTTGAGGACAAGGACGACAAGGGAAATGACAATGACTCTTCCGATTAAGAGGTAACTCCTGAGCAAGCTAAAATTCTTGAGATGTTGGAGGCAAATAGTCATGAGTTGAAAGCCTAGGATAAGATGTTGGAGAAGGCAGCCAAGAAATAGCAGAAGCAGAAAGCCAAGTTGGCTGATGCTTTAGCTGAGATAGAGAGGCTGAAGAGTGTGCCAGCCCAGCCTAGTGAGTCTGAGTGCCCTACCTGTGAGACTTTGAATGAGAGATCTCTGTGAGTAGAAGAGCAAGTATGCTCATCAGGTAGAGGAGATGGATAGGCTGAAGGTAGAGTTAGGCAAGCTCCAGTCTAAACTGGATGAGCCTATTTTGAGTGATGAGCTTGAGTGTGAGATGTGCCCTCACCTAGCTGTTGACATAGCTGAGCTGAAAGTGAGGTGTGAGGGACAGCTCAAGGAGTTGGAGGAGCTTAGGGCTAGACCCACGCTTTTGGGTGCGTGCATGGTCTGTCCTACCTTGAAGAGTGAGCTTGAGCAGTTAAGAGCTGACCTTGAGGTGCTTTCAGCACCCCATGACACTTGTGAGAACTATCTCACTTTGAGGTTGATGCTGGTGGATAGGGATGCCACCATTAGGAAGTTAGAGAAGTCTGCTCCCTCCATTCCCTCTCTAGACTGCCCCACTTATGTTGCCCAGACTTTAGTTCTAGAAGGTCTAAGAGAGGCGAAACAGACTTTGGTTGATGAGAACAACCGTTTGAGAGAGGTGCTTCAGTTGGATGTATGCTAGTGAGCCCCAACTAAGGATGATCTTAGAGAGCACCAAGACAGCTGAGGGTGATATGAGTGGACTTGGGTTAGGAGAGTGCAGTAGTTCGGGTGAGAAGAAGAGTTCCCCAATTGAGCTTAAGACTGCCTCTCCTCAGCCTAATCCTACTATTGATGGGGTTTACCACTGAGCCACCCAAGGCTGCCCCAAAGAAGCGGTTCTGGACACCCAAGCCCTCACAGGCTAAGCTGGGCAGAGTAGTGACTGAGATCCTCAAGCCTCCAGTGAGCAAGGAGAGAGTCCAGCAGCCTATTCCACCCAAGGCTATTCCACCTAAGCCCAAGGTCCAGCCTAACCCCACTCCCAAGAGGCCTGTCTACAACTGTGACTTTTGCCAGTGGAATGTCCACTTGGAGGAGTTCTGTTTCAGGAGGAAGCGAGTTGAGAGGCAGGAGAGAGCCTGGGGGAACCAGGATCAGTTCTACCCAGGTGGTAGGCAGGATCCTCCCCACCGTGGTGAGATGAGAGACCAGTTTTGTTCGTGGTGAGAGAGGAGGCGGCTTTCAGGCCCGTGTTCCTGGTGGTGAGAGATGTTTTGCCGGCTGAGCTCCTGGTCGTTTTCAGCGCGGCTATGGACCTCGTGACCGAGGCTTTGTTAGAGGATTTGAGAGCTCACGCTTTGGAGGTCAGGGGGTACCCAGATAGTCGTGATGCTTACCTTGACTATGCTTTTTCCACTTTTGAGCAGATGGCTCGGCACTGGTTCAGCAATTCTACTAACCCCTAGTGCTAGGCCATTTGCTCATTCTTGCTTTCCTTGATTTTGCAGGATAGAGGCCTGGAGGACATATGGATCATGGACTCCGGTTGCTCTAGGCACATGACAGGGCACCGTAGATGGTTCTCCAGCCTCAACCTTGTGAGCACCAAAGAATACATCACATTCGGGGATAATGGTCAAGGTAAAGTGTTGGGTGTTGGTTTTGTTGCGCTTTCTGGCAAGCTTTCCCTAAGAGAAGTTGCTTTGGTGAGGAATTTGGGGTTTAATTTGGTTTCTGTCTCGCAACTTCTCAAGGAAGGGTATGAGGTTCATTTTAAGGAGGGTTCTTCTCGTGTGCTTGATGCTAAGGAAAACCTTGTTTGTCGGATTTTTTCCTATGGGCAGGTTTTTAAGGTTGACCTTGTATCTGTTTTTGGCCCTCCTCGGTGTTTGGTAGCTGGTCCTTCTGCTGATATTTGGAAATGACATAGGAGGCTTGGCCATTTGAGTTTTGATCTGCTAGCCAGGTTGAGCTCAATGGGTCTGATCTGATGACTGCCCAATTTGAAAGCAGAAAAGGACTTAGTGTGCCATCCCTGTTGTCACGGCAAGATGGTTGCCGTTTCTCATGCACCTGTCAATCAGGTGATGACCCCTTACCCGGGTGAGCTGCTGCATATGGACACGGTTGGTCCTGCTCGGGTATAGTCGCTCAGTGGGAAGTGGTATGTGCTTATAGTTGTGGATGACTTTTCTCGCTTTTCGTGGGTGTTCTTCATGGAATTCAAAGATGAGGCTTTCGGTTTTGTTTGGGATCTGGTCTTGAGGTTAAGGAATGAGAGTCATAAGGCTATGAGGGCTATCTGCAGCGACAATGACGGAGAATTTCGTAACTCTCGTTTCGAAACCTTTTGTCAGTGACCTAGGTCTTGATCACCAATTCTCGTCTCCTTATACCCCAACTTAGAACGGTGTCGTGGAACGGAAGAACCGCACACTTGTTGAGATGGCGCGGACGATGCTTGATGAGTATAGGACTCCGCGACGCTTTTGGGCTGAGGCTATGAATACGGCATGTTACTTTGCCAACCGCATCTTCCTACGAGCTTTCTTAGGGAAGACTTCATATGAGCTACGGTTTGGTAGGTAGCCCTAGCTGTCAAGCACCTGTGTGCATTTGGCTGCAGATGCTTTGTTCTCAAAAAGGGGGGGCATTTGGACAAATTTGAATCTCGCTGCTTGGATGGTATTTTTCTTGGGTACGCCTCTAGCTCCAGGGCATATAGAGTGTGGATCCTCGATACCAAACAAGTGGTTAAGACC
The DNA here is from genome assembly GCA_030272315.1 of Paspalum vaginatum. Lineage (NCBI taxonomy): Eukaryota > Viridiplantae > Streptophyta > Magnoliopsida > Poales > Poaceae > Paspalum > Paspalum vaginatum. The sequence continues at coordinate 28,130,215 of CM059018.1, read as the reverse complement.
TGTGAAGTTTCCTTTGATGAATCTATGCCTTGCACAACCCCTGCATTTGAGCTTTCAGGTGATGATGATGAAGGATCTCCCATCTTTGAAGATGAAGAAGTTCAGGTAGAAGCTGGTGATGCAGGAGCCACTGCACTGGCTGCAGCTCCTGCCCCCTCTGCTATGAGCTCTGAAGATGAAGGAGGACCATTGCCTACGGCTTCCTTCTTGCTCTCCTGACTGCAAGCTCGAGCAGAGGCTGGCCACGCTGAGGACGCAGGGGAGGTGACCTCCGAGATTGTTCCATCTCGGCAGGTCCAGCGGGATCACCCTCCAGACAGGATGATTGGAGATCTACACCAGTGTGTCACACGCTCTTCGGTTAACTCTCTAGCCTTCTTCTGCTACTCCGCATTTGTTGCTTCTTTCGAACCCCGAGATGTGTCACATGCATTATCTGATCCTAGTTGGGTGAACGCCATGCATGAGGAGTTGGAGAACTTTGAGAGAAACCATGTCTGGGATTTAGTTGAACCTCCACCAAACTGCCACCCTATAGGGACCAAGTGGGTCTTCAAGAACAAATAGGGTGAGGATGGGATGGTTGTGAGGAACAGAGCGAGATTGGTTGCCCAGGGTTTCTGTCAGAAGGAGGGGATAGATTATGAGGAGACCTTTGCTCCTGTAGCTCGTTTAGAAGCCATTAGGATTTTACTCACCGTTTGCTGCCTCTAAAGGCTTCAAACTACAGCAGATGGATGTCAAGTCAGCCTTCCTAAATGGTTACATAGAGAAGGAAGTATATGTGAGACAACCTCCTGGCTTTGAGAGTGCCAAGTTTCCAGACCGGGTGTATAAGTTGAGAAAAGCCCTTTATGGTCTGAAGCAAGCTCCTACAGCTTGGTATGCTAGATTAACAGCTTTCCTGCTCAAGTTTGGGTTTGAGATGGGTTCAGTAGACAAGACCTTGTTTCTGTTGAGTCGTGGCGGTGATACCCTTCTAGTTCCGATATATGTTGATGACATTATCTTTGGTGGTTCATCTCATGCTTTGGTGTCTAAGTTTGCTAAACAGATGAGCAGTGAGTTCGAGATGAGCCTCATGGGTGAGCTTCAGTTCTTCCTTGGGCTATAGATCAAGCAAGGCCTAGAAGGAACCTTCATCCATCAAGCCAATAACACGAAGGACATTCTGAGGAAGTTTGACAAGGGAGACCTCAAGCCCATGGCGACTCCCATGTCAACACAAACGGCACTTGATGTAGATGAAGAAGGGGAGGTGGTGGACCAAAGAGAGTATCGAGGGATGATCAGCTCACTTCTGTACCTGACGGCGACTAGGCCAAACATCCAGTTCGCAGTCTGCCTTTGTTCACGTTTTCAGGCCTCACCGAGGACATCACACCGTCAAGCGGTGAAGCGCATCTTCAGGTACCTGAAATACACTCCTGAGCTTGGTCATTGGGTTCTCTTCAGCTTCTATGCTCTCTCTCAAAGGGTATTCGGATGCTGACTTTGTGGGTTTTCGGCTAGAGCGCAAGTCTACTTTCGGCACCTGCCAGTTTCTCGGTTCTTCTCTTATCTCTTGGTCCTCACGCAAGCAATCTAGCGTAGCCACTTCCACAATAGAAGCCGAATACATTGCTACTGCTAGCTGCTGCTCCCAGTTGCTTTGGATGAAGTCCACTTTGAGTGACTTTGGTCTCAGTTTTGGGAAGATCCCTCTCCTAGTAGACTCCACTTCTGCTATTTCTGTAGCTAAGAACCCCGTCTTGCACTGTAGAACCAAACACATAGACGTGATGTTTCACTTCTTGAGAGATCACTATGAGAAGGGAGATATAGACTTGATCCATGTGGAGACTGAAAACCAGTTGGCAGATATCTTCATCAAGCCCTTAGAGCTTAGCGCATTTACTCGCTTGCATGGGGAGCTTGGTGTTTGTTACCCCTTCTAGGTTGGGGTAACTTTGCTGTAGTTTAAGTTTTGTTTTGCCTTTTCTTTGCGTTTCTTTGCTTTTCTTTGCTTTCCTTTGCATTTGTGTATCATATCATGCATTGCATTGTAACATATGCATTTTCACTTACACTAGCACTAGAGCTCTTCTGGTATGACGAGTTAGTACTTGCTTGTGCTAGATTGTACAGTTGCTTGCATAATCATGGTTGGCTAAGCTCCTTGAATCTGTCTAATATCATTTGTGAGCTAAGTTACTTTTGTTTCTTGAAAATCAAAAACTATGATCACCACTTGAGTTGGCTACCTAGCATGTGTAGGAATGTTGAATGCTATGCTATCTTCTCATGCTTGGATATGCTAATCGTATGCCTTTGTTAACTTGATGCCTAAGCATTTAAGACACCTTGCCTAAATCTGAATTCGGAATTAATTTTGTTTACAAAGTGGTGTCCTATGAGCTAAATTGAAAAGATCCAGGTGGGTTCACTTGTCACACTAATCTAGTTTGAGATAGCTTGCCTTTGCACTTTGGCATGAACTTGGACTAGCCTGTGTATGACCAAAACCTTGTCTTAAGCTTCTGATGGTTTTCTGAACCTAGGCTTGGCATTGGTTGGTAAGAAGTGGCAAAGATAATTGAATAACCTCTGGCACATGATTTGATTTGCATGAAGTGTCAAATTGCTAAATCTGAAATCTGCAAGTCTCTAAATTGCTTATGGAGTGTTGCATATGTTTTGGTTGAGAGTAGGACACCTTGTATGTTTTGCTAGCATCCTACTATTCATGCCTATCTTGCTAGATGCTGTTCATGTTGGTGAAGCTTTCTTTTCAACATTCCTAAAAAATATGCTCCTTATCTGTATAAGATAAATTCAATTGAGCTTGTTTGCATGCTTCCTTGCCCACACGTGCTCTGTATACTAGAACTTGTATTTACTAGCTTTTCATCCCTGCTAAGCTCTTCATCGTACACTTCCTGCATTTCATGGCATATTTTGAGGGGAAGTTGTTCATTTCAGGGGGAGTTGAGTTCTATGAACCCTTGATGTGTACATTGTCAACAAGGGGGAGAGATGTTGACCTTTGGGGGAGAGATGTTTCTAGGGGGGATTCATGGACCAAGGGGGAGAACTCTGTAGAGATGTAGTTGAGGGGGAGTTTGAGCTTTTAGCATGCTCTTGCATCGGTGCGTTGAGCCTTTTGCCTCTTTCTGGAGGAGCCGATTGTTTTGCCTAAGCATGACTGTGTTGAGCCAGTTTGCCTCTTTCTTGAGGGGTCATGCTTTAGTTTGATCGACTGCGTTGAGCGGTTTCCCTTGTCTTAGGGGGTCGATCTTTGGCTTTGTTTCTGTTGTGTCAATTTGCCCTTTTCTGCTCGTGTTTGGTTTTAGGGCATCTTGAGCAACTTCTTCCATTCTTCTTTCTTTTCGATTTTACGCTTTTCTTCTTGCCTTTGTTCTATTTCAGGTTACAAGTTGAAGGTGTTGACAATGCACTCATCAAGGGGGAGATTGAGAGCCAATGGACGGGCTCCATTGCCTCTGGAGTGATGAATGATTGTCAACAGTAGCAAGACCCAGAAGGACTTGGGCATAAGAACTCCAATGGACAGGAGGCCCTCCGATGGACTGGAGGTAGTTGGAGAAGAAAGTCCTCCGAAGGACAGGAGGTATGCTCGGCGTCTGTCGGCCATGGGAGTTCGGTACACGGAGGAGCGGCACGGCTACGGCAGGAGTAAGTCCTCCGAAGGACTATGAGGCTGCCCCTGATGGACAGGGGATGCCGGGTGGCACCGCGATGCTCCAACCCGAGTCCGTGGTGCGAAGGCGTGCGAGGGTGGCTTTGGCGGCTTCGGCTCAAAACCACCACCCAAGCTACCCAAGGCTTGGTGAGTTGGGCCACGACTGTCCAAGATAGAGAAGATGGGCCAAATCCGGCCCAGGCGGAGACTTCCTAAAGTTTCTCCGGTTTCTGACTCCAAAACCGGGGGCGGATCGAGGATTGGACTACTGGCCACGTGGAGAACATGCCGAGGATTGCGTGGAACTTACGAAGATCAAGACTTCATCGTGGTCGTCCGTCCCGAAATATCCTGTAATCTTTCGTTTGAGTGCTTAGGGTTTGTCTAGTTGTAGGGACCTAAGTGCAAAACTGTCTAAACAACACTCAGGGTATAAATAGGTCCAAGGCAAGGTCATTAGAGGGACTCTTGGCTGCTAGGATTAGTTTTTGCTTTGTGATTTTTGTCCTCAAGCCTTGAGCTTCATTGTTAGGGAGGTTAGAGTAGGATTTAGCCTCCTAATCTTGAGGGAAGGTGAGGGTGGTTGCTTGGGACCAATTTCTACTTGTATGCTGAATCTTTAGACCCATCTTGGGCACTAAATCGAAGGAAATTCGTGCATCAATCTTGTGTTCTTCTCCTCCACCTCTTTCTTTGGTTTTTGGGTTCAATCCTTGGCTATTGGGTGTTTCTGTTGGCCAAGTTTGAATCCCTTCCCTTGCTGATGTTTTGGACTTGCTAGGACGTGGAGATCATGACTTAGTTCATTGCTGGATTGCCACGAGCAAGCCTCCTTTGAGTTTTCCCCTTTCTAGCCCAAAGATTGCCATCTCACGAGATCTGAAATTCCCGCTGATTCCTGGGTCACTTTGCGTTGATCTTTTGGTAAATGCTTTGGAATAGGGTCCAGATTGCCTTTGCAAAATTTCGTGAAGATTGGACAAAATTTGGTCATTTTTTGGGTTGAAAACCCCTTGTCTGCGACTCTACCGGACAATCCGGTAGAGGCCATCGGACAATCTGGTTCCCACCGGATAGTCCGGCAGAGCCCACCGGATAGTCCGGTGTGTGGCTCTGTCCGGGCCGTGCCACCGGACAGTCTGGCAGTAGGCACCGGATACTCTGGTTCCACCGGACAGTCCTGTGTTGGCCACCAGACAGTCCGGTCCTGCCTGGGAGCCGTGGTGATTTTCCCCTCTTTGGTTTTTCCGCTGTGTTTTGGCTTCGGATTTTTGCATTCCCCACTTCTAGACTATTCTCTTTGCTTGCTGTGAGTCAATGAGACGCACCTTGGTGCGGTGAGTGTCGTGTGGCAGGATTTTGCAAAGTTAGTTGCCTCGGTGACATTCGTGGTCGGATCTTGATTTTTCTTGCATTGGTGCATATCCTCTCAGTGGATGGCACCGTTGCACTGCTAGGTACGTATCTGTTTAGTGGACGGTGCCTAGTTCTAGTTTTTCTTGAGCTTTGTAGAGCACCTGCTCGAGCGGTTGTGATTTTGAGTTTTTAAATGCTCCTATTCACCCCTCTCTAGTCGCACGTCTCGGTCCTAGATCCAAGTGCCCTTCTTTCAACTTTACGGCACTTAGAGCTATTAATCCTTGATCTTTGCGCTAGATTATCCAACCAACAAGCTGACCTTCGTGGATATTGAATTTAGGGGTCTTTTTCGGTCAACCGAGTAGCACGATATTAAATGTAACACCTTCGTGTCATGAACTCATTAGTAACATAATTAATTTTTCATTAATCACCGAAACCTCTACCTCTTAAGGTCATTGTTTCTCACAAGCTCCCCCTTTTTGGTGATTGTTGATAACACAAGAGTAGAGCTTGGAAAGTAAATGCAATTAAATACAAAGCTCAAATGAAAAGACATGATTGTAAATACACAAACATCCACAACCAAAAGACCCTGTAGGCATGGTGAAACTGAGACAAGCATAAAAGCCAAATAACATGTCCCTGAATCAACATCCAAAATAAATATCCAAAGGGGTCCTAGCTTTACATCAAAAGTACAACTCTCATAGCTCCCCCTAACTGCTAATCTCACTAGCTCTACTCACTCCCCCTAAGTATGACTCTCCCTCTTTGGCAACAAGCACCAAATAGGGAGTCCTATGAGCTCGATGGAGGAGGAGCACCTGAAGGAAGACCACGAGAAGCCATCAGGACGAAGTGGTCGAGCGAGGCATCATCGTCTGACTCTACAGCGGCTTCGTGAATAGCCCACTCAACATCCGGATCTAGAGCACTAACTGGCGCGGGCGAGACAGATGCGGTAGCAGTAGCTGTGGTCGATGTCAGGATAGGTGCGGTAGCATCGGTTGTCGAGGAGGTCATAGACGCAGAGTGAAAGCTTGGCTTGGTCGACTGAGAAGTAATGAGTGACTCAAGCGCAGGCACAAACGCCTCAGGAGCTGACTGATAGGGGCTCAGACTGAGAACTGGCTCCTGTCATAGGTGGCTGCCCTAAAGTCAAGAACTAGTTGTCCTGAGCCTGTGAGACTGTCAAGGGCAAGTCCAGGAGCGTCGGAGGATGACATGTCGAAGTGAAGAGTACGAGCTGGCATCTAGGACCTCTCCATCTGAGGGGCACTCGCTAGCAGTCCAGAGTAGGAAAAGTCAAGCAGGGACGTGCTAAGTGAGGCTAGGGAAGCGAATAGGCTCTGCAGGCTTGTATTTGGAGGAGGCAACTGCTGTGTCATTGCAGGCTATGAAGGTGCCAACTGGAACTCCTGGCGTATAGCTGTAAGCTAACACTCGGTGTCTGCCTAGAGTCCTGCTACCAGCGAGTGAACTGTCTCCAAGATCTGCGTCTCCTGCTCTGCCTGCTGCTACTAGAGAAGCTAAAAACTGCTCATCACTGCTCCTCTGCATCTGCTGCTGCTACTGTAAGATCAACTCGAAGCGCTGATCGCTCCGCTACTGCTTCTGCGCAAACCTATCATTTACTCGTCACTGCTGCTCCATCATCAACTAAAGGACTGAGGCAATATCAAAAGGTGAAGCAACCTAAGCAACTATGACTGACGGTGGAGGTGGGGATGGTGGAGGAGCATGTAAGCCACCTACCACATGGTCATGAAGTAGAAGAGGCAGAGGTGGTGCGCACTCATCATGTAAAGTGTCATCCCCACTGTGCTCCTCTGCAGCTGTCACTCTCCATGTCTCGAGTACTGTCTCTGTCTCTGTGGCTTGGGGGGAAGACCCGCGCTGAGGACCCTCAGGATACATGACTCTACACTGAGCTCTGTGAGCTGTTGGAGCACATGCCTTGTACATCAGAAACACGGTCCTGATCTTCTGAAAGATCCTATACTATGGTAGGGCTCGTTAGCTGGATCATGGTCAATCCAACTCAACATGTGAGAGATAAAGTGCGCATAAGGGGAACTGCAGTGTGAGCCCATCCTGTCAGGTGATCACGTCCTCTATCTCAGCTATTAGAAAATCAACCACACAAAAATGAATCTGCTAAAGAAGTGCTCTAAGTAAGTGCTGCTGAAGTGTGGTGATCCTCTCACGGTATCCCTCTTGGGGAAGCAAGATCCACCTCAAAGCTCTGTGAATCACATTGGCTGCTGGTGTCTTCTCCTGAACTGTCCTCACAAAACAAAACTGCAACCTCCATGTCAGAGAAAGCTGTCGGCTCATTCTTGGAGCGGTGAGGGGGCTCTTGAGTCACCATATATGTCGGTGTGGAGGCGACGCTCCAAGAGCTCAAGCTGAAGCAAGATAGCCATGTTCTGCCAGTATAGATGAACCGGCTAGCCCGTGAAACATGAACTGAATAAAAGTCCTCTCTGGGCCGACATAGAATGTAGCGTAGAAAACTTAGACCCAATCCTCCACATAGCAGTGACGGTGCTCAAGTAGGTCAGATAGCTCGGGGAGGTGTGTGAAGAAAGGATATAAGTTCAGTCCAATCACAGTCCCCATCCTCGGTATGCTGAGTACATTGTGTGGGAAGAGACCCATGCTTGCGTATCTGGAGCTCTCATAGAGGGAGGCCTGGACCAGGGTCTGAATCCTAGGGTCCACCCGCTCATCACGCTGCTTTGGTTTCCACTGAGTCACTATGATATAGTAGCGAAGCTTCTTGAGCCTCTTACCCTCATAACTCCTGTAATATGACAACTAGGCATCTCCAGTGAGGAGAGGTGGCGCCGGTATGAAGAGAAAGCAAATCTCTCCCACACGGCAGCTGGTGACTCTGGCTCTGCTTGCATTGCCTAGCCCATGAGCCTTTGCCTGTGCCTCTGCCTGTACTATTCTCTTAGCTGCTGCCTCTGCCTCCTGTTGGACGATGATCTCATCTGGAGATACGAGCCCTCGATGCTATCTCTGTCGGGACTGACTCGGAGGTGTGGCGTGCTTGGTGCGTGCATTGTGAGTAACTGGAGGTGGACGGGCACCGCGGGGAGGGTTTGGCTCTCCAATCTGTATCCCCCCACTCGACGGCTCTGTATGGCGTCAAAAGCATTGGCTGCCCTCTTGGCGGCCTCACGCTCATGCTCCTCCTGCGTGAGCTTGCGCTTCTTGCTAGGCTCAACGGCCGGTGCCTTGCCCTTGCCTTTCTTTTCCCGCATCATCTGTATATATTCAACAAGAGATAGATAGGCGTGAAGAATTAGATAAGTAGAGTTTTCAACTAAACCAGGTAAGACCTAGAGCAAGAATTGGAGTTTTGGGCTTGGGGCATGCATGTCAAGTATATATCTTCAAGAAAATCTAACCAAAGTGAATGACCATCTCACACTAGGAATAATTTGCTCGATCCCATAAGCATATTGTCATTTAATTAATTCCATGAGCAGGAACATGCCTCAAATCGTAGAGAAATTGAAACCCTAATTGAGCTATGGTGAGCTTAGATAGCAATAGATGAGGATTAGAGTTGAAGCTCACCGAGATCGAGAGGAGAGGTTGCCGGAGACAAGGAAGAAAGGGATGATGGTGATGGGGACCAGCGCCGGCTGCGCAGGGCGACGCAGGGGGCCGGCGACTGGTTGCTCGAGAGGCAGCGGTGTGGGGATATGCGGTCGGCAGGGACGGCGGCAGCACCGTGCTAGGCGGCGCGGCTGCCGTGTGAGGCGGCAGGCAAGGGCACGGGCGGCGCTGATGCGGGAGACGGCGGCGGCACGGGTACCAGAGCCGGTGGCAGCGAGGAGGCGCAGGGAGGCAGCAGGCTAATGCATGGGTAGGCGCGGGCGTGGAGAGAAGAGGCAAATGAACTAGGGCCCAACTACTTAAGGTCTTAAGAACCGGTAGCCACCGGACGGTCCGGTGTTGGCACCAGATGAACTGGGCCGAAGAGAGTGCAAACTCGAGGAACGCAGTTAAAATAGCCACTGGACGGTCCGGTGGTTAGCCATCGGACATGTCCGGCGGAATCCACTTGACGAAATAGGCAGGGGGATGCACTAGGAGATGAGATGCCCATGGAGGCACCAGACAGTCCGGTGGGTACGAAAGGAAACTTGTAAACGCTGAAAGGCTCCTTTTCTTGTCCAATTTTTGAAGATTTCGAACGAACACAAGTATGGACAGTCCAAGGTGAAACCCTTGCCCCTCAAACTCTTAAAAATATTTGCATTTTCACATGATCTTTATAGTTTTTGATTTTTCAAGCGTGAACTTCAAATCAAAGCAAATTGGCGATTAAGATCCAAAAGAAATGTATAAGTCACTACAAGAAATCTGGTGATCTATGACAAATTTCAAGTGACGTTTTAGATAAATGTCATAGATAATCTAAATCTGTGACGGTTTTCATGTTAGGCTATAATTCTATGACGAACATATTTGTTGATGTCATTGATGGACCAACGTGGATGTCATAGATTGTCTTGCCTACCTTTGTCTGGTATATGTCTGTCTCCAAAAACGTCATGGATCGTTTTGCCACTATTTTGATAGGTATATGCCAGTATTCAATATGAGTTTGATAAATTCCCATAAACATATTATTCGTAGAAATTTAATTTAGTTAATGATAAATTATATAATTTAATGTTGAGCTGCTCAACAGACAAGATAACTTTTTCAAATAAAAACTAAAAAACCGTATACCTTTTTTATGGAGAAATAAAATTTCCATTAACCAAACCATAGGAATTACAAAGCCTATAGGTTAACTAACTCTCCTCCAAAGTACGTACGTAGTACCTCCAAGTATAGCTAAAAAGGGTCCTCAACATCCCTCTCGGTCTCAGCACTTCATTTCTCTCAGCGCACCATCTCTTTCCCTGCCCTCTCTCTTCACTTTCTCTCCCAGAAAGAAACCAGTAGCTCCAGTGAGGAGAAGCATGGCAGCCGCTAGATCCGCGACGAGGAGGCCGTCCTTTGACAGATCTATGAAGAGGAGGCTCATGGTGGTGGGATCTATTAGGATGAGCCTGGCAGCAGGCGGATTGACGAGGAGAACAGCCGGCACGCCCCGTCCCCGACTCCGACTATGGTTGCAGCGTCGCCCGGCGTCCTGGCCCCTGACTCCCAAGACACCGACGGCGATGGCCAGCAGCCGGCCGACCGTCGGCCACCGCGCTCACGCAGGCAGGCCGGAGGCCGCAGCGGGCAGCGGCAGCCGCGCCGCGCTAGATCTAGGCGCTGGGAGCCGGCACGGTTAGGCGGCAGGCGCCGGCGCCGGCGTCGCAGCAGCACAGGCACAAGGCGCGAAGGCTGGAGGCTGCATAGCAGAAACCGGCAGCCGGAGCCTGCCTGAAGCAGCAGTGGCCGGAGCCCGCAGGGCTAGGGGGCAGCTGAGCAGCGAGGGAGCACTGCGGTCTGTGGCAAAAGACAGGAACAGGTAGTGCTGTTCTCTCCTAAATCCTAATCTCTAATTGATCTATTTTAGATGGCTAGAGCTAAAAACGTTCACAATTTACTAGTTCAATCTAAAACCGTTCACAACCTATTTATTATACTGCTAAACTATTGTCGGTGCCATTAACTATCTACCCTCTCTAAATGCTGCTTTCCTTTCCTTGAATACAGGTCGATGATGATGCCCAGTAGAAACCATTCTTGCATGTTAATCTTCATTTTCCTTTTTGCTACCTGATTAGTTCTTCCAAATGAAATAACATACATGTTAAGCTTCATTTCCCTTTTTGCTCATTTTTGTACTATGAACAACAAAAAACATATGCTGATCCATTAATACTTATTGCGTGAACAATTGAAATAGATTGATCCATGCTTCTCAGTTGTGTTAATTCTATATGTGGGTAAATACCTGATTGCAATTAATGGTCAAAAACATGGTTTGTGTTGGTACTGCTTTGCTTGCAGCTAGTTTGCCATCAAGGTATAATCAGAGATAGCACCCTACATGCTTCAAGACTTCGGTGAATGCAAGAAGAAGGATTGATTTTGGGGAAAACTCCAAGTTCGTGGTCTTTGGAACTCAATTGCAAGTTCACATGTTGGTGGAGATTAAATTAGCTAATATGTAGCCCATGATAGCAATGTTCATTTATTTTAGACTTCACAGTAGGTGAATTTCCTGTGGTTAGACTTAGTTGGCCATGAGTAGATTGATAGCTTACTTGGACTCAATTTGTATCTGAGTTTCAATGTGAAAGCGGTTGACTCGTTAATAACGAATGAATAAATGATCACTGGTGTATTATGTGATGAATGTTAAGGAATTGATTGTGGGAGAAATTTATGGCGTTCTTCTTTTGTCACTATGACCTGGAGAAATATTAGGCCTCAGGAAGTTTCGTAACGGATATGAAGTGTCACGATTTGCTCCATCCATGACGGTTTTCTTGGGCCTAAGATCTATGACGCGAGATACATGACATATTTTAGGAACCTCACAAACCAAAGATTGTGACGCTTTTCCATGAATGTATGACAATTGCAAAATGTCATGTATCACCAGAATTCTTGCAGTGAGTCTTTTCCTAGGAGAACTAGAGATAAAATTAACTCCTGTCCAGCGGGAACTTGACTCAATAGGCATGAAGAACGATGCCAAACCGTTAATATGATCTCTTTTCATGATTTGAGATACTTGCACTTGAAACAAGTCTCGATATCATCAAGAGTGCTCCTTTGTGACACTACCGGATGCAATGCAAGTTCAAGCAACCAACAAGCCAGGATAGGAATTTAGATATGCGTGCACATCTATATGACAAGGAATGCAATGCATGCGAGAAATTAAATCTACACTTGCCATATTACTTTCCCCCTGTAAGCTTCTTCAAGATGAGCCATTCAACATGCCATGAGCGAAACTTTAGACCACCGGCTCATGCAAGACCCTTGCTCCTCTCTATTTTGCAGCAGTTAGGAAAGTGACTAGCATATACATATGAATGCAAATTATATGGCATGGCAACTGACATGCCGTTTCTAGCATCTATCACGTTAAGCTCACTTCCCAATCTAACAAAGTTACTCTCATCTAATGGTTTCGTGAAGATATCCGCCAATTGCTCCTTAGTTCCCATACTCCGCGAGAGGATATCTCCCTTTGTCACGTGGTCCCTTATGAAGTGATGGTGGATATCTATGTGCTTAGTGCGAGAGTGTTAAACTGGGTTATTGGCAAGCTTAACGGCACTCTCGTTGTCACAAAGGAGAGGAACACTACCAAGCTCCACAACAAAGTCCAAAAGCTTTTGCTTCATATATAGAATTTGGGCAGAAGAGGACCCATTTGCTATATACTCTACCTCTGCAGTGGACAAGGACATACAGTTATGCTTCTTGGAAGACTAAGAAGCAAGCAATCGCCCTAGCAAGTAGCAACCCTCGGAGGTACTTTTGCGCTCAACTCGATATTCGGCAAAGTCCGAATCTGAGTAGCCCAAAAGTTCAATACTAGCGCCCTTGGGGTACCACACACCTATGCTAGAGCTGTGCTTGAGATACTGAAGAATCCTTTTCACCGCGAAAAGTGTTGACGGTCGTAATTTCATGATTCCAACCGTCAATAATCCACCAAATGAAGCGAAACATGTGAATAATTTGGACTAACACTTTCTACTAATGAGTTCCACAAGTTGTTACAAATAATTGGTTGCAGGTATGAAAATACATGATAAAAGGGTGAAAATAGGCCAAAGATCAAAGATGAGCAAAGTTTGTAAAAATGTCATGGCTGCCCGACCATAGGTCTTGGCCGGCCAGCCATATTTCTGGTTGCCAGGTTAGGACCTAATTTGGTTGCTCGACCAGGTCAGGATCCAGGACTCGGTCAGCCGGCCATGTTGTGGCCCGATCTCCCGACCATGCACCGGAACCCATTTGCCATGTCTTCGATCCTACACGCAAAGAAACACAAGACAATGAAGATCCAACCATACAAAAGAGCATCCAATGCATCCAAGCTTCAAAAGAGCACCAAAATGAAGATCGATGAAATCATAAATCTGAGGGAAGAGCCGTGCAACCAATAAGTGGAAAACACGTGGCTGCTCGGCCACTTTCCTTGGCCGCCAGACCACCCCTCAGAGGCGTTTTGCACATGCACCAACTGCTTCAACTAGTCAACCAACGTGGGGACGCGATATTAAGCGTTGGATCAACTAAGTTGGTAAAAACGGTGGCTGCCCAACCCTTGATCACACCCGTGTGGACGGCCTACCACCGACTTTTGCCCCCAACCGACATAGTGTACCTACAAATACCCCCTCACTCTCAAGACTATAAATTGGCCCTGAGATTCTCATTTGCAAAGGTGTGGAGATGTTGAGAGAGTTACATTCTACCTTAGAGAGTACCACTTCTACATCTTAGTAGTTAGGATAGTCCTAGGAGTTAGAGTGGGATCGAGCTTTGCCTTGGAGTTCTTGGTGATAGCTTCGAGTCTGTGGTAAAGTCGCCATGTATCTTTGTACTTTTACTATTTCCAGTATAATATATTCTACTTTACTTTATCTCTATCTCTTGCAAGTGTGGTGTACCTTTCTTTGTATACTTGCTTGGCTTAGACTGTGATTACCTTAATCATTCATGTCCTGTTATTCTTGCCGGTGCTATCATCCAACCTGTACGCCAGGCTCTGGTTAGGTCCTCTCCTCTGATCAAGGATGATCTATTGTTACTCAGGCTTTGCTTGAGTACGTTTATAGCGTGCCATCCTCTCCACGTAGATTTGCTTGGTAGCCCCACTCAGTGACAGCGTGTGGTGTGCCTATGTAGTATAGGCCCATCATTCGGGAGGCCCGTAAGCGTTAGCTAGGTTCTCCTTCGGTGGCCAACTATCTCCCCATGGCTCCTCAAGGGCACTAGAATTTCGCTCAACGTGAGACCTTGACTTGTTACTTGAGTTTCTTTAGTAGTCACGACATAGTCTTTGTAGCCGAATAGAATAGAGTTTGGGAAGTTTATCTCACTCATTGTCCTCCAAGGCAATTATACCTTTCTACGTGTATCTTAGGTAGTTTATTTACTTTTCCATCATAAACCTATGTTTATTTGGCTTACCCGTGTCTAGCTACTAGCTGGTTTATTTATTTAAGTTGACGGAGCTTTCGATTTGAGTTTATCCCATTACACTCTCTCGCCTGCCGCTTCCCTATGGGAATTTACGATACTCAGAATACTCTAGGTGAAAGGCTACAGCGGTCTCCTTGCGCTAGCGGAGTAAAACCTGTAAGGGCAAAGAGACGCCAACAAGCTTTTCTGGTGCCAGTTGCCGGGGAAGCAATAGGCAGAGATATAATTGATAATCTCTTTTCGAACCCCGTATACTTTATAAATTTACCACTAGTTTTTAGCTGGCTCACTTGTCTCTGTTGTTTTTGTTGTGGTTGCAACAGTGAGGTGTATGACCGGTTTCGACTTGCTGAAAAGTTTCCACAATAATCTAGAGTCTCTGTTCAGGAGAGTCCGTTCAAAGTCTATCCACGGGCAGATACCTGTACCAATGGAGCTTGAATCAACACCATCTACGAGTAGCACTCCATTCACCAACTGTCATGGCTGAAAAGACCATCCGTGAGTTCTCCATCCCGTCCAGCAATAACGTTCCCATGGGACCCAATGTTCAGTCATGGGAGAACTTTGAGCTCAAACCTAGAGTGATCCACATAGTTTGAGCTATCCCATTTTACGGACTAGCAATGGAGGACGCCAACAACCACTTGCAGCAATTCCTTGAAATCTGTAGTACCTTCAAAATCAAAGGCGTGTCTCTTGGTGCCATCGAACTATGCCTCTTCTCATTTTCACTTGTCGGAAAGGCGAAGCAATGGTTCAACCTCAACCATGCCACACAGCTGACGTGGGATGCATGTTCCAATGCATTCCTCGCAAAGTACTTCGCTCTAGGGAAGACCAATACATTGAGGAACAAGATCTCGAGCTTTCAACAGCTCATAGATGAAACAGTGGCTGAGGCCTGTTGGCATTCCTTAGCCTTCAGATATAATTCCACAAGCGCATGGTAAACACAGTTGTAGCTCTTTCACCCAAGAGTATTCCAGGGTATCGAATCCACAGAGAACGAGGAGTATAATAACACAGTAACACAATCAATCGAACTAGTGAAGCTAGCAATGTAGAGGATAAAAGATAGGGGAGCAAGGTTCTTGACAAATGTTAGATCACCTTACTATGCTAAGCATGCAAAGAGATATACTTGTCATGTAAACATAGACACCAAACCTATAGCACCACTACCAGGCACCAGAGTGCTGATTACCCAGCCGAGAAAGGCGGGTACTACAGGATAAGGCTATATCGTCAGCGAGTCTATCCGAACGTACTCAGAGAGTCTACTACTAACTGGTAATGAGCCAGAAAAGAAAGCACTACTATATAGCCAATACTATAAGCATGCACAAGGTTCCCATAAACAGACAAGTATAAGACTATGTATGAAAGCAAAGTAAGTATGAAATAACAAAGGGAGAGGACAAGGAACTTTACTCAATCGTTGAATTGAATATCCTTCCGCTGAGAATACAAGTATGGGAGCAAAGAGAAATCCGGCTCCCGCACTCTTCTCCTCACTACTCTCCTTGATACAAGAGGCACTCTCTCTACAAGCTAAGGGATAACTTCACTTCTCCACACTATACACTTCACACCAAGTGCTACTATGCCACTACATCTACACACACACTCACTAATGAGCTACCAAGGGGTATTTATAGTGCCAAGGGAGTGCGGGGGTACTTGTAGGGTCGGTATGGTGGTTACAAGGGTGTCGGCTAGTCCAGGCGGCCTGGTAGGAGGCTGGGTGGCCCCACCCTAGGCTGGGCGGCCTGGGGTGCCCTTGGATCCACCACCTTACTTCATCCTTCGGTTGATATTGACTCCCCAAGGTGGTTGTAGGTCGGTTGGTGGTTATCCTCGTGTGCTTTTGCCTCAACCATTGGATTCTCTTTGTGTTTCTTCCTTAGCCATTGGATGGGACTCCCCATGGATCGCTGACTTAACCAATCCATGGGCTGGATTGGTGAGGTGGAGGCCTTCCGATGTGTTTGTGCTTCTTCTCTCGGTTGCCACGGTGGATTTGTGTTTGACACGTTGTCTCTTGCATGCAGGTGAAGAATGGTGGCATTCAGAGCCGGAGGCATGCCGGGCGGCCTGGGGTTGGGCCGGGCGGCTTGGACAATAGGCCGGGTAGCCTAGAGATAGGCCGGGCGGCCTGGGTCCTTAGCCCATATCCAGCCTTCCTTCTTGGTTCACCATGTTTCACCATGTTTTGTATGTTTTTGCATCGTGAAACGTGTTCCTGCAAGACTTTTGTACACAACTCGTGGAACCGGTTAATATGTATGAACTTTGCATAAAATCACCCTTGGAACATGAAATGTTGGTGGTCGAAATGATTTATAACGACCGCCAACACCCCCCCACACTTAGATCTTTGCTCGTCCTTGAGCAAAGGAGAGTTAAGCATGGTGTAGAGAGCATATGACAACTGTAGTCTTAACAAGCACAATAGATACTCCCAAATTGGTTCATCTTACCCTGGATTTCAATGCTGGCTACACTTATGATTTTGAGATGTTGAGACTAAGAATGAGCCACAAGTACCACAACAGTTTTCTCCCAACTATGAGCAACATAGGTTTTTCTCACTTTTTGCAAAAAGTATAGTGCTCATTCCTTTGTTCTCAAGATCACCTCTCGATCATTCAAAGGATGAGAATCCCTGTGTTTCCTCTCCTCCTATTCTAAGTTTGAGTGGAGCTGAGAAGTAATCTGACTATCTCATAATGTTTGTATCACCAAGTCAAATCAATGTGTCAAGCAAAGAGCATGAATCAATTCAAGAACTTTGGCTATATGCAAGTAGGGTGGAAAGTTTATTGGTAAGTGTGCCTTGGTATTCCACCTTTTGATGCAAGAGAGGGCATGGAATTTTCTTTTCCTCTTTCTTTCTTTCTTTCTCTTTCTCTTTCTCATTTTCTTTTTTTTTCAATTCAACTCCATGCCTCTCTTCCTCTCTTTTTGCATGATTGACGAGGGGTAATTGGAATGTTTGTATAGCACATCTTGCTGGAACTTTGTGATATGGACGTGCACTGTGATAGCCAAAAGTTATGAATGATTCTAACTCATTTGATGGCACAAAATTTGACAAGGTTCAAAACATTTAGAGAAGCCTTTCATAAGAATTTTCATTCGTGGTGCTGGTAGGACATGTGTCTTGAGAACATTGGAGAACACATTTTGATATTTTAGCAACACAAAAACTCTTTGCTCAGGCGGGAGATTACTGGGGTGTATACATGTTATTCATATCTCATGAATCAACATCTTAAATCAAAGCGGGTCCCTAATCAAGAGTATCCATGGGAAATTCTACTTCAACATAGGGAGTAAAGTTTGTACAAGCATAGACACATGTTGTCAATATGATCATGTTGAGTAAATTTTATCCAAGTTTCATGTATAGCTTGGAATATAAGGACCATATATGAAAAATTTGCGATAATACCTGGTCCATGTGCAAGGTCGAGGTGGAGATGGGGTGACTCAGCCCAGGACCAGGCCGAGCGGCTTGGTCAGGAGCATGGGCGTCCTGACAATGGGGTCTTCTGACCTTTGCATCGATCGTGTTGCGTGGAGAAGTGTTTTGGGACGTCCTTTTCTGCGTTTGGTATGTTTTTCATCAACCTGACAGGCCGGGCAGCCTGGGTAGGTGCCAGGCGGCCTGTGCTGGAGGCCGAGCGGCCAGCCCTTGGCTCGGTTCATCCCAAGTTTTTATGTGCAGCGAGGTGCAACCCTATACATCATGATTCTTCGTTCGTTTCTGCAGGGTTAGTGATGAGAGTTTGGGGGAGGCTAAATTTATTCCCCCCCCCCACACTTGAACTCAAAGCAGGGATAGACAAAATATTTATTGAACTAAGCATTAATCAAACCAAAACAAACTAAAACAAAGATAGAGATAGGCGCTGTCCATACAAAGAAAGAAATAAATGAAACAAAACCCAGGCACTAGGAAAACAAAAAGGGTGCCTATACTAAAATTTATTGTGAAGCCATGGGCATCTATGGTTTTGGATCATAGATATCAGGATGCCGTGTGGCTTCCGCAAGGCGGTGGAACTTGGAAGAGAAGCCCTTCCTAAGGATTTCTAGCTTATCATTAATCTCCCACTTCCAAAGTTCGCCTTCCGCGCAACGCTCCTCAAGTCTTAGCAGTGCATGCTTGAGCGCTTTGATCTCCTTCTTTAGAGACTCGATGGTCTCTTTCTCCTTCTCCTCCTCCTCTGAATCTTCAAATTGGCCTGGTGGAGTGCGGATCGGAGAGGGTTTGGAGATCCTCTTCACGGTCCTCCTAGGGGGAGTGGAGTTGATGGACTCATCGATTGATGCGTCCCCCCTAAGGACATTCTCCAAGTGCTTAGGGACCAACACCTTCCCCCACCTTCTGGAGGGAGTAACTCCACCCCTAAGGCCGATGATTGTGGCCCCCTAAGGCTGGTGATTGTGGCCCCTCGGGCACCTCCTTGCCCGTGCCCTCCACATAATCTTCCGGGAAGAGTTTTCGGATGGGCACTTTGGGGCTGATCACCCCGACCTTAGGCTGAGGGGAATCTGCCCGAAACACCTTCTTTGCGATGGTTCATGCAGGAGATAGGGCACGTACAGGCCTTCCCGCACTGCGTGAGCATGCGGGGGAGGCCGAGCGGCTTCTCTCTAGGCCAGGGCGGCCTGACCTGAGGCCGGGTGGCTTGAGGGGGTGGACCGGGTGGCCAGCGGTGCCACATTTAGCACCCTCATGGTGCCGTTCCCCATTGCTACATGAGTGAACTCATCGTCGGAGGCCGGCGAATAGGTCACCAGTGGTGCCGGATGTTAGGGCAAGGCTCTTGGATGGAGTGTTGTTGGAGGCCATGACTTAGTTTTTTGAGTGGAGATGAGATGGGAATGGAGAGAGTGGCTGGATGGGAAGAAACCCTCGTGTTTAAGTTGTGAAAGCCCGATCTCATCTACTCAATGACATCCGGTGGCTTAGGGATCAACTCAACTCGAAAAAATTCGAAAAGAGGCGGCCGGGCGGCAAGGTAGGAGGCCGAGCGGCCTAGGCCTTGGGCTGGGCGGCTTCACCATGGGGTTGGGCGGCCTGACCTGAGGTCAGCCAGCCTCACTGACCCTGGTTTGGCAGACCAGGTGTCGGTTTTACCCTTCTAGGTGCTTGAAACCCTATTTCATCGTGTTGTACCGTCACTTTGTTGAGATTTGGTGATGTGAAAGCAAAAGGTGAGATAAGACAGAAAAGAGAGGAGCATGGTAGTGTACATGGCTTCGTTTGATGTCGGAGCTAGACCATGGCCGTGTGATCATGCCGTTTCTTGCAGCTCGTAGACGTCCACTTCTTCGAGCTGTGGCCTTTCGAGCTCTAGGAAAACATTTAGGCATTGCCCGTTCGCCTTAAAGACTTTCCTGTCATCGTCCTGGAGGGTGATGGCACCGTGATCGGCGGCATCAAGGACCAAAAATGGCCCTTCCCACTTACTTCTAAGCTTACCATGACCAAACAAACGAAAGCGAGAATTAAAGAGTAGTACCTTATCGCCTGGTTTGAATGTCTTGATCTTGATACGCTTGTCGTGCCATCTTTTGGTTCGCTCTTTGTATAGCTTAGCACTGTGGTAGGCCTTCTCCCTCCATTCGTCCAATTCGGTGGGTTGAATCTGACGTCGAACTCGCACTAATTGGAGATCCATGTTCCATTTCCTTATCGCCCAGTGAGACTTGAACTCAAGTTCTACTGGCAAGTGACAAGTCTTGCCGTACACCATTTGGTATGGTATCATGCCAATTGAAGTTTTATATGCTGTGCGGTATGCCCATAGAGCGTCGGGTAGCTTGGATACCCAATCTTTTCCCAAAGCCTCACTAGTTTTCTATAGGATGTTCTTGATCTGGTTGTTCGATGTCTCAGCTTGGCCACTTATCTGCGGGTGATAAGGAGTGGCGACACGGTGATCCACACCGAGTTCTGCAAGGCACCTCTTGAATCTTTTATCTATGAAGTGAGGTCCTCCATCATTGATGATGACCCTTGGCATACCAAATCGAGGAAAGATGGTGTCGTAGAACATTCTGATCGAATGCCTCGAAACTGCCGCGGAGCACGGCAGTGCCTCTACCCATTTTGATACATCGTCCACTGCGATCAGGATGTATTCTTTGTCTCCACACTTGCGGAAAGGCCCCATGAAGTCTATGCCCCACACATCGAATACATCGAGTTGAAGGTTGCTTGTGAGTGGCATAGCATCCCTTGGGTTAATGTTTCCTTGGCGCTGACACTGTGAGCACCTTCGTACGAACTCTTTGGCATCATCTTACATATTTGGCCAGTAGAATCCACTTTACCAAATCTTCGCATGAGTCCGACAGGCTCCATAGTGACCACCATAGGAAGATGAGTGACATCTATCAAGGATTTGAGGTACTTTGCAAACTGGAATGCAGTGACGTAAGAGTCCGTCTGCATAGAGTTTGTATAGGTAGGGGTCATCCCAGAGATAGAACTGGCTATCACGGATCAATTTCCTCTTGTCAACTCCTTCAGGTATATATCCCGTGACCAGGTAATTGACCAAATCTGCATACCATGGTTGGGATGTGGTGACCTTTAGGAAGGTGTCATCTCTCATGTAGTCATCAATCGGCAAGGATGATGTCTCTTCAAATTGCATTCGTGAGAGGTGATCGACAATTGAATTCTCAACTCCCTTCTTATCTCTGATTTCTATGTCAAATTCTTGGAGTAGTAGGATCCACCATATCAGTCGAGGCTTTGCATCTTTCTTGGTGAGGAGGTATTTGAGAGCTGCATGATCTGTATATATGATGACCTTGGCTCCCACCAAATATGATCTGAACTTGTCAATGGCAAAGACGACTGCTAACAACTCTTTTTCAGTGGTGGAGTAATTCAGCTGCGGGCTAGTGAGTGTCTTGCTTGCATAGGATATGGCATGATGTTTTCTATCATTGCTCTAGCCTAGGACTGCTCCTACAGGCATAATCGCTGGCATCGCACAAGATTTGAAAAGGAGCATTCCAATCTGGTGGTTGGATGATGGGTGCTATGACTAGAGCCTTCTTGAGTGTATAGAATGCTTCAAGGCAGGCATCATCAAACACAAAGGGTGTGTCCTTGGCTAGGAGATTAGTCAGAGGCCAGGCAATAAATGAGAAGTTTTTTATGAATCTCCTGTAGAACCTAGCATGGCCAAGAAAGCTTCGGAGTGCCTTGATGTTTGCTAGAGGTGAAAGCTGCTAAATGACTTCAATTTTTGCACGGTCCCCCTCTATGCCTCTCTCTGAGACTCTATGTCCTAGCACAATCCCTTCTCTAACCATAAAGTGACACTTTTCCTAGTTTAGGACAAGGTCAACTTCTTTGCACCGCCGGAAGAACCTTTTCCAAGTTCTCTAGACATCCATTAAAGGTCTTGCCATAAACTGAAAAGTCATCCATGAAGACTTCCATTATATTTTCTATCAGGTCAGAGAATATGGCCATCATGCAATGCTAGAACGATACTGGAGCATTGCACAGTCCGAACAACATCCTTCGACAGGCAAACGTGCCGTAAGGACATGTGAAGGTGGTCTTACTCTAGTCATCCGGGTGAATTGGGATCTGGTGATAACCAAAGTAGCCATTGAGATAGCAGAAGAAGGAGTGATTGGCCAACCTTTCGAGCATATCATCAATGAAAGGAAGGGGGAAGTCGTCTTTTCGGGTGGCTGAATTGAGTTTTTTATAGTCGATGCACATTCGCCATCCCGTGACAGTGCGTTGGGGGATTAACTAATTGTTCTGGTTCTTCACAACTGTCAATCCTCCCTTCTTGGGTATGACTTGGACTGGACTAACCCAGTCACTATCTTGTACAGGGTAGATAATACCTGCGTGTAGGAGTTTAAGTACCTCTTTCTTAACTACCTCTCTCATCGCAGTATTGAGTCTGCGTTGTGGTTCCCTTGTAGGCCGATGTTCGGTCTCCATGGGGATGCGATGTGTGCACAGGTTAGGACTGATTCCCTTCAGATCTTGCAGTGAGTACCCAAGCACTGATCTGTACTTTTCCAAGACTGAGAGTAGTCGCCGGCTTTAATTCTCTGTCAAATTGTCGCTAATGATCACCGGTGTGTTTAGATTCCTGTTGAGGAAGGCGTACTTCAGGCCAGGCGGTAGCTGTTTAAGCTCAATTTTTGGGGGGTCAGGCCGTAGAGATTCACCTAGTTCTTCGAACTCAAGCGGCTCTTCTACCGCACTGAAGTCGCTAGCCTCTTCCTCTAGGCTGTGTTGATCCTTCTCTTCCTCAAGTGAAATGCCCATCACTTCTAGGGGGTCAACTTCTGTCTCAGATTCTGTTTTGGTATTCAGTGCTCGACTCATGCCAATTTCGAGCACCTCTGGACCAAACTGAAGCTGTAACTGTCCTGGATTTGTCATGTTAATTAGGGAAACAATGGGGAGCCCAATCAATATGAATGGAATAGGCCCCTCGGGTATGTTGAAGTCATGGAAGTCTACGAATATCCGCTTGTCCCGCAAGGTAACTGGTATGACCCGAATGACTCCATGATTGTCCAACGATTCATTCTCGTTCCACTTCAAGCGAATGTCGGATTTTGATCGTAGTTGAGTGGGGAAATGAGTGTCTAAAATATATTTGGGAATGATGTTCACCCCAACTCGTGGGTCATAGAGAATATCTTGTGGAAGCATGTCGGATACATGGCCAGGGACGAGAGTTGGTTCTGGGTAGAACCTAACGAATTTTGTATCAAGTCTTCTCTCTTCTAGCCATTCCTAATTTATCACAGCTGTAAGCTAGAGTAGGTCCTCTCTCATTTGATGTATCTGACGTTGGAAGAGGTATGCTGGTTGAGAGGTCCTTTCGAAGCGTCGGCTCACTCTAGGCAACCGAGATACATTGCCAAATCTTGTGAATAGTTCGTTGTCGAATGAGAACGGCGGAACCGATGGAGGATTCGTCATGGATTCACTGACCCTCTCAGTGTCCAGTGATGTGCTTGGTTCAGGGACATCCTCTATCATGAGGGTTTGACGAGATAGTGGAGCTGGTGGATGGGTGTTCTGACTTTCTTTGTGGTAGCTGGGCTCAGGTGGATCTTGTGGATATGAGCGTGGTTTCTCGATCTTACTACCATTAGAGGATTTCTCGAGGATTTTATCAAGGACTTTCCATCCTTCTGGAGCAGTTAAGTGAGAGAACAATCCTCCTGATGCTAAATCCAAACATAGTCCTGCGCTTGGTGATAGGCCTCGAATAAAGTGCTGCATTGAGCATGGACTTCTTGTATCGCCAAGTCAGGGCCGGATGCGACCAGACTGGTGAAACGTGACCAGGCTGCGGCCAAGTCCTCGTTATTTCCTTGTCGGAAGTTGAGAACTTCACATCAGAGGTCAACGACTCGTTGTTGTGGGAAGAAGTGTAGACAGAACTTGACTTTAAGTCTTTCCCAACTCCCCTCTACTGTACCAACTGCTCTGTTATACCAAGATTTTGCTGCTCCTGTAAGTGAGAATGGAAAGAGCAGCCATCGAAGAGTTTCTCCAGGTTCCCGAAATTACGAGGCAACTGCATAGCTGCTCGAATTCTCAGAGGTGTGTGTAGGGGCTCTCTGAGTCTAATCCTGTCAAACATTGATCCCGAACCATGGCTATCAAGCCGGGACATAGCTGATAGCCATCTATTATGACGGAGGTGGATGATGGTGGAGGCTCCAGAAAATCGCCCTTCGAAGCAGATAATTCAGTAGATAGGCATGTGATCCATCGGGTGGAATGGTGATATGATGGTGGTGTGGTGGTGATAGTGGTGGTATAGTGGGAGATAGGACGGCCTTGGTTCTGTGTTAAAATAGCTACCATTCCCCGGCAACGGCGCCTAGAAAAAGCTAGTTGGCATTCCTTAGCCTTCAGATATAATTCCGCAAGCGCACGGTAAACGCGTTGTAGCTCTTTCACCCAAGAGTATTCCAGGGTATCGAATCCACAGAGAATGCGGAGTATAATAACACGTAACACAACCAACCGAACTAGTGAAGCTAGCAATGTAGAGGATAAAAGATAGGGGAGCAGGTTCCCGACAAATGTTAGATCACCTTACTATGCTAAGCATGCAAAGAGATATTACTTGTCATGTAAACATAGACACCAAAGTTGTAGCACCACTGCCAGGCACTAGACTGCTGATTACCCAGCCGAGAAAGGCGAGTACTACAGGATAAGGCTATATCGTCAGCGAGTCTATCCGAACGTACGGGATTGGAATACTGAGAACACAAAAGCTGTCACTTAATGTGTCTACCAACCAGAGCTGCATGAGATAGCTGACCAACCAAGGTAAACTCTAAGTATGAACACCGTCGTGCCACTCAGAGAGTCTACTACTAGCTGGTAATGAGCCAGAAAAGCAAGCACTACTATATAGCCAATACTATAAGCATGCACCAGGTTCCCGTAAACAGACAAGTATAAGACTAAGTATGAAAGCAAAGTAAGTATGAAATAACAAAGGGAGAGGACAAGGAACTTTACTCAATCCAAGAATTGAATATCCTTCCTGCTGAGAATACAAGTATGGGAGCAAAGAAAAATCCGGCTCCTGCACTATTCTCCTCACTACTCTCCTTGATACAAGGGGCACTGTTTGTACAAGGTAAGGGATAACTTCACTCCACACTATACACTTCACACCAAGTGCTACTATGCCACTACATCTACACACATACACTCACTAATGAGCTCCCAGGGGGTATTTATAGCGCCAAGGGAGTGAGGGTGTACTTGTAGGGTCGGTAAGGCGGTTACATGGGTGTGGGCCAGGCCGAGGGCCTGGTAGGAGGCCGGGCGGCCCCACCCTTGGCCAGGCGGCCTGGGGTGCCCTTGGATCCACCGCCTTACTTCATTGTTCGGTTGATATTGACTCCCCAAGGCGGTTGTAGGTCGGTTCACGGTTATCCTCTTGTGCTTTTGCCTCAACCATTGGATTCTCTTTGTGTTTCTTCCTTAACCATTGGATGGGACTCCCCTGGATCGTTGACTTAACCAATCCGTGGGCTGGATTGGTGAGGTGGAGGCCTTCCGATGTGTTTGTGCTTCTTCTCTCGGTTGCCATGGTGGATTTGTGTTTGACACGTTGTCTCTTGCATGCAGGTGAAGAATGGTGGCATTTAGAGCCGGAGGCATGCCGGGTGGCCTGGGGTTGGGCCAGGTGGCCTGGACAACAGGCCGGGCGGCCTGGGTCCTTAGCCCATATCCAGCCTTCCTTCTTGGTTCACCATGTTTCACCATGTTTTGTATGTTTTTGTACCGTGA
The DNA here is from genome assembly GCA_030272315.1 of Paspalum vaginatum. Taxonomy (NCBI): domain Eukaryota; kingdom Viridiplantae; phylum Streptophyta; class Magnoliopsida; order Poales; family Poaceae; genus Paspalum; species Paspalum vaginatum. Next base: position 28,104,686 of record CM059018.1, on the reverse strand, counting down.
CACATGTTCCAGCAAGACTTTTGTACACAACTCGTGGAACCGGTTAATATGTATGAACTTTGCATAAAATCACCCTTGGAACATGAAATGTTGGTGGTCGAAATGAGTTATAACGACCGCCTACAAGGCCTGGGAAAGATTACAAGAGTACATCGCGGCCTGCCCCCACCATGGAATGGAACAATGCCTCATCATCCAGAGCATCTTTCATGGATTAAATCGCCCTGCACAAAAGCACTTGGCTGCAGCCGCTGGAGGATCCTTCGTATCCCAAAGTGTGAGGGCCGCCAAAGATCTTATTGAGAAGATAGCCACTAACCAGGGATGGAAAGAAGAGAGGTCTAGCACCCGAGCCCAGGGAGTCCATCACATCGACATCACTGATATGCTCACCGCCAAGATGGAGCTATTCCTAAAGAAGCTAGAAGATAATCCTAAGACCACACCAGTCTAGGCCCTCGACGCCCGCATGACCTGTGAAGTCTGCGGGAATACGGGGCATTCCGGAACAGCTGCCCTAAGACTCGACCGGAAGACGCCAACTTCATCGGCAATTCTAGCAACTTCAACAATGGGAATCATCCTCAGCCAGGTTGGAATTCAAGACCATACATTCCTTTCTCTGGACAAGGTAATTCTTCAGGCAATTCACAACAATTTAATAAGCCTAGTTCTTTTGATCAAAAAGCTCTGAATGATAGCATTAGTAAAAAGTTCCATGCTAATGATAGAATGTTTGAATCTATTTCTTTGCAAATGGAAAATTTGAATAGTGCTATGAAAAACCAAGTTAGCTTCAATAAAACGCTAGAAACTCAAATAGCTCAGTTGGCTGCTGCTTTACCTAACCCAAATGCGGGTAAACTGCCTGAGCAACCTGATGCTCCTCCCAAGGAGCACATAAATGCAGTAACCACTAGGGGTGGAAAGTCCACATAGGACCCCCCGCACCCTAGTCGTGCAGGTAAAGAGCAGGAGAAGACAACCAAATCTAAAGACAAGGTCGCAGATGAAGATACCCCTGGAAAGGAGGAAAAGACAACATCCAAACATCTACCCCATGAGGAAAGAAGCTATATGTCAATATCCCCTTGCTAGATGCTATGCAGGTACTAACGTATGCTAAGTACTTAAAGGACATCCTCAACAACAAGAAACCCCTACCGTCAACAGAAATTGTGCATTTGACAGAAGAATGTAGCGCATCTATACTCAAGAAAAAGGACCCTAGAAGCCCTACCATTTCGTGCTCAATTGGGAACCAATTCTTCAATCAAGCCTTATGTGATCTCGGAGCCAGCGTCAGTGTTATGCCCAAAGTCATCTTCGGCAAGCTAAATCATGCTGCACTCGCCCCCACTACCATGTGCCTGCAGCTCGCAGACCAATCCATACGCCACCTCGTAGGGATCGCTGAAGACGTCCCGGTGAGAATCCGGAATTTCCTCATCCCTGTGAACTTTGTGGTACTGGATATGGAGATAGACAAAAGCATTGATGTTGGAGCCAGAGAAGTCGATCTCAACATCAATGGGATAAGGGAGACATTCTCCTTCAAACCAAAGGTGGAGCAGTGCAATCAAGTGAAATTATTCCGGTGTCAAAAATATGTGCTGAAGAACCCAATGATAGACGCCTCTGGGAAAGAGATGGTCAGCCTTGTAGCATTCATGAAATAGAAATTAGATGAAGAGGCTGCCATCTGACAATGAGAAGAACAAGAGTGGAAGAAGGCAAAAGCTAACAAGGCTAGACCCAAAGCCTATGAAACAAGAGGCAAAGCTCCTATAAAGAAGGTTGGCGCCCATGATCCATCGATGACAACCAACCAAGGGCGTAACAAGACTCGACACGCCAATGAGCTATCTACGTCAATTAATCAAAGGCGTGTCATGAGCAAGCATACCATTAATCCAACTATGACAACTCGAAGATGGTGCGTGAAAATACCACTCGCCACCCCATACATACGTGCGTATGACATTCCAGAAGTTGGTAGATGGTTCACCCTCACCATAAGGTAAATCTGGCATTATCTTTCGATGGCATATTTACTTCTCGCCAAATTTTTTAATCTCCTTACACTCCATTGCATGTTTAACTTTGTGTCTTGTATAATTGCTCGTTAGTATAATGTAGCTTTGCTTTTTGCGTCTCAAAAAAAACTTTTTTTTTGGCCGGCCGACCGGCCATGTCTCTCCCTTTCCTCTCCTTTTCCTTTCCTCTCTTTTCCTTTCTCTTTTCTCTTTCTCTTTTCCGTTCCTCTCTTTTTCTTTCTCTTTCCCTTTTGCTTTTCATCTTACCCTCCCTCGAAGCAAACACAAATGGGAGGGCATGGCACCATGGCTGGCCGACCGCCATTATGGCAGCCCAACCTCCATGCTCGGCCGCCCAGACCGCTTTTTGTTGCACACTAACAAAATCAATCCCCTTCTCTGCTCCCTGCACCTCTGCTTTTCTACTGCACGTACACTCGAGCTACTTTGAGCACGAGGAGCGGCTGGCCGGCCTAATGATGCGGTCTCTTGGCCACCTCCCTCCTCCAAATCTTCTATAAATAGCCTCCTTGCTCAATGCACCAACCAGCAGCAAGCTGAATTCCCTTCTCCCCCTCTCTAATCTCTCACTTAGTGTTTAGTAAAGCTCTCTTGCTTAGTCAAAATAATGCCCAAATAAAATTGAGTTAGCCAAATAAAATCTCTAGCACTTCTCTCATTGCTTTGAGTAGGAATGAGAACGTATTATGGAGGCTCTGCCCAGCAAGGACGTTGATTTTCGGATGACTAACCTGCTACGCTAATATTATTTTGCCATCTCTCCTTCGGGTATCGTGTGCTTGCTCCTTGTCTTGCAGGATGAATCGAGTGTTCAAGAAGGCAAAGAAGGCCATAAGCAAGGCATGACAACACATTCGCTGGTCCTCCTCGGAGGGATCCAATCCGAGAAGTAGGTATGCTGGCTCAGTTTCCAGGGAGGATGTCAATGAGCATGGAGGCACCTGAAGAAATCCCGACATCATCCACCAACTGACCTGTGCTGCTGCTCGACTCACACATCACACCCCGTGATTCCAACGAAGCAGAGGCATTGAGGCTTCTCCACTAGAAACCCTACGCCTTACCCAAGTATTCGATGAGATGTTGCTCACAAACACAGGTATGTTGGAGGAATTCGACGAAGTGTTTCAAGCCATTGGCTGGGAAAACTTCGCAGAAGTCCCAGAAGGAGGTGTGGTGTTGCTCACCAAAGAATTTCTTATGACACTTTGAGTCGTCGAGGACGAGCAGGCAGGTATGACTATATGTTTCTGACTCTTTAATACCGAGCATACTCTCACATTGCGTCAGCTCAGTAACTTTTTGGGGTTCTCATCACGCTACTCCATAGCTATGGACCTCGTGGGTTTTAGTTCAGGAGAGTTTTGGGATGAATTAACTATGGGTGATCCTGCAAAGAAAAAGAGCATCACAAATATCAAACACCTTACCATGCGTTTTCTTTGTCGCTGGCTCACCTCAGTTGTTTTTCCTCGGGATGTCACCCATTGCATTACAATAGATGATGTTAAGTGTCTCTATGCCATGTGGGGAAAACAAAAGTTTGCTCCTGTGTTCAGCATGGTTTATCACTGGCTTAGGCTAGTTCATGATGGCAACACTATTGCGATCACGTCATTCGTGACTAGAATCGCAAGTAAGTTGGGAGTTTTAGCGAATGCTAGCATAGCTTTCCTGCCTAATGAACCATCACGCATGATCATGGAGCAACACTTCATCCAGGCACATTTTCTAAAAATAACCGCAGCAGGGGAGCTTGTCATGACATATAGAGGCTATGATTTTGAAGTGACACTCCTAGCGCTACAATACAAACTCTGTTCCATGAGATCACTAACCATGGAGCTAGAAACTGAGGCTGCACGGAACAACATCTCCGGAGTCATGACTCGTGGCTAGCGACGACGAACCCAAGAAAGGATCCTCAAGGCGTAGGAAGAAGCACAAGCCATAGGGGCTAGACCCTCTTGGGTTAACCAAGGCGCTAGACCCTCCTGGGAACCCTAGGGAGGAGCACCTGCTTGGGAACCCATAGGAGAATCCTGGCACAGCTCGTGGAACACCGACTCTGATGTGCCCTCAGCACACCTGACACCATCAGACCACTACAGCGGAGGTGAGCAATCTTATGGTCATGGTGTAGGTCCATCCAATTCTGCCCGTTACACTGGCGAGGGGCTCGCGGGGAACATAAACTCCCTCTTCGGGGCTTTGGACCTCCAAGAGCACCGCACATTGGGGATGATGGACAGCCTTAACCAGATCCAGTAGCAAGAAGGAGTCGACCACAACATGATCTTGGAGACAAGATCAATGATTGATCGCATACAAGAGCAAAACCTCATGTACTACAGCTAGCAAGGGTTCTATCCCGATTGAGCTTCGTTGAAGCTTGAGGGGGTAAAAAACCTGACAAATGGAAGGTATGTGTGCCACACCACCCCTTTGTGCATCCATGTGTTTTCTTTGAAAGCTTGCCAAGTCCTACCTGAACGACCGTTCCTATCTCACCATGAGAGTAGTAATGTATCTTTAATTTTAGCATGTTTAGTTTTAGTTCCCTTAGTTTGTTTATTTAAAAAATGAAAAAAATGATGAAAAAAATGTGTGTATCATAATAAATAACTCCCATGTTTAAGTTCACATGCTAGCTTCATTTTGGAAATGATGAATAGTTGCTCTATCAAGTGAATGGTTTAATTCTTGCATGTCAACTTATGCTTAGCTTAGTCCCATGTTGGTGAATAAAAGAAGTGAACCAAAAAGCTTTACCTTGTGGATGCCATTTGTGACAACTAGCCTAAGTTGTTAGGAGACAATGATGTGACTTAAAAGTGGAATGATTCTTTCATGTTCCTAGTAAGATGAATACCTCAGGTTCTTATGTTGAAAATAACAAAATCCGGCTCCCCTTCGATAAAATTCTTACCAAAACCAAAATTGCTTCATATGTTCTAACCACTACAAAGAGCTACTTAGAAATGTTTTGAGTTTTGCTAAATTTTGAGTCTCATTGAGTAGAAATATCACCTTCTATTGATAGCTGGAGTACAAACAAAATAAATGCAAGTGATCCACTCTTGAGTTTGCATCGACCAAAAATTCTCCAAATACTTCTCATTTTCCCTAAGCCTTCAAATCTCAAGGAGGAAGGGTATGGAGCTAAAAAAATGCGTGCAAAAGCAAGGCAAAAGGAAAAGCATGCAAGTTCAAGCATGGCAGTAATAAATAAAAGCTCCATATCCCCTCCAAATCTATAAAAGGGTACAAGGGATGAAAATTTAGAGAAGGAGATACTTTGTTCCACCACTCATACTCCAGTGATGAAATAGAAGAAGTGATAAGTACACTCTTTTGTCCAATCTTTGGCTTAGTAAAATAAAAAATCTAAGTGTGCCACATTCTCCCCCACCTAAAGCTCTACAAAGGCCTTAGTGTAGGAAAATGTTGGCCAAGATCATGGCCCTCGGTGAGGAAACACTTTTGAGAAATCAAGAGTACCTTGGGGAAGCTCCTTTTTGTTTCGAAAAAAATCTTGAAAACACCTGAGAAGGACATCCAAAAAGAATGAGTTAGAATTATTCCTGCAATAAAGCCGTTCTATCTCCCAACCGCCCAAGGCAAGGTAAGCAAAAAGATGCACCACAGGTATTACATAAGGTGAGCTTTGATTACTTCACTACTTGGGGCAAAAGCTAGAGTGTTAAGTTGCATACAAGAATTTTCCTTCATCTTCGATATCACAGCAACTCCTGATCCACTTTTAGTCTTAGCTTTCCTTGAGGACGAGCAAAAGTCTAAGCTTGGGGGAGGTGTTGACGGTCGTAATTTCACGATTCCAACCATCAATAATCCACCAAATGAAGCGAAACATGTGAATAATTTGGACTAACCCTTTCTATGAATAAGTTCCACAAGTTGTGTACAAATATTTTGGTTGCAGGTATGAAAATACTTGATAAAAGGGAGAAAACAAGCCAAAGATCAAAGATGAGCAAAGTTTTTAAAAATGTCATGGCCGCTTGACCATAGGTCATGGCCGGCCAGCCATATTTCTGGTCACTTGACCAGGGTCAGGACCTATCCTCGGTCGCTCGACCAGGTCAAGACCCAGACTCGGTCACCCGGCCATGTGGCCCAGTTGCCTGACCATGCACCGAAACTCATTTGCCACATCTTCGATCCTACACGCAAAGAAACACAAGACAATGGATATCCAACCATACAAAAGAGCATCCAATGCATCCAAGGTTCGAAAGAGCACCAAAATGAAGATCGGCGATGTCATCAATCAGAGGGAAGAGTCGTGCAACCAACTAGTGGAAAACATATGGCAGTCTGACCACCCCTCGGAGGTGTTTTGCATGTGCACCAACTGCTTCAACTGTCAATCGACATGGGGAAGCGATATCAACCGTTGGATCAACTAAGTTGGTAAAAATGGTGGCTGCCCAATCCTTGATCACACCCGTGTGGACGGCCTACCACCGACTTTTGCCCCCAACCGACCTAGTGTACCTACAAGGACTCCCCTCACTCTCTAGACTATAAATAGGCCCCAAGATGTCGTTTGCAAAGGTGTGGAGAAGTTGAGAGAGTTACATTCTACCTTGGAGAGTACCACTTCCACATCTTGGTAGTCAGCATAGTCTTGGGAGTTAGAGTGGGTCAATCTTTGCCTCGGAGATCTCAGAGATAGCTTCATGTCTGTGGTAAAGTCGCCTTGTATCTTTGTACTTTTACTATTCCCAGTATAATATATTCTACTTTACTTTATCTCTATCTCTTGCAAGTGTGGTGTACCTTTCTTTGCATACTTGCTTGTCTTAGACTGTGATTACCATAGTCATTCAAGTCCTATTATTTTTGCCAGTGCTATAATCCAACCTGTACGCTAGGCTTTGGTTAGGTCCTCTCCTCTGGTCAAGGACGATCTATTGTTACTCAGGCTTTGCTCGAGTATGTTTATAGTGTGCCATACTCTCCACGCAGATTTGCTTGGGAGCGTCACTCAGTGACAGCGTGTGGTGTGCCTGTGTAGTCCGGGCCCATCTTTCGGGAAGCCCGTAGGCGTTAGCTAGGTTCTCCTTTGGTGGCCAACTATCTCCCGCCTGGCTCCTCGAGGGCGCTAGAATTTTGCTAGACGTGAGATCCTGACTTGTTACCTGAGTTTCTTTAGTAGTCACGACATAGTCTTTGCAGCCGAATAGAATAGAGTTTGGAAACTTTATCTCCCTCGTTGTCTGTTAGCGGTCGTTATAACCCATTTTGACCACCAACATTTCATGTTCCAAGGGTGATTTTTATGCAAAGTTCATACATATGAACCGGTTCCATGAGTTTTGTACAAAAGTATTGAAGGAACACATGTCATGGTGAAAAATGTACAAAATATGGTAGAACATAGTGAACTAAGAAAGAAAGGATGGACATGGGCTATGGACCCCGGCCGCCCAGCCTATGATCATGGCTGCCCGGCCTGCCCCTAGCCGCCCGACCTGCCTCTGGCTCCGAATGCCACCATCTTCCACCTGCATGGATGATACAACGTGTCAAACACAAGTCCACCATGGAAACCAAGGAAACAAACAAAGAGACCTCAGAAGGCCTCCACCTCACCAATCCAGCTCACGGATTGGTTGAGTCAGCAATCTAGGAGAGTCTCATCTAATTGCTAAGGAAGAAACACGAAGAGAATCCAATGGTTGAGGCAAAAGCACATGAGATAACCGCTAACCGACCTATAACCACCTTGGAAAGTCAATATCAACCGTGGGATGAAGTAAGGCGGTGAATCCAAGGGCACCCCAAGCCGCTCGGCCTAGGGGTAGGGCCAACCGACCTCCCCCAGGTCGCCAGGCCTAGCCCTCCTCCTTCTAACCGCCATACCGACCCTACAAGTACCCCTCACTCACTTAGGTACTATAAATACCCCCTGGTAGCTCACTTGTGGTGTGTGTGTGTGGAGTAGTGGTACAGTAGCACGTAGAGTGAAGTGTATAGTGTTGGAGAAGTGAAGCTTTCCCTTAGCTTGTAGAGAGAGTGCCTCTTGTATCAAGGAGAGTAGTGAGGCGAAGAGTGAGGGAGTGGGAATTCTTTGCTCTCCTAGACTTGTGTTCTGAGCGGAAGGATATTCAATTCTAGGATTGAGTAAAGATCCTTGTCCACTACCTTTGTTATGTCATTCTTGCTTTACTTTCATACTTAGTTTTATGCTTGTTTGTTTACGAGAACCTTGTGCATGCTTATAGTGTTGTTTGCTTTTCTGGCTCAATACCAGTTAGTAGTAGACTCTCTGAGTGGCACGACGGTGTTCACACTTAGAGTTTACCTTGGTTGGTCAGCTATCCCACGTAGCTCTGGTTGGTAGACACATTAGGTGACAGCTTTTGTGTTCTCAGTATTCCAACCCCATACGTTCGGATAGACTCGCTGATGATATAGCCGAATCTTGTAGTACCCGCCTTTCTCGGCTGGGTAATTAGCACTCTGGTGCCTAGCAGTGGTGCTACATCTTTGGTGTCTATGTTTACATCACAAGTATATCTCTTTGCATGCTTAGTATAGTAAGGTGATCTAACATTTGTCGAGAACCTACTTTCCTATCTTTTATCCTCTACATTGCTAGCTTCACTAGTTCGGTTGGTTGTGTTACATGTTATTATACTTCTCATTCCTTGTGGATTCGATACCCTAGAATACTCTTGGTTGAAGGGGCTACAACGCGTTTACCATGCCCTTGCAGAATTATATCTGAAGGCTAAGAAACGCCAACAAGCTTTTCCTGGCGCCGTTGCTGGGGAACGATAGCTATTTTAACACAGAACCAAGACCGTCCTATCTCCCACTATACCACCACTATAACCAGCACACCACCATCATATCACCATTCCACCCAATGGATCACATGCCTATCTGTGAATTATCTGCTCTGAAGGGCGATTTTCTAGAGCCTCCACCATCATCCGCCCCCATCATCACAGATGGCTATCAGCTACGTCCTAGCTTGATAGCCATGGTTTGGGATCAATGTTTCATGGGATTAGAGTCAGAGAGTCCCTACACACACCTCTGAGAATTCGAGCAGCTATGCAGCTGCATCGCAATCTCGGGAATGCCTGGAGAAACTCTTCGATGGTTGCTCTTTCCGTTTTCACTTACGGGAGCAGCAAAATCTTGGTATAGCTGAGCAATCGGTGCAGCAGAGGGGAGTTGGGAGAGACTTAAAGTCAAGTTCTGTCTACATTTCTTCCCACAACATCGAGTCATTGACCTCCGATGTGAAGTTCTCAATTTTTGACAAGGAAGTAACAAGGACTTGGCCGCAGCTTGGTCGCGTTTCACAAGTCTGGTCGCATCCAGCCCTTACTTGGTGATACAAGAATCCATGCTCATGCAGCACTTTGTCCGAGCCTATCACCAAGCGCAGGACTATGTTTGGATTTAGCATTAGGAGGATCGTTTTCTCACTTAACCACCCCCGAAGGACGAAAAGTCCTAGATAAAATCCTCGAAAAATCCTCTGATGGCGGTAAGATCGAGAGACCACGCTCATATCCACAAAATCCACCTGAGCCCAGCTGCCACGAAGAAATTCAGAACGCCCATCCACCAACTCCACTATCGCATCAAACCCTCATGATAAAGGATGTTCCTGAACCAAGTACGTTGTAGGGCACTAAAAGGGTTAGTACCTCTGTGACAAATCCTCCGTCAGTTCCGCCGTTCTCGTTTGAAGATGACTTATTCGCAAGCTTTGGCAATATATCTCGGTTGCCCAAAGTGACCCGACGCTTTGAAACGACCTCTCAACCAACATATCTCTTCCCACAACAGATACATCAAATGAGAGAGGACCTACTCTGGCTTACAGCTGTGATAAATCTGGAATGGCTAGAAGAGAGAAGGCTTGACACGAAAATCGTTAGGTTCTACCCAGAACCAACTCTCATCCCTGGCCATGTATCCAACATGCTTCCACAAGATATTCGCTATGGCCCTCGATTTGGGGTGAATGTCATTCCGAAACATGTTGTTGACAGCTACTTCCCCACTCAACCATGATCAAAATCCGACATTCGCTTAAAGTTGAACAAGAATGAATCATTAGAAAATCATGGAGTTATTTAGGTCATACCAGTTACCTTGCGGGACAAGCGGATATTCGTAGACTTCCACATCTTCGACATACCTGAGGGGCCTATGCCATTCATATTGATTGGGCTCCCCATTGCTTCCCTGATCAACTTGACTACAAGTCCAGGACAGTTACAGCTTCAGTTTGGTCAAGAGGTGCTTGAAATTGGCAAGAGTCGAGCACTGAATACTAAAATAGAGTCTAAGCCAGAGGTTGACCCCTTAGAAGAAGTGATGGGTATTTCACTTGAGGAAGAAGAGGATCAACATAGCCGAGAGGAAGAGGTTCGCATCTTCAGTGTGGTAGAAGAGCCTCTTGAGTTTGAAGAACTGGGTGAATCTCTGTGGCTCAACCCCCCGAAAATAGAGCTTAAACAACTTCCGCCTGGCCTGAAGTATGCCTTCCTCAATAGGAATTCGGACACACCAGTGATCGTCAGCGACAAGCTGACCGAGAATGAAAGCCGGCAATTACTCTTAGTCTTGGAAAAGTATAGATCAGTGCTTGGGTACTCACTGCAAGATTTGAAGGGAATCAGTCCTAACCTGTGCACACATCGCATCCCCATGGAGACCGAACATTGGCCTACAAGGGAACCACAATGCAGACTCAATAATGTGATGAGAGAGGTAGTCAAGAAGGAGGTACTTAAACTCCTACACACGGGTATCATTTACCCTATACAAGATAGTGAATGGGTCAGTCCAGTCCAAGTCATACCCAAGAAGGGAGGAATGAGAGTTGTGAAGAATCAAAACAATGAGTTAATCCCTCAGCGCACTGTCATGGGATGGCGAATGTGCATCGACTATAGAAAACTCAACTCAGCCACCTAAAAAGATCACTTCCCCCTTCCTTTCATTGATGAAATGCTCGAAAGACTGGACAATCACTCCTGCTATCTCGATGGCTACTCTGGTTATCACCAGTCCCTATTCACCCAGATAACCAGAGTAAGACCACCTTCACATGTCCTTACAGCATGTTTGCTTATCGACGAATGTTGTTCGGACTGTGTAATGCTGCAGCATTGTTCCAGCGATGCATGATGGCCATATTCTTTGACCTGATAGAAAACATAATGGAAGTCTTCATGGATGATTTCTCAGTCTACGGCAAGACCTTTGATGGATGTCTAGAAGACCTTGAAAAGGTTCTCCAGAGGTGCAAAGAAGTTGACCTTGTCCTGAACTGGGAGAAATGCCACTTTATGGTCAGAGAAGGGATTATGCTAGGACACAGGGTCTCAAAGAGAGGCATAGAGGTGGACCGTGCAAAAATTGAAGTCATTGAGCAGCTTCCACCTCCAGCAAACATCAAGGCACTCTGAAGCTTTCTTGGTCACACTGGGTTCTATAGGAGATTCATCAAAAACTTCTCCTTTATTGCCTCGTAACCCTTTGTGTTTGATGATGCCTACCTCGAAGTATTCCATACACTCCAGATGGCTCTAGTCACATCACCCATCATCCAACCACTAGACTAGAATGCTCCATTTGAAATCATGTGCGATGCCAGCGACTATGCTATAGGAGCAGTCCTAGGCTAGGGCAAGGATAGAAAACACCATGCCATATCCTATGCGAGCAAGATGCTTACTGGCCCACAGCTGAACTACTCCACCACCAAAAAAGAGTTACTAGTAGTTGTCTTTGCCATTGACAAATTCAGATCATATTTGGTGGGAGCTAAAGTTAACATATATACAGATCATGCAGCTCTCAAATATCTCCTCACTAAGAAAGATGCAAAGCCATGACTGATACGGTGGGTCCTACTACTCCAAGAATTTGACATAGAAATTAGAGATAAAAATCAAGTTGAAAATTCAGTTACAGATCATCTCTCACGAATGCTATTTGAAGAAACATCATCCTTGCCAATTGATGATTACATGAGAGATGACACACTCCTAAAGGTCACCACATCCCAACCATGGTACGTAGATCTGGTCAATTACTTGGTTATTAGATATGTACCTGAAGGTGTTGACAAAAGGAAATTGATCCATGACAGCCGGTTCTATCTCTAGGATGACCCCTACCTATACAAACTCTATGCAGATGGACTCTTACGTCATTGCATTCCAGCTTGCGAAGTACCTCAGATCCTTGATAGATGTCACTCATCCTCCTATGGAGGTCACTAAGGAGCCTATCGGACTCATGCAAAGATTTGGCAAAGTGGATTCTACTGGCCAAATAGGTTCGACGGTGCAAAAGAGTTAGTGCAAATAATAGGGAATTGGGGTTTCCGATCTTCCGAGAGGTATGGATATGTCGGTTTAGGGATGGAGAACTCGACGTTGGTGAAGAAGGCTCCGAGCAATCGATCGAATCCTTGCAATCACTACACCACTGCTCCGATGGTTATCGACCGCGTGACACGTGCAATCGACCTCACCAAGAAGGCTATCGTTCCTGCAATGCAATCGAGAGAACACCAGCAAGAACAAGGAATAAACGCAATCAAGATTAATCTTGTGCACAAGTTGGGGTTTCACAAACCGATACACGAACGGCGAACTGTTCATGACAGAATACTCTTAAGCAAAACCCATCTAATCTAATGATGGCTATAGAATATATACAAGACAGAGGTATAGTGGGCGGCCAAGGGGGTGGCTGAGGAACCCTAGGCGTACAAGGCCAGTGGGCCCAAAAACCGATCCAGTAGCACCTTGGCAGATTTTGTCCGTCATCTTGTTTCGACGATTCCCATCGACTCCGATCGAATTCAGAGGTGGGACCACAAGTGCTGGAAATCTTATCTCCTTAGCTTTCCAACGATATGTAGAACGTCCAAAACGGAGCCCGGATGTGGCCTGGACATTCGTTTTACTGAGGCCTACTCCTGCAGTCCGAACCGGCCTCGCAAATAAATTGGACCTCAACTCAGATTGGGCTTCAAACTCCATCTTCTCTTGGGCCTTGATCATATGCATATTGTACATGTTCTCATCATTCTCCCCTTCTTGTTTTTGAGTCATCCTTGACTCAAAGTTGTCGATGCGCGCGGAAGTAATTGTAGCAGTTCGTGAAATCATCCATGCTTGCTCCTCTTCTTCAAATCGATCCTGTTGTGACAAATCAAACAAAGAAGAATAAGTGGATCTCGACATGATACAGTTAGTTTTATAGCAGTGGTTTACTTGATTTTGTTGTTCATCGATAAAATGAGAGTCAAAATTAGAACATATATAAACACGATGCACCATATATTCTCCTTCATAGTTATATATCGTCCAATAATATGATATGTATTTTTAGAAAACCATGGCAAATCAGCGATGAACGAAAGTTTTGTCTCCAAATAGTTTAAATTATATAGAGTATACAATTCAATATAACCCAAAGTACTTAAAGAAGATAACAAGTTCAGCTTATCATGCATACTTGCAATAGGGAGAAAATGTTTATTTTCAGCATACATATTTGTTTTATAAGAACTAATATCATGTTTATTCTCATGTATTGGCACAGAAATAATAGCAGTATCATCGCACAACTCCTTTTTATCACAAGAATCAGCAGTACAATCACCTTGCAATAAATGTAACTTGGATTTATCTGAAAGCATGTCATCATTAAAATTATTCAAATAATTTTTAATAGCATCCATCTTCTTAGTTTGTTCCCCCGCAAGTTCAATTTCTAAAATTTGAGCAGGATTCATACCAAGCAACTTGATCTTTCTACCATTATATTTGAACGAATATAAATTATCAGCATTATCGTACAAAGCATTGTTTTCATGTACCCATGGTTTACGAAATAACAAATCAGTTGTTTCCATAAGCACAACATCAAAATAAGCGCTATCATGATACTTGCTAAGAGAAAATTAGATTTTGCTAAATTTATTTACCTAAAACTTACCACTAAAATTAGGCCATTGGACATAATATGGACATGAGTGTTGCTCTGTGGCCAAGCAAAGTTTCTCAACCAACTCAGAACTAACAAAGTTGCAGCAAGTCTCACCAACAATGACGATCCGACAACGTCTTTTCATTACGATAAACGCAAGTCAAAATAAATTGTTGGACTGATTGTTCTCTGCTTTCACCATTTGAGAACTTAAAAGGTGTTGTGGCAGAGAACTCACATTATCCTGCAAAAGGTTAGTCGCACAAGAAGGGACAATATGGCATGAAGAATCAAATTGTTTTCTCATCAAAATTTTTATATCAGACCATGTGTGAGGTTTATCATTAACATGTAAATTGTTCCACCAAATTAAAGCATGATTTTTTAAAACATTAGCTGTATTTTTTATCTTTCTTCTTTCACACATATGGCATTGCGCAAAAATATGATCTATTTCACTTTCCCACTTAATATACTCCATAGCATTAAAACCATCATATGTAGGTGGAGATTTAAGAATAGAGTCACCTATGGGAGAAGAGGCAGCAGCAATGGTGTGACTCTCAAGTATCTTTATGGTTCCAACATGTACAGAGGTGTAACCTATCATTGTTAGTAGAAAATAAAAAAAGCACACACAAACATTCAAAGTTAACCATATCTAATGACAGTAGCCTAGTGGGATCTCTCACACTCCAAACATTTACCAAACGTTTGCAAATGTTTTTACTATGCACCACAAAATACGATGGCTACCTGGAAGAGGCGACGGCGGCCAAGAGGTAATAACACACCTGGAGCGTGAGATGATTGCAAGACCGACCTATACAGCTCAAGAGAATGTATGTGGATCTTTGGGATGGCACAATATGTAGCAAGGAATAGCAAAATTCGAAATCAGATAGCAAAGTTGAATAAATGTCCAAATTACTTGTCAAAGTTGCTGGGTTAAACGTGCTCCAAGACTAGTTTAAGCAAAGCAAGAGATACACCGAAATACAAAGGACACAAAGGAATGCAAGCACTTCTGATTTTTTTCTTTTCTTTTTCTCTTTTTTTTTGTGCGGCTATTTTTATGCACTTGCCTTTTTCTTGTTTTTTTAATCTCAAAAGTGCCGCAAAGTAAAAAAGATACAACTCCACACAAACACAAAACTCTCGTCTATAAATCACAAATTTACTACTCTGAGTTGCACAGCAGATTAGATAATTTTAATGGCCTCAAATGCAAAAACTTAGAATACCAAAGTTGTAGCTTAGCTTTTTCTCTTTCTTTACAGTATATGGAACACCTATTTTGGCCAAGGGAGGACGGAGATATTGACCCCGAAATACAGACTGCTCAGAAAATTCTGGGTCATGACAAAGTTATAGATAATTTAACAAGCTTTCTAAAAAGTACTAGAACATAAAATTCTGAGTTCGGATGTGGGAGATATCATCAAAATACCGAACTGGACAGAGACAAAACCGATCTACACGGGGTGACGGGATGGAAACGGACACGATGTCACGATGCAAAACTCAAACTAATCTAAGAACCTGATCTAAACCAGCAACAAGACTATGGACAAGGACACAAACTCAAAGATGCAGGCTCTGAAATCAAATTATGCAAAGGCTAAATGTGGTGATAGGACAAGATGAACTACAAACCCTAATTTTTTTTGGCTTTTTTTTGGACTTTAGGAATATAAATCACTTAAACTAAGGGACACACGATAATATACCTCACGAGAAACCTGAAGCTCTGATTACCAAATGATAGGGATAGGGGTTTCCAATCTTCCGAGAGGTATGGATAAGTCGGTTTAGGGGTGGAGAACTCGACGTTGGTGAAGAAGGCTCCGAGAAATCGATCGAATCCTTGCAATCACTACACCACTGCTCCGATGGTTATCGACCACGTGACACGTGCAATCGACCTCACCAAGAAGGCTATCGTTCCTGCAATGCAACCGAGAGAACACCAGCAAGAACGAGGAATAAACGCAATCAAGATTAATCTTGTGCACAAGTTGGGGTTTCCCGATACACGAACGGTGAACTGTTCATGACAGAATACTCTTAAGCAAAACCCATCTAATCTAATGACGGCTACAGAATATATACAAGAGAGAGGTATAGCGGGCGGCCAAAGGGGTGGCCGAGCAACCCTAGGGCGTACAAGGCCAGCGGGCCCAAAAACCAGTCCAGCAGCACCCTGGCAGATTCTGTCCATCATTTGTTTCGACGATTCCTGTCGACTTCGATCAAATTCAGAGGTGGGCCCACAAGGGTTGGAAAGCTTATCTCCTTAGCTTTCCAACGATATGTACAACGTCCAAAATGGAGCCCGTATGTGGCCTAGACGTCCGTTTTACTGAGGCCTACTCTTGCAGTCTGAACCGGCCTCGCAAATAAATTGGACCTCAACTCGGATTGGGCTTCAAACTCCATCTTCTCTTGGGCCTTGATCATATGCATGTTGTACATGTTCTGATCAGCAAAGGTGTTCACAGTGCCAACGCCATGGAAACATTAACCCAAGGGATGCTATGCCACTCATAAGCAACCTTCAACTCGATGTATTCGATGTGTGGGGCATAGACTTCATGGGGCATTTCCGCAAGTGTGGAGACAAAGAATATATCCTGATCGTAGTGGACTATGTATCAAAATGGGTAGAGGCACTGACGTGCTCTGTGGTAGATTCAAGGCATTCGATCAGAATGTTCTATGACACCATCTTTCCTTGATTTGGTACGCCAAGGGTCATCATCAGTGATGGAGGACCTCACTTCATAGATAAAAGATTCAAGAGGTGCCTTGCAGAACTCGGTGTGGATCATCATGTTGGCACTCCTTATCATCTGCATACAAGTGGCCAAGCTGAGACATCAAACAAGCAGATCAAGAACATGCTGCAGAAAACTGTCGAAGGTATGGGAAAAGATTGGGTATCCAAGCTACCCGACGCTCTATGGGCGTACCGCACAACGTACAAAACTCCCATTGACATGACACCATACCAAATGGTGTACGACAAGACTTGTCACCTGCCAGTAGAACTTGAGTTCAAGTCTCACTAGGCGATAAGGAAATGGAACATGGATCTCCAATCAGCGGGAGTTCGACGTCAGATTAAGCTCGCCGAATTGGAGGAATGGAGGGAGAAGGCCTACCACAGTGCCAAGCTGTGCAAGGAACGAACTAAAAGATGGCACGATAAGCGTATCAAGATCAAGACATTCAAACTAGGTGATAAGGTACTACTCTTTAATTCTCGCGTTCGTTTGTTTGGTCATGGTAAGCTTAAAAGTAAGTCGGAAGGACCCTTTTTGGTCCTTGATGCCGCTGATCACGGTGCCATCACCCTCCAAGATGATGACGGGAAAGTCTTTAAGGCGAATGGGCAATGTGTGATGCCCTAGGCATCTCAAATGCTTTGCACTAAAATCATTAGCATAATGACATCTTTTCCAAGGCCTTTTATCTTGAAAAGCATGCATAAACTAGGTCAATTGAGCAACTAAACCTAGTTTTCAGAAAGAGCTGTGTTTGTATTGTGCATATAACCTTAAGGCCATTGTGTTTTTCATAAAACCTTACATACCAAACTTGTAGGTAATCCCATAAGGAATGACTTTGGTATTTTGTGCTTTGGCATGCATGAATGTTGAAATCAAGTTTTGGGTCATTTTATGGGAAATTGTGATTTTGCCAAATTCAACCCTGTTTGGTAAATTCAAAATTTTGTGAAACAAAATTCAAAATCTTGCCATGTCATGAATACCAAAGTTGTAGATCATGAGATTCTATGCAACTTTGGTATAGTTCACCTTTCATGAAAATGCACCTAAAATGGACTTTTATAATTTCCAAGTTGGGGGTTTTAATTGGTCAAACAGGAGTCAGCAAGTTATTTTCAAATTTAAATCATTTTAAATTTGGAATCTGGTATAGGTCCTTTTGACAAAGTTGTAGATTTCAAAAAGTACAACATTTCATTCAATTGGGTCTTTTTCAAATTCGGCTCCTAAATTGGTCAAATTTGCAAAATTCAGAAACCTAATCAGCTGGTCAAAGGGGGTTTATCTTTTTTTCGATTTTCTTTTATTTTCTCGTCTGTATGACAGGCGGGGCCCACCTGTCAGCCCCGGCCGCGCCAGCGCACGGACCCGCTCCCTCACTCCGTGCACCCAGTCTATGCACCCTGATCTTTGTTTCCGTCCTTGGTCCCACCTGTCAGTCCCACCGGTCCATAGACCGGGTTCACCCACGCGCCTCCCTCCTCTCTCGCCGCCCGCGCGCGCCCACGCGGCGCTGCGCGCTGCGCGCCGTGGCCACGCGCCGGCCGTCCCGGCCGCCGCGGCCACGCGCCCCTGCCGCGCGCGGACAGCGCGCGCAAGGCGCGCCTCCAAGGCGAAGGCGAGGGCCGGCCTCTTTCCCCGACCCCATTCGCGTGCCTAGGCCCCTCCGCTCGGTCTCTCCGCTTCTCCCCGCCCGCGCCAGTTCGCGCCGCCATTGACGGCGAGCTCCGAGCTCGAGCTCGCTCCGCCCCTCCGTCGCTCCCCGTGCCTCCCCATCTCCACCGCTGCGCTCGCCTCGCTCCCGCGCACCTCGCGCCCTAGTCCTCGTCGCCGTTCCCCGCCCGGACGCCGAGGTTTGACCTCGCCTCGACGTCGCGTCGCGCCGGTTCACCCTCGGTTCATCTCCGTCGCCCGCCTCGTCCACGCCGTCTCCGCCGTCACCGCCTCCCCAAGGTAGAAGCCCCGCACGGGGAACACCTTCCCCAACTCGTGTCGCGGCCGCGGCGAGCCCCGGCTCGCCGGCGCGCGCGCGCCCTCCCGCGCGGCCGCGGCCGACGCGAGGAAGAAGAAGGGGGCCGGGCAAATTTCAGATCCGGCCCCTGCTTTTTCCTGTATTTGCGAATCAGTCCACCGCACTGTGCACTGAGTCTTGTAAATTTTGCACGGGAACCCTCGGAAGCTATGAATAATTACAGATAGGCCCTGGATCTGTTTAATTTTCGATTAAAATGCTTTTAAAAAGGCTGAAACTTTGGAAAATCATAATAAAGTGTATAAAAATCCAAAAATAGCAAACTTTGTTGCATTTTGTTCCTAATAAATAGATCTACAGAATGGGTATGATGGTTGAGTAGGAAAAGACAGTTTTGCCCCTGTTTTTGTGCAAGCATGAAAAACCTTGATAAATAGAAAATATGGCTAAAATGAACTCCAAAAATTGTGAAATTTGGGCAGAGACCTTTTTATTCTGTGTAGGCTCTATGAAAATTTTGGTAGCTCAAATGACCACTGCTAATTACCATTTTGCCCCTACATGTGTTTTTAGCATGGAAAATAAATGAAGAAATGTTGTTTATATAAAAATTAGGTTCTAAATGGTTATACCTAGTTTATTGTGCTCCTTATGGCATAAAAGAGTTCTAGATGGTAGTAGACATCGGTCTTTTCGCATAAATCGATGCAACTCAGTCACACACCACATTATTTTATGTGACAAGCTAAGCTGTCGTAGATGATGGCTTGTACGATTTCTTAGTGCGAAACAACTTTCGCCTCAATATGCGTAACTCTTTTCCATACATCATGATTCACCGCATCGCATCTACATCTGCATCGTGAAGAAGCATTACAGTAATACATACTCCTTTTGCATCCTGGTATGCATATAGATTCCGCGAACGAAGAACCACCATCGGACCAACCGATCGTGACGGAGCCGGAAGAGGAACTGCACCCAGAGTCAGAGGACCAGCAGCAAGAACCCGACTACGCTCCGGAGGAAGCTACTGACCCTAGTGAAGAAGGTAGGCAGGATCATACTCTACCCAGCAAATAAGTTATACTTGATGATTACGCATACGCATTAGGAGTTGTTTGGAACCAATTGCATTAGACTTCCTGGCCGCCCCGGCCCTAGCACCTATACATAGAGTTCGTAGGACGAGTATGCCTAGAAATTGCTAGGTACGGGTAGACACGAGTGTGTGTACTCGTCACGTAGGTGTTTTCAAAGTTACAAAAGCTTACAGTCATATCATTTATTATTGTTGCTTATGAAGTTAAATGGAGACCGGGCGGAGATTTATTTCAGTATTTACGTTTTCATGATGTCGCACCCGGACTCCGCCCGAGTCGTTTAAGGCCCGTTCGCTGTTCGTCTGCTGATCGGCATAACATTGCTAAAGTGCTTATCCGGGGAATGGGACCGGAAAAGTCTTTCCTGGGCTCGTCCGAAGCACAGAGACACGTTCCTACCCGCTGGTTGAGAGGAAGGTGGCCCGGGGGAGCTTGGTACTCATGACGGGGAGACCGAGATGTCGGCAGGCTCGTCATGGGGGCACAACCCGGGGGTTAGGCGGGAGTGAATCGAACTTGGGACGAGGCAGGTTAAGATTGGGGCTATATGTGGGAACGCGATGGCTAGTAAGCATATACCCCTGGCAGGATAGTTATTCCCGGGAATTAAAAATCGATTCGAATCGCTGATGCCCACCAGGTGTGGGAATGCCAATATCACTGTCGGGCAACGTAGTAATTACTTAAACTCTCAGTGCTTAATACTCATGGTTTTTGGAATACTACATGTTTGAGCTGAGTTGTTATCTTGCAAAGACTTACTACTATGTTGGCAATCATAGAGACAATGAAACTTGTTATTTATGTTAATTAAGTTGCTGTTAAAAACTAAAAGCTAAGGATCTACTTGTTAGTAAGCTGCTTCGCGTCAGCCGTAAGCCAAAATCCATTAAGACCTACTGAGTAATTAGTACTCAGGGTTTGCCCCCACATTTTGAGCGCAGGTATGGAATTCATGGTGTGCACCTGTGTTGGAGGCGGGGCATGCCCTCATGTAGGATGAAGTGACTAAGTGGCACGAGGACAACATCG
The DNA here is from genome assembly GCA_030272315.1 of Paspalum vaginatum. Classification (NCBI taxonomy): domain Eukaryota; kingdom Viridiplantae; phylum Streptophyta; class Magnoliopsida; order Poales; family Poaceae; genus Paspalum; species Paspalum vaginatum. Next base: position 28,083,724 of record CM059018.1, on the reverse strand, counting down.
GTGGGCTCGATGTTGTACCTCCAATGCAAAACTTTTGGTGATAACATGGTGATCTAAACTTATACTTTCCGCTGCGAGAAACTTTCAAACTTGCTACCGTATCATATTATGTTGGACTGGTATTTTATGCAAAAACTGGTTTGTAAATAAATCTACTTTTATGCTATTTAATTGCCTGTGATGATGTTTCTGTTGTGGCTCCATCGTGAGTCGGATGTGTATGATGTCGGTTCCTCTGGGAAAAGGTAATATCGGGAGTCAAATGACTCTCGACGGACGACCGGGTTTAGTTCGGTCTAATCGCACTGCAAGCCAGAGGTGGCAGGTGTGCTTAGCCCGGATTAAATCGGCGGTTCCGCCACAGCTGGTATCAGAGCCGATCATACACAGACAACAGACATATCATCCAGTTTTGATTTGCAAACCTATTTTCGAAAACCCTTTTCGAAGTATTTGAAAAGTGAGAGTATCGATATGCCCCTACTAAGGATGTTAGTGAAATACCAGGTGACATCGCTAACATTCTGACCTAGATAGAACTCATGTGCATATTCGGCGCTTTTGGAAGCAACATTTCGGCCATAGCCATCCCCAGTACTGGCGGAGCGCTATTGGGATTTGCGGACTGTTGCGAACCCTGCATTCATGCTGATAGGGCAGAACTCTTTAAGGGGGGTGGTCACGCTATTGGAGTGTTTCGTGACCACTTTTCCTTCAACCAAAAATTATAGCTAGATCTTGTTGGCCACCGTTTCTCTCCCCAGCAATTCCCCAGTACTGGAGGAAGACTGGGTGTGTTGGGAGAAATGGCGCCACTACGTCGTCCACCAGACGTAGCTTAAAGAAATTCGTGGGTGCCACTTCTAGAGTTAGAGTGGTAATGATGATGGTATGAGCATGCATTTTTCTGCAGGTACACTAACCACGTGCGAAAATTAAGAACGAATAGAGAACGACTAGTTGCATTAGAGAGTGCCGTGCATATATGTCACCGGATACTCGCTAGATATATACATTATGCTTAAGGTGTGTGATGTGAGATCGAATAGGACGAGTCATGCATCATGTTTATTCTTATTGGTTCATACTTGGGGGGTTTATCGCTAAAAGACAAATAAGTAAAATGAAAGTCCAATGATGTTTTCCGCATCCATCACCCACTTAACCGTTAAACTTATATGCAACCTATGCTTTTCACTGATTAAAATCTCTTTTAAAAACAGATGGCCAGGACTAAGCAAACCGCTCGTAAGGCCACCAGTGCGAGGGGACTTCGCATACAGGAGGGAAGGGCTGCTCCCCTCCCACCAGTGACCCACACCCCTCCTCAGCTTGAGAATGGGATGGTTCACACCCGTTGCCGTGAGGAGAACGGCCTTGCGCAGATCCTTTGTCGGGCTCTGCGTGAGATGAGGCGCAGGCCGTGCCCTTTCTTCTCAGTGCAGACAGTGCACGCGGAGGGACACTGCATGGCCAGTGTCGTCCTTCCTTCGAGCCACACCGCGGTCCGGCAGACGCTCACCGTCTACGGGGCCAATGAGGAGGACGCTTACGACAAGGTCACCCTAGCAGCCATCACCTCACTCAGTTCCTCGGGAGCAGCAGGGATGTCAGTGCTTCGCTACCTTCCCACCGACGGCTACGACGACGAGTGGCTCCGTCGTCACAATATGCTGGAGGAGCGGATTGACACCAGGCCCTATGCTGCGACCATGCAGTTTGCTCACAGTGTACACGGGATGTATCTCCGTGCCGAGGATCGTGTCGCCCACTACCGTGACCAGCACATGTATGCACAGGACCGTATTGAGGAGCTGGAGGCAGAGTTGGCTGAGGCACAGCAGCGCCTAGCGCAGTACGAGCCGGATCCTTCAGTTGCCCCTGTGGTGGAGGATGAGGGCAGCATGGTGTCTGACGCGCGTAACGGGCGTTAGAGACTTTGACAATAGCACTGTGTGGTGAAGCTTTTGTAAATGGTGCACGTTGTGAGCGATGTTTTGTACCATATCGCTCCGTGCAGTTTGCCATGACTGTACTAAACAATGGTGAGGTCGAGAGAACTCACTTATGTACGTCATGTAACCCGATGTAGAACCTGAAGTTAGTGTTCCGATGTGATGGATGAGATGGCCCATGTGTGTACTAAGTAAACCTTTAGTTTATTAAGATTCTATAAGTATGGTTGCAGTAACTGTTGAGTGCGCGTGGATGATGCGAATGATGTGATGTCGTTAAGCTTGGCCTTGAGAGATAAAGTCTAACTGCTTTGTTACAAGTTTACCTGTGCTCACAAATTGCCTATAGTCCTATGATCTTGTTGTCACCATATTTCTGCACATGGGCTATTGGGCTGAACCCATATGATTCCATTTTGCAGATGGTGAACACTCGCACGGGGCAGTCATCAGGGCAGTCAGCGCAAGGCGCTCCACCCCCGCCGGAGCTGGCCACTTTGGTGGTCCAACAAGCTGAGCTGATTCGGTTATTAGCAGAAGACCGTCAAGCCCGGGGGCAACAACAACCGCGGGAGTACAGGCCACGTGGCATTACTTACCAGGACTTCGAGGGGCTGCGACCCCCTGTTTTCACCAACTGCCCAGAGCCACTGGCGGCAGACGACTGGCTTCGTACTGTCCAGTCCAAGTTTACCCTTCTGCCAGGGATCAATGAGCGAGAGAAGGCTCGATTTGCTGCTCAGCTTCTTCATGGGCCTGCGGGAGCGTGGTACGCCACTTTCCTCGCCATGCAGGAAGAGGGCCACGAGCCCACATGGGAGGAGTTCCGTCAGGCTTTCCGGGCTCACTACATCCCGACAAGTTTGATGGAGCAAAAGCGTCGCGAATTCCGAGACCTCAAGCAGGGCAACCGGACCGTGATGCAATATGTGCAGACCTTTATCCACCTCTCACAGTATGCTCCGAGAGATGTTGCAACTGAGCCGGAGCGGGCCGAGAGACTCCTAGAGGGCCTTGACCCTACCCTCCGGACTCACTTGGCCCGGCGTTACCAGAGCTTCACTGAGCTGGTAGACACTGCTCTCGACATGGAGAATCGTCTCCGTGCTGCTAACGAGGATCAGAAGCGCAAAAGGATAGCCAACACCTCAACGACTAGCCCTTCACAGAAGCAGAAGACCGCATACAAACCTCAACAGCAAAATTTTCAGCAGTCTCGCTATGTGGTCCGACCCAACCAACCAAGGTGGATTCATCGGGCGGCCCCGCAGCAACAGTACCCCATTTATCGAGCACCCGCACAGTTGCCAGCTCCCCGTGCTCCCATCGTCCCAGGGCCGGGTGCTCCATGCTTCAATTGTGGCAAAATAGGTCACTTCAGTCGTGACTGTAGGGCACCCCGTAAGATACAGGGTCCTACCCCAGCTCGTGGAAGTCAACAGAGCAAGCCGAAGGGACCCATGCCCAAGATGGGTCGCGTGCACTATGTGCACATCGATCAGATTTCCGCCGGAGAACCGGTGCTTGCTGGTACGTTCATAATCAACGGTCAACCGACCATCGTGTTATTTGATTCTGGGGCCACACATACTTTTATCAGTAAAACATATGCATTGAGGCATGGGGTAAAAATGTACAAGTTGAAAGAAAATTATCAAATTACAGCACCGGGATCACCTATTGAAACCAGTTTGGGGGTTAGACAGCTTAAGCTGAGCATTGGCACAGAAAATTTTATCATCAACCCCGTGGTACTACCACACCAGGGGATTGATATTATTTTAGGTATGAATTGGATGAAAGAACACGATGCAGTCCTGGATGTTAGCAGCAGGACAATACAATTAAAGTCAGGCGTAAGTGGTAAGGCTATACAGATACACATGCCAAACCAAAAACACATGACCCCCACGGTCAATGCGACTGAACTACAAGAGGTTAAAAAGATACCAGTAGTGTGTGAATTCCCGGACGTATTTCCAGAAGAACTTCCGGGACTACCACCAAAACGGGATGTAGAATTTGTCATCGAGCTCGTTCCAGGTACGGCACCTGTGTCAAAAAGACCATACAGGATGCCACCTGATGATTTGAAAGAATTGAAAGTACAGCTACAAGAACAATTAGACAAAGGGTTCATTAGGCCTAGTTCATCACCGTGGGGTTGTCCAGCTCTCTTTGTTGAGAAAAAGGATCATGGTGGGAAAAGATTGTGCGTTGACTATCGGCCACTGAATGCAGTGACCGTCAAAAACAAATACCCACTGCCACACATCGACATTCTATTTGATCAGTTAGCTGGGGCTAAGGTCTTTTCAAAAATCGACCTAAGGTCTGGCTACTATCAGATGAAGATTAGAGAAGAGGACGTACCCAAGACAGCATTCTCTACCAGATATGGTTTATATGAGTACTTGGTCATGTCATTTGGGTTAACCAACGCACCGGCTTTCTTCATGTATATGATGAACTCGGTGTTTATGAATGAACTCGATAAGTTCGTGGTGGTATTCATAGATGACATACTAATTTACTCCAAAAACGAAAAAGAACATGAAGAACACTTGAGGATCGTGCTTACTCGGCTCAGAGAGCATAAGCTTTATGCCAAGTTTAGCAAGTGTGCTTTCTGGCTAAAAGAAGTAAGTTTCTTGGGTCACGTACTATCTGAAAAGGGAGTCGCAGTTGACCCTAACAAAGTAGAAGATGTGCTAAATTGGAAACAACCAGAGACCGTGACTGAAATCCGGAGTTTTCTTGGTTTAGCGGGCTACTACCGCCGCTTTATCAAAGATTTCTCCAAAATTGCAAAACCTATGACCTCTTTGACCAAGAAAAATGCCAAGTTCATTTGGAATACGAAATGTGAAGAAGCTTTCCAAACCTTGAAGAAATTGTTAACTTCAGCACCAGTGCTAGCTCAACCAGATATCACCAAGCCTTTTGAGGTGTACTGTGATGCTTCCGGTAATGGACTTGGCTGTGTCTTGATGCAAGAAGGAAGAGTAATTGCTTATGCCTCCCGCCAACTGAGGAAACATGAAGCCAACTATCCAACACATGACCTTGAGTTAGCTGCAGTCGTTCATGCACTAAAAATATGGAGACACTATCTGTTAGGCAACACATGTCACATCTACACTGACCATAAGAGTCTCAAATATATTTTCACCCAACCCGAAATCAATATGAGGCAGAGGCGATGGTTAGAGTTGATAAAAGATTATGATCTGGAGATACACTACCACCCAGGCAAGGCCAATGTGGTAGCAGATGCACTAAGCCGAAAAGCTCATTGCAATGTGATAGAGGTCCGACCTACAGCAAGAGTAATCTGCTGTGAAATGAGTGACATTGAAACACCTCCAGGACAGCCTGCAGAACTCTATAGTATCATTATTGAGCCCACAATCAAGGCACAAGTCATAGAAGCTCAGAAGCAAGATAAGGGTATGGCACATATCCGTGAAGGTATTAGTGAAGAGAAGAAGGCGTGTTTCACACTTGATGACCAAGGCGTCCTGTGGTTCAAGAATCGTCTAGTGGTACCCAAGGACATGGAGTTGAGAAAAAAGATACTGGACGAAGCGCACACTTCAATACTCACGATACATCCAGGCAGCAATAAGATGTACCAAGACTTGAAGCAAAAGTTTTGGTGGACCCGCATGAAACGAGAGATCGCCAAGTACGTATCTGAGTGCGACGTGTGTAAGAAAGTAAAAGCTGATCACTTAAAATCCGCTGGAATGCTTCAGCCACTGGATATTCTAGCATGGAAATGGGAGGATATACACATGGATTTTGTGGTGGGTTTGCCTCGTACCCAAAAAGGATATGATTCCATATGGGTAATTGTCGATCGGCTCACCAAGTCGGCACACTTCTTACCCGTCAAGACTCATTATACTGCCGCCACCTATGCAGAGCTATATATTGCACGAGTTATTTCCCTACATGGGGTACCCAAGACCATCACTTCCGATCGAGGTTCGATATTTGTGTCCCGCTTTTGGGAGCATTTGCAATCTGCTCTCGGAACCACTGTGATTCGAAGTTCGGCATACCACCCTCAAACCAGTGGTCAAGTAGAACGGGTGAATCAAATTCTAGAAGATATGTTAAGGGCTTGTGCACTGACATATTCCACTAAGTGGGATGAATGCCTTCCCCTGGCAGAGTTCGCTTATAACAATAGCTACCAAAAGAGCTTAGAAATGGCTCCTTTCGAAGCTCTTTATGGTAGGAGATGCAGAACACCACTAAACTGGTCCGAACCAGGTGAACGTGTTACCTTTGGGCCTGATTTAGTGGTAGAAGCCGAAGAACAAGTGAAACTCATACACCACCATCTCAAAAGAGCACAGTCCAGACAGAAAAGTTACTCGGATAAAAGGAGGAGGCCACTAGTCTTTGTTGAGGGAGATCATGTGTATCTCAAAGTATCTCCGATGAAAGGGGTACAACGGTTTGGGGTGAAAGGAAAGTTAGCACCAAGGTACGTCGGTCCATTCAAGATCATTGAAAAGTGTGGAGCCGTCGCATATCGGTTAGAGTTACCACCACATCTGGCTGCAGTTCATGATGTATTTCACGTCTCCCAACTAAAGAAGTGCTTAAGAGTGCCGGAGAAAGTGGTAGATACCTCTCAAATTCAGATTGAACCAGATCTCACATACGAAGAACGTCCCATAAAAATCCTCGATCAAAAGCAAAGATCAACCCGTCGGAAAACAATCAACTTCTACAAAGTTCAATGGAGTAATCACTCCGAAGAAGAAGCCACTTGGGAGCAAGAAGAATACCTACACACTAAGTACCCTGGTTTTCTGCCGTCCACCTCAACTAGGTACGTTATAACAGCTTAGCTTCTGGGTCTAAACTCAATACGTACACCCAACACTAACTACAACCAGTCTAACCACCCACGACACTTCAAAAATCTCGGGACGAGATTTCTTTAAGGGGGGTGGGTTGTGATGCCCTAGGCATCTCAAATGCTTTGCACTAAAATCATTAGCATAATGACATCTTTTCCAAGGCCTTTTATCTTGAAAAGCATGCATAAACTAGGTCAATTGAGCAACTAAACCTAGTTTTCAGAAAGAGCTGTGTTTGTATTGTGCATATAACCTTAAGGCCATTGTGTTTTTCATAAAACCTTACATACCAAACTTGTAGGTAATCCCATAAGGAATGACTTTGGTATTTTGTGCTTTGGCATGCATGAATGTTGAAATCAAGTTTTGGGTCATTTTATGGGAAATTGTGATTTTGCCAAATTCAACCCTGTTTGGTAAATTCAAAATTTTGTGAAACAAAATTCAAAATCTTGCCATGTCATGAATACCAAAGTTGTAGATCATGAGATTCTATGCAACTTTGGTATAGTTCACCTTTCATGAAAATGCACCTAAAATGGACTTTTATAATTTCCAAGTTGGGGGTTTTAATTGGTCAAACAGGAGTCAGCAAGTTATTTTCAAATTTAAATCATTTTAAATTTGGAATCTGGTATAGGTCCTTTTGACAAAGTTGTAGATTTCAAAAAGTACAACATTTCATTCAATTGGGTCTTTTTCAAATTCGGCTCCTAAATTGGTCAAATTTGCAAAATTCAGAAACCTAATCAGCTGGTCAAAGGGGGTTTATCTTTTTTTCGATTTTCTTTTATTTTCTCGTCTGTATGACAGGCGGGGCCCACCTGTCAGCCCCGGCCGCGCCAGCGCACGGACCCGCTCCCTCACTCCGTGCACCCAGTCTATGCACCCTGATCTTTGTTTCCGTCCTTGGTCCCACCTGTCAGTCCCACCGGTCCATAGACCGGGTTCACCCACGCGCCTCCCTCCTCTCTCGCCGCCCGCGCGCGCCCACGCGGCGCTGCGCGCTGCGCGCCGTGGCCACGCGCCGGCCGTCCCGGCCGCCGCGGCCACGCGCCCCTGCCGCGCGCGGACAGCGCGCGCAAGGCGCGCCTCCAAGGCGAAGGCGAGGGCCGGCCTCTTTCCCCGACCCCATTCGCGTGCCTAGGCCCCTCCGCTCGGTCTCTCCGCTTCTCCCCGCCCGCGCCAGTTCGCGCCGCCATTGACGGCGAGCTCCGAGCTCGAGCTCGCTCCGCCCCTCCGTCGCTCCCCGTGCCTCCCCATCTCCACCGCTGCGCTCGCCTCGCTCCCGCGCACCTCGCGCCCTAGTCCTCGTCGCCGTTCCCCGCCCGGACGCCGAGGTTTGACCTCGCCTCGACGTCGCGTCGCGCCGGTTCACCCTCGGTTCATCTCCGTCGCCCGCCTCGTCCACGCCGTCTCCGCCGTCACCGCCTCCCCAAGGTAGAAGCCCCGCACGGGGAACACCTTCCCCAACTCGTGTCGCGGCCGCGGCGAGCCCCGGCTCGCCGGCGCGCGCGCGCCCTCCCGCGCGGCCGCGGCCGACGCGAGGAAGAAGAAGGGGGCCGGGCAAATTTCAGATCCGGCCCCTGCTTTTTCCTGTATTTGCGAATCAGTCCACCGCACTGTGCACTGAGTCTTGTAAATTTTGCACGGGAACCCTCGGAAGCTATGAATAATTACAGATAGGCCCTGGATCTGTTTAATTTTCGATTAAAATGCTTTTAAAAAGGCTGAAACTTTGGAAAATCATAATAAAGTGTATAAAAATCCAAAAATAGCAAACTTTGTTGCATTTTGTTCCTAATAAATAGATCTACAGAATGGGTATGATGGTTGAGTAGGAAAAGACAGTTTTGCCCCTGTTTTTGTGCAAGCATGAAAAACCTTGATAAATAGAAAATATGGCTAAAATGAACTCCAAAAATTGTGAAATTTGGGCAGAGACCTTTTTATTCTGTGTAGGCTCTATGAAAATTTTGGTAGCTCAAATGACCACTGCTAATTACCATTTTGCCCCTACATGTGTTTTTAGCATGGAAAATAAATGAAGAAATGTTGTTTATATAAAAATTAGGTTCTAAATGGTTATACCTAGTTTATTGTGCTCCTTATGGCATAAAAGAGTTCTAGATGGTAGTAGACATCGGTCTTTTCGCATAAATCGATGCAACTCAGTCACACACCACATTATTTTATGTGACAAGCTAAGCTGTCGTAGATGATGGCTTGTACGATTTCTTAGTGCGAAACAACTTTCGCCTCAATATGCGTAACTCTTTTCCATACATCATGATTCACCGCATCGCATCTACATCTGCATCGTGAAGAAGCATTACAGTAATACATACTCCTTTTGCATCCTGGTATGCATATAGATTCCGCGAACGAAGAACCACCATCGGACCAACCGATCGTGACGGAGCCGGAAGAGGAACTGCACCCAGAGTCAGAGGACCAGCAGCAAGAACCCGACTACGCTCCGGAGGAAGCTACTGACCCTAGTGAAGAAGGTAGGCAGGATCATACTCTACCCAGCAAATAAGTTATGCTTGATGATTACGCATACGCATTAGGAGTTGTTTGGAACCAATTGCATTAGACTTCCTGGCCGCCCCGGCCCTAGCACCTATACATAGAGTTCGTAGGACGAGTATGCCTAGAAATTGCTAGGTACGGGTAGACACGAGTGTGTGTACTCGTCACGTAGGTGTTTTCAAAGTTACAAAAGCTTACAGTCATATCATTTATTATTGTTGCTTATGAAGTTAAATGGAGACCGGGCGGAGATTTATTTCAGTATTTACGTTTTCATGATGTCGCACCCGGACTCCGCCCGAGTCGTTTAAGGCCCGTTCGCTGTTCGTCTGCTGATCGGCATAACATTGCTAAAGTGCTTATCCGGGGAATGGGACCGGAAAAGTCTTTCCTGGGCTCGTCCGAAGCACAGAGACACGTTCCTACCCGCTGGTTGAGAGGAAGGTGGCCCGGGGGAGCTTGGTACTCATGACGGGGAGACCGAGATGTCGGCAGGCTCGTCATGGGGGCACAACCCGGGGGTTAGGCGGGAGTGAATCGAACTTGGGACGAGGCAGGTTAAGATTGGGGCTATATGTGGGAACGCGATGGCTAGTAAGCATATACCCCTGGCAGGATAGTTATTCCCGGGAATTAAAAATCGATTCGAATCGCTGATGCCCACCAGGTGTGGGAATGCCAATATCACTGTCGGGCAACGTAGTAATTACTTAAACTCTCAGTGCTTAATACTCATGGTTTTTGGAATACTACATGTTTGAGCTGAGTTGTTATCTTGCAAAGACTTACTACTATGTTGGCAATCATAGAGACAATGAAACTTGTTATTTATGTTAATTAAGTTGCTGTTAAAAACTAAAAGCTAAGGATCTACTTGTTAGTAAGCTGCTTCGCGTCAGCCGTAAGCCAAAATCCATTAAGACCTACTGAGTAATTAGTACTCAGGGTTTGCCCCCACATTTTGAGCGCAGGTATGGAATTCATGGTGTGCACCTGTGTTGGAGGCGGGGCATGCCCTCATGTAGGATGAAGTGACTAAGTGGCACGAGGACAACATCGGTGGGCTCGATGTTGTACCTCCAATGCAAAACTTTTGGTGATAACATGGTGATCTAAACTTATACTTTCCGCTGCGAGAAACTTTCAAACTTGCTACCGTATCATATTATGTTGGACTGGTATTTTATGCAAAAACTGGTTTGTAAATAAATCTACTTTTATGCTATTTAATTGCCTGTGATGATGTTTCTGTTGTGGCTCCATCGTGAGTCGGATGTGTATGATGTCGGTTCCTCTGGGAAAAGGTAATATCGGGAGTCAAATGACTCTCGACGGACGACCGGGTTTAGTTCGGTCTAATCGCACTGCAAGCCAGAGGTGGCAGGTGTGCTTAGCCCGGATTAAATCGGCGGTTCCGCCACACAATGCCTAAAAGTCTTCCTAGAGCCTGAAATGCCATAGCTCGAAGAAGTGGATGTCTACGAGCTGGAAGAAGTGGCATGATCACACGACCACGGTCTAGCGATGACCTTAAACGAGCTATGTACACTACCATGCTCCTCACTTTTCTGTCTTATCTCACCTTTTGCTTCCACTGCACCAAGATCTCAACAAGTGACGGTACAACACGATGTAGAAGGGTCTCAGTGCACCTAGAAGGGCAAAACCAACCCTTGGTCTGCCAAACTAGAGTCGACGAGGCAGGTCCAGGCTGCCTAGCCCCCTGGTGAAGCTGCCCAGCCTAAGGGCTAGGCCGCCCGGCCTCCCACTTTGGTGCACAACCGCCTCCCTTCGAAAATTTTCGAAGAAGAGTTGATACCTAAGCCGCCGGACTTCGTTGAGTAGATGAGATCGAAGTTCCGTGACTTAAACACGAGAGTCTCCTCCCTTCCAGTCACTCTCCTCATTCCCATCTCATCTCCACTCGAAAAACTTAGCCATGGCCTCCAACAACACTCCATCCAGGAGCCTAGCCCTCACTTCCGGCACCACGTTGACCTACTCGCTGGCGTCCAATGATGAGCTCGTCCCAAGATGGGACATACCTGTGGGAGACGGCACCATGAAGGTGCTAGACGTCACTCCACTAGCCGCCCGACCACCTCCTTAGGCCTCTCGGCCTCCTCCCTGCGCTCTCACAGTGTGGGGAGGGCTGCACGTGGCCAATCTCCTGCACGCACCATTGCAAAGAAGGAATATAGGGTAGATTTGCCTCAGCCTAAGGTCGAGACGATCGGTCCTAAGTTACCGGTGCGGAAGCTCTTCTTGGATGACTCCGTGAAGGACACGGACAATGGAGTGCCCAAGAGCCTGGGATCACCGGCCTACACCGTCCGGGGTGGACTCACTCCCACCAACGAATGGGGGAAGGTGCATATCCCAAAGGGCAAGGCAGTGGAACTTCGGGGGATGCATCTATTGATGAGTCCATTGGTTTAACTCTCCCAAAAGGACCGTCAATAGGATCTCCTAACCTCATCCAATTCGGACTCCACCAAGCCAATTTGAAGATTCAGAGGAGGAGGAGGAGGAGGAGGAGGAGGAAAAAGAGACCATCGAGTCTCTCAAATTGGAGATCAAAGCGCTCAAGCACGCATTGCAAAGACTTGAAGAGTGCTGCGCGGAAGGCGAGCTTTGGAAGTGGGAGATCAACGACAAGTTAGAGATCCTTAGGAAGGGCTTCTCTTCCAAGTTCCGCCGTCTCAGCGGAAGCCACTAGGCATCCCGGTATCTATGATCCAAAACCATAGATGCCCATGGTTTCACAATAAATTTTAGTATAGGCGCCCTTTTGTTTTCTTAGTGCTCAGGTTTTGTTTTATTTCTTTCTTTGTATGAACAACACCTATGTTCTTTGTTTCCTTTAATTCCAATGATTAGTGCTTAGTTCATTAAATATATCGTATACCCTGCTTTGAGTTCAAGTGTGGGGGGGGGGGAAGCACTCCACTTCCCCCATACTCTCGTCAATAACCCTGCAAAAACGAACGAGAAATACGATGTACAGGGTTGCACCTCACTGCACACAAAAATTTGGGATGAACCGAGCCAAACCCAGGAGAAACTTGAATAGAATGGAATATAAGGATCATATAAGGAGAAATTTGGGAAAACATATGGTCCTTATATTCCATTCTATACAAGAAAGTTGGATAAAATTTACTCTACATGATCATGTTGACAACTTGTGTCCATGCTAGTACAAACTTTACTCCCTATGTTAAAGTAAAATTACCCATGGATACTCTTGTTTAGGGACCCACTTTGATTTAAGATGTTGATTCATGAGATATGAGTAACATGAACACACCCCAATGATCTCCCGCTTGAGCAAAGAGTTTTTGTTTTGCTAAAATGCTAAAAATGTGCTCTCCTCCAATGCTCTCAAGACACATGTCCTACCAGTGCGACAAATGAAAATTCTTATGAATCAAAAAAGGCTTCTCTGAATGTTTTGAACCTTGTCAAATTTTGTGCCATCAAATGAGTTAGAATCATTCGAGATTCTTGGCTATCACGTGCACGTTCATTCCACAAAGTTCCAAAAAGATGTGCTATGCAAGCATTCCAATTACCCCTCGTCAATCATGCAAAAGAGATGAAAAGAGGCATGGAATTGAAAAAAAAGAGAGAGAGGAGAAAAGAAATGAAAAAGGAAGGAAAAAGAAAGCAAAATGCCATACCATATGTCGCATAAAAAAGGGGAATAGCTTTCCGCCACACTTGGACATAGCCAAAATCTCTGAGTTGATTCATACTCTTTGCTTGACACTAGATTTGACTAGGTGATACAAACATGATGAGATAGTTAGGTTACTTCTCAGCTCCACTCAAACCTAGATTAGGAGGAGAGGCAACACAATGATTCTCATCCTTTGAGCGATTGAGAGGTGATCTTTAGAACAAAGGAATGAGCACTATACTCTTTGAAAAAGTGAAAAAAAACCACTTTTACTCATAGTTGGGAGGAAACTGTTGTGTTACTTGTGGCTTGTTCTTGGTCTCAACGTCCCAAAATCAAAGTGTAAACACTGTTGAAATCTTGGGTATGATGAACTAACTTGGGAGTAACTTTTGTGCTTGCTAAGACTATGGTTGCCTTATGCTCCCTACACCATGCTTAACTCTCCTTTGCTCGAGGACAAGCAAAGATCTAAGAGTGTGTGTGTGGGGGGGGGGGAGGGTGTTGGCGGTGGTTATAACCCATTTTGACCACCAACATTTCATGTTCCACGGGTGATTTTCATGCAAAGTTCATACACATTAACCGGTTCCACGAGTTGTGTACAAAAGTATTGCAAGAACACATGCCATGGTGCAAAATGTACAAAATATGGTAGAACATGGTGAACCAAGAAAGAAAGGATGAACATGGGCTTAGGACCGAGGCCGCCCGACCTATGATCCTGGCCGCCCAGCCTGCCTCTGGCTCAGAATGCCACCATCTTCCACCTACATGCATGAAACAACATGTCAAACACAAGTCCACTGTGGAAGCCAAGGAAAGAAACATAGAGACCTCGGAAGGCCTCCACCTCACCAATCCAGCCCACGGATTGGTTAAGTCAGCGATCCAGGAGAGTCTCATCCAATGGCTAAGGAAGAAACACAAAGAGAATCCAATGGTTGAGGCAGAAGCACACGAGATAACCGCCAACCGACCTATAACCACCTTGCTAAGTCAATATCAACCGTGGGATGAAGTAAGGCGGTGAATCCAAGGGCACCCCAAGCCGCCCGGCCTCCCCTAGGTCGCCCAGCCTAGCCCTCTCCATTCTAACCGCCATATTGACCCTACATGTACCCCTCACTCACTTGGGTACTATAAATACCCCCTGGTAGCTCACTTGTGGTGTGTGTGTGTAGAGTAGTGGTACCGTAGCACTTAGAGTGAAGTGTATAGTGTTGGAGAAGTGAAGCTTTCCCTTAGCTTGTAGAGAGAGTGCCTCTTGTATCAAGGAGAGTAGGGAGGCAAAGAGTGAGGGAGTGGGAATTCTCTTCTCTCCCAGACTTGTGTTCTCAGCGGAAGGATATTCAATTCCAGGATTGAGTAAACCTCCTTGTCCTCTACCTTTTTTATTTCATTCTTGCTTTACTTTCATACTTAGTTTTATGCTTGCCTGTTTACGGGAACCTTGTGCATGCTTATAGTGTTGGCAATATAGTGTTGCTTGCTTTTCTGGCTCAGTACCAGTTAGTAGTAGACTCTCTGAGTGGCATGACCGTGTTCACACTTAGAGTTTACCTTGGTTGGTCGGCTATCCCATGCAGCTCTGGCTGGTAGACACATTAGGTGACAGCTTTTGTGTTCTCAGTATTCCAACCCCATATGTTCGGATAGACTCGCTGATGATATAGCCGAATCCTGTAGTACCCGCCTTTCTCGGCTGGGTAATCAGCACTCTAGGTGCCTAGCAGTGGTGCTACAGCTTTGGTGTCTATGTTTACATGACAAGTATATCTCTTTGCATGCTTAGTATAGTAAGGTGATCTAACATCTGTCGAGAACCTGCTTTCCTATCTTTTATCCTCTACATTGCTAGCTTCACTAGTTCAGTTGGTTGTGTTATGTGTTATTATACTATTCGTTCCTTGTGGATTCAATACCCTGGAATACTCTTGGGTGAAAAGGCTACAACGTGTTTACCGTGCGCTTGCGGAATTATATCTGAAGGCTAAGAAATGCCAACATTGTCCTCCTAGGCAACTATACCTTTCTATGTGTATCTTAGGTAGTTTATTTACTTTTCCATCATACATCTATCTTTATTTGGCTTACCCCTATCTAGCTACTAGTTGGTTTATTTATTTAAGTTTACGGAGCTTTTGATTTGAGTTTATCCAATTACACCCTCTCGCCTGCCGCTTCCCTGTGGAAATTTACGACTCAGAATACTCCGGATGAAAGGCTACAGCGGTCTCCATGCGCTTGTGGAGTAAAACCTGTTAAGGCTAAGTGACGCTAACAGAAAGATGGGATTCTTTGGGATCGTCTTGGAAATGTGCACACAAGTACATGCAAAACATGATATCCGGCCTAGAAGCACATAAATACAACAACGAACCTATCATGGAATGGTAGAGGGTTTTGTCCACTTTGATGCAGCTTTCTAGGTGTCGAGATGACCATTGGATGCCATGGGAGTGCTAATTGGCTTCCAATCATCCATCTTGGGTCTCTTGAGAAGATCTTTGGTGTACTTTTCTTGATAGATGAATGTCCCTTCCTTTAATTGCTTGATTTGAATCCCAAGGAAGAAGGTGAGCTCGCCAATCATCGACATCTCAAACTCTTTAGCCATCATGTTGTCAAATTCCTTGCAAAACTCTTCATTTGTTGAGCCAAAGATAATATCATCAACATACACTTGACAAATGAAGAGATCATCATCCATCTTCTTGGTGAAGTCCCTTTTTCTATAACCCGACCAATCTTGATCCCTTTTTCTATAAGGAAGTCCCTAAGCCTCTCATACCAAACTCTAGGTGCTTTAATCCATAGAGAGCTTTGGAAAACCTATACACATGATTAGGGTTGTTGGGATCTTCAAACCTGGGTGGTTTCTCAACATATACTAGCTCATTGATGTATCCATTAAGAAATGCACTCTTCACATCCATTTGATATAGCTTCATGTCATGGTGAGAGGCATAAGCTAGTAAGAACCAAATAGCCTCTAATCTTGCAACCGGTGCAAAGGTTTCTCTAAAGTCAATTCCTTCAATTTGAGAGTAACCCTTTGCCACTAATCTTGCCTTGTTTCTCACAATGTTGCCTTCATCATCTTGCTTGTTCCGAAACACCCACCTAGTTCCAATGACTCTAGCACCCTTGGGTCTAGCTTCAAGTGTCCAAACTTTATTTCTTGTGAAATTGTTGAGATCTTCATGCATTGCATTTACCCAATCCGGATCACTCAAAGCTTGATCAACATTTATTGGCTCAATGCTAGAGACAAATGAGTAGGCTTGACAAAAAGAGGCAATGTTGCGGGATCTTGTTGTGACTCCTCTAGATGCACTACCAATGATGAGATCTTATGGGTGTGCACTTGTGAGTTGACTTCTTCTTTGAGGTGGCACTTGAGGTGCTTGTACAGGTGCATCAACATCTTGAGCTTGTTCTTCAACTTGCTCTTGTGGTACATGAACATCTACATTTGGAAGAGCATCATCTTGTTCACTACCAACTTGAGGTGCCATTGATGAGGATGGTTGATCAACATTTTGCACTTCATCTTCATCCTCATTTGGCTTGATGTCACCGATTGGCATATTATTCATAGCCTCTAGAAGTGGTTCCTCATCTACATCCGCAACATCAACATGTTCTCCTTGGGAGCCATTAGATTCATCAAATTCCACATCATATGTCTCTTCAACCATGCTGGTGGCATTGTAGAATACATGGTATGATTTGGACTTTGATGAGTAACCAAGTAAGAAATCAATATCACAATGTCTCTAGAACTTACCCAAGTGTTGGTGCTTCTTGTAGATATAGCATTTACAACCAAACACCCAAAAATATGAGATATTGGGTTTTCTCCCATTGAGCAATTCATATGGAGTCTTGTCAAGAAGGTAGTGAGGAAATAACTGGTTGGAGGCATAGAAAGCGGTCTTCACGGCTTTGGCCCAAAACTTCTCATTAGTGCCACATTCATCAAGCATAGAGCTTGCAAGAGTGATAAGAGTGCGGTTCTTTCTCTCCACTACACCATTTTGTTGAGGAGTGTAGGTAGAAGAGAGCTCATGCTTGATGCCGACTTGATCACAATACTCTTCAATGTTGGTGTTGTCAAACTCTTTGCCATTGCCACTTCTAATCTTCACAATTGAAGTGTTGAATACATTTTGACCTCTCTTGGCAAACCTGCTAAAGACATGTGCCACTTCGGTTTTGTCCTCAAGAAAATAAACCCATCTGTATCTTGAGAAGTCATCAACTATCACAAAACCATAATTGTTTCCACCAATGCTTGTATAAGTTGTAAGACCAAAGAGATCCATGTGAAGTAGCTCTAGTGGCCTTGAAGTGGACATGAATGTCTTGCTTGGATGTGTGTTTGCAACTTGTTTGACAGCTTGACAAGTACTACACAACTTGTCCTTCTCTAAAGTGATATCCTTCAAACCATGGACCAAGTCTTTCTTCATCACTTTCTTGAGTGTGCTCATCCCTAAATGAGCAAGCCTTCTATGCCACAACCAACCCTTGGAAGTCTTGGAAAACAAACATGCTTGCAAATTGGCCTTCTTCGAGTTGAAATCAACAAGGTATAGATTGTTATGACAGAAACCCTTGAAGATCTCTTCACCACCATCAATTTTGCTCACTATCGGCATGAATAGGCATTGGAAACCAAAATCACATAATTGACTAACAGACAAGAGGTTGAAGTTCAAAGAATCAACTAGAATCACATTTGAAATTGAATGATCACTTGATATTTCAATCTTGCCCAAACCTTCAACCTTGCCCTTTGAGTTGTCACCAAATGTGATCTTGTCAAATCCCTCTACCTTGTCACTAAGTGAGCTGAACATCCGGGAATCACCGGTCATATGTTGAGTGCATCCACTATCCATCACCTAATGTGATCCACCGGTCTTGTATTTCACCTACACACAAGCAAATTAAGCTTGAGACTTGAGCACCCACTTGAGAATAGGTGCAACTTTAGGCTTAGGTGTCCATTTCTCATTAGGTGAGGGAGGCAACTTGGGAATGAGTGACTTGGGTACCTATAGCTTCTTTGGCCTAGTCTCATCCTTCTTTCCCCTGAATTGAACCTTGACTTGGCCGTTACACAACCTCTTGACCAAATAATGTGCATTAAATACAAATGCCCTCAAGTGCTTGTTGAGTTTGTTGGGCGGTGCATTGTACTCAAAAGCAAAGTGACCCTCAGTCTAGCAATCAATACACCATTTGGCTTCTCTATCTTGATTGAAGGAGTCGCTTGCATGTGTCCTTGAGAGGTAGGAAGCCAAGACCAACTCCTTCATAGTTCACGGCCCTATAGAAGAGCATCTCACTATATTTCATTTGCCCCCTAAGCAAGGTATTGTAACCGGAGGACACATCTTTTACTTCTTGCTTTAGCGTTTCATTCTCATCCTTGACCATGATGAGAATGGTTGCATATTTCTAAGGTGAGGTCTTGCTCTTGCATTTAGCACAAGCCTTGAGTGCATTGGGAGATTCACTCATCTTGCCCTTGAGTTGCTTCAATTCACTCACTAGCTTCTCATAATCACTCTTTGTCGGTGTTTAGTACTGGCAGTGCACCATGGGATGTATCACGTAGTGCTTTTGTGGTTGGCGAGATCGATCAGTAGCTTGATGGTTCGTGTGAAACGTGACAGGTACAAGATTTATACAAGGTTCGGGCCGCGGAAAATGTAATACCCTAAGTCATGTTTTGTGGCTGATTGTATTGATCCGAGTTCTCGAGTGGCTAGGGTTTTGGTGTGCGATGCCATGGTGCATTAGATCATCCTCCTACGTAGGGGTCCCTCACCCGCCTTATATAGGCTGACGGGTTCTTGGGTTACAAGTCAGGTTCTCTCTATGTTTCCTAGACGGTTAAGATTACAACAGATCTCGTAGAATCCGATATCTACATCCTTTCCATCTTTGAATCCCGTACTCTTGAGGGGTAGAGTCCGAGCTACGTTCTCTCTTCATGCTTTCCTAGATTGCACAATTCTTGCCTTGATCGCCAAGTTCTGCTCATCCTTTGCCGTTTATGAGCCTAAGCCAACCAGACAGCCCATGAAATCTGCCACCTAGCCTTTTGAGGCCCATCAATGACCCATGTCTTGAATCCATGCCATGAGGACCCAGGGGATATCTATCCCCCACAAGCTCCCAAGGGTGGAGTTAATTCTGAAAGCAATTAACTCGAGACTCCAAAAGAAAAACCAACAATGCCCGTGCATTCTGCCGAGTCAACAGAACTTATTTTATGACACGATTTCTTTATTAGTTGCACCGACTAGGTGCACCCAATGGGTATAGCCCCTGAGCTTCGAATTAACTTGAGTAACAATCAATTTGAAGATCTATAAAATTTGAAATCTCCTTCCAACTTATCTCATCAACTGCATCCGACAGAAATTAATCTTCATAATCATTCTGAATCATTCAAGGCTACGTCCGAATGAAATTCCCAAATTTAACTTGGCGGAATTTTTGATAAAATTCCCCACCCAATGGGTATTGGCAGAAAATAATACCTTACACTTGATTTCATCAGTTTCCATGATAATTGCACCTCTTCGAATAACTCAACCATCACCATATCCAACTTTTCTGAACCGTCACCGCGATTTAGATTCCTTACGCATGCTCTGTTCAAAATACGAAGTGCATTTCTTGCGTGCGTAGTGTCAGGAACATGAAGCGACGTGCTCTGCAGTATATAAGGAGACCCTGAAGATCCATCTTCCACACATTGCCATTCTTGCAATCACGCTTCCCTTCAAGAAAACATCCCCAATGCCAGTAGCACACTCCAATCACCATCGATGCCATGGCAAGTGGTAGCGGCAAAGGCAAAGAGCCTGCTGGCCTAGTGAGGCCACTAAGGGAGGACCCCTTTCGATGATGACTTTGATGAAGATGATGAAGCATACTTTAGGGATCATGGCAACGGCGATGCATCAGCCTGTCCCCGACAGCTGACGACGATGATGTCCCGCAGCACGAGGACCCGCTCCCCTCTGACTCCAACAGCGAGGGGTACAATGAAAAGGAGAAGGCCATGCTCAGGGGCCTTAACCACCCTGAGCTCACTGGTCCCGACGACAGTGAGGAGGAGGACGAGGACGATGATGTTGACGATGAAGACTACTACGACGACGATGATGACGACGACGACGATGACGGCGAGGTTGATGGTGCCCGCCCAACAAAGCGCCGCCACATTGCCACCTAGATAGTAGCAGTTAGGGGTAGGAGTAGCATGTAGTAGACCTACGCTACTACACTTGTAATTCCCCAATGTAACCAGTATCTTTAATCAATGAATTCTCGCTTTCGTTTCTGAATTGAGTTCTTGAATGATAATCTCGCAGCTTTTTGAGATTTGAGGCAACCTCTTATGATTTCTGCATAAACGATGTCAACCTCTTGAACATATGAATATATGACCATCAAAATCTAAGTAAAACCCATGAACAACTGAAGTAAACCTAAACTGCACACTTGTCTTGATCAATATTTGATGTTTAATTTCAGACCGAGTGAACAAAGCCCAACTCAAATATAAGAAACCTAGACTGGCACTTGATATTTTGCAAGAAATCTTGAGCCGACTGAAAATTAAAGGAGCAACCTGAACTGCCCGAGTCAAAGTCATGCCCGACTGAACTGTGAATCTACCGTTACGATACTTAATGACATTGCGGCAGTAAGAAAGAGCAACGTCCCTTCGCTTGGATGCCGTTAGGGTTATAAGAGGACTAATACCCTAACAGTTCCTTCCACTCAAATCATTATTCCCCAACTACTTAATTTACTTCGCCGTCGCCATTCATAACCGCAAAACTCCTGACTCCAATCTCCCATAACTTCACCGTAATTCTTCCCTCTAGTACCAATGGCACCCAAGAGGAAAACTGCAAGCGAGCACGGAAACACCACTGATGGCCTCCAGCACAATGAGAATACTCCAATTCCATCCCCATTCATCGCATTTCGTAAGTCCACCATCTCTGAATCCGATTATTAGAGATGAATGTTCTACCTGCATGGCCGGGTGGAAAAGTTGCAAGGGTGAAGGAGCTCCCACTGAGGATACGTATGAATTAGTAGTCTTTGCCCCTTTCTTTGTCCGCGGGCTAGGATTGCCTGTCTGTTCTTTTGTTCGAAGGACTTCTTAATTTCTATGCCATTGATCTAACTCACATGAATCCCAACTCCATTCTTTAAATTGCCATCTTTATCCATCTATGTGAAGCTTTTCTGGGCATTGTCCCACATTTTGGGCTATGTAAATACCTGTATCATTGCAAACCTAGCACCAGAGACGCCGTGGTCCCATAATGCCATTGTTTGCATTCACTCCTTGATGACTGATTTGAAGGCCCTCGCCAACGCAGCCTTTGAATATAGCTGATGAGAAACCGGCCGACCCATCTGAAGCTGAAACTATCTTGGATCAAGACTGCGGTACCTCGAGCCCTCGAGCCTCTCCATGCTCTAGAGGTGAGCCAAAAAAGATCATCAGTTGATGAGGGAACCAAAGAAAGTGAGTCTAGGCAAGATGCAGTCGAAAAGCCCCAAGACTGACATGTCGGATGCTGGGGAAGAGAGCACAAAGAACGATGACCAGAATGCTGAAGGTAGTAAAACAGTAGGCTGGCATGATACCTTGGCCAACACTGGGCCAATACTACTCAAGTCGGTGAGGTTCATTCGTGCATCGCCAACGTTGAGACTGTAACCTCATCTAGCCCCCGTGCAACTGCCATGACATCCTCTCATACTATGATAGCTAATAGCAGCAATCCGACTCTAGATACTGTTAATGAGAATCAACAATTAATCCCAGTTCCTCCCAGCTCGAGTCCACTGGTGATTTTTCGAGGTAACCTGACTGCTCAGATATGTTCCATCCCTTCTGAATATCAGCATTAATAAAATATTATGTCATATAGGATTGGCTGAAGCAAGGTGACCTCATTCGAGAGAAGCTTGCTCCTTTGCTTGGAACAGACATTGCCAGATTGCAGCAACGGCTAGCTGATTCAGAAGCCGCTCGTAGTACTGAGGCTGCTGGTGTGTTTTGATATACCCAGCTCTATATTACTTGAATTGCTGCATACCCATACAGACTTTGAATGATTACTCGTCTTGTAGCTGCTGCCAAGAAAATTGCTTGACCTCCAGTTGTCGTTTCACAACGCGATACTGGAGCATGACGAGGCTAGAGATACTGCTGCCAACTTGGAAAGGCAACTGAATAGCGAGAAGAAAGGGCATGAGGTAACCTATCAAGAAACCTAGCTTACATACTCTTTACTTACACCAATCCATAGGACGAGGACACTGCGCCATAAACAAGAGAGCTCCGCAATGAAGGAAAAAATTCAAAAGCTTCATGAATCTCGCGATGGCTTTGAGAAATCATTCTGTGAGACTGCCAGCACTCTGAGATCACTTGACTCGAGCCATAAACTGACCTGAGAGGAACTTGAGAAGAAAAACGCCTGAGTTAACCGCTGCTGACAAAACCCGAGCGAACATTCAGAAGAACAACTTAGAGCTAGAGAAAATATTAACTTCGACAAGAGAGGCCCTCAAGGATTCGCAGCGACAACTCAAAGAACTGGACATCCACAAGCAAAATTATGATGCTGCCTAGAAGAATTGTGAGAAGCTAAAGGTTGCTTATGAAGGACAAAAGATGTCATTATGACTACGACAAAAACCGCATCAGCTGTCCTAGACATCTGCGCTCCGAGAATAGGAACCTCTTGACCATTGGCAGATCCGGTTACCATCAGTGGCCGAGGACATCAAGATTCATCTTCTGGGCGAGCTTATGTCAATCCTGAAACGGGCGCTAATAATGCTTAAGGTAATTAAGCCGAATACAAACTTATCCGACTTAACCAGAGAAGCCACCGTTGAGCAAAATGACTCTATGTTCGCTACATACGATGCAGAGGCCCAAAGTGTAGCTGAACAGCTTATTCTTAAACTTGAACTATAACTTAATACCCCTTTAAGTCGGGTACTTGTCGTGTTATGGTCTTTTTGTTGTTTTTCCAAGCTGACCAACTAAACTACCTGTTGTGCATAATGTTTCTGTTGGTCAGTTGATTCTCACACCCTTGTGTTTATCTGCATATGTGCTCCAAACTCTTGGTAATAATCTCAAATCTGTCATCATGCATTCTGTGCCGGAGAGTTCAGCACCCATTAGCCAACCATGTGCACCAAGGACTACTGAAGAAGTAAGAAGCACTGTGCGCCCGTGAATTGCTCATATCCACCAACCAACAATCACTTTTATTGGGCACTCCTTTTTCTGTGCCTAGACTGTTTACTGGTTCCACCTTATCCTGCAGTGACCTGTGAACCTTGGGCATGACTGTGTGCCCATGATCCTAAAAAAATGACCAAGAATCACTACTGCCTTGTGACTATCCGACGCTCCTTGAGCCTATAAAAGGCAAGGGTCGTGTGCTAAAAACAACACAACCAAAAGATATCTCCTCTTCCAGCTCTGAAACTCATAAGGAAAAATGGAGAAAGCCGATCTCCACCTAGCCATTGTTCTTCATTCGTGTTCTTGTCCTAGGATATGAGAATACCCTAAGCTTCCACCGCGTGAAATCCACACGTGGTGGATGCCAGGATAGGAGAAGACCCTAAGGTCTCTGCCTTATCCTGCTGCCTGGAGCAGGGCCACTTGTCATGTTGATGTGAAGGGTGGGAGCTGTGGCGGAATAGCTAATTTAATCTGAGCTAAGTACACCTGCCACCACATGGCCCGCAGTGCACTTAGACCGAATTAAACTCGATAGTCCGTCGAGCTACCCAAAAGGGGCACTCGATGTAACCATCACCCAGGGATGCTGACATCACACACGTTAAGCCCTTGAGAGAGCCACAACAATTACAACAATCCATCATTTCATACAAACATAGCTTGAATTAGTACAAAACCATTTCTCAAAATGATATACAATAATATCGAAATAGAGTTTCAAAAACACACTTGTAGCAGAATACATGTGATTATATAGATGCAAATGTGCAGCGGAAGTAAAACATCAAGGCATGACATCGGGCCCACCATTGTCATCCTCGACCACAAACTACCTTGTACCTAAAAAAATATCAACAACAAACGATGAGTACATGGGGTACTCATAGGACTTACCCGAGGGCGTTATCAGCCCGACACAATTGAGAGTATGCAAGGTTTTTTGTGAACTTGACTTCTAACCCGCGTAAGCTTACTAGGAGTGAGTCCTTACTTTCAAATTTCATTCATTATTAAACCATAAGTCTTATTTGATTCAACATTATTATCATCATGATCCATAATTCATATATCTCAATATTCTCAACACATATATCATCATAAGTAACTTGCAGAAATATAAACATACAAGTTCAATAATGTAATATTGAAAAGCATGATTAAATAAAAACATATTAAAGTTGGTTCTACGTTGCCCCTGTGCGATATCTGTCATTCTCACACATGGTGAGCATCAGCGATTCGAATCGATTTTAATTCCCGGGAATAACTATCATGCCAGGGGTATATGCTTACTAGCCTTCGCGTTCCCACATATAGCCCGGATCTTAACCTGTCTCATTCCAAGTTCAATTCACTCCCGCCTAGCCCCCGGGTTGTGCCCCCATGGTGAGCCTACCGGCATCTCGGTCTCCCCGCCATGAGTACAAAGCTCCCCCAGGCCACCTTCCTCTCAACCAGCGGGTAGGAACGTGTCTCTGTGCTTCGGACGAGCCTAGGAAAGAGTTTACCGGTCCCATATCCTGGATAAGCATTATGCCGATCAGCAGGCGAACAGCAGACGGGCCTTAAACGACTCGAGCGAAGCCAAATGATACAATAATACACACCACAAAAGTAAACTTATGCTCCGCCCAGTCTCATCATTCCATAACATCATATCATATAGCTTTGGAATTAAGAGTTTTTGAAAACCATTTTGAGTAGTGCCCTATCATCTTGCGAGTGAATATTTTCACTCGACTTCTACCGTCTAAGCATGGCTAAGCATAGACTTCAACCTATCCATACTACATAGGATATCAGGTATTTATGCATGTGGGATTTGAAACAACTCCTGAATGTAAATGCACAAACAAGTATAGGGTGGTGGGACTCTCTAGATAGGTGTAGATGCCTAAGGGGCCTACATTTGTTGTTGAAAACTTGAACAAACTAATATAAAGTTAGTTTGCCGGGTTGTGAGGCTTTGCCCTAGGCAACCCCTTGATCACTTGGACAACTCCTCCGTCCAAACACGACTGATGGGCTCTCTAGGTCGTGCTTGGGGCTTAGTTGGTCTTCTGGACCACCTGTTGCTTGAAGAAGCTCCACACATTGTGATGCCCCTGGCATCTAAAGTGCATTATACTGACCTCATTAACTTAATGACATCATTTCAAGAGCATTTTATATAGAGAGTATGCATTAGGTTAGGTCATTTGAAGTAATTAAACTCGGTTTGCTGAAAACTGTATTTGCATTTGCTGTTGTAACTTTAATACTATTGTGAATTTGATAAAACTTTACATACCAAACTCATATAAAATTTCATGAGAAATAACTTTGGTATTTTGTGTCATGACATGCATAAAGGTTTGAACATAATTTTGGGTCATTTTCTGTGAAATTGTGAAATCTGCCAAACTTGGAACTGATTAGTAAATTCAAAATTTTATGAAACAAAATTCAAAATCTTGCCATAACTTGAATACCAAAGTTGTAGTTCATGAGATTCTAAGCAACATTAGTATAGTTCACTTTGTATGAAAATGCCCATAAATAGGCTTAACAGAATTTTAAAGATTTAAGGAATAGTTGGTCAAACTAGAGCTCCAGTTTTGAATTCATTCAAACTCACAAAATTTGAATAGAACCTAGTACCAAGACTTTTGACAAAGTTGTAGAAATTGAAAATTAGAACAACTTTTGTATTTTGAATTTTTTCAAAATCGGCCTCCAGGATGTTCAAAAAACTGCGAGTTCCAAAGCCTGTACTGGTGGTCAAACCCAGTTTATCAATTTCGGAATTCTTTTCTTTTTCTTGTCTCGCTGACGGGTGGGCCCGTCCTCCCGACCTGACGACCGCGCGTAGAGCCCGGCTGCCACGCGACCGTCGGCATCTGGCCGCACGCCGCGGCGCCCCTACCCGCCTGCCCTCCTCCATTTCCCTCACTCGGTCTCCCCTTTGCTTGCTCCTCTCGTTCTCCCTCTGCTCCATTGCTGCACGCCATAGGTGAGCTCAAGCCAAGCTCCAGCATGGCGCCGAGCGGCCATCCCCTCACCACCCTAACACCATGCCACACTTCTCCATCCACCGCGCCACCAAATTCCCCTAGTCCCGGCCGCAAGAACCTCTCCACTGCCCCAAATTTTATCGCCGAAGTTTCCATGTCTGCGTGCATCGTCGCCGCGCCGTTCCGGCCACCTTCGGTCACTGCAGGTAAGGGGTAAGTGCTCCTCCGGCCTTCCTCTCTCTCCCCGTACACCCGCAGTAGGTCTCCGCGCCTCTCCCGGCCGGGTAGAGGGCACGCCGCCGGCCATCTCCTGTCCTGCTCAAGGCAGGAGACGAACAGGAAGAAGAAGACGCGATTTTTCGATTTAGCCCTCGTATTTTCATAGATCTATGTTCTATTCCGAGGCCCTTTACAAGCTAGCCGCTGTTGTCTATGGATATTTCCGTTTAGGTCCCTGACTCAGATGATATTCGGATTTTTAGCATTTCCTAAAATCTGAGAGCTTTCAAAATTCATACAAAATAGAATAAAAATGATAAAAATACAAACTCAATTGCGTTGTGCACCTAATAACTAGATCTACATAATGAGTATGATGGTTGAGTGGGAAAAGACAGTTTTGCCCCTAGATCTTGCATGCATGTTAAAACAAAACAAATGCAAAAAGTGATATAAATGGACTCCAAAAATCATGAAACTTGGTCAGTAGCTTTATAATGTTATTTAGGGTTTATGTGATTTTTGGTAACCCTAGAATATGCTGTCAATATACCATTTTACCCTCATGCATGTATTTTGTGCATTTTACAAGAGTGGAAATACTTGCTACATAAAAAGTGCTCCAAATATTCTCCTGAAATTTGTAGATGCTCTATGTTGCATATTTAGTCCATTTTTTAAAGTTTCAATGTTCTGCATGTAAGTTTTAGTTGCTGTTTGAAAAAGACAAATAATTGCATGTTAAAATGAATAATAGGAGAAAGTGACTTTATTGTGCGAAATAAATTCCGAGAAAAATCATGGTAACTAATAATTAAGTTTAGGTTCCGGAAAGTATTGCTATAAAATTAATTGCTACTGTTTCGAGTTACATGAGAAATATGTTAAAATGAATATATTGGAAAATAGATGTCGCATGTTTCAACTTATTAACATGTGGTGCATTGTTTTTCATAATTCCCTAGCATCATGAGCATCCGTTGAATCCATCTTGCACTTTATCATGCATATAGGATTGCTAACTATGGCAACCTCTCGAGCAGGAGTTTGGCTTCTCCATCAAGATGAAGACGGTGTGTCGCTGATTAAATCTGTCCATGATTCAAGGGGTTGCCTGGGGCAAAGCCCCACAACCCGGCAAACTAACATAGTTTAGTTTGCTGGTTTTGATAAGAATAAGCAAAGGTAGGCAGGACCATGAATTTCCCAGCTAATATTATCTTGATTGATGATTACGCATCCGCATTAGGAGTTGATTGAAACCAATTGCATTAGATTCCCTGGCCGCCTGGCCCTAGCACCTATAATAGAGTTCGTAGGATTCAGTATGCCTAGAAATGCAAGGTGCGAGTAGACACGAGTGAAATGGAGTCACTAGTCGTATAGGTGGTTTCAAAAGATCAAATTATTAAAGTGAATATATTATTTATGCTTGTGATTTAAACGGAGGCTGGGCAGAGATTTTATAAGTTATTTACCGTTTATGATGTTCTGCAATGGACTCCACCCAAGTCATTTAAGGCCCATCCATTGTTCGCCTGTTGGTCGGCATAACATTGCTGGAGTGCTTAACCGGATCATGGGACCGGTGAAAGTCTTACTTGAACCATCCGAAGAACAGAGACTTGATCCTACCATGGGGCCTAGGTGCGCTTCACTCATGGGAGGGCTGACCCGGGATGCCGTGGTATCGCTCTATGGGGGCTAAACCTAGGGAATGGCGGGTTGGAATCGAACATGGGATGGAACAAGTGGAGATGGGGGCTATATGTGGGAACGCGAAGGCTAGCAAGCATATACCCCTGGTATGATAGTTATTCTTGGGAATTACAAATCTATTCGAATCGCTGATGCCCACCAGGTGTGGGAATGCCAATGCCACTGACGTTCAAACGTAGTAACTATTTAAATATGTTATATTAAAATTCGTGGTTTCAAATTTCACTTGTTTGTACTTGTATGTTTACATTCCTGCAAGCTCTTATTATGATGATGATATAAGCTCATGATGAAATTGCTTACTTTATGTCATTATATTACTGTTTCAAATCAATGGCTAAGGATCCAGATACTAGTAAGCAAGCTTAGTGTCAGCCGTAAGCCCTTCCATTAAGCCCTACTGAGTAATTAGTACTCAGGGTTTGCCCCCACATTTTGAGTGCAGGTAATGATGACTTCTTGACAGTTGCTTGGAGGAGAGTAGTACCGGTGGGCTCGGTGCTGCTCGCCTTGCTCATCATTGTATGAAGACTACTTAAGTATTTTGTTTCTGCTGCGAGATGTTTTTGAAAAAAAAGATTCCGCTATTTGTTTTGAAATTGCCTTTTTTATGGCATTACGTTTGAACTTGTATTTTATTTCGAACTGGTTTGTAAACTAAGTCTACTTATGCTATATTCAATTGCCTAGGATGATGTAACTGTTGTGGCTCCATCGAGGGCTGGATGTGTGTGATGTCGGTTCCTCTAGGAAAAAGGTAATATCGAGAGCCGAATGACTCTTGACGGACGACCGGGTTTGATTTGGTCTAAATACACTGCAAGCCAGAGGTGGTAGGTGTACTTAGCCCGAATTAAATTGGCGGTTCTGCCACAGCTGGTATCAGAGCCGGCCATACACAGAGAACAGTCATATCATGCAGTTTTGATTTACAAATCTATTTTCAAAAACCCCTTTTCAAGTAATTGGAAAATGAGAGTACCGATATGCCCATATTAAGGATGTTAGTGTATTACCAGGTGACATCGCTAACATTCTGACCTAGATAGAACTCATATGCATATTCAGCGCTTTGGGAAGCAACATTTCGGCCATAGCCATCCCCAGTACTGGTGGAACGCTATTGGGATATGCGGACTGTTGCGAACCCTGCATTCATGCTGATAGGGCAGAACTCTTAAGGGGGTGGTCACGCCATTGGAGTGTTTCGTGACCACTTTTCCTTCGACCAAAATTTTAATTAGATCTTGTTGGCTACCACTTCTCTCCCTAGCAATTCCCCAGTACTGGAGGAACGTTGGGCGTGTTTGGGAGAAATGGCGCCACTACGTCGTCCACCAGACGTAGCTTAAAGAAATTCGTGGATGCCACTTTTAGGATTAGAGTGGTAATGTATGATGTCGTATGAGCATGCATTTTTCTGCAGGTACACTAACCACGCGCGAAACTAAGACTATGTAGAGACGACTAGTTGCATTAGTGAGTGCCGTGCATATGTGTCACCGAAATATCGGTAGTTATATATACTGAATATAGGATGTGGGATGTGAAAACGAATAGGACGAATCATGCATCATGACATTCATGCTTTTCTCATTCTATGTCTTAAGTTTGCTTTTCTATCAATTATGATCTCTAAAAGTCACAAAAAAAATCGAATAAGAATGAAAATATCACTGCCTCACGTTCTACTCACCAAATTTGAAGCTTTTTAAAGTATATGAAGTCACTCCTCCCCACGTAGTAATGGACAAGTACCAAGTAAGGATGAAAGAAGGTGACAGATAGTATGCTACCATACACGTGAGGAAGCGATCGCACTTAGCAGCACACCTTACACTATAAAACTCTATAAGTCTTGACCACTACAAATTTCATGACTGGATTAGTATCAACACTTTGGGTGTAACCTGATGGTTTCTTGTATTACATGCTTTCATGTATTTGGAGGCCATCTATGATGCCTAGATCTTTTATCAATGCATCTAGGTTCCACTTAAAGTGTTTGAGCTAAACCCTGTCTATGTTGAATATGGTTGCTAGTGGGCCCATAACCCACAGGTCCTAGGATCGAAACCTGGTTGTCCTAGGATCGAAATTCAGAGGTGATGGCTCCACATTGTAACAGCAGCTTGCTGTACAGTCATGTCATATGGCTGTCAAAAATTTCAAGAAATGGACTAACACTTTACCTGCAATCTATTATGATTTCGTTTCACATGCTTTCATGCAATTATACGATATCTATGATGCTATGACCTTTTTATCATCACATCGATTGCACTAGGGTTGTTAGACTAAACACCATTGGCCTCGTACTTGCAGATGGTCGCTCCACCTGAGACGTCTGCACAAGGGGCTGCTCACTGATGCACCACCTCCTTCTGAGTTGGCCACTCAGGTTGCTCAGCAAGCTCATCAACCTGTTGACTCAAGAGCAACAACGGCGTGATCCACGAGAGCTCAGCTACACTGACTTTGTGGCACTACAACCGCCGATCTTCACCACTGCTGTGGATCCATTGGATGCAGATGACTGGCTTCGAATCATTGAATCCAAGTTCAGTCTGCTGCCCCGCCTCACTGAGCAACAGAAGGCTTGCTTTGTGGCGCAGTGTCTACATGGTCCCTCTAGGGCCTGGTGTGCTTCTTTCCTAGCCATGCAACCCGATGGGCACCAGGTCACATGGGATGAGTTCCATGCGGCTTTCCTGAGCTCACTTTCTCCCGCCTAGCCTCATCGAGCTCAAGCGGCGAGAGTTCCATGCACTTCGTCAAGGGGATATGTTAGTACTCGAGTACGTCTAGGCCTTCATCCGCTTGTCCCAGTACTCCCCTGAAGATGTCGACACCGACCCACCTAGGGCTGCCTATCTATTGGATGGGTTCAATCCCACTCTACTGACTCACTTGGGGCGCCGCTATGATAGCTTTACCGAATTGGTGGATGTTGCCATCGACATGGAGCAATGTCTCCATGCGTCCCAGGAGGACCAGCGGAGGAAAAGACTTGCAAGCACACCTCCATCGAGTTCATCCCAACGGCAACGGGTTGTGCATCATGCACAACTGCAAACATGTTACATCATTGAACCCCAACGGCAGGAGCAATACAGTGAGGGACAACTACACCCTTCATCCTGTAGTGCACCTCCCCATCCACCTCCTGCAGTGCCACCCGCCAAATCAAAAGTCGGCTACCTCTGTTTCAAATGCGGAAAAGCTAGACATTTCAGTCGCAATTGTCGCACATATCAACATACTCATGGACCAGTGCCTACAGGAGGAGAGAAGGGATTAGCCCCAAAAATAGGCCTATTGCACTGCAGTCAGCTTGAGCAAGTTCATCAGGGTGAACCGGTTCTAGCAGGCACGTTCTTGGTCAATGATCATCCTACGGTTGTACTGTTTGATTCTGGAGCGTCTTTCACTTTTATCAGCAAGGCATATGCATTGAAGCATGGGTGTGAAATTGCCGAGTTGAAACAGAGATACCACATTACAGCTGCAGGAACATCAATAGTTACAAATCACATAGTGAGGGACTTGTGTTTGCAAGTAGGAAAGGAAAGTTTATTCGTCAGTCCTCTAGTACTCCCACAACTAGGGATTGATATTATTCTTGGGATGGAATGCCTAAAGCAACACAATGCAATGATAGATGTTGGGAGTAGAACTGTTCAGTTACGCTCAAACAGTGGGATAGACACGGTTATCCAGGTGCCACTTCATAAACATATGCCTCACACAGTCAATGTTGCAGAAACACAAGGGGAGGCACAAGCACCTTGCGAAGATCCCAGTAGTTTGTGACTATCTGGATGTGTTTCCGGAAGAGCTTCCCGGACTTCCACCGGATAGGGATGTTGAGTTCTCCATCGAGCTTTTACCTGGCACAGCACCTGTCTCTCGAAGGCCATATAGAATGGCACCCAATGAGTTGAAAGAATTGAAAGCGCAGCTACAAGAACAGCTCGATAAAGGCTTTATTCGCCCAAGCTCGTCACCATGGGGTTGCTCGGCCCTCTTTGTTGAGAAGAAGGACCATGGTGGTAAAAGATTATGTGTGGATTATCGGCCATTGAATGCTGTCACCATTAAGAACAAGTACCCATTGCCACACATTGATATCCTATTCGATCAACTTGGGGGTGCCTCAGTTTTCTCCAAGATTGATCTTAGGTCTGGGTACCATCAAATTAAAATCCAAGAGGAAGACATACCAAAGACCGCTTTCTCAACGCGGTATGGGCTTTATGAGTATCTTGTCATGTCTTTCGGGTTGACAAATGCACCTGCTTTCTTCATGTACATGATGAACTCGGTATTCATGAATGAGCTTGACAAATTCGTGATAGTATTCATTGATGACATCTTGGCTTATTCCAAGAATGAGAAGGAGCACGAAGAACACTTGCCAATAGTGTTGTCTCGCCTTAGAGAACATAAACTCTATGCCAAATTCAGCAAGTGTGCTTTTTGGCTAAAGGAAGTGGCGTTCCTAGGCCATATCTTGTCTACAAAGGGTGTCGCTGTTGATCCTAGCAAGGTGGAAGATGTGCTGTATTGGAAGCAGCCACAGACTGTGACAGAGATATGGAGTTTTCTTGGTTTAGCGGGTTACTACCGCCGCTTCATCAAGGGCTTCTCCAAAATTGCCAAGCCAATGACAGCATTGACCCAGAAAAATGCAAAGTTTGTGTGGAGCCCAAAATGCGAAGAGGCATTTCAAACATTGAAGAAACTCCTAACTTTAGCACCCATTCTTGCTCAACCGGACATCACCAAGCCTTTTGATGTGTATTGTGATGCCTCCGGTAGTGGCATCGGTTGTGTTCTAATGCAAGAAGGAAGAGTGATTGCCTATGCATCTTGCCAACTGAGGAAACATGAGGTGAATTATCCAACTCATGATCTTGAGTTACTTGCAGTTGTTCATGCACTGAAGAAATGGAGACACTACTTGTTGGGCAACACTTGCCACATATACACTGATCACAAGAGCCTGAAATACATTTTCACCCAACCAGAAATAAATATGAGGCAACGTCGTTGGTTAGAGTTGATCAAGGACTATGATTTGGAAGTTCACTATCATCCTGGGAAAGCTAATGTGGTAGCAGATGCATTAAGCCGTAAAGCTCAATGCAACTTCATTGAGGCTTGTCCAACAGTGAGAGTGCTATGTTGTGAAATTGGAGATATTGAAACACCAATAGAGCAGCATGCTGAACTTTACAATCTCATCATTGAACCAACAATAAAAGAACAGATCATAGAGGCACAAAAGAAAGATAAGGGTATGGCGCACATTAGAGATGGGATCAATGAGGAGAAGAAGGCTTGTTTCAGGCTTGACGAAGAATGAGTTATATGGTTCAAGGATCGCTTAGTGGTACCAAAAGACTTGGAACTAAGGAAGAAAATCCTAGATGAAGCTCACACCTCCATGTTTACTATGCACCCAGGAAGCAATAAAATGTACCAAGATCTAAAACAGAAGTTTTGGTGGACTTGCATGAAACGAGAGATTGCCAAATATGTGTCCGAGTGCGACATATGTCAAAGAGTGAAAGCTGACAACTTAAAGCCTGCTGGTATGCTTCAACCATTGCAAGTCCCAACTTGAAAGTGGGAAGATGTGCACATGGATTTTATTGTGGGTTTGCCTCGCACACAGAAGGGATATGATTCCATATGGGTGATTATCGACCGACTCACAAAATCAGCTCATTTCCTTCCCATAAAAACAATTTACCATGCCAAGACCTATGCCGAGATTTATATAGCTAGGATTGTCTCATTGCATGGTGTTCCTTAAACCATCACTTCAGATCGAGGCTCGCTATTTGTGTCTCGCTATTGGGAGCACTTGCAATCTGCTCTTGGGACCACTTTGATTCGGAGTTCAGCATATCATCCACAAACCAATGGACAAGTAGAGAGAGTAAATCAGATCCTAGAAGATATGTTGAGGGCAAGTGCTTTGACTTACTCCACCAAATGGGATGAGTGTCTACCCTTAGCAGAATTTGCTTACAATAACAGCTACCAGAAAAGCTTAGAAATGGCTCCTTTCGAAGCTTTATATGGTAGAAGGTGCAGGACACCACTCAATTGGTCTGAACTCGGTGAACGTGTGACATTCGGTCCTGATTTGGTAACACAAGCTGAAGAGCAAGTAAAATTCATAAACAGTAATCTAAAATGGGCACAGTCTAGACAGAAGAGTTACTCTGATAAGAGGAGGAGACCACTAGTTTTTGAGAAGGGCAATCATGTGTATCTCTAGGTGTCACCTATGAAAGGGGTACATCGGTTTGGAGTTAAAGGAAAGTTAGCACCACGCTATGTTGGGCCATTCAAAATATTAGAAAGATGGGCCAGTGGCTTACCGGTTAGAGTTACCACCACACTTTGCCGCAGTACATGATGTCTTTCATGTTTCACAACTCAAGAAATGCCTTCGAGTGCCAGAGAAAGTGATGGACACATCTTAGATTCAGATTGAATCTGACCTCACATACCCAGAATACCCCATCAAGATATTAGACCAAAAGCAAAGAGCAACACGCTGACGGCCAATCAACATTTACAAGGTTCAATGGAGCAATCACTCCAAAGAGGAGGCTACTTGGGAACAAGAAGACTATTTACGTGCTAAGTATCCTGACTTCCTCCCATCTAATTGAAATGGGTATGTTACAGCAGCTCTAGTTTCAAAAGTTAACTCGAATTCATAAACAATGCAATTTTCCTCTCTTTTAACTTAACTACCCACGTCACATCAAAATCTCAGGGCGAGATTTATTTAAGGGGGGTGGGCTGTGATGCCCCTGGCATCTAAAGTGCATTATACTGACCTCATTAACTTAATGACATCATTTCAAGAGCATTTTATATTGAGAGTATGCATTAGGTTAGGTCATTTGAAGTAATTAAACTCGGTTTGCTGAAAACTGTATTTGCATTTGCTATTGTAACTTTAATACTATTGTGAATTTGATAAAACTTTACATACCAAACTCGTAGAAAATTTCATGAGAAATAACTTTGGTATTTTGTGTCATGACATGTATAAAGGTTTGAACATAATTTTGGGTCATTTTTTGTGAAATTGTGAAATCTGCCAAACTTAGACCTGATTAGTAAATTCAAAATTTTGTGAAACAAAATCAAAATCTTGCCATAACTTGAATACCAAAGTTGTAGTTCATGAGATTCTAAGCAACATTGGTATAGTTCACTTTGTATGAAAATGCCCATAAATAGGCTTAACAGAATTTTAAAGATTTAAGGAATAGTTGGTCAAACTATAGCTCCAGTTTTGAATTCGTTCAAACTCATAAAATTTGAATAGAACCTAGAAACAAGACTTTTGACAAAGTTATAGAAATTGAAAATTAGAACAACTTTTGTATTTTGAATTTTTTCAAAATCGGCCTCCAGGATGTTCAAAAAACTGCGAGTTCCAAAGCCTGTACCGGTGATCAAACCCAGTTTATCAATTTCGGAATTCTTTTCTTTTTCTTGTCTCGCTGATGGGTGGGCCCGTCCTCCCGACCGGATGACCACGCGCAGAGCCCGGCTGCCACGCAGCCGCCGGTGTCTGGCCGCACGCTGTGGTGCCCCTGCCTGCCTGCCTGTGACCCCGGCCAAAAGGCGAGGCCGAGCGCGGCCTCCTCCTCCATTTCCCTCTGACTCGGCCTCCCGTCTGCTTGCTCCTCTCGTTCTCCCTCTGCTCCATTGCTGCACGCCATAGGTGAGCTCAAGCCAAGCTCCAGCGCGGCGCCGACCGGCCATCCCCGCACCTCCCTAACACCATGCCACACTTCTCCATCCACCGCGCCACCAAATTCCCCTAGTCCCGGCCGCAGGAACCTTTCCACTGCCCCAAATTTTGTCGCCGAAGTTTCCATGTCCGCGCGCTTCGTCGCCGCGCTGTTCCGGCCACCTTCGGTCACTGCAGGTAAGGGGTAAGTGCTCCTCCGGCCTTCCTCTCTCTCCCCGTACACCCACAGTAGGTCTCCGCCCCTCTCCCGGCCGGGTACAAGACACGCCGCCGGCCATCTCCTGTCCTGCTCGAGGCAGGAGACGAATGGGAAGAAGAAGACGCGATTTTTCGATTTAGCCCTCGTCTTTTCATAGATCTATGTTCTATTACGAGGCCCTGTACATTGAGTCTTGAAAAACTTGCAAGCTAGCCCCTGTTGTCTATGGATATTTCCGTTTAGGTCCTTGACTCAGATGATTTTTGGATTTTTAGCATTTCCTAAAATCTGAGAGCTTTGAAAATTCATACAAAATAGAATAAAAATGATAAAAGTACAAACTCAATTGCGTTGTGCTCCTAATTACTAGATCTACATAATGAGTATGATGGTTGAGTGGGAAAAGACAGTTTTGCCCCTAGATCTTGCATGCAAGTTAAAACAAAAAAAATGCCAAAAGTGATATAAATGGACTCCAAAAATCATGAAACTTGGTCAGTAGCTTTATAATGTTATTTAGGGTTTATGTGATTTTTGGCAACCCTAGAATATGCTGTCAGTTTACCATTTTACCCCCATGCATGTATTTTGTGCATTTTACAAGAGTGGAAATACTTGCTACATAAAAATTGCTCCAAATATTCTCCTGAAATTTGTAGATGCTCTATGTTGCATATTTAGTCCATTTTTTAAAGTTTCAAGTTCTGCATGTAAGTTTTAGTTGCTGTTTTGAAAAAGACAAATAATTGCATGTTAAAATGAATAATAGGAGAAAGTGACTTTATTGTGCGAAATAAATTCCGAGAAAAATCATGGTAATTAATAATTAAGTTTAGGTTCCGGAAAGTATTGCTATGAAATTAATTGCTACTGTTTTGAGTTACATGAGAAATATGTTAAAATGAATATATTGGAAAATAGATATCGCATGTTTCAACTTATTAACATGTGGTGCATTGTTTTTCATAATTCCCTAGCATCATGAGCATCCGTTGCATCCATCTTGCGCTTGATCATGCATATAGGATTGCTAACTACGGCAACCTCTCGAGCAGGAGTTTGGCTTCTCCATCAAGATGAAGACGGTGTGTCACTGATTAAATCTGTCCGTGATTCAAGGAGTTGCCTGGGGCAAAGCCCCACAACCCGGCAAACTAACATAGTTTAGTTTGCTGGTTTTGATAAAAATAAGCAAAGGTAGGCAGGACCATGAATTTTCCAGCTAATATTATCTTGATTGATGATTACGCATCCGCATTAGGAGTTGATTGAAACCAATTGCATTAGATTCCCTGGCCGCCTGGCCCTAGCACCTATAATAGAGTTTGTAGGATGAGTATGCCTAGAAATGCAAGGTGCGAGTAGACACGAGTGAAATGGAGTCACTCGTCGTATAGGTGGTTTCAAAAGATCAAATTATTAAAGTGGATATATTATTTGTGCTTGTGATTTAAATGGAGGCCGAAGCGGAGATTTTATAAGTTATTTACCGTTTATGATGTTCTGCAATGGACTCCACCCGAGTCGTTTAAGGCCCGTCCATTGTTCGCCTATTGGTCGGCATAACATTGCTAGAGTGCTTAACCGGATCATGGGACCGGTAAAAGTCTTGCTTGAACCATCCGAAGAACAGAGACTTGGTCCTACCATGGGGCCTAGGGGCGCTTGACTCATGGGAGGGCTAACCCGGGATGCCATGGTATCGCTCCATGGGGGCTAAACTTGGGGAATAGCGGGTTGGAATCGAACTTGGGATGGAACAAGTGGAGATGGGGGCTATATGTGGGAACGCGAAGGCTAGTAAGCATATACCCCTAGCATGATAGTTATTCCCGGGAATTACAAATCGATTCAAATCGCTGATGCCCACCAGGTGTGGGAATGCCAATACCACTGACGTTCAAATGTAGTAACTATTTAAATATGTTATATTATAATTCATGGTTTCAAATTTCACCTGTTTGTACTTGTATGTTTACATTGCTGCAAGTTCACATGATGAAATTGCTTACTTTATGTCATTATATTACTGTTTAAAATCAATGGCTAAGGATCCAGATACTAGTAAGCAAGCTTAGCGTCAGCCGTAAGCCCTTCCATTAAGCCCTACTGAGTAATTAGTACTCAGGGTTTGCCCCCACATTTTGAGTGCAGGTACTGATAACTTCTGGACAGTTGCTTGGAGGAGAGTAGTACCGGTGGGCTCGGTGCTGCTCGCCTTGCTCATCATTGTATGAAGACTACTTAAGTATTTTGTTTCCGTTGCGAGATGTTTTTGAAAAAACGCTTCCGCTATTTGTTTTGAACTTGCCTTTTTTATGGCATTACGTTTGAACTTGTATTTTATTTCGAACTGGTTTGTAAACTAAGTCAACTTATGCTATATTCAATTGCCTGGGATGATGTAACTGTTGTGGCTCCATCGAGGGCTGGATGTGTGTGATGTCGGTTCCTCTGGGAAAAAGGTAATATCGAGAGACGAATGACTCTTGACGGACGACCGGGTTTGATTTGGTCTAAATACACTGCAAGCCAAAGGTGGCAGGTGTACTTAGCCCAGATTAAATCGGCGGTTCCGCCACACACATTTGTTTACGGATCACATATCTGCAATAAGCGTCACTATATGAATGCCATGCATGATGCAGTGGATGAGATGCATGAATACCAAGCACACATTTGACAATCAATTCATGGATAGGTAGAAAGGTGATTGATAAACTACTTAAACAAGAGTACTTTTGTGGAGAGGGAGCAAGCATACACTCATACAATCATATGTTCACAAAGCAACACATGGATCTAGCATACGATCAAATATCAATTTAAATTGTCCTTTATCATACCACATACAAGCAAAGCATCGGACAAGCATATATTTACATACGTAATGGGCTACTAGCTCATTCGAACATTACACCTAGCACTAGCAACAATAGTACTTTTATGGGCCTAGAAAAAGCATGCTTGTTGCTGTGAACCGATAAAACATGCAATAGTTATTTAGTTACTAAGATTACTAAGATAGGTGTGGTGG
Source organism: Paspalum vaginatum (assembly GCA_030272315.1). Classification (NCBI taxonomy): domain Eukaryota; kingdom Viridiplantae; phylum Streptophyta; class Magnoliopsida; order Poales; family Poaceae; genus Paspalum; species Paspalum vaginatum. Next base: position 28,044,386 of record CM059018.1, on the reverse strand, counting down.
TGTTTATTTCTATATAGCAAGTCACATATATCATGTAGGGTACATGAGGGGAACACATGATGGATTGCAAATTCCAAGACACTCTTATTAGACCAAATGTAAACAATCATTGAGCAAGCATATAAGTGAGTGAGTCATGCATAACTTGTCTTATGTTGAGCTATTTTTCTCTATATTCAACAATATACAATGTTTTTATGATTAAGGATCCGCAAATATAGGCATATGAAAATGGAACTTGCACATGTGTGAGGCTCATCTATTCATAGGTTCGTACACATCAAGTATATTAGATAGGAGAAATCACAAACTAACAGCATCCATGCTTATTAACATCCCTTGTTTATTTTCTCCATTTTTAAGCCTGTTAAAATGACTATTAATGCACCCCTCAAGTAATAGCAATCAAAATTCATGAAACATTCACACAAGCACACTTACACAGTAACATAGCTTTAAGGATTTTAGTGGAATTTTTGTAACATATTAAATAGCACTTTTCTATTTTATTCATTAAACCAACATAGCATTTGTCATTTTCAAATCACATAGCAAACAGCAAGCAAAACACATGGAACTTTATTTCTAGACTTTACTAGACCAAATGAGTACAATATAATTTGTATAGATTTTTCTGTACAAGTTTTATGTATCATGCATTTCCATATTCATAAAATTCTCTAAATAACATGAGTAGGGGTAGATCTATCATTTGAAAGACAGAGCTAGGGATAATAAAAATACATATGAAAATACATAACATAAGTAGACCATAACCTAGGTTTCACAATTTTTGAAGTTCATTTGGCCCATTTTTGCTAATTATCTACTAAAACCAAACATGCACGAAAGCAGGGGCAAAACAGTCATTTCCAAGAACAAGGCCTAGCCCACTGTATAGATCTACTCATAAGATCCAACAAAAACAAGTTTCATATTTTTCTGATTTTTCTACTAATTTCTAGAGCATTTCAATGTTCATATGCCAAAATCGGAAGTTAGTCAAAGATAACCCTGTAATTGGACTACTTCTCAATTAAACTTAGATAACAGGGGGTAGCTCATAAATTTCTCTCGACTCAGTGCATAGTACTTGTAGTAACCGAAAAATACAGGGTTAGATCAACAAAATGCATGGCCTCGGATCTATGTGCATATCATAACAAATTCCAGGGGGTTATGCACAGTTTATGCAAGACTCACTAAACAGTAAATTGATAAGCAGTAAATGCAGGGGCCTTTTCACAAAATTGGCCCCGGTGCGAGCCTGGTGTGGCCGCGTGACTTCAACGGCGTGGCCCCGCGCGTAGGGGCGGCACGCGACCTTGGAACCGGTCAGGGAAGATGTTCCCGCCCACAGGGACGCAATTCCCCTTGGTTTCGTCGCATGGGGTGGTGTCGGTGAGGCAGAGTGCGACGGTGAACCGTGGGCGGAACGACGCACAAAGCTTGGTGACGGCGTGTCTGATCCTGCCGTGGGAAGGGGCAACAGTGCAGAGAGGGGGCGCATGGGGTGCGCATGGTCAGGGCGAACCCGGCTCACATGGCCTGGAGGAGTGAGAGGTGGGTCTCCGCAAGAGGGGTGGCCGGCGAAGATGGCGCACGGTGCTCCATGGCGGCAGGGTGGTCAGAGGTGATTCCAAGGCCTCGGATCTTGGCGAAAAGGACGCGTAGGTGGAGGCGATGTGGCCCGAGGAGCTAGCGCCGCGAGCTTGAGCCACATCATCCATGGCAGGCATGCCCATTTGCATGGAGAACGAGCGCAGGGAAAGGGAGAATGAGCAAGTGGGAGCCAGGAGAGAGTGAGGGGGGGGCGTTCGCCTTCCTTAGGGCCGAAGGGAGAGCGGGGCGAGGACCGGGGTAGCAGAGCCAGAGCCTGGTCGGCGCGTGGCCATGGTGCCCATGGCACTCTTGGCAAGGAGTTCATGCCGCGTGAGCATGCAGGAGAGGGAGAGGATGGAGATGGAAAGGGGCGAATGGAGTCCGTAGATTCGGTTTCAACGATATGTAGGGCCAACTGGAGAGGTGCTGGCATGGTCTATGGAACCGAGTCCACGGAAGAAGAAAGTGGTTTTCCAAAACCGAGATGGATGGCGGTTTGCGGTGTGGTGGGATTCGAGGGCTGACAGGTGGGGCCCGTGTGTCATGGACACAAGGGAAGAAGGGAAATTGCGAAAATGGAAAAAGAAGGTTTGACTACCAGAGCACTCTTTCGAAATTCACAGATTTGAACATGAAGATCGCCGATCTGGGTTAAACTCAAAATACAAGAGCTGTCCCAAATTTTATACTATACAACTAATCTATAAACTTTGATTCCATGTTCTATTGAAATATTGAGAGAAAAAGTAAATTCAAAGGACTGACCTCTGTTTGACCGACTGAACCTACTAGTTTTGAAATTCTAAAACTCCATGTTATGTTCCCTTTCATGCAAGGAGTTGTATACCAAACTTGTTTAGATTTTTATGGTCTACAATTTTTACATATAAAGTTTTATATGATAAGCACTTTTGTTTCACAAAAATTTGAATTTACCATACAAATCAAGTTTTGGAAGACTTCACATGTCGATAGAAATTGACCAATAACCCTGTTCAAACCTTTATGCATGTCACAACACACAAAACCAAAGTTGTTCAAATTCTACATGTTTGGTATAGAGAGTTTAGTCTAAATCACACTGTATTTTGAACTACAAGCACATATACATTCAAAGGTTTGGTCAAACTGCAGCTTTACTTTAGTGCAGTCTTCTCTTGTTTCAAACGTTTGGTTGACCAAATGAGATCCAATCACTTCAAGATCAGATGCATTTGAAAGGTGATAAGTTTAATTTCATTTCATAGTTAGGTGGATTTTGAAGTTGTTTGGTAAAATCAAAAGTGATTTCAGATTCAAATTTGGGAAAAAGCAAAAAGTGCAGGTTAAGGAATTATTCGAAGTGTGGATGGTTTTGGCTTGGCCTTTTCGAACCTCTCACCATGTGAGTTTGTAACACCCTGAATTTTTACTTTCAGCAGTTTAAATAAAATTAATATGCTTTATTTAATTTTCTAAGGATTATGCCTAGCCTTGCATGTCATGATTTATTTTATTTGGGCAAGTGATTAAAATATATCATAGGCCAACCTTGTTGATGCATTCATTCTGACATGCATATTTTTATTTGTGTGTGAAAAACTGATCTAAATGCGTGTAGTTATCGTCGAGTTGTTTCTAGGAATTTCCGGATTTATCTGGAGGCTTTTCCCATTTTCCCTAAACAAATTCCTTTTATTCGAAACTCTTCTAATCCTTTTCTTGAGCCATAAATATTTTATTTGAGTCCATTGGGGACCAAACCATATCTAGGATTTTTTCTAGAATTTTTGGAGCCATCGGAGTATTTTTCGGGAGACGAATAACGATTCTAGATTTTTTGGAATTATTTTATTCCCTGAAATTGAATATTCCGAAAATAGGTCGAATTTAGCTCGGCCCAAACCGGTGCATATATATATTCATCGGAATCCTCTCGTCGCGCTATTTTTCAAACCGGTCTCCGTTTTTCAATCTCGCAACCCTAACTCCCTAGATCTAAGGAAGAAGTTCGGAAGGTGCTCCAACTTCGGCGAACGTTCGGCGAGGATTTTCTCCGCGTACGGGCGTCTCCGGCGAAATCTGAAGGCATCATCGTGTTCCTCTCGACGAGATCTTCGTCGGCATAGCCTCAGTTTTGCTAGGACATCAAGGTGTTCCGTAGATCTAAGTTTTATTTTGTGTCCGGTGAGCAGTTTTTCTTCTCTCTGTTTCTTCTTCGGTGCCGACCGTTCCGGTCTCGGTCCACGTGCACACCGCGGCAGCAAACCCAGGCCCTACCTACCCTCTGCAGTGCCCCTAGGTGCCCATCCCGCCGGCTGCGTCCCAGAGTGCGGAAGCGCACTCCCGCTCGCCCCGCTTGGGCCCCACGTACCGACGAGAGCGGGACGCCCAGCGTCCCACTGCCTTTCCCCTGCCATGTGTCATGCCTCCATTGGCTCGCGCCGGCGCTTCCACGTTCCACCGCCCCACATAGGATCCACTGCCCGCCACACCGAATCCAGCTGATCTTCTGCGACCGCATTTCCATGGCCATCTGCGTGCCACCCTATCCATCCAACCAGATGGTGCCAGGTAGCAGTTGCCTGCCGACTTTTTGCAATGCAGCCCACGTGCTCTTTGAGATTTAACCCACAGACCCTCCACTAGTGAGCAGGCCCCTGTATTAACATTTTAAACCCCAGATTTTGAAAAGTATTTACAAGTAAGCCCCTACAACCTTCAAAACCTCATATCTCCTTCGTTTTAAATCCGTTTTCGGTGATTTTCGCGCTCACGTGTTCGTACGGCGCGTAGAATAATTTTATAATTGTTTTACACCCTGTTTTTATGTAATGGTGTACTATTTCTTATCTTTTACGTTGTTCGCTTGCAAGTGTGATTATGTAGATGCTTGTATGGCGCTATGATCGTGCGTAGACGTTGATCCGCCTGTTTAGTTTGAAGAACCGCCTACAGAAGCCTCTGAGCAGCAGCAGGGAGATTTTCAAAAAGGCAAGTATAACATAAACAACACCCAATAACTCTTTTTAATCACTGCATGTGCATTTAATTTTGTATGACTATAAGGATATTACCTTAGCTACTTTTATCCCGATATTCACCCTCGGGAATGCATTTGGTTATGTTGTGCTAGGTGCAAGCGCGAACTCGTGTCCTTTTGGTTTATTAATTTTGATTAATGGTTCTATGCAATTAATTGTTGGGCTTGACCATGAAGCGGTTCATGTCCATTTTAACAATTTGCTTTTTAGCAACATGGTTTAGGGATGCCTGAGCAATGTGCTCGTGTGCTTTTGCAGCTTCTCTCCTTAAGGACCGGTTCACAAAGCGACCACCTGGGACAACAATGTTACCATAAGGCCAGAATGGGACGGACTTAGCTGATTAATTAGATTGTGTTAGTTTGTTGTAACTTATCTGTGGGGCAAGAGGGGAGGTTAGCTTCTGTGGTTGCTGCTCTGCCTTAGGTTGAGTGTGCTTTACGTAATGTTTGTGCTTCTCCCTTTGTGAGGCGGACACCACCGTTGTGACCCTGAATCCTTAGCGGTTACATCTTACTAAAATGATCTCTGTAAAGGCTTCGTAGTGTGCTTGCTAGTCATCTCACCTAAGGTGTGTGATGAACCCCTAGCGTAGCGCATGACTTGTGGGTAAAGATGTACAACCTCTCAAGAGTGTAAAACTGACATGTCAGCCGTGCTAACGGTTATGAGCGGCCCAGACCCTTCCCAGTAATTAGCGGTGTTCAAAGGTTTTGGGTATGGTGATGGTTATATCAACTAAATGTTATTTACTTCTTTATGCAATATCTTTGGGTTAATTGTTCTTTAATCAATAATAGTAAACAGGCTTTAATTAAAGATGTTCAATTTAAAAGCTCATGCAGTCTGTCAGCTAAACCTAGAGCCTCATGGTTTATGTTATATTTGTTGAGTACGAGTTGCTGTACTCACGCTTGCTTCTTTATATTTATTCCTTGTTGGGGGAAAAAATCCAACCGCTGCTCAGTTGATGGAGATGCTGAAGATTATGTGCAAGACTACGACGAGTATTAGGCACTTCATTCACCGGTCGACGTCCCTGTGGCGCCCTAGTTATATTTTGTTTTACGCTTCTGCAATGCTACGGTACACTCTGAGTTAATGACTTGTGTCACTATGTAATAACGAGATGTTTAAATGTTATATACACTTTTACCTTTGACATGTGTCTATGGTACCTATGTAATTTGTCATGTATATGCGAGACTTGATCCTGGCGCATATATATTTTGCACAGTTTTGTTCGTTGGAAACCGGGCGTGACAAATTTTGGTACCAGAGCCGTGTTGACTGTAGGATGAGAGCCTAGTTAGAACTGGTCGTGTTTAAGGATTTCACTTCCCTTGTCTTGCCTGCTGATTTAATAAAATCTTTTACTTATTTTAAATTTTATCTATATGTTCAACTTATGTTAAAAGTTTATATTTATTCCTTTGTTTCATAGAACTGTTCTTATCTATTCTATAGTTTCAGTCAAGATGCTAGGGAATGAACCAGCCTCCAGTGTCTGAGGAAGAAGACCCGAAGGAGATCCTCTTCTATCTCGGCCCTGATGACAATGAACCCGCCCCAGCCCCAGCACATGTTCCTGCACCTGTACCAGTTTCTGCTATTCCGCCGGCATTGCGTGAGAAGTACCATACCCACAATGGTGCCGGCCTAAGATTTCCAGAACTACTATGCTGGAGCCTTCTCAACTTCGGCTACGTCAACTCTACCATCACCTACAAAGCTTATCAGCATGCATCCCCGGCCTACAATGAGATGTGGAGCGCCACCGTGACTATTGTGATGACTGGCCCCGACCATGAAGAGGTGATGCGCAGCCATCGCAGCGTGGTCCTCCAAAGTACTATGAAGGATGCCATTGAAGATGCCGCACACCGAGCCTTGGGAGTACTCTGCCATGATAGCCTTGCTTCTACCAGCCAGTCACAGTACCAATACCTCCCTCACCGCTCTCCTGGAGAAGCAACACACCTGATGGCGTCAGTTGAGGAAAAGTCGAACCTACCGCTGAAAGGACTAATTCAGTACGTGGAAGCCCTCTGCGATCTCCACAACAGGACGATGAAGGAGCTCAGATGCCGGAACAAGGAAGTAATAGAACTTCGTGCTCGACTACCCGATGAAGGTCCAGCGTGGACTCAGGCTCGCAAGAAGACCCCCCGCAAGAGGACCATAGCCCCAGAAGAGGGATCTGCCAGGCTCCTTAGCCGTAGGAATTAGGCTACCTTTTTTTAGGATGATCATCGTTAATGTGTCTTGTCGCATTGTTTGAGTTAATGCTTGGTGTGTGTGAATGCTTGTTATTATGAATTATGTTTGATTTGGTTCTTTGCTTAATTGCTAGTCTAGCTGTGGCGTTGTCTACAGTATAAACAACTATGAAGACCAATATAAATTAATTAATAAAGTTAGATAGTTGGGATATATGCAGCCATCTACTCTTTTGTTCCCTCTACTTTATCTGTCAGCTTTATCTGTCAGCTCTGTTTACCATCTTGGGTATGCAACAACTATTGACTCATGCTGTCTCAACTTCTGCAAACATGGTTAACACCAAGAACCCAGGCAATAGGCCGGAGGACAACAATCAGCCTAATGGTGCTCAGTTGCCCAACCCTCCGCAGTTGACTGCAGAACAATTCTACAACCTACAGATGCAGATGATGGCTACTCTCAACAATACTGCTCAAGCTTTGCAGCACGTCCATGCCAACGAACCGCAGTAGCAAAGGGAGAGACATGGGGACTTTCTGAAGGGACACCCGCCTACTTTCTCTCATTCTGCTGATCCACTTTAGGCAGATGATTGGCTCTGTGTAGTGGAGTGGCAGCTGGACATCGCTCAGTGCAATGATCAAGAGAGGGTCTTGTATGCTGCAGGACAGCTTCGTGGTGTTGCCCTGGATTGGTGGGAGTCTTATAGGCAGTAGGACAGAGAACGTCTCACCTTTGCTCAGTTCCGTGAGAGGTTCAGGAGTCACCATGTGCCTGCGGGCATAATGAAGATGAAGAAGAAGAAGTTCCTCTCTCTCAAATAGGGGAACATGACAGTGACAGAGTACCGTGATAAGTTCCTACAGCTTGCCCGCTATGCTCCTACAGAAGTTGCAGAGGACAGTGATAAGCAAGAGCACTTCCTGGAGGGCCTTAATGACACACTCCAGTTACAGCTGATGAACAACAACTTCAATCACCTGGTAGATCATGCTCTACTCACCGAGCAGAAGCGTAAGGAGATTGATGACAGGAAGAGGAAGCTCAACCCTACTCCCTCCAATAGCAACACTCATCCCCGCTACCCATAACAGCATCAGTATCCTCAGCAACAGGGTTACCAGCAGCGTCAGCAATAGCAGACAGGTCAAGGCTAGAGATATCAGAATCAGAATCAACGCTCTAACTACCCAACTATACGACAGGGGCCATCAAATCCTCCTACCCTGAATCAGGCAACTGTTCCAATGGTTCACAACTGCTTCAAGTGTGGCGAGAATGGGCACTACGCCAACAACTACCCCCAGAAGCCACAACCCAACCAGCAGGGCGCCAAGCAGAACCTTCCACAGTAGCAGCAGGGGCGCTCCATTGGGAACCCACAGAACAAGGTGCCATGGCAACGCAAGGTAAACCACGTGACGGCAGAGACTGCAGCAGAAGCTCCCAATGTTGTTCTCGATACGTTCACAGTCAATTCCAATTCTGCTATTGTGCTTTTTGATACTAGTGCTACGCATTCTTTCATTACAAGATCATATGCTGAACAACACAACATGCCTGTAAGTCCTATGAAAAGACCCATGGTAATTGCATCACTGGGCGGGAAGATAACCGCCAGTTCTATTTGTTCCAGAGTTGGTATAAAAATAAGGGGGGTAGAATTCAGTACCATGTTGATAGTTATAGACTCTATGAGTATTGATATTATCTTGGGTATGGAGACCCTTACCAACTGGGGAGTCAGGATTGATTGTGCTAGCCGAACAGTTCATTTGACTGCATCAGATGGTCAGAAAGTAGAAATTAGTGCATCAAGTCCTTCTGGGTATTTACATCACATGGAAGCTAGCCCTACAGATGGTATTCGGGTAGTATGTGATTATCCAAATGTTTTTCCAGAGGAGTTGCCGGGTATGCCACCTGACCTGGATATTGAGTTTTTAATAGAGCTTTTACCTGGTACTGCACCCATAGCAATGAGGCAATATAGGATGCCACCTATAGAACAAGATGAGGTTAAAAAGAATATAGATGAGTTGCTAGCTAAAGGATTTATTCGTCCTAGTTCCTCTCCTTGGGCTTTTCCAGTCTTACTTGTTGAGAAGAAGGACACGAAGGCCAAGCGAATGTGTGTGGATTATCGAGCTTTGAACAAAGTCACCGTCAAGAACAAGTACCCACTTCCCCGCATTGATGACTTGTTTGACCAGCTTCAAGGTGCTTGTGTTTTCTCTAAAATTGATTTGAGATCTGGTTATCATCAGTTAAAAATTCATCGCTCGGATATTCCCAAGACTGCCTTCACCACTAAATACGGCTTGTATGAGTATACAGTAATGTCTTTTGGTCTAACCAACGCTCCTGCCTACTTTATGCATTTGATGAACAAGGTGTTTATGGATTATATGGACAAGTTCGTTGTGGTTTTTATTGATGACATCCTGATTTATTCCAAGACCGAGGCAAAACATGAGGAACATTTGAAGCTAGTTCTTCAGAGATTGAGAGAACACAGACTGTACGCCAAGCTGAGCAAGTGTGAATTCTGGATTGATGAGGTGCCGTTTCTTGGTCACATCATCTCCAAAGGAGGAATTGCAGTGGATCCAAGGAAGGTCGTGGCTGTAACTGAATGGAAGGTGCCGCAAACATAGAAAGAGGTCCATGGATTCTTGGGTTTAGCCGGATATTATCGGAGATTCGTTGAGGGTTTCTCTAAGGTTGCGAAGCCCATGACAACTTTGCTTGAAAAAGATGCAGAACTTAAATGGACAGACAAGAGGCAAGCAGCTTTTGATGAGTTGAAGAAGAGGCTGACAACAGCACCAGTGTTGACATTGCCCGATCAACAAAAGCCATTCATAGTGTATTGTGATGCTTCGAGAGAAGGTCTAGGATGTGTTTTGATGCAGGAAGGAAAGGTAATTGCCTATGCCTCACGGCAGTTACGCAAGCATGAGTTGAATTATCCGACACATGATTTGGAATTAGCAGCAGTGCTTCATGCTTTAAAAATCTGGCGACACTATTTGTTTGGGCAGCGATGTGAGATATACATCGATCATAAGAGCCTCAAGTACATATTTACCCAGAGTGAGTTGAATATGTGGCAGCGCAGATGGTTAGAACTAATCAGGGATTATGACATGGAAATACACTATCATCCTGGCAAAGCTAATGTGGTGGCAGATGCCTTGAGTCGGAAGAGTTATGCTAATATGGCTTTGGGATTCCAGATGCCGCAAGAGTTATGTGAAGAATTTGAAAGTCTGAGTCTGGGTTTCCTATGTCATACCACAGGTGCAGTATTTGAAGCCGAACCGACCTTGGAACAGGAGATAAGAAAACACCAGAAGAATGATGAGAAATTGCAGGAGATTTGTGAACTACTCAAAGTTCGCAATGCGCCCCACTTCAGAGAAGATGAACAGGGAACTCTATGGTGTAAGGATCGGATCTGCGTGCCAGATGTAGACAGCATCAGGAAGTTGATATTGAGTGAGGCACACGATACAACTTATTCTATTCATCCTGGAAGCACGAAGATGTATTATGATATGATGGAGAGATTATGGTGGTATGGGATGAAGCGTGCCATAGCCAATTATGTTGCTATTTGTGATACCTGCCAGCGTGTGAAAGCCGAACATCAGAGACCTGCAAGGTTTATTGCAGCCGTTAAAAGTTCCAGAGTGGAAGTGGGAAGAGATCACTATGGATTTTATTGTGGGATTACCACATACACAGAAGGGCTATAATTCCATTTGGGTAGTAGTGGATCGTTTAACCAAGGTAGCTCACTTCATACCAGTTAACACTATTTATTCTGGTGCAAAGTTGGAAGAGCTGTATATTTCTAGAATTGTATGCTTGCATGGTGTGCCCAAAAGGATTATATCTAACAGAGGTTCACAGTTTACTTCTCGCTTTTGGGAGCAATTGCATGATTCGATGGACACCAAGCTTAGGTTCAGCATAGCCTATCATCCACAGACCGACGGGCAGACAGAACGGACTAATCAGATATTAGAGGATATGTTCAGAGCATGTGCAATACAGTATGGTACTAGTTGGGATAAGTGCTTGCCGTATGCCGAGTTCTCTTATAATAATAGCTATCAGGCCAGTCTGAAGAAATCGCTGTTTGAAGCATTATACGGCAAGAGGTGTAGAACTCCATTATTTTGGAATCAGATAGGTGAGAAGCAAGTATTTGGACCTGACATAATCCAGGATGCTGAACAATAAGTACATATAGTTCGGGAGAATTTGAGAATTGCCCAATCCAGACAAAGAAGCTATGCTGATGTCCGCCGAAGGGACCTGACTTTTAAAGTAAATGACCATGTGTACTTGAAGGTGTCACCGATGAGAGGAATACGTAGATTTAATATGAGGGGAAAATTAGCACCAAGGTATATTGGGCCGTTCAAAATATTGGAGAGGAAAGGTGAGGTCGCTTATCGCCTGGAGTTGCCTTCTAGTTTGGCCAGTGTGCATGATGTGTTCTATGTCTCTCAGTTGAAGAAGTGTTTGAGAGTGCCAAAGGAGCAAGCTTCGCTAGAGGGATTAGACATACAAGAGGATTTGACTTACATGGAGCATCCTGTGAAAATTCTAGACACATCAGAAAGGGTTACTAGGAACAAGAGGACCAAGATGTGCCGAGTGCAATGGAGTCACCATATAGAGGCTGAGGCAACATGGGAACGAGAGGACGAATTAAAGGAGTCTTACCCCGATCTCTGTGCTAACCAGCTTATCTGAATCTCAGGGCGAGATTCTTCTTAAGGGGGTAGGTTTGTAACACCCTGAATTTTTACTTTCAGCAGTTTAAATAAAATTAATATGCTTTATTTTATTTTCTAAGGATTATGCCTAGCCTTGCATGTCATGATTTATTTTATTAGGGCAAGTGATTAAAATACATCATAGGTCAACCTTATTGATGCATTCATGCCGACATGCATATTTTTATTTGTGTGTGAAAAACTGTTCTAAATGCGTGTAGTTATCGTCGAGTTGTTTCTCGGAATTTTCCGGATTTATCTGGAGGCTTTTCCCATTTTCCCTAAACAAACTCCTTTTATTCGAAGCTCTTTTGATCCTTTTCTTGAGCTCTAAATATTTTATTTGAGTCCATTGGGTACCAAAACATTTCTAGGAATTTTTCTAGAATTTTTGGAGCCATCGAAGTATTTTTCGGGACACGAATAACGATTCTAGATTTTCTAGAATTATTTTATTCCCCGAAATTGAATATTCCGAAAATAGGTCGAATTTAGCTCGGCCCAAACCGGTGCATATATATATATATTTATCGGAATCCTATCGTCGCGCTCTTTTCCAAACCGGTCTCCGTTTTTCAATCCCGCAACCCTAGCTCCCTAGATTTAAGGAAGAAGTTCGGAAAGTGCTCCAACTCCGGCGAACGTTCGGCGAGGATTTCCTCTACGCACGGGCATCTTCGGCGAAATCTGAAGGCATCACCATGTTCCTCTCAACGTGATCTTTGTCGACATAGTCTCCGTTTTGCGAGGACATCACTGATGTTCCGTAGATCTAAGTTTTATTTTGTGTCTGGTAAGCCGTTTTTCTTCTCTCTGTTTCTTCTCTGGAGCCGACCATTTCGGTCTCGGTCCACCTGCACACAACGGCAGCAAACCCAAGCCTAGCCTGCCCTGTGCAGTGCCCTTAGGTCCCCATCGTGCCAGGCGCCATGCGGCAGCTGCGTGCTGTTGCCGTTTATTAGCCTACTAAAATAAATCCGCAAGCGCACGGAAACACGTTGTAGCCTTTCACCCAAGAGTATTCCCAAGGTATCGAAATCCACGAGGAACGAGGAGTAACTCAACGTAAAACAGATAGAACTGAACAGTAAAAACCAGCAATTGTAGAGATAATTAACAGAGTAGAGCAGGATCACTACTTTAGATAGAACAACCTAACCTTACTAAACAAACTAGTACTCTACTTAACAGGTTTACTTGGACACTGAGGCTATAGAACCACTTCCACGCACCAGAGTGCTGATAACCCAGATGAGAAAGGTGGACACTACAGGACTCAGCTATGCGTCGATGACAACTTATCCGAACGACAGGGTTGGACTACACAGGACACACATCCGCTGTCACCAGGTGGGACTACCAACCAAAACCTGCGTGGGACAAGACACCTTCCAAGGCAAACTCTAGTCTAGACACCACGTCTACACAACCGAGTTTGCTACTACACTGGTTCGAAGCCAGAGAGCAAGCACAACTGTATAGTTAAACTACACAAAGCACACTTGGCACCCATAAACTATTAAGCGGGGACTAAGTATGTAAGTAAAGTAAGTACGAAATAAATAAAGCAGAGGAGCAAGCTACTTTACTGTATCCTGGAAATAGAGTAATATTTCCTCTGAGAATAAGAGCTCAGGAATAGAATACCAGAGGGAAATCCGACTCCTTCACTCTACAACTCACTACTCACTCTTGATACACTTGGCTCTCTCTACAATGCCAAGGGTGGCCTTACTACTATACTCTACACTCAACTACACAACCACACTATTCTTCTTTTTGATCCACCACACTTTGCAAATAACGTCCCAGGAGGTATTTATAGCATTGGAGACCGAGGTGGGTATTTGTAGGTGTGCAAGGTCGGTAGTGGGGTAGGTCGGTGGATGAGCGGCCACTGTGCATGGCCAGGGGGCCATGTAGGGTGGCCGGGCGGCCACCCGATGAACCGACTTTGAAGATCCGACGGTTGATATGCACTCCTGCAGTCGGTTGACGGTTAGTGGAGTGGATGCACATGAAAAATGAGCCGGGGGGTGGCCGGGCGGCCACTCCTATTGGTAGGGCGGCCAGTCCCTGGATCGCTGACGTCATCACTCCATTGCATCATGGTTTTTCATCCCTTGGATACATTGGATTCTTGATTGCACGGTTGGATTTGTCTTCATTTGTGTTTCTTTGCATGCAGGTCAAAGATTGGATTGGTGATGTGGCCGGGCAACCATGTGGCATGGCTGGGTGGCCACCCAACTAGGCTGGGAGGTTGCCTGGGCCTGCTGATGGCCGGGCGGCCATGGTGTATGGCCAGCCGGCCAAGCACTTTAGGCCCATGCCTTTCCCTTGCCACTTTGTGTCTATTTTGTACATTTCTTCGTTATTTTGTACGTGACATGCTCCTACATCCAACTTTTGTACACAACTCGTGGAACTGATTAGTAATACATGAAAACTTGATAAATTATACCCTCAAACATGAAATGTTGGTGGTCAAAATGGGTTTTTTAGACCGTCAACACCCCCCACACTTAAACCTTTGCTCAAGCAAAGAGTAGAATTAAGCATAAGTGGATAGGGCATAACATCAACATTCACCATAGCAAACACCATATTATTCCCGACTATTTCATCGCCCAGGATTTCAATGGTGTCTACACTTTAGTTTTGAGATGTTGAAGCATGGAACAAGAATATATCAGAGTCAACTTCAGGTTCCCCCACACTTGAATAAAGAGGTTTTCAGAATTTTCAAAAAGCAGGGCTTACCAACTCTTTTGATCTCACGACCAGCTCTCGGTCACTCACAGGACAAAGTGTCCTTGTCAGAATCTTGTTTTTCTCACATCCTATACTACCAAGGCCTTTGTGGAGCTGAGGTTGTCGAGAAAATGGGGCTTTCCCGTCATGTTTATATCTTCAAATCAAATCAAGTGTCAAGAAAAAGATTCATAATCAACTGAGATTTGGCCATGTGCAAGTGTAGTGTAGGGACTTGTCTCTTGTAGGTGTTTTGCTTGATTCCCATGTTTGAGTAGAGGGCAAGGAGTTCTTCTTCCTTTTCTTTTCATCTTTTCATACTCTTTTTTTTCGAATCTCCATGCCTCGCTTTCTTTCAAACAAGACTTGAATGGGATCATTGGTATTTCATACACACCTTTTCGAGAAACTTTATTTCATGGAACGTGCATGTGAAGGCCAAAATTCTCAATTGAATGAGCTCTTTTAATGGCACAAAACTTGATAAGACTCAAAACAATCAAGGAAGCATGAATGTACAAGTTTCTTTTTCGTATGTGGCATTGGTAGGACAAAAGATAGGTACTTGAGATCATTCGAGATGGGACCTTCATTTTATTTTACAAATAAAACTCTTACTCGTGTGGGAAGGTTCCATTGGTTTCCTCTAATTATCTTATCTCACATGATTCAACAACTTAAACTTAAGTGGTTCCCTATTCATGAGAGTATCCAGAGGCAAGATTAATCTAGCATAGGGAAAAAGATGGTGCAAGCACAAGTTAAATGTGACGTCATGGACATGTAGAGCATGATTTGATCAAGTTCATGTGTGAAATGCAAAGAACTGGAGGTATATGAACATAAACATGTATACCTGACCTCCATGTATGGGTTTGAGGTAAAGATGGGCCAGTCCAGCCCATAACTATGGCCGGGCGGCCATGGGGGGTGGCCGGGCGGCCACACTTTGTTGTGTTTTCGACACGTGCGCTGGTTTGTTCTGTTGAGGGAGCCTTGGGGAGACATGACAAGTCCACGCGGCATGTTTTTTGTGAAAATTGATGACCGGGCGGCCACTAGTTTTCGCTCAATTCCCCTGAAACTTTTTGAGTAGCACGTTTGTACCCTGTAAATCGTGTTTTGATCGTGGTTCCTCCAGGGTTAGTGACAGGATGTCGAATGGTTCTGCCCATTCTTCCCAAACTTATTATCGAAAGGGGAAACTATCCTACCTTTATTGAATTGATAAAATTGGAGGCGCTTATTACAAAGGGAAATTAAACAAAGCAAAACAAACTTCAACCCTAGAATTGAAAAAGAACTAAAGTGCCTAAGATAACTAGAAGCATGGGCGTCTATGGTGCGAGTGGATCATAAAGATCAGGACGCCCCATTGCTTCCGCAAGACGGCGGACTTTGGCGGACATTCCCTTCCTAAGAACATCTATCTTATCATCTATGTCCATCCACCATAGTTCGCCTTCAGCGCAGCGTTCCTCTAAATTATGCAATTTTGCCTTGAGTGCTGCATTCTCCTTTCTAAGGGAGGCCACCATGTCTTCTTCATCGGATGAATCTTCGTATTGTCCCGGTGGTCCCCTAATTGAAGGAGGGACTACCACCCTCTTCACCGTCCTCCATGGTGGAGTTGAGTCAATGGACTCATCTATGGAGGAATCTGGCTTAGGGATCCTAGGTACAATCACCTTACCATAACCGGTGGGAGTTTTAACCCCACGGATGGTATGGGTGGATGCACTAGGGATCACTGGATCCTTCGTCGAGCCGGAAGCCTCCTCCTGAAAAAGGCTCTTCACACACTTCACCGGCGCGATTGCCCCTAGGGTAGGACGAGGAAATGGGCGTGCCACCTTCTTGGCGATCATCCTTGTTGGAGACAGACCACGTGGGGGCCTATCTACACTAAGGGATCGTCAAGGGGATGCTGGGCGAGCCTCACAAGTGGCCGGACAGCCACAGGGGCTGTTTGCCTAGGCCGGGCGGCCACCTTCCATGGCCAGGCGGCCACCCTCTATGGCCGGGTGGCCCTGGGGTCCAGGCCCTGTTGGCCAGGGTGCGTCGTCGGCGATCTTCTCAGGGCTTAGAGGTCATGGTGATCCTTCAGAGGTTGGTGAGTAGGTTATAGTGGTGCCTGAGGTGATGGAAATGGTGGCCTTGCCCTTGCTAGTGTGAGAAGGGGGTGCCATGGATGACGTGGGAGTGAGATGAGTGTAGATGAGAAAGGAAGAAGAAGACCTTTTCCTTAAATCGTCGAACCACGCGATCTCATCCACTCAACAGAACCACAAAAGATGGGAAAAGCGCTCCAAACTCAAAATTTGAGTTTCGGTGGCCGGGTGGCCACGAGGGGTGGTCGGGCGACCATACCCTAGGGCCGGGCGGCTAGGCCCATGGCCGGGTGGCCATGGCCTGTGGCCGAGCGGCCAGGCCTCGCTTGGGCTGGATGTGGCACAAGCTGAGTCACCTTCATGGGCGAGCTTTGGACCCAAATTTGAGTGTAGAACGGCGGTTGTGTTGAGATTTTTAGCAAAAGGTGAGATTAGAAAGAATTTTAAGGGAGAAAAGAGGTAGTGTACATGGCTTCTTTTAAGGTCTGAGCTCGACCGTGAACGTGTGATCATACTACCTCATGTAGCTCGAAGACGTCCACTTCTTCGAGCGTAGGTATTTCGGGCTCAAGAAAGATTTTAAGGCGTTGCCCGTTCGCCTTGAAAACCCTTCCGTCATTGTCCTGGAGGGTGATGGCGCCGTGATCGGCGGCATCAAGAACCTGTAAAAGGTCCTTCCAACTTACTTATAAGCTTCCCATGACCAAAAAGTCGAATGCGAGAGTTAAAGAGCAGTACCTTATCTCCCGCTTTGAATGTTTTGATCTTGATTCGCTTATCGTGCCATCTTTTGGTGTGCTCCTTGTATAGCTTGGCATTGTGGTATGCCTTCTCCATCCATTTCTCCAACTCGGCCAGTTGTATCTGTCAGTCTTACGCCTGTCGATTGGAGATCCATGTTCCACCTCTTCACCGCCCAGTGAGATTTGAATTCTAGTTCCACTAGAAGATGGCAAGTCTTGTCGTACACCATCTGATATGGTATCATGTCGATGGGAGTCTTATATGCTGTGCGATATGCCAGAGGGCATCGGGTAGCTTGGATACCCATTCTTTTCCCATAGCTTTGACTGTCTTTTGCAATATGTTCTTGATTTGTTTATTTGACTGTCTCAGCTTGGCCACTTGTCTGCGGATGATAAGGGGTGGCGACACAGGTGGTCCACACCGAGGTCAGCGAGACACTTCCTAAAGCACTTGTCAATGAAGTGTGCGCCTCCATCACTGATAATGACCCGTGGTACTCCAAAGCGAGGAAAGATGGTCTCCCAAAACATCTTGATGGAGTGTCTTGAGTCTGCTGCGGGACATGGTATTGCTTCTACCCATTTTGACACGTAGTCCACTGCGATGAGAATGTACTCCTTGTCTCCATTCTTGGGAAAAGGTCCCATGAAATCTATGCCCCACACATCGAATATATCAAGCTGAAGATTACTTGTGAGTGGCATAGCATCTCTTAGGATTTATATTTCCTTGGCGCTGGTACCTTGAACACCGTCGCACGAACTCTTTTGCATCTTCATACATAGTGGGCCAATAAAACCCACTCTGCCAGATTTTTGCATGAGTCCGATAAGCCCCATAGTGCCCTCCATAAGAGGATGCATGACATCTATCAAGGACTTGCGGTGCTTCACAAGCTGGAATGTAGCAACGTAGGAGTCCGTTTGCATAGAGTTTGTATAGGTAGGGGTCATCCCAGAGATAGAATCGGCTATCGTGGGCCAATTTCCTCTTATCTACTCCATCAGGGACGTAGCCAGCAACTATGTAATTCACCTAGATTTGCATACAATGGTTGGGCTGTTGTGACCTTTAAGAGCTGATCATCTCTCATGTAGTCATCGATCGGCAATGGTGATGTTTCCTCAAATTTCATTAGTGAGAGGTGATCTGCAACTGAATTTTCTACTCCCTTTTTATCTCTGATTTCTATGTCAAACTCTTGGAGTAATAGTACCCACCGGATTAAGCGCGGCTTTGCATCTTTCTTGGTAAGGAGGTATTTGAGAGCTGCATGATCTGTGTAGATGATGACTTTTGATCCTACCAAGTATGATCTGAACTTGTCAATTGCAAAGACCACTTCTAGCAATTCCTTCTCCGTGGTGGAGTAGTTTAGTTGCGGGCCAGTTAACATTTTGCTTGCATAAGATATGGCATGATGCTTTTTGTCATTGGTTTGGCCCAGAACTGCTCCAACAGCGAAGTCACTTGCATCACACATAATCTCGAATGGTTTGGTCCAATCGGGCGGTTGAATGATGGGTGCTGTGACCAGTGCTCTCTTGAGCTTGTGAAAGGCTTCGAGACAGTCCTCGTCAAACACAAAGGGGGTATCCTTGGCTAGCAGGTTGGTCAGAGGCCGGGCTATGTGGGAGAAGTTTTTGATGAATCTCCTATAGAACCCAGCATGGCCTAAGAAGCTTTGGATAGCCTTAATGTTTGTAGGTGGAGGTAGTTATTCAAGGACCTCTACCTTTGCACGGTCTACCTCTATGCCTCTTTCTGAGATTTTGTGGCCTAGGACAATGCCTTCTCTGACCATGAAATGACATTACTCCCAGTTTAGGACAAGGTCAACTTCTTTGCATCTCTGGAGGACTTTTTCAAGGTTCTCTAGACATTCATCAAAGCTCTTGCCATAGACTGAGAAATCGTCCATGAAGACCTCCATGATATTTTCAATGAAATTGGAGAAGATTGCCATCATGCACTGTCGGAATGATGCTGGAGCATTACACAGCCCAAAGGACATTCGACGATAGGCAAAAGTTCTGTAAGGGCATGTGAAGGTGGTCTTACTCTGGTCCTCTGGGTGAATCGGAATCTGGTGGTAGCCAGAGTAGCCATCGAGGTAGAAGAAGAAAGAGTGATTTGCCAGCCTCTCTAGCATTTTGTCAATGAAGGGAAGAGGAAAATGGTCCTTCCTGGTGGCGGAGTTGAGTGTTCTGTAATCAATGCACATCCTCCAACCGGTGACAGTTCTCTGTGGGATTAATTCATTATTCTGATTCTTGACAACTGTCATCCCTCCCTTCTTAGGTACAACTTGTATGGGGCTGACCCATTCACTATCTTGTACGGGGTAGATGATACCCGCGTGTAGCAATTTGAACACTTACTTTTTAACTACCTCCCTCATCGCATTGTTGAGTCGCCTTTGAGGCTCCCTAGTGGGTTTGTAGTCAACCTCCATAGGGATGCGATGGGTGCATAGGTTGGGACTGATTCCTTTCAGATCTTGGAATGAGTACCCAAGCACAGTTCTATACTTCTCCAGAACTGAAATTAATTGCCGGCTCTCACTCTCTGTCAGCTTGTTGCTGATGATTACTGGTGTGTCCTCTTTCTCGTGGAGGAAGGCGTACTTCAGGCCAGGCGGTAGTTGCTTCAACTCTATTTTTGGAGCTTCGGGCCTCAATGATTCACCAAGTTCTTTGAACTCAAGGGGCTCGTCTACCGCACTGAAGTCGCTAAGAGCCTCTTCCTCTAGGCTCGGTTGACCCATTTCCTCAAGTGAAAGGCTCATCACTTCTTCTAAATGGTCAATGTCTGGCTTTGCTTCTGTCTTGGCGTTAAGTGACCTGTCAATGTTGACGTCAATTTGCTCATTGCCAAGCTGAAGCTGCAGTCTCCCTCTGTATATATCTGAGTTGGTGAGGGCGGCAATTGGGATCCCGACCACGATCAATGGTGTGGATCCTTTGGGGATGTCAAAGACGTGGAAGTCTAAGAACACCTGAGTATCCCGCAAGGTTGTTTGAATTACCCGAAGCACACCGTTGCACTTCAAATATCCGATGTCTGCCCATTGTAGATGTATGGCTGATCTTGATAGCGGTTGTGTTGGGTAATGTTTGTCCATCACATACTTGGGAATTATGTTCACTCCTATTCTTGGGTCGTATATGATATCTTGCGGTTGAAGCCTTGATACTTGGCCAGGGATAACGCTAGGGTCTGGATAGAATTTGATTGCTCTCGTGTCCAATCGTCTCTACTCTAGCCATTCCCGATTGATTGATGTGGAAAGCCAGAGCAGGTCCTCCTTCATGTATTCTTTTTGGTAGGGTGGTGTGTATGTTGGTTTGGAGGTCCTGATGAAGCGTCGGTCTTGTTTAGGCAACCGAGAGGCATTGCTAAACTCCATGAAGATTCCGTCCTCGAAAGAGAACGAAGGTGCCGACAGAGGAATCGTCAAGGCTGAACTGACCCTCTCAGTTTGCCGAGACGATGGTTCTGGGATCTCTTCGATTTGGGGAGTTGATGGTGGAGAGGGATGCGGTGTACTTTGTCGCTCTTCATTAACAGTTTGCTCATGAGGCTTTTGTGGAGGTTGTTCCTCTAATGTGCCGAGGTCAGAAGTTTTCTCGAGAATTTTATTGAGAATTTTTCTACCTTCGCAGGCTTTTAAGTGCGAGAACGATCCTCCTGAGGCTAAGTCGAGACAGAGATTAGCACCAGGTGAGAGACCTCGGACGAAGTGCTGCATCAACATTGTCTCTGGAATAGCCAAATCAGGTCCTAAAGAGACCAAACAGGTTGAAGCGTGTCCAAGCTGCCCCCAAGGATTCTCTCTCTCTTTGTCGGAACGAAAGGACTTCGCAACGGAGATCGACAACCTTGTTTGGCAGAAAGAAGCGCAGACAAAAGCTTAATTTCAGCTCCTTCCATCTCCCTCCTACTTTACCAATTGTCTGATTGCACCAGATCTTTGCCTCCCCTGTTAGTGAAAACGGAAAAAGCAACCATCGTAGTGTTTCATTGGACATTCCCAAGATGACTAAGCAGCTGCATAACTGCTCGAACTCTCAGAGGTGTGAGTAGGGGCATTCAGATTAGAGTCCTCCGAATGATTGATCCTGAACCATGGCTATCAAGCTGGGACGTAGCTGATAGCCATCTATGGTGATGGGTACGAATGAGGGTGGAGGCTCCCAATAATCGCCCTTTGGAGCGGCGAGTTGATAGATAGGCTTGGAATCCATGTGGTGGTGATATGTGGTATTTGGTAGGGATATATATGTGGTGGTTGTGTATGGTGTGAGTATGGACGATCCTATGTTCTAGTCAAATTAGCTACCGTTCCCCGACAACGGCGCTAGAAAAGCTTGTTGGCGTTTCTTAGCCTACTGAAATAAATCCGCAAGCGCATGGAAACACGTTGTAGCCTTTCACCCAAGAGTATTCCAGGGTATCGAAATCCACGAGGAACGAGGAGTAACTCAACGTAAAACGGATAGAACCGAATAGTAAAAACCAGCAATTGCAGAGATAATTAATAGAGCAGAGCAGGATCACTACTTTAGATAGAACAACTTAACCTTACTAAACAAACTACTACTCTACTTAACAGGTTTACTTGGACACTGAGGCTATAGAACCACTTCCAGGCACCAGAGTGCTAATAACCCAGACGAGAAAGGCGGACGCTACAGGACTCAGCTATGCGTCGATGACAACTTATCCGAATGACGGGGTTGGACTACACAGGACACACATCCGCTGTCACTAGGTGGGACTACCAACCAAATCCGCGTGGGACAAGACACCTTCCAAGGCAAACTCTAGTCTAGACACCACGTCTACACAACCGACTGTGGAGCAAGGTACTTTACTGTATCCTGGAAATAGAGTAATATTTCCTCTGAGAATAAGAGCTCGGGAATAGAATACCAGAGGGAAATCTGACTCCTTCACTCTACAACTCACTACTCACTCTTGATACACTTGGCTCTCTCTACAATGCCAAGGGCGGCCTTACTACTATACTCTACACTCAACTACACAACCACACTATTCTTCTTTTGATCCACCACACTTTGCAAATAACCTCCCAGGGGGTATTTGTAGCATTGGAGACCGAGGGGGTATTTGTAGCTGTGCAAGGTCGATAGTGGGGTAGGTCGATGGCCGAGCGGCCACGGTGCATGGCCGGGGGGCCATGTAGGGTGGCCGGGCGGTCACCCGATGAACCAACTTTGAAAATCGGACGGTTGATATGCACTCCTGCAGTCGGTTGACGGTTAGTGGAGTGGATGCACATGAAAAATGAGCCGGGGGGTGGCCGGGCGGCCACTCCTATTGGTCGGGCGACCAGTCCCTGGATCGCTAACGTCATCAATCCATTGCATCATGGTTTTTCATCCCTTCGATACATTGGATTCTTGGTTGCACGGTTGGATTTGTCTACATTTGTGTTTCTTTGCATGCAGGTCAAAGATTGGATTGGTGACGTGGCTGGGCGACCATGTGGCATGGCCTGGCGGCCACCCAAATAGGCTGGGAGGCTGCCTAGGCCTGCGGATGGCCGGGCGGCCATGGTGTATGGCCGGCCAGCCAAGCACTTTTGGCCCATGCCTTTCCCTTGCCACTTTGTGTCTATTTTGTGTATTTCTTCGTTATTTTGTACGTGATATGCTCCTGCATCCAACTTTTGTACACAACTCATGGAACTGATTAGTAATACATGAAAACTTGATAAATTATGCCCTCAAACATGAAATGTTGGTGGTCAAAATGGGTTTGATCGACCGTCAACACGTCCCAGAGCAGCGCACTCCCGGTCGCCCCTCCTGGGCCCCACACCGCCCGTGCCGTACCGACGAGAGCGCCACCCCAACGCCCCAATGCCTTTCCCTGCCATGTGTCACGCGTCCATTGGCTCATGCCAGCGTTCCGCGTTCCACCGCCCCACAAAGGATCCACTGCCCGCCACACCAGATCCAGCTGATCTTCTGCGACCGCATCTCCATGGCCATCCGCGTGCCACCCTATCCATCCAACTAGATGGCGCCACGTAGCAGCTGTCGCCGTCTTTTTGCAATGCAGCCCCCGCGCTCTTTGTGATTTAACCCACAGACCCTCCACTAGTGAGCAGGCCCCTGTATTAATGTTTTAAACCCCAGATTTTGAAAAGTATTTACAAGTAAGCCCCTACAACTTTCAAAACCTCAGATCTCCTTCGTTTTAAATCCGTTTTCGGTGATTTTCGCGCTCACGTGTTCGTAGCGACGCGTAGAATAATTTTATAATTGCTTTACACCCTATTTTTATGTAATGGTGTACTGTTTCTTATCTTTTGCCTTGTTCGCTTGCATGTGTGATTATGTGGATGCTTGTATGGCGCTATGATCGTGCGTAGACGTTGATCCGCCTGTTGAGTTTGAAGAACCGCCTCTAGAAGCCTCTAAGCAGTAGCAAGGAAATTTTGAAGAAGGCAAGTATAACATAAACAACACCTAATAACTCTTTTTAATCACTGCATGTGCATTTAATTTTGTATGACTATAAGGATATTACCTTAGCTACTTTTATCCTGATATTCACCCTCGGGAATGCATTTGGTTATGTTGTGCTAGGTGCAAGCGCGAACTCATGTCCTTTTGGTTAATTAATTTTGATTAATGGTTCTATCCAATTAATTGTTGGGCTTGACCATGAAGCGGTTCATGTCCATTTTAATAATTTGCTTTTTAGCAACATGGTTTAGGGATGCCTGAGCAATGTGCTCGTGTGCTTTTACGGCTTCTCTCCTTAAGGACCGGTTCACAAAGCGACCACCTAGGGACAATAGTGTTACCATAAGGCTGGAATGGGACGGACTTAGCTGATTAATTAGATTGTGTTAGTTTGTTGTAACTTACCTTGTGGGGCAAGAGGGGAGGTTAGCTTCTGTGGTCGCTGCTCTGCCTTAGGTTGAGTGTGCTTTACGTAATGTATGTGCTTCTCCCTTTGTGAGGGAGACAGCACCGTTGCGACCCTGAATCCTTAGCGGTTACATCTTACTAAAATGATCTCTGTAAAGGCTTCGTAGTGTGCTTGCTAGTCATCTCACCTAAGGTGTGTGATGAACCCCTAGCGTAGCGCATGACTTGTGGGTAAAGATGTACAACCTCTCAAGAGTGTAAAGCTGACATGTCAGCCGTGCTCATGGTTATGAGCGGCCCAGACCCTTCCCAGTGATTAGCGGTGTTCAAAGGTTTTGGGTATGCTGATGGTTATATCAACTAAATGTTATTTACTTCTTTATGCAATATCTTTGGGTTAATTGTTCTTTAATCAATAATAGTAAACATGCTTTAATTAAAGATGTTCAATTTAAAAGCTCATGCTGTCTGTCAGTTAAACCTAGAGCCTCATGGTTTATGTTATATTTGTTGAGTACGAGTTGCTGTACTCACGCTTGCTTCTTTATATTTATTCCTTGTTGGGGGGAAAAATCCAACCGCTGCTCAGTTGATGGAGATGCTGAAGATTAGGTGCAAGACTACGACAAGTATTAGGTGCTTCGTTCATCAGTCGACGTCCCTGTGGCGCCCTAGTTATATTTTGTTTTACGCTTCCACAACGCTACGCTACACTCTGAGTTAATGACTTGTGTCACTGTGTAATAATGAGATGTTTAAATGTTATATACGCTTTTACCTTTGACATGTGTCTGTGGTACCTATGTAATTTGTCATGTATATGCGAGACTTGATCCTGGCGCATATATATTTTGCACTGTTTTGTTCGTTGAAAACCGGGCGTGACAGAATTAGAAGATGCTCACAATAGCAAAGTTGCCGAAAACATCTTGAGCTCAAACTTTTGTATTTGATGTTTCGCCTGAAAGCTAGTGGATTTTGAACTACTCAACTGACCAACTCGAGGTTTTGTCTTTTGAATAGAAAATTTTGACTTAGTGATTTCTTCACCTAGTTCTTGTTCCTCTCTGAGCATGCTTCTGTTATAAGTTATCATTAGCATGGTTTAAGATATGTGTTAGTGCCTTTGAGATGCTAGGGGCATCACAGGATCTTCCATGAAGGCTAGAGACATTTGTGTTTCCGGTGCCGAGGGGAGATCTCAAGTTGGCACGATTGCGTGTCATGCTCCAAGAACCTCCAGATGAGGTCGCTTTGAGGTCGCGATAGTTTATTACATCAACCATGAGTACGAACCAAGGTACATTGTTCCAACTTCATGACGATTTACGCGTAATATTTGCGGAGGTGCTCTATGTTCCATGACTTCCCGACTGGAATCCCATCCATCTGCGACAGCCGATATGATCTTGGGTGAGTGACTTCTGTGACAATATACGGGCCTTCCCATGGGGGGACAGCTTATGACGCCCTTCTCCTTTGAGGACTCGTTGAAGGACCAGTTCACTGATTGAAATACCCTCGGGCGTATGTTGCATTCGTGATACCGCCGTAGAGTTTGTTGATAGCGAGCCGACTGAATCACTGTGTTGAGGTGTTCCTCCTCCAATACATCAACTTCTTCTAGTCGCGTTGCTTCTGCCTTAGCTATATCTTTGAACATGAGTCGAGGTGCTCCAAATGCGAGATCAGCAGGTAGTACTACTTCTGATCAATAAACCATAAAGAACGGTGTGTTGCCATTAAGCGCCTGACTAGGCTGAGTTCTGAGGCTCCAGATGATGTATGGGAGTTCTCTGATCCATTTGCTGGCAATCTTTTCGTTCTTGTCAAAAATCTACTTCTTCAAAGCATCAAGGAGCATGCCATTAGCCCGCTCGACCTGACCATTAGCTCTTGGATGCGCTACTGAGATACACTTGACCAGGATAGACTTGTCCTGTCAGAAGTCAAAGAAATCTGTGCTTGTAAAGTTGGAGCCTAGACCAATGATGATGGTTTTGGGCATCCTGAATCGAAATATAATCTCCTAAATGAATTTAGCCGCCTTGGTAGTTGTCAATGAAGCGATTGGCTTGTATTCAATCCGCTTTGTGAACTTGTCGATGGCCACCATGACGTGGGTGTATCCTCCTTAGGGCTTTCTTGAATGGACCAATCATATCCAGCCCCTAGCATGCAAAAGGCCAGGAAACCGGAATATTCTGCAATTGTTGAGTTGGGAGATGATGCAGCAAGGAATTGACATGCTTCACAATGTCTGACCAGGTCCACTGCATCTTGTTTCGCCGTTGGCCAATATAATCTAGCTCTGAAAACCTTGTTGACAAATGTACTTGACGCGGCGTGATTGCCGCATTGTCCAGCATGGATTTCCAGCAGCAGACTTTTGCCACGAGATGTATCGATGCACTTCAGAAGAACACAGGCCGCGCTGAGCTTATACAGATCGTCACCGATCAAGGTGTAGCTGGCCGCACGCCGGACTAGTCATTCAGCCACCACTTTGTCCTCTGTACAATACTTGTCGATTGCTTCTGTGGAACAATCCCAGTCTTTGTTGACCTGACTGACCATGACTAGAGAATCCCCAAAAGCCATCAGGCACTTGATCCTGAGTGAAATAGCTATCCGCAACCCGTGCAGTAGAGCTTCATATTCAGCCATGTTGTTGGATACTGGGAAAAGAATCTGCAGCACATAATTGAGCTTTTCACCTTTGGGCAAAGTTAGAACAACCCCTGCTCCCGCTCCTTCAAGCTTCCAAACTCCATCAAAGTACATCTTTCAGATTTCCATAGGCTCTGGATTTTCTGGAACTTGATTTTTAGTCCACTCTAAGACAAAATCTACCAAAGTTTGTGTCTTGATTGCAGTACATGGGCAAAAATCGATATCGTGCGCCTCCAACTCACATTCCCACTTGGCTATCCTCCCTGTGGTTTCTCTGTTGTGGAGTATATCACCGATTGGAAACTCGGTGACCACCACAACTTTATGCTCTTCAAAGTGGTGACGCAGCTTGCGAGCAGTTATAAGGACCGCATAGAGTAATTTTTGAACTTGCGAGTACCTTATTTTTTATGGACTGAGAACCTCGCTGATGAAATAGACCAAGTGTTGAGTCGGCTGTGTGTGCCCCTTCTCTAGCCTCTCGACTACTAATGCAGTGCTAACCACGTGAGTTGTGCAGGAGAGATAATGAAGCAAGTCTTCAGCTAGATGGTCCGCAGTGGCTCAGTTTGGGGATTTGAGCACCGGTGGTGTCGTTAGAAACATCTTCACAGCGTCGAAAGCTTTCTGTGCCTCTGGTGTCCATTGAAATCTGTCCACCTTTTTGAGCAGCTTGAAAAATGGCATGCCTCTTTCACACAGCTGTGAGATGAATCGACTTAAAGCTGCCATGCATCCCGTCAGCTTCTGAACCTTCTTCTCCGATTTAGGAGGCTCCATCCTGAGGATAGCATCGATCTTCTCAGGATTAGCCTCGATCCCCCTCTTACTGACCACAAAGCTGAGTAACTGCCTAGCTGGAACCCCGACTACAGATTTGTCAAGGTTAAGCTTCCAGCAGAATCTTCTGAGGCTGTTGAAGACTTGTTGTATGTCGTTGATGAAGTCGTCAGGTTCCCTAGTCTTGATTATGACATCTTCAATGTAAGCTTCCACGTGCTTGCCCCAATGCTCAGCTAAGCATGTCTAGATGGCACGCTGATACGTTGCTCCAGCGTTCTTCAGCCCAAAAGGCATGGAAGTGTAGTAGAACGCCCCGAAGGGCATGATGAATGCTGTTTTCTCTTGATCTTCCTCCGCCAGACTCATTTGATGGTACCTTGAGTAGCCATCTAGGAAGCAAAGCAAGGAGCATCCTGCCGTGGAGTTTATGACTTGATCCATCCTGGGCAACCCAAAGGGATCCTTTGGGCAGTGTTTGTTGATATTAGTATAATCAACACAAATACGTGTTGACGGCACTTAAGCACGGCAAACCTTATACTGCAAGCAACAGTATCTTGTGTAGCTTTTCCCCAGGATGAGTATCATGGGTTTTGTCAATCCAGGAAATTAACTAATTGGGAATTAATTAACATGAGTTTAGGGTAAACTTAAAAGTAAAAGATAAGCTCTAATCTATCTCTAAACTAGTCCTTAAACTATATCTAATCTATGTATAAACTACTGCTAATTATATGATAAGTTAGGCAATTAGAACAAAATTAGAGCACTAATCAAAGGGAATTAACTAGAGTCTAATCAAACCCTAATTGGATCCAAGACATGCATGATTGTGGGTGCCACTACTAGAGTAAAGTAGCAAGATAACTAGTAGCTCAAGGTAGAAATAAGCATGAACAAGCATAAATTTCATAGCATGATTAAATCAAGATCGAATAATATAATCCCCTAGATTGAGTTTAACCTTTCTCCGGCTCCACTGTCACTAAAACCAGTTAATCGATGAGAAACTCTCAATAGGCATACATAATTAGAGAACGCGCTTCTAATTATTTCACATAGTCTAATAACATAATTAGCACAACTAGAACCTCTAATCACCAAGATTACAAGAACTAGAAACACAACTATATCATTAGTAAACTAGATTAATGACATGCTCTAATCAATAAGCATCTAGATCTAAAGCTAATTAGAGCTAGAACAACCATAATTAGAACAAGAACACGATAATTCGACAAGATCAATGTTTCATTAATAAATTGTATCATATATACAGCCATGATGATACCTTCCCTTGATGATACAATTAGACCTCTGGAGCTAGATAATTAGAGCACTGTGCAAGGCCTTTAATCACCTCTATGAACTAGAAGAACTCTAATCCTAGACTAGAAACTCGACCCTCTACTGTCCTCTAGTTGTTGTCCTTCTTGTCATCGCCCTTGCGCCTTGATAATGAATTGGATGCCTCATCTCGTGTCCGAGACTCGATATTTATACCTTGGAGAAGACGTGGGAAAAAGGAAATCAATAACCGACATCTAGAATCCCTAGGTCGGCCGAGTTGGAAGGGGGTGGGGTCGGCCGACCCGGGCCCTTCCCTGGTCCGTTTCCTTCCATCTTTTGCGGGGTCTTTCCTTGTTGCCTAAGTAAAGACTTTGCAATATTACTCGGACTCGTAGAGTTCTGGAATCTTTGGTATTGATCGAAAGTTGATAAATTCTTCTAGTTTTGGATAGATATGAAGTGTCTTTCCCTTGTATGCTTCCAGAAGCTTGTAATCCAGCGTAACTCATGATGTCCTCTAGAAGTTTCCCGAATAGGATGCCTTGATCAAATCACGGGGGGAATGAATCAATCAATCTTTCCTTGTTATTTACCTTCTAGAATACCATCTCAGAGGTCTTTTCTTACTCGACATAGATTATGATGAATTTTGTGAAAAATAGCTTAAAATCCTGCAAAAATTAAGTATAGCACATTTCCAAGACAATGTTGCAAAATCCACGATAATTGGTGATAAATGTTGGTAAAAGATACGATTGACGCTTAAAAACAGTGAAAAACCACATATAAAATATTAGTCAAAATCTTGCGTCAACAACATCCCCACTATTTAACCTTGCTCGTCCTCGAGTAAGTCAAATTTTAGAACAATGTTTACTTACAATTCTAAAATCAAATAATCAAACTAAATTTAAACTCTCAATTCTTTTTCAAGTTTGGACCAGCAATCATATAGATAAATGGATATTCATTTAAGCATATCCCACAATAGATATAAAAAAAAATCTGTTTCATCAATGACAAATCTCCTTATTTTTTTTCAATAAATTTTTTCAAAGAAAACATAAAAAATTTCCAAGATCAATTTTGTATAATGCCCATGAATTACACTCAGCTTTCCGGTCTCTTATTATTAAATGATCTATAAGTGGTATAAGTGGAAGCTTATCTGGAGCTTGGTAAGGATCCTGATCAAAATTTATTCTCAACATATTGTTAAATTAAGAAAAGAATCTGCTGGTATTACTGAGATTTCTCAAAAAGGTCATGGAAAATAAATTGATGAAAGATTAGAAGAAATATATATATAGAAAAGTGGACATGTGCAAATAAATAAATGATCTCAAGGCACAAATAAAGTCCTTGCTATCGGATTGCACATAGTTGGAATATTTTTCTGGAGTATATAGATGGTAGAAAATCCCATATAAATCTCTAAAATACTTAGAAGATTATTGAGGGGCATTTCTTCTCTTTTTTTCTTTCTTCTTTTTTTAGATGACCACTTGGCTTTTTTTCCTTTTTTTTCGTGACCACTTGGTCTCCTTTTTTTTATGCCTCCTCAAAATCTCAATATAAAACCTAAAAAATTTTAATATAGCAGCTCTTCATCCCCACTCTTGAATTATACTCATCCTTGAGTATATTTGTAGACAAAAATTGGAATAGAGGACAGAACTGTATAGAATAATATTTAAACCCTTAAATACTCCAGAAAATAATAGGTTATGGTTAAGGAAAGTTTATAAAAAGATAATCTTGGTTTAAGGGTGGATACCCAGCGAAATTTGTAATCTCTCCAATGTAGAGAGACACAATGCTTGTATAATAAGGCTAGCAATTGAAAAGATAAGCAAAAATGAATGACCAGCTTTGAAATCTCAATCTCTAGATTCGAATCTTAATCTAACTCATTTAAGAATTAAATTTGATTAAACTATGGTTTCAATATAGCTCTAATAGGTACGGCATATACAAAATAATCATAAGAAATTGATCATAGAGTTGATAGCAAAATAAATGTTAAGTAGATCTATCATGATAAAATGAAATCTAAACATGATAAACATATGGGTTTTTATGAAATAACATATCTATCACATAATTGCTGATTATAATTCATTTAAATTGTTTTATTGAGAGCATAAATTAGTGTAATCATTGATATCAGAATATAAGACAACAAAGATTTTATTTTATTCCATCAAAGAGATAATACATGATCATGATTAGAACTAACGTCACACAAAATAAAATAAAATCACATATAATTATACATAAGTAGATAAAAATAAAACAAACATAAAAATAAAATAAATGGCACAATAAAATAAAATAAATTGCAAACTGAAATCTTCATTGCTTCTTATTCCATAGATGGAGGTTATGCATCTGCTATTCAATGCTTTGAGTATTCTGCTCATATTGGTTGATATTTCCTCTCATTTGATCAATAAGTTGATAATTTTGTGCCACCATAGATTCAATGCCATAAAATGCTTGTTGTGGCATGCTTTGTGCTGCAACATCTTCTGGAGTATGAAGTCTTGCTCTTTTAGGAACAAATGTTGTAGGTGGAGGCATATGCACTGAAGGTTGAAACACTAGTGTAGCAGTAGGACCATAAGAGCTGATTGGCCTTAGATTAAACACATGCTCGTGAGATAATCCTACTCCTCTGAAGATGATTGTGGTTGACTTGATTCTTCTTCCTCAAACATGAATTTCTCTAGCCAGTCAATTCTATCTTGAGCAAATAGAGCAAGTCTGGGACTAGGAATCTTGAAATTGGTCTTGGTGATAAAGTATCCACCGGCCAACTTTCCATAAATATATTTACCCTTTCTCAAAGAGTTTTCATCAATATTGGCTGGTGTCTTTGTGTACATTAGATTAAAAACCAATTCAGGTTTCAATGATGAAGCAATCATAGTAAAGGTAATGCCCAAAACCAAGTAAACTAGTGCTTCTATTCCTCTGAGTAATCCAATGATTTATCATGGAATTGATAGGACTAACTCCAAAGGGCTGACAGAGTGCAATATATAGCCACTTTAATTCTGCAAACTGCACCTTAGGTGTCATCTAGCCTCTCTAAGACTCTGCAAGTCATATATTTATGAATGATTCCGATGATAGGATTCACTATCTTCATCCTCTCTTTGGTAGAACTAGTAGCAATTTGTAGCCAAAATTTCTCTAAAGTGTCATTAGTGACCTCAATACTTTCAGGAGTATTCTCCCAAAATCCTAGTACTGAGCCAATGAAGCCAAAGGGTATTTCTGTCCAATTCTCTTTGATCCTAAATCTTAGGCTATGCACCAAATCAGAGGATTGAACTATATCCATAGTTGTCATAATTTCTAGTGCTATGTCTTGTTGATAAACAGCACTAATATGAATAAAACTGCTCCAACCCAAATTACTGAATGCCCTCTCTATACTTGATGTAAAGCCTAGAGTAGTCATGAAATCAAAGTCTATGTCAAGGTTGGAGGTGATTCTGTTCAGACAACCGTTATACCTTTGCTCTTCAATGGAGGTCCTTAGAGAAAATCCTTCTGAAGAATAATTCCATTCCTCGTCTTCATCATCAATATTCATTGGTCGAGGGGCTTAAGCTTGAGTATAAGACCGAGTCCTTGGCCTCCTTGCTGGTTCTAACACATCTTCAACTTCTACCGAGAATCGAGAAGAACAACCTTGTAGTCCTTGATCCCGGTGAATGCTTTGACCGGAGTTGGAACATCCCTTGTCTGAAATGGAGTATCTCCAAAATGAATGCCTTGATGAATCATTATCTTCTTGTTGAGAGCCTCCTCTTGATGAAGAACCCCTGAAAGATTTCTTGAAAAAACTTGGTGGCCTTCTTCATCTTCCCTCTCAAGAATTTTTTATTCTCCAAGAACTGTCTTCTTTTCTACTCCTCTCCTTCTCTCGACGTTTTCTAGTTTCCCGAGCTTGTGTTGGTGATGAAACGGGGCAACAAATACTCTATATTTATAGGCAAAGCTAGGGTTCAAAGGGGAGGTCCATCTGGTGGAGGGTTGCCAGGGGTCGGCCGATTCAGTGGGAGGGGCTGGTCGGCCGAGCCAGGCCTCTTATGGCTCTGCTGGCTCCCATCTTTTTCCCATTGATTAAGTATTGGATCCTTTGCAATAATGGATGGCTATCTTTGTGATTTGTCGACATACATGCAGCCTAGGACGAATCTCCAATTAATCTTACATGTTTGTCTCCTTGGATGCTTGTCCTTTAATTCCAAACCCGTTAAACTTTGATCACATGTCCCATGTCTACAAGTTGGCTAGTGCTTTCATGATCAAAGAAGGATCCTATGTTGCCTAAATTATCTTCTTTTACTAAGCAGTTAATTATCTTCATTAATCCTTAAATAATTATCTTGCAAATATGCAATATATATATATATATATATATACCTACTAACTGGTAGGTTAATAATATCAAGCATCACTCAAAACAAAAGTTATTTTTATATTAAAACATTAACTCTATTTGATAAACTGAAAATAAACTTTTGTTTTGTTTTATAAAAAGAATTGTCGAGTTGATTAACCGATTTAATTTCAGAGTAAAGATAAGCAACTTGAATTGAATTGAATTTACGTACTTCCTTTCTTTAGCGCAACTTAGGTTAGCGCCTAGTTTTTGGAAAAAATAGGGAGAAAATTTTGAGATCAATAAAATAAAGACATTAAAATTAAAATCTAAAAATTATCTCTCTTTTCTCTCTTTTTTATGTAAATCGCTTAAAATCGAATCGAATCCAAAAACCGGCAAGGCTTCGCAATTTTTCAAAGTTTAGATAACTATTTAAGTGGGAGAATAGCTATCTTTTAACTATCCAATCCTTAATTAAAATCAAAATTCATTTCTCAAATTGAAGAATTTATTAATTCAACCATAGTTCATATAGCAATGAAGTTTAACTAATTAATATAGTAAAAACTATGAAGAAAAACTAAACTAAATTTAAACTTCTAAAAATACTTGGGTTGCCTCCCATAAAGCGCTTGTAATTCAAAGTCTTTCAGCCAGACTCTAATCCAATCCGTCCAATATCCTGTGTAGGCACTACAGATGAATCATCTCCTTCAATCTTCGTCTTCTCCAATTGCTCGACACATTTCATATCTGGGGCGAAAATTTGAATGAGCTTGATTCTCCATTGATGTTGAACTTAATCTCTCCCTTTCCTACGTTGATGTTGGCTTGTGCTGTCTTGAGAACAGGTCTTCCAAGTATCAATGGTGACTTTGAATCTCTTCCCATTTCTAGGATTACAAAATCCACTAGGTACAAGATTCTCTCCAATATTGACTGGGATGTCTTCAGCTATTCCTTCTGGATATCTCACTGAACGATCAGCTAGCTCAAGACAAATATTGCTCATAGATCACATAAAGCCTTGTCAATATTGAGTGCACCAATATAGCATGGGATAGTGGGACATCCCGGATCTGCCTTTTTCTGTGGAGGAGCATCCATGATAGCTACACTACACTCAGTAGTCATCTTCACACATTCAGACGGCATCTCTCTCTTGTTGGCTAGTATATCCTTCAAATATTTGGCATAAGTGGGAACTTGGAGTGCATCCAATAATGGCATATGGATATATAGCTGTCTTGTTTGATCGAATTTTGCATTTTTCTGGAAGTATCCTTGTATCATCAACTGTCACCTTAGGTTCTTCCTCACTCTGAATCTCTAATTCAGCTGATTTGGCAAGTCTTGAAGTCAACTTAGGGTCTCTAGTCTCTCTTCCAGATCTGGTAGGTGACTGCTTTGAGTGACTCAATTGACTGTGGTTGTCCAGGCAACTTTCCTTCATTCCTGTTTGGGAGATGTTCTGCTAGTTGAGAGAGGTGGTTCTATAAATCTTCATCATTCCCATGAGCTGTTGATTTGAACTTCCCACAGTAGTGATCTTACCATCAATATTTTCTAGCACCTTGTGCATAGTTTAAACTTAGTGTGTGTATCCTTGTTGATCTTAGCTTGCTCTTCCATAAAATCCTTTAGTTGAATCCATAGAGGAATGGCATTTTGAATAGTGGATCTAGCAGTGAACTATTGTCGATTCTGTCTATAGTTGGACACAGGAATCCAACCTTCCTTTCTTGGGTATTCCAAAGCTTTAGCCTCCTCTGGACAACTTTCATTTGAATGCCCATAGTCTCCACACTCTTCACATGTCATCATAGCTTCTGTAGACTTCACTTCCTCTGCTCTACCACTTTCCATCATCTCGAACCTTCTCATGAGTGAGTCGACCTTTCTACCTAGAATTTCCATCTTGTCCACCACTAGTACACTTTCTCACCACTCCAGTAGATGTAGAAGAGGGCGCCACCCTATCTGCTCTCCATGTTCCATTCTCAGCAATTTTCTTGAATAGAGCTTTGGTCTCTGTAGGAGTGAGACTGAGTATTGATCTTCTGGATGATGCGTCAATCTAAGCACTACACACTGCGTTGAGTCCACCATAAAATTTCTGAATTAGATCCCATTTCTGAAAATTGTGGTGAGGGCAGGCTAACACATAGTCATTGAATCTCTCATAAGCTTAATCAAATTTCTCAGTGGGGTATTGAACAAATGTTGAAATCTTGTTGCGCAAAGCTTGAGTCTTTCTAAGATGAAAAGTACTTGGTGACTGAATGCTTGAAGCAACAGCTGCCAGTTGTTGATTGTAGCTTCTAGAAGTGTAGACAATCACTAATGAGCTTTCCCGATTAGTGAAAATGGGAACAGCCTTGCTCTGATCTGATCATCAGTGACTCCCTCAATCTTGAACATGTTGCAAATCTGCAGAAATGTCTTTAAGTGTTGATTTGGATCCTCTTTTCCACTGAATGGTTGACACACATAGGTCCATGAGCTTCTTTTCTTCAACGGGTTCACCCATTTCTGGCAGGAGTTTTGTCTTCCTTCTGAGAATTTTTGGCAAAGCTTCGGGACTTTTTCAGTAACTTCTCTGGATCATCCTACATAATTAGTAGATTTATTGGACTATGGTCCATCCATTCCTGCTAATGTTAGTAAGAAGAGAATATATACAAAGAGAAACTGTATTCTAAAGATTCTATCTTACAAAAGATTAAATTAAAAGAGCTAAACTTATTTTTAATCAAAATTAATGTTATCTAATTATAAATTATATACAAGAAAATAAAGTAAATAAAGTAAAAATAAGATAAATGGCGAAAAATTAAAGACAAAAAGGCTAAATTAGAAAAAAACAAAATTAAATAGATACATAAACTCAAGTTAATTAAGACTCGACTAATTAGTTCTCCGGCAACGGCGCCAGGAAAAGCTTGTTGACGGCACTTAAGCACGATAAACCTTATACTGGAAGCGCAGTATCGTGTGTAGTTTTTCCCTAGGATGAGTATCATGGGTTTTGTCAATCCAGGAAATTAACTAATTGGGAATTAATTAACAAGAGTTTAGGGTAAACTTAAAGGTACAAGATAAGCTCTAATCTATCTCTAAACCAGTCCTTAAACTATATCTAATATATGTATAAACTATACTTATTATATGATATGTGAGGCAATTAGAACAGAATTAGAGCACTAATCAAAGGGTATTAACTAGAGTCTAATCAAGCCCTAATTGGATCCAAGACATGCAAGATTGTGGGCGCCACAACTAGAGTAAAGCAGCAAGATAGCTAGTAGCTCAAGGTAGAAATAAGTATGAACAAACATAAACTTCATAGCTTGTTTAAATCAAGATCGAATAATCTAATCCCCAAGACTGAGTTTAACCTTTCTCTGGCTCTAGTGTCACTAAAACTAGTTAATTGACGAGAAACTCTCAACTGGCATACATAATTATAGAACGCGCTTCTAATTACTTCACATAGTCTAATAACATAATTAGCACAACTAGAACCTCTAATTACCATGATTACAAGAACTAGAAACACAACTATATCATTAGTAAAATAGATTAACGATCAAGAATTGCTAGAAGAATATAACCCTTAATGACATGCTCTAATCAACAAGCATCTAGATCTAAAGCTAATTAGAGCTAGAACAAGCATAATTAGAACAAGAACATGATAATTAGAACAGCCATGAACATGATAATTAGTACAGCCAAGAACAAGAACAAGCATCAATGCTTCATTAATAATTGTATCATATATATAGCCATGATCATACCTTCCCTTGATGATATAATTAGACCTCTAGGAGCTAGATAATTAGAGCACCGTGCAAGGCCTCTAATCACCTCTATGAACTAGAAGAACTCTTATCCTAGACTAGAAACTCGACCGTCTACTGTCCTCTAGTTGTTGTCCCTCTTATCGTCGCCCTTGCGCCTTGATAATGAATTGGATGCCTCGTCTCGTGTCTGAGACTCGCTATTTATACCTTGGAGAAGACGTGGGAAAAAGGAAATCAGCAACCGACATCCAAAGTCCCTGGGTCGGCCGACTTGGGGGTGTAGGGTCGGCTGACCTGGGCCCTTCCCTGGTCCGTTTCCTTCCATCTTTTGAGGGGTCTTTCCTTGTTGCCTAAGTAAGGACTTTGCAATATTACTCAGACTCGTAGAGTTCTGGAATTTTCGGTATTGATCCAAAGTTGATAAATTCTTCTGGTTTTGGATAGATATGGAGTGTCTTTCCCTTGTATGCTTCCAGATGCTTGTAATCCAGCATAGCTCATGATGTCATCTAGAAGTTTCCCGAATAGGAAGCCTTGATCAACTCACTGGGGGAAATGAATCAATCAATCTTTCCTTGTTATTTACCATTCTAGAATACCATCTCAGAGGTCTTTTCTTACTCGACGTAGATTATGATGAATTTTGCAAAAAATAGTTCAAAATCCTGCAAAAATTAAGTATAGCACATTTCCAAGACAATGTTGCAAAATCCACGATAATTGGTGATAATTGTTAGTAAAAGATACGATTGGCGCTTAAAAACAGTGAAAACCACATAAAATGATATAAAATATTTGTCAAAATCTTGCGTCAACAATACGCCGGTCTTTTTTATTCTTTTTGAGGACGAGTACAGGATTTGCAAGCCACTTGAAATGCACGACTTCTCTAATAACCCGCTAGCTCGCAGATTGCCTCTCTTTTGTCGCGGGTGAACCGACGCAGCATCTACTTGATTAGCTTTGTGCTGGGGTAGACTTTGAGCTTATGCTCGGCCAACTCCTTCGGGACTCCAGTCATGTCAGCAGGCTTCCACAGTGAACATGTCCTAGTTGTCCCGCTAGGAACCGGACTGAGCGTGTATTCCTATTTGGGAGGAAGGATGGCGCTAATGGTGACGGTCTTGGACTAATCAGTGAGATTGAGGCTAATCTCTTTGGTCGCGACAGTTGCCTAGATCATCGTGGAAGGAATCGACTCATTAGTCGGGATTGGTAGTTCGTCCTTCGAGAGTTGGGCCGCATCCACCATGAGCCACCATTGAGCTGCGGTGCTCATGGTGAGGGCCGTCTAGGAGCACTTCAGTGATGCCCCCGGCAACTCAAAGCCACTAACACATAATTTGATTCATGCTAAAGATGATTTGTAACTTAATCTTTCTCAAAGAGGGATGAGAATTCAGTAGAGGAATCGCCAAGTCAGCCATACTTAGAAAATTCTCAAATCTGGATTTTCAGCCTTTTTCCCCTAATTTAATTCTGAAATTACTTTTGATTTTACTATAGCACTTAAAAATCTACCTGACTATGAAATGAAATTAAACTTGTCACCTTTTCAATGCACCTGATCTTGAAGTGATTGGGCCTAGTTTGGTCACTCCACCCAGCACACTTATGTGCTTATATTTCAAAATCTAGAATGAATGAAACAAAACTTTATATACCAAACTTGTAGAGTACTTACAAATTGGCAATTTTTGTATTTGGACATGTGACATGCAGAGTGGTTTGGATAAGGTTTTGGTCACTTTATGTTAAATTGTTGAATCTGCCTAGACTCGTCCTTCTTAGTAAATTCAAATTTCACTAAATCATAATTCCCTATGATGCAAAACTTTATATACAAACATTGTAGATCATGAATCACTAAACAACTTTGGTATAGTTTGTTTCCGATGAAAACTGCCCACAAATAGGCATACATAAATTTATAAACATTAGAGTTCTGTTGGTCAAACTAGAGTCAGTCACTTAAATTCAAATTTAAACCACATTTTATAACATAACATGGTACTCAGGTCCGTAACAAAGATGTAGAAAACTAAATTTACAACTGTTTCTTATATTTTGAATTTAAATAAATTCGGCATCTAAGTGGTTCAAAAATGCGAATTTTAGACGAGTGTTCTGCAGTCAAAACATCAGTTTTTCTTTTTCGAATTTTCCCTTCTTCCCTGTGAGTTTGACAGGCGGGCCCCATCTGAGGCGGACGCCGACCGGGCCCAGGACATCGCCGCCACGTAGCCAACGGGCACCGGCAGTCGCTGCCCTGCTCCCCTACCCACTCTACCCTACCCCGCGCCCACGGCTTCACCTAGACGCTAACCCGGCTCCCTTCACTCCCTGCCTCACTATCCCTTCCCCTGCGCTCGCTCCCCACGCACAGAGTGTGGGGGATAGATATATCCTAGGTACTCATGAACCATATTTTCTACATAGTCAGTTGGAGGGACCCAATTCAGAAGCCGACTGACTGATATTGGCGCACAAGACAAGGACTCTATCTTTTGTAATCCAAACCGTCTAGGAGACATAGAAGGAAACCGACTTATAACCCAAGCCACGCCGGACTATATAAGGCGGGCTAGGGACCCCCTACCAAAGACATCTCTCTCCACCTCAGACAGATTCACCAATCTCTCTAACCCGCATACATGCTCAAAGCAATACAATCAGCCACAAACATGACGTAGAGTATTACGTATCTTGTGGCCTGAACCTGTATAAATCTTGTGTTTTTGTCTCCTGTCGCGTTTCACGCGAACCATCGAGCTACGGTCGATCTCAGCCGACCACAAAAAGCACTGCGTGATACATCTCGCAGATGCACTACCGGTACTAAACCCGAACAGTTGGCGCACTAGGTAGGGACAGGCGACATTCAACATCAGGCTAGCTCCATGGTTATTCGACATCCAACAACGTCAGTGGCCGAGATTTGATCTATTCTGCGTCGGCATACAAAGCTAGACGCAATTACGGCTGATAACGTGGTGACGAACAACTGCGGTGAAAGCTTCGGGGCCAACTCTGCTCCAAGCAATCTGATCTGGGCTCTGCCTCAGCTTCTCTTCGTCCGATCGACATCACATTGCATCCGCTACGGCAACGAGATATCTCCAGAAGCAATTGCGTTAAGATGAGTCTGACCATCAAACTGCATCAAGCATACGGAGTCTTATCAAGGTCATCAGCCATCCAATCAGAAATAGCGATCCGCTACAACCAGACGATTGCCGGTCAAAATTATCATCAGCTGTTCCTTGACTTGATGCCAACTCAAAAACGTCACTAGCTATTGCCTATTGCTTTGAAGCTTATCAAGTCCGACAGGGGAATATACTATCCTGTCACTGACATGTGAAGATTGAAAATTATATTCATGTGGCAACCGGATGCTGGTTCCCTACTGGGTAATCGGATTTACTATCACGTGAGACGTGGTCAAGATGAATTCTGCTACACATGCACAGCATTTAGAGTTTGTCGGCTACGATTATATCAACAGCCGGCTCCTACTCAGAATCGTTACCAAACCGGTCCGCGATGCGGTTGATCACCGTTAACTGCTAAGTCATTTTAATGTTTAAATTATACATTTAATTATGCTAATCAATTTTTCATCTATCTAAGTGGCTCGATCTGATCAATTAAATATTATTTATATTTGAATATTTTCTCTGCAAATGATACTACTCGCATTGTCCCCTGATTATTATTTCGAGAAAATATTTCATCTCAGGCGTAAATATTCGCAACGTGCCGAAGCAGCATATCTATGCTTTCGTTGACTATCTCTAATTTCCGCAATATGAGGTGAAGCGCAATGAGTCATCAGCTGTCTGCAATAAGTCTCCAATCCAAGTGGTCAGCTATTATTATTCATATTATTTCTTAATTACCCAGGCTGCGGATCTATTGAATTATATCTTAATTATCCTGGCTATGGAATCAATTGAGTTATTTTTGAAATATCCAAGTTATTGGATTAATTGGTTTTTTATGGATCACTCGGATTATCTACATTATTTCTGGATTGCCGGATTATTCTTCATCGCTCAGGGCAATAGATATATTCGTACTATTCTTAGATCACTCGGGCTATGGATTATTCGTATTACCTTTGGATCACTCGAGCATTGGATCTCTCAAATTATTTGTGGTCACTCAAACCATGCTTTACACACCTCACTTTTCTGTCGCATCTCGTGTTTCGTGGAATTAATTCTTTTCAGTTGAATCTTGTGTTTTGCTGAGTCTATTCTTTTCTGTCGCGTCTCGTGTTTCGCCGTGACAACTCTTTCCTATCGTATCTCGTGTTTCGTTGAGCTAAATATTTTCTGTCGCATCTCGTGCTTTGACAAGTCTCAGTGTTTTCTGGCAAAATCTATGTGTACAACAATAGGGTAACTCTAACCCTTTATACGGGGCAATCGGTCTGGCCTATAGGTGTTACATGCCTTCGCGTCCTCATAAAAATGGTGCAATATGGCCCTCTTTTACGTGGTAATCAGCCTTAGTCGTAGACCGATAGCTAGGTGTTACATTCCTTCGCGTCCTCATTTAAGGGATACATCTTGCCCTTCGTACAGGGGCAGTCGGTCTGGCTCACCGACACTTTATGCCTTCGCTAGTACTCGGAATTCAAACAGCGAGTTCACTTTATGATGTACTATCAACTTGGGAGTTCACTTCGTGATGCACTGTTGATAGTGGGGGTGCCCCACTGCTTCGTTCGCTTAGGGGGCTGCGCTGCCACGCGCCTTGCCGACTCTCTAGCTTCGTCAGCTCGGGGGCTGCGCCGCCGCAGCACCTTGCCGACTCACTACTTCGTCGACTCGGGGGCTAGGCTGCTGTCGGCCTCGCCGACTCGCTGCTTCATCGACTCGGGGGCTAGGTTGCAGTCCACCTTGCCGACTCGCTGCTTCGTCGACTTGGGGGCTAGGTTGCAGTCCACCTCGCCGACTTCGCTGCTTCGTCGACTCTGGGGCTGGCTGCTGTCCGCCTCACCGACTCGCAGCATCGTCGACTCGGGGGCTGCGCTGCCGCGCGCCTCGCCGACTCACTGCTTCATCGACTCGGGGGGCTGGGCTACCGTCCGCATTACCGACGGG
Source organism: Paspalum vaginatum (assembly GCA_030272315.1). Classification (NCBI taxonomy): domain Eukaryota; kingdom Viridiplantae; phylum Streptophyta; class Magnoliopsida; order Poales; family Poaceae; genus Paspalum; species Paspalum vaginatum. Next base: position 28,002,157 of record CM059018.1, on the reverse strand, counting down.
TTGCGCTGCCGCGCGTCTCGCCGACTCACTGCTTCGTCAACTCGGGGGGCTGGGCTGTTGTCCGCCTCGCCGACTCACTATTTCGTCGACTCAGGGGCTAGGGCTATTGTCCGCCTCGCCGACTCGCTAGTTCGTCGATTCTGGGACTGCACTGCCGCGCGCCTCGCCGACTCACTGCTTCATCAACTCGGGGGGCTGTGGTGCTGCCCGCCTTGTCCGACTCGCTACTTCATCGACTCCAGAGACCACGCCACTGTACTTGCTGATTCAGAAGGCTACGCCATTGTACTCATTGACTCGGGAGGCTATGTCACCGTTTCTGCTTCACCAAGATCACTCGAAGGAATAAGTTGCTTGATCCTCAACCTGATTACGCTAATCAGCTTAAGGCTCAGAGGCTGCATGGAGGATACCATCAGAAAATTTTTGAAGACTACAAGGGCAAGACATTTAGAAAGCAGAATTTGGATCTTTAAGCTAATTGTTTCTCAAGTCAACTTGAAGCTCGGGGCTTATGGGGGATAGATGTGGCGGAACCGCCTGATTTAATCCGAGCTAAGCACAACTGCCACCTATGGCTTGCAGTGTAATTAGGCCGAACTAAACCCGGTCGTCCGTCGAGAGTCAAAAAGGCTCCCGATATTACCTTTTCCCAGAGGAACCGACATCACACACATCCAGCCCTCGATGGAGCCACAACAGTTACACATCACAGGCAGTTTATAGTAGAAAATAAGTTAAAGTACTTCACAAACCAAATATAGGTAGTCAAATACCTATTCAAATATAAAGCGGAAGCGTTGTGCAAAATAAATCTCGCAGCGGAAACATAATACTTAATGAAGTAGTCTTTATGCAATGATGAATGAGACGAGAAGCACCAAGCCCACCGGTACTACTCTCCTCCAAGCAAGTGTCCAAAAGTCATCAGTACCTACTCAAAATGTGGGGGCAAACCCTGAGTACTACTTACTCAGTAGGACTTAATGGAAGGGCTTACGGCTGACGCAAAGCTAGCAACTAACAGTTGATCCTTAGCCATTCTTTTTATAGTAATTAAAAGTTAACATGTAATTATCATCATCATCAAAATGTACATCATCATAATATAACTTGCAGGAAAATAAACATACAAGTACAAACATGTGGTATTGAAAACAAAACATATATAATCATAAATACAATTAGATTGTTACTATGTTGCCCGTGTGTGATATTGGCATTCTCACACCTGGTGAGCATCAGCGATTTGAATCAATTTTAATTCCCAGGAATAACTATCATGCTAGGGGTATATGCTTACTAGCCATCGCGTTCCCACATATAGCCCCCATCTCCACTCATCCCATCCCAAGTTCGATTCAATCCTGCCATTCCCCTGGGTTTTGCCCCCTCAGGAGCGATACCACGGCGTACCGGGTCAGCCCTCCCTCGAGTACAAGCTCCCCCAGGCCTAACTCCCACCAACAAGAATGGTAGGAACCTGTCTCTGTTCTTCGGATGGCACAAGTAAGACTTTCACCGGTCCCACGTCCCGGATAAGCACTCTAGCAATATTATACCGATCAGCAGGCGAACAGCGAATCAGGCCTTAAACGGCTTGAGCGGAGTCCACCAAACCATGCACATCATTTTTCATCATAATATACCCAAATCTCCGCCCAGCCTCAATTTAGTCCCATCACAATCATGTTTAAAGTTTTCCATATATTTTGAAAACCTTTCCTTTGAAAACACCTATACGACGAGTGACTCCAATTCACTCGTGTCTACTCGCACCTAGCATTCCTAGGCATACTCGTCCTACGTACTCTATTGTAGGTGCTAGGGCCAGGGCGGCCAAGAAGTCTAATGCAATTGTTTTCAAACAACTCCTAATGCGGATGTCTAAACATCATTCAATATCATATTTGCTGGGAATTCATGGTCCTGCCTACCTTCCTCACTAGGGTTAGTAGCTGCCTCCTGAGCGAAGTCGGGCCCCTACTGCTGATCTTCTGGCTCCTAGTGCAGCTCCTCCTCGAGCTCTTCTACGATTGGTTGGTCCGGCAGGTGTCCTTTGCTCGCGGGATCTATATGCATGACAAAGTGCAATTTGTGCACGTATTAGTGCAATGCTTGCTTATGATGCAGATGCGATGCAAGGAATCATGATTTATGGAATAAAGTTATGCATTTTCGTGATGAAACTTGTTTAGCGTTAAGAAATCATACAAGCCATCACCTATGGTAACTTAGCTTATCGCATATACAATGTGGGGGTGTGTGGCAAGGTAGCATTGATTCATGTGAAGCGACCGAAGTTTACTTAAACATCTATTTTCCACCTAGCTAGCTTAGCATTCCTATCACTATCATGCATTTCTAAAACAGTAGAGAAGACCTATATTGCATTCCAAATCAGTGGCTAAGACATACATACTCCTATGTTTCAAAACATGATCCATTGTGGCATTTATTAAATATACTAATCTCATATTTCCTATTATTTACTTAAATGAGCATTATATCTACCATTTTCAAATCAGGGTCAAAATTTACATGCACAGCCTCAAGTTTTTAGCAGTGAGCTACTTACATCAGCTAGAGCCCAGATAAATACCACGAAGCCCCCTATAGCTTATTTTTATATAGAACCCTTTTCTTTTGCTAATTATATGCTTAATTACTAGACAAGGGTAAAATAGTAAATATTCAGTCAATGCTAGGGCTACCAAAATTTACATAGAGCCTACACATTCTAACAATGCCTCTGCCCAAGTTTCAAAAAAAATTTTTGAAGCCCATTTAACCCACATTTCCTATTTATTAAGTTAAACATGCATGGATTTATTATTTTCAAAACACCAACTATACTTGACATGCACAATACCCCATTTAAACAGTGAGCTATTTATACCACAGGGAGCACAATTAAAATGTGTAAAACCATTTAGAGCACAATTTTTATATTGTTATCCTTTCCACATTTATTTTTATGCTAAAATCACATGCAGGGGAAAAATAGTAATTAAAAAGTGAACACTTGAGCTACCAAAAATCACAGTGAGCCTACATACCCTAAGAACACTGCTGTCCAAGTTTCACAATTTTTGGAGACCATTTAGTCCACATTTCCCATTTATATTGATTTATCAAGCATGCATAATATCAGGGGCAAAATGACTTTCCCTCCTCAACCATCATAACCAGCAGATAGATCTACTCACAAGGATTTCCATGCAACTTGATTCACCATTTTTGGATTTTCCTTCAATTTTCTATGATTTTTCAAAGTTTCAGCCGTTTTTAATGTATTTTAAAACGAAAATCCACAGATCTAGGACCCATGCGCAAATAACCCTAAACTTCAGGGGCTAAAACGTTAGAGCCGTAAGACTCATTCAACAGCACGTGGACTAGAATGTAAAACCCTAATATCACGGGGTCAGATCTGCAAAACCGTCATCTCCTACCTCCCGTCGTCTTCTTCCTCGCGACGGGAGGAAGGGCGCTGGCGGCACGCGGCCAATCCGGCCGGGCGGAGCCCCTGGGCTCGCTGGCAGAGGCGGGTGAGCGAGGGAGAAGGTCGGGGATCTTACCCCTGCTACTTGTTTCGTCGGGGAAGCAGCGTGGGTGGCCGGCGACGGCGTGCAGGGGACGGCGAACTCCGGCGACCAAATGCGAGGCAGTGGAGGGGCTATAGCCGACGAGGTCTAGGGGATTCGGTGGAGGAGAGGGAGGAGAAGAGCGGCATGGCTTCGGTGGCTCGCGGGAACGCGCGTAGGGGCCGGGGCGCGAGCTCGCTCCGGGCTCTGATGGCGGTGGTGCGCGCAGGGAGGAGGGAGCAGTGTGGAAGCTCGGACGGAGGGAACGAATGGGGGGGCATGGAGAAGGAGTCGACGCATCCATTTCACGGGCGAGCGCGAAGGGAACAGGCAGAGCAGGCCGGGCGAGGCGTGCTGGTGCCCATGGCGTGGTGCGGCCGGCTTCGCCCGCCGCGTGGGCGAGCTGGAGGGGAGGAGGAAGGAGACGGCGCACGGTGGACTAGGTTCGTAGACCCGGTTCCAATGACAGGTGGGGTCGGGTGGGAAAATTGGTACTACGTTTCGTGGACCGGGTCCATGGATGCGCGGAACAGTGGACCCCATGAGCGGATGTCGACATCTGGCCCGCGCGGGAATCCGACATGTGGGTCCCACGTGCCATAGACTCATAAGAAAAAGAAAATCCCGAAAAAAGAAAAATGGGGTTTGACCAACTAACCAGGTTTTTGAATTTTGCCAATTTGACCAACTTAGGAGCCGAATTTGAAAAGGACCCAATTGACTGAAATGTTGTACCTTTTGAGATCTACAACTTTTTCAAAAGGACTAATACCAGATTCCAAGTATAAATTTGATTTGAATTTGAATTTAACCTGCTGACTCCAGTTTGACCAACAGAATCTTCCAATTTAAAAATTCCACAAGTCATATTTTTATGCATTTTCATGGTAAATGTTATATACCAATGTTGTTCAGTTGCTCAGGACCTACAACTTTGATATACAAAGTTTTGCAAGATGTTGACGTTTGTTTCACAAAAATTTGAAATCTCTATTTAAATCAAATTTGGACAGATTTCTCAGTTTTACCGAAAATGACCTACTCTATTCAAACCTTTATGCATGTCATGACACAAAATACCAAAGTTCTTCATTATGAAATTTTCTACAAGTTTGGTATGTATAGTTTTATCAAACTCACAACGGTATTAAAGTTACAGGGCAAAAGCAAATGCAGTTGCAGAAAAACCGAGTTTAACCCGCTTCAAATGACTTAATCCACTCATGCCCCTAATATGAAATGTTCATATAATGATGCAATTAAGCTAATGATGCTAATGCAATACACTTGAGATGCCTGGGGCATCACAATAGATATCCCCTAAGTCCTCATGAAACATATTCTCTACATGGGCCGTTGTAGGGCCCTATTCAGGAGCCGACCGACTGACTTGGCGCACAAGAAAAGGACTCTATCTTTTGTAATCTAAACTGTCTATGAGACATAGATGGAAACCGACTTATAACCCAAGCTATGCCAGACTATATAAGGCGGGCTAGGGACCCCTCCCAAAAACATCTCTCTCCACCTCAGACAAATCCTCCAATCTCTCTAACCCGCATACATACTCAAAGGAATACAATCAGCCGCAAACAGGACATAGGGTATTACGTATCTTGCGGCCCGAACCTGTATAAATCTTGTGTTTTTGTCTCCCGTCGCGTTTTACGTGAACCATCGAGCTACGGTCGATCTCGCCGACCACAAAAAGCACTGCATGATACATCCCACAGTACACTGCCGGTACTAAACCCCGACGGTTGGGGCGCCAGGTAGGGGAGGCGATATCGACATCAGGCTAGCTCCATGGTTGTTCGACATCCAGCAACGTCAGTGGCCGAGATTCGACCTATTCTGCGTCGGCATACAAGGCTAAACGCTAGGGATGAAAGCAGGACGGATATATCCGCTGGATAATCCGTCCCGAGATGTTCAGAGACTATATGGGACACCCGATATCTGAATCTGAATAGTTGATATCCGATCCGTATCTGTATCCGAAGACTAAAAATTAAATATTATTATGCATACGAGGCATATATCAATATCCGGCGCATTTTGACACTATCCGTATCCGAACCGAATCCGAAAAACAAATAATTATATCCGTCCCTATCCGATCCGGTTTCATGACTACTAGAGGCAATTACGGCTGATAATGCGGTGACAAGCAACTGCGGGGAAAGCTCGGGGCCAACTCTGCTCCAAGCAATCTGATCTGGGCTCTGCCTCAGCTTCTCTTCGTCCGATCGACATCACATTGCATCCGCTACGGCAACGAGATATCTCCAGAAGCAATTGCGTTAAGATGAGTCTGACCATCAAACTGCATCAAGCATACGGAGTCTTATCAAGGTCATCAGCCATCCAATCAGAAATAGCGATCCGCTACAACCAGACGGTTGCCGGTCAAAATTATCATCAGCTGTTCCTTGACTTGGTGCCAACTCAAAAACGTCACTAGCTATTGCCTATTGCTTTGAAGCTTATCAAGTACGACAGGGGAATATACTATCCTGTCACTGACACGTGAAGATTGAAAATTATATTCTTGTGGCAACCGGATGCTGGTTCCCTGCTGGGTGATCGGATTTACTATCACGTGAGACGTGGTCAAGATGAATTCTTCTACACATGCACAGCATTTAGAGTTTGTCGGCTACGATTATATCAACAGCCGGCTCCTACTCAGAATCGTTACCAAACCAGTCCGCGATGCGGTTGATCACCGCTAACAGCTAAGCCATTTTAATGTTTAAATTATACATTTAATTATGCTAATCAATTTTTCATCTATCTAACTGGCTCGATCTGCTTAATTAAATATTATTTATATTTGAATATTCTCTCTGCAAATGATATTACCAGGATTGTCCCCTGATTATTATTTCAGAAAAATATTTCATCTCGGCGTAAATATTCGCAACGTGCCGAAACAGCATATCTACGCTATCGTTCACTATCACTGATTTCCGCTATATGAGGTGAAGCGCAATGAGTCATCAGCTGTCTGCAATAAGTCTCCAATCTAAGTGGTCAGCTATTATTGTTCATATTATTTCTTAATTACCCAGACTACGGATATATTGAATTATCTCTTAATTATCCGTTTATTGGATCAATTGAGTTATTTCTGAAATATCCGAGTTCTTGGATTAATTGGGTTTTTATGGATCACTCGCATTATCTACATTATTTCTGCATCACCGAATTATTCTTCATCACTCGGGCAATGGATATATTCATATTATTCTTGGATCAGTTGGGCTATGGATTATTCGTATTACCTCTAGATCACTCGAGTATTGGATCTCTCAAATTATTTATGGTCACTCAAACCGTGCTTTACACACCTCACTTTTCTGTCGCATCACGTGTTTCGCCAAGTTAATTCTTTTCAGTTGCATCTTGTGTTCTGCTAAGTCTATTCTTTTCTGTCGCGTCTCGTGTTTCGCCGTGACAACTCTTTCCTATCGCATCTCGTGTTTCGCCGAACTAAATATTTTCTGTCGCATCTCGTGCTTTGACAAGTCTCAGTGTTTTCCGGCAAAATCTATGCGTACAACGACAGGATAACTCTAGACCCTTTACACTGGGCAATCGGTCTGGCCTATAAGTGTTACATGCCTTCGCGTCCTCATAAAAATGGTGCAATCTGGCCCTCCTTACAGGGCTATCAGCCTAGGTCGTTGACCGACAGCTGGTGTTACATGCATTCGCGTCCTCATTTAAGGGATACGTCTTCCCCTTCGTACGGGGCAGTCGGTCTGGCTCACCGACACTTTATGCCTTTGCTATACTCGGAATTCAAACAGGGAGTTCAATTTATGATGTACTATCTACTTGGGGGTTCACTTCGTGATGCACTGTCGACATGGGGTGACCCACTGCTTCGTTCGCTTGGGGGGCTGTGCTACCACGCGCCTTGACGACTCGCTACTTCGTCAGCTCGGGGGCTGCGCCGCCCACACCTCGCCGACTCACTACTTCATCGACTCGGGAGCTGGGCTGCTGTCCGCCTCGCCGACTCGCTGCTTCATCGACTCGGGGGCTAGGTTGCAGTCCACCTCGCCGACTCGCTGGTTCTTCGACTCGGGGGCCAGCTGCTGTCCGCCTCACCAACTCGCAGCTTCGTGGACTCGGGGGCTGCGCTGCCGCGCGCCTCGCCGACTCACTGCTCTATCGACTTAGGGGGCTAGGCTACCTTTCGCCTTGCCGACTCACTACTTCATTCACTCGGGGGCTGCGTTGCCGCGCGTCTCACCGACTCACTACTTCATCAACTCAGGGGCTGGGCTGTTGTCAGTCTTGCCGACTCACTACTTCATCGACTCGGGGGCTGGGCTATTGTCCGCCTCGCCAACTTGCTACTTCATCGATTCGGGGGCTGCAATGCCGCGTGCCTTGCTGACTCACTGCTTCATCAACTCGGGGAGCTGGGCTGCTGCCCGCCTTGCCGACTCGCTACTTCATGGACTCGAGAGACTACGCCACTGTACTCGCCAATTTAGGAGGCTACGCCACCGTACTCGTTGACTCGGGAGGCTACGTTGCTGTTTCTGCTTTACCAAGATCACTCGGAGGAATAAGTTGCTTGATCCTCCACTTGATTATGCTAATCAGCTTAAGGCTCGGAGGCTGCATGGAGGATACCATTAGAAAATTTTTGAAGACTACAAGGCAAGACATTTAGAAAGCAGAATTTGGATCTTTAAGCTAATTGTTTCTCAAGTCAACTTAAAGCTCAGGGGCTTGTGGAGGATAGATATCCCCTAGGTCCTCATGAAGCATATTCTCCACATGGGCCGTTGGAGGGCCCTATTCAGGAGCTGACCAACTGACTTGGCGCACAAGACAAGGACTTTAACTTTTGTAATCTAAACCGTCTAGGAGACATAGATGGAAATCGACTTGTAATCCAAGCCACGCCAGACTATATAAGGCGGGCTTGGGACCCCTCCCAAAGACATCTCTCTCCACCTCAGACAGATCCTCCAATCTCTCTAACCCGCATACATACTTAAAGCAATACAATCAGACACAAACAGGACATAGGGTATTACGCATCTTGCGGCCCAAACCTGTATAAATCGTGTGTTCTTGTCTCCCGTCGTGTTTCACGTGAACCATCGAGCTTCGGTTGATCTCTACGACCACAAAAAGCACTGCGTTATACATCCCGCGGTGCACTACCGGTACTAAACCCCGACACAGAGAGCGTCCACCATGGCCGGGCTCGGCTTGAGCTCGTACCCCGACTGCCTCCGGTCCTCTCCCTCAAAGCTGCCACCCGCGCTACGGTCGCGCGACCACGCTCCACCCCTCCCGCTGTTCTCGGGCCGCCTTCATCTCCCTTAGCCCTTCCCCAACCATATCGCGCCGTGTCCACCATGGGGAGCTCGACCACACCGTGGACAGCCCCTATCGGGCCATCCCTGTGACTCCCTTCCACCACCCCCAAGTTACCCATGTCCCCGCACTGCTCGAGGGCCTGACCATGGCCTCCTTCCTCATCGGATATGCGAGATCGAGCCACCGTCATCCGTCACGGCCGCGCAGGCATCACCGTGGTTCATCCCTGGTTCACGTGCGTTCCCCATGGATCCCGAACACCTCACGCGTCCAAATCAAGGGGAAAAGAAGCCCCACGGCTGGGAACACCTTCCTTGACCATCTCCTCCGTCGATCCATGCCCCTACGCCACCGGCCGAGCCCGGCTTTCCACTTTGTGCACTGTTCCCGTGCCCTGGTTGAAGGTAGAAGAAGGAGCCCCATTTTTGCAAAAAACCCCCTTATTTGGGTTACTATGCGCTGAGTCTATGCTCATTTCTGTGCAGGTCCCTGGAAGCCAAGAATAACTACGTATAGGTCCACAGGCGTTTTTCTTTTATAAAGTAATTTGCTAATTATTGTAGGAATTTTAAAAATATGTAGTAAATCAAACAAAAATCCAAAAATAGTGAAACTGGTTTTGTTGGATTGCTTGTAAGTAGATCTATACAGTGTACTAGGTGTTGTGTTATGAAATGACTGTTTTGCCCCTGCTTGTGCGCATGCATTGTTTTAGTGGTTAATTAGCAAAAGTGGGCTAAATGAGCTCCAAAAATTATGAAATTTGGGCAGTGGCTAAGTTTTAGTATATGTGTTTATATGAATGTCTAATAACACTATCACTCACTTTTAGTTGTTGATCTACCCCTAGTTCTATTAACTAGTATATTTTATGTATATGGAAATGCATGCAACATAAAACTTGTCCAGAAAAATCCATAGAAATTATATTGTACTCATTTGATCTAGTGTAGCCTAGAAATAAAGTTTCATGTGTTTTACTTACTATTTGCATGTATTTTGAAAATGATAGATGTATGGTGATTTAAACAATAAAATAGAAATGTGCTATTTAATGTGTTACAAAAATTCCACCAAAATTCTTGTAGCTATTTCACTGTGTAAGTGTGCTTGTGTGAATTTTTCATGAAGATTGGTTGCTGTTACATGAAGGGTGCCTGAATAGTCACTTTAATAAGTTTAAAAGGAAGAAAATAAAAAAGGATGTTAGTGGACATGCAGGCTGTTAGTTTGTGATGTCTCCTATCCAATATACTTGATTTGGGTGGACTTATGTATAAATGAGCCTCACACCTGGCGCATGTTCCATGTTCATGTCTAGTTTGCAAATCCTTAATCATAAAAATATTGTATATTGTTGAATATAAATAACAATAACTCAACATAAGACAAATTATGCATGACTTATTCACTTATACGCTTGTTCAATGCTTGTTTACATTTGGTCTAATAAGAGTGTCTTGGAATTTGTAGTCCATCATGTGCTCCTCTTATGTACCCTACATGAGATATGTGACTTGCTGAATGGAAACAAACACCACCAAACCTATCTTAGTAATCTTAGTAACTAAATAACTATTGCATGTTTTATCGGTTTACAGCAACATTTTAGCTATATGATTGGCAATTTGATAGTTGTATATGTGTGCTTGTGTGATTGCATATGCTTGCTCTAGGTCCATAAAAGTACTATTGTCGCTAGTTCCAGGTGTGATGTTTCGAAAGAACTAGTAGTCCATTACATGTGTAAATATAAGCTTGTCTGATGCTTTGCTTGCATGTGGTATGATAAAAGGACAATTTAAATTGATACTTGATCATGTGCTGGATCCTTGTGTTGCTTTGTGAACATCTGATTGTATGAGTGTATGCTTGCTCCCTTTCCACAAAAGTAATATTGTTTAAGTAGTTTATCAATCACCTTTCTGCCTATCCATGAATTGATTGCCAAATGTGTGCTTGATATTCATGCATCTCATTCACTGCATCATGCATGTCATTCATATATTTACGCTTATTATAGATACGTGATCTAGAAGCAAATGTGTGGAGCTTCTTCAAGCAACGGTGGTCCAGAAGACCAACTAAGCCCCAAGCATGACCTAGAGGACCCATCAGTCGTGTTTGGACTGAGGAGTTGTCCAAGTGATCAAGCGGTTGCCTAGGGCAAATCCTCACAATCTGGCAAACTAACTTTAGATTAGTTTGTTCAAGTCTTTTAACAACAAAGGCAGGCCCCTTAGGCATCTACACCTATCTAGGGAGTCCCACCACCGTATATTTGTTTGTGCATTTACGTTCAGGAGTTGTTTGAAACCCTACATGCATAAATACCTGATATCCTATGTAGTATGGATAGGTCGAAGTCTATCTTAGCCATGCTTAGATGGTAGAAGTCGAGTGAAAATATTCACTCGCGAGATGCTAGGGCTTTACTCAAAAATGGTTTACAAAAATATCAAATTCAAAAGCAATATGATATGATGTGATGGAAAGATGAGACCGGGCGGAGAATAAGTTTACTTCTGTGGTTTGCGTTGTTGTATTATTTGGCTCCACCTAAGTCGCTTAAGGTCCGTTTGTTGTTCCCTATTGGTCGGCGTAACATTGCCAGAATGCTTATCTGAGATATGGGACCGGTGAAAGTCTTTTCTGGGCTCGTTCGAAGTTTTCGAGGTGCCGCCCATCCACTTGCAGGAGGCTGATGGGCCCGGTGGCACTTATACTTGAGGGAGGGCTGACCCAGTACGCCGTGGTATCGGTCCTAAGGGGGCACAACCCAAGGGTTAGGTGGGGACGAGACAAGTGAGATGGGGGATATTTGTAGTTATGCTATGGTTAGTAAGCATATACCACTGGCATGATAGTTATTCCCAGGAATTAAAATCGATTCGAATCGCTGATGTCCACCAGGTGTGGGAATGCTAATGCCACTGACGTTCATCGTAGTAATAACTTTAACATTGTTATTTATTTAATCATGCTTTTTATTACTACATGCTTGTACTTGTATGTTTACATTTTCGCAAATTACTTTATGATGGTATATGGGTTGAGATTATTGATTTACATGAATTATGGATCAAGATGATGATTATGTTGAATTAAATGATGCTTATGATTTAATAATGAATGAAATTTGAAATTAAGGACTCACTTCTAGTAAGCTTATGTGGGTTAGAAGCCAAGTCCACAAAAAGCCTTGCATACTCTCAAATGTGTCGGGCTGATACCGTCCTCGGGTAAGTCCTATGAGTACCCCACGTACTCATCGTTTGTTGTTGATATTTTTTAAGGTACAAGTCAGTTTCTGGTTGAGGACGACCACGGTAGGCTCAATGTCATGCCCTGATGTTTTACTTCTGCTGCACATTTGCATCTATATAATCATATGTATTCTACTGTGAGTGTCTTTTTGAAACTCTATTTCGATATGCTTGTATATCATTTTGAGAAATGGTTTTGTACTAAACCAAGCTATGTTTGTATGAAATGATGGGTTGTTGTAATTGTTGTGGCTCTCTCGGGGGCTTAACATGTGTGATGTCGGCATCCCTGGGTGATGGTTACATCGAGTGCCCCTTTCGGGTAGCTCGACGGACTACCGGGTTTGATTCGGTCTAAGTGCACTGCGGGCCATATGGTGGCAGGTATACTTAACTCGGATTAAATCGGCGATTCTGCCATAGCTTCCCTAGTGCAGTCTGTCGCGCCCTTGAAGTTAGCCCGGACTGTGAGGACACCTTGTGGGCTGGCATCTTGAGGACTGGATACAAGTAGTGTGGGATGGCCATTAACTTGGCCAGCCCTGGTTGCCGATGATGGCATTATAGGCACAGTCAAAGGTTGTCACCTCAAAGGGAAGAGTCTCAGTGCGGAAGTTCTCCGGCGTACCGAAGGTGACCGGTAGGAGATGTGTCCCAATGGGTATTCTCCCTCGCCTGGCATAATCCCAAAGAAAGGGCTATCTAACTCTTGAAGATCGTCAAACTGGATTCCCAGTTCCAGCATAGTTCTTGGGAACAGCACGTTGATACTGCTTCCACTATCAATCAGCACCCTCTTGAGTCAGCTTTTGCAGATCACTGGGCTTACGAGCAATGGGTACTTGCCCGGGTGATCGAAGTTGAGCCACTAGTTTGCCCGACTGAAGGAGATTGGGACCTCAGACCATCTATATGGCGTTAGAGGTTCCAATGTGGCCGCCATGACTCAACGATCTATCAGCTTCTATTGCCCCTTGCTCTCGAGGGAGCCATGCCCCTCAAAGATGATGTTGATTTCCCTGTTGATGTTAAGGAAGGCTAGGGCCCCACCCCTGTTCTGCTGCTGCTGTGGATGTTGGTCTCGCCGTAGAGGTGGTGTCGGGGGCAGTGGCTGGAAAGGTCGATTGTGGCTGATCGAGCTCTTGAAGCCCTGGCAATGGCGCAGGGTGTGATGCATGTCATTGTAATAAGGGCATGGTCCGTCAAGGATGTCATCGAGTGATCATGTGTCTCCACCATAAGGGGGAGCGCGTGGCCAAGCGAGCGGTGGTTCCATGGCATGAAGCTCCTCGTAGCGAGGTCGTTTGTCCCAGCGGCGGTCTTGCCTCGGGACGTCTTCACACCTCTCAGCTTGTCCTTGTCTCAATGTCGATCGACCAGGTAATGGGCTCGTTCCTCCGTGGTGATGTACCGGTCAGTGTCACGAAAGAGTGGCTCTGAGGTAGCCGGAGCCTTCTATAAGAGGCTTTTGACGAAAGCCTCATTGTTGGAGCCGCAGAAGAAGTCCTCTATCACCGCTGCGTTGGTGATGTCAGCGATACAATTCCGCATTGTCTAGAACCACTTCAGGTAGGACCGGAGGGGCTCATTGTCTCTTTCCTTGACAGACTTGAGGTCCCAAGGCTGAGCCGGCTTGTCATAGAGGGACTAGAAGTTAGCGATGAACTTTTCGCAAAAATTGCTCTAGTTGTCGATGCAGTTGGCAAGGAGGTGACAAAGCCACTAGAGCGTGTCCTTCCCCAGCACTATCGGGAGGTAGGCCATCATGATGTCCTTGCTAGCCCAAGTGGCACCAACTGCCATGGATTATACAGCCAGCCAGCCGCTGGGGTCCTACTTGGCCTAGTACTTGTCAACGTTGGAGACCTTGAAGTTCTAGGGCCACTCGACCATGTGGAGTCACCTGGTGAAGGTAGAGATGCCCACCAATTGATGGGCCGGTGCTTTCTATGCTCCACCACGAGCGTTTTCTGGTTGGCAGGGAGGTGACCAGTGGCGACCGCCTCCCAGTCAATTGTGGACTGAAAGATGGGGCGTTGGGCTGTTGACGGAGCCTACGCCCAAGTGAGCGCAGCTGCCCTCATGTCATTGGGGAGCTCTGTGGTCCCGATTGTACTCCTCTCGGTGCCTAAACTCATCTTTTTGTTGACGCACGCGTGATTGCTCGATGTTGTGGCGCATGTTGCGGCGTTTGATGATGGCGTTGCGAGCATCTCCAGCAGCAGGAACTCCCTATGGGGATATAAGGTGGTCCTCTACCCGAGTGAGGACATACCGACAGTAATCTCCATCTGGGCTATTGGGGAGGTTGTTGGTGATTTGAGCCAGCGCACCACCCACCAGGCTTGGAGTTTGCATGATCTTGTCGAACTCTAGAAATAGGTTGCGTGCAGGGACAAGTTATTGTTGAGGTGGTGCGTGAGGACGAAAGGCTGGCTCGCGTTCTGGCAGAGCCATCTGAGCAACCCGGCGTGTCCGTCATCATGCGTTCCTCTGCTGGTGCTGCTCCTATTCTTCTGGAGTTTTGTCGGCCGAGGTCATCTCATCAAGTGAGAAAAATTGGGTCGGGTTCTAGTTCCTAGCGATGTGATGGCACCGGGTGTTGCGGCACCGGTTCCTGTGTTGGCGCACGAATGCACTGCTACGGGGTCTCACCAGCAACAGTCAGCTCATTGTCAGAGATGATGTCTTCCTCCTCTAGCCTCCCCCCCCCCCCCCCCCCCCCCCCCCCCCCCGCGTCAATGATGAAGATCTCAGAGAAGCGATGGGATATGATCTGAGGGGAGCTGATCTAATTGTTGAGGAGCATGGATGATTCCTCCAAGCAGGGATCAAAAGTTGCGGCTGTGATCTCCGTAGCCACAGGTATGGTCAAATATCCCATGGATGTGAGAGATTCGAGGCAACAGACCATGTGCTGATGCAGCTCCCCGCCGCTCTCTTGATGAAGAAGTGGGTGAGGCAGCAGCTGATGCTGTTTCGGTGATGCGGGTGCTGATGAATGCACCGCCGATGGTTCCATCGGGTGCGAAATGAGCCATCTGGCGGTCCTACCGGTGGGGGCGGAGTTGATGATGTGCCCCAACTAGAGGTCAATCAGTGGTACGTTGTCTGTGTTGAAGATGTCATCATCAATGAGCGATGCAGCCCTTTGCTCTAGTACAAATGCCTCTCGTGCGCCCTCGTTGTTTTTTAGGGGAACAAAAGCGTGGGAGAGGAGTTGTTGGTGCGTTGCGGCAGCATTTGGAAGCCCATGGGGGATTTGGGACGTCACCCGGCTCTCCCCACAGCTAGAGGCAAGACTAGACCCTCGCAGTGGGCCCCGAGGATGGGAGCCTTGTGGGGAGCGACCTCCCGACTGATGCCCCCCTTTCGACTGACTGATCAGGGTCCAAACCTAGGTTGGGGAAGTTGGAAATAGAGTATGCCAAGTCGGAGATGATGTAGCGGCCACCCGGGTGTAGGACCGAGACGTGCGACTAGAGGAGGGGTGAATAGGAGCACTTGAAATCACAAAATCACAAACCCCCAAGTGGTAATTGAAACTAAGCACCGTCCACTGAACAGATACGTGCCTAGCAGTGCAAGGGTGCCGTCCACTGTGAGGATACGGACCAATGCAAGAAAGCTCAAGATACGAACAAGAATGACAGCGGTACAATGAATTTTGCAATAACCGCCACAAGAGACTCACCGCACCGAGGTGCATCTCACTGACTCACAGTAAGCAAAGAGAATGGTCTCAAAGGAGGAATGCGAAAATCCATAGCAAAATCACAGCGGAAAAACCAAACTGGGAAGAACACATTAGCTCCCTGGCAGGACCGGACTATACGGTGGGACCGGACTATCCGGGGCCTGACGCCAGACTGTCCGGTGGCACGGCCCGGGCAGTGCCTCACGCCGGACTATCCGGTGGAACCGGACTGTCCGGTGGCCTCTGCCGGATGGTCTGGTAGGGTCGCAGAAAAACGTTTTCAAACCCAAACTTGATCCACCTTTGTCCAAACGCCACAAAATTTTGCACAGGTTAACTGGACCCAATTTCAAAGCTATTTCCCAAAGATCAACTCAAGGTAACTGCAGAATCATCGGGAATTTCAGATCTTGTGAAATAGTCATCCTTGGGCAAGAAAGGGGAAAACGCAAAAGAGGCTTGCTCGTGGTAATCCAGCAGGATTAGGATGAACTAAGTCATGATTTTCACGTCCTTGCAAGTCCAGAACATCAGCAAAGAAAGGGATTCAAGCTTGCCCAACAAAAACTCCCAAAAATCAAGGATTGAACCCAAAAACCAAAGAGAGAGTGGGAGGAGAAGAACACAAGGTTGCTGCACAAATTTACTTCGATTAAGTGCCCAAGATGGGTCTAAAGATTCAGTATACAAGCAGAAATTCGTCCCAAGCAACCACCCTCACCTTCCCTCAAGATTAGGATGCTAAATCCTACTCTAACCTCCCTAACAATGGAGCTCAAAGCTTAAGGACGAAAATCACCAAGTGAAGACTAATCCTAGCAGCCAAGAGCCCTTCTAATGACCTGCCTTTGACCTATTTAGACCCGAGTGCTATTTAGACAGATTTGCACTTGGGTCCCTACAGCTAGACAAACCCTAAGGACTCAAAAGAAAGATTATAGGATATATCGGGACGGACGACCACGATGAAGTCTTGATCTTCGTAAGTTCCACGTAATCCTCGGATGCTCTCCACGTGGCCAGTAGTCCAATCCGCGATCCACCCCCGGTTTTGAAGTCAGAAACCGGGAAACTTTAGGAAGTCTCCGCCTGGGCCGGATTTGGCCCATCTTCTCTATCTTGGCGAGTCGTGGCCCAACTCACCAAGGCTTGGGTAGCTTGGGTGACAGTTTTGAGCCGAAGCCGCCAAAGCCTCCCTCGCATGCCTTCGCACCATGCATTCGGGTTGGAGCACCGCGGTGGCGCCCAGCATCCCCTGTCCATCGGGGCAGCCTCGCAGTCCTTCGGAGGACTTACTCCTGCCATCGCCCTGCCGCTCCTCCGTATACCGAACTCCCATAGCCGACAGACGCCGAATGTGCCTCCAGTCCTTCTGAGGACTTTCCTCTACCTCCAGTCCAGCGGAGGGCCTCCTTTCCATCGGAGGTCTTGTGCCCAAGTCCTTCTGGGTCTTACTACTGTTGACAATCACTCATCACTCCAGAGGCAATGGAGCCGGTCCATTGGCTCTCAATCTCCCCCTTGATGAGTGCATTGTCAACACCTTCAACCTGTAACCTGAAATAGAACAAGGACAAAAGAAAAATGTAAAACCGAAAAGAAAGAAGAAAAAGAAGAAGTTGCTCAAGATGCCCAAAGGCCGAATACTGGCAGAAAAGGGCAATTTGAGACAACAAAAACAAAGTCAAAGATCGAACCCCTAAGACAAGGGAAACCGCTCAACGCAGTCGATCAAACTAAAGCATGACCCCTTAAGAAAGAGGCAGACTGGCTCAACACAGTCATCCTAGTGGCAAAACATCGGCTCCTCCAGAAAGAGGCAAAAGGCTCAACACACCGATGCAAGAGCATGCTAAAAGCTCAAACTCCCCCTCAACTAGATCTCTACAGAGTCCTCCCCCTTGGTCCAACATCTCTCTCTCCTCAAGGGTCAACATCTCTCCCCCTTTTTGACAATGGACACATCAAGGGTTCATAGAACTCACCCTGAAATGGACAATTCCCCCTCAAAATATGCCATGAAATGCAGGAAGTGTACCATGAAGAGCTCAGCAGGGATGAAAAGCTGGTAAATACAAGTTCTAGTATACAGAGCAAGTGAGGGCAAGGAAGCATGCAAACAAGCTCAATTGAATCTATCTTATACAAATCAGGAGCATGTTTTACAGGGTTGTTGAAAAGAAAGCATCACCAACATGAATAGCATCTAGCAAGATAGGCATGAACAGCAAGATGCTAGCAAAACGTACAAGATGTGGTACCCTCAACCAAGGCATCTACAACAGGCCATAAGCAGATTAGAGACTTGTAGATTTCAGATTTAGCAATTTTGAACTTCAAGCAAAACAGATCATGTGCCATGGGTTATTCACTTGTCGTTGCCACTTCTTACCAACCAATGCCAAGCCTAGGTTCCGAAAACCATCAGAAGCTTAAGACAAGGTTTTGGTCATACACAGCCTAGACCAAGTTCAAGCCAAAGTGCAAAGGCAAGCTATCTCAAACTAGATCAGTGTGACAAGTAAACCCTCATGGATCTTTCCAATTTAGCTCATAGGACACCACTTGTAAGCCACATTCATTCAGATTTTAGATTAGAACAAGGTGCCATAAATGCTTAGGCATCAGTGTAACACAGGCATACGACTAGCATATCCAAGCATGAAAAGATAGCATAGCATTCAACATTCCTACACATGCTAGGTAGCCAAGTCAAGTGGTGATCATGGTTTTTGATTTTGAAGAAACAAAAGTGACTGAGCTCACAAAAGATATTAGACAGATTCAAGGAGCTTAGCCAACCATGATCATGCAAGCAACTGTACAATCTAGCACAAGCAAGTACTAACTTGTCATACCAGAAGAGCTCTAGTGCTAGTGAAAGTGAAAATGCATATGTTACAATGCAATGCATGATATGAGACAAAATGCAAGAAAAGCAAAGAGAAGCAAAGAAAGAAGAAACAAAACAAAAACTAAACTACACCAAAGTTACACCAACCTAAAAGGGGTAACAAACACCAAGCTCCCCACGCAAGTGAGCAAATATGGTCAGGTCTAAGGGCTTGGTGAATATATCGGCCAACTGGTTCTCAGTCTCTACATGGATCAAGTCTATATCTCCCTTCTCATAGTGATCTCTCAAGAAGTGAAACCTCACGTCTATGTGTTTGGTTCTGGAGTGCAGGACGGGGTTCTTAGCTACAAAAATAGCAAAAGTAGAGTCTACTAGGGGAGGGATCTTCCTAAAACTGAGTCCAAAGTCGCTCAAGGTGGACTTCATCCAAAGCAGCTGGGAGCAGCAACTAGCAGCAGCAATGTATTCAGCTTCTGTGGTGGAAGTGGCTACGCTAGATTTCTTGCGTGAGGACCAAGAGACAAGAGAGGAACCGAGAAACTGGCAGGTGCTGGAAGTAGACCTACGCTCCAGCCGACAACCCACAAAGTCAGTATCCGAATACCCTTTAAGAGAGAGCAACGAAGCTGAAGAGAACCATGGACCAAGCTCAGGAGTGTATTTCAAGTACCTGAAGATGCGCATCACCGCTTGACGATGTGATAGCCTTGGTGAGGCCTGAAAACGTGCACATAGGCAGACCACGAACTGAATGTCCGGCCTGGTCGCCCTCAGGTACAGAAATGAGCCGATCATCCCTCGATACTCTCTTTGGTCCACCACCTCCCCTTCTTCATCCGCATCAAGAGCCGTCTGTGTTGACATGGGAGTCGCCATGGGCTTGAGATCTCCCTTGTCAAACTTCCTCAGAATGTCCTTCGTGTACTTGGCTTGATGGACGAAGGTTCCTTCTGGGCCTTGCTTGATCTGAAGCCCGAGAAAGAACTGAAGCTCAGCCATGAGACTCATCTCGAATTCACTGCTCATCTGTTCAGCAAACTTAGACACCAAAGCGTGAGATGAACCACCAAAGATAATGTCATCAACATATATCTGAACTAGAAGGGTGTCACTGCCACGACTCAACAGAAACAAGGTCTTGTCTACTGAACCCATCACAAAACCAGACTTGAGCAGAAAGGCTTTCAACCTAGCATACCAAGCTCTTGGAGCTTGCTTCAGACCATATAGGGCTTTTCTCAACTTATACACCCGGTCTGGAAACTTGGCAGTCTCAAGGCCAGGAGGTTGTCTCACATATACCTCCTCCTCTATGTAACCATTTAGAAAGGCTGACTTGACATCCATCTGCTGCAATTTGAAGCCTTTAGAGGCAGCAAAGGCAAGCAGAATCCTAATAGCCTCTAAACGAGCTACAGGAGCAAAGGTTTCCTCATAATCTATCCCCTCCTTCTGACAGACACCCTGGGCTACCAATCTCGCTTTGTTCCTCACAACCATCCCATCCTCACCCTGTTTGTTCTTGAAAACCCACTTGGTTCCTATTGGGTGGCAGCTTGGTGGAGGTTCAACTAAATCCCAGACATGGTTTCTCTCAAAGTTCTCCAACTCCTCATGCATGGCGTTCACCCAACTAGGATCAGATAATGCATGTGACACATCCCGGGGTTCGAAAGAAGCAACAAATACGGAGTGACAGAAAAAGGCTAGAGAGTTAACCGAAGAGCGTGTGACACGCTGGTGTAAATCTCCAATCATCCTGTCTGGAGGGTGATCCCACTGGACCTGTCGAGATGGAATAATCTCGGAGGTCACCTCCCCTGCGTCCTCAGCTGGGCCGACCTCTGCTCGAGCTTGTGGTCGGGGGAGTGAGGAGGAAGCCATAGGCAAGGGTCCTCCTTCATCTTCAGAGCTCGTAGCAGAGGGGGCAGGAACTGCAGCCGGTGCAGTGGCTCCTACATCACCAGCATCTACTTCGCCTTCCTCATCTTCAAAGATGGGAGTGCCTTCTTCATCATCACCTGAAAGCTCAAATGCAGGAGTTGTGCAAGGCATAGATTCATCAAAGGAAACTTCACAGGTCTCAACCACTTGTCTAGTATCAAGGATCCACACTCTATATGCTCTAGAGCTCGAGGCGTACCCAAGAAAAATACCATCCAAGCAGCGAGATTCAAATTTGTCCAAATGCCCCCCCTTTTTTAGCACAAAGCATCTGCAGCCAAATGCACGCAGGTGCTTGACGCTAGGCTGCCAACCAAACCGTAGCTCGTACGAAGTCTTTCCCAAGAAAGCCCGTAGGAAAATACGGTTGGCAATGTAATAGGCCGTAATCAAAGCCTCAGCCCAAAAGCGCCGTGGAGTCCTATGCTCATTAAGCATCGTCCGCGCCATCTCTACAAGTGTGCGGTTCTTTTGTTCCACAACACCGTTCTGCGGTGGGGTATAAGGAGATGAGAATTGGTGATCAAGACCAAGGTCACGACAAAAGGTTTCGAAACGAGAGTTATGAAATTCTCCGCCATTGTCGCTGCGGATAGCCCTCATGGCTTTATGAATCTCATTCCTTAACCTCAAGACCAGATCCCGAACAAAGCCAAAAGCTTCATCTTTGAATTCCATGAAGAACACCCATGAATAGCGAGAGAAGTCATCCACAACTACAAGCACATACCACTTCCCACTGACCGACTGTACCCGAGCAGGACCAACCGTGTCCATATGTAGCAGCTCACCCGAGTAAGAGGTCATCACCTGATTGACAGGTGCATGAGAAGCGGCAACCATCTTGCCATGACGACAGGGGTGGCATACTAAGTCTTTTTCTGCTTTCAAATTTGGCAATCCTCGTATCAGATCCATCGAGCTCAACCTGACTAGCAGATCAAAACTCAAATGGCCAAGCCTCATATGCCACTTCCAAATATCAGCAGAAGGACTAGCAACCAAACACCGAGGAGGGCCAGAAACAGATGCAAGGTCAACCTTAAAAACCTGGCCATAGGCCAAAATCCGACAAACAAGGTTTTCCTTAGCATCAAGCACACAAGAGGAACCCTCCTTAAAATGAACCTCAAACCCTTCCTTGAGAAGTTGCGAGACAGAAACCAAATTGAACCCCAAATTTCTCACCAAAGCAACTTCTCTCAGGGAAAGCTTGCCAGAAAGAGCAACAAAACCAACACCCAACACTTTACCTTGACCATTATCCTCGAAAGTGATGTACTCCTTGGTGCTCACGGGGTTGAGGCTGGACAACCATCTGCGGTGCCCTGTCATGTGCCTAGAGCAACTAGAGTCCATGATCCATATGTCCTCCAGGCCTCGATCCTGCAAAATCAAGGAAAGCGAGAGTGAGCAAATGGTCCAGCACTGGGGTTAGTGTAACTGCTGAACCAGTGCCGAGTCATCTGCTCAAAAGTGGGGTAAACACAGTCAAAGTAAGCATCACGTCTACCTGGGTACCCATGACCTCTAAAGCGTGAGCTCTCAAAACCTCTACCTCCAAAGCCTCGATCAGAAGATCCATGGCCGTGCTGAAAATGACTAGGAGCTCGACCGGGAAAGCGTCTCTCACCACTAGGAACACGGGCCTAAAAATCGCCTCCTCTCTCACCAGCAAAGCGGTCTCTCAATTCACCGTGACGGGGAAGATCCTGCGTACCACCCTGGTAGAACTGATCCTGGTTCCCCCAGGCTCTCTCCTGCCTCTCAACTCGCTTCCTCCTGAAGCAAAACTCCTCCAAGTGGCCATTCCGCTGGCAAAAGTCACAGTGGTAGACAGGCCTCTTGGGAGTGGGTTTAGGCTGAGCCTTGGGCTTAGGTGGAGTAGCCTTGAGTGAAACAGGCTACTGGACTCTCTCCTTGCTCACTGGAGGCTTGAGAATCTTAGTCACTACTCTGTCCAGCTTAGCCTGTGAGGGCTTGGGTGTCCAGAACTGCTTCTTCGGGGCAGCCTTAAGAGGCTCATGGTAAACCCCATCGACAGTAAGGCTAGGCTGAGGAGAGGCAGTCTTAAGCTTAATTGGGGAACTCTTCTTCTCACCGAAAGTACTGCACTCTCCTAACCCAAGTCCACTCATATCACCCTTAGCTCTCTTGGTGCTCTCCAAGATCATCCTAAGTTGGGGCTCTCTAGCATACATCCAACTGAGCACCTCTCTCAACTGGTTGTTCTCATCAACCAAAGTTTGTTTCTCCTCTCTCAGATCCTTCAGAACTATAGTCTGGTCTGCACAAGTAGGACAGTCTAGAGAGGGAATAAGAAACGCGGACTTCTCTAACTTCTTAATGGTGGCATCCCTATCCACCAACATCAACCTCAGAGTGAGACAGTTCTCACAAGTGTCAGGGGATGCTAAAAGCATCTCAAGGTCAGCTCTCAACTGCACAAGCTCACTCTCCAAGGTAGGACAGACCATGCATGCACCCAAAAGCCTGGGTCTAGCCCTAAGCTCTTCCAACTCTTTGAGCTGTCCCTCACACCTCACTTTCAGCTTAGTTATGTCAAAAGCTAGGTGGGGGCACATCTCACACTCAGTCACATCACTCAAAATAGGCTCATCCAGTTTAGACTGGAGCTTGCCTAACTCTACCTTCAGCCTATCCATCTCCTCTACCTGATGAGCATACTTGCTCTTCTGCTCACAGAGATCTCTCATCAAAGTCTCACAAGTAGGACACTCAGCCTCACTAGGCTGGGCTGACACACTCTTCAGCCTCTGTATCTCAGCTAAAGCATCAGCCAACTTGGCTTTCTGCTTCTGCAGCTTCTTGGCTGCCTTCTCCAACAACCTATCCTAGGCTTTCAACTCACGACTATTTGACTCCAACATCTCAAGAATTTCAGCTTGTTCAGGAGTTACCTCTTCATCGGAGGAGTCATTGTCGTTGCCCTTGTCGTCCTTGTCCTCAAGCGCCATGGAGCAAAAGGATCTCCGGTGCATCTTGTGCTTGCGCTTGGACTTGGTGGAGATGAAGCAGAGTCTAGTTGGACCGCCTTGGTCCCTCCTCTTGTCCCGCTTGGTGACAATCTCCTCATCGCTTGAGCTTGATGAAGACGAGGAGAAGGAAGACGATCTGCCACACAGACCACCTGGTCCCGCTTCCAGTTGTCCTTCTAGTAGCTCTTGAAAGCCTTCCGGAAGTTCTTGATCTTCCCGGAGTGGTGCTTGGTATGGTCACGCTTGCCGGAGTGGTACTTGTTGGAGTCGCGGGAGTGGCTCTTGCCCTTCTTATTGTAGTCGTTCTGCTTGTTTGGGCATTCAGCTATGAAATGGCCGACCTCTCCGCACTCGAAGCACTTGGGCCTCTCGCCCCTCTTCTTGCTCATCTGGTTGTCATAGGCGCGCTGAAAGTGGCTAGACACCAGACAAAGCTCATCATCCCCAAGTGACGCCAACTGCTCCTCTGTAACAGACATAAGAGCAGAAAACCAAAAGTTGTGAAGCTGCGGGTTAGAAACGGCCTCACTAGAGGGAGAAGCCAAGGCCAGGCTCTTGGAGCCCGTACAAGCGAGAGAATCTCTCAACTTGTAATCCACTTCTGTGGCCTTGAGCTTGCTGTAAAGAGTCTCCACTCCAATTGTGTCATAGGCCTCAGACTCGATGATCGAGTTAACCTTGATCTCCCATACCTTCCTGTCCAACGCATACAGCAACTTGACAGCCTGCTGATGGTCGGTGTATGGGAACCTCTCAGGGCTGGAGTTAACGCGCAACTTGTTGATGATCGATTGAAAACAACCAAACAAGTCATCGATGGACTCACCACGCTTCTGAACGAAATTTTCATACTCGCACCTATAAGTCTCAATGAGACGCCCCTTGATAGTAGCAGTGCCCTCATGGTGTGCACTCAGCAGGGACCAGATCTGACGGGCAGTCTCAAGATGGCTCACTTTCTCATAATCAACTGGACCAAGTCCTGGGAAGAGAAAGTTAACAGCTTTGGTGTTTGCCTCATGCTGAGCCACAATCGCTGGGGTGGTGCGCTGGGCAACTGGAAGCACCACAAAGTTCGCACTCTGAGTAGCATCCCATATGTCCTGGCCCTGGCTAAGCAAGAAAGCTCTCATCCTACCCTTCGAGTAGGAGTAGCCATCGGAACCAAGGACCGGAAACTTCCCAGAGTGAGTCATAGTTGCTACTAGTTTCTCACCGGTAAAGGTATGAAGAAACCTAACCGGCTCTGATACCAATTGTAGGACCGAGACGTGCGACTAGAGGGGGGGTGAATAGGAGCACTTGAAATAACAAAATCACAAACCCCCAAGTGGTAACCGAAACTAAGCACCGTCCACTGAACAGATACGTGCCTAGCAGCGCAAGGGTGCCGTCAACTGTGAGGATACGCACCAATGCAAGAAAGCTCAAGATCCGAACAAGAATGACAGCGGTACAACGAATTTTGCAATAACCGCCACAAGACACTCACCGCACCGAGGTGCGTCTCACTGACTCACAGTAAGCAAAGAGAATGGTCTCAAAGGAGGAATGCAAAAATCCATAGCAAAATTACAGCGAAAAAACCAAACAGGGAAGAACACAGCAGCTCCCTAGCAGGACCAGACTGTCGGGTGGGCAACACCGGATTGTCCGGTGGAACCGGACTATCTGGGGCCTGACGCCGGACTGTCCGGTGGCACGGCCCGGGCAGTGCCTCACGCCGGACTGTTCGGTGGGCGCTGCCAGACTATCCTGTGGAACCGGATTGTCCGGTGGCCTCTGCTGGATGGTCCGGTAGGGTCGCAGAAAAACGTTTTCAAACCCAAACTTGATCAACCTTTGTCCAATCGCCACAAAATTTTGCACATGTTAACTGGACCCAATTTCAAAGCTATTTCCAAAATATCAACTCAAGGTAACTGCGGAATCATCGGGAATTTCAGATCTTGTGAAATAGCCATCCTTGGGCAAGAAAGCGGAAAACGCAAAAGAGGCTTGCTCGTGGCAATCCAGCAGGATTGGAATGAACTAAGTCATGATTTCCACGTCCTTGCAAGTCCAGAACATCAGCAAAGAAAGGGATTCATGCTTGCCCAACAAAACTCCCAAAAAGCAAGGATTGAACCCAAAAACCAAAGAGAGAGGGAGAGGAGAAGAACACAAGGTTGCTGCACGAATTTGCTTCGATTAAGTGCCCAAGATGGGTCTAAAGATTCAACATACAAGCAGAAATTTGTCCCAAGCAACCACCCTCACCTTCCCTCAAGATTAGGAGGCTAAATCCTACTCTAACCTCCCTAACAATGGAGCTCAAACTTAAGGACGAAAATCACCAAGTGAAGACTAATCCTAGCAGCCAAGAGCCCTTCTAATGACCTGCCTTCGACCTATTTATACCCGAGTGCTATTTAGACAGATTTGCACTTAGGTCCCTATAGCTAGACAAACCCTAAGGACTCAAAAGAAAGATTACAGGATATTTCGGGACGGACGACCACGATGAAGTCTTGATCTTCGTAAGTTCCACGCAATCCTCGGATGCTCTCCACGTGGCCAGTAGTCCAATCCGCGATCCGCCCCCGGTTTTGAAGTTAGAGACCAGGAAACTTTAGGAAGTCTCCGCCTGGGCCAGATTTGGCCCATCTTCTCTATCTTGATGAGTCGTGGCCCAACTCACCAAGGCTTGGGTAGCTTGGGTGACGGTTTTGAGCCAAAACCGCC
Source organism: Paspalum vaginatum (assembly GCA_030272315.1). Lineage (NCBI taxonomy): Eukaryota > Viridiplantae > Streptophyta > Magnoliopsida > Poales > Poaceae > Paspalum > Paspalum vaginatum. The sequence goes on along the minus strand of CM059018.1, from coordinate 27,975,731 downwards.
AAAGCCTCCCTCGCACGCCTTCGCACCACGCATTCGGGTTGGAGCACAGCGGTGGCGCCCAGCCTCCCCTGTCTATCGAGGCAGCCTCACAGTCCTTCGGAGGACTTACTCCTGCCGTCACCATGCCGCTCCTCCGTATACCGAACTCCCATAGCCGACAGACACCGAGTGTGCCTCCAGTCCTTTGGAGGACTTTCCTCTACCTCCAGTCCATCAGAGGTCCTCCTGTCCATCGGAGGTCTTGTGCCCAAATCCTTCTGGGCCTTACTACTGTTCACAATCACTCATCACTCCTGAGGCAATGGAGCCGGTCCATTGGCTCTCACCAGGGTGGAGGTGTTGGTGCAGATCTGCGTGCGACCATCCTCGAGATGATGTGTCACGAGTCCGAGCCATGGTGGCTCACGAATCCCTTCGGCGTCCTTGCTCTAGACGAATCAGTCAAGGTCGGGGAAGGTCAGACGGTGGGTTGGGGCACCGGAGCTCGAGGTTGAGTTTGCGCGGAGTGTGTCGGCATCGGAACCAACTCAATCTTGACCGCACGAAAAGCGAATTTTGCTACGGGGGATGACCGATGGTGGCTTTTGAGTTAGCGCAGCGGCCTTGCGGTCACTTGCCTTTTCCGAGGCACCCTCCACGCAGTGGACATCGCCGTGCTTGTTAGCTATGAATGAGATAGATCCAAAGCAGATCATCTCACCTAGAGAGATCTTGGCGAAGTTACTAGAACAGTTGGCCATGGAGCTAGCGAAGATGTCGATGTTGCCTCCCCTACCTGGCACGCCAACTGTCGATGTTTAGTACCGACAGTGCACAACGGGATGTATCACGTAGTGCTTTTGTGGTTGGCGAGATCGACCGTAGCATGAAGGTTCGCGTGAAATATGATGGGTACAAGATTTATATAGGTTCGGGCCGCAGAAAGCGTAACACCCTACGTCCTATTTTGTGGCTGATTGTATTGATCTGAGTTCTCAAGATTACAATGAGAGCGTGGTTGGCTAGGGTTTTAGTGTGCGATGGCATGGTGCATTGCATCATCCTCCTACGTAGGGGTCCCTCACCCACCTTATATAGGCTGACGCGTTCTTAGGTTACAAGTCAGGTTCTCTCTATGTTTCCTAGACAGTTTAGATTACAACAGATCACGTAGAATCTACGGTCTGCATCCTTTCCATCTTTGAATCCCATACTCTTGAGGGGTAGAGTCCGAGCCATGTTCTCTCTTCAAGCTTTCCTAGATTGCACCATCCGTGCCTTGATCGCCAAGTTCTACTCATCCTTTGCCGTTTATGAGCCTAAGCTAACCAGACGGCCCATGAAATCTGCCGCCCGGCCTTTTAAGGCACATCAATGACCCATGTCTTGAATCCACGCCATGAGGACCCAGGGGATATCTATCCCACTCACTCTTGGGCACACATGTCTTCTCACGAGACTTGATGTCACTGGGAGATTCATCAATCTCAAGAATTGAGTGTAGAGCTTGGAGGTTGAGAACTAATTGCTTTCTTGCTTCATCAATCTCAGTATTGTGAAGTTGCAACAAGTGATGCCTTGTACTAAGCTCTTCATGTGATGATGTCAACTCTTTGTAGCATTTGTTGTCCTCTTCTATAGTCTCATTGAGCTCTTTGATTTCTTGAGTTTGCTCAATGTGAGACTTCTTGTTCATCTTGTGGCCATTATCAAAAGCATCTTATTCCATCATAAGTTGCTTGTTGCTTAATGTGAGTGTTGGTGGTTCTTAGCCTAACAGATTTTACTCTGCAAGCATACGGAGACCATTGTAGCTTTCACCTGGGAGTATTCCATGGTATCGTATTTATCCACAGGGAAGTACCGAGAAAGAACACAAACTCATCGATCACCTAGATACTACCAACTCATTCATTCTAGAAGATAACAAGAAAGGTAAATACCAAACACCATGTGATACAAACCAAACACCATTGGCGCGAACTCATGTTTAAGCTAGGAGGACAACGAGTCAAGGGCTAAGGTTCGGTCTTCCATCTCTATTAGCATAGAAGAGCTATCCGTACTAAGGTCGAAAGGATTGAGACAGAGCTATGGCTTGCGCCGAGTGAAATTCCAGACTACACCGAGGAGGCACGGGGGTAGATAGTTGGCCAACCGAATGACAACTGGCTAATGCTTATGGGCTTACCAAACGACGGGATTGGAATACTGAGACCCTTACTGCTGTCACCAAGAAGGGCTACCAACTAGAGCTCCGAGGATAAGATGACACGCTATACCAGTGCTCAAGTGACATGTTGCATCTGTCGCCATGGAAGAGCTTGAGCACTAAAGCTCGCACTTAGCTAGAGGGTGAGAGCTAACCAGACTCCTAGATCTAAGTCTAGGAGGGGCTTATAGCACCGGCAAGTATAATAAAGCTCAATCAATTCTAACTTAGCACAACTCAGGCCTCGAACTTGGCATGCCCAGTTGGAAAAGGTGCTAGCAAATAAATGCAGCGGCATACATACCAAACATGAGTAACTAATAGAGATGAAGATAAGTGCATAAAGTAGAAAGATAAAGTACTTGCACTTGTCATTAATCGGAAAGTAATGCTTAAGATATAAGAAAATCAAGTACATTACCAAAGGTTCCGACCGACTTCGAGACAGCAGAGCCTACTCTAACTCCTTGCTAAACTATGAATTTAGAGTGGAAGCACCACTCGAGGGGCGCCTCCTAGAGAGGGAGAGAGTGTGTCACATGGTGAGGTGCTTTTGAGAGTGAGGGGGGTGCCTCTCTATCTATAGGTGGAGGAGGAGGGAATATTCCTAAGCATCCTATGCATGATTCCTCCCCAAACTACTCTTTGGGCGCCACTTGTCCCCCAATCAACCTAAGATGGTCGATAACTATTTCCGACATGTGTAGGCACGAAGAACCGGTGAAGAACCGGCCATTAAGGCGGTGAACGGGTCGTTAGAGCGAAGAACCAGTGCTCTACAGTGTATTCTAGTTCAAAACCAGCATTGGATGCCTTCTTGGGCGACTGGACCGGTAAACATCATCAAACTTGGAGCTAAAACGGCCAAACCACAGCTGAGCCATGGGGCGAACCGCGCCTTGGCCCCTCCAGCGCCTGCCACGTGCTCCGACGGGTGGGTGGACCAGCCGGGCGGGTGAGCCATGCCCCCGTGCGCTGCGTCCTGAGGGGCCGCGTGGCCTCCTCACATTGGCCACATTGAGCTGCTGGCTCCCTAGCTCAGGCGCGTGTGCGGTGCCCTCCCTGGCTGCCACGTGTCACCGTGTGGTTGGTGCGGGCGGTTGGGATTGGATTGCGATCCATGGCTCCTTGGTTCGGCCAATGGTTGGCCACCACATGGTGCATCCCGAGCCTTTCCCGCTCACCTATGTGTGAATCTGGTGGCGCTCATGTCATGATGACGTCAGCGCTGCCTTTTTAATTTGATTTCTTTGCATTTTTATATCTTTTCCATCCGGACTCCAAACGAGGCAAATAATATGTCCATTTTGATCATCTCGATGAGCTCTTCACAATGGTGTAGTCATTGAGGGCATTTGAGATACTTTTTAGTGATGGAATTTGCAAATCTTATCTCTAGCCTTTTTGTACCCATGTTTGTAGTTGCTCCAAATGATCTTCTTTTGCATGGAATTTGAGCATCTCCCTGTGATACACTGAAAACCACCAAAACTCATGGAATTCGTTAGTGTCAAGTAAATAATGCATAGACTTTGGCTTATATCCCATTTATTCACTGAGGAATTGGCGATCGAAATAGGTAAACAACGACAGCTTCTCATTGGACTCAACAAGCTTCTTGTTGCATTCTTCAAGGCTATCAATTTTGTTTAGCATCTTCTCATACTTGCCATGATCATCACTAGCTTCAAGCTCAAGACACTTTCTCAAGAGTGTTTTGTTCTCAACTTTTGCCTTGTCAAGCTTTGCACTCAACTTGCTAATTGCTTTGTTTTGTTGTTGCACTAAACTATCAAGTTCATCATAGGAAGGCAAGTCATCATCATCATTGGAAGAACCATCAAGAGTTTTTACCTTGTCACCCTTAGCCATGAGGCATAGGTGAGAAGTGGATGAAGATGTTGATGAAGCCGGTGGCGTTGTAGAGATGGAAGCAATAGCAAGCCCCACAACCGCTTCATCTTCACTAACACTTGACTCGAATGAGGGATTGCTTGATGTTTCCTCATTCGTCATCCACTTTTCAATGTAGGCCTTGCCCTTCTTCTCAAAGAACTTGTTCTTGAATTGCTTCTTGCTCTTTTTCTTGCTCTTATTCTCATCATCTCTTGAATCATCACTTGAGTCATGCTTGTGGTACCTCTCCTTCTTCTTCTTGTTCTTTTTGTCATGACATTGGAAGGAGAGTTGGCCAAGCTTCCCACAATTGTAGCACTCCATTTCTTCAAACTTCTTCTTCGATGGAAATAATTTCTTCTTGCTTGAGGAGTACTTAATACCCTTCTTGTCAAGTCACCCCAAGGCACTAGTAACCTTGCGAATGAGCAATGCAACTTTTTCTTCACTGTCATCCTCTTTGTTGTCCACAACAATAATTTTCTTCGTGGTGGACATCTTCTGTTTAGTGGAACTTGCCTTGAGGGCAAGATCCTTTTTCTTGGATGAGGAACTATCATCTGGTGTGATCTTCATATACATTTCATGTGCATTGATCTTGGCAAGCACACCGGAGGGAGTTGCCTTGGGGAGGTCAGTTTGATGAAGATAGGTGACGATGTGGCCATACTTGTCGACCGGAAGAAGATCCAATATTCTTTTTGCCACATCGGCCTCGGCAATTTGAGCCAAACCAAGACCATTGATTTCTTCTACAAGAATATTCAACCGTGTGTACATTTGAATTGCATTTTCATGAGGAAGCATGAGGAAATCATTAAGCTTCTTGCTAAGCATACTATGACGTTCCTCTCTTTCGCTCTTGGTTCCCTCATGAAGAGCACAAATCTCTTCCCAAAGCTTGTGAGCATCTTTGATGTTCCTCACGTGGTAGAAGACATCTTTGCTTAAGCCACGGAAAAGGATGTTACGAGCCTTGGCATTCAAATGCTCATAACTAAGCTCCGTAAGAGTGGGCTTGTTCTTATCCACTATGGAGGAGAAGCTGGTGACGGCAGCGGTTTGCATGGTGGTGTAGAAGGCTTCCAAGTAGGACTCCATACGAATCTTCCAATATGGAATGTCCTCGCCATCGAACACGGGCGGGGGTCCTTCCCCACCGGACATTTTGCTCAAGGCGGTGAAGCCTCAACCAATGAGCACTCAGCTATGATACCAATTGAAAGGATCAAGATGTCCAAGAGAGGGGTGAATTGGACTTCTAATTTCAAAACTTGAAATTAAATCCTAACGAACAAGTCCAAGTTCACCTTAGTGCCTAACTAATTGTGACTAGAGTTCTACACGATAACAAAAGGTTTGGAACCTAGAGCCAAGAATGCAATTCTAAGAATGTAACTTGCGGAATATAAATTGCATGAAAGTAAATGCAGAATGTAAAGAGGAGAGATGACCCGGCGATCTTTTTCCCGAGGTATCAAGGAGTCGCGACTCCCCCCAAATCCTCATTAGGCGCCCTTCACAAGGCCTTGCTCATGCGTAGCACACAAGGAGCTACGGCCTCTTCCTCGCAAGGAAAGAGGATGGGAAGGTGACCTTCGCAAAGGTCAAGCAAACCCTTGATCTGTGGATCAAGTGGTCTCTTTGTGATGCCGTTCTCCACTCTAGAATGGTGGGCTCCAAACCACTAACAATACCGTCACAAGGGCCTTCTTCCGCTTCTCCCACAATCTCCGGGGAGCTCACGGAAGGCACGACTCGCAAGCCGTCTAGGTGATCGTGATCACCAAGAGTAACAAGCCTTTGTCTTCACTTGATTCAACTCTCACTCATGGAATTCTCTCTTTTTCAAGTCTCTTGCCCCAAAGCTCAAGGATTTGTGTGGAATTGGTGCTTGGGTGACCTTTGTGTGTGTATATGTGTTTCCTGATTGCAAAGGTGGTAAATGGAGGAAGGAGGAGTCCTTTATATAGAGGCCAGCTCAAAAACTAGCCCTTACTGTGCGAAAACATTTTTCCATGTACCCACCGGATGGTCCGGTGGTTAGCCACCGGACGGTCTGGTGCTTTGTAAATTTGAAAAGTTTGTTTTGCGCCATGGGCTAAAGAGCCACCGGATAGTCTGGCGGTGAACCACCAGACGGTCTAGTGGGCTGATTTCTTAATCAAGCCCATGAGCACACCCCCCTATCTAGAACATCCAGTGGATGCACTAGATGGTCCGGTGGGCTAATTTGCCCAAGGACATCCTACATAAACCCTTTGTCCATAACGTCCGGTAGAGGCAGCGGATGGTCCAGTGGCGAGCCACGGACGGTCCAGTGGGCATTAAACCCACTGGCCAAACTGCTAAGGGCACATCATGACTAGACACCACCAGATAGTCCAGTGGCAAACCACCGGATGGTTCGGTGGCATATGAAACCTTGTATTCATCGTTGTTTTAATTCAAAAACTTAAGGAGATTTTTTAAGGTTTTTCTTTTGATTCAAATGACAGAGGTGAGTGAGTTTTAGCACATTTTAGTGTGTTTGAGCTTTAGGACAAAGATGCACTTGAAATTGAGAAAAACTCTAGAATGAAGCCCATCAAGTTACTCACCTCGACCCCCGTGATAGTATGGCTTAACTAGAAAAGAATCTCCAAGTGCCCTTCTTTCAACTTTATGGCATTTAGAGCTATTAATCCTTGATCTTCGCACTAGATTATCCAACCAACAAGCTAACCTTCATGGATATTGAATTTAGGGGTCTCTTTTGGTCAACCAATGAGCACAATATTAAATGTAACACCTTCATGTCATGAACTCATTAGTAATATAATTAAGTTTTCATTAATCACTGAAACCTCTACCTCTTAGGGTCATTGTTTCTCACACACTACTAAACTGGTAATGAGCCAGAAGAGCAAGCAATACTATATAGTCAACACTATAAGCATGCACAAGGTTCCCATGAACTGACAAGCATAAAACTAAGTATGAAAGTAGATCAAGAATGAAATAACAAAAGTGGAGGACAAATAACTTTACTCAATCCTAGAATCGAATGGCCTTCCTCTGAGATTACAAGCCTGGGAGCGAAGAGAAATCCCACTCCCTCACTCTTCACCCTAGTACTCTCCTTGATACAAGAGGCACTCTCTCTACAAGCTAAGGGAAAACTTCAATTCTCCAACACTATACACACCACACTCTCAAGTGCTACTCTACCACTAACCACACCACATAACACGATGACAAGGGTATTTATAGCTATCAAAGGTCAATTGTAGTGGTTAAGTCAGTTGAGGAGGGGCATGTGGCAGGCCGGGCGGCTACCATATGGCTGGGCACCCTGGGTTTTAGGAAGGCGGCCTGGACCTTGGCTTGGCGGCCCTCTATGTGATGCCCCTGGCATTTTAAAGGCACTAACACAAATCTTAACCCATGCTAATGATAACTTATAACTGAATCATGCTTAGAGAGGAACAAGAACTATGTGAAGAAAGTAAAAAAAATTCCTATGCAAAAGACAAACCCTCGCATTGGTTGGTTGGGTACTTCAAATTATATTAGCTTTTGAGCAAAACATTAAATACAAGAGAATTGGTTTAATATGTGTTCTTCAACTCTGCTATCATGACCATCTTCGAAATCACATGGTAAGGTGTTCAAAAGTTCAAGTCAAAACCATCCATACTTAGGATAATAAACCTGCATTTTCAGCTTTATCCCCAAATTTTAATCTGAAATTACTTTTGATTTCACTATAGCACGTCAAAATCTACCAGACTATGAAATGAAACTAAGATTATCACCTTTCATATGCACCTAGCCATGATGTGATTGAACTCTATTTGATACTTCAAAATTTGGAAACAAGAAAGACTCTACATAATGTAAAACTGCTACTTGACCAAACCCTTAAACCTGTTTGTATTTGTATTTCAAATCCTATTGTGATCTAGATCAAACTTTCTATACTAGATTTGTAGATAACTTAAAATAACTTTGTTATTTGGTGTTGTTACATGCAAAAAGGATTGTGTAGGGTTTTGGGTTGGTTAATGTTAAACTGATGAATATTCCAAAACAAGATCGGTCAAGTAAAGTCAAATTTCATTGGAACAAAAGTCATTATCTTGAACAACTTTATATACCTAAGTCGTAGAACACAAAATTATGAACAATATTTGTATTTTACACTTCACATTAAATGCTCAGAACTTCCCCTTCTATATTTTCAAAGTCATAGTTTTACCCCAGTCAAACCGAGGACAGTTACTTAAATTTAAAATTTAACCATATTTTTATACAGAACTTAGTACCAAAGTTTATATGAAAGTTGTGGAGGAGTAAATTTATAACAGTTATTGTATTTTGCATTTCTTCTAAATCGGCCTTGAAGTGGCTCAAAATAATGAATTACAAACGAGACTTAGGGCCGATTTGATAGCAAAGTATTTTTGCAGTTTTGCTACAAAACCATGGTATTGGAGAATACTGTGGTTTTTAGAGTCCAAAGATGTTTGGTTGGCCTTGGCAAAATAGTGTTTTGAAAACTATGGTTTAGGCAAAACCACAGTATTTTTGGAGTATTAGAAACTCCACTCTGTACCAAAGTTTTCCTTCGTACGACTCTCTGGCGCGTCTTCCCCCTCTGCGCGTCGGCCTCCTACGCCCGTCCGTCTCTCATCTCGCACTCATCTCTCCAGTTCATATATCCTTCCACCGCCAAGATCTAGCCTACCCCCACCATGGACCTCCATGCCTGCTCCCACACTGGAGCTCCATGCCCACCCCCGCACTCTCGAGCGCCGCTAGGTTGCGCCTCCAAGTCGCGCCGCTATAGGCAGGTCGTGCCGCGCCACCCACCCCTTTGCCACGGCAATCCCAGCATGGCGCTACGCTACCCGAGCCCCTTTGACTTGCTGCCCACTGGCTAAGTCGCCCGCCCCCTCACCGCGGCTGGAGTGGCGCAGCCTTCCCCGGTGTAGGGGCGCCGCTTGTGCCCCCTTGACACACCGTCCGCCTCCTCGCCGGTGCTCCTCTTGGTGCGGCACCCGAGCCCCCTCGTCGTGGTTGGAATGGAGCGGACCCGCTCCGCCTCGTGTCGTGTGGATCCTCTCCTAGTGGTTCGGGCTCATGCGGGGCAGTGGCAAGGCCACCCCTCTCATCGCATGCGCCGCCACCCGCTGCCAGCACCTCCATTGGTGTGCTCCACCCTGGCGTGCCGCCGCGCTGTCTCTATGCCCGCCTACCCCTGCGGTCGGCGTGTCCTACCTTCACCTTGGCAAGGTGCGAGATGGTGGCCTAGGGCGACGCGATCGGAGCAGCCAGCGACAACTGGGGCGGAAAGGAGCAAAGGCGCGAGGCGCCCAAGGTGGAGACGACGTGGGGCGGCGACCGGAGCGGGCACTAACGGCGGAGCAACGTGGATCCGGTCAGCTGGGGGCGCGGTGGCGCGGACCTAGTCAGTGCCAGTGTGGCGGCGGCAGCACCAAGGGGCGAGGTGATGGCGGCCACATGCAAGGGGCGAGGCAGCGGCGCGCAGCGAGCGAGGCGAGAGTGGGCGGGCAAGGTGGGGTGTGAGACCTCCCACTTCAACCAAATGCTGCGCACCCTAACGCACTACTGTTTTTAGAAATACTATGTTAAAAGCAAAGTTTAGCAAAACCATAGTATTTGTGTCATGTACAACTGCAAACTATAGTATTGTAAAACTATGGTATCCAAAAACTTTGATATCAAACAGGGCCTCAAGCTGGTCAAACCCCATTTTCAATTTTCGAGATTTTTCCATTCTTTTGGGTGTCTATGACAAGTGGGACCGACCAGTCCGATTCTCCCCTAGGGGAGTGGACATCTGCATTTGTGGGCCCCACTCGATTTTCTATTCTTCACCCGATCCATACGCACTTGCCCTTTCTCTTTCGTCCGGCCTCACTCATCAGTCCCACAGTCCATACGGATTGCGTCGCCTCCTTCCTCCTCCCCAACCACAAGCCACCGCGCCCTGAACGCCACCGCCACCACACGGCGATGGCACTCTACCATCGGTTAGCCGGGAGCCCGAGACAGCGCCCGACTCCGGTTTCCTTGCAGTGGAAGCACCGGCTCCCTTTCCAGCTCACACTCACTCTCTCCCTCTCTCAAACTCCCTCTATGCGTCTCTCTTGCTCGAATGGGATACAGTGCGCCAGTAACCATTGATAGCCCCAACTTGAGCTCACGTGCCGCCGTATGTGCTCATTCCCCTCCTCTCCACCTTGCTGGCCACGTCCAACTCGCTCCCCTCTGCCTGTCCCACTAGTTGTCATCTGGCTTAATCGCCTCCACCGCCATCCTCGGCGCACGGTGCCCGCGATGGCCACTGCCCTGAGCCCTACCGCCCTACCACTACGCGCGTTCTCTAGTCATGATAGCACTAGCATGGGCTCCACCTCACCTTGATCCACTGGACACACTAGGTCTGGAAGACACTCGCTGTCTCCAACCTCTATTCCCATGTGCGCCGTCGCGCGCCGCCTCTACTCATTTGCACCTTCCTGCATAGAGCCATCACTGAGCCATCCCCTCACCTCCACGACTCCACCTCTAGAATCGTTGCTCTATCGCGCAGCTCCCTCTCCCTCGCCGAATTGAGCTGCATTGCCACCAAGCCCGTGCACCGCTGCCGCCCGGTTCATGGCGCGTTCCCCGGCCGCTCCGACCACCCCGCGCGATGAGACCTTGTGGTAAATTATCCTTGCCACTAGGAACACCTTTATAGGCCCGCCGGCGATGGCCCCAGGGCCCCTATGCTCACAGCCACATGCGTGAACGTCGCCGCCCGCGCGCCTCGTCTCCCTGTCCAAAGGAAGAAGAAGGGTGGGCATCTTTGCATAAAACCCCCTAGAGTTCCCTTTATTTTCTGTACTATTTAAGTCACTATGTAATGAGTCTAGGTTTACTTGCATGCAGGCGCCTGGAGACTACGATTAATTTTGATTTAGTCCTTGACAGATTGATTTTTTAGTTAAATGCATATTCTTAATATGTGGACGTTGAAAATCCCTAATAAATAACAGAAAAAAATATAAAAATATGAAATCTGTTTTCATTGATTGTGTCTGAGTAGATCTACACAGTGGGCTAAGCCTAGGGCTATGAAATGGCTGTTTTACCCCTATTCTTATGCATGCTTTGTTTTAGTGGTTAATTGGCAAAAGTAGATCAAATGAGATCCTAAAAATATGGAACTTGGACTGAGTGCTCTTTATTCATGTATGATCACATATATTTTTGCTAGCCCTAGTTATTACTAGTGAATGATAGACCTACCCCTAGGGTTTGCTTTTAGGTATTTAATGAATGAGAAAATACATGCTACAGAAAATTTGCTCAAAGAAATCTATGGACATCATATGCTGTTATTATATCCTAGAAATAGGATTGTGTAAAAGTTGCATGCACTTTGGTCACTATTTTGTGAGCGATTTCACATAGATAAGATATTGCATGCTAAACTAAATAATAGGAAAATGTGGATTTAAATTGCAAAATAAATTCCATGAAAAATCTGGTTGTATGGTGGTTGGATGTAGGTTCCAGAAAATATTTTTTTTGAACGAACGGCACGAGATTGTGCTCTATTTCTATTAAAAAGAAGAAAGACAAGTAGGGACCTTGGGAGGCCCCTACAACAAGGTACACAAGTTAAGGATTTACATAAGTCGGCAAAAGCGCAGCTAGGTGCTTAGCACCTGCAAGGCCCCACAACCTCACTTCCTCCTTGATGGCGACAACCAAGTCAGGAACTGACCTCCTTCTCCTCTGGAAAGTGCGGGCATTTCTCTCCAACCACATTGGCCAAATGACCAAAAGTAGAATGGAGCGCGTCCCTCTTCTCGGCACTGAAGAGAAACCAACTGTGAACCACCATTGCTTCACTGATTCTGAAGCAAGCCAAGAGTTAGGTGCTAGAGGGGCGATGGAGAGCCATGAAGCCATTGACTCCTAGATACTCCTGGAATATTGACATTCGATGATTAGGTGATGCGCTGTGTCGGGCTGATGCCTACAAAGGGGACAAACAGGGTCATGTGGCTAGCCCCGCTTAGCCAGTCTATCTGATGTCCAAACCTGGTTCCGGATAATGAGCCACGTGAAGATCTTACACTTGGAAGGTCTCCAAGACTTCCAGATTAGGTCCTTAAGATTGAAGCTTGAGTGACACACGAACTTGCGCTCGATAAGTAGAAGCCACTGAGTACACTCCAGAGACATTGAATTTCCAAACGATGCGGTCTGCGGTATTTTGCACTAGAGAGACAGATTGGGTGATGGCCCAGAGTTCAACAAACTATTTTAGATGCTCAGCTGAGCGGATCTATTGGAGGTCCACTAGCCGCACCCAAGCCTGCTTAGTCAAGGCATCCCGTAGCGAACACTTGCGTTTACTGGAAGCCGCAAAAATGTCGGGTGCAATGTCCTTAGGCCGTTGTCCCTTGGTCCACGCAGAATGCCAGAAGGAAGTTCTTGCACCATCTCCAATAATGATTCTGGTAGCAGTAGCAAATAAGTGTTTGTCAGTGTCATTGCAGGGGATTTCCAGACCGGCCCAAGGTGTGTTCAGCGTTTCCCATTCCTGCCATAACCAGCGAAGTCACAGAGCCCTAGCAAATCGGTCAAGGTCAAGAATGCCAAGTCCCCCAAGGTCGAAAGGTCTAGCCACAGTTGGCCAGTTGACCTTGCACTTGCCTCCTATGAGGTTCTCATGTCCCGCCTAGAGAAAGCATTTTCTTAATCTATCAAATTCTTCGCGCACCTCTCTTGGCATGTTAACGACCGTTAGCGTGTGTACCGGCTGAGAGGACAGCACAGATTTGACCAAGACGAGTCTACCAGCGTGTGAGAGGTTTCGACCATGCCAACTCGATAACTTCCCGCTTGCCTTGTCCAGGAGGTATTGGACAACGGGATCCCAAGGTACTTGATGGGAAAGCTTGTTCTTGATGCAGGGAAGGTAGCCAGGACCACGTCCAAGTTTAGACTAGCACAATTAATGAGCACAATTAAGGTTTTTTTGATATTCGTACGCAGTCTAGTCGCTTCCCCAAAGTGGTGCAGAAGAGCTTCAAGGGCGTCCAACTCTTTCCTATCCAGTCTGATAAAAATGATGGCCTCATCCGCATACATAGAGGTTCAGAGGTGCATTCTGACCCTTGAGACCCTAGACAGAATTCCAGCCTTAGTGGCCGCATGGAGTATACGTTGTAGAGGATCAATGGCAAGTACAGGCAAGAGTGGAGAGATGGGGTCTCCTTGATAAGGCCCTTGTCGTGAGTGATCGGTTGTTTGGGGATACCATTGAGGAGCACCTGAGATGTAGAGGTGGCTAGCAATGATGCAACCCAATCGTGCTAAGCAGAAGGAAAGCGGAGATGACCCATAAGGTCAAGGAGATAATGCCATCTAATGGAGTCGAAGGTCTTTGAGATGTCAAGTTTGACAAGGAGCATGGGTGTCTTATTGCGGTGGTATCTCCTTGCCATGTTCAGGACATATAGAAAGTTGTTGTGAATGCTTCGGCCCTTTACGAACGCAGATTGATTCTTGGATATTATGTCCCTCATGGAGGGTGCAAGCCGCAGTGAGAGAAGCTTTGTGAAAAGCTTTGGAACACCATGAATGAGACTAATTGGCCTATAACTCGCAATACTATCGAGTTCGTTGTGTCGACAAAGTGGCGAGAACCCTGGGGTAGTCATCAGTGTCGGCTGGGCGTGACGCACACCGACGCCCAAGCTCCTGGTTCCTCCCTGCGCCCACGATCGCCATCAGAGTGTTCAGCACGTGGGGGGAAAGGTGCTCATAGATGCGGTCAGGTCCTGGTTCGCCATCCACCTTGCCCTAGAACCAAGTGAATGGGTGCTGGGCCGGCATGAACGGTGGCATGGCGAAGCCCAGGTAGAGGGCTGGCTACAGCCAAGAGGTCATCCATTAGGTCCAGGTGCACCAGGAACCAGAACTTGGCACCAAACTGCCATTTCTCTTGGTATTCTTCTGCGACCTGCTAAGATGAAGGACCATCTCCCATAGCACGGTTAGTGAAGGTTAGCCAAATCTTCTGCGGTATTCTGCTCAGAATGTGAGACCAAGCCCAAAACTAGACGCCGCCGGTATCTTTGGGTGTAGCATATCGGTCTCGATGTACGGCATCGAGCAGGACCATCGTAGCAACCTCTCCACGATGTCAGGGATCCAGGCATGCCTTGGCATACCCTCAAGGCAGCTGCACACGTGGAAGAAGAAGCATGCCCCGATGGCATGCTCTAGGCTCCGGTACTGTCAGAGGCAGAGAATGACACCGTTCCTCTTTATGCAGCGCCTCCTGTACACCGTCTCACTATGCTTCTTCTTCACAAACTTGATCAGGTAAGCTTCAAGGGAGTGCTTGGAGACAATGACTTCGCCACGCAGCAGATGAAGGTCATTGAGGATGGTCTCCTTGATCTGGTGCACTCCCGTCCCCTAGGGCAGGCTAAACGCCCATGGAATGAGGGCAGTGGACTCGCATTTCTTAGCCTTGCTCTCAATGTCAAAGCAGGTGGGGATGACGCAGTCGTCTTCATCCGGCCATGTGCAGGGGTCATCTTGGACCACCATGGTCACCGGAGCCAGCTGGGGCACTCCCTGAGCAGCAGCAGGCGGTTGAGGCGGTCGCTGACTGACCGTAGGTGGCACGGGCTCACCGCGAGGACTCTTGCAATCTCGCAGATGGTACCCGAAACACCGGCAGTGGAAGTAGCGGACAGTGTTGCGGCAGGCTGAGGCGTGGTGGTCTAGCGCCATGCACCTAAAATAGCAGCCCCGAGTGTAGCTATTGAAGAGCTGGAGCGCAGCAAAGGGAGGTCGATGCGGAGGACTTGAAGTGGGCACAGGCTTACTCGGCTGCCCCCCATCGCGTCACATTGAATTCGGCCTCTGGCACCACCGGTACCTTGCCTTCACCGTGCGCCATCCCGGATCCTCCCCTAGATTTGCGGCAAAAGGGGCAGGAGGTGGATGCGGCACTACACGTCTCGAGGAGTAGCGAGGTCTTGGGTCAGCGGCATCAATGCTTGGCCCCGAAGTGGAGAGAGGTGGTTGGGGGTGAGTAAATGCAGGAGGCTTCTCCTAGGCCGCATCAGTGTACGAGGCCACATGGCGCGGGTCACCGCAACCTCCTAGACATGAATCTGTAGTGGACGGACCATGGCTTGGGTGGGCATGGCCAGCGGCGGCCGGCGACGTGGAATTGGATCTCGGCGCACCTCCGACGGCCGACGGCGCAGATGGGAAGGGTAGATTTGGGAAGAGCTGGTGGAAGAGGCTGGGCAGCGCGCGGTGCGGCAGACAGGCTAGTGGACTGGGAAGGACCGGCGGTGGCGGGGTCGGGGGCGGTGGCTAGGGTCAGGGGTAGCGACGGGGTCGGGGCAAGGTCGCTCATCTCTCTCCCAAGTTCATTGTCCAACACAAGGCCTTCAGCTAGAGATTGAATGAGGCAGATGAATTAGGATGGTAGGAAATTTATAGTTGATGGTTGATATATGATTGAAAGTGACAAGTTCTATGGTGCTTTAATCAGTAGAATAGAAAAGGTGCTATTTATCTTGCTCCAAAAATTCCACCAAAATTCTTGTAGCTATGTTATTGTGTAAGTATGCTTGTGTGAATTTTTCATGGATTTTAGCTGCTGTTACTTGAGGGGTCCATTAATAGTCATTTTAATAGGCTTATAATGAAGAAAATAAAAAGGGGATGTTAATGAGCATGTATGTTGTTACTTTGTGATTTCTCCTACCTAATATACTTGATATATATGAGCTTGTTCATAGATGAGTCTCACACCTTGTGTATGTTCCATTCTCATATGACTAGTTTGCAAAGCCTTAATCATAAAAATATTGTATACTGTTGAATATAGATAACAATAACTCAACATAAGACAAATTATGTATGACTCATTCACTTCTATTCTTTGTTCAATGCATATTTACATTTTGTTTGATATGAGTGTCTTGGACTTTGTTCAATGCATATTTACATTTTGTTTGATATGAGTGTCTTGGACTTAGCAATCCCTCACATATTCCTCTCATGTACCCTACATGATATGTATGACTTGCTGAATGGAAATAAAAACAATCACACCTATTTTAGCAATCTAAACAACTATCGCTTGCTTCTATCGGATCACATCATTAACATGTTATGATCAGTAGTTTGTATAGGTGTGATTTTATGATTGTGTGCTTGCTTAGTGTCCATAAGAGTACTCCTATTTAAGTTGTTTATCGATCACCTTTCTGTGTCCATGAAATAAATGTTTGTATGTGTGTTTATTATTCGTGCATCTCATTCCTTGCATCATGCATATCATTCATATAGTGACGTTTATTGCAGATACATGATCAAGAAGGAAGTGCGTGGAGCTACATCAGGCAACGGTGGCCCAGATAATGTGATGGTGGACTCCGCCCGAGTCATTTAAGACCCGTTCGTTGTTCATCTACTAGTCGACATAACATTGCTAGAATGCATATCCAGATATGGGACTGTGAAAGTCTTACTTGTGCCATCAGAAGAACAGAGACTTGGTCCTACCATGAGGCCTAGGGGCGCTTGACTCATGGGAGGGCTGACCCGGTACGCCGTGGTATCACTCCTATGGGAGCTAAACCTGGGGATGATGAGTTGGAATCGAATTTGGGATGGGACAAGTGGAGATGGGGGATATATGCGGGAACACGATGGATAGTAAGCATATACCCTTGGCATGATAGTTATTCCCTAGAATTAAAAGTCGATTCGAATCGCTGATGTTCACCATGTGTGAGAATGCCAGCATCACACATGGGTGAGTGTAATAACTTTAATATCTTATTTATTTAATCATGTTTTTTAGTACCACTATATGCGTGTACTTGTATGTTTACATTTCTGCAAGTAACTTTATGTTGACATATATGCTATGATGATGAGATATATGAGCTATGGATCATGATGCTAACTATATTGAATCATATGAGGCTTATGCTTTAAAAATGAATAATACTTGAAAGTAAGGACTCACCTTTAGTAAGCTTATGTGGGTTAGAAGTCAAGTCCACAAAAAGCCTTGCATACTCTCAAATGTATCAAGATGATACCGCCCTCGGGTATGTCCTACGAGTACCCCACATACTCATCGTTTGTTGATACTTTTTTAGGTACATGCCATTTTTTGATCAAGGATGACAACGGTGGTCTCAGTGTCACGCCTTGATGTTTTACTTCCGCTACACATTTGCATCTGTGATATGATTCTACTACAAGTTATTTGAGACTCTATTTCCATATGATTGTACATCATTTTGAGTGAATGTTTTGTAACAAATCAAACTTTGTTTGTATAAAATGATGGGTTGTTGTAATTGTTGTGGCTCCTTCGAGGGCTTAACGTGTATGATGTCAGCATCCATGGGTGATGGTTACATCGAGTGCTCTTTTAGGTAGCTCGATGGACGACCGGGTTTAGTTCAGTCTATGTGCACTGCAAGCCATGTGGTGGCACGTGTGCTTAGCTCGGATTAAATCGGTGGTTCTGCCACACTCTGATGTGCTGATTTAGTTCACCCAACGCTTCATGGTACTTGGTCAAGGAAGTTGATAGTTATTCTTGTGTGCTTTTGCCTTGGGCGTTGGATTGTTTTTGTATTTCTTCCGTGGCCATTGGATATCACTCTCCTAGATTGTTGACTTAACCAATCGATGGGATGGATTGGTGAGGTGTAGGCCTTTTAGGCTGCTTTATGTTAATCTCTTGGATTCCAATGTGGAGTTGTGCTTGACACATCATCTCTTGCATGCAGGTCCAAGTTGGTGGCGTTTGGAGACAATCACAGGCGGGGTGGCCAATGAGGTGGCTGGGCAGCCTAGGACTTAGTCCCTGGTGCCAGTCCTTAGTGCTGAGAGGTTGAGAAGACTGGGCAGCCTTCCCACCTGGCCGACAGCTAGGGTTTGGTCGCCTCTTTTCCAACTTTCCATTGATGCACCTTGTTTCACCATGTTTTGCATGCATTTGCATTGTGACATGTGTTCCTGCAAGATCTTTGTACACAACTCGTGGAGCTAGTTAATATGTATGAGCTTTGCATAAAAATCAACCTTGAAACATGAAATGTTGGTGGTCAAAATGGATTATAATGACCGCCAACGGTAATGAATGAAAGCATGAAAAATGGAGCATCATTTTATTTTACCAAGTTTCTCATGTATTTCTATGTTGAACGGCAGTAATACAACATGCTCGACATCCGCCGAGCCACAGCGATTTGAATCGATTTTAACTTCTAGAATTATTCCAAATCGCATGACATATGCTTAGTCATTTAAGCTTTCGCACATATGTCTACCCCAACACAATTACAGCCAAAGTCTGAACTGCACTAACCGAACCCCCGGATTATTGCCCCCACGAGGGATTCGCGGCCATCACCGGCCCCCGTGAGTACTAAGATCCCCTAGGCCTCGCTACCTCCCAGCTGGCAGGTAACAATTCAAACCTTTGGTGTGCTCAAGAGGGGCTTCGAGCACTATGCGTTCTAGTAAGAGTAAATGTTGATCCCAAGCGAACAACGAACGGGCCTTAATTGACACAGATGGGGCCACAAGCACACACCATCAGAATAACACATAAGCATTGAATAACATCATATGCCCCACCCGATCCATGTAAAAATACAATTCATATTATTCTCTCATCATATTCATTTTATTTGTTGGCAAAATTTTAACTCACGACGAGTGATTCCATCTCACTCGTATCTAGTCGATCCTACAACTAAGCATGTGACCGTCCTATTCATTCTAGCATGGATACTAAACAAGGAATACTAAGGATTATTTATGCATGTGGATTTCCATGCAACTCCTGAACCTAATGCATTTTGAAAATAGGGTGATAGGACTCTCTACATAGGAGTATGCTTAGGGGCCTACCTTTGCGTATATATAAGAAAACCAACAAACTAAACTAATATTAATTTGCTAGGTTGTGGGGCTTTGTCCTAGGCAACCCCTCGAAACAGGGACGAATTTAATTAGCGACACGCCGTCTTCATCTTGATAGAAAAGCCAGACTCCTGCTTGAGTGATTATCGTAGTTAGTAACCTTATATGCATGGTATGAATGCAAGTGCTTACACATGAAAGAGAACAAGATAAGTTAAATGAAAAGATATAATTCAGAACAAGTTCTATTTCACGAAAGACATCGTTAAATGTTTTCACTTTACTATGCAAATGCAATGAACACATCAAACATTCATATTCAGATTATAACCACGCAAAACAGAAACTAATTCTCCTTAATTGAAATAAGAACAATAGCTATTATAAATTAATCAGATTGGACTAGAAAACAGTCATTTTAATCATTCAAAAGAGCTCGAATTTTGTCTTTTTCATTCTACAAGTTATACAGATCCATTGATTCTCAAATTTTGACTATATGCACATACACTAGCTATATGCCTACCATAATTATTTCAAAATGTTTGGAGACACAAACCAGGAATTAAAATTTAGACATTTAAATAAGTAAGCCATTTTAATATTTTCATTAGAGAAGTTGTACATATTTGCTGGTGTTCACACATTTTATTCAAGCTCTTCGTAGTAACATGAACACACTGAAATTTTCTCAGGATTTATAGACAAATATAATTATGCGTACATTATCACCTCTATTAATTCTAGTATCTAAAATACTGGGGCAAATGTCTTTTATGATGTATTTCTAGGCACACTACACAAAACAAAAAATGAATACTATAATTTTTTTTCACGGTTTATGAATGAGCATATCTAACTACACACACAAGATTAAATCTCATGCATTTTCATTTTGCCATTTTCAAAGGTCCAATAAAACAGCAACAAATGGAGATGATAAATATTTCTAAGAATGTACTTAGCATCACATGGCTACTGTAATTTTTGTAGGATTTATAGATCATGTTTTGTCACCAATTATTTTTCTCATTTCTATTTATTTAATAAAGCCTAAGGCATGTTTCTCATCATCTTGTGTTGAAAACAGTAAGAATTTGCCATGAGAAGTTTACATATGAACATACTAAGCAAAATATTCATGGTTGCCATGACTCATCATTTTTGGAGCAAGTTGCATATATACATTATTCATTTATCAAGTCTTTTACAATGCACTCAAAATCAGGGGCAAATCAGTCATTTCACATGTCAAGGTCATAACTAGTGTGTAGATCTCATTGTCTCATTGTAACCAGTCCAACAAAACTAAGTTTACTATTTTTTTTTATTTTTCTATAATTTTTAGTGGAATTTATAAGTTGCATGCGTATACATGTATTTAAACAATATATGGAACTCAGCAAGGATCGAAACACAATTCACCATGGACAGAAGGGGGTAGCTTGCAAGTTCACATAGACACAACTAACAGTACCTTGAATCACAACAACTCCAAGGTCTAGCTAGTGTACAAGATCCGGGTTAAAATGCGGAGAACAGGTCATGCTACAGGGCTACACGCACGTTTCCTAAAGCATATCTCTAGCTAATAAGGTTTCCCGGTCCGTCTTGACAGTTGGGCCCATCCGATCAGTCGCTCCACCTCTCCGCATCCTCTTTGCTCGCCCAACGTGATTGGTTCGCTTCAACCTGCGTCGTCCGTGGAGGAATCCGTAATCCAAGTATCCAACTCGCAATGCAGGAGAAATCCAACTCTCCTATAATCATCATTCAATCAACGAAACAATTCTTTCATAGAATCACGGTCCAACAATTGTATTGAGGTCCGCGTTTTGCAGCAAAGATCAAAACAAAATGGTATAGTACCAAATCGATCTTTGAACTCTAGATATGCCTGCTCATAAACATCAACATGCTCATCACAACACCGTGTTACAAGTTGGTAAAAATATGTCAGAGCACCTATGTTGAACATGAATAGAGAATCAAACTCAAAATCAAGAGAGACAAGACAGGGGCGGAGGTGGAGAGAAAGGAACCGGAAATAGCCGACAGAAGAGGGAGGCAAGGGGAGGAGACGGCGCTGGCGAACCGGGGGAGAGGAGAGCCGCAGCCACCCACCTCAACTAGCCGCACTAGATCTGGGCTCTAAGCAGCGAAGGAGACGCCATGGCCCCATGGGGTGTGTGCAGGTGGTGGCGCAGCCCATGCAGAGAAGGCGAGCAGGCCGACGGCGCCGGCAGAGATGGATCCACGTGCCACGGCGGACGGCATATCTGAGGTGGACGAAAAGAGTGGAGAGGAGGAGGTACCGACAGGATCTGCTGCTCCGATGGAGAATGGAGGACAACGAGGCGCGGTGGTGGGGAAGCGGCTCCGCGCCCAGCCCGGACGGCGGGGTGGAGGAGCTAGCGCGGAGGTGGAGGGAGAGAGAAACATGGCTTTTGGAGTCCGTCGAACCGTGAAAAGCAGACAAGCAGTACTTGGGCCGAGTGTGTGTTTTTTTAAAAGTCTACTAATGGGCTTCTTTACGTTAATTTGAGAGAGATAAATGACTTCCAACTGTAGTGCTACCCTTAGATGAATCCCCAGCAAGTCTCATCCACTGCAAGATAGGGTCTAGATATGCTAATTTTAAATTTGAAACTTTTACCTTTAATTGACCATGTATAATTAAAGGTTATCTAATAGAAACTATATCATTGGATTTGTATTTCGAAATCATGTTAGTATTGAAAACTGTACTATGTTTAATCATATCTTTGTGACAAAGAAAGTATTCGATCGTAAACTTATCACAAACCTTATTTTAATAAAATAATCCATCCAGTCGGCACCACTTTTCTCTCCATACTCACCACTATCGGTGGATCCACATCTCCACCTTTTGCATACTCTCAACCGGTTGGGAAACAAGCTCATCTTTGCCCTCAACCTCACAACTCTCGGGTAGCTGCATTGGTCCTCTCTAAGACCTCGCCACCTCGCGATGCGCATCCGCCGCGCTTTACATTGGCATTGCATATGTGCAGTTCCTCTCCGGTCTCGAACGTCTATAGCACCTTTCATGACCCTAGAGACCTAAAACATGTCTCCATTTTCAATACAGTATATCATTTTCTCCGTCGCAATGCACAGGTATTTTTCTGGAAGAATAGTAAACTAGATAACATAGAAAACGAGGGCCAAAATGCAAAGTCGCCATCTTCTTCCTGGGTCTTCTTCTACCTTACTCAAGGGAGAGAGGGGAGGCGGTCAGCGCGGCAGATGGGCGCGCGGCGGAGAGGACGAAGTTCGGAGGCGCCGTTTCCCGGCCACGGAGTGGCGCGTGGGGACGGGGACGGAGAGCAGTCGCGTGGCTCCACGTGCTCGCCGGGGGCAGAGACGCGCGGGCGGGTGGCCTTCCCGCAGCGCATGCGGAGGAGGACGGGAAGGCGACGCAGTGGAGCGAGCGAGGAGAGTGGACAAGGCGGGAAGACGAGGAGATGGCAATGAAGTTGTGCACAAGAGGGAAAAGAAAAGCGAGAAGCTCCTGCTCTCGGCTTTTCAAGCTGGCCGGGCGGCAATGGCGAGGAGACCGAGCGAGCAGGGTGGGGTTCACCTGTTGGCGACGTACGGCGCGGGGACGTGGGACCGGGGCGGGCGACGCATGGGGGCTGGGTGTCGTGCGAGGCGGACGAAGGAATGGCGGCGCGTGGCCGCGGCATTCGACGTGGCGAGGGGGACCTCCGGTTCGGCGAGAAACCGGGGGCGCGGCGTCGTCTTTCTGTGGGCGGGGCGGTAATCCGGTGGCGTCAGGGTTCCTGCTTGCGTTCTGATGGCAGGTGCGAGGCGTGGCTGCGTGGCTTGGTTCAGAGCAGCATTAAGCGAGCAGAAGCGCACAAGCAGGGCTGATTTTGACTCCGTTTTTTCTCACAATTTCAGGAATCAATCACCCAACCATTCTGTACGAAAGTTGGAGATGGATAATAGGACTAAAATTTCTAGTAAATAATCCAGACTAAAATCGCCGTCTTTTAGGAGATATTAACTTCTAAAATTTGGTCGATTTACTCAACTTCAGAGCTTCAGAAATCACGCAAGTCTGGACCACCTTTGTCCATGTTTTTCTCACAAATAGTACAGTAACGAGCCAAATCATCCATAACAAAGTTATGGTTGGTTTAAAGGGATACAACTTTGCTACAAACATCTAGGTCCAAAATCCAATAATTTGAAAGATACAGTGATCCAAAGTTTGGTTTATTCAATCATTCTGTCTGAAATTTCAGTCTGTATACATTGTGTATTTTTATGAATTTAGGCTATGAATATCTCTCGAGTTTGAGCACAAATAATCTTAGATTCCTATACTAATGTTGTTTCCGGTATAATGAGCTACAACTTGTATCGACATACCTAAGCCAAATAAGCAGTATATTTAGAGTTACAGTGGTCTGAAACTTGGTCCATTCAACGCAATTTGTGCAAAAATTCAGAGTTTTCAGAAACTGAACCAAAGTGATGTATTAC
This sequence comes from Paspalum vaginatum, assembly GCA_030272315.1. Taxonomy (NCBI): domain Eukaryota; kingdom Viridiplantae; phylum Streptophyta; class Magnoliopsida; order Poales; family Poaceae; genus Paspalum; species Paspalum vaginatum. The sequence goes on along the minus strand of CM059018.1, from coordinate 27,952,132 downwards.
CAAAATTGAACCTGATGTTTAAATTACTAAATGTTGCTCGAACTGAATAAGGGTCCCATGTAAGTAAATTTTAAATATAGTACTATGACTTTTATTCCAATCATTAACAAAATTTATTTTGTAAATTTCGAAGATCAAAATACCAAATGCAGGTTCAGTATGAGTATTCAGACTTAACTGTAGTGTCAAAGTTCACAGTTGTACTTCGGTTTTATTTACCGTTTTGGCCGAATTAGGTTAAGATATAAATACGGAAGTTGTCCTAAATTTTATCCTCTACAACATTTGTATACAATATTTTGCCCAGATCTGATAATAAAATAGCTTACATTTGAATTTGAACCGTAAGGTCAAGGTTGACCATAGGGTCTTGTTTCTTTGGAAATTCTATAATTCAAAATATAGCAACTTTAATGAGGTGGTCACAATAGAAAAATTCTGAACCAGGTAAATACCTACATTTCTTATAGTAAGTATTCACAGAAAATGTTCATATCACATTGTAAATTTGAAAATTTGGTGAAGGTTTAAATTTCTATCCAGATTTGGACTCTGGACTTGTTTTAGTTATCGTTCAAAAACTAAGCACTTTCAGAGAAGACATTATCTAGAAAAATTGCCATACATTTCGTTCTCTACAAGTACTGTATATGAAGTTCAGGCCAGTTCCTCATGGATTTTGAGCTACATCACCCAACAGTTTCAAATTACTGAATTTTACTAGCAGATTTCAATTCCATTGTATTTAAACACTCAAATTAAATATGAATGCACATGAGTTGGCATGATCAACATGAGTTGCAAGTAAAGTGGCTTTTGAGATACTGGAGGTATCACACCCATACTTAAGCATTCTGCACCAGCACATGAGTTGGCATGATCGACATGAGTTGCAAGTGAAGCGGCTTCTGAGATACTCGAGGTATCACATCCATACTTAAACATTCTGCACCAGTACCCTGAACTCTCACCAGCGTGGAAACATGAATTGAAACATGACTGCCTGAAAGGGAATGCGGCATAGTCAGGAGACATTGCATATCTCAGCTGGTGTTGTTTCTTATGGTACTGTTCGTTTGGTCGTTACAAAACTTTGTCACGTAATCAGAGAACGTACGCTAACTGATAGTACATACCTATAAACGCGTTTGGTTTGCTTTCTCCTTTGTCGCTTACCAGCGATATACAGATGCGATCGCGCGCCACTGGCTCCAGTGTAAGCGGTATCAGAATATGATACTGGCCAGTCGTAGCTGCTACTTCGCTCCAGGCTGATGGTGCCGCCGCCCATGCTCCCATGCTGTTATGCATGTCGGTCTGTATCCATTTGCAGGTGCTTTCTGTGCAAGGTGACACTTGGTAGTGTGTGACGAGGACATCACTCATATACTTATGTAAAGTTCTATTATAAGAGCACATGCGCGGCAATTGAATTTATAAGAGCACATGCGCGGCAATTGAATTAATGGGTGTGTTTGTTCTAATGATATTTGTGAGGATTGATATTTGTGAGGATGGTAAGCTATTTAATGATATTTTTAATTATATTGTACTTAGAAACTTTGGAGAGGACGCGAAGGCAAAAAAGGGAGTCAAAGTCAAGTTGGAGGTCCAATTCATCTTGGTTGACTTCCTCGGCCTTTAGGATTAGTCTTCCATAAAATAGTCACTCAGGCCACAAATGGTTCCGATTTCGAAATAGTCACCCAGGCCACAAGCGGGTTCTGATCTTGATGATCCACAAACGCCTGAAAAGCCAAGATGATATTTCCAATGGCACTGGTTTTAGGTCATTTGGACTTCAGAGTCCACAAGAAATCATGTCGCAAGTTGGCACACATAATTTGTCCATGGTGATGCGCCGCCCCTCTGGTCTGTTGGCCCATGTATCATATTGGAGTCCATCACGGACGCGTCCAGGGTTTGTTGGTCGACCTTATGTCCTATATAAATAATAGCCGCCATCCAAGTTAGGGTTTGTGTTTAGCTTTGATTATTCCGTTGAATACAGTTTCGCCAACAACTCGGTTTGTCGAACCACAACTTATGAACAATTCAGTTTTTGATTATGTCACTATAAGAAATCATGCATTCTATGACAATTTTCTCGTGACGAGCGAGCTTTTTGTCATTAACTAAGTTCTGTTTATGACATTTTTGTGGAGTATAATTACTTAGTGACGAAATTGAGGTGTTCGTCACCAGGACGAATAAGAAATCGTCATAAACTAGTCCAATGTCAGATGTATGACGAAAGTTGTGACAATTAGAAGTCATCACAAATTTATGACAATATTAGAACGTATAAGTTCTTCCGTGAGTATTTAACAGAAAAAAGTGAGTATCAATAAGTTCTAAATTTGAATAAATCTTAAATGGAATGAGATTAAATTTGAATATTCAGCATTCACTTTGTCATAAGTTTCTAATAATATGGTAGTGATTCCGCATACCAATATATTATTGAGCTAGTTTTCCCTTTTTTTCACTTGTTTTGCTTTGCAAATCTTTTCTATATGTTATAAACAAGCAACGTGGTAATAACAAGAAAAAACAAATAACTTCTTGGGCGCTAGCATATTTTTGTAAATTCTAAGGATATTTTCTAAATTCTGAGGAGCAAACTGGACTTGCTCGTTCTCATCGTATTCTCTCGATTGCACTTGTAGGTGCGATACCATTCTTGGCGATGTAGTGACTTCAAGGATTCGAACTTTCGCTCGAAGCCTTGTTCACCAACATCGAGATCTCCACCCCTAAATCGACATACCTATCGGAAGTTTGGGCATACGCTTATCAATTGGTATAAGAGCTTCCAAGTTGCCCATTAGGTAATTGTGTTTATCCCTTTAGATTGGCTTTGTTTTCATACCTACAGTCCAGAAAAAGAAAAAAAAACGCTCTCGCATAACCTTTAGTGCAATAATATTCGTTTTCATTTTGCTTTATTGAGTTTTTAATCCTTTGTGGTTGAGTTTAGTTGCTGGTTGAAGTTTGTTCTTCGTCATCGTGCTTGTGTTTCCACCACTCATTTCCATACCATTTCGTTCCATACCACATTTGTCTTTTCCTCCACCGTTCAAACCCTAATCGGATGTGTCATCAGTAAAATGGCCGTAACTTTCTCTTCCGAACTCGGAATAAGGCAAACTTATACATTTCAAAAATATGCAAAAAATTTTGCATCCGGGTCTAGCGAATTTATTTTTGTCAAAATCGGCTTGGAAGATCTATTTTTCGGCCCCTGAAGTTTTTCTCCCCTTCCGAAAACAGTTCTAGACTGTGTTTCCATCAGTTTCCCCACGTTGCAGCTGATCTCCCTCTAAATTTTTGTGTTTTCTTCTCAGTTAAAAAAATAGAAAAGAAGTGATAGAAAAGAGACAAAAAAATAGGAAGAGAGAAAGAGTGTGTGTGTGTGTTTTGCAGCAGGGAAGGGGACTGTTCTTTTGCTGTTGTATTCGTATCACCCTACCTTTCATCTTTCTGCCCATCTTTGACTTACCATACCATTTACACTCAGTGCTTCGACTTCGAATTTTTCTATGGCCAACAACAAACACCTGCTTTGGATCATTTCTCAACTTTGCTATATCTTCTACGATATTGTTTTTACTTAGCCACATATTGAGCTATCCCAAGCTCCACAATTATTCTTGAAATCATCCAACGCTCCAGGTATGTTATTGCCTCTTGGCCGCCGTCACACCTTCCAGATCACTATCGTTGTAGGACCGAGACGTACGGCTAGAGGGGGGGTTGAATAGGAGCACTTGAAAACTCAAAATCACGCCTCCCAAACTAGTGCTAAGAGAAGCTTTTAAGAGCTGATCCTAGACAACGTCCACTGAACAGATACGTGTCTAGCAGGCGCAAGGTGTTGTCCACTGAAAGGATACACACCAGGTGTAGAAGTGCAAGAAACTTAATGATCACCAAGATCACAAGTCGGCCCAAAAACCGGAACTTGCAAAATCGCCACTCTTCACTCACCGCACAGAAATGCGACTCACTGGATCACAGCGAGCAAAGAGTATGGTCAGACAGTGGGACAAGCAAAACCGATGCAGAACACGGCGGAAGAACCAAACAGCGGAAACAGGACTGCAACCCTGGCAATGCCGGACTGCCCGGTGGCAGGAGCCGGACTGTTCGGTGGCACCGGAGAGTTCGGTGGCCTCTACCGAACTGTCCGGTGAGACACCCCGGACAGGCCCAAAGCCGGACAGTCCAGTGGGGTCACAGGAAAAGAGTTTTTCAACTCCAAATTTGACCAAATCTTGTCCAAACTTCACGAGATTTTGCATAGGCTATCTAGACCCTATTCCAAAGCTATCCCCAAAAGATCAAATCAAAATGACTAAGGGATTAGCAGGAATTTCAGATCTCGTGAGAAGGCAATCTTTGGGCAAGAAAGGGGAAAACTCAAGAACAACTTGCTCGTGGCAATCCTGCGGGATTGAGAAAAACTAAGTCACAATCTCCACGTCCTAGCAAGTCCAAAAGAGCCAAAAGAACATGATTAACTCGTGGGCAAAGCAAATCACCAAAAGCCTTTGAGTTTCATCCAAAAACCAAACTAGAGGAGGGGGAAGGAGATGGTTGCACACATGAACACGAATTGGGGATGAATCTGCCTTGTATTAGAAGTGGAAATCAGTTCTTACAAGGTTCGCCATAGCCTACCACCCTTCATCCTCCCAAAAATGCAAAATACTAGCTCTAAGGAACTCCAAATCCTAGATTAGCACCCGGTTTTCACTCTAAGCACTTGGCTGGTTGGAAAGCTAAGCCTAGGGTTTCTAGGGGTGGACGAGTCTCCTAAATGACCAGCCACTTAGGTATATATAGCCTAGGTCTAACTGACTCAGTGTACACTAAGACCACTATATTACAGAAACGCCGTAGAGGCTAAACTGGAAAAGACCCAACTTTCTCAGGGACGGACGATCGAGATGGAGTCTTGATCTTCTTTGGTTGCACGCTATCTTTCGAATGATGTCCATGTGGCCAGTAGTCCAAATCTGCCGATCGACCCCCGGTTTTGAAGTCAGAAACTAGAAAACTTTAGGATTTCCTTCCTAGGCCTGGAACAGCCCACTCCACTCTATCTCAGCGAGAATGGAGCCCATTTGCCGAGTCTTGGTAACTTGGTGGTAGGGTGGCAGATTTGAGCGAATCTGCCATCGCCCTCGCACGTCTTCACGCCATGCACTCGGGTTGGAGCACCACGATGGCACCTGGCATCCCCTGTCCATCGGGGTTGCCTTGCTGTCCTTCGGAGGTCTAATACTTGCCGTTGCCGTTCCGCTCCTCTGTGTACCGAACTCCCATGGCTCATCGATGTCGAGCATACCTCCTGTCCTTCAGAGGACTTTCTTCTCCATCTACCTCCAGTCCATCAGAGGGCCTCCAGTCCATCAGAGGGCTTGTGCCCAAGTCCTTATGGGTATTGACCTCTGTTGACAATCACTCATCACTCCAGAGGCAATGGAGCCAGTACATTGGCTCTCAATCGTCTTCTTGCTATGTATGGTAAAACATTTGCAAACACATGGTAAATGCTTGGAGTGTGAGAGATCCCACTGCCTACTATCATTAGATAAGGATAATATTGGTTCTTGTTGTTTTTTCTCTCACGATGGCACAAGATGCACCTGGAGACTTCAGTGAATGTGTCTCAAAGCAAGAGCTAACCATACTCATTGCTTCACAAAACTAACTTATTGGTGATTTCTGGGCGGAACTTGCTCCAATTGTGAATGATCTACGCATTTTGGTAGATAATTTGGTGACTTGCCTCAAAACTGTTGAGAACAAAGGTTGTGCCTCTAGTTACGCTTCTTCAACATCTGAGGAATCCAAGGCATTCAAGGAATCCAATGAAGTAGATGATGAAGTCTATGGTGAACAACACTGGCGCTCGGGTAAGCGACCACATAGACCATGGCCATTGTCGGAGCGTGTGTGCTCCGGTCGGGTCGCGGAATGCACCCGCCCGAATCCTAAGTACTAAGAGTAGTTAGGGGGAGCGATCGTTGTTAGCTAGGTCTGTGGTGGCACGATGGGACACGAGGATTTAGAGTGGTTCGGGCCGCCGGAGCGTAATACCCTACGTCCACTGTCGGTGTGTTTCCTTGTATTGCTGTCTGTTGGGAAAGACGGAGGTGATTGTGAGCTTGTCCTTGTGTCCCCGTATGCCTCCCCTTTTATAGCCCAAGGGGGGCATGCACATGGTGGCCGGGCCCCGACAGGTGGTCCCGGCCCGCTTTCTCTATGCTTCAGTTCTATCCTGCACTGACTTGGTGCCCTACGCTCCTTCTGGCGGAGGTCAGGTCCCTCCAGCGGACCCTCTGTCATCATGTCACGTGCTCCTCGTAGCGGCAACCGTTGACTCCCATGTCTTGTACCTGCACAACTGACGCGGCCCGGCGTGGCCCGGAAGGTGCGCCATGCCGTCCTGGTGTACACCGTCCTGTTCCATCAACTGCTAAACCCAGCAGAGGGGCTTCATTGGCAGAGGATGCAGGCGGCGTGCCGACGTGACATTACGGAGTGCTCACAGCGGTGCTACAGTGCTGCTGCCTAGTATTAGGCTGAGCGCGGTCGTCGCTCGTGGCGCAGCTCATGATGAGCACAGCGTACTTGTTTATTCGGTATAAACCCCAACGTCCGGTGGGGAAGTTGACTGTATGCCCCGTCACTGCCGTCCCGCCTCGGTAAGGCGCGCCCTTTGGTATAGTCGCCATCGCCTGTCCGCGGGGTGTTCGCGGGTGTCAGGGCACGACCGTCCGTCAGCGGGTAACGGGGCACGCCCGTCTGACAGCGGCAGTGTCAGCGGGTGTCAGGGCACGTCCGTCCGTCAACGGGTACGGGGCACGCCCGTCTGACAGCGGCGGTGTCAGCGGGTGTCAGGGTCACGCTCGCCTGCCCGCAATTAATGCAGCAGGCGGGCGAGGCCCCTGGCCGAAGACTCCGCCGCGCGTCCTGTGGGCACGTGGCGGCCCCGGACCATCCCGCACCGGGGGTAGGTGTTCGCGGTAGCTTGCGGCTCCACCCCCCGAGTGCGCTAGCCCTAGACCTCCGAGCGGTCCGGACCTCCGAGTGGTCCGGACCTGGCCTTCCCTTGAGGGGCATCTCGCGCGGTTGGGAGAGGCTCGGCCCTCACCGAAGGAGGTCCGGGATCTCCCCTGTGGGCCGAGAGCGCGGCCCAGTTCTTATAAGGGGTAGGCCAGATCTGCCTGTACGTGGCCTTGGGCCCTTCCCTTACTGCGACACTTGCCGATATTGAAGACCCTGCCGAGTATAGGCAAGCCAGCCCTTGTGTTGCCCAAGGGAATAAACCCAGCTTGTCAGGCTGCGTGGAGCGTTACTAAGGACTGTTTACTAGACTTTGCCTAGTATAAGCGGGTACCCGGTTAGCTGGGTACTGACAGTGGCCCCTGGGCCCACCTCTGGTGAATTTTCGAACCTGAGGTGAGCCCATCAGCGCTTATTACTCAGGCCTCCACAAGCCATGTGTGGTTTCCGGCCCCTGGCTGTTAAGCACGTAGTTGGGCAGGACCAACCACTTGATCCTCGGCCGAGACTTGGCTCGCCCGACCCCACGAGTTGGCCCAACAGGCCCCACACGATCTGGGGGCGCCTGATCGTGGGAATCTCTCGGGGAACGAGGGGGCAGGCCCGGGCCGGGAACCGCAGCGGCGGTTCGCCTCCCCTTCTTTCCGCAATTAAGGCGGAGGCAGACGGTTGCGTGGGCAGCTGCGTGTAAAGCCGAGAGGCAGGGGCCCCACGCGTTGCGACGAGGCGCGCGTCCGTGGGCGGCCGCCGGTTCGCCTCCCAGCTCCACTCGCTATTTTACCCGCCTGTCGTGATTTGCGTCCCCGGGCCCCTGCTGTCATAGACCTGGGGGTCCGCGGGTGCGTCCGTGCGCGTGCACGCCTTAGTCCCGCGGCTCGCGGAGGATCGCCAGCGACCGTCAAATAGGGTCCTCAACCCTTGGTCAAGCACACCCTTCCAGCCATTTGCTTTTGCATCCCACGCATCCGCCGCCGCGCTTCGTTTCCCTCGCAGCAGAGTTCTCGCTCCTCGCCGGCAGTGCAGTCCTTCTTCTCCTCCCACCGCCGGATTTCGCAACGATGGGTTCCGGCCACCAACCTTCCCGGCAGTCCGAGGAGAACCTCAACCGCGTGCGCCGCCTGCTCGGCTGGACGGACGCGGAGCGCCGCGACGGCGTTCGCGCGGGCTCCCTCCCCCATCGCAACCTGCAGCCGGGGGAGTTTGTCCTCTTTGTTCCCTACCTCTACTGCGGCCTGGGGGTGCCAATTTCTTCTTTCTTCATGCTGCTGCTGGAGGCGTATGGGCTGCAACTCCAGCATCTTACCCCCCACTCCATCCTCCATGTGGCAATCTTTGCCCACTTTTGCGAGATGTTCGTGGGGGTTCCTCCCTGCGTGACGCTCTTCCGCCACTTCTTCTCGGTGAGGTGTTCTGGGAGGAGCTCGACCGAGATTGGTCGCTACTACTTCCTGCTGAAGGGGTCTGGGGGAAGGTCGACCTACCTCCCCACCTTCGCCAGCGCCAAGTGGGAGCACTGGCGCAACGACTAGGTGATCGTCAGGGCGGAGCCGAACGACCGGCTGGCTCTCCCTGATAGCAGTCTCGACGCATCCCTCCCGGAGTGGGGTGCTTCAACGGATCTGCCACCCGAGTTCTCCCCCGTGCTGGCCAGGATCGCCGAGCTCGTCAACAGCGGGCTGACCTCGATGCACATTCTCACGGACTTCCTCAGGCGGAGGCTCGCCCCCCTGCAGATGCGGCCAAGGCTGGTGTGGAGCTACACTGGCCCCAACGACTGCAGTCGGGTGGTGCGCGGCGAAGACCACGATCTGTCGCAGCTCCTGCTGGAGGAATGGGTGCAGTGCGTCACGGACGAGAGCTTCTCCCCCGAGCAGCTGCGCCTGCCATCCGCCGTCGTGCCGCTCTGTTGCGACCAGGCCTTGCGGACGGCGGTGCTCCGAGCGATGCCCACGCTCGACGACGGCGGCCTTGCGGCGCGGCAGCTTGGGGGCGACCTCAACCGGGGGGTCCATATTGACGACGCCCCGGTTGGGGGTTCTGGTGCCAGAGGGACTACTCCCGTCGACAAGGGCAAGATGCCGGTGGCAGCGTCCCCCGTTATTCCGCCGGCGGGCGGCGAGGAGACGCGGCGAAGGCTGGTTCGCGGCGACGGGACCTTTGTCTCGTAGCCCGACCCGAAGCGCCAGCGGACCTCGGGGGAAGGAAGCTCCTCTGGGCAAAGGAGGCGAGTTCCAACACCGCCGCACCCGGACCAGCGGCAACCGCAGCAACGGGCACCACCTCTGATGCCGGACCAGCAGCGGCGGGCTCCAACGGCACCGCCGGCCTCGGGCCAGCCGCAGCAGCAGCGACCGGCACCGCAGGCCACGGGCCAGCAGCCACGGCGGGGTTCTGGCCTTCGTGGCCGCTGGACGGCGCATATCCCGAGGTAAGCCCTTTCGATTAGCCTCGAACACTTTGCCGTGTCGTGGCTAGCTTTCTCAGGCTTCTCAATCTCCCATCTTGTGTTCTGTTTAGGTCGACTCGCCCGGTCGGTGCCTTTCCCCCCAGCGGCCCCGCGAACACGGCGGAGAAGAGCGCTTCTGGTGGTCCAACGGCGGGGGATGCCTCGTGGGCCTGGATCCCGACCGAGGGGCCTGCACCAGAGGTGGCCCCGTCTGCCCAGCCCCAGGTCCCGGGTGGTCCGACGCCAGGGGGCGCCACGGGGGCCGAGGCTGCGCCCCGAGAGCCTGCCGGGAGGGCGGTCCCGAATGCGCAGTCACAGGTACCAGGTGGTCCGATGCCGGAAGGCGTCGCGGCCCAAGGACCTGTGCCGAGGGCGGCTTCTGATGCGCGGCCCTCAGAGCCTTCCTCGTCTGACGCCCGGATGACCGGTTCCAGGTCCCCGCCCTCTGCTGAGGGGGGACTGGAGGAGGTTTTGGGTAGGCCGCTCCTGCCCCAGCCAGGTGGAGTTCCTCTCCCCCGCGTGCTGCATCGGAGGCACCAGGCCCTGGACGACGCCCAGGAGGCGTTCCGGCTGGAATGGGCGCGGCTGCAGTGGGAGCGTGAACGCCTGGACAGCTGGCAGGCCCGCCTGGGAGAGCGGATCGAAGCCGCCACCACTCAGCACACCCGGGCCCGCACGGAGCTTTCCACTGCCCGCATAGAGCTCAACGCCGACCGTGCGGCCTATCATAAGGACCTGCAAGGGCTCGTCAACCGAGAGCGCGCGGTCGGGGTCCGAGAAAAGCGGGTCGAGGTGGGCGAGGCGCAGCTGAAGCTCGACCGAGCCAAGCTGGAATCTGCGCAGAAAGGCGTGGAGCAGCGCCAGCTAGAGCTGGTGGAGGTGTCCGAGAGGCAGGCCGCCATTAGCGCGGGGCTCGACCAGGTGAAGTCGGGGCTCGTTGAGCGCGAGGCAGCGGTTAAGCCCCGCGAGGACTCCGTTGCCCAGCGCGAGGCGGCGGCCAAGACCCTCAAGGAATCCGCCGTCCGCCAGGCTGCTACGCTCAAGATCTGAGAGGATTGGGTGAAGTCCAGGGAGGCAGAACTCGCGGACCAGGAGAAGCAATTGCTGGTCGAGCGGGCCACCCTGGAGCAGCTGAAGCAGGATGCTGTCCAGCAGGCGGTGGCGGAGGATCGGGAGCAGATGTGCGCCGGCCTCCAACACATCGCCGACTGGGCCGGGGAGGTGAGCTCGGCTCTGGTGCCGCTTGGACTGAGTCCGATCCAGGTGACAGAGCCGCCGTCCACCATTGCGGATGCCCTCCCCGTCCTCGACTCCGCTGTGGAGCAGCTCCGGCGCCTGGACTCCACGCTCGGGGAGTGCCTTGAAGCCGAGGGCCGCGAGCTGTGCCGCGCCGTGGCGGAGCACCTCCTGGTCTGCTTCCGGAGCCACGACCCCGCCATCTCCTTGGACCCGGTCATCGCTGGCCCGGTGGAGGAGGCAGAGGCCGCCGCCCGGGAGAGCTTGCAGGAGGTGGTGGAGGCCGTTGCCACCCGGTTCCAACGGGCCCCTATGGATGAGGAGCCGGATGTACCAGGGGCAGGAGCTCCCCCAGCGCCGTAGGGCAGCAGCTTTTGTTGTTGTTGTTTTTTTTTTATATAAGACTATGCAAAATATCAGTATGGACAAGTGATATAAAGAGATTTCTTCTATGGAATGGACTAAGCTGATATAGAAGCTACGACTTATCTCCATTTACTCCCTGTTGCATGCTGGTGTGCTGTCACCTGACCCCCCTGGCCCCCTGGTAGGTAGGCTCTAAGTTTCGAGGCTGGCTACCACCGAGTCAGAGGCCAGACCTGCATGCAACTCACGGCAAACGTTAGTGTTGTACCCACGGGGCCTGCTTCGAGTTAACCTTTTCAGCTATTCGAGGTCCGGGCCATTCGTCGTCCGGGCCAGGGGCCAAGATGTCTGTTCGTGGGATAGCAGGGCGTGTGAGTTTAGGGTACGGAACCAGGCAAAACTGCGACACAGCCCTGGACCATCCCTAGTCCAAACATCTTAGCTCCGGTCCAGTCCTACAGCCGTTCGGACCTCTCTTAGTGAAACAAAGGTAACTGCGTTGCCTGGAAGTTCTTGGAGTCGCAACCGGACCTTGCCGCCGAGGTTAGGGGGTGTGCCAGTAGCCTAGGGAGTGGTCCGGAGCACTGAACGCGCTGTTCCTGATACTGGGGGAACCCACAGCGAGGCAGGGAGTGTACATTGCTTAGGGTATGAGACCAGGCTAAGCAGCTGACAGCTCCGGGCTACCAAGGCGAGCCCCTTTTCTCTGGACCTGGCACCCAGTATTCCGGACCTCCTTCCTAGCTTCTGAGCTAACCGTTTCACGCTCGAGCCGGTAAGCCCTGCCGGTTCCAAGGAGATTTTAGGCAAGAGCAGGATTCCACGTAGGGGTTAGAAAAATGAAACAGATGGCAGCTGAGTAAACATTAGAGAAATAGCGGAGACAAGGATTTCAGGGCAAAACTCTTTCTTTTTATCAAGCGATTCAGGGTATCATGTGATGTCAGCCAGAGGTCGGGATTACAAGGGCGGGCCTTTACCGCTCTGGTCCACATGGTGGGCCTATCTAGCTTATAAGAGAAAGAGGGTTGCCCTGAATTTCTTGCCTAAGGATAAAACTTACGGAGGTGTTCTATATTCCATGGGTTCGGCAGCGGGATTCCTTCCTCCGTGGCGAGGCGAACGCAACCGGGGCGACTAACTTCTGTCACCTTGAAGGGCCCTTCCCAGCTGGGGGAGAGTTTGTTGCGCCCTTCTCGGTTCAAGATGCGCCTCAGGACCAGGTCTCCAGGTTGGAGTACCCTGCCCCGCACGGTTCGCTCATGGTAGCGTTTGAGCGTTTGGTTGTACCGTGCGTTTCAGACTACAGCCTGCCATCTTTGCTCCTCGACGAGGTCGACGTCGTCGCGCCTAGCCTGTTCCTACAAAGATTCATCAAAAGCTTGGACCCGTGGGGAGCCCAAGAGTATTTCTGGTGGGAGGCATGCTTCGGCCCCGTATACCAGGAAGAATGGGGTTTCCCCGGTCGCTTGGCTGGGTGTGGTCCGGTTCCCCCATAGCACGCAGGGGAGCTCATCAACCCATTTCGCACCGTGCTTTTCCAAGCAGTTGAAGGTGCGGGTTTTGAGCCCCTTGAGGATTTCCGCGTTAGCTCTTTCGACCTGTCCATTGCTCCTAGGATGTGCTACAGACGCGAAGCATAACTGGATGCCAACGTCGTCGCAGTAGCCCTGGAAGACCTGGCTCCTGAACTGGGTCCCGTTGTCCGTTATGATACGGCTGGGGACGCCGAACCGGCACACAATGGACTTAAGGAAAGTTGTTGCAGTTCCTTGGGTGATGCTCACTACTGGGGTTACCTCAGGCCATTTTGTGAATTTGTCAATGGCGACGTAGAGGTACCGGTACCCACCGACAGCTCTAGGGAAAGGTCCCAGGATGTCCACCCCCCATACCGCGAAGGGCCAAGAGGGTGGAATCATCTGCAGAGACTGAGCCGGTGTGTGTATCTGCTTTGCGTGGAACTGACACGCCTTGCAGGACCTTACTAGCTCAGCTGCATCCTGGAGCGCTGTCGGCCAGTAAAAGCCATGCCGAAAGGCTTTACCGACCAGCGTACGGGACCCTGAATGATTCCCGCACTCGCCTCCATGGATCTCCGCAAGTAAATCGCGGCCCTCCTCCCGGGTTATGCATCGCATGAGGATGCCATTGGCGCCACGCCTGTTGAGATCCCCTTCTACTAGCGTGTAGCGTTTAGCCAATCGCACTATGCGCTCAGCAGACACACGTTCTTCGGGAAGGATTTTGTCCTTCAGGTAGTCCCGGATCTCGGAGATCCGTGCATCGGGACTGCCCTGAGCCATTGGATGTGTCCCTGATGACATGCCGGGGTCATCAGTCCACACGATCCTTTGTGGGCTCCAGAGATGGAGGACCACCGGGACTGCTAGCTTCGAGGTGCTAGTTCTGCCCCCTTCGCCCAGTTCGGCTGGCTGGGCGGTTGGTCTCAGCAGCTGTCTTTCAAAGACGCCCTCGGGCACTGGGCCCCAAGTCGATGCCCTCGCAGAGAGGTCATCTGCCACTGAGTTGAGGTTCCTGGGAACGTGCTGCAGTTCCAGGACCTCGAAGTCCTTCTCGAGCATCCTCACTCGCATGAGGTATGCTGCGAGCTGGGGGTTATTGTAGCAGCACTCCCCCCGGACCTGTCTGATTACTAACTGGGAATCCCCCTTAACTAGGAGCTGCTTGATTCCTAGTGACTGGGCGACCATGAGCCCGAAGATCAAGCCTTCATATTCCGCCATATTGTTAGTGGCTTTGAATTCGAAGCGTACTATGTACTTTACCTGATCCCCATTCGGGTCCATGAGGACCATGCCTGCTCCGGACCCTTTTTCGCGGGCGGACCCGTCGAAGAAGAGAGTCCAGTGTGGCTTGGTAAAAACCCGGATGGTCCTGTCTGGCCGTGAAGGTCCCGCCTCAGCTTGCGGACCTCCAGATTCCGTGGTGGTGGGAGTCCACTCTGCAATGAAGTTGGCCAGGACCTGGCTCTTGGTAGCACTGCAGGGCCGAAAGTCGAGTTGGAACTCTGCCAGCTTCGCTGCCCATTTGGCAATATTCCCAGTAGCGTTGGAATTGCGCAAGATCGCTCTTAGCGGATAAGAGGTCACCACGACAACCTTATGTGCCTGGAAATAATGGCGCAACTTTCTGGAAGCAATGAGTAACGCATAGGCGAACTTGTGAGCTTCCAGATATCTGGCCTTTGCCCCGTGAAGGACCTCACTGACGTAATATACTGGCTTCTGGGTGGTCCGGACCTTAGTGGTAGGTCCGAGGCCACCCACCTCTGCCAGGCTGGCCCCCTGGGCGGCTTGCCCTCCTATTTTTGGTGGCTCACCGCCTTGGCAGGGCAGTGTGTCAGCCGGATCTCCAATACCGGGGCCAGTTGCAGCTTCTGTGGTGGGCGGACCACCACCTTCCACTTGGGGGACCCCGGTGTCTCCCTCGTGGGAATGGACTAGTCGCTCGGCGACCAGGACCATGCTTACTACCTCGGACGTCGCCGCGAGGTAGAGAAACAGGGTCTCACCAGGCTCTGGCGCCGCTAAAATGGGCAGAGTGGTGAGATGCTGCTTCAACTCCTGGAAGGCTTGTTCGGCCTCTTCGGTCCATATGAATGGTCCGGACTTCCTCAAAAGCTTGAAGAAGGGCAGGGCTCTCTCGGCTAGCTTTGCGATAAATCGGCTGAGGGCTGCCAAGGACCCGGTGAGTTTCTGGAGGTCCTTGATGCAGGCCGGCAGCCGCATAGCCTCGATTGCCCTGATCTTGGTTGGGTTTGCCTCAATGCCCCGATGTGACACTAGGAAACCCAACAGTTTACCAGCCGAGACGCCAAAGACGCATTTCTCGGGGTTCAGCTTCGTGCGCGTTGTGCGCAGTCTATCGAAAACAAGGGCTAGGTCTTCCATCAAGGTCGACCCTACCTTGGTCTTGACAACGATGTCGTCGACATAGACCTCTACTATGTTTCTGATCAGGTCACGGAACGTGAAGTTCATGGCACGCAGAAACGTAGGTAAAGCATTCCTCAGACCATATGGCATTACAACGTAACAGTACAAACCTTCTACTGTTACGAAGGTTGTATGCCTCTTATCCTCCTCATTCATCTGGATCTGATGGAACCCAGAGTACGCATCCAAAAAAGACAAAAGTTCACACCCGGAGGTGGAATCTACTATCTGGTCTATGCGTGGGAGGGGATAAGGGTCCGGAGGACATACCTTATTGAGGCTGGTGTAGTCGATACACATTCGAAGCTTCCCGTTCGCCTTAGGGACGACCACCGAGTTGGCCAGCCACTTGGGGTGATGGACCTCCTCGATGAAGCCCGCGTCCAGGAGCTTCCGGACCTCCTGACGGATGAAGTCCTGGCGCTCCACGGACTGCCTCCGTGGCTTTTGCCGCACCGGCTTGGCGTCCGAGCTGATCTTCAGACGGTGCTCAATCACTTCCCTAGGGATCCCAGGCATCTGCGACGGTTCCCAGGCGAACACGTCAACATTTGCCCGGAGGAAAGCAATGAGCGCGTCTTCCTATTTCTCTCCCAGATTCCCTGCGATGCGGGTGGTCTGGGAGGCTTCCGCCCCGATCTGGACGGCCTTGACTGGCACATCCTCTGGGTCGGACGGGCGTACCTTGGGCACCTTCGGCTCGTTGGCAGGAACCTTGGTCCGAGAGGTCGAGGGGCCGTCCCCCTCAGGGTTCGCTGCGTCGGCAGCGAGAGCATGGAGCTTCTCTACCGCGGCGACTGCAATGAGGCGGTCCCCCGGCACGGTGAGGACTCCTGCCGGGGATGGCATCTTCACGACCAAGTAGCATAATGGGCCACGGCCATGAAGCGGTAAAGCGCCGGTCTACCAAGGATGGCGTTGAATGGCAGGTTGACTTCCACGACATCGAACTAGATGTTCTCTGTGCGGAAGTTCTCCGAGGTCCCGAATGTGACCGGGAGGTCGATCTTCCCTTTCGGGTAGATCGGCAACGGACCCACGCCGGAGAATGGGCGCGTCGGAGCCAGGCGTTGCTCCGGAATCTGCAGCTGTTTGAAAGCTGCGTGGCTGATGATGTTGAGGGCGGCTCCGCCGTCGATCAGCACGTGGTAGAGCCGTATGTTGGCAACCACCGGCGACGTGATGATCGGCAGGACGCCAGCCCCAGCCATGTTCTCCGGGCAGTCGGCCGGCCCGTAGGAGATGGTGGTGTCTCTCCACTTGTGGTGTGGAGCCACCCTGGGGACGCTCGGCCTGACCAAGAGGACCTCTCGGCGCAGGGCCTTCACGTCTCGCCGGGAGGAGACCTCCCAGCTTCCGCCGTACATGACGTACAGCCTCTTGCGACGTTCGTTGTCACTAGATTTGGAGTCGGAGCGGGCTAGAGCATAGACGCTCTTGAGCTCCCGCTCCGGGGGCTGGTAGCACATCTCCTTGCCGCCAGCGGCGGCCCTGCCGTCACTGCTAGCCTTCCCCTTGCCAGGGCGTTGGCGTGGGGGCGAGTCGCCCTTGGCCGAACGCTCGCGGCGCTCACTGAGACGCCGCTGCACGAGCTTCTGTATCTCGCGACAGTCGGCGGCGCTGTGGCCGCTGTTGGGGTGAACAGGGCATGAGCCGCCACTGTTCCGCGCCTGTTGCCTTGGGCGCTTTTCGTGAGCGTCGCGGCCACCAGGAGCTGCCACGGCGACGGAGGCCCCCTCCAGGAACCTCTCAGGGCGTCGGCCCTTCTTCTTTTTCTTGCCGCTCTCTCGGGCAGCACCGGCGCCTAGCTGGGCAGCCTTGTCCTGCTGTGGGGAGTGCCATGCATGCCCCTCAGCGGCCCTGGCGCACTTGTCCGCCAGCACGTACAAGGTGGCGACGTCCTGCACTTGGCGGGTCGCCAGCTTCTCCAGCATCTTCTCATCACGGACGCCTTGCCGGAAGGCAGTGATGATGGACGCATCGGAGATGCGGGGTATGGTCCCTCGCACCTTGGCGAAGCGGGCGATAAACGCCCGGAGGGTTTCCCCGGGCTCCTGACGTACAGCATGGAGGTGGGCCTCCACACCGTACTATTGGCATGCACTTGCGAAGTTCGCTAGGAACTGAGTGCAAAGCTCCCCCCAGGATCAGATCGACCCGGGGGAGAGGTTCATGAGCCAAGTCCGGGCCGGCCCAGACAAGGCAACATGGAAGTATGACGCCATGACGGCGTCGTCTTCGCCAGCCGCTGTGATAGCGGTGACGTACACCTGCAGGAACTCTGACGGGTTGGTGGTCCCGTCGTACTTTTCCGACAGGTGCGGCCGGAACTTCGGCGGCCAGCGCGTGGAGCGGAGACTGTCTGCGAGCGCAGCGCAGCCAACTCCAGTCGATATGACCCCCGACGGCGTCTGCATGCCAGCTGGGGGCTGCACGTAAGCTGGGGGCTTAGGTGCTGCAGCGGCAAACGCAGCGTCAAGGTTTTTGCCCTTGGCGGTGTTTGGCTGCACCCGTGGTTGTTCCACGGTGGTATGGGTGCCTGCTCGCCGGCGGTTGAACTCGGCTCGCAGGTCTTCCGTCTGCGCGCTCCTCACTGTGGGGGAACGCACGGACGTTGCTGCATCGTGCTGCCTGCGGCGGTTCAACCTCCCCCTGTTGCTAGGAGGGAGTCATGATCCGGCCCTAGTCGGGCCAGGGGTGACTTCAGCTAGGTGGATCAGACGATCCACGTTGCTCCGCCACTGCGCCAGGGCGCTAGGAGAGGCTACCGGCCCCGGGGGGTTACGGAGCAGCTCCCTGGCCGCGGCGAGCGGGCCGCTGGCAGCAGTGGGGTTCGCCGCGGCGGCGTTTGCTGCTACGGCGCTTGCTACTGCAGTGTTCGCAGCAGTGGCGCCCCCCGCAGGGCGTCGAGGGGCTCGCGGCGTCCGTGCCGCGCCCTCAGAACCGGTCGAAGCCACCTCCTCCGTTGTGGCCGCATCCTCGTGGATGTCGCAAATGCGAACCATCATGCCAAGGGAAATGATGCTAACTGACGCTGCCCCCTACCTGGCGTGCCAAATGTCGGAGCGTGTGTGCTCCGGTCGGGTGGCGGAATGCACCCGCCCGAATCCTAAGTACTAAGAGTAGTTAGGGGGAGCGATCGTTGTTAGCTAGGTCTGTGGTGGCACGATGGGACACGAGGATTTATAGTGGTTCGGGCCGCCGGAGCATAATACCCTACGTCCACTGTCGGTGTGTTTCCTTGTATTGCTGTCTGTTGGGAAAGACGGAGGTGATTGTGGGCTTGTCCTTGTGTCCCCGTATGCCTCCCCTTTTATAGCCCAAGGGGGGCATGCACATGGTGGCCGGGCCCCGACAGGTGGTCCCGGCCCGCTTTCTCTATGCTTCAGTTCTATCCTGCACTGACTTGGTGCCCTACGCTTCTTCTGGCGGAGGTCAGGTCCCTCCAGCGGACCCTCTGTCGTCATGTCACGTGCTCCTCGTAGCGGCAACCGTTGACTCCCATGTCTTGTACTTGCACAACTGACGCGGCCCGGCGTGGCTCGGAAGGTGCGCCATGCCGTCCTGGTGTACACTGTCCTGTTCCATCAACCGCTAAACCCGGCGGAGGGGCTTCAGTGGCAGAGGAAGCAGGCGGCGTGCCGACGTGACATTACGGAGCGCTCACAGCGGTGCTACAGTACTGCTGCCTAGTATTAGGCTGAGCGCGGTCGTCGCTCGTGGCGCAGCTCATGATGAGCACAGCGTACTTGTTTATTCGGTATAAACCCCAACGTCCGGTGGGGAAGTTGACTGTATGCCCCGTCACTGCCGTCCCGCCTCGGTAAGGCGCGCCCTTTGGTATAGTCGCCGTCGCCTGTCCGCGGGGTGTCCGCGGGTGTCAGGGCACGCCCGTCCGTCAGCGGGTAACGGGGCACGCCCGTCTGACAGCGGCAGTGTCAGCGGGTGTCAGGGCACGTCCGTCCGTCAGCGGGTACGGGGCACGCCCGTCTGACAGCGGCGGTGTCAGCGGGTGTCAGGGTCACACTCGCCTGCCCGCAATTAATGCAGCAGGCGGGCGAGGCCCCTAGCCGAAGACTCCGCCGCGCGTCCTGTGGGCACGTGGCGGCCCCAGACCATCCCGCACCGGGGGTAGGTGTTCGCGGTAGCTTGCGGCTCCACCCCCCGAGTGCGCTAGCCTCGGACTTCCGAGCGGTCCGGACCTCCGAGTGGTCCGGACCTCCGAGTGGTCCGGACCTGGCCTTCCCTTGAGGGGCATCTCGCGCGGTTGGGAGAGGCTCGGCCCTCACCGAAGGAGCTCCGGGATCTCTCCTGTGGGCCGAGCGCGCCGCCCAGTTCTTATAAGGGGTAGGCTAGATCCGCCTGTACGTGGCCTTGGGCCCTTCCCTTACTGCGACACTTGCCGATATTGAAGACCCTGCCGAGTATAGGCAAGCCAGCCCTTGTGTTGCCCAAGGGAATAAACCCAGCTTGTCAGGCTGCGTGGAGCCTTACTAAGGACTGTTTACTAGAGTTTGCCTAGTATAAGCGGGTACCCGGTTAGCTGGGTACCGACAGCCACCTCCATGTCACAGAAAGAAAAGTAATAAAGGTGATAATGATAACCGGTTTGCTAGGGTCAAATCTAAAATTTCTCTCTTTGATGGTTCATATGATGCTGATGCTTACTTAGATTAGGAGATGCGAGTTGAACAAAAAATTAATTCTCATATGATTCTTGCTACTCAGCGTGTTCAATATGCTACTAGTGAATTTACTGGTTACACTATACTTTGGTGGAATGGTTTAGTTAAACTTGGTCAAGACCATTCCACATGGGCTCTACTAAAATGTTTTGTGCATAATCATTTTATTTCTCCGGCTTATAAGCATGATTTGAAAAAGAAATTACAACGTTTTGATCAAAGCAATCGTTCCTGTTAATGAATATTATAATGATTTGCATGTTGCTATGTTGTTTGTGACATTAATGAGAAGGAGGATGATACTATGACTCGTTTTTATTCTGGTTTGTGCAAAGATATTCAAAATATTGTTGATTATAAAGATCATGACACTACAGACCAGTTGTTCCAGATTTCTGTTTTGGCAGGACAAGAATTGCAGGCTCGTGCACAACACTTTTGGTGTTTCCTCTTATTCCAAGTTGAATTCAAGAAAGGGACGAGCAGCCCTGGCCTACACGAGACACGCTCTACCATCACCAGCCCTTACACCACTTACGCCTACTAAGTCCGAGGTGAGCAAATATCCTTTTGTGCCAAAACAGCGAATATCGACCTTGCTACCCCACAGCAGGACATTGTGTGCCAACGATGCAAAGGCACGGGGCATATCATGAGGGAGTGATCTAGCAAACGAATCTACATTGCTACGGATAATGGTGGGTTATGTCAGTGCTACTGATGTTGAAGATGATTTGATATTGCAAGCTAACGTTGCAGGTGGTGCTGAGGAGGATGCCTATGCTTTTGGCAAAGATGATGCAGCAGGAATACACCCACAATGGCACATATGTCATCCAACATATTTTGAGTGCACAGGTAGAACATGAGAATAAGCTTCAGTGGCATAATCTATTTCAAATTTATTTTATCATCAATAAGTTCCGTGTTCGTACTAACATTAATGGTGGAAGTTACAATAACTTGGTGAATGCTGATTTTGTCAAAAAGTTTGATCCTTTCTATATGTGCCTACACTCATCCATATCATATTCAGTGGCTTAACAACAATGGTAAAATAATGATAATACATACTGCACGGGTACATTTTTCTATTGGTACATACCACGACTATGCATATTGTGATGTTTCCATGCAAGCATGTTCTCTTTTGTTGAGTAGACCATTGGAAATTTCATATTGATGAAACCAAACATGGTCAAACTAATACTTACACATTTATGCATAAAGCAAGAAAGTTAAATTATTATTTTTTGACCCCAGCTGAAATTGTGAAATGTGATAGGGCCATATCTAAAACTACAAAGCGTGACAATGATTCAGCATCTGAAATTCAGCATGCATAAAAAATCGGTTGTGCCCCTAAAAACTGAACCATCCACACTTACTACTAGTTCTCATGCTTATTAAATTAATAGGTGGTGTTATGCTTCGCCACAAAATCAGATCTTGCTGCTTGTGTTGCAGATGGTGCTTCTGGTATGCTTAGTTGTGCAAAACGGTTCTGTTTTCACTTGATGATATACCTTCTTCAGTTGCTGCGTGCTATTGCTAATCTTTTGCGAGAGTTTAAGAATGTCTTATTTGCTCAAATTCCACCAGAACTACCGCCTTTGCGAGGGATTGAGCATCAAATTAATTTGATTACGGGTGCAACGTTGCCCAACCATGCTGCATAGGATCAATCTTGAGGAGACTAAAGAGATCCAGAGACAAGTCCAATAGCTATTGGACCATGCGTGCATACGTGAGAGTCTTAGTCTTTGTGTTCTTCTTGTCATTTTGGTTTCTAAAAAAAATGATACATGGCGTATGTGTGTTGATTGTAGAGCCATTAATAATATAACTATTTGCTATCATCATTCTATTTTTTGTTTAGATGACATGCTTGATGAATTAAGTGGTTCCTGTCAGATTTACCAAAATTGATTTCCATAATGGCTACTTTCATCGAATGAAATTAGGTGATGAATTGAAAACTACTTTCAAACAAAAATTTTGCTTGTATGAGTCTTTGAAAAATTTGTGGTGGTTTATTTCGATGATATTTTGATCTATATCAAATCTTTGGAGGAACATCTTGATCACCTACATGATGTTTTTGCTATGTTACCGGATGTACGCTTATTTACTAACCTTGAGAAGTGCACCTTTTATACTGATCCGAATTGGATTTGTTGGCCATGTTGTTACACCACAGGGAATTGAAGTGGATGATACGAAGATTGATGCCATTGTGCTGGCTGACGCCTACGACTATCACGCATGTGCGCAATTTTTATGGTCTTGTAAGATTTTATCAGGCGTTTTGTGAAAAATTTCAGCACTATTACTGCCCCATTTAATGAGCTAACGAAGAAAGGTGTGACATTCCATTTGGGTCCAGCACAAGATAAAGCTTTTAAGCACACTGAAAGATAAGTTAACGCATCCTCTACTATAACTTCCAGATTTCGGTAAGACTTTTGAATTTGAATGTGACGCGAGCGGAATTGGGATTGCAGGCATGCTTTTATAGGAAGGTAAATCTCTTGCATATTTTAGTAAAAAATAGAATGGACCATTTTTAAATTATTCGACTTATGATAAAGAGTTATACACTTTGATTCGAGTTTTGTAGACTTGCCAACATTATCTTTGGCTTAAAAAATTTAGTTATTCGTTCTAATCATAAATCTTTGAAACATATTTGATGTCAAGCTAAGTTCAATAAACGACAGGTTAAATGGGTTGAATTTAAAGAGTCGTTTTCATATATCATTAAGCACAAAAAAAGGAAAAAAATGTCATTGTGGATGCTTTATCTCGCCGTTATACTATGTTATCACAACTTGACCATCGAAACTTTAGTTTAGAGACCATAAAAGGGTTTTATGCTGCTGATTTTGACTTTAAAGATGTTTTTGAGAATTGTCGAGAGGGAAGGACTTGGAATAAATGTGTGCTGAATGATAGGCTTTCTTTTTTGAGCTAACAAGTTATGCATTCAGGATAGTTCTATTCGTCTTTTATTTGTTTACAGGAGGTGCATGGAGGCGGGTTGATGGGCCATTTTGGCGTGAAGAAAACTACGGATGTGCTTGGATGCTCATTTCTTTTGGCCCAAATTCAAGCGGGATGTCGAATGGTACATGGCATGCTGCACTACCTGCAATAAAACTAATTCTCGCCTTAATCAGCATAGTCTTTATTTGCTTATCCCAGTTGCTAGAGTTCTTTGAGCTGATAGTGGATTTTGTTTTGGGTTTGCCTCAAACTAAGAGGAAGAGAGATACCATTTTTGTTGTTGTGGGTCAATTTTAAAAAATGGCACATTTTGTACCTTGCCACAAGATAGACGATGCTTCTCGCGTTGCTAATTTGTTTTTTACTGAGATCGTTCGTTTATATGGTTTGCCAAATATTTTTTTTGATCGTGATGCAAATTTTTTGAGTAATTTTTAGAAGAGCTTATGGAATAATTAGAATAAATTAGGACAAAGTATTTTTTCTGCTACAAGTCATCTCCAAACTGATGGTCAAACTGAAGTTGTTAATCGAACTTTGTCTACTGTGCTACAACTATTTTGAAAACGAATTTAACAATGTCAGAAGAGTTTTTACCTCATATTGAGTTTGCTTACAATAGATGTGTCCACTCTATCACCAATGTTAGTCCTTTCCAGGTGGTCTATGGTTTTAATCCTCAGTGCTCCTATTAATTTAATATATTTGCCTTTCAAAGAACCTTTGTATTTAGATGCTGCACAACATGATGATTTTATTAGAAACTTACATGAGATTACTAAGAATAACATTGAAAAAATGAATGAGAAATATAAAATTGATTGTAGTAAAGCTATGAATGGAAACAAGTGTTGTTTGAAATTTTGTGTGGCTACACTTATACAAACAACGTTTTTCAGATTTGGGAAAATCCAAGCTTATGCCTCGAGTTGATGGTCCTTTTAAATTGCTTGAAAAGATTAATAATAATGCATATAAGCTGGAGTTGCCTGCAGATTTTGGGGTTAGTCCCACATTTAACATTGCAGATTTGAAGCCATATTTGAGAGAAGAAAATGAGTTAGCATCGAGGACGATTTCACTTCAAGAGGAAGAAGATTATGAGGACATCACTCCTAATGAGGACATCACTCCTATGGTTATGCAAGGTCCTATTAAAAGAGCAAGTGCATGACGATTGAATCAATAGGTGCGCTCATTCTTAAGTACCCATACATATAGTTATGAGGATGGTATGATACCTAATAATTGATTATAATGTACTTATTAGGAACTTTGTAGATGGCCGTGAAGACCTTGGAAACCTACTCGGGACCAAGAGAATGGCAAGGAGAGCGTCCAAATCTAGTTGGAGTCATCTCAGAGTCGACTTCCTCGGCCTCTAAGACCAGTGTTCAGTAAAATCATCACCTAGGCCAGAAATGGGCTCCAATTTTGACGATCCACATATGATATTTCCAATGGCACCGGTTTTAGGTCATTTGGACATCGGAATCCATGGTAAATCACATCGCAATTTGGTGGACAAAATCTGTCTAGGGTGTTGCGCCACCCCTTGGGTCTATTGGCCTATGTATTGTGTTGAAGTCCATCACGAACGCATCTAGGGTTTGTTTGTCGACCTTATGTCCAATATAAACATGCCTCGTTTGGAGTTCATACAAAAAACATAAGGAAAGTACAAAAATAAAGGGGAATGCTAATGTCATTGTTGATGTCATCATCCCCTTCCATACAATGCGCTGGCGGGACGGTGTCAGGAGGCACCACGTGGTAGGTAGCCATTGGTGGCCTAGGCAAGCCACTGTTCGTGATCCGTGTCCTGGGGGTGGAGCCAACTAGGTTGCACCACATGGTGGCTCGAGGGGAGCTCACGCGGTTCCGGCGCTGGAGCAGCAAACGTGGCTCACTTGACTGCCCTAGACGCGTGTCACACGCTGGGTGCGGCCTGCCTAGGGGCACATGGTGCTAGGCAAAGGGGGCCAATCACGGTCCACCCCATCGACCTAGACAAGTGGTGACCAATGGAGGGGCTACGGCACGGTTCACCCCTATCTCAGCCCCGATTCATCTAGTCTAGGGCCGGGTAAGGCCGGTTCAATCACTTGGGAAGACATCCAAGGCCCATTCTTGACCAAGAATACATGCAAACACACGGTTTTCTCTTCCAATGGCCGATTCACCTACCTAGAGTCTGATTCTTGCTAGGTTTTCTTTGCCAATACATGGGGAATTCCTCCAACCACGTTCCCAAGTCGGTTGGGAGGACAGGTGGCACCAAGGGAGAGACTTGAGGAGGCTTGCTTCAGTTAGAAGGCATCCCATACTCCAATATGAATAAAGGGGCACACCCCTTCTCACACTTGTACCATTCACCATGTAACTCTCTCCCTCTCATGAAGGTGCCCCACGCGTGGTGCCTCCTCTTTTGAAATTAGTGTTTAGCTAGGACATAGAGAAGGGTCTGCTGTATCAGAGTCGGTCAAAAGTATTTAGTAATGTCCAATGCCTATTCTCTTATATTACCTTCCGATGTATTACTTGTGAGCATTAAAGTCTTATTTCATTTATCTTTGTCTATGTTAATAACTTGATTGGTGTAGTCTCATTTTCCTTTTGGTCCACCATATCGAGGTCTGAGTTGTGCTAAGATAGATTGTATTGATCCTTGTTACATTTGCTAGTGCTAAAATTCAATCCTAGACTTAGATGCTAGGTTCGGGTTAGATCCTCTCCTCTAGCTAAGGATGAACTATTGAACACGTTTATAGCGTGCCATCCTTTCCACGCAGATTTGCTTGGTAGTCCCACTCAGTGATGGCCTATGGTGACCTATGTATCCTATGCCCATCGTTCCGAAGGCCTGTAGGCATTAGCTAGGCTCTCTTTTGGTGGACAACTATCTACCCCTAGCCCCTAGAGACTGCTAGAATTTTGCTCGATACAAGTTCATAACTCTGTTGAGTTCCTTTTGACCTTTAGCACGGATAGCTTTTGTATGCCAGCAGAGATAGAAGACTGTACCACAGTCCATGACTCGTTATCCTCATAGCTTTACCTGTTTTCTAGGCAGCAGTGCGTGGTTTGTATCCCATGGTGCTTGGTGTCAATCTTCCCGAGCTATCCGTTGACATGAATGATTACAAAGAGCTAGGTGCGTGATAGTTTGATATCTCTATCTCAATGCTTTCTTGTGGAAATAAATACATTACCTTGGAATACTCTCGGGTGAAAGTACAACGGTCTCTGTTCGCTTGCGAAGTAAAATCTGTTTGGTGGCTAAGAGATGCCAAAACTTAGACTATTCTTTTGTATCTAGTTTTGCTGACAACTCGGTTTGTTGAACCCCAACTTGTGAGCGATTGAGTTCTTGATTGCGTTTCCTCATTCTTGCTCAGTGTTCTCTTGATTGCACTTGCAGGGGTCATAGCTTTCTTGGTGAGGTCAATTGCGCACGTCATAGGGTCAATAACCATGGGACCAGTGGTGTAGTGACGGTAAGGACTCAAACTTTTCCTCAGAGCCTTCTTCACCAATGTCGAGATCTGCACCACTAAATCGACTTATCTATTAGAAGATCAGGCATATGCTTATCAGTTTGGCCAGCTGGTGGTGTGTACTGGAATAGAGGCACCATGTTGGGCAGCCACCTCCGGCATCCTGCAGCACCAAGGCCTCCATCCTCATTGTTGGACTCCAGGGTGAGAGTGCTTAATCCTTACTAGTCTAGCTGATCCGCTCGAGGCAATAAGGCTTTGGTCCTTGCGTTGGATTCGGAGGCGAAGGTACCAACTGGAGGTGACTAACTATGTTCTCACGGTTGCTGATGCGGGAATCCTTTTCCGCGATCGGTTGCTCCGAGCGATCGATTTTGATGCATGCGAGGAAGGGGGGCCCACGTGAGATGGCGTGGGCTGGCCACTACCTTGTACTCTTATCTAGCTGAAACAAATTACATTTATTCCATAATTATGAGAACATGTCCAACATGCATATGATTAAGGCCCAAGAGAAGATGGAGTTTGAAGTGCAATCTGATTGTCCAATTAATTCGTGAGGCCAGTTCGGACTGTAGGAGCAGGCCTGACGAAAATGGACTGCCCAGGCCACATACGAGCTCCATTTTGGATGTTCCACATATCATTGGAAAGGTATGGATATAATCTTTCCAACCCATTTGGTCCAATGTCCAAATAATCTTGGAGTACAGATAGGAATTATCAAAACAACGCAACAATCAGAATCTGCCAGGACACTGCAACATGGTTTTTGGGCCTGAAGGCCTTGTACACCCTAGGGTTGGTCGCCCACCCCCTTGGATGTCCTTCTAGCCATCTCTATTGTATATATTCTATAGACTGCTATTAGATTAGATGAGTTTTGCTTTGATTATTCTACTTAGATAGTTTCGCCATTGATCGGTTTGTGAAATCCCAACTTGTGTGCTTAATCTTTTGCATTTGCAATTTAAGTTTGTATCTACCATAATCTAGGCTTGTCTTCTTTGATTCGCAGGTAGGGATAAGCCTTCTTGGTCAGATCAATTATGTGTGCATGGTTGATAACCAGAGGAGACTGTGGTGCTGCGATTGCAGGATTCAAATCGTGTTGATTGGAAGCCAGATCGTGTGTGTCGTGCCTCCGCCAAATCGAAAGTTATCTCCACTTGATAGAAGATTGGGAATCACTGTCCCCATCAAGTGGTATTCATAGTAAGGTTTACTGTTAGGTTGGTCTACCTTTATCTTAGTAGATTAGTTTCAGTTTTGTTCCATATTCCAAAAAGCCATACAAAAGTTAGGGTTTGTAGTTCATATCATCCCATAGCCAAGTTTAGCCTATGCATATTTTTGTTTTTGGAGTCCGCATCATTGAGTTTGTGTCCATAGTTTTGGTCATGTTGCTAGTTTAGATTGTTTTCTTGATTTAGTTTGAGTTTTGCATCATTACACCGTGTCCCTTTCTTTTCCATCCCATCAAGATTGAGTTTATCTCTATTCAGTTTGGTATTTAGATCATGAATCCTTCATACGAACTTAGAGTTTAGTGTTCTAGTATTTTCTGGAAAGCTTGTGAAATTCTCTACAGTTGCTTCAAATGTGAGATTTCTAGAAAATGCAGTCTTCGTGGTGTTATTTGCATCGGAAGTAAATCTCTTCATGATCAAGAAAATTCTGACCATTTTGTATTTCAGGCTCAATATCATCCTACATCCTTTATCCAAAAGAGGCATTCCATATATTGAAAAGAAAGATCAAAAGTATAGTCTACAGCATTTTTGTTGTAAATTTTAGCATTTGAGATCATTGAGAATGCGAAATCGTTTGTACAATTTTGAGTAGGAAATGTGTAATACATAGATGAGAGTTTTGTGATAGTGTGGAGTTGTATCTTGCTCTTATGGCACTTTTCAGAAGATAAAAAAGAAATAAAAAGGCAAGTACATAAAAAAGAGATGCAAAAAAAAAAAACAGAAAATAAAGAAAAAAAGTCAGAAGTGCTTGCATCCTTTGTGTCCTTTGTGCTTCGTATGTGTGACTTGCTTGCTTGAGCTAGTTCTAGGAACAAGTTTAGGCTAGCAACTTTGACAAGTACTTTGAATAATTATTCAATTTTGCTATCTGATTTTGAATTGTACTAATCCTTACTACCTATATAAAGCCTCCCAAAGCTCCACGTATATACTTCCTATCAATAGAGGTTCAACCTTTGCAATTGCATCACTCACGCCCTCACAATATCATGAACCAGCCAGCAGTTGTGCCATCCACTGCTTTGCATTGGTAAGAACATTTGTAAGAGATTGGTAAAATACTTGAGAGTATGACTTTATTCCTTTACCAAATCCTAGTAGATAATAGGGAAATATACATTTCTGTGTTTGTTTATTTTCTACTAACAACGGCAAGTTACACCACTTCACTCAATAGACGAATGATGGCGTTTGAGCATGTTGACGATACTTAAGCACGCCAAACCTTATATTTCGAGCGACAGTATCAGTGTAGCTTTTCCTCAGGATGAAGTATCATGAGTTTGTCTTCCCGTGGAAATGACTAACAGAGAATTAACTATCTCAAGCTTAAGGTAAACTCTAGGTTTAGGGGTTTTCTAATCCATATCAAATCTACCTCTAATTCTATGTTTAATCTACCTCTAATCTACGTTAGAGTTAGATGATAAGAAGCAACAAGAACATAATTAGAATATCTGGATAGGAGGAACTAAACAGAGTCTAATAAAGCTCTAATGGATCCAAAACAAGCATGATAGGCACAACCAAGAGATTAGATCGCTCAAGATAACTAGGTATTCAAGGAAAATATAAGCATGATCAAGCCTACTCTTCATAGAATGATTAAACCAAGATCATCAACCAAACTCCCTCAATTGAGCTTAACCTTTTCCTCCAATCACTTGTCACATAAGTCAGAGTAATCGACAAGAAACTCTCATAAGGCATACACTTACACATAGTCTAATAACATGTCAACCTAACTAGACTTCTAATCCCCATGATTACAAGAACAAGCTATGCAACCATATCACTAGTAAGAAAGATCAAAGACCATGATCACTAGATGAACATAACCCTTAAGAATGACATCAAGAACACATGAATCTAAATCAAGAACACGAAGAACTAGACAAAGAACACGAAGAACTAGAACAAGAACATGATAATTAGAGCAATTTCAATACTTCATTGATAATGATATCAAAGTTACAACCATGGCCATACCTCGTACAATGATATGATGAGGCCTCAAGAACCACATTATTAGAGAGCCATGCAAGGCCTCTAATTACCCCAGGAACTAGAACAACATGCTAATCCATAGTATAGAACTCGACCCTCAGCTCTCCTCTAGTGGATGTCCCTCTCTTCTACATCTTCTCGACAAGATAATGAATTGGATGATCGACCTCAAGGCCTATCCTCGCTATTTATAACCTAGACGAGGTGCTATAAAAAGGAAACCGCGAACCGATGTATAAACATCCTAAGTCGACCCAGGGGGGTCCTAGGCTGGCCTGACCCCTTACCTTTTTGGCTTTTCTCATGCTCATATTTTCTGAGTCGGTTGTTGCTTGATTAGATCAACAAGTTACCACTGGATGTCGGCCTTAGAGCTTTGTAATCTTTGGTATAAGTCGGTTTGTGCCAAATCTTCTATGTTTGAGCATGTCTTGATGATTTCCCCAGATCTTTTTGGCAAAAACCTTTCACATCTTTCCTAATAATGTTGAATCAAATCAAATACCTGAATATCTTCTCTAAAAGCTTTAGGAAAGGGGTGACTTGGCCGAGTTAGGGGTGTCAAGTCGGCCAATTTAGGCTGTTTTTGGGGCTTCTAGGCCTCATCTTTCTCTAGGCTCTTCCACCCTCAATATGAATCATAAATGGAGTATCAAATATGGTCTTAAATGAAGATTGCCTTTCATTTAACTTTCTCATACCTTAATCTCAGTCAATTAAACTAACAAGCTCTCTTAAATTTTTAGTGTAAACCAGCAAATCATGAAAGAAAAGATATTGAGCTAAGCTCATCCCACAACAAAAGATTTAATAAGCACTCAAATCCATCAGGCTGAGTACAGCAGGGAAGACCAAAAGATGGACCAAATGAAGGTTTTGCACTATAGAACACTGTAGCTATGAGTGGGAGAGAGAAAATGGGGAGTGGGATGCTCCTCCTATTGGAAGCAGCCTCAATGACACATCTCCTCATTTTGGAGCCAATTCTTGCAAAGCCAACGAAACACACTCAACTCTCCAATCTCTTAATATCAAAATGAGCATCATTAAATATATATGAAAATGTGGAAGCTTATCTGGAGTTTGGTATAGATCCCAATCAAAACTTATTCTCAAAATATTGTCAAACCAAGAAAGAAATCTGCTGGTTTTAATAAGACTTGTCAAGAAGGTCATGGAATCAAATAATGTTGAGAAAGGAATGGATGAAACACACACGTTTAGAATAGTGGACATGTGCAAATATCAAATGGGTGATCTCAAAGCGCAATGATATCCTTGCTATCAGGGTTGCACATGGTTTGAAACATTGGAGTATGAAATCTTGAGAAATTTTTGAAATGTCCTTGAGGAAACTATTGCATTAGGCATTGCAGAATTTTGAGGAGCTTTTTCTCTAAATCAACCATCATAAAAGTCTTTATAAAAATCCCATAAATATTTTTTTCTTTTCTCTCGTTTTTCCTTTTTTTTTCATTTTGCCTCCTCAAAAACTATTTCTGCCTGATTTTTTTATAGCAACTAACCATTACCCCACTCTTGAATAGTACTCATACTCGAGTACAAGTAATGGATAGACAAATGAAAAATAGCCGCTATGAGAATTTGATAGCACCAAATTCCAAGATTAAAATTTTCATACTCCAATTGAAATAGATTGTGGATGAAATGGATACACAAAGAGATATTTTTGGGGTTTTGGGTGGATATCTAGCAAAGTTTGCAAATCCTCCAATGTGGAGAATCACAATGCATGAGTAGAAAAGGCTAGCAAAGAAAGGTAACACAAATGAATGACCAACTTGCAACTCTCATACCATAGAAAACAATCTTGATCCAAATCATTTGAAAAGAAATCTGATAAATCTTTGGATTAAAAATATTTGGCTTTGGTAGGAATGGCAATTGCAAGATAATATTATAAAGTTGATCATGGCATTTAAGAGTAAAAATAAACAAGGAGATGATCATGATAAACATTAAACCTTGCGAAATTAAATCATATGGGTCTTTATGAACAATTATAATCAATCATAAATTTGCTGGCTAGTTCAATTAAGCTTGTTTTATGAGAGCTTGCTAAATTGACTAATCAAAACCAAAGGATGATACAGATAAAGCGGCAACTTTCATCATTTTCTTTAAAGCATTGTTGTCATTATTCAATCAATTAAGCATAGGTCATGGTTGTGTTGGCAGCACTTAAGCATGTCAAACCTTATACTACAAGCAACAGTATCGGCATAGCTTTTCCCCAAGATGAGTATCATGGGTTTGTCAATCCGCGGAAACTGACTAATAAAGAATTAACTATCTCAATCTTAAGGTAAACATTAGGTTTAGGGGTTATCTAATCTACATCTAAACTAGTCAGAGTTAGATGATAAGCAATTAGAACATAACTAGAGAAACTGGTCAAAAGGGTTTTAACCAGAGTCTAATCTAGCTCTAATTGGATCCTATATACAAGCATGAGGGGAATATCAAAGAGATTAGAGCAACGAGATAACTAGCAGCTCAAGGTAGATATAAGCATGATCAAGCATGTACTTCATAGCATGATTAAACCAATATCAACAACGCAACCCCTAGATCAAGCTTAACCTTGCCCCCGCCCATATGTCATATAAGATGGGTTAATCGATGTGAAGCTCTCAACAGGCATACATGATTAGAGAACATGCTTCTAATCTCTTCACATAGTCTAATAACATAATCAACATAGCAAGAACTTCTAATCACCATGATCACAAGAACTAGCTACTATATCACTAGTAAGCTAGATCGAAGATCAAGATCCCTAGAAGAACATAACCCTTGAGAACATGATCAAACATACATGCATCTCGATCAAGAACATGAAAAACTAGACCAAGAACATGATAATTAGACCACGAATATGACAATTAAACAAGATCAATTCATTGATTATCATATCAAACTATACAACCACGATTGTACCTCCCACGATGACATGATTGGACCATGCAAGGCCTCTAATTAACCCTAGGAACTAGAAGAGCCTATAATCCGTAGCCTAGAACTAGACCCTCAGCTCTCCTCTGGTGGATGTCCCTCTTCTCTACATCTTCTCGCCTTGATAATGAATTGGATGGTCGACCTCAGAGCCTATCCTCACTATTTATATGCTAGGGGAGGTGTTGTAAAAAGGAAACTATGAACTGGCATAAAAAGACCCCTAGTCGGCCGAACCCTTGCCTTTTTTGGCTCCTCTCATGCTCATATTTTCCGCGGTCAGTTGTTGCTTGGTTAGATCAATAAATGGTCACCGCATGTGGGCCCTAGAGCTCTGCATGTATATGTCGGTTTGTGGCAAATCTTCCATGTTTGAGCATGTCTTCATGATTTCCTAAGATCTGTCACACCTAGTTTTAGAAACAAAATCATATGACACCGTATGTGTGCACATGATTCATTTTCCACAAATACAACCAACTTCATTAGGGAATATCAATAGATAGTGCATTATATAAATGCATAAAAACTTACATGTGACACTAATGTCATTATCAGAGTATAGAGGAAATCTATCTCTCATAGTGGAACTTCATCTCCATTGGAAGGTTGATAGGTGGCACATACGCCCAAACACGTAGTAGACTTCTGGATCCACTTCATCTTCACGACATCATCAACATGTATAGATCAGAACTATATGTTTGGGAATAGCTAGGGTGAGCACACGACATACTCACCAAGAATTCATAAACACAATTGAATACCAACATTTAGTATTATACCCGACATTAATTATCATACATAGCAGGGTCCAAACCGCTCTTAACCGTGAGCATGGCTGATATATCAGTTTTAAACACTCTCGAGTGGTTGCACATTTTTATCCACAGGTCGTGATCCCTATTTGCCTAGGATCCATCGATCCACTTAAACACTTCCAAGATGAGTCGGCTGGGTTTCACTACGAAGCATTTACAAAGAATCCTCCCATGCGTATTAGTCATAGTTGTATGCTCTAAAAGCCATCTCATATCCCCTCCTTCTACACTCAGCCTAGGTCAGCCCAGGAAGCGTACTTCCGTATCCAAAACCTAGCCGATGTAGAAGAGGCATAGAAGCATTCTTCCATATCCCATAACTACAACTATGGACTAATGTCCACACAAGAATTCCCGAATTAATTATCCAAACCCAGTGCCCATATGAGTCTTGTGGTTGCACTATTTTCTTGTGTGGTCACTCCATATTCAAATTAAAATCACGTACGCAACCAAATAGGTAAAACAATATATTTAAGAAAACTTGCCTGTATTCCTAGATATATAGATGCTCAAAGAATCAACTGCAGAACTTGGTAGAACTTGCTCTTCACAAACCACGATCATTGTAGGTCTTGTATTGATCTCTAAAGGTCATGCACTGCTTTCGTTTCATACATAACAAGCATCTAAGACAAACAACATGGAAGCAAACAAGCCTATACACATAAGAAACATTACACCAATCATGGGAAAAGTTTTTATAAAACACGCGTGCTCAAAAGAGAGGACTCGTCGCTACAGTGACGTGAGCAAAAGAATCACTAAAACGATGCTAAGGTTGAGAAGATGTAACTAATGGGAGGTTTGCGTTGTTGATTGCAAGAAACGACTATAAACTGCATTTAATTTAAAAATACCAAAATAATATAAAAGGATATTTCCTAGAAATAACCAGATTAGAATTTATTCAAATTATATTTGAACTGAAAACCGTAGTAGAAACTAACAATATTTTATTATAAAGATTCCATGAGTTATACCATTTAAACAATGAATTAGTCAAGTTAATAATCATTTTGATAAAACCGGGGTTTAAATGTAAAGGTCTTTTAATTGGAAAGCATTAGAGTAAGATTTATCCAAATTAACAACAGATTAAGAAAATCTGAGATTAAACCCTAAATTGCTTTTATTTACAAAAAACTGGAACTAGAATTAATCTAGTTAATATTTATTATTAAACCATGAAGGCATAATGTGATAAACATAAATACTAAAGCGTAGGTTTCATCACTAAGAATCTAACGAAACTTGAATGGGTAAAAGTGGAGATAAAACTTAAAAGATATAGGAGATTATAGTTCTAGGGCTGGATCGCTATTAATAGTAGCTAACAAGGATTAGCAAAGGAGATTTATATGACCCAAAGAAAACAAGGTTAGATCGGTAGAAGTTCATCGGACTGGGTCGTATAGGAGTCTAACAACGGTTATGAAAAAGATTGTTCATACCAGTTATCAAATCTCCCAGGGTTCTTCCTGCAGATTGGCCTTCTGTTCTTCCTCACATATGCACCTCCCTGGGACTCGTCCGCGGCCAGCCTATGCTGCTTCTCGCGAGGGGAAAGGAGGCGATCGGCTGGAGGACCAGGGAGCTGGAGCTGGCGGCAGGGCCACGCCGTCGGCACTGCAGGGCGGCGTGGTCCGACGTCTGGGGTTGCCACGCGCAGGAGTAGCACGCGCGACGGTCGGTGCTAACGTTGCAATCGGCAGCAAGCAGCTAGGCGCTATGCTCCTAGGGCAGCGTCGGGGCTGGGCAGGCGTGCAGCGATGACCGTCGCAGCAGCTGCGTCGCCCGTGCCGCAGCAGCTGATGCTCGAGGAACAGGGCGGCAGAACAAGGGCGACGACAAGGCGCGCGGCAGCTAGGGCATAGAGGCCGAGGGCCTCAGCTTTTATAGGGGCGACCTGTTAGCATTAAATTGGACGGGCTTGCCTCTGGTTGCCCGTACTGTCCGGTGGGTATCGCGTAGTCCGGTGTATTCGATTCTGAGTAGTATTTAGTAATTTGTGCGTGATCGTGGTACTTTATGACTTGTAAAGGGTTCAGGTCCTCTCTCCATATAAATATAAAGGGATACGGTCGATTGAGAACACATAATCCAATCGAATCTATTATACTTTACACTTTCATGTTATCTCTTCCATAACCCTAATCCTCTTTTTCCCTCATATATGATGTTCGTCCTTTGATCTCCACGACCAGAGATGGCGCCCTAGCAATCTAGGACACTGACATCCGCACCCTGACAGGGTCCCTCTCGGGTGAGGCCGTCGACGGTTCTTTTTTCAGTTTGCTCGTAAAATAGTCATTCATCGTCACGTAAGTACAATAGTTATCATTTGCTTGGTATGCTCTTAAACCTTGCTGTACATCACCACGTAAACACCGCTAGGGTTTTTGAGCTCTCTGCCCGTCACCGGATAGTCCAAAGCTAGCCACCGGACAATCCGGTGCTAGGCGCACGCAGACTGACCCCGAGCCAAGACTCTAGGATTCATGTTTGGCACGAAAACGTGTCAACACACTTTTGTTGACTCCGGTTGGAAACAGATCGTTTCGGCTTTGTCGCAGCTGAATTATTTCTACCCTCAAAGATTATCAAATTGATCTATTATAGGTTTTCGTGTCCGCGTTGGTTGATCAGGCTGCACTAGGTGCTATTGCTCTATCGGGATTCAAGGCCGTAATACCAATTAATATTGCTTGTACCTGTATCGCCATTGATCAGGCCTCAAGGCCGATTCCATTTATTTCAATCAATCTTTTATTTATCCACGTGTCTCCATTGGTAGATCAGGCTGTATTTTGCTGGTGTTGCACCACGATTCAAAGCCGTACTACCATATTTATCTGTGTCCATCGCCACCACATAATGCTTGGGTCTCGTGTTTCTTATTCCGATCCCGATCAGCTGTCTGGTGTCATGAAAGGAGTTTAATTGATTTCGCCTTTTAATCTAGAAAACGGCACGAGGTCCACACTTCGGTAACGTGACACAACGCGTTGAGCGCTGCCAGGCACACCTCGGCTTTCCCGGCCGAATATCCTAGCTTTAATCTGTTGCTTCGTCGCTATAATTGCATCAGGCTATCTATGCCGATTGTTTTTGTTTCGTTGTTATTAGTCTGGTCAGACATAGACCGTCTATTACTGTAGCAGGTTTACCACCTAGGGTATAGTCACATCACTCATGGAGGATTACCAAAGGCATCATCGCATCAAAGGGATGCGTAGCACTACTCTATGTCGCGATATGGCTACATTAAGGAGCGATTTGCAAGTGAATTAAATAATTTTAATGTTTCTTCCTGCAAGTACTATGAATGCTTGTGTTGATGTTGCTAGTCATGATAGTAGATATATTGTTGCATCGGCTAGGTCATTATTCAGGTAATGCTTCTCATTATGCACATTATAATTCTGAAAATTACGTGAAAAACCTATGTCACATTATATGCATGATTTGAGATTTAATTCTACTGGGTAACATGCAACACGTAAATCCTTATACATCGGTGGAACAAGATCGCATACCGATGTATAATTATCAAGACCATTCGGCCGTTAGACATGAAGCATCATATGCATTGTACATGCATTGTATTGTTTCACCTGCTTATCCATCGGAAACACATATTTAATATGTAAACCCCTTGGGGGGCATGCCGGTGTATGAGAGAATTGGCAATACTACTAGCACTCCAGTCGATTATTCTCAAATGTCACGTGCTGTGCAATATGGTTTTGATATTCATAATTCGATTTCTTATGTTACTAATAGCTCATGCCGAATCAATGAAAATTCGGCACTATATGCAATGGCTAGCTCTCATGATTCAGTTTCTTATGATCTTCATAATGTCAACCGAATTAATGAAACAACATCATATTCAAGTACTAATATTCATGATTTGGTTTCTTATACTTTCGATAATAACATCCGAATTAATGCAAATCCAGCACTTGACGCAGCCTCCGATGTTCATGGTTCGGCTTCCTATGTTAATTCTGATTCAAGCCGAATCATTGAAAATTCAACAAGTGCATGTCCACCCCCGCTTGACTCACATCGTCCATATACGCTTGATATAGACACATATTATGCCGAGCTTTTCAAGAATTAAGGTTTGGGTTGCAATATGCAATTTGCTTAAGTTTAGTGGGGAGGATGGTGTGAACACTGTGGGAGCATGTTATTCGAGATATAGTAAGGTTGAGCGGAGCTGCAGATTGTATGAAACAGTGATTTGTTTGGATATTCATTGATTGGGGCTGCTTCTCAATGGTATGAATCATTGCCTGATGATAAGACTCGTACATGGTCCCAATTAGAATACATGTTTCATGCTCATAAATGGGAACCAAAAGCCGTCAAAGCTCTTGCCCTGGCGGCTAACCAGAATGTAGCCGAGACATCGGACTGTCTGGTGGATGCCACCAGACTATCCGGTGCACTGGACTGTCCGGTGGCACCCACCGGACTGTCCGGTGCCCAGGTATTAGCAGCATTAGGTTCTGATTTAACATCAAAGGCCAAGGAGGCCCCTGCACCTATTGTAGATCTGAAAGCTAAAGACGAGGGAGGCTATGGAGCATCGCCGCCATTGTGAGAAGGGGTTTAACAAGATTCAGGCAAACTTCCGCATCTCTCCAACATATTCTACAAGGTAGAATTATAAGTGCGTTACCTGTGTCTCAATCTAGTCATATGTCTTCCGTTGATACATCTATTGGCAATATTATCTTGCATAATTCTGAAAGATCGATTGAGATTGTTAACTTGCTTGTTGACAATAAGATGGTTTTGAAAGGTTCCGGCCGATGCTCTATTTGAATTACCAAGGCCAATAATAGTAATATGTTAACATTTAAGTTTGATCCATGTTTATTGCCAAAGTTTTTATCTACTTGGTTTGCTTGTGGTAATTCTAAGTCTAGAAGAAGAAAACAGAAGCTAAAATGTATTGAGAAGGTCCGATGGTGCTATGGTAATTGATTCTAATGCATCGTGCCAAATAACCACAAGTAAGCATGAGGCCGAATGGATTGGTGAACAATCTGAACCATTCGTTTGCCTAGCTCTAAAGCCGTCAGTGCAAAAGAGTCGGCTAAAGAGAATTAAGTATACTTTTGATTTAACTTTGAGTGACCATATATTTGATGCCTTGCTAGAGCACAATCTCATTAGAGTAATTGATCACCAAGTTATGCCATCACCTCAGAACTTAGAAGTAAAGACATATTGCAAGCTGCATAATTCTTTCGATCATAATACTAGCAATTGCAATGTGTTTCATCAGCTAATACAATCAGCTATAAATAAAGGACGATTGAGATTTGCTGGAAATCAGAATGATGACCAGTTGAGTCCAATTGGTCGTGATGGCAGTAGTAGGTCAAATCATCTTTCATTACTCAATTCATCCCAAGATCAAAAGACGATTAATGAGGAAAATAATTCGAGTCCCTCAAGTGATGGTGGAGGTAGTGTTTGTGATGTGCATATTAATTCTAAAAGTTGCAATGACGCCACCATGGTTGCACAAAACACATCAAGTGTTGGGGGGCAAACGAGTGTTTCTTCACTGAATCGGCAGCCGATTCACCTTGGTGGCCAGGGAATACCAGACTATCTGGTCACTGTGTGCCGGACTATCTGGTGCAACACTGGACTATATGGCAGCCACTATTGGACTGTCCAGTGGGGGGCATGTTAAACCAGATATGCCCAATACGCCTAAATCAAAAAGTTTTGGAGGTGCAGGTTGTAATCAGAAGAAAGGTAAAAGGCCGAAGGTTACTTTTGAACAACTTCTAGCTAAATATTAGAAGCAAAATGAAGCAAAGGGCGTTGATCGATCAAACAATTCCAATTTAGCAAGATCACCTTAAAAGCTCAAGTCTAAAGATTAGGATTGGCGAGGACAAGATTTTCATGCAGCAGCAATATATCCTCATGTTGGGCCATTAATGCCAATGCAATATGGTTCAGCTCTGACTTACTTTCATCCTTATCCATCTTGGGATTCGTATGATCCGAATTCATATTCTTCTTCACATTTTAGATCACATTACATAGACTATTCAGCTCCTAGAAATTCCGATTTTGAGAAACAATCATATAGCAAAGGCCGTTTTATTTCTAATAATCGGTCCAGGGCTCAAAATAAGAAAAGAGTGGTCAAGCAAGTTTATGTAGTGAAGAAGGATGGTAGAAAAGGTAAAGGTTCATGTCTGAATTCACATGCTACGGAGCCGAATAAAGTATTAGATACTTCGGCTAGTAGTGCCAAAATAGTAGAAAAATCAGCTAGCAATATTTCAGGCACTAAATCTGAACCAAGGAAGTTTAATGTGCCAAAGAGTGAGGAAAATGTATTGCTTTCCGAAATTAAATCACACCGAGAAGCCCACTTAGTTTAGTAATTTGGCACGCGAAGAAGCTAGAGAAACTTAGTGCACAAGAGCTGAAGGACAGAGGCATGGCATGGGTCCCTAAGGGGAGTTCTCAAGTTCAGGAGAAGGATGATGCTACAATTGGAGGCAAATAAGGAGGAAGCAAGTAAAAAATTCCCAAGAACAAGGTTTGCTCCAAATCATCAAAGCTATTGGTCACTACATCGTCTATATTTTTCAGCCATGCCACATATGAGTATGATGTACAATTCATCCCAAGCTATGTTTGATTACCCCTCATGGCCTTATCTTAATCCATATATGCCGTTACATTGTGGAGGGGTGCAACCAAATTACTATGCATATGGATAGTTGCGATATGTTGCTACTTATATGAAGCCGAAGTATTTCAGTTGTTGATGATTATGTCATTATTCTCATGATGATTGTTGTGATTCACTTCGGTTATATTTTATTCTTAGGACGAGCATGATCATAATATTTGCTTGCTACTATTCGGTTATTATTTAATTCTAGACTAGATGCATAGTCAGTATTGCCGAACAGTTTAAAGCAGTTTATTCATTTATTCATATAGCCAATACCTGAACTCAAACTTAATTTGGCTAAATACGATCATCTCTCATGTGAGCAAGTTATGCAGGCTTCTAAAATATCATTGCTCTCGGTGATTGGCGTAGCCGATGAATCCTTTCACATCATCGTGCTAAGATTATGGCCCCAACCAAAGTGTTGGCTTGACGCTTGGGGGCCCAGGCTGAGCAGCGTTGGCTGGTTCTGCCAATGTCGGACAGTCCGGTACTAGATACCAGACAGTCCGGTAGTGCACCGGACTGTCTGGTAGTAGCTACCGAATTATCCGGTATTTTCCAGTGCTCTCGGTTGAAGCTGGATCTCAAGTTTAATTAGCCCATTGAAGGTCACAGTGGTGATTTCAATGCTCGAGGGGGAATTTAATCATAATGCTAGCAATTCAATCCATAGAAGTGTTGGCATTTAAGCTGAACATGATTTTTATATTACGGTTCAAAGATTTATTACGTGGATGTAAAGCTTATCCTAGATTGATGATTCCTTGCTGGTTTTCGTGTTTTGATCATAATGTCTTTTCTATGATGACCGAATCATCAGTTTGTCTATATGGATGTTGGGGATGACATTGCAATTTATCATCTTATGGGACATTTAAGTTCTAGGATGAGTAGCTTAATACTGTAAGCATCTAGTTATTGTGATGGTGAATAATCTAACTAATGTCGGGAAACCAAGTGCTTATGGTCAACAAGTTGAAGGCAAGGCGATAACAAGGTGCTTCAAGGTGAATATCAAGACAATAATAATCACGTTAGTGCGGGTGGTGAGGTAATTGTGTTATCTCTCATATTTGTGAGTTGAGACCGATTATATTGTTGTCTTGGTTATCTTCTTTTAGTAGTTGGCCTATAGTGAGGTTTTCTTGTAGCAATATGTAGATGCATGTTTCATCCATATATCTTCATGGTTTCATGTTTTATGAAAGATTTTGCAAAACCAGTTGACGTTGCTTGCAATTGGTTGCTTTATGCATCTGCTTTAGTTTGAGCTAAGATGGTGTGAGAATAAAATTATAATTCATTCTTCATGATTAATAGCCGATATATATATTCTGGCTCTTCTCACACATCTCTTGCTTGAGTTAGAAAGGTGAAGTTGTTATCTTGATTGAAGGTCAAATCTTACAGCTAATGAGGCTTCAACATTAACATATAGCTGATGACAAGTATCTAATCATCGTTCTTAAGTATATCTAGTGCAAAGAATGCTTTTCGCTTCTAAGGTAGTTGAGAAGGATAAGCTCATGGTTGCCAAAAGGTGAAGGCTAAGTCTTTTCAAGTTGGAGTTCGAGATCTAGTACGGAAGATGACGCTGTCATTGAAGACTAATGATTGAAGAATTGACAAGTGGTCTCTAAGTTGGGAAGGTTATTACAAGGTGACATGGGTGGTTCCTGGTGGTGCTTACATGATTGGAAGATCTGCAAGGTACAGTCTGATAGGACGTACTGGATAGTCCAGTGCATTCGAGTCTGAGTTGTATTTCATAATTTGTGCGTGACCGCGGTGGATTATGGCTTGTACAAGGGTCCATACCTCCCCCCTATAAATATAAATGGATACAGCCGATTGAGAACACACAACCCAATCAAATCTATTATACTTTACTTTCATGTTATCTCTTCCCTAACCCTAATTCTCTTTCTCCGTCCTACATGATGTTCAGTCTCTGATCTCCATGACTAGGAATGGCGCCCTAGTAACATAGGGCACGTTGCTGGCATTCGCACCCTAATGGGGTCCTTCCCAGGTGAAGCCGTCGACGGTTCCTTTGCTAGTTTGCACGTAAATTAGTCATTCATCGTCACATAAGTACGATGGTTATCCTTTGCTAGATTGCTCATAAACCTTGCTATACATCACCACGTTAGCGTGACAGTTATCTCCCTCGGACACCGGGTGTCCGAGCTCTCTGCGCGTCGCTAGACAGTGCGGCGCTAGCCACCGGACAATCTGGCGCATCGGACAGCCCGATGCACGTAGGCTGATCCTGAGCCGAGACTCTAGGGTTCATTCAGTGTTTGGCACGAAAATGTGTCAACACAGTCAAGCTTGGAGTACGGGCCAAGGCAAGGCATGGCAGAGGCCGTTGTGCGCAGCATGGACACAACGCCCAGCGGAGAGGAAAACAGGCCTGGCCCGATGATTGCTTCGCTTGGCACAGGGACAATGCATACAGCTTGTAGACTTCTAGCATCTTGGGCTTGCCTGGACAGCAAGAGTCCCCCAAGTAGAGTTTTAGAGGAGCAGAACATAGATTAGATATTGTTCTGCACTCAAAGAACGTTGGCCTTTGGAGAGAAATACAGAATGGATTTAGGCTTAAAAGATCATTGTGAACCGTGGGCTGGTTGCCTGGTGTTGATGACAGGGTGGACGTTCATTCCTTCTCCCTTGATTAACTTTAAATTAGACACGCAAAGAGTAAGAGGAGAGCGATGAAAATATGATCATGATTTTAGGAACTAGGTTTGGACCCAAAGTGACCATATCCTTCAAATAGTTTGAATTCATTTATTTTGCGGGAGGTTTAGCTGCCAAAAAGCCAATAACACCATCAAAGTTGAGTCTCAAATGAAAGGGATCTTCTGGAATAGCAAAGGTCTTGGAGACTTGGCTAAACATGGGTATTTGGAAGATTTGGTTAAAGAGGAGCAAATTGATTTTATTGCTCTAATGGAAACAGGTCGGGATAGCTTCCCAGATAGGACCCTAAAAAGGTTATGTGGTGGCAAAGAATATATTTGGCACTGCATGGCACCGCATGGTCGATCCGGGGGAATGCTCCTTGGCTGTAGACCTAATGGTGTATGATATTGGAGCCATAGACGAAGGGGACTTTTATATTAAGTTTACACTTCGCAATAAAAATGATGGCTTCAAATGGGCGCTTTTTGCAGTTTATGGTCTTGCACAACAAGAATTTAAAGAAGCTTTTTTGGTTGAAATTATCACATGTGTGTAGCAAGGAAATACTACCATATATTATTGGTGGAGATTTCAATATTATGCGTGGTCCCCAGGACAAAAACAAGGATAATTTTGATAAAAAATGGCCGGATCTTTTTAATATGGTCATCCAGTCTCTAGATCTAAGAGAGATAGATATGTCTGGTCGTCATTATACTTGGGCGAGTAGTGGGGATAACCCAACCTTTGAGAAACTAGACAGAGTCTTGGTTAGTACAGAGTGGGAGCATAAATTTCCTCTCACAACAGTACAAGCCAAAGATAGAAGTAATTCTGATCACACACCTTTACTTCTAAGTACAGGTGCCTCTTCTCATAATAGGAATCCACCTATGTTCAAATTTGAACGGGGTTGGCTTACTTGAGATGGGTTTTATGATCTAGTGGTAAATAAATGGCAATCAGAGACCAGAGGGAGCACTGCCATGGAGAAATGGCAAAATAAGATACGATCCCTTA
Source organism: Paspalum vaginatum (assembly GCA_030272315.1). Classification (NCBI taxonomy): domain Eukaryota; kingdom Viridiplantae; phylum Streptophyta; class Magnoliopsida; order Poales; family Poaceae; genus Paspalum; species Paspalum vaginatum. The sequence goes on along the minus strand of CM059018.1, from coordinate 27,908,356 downwards.
GGCAATTTTTGAGAGGTTGGGCAAAAAATACCGCTGGCCATTACAAAAAAGAAAAGAAAAAACTAGTCTCTATGATCGACGAACTAGATAAAAAGGCCGAACATACTATGCTCTCTAATCAGGAATTAAACCTGAAACACTATATCAATGAACAACTAGTCCACTTGTTGAGAGAAGAAGAGATTAAATGGTATGAGAGGGCCAAAACCAAGAACCTTTTGGAATGCGATGATAATACCCAATATTTCCATTTGGTTGCTAATGGCAGACACAGAAAGCAACACATATTCAAATTAGACCAAGAAGATGGAATCATCGTGGGTGATGCTGAATTAAAAGTATATATTACAAACTATTACAAAGGTTTATTCAGGGCACCTACAAATAATAATTTTAGTATGGTGGAGAGCCCAAATCAAGACATACCTCAAGTGACGGTGGAGGAAAATAATATCCTTACTACACCGTTCACTGAAAAAGAGGTAAAAGAGGCAGTGTTCTAGATGGAACATAATAAATCACCAGGCCCTGATGGTTTTCCCCGTTGAATTCTATCAAGTATTCTGGGAGATCATAAAGAAAGATCTACTGGCTCTATTTACTGATTTTTTTGAAGAACGTCTCCCCCTTCATAGCCTCAATTTTGGAGTTATTACATTACTACCAAAAATGAAAGTGGCAACAAAAATTCAACAATATAGACCCATATGTCTACTAAATGTGAGCTACAAGATTTTTACTAAGGTAGCTGCAAATAGACTCATGACGGTGGCTAGCAAAGTGGTATGCCCTTCCCAAACTGCATTCATGCCAGGTCGTAATATCATGGAAGGAGTCATTATATTGCATGGAACCATCCATGAACTACAATCTAAGAAACTCAATGGAGTTATTCTTAAAATTGACTTTGAAAAGGCCTATGATAAAGTAAATTGGTCTTTTCTGCAACAAACTCTTAGTATGAAGGGGTTTTGCCGACAATGGTGTTTGTGGATTGAAAAGTTTGTCACTCGAGGAAGTGTGGGCATCAAAGTTAATGATGACATTGGACACTACTTCTAGAGTAAGAAAGGATTACGACAAGGAGATCCTATGTTGCCTATTCTTTTTAATATTGTGGCAGACATGCTCTCTATTTTGATTGAGAGAGCAAAAGATGATAGTCAGATCAGAGATATCATGCCTCATCTAGTTGACAATGGCCTATCCATTTTACAATATGCTGATGATACAATCATTTTCATTGACCATGATTTAGAGCAAGCTAAAAATATGAAGCTTTTGCTCTGTGTATTTGAACAATTATCAGGTTTAAAAATTAACTTTCACAAAAGTGAAATTTTTTGCTTTGGTGAAGCAAAACACTGTGAACATGAATATACTGAGTTATTTGGATATGGTCTAGGATCATATCCTTTCAGGTACTTAGGAATCCCAATGCACTTTGACAAACTCTGTAATGCGGATTGGGGAGTAATTGAGGATAGATTCAAACATAAACTAAGTACTAGGAAGGCTAAGCATCTATCTTATGGAGGTAGGTTGGTCTTATTAAACTCAGTGTTAAGCAGCATTCCTATGTTCATGATGTCCTTTTTTGAAATTCCAAAAGGCATCTTGAGAAGGTTAGATTTCTATCGCTCCAGATTCTTTTGGCCAAGGCAATAATGATAAGCAAAAATACAGCCTAGCTAGGTGGGATATGCTATGTCGCCCCAAAGATCAAGGAGGATTAGGAATAACAGATCTTAGTATTAAAAACAAATGTCTCCTCAGTAAATGGTTATTTAAATTATTTAATGTGGAAGAGATTTGGCAGAACTTGTTAAGAAATAAGTATCTAAGTTCAAAATGTTTACCCCAGTTCAAATTAAACCAGGGGACTCACATTTTTGGAAAGGTCTTCTGAAAGTTAGGGAGGATTTTCTTTGATGTGGAACATTCAATATAAGGGATGGTTTACAGACTAGGTTCTGGGAAGACACTTGGGTGGGATCTGGCCCGCTTAAGGATCAATTTCTGAGCCTTTATAATATAGTCCATTACCCACATAAAACTGTGGCAAATGTCTTCGCTCAAAGACCAATAAATATTACCTTTCGAAGATCCTTAGTTGGGGACAAATTGATAGCATGGCATAACTTATTAGCAAAAATAGCTAATGTTCAGCTATCTGATGGAAGGGATATTTTCATCTGGGGTTTGCATAGACATGGTCAATTTTCTGTATGGTCTATGTACCATTTTCTGATGGACCAAGGTATCCCCTTTCACAAGCAATTTCATTTGGAAGTTAAAGATTCCATTGAACATAGAGATCTTATTATGGTACTTGCATCATGGAGTTATTTTAACCAAGGATAACTTGGCTAAAAGAAACTGGCATGGGAGTCAAAAGTGTTGTTTCTGTGATAGAAATGAGACAATTGAACACTTATTCTTTGAATGCCAACATGCTAAAAATTTTGGAGAATTGTTCACATAGCTATTGGTTTAACTCCACCTAATTCAGCATGTCACTTGCTTGGGCATTGGTTAACAGGCATTGGGAAGAATGATAAAAATCTGATATTTATGGGTGTGGCACCTCTCTTGTGGGAAATTTGGTGCACACGCAATGACCAAATTTTTGAGAAAAAAAGGTGCAATTCGTTTATGCAGGCAATCTTCAGAGAAACATATTGGCTGCGATTTTGGGCATTGTTGCAGCATGAAAACAAAAGGGAGACCATCCACATGGCGAGCAAGGCATTGGAGATCGTTGCATTAGAGATTTTCGCCAACAATGGATGGAGAAGCAATAATACACTATGCTTCTAATTTTATATTGTCGTTCCTTTTGTCATTTGTGACCAACATTATGGTTGAAATACTGTAAAAACAGGTTGTATGCATTTGTAGAGACCAGAGGTCACTACTTTATCTAAAAAAAATGAATGCTCAAACATGTTATTCCTAGGTTTTATTTTACTTGATTGGTTAGAAAATAAATAAATAATTATGGTGTCATGCATAAACACAGTAAATCCTACTGATTTAAATTATCTTTGCCAGGAAATTTTCACGTACCAAAAATCAGGGTGTTACAAATCTACCCCTTATAGAAATCTCATTCCGAAATTTAGGATTGGATAGCGAGAAAGAACACGAATGGTTGCAGATTGTTCAGATGTCTTTGGTTCACACTTGTGTCTACCAACTTGACATAACTCAATACTTCCTATATTTGACCTATACGACTTTCAACGTGCCATTCCAGGTCATACGTATGAATGACTATTATTTCTGAGTTGTCCTCGGGTATCTCATACACATTGTTGATGTCGATGGAGTTCTCTTTTTAAGCTTTCTTCTCTAGTCGTTGAAGGCGCTTCGCTGGACATTGTCGTTTGAAATGTCCTTCCTCCTTGCAATAGTGACATGCTCTTCTTGTTCTAACATCCTTGCGGGTTAGCAGTCATTTTATCATTAGTTGGTGAAGGTTGGGGGAGTATTTGAGCACCGAAAACATAAGCTTGACTTGGTTCTTTTTCTTGATTTTCTAGGGAGCTCTGTGCTTCTGCCTGATGTTTGGGTCGTTTAATCATATAGCCCAATTTTCCTCTATTCCTCTTGTTGCTCTTTAACCCATCCGTAAGATATTCTAGGGACCTGTTTGTCTCCTTTGATTCAGTCATAGTTACTGTGGTTGGGACCTTTTGGCTAGAATCACTTGTATTGTGATTGTTAGGGTTCATCATTCTGTTGGAGGTTAAAAGGTTGAGTGAGATAAGATTGCATAGAGCACATATATGGTATGCAAAGTGATGAGACAATGCAACTATCTTGTCCCCAATACTTAGAAAACACTGGTAACAAGAACAAATGGGTGTTGGGATTTATTTTGGCTTCAGCTAAACCAACCACTAACTTTCTAAGGTGACTAATTGGTTTGACTTCAAAGAACCCCTTCACTTTTCAAAGATCCACCTTGTGGCTACCCCCCTTAACAAGAGCTTCACTACTTCTTCAACTTTTTGAACAAGGACCATCACTTATAACCATTCATAAATTGTTCCAATCATGATTACAAGCTTCTAAAGGAGGAAACAAAACTAAGATTTTTTTCTTTACATCACTCAACATCCTGAGTGCTCTAGGCATGACTAACTTGTCCTCCAATGACGTCTTACTGCATTTGACTGCTTTGATCTTGATCTTGGACTGACCTTCAAGGTCAAAGGTTGGAGTGGGACTGCCTAGCGTCATTCTCAGTGAGATCCAATGTTCTCTACAACTGCATCTGCTTGTGGGCTAACTTCGTCTTGTGCTTGGGATAAGGGCAGCTCAAACTCGATCATCTCTCCTAAGGGAGCTCTTAAGGACACTAATCTCTTGTTGGGATACATCACTCCATCTCTACTTATTAACCAGTTTCCTCCAAGTTTCACATCAATTCCTGCTGATTCCATCACTATGAGTTTAACATGAAACTCTACTCCACTCATCTGAACTTGAACTCTTGGACATAGATAAACAGATGCTAGTCCTTAATCTGGTGAGTTAATCACCATTTTCTTCTCCATAGGGCACTTAAATATGCCATGCTTCATTACAAACTGGGTGGTAATGAAGGAATGAGTGGCACGAGAATCAAATAACACCAAGGCAGGAGTTGAGTTGACCAAAAGTGTGCCAAGCAAGATTGGGTCATTATTCTGAATAGCTCTTGCCACTATATGGTTGATGCGTCCATGAATAAATTGTTTTTGCTTCTTACCTCCTTTAGATTGAGTCTGGTGGTCATTGTGCACTCTCCTCAGCGGTTGCTAGTCTTGATCTAGATTGTTCTGCATGTTACTCTATAGGCAAGTTTTAGTTGAGGATGCCTTCTGACTAGTTCTGATATTGGCTGCCAACTCTTATGTGACAAGATTCGGGAGTTTATCATGATCTGATGAGGAATCCTGCTGAAAACTAGGACAAGTATGAGGAATGTAATCTAACTTGTGCCCTAAAGGTTGTAACATAATCTGCATATGTTCTTTTACTCTCTTCATGGATCTTCTACACCTCTATGGCTGAAATTCCTTGAAAGTGATAGTTCATCCATTGAGTAGGAGGTAAATCTTTTCCAAATAGATTCTTGGGATGCTTGGCATGTGGTCTTCATTGTATTTGTTCCAAGTCATCCACTGATTGGGTGTTTCGTAGAAGAGAATCTTCCAACAACTACTCCTATGGAGATATCTTCATCTTTCATCTAGAAGACAACATCCGTTTTCATTTGGTAGTGGCGTCATCATCATTTGCATTGTTCATGCCACATGGGACTCCATAGAATTTACAACGATGACAGTCTACTGCTCGTTGTTGGGGATGTGCACCCCTTTGTAATTCATCCAGTTGTACTCCAGTTGCTTCCTTGTAGGTGTCTCTTTGACTTCCCAATACTTGCTGAATCAAGACTGTGAGTTGTGACACTTGTTACAATATCAGAGTTTGTGTCTTCACTAGTTCCTCTAGATTAAATGTCAGACCAGTGAAGGTAGTTGAGGACGATGTTGGGCTGACACTGCTGACATTATTGTGACCATCCTGGAAGGCCAGTAATCTTTGCAGAGTGTGTGCTTATAAAGCCTTAGATCGTAAGGCCATGAGTTGCTTCGTAGTTGACCAGGTAGAAGAAACTAAAGCTGGGTTGCACTCATCGTTCTGGGGGACACTGATCTTTGTGGGTTACTTTGGAGTCTGACATTTGAGTAGGTATAGAGGGGAAGAAAAGAGAGAAAAAAGGTAAGCATAGATATGATACAAGAAAAGACGAGCGAGGAAAAACCAATCTATCTAACCCTATTGTCATTATATAAAACTTCTTGATGCCATTGTGGACCAAAGTCGCACAACACACCAACACTCATGCAAAGAACCAAATCACACATGTAGCACAATAACAATCATACCAACTCATTACTATTCATTTTCTTTGATTATATGGTGGCCTTTCTTAAAGGGGCTCTATCTCTCAAAAGTCATCGAAGAGTGAGATAAGGATGATATATTATATGGACAATATGAGCAGGGCACAAGGGGGAGGAATAGACAAATCTTGAGAGTTAGTGGGAGGCGAAGAGAAATCAGATCAGGGAAAGGTAAGAGAAACACCTTTTTTTAATATCATAGAAAGGTGATAGAGGTAAACATGTAAAAGAAAAATATAACAGTTATCTAGGATATAATATAAAGAGTCAAGGAAAACATAAAGAGTGTCAAGGAGTCAATATAGAGAGCCAAGGAGTTAGTATAGAGAACCAAATAACTTACTATTGATTGGCGGGGAACTACCATATATGAGTATAAGAAGGTCAACAAAGGAAACATGACAAGATCATGGTTGTAGGGATTGCCCATGGATAGAGTATTGATAGAAGTGAAAGCTAGTATATCAGAAGGTTGAAGATGTTCAAATTGCTCAAGGATGGCAATTCGATAGCAAGGAAAGCAAGCATATCAAAGATGTAGGAATTGCTCAAGGATAGCAATTTGATGGCAAGGAAAGCAAGAATAGAGAGAGGAAGTGAAGGTTTATATAGCAATGGGATGTTAGAAAGCAAATACGTGCAACTAGGCTTATATCCTATTGTCTACCTGGCTCTGATACCACTTCTATCACACCCGGTTTTAGAAACAAAACCAGATGACACCGTATGTGTGACTCAGGATTAATTTTCCACACATACAAACGACTTCATTAGCGAATATCAATAGACAGTGCACTATATAAGCGCATAAAAACTTACATGTGACAATCATGTCTTTATCACTAGTATAGCAAAAATCTATCTCTCGTAGTAGATCTTCGTCTTCACAAGATGGTTGACTGGTGACACATACACCTAAACACGTAGTAGACTTTTGGATCCACTTCATCTTCAGGACATCATCAACTAGTATAGAGCAAAACTATATGTTTGGGAATAACAAGGATGAGCACATAGTGTACTCAGCAAAAATTCATAAACACAATTGAATACCAACATTTAGTATTATACCTGACGTTAATTATCTTGCATAGGAGGGTCCAAGCCGGTCTTAACCATGAGCACGACTGATATATTAGTTTTAAACACTCTCGAGAGGTTGCACATCTTTACCCACAAGTGACAATCTCCATTTGCCTAGGAACCGTCGATCCACTTAAACACTTCCAAGGTGAGTTGGCTCGGTTTCACTACGAAGCCTTTACAAATAGTCCTCCCATGCATATTAGTCTTAGTTGCATGCCCTAGAAGTTATCTCCTGTCCCCTCCTACACTCAGCCTAGGTTCAGCCTTGGAAGCGTACTTCTGTATCCAGTACCTAGCCGATGTAGAAGAGTCATAGAAGTATTCATCCGTATCCCATAACCAGAACTATGGACTAATGTCCACACAAGAATTCCCTAATTAATTAGCCAAGCTTAGTGCCCATATGAGTCTTGTGGTTGCACTGTTTTTTCTTCGGTGGTCACTACATATTCAAATTACAATCACGTACACAACCAAATAGGTAAAACAATATATTTAAGAAAACTTGCATGTATTCCCAGATATATAGCTGCTCAAAGAATCAAGTGCAATACTTGGCAGAACATGCTCTTCACAAACCGCGATCACTAAGCGTCTTGTATTGATTTCTAAAGGTTGTGCACTGCTTTTGTTTCATATGTAACAAGCATCCAAGATAAACAACATGCAAGCAAACACTACAAGAAACGACTATTTTTTCGTGGCCAAAACCCACAAAAATAAGCTAAAACCAATGAAAATAACCTTTTTTTCGTCAGCATGCCAATAATTCTTTGATGAAATTAGGTCGGATGACCCGACGAATTTACGTTATTTTTATCGGCTGGCCAACGAATTAATAGGCACGGGGGTAAGTAATTTCGTCGGTGACATTGGCCGACGAATTTATGGAGTGCCATACTCAAAAGTCCAATAAATCACAGAAAATTAAAAAAATCCTAGAAAATTTATACACCATCATACAGTCACATACATTCTTCCAAATCAACATCTCATACAGCCACATACACACCATTATATAGTGTCATGTTTTATAGGAGGGGAACAAATAATCTATAGGAGGGAAAGGGATGCAGCAAATTAAATTCAGAATGTCATAACAAGGGAACATCAATTAATAGCTACTGTCACTCCTACAAACTAGAAAGTTTACTTGGAGTAGAACTGAAAACTCTATCAAGAATATGATGGTAGCTATTGATGCATGCCACAAGGGAAACATATCAAGTAATTGCTATTTTAAAAGCCTAAAAATATTCTGCGTTATCAAAATAGAATTGAGAATTTAGTAAGTAAATCTATATTCACAAGTTGATAACTAAATATGTGATGAACTGAGGATTGGTTGTATCCCACATCCAAAAGAAGTATAAACCATCATAAGAATACTATTACATGATATAGATTTTAAAAAGCTGAAAGCAAATATTTTTAGTAGCTGACCAATAATTTTGTATCATGACATCAATATCATCTAATAAACTACAAGTCCAAATGTTTTTATAATGTAATGGGAAAAAGCGCAGAAGATGGTGGCCTAACCGTGGTATCATAATCTTTAGTTTATTTCAAAGCAACAATAGTAAGGATGTCAATATTTCTAACACTTGGTTGTCAGCTACAAAGTAAAGTTGCAAGAAAAAAAATTCTTCGCTCATATGGATTCATATGGATTGGTTTCAGTTCAATTCACTATGCTAGTATTTACTTCTTTGAATTTGTATTTACTATGCTATTCTTATTTGGGATCTAGTAGGACTAATCCACATACTACAATGCAAATCAAATATCAAAAGAGAACAGTCAAAGGGGACTTCATTTCAATAAAACTAGACTAGAATCCCATATCTCAGCTTGTCAGGAGTATGAGCGAAGGAACACAGAAAGGGAAGGGGGTACTCACCTTGCAGCTAGCAGCCAATATGCCACTACAGAAACATGGAAGAATTGCAATATTGAGTGCTTCCTTCCTTTTTGAATTCATGTCAACAAAAGGAAAAGATTAGCGTGCAATCATTAAGGTCTTCCAAGAGAGCAATCAAATCGAGACAACATATTGCGATCTCAATGCAATAATGCTCAGTTATACATCTTTGCACCACCAACTAGTATGCATACGAATACTAATACTCCAACTAAGGAGGACTAGGCTTGCTCATTGCACAAATGTCATAAAAAATTACAATTAGTTAGCAATCCTCGCCAATGTACTCGATTCCCTTTCATGCACTACAACAGCTGGACAAGTGCCAGTATAGGAAAAAAGTATTATTTCGTAGGCCAAAGTAATTTTGTGGGCTTGTGGACGAAAATAATGCGTAGATTTCGTCGGCCTGCGGTACCGACGAAAAACGTTTATTTTCGTGGGCTGCGGCGTAGGCCGATGAAAATGTATGTCCAGCCAACCCTTATTACCCCCATGTGCTGCCCCTGTCCCATAAACCCTAAGGGAGAAGAAGGGCCCCGCTTCCTGGCCCACTCCTCTCCATCGAAGCCGCCGCCTCTCTGTGGCTCAGTCACGCGGCCTCACCCCTGCTCCTGTGGCCTCCCCCGAACACTGAGCTCCTCCCTTTCGCACCCTCCTCACAGCCACCTCGGTGCCCAGCACGTCCCCCGCCTCCCTGAGCGCTATAGGTAGCACTGCACCTCCCCGTCTAGGCGCCGGCGTCCTTCTTCGTCCAAAGCCGCAGGTCCTCCTCTTCGGCTGCTCCACCATGTCCTCCTACCCCAACTCTTCCACGCCAGGTGTTCGGTCATTTTGACGATTTCGACCATCAACTATCCTTGAAATGAAGTGAAACATGTAACTTTATTGGACTAACCCTTGCTACTAATGAGTTCCACAAGATGTACATGAATATTTGGATGCAGGTACCAAAATGTACACAAAACGGTTGCAAACACGTCAAGGACCAAAGATGGGCAACAATGGCAAAAGGGCCATGGCCGCCCGGTCATGTGGCTGGCCGCCCAGCCAACTTCCAGCCCAACAGTGGCCACCCAGCCACTGGTCAGGGGATGCATGGCTGCCCGACCACCTCACTTGCCACGTCTTTGATCCTACATACGAACAAACACAAGACAATGTAGATCCAACCATAAAAAGGGTATCTAATACATCCAAGGGTTGAAAGAGTGATTGTCAACAGAAGCCAAAGACCCAGAAGGACTTGGGCACAAGACCTCCGATGGACAGGAGGCCCTCTAATGGACTGGAGGTAGATGGAAGCCCTCTGAAGGACTAGAGGCATGCTCGATGTCGGTCGGCCATGGGAGTTCAGTACACGGAGGAGCGACACGGTGACGGCATGAGTAAGACCTCCGAAGGACTGCGAGGCAACCCCGATGGACTGGGGATGCCGGGTGCCACCACGGTGCGCCAACCCGAAGACATGGCGCGAAGACGAGCGAGGGCGTTGGCGGATTCGCTCAAATCTGCCACCCTACCACCAATTTACCAGACTCGGCGAATGGGCTCATTCTTGCCAAGATAGAGTGGAGTGGGCCGTTCCAGGCCCAGGAAGGAAACCCAAAAGTTTCTCAGTTTGTAACTTCAAAACCGGGGGTCGATCAGTGAATTTGGACTACTGGCCACGTGGACGTCACCCGGGAGTTAGCTTGCAGGTGAAGAAGATCAATACTCCATCACGGTTGTCAGTCCCCTAATAAGTTGAGTCTTTTCCGTTTTGGCCCCTACGGGCGTTTCTGTAATATAGGGGTCTTAGTGTAAAATGAGTCAGTTAGGCCGAGGCTATAAATACCTAAGTGGCTGGTCATTTAGGTGACTCTTCCACCATTTGTAAACCCTAGGCCTAGTTTCCAATCAACCAAGAGCTTAGAGAGAAATCGGGTGCTAAACTAGGATTTAGAGTCCCCTAGGATTAGCACTTTGCATTAGTGCGAGGATGAAGGGCGGTAGGCTGTGAGGAACCACTTGTATACTGAATTCCACTCATAATCCAAGCAAGTTTCGTCCTCATCTCGTGCTCATGTGTGCAGCCCTCCTCTTCCCCCTTTTTCTAGTTTGGATTTTGGATGAAACTCAAAGGCTTTTGGTGATTTGCTTTGCCCATGAGTTAATCCTGTTCTTTTGGCTCTTTTGGTGATATGTCTTAGAACATCTCAATCCAGTAGTGTTGCCACGAGCAAGTCAGTTTGGGTTTTTCCCTTTCTTGCCCAAATTTTCCCCTCTTCACGAGATCTGAAATTCCCACTAACCCCTTGATCTTTTTGAGTAGATCTTTTGGAAATAGCTTTGGAATAGTGCTAGGATAGCCTGTACAAAATTTTGTGAAAATCCGAGAAGATTTGGTCAAGTTTGAGGTTTGCAAACTCAAAGTCCGCGGCTGATTTGTAGGCACTCCAGACAGTCCGGTGCAACTTCACTGGATAGTCCGGTGGACTTAACAGTCCGCAAATGGACTGAATTTTTAGTATGTTGTTCCCCATGTTTTCCTCAGCCTGTTGTTAAAATTTCATGATTTTTGGGGTCCGTTTAACTGGGTTTTGGCATTTTTCTTTGCAACCTGGTCTGCCTGAAAAAGTCCTAGCGGACTATCCGATAGAAGAGCGTATCGGATAGTCCAGTGTGGATAGTGTTTTCTGCCCTAGATTTGGTTTGAGTTGTTCCTAGGGTTTGTGGCTTGTTCCGGGTGGTTTTGGGGCTGCCTATGGTCATTCCTAAGGTATTTAGAACCTCATTTGCTAAGAGATCTGTAATCACTAGGCATGTTCATTTTGGTTGGTTTGTGTTCGTTTGGTTTCGTGTTTTTGCCTCAACCTCGCTTTGGTGGTTCTCATTGTGTGCCTATACTCTTTTGCTTGCTGTGTATCAGTGAGACGCATCTAGGTGCGTTGAGTGGCTGGCGAGACACTTCAGCGTGAGTTGTTCCTCCGCTTGGCTTGCGGTCTTTGTGATCATTGAGTTGAGTGTTTCCACTTGCTTGGTGCGTATCCTCTCAGTGGATGGCACCTTGCACTACTAGACACGTATCTGTTCAGTGGACAGTGTCTAGTTCTTTTCTCAAGCACCAGTTTTGGGGGTTGTGAGTTGTGAGTTTTAAGTGCTCCTATTCACCCGCCCTTTAGTCGCACGTCTCGGTCCTACAATTGGTATCAGAGCCAGTTAGGTTTTTTCATACCTTTACCGGTGAGAAACCAGTAGCGACTATGACTCACTCCGGGAAGATTCCGGTCCTTGGCTCTGATGGCTACTCCTACTAGAAGGGTAGGATGAAAGCATTCTTGCTTAGCCAGGGCCAGGACATATGGGATGCTACTCAAAGTGCAAACTTTTTGGTGCTTCTAGTTGCTCAGCGCACTATCCCAGCGATTGTGGCTCAGAATGAGGCGAATGCCAAAGCTGTTAACTTTTTCTTCTCAGGACTTGGTCCTGGTTGATTATGAGAGAGTGAGCCACCTCGAGACTGCCCGTCAAATTTGGTCCCTACTGAGTGCACACCATGAGGGCACTGCTACTATCAAGGGGCATCTCATTGAGAGTTACAGGCGCGAATATGAGAATTTCGTTGAGAAGCCTGGTGAGTCCATCGATGACTTGTTTGGTCGTTTTCAATCGATCATCAACAAGTTTGCGCGTTAACTCCAGCCTTGAGAGGATCCCATACACCAACCATCATCAGGCTGTCAAATTCCTGTATGCCTTGGACATGAAGATATGGGAGATCAAGGTTAACTCGATCATCGAGTATGAGGCCTATGACACAATTGGAGTGGAGGCTCTTTACGGCAAGCTCAAGGCCACAGAGGTGGATTACAAGTTGAGATATTCTCTCTCTTGTAATAGCTCCAAGAGCCTGGCCTTGGATTCTCAATCTAGTGAGGCCGCTACTAACCCCCAGATTCACAACTTTTTGTTTTCTGCTCTTATGTCTGTTACAGAGGAGCAGTTATCGTCACTTGGGGATAATGAGCTTTGCATGGTGTCTAGCCGCTTTCAGCGCACCTATGACAATCGGACTGAGCAAGAAGAGGGGTGAGAGGCCCAAGTGCTTCGAGTGTGGAAAGGTCGGCCACTTCATCGCCAAATGCCCGAACAAGCAGAACGACTACTACAGGAAGGGTAAGAGCCACTCCCGCGACTCCAACAAGTACCACTCTGGCAAGCACGACTACGGCAAGCGTGACCACACCAAGCACCGCTCCAGCAAGATTAAGAACTTTAGGAAGGCTTTCAAGAGCTCCCAGAAGGACAACCAGAAGCGGGACAAGGCTTTCTTCGCTGAGCTTGGTGGTCTGTGCGGCAGATCGTCCTCCTCCTCCTCATCTTCGTCAAGCTCAAGCAATGAGGAGATCGTCACCAAGCAGGACAAGAGGAGGGACCAAGGCGGTCCAGCTAGACTCTGCTTCGTCTCCTCCAAGTCCAAGCGCGAGCACAAGATGCACCGGAGATCCTTTTGCTCCATGGCGCTTGAGGACAAGGATGACAAGGGCAACGACAACGACTCCTTCGATGAAGCGGTAACTCCAGAGAAAGCTGAAATTCTTGAGATGTTGGTGGCAAACAGTCATGAGTTAAAAGCCTGGGATAAGATGTTGGAGAAGGCAGCCAAGAAGCTATAGAAGCAGAAAGCCTAGCTTCCTGATGCTTTAGGTGAGATTGAGAGGCTGAATAGTGTGCCAGCCTGAGCCTAGTGAGTCTGAGTGCCCTACCTGTGAGACTTTGATGAGAGATCTCTGTGAGCAGAAGAGCAAGTACGCTCATCAGGTAGAGGAGATGGATAGGCTGAAGGTAGAGTTAGGCAAGCTCCAGTCTAAACTGGATGAGCCTATTTTGAGTGATGAGCTTGAGTGTGAGATGTGTCCTCACCTAGCTGTTGACATAGCTGAGCTGAAAGTGAGGTGTGAGGGACAGCTCAAGGAGTTGGAAGAGCTTAAGGCTAGACCCATGCTTTTGGGTGCATGTGTGGTCTGTCCTACCTTGAGGAGTGAGCTTGAGTAGGTGAGAGCTAATCTTGAGGTGCTTTCAGCACCCCCTAACACGTGTCAGAACTATCTTACTTTGAGGTTGATGTTGGTGGATAGGGATGCCACCATTAAGAAGTTAGAGAAGTCTGCTCCCTCTATTCCCTCTCTACACTGCCCCACTTGTGCTGCCTAGACTTTAGTTCTGGAGGATCTGAGAGAGGAGAAACAGACTTTGGTTGATGAGAACAACCGTTTGAGACACGTGCTTAGTTGGATGTATGCTAGAGAGCCCCAACAAAGGATGATTTTAGAGAGCACCAAGAGAGCTGAGGGTGATATGAGTGGACTTGGGTTAGGAGAGTGCACTACTTCGGGTGAGAAGAAGAGTTCCCTAACTAAGCTTAAGACTACCTCTCCTCAGCCTAATCCTACCGTTGATGGGGTTTACCACGAGCCCCTCAAGGCTACCCCAAAGAAGCAGTTCTGGACACCCAAGCCCTCACAGGCGAAGTTGGACAGTATAGTGACTGAGATCCTCAAGCCTCCAGTGAGCAAGGAGAGAGTCCAGCAGCCTGCTCCACCCAAGGCTACTCCACCTAAGCCTAAGGCCCAGCCTAACCCCACTCCCAAGAGGCCTGTCTACCACTGTGACTTTTGCCAGTGGAATGGCCACTCAGAGGAGTTTTGCTTCAGGAGGAAGCGAGCTAAGAGGCAGGAGAGAGCCTGGGGGAACTAGGATCAGTTCTATAAGGGTGGTAGGTAGGATCCTCCCCACCGCGGTGAGATGAGAGACCGCTTTGTTTGCGGTAAGAGAGGAGGCGGCTTTCAGGCCCGTGTTCCTAGTGGTGAGAGACGTTTTGCCGGCCGAGCTCCTATCGTTTTTAGCGCGGCTATGGACCTCATGACCGAGGCTTTGGTAGAGGATTTGAGAGCTCACGCTTTGGAGGTTGTGGGTACCCAGATAGTCGTGATGCTTACTTTGACTATGCTTTTCCCACTTTTGAGCAGATGGCTTGGTACTGGTTCAAAAGTTTTACTAACCCCAGTGCCGGACCATTTGCTCACTCTCGCTTTCCTTGATTTTGTAGGATCGAGGCCTGGAGGACATATGGATCATGGACTCTGGCTGCTCTAGGCACATGACAGGGTACTGCAGATGGTTCTCGAGCCTCAACCTCATGAGCACCAAGGAGTACATCACATTCAAGGATAATGGTCAAGGTAAAGTGTTGGGTGTTGGTTCTGTTGCGCTTTTTGGCAAGCTTTCCATGAGAGAAGTTGCTTTGGTGAGGAATTTGGAGTCCAATTTGGTTTCTGTCTCGCAACTTCTCAAGGAAGGGTTTGTGGTTCACTTTAAGGAGGGTTCTTTTTGTGTGCTTGATGCTAAGGAAAACCTTGTTTGTCAGATTTTGCCCTATGGGCAGGTTTTTAAGGTTGACCTTGCATCTATTTCTGGCCCTCCTCGGTGTTTGGTAGCTGGTTCTTCTGCTGATATTTTGAAGTGGCATAGGAGGCTTGGCCATTTGAGTTTTGATCTCCTAGCCAGGTTAGGCTTGATGGGTCTGATCTGAGGATTGCCCAATTTGAAATCAGAAAATGTCTTTGTGTGCCACCCTTGTCGTCATGGCAAGATGGTTGCCACTTCTCATGCACCTATCAATCAGGTGATGACCTCTTACCCAGGTGAGCTGCTGCATATGGACACGGTTGGTCCTTGCTCGAGTACAGTCGGTCAGTGGGAAGTGGGTATGTGCTTGTGGTAGTAGATGACTTTTCTTGCTTTTCGTGGGTGTTCTTCATGGAATTCAAAGATGAGGCTTTCGATTTTGTTCGGGATCTGATCTTGAGGTTAAGGAATGAGAGTTAGAAGGCCATGAGGGCTATCCGCAGTGACAATGGCGGAGAATTTCGTAACTCTCATTTCGAAACCTTTTGTCGTGTGCTAGGTCTTGATCACCAATTCTCGTCTCCTTATACCCCACCTTAGAACGGTGTCGTGGAATGAAAGAACCGCACACTTGTTGAGATGGCGCGGACGATGCTTGATGAGCATAGGACTCCGCGATGCTTTTGGGCTGAGGCTATGAATATGGACTGTTACATTGCACACCGCGTCTTCCTACGGGCCTTCTTAGGGAAGACTACATACGAGCTACGGTTTGGTAGGCAGCAAGTGTCAAGCACCTACGTGCATTTGGCTGTAGATGCTTTGTGCTCAAAAAGGGGGGGCATTTGGACAAATTTGAATCTTGCTGTTTGGATGATATTTTCCTTGGGTATGCCTCTAGCTCTAGGGCATATAGAGTGTGGATCCTCGATACCAAACAAGTGGTTGAGACCTGTGAAGTTTCCTTTGATGAATCTATGCCTTGCCCAACCCTTGCATTTGAGCTTTCAGGTGATGATGAAGAAGGAACTCCCATCTTTGAAGATGAGGAAGTTCAGGTAGAAGCTGGTGATGCAGGACCAACTGCACCGGCTACAGCTCCTGCCCCCTCTATTATGAGCTCTGAAGATGATGGAGAACCTTTGCCTATGGCTTCCTCCTCGCTCTCCCAACTACAAGCTCGAACAGAGGCTGGCCCCGCTGAGGATGCAAGGAAAGTGACCTCTGAGATTATTCCATCACGGCAGGTCCTGCGAGATCACCCTCCAAACAGAATGATTGGATATCTACACCAGCGTGTCACACGCTCCTCAGTTAACTCTCTAGCCTTCTTCTGCCACTCTGCATTTGTTGCTTCTTTCGAACCTCGGGATGTGTCACATGCATTATCTGATCCTAGTTGGGTGAACGCCATTCATGAGGAGTTGGAGAACTTTGAGAGAAACCATGTCTGGGATTTAGTTGAACCTCCACCAAACTGCCACCCTATAGGAACCAAGTGGGTCTTCAAGAACAAACAGGGTGAGGATGGGATGGTTGTGAGGAACAAAGCGAGATTGGTTGCCCAGGGTTTCTATCAGAAGGAGGGGATAGATTATGAGGAGACCTTTGCTCCTGTAGCCTCGTTTAGAAGCCATTAGGATTCTGCTTGCCTTTGCTGCCTCTAAAGGCATCAAACTGTAGCAGATGGATGTCAAGTCAGCCTTCCTAGACGGTTACATAGAGGAGGAGGTATATGTGAGACAACCTTTTGGCTTTGAGAGTGCCAAGTTTCCAGACCGAGTGTATAAGTTGAGAAAAGCCCTTTATGGTCTGAAGCAAGCTCCTAGAGCTTGGTATGCTAGATTAAAAGCTTTCCTGCTCAAGTCTAGGTTTGTGATGGTTTCAGTAGACAAGACCTTGTTTCTGTTGAGTCATGGCGGTGACACCCTTCTAGTTCAAATATATGTTGATGACATTATCTTTAGTGGTTCATCTCATGCTTTGGTGTCTAAGTTTGTTGAATAGATGAGCAGTGAGTTCGAGATGAGCCTCATGGGTGAGCTTCAGTTCCTCCTCAGGCTACAGATCAAGCAAGGCCTAGAAGGAACCTTCATCCATCAAGCCAAGTACACGAAGGACATTCTGAGGAAGTTTGACAAGGGAGACCTCAAGCCCATGGCGACTCCCGTGTCAACACAAATGGCACTTGATGCAGATGAAGAAGGGGAGGTGGTGGACCAAAGAGAGTACCGAGGGATGATCGGCTCACTTCTGTACCAGACGGCGACTAGGCCAGACATCTAGTTCGCAGTCCTGCCATTGTGCGCAATTTAAGGCCTCACCGAGAACATCACACCATCAAGCGGTGAAGCGCATCTTCAGGTACCTGAAAGTACACTCCTGAACTTGGTCTTTGGTTCTCTTCAGCTTCGATGCTCTCTCTCAGAGGGTATTCGGATGCTGAATTTGTGGGTTGTCGGCTGGAGCGCAAGTCTACTTCCAGGCACCTACCAGTTTCTCGGTTCTTTTGTTGTTTCTTGGTCCTCACGCAAGCAATCTAGTGTAGCTACTTCCACCACAGCAGCCGAATATATTGCTGCTGCTAGTTGCTGCTCCCATCTGCTTTGGATGAGAGCTACCTTGAGTGACTTTGACCTAAGTTTTAGAAAGATCCCTCTCCTAGTAGACTCTACTTCTGCTATTTCTGTAGCTAAGAACCCAGTCTTGCACTCCAGAACCAAACACATAGACGTGAGGTTTCACTTTCTAAGAGATCACTATGAGAAGGGAGATATAGACTTGATCCATGTGGAGACTGAGAACCAGTTGGCCGATATATTCACCAAGCCCTTAGATCTTAGCGTGTTTGCTCGCTTGTGTGGGGAGCTTGGTGTTTGTTACCCCATTTAGGTTGGGGTAACTTTGTTGTAGTTTAGGTTATTTGGTTTGCCTTTTTCTTTGCTTTTCCTTGTTTTTCTTGCATTTTGTATCATACCATGCATTGCATTGTAACATATGCATTTTCACTTACATTAGCACTAGAGCTCTTCTGGTATGACGAGTTAGTACTTGCTTATGCTAGATTGTACAGTTGCTTGCATGATCATGGTTGGCTAAGCTCCTTGAATCTGTCTAATATCATTTGTGAGCTAAGTCACTTTTGTTTCTTGAAAATCAAAAACCATGATCACCACTTGACTTGGCTACCTAGCATGTGTACGAATGTTGAATGCTATGCTATCTTTTCATGCTTGGATATGCTAGTCGTATGCCTTTGTTAAGTTGATGCCTAAGCATTTATGACACCTTGCCTAAATCTCAAATCTGAATTAATATTGTTTACAAGTGGTGTCCTATGAGCTAAATTGAAAAGATCCAGGTGGGTTCACTTGTCACACTGATCTAGATTGAGATAGCTTGCCTTTGCACTTTGGCATGAACTTGGACTAGGCTGTGTATGACCAAAACCTTGTCTTAAGCTTCTGATGGTTTTCTGAACCTAGGCTTGGCATTGGTTGGTAAGAAGTGGCAAAGACATGTGAATAACCCCTTGGAACATGATCTGATTTGCTTGAAGTTAAAAATTGCTAAATCTGAAATCTGCAAGTCTCCAAATTGCTTATGGCCTGATGTAGATGCTCTGGTTGAGAGTAGCACACCTTGTATGTTTTGCTAGCATCTTACTGTTCATGCCTATCTTGCTAGATGCTATTCATGTTGGTGATGCTTTCTTTTCAATAACTCTGAAAAACATGCTCCTGATCTGTATAAGATAGATTCAATTGAGCTTGTTTGCATGCTTCCTTGCCCTCACTTGCTCTGTATGCTAGAACTTGTATTTACTAGCTTTTCATCCCTGTTGAGGTCTTCATGGTACACTTCCTGCATTTCATGGCATATTTTGAGGGGAGTTGTCTAGTTCGGGGGGAGTTGAGTTCTATGAACCCTTGATGTGTCCATTGTCAACAAGGGGGAGAGATGTTGACCAATGAGATTGTTGCTCCTAGGGGGAGTTCATAGACCAAGGGGGAGAATTCTGGAGAGATCTAGTTGAGGGGGAGTTTTAGCTTTTAGCATGCTCTTGCATCGGTTCATTGAGCCTTTTGGCTCTTTCCGGAGAAGCCAATGCTTTGCCTAAGCATGACTATGTTGAGCCGGTTTGCCTCTTTCTTGAGGGGTCATGCCTTTGTTTGATCGACTGCGTTGAGCGGTTTCCCTTGTCTTAGGGGGTCGATCTTTGGTTTTCTTTTTGTTGCCTCATTTTGCCCTTCTTTGCTTGTGTTTGGCTTTTGGGCATTTTGAGCAACTTTCTTCTTTTCTTCTTTCTTTTCGGTTTTACGCTTGTTTTTTTCTTGTATTTGTTCTATTTTAGGTTACAGGTAGAAGGTGTTCATAATGTACTCATCAAGGGGGAGATTGAGAGCCAATAGACCGGCTCCACTGCCTCTGGAGTGATGAGTGATTGTCAACAGAAGTCAAAGACCCAGAAGGACTTGGCCACAAGAGCTCCGATGGACAGGAGACCCTCCAATGGACTGGACGTAGATGGAAGCCCTCTGAAGGGACTGGAGGCATGCTCGACGTCGGTCGGCCACGGGAGTTCGGTACACGGAGGAGCGACACGGCGATGGCACGAGTAAGACCTCCAAAGGACTGTGAGGCGACCCCGATGGACTGGGGATGCCGAGTGCCACCGTGGTGCTCCAACCTAAAGACATGGCGTGAAGACGGGCGAGGGCGTTGGCGGATTCGCTCAAATCCACCACCGTACCACCAAGTTACCAGACTCGGCGTATGGGCTCGTTCTCGCCGAGATAGAGTTGAGTGAGCCATTCCAGGCCCTAGGAAGGAAATCTTAAAGTTTCCCAGTTTTTGACTTCAAAACCGAGGGTCGATCGGCGGAATTTTGACTACTGGCCACATGGACGTCATCTGGGAGTTAGCTTGCAGGCGAAGAAGATCAAGACTCCATCGCGGTCATCCATCCCCTAATAAGTTGATTCTTTTCCATTTTGGCCCCTACGGGCATTTCTGTAATATAGGGGTATTAGTGTAAAATGAGTCAGTTAGGCTGGGGCTATAAATACCTAAGTGGCTGGTCATTTAGGTAACTCTTCCACCATTTGTAAACCCTAGGCCTACTTTCCAATCAGCCAAGAGCTTAGAGAGAAATCGGGTGCTAAACTAGAATTTAGAGTCCATTAGGATTAGCAATTTGCATTAGTGCGAGGATGAAGGGTGGAAGGCTGTGAGGAACCACTTGTATACTGAATTCCTAGTCATAATCCAAGCAAGTTTCGTCCTCATCTCGTCCTCATGTGTGCAGCCCTCCTCTTCCCCCTTTTCTAGTTTGGATTTTGGATGAAACTCAAAGGCTTTTGGTGATTTGCTTTGCCCACGAGTTAATCCTATTTTTTTGGCTCCTTTGGACTGGCAAGGACGTGGAGAATATGTACTTAGAACATCTCAATCCAGTTGGATTGCCACGAGCAAGTCAGTTTGGGTTTTCCCCTTTCTTGCTCAAATTTTCCCCGCTTCACGAGATCTCAAATTCCTGCTAATCCCTTTATCTTTTTAGAGAAAATCTTTTGGGAATAGCTTTGTAATAGTGCTAGGATAGCCTGTGCAAAATTTCGTGAAGATCCGAGAAGATTTGGTTATGTTTGAGGTTTGTAAACTCAAAGTTCGAGGCAGATTTCTGGGCACACCGGACAGTCCGGTGCAATTTCACCGGATTGTCCGGTGGACTTAATAGTCTCCAAATGGGCTGAATTTTTAGTATGTTCTTCCGCATGTCTTCCTCCACCTTTGGTTAAAATTTCATGATTTTTATAGTCCGTTTGACTGGGTTTTGACATTTTTCTTTGCAACCTGGATCTGCTTGAAAAAGTCCTAGCAGACGGATAGTCCGGTGTGGATAGGGTTTTTGGCCTCGGAATTTGTTTGATTTGTTCCTAGGGTTTGTGCCTTGTTCCGGGTGGTTTTGGGGGTGCCTAGGGTCATTCCTAAGGTCTTTAGAACCTCATTTGCTAAGAGATCTTGGTGATCACTAGGCGTGTTCATTTTGGTTGGTTTGTGTTCAGTTTGCTTCTGTGTTTTTGCCTCAACCTCGCTTTGGTGGTTCTCAGTTGTGTGCCTATACTCTTTTGCTTGCTGTGTATCAGTGAGACGCATCTAGGTGCTGTTGAGTGGCTGGCGAGACACTTCAGCTGTGAGTTGTTGCTCCGCTTGGCTTGCGGTCTTTGTTATCGTTGAGTTGAGTGCTTCCGCTTGCTTGGTGCGTATCCTGTCAGTGGACGGTACCTTGCGCTAGTAGACATGTATCCAGTTCAGTGGACGGTGTCTAGTTCTTTTCTCAAGCACCAGTTTTGGGGGTTGTGAGTTTTGAGTTTTAAGTGCTCCTATTCACCCCCCCCCTATATTCCCACGTCTCGGTCCTATAGAAAGAACACCAAAACGAAGATCAGTGACGTCAAGCATCTGAGGGACCAAACATGCAACCAATCTGGGGAAGCCACGTGGCCACCCGACGACCTTCCTTGGCCGCCCGACCACCCCTCAGAGGCATTTTACACGTGCACCAACTGTATCCACTGCCAACCGACACGTGGGAGCAATATCAAGCGTCGGATCACCTAGGTCGCTTGGATCCTATGACCGCCCGGCCATAGGGATGGCTACCCGGCCACCAACCTCTCCCCTAACCGACCTAGTGTGCATACAAATACCCCCCTTCACTTACTAGGCTATAAATAGACCCGAGGAGATCATTTGTAAGGCATGGAGTTGAGTTCATGAGCTATCTTAGAGTGCCACAGTCTTCCTTTAGTAGTTAGGACAGTCCTAGGAGTTAGAGTTGAGTTGAGCCTTACCTCGAAAGTCTCTAGAGTTATCTTCGAGTCTGTAGTAAATCTTTGTATGCTTGGATTCAGATTATCTTCAATACAATTTCAGTTATATTTTACTCTTGTTCTATCTCTTGCGGCTGTGGTGTACTTTTCTTTGCATACTTGCTAGGCTTAGATTGTGTCTACTTTGTTATTCAATTCTTGTTATTCTTTCTGGTGCTACAAATCAACCCTAGACCTATACGCTAGGCTCTGGCTAGACCCTCTCCTCTGATCAAGGACGGTCTATCATTGTTTAGGCTTTGCTTGAACACGTTTATAGTGTTCCATCCTCTCCATGCAGATTTGCTTGGTAGCCCCATTCGGTGACAGTGTGTGGTGCGCCTGTGTATCCTAGGCCTGTCGATTGGGAGGCCCGTAGGCGTCAGCAAGGGCCTCTTTCGGTTGCCAACTATCTACGCCCTGGATCCTCGAGGGCGCTAGAATTTCGCTCGATGCAAGGCGCTGGACCTGCTTAATTAAGTGACATTAGTTTTCACATATAATCTTTGCCGCCGTATAGGAAATAGAGTTTGGTGACTTTATCTCCTTGTTGTCCTCACAGGCAACTATACCTTTCTATGGATATCTTTGCTAGACTTACCTCTCCACCATACACATATCTTTATCATGCTTGCCCCTGTATAACTGCTAGTTGGTATAATTTATTCAAGTTTACAGCTTATTCGATTTGAGACTATTCAATTACACTCTCTCGCCTGCTGCTTCCCTATTGATTTTTACGATACTCGGAATACTCTGGGTGAAAAAGCTAGAGCGAATCTCTATGCGCTTAGCGGAGAAAAATTTGTTACGCTAAGAGACATCAACAAGCTTTTTCTGGCGCCGTTGCCGGGGAAGCAATAGGCAGAGAGATAATTGATATCTCATTTTGAACCCTATAAACTTGATAAATTGTGCCGCTAGTTGTTAGCGGGCTCACTTTGCTCTGTTGTTTTGTTGTGGTTGCAACAGAGGGGTGTATGACCGGTCTCGACCTGCCGTAAAATTACCACAATAACCCAGGGTCACTCCTCAAGAGAGTCCGTACAAAGACTATCCACGGGCAGAGACCTGTACCAAGGGAGCTAGAGCTGAGTACTTCAAGCCATACTCCATTCATCACTCCCATGGTCGAGAAGACCATTTGTGAGTTCTCCATCCCCTCGAGCAACAACGTTCCTATGGGACCAAAGGTTCAAGTAGGGGAGAACTTTGAACTCAAGCCAGGAGTGATCCACATGGTTCAAGCTATCCCATTCTGCGAACTAGACATGGAAGATGCCAAAAATCACTTGCAGCAGTTTCTGGAAATCTGCAGCACGTTCAACATGAAAGGAAGCATCACCTGACGCCATCAAACTTTGTCTCTTTCCTTTCTCTCTTGTTGGGAAGGCAAAACAGTGGTTCTACTTCAACCATGCAACACTCACAACTTGGAACGCATCTTTTGATGCATTTCTTTCGAAGTATTTCCCGGTGGGGAAAACTAACGCATTGAGGAATAAGATATCGAGCTTCTAGCAGCTCACCGATGAAACTGTGGCGGAAGCTTGGGAATGACTACAAGAGTACATTGCAGCCTGTCCCCACCATGGGATACGAGAGTGGCTGATTATTCAGAGTTTCTTTCATTGTACTTCACCATTTAGCACAAGAACATCTTGTTGCAGTTGCTGGGGGATCTTTTCTATCCTTGAGCATCAAGGCGGCCAAAGGACTAATTGAAAAGATGGCCACCAATCAAGGATGGAGGGAAGAAAGGTCTAGCACCCGATCCTGCGGCATCCATCATATTGAGAGCACTGATATGCTTGATGCAAAGATGGACCTCTTGTTGAAGAAGCTAAGAGACACTCCAGAAGTCGCACCAGTCCAAGCCCTCGATGCTCATATGACATGTGAAGTATGTGGGAAAATGGGGCACTCGCGGAACAGCAGCCCCGAGACACGGGCTGAAGATGTGAACTTTATCGGTAACAATGCCAACTCCTTCAACAACTAGGAACCGCCCTCGACCAGGATAGTCTACGAGGCCATATATTCCTTTCTCTGGACAAGGTAATTTCAGGTAATTCACAGCAGTTTCCTAAAAACTAACTTTGATCAAAAAGCTGTGAATGATAGCATCAATAAAAAGTTTCATGCAATTGATAGGATGTTTGAATCTATTTCTCTGCAAATGGAAAATTTGAACAGTGCTATGAAAAACCAACTAAGCTTTAATAAAATGTTAGAAACCCAAATAGCTCAGTTGGCTGCTTCTTTACCTAACCCAAATGCAAGCAAGCTGCCTAGTCAACCTGAAGCTCCTCCCAACGAGCACATCAATGCAGTGATCACTAGGGGAGGGAAGTCTACATAGGACCCCCCACCTCCTAATCATGCAGATAAAGAGCAGGAAAAGACAACGAAACCTGAAGACAAGGAAGCATCTAGAAGAGACCACTAGAAAGGAGGAAAAGATAGTATCTAAACATTTACCCCATAAGTTCTACTGACACTATGGTGCTGCCCTTTCCTCCACGCAACAAGAGGGCTAGCCGCTGATGAACAATATAGTAAGTTCGTTGAGGCCATTAAGAAGTTATATGTCAACATACCTCTGCTAGATGCTACGCAGGTACCGACGTATGCTAAGTATCTAAAGGACATCCTCAACAACAAGAAACCCCTACCGTCAATGGAAATTGTGCACTTGACTGAAGAGTGCTCAAGAACCCAACACTTCGACCAAGCGTTGTGCGATCTCGGAGCCAGTGTCAGTGTAATGCCGAAGGTCATCTTCGGCAAGTTGAATCACACTGCACTTGCCCCCACTGTCATGTATCTACAGCACGCGGATCAATCCATTTGTTACCCCGAAGGAATGGCAGAAAATGTCCTGGTGAAAATCCAAAATTTTCTCATCCCAGTAGACTTTGTGGTACTTGACATGGAGATTGACTCAAAAACCCCGCTCATCCTTGGGCGGCCATTTTTGAGCACCGCTAACTGTGACCATCAACATGGGGGCAGGAAAGGTGCACCTCAACATAAATGGCATGAAGGAAACATTCGCCTTCAAGCCAAAAGTGGAGCATTGCAACAAGGTGCACCCTTTCAAGTGCTAGGCTTCAAAGAATGCACCCACAGTCAATACCTGAAGCCAATAAGCCACACTCAAAGGATGACAGCCTCATTGCATTTATGCTGAAGAAATTGAAAAACGAGGCTGACATTCAACAAAAGGAGTATGAGGCTGCTATGCGTAGCAAAAGATCGAGAAAACAAGAGATGAGACATGGCAAGCCTAGACCAGCACCAGGAGGCAAAGCTCCTGAGAACAAGGTCGGCGCTGAGAGCATATTAATAACGTCAAGGCGGCGCAGAGGTAATGAAGCACAAAGGACGCCAGTCCTCTCCTTCGATGCTTACGTAACCCCAAAAGAAAAAACATGGACTGCCCTTGCCAATAGGTAAATTGGCGTTACCATTCGATGGCATGTTTATTTTCTGCCAAGTTTAATTTCTACTCCACTGCATTCCTTAAAATTTTCCTCAAGCATGGTTTTATCTTCTATTTTGAGCTACCATTTTAGCTTCTATACTCCTAAAAAAAATGAATTTGGCCGGCCGGCCACTGGACCCGGCCCACCGACCAACCCCTAGCTCCCCTCTCTAGTATGCAGCCACGCGTGGCCGCCCAGCTCCCTTACATGGCCGACCGGCCCCCTCTCCCCTTCCTCTTTTCTTTTTCTCCATCCTCTTTCTCTTTTCTTTCTTCCCTCTCTCTTCTTTCCCTCATTTCTTTTCCTTTTCCTTTCCCCTTTCTTTCTTTACCTCTCCCCAAAGCAAGCACACAAGAGGGGGTAGCACTCAGGGCCACCCGCCCACCTGCCTAGCCGGGCGACCGGCATGATGGCCGACCGGCCTCCACCCTCTCCCTCCTGCTTTCCTCTTTTGCTAATTACTTACTCCTTTTCCCTTTGTACGAAACAATAGTGCAGCGGCAACGTCATCATGGCTGCCCGGTCGAGCAAAGAGGCTGGCTCACCTCCTCTTCTACGCACTGACGAAATCAGCACCATCACCCTCACACCCATTCACTCAAGCACGCGCAATGATGGCCGCCCAGACCCCACTATGGCCGGCTGGCCGAGGGCACAGCCGCTTGGCCACCTTTGCTAGCCACCCAGCCCCCCTCTCTCTCCCATTTGCCTATAAATACAGTCCCCTTGCTCCTTCTTTCAGTGCACCTTGCAACAAGCTGCACTCTCTCCTCTCCCTCTCATAATTCTCTCACTTAGTAGCTTAATTAAGCTCCTTTTGCTTAGCCAAAGTAATGCTCGAATAAAATTTGGTTAGCCAAATAAATTCAGCTACTAGCCTCTCTTTGGCATGAATGAGAATGGTTTGTGGTGGTGTCATGCCCTACAAGAACGACTAACCCCTACCACTAATATTGTCTTGTCATTTTTATAGTTGGGGTTGTGTCTGTGTTTGCAAGATGAGGCGCACACTAAAAAGAGCAAGGAATGCAATCAGTGGGGCGGGACAACACATCCACTTCTCGACGTCCTCTGGCTCACAGGGGCGAAACTCTCGGACAGTGTTCGATAGGGGAACCTTTAGTGCTAGGCCACCGGAGGAGGAGCCAATGTCATCTAACAAACGCCTCGTACTGCTGCTCGACTCCCACATCCAAACGCACGACCGAAATGAAGCCGATCTGCAAGGGCACCTCCACACAATGTCCTTTAGCCTCACCAAGTGCTTCGATGAAACCGACAGGTATGCTTGACGAATTTGAAGAGGTTTTTAATATTGTGGGCTAAGGAAGCTTTACTGATATCTTTGAAGGAGGCATAGTACTCCTCACAAAGGAGTTTCTTATGACCCTCCGCATAGTGCTCCTACGGTCGAACACGACTGTCCACTTTAGACTCCTAAACACTAAGCACAAGCTGACGCTCCGCCAGTTCAGCAATGCTCTTGGGTTCTCACCAAGCTGCTCCTTAGCAGCCAAACCCGCAGGCTTTAACACCCAAGAGTTCTGGAAAGCTCTAGCTAGGGATGATGCTCCTGGGAAAAAGAGCATCACGAAAATCAAACACCCCACCATGCGTTTCATGGCCCGATGGATTTGCATGATAGTCCTCTCCCGAGATGACACACGTTGTGTGACCGTGGAGGACTTAAGAATCCTCTATGCCATGTGGCGTAGGCAGCAGTATGCACATGTGCTTAGTATTCTGCAACATTGGCTAAAACTAGTTCGTGACGAAAACTCCATCACAATCACGTCATTCATGTCAAGGATTGCATTTGAATTAGGCGTACTGGCAAATGCCCAAGTAGCGTACCTACCCTTAGACACACTAAACTTAGTTACTGAGAGCCACTTCAATCAGGTGCACTTTCTACGCAAGGAACATTCAGGGACCTTTGTCACGACCTTCAACGGTATGAGTATGAGCTGCCACTACCCGCACCTCAGTTCAAACTCTACTCCGTGAACACGCTATCTATACCCGCCCAGCGATTTTACCAGTACTATGGGTATTACCCTCAGTAGCTTCATTGAAGCATGGGGGGATGTCACATCCCAAAATTTAGCACCCGGAATTTTCTTCTAATTCTCTCCCTAATTCAAAACGAAATTTTCGAAAACTTTAGATGTTGCTTATTTATTATGAGTGTGTTAATATGAGCTCAACAAAATTTCAAATATCGCAAATACTCTCCACCAAAATTCAATTCATCGAAAATCCTCGCGCCACTTGGACCCTCCATCTCCGCGCCACTTGGACCCTCCATCTCCGTGACACACCATCAC
Organism: Paspalum vaginatum; assembly: GCA_030272315.1. Classification (NCBI taxonomy): domain Eukaryota; kingdom Viridiplantae; phylum Streptophyta; class Magnoliopsida; order Poales; family Poaceae; genus Paspalum; species Paspalum vaginatum. Next base: position 27,880,309 of record CM059018.1, on the reverse strand, counting down.
AAGCCCTCCTCCACCGGCTATAAATAGCCCTCCACCCCCATGCTTCCATCCACACCAAACTCACCGCCACCGCGACCAGCCCCCGGCTCACCCGACGTTGCCCACCGTGGAGGCCTCCTCCCTACCTTCCCCCACCTGTGCACGCGCAGCTCTCTACTTCCTCCTTCGTGTTCACAACAACAGCCACCAAATTCCCCGCCGTGTTCAGCCCCCGGTTCGACCCGGGCGTTGTGCGCCGCGAACGCCATCCCTCTTCTCCTCCCTTGCTGTGTAAATGCACAGGGAGTAGAGTGCCTCTGCGTTCTTCGTCGAGAGGCCACCATGGCTCGATTGCTTCGGCAGCAAGCACCTCCCCACGTCCCTGAACCTCTGCCTAGCCTCGCTCCCCCATCTCTACGCCCGCACGGAGCCGTTTGCGGAGCTCTCCGCCCGTGGCCATGGCCGCCTGTGCCCCCCCTTTCCCTACCTCCCATCGCAGCAAGAACCACCAAAGATGAATCGCCACCACCTCTTCTCACTTACCGTGCCATCAGATTGAAGTACGGTGGCAGATTCGGCCGCGACCAAGCTCCGTCGAGCTCCCCTGCTTTGGCGCGGCGGCGCGAGATGGGAAGCCGAGCAGCAGCCATGCCCTGTGCTTCCACCACCCTCTCCTATGCGTATGACAGGTGGGCCCACCCTTTATATGCCCTACGCTGGCAAGTAGCAGCCCCCTATCCAGTAACGTGAGGTTGCAAACACTTCCATCGTGTACCATTATTTCTCCTATCCATTTATTCCCGAATTAATCTCTCGACCATACAAGTTCTGATTCTGCTCATTCTTCTTTCTAAATTCATCTAAAATCTATATCTACCACCCGAATTAATGTCATGATTTTAGAAGCCTTCAAAGCTGCCTACAAGCCGATGCCACATTTGACACCGTAGGCATGGACCTTTGACACCAGCCTGAAACTCTGCTCACAACGAGTCTAGAAATAATTCTAGAAATAATTTATGTTCCTCCGGAATCCAAAAATACGATTTTATTCTCCAGTTTCAAATATTCGGATTTTGGAATATTCCAGGAATATTCCTTTTTCTTTTTCCTTTTTTTCCCGAATATACAAAATTCATATCTTCTCCGTTCTAACTCCGATTTGGGTGATTCTTTCACCTAAATTCATCTAAAATCAAGCTCTACCTACCCATACACTCTACATAATCTTTTGACCTAGCCAGAAGCCACCGTGATGCCATCATGACGCCGTCCTACGTCCAGTCACTGCTTCGCATCGGTCGCACAAACATTGTGGGCATGATGATCGATACCGTTAATCTGCTATTCCACATAAATCCTAAAGGTTCCTGTCTTAGCCTGTCTGAGCCCTAAATTTAGATGATGACGATACCGAAAATCATCTGAACATCATTGCTCTCTCCGCCATTCCAAAAAAGATTTTCTCCAAAACACCAACATGCGACCGCGACCCCTTCGGCGTTGTTCGACCCCGCATCTTGTAGTAATACCACCAGTAAGAACCCTAGCAGACTCTCATCTCAGCAATCCAAGCTCTTCACCACCAAACCCGTTGAGCTCATATTATGCCTCGATTTGTGTATTCCTTGTCTGTGCACTAGGCCTTACCGGAGAGTCAGTTCGGTCTACCCTCATGGTATGCTACGCGATGGTCTGCGCCTAATATGTCCAGCAACTGTTATATCAACCGCCTCGACAAAGTGGAAGGCAAGCCCACTGGAATCCCCACTTGATGCAGAAATTTCCTATGTTTTACAAACAAAACCCTTGACCTGATAATCACATGAAAACTTGCATATTTTGCTTGCTAAGGTAACCTAGCAAAATATAAAGCCACCTAAGCCTATTTTAGATATAGCGCGCATAGGTGGGATCGCTCATTTAATTATCTATCATAATGTTGATGTGGCGTTGGATTATGGATATGGAATGTGAAGGGTATGGGAAAGTGGATGTGGGTGTTGTTTTAAAAAAAAATGGGAAAGAACCCCGGCAACTGACTTTGTCAGAATACGGCTACGCACCGAAACAACCATAAGGGCAAAGTATAAACGGGTAACTTAGCGACTTCGCAGTTACCCCATGTCTTGGGATTCATGGAGAATACTGGGTAGGTGGATTGCTCCTGGTCGAGCATTGAAAAGTGGGAATGGTTCTACCTGAGCTCTCCATAAGGACCGTTATGATTTTCATCTTGCCTAACTCTTTTAGTACAATCACTCGCTCTGTATGAGGTATTGGCCAGGCCCGAGCCGAAGTGGATAGCCTAGTAGCTTCTATGCTGGTGCACAAGGGGCTAGGGGATGGGTGGTGTGCTAACGGGAGTACTGCGGGGTACTAGAGTGGCTTGGATGCCCGAACACCTACAGTTCTGCTATGTGATGAAACAAAGGCAACAGCTTGGATTGGAATTCAGTCAGTTACGACGGTAACGAGCCACTGAAGTCCAACTTGTGGGAATTAGTACAACCTCTGATCAGAGTAAAACCTATTTGAATAGTCCAGTGTCCACTAGTATGGATGAGTTATAGCTTGGTTCTTCAGTTAGCAATTTTCATAAAATAAAGCTGGAATTGGTTTGGGGATTGGATAAAATGGTTTTTGGTTCAGCATTGGATGCTGGGTGTATGGAGAATGTGTTGGCTAGAAAGCCAGGAGGCACTTTGGACCGGCAAGTCCTAGTGGCAACCCCTTTATGTGAAAAACTTAGTTTTCATAAGGATTAAAACTTGACAACTATCACAAACCCTGCATACAAGTACTTTTCTACAAAACTATCCTAAGCTCCAGATATATCCTTGCATATAGTGTTAGCCTTCCCCAAATTTCTTTGGAGGAAGGTGGGCTGCTGAGTTCGTATGTACTCACCCTTGCTTTGTTGTTGCTTTTCTCAGTGCTATGGACATATATTGGTCCGAGAACGAGTAGGGGTTACGGCCTAGTTTCCCAACTGAGGCGTGAGGAAGATGGGCCTACGTTTTATATTCCGTTGCTTAGATTTTCAAGGTTGTGCCCCTTGTTGTCTGACCTGTTTAGGGTGGATCTGTATCACTCTGATGTAAGAATGTGATTACCAAACCCTGGGATGGTAATAAAGTGCATTTTAGTCCCATTATGGAAATTGGGGCGCTTCAGGTGGTATCAGGACGTAACCCTTAGGCTGGAAAAAGGATTTTTGAGTCCAAAATTGTATGAAGAATACCTCTGCTCCTCATCTTACTCTATTTCAAAAAGTTTTGGCCCTTCCTTACCCCAACGGCCGTCACCAAGGAGTTAAGCTTCTAGCAGAAGAAAGTCGGTACCATGTATACCACACCACAAGAGCTAGAATAGAATAGCTTGAACGGACGTGATGGATAGATGTTAAAGGAACCAGTGCCCGCCATGAGACACATCACCATCACATGGACACATGGTTCAATCTCAAGATATGGACCACCCTGGTCAAGCGCATGAATCGATGAATAACCAAAAAGCGTGCAGAATAAAATAAGGAAAGAAAGGATGTGACCCAGCTATGTCACTTAATTTGGCCAAGTGGTACAACAAAGTTGAAAAGAGGCCCCCTTAGAACAATGCATCGGGAACCCTGCGCCACATAGCACTAAGGACACCAGGCACTGCCTACCAAAAGGATGTGCCAACCAAAGCTATTTAAAGGGGCTTGCCATAGGGCTCAAAGGACCTATGATCGCTCCATTGCAAGGTAGCAATAGCAGAAGAAAAGCCCATCCTCAACGGTCACCCCATGCCCCTTAAAAAGAGAAAGCGCCTAGACCTCTCGGTAAAAGTCCCAGTATTGGAAGGCATACTAGTCATCTTCCCCGAGCCTGAGAGCCAGCCAGACCCTCCAGAGCCCCACCCAAATCCTCCACCAGAGCTAACAGAATGCCCCACACTAGGAAGGATCCCCATACCAGATCTCAGGTGCTTAGAAGAAGGGCTACCTAGAGCCCTACCTCTAAGTCCTATCTCCTTGAGCAAACCAAAGGCTCCACCAATAACCTCGCCAAGAGAAGCAAGGTTAGAACCCTCAGGCATTGCTTCACCCATGGGACTAACCGAAGAAGATGACCCAGTCATCACAACTCAGCCACTGCCAGAGGACATCATCGACATCGGCTCAGATGACTCAGAATGAGGTCTCCAAGCCCGACACAGAATGAGGTCTCATGGTCCGAAGCTAGTTGTATCCAATGTCACTCTTGCATTTGGGTAGTGGAGTTTTTCCTTCACTTTGCTTAGCACCCTTGTAAGAGTTACCCATATAGATCGCTTGCGTTGTAGACGTTGACTTGCTTGTTTGTGTGTTGTATAGTAGTTTTGGTCTAGGATCCGAGTCCTGTGAAGTCTCGTTCAGATGGCAACTGCTGGACGTGTCAGCCTATGTGAGGATGTAAAAGGTTTTCCAGAAGCTCCCCAGGGATACCCTAAGGTACCTCCTGGATTTTCAGATACCCTGAGTACCTAGGTAGAGAAATCATCGAGAGTGGAGAACAGAAATGGATGGTCTTGCTATACATCAAGGACAACCGTGCCCTCAGCAGGATGGCATTCCACAGCTACCAATCATCGGTTTGTGGATGCGTGTCACATTACAGCTCGTGATGGGCAATCTATGACACACCTATGAGATTCTTCCCCGCCCCCTTGCACAAGTTGACCACAAGCTGGGCTAGAAAAGTTGAAGTCTTAAAGATAATGAAGGAAACCGAGGATCCTATTAGTAGCCTACCTTTACCTTCATCTACAAGCCTTGGATGATGAGTACGACAAGCTGAGCCTCATGCATGATAGGTTGGAAGCTTGCAACCAAATAACAGAAGACCTTCTGTCCCAGTACAGAGCCAGACTAATGCGCCAAAGGCAAGATACCAACCCTAGTCCGAGCAGCACAACAACACAGGGTTTGTTTGACCTCCGTTGCCCATCACCAATGGGAATGCAGTACCCCCTGCTAGGAGGAATATCAAACCCTCCTAGGCAATCGGAGCCAAGTCACCAAGCTAGTTTCTAGTACTCCCTGCTTGAGCAAACAGCAGAATCAGGGAGAAGCCCCAGTAACCATCCACCAAAAGGAAGATAGAGAAAGCTTGGGCACCCTCCTAACACTCTTGCTTCTGGGATAAGGATCCAGTATCCAGCAACCATCACTGAGTGAAGCCTCTGGTAGTTAGAAGTTGAAGTTAGTTATGCTCGAGTAGTCGCGTTAGTGTGTTTGTTTTTGTTCTTGTGTTTTGTTGTTGTGGCTTGTCTCTTGCTGTGTCAGCAGAATCAAGTGTTGCCTTGTTTGAGTGCTAATCGCTATTAGAACTGGCCCTCACCTCTGCTCTCTCTTTCTCACCTTAAAACCCATCAGTTGAAGAGAGTGTGCCTTCTGAAAGAAGCCACCTGAAAGAAAACCCTAGTTAAAGGGTAAGGACAAGCAATAGTTGATAAAGCATTGCCCAAGGAAAGCATAGTGCTAATGATAGAAAGAAGAGTTAAGAGAGCACCGCTAGAAGGAACCGTGGCCCTTGAGACAATGGACAAGACTAGAGGAAACATCCTGTACCACAGTCCCCCGCCTCTCACATCTCTCTACCACCCACACCTTTTCAGCCGCATCCAATGCCCTAGTCCCCCACTCCGTCCTTCCTCGCATGGCGCCACGTGCTCCCAGCTCCACCTCCACCTGCTTGTGTCACCTCGGTGCACAGCACGTCGCACTCCAACCACTGCCCTTGCACACCGATAAAACTCCCCCTTGAGCTCAGTTCTCCGCTCACCCCACAGAGCAAAGCCACCACCGCTCCTCTCCCACTAGCTAAACTAGCCACAACTCCTCCCATGTTCTGTAATTCTTAGATAGGATAGTTCCTTCTAAGTTACTACACTATCGCCGCCGTCACCCTCCCACTTTGTCTCCTTTTTCTCTTGGAAATCCACCACCCACTCCCCTAGGAAGAGAGACTCAGAAACCCACCCAAACTGCCTGCCAATCCCACTACAGAATGATAAACCTAGCCTTTTTCCTCCTCATCCTTGTCGAGTGTGTATTCCTAGCCAAAATCCTCAAAGTCCTCATCGATCTGGCAAGACGAGGGATCATTTGTGAGATCTGCCAATAGGACTAAAACCAGCCTATCAACCTAGAGCCCAAAGTCTACCTCCCAGTTCGATACATACTCTTCGTTGAAATCTTACTCCTATGCCTCCTAATCCTCCTCCGGTTGATAACCCACCCACGGGCTAAGCAGAAGCAAGAAGGAGCTTCCTGCAAGCGAAGCTATGCCAAGGTCAAGAAGCCTAAAGCAGGGTAGAAGACAGGCAAGAGGATAGAAGAAGAAGTGCTTGGGCAACAAAAAGTGTAATGGGAAGAAGGCTTTCCAAGATAGTTATTTCTTCTCTAGCCTGCCCTCCATCTGCTAATACCGCTAGCAATAGTTGGAAAACGCAGTAGCTCCCCGCTTCCAAAGGAGTGCCTAGCCTACTCAAGTAGGGGCATCCACCCTATTTAAGTGGGGTAGCCTCCCTTCTGTTAGCGCTGGTGTAGGATAATTCGGACCCCCATAGGATGACGAATCCATCCCTTTGGATGGATCACCCGGATTATTCCACCATCTAGAGAGCAGAAAGTGCCTTGCTGAATTTCTGTCGCTCTGTAGAAGACCCCTGTACCTAAAGCTGCCAGGCAATGGATCAACCTTCCAAGTTCACGAAGTGGAAGATTCAGCTCGTATGCGGAAAGACTTGTAAGAACAGCCCCAACAAAGAGAAGGAGGAATCAAGTTGGGCATGTAGTTGTTATTAAAATTCCACCTGCCATTCCGTATGAAGAATCAAGCTTCGGCTATAATTAGAAGCAGTTGGCTGAAGTAAAGCGATCCCTGTAACCATCTAAGCCGAATCCTGAGGATGAGATTCATTTTAAGTGGGGTAGATTTGTAACGCCCCAAAATTTAGCACTCGGAATTTTCTTTTAATCTCTCCCCAATTCAAAATCAAATTTTCAAAAACATTAGATGTTGCTTATTTGTTTTGAGTGGGTTAACATGAGCTTAACAAAATTCCAAATATCGCAAATACTCTCAACCAAAATTTTTTCCAACATTCAATTCCAAATTCATCGCGCCATTTGGACCCTCTATCTCCGCGCCACTTGGACCCTCCATCTCCGCGCCACTTGGACCCTCCATCTCCGCGCCATTTGAACACTCCATCTCCGGGACACGTCATGACAAGCCCTCCTCCATCGGCTATAAATAGCCGTCCACCCCCACGCTTCCATCCACACCAAACTCACTACCACCGCGACCAGCCCTCGGCTCACCCGGGCGTTGCCCACCGCGAACACCACCTCCCTGCCTTCCCCCTCCTGCGCACGTGCAGCTCTCTACTCCTACTTCATGTTCACAACCACAGCCACCAAATTCCTTGCCGCGATCAGACCTCGGTTCAACCCGGGCGTTGTGCGCCACGAATGACATCCCTCTTCTCCTCCCTTGCTGTGTTCATTGTTGACGGCACTTAAGCACGCCAAACCTTATACTGCAAGCGACAGTATCGATGTAGCATTTTCCCTAAGGATGAGTATCTCAGGTTTTGTCAATCTGTGGAAAACTAGGTTTAAACTACTATTAATCAAGGATTAATCAATTACTAACTAGTTCTAATAGATCTATAAACTAAAGGATAAAAGAGAGTCTAATTACTGACTAATATATATCTAAACTAAACTTAAAGGATGATAAATGATGTTCTAATCACAAACTAGATATAAAACTAACTATAGCATAAACTAGATCAAGAACAAGAGATTAACAAGATCAACTAAGCAAGATCGATCAAGAAGCTAATACGGCTAAGGATTAGCAAGAGATATGAGACAAACTTCTTATAAACTATGAACCACCCTAAGCATGGATCTAACGTGAAACATAGAATAAACATGATCATGAATGTCATAGACTTGCTCGAACCTTTCCCCAGGCTCTACTGTTACTAGTAACCAGGTAATCGACGAACTAGCAAACCTAAACCATCTCTAAGCATGAGCAGATTCAATCAACTAATTAAAGTAAAAAGATCTACTAAAGGACATGTGGTTTAAACAACCCCAGCCAGGTCACATGTAGAGATGAAGCATTGCAAAGATATGGATCATAGATCATGTATAAACAAAGAAATAGTAGCAAAGAGACTATTTCATTGATCGAACTCAAGGTTATCATAGTAAAATAAGAAGAACAGAGAGTTACTCGAGATACATCATGAACTTGAAGCACATAGTTGTCGAATTCAGCGTGACGAACAACATACTCGAAGACGAACTCGAGACTCCCCGGGAACAGGGGTGGTCGGCCGACCCTAGGGGGGGAAGGTCAGCTGACCCCCTCCTTTCCTGCCTCCTCTTGCTGTCTCTTTTCGCCGAGATCTCCTTCTCAATGAGTCTTGCGAAGATGGACCCTAAACCCTAACTTTGGAGCTCTGATTTACAATGAATTCGATGGAATTGGATACCTCTCCCTCTAGGGGGGCCATATATTTATACTCTGGAGAGTCCCCTATACATAAAATCTAATAGGTCGGTTCTAAGAGTCCTAAGACACCTAAAACACCTATTTCTATGTATATACAAGTTTCTAGAAGAGTCCCGGTCATCCATATACTTCCTTGCTTGGAGATGAAGTCATTGTCCTAGTCCTTCCCGAAATCAGCTTTCCATATTCTGCAGCCTTTAGTATTTCGACCATAGCTCCCTCATCCGAAGCCCAAATAAGGTAAACTCAGACTCTAAATCGTAGAGCTCGAAGAGATCTACAACTTTGGTATTCAAACTTTCTTCATTTGACATCGTTAAGGTCTCCGAATTTGGCCAGCAAGGTGCTGCTGTCCTGGAATCCGAGAATATCTCGAGATTTAATTGGAGTTGGGATTGGACTCTTGATAAATCTTCCTTATCTTCATATTCTTCATACTCAAGCAATCCTTAGTCACCGGAACCTTCCATAATGGGCTTGGGCCATCTTTTGGGCTTTAATTGTCCTTCTTTTATTAATTATCTCTCCTCGTTGGACTAGTAGCATTAATCCATCAACGAGAAGCCTTCTCAATTATTGCAATTATTCACCAATTATTTGCCATTTTCCTGCAATATTTAATAATGTACAAAAACAAAGAGTATTATCGAAAACGGGGTTATTTGTTAGCAAAACAAAACTAAATCATAAGATTCACCTCTGAAAAAGCATAAAATTATGTAAAAATAGAGCATAAATTTAGTTCATATCTTGCATCAACAATATCCCCACACTTAGATCTTGCTAGTCCTCGAGCAAAGAGATCGATCAAGAACTCAACTAAACTTAAACAAATAACTTAACTAAATATAAACTCAACTAAATTTAAGCTAGTTCTAAACAATCACCTCTCAAATTAAACAAGTTCAGAATTCAATTCAATCTCAACATGGGCATTTTAATCAACTTTCATGCATAGAGATCCCCACAGAAATTTTTGAAATCAAACGAATCATAGCTAAACCAAAACTTCCTTTAGAATTAAAATGGAGGGGTTTTTGTATATATAAAAAAACAATCTCTATAGATCAAGAAATTACATCGGTCCTTCTTTGTCAAGCTCACAAGTAGGCACTCATATTTTGTGGCTATCCTATTTATAAAATCACTCTTTCTCATATCTCACAGGAGTTTAAGAGGAGGTTGGTAAACGCTAGCAAAGTTAACTCAACTTATTGTTCAGCTAAGATATCTCCCTAAAGATCATCTAGACACCTTGAATTAATTTGGTCATCGGAAATAAGAAAATAAATATGTATAAATAGAGAGAAGGAAAAAGAAGATATAGATAGTTGACATGTGCAATATTGAATAAATGAAGTGGGATAATTCCCGAAAATTGCACATGGTTGGAAAAGTGAAAGCTTTTGCTCATTACACTGATAAACACTAAGCCTCTCTTTCCCTTTTCCAAAATTTTCCTAATTCTAATTTTTTTTTCTTTCTCCCCCTTTCTCCTTTACCTAATTCTACTTTTTTTATTCGACCACTTGGTCCTTTTTTCTCCTCTCTTTTTTTTATGTTTTTTACTTGGGCGCCACCTCTCCCCTTTTTTTTCACCCTCTGACTCTCTCTTCTCTCTTTTTTTTCTACCTCTATTCCTTTTTACTCTATTGATTTGCTAGATCAAGATAACCATAGAACTTTCCCTCGTGATTAGCAAAAGAGCAAAAAAGTCGCTATATAGGCAATGAGTGTCGAAAAGATCAAAAGGTTTAAAGGATATGGAATTCAGCAAATGCTAGTGTTCTAGTGTAGAACAACTAGTACTAAATATGTATGTGGAGGCTAGCAATCAAGAGATAAAAATAGATGACCAAATTTTTCAAGAGAATCAAATTTTCTAAAGAAATCAACCTTAACCAAACTCATTTGAGATAACCAGCTTATAAACCGTGTTTTCAACTAGGCTCTAATAGGATTTATCCTCTCTCTTGACAAAGGGTGGAACACTTGATCATAAGAGTTTTTTGTAAGTAAATAAATCATCCTCCAAATATTTTCCTAAAGAAGCTTAGCAAAGCTATAAAACATTATCTCTCTAATCAAATCATGAGTTACACACTACTAATCAATCATTTAAGCACCACAATAAACATATTATGAATCTGAAGAAGATTAATCTTTAAAGTAATCATAAAAAAACAAACTTAAATCAAGTGAGAAATTTTATTTCTAACATAAACTAAGACTCACATGAAAACAAAATTTATTTTATAAACAAAGAAAAAAAACACATTTGATGATACACCTGCCCACACTTAAACAATGCAATATTCATTGTTACTCACTCAAAGCATAAGATATAACCATCAAATAGATAAATGAAAGCACAATGGCAGGTATATAATGAATGTAAAGAGGAGGATTAAGAAAATGTTATTGTCCGTGTGATGAAGTATAGCCAAATCCCACTTGTGGCTTCACCAAATATAGAAAGTGTTGATGTAGCTGACTTGACGCCTCTTCATGTTGTTCAGGTTGTTTCTCTTAAGGCATCTTCAAATATTGCACCACCTTCTTGAATGTCTAACTTATGGAATAGTTTGAAATAACTATGATCCTCTGAATTGGCTCATGAGTTTTCTATGTAAGCATTGCCCATCCTTTCTTCCTTGTCCTTGCCATCATCTCCCTCCTCGAGTCATCACCATTGTCGCTGACCTCCTCTTCTTTGTGGAATATCTCCTTGATCTCGAACAGAACATGCCTTCAATAATAGATCTATTGGATAGCTCTTGAAATTACCATTCCAACGAGTACTCATGCACCAAAATCCGATTCTGAATGAAGGAATTATGCCAACTTTATTCCAGAGACTTTGTGCTGTCAGAACTATTTCCAGCTCGAATCACGTCTAATGTTTTGGCCATAAATCCTTGTAGAGAATTCCAAATGAAGCTCCGCTTGATCTGTTGGAAAGCTAACTTGATGGGGCTTCCAAATATAAGAAAATATTCTGCTTTTATCTGATGGAGTTGATCAGAAACTTGACGACATCTTCAGGTTTCAGATTTGAGCTTCAGAGATGTTGACAATTCTCAATCCTTCAATCCTTGGCCACCATGGTGGCATATGTGCTGATTCTTGAAACACTTCCTCTCAATGTTCTCCTTCATCTTCATCACAAAAGGTTCCTCCATTCTTTTATAAATTCTTTCTATACCTGCAAAACAAATTGAGCGCACAAATCTACTCCCGGGGTGATAATCGGGAAGTAGATAGAATCTACCTTCATCTAACACATCCAATGATTCCTAACATGTGGCTTAATTACTCTAGTCAAGCAAGGATTAGTAAAACCTATATGAATGTATGAATGTGCAAAAGTATATGCACGCATGAGATAAGCATATAAACAAAGACAATGATTAAATCAAGTTCTAAACACCACGTTTACAACATGATTGCTAAGTCTCTCTATAGCCATCAAGATTTAACTAACCAAGATTAAAACACCATGTTTTGTCAAGATCATCAACTCATAACAGTACAAGAAAAACAAAGCGCATTGCAAAGCTTATAAACTAATCAACGAAATCATGGATAATTAGCAAGGTTAAATTGAACTTCATCATAATGATCAACAATCTAATCTAAGCCTCATGCTTACACAAAATTGTTACGGAAAAACGCTGATCAAGCATTTAACATAAACATAAAAACATGACTCATGAAGTTAATTAATCAACCAAGCCAATCATAATGCATACATGCAATTTTTAATCTAAATGCAACAGAGTGATAAATGCAAAATGCAATCTAAATGAAACATGAGATATGATATGAATGCAATCTAATCCAAATTTTTCTAGGTAAATAGCCACAAATTAATCATCAAAGGAAGATGTTTAAGCCTTTCTAACTATCACACAAAACTAAAATTAAAACTAACTATGAACGGGTTGCCTCCCGAAAAACGCTTAATTTAAAGTCTAGAGCTAGACTAAATACTATCACAAGAATATAAACGGGATTTACAAAACTTGTGATAAACATAAGCATCCATAACCACAATTATGATCAAATTACAAAAGCAAAGCAAGTTGTGGTTAACTAGAGCAAGGATCATATATTTAGCATTAAGCTTTTTTTCTAACTTAGGTTTATTAGGCATAAAATTATCAAAGTTAAAATTAACAGCATCATTTTCATTTTCAAGAAAATCTAGCCTATAAACATGATTATTATCAGAATAAGGCTTAGCATCAAGATTTGACTTACTCATATTGAAAGATTTAACAAAACAAATAGAATTTTGAGAAAGATTTGTGTACTTTGGGTTCAGGATTTTCAAAGAGCTCACCCTCCGGCGTCTCAATGTGAATTTGAACCTTGACATCTTGAAATGATTCCTTATTGCTTTGATGGTCTTCAATTTCACTACTGAGTTGTCCTTCTAAATCTTCAGTCTTGAGCATGGTTGATGTTGAATCAGTCTCTTCATCTTCAAGCTTTGTCACATACTGATTCTCTGGAGTGAAATCTTGAGCAACACATACAGTGTTGACAACTGGGGAAGTAACTGAGTATCTGGAGTCTTCCTTGAGTAAGCTACTACAAGTTGAGTGACTCCAATCTGATTGATAGCATGTCTCCCACTCATCATCACTCCAATCTACATCAAATCCCCTTGTTTTTCTCTCAAATGACATGCCATAGAATTCATCTTCAGTTGTGTCAGCTGCCACTAAGTGAGTATAGCTTTGCTCATTGACTTCAAAATTCTGCAGCATCTCCCCTGTACTTTTGTCTTCACTGATTTTCCTTAGTGGGATTTCTGGTGGAAATAATGCCTCTTCCTCCACTAAGTTTTCTGGTGGGAGTAGTCCTGCACACTTGAGTGTTTCCCCAAACTCCACTAGCATCCAGCTCATAAATTCTGTCAAAGGCTTCGCACTGGCAAGACTACTATAATCTATACTCTTGTTGTCCTCTTGAGGTGCAAAACTCTCATACTCCTCCTCCTCAAATGCATAAGGCACTGGAGTCTTTTTGACAAGTGGCTGGTCTTCAAATATGACAGGTGTAGGCGCCATGAGCTTCTTCTCTGGCTTCTTCACAGCACTCTCTTTCCTATCTCTTTCAGTGTTGGAGTTTAAGCAGACATCTAACAGAATCTTGATGGCTTCACTCCACTTCCTGCTCATGAGTGATCCTCCTGCGCAAGTGTTTAGCCGCTCAAGGTCCTTGGACTTTAGATTATAGTAGAAGATTGATATGAACATGTCTGGTGTGATCCCGAGTGGCGGTCCTTGTGTCCTCATTTCCTCAAGTCTATCAAATGAGAGCCAATGGACCGGCTCCATTGCCTCTGGAGTGATGAGTGATTGTCAACAGTAGCAAGACCTAGAAGGACTTGGGCACAAGACCTCCGATGGACAGGAGGCCCTTCGATGGACTGGAGGTAGAGGAAAGTCCTCTGAAGGACTGGAGGCACACTCGGCGTCTGTCGGCTATGGGAGTTCGGAATACAGAGGAGCGGCATGGCGACGGCAGGAGTAAGTCCTCCGAAGGACTGCGAGGCTGCCCCGATGGACAGGGGATGCCGGGACGCCACCGCGGTGCTCCAACCCGAATGCATGGCGCGAAGGCGTGCGAGGGAAGCTTTGGCGGCTTCGGCTCAAAACTGCCACCCAAGCTACCCAAGCCTTTGTGAGTTGGGCCACGACTCGCCAAGATAGAGAAGATGGGCCAAATCTGGCCCAAGCGGAGACTTCCTAAAGTTTCCCAGGTTTCTGACTTCAAAACCGGGGGCGGATCGCGGATTGGACTACTGGCCACGTGGAGAGCATCCGAGGATTGCGTGGAACATACGAAGTTCAAGACTTCATCATGGTCGTCCGTCCCTGAAATATCCTGTAATCTTTCATTTGAGTCCTTAGGGTTTGTCTAGCTATAGGGACCTAAGTGCAAAACTGTCTAAATAGCAATCGGGTATAAATAGGTCTAAGGCAGGTCATTAGAAGCTCTCTTGGCTGCTTGGATTAGTCTTCACTTGGTGATTTTCATCCTTAAGCTTTGAGCTCCATTGTTAGGGAGGTTAGAGTAGGATTTAGCCTCCCTAATCTTGAGGGAAGGTGAGGGTGATTGCTTGGGACGAATTTCTGCTTGTATGCTGAATCTTTAGACCCATCTCGGGCACTTAATCGAAGCAAATTCGTGCAGCAACCTTGTGTTCTTCTCCTCCCCCTCTCTCTTTGGTTTTTGGGTTCAATCCTTGGTTTTTGGGTGTTTTTGTTGGGCAAGCTTGAATCCCTTTCTATGCTGATGTTCTGGACTTGCAAGGACGTGGAGATCATGACTTAGTTCATCTCAATCCTGCTAGATTGCCACGAGCATGCCTCTTTTGTGTTTTCCCCTTTCTTGCCCAAGGATGACCATTTCACAAGATCTGAAATTCTAGCTGATTCCGCGGTTACTTTGAGTTGATCTTTTGGGAATAGCTTTGAAATAGGGTCCTAGATGACCTGTGCAAAATTTCGTGAAGTTTGGACATGGTTTGATCAAGTTTGGATTTGAAAACGTCTTTTCTGCGACCCTACCGGACAATCCGGCAGAGGCCACCGGACAGTCCAGTTCCACCGGATAGTCCTGGCAGAGCCCACCGGACAGTCTGGCATGAGGCACTGTCCTGGCCAGTGCCACCAGACAGTCTGGCATCAGGCACCGGATAGTCCGGTCCCAGCGGACAATCCGGTATTGGCCACCGGACAGTCCGGTCCTACCAGGGAGCCTGCTGCGTTCTTCCCAGTTTGGTTTTTTCCGCTGTGATTTTGCTTCGGATTTTTGCATTCCTCCTTTAAGACCATTCTCTTTGCATTACTGTGAGTCAGTGAGACGCACCTCGATGCGGTGAGTGTCTTGTGGCGGTTATTGCAAAATTCGTTGTTCCGCTGTCATTCTTGTTCGGATCTTGAGCTTTCTTGCATTGGTTTGTATCCTCACAGTTGACGGCACCCTTGCGCTACTAGGCATGTATCTGTTCAGTGGACTGGTGCTTAGTTTCGGTTACCACCTGGGGCTTTGTGATTTTGTGATTTCAAGTGCTCCTATTCAGCCCCCCCTCTAGTCGCACGTCTCGGTCCTACAATTGGTATCAGATGCCGGTTAGGTTTCTTCATACCTTTACCGGTGAGAAACCAGTAGCGACTATGACTCACACTGGGAAGATTCCGGTCCTTGGTTCCGATGGCTACTCCTACTGGAAGGGTAGGATGAGAGCTTTCTTGCTTAGCCAGGGCCAGGACATATGGGATGCTACTCAGAGTGCGAACTTTGTGGTGTTTCCAGTTGCCCAGCGCACCACCCCAGCGATTGTGGCTCAGCATGAGACGAACGCCAAAGCTGTTAACTTTCTCTTCTTAGGACTTGGTCCAGTTGATTATGAGAAAGTGAGCCATCTTGAGACTGCCCGTTAGATCTGGTCCCTGCTTAGTGCACACCATGAGGGCACTGCTACTATCAAGGGGCGTCTCGTTGAGACTTACAGGCGCGAGTATGAAAATTTCGTTCAGAAGCCTAGTGAGTCCATCGATGACTTGTTTGGTCATTTTCAATCGATCATCAACAAGTTGCTCGTTAACTCCAGCCCTGAGAGGATCCCGTACACCTGACCATCAGCAGGCTGTCAAGTTGCTGTATGCGTTGCACAGGAAGGTATGGGAGATCAAGGTTGACTCGATCATCGAGTCTGAGGCCTATGACACAATTGGAGTGGAGACTCTTTACAGCAAGCTCAAGGCCACAGAGGTGGATTACAAGTTGAGAGATTCTCTCGCTTGTACTGGCTCCAAGAGCCTGGCCTTGGCTTCTCCCTTCAGTGAGGCCGTTTCTAACCCCCAGCTTCACAACTTTTCGTTTTCTGCTCTTATGTCTGTTACAGAGGAGCAATTGGCGTCACTTGGGGATGATGAGCTTTGCATGGTGTCTAGCCGCTTTCAGCGCGCCTATGACAACCAGATGAGCAAGAAGAGGGGCGAGAGGCCCAAGTTCTTCGAGTGCGGAGAGGTCGGCCACTTCATTGCCGAATGCCCAAACAAGCAGAACGACTACTACAAGAAGGGCAAGAGCCACTCTCGCGACTCCAACAAGTACCACTCCGGCAAGCGTGACCACATGAAGCACCGATCCGGCAAGATCAAGAACTTTCGAAAGGCTTTCAAGAGCTACCAGAAGGACAACCAGAAGCGGGACAAGGCCTTCTTTGCCGAGCTTGGTGGTCTGTGTGGCGGATCGTCTTCCTCCTCCTCGTCTTCATCACGCTCAAGAAGCTGCAGAAGCAGAAAGCCAAGTTCTTGAGATGTTGGAGGCAAATAGTCATGAGTTGAAAGCCTAGGATAGGTTATTGGAGAAGGCAGCCAAGAAGCTGCAGAAGCAGAAAGCCAAGTTGGCTGATGCTTTAGCTGAGATAGAGAGGCTGAAGAGTGTGTCAGCTTAGCCTAGTGAGTCTGAGTGTCCTACCTGTGAGACTTTGATGAGAGATCTCTGTGAGCAGAAGAGCAAGTATGCTCATCAGGTAGAGGAGATGGATAGGCTGAAGGTAGAGTTAGGCAAGCTCCAGTCTAAACTGGATGAGCCTATTTTGAGTGATGTGCCTGAGTGTGAGATGTGCCCCCACCTAGCTGTTGACATAGTTGAGCTAAAAGTGATGTGTGAGGGACAGCTCAAGGAGTTGGCGGAGCTTAGGGCTAGACCCACGCCTTTGGGTGCGTGCATGGTCTGTCCTACCTTGGAGAGTGAGCTTGTGCAGTTGAGAGCTGACCTTGAGATACTTTTAGCATCCCCTGACACTTGTGAGAACTGTCTCACTCTGAGGTTGATGTTGGTGAATAGGGATGCCACCATTAAGAAGTTAGAGAAGTCCGCTGTCCCTATTCCCTCTCTAGACTGCCCTACTTGTGCTGACCAGACTTTAGTTCTGAAGGATCTGAGAGAGGAGAAACAGACTTTAGTTGATGAGAACAACCAGTTGAGAGAGGTGCTTAGTTGGATGTATGCTAGAGAGCCCCAACTTAGGATGATCTTGGAGAGCACCAAGAGAGCTGAGGGTGATATGAGTGGACTTGGGTTAGGAGAGTGCAGTACTTCGGGTGAGAAGAAGAGTTCCCCAATTAAGCTTAAGACAGTCTCTCCTCAGCCTAGCCCTACTGTCGATGGGGTTTACCATGAGCCTCTTAAGGCTGCCCCAAAGAAGCAGTTCTGGACACCCAAGCCCTCACAGGCTAAGCTGGATAGAGTAGTGACTGAGATTCTCAAGCCTCAAGTGAGCAAGGTGACAGTCCAGCAGCTTGTTCTACCCAAGGCTACTCCACCTAAGCCCAAGGCTCGGCCTAAACCCACTCCCAAGAGGCCTGTCTACCACTGTGACTTTTGCCAGCGGAATGGCCACTTGGAGGAGTTTTGCTTCAGGAGGAAGCGAGTTGAGAGGCAGGAGAAAGCCTGGGGGAACCAGGATCAGTTCTACCATGGTGGTAGGCAGGATCCTCCCCATCACGGTGAGAGGAGAGACCGCTTTGCTAGTGAGAGAGGAGGCAGCTTTCAGGCCCGTGCTCCTGGTGGAGAGAGATGCTTCCCCGGTTGAGCTCCTAGTCGTTTTCAGCACGGCTATTCTGACCAAGGTTTTGGATGTAGAGGGTTTGAGAGCTCATGCTTTAGAGGTCGTGGATACCCAGGTAGACGTGATGCTTACTTTGACTGTGCTTACCCCATTTTTGAGCAGATGGCTCGGCACTGGTTCAGCAGTTACACTAACCCCAGTGCCAGACCATTTGCTCACTCTCGCTTTCCTTGATTTTGTAGGATCGAGGCCTGGAGGACATATGGATCATGGATTCCGGCTGCTCTTGGCACATGACAGGGCACCGCAGATGGTTCTCCAGCCTCAACCCCGTGAGCACTAAGGAGTACATCACATTCAGGGATAATGGTCAAGGTAAAGTGTTGGGTGTTGGTTCTGTTGCTCTTTCTGGAAGCTTTCCCTGAGAGAAGTTGCTTTGGTGAGGAATTTGGGGTTCAATTTGATTTTTGTCTCGCAACTTCTCAAGGAAGGGTTTGAGGTTCGTTTTAAAGAGGGTTCCTCTTGTGTGCTTGATGCTAAGGAAAACCTTGTTTGTCGGATTTTGCCCTATGGGCAGGTTTTAAAGGTTGACCTTGCATCTGTTTCTGGCCCTCCTCGGTGTTTGGTTGCTAGTCCTTCTGCTAATATTTGGAGGTGGCATAGGAGGCTTGGCCATTTGAGTTTTGATCTGCTAGTCAGGTTGAGCTCAATGGATCAGATCCGAGGATTGCCCAATTTGAAAGCAGAAAAGGACTTAGTATGCCACCCCTGTCGTCATGGCAAGATGGTTGCCGCTTCTCATGCACCTGTCAATCAGGTGATGACCTCTTACTCGGGTGAGCTGCTACATATGGACACGGTTGGACCTGCTCGGGTACAGTCGGTCAGTGGGAAGTGGTATGTGCTTGTAGTTGTGGATGACTTTTCTTGCTATTCGTGGGTGTTCTTCATGGAATTCAAAGATGAAGCTTTTGGTTTTGTTTGAGATCTGGTCTTGAGGTTAAGAAATGAGAGTCATAAAGCCATGAGGGCTATCCGCAGCGACAATGGCGGAGAATTTCGTAACTCTCATTTTGAAACCTTTTGTCGTGACCTTGGTCTTGATCACCAATTCTCATCTCCTTATACCCCACCGTAGAACGGTGTTGTGGAACGAAAGAACCTGCACACTTGTAGAGATGGCGCGGACGATGCTTGATGAGCATAGGACTCCGCGGCGCTTTTGGGCTGAGGCTATGAATACGGCCTGTTACATTTCCAACCACATCTTCCTACGAGCCTTCTTAGGGAAGACTTCGTATGAGCTACTGGTTTGGTAGGCAGCCTAGCGTCAAGCACCTGCGTGCATTTGGCTGCAGATGCTTTGTGCTCAAAAAGGGGGGGCCTTTGGACAAATTTGAATCTCGCTGCTTGGATGGTATTTTTCTTGGATACGCCTCTAGCTCTAGGGCATATATAGTGTGGATCCTTGACACTAGACAAGTGGTTGAGACCTGTGAAGTTTCCTTTGATGAATCTATGCCTTGCACAACCCCTGCATTTGAGCTTTCAGGTGATGATGAAGAAGGCGCTCCCATCTTTGAAGATGAGGAAGGCAAATTAGATGTTGGTGATGCAGGAGCCACTGCACCGGCTGCAGCTCCTACCCCCTCTGCTACGAGCTCTGAAGATGAAGGAGGACCCTTGCCTACGGCTTCCTCCTCACTCCCCCGATCGCAAGCTCGAGCAGAGGTTGGCCCCGCTGAGGACGCAGGGGAGGTGACCTCCGAGATTGTTCCATCTCGGCAGGTCCAGCGGGATCACCCTCCAGACAGGATGATTGGAGATCTACACCAATGTGTCACACGCTCTTCGGTTAACTCTCTAGCCTTTTTCTGTCACTCCGCATTTATTGCTTCTTTCGAACCCCGGGATGTGTCACATGCATTATCTGATCCTAGTTGGGTGAACGCCATGCATGAGGAGTTGGAGAACTTTGAGAGAAACCATGTCTGGGATTTAGTTGAACCTCCACCAAACTGCCACCCAATAGGAACCAAGTGGGCTTTCAAGAACAAACAGGGTGAGGATGGGATGGTTGTGAGGAACAAAGCGAGATTGGTCGCCCAGGATTATGAGGAAACCTTTGCTCCTATAGCTCATTTAGAGGCTATTAGGATTTTGCTTGCCTTTGCTACCTCTAAAGGCTTCAAATTGCAGCAGATGGATGTCAAGTCAGCTTTTCTAAACGGTTACATAGAGGAAGAGGTATATGTGAAGCAACCTCCTGGCTTTGAGAGTGCCAAGTTTCCAGACCGGGTGTATAAGTTGAGAAAAGACCTCTATGGTCTGAAGCAAGCTCCAAGAGCTTGGTATGCTTGGTTGAAAGCCTTTTTGCTCAAGTCTGGTTTTGTGATGGGTTCAGTAGACAAGACCTTGTTTCTATTGAGTCGTGGCGGTGACACCCTTCTAGTTCAGATATATGTTGATGGCATTATCTTTGGTGGTTCATCTCACGCTTTGGTGTCTAAGTTTGCTGAACAGATGAGCAGTGAATTCAAGATGAGTCTCATGGGTGAGCTTCAGTTCTTTCTCGGGCTTCAGATCAAGCAAGGCCCTAGAAGGCACCTTCATCCATCAAGCCAAGTACACGAAGGACATTCTGAGGAAGTTTGACAAGGTAGATCTCAAGCCCATGGCGACTCCCATGTCAACACAGACGGCTCTTGATGCTGATGAAGAAGGGGAGGTGGTGGACCAAAGAGAGTACCGAGGGATGATCGGCTCACTTCTGTACCTGACGGCGACTAGGCTGAACATTCAGTTCGTGGTCTGCCTCTGTGCGCATTTTCAGGCCTCACCAAGGCTATCACATCGTCAAGCGGTGAAGCGCATCTTCAGGTACCTGAAATACGCTCCTGAGCTTGGACTTTGGTTCTCTTCAGCTTCGTTGCTCTCTCTTAGAGGGTATTCGGATGCTGACTTTGTGGGTTGTCGGCTGGAGCGCAAGTCTACTTCTGGCACCTGCCAGTTTCTCGGTTCTTCTCTTAGTCTCTTGGTCCTCACACAAGCACTCTAGCAGTAGCCACTTCCACCACAGAAGCTGAATACATTGCTGCTGCTAGTTGCTGCTCCCAGCTGCTTTGGATGAGGTCCACCTTGAGTGACTTTGCTCTCAGTTTTAGGAAGATCCGTCTCCTAGTAGACTCTACTTCTGCTATTTCTGTAGCTAAGAACCCCGTCCTGTACTCCTAGAACCAAACACATAGACGTGAGGTTTCACTTCTTGAGAGATCACTATGAGAAGGGAGATATAGACTTGATCCATGTAGAGACTGAGAACCAGTTGGCCGATATCTTCACCAAGCCCTTAGACCTGAGCATATTTGCTCGCTTGTGTGGGGAGCTTGGTGTTTGTTACCCCTTTTAGGATGGGGTAACTTTGGTATAGTTTAGGTCTTGCTTTGTTTTTTTTTCTTTCTTGGCTTCTCTTTGCTTTTCTTGCATTTTGTCTCATACCATGCATTGCATTGTAACATATGCATTTTCACTTTCACTAGCACTAGAGCTCTTCTGGTATGACAAGTTAGTACTTGCTTGTACTAGATTGTACAGTTGCTTGCATGATCATGGTTGGCTAAGCTCCTTGAATCTGTCTAATATCTTTTGTGAGCTCAGTCACTTTTGTTTCTTCAAAATCAAAAACCATGATCACCACTTGACTGGGCTACCTAGCATGTGTAGGAATGTTGAATGCTATGCTGTCTTTTCATGCTTGGATATGCTAGTCGTATGCCTGTGTTACACTGATGCCTTAGCATTTATGGCACCTTGTTCAAATCTAAAATCTGAATGAATGTGGTTTACAAGTGGTGTCCTATGCGCTAAATTGAAAAGATCCAGGAGGGTTCACTTGTCACACTGATCTAGTTTGAGATAGCTTGCATTTGCACTTTGGCATGAACTTGGACTAGGTTGTGTATGACCAAAACCTTGTCTTAAGCTTCTGATGGTTTTCTGAACCTAGGCTTGGCATTGGTTGGTAAGAAGTGGCAACGACAAGTGAATAACCCCTGGCACATGATCTGATTTGCTTGAAGTTCAAAATTGCTAAATCTGAAATCTGCAAGTCTCTAAACTTCTTATGGCCTGTTGTAGATGCCTTGGGTGAGAGTAGCACACCTTGTATGTTTTGCTAGCATCTTGCTATTCATGCCTATCTTGCTAGATGCTATTCATGTTGGTGATGCTCTCTTTTTAACAACCTTGTAAAACATGCTCCTGTTGTATAAGATAGATTCATTTGAGCTTGTTTGCATGCTTCCATTGCCCTCACTTGCTCTGTATGCTAGAACTTGTATTTACTAGCTTTTCATCCCTACTGAGCTCTTCATGGTACACTTCATGCATTTCATGCCATGTTTTGAGGGGAAGTTGTCCATATCAGGGGGAGTTGAGTTCTATGAACCCTTGATGTGTCCATTGTCAACAAGGGGGAGAGATGTTGACTCCTGAGGAGAGAGAGATGTTGGACAAAGGGGGAGGACTTTGTAGAGATCTAGTTGAGGGGGAGTTTGAGTTTTTAGCATGCTCTTGCATCGGTGTGTTGAGCCTTTTGCCTCTTTCTAGAGGAGCCGATGTTTTTGCCTTAGCATGACTGTGTTGAGCCAGTTTACCTCTTTCTTGAGGGGTCATGCTTTAGTTTGATCGACTGCGTTGAGCGGTTTCCCTTGTCTTAGGGGGTCGATCTTTGACTTTGTTTTTGTTGTCTCAATTTTCCCTTTTCTGACAGTATTTGGCCTTTGGGCATCTTGAGCAACTTCTTCTTTTTCTTCTTTCTTTTCGGTTTCACGTTTTTCCTTTTGTCTTTGTTCTATTTCAGGTTACAAGTTGAAGGTGTTGACAATGCACTCATCAAGGGGTAGAAGAGAACCAATGGACCGGCTCCATTGCCTCTGGAGTGATGAGTGATTGTCAACAGTAGCAAGACCCAGAAGGACTTGGGCACAAGACCTCCGATTGGACTAGGAGGCCCTCCGATGGATTGGAGGTAGAGGAAAGTCCTCCGAAGGACTGGAGGCACACTCGACGTCTGTCGGCCATGGGAGTTCGGTATACGGAGGAGCGGCATGGCGACGGCAGGAGTAAGTCCTCAGAAGGACTGCGAGGCTGCCTCGATGGACAAGGGATGCTGGGCGCCACCGCGGTGCTCCAACCCGAATGCATGGCGCGAAGGCATGCGAGGGAAGCTTTGGCGGCTTCGGCTCAAAACCGCCACCCAAGCTACCCAAGCCTTGGTGAGTTGGGCCACGACTCGCCAAGATAGAGAAGATGGGCCAAATCCGGCCCAGGCGGAGACTTTCTAAAGTTTCCTGGTTTCTGACTTCAAAACTGGGGGTGGATCGCGGATTGGACTACTGGCCATGTGGAGAGCATCCGAGGATTGCATGGAACTTACGAAGATCGAAGACTTCATCGTGGTCGTCCGTCCCGAAATATCATGTAATCTTTCATTTGAGTCCTTAGGGTTTGTCTAGTTGTAGGGACCTAAGTGCAAAACTGTTTAAATAGCACTCGGGTATAAATAGGTCTAAGGCAGGTCATTAGAAGCTCTCTTGGCTGCTTGGATTAGTACTTCACTTGGTGATTTTTGTCCTTAAGCTTTGAGCTCCATTGTTAGGGAGGTTAGAGTAGGATTTAGCCTCCTAATCTTGAGGGAAGGTGAGCGTGGTTGCTTGTGACGAATTTCTGCTTGTATGCTGAATCTTTAGACCCATCTTGGGCACTTAATCAAAGCAAATTCGTGTAGCAACCTTGTGTTCTTCTCCTCTCCCCTCTCTCTTTGGTTTTTGTGTTCAATCCTTGGTTTTTGGGTGTTTTTGTTGGGCAAGCTTGAATCCCTTTCTTTGCTGATGTTCTGGACTTGCAAGGACGTGGAGATCATGACTTAGTTCATCTCAATCCTGTTGGATTGCCACGAGCAAGCCTCTTTTGTGTTTTCCCCTTTCTTGCCCAAGGATGACCATTTCACAAGATCTGAAATTCCAGCTGATTCCGCAGTTACTTTGAGTTGATCCTTTGGGAATAGCTTTGAAATAGGGTCCAGATAACCTGTACAAAATTTCGTGAAGTTTGGATATGGTTTGATCAAGTTTGGATTTGAAAACGTCTTTTTCTGCTGACCCTACCGGACAATCCGGTAAGAGGTCCACCGGACAGTCCAGGTTCCACCGGATAGTCCGGCAGCGCCCACCGGATAGTCCGGCATGAGGCACTGTCCTAGCCGTGCCACCGGACAGTCCGGCATCAGGCACTGGATAGTTCCGGTCCCACCGGACAATCCGGTGTTGGCCACCGGACAGTGCGGTCCTGCCAGGGAGCTGCTGCGTTCTTCCCAGTTTGGCTTTTTCTACTGTGATTTTGCTTCGGATTTTTGCATTCCTCCTTTAAGACCATTCTCTTTGCTTACTGTGAGTCAGTGAGATGCACCTCGGTGCGGTGAGTGTCTTATGGCGGTTATTGCAAAATTCGTTGTTTCGCTGTCATTCTTGTTCGGATCTTGAGCTTTCTTGCATTGGTGTGTATCCTCACAGTGGACGGCACCCTTGCGCTGCTAGGCACGTATCTGTTCAGTGGACGGTGCTTAAGTTTTGGTTACCACTTGGGGGTTTGTGATTTTAATGATTTCAGGTGCTACTATTCACCCCCCCTCTAGTCGCACGTCTGGGTCCTACATCCCAAGCTTCATCAATGTCTTCATCCTTTCTCTGTCCCAAGTTCCAAATTTCCTTTATCAACTTATGCACTCTAAGTGGAGAAAAGAACCTTGTGAGAAACTTCCGCTCGAGAGTCTCCCAATCTCCTTCGGCTTCTACTGAGGCAACTTGGTACCACTTGTTGGCTTTATCCTCAAGGGTAAATGGAAAGAGGTTCCACAATACCCACTCCACTGGGACTCCAGTCTTGATAGAAAGTGTGGCACACGTGCTTGAGCTTCTCCAGATGTTTGTATGGATTTTCATCATCTTTTCCACTAAACTGATTTTTAGCAGCAATCCGGATGATTCCTGGCTTCAGCTCGTAGGATCCTGATTCTGGCTTCTTGTTTGATCTTTGAAACTTCAAATCTGCAGCTTTTGGAATCAAGTACTCCGCAAGTAGCAGATCTTCGTGTACTGAAGTCATACCTGACACAAACACAAAAACAAAACACAAAACAAAAAATCTATGACAGCAAAGTTGCTGGGTTAGTTTGAATTAAGAACGAACACAATAATGAACGAAGAACAGAAAAACTAGATTAGAAAAAACAAGAATGTAATTAGATAACTTTAAAGTAATTAAAACTAAACTTAGAAAACACTAGACAATTAGAAACTAAGATTAGAGATCACTAAACACAAACTAAAAAATTAGAAACGCTAACTAATTAGAACACAATTAGAAAACTATTAGCAACCAATTAAAACAAGACTATCACACGATTAAAACTAAACTAGCACAAAATTAGAACTAGATAAACACACAATTAGCAAACATGAACTAACTATCAGAACTAGTAGTAAAAGGCTAATACAAGATTAATAACAACTTAAACGATAGTTTTCCCCAGGCAACGGCGTCAGCAAAAGCTTGTTGACGGCACTTAAGCACGCCAAACCTTATACTGCAAGCGACAGTAATCGATGTAGCATTTCCCTAAGGATGAGTATCTCAGGTTTTGTCAATCTGTGGAAAACTAGGTTTAAACTACTATTAATCAAGGATTAATCAATTACTAACTAGTTCTAATAGATCTATAAACTAAAGGATAAAAGAGAGTCTAATTACTGACTAATATATATCTAAACTAAACTAAAGGATGATAAACGATGTTCTAATCACAAACTAGATATAAAACTAACTATAGCATAAACTAGATCAAGAACAAGAGATTAACAAGATCAACTAAGCAAGATCAATCAAGAAGCTAATACGGCTAAGGATTAGCAAGAGATATGAGACAAACTTCTTATAAACTATGAACCACCCTAAGCATGGATCTAACGTGAAACATAGAATAAACATGATCATGAATGTCATAGACTTGCTCGAACATTTCCCCAGGCTCTACTATTACTAGTAACCAGGTAATCGACGAACTAGCAAACCTAAACCATCTCTAAGCATGAGCAGATTCAATCAACTAATTAAAGTAAAAAGATCTACTAAAAGACATGTGGTTTAAACAACCCCGCCTAGGTCACATGTAGAGATGAAGCATTGCAAAGATATGGATCATAGATCATGTATAAAAAAAGAACTAGTAGCAAAGAGACTATTTCATTGATCGAACTCAAGGTTTATCATAGTAAAATAAGAAGAACAGAGAGTTACTCGAGATACATCATGAACTTGAAGCACATAGTTGTCGAATTCGGCGAGACGAACAACATACTCGAAGACGAACTCGAGACTCCCCAGGAACAGGGGTGGTCGGTAGGTCGGCCGACCCCCTCCTTTCCTGCCTCCCCTTGCTGCCTCCTTTCGCCAAGATCTCCTTCTCGATGATTCTTGCGAAGATGGACCCTAAACCCTAACTTTGGAGCTCTGGTTTACAATGAATTCGATGGAATTGGATACCTCTCCTTCTAGGGGGGCCATATATTTATACTCCGAAGAATCTCCTATACATGGAATCTAATAGGTCGGTTCTAAGAGTCATAAGACACCTAAAACACCTATTTCTATGTATATACAAGTTTCTAGAAGAGTCCTAGTCGTCCATATACTCCTTTGCTTGGAGATGAAGTCATTGTCCTAGTCCTTTACGAAATCAGCTTTCCATATTCTGCAGCCATTAGTATTTCGATCATAGCTCCCTCATCCGAAGTCCAAATAAGGTAAACTCGGATTCTAAATCGTAGAGCTCGAAGAGATCTACAACTTTGGTATTCAAACTTTCTTCATTTGACGTCGTTAAGGTCTCCGAATTTGGGCAGCAAGGTGCTGCTATCCTCGAATCCGAGAATATCTCGAGATTTAATTGGAGTTAGGATTGGAGCCTTGATAAATCTTCCTTATCTTCATATTCTTGATACTCAAGCAATCCTTAGTCACCGGGACCTTCTCCATAATGGGCTTGGGCCATCTTTTGAGCTTCAATTGTCCTTCTTTTATTAATTATCTCTCCTCCTTGGACTAGTAGCATTAATCCATCAACGAGAAGCCTTCTCAATTATTGCAATTATTCACCAATTATTTGCCATTTTCCTGCAATATTTAATAATGTGCAAAAACAAAGAGCATTCTCGAAAACGGGGTTATTTGTTAGCAAAACAAAACTAAATCATAAGATTAACCTCTGAAAAAGCATAAAATTATATAAAAATAGAGCATAAATTTAGTTCATATCTTGCGTCAACATTCATGCACGGGAGTAGAGTGCTTCTGCGTTCTTCATCGAGAGGCCACCATACCTTGATTGCTTCGGTAGCGAGCACCTCCCCACCTCCTTGAACCTCCGCCTAGCCTCGCTCACCCATCTCCATGCCTGTAGGGAGCTCCTCGATTGCGGCCACGGCTGCCCATGGCCCCCCTTTCCACACCTCCCATCGCAGTAAGAACCACCAAACATGAATCCCCATCACCTCTTCTCACTTACCGTGCCATCAGATTGAAGTACGATGGCCAGATTAGGCCGCGACCAAGCTCCGTCGAGCTCCCATGCTTTGGCGCAACGGCGCGAGACGGGAAGCCGAGCAGCAGCCTCCCCCGTGCTTCCACCTCCCTCTCCTATGCTATGACAGGTGGGCCCACCCTTTATATGCCACATGCTAGCAAGTAGCAGCCTCCTATCCAGTAACGTGACGTTGCAAACACTTCCATCGTGTACCATTATTTTCTCTTATCCATTCATTTCCGAATTAATCTCTCGACCATACAAGTTCTGATTCTGCTAATTCTTTTTTCTAAATTCATCTAAAATCTATATCTACCGTCTGAATTAATGTCATACTTGCTAGTCTTAGATTGTGTCTACTTTTGTTATTCAATTCTTGTTATTATTACTGGTGCTATAACTTAACTCTAGACTTAGATGCTAGGCTCTGCCTAGACCCTCTCCTCTGATCAAAGACGGTCTATCGTTGTTCAAGCTTTGCTTGAACACGTTTACAGCATGCCATCCTCTTCACACATATTTGCTTGGTAACCTCACTCGGTGACAGCGTATAGTGCGCCTGTGTATCCTAGGCCCGTCATTCGGAAGGCCTGTAGGCGTTAGCTAGGTCTTCTTTTGGTTGCCAACTATGTACCCCTGGCTCCTTGAGGGCGCTAGAATTTCTCTCGACGCAAGACCCTGACTTGCTTAGTTGAGTGACATTAGTTTTCACGTATAATCTTTGTAGCAGAATAGAAATAGAGTTTGTTGAATTTATCTTTTCATTGTCCTTTCAGACAACTATACCTTTTTACAGATATCTCTAACAGACTTACCTTTCCACAATACACCTATCTTTATCACGCTTGCCCGTATAACTACTGGTGGGTATAATTTATTCAAGTCTACAGCTTATTCGATTTGAGACTATTCAATTACACTCTCTCGCGTGCCGCTTCCCTATGGATTTTTACGATACTCAGAATACTTTGGGTGAAAATGCTCCAGCGAATCTCCGGTGCTTTTGCCGAACAAAATCTGTTACGCTATCAGACCTCTAACACCGGGTAAGGGTGCCAGATCAGGCCTACCGCTGCTTCCCGGTCCGGATCGACCCTGCCGCCACATCAATCCTCCGTGTCACCGGCCATGGCGGCCGGAACCCGTCTCCCACCACTGGCTCAGGCCTTCCCTCCCCAGTTCCCGTCGCCGTCAGTCACCTCGTCCGCCGGCTACCGCGCAGCTCACTTTCACCATGGCTGTCCTCGACCCGCGTAGCCCGACAACTGGCACTGCCCCATGCCCCTCCCAGATCTGGCTCATGGTTGTGGGCTCGTCTTCAGGTACTGCCGCTGCCACTGCATACAAGAAGGTAATCAATTAAGGAAGCGGTGAGGAAGTGTAGTTCTGATTTCTTGGAGCTTCAGATTTTTTGGGCTATTATTGCTAATTTGATTAGGATGGGTTGGTATGTACCATAGATCCAAGGGCTGCCTTCTTTAAACAAGAAATTAAGTTAGATCTAAGGAATGAGATTGCAGCGGACTTGAGGTTACGGGTGTGCTAATTAGAAATTTACAAGTGCTGTCAACTTGTGCTATCCTTGATTCTTGTTTGATGCCTAAAGTTGGCACTTGGGACTATAGTGCTGATGGATCGCAGCAGTGGCACTACCTGAATTTGTTCTTTGTCTGAATGATCTGAAAATTTATGTAGATAAATCCAAAGTTAATCAAGCATCAAGTCTCTTTTACTACCTGGAAGTAATTGTCTACTGGCATGATTAGGAACTCAAGTTTTATTTCACATGATTAGGAACTCAAGTTTTATTTCTAAAATTTGACATGACTAGGAGATCTATCTTATGATGTCACAACAACATTACTGAAGTATCTGCGCAGTAGGCTTTCATCTGATAGGGAAGGTAGTTGAAAAGGCTATGTCAACATGCCATGCTTCGCTACTAAAACCATGTTTCAATTGGATGTAATATGTTTTTATTTTTTACTGTCAAATACAGATAGATGTCTTTACATCTCATATGCAGATGAATAGTTACAAGTTCTCAATTACATATACCTTTCTTATTCTGCATTTGCCAGAACCAATGCCAAGTGTGATACTAGCTTTAGATGCTTGATCTAGCTTTAAGAAAATACTTGTGTAAGAGTGACCTCGTTTTTAGTGCCTGAGATATAATATAGAGAGGCCTCTCTTTGATTAGTTCTTTCTTTGAATGGTTTGCAGTGATTAGCCCTTCTAAATCAATCTATTTTCATCATATTGCTGTTACCAATATTATTCTCAACAGCTTATATATGTGTGCAGGAAGATAAGGTTGTCGAGGAGTTAGTATCATTACCAACATCAAGGGCACTTATCCAGCTGTTGTAGTGCATGAAAGGGAATCGACTACATTGGTGAGGAGTGCTATCTGATTGTAATTTTTCATGACATTTGTGGATTAGCCTTTTTTCTTTTTGGGTGTGTTGATTAAATACCTGAGCATTGTTGCTTCGCAAAGGACAAAGTGCTTCTAGTTGTTAACTGCAGCTCATTTATGCTCATCTTGCATTGAGGTCGCAATATGTTGTCTCAATTTGATTGCTCTCTTCCTAGATCTTAATGATCGCAATATGTTGTCTTTGACTTTCAAATTAGATTTGTGAATTGAACTGAGACCGATCCATATGAGCGAAGAATTGTTTTCTTGCAACCTTACTTTGTAGCTGACAACCAAATGTTAGAAATATTGAAATGTGAATCTTGCATTGAAATATGTCATAATTCATATATTTGGTTGTATTCCCCGATCTGGTTGTTATTTGTGTGACCAGGCGCTGATAAATGCCAGGCTATTAAGTACTTCAATTCCATAGCTCTACTTTACGTTCTCACTCATTGTTTTGTATTCCATCCGGTGATGCTTGATGCTTTGATGAAGATCCAATCAATTAAAATTTGGACTTTAGTTTATATTATACCCAAACCATGTGTGCATTGATAATCATGTCATACATATTGTGTGCTAGCTCTTGGCTTTGTTTGTTCCTTTCTTTTAGATATGCTCTACCTTTCTTTTAGCTAATTTCTATGATGCTTTATCTGATCGGCAATTGTATTAGCAACAACTTGTTTATTTTTCCATTTGGTTGCTGTGTATGAATAGTCAGCTGAAGTCAGATCTGAAACTCTTTATCTACTTCGTTTGTTTAGGTCATTTTCGAACAATGTAATGCGTACTTGAAAGACTGATGTGCGTACTTGAAGTCAGATCTGTACCTGTGTATGCATGCTCTAAATTAAGTTATTTATTTTGCCAGGTCGCTTACTGCTGTTGCTCCACTTGAACGGTTGAAACTCTTGCTTCAGATGAATTTCCTGTGTTGATGATTTTTAGGGTCACGAGTTATAAATGATGGGGTTAATCGGTATTGTGAGGTTCAACAGTGAATGGTTAATTTAACACTGCTAGTATGTAACAAGCTGTTTTGTAACTGAAGGGCTTAAAAACTTACGCTTTGAGTTGTCTAAATGGGTTGTACTTGAAGTAGGGTGCCATCTATATTTCTGAACTATTAATTACAGATAATTGATTTGAATTTTTTATGGTTCAATAATGTTGTGATAGTTATCTATTTGCTTCTTCACATTATATTTTAGAAACAACCCTACTGTTGCCATTCCAACACATATCTAGTGTTGTTTTGCTACATGTCTTCACCACTTGTGTAAATGCAAATACATATAAACATACACGTGCACATCCTATCAATAATTTTAGTTTCTCATGGTTCCTTATAGTTTCTTAGGATTTGGGGCTATGAAGATTTAAGGAGGGATCTTTTTTACACAAAAAAAAAAAACATTATCATTCAACCTCTACCATTTTCTATGCTCTTGGCTACCTGCTACTACTATCATCATTCTGCTTATCCATGGTAACTTAACTATGTTGTGTTGTCCTGTGCAGAGAGAAATGTATATCATTAGGTTATACTATTGTTTGGACCTTACACTAGTGTATATGCTTAAACCTTGTGTATATATTATTCTCATTTATATGTGATGTTTCTAGAATTTTTTTCCTGAAATTTTTGTGATTTATTGAAATTTTCTGAGTATGTCATTAATTTTGTAAATGAAAAAATTTGTAAATTCGTGGGCCTACATGGCTGACGAAAATATATGACCTGTCACTCAATAAATCCGTCATCCAACATGGCCGACTGAAATTACCAGGCCACCTGTGGCATGTATTTTCGTCGGCCTACCAAAAACCGACGAAAATATGGTGCCGACGAAATTACTTCAATATTTTTGTCCTAACTAATTTCGTCGAAAAAATTTGTCAGCATCGCGACGAATATATGATAAATTCATGGGTTTTGGGCTATTTTCGTGGGTTTTCGGTCCACGAAAAAAATAGTATTTTCCTGTAGTGTGCCCTTGATGTTGGTAATGACACCAACTCCTTGAAAACATTATCTTCCTACACATATATATAAGCTGTTGAGAATAATATTGGTAACAGCACTATGAAGAAAATAGATTGAATTAGTGGGGCTGCGACTTTTTTTTTTGCAAACCATTCAGTGAAAGAACTAATCAAAGAGAGACCTCTCTACAATATATCACAAGCACTAAAAACAGGGTCACTCTTACACAAGTATTATTTTAAAGCTAGATCAAGCATCTAAATCCAGTTTCACACTTGGCATTGATTCTGGTGAATGCAGAATAATAAAGGTATATGTAATTGAGAACTTGTAACTATTCAACTGCATATGAAGTGTAAAGACATCTATCTGCATTTGACAGTAGAAAATAAAAGCATATTACAACCGCAATGCCGTGTGTTAAGAAAAGGTTGGCTAAAACACAATACTGATAACCTGACATAAATGAGCAGAAAAATTAATGCATCGGCAAACACTAAAATCTTACGCCAGTGGGCCAAAATCAAATTATACACTGCAGAAGCCATGCACTACAGAGTATAGACCATAATAGGGTCACAAATTTACCAACAGTAATTCTCATGCGCAACTAAGTTTTGGTAACAATACTTGCTACTACACAAGAATGATTAAATTAAATCAAGCAAGGCAATATGAATATATATGAACAGATAGGCAAGGGCTAATCCAAATTCCTAAAGCACCATTGAAGTGCCACATATTTAAAATAAAGGAAAGGAAAAGACCTAGGCTACTATTTGGTTCATCTCACAAAAGAAAGAAACAATTCATGTGTCCACTTTCAATCATTGTCACATCAACAAGTACATGGCCTAGCCAAATCATACTACAACAACCAACCGAGAATAAAATTGTCCTTATGTCACAAAGGCAAACATAGGCGGTACTTTTAATTGCTAGCTCAAAAGAGGAAATCACATCTACACCAATCAATATCATGAATAGATACCTACAAACAGAACTTGAGCTACCAAAACAATGGTTTAATCTCAAAATCAAATCACTTCTATAGATGCTAAACAACCGGAATCAAAAAAGAGAAAAGAACACAACATTCTGCTGTTCCCTGAAACAACAAACAAAGGAGCTAAAGTTTCTGTCGCTGCACATGAGAGGAGTCAAGGTTGATGGCTTGCTGTTGGAGCTTAAAGGTGGTGCAGCAGGGAGGAGAAGGACTGGCACTGGGAAGGCTGGGCCAGGCCAGCAGCTCTGCTGCAGCAGCCTAGGGAGGAGGCGCAGGGAGGAAGGGGGGACCGGCAGCCGTTGCGGTTGATCCGCAGGAAGGCTAACCTGACCCCGAGGTCCCTGGATCTAGTCAGCCAGGGGCATGAAGTGGTGCAAGCTAGGCCGAGGGAGCACAAGTGAGGCGGGCATGGGTGCTGAGTGGGGGCATAGAGCACGGGGTTGGCATTGTGGGCCCGACCGAGGAGGAGGTGTGGCGGTGCCGGCCGAGGCCGGGGAGGTGGCTACTGGCACGGGGTCAGGGTAGCATTGGCTGGCGCCTACCGGAGTCGGGGAGGCTGCGGACGTGGCACAAGGCCGGGGAGGCGGCCGGCGGCGACGTCGACTGGGGCCGGAGAGGCCGCTAGCAGCGTGGGGCCGGGGAGGCCGGCGGCTTTTGGCCTCGGTCAGGGAGGCGGCCGGCGGTGATGCGGAACCGAGGTGGAGACGACAGGGGAGGCCGGCAGTGGCACCTAGCCGTGGAGGCGGCTAGCGGCAACGCGCTCAGGGACTGGGAAGGCCACCGCCGGCAGGTATGCATGCGTGTGTGCGTGTGGATAGGGTTCACGGGCATGGGCACATGTGCGTGTGGGGAGAGGGTTCGCTAGGTAGGTTAGATCTGGGGTAGCACAATTTCGTCGGCCATGCCGAGGCCGACGAAATCAACGTCTGTATTCGTGAGCCAGAGCAAAATACCCATGTATTTAACTTAATTCGTGGGTCAAGTGCAGCTGATGAAAACACAATTTTTTTTGTCAAATTCCCGGCACATAGATAATTTCTTCAGCCTAGGGTACGTTTTGTGCGCCCTGCTGTCTGGCCGACGAATTTATACATATTTTCATTGGTTAGAAAATGCCGACGGATATAAACCACAAAATTAGTTTGGGCCATGAAACAAATACAATTTTTCTTGAAGTGAAACAAGCATATTCACATAAGAAACATTACAACAATCATGGGAAAAGCTTTTATAAAACACACGTGCTCACAAGAGAGGGCTCGTCGTGACGGTCACGTGAGCAAAAGAAACACTAAAAATGATGCTAAGGTTGAGAAGTTGTAACTAACGCGAGGTTTGCATTGTTGATAGCGAGAAACAAGTATAAGCTGCATTTATTTTAAAAATACCAAAATAATATAAAAGGATATTTCTAAAAAATAACCATATTAGAATTAATCCATATTATATTTGAACTGAAAATCGTAGTTGAAACTAATAATATTTTATTTATAAAGATTCCATGAGTGTACCATTGAAACAATTAATTTTTGGAGGACGCTATCACGCGACAGGGTTGCGTTGTCATTAGCGTGTTACCTGTCCCGACTGTGCCTCCTTCTTTCTCCGGCAGCGCCGCCGCCTCTGCTCACCGCTCTCCCACCTGTGGCGCTTCCCTTCACCAGCCACGACGCCTCCTTTCCCTAGCCCATGCGATTCCACGACTCCGTTCCCCTCCCCACCTGGCCACACGACCCCGCGCCTCCTGTCCTCGGGCAGCCGCAGCGCGAGCCGTGTCGGCCGCTTCCCTGTCGCCACCTACACAAGGCCGTCACTAGCCATTGCCCCCAACGTCCTTGGTGTGTGAGGCCGTCACCAGCCACTGCTCCGTCATCCCTGGCGTGAGGGCCACGCCTCTCCTTCGTCCCAGTGGACAAATCTAGTGCCAACGCTCCCGCTGTGTAGCAAGTTATATACAGAATGATGTACAAGTTGTGTACCAAAAGACGTAGTAAATTATGCATGTTTAGTAAAGTTCATATAATTATATAGCAAGTTTATGGAATCTTGTAGCGAGTTTCTGATGTGGCATATTTACGTGATTATGTACCCTAAGTTATGTAATTTCTAGCAAATTTATATAAATATGTAGCAAGTTCATCGTATCGTAGCAAAAAAAAGGTTTTCTATTGTGGACCGTAGTAAGTTCACGTGATTATGTTGCGAGCTATGTAATGTCTAGCAAGTTCACGTGAATATGTAGCAAGTTCATAGAGCTATGACGATTTTCATTAATCAAATTAATATAACTTTATGAAAGCCGAAATGTTAACTTAAATATATTTTAATTAGAAAGCAATTGCATAATCATTAGTCAAGTTAACAATCATTTTGGCAAAACCGTGGTTTAAACCTAAAGGTCTTTTAATTGGAAAGCATTAGAGTAAGATTTATCCAAATTAACAACGGCTTAAGAAAAACCGAGATTAAACCCTAAATTGTTTTTACTCACAAAAAATACCGGAACTAGAATTAATCTAGTTAATATTTATATTTAAAACCATGAACACATAATGTGATGAACATGAATATTGAAGCGAGGTTTCATCGCTAGGAATCTAACGAAACTTGAACGGGTAAAAGCGGAGATAAAACGTAAAAGATATAGGAGATTATAGTTTTAGGGTTGGATCGCCATTAATAGTAGCTAACAAGGATTAGCAAAGGAGATTTACATGACGCAAACAAAGGAAGCAAGGTTAGATAGGTAGAAGTTCATCGGACTGGGTTGTAGGAGTCTAAATAAAACAGCGGTTATGAAAAAGATTGTTCATACCAGTTACCAAATCTCCCAGGGTTCTTCCTGCAGATTGGCCTTCTATTCTTCCTCACATATGCACCTCCCTGGGACTCGTCCGCGGCCAGCTTATGCTGCATCTGGCGAGGGGAAAGAGGCGATCGGCTGGAGGACCAGGGAGCAGGAGCCGCCCGCTGGCGCCAGGGCCTCGCCGTCGGCAGTGCAGGGCGGCGTGGTCCGACGTCTGGGGTTGCCACGTGCAGGGTGCAGCACCAGCACGCGCAGGAGTAGCACGTGCGGCGGCCGGCGCTAACGTTGCAAGTGGCAGCAAGCAGCCAGGCGCTATGCTCCTAGGGCAGCGTCGGGGCTGAGCGGGCGTTCTGCGATGACCGTCGCAGCAGCTGCGTTGGCCGGGCCGCAGCTGCTGATGCTCGAGGAACAGGGCGGCAGAACAAGGGTGACGAGAGCCTCAGCTTTTATAGGGGCGACCGCTTGGAGTGCGGGCCAAGGCAAGGCGTGGCAGAGGCCGTCTTGCGTAGCATGGACACAACGGCCGTCTTGCGTAGCATGGACACAACGCCCAGCTGAGAGGAAAACAGGCACGGCCCCACGCTTGCCACAGGGACGATGCGTACGGCTCGTGGACTTCTAGCATCTTGGGTTTGCTTGGACAGAAAGTGTTCCAAAAAATCATGTGAACTGTGGGCTGGTTGCCTGGTGTTGATGATAGGGTGGACATTCATTCTTTCTCCCTTGATTAACTTCAAATAAGACACGCAAAGAGTAAGAGGAGAGCGATGAAATTATGATCAGGATTCAGGAACTAGGTAGCGATCATATCCTTCAAATAATTTGAATTCATTTATTTTGCGAACAAAACACCATGCAAAGCGGCATGAATGCTCAAACATGTTACTCATAGGTTTTATTTTACTTGATTTGTTAGAAAATAAATAAATAATTATGGTGTTATGCATAAACACATAAATCCTACAGAATCAAATTATCTTAGCGAGGAAATTTTCACATACAAAAAATCAGGGTGTTCCAAGATCCTTTGGTAAAACCCTTCCACAATTACGTTGACAGGATTGAATCAAAGCAAATCCCCGAAGATCTCCTCCATGGTGACTCGGTCGACTCTAGGGGCTACGTCGGCCGACCCATGGTGTTTTGGGGGCTTCTGGGCCTCATCTATTTGTGGGCTCTTCCATTCTAAATATGAATCATAAATGGTGTCGCAAATGTGGCATTGAAATCTGAAATTTTTGAATATAACACAAAACCAAAACAATATTGCAAAATCTCCATTTATGGGAGGTATTTGTTAGTAAACCGACATTGATGCTCATATTCAATGAATACTATGTAAAATGATGCAATTATTTCATCATTATAGAGTGCCAAAAATACCCCCACTGTAAGACCTTGCTCGTCCTCGAGTAAGTAAAGAATCAGCATGGAAGCCACCAAAGAAACAAGTGTGGACTCCGAAGCCCAACTTTCTTAAGAACCCACCTGACACTCTACTTGTGAGGAATTCAGTTGGCTCACCTCCTGAGAGCTCTAAGAAAGGGGCTAAGAGGATGATGGAGAGGCTCCAGTACACACTACTTCCACTACATGGGAACTACCTCCACAAGATCCACTAGCACATGTAGCAGGGCTCACTGAGGACGTAGGGGAGGTAACCTCCGAGCCACAATCATCTCGGATAGTCCAGCAGGATCACCCTTCGAGGAACATCATCGGTGGACTACATGAGAGAGTTACAATATCTAGGTCCACTTCTCTAGCTATATTTGCACATTCTGCATTTGTTGCATTTTTTGAGCCCCATGATGTCGGGCATGCTCTGTCTGATCAAAACTAGGTCAATGCCATGCATGAGAAACTTGAAAATTTTGAGAGGAACCAAGTTTGGGTTTTAGTCGAGCCTCACCCACAATGCAATCCCATAGGCACCAATTGGGTGTTCAAAAACAAGCAGTCGGATGACTGGTGTAGTGGTGAGAAACAAGGTTTGGCTTGTAGATTAGGGTTTTTGACAGAAAGAGCAGATAGACTACGAAGAGACCTTTGCCCTTGTAGCCAGATTAAAATCCATTGGCATTCTTTTAGCTTTGGCAGCTTTGAAAGGGTTCAAGCTATTCCAATTGGATATGAAGAGTGTATTCCTGAATGGGTATACAGAGGAAGAGGTCTATGTGGGACAAGGCCCTAGGCTTTGAGCATCCCAAGTATCCTAACCGAGTGTTCAAGATGCAGAAGGGTTTATATGGCCTAAAGCAAGCCCCCTGGGCTTGGTATGAGAGACTTAGGAAATTCCTAGTTTTCTAGGGTTTCGATGATGGGGAGTGTAGACAAGACTCTATTTTTGCAAAAGCATTGGGAATGACCTTTTGATTATTCAGATATACGTGGATGATACCATTTTTGGTGGCTCTTCTCATGCACTTGTGAGGAAGTCTTTAGAGCAAATGAGTACTTCAGTTCTTCCTTGGGCTCCACATCAGGCAGATGCCCCAAGGTACTTCGTCCACCAAAGGAAGTACACGAGGGAGCTGCTTCGGAAGTTTGACATGGCGGATGCTTCAGCACAGATGACTCTGATGAGCACGTCTACCATGATGGACAAGGACAAAGATGGCGAGGAGGTTGATTAGAAGGTGTATTCAAGGGATGATGGGGTCGCTGATGTACCTGACGGCCATGAGGCCAGACATACAGTTCGTTGTTCGTCTGTGCGCTCGCTTTTAGCTGTCTCTAAGGGCGTCACACCGCACCGCTGTGAAGCGGATTCTAAGTTATGTCAAGTTCACCCCGGAGTATGGCTTGTGGTACTCAGCGGATTCGTCGCTTTCCCTCCTTGGCTATTCTAACACAGACTTTGCTATGCGCCAGTTGGATTGCAAGTTGACTTCTGGTACCTGCTAGTTCTTGGGTACTTCTTTAGTCTCCTAGTCCTCTTGCAAGCACTCTAGTGTAGACCAATCCACTTGTGAGGACAGAATATGTAGCTACTGCTAGTTGCTGCTCCCAGATCCTATGGATGCTTGCTACCCTGAAAGACAGCCTTACCTATGGGAGGATACCACTCTTATGTGACAGCTCTAGTGCCATTAGAGTTCGTAAGAATCCAGTGCTCCATTCTACAACCAAACACATATATGTGAGATATCACTTTCTGAGAGATAGCTATGAGAAGGGCCTCATTGATGTAGTGCATGTAGCGAGTGAGAACCAAGTGGCTGACATCCTAACAAAACCCATAGACCTCGACAATTTCAATCGCTTGGGAGGAGACTTAGGAGTCTGCTTTCCCTTTTAGTCAGGGGGAGCTTTAGTTAGCTTTTAGGTTTTTGTTTGCCATTGTTTTGGCTTTCTTTTGCTTCTTTATGCATTTTGTATCGTATGCATGCATTGCATCATATACACTATGGCGCCACTGCTCATGAGCGTCAGGCGGCGCGTCATGCACCGGTGGGTTGCACAGCAGAGCCCGCCATCGTCGAGAGCTCCGACCTCCTGCGCAGAGAAGTCCGGCTGACGCCGAATGCGGTAACTGGGACTATGTCTTCCTGTGGCTCCCGGGCCAGTGGACAGAGTGGGACTTATTCCCTGTCCCCGCTGTGGTGCTAGGGGCTATCGAGCCACTATCAGCTGCGGCAGAGTACCCTGTGCAGGGGGGTCCCCAGTGCTCCTATGTAGCGGAGGATGCCCCGCAGCAGGAACTGGGGCTCGCCTCCACACCCTACGTCCTCTGTGGGAATGTTTGCTCAACGATGGGAGGTGGATTACAAGCCGAGCTCCCTAGAACTAAGGAGCTTAGCAGAGTATAGAATGTAAGGCTTCTACTTGGGTTTTTTCCCGATCCCTCACTTCGGAGCACTACTCCTCCATTTTATAGACCAAGGGAGGGTGCTAGTACAGAGTTGGTTGCATAGTATTGCTACAGGTGGCGGTTTCAATAAACTATATACTACTGGTATGGTCTTAGTATGGACAGATATGGCCTGCCATGTTTGCTAGCTCCCTGCACATCATTCTTGACTCGTTGAGGGGTGCCAACAACTGCCCATGACGTGCGCGCTCCATGCACGGTTACGTCTCTGCGCCTGTGTATGGGACACGTGGCAGGCTCATAGCCGATCTGTGGATGTGCATCTGTAGAGTGCATTGTGCGTCCATGGAACGAAAGGGGTGGCCTCACCCTGTCTTGTCCTCCCTGCCGGACGGTGATGGCACCCCCATGTCTCACGCGGCGTGCGAAGGGTTCCTTTTTGACCCACTCACCTTCCGCATTTAATGCAGTAGGTGGTGAACTCCTTCACTCAGATGGGAACTCCTCTGGGGCTTGCAGTGCCTAGCCCCGACGGGACCTGAGGCTTAGCGCCTGGGCCTACGAGGCCCTTGCTAACCCCAAGGTTGTTCCCTTATAGCACTGGGTTCAAGACCTCTTGAGCAGGGGTCTTGTGGGCCCTCCTTGCGAGGGCGGGTTGATATATATTATTGTTGGTATTTCTCTATGATAAGGAGGTGCTTAGTGGACACCTTAGGGGTATGGGTCCCGCGTGGTGCCAACAGGGCTAAACTAGAAAAGACCCAACATTCTCGAGGACGGACTGACCACGATGGAGTCTTGATCTTCTTCGGTTGCACGTAATCTTCTGGATGACGTCCACATGGCCGGTAGTCCAAATCCACCGATCATCCCCCGGT
The DNA here is from genome assembly GCA_030272315.1 of Paspalum vaginatum. NCBI lineage: Eukaryota > Viridiplantae > Streptophyta > Magnoliopsida > Poales > Poaceae > Paspalum > Paspalum vaginatum. The sequence continues at coordinate 27,839,606 of CM059018.1, read as the reverse complement.
TTTGAAGTCAGAAACCGAGAAACTTTAGGGTTTCCTTCCTGGGCATAGAATAGCCCACTCCACTCTACTTCAGCGAGAATTTAGCCCATTCAATGAGTCTTGTTAACTTGGTGGTAGGGTGGTGGATTTGAGTGAATCCGCCATCGCCCTTGCATGTCTTCATGCCATGCACTCAGATTGGAGCATCGTGGTGGCAGCATCCCCTATCCATCGAGGTCGCCTGGCAGTCCCTCAGAGGTCTTACACTTGCCGTCGCTATGCTGCTCCTCCGTGTACCAAACTCCCATGGTCGACCGACGCCGAGCATGCCTCCTGTCCTTCAGGAGGACTTTCTTCTCCATCTACCTTCAGTCCATTGGAGGGCTTGTGCCTAAGTCCTTCTGGGTCTTGACTTCTATTGACAATCACTCATCACTCCAGAGGTAGTGGAGCCGGTCCATTGGCTCTCAATCTCGCCACTTGATGAGTACATTGTCAACACCTTCAACCTGTAACCTAAAATAGAACAAAGACAAGAAGAAAAATGAAAAACTGAAAAGAAAGAGGAAAAAGAAGAAGTTGCTCAAGATGCCCAAAAGCCAAACACAAGCAGAGAAGGGCAAATTGAGACAACAAAAACAAAGCCAATGATCGACCCCCTAAAACAAGGGAAACCGCTCAATGCAGTCGATCGACCTAAAGCATGACCCCTCAAGAAAGAGGCAAACTGGCTCAACACAAACATGCTTTGGCAAAACATCGGCTCCTCTAGAAAGAGGCAAAAAGCTCAACGCACCGATGCAACAGCATGCAAAGCTCAAACTCCCCTTGAAATGCATCTTCACAAATGCAACATGAATGCACAGCTCCCCCTCAACTAGTTCTCTCCAGAATTCTCTCCCTTGGTCCATGAACTACGCCTGGGAGCAACAATCTCTCCCCCCTTGTTGACAATGGACAAATCAAGGGTTCATAGAACTCAATTCCCCCAAAAATAGACAACTCCCCCTCAAAATATGCCATGAAATGCAGGAAGTGTACTATAAAGAGCTTGGCAGGGATGAAACGCTAGTAATCACAAGTTCTAGCATACAGAGCAAGTGAGGGCATGGAAGCATGCAACAAGCTCAATTGTCTATCTTATACAAATCAGGAGTGGGATTTTCAGAGTTGTTTGAAAGAAAGCATTACCAACATGAATAGTATCTAGCAAGGTAGGCATGAATAGCAAGATGCTAGCAAAACATACAAGGTATGCTACTCTCAACCAAAGCATATACAATGGGCCATAAGCAATTTAGAGACTTGCAAATTTCAGATTTAGCAACTTGGAGCTTCATGCAAGTTAGATCGTGTGGCAGGGGGTTATTCACTTGTCTTAGCCACTTCTTACCAACCAATGCCAAGCCTCAGTTCAGAGAACCATCAAAAGCTTAAGACAAGGATTTGGTCATACGCAGCCTAGTCTAAGTTCGTGCCAAAGTACAAGGGCAAGCTCTCTCAAACTTGATCAGTGTGACAAGCGAACCCACCTAGATCTTTTCAATTCACCTCATAAGACACAACTTCTATACAGTTTTAGTTCAGAAATCAGATTCAGGCAAGGTGTTACAAGTGCTTAGGCAACAACTTAACAAAGGCATACGACTAGCATATCCAAGCATGAAAAGATAGCATAGCATTCAACATTCCTACACATGCTGGGTAGCCAAGTCAAGTGGCGATCATGGTTTTTGGTTTTCAAGGAAATTCAACACAAGCAAATACTAACAGGTTATACCAATGAGCTCTAGTGCTAGTGAAGTGAAAATACATATGATACAATGCAATGCATGATATGATACAGAATGTAAGAAAAACAAAAGAAAGCAAAGAGAAAGCAAATCAAAAACCTAAACTACAGCAAAGCTTACTCCAAACTAAAAGGGGTAACACACACCAAGCTCCCCACACAAGCGAGTAAACGCACTAAGCTCTAAGGGCTTGGTGAATATATCAGCCAATTGGTTCTCGATTTCCACATGGATCAAGTCTATATCTCCCTTCTCATAGTGATCTCTTAGGAAATGAAACCTCACGTCTATGTGTTTGGATTTGGAATGCAAGACTGGGGTTCTTAGCTACTAGAAATAGAAAAAATGGAGTTTAGTAAGAGAGGGATCTTCCCAAAACTCAGGACAAAGTCACTCAGGGTACCTTTCATCCAAAGTTGCTTGGAGCAGCAGTGTATTCGGCTTCTGTGGTGGAAGTGGCTACACTAGATTGCTTGCGTGAGGACCAAGAGACAAGAGAAGAACTAAGGAACTGGTAGGTGCCAGAAGTAGACTTGCGCTCCAGCTGACAACCCGCAAAGTCAGCATCCGAAAACCCTCTAAGAGAGAGCGTCAAAGCTGAAGAGAACCAAAGACCAAGCTCAGGAGTGTATTTCAGGTATCTAAAGATGTGCTTCACTACTTGATGGTGTGATATCCTCGGCAAGGCCTTGAAATCATACACAAAGGCAAACAACAAACTGAATATCTGGTCTGGATCACCATCTGGTACAGAAGTGAGCCGATCATCCCTCGATGCTCCCTCTGGTCCTTCGCCTCCCCTTCTTCATCTGCATCAAGAATCATTTGTGTTGACATGGGAGTCGACATAGGCTTAGAGTCTCCCATATCAAACTTCTTTAGAATGTCCTTCGTGTACTTGGCTTGATAGATGAAGGTTCCTTCAGGGCCTTACTTGATTTGCAGTCCAAGGAAAAACTGCAACTCTCCCATCATGCTCATCTCAAACTCCTTTGACATCTTCTCAGAAAACTTGGTAACAAGAGAGTGAGACGAGCCATCAAAGATGATATCATCCACGTATATCTAGACAATAAGAAGATCACTACAATGCTTGAGGAGAAACAAGGTCTTATCAACACTCCCCATTTTGAAACCTTGGTTTAGCAAAAATGTTTTCATTCGATCATACCAGGCTCTAGGGGCTTGTTTCAAACCATACAATGGCTTTTTGCAGTTTGTAAACAAGGTTAGGGTGTTTAGCATTTTCAAATCTATTGGGTTGCTTTACATAAACTTCTTCTTGAATAAAGCCATTCAGAAAAGCAGACTTCATATCCATTTGAAAAAGCGTAAAGCCCATGGAAGCTGCAAAGGCTAAGAGAATACGTATAGCTTCCAGGCATGAACTGGAGCAAATGTTTCCTCATAGTCTATCCCCTCTTTTTGGCAAAAACCCTGAGCCACAAGTCAAGCCTTGTTCCGCACAACATTGCCATCCTCCCATTGCTTATTTTTGAAAACCCATTTTGTACCAATAGGATTGCATTGCGGCAGTGGCTCTACTAAAACTCAAACCTCATTCCTCTCAAAGTTTTCTAACTCCTCATGCATGGCTTAACCCAGTTACTGTCAGAAAGAGCTTGTCCAACATCCTTGTGCTCAAAAGAAGCAGCAAACACAACATGTGGAAAGAAAGCGATAGAACCTATTTGGAGGGTGATCCTATGTGGAGAGTGATCCTGTGTGGAGGGTGATCCCGCTAGACCTACCGAGATAGAACAATCTCGAAGGTCACCTTTCCTGCATCCTCAATGAGGCCAGCCTCTGCTCAAGCTTATAGTCTAGGGAGCAAGAAGGATGCCATAGGCAAGGTTCCTCCTTCATCTTCAGAGCTCGTAGCAGATGAGGCAAGAGCTATAGCCGGTATAGTGGCTCATGCATCACTAGCATCTACTTCACCATCCCCATCTTCAAAGATGGGGACGCCTTCCTCATCATCACCTAAAAGCTCAAATGTAGGGGTTGTGCAAGGCATAGATTCATCAAAGGAAACTTCACAGGTCTCTACCACTTGTTTGGTATTAAGGATCCACACTCTATATGCTCTAGAGCTAGAGACGTATCCAAGGAAAATACCATCCAAGAAACGAGATTCACATTTGTCCAAATGCCCCCTTTCTTGAGCACAAAGCATCTCCAGCCAAACGCTCAGCAGATGCCTGACGCTGGGCTACCTATACCAAATCGTAGCTTGTATGAAGTCTTCCCTAAGAAAGGCAAGCTCATAGGAAAATGTGGTTGGCAATGTAACAGGTTGTATTCATAGCCTCAGCCGAAAAATGCCGCGGAGTCCTATGCTCATCAAGCATCGTCTGAGCCATCTCCATGAGTGTGCGGTTCTTTCATTCCACAACACCATTCTATTGGGGGGGGGTATAAAGAGAAGAGAATTGGTGTTTGAGACCTAGGTCACGACAAAAGTATTCGAATTGAGAGTTCCGATATTCTCCAGAATTATCGCTGTAGATGGCCCTCATGGCCTTATGACTCTCATTTCTCAACCTCAAGACCAGATCCCAAACAAAACCGAAGGCCTCATTGTTGGCGTTTCTTAGCCTACTAGATATAACTCCGCTAGTGCACGGAAAACGTGTTGTAGCCTTTCACCTAGGAGTATTCCAGGGTATTGAATCCACGAGGAACGAGGAGTATGATAACACACAACATAACTAACCGAACTAGTGAAGCTAGCAATGTAGAGGATAAACGACAGAGATGTAAGTTCTCTATAGATGTTAGATCACTTTACTATACTAAGCATGCATAGAACTATACTTGTCATATAAACATAGACACCAAAGCTGTAGCACCACTGTCAGGCACCAGAGTGCTGAATACCCAGCCGAGGAAGGTGGGTACTATAGGATTCGGCTATATCGTCAGCGAGTCTATCCTGAATGTACAGGATTGGAATACTGAGAACACAGAAGCTGTCACCTAATGTGTCTACCAACCAGAGCTGCGTGGGATAGCTGTTGGTGGTCGTTATTGCAAGATTTGGACCACCAACTGTCAATGAATAAATGGGGTATAAATAAAGTTCTATGCATTATTTACCTAACACTGACGAATTCCATGAGTTTTGGTAGTTTTCGGTGTATCACAGGGAGAAGCTCACATTCCATACAGAAGAAGATCATTTGGAGCAAGAGAGACTTCGCGCATAAAAAAGGCTTGAGAATGAATTGCAAATACCATCACTAAAAAGTATCTCCAATGACCTAAAAGACTACACCATTGTGTAGAGCTCGTCAAGTACGATTCCAACAGGACATATTATTTGTCTTATTTGGAGCTCCGGTGGAAAAGTTATTGAAAAGACAAAATTAAATGGCAGTGCTGACGTTATCATGATGTCAGCACCGCCCCACCGTACACATGGCAGTAGCCCATCAGTGCGTCAACCAGGTCCTCTTCCCTCCGCTCGGCCCAGCGAGGCCCATGGGACATCCTAAGAATGGTTTGGGGGTTAATCCCAACTTGGGAATCCATGGAAGATCCCCCTTACCGTCAAGCTATAAATAGATGGCACCCCCTCACTTCCAAAATGCACCTCACCATGTAATCACTCTCTCCCTCTCTAGGAGGCACCCCTCGGGTAGTGCCTACCACTCTAAATTCATTGTTTAGCTAGGAGTTAGAGCAGGCTCTACTGTTTTGGAGTCAGTCGGAACCTTCGGTAATGTACTTTATTTTTCCTATCTTATGCATTACTTTCCGACATATGACAAGTGCGAGTACTTTACTGCACTTATCTTCCACACTAGTTACTCATATTTGGTATGTTTGCAGTTGCATTTATTTGCTATCACCTTTTCCTTTTGGGCATGCCAAGTTCGAGTCCTAAGTTGTGCTAAGTTAGAATTGATTGAAGCATTGTTATACTTGCCGGTGCTATAATTCTCTCCTAGACTTAGATCTAGGAGTCAGGTTAGCTCTCATCCTCTAGCGCAAAGGACGAGTTTTAGTGCTCAAGCTCTTTTATGGTGATAGATGCAACACGTCGCTTGAGCACTAGTTTAGCGTGCCATCCTACCCACGTAGCTCTAGTTGGTAGCCTGTCTTGGTGACAGCATTAGAGGTCTCAGTATTCCAATACTGTGATTCGGTAAGCCCATAGGCGTTAGCCAGTTGCCGTTCAGTTGGCCAACTATCTACCCCATGCCTCCTCGGTGTAGTCTGGAAGCCATAGCTCTGTCTCAATCCTTTCGACCTTAGTACGGATAGCTCTTGTATGCTAGTAGAGATGGAAGACCGAACCTAGCCCTCAACTCGTTGTCCTCCTAGCTTAAACATGAGTTCATGCCAATGGTGTTTCGTTTGTATCCCATGGTGTTTGGTCTTTACCTTTTCTTGTTATCTTTTGGATTGAATGAGTTAGTAGTTGGCTAACTTGATCGATTAATTTGTATTCTTTCTCGATGCTTCCCTGTGGATAAATACGATACCTTGGAATACTCCTGGGTGAAAGCTACAGCAGTCTCCGTACGCTTGTGGAGTAAAATCTATTAGGCTAAGAACTGCCAACAAGCTTTCTGGCTCCGTTGCTGGGGAAGCAGTGAGTCAGAATACTCTTTTATCTTTCGTCTGGTTATTGCTACCGTTTTCATTCCTTTAAAAAAAGAAAGTATAAAATTTTGAAAACCCCATCCTTCAATCTTTTTCTTTCCTTTGAGTAAATCATGATCATGCTTGTTCATGCTACCTTTTCTTTGAGAAAAGGGTTATCATGCTAGTTCAATGCTACAAAGTTTACCATGGAAGCATAGGTTGGATCAGAATCCAACGACTGCTCCAGAGACTAAATTCCAAATTAAGCATGTTGCTTAGGTTGGAATTAGCCTCTTTTTATCAGAACAATGCAAGGCATGCACTGATAAATGAGCTATGTGTAGACTTTGGTAGTTGTAAGTGCAGCAAGGCTCCTTAGTGGTTTTGGTGTATTGAGTGACAACACGATTAAAGGTCTAATATCTTTGTGAGTGGTTTTGACAGGCTCTTACAGGTGTATTTGATATGGTCGAATGTAAAAGAATGAATTGTAATGAATATATCTCATGAATGAGAATGAATCAGTCATATGTTGAGTATTATGGTTTTCATTATGTATCTATCACACATTGATGGTTATTGAATATCTATTGTATATCTATGGACACAAGCAGTATTTCTAGCCATGGATCATCTACAGTGGACACCATGACATTGATGTCACTTCTTAAATTGGACTTCTAATGTATAACAAGTGGCTGATCATGGATACACACTATTGAATATCAAAGCCAATTATAATCAAGACCAAGTGAATTAATGGATAATGAGCAAATGTGCTCCATTTACCTATTGAAGCAATTTTCTAAATGGAAGTCCAACTATTCAGCTCAAAGAGGATTACTCAGAAATGAAGAAGCTCAGCTTGGCTATCCCTCTCTATTAATATATTTAAAGATGGCATTATTCATCAAGTCAAAACTCAAGTGGATTTCATCTAGATTTGTATTTATCTTGAGTATTGGTATGCCATACTATCAAGACGGAAGCGAAGCTCGGAAGTCACTAGTCAACATGTGCTCATAGCTAGTTTCAGAGAGTGCCGAGCCATTACATCGCTTGTAGTGCATATGGCATTGTGTGTGGCATATCCCTTGTGGAAAATGCTCGAGCTTTAGTGTGAGAGATCTATGCTCTTTTTCTTGTGCTTTTAACTCTTAGCTAGGTGTATCTCTGATGGAGACAAACACCTACACATTTCTTCTCTAGTGACATAGGCTTAGTGCCTTAGCCATCTGGTGAAGCAGCTTCCACCGGATACACATTTCTTCTCTAGTGACATAGGCTTAGTGCCTTAGCCATCTGGTGAAGCAGCTTCCACCGGACTGTCCGGTGGAGCCATTTGAACTGCAATGGCTAGTTGTCCTCCACCGGACTGTTCGGTGAGGCCCACCGGACTATCCGGTGGTAGCCTGACACAGAGCCAATGGCTAGTTTTGTGAGGGTGGGTATTTATACCCCCCCACTCACCTCTTGTTGGGGCTACTGCTTCCCTCGATGTCCATTTTCTTCTAGAGGCTCTAAGAAACACTCCCCAACACTCTCTTGCTGAGATTGAGCTAAACAAGTGAGATTCTTGAGTTGGGAGAGGATTTCTGTGATTGTGTGAGCTACATTGTGAGCACCTAGCTTCTAAGCACAGTTGGCAAGAATTTCCGAGAAGCATTTTTGTTACTCTTGGAGGTCTCCTCCTAGATGGTGAGAGCGACCCGAAGAGCACCCAGCTTGTGGGTGCCACTTCTCTTGTAGGTGATTACCTCACTCTTCGGAGCATTTGCAGTGACCACCTTCATAGCGTTGGTGGTTGTGAAGGAGAGGCCATGAGTTGAAAAAGACTCAAGCTCTTGGTGGGTGCCTCAAGGGGGACGTACGGACACTTGCGGGTGTGCCTGAACCTCAGGAATAAAATCTCTTGTCGTATGTGTTGTGCCCCTGCTAGGAGACCCAAGCTTTGTGCCTGTGGCTGTTCTATTTACTTGCATTATATGATTGCTTCTGCTATCTTTATTATTCGTGTGCAAGTTCTCTTTGTGAGTGCAGGGATTAAGTGTTGCTGAGCTCATCATCATCAAAGAAACATAATACACAGCTTCACATAGCTCAATAAGTATTTACTCACATATTTACATTTGTGGGGTTTATTCTCTATGTGACACCGGACTATCCGGTGAAAGGATCATCGGACTATCTGGTGCTACAGCGGTTGTCCGGTAGGACCCATCGGACTATATGGTGTGAGGGCTGACTGTGTGTTTTTGAGTGGTGTAAATTTTTTGTTACGCCTATTCACCCCCCCTCTAGGCGACTCAAGGTCCTTTTCAATTGGTATTAGAGATTGGACTCACCGAAAAGCTTTACCGCCGTGAGAAAAAATGTCAACGCCTAGTGAGGTAACTTGTGAGCCACTCATGCGTGATGGCTCAAACTTTTCTCAGTGGTCAGCTCATGTACTTCATTTGATTAGGAGCAATGGTCCACTTGTGGAGCAAATTGTAGATGCAAGCATATTGCCTTCTAGCTACGAGTGGGGTAACCTACCTCATGATTAGACAATATTCTTGCAGCTCATTGCTCGACGTTGCTAATTATTTGTTGAGCACTTTGAGGCCAGATACTTCTAGATGGTTATTCCATGAGTACAAGAGATTTGAGGATGCCCATAAGATTTGGGCTACTCTGAAGAGTGTTTTTGCATGCAAAGCTCAAGAACAAGCAAACACATCAGTAAAGGACTTAGAAGAATAAGAAATGAGCCTTTGTGAAAGCATAGAGGACATGGAGGATTAAGAAAGGCAATTGGTGCTGCAGGCACTGCAGACACCGGACTGTCCGGTAGAGGGACACCGGACTATTCGGTTTACCGGACTGTCCTGGTACAACTTACCGGACTATCATGGTGAAGGCAGTGAAGCTGCACCAACCAGTGAGGAGCAGCGATGGAGACCAAGTGAAGAATCATGCTCACCCACGCGCCACTCCACCATTTCACACTCACATCAGTGCCTCCTGGCCATGGAAGATGAAGAAAGTGAGGAAGAAATGATTGAGAGTGATGAAGAAGTAGATGAGGATGAGATCATCGATGAAGACCTAGAATTTGGCAAGCTAAGCAAGCAAGATCAACTGAGGATAATGAAGCTTGTCAAAGTCATCACTCGACAAAAGCACTCCCTTGAGAAACAAGAAGATCTCCTAATCAAGAAAATAGAGGATCTCAAGGAAGCTCGAGAAGCAAAGGAAGAACTTGAGCTTAAGGTCACAAATCGGAACCTCAAATGTGAGAATCTGACCAAAGAAGTTGATAACTTTGCCAATGCAACTTCTTACATTGAAAAGCTTGAGAAGAAGTGTGAAGAGAGAAAAGAATTCCTAAAGAAGATCAATGACAAGTGCTTGGAGGTTCAACAAGAAAAGGATGAGCTCCTATATGAAAGTATGCAGCTCATTGATCAGCTAGCCTTGAGCAAGGTAGCACATGAGGTATTTGCCACATCGGTAAAATCCTATGAACCTCTTGTGCAAAATAATTCTTGTTCTTCAATTGATTCTATCATTGCTTGTGCTAACCCTTGCTGTTCAAAAGCAAGTAACCCTTGTGTTGAGCATGATGTTGTAGAGCCTTGTGATGACTTCATCACAAAGGAAAGTGAAGAGCTCAACCAAGAGGTTGAAATGCTAAAAGGAGACTTGATCATGCTTATGGAGAAGTATTGTGCACAACCTGCTCAAGATAGCCGTGATGACATGGTGAAAAAGTTTGAGGAGGGTTCAAACTGTGCACAATCAACCAAGTCAACAAAAATCAAGTCTCAAGTTGACTGAAAGCACAAAAGCACAAGAGCAAGCCAAATCAAAAAGGCAGAAGAGAAAAGCAAAGAGGAGATGCTACTAGTGCAAAGAGGACACAAGGTTGAAGCTTGCCCAATTCTCAAGGCCAAGCTTGTGAGCAGCTCTGGCTCACCAGGACTGTCCGGCAGAAGCTACCGGACTGTCTGGTACACCGGCATCAGACTATGTGGTGAAGTCAGAGCCAGCTCAAGCTACCACTTCCAAGGCAAGAGGACCTGTCCTATCTCACAGCAAGGTTGGAGAGGAGAACGCTCATGTAACCAAGGCAGACAATCAACCAAAGGGCTTCAGGCAAAGAATATGCTACAATTGCCGACAAATAGGGCATCTCAGTAAGGATTGCCCACATGGTAATTTCACCCATCCCAACCTTGTCAATAAAAGGGCTAAATTGACTTGTGGACCCAAATCTAGCATTGGTGATTCTAAGGTGACTAGTGCACCAAAGGCTACCAAGGCCTATGTGACTAACCTCAAAGGACCCAACCAAGTTTGGGTACAAAACATGCTTGAAGATCTATAGGTACCTACAGGATGCATTGAGGATCGTGGCCGTGTTGAGAAGCTAAGTACAAGCATATTCTTGTGTCAAGATCAATTCTTTCAATCTAAAGCCACGATATGAATCATTGCAAAATCTTCATCATCAATGACATCATGGGTAACATGTGCTTGAACCAGATCCTTGATGACTTAGGAATGCCAATTCTTAGTGAATAAAGCATGCCTAAGTGAATCAAGTTCAAATTCTACTCCTATCCTATACTTGTATTCTTGTGATACGTTGACGGCTCTCTTTGTGGAGCATGTGCTTTAAATTTGTAGGAACGTAGATTGAAACTCATGAGAGGAAAAGGAAATGAAATTAGGAGAATATCAAAACATTTAGTGCCCCTTTTCAGGGCTCATTGGCTAGACCCACCGGTTCAATCGGTCTGACAGAGCTGGCACCGGTCTGCCAATTCTGATGCCACACCCGTGGTCAGACCAGCGGTACCGGTCTGACACGTCCACCACCAGTCTACAGTTCACCCCACCGGACTATTCGGTGGATGCCACCGGACTATCCGATGGAAGCCAGGCCTACAACCTAAGTCTATGTTATCATGAGTGACATTGGGCATGTACTACAAGTATATAACATTTCTATATTCATGTGAGTCAAATAGATCAAGGCCAAGGTATGTGTTCAATAGATACATTGTAAGTGCTTTTAGGCCTTGTAGCTCCTGAGTAGTTGTGGGTAGATTGAGTAACTCAACTCTAGAATGGATATTTAATTAATACCTCTGAAACTTAAAAAGTTTTCAAGTTAGTCTTGAGAGCTTGGTGCTTCAAATATGATAGGAGGTATGAGTTAAATATGCCATCATCTATGATATGACCCTTAATCTTTCCAACATTCTTTGTGGTATAATTCCTAAGGTTTGAGCTAGTGAAATATTGTGCCTTGTCATGAGCCTGTCTCATGAGGTTTTAATGACATTAGATGTTTGCTTGATACTCTTGCTAAGAGTGCCTTTAATGCCCTAGTAAGCTGAGTATGAGTCAAACATGCTAATTATCCTAAGCAAGGCATAGTAGTTTATTAGTATAGCAAAATGGGATTTTGAAACATTTGTTGTTAAGATCTTTGTGATCAACCTCTCTTTATATGTGGTTATTGTTCTCTGTGCTTGATTGTGCCTAACCACATACATTGAGATTTCTGTGCTGAAATTCAAAATCACTTTCAAAATGAATTCGTTCAAAGCTCATCTCCTTCAACTAAAACATCTCTTGACCAAAAGTTTTAGCAAAAATATGGTTTAAAAGGATATTTTATCTTCCTTGAGGACTATGTTACAAAAAGGAGTCAGTGTATTAAAGAATATAGCACAGTTCTTAGTTCTCTGCAAAATCATCTTGCACCGAACTATCTGGCACCCGCTACCAGACAATCCGGTAACACTGAACTATCTGGCAGGGGCTACCGTACTATCCGTTATCCGCGGATTTTACCCCCACCCACGGTCCAAGGGGTATCTACTTTGTGTTTTTACCCTCATTCACTTCCACCGCCGTTTCCTCACTGTTATCCACTGTTTGGGTGATTCAAGGACGAATTTTGGGCAACTTCTTCATCCTCCGTGGTTTTGAGAAGTTTTTGGTGGGGATTGGCCGCTACTTCTTTGGAGTATCCGATTCCACCAGCCTCTCCATCAACTTTACCCTAGGACCTTCTCTCCAAGGTACTTTGAACTCTGTTTGCCCGATCTCTTTGCTCAGTGCAATACTTGAAGTTTCCCTTGGTAGAAGTACTCTTGCTATGCATATCTATCATACCCTAGAAGATCAAATCATTCCCACAGGCTAGTTTGGGAGATCTACCAACCCTAGGTCACTGTGTGCTACCAGATTATCCATTGGCGGCCACCGAACTATCCGGTGGATGCCACCGGACTATCCGGTGATACCCAGAGGCCCTGGGTCAGTTGGCCTTTTGGCTCTAGATTTGTTCTATGAGCTCCCAGACTTGTTCCATGCATTCCTTTGTGTCTTTGTGACATGTCCCTATCAGAAAATCATGCTTTTTCCCAGTCATCGTAATCAAATCATATCTTTAGCATTCTGAGACTAATCCAAAGTTCCAAATCCAAATCCTTGTTTCTCAGGGCTATAGACATGGCTGGTGAGCAACCCATTAGGCAGTATACCAGGACAAAGAGAAAGGCCACAATGCGACACTTCTTCTCCTTTGGAGGACACTGGTGCTGATGGTTCTCAAAGGGGGAGATCACTCAAGGTCAGGTAGGGACCATTGCAAGACACTCCTCGAGGTCAGATGCACATCTCAGATGAGGCAGTGGCAGCAAAGACCTCCTCTGATGAAGACGTGGAGGACGAGACCTTTGTGGTCCAACCCAGGCCTCATGGGAAGGGTCCAGCTCCTCCAAGTGATGGTGATAATGAGGAGGAGGAGTAAGATGATGAGGTAGAGAGAAGGGGCAGCACCTCCTGAGGCTGATTATGCAAGGAAGATGTCAAAGGCCAGTAGACCGCCTAACAAAAAAGGCGGTGGATTACAAGAAAAAGGGCAAACTTAATGAGATCAGACATACCAGGAGAAGGAACTTTAGGAAAGAGCCCAGGAGCTCTTATGATTGGAGGTTTCACACCAAGTTCCAAGGAAGATTACTATGAGTCTATGATTCTCTCCAAGGAGTACCCTGTTACACTTGATCAATGGGCTAACTAGAAATATATGAAGGACAAGAAAGATCCAATATTTGATTAGGTGATTGCAGCATGTGACAGGCAGCACATCCAGATGGTTATGGGTTTTAGGCATGATTGGAACAAGGAGATCATCGCTCAGTTCTATGCCACCGTGTACTTCGATGACACTGATGCAGATCCAAGGAAGTGAAGTATGGCATGGATGATAGAGGGTGACACTTGTTCCATCACCTATCTTGAGTTTGCCTTTGTGCTTGGGAGGAACAATGTTGATCTGAACGGACCCAAGATTCACCTAGAGTAGTGTGTCCCTAACAGTGAGATGAAGTTCATGTATCTTCCAAACAATTAGGGAAACTTTGGACACTCACAGTGTCTTTACTCTTTCTATGGATATCTGAGCAGAATGTTCAGAAAGACCCTGGCTCCTCATGTTGGTGATGCTACAAACATCTGCTTGCTAGGATGAGGGAAGATGCACTGCCCTTTAGCTTGACCAACTTCATATGGGAGGAGATTAAGGCCATATCCTTTGACCCATATAGAAGTTGTGCATATGCTCCCTTCATCATGGAGATGATCGATAGAGTGACCGGTACAAGGTATATTAGTGACACTGAGCACCGGCCATTCCGTGTGAAGAAGGTGAAGCATCCTATTGTGCTAGCTCCCTCTGTTGCACCTTCAGGCTTAGAGCCTCCTCAGAGTTAGCTGGCCCCATGCCTCAGCAGCAGAGGCAGTCACCTCAGAGGAGGAGATGCAGTGGGCAGTTCTCTAGTGAGAGGTCGAGGAGGAGCTCCTCACCTATTGTACAGGCCTTCAGAGCCATTATGGGAGCCCTCAAGTGCTTCAGGGCGAAGGACATAGCTGAGAAGAGAGAGATTCGTCATCGCCATACCCTAACAGATAATAGGATGAAGAGCATTCAGAGGCAGCTTGGCATGTGGCCACCACCCTCACAAGACAGAGAGGTTGAGGATGAGCAGGAGACAGAGGTTGAGGAGAGTTCCTGGAGGATCCCTTTGTAGGCTACTATGCAGACCAGGGATAGGCTAGCGAAGCCTTAGTGCCCCACAGGCACCTCCAGCTTCAGGATCTTTGGGATAAGTGATTGCTTTTACTACTGGATACTCAGGCTACTCCACCACCTTGGCCTCCTCGAGCTTCTCAAGATCACTACCTTTCTCCATGGGTCAGGGTGGACAGGGCTTCTCTAGTGGAGCATTCTTTCAGAGTGGCAGCCAGTTGTAGTTGAGACCTTAGGGTGGCAGCTCTAGCACAAGATGGGATCAGGGCACTCACTGAGCCCTTGAGGTACTGTTCTTCCTAGCTATACCTTTTTTTGGTGCTTAATGACAAAGGGGGAGAATTTATGCATTAAAGCTTAGAGCTTGATCGGTTGGTTGCAGGGGGAGTATCAAAGATGTGCAGCAGTAGCAGCGGGCTCAGTGCTGATTCAGTGCAGATCTTGAAGCCGCTTGCAGCATGTTTTAGTTTTTCGATTTCTTCTCAGCTATATTCTCTTGCTATGTTCATGTGTTGGACATATCTATTCGTAATGTTTTTCAAAACCCCTATGTGATCTGTGTGAACTAGATAATAATCTAAGTGTTAATCTTATGCTAGAAGCTTTGTGCTTGTCTTTGTCGTCTTTGTAGGCTTTGTGGTTGTAGCTTGGTTGGTGCAGGCTGCCATCACCGAACTATCCGGTGGAGCCTGCCGGACTGTCCGGGGCACCGGACTATCCGATGAGTGGGTAGTAGCAGCACCTTAGTTCGCTTACTTTGTGTTTGACTTCTTTTTGTGTGGTTTTGGAATGCTGAGATATATGGGGAACTCTCCTATCACAAAATATGTGCTTTTTGGGCGTGTGTGGCTCAAATTTGAGTTTTTGTAACTCAAGCTACATATTTAGGGGGAGCATACTAAATATCTGAGTATTCACGGATGCAATTTGTTTATCTCTTTTAAGCTTTAATCGGGGTTGTCATCAATCACCAAAAAGGGGGAGATTGTAAGTGCAGCAATGGCTCCTTAGTGGTTTTGGTGTATTGAGTGACAACACGATTAAAGGTCTAATATCTTTGTGAGAGGTTTTGACAGGCTCTTACAGGTGTATTTGATATGGTCAAATGTAAAAGAATGAATTGTAATGAATATATCTCATGAATGAGCATGAATCACTCATATGTTGAGTATTATCGTTTCAATTATATATGTGTCACACATTGATGGTTATTGAATATCTATTGTACATCTATGGACACAAGCAGTATTTCTAGCCATGGGTCATCTACAGTGGACACCATGACATTGACGTCACTACTTAAATTGGACTTCTCATGTATAACAAGTGGCTGATCTTGGATACACACTATTGAATATCAAAGCCAATTATAATCAAGACCAAGTGAATTAATGGATAATGAGCAAATGTGCTCCATTTACCTATTGAAGAGGTTTTCTAAATTGAATTCTAACTATTCAGCTCAAAGCGGATTGCTCGCAAATGAAGAAGCTCAGCTTGGCTATCCCTCTCTATCAGTACATTTAAAGACGGCATTATTCATCAAGTCAAGACTCAAGTGGATTTCATCTTGATTTATATTTATCTTGAGTATTGGTATGCCGTACTATCCGTTGCTAGCCTGACATAGAGCCAATGGCTAGTTTTGTGAGGGTGGGTATTTATACTTCCCCACTTACCTCTTGTTGGGGTTGCTGTTTCCCTCCACGTCCATATTCATCCAGAGGCTCTAAGAAGCACTCCCCAACCCTCTCTTTGTGAGATTGAGCTAAATAAGTCAGATTCTTGAGTTGGGAGAGGATTTGTGAGATTGTGTGAATTACATTATGAGAACCTAGCGTCTAAGCACTGTTGGCAAGCATTTCTAGGAAACATTTTTGTTACTGTTGAAGGTCTCGTCCAAGACGGTGAGAGGGACCCGAAGGGCACCCGGCTTGTGGGTGCCACTTCTCTTGTAGGTGATTACCCCGCTCTTCAAAGCATCTGTAGTGAGCACATTCATAACCTTGGTGGTTCTGAAGGGGAGGACATGAGTTGAAAAAGACTCAAGCTCTTGGTGGGTGCCTCAATGAGGACGTACGGACACTTGCGGGTGTGTCTGAACCTCGGGAATAAAATCTCTTGTCGTGCGTGATGTGCCCCTGTTAGGAGACCCAAGCTTTGTGCTTATGGTTGTTCTATTTACTTGCATTATATCATTGCTTCCACTATCTTTATTATTCGTGTGCAAGTTCTCTTTGTGAGTGTAGGGATTAAGTGTTGCTAAGCTCATCATCACCATAGAAACATATTACACAGGTTCACATAGCTCAATAAGTATTTACTCACATATATACATTCATGGGGTTTAGTCTTTGTGTGACACCGAACTATCTGGTGAGGGTCGCCGGACTGTCCGGTGCTACCGGATTGTCCTGTAGGATCCATCGGACTATCCGGTGTGAGGGCTGACCGTGTGTTTTTAAGTGGTGTAAATTTTTAGTTACGCCTATTCACCCTCCTCTAGGCAACATCAAGGTCCTTTTAGTAGTGATGTTCCATTTTTAGTTCATGAGCCACAATTCTTGAGCTATTCGGATCTCTCAAGTTCAGAGGAGACACAAAATCCCGGTTATATTTCAAAAATTCAACCCATTTTTTTTCAAAACTGTGGATTTGAGAAAAAAGTTTGGAAGATGGAAGTCGTGGCTTAGCAACATGGTTTGTGCTATGTTTTAACGAGTAACTTTTTGCTAGCACTTTGTGTACAATGGGTCGGTATTAACACTCTTTATATATATTGGACCCCTGTATATGTTGTACACTAACCTGTATTTGGAGGCATTCTTGTGCTCAAGACCTCTTGCAATCTGTTCGGCTCTTCTTGGGAAAATGGTAGCATCATATCTGATGAAGTGGTGGAGGTCGATATAGACATCAATGACACAAAATTATCTTCAGGACCACACAAGAATTGGCATCATTCCAAGGTGACATGCAATTCCATATCACACTATGATATCTCCTATGCTCGAATTTGCAGCTAGTAGTGTAACACCCTAATTTTACATTCAGCAGTTTTCAATAAAATTAACATGCTTTATTAAATTTCCTAAGTTTATATGCCTAGCTCTTCATGTCATGATTTATTTTATTTGAGCAAGTAATTAAATTCATCATAGATCAACCTTGTTTGTGCATTCATGCTGGAGCATTGTTTTATTTCCTGTTTGAGCTAAGGATTTAAATTCAGATTTATCTGAATTTTAGAGGTTGTTTTGGCTTTGTTTTTTTAAAGGAGAAAAGGATAGAAATTAGAAAAAAAAGAAAAGAGGGTGCCCTCCTAGCAGGCCAACCGGCCCTAGCCGTGCTCCCCTTTCTCCCTCTCTGTGCGGGGGCCCCACTCGATGGCTCGCTGATAGCCCAGTTCCGTGTGTCAGCTCCCTCTTCCTCGTCCGTCCGAGATCCCCGCATGCTCTCTCTCTTTCTCTCTGGCCATGGTCACACCTTCCCTGCACCTGTGCACTCGCGCCGCTCCTCGCACCGCACCCTATGACCCACCCTGCAGACTCTCGCACCCCGTCGATGGGGATTCTCTGTGGGGTCAACATAGAATCGAAGACGATCTAAGTCTGGGTCGAATTCCCGAGTCAGACTCGCGCTACCGCTCTAGCCCTTACCCTATAAAGTGGTCTCCTAGCTCCACCGTCATCCCTTTTTTGCCCCAGCTCGCTCGCCCAAGCCCTAGCCGTCTACGCCGTCGTGAATTTCTTCGCCGAGGCCTGCACCGTGAGTTGCGCCGCTGCTCCAATTCATCGCCAGTGGTGCTTCTTCGACCCGATTGACCTCCGTTTCGTCGTCACAGGAACCACCCGCAGTTACCTCGCCATTTTTGGAGCTCCGGAGTTGCCCCTTGGCAGCCGCCCGCGTGCACCAGGCCCAACCATCCCTGCTCTCGCTTGTCAATCGCCGTCTCCGTCGTGTGTCCGCCGCCTTTGAGCCTCTGGTGAGCCTTCACCACCTTTCCCGCTCACTCCTAGGCCTGCCCTAGTTGCCCTATCCTCCTCTTGGAGCCTGGGACATGCCGCTCTAGTGAGACACCACCTACGCTCTGTGGTCACCGTCGGTCTGCCATTCCCCGCGAGATCCAACGTCCCGCAGGCACCGGTGACCGGTCAACCGAGGTCAATCACCGGTCAGCCACCGCCGTGTTGCATAAGACCCCCCTAAATTTCTGGTTATTTAATCCGCAGTCCATCGCAGTGATGAGTAGGCCTTGGTTTTAACGTTTTAGCCTAGGTTTTCGAAATGTATTTATAATCAAGTCCTTTCAGTGTTTAAAATGCTATATCTTCACCGTTTTAAATCCGTTTTCAACGATTCTCGCGCTCATGTGATCGTAGAAATGCGTAGAATGATTTTAAACCTGTTTTATGATCTATTTTTATGTAATGATGTGCTGTTTCTTATCCTTTACCTTGCTTGCTTATATGTGTGATCATATGAATGCTTGTACGGTGCTATACGTTCAGTGCGTAGACGTTGATCCAGCCGGTTGATTTTGAAGAACCACCTCTAGAAGCTTTTGAGCAGCAGCAAGGAACTTTTGAAGAAGGCAAGTATAACATAAACAACACCCAACAATCTTTTTACTCACTGCATGCGCATTTATTATGGTTTGCTTATAAGGTTATGCCTAGCTACTTTTATCCTTATAATTACCTTGTGGGTTGCATTTGGTTACGTTGTGCTAGGTGCTGCGTGAACACAAGTTTTGTTAATTTAGTCTTGACTAATGGTTTTATGCAATTAATTGTTGGGCTTGACCATTAAGCGGTTCATGTCCATTTTAATAATCTACTTTTTTAGCATCATGGTTTAGGGAGCCTGTGCAATGTGCTCATGTGCTTTTGTGGGTTTCTCTATTAAGGACCGGTTCACAAAGTGACCACCTAGGACAACAGAGCTACAACAAGGCTAGAATGGGACGGCCTTAGCTGATTAATTAGATTGTTTTTATGCTTCCGCAACATTACACTATGTGTTAAAGACTTATGTCATTAGGTAATAAAGATATTCAAGGTTATGTATGCTTTTATCTTTGACATGTGTCTATGGTACCTTGTAATTTGTCATGTATATGTGAGACTTGATCCTGGCGCATATATATTTGCACGGTTTTGTTCGTTGGAAACCGGGTGTGACAAATTTTGTACCAGAGCCGTGTTGACTGTAGGACTGAAGGCCTAGATAGAAATGGTCGTGTTTAAGGATTTCACTTCCCCTTGTCTTGCCTGCTGATTTATTTTTTTTAAGCTTTGTCTTTATTTTATTCTATTGATTAATTGCTTACCCTATGTTGAAAAGTTTTTGTTTATTCCTTTTGTCATATAGACCCGATCTTAACCCCTTCTGTCACCTCTGTAGAAGATGCCGAGGATGACCAGGAATAGCCTTTGCCGTATCGCGTCGCCCACTCCACAGCAGGCTTCTGCATCTCTACTGCAACAGCAATCTGAGCCCCAGCCTAAAGAACAGACGCACTAGCAGCAGTCTCCCAGTACACCAGTTGGCGCCAGCACCACCTCCACAGGCTCATGAGGTGATCGTCCTGAGTGGTGACTCAGATGAGGAAGACCTAGAGGAGCGTGTCTACTACATCAGCTCAGACGATGACTGATGCTCCATGTCACCGCTTGAGATTCCCGAGTGGCCATTCTACGCCGACAACCCTGTTGATCCTGCTAGAGAGACGAAGACGGTCTCCGCCTGGATGGACAAGTACCATGAACATGATGGTGCCAATCTGAAATTTCCCATGCTTCTACGTAAGTCCATCGACTACCTAGACTTCTCCACCTACAACATCATATATGAGTGCCGGGAGGGTTTACATCCTATTGCTGGCCATATGTGGACTACCCGCGTGAAGATCTTGAAGCCGAACCCCAACCATGGAGGAGGAACTGTGGTGCGTCAACACTAGTGCATAGCAGCCCATGACACGATGGAGTTCGCCATTGAAGATGCCTGCACGTCCAGGCTCTGGGAGTCATCTGCCAAGACTTCCGCCACTACCTCCACCATTCAGATTATCGTCACCTTCCACATCACCGATCCAAGGTGACAAGGCAGGAGATAACTCCGAAGCACTAGTCCTGCTACTAGAGATCCTTCTCAAGTACGTGGCTGCTAGTAGCTCCCTCCTCGACAATAATGCTGACTGAGCTTCATCGCCGGGACAAGGACGTGTTCGAGCTCCACGCTCTGCAGGACGGAGTGCCAGGCCCCAATCCCAAGGCACCAATAGTGGATCCAACTCAGTTACCTCCCCGCAAGAGAACCTGTCCAGGCGACCCGGATGGTTCTTACTAGGATCTCCCCTAGTGAGGATTAGGCTACCTTTATGTTAGATCATTAGTGTGTTATGTCTGGTTGTTTTGAGTTGAGTTATGTCTGGTGTGTTAAAATGAGTTAATGTTTGGTGTGTGGATGCTTGTCATGGTGAATTATGCTTGATTTGGTTCTTTGGTTGAGTGCTAGTCTAGCTGTGGGAAATGTCCACACTATAAACAACTATGAGGATTAAATTAATTAATAAAGTTAGATCGTTAGGGTCATATGCAGCAATCTACTCTATTGTTCTCTCTACTTTACCTGTCAGCTCTGCTTATCAACTTGGATATGTGCCACAATTATTTACTCATGCTGTCTCAACTTCTACGAACAGATGGTTAACACCAGGAACCGAGACAACGGACCGGAGGACAACAATCAGCCTAATGGCTAGCATCTGCCCAACCCACCACAGTTGACCGCAGAACAATTCTATCAACTTCAGATGCAGCTGATGGCGATGGTCAACAATACTGTTCATGCTTTGCAGCAAGCTCATGCCAACCCACCACAGCAGTAGAGGGACAGGTGTGGAGACTTTTTGAAGGCACACCTGCCTACTTTCTCTCATTCTGCTGATCCGCTATAAGCTGACGACTGGCTCCGTGCAGTGGAGCGGCAGCTGGACATCACGTAGTGCAATGATGAAGAAAGGGTCCTGTATGCTGCAGGACAGCTTTGTGGTGCTGCTTTGGATTGGTGGAAATCCTATAGGCAGCAGGACAGAGAATGTCTCACCTAGGCTCAGTTCCAGTGAGAGGTTCAAGAGTAACCATGTGCTTGCGGGCTTAATGAAGACGAAGAAGGAGTTCCTTTATTTGAAATAAGGGAACATGACAGTGACTGAGTATCGAGACAAGTTCCTACAGCTTGCGCGTTATGCGCCTACAGAAGTTGCAGAGGACAGTGACAAGCAGGAGCACTTTCTGGAGGGCCTTAATGACACACTCTAGCTACAGCTGATGAACAACAACTTCAATCACCTGGTGGATTGTTGTTGACATCTCTTAGCGTAACAGATTTTACTCCGCAAGCGCACGGAGATTCGCTGTAGCTTTTTCACCCAGAGTATTCCAGGTATCGAAAAAATCCACAGGGAAGCAAGGGCTAGTAGTTGGAATGAAATGTTCAAACTTCAAACAGTACTACAACTTAGATAAACACCAGCTATTCTTACAACGGGGGTAAGATAAACATGATAGTGTATGGTGGGAAGAGTAAACAGAGACCAAAGCTGTAAACAACTAGGTAGTTGCCTGGGAGGACAACGAGTGAGATTAAGATGTCCAAACTCTATTCCTTAACTACTGCATAGGAGTATTCGCAGTTGAACTGAGTTAAACAAACACGAACTAGGATCTTGCGTCGAGCGAAATTCTAGACTACACCGAGGAGGCGCGGGGGTAGATAGTTGGCCAACCGAATGGCAACTGGCTAACGCCTACGGGCTTACTGAACGACGGGGTCAGGATTACAGAGGCTCCCTAATGCTATCACAAAGAGGGGCTACCAACCAGATCTGCGTGGGTAAGATGGCACGCTAAACTAGTGATCAAGTGAGAACTTGATCACTAAAGTCCTGTCCTTGATCAGAGGGTTAGTACTGACTTAGCCTTAGATCAGAGCCTAAGGAAAGCCTATAGCACCGGCAAGTCTAGCAAGATTTAGATAACTCAAGAACAACACAAACCTAAGCATTGGTCTAGTATGCAATAAGGTACACCAAACTAGGCGAAGTGTAAGAAATGAAGTAAAGTATAATTCAAAGGATAGAGCAACAAATTATATTATACTGAAGTAGCAAGAGAACAAAGATAGAAAGGTACAAGAGCTTTACCTAGGCTCGAAGCTAGCTCAGGGGTATTTATAGTCTACCAAGTGAGTGGGGGGTATTTATAGGGTAGGTGTGGCGGTTATGGGACTAGGTGGCAGGCCGGACGGCCTGGTGGGGAGGCCAGGCTGGCCCTACCTCAGGCCCGGGCATCCTGGCCAGCCGTTGGATCCACCGCCATACTGCTATCTTGTGGTCCATCTTCACTCCCCAAGTCGGTTGCATGGTGGTTAAGGCGATTATCTTTGTGTTTTCTCCCGAACCATTAGATCTCACTTGTGTTTCTTCCTTAGCTGCAGGATTGAAGTGCTGAGGATTGCTGACTTCACCAATCCAGGGGCTGGATTGATGATGTGGCAAGGCCTTCCGGTTGGATTGCATGCGACTTTTGTGGATTCCACATTGGAGATGTATTGACATGGCATGTGTGTGCATGCAGGTCGAAGTTGGTGCCAATTGGGCCCAGACACAGGCCGGGCGGCCTGGAGGTAGGGGCCGGGCAGCCTCTGGTGGGGCCGGGAGGCCTGGGGACTTAGCCATGTGGCCAGTCACCTCCTGGTTTGGCTCCATTTACCATGTTTGAGTATGTTTTGTCACCTGCACTCAAATATTTCAACACAACTCGTGGAGATATGTTAGTAGCAAAGGTTTGTCCATACTTTGATGCCTTTCCCTTCATATTCATGGATAGTTGATGGTCGTAGATAGTGCAATAACGACCGTCAACACCCCCCAAGCTTAGACCTTTGCTCGTCCTCGAGTAAAGCCAAGATGGGTTATGGATCAGGAGTTGCCTGCAAATATCAGTGTTCGAGAATAGAAACTATGCATAATCGACACTCATGCTCTGATTTTAAACCTTAGTGTATGCAATGATTGCCTTTTCTATACCTGTGGTGCATCTTTGATTCACCATGTCTTGGGTGGTTGAGAGAAGGAATGACTCAAGTTGCAGGCTCAGCTCAAAACACTTATTTTGGGACTCCCATCTCAGGTGTTTTTGCAGATTTTCAAAATAAAACAAGTTTCCCCAGAGGTACAATTGATCGCTCATAAGTGTATCCTCAGCTTTTAAGGCCAAGAGCATGGCCAAGAACTTCCTATACTAAAGCTTATGTGAAGCTCAGGGTGTGGAAGAACTTAGCTTACTTAGGTTGTTTATTTTGCAAAGCCAAAGATTGGACCAAAGAAATGTACTACATCAGCTAATCATGTTCATCATTGGAGCTTATTTAGTGGTTGTGGATGGATGGATCTCCTTGTTTCCTTTCCTTCTCCTTGTGTGCTAGGTATGAATGTGGAGCCTTTTGTATGTTTCTCTCTTTTTGCCATGCTTGACTAGCATGCTTTTCTTTTTCATATTTTTGCCATGCATGACTAGCATGCTTTATTTTCTTTTGATGGCTCCACATCCTACCTCATTTTGCTTTGGAAGGAGTAAGGTCAAAGGTATTGATTTGGAGATATATGGATGCATACCCAGGGTAGGTAAATGCATATGTGGTGGTGGTATTTTGCTCCAACAATTCACAAGATAGTGATGATTCCATTCAATGAGACTCAAAATTTGGCAAAGCTCAAAACAACACTAAGTTGCTTTAAACAAGCTAGGCTCAGATATTTCAGTGCTATTTGGCTCTGGTAGGTTTTTCAAAACCAACATGGGAACTTTATTTTCATTTTTCAAGAAAATAACCTGAGATATTCATCTTACTAAGCGAATGTAGAGCTGGCCCAATACTTAGTCATATCACTTCTCACAACAACTTAGACAAAGTTTATACAAATGGCATCCACAAAGTAATAGGTCAGGCTTTGACTTTATATACACAAGCTCGAAATTAAGCTAAGCATGGTTTGTGCACAGATAACTAAACAAGAACATGGTAAACCAACTATTCATCATTTCCATATATGAAAGTAATATATCAAAGTTGGGAGTTCATTTTATTTGACTCTCTTTTTTTTCATCATTTTTTCATTTTTTTTCATTTTTTTAGATAAAGAAACAAAATAAGGAGTTATTAATACTTACTCTTGGTCGGACGGGTGTTGCTGCTGTTGCTGGTGAGACGGGTACTGCTGGACGTGTACTCCTGCTGATGGGTACTGCTAGACAGGTGCTGCTGCATAGGAGAGGACAAGGACGAGGAATGGGGGCCTTACTCTGAGGTCTGGGCACGAAGAAGCATGCTCATATTGTACTACCATCCCCCCAAGCTTCAATGAAGCTAGGAGTTTTGGTAGTAATAGCTGTGGAAGTCCTGAGCATTGATGAAGCTGGCTTCCACCATTTCATTCAGGTTCTGAAGCATGATGTTGTTCTCCTGGAGCTGTTGGCTCATCGCTCTGGTACGTCGGTGGATGTCGTCCACGTGCTGGTACAGCCTCTGGTTGTACCGGCCTATGTTCATCCCCTCCATGGCGGCGTTGAGGCCGGCCATGTTGTCGGTGTTGAACCGGGCTGATGTAGATGGACCTGCACTCCTGTCAAGGCCATGTGACGTACCTGCCCCATAGTACTCAGGAGCATATGGCGGTTCGTGGTACGAACCACCTCCATCCATGCTACTGTTGTACCATGGCTCTGGTTGGGCATAGCGTTAGAGTCGTGATAACTACTGAGTCTGTGCCCGACAGGGTTGCAGTATGGGGTGCCCACGAGTGGTCTGCTTCTTCTTCTTCGGCTTCCTGTTGTGCCCTTCGGTGCTATTCTGCTTGTCGTCGCTAGGCCCTAGTCATGACGCCGCTGATGCTTTGGCGGGGTGCCTCCACGTCGAGCTGTGTGGTTAGTTTTCTAACTCTGTACATATCGAACTGTGGCGCGGGAAGCGGCAGCTCGAGATTATGCCCAAACCATGTCATGACTAAGTTCTGGCCATCCCTCTTCATAAAATGTGCCTGGATAAAGTGTTGTTCCCCAATAATTTGTGATGAGTCATTCGGAATGTATTCAATCTGGGCAATTCTCTTGGAGGCCCAGGTTGGATGCAATCCGCGTGACAAAAGAAGTGATGTTTATGGGGGTGTTGGTCCTTCGGCATATCCGTCCAATGACGGACTATGTCTAGGACCGGTGCATAAGGTTTCTTCTTGCACATGGCATACAGGCACTTACGGTCTTCGTTGGGTGCACAACAAACTTCACTATGTGGAAAGACCACGAGTGAGACCCAGCGAGACAAAAGTCTCAGAGTAGGGTTGTGGATTTTGGTAGTGCTGTGTTTCCCCTTAACATGTTCTCCACAAATTTCTGTCCAAAAAGTTTTCATACCGTAGCCCGTGGGCTCGTCTCCTACTAAACAGTTGGAGGCGAAACCTAGGAGATCGGCGAACCTCCTTGGAAGAACAGCGAACTCAATATTGAACAGACGGAAAGAAATGGTTGTACCTATTGAGCGTCTATCCAAGCGGAGAGTCATCAGGAATTCTTGTGTGAGAAGGATAGATCCTTCTTCCATGATGTTTGAGAACTCCAGCCATCCCACGTTGTCAAATACTTGCGTGAATGACTCCAACATACCTATAGTGATGAGGAAGAAGGCGTCGAAGTACCTCGTCTGCCCAAAAGCCTTGGTGGTGAGGACCTGCAACTTCTGTGCTTCCTCATTGCTTTGGATGTTAATGTCCTGCAAGGTGAGAAGACGGCACGGTGGCTGTGATGATGTTCCTTCATCCTGCTCCTGCTCCTGGTGGCTTCTGGCACCACTGATCGACATCCTGTCGGACGGTGCTGGAGTCCTAGAACTCCCGCTCTGCGAGTGAGAGCGCGATCTTGACGAGGACAGGAACTTGAGGTGCAGTCCCTTCCTTGTGTTGCTCAGGGCTCTCTTGGCTTTCTTGAAGAATGAAGACATCCTACAAAAAATACTAAGAGACAAGAGAACACACAAAGAACAGCAACTAAAAATATTAGCGTTAGCGGTTAGTCGTCCAGAAGTCAGTCGTCCAGAAAGTTAGTCGTCCTTGCAGGGCAGAGCCTCCACAAACCATTCAAAAAGCGAGGGTGTAGCACTTATTTCATTGGGCAGAAATTTGACTAAGTGTTGGAAATTAAACTAAGTGCTTAACTAGTGCTAAGAGAGTGTTTAGAGGGAGAGAAAGAGAGTGTGATCGTGTTGCCGATCGGTGCAAGGATTGAGCGCTGCGTGCATGCGTATTTATAGGCACGCTGGGGAGCATGCATGCATGAAAGATAGGCTGGGCGGTGCAAGCAGGGGCCGGGCGGCCAGAGCTAGGGGCCGGGCGGCCTAAGGGCTATGCCCCTAGCCTGGTGGGTGCGCGCAGGTGGAGATGGGACAGCAACGGTGCAAGGGAGCTCAGCGGCGATGGCATGCAGGTGTTCCCTTGGACATTTGTGATTAGTGCCATGCATGGGAGCAGAGAGCACCAAGGGGAGGGGGCCAGGCGGCCTGCAGCAGGGCCGGGCGTCCTGGATTGGCATGCAGAGTGGGGTCGGCCGGCCCCAGGTGGGGCCGGGCAGCCTCCAAAATTTCATTTTTTTTTTGAAAATGTAAGAGATGAAAAATAGATAACTTATGCAGAAGAAAATTTTAAACTAATGCAAAACTTTTAAATCTAAATATGCAGTGGTGTAACGAAAAATATTTGTGCGGAAATTAAATATGCAGCAAAAGGTAATGCCAGTTTACCTCCTGGCGAGGTCAAGGCATACCTTTTGCTCGGAGTCAGCACTTGATGGAGACTTAGCGGTCGTCTGTGCTGCAACTTTTGGTCGCCATTCATTTTTGGTTGCCATAGCCTTTTGTTTCTGAGTTTTATTCTAGGTCTTTTCTGGCTTGGCTTTCGATGATTCATATTCTTTCTTCCGCCACTCTTTGGGTGTGTTCGTTGTTGTGGCGGCGACCTTCGTGACAGGAGTCTTGCCTCCTACTTCCTTTGTCGACGGCTTGGCCATTGAGGCACGTCTTTGTGACTTGACTCTGCGATCGGCTTTGAGCTTTTGGGCTTCTCCATCCAATAGGATCTTTTCCATTGTTAGGATGAGAGAGTCCACTTTTGACTGACTTGGCGAAAGCTCGACCTTCTCTCTAGGCGTCTCCCGGGGTGCCTGACACTTAAGTTTAAATGTTTTTACATGTCAGCACTGTTCTACCTTCAGCTTGAAAGCGAACGTCTCTCGTCTGCCATTGATGTTGAGGTGGACTTGTCCAGCTCCAATGTCAATAGTGGCCTCAGCGGTGCTTAAGAACAGTCGCCCAAGGATGAGCGGCGTTTTGCTATCAATCTCCATGTCAAGTACCATGAAATCCAATGGGACAATGAAGTTCTGGATTTTGACCGGAATGTCTTTAGCTATTCCATCGGGGTAGCGAATCAACTAATCCGCTAGCTGCAGGCACATAGCAGTAGGGGCGAGTGTAGCATGGGTGAGTTTATCAAAGACTACCTTTGGCATGACGCTCACACTTGCTCCCAGATCGCAGAGAGCTTGATCAAAATGCTGGGTCCTGATTGAGCATGAGATGGTTGGATTCCCTGGATCCTTCTTCTTCTGGGGTGGCTGATTGAGTATAGCAGCGCTACACTCTTCTGTGAGGTGCATGACTTCTATGGACGGCAGCGGCTTTTTGTTGTTGAGGATGTCCTTCAGGTACTTAGCGTATGTGGGTACCTGCATCGCATCTAGCAATGGGATATTGACATATAATTTCTTGATTACCTACACAAACTTGCCGAAATGGTCATCAACAGTAGTCTTTTTCTACCTTTGAGGAAAAAGGAGCACGGTGGTGTCGTAGAACTCGTGCGGAGCCGACTTTGGTGCTTCCTTAACCGGTTGTGGTTCGGCCACTTGATCTTCCTTTTCTGGTTTAGCTGGCTTCTCCTGTTCCTTCCCTGCATTCCTAGGATCTGGGGGGGTCTTGTGTAGACCTTCCACCCCTAGTTGTTACAGCATTGATATGTTTCTTCAGGGGTGCCTCGGGCTGACCCGGAAGCTTACCCGAAGTTGGACTAGGCAAACCAGGTAGCAAGCTAAGCTATCTGAGTTTCTAGCATTTTATTAAAACTTGGCTGGTTCTACATGGCGCTATTAAGAGTTTCCATTTGAAGCGACAGGTTTTCTAGAATTCTATCGTTTGCAAGGAATTTCTTACTTATACTATCGTTCATAGCTTTTTAATCGAAAGGATTTTTATTGAACTACTGAGAATTGCCAGAAGACATACCTTGCCAGAGAAAGGTAAGTGTGGTCATGAGTTCCACCCTAGTTGAGGACAAGGCCCAGTTGTTGAAGCTATTGTTGTTGATGAAGTTGACGTCCTCCGATCCATTTCCGGGGCAGCTGTTCCCCGTATGGCCGGTATTCCCGCAATGCTCGCAAGTCATTCAAGAATCCAGTGCCTGGATTGGCACAGCTTCAGGAGTATCCTCCAGCTTCTTTAGCAAGAGGTCCATCTTGGCAGCCAACATGTCGGTACTGTCAATATGGTGGACTCTGCGGGGCTTATTGTTCGCCCTCTCCTGTCTCCATCCTTGGTTGCTTGCCATCTTCTCTATGAGAGTGCGTGCAGCGGCAACGCTCAAGGATAAAAAGGATCCTCCATCGGCTGCATCGAGGTGTTCTTGCGCGATCCGGTGTAGACCATGGAAGAAGTTCTAGATGATCAGCCACTCTTCCATACCATGGTGGGGCAGGCGGCGATGTACTCTTGAAGTCTTTCCCATGCCTCCGCCACCGTCTCATCAGCGAGCTGTTGAAAGCTCGAGATTCGGTTCCTTAGTGAGCTTGTCTTCCCCAAGGGAAAGTACTTTTCAAGGAAAGCATTTGAGCATGCCTCCCAAGTTGCCAAGTTGTTGCGATTTAGATAGAACAACTGTTTTGCCTTCAAAATCAGTGAGAATGGAAAAAGGCGCAGTCGAACAGCATCGGCGGTTGCACCCTTGATAGTGAATGTACTGCATATCTCTAGGTATTGCTGGAGATGGCTATTTGCATCCTCCGACGCCAATCCGCAGAATGGACTAGCTTGGACCATGTGGATGACACCTGGCTTGAGCTCGAAACCTTCTCCAACAGCAACTTCAGGCCTAGTGGGGATGTTGTTGCTGGATGGGACGGAAAAGTCACGGATGGTCTTCTCGGGCACAACCATTGTTGGTGTCGGTTGCTTTGTGCTTATGGATCCAAACTCCAGTGTTAATGGCATAGGCCTCTGCCCGTGGATTGTCTTTTGACAGACTCTCCTTCTGAGCAACGACTCCGGATTGTTGTGAAAGTTTGCTGGTAGGTCGAAACCGGTCATACACCTCTCTGTCAACCCAACAATAAAGTAGACAGAGGCAAATGAGCCCGCTAAGAAGTAGCTGTATGTTATCAAGTTATGACTACCGAGTTTCGAACAAATCAAACTTCTATTGCCAATTGCTTCCCCGGCAACGGTGCCAGAAAAAAGCTTGTTGACGTCTCTTAGCGTAACAAATTTTACTCTGCAAGCGCACGGAGATTCGCTGTAACTTTTTCACCCAGAGTATTCCAGGTATCGTAAAAATCCATAGGGAAGCAAGGGCTAATAGTTGGAATGAAATGTTCGAACTTCAAACATTACTATAACTTAGATAAACACCAGCTATTTTTACAACGGGGGTAAGATAAACAAGGTATTGTATGGTGGGAAGAGTAAACAGAGACCAAAGCTGTAAACAACTAGGTAGTTGCCTGGGAGGACAACGAGTGAGATTAAGATGTCCAAACTCTATTCCTTAACTACTGGATAGGAGTATTCGTAGTTGAACTAAGTTAAACAAACACGAACTAGGATCTTGCGTCGAGCGAAATTCTAGACTACACCGAGGAGGCGCGGGGGTAGATAGTTGGCCAACCGAACGATAACTGGCTAACACCTATGGGCTTACTGAACGATGGGGTCGGATTACAGAGGCTCCCTAATGCTATCACAAAGAGGGGCTACCAACCAGATCTGCGTGGGTAAGATGGCACGCTAAACTAGTGATCAAGTGAGAACTTGATCACTAAAGTCCGTCCTTGATCAGAGGGTTAGTACTGACTTAGCCTTAGATCAGAGCCTAAGGAAAGCCTATAGCAACGGCAAGTCTAGCAAGATTTAGATAACTCAAGAACAACATAAACCTAAGCATTGGTCTAGTATGCAATAAGGTACACCACACTAGGCAAGTGTAAGAAATGAAGTAAAGTATAATTCAAAGGATAGAGCAACAAAGTATATTATACTGAAGTAGCAAGTGTACAAAGATAGAAAGATACAAGAGCTTTACCAGACTCAAAGCTAACTCTGGAATCCCTGAGGCAAAGACTCAGACTCAACTCTAACTCCTAGGACTATCCTAGGTCCATCTTCACTCCCCAAGTCGACTGCATGGTGGTTAAGGCGGTTATCTTTGTGTTTTCTCCCGAACCATTGGATCTCACTTGTGTTTCTTCCTTAGCCGCAGGATTGAAGTGCTGAGGATTACTGACTTCACTATTCCAGGGGCTAGATTGATGATGTGGCAAGGCCTTCTAGTTGGTTGCATGCGACTTTTGTGGATTCCACCTTGGAGATGTGTTGACATGGCATGTGTGTGCATGCAGATCGAAGTTGGTGCCAATTTGGCCCAGACACAGGCTGGGCGGCCTGGAGGTAGGGCCGGGCAGCCTCTTGTGGGGCCGGGCGGCCTGGGGACTTTGCCATGTGGCCAGTCACCTCCTGGTTTGGCTCCATTTTACCATGTTTGAGTATGTTTTGTCACCTGCACTCAAATATTTCAACCCAACTCATGGAGATATGTTAGTAGCAAAGGTTTGTCCATATTTTGATGCATTTCCCTTCATATTCATGGATAGTTGATAGTCGTAGATAGTGCAATAATGACCGTCAACAATTGTGCTTTACTCTCCGAGCAGAAACGCAAGGAGATTGATGACAGGAAGAGAAAGCTCAACCCTGCTCCCCCCAACAGCAAGACTCGCCGCGCTACCCGCAACAGCAGCAATTCTCAGCAGCAGGGTTACCAGCACTGTCAGCAACAACACACAGGTCAGGGCCAGTGACATCAGAATCAGAATTAATGCTCTACCTACCCAACTATCTGACAGGGGCCATCCAACCCTCCTGCCCCTAATCAGGCAACAGTTCTAGTGGTCCGCAATTGCTTCAAGTGTGGCGAGAGCGGGCACTACGCCAACAATTGCCCCAAGAAGCCGCAGTCCAACCAGCAAGGCGCCAAGCAGAATGCACCACAACAGCACCAGGGGTGCCCCACTGGGAATTAGCAACCCAAGGCACCATGGTAGGGCAAGGTGAACCACGTGACGGCAGAGATTGCAGCAGAAGCTCCTAATGTCATTCTCGGTACATTCATAGTCAACTCCAATCCTGCTATAGTACTTTTTGACATTGGTGCTACGCATTCTTTCGTTACAAGATCATTTGCTGAACAACACAACATACCTGTAAGTCCTATGAAACGACCCATGGTAGTTGCGTACCAGTTTCATTTGTTCCAGAGTGGGTATAAAAATAAGGGGGGTAGCATTCAGTCTTCAGATGGTCAGAAAGTAAAAATTAGTGCATTAAGTCTTTCTGGGTATTTACATCAGATGGAGGCTAGTCCTACTGATGGTATTCGGGTAGTATGTGATTATATAGATGTTTTTCCAGACGAGTTTCCAGGTACGCCACCTGATTGGGATATTGAATTCTTAATAGAGCTTTTACCCAGCACTACCCCCATAGCCATGAGGCAATATAGGATGGCACCTATAGAATAGGATGAGGTTAAAAAGAATATAGATGAGTTAGCTAAAGGATTTATTCATCCCAGTTCCTCTCCTTGGGCTTTTCCAGTTTTACTTGTTGAGAAGAAAGAGACACATGTCAAGAGGATGTGTGTGGATTACCGGGCTCTGAATAAAGTAACCATTAAGAACAAGTACTCACTCCCCCGCATTGATGACTTGTTTGATCAACTCCAAGGTGCTTGTGTCTTCTTCAAAATTGCCTTGAGGTCTGGTTATCATCAGTTAAAAATCTGTCCCTCAGATATTCCTAAGACTGCCTTCACCACTAAATACGGCTTGTATGAGTATATAGTAATGTCTTTTGGTCTCACCAATGCTCCCGCCTACTTTATACATTTGACAAACAAGGTGTTTATGGATTGTCTGGAAAAGTTTGTAGTGGTTTTCATTGATGACATTCTGATTTACTCTAAGACAGAAGCAGAACATGAGGAACACTTGATTCAAGTGAGAGCCAATGGACCGACTCCATTGCCTCTAGAGTGATGAGTGATTGACAACAGTAGCAAGACCTAGAAGGACTTGGGCACAAGAACTCCGATGGATAGGAGGCCCTCCGATGGACTGGAGGTAGAGGAAAGTACTCTGAAGGACTGGAGGCATGCTCGGCATCTGTCGGCCATGGGAGTTCGGTACAAGGAGGAGCGGCATGGCGACAGCAGGAGTAAGTCCTCCGAAGGACTGCGAGGCTGCCCCGATGGATAGGGGATGCCGAGCGCCACTGCGGTTCTCTAACCCGAATGCGTGGCGCGAAGGCGTGCGAGGGAGGCTTTGGCGGCTTCGGCTCAAAACCGCCACCCAAGCTACCGAAGCCTTGGTGAGTTGGGCGATGACTCGCCAAGATAGAGAAGATGGGCCAAATCCGGCCCAGGCGGAGACTTCCTAAAGTTTCCCGGTTTCTGAATTCAAAACCGAGGGCGGATCGCAGATTGGACTACTGGCCACGTGGAAAACATCCGAGGATTGCGTGGAACTTACAAAGATCAAGACTTCATCATGGTCGTCTGTCCTGAAATATCCTGTAATCTTTCCTTTGAGTCCTTAGGGTTTGTCTAGTTGTAGGGACCTAAGTGCAAAATTGTCTAAATAGCACTCGGGTATAAATAGGTCCAAGGTAGGTCATTAGAACCTCTCTTTTGGCTGCTATGATTAGTCTTCACTTGGTAATTTTCGTCCTTAAGCTTTCAGCTTCATTGTTAGGGAGGTGAGAGTACGATTTATCCTCCTAATCTTGAGGGAAGGTGAGGGTGGTTGCTTGGGATGAATTTCTACTTGTATGCTAAATCTTTAGACCCTTCTTGGGCACTTAATCTAAGCAAATTCGTGCAGCAACCTTGTGTTCTTCTCCTCCCCCCTTTGTTTGGTTTTTGGGTTCAACCCTTGGCTTTTGGGTGTTTTTGTTGGCCAAGCTTGAATCCCTTTCGTTGCTGATGTTTTGGACTTGCTAGGACGTGGAGATCATGACTTAGTTCATCTCAATCCGGCTGGATTGCCACAAGCAAGCCTCCTTTTTGTTTTTCCCCTTTCTTGCCAAAAGATTGCCATTTCACGTGATCTAAAATTCCTGCTGATTCCGTGGTCACCTTGAGTTGATCTTTTGGAAAAAGCTTTGGAATAGGGTCCAGATAGCCTGTGCAAAATTTCGTGAAGCTTGGACAAGGTTTGGTCAAGTTTGGGTTTGAAAGAGCCTTTTTCTGCGACTCTACCGGACAATCTGGCAGGCACCACCGGACAATCCGGTTCCACTGGATAGTCTGGCAGAGCTCACCGGATAGTCCGGTGTGAGCTCTGTCCGGGCCGTGCCACCAGACAATCCGGCAGCAGGCACCGGATAGTCCGGTCCCACCAGACAGTCCGGTGCTAGCCACCGGATAGTCTGGTCCTGCCAGGAGCTGCTGTGTTCTTTCCAGTTTGGTTTTTCCGCTATGTTTCTGCTCTGGATTTTTGCATTCCCCACTGTTAGACCATTCTCTTTGCTTGCTGTGAGTCAGTGAGACACACCTCGGTGTGGTGAGTGTCGTGTGGCAGTTTCTTGCTAAGTCTCGTTACCTGTGTGCCATTCTTTGTTGGATCTCGAGTTTTACCATTTTGGTGCGTATCCTTTCAGTGGACGGCACCCTTGTGCTGCTAGGCACGTATCTGTTCAGTGGACGGTACCTAGTTCTGTTTCTCTTGAGCTTTGCTGAGCACCTTCTTGGGGGTTGTGATTTTGAGATTTCAAGTGCTCCTATTCACCCCCCTCTAGTCGCACGTCTCGGTCCTACAAATTGGTATCAGAGACGGTTAGGTTTCTTCATACCATTACCGGTGAGAAACCAGTAGCGACTATGACTCACTCTGGAAAGATTCTGGTTCTTGGTTCTGATGGCTAATCCTACTGGAAGGGTAGGATGAGAGCATTCTTGCTTAGCCAGGGCCAGGACATATGGGATGCTACTCAGTGCGAACTTTGTGGTGCTTCCAGTTGCTCAGCGCACTACCCCAGCGATTGTGGCTCAGCACGAGGCAAATGCCAAACCTGTTAACTTTCTCTTCTTAGGACTTGGTCCAGTTGATTATGAGAAAGTGAGCCACCTCAAGATTGCCCGTCAGATCTGGTCTCTGCTGAGTGCACACCATGAGGGCACTGCTACTATCAAGGGGCGTCTCGTTGAGACTTACAGGCGCGAATATGAGAATTTCGTTCAGAAGCCTGGTGAGTCCATGGATGACTTGTTTGGTCATTTTCAATTGATCATCAACAAGCTGCGCGTTAACTCCAGCCCTAAGAGGATCCCATACACCGACCATCAGCAGGCTGTCAAATTGCTGTATGCGTTGGACAGGATGGTATGGAAGATCAAGGTTAACTCGATCATCGAGTCTGAGGCCTATGACACAATTGGGGTGGAGACTCTTTACAGCAAGCTCAAGGCCACATAGGTGGATTACAAGTTGAGAGATTCTCTTGCTTGTACTGGCTCTAAGAGCCTGGCCTTGGCTTCTCCCTCTAGTGAGGCCGCTACTAACCCCCAGCTTCACAACTTTTCGTTTTCTGCCCTTATGTCTGTTACAGAGGAGCAGTTGGCATCACTTGGGGATGACGAGCTTTGCCTTGTGTCTAGCCGCTTTCAGCGCGCCTATGACAACCGGATGAGCAAGATGAGGGGCGAGAGGCCCAAGTGCTTCGAGTGCGGAATGGTCGGCCACTTCATCGCCGAATGCCCGAACAAGCAGAACGACTACTACAAGAAGGGCAAGAGCCACTCCCGTGACACCAACAAGTACCACTCCGGCAAGCACGACTTCGGCAAGCGACCACACCAAGCACCGCTCCGGCAAGATCAAGAACTTCTGAAAGGCTTTCAAGAGCTACCAGAAGGACAACCGCAAGTGGGACAAGGCCTTCTTCGCCGAGCTTGGTGGTCTGTGCGACGGATCATCCTCCTCCTCTTCGTCTTTGTCATGCTCAAGCAATGAGGAGATCAATACCAAGCGGGACAAGAGGAGGGACCAAGGCGGTCCAGCTGGACTCTGCTTTGTCTCCATCAAGTCCAAGCGCAAGCACAAGATACACCAGAGATCTTTTTTCTCCATGGCGCTTGAGGACAAGGACGATAAGGGCAACGACAATGACTCCTCCGATGAAGAGGTAACTCCTAAGCAAGCTAAAATCCTTGAGATGTTGGAGGCAAATAGTTGTGAGTTGAAAGCCCAAGATAGGTTGTTGGAGAAGGCAGCCAAGAAGCTACAGAAGCAGAAAGCCAAGTTGGCAGATGCTTTAGCCGAGATAGAGAGGCAGAAGAGTGTGCCATCCCAGCCGAGTGAGCTTGAGTGCCCTACCTGTGAGACTTTGATGAGAGATCTCTATGAGCAGAAGAGAAAGTACGCTCATCAGGTAGACGAGATGGATTGGCTAAAGGTTGAGTTAGGCAAGCTCCAGTCTAAACTGGATGAGCCTATTTTGAGTGATGAGCCTGAGTGTGAGATGTGCCCTCACCTAGCTGTTGACATAGCTGAGCTGAAAGTAAGGTGTGAGGGACAACTCAAGGAGTTGGAGGAGCTTAGGGCTAGACCCACGCTTTTGGGTGCGTGCATGGTTTATCCTACCTTGGAGAGTGAGCTTATGCAGTTGAGAGCTAACCATGAGGTGCTTTCAGCACCCCCTGACACTTGTGAGAACTGTCTCACTTTGAGGTTGATGTTGGTGGATAGGGATGCCACCATTAAGAAGTTAGAGAAGTCTGCTCCCTCTATTCCCTCTCTAGACTGCCATACTTGTGCTGCCCAGACTTTAGTTCTAGAGGATCTGAGAGAGGAGAAGTTGGTCCTTGAAGAGGTCAACTGTAGGTTGAGAGAGGTGCTAAGCTGGATGTATGCCAAAGAACCTCAGCATAGGATGATTATAGAGGGAAGCAAGCATGAAGAGGGCGACAAGAGTGGGCTTGGTTTGGGTGAGAGCCTAGGGGAACCAGGATCAGTTCTACCAAGGTGGTAGGTAGGATCCTCCCCGTCGTGGTGAGATGAGAGACTGCTTTGCTGGTGAGAGAGGAGCCGGCTTTTAGGACCGTGCTACTGGTGGAGAGAGACGCTTTCCCGGTCAAGCTCCTAGTCGTTTTCAGCGCGGCTATGGACCTCGTGACCGAGTCTTTAGAGGTAGAGGGTTTGAGAGCTCACGCTTTAGAGGTCGTGGGTACCTAGGTAGATGTGATGCTTACTTTGACTGTGCTTACCTCATTTTTGAGCAGATGGCTCGGCACTGGTTCAGCAGTTTCACTAACCCCAGTGCCGAACCATTTGCTCACTCTCGCTTTCCTTGATTTTGTAGGATTCAGGCCTGGAGGACATATGGATCATGGACTCCGGCTGCTCTGGGCACATGATAGGGCACTGCAGATGGTTCTCTAGCCTCAACTCCGTGAGCACGATGGAGTACATCACATTTGGGGATAATGGTCAAGGTAAAGTGTTGGGTGTTGGTTCTGTTGCTCTTTCTGGCAAGCTTTCCCTAAGAGAAGTTGCTTTGGAGAGGAATTTGGGGTTCAATTTGGTTTCTGTTTCACAACTTCTCAAGGAAGGGTTTGAGGTTCGTTTTAAGGAGGGTTCTTCTTGTGTGCTTGATGCTAAGGAAAACCTTGTTTGTCGGATTTTGCCCTATGGGCAGGTTTTTAAGGTTGACCTTGCATCTATTTTTGGCCCTCCTCGGTGTTTGGTTGCTAGTCCTTCTGCTGATATTTGGAAGTGGCATAGGAGGCTTGGCCATTTGAGTTTTGATCTGCTAGCCAGGTTGCGCTCGATGGGTCTTATCCGAGGATTGCCCAAGTTGAAAGCAGAAAAGGACTTAGTATGCCACCCATGTCGTCATGGCAAGATGGTTGCCGCTTCTCATGCACCTGTCAATCAGGTGATGACCTCTTACCCGGGTGAGCTACTACATATGGATACGGTTGGTCCTGCTCGGGTACAGTCGGTCAGTGGGAAGTGGTATGTGCTTGTAGTTGTGGACGACTTTTCTCGCTATTCGTGGGTGTTCTTCATGGAATTCAAAGATGAAGCTTTTGGTTTTGTTCGGGATCTGGTCTTGACGTTAAGGAATGAGAGTCATAAAGCCATGAGGGCTATCCGTAGTGACAATGGCGGAGAATTTCACAACTCTCGTTTTGAAACCTTTTGTCGTGACCTTGGTCTTGATCACCAATTCTCATCTCCTTATACCCCACCGTAGAACAGTGTTGTGGAACGAAAGAACCGCACACTTGTAGAGATGGTGCGGACGATGCTTGATGAGCATAGGACTCCGCGACGCTTTTGGGTTGAGGCTATGAATACGGCCTGTTACATTGCGAACCGCATCTTCCTTCGAGCTTTCTTAGGGAAGACTTCGTATGAGCTACGGTTTGGTAGGCAGCATAGCGTCAAGCACCTGCGTGCATTTGGCTGCAGATGCTTTGTGCTAAAAAAGGGGGGGCATTTGGACAAATTCGAATCTTGCTGCTTGGATGGTATTTTTCTTGGGTACGCCTCTGGCTCTAGGGCATATAGAGGTGGATCCTTGATACTAGACAAGTGGTTGAGACCTGTGAAGTTTCCTTTGATGAATCTATGCCTTGCAGAACCCCTGCATTTGAGCTTTTAGGTGATGATGAAGAAGGCGCTCCCATCTTTGAAGATGAGGAAGGCGAAGTAGATGCTGGTGATGCAGGAGCCACTACACCGGCTGCAGCTCCTGCCCCCTCTGCTACGAGCTCTGAACATGAAGGAGGACCCTTGCCTACAGCTTCCTCCTCACTCCCCTGACCGCAACCTTGAGCAGAGGTTGGCCCCGCTGAGGACGCAGGGGAGGTGACCTCTGAGATTGTTCCATCTCGGCAGGTCCAGTGGCATCACCCTCCAGATAGGATGATTGGAGATCTACACCAGCGTGTCACACGCTCTTCGGTTAACTCTCTAGCCTTTTTCTATCACTCTGCATTTGTTGCTTCTTTCGAACCCCAGGATGTGTCACATGCATTATCTGATCCTAGTTGGGTGAATGCCATGCATGAGTTGGAGAACTTTGAGAGAAACCATGTCTAGGATTTAGTTGAACCTCCACCAAACTGCCACTGCCACCCTATAGGAACCAAGTGGGTTTTCAACAACAAACAGCGTGAGGATGGGATGGTTGTGAGGAACAAAGCGAGATTGGTAGCCCAGGGTTTCTGTCAGAAGGAGGGGATAGATTATGAGGAAACCTTTGCTCCTGTAGCTCGTTTAGAGGCCATTAGGATTCTGCTTGCCTTTGCTGCCTCTAAAGGCTTCAAACTGCAGCAGATGGATGTCAAGTCAGCCTTTCTAAATGGTTACATAGAGGAGGAGGTATATGTGAGACAACCTCCTGGTTTTGAGAGTGCCAAGTTTCCAGACCGGGTGTATAAGTTAAGAAAAGCCCTTTATGGTCTGAAGCAAGCTCCAAGAGCTTGGTATGCTAGGTTGAAAGCCTTTCTGCTCAAGTCTGGTTTTGTGATGGGTTCAGTAGACAAGACCTTGTTTCTGTTGAGTCGTGGCGGTGACACCCTTCTAGTTTAGATATATGTTGATGACATTATCTTTGGTGGTTCATCTCAAGCTTTGGTGTCTAAGTTTGCTGAACAAATGAGCAGTGAATTCGAGATGAGTCTCATG
The DNA here is from genome assembly GCA_030272315.1 of Paspalum vaginatum. Classification (NCBI taxonomy): domain Eukaryota; kingdom Viridiplantae; phylum Streptophyta; class Magnoliopsida; order Poales; family Poaceae; genus Paspalum; species Paspalum vaginatum. The sequence goes on along the minus strand of CM059018.1, from coordinate 27,800,013 downwards.
GGTGAGCTTCAGTTCTTTCTCGGGCTTCAGATCAAGCAAGGCCCAGAAGGAACCTTCGTCCATCAAGCCAAGTACACGAAGGACATTCTGAGAAAGTTTGACAAGGAAGATCTCAAGCCCATGGCGACTCCCATGTCAACACAGACGGCTCTTGATGGTGATGAAGAAGGGGAGGTGGTGGACCAAAGAGAGTACCGAGGGATGATCGGCTCACTTTTGTACCTGACGACGACCAAACCGGACATTCAGTTCACGGTCTGCCTCTGTGCGCGTTTTCAGGCCTCACCAAGGCTATCATATTGTCAAGCGGCGAAGCGCATCTTCAGGTACCTAAAATACACTCCTGAGCGTGGGCTTTGGTTCTCTTCAGCTTCGTTGCTCTCTCTCAGTGGGTATTCGGATGCTGACTTTGTGGGTTGTCGGCTGGTGCGCAAGTCTACTTCTGGCACCTGCCAGTTTCTCGGTTCTTCTCTTGTCTCTTGGTCCTCACGCAAGCAATCTAGCGTAGCCACTTCCACCACAGAAGCTGAATACATTGCTGCTGCTAGTTGCTGCTCCCAGCTGCTTTGGATGAAGTCCACCTTGAGCGACTTTGGTCTCAGTTTTAGAAAGATCCCTCTCCTAGTAGACTCTACTTCTGCTATTTCTATAGCTAAGAACCCCGTCCTGCACTCCAGAACCAAACACATAGACATGAGGTTTCACTTCTTGAGAGATCACTATGAGAAGGGAGATATAGACTTGATCCATGTAGAGATTGAGAACCAGTTGGCCGATATATTCACCAAGCCCTTAGACCTTAGCGTGTTTGCTCGCTTGCGTGGGGAGCATGGTGTTTGTTACCCCTTTTAGGTTGGGGTAACTTTGGTGTAGTTTAGGATTTTGTTTTGTTTTTTCTTTGCTTTTCTTGCATTTTGTATCATACCATGCATTGCATTGTAACATATGCATTTTCACTTACACTAGCACTAGAGCTCTTCTGGTATGACGAGTTAGTACTTGCTTGTGATAGGTTGTACAGTTGCTTGCATGATCATGGTTGGCTAAGCTCTTTGAATCTGTCTAATATCATTTGTGAGCTAAGTCATTTTTTGTTTCACGAAAATCAAATACCATGATCACCACTTGACTTGGCTACCTAGCATGTGTAGGAATGTTGAAAGCTATGCTATCTTTTCATGCTTGGATATGCTAGTCGTATGCCTTTGTTACATTGATGCCTAAGCATTTATGGCACCTTGCCCAAATCTGAAATCTGAATGAATGTTGTTTACAAAATGGTGTCCAATGAGCTAAATTGGAAAGAACCAGGTGGGTTCACTTGTCACACTGATCTAGTTTGAGATAGCTTGCCTTTGCACTTTGGCATGAACTTGGACTAGGCTGTGTATAACCAAAACCTTGTCTTAAGCTTCTGATGGTTTTATGTACCTAGGCTTGGCATTGGTTGGTAAGAAGTGGCAAAAACATGTGAATAACCCCTGGCATATGATCTAATTTGCTAGAAGTTAAAAATTGCGAAATCTGAAATTTGCAAGTCTCTAAATTGCTTATGGCCTATTGTATATGCTTTGCTTGAGAGTAGCACACCTTGTATGTCTTGCTAGCATCTTGCTGTTCATGCCTATCTTGCTAGATGCCATTCATGTTGGTGATGCTTTCTTTTCAACAACCCTGAGAAACATGCTCTTGATCTGTATCAGATAGATTAAATTGAGCTTGTTTGCATGCTTCCTTGCCCTCACTTGTTCTGTATGCTAGAACTTGTATTTACTAGCTTTTCATCCCTACTGAGCTCTTCATGGTACACTTCCTGCATTTCGTGGCATATTTTGAAGGGGAGTTGTCCATTTCAGGGAGAGTTGAGTTCTATGAACCCTTGATGTGTCCATTGTCAACAAGGGGGAGAGATGTTGACCCTTGAGGAAAGAGATGTTGGACCAAGGGGGAGGACTCTGTAGAGATCTAGTTGAGGGGGAGCTTGAGCTTTGAGCATGCTCTTGCATCGGTGCGTTGGGCCTTATGCCTCTTTCTGGAGGAGCCGATGTTTTGCCTTAGCATGAGTGTGTTGAGCCGGTTTGCCTCTTTCTTGAGGGGTCATGCTTTAGTTTGATCGATTGTGTTGATCGGTTTCCCTTGTCTTAGGGGGTCGATCTTTGGCTTTCTTTTTGTAGTCTCAATTAGCCCTTTTCTGCTTGTATTTGGCTTTTGGGCATCTTGAGCAACTTCTTCTTTTCTTCTTTCTTTTCAGTTTTACGCTTTTATTCTTGTCTTTGTTCTATTTCAGGTTACAGGTTGAAGGTGTTGACAATGCACTCATCAAGGGGGAGATTGAGAGCCAATGGACCGGCTCCATTGCCTCTGGAGTGATGAGTGATTGCCAACAGTAGCAAGACCCAGAAGGACTTGGGCACAAGACCTTCGATGGACAGGAGGCCCTCCGATGGACTGGAGGTAGAGGAAAGTCCTCCGAAGGACTGGAGGCATGCTCAGCGTCTGTCGGCCATGGGAGTTCGGTACACGGAGGAGTGGCACGGCGACGGCAAGAGTAAGTCCTCTGAAGGACTGCGAGGCTGCCCCGATGGACAGGGGATGCCGGGCACCACCGCACTGCTCTAACCCGAATGCGTGGCGCGAACGCGTGCGAGGGAGGCTTTGGCGGCTTCGGCTCAAAATTGCCAAACAAGCTACCCAAGGCTTGGTGAGTTGGGAGACGACTTGCCAAGATAGAGAAGATGGGCCAAATCCGGCACAGGAGGAGACTTCCTAAAGTTTCCCGGTTTCTGACTTCAAAACCGGGGGCGGATCGCGGATTGGACTACTGGGGACATGGACAACATCCGAGGATTGCGTGGAACGTACAAAGATCAAGACTTCATTGTGGTCGCCCGTCCCGAAATATCCTGTAATCTTTCGTTTGAGTCCTTAGGGTTTGTCTAGTTGTAGGGACCTAAGTGCAAAATTGTCTAAATAGCACTCGGGTATAAATAGGTCCAAGGCAGGTCATTAGAACCTCTCTTTTGGCTGCTAGGATTAGTCTTCACTTGGTAATTTTTGTCCTTCAGCTTTGAGCTTCATTGTTAGGGAGGTGAGAGTAGGATTTAGCCTCCTAATCTTGAGGGAAGGTGAGGGTGGTTGCTTGGGACGAATTTCTGCTTGTATGCTGAATCTTTAGACCCTTCTTGGGCACTTAATCTAAGCAAATTCATGCAGCAACCTTGTGTTCTTCTCCTTCCCCTCTCTCTTTGGTTTTTGGATTCAATCCTTGGCTTTTGGGTGTTTTTGTTGGCCAAGCTTGAATCCCTTTCCTTGCTGATGTTCTGGACTGGCTAGGACCTGGAGATCACGACTTAGTTCATCTCAATCCTGCTGGATTGCCACGAGCAAGCCTCCTTTATGTTTTCCCCTTTCTTGCCCAAAGATTGCCATTTCACGTGATCCAAAATTCCCGCTGATTCCGTGGTCACCTTGAGTTGATCTTTTGGAAAAAGCTTTGGAATAGGGTCCAGATAGCCTGTGCAAAATTTCGTGAAGTTTGAACAAGGTTTGGTGAAGTTTGGGTTTGAAATAGCCTTTTTTTTGCGACTCTACGAGACAATCCGGCAGGCGCCACCGGACAATCCTGTTCCACCGGATAGTCCGGCAGAGCTCACTGGATAGTCCGGTGTGAGCTCTGTCCGAGCCATGCCACCAGACAATCTGGCAGCAGGCACCGGATAGTCCGGTCCCACCGGACAGTCCGGTGCTAGCCACCGGATAGTCCGGTCCTGCCAGGAGCTGCTGTGTTCTTTCCAGTTTGGTTTTTCCGCTGTGTTTCTACTCTGGATTTTTGCATTCCCCACTGTTAGACCATTCTCTTTGCTTGCTGTGAGTCAGTGAGACACACCTCGGTGTGGTGACTGTCGTGTGGCGATTTGTTGCAAAGTCTTGTTGCCGATGTGCCATTCTTGGTTGGATCTCGAGTTTTATTGTTTTGGTGCGTATCCTTTCAGTGGACGGCACCCTTGCGCTACTCGGCATGTACCTGTTCAGTGGACGATACCTAGTTCTGTTTCTCTTGAGCTTTGCTGAGCACCTTATTGGGGGTTGTGATTTTGAGATTTCAAGTGCTCCTATTCACCCCCCCTCTAGTCGCACGTCTTGGTCCTACAGCTAGATCTTCAGAGATTGAGGGAACAGAAGTTCTATGCCAAGCTGAGCAAATGTGAATTTTGGATTGACGAAGTGCCTTTCCTTGGTCACAACATCTCTAAGGGTGGCATTGCAGTAGATCCAAGAAAGGTCAGCGACGTGTTAGATTGGAAGACACCGCAGACACCAAAAAAGGTTCGTGGATTTCTGGGTTTAGCTGGTTATTACTAGAGATTCATCGAGAACTTCTCTAAAATTGCAAAACCAATGACTACTCTGCTCGAAAAGGATGGCGAATTTAAATGGATAGATGCCCGACAGGTTGCCTTTGATGAGTTGAAATAGAGACTAACTATGGCACCAGTGTTGACATTGCCTGATCAACAGAAGAAATTCACAGTATATTGTGATGCATCGAGGGAAGGTCTAGGATGTGTTCTGATGCAGGAAGGAAAAGTGGTGGCCTATGCTTCATGGCAACTACGCAAGCATGAGTTGAATTATCTAACACATGACTTGGAACTTGCAGCAGTCATGCATGCTTTAAAAATCTGGAGACATTATCTATTTGGGCAACGTTGTGAGATTTATACTGATCACAAGAGCATCAAATATATCTTCACCTAGAATGAGTTGAATATGCTACAGCAAAGATGGCTAGAATTAATTAATGATTATGATATGGAAATTCACTATCATCCGTGCAAGGCTAATGTGGTGGCAGATGCTTTGAGTCAGAAGAGTTGTGCTAATATGGCTTTCGGTTTTCAGATGCCGCGAGAGTTATGTGAAGAGTTCGAAAGCTTGAGCCTGGGTTTCCTACATCACACTATAGCAACAACATTTGAAGCAGAGTCTACAATGGAGCAGGAAATACGGAAACATCAGAAGAGCGATGAGAAATTAAAGGAGATTCGTGAGTTGCTTAAAATGGGCAAGGCGCCCCACTTCAGAGAAGATGAACAAGGAACCCTATGGTACAAGAATCGGATCTGCGTGCCGGATGTGGACAGCATCAAGAAGTTGATTTTGAGTGAGGCACATGACACAGCTTATTCTATCCATCCTAGTAGCGCGAATATGTATTTTGACCTGAAAGAGAGATTCTGGTGGTCTGGGATGAAGCGTGCAGTAGCTGAGTATGTGGCTATTTGTGATACCTGCTACCGTGTGAAGGCCGAGCATCAGAGACCTACGGAATTATTACAGCCATTGAAGGTTCCAGAGTGGAAGTGGGAAGAAATCACTATGGACTTCACCGTGGGTTTACCTCGGACACAGAAAGGTTATAATTCAATATGGGTTGTAGTAGATCGCTCAACCAAGGTAGCTCACTTCATACCAGTTAATACTACTTATTGTGGTGCAATGTTGGCAGAATTGTATATTTCTAGAATTGTGTGCCTGCATGGTGTGCCCAAAAGGATTATATCTGATCGAGGTTCACAGTTTACTTCTCGCTTTTGGGAGTAGTTGCATTAATCTTTAGACACGAAGCTTAGGTTCAGCACAGCCTATTGTTGACGGTCGTTATCTCACGATATTAACCATCAATTATCCACCAAATGAAGCAAAACAAGTGAATAATAATAGACTAACATTGCTACTAATGAGTTCCACAAGATGTACATGAATATTTGGATGCCGGTACCAAAATACACACAAAATGGTCGAAAATACAGCAAGGATCAAAGATGAGCAATAATGGTGCAAGGGCATGGCCGCCCGGCCATAGGGTGTGGCCGCCTGGCCACCCCTCAGGCCATGCAAGGCCACCTCAGCATGTGCCACATCCCGAAGAGTGCCCAAGTTGCCACATCATCGATCCTACGTACAAACAAACACAAAGTGGTGAAGATCCAACTATACATGAGAGCATCCAATATATCCAAGGGTCAAAATGTGTTAGCACAAGGATTGATGATGTCAAGGATCCGAGGGGAACAACATGCATCCAATCGGAGGAAAACACGTGGCCGCCCGACCACATTCCTTGGCAGCCCAGCCACCCCTCAACGCATTTTCCACGTGTAACAGCTATTTCAACAGCCAACCGACCTAGGGGAGCAATATCAAGCGTTGGATCATCGAAGTCGGGGTATCAAGTGGCTGCTCGGCCATGTAGGGTGGTCGCCCGGCCACCGACCTACCCCCTTTACCGACCTAGTGCACCTACAAATACCCCCCTCAGTTTCTAGGCTATAAATAGACCCCGAGAGCTCATTTGTAAGGTGTGGAGAAAGTGAGAGAGCTACATTCTACCTTAGAGAGTCCCATTTCCACATCTTAGTAGTTAAGATAGTCCTGGGAGTTAGAGTGAGTCGAGCTTTGCCTCGGAGTTCTCGGAGATCCCTCTGAGTTTGTGGTAAAGTCCTCTTATTTTTATACTCTTTTTATCTCCAGTATAATTTTTTTACTTTACTTTATTTCCATCTCCTGCAAGTGTGGTGTACCTTTCTTTGCATACTTGCTAGGCTTAGACTTTGGTTACCTTAGTTATTCAAGTCTTGTTATTCTTGCCGGTGCTATAATCCAACCTGTACGCCAGGCTCTGGTTAGCTCTCACCCTCTAATTAAGGGCGAGCTTTAGTGCTCAATCACTTTCGTGGTGAAAGCGTTTGAGTACTACTATAGCATGCCATCCTACCCACGCAGATTTGCTTGGTAGCCCCACTCAGTGACAGCGTGTGGTGTGCCTGTGTAGTCCAGGCCCGTTCATTCGGTAGGCCCGTAGGTGATAGCCAGGTTCTCTTTCGGTGGTCTACTATCTACCCCCTGACCCCTCGAGGGCGCCGGAATTTCGCTCGACGCGAGACCCTGACTTGTTTACTTGAGTTTGTTTAGTTAACCACGTGTAACACCCTACTTTTAATTTCAGTACTTCATAATAAAAACCAAGCAATTTATTTTTTTTTTCTAAGGCTTATGTGCTTAGTTTGCATTTATCATGATTTATTTAAATTAAAAGATGCATGAAAGCAACCATAGGTTTAACCCTTTTTGTGCATACATGCTGGTGCATTATTTTATTGTTTGTATGAATTAAGGGTTCATATTCAAATTTATTTGAATATGTAGATCATTTGCTTTCTTATTCAAAAGAATTCAAAAGAGAAAAGAAAAAAAAAAGAAATGGGAGAGGCAGCCAGGACAACCGGCCCAGCCAACAACCCAAGCCAGCCCGCCTTCCTCACCCACCTGGGCCGCGAGCCAGCCCAGCTAGCGGCCCACGTCGCCCCCTTCCTCACCCGCCTGAGCCAAGAACCAGCCCAAAAACTCCAGCCCGCCTCCCTCCTCTCTTTCTCGCGCGCCACTGACGGGTGGGCCGCGCCCTTACCCTCACTGCCAGGCCGGCCCCATCTGTCAGCCGCTTCTTCCTCCTCTCGCCGCAAACCCCGCGCACCCCCTTTCACTCTGCTCGGCCACATCGGCGCCCGAGGGTGAGGAACCTCCCGCATCCGAGCCCCATTCTCCTGCCATAATCGTCCCGCAATCAATCTCCCCTTTTCTCGCGCCGGTTTCCCCTTCTTCCTCCCCTTCCTTCACTGCCATGACAAGCTCTAAAGCCGCCGGACTCCACTCCTACGCCCGCGTCGTTACGATTCACCCGAGCCCTATAAAACCTGACCCCGAGCTTCGCACTCGCCTCCTTTTGCCTCTACGCCACTCCAATTTCACTCCCTTGCACCACCAAGAGCTCAATCCGCCACCGGACTTCACCCACGGTAAGCCGCGTCACCGCAAAATTCATCGCCGTTGGACTGCCCCCGACCCTCACCTTTTCGTTTCCTTCTTCGCAGGACCGCCGCGAAGGTGTTCCTCGGGTTTTGGGTGTGGGAACGCCGCTCCTCTACCCTTGTCCGCGAGCGCCCACCATCTTCGCCCGCCGGTCCTCGTCGCGAGCTCACTCCACCGCCTCCCCGACGTCCACATCACCTCGGTGAGCTTCGCCGTTGTCCCCTCTCTCTCCCGAGCTAGCCCTAGGGCAGCGGGAGCGCCCCTAGGTCTCAGCGCATGCACAACCGGCGAGCCGCCACCGCGCGGGCCGAACTCCTCCATGGAGTTTGGTCACCGCCGTTGCCCCTGTGCCCCTTGCCTCTGGAACCGTCAGATCCATCGCCAACGACCACGATTAAGACATCCCGTACCCCTTTGCGGGCCAATCACAGAGCGACACGTCGCCCTCACTAAACCCAGTCAGCGTCGGGTCTGCCTGTCAGCAGTGACCTGGCCGCCACCTCACCGTACGCGTCAGCGCAGACCCGGTCAACCGGGGAGTTTAGCGCTTGAGACCCCGCGTTTCCATAGAATCAACCCGCAGTCCGACTTCGTTGAAAAGTATTTATGTTTTAGTCCTGTTTTCATCAGTTTAGCCCCTGAGCTCTCCGGGATTTGAACCCGCAGTCCAGGCTCTGGTGGTTTTGCTCTAAAACCCTCGGCGGCTATGTTTAATTACGTTTAGGCCCTCAGTTTTGCAAAGTTAGCCCCTGGTTTAGTTTAATTATCACAGTTTTGCCCTCAGGAGCCTGTTTTATGCATAACTTTCACATTTTAGCTCCGATTTGGGTGATTCTTGCGCTCACGTGTCCGTAGAAATGCGTAGAATGTTTTTATAACAGCTTTATCTTCTGTTTTTTTATGATGTGGTGTACTATTGCTTATCCTTTGTTATTTGTTTGCATGTATGCGTGTATGGGAATGTTTGTATGTTGCCGTGAACGTGTTTAGACGGTGAACCGTTCGTAGGTGAAGAAGAACAGCAGGTTGCAAGTTTTGGACAGCAGCCACAAGAGCTTTTTGAGGAAGGCAAGTATAACATGAACAACACCTAATAACCCTTAGTCATTTGCATGTGCATTTAATCTTGTATGCCATAAGGATTGTACCTTAGCTACTTTTATGCAATATTTACCCTTGGGTTTGCATGTTGGTTAAGTTGGGCTAGGTGCAGCACGAACTCATGTTCTTTTGTTAAAAATTTGATTAATGGATCTATGCAATATAATTGTGAGCTTGACCCTCTGTGCCGAGGCTTGAGTGGTTCATGTCTCCTTAATAATTTGGCTTTTTAGCAACATGGTTTAGGGGGCATGAGCATTGTGCTTAGTGGTTTTGCTCATAGCCACTCTCCATAAGGACCGGTTCGCAAAGCGACAACCTGGGATAACAGTGCTACCATGAGACTGGAATGGGACGGTCTTAGCTGATTAATTAGATTGCCTTGGTTTGGGAGTAACTTACCTGCGGGACAAGAGGGGAAGTGAGCCGGGATGGGCCTCGGATCTGCTTTGGGTTGTGTGTGCTGTGTGCTTCACCCCTTAGAGTAGGGCCCCATCTCCGCGGAGCTTGAAACCTCAGCAGTTACACCTTACCAACGTGATCTTTGTAAAGGCTTCGTAGTGTGGCTTGCTAGTCATCTCATCTAAGGAAATGTGATGAACTTCTAGAGTAGCTCACGACTTGTGGGTAAAGATGTGCAACCTCTCGAGAGTGTAAAACTGACATGTCAGCCGTGCTCACGGTTATGAGCGGCCCAGATCCTTTATGCTGATTAGTGGTGTTTGGGTTGGTTTGGGAGTTAGTTATGTTTCTAATAATGTTGATTAATTCTTTATGCAATATCTTGGGCTTAATGGCTTTAAAACTCACTCGTTGTAATTAGTTGCTTAATAAAACCTGATCAACTAAAAGCTCATGCATACGTGTCAGCCAACCTTAGAGCCTCATGGTTCATGTTATGCTTGTTGAGTACGATTGTGTACTTGTACTTGTTGTTTTCTTTCTTTTGTTGGGTGGATCCAACTGCTGTTCAGTTGAGGAAGGCACAGAAGAGTACGCTCAAGGTTATGATGAGTTCTAGGCATATCAGTCTCCCAGTCGACTTCCCTGTGGCGGCTCGTTATGTTTTCATTTACGCTTCCGCTTATGACTCTGTTATAAAGACTTGTGTCTTGATGTAATAAAGTGACAATACGCTATGTATCGTTAATTCCCTTTCATGCACGTTCTGTGATGTCACTATTGTCATAATATATGTGAGACTTGTTCCTGGCACATATATGTTGTCCTGGTTCCGTTGGTTGAGAACTGGGCGTGACACCACGACATAGTCTTTGCAGCCGAATAGAATAGAGTTTGGGAACTTTATCTCACTCATTGTCCTCCCAGGCAACTATACCTTTCTATGTGTACCTTAGGTAGTTTATTTTACTTTTCCACCATACACCTATCTTTATTTGATTTACCCCTGTCTAGTTACTAGTCGGTACTTTTATTTAAGTTTACGGATCTTTCGGTTTGAGTTTATCCAATTATACTCTCTTGCCTGCCGCTTCCCTGTGGACAAATACGATACTCGGAATACTCTGGGTGAAAGGCTACAGCGGTCTCCGTGCGCTTGCGGAGTAAAACCTGTTAAGGCTAAGAGATGCCAACAAGCTTTTCTGGCGCCGTTGCCGGAGAAGCAATAGGAAGAGATATAATTGATAATCTCATTTCGAACCCCGTAAACTTTATAAATTTACCACTAGTTTTTAGCAGGCTTACTTTGCTCTGTTGTTTTTGTTGTGGATGCAACAGAGAGGTGTATGACCGGTTTCGACCTACCGGTAAACTTCCACAATAATCCAGAGTCTCTGCTTAGGAGAGTCCGTTCAAAGACTGTTCACGGGCAGATACCTGTACCGACGGAACTTGAATCAACTGCATCAACAAGTCGCACTCCGTTTATCAACATCATGGCTGAAAAGTCCATCCGTGAGTTCTCCGTCCCATCTAGCAACAATGTCCCAACAGGACCGGAAGTGCAAGTAGGAGAGAACTTTGAGCTCAAACCCGGAGTCATCCATATGGTTCAAGCTATCCCTTTTTGCGGGCTGGCAACAGAGGATGCCAACAGTCACCTACAGCAATTCTAGGAAATCTGCAGCACATTCACAATAAAAGGCGCGTCCGCTGATGCCATCAAACTATGCCTCTTTCCATTTTCACTTGTCGGAAAGGCGAAGCAGTGGTTCTACCTCAACCGTGCAACATTCAATACATGGGATGCGTGCTCCAATGCATTCCTTGCCAAGTACTTCCCTCTAGGAAAGACCAATGCACTAAGGAACAAGATCTCGAGCTTCCAACAGCTCACAGATGAAACGGTGGCGGAGGCTTGGGAAAGACTACAAGAGTATATCGCAGCCTGTCCCCACCATGGAATGGAACAATGGCTCATCATCCAGAATTTCTTTCATGGCTTAAATCGTGATGCACAAGAGCACCTAGATGTAGCTGCAGGAGGATCCTTCTTATCCTTGAGTGTGAGTGCTGCCCAGGAACTCATTGACAAGATGACCACTAATCAAGGATGGAAAGAAGATAGGTCTAGCACCCGATCCCGTGGTGTCCATCACATCGACAGCACCGACATGCTTGCCGCCAAGATGGACCTTATATTGAAAAAGTTAGGAGATACTCCAGAGACAGCACCGGTTCAGGCTCTCGACTCTCATGTAGTCTGTGAGAGCATGGGGCATTCAGGGAACGGCCGCTCTGAAACTCAACCGGAGGACTCAAACTTCATCGGCAATAATCCTAACTTCAACAATGGGAATCGTCCTCAACCAGGCTAGAATTCAAGGCCACACATCCCTTTCTCTGGACAAGGTAACCCTTCCAATAGTTCCCAGCAGTTTGATAAATTTAATCAGTTTGACCAAAGAGCTGTGAATGATAGCATTAGCAAAAAGCTCCATGCGAATGATAAGCTTTTTGAAACAATTTCTATTCAAATGGAAACTTTTAATAGTGCTATGAAAAACCAACTGAGTTTTAACAAAATGCTTGAGACTCAAATAGCTCAGTTGACTGCCTCTTTACCTAATGTTAATGCGGGTAAACTGCAGGGACAGCCTGAACCTCCTCCTAAGGAGCACATAAACGCAGTCACCACTAGGGGTGGGAAATCCACACAGGACCCCCACATCCTCGTAGTACCCCTAACAATGCAGGAAAAGAGTAGAAGAAGAAGACTACCGAACTAGAAGAGAAGGATGACACTGAGAGTAGGCCTGGAACAGTGGAGAAAACAGCACCGGAGACGCTTCCGCATGAGTTCTATGACACTACGGTGCTGCCTTTTCCTCCTCGCAACAAGAAGGCTGTCGCTGATGAACAATACCATATCCTCAACAACAAGAAGCCCTTACCATCAACGGAAATTGTGCACATGACGCAAGAGTGTAGCGCAGCTATACTCAACCAGCCCCCACAAAAGAAAAAGGAACCTGGAAGTCCTACCATTCCATGTTCAATTGGGAACCAAGTCTTCAGTCAAGCCTTATGTGATCTCGGAGCAAGTGTCAGTGTTATGCCCAAAGTGGTCTCCGAAAAGCTCAATCACGCTGTACTCGCTCCCACTACCATGTGCCTGTAGCTCGCGGATCAATCCATATGACACCCCGCAGGGATCGCTGAGGATGTCCCGGTGAAAATCCGGAATTTCCTCATACCGGTGGACTTCGTGGTGTTGGATATGGACAAAGATGCAAAGACACCGCTCATCCTTGGGCGGCCATTCCTAAGTATTGCAGACGCAAGTATTGATGTCGGGGCTAGAGAAGTCCACCTCAACATCAACAGCATGAAGGAGACATTCACCTTCAAGCCGAAAGTGGAGAAGTGCAACCAAGTGAAGACATTTCGATGTCAACCACAGAGAGATATGCCAAAGACCTATACCCATGAAAATGTTTCCGAGCAAAAGATGGACAGTCTCGTCACACATTTGAAATCAGACTAGGAGGCTGCCATCCAGAAAAAAGAAGAATATGAACAGAGAGAGGCGAAATTCAAAAAGGCTAGTTCTAAGGCCCAGGAAACAGGAGACAAAGCTCCTGGAAAGATGGTTGACGCCGGTATGCAAGTCTTGACAACAGAAGAACGGAGTGCAAAATAATACAGAAGAAATCCCACCTACCTACATCCTCTTGATATCCTGAAAGGTAGGGTGTGGAAAACCCTTGCCAACAGGTAAATTGGCATTATCACCCGACTGCATATTTATTTCCCGTCGCATTTAAATTTCTGCAATCCATTGCATATTTAAATTCTTCATATTTTAACTTTCATTTTGCATAAATGTTTTTCCTTCACTCAGCTTCGCTTTATCTTTTGCATTCAAAAAAAAATTTGGCCAGCCGACCACCTCACTGGCCGCCCAGCCATAACAATGGCCGCCCGGCCACCTCCTATGGCCGGCCGACCACTCCTCTTTCTACCTCCACTCTCCAAATCCTTCTCACTTAGGTGTTAAGCAAGCACTTAGGTGCTTAATAAAGTTTCCCAATAAAACATGCCCAAACTCTCACATTCTCAACAAAACCGCCAGTCCTACAACTGCCAAAGGTTTTATCTCGACTGAGCTTCATTGAAACTTGGGGGGGGGGAGAATCCGACCAAAGAAAAGGTACGTACCATGTTACCCCAATGAAGAGTTTGAGAAATAGTAATTCTTTTTTCACTTGGTTTAGTTTGATGTCAAAAAAAAAGAGAAAAAAAGGGTCAACTCCCATGCTTAATTGTTAAATTGACATGCTAGCTTCATTATGGAAATGATGAATAGTTGCTCTATCAAGAGAATGGTTTGATTCTTGCATGACAACTTATGCTTAGCTTAGTTCCTAGTTTGTGAGTAAAAAGAAGTGAACCAAAAGTTTTACCTTGTGGATGCCATTTGCGATAACAAGCCTAAGTTGTTGGGAGATGATGATATGACTTAAGTGGGATGATTCTTTCATGTTCCTAGTAAGATGGATATCTCAGGTCTTTATCTTTGAAAATAACAAAATAAAGCTCCCCTTGGTTGAAAATTCCTACCGGAGCCAAAAATGCTTCAAATATTTGAAACTGCTAGAAAGAGCTGCTTAGAGATGTTTTGAGCTTTGTCAAATTTTGAGTCTCTTGGAGTAGAAATATCATCTTCTACTGATAGCTGGGGTACAATAATGCAAGTGATCCATCCTGGACCTTGTATCCACCAAAAAGTCTCCAAATACTTCTCATATTCCTTAAGCCTTCAAAATTCAAGGAGTAAGGGTATGGAGCAAAAAAATGCATGCAAAAGCATGGCAAAAAGAAAGAAAAAAAATGCGTGCAAATGCACGGCAAAATGAAAAGCATGCAAGTTCAAGCATGGCAAAAACAAATAAAGGCTCCATAACCCTTCCAATCCACAAAAGGCTACAAAGGATGAAAATCAGGAGAAGGAGACATTCTATGCCACCTCTCATACTCCAATGTTCAATTAGAAGAAATGATAGAGTATACTCTTTGGTCCAATCTTTGGCTTAGCAAAATAAATATTCTAAGTGTGCCACATTCTCCCCCACCTAAAGCTCCACAAAGGCCTTAGTGTAGGAATATGTTGGCCAACTCATGGCCCTTGCTGAGGAAACACTTCTGAGCGATTAAGAGTATCCTTGGGGAAGCTTCTTCTGTTTTGAAAATCTTGACAACACCTGAGAAGGACATCCAAACAAAACGAGTTAGAATTACTCCTGCAATAAAGTTGTTCTATCTCTCAACCGCCCAAGGCAAAGTAAGCAAAAAGATGCACCACATGTATTGCATATGGTGAGCTTCGATTATTTCACTACTTTGGGCAAGAGTTTGAGTATTGAGTTGCATATAAGACTTTTCCTTCATCTTCGATATTGCTGCAACTCCTAATCTACTTTCAGTCTTAGCTTTGCTCGAGGATGAGCAAAAGTTTAAGCTTGGGGGGTGTTGACGGTCGTTATCTCACGATATCAACCGTCAATTATCCACCAAATGAAGCAAAACAAGTGAATAATAATGGACTAACCTTGCTACTATTGAGTTCCACAAGATGTACATGAATATTTGGATGCAGGTACCAAAATGCACACAAAATGGTTGAAAATACAGCAAGGATCAAAGATGAGCAATAATGGTGCAAGGGCATGGCCGCCCGGCCACCCCTCAGGCCATGCAAGGCCACCTCAGCATGTGCCACATCCTGAAGAGTGCCCAAGTTGCCACGTCATCGATCCTACGTACAAACAAACACAAAGTGGTGAAGATCCAACTATACATGAGAGCATCCAATATATCCAAGGGTCAAAATGTGTTAGCACAAGGACTGATGATGTCAAGGATCGGAGGGGAACAACATGCATCAAACCGGAGGAAAACACGTGGCTGCCCGGCCACATTCCTTGGCCACCCGGCCACCCCTCGGCGCATTTTCCACGTGCTACAACTATTTCAACCGCCAACCGACCTAGGCGAGCAATATCAAGCGTTGGATCATCCAAGTCGGTGTATCAAGTGGCCGCCTAGCCATGTAGGGTGGCCGCCCAGCCACCGACCTACCCCCTTTACTGACCTAGTGCACCTACAAATACCCCCCTCACTTTCTAGGCTATAAATAGACCCCGAGAGCTCATTTGTAAGGTGTGGAGAAAGTAAGAGAGCTACATTCTACCTTAGAGTGTCCCTTTTCCACATCTTAGTAGTTAGCATAGTCCTGGGAGTTAGAGTGAGTCAAGATTTGCCTCAGAGTTATCAGAGATCCCTCTGAGTTTGTGGTAAAGTTCTTGTATCTTTGTACTCTTTTTATATCTAGTATAATTTATTTACTTTACTTTATTTCTATCTCCTGCAAGTGTGGTGTACCTTTCTTTGCATACTTGCTAGGCTTAGACTGTGGTTACCTTAGTTATTCAAGTCTTGTTATTCTTGCCGGTGCTATAATCCAACCTGTACGCCAGGTTCTGGTTAGCTCTCACCCTCTAATTAAGGGTGAGCTTTAGTGCTCAATCACTTTCGTGGTGAAAGCGTTTGAGCACTAGCATAGCGTGTGTAGGACCGAGACGTGCGACTAGAGGGGGGTGAATAGGAGCACTTGAAATCACAAAATCACAAACCCCCAAGTGAAACCAGATACTAAGCACCGTCCACTGAACAGATACGTGCCTAGCAGCGCAAGGATGCCGTCCACTGTGAGGATACGCACCAATGCAAGAAAGCTCATGATCCGAACAAGAGTGACAGCGGAGCAACGGATTTTGCAATATCCGCCACAAGACACTCACCACACCTAGGTGCGTCTCACTGACTCACAGTAAGCAAAGAGAATGGTCTTAAGGGAGGAATGCGAAAATCCGTAGCAAAATCACAGCGAAAAAACCAACCTGGGAAGAACACAACAGCTCCCTGACAGGACCGGACTGTCCGGTGGCCAACACCGGATTGTCCGGTGGGACCAGACTATCCGGTTCCTATTGCCGGACTGTCCGGTAGCACTGCCCGGACAACGCCTCACGCCGGACTGTCCGGTGGGCACTGCCCGACTATCCGGTGGAACCGGACTGTCCGGTGGCCTCTGCCTGATGGTCCGGTAGGGTCGCAGAAAATATGATTTCAAATCATAACTTGATCAGACCTTGCCCAAACTTCACGAAATTTAGCTCAGGTTATCTAGACCCTATTTTAAAGTTATTCCCAACAGATCAACTCAAGGTAACCGCGGAATCAGCGGGAATTTCAGATCTTGTGAAATAGCCATTCTTGGGAAAGAAAGGGGAAAACACAAAAGAGGCTTGCTCGTGGCAATCCAGCAGGATTGAGATGAACTAAGTCATGATCTCCACGTCCTAGCAAGTCCAGAACATCAGCAAGGAAAGGGATTCAAGCTTGCCCAACAAAAACACCCAAATGGGCAAGGATTGAACCCAAAAACCAAAGAGAGAGGGGGAGGAGAAGAACACAAGGTTGCTGCACGAATTTGCTTCGATTAAGTGCCCAAAATGGGTCTAAAGATCCAGCATACAAGCAAAAATTCATCCCAAGCAACCACCCTCACCTTCCCTCAAGATTAGGAGGCTAAATCCTACTCTAACCTCTCTAACAATGGAGCTCAAAGCTTAAGGACGAAAATCACCAAGTGAAAACTAATCCTAGCAGCCAAGAGGCCCTCTAATGACCTGCCCTGGACCTATTTATACCCGAGTGCTATTTAGACAGTTTTGCACTTAGGTTCCTACAGCTAGACAAACCCTAAGGACTCAAACGAAAGATTACAGGATATTTCGGGACGGACGACCACGATGAAGTCTTGATCTTCGTAAGTGCCACGCAATCCTCGGATGCTCTCCACGTGGCCAGTAGTCCAATTTTCGATCCGCCCCCGGTTTTGAAGTCAGAAACCGGGAAACTTTAGGAAATCTCCGCCTGGGCCGGATTTGGCCCATCTTCTCTATCTTGGCGAGTCGTGGCCCAACTCACCAAGGCTTGGGTAGCTTGGGTGACGGTTTTGAGCCGAAGCCGCCAAAGCCTCCCTCGCACGCCTTCGCGCCACGCATTCGGGTTGGTGCATCGCGGTGGCGCCTGGCATCCCCTGTCCATCGGGGTAGCCTCGCAGTCCTTCGGAGGACTTACTCCTGCCGTCGTCGTGCCGCTCCTCCGTATACCGAACTCCCATGGCCGACAGACGTCGAGTGTGCCTCCAATCCTTCGGAGGACTTCACTCTACCTCCAGTCCATCGGAGGTCTTGTGCCCAAGTCCTTCTGGGTCTTGCTACTGTTGACAATCACTCATCACTCCAGACGCAATGGAGCCGGTCCATTGGCTCTCAGGGTGCCATCCTACCCACGCAGATTTGCTTGGTAGCCCCACTCGGTGATAGCATGTGGTGTGCCTGTGTAGTCCAGGCCCATAGGTGATAGCCGGGTTCTCTTTCGGTGGTCTACTATCTACCCCGTGACCCATCGAGGGCACCGGAATTTCGCTCAACGCGAGACCCTGACTTGTTTACTTGAGTTTCTTTAGTTAACCACGACATAGTCTTTGCAGCCGAATAGAATAGAGTTTGGGAACTTTATCTCACTCGTTGTCCTCACAGGCAACTATACCTTTCTACGTGTATCTTAGGTAGTTTATTTTACTTTTCCACCATACACCTATATTTATTTGATTTACCCCTGTCTAGTTACAAGTTGTTACTTTTATTTAAGTTTACGGATCTTTCGGTTTGAGTTTATCCAATTATACTCTCTTGCCTGCCGCTTCCCTGTGGACAAATACGATACTCGGAATACTCTGGGTGAAAGGCTACAGCGGTCTCCGTGCGCTTGCGGAGTAAAACCTGTTAAGGCTAAGAGACGCCAACACCTATCATCCGTAGACAGATGGGCAGACAAAACGGACTAATCAGATACTTGAGGATATCTTGAGAGCATGTGCAATACAGTATGGTACTAATTGGGACAAGAGCTTGCCATATGCCGAGTTTTCCTATAATAATAGCTACCAAGCCAGTCTGAAGAAATCACTGTTTGAAGCACTATATGGCAAGAGGTGCAGGATGCCATTGTTCTGGAATCTGACCGGTGAGAAGCAAGTATTTGTACCTGACATAATTCAGGATGCTGAATAGGAAGTACGGATTGTCCGAGAGAATTTGAGAATTGCTCAGTCCAAGCAAAGAAGCTATGCTGATGTTTGCAGAAGGGATCTGACTTTCAAAGTAAATGACCATGTGTACTTGAAGGTGTCACCGATGAGAGGAATCCGCATATTCAATATGAAAGGGAAGCTAGCACCAAGATACATCGGGCCATTTAAAATATTGGAAAGGAAAGGTGAGGTAGCTTACCGCCTGGAGTTGCCTCCTAATTTGTCAGGTGTGCATGATGTGTTCCATGTCTCTCAGTTGAAGAAGTGTTTGCGAGTGCCTGAGAAGCAAGCACAATTAGAGGGATTGGATGTATAGGAGGATTTGAATTACATGGAACATCCGGTGAAAATTCTAGACACATCAGAAATGGTTACTACGAACAAGGGGACCAAGATGTGCCGAGACAATAGAGTCACCATACCGAGGATGAGGCAACATGGGAACGAGAGGATGAGTTAAAGGCAGCATACCCTGATCTCTTTGCTAACCAGCCTATCTGAATCTCAGGGCGACATTCTTGTTAGGGGGTAGGTTTGTAACAGCCTAATTTTACTTTCAGCAGTTTTCAATAAAATTAACATGCTTTATTTAATTAACTAAGTTTATATGCCTAGCTCTTCATGTCATGATTTATTTTATTTGAACAAGTAATTAAATTCATCATAGATCAACCTTGTTTGTGCATTCATGATGGAGCATTGTTTTATTTCCTGTTTGAGCTAAGGATTTCAATTCAGATTTATCTGAATTTTGACAGGCTGTTTTGGCTTTGTTTTTTTTAAAAGGAGAAACAGAGAGAAATTAGAAAAACAAGAAAAGAGGGTGCGCTCCAGCAGGCCAACTGGCCCAGCCGCTTTCCCCCTTTCCCTCTCTCTGCATGGGGGCCCCGCTCGATGGCTCGTTGACAGCTCGGTCCCGCGTGTCAGTTCCCTCTTCCTCCTCCATCCGAGATCCCTGCGCGCGCTCTCTCTCTCTCTATAGCCATGGTCCCACCTTCCCTGCACCGTGGACTTGCACCGCTCCTCGCACCGCGCCCTGCGGCCCACCCTGCAGGCTCTCGCACCCTGTCAACGTAGATTCTCTGCAGGGTCGACACGAAATCGAAGATGGCTCGAGTCCAGGTCAAATTCCCGAGTCAGACTCATGCTACCGCTCTAGCCCTTACCCTATAAAGTGGTCTCCTAGCTCTACCGTCATCCCTTTTTTGCCCCAGCATGCTCTCCTAAGCCCTAGCCGTCCGCGCCGCCGCAAATTTCATCGCTGAGGCCCGCAGGTGAGTTGCACCGCCGCTCCAATTTGTCACCAGTGGCGCTTCTCCAACCCGATTGACCTATGTTTCACTGTCGCAGGAACCACCCGCAGTCACCCTATCGGTTTTTGGAGCTCCGAAGTCACCCCTTGTCGCCGCCCGCGTGCACCAGCCCCTGCCTTCCACTCCCGCTCGTCGATCGCCATCTCTGTCGTGTGTCCGCTGCCTCCGAGCCTCTGGTGAGCCTCACCACCTCTTCTGCTCACTCCCAGGCCTGCCCTAGTGGCCCTAGCCTCCTCCAAGAGCCTAGGACGTGCCACTCCAGTGAGACACCACCGCGCTCTGTGGTCGCCGTCAGTCAGCCATTCCCTACTCATTCCCCACCGTTGGATCTCGATCCAATGTCCCGCAGGCACCGGTGATCGGTCAACCAAGGTCAATCGCCGGTCAGCCGCCGCCATGTTGCAAAAGACCCCCCTAAACTTTTGGTTATTTAATCCATAGTCCATCGCAGTGATGAGTAGGCCCTGGTTTTAACGTTTTAGCCTGGGTTTTCGAAATGTATTTATAATCAAGTCCTTTAAGTGTTTAAAAGGCTATATATTCACCGTTTTAAATATGTTTTCGACGATTCTCACGCTCATGTGATCGTAGAAATGCGTAGAATGATTTTAAACCTGTTTTATGCTCTGTTTTTATGTAATGATGTGTTGTTGCTTATCCTTTACCTTGTTTGCTTGCATGTGTGGTCATATGAATGCTTGTGCGGTGCTATACGTTCATGCATAGACGTTGATCCGCCGGTTGATTTTGAAGAACCACCTCTAGAAGCTTTTGAGCAACAGCAAGGAACTTTTGAAGAAGGCAAGTATAACATAAACAACACCCAATAATCTTTTTACTCCCTGCATGTGCTTTTAATCTAGTTTGCCTATAAGGTTATGCCTAGCTACTTTTATCCTTATAATTACCTTGTGGGTTGCATTTGGTTACGTTGTGCTAGGTGCTGCATGAACACAAGTCCTTTTGTTAATTTAATCTTGACTAATGGTTCTATGCAGTTAATTGTTGGGCTTTACCATTTTAATAATCTGCCTTTTTTTAGCAACATGGTTTAGGGAGCTTGAGCAATGTGCTCATGTGTTTTGTAGGTTTCTCTATTAAGGACCGGTTCACAAAGCGACCACCTGGGACAACAGTGCTACCACAAGACTGGAATGGGACGGCCTTAGCTGATTAATTAGATTGTTTTAGTTTACTGCAGCTTACATGCGGGGCAAGAGGGGAGGTTAGCTTATGTGGCCGCTGCACTGCCTTATGGTTGAGTGTGCTTTATGTGATGTATGTGCTTCTCCCTTTGTGAGGCGGACACCACCGTTGCGACCCTGAATCCCGGCGCATATATATTTGTACGGTTTTGTTCGTTGGAAACCGTGTGTGACAAGTAGGCCTTTGGTCTACTGCCCCACAGGAAATTCTCATACCCAATGGAGTTGTGGTGTTGATCCCAAAAACGACATGCATAGACGTCTCTCATTGCGAGAGAGCTCCGTCTTAAGCGCCACAAAGGCAAACATGGACAAATCAATGTTCATAAGCAGGGTAAGAACATCAATGACATGCAGTCGATGACTGTGTGGCACATGGGCAGTCAACGACTAGTGGCACATGTCATGTTCGACAAGTATCGAGCCCAAGAAGAAGAGCAGTGAGCATGAAAGGGAGCAAGTTTGGAATTAACATTCAATGTAGAATCCAGAATCCAAGCTTGTGGAGAAGATTGTCTAGCATTTGACAAGCAATTTGTGGCAATGAGAAACAACCTAAACTACCGAGCCAACAAAGCAGGGCTCAAATGTGTCCGCTACAACAACATTCCATTGACCAGCCACGGAACAAGAAGGAGGTCTAGATTTTTCTTAAATCACATCCTCCGTGACCCCCAAACCTGATGGACCCCTTCGCAGGTACATCTTCAGTTGAGATGGAGATTTAGCATCCATAAACCTTCAACAGCATCGATGAAGGTAAACCTCTAACAGCTATTCTCAGCATTTCTCTTTTTAAGAGGTTGCTTTAAATTGTAAGCCTATTAGTGGTAGCACTAGAAACCAAGCTTTTGCCATGCTAAGATTCTAAGGTGTTAGGATCTTTCAGTAGTGCTATCTTATGCCAGCTGCTTTGCAAACAGCTAGCTATCCCTCTACCTCCCCTAGCCTCAGAAAAATCTTGAAATAACTGAAGGCGAGGTAGAATGCTAGGTAGACATTGCACATGTCAAATCCTAACATGCAGGGAAAGGTAGAAGGAGGTTTTCTGCAGATCATGAAGGAATAACAAAAGTGCCATCATGAAGGAATCCATTCTCAACATCCTGGGTGTCTCTTTACAGCATGATTGGACAAGCCTTCCACTGGAAACACAACAAAAGTCAAAGCAGAACAATGGAAAACTTTGTCAAACACGAATATCCTGGGTGTCTCAATCATAGAAGGTTTGTTTCATAATACCACAAAACTCAAGCTTGGGGGAGGATATGCAAGAGGCACCCATCCTCTAACCCAACCCCTGAAAGGAAGGACCTCGATATTCAACCCACAGTGGTTGATCGCTACAAGACTTCAACTATACTCTAAATCACTTGGGAAGCGAGTGTCAGTGTCATGAGGTTGCAACCAGAAGACCATTGGTCACTGCTTCACTGAAGGCAACACATGGCTTTGGATAAAATGAGTTATATGGGGAGACATCACCCCAAGTGTGGAGGAATGCGATGAGAGAGCGTTCCTTAATTTCCTTTTTCCTGGCCAGTTGTGCAACAAGATTTGCAAGAGGTTAGGAAGATCTACTCTACCTGTCGGATGCGAACAATCATCAACCGGAGATTGGTGGCAAGTACAAATGACAAGGGATTCAATCCCAACAACATCCGTCTCCACCCAAATTTGTTTGGGAACAAAGGCAAGTGATATCTATGAAGGCATAGTCATCACTTAAGCCTGCTCAGGTACACATTCTTGGAAGGACCAAAGCTCTATGAATAGGATCTCAAGCCTCAATAGCCTATGATATGCCAGTAGTAGAGGCAGAGGAGCACCCCTCCACAAGTACCATGCTACTTGTCCTATTAGAAAATGGAAGATAGGTTCATCTCATTTAGCAAAAGCTCTTCACAAGAGCCACCACACTCAAACGTAAGGATAGGAGTCCATAAGGTCAACATCAGATCAATTCTATGATGGATCCCTTGAGGGCGGTGCCCATAGTCCATCCCCTTGCTAGATGGTTCGAACGGGGCCCTGGGTGTACTTCCATTTCATGTGACAAGGATGCACCGCAACCACCTAGTGTCACTTGGGAAAAGAATGTCAGCTGAAGAAAAATATGATGTTGGAGCAGGGGACCCAACATCAATACAAGGAGACATTGCCCAAAAAGAGAGGAGTACTATCAAGTTGATTTTCTCCTAACACTATGAAGAAGGTCCGGATAGCAACACCGGAGATATGACGAAAATCCTCAAACGGAGGTGAAGAAGAGTAGAGAGGAAATTCGCCTAACATATATGAGTATAAACAGAGGTCAAGTAGCATCGTCATCACCCAAGGAGCAAACAAGCTTGGGGGAGGCAATGCCAGGTAATATTGAAGCTCAGTTTCTTGGCAATCCCTTGCAAGAACTAAGCTTGGGGGAAGACCACCAGGTGAGTACCCCAAATGCTCAGTATTTCACTTCCATATCCTTAATCCTGAAAATTGCCATGACACCAAAAACAAAATATTTCTTTCTTGTTACACCAAATAAAAGAAAAACTATAAAAATTTGCATAATTCAAAAATAACAAAAAGATTTGCTTTATCATGAATAAGCTCACTCCTAGCTATAATGATAGAATTTTGTTTATACCCTTGCTTAAAGGAAATGATGAATAGTTGATCTGCTAATTCCTTGTAAGTATTTCGTATACAGCTTGACACTCTCCTAAAAATTTGAACTTATTGGCATTTGTCGTGATCCTACCTTTAGTCTTTAACCTTGTCGGAGCAAGTGCTTTCAAACCAAGTCTAGGTTGTTGTGAGATGTGATATAATTGAAGTTTGAGTTTAACCCATCTTGATCCTACTAAGGTGAATGCTCGGAGTTTTCTTTTTGAAAATTAAAATGAAAAAGTTCCTCAGTGGTTTGAAATACCTATCCAGAGCCAAATGCTTTACATGATGAAACCTTTACATATGCTACCTATTGTTGTGTTGAGTTTTGTCAAATTTTGAGTTCTTATGAAGTAGTGGCACTTCAACTCCCCATCAAATCTCCCACATCCACATCCATTTGCTAGCCTGTCTATGTCTGGTCATGCTTAAATCTACACTAGATTCAAGCATCCACCTTCACCAGATTTTTCTCCACCATATCCATAATCCACTTACCCATCTGCATATATATGGTCTCCAAGTAAATACTCCAGTCATATTCCAGAAATATCCTGAATGTTCTTATACAAGAAGGAGGCATGGAGCTATCAAAAAAAAAGAGAAAGGAGAAAAAGAGAAAAAAAAAGAGAAAAAAATGAAGAGAAGAAAATGATAGCTCCTTGTACTCAAATGCTTCAAAGTTCGAAGAGGAGATTCATCAAATAAGGAGTTTTTCATAGACCATATCCATCATGCAATCTACAAAACCTATCCATTCTCCTTTGATCGGGATGAGAATTATCACAAACTACACTAGGACCAATCTTTGACTTAACAAAATACATAGCATAGGTAAGCTAACTCTTTCCTTACCCTAAGCTCCACATAAGCCTTTAGTTGATAGGGAAAAGTTTGGCATGCGGCCTAGTGAGGAATCTAAAATCCACTAGAGTGATCAAGGGTACCATTTGAGGAAGTTAGTGCTTTCTTTTTAAAAATTTCAAAACCCTCCGAGCATGAAACCAGAAAAGAGATAGAGTTCGGTGGCACTCTACTGAGATTGTTCCATCTCTCAACTGCAAAAGACACGGTAAGAGAAGCCAGAAGCCCCACAGGTATGGATGAAAAGGTTGGGGTACACATATGCTAGTTTGTTCAATTATAAAGGTAGATTGTTGGGTTGTGCACTTAATGCTTACAGGACATTGGCATTGATGCAACTCCTGATCCACTAAGCCTAAGTCTTAGCTTTGCTCGAGAACAAGCAAAAGTTCAAGCTTGGGGTGTGTTGGTGGTCGTTATTGCAAGATTTTGACCACGAACTGTCGGTGAATAATTGGGTATAAATAAAGTTCTGTGCATTATTTACATAACAATTACGAATTCTACGAGTTTTGGTGGTGGTCGGTGTATCACAAGGAGAAGCTCACATTCCATACAAAAGAAGATCATTTGGAGCAACAGAGAATTCGCACATAAAAAGAGCTTGAGAAAAATTGCAAATACCATTGTTGCCGTTCCTTAGCCTTCAGATATAATTCCGCAAGCGCACGGTAAATGCGTTGTAGCTCTTTCACCCAAGAGTATTCGAGGGTATCAAATCCACAGAGAACGAGGAGTATAATAACACGTAACACAACCAACGGAACTAGTGAAGCTAGCAAAATAGAGGATAAAAGATAGGGGAGCAGGTTCTCGACAAATGTTAGATCACCTTACTATACTAAGCATGCAAAGAGATAAACTTGTCATGTAAACATAGATACCAAAGCTGTAGCCACCACTGCCAGGCACCAGAGTGCTGATTACCCAGCTGAGAAAGGCGGATACTACAGGCTAAGGCTATATCGTCACTGAGTCTATCCGAACGTACAGGGTTGGAATACTGAGAACACAAAAGCTGTCACCTAATGTGTCTACCAACCAGAGTTGCATGGGATAGTTGACCAACCAAGGTAAACTCTAAGTATGAACACCGCCAGTGGCACTCAGAGAGTCTACTACTAACTGTTAATGAGCCAGAAAAGCAAGCACTACTATATAGCTAACACTATAAGCATGCACAAGATTCTCGTAAACTCACAAGTATAAGACTAAGTATGAAAAGCAAAGTAAGTATGAAACAACAAAGGTAGAGGACAAGGAACTTTACTCAATCCTGGAATTGAATATCCTTCCGCTGAGAATACAAGTATGAGAGCAAGAGAAATCCGGCTCCCGCACTCTTCTCCTCACTACTCTCCTTGATACAAGAGGCACTATCTCTACAAGCTAAGG
This sequence comes from Paspalum vaginatum, assembly GCA_030272315.1. NCBI lineage: Eukaryota > Viridiplantae > Streptophyta > Magnoliopsida > Poales > Poaceae > Paspalum > Paspalum vaginatum. The sequence goes on along the minus strand of CM059018.1, from coordinate 27,773,977 downwards.
GATAACTTCACTTCTCCACACTATACACTTCACACCAAGTGCTACTATGCCACTACATCTACGCACACACTCATAATGAGCTACCAGGGGTATTTATAGTGTCAAGGGAGTGACGGGGTACTTATAGGGTCGGTATCGGCGGTTACAAGGGCTGTGGGCCAGGCCGAGCGGCCTGGTAGGAGGTCGGGTGGCCTGATAGGAGGTCGAGGGGCCTGGGGTGCCCTTGGATCCACCATCTTACTTGATCCTTCAGTTGATATTGACTCCCCAAGGCGGTTGTAGGTCTGTTGGCGGTTATCCTCAGTGTGCTTTTGCCTCAACCATTGGATTCTCTTTGTGTTTCTTCCTTAGCCATTGGATGGGACTCCCCTAGGATTGCTGACTTAACCAATCCATGGGCTGGATTGGTGAGGTGGAAGCCTTTTGACATGTTTGTGCTTCTTCATCTCGGTTGCCACGGTGGGTTTGTGTTTGACACGTTGTCTCTTGCATGCAGGTGAAGAATGGTGGCATTCAGGAGCCAGAGGCAGGCCCGGCGGCCTGGAGATAGGCCGGGTCGCCTGGACAATAGGCCGGGCGGCCTGGTAGGTGGCCGAGCGGCCTGGGTCCTTAGCCCATTTCTACCCTTCCATCTTGGTTCACCATGTCTCACCATGTTTTGCATGTTTTTGTACCGTGACATGTGTTGCTGCAAGACTTTTCTACAGGAACTCATGGAACCGGTTAATATGTATGAACTTTGCATAAAATCACCCTTGGAACATGAAATGTTGGTGGTCGAAATGGGTTATAACGACTGCCAACACCCCCCCACACACACTTAGATCTTTGCTCGTCCTCGAGCAAAGGAGAGTCAAGCATGGTGTAGAGAGCATATGACAATTGTAGTCTTAACAGGCACAAAAGATACTCCCAAATTGGTTCATATTACCCTGGATTTCAATGGTGGCTACAATTATGATATTGAGATGTTGAAACTAAGAATGAGCCACAAGTACTACAATAGTTTTCTCCCAACTATCAGCAATAGAGGTTTTTCTCACTTTTTTTGAAAAGTATAGTGCTTCTCCCCTTGTTCTCAAGATCACCTCTCGATCACTCAAGGGATGAGAATCCTTGTGTTTCCTCTCCTCCTATTCTAAGTTTGAGTGGAGCTGAGAGGTAACCTGACTATCTCATGATGTTTGTATCACCAAGTCAAGTCAATGTGTCAAGCAAAGAGTAAGAATCAACTCAAGAACTTTGGCTATGTGCAAGTGTGGCGGAAATTTTATTTATAAGTGTGCCTTGGTATTCCCCTTTTTGATGCGAGAGAGGGCATGAAATTTTCTTTTCCTCTTTCTTTGTTTCTTTCTTTTCTCTTTCATCATTTTTTTTCAATTCGATTCCATGCCTCTCTTCCTTTCTTTTTGCATGATTGACGAGGGGTAATTTTAATGTTTGTATAGCACATCTTACTGGAGCTTTGTGATATGGACGTGCACGTGATAGCCAAAAGTTATGAATGATTCTAACTCATTTGATGGCACAAAATTTGACAAGGTTCAAAACATTCAGAGATGCCGTTTTGATGCATAAGAATTTTCATTTGTGGCACTGGTAGGACATGTGTCTTGAGAACATTGGAGAAGAACACATTTTGATATTTTAGCAAAACAAAAACTCTTTGCTCAAGCGGGAGATTACTGGGGTGTATGCATGTTACTCATATCTCATGAATCAACATCTTAAATCAAAGCGAGTCCCTAATCAATAGTATCCATGGGCAATTTTACTTCAACATAGGGAGTAAAGTTTGTACAAGCATAGACACAGGTTGTCAATATGATCATGTAGAGTAAATTTTATCCAAGTTTCATGTATAGCATGGAATATAGGAACCATATATGAAAAATTTGCGATAATACCTGGTCCATGTGCAATGGTCGAGGTGGAGATGGGCTGACTCAGCCTAGGACCAGGCTGGGTGGCCTGGTCAGGAGCCGGGCGGCCTGACATTGGGGTCTTCCGATCTTTGCATCGATCGTGTTACGTGGAGAAGTGTTTTGGGACGTCTTTTTCTGCGTTTGGTACGTTTTTATCAATTTGACAGGCCGGGCGGCATGGGTAGGCATTGGGCGGCCTAGGGTTAGGCCGGGCGGCCAGCCTTTGGCTCGATTCGTCGCGAGGTGCAACCCTATACATCAGTGATTCTTCGTTCGTTTCTGCAGTGTTAGTGACGAGAGTTTGGGGGAGGCCAAGTGCATTCCCCACACACTTGAACTCAAAGCAGGGATAGACAAAATCTTTATTGAACTAAGCATTAATCAAACAAAGATAGATATAGGCGTTGTCCATTCAATTGAAATAAATAAATGAAACAAAACCTAAGCACTAGGAAAACAAAAAGGGCGCCTATACTAAAATTTATTGTGAAGCCATGGGCATCTATGGTTCTGGATCATAGATATCAAGATGCTCTGTGGCTTTCGGCGAGGCGGTGGATCTTGGAAGAGAAGCCCTTCCTAAGGGTTTCTAGCTTATCATTAATCTAGCACTTCCAAGGTTCGCCTTCCGCACAGTGCTCCTCAAGTCTTAGTAGTGCGTGCTTGAGTGCTTTGATCTCCAATTTGAGAGACTCGATGGTCTCTTTCTCATTCTCCTCCTCCTCCTCCTTTGAATCTTCAAATTGGCCAGGTGGAGTGCGGATCGGAGGGGGTTTGGAAATCCTCTTCATGGTCCTCCTAGGGGGAGTAGAGTCGATGGACTCATCAATTGATGCGTCCCCCCTAAGGACGTTCTCCAAGTGCTTAGGGACCAACACCTTCCCCCACCTTCCAGAGGGAGTAACTCCACCCCGAATGGTGTATGTTGGTGATTGTGGCCACTTGGTCACCTCCTTGCCCGTGCCCTCCACAGAATCTTCCGAGAAGAGTTTCCGAATGGGCACCTTGGGGCTGATTGCCCCGACCTTAGGTCAAGGGGAATCTGCCCGAAACACCTTGTTCGCGATGGTACGTGCAGGAGATAGGGCACGCATAGGCCTTCCCGCACTATGTGAGCATGCGGGGGCGGCCGAGCAGGCCTTTCTCCAAGCTGGGTGACTTGCCCTGAGGCCGGGCGGCCAGCGGTGCCACATCCAGCACCCTCATGGTGCTGTTCCCCATTGCTACGTGGGTGAACTCATCCGTTGGAGGCCGGCGAATAGGTCATCGTGGTGCCGGATGTTAGGGCAAGGCTCTTAGATGGAGTGTTGTTGGAGGCCATGGCTTAGTTTTTTGAGTGGAGATGAGATGGGAATGGAGAGAGTGGCTAGAAGGGAAGAAACCCTCATGTTTAAGTCATGAAAGCTCGATCTCATCTACTCAATGACGTCCGGTGCCTTAGGGATCAACTCAACTCGAAAAATTTCGAAAGGAGGCGGCCAGGCGGCAAGGTGGGAGGCTGGGCGGCCTGGCCCTTGGGCCGAGTGGCTTCACCAGGGGGCTGGGCGGCCTGACCTGAGGTCGGCTAGCTTCGCCGACCCTGGTTTGGCAGACCAGGTGTCGGTTTTACCCTTCTTGGTGCTTGAAACCCTATTTCATTGTGTTGTGCCGTCACTTTGTTGAGATTTGGCGATGTGGAAGCAAAAGGTGAGATAAGACAGGAAAGAGAGGGAGCATGGTAGTGTACATAGGCTTCGTTTAAGGTTAGAGCTAGACTGTGGTCGTGTGATCATTGCTGTTTCTTGCAGCTTGTAGATGTCCACTTCTTCGAGCTAGTGGCATTTCAGGGCTCTAGGAAAACTTTTAGGCATTGCCCGTTCGCCTTAAAGACTTTCCCGTCATCATCCTAGGAGGGTGATGGCACCATGATCAGCGGCATCAAGGACCAAAAATGGCCCTTCCCACTTACTTCTAAGCTTACCATGACCAAACAAACAAACGCGAGAATTAAAAAATAGTACCTTATCGCCTGGTTTGAATGTCTTGATCTTGATACGCTTGTCATGCCATCTTTTGGTTCGCTCTTTGTATAGCTTAGCACTGTGGTAGGCCTTCTCCCTCCATTCCTCCAATTCGTCGAGTTGAATCTGACATCGAACTCCCGCTGATTGGAGATCCATGTTCCATTTCCTTATCGCCCAGTGAGACTTGAACTCAAGTTCTACTAGCAGGTGACAAGTCTTGCCGCTACACCATTTGGTATGGTGTCATGCCAATGGGAGTTTTATATGCTGTGTGATATGCCCATAGAGTGTCGGGTAGCTTGGATACCCAATCATTTCCCATAGCCTCAACAGTTTTCTGTAGGATGTTCTTGATCGGCTTGTTTGATGTCTCAGCTTGGCTACTTGTCTGCGGGTGATAAGGAGTGGCGACACGGTGATCCACATCGAGTTCTGCAAGGCACCTCTTGAATCTTTTATCTATGAAGTGAGGTCCTCCATCGCTGATGATGACCCTTGGCGTACCAAATTGAGGAAAGATGGTCTCGTAGAACATTCTGATTGAATGCCTCGAATCTACCGCAGGAGCACGGTAGTGCTCTACCCATTTTGATACATAGTCCACTGCGATCAGGATGTATTCTTTGTCTCCACACTTGTGGAAAGGCCCCATGAAGTCTATGCCCCACACATCGAATACGTCGAGTTGAAGGTTGCTTGTGACTGGCATAGCATCCCTTGGGTTAATATTTCCTTGGCGCTGACACCGTGAGCACCTTCGTACGAACTCTTTGGCATCATCGTACATATTTGGCTAGTAGAATCCACTTTGCCAAATCTTTGCATGAGTCCGATAGGCTCCATAGTGACCACCATAGGAAGATGAGTGACATCTATCAAGGATTTGAGGTACTTCGCAAGCTAGAATGCAGCGACGTAAGAGTCCATCTGCGCAGAGTTTGTATAGGTAGGGGTCATCCCAGAGATAGAACTGGCTGTCATGGATCAATTTCCTCTTGTCAACTCCTTCAGGTATGTATCCCATGACCAGGTAATTGACCAGATCTGTGTACCATGGTTGGGATGTAGTGACCTTTAGGAGGGTGTCATCTCTCATGTAGTCATCAATCGGCAAGGATGATGTCTCTTCAAATTGCATACGTGAGAGATGATCAGCAACTGAATTCTCAATTCCTTTCTTATCTCTGATTTCTATGTCAAATTCTTGGAGTAGTAGGATCCACCGTATCATTCGTGGCTTTGCATCTTTCTTCGTGAGGAGGTATTTGAGAGCTGCATGATCTGTATATATGATGACCTTAGCTCCCACCAAATATGATCTGAACTTGTTAATGGCAAAGATGACTGCTAACAACTCTTTTTCGTTGGTGGAGTAATTCAGTTGTGGGCCAGTGAGCGTCTTGCTTGCATAGGATATGGCATGATGTTTTCTATCCTTGCTCTGGCCTAGGACTACTCCTACAGCATAATCGCTGGCATCGCACATGATTTCAAAAGGAGCATTCCTAGTCTGGTGGTTGGATGATGGGTGCTATGACTAGAGCCTTCTTGAGTGTATGGAATGATTCAAGGCAAGCATCATCAAACATAAACGGTGTGTCCTTGGCTAGGAGATTAGTTAGAGGCCGGGCAATAAAGGAGATGTTTTTGATGAATCTCCTGTAGAACCTAGCATAGCCAAGAAAGCTTCGGAGTGCCTTGATGTTTGCTGGAGGTGGAACCTATTCAATGACTTCAATTTTTGCACGGTCCACCTCTATGCCTCTCTCCGAGACTCTGTGTCCTAGCACGATCCCTTCGCTGACCATAAAGTGACATTTTTCCCAATTTAGGACAAGGTCAACTTCTTTGCACCGCTGGAGAACCTTCTCCAAGTTCTCTAGACATCCATCAAAGGTCTTGCCATAAACTGAGAAGTCGTCCATGAAGACTTCCATTATATTTTCTATTAGGTCGGAGAATATGGTCCATCATGCAAGCGCTGGAATGATGCTGGAGCATTGCACAGCCCGAACGACATTTGTCGATATAGCAAATGTGTCGTAAGGACATGTGCAAGGTGGTCTTACTCTGGTCATCCGGGTGAATTGGGATCTGGTGATAACCAGAGTAGCCATCGAGATATCAGAACAAGGAGTGATTGGCCAGCCTTTCGAGCATCTCATCGATGAAAGGAATGGGGTAGTGGTCTTTCCGGGTGGCTGAGTTGAGTTTTCTATAATCGATGCACATTAGCCATCCCGTGACAGTGCGCTGAGGGATTAAATCATTGTTCTGGTTCTTCACAACTGCCATTCCTCCCTTCTTGGGTACGACTTGGACTGGACTGACCCATTCACTATCTTGTACGGGGTAGATAATACCCACAGTGTAGGAGTTTAAGTACCTCCATTCTTAACTACCTCTCTCATCGCATTATTGAGTCTGCGTTGTGGTTCCCTTGTAGGCCGATGTTCGGTCTCCTTGGGGATGCTGATGTGTGCACAGGTTAGGACTGATTCCCTTCAGGTCTTGCAGTGAGTACCCAAGCACTGATCTGTACTTTTCCAAGACTGAGAGTAATCGCCGGCTTTCATTCTCGGTCAGCTTGTCGCTGATGATCACCGGTGTGTCCTGGATTCCTGTTGAGGAAGGCATACTTCAGGCCAGGCGGTAGCTGTTTAAGCTCCATTTTTGGGGGGTCAGGCCGCAGAGATTCACCCAGTTCTTCAAACTCGAGCGGACTCCTCTACCACACTGAAGTCGCTAGCCTATTCCTCTATGCTGTGTTGATCCTCCTCTTCCTCAAGTGAAATACCCATCACTTCTTCTAGGGGGTCAACTTCTGGCTTAGATTCTGTTTTGGTATTCAGTGCCTGACTCATGCCAATTTCGAGCACTTCTTGACCAAACTGAAGCTGTAACTGTGCTGGATTTGTCGTGTTAATCAGGGAAGCAATGGCGAGCCCAATCAATATGAATGGCATAGGCCCCTCGGGTATGTCGAAGACATGGAAGTCTACGAATATCCGCTTGTCCCGCAAGGTAACTCCCCGAATGACTCCATGATTTTCCAACGATTCATTCTTGTTCCACTTCAAGCGAATGTTGGATTTTGATCGTGGTTGAGTGGGGAAATGGGTGTCTACAACATATTTGGAAATGATGTTCACCCCAACTCATGGGTCATAGAGAATATCTTGTGGAAGCATGTCGGATACATGGCCAGGGATGAGAGTTGGTTCTGGGTAGAACCTAACGAATTTTGTATCAAGTCTTCTCTCTTCTAGCCATTCTCGATTTATCACAGCTGTAAGCCAGAGTAGGTCCTCTCTCATTTGATGCATCTAATGTGGGAAGAGGTATGCTGGTTGAGAGGTCCTTTCGAAGCGTCGGCTCACTTTAGGCAACCAAGATACATTGCCAAAGCTTGCAAATAGTTCATCGTCGAATGAGAACGGTGGAACCGACGAAGGACTCATCACGGTTTCACTAACCCTCTCAGTGTCCTGTGATGTGCTTGGTTTAGGGACATCCTCTATTATGAGGGTTTGACGAGATAGTGGAGCTGGTGGATGGGTGTTCTGACTTTCTTCGTGGCAGCTGGGCTCAGGTGGATCTTGTGGATATGAGCATGGTTTCTCGATCATATTGCCGTCAGAGGATTTCTCGAGGATTTTATCAAGGACTTTCCATCCTTCTGGGGCAGTTAAGTGAGAGAACGATCCTCCCAATGCTAAATCCAAACATAGTCCTGCGCCTGATAGGCCTCGGACAAAGTGCTGCATGAGCATGGATTCTTGTATCGCCAAGTCAGGGCCCGATGAGGCCAGACTGGTGAAACGTGACCAGGCTGCGGCCAAGTCCTCGTTACTTCTAGGTCGGAAGTTGAGAACTTCACATCGGAGGTCAACGACTCGATGTTGTGGGAAGAAGTGTAGACAGAACTTGACTTTAAGTCTTTCCCAACTCCCCTCTACTCCACCAACTGCTCTGTTATACCAAGAATTTGCTACTCCTGTAAGTGAGAATGGAAAGAGTAGCCATCGAAGAGTTTCTCCAGGCATTCCCGAAATTACGAGGCAACTGCATAGCTGCTCGAATTCTCGGAGGTGTGTGTAGGGGCTCTCTGTGTCTAATCCCGTGAAACATTGATCCCGAACCATGGCTATCAAGCGCGGGATGTACCTGATAGCCATCTGTGATTATGGGGGCGGATGATGGTGAAGGCTCCAGAAAATTGCCCTTCGGAGCAGATAATTCGCAAATAGGCGTGTGATCCATTGGGTGGAATGGTGATATGATGGTGGTGTGGTGGTTATAGTGGTGGTATAGTGGGAGATAGGATGGCCTTGGTTCTGTAGTTAAAATAGCTACCGTTCCTCGGCAACGGCGCCAGAAAAAGCTTCTTGGCGTTCCTTAGTCTTAAGATATAATTCTGCAAGCGCATGGTAAACGCGTTGTAGCTCTTTCACCCAAGAGTATTCGAGGGTATCAAATCCACAGAGAACGAGGAGTATAATAACACATAACACAACCAACTGAACTAGTGAAGCTAGCAAAATAGAGGATAAAAGATAGGGGAGCAGGTTCTCAACCAATGTTAGATCACCTTATTATACTAAGCATGCAAAGAGATATACTTATCATGTAAACAGAGACACCAAAGCTATAGCACCACCGCCAGGCACCAGAGTGCTGATTACCCAGCTGAGAAAGGCGGGTACTATAGGCTAAGGCTATATCGTCAGCGAGTCTATCCGAACCTACAGGGTTGGAATACAGAGAACACAAAAGCTGTCACCTAATGTGTCTACCAACCAGAGCTGCGTGGGATAGCCGACCAACCAAGGTAAACTCTAAGTATGAACACCATCGTGGCACTCAGAGAGTCTACTACTAACTGGTAATGAGACAGAAAAGCAACCACTATATATAGCCAACACTATAAGCATGCACAAGGTTCCCGTAAACTGACAAGTATAAGACTAAGTATGAAAGCAAAGTAAGTATGAAACAACAAAGGTAGAGGACAAGGAACTTTACTCAATCCTGGAATTGAATATCCTTCCGCTGAGAATACAAGTATGGGAGCAAGATAAATCCAGGCTCCCGCACTCTTCTCCTCACTGCTCTCCTTGATACAAGAGGCACTCTCTCTACAAGCTAAGGGATAACTTTACTTCTCCACACTATACACTTCACATCAAGTGCTACTATGCCACTACATCTACACACACACACTCGTAATGAGCTACCAGGGGTATTTATAGTGTCAAGGGAGTGAGGGGGTACTTGTAGGGTCAGTATGGCAGGTTACAAGGGCGTGGGCCAGGCCGGGCGGCCTTGGTAGGAGGCCGGGCGGCCTAGGGTGCCCTTGGATCCAGTGCCTAACTTGATCATTTGGTTGATATTGACTCCCCAAGGTGGTTGTAGGTCGGTTGGCGGTTATCCTTGTGTGCTTTTGCCTCAACCATTAGGATTCTCTTTGTGTTTCTTCCTTAGCCATTGGATGGGACTCCCCTGGATTGCTGACTTAACCAATCCATGGGCTGGATTGGTGAGGTGGAAGCCTTTCGACGTGTTTGTGCTTCTTCTCTCGGTTGCCATGGTGGATTTGTGTTTGCCACGTTGTCTCTTGCATGCAGGTGAAGAATGGTGGCATTCGGAGCCAGAGGCAGGCCGGGCGGCCTGTAGATAGGCCAGGCGGCCTGGAAAACAGGCTAGGCAGCTGTGGGTCCTTAGGCCATTTCTAGCCTTCCTTCTTGGTTCACCATGTCTCACCATGTTTTGTTTGTTTTTGTACCGTGACATGTGTTCCTGCAATAATTTTGTGCACAACTCATGGAACCAGTTAATATGTATGAACTTTGCATAAAATCACCCCTGGAAAATGAAATGTTGGTGGTCGAAATGGGTTATAACGACCGCCAACAACCATCACTAAAAAGTATCTCCAATGCTCTCAAGGACTACGCCATTGCGTAGATCTTGTCAAGACGATTCCAATGGACATATTATTTGTCTTATATGGAGGCTACGGTGGAAAAGTTATTGAAAAGACAATATTAAATGGCACGCATGGCAGCAGCCCACCAGCGCGTCCACCAGGCCTCTCCCCTCCGCTCGTCCCAACGAAGCCCATGGGGAAGCCCAAGAATGGTTTGGGGGTTAATCCCACCTTGTGAATCCATGGAAGATCCCCTCACCTCAAGGTATAAATAGATGGCACCCTCTCACTTTCAAAATGCACCTCACCATGTTTAGGTAGATGGCGCCCCTCGGGTGGTGCCTCCACTCTGAATTCATTATTTAGCTAGAAGTTAGAGCAGGCTTTGCTAGTTTTGGAGTCAGTCGGAACCTTCGGCAATGTACTTTATTTTTCCTATCTTATGCATTACTTTCCGACATATGATAAGTGTCAGTACTTTATGCACTTATCTTCTACTCTAGTTAGTTACTCGTATTTGGTATGTTTGCGGATGCATTTATTTGCTAGCACCTTTTCCTTTTGGGCATGCCAAGTTCGAGGCCTGAGTTGTGCTAAGTTAGAATTGATTGAGCTTTGTTATACTTGCCGGTACTATAAGCCTCTCCTAGACTTAGATCTAGGAGTCAGGTTAGCTCTCACCCTCTAGCGCGGAGGACGAGTTTTAGTGCTCAAGCTCTTTTATGGTGATAGATGCAACATGTCGCTTGAGCACTAGTATAGCGTGCCATCTTACCCACGCTGCTCTGGTTGGTAGCCTCTCTTGGTGATAGCATTAGAGGTCTCAGTATTCCAATCCCATCATTCGGTAAGCCCATAGGCGTTAGCGAGTTGTCATTCGGTTGGCCAACTATCTATCCCCATGCCTCCTTGGTGTAGTCTGGAATTTCGCTCGACGCAAGCCATAGCTCTGTCTCAATCCTTTCGACCTTAGTACGGATAGCTCTTGTATGCTAGTAGAGATGGAAGACCGAACTGTAGCCCTCGACTCGTTGTCCTCCTAGCTTAAATATGAATTCGTGCCAACGATGTTTGGTTTGTATCCCATGGTGATAGGTCTTTACCTTTTCTTGTTATCTTTTGGAATGAATGAGTTAGTAGTGGCTAGGTGATCGATGAATTTGTATTCTTTCTTGACACTTCCCTAGGGGATAAATATGATACCTTGGAATACTCCTGGGTGAAAGCTACAGTGGTCTCTGTACGCTTGCTGAGTAAAATCTGTTAGGCTAAGAACCGCCAATAATAGCCGACCAACCAAGGTAAACTCTAAGTACAACACCATTGTGTCTACTTGATGAATTCACTACTAACTGGTAATGAGCCAAAAGAGTAAGCAACACTATATAGCCAATGCTATAAGCATGCACAAGGTTTCCGTAAACAGACAAGCATAAAACTATGTATGAAAGTAAAGTAAGAATATGACAAGGAACTTTACTCAATCCTAGAATCGAATATCCTTTCTCCGAGAATACAAGTCTGGGGGCAAGAGAAATCCCACTCCCTCACTCTTCACCTCACTACTCTCCTTGATACAAGAGGTACTCTCTCTACAAGCTAAGGGATAACTTCACTTCTCCAACACTATACACTTCACACTCTCAAGTGCTATTCTACCACTATACCACCATACTTGCAAGTGAACACCTTCAGGGTATTTATAGCTGTCCTAAGGCAGGTTGTGGAGGTTAAGTCAGTGGCTGAGGCGACACTCGGCAGGATAGGCAGCCTGGTAGGGAGGCCAGGTGGGCCCACCCAGGGCCGAGCGGCCTGGTGGTCCCTTGGATCCTCCGCCTTCCACCATCCAATGATCCGTATTGCCTCCCAAAGTCGGTTAGAAGTAGGTTGGCGGTTATAACATGTGTTTTTTTCCGGATCATTGGATCTTCACTTGTGTTTCTTCTTTAGCCAGTCGATCACACTCTCCTAGATTGTTGACTCAAACAATCCAAGGGCTGGATTGGTGAGGTGGATGTAGGACCGAGACGTGCGACTAGAAGGGGTGAATAGGAGCACTTAAAAACTCAAAATCACAACCCCTAAACTGGTGCTAAGAGAAGCTCATGAGAGCTTACACTAGACACCATCCACTGAACAGATACGTGTCTAGTAGGTGCAAGGTGCCATCCACTGGAAGGATAAGCACCAGGCGTGAAAGAGCAAGCAACTCAAAGATCACAAAGATCTCCTAGTTACCTCAAACACCAAAACTTGCAACTTCACCACTCGACACTCACCGCACCGAAATGCGACTTACTGGTACACAACAAGCAAAGGGTATGGTTAGACAGTGGGGAAAGCAAATCTGATGCAAAAAAAATGGCACAAGAACCAAATCTCAGAAATAGGGTAGCTTCCCTGGCTACACCGGACTTGTCCGGCGCTAGGGGCCGGACTGTCCCGTGGCTACGAATAGTCCGGTGTAGGCTGCTGGACTATCCGGTGGGAAGCTCCGGGCAGACCCAGTGCCGGACTATTTGGTAGGCTCTGCCAGACTATCCGATGTGACCGAATAGTCCAGTGGCTCTATTGGATAGTCTAGTGGAGTCGTAGAAAATAAGTTTTCAAACCCAAAACTAAACAAATCTTGTCCAATCCTCACGAGATTTTGCACAAGCTATCTGGACCCTATTCTAAAGCTATTCCCAAGAGATCAACTAAAAATGACCAAGGGATTAGTGGGAATTTCAAACCTCATGAGAATGCAATCTTTCGGCAAGAGAGGGGAAAAGTCAAGAACAACTTGCTCGTGGCAATCCTGTGGGATTGGGATGAACTAAGTCATAATCTCCACATCCTAGAAGTCCAAAAGAGCCCAAAGAATAGGATTAACTCATGGGCAAAGCAAATCACCAAAAGCCTTTGAGTTACGTCCAAAAACCAAATTAGAGAAGAGGGAAGGAGATGGCTGCACACATGAACACTAATTGGGGACGAATCTTCCTTGTATTAGAAGTGTAATTCAGTTCTTACAAGGTTCCTCATATCCTACCACCCCTCATCCTCCCACTAATGCAAAGTGCTACCTCTAGGGGACTCCAAATCCTAGATTAGCGGGACTCCAAATCCTAGATTAGCACCCAGTTTTCTCTCTAAGCACTTGGTTGGTAGGAAAACTAAGCCTAGGGTTTCTAGAGGTGGAAGAGTCACCTAAATGACTAGCCAATTAGGTATATATTGCCTAGGCCTAAGTGACTCAGCTTACACTAAGATCCCTATATTACAGAAATGCCTGTAGGGGCTAAACTGGAAAAGACCCAACTTTCTTCGGGAACGGACGACTGCAATGGAGTCTTGATCTTCTTCGGTTGCACGCTATCTTCCTGGATGACGTCCATGTGGCTAGTAGTCCAAATCCGCCGATCAACCCCTGGTTTTGATGTTAGAAACTAGAAAATTTTAGGATTTCCTTCCTGGGCCTCGAACAGCCCACTCCACTCTATCTTCGGTGAGAACTGAGCCCATTCGCCCAGTCTTGATAACTTCGTGGTAGGGTGGCGGATTTGAGCGAATCCACCATCGCCCTCGCATGTCTTTGCGCCATGCACTTGGGTTGGAGCACCATGGCGGACACCCAACATCCCTTGTCCATCGGGGTCAGCCTCGCTAGTCCTTCGGAGGTCTTACACTTGCCGTCGCCATGTCGCTCCTTCGTGTACTGAACTCCTATGGCCGACCGACGCCGAGCCATACCTCCTGTCCTTTGGAGAACTTTCTTCTCCATCTACCTCCAGTCCTTCAAAGGGCCTCCTATCCATTGGAGGTCTTGTGCCCAAGTCCTTCTGGGTCTTAGCTTCCATTGACACTCACTCATCACTCTAGAGGCAATGGAGCCGGTCCATTGGCTATCAATCTCCCCCTTGATGAGTGCATTGTCAACACCTTCCACCTGTAACCTGAAATAGAACAAAGACAAGCAGCAAAGTGTAAAACCGAAAAGAAAGAAGAAAGGAAGAAGTTGCTCAAGATACCCAAAAACCAAACTCAAGCAAAGAAGGGCAAATTGAAGCAACACAAATAAAACCAAAGATCGACCCCCTAAGACAAGGGAAACTACTCAAAGCAGTCTGTCAAACTAAAGCATGGACCCCTCAAGAAAGAGGCAAACCGGCTCAACACAACCAAGCTTAGGCAAAGCATCGGCTCCTCCTAGGAAGAGGCAAAAGGCTTAACGCACCAATACAAGAGCATGCAGAGCTGAAGCTCCCCCCAAAATGCATCCTTACAAATGCAAGATGAATGCACAGCTCTCCCTCAACTAGTTTTCTCCAGAATTCTCCCCCTTGGTCCATGAACTCCCCTTGGGAGCAAGAATCTCTCACCCTTGTTGACAATGGACACATCAAGGGTTAATGGAATCCGACTCCCCCTGAAATTGACAACACCCCCTCAAAATATGCAATGAAATGCAGGAAGTGTACCATGAAGAACTCAAAAGGGATGAAAAGCTACTAAATACAAGTTCTAGTATACAGAGCAAATGAGGGCAAGAAAACATGCAAACAAGCTCAGTTGAATCTATCTTATACAGATCATGAGCATGTTGTTCAGGGTTGTTTAAAAGAAAGCATCACCAACATGAATAGCACCTACCAAGATACGCATGAACAACAAGATGCTAGTAAAACATACAAGGTGTGCTACTCTCAACCAAATCATATACAACAGGCCATAAGCAATTTAGAGACTTGCAAATTTCAGATTTTAACAACTTGTAGCTTCATGCAAGGTAGATCATGTGCCAGGGGTTATTCACTTGTCTTAGCCACTTCTTACAAACCAACGCCAAGCCTAGGTTCAGAAAACCGTCAGAAGCTTAAGACAAGGTTTTGGTCATACACACCCTAGTACAAGTTCATGCCAAAGTGCAAAGGCAAGCTATCTCAAACTAGACCAGTGTGACAAGCGAACCCACCTGGATCTTTTCAATTTAGCTCATAAGACACAACTTGTATACAGTTTTAGTTCAGATTTCAGGTTTAGGCAAGGTGTCATAAATGCTTAGGCATAAATTTATCAAAGGCATACGATTAGCATATTCAAGGATGAGAAGATAGCATATCATTCAACATTCCTACAGATGCTAGGTAGCCAAGTCAAGTGGTGATCATGGTTTTTGATTTTCAAGAAATAAGAGTAACTTAGCTCACAAATGATATTCGACAGATTCAAGGAGCTTAGCCAACCATGATCATGCAAGCAACTGTACAGTCTAGCACAAGCAAGTACTAACTAGTCATTCAAGAGGAGCTCTAGTGCTAGTGAAGTGAAAATGCATATGATACAATGTAATGCATGATATGATACAAGATGTAAAGAAAACAAAGAAAAACGAAGAGAAAGCAAATAAAAAACCTACACTACAGCAAAGCTACCCCAAACTAAAAGCGGTAACAAACACCAACCTCCCCACGCAAGCGAGTAAACACTGCAAAGCTCTAAGGGCTTGGTGAAGATATCGGCCAACTAGTTCTTGGTTTCTACATGAATCAAGTCTATATCTCCCTTCTCATAGTAATCTCTCAGTAAGTGAAACCTCAAGTCTATGTGTTTGGTTCTGGAGTGCAAGACGAGGTTCTTAGCTATAGAAATAGTAGAAGTAGAGTCTATTAGGAGGGGGATCTTCCTAAAACTCAAGCCAAAGTCACTCAGTGTAGCTTTCATCCAAAGTAGCTGGGAGCAGCAACTAGCAGCAACAACATACTCGGCTTCTATGGTGGAAGTGGCTACGCTAGATTCCTTACCATGAGGACCAAGAGACAAGAGAGGAACCAAGAAATTGACAGGTGCCGGAAGTAGACTTGTGCTCCAGCTGACAACCCACAAAGTTAGCATCTGAAAACCCTTTAAGAGAGAGTGTCGAAGCTGAAGAGAACCAAAGACCAAGCTCAGGAGTGTATTTCATGTACCTGAAGATGCGCTTCACCACTTGACAGTGTGATGTCCTTGGTGAGGCCTAAAATCGGGGATAAAGGCAAACCGCAAACTGAATGTCTAGCCTGGTCGCCATCAGGTACAGAATTGAGCCGATCATTCCTTGGTACTCTCTTTGGTCCACCACCTCCCCTTCTTCATCTGCATCAAGCACCGTTTGTGTTGACCTGGGAGTTGACATAGGCTTGGAGTCTCCCATATCAAACTTCTTCACAATGTCCTTTGTGTACTTGGCTTGATGGATGAAGGTTCCTTCACAACCTTGCTTGATCTGTCGTCAAAGGAGAAACTGCAACTCTCCCATCATGCTCATCTCAAACTCCTTCGACATCTGCTTCAGAAAACTTTGTGACAAGAGAGTCAGACGGGCCACTAAAGATGATATCATCCACGTATATCTGGACAATAAGAAGATCACTACCATGCTTGAGGAGAAACAAAGCCTTATCAACACTACCCATTTTGAAACCTTGGTTTAGCGAAAAGGTTTTCAACCTATCATACCAGGCTCTAGGGGCTTGTTTCAAACTATACAAGGCTTTTTGCAATTTGTAAACATGGTTAGGGTGTTTAGCATTTTCATATCCTAGGGGGTTGCTTGACATAAACTTCTTCTTGAATGAAACCATTTAGAAAAGCAAACTTCACATCCATTTTAAAAAGCATAAAACTCGTGGAAGCTGCAAAGGCTAAGAGAATACGTATAGCTTCCAGGCGTGCAACTAGAGCAAACATTTCCTCATAGTCTATCCCCTCTTTTTGACAAAAACCCTTAGCCACAAGTCTATGTTCTGCACAACAATGCCATCCTCCCCTTGTTTATTCTTTAAAATCCATTTTGTACCAATAGGATTGCATTGTGGCAGTGGCTCTACTAAAACCCAAACCTCATTCCACTCAAAGTTTTCTAACTCCTCATGCATGGCATTAACCCAATTACTGTCAAAAAGGGCGTGTCCAACATGCTTGGGCTCAAAGGAGGCAACAAATGCAGCATGAGCAAAGAAAGTGATAGGGCCTGTATGGGACCTTATGGTCCTCGCATGCAAATCACCAATGATCCTGTGTGGAGGCTGATCCCGCTGGACCTACCGAGTTTTAACAATCTCAGAGATCATCTCCTCGGCATCCTTAGCGAGGCCAACCTCTGCTCGAGCTTGTAGTTGGGGAAGCGAGGAGGAAGACATCGACAAGGGTCCTCCTTCATCTTTAGAGCTTGTAGTAGAGGGGGCAAGAGCTGCAGCTTGGTGCAGCGGCTCCTGCATCACCAGCATCTACTTGACCTTCCTCATCTTCAAATATGCGAGTGCCTTCTTCGTCATCACCTGAAAGCTCAAATGCAGGGGTTGTGCAAGGCATAGATTCATCGAAGGAAACCTCACAGGTCTCTACCACTTGTTTGGTATCAAGGATCCACACTCAATATGCTCTAGAGCAAGAGGCATAACCAAAGAAAATACCATCCAAGTAGCGAGATTCAAATTTGTCCAAATCTCCTCTTTTTCAGCACAAAGTATCTGCAGACAAACGCACAGTAGGTGCTTAAAGCTGGGCTGCCTACCAAACTAAAGCTCATACGAAGTCTTCCCTAAGAAAGCTCATAGGAAAATGTGGTTGGCAATGTAACAGGCCGTGTTCATAGCCTCAGCCCAAAAGCGTCACTGGATTCCTATGCAGCATTGAGCATCGTCTGCGCCATCTCAACAAGTATGCGGTTCTTTTGTTCCACAACACCATTTTGAGGTGGGGTATAAGGAGACGAGAATTGGTGTTTGAGGCCTAGGTCACAACAGAAGGTTTCGAATCGAGAGTTCCGAAATTCTCCACCATTGTCGCTACGGATAGCCCTCATGGCCTCATGACTCTCATTTCTTAACCTCAAGACTAGATCCCGAACAAAGCCGAAAGCCTCATCTTTGAATTCCATGAAGAATACCCACGAAAAGTGAGAAAAGTCGTCTACAATGACAAGCACATACCACTTCCCACTAGTCTGACTATACCAGAGCAGGATCAACCATGTCCATATGCAACAACTCACCCGGGTAAGAGGTCATTGCCTGATTAATAGGAGCATGAGAAGTAGAAACCATCTTGCTATGACGACAAGGGTGGCACACTAAATCCTTCTTTTTTTCAAATTGGGCAATCCTCAGATCAGACCCATTGAGCTCAACTTGGCTAGCAGATCAAAACTCAAATGACCTAGCCTCCTATGCCACTTCCAGATATCAGTAGAAGGACCAGCTACCAAACATCGAGGAGCGCCAGAAACAGATGCAATGTCAACCTTAAAAACCTACCCATAGGGAAAAATCCGACAAACAAGGTTTTCCTTAGCATCAAACACACAAGAAGAACCCTCCTTAAAGTGATCCTCGAACCCTTCCTTGAGAAGTTGTGAGATTGAAACCAAATTGAACCCCAAACTCCTCACCAAAGCAACTTCTCTCAGGGAAAGCTTAGCAAAAAGTGAAACACCGCCAACACCCAACATTTTACCTTAACCATTATCCCCGAATGTGCTGTACTCCTTAGTGCTCACGGGGTTGAGGTTGGAGAACCATCTGCGGTACACTATCATCTATCATGTACCCTGTCATGTCATAATCCATATTTCCTCCAAGCCTCGATCCTACAAAATCAAGGAAAGCGAGAGTGAGCAAATGGTCCAGCACTGGGGTTAGTAAAACTGTTGTACCAGTGCTGAGCCATCTGCTCAAAGGTGGGGTAAGCATAGTCAAAGTAAGTATCACGATGATCTAGGTAACCACGACCTCCAAAGCGTGAACTCACAAGCCCTCTACCAAAGCCACGGTCACGAGGTCCATAGCCACACTGAAAATGACTAGGAGCTCGGCCGGCAAAGCATCTCTCACCATCAGGAGCATGGGTTTGAAAGCTGCCTCCTCTCTCACCATGAGCAAAGCAGTCTCTCACCACGGCGGGGAGGATCCTTCCTACTACCCTGGTAGAACTGATCTTGGTTCCCCCAGGCGCTCTCCTACCTCTCAACCTACTTTCTCTTGAAGCAAAACTCCTCCGAAGTGACCATTCCAGCTGGCAAAACTCATAGTGGTAGATAGGTCTCTTAGGCATAGGCTGGGGATAAACCTTAGGCTTTTGGTGAGGTGGTGGTGTGGTCTTGAGTGGTGTAGGCTGCTGGACTTGATTCTTGTGAAGGCTTAAGCACTTCTTCCACAATCTTGTCTAGCTTGGCTTAGTGGTGGCTTAGGTGTCCTGTATGACTTCCTTAGGGCAGCCTTGGGAGGCTCATGGTAAACCCCATCAACTGTAGAACCAGGCTAAGGAGAGGCAGTGTTAAGGCTTAATTAGGGCACTCTACTTCTCACCCAAGGTACTACACTCTCCTAGCACAAGTCCACTCATGTCACCTTCACCACGCTTGCTTCCCTCTATGATCATCCTAAGCGAAGGCTCCTCTCTTAGATCCCCTAGAACTAAATTCTGGGCAGCACAAGTGTGACACTCTAGAGAGGGAGTTGTGGGAGCAGACTTTTAAAGCTTCCTAATGGTGGCATCCTTCTCCACCAACTACAACCTCAAAGTGAGACAGTTCTCACACGTGTCAGGAGGTGCCAGCTCTCACCTACTCAGGCTCACTCCTCAAGGTAGGACAGAATATGCACGAACCCAAAAGCATGGGTCTAGCCCTAGGCTCTTCCAACTCCTTGAACTGCCCCTCGCACTTCACCTTTAGCTCAGCTATGTCAATAGCTAGGTAGGGATAGGACTCACACTCAGGCTTCTCACTCAAAGTAGGCTCATCCAGTTTAGACTGGAGCTTTCCTATCTCAACCTTCAGCATATCCATCTCCTCTACCTAATGTGCACACTTGCTCTTCTGCTCATAAAGGTCACTCATCAAGGACTCACAGGTAGGGCACTCAACCTCACTAGGCAGGGTTTGCACACTCTTTAGCCTCTCAATCGCAGCCAAAGTGTCAGCAATGCTTGGCTTTCTGCTTCTACAGCTTCTTGGCTGCCTTCTCCAACATCTTGTCCTGGGCTTTCAACTCACGACTATTCATCTCCCACATGTCAAGAATCTCAGCTTGCTCAGGAATTATCTCATCATCGGAGGAGTCATTGTTGTTCCCCTTGTCATCCTTGTCCTCAAGCGCCATGGAGCAAAAGGATCTCCGATTCATCTTGTGCTTGCGCTTGAACTTTGTGGAGATGAAGCAGAGGCCAGCTGGACTGCCTTCATCTCTCATCTTGTCTAGCTTGGTGATGATCTCATCGCTTGAACTTGACGAGGACGAAGAGGAGGAGGACGTTCCACTACAAAGACCACCAAGTTCGGAGAGAAAGGCCTTGTCCTGCTTCCAGTTGTCATTCTGGTAGCCTTGAAAGCCTTCCTGAAGTTCTTGATCTTGCCGGAGCGGTGCTTGGCATGGTGACGCTAGCCGTAGTCATGCTTGCTGGAGTGGTACTTGCTGGAGTCACGGGAGGGGCTCTTGCCCTTCTTGTAGTAGTCGTTCTGCTTGTTCGGTCACTCGGCAATGAAGTGGCCGACCTCTCCGCACTCGAAGCATTTGGGCCTCTCGCCCTTCTTCTTACTCATCCGGTTGTCATAGGCTCGCTGAAAGCGACTAGCCACCAAGCAAAGCTCATCATCCCCAAGTGACGCCAACTACTCCTCTAGTCACAGACATCAAAGCTTAGACCAAAAAACCAGTGAAGTGCTGGTTAATAGCTAATTCCTTGGAGCTAGAAGCCAAGGCTAGGATCTTGGAGCTAGTACCATCGAGAATATCTATCATCTGGTAATCCACCTCAGTGGCCTTGAGCTTGCTGTGAAAGATCCTCTACACCCAAGGTGTCATACACTGCCGACTCAAGAATGGAGTTCTTCTTGATCTCCCACACATTCTTATCCAAGGAATACAGCAGCTTGACAGCCTGCTGATGGTCAGTGTATGGGAGAGTAGTGGGGGCAGAGTTGACACAGAGATTGTTGATCATCGACTGAAAACGACCAAACAAGGCATCCACAGACTCTCCCAGCATCTGGGTGAAATTTTCATATTCGCGTCGGTAAGTATCCACAAGACGACCCTTGACTGTCACCGTCCCCTCATGGTGTGCACTTGAGTAGGGACCAGATCTCACGAGTGGTCCTCAAGGTGGCTCACTCTCTCATAGTCCGCCGAACAAAGTCCTAGAGAAGAGAAAGTTCATTGCCTCATAGTTAGCCTCATGCTGAGCAATGAGCGTTGGTGTGGTACTGCTTGGCAATGGGGAGCACCGCAAAAGTCATACTCTGAGTAGCATTCCATATGTCCTCACTCTAGCTAAGTAAGAACGCTCTCATTCTACCCTTCCAGTAGGGATAGCCATCCGAGCCGAGAACTAGAACCAGTAGGGCCTCCTATCCATCGGAGGTCTTGTGCCCAAGTCCTTTCTAGGTCTTGGCTTCCATTGACAATCACTCATCACTCTAGAGGCAATGGAGCCAGTCCATTAGCTCTCAGTGGAGGCCTTCCAGCGTGTATGTGCCTCTTTTCTTGGTTTCCATCATGGAGTTGGACATGACATGTTGTATGTTGCATGTAGGTCGGCGTGGCATTTGGAGCAAATCATAGGCCGGGCGGCTTCGTATGTGAGCCGGGCGACCTGGGACTTAACCCTGGTGGCTGGTCCTTAGTGCTGGGATGCTGAGTGAGGCCGGGAGGCCTAGTTCATGGCTGGGCGACCTGCCCAACTGGTCGGGCATCCTGGGGTTTTGTCACCTGTGTTCATCCTTCCTTTGTTGCACCTTGGTTTCATCATGTTTTGTGTGTATTTGCATGGTGACATGTATTTCTGCAAGATCTTTGTACACAACTCATGGAACTGGTTAATATGTATGAATCTTGCATAAAAATCACCCTTAAAACATGAATTGTTTGTGGTCGAAATGGGTTATAATGACTGCCAACACCCCTCCACACTTAGATCTTTGCTCGTCCTTGAGCGAACGAGAGTTAAGCAAGGTGAAGAGGGCATATAGCAACCATAGTCCTAGCAAGCACAAAGGTTACTACCAAGTTAGTTCATCTTGCCCAGTATTTTAATGGTGGCTGCACTTTGAGGTTGAGATGTCGAGACTAAGAACATGTTCCAGGTGTCACAGCAGTTTTCTCCCAACTATGAGCAAAAGAGGTTTTCTGGTTTTCAAAAATACAGTGCTCCGTTCTTTTGTTCTCAAGATCACCTCACAATCGCTCAAACGATGAGAATCCTTGTGTTTCCTTTCCTCCTAATCTACATTTGGTGGAGGTGGAAAGACGTGAGACTATCTCATTATGTTTATATCACCAAGTCAAATCAAGTGTCAAAGCAAAGAGTATGAATCAATTCTAAGATTTTGGCTATGTGCAAGTGTGGCGGAAAGTTATCGGTAAGTGTGCTTTTGTATTCCCCTTTTGATGCGAGAAAGGGCATGGTATTTTTCCTTCTTTCTCTTTTTCTTTCTCAATTCAATTCCATGCCTCTTTTCCTCTCTTTTTGCATGACTGATGAGGGTATTTGGAATTTTGCAAAGCACAACTTGCTGGTACTTTGTGGTATGAACATGCATGTGGATAGCCAAAAATCTTGAATGATTTTAACTCATTTGATGGCACAAAATGTGGCAAGGTTCAAAACATTCAAAGATGTCTTTGATGCATAAGAATGTTCATTTATGGCACTGGTAGGACATGTGTCTTGAAAACATCGGAGTAGATCACGTTTTTATTATTTTTAACAAAACTCTTTGCCTTAGCGGGAGATCACTGCTATGTATCTACGTAACTTATATCTTATTAATCAACATTTTAACTCAAAGTGGGTCCCTAATAAAAAGGTTTCCATGGGCAATTTTACTTCAACATAAGGAGTAAAATTTGTGCAAGCATAGACACAAGTTGAAGATATGATCATGTAGAGTGGATTTTTATCCAAGTTTCATGTTTGGAATGAAATGCAATGAACCATGCTTGAAATATTGACAATAATACCTAGTTCAGGGTGCAAGGCGAAGTAAGGATGGGCCAGCCACCACCTGCCAGGCCGGGCAGCTACGGGACCAGGCAGGGCGTCCTCTCATGTATGACTTTCACCTTTTGTTGTGTCGAGAAGTGCTCTAGGACGAATGTTTCTGGGTGTTCACATTTTTCACAAGTGTGACAGGCCAGGCGGCCAGGGTGCCAAGCTAGGCAGCTAGGTCTAGGCTAGGCAGCCAGGGGTTAAGGCCGGGCGGCCGGCTTTTGGCTTGGGTCATCCGAGGTTTTTGTGAGTAGTGCGGTGGAACCCTGTACATCATGTTTCTTGTTCAGTTTTGTAGGGTTTGTGACAGGAAAATGGGGTGGCCAAGTGCCATTCCGCCTCGACATACTTGAACTCAAAGTAAAGGTAAACAAACTTTACTAATCTAAGCATTAATGATGAAAGCAAATAACGAAAACAAAGATAGGCGCTGTTCATACAAAGAAATCAAAGAAACAAAACCTAGGTACTAAGAAAACAAAAGGGCGCCTATATTATATACTAAATAAAATTATTATGAAGCCCGGGGCATCTATGGCATGGGTGGATCATATGCTTCTAGGTGCCCCGTGGCTTCGGCGAGGTGGCAGAAACATGGAGGAGAAGCCCTTCCTAAGGATTTCTAACATGTCGTTGATCTCCCACTTCCAAAGCTCGCCTTCCACACAGCGCTCACGTATCCTATGGAGTGCATGCTTCAACACTTTTATCTCCAACTTAAGAGACTCGATGGTCTCTTTCTCCTCCTCCACCTCCGATTCTTCAAAGTGTCCCGATGGAGTCCTGATCGGAGGGGGTTTTGCAATCCAGTGGACGGTCCTCCTTGGGGAGTGGAGTCAATGGATTCATCAATAGATGCATCCCCAAAGGACGTCCTCCATGTGCTTTAGGATTAGCACCTTCCCCTACTTTCCAGAGGGAGTGACTCCGCCCTGGATGGTGTAGGCCGGTGATCCTAGGCTCTTGGGCAATCCATTGCCCTTCATGGAATCATCCGAGAAGAGCATCTGCACCCGGCACCTTCGGGATGATCTTGCTGACCTTAGGCTGAGTAGAATCTACCCGAAACACCTTCTTGTCAATGGTGGGCACATGAGATAGACCACGTGCAGGCCTCCCTATACTATGAGAGCATGCAGGAGAGGCCAAGTGGCCTCACTCCTGGCCGAGCGGCCTGTGGTAGGGCCGGGCGGCCTGACAGGGAGGTTGGGCGGCTTGAGGGTGTGGCTAGGCGGCCAATGGCATGATGTCTAACACCACCGTGTCATCCATGATGGGGATGACTCCTCTTGGAACGATTTCATCTTCGAAAGTCGGTGAGTAGGTCACCGTGGTGCCGGATGTGAGGGCTTGGAGGGTGTGTTGTTGGAGGCCATGACTTAGGTTTTCGAGGTGGAAATGAGATGGGAATGGTGAGAGTGCAGGAATGGGGGGTGAACTCTTGCCTTTAAATCAATTGAGTCTCAATCTCATCTACTCAACCAAGTTTCTGAGCTAGTTGGGGATCAGATCACTCCGAAATTCAAGTGAGGCTGTCGAGTGGCAAAGTGGAGAGGCCGGGCGGCCACACCAGGGGCCGAGCGGCCTGGCCCTTAGGCAGTGTAGCCACACCAAGGGCTGGGCAGCTTGGCTCTTGAGCTAGGGCAACCTCGCCAACCTTGGTTTGGTACACTAGAGGTCGGTTTTGCTGCTTTTTGGTGTACTAAAAATCGTCTTCATCATGAAAACTTTGAACTTTGGCTAAGATTTTGGTGAAATGGAAGCAAAAGGTGAGATAAGATAGAAAAGTGAGGAGCATGGTAGTGTACATGGCTTCGTTTTAGGTTAGAGCTAGACCGTGGCCATGTGATCATGCCACTTCTTCCAGCTCGTAGATGTCCACTTCTTCGAGCTATGGCGTTTCGGGCTCTAGGAAAACTTTTAAGCATTGCCCATTCGCCTTAAAGATTTTCCCGTCATCGTCCTAGGAGGGTGATGGCATCGTGATCAATGGCATCGAGGACCACAAAGGGTCCTTCCCACTTACTTCTATGCTTACCATGACCAAACAAATGAACACGAGAATTAAAGAGTAGTACCTTGTCTCTTGGTCTGAATGTCTTGATCTTGATGCGCTTATCATGCCATCTTTTTGTTCGCTCCTTGTAAAGCTTGGCACTGTGGTAGGCCTTCTCCCTCCATTCCTCCAATTCAGCAAGTTGAATCTGTCTTTGAACTCCTGATGGTTGGAGATCCATGTTCCACTTCCATATCGCCTAAGTGAGACTTGAACTCCAGTTCTACTGGTAGATGACAAGTCTTGTCGTACACCATTTGATATGGTGTCAGGCCAATGGAAGTTTTATATGATGTGCGGTACACCCAGAGAGCATCGGATAGGTTGGATACCCAGTCTTTTGCCATAGCTTCGATAGTTTTCTGTAGGATGTTCTTGATCTACTTGTTTGATGTCTCAACTTGGCCACTTGTCTCCGGGTGATAAGGGGTGACGACATGGTGATCCACGCTGAGTTTAGTGAGGCACCTCTTAAATCTTTTATCTATGAAGTGTGGTCCTCCATCGCTGATGATGCCCTTGGCGTACAAAATCAAGGAAAGATAGTGTCATTAAACATTCTAATCGAATGTCTTGAATCTGCCATGGAACACGGCAGTGCTTCTACCCATTTTAATACATAGTCCACTGCGATCATGATGTACTCTTTGTCTCCACACTTGCGGAAGGGCCCCATGAAAGTCTATGCCCTACACATCAAATACATCAAGTTAAAGGTTGCTGGTGAGTGGCATAGCATCCCTTGGATTAATGTTTCCATGGCATTGGCACCTTGGACACCTTCAGTACGAACTCCTTGGCATCATCGTACATATTTGGCCAGTAGAATCCACTTTGCCAAATTTTTGCATGAGTTCAGTAGCCTCCATAGTGACCTTCGTAAGAAGATGAATAACATCTATCAAGGATTTGGGGGACTTCGCAAGTTGGAATGCAGTGACGTAAGAGTCTGTCTGCGCAGAGTTTATAAGTAGGGGTCATCCCAGAGATAGAATCACATATCGTGGATCAGTTTCCTTGTATCAACTCCTTCGGTTACGTATCCTGTGACCAGGTAGTTGCACAGATCTGCATACCATGGTTGGGATGTTGTAACCTTTAGGAGTGCATCATCTCTCATGTAACATCAATCGGCAAGGATGACGTTTCTTCAAACTACATTCGTGAGAGATGATCTGCAACTGAATTTTCAACTCCCTTCTTGTCTCTGATCTCTATGTCGAATTCTTGGAGCAACAAGACCCACCTGTATTAGTCATGGCTTTGCATCTTTCTTGGTGAGGAGATATTTGAGTGCTATATGGTCTGTGTATATGATTACTTTGGCTCCCACCAAGTATGATCTTAATTTAGCAATGGCAAAGACAACAACGAAAAGTTCTTTTTCGGTGGTGGAGTAATTCCAGTTGTGGGCCAGTAAGCGTCTTGCAAGCATAGGATATGGCATGATATTTTCTATCCTTGCTCTAGCCTAAGACTGCTCCCATAGTTTAATCACTAGCATCGCACATGATTTCAATTGGAGCATTCTAGTCGGGTGGTTGGATGATGGGTGCTGTGACGAGTGCCTTCTTGAGTGTATCAAAGGCTTTTGGGCATGTATCATCAAATACAAATGGTGTGTCTTTGGATAGAAGGTTGTTCAGTGGACGAGCTATAAAGGAGAAATTTTTGATGAATCTCCTATAGAACCCAGCATGACAAAGGAAGCTTCAGAGTGCCTTGATGTTTGATGGTGGCGGTAGTTGCTCAATGACTTTAATTTTTGCATGATCTACCTCTATGCCTCTCTCTGATACTCTATGTCCTAGCACAATCCCTTCTCTAACCATAAAATGACATTTCTCCCAATTTAGGACAAGGTCGACTTCTTTGCATCTCTGGAGAACCTTATCCAAATTCTCTAGACATCCATCAAAAGTCTTGCCATAAACGAAGAAGTCATCCATGAAGACTTCCATTATGTTTTTGATCAGGTCGGAGAATATTGCCATCATGTATCGCTGGAATGATGCTAGAGCAGTGGATAGCCCAAACGACATCCGCCGTTAAGCGAAAGTGCTGTAGGGACAAGTGAATATGGTCTTACTCTAGTCATCTGAGTGAATGGGGATCTAGTGATAACCGGAGTAGCCATCGAGATAGCAAAAGAAGGAGTGGTTGGCTAGTCTTTTGAGCATCTCATCAATGAAAGGGAGAGGGAAATGATCTTTCCATGTGGCGGAGTTGAGTTTTCTGTAGTCCATGCACATCCAGCTATCCGGTGATAGTACGCTGAGGGAATAACCTATTGTTTTGATTCTTGACGACCGGCATCCCACCCTTCTTTGGTATGACTTAGACTGGACTGATCCATTCACTATCTTGTATAGGGTAAATGATACCCGCGTGTAGGAGTTTGAGTACCTCTATCCCGACTACCTTTCTTCTCGCATTGTTGAGTCTTCGTTGTGGTTCCTTTGTAGGCCGATGTTCAGTCTCCATGGGAATGTGATGTGTGCACAGGTTCTGGCTGATTCCCTTCAGATCGTGGAGTGAGTACCCAAGAACTAATCTGTACTTGGGGGAAGCAATTGGGGGCCCGATCAAAATGAGTGGCATGGACCCCTAGGGTATGTCGAAGATGTGGAAATCCATGAACACCCATTTGTCCCGCAAGGTAACTAGTATGACCCGAATAACTCCATGATTTTCCAATGATTCATTCTTGTTCCATTTCAAGCGAATGTCGGATTTTGATCATGGTTGAGTGGGGAACTAGATGTCTAGAAAATATTCAGGAATGATATTCACCCTGACTCGTGGGTCATAAAGAATGTCTTGTGGGAACATGTCGGATACATGGCCAAGGATGAGAGTTGGTCCTAGGTAGAACCTAATGAATTTTGTGTCGAGTCATCTCTCTTCTAGCCATTCCTGATTTATTACATCTATAAGCCAGAGTAGGTCCTCTCTCATTTGATGTATCTATTGTGGGAAGATGTATGCTGGTTGAGAGGTCCTTTCGAAGCAACTCATCATCGAACGAGAACGAAGGGACCGACGGAGGATTTGTCACAGAGGCACTGACCTTCTCAGTGTCTTGCGACGGGCTTGGTTCAGGGATGTCCTCAATTCTGAGGGTTTGATGGGATAGTGGAGCTGGTGGTTGAGCGTTCTGGCCTTATTCAGAGCAGCTGGGCTCAGGTGGATCTTGTGGTTGTGAGCATGGCTTCTCAATCTTACTGCCATCTAAGGATTTTTCGAGTATCTTGTTAAGGATTCTTCGTCCTTCTAGGGCTGTTAAGTGAGAGTCCAGAAGCTAAGTCCAGATAGTGTCCTACGCCTATTGAAAGGCCTCTGACGAAGTGTTGCAAGAGCATGGACTCCTGTATCGCCAAGTTTGGACCGGATGCGACTAGACTGGTGAAACGTGACCAGGCTGCGGCTAAGTCTTCATTGCTTCCTTGTCGAAAGTTGAGAACTTCACATCGGAGGTCAACGACTCGATGTTGAGGGAAGAAATGTAGACAGAACTTGATTTTGAGTCTTTCCCAACTCCCGTCTACTGCACCAACTGCTCTGTTGTAGCAGGTTTTTGCTGCTCCCGTAAGTGAAAACAAAAAGAGCAGCCATCGCAGAGTTTCTCCAGGCATGCCCGAGCTTACGATATAGCTGACACAGTTGCTCGAATTCTCAGAAGTGTGTGTAGGGACTTTCTAATTCTGATCCCACAAAAGACTGATCCCAAACCATGGCTATCAAGCCAGGGACATAGCTGATAGCCATCTGTGATGATGGGTGTTGATGGTGGAGGAGGCTCCAGAAAATTGCCCTTCGGAGTAGATAACTCGCTGACAGACGTGACATCCATTGGGTGGTATGGTGGAATGATGGTGGTGGTGGTGGTATAGTGGGAGATAGGATGGCCTTGGTTCAGTGTTAATATAGCTACCATTCCCCGGCAACATGCACCAAAAAAACTTATCGGCGTTTCTTAGCCTACTTGATATAACTCTGCAAGTGCATAGAAAACACGTTGTAGCCTTTCACCCAAGAGTAATCCAGGTTATCGAATCCATGAGGAACGAGGAGTATGATAACACACAACACAACTAACCGAACTAGTGAAGCTAGCAATGTAGAGGTTAAACGACAGAGATGCAGGTTCTCAACAGATGTTAGATCACTTTACTATACTAAGCATGCATAGAACTATACTTGTCATGTAAACATAGACACCAAAGCTATAGCACTACTGCTAGGCACCAGAGTGCTGAATACCCTAATCGAGAAAGGTGAGTACTATAGGATTTCGGCTATATTGTCAGTGTGTCTATCTGAACATACGGGATTGGAATACTGAGAAAACATAAGATGTCACCATCGTGTCTACCAACAAGAGATATGTGGGATAGCCGACCAACCAAGGTAAACTCTAAGTACAACACCGTTGTGTCTACTTGATGAGTTCACTACTAAATGGTAATGAGCCAGAAGAGTAAGCAACACTATATAGCCAATGCTATAAGCATGCACAAGGTTCCCGTAAACAAACAAGCATAAAACTAAGTATGAAAGTAAAGTAAGAATAAAATAACAAAGGTAGAGGACAAGGAACTTTAAACAATCCTAGAATCAAATATCCTTCCTCTAAGAATACAAGTCTGGGGGCACGAGAACTCTCACGCCCTCACTCTTCACCTCACTACACTCCTTGATACAAGAGGTACTCTCTCTACAAGCTAAGGGATAATTTCACTTCTCCAACACTATACACTTCAAACTCTCAAGTGGTATTCTACCACTACACCACCATACTTACAAGTGAACACCTTGGGGGTATTTATAGCTGTCCTAAGGCGGTTATGGAGGTTAAGTCAGCGGCTAAGGGGATACTTGGCAGGCCGGACGGCCTGGTAAGGAGGCCGGGCGGCCCTACCCAGGGCCGAGCGGCCTGGTGGTCCATTGGATCCACCGCCTTCAACCATCCAACGATCCATATTGCCTACCAAAGTCGGTTAGAAGCCAGTTGGTGGTTATAATATGTGTTTTCTTCCGAATCAATGGATCTTCACTTGTGTTTCCTCCTTAGCCATTCGATCACAATCTCCTGGATTGCTGACTTAACCAATCAGAGGGCTGGATTGGTGAGGTGGAGGCCTTCTAGGGTCTATGTGCTCTTTTCTCGGTTTCCATCATGGAGTTGGACTTGACATGTTGCATGTTGCATGCAGGTCGAATGGCGTGGCATTTGGAGCAAATCACAGGCTGAGCGGCCTCGGAGGTGAGCCGAGCGGCCTGGGACTTAACCCTGGTGGCTGGTCCTTAGTGTTGAGATGCTGAGTGAGGCCGGGTGTCCTGGTTCTAGGCCGGCCGGCTGGCGCAATAGGGCTGGCAGCCTAGGGTTTTGTCACCCGTGTTCATCCTTTCTTTGTTGCACCTTGGCTTCATCATGTTTTGTGTGTATTTGCATCGTGACATGTATTTCTGCAAGATATTTGTACACAACTTGTTGAACTGGTTAATATGTATGAATCTTGCATAAATTTATGATGCCCCCAGCATCTCAAAAGCCCTAACACACAATTTAATACTTGTTAATGATCAATTAGGCCTTAATAGTGCTTACAGGGGAATGCGAACTAGGTGGAGAAATCACTAAGTCTAGGGCTTGCAGTTTTCCCAAGATTGATTCTGAAATTACTTTGGATTTCAGTATACAACTTTAAACTATACCGAACTATGAAATGAAATTAAACCTATCACCTTTCAAATGCATCTGACCTTGAAGTGATTGGATCTCATTCGGTCACTCAAAAGTTTGAAGCAAGAAAGGTAGCACATAAAGTAAAGCTGCAGTTTGACCAAACCTTTGAATATATATGTGCTTGTAGTTCAAAATATAATGTGATTTAGATCAATTCTCTATACCAAATTTGTCCGAAACTTTCATGTTGAACAACTTTGGTATTGTGTGTTGTGACATGCATAAAGGTTTGAATGGGGTTATGGGTCAATTTCTGTCAACATGTGAAATCTTCCAAAACTTTATCTGTATGGTAAATTGAAAATTTTGTGAAACAAAAGTGCTTATCGAACAAAACTTTATATATGCAAACTTGTAGATCATGAAAAACTAAACAACTTTGGTATAAAATTCTATGTATGAAGGTGACCATAACATGGACTTCTCGAATTTCCAATCTGGTAGCTTCAGTTGGTCAAACATAGGTCAGTCCCTTGAATTTACTTCTTCTCTCAAAATTTCAATAGAACAAGCAATCAAAGTTTATAGATAAGTTGTAGAGTATGAAATTCAGAACGGTTCTTGCATTTTGGGTTTGTACTAATTCGGCCTTGAAGTAGTTGAAATATGCGAAATTCAAACTAGTAATCTGGCAATCAAACCCTCATTTTTCATTTTCGAGATTTTCCTTTTTCCTCCGTGCCTATGAAAAGAAGTGCCCCACCTGTCGGGTCCCTTGGATTCCAATGGGCTAGCAGTAGCTATGGGCCCAACTACTTCCCTCGCCCATGCACCGTGTCCACTTGGACCGTTTGTCGTCCACCGCGTCCGGCCCTACATGTGATGCACTCACGGCCTATACACCCTGTCCACCCCAACCAGGTCGCCATCCTCCACAACCTAGTGCGCAATTGCCATGCGGCCGATGGTCTCTGAGGCCGCTGCCCCAGTCCCTTGCCTGCGCCCCTACCCCTCCTCACCCTAGGGGCTTAAGGTGGAAGGCACCTCGCGCACACTCTCGCCCACTGCCTCCTGCTTCTCCGCACGCGGAGCCTAGCCACCATGAGCACCATGGACGGAGCTATGCGAGCTCGTGTGTCAGCCACCTCGGGCCTCCTTCTTCTCACCCGATGCGCGTATGGCCGCCGCCTTCGACCGTGCCCCACTTACACACACCTGGGCTGCCTCCATCGGTCCCCATCCCCGCAGAGCACTGCAGCGCTGCCGTCACGCCCAGTTAGGCCGTGCCATGGAGGACGACGTGACTCTGGAGGACCACCTCCTAGCCGTGCACATGCCTTCGAGACACCACCGATGGCTGTGCCTTGTCTCCGCGCATCCTGCGCGTTAGGCAGCGTCGTCGTCCCCCATCTCCATCACCAAATCCGAGCCATGCCGCCACCACCATGCTGCGGCCACGCTCTCTAGTTCACTCACCTCGTCCCGGGCTGTCCCTTCTCCTAGCCGGCCAAGGCCCAGTGGAACTTGGCGCCCTTCACTGGGAACATGAGCCCGTACAACCTCGGCGTCAAGTCTATTCCCCACTGTCGGCGGCCAGGGCCATTCTTCCCGCTCTAGCGCGCTCAGTCCGAAGAAAGAAGAGAGGTAGAAGACAGGAAGTTTTGCAGAGAACCCCCTATCTTTTCCTCTATTTACGTGCTACTAAAGTCACCATTACTGAGTCCTTGCAAACTTCTGGGTAGGCCCTTGGACAATGTGTAAATCACAAATAGGTCCATTTTCAGGGTTATATTTGGTATATGAACTTTGAATTGCTCTAGAAATTAGTAGAAACATCTGAAAAGTATGAAACTTATTTTGTTGGATTGGTTATTAATAGATCTACACAGTTAACTAGGTTTTGCTCTGTCAAAAAGACTATTTTACCCCTGCTTGTGTGCATGCGTCATTTTAGTAGGTAATTAGCAAAAGTAGATCAAATGAGCTCCTAAAAATATGAAACTTGGTCTGTATGCTACTTATTTGGTGTATTCTGCATTTGTATTTTTGCTGCCCCAAACACTTGATGGAAATAACAAATCTACCCCGAATACTAATAATTAGTAGATTTTATGTGTATGAAAATGCATGCTACATAAAACTTATCCAGAAAAATCTATAGAAATTATATTGTCCTCATTTGGTCAACTGTAGCTTAGAAATAAAGTTTCACATGCATTACTTGCTGTTTGCTAGGTGATTTGAGGACGAAAAATGCTATAATGATTTAAATAACAAAGTAGAAAAGTGCTATTCAATGTGTTACAAAAGCGCCACCAAAATTCCTGTAGCTATGTTATTGTGTAAGTATGCTTATGAGAATTGCTCATGTATTTTGGTTGTTGTCTCATCAGGGGCTTATAAGTAGTTATTTATATAGTGTCAAAAGTAAAGGAAATATAAAGGGGATGTTAGTAGGCATGCATGACGTTCGTTGTGGCTTCTCCTGTCTAATATTCCTGATATGTAGGAACTTCTGTATAGATGAGTTCACACCTTTGGATGTTACATATTCATATGCCTAGTTTGCAGATCCGTAATCATAAAAATAACTCAACATAAGACAAATTATGCATGACTTATTCACTTTTATGCTTGTTCAATGCCTGTTACATTTAGTCTGACAAGTGTGTCTTGGAATTTGCAATCCATCATGTGTTCCGCGCATGTACCCTACATGATATATGTGACTTGCTAAATGGAGATAAACGCCACCACAACTATCTTAGTAATCTTAGTACCTAAATAACTATTGCATGTTTTATCGGTTCCTAGCTACATGTTAGCTGTATGAATAGCAACTTGATAGTTGTATATGTATGCTTGAGTGATTGCATGCTTGCTTTAGGTCCATAAAAGTAATATTGTCGCTAGTGCTAGGTGTGATGTTTTGAACTACTAGCCCATTACATGTGTAAATATATGCTTGTCTGATGCTTTGCTTGCATGTGGTATGATAAAAGACAATTTAAATTAATATTTGATCGTGTGTTGCTTTGTGAACATCTGATTGTATGAGTGTATGCCTGCTCCCTTTCCACAAAAGTACTCTTGTCTAAGTAGTTTATCAATCACCTTTCTGCCTATCCATGAATTGATTGTTCAAACATGTGCTTGATATTCGTGCATATCATTCACTGCATCATGCGTGGCATTCATATAGTGATGCTTATTGCAGATACGTGATCAAAAAGAAAATGTGTGGAGCTACTTCAACCAACGGTGGTCCAGAAGACCAACTAAGCCCCAAGTACGACCTGGAGGGCCCATCAGTCGTGTTTGGAAGGAGGAGTAGTCTAAGTGATCAAGGGTTGCCTGGGGCAAAGCCTCACAACCCGGCAAACTTACTTTAAATTAGTTTGTTCCAGTATTTCAACAACAAAGGTAGGCCCCTTAGGCATTTACACCTATCTAGAGAGTCTCACCACCCTATACTTGCATGTGCATTTATGTTCAGGAGTTGTTTGAAACCCCCACATGCATAAATACCTGATATCCTATGTAGTATGGACAGGTCGAAGCCTATGCTAGCCATGCTTAGATGGTAGAAGTCGAGTGAAGATATTCACTCGCGAGATGCTAGGGCTTTACTCAAAAATGGTTTACAAAAATATCAGATTCAAAAGCAATATGATATGATGTGACGGAAATATGAGACCGGGCAGAGAATAAGTTTACTTTTGTGGCGTGTGTTGTTGTATTATTTGGCTCCACCTGAGTCACTTAAGGTTCGTTCATTGTTCACCTATTGGTCAGCATAACATTGCTAGAATGGTTATCTAGGATATGGGACTAGTGAAAGTCTTTCCTGGGCTCGTCCGAAGTCTTCGAGGTGCCACCCATCCACTTGTAGGAGGCCGTTGGGCCCAGGGGCACTTGTACTCTAGGGACGGCTGACCCAGTACGCCGTGGTAACGCTCCTGAAGGGGCACAACCTAGGAGTTAGGTGGGGCGCTTTGAATCCCGAGACATGATAGATTAAGATGGGGGATATTTGTGGGAACGCTACGGCTAGTAAGCATATATCCTTGGCATTGTAGTTATTCCCAGGAACTAAAATTGATTCGAATCACCGATGCTCACCGGGTGTGAGAATACCAATGCCACTGACGTTCATCGTAGTAATAACTTTAATATGTTATT
The DNA here is from genome assembly GCA_030272315.1 of Paspalum vaginatum. Classification (NCBI taxonomy): domain Eukaryota; kingdom Viridiplantae; phylum Streptophyta; class Magnoliopsida; order Poales; family Poaceae; genus Paspalum; species Paspalum vaginatum. The sequence goes on along the minus strand of CM059018.1, from coordinate 27,739,182 downwards.
TACTTAATCATGGTTTTTATTACTACATGCTTGTACTTGTATGTTTACATTTTTGCAAGTTACTTTATGATGATCTATGTGTTGAGAATATTGAGATATATGGATTATGGATCATGTCCATAATAGTTTATGGATCAATTAAGCTTATCCTTATAAAAGAGAATGGAACTTAAAAGTAAGGACCCACTCTTAGTAAGCTTATGCGGGTTAGAGTCAAGTCCACAAAAAGCCTTGCATACTCTCAAATGTGTCGGGTTGATACCACCCACGGGTAAGTTCTACGAGCACCCCACGTACTCATCATTTGTTGTTGATATTTTTCTTTCAAGGAACTTCGTCATCGAGAATGACAACAGTGGGCTCAATGTCATGACTCGATGTTTTACTTCCGCTGCATCATTATATCTATGATACGTTATGTTTTCTGCTGCGAGTTATTTGAAACTCTATTTCAATATGATTGTACTTCATTTTGAACAAAAGCTTTGTGACAAATCAAGCTATATGTTTGTATGAAATGATGGGTTGTTGTAATTGTTGTGCCTCCTTCGAGGGCTTAACGTGTGTGTCACGCCCAGTTCTCAACCAACGGAACCAGGACAACATATATGTGCCAGGAACAAGTCTCACATATATTATGACAATAGTGACATCACAGAACGTGCATAAAAGGGAATTAACGATACATAGCGTATTGTCACTTTATTACAACAAGACACAAGTCTTTATAACAGAGTCATAAACGGAAGCGTAAACGAAAACATAACGAGCCGCCACAGGGAAGTCGACTGGGAGACTGATATGCCTAGAACTCATCATAAGCTTGAGCGTACTCTTCTGTGCCTTCCTCAACTGAACAGCAGTTGGGTCCACCCAACAAAAGAAAGAAAACAACAAGCATGAGTACACAATCGTACTCAACAAGCATAACATGAACCATGAGGCTCTAAGGTTGGCTGACACGTATGCATGAGCTTTTAGTTGATCAGGTTTTATTAAGCACTAATTACAACGAGTGAGTATTAAAACCATTAAGCCCAAGATATTGCATAAAGAATTAATCAACATTATTAGAAACATAACTAACTCCCAAACCAACCCAAACACCACTAATCAGCATAAAGGATCTGGGCCGCTCATAACCGTGAGCACGGCTGACATGTCAGTTTTACACTCTCGAGAGGTTGCACATCTTTACCCACAAGTCGTGAGCTACGCTAGAAGTTCATCACATTGCCTTAGATGAGATGACTAGCAAGCCACACTACGAAGCCTTTACAAAGATCACGTTGGTAAGGTGTAACTGCTGAGGTTTCAAGCTCCGCGAGATGGGGCCCTACTCTAAGGGGTGAAGCACACAGCACACACAACCCAAAGCAGATCCGAGGCCCATCCCGGCTCACTTCCCCTCTTGCCCCGCAGGTAAGTTACTCCCAAACCAAGGCAATCTAATTATTCAGCTAAGACCGTCCCATTCCAGTCTCATGGTAGCGCTGTTGTCCCAGGTTGTCGCTTTGCGAACCGGTCCTTATGGAGAGTGGCTATGAGCAAAACCACTAAGCACAAAGCTCATGCCCCCTAAACCATGTTGCTAAAAAGCCAAATTATTAAGGAGACATGAACCACTCAAGCCTCGGCACAGAGGGTCAAGCTCACAATTATATTGCATAGATCCATTAATCAAATTTTTAACAAAAGAACATGAGTTCGTGCTGCACCTAGCCAAACTTAACCAACATGCAAACCCAAGGGTAAATGCACATGCAAATGAGTAAGGGTTATTAGGTGTTCTTCATGTTATACTTGCCTTCCTCAAAAAGCTCTTGTGGCTGCTGTCCAAAACTTGCAACCTGCTGTTCTTCTTCACCTACGAACGGTTCACCGTCTAAACACGTTCACGGCAACATACAAACATTCCCATACACGCATACATGCAAACAAATAACAAAGGATAAGCAACAGTACACCACATCATAAAAAAACAGAAGATAAAGCTGTTATAAAAACATTCTACGCATTTCTATGGACACGTGAGCGCAAGAATCACCCAAATCGGAGCTAAAATGTGAAAGTTATGCATAAAACAGGCTCCTAAGGGCAAAACTGTGATAATTAAACTAAACCAGGGGCTAACTTTGCAAAACTGAGGGCCTAAACGTAATTAAACATAGCCGCCGAGGGTTTTAGAGCAAAACCACCAGAGCCTGGACTGCGGGTTCAAATCCCGGAGAGCTCAGGGGCTAAACTGATGAAAACAGGACTAAAACATAAATACTTTTCAATGAAGTCGGACTGCGTGTTGATTCTAGGGAAACGCGGGGTCTCAAGCGCTAAACTCCCCGGTTGACCAGGTCTGCGCTGATGCGTACGGTGAGGTGGCGGCCACGTCACTGCTGACAGGCAGACCCGACGCTGAATGGGTTAAGTGGGGGCGACGTGTCGCTCTGTGATTGGCCCGCAAAGGGGTACGGGATGTCTTAATCGTGGTCGTTGGCGATGGATCTGACGGTTGCAGAGGCAAGGGGCACAGGGGCAACGGCGGTGACCAAACTCCACGGCGGAGTTCGGCCCGCGCGGCGGCAGCTCGTCGGTTGCGCGTGCGCTGAGACCTAGGGGCGCTCCCGCTGCCCTAGGGCTAGCTCGGGAGAGATAGGGGACAACGGCGAAGCTCACCGAGGTGATGTGGACGTCGGGGAGGCGGTGGAGTGAGCTCGCGACGAGGACCGGCGGGCGAAGATGGTGGGCACTCGCGGACAAGGGTAGAGGAGCGGCGTTCCCACACCCAAAACCCGCAGAACACCTTCGCGGCGGTCCTGCGTAGAAGGAAACGAAAAGGTGAGGGTCGGGGGCAGTCCAACGGCGATGAATTTGGCGGTGACGCGGCTTACCGTGGGTGAAGTCCGGTGGCGGATTGAGCTCTTGGTGGCACAAGGGAGTGAAATTGGAATGGCGTAGAGGCAAAAGGAGGCGAGTGCGAAGCTCGGGGTCGGGTTTTATAGGGCTCGGGTGAGTCGTAACGACGCGGGCGTAGGAGTGGAGTCCGGCGGCTTTAGAGCTCGTCATGGCAGTGAAGGAAGGGGAGGAAGAAGGGGAAACCAGCGCGAGAAAAGGGGGGATTGATTGCGGGACGATTATGGCAGGAGAATGGGGCTCGGATGCGGGAGGTTCCTCACCCTCGGGCGCCGACGTGGCCGAGCAGAGTGAAAGGGGGCGCGCAGGGTTTGCGGCGAGAGGAGGAAGAAGCGGCTGACAGATGGGGCCGGCCTGGCAGTGAGGGTAAGGGCGCGGCCCACCCGTCAGTGGCGCGCGAGAAAGAGAGGAGGGAGGCGGTGGAGCTTTTGGGCCGGTTCTTGGCCCAGGCGGGTGAGGAAGGGGGCGAGGTGGGCCGCTAGCTGGGCTGGTTGGCCTGGCTGCCTCTCCCATTTCTTTTTTTTTCTTTTCTCTTTTGAATTCTTTTGAATAAGAAAGCAAATGATCTACATATTCAAATAAATTTGAATATGAACCCTTAATTCATACAAACAATAAAATAATGCTCCAGCATGTATGCACAAAAAGGGTTAAACCTATGGTTGCTTTCATGCATCTTTTAATTTAAATAAATCATGATAATGCAAACTAAGCACATAAGCCTTAGAAAAAAAATTAAATAAATTGTTTGATTTTTATTATGAAGTACTGAAATTAAAACTAGGGTGTTACAAACCTACCCCCCTTAACAAGAATCTCGCCCCGAGATTCTTATAGGTGGCTAGCAAAGAGATCAGGATAAGCTGCTCTCATGTCTTTCTCTCGTTCCCATGTAGCCTCATCCTCTGTGTGATGCTTCCACTGCACTCTGCACATTTTGATCCTCTTGTTTCTGGTTACTCTTTCTGACGTTTCAAGAATCCTCACCGGATGTTCCGTATATGATAAATCCTCTTGTACATCCAAACCCTCTAGTGGTGCTTGTTCCTCTGGCACTCTCAGGCACTTCTTTAATTGGGAAACATGGAACACATCATGTATACCAGATAGGTTAGATGGCAGTTCCAGTCTATAAGCCACTTCACCTTTCCTTTCTACCACCTTGAATGGACCAATATATCTCGGTGCCAGCTTTCCTTTTATATTGAACCTGCGGATCCCTCTCATGGGTGACACTTTCAAGTACACGAAGTCGTCAACCTTAAAGGTCAGATCCCTGCGTCGCACATCTGCATAACTTTTCTGTCTAGACTGAGCCACTCTCAAATTTTCCCGTACCATTTTTACTTGTTGTTCAGCATCTTTGATGATGTCAGGTCCAAACACTTGCTTCTCTCCTGTTTGATTCCAAAACAATGGAGTCCTGCACCTCCTACCATACAGTGCCTCAAACGATGACTTCTTCAAGCTGGCCTGGTAACTGTTGTTATAAGAGAATTCAGCATATGGTAGACTCTTATCCCAACTAGTACCATACTGAATAGCACATGCCCGCAACATATCCTCTAGAATCTGATTTGTCCTTTCTGTTTGGCCATCTGTCTGTGGATGGTAGGCTGTACTGAACCGGAGCTTCGTATCCAACGAATCATGCAATTGCTCCCAAAAACGAGATGTGAACTGTGAACCTCTGTCAGATATAATCCGCTTTGGCACACCGTGCAAGCAAATAATTCTAGAGATGTATAACTCTGCTAACCTTGCACCTGAATAGGTAGTATTCACTGGGATGAAGTGAGCTACCATAGTCAAACGGTCCACAACTACCCAAATAGAATTATATCCTTTCTGAGTCCTTGGTAACGCCACAATGAAATCCATGCTTATTTCTTCCCATTTCCATTCTGGAACCTTCAGTGGTTGCAACAAACCTGCAGGTCTCTGGTATTCTGCCTTTACACGTTGACATGTATCACAAACTGCAACATATTCAGCCACTGCTCGTTTCATACCATACCACCAGAATCTCTCTTTCAAATCGTAATACATCTTTGTACTTCCAGGATGAATAGAATAGGCTGTATCATGAGCTTCACTGAGTATCAACTTCCTTATACTATCCACATCTGGCACACAGATACGGTTCTTATACCATACAATACCTCATTCATCCTCACGAAAGTGTGGTGCCTTACCCACTTTGATCTGCTCACGGATCTCCTGAATTTTCTCATCAGTCTTCTGATGCTCTCTTATCTCTTGCTCAAGGGTAGGTTCTGCCTCGAAGGTTGCTGCCGTGGTGTGATGTGCAAAACCCAAACTCAGGCTCTCAAATTCTTCACACAACTCTAGTGGCATTTGGAAAGCGACCGCCATGTTAACATAACTCTTTCTGCTCAGAGCATCTGCCACTACATTAGCTTTTCCAGGATGATAGTGGATTTCTAGATCATAATCCTTGATCAACTCCAACCATCTTCTCTGCCTCATATTCAACTCATTCTGGGTGAAAATATACTTAAGACTCTTATGATCCGTGTATATCTCACATCGATTCCCAAACAAATAATGCCTCCAGATTTTCAAAGCATGCACAACAGCTGCCAACTCCAAATCATGAGTAGGATAATTCAACTCATGTTTCCTTAACTGACGTGAAGCATAGGCGATCACTTTTCCTTCTTGCATCAATACACATCCCAGACCTTCTTTAGAAGCATCACAATACACCGTGAAACTTTTTGTTAGATCAGGTAGAGTAAGCACTAGAGCTGTAGTAAGTCTCTTCTTTAATTCATCAAACGAGGCTTGCCTCGCTTTGGTCCAAATAAATTCTGCACCCTTTTCAAGCAAGGATGTCATCGGTTTGGCCGTCATAGAAAAACCTTCAATGAATCTTCTATAGTATCCCGCCAAACCCAAGAATCCACGAACCTCTTTCACAGTTTCTGGTTGTTTCCAATCTAATACACTACTGACCTTGCTTGGATCTACCATGATTCCACCTTTTGAAACAATGTGTCCCAAGAAAGGTACTTGATCAATCCAAAACTCACACTTGCTCAGCTTTGCATACAACTTATGTTCTCACAGCTTCTGCAAAACTAGTCTCAAGTGTACTTCATGTTCTTCTTCTGTCTTGGAATAGATCAAAATATCGTCAATAAACACAACCACAAACTTGTCGAGATACTCCATAAACACTTTGTTCATAAGATTCATGAAATAAGCAGGAGCATTTGTCAAACCAAAAGACATCACTGTATACTCAAATAACCCAAATCTGGTAATGAAAGCAGTCTTTGGAATATCAGAAGGTCGAATCTTCATTTGATGGTAACCAGACCTTAAGTCAACCTTTGAGAACACACAAGCACCTTTCAACTGATCAAACAAATCATCTATCCGGGGTAGAGGAAATTTATTCTTAATGGTGACATCATTCAAAGCTCGATAATCCACACACATTCTTCTTGACCCATCCTTTTTATCAGCAAATAAAACTAGAAAGGCCCAAGGTGAAGAACTAGGTCGGATATACCCTTTTTCTAACAACTCATCTATATTTTTCTTTATTAACTCTTGTTCTTTAGGTGCCACTCTATATTGCCTTTTTGCTATTGGTGCTGTACCAGGTAAAAGGTCTATTAAAAATTCAACTTCTCGGTCAGGTGGCATACCTGGCAACTCATTAAGGAAGACATCTGGGTAATCACTCACTACTCGAATTCCATCAGTAGGCCTAGCTGTGATCTGGTTCAATTGACCATATTCCTTCCTTGGTTCATTTACCATAATTTCCACATTTTCCCCATCTGAAGCTGTCAAGAGAATTTCCCGCTTGGAGCAGTCAATTTTGGCTCCCTATTTGGTTAGTGTTTCCATGCCCAAAATGACATCTATTCCCTCTGATTCTAAAACAATTAAATTTGTGCAGAATTCTACCCCCCTTATGTCAAAACTAACTCCAAGACAGATAGAATTAGTTCTCATCTGCCCCCCAGGTGAGGTGACTAACAACAACCTTTTCATGGCACTTATAGGTATGTTATGTCGAATGGCATATGACTTGCTAATGAAGGAATGAGTTGCGCCGGTATCAAAAAGTACAGTAGCAGTATGGGAGTTGACCAAGAACGTACCGAGCACGACGTTCGGAGCCTCCATTGCAGTCTCGGTGGTCACATGATTCACCTTTCCTTGCCACTGTCCCTTGGGCAATTGATTTGCGCGTCCCTGCTGCTGTTGTGGAGGGTTTTGCCTCTGGTTCTGCTGCTGACCCTGTTGATTGGTTGGCATCTTATGAGGGCAGACATTAGCATAATGCGCCTGCTCACCACACTTATAGCAGCTTCTACCAGCTGGAACTGGAGCTTGATTTGTTGTAGGGAGGTTGTTTTGCACTTGACGCTGAACTTGATAAATAGGACGAGTAGGTTGAGTCTGATAGCGCTGTCCCTGGCTCATCTGCTGGCCCTGACTACGCTGCTGCTGGTACCCCTGCTGTCCCTGGGTACGCTGTTGATACCCTGCTTGCTGAGAACTCTGAACTTGGGGGTAACGAGGACGAGTGTTGCTGCCTGATGAGGAGTTGTTGAACTTCCTCTTCCTTTCTTCTATGTCCTGGCGCTTTCTTTCAGTGAAAAGCGCCCTGTCCACCAAATGATGAAAGGAAGGGAAAGTATGATTCATCAATTGATACTGGAGTTCATCATTCAAACCTTCCATGAAATACTCCTGTTTCTCTCTGTCATCGGCCACCTCTGCAGTAGCATATCGTGCAAGTTGAAGGAACCTATCCCGGTATTCGGTCACTGACATGTTGCCCTGCTTTAAAGAAAGGAATTCCTTCTTCTTCATTTTCATCAACCCTACAGGCACGTGATGGTTGCGGAAGTTCTCCCTGAACTGTGCCCAAGTGAAAGTATCCTTGTCCTCTGGCCTGTAGGACTCCCACCAATCCAGAGCTGCACCCCTCAACTGTCCAGAGCCATACAAGACCCTCTCCCTATCGTTGCACTGTGCAATCTCCAACTGGCGTTCAACAGCACGAAGCCAGTCATCAGCCTGTAGTGGCTCTGTAGCATGTGAGAAAGTGGGAGGATGTCCTTTCATGAAATCCCCACGCCTGTCTCTAGGTAGGGGTGGTGGTTGAGCTTGTGCTTGTTGGAGAGTTTGCATTGCAGTATTCACTGTGGTTAACACTTGTGCCATTAGCTGCTCCATGGTGATGGGTGGTGGGTTGGGAAGTTGATTGCCTCCTCTCTGGTGTTCCTGGTTGTTACCACCAGCACCACCACCTCTCCTTGTGTTAACCATCTGATTGCAACATATAATTCATAAGCACATGATAGATATAGTGATGCACAAGAGTGAAAGCCTGACGATAAAGTAGAAAGAACAATAGAGTAGATATCTTTAACCCAACGAGCTAACTTCTTTTTAATATTGGTAACACTAAACTTGTTCACGCTGTAGACAATCCCCATAGCTGGATATAACATTCAACCAAAGATCCAAATCAACCATAGTTCATAAAGCAAACATCAAAACATCCAAAAGTAACCAAGTTCCACCCAAAAAAAAGAAAGGACTCAAAAGACTCAAACTGATAAACGGCGAGGCTGTCTAGTCGTCGTGAGGAAGCACGGTGGTGGCGCCACTAGGCTCGCCATAGCGCGGCTTCTTGCGCGGAGGAGACTGTGCTGGCTCTATATGAGTCACGTGCGTCGCCTTCAGCAGCTGAGCTCGAAGAAACTCACACTCTAGGTGTAAGCTGCGGTGCGCACCCAACAGAGCATCGTGCTCGGTGCTCAAGGCTGCGGTAAACTCCACCAGTGAGGCCAATTGAGTGTTGTCCTCGTGCTCCAAGGAAGAGATCTGGTGTTTTGTCTCACCACTCTTGTGGCAGGGAAGGTAACGCCGAGCAGACTGGCTAAAAGCTGTACGGTGGTCCTCACAGAAGACCCCATAAGCCTGTCGAGCTGCGTCGTTGATGGCCGCATCCTGGTCAGAGTGATACGACACCGAGTAGTGCTCCTCAGCCAGGGTGGAACCCCTGTGCTCCGTGTTATCCACCATAAAGCACGCGGATGCACAGAACCTAGGAGGAAACTCGGGGTGTACACTCTCCACCACCTTGTAGCTGATCTCCAGGTTGTTGTAACCCAACTCCTGGATGGCGCCATTGAGCATCCTGGGGAAACTCAAATGCAAGCCGTTGTGGAAGTTCTTCACGTCTATCCACTGCAACGGAGGCGTGCCACCACCTTTGGCACCCTCGGTGCCAGCAGAGGCGTCTCCAGCGTCATCGCCCTCCTCAGCCTCAGGCTCGTCATCTGATATCACCACCACCTCGGGCTCCGGCTGAGGGGGTGGAAGTATCTCCACCACCTCGTCGTCCTCCAGATCCTCCTGCGGTGCCTGCTCCTCAGGCTGCAGAGGGTCCTCCTCCTGGGGCTCCTCCTCCTGGGGCTCCTCCTCGGACTCCACCTCAGACTCCTCCTCGGACTCCTCGGTCTCCACCTCAGGCTGTACCTCAGGCTCGGGCTGTGGTGGAACGAACGGCCCAAAGCGTCGGGCTGCACCGGTGCTCTTGCGGGCAGTCCTGAGGGTGCGGGCCATCTACAAGGAGGATAGAATAAGTTTAAGATTAGTTCTATATGATAGAATGAATAAAATAAAATTTTCAACATAATGTGAACATAAATTTTTATAGTATACTAGGAGAGAGTAAATTTTATAAAACAGCAGATAAGACAAAGGAAGTGAAATCCTTAAATACGACCATTTCTATCTAGGCTATCGTCCTACAGTCAACACGGCTCTGATACCACTCTGTCACGCCCAGTTCTCAACCAACAGAACCAGGACAACATATATGTGCCAGGAACAAGTCTCACATATATTATGACAATAGTGACATCACAGAACGTGCATAAAAGGGAATTAACGATACATAGCGTATTGTCACTTTATTACATCAAGACACAAGTCTTTATAACAGAGTCATAAACGGAAGCGTAAACGAAAACATAACGAGCCGCCACAGGGAAGTCGACTGGGAGACTGATATGCCTAGAACTCATCATAACCTTGAGCGTACTCTTCTGTGCCTTCCTCAACTGAACAGCAGTTGGGTCCACCCAACAAAAGAAAGAAAACAACAAGCATGAGTACACAATCGTACTCAACAAGCATAACATGAACCATGAGGCTATAAGGTTGGCTGACACGTATGCATGAGCTTTTAGTTGATCAGGTTTTATTAAGCACTAATTACAACGAGTGAGTATTAAAACCATTAAGCCCAAGATATTGCATAAAGAATTAATCAACATTATTAGAAACATAACTAACTCCCAAACCAACCCAAACACCACTAATCAGCATAAAGGATCTGGGCCACTCATAACCGTGAGCACGGCTGACATGTCAGTTTTACACTCTCGAGAGGTTGCACATCTTTACCCACAAGTCGTGAGCTACGCTAGAAGTTCATCACATTGCCTTAGATGAGATGACTAGCAAGCCACACTACGAAGCCTTTACAAAGATCACGTTGGTAAGGTGTAACTGCTGAGGTTTCAAGCTCCACGAGATGGGGCCCTACTCTAAGGGGTGAAGCACACAGCACACACAACCCAAAGCAGATCCGAGGCCCATCCCGGCTCACTTCCCCTCTTGCCCCGCAGGTAAGTTACTCCCAAACCAAGGCAATCTAATTATTCAGCTAAGACCGTCCCATTCCAGTCTCATGGTAGCGCTGTTGTCCCAGGTTGTCGCTTTGCGAACCGGTCCTTATGGAGAGTGGCTATGAGCAAAACCACTAAGCACAAAGCTCATGCCCCCTAAACCATGTTGCTAAAAAGCCAAATTATTAAGGAGACATGAACCACTCAAGCCTCGGCACAGAGGGTCAAGCTCACAATTATATTGCATAGATCCATTAATCAAATTTTTAACAAAAGAACATGAGTTCGTGCTGCACCTAGCCAAACTTAACCAACATGCAAACCCAAGGGTAAATATTGGATAAAAGTAGCTAAGGTACAATCCTTATGGCATACAAGATTAAATGCACATGCAAATGAGTAAGGGTTATTAGGTGTTGTTCATGTTATACTTGCCTTCCTCAAAAAGCTCTTGTGGCTGCTGTCCAAAACTTGCAACCTGCTGTTCTTCTTCACCTACGAACGGTTCACCGTCTAAACACGTTCACGGCAACATACAAACATTCCCATACACGCATACATGCAAACAAATAACAAAGGATAAGCAACAGTACACCACATCATAAAAAAACAGAAGATAAAGCTGTTATAAAAACATTCTATGCATTTCTATGGACACGTGAGCGCAAGAATCACCCAAATCGGAGCTAAAATGTGAAAGTTATGCATAAAACAGGCTCCTGAGGGCAAAACTGTGATAATTAAACTAAACCAGGGGCTAACTTTGCAAAACTGAGGGCCTAAACGTAATTAAACATAGCCGCCGAGGGTTTTAGAGCAAAACCACCAGAGCCTGGACTGCGGGTTCAAATCCCGGAGAGCTCAGGGGCTAAACTGATGAAAACAGGACTAAAACATAAATACTTTTCAACGAAGTCGGACTGCGGGTTGATTCTAGGGAAACGCGGGGTCTCAAGCGCTAAACTCCCCGGTTGACCAGGTCTGCGCTGACGCGTACGGTGAGGTGGCGGCCACGTCACTGCTGACAGGCGGACCCGACGCTGACTAGGTTAAGTGGGGGCGACGTGTCGCTCTGTGATTGGCCCGCAAAGGGGTACGGGATGTCTTAATCGTGGTCGTTGGCGATGGATCTGACGATTGCAGAGGCAAGGGGCACAGGGGCAATGGCGGTGACCAAACTCCACGGCGGAGTTCGGCCCGCGCGGCGGCAGCTCGTCGGTTGCGCGTGCGCTGAAACCTAGGGGCGCTCCCGCTGCCCTAGGGCTAGCTCGGGAGAGAGAGGGGACAACGGCGAAGCTCACCGAGGTGTTGTGGACGTCGGGGAGGTGGTGGAGTGAGCTTGCGACGAGGACCGGTGGGCGAAGATGGTTGGCGCTCGCGGACAAGGGTAGAGGAGCGGCCTTCCCACACCCAAAACCAACGGAACACCTTCGCGGCGGTACTGCATAGAAGGAAACGAAAAGGTGAGGGTCAGGGGCAGTCCAACGGCGATGAATTTTGCGGTGACGCGGCTTACCGTGGGTGAAGTTCGGTGGCGGATTGAGCTCTTGGTGGCGCAAGGGAGTGAAATTGGAATGGCGTAGAGGCAAAAGGAGGCGAGTGCGAAGCTCGGGGTCGGGTTTTATAGGGCTCGGGTGAGTCGTAACGACGCGGGCGTAGGAGTGGAGTCCGGCGGCTTTAGAGCTCGTCATGGCAGTGAAGGAAAGGGAGGAAGAAGGGGAAACCGGCGCGAGAAAAGGGGGGATTGATTGCGGGACGATTATGGCAGGAGAATGGGGCTCGGATGCGGGAGGTTCCTCACCCTCGGGCGCCGACGTGGCCGAGCAGAGTGAAAGGGGGCGCGCGGGGTTTGCGGCGAGAGGAGGAAGAAGCAGCTGACAGATGGGGCCGGCCTGGCAGTGAGGGTAAGGGCGCGGCCCACCCGTCAGTGGCGCGCGAGAAAGAGAGGAGGGAGGCGGTGGAGTTTTTGGGCCGGTTCTTGGCCCAGGCGGGTGAGGAAGGGGGCGAGGTGGGCCGCTAGCTGGGCTGGTTGGCCTGGCTGCCTCTCCCATTTCTTTTTTTTTCTTTTCTCTTTTGAATTCTTTTGAATAAGAAAGCAAATGATCTACATATTCAAATAAATTTGAATATGAACCCTTAATTCATACAAACAATAAAATAATGCACCAGCATGTATGCACAAAAAGGGTTAAACCTATGGTTGCTTTCATGCATCTTTTAATTTAAATAAATCATGATAATGCAAACTAAGCACATAAGCCTTAGAAAAAAAATTAAATAAATTGTTTGATTTTTATTATGAAGTACTGAAATTAAAACTAGGGTGTTACAGTGTGTGATGTCGGCATCCCTGGGTGATGGTTACATCGAGTGCCCCTTTTTGGGTAGCTCGACTGACTACCGGGTTTGATTAGGTCTAAGTGCACTGCGGGCCATATGGTGGTAGGTGTACTTAGCTCAGATTAAATCAGTGGTTTCGCCACAGCTGGTATCATTGCCGATCATGCACGGACAACAATTATAACAACTTTATTTTGAAAAGCCTATTTTGAAAACTTTTTCGAAGTATTTGCAAAACTGAGATTATCGTGTATATGCCCAGTATAAAGATGTTAGCTTATATGTAGGTGGCATCACTAACTCTCTAACCTAGGCCAGCAAAGATCATCATATTGCATATCTGATTTTGGGATGCTATACTTCGGCAATAGCAATACCCAGTACTGGAGGAGCGCTATTGGATTTGCGGAGTATTTGTGAACCCTGCACCCATGCTGATGAGGACATCACTCCTATGACTATGCAAGGCCCTATTACAAGAGCACGTGCAAGACAATTGAACCAACAGGTGAGCTCGTTCATAAGTGTCTGTACATATACTTGTGAGGATTGTATGATACCTAATGTGATGGTTGATTATATTATACTTAGGAACTTAGGAGAGGACCATGAAGGCCTTGGAGAGCAGTTCAGACAAGGAGGAGGGCAGGAAGAATGTCCAAGTCAAGATGGAGGCCCAATTCCCCTCGGAATCGACTTCCTCGGCCTCCAGGACCAGTCATCAGTAAAATCATCGCCTAGGCCACAAACCGACTCCGATTTTTATGATCCACATATGCCTAGAAAGATAAGAAGATAAACTTTCCAATGCCACCAGTTTCAAGTCACTCAGAGTTTGGAGTCATCGGGAATTCACGTCGTAATTTAGAGATCAGAATCTGTCCAAGGGTTGTTTTCCCTCTTTTTGCGCTGTTGGCCCATGTATCATCTAGGAGTCCATCATAGATGCGTCTAGGCCTTGCTGGTCGAACTAAACTCTATATAAACAGTAGCCACCGCACAAGTTAGGGTTTGGGTTTTGCTTAGATTAATCTGTAATCGAATAGTTTCGCCGTCATCGGTTTGTGAAACCCCAACTTGTGCAACTCAATTGAGATTTGCGTTCTTCCTCGTTCTTGCTGGTGTTCTTCAGTTGCATTACAAGAACGATAGCCTTCTTGGCAAGGTTGATTGCGCACGTCACATGGTCGATAACCATCGGAGCAGTGGTGTCGTGATTGCAAGGATTCGAAGCTTTGGCTCGGAGCCTTCATCACCAACGTCGAGTCTCCACCCCTAAACCGACGTACCTCACGGAAGATCGGGCCTATCCCAAATCAATTGGTATCATTTTCCAGGTTGCCCGTTAGGTAATTCCATTTATCCCTTAGATTAGTTTTGTTTTCATATACCTACAGTCTAGAAAAAGCCAAAAAATATATATATTCCGCTGTCCCATTACCTATAGTGCCGCAATAGTAGTTTTCAGTTTGCTTTGTTGAGTTTTCATCCTTTGTGGTTGAGTTCGTTGTTGGTTAGGGTTTGTTCTTCATCATTGTGCTTGTGTTTCCATCCCCATCCTTGTCCACAGTTTGCTTTCGCCTTCATTTGTTCTTCCATCCACCGCCGTGAAACCCTAATTTGAGGTGTCGTTAGTAAAACGGCAGTAACTTTGCGCTCCGGACTCGGAATAGGGCAAAAATATACATTTTCGGAAATGGCAAAAAATTTTGCAACTCGTCATCCCCCGCCTCGCCGATTTTGCCGCCGTGATTTTTGCGAAAATTGGCCTGGAAAATAGGGTTCTTGGGCCCTGAAGTTTCTGCACGCTTGTGTTTCACGTGTTTTCTCTCACGGTTTTGGCTCCACAGCACACATCTGGTTTCTGTTTGCTCTGGAACTTTTTGTGGTACTTCCTGCTGTTACAATAGAAGTGTCAAAAACAAAAGTGAAAAAAAGTACAAAAAAAAAGAAAAAAATAATAAAAATAAAAATAAGACAGAGAAAAGAGTTGCAGGAAAGACTTTTGTTGTTGGTGCTGTTTCCACATCCACCTTCTACCTTGTTATTCCTGTGACACTTTGTGCTTCGATTTGGGGACTATCTTTTGGTTAGCAACAAACACCTACTTTGGATCATTATTCAGCTTTGCTTAACTGTTACACTATTGTATTTGCTTAGCCACATATTGAGCCATCCCAATCTCCACTATATTTATCTCTTGAGTGGTACAGGTTAGACTTTGCAATCATCCCACATTCTAGGTGTGTTATTGCCACTTCGCCGCCATTGTTCCTTCTAGGTCGCCATCGTCCTTTGAGCTGCACGATAAGAACATTTGCAAGCGCTTGGTACACGCTTGAGTGTGAGCGATTCCACCTACCTATTAGATAGGGATAGGATAATCTTGTGTCCTTGTCTCTATTTTTGTTTTCACTAACCATGGCAGGCGATGAATCCCCTCAAGAATTTAATGACTGTGTCTCTAAGGATGAGCTTAAGAAGCTTATTGCTGCGCAAAACAAGCTTATTAGTGATTTCAGGGCAGAACTTACTCCAGTTGTGACCGAGCTTTGCACTACGGTCAACAGTTTGGCGTTTCGGCTTGACACACTGGAGAACAAGGTTGCTGCCTCTAGTCAAGCTTCTTCTACTTTCAAAGAATCCAAGGCGTCCTCTAATCATGAAGATGAAGATGAAGACGAAGATGATGTTTATACCGAGCAAGACTGGCGTGGTAAAGGTAACAAAGGTAATAAGGGCAAGCGACCCCCATGACGTGGCCCCAAAGGTAACAAATCTGATAATGATAACCAGTTTGCTAGGGTTAAATTTAAAATTCCACCCTTTGATGGATCATATGATGCCGATGCTTATTTAGATTGGGAAATGACGGTTGACTAAAAATTTAATGCTCATAAGATTCCTGCTGCTCAACGAGTTCCCTATGCTACTAGTGAATTTACTGGTTATGCTATTCTATGGTGGAATGGTTTAGTTAAACTTGGTCAAGATCCTTCTACATGGTCCAAGTTAAAACAGTTCTATGTGTAATCGTTTTATTCCTTCTTCTTGTAAGCGTGATTTGAAGAAAAAATTGCAACGTTTTGATCAAGGCACTCGTTCTGTTCATGAGTACTATAATGATTTGCATATTGCTATGTTGCGTTGTGATATTGATGAGGAGGATGAAGATACTATGACTCATTTTTATTCCGGTTTGCGCCAAGAAATACAAAATATTGTTAATTATAAAGATTACTCCACCACAGACCAGTTGTTCCATATTGCTATGTTGGCAGACCAAGAAGTGCAGGGACGTGCGCAACTTTCGCGGAACACCTTCGGTGTTTCTTCTTCCAGGTTGGCTTCGAGCAAGGGACGTGCCGCCCCCACCTGACACGAAACGTGCTTTACCACAACCTGAGGTGAGCAAATCTGCTTTTGTTCCTAACCCAACGAAGACCGATGTTTCCCTTACTACGCCATCGTCAAATATTGTATGCCATCGGTGCAAAGGCATGTGACATGTTATGTGGGAGTGTCCGAGCGAGCGATGCTACATTGCTATAGATACCGGTGGGTACATCAGCGCTAGTGATGTTGAAGATGATTTGGTATTGCCAGCTAACATTGCAGGTACGACTGAGGAGAATGCATATGCATATGCATATCTTGTCCAGGCGTGTTTTAGTTGCATAGGTAGAACATGAGGACAAGCTTCAACGGCATAACCTATTTCAGATTTATTTTATTATCAACAAGTGACGTGTTCGTACTATCATTGATGGTGTGAGTTGCAATAATTTGGTGAGTGCTGATTTTGTCAAAAAAATTTGGTCTTTCTACACGTGCCCACACTCACCCATATCATATTCAGTGGCTTAACAATAGCGGTAAGGCCAAGGTAACATATACTGCGCGTGTCCATTTTTCTATTGGTGCATACCATGACTATGCAGATTGTGATGTTGTTCCCATGCAAGCATGTTCTCTTTTGTTGGGTAGACCTTGGGAATTTGATACTGATGCAGCCCACCATGGTAGAACTAATACTTATACTTTCATGCATAAAGGCAAGAAAATTACGTTGCTTCCTTTGACCCCTACTGAAATTGTGAAATGTGATAGGGCCATAGCTGAAACTGCAGAACGTGATAAGGCTTTAGCTTCTGAAAATCAGCGAGCATCAAAATCTATTGTGCCATTTAAAACAGAACCATCCATACCATCTGTTAGTTCTCCTGCTATTAAGCTAAAGGGTGGTGCTATGCTTGCTACAAAATCTGATCTTGCTGCTTGTGCTTTCGATGATGCTTCCGGCTATGCTTTATTGTGCAAGAGGGTCCTGTTTTCAATTGATGATATGCCTCCCTCGTTGTCGTCTGCTGTTGCTAACCTTTTGAAGGAATTTAAGGATGTTTTCCTTGCGGAAATTCCACCGGGACTACCACCATTGCGAGGGATTGAGCATCAAATTGATTTGATTCCGGGTGCCACTTTGCCCAATCGTGCTGCATATAGGACCAATCCAGAGGAGGCTAAGGAGATTCAAAGACAAGTCCAAGAGCTATTGGACCATGGGTACGTACGTGAGAGCCTTAGTCCTTGTGTTGTTCCTGTCATTTTTGTTCCTAAGAAAAATGGTACGTGCGTATGTGTGTTGATTGTAGAGCCCTTAATAATATAACTATTCGCTATCGTCATCCTATTTCTCGTTTAAACGACATGCTTGATGAATTATGTGGCTCTGTCATGTTTACCAAAATTGATTTGCGTAGTGGCTATCATCAAATTCGAATGAAATTAGGCGATGAATGGAAAACTGCTTTCAAAACAAAGTTTGGCTTGTATGAGTGGTTAGTAATGCCATTTGGGTTAACTAATGCACCTCGCATTTTCATGCGCTTGATGAATGAGGTTCTCCGTTTTTTTATTGGAAAATTTGTGGTGGTTTATTTCGATGATATTTTGATCTATAGCAAATCTTTGGAGGATCATCTCGATCACCTCCGCGCTGTTTTTGTTGCGCTACGCGAGGCGCGCTTATTTGCTAACCTTGAGAAGTGCACCTTTTGCACCAATCGAGTTGGTTTTCTTGGCTATGTTGTTACTCCACAGGGAATTGAAGTGGATAAGACAAAGATTGACGCCATTACGAACTGGCCTACACCGACGGATCACACAGGTGCGTAGTTTTCTTGGTCTTGCAGGTTTTTATCGGGCGCTTTGTTAAAGATTTCAGCACCATCGCTTGCCCCACTTAATGAGTTGACGAAGAAAGGTGTGACGTTCCATTAGGGTCCTAGCACAAGAAAAAGCCTTCAACACGTTGAAAGATAAGTTGACACATGCACCCCTTTTACAAATTCTGGATTTTGGAAAAACTTTTGAACTTGAATGTGGTGTGAGCGGAATTAGGATTGGAGGCGTGCTTTTATAGAAAGGTAATCCTGTTGCGTACTTTAGTGGAAAATGGAACAGGGCCATCTCTTAATTATTTGACTTATGATAAAGAGTTATATGCTTTGGTGCGTGTTTTGGAGACTTGGCAGCATTACCTTTGGCCTAAAGAATTTGTTATCCATTCTGATCATGAATCTTTGGAACATATTAGAAGTCAAGCTAAGCTAAATAAACAACATGCTAAATGGGTTGAATTTGTAGAGTCGTTTCCGTACATCATTAAGCACAAGAAAGGAAAAGAAAATGTCATTGTGGATGCTTTATCTCGTCGCTATATTATGTTGTCACAACTTGATCATCGCATCTTTGGTTCAAAGACCATAAAAGGATTATATGCTGCTGATTTTGACTTTAAAGAGGCTTTTGAAAATTGTAGAGAGGGACCAACATAGAATAAGTTTGTGCTGAATGACAGACTTCTTTTTTGGGCTAACAAGTTATGCGTCCCAGATAGCTCCGTTCGTCTTTTGTTTTTGCAGGAGGCGCATGGAGGAGGTTTGATGGGTCATTTTGGTGTGAAGAAAATGACGCATGTGCTAGGCTGCTCATTTTTTTTTGGCCCAAATTGAAGCGGGACGTTGAACGGCTTTGTGGCACGCTGCATTACATGCAATAAAGCTAAGTCTCGTCTTAATCCACATGGTCTTTATTTGCCTCTCCCGGTTGCAAGTGTTCCTTGGGCTGATATTTCTATGGACTTTGTGTTGGGTTTGCCTCGGACTAAGACAGGGAGAGATAGCATTTTTGTTATTGTGGATCGATTTTCGAAAATGGCACATTTTATACCTTGTCATAAGACGGACGATGCTTATCATATTGCTGATTTGTTTTTCCGTGAGATCGTTCACTTACATGGATTGCCTAATACTATTGTTTCAGATCGAGATGCAAAATTTTTGAGTCATTTTTGGCGGAGCTTATGGAATAAATTGGGGACAAAACTTTTGTTTTCTACTACATGTCATCCCCAAACTGACGATCAAACAGAAGTTGTTAATCGAACTTTGTCTACTATGCTTAGGCCTGTTTTGAAAACAAATTTGAAAATGTGGGAAGAGTGTTTGCCTCATATTGAGTTTGCTTACAATAGATCCGTTCACTCTACCACAAAGTTTTGCCCTTTCCACGTGGTCTATGGTTTTAATCCTCGTGCTCCTATTGATTTGATATCTTTGCCTTTCGAGGAACCTTTGCATTTGGATGCTTCACAACGTGCTGATTTGATTCGAAACTTACATGAAATAACTAAGAATAATATTGAAACCATGAATGAGAAGTACAAACTTACTGGTAGTAAAGGTAGGAAACAAGTGCTTTTTGAACCAGGTGATTTGGTGTGGCTACACTTGCGCAAAGAACGTTTTCCTGATTTGAGAAAGTCCAAACTTATGCCTCGAGCTGCTGGTCCTTTTAAGGTTCTTGAAAAGATTAACGATAATGCATATAAGCTTGAGTTGCCTGCAGATTATGGGATTAGTCCCACATTTAATATTGCAGATTTGAAACCATATTTGGGAGAAGAGGATGAGATAGCATCGAGGGTGACTTCGCTTCAAGAGGGGGAGGATGATGAGGACATCACTCCTATGACTATGCAAGGCCCTATTACAAGAGCACGTGCAAGACAATTAAACCAACAGGTGAGCTCGTTCCTAAGTGTCTGTACATATACTTGTGAGGATTGTATGATACCTAATGCGATGGTTGATTATATTGTACTTAGGAACTTAGGAGAGGACCATGAAGGCCTTGGAGAGCAGTTCAGACAAGGAGGAGGGCAGGAAGAATGTCCAAGGTCAATGGTTGAAGCTTGATCTTGAGATATGCCAAGAGATGATGCACACACAAGATAGGAAGACTCTAAGACAGCAAGGTGCAAGGTTAACCAACTCAAGGAAATAGTACTTCAAAGGATGGATCAAATCTCATTGAAGGAGCAAAGATCAAAGGAAAATTGCTAGGACCGTACAGGTCCGGTCAGGACTAAGCTCCACAGAATGTACCATATTTTGAGAAGAAATATTTTTTGGATGAAGTGGTATCTTCATGAAAATCCATTGGAAATGATGGTCTGATTTAGTGTAAGCGTATCAATCCATGGACCAAAGAATTAAGGCATGTAATTGGTTGAGTTTCAGTTGGCAATGGACCGTTCAGTACGGTTTCTTAAGACCGTCCGTGGACCGTCCTAAGAAACCCGAAGGTATGCACTTGGATGGAAATCAGTGGACAATGGACCGTATAGTACGGTTTGGGTAGACCGTACCAAGCACCGGACTATGAAACCCGAGGGTACGCACTTTGTATGGAACTTAGTGGATAGTGGACCATATAGTACGGTTTTTGTAAACCGTACCAAAGACCGGAGTATGAAACCCAAGGGTATGCACTTTGAATGGAATCAGCGGATCGTGGACCGTATAGTACGGTTTGGGTAAACCGTACCAAGCACCGGACCATAGTACAGTGACGCAGGCATTCAGTGACCGTTGGAAAAGTGAGTGGACCGTATAGTCCGGTCCTCACAAAAAGAATAGACTGTATGATACGGTCTACACTGCGTCAGCCCGGCTTCTTTTGCAACGGCTCTCTTTGTTTGAGGGCTATATATATGGGCTCCCTGAGATCATTTGGTGCTCTTTGACACTTCAGATACAGTATACACTCAGAGAGCCACTTGTGCTTCACTCTTTGCTCTATACACTTACATATTCACACTTTGAGAGCAAGTTCAAGGTCAAGGCTTGTGTGCATCCATCTTGGTGAGGATCAAGATCAAGTGAAGACCTGAGGCTTGTTACTCTTGGTGTTTGGCAGCACCTAGGCGGACTCAGAGAGCCACTTGTGCTTCACTCTTTGCTCTATACACTTACATATTCACACTTTGAGAGCAAGTTCAAGGTCAAGGCTTGTGTGCATCCATCTTGGTGAGGATCAAGATCAAGTGAAGACCTGAGGCTTGTTACTCTTGGTGTTTGGCAGCACCTTGTGGAAGCCCGAAGAACAAAGGTGTACAAGGATTGAGCTCCACCTTGCCGGGATGGCGAACGGAGACTCTTAGTGAGCGCCCACAAGCATGGGAGGCAGTGTAACACTCTAGGGTGTGTCACAACATGGACTAGGGGAGGGTGCCAAACCTCCGATACCACGGGAAAAAATTCGGTTGTCTCCTTCCCTTGTCCCTCTACTTGATGCTTTATCTTTCTTGCTTGTTTTCATGGATTGCATCCAGTAGTCACCATGCTTAGCTTACTCTTGGCTAGTATCTCCCTTGCTTTGATCATATGTATTCTTACTAGCATGAATAGGCTTATTTCTACCACTAGCATGAGTAGCGTTGCCTCTATCACTAGTATGAGTAGGTGTGGTATTTCTAGTTAATTAGTGTAGTTTTCGATTAGAGGGTGAAGTGGGCTAATTTGTAGATTCATTAGGACAAGGACCTTTTCGATTAGAGTTTGAAATTAGCCCAATTCACCCCCCCCCTCTTGGGCATCCGATCCTTACAGTAACAAATCGTGTGGATACCACACTAGGTAGTAATGTTTGAGCATGTATTTTTCTTGCAGGTACACTAACCACGAAATATGTAGCTTGGATGACTAGAATTCGGCTAGTTGCTTGTAGGGAGAGCACATTCATATATGCCACCGGAATATTGTTAGCCATAAAAGTAAGGACTTGTGAGGACGGGTAGGATGATTATGCATCATATCATTCCATCTCATCTCATGTGCTTCGCTAAGTGTTTGGTTGAAAGTGGCTAGATTCATATTGCAATATGCGTGTGTTTGTTTGGGAGTAATGAGTTTCACATGGGATTTGTATGTGTGTTACTATTGTTTGATGTGTAGCTCGAATTGCAAATGAAAACGGTAGGAACGCTGTATATGAAACTGGTAGCTCGCATAATTTTTGGCATCTTTGCAATATATCATTTACTCTAAACGTGAATGGTTGGACAACTCCAAACCAAACACAGTAAAGTTGTTGTTCAGCCCAAATTCATGCCTTCGTAAAGCTTTCAGATTTAGGCTATGGTGCACACCCTTTTAGTACCGATATTATAAACGAAAGTTGTAGATGGTAACAAGCTGAACATGTTTCATATTCTAGCCTACATCAGAAAATTCCTATATCGGTGGGTTATCGCTAGGTGAAGTTGAGAAGTAGATCGGTGCCAACTGTAATCAGTTCATAGTATGAGAAGTTGAGAGTTTTCAAAGCTGAATCTGTACAAATCTTGTATAAATTTTTTTGCAAAACTAAGTTTGTGATCATTTTTCTATGGGACACTTTATTTGAAAATGCATAGATTTAAAGTCCAAGCTAAAACATGTCTGAGTTAAAAATCTGCGCACCTGTGACTTCTCTTAGGTATTTAAATCAGGTGTTGATCTAAATGGTTTTAATAAAAACTTGTCATACAAAAGTTGTAGCTAATGACTTGATGAACAACTTTTCTACATTGGCCATGTTGCAAATATGCTTCTAACAATGACCTATATTCACTTTCAGTAGAAATCTCAAATCTGGACAGCGAGTTCTAAGCTTCCAAATTGAAGTTCTGGACATGATCTAAACAAAACCAGCTAATGCTCCTTATACCAAAGTTGTAGTACATGAAGTTTACAAAAACTTTTTTATTTTGACCATGACTCAAAGATCCTTCTAGCTAGGCCAAAAACCAGTATCTAAAACAGGACCCAAATCTGGATAGATTGGACCTTATCTTAGTAATCTGAAGTTTCACCTATTTTCCACTCACAACTTGTATAAATGTTCTATACCAATGTTATAGAAAACTTCGAAATGAACAATTTTTATAATTCGATCTCAGCCTAAAACAGTCTGTATTTCGAACTATAGCAGAGTTAACGTAGAACTTCAAATCTGGACAGTTTCCGGTTAACTGAATAATCTGAGTTTCTGGCCTATTCGAAGTAGAACTAACAAACAATTTCTATACCAACGATGTAGGATATGAAATTTCACACAAATTTCATGTTTTGAGTTCTGTAAAGACCAAAGTTTTTTCTTCTGAAACCTAATTGCAAACTGATCTTATTAGGAATAAAATGGAAATTTTGCCTTAGTATTGTGATAGTCTCATCGTTTGATGGGTTTATTGAGCTCATGCATATAGCATGAACCCAAGTATTTCAAGAGTTTTGGAAGCCAAATTGCTGCTGACTTAAGCCTTGTTGACCTCATCGAAGCTACTGCAAGACTAGAGTCCGAAGGAAGACCAAGCTGAAGAGCATTCCAACGACACAGCCTCCGTTCAATATCTACGACTCGAATTATACTCCTACAAGGATTCACTGAGCCTGAAGATTAAGTCAAGAGAGTTTATACATGTCGCCAACTAGGTGTTGGCTCACTAGGATCTAATGAGCCTACATGCAAGACCGATTTGCAAGCCTTTGCAATAACAAGAGCGTTCGAAAAGTTTGCTCAAAGCCTCATCACTGAAGCAGAAGGACTTTTCTCCAATCGACCCCGACATACGCTGCATCAACTACTACATCGACATGCACCAGTAAGGATTAATCTGTAGACCCCCTTTACGTTGAATAACCATCATTTACATATCCCTTGGTGGTGTTGTAGAGTTACTATTGGCAACATAAATGACAAGAAGAAAGCATCTCCCGGACCGACTCCAACAACGTTCTCAAACTTTATGATCGATCAAGACTGCCGCACCATGATGTCTCCCACATGAAGCTCAACACATCAGCCTAGTTGAAAGAAGAAAGAAATCTTTGCCTTGGATGTTTAAATCCTACTATTAAGCAAGACCAAAAGAGGTACCGGTTAGCGTAGTATCCATGCCTGGCTTGGACCTTTACTATTTGGTTTTTTGACATATACTGTTCATTGTGACCTCATACTTGTAACTTCTTGGAATCGACCCTTGTGTCCAATCTCCATTGTTCCATGCACTTTAAGCCTTACACTCTGCGCATCTCAAACTGTTAAAGTCTTCATGCCTTGAGCTCTTGTCAATTCATGAGCTTCTAAATTCTATGTAATCAACACAACTCAATAGCTTGTTGTCCATGTATATTTCTCCTTCTCATTATTCCTCTTCTTCCAATCTATGGATTCTATGTGTTTTACCTCCTTGATTCATGTCATCTGAACACTTCAAATCCATGTGCTCTAGCCAATCGGGTTATATGAAACACCTTGCTCACGTCTTGCTGACTTTATATTGTTCATGTTCACTACAATTGGATGGTTAAGCCACTCTTGATGTGGTGTATACCTAAGCAGTCTTTGGTGCTGTGATAGAAATTAGGGTCCCATGTGTACGGCCATCACATGGTTGTGCCACTAGGGGCACGCTGGTATCAAGACATGCGAAGGTGTGACATTGTTTTAGGTGTGAAACATTCACATCCACATTTCCTTGCTGCGATTAGCCATGTTTTACTCATTTCGTAGAAATACCGCTTCTATTTCTACTACCTTGTTACATACCTCCATTGCTTTGTTTCACCTTGCCTTTCTTGAGTTGTGGGAATAGCCAACCCCCACCCACTGCTATTCACATCTTTTTATTTGCTTATGTGGAAGTGATCGATCCCATTTTCCACTATCTCGTTGCATCTTTCCATTGCCTTGTTTCACCTTGCCTTCTTGACCAGTGGGAATGATCTGCCCCAATCCCACAACTTGTTCATACCTATCATTACCTCGTTTAATCTTGCCTTCCATGATTGGTGGGAACAGTCAACTTCGTTTCCACTTCCTTGTTGGATATTTTCCCTTCATTTATTCAACATTATTCTCTGAGGGTGAATTTCACGAACATCCTATGCATTATCTTTTTGTTCTCGGCTGGTGCTCTTGCCATATCGTCATTTCTATGAGTTATTTTCTTCATCTTAAAAATTACCCCTAGAAAGGGGGTTTACTAACATTTTCAATTGTTTTCGTTAGTAAGTACAAGTCAGTTGCTTTCATTTTCTTGGTTAGTCTCGACCAACACTAAGAAATCATACAAACCATCACCTTACCTAGGTGAATATGGCCTATCTTCTTCCTCTTGTGCCTTTCTTGTAGCGATGAGCATGATGTGCTATGCATCACTACATCTTACTCTTTGAAGACATTCAAATGTGATATCTTATATGTGTACGCAGTCCCTATCAAACGAAATGAAGGTATCTCTCAACAACAGATCCATTGTCGTTTCTATAAATCACCTAATTTCCACTTGGTCCACATTTTCGACTGTGTACACTCTTCCCCTATTGTTCTAATAAATCGAATATTTAACATGTTTCTATTCTTGGTGTCAAAGTCTGGAAGTAACTCATTTCCCTTGCATGAACCAATTATTCTCACACACTCACTACGGCCACATTCTCTTTATGGGTTGCTCATTAGCTCTCATATATGTCATGACTTGTCGGGTACCATAGAAAGATCCCCTAGCCTTACTTGATGACGCTTTGTAACTACCTTGTGTAAGGAGGTACTAACCATTCACATGCTAGTTAACAAAGCTGACATATGAAGATTTGGATGTTACCATGTGCTTTCAGAAAGGCACAAACTATGATGCCAAGACCATTTGCATTACGCGGTAAACACTAAAACCCAACCTCATCCAAATCTCGGGACGAGATTTCTTTAAGGGGGTGGGTTGTGATACCCCCAGCATCTCAAAAGCCCTAACACACAATTTAATACTTGATAATGATGAATTAGGCCTTAATAGTGCTCACAGGGGAATGCGAACTAGGTGGAGAAATCAATAAGTCTAGGGCTTGCAGTTTTTCCAAGATTGATTCTGAAATTACTTTTGATTTCAGTATACAACTTCAAACTCTACCTAACTATGAAGTGAAATTAAACCTATCACCTTTCAAATGCATCTGACCATGAAGTGATTGGATCTCATTCAGTCACTCAAAAGTTTGAAGCATGAAAGACAACACATAAAGTAAAGCTGCAGTTTGACCAAAACTATGAATATATATGTGCTTGTAGTACAAAATATAATGTGATTTATACCAAATTCTCTATACCAAACTTGTAGAAAATTTCATGTTGAACAACTTTGGTATTGTGTGTTGTGACACTGCATAAAGGTCTGAATGGGGTTATGTGTCAATATCTGAAATCATCCAAAACTTGATATGTATGGTAAATTCAATTTTTTGTGAAACAAAAGTGCTTATAATACAAAACTTTATATATGAAAACTGTATATCATGAAAAACTAAACAACTTTGGTATAAAACTCTATGTATGAAAGTGACCATAACATGGACTTTTAGAATTTCCAATCTGGTAGGTTCAGTTGGTCAAACAGAGCTCAGTCCCTTGAATTTACTTTTTCTATCAAAATTTCAATAGAACATGCAATTAAAGTTTATAGATAAGTTTTAGAGTATAAAATTTGGGACGTTTCTTGTATTTTGGGTTTGTACTGATTCGGCCTTGAAGTACTTGAAATATGCAAAATTCAAACTAGTACTCTGGCAGTCAAACCCTCCTTTTTCATTTTTGAGATTTTCCTTTTTCCTCCGTGCCTATGACAAGCAGGCCCCACCTGTCGGGTCCCTCAAATTCCAGCGGGCCGGCAGTTGCTATGGGCCCCACAACTTCCCTCGCCCGTGCACCATGTCGACCGGACCGTTTGTCCTCCACCCCTTGTGGCCCCACATGTCGTGCACACACGGCCTATACACCCTGTCCACCCCAACCCGGTCGCCATCCACCCCAACTAGAGCGCGCCGCTCGCCATGGCCACGCAGCCGGCGGTCTTTGAGGCCGCTGCCCCGGTGCCTTAAGGTGGAAGGCACCTCGCGCACTCTCTCGCCCTCTGCCTCCTGCTTTTCCGCACGTGGAGCCCAGCCGCCATGAGCGCCATGGGTGGAGCTATGCGAGCTCATGCGTCAGCCACCTCGGTCCTCCTTCTCACCTGACGCGCATTTGGCTGCTACCTTCGACCGTGCACCCACTTACCCACTCCTAGGCCGCCTCCATCACCCCCATCCCCATCCCCGCGGAGCACTGCAGCGCCGCCGTGGCACCCAGTCAGGCCGTGTCGTGGAGCACGACGTGACTGTGAACCACCTCCGAGACGTGCACGTGCCTCGCAGACGCCACCGACGGCTGTGCCTCGTCTCCGCGCATCCCGCGCGCTAAGGCGCCACCGCCCCCATCTCCATCACCAAATCCGAGCCATGCCGCCGCCACCATGCTGCGGCCGCGCTCTCCAATTCACGCTCCTCGTCCTGGGCTGTCCCTTATCCCTAGCCCGCCAAGGCACAATGGATCTTGGCACCCTTCACTAGGAACATGAACTCGTACAACCTCGGCGTCAAGTCCAGTCCCCCACGCCGGCGGCTAGGGCCGTTCTTCCCCCTCCAGCGCGCTCAGTCTGAAGAGAGGAGAGAGGTAGAAGAAAGGAAGTTTTGTAGAGGACCCCCTATCTTTTCCTCTATTTTTGCGCTACTAATGTGACCGTTACGGAGTCCTTGCAAACTTCTGTGCAGGCTCCTGGATAATGTGTAGATCACATAAAGGTCCATTTTCAGGGTTATATTTGGTATATGAACTTTGAATTGCTCTAGAAATTAGTAGAAAATCCTAAAAATATGAAACTTGTTTTGTTGGATTGATTATTAATAGATCTGCACAGTTAACTAGTTTTTGCTCCGTGAAATGACTGTTTTACCCCTGCTTGTGTGCATGCATTGTTTTAGTAGCTAATTAGCAAAAGTAGATCAAATGAGCTCCTAAAAATATGAAACTTGATCTGTATACTATTTATTTGGTGTATTATTCACTTGTATTTTTGTTGTCCATAGCACTTGCTACGAATGATAGATCTACCCCTAATACTAATAATTAGTAGATTTTATGTATATGAAAATGCATGCTACATAAAAATACAAGTGCATTGAAATTATATTGTATATGAAAAATCAATAGAAATTATATTGTGCTCATTTGGTCAAGTGTAGCTTAGAAATAAAGTTTCACGTGCATTACTTGCTGTTTGCTAGGTGATTTGAGGATGAAAATGCTATAATGATTTAAATAACAAAGTAGAAAAGTGCTATTCAATGTGTTACAAAAGCGCCACCAAAATTCCTGTAGCTATGTCATTGTGTAAGTATGCTTATGAGAATTGTTCATGTATTTTGGTTGTTGTCTCATCAGGGGCTTATAAGTAGTTATTTATATAGTGTCAAAAGCAAAGGAAATATAAAGGGGGATGTTAGTAGGCATGCAAGCTGTTGGTTGTGGCTTCTCCTGTCTAATATACCTGATATGTAGGAACTTATGTATAGATGAGCTCACACTTTGTGCATGTTCCATTTTCATATGCCTAGTTTGCGGATCCTTAATCATAAAAATAACTCAACATAAGACAAATTATGCATGACTTATTCACTTTTATACTTGTTCAATGCCTCTTACATTTAGTCTGACAAGTGTGTCTTGGAATTTGCAATCCATCATGTGTTCCTCGCATGTACCCTACATGATATATGTGACTTGGTAAATGGAGATAAACAACACCACACCTATCTTAGTAATCTTAGTAACTAAATAACTATTGCATGTTTTATCGGTTCCCTAGCAACATGTTAGCTGTATGAACAGCAACTTGATAGTTGTATATGTATGCTTGAGTGATTCCGTGCTTGCTTTAGGTCGTTAAAAGTACTATTATCGCTAGTGCCATGTGTGATGTTTTGAACTAGTAGCCCATTACATATGTAAATATATGCTTGTCTGATGCTTTGCTTGCATGTGGTATGATAAAAGACAATTTAAATTAATATTTGATCGTGTGCTGGATCCATGTGTTGCTTTGTGAACATCTGATTGTATGAGTGTATGCCTACTCCCTTTCCACAAAAGTACTCTTGTCTAAGTAGTTTATCAATCACTTTTCTGCCTATCCATGAATTGATTGTTCAAATCTCTGCTTGATATTCGTGCATCTCATTCACTGCATCATGCATGGCATTCATATAGTGACGCTTATTGCAGATACGTGATCAAGAAGAAAATGCATGGAGCTACTTCAAGTAGCGGTGGTCTAGAAGACCAACTAAGCCCCAAGCATGACCTGGAGGGCCCATCAGTCGTGTTTGGAAGGAGGAGTAGTCTAAGTGATCAAGGGTTGCCTGGGGCAAAGCCTCACGACCCGGCAACTTACTTTAGATTAATTTGTTCAAGTCTTTCAACAACAAAGGTAGGCCCCTTAGGCTTCTACACCTATCTAGAGAGTCCCACCACCCTATACTTGTCTGTGCATTTACGTTCAGGAGTTGTCTGAAGCCCCACATGCGTTGTTGTGGCGTGCGTTGTTGTATTATTTTGCTCCGCCTGAGTGGCTTAAGGTTTGTTCGTTGTTCGCCTATTATTCGGCATAACATTGCTAGAATGCTTATCCGGGATATGGGACTGGTGAAATCTTTCCTGGGCTCATTCGAAGTCTTCGAGGTGCCGCCCATCCACTTGTAGGAGGTCGATGGGCCCAGGGGCGCTTGTACTCCAGGGAGGGCTAACCCAGTACACCGTGGTAATGCTCCTGAAGGGGCGCAACCCGGGAGTTAGGTGGGGACACTTTGAATCATGAGACATGATAGGTTAAGATGGGGGATATATGTGGGAAAGCTACGGCTAGTAAGCATATACCCTTGGCATTGTAGTTATTCCCAGGAACTAAAATTGATTTGAATCGCCGATGCTCACTGAGTGTGAGAATATCAATGCCACTGACGTTCATCGTAGTCATAACTTTAATATGTTATTTACTTAATCATGGTTTTTATTACTACATGCTTGTACTTGTATCTTTACATTTTTGCAAGTTACTTTATGATGATCTATGTGTTGAGAATATTGAGATATATGGATTATGAATCATGCTGATAATAGTTTATGGATCAATTAAGCTTATCCTTATAAAAGAGAATGGAACTTAAAAGTAAGGACCCACTCTTAGTAAGCTTATGCGGGTTAGAGTCAAGTCCACAAAAAGCCTTGCATACTCTCAAATGCGTCGGGCTGATACCATCCACGGGTAAGTCCTACGAGTTCGCCACGTACTCATCGTTTGTTGTTGATATTTTTCCTTCTAGGAACTTTGTGATCGAGAATGACAACAGTGGGCTCATTGTCATGACTCGATGTTTTACTTCCACTGCATAATTATATCTATGATACATTATGTTTTTCGCTGCGAGTTATTTGAAACTCTAGTTCAATATGACTGTACTTCATTTTGAACAAAAGTTTTGTAACAAATCAAGCTATGTTTGTATGAAATGATGGGTTGTTGTAAATGTTGTGGCTCCATCGAGGGCTTAACGTGTGTGATGTCAGCATCCCTAGGTGATGTTACATCAAGTGC
Organism: Paspalum vaginatum; assembly: GCA_030272315.1. Taxonomy (NCBI): domain Eukaryota; kingdom Viridiplantae; phylum Streptophyta; class Magnoliopsida; order Poales; family Poaceae; genus Paspalum; species Paspalum vaginatum. Next base: position 27,708,393 of record CM059018.1, on the reverse strand, counting down.
CCCTTTTTGGGTCGCTCTACGAAATACCGGGTTTGATTCGGTCTCAGTGCACAGCGCCCATGCCCATGTGGTGGCAGGTGTACTTAGCTTGGATTAAATCGACGGTTTCGCCACAGCACCCTTGAAATATGAAATGTTGGCTGTCGCAATGGGTTATAATGACCGCCAACACCCATCTTTAAACTCCTTGAAGAACACCCACGAAGAGCGTGAAAGTGATTTACTACGACAAGCTCATACCACTTCCCATTGACCGACTGTACCATAGCAGGACCAACCATGTCCATATGCAACAACTCACCCGGGTAAGAGGTCATAACCTAATTAACAGGAGCATGAGAAGTGCAACCATCTTGCCATGATGACAAGGGTGGCACACTAAGTCCTTTTCTGCTTTCAATTTGGGCAATCCTCGGATCAGACCCATCGAGCTCAACCTTACTAGCAGATCAAAACTCAAATGGCCTAGCCTCCTATGCCACTTCTAGACATCAGTAGAAGGACCAGTTACCAAACATCGACGAGGACCAGAAGTAGATGCAAGGTCAACCTTAAAAATCTGCCCATAGGGCAAAATCCAACAAACAAGTTTTTCCTTAGCATCAAGCACACAAGAAGAACCCTTCTTAAAGCGAACCTAGAACCCTTCCTTAAGAAGTTGCGAGATAGAAACCAAATTGAATCCCAAACTCCTCACAAAAGCAACTTCTCTCAGGGAAAGCTTGCCAAAAAGTGAAACACCACCAACACCCAACACTTTAGACCATTGTCCCTCGAATGTGATGTACTCCTTAGTGCTCATGGGGTTGAGGCTAGAGAACCCTTTGCGGTGCCTTATCATGTACCTAGAGCAACCAGAGTACATGTTCCATATGTCCTCTGGGCCTCAATCATGCAAAATCAAGGAAAGCGGGAGTGAGCAAACGGTTCAACACTGGGGTTAGTGAAATTGATGAACTAGTGCTGAGCCATCTGCTCAAAGGTGGGGTAAGCACAGTCAAAGTAACCATCACGACGATCTGGGTAACCACAACCTCCAAAGCGTGGACTCAAAAACCCTCTACCTCCAAAGCCTCGGTCATGAGGTCCATAGCCGCGCTGAAAACAACTAGGAGCTTGGCCAGCAAAGCATATCCCACCACCAGGAGCACAGGCTTGAAAGTCGCCTACTCTCTCACCACTAGCAAAGTGGTCTCTCATCTCACCGCAATGGGGAATGATGGGGACGGGTAATCCGATCTTCCGTCAGGTGGAGATAACTATCGATTTGGCGGAGGCACGACACACACGATCCAGCTTCCAATCAACACAATTTGAACCGTGCAATCGCAGCACCACATCTCCTCTGGTTATCAACCATGTGCACACATGATTGACCTCACCACGAAGGCTTATCCCTGCTTGCGAATCGAAGAACACAAGCAAGAACACGGTGGATGCAACTAAAATTGCGAATAGAAAGGAATTAATCACACGAATTGGGGTCTCACAAACCGGAGTATTCTCCATGGCAAAACTGTTCAATGACAGAATAATCTAAGCAAAACCCCCCAAACCCTAACCTAATGATGGCTACTGAATATATACTCTAGGGGCGGCCAAGGCGGTGACCGAGCAACCCTAGGGTGTACAAGACCAGCGGGCCCAAAAACCAGTCCAGCAGCATCATGCCAGATTCTGGACATCATCTTGTTTCGACAATTCTTGTCTACTCTGAAGAAACTAGTTGGGTTGGAAAGCTTATCTCATTAGCTTTCCGCCAATATGTAGAACACCCCAAACGGAGTCCGTATGTGGCCTGGGCGTCCCTTTTCATGAGGCCTACTCTAGCAGTCCGAACCGGACTCGCGAATAAATTGGACTTCAACGTGGATTGGGCTTTCAATTTCATCTTCACTTGGGCATTGGTCGTATGCAAATTGGTCATGTCCTCATCAGGGAAGATCTTGCCTACCACCCTAGTAGAACAGATCTTGGTTCCCCCAAGCACTCTCTTGCCTCTCAACCCGCTTCCTTCTAAAGCAAAGCTCCTCTAGGTGACCATTCCACTGACAAAACTCATAGTGGCAAACATGTCTCGTGGGCACAGACTAGGGCTGTGCCTTAGGCTTCTGGTGTGGTGGTGTAGCCTTGGGTGGTGTATGCTGCTGGACTTGCTTCTTGCCTGAAGGCTTAAGCACTTCTTCCACTATCTTGTCCATCTTAGCCTGTGATGGCTTGGGTGTCCAAAACTGCTTCTTTGGGCAGCCCTAGGTGGTTTGTGGAAAACCCCATCTACAGTAGGCTAGGGGAGAGGCAATCCTAAGCTTAATCGAGGCTCTCTTCTTCTCATCTGAGGTACTACACTCTCCAAACCCCATGCTACTCATGTCACATTCACCACGCTTGTTTCCCTCTATGATCATCCTAATCTAAGGTTCTCTGGCATACATCCAACTAAGCACCTCTCTCAACCTACAGTTGTCCTCTTCAAGGATCAACTTATCCTTTCTTGGATCCTCCAGAACTAAAGTCTAGGTAGCACAAGTGTCACAGTCTAGAGGGGGAATCAGGGCAGCAGACTCCTCTAGGTTCCTAATGATGGCATCCTTCTCCACAAACTGTGACAGTTCTCGGCCTTCAACTCATGACTATTCTTCTCCAACATCTCAAGAATCTCAGATTGCTCAGGAGTTACCTCATCATCAAATGAGTCATTGTCATCACCTTGTCATCCTTGTCCTCAAGTGCCATGGACTAAAAAGATCTCTGGTCCATCTTGTGCTTGCGCTTGGACTTGGTGGAGATGAAGCAAAGCCTACCTGGACTGCCTTGATCCCTCCTCTTGTCCCACTTGGTGACGATCTCCTCATCGCTTGAACTTGATCAGGACAAGGAGGAGGAGGATGTTCCGCTGCAAAGGCGACCAAGCTCGGCAAAGAAGGCCTTGTCCCGCTTCTGATTGTCCTTCTTCTAGCTCTTGAAAGCCTTCTTGGTGTTCTTGATCTTGCCAGAGCAGTGCTTCGCATGGTCGCGCTTGCCATAGTCGTGCTTGCCGGAGTGGTACTTGTTAGAGTCGCGGGAGGGGTTCTTGCCCTTCTTGTAGTAGTCGTTGTTCTTGTTGGGGCACTCAGCGATGAAGTGGCCGACCTCTCAGCCTCTCGCCCCTCTTCTTGCTCATTCAGTTGTCATAGGTGCCCTGAAAGTGATTAGACACCAGGCAAAGCTGTTCATCCCCAAGTGATGCCAACTGCTCCTCTATAACAGACATAATAGAAGAAAACAAGAAGTTGTTAAGTGGGGGTTTAGTAGCGGCCTCACTGGAGGGAGTACACAAGGCCAGGCTCTTTGCGCGAGTACAAGTGAGTGATTCTCTCAACTTGTAATCCACTTCTATAGCCTTGATTGTTGTAAAGAGCCTCTACTCCGATCGTGTCATAGGCCTCTAACTTGATGATCAAGTTAGCCTTGATCTCACATATTTTCCTATCCAACACATACAGCAACTTAAGGGCCTGCTGATGGTCAGAGTATGGGATCGCCTGAGGGCTAGAGTTGACACATAACTTGTTGATGATCGATTGGAAACTACGAAACAAGTCATCGATGGACTCACCAAGCTTTTGAACTAAATTCTCATATTCTCTCCTGTAAGTCTCAACAAGACGGCCCTTGATAGGAGCAATACCCTCATGGTGTGCACTCAACAGGGAACAAATCTCGCGAGGTGGCTCACTTTCTCATAATCAACTGGACCAAGTCCTGAGAAGAGAAAGTCCATCGCCTTGGCATTCACCTCGTGCTGAGCAATGGGCGCCAAAGTAGCACGCTCAGCAACTAGGAGCACCCTGAAATTCATACTCTGAGTAAAGTCCCATATGTCCTGACTCTAGCTAATCAAGAAAGCTTTCATCCTACCCTTCCAGTAGGAGTAGCCATCGGAGCTGAGAACAAGAATCTTCCCAGAGTGAATCATAGTCACTATTGGTTTCTCACCAGTAAAGGTATGAAGAAACCTAACCGGCTCTGATACCACTTATAGGACCTAGACATGCGACTAGAGGGGGTGAATAGGAGCACTTGAAAAACTCAAAATCACGACCCCTAAACTGGGTGCACCGAAAGCTCACAAGAACCCACGCTAGACATCGTCCACTGAACAGATATGTGTGTCGCAAGCGCAAGGTGCCCTCCACTAAAAGGATACACACCAGGCGAGAAAGAGCAAGCAACTCAATGACCATAAAGATCGCTAGTCACCACAAGCAACAAAACTTGCACTATCACCACTCGACACTCACCGCACTGAAATGTGACTCACTGGAACACAACAAGCAAAGAGTATGGTCAGATGGTGGGAAAAGCAAAGCCGATGCCAAAAACACAGCAAAAGAACAAAATAGCGAAAACTAGGCAGCAGCCCTGGCCAAAATGGACTGTCCGATAGAAGCTGTCGGACTGTCCGGTACAGGCTATAGGATTATCCGGTAGCAATTTCGATGGCACAGGACTGTCTAGTGCCAAATTCCAGTGGCGCCGGACTATCTGGTAGGACACACCGGACTATCCGGTAGAGGCCAAGACAAGGTCCGATGCAGTATTGTCCGGTGCAAGCCATCAGATTATCCGGTGGCAAAGCTGGATAGTTCGGTGGAATCGAGGAACTTGAGTTCCCGAACCCAAAAACTTGACCAAAACTTGTCCAAACTTCATGGGATTTTGCATAGGCTATCTGGACCCTATTCCAAAGCTATTCCGAAAAGATCAACTTGAAATGACCAAGGGATTAGCGGGAATTTCAGATCTTGTGAGAATGCAATCTTTGGCAAGAAATGGGAAAACTCAAGAACAACTTGCTCATGGCAATCCTATGGGATTGAGATGAACTAAGTTATAATCTCCATGTCCTAGCAAGTCCAAAAGAGCCAAATAATAGGATTAGCTTGCGGGCAAAGCAAATCACCAAAAGCCCTTGAGTTTCATCTAAAATCCAAACTAAAAAAGGCGGAAGGAGATGGCTGCACACATGAACTCGAATTGGGGATGGATCTTGCTTGGATTAGAGAGGGAAATCAGCTCTTACAAGTTTCCTCACAGCGATAGAGTCTTGATCTTCTTTGGTTCATGCAATCTTCTGGATGACGTCCACGTGGCCAGTAGTTCAAATCCACCGATCAACCCCCTAGTTTCCTTCCTGGGCCTGGAACAGCCTACTCCACTCTATCTTGGTGAGAATTGAGCCCATTAACCAAGTCTTGGTAACTTGGTGGCAGGGTGAAGGATTTGAGCAAATCTGCCATCATCCTCGCATGTCTTCGCACCATGCACTCGAATTGGGGTACCACAGTGGCACCCGACATCCCCTGTCCATTGAGGTCATCTCGCAGCCCCTTAGAGGTACTACACTTGCTGTTGTTGTGCCGCTCCTCCATGTACCGAACTCCCATGGCCGACCGACGCTAAGCTTGGCTCTTGTCCTTCAGAGGACTTTCTTCTCCATCTACCTCTAGTCCATCAGAGGGCTTGTGCCCAAGTCATTCTAGGTCTTGTCTTCTGTTGATAATCACTCATTACTCCAGAGGCAACATAGCCGGTCCATTAGATTTCACCTTCAAGAGGCTTGTATACACATGAAAATAGATCATAGAAGCCATCTCCAATCGACCTATTAGTTTCCATGTATAGGCCACCCTCTGGGGTATAAATACAGGGACTCCCTAGGGTGAGGGGCCATCGAATTCATTGTAAACAGAGCTTCAAAGTGAGGGTTAGGGGGTCCAACTTTACAAGACCTGGCGAGAAGAAGTTCTCATCAAAAGGGAGAAGTGAAAGGAGGCAGGAAGGCCTTGGGTCGGCTGAGCCTACCCCCCTGAATCGGCTGACCTAGGCTCTCGCCGAGTAGTTTCAAGCTCATCTTTGAATGTGTTTCATCTTATCAAATTTGACAACTAAGCGTTTCGAGTTTATGATGTTCTTTGAGTAAACTCCCTATTTTTCTTATTTTACTATGATAACTATGAGTTCAGTCAATTGATTAGTATTTTGGCTATGAGTTATTTATTTATACATGATCTTTGATCCTTGTCTTTGCAATACTTTATCTCTACATGTGCCTGGCTAGGATGAACATTTCACATGTCTTTTAGTAGATCTTTTTACCTTTATTGGTTGATTCAATCTGCTCTTGCTTATATATGGTTTAGGCTTGCTAGTTCATTGATTACCCTAACTTATGTGAAAAGTGGTTGGAGGGAAAGGTTCGAGACATTCTTGATCATGTTTATTCTATATTTCACGTTAGATCTATGCTCAGAGTGGTTCTTAGTTTATAAGAAGTTTGTCTCATATCTCTTGCTAATCCTTTTGCCGTGTTATCTATCTTGGTCACGATTGTTTTTGCTAATATCCTGTCTTCAATTTTGTTTATGTTGTAGTCTAGTTGTAGAACTAGTTTGTGTTTAGATCCTTTCTACCACATTGGTTTATTAGATCTATTAGAGCTAATTAGTAGTTGATTAATCCTTGATTAATAGTAGTTTAAACATAGTTTTCTACGGATTGAAAAACCCTTAATACTCATCTTGAAAAAAAGCTAAAACCGATACTGTCGCTTGCAGTATAAGGTTTGGTGTGCTTATGTGCCATCAACAAGCTTTTCTGGCACCATTGCCGGGGAAAACTACCTTTTTAAGCTATTATAAATCTTATATTAACCTTTTACTACTAGTTTTGATAGTTAGTTTGTGTTTGCTAATTGTGTGCTAATCCAGTTCTAATTGTGTGCTAATAGTTTTCTAATTGTGTTCTAATTATTCAGTGTGTTCTAATTCTCTAGTTTGTGTTTAGTTTTTGTATTCCAATCTTAGTCTCTAATTGTCTAGTGTTTTCTAATCTTAGTCTCTAATTTTCTAGTGTGCTCTAATCCCGTTCTTGTCTTCATCCTTGTTCTTATGTTTGTTCATCGTTCTTGTATTTAGACTAACCCAGCAACTTGGTTGTCATTAGATTTTTGTTTTTTGTGTCTTTGTGTTTGTTTTTTATTTCACATGTCGATGATCCGAGAAGATCTGTGGAACTTAACGTTGAGGGAGTCAGCTACTCCAACATTTAAATATCTAAAGCCACAAGAATCAAACGTGAAGCAAGCAGTTGAATCCTACGAGCTGAAGCCAGGAAAAATTAGAATTACTGCCAAACTTTCCTTTAGTGGAGCTGAATCAGAAAATCCATATAGCCACTTGGAGTTGTTTAGTGAGATCTGCCACATATTCCAACAAGAAGGAGTTCGCGCCGAGTGGTTCAAATGGAATCTTTTCCCATTGACACTCGTCAATAAAGCTCAGAGATGGTACCCACTTGCTGCAAGTGAAGCTCAAGGATGTTGGGGGATTACTAGTGAAGAAATTCATCACCAAGTTCTTCCCCATGCTTAAGGTGCACAAGTTGAGAAAGCAAGTGTGAAACTTTGTACCAGAAGAAGATGAAAACATCGATGAACCTTCTAAAAGACTTGACGATACGCTTGCATAAGGACCACAGCTTGGAGTGACAATTGAAATAGCACCGCAAATATTCTACCACAGGTTAATTTTAGAAGCTTTCAGATATGTGAACATGTGTGCCAAAGGATCACTTATGAGCAAGTCAACCAGTGAAGCTGATGAGATCTTATCCAATATTTGTTTGACCTCCAAGGAAGAGAGAGAAAGGAGAGAAAGTTATGCCAAAGAAGCAGAAGTGGATACAGTGGCGCCTTCAGCAGAAGCTCAATTACCTACGGTTCGTACTCCACTATCATTTGGATTTGATAACGAAGAATACGATAGACTGCACTGGATGCCTACTGATTTTGGAGAACCACTAAAGTGTGCAGGACCTTTCCCACAAGAATAATTAGAGGAAGAAGAAATTTCACTAAGGAAAATTAGTGAAGGCCAAACTAAAAGCGAGATGTTGCCAAAATTATTCAAGGAAAAAGAGCCAAAACAGGAGATGATGCTCAAGACCACTCAACAGAACATAAGTGTCAGCATATTTGAGGAAGAAGAAGACCAGCTACCTGCCTACAAGTCAACTAAAGTCAAGTTTAGTGAAAGTGAAGATACAAAAGTTAACATCACGATACACTAAAGAATCACTTACATTAGACGAGCTAGTGGATGAGTTTATCATAAAGGAAATGTTGCAGAATTCTCAAGTCAAGGAAGAATCACTTGCTAAGATGAAGAAAGTGAAGACAGATTCCTCATCGCCTTAGAGATCTACCATAATTAATTATTCATATACAAAGGAATTTGTAGCAAAAATGATTAATGAGCAAAGGTATCCACACTCACACTACATGAATCCTGCAGACTTTCGATGGCCAAAAACCACCGAAAATAAGGGGTTCCCCACCGAAAATAGTTACTTTCGGCGGCTAAAGCCATTTTCAGCGATATACGACAGCCAAATAAAAAAGGGCGAAAATAAGCCTATTTTTGGCTGGGACGATTTTCGGCAGTTTTTGTGGCCGCCGAAAATAAGTCAACGGTGGATAATTTCCGGCGGTTCCCCATGCTACTGAAAATTATCAATTTATTTTTGGCGGCCATAGCAAACCACTGAAAATAGTAAAGGACTATGTTCGGCAGCCCCGCTGTGGCCGCCGAAAATAGTTTTGGTCTATTTTCGGCGGCCGAGCCCTAGACCGCCCAAAATTACTTTGTCCAGGGGGCCAAAACGGGCCCCAATTATATTTTCTCCTAGATTTTGACATTGTATACAAGTTTTAGATATATTCACAACACATTCTCAAGCAACACAAATAACACTTCACAAGTGCATATATACTCTTATCCAAAATCCATACAATCTCGAATCCAAAATCCATACATGTCCACACACAAGTGTCTAAGTCCATAAACAAACAATTAGTGTCTAAGTACATACCATAAGTCCATACAAAAACAATGAGAAGTCCATACACATAACACAAGCAAATACCATCCATCTCTCACTCATTCCACTCACATGGCACCTGGCTCATTGGAGTTGTGGCCGCTGCCTCCGGAGGCGAAGAGGTTGTTTAAAAAATCGGTGTTGTGTCTAGATTGCTGACAAAGAGAACAAATGACACAATTAGCTAAGAATTTTAGATGTGTGATAACACATAGACACAATTATTATAGTTTAATGGAACAAGTGATGAAACTAACATCATCTCCAGGTTGTACTAACCCTGGTATCGGCGGAGGAGTTTGATTTTGGTAAGGATTAGACGCATGGAATCCTGATCCCTATTACATGTAAGTATAGCTTAATTAAAACATGTGTTAATGGAGACAAGACCAGATTCAGCTTTGTTTGTCAAAATTATCTAAGTTTTAAACTTTTTTGGCTATATAGTAACCACATTTAGGTGGAATAGCCCACTTCGACAGCATTTAGCTAGTTTTGAGTCTTTTAAACAACATTGACCACAATCAGCTATAGTAAACTAAGTTAAGCTACAGTTCTACAATGTTTGCTAAAGTTTAACAAGTTTCACCTGAGCTGCTGTAGAAAAAGGCATCTGAGCATACATTTCCCACTATGGCGATGCTGGTGGCTATCTAATTTCTGGCATGGCAAAGGTGTGCCCCTGCATCTAGTACATTACCTATGGAATGCAACACATTAGTCACATGTTTTGCTAATGATATGAATGCTAATTGTAGACTTTCATACTTACTTGAATCGCCGCCATCTGTTGTGCGTTAACGTAGTCTTGATGAGCTTGTTGCTGCCTCTAGTACTCCTCTTGGCTTTAAGTAATGCATCATGCTTCTGAAGCTCTTGCTGCAGCCTCTCTATCTCCATCTCAGATGTGGTGCGGTGCTGGCGGCTACTACTACCGTCCGAACTCTGCGAGGAAGACCCCCTTTGAGGTCGAACTTCTCTCGAGTCAATCATGCCGTTGGACATGGAGTACCTTCAACAAACATAGTGTTGACAATGGGACTGTATTCTATTGAACACGACTAGACAACATCGTTCACATTAAGATCTCACCATCCATGTGCCTTGCTGCCACCGCTAGCATGCATAGGCTAATCGTCAATGGGTTCCTTCCTCCAATCATATGCCTCATCATGGCATCTGACCATCTCCTTCCCATATTCCTCCTGCAAGTAGAAACCAACTTTACTAATTAGCTATGTAAAATATTGCAAGAACTAATTTAAAACCTGAGGCCAACTAACCAGTCACTCTGTGGCCAACGGAGTACACAATAGGTCAAGCTAGGAAGTGTCTAGGTCCCCTATATCCTAGAATATACATGTCTATGTCACTCGGCTGCTCTCCAGTCCTAGCACCCTATATGTCGATGTTAGAATCATATATTTTTAAATAGTTGTGGGAAGAAACATAAAGAGGTTTCTTACTATGCATTGAGCCTTTCGACAGTATCCGTCACCCCAAGCGTATGCGATGTGTTCTTGATCTGAGGATTTCTATGGTTCCTTGATCACTCTTAAATTCTTCAGATGCCCACAGCTCACAAAGTGCCTTCTAAGGGCCTTCTCGCCCTTCAAACATTGGATGTGTGATCTACATGTACACGAGTTAGTATATCATAATAACAATCTTAATATCTAAAGCAAAAACACAATTCCCAAATAAGGCCATTACCTGTCCGTACTGCTCAGCGATCAGGAAAATCTCTGAACAATCACAAAAATGGCCCAATTGCTGCCCTTGAGCCTTAACCCAAGCGTTTGTTACCTAAAGTCGAATATTGGAGAATGCATCCTTGCATATCTTCACCGCAGCCTGGTCAAGAACTTGATCTGTATAATCTTGCTCTAAGGGATCCACACAGAAATACTTCTACAACATCAAACAGATAATAGAAAGAATCAGCATAATTTGAATCAATCAGTTAATAGAAAGAATCAGCGGAATAGGCAACAAGGAGTTAATAGAAAGAATCAATATGATAGGAATCAAATAGTTGGTAGAAAGAATTTTACCCAAAATTTGTGTTCCACGAGCCCCTGAATACTTCCATAGGTAATATGCTGAGCAAGGGCAAAATGCTTCCAGCTTGTCATGGGTATAGTGTCACCCTTCTTTTGCACAACTCCTGCATTATGCAAACAAACAAGGTTACCCAACAAGGCATTAGGAGTCCGACAGTGTCCTATCCCATCCCAAGTCACATCCTCCCATGTGCTACCAAACAAAATCACATTGAAGACATGTCAAGTATACAAACTATTGAAGTAAACAACTCATAATGACTGTACCTATCACTCGTTGGTCTTATCAGTCTCCTATATGCAAGTGCGGGAATTGGAGGAGGGTTGACAGTGTGGCTCTTCCTAGTCCACCTCCTGTGAACCATCCCCATCCATTAGGTCCTCGTCAGCTCCAGCATCCTCCTGCCTAGCTCCAGCCTCCTCCTTATCCTCCTGCCCAGCTCTAGCCTCCACCTCATCCTCCTCACCTTGCAAAGGTAAACATGAGATAAGTTATTGAATACATATAAAACTCTATGTACATATGTACCTCAGTTCCTTAAAGAGTGATAGGAACTCCCTGCAAGTTTGGGTCCACACACCTCAACTAAGCTTCACGCCTAGAACTGGTCGAGGTACTCCCTTGAAAAAGGTTCTTGCTTGGGGTCATCTTTGCTGTGAACCCCTTTGCTACTTGCTTGAGCCTACAGCTCATCTTGTTGATGAAATAACAAGAGTTAGTTCATGAGTTACATAAAGGGTAGAAATAAATGATTAACAATGCAAATAAATGATTTACTTGTCAAAACTCATCAACGTTAGGATTAAGTTGTCCCTTCACGCTAAACCCGACCACTAAACTCCTCCTTTCTTAGGTGCTTGTCATTTTTGTTTGTTTGGAACACTACACTGATGTCGTCATAGCCTCTGACCAAGGAATCCACTTCTGCACCGGGCTCTATAAAGAAAGATGTTGGCAATTCTTCTTCTTGATAACCCTTATCAACTTCGCCAACGAACTGACTAGCACAATAACCAGCATCGACATTGAACTGTATAGCATGGGGATTCACTTTGTGAACTACCCACCAAGCATGGAACTTTTCATTTGGATACGACAAATAGTAAACCTGGTCACATTGGTGTCCAAGGACACATTTGTCGTTGCCCCTGAGCTTTTCATTATGTTTGACATCGACCATGCCATACTGGTTCTCTCGAACCCCTCTATTGGGTTCAAACCAATCACAAACAAAGAAGAATAATTTTAGTTCCTTATCGCTTATGAACATAAACTCGAGAATTTTTTGAATGATTCCATAATAATTAGATTTCCATCCTTGTTCATCACTTGCCATAATCATTGCCCTAGAGTTACATGTTGCTGCTAGAGGACGAGCGGCTTCAAATGGGGCTGAGAAAAACCAGAATCCATTGACATCGTACTAACCGTGGCTTCTAACGGCCACCCTTCCTACTGATAGCTTAACCAAGTCATCATGGATGTCCCCGTCAATTTTGGACGCACTACAGAACACACAAAGTCAGGTTAACAGACGTATACTATTGACATGTAATACGAGAGATAAATATGGTACGAAAAGGATTTTTACATAATCCTTGAACCAGTAGATGAAATTATATTTTCCATCTATGACATGCCGTCACATCCTATCTACTTGATTGCTTGTAGGTTGCTTCTTAGATGACCAGTTCTGCCTTTGGATCTCACTATACGAAGAATACAAATGGATAAGGAATAGACCAAGATATCAATGGTTATTAAGAAGCAAAGTACTCAATGAACACTTACTCAAAATATTGATCCATCTGTTTTATGTACACATACATGTAGAGCAAAGCAGATATTCATTCTCCCGGCTTAAAATAGTAGGGTGAGCTGCCACTAGCATTTGTTCTAGTAGATTGGAATATTTCAAGGTCACTGAGAGGAGATTCTTCATTCTCATTTTACCGCATTGTAGGAGCATTGACTTTGTATTCCTCTGCAAAAATACACTAGAGAACTATGATATGTCCTTGAGAATAAATGCTTCAGCAATGCACCCTTCAACTCTAGCCTTATTGCCAACCATTGACCTAAGATATTTGAGGGCCCTTTCAATGTGGTACATTCACCTAAATTGCATAGGCCCACCAACCTTAGCTTCATACGAAAGATGAACAAGGAGATGCTGCATTGGATTAAAGAACCGAGGAGGGAAAATTTTTCCATTTTGCATATTAGCACACGTATATCTTTCTCTAGCTTCTCCATCATATCTTTCTTGATCTCTTTAGCACAGAGTTGTCTATAGAAATAGCTTAGCTCAGGTAGCACCTGACAAAACTCCATCGTTCATGGTAACCACGAAACATCACAGGCACAAGCCTTTCCATGATAATGTGGTAATCATGGCTCTTCAAAACAATAACTTTCTCGGTCTTTAGATTCACGGCTCGTTTCAACCCTGCGGTGTAACCACCTAGGAATTTCAAAATTTTCATCCATCTCATCACTTCTTTCCTCTCTTGTGGTTTAAGTCAAAATGGGGCACGAGGTTTACCTCCACTTGCGGTGAGCTCAAGGGTTGGGTGGTTGCAAATCTTTGCGAAGTCCCTTCAGGGCCTTTACATTGTCCTTTGTTTTGTCATTGAAATCCATGCACGTGCTTATGATGCTTTTAGCAACATTACGTTCTCGATGCATAACATCAATGTTGTGCGGGAGAACCAATGCCTTGGCATATGGAAGCTCCCATATTCCACATATATGGGTCTAGTTGTGCTTCATTCCAAATCCTTCATACTTAGTGCCTTCCTTATTTAGTTCAAGGCCTGCGAGCTGATCAGCAATTTGCTGCCCGCTTAGCCTTTTTGGTGGTCCCTCATAATAGACAGTGTCTTTCCTAAAGCTATTCTTGTTGCCTCTAAATATATGATTGGAAGGCAACCAACATCTGTGGCAATCAAATGTAGCAGATCTTCCCATGAAACTCAAGGCAAAAAGATCTAGTTTTAGCACCACATATCGGACATCTCAAGGTCCCATGAACGCTCCATCTAGCAAAGATACCATATGCCAAGAAATCATGAATTGACCACAGGTACGCAGCCCTAAGGGTGAATTTCTGCTTCAAGGAAATGTCATATGCTTCTACACCTATCCACAACTGTTTCAACTCTTTGATCAAGGGTTGTAACATCACATTGAGTTTTGTTCTAGGATGTTCTGGATTAGGTATGATGAGGCAAAGGAACATAAATTCATATTTCATGCAAAGAGAAGGTGGAAGGTTCTATGGAATAGCAAACACATTTCAACAAGAGTATGAAGCGGCTCTTTGACTGAAAGGTGTGAAGCCATCAGTTGCCAAACTGATGCCAATATTTCTCACATACTTAGCGAACTTTGGGTCAAAGCTATCCAAAGCCTTCCATGCATCTCCATCAAAAGGTGCGCCATGACCATTGGCTTGTCACGTACACCTTCTTTCTACCCCGCATGGGTTTAGCCGTTTTCTTTAAGAGAAAGAGCCGTTTAAAGCAAGGTGTCATAGTGAAGGAACAGTGTTGCTTCTGTGCAACATCCGTCATCACCTTTTCACCATCCTCATTTACTACCTGGACATATCTCCCTTTGCCACAGTTTAAGCACTATTTCTCGTTCTGTCATCCCAGAAAAGCATGCAGTTATCTGGACACATGTCTATCTTCTCATAACCCATACCGAGGGCTTTGGTCAACCTCTTGCACAGATACATGTCATTGGGCAACTTATGAGGCTGCGGAAGGACATCCCTGATCAATTTCATGAGCTCATTGAAACACTTGTTTGAGAAGAAATACTTGGACTTGATGGCAATGAACCGAGTCACAAAAGCTAGAAGGGACACTTTTGTGTGTTTGTGCAGCGGCACTACCGCAGCTTGAAGGAGGTTGAAGAACTCCTCAACCTCCTTTGTAGGAGGATCCTCAGATTTTAGATCAAACTCCGGCTGTAAAGCGTCTAGCATCTCGTCCATCCTATCAACGCCCACCGAATCATCATTCACTCCCGTTCTATTTCAACTCTAGTTTCTGTACTCTGGCATGAAACCGTGGTCAACCAGGTCTTTGGATAAGTCTCTCCTATTCCAAAATTCTGCATTGTTGTGGATGTTGCATGGACACCTTACGTGATCGTGAGTTGTCAGAGAGAAAGCATGGTTGATAAAAGCCGGTGTCTCGATCCTGTCCACTCAGTTGAGTGAGCTTTACCCCCACTCTTATCCCAACCAGCATACATCCATCGCCGATCGTCGCCCAAACTTGAGGCTATAGATTAAAGAAAGGTAGATCGTAAGCTTATTTTCTTTCTACGTATTGTGGCCCTACATCATAGGTAATGATATGTCAATGCATATAACATAACAAAACAAATTAAACATATCATATTAAATAATGAGTACACATAATAAAAATGGTAACATAACAAAGCATATTTAAACATAACAAATTTATTTGAACATAATGTGAATGTGATATTCAACATACGTATAAGTGGGCATAATATTTCATGTCTATTTAGCTAAACTTTTTAACTAATCATGTAGTACTTAATCCATATATTTAATACTAATTAGACATCCTATAATCATAAGCGACAACCACACATAAGAACCGCCAAAAATAACTACAATTGCACTTATAATCGTAACTTTTGTCTGCCAAACGTGTAACACCGCCGAAAATTAACTGCAAACTCTATAAAGGCCATAGATTTCTCACCTCAAATGGTTCTACAAATTTCGTTCAAGGGGAACGAGGCACCGGGAGGGATGCCGAGTGGTTGACCACAGCTCCGAGCAGGGCCGGCCGAGGAGCAGGGCCGGCTAGGGAGGTGCGCTGGCGGGGCCATCCGAGGAGGGGAGCCAACCAGTGAGGGGCATCATGCATCATCGGTAGATGAGGCTGGGGAGGGATGGCAGTCGGTGGGGGCAGCGAGGCAAGCGGCCGCGGGCGAGGGCAGCGAGGTGTGTGGGCGGGGGTGGAGCGGTGTAGCCAAGGGCAGGCGGCACGGTAGGCGAAGGGTGGGGGCGGCACGGCGGGCGGCGGCTGAGTGCTGCGTGTGCATGGGTGTGTGTTGTGTGCGTGTGTTTGGGTGGGGAGAGGGGGTTCAGCGGCGGCCAGCTGTGTGGATAGGGTTACGTAATTTTCGGTGGCCTAAGTAAGCCGCTGAAGATAACTAGAAAATGGATAGTTATTTTTGGCGGTTTGCGTGGCCGCCGAAAACAAGCTTGTAATTTTCAACGGCCACTTGTAGCTGGCGAAAATAAGGCAGTTATTTTCGGCGGCTACTTGCAGTTGCGAAAAATAAGGCATTTATTTTCGGCGGCTAGCTCTAGCTGCTTAAAATTGTTCAAGCCACTGAAAGTCTTCGAGATTCTTGAAGTGTCCATGGTAGCTGACACAACTGAAGAAGATGAAGATGAATTCTATGGCATGTCATTTGAGAGAAAAACAATTGAGATGGAGGATGTGTTAGAAGAAATGGCATTTGCTGAAGAATGGAGTCACGATGAGTGGAAGAGAAGCTATCAAGTTGATTGGGGTTATATGCCATATAGTAGCTCACTAAGAGAAGACTCTGGATACTCAGTTATTTCTCCATTTATAAACACTATTCGTGCAGCTCAAGATTTCAGACCAGAAAATTAGTATGTCGTGAAATTAAAAGAAGATGAAGAGACTGATTCAACATCAACCCATCTCAATGAAATGACGAATACTAAGGATTTTGAAGAACAAATCAGTGAAGAAATTGAAGATCATCAAATCAATGAAGAATCATTTCAAAATGTTGAGATTGAAATTCCAATTGAGAAGCCAAGGGATGAGCTCTTTAAAAATCGTAACCCAAGGTATACAAATCTATCTCAAACTTCTGTTTGTTTTGATGAATCTTTCAATTTGAATATGATGAAACTCGATGCCAAGCCTTGTTATGATAATAATCATGTTTTTAGGCTAGATTCTCTTGAAAATGATAAAGGGGCAATGAATTGTAACTTTATTAATTTTATGCCTAATGAGAGAAAGATTAATGCTACACATATGATCCATACTCTAGTTAACCACAATGTGCTTTGCTTCTATAATTTGATAATAATTGTGCTTATGGATGCTTATGTTTATCAAAGTAGTA
This sequence comes from Paspalum vaginatum, assembly GCA_030272315.1. NCBI lineage: Eukaryota > Viridiplantae > Streptophyta > Magnoliopsida > Poales > Poaceae > Paspalum > Paspalum vaginatum. The sequence goes on along the minus strand of CM059018.1, from coordinate 27,691,245 downwards.
AATCCCAATCTTGTCAATATTCTTAAACTTGTGATGGTGATTAGTCTAGCTCTAGACTATGAATGAAGCGCTTTCGGGAGGCAACCTGTTCTTGGTTTGTTTTTGTTTTATGTGAGTTAGAAAGCTTAAACACCTTCCCTTGATGACAAACTTGTGGCTAATTACTTAGAAAAAACTTGATTTAGATTGCACTCATATTATATCTCATGTTGAATTTAGATTGCATTTTGCATATATCACCCTATTGCATTTAGGTCAAAGTCGCATGTTTGCATTATGATTGGCTTAGTTGCTTACTTAACTTCATGATGTGTGCTTTCATGTTCATGGTAACATTTCGCGAATGTTTACCTTAGCAATTTTTTCTAAGTATGGTGCTTAGATTAGATTGTTGATCATCATGACGAAGTTCATTAAAATCTTGCTAGTTATCCATGATTTCATTTATTAGTTTACAAGTTTTGTAATGTGCTTTGTTTTTCTTGTGTTTTATGAGTTGATGACCTTGATAAAACATGGTGTTTTAATCTTGGTTATTTAAATCTTTATAATTGTGGAGAAGCTTAGCAATCATGTTGTTAACATGGTGTTAGAACTTGAATTAATCATTGTCTTTGTTTACAAGCTTATTTCATGCATGCATACACACTTGGTCACACATACACTCATATAGGTCTTGCTAAAGCTTTGTTTTTACTAGAGTAATTAAGCCACAAGTTAGAAATCATTGGATGTGCTGGATGAAGGTATATTCCATCTACTTCCCGATCATCACCCCGGGAGTAGATTTGTGCACTCAAATTGTTTTGTAGGTATGGAGATTTTGCAATCACGTTATAAAGATTTGAGGAACCTTTTGTGATGAATATGAAGGATATCATCGAGAGGAGGTGTTTCAAGGGGCAATGAATATGCCACCATGGTGCCGAAGGATTGAAAGATTGAGAATTGTCAACATCTCAGAGGCTCAAATCTAAAACCTGAAGTAGTCATCACATTTCTGGTCAACTCCAAAAGATAAAACTAGAATATTTTCTTAGATTTGGAAGTCCCATCAGGTTAGCTTTCCAACTGATCAAACGAAGCTTCATTTGGAATTTTCTAGAAGGATTTATGGCCAAAACATTGTACGTGGCTCGAGCTGAAAACAGTTCTGACAAAACGAAGTACCCTAGAGTAAAGATGGCATAATTCCTTCATTCAGAATCAGATTTTGAGTACTCGTTGGAAAGGTAATTTCAAAGGTTATGAATAGATCTATTATTGGAGGCATGTTCTGTTTGAGATCAATGAGATATTCCATGAAGAACAGAGGGTCGCCTACAATGGTGATGAATAGAGGAGGAATATGATGGCAATGACAAGGAAGAAAACTTAGGCAATACTTACATAGAGGACTCTTGAGCCAATTCATAGGATAATAATAATTTAAAAAGGGCTTCATGGGTTGGACATACAAGAAGGTGGTGCAACATTTGAAGATGTCATGAGAAAAGCAACATGAAGAGGCATCAGATCAGCTATATCAACACTTTCCACATGTAGAGAAGCCACAAATGGGAAGATTGAAGATTGATAGATGATGAACAAGTAAAGAGTGTGAATATGAGATTGCTTGTACATTAGCAAGCAACCAATAAGGAGACCAAAAGACCATCTAAATTTTCATATGTCCACAGTGGGAGGATTGGCTACACTTTATCACACAGACGGTAACATTTTCTCAATCCTCCTCTCTATTTTCATCCTCTACCTACTACTATGTTTCCATTTATCAATTCGATGATTATCTGTTGTGTTATAATTTAATGACAATGGGGACATTGCATTGTTTAAGTGAGGGGAGGTTTATCATCAAATTTGTTTTTGCTGTTATAAAATAAAAAAAAATTGTGAGTCTTAGCTTGTGAGTTTTGAAATAAAATTCCTCGCTTAATTTAAGTTCGTTCTTTATGATTACTTTAAATATTGATATTGTTTAGATTCAAAATATGTTTACTGTGGTACTTAAAAGATGGATTAGTAATGCACAACCCATGTTTTGATTAGAAGGATGATGTTTTATAGCTTTGCTAAACTTCTTTAAGAAATGACTTGGAGGATGATTTATTTGTTTTATTTAAAAAAACTCCTATGATCAAGTGTTCCATCTCTTTATCAAGAGAGAGGATAAATCCTATTAGAACCTAGTCGAAAGCACAGTTTATAAGCTGGTTATCTATTAGACTATTTTTATCTCTTGATTGCTAGTCTCCACATATATATTCAACACCAATTTTTCTAAACTATAGCACTGGAATTGTTGAATTCATATCCTTTAAACCCTTTGATCTTTCGACACTCATTGCCAACATAGTGAAGTTTTTGCTCATTTGCTAATCACAAGGAAAAGCTCTACAATCATCTTGATATAGCAAATCATATGGCAGAGTGAAGAAAGAAAAAGAGGAAGAGAGACTAAAACAAAAAGAAAGAAGGAGGGGACAAAAAAAGAAAAAAGGAAAAAGAAAGAAAAAAGGAAAAAAGGAAAAGAAAGAAAAAAATGGAGAAAAGAGAATTTAGAGGTGGAATTTTGGAAAATGAAGAGTTACATTAAGGTCTATCATTATTGAGCAAAAACTTTCATTGTTTCCAACCATGTGCAATCCTTTATTGGGAATCTAGCTATCTCATATTTTCATAATACAAAATGCACATGTCCAGTTTCTATATCTTCTTTTCCACCCCTCTACTTTATTATTTTCTTTTTATCTATTTTTTGATGACCAAATTTATTCAAGTTGATTGGATAATCATCAGGAAGATATCTTAGTTGAACAATATGTTGAGGTAACTTTGCTAGCCCTTGCCAAGATCGACATATATACCTAGGAGATGTGAGAGGTGAGCAATAATGAATAGGATAGCCACAAAATATGAGTGCCTACTTGTGACTTGACAAAGAAGGACCAATGTAATTTCTTCATCCATGGAGATTATTTTTCATAAAAAACCCGCTCCATTATGATTCTGAAGGAAGTCTTGGTTTTGCTTTGATTCGTTTGATTTCGAAAATTTCTGTGGTGATCTCTATGCATGAAAGATGATTAAAATGCCCATGTTGAGACTGAACTGAATTCTTAACTTGATCGGTTTGAAAAGTGATTGTTAGGAACTTGCTTAAATTTAAGTTGAGGTTTTGATCGATCTCTTTGCTCGAGGAGTAGGAATATCTAAGTGTGGGGATGTTGTTGGCACAAGATAACGATGATATTTATGCTCTTGTTATCGCCAGAATTCAGCCGATACTGGGATGGACCAGATTAGCTGATGGGCTGAATTGAGGCCATCGAAGGCAGTGGCGGTATATTGCGGGCAATAGACCATGTATTGTATCAAGTTGAGTCAGGCTAGAGTTACCCAACTAGAATAGGGTTTTTTTTGTCAAACCTATTCTCCAAGTCTCCGAACTATAAACACGTATCCATGTTCTACGTAATAAAATCGATGACATACATTCCCAAGCAGCGGTTGTCTTCATATTCTCTCGGTGCATCACCACTCCCGAGCAATTAGGGTTTTCAAGGTAATCGTCAAGCTACTCTAATGTCTCTTTAATGGATTCATTAGGGCCTCATGGCGCACACTTTTCACCATGGTAGATCTCGTACTGAAGCGTTTTTTATGGTAATGTTCACTAGTTATCCCAATAAATCTTGTGTCAAGCTTCACTTGACACGAGATCCATTGTTTACCTTGCATGTATGTCGATCTGTTTATGTATCTTTGTTTCCAGTAGTAGATTGACTTCATGCGGCTCATTATGTGTTACTTAATCGCTTGTTACAATCCACGACGTGTGCTACAACACGTGCATGCAACTTGCTAATAGGTTAGCGTATTTTCGAGCACCCTGTCTATACATGTCTTAGATGTTTCTGTTTTATCTAGATGAGTTTCCTTGGAAGCTATGGTTAGAAGCCGATCTGGTTATACAGATCTTTTATATCATGTTTTAGATGGGTTTTTGCCTTTCTCACTTCAGTTCTAGATGCGATTTATTAATATGTATTATAAATCTCCAAGATCGGCATAATTGCCGATAGACCGTCACGACTTGTGATGCCGATCCGAGTGATCCAGCTAGAATTTAATATTAATATTTGTTTTGTATGCTTTACAGGGACAATCAAAGCCAACCGCCGCATCCACCAACCTTCCTGGCTATTGGTCAAGCCAGCTAGGCACACCCACACCACCACTGATCGGCTCCATCTAGAGGCGATCGGAGCCACACTAGGAGAGGCAACTGCAGTAGCAGTGCGATCTCCTGGCTCCTCGTGTGCTTGTCTACAGGACGATCGCCTATCGATTTCATGTGGCAACACACTTTTTCCATGCCCATTAGGAAGACATTAAGCTTTCACCATCAACGTGTCATCAACCATGCCTCACAAGCTAGCCAACTAGGTCATTGAATAGGAACATGGGACATTCATCCATAAGAGCAAGACAGGCCCTCTAACGTTCACCGACCTCGAGGGAGAACACCATGAAAAATATATGAAAGTTATGGAAAGGCAAAGGTACTCAAGCACTTCGTCTGGACTCGCCATGGAGGCATCAGATGTGCTGGCTACCCTGAATTAGCTCTTGATGGCATTGACATCTCCATGCAATCAAAGGAGCGCAACCGTGCTCTCCAGGAGGAGATGAACACAATGATCCATCATGCCTTGCTACAGCCAAGATGAGGTTGCCCTTAACTCCGTGGACAACATCGTAGCATGTGTGGTTAGGTCTGTCTTGGCCAAAGAGTAGACCCAAGATCTCAAGCCATCGCACGTCGGGGAAAAGAAGTTCTACACTCGGCCGTTGCAGATACCACCGATCAATGCCCCCGAATGTACTAAGGCCGAGTTTATCCTCTATGCACCACAAGATCTGAAAGATAGGAGTACAGTGCTATGAGGAACTATTGGCCTTCATACCAGAGGACAGAGGACTACCTCTGTCAGCTTAGGTATAGGATGCTGCAACAAGGAGAGGAATCCCTACCGCCGGGCCGCCGCCAAACATGCATGTCTACCAGGCGGGCCACACTAGCAACAACAAAGACAAGACTAGTGATCATGAGCTGTTGGAGTGGCAAGCCAGATACGGCTTAGGGCTGGTCTATAACGACTAGGCCGACGCCTTGGGATGGATCCGAATATCATTCAGATGCCAATTCGAATTTTTTTTCTCGTTTTTCGTCGATTCGTAGATAATTTAGGTATAATATTTTATATCCAAATTTTATATTGTTGTTCTTAGCATTGTGCTTGCTTAAGATCCATATAGAATGAACCTCGAATATGTCCAATATTTTACTCAAATGATAGAATAAAATTCAGATAGCTATTTAGATTTGGATACAAATATTTTTTTCACCTTTTTCTCTATGGAAAGCAAGTAGTCCATAAAAAGTTATACCGAGTGTTGACTTCTCTTAGGGTAACAATTTTAGTCCTCAAATGCATAGAGATTTGTTGTACCTTTTCCCCTAGAGTATTCCGAGTATCGTAAAAATCCACAGGAAAGCAAGGGCAAATAGGTGGAATGATATATTTGAACTTCAAGCAGTATTGTAAAATAATAACTACCAACTATTCTTACAATTGGGGTAAGATAAACAAGATAGTGTATGGTGGACGAGAGAACAAGGACCAAAGCTGTCAGCAAAATAAGCAAGCTATCTGGAAGGACAACGAGCGAGATTAAGATGTCCAAACTCTATTTCTTAACTACTGCATAGGAGTATTAGTGATTGAGCTAAGTTAACTGAACATGAACTAGGATCTTGCGTTGAGCGAAATTCTAGATTACACCGATGTGGCATGGGGATAGATAGTTGGACAACCGAACGACAATGGCTAACACCTACGGGCTTACCGAACGACGGGATCCGAATACTAAGACTCCCTAATGTTGTCACTAAGAGGGGCTACTGACCATAGCCGCGCGGGTAAGATGGCACGCTAAACTAGAGATCAAGTGGAAACTTGATCACTAAAGTTCTTCTTTGATCAGAGGGTGAGAACTAACTTAACCTTAGATCAGAGCCTTAGGAAAGTTTATAGCACCGGCAAGTCTAGCAAGATTCAAGTAACTTAAGAACAGCACAAACATAAGCCTTTGTCTAGTATGCAATAAGGTACACCACACTAGGCAAGTGTAAGAAATAAAGTAAAGTATAACTAAAATATAAGCAATGAATTGTATTATACTAGAGTAGCAAAGGTACAAAAGATACAAGAGCTTTTACAATGACTCGAAGCTAGCTCCGGAATCCCTAAGACGAAAGCTCAAACTTGACTCTAACTCCCAGGACTAACCTACTACTACAAGACTTAGACAATGGTGTGTTTCTCTTCAATGCCACACTTTGCAAATGAGCTACCAGGGGGTATATATAGTCACCAAGTGAGTGGGGGTACTTATAGGGTCGGTATGGTGGTTACAAGGGTAGGTGGGAAACTGGGTGGCCTGGTAGGAGGCCTAGTAGCTAGGGGGCCCTTGGATCCACCGCGCCTTTGCATCTGACGGTCCATCTTGAGTCCCCAAGTCAGTTGTATGGCGATTGTCGGTTACAACTTGTCTTTTTCATCGGATCATTGGATCTTGAGTGTGCTTCTTCCTTAACCGTAAGATTGAAGTGCCTGGATTGCTGACTTCATCAATCCAAGTGCTGGATCGATGAAGTGGCGAGCCTTCCAGTGCTTTGCATGTTGCTTTCGCGAATTTACACCTTGGAGTTGTGTTGACACATCACTTGTGTGCATGCAGGTCAAAGTTGGAGTCATTTGGCCACATTCATTGGCCGGACGGCCAAGGAGGAGGCTGGGCGACCTGGTCCACTGGCCGAGTGGCCAGGCCTCTTCGTGACTTAGCCATAATTTGCCTGTTTGCAGCTATTTTTGCACCTGTGATCAAATATTCGACACAACAGGTTGAAATAGGTCGGTAGCAAGGGTCAGTCTACACTTTGATGTATTTTCCTCCATGTTCATGATAGTTGGCGATCGAAGATAGTGCAATAATGACCGTCGACACACATATTTTTTATTTTCTAGTAATTTTCTGGTTGTAATGCATAAAAATTAGCACCAAATTCACTTCATACTAATCTAAAGGTATCAATCTATCACACAATTCAGATGTTTTAGGGACACCCCTACTGGCGCCGCTGAATCGGCTCACATACAAGAGATCCTCAGGACCTAGTATGACTTTTCTCCAAAGAGAGGCATCATCACCTATGCAAAGCCGTATCCTAAGGCCTACAATCAACTTCCTCCTCCACCCAAGTACAAGATACCTGAATTCTCCAAGTTCAGCGGCAACGAGGGCACCAGCACCATTGAACACGTTAGCCGATATATGGCTCAATTTGGAATCACATCAACAGCCGAACATATGAAAATTCGTCTCTTCTCACTATCTCTAACTGGACCCACGTTTGGGTCATACACATCACTTATGCATAGATCAATCACGCCCTGGAAGTAGTTGCAGGAGTAGTTCCACACTCAGTTCTTCTCTAACACCGACGAGACCACCTTGTCGGATCTTACCGCTCTCCGCCAATGCCTTGGAGAGTCTGTTGGTCAATACGTACAACGCTTCTGGGAGGTCAAGGAATACATGTTACTCGCTCCATTTGTAAAAAAAGAACCTAGCCGAGATGGTTTATGGTGGCCTATTGAGAGCCACTTAAAGCACTTGTGGGCTGACTGATTTCGATTCCATCAGCCATCTCATCTCCAAGGTATCGGCTTATGAGTGCCTGCATCCTGAGTCATACCAAGAAAAGTCCGAGAGACCCATAATGTACTTGTAACCCACCAAAGAAGAATCGGCCGATGGGGCCGAGGTGGCTGTCATACAGTGGGCCAAAGCAAGCGAGACAATGCCCTAGCCCATGGCTAAAGCACCCCGAAGCACCAGTCGGCTTCGATTTTGACGTATCCAAAATAGAGCAAATCTTTGGTCTCCTTCTTAAGGAAAAGCATCTTGAGTTGATGGCCGAACGCCAAATTCCCACAACAAATACAACTGATTCCCACAACACGGTTGACTGTAAAGCCCTATGACAATAGATCTAGAATGCCATTGAGCAAGGAAGACTGATCTTTTCTAAGGCTCCAATGAAAGCAGAAAAGAATCCATTTCCTCACATCAACATGCTCAACATAGTGTCTCCTTCTCAAGGTCAAACCAATGATGCCACACTGTCCGGATCTTCCAAAATTCTCCTACAAATTCGGAGCACCATCGAGCAAGGCAAGGTCGTTACTAGAGACACAACCGGCCGGTGCAACACTTTCTTCTTGCTGGTCGTCAACATGGTTGACGTGGCATCCAGTTCAAAAGGAAAGGGGAAGGCTGATCCAGAAGATGATCGGCCCCTAGTTTTCAAGCCAGCCAAGGAGATCGCCAAGAATTCGCCAGTCGCAGGCCAGACTCTGGGACTTTGATCATTACGTACGCCTGATGTCACGAACAATAGGAGAAGGGACAGTGCCATGAGCAGGAAAGCACTCATCATCATGAGAGATGCAACTGGTGACACGAACCTCACCATCGCCTACATGACGTGTGCGATGAAAACCACCATCGGAAACACCATCGGGAGCAAGTGGAGTGCCACAGGTTCGAGTGTCATCGAGATGAGGAGCGCGACCACCTCAATGACCACTAGGTTCAGGGAACACTGGGATTTCCCATTATTTCATTACTATTGGAGCCAGGGCATGGAACACCTACCTACAGTAGAAGACTGCCTAGAATGCTCCGCGCCTCACCATCGTGACAGGTGAGACTCCGTGTTGCAACCATTAGCCAATGAGACAACGGCGACCGGAGGGACCAAGCAAGAGACGTGAGGAATGCCACCTGCCTCGATGGTGCCCTAATGGCCTCTACTGATCACAATAATGCAGGGTTCATGGGATGCCCCTATCATCTCTAGTGCATCACATTAGCATCATTGTCTCAATCACATCATATCATAAGCATTTCATATTGGGTGCATGGATGGATTTTGTCATTTGAACCAAATAAACTCAGTTTTGTAAAACTACCTCTGAATTTGCTACTGTAACTTTAATACTGTTGTGAATTTGATGGAACTTGTATACAATTTCATGATGAACAACTATGGTATTTGGTGCATTGAGATGCATAAAGGTTTATACAGTGTTTTAGGCCAAATTCTGTCAACATATCAAATCTACCAAAACTTGGCATGTTTAGGAAATTCAAATTTTTGTGAAACAAAAGTCCTTATCATGCAAAACTTTATATATGAGAGCTGTAGTTCATGAAATTCTAAACAACACTAGTATAGTTGACTTCCCATGAAAATGTCCACAAATATGATTAACTAAAATTTTAAACTCTAGGGTTTGGTTGGTCAAACTTGCACTAGGAACTTAAATTCATTCAAACTTCCAAATTTGAACATAACATGGTACTAAGGCCTTTAACAAAGTTGTAGATCATGAAGAGTACAACATTTCTTGTATTTTGAGTTTTTCCAAATTCGAATCTCTAAATAGGTCAAATATGCAAAGTTCAAACGAGACAAAACACAGTCAAACTATGTTTCTCTCTTTTCCCTTTTTCCCCCCTCCCATGACTCACTGGCATGCGGGCCCGGGAATCCGGCCGCGGACGCTATGCCGAGCCGGCGCTCGCCACGAGGCTGGTGGCATACGGCCACCCTCCTGCGCTCGGGATCGGTCCCCTTGGCCCTTAAGTGGAAGTGAAGAGTGCCTAGGGTCATTTCCCCCTCCTGCATTCGTCTCTCCATCCACCGAGAGCCACTCCCTTGCCCCCTCATTCCGCACACGCCATTGGTGGAGCTCGAGCTTGTACTCGAGTTTGCCGCCACCTCTGCCATCTCCCATGCTTACCAACCGCCAACAGCCGCTCTGCCTCTGCACCACGGACCCGGAGCGCTAGTTGGCGTCGCCATTCCCCCACCTGATGCGAGATCGACCACCGTTGCCTCCGAGACCATCCCCGCCACGCCACGTAGTTCACCGCCAGCTGCATCTCTAGTCCGCGTCACCAACCTCATTGCCATCACCCTGAGGTAGTGCGCCGAGTCCAGGAACACGTTGCCAGACCCGCGTCGCGGCCTCCGCTGGCCCCACATCGACGGCGCGCGCGACGTTTCGCGCAGCCCTGGCCGGCGCGAGGTGGGAGAAAGGAGACGGATCTTTTTAGATCTAGCCCCTTGTTTTTCTTCTATTTACGCACATTGTTCGCTGAGTCTTGCTAATATTGCATGCTAGCCCCTGAGGTCTAGGGTAAATTACGTGCGGGTCCTCAGATCTAAGGATTTATTATTTAAATATATTTATTTCAACTGAAACTTTGAAAATACATAATGAATCACACAAAAATACTAAAAATGCAAACTTAGTTTCATTGGAATCGTCTTGAGTAGATCTACGGAATGCATATGATGTAGATGTGTGAAATGACCATTTGGCCCTTGGATCTCGCATGAATGATAAAACAATATAAATGCCAAAAGTAGCTTAAATGGACTCTAAAAGTTTTTAAACCTAGATAGTGGCTTTGTTGACACATTTAGGCACTGTGGAAATTTTGGTAGCCATAGCACTACTGTCAAAATGCTAGATCTATCCTTGTACTTGATTTTGGAGCTAAAGATGGGTAGGAAAATACTTGCTACATAAAAAGTGCTCCAATTAATCTGCCATAAATTCTACTTTCTCTTTGACATATATGTAGCTCATTGTAAAAATGGGGAGCTTTGCATGTCATGTTTTGTGGGTGATTTGAAATAGACAAACACTTGCATGATAAAATGAATAATAGGAAAAGTGACTTTATTGTGCAAAATAAATTCTGAGAAAACCATGATGCTTCGTAGTTAAGTCCAGGTCAGTATTTTTGTGGATTTTATTGTTACTATTGTGAGCTGCTTGTGAAATAGGTTAAAATAAATATATGGAAAATAGATGTGCTATCAAATCAAGATCATTTTGCTTACTGGATTTTATACATGATTCTCATGACATATTATGCTTACTGTTAAGATTTCATAGTCACAAGCATTTTCTATGAATTATAATAAATCTAAGAATTTAAATGCCAAATAACTTGCTGGAATTACTATAAATATTCTATAGCTCCTTTGCTGCCCAAATTTGGGGTAGCATTATATAGTATTTATCTTCATGTCATAAATACTTGAGCTCATTTGGAACAGTACTCATCTGAACTCAACATGAGTGATTAAATGCATTAGGTAAACATATTGCATAATGTGGATGGGTGTGATTTTAGTGAATGCATAATGTTGCATTTTTTTCAACTTATTCACTTGATGCACGATGTTCCATATATTTCACCTTCACCACAGGCATACATTTGCATTTTTGCACTCATTTGCATTATACCATGCACCTAGACCCCGCGAGCGAAGGACTCCCACAAGAGCAGCTGCTGATCGAGGAGCCGGACAACGAGCCCCCACACTAGGGCCAGGTGGACTAGTAGTAGGAGGACCCACATCACTGTACCCGACTTCAGCACAGAAGGCACCCACTGACCCTAGCGAGGAAGGTAGGCAGGACCATGATTTATCCCAGCTAATATAAACTCAATTGATGGATGATTAGACATCTTCATTAGGAGTTCAATAGACTCATTGGCCGCCCTAGCCCTAGCACCTATATACAGAGTTCGTAGGACGAAGTTGTCTAGATTTGCTAGGTACAGAGTAGATACTGAGTTATTGGAGTCACTCATCGTATAGGTGATTTTAAAGTCACAGAAACCTTACTATTATGGAAGTTATTATTATACTTATGATTTAAATGGAGATCAGGTGGAGATTTTATTTCAGTATTTACTTTTCATAATGTCGGCACTATGGACTGCGCTCGAGTCAGCATAAGGCTCATCCGTTGTTTGTCTGCTAGTCGGCATAACTATTGCTAGAATGATTATCCGGGTTGTGGCACTGGTTAAAACTTACTTGTGCCATATGAAGAATAAAGACACGTTTCTTACCAACAGGTAGAGATGAAGGTGGCTCGGCGGTACTTGTACTCGAGGGAGGGCTGACTGGGTGCGCCATGGTATCTCTCCGAAGAGGCACAACCCCAGGGGCTAGGCGGGACTGAATCAAACTTGGGATGGGACAAATGGAGAGGGGGGCTATATGTGGAAACGCGATGGCCAGTAAGCATATACCCCTGGCATGATAGTTATTCCCGGAAATTAAAATCGATTCGAATCATTGATACTCACTAGGTGTGATAATGCAGATATAGCACACAGGTAACGTAATAAATACTTGAATATGTTGTAATATTACTTAGGTATTCAAATACCACTTGCTTGTACTGTATTGTTTACTTTCCTGCAATTTATTACTATGATGATGTCAAATGCAAAGGATGAATCTTGTTACTTTATGTTGACATACCTCTGCTTAAAATCAATGGCTAAGGATCCAATTTTAGTAAGCAAGCTTTGCGCCAGCCGTAAGCCATTCCATTAAATCCTACTGAGTAATTAGTACTCAGGGTTTGCCCCCACATTTTGAGCGCAAGTTATAGAGTTCTTCGTATGCACCTATGTTGGTGGATGTGCATGTCTCCACAAAGGTTGAGAGTCATCATGTCTAGGTATGGGAGCAACATCGGTGGGCTCGATGTTGTCTCTCTTGATGCAAGTCTTTTTGAATGTTATCATGAACTTTGAACTTTGAATTCTGCTGTGAGATAATTTCTAGCTTGCCATGCGATGGCACTATGTTGGAACTTGTATATTATTTCAAACTGGTTTGTAAACCAATGTCTACTTATATTCTATTTCAACTGCTTGTGATGATATAACTGTTGTGGCTCCATCGAGGGCTGGATGTGTATGATGTCGGTTTCTGGGGATGTTGGTCCTATCGGGAGCCGAAAGACTCTCGACGGACGATCGGGTTTATTTCGGTCTAAGTGCACTGCAAGTCAAAGGTGGCAGGTGTGCTTAGCTCAGATTAAATTAGCGGTTTCGCCATAGCGGGTATCAGAGCCGATCATACACAAACAACAGTCATATCATCGGGTTTTGATTTGCAAACCTATTTTCAAAAACCCTTTTCAAGTAGTTGAAAAATGAGAGTATACGATATGCCCATATTAAGGATGTTAGTGTATACCAGGTGACATCGCTAACATTCTGACATAGATAAAACTCATATGCATATTCGGCGCTTTGGGAAGCAGCTTTTCAGCCACAGCTATCCCAGTACTAGTGGAATGCTCTTGGAGTTTGTGAACTACTGTGAACCCTACATTCATGCTGGTAGGATAGAAATTTAAGGGGGCTGGTCACCATTTCAGTGTTTGTGACCATTCTTCGGTCTTAAAGTGGCAAGGTTCAATTTGCTTGCATGGGTATCAGCCCGGTCTAGCAAAGGACCCTACAGATGCGTTGTTCACACAACGCAAATAGCGTGGATGTCACTTTTAGGTTTAGAGTGGTAATGATGTGAGCATGCATTTTTTTACAGGTACACAAACTATGTGCGAAATTAAGAGTGACTACAGAACGAATAATTGCATTAGGGAGATACATGCATATATGTCACCGGATATTCGCTAGTTAGATATAATATGCATAGGATGTGAGATGTGAGATCAAATAGGACGAATCATGCATCATGCTTTTCTGATTTCTCATTCATTTTGTGGTATTATTAAAAGTCAAACCAAATAAGTTGTAAGCTTTAAATATGTTTCCTGCACATCTCACAAGTTCACCCATGATGATTATATAATATTAATATGACTCACTAATTAAAAGTCTTTTTATTAAAACAGATGGCTAGGAAAAAGCAGACCGCATGCAAGGCCACTGGTAGGAGGGGTCCCCACGGGCATGTTGGCCACAAGACAGTCCCCCTCCCGCCACAGTTTACACTGACCCTCACTCACTGCCGTGATGAATGGGACCTCTCACAGATCCAATGTAGGGCTCTACGGGAGATGAGGCGCTGACCCTATCCCTTCTACTCTAGGCAGATAGTGCACAGTGGAGGGGAGTTGCCTGGCCCGCATCGTCATCCCTTGTTGCCCTTTTTTGGGGGAGCAGAGGCTCTCCATCTACGGGTGCAACAAGGAGGAGGCTCTTCAGAAGGAAGCCTTGCTGGCTATTACCGAGCTGAGTGGCTCGGGTATGGTAGGTGTTTCAGTGCTGCGCTACCCTCCCCCCCCCCCACCGATGACTACGATGACGAGTGGGTCCGTCATTATGAGGTGTTGCAGGAGCGGATCGACACCAGGCCGCATGATGCGACCTAAGGACCGCAACTTGCATGGGATGTACATCCGCTCTGAGGATCGCGGCTAGCACTACCTTGACCTGCACCTTGTGCCACAGGCTCATGTTCAGGAGTTGGAGCAGCAGCTGGCAGCCCGTGCAGCTAAGGATGAGGCACGTCAGCTCGCTCTCACTCAGGATCAGCAGCAGGTGGTAGACTTACAGCAGGACTTGCAGGCACACCACGCGCACCGTTCACGAGCTTCAGGGCTTGTTAGGGGCTATAGCACAGTTCGCCAGCTAGCTGGAGCAGCGCATCGTAGAGTTTGAGCTGCAGCACCCTCCCCTAGGGTAGGATCCTCTGGTCGTGCTCCCTGCAGCACAGGTCAGAGATGCTCCAGTTCCTGACTCCCACTCTGCAGCCTAGGGTGGATGAGAGTGATATGAGAAGATGATGGTTCTTTTGTACATGTAGCACGTTTGAGAATGATGTTTTGTAATGTGCTACTCTATTCTTATATTGATGGATATACTAAACAATGGTGAGGTCGAGAGAACTCATTTATGTAAGGCATGTAAGTAGTTGGATGAAAGCTAGGTGATGCATCGTTTAACGGTTGGTGTGACCAACTTTCACTTATGTAATGGAAAGATCTTTGCTGATGTTAGAACCTTTCAAATATGCATTTGTAATGTATTCCACGATCAGTAGCAATCTGAGAGGAATGTCATGCGCCATGAGTTTGAAAACTACACTATGAATTTGGTCTTTGCTTGGAGTCTGAAATCTATACAGCTACAACTAAATCCTAGTATATCTTGGAATTTGGAAGGAATTGGGTCCAGTGTTGTATACCAAACTTGTAGAGCATTTTTTGGTGCACAACTCTGTCAATTCGAGTTTCATCTGATTGTGCCTAGTTTCAAAGATATGGTCAAGTTTCTTTGAACTTGAGATTCTGAACTGAGGCAGCACCTGAAGGAAAAATGCCTATTTCACCTAGTTAATGAAGGATTTGATCTAGGGTTTAGATACCAAAGTTGTAGTGTGCAAGGTGTTGGATAACTATGGTATAAAAAGTTTCTCTTGAATGTGCTCCATTTGTATGTCATAGCCGAAAACATTCAGATTCAGAAATCTGGACAGAACTGACATGTACTGCTAAACGACGAAATTCGACCAAATTTCGAAAGGAATCAAACAAAACTTTATATGACGAAGTTATAGAGCACAAGTTATGGAACAACATTTCTATCGATGTCATACTATGAAGATGCACGGACTATGAACAGTTCAATTTTTTTAACCTGATAGCTGTCCCAAGTTTGGGCTGAAAATCTAAGAACAGTTAGTACATCGAATTTTTCTTCATTGTCCCAATCTGATCACTCAAAATGATCTATAAGAAAGATGTAGGAAACAAAACTTTAAACAGCTTTTGAATTTTTACTTTCACCTAGATCAATTGTTTTGACGCTCAGATTGTCAAAATTCACCAGCCATGTCATTGCACATCAAAACTGCACGCTTGCTTTACGGCTATGGCATGCAATTGAAAAACCTTGCAAGATGAAGGCTAACAATCTAAGTGCAACTAAATGATTTCGTTTTACTACATGTTTCCATGTAATCATAACGATATCTATGATGTTATGATCTTTTTATCCCCTCGTCAATTGCACTAAAGTGATTGGACTAAACACGATTGGCCGCATTCTTGCAGATGGTAAACACTCGCCATGGTTTGTCATCAAACAGCCACCGCATGATGCTCCACCTCCGTTGGAGCTTGCCACCCTGGTTGTGCAGTAGGCTGAGCTGATCCGCATGCTTGTGGAGGAGCGTCAAGCTTGTGGGCAACAGCAGCCACGGGAACATCAGCCCCGCGGCATCTCCTATCAGGACTTCGAGGGGTTAAGGCCTCCCGTCTTCACGATGCCACTTGCTGCGGATGATTGGCACCGCACCATCCAGTCAAAGTTCATACTTCTCCTAGGGCTGACCGAGCAGGAGAAGGCTCAGTTTGCTGCTCAGCTGCTACAGGGGCAGCGGGCACGTGGCATGCCACATTTCTCGCTATGCAAGGGCAGGGGAATGTGCCTACTTGGGAGGAGTTCCGTCAGGATTTCTGGGCTCGCTACATTCCAGCATGCCAGATTGAGCAAAAGTGGCGTGAGTTCCGTGACATCAAGTAGGGCAACAAACCTATGATGCAGTATGTGCAGTCCTTTATCCATTTGTCCTGGTACTGAGGATGTCACTACTTATCCTCGCCGAGCAGCTAGGCTCTTGGACGGCTTTCACCCCACCCTCCGTACACACTTGGGGTGCCATTATGAGAGCTTCACTGCCTTGGTGGACATAGCTCTGGACATGGAGAATCACCTCTGTGCCACCAACGAGGACTAGAAGCTTAAGAGGTTGGCCAATACTATAGCTAGCTCTTCTCAAAAACAGAATGCACCCTACAGGCCTCCACAACAGCAGTACTACCAGCAGCCTCACTTTGTGATTTGACCCGGTCAACCGGGTTGGATTCATCGAGAACCACAACAGCACCAGCAGTACCCCTCTTACAGAGCACCAGCACAGCTTTCAGCACCCTGCCCTCCTACTGCATCAGGAGATAGGTTTCCCTGCTTGGCCATTTCAGTAAGGACTACAGGGCACCTCGTAGGATCTAGGGTCCTACCCATGCAGGGTGGTAGTCAGCAGGGCAAACAGAAGGGAGCCACACACAAGATGAGTCATGTGCACTACGTTCACATGGAGCAAATCCCCGCTGGAGAGCTAGTACTCACTGGTACATTCACGATCAATGGTCATCCGACGGTCATGTTATTTGAATCAGGGGCTACTGATACATTCATCAGCAAAACTTATGCATTGAAGCATGGCATAAAAACTTACAAATTGAAAGAAAGTTATCACATCATAGCACTGGGTTCACCTATTGATACTAGTTTAGGGGTTAGACAACTAAGGCTGAACATTGTCATCGAAAGTTTTAGTATCAATCCCGTGGTGCTGACACACCAAGGGATCGATATCATTCTGGGTATGGATGACAGAAAACAACGCAGTCTTAGATGTTGGCAATAGGACAATACCACTGAGATCTAGTGTCAGTGTCAAGGTTATGGGAATATATATGCCAAATCAGAAACACATGTCACCCACAATAAACGCAACCGAGTTGCAAGAGATCAAAAAGATTCCGATAGTATGTGAATCTCCGGATGTGTTTATGAAAGAACTTCCTAGGCTTCCACCAGATAGGGATGTGGAGTTTGCAATTGAGCTTGTTCCAGGCACAGCACCTGTATCTAGGAGGCCATACAGAATGCTGCCTGATGAATTGAAAGAGGTAAAAACTCAACTACAAGAACAGTTAGACAAAGGGTTCATTCGGCCTAGCTCATCACCATGGGGTTGTCCAGCTCTCTTTGTTGAGAAGGACCATGGTGGTAAAAGGATATGTGTTGATTACCGGTCATTGAATGCAGTCACCATGAAAAACACAAATACCCATTGCTACACATTGACATTTTGTTTGATCTGCTAGCTGGAGCTAAGGTATTATCCAAGATTGACCTAAGGTTTGGGTACTATCAAATAAAAATCAGAGAAGAGGATATACCAAAGACAGCATTCTATACCAGATATGGCTTATATGAGTATTTGGTCATGTCTTTTGGGCTAACCAATGCACCGTCTTTCTTCATGTATATGATGAATTCGGTGTTCATGAACGAACTTCACAAGTTTGTGGTGGTGTTCATTGATGACATACTAGTCTACTCCAAAATTAAGAAAGACCACGAAGAGCACTTAAGGATTGTACTCACCCAGCTTAGAGAACACAAACACTATGCCAAGTTAAGAAAATGTGCATTTTGGCTAAATGAAGTGGGTTTATTACGTCACATTCTGTCTAAAAAGGGAGTAGCAGTTGACCCTTGCAAAGTAGAGGATATTCTAAATTGGAAGCAACCTGAAATAGTGACTGAGATTTGGAGTTTCCTTGGTTTAGAGGGCTACTACCACGGCTTCATCAAGGACTTCTCTAAGATTGCAAAGCCAATGACATCGTTGACTAAGAAAAATGCAAAATTTGCTTGGAGTTAGAAATGTGAGGAAGCCTTTCAAACAATGAAGAAATTGTTAACCTCTGCACCAGTATTAGCACAACCGGACATCACTAAACCATTTGATGTGTACTGTGATGCCTCCAGCAATGGGCTTGGCTGTGTCTTGATGCAAGAAGGGAGAGTAATTGCTTAAGCTTCTCGCCAGCTGTGAAAGCATGAAGCAAACTACCCAACACATGATCTTGATCTAGCAGTAGTTGTACACACACTGAAGATATGGAGACACTATCTGCTAGGCAACACTTGTCACATCTACACTAACCACAAGAGCCTCAAGTACATCTTCACACAACCTGAAATTAACTTGAGGCAAAGATGATGGTTAGAATTGATAAAAGACTATGATTTGGAAATTCATTACCATCCTGGCAAGGCAAATATAGTACCTGTTGCGTTAAGCCGTAGGGCTCATTGTAATGTGATTGAAGCCTGAGCTACGGCAAGAGTGATATGTTGTGAGATGGATATAATCGAAATGCCTACAGAGCAGTAAGCTGAACTCTATAGTCTCATCATTGAATGCACAATTAAAGAACAAATTGTTGCAGCACAAAAGCAAGATAAAGGCATGGCACATATTCATGAAGGCATAGATGAAAAGAAGAAAGCATGCTTCACACTTGATGA
The DNA here is from genome assembly GCA_030272315.1 of Paspalum vaginatum. Lineage (NCBI taxonomy): Eukaryota > Viridiplantae > Streptophyta > Magnoliopsida > Poales > Poaceae > Paspalum > Paspalum vaginatum. The sequence goes on along the minus strand of CM059018.1, from coordinate 27,672,144 downwards.
CCAAGTTGTCTTGTGGTTGAAAAATCATTTGGTGGTACCTAAGGACATGGAGTTGAGGAAGAAGATACTTGATGAAGTCCATACCTCTATGTTCACTATGCACCCAGGGAGTAATAAATGTACCAAGATCTGAAACAAAAATTTTGGTGGACTCGTATGAAATGAGAGATCACCAAGTACGTGTATGAGTGCCACGTGTGTCAGAAAGTGAAAGCTGATAACCTAAAGCCTGCCGGTATGCTTCAGCCACTGGAAGTTTCGGCATGAAAATGGGAGGATGTGCACATGGATTTCATTGTGGGCTTGCCACACACACAGAAAGGATATGATTCTATATGATCATTGATCAACTCACAAAATTTGCCCACTTCATTCCCCGTCAATACCACCTATCAAGTGAAGCAGTATGCTAAATTATACATTTCCCAAATTGTTTCCTTGCATGGGGTTCCTCAGATCATCACTTTGGATAGAGGCTCACTATTCGTGTCCCGCTTCTAGGAGGAGTTGCAAACTGCTCTTGGGACCAATCTAATTCACAGTTTAACATACCACCCCCAAACTAGTGGCCAAGTAGAGAGGATATATCAGATTCTAGAAGACATGTTGAGAGCTTGTGCACTGACCTACTCTACCAAATGGGATGAATGCCTACCCTTAGCTGAATTTGCTTACAACAACAGCTACCAGAATAGCTTAGAAATGGCTCCTTTTGAGGCTTTATAGTGCAAAACAGCCACTCAACGGAACCAGGAGAGTGTGTCATATTTCATCCTGAATTGGTAACACAAGGTAATCTAAAAAGAGCACAATCAAGACATAAAAGTTACTCAGATAAGAGAAAGAGACGCTTAGTCTTCGAAGAAGGGGATCACGTGTATCTTCGAGTGTCACCGATGAAGGGAGTATATCGGTTTGGAGTGAAAGGAAAGTCAGCACCGAGGTACGTAGGTCCATTTAAGATCACAGAAAGATGTGGGACAGTTGCTTATGGTTAGAATTACCACCTGCAGGTTAGTGTTAGCCTAAACGCTAAATGGTACACAGTCTGTCACGTACTGTTTAGTCATTATTTGGTGCTAAATGGCCATTTGAACGTGTTTAACGGCATAAATGGCCAATTAAACGAAAACGGTCAGCCAGTGTTTAGCGTTTAAACGGTGTTTAAACGGGCTAAACAACTGTTTAAGCGAACAGTGGTTGCGGTTCATGACTGTGTTTCATGTCTTGCAACTTAAAAAGTGCTTAAGGGTTCCAGAGAATGTTGTTGGTACATCTCAGATTCAGGTTGAACCTGACCTCGCATATCAAGTGTATCCCATAAAAATTCTTGACCAAAAGCAAAGATCAACGTGCCAGAGAGTTATCAACTTTTATAAAGTGCAATGTAGTAATTACTCCAAAGAAGAAGAAACTTGAGAACAAGAGGAATACTTAAGCTCTAAATATCCTGACTTTCTTCCATCCACTTCAAATGGGTAGGTCACAACAGTTTTATTTTTCAAATTTAAACTTGAATTCATACGCATTGCACTATTTCTCTTAATTAACTTAACCACCCACATCACATCAAAATCTCAGGACTAGATTTATTTAAGGGGAATGGGTTATGATGCCCCTAGCATCTCAAGTGCATAACATTAGCATCATCGGCTCAATTACATCATTTCATTTCATGATCATTTTATATTGGGTGCATGGATGGATTTTGTCATTTGAACCAAATAAACTCAGTTTTGTGAAACTACATCTAAATTTGCTACTATAACTTTGAATAACAAACTTGTAGAAAACTTCATGATGAACAAATTTGGTATTTGGTGCTTTGACATGCATAAAGGTTTACATAGTGTTTTAGGTCAAATTCTGTCAACATATCAAATCTACCGAAAACATGGCATGTCTGGAGAATTCATTTTTTTTAAACAAAAGTCCTTATCATGCAAAACTTTATATATGAGAGTTGTAGTTCATGTAATTATAAACACCGGTATAGTTCACTTCCCATAAAAATGTCCACAAATATTCTTAATTAAAATTTTAAACTCTAGGATTTAGTTGGTCAAACTTACAATTGGAAATTAATTCATTCAAACTTCCAAATTTGAATTGAACATGGTATCAAGGCCTTTAACAAAGTAGTAGATCATGAAGAGTACAACATTTCTTGTATTTTAAGTTTTTCCAAATTCGGTCTCTAAATTGGTCAAATATGTAAAGTTCAAACGAAATTGGTCAAATATGCAAAGTTCAAACGAGACAAAACACAGTCAAACTGCGTTTCTCTTTTTTCCATTTCCCCGCCTCTCGGGACACACTGGCATGTGGGCCCAGGGAATCCGGCCGCGGATGCCATGCCCAGCCGGCGCTCGCCACATGGGGCAGCATACGGCCACCCACCCGTGCTTGGGATCGGCCCCCTTGGCCCTTAAGTGGAAGCGGAGAGCACCATGCTCATTCCTCCCTCCTGCATTCGTCTCTCCATCCACCGAGCGCCACTCCATCGCCCCCTCAGTCCGCGCACGCCACTGGTGGAGCTTGAGCTCGCACTCGAGTTTTCCACCGCCTCTCTTGCTCTCCCACGCTCACCGACCGCCACTGCCCGCTCTGCCTCTGTAGTGCGCATCCTGAGCGCGTGTCGGCGTCGTCGTTCCCTCACCCGATGGCGAGATCGACCACAGCCGCCTCCGAGACCTCCCCTCTATGCCACTCAATTCACGGCCGCCGCATCTCTAGTCCGCATCACCAACCTCATTGCCATCACCCGCATGTAGTGCGCCATGTCTGGGACTGTGTCGCGGCCTCTGCTGGCCCCACATTGCTGGCGCGCACGCACCGTTCCGTGTGGCCCTGGCCGGCGCGAGGTGGAAGAAAGGGGCGGATCTTTCTAGATCTAGCCCCTTGTTTTTCTTCTATTTACATGCACTTGTTCGCTGAGTCTTATGAATCTTGCATGCTAGCCCCTAAGGTCTAGGGTAATTTACGTAGGGATCCTCAAATCTATGGATTTTTTATTTCAATGTATTTATTTCGGCTGAGATATGGAAAATACATAATAAATTACACAAAAATCCTAAAAATGAAAACTTAGTGTCCATGGACTCCTCTTGAGTAGATCTATAGAATGCATATGACGTAGATGTGTGAAATGACCATTTTGCTCTTGGATCTCACTAAAAAATTGTATTTTTTCGTGGGCCCAACTAATTTCTTAGGTCGGCCCACGAAATTATGTGCTTTGTATTCGTCAGCCATGGTAACCGATGAAAATATAGGCTAAATTCGTCGGCCTGCAACTTAACCGATGAAATAATATTTATTTGCGTCGGCCTCCCAGCTGGCCGACGAAATAGAGGGGCCACCCACCCGGACTTGGTGTTAAACGTCCCACACACACATCTCCCACACGCACACAAACATCTCCGCGCAGCCCGCCGCCGCCTCCCCGCTGCATCCCTGCGCCGAGCTGCCAATGCTACCGGTGCCCGCTCTGCCGCCTCCGGTCGTGGCACCCCACACCCCCAGCCTCCCGCGCCACTGGCCGAGGCCCCATGACGCCTGCGCCCCTCGGCTCCTCCACCTCTCCGCCGCCGCCGTGGGAGTCCCAGCCGGCAGTCCCACCGCTCGACGCCGGCGCCGCCGCGACTGCGCTGACGCTCCCCACCCTCCACCGTCAGCTCATCCTCTCCCTCCCCCCAAACCCTAGCGTCCTCGAATGTCCACTCTTCCCCGCAACCGTGTGTGATTCCTCAGATTTGGCGTGGCTGACGCGCGCCTGTGACAGATCTGAAGGAGATGGTGTCTGTGATCGAGGCGGATCCATGTCCATGGAGGTCCCGCGCCGTCCGCCTCGCCATCGCGCTCCGCCACTGCCTCGCCGTGTGGGACGTCTCCACCTTTCTCGACGCCTCCCCGTGACTTCCGACGCCTACGCACGCCTCACCACCCCCTGCAACGTGAGTACACCTGCCCTTTCTGTTACTCTGTTCCTGTAGTGGATTAGTTTGCAATGTAGTTTGTGGATTAGTCCTACTAGACCCCAAATAAGAATAGCATAGTAAATACGAACTCAAATAAGTATATGTTCTCATTAACAACTATTCCAACTTCCAGAAACAACAGACAATAAATTCCTATAATTCCTGTGAACTGAACCTCTCCTAGTAGATTTGTTTGGGGGCTTGCTATGATATATATAACCTCTGCATTAGTATGGCCAATTTTCCTCCGCATTGACAAGTTGCCAATTAACTGTCACGAGATATACATATGTTTAGACTATATAGTCCTACGTTCTGCTATAACTTTGTGTGGCACGCGCACGTGCGCGCTGGCCTTATACTAGTTTAATACGATGCATCTATGATCCTGGCTCCAAGGTACCGTATATTTGTGGTGTTCGTCTCTAGCTCATAGAATAAAAGAACATTTGAACAAAATAAAATTTTTGTTACCAGATGCAGTGTTGTTTGCATTGGCCTGCGCTCCTTGGCAGTTGCAGTTGGAGCACTATGTTAGTTACAGCTGCATTATTGTTTGCCATTTCCTGTTAGTAGCATGTGTATGGAATTTGATTGCGCTGCGATAGTTTAGACAATTTCTCGAATTTTATTGTTCACTTGGGCAACGAGATGGCCTGGTGATTAAACAATGAGCATGTTGTTTCTGCATATATTCATTTAGCATTTCAGTTTTTCCTAGAACTTCACTAATATTACATTTGATGATGTCACTCTAGGAACATTATCAGTAGCCACAAGATGATCTGGTGATTAAACATTGACCATGCCTTCAGCAAGATCTCTACACCATGTTATATGATAAACTTGCTGTAAGATACAACCTCAGGTCACTAAAGCTCTGCAATTTGACATTGACAGTTTAAGGGGGTATTCCTTGACCACAATATAACATACATTATCTCAATATCTGCAGTTGTTAACTCAGTTACCATTATCTGAAGCCATGTTTGTTCAGTTACAATGCAAATATGGGTTAATGGATGACAATGTTATATGATGATTGCCTGCTATATACTGGTGAACTTATATACCAAATGAGTAAATGGTTAATCCAAACAATACTCTCTATTAAAGATGTCCTATAATTTCGGTGCCCATCTAACCATACTATCAATATGCTATTTCTTTAATTTCCAACTCTATTTGCATTTTGCACCATGGTTTAATTCTAAACTGAATAACATAATACCCATATTTGTCTACCAGCTGTAGAATGTTTTTCTAAATAAAGAGAATGTTTGTTCTAGTGCTTCCTCCCTAGTAATGCTCACTGAACATAACAGCTATTTGGAGAAACTATTTTCAAATGTGCCCATGTGTCCTTATTAATTTTTCTTTTACTTTGTCGTTATTACAGCACATGATAAGTTCAAATTCTTTTATCACTCGTTTGAGTTCACTTCAAGTGCAAGAATCAAATGATAAGGTATGATAACTGTCATACCTCACGAATGTCCCATGTGTGAGCAATATGGGAGCAATGATACTCTTTTGTCAGAAACACTGTGCGCTCCTCTTATTTGCCAAAAATTCTGAGATTATGCAATCCTTTTGCCCTTTTACACCATCCTTTTATTTGCCTGCATTTTACCAAACTACCATTGTCTCATTGTGCACGATAACTGACAGGAAAGATGAGCAGGTGGTACTTTTGCCCACATTTAAATCTGTTGTTTTCCATTTTTTTTCAGAAATTGACTGCTAGGCAATCCAAGCTGAACACAGCAAAGAGGAAAGTATGGTAAATACCTTTACTTAGCACCATTCACATCAAGTATAGTGTTTCCTAATATATATATTAATGAAACTAAGGAACTATATATTGGTATAATATCTACATTTGGAGGCTACAATTTGCACTGACTTATCAGGGTATGTTGTATTCTGGCCCCTGCTTTGTTTCCCGTAGATATTGGACCGTAACCGTGTCTAAAGTGGAAATGCCTGGTTTCTGATTTAGTATGACTGCCATCGTTTTTAGCAATGCTAATCTGTGTTGTTACTTAACTTTTTTCTTAGTAAATGCTGCTGTGTTGTCACGTCTTATTTGTAGTAGCATCACTACACCAGATAAACTAGAGATTGGTTGTAGGAAGCACTAATTTCTCTCAGTGGTAATACACATTGATGTTATGCATGCTAATTGTTTGCAAATGGTACCTGTGATTGAGATCATAGTAGTAGAAACTGAAGTACATGTGCTGTCTACATGCCACAACAGTATGGGATTGTAGTGTGCCTTTCACAACAATGAACAAGTCAGATCATAATACGATGACAACATCTTGAGGTAAGCTACTTTCGACACTCTGCAATAATTGTTGTTGCTGATGTACATCATGTACCTACTCGTCAGCTCTTTCCCGTTGTTGATGTTTGATATTTTGGATTAATGCATGTTCAGAATGTTATGCAAATCAGTAAATGTTTGATGTTTGAGTATGTCATTATTTTTTAAAGAAAAAAAATCATGTAAATTCGTCAGCCATGAATGGCCCACGAAATTAGATGACATGGCACCATAGAAATTCGTCAGGCCATTATAAAACCGACGAAAATAGGCAGTTTTCATTGGGACCGACGAATTTACATCCATAAATTCGTCTGACTTAATTTCGTCGAAAAAAGTCGTTGGTGTGCCGACGAATTTATGCTAAATTTGTGGGTTTTGTGTTATTTTCGTGGGTTTTCGGCCCATGAAAAAATAGTCTTTTCCTGTAGTGTCTTGCATGAATGATAAAACAACATAAATGCCAAAAGTAGCTTAAATGGACTTCAAAAGTTTTAAAACCTGGACAGTGGCTTTGTTGACACATTTAGGCACTATGAAAAATTTGGTAGCCATAGAGCACTACTGTCAAATGCCAGATCTACCCTTGTACTTGATTTTGGAGCTAAAGATGGGTAGGAAAATACTTGCTACATAAACAATGCTCCAAATAACTTGCCATAAATTCTACATTCTTTTTGACATATATGTAGCTCACTAGGAAAAATGGGGAGCTTTGCATGTCATGTTTTGTGGGTGATTTGAAATAAACAAACACTTGCATGATAAAATGAATAATAGGAAAAAGTGACTTTATTTTGCAAAATAAATTCTGAGAAAAATCATGGTGCTTTATAGTTAAATCTAGGTCCCAAAAAGTGTTTTTGTGGATTTTATTGTTACTGTTGTGAGCTGCTTGTGAAATAGGTTAGAATAAATATATGGAAAATAGATGTCTATCCTATCAAATCATGATCATTTTGCTTACTGGATTTTATACATGATTTTCATGACATTTTATGCTTGTTGTTAAAATTTCAAAGTCATAAGCATTTTCCGTGAACTACAATAAATCTGAGAATTTAAATGCCAAATAACTTGTTGAAATTACTATATATATTCTATAGCTCCTTTGCTGCTCAAATTTAGGGGGGGTAGCATTATACAGTAATTATCTTCATGTCATAAGTACTTGATCTCATTTGGAACTGTATAACAATCTGAACTCACTATAAGTATTGCAACACCATCATTTTTGTTGCATTAGGAGGTGCTATTTCCATATTTTTGAAAATGTGTGGCAATTCACACACTTTATTGCCACCAATTAACGTTTGTGGCTATAATATTACAAGGTGTTGCAAAAGAAAGGCCATATTGCAACTAGAATTTAAATGAAGCGATAAATTAGATTTGTTGCCACAAAAATTTATTGTTGCGATTCACCACACCTTCCATTGCAAAAGTGAACCGCATTTGCAATGAAAACATGTTGATGCAATAGATTCACCTTTATTGCAACAAAAATAGCATTGTTGCAAATTTTGTAACTTATTGCCACAGTAGATAAATGGGGTACCTGCCATTTCCAAAATAAATTAAAAAAAATTGATACAGAAAAGATTCAAACACAAGACCTTGTAGATGTAGCATGCATCAAGCGACCAATCTGGATGTTCTACGCATTGTGATTTCCATTGAAAAGTGTTGTAAATGGGGTATTTGCCATTTCCAAAAAATTTTAAAAATTGTTAGAGAAAAGATTTGAACACAACCTTATAGATGTAGCATGCACCAAGCAACCAGTCTAGGTGTTCTACTCTTGGTGATTTCTACCGAAACATGTTTTATATATTAGGATCTATATGTCCAAAATTACTTCATCAAAGAGGAGTCGGATGTACAAGAACCATACTATCACATTATCGGCGCCTTTCACGTACACGATCACCTCCCTGCAGCGTGCGTTTATTCTGTACAACATTTGTCTATAAATTTTTACCTAGTTCTAGCTTAGAATTTTTTAAATTTTAAATTTACCCACTCGTGTCCATGTGGGGGTTTTTTTATAAACTTTTTTGAGTATGCTCCATTGACGTATGTTGTTTCCTCCTCCAAGTATTATGAATTTCTAAAGCTATTTGTGTATTACTATAATTTTTCAGTAAGAAACCATAAAATGCAATTAAATTCATAAAATATTTTAATGTTGACCTGAAAATTGTAAAAAAGTTATCTGGGCCAAATATCTTCATGTCGTCACGTAAAAATGATAAAGTAAACTATTAATTAAATTGAAACTTGGATAGTTAGAGTGATTTAACTGTGTAACATATGTAACCAGTGGAAGCCGTACGAAACAAACACCGGCATCTTACTGGAGTTTCTGATCCAAAGTCTTTTTATGCTATGCAGACATATGTTGTCCCACCACCAAATATCATCGATTTCTAAGTTTATTCGTGTATTGTTAATTTTTTTTTTTGCAATCAACCATAAAAATGAAATCAAATTCATAAAATATTCAAGTTTTGATCGAAAATTACAAATAAGTTACATGTGCTAATAAAAATGCTATAAGAAACGATCCGAAGTCCCCATGTAATAATGATAAAGTAAATTGTTAGATCAATTTGAAATTTGGATTGTTAGAGTGACTTCACGTGTAACTTATATAACGGGCGGAAGCTGTACGAAAGAAACACCGACACTTTATGGGGTTTTTTTCCAAATTTATTTGAGGAAGCTATATGGATATACGTTGCCTTTCCGCCAAGTATCATAAATTTCTGAGGCAATTTGTGTATTATTATTATTATTATTATTATTATTATTATTATTATTATTATTATTTTTTATTATTATTATTATTATTATTATTTTATTATTATTATTATTATTATTATTATTATTTCTGTAGCAAACCATAAAAAATGTAATTAAATTCATAAAATATTCCTGTGTTGATCAAAAAATGCAAATAAGTTATCTAGATCAACAAACATGCTATAAAAAGATATCCTCGTATCCCCATATAGAAATGATAAAATGAACTATTGATCAAGTTAAATCATAGATGGTTAGAGTGATTTCACGTGTAACCCATGTAACGAGTGGAAGCCGTATGAAATAAACACCAACACCTCGTAGAGTTTTTTGTCCAAACTTTTCTGAGAATGCTACATGGACATACGTTGCCCCTCCGCTAAATATCATCAATTTCTAAGGCTATTCGTGTATTATTAATTGTTTTTACGGTAAACCATAAATGTAATTAAATTCATAAAATATAACACTGTTGAATCTAAAAATGTAAGTAAGTTACGTGTGCTAATAAACATTCTATAAGAAGCCATCCTCAAGTCCCCACATAATAATGGTGAACTGAACCGTTGATTAATTTGAAACTTGTCTGCTTAGAGTGACTTGTGGAAGCCGTATGAGAAAAGAGTGACTTGTGGAAGCCGTATGAGAAAAACGTTGGCATCTTGTGGTGTTCCTTGTCCAAACTTTTTTAAGGATGCTGTGTAGACATGTGTTGCCCCTCTGCCAAGTATTATAAATTTCTGATACTATTTGTGTATTATTATCATTTTTTAGCAAACTATAAAAAATAAAATAAAATATGTAAAATATTCCAGTGTTGATAAAAATTTTTAAATAAGTTATCTGGACCAACAAATATGCTATAAGAAGATATCCTTATGTCCCCGCGTAGAAACGATAAATTGAACTATTGATCAAGTTAAAACTTAGATCGTTAGAGTGACTTTATATGTGACCCACAGTAACCATTGGAAGCCATAAGAAAGAAAACACCCATACCTTCCGGAGTTTCTGGTTCAAACTTTTTTTATGATGCTATGTGAACATATGTTTACCCTCCGCTGAATATCAGGAATTTCGGAAGCTATTCATGTATTATTAATTTGTTTCTGCAGTAAACCATAGAAATGCAATTAAATTCATAAAATATTCTAATGTTGATCCAGAATTGCAAATAAGTTACCCGCACCAATAAATATGCTATAAAAAAGTAACCACAAGTCTTGATATAAAAATAACAAAATGAACTATTAATTATATTGAAAATTAGATGGTCAGAGTGACTTTACGCATAACACAACAAACGAGCAGAAGCCGTATGAAAGAAACACCGTCACCCTGTGGAGGTTTTTGTTCAAATTTTTTAGAGGATGCTACGTGGATATATGTTGTTCCTCTGTCAAGTATCATGAATTTCTGAGACTATTTATGTATTATTAATTTTCTAGGCAATAAATCATCGAAAAACCAATTAATTTCATAAAATATTCTAGTGTTGACCGAAAATTGCAAATAAGTTAGCTGCACCAATAAACATGTTATAAGAAGGTAACCTCGAGTTCTAACGTGAAAATAATAAAGTGAACTTCTGATCATGTTGGTAGTTGGATGGTGAGGGTGACTTCACGCATAACCCATACAATGAGCGGAAGCGGTATGAAACAAAATGTTGGCACCTTGTGAAATTTTTTGTCCAAACTTTTTTAGAATGCTATATGGACATACGTTACCCTACCCTAAGTATAATGAATTTTAGAGCCTATTTATGTATTATTAATTTTTTTTATAATAAATCATCAAAATCAATAAAATTTAAACCCATCATTTATACACCTACCCCAAACCCTAGATCTCGTCCATTCGCCCCCACCCATACACCTCTGGCCGCCCTCAGCCGGTCAGCCCCTTCTTCCTCGCCCCTCCGCTCCATAGCCGCGGCCACCCTCTGCGCCTTCCTCTCTCCGACGCCCCGGACAGCGCCCTCCGTCGCTACGCGGACGCAACGGCTGCCCCCGACGCTGGCCACGCAGGGAGTGGTGTCCAGCGTATATGTGTTGTTTGGAGGCGTTTAACGGCGCCTGCTAAAATGTGCTTCCAAAACAGCAGCTTAGCTAGGCCCATGTGCTGAACGAACCAGCAGATCCGGTCCATTACATACGCCATATCCTTGCCGAGTTGGAAAGCAAGCGCTGCCTGCCTACCTCCTCGCTGAGTCCTGCTTGCCTCCTCGTCGCTCCCCAATCCCCTTGGTCTCTTCCTCCGCGCATATGAGAGGCTGCAGCAGTGGCTCACGAATCGGAGCCGGAAGAGCGTGCGAAGGAGGAGAGGTCTGGCCGGCACCACCAGCAAGCTAAACGATCCCCACCCTTGTTGTTCCCAACTCCAATCTGATCGGTCCCAATTCTAATTGTGTCTAGCTAGGGTTCGTGAGCTTGCGAGCATGGTGCTACGCTGCATCTCCGTCATCAATCACTAGTGTCGCCCACAAGTCGGAGCAAACGAGGGAGGAGAGGTCACCACGCCGTTGCCGCCACCAGGCCCCAAGCGAACCCAGCTCTTGTCGTCCCCAACTCAAAATTGATCGATCCCAAATTTGAGCACGACTGCTAGGGTTCGCGAGCTCTCTGGTACGATGCTCCTCCATCACGTTTGGATCCTGATTCCATCCTTGAGCCCCTCAACGACTCCTACTGCGACAACTACTCGACAACGAGAGGTAAATACTCCTAGCCACTCCTGTACTCCAGATCGAAAGCTAAGATGACTCTAATTTGAACCTTTGGCTGATCTGTTCATTCACTAGATTCTGAATTATATACTTAGCACCTTCAATGGATTTGTAGGTAGTAGTAGTTTTAAGAGAGGACTTACATACACTAGATCGAAAGCTAAGATGGCTCTAATTTGAATATGTGGCCGATCTATGATATTCAACTTATCACTTGTTTCTGATTTGTGTTGCACAATTCAAATTATATGTTGAGCACATTTAATCAATTGATATGTAGCTAGTAGTTTTCAGAGAGGACTTATGTATATGGTGAATTGGTTATATTTTTTTATTTGATTTGGAGTGATAGGTTTCAGTGGAAGCCACTTTGAGTTTGTTCAGATTATTGGCAAAAGATGTCTGAGATCATATAATTTCTGTTGGGTTCATGGATGGATATACGTCATGGGGATTCATTATGGGGAGGGAATTCTTAGTGGTCGTACCTTGGCATCCTATTAGATATTTATCAGATTCACTCTTACCTGTAGATCATTCCTAGGATTAGTTTGAGGTAGTGAGATGATTTGATTTTTTATCTCATCTCCCAATAGCTTGATTCTAGTGAGATGATTCCAATATCTGGGTGTTTCCTAGGAGAGCATTTTTTTGGTGAACTTACATCTTTATGAGGCTATGTGATTGTAGCTAATTAAATTGGCAATGTACAATGTGCTGACATCAACTTGATGAAAAGAAACGTTCTGAAATCTGAAGACAAGTAAATGATATTTTAAGTGCTTCATATGCTCCCGCATATTTTATGTTCCTGAATTAAATTTGAAACCGATACCTAACCAAGTGTTAGCTTCTTGTGGTTCTGTATTACCATTTTGCAAGGTTCTAAGGAGCCAACAAAGAAGGAACATGACATCCTAAAGCACTACTAGTAAGTTGTACAAGTGTAAATGCATGACTCCAAAATTGGTTTTGTTTTCTTGCAAATAAATTTAGTCTCATCAAGTAAGTTTATTCACATGAATGGAGGATCCCCGCAGCTCGAGAGTCCAGATGTCTCCTGATTGTCTATTCAAAATGAACAAGAGTAATTGCCTATTTGTATTTCTCAAGTCTAAAACGACTGCTATTTTGGATTTACCCCATTTTCAGATAGAGGTGTGAGCTAAAATATGCACATCCATATGTCAGGTGCATGTTCTTCTACCTTTCCTTTTTTACGTTAGTTGTTTTTGCTCCCTTTGTGGGGGATAGATATCCCCTGGCTCCTCATGGCGTGGATCTAGGACATGGGCCAGCAGTGGGCCTAAGTCGGGCGAGTGGCCGTTTCCATGGGCCGAACGCCTGGCCCAGGCCCGATCGTGGTCGCAATGGATTGGAGTTCAAGGCAATGATGGCGCAAACTGGAGAACAAACAGGGAAGTTTGGCTCGGACTCTGGTTCTGAGATTTGAGGAGACTGACGAAGGATACGATGGAAACTTTAGATTCTGTTTGATTTTATGTAATCTGAAATGATTAGGAGATATAGAAGGAAATCGACTTATAACCCAAGATTCCGTCAGCTTATATAAGGCGGATGAGGGACCCCTACAGAGGATAGTTACTCCCATCGCAATCTAGCCTTAACCCTCATTGTAACCTCGAGAACTCACAGCAATACAACCAACCACAAACAGGACTGTAGGGTTTTACGCATCTCGCGGCTCGAACCTTGTACAAATCTCTGTGTCTTCATCGCTTTTCCGGCGAACCATCGAGCTACTGTCGATCCCGCCGAGCCACAAAAGCTCCATGTGACCCGTCCCATGGTGTACTGCCTGTACTAAACCCCAACAGTTGGCGTGCCAGGTAGGGGTTCGGCGGCATCGGCATCAAGCTATCTCCATGGTCAACCTCATCAATAATGTCAGCAAGTTCGCTCCGGGCGAGATGATCTGTTTCGGATCCATCTCGTTCATCGCCGATCAATCCGGCGATCTGCACCGCCTCATCGGTGCCACGGGGGAGGCACGTGGATGCAAAGCACCGTCGCCGACTCCGAAGCTCCATTCGACTTCACCGACATCTAGGCCCGCACGGCGCGCGGCAGGCCAGCGACCAGCCACCTCCGGTGCCGAGCTAGCTCGTCCTCGGGCGTCGACACACCAGCCCACCAGTGCCACTCAGCCTCGGTTTGTCCTACCCCGGTGTAAGGCGCCAAGTCGCACCTTGATCCAATCTGGGTCGGGACCTCGACGGGCGGTTGAGGTGACAGTCGGGCGCAGATCTGCCCCCACTCCTCCTCCACGGTCGGCGACTCCGTCCTCGCCGACTCGATGCACCGCGCTCTCCACTTCCCTAACTCAGGTCTGGACTCAGATTAGTCGGGAGAAAAATCGCGGCAACCGGTGACTCGCCGCACGTCCTTGACTTCTACACCAGTAACCCCACCTCGCCGGAAGACCCCGATCTTGCTCCCGACTGATGGCCGAAGCAGCAAAGCCACAGATCGCTCAAAAGATCGGGCCCCCACCAAGTTTCCCCGCGGTCCCTGCAACGCCGCGGCAGCTCGTCAGTCGACCTCGTCGCACCTACGGTTCATTCCTCGTGCCACGGTTCTCCTCAAACACGATGAGGATGCGCGACGGGAGACCGCAAGCCCTCGCCGTCAACTACAGCCTCAGCCACCTCGACTCAAGGAGGGGGGGGGCGGTGAGAAGACGACAAGACCTCCCTCAGGTTCAACATCCACACCGCTCGTGGACGACGACGTCTATCACGCGGTCGAGGAACCGGTGACTGGGTTTCGTGTGGGCCTCGTCATCAACTCTACCCTGAGAGGCAGAACCGCTACGTGGCGTAGCGCGCGCACGGTGGCAAAGTCGGAGATCGCGCTTCCACAGCAGTTGACTCGGCCACCTCTTCCCGGAGAGGGCGGTGAGCCTGCCTGCATTGAGATGGTCTGCAACCTGGAGTCTTCCTCCAAGCCCAGAAGCGAGCAACCTCGGACAACTACGGCATCGGGATTCATGCTTCCCGACTCTGAGCTTCAATCGGAGGGGTCGTTGACACTCCTCGACGATCAGGCCAGCTCGGAGGTGCCGACGCACTTCTTTGAGGTACTCGTCATCGGCATGCCGGTGGAGGACGACCCTGTCTCTGATGACGAGCCTTCCGTCAACGGAGAAACGCCTCATCGGCGCGATCGGCGGCGACGTCGCAACTGGCAACACAACATCCGCCGTCACCACAATGCGGGAAATCAAGACCCGACCCTGCCCGTCTCATAGGATGAGGCGACCGATCCAGACGAGACGCCGGAGCAAGCTGAATTCCGTCGGCAACGAAACCGTCGACGGCGCGACCGTTGGCACATGCAGGACCAACAGTACTAGTGGGATCACGGGGGAGCGGCGCACGACGCAGAGAACCACATTCAACCTCGACCACCTCTACCGGCAGGGCGTAACCTGCTGCCTGACTTCGCCGCGGCCATGGGCACCCCGAGTCAAGCGGGGGGAGTCCTGGCGTGGCTAGCGGACACACTCCCTCAGACTCCGGAGGGGGAAGCGTATCGGCGGATCTTCGCGCAGGCAGCTCATCACCTCCTTCTGGCCATTCCTCCAGCGGCCCCCGACGCCTGTCAAGCCATCAACGAGAGGCGTGACGCGCGTAACAACATCGAAAGATCGCGCGCGGAACGACGCGTAGAGGAGGTCCGACGTCGTAACAACTACGACCGTGACTTCGGGGCGCCACACCAAGAAGACCGGGTCAAAGCTAACTCGGCCGGGGCATCTGTCAATAGCCCTGATGGCATGGCATTCAGTCCGCTGACTGGTTAGGGGGGAATCGCCCTCGGTCCCCTCAACGCCACGATCCAGCAGCTCAAGATGAAGGTCGGTACGAACCAGCCCATCGTAGCATGGTCGGAATCCCGGCTTTCACCATTCGGCTCTGCAGAGTAGCATGGCCGCTGAACTTCAAGGTATCCAATGTTGACAAGTACGAGGCAAAGCTCGACCCCACTGGCTGGCTGGCTGTGTACTCGACAGCAGCTAGCGCGGTCGACGCGAGTGAAGACGTGATGACGGCCTACGTCTCGATCGTCCTGAGATAGGATGCGCTACAGTGGTTACCTTCAACTCGGCCTACAACGCCATCATTGGGCGGCCTGGGTTAGCCAAGTTCATGGCTGTCCCCCACTACTCGTACCTGGTCCCGAAGATGCCGGCCCCACTGTGGAGTTCTCTCCGTGCGGGCGGACTTCAAGGCCTCTGCTCTCTACACACGAGAGGCTTTCCAGACGGCCTACGGCACGACCACTGCGGTGGCTCAGCGCCGACTCGTTGATGATGCGAACAAGCTCCCGAAGGAAAACCAGGCAATCCCGACTCATGAGCAGATCCCCACCACGGCGATCCAAGCGACCGTGGCGACCAAGGAAGTGAGCCTCGACCTCCCCGATGCCTCGAAGACGGTGACCATCAGCGCAATCCTACCCCCCCAAATAGGAAAGCGCGCTCGTCCGGTTCTTGAGGGACAACTGGGACATGTTCTGGGACATGTTCGCCTGGAAGCCTGCTGATATGCCCGGAGTCCCAAGAGAATTGGCTGAGCACAGACTTAAAGTGTTCCCCAACGCCAAGCCGATCAAGCAGATGCTTCGTCGCTTTACTCTGGACAAGAGGGAGGTGATTCGTGCGGAGTTAACCCAGCTCCAAGCTGCCGGGTTTATTAGAGAAGTCATGCATCCCAAGTGGCTTGCAAACCCTGTACTCGTTTTGAAAAAGAATAAAGTAGACTGGCGGATGTGTGTTGATTATACTGATCTCAACAAACATTGCCCGAAGGATCCTTTCAGGCTACCTAGGATAGATCAAGTAGTCGACTCAACGGCCGGATGCTCTCTCCTATGCTTCCTCGACTGCTACTCAGGGCTATCATCAGATCTGCCTGGCTTTGGAGGATCAAGAGAAGACAGCCTTCATCACACCATTCGGGGCATTCTGCTACATATCTATGCCTTTTGGGTTGAAGAACGCCAGGGCCACGTACCAACGCGTGATCCAGACATGCTTGGCCGAGCATTGGGGCAAGTGCATCGAAGCCTACATCGACGACGTAGTGATCAAGACGAAGAACGCAGAAGACTTCATCGATGACATCCAGCAGGTCTTCAATAGCCTGAGAAGGTTCCGCTGGAAGCTTAACCCGACTAAATGCGTATTCGAGGTTCCAGCCGGACAGTTACTTGGGTTCGTCGTTAGCAAGCGGGGGATCGAGGCTAATCCTGAGAAGATCGACGTGATTCTCAGGATGCAGCCTCCCAAGTCGCAGAAAAAGGTGCAAAAGCTCATCGGGTGTATGTCCGCGCTGAGCCGATTCATCTCACGACTGGGCGAGCGTGGCATGCCTTTCTACAAGCTCCTAAAGAAGGTGGACAGGTACCAGTGGATGCCAAAAGCTCAGGAAGCGCTTGAGGCCCTCAAGCGGTTCTTGACGAATCCTCCATTGTTGAAGTCACCAAACCGAACCACAGTGGATTCCTCTATCGAGGATCTGCTGTTGTATCTCTCTTGTACGACTCATGTGGTCAGCTCAGCATTGGTGGTCGAGAGGGTGGAAGAAGGGCATATTCAGCCGACTCAACACCCGGTCTACTTCATTAGTGAGGTGCTCAGCCCATCCAAGATCAGGTATCCTCAGGTTCAGAAGGTACTGTATGCGGTCCTCATCACAGCTTGAAAGCTCCGTCATTATTTCGAGCAACACAAGGTGGTTGTGGTTACTTCGTTCCCCATCGGCGAGATCCTGCGGAACAGAGAAGCTACGGGGAGAATCGCTAAGTGGGCGTGTGAGCTGGGGGCACCTGACATCGAATTCCTCCCATGCACCGCTATCAAGACCCAAGCTCTGACTGATTTCATCGCCGAGTGGACGGAGAATCAGGTACCTGATAACCCAGAGCCTCTGGAATTCTAGAAGATGTATTTTGATAGGTCACTGAAGATAGATGGCGCCGAGGCAGGCGTTGTCTTGACCTCCCCGAAAGGTAAGAAGCTTAAGTATGTACTTCAGATTCTCTTCTCAGTTTCCAACAATGCGGCAGAATACGAAGCTATGTTACACGGCCTGCGCATCGCGATTTCACTCGGCATCAGGCGCCTCATGGCCTACGGGGATTCCCTAGTGGTGATCAGTCAAGTCAACAAGGATTGGGATTGCACCACGGAAGTCATGGACAAATACTGCGCTGAAGTTCGGAAACTGGAAGACAAATTTGACGGCCTTGAATTTCATCATGTGGAGCGCAATGGCAACACCGACGCGGACTTACTGTCCAAGCTCAGATCATCCTAGGTTTAAAATTCCCCCAGGAGTATTCGTCCAGGAGTTGTCTCGTTCGTCCATTGATCGCGACCTAGAACCCCCAGAGCAGCACGTTTTGAGCCTAGAGGATGCTCTGGCTGACTGGCGGGTCCCAATCATCAGGTACATCAGCAATGGGGACGAGCCTGACAACAAAGCAGAAGTCGAGCGACTCGTTCGGCGTGCGGCCAGCTACACATTGATCGGCAACGACTTGTTTAAGGGCGGCGCAGCTGGAGTTCTGTTAAAGTGCATCGATGAGTCTCGGGGTAGAAGTCTACTAATGGAGATCCATGCTGGGCAGTGCAGTAATCACACCGCGTCCAGGACATTGGTCGGGAAGGCATTCAGGGCTGGGTTTTATTGGCCGACAGCTAAGCAAGACGCTGCAGAGATCGTCAAGTGGTGCGAGGCATGTCAGTTCTTCGCGAATCAACATCACCTGCTGGCTCAACAACAGCAGAATATTCCTGTCTCATGGCCCTTTGCATGCTGGGGGCTCGACATGATTGGCCCACTCAAGAAGGCTCAAGGTGGTTACACTCACATCTTGGTAGCTATCGACAAGTTCACCAAGTGGATCGAGGTCAAGCCTATCACGTCTTTGACTTCAGCAAAAGCAGTGGACTTCATCCAAGAGATTATATTCCGCTTTGGAATTCCAAACAGCATCATTACAGATCTGGGTTCCAACTTCATAGGCTCGGAATTCTTCGACTTCTGTAGTGAGAAGTCTATACTCATCAAGTACGTCTCGGTGTCGCACCCTCGTGCTAATGGCCAGGTTGAGCGAGCTAACGGGATGATTCTGGACGCTTTGAAGAAGAGAGTGTTTGATAAGGATGAGAGATTAGCAGGCAAGTGGATCAGAGAACTCCCATACATTGTCTGGAGCCTCAGAACGCAGCCAAGTAAAGCCCTCAACGGGAACACACCCTTTTTCATGGTATATGGATCGGATGTAGTGTTACCTGCTGACCTGGCACACGGGGCACCGCGGTTGGCATTCAAAGATATCACAGAAGTAGAAAGTAGGCGGCTTGAGGAGGTCGATCTACTGGAAGAAGAGCGGCTTAACTCAGTGATTCAGTCGGCACGCTATCAGCAGACTCTACGCCATTATCATGAGCGTAACATGCGTCCTCGCGCTTTTCTCGTGGGAGATCTGGTCCTCCGGAGGGTCCTCAAGGGGGTCAGGTGCCACAAGCTGTCCCCCCTTGGGAGGGGCCTTACATTATTACAGAAGTCACTCGGCCAGGATCCTATCGCTTATCTGAGATGGATGGCACCCCGGTCGGGAATTCGTGGAATATCGAGCATCTGCGCAAGTTTTACTCTTAGGCATCATGCGACCTCGGAAGTCATGTACTTTAGTCTGTACTCATGCTTAGTCCTGATTTCAAGTGGACTCATCCTCAGTCATGTTCAATCGGATGTACTCAGATAATAAATGAATGCATGATCTCTGTGCATATTTCTTCTCATAACATGAATTCATATGACCTCTGGTGAATCGTGTCTTCATACTCAGATAATCAAGCAATCGGTCATGAGTCCTGACCGGACTCATGGTTGGTGTTACATGCCTACTCCTACTCAGGCTAGGGTGCAGTCCGACCCTAATCACGGGGCAATCAGCCTAGGTCGTACGACCGACAGCTGGTGTTACATGCCTACGCTTACTCAGAATAGGGTGCAATCTGACCCTCCTTACGGGGCAATCAGCCTAGGTCATTGACCGACAGCTGGTGTTACATGCCTTCGCGTTTTCACAAAAAGGGTGCACTCCAACCCTCCTTACGGGGCAATCAGCATAGGTCGATGACCAACAGCTGGTGTTACATGGCTTCGCGTTTTCATAAATAGGGTGCAATCCGACCCTAGCCACTGGGTAATTGGCTTAGGTCGTGGACCTATAGTCAGTGCTACATGCCCTCAAGTACTCGTAACAGATAGGCACGATCTGGCCCTGCGTTTTGCGTTTTTTGATAAGTTTTCAGTTCGATTGATTAAATTCTGTACTCGTTTGCATGTTTTTCGATTTCGAGCAAGTCCGCATGCTAATGCTAATTCAAGGGCCCAATTTTTCCTTTCACAGAATCGTATATAAGGACGAGTAGTCATTAACAATTTCATGTCATCTAAGAATTTTGACATTGTTGTCCTACAGACTAATACTCATGACAGGTACAATTAAATCCTAGCAAGGAAGAGTTCAAATTTACAGTTCGAATTTAGAGATCAGTTTCTCCGCTATGGATTGAATCTCTGAGGCGTATTGGTCAATGGTGGCATCACTCGGATCAGCTCCAACTTTCACTATCAGCTCGGCTAAGTTTAGCTCTGGCCGAGTTATCTTCAGCATCAACAGCACGTGTTGGAGGATTGATTTCAGTCGCTCTCGAAGATGTCTCTTGGTATCATCAGCTAGGGTTGCCACCCGATCTGATAGTGGTCTTGATGAGCCAACCTCTGGGGCGTATATGTTCAGCATGGTGTTCAGCGCAGTTGTTGCAGATTTTAGCAGCTCCTTGTTCTTTTCGTAGACCGCCTTCAGTTTGTCGTAGTTTTTCTTGACGATTTCATAGTTTCGTACAGAAAGCTCCAAGTCATACTGTTGTCTCTTCGACAGAAGCTGGGATTTCTTGAGAGCCTGCCTCGTTGATTTCAGCACCTTGTCCATATCTATGTTTTTGCTTTGGATTTCGACCCGGACCTTGTCAGCTTCCATTAGTTGGTTGTCTTCTGTTCAAGCTTTGTCTGAGTCAACTAGTGGCTTGTCTGAAGTACCATCAAAGCACTAGACGTGTTCTGGAACGACCTTTCAAATCCATCTCGTGATTCTCGAAGCTCCTGGATCTCTCTTTTAAGCCACAGTGCCTCATCCTGTGGACCGATTCAACTTATAGGCCTCTATAAGTAAAGAATATGCTAACTGGGTTTTCTGACGAGTTACCTCATGCTGCTTTCGCTCCAGTTCAAGTTTGCGTTGCAGATTCCTAGCGTTGTCTTGAGCTTCGTCACGCTCAAGCATAACGTTACGGCATGAAGCATCACGCTGGGCTAAGGCATTTTCCAGATCAGCAATCCTCTTAGCCACAGCTGCATGTCAGGGTAGGAGTACGTTAGGATATGTCGGATGCTAGGTTACGTGGGCGAACAAAACAGTAGGCACTTACCAGCGCTTTCAGCAGCACGGTTGGCTTCTAACTCGGCCAGTTGTTGGCGTAGCGTGATCACATCGCCCCTAATCACTGGAGCAAGCCATTCACGCCATCGTGCAGCTTGGTCAAGCCAGTCCTGCAGTAACTGATTCGGCACATTAGTGATATTAATATTGACTTCAAAAATCATTGCAATCAGAATAGCGAGTTACCTCAAAAGCTGCGAATGGTCTGGTTTCAAATGGGCCTTCAGCAAGTTTTAGATTTGGGGTCACCAGGTCGAGTGAAGGGGCTTCCTCAATCATGACAGTGTCATCTGCTGACTTAGGAGCTTCATCTTGAGGGCTTCTCGCTGGCAGAGTGATTTCTGGAATATTTCTGGTGTTGGTCGTCTTATCACCAGTAATTGCATCGTTGTCATGGTGTGGGCATTGTTTACCCACGGTAGGCTCTTGGCTCCTTGAAGTGCTTCTTCCTTCAGGATTGCTGAGCGAGTCGTGCCAGTTGAACAGGGGTTCCATGCCAGTGTCATCTTGGTGATCTTCCGTACTCTTCAGCTGTCCTTCAGTCGGACACTCCGGGGCCTCACGCTCAGGCACTTCAGTCATATGTTCTGAAACCTCAAGCTCGGGGGCTTCAGTTGCACTAGACCCAATCTCGCGAGCTTTAGTCGGTTCAGTCCTGAGCTCGGGGGCTCTGGCTTCATTCGTCTCAAGCTCGGGAGCTTTCTTTGGGTCAGCATCGGACCTAAGAGGTACTATACTTTGTTCCGCTGAAGGTCTGTATAGCAGTTTGATGCAATTAGCATGTTGCAAAATAAATATGAAGAGACGATGGTCAAAATGTTCAGTCATACCGTGATGGCGTGAAGATACTGTCACTTGGGAGAGGGAACGACTTCACGAATTGTGCTAATTCTGGGTCAATGTCTGATAATTGCAGTTCCTCTTCTACTGGCATATCTGGGTGAGTCGGAGGTGAGGTTGTGACCTCAGTTTCTTGTGCTCATTTGGATCTCCTTTCACGATGCTGCAGTGGGACTTCTTCCTCCGCCTCCTCCTCGTCAATTAAAGGACTCCAGTCAATACCGCTGAGGGATGAACCCGTACTATGGTCAGTCGTCTCCTGTGCTCTGAATTTCTTGCTCGGTCTCTTGGATGGGGACATTGGATCAGGCCTAGCAGGAGAAGTCTTCTAGTTGTTGATTTGTTCCCCGATGGTTCTCTTTCTCCGGGGAACATCGGACTGTTCTGTTGACGTCCTGGCTCGGGTATGCCTTGACATCCTAGAGGCGACATCACCTTCCTTTGAGCCTGTTGCATGGTCGGGGGCTTTTTCTTCTTAGGCTGCATCTTCTTCTTCAGTATCTGCATTATCATTAGGACATGGGATGATGATGAATATCGCAGCTTCATTATTATCTCTTCCTTGTGTCGCTGCAACCATGGCCTCCATCTCTTCAGCAGTTCACTGGGATTGCCGCTTCAACATCTTGTCTGCATTATGTTGAGGAGGGTTGGACAGAAACTTCGTAATATTGCTCTGCAAAGATAAAGTAAGAAATCTATTCAGTGTTGAATACATTATCAGAACACACCAGTGAATTGGTTGGCGAGCTACCATACTTACAGTGGGCGTTGGATGCCATGCAGAATAAGGCTGTGGTGACCCTTCGTTGTACACGTCACCTCTTAGCATCAGGCCAACTCGGGCCTTGATTTCTTCTACAGATATGGGTCGGCTGATCTCTTTAGTGGGATCGCTGGCCCCAACATACAGATAGGCTGGATACACTCGATCCTTCATCGGTTGAATGCTTCGGAAAATAAAATCTATAACTATGGCGTGAGCAGTCAAACCGCTATCTTTCAAACCTGAGATGTCATTAAGTAGAATTTCTACCTCTGCCATTTCCTCTGTGGTTGGTGCCTCTTCCCAACTGTTAAGCTTGGAGTTTGGCTGACGTCCTAATCGGGCTGGCAGGGATTTAGCGTGGTTGGTCATGTAGAACCACTCGGAGTGCCATCCTCTGTTGCTGTCCTTGAGAGGGATATCTATGTACACTGATTTGCGTCCTCTACGCAGTTCTAGGCTAGCTCTTCCAACTACTTGTAGCACTTTGTCTCGGGTGCCGGGTTTGCAGTGGTACATATACTTCCAAAGACCAAAATGGGGAGCAATCCCGAGGAAAGCTTCGCACAAATGAATAAAGATTGAAATTTGGAGAATTGAATTGGGATTCAAGTGAGATAGATCAATGCAATAGAAGTTCAGTAAACGGCGGTCAAAAGAATAGAGGGGCAATCCTAAGCCGCGGACAAAGAAAGGGGCAAAAACTAAGGACTCGTGGGTATCTTCTGTGGAGACTTTTTCACCTTCGCAATCTCTGCACCCACCCAACTCCTTGGGAGGAAGAACTCCCATCCTTACAAGGTGATTCAGATGAGATTCGAAAATGGATGACATACGGAATGCTAGAAACGGCGACGGGATTGGCTGATTTTCGTCATGTGGAAGCCCTTCGCTTGTGTTTCCATGTTTGCTGATCGTCTTCTTCTTCGGAGCCATGGGCACGAAGGATTCTGGCGCTTGGTTGGAAGTTTTGGGACAAGGATTTTGAATCTGGTGATGATGCTGGCGGAGTACATGCAGTTGTTGAGAATGCGGATTCGAGTGGGAGGAACCGTTAGGGTATTGGTCTTCTTTAATACTCGACAGCGTTAAATTGAGGAGTTCTGTTTTCTCTAAGGAAGTTCACGGCGTCAACATCCTATCAGTCGGCGTGAATTCAGTCGGAGTGGATTTTTCATGGACCACATGGAATTCAGTCGGACGTCATTCAGTCAGATAAATTGACTCAGTTATTAGCGATTTGTCGATACTTAGTGGCAGTTATATTCCAGATGATTCGTTTGGCTCGGGGGCTCGTAGTTTTCATTCGATGGTACGGATTTCAATGCGTAGACTGTTTCTAAGTAGTATGACAGGGATTGCTCATAGAAGGGGTAGATTTCACTTTGCAAGGCCAAATTCATAAGCAAGCTGAAACTTAAAAGCATTCATTAAGAGAGGCGAGATTCATTACAAAGATGGACCTACAGATACATGAGATTCTCCTACGGTACTACATTGCTAATTAGACTAAAATCGTAGCCTAATAGCCGACACGGCGGCGCTTCTTGGGTGGCAGAGCAGCATCCTCGTCGCTGCTGCTGCCATCGTCGTCGTCGCCGTCATCGTCTCCGCTGTTGTCGTCGTCGTCGTCATCGCCATCATCGTCATCGTCATTTTCTTTCTCCTCATCGCTGTCCTCGTCGTCAGGACCACCGAGGCCGGGGTGGTTCAGGCCCCGGAGCATTGCCTTCTCCTTCTAGTTATACTGGTTGGACTCGGCGTCAGAGTCTTCATCGGCTCCCTCCGGCAGCGCCTTCCCTTTGACATCGCCGCCGTCGTCGCTGTCGCTGAACGGCTCAGCGTCGCTGGGGGGGTCTTCTTCGCTAAGACCACTGGTGAAGATTTCATCCTCCGAGTTGGAGAACTCAGGGCGGTTCTTGCGAGGGCCGGCCATGGTGTTCGTGAGAAAAAGGGTTTGGAGCAGTGGAATCTTATGCGTGTGTAAGGCAATGGAAGTGTGATTGATGGATGGGTTCTGGCTTCAGTTATACAGCAGGCGAGGTGCCGCTTCGGTTTCTGCAAGTCCGCGTATAATGATGGCGTTTGGTATTCGGATGGACACGTGTTGGTGATCCATAGATGAGACGAATCAAGAGGGTTGGATCCATGAACGGTTGGGTTTTCAAGGGAAAAGCGTATGCGGCAAAGAAAGGAATGGCTCTTCATTTTACTGGCAGTTTCCCAGTATACACCCAATGGGTGGGGAATTTTTTCTATAAGTTTTTTCTGATTGAGACAAAGGGCTCAAGACTTCAGTCGAGCGGTGTTGAGTCGGGAGAGCTCTTTGGACCTTCAAGCTGATTGTTACTCAAGTCAACTTGAAGCTTGGGGGCTACACCCAATGGGTGCACCTAGTCGGTGCAACCATTGAAACGACGCAGTGATTGATTCGGGAAGAAATGTGTACTTTCAAAATTTCAGATTGTTAGGACCTTCAAGTAGATTGTTACTCAAGTCAACTTGAAGCTCGGGGGCTATACCCTTGGGTGCATCTAGTCCATGCAACCAATGATTCGAGAAGACAAATGATCTAGAGATGGAGTTGTCAAGGGCAGTTGGTTCTTTCTGGATCTTTAAGCTGATTGATGCTCAAGTCAGCTTAAAGCTCGGGGGCTACACCCAATGGGTGCACCTAATCGGTGCAACCAATGATTCGAGAAGACAAATGATCTAGAGATGGAGTTGTCAAGGGCAGTTGGTTCTTTCTGGATCTTTAAGCTGATTGATGCTCAAGTCAGCTTAAAGCTCGGGGGCTACACCCAATGGGTGCACCTAATCGGTGCAACCATTGGAGAGATATGAAAGTTGACTCGGCGAGACGCTTCACTCTGAGCTCTAGTTGGTTGTGGGAGTCTCGAGTCAATTGACCTCTAAATTGACTCGAACCTTGGGGGCTTGTGGGGGATAGATATCCCTTGGCTCCTCATGGCGTGGATCCAGGACATGGGCCAGCAGTGGGCCTGAGTCGGGCGAGTGGCCGTTTCCGTGGGCCGAATGCCTGGCCCGGGACCGATCGTGGTCGCAATGGCTTGGAGTTCAAGGCAACGATGACGCAAACTGGAGAACATGAGAACAAACAGGGAAGTTTGGCTCGGACTTTGGTTTCGAGATTTGGGGAGATTGACGAAGATACGATGGAAACTTAGATTCTGTTTGATTTTATGTAATCTGAACCGATTAGGAGATATAGAAGGAAATCGACTTGTAACCCAAGATTCCGTCAGCTTATATAAGGCGGATGAGGGACCCCTACAAAGGATAGTTACTCCCATCGCAATCCAGCCATAACCCTCATTGTAACCTCGAGAACTCGCAGCAATACAACCAACCACAGACAGGACGTAGGGTTTTACGCATCTCGCGGCCCGAACCTGTATAAATCTCTGTGTCTTCATCGCTTTTCTGGCGAACCATCGAGCTACGTCGATCCCGCCGAGCCACAAAAGCTCCACGTGACCCGTCCCGTGGTACACTGCTGGTACTAAACCACGACACCGTTTATGTGTTGATATTGCCCCATTGTCATTCAAGCAGGTTAGCTATTGTTCCCTTTGTTATTTGACATAGATTGCCTTTTTTTCATTTCCTTAATAATGCTTAGTGTGAAGGCTTTATTTTCTGTTTGAAAAAAAGGCTCTTTGATTTATTTTTTTCCTATTATACAATGAATTTTTTATTCCCCTACATAGGTTCAAATAATTCTAGGTGTGGCCATGCCATATTCTGCTTATGGATTCAAGCTGAAATTAAGAATGAGCTGCCAACATGAATTGGAGACGATTACCTATCCAAGTCATCGCAGTGACCGAAATCTTAGTGATGCCAACATTGTTTATAGTAGTTGCGTTACTACAAATGGTACTTTTGTTTAAACAAACTAGAATCATTTTATCAAATTCAAGAACTTATTCTGCATTGTAAAGTAAATTGATTGATCATTTCTGTGTCTATTCTTGTGTAACTTGTTTTTATCACTGGTATTGTTCATATGGATGAAATATGGCTGCTCAAATCCAGAATGGAAAATCAAAACAATATTGCTACAGTATCGAGGGGCCATACGTATAATCTATTCGGATGCAATAGGTTAGTACAACACATAATATATGTCGCAAAATTGCCAACCGCAACATAGTAACTAGTTGCTACGGAACCAGTAGCCACGATATGGATTCGATGCAAATCCAACTATTGCCACATATTCCTTTGTGTCGTTATTAAATGAATTGCCATGAAACAAATGTCGTTGCAATTGAAACTATCTCCATAGCTTTGGTTTTGTAGAAAAAAATGCAATTGCAACAAATTCATTTTCATTGCAAATATAAGTGTTGCCACAAAAACAATTAATTGCAACAATGAGTTATTACCACACGTTTTGGTTATTGCAATCAATGTTGATTGCAATGGTAAATTGTGTGCAAATTACATCAGCTTTCACAACACAATGCAATGTGTGGTCCAAAGTTTTATCAACAGAGTTACTAGCTACACCTAGCAATGAAATCAACCGTGTTGCAAAACAATTGCAGGATTTTGGGTCTATTGCAACGATTTCGCTATTACAATAGGTCCCATTCCTTGTAGTGACTCAACATGAGTGATTAAATGCATTAAGTAAACATATTGCATAACGTGGATAGGTGTGATTCCAGTGAATGCATAATGTTGCATTTTTCAACTTATTCACTTGCCGCATGATGTTCCATATATTTCACCTGCACCACATGCATATATTTGCATTATACCATGCATCGTGGAGCCGGACAATGAGCCCCCACACCAGGACGTGGTCAATCAGCAGCAGGAGGACCCACAACACATACCCGACATCGCACCTAAGGCACCCACTGACCCTAGCGAGGAAGGTAGGCAGGACCATGATTTTTTTCCCAGCTAATATGAACTCGATTGATTTATGATTATGCATCTGCGTTAAGAGTTGATTGAAAACAATTGCATCAGACTCCTTGGCCGCCATGTTCCTAGCACCTATATATAGAGTTCATAGGACGAGTTGTCTAGAATTTGCTAGGTATGAGTAGATATGAGTGAATGGAGTCACTCATCACGTAGGTGATTTCAAAGTCACAGAAATCTTACTGTTATGGAAGTTATTATTATGCTTATGATTTAAATGGAGACTGGACGTAGATTTTATTTCAATATTTACTTTTCATAATGGCACACTATGGACTCCGCCTGAGTCGTATAAGGCCCTTCCACTATTCGCCTGCTAGTCAGCATAACATTGCTAGAATGCTTATCCTGGCCGTGGGAGCGGTGAAGACTTGTGCCATCCGAAGAACAGAGACACGTTCCTACCAACTGGTTGAGAGGAAGGTAGCTCGGGGGCGCTTGTACTTGAGGGAGGGCTGACTCGGTGTGCCGTGGTATCACTTCGAAGAGGGCACAAACCGGGGGTTAGGCGGGAGTGAATCGAACTTGGGATGGGACAAGTGGAGATGGGGCTATATGTGGGAATGCAATGGCTTCTAAGCATATACCCCTGGCATGATAGTTATTTCTAGGAATTAAAAATCAATTCGAATCACTAATGCTCACCAGGTGTGAGAATGCTGATATTGCACACGAACAACGTAGTAAATACTTAAATATATTGTACAATTACTCAGGTTTTTAAATACCACATGCTTGTACTGTATTGTTGACTTTCCTGCAATTTATTATTATGATGACGTCAAATGCAAAAGATGAATCTTGTTACTTTATGTTGACATGCCACTGCTTAAAATCAATGGCTAAGGATCCACTTATTAGTAAGCAAGCTTTGCGTCTGCTGTAAGCCATTCCATTAAGTCCTACTGAGTAATTAGTACTAAGGGTTTGCACCAAATTTTGAGCGCAGGTATGGAGTTCTTCGTATGCACCTGTGTTGGTGCATGTGCATGTCTCCACCAAGGTTGAGAGTCATCATGTCTGGCATGGGAGCAACATCAGTGGGCTCAATATTGTCTCTCTTGATGCAAGTCTTTTGAATGTTATCATGAACTTCAAACTTTGAATTCTGCTACGAGATAATTTCAAACTTGCCTTGCGATGGCACTATGTCGGAACTTGTATTTTATTTCGAACTTGTTTGTAAACTAAGTCTACTTATAGTCTATTTCAATTGCCTATGAGGATGCAACTGTTCTGGTTCCATCGAGGGCTAGATGTGTATGATGTCGGTTTCTCGGGGTGTTAGTGTTATCGGGAGCCGAAAGACTCTCGACGGACAATCGGGTTTATTTCTGTCTAAGTGCACTGCGAGCCAAATGTGACAGGTGTGCTTAGCTCAGATTAAATTGGCGGTTCCACCACAGTCTGACTCCTGCGTAGCCTTGAGGAAGGCAAAGAAAATTACCTTTGCCTGTTTGGACATGTGAACATAGGACCAGCGACCGTACCCTCACCTTGTCGCAAGCACCAGATGGTTTGGAGGAAGAAGCAGTAAGCCTCTATACAACTACAAGCCTAGGCCAAAGACGACACAGCTCTGATGGAAGATGACAGTGATGACTTGCTGACAGAGGAAGCGACCGATGGATCAGCCGATGTCAATATGGTATTGTTCTTGACCGAGGAGTTTCACAATCCTTCGATGATGCAAGAATCGATGGCTCAGCACAGCCTAAGCCCCATGGGCATCGTCTTTGAGAATCCTGTCGAGAAGTACCGCCATTTGAACCCACTCTACCTCAAGGGTTATATCAACGACAAGCTAGTCAACAAGATGATGGTCGACATGGGTGTAGAAGTCAACCTCATGCCACACACGGTGTTCAAGAAATTAGGCAGAGTTGATGAGGATCTCATCAAGACAAATGTCATCCTCAATGACTTCAAGGGGGAGCCGATGGGTGCGAAGGGCATTTTCAATGTCGAGCGGATGATCGGGCACAAGACGGTTAACACTTCATTCTTTGTCATGGACACAAAAGGACCTTACTTGGCTTTGCTTGGTTGAGATTGGATTCATGCCAACTGCTGCGTGCCGTCGACCATGCATCAATGTCTCATCCAATGGGACAGCAACGGGATCAAAATTGTACCTGTTGATGACTCCTGTGATGTGTCCATAGTAGAAAATTCTTTCTAGGGGCAGCGGAGGCTGAATGCCTTACTGGAAGGGAGCATCAAGATTGAGGCTTCGTGGAAGGCTCAAAAAACGAACTCACACCGGTTCCAGCTACCGGCATCAATGTTTAGATATGTGTACTCGTGTCGAGGCTGATCCGAGCAATCGACCAGTTTTTAAAGGACACTGTATGGATATACATTGTAAGGCCAATCCAGGCAATCAACCACAAAAAATATTTGTATACCCTTTGGTTAATGATAAAGAAACATTGGCCGATGATCATAATCAGGCCCCTTGTTACTCCGATCGACCAGTATATTTTACAATTTGCAGTGTTGAATTCGCAGATGAAGGGAAATTGGATTTTGGTTTCACAGCGGCCGATGAACTAGAGGAAGTCGACATCAGCCCAGGAGACCGACCTTGACCAACGTATATTAGTAAGAAATTGGAGCCATAATTTAAATCTCAATTGGTCGATCTCTTGAAGGATTTTGCTGATTGTTTTGCATGGGAATACCATGAGAAGCCTGGCCTAGATCGGTCCATCATTGAGCAACGATTGCTAATGAAATATGGTTTCTGTCCTTATGCTCAACATCCTAGGAGGTTTAATCCCAAAATCATACTAGAAATTAATGCTCGAAGTTGGTTTTATCATACTGTGCAGGTATGCCATGTGGATTTCCAACATTGTGCCTGTTTGAAAGAAGAGTGGTCAGCTACGAGTCTATGTCAACTTCAAGGATCTCAACAGGGTGACCCCAAAGATGAATATCCGATCCCAGTAGCCGACATCCTCGTGGATATTGTGGCAGGACATAAGATGATGAGTTTTCTAAATGGCAACTCAGGCTATAATTAGATTTTCAAGGCTGAAGAGGATGTCTACAAGACAGCCTTCCAATTTCCTAGGAACATCAGTTTGTTCGAATGGGTTGTGATGATCTTCGGCTTCAAGAATGCCGGAGCTACCTACCAACGAGCCATGAACTATATTTTTCATGACCTAATCGGCCGACTCATCGAGATCTACATTGATGACGTGGTTGTCAAATCAGCTCTGGCCATGACCCATTTAGCTGATCTATGCCAAGTCTTGGAACAGACAAGGCTCGATGGCTTGAAAATAAACCCCAAGAAGTGCGCATTCAGATTGATTGCCAGACAGTTCCTTGGGTTTATGATTCACGAGCGTGTTGTCGAGATTGGTAGAGATTGGTAGCAAGATCAAGAGAGTGCATTGTTCATGAATTCAAATTTAAATCTAAAATTGGAACTGTTGTGACGTACCCCTTTGAAGTGGATGGTAGAAAATTGGGATATTTAGTGCGTAAGTACTCCTCTTGTTCCCAAGTTGCTTCTTCTCCGGAGTGATTACTCCATTGCACTTTATAGAAGTTGATTATTCTTCGTCGTGTTGATCTTTGCTTTTGGTCAAGGATTTTTATGGGGTGTTCTTCATATGTGAGATCTGGTTCAATCTGAATTTGAGATGTGTCTACCACTTTCTCCAGCACTCTTAAGCATTTCTTAAGTTGTGAGACATGAAACACGTCATGAACCGTAGCAAGGTGTGGTGGTAACTCCAATCGGTAAGCGACCGGCCCACATTGCTCGGTGACCTTGAATGGACCAATGTACCTCGGTGCTAACTTCCCATTCACTCCAAACCTATGCACACCTTTCATTGGTGAGACCCGAAGGTACACATGATCATCCTTCTGGAACACCAATGGTCTTTTTCTCTTATCTGAGTTACTTTTCTATCTCGATTGTGCCCGTTTTAGATTGCTGTGTATGAATTTTACTTGCTCTTCAGCTTGCGTTACCAAGTCAGGACCAAATGTGACATGCTCTCCTGGTTTAGACCAGTTGAGTGGTGTTCGCATCTCCTACCATATAAAGCTTCAAAAGGAGCCATTTCTAAACTTTTCTGATAGCTGTTGTTGTAGGCAAACTCCGCCAAGGGTAGGCATTTGTCACACTTGGTGGAGTAGGTTAGTGCGCAAGCCCTCAACATATCCTCTAAAATTTAATTTACCCTCTCTACTTGGCCACTTGTCTGAGGATGGTATGCTGAACTGTGGATTAAAGTGGTGCCCGGTGCAGTATGTAACTATTCCCAAAAACGGGAGACAAACTGTGGCCCTCGGTCTGAGGTGATGATCTTTGGGACACCATGCAAAGGGACAATCCGAGCTAGATAGATCTCGGCATAGGTCTTGGCATGGTATATTATTTTCACTGGATGGAAGTGAGCTGACTTTGTGAATCGGTCTATTATCACCCATATTGAATCATACCCTTTTTGAGTTCGAGGCAATCCCACAATGAAATCCATGTGTATATCCTTCCATTTCCAAGCTGGAACTTCAAGTGGCTGTAGCATACCAGTAGGCTTTAGGTGATCAACTTTCACTCTCTGACAGCACTTAGACACATCCTTGGTGATCTCTCATTCCATACAAGTCCACTAAAACTTCTGTTTTAGGTCCTAGTACATTTTATTGCTGCCCGGGTGCATAGTGAACATGGAAGTGTGTGCCGCGTCAAGTATTTTCTTTCTCGACTCCATGTCCTTGGGTACTACTAATCGATTTTTAAACCACAGGATGCCTTGATCATGAAGTGTGAAACATGCCCTTTTCTCCTCACTAATACCCTCACGAATGTGTGCCATACCCTTATCTTGCTTCTGTGCTGCAATGATTTGTGCTTTGATTGTGGGTTCAATGATGAGACTATAAAGTTTAGCTTGCTGCCTTGGAGGCATTTCAATTTCATTCATCTCACAGCAGATCACTCTTGCTATAGGACGGGCTTCAATCACATTGTAATGAGCCTTACGGCTTAAGGCATCGGCTACCACATTGGCCTTGCCCGGATGGTAGTGAATCTCCAAATCATAATCTTTTATCAACTCTAACCATCGTCTCTATCTCATGTTCATTTCAGGTTGTGTGAAAATGTATTTGAGACTCTTGTGATCAATGTAGATGTGACAAGTATTCCCTAGCAGATAGTGTCTCCATACCTTTAGTGTGTGTACAACTACCGCTAGCTCAAGATCATGTGTTGGATAGTTGGATTCATGTTTTCTTAGTTGGCGGGAGGCGTAAGAAATTACTCTCCCTTCTTGCATTAAGACACAGCCGAGCCCATTGCCAGAGGCATGACAATACATGTCAAAAGGCTTAGTGATGTCCAGTTGTGCTAGTATTGGTGCAGAGGTTAACAATTTCTTCAGTGTCTGAAAGGCTTCCTCACATTTTGGACTCCAAGCAAACTTTGCATTTTTCATAGTCAACAATGTCATTAGCTTTGCAGTCTTGGAGAAATCCTTGATAAAGCGGCGGTAGTAGCCTGCTAAACCAAGAAAACTCCAGATCTCAGTCACGGTTTCGGGTTTCTTCCAATTCAGAACATCTTCTACTTTGCTAGGGTCAACTGCTACTTCCTTTTCAGACAGAATGTGACCTAAGAAACCCACTTCTTTCAGCTAGAATGCACACTTGCTGAACTTGACATAGAGCTTGTGTTCTCTAAACCGAGTGAGTACAATCCTTAAATGCTCTTCATGTTCTTCTTCATTTTTGGAGTAGACCAATATGTCATCAATGAATAGCACTATAAATTTGTCAAGTTCATTCATGAACACCGAATTCATCATATACATAAAGAAAGCTGGTGCATTGGTTAATCCAAAAGACATAACCAAATACTCATATAAGCCGTATCTGGTAGAGAAGGCTGTCTTTGGTATATCCTCTTCTCTGATTTTTATTTGATAGTAGCCAGATCTTATGTCAATCTTGGAGAAAACCTTAGCCCCAGCTCACTGATTAAACAGAATATCAATGTGTGGCAATGGGTATTTGTTTTTTACAGTCACTGCATTTAGTGGCCGATAATCAACACATAGCCTTTTTCCACCATGATCCTTCTTCTCAACAAAGAGAGCTGGACAACCCCATAGGGATGAGCTAGGGCGAATGAACCCTTTGTCTAACTGTTCTTGTAGCTGTGTTTTTGGTTCTTTCAAGTCATCAGGCGGCATCCTGTATGGCCTCTTCGACATAGGTGCAGTGCCTGGGACAAGCTCAATGGCAAACTCCACATCTCGGTCTAGTGGGAGACTAGGGAGCTTCTCCGAAAACACATCCGAGAATTCACACACAACCGGTATATTTTTAATTTCTTGCAATTCAGTTGCATTTTCTATAGGTGGCATGTGCTTCTGATTCGACATGTGTATTCTCATAACTTTGTTACTAACACTAGACCTCAGCTGCACTGTCCGGCTAACAATGTCCAGGACTGCATTGTTTTCTGTCATCCAGTTCATACCTAAGATGATATTAATCCCCTGGTGTGGCAGCACCATTGGGTTGGTAGTAAAATCTTCCTCCCCTATGCTCAATATCAGCCTCTTCACTATCAGATTTGTATTAATCGGATTCCAGGGAGCAGTGATTTGATATTTCTCTTTTATGCAGGAAGTTTTTAACCCATGTTTAGATGTATATGACTGACTAATAAAAGTATGAGTGGCCCCTGAATCGAATAACACGACGGTCGGTTGACCATGGACCATGAACTTACCAGCGAGTGCAGGCTCTCCAGCGGGGATCTGCTCCTTGTGCACGTAGTGCACCCGACCTCTCTTGGGTGCAGGTCCCCTCTGTCTGCCCTGCTGACTGCCACCGGCAGGGGTAGGACCCAGGATCCTACGAGGTGCCCTGCAGTCCTTGCTGAAGTGGCCGATCTTGCCGCAGTTGTAGCAAGGAGCACCGGGCCTCGGGACAATGGGAGCGCGAGGAGCCAGTAGCTGTGCAGGTGCTCGGTAGGCGGGGTACTGCTGCTGCTATGTTGCCTTGTGGATCCACCCCGGCTAATTGGGCCGGGCCACAAAGCAAGGCTGCTGATAGTACTGCTGTGGTGGCTTTTAGGTGGCCTTCTACTTCTGAGAAGAGCTAGAAGCTGCTGTGTTGGCCAATCTCTTGCGCTTCTGATCTTCACTGGCGGCACGGAGAAAATTCTCCATGTTGAGTGCAGTGTCCGTCAACTCGGTAAAGCTCTGGTAGTGTCGCCCCAAATGTGTCTTGAGAGTGGGGTCAAAGCCATCTAAGAGCCTCTCCGCTCGCTCAGCATCGGTAGCCACGTCCCTAGGAGCGTACTGGGACAAGTGGATGAAAGATTGCACATACTGCATCACAGTCTTATTGCCCTGCTTGAGGTCCTGGAACTCTCACTGCATCTACTCCATCAAGCTCGCCGGGATGCAGTGGGCTCGGAAAGCCTGACAAAACTCCTCCCAAGTGGGCTCATGGCCATCTTGCTGCATGGCAAGGAAAGTGGTGTGCCATGCCCCAGCAGGTCCCTGGAGAAGCTGAGCAACAAACCAAGCCTTTTCTTGCTCGGTGATCCCTAGAAGAAGGATGAACTTGGACTGGATGGTGCAAAGCCAATCATCGGCGCTCAATGGCTCAGGACAGTTGGTGAAGACCGGAGGTCACAACCCCTCGAAGTCCTGATTGGTGATGCCACGAGGCCGATGTTTCCACGGTTGCTGCTGCCCACACGCATGGCGATCTTACGCTAGAATGCGGATCTGCTCAGCCTGCTGTACCACCAGGGTGGCCAATTCCGGCGGGGGTGGAGCGCCATGCTGTTGCTGCCCCGATGACTGACCATTGCGAGTGTTCACCATGTGCAAGAATGAGGCTAGTCGGGCTTAGTCCAACAACTTCATGCAATTAGACGCAAATGATAATATGATCATAGCATCATAGATAACGTTGTGAATACATGAAAGCACGTAAAACGGAATCACATCGTTGCATATAAAGTGTTAGCTCTCATCTCAAAATTTTTGGCAGTCACGAGACATGACTGAAATACCAACACGCCGTTGCGATCTGCAGGGTAGCGGTTCTAACATCTGATAATTTGAGTGTCAACACAACTGTTCTAAGTAAAATTCAAAATATGAAGGTAGCTCGAAATTTAATGGCTTTCAACTTTCGTAATTGAACTTTTGTCAACTGGGTTTGTATAACGAGGAAATCCCCAATGTACTAGCTGCACCCAGAATTTTCTGCCAATTCTAGGAGAGACAGCTTGAATTGAGAACTGTTCAGAATCAGTACATTTTCACACCATGACACCCTTAGAAGAGTAGTTCCTTGTATTGTTCTCTGTAACTTTCTTATATAAAGTTTTGTTCAATTCCTTTTGTAACTTGGTCAAATCCACCGTTTGTCGGCTTGTGTTAATTCTGTCCAGATTCTGAACTTAAAGGTTTTCGACTATATCTCTCTAACGAAACTCTTTTAGAGGAAACTTTATATAACAAAGTTGTTCTAGACTTCACTTTCTACAGGTTTGTTATATAAACCCAAGCTCAAATCCTTCAACATCTGGTTGGAACATGCACTTCTTCCGCAATTGCTGTTTCAGTCCAGAATTCAGATTCAAAGTAATCTGACCATAACATGGAAACAAAACATATTCGGAAGAAGCTCCAATTGACAAAGTTGTGCAACCAGAAGTTCTCAACAAGTTTGGTATACAAAATTTGACCCAAATGCTTCCAGATTACACGCTATGCTCAAATCAAGATGCTGTAGTCCAGAATTTCAGACTGCAACTGAAACAAAACCGGGGGCACTTCTCAATCTCACTGCGCACTACATTATTCCAAATCATACATAAACATCCAGCAACCATTAAATACATATTAGAAGGTCTTAACAAGGCTAAAGGTCTACCATTACATATGTGGGGTTGCCACACCAACCATTAAACGATGCATCATCCTACAGTTCAAGCATCAACTTACATGGCTTACACAAATTAGTTCTCTTGACCTCACTATTGTTTAGTACAGCCATGATAATATGCACGGAGCGGCATAGTACAAAACATCTCTCTCAACGTGCCACATGTACAAAAGATCAGTCACCCACTACCATGCCACACAAATCGCTCAAGCAGCAGAGTGAGCGTCGGGTGCTGGGGCGTCCGCCACCTGTGCGGAGGAAAGCACAACTAGAGGGTCCTGCCCAAGGGGAGGGTGCTGCTTCTCAAACTCCGCGATGCGCTGCGACAGTTGTGCCGTGAACTGAGCCGCAGCCCCCAACAAGCCCTGAAGCTCGTGGAGGTGTGCGTGGTGCGCCTGCAAGTCCTACCGCAGCTCTCCCACTTGCTGCTGTGCCTGAGCAAGAGCAAGTTGACGCTGCTCGTCCTGGGCTGCACGGGAAGCCAGCTGTGCCTCCAATTCCTCAACACGGGCCCACGACTCTAGGTGCAGGTCAAGGTAGTGCTGGGCGCGGTCCTCAGAGCGGATGTACATCCTGTGCACACTGCGGGAGAACTCCATGGTCGCAGCATGCGGCCTAGTGTCGATCCGCTCTTGCAACAACTCGTGACGACGGATCCACTCGTCGTCGTAGTCGTCGGTGGGGAGGTAGTGCAGCACAGAGGCACCTGCCGTGCCTGAGCCACTCAGCTCAGTGATAGCTGCCAAGGCTACCTTCTGAAAAGCCTCCTCCTATTTGGCCCCATAGATGGAGAGCCTCTGCTTCCCCGAAAAGGGACCCACAGGAAGGATAACACTGGCAAGGCAACTCCCCTCATCGTGCTCTATCTGCACGGAGTAGAAGGGACAGGGGCGATGACTCATCTCCCTCATGGCCCTGCATAGGATCAAAAAGTGGCCGCACTCGTCATGGCAACGAGTGTGAAGTCTTCCACCTTCAACGAAAGGGGGAGTGTGGGTCACGGGTGGAAGAGGGATAGCCTTCTGCCTGACTCTATGAAGGCTCCTCCTGCTCACGGCCTTATGTGTGGTCTGCTTGGTCCTAGCCATCTGTTTTAAATAAGAAAGACTTTTAATTAGTGAATTGCATTAGTTCAAAGAATTAAATTAAAGGAACCTGCAGAAGGTATATTCTTAGCTCACGATTTATTTCATTTGACTTGTAACCATAATACCAGAATGAATAGAACAATGGCATGATGCATGATTCATTCTATTCAGTCTCACATCACACGTCCTATATACATTATATATAACTATCGATATTTCTGTGACACATATGCATGGCACTAGCTAATGCAACTATTTGTTCTTAATTTTGCGCGTGGTTAGTGTACCTACAGAAAAATGCATGCTGTTATGATGCCCCTGGCAGCTCAAGTGCATTACATTGGCATCGTTAGCTTAATTGCATCATTTCATGAACATTTCATGTTTGGGGCATGGGTGGATTAAGTGATTTGAAGGAAATTAAACCTAGTTGTTCTGAAACTGCATTGACATTTGCCATGTAACTCTAATACTAATGTGAATTAGATGAAACTTTATATACCAAGTTTGTAGACAATTTCATGTTGGATAACTTTGCTATTTTGTGTGTAGACATGCATAATGGTTTGAATGGTGTCTGGGGTCATTCTCTGTCAACCTATGGTTTCTACCCAAAACGGAACTACCTAGTAAATTCAAATTTTATCAACGCAAAAGTCTCCATCATGCTAAAATTCATATAAGAAAGTTGTAGCTTATGAAATTCCAAACAATATTGGTATATTTCAGTTATATGAAAATGAACCTAAAATGGACTTATGGAATTTCTCAACTGGTGGGTACTGTTGGTCAAAGTTAAGTCAGAATGTTTGAATTCAAAATTTTCCAAAAATTTCAATATAACTTGGCATGTAACCCTTTGACAAAGTTGTAGATCTTAAAGAGTACAACTATTCTTCCAATTGGGGCTTTGTCAAATTTGGCCTCTAAATTGGACATTTAGGCGGTTTTCAGAAGGGAGAAAAACCAAACCAAATGTGTTTCTTCATTTTCTTAATTTCATCTCACTGACAGGTGGGGCCACGATCCGCGGGCGTGCCCATGGCTGAGCCGATGGGCGCCGCTTGGTCGCCGGCGTATGGGCAGTGCGCCATGGCCACAGATCGAGCCCCCGGCAACTTCCTTAAGTGGAGGACACTCTCCTCTTCCGTTTCCTTTTGGTCCCTGTCCCACCCGAGCTCTCCGCCTCGCTCCCTCACCTCTGCAGTCCACTGCCACCATTGACGGGCTGAGCTTGGAGCTCGAGCTCCCGACGCCACTCCGCTGCCTCCCCGCACCACCGACTGCCACCATCACCTCTGGCTCGACATCGCGCACCCGGTACGCCAACCCTAGCCACCTCGCCGAGCCCTGACAGCGAGAACCGCCACTGCCCCGTCGTCCTCGCTGCGAACTCGCCACCCAATTCACCGCCGCCACTCGCCTCGTCCACTCCTCCATCCTTGACGCCGACCACGCGAGGTATTAGCCCGGGTCTAGGAACACCCCGGCCGGCCCACGTCACGGCCGCAGTGTGCCGGAGCTCGTCGGCGCGCGTGCGCATTTCCGCGTGGCCATGGGCCGGCGGGAGGTTGAAGATGGGTTGGATCTTTTTAGATCTAGCCCTGAGTTTTTCGTTTTTCTGTTTAAGTCCTACGGAACTATTCACTAAGTCTATGTGTTCTTGCATGCTTGCCCCTGGAGTCTAGGGTTAATTACGCCGAGGTCCTCTGATCTAGGATTTTCATTTAAATGCATTTTATTTCGGCTAAAACTTTGAAAATACATAATATATCACAAAAAAATGCTAAAAATGCAAACTCAGTGGCTATGGACTCCATTTGAGTAGATCTACTGGATGTGTATGATGTTGGTTCCTCTAGGATAAGGTAATATTGAGAGCCGAATAACTCTCGATGGACGACCGGATTTAGTTCGGTCTAAGTGCACTGCGAGCAATGATGCGGCAGGTGTGCTTAGCTCAGATTAAATCGGCGGTTTCGCCACAGCTGGTATCAGAGCCGATCATACATAGACAACAGTCATATCATCCAATTTTGATTCACAAACCTATTTTCGAAAACCCTTTTCAAGTATTTGAAAAATAAGAGTATTCCATATGCCCATATTAAGGATGTTAATGTATTACCATGTGACATCGCTAACATTCTGACTTAGATAGAACTTATATGCATATTCAGTGCTTTAGGAAGCAACATTTTGGCCATAGCCATCCCCAGTAGTGGTGGAATGCTATTGGGATTTGCGGAATATTGCGAACCCTGCATTCATGTTGGTAGGATAGAAATTTATGACCATTCGGGTGGTCACCATTTGGGTGTTTGTGACCATTCTTCTGTTTTGACGCGACAAGATTCAATTTTCTTGCGTGGGTACTAACCTGGTCTAGCAGAGGACCCTACCGAT
Source organism: Paspalum vaginatum (assembly GCA_030272315.1). NCBI lineage: Eukaryota > Viridiplantae > Streptophyta > Magnoliopsida > Poales > Poaceae > Paspalum > Paspalum vaginatum. The sequence continues at coordinate 27,631,745 of CM059018.1, read as the reverse complement.
GCATTGTCCATGCGGTGCAAATAGCATGGATGCCACTTCTAGGTTTAGAGTGGTAATGATGGTGAGGGATGCATTGACCATTTTGCCCCTGGTTTAGTGCATGCATGATAAACATCTCTAAAAATCATGAAACTTGAACAGTAAACATTGTGATTTTTGGTGGCCCTAGCATTGGCTGCATGATTGCTGTTTCACCACCAAGTATGTATTTTATGTATTTTAATAACATGAAAATGGTTGTTACATAAAATGTACTCTAAATGCCTCCCTAGAATTTATATGTGTTCTCCCTAGTATATTTAGCTCACTGTTGAAATATGAAGCTGTGCATGTTAAGTTTTGGAGCTGTTTTGAAATTGATGAAATAATGCTTGTTAAAGTAAATAATAGGGAAAAGTGACCTTAGGTTGCGAAATAAATTCTGAGAAAAATCATGAAGTTTTATAGTTAACTCTAGGTTCCAGAAAGCATTTTTGTGGATTTTATTACTATTGGTTTCGGCTACCTGTGAAATAAGCTAAAGTTATTATATGGAAAATAGATGTCCTATCATACTTAAGATATTTGGTTTGCTGATTTTTGTACATAAGGTTCATACTCTGTTATGCTTCTTGTTAAAATATCAAGGTCAGAAACATTTCTTGTGTTTTATAATAAATCTGATAATTTAAATGCTTTAGAAATCGCTTGAATTTCAATAATTAATTTATAACTCCTTTGTAGCTGGAATTTGGCCAGTGACAATGTAAAGTAATTATCTTCATGTCGTAATTATTTAAGCTCATTTGAAACTGTCTAACAACCTGAACTCAACCTAGGAGGTTAAAGAAATAGACAAATAAATTATCTAGGTATGATAGAGTAGATTTGCTATGTATGCATAATGTTACTTAATTAGGGTTTGTCCACTCGCTGTAAGTTCCTTATGTTGTCATATGTGCTGGTTTAACCTACATTAGGTGATGGTTTGTATGATTTCTTAGTGTTAGGTAGGATTGACCATAAAAAAATGCATAAGTCATGCATTCCTTTGGACTCGTCTGCATCACATCATGCATGTAGACCCCGCGAACGAAGGATCGACATAGGAGCAGCCGGTGATCGAAGAGTCAGACGATGAGCCGCTTCAGAAGCCAGACAAGCAGCAACAGGACCAGCAGCCGGTACCCGACTTCACTCCCGAGGCAGCCTCTGACCTGAGTGAGGAAGGTAGGCAGAACCATGATACTCCCAGCTAATCTAGACTTGATTTATTAATGATTACGTATCTGCATTAGGAGTTGGTTGAAAACCATTGCATTAGACTCCTTGGCCGCCCTGGCCCTAGCACCTATATATAGAGTTCGTAGGACGAGTTGCCTAGAATTTGCTAGGTACGAGTAGACATGGGTGAAAGGAGTCATTCGACACGTAGGTGATTTCAAAATCACAAAGATATTACTATTATGGCAATTATTACTTATGCACATGATTAAATGGAGACCGGGTGAAGATTTTATTTCAGAATTTACTTTTCATGATGTCGCACTATGGACTCCACCCGAGTCATTTAAAGTCCGTTCGTTGTTCGCCTTTTGGTGGGCATAACATTGCTAAAGTGCTTATCCCGGGGTCATGGGACCGGTGAAAGTCTTTCCTGAGCGCATCCGAAGTTTTCGAGGTGCCACCCATCCACATGCAGGAGGCCGATGGGCCTAGGGGCACTTGTACTTGAGGGAGGGCTGACCCGGTATGCCGTGGTATCGCTCCTAAGAGGGCACAACCCAGGGGTTAGGTGGGGGCGCTTTGAATCTTGTGACGAGACAGGAGGAGATAGGCGACATATGTGGGAATGCGATGGCTAGGAAGCATATACCCCTGGCAAGATAGTTATTCTCGGGAATTAAAAATCTATTCGAATCGTTGATGCCTACCAGGTGTGGGAATGCTCGCTAATACCTTTGACATTCGTCATAGTAATAACTTGAATATGCTATATCTTTTACTCATGATTTCAAATATCACATGCTTGTATTGTACTACTTTCATTCCTACAACTTATTATTATGCTAATGTCACATGCAAATGATGACACTTGTTACTTTTTGTTGTTATACCACTAATTAAAATCAATGGCTAAGGATCCACTTGATAGTAAGCAAGCTTTGCGTTAGCCGTAAGCCAATCCATTAAGTCCTACTGAGTAATTAGTATTTAGGGTTTGCCTCTACATTCTGAGCGTAGGTATGGAGTTCCTTGTGTGCATCTATGTTGGAGGAGGTGCATGCCTGCATCAGGGTTGAGAGTCCTCATGTGTGGCACTGAGGCAACATCGGTGGGCTCGGTGTTGTTTCTTTTAATGCAAGTCTTTTGGATGTTGTTATGAACTTCAAACTTTAAATTTCCGTTGTGAGATACTTTTAAACTTGCTCATCGTATGGCACTATGTTGGAACTGTACTTTTATTTGAAATCGGTTTGTAACCTAAATCTACTTATGATATATTCAACTGCCTGTGATGATGTAACTGTTGTGGCTCCATCGAGGGCTGGATGTGTATGATGTTGGTTCCTTCGGGATAAGGTAATATCGAGAGTCGAATAACTCTCGATGAATGACTAGATTTAGTTCGGTCTAAGTGCACTGTGAGCCATGAGGTGGCAGGTGTGCTTAGCTCGGATTAAATCGGCGGTTCCGCCACACTTCATGCAGATGAAGAAAGGGAGGTAGTGGACCAAAGAGAGTATAGAGGGATGATCGGCTCACTTCTATACTTGACGGTGACCAGGCCAGACATTCAGTTCACGGTTTTCCTTTGTGCGCAATTTCAGGCCTCACCAAGGACATCGCACCATCAAGCGGTGAAGCGCATCTTTAGGTACCTGAAATACACTCCTGAGCTTGGTCTTTGGTTCTCTTCAGCTTCGTCACTCTCTCTTAGAGGGTTTTCGGATGCTGATTTTGCGGGTTGTCGGCTGGAGCGCTAGTCTACTTCTGGCACCTACCAGTTTCTTGGTTCCTCTCTTGTTTCTTGGTCCTCATGCAAGCAATCTAGCATAGCCACTTCCACCACAGAAGCCGAATATGTTGCTACTGCAAGTTGCTGCTCCCAGCAGGTTTGGATGAAAGCTACACTAAGTGACTTTGGCCTGAGTTTTAGGAAGATCCCTCTCTTAGTAGACTCTACTTCTGCTATTTTTGTAGTTAAGAACCCCATCTTGCACTCCAGAACCAAACACATAGATGTGAGGTTTCACATCCTGAGAGATCACTATGAGAAGGGAGATATAGACTTGATCCATGTGGAAACCGAGAACCAATTGGCCGATATCTTCACCAAGCCCTTAGAGCTTAGCGTGTTTGCTAGCTTGCGTGGGGAGCTTGGTGTTTGTTACCCCTTTTAGTTTGGGGTAGCTTTGTTGTAGTTTAGGTCTTTGATTTGCTTTCTCTTAGTTTTTCTTTGTTTTCCTTGCATTTTGTATCATATCATGCATTGCATTGTATCATATGCATTTAACCATGATCATCACTTGACTTGGCTACCTAGCATGTGTAGGAGTGTTGAATGCTATGCTATATTTTCATGCTTGGATATGCTAGTCGTATGAGTTGATGCCTAAGCATTTATGACACCTTGTCTAAACCTAAAATCTGAACTAAAACTGTATACAAGTTGTGTCTTATGAGCTGAATTGAAATGATCCAGGTGGGTTCGCTTGTCACAATGTTCTAGTTTGAAATAGCTTGCCTTTGCACTTTGGCATGAACTTGGAATAGGCTGTGTATGACCAAAGCCTTGTCTTAAGCTTATGATGGTTCTTTGAACCTAGGCTTGGCATTGGTTGGTAAGAAGTGGCTAAGACAAGTGAATAACCCCTGGCACATGATCTAACTTGCATGAAGCTACAAGTTGCTAAAATCTGCAAATCTCTAAATTGCTTATGGCCTGTTGTATATGCTTTGGTTGAGAGTAGCAAACCATGTATGTTTTGCTAGCATCTTGCAATTCATGCCTATCTTGCTAGATGCTATTCATGTTGGTGATGCTTTCTTCTCAACAACCCTGAAAAACATGATCCTGATGGGTATAAGATAGATTCGATTGAGCTTGTTTGCATGCTTCCTTGCCCTCACATGCTTGTATGCTAGAACTCGTATTTACTAGCTTTTCATCCTTGCTGAGCTCTTTGTTGGTGTCTCTTAGCCTTAACAGGTTTTACTCCGCAAGCACACGGAGATCGTTGTAGCCTTTCACCCGGAGTATTCCAAGGTATCATAAATTTCCACACGGAAGCGGCAAGCGAGAGAGTATAATTGGATAAACTCAGATTGAAAGCTCCGTAAACTTAAATAAATATACCAACTAGTAAGTAGACAGGGGTAAGTCAAATAAGATAGGTATATGGTGGAAAAGTAAATAAACTGCGTGGAGAGGATGGCACTCTATAAACGTACTCAGGCAAAGCTTGAGTAACAATAGATCGTCCTTGATCAGAGGAGAGGACCTACCCAGAGCCTAGCGTATAGGTTGGATTATAGCACCAACAAGAATAAAAAGACTTGAAAGACTAAGATAATCACAGTCTAGCCAAGCAAGTATGCAAAGAAAGGTACACCACACTTGCAAGAGATGGAGATAAAGTAAAGTAAAATATATTATATTGGAGATAGTAAAAGTACAAAGATACAAGGCGACTTTCCCATAGACTCAAAGGTATCTCCGAGAACTCCGAGGCAAAGCTCGATCCACTCTAACTCCCAAGACTATCGTAACTACTAAGATGTGGAAATGGTGCTCTCTAAGGTAGAATGGAACTCTCTCAACTTCTCCACACCTTTACAACTGACTCTCGGGTCCAATTTATAGTCTAGAGAGTGAGGGGGTATTTGTAGGCACACTAGGTTGATTAGGGCAAAAAGTCGGTGGTCAACCGACCATACTTGGGTTTGATCAATGGTCGGGCGGCCACCACTTTTACAGACTTAGTTGATCCAATGCTTGATATTGCTTCCCCATGGCGGTTGGTGGTTGAAATGGTTGATGCACATGTAAAATGCGAAATTTGTGTGGTTGGGAGGCCATGCACCTTGGCCGGGTGGCCAGGTGTCTCCTCCTGATTTCTGGCATGGCTCTTCCCTCGGATTAGCGACATCACCGATCCATGGTTTGATGGTCTTTCGGCCCTTAGATTCTTTGGATGCTCGGTTCCATGGTTGGAGTGATATTGGTTTGTGTTTCCTTGGATGCAAAAGTGATGTGGAGGCAAACTGACTTGGTGAGATGGTCGGCCGACCATGACACATGGCCGGGCCACCTGCCAGGTGGTCGGGCAACCATGTCAGGTGGTCGGCCGGCCGTGGTACATGGTCTGGCGACCATGGGGTTTGTCCCATTTTGGTCCAACTTCACTTCCTAGCCTCTTTTCATCCATTTTACATGTAGTTTTGTACCTGCAACAAAATATTCATATAAAACTAGTGGAGCTCATTAGTAGAAAGGTTAGTCCAGTTTTATTCACGTGTTTTGCTTCATTTGGTGGATAATTAGCAATTGATATCATGCGATTACGATCGTCAACACCCCCCTGAGCTTAAACTTTTGCTCGTCCTTGAGCAAAGCTAAAACTGAGAGGGGTTCAGGAGCTGCTACAATATCGAAGATGAAGGAAAATTCTTATATGCAACTCAACACTCAAACTTTTTCCCCAAGTAGTGAAATAATCGAAGCTCACCAAATGTAGTACCTATGGTGCATCTTTTTGCTTACCTTGCCTTGGGCGGTTGAAAGACAGAACGACTTTATTGCAGGAATAATTCTAACTCATTCTTTTTGGATGTCCTTCTTAGGTGTTTTCAAGATTTTTCAAAACGAAAGAAGCTTCCCCAAGGTACTCTCGATCACTCAGAAGTGTTTCCTCACCAAGGGCCATGATCTCGGCCATCATTTTCCTACACTAAGGCCTTTGTGGAGCTTTAGGTGGGGGAGAATGTGGCACACTTTGAGTGTTTATTTTGCTAAGCCAAAGATTGGACCAAAGAGTGTACTCTATCACTTCTTCTATTTGATCACTGGAGTATGAGTGGTGGAACAAAGTGTCTCCTTCTCTAAATTTTCATCCCTTGTAGCCTTTTATAGATTTGGAGGGGATATGGAGCTTTTATTTATTTTTGCCATGCTTGAACTTGCATGCTTTTCCTTTTGCTGTGCTTTTGCACGCATTTTTTTTAGCTCCATACCCTTCCTCCTTGAGATTTGAAGGATTTAGGGAAAATGAGAAGCATTCGGAGACTTTTTGGTGGATGCAAAGTCCGGAGTGGATCACTTGCATTTATTTCTTTTGTACTCCAGCTATCAACAGAAGCTGATATTTCTACTCAATGAGACTCAAAATTTGGCAAAGCTCAAAACATTTCTAAGTAGCTCTTTGTAGTGGTTAGACCATATGAAGCATTTTTAGCTCTGGTAGGAATTTTATCCAAAGGGAGCTTAATTTTGTCATTTTCAAAATAAGAACCTGAGATATTCATCTTACTAGGGACATGAAAGAATCATCCCACTGTTAAGTCATATCATTGTCTCCGAACAACTTAGGCTTGTTATCACAAATGGCAACCACAAGGTAAGACTTTTTGGTTCACTTATTTAATTCACCAGGATGGGACTAAGCTAAGCATAAGTTGACATGCAAGAATTAAACCATTCACTTGATAGAGCAACTACTCATCATTTCCAAAATGAAGCTAGCATGTGAATTCATCATTTAAGCATGGGAGTTATGATACACACATTTTTTTTTCTTTTCATATATTTTTTGTTGTTTTTTTAAGCAAGCTAAACAAACTAAAATTAAACATGCTGAAATTAAGGATACATTTCTACTCTCATGGTGAGGCAGGAACGGTTGTTCAGGCAGGACTTGGCAAGCTCTCAGAGAAAACTTAGGGGTGCACAAAGGGGTGGTGTGGCACACATACCTTCCATTCATTGGGTTTTTGCCCCCCTCTCCCCAAGCTTCAACGAAGCTTAGTCGGGATAGAACCCTTGCCAGTTATAGCACATGAGGTTTTGCTCTTGCATGCAATCAACCATCGCTCGTGTCTCTAGGATCAAGTTATGGTCGACTCCTTGCTGCTACTGGATCTGGTTAAGGCTGTCCATCATCCCCAATGTGCAGTGCTCTTGGAGGTCCGAAGCCCTGAAAAGGGTGTTCAGGTTCCCTGTGAGCCCTTCGCCAGTGTAGCGGGTATAAGTGGATGGAGCTACACCATGACGATAAGGTTGCTCACCTTTGCGGTAGTGGTCTGATGGCATCAGGTGTGCTGAAGGCAGACTAGAGTCGGTGTCCCACAAGCTGTGTAAGGATTCTCCTGTGGGTTCCCAAGTAGGTGCTCCTCCCTGGGGTTCCTAGGAGGGTCCAACATCTTGGTTAACCCAGGATGGTCCTGCCCCTGCGGCTTTTGCTTCTTCCTGTGCCTTAAGGATCCTTTCTTGGGCTCGTCATCAGTGGCCACGAGTCATGACTCCGGAGATACTATTCCGTGCGGCCTCTGTCTCTAGCTGCATGGTTAGTGATCTCATGGAATAGAGTTTGTATTATGGCGCTAGAAGCGTCACTTTGAATTCATAACCTCTATAAGTCATGACAAGTCTCCCTGCTGTGTCTTTGCTTAAAAAGTATGCCAGAATGAAGTGTTGCTCCATGATCATGCGTGATGGGTCATTGGGCATGAAAGGTATGCTGGCATTTGCTAAAACTCCCAACTTGCTCACTATTCTAGTCACAAATGATGTGATCACAATGGTGTTGCTATCATGTACTAGCTTTAGCCAATGAAAAACCATGCTGAGCATGGGAGCAAACTTTTGTTTTCTCCACATGGCATAGAGACACTTAACATCATCTACTATAATGCAGCGGGTGTCATCCCGAGGGAAGATGACCGAGGTGAGCCAGCAAGCAAGGAAACGCATGGTAGGGTGTTTGATATTTGTGATGCTCTTTTTCCTTGCAGTGTCACCAATAGTTAACTCATCCCAAAACTTTCCCGAATTAAAACCCACGGGGTCCTCAGCTATACAGCAGCGTGAAGAGAACCCCAAATAGTTACTGAGTTGACGCAATGTGAGAGTATGCTCAGTATTAAAGAGTTAGAAATAGATCATCGTACCTACCCGCTCGTCCTTGATGACTCATAGTGTCATAAGAAATTCCTTGGTGAGCAACACCACACCTCCTTCGCGGACTTCCGCAAAATCTTTCCAGCGAACGACTTCAAATACTTCTTCGAATTATTCCAGCATACCTGTGTTGATGAGGAACATCTCATCAAAGTACTTGGATAAGAAGTAAGGTTTCTAGTGGAGAAGCCTTAGTGCCTCTTCCTCATTGGAGTCATGGGGTGTGATGTGCGAGTCGAGCAACAGCATAGGTCGGTTGGTGGATGATGTCAGGATTTCTTCAGGAGCCTCTGTGCTCATGTACATCCTTTCGGAAGCCGGTCCAGTGTAGCTGCTCCTCGGGTTGGATCCTTCAGAGGAGGACTAGCGGATGTGCTACCCTACCTTGCTTATGGCCTTCTTCATCTTCTTGAATACTCGGTTCATCCTGCAAGACAAGGGCAAAAGCAAAAATACCTGAGGGACAGACGACAAAGAATATTAGCGTTAGTGGGTTAGTCATGGGTAAAATAGCGTCCTTGTGGGGCAGAGCCTCCACAAAATGTTCTCATTCTTGCCCAATAAAATGAGAGAGAAAGACTAGCACATCATTTATTTGGCTAACTGAATATTATTCGAGCACAAGTTTTATCTAAGCAAAGAGCTTAATTAAACTCTAAGTGAGAGATTAGAGGGGGAGAAAAGAGTGCAACTACATTGCTGGTTGGTGCACTGAATAATGGAGCAAGGGCTATATTTATAGGCAAAAAGAAGAGGAGTAGGGGGCCGAGCGGCCATGGCTGGTGGCCAGGCGGCCACTGCCTTGGGTCGGGCGGCTAGCACCCTGGTCGAGTGGCCAAGGCCCTGGGTCGGTCGGCCATCATCACCGGTCGGGCGACCAGTGCTTGTGCTCAAAACCACTTGATTGCGCATGCAGCAGAAGGGGAGAGTCGTAGACAGCAGAGAGAGGGAGTGGCTTTGTCGGTGTGCAAAAAATGAGGACCGAACAGCCATCATTTTGCACCAACACGCACTCATGCCTGCTAGTGTGCAAGGGGACCTAGACTAGGGTGTTTGAGTGGCTAGGGGCAACAGTGTGGTGATCGGCCAGCCACGTTAGGAGGTCGGGCGGCCATCATTACCTCCCCTACAGTTTTGTTTTTGAAGGGGGTAAAGAGAAAGTGAAAGAAAAAGAAAAAGAAAAAGAAAAGAGAAAAGGGAAAGGAGAAAATAAAAGGGAAAGGGAAATGAGGGAAAAGAAAAGAGAGGAAAGGAAAGTGAGAGAGAGGGGTGGTTGGGCGACCACCTTTGGTGGCCGGCCAGCCAAGTTTTTTTTCGAAAATTTCCAAAAAAATGGGATTTGTGCATGGGAAAATAAAATTATGCAGGAGCAAAATTTTAAGCATGCAATGGAGTAGAAATTGAAACTTTTGGGAGGAATTAAATATACCGTCGAAAGATAATGCTAAATTTACCTCTTGGAGAGGGCGAACCATTTACCACCCTTTGGAGTGTCAAATGCATGTACGTAGGTGGTGACAAGTGGTATTTTCGTGCGCCATCCTGGAGTTGTCGTAGATGGCTCATTGGTGCGCTTGCTCAAGACATGCCTTTGATTAATTGACGTTGGTGGTTCATTGGCACATCGAGTTTTGTAATGCCCCTGATTGCTTGTCGTCGATGGATCGTGAGTGCTGACCTTCTTTACAGGAGCTTTGCCTCCTGTTTCCTAGGCATTGAGGCTAGCCTTGTTAGCTTTCGCCTTCTTCCACTCTTGTTTTTCTCGTTGTCAGATGGCAGCCTAATGATCTGATTTCCGTTTCATGAATGCTATGAGGCTGTCCATCTCTTTCCAGAGGCGTCTATTACTGGGGTCTTCGGTACATATTTTTGGCACCGGAACACTTTCACTAGATTGCACTGCTCCACCTTTGTTTTGAAGGAGAATGTCTCCTTCATTCCATTGATGTTGAGATGGACTTCTCCAGCTCCAACATCAATGCTTGCATTCGTGGTGCTCAGGAATGGCTGCCTTAGAATGAGTGGTGTCTTCGAGTCTATCTTGATGTCCAATACCACAAAATCTACAGGGATGAGAAAATTCTGAATGCTCACCGGGACATCTTCAGAAATCCCTGTGGTGTGGCGTATGGACTGGTCTGTGTGCTGTAGGCATATAGCGGTGGGGGTGAGTGCAGCGTGATTTAGCTTGTCGAAGACGACTTTGGGCATAACACTGACGCTGGCTTCGAGATCACAAAAGGCTTGATTGAAGAATTGGTTCCGGTTGGGCATGGAATGGTAGGACTTCCAGGGTCCTTTTTCTTCTGTGGGGGCTGATTTAATATAGTTGCGCTACACTCTTCTGTCATATGTACAATTTTTGCTGATGGCAACGGCTTCTTGTTGTTGAGGATATCTTTTAAGTACTTGGCATACGTCGGAACTTGCATAGCATCTAACAGGGGAATGTTGACATATAATTTCTTAATGACCTTAATGAACTTACTATATTGTTCGTCAACGGCAGCCTTCTTCTTACGTGGAGGGAAAGGTAGCACCGTCGTGTCATAGAACTGATGTGGATGAGATTTTGGTGGTTCCTTCTCCTCTACTAGCCTAGGTCTAGTCTCATTGTTCTCCTTCTCCTCTATTTCAGTGGCCTTCTCCTGTTCCTTGCCTGCATTGTGACAGCGTGGTGCACCACTAGGATGTGGAGGGTCTTGTGTGGAATTTCCACCTCTAGTGGTGACTGCATTGATATGTTCCTTGGGAGGTTCCGGTTGCCCTGAATGCTTTCCCGCATTTGCGTTAGGCAGAGAGGCGGCTAATTGAGCAATCTGGATTTCTAACATTTTATTAAAGCTCAGTTGGTTTTTCATAGCACTATTAAGAGTTTCCATTTCATGTGAAATAGACTCGAAAAGCCTATCATTTGCATGGAATTTCTTACTAATGCTATCATTCACATCTTTTTGATCAAAAGAATTAGGCTTAAATTACTGTGAATTGCCTGAGGAGTTACCTTGCCCAGAGAAAGGAATGTATGGTCTTGAATTCCAACCTAGCTGAGGACGATTCCCATTGTTGAAGTTGCTAGAATTGCCGATGAAGTTGGCATCATCCAGTCGAGTCTCGGGGCAGCTGTTCCCCGAATGCCCATATTCCCGCAGACTTCACATGTCATGCGGGTGTCGAGGGCCTGGACTGGTGCGGTCTCAGGATTGTCTTCTACCTTCTTAAGGAGCAGGTCCATCTTGGCGGCGAGCATGTCAGTGCTATCGATGTGATGGACTCCACGGGCTCAGGTGCTAGGCCTCTCTTCTTTCCATCCCTGGTTAGTGGCTATCTTCTCAATAAGATCTTTGGCGGCTCTAACACTTTGGGATAAGAAGGATCCTCCGGCGGCTGCATCCTAGTGTTCTTGTGCAGAACGGTATAATCCATGAAAGAAACTCTGGATGACGAGCCATTGTTCCATTGCATGGTGGGGGCAGGCCGCGATGTACTCTTGTAATCGTTCCCAGGCCTCCGGCCCTGTTTCATCTGTGAGTTGTTGAAAGCTTGAGATTTTGTTCCTCAATGCGTTGGTCTTTCCTAGAGGGAAATATTTTGCGAGGAATGCATTGGAACAAGCATCCCACATCAACAATGTGGCATGGTTGAGGTACAACCATTGCTTCACCTTCCTGGCAAGTGAAAATGGGAAGAGGCGTAGTTTGACGACATCGGGGGACACGCCTTTCATAGTGAATGTGTGCAGATTTCCAGGAATTGCTGCAGGTGATTGTTGGCGACCATTGCTAGTCCGCAAAATAGGATAGCTTGAACCATATGAATCACTCCGGGTTTGAGCTCAAAGTTCTCCCCTACTTGAACATTGGGTTTGATGGGAACGTTGTTGCTGGATAGGATGGAGAACTCACGGATGTTCTTTTCAGCCATGACATTGGTAAACGGAGTGCTACTCGTATGTGGCATTGATTCAAGTTCTGTTGGTATAGGTATCTACCCGTGGATAGTCTTTGAACAGACTCTCCTAAACAGTGACTCTGGATTATTGTGGAAATTTTCCGGCAAGTCGAAACCAGTCATACACCTCCCTGTTGCAACGACAACAAAAACAACAGAGACAAGTGAGCCTGCTAACAACTAGCGGCAAATTTATAAAGTATACGGGGTTCAAAAAGAGATTATCAATTATATCTCTGCCTATTGCTTCCCTAGCAACGGCACCAGAAAAGCTTATTGGAATCTCTTAGCCTTAACAGGTTTTACTCCGCAAGCGCATAGAGACCGCTGTCGCCTTTCACCTGGAGTGTTCCAAGGTATCGTAAATTTCCATAGGGAAGCAACAGGCGAGAGAGTATAATTGGATAAACTCAGATCGAAAGCTTCATAAACTTAAATAAATATACCAACTAGTAACTAGATAGGGGTAAGTCAAATAAGATAGGTGTATGGTGGAAGAGTAAATAAACTACCTAAGATACACGTAGAAAGGTATAGTTGCCTGGGAGGACAACGAGTGAGATAAAGTTCCCAAACTCTATTTTATTCGGTTGCAAAGACTATGTCATGACTATTAAAGAAACTCAAGTAACAAGTCATGGTCTCGCGTCGAGCGAAATTCTAGCAACCTCGAGGAGCCCGGGGGTAGATAGTTGGCCACCAAAAGAGAACCTAGCTAACGCCTACGGGCCTCCTGAAAGACGGGCCTAGACTACACAGGCACACCACACGCTGTTGCCGAGTGGGGCTACCAAGCAAATCTGTATGGAGAGGATGTCATGCTATAAACGTACTCAGGCAAAGCTTGAGTAACAATAGATCGTCCTTGATCAGATAAGAGGACCTAACCAGAGCCTGGCATACAGGTTGGATTATAGCACCGGCAAGAATAACAAGACTTGAAAGACTAAGATAATCACAGTCTAGCCAAGCAAGTATGCAAAGAAAGGTACACCACACTTGCCAGAGATAGAGATAAAGTAAAGTAAATATATTATATTGGAGATAGTAAAAGTACAAAGATACAAGGTGACTTTACCACAGACACAGAGGTATCTCCGAGAACTCAGAGGCAAAGCTCAACCCACTCTAACTCCCATGACAATCCTAACACCAAGATGTGGAAATGGTACTCTCTAAGGTAGAATGGAACTCTCTCAACATCTCCACACCCTTACAACTGAGCTCTCAGGGCCTATTTGTAGTCTAGAGAGTGAGGGGGTATTTGTAGGCACACTAGGATAGTTGGGGCCAAAAGTCGGTGGTCGGCCAACCATACTTGGGTATGATCAATGGTCGGGTGGCCACCACTTTTGCTGACTTAGTTGATCCAACGCTTGATATTGCTTCCCCACGTCGGTTCACGGTTGAAACGGTTGATGCACGTGTAAAATGTGAAATTTGTGTGGCCGAGCGGCCATGCACCTTGGTCGGGCGGCCAGTTGTCCGCTCCTGATTTGTTACATGGCTCTTCCCTCAGATTAGTGACATCACCGATCCATGGTTTGATGGTCTTTCGGCCCTTACATTATTTGGATACTCTGTTCCATGGTTGGATTGATATTGCTTTGTGTTTCCTTGCATGCAGAAGTGATGTGGAGGCAAACCGACTTGGTGAGGTGGTCGGCCGATCATGCCACATGGCCGGGCGACCTGCCAGGTGGTCGGGCGACCATATCAGGTGGTCGGCTGGCCATGGTACATGGTCGGGCGACCATGGGGTTTGTCCCATTTTGGTCCAACTTCACTTCCTAGCCTCTTTTCATCCATTTTACATGTAATTTCGTACCTGCAACCAAATATTCATACAAAACAAGTGGTGCTCTTTAGTAGAAATGTTTGTCCAGTTTTATTCACGTGTTTTGCTTCATTTGGTGGATAATTGACAGTTGATATCGTGCGATTACGACCGTCAACACTCTTCATGGTACACTTCCTGCATTTCATGGCATATTTTGAGGAGGAGTTGTCTAGTTCAAGCGGAGTCGGATTCTATGAACCCTTGATGTGGCCATTCTCTACAAGGGGGAGAGATGTTGACATATGGGAGAGATTGTTGCTTCCAAGGGGAGAGTTCATGGTCCAAGGGGGGAGAATTCTGGAGAGAACTAGTTGAAGGGGAGTTGTGCATTCATCTTGCATTTGTGAGGGTGCATTTCAGGGGGTGGTTGAGCTTTGTATGCTCTTGCATCGGTGTATTGAGCCATTTGCCTCTTTCTGGAGGAGCCAATGCTTTGCTTAAGCATGACTGTGTTGGGCTGGTTTGCCTCTTTCTTGAGGGGTCATGCTTTAGTTTGATTGATTGCGTTAAGCGGTTTCCCTTGTCTTAGGTGGTCGATCTTTGGCTTTGTTTTTGTTGTACCAATTTGCCCTTCTCTGCTTGTGTTTGGCATTTGGGCATTTTGAGCAACTTTCTTCTTTTGTTCTTTCTTTTTGGTTTGACACTTATTTTTCTTGTCTTTGCTCTATTCCAGGTTACAGGTTGAAGGTGTTGACAATGCACTCATCAAGGGGGAGATTGAGAGCCAATGGACCGGCTCCATTGCCTCTGGAGTGATGAGTGATTGTCAATGGAAGCGAAGACCCATAAGGACTTGGGCACAAGACCTCCAATGGATAGAAGGCCCTCCGATGGATTGGTGGTAGATGGAGAAGAAAGTTCTCCAAAGGACAGGAGGCATGCTCGGCGTCGGTCGGCCAAGGAAGTTTGGTACACGGAGGAGCAACATGGCGACGGCAAGTGTAAGACCTCTGACGGATTGCGAGGAGACCCCGATGGACAGGGGATGCCAGGTGCCATCGCAGTGCTCCAACCTGAGTACATGGTGCAAAGACATGCAAGGGTGTTGGTGGATTCACTCGAATCCGCCACCCTACCACCAAGTTACCAAGACTCGGAAAATGGGCTCAATTCTCGCCGAGATAGAGTGGAGTGGGCCATTCCAGGCCCAGGAAGGAAACTCTAAAGTTTCCTAGTTTTTTACTTCAAAACCGGGGGTTGATCGGTGGATTTGGACTACTGGTCACGTGGACGTCATCCGGGAGTTAGCGTGCAACCAAAGAAGATCAAGACTCCATTGCGGTCTCCATCCCCGAGAAAGTTGAGTCTTTTCCAGTTTGGCCCCTATGGGTATTTCTGTAGTATAGGAGTCTTAGTGTCAACTGAGTCAGTTAGGCCTTGGCTATATATACCTAAGTGGCTGGTCATTTAGGTGACACTTCCACCTCTAGAAACCCTAGGCTTAGCTTTCCAACCAGCCAAGTGCTTAGAGAGCAAATTCGGTGCTAATCTAGGATTTAGAGTCCCCTAGAGCTAGCACTTTGCATTAGTGGGAGGATGAAGGGTGGTAGGTTGTGAGGAACCTTGTAAGAACTCATTTCCACTTCTAATACAAGGAAGATTCGTCCCCAAGTCATGCTCATTTGTGCAGCCGTCTCCTTTCCCCTTCTCTAATTTGGTTTTTTGATGGAACTCAAAGGCTTTTGGTGATTTGCTTTGCCCACAAGTTAATCCTGTTCTTTTGGCTCTTTTGGACTTTCTAGGATGTGGAGATTATGACTTAGTTCATCGCAATTCTGCAGGATTGCCACAAGCAAGTTGTTCTTTAGTTTCTCCCTTTCTTGCCCAAAGATTGCCGTCTCACGAGATCTGAAATTGCCTCTTATCCCTTGGTCATTTTGAGTTGATCTTTTGGGAAAAGCTTTAGAATAGGGTCCAGATTGCCTGTGCAAAATCTCGTGAGGATTGGACAAGATTTAGTCAGTTTTTGGGTGTGAAAACTCATTTTTTGCGACCCCACCGGACTATCTGATAGGCCACCCGACTATCCAGTCTCACTGGACAATCCGGCAGAGCCTACCGGACAATTCGGTGCAAGGTCTGCCCAGGGGCTTCCCGCCGGACTAAACGGCAGCCCCCACCGGACTCTCCGGTGCCACCGGACAGTCCGGCCCCTGGCACCGGACAGTCCGGTAAAGCCAGGGAAGCTGCCTTGTTTCTGTGCTTTGGTTCTTCCGCCGCAGTTTTTGCATCGGACTTGCTTTTCCCACTATCCGTTGCACCTTGGTGTGGTGAATGTCGAGTGGAGAACTTGCAGGTTTTTAGTGCTTGGGGTGGCTTGCGATCTTTGTGATCATTGAGTTGCTTGCTCTTTCACGCCTGGTGTGTATCCTTCTAGTGGACGACACCTTGGTTTCTGCTAGACACGTATCTATTCAACGAATGGTGTCTAGCGTCTGTGTAGCACCAGTTTGGGATTTGTGATTTTGAGTTTTCAAGTGCTCCTATTCATCCCCCCTCTAGTCGCACGTCTCGGTCCTGCATTGTGGATGTTCAGCTGAATGACATCTTGATTTCTCAATCGCCAACCTCGAAATCTTTCAATTTAGGCCCTCAATCCTTCGAGCCTCCCTTAGATTTGATTATTGCTGAGACAAATCGAATCACTTTTGTAGCTCAAAATCTAGATCCCGACCGCTAGACGGACCAGCTTAGGGCTTAGCCCTTTCCCAAGGAAGGATGGATAATTAGTATAAGCGAGTAGTCAAGTGCTATGAATCGTCACTCTGGCACAAAATAGGGATAGTCGATGCACTTTCACTTACCCTGTCTCCAATAGAGAAAGATGAGAATCTCCTGCGGGCAATCGGCTATTTCTAGTCTAACGCACTAAACTATTCCTTTTTGGCCTTGGCCCCATGACCCCCACTCTGATGGATGTTGTCATGATCCTGGGTCTAGATATTCATTCAGTTTGTCCATCTCCCTTCTGTTTGGAAAATTGCTGGCACAAAATTGTCGACAGGCTATAGCTAAAAACTGGAGCCAGTATATCGACCACCGCAACAAACGTTCAAGGCCGGTTGATCATAGAGAACACACAACTTTTCTAAATCTCTAGCTACATCATTTCATTTTCTGTGGTCCTTCCCTCGCTCTGACCAAAAATTACCTATATCTTGCCAATGCTCTAGACTCTGGCCAACAATTCGCATTAGGAAAATTATTTCTTGGTATACTATATCGACATCTTTCTTTGAAGTCTACTCAACTTCTGAATAATGAGCACATAAAGTCAGGTGGCCCCTGGTGGTTCCTACAGCTTTGGTGCCAACTGTACTTTCAACAGTACATTCCAAAATTCCCACGCCTACAGGACACATTCTTACCTACTCCTTCAGGCGAACTCATCCAATGCACCTCGTTTGGCCAAGAACTATATAGGCTTCTTGGCGGTAAGCTCATTGAAACAGAAACGACCAAATGGTTTAAATTATTTTATCATGAACTTACCGTAGCCACCTTTGGTGCTTATTCTGGGTCTGAGAATTTTGAAAATCCATCCTTTTTCAGACTTGATAGCTTTACTGATGATGATACCCACCGTATGCCGTCATGATCTATCCCTACTTGCTACCTGTGAGCATGAATACTAGCAAAAGAGTTATGAAACCCGGCAATGAGTCATATCAGCTAGTGATAGCTGCTCGGCAATTCGACCTGAGCCAACTCTCGCCCTACTTCATCATTCATGAAAAGTTCCTCAGCCGAGCAGATCTCACCCAATGGCTTTTAGCCTTTCGTGCATATAATCTCTTTCCTGAATTATCTATCCCAATCCCATGTGATATAGAATTTGTATACACTATGGACGGCCTCAACGCCTAGTGGGAAAGCTGGAAACCACACTTGTTCCCAGGTCCACTTGGCACCATGCTTCGTTGCATCCACTCTTCCTACGATCCTTCACCATCAGAGGTAATTCAACTTATTGTAGTTATTTTGACTTTGCTACACTCCGAGGTACTTGAATCATTTCCATTTTCATTTTTGTAGTGTGAGGAGAGGCCCCTACCGACTGACGAGTCAGGGGAAACATTTTGCTATTCACCAACAGCCCCTATACCATTATATAGGAGGTTAGCACCTTCTCTTGACAAGGTACTACTTTCTAATAGTCGTTCCAAATGCTGGTGCGATGATGCAAGCAAATCACCGGCCAAAAGAACCTACTACAAGAAAACGAGAAGCTTCAGAGCACGATCTCCTTCCCCTTCTACTTCCAACCATGCCGAATCAGCCGTAAGTTCTCAGCAACACTCTTCTTCTTATGGCATCCAGATTGATGTGTATCTGTTTTCATTGCAGTGAAGGGGTTCAACCAATGGATGTGGTGTTTTGCCGCTTCAAGAAAAGCAGACTCTGAGATGTTCAACAATCACTTTATCTTCTGATAATGCCAGTGCTTCCAATCACAAGGCCAATCCTGAACCTGATGTGCATCAGAGTGTTGACAAAGGGACTTCCCCAAACACCAGGTGAACCCGCTGCTCCTTTAGATTGCTTTCATTCAATCTTTCTCATAAGAAATTGTTATTCCTGTAGTCTATCAATTTGTCAACACTGCTCAACTTTGATCCTTCCACCCCGAACATTGACTTGGAGCAAGAGCAAGAAAGAACTTCATCACCACCCAAGTTGATGTCAGTCGATGTAACTGCTTGGCTCTGAGAGATGGCGAGACTGCTTGGTGACCCGGTTGTGCAGCTGGTCAAAGATAGTGAGGTCCTTCGTGCCACATTGGAGCCGGTAGTGGATCAACTGCCTACCGACCTGAGGTAGTTACTTCGTCTAGTTGCATATCTTGGCTTCTTCAGAGAGGAGGCAGAAACAGTCGCAGCCGTATCGCATCCCAAGAAGCTCAAGGCCCCTTAAGGAAAGAGATTGCTAACAAATGCACAGTCCCGAAGCGGCAAAAGGCTTCCCTAGATGATGACAAAGCTTCGTCAAACCTATCTGTGAAGGTCAAAGATCTGCAGAAATTGAGAGGGGAAGTTGCCAGAGAAATCTGGCACCTTCAGCAGAGGCTTTCAACCAATGATGATAACATCAAACCACATCATCTGAACTTGAAAAGGTTCAGGCCGACAAACAGAAACTGAAGGAGAATTTGTCATCAGACCTTGCCGAGGTCTGAATGTTAACCGCCCGTGCGATACCAGGCACTAATGAGCCTGATAGAGTAATCATTTCTTCTGTTGACTCAATTCATTCGAAAGGTACCGCAGCCATCCAGCAGTATCTTCACTAATCTGTGAGGACACCTTGGAACAATTATCTTTAGTAATCTGTGAGGACAACTTCAGTAATCTATGTACCCTAGGTATAACACTTTTGTTTGCTGGCAGTAATGCACGCCTGTGGTTGATGGTGATGTTTTGGCTCTTTGGCTATCCATTTTTTATATGGGGTACCTGAAGTCGATGGCAACACTTCGGATTTTCCATTTTTTTGGTACCTAAAGTCGATGGCAACGCATCGGCTTTTTCTGCATTTTTTGGAGCCTGATGGTAATACATAGGCCCCCGCGGGTGGTGTACGGATGCCCCCAGCATGAGAGATTCAGGAGGTTCAGGAGTCGATTTGCAAGCTTAGGTGACCAAGACTAATGCTTTTGGACTTTGCTTTGTATCTCCCCTATCTGCCCCCAAGCCAATTTCTTCAAGTATTTGAGGAAATCGGTTTTCCCAGCTTTCACTGTTAGATTTACCTCACAATCAACAGCCTGATGAATATCATCGGCCAACAGAGTCTTATTATCGAACAAAGATGGTGCAAATATATATATAGGTATGTATATATATATGTATGTATGTATATACACACACACATACATATATATATGTATACACACACACACATACATACATATATATACATACACATACATACATATATATATACATATGTATATACACACATGTATAGGGTGGCGCTATTCACGCGTCAACCCAACCCCCAACCCACAACGGTAAAAAATTCTCCCGCAGATGTAAAATGTGTCTCCAAACCGTAAAACAATGCATCAGCCCAGCCCTCAACCCGCAACGTTAAAAAATTCTCCCGTGACAATAAAATTTTCTCGAAACCGTAAAATAATGCAGTTGGGCCGAAGGCCCGGAGCCTCACGCTTCGAACAGTGATTTGGTGTTGATGAGTTGCAAGTCATAAAGGAGAAGACCGAAGGTTCCACTGTTGCAGTCCGAAGGTGTTGGGAACTGACCTCAGGCGTGGCTTCGAAGTTCGGGGTTTCAGCGCACAACGGATCCAAAGACATGTCATCTCGAAGCTAGGAGCCAAACGCCATTCGAAGTGCCATGGCCAGGATGCCAAGACGAAGCTCAAAGGTTGCGTGTTTGAATTGACTTCGAGTGTAAAAGTACTGAATAGGAATGTGCTTTGTACAAGAGGGGAGAAGTGCAAAGGGTATGTGCGAGGGCAACTATGTAAAATCACAATAAAGTAGACTACCGGTTGACCCCTATAAATATCGAGAAGTTCAACCGATAGGGGGGACAGGCTTTATGGCCCTAACACTTGTACGCTTGGGTTGAAACGTGACGTAAGCCCTTAATCTGTAAAGGCAAAAGGTATTATTAATAACTTTGTTCATGCATTCTTCTTCTGGTGGATTTGTATTGCATATATTCTTGTGGTTCTGTGTTTTTCCTCTTTAGTTCCTTCGATCTTTAGGTTGGGCAAAGAGTTCCCATACCAGTCAAAATCTTTAACTTCATATTGTTGCATTGATGGACTCCCCCGAGGGAGGTCCTTCGTTTTTAATGTTGCCCTATTATCATTATGTAGTTCGACAGCAGCCCCCAACATTTGGCGCCCACGCGCGGTGGACCCTCACCACCGAATGACTAAGCAACATCATCCGAAGCCCATGAGAGTTCCCAGGGGGGAAGTTTCGGCCGTAGAACACCCAAATGCCGAAGACCCACCCGGGAACGGGGAAACACTTAAGGATAATGAAGTTGGTATAAAGGTACAAACCGATGGAGAGGTGTTGAAGCAACAGTTGGTAGAGCAGAAGCGAAAGGTAGCTCAAGAGCTAGCAGGCCTTGCCTGACATTGATGAACATGAGCTTGCAGAACTTGAACAAATCAATGAAGAGCTGCAATTTAGAAAGCAAAAAATAGCAAGGCTGAATTTGTTGAAGTCTCAGATAGAGGTGCTTCGACTTACATCCAGGGGAATCAAAGTAATGATCAGCACCAAAGATCACCGCCGCCTTGAGTCATTTTCCTGCGCTGACATATCCCCAGCAGCAAGCCTTGCCTTCTCCACCTCCAGGCCCACCACCACAGCAGCAATGGGCATCGGCGAATCAGTATCATTCACAAGCTTCTCCGCAAAATTACTCAGTGATGCCGTTGCAACAACAACCATTTTCAGAAAAGGGAAAAGATGATGACACATCTGAAGTACAAACAGTAAACACCATAGTGGCTGCTTCGAAGCATATATTTCCTATAATGGAAGGTTCAAGTTGTGAACCTCAGTCAAAGAAATAGAAGAGGGAATATCAGAGGAGAGTTCACCACATTGGAGTTCAGGGACAACATATAAGGACGAAGTGGTCGCATGTGCCAATCACTTTTGATCAGAGTGATCTTCGGTTGAAGGATTACCCCCATAAAGACGCAATGGTGATAAACTGTAACATTGGTGGATATGTCATAAATGACATCTTAGTGGACAATGGTAGCTCAGCTGATATTCTGATGGCAAAAGCATTCAGGCAGATGAACATAGGCGGTTTGGTGTTAGAACCTGCAACGAACCCGTTATGTGGCTTCGGGGGAAGGAAAGTGGATGCTCTGGGAAAAATATCGTTGCAAGTGTCCTTCGGAGAGATCAGCAATCTGTGAACAGAATTTATCACCTTTGATGTTGTTGATGTCAATTACCCATATAATGCAATTCTGGGCAGAGGAACACTCAATGCGTTCGAAGCTGCTTTGCATTCAGCATACCTAGCAATGAAGATACCAGCCTACAAAGGGATAATTACTGTGTATGGCAGTCAGGAAGATGCACGAAGGGCTGAAGGCAATTGGTGTCCAGATGACAGAAAAGTTCATAGTATAGAGGAAGACAGAGCTAAAGCTCAAGAAAAAGTGGTGATAAAGGAGAAGGTAGGGGCTGCAGAGCAGCCGAAGCAGATTGTCCTTGACGAGCACAGATCAGACCAGATGGTCCAAGTGGGTTCTCAGTTGTTAGAAAGAGAGGAGTATGAATTGAAGTCGTTTCTTGGATCCAACAAAGATGTGTTTGCTTGGTCAGCCAGAGATTTATGTGGCATAGACCGAAGTATCATTGAACATGTTCTGAATGTCGACCCTTTGGTAAAGCCTAGAAAGCAAAAATTGAGGAAAATGTCATAAGACAAGGCCGAAGGGGCATGGTCCAAAGTAAATAGATTGCTTGAAGCTGGTGTCATTAGGCCAATTGAATACCCAGAATGGTTGGCGAATGTGGTCATGGTAAAAAAGCCAAACGAAAAATGGCGTATGTGCATTGACTTTCCAGATCTTAACAAAGCGTGTCCGAAAGATGAATTCCCCTTACCTCGCATTGATAGTCTGGTCGATGCAGCGGCAAACTCTGAAATGATGAGTCTTCTAGATGGGTACTCAGGGTACCATCAGATTTGGCTCAAAAAAGAGGATGAACCTAAAACGAGTTTCGTAACACCGTCTGGAACATACTATTTCATACGAGTGCCCAAAAGACTTAAGAACACTGGAGGAAGTTTTAACAGAATGACTGCAAAGGTTGTTAGGGATCAGCTGGGTAGGAATGTACTAACATATGTTGATGACATCATCGTTCGAAGCATCAAAAGAGATGAGCATATTGCTGATTTAAAGAAAACATTTGTTAACTTCAGAAAAGCAAGGTTGAAGCTGAACCCAGAGAAAAGCATTTTTGGGATTTCCAAAGGATATTTTTTGGCTGTCTAGTATCAGCAAAAGGCATCGAAGCAAGCCCAATGAAAATTGAAGCGATACTTCAGATGGAGCCTCTGAAATCAAGAAAATCTATCCAAAAGCTGACAGGCAGATTGGCATCTCTAAATAGGTTTATTTCCAAATCGACAGAATGAAGCTTGCCATTCTTTGAAGTTTTGCATGGAACCAATCCGTTCACTTGGGGAGAAAAGCACCAAAAACGTTCAAAGAGCTTAAGCAGTATCTGGTACATCTTACAACACTATCTTCTCCCAAACAAGGAACCCCGTTGCTGTTATATGTCGCTGCCGCCCCGGCAGTGGTGAGTGCTGCATTGGTGCAGGAAAGGGAGGTCGATGGGCAGAAAAAGCAAAGGCCAGTGTATTATGTCTCCGAAGCCCTAACTTCGACTAAGATGAATTATTCTGAAATTGAGAAAGTAATATATGATGTTGTCATGGCCTCAAGAAAGCTTCGGCATTACTTCCAAGTGCATAATATCATCGTACCTTCGTCCATGCCCCTCAGAGATGTGCTTTGAAATAGGGAAGCCAGTGGCAGAGTTTTGAAATGGGCAGCGGAGTTAAACGAGTATGTTATAGATTTCGTGCACAGAAGCACAATCTAGTCCCAGGCATTGGTTGATTTTGTAGCTGAATGGACTCCAGCAGACAAAGAAGTTGAGCTCCCATCTGAAGAGGAGATCTGGCAGGTATACTGTGATGGGTCGTACACGGCGACAGGGGCTGGTGCAGTGGCCATACTATGCTCACCTTCGGGAGTAAGGTCACCGTCCGCGGTATGACTCGAGTTCCTGAGCACAAATAATGTTTCAGAGTACGAAGCAGTGATGCTGGGGCTGAGGAAACTAAAATCCTTAGGCGTATGAAGAGCCATCTTGATGTCGGATTCTCAAGTTATTTCGGAGCACATTGAGAAAACTTCGAAGGAGAAAGAAGAGAGGCTATAAAAGTATTTGCAAATGATTAGAAGAATGAAATCCTATTTCGAAGGGTTCACACTAAAAAAGATAAGTCGAAGAGAAAATGATGAGGCCGATGCATTGGCCAGAGCAGCTTCGCAAGGAACACCGTTGCCACCCGATGTGTTCTTTGAGATTCTTAAGGCACCATCGGTCGAGTTGCAAGAGAGAGCAGTGCTATCCATTTCACCAGTAGCGAGTGAAGATTGGAGATCAGAAATCATATCCTACCTGAATAGTACACATCAAAATGATGACAAAGCTTGGCTCGCAAGGATGGGTCAGAGGGCAAGGTAGTACAAGTTGGTAAATGGTGAATTATACAAAGAAGGAGTATGTGCACCGCTTCTGAAGTGTATCGCAAGGGAAGAGAGGGCAAATAGCTCATGAAGGAAGTGCACTCTGGGATATGTGGAGCACACATCGGCTCAAGGAAGCTGTTAGGAAAGGTATACATGATGGGATTCTATTGGCCGAAGGTGCCAGCTGATGCCAAAGACTTAGTCCGAACATGTGACAATTGTCAAAAAATGTCAAAGCATCAAAATCAGCCAGCATCTTATACTCAGTTGATTGAACCAACATGGTCGCTACAGACATGGGGTATGGATCTAGTCGGCCCGATGCCAGGTGCACAAGGAAATTTAAGGAATGTTGTAGTGGCTGTAGAATACTTCACCAAGTGGATCGAAGCAAAGGCCCTCACAACGATAACTTTGGCGATAGTCCAAAGGTTCTTCTGGCAAAATATAGTTTGTCACTTCGGTGTACCAAGGGCGTTAACAGTGGACAACGGAACTCAGTTCGATGCAGAGTCATTCAGAAAGTTTTGCCATTGCACTAGTCTTAATTTTGCTTCGGTTAGGCACCCACAGTCCAACGGTGTTGTTGAAAGAGCAAATGGCTTCATATTGTCTGGCATAGCGAAGAAGCTAGTGGGGCTTCCGAAGGGTAAATGGGTTGAAGAGTTGACAAGTGTGGTTTGGAGCCACAACACTACAATTTCTAGAGCCACAGGCTTTACTCCATTCAAGCTGTTGTATGGAGAAGAGGTGATGATGCCCGAAGAAATCAAGCACAAGTCCCTAAGGGCAACAAAATCCGAAGATGAGCAAGAAGAACAGCTCGTTACAAATGAGTCAGTGGAATCAGTCAGGTTGGAAGCGGTTGAAAATATCTGAAGGTATCAAGAAGAAATCAAGAAATGGAGAGACAGGAAGGTTAATCTTAAGTCCATTGAGCCTAGCAACTTCGTGCTTCAAAGAATAGCAAATGCTGATTCAACAAGCAAATTGCACGGCAAGTGGGATGGTCCTTTTCTAGTAAAAAAGTCTAATAGGCCAGGCTCTTTCAGGCTCGAAGATATGTTTGGCAATGAAGTTCCAAAGTCATGGAATATAAATGACCTTTGGCGCTACTACTTGTAGGAGTAGATTTTTCGTTTACTATTTTGAATCGGAAAAAACAAAAAAAAAGCGTTGTACCCTTTTTCCTTACAAGGGAAACCCCAGAAGCAAAATAGGGTGTAAAGTTTTCTAATGGGGCAGTCGCATGTAATCAAGCTACAAATCAATCAGAAGCAAAGTTCCCCATGATGTGGTGTGCTAGCATGGTGAAACTTCGCATTGGGTTTTCAACTCAACACGAAGGATATCGCCGAAGTTGTATGTGATAAAGCAGGTAAACCACGCGCGCCAAAGACAGCGTTCGCGTATTTAAAGTCGTCCAAAAAGGCACGCTCTAATTAAAGTGACTCCCGTCATGCAAAAATGCAGCGGAGCACATGCCACAAAAGACGACCAAGGTCACAGTGGGTACACAAAAATTACTATAAAAATAACATCGGATTCCCTGGACATGGGGCTTTTTAGATTTTTGTCTTTTGTGAAGAGCTTCGAATTGTTTAATATACATTTAACAACTACGCAGTATTGGATACCTTAAGGGAACTGTGCATTGGTCCAAAACAACAGTCATAATACTGTTCACAACTGGCAGTTAGCATTAGATTCCCTAGGTCTCCTGCTTGGTTAGGACTATAAATAGCAGGCCCGACACACTTCATGAGCATCACAGCGTAGGTTCAAAATTACACAAAGGTTCGCAGAAGTAAAGAGTATAGCGTAGGCAGATAGCTAAAGCTATCGCACATCATAGCATACAGAGCCAGCATCGTTCGTAGTTCATTAGGACAAGAGATAGAAGATGAAGTCTTCTGAAGGAAAAGCGTATCTCCACACTGCCATCGCTGTGTTTTGTCACGAAGAAGCTCAGGCCGTGAGATTCTCCTAAGTTTCCCCCTTCGTCAGGATAACCCTAGCATAGGATCAGGGCATGAGACTCTCCTAATGGGGCACTTCGCGTTCTAAGAAGGTCGCTTTGTCACCCCTCCGAGTGACCGGCCTCGGTTTGTTTCGATGGTCGGTGGAGGAAGTTTTGGCGGCGACCTCATCTAGGCACGCTGGCAGTAACGTTTCAGTGCGTTACCCTCTAGCTGCTGCTCGCGGGGTTTGCAAGCCGCGAACGCGTGCTTAGTTGGTGGCGTTTCGGTGTCACAAAGCTAGCTGTGCAGCTAGAGTATAAGGTCATATTGATGATTGTATGGAGTATATGGCTACGTTTGAGCCGATGTACACGAAGCTTCCTTCAATCCATTTATAAATCTTGTGTGCATATCTCCTTTGTAACATATAAGACAAGGTGACAAAAAGGCTTCGTCTGTATGAAGGAAGGTTCTCATGCAACGGTACTTATCTAAAAAATTTTAATCCCGAAGGTGAGGATCACACAAAGATTAAAAATGAGCATGCTTCGTGTGAATATACATAAAAATGATAACACTTGAGAAAGGATTACGCCCAACCGATG
Organism: Paspalum vaginatum; assembly: GCA_030272315.1. NCBI lineage: Eukaryota > Viridiplantae > Streptophyta > Magnoliopsida > Poales > Poaceae > Paspalum > Paspalum vaginatum. Next base: position 27,604,946 of record CM059018.1, on the reverse strand, counting down.
TTAATATGCGAAAGCAAGTTGCGATTGCCCTAGTCGCTCGACATCATTACATCTGTTGCAGTCTCATCAAGAACGTTGTCCACAACAGAATCTAAAATGCAGTCGGCATGAAACCGACTAAGAACGTTCAGGGCAAATCTAGAAGGGCTTTGACATACACAAACAGACAGAGTTCCACTGCAGCCGAAGGTAGAATCTGCGAATAACACCTGCTGTCCATCAAAACAAAAACAATAAGCGTACTTCGTGAGGCGAGCCAGTGTAGCTAGTTCAAAGGTTAGACCTCCGAAGTATCGGGCTGAGTCTTCGGAGGCTCATCCGATGAAGGCTTCGGCATATGGGGATGTTTTGCTTCATTAGACTTGGTCGGCCTCAAATCCTCGCTGGGGGCTTTAGCTTCGTCAGCACTTGGAGCGCCATCGTTAGGCCCGGGTACATGCTAAAGCGTCAGAGTTGGGTGTCGCTTCTCGTCATGTTTGGCAGCCGCTTCTTCAGCCTAAAGCGGGAAATTGTCATATACATACAAGGCAAACTCAAAGAAGAATAGCATGGAGAGTAATAAAAGGTGTACCTCTCTTCGGCATTCATGGATCTGTTCCAAGTCCCTGGCCTCAAGACCATGTTTCCATAGTAGGCTGTATACATGGTGTCCAGAGTTTTCGCATGCCCGAGTGCACTTGAAAGTGTCATCCACAGAACAAAGACCGAAGCTCGGTGTGGAGGCTCTTTCAATGTGGGTGTAGCCTTTCGATTCAAGAGATGACGAAATGGCTTTAGCACCGGCCATGACGCAATATCCTCCATATGAGGTTGTCAGTTTCGGTTTCTCGGATATTTCTTTCTCAATCCACCTCAAAGCTCCAAGGGAGTCACATTCTTCGTACCTCTGTGTCTGTGGGCGGGCACCAGTGTGAGAAAAGATAGATTTAACAGCGAAGGTGCAAGACGAAACCTTGTCAAAGATAGTCCTCTCTTCCTCTGCCTTCTTCAGTTTGAGAGTGTTAAGCTTGGCACGAAGCTTAGCAAGTTCTTCGTCTTTAGTGGAGAGGTTGGCCCGAAGTTCCGTCAGCTCCTGTGTATGCAATTCAGCACTCTTCCTCAAAACCTCTATCATGTCTTCGGATGTTCGCCGAGCCTTCTTTTCTTGCTCTAAAAGATCTATTTGCCTTCGAAAGATCAGAAAGTTGTTTCCCTAGCTCCTCTCGCTAATTCCAAATTCTTATCCTCAAGATTCTTGGCGTTTGTTCGCTGAAGAACAACTTCATCGGTGAGCCCTTGAACAATCTTAGTGTGAGACTCCTTCATTACCTTCTCATTCGCCTCATGTTCAGTGGCAATCTCGCCGATACGAGTTCAAAGTCATCAATCTAGGCAGTTTTCAACATGGTCTTCAAGAGTTGCCTCTTTGACAAGGTTTTCAAAAGGAGAAGTCCCTACAAAATGTAAGGAAAAGTTAAGAGGCGTGGCAGGCAACCTGAGAGGAAGTGTCATGAAAGAAGTGACACAAAACGTAGCTTCAGGCAAATGGTGTTAAGTTGCCAGCTAGCGTTTCAGTGGGCAGTGAAATTAGTTCTTTCTCAATGTCTGGAAGGTAGAACGATCGCCCTAGCCCGTCTGCCACAATCATCTCGCCTTCGGATCCCAATCATTGCACAGACTTCGAGTGTTCACTACCAAAGATGGTGTTGTCTTTGTCATAAGAAAGCTCTTCGGTGAGACTGTGGAGCCTGAGTACCTCTTCGTTGCTAATGTCTTCAGGACCGTACACGCGAACAAAGCCGATGTCCATCGCCTCCGAAGCAATCCCAGTTTCAGGACTTTTACCTCTGTCAGAATTGGCGCTGTGTACATGAGCGTTTCGAAGGTCCGATAGAGTCTGGGCAATCCCCTTAGAAGCAGACTCCTTTGTATCGGATTTCAGGTCGCGAGGTGGTATGGTAATCTTTGCTTCAGCCTCTGTTGGTTGGGCCACCACTTTGGGCTCAGGAGGCGGAGTTCCAGCATCGGCGGTTTTCTCCCTGTCATGCTCAGGTGCTTCATATCTGGGCAACGCAGATGTGGAATCCTCATCAACTATAACATCAAAGGGATCGGGTATTGATGGGGACTAGGGGGTTCCCGATCTTCCGTCAGGCGGAGGATAAGTCGATTTGGCGGCACGAGACACTCACGATCCGGCTCCCGATCGGCACGATCAAGCCCCTGCAATCGCAGCACCACGCGTCCTCTGGTTATCAACCGTGCGCTGCCCGGTTGACCTCACCACGAAGGCTAATCCCTACCAGTGAATCGAGAACACAAGCAAGAACGAGAAAGATGTAACAAAAATTGCGGATGAATGATTAAGTTCACAAGTGGGGTCTCACAAAGAGCCGGAGTATTCTCCAAACGGCGACACTGTTCGATGACAGAAACAACTAAGTAAAACCCAAAACACTAACTTGGGTGGTGGCTAAGGTTTTATAGACCTTAGGGTCGACCAAGGACTCCTAGACGTGGACTCAATAGACTCTCACACGATACATGGCCCAATGGCCCAAAATAGGGGCGACACACCCTGGACAGATTCTGTCCGTCAACTTCCAATGTGATTCTCCGTCGACTCCGAACTCCAATAGGCCTGAAAGTGGTGGCATTGTAAAGCTTATGTTTTTATGTTTCCAGGCATATATGGATCACTGAAAACGGAGCTCGATTGTGGCCTGGGCGATGATTTTGGTGCAGACTGTTCCTGGAGGCCGAGGAGGCCTACTCCGAGATGAATTGGGCCTCCAACTTAACTTGGACGCCCCCCTTGCCTTCCTCCTCACCCTTGCTGGTTCCCAAGGCCTTCATGATCCTCTCCAAAGTTTCTAAGTACAACATAATCAATAGAAACATTAGGTAGCATACTATTCTCACAAGTATATAAACTAGAACTTAGGAACGAGCTCACCTGTTGATTTATTTGTCGTGCTCGTGCTCTTGTGAGAGGACCTTGCATCATAACTGAAGGAATGATGTCCTCATCATCCTCCCCCTCTTGAAGTGGAGTCATCCTTGACTCAAGCTCATCTTCTTCTCCCAAGTACGGCTTCAAATCTGCAATGTTAAATGTGGGACTAACCCCAAACTCGGGAGGCAACTCAAGTTTATACGCATTGTCATTTATTTTCTCTATTATCTTGAAAGAACCATCAGCTCTAGGCATCAATTTAGACTTCCTCAAATCTGGAAAACGATCCTTCTGAAAGTGTAACCACACTAAATCACCCGGTTCAAGTTTAACTTTCTTTCTACCTTTATTACCCGCTTCCCTATACCTTTCATTCATCTTTTCAATATTTTCTTTACTAGTTTCATGCAGTTTTAGTATAAAATCAGCACGTTCCTTAGCATTAGGATGAACTCTCTCACTAGTAGGTAAAGGAAAAAGATCAATAGGAGCACGGGGGTTGAAACCATACACTACCTGGAAGGGACTTACCTTGGTGGTGGAGTGCACTACCCTATTATATGCAAACTCAACATGCGGCAAACACTCTTCCCACATCTTCAAATTTTTCTTCAAAACAGCCCTTAACATGGTAGATAAAGTTCGATTTACTACCTCGGTTTGACCATCGGTTTGGGGATGACACATTGTAGAAAACAGCAACTTCGTCCCCAATTTATTCCACAGCGTTCTCCAAAAGTGGCTCAAAAATTTAGCATCACGATCTGAAACAATAGTAGAAGGCATACCATGCAAGCAAACGATTTCTTGAAAGAATAGGTTAGCAATATTAACGGCATCGTCGCTTTTATGACAAGGAATAAAGTGAGCCATCTTATAAAATCTATCAACCACCACAAAAATACTATCCCTCCCCCTCTTTGTCCTAGGCAGCCCTAAAACAAAGTCCATAGATATATCCTCCCATGGAGTACTAGGAACAGGAAGAGGCATATATAAACCATGTGGATTCAATCTTGACTTAGCCCTTTGACATGTAGTGCAGCGGGATACAAACCTCTCAACGTCTCGCCTCATCTTTGGCCAAAAGAAATGTGTGGACAACACAGCTTCCGTTTTCTTGGCTCCAAAATGACCCATCAAGCCGCCTCCATGAGCCTCCTGCAACAAAAGGAGACGAACGGATCCAACTAGAATGCATAGGCGGTTAGCTCTAAACACAAACCCATCATTTATCACATATTTGCCCCATGTTTTTCCCTCTTTACAATGCAACATGACATCTTTAAAATCTTCATCGTAAGCATATTGTTCTTTAATTGATTCTAACCCAAATATACGATGATCAAGTTGGGACAACATGGCATATCTCCTAGACAAAGCATCAGCAATCACATTATCCTTCCCTTTTTTGTGTTTGATAACATAAGGAAAAGATTCAATGAATTAAACCCACTTAGGATGTCTACGGTTCAGTTTCACTTGGCTTCTAATATGTTTTAGTGATCCATGGTCGGAATGAATAACAAACTCTTTGGGCCATAGATAGTGTTGCCACGTTTCTAAAGATCGAACAAGAGCATACAATTCTTTATCATACGTGGAATAATTCAAAACAGGACCGCTCAATTTTTCGCTAAAGTAAGCAACGGGTTTATTTTCTTGCATCAAAACACCACCAATGCCTACACCACTAGCATCACAATCGAGTTCAAAAGTCTTACCAAAATCAGGAAGTTGCAGCAATGGAGCATGAGTAAGTTTTTCCTTCAAAAGATTAAAAGCATCCTCCTGTGGCTTACCCCAATGGAACGCTACTCCCTTCTTTGTCAACTCATTTAATGAGGCAGCGATGGTGCTGAAATTTGGCACAAAGCGACGGTAAAATCCAGCAAGTTCGTGGAAGCTTCGCACTTGTGAGACTGTCGTGGGCGTTGGCCAACTTCTAATAGCTTGCACCTTGGCTTCATCTACCTCAATTCCCTGCGGTGTCACAACATAGCCAAGAAAAGAGACTCCATCGGTGCAAAAGGTGCACTTCTCGATGTTACCAAATAAGCGCGCAGCCCGCAAGGCATCAAAAACAGCACGTAGATGATCCATATGTTCATGCAAAGACTTGCTGTAAATCAATATATCATCAAAGTATACCACCACAAATTTCCCAATGAAAGCTCGTAAAACCTCATTCATTAAACGCATGAAGGTGCTAGGTGCATTAGTTAACCCAAAAGGCATGACTAACCACTCATATAACCCGAACTTGGTTTTAAAAGTTGTTTTCCATTCATCTCCCAGTTTCATTCTTATTTGATGGTATCCACTACGCAAGTCAACCTTAGAAAAAATTATAGAACCACTTAACTCATCAAGCATGTCGTCCAACCTAGGAATAGGATGGCGGTACCTTATGGTAATGTTGTTAATGGCTCTACAATCTACACACATACGCCAACTACCATCTTTCTTAGGAACCAAAATAACAGGAATGACACATGGACTAAGGCTTTCACGTACGTACCCGCGGTCCAAAAGATCTTGGACTTGTCGCTGAATTTCCTTAGTCTCCTCAGGGTTGGTCCTATAAGCAGCTCGGTTTGGCAAACTCGCTCCAGGTATCAAATCAATTTGGTGCTCAATCCCCCTCGAATAGGTGGCAGCCCTGGAAGTATCTCAGCGGGAAAAACATCCGCATACTCCTGCAAAAGGTTAGTGACCGCAGGAGGGAAAGTATGGTGCATATCTTCCAAAGAAAACAAGGCATCTTTGCATATGAAAGCATAGCACATAGCAGCAGCATTTATTTCAGCAAGATCATTTTTTGTAGCAAGTAAGATAGGGTTCTTCAATCTGATTTGATTTGCTACATGCTGAATTTCAGATTTATCATCATTGGTTTTCTTATCACTAGCAAGCTTTTCTTTATCAAACTTAATAATTTCAGCGGGGTCCAAAGGTAGAAGTGTAATTTTCTTTCCCTTATGCATGAAAGTATATTTATTACTTCTACCGTGGTGAAGTGCATCGGTGTCATATTCCCAAGGGCGACCCAATAAAAGAGAGCAAGCTTGCATCGGTACCACATCACAATCAGCAAAATCAGCATATGAACCAATGAAAAAATGAACTCGACATGTTTGTGTAACCTTAGCTTTGCCGGAATCATTTAGCCACTGAATATGGTATGGATGTGGGTGCGGGCGGGTGGTCAAGCCCTTGACCAAATCTGTACTCACCAAGTTATTGTAGCTACCGGAATCGATGATGACGCGTGCTCGCCGGTTGTTGATGATGAAAAAAAATTGTAACAAGTTGTGCCACTGCTGCTGCTCGGCTTGCTCCATCTGTGCACTGAGAACACGCTGCACAATGATGGCATGGGCAGCAGCAGAATCCTCAGCACCATAGGTGCCATCATCTTCAACATCGTCGTCGTCTATGGTGGCGTCTTCATCCTCAACTTCAGAGGCACTGATGTAGCCTCCGTCATCAGTAGCAATGTATGCCCGTTTGCTAGGGCATTCCCTCTGGACATGGCCAATCCCTTGGCACTTATGGCAGCGAATCTCTGTCGATGTACAGCCTGTGGAAGCGACGGAGGAGGAGCTCTTGGCAGGCGCAGATGGGAGCACTTTGCTGCTACCCGGAGCACATGCGGAAGGTATGGTTGTCGCTGGTCATGAGGCCATCGAAGGAGGCGGTGCAGCCGGACAAAAGGTGGAAAGGGGTGCTGTTCTTGCTTGCCCCATCGACGTCTGGGGCGTGAAGGTGGTGCCGGCGTTGCCCCTGCTCCTGGATTGGCGTCCCTGCAACTACATTTCTGCTAACATGGCAAGATGAAACAAACCATTGACAGTAGAAAAATCTTTATAGTCAACAATATCCTGAATTTCTCGCCGTAACCCACCATAAAAATGACAAATTTTATCCTTAGTTTCCTCTTTAACCCCACAGCGAATCATACCCTTTTGCAATTCAGCATAATATTCTTGAATGGTCATGTCTCCCTGTTCTAAGCGTTGTAGTTTCTTACGCAAGTCACATTTATATGAGGAAGGAACAAACCGTTCACGCATAGCCTCTTTTAACTTATCCCATGTATTGGGTTGTAAACGAAGGGTGCCTAATTCAGTCCACCAAATAATAGCAAAATCTTTAAATTCACTAGTGGCTTGCCTAACCCGATGTTGTTCAGGAACTAGATGGAAATTAAATTTTTGCTCAACGGTCATCTCCCAATCTAAATAAGCCTCAGCATCATAAACTCCAGAAAAAGGAGGGATTGTGAATTTTACCTTGGCGAAGGGATCATCATTGTTGCTATGGTTACCTCCCTTCTTACCCCCCATACCTTTCTTGTTGCGATGAAGGCGGTTGCGTAGTCGATGTTGCATCAAAGTTTCACCATCCTCGTTCTCCTCTTCTTCCTCAAACTCCTCATCTTCATCATCTCCATCATGGGCATTGTCTTCCTTGTCATTATCGCTATCATGAACAACGCTCTTGGTACTAGCTGCAGGAGGAGGGCGCTTTTCGATGGCTTCCACCCTTTTCGTGAGTGATGATATGCTTCGAGCCAGGGTCTTCAGGGACTTGTTGGTCGCCTTATTCCCGTCGGTGATCGTTGTTGTGATCTTGGCTAGCATCTCTGCCAATTCAGTATGAAGAACACAATCTTGGAAGGAAATTTCCTCATCATCCTTGTCATCCTTATTGTCTTTCTTGCCACCTGCCATAATTAGCATAGAAAAACAAAAAGACAAACAAAAGCACAAGTATGACAAGCCCTAAAACAAACTGGGTGGGTGGTATCTCACGCTCTCAAGCAATCTTATCAAGTTCTTACCTAATTCTTACCAACACAGCGAAGGACGGTAAAACTGGTGGCTGGTTCGTGATACTGTGAGGGCATGAGCGATGCGATTGCAAAGGTCGATGAGAGCCAATGGACCGGCTCCATTGCCTCTGGAGTGATGCGTGATTGTCAACAGTAGCAAGACCCAGAAGGACTTCGGCACAAGACCTCCGATGGACAGGAGGCGCTCCGATGGACTGGAGGTAGAGGGAAGTCCTCCGAAGGACTGGAGGCACGCTCGGCGTCTGTCGGCCATGGGAGTTCGGTATACGGAGGAGCGGCACGGCGACACTAGGAGTAAGTCCTCCGAAGGACTGTGAGGCTGCCCCGATGGACAGGGGATGCCAGGCGCCACCGCGGTGCTCCAACCCAGGCAGAGACTTCCTAAAGTTTCCCGGTTTCTGACTTCAAAATCGGGGGCGGATCGCGGATTGGACTACTGGCCACGTGGAGAGCATCCGAGGATTGCGTGGAACATACGAAGATCAAGACTTCATCAAGGTCGTCCGTCCCGAAATATCCTGTAATCTTTCGTATGAGTCATTAGGGTTTGTCTAGCTGTAGGGACCTAAGTGCAAAACTGTCTAAATAGCACTCGGGTATAAATAGGTCCAAGCCAGGTCATTAGAGGGGCTCTTGGCTGCTAGGATTAGTCTTTACTTGCTGATTTTTGTCCTTAAGCTTTGAGCTCCATTGTTGGGGAGGTTAGAGTAGGATTTAGCCTCCTAATCTTGAGGGAAGGTGAGGGTGGTTGCTAGGGACGAATTTCTGCTTCTATGCTGAATATTTAGACCAAATTTGGGCACTTAATCGAAGCAAATTCGTGCAGCAACCTTGTGTTCTTCTCCTCCCCCTCTCTCTTTGGTTTTTGGGTTCAATCCTTGCCTTTTGGGTGTTTTTGTTGGGCAAGCTTGAATCCCTTTCTTTGCTGATGTTCTGGACTTGCTAGGACGTGGAGATCATGACTTAGTTCATCACAATCCTGCTGGATTGCCACGAGCAAGCCTCTTTTGTGTTTTCCCCTTTCTTGCCCAAGGATGGCCATTTCACAAGATCTGAAATTCCCGCTGATTCCGCTGTTACCTTGAGTTGATCTTTTGGGAATAGCTTTAAAATAGGGTCCAGATAACCTGTGCAAAATTTCGCGAAGTTTGGACAAGGTTTGATCAAGTTTGGATTTGAAAACGTCTTTTCTGCGACCCTATCGGACCATTCGGCATAGGCCACCGGACAGTCCGGTTCCACCGGATAGTCCGGCAACGCCCACCGGATAGTCCGGTGTGAGGCACTGTCCAGGCCGTGCCACCGGACAGTCCAGTGTCAGGCACCGGATAGTCCGGTACCACCAGACAATCCGGAGTTGGCCACCGGACAGTCCGGTCCTGCCAGGAAGCTGCTGTGTTCTTCCCAGTTTGGTTCTTCTGCTGTGATTTTGCTACGGATTTTTGCATTCCTCCTTTAAGACCATTCTCTTTGCTTACTATGAGTCAGGGAGACGCACTTCGGTGCGATGAGTGTCTTGTGGCGGTTATTGCAAAATCCATTGCACCGCTGTCATTCTTGTTCGGATCTTGAGCTTTCTTGCATTGGTGCGTATCCTCACAGTGGACGGCACCCTTGCGCTGCTAGGCACGTATCTGTTTAGTGGACGGTGCTTAGTTTTGGTTACCACTTGGGGTTTGTGATTTTGTGATTTCAAGTGCTCCTATTCACCCCCCCTCTAGTCGCATGTCTCGGTCCTACAATTGTATCAGAGCCGATTAGGTTTCTTCATACCTTTACCGGTGAGAAACCAGTAACGACTATGACTCACTCTGGGAAGATTCCGGTCCTTGGTTCCGATGGCTACTCCTACTGGAAGGGTAGGATGAGAGCTTTCTTGCTTAGCCAGGGCCAGGACATATGGGATGCTACTCAAAGTGCGAACTTTGTGGTGCTTCCAGTTGCCCAGCGCACCACCCCAGCAATTGTGGCTCTGCATGAGGCGAATGCCAAAGCTGTTAACTTTCTCTTCTCAGGACTTGGTCCAGTTGATTACGAGAAAGTGAGCCATCTTGACACTGCCCGTCAGATCTGGTCTCTGCTGAGTGCACACCATGAGGGCATTGCTACTATCAAGGGGCGTCTTGTTGAGACTTACAGGCGCGAATATGAAAATTTCGTTCAGAAGCCTGATGAGTCCATCGATGACTTGTTTGGTCATTTTCAATCAATCATCAACAAGTTGTGTGTTAACTCCAGCCCTGAGAGGATCCCATACACCGACCATCAGCAGGCTGTCAAGTTGCTATATGCGTTGGACAGGAAGCTATGGGAGATCAAGGTTAACTCGATCATCGAGTCTGAGGCCTATGACACAATTGGAGTGGAGACTCTTTACAGCAAGCTCAAGGCCACATAAGTGGATTATAAGTTGAGAGGTTCTCTCGCTTGTACTGGCTCCAAGAGCCTGGCCTTGGCTTCTCCCTCCAGTGAGGCCGCTTCTAACCCCTAGCTTCACAACTTTTCATTTTCTGCTCTTATGTCTGTTACAGAGGAGCAGTTGGCGTCACTTGGGGATGATGAGCTTTGTCTGGTGTCTAGCCGATTTCAGCGCGCCTATGACAACCGGATGACCAAGAAGAGGGGCGAAAGGCCCAAGTGCTTCGAGTGCGGAGAGGTCAGCCACTTCATTGCCGAATGCCCAAACAAGCAGAACGACTATTACAAGAAGGGCAAGAGACACTCCCGCGACTTCAACAAGTACCACTTCGGCAAGCGTGACCACACCAAGTACCGCTCCGGCAAGATCAAGAACTTCCGGAAGGCTTTCAAGAGCTACCAGAAGTACAACCAGAAGCGGGACAAGGCCTTCTTCGCTGAGCTTGGTGGTCTGTGTGGCGGATCGTCTTCCTCCTCCTTGTCTTCGTCAAGCTCAAGCGATGAGGAGATTGTCACCAAGCGGGACAAGAGGAGGGACCAAGGCAGTCCAGCTGGACTCTGCTTCGTCTCCACCAAGTCCAAGCGCAAGCACAAGATGCACCGGAGATCCTTTTGCTCCATGGCGCTTGAGGACAAGGACGACAAGGGCAATGACAACGACTCCTCCGATGAAGAGGTAACTCCTGAGCAAGCTGAAATTCTTGAGATGTTGGAGTTAAATAGTCGTGAGTTGAAAGCCCAGGATAGGTTGTTGGAGAATGCAGCCAAGAAGCTGCAGAAGCAGAAAGCCAAGTTGGCTGATGCTTTAGCTGAGATAGAGAGGCTGAAGAGTGTGTCAGCCCAGCCTAGTGAGGCAGAGTGTCCTACCTGTGAGGCTTTGATGAGAGATCTCTGTGAGCAAAAGAGCAAGTATGCTCATCAGGTAGAGGAGATGGATAGGTTGACGGTAGAGTTAGGCAAGCTCCAGTCTAAACTGGATGAGCCTATTTTGAGTGGTGTGCCTGAGTGTGAGATGTGCCCCCACCTAGCTGTTGACATAGCTGAGCTGAGAGTGAGGTGTGAGGAACAGCTCACGGAGTTGGAGGAGCTTAGGGCTAGACCCACGCCTTTGGGTGTGTGCATGGTCTGTCCTACCTTGGACAGTGAGCTTGTGCAGTTGAGAGCTGACCTTGAGATGCTTTTAGCATCCCCTGACACTTGTGAGAACTATCTCACTCTGAGGTTGATGTTGGTGGATAGGGATGCCACCATTAAGAAGTTAGAGAAACCCACTCCCAAGAGGCATGTCTACCACTGTGACTTTTGCCAGCGGAATGGCCACTTGGAGGAGTTTTGCTTTAGGAGGAAGCGAGTTGAGAGGCAGGAGAGAGCCTGGGGGAACCAAGATCAGTTCTCCAGGGTGGTAGGCAGGATACTCCCCGTCGCGGTGATATTAGAGATCGCTTTGCTAGTGAGAGAGGAGGCGGCTTTCAGGCCCGTGTTCCAAGTGGAGAGAGACGCTTTCCCGGTCGAGCTCCTAGTCGTTTTTAACGCGGCCATGGATCTTCTGACCGAGGCTTTGGAGGTAGAGGTTTTGAGAGCTCACGCTTTAGAGGTCGTGGGTACCCAGGTAGATGTGATGCTTACTTTGACTGTGTTTACCCCACTTTTGAGGAGATGGCTCGGCACTGGTTCAACAGTTACACTAACCCCAGTGCCGGACCATTTGCTCACTCTCGCTTTCCTTGATTTTGCAGGATCGAGGCCTGGAGGACATATGGATCATGGACTCCGGTTGCTCTAGGCACATGACAGGGCACCGCAGATGGTTCTCCAGCCTCAACCCCGTGAGCACCAAGGAGTACATCACATTCGGGGATAATGGTCAAGGTAAAGTGTTGGGTGTTAGTTCTGTTGCTCTTTCTGGCAAGCTTTCCCTGAGGGAAGTTGCTTTGGTGAGGAATTTGGGGTTCAATTTAGTTTCTGTCTCGCAACATCTCAAGGAAGGGTTTGAGGTTCGTTTTAAGGAGGGTTCCTCGTGTGCTTGATGCTAAGGAAAACCTTATTTGTCGGATTTTGCCCTATGGGTAGGTTTTTAAGGTTGACCTTGCATCTATTTCTGGCCCTCCTCGGTGTTTGGTTGCTAGTCCTTCTGCTGATATTTGGAAGTGGCATAGGAGGCTTGGCCATTTGAGTTTTGATCTGCTAGTCAGGTTGAGCTCAATGGATCTGATCCGAGGATTGCCCAATTTGAGAGCAGAAAAGGACTTAGTATGCCACCCCTGTCGTCATGGCAAGATGGTTGCCGCTTCTCATGCACCTGTCAATCAGGTGATGACCTCTTACTCGGGTGAGCTGCTACATATGGACACGGTTGGTCCTGCTCGGGTACAGTCGGTCAGTGGGAAGTGGTATGTGCTTGTAGTCGTAGATGGCTTTTCTCGCTATTCGTGGGTGTTCTTCATGGAATTCAAAGATGAAGCTTTTGGTTTTGTTCGGGATTTGGTCTTGAAGTTAAGGAATGAGAGTCATAAAGCCATGAGGGCTATCCGCAGCGACAATGGCGGAGAATTTTGTAACTCTCGTTTCGAAACCTTTTGTCGTGACCTTGGTCTTGATCACCAATTCTCATCTCCTTATACCCCACCGCAGAACGGTGTTGTGGAACGAAAGAACCGCACACTTGTAGAGATGGCGCGGACGATGCTTGATGAGCATAGGACTCCGCGGCGCTTTTGGGCTGAGGCTATGAATACGGCCTGTTACATTGCCAACCGTATTTTCCTACGGGCTTTCTTGGGAAAGAGTTCATACGAGCTACGGTTTGGTAGGCAGCCTAGCGTCAAGCACCTGCGTGCATTTGGTTGCAGATGCTTTGTGCTCAAAAAGGGGGGGCATTTGGACAAATTTGAATCTCGCTGCTTGGATGGTATTTTTCTTGGGTACGCCTCACTCCCCTGACTGCAACCTTGAGCAGAGGTTGGCCCCGCTGAGGACGCAGGGGAGGTGACCTCCGAGATTGTTCCATCTCAGCAGGTCCAGTGGCATCACCCTCCAGATAGGATGATTGGAGATCTACACCAGCGTGTCACACGCTCTTCGGTTAACTCTCTAGCCTTTTTCTATCACTCTGCATTTGTTGCTTCTTTCGAACCCTGGGATGTGTCACATGCATTATCTGATCCTAGTTGGGTGAACGCCATGCATGAGTTGGAGAACTTTGAGAGAAACCATGTCTAGGATTTAGTTGAACCTCCACCAAACTGCCACTGCCACCCAATAGGAACCAAGTGGGTTTTCAAGAACAAACAGGGTGAGGATGGGATGGTTGTGAGGAACAAAGCGAGATTGGTAGCCTAGGGTTTCTGTCAGAAGGAGGGGATAGATTGTGAGGAAACCTTTGCTCCTATAGCTCGTTTAGAGGCTATTAGGATTTTGCTTGCCTTTGCTGCCTCTAAAGGCTTTAAATTGCAGCAGATGGATGTCAAGTCAGCCTTTCTAAACGGTTATATAGAGGAGGAGGTATATGTGAGACAACCTCCTAGCTTTGAGAGTGCCAAGTTTCTAGACCGGGTGTATAAGTTGAGAGAAGCCCTGTATGGTCTGAAGCAAGCTCCAAGAGCTTGGTATGCTAGGTTGAAAGCCTTTTTGCTCAAGTCTGGTTTTGTGATGGGTTCAGTAGACAAGACCTTGTTTCTGTTGAGTCGTGGCGATGACACTCTTCTAGTTCAAATATATGTTGATGACATTATCTTTGGTGGTTCATCTCACGCTTTGATGTCTAAGTTTGCTGAACAGATGAGCAGTGAATTCGAGATGAGTCTCATGGGTGAGCTTCAGTTCTTTCTCGGGCTTCAGATTAAGCAAGGCCCAGAAGGAACCTTCGTCCATCAAGCTAAGTACACGAAGGACATTCTGAGTAAGTTTGACAAGGGAGATCTCAAGCCCATGGCGACTCCCATGTCAACACAGACGGCTCTTGATGCTGATGAAGAAGGGGAGGTGGTGGACCAAAGAGAGTACCGAGGGATGATCGGCTCACTTCTGTACCTGACGGCGACCAGGCCAGACATTCAGTTCACGGTCTGCCTCTGTGCGCATTTTCAGGCCTCACCAATGCTATCACATCGTCAAGCGGTGAAGCGCATCTTCAGGTACTTGAAATACACTCCTGAGTTTGGACTTTGGTTCTCTTCAGCTTCGTTGCTCTCTCTTAGAGGGTATTCGGATGCAGACTTTGCGGGTTGTCGGCTGGAGCGCAAGTCTACTTCCGACACCTGCCAGTTTCTCGGTTCTTCTGTTGTCTCTTGGTCCTCACGCAAGCAATCTAGTGTAGCCACTTCCACCACAGAAGCTGAATACATTGCCGCTGCTAGTTGCTGCTCCCAGCTGCTTTGGATGAAGTCCACCTTGAGCGACTTTGGTCTCAGTTTTAGGAAGATTCCTCTCCTAGTAGACTCTACTTCTGCTATTTCTGTAGCTAAGAACCCCGTCCTGCACTCCAGAACCAAACACATAGACGTGAGGTTTCACTTCTTGAGAGATCACTATGAGAAAGGAGATATAGACTTGATCCATGTAGAGACTGAGAACCAGTTGGCCGATATCTTCACCAAGCCCTTAGACCTGAGCATATTTGCTCACTTGCGTAGGGAGCTTGGTGTTTGTTACCCCTTTTAGGTTGGGGTAACTTTGGTATAGTTTAGTTTTTGTTTGGTTTCTTCTTTCTTTGCTTCTCTTTGTTTTTCTTGCATTTTGTCTCAAACCATGCATTGCATTGTAACATATGCATTTTCACTTCCACTAGCACTAGAGCTCTTCTGGTATGACAAGCTAGTACTTGCTTGTGCTAGATTGTACAGTTGCTTGCATGATCATGGTTGGCTAAGCTCCTTGAATCTGTCTAATATCTTTTGTGAGCTCAGTCATTTTTGTTTCTTCAAAATCAAGAACCATGATCACCACTGACTTGGCTACCTAGCATGTGTAGGAATGTTGAATGCTATGCTATCTTTTCATGCTTGGATATGCTAGTCATATGCCTGTGTTACACTGATGCCTAAGCATTAATGGCACCTTGTTCAAATCTAAAATCTAAATGAATGTGGCTTACAAGTGGTGTCCTATGAGCTAAATTGAAAAGATCCAGGAGGGTTCACTTGCAACACTGATCTAGTTTGAGATAGCTTGCCTTTGCACTTTGGCTTGAACTTGGACTAGGCTGTGTATGACCAAAACCTTGTCTTAAGCTTCTGATGGTTTTGTGAACCTAGGCTTGGCATTGATTGGTAAGAAGTGGCAACGACAAGTGAATAACCCCTGGCACATGATCTGATTTGCTTGAAGTTCAAAATTGCTAAATCTGAAATCTGCAAGTCTCTAAACTGCTTATGGCCTGTTGTAGATGCCTTGGTTGAGAGTAGCACACCTTGTATGTTTTGCTAGCATCTTGCTGTTCATGCCTATCTTGATAGATGCTATTCATGTTGGTGATGCTTTCTTTTCAACAACCCTGTAAAACATGCTCCTGACTTGTATAAGATAGATTCAATTGAGCTTGTTTGCATGCTTCCTTGCCCTCACTTGCTCTGTATGCTAGAACTTGTATTTACTAGCTTTTCATCCCTGCTGAGCTCTTCATGGTACACTTCCTGCATTTCATAGCATATTTTGAGGGGGGGTTGTCCATTTCAGGGGGAGTCGAGTTCTTTGAACCCTTGATGTGTTCATTGTCAACAAGGGGGAGAGATGTTGACCCTTGAGGAGAGAGAGATGTTGGACCAAGGGGGAGGACTCTGTAGAGATCTAGTTGAGGGGGAGTTTGAGCTTTTAGCATGCTCTTGCATCGGTGCGTTGAGCCTTTTGCCTCTTTCTGGAGGAGCCGATGTTTTGCCTTAGCATGACTGTGTTGAGCCAGTTTGCCTCTTTCTTGAGGGGTCATGCTTTAGTTTGATCGACTGCGTTGAGTGGTTTCCCTTGTCTTAGGGGGTCGATCTTTGACTTTGTTTTTGTTGTCTCAAACTGCCCTTTTCTGCCAGTATTCGGTTTTTGGGCATCCTGAGCAACTTCTTCTTTTTCTTCTTTCTTTTCGGTTTTACGCTTTTTCTTTTGTCTTTGTTCTATTTCAGGTTATAGGTTGAAGGTGTTGACAATGCACTCATCAAGGGGGAGATTGAGAGCCAATGGACCGGCTCCATTGCCTCTGGAGTGATGAGTGATTGTCAACAGTAGCAAGACCTAGAAAGACTTGGGCATAAGACCTCCGATGGACAGGAGGCCCTCCGATGGACTGGAGGTAGAGGAAAGTCCTCCGAAGGACTGGAGGCACACTCGGCGTCTGTCGGCTATGGGAGTTCGGTATATGGAGGGGCGGCATGGCGACGGCAGGAGTAAGTCCTCCGAAGGACTGCGAGGCTGCCCCGATGGACAGGGGATGCCGGGCGCCACCGCGGTGCTCCAACCCGAATGCATGGCGCGAAGGCGTGCGAGAGAGGCTTTGGCAGCTTCGGCTCAAAACTGTCACCCAAAGCTACCCAAGCCTTGGTGAGTTGGGCCACGACTCGCCAAGATAGAGAAGATGGGCCAAATCCGGCCCAGGCGGAGACTTCCTAAAGTTTCCCGGTTTCTGACTTCAAAACCGGGGGCGGATCGCGGATTGGACTACTAGCCACGTGGAGAGCATCCAAGGATTGCGTGGAACTTACGAAGATCAAGACTTCATCGTGGTCGTCTGTCCCAAAATATCCTGTAATCTTTCGTTTGAGTCCTTAGGTTTTGTCTAGCTATAGGGACCTAAGTGCAAAACTGTCTAAATAGCACTCGGGTATAAATAGGTCTAACGCAGGTCATTAGAAGGTCTCTTGGCTGCTAGGATTAGTCTTCTCTTGGTGATTTTCATCCTTAAGCTTTGAGCTCCATTGTTAGGGAGGTTAGAGTAGGATTTAGCCTCTTAATCTTGAGGGAAGGTGAGGGTGGTTGCTTGGGACGAATTTCTGCTTGTATGCTGAATCTTTAGACCCATCTTGGGCACTTAATCGAAGCAAATTCGTGCAGCAACCTTGTGTTCTTCTCCACCCCCTCTCTCTTTGGTTTTTGGGTTCAATCCTTGCCTTTTTGGGTGTTTTTGTTGGGCAAGCTTGAATCCCTTTCCTTGCTGATGTTCTGGACTTGCTAGGACGTGGAGATCATGACTTAGTTCATCTCAATCCTGCTGGATTGCCACGAGCAAGCCTCTTTTGTGTTTTCCCCTTTCTTACCCAAGAATGGCTATTTCACAAGATCTGAAATTCCCGCTGATTCCGCTGTTACTTGAGTTGATCTGTTGGGAATAACTTTGAAATAGGGTCCAGATAACCTGTGCTAAATTTTGTGAAGTTTGGACAAGGTTTGATCAAGTTTGGTTTGAAAACGTCTTCTCTGTGACCCTACCGGACCATCCGGCAGTGGCCACCGGATAGTCCAGTTCCACCGGATAGTCCAGCAGCGCCCATCGGACAGACCGGCGTGAGCCACTGTCCAGGCAGTGCCACCGGACAGTCCGGTCCCACCGGACAATCTGGTGTTGGCCACCGGACAGTCCGGTCCTGCCAGGGAGCTGCTGTGTTCTTCCCAGTTTGGTTTTTCCGCTGTGATTTTGCTACGGATTTTCACCTTCCTCCCTTAAGACCATTCTCTTTGCTTACTGTGAGTCAGTGAGACGCACCTAGGTGCGGTGAGTGTCTTGTGGCGGTTATTGCAAAATCCGTTGCTCCGCTGTCATTCTTGTTCGGATCTTGAGCTTTCTTGCATTGGTGCGTATCCTCATAGTGGACGGCACCCTTGCACTGCTAGGCACGTATCTGTTCAGTGGACGGTGCTTAGTTTCGGTTTTCACTTGGGGGTTTGTGATTTTGTGATTTCAAGTGCTCCTATTCACGCCCCCCCCCTCTAGTCGCACCTCTCGGTCCTACACTGACTTCAAAACAGAGGGTTGATCGACGGATTTGGACTACTGGCCACATGGACATCATCCAGATGTTAGCGTGCAACCGAAGAAGATCAAGACTCCATCGCAGCCGTCCGTCCTTGAGGAAGTTAGGTCTTTTCCAGTTTAGGCCACAAGGGCGTTTCCGTAATATAGGGGTCTTAGTGTAAACTACGTCAGTTAGACCTAGGCTATATATACCTAAGTCGCTGGTCATTTAGGTGACTCCTCCACCTTTAGAAACCCTAGGCTTAGATTTCCAACCAGTGAAGTGCTTAGAGTGAAAACCTTGTGCTAATCTAGGATTGGGAGTCCCCTAGGGCTAGCACTTTGCATTAGTGGGAGGATGAAGGGTGGTAGGCTATGAGGAACCTTGTAAGAACTGGATTCCATGTCTAATACAAGAAAGATTCGTCTCCAATTCATGTTCATGTGTGCAACCATCTCCTTCCCCCTTCTCTAGTTTGGTTTTTGGATGAAACTCAAAGGCTTTTGGTGATTTGCTTTGCCCGCGAGTTAATCCTATTCTTTTGGCTCTTTTGGACTTGCTAGGACGTGGAGATTATGACTTAATTCATCTAAATCCCGCAAGATTGCCACGAGCATGTTGTCCTTGAGTTTTCCTCTCTCTTACCCAAAGATTGCCTTCTCACAAGATCTGAAATTCCCGCTAATCCCTTGGTCATTTTGAGTTGATTTCTTGGGAATAGCTTTGGAATAGGGTCCAAATAGCCTATGCAAAATCTCATGAAGATGGGACAATATTTGGTCAGGTTTGGGGTTCCAAATCTCATTTTCTGTGACTCCACCAGACTATCCGATAGAGCCATTGGACTATCAGATCACACCGAATAGTCCGGCAGAGCCTACTGGACAGTCTGGCACTGGGTCTGCCTGGAGCTTCCACCGGACAATCCAGCAGCCTAGACCAGACTATCTAGTGCCACTGGACAGTCCGCCCCTAGCACCGAACAGTCTGGTGTAGCTAGGGAAGCTGCCTAGTTTCTGGGATTTGGTTATTCGCCGTGTTTTTGCTTCAGATTTGCTTTCTCCACTGTCTGACCATACTATTTTCTTGCTATGTACCAGTAAGTTGCATTTCGGTGCGGTGAGTGTCGAGTGGTGAAGTTTCAAGTTTCGGTGTTCGAGGTGACTTGCGATCTTTGTGATGATTGAGTTGTTTGCTCTTTCGCGCCTAGTGCATATCCATTCAGTGGATGGTACCTTGCGCTTGCTAGACACATATCTATTCAGTGGACTGTGTCTAGTGTCAGTTCTCGTGAGCTTCTCTTAGCACCAGTTTGGGGGTTGCGATTCTGAGTATTTAAGTGCTCATATTCACCCCCCTCTAGCCGCACATCTCGGTCCTACATTGATTCTCTTTATTTTTGTTTTCATAAGACTCACACTAGACTAAACTCACACATTAAATACATTAAACATTAATAAATCTTAAAAACACGACAAAAGCACAAATAAAAAAGAACTGACTCAAAATGATACTAACACCTCCCCACACTTAAACTAAGCATAGTCCATGATGCTTCCTAATCTTCATCATCAAACCAATGCTCCATGTCCACTTCATCAGCCAAAGGATCATTATAGAATGTTGGCTCAAATTCCACTTCCTCTAGATCTTCTTGGTCTTGATGATGATAGTCACAGTCACACTCTCCATTGCTTGGCTCATCATATTCTTCACTTTCTTCAGAATCTGCTTCATCCTATCCATCGCTGTCATTAATTCTAACTGCATAGATCAATTCTCTTTCTAACCTCCTCTCTCTGAGCAAATTAGCTACTAAACTAGACAGAGAATTGAGTTTGTTGATTATCTTATCCATGTCTCTTTTGTATTTCTCAAACTCATTAGTCATTTCAACAAACATTTCTGCTCCCCAATTAGATTTTTCCATAGCAGCTCTAATTGACTCTCTACCGAGAGCCAATGGATCGGCTCCATTGCCTCTAGAGGAATGAGTGATTGTCAATGGAAGCCAAAGACCCAGAAGGACTTGGGCACAAGACCTCTGATGGACAGGAGGCCCTCCGATGGACTGGAGGTAGATGGAAGACCTCCAAAGGACAGGAGGCATGCTCAGTGTCGGTCAGCCATGGGAGTTCGGTACATGGAGGAGCGGCACGACGACGGCAAGTGTAAGACCTCCGAAGGACTGCGAAGAGACCCCGATGGACACGGGATGCCAGGTGCCACAGCGGTGCTCCAACCCGAGTACATGGCGCGAAGACGTGCGAGGGCATTGGTGGATTCGCTCAAATCAGCCACCCTAACACCAAGTTACCAAGACTCAGTGAATGAGCTCGATTCTCACTGAGATAGAGTGGAGTGGGTCATTCCAGGCCTAGGAAGGAAACCCTAAAGTTTCCTGGTTTTTGACTTCAAAACCGGGGGTTGATCGGCGGATTTGGACCACTGTCCATGTGGACGTCATCCGGGCGTTAGCGTGCCTCCGAACAAGATCAAGAATCCATCACGGTCGTCCGTCCTCGAGATAGTTGAGTCTTTTCCAGTTTGACCCCATGGCCATTTCTGTAATATAGGTGTCTTAGTGTAAACTGTGTCTATTAGGCCTAGACTATATATACCTAAGTCACTAGTCATTTAGATGACTCTTCCACCCAGCCAAGTGCTTAGAGAGTAAATCGGGTGCTAATCTAGGATTTAGAGTCCCCTAGGTTAGTACTTTGCTTTAATGGGAGGATGAAGGGTGGTAGGCTATGAGGAACCTCTTGTAAACTGATTTCCACTTCTAATCAAGGCAAGATTTGTCCCCAATTCATGCTCATGTGTGCAGCCATCCCCTTCCCCCTTCTCTAGTTGGATTTTGGATGAAACTCAAAGGCTTTTTGGTGATTTGCTTTGCCCGCGAGTTAATCCTGTTCTTTTGGCTCTTTTGGACTTGCTAGGACATGGAGATTATGACTTAGATCATCTCAATCCTGCAGGATTGCCATGAGCAAGTTCTCCTTGAGTTTTCCCCTTTCTTGCCCAAAGATTGCCTCCTTATGAGATCTGAAATTCCCGCTGATCCCTTGGTAATTTTGTGTTGATCTCTTGGGAAAAGTTTTGGAATAGTGTCTAGATAGCCTGTGCAAAATCTCATGAACATTGGACAAGATTTGGACAGATTTGGAAGTGGAACCCCCCTTTCGTGCGGCTTTACCGTACTATCTGGAAGAGCCATCGGATTGTCCGGTGGCCCTCACCGGACTATTCGGTGTCAGGAGCCAGGCAAGGCTTGCACTAGACTATCTGCTAGCCCCTGTTAGACTATCCGGTGGAACTGGATTGTCTGACCCCTAACACCGGACTATCCGTCGTGTCCAGGGCAGGAGCTTTGTCTCTGTTGTTTGCTTCTTCCGCTGTGTTTTGCTTCGGTTTTGTAGTCCCCACTGCCTGACCATTCTCTTTACTTGCTATACATCAGTGAGTCACACTTTGGTGCAGTGAGTGTGAAGTGGCGGACTTGCAAGTTCCGTTGCCTCAGTGTCTTGCTTTCATGTGATTGTTGTGTTGCTCGCTGTTTTCTCGCTTGGTGCGTATCCTTTCAGTGGACGGCACCTTTGCGCTACTAGGCACGTATCTGTTCAGTGGATGATGTCTAGTTTCTTTCTCAAGCACCAGATTTGGGGGTTGTGATTTTGAGTTTTCAAGTGCTCCTATTCACCCCCCTTTAGTCGCACGTCTCGGTCCTACATCACAAATCAGGCATTAATTATACTCTCATGTCCCCCTATATGATAGGTATTAAAGAAAAGGACATGATGGATGGAATGGACTTCCTTTACTCTAGAATTACCCTTATCATTACCACTCATTTAATAATCGTCATCGGAATTAGCATGGTCATGGCTAGTACCTTCAGAGCAGACTGAAGATTCTCGGTAGTTAATCCTTAGTCTTAGCCTAATTCTTCTTGACCTTCTAACCTTCATTGCTTTAGGTTGAATTGAGAGCTTCGACATTTCCACTTTTTCGATGAATCCATCAACGCTCTCTTCTTCCTGATCATCGGACAAGGTTACCTGTGAAAAATTTCGACGAAATCCCGAAAAAAGGGGGGCTTGGCCGACTCCAGGCCTCCTGGTTGGCCGACCTCTCCTCAAAGTCGCGCTCTTTCTCCTGCTAGCTCTCCATCTCTAAAGAACACGTTTTTGCTCAAGTTTGATGGATTTGTGTTTGATGGCATGAACCCCATGGTGTCCCATGTATTTATACTCTGGAGACTCGAGCATTTTTGGAAACTCAGTGCCTTTGCATACAAAAATATCAATGCTTGTTCAATTGTGAAACATTAGGGGTCATGCCTACCAAAAATGAAGCAAATCCGAAAGGAAAAAGGCAGGCTAGTCTGAGCCACCCCCCTCGCCCCAGGGTCAGCCAACCAAGCCCTTCCTCCTAGGCAAAAGCCACCAAATTTTGTCAGGAGATTTCTTTCCTAATTTAAAACTTTAATGTGTCGAGAAACCGAAAAGAAACGAAAAATAAGACACAAACATAGGCATACATATACAAAAGCTTGCAAAAAGCTAAGGGTCCATGATATGATGACATACCTTTGTTTCCATAAACTCGTAGGCATCAATATATTGAATTTGAATTTTATCTTGTTCAATAAATACCTTTAATCGTTGGTCGTTCACCATAAAATGATTCCCTTTAATATTCATTATTGTGATAGCTCCCACAGGTGGTAGGTGACACATCATGCGCAATATAGTGTCCATCCCATTTGCTTTGCAATTTTCCTTTGCCAAATAATTTGAATCATAAATTGTAGAGAAGTACCTTGACATCTTCTTTGAAATCCTTCTTTTGAATTCTCATGTCAAACCATCTTTCATCATTTCCTTATAAATGCTTGCATTATGATAAGCTTTAAGTCTTGCTTCATCAAGATTGATAATCTGAATTCTCCTTTTTAGTAGAGCAGCATCCAAATCCTCCTTAATAGCCCAATAAGTTTTATGTTCTATCTCCACTGGCAAATGGCAAGTCCCTCTATAAATAAGTTGAGAAGGTGTCATCCTAATTGGAGCTTTAAATGCAATTCTGTAAGCCCATAAAGCATAGTTTAACTTCTTTGACCAATCTTTTCCTTCTTTAATCATAGTCTTCCAAAAAATTTCTTCAACTGCTTATTTGATGTCTCTGTCTAACCATTAGTCTATGGATGAAATGCCATAGAAACTCTATGCTCAATCCCAAGTTTAGACAGACATTTAGTAAAATCTCTGCATGTAAAATGCAAGGTTATCCTGAATGGAAACACTAAATAGTCAGACGCCTATCGTTTAGTGAGTAGTCGGGGCTACACGGTCGATTAAACGGACTAAAAATTGATTAAGGGCTAGTTTGGCAGCAGAGGGGCTAATAGCCTAGGGAAGGAGAGCCCCCAGCGGGATTAATTGGCTTTTCAAAATCCACGGTGTTTTCCCCAGGGCAACTTTTCCCTCCCCTTTCGCTGTTTGGAAGCACGCGCTAGTTTGCTGTCCAGGGCAGCGTTTCTCAGCCTTCCGTTGTCTGCACTAAGAAGCAAAAAGCTAAAACTCGTTTACAAGTTAACTCCGTATATATGTTCATCAAAGAAAAAAAAGCAAGAAATGCATGCAGCTTGAGCACTTGTTCCTCCAAACCAGGCACACCCCTCTGAATCCCATGTGCTCGTACTGAAAGAGTCCACAGATGCATGTGTATATGCGAAGGATGGCTAACCAAGATTTAATCACAAGTAAAACTGGATGCCTAACCAAGATCTACAACCACCGAGTGGTTCTTGACGGAGTGGCTCTTACCAAAGATTTACAATCACCGAGTCGTTCTTGACCAAGATCTAGAAACCCTAGCTAATAGATGAGGATGACGAGGAAGGACTTACTTGCAGTTGGTGGATGGCGAGGGAAGGATGGTGTTGCGGCGGCAGCAAGCAAAGTCGACGACCGAGGTGGCCGAGCAGGGACGGCGGAGGCGGCGCGGCCGAGCGGGGACGGCGGAGGCGGCGCGGCCGAGCGGGACGGCGGAGGAGTCGTGGCCGAGCGGGGACGGCGGAGGGGACGCGCAGCCGAGCGGGACGACGGCGGAGAGGCGCGGCGGAGCGTCGCCTCGCCTCGGACGCGTTGCGCGTCGTCGCCTCGGGGAGAAGCCGCCCGGACCCTAGAGTCGTGGCTGCGCTACCCTGGGGAAAACGATGGGTCGGGGCTAGGTGCCCCCCTCGCGTGGGCTTCCAAACGGCCCAGGAACTCGCCCCGGGGCCGAAATCCGCGCGGGCGGGCTGCCCGGGGAAAAGGCCGGTTTCCCTGCGGGGTTTTGGGCTCCCAAACCAGCCCTAAATGGACTAAAAACCGATTAAACGGGGTTACACGGGATTAAACGGACTACACGGCCAACACAATTAACTATTGAGTAGCGTGTACGCGGTGTGTACACGGGCTACACGGCCATTTATGGCAACACTAGTAAAATGTGATCCTCCATCTGAAATAATCACTCTTGGAACGACATATCTTGGGAAAATAATATTCTTGTTCATATCAATAGACTCTTCTATAGAAGCTCGTCTGCATGGTATAGCATCTACCCATTTTTAGACATAATTGAAAGTTACCAAATTGTACTCATATCCATGTGAATATTCAAATGATCCCATGAAATCCATTCCCCATACATCAAATAGGACAATGTGCAAGTTATACTTCAGTGGCATAGAATTCCTTGCAGACACATTTCCTATACTCTGGCATTCCGGACAAGAAGCAACAAACTTCCTTGCATCTTCATGCATTTATGGCCAATAGAATCCACTTCCCCACATTTTAGCTTGAGTTCTGAAGTGACCATGAGGACCTCCGTACTCGGAAGAGTGGGATTTTCACAAATTTTCTTCTCTTTCCTCTGCTAGTACACATCTTCTAAGCACTCCATCTGATCCTGTTGGCACCAAAATTTAGCCGACCTAGGTTAATGGGCCTAGATCGGTTTGGAGCCAAAAGTTGGGCTATCCAAGGGAGAGATAGCATGTATTTTGCCTTTTGGGCCAAGCGCCCGTGTATCTTAGGATAGATAGTTCCTTTGGTAGAGAATCCGATCGGGACTCCAATTTAGTTAAGATTTGGAGTTGAATTAGGAAAGGATAGACTTGCTATCCAAGTCTACGGACTATAAATATGTACCCGTACCTATGAAATAAGGAGAGACTACTCACGTTCGTCAACAACGGTTGTCTCCACATCCTCTCGGCGCATCGCCACCCCTAAGCAATTAGGGTTTCAAGGTATATCGTCATGCTGCTCTATTGACCTCTTCCGTAGATGTTGATAGGGCATTACGACGTTCTGCCTATGGTTGACCTTGTACTAAGCGTTGTTGTTGGCAAGATCGGCTAGTTATCATGTGCATCGACCCGATCTACTTATTCTCTGAGCTTCACAACATAGATCGGATTGTGCACAATTCACTATCATGCTATCCTTTGATGTTATCATCTTTTGCAATATGTGCTGCGTCAAGCCACTGCCATATTTTGTTAGATTTGCATGACACAAGACGCTTACTTAGGTTGATGTTGGTATCCCATACTTTCTTGCATCTCGATTGGTTCCTAACTAGAGACAATACACTGTTTATTTATTACGCTAGTTTCTATTAAAGAGCCGATCTGTGTAAGCAGATCACTTTATTTCTATGCATCTTCTATACATCGTCTAAGCAGTGTTGGATCGGCTCGTGGAGTATCGATGGAGGTTTGCCGATGTCCAGACCCGACGCGGGAGAGCTGATCCGAGTGATCCAGCTAGTATTTAACGTTTACCCTGTTTTGTTTGTTCATGCAGAGAGAATAGGAGCCGACCACCGTCACCACCACCACCTTCCTAGCTGTAAGGTCAAGCTAGGTGGCATGCCCAACCACCACCATAGCCAGCAGTCGGCTAACCGTTTAGCCAACTGGGAGCCGCAGCAAGGATGAGCGATCTCTACGTCCACATACACCTCCCAGCTCGCATTGTGTTGACCCGTTGGTACACTGCCCACCGTTTTCCTGCGGCAACACATTTTTGGCACGCCCGGTGGGACACGATCATCATGGCTAGAGGCAAGAGAGCTGAAAAAGATGACAAAGTCACGCCCATCAATAGGGTGGAAGACCTGCCTGAGAATCACCAGAAGCATTATGCCTCGATCATCAAGGATCTCAAGAAAAAGGTGCTTGCCATGTACGGACGCACTCATCACGACGCCATTAGGATCCAAGGAGTTGCCGAGTTGCTCCTAGACAAGGTTGACCTCATGACTCCATCATAGCAGCGCACTGAACCACTCCACGAAGAGATCCAAAGGATCACGGCTCACGCCCTCATACGGCACTAGGAGGCAACCATAAACCGCATGGACAACATTGTGGTCAAGATTGTCAGAGCTGTCTTGGCCGGTGAACCACTGCATATCACCAGCCCCGAGCTGAACGGCCATGTTGGAGAAGCCAAGTTCTACTCCAGGCCGCTCACCCCCATTCATATTGAGGTTTAGGGGGATAACGTCACCGAATTCGTCATGCACCCTCCACGTGACGGCATTCCCCTGGAGCCTCGTGGTTACTCTACGCCACCACTGGACACAAGGGAGCGACCTCCCTATGCCTACCCCAATTCGGTAGTTGTCAACAAGCGACCAGCTCAAGCGCAAGGAATACCAAAGGCTCAACCACACCAAAGGCCGACGAAATCGGCCGATCAGAAGCTGATTGAGTGGCAGCGCGCCTACGAAACTGGGCCGATCCGACTCGATCAGGCTGGATATACTCCTGCAGGTGATCTCAATGGTGTTGTGCAGGAGATCTTGAAGAATTAGTACGGGATGGCGCCCAAACGGGGGGCAATTATTTATGCTAAACCTTACCCGGAGGCGTACGATCTCCTAGAGCCCCCTTCGAAATTCAAGATCCCGGATTTCACCAGGTTCAGCGGCAACGATGGCGCTAGTACTATTGAGCACGTCAGTCGGTATTTGGCACAGCTAGGCGTCGCCTCTCGAGCTGAGCACATGAAGATTCGGCTCTTCTCCTTGTCGCTTACTAGGCTAGCGTTTGGGTGGTACACCACGTTGGCCCCGGGATCAATTACTACTTGGAAGCAGCTGGAAGAAAAGTTCCATGCCCAGTTCTTCTCTGACTCTGATGAGGCAACTCTGACCGACCTGGCTAGCATCTACCAGTATCTAGGAGAATCGGTCCAGTAATACATCCAGCGGTTCCGCGAGTTGAGGAACAGGTGTTACTCTCCCCACCTACCGGAGAGGTCATTGGCAGAGCTGGCTTTCAAGGGCATGAACAAGGCCATCAAAGCAGTTTACGGGCTGACTGATTTCGAGTCTGTCAGCCACTTGGTGTCTAAAGTTTTGGCCTATGAACGCAGTCATCCCGAGATCCTCCAGGAGAAGCACAAGAGGAACATCGGCTACATTCAAGCCGATGAAGATGACCCGTTCGATGACGTGGATACATACCTCGTCCAATGGTCGAGGCAGAGCCAGCCGCTACAGTGTCAGTGGGTAAAGCAGCCTGAACCCACTCCTAGCTTTGACTTCGACGTGTCCAAGACTGAGCAGATCTTTGACCTACTGCTCAAAGAGAAGCACTTGGTACCACTTGCCGGGCATCAAACACCATCGGCCGAAGAAATACGTGGCTGCAAGTACTGCAAATGGCACAACAAGCTCGATGGTCATAATACCAATGACTGCACGGTCTTGAGGACCGAAATCTAGAGGGCCATCGAGCAGGGAAGGCTAGTTTCTGCCCATCCTCCAATGAAGATCGAGACAAAGCCTTTCCCGGTCAACTCAGTACACATAGTCCTGCCACCCTGGGAACGGGAAGATTCACCGATCGGCTCAACGGAATCGGCTTTCGACGCTCGAGTGTAGGGAGCGATCGCCGTGGGGAGAGTCCTTCGCCGTACCACGGAAGAGCCTAGCCCTGGGCTATCCATCTCAATCAACATGGCCTAGGCCACTACAGAAGAGAAGGGGGAGGCCAAGGCTAACCCATGCGATGACCTACCTCTTGAGTTTAGGGCTGAAAGCACACTTTGGCTAGAACGATCGAAAGAAATCGACGATTCTGCCCAAACTCTGGGGCTTTGATGGGATTATACTCACGGCATCGCCAGTGTAACGAGGAGCACCGTCACGAGGAAAAAGCGTACTACCACGAGCAGCGTCGACGTCGTGAGGAGCATCATCGGGAGTACCCACGCTCGCCCAGGCATGACGCACGACGATGGGAGAGCCCGTGGGAATGCGACGAGCACCTCAATCTCACCAACCACAGGGAGCAATGGAGCTGCCCGTACTTCTACTACTACTGGAGCCAAGGTATGAGCAGTCTCCCAACCCTGATGAATGCCCAGAGTGTTCGAGCGCTTGAGGCACGCGCCCTCATCGCCTCACCACCGCGTTCCTTCACCGGGGCATGGACGCGGCCTCTCTCTACCGCCACCACGGCCTGAGTCCCCATCGAAGAGGCGACAAACATCCCCACTTCCAAGGCGGGTGTCACCTCCTCCGCAGCAGCATGGACCACCGATCCAGGAGGCCAATGATGCTCGACAAAACAAGGAATGCCACATGCCATGTCCAGAGGTCCTGTCCAGGTCACAAAAGTGCAGGGTTCAACGTCTCCGTTGCTTGGAACAAGCCGAAGAGGAGTACCTTCGGCAGCTGAAAAAGTTTGGTAGCATCTTTGACATTCCAAGCTTGCGTCCAAAGCGCAACTTTGTGTGGAAGCGCAAATTGTAGTCTGAGGTGGCTGAAGCGCCAGCCAAACCAGCTGTGGCCAGCTCGTCAAAGGTGAACGAAAAATACGGCACCTCGGACATAGACAGCGACAGTCAATCGGACTACGGGGACGACTTTGAAGGAGAAGTCAACGCTGTTCTAAAGAAGGCCGCGGTGGATCTCAACATGGTCTTTTACTTGCCATATGATTTCTGACCCCCCAACGAGGAGCCAATGGCGGGGTCTATGGCATAGCTCAGCCTTGGCCCTGCAACTGCTATTTTTGAGAACCCGATCGACAAAAAATATCAGCACCTTAAGCCATTACACGTAAAAGGGTTCATCAATGGCAAGCCCATCAGCAGGAAGCTCATTGATACAGGTGGGACCGTTAACATCATGCCATATTCCTTGTGTCGCAAGCTTGGCAGGTCTATGGAGGATCTTGTTGATACCAACGTCACGCTGAAAGATTTCAAAAGGAACCCATCGAAGGTCAAATGAGTTCTCAATGCTGAGCTGACGGTTGGCAGCAAGACCATGAACACTTCATTCTTCGTCGTCGACGATCACAGCCCTTTCTCTGTCTTGCTTGGCCAGGATTGGATCCATGCCAAATGCTGTGTCCCGTCTTCCATGCACCAATGCCTGATTTAGTGGAACGGCGACGAGATCGAAGTGGTCCCTGCTGACGAGTCCCGTGACGTCGCAATGTCCGAGGCACAATTTTGGACAAAAGAAGCAGAGTGCCTCTCAGGTCAGCAAGATTTAGACTGGAGCTTTGTCGACCTAGCAAAAAATGGGTTCATGCCGGTTCGTGCAACCGATAACCAACCTTAGATGATGAAACAGCTAGTGTATCCACCGATCCCTTTGATCGGCTCACTGGTTGGTGTAAACTTTCTATGGGTTCATGACCCATAGTGGCCGATCTGTGTGATCGGCCCTAAAGAATTTGTAATCATATTTTGTGTAAGACTTCTGCATTGGCTGATCTATGTGATCGGCCCCAAAACATTAATTTAATACATGTTTCTTCCAATGAGGATGTTCTTTCTTGCAATGATCAATCAACCCCTGATGAAGAAAGATCAGAAGCTGCACGCTCTCATCCCTCTCCGACGTCATCAGGATCCACTTAGGAATTCACGGAAGAGGGCAAGCTCAGTTTTGGTTTCACGCCATCCGATGAGCTTGAACAGGTCGACATCAGCTCAGGGGATCAACCAAGGCTGGCGTGGATCAGTAAAATGCTCGACCCAGAGTTCAAAGCCAAGTTGATCAACCTACTCAGGGAGTTCCTAGATTGCTTTGCTTGGGAGTACCACGAGATCCCCAGTCTTGATCGGTCTATTGTTGAACTTCGACTGCCGATCAAGCCCGGTTTTCGACCATTTGCACAACATCCTAGGAAAATCGACGTGAAAATCATTGATACAGTCAAAGAAGAGATAGAGAAGATGATTCACGATGGGTTTATTCGCCCTTGCTGATAAGCCACTTGGATATCGAGCATTGTTCCTGTTTGGAAGAAAAACGGTAAGCTCAAGATATGCATCGACTTTAGGGATCTAAATAGAGCTACCCCAAAGGACGAATACCCGATGCCCATTGCAAAGCCGCTCATTGATGCTGCAGCTGGTCACAAGATGATGAGCTTCCTTGATGGCAATGCCAGGTATAATCAAATCTTTATGGCCGAAGATGTTTACAAGACAGCTTTTCATTGCCCACAAGGTTTGTTCGAGTTTGTGGTCATGACCTTCGGTTTACGCAATGCCGGAGCAACTTACCAATGGGCCATGAACTACATCTTCCATGATCTCATCGGTCGGCTCGTGGAAGTATACATTGATGATGTGGTGGTCAAGTTAGTGTTGCAGGAGAACCACTTAGCCGATCTGCATCAAGTCGTCGAGCGTACTCGTAAACATGGCAAGAGGATGAATCCCGATAAATGTGTGTTCGGCGTCACTATCGGACAATTCCTTGGGTTCATGATCCATGAATGAGGTATAGAGATCGGCTCGAAGAGTAAGGATGCCATTGAGACAATGACACCACCAATGACCAAAAAGGAGCTTTAGCAGCAGATCGGAAAGATTAACTACATCAGGAGGTTCATCCCTAACCTTTCAGCAAACTTGAAGTGTTTATGCCTTTGGGCAAGACACATCGTAGCAGCGAGTTTGTGTGGGGCCCTGATCAACAACTGGCGTTCGACAACCTGAAAAAGTACCTGACGGCACCACCAATGATGGCCCCACCTCGACTCGACCTCCCATTCATTGTCTACCTTTCAGCCGATGAAGTTTCCATTGGCTCTATGCTGATTCAAGAAGTCGACGGCAAGGAGCGTGTTGTCTACTATCTCAGCTAACGATTACTCAACGCGGAGACCAGGTATTCCGAGATGGAACGCTTATGTTTATGCTTATATTTTACATGCACCAAACTGCGGCATTACCTGCTCAACGCCGAGGTGCTAATCGTCTGCAAAGCCGATGTCATCAAGCATATGTTGTCAGCCCCGATCCTCAAAGGGAGGCTCGGCAAATGGATGTTCGCTTTGTCAGAATTTGATGTCAAGTTCCGACCAGCGAAAGCCGTCAAAGGCCAGGCGTTAGCCAATCTTATTACAGAATGATCGGCTCCACGGTCCCATTTCATCGGCATACCATCTTGGGCTTTGTTCTTCGATGGGTCTGCGTGCGACACTGGTTGTGGCATTGGGCTCTTCATCATCTCCCCTCGGGAGGCACAATATGAGTTCACCTTTTGCCTCAAGGAGCGTCGTACCAACAACCAGATGGAGTATGAAGCTTTGTGCAAAGGTCTTGAGCTGTTACTGGACGCAGGCGCCGAAGCAGTCGAAGTTTTCAGTGATTCAAAAGTTGCCATTAACCAGTCAACGGAGGACTTCAATTGTGCAAGTGATTTGTTGTATCCATATCTCCTCCATTGTCAAGAGTTGATGGTAAAGTTCCGTTATGTTCAGCTTAAGTGGATACCAAGGGACAACAATGCCGAAGCTAACAAACTCGCGCAAATAGCTTCTGGCTATGCAGAGCAAGTCGAGGACGTCTGTGTCGACACATTGCAACTAACGTCAGCCAATTGGAGAGCCGATCTCCTCAATTACTTGAGGGATCCGGGTCGGGGGGCAGATAAGAAGACAAGACAGTGAGCTCTGAAGCATGTGCTCATTGGTGAAGAACTTTATTTCAGAACCATTGAAGGCTTGTTGTTAAAATGCCTAGTCCCGACAGAAGCGCTCAAAATCATACATGATGTACACGAAGGGACTTGCGGTACTCATCAATCAGCTCACAAGATGAAGTGGTTGATCAGAAAGTCTGGCTATTATTGGCCGACTATGTTGGAGGATTGTTTCAAATATCATAAAGGTTGCCAAGGGTGTCAAAGATTTGGGGCCATACAGATAGCTCCGGCTGGACCATTAAATCCTATTTTCAAGCCGTGGCCATTCAGAGGCTGGGGCATGGACATGATTGGACAAATCAATCCTCCAAATAGCAAGGGCCACAAATGGATTTTGGCCGCAACCGATTATTTCACCATATGGGTGGAGGTTGTATCGATGAAAAATGTCACAGCCAATGATGTGATAAATTTTGTCAAAGAACACATCATTCATCGGTTTGGGATACCACAGACCATCACCACAGATCAGGGGTCTATCTTTTTGGCAGAAGAATTCAAAAAATTTGCTAAAGAGATGGGCATCACCTTGATACAATCTTCACCGTATTATGCTCAGGCTAATGGTCAAGCCGAGGCGTCAAACAAAAGTCTCATCAAGCTGATCAAGCGAAAGATTGACGAATATCCCAAGCAATGGCATGATCGGCTGGCTGAAGCATTGTGGGCACATCAAATGTCATGTCATGGGGCTACCAAATGCACTCCCTATCAATTGGTCTACGGCCAGGAGGCCATTATGCCTTGGGAGATCAACATCAGCTCTCGACAGGTTCAGTTTCAAAATGACCTGATAGCCGATGAATATTCAGTGCTCATGAACATCAACATGGATGATCTAATGGAACTTCGGCACTGGGCTCTTGAAAAGATCAAGGACAACAAGGCCAAGGTGGCAAGAGCTCATAACAAAAAAGTGAAGCCGAAGAATTTTCAAGTTGGTGATCTTGTGTGGGAGCTAGTTTTGTCAGTGGGAACAAAGGACCCA
This sequence comes from Paspalum vaginatum, assembly GCA_030272315.1. Classification (NCBI taxonomy): domain Eukaryota; kingdom Viridiplantae; phylum Streptophyta; class Magnoliopsida; order Poales; family Poaceae; genus Paspalum; species Paspalum vaginatum. The sequence goes on along the minus strand of CM059018.1, from coordinate 27,571,788 downwards.
GCATATGGAAAATGGTCACCTAACTGGCACGGGCCATATCATATAGTAGAAACCACTCTAGGAAATTCCTAAGGATGGGAACACTGGAAGGAGTACGGTTTAGCAGGAACATCAATGGCAAGTACTTGAAAAAGTGCTATCCTAGCTTATGGATCGGAACCTGATCTATTTAATAAAAGGCCGATGCGAGGCCATCTGGACCTGACAAAGCCGATATGTTAACATCGCCTTGAGAAAATAATAATAATAATAATAAAAAGAAAGATTACAAAAGTATGGGCCGATGTATGCCATTGGCCTCGATTAGAGCCGATGCAAATTATTCATCGCCTTTAGAATAAAAAAACGTTTAATAAAGATTCTGTCCGTGGTCAAATATGCTCGGGGGGCATGCCTGATGAGATGAAACAAAGGTTCTAGTTACGAGTTCATTATACAAACGATGGAGCAGAAAGTTTCTGAATAAACTCGCAGACTGCAACAAGAGCCTTCAATCAAACCTTGTCGGCTGAGTTGATGATTTGACGATTATTGGCGTTCCTTAGCCTTCAAATATAATTCCGCAAGCGCACGGTAAACGCGTTGTAGCTCTTTCACCCAAGAGTATTCCAGGGTATCGAATGCACAGAGAACGAGGAGTATAATAACACGTAACACAACCAACCAAACTAGTGAAGCTAGCAAAATAGAGGATAAAAGATAGGGGAGCAGGTTCTCGACAAATGTTAGATCACCTTACTATACTAAGCATGCAAAGAGATTTACTTGTCATGTAAACATAGACACCAAAGCTGTAGCACCACTACCAGGCACCAGAGGGCTGATTACCCAGTTGAGAAAGGCGGGTACTACAGGCTAAGGCTATATCGTCAGCGAGTCTATCCGAACGTACGGGGTTGGAATACTGAGAACACAAAAGTTGTCCCCTAATGTGTCTACCAACCAGAGCTGCATGGGATAGCCGACCAACCAAGGTAAACTCTAAGTATGAACACCGTCGTGCCACTCAAAGAGTCTAATACTAACTGGTAATGAGCCAGAAAAGCAAGCACTACTATATAGCCAACACTATAAGCATGCACAAGGTTCCCGTAAACTGACAAATATAAGACTAAGTATGAAAGGAAAGTAAGTATGAAACAACAAAGGTAGAGGACAAGGAACTTTACTCAACCCTGGAATTAAATATCCTTTCACTGAGAATACAAGTATGGGAGCAAGAGAAATCCGGCTCCTGCACTCTTCTCCTCACTACTCTCCTTGATACAAGAGGCACTCTCTCTATGAGCTAAGGGATAACTTCACTTCTCCACACTACACACTTCACACCAAGTGCTACTATGCCACTACATCTACACACACTCACTAATGAGCTATCAGGGGGTATTTATAGTGCCAAGGGAGTGAGGGGGTACCTGTAGGGTCGGTATGGCGGTTACAAGGGCGTGGGCCAGGCCGAGCGGCCTGGTAGGAGGCCGGGCGGCCTGGGGTGCCCTTGGATCCACTGTCTTACTTGATCCTTCGGTTGATATTGACTCCCCAAGGCGGTTGTAGGTCGGTTGGCGGTTATCCTTGTGTGCTTTTGCCTCAACCATTGGATTCCCTTTGTGTTTCTTCTCTCGGTTGCCACGGTGGATTTGTGTTTGACACGTTGTCTCTTGCATGCAGGTGAAGAATGGTGGCATTCGGAGCCAGAGGCAGGCTGGGCTGCCTGGAGATAGGCCGGGCTGCTTGGACAACAGGCCGGGCGGCCTGGTAGGAGGCTGGGCGGCCTGGGTCCTTAACCTATTTCCAGCCTTCCTTCTTGGTTCACCATGTCTCACCATGTTTTGTATGTTTTCGTACTGTGACATGTGTTCCTGCAAGACTTTTGTACACAACTCGTGGAACCGGTTAATATGTATGAACTTTGCATAAAATCACCCTTCAAACATGAAATGTTGGTGGTCGAAATGGGTTATAACGACCGCCAACACCCCCCCCCACACTTGGATCTTTGCTCGTCCTCAAGCAAAGGAGAGTCAAGCATGGTGTAGAGAGCATATGACAACTGTAGTCTTAACAAGCACAAAAGATACTCCCAAATTGGTTCATCTTACCCTAGATTTCAATGGTGGCTACACTTATGATTTTGAGATGTTGAAACTAAGAACGAGCCACAAGTACCACAACAGTTTTCTCCCAACTATGAGCAATAGAGGTTTTTCTCACTTTTTTTGAAAAGTATAGTGCTCCTCCCCTTGTTCTCAAGATCACCTCTCGATCACTCAAGGGATGAGAATCCTTGTGTTTCCTCTCCTATTCTAAGTTTGAGGGGAGCTGAGAGGTAACCTGACTATCTCATGATGTTTGTATCACCAAGTCAAATCAATGTGTCAAGCAAAGAGTATGAATCAACTCAAGAACTTTGGCTATGTGCAAGTGTGGCGGAAAGTTTATTGGTAAGTGTGCCTTGGTATTCCCCTTTTTGATGCGAGAAAGGGCCCGGAATTTTCTTTTCCTCTTTCTTTCTTTCTTTCTTTTCTCTTTCTCATTTTTTTCAATTCTATTCCATGCCTCTCTTCCTTTCTTTTTGCATGATTGATGAGGGGTAATTGGAATGTTTGTATAGCACATCTTACTAGAGCTTTGTGATATGGACGTGCACGTGATACCGAAAAGTTATGAATGATTCTAACTCATTTGATGGCACAAAATTTGACAAGGTTCAAAACATTCAGTGAAGCCTTTTTGATGCATAAGAATTTTCATTTGTGGCACCGGTAGGACATGTGTCTTGAGAACATTGGAGAAGAACACATTTTGATATTTTAGCAAAACAAAAACTCTTTGCTCAAGCGGGAGATTACTGGGATGTATGCATGTTACTCATATCTCATGAATCAACATCTTAAATCAAAGCGGGTCCCAAATCAATAGTATCCATGGGCAATTTTACTTCAACATAGGGAGTAAAGTTTGTACAAGCATAGACACAGGTTGTCAATATGATCATGTAGAGTAAATTTTATCCAAGTTTCATGTATACCATGGAGTATAGGAACCATATATGAAAAATTTGCGATAATACCTGGTCCATGTGCAAGGTCAAGGTAGAGATGGGCTGACTCAGCCTAGGACTAGGCCGGGAGGCCTGGTCAGGAGCCGAGCGGCCTGACATTGGGGTCTTCCAATCTTTGCATCGATCGTGTTACGTGGAGAAGTGTTTTGGGACGTCCTTTTCTGCGTTTGGTACGTTATTATCAAATTGACAGGCCGGGTGGCCTGGGCTGGAGGCCGGGGGCCTGGGGTTAGGCTGGGCGGCCAGCCTTTGGCTCGGTTCGTCCCAAGTTTTTATGTGTAGTGAGGTGCAACCCTGTACATCGTGATTCTTCGTTCGTTTCTTCAAGGTTAGTGACGAGAGTTTGGGGGAGGCCAAGTGCATTCCCCTCCCCCCCCCCACACTTGAACTCAAAGCAGGGATAGACAAATTCTTTATTGAACTAAGCATTAATCAAACAAAGATAGATATAGGTGCTGTCCATACAATTGAAAGAAATAAATGAAACAAAACCTAAGCACTAGGAAAACAAAAAGGGCGCCTATACTAAAATTTATTGTGAAGCCATGGGCATCTATGGTTTTGGATCATAGATATCAGGATGCCCTAGGGCTTCCACGAGGCGGCGGATTTTGGAAGAGAAGCCGTTCTAAGGGTTTCTAGCTTATCATTAATCTCTCACTTCCAAAGTTCGCCTTCCGCGCAGCGCTCCTCAAGTCTTAGCAGTGCGTGCTTGAGCGCTTTGATCTCCAATTTGAGAGACTCGATGGTCTCTTTCTCATTCTCCTCCTCCTCCTCTGAATCTTCAAATTGGCCCGGTGGAGTGCGGATCGGAGGGGGTTTGGAGATCCTCTTCACAGTCCTCCTAGGGGGAGTAGAGTCGATGGACTCATCAATTGATGCGTCCCCCCTAAGGACGTTCTCCAAGTGCTTAGGGACCAACACCTTCCCCCACCTTCCGGAGGGAGTAACTCCACCCCGAATGGTGCAGGTTGGTGATTGTGAGCCCTTGGGCACCTCCTTGCCCATGCCCTCCATAGAATCTTCTGAGAAGTGTTTCCGGATAGGCACCTTTGGGGTGATTGCCCCGACCTTAGGTCAAGGGGAATCTTCCCAGAACACCTTCTTCGCGATGGTACGTGTAGGAGACAGGGCACGCACAGGCCTTCCCGCACTGCGTGAGCGCGTGGGGGAGGCCGGGCGGCCTGAGGGGTTAGCTGGGTGGCCAACGATGCCACATCCAAAACCCTCATGGTGCCATTCCCCATTGCTACGTGGGTGAACTCATCGTCGGAGGTCGGCGAATAGGTTGCCGTGGTGCCGGATGTTAGGGCAAGGCTCTTGGATGGAGTGTTGTTGGAGGCCATGGCTTAGTTTTTCGAGTGGAGATGAGATGGGAATAGAGAGAGTGGCTCGAAGGGAAGAAACCCTCGTGTTTAAGTCGTGAAAGCTCGATCTCATCTACTCAACGACGTCCGGCGGCTTAGGGATCAACTCAACTCAAAAATTTTCGAAAGGAGGCGGCCGGGCGGCCTATCCTGAAGCTAAGGTCGACCAGCCTCGGCGACCCTGGTTTGGCAGACTAGGTGTCGGTTTTACCCTTCTAGGTGCTTGAAACCCTATTTCATCATGTTGTGCCGTCACTTTGTTGAGATTTGGCGATGTGGAAGCAAAAGGTGAGATAAGACAGGAAAGAAAGGAGCATGGTAGTGTACATGGCTTCATTTAAGGTCGGAGCTAGACCGTGGCCATGTGATCATGCCGTTTCTTGCAGCTTGTAGACGTCCACTTCTTTGAGCTGTGGCATTTCGGGCTCTAGGAAAACTTTTAGGTGTTGCCCGTTCACCTTAAAGACTTTCCCATCATCATCCTAGAGGGTGATGGCACCATGATCGGCGGCATCAAGGACCAAAAATGGCCCTTCCCACTTACTTCTAAGCTTACCATGACCAAACAAATGAACGCGAGAATTAAAAAGTAGTACCTTATCGCCTGGTTTGAATGTCTTGATCTTGATACGCTTGTCATGACATCTTTTGGTTTGCTCTTTGTATAGCTTAGCACTGTGGTAGGCCTTCTCCCTCCATTCCTCCAATTCAGCGAGTTGAATCTGACGTCGAACTCCCGCTGATTGGAGATCCATGTTCCATTTCCTTATCGCCCAGTGAGATTTGAACTCAAGTTCTACTGGCAGGTGACAAGTCTTGCTGTATACCATTTGGTATGGTGTCATGCCAATGGGAGTTTTATATGCTGTGCGATATGCCCATAGAGCATCGGGTAGCTTGGATACCCAATCTTTTCCCATAGCCTCAATAGTTTTCTGCAGGATGTTCTTGATCTGCTTGTTTGATGTCTCAGCTTGGCCACTTGTCTACGGGTGATAAGGAGTGGCGACACGGTGATCCACACCGAGTACTGCAAGGCACCTCTTGAATCTTTTATCTATGAAGTGAGGTCCTCCATCGCTGATGATGACCCTTGGCGTACCAAATCGAAGAAAGATGGTGTCTCCTGAGAAGCTCGACGAGGCCAAGGTGGTGGAGTAGCCTGGGTAGCTGGCTGTCAGGGCGTCACTCAAGCTGAACAAGGACTGAGCAACACCTGTCACAGAGTCAGGTGCAGAAGGAGGTGGCTGGTGGAACACCTGAGGCGGTGGAGGTACTGAGAAACCTCCAGGCTGAGCCTGAGCTGCGAGATATGCTGCAAAGGGATCCTCTAGCTCATTTGGCTCGCTGTCTGGCTCATCCTCGACTGGCCTGTCTGGAGAGTGAGGTGGCTACACATTAAGAGCTCTCTAAATGCTCTTAAGCCTGTTCGCGTTCTCACGCGTCTCTCTAGCCAGCTGCTTCCTTGCTCTGCTTTCCTTGTACTGCTTGGCCTGGAAGCATTTGAAAGCACCCATGATAGCTCTGAAAGCCTGAGCAACTGGAGAGGTGCTCCTCCTCTCACCTGAGTGCTGTCCTCTATCTCTCCTCCTCTGAGGTGACTGCTGCTGCTGCTATGGCACTGAGGCCTGCTGACTAGGAGGTGGGTCTGAGCCTGAAGGTGCAACTGAGGGTGCTGGCATAATTGGATGCTTCACCTTCTTCACACGGAGTGGCCGGTGCTCAGTGTCACAGATATACATTGTACCGGTCACTCTGTCAATCACCTCCATGATGAAATGAGCATATGTGCAACTCCAATATGGGTCAAAGGATATGGCTTTGATCTCCTCCCATATGAAGTTGGTCACGCTGAAAGTCAATGCATTCTCCTTCATCCTAGCAAGCAGATTCTTGGCATAATGTGAAATGTTTGTAGCATCACCAACACGAGGAGCCAGGGTCTTTCTGAACATTCTATTCAGATATCCATAGAAAGAGTAAAGACCCTAATAGTGTCCAAAGTTTCCCTGATTGTTTGGAGGATACATGAACTTCATCTCACTGTCAGGGAGACACTGGTCTAGGTGCATCTTGGGCCTGTTCAGATCCACATTGTTCATATCAAGCACAAACGCGAAGTCAAGATAAGATATGGAATAAGTCTCACCCTCTGTCATCCATGCCATAGCCCACTTCCTTGGATCTGCATCTGTGTCATCAAAGTAGACTGTGGCATAGAACTGAGCGATGATTTCCTTGTTCTAGTCATGCCTAAAGCTCATGATCTTCTGGATGTTCTGCCTCCCACATGCTGCAATCACTTGATCAAATATGGGGTCTTTCTTGTCCTTCATATATTTCCAATCGACCCATTGATCAAGTGTGACTAGGTCTTCCTTTGAGAGAATCACTGACTCATAGAAATCCTCCTGGAACTTGGTGTGAAACCTCCAGTCATAAGAGCTCTTAGGCTCTTTTCTAAAATCCCTTCTCCTGGTGTCTCTAATCTCACTGAGCTTCCCCTTTTTTCTTGTAATCTACCGCCTTTCTGTTGGGCGGCCTGCTGGGCTTGGACATCTTCCTAGCATACTTAGCCTCAGGGGGTGCTGCCTCTCTCTCCTCCTCTGCCTCAACATCTCTCTCCTCCTCCTCATCATCATCACTGCTGGGAGGAGCTGGACCCTTACCATGGGGTCTGGGTTGGACCACATAGGTCTCATCCTCTATATCATCATCAGAGGAGGTCTCCACTGCCACCTCTTCATCTACAATGTGCATCTGACCTTGAGGGGTGTCCTGCAATGGCCCTTGCCTCGACCTGAGAGATCTTCCGCCTTGAGAACCACCAGCACCGGTGTCCTCCAAGGGAGAAGAAGTGTCACTGCTCGACTGAGGGTGAGGCTTAGTGGCCTTCCTCTTAACCCTGGTGTACTACTTGATGGGTTGCTCACCAGCCATCTACAACCCTGAGAAGCAAAGATATGGATTTGGAACCATGAATTAGTCTCGGATTGCACAAGATATGATTTGATTATGATGACCGGTAAAGGTCATGAATTTCTGATAGGAATATGTCTCAAAGATGCATAGGAATATGGAACAAGTCTAAGAGCTCATAGAACAGATCTAGAGCCGAAAGGATCAACTGATCCAGGGCCTCTGGGTATCACCGGGCAATCCAGTCGCTCCCACCGGATAGTCCGGTGATGCCGGACAGTTCGGTGGCGGCCACCGGATAGTCTGGTACCGCCCAGTGACCTAGGGTTAGTGGATCTCCCAACCTAGCCATGGAAAAGTTTTGATCTTCTAGGACATGATGGATATGCATAGCAGGAGTACTTCTACCAAGGGAAACTACAAGCATTGCACCGAGCAAAGAGATCGGGCAAAAAGAGTTCAAAGTACCTTGGAGAGAAGTTCCTAGGCCAAAACTGATGGAGAGGTCGGTGGGATCGGATACTCCGAAGAAGCAGCGTGAACCAGATAGTCCGGTAGCTCCTGCCGGATAGTCCGGTATTCACCGGACAGTCCAGTAGGAGGTGTCGGACAGTCCGGTGCAAATGATTTTGCTGGACAGAGGCTGAAGATCTAAGAATTTGTGCCATATACATTTTAAAGTTGACTTCTTAATGGGCACAAACCTTAGGGAAGGTGAGAGGGTCTTTGAAAACATAGTTTGTTAAAACTATTTGGTCAAATGATGATTTAGTTGAAGGAGATGAGCTTTTGAACAATTTTGTTTGGAAAGTATTTTTGAATTGCAGCATAGAAGTCCCAATGTATGTGGTTAGGCACAAACAAGCACAGATAACAATAACCACATATAAAGAGAGGTTGATCACAAAGATCTCAACAACAAAAGTTTTCAAAAAATCCCATTTTTGCTATACTAGTGAACTGCCATGCCTTGCTTAGGATGATTAGCATGTTTGACTCATACTCAGCTTATCAAGGCATGAAAGGCACTCTTAGTGGGAGTATCAAGTAAACACCTAATCTCATTAAAGCCTCATGAGACATACTCATGACAAGACACAATATTTCACTAGCTCAAACCTTAGGAATTATACCACAAAGAATGTTAGATAGATTGAGGATCGTATCATAGATGATGACATATTTGACTCATACTTCTTATCATATTTGAAGCACCAAGCTGTCAAGACAAACTTGACAGCTATCCAGGTTTCAGAGGTATCAATCAAATATGCGTACTAGAGTTGAATCACTCAATCCACCAACAACCACACAGGAGCGACAAGGCCTAGAAGCACTTACAATGCATCTAATAAACACATACCTTGGCCTTGATATTAATTTATTCATAAGAAATATGAGAGTAGAACAACCTTTGGTATATGCGTGGATTTTTGCAATTTTGGAATATCTTCAATTTATTTAGCATTATACCAGAGATTTAGTCCAGTCACATCCATTTAATATCTGCAAACTTACTCACATAGTGTTGTTAGAACTACAAAGCCCTAGTATAAGTCTACTCCCCCAAAATGCATGCTTATGGTCCTTGAATAACCAATTTCACATGCTCAAGTTTTTGTTACAAACCGGGGAATTAGAATTTGTACTTTGGCTAAATATATAAAATTTGAATGAACAATTATGTGGGTGTACTCACAGTCACATAGACTTGACTGACCTTTACCGAACAGTCCGGTGGCCTCCATCGGATAGTCCAGTTAAGCCGGACAATCTGGTGTCGTCCACCAAATAGTCCGGTAGAGAGACCGGTCGATTGGTTGGAGACGTGATCGTCTAGTTGAACCGATGGTTCAACCGGTTGTACCGGTAGATCAGCAGAGCTGGCACACCGGTGCTACCTGTGTCCGACCGGTTGGACTGGTGAGTCCAGCCGATGAGCCCTGAAAATTTCCACTAAGAGTTTTGATTTCTTCTAAGTTTCATTTCCTTTTCCTCTCATGAGATTCAACCCATGTTCCTACACATTTTAAGGCACATGCTCCACAAAGAGAGCCGTCAACGTATCACTAGATCATAGGCATAGGATAGGAGTGCAATTTTAACTTGATTGATTTGGGCAAGGCTCAAGTCAGTAAGGGTGAGTCTTGTCCAAGCCACCAAGGATCTAGTTAAGCGCATGTTACCCATGATGTCATTGAGGATGAAGATATTGCCATAATTCATATCTTGGCTTGAGATGGGAAGAATAAATCTTGAGACAATGATATACTTGGAGTTTAGCTTCTCAAGATAGCCAACACCCTCAATGCATCCTGTAGGTACCTATAGGTCTTCAGGAATGTTTTGGTACCCAAACCTTGTTGCGTCCATCAATGTTAGTCAAATAAACCTTGGGTATCCAAATAGCTTTGGTGGGAGCTTTGGATGAACAAATCACCTTAGCTTCACCACTGCAGCCCTTGGGTACACAAGTCACTTTAGTTTTCTTATTGACAAGGTTGGGATGAGTAAAGTTACCATATGGGCAATCCTTACCAAGATGCCCCTTTTGTCGGCAATTGTAGCATATTCTTTGCCTGAGGCCCTTTGGTTGATTTTCTGCCTTACTTGCATGGACTTCCTCCTTTCCAACCTTGTTGTGAGACTGGGTAGGTCTTCTTGCCTTGGAATTTGTGGCTTGAGCTGCCATTGGCCTCACCGGACAGTCCGACACTTTACTGCCGGACAGTCCGGTATCAACGGACAGTCCGGTAGGTTGTTCCGGACAGTCCAGTGAGCCAGAGCTGCTCACTGCCTTGGATTTGAGGCTTGGGCAAGCCTGAACATTGTGTCCTATTTCCTTGCACCAGTAGCATCTCCTCTTTGCTTTGTTCTTCTGTCGTCTTGATTTGGCTTGCTCTTGTGCTTTTGTGCTTTTACCACTTTTAGACTTGATACTTGTCTTAGTGTGTTGTGCACGGTTTGAACCCTCCTCAAGCTTGTTCACCATGTTTTCACGGTTATCTTGAGAAGGTTGCACACAACACTTTCCTTTAAGCGTAATCAAATCCTATTTTAACTTTTCAACCTCTTGCTTGAGCTTTTCATTTTCTTTTGCAATGAAGTCATCATAAGATTCTACAATATCATGCTCAACACAAAGGTTACTTGCTTTTAAACAGCAAGGGTTAGCACAAGCAATGATAGAATCAGTTGAAGAACAAGAATTATTTTGCACGAGAGGTTCATAGGATTTTACCGACGTGACAAATACCTCGTGTGCTACCTCGCTCAAGGCTAGCTGATCAATGAGCTGCATACTCTCATCTAGGAGCTCATCTTTTTCTTGTTGAAGCTCCAAGCACTTGTCATTGATCCTATTTAGCAATTCTTTTCTTTCTTCTACCTTCTTCTCAAGCTTCCCAATGTAAGAAGTTACATTAGCAGAGTCATCAACTTCTTTGGTCAGATTTTCACACTTGAGGTTCAGATTTGTGACCTTAAGTTCGAGCTCTTCTTTTTCTTCTTAAGCTTCTTTTAGCTCATCCAATTTCTTCACCAAGTAGTCTTCTTGATTGTCAAGACTTTGCTTCTGCTTGGTGATGATTTGCATCAACTTGATCACTTCATTTGGTCCTTTTTGCTAAGGTGACCAATATCCAAATCTTCATCGGTGATCTCGTCTTCATCTTCATCACTCCCACTCATCTCTTCCTCACTTTCTTCACTTTCCTTGGCCATGAGGTAGAGTCTGAAATGGTGGAGTGACACTTTAGTGAACATGATTCTTCACTTGGTCTCCATCGCTGCTCTTCACTGGTTGGTGCAGCTTCACTACCACCACCGGATAGTCCAGTAGTAAGTACCGAATAGTCCGATACACTGGATAGTCCGGTGTTTGATATCGGACAGTCCGGTGTCTGCAGTGACTGTAGCACCAACTGGCTTCCTTGATCTTTCTTGTCCTCTATGCTTTCACATTGGCTTATTTCTTCTCTTTCTGAGTCCCTTAATGATATGTTTGCTTGTTCATGAGCTTTGCATGCAAAAACATTCTTGAGAGTGGCCCAAATCTCATGGGCATCCTCAAATCTCTTGTACTCATGGAACAGCCACTTAGAAGTATCTGCACTCAAAGTGCTCAACAAATAATTAGCAACTCGAGCATTGAGCTGCAAGCGTATTGTCTCCTCATGAGATAGGTTGCCCCATTCATAGTTAGAAGGCAATATGCTTGCTTCTACAATTTGCTCCACAAGTGGACCATTGGTCCTAAGCAAATGAAGTACATGAGTTGACCACTGAGAATAGTTAGAGCCATTAAGCATGAGTGGCTCACAAGTTACCTCACTCAGCGTCGACATCTTTTCTCACGGCGGTGAAGCCTTTGGTGAGTCCTGCTCTAATAACAATTGAAAGGACCTTGATGTTGCCTAGAGGGGGGTGAATAGGCGTAACTGAAAAAATTACACCACTTAAAAACACACTGTTAGTCTCAACACCGCATAGTCCGGTGTCTCCTACCGGAAAGTCCAGTATAACCGGATAGTCCGATGAGGCTCACCGGATAGTCCGGTGTCACACAGAGACTAAGCCCTACGAAAGTAAATATGCAAGTAAATACTTATTTGGCAATTTGGAGCTGTGTAAAATGTTTCTAGGGTAATGTTGATCTCAGTAGCACTTAATGCCTGCACTCACAAAGATAACTTGCACACGAATAATAATGATAGCGGAAGCACTAATATAATGCAAGTAAAAGAAGCAACCACAGGCACAAACTTGGGTCTCCCAGCAGGGGCACAGCACACACGACAAAGGATTTTATTCCCGAGGTTCGGGCACACCTGCAAGTGTCCGTATGTCCCCGTTGAGGCGCCCACCAAGAGCTTCAGTGTTTTTCAACTCACGGCCTCCCCTTCACAACCACCAAGGCTATGAAGGTGCTCACTGCAAATGCTCCGAAGAGCGGGGGTAATCACCTACAAGGGAAGTAGCACTCACAATCCGAGTGCCCTTCGGGTCGCTCTTGCCGTCTAGGAGGAAACCTCCAAGAGTAACAAAAACGCTTTCCGGAAATGCTTGCCAACTGTGCTCAGAAGCTAGGTGCTCACAATGTAGCTCACACAATCTCACAAATCCTCTCCCAACTCAAGAATCTCACAAATTGAGCTCAATCTCACAAAGAGAGTGTTGGGAGGTGTTGCTAAGAGCATCTGGATGAATATGGACGTGGAAGGAAGCAGCAACCTCAACCAGAAGTGAGGTGGAGGGTATAAATACCCACCCTCACAAAGACTAGCCGTTGGCCTGTGTCAGACCATCACCGGACAGTCCGGTGTGCCCTACCGGATAGTCCGATAGAGACAGACTAGCCGTTGGAGCTCAAACCCCCTCTACCAGACAGTCCGGTAGAGCTCACCGGACAGTCCGGTGAGGGGTTCCCTGACAAGAAGGCTAAGGCACTGAGCCTAGGTCACTAGATAAGCAAAGTGTAGGTGTTGTCTCCATTAGAGATACACCTAACTAGGAAATGAAAGCACAAGGAAAAGATCAAGAGAAATCACTCTAGGTTTTGGGCTCAGCCTTCACCGGATAGCTCCAGTGAGGCTTACCGGAGAATCCGGTGGGCGCACTCTCAGCACAAGAACAACTCACGAGGAGTGTTTTGGCTCGACACTCTCTGAACTAGCTGTGAGCACATGTGGACTAGAGACTTCCTGAGCTTCGCTTTCCTGTTGATAGTATGGCATACCTATGCTCAAGATAAAAACAAATCTAGATGAGATTCACTTGAGTCTTGTATTGATGAATAATGCCGTCTTGAAATATATCCACAGGGAGGGATAGCAAAGCTGAGCTTCTTCCTTTGTGAGCAATACTCTTTGTGGTAAATAGTTGGACTTCAATTTAGAAAACCTTTTCGATAGGTAAATAGAGCACATTTGCTCATTATCCATTCATTCAATTGGTCTTGATCATTATTGGCTTTAATATGCAATAGAATGTCTTCATGATCAGGCACTTGTTATATATGAGAAATCCAATTAAGGTAGTGACGTCCAAATGGAAGAGATACAATTTAAAGTCACTTTTCTCAATATGAAAGCCAAGTGTCTCAAAGTGCATTAATAAAGGAACACTAGTGATGTCCTGTACACTTAGGCAATGTCATGGTATGCACTCGTGAATGATCAATGCCTCGCTCAACAAATGAGTGATTCATGCTTATTCATAGACAAATACATTTCTGTTCATTTTATTGCATTTGACAATATATACCTGTAGAAACCTTTCAAAACATCTCACTAAGAGATTAGACCTTTAATCGTGTTGTCACTTAACACCAAAACCACTAAGGAGCCTTGTTGCACTTATACAGAGGAATCGACATCACACACATACAGCCCTCGATGGAGCCATAATAGTTACATCATCACAGGCAGTTGAATATAGCATAAGTAGAGTTAGTCTAAAAACTGATTCAAAATAAAATATAGGTTCCAACATACAGCCATCGCAAGGCAAGTTCAAAAGTATCTCGCTAGCGGAATTTAATGTTCAGAATTTATGTCAACATCCAAAAGAGTTGCATTAAAAGAAACAACATCGAGCCCACCGATGTTATTCCTGTGCCACACATGAGTACTCTCAACCCTGATGCATGCATGCACCACCTCCAACTGTAGGTGCGTATGAGGAACTCCATAGCTGATCACAAAGCTTGCTTACTAACAAATGGATCCTAGCCATTGATTTTAAGCAGTGATTTAATCAATATAAAGTAACCAGTTTTCATCATTTGCATATAACATCAACATAATAATTAATTGCAGAACTGTAAGCAGTACAATTCAAGCAGGTGATATTTGAAATCATGAACACAGATATATCGTATTCAAGTAATTACTACAATGAATGTCAAACGTATTGGCATTCCCACACCTAGTGGGCATCACCGATTTGAATCAATTTTTAATTCTTGGGAATATCTATTATGCCAGGGGTATATGCTTATTAGCCATCGCATTCCCACATATAGCCCCCATCTCTACCTGTCTTGTCCCAAGATTCAAAGCGCCCCGTAACTAACCCTCGGGTTGTGCCCCCTCAGGAGCGTTGTCACTAGCACACTAGCGTCAGCCCTCCCTCGAGTACGAGCGCCCCCGGGCCCATCGGCCTCCTGCAAGTGGATGGGTGGCACCTCAAAAACTTCAGACGAGTCTAGCTAGGACTTTCACCGGTCCCACGGCCCGGTTAAGCACTCTAGAAATATTATGCCGACCAATAGACGAACAACGAATGGACCTTAAGTGACTCAGGGCGGAGTCCATTGTGTGACATCATGAAAAATAAATACAGAAATAAAATCTCTGCCCGGTCTCCATTTAATCATGAGCATAAGTAGTAATTGCCATAATAGTAATATATTTTGATTTTGAAAACACCTACGCGACGAGTTACACCATTCACCCGTGTTTACTCATACCTAGCAAATTCTAGGCAGACTCGCCCTATGAACCCTATGTATAGGTGCTAAGGGCTATGGCGGCCAGGGAATCTAATGCAAGTGTTTTCAATCAACTCCTTATGCGGATGCGTAATCATCAAGCAAACAATATTATATTAGCTGGGAGAATTACTGGTCCTGCCTACCTTCCTCACTTCGCTCAGTACCTGCCTCTAGGAGCGAAGTCGGGCACCGGCTGCTGGCCTTCTTGCTCCTGGCTGTGATCTTCTTCTGGCTCCTACATGATCGGCTGCTCCTACGAGTGCTCCTCTGTTCGCAGGGTCTATATGCATGACATAATGCAATATGACTGTAAGGAAATGCAAATGCATGAATATGGTGCATATGAAATCGAATCAACTGTAAGCAACAAGTGGAGTTAGGCATTTTTGTGTCAAATCTTATTCAATACGAAGAAATCGTACAAACCATCACCTAATGTAGTTTAACACATCACCTAAAATTAACTATAAAGCACATTGATTTTTCCTAGAATTTATTTTGCTGTTTATGGTCACTTTTTCCTATTATCTATTTAAACAAGCATTATCTTGTAAATTCTGAATCATCCCTCAAACCTTACATGCAAACTCCCAAACTTTTTCTACCAGTTTAATATACTACAAGGTGTTCCCATAAAATCCAGCACAATATTTGGAGCATGTTTCATATGGCAAGTATTTTCCATGCATTTTTATTGCAAAAACTCGACCCTAAGGGTAGATCTGCCATTTGGCAGCCAATGCTAGAGCCACAAAATTCCTCAACAGATCCAAATGTCACATATGTACTACCAACAAGATCTCATAATTTTTGGAATCCATTTAACCCACTTTTCCTATTTATTTAGTTTTTGCATGCATGCAACATTCTAGGGGAAAAACTGTCCTTTACCACCTCACCATCATGCTAGCTTGTAGATCTACTGAATAGGAGTATAATGCAACAAAAGTTTGAAATTTTTGGATTTTTTTTTGACTTTTTACGATTTTTCGAAGTTTTCAGCCGAATATAACAAAATAAAAGGAAAAATCCTAGATCTAGGACTAGACCGCGATTATCCTGAAACCCCAAGGGCTAGCATGCAAGATCTCATGTGACTCAGATTACTGTGCTCGAGGACTTATCCATAAAATTAAAAACTATGAGGGCTAGATCTAAAGAAGACCTTGTCTTCTTCTTCCTCGCGCCGGTCCGATGGCCACGCGGGGGCGCGCGCGCAAGCTGGCGAGTAGGGACTCACCGCGGCCGTGGTGCAGATTGGGAAGAGTGTCCTTGACCCCAGTGCACTACCTTAGGTAGATGTCGACGGAGGTGGTGGAGCGTACGAGGCGGACGAGGCGGTGAAATGGCGGTGGTGTCAGCGTGAACCGGCGCGGTGTGACAGTCGAGGCGGAGTTGGAGCTCATCGTCGGGGCTCGGGGAGGCGGCTAAGGTAGGCGCGCTGGGTGCGCGTCATCGAGACAGAGGGAATGGTGGGGGTCAGTGGCGCGGGGATGCAGTAGAGTGGCAATGGGAGCTCGAGCTTCGAGCTTGGACCGTCAATGGCGGTGGCGGTCTGCGGAGGCGAGCTCTAGGCGAGGCAAACGGCGAGGGTAGGAAGGGGAACGAGGGAAGGGAGAGCTCCCCAATTAGGCTGTGTTCAGTTGCAACAAAAATGAAGGGGATTGGGTGGGATTGAGGGGGATTAAATCACTTGCAAGTCAAAATACCACCCAATTCCCTTGGAGAAGGGATTAACCGACAAGGCCTTAAGGACGCAATTGGGTGCTCGATCCGTGACCAGGATGCGCTGCCGTGGGTGCGCCCGCGGATCGCGGCCCCACCTTTCAGCGACTCAGGAAAAAGGAGAAATTAGAAAACACATGTTGACTTGTTTCGTTTGCGTCTGAAAAACGCTCAAATGGCCAATTTAGAGGCCGAATTTGAGAAAGCTCCAATTGAATGAATTGAAGATTTCTTTATGCTCTACATTTTTGTCAAAAGTCTTGGTATCAAGTTCTTTAGGAATTTTTGGAGAAATTTGAATTTAAACAACAAGACTTGACTTTGACGAACCGTACTCACCAGATTAGAAATTCCATAAGTTCATTTTAGGTTCATTTTCATGTAAAGTGAAATATACCAATGTTGTTTGTAATTTCATAAGCTACAACTTTCCTATATGAAGTTTTGTATGAAAGTGGACTTATTTCCCAAAAATTTGAATTTGCTTGATAGGCCTAGTTTGAACAGATTTTACATATTGACAGAAAAAGGCCCAAAACTCTAAGCAAATATTTGTGCATGTCAAAGCACCAATTACCAAAGTTGTTTATCATGGAAGTTTCTACACATTTGGTATATAAAGTTTCATCCAATTCACATTAGCGTTAAAGTTACAGGGCAAATATCAATGCAGTTTCAGGACAACTAGGTTTAATTTTGCTTCAAATCACTTAACCCACTCGTGCTCTATACATGAAATGCCCATGAAATGATGCAATTAAGCCAATGATGCCAAATGTAATGCACTAGAGATGCCAGGGGCATCACAACCCACCCCCCTTAAATAAATCTTGTCCTGTGATTTTGATGTGATGTGGGTGGTTAAGCTGATTGGAGAGAGTGCATTGTAAATGAATCAAGTTTAGCTCAAAATTTAAAACTGCTGCAACGTACCGATTTGAAGTGGATGGAAGAAAACTAGGATATTTAGTGCATAGATATTCCTCTTGTTCCCATGTTGCTTCCTCTTCGGAGTGATTACTCCATTGTACTTTATAAAAGTTGAGTGTTTTTCAGGCGTGTTGATCTTTGCTTTTGGTCAAGGATTTTTATGGGATGTTCTTCCTATGTGAGGTCTAGTTCAATCTGAATTTGAGATATATCTACAACTTTCTCTGGCACTCTTAAGCATTTCTTTAGTTGCGATACATGAAACACGTCATGAATCGCAGCAAGGTGTGGTGGCAATTCCAACCGGTATGCAACCAGCCCACATTGCTCGGTGATCTAGAAAGGACCAATGTACCTCAGTGCTAACTTCCCCTTCACTCCAAACCTATGCACACCTTTCATTGGTGAGACCCAAAGGTACACATGATCGCCCTTCTAGAATACCAATGGCCTTCTTCTCTTATCCGAGTAGCTTTTCTGTCTCGATTGTGCCCGTTTTAGATGAATTTTACTTGCTCTTCAGCCTGTGTTACCAAGTCAGGTCCAAATGTGACACACTCTCCTGGTTCAGACCAGTTGAGTGGTGTCCTGCATCTCCTACCATATAAAGCTTCGAAAGGAACCATTTCTAAGCTTTTCTGATAGCTGTTGTTGTAGGCAAACTCAGCCAAGGGAAGACATTCATCCCACTTGGAAGAGTAAGTTAGCGCACAAGCCCTTAACATGTCTTCTAGGATCTGATTTACTCTTTCTACTTGAACACTTGTTTGAGGGTGGTATGCCGAACTGTGAATCAAAGTGGTGCCTAGTGCAGTATGTAATTGTTCCTAGAAACGGGAAACAAACTATTCCCCCGATCTGAAGTGATGGTCTTTGGGACATCATGCAAAGGGACAATCTGAGCTAGATAGATCTTGGCATAGGTCTTGGCATGGTATATTGTTTTCACTGGAAAGAAGTGAGCTAACTTTGTAAATCTGTCAATTATCACCCATATCGAATCATACCTCTTTTGAGTTCAGGGCAATCCCACAATGAAATCCATGTGTATATCCTCCCATTTCCAAGCTGGAACTTCAAGTGGCTGAAGCATACCAGCAGGCTTTAGGTGATCAGCTGTCACCCTCTGACACATGTCGCACTCAAACACATACTTGGCGATCTCTCATTTCATACGAGTCCACCAAAACTTTGTTTCAGATCTTGGTACATTTTATTGCTGCCTGGGTGCATTGTGAACATTGAAGTGTGAGCCTCATCAAGTATTTTCTTCCTCAACTCCATGTCCTTAGGTACCACTAGATGAGTTTTAAACCACAGGATGCCTTGGTCATCAAGTGTGAAACCTGCCTTCTTATCTTTGCTAATACCCTCACGAATGTGTGCCATAACCTTATCTTGCTTTTGTGCTACAATGATTTGTGCTTTGCTCATGGGTTCAATGATGAGATTATATAGTTCAGCTTGCTGCTCTAGACGTATTTCAATTTCATTCATCTCACAACAGATCACTCTTGCTGTAGGTCGGGCTTCTATTACATTGCAATGAGCTTTACGGCTTAATGCATCAGCTACCACATTTGCCATGCCTAGATGGTAGTGAATCTCCAAATCATAATCTTTTATCAACTCTAACCATCGCCTCTGTCTCATGTTAATTTTAGGTTGTGTGAAAATATATTTGAGACTCTTGTGGTCAGTGTAGATGTGACATGTGTTGCCTAGCAGATAGTGTCTCCATATCTTTTGTGCGTGTACAACTGCTGCTAGCTCAAGATCATGTGTTCGGTAGTTTGCTTCATGTTCTCTCAGTTTGTGGGAGGCGTAAGCAATTACTCTCCCTTCTTGCATGAAGACACAGCTGAGCCCATTGCCGGAGGCATCACAATACACATCAAAAGGCTTAGTGATGTCCGATTGTGCTAGCACTAGTGCAGAGGTTAACAATTTCTGCAGTGTCTGAAAGGCTTCCTCACATTTTGAATTCCAAGAAAACTTTGCATTTTTCTTAGCCAACGATTTCATTGGCTTTGCAATCTTGGAGAAGTCCTTGATAAAGCAGCAGTAGTAGCCCATTAAACCAAGAAAACTCCGGATCTCAGTCACAGTTTCGGGTTGCTTCCAATTCAGAGCATCTTCTACTTTGCTAGGGTCAACTGCAACTCCTTTTTTAGACAGAATGTGACCTAAGAAACACACTTCTTAAAGCCAGAATGCACACTTGCTGAACTTGGCATAGAGCTTGTGTTCTCTAAGCTGGGTGAGTACAATCCTTAGGTGCTCTTTGTGTTCTTCTTCATTTTTCGAGTATACCAGTATATCATCAATGAACACCACTACAAATTTGTCAAGTTCATTCATGAACATTGAATCCATCATATACATGAAGAAAGCCGGTGCATTGGTTAACCCAAAAGACACGACCAAATACTCATATAAGCCGTATCTGGTAGAGAATGCTGTCTTTGGTACATCCTCTTCTCTGATTTTTATCTGATAGTAGCCAGACATTAGGTCAATCTTGGAGAATACCTTAGCCCCAGCTAACTGGTCAAACAGAATATCAATGTGTGGCAATGGGTATTTGTTTTTGATGGTCACTGCATTTAGTGGCCGATAGTCAACACATAGCCTTTTCCCACCATAATCCTTCTTCTCAACAAAGATAGTTGCAAAACCCCATGGTGACAAGCTTGGCCAAATGAACCCTATCTAACTGTTCTTATAGCTGTGTTTTTAGTTCTTTCAAGTCATCAGGCGGCATTATGTATGGCCTTTTTGACACAGGTGCAGTGCCTGGAACATGTTCAATTTCACATCCCGATCTGGTGGAAGACCAGGAAGCTTCCTCCAGAAACACATACGGGAATTCACACACTACTGGTATCTTCTTAATCTCTTGCAGTTCAGTTGCATTCACTATGGGTGAGATCTGTTTCTGATTTGGCATGTGTACCCCTAAAATCTTGCCACTGACACTAGACTTTATCTGCACTGTCCTGCTACCAATATCCAGGACCGCATTGTTCTCTTGTCAACAAATTCATACCTAAGATAATATCAATCCCCTAGTGTGGCAGCACCACTGGGTCGATAGTAAAGTCTTCCTCTCCTATGTTCAATCTCAGCCTCTTCACTATCAGATTTGTATTAATCGGATTCCCGGGAGCTGTGATTTGATATTTCTCTTTTATGCAGGAAGTTTTTATCCCATGCTTAGATGTATATGATTGACTAATAAAAGTATGAGTGGCCCCTGAATCGAATAACACTATGGTCGGTTGATCGTTGACCATGAATGTACCAGCGAGTACAGGCTCTCCAGCGTGGATCTGCTCCATGTGCACGTAGTGCACCCGTCCTGTCTTGGGTGCAGGTCCCTTCTGTTTGCCCTGCTGACTACCAGCAAGGGTAGGACCCTAGATCCCACGAGGTGCCCTGCAATCCTTGTTGAAGTGGCCGATCTTATCGCAGTTGTAGCAAGGAGCACCAGGCCTCGGAACAGTGGGAGCACGAGGTGTCGGCAGCTGTGCAAGTGTTCGGTAGGTGGGGTACTGCTGCTGTTGTGTCGCCCTGTGGATCCACCCCGGCTGATTGGGCCAGACCACAAAGCGAGGCTGCTGATAGTACTGCTGTGGTGGCTTGTAGGTGGTCTTCTGCTTCTGAGATGAGCCAGAAGCTGCGGTGTTGGCCAGCCTCTTGCACTTCTGGTCCTCATTGGTGGCACGGAGATGATTCTCCATGTCGAGTGCAGTGTCCACCACCTTGGTAAAGCTCAGGTAGCGTCGGGCCAAATGTGTTCCGGAGAGTGGCGTCAAGGCTGGCCATCCAAGAACCTTTCTGCCCGGTCAGGATCAGTAGCAACATCCCTAGGGGCATACTGGGAGAGGTGGATGAAAGACTGCACATACTGCATCACAGTCTTGTTGCCTTGTTTGAGATCCCAGAACTCATGGCACTTCTGCTCCATCAAGCTCACCGGGATGTAGTGGGCTCGGAAAGCCTGACGAAACTCCTCCCAAGTGGGCTCATGGCCCTCTTGCTGCATGGCGAGGAAAGTGGCGTGCCATGCACCTGCAGGGTCCCTGGAGAAGCTGGGCAGCAAACCGAGCCTTCTCTTGCTCGGTGATCCCTGGCAGAAGGGTAAACTTGGACTGGATGGTGCGAAGCCAGTCATTAGCAGCAAGTGGCTCAAGATAGTTGGTGAAGACGGGAGGCCGCAGCCCCTTGGAGTCCTGATAGGTGATGCCACGAGGCCGATGCTCCCGCGGTTGCTGCTGCCCATGGGCCTAGCAATCTTCCGCCAGAATGCGGATCAGCTCAGCCTGCTATACGACTAGGGTGGCCAACTCCAGTGGGGGTGGAGCACCTTGCGCTTGCTGCCCCGAGGACTGACCATTACGAGTGTTCACCATCTGCAAGAATGAGGCCAAATAGTGTTTAGTCCAAAAATCCTTAGTGCAGTAGATGCGGTGACAAAAATCATCGCATCAGAGACACGTTATAAATACATGGGAACATGTAATACAACGGAATCGCTTTATCACACATAAGGTATTAGCCTTCATCTCGCAAGGTTGGACAATCACATGTTGTAGCCAAAAGTAAACGTGCAGTTTTGATGTGCAGGATAGGGTCTCTGAATTTCAACTATTTGAGTGTCTAAATTGTTGATTTGGGTGAAATTCAGAATATGAAAGTTGCTCAAAACTTAATTTCTTACATCTTTCTTATATACCATTTTGAGTGATCAGATTTGGACAATGAAGAAAAATTTGGATTACTAACTACTCTCAGGTTTTCAGCATGAATTTGGGACGGTTAATGGTTTAAAGAAAACTGAACTGTTCACACATCGTGCATTTTCACCCCATGACACCCTTAGAAAAGTTTTTGCTTGTCTTGTGCTCTATAACTTTGTTATGTAAATTTTTGATCACTTCCTTTTGATTCTTTGTCAAATTTCATCATTTATCAGTGCATGTCAATTCTGTCCAGACTCTGAACTTAAATGTTTTCGAACTATATCTCTCCAACTAAACTGTTCTAGACTTTACATTCTACAAGTTTGGTCTATGAACCCCAGCTTGAATCCCCCAAGATCTGGTTGGAACATGCGCTTCTTCCGCGATGGCTGTTTCAGTCCAGAATTCAAATTCACAGAAATCTAACCATAACTTGAAAACAAAACCCATGCGGAAGAAGCTCCAATTGACAAAGTTGTGCAACCAGAAGTTCTCAACAAGTTTGGTATACAAAATTTGGTCCAAAACCCTCCAGATTTGATGCCACACTCAGATTAAGCTGCTGCAGTCCAGAATTTCATATTGCAACCAAAACAAGATTCGGGTGCAATTTGCAAACTCATGGCGCACTACATCATTCCAACTCATCCATAAGCATCCAGCAGCCACTACATACATATTAGAGGGTCTTAGGAAGGTTAAAAGGTATACCATTACATACGTGCGGTTGTCACACCCACCATAAAACGATGCATCATCCTAGAGTTCAAGCATCAACTTACATGGCTTACACAAATTAGTTCTCTCAACCTCACCATTGTTCAGTACAAGCCATGATAATACGCATAGAGCGGCATAGTACAAAACATCGCTCATAACGTGCCTCATGTACAAAAGATCAGTCACCATCTACCACACCACACAAATCGCTCAAGCTGCAGAGTGAGCGTTAGGCGCTGGGGTGTCTACCGCCTGTGCAGAGGAAAGCACCACTGGAGGGTCCTGCCCAAGGAGAGGGTGCTGCTGCTCAAACTCCACGATGCGCTGCTGCAGCTGTCCCGTGAACTGAACCGCAACCCCCAACATGCCCTGAAGCTCAGTGGAGGTGTGCGTGGTGAGCTTGCAAGTCCTGCTGCAGCTCTTTGACCTGCTACTGGGCTTGAGCTAGAGAAAGCTGACGCTGCTCGTCCTGAGCCGCATTGGCAGCTAGCTGTGCCTCTAGCTCCTGCACACGGGCCCGAGACTCTAGGTGCAGGTCGAGGTAGTGCTGAGCGCGGTCCTCAGAGCGAATGTACATCCCGTGCACTCTCTGGGAGAACTCCATGGTCGCGGCGTGTGGCCTAGTGTCGATCCCCTCCTACAACAACTTGTGATGATGGACCCACTCATCATCAGTAGTCGTCAGTGGGGAGGTAGCACAGCACAAAGGCACCAGCCATGCCTGAGCTAGTCAGCTCAGTGATAGCCCCCAAGGCTACCTTCTGAAGAGCCTCCTCCTCGTTGGCCCCGTAGACGAAGAACCTCTGCTCCCCCGCAAAAGGACCAGCAGGAAGGACAACACTGGCAAGGCAGCTCCCCTCGTCGTGCTCTGTCTGTACGGAGTAGTAGGGACAAGGGCGACACCTCATCTCCCTCATGGCCCTGCAAAGGATCTGAGTGAGGCCGCACTCGTTGCGGCAGCGAGTGTGAAGTCTCCCACCCTCAACGTAAGGGGGAGTGTGGGTCACGGGTGGAAGAAGGACAGCCTTCTGCCCGACCTTGCGAAGACCCCTCCTGCTCATGGCCTTACGTGTGGTCTGCTTGGTCCTAGCCATCTGTTTTAAATAAGAAAGACTTTTAATCAGTGAGTTGCATTAGTTCAAAGAATTTGATTAAAGGAATGAGCAGAAAACATATTCTTAGATCACGATTCATCTTATTTGACTTTTAACCATAACCCCGGAATGAATAGAACAATGGTATGATGCATGATTCGACCTATTTGGTCTCACATCACACGCCCTATATTCAGTATACATAACTACCGATATTTCAGGTGACACATATGTACGGCACTTCCTAATGCATCTAGTCGTTCTCTACTCACTCTTAATTTCGCACGCGGTTAGTGTACCTGCAGAAAAATGCATGCTCACCCCAACATCATCACCATCATCATATATTACCACTCTAATCCTAAAAGTGCCATCCACGATTTTCTTTAAGCTATGTCAGGTGGACGACGTAGTGGCACCATTTCTCTCAACACACCCAACGTTCCTCCAGTATTGGGGAATTACTAGGGAGAGAAATGGTGGCCAACAAGATCTAGTTATAATTTTGGTCAAAGGAAGGATGATCACGAAACACTCCAATGGCGTGACCACCCCCTTAAAAACATCTATCCTACGAGCACGAATATAGGGTTCGCAATAGTCCGCAATTCCCAATAGCGTTCCACCAGTACTGGGGATACCTATGGCCAAAATTTTGCTTCCCAAAGCGCCGAATATGCATATGAGTTCTATCTAGGTCAGAAGGTTAGCGATGTCACCTGGTAGTACACTAACATCTTTAATATGGGCATATCGGGTACTCTCCTTTTTCAATTACAAGAAAAAGGGTTTTTGAAAATAGGTTTGTAAATCAAAACTGGGTGATATGACTATTGCCTGTGTATGATCGGCTCTGATACCAGCTGTGGCAGAACCACCGATTTAATCTGGGCTAAGCACACCTAGCACCTCTGGCTTGCAGTGTAATTAGACCGAAATAAACCGGTCAGTCCATCGAGACTCAAACAGGCTCCTAATATTACCTTAACTCAGAGGAACCGACATCACACACATACAGCCCTCGATGGAGCCACAATAGTTACATCATCACAAGCAGTTGAACATAGCATAGTACTCTCAACCCTGATGCATGCATGCACCGCCTCCAATGCAGGTACATACGAGGAACTCCATACTTGCGCTACAAAATGTGGTGGCAAACCTTGAGTACTAATTACTCAGTAGGACTTAATGGATTGGCTTACGGCCAATTCAAAGCTTGCTTACTAACAAGTGGATCCTTAGCCATTGATTTTAAGCAGTGATTTAATCAACATAAAGTAACCAGTTTTCATCATTTGCATATAACATCAACATAATAATTAATTGCAGAAATGTAAGCAGTACATTTCAAACATGTGATACTTGAAATCATGAGCATAGATATATCGTATTCAAGTAATTACTACGATGAACATCAAAGGTATTGGCATTCCCACACCTGGTGGGCATCAGCGATTCGAAATCGATTTTTAATTCCCGGAAATATCTATCATGCTAGGGGTATATGCTTACTGGCCATTGCGTTCCCACATATAGCCCCCATCTCCAGCCTGTCTTATCCCAAGATTTAAAGTACCCCCACCTAACCCCCGGGTTGTGCCCCCTTAGGAGCATTACCACAGCACACTGGGTCAGCCATCCCTCGAGTACAAGCGCCCCCAGGCCCATCGGCCTCCTGCAAGTAAGACTTTCACCCCGAAAACTTCATACAAGCCTAGGTAAGACTTTCACCGATCCCACGACCCGGTTAAGCACTCTAGTAATGTTATGCCGACCAATAGGCGAACAACGAATAGACGTTAAGAGACTCAGGCAGAGTCCATAGTGCGACATCATGAAAAATCAATACTGAAATAAAATCTCCGCCCGGTCTCCATTTAATCATGAGCATAAGTAACAATTGCCATAATAGTAATATCTTTTGACTTTGAAAACACCTATGCGACGAGTGACTCCATTCACCCACGTTTACTCGTACCTAGCAAATTTTAGGCAGACTCGTCCTACGAACCCTATGTATAGGTGCTAGGGCCAGAGCGGCCAGGGAATCTAATGCAAATGTTTTCAATCAACTCCTAATGTAGATGCGTAATCATCAAGCAATCAATATTATATTAGCTGGGAGAATTATGGTCTTGCCTACCTTCCTCACACAGGTCAGTAGCTGCCTCCAAAGCGAAGTCGGGCACCGGCTACTGGTCTTCTTGCTCCTAGTTCTGCTCTTCTTCTGGCTGCCTCCACGATCAGCTGCTCCTGCGAGTGCTCCTTATTCGCGGAGTTTATATGCATGACATAATGCAATATGAGTGCAAGGAAATGCAAATGCATGCATATGGTGCATATGAAATGTAATCAACCGTAAGCAACAAGTGGAGTTAGGCATTTTCGTGTCAAATCTTATTCAATACTAAGAAATCATATAAACCATCACCTAATGTAGGTTAACACATCGCATGTGACAACACAAAGACTCGCAGCAAGTGGAGAAACCCTAATTAAGCAACACTAAGCATACATGACAAGTCTACCCCATCTCACTTAAGCAAACTTTTATTCACCCTTAGTTTTAATCTCTCAAGTTGAGTTCTGGATGTTATCTAGTTCCAAATGCACTTAAACAATTTTTGACTATGAAGGCAGTTATAGTAAAAGGTCACTGGCCAAATTTCAGTCACAAAGGCGTTGTAGATTAATTACTAAAATTTCAGCAATTTTCTTTAGTAATTAAAATCTCAGATTTGTTATAATTAGTAGGAATGTTTCTGACCTTCCCATTTTACCAGCAAGCATTACATGGCATAAACTTCATGTACAAAAATCAGTAATCAAAATATCTGAGATCTGATAAGACATCTATTTCTCATATATTTATTTTAGCTTATTTAGCTTGCAATAGCAAACAGTAGCAATAAAATTTACAAAAATGTTTTCTGGAACCTAAAATTAACTATAAAGCACCATGATTTTTCCTGGAATTTATTTTGCAGTTTAAGGTCACTTTTTCCCATTATCTATTTAAACAAGCATTATATTGTAAATTCCAAATCATCCCTCAAACCTTACATGCAGACTCCCAGACTTTTTCTACTTGCTTAATATACTACAAGGTGTTCCCATAAAATCCAGCATTGGAGGATGTTTCATAAGGCAAGTATTTTCCATGCATTTTTATTGCAAAAACTCAACCCTAAGGGTAGATCTGCCATTTGGCAACCAATGCTAGGGCCAAAAAATTCCTCAACAGATCCAAATGTCACATATGTACTAGCAACAAGATTTTATAATTTTTGGAATCCATTTAGCCCAGTTTTGCTATTTATTTAGTTTTTGCATGCATGCAACATTCCTGGGGCAAAACTGCCCTTTACCACCTCACCATCATGCCCAGCTTGTAGATCTACTAAATAGGAGTATAATGCAACAAAGTTTAAAATTTTTGGTTTTTTATTTGATTTTTTACGATTTTTTGAAGTTTTCAGCCGAATATACCAAAATAAAAGGAAAATTCCTAGATCTAGGACGAGACCGTGATTATCCTGAAACCCCAGGGGCTAGCATGCAAGATCTCACGTGACTCAGATTACTGTGCTCAAGGACTTATCTGTAAAATTAAAAACTATGAGGGCTAGGTCTAAAGAAGACCCTGTCTTCTTCTTCCTCGCGCCGGCCGAGGGCCACGCTGGAGCGCACGCGCAAGCCAGCGAGAAAGGGCTCGCCG
Organism: Paspalum vaginatum; assembly: GCA_030272315.1. NCBI lineage: Eukaryota > Viridiplantae > Streptophyta > Magnoliopsida > Poales > Poaceae > Paspalum > Paspalum vaginatum. The sequence continues at coordinate 27,544,011 of CM059018.1, read as the reverse complement.
CAGCCGCAACGCGGGTTGGGAAGAGTTTCCCTGACCCCGGCGCACTACCTCAAGTAGATGTCGAAGGAGGAGGTGGAGCGTACGAGGCGGAGGAGGCGGTGAACTAGCGGCGGCGACGGCGTGAACCAGCGCGGCATGACATCGAGGCGGAGTTGGAGCTCACCGTGGTTGCTCAGGGAGGCGGCTAGGGTAGGCGCGCCGTGTGCGTGTCGTCGAGGCGGAGGGAATGGTGGGGGTCGGTGGCAGGGGGATGCAGTAGAGTGGCAACGGGAGCTCGAGCTTCGAGCTCGGCCCGTCAATGGCGGCAGCGGTCTGCAGACGCGGAGGCGAGATATGGGCGAGGCAAACAGCGAGGGCTGGAAGGGCAACGAGAGAGGGAAGAGCTCCCCACTTAAGGACACGCTCGGGGGCTCGATCCTTGGCTGGGGTGCGCTGCCCGTACGCCGGCGGCCACGCGGGGCGCACCGGCCCAGCCATGGGCGCGCCCATGGATCGCGGCCCCACCTGTCAGCGACTCGGGAAAAGGAGAAATTAGAAAACACATGTTGACTGGTTTTGTTTGCCTCCGAAAAACACTCAAATGATCAATTTAGAGGCCGAATTTGAGAAAGGTCGAATTGAATGAATTGAAGATCTCTTTATGCTCTACATTTTTGTCGAAAGGCTTGGTATCTTTTAGATTTTTGGAGAAATTTCAATTTAAACAACCTGACTTGACTTTGACCAACCGTACTCACCAGATTAGAAATTCCACAAGTTCATTTTAGTGTCTTTGTCATCTAAAGTGAAATATACCAATGTTGTTTGGAATTTCATAAGCTACAAGTTTCTTATATGTAGTTTTGTATGAAAATGAACCTATTTTCCAAAAATTTGAATTTGCTTGACAGGCCTAGTTTGAACAGATTTTACATGTTGACAGAAAAAGGCCCAAAACTCTAAGCAAACATTTGTGCATGTCAAAGCACCAATTACCAAAGTTGTTTATCATAGAATTGTCGACACATTTAGTATATAAAATTTCATCCAATTCACATTAGTGTTAAAGTTACAGGGCAAATATCAATACAGTTTCAGGACAGCTACGTTCAATTTTCTTCAAATCACTTAACCCACTCATGCTCTATACACAAAATGCCCATGAAATGATGTAATTAAGCTAATGATGCCAAATGTAATGCACTTGAGATGCCAGGGGCATCACATCTCTCTTGCTCCAAATGATGCTGTCTTGCATGGAATTTGAGCATCTCTCTGTGATACATCGAAGACCACCAAAACTCCTGGTATTCGTCAGTATTATGTAAATAATGTACATAACTTTATCTATACCCCTTCTATTCACCGAGGAATTAGCAGTCGAAATAGTGAAATAATGACCGCCAACAGAGTGCAGGTCAATCATTAATAGTTATGAACAGCAATGCCTGTAGGTAAAACTCCTCTTATTTGTGCTCTTCCCTCATATGTACACCTTTGGTCCACAACAATAGAAGTTCTTCAACCAATAGTTGTAGGTAGACATAAATGTCGTTGCGAGGTTGCTTTGGCCCTTGGATTAATGTTGACATCATAATGAACTTCCGCTTCACATAGAACCATAGAGAATGGTTGTAGATACATAGACACTGCAAAATGACTCCCCCTATAGCATTGCATATATGCATTGCTATATGTCATTATAAGCGTTGTTAGGGTCTATACCAATGCATAATTATGCGTTGCCTATGCTGCCGTTGCTAGAGTCTACTGCAACGCTTATGTAGGCGTTGGTAAATCCTATTAATAACTGTTGCTAAGTACCAACAGATATTTAAAGGCTACTGCAACGGTTATATTTGTTTGTGCCGCTGCTGGCTAGTTGTCCTCTATAGCTCGTTCCAACATTTAGAATATAATTGTAGCAACGCTTATATACGTTTCAAGCAACAAATGAGGTAAAAATGTTAAATTATTTATTTATTTGGCACCAAATAAGTGTGTACATCACGTACAATGCTTTTGAGAATTCCTGAAGCCATATAGAAACAAATCTGGCAAATAAGGATAAATAGTACTATTAAAATCAAATACTCATGTTACAAAGTACCATCCATAGTCTAATTCATCACATAATGTGTGTTCAAAATAGTTTTCTAAGATACTAAAATATATACATGATTCCTCTTTAGTCCTACATATCATTGATCTTGATTCAAAGAAAATAAGTAAAGCAATCCTTATTCCAATGCAAGCTGCGACATCGTGTATATCCATGCTTGATACAAACTGAAAAGAAATAGAGATAATCTTCAGATATAGTTAATTTAATACCAACAACAATGATAATCATGGATCTATAACTTTTAAATCATTTATCCCAAGTAGAAATTCAGGTCAACTGAGCCCCTGGCATGTTCCCATTTGGTTCAGTTGAGCACAAGCCACATGAAAAGACACAGCAAACACAAGTATGCCTCAACAGAACCAAAGCAAACACCTGAATCATTTATCCCAAGTAGAAGTTCAGGTCAACTGAGCCCTTGACATGTTTCCATTGGGTTCAGTTGAGCACAAGCCACAGAGAAAGACAAAGCAAACACAAGTATGCCTCAACTGAACCCAAAGCAAACACCTGTGTTGTGTTGCTTGAGTATTTCCTTTGGGTTCAGTAGAGCGGACACTGTAGGCCTGTGCAGAAAATATAGCTGCTGGTTGATTTAAAAAAGTAGATTATCTTGTACTTCATTCAATACAGTTTACAGGTTCAATTTCTCTTTATTTAAAAAATCAGTGGCATTGCAAACTCGCTCAGAATAGGGGGGAATCCAAAAAAGCACTCATGATACTTAATCATATCAGTTACAATATGAGCCCCATGAAAACATATTTAAATATGCTGCTTGTTGAAACACTACATTTGACTAAATCTGAATGTCAATTCTGAAACCTCAAAATCTAAAAAGCCTGTACCTAATGAAATCTGGATCCTGAAACCATGCACATATTTACGTTTTTAGATGAACAAAATCTGACTGACAAACTAATGCCAGTAGTGTCACTGCGCTTGAATAGTCATTTACAAACTAAAAGACGTAGTCACAAGCATTTTCTACAGACTGTTGATAGGTTAAACATGTAGTCACTGAAAAAATAAGTGTTGAGGTTTATGATATTCACACGTGAGATGCAAGCTTGGTATAGGAAAGAAACATGCTGAGTTTAAGATGGGTTGCTATACAGAAGTACTCACCAACTTGGGGTGCAGGGAGTGATTGAGCTAGCCTGAATATGTTTGCTTCCAAATCTGAAAAGCCATTTTCATTTCACATGAAAATCCATGTAAAATTGATGTATTCATTTATTATGTTTATCTGACTAAAAGGCAGTATGAAAGGATTATACTACAGATAATAGCTCTATAGAAATAGGCAATCACAATGGAAACACTCAGAAGTAAAATCTGAATTAGGAGTAGAGATACAATTTATAGTCGGTTGCGATTTTGCGAGGGTGATGGAGGCAAAGGCAGGGGCGATGGTGACACACCAAGGCGGAGCAGCGGCGCTAGATCAGGGGTGACAACGCTGTGTGGCAGTCGCGCAGCATGAGGAGACCGTCGGGGTGAGCTGGGCGCAAGGGGAGACCAAGATCAGACCTCGGCAGAGGCCGTTGGGATCGGTATTGTGCAGCCGCGAAAGACGACGATCCCAAGGTCTGACCGCCGTAGGGGGGAGCGGTGTCATGCAGGTGCGGTAGTCTTGCCGGTGTTGAGTCAGCTGGAATCAAACGGATGGTTTGAAATTTGCCATTCAGATCACAGAAATTTAGTCCTCACTGTATAGTGTTGAGGCAGCTATCGAGTAATATACTTCAGTAAACTGGCTCAGAACAATGGGAATTTTGGTGTGATCACCGTGCAATCATAATAAAAAAAATTCAAAAAATTCTAAAAAAATCTTGAATGTATATCTCAGCCTGTCCCATCTATATATAAAATTTCATGATCAAATTCATTTTACTCTAGGAGTTACAAAAAAGACAAATTTGGGGTGCATTTGAACTTTACTGTTTGTCAGAAAATTTGTCTTTTTTGTAACTGCTAGAGTAAGACTAATTTGATCATGAAGTTTTATATATAGATGGGATAGGCTGAGATATACATTCAAGATTTTTTTTAGAAATTTTTGAAACTTTGTTTATTAGGATTGCACGGTGATTGAACCAAAACCTCGATTGCACCGAATAGTTATACATGCTAACCTGATTTAATTAGTAGCATGAAACGAATAGACCAATTTAGTTTTTCTTCAATCAGGAAATTATGAATAGAATATGCAACAGCATATTGTATTATATTTAGCTAACCACCAGAGCAGTTTTACACCTTTACTATCTCTCCATACATATATAGAACTGTGCACACATACTGAAGAGTATAATCAACCAACCGGTTGGTCTGCATAGGGACTTTATATGGTACCGTAAGAGTTTTTGACCAAAAGAATTGTTAGCTAAATTCCTTAAGGCCATAAATTACTATGTACCACTAAACGTAGCCCTTCTAGGAACATTGCTTTTGGATAGACATATTTCCTTAAAAATACATAAGCAGTAAATGTAAGACTTAATTGTGACCCTTTACAAAATTGTTTTTATACTGCAAGATCAAATTGAACATTCAGTTCATAAAAGATGGCCCCAAAATTACTGTGTTAGAAATACAGCATGGTAGGCCTCTACAATAGGTGGACACGCTGTTGGGTCCAAATTACCCAGCTGCCCCCAAAGTAAAATTAAAATGTGTAGGGTTAGTAACCTCATGCCCGTCGTGGCAGGCTAGGCTGCAGGCGGTGTAACCTAGCACCATATCCGCCTAGCACGTGTAGTCCATCAGGCACGCAGGTGAGGCCGGAGAAGACGACCTGGGGCTTGGCGCTTGGCGGCGTACGTGCAGTCCTTGACGTCGTCCCCACCTAGCACAATATCCGCCTCCTGTACACACAGGGAACCCAAGAGCACAGAGCAAAAGCCATATCAGTAAGCTGAGCATTGCGCCCAAATCCAGCTCAAGTGAGGCAATCGAATCTAGTGATGGGAGGAGGAGGGCAAGAGGTACCAGCTCCTGGGCATCGATGCCCTCGATGTACTCCCATCGATGTTGTTAGGGTTAGGGTTAGGGTTTGGGAACGAGGAGGAGGTGAGGGGGCAGGCGGCCTTGCGTGTGAGCGCGTGATTGGAATATTGGATTGAGCTGCAGAGGGGATGCCCAATGCCCAGGCATGGGGTCAGCCACGTTCTAGGCCGCACAACTCCTTTCTACACCGGTTGGTTACTATTTCATTTTTTAAACAATTTTAACCCACCTACATATACAATGACAAACACCAATATTACGGATGATGACGTATGCAACGCATAACAAACATTTCCAAATAATACAAATACTATGGATGATGCTTGCAACGCATGACAATCATTGTTAGGTAATTCGCATATTTTGCGGATGATACTCGCAACGCATAATAATCGTTGCTAGGTGATTTCTTTGCAACGTATAAATATATATATTGCTAGTATCCGTTTCTATTTAATTTTTTGCAACGCATAAACCATTCCGTTACTATGTATGTGTTGTTACAAGGGTGTTTGTATTGTAGTGAGAGTCACAGGTCAGGTGCTATGACTGCTGCTCATCTCACTGAAAAGATTCATGCCATCGTGCTTAGACCAAATCTTATGTTTCTTGCTTCCTCTGCAAACTCTGGGTAGGTTCTATCGATTTTGCTCCATTGCAACCTATCAGCGGGGTGCCTCAACATATCATCTTGCTTATGCTGTTCTTTGTGCCTGTTGATATTAAATTGAATTATGAACTTGATTGGTTTGAGAAATGATTGTTCAGAATTTGCTTAAATTTAAGTTGAGTTTTTGATCAATCTCTTTGCTCGAGGGCTAGCAAGATCGAAGTGTGGGGGTGCTACTGTTCTAAATTCCGAGAGTATTTCGAGATTTCATTGGAACTTGGATTTATCTTATGATAGACCTTCCTTATCTTCATTATCCTCATACTGAAGAAATCCTTAGCTTCTGGAACCTTCTCAATAATGGGTTTAGGTCTTCTTTTTTTGGCTTGAATTGTTCTTTTATTAATCAAGTTGCCTCTCTGGAATTGTAGCACAGGATCCTCGTGTGAGCACACCTTCATATATGTTGCATTTTATCCGCTTTTTCTGTGATTTTTAATAAAGTATAGAAACCAAAGGCATACTCCAAAATGGGGTTATTGTTAGCAAAATGTGAATCCAACGTATGATTTATCTCTCAAAACATACGAAAACACCTCCAAATATATAGCATAAATGTCGTCGTTAACTTGCGCCAACAACATTCCCACACTTAGATCTTGCTAGTCCTCGAGCAAAGAGATCGATCAAAAACTCAACTTAAATTTAAGCAAGTTCTAAACAATCACTACTCAAACCAATCAAGTTAGAATTCAATTTAATATCAACATGGGCATTTTACTCAACTTTCATGCATAGAGCTTCCCACGGTAATTCTTGAAATCAAATGCATCTAAGCACAACCATGACTTCCTTCAAAATCAAAATGGTGGGGTTTTTGTATGAAAAATAATCTATGGATCAAGAAATTACATCGGTCCTTCTTTGTAAGCTCACATGTAGGAACTCATATTCTGTGTCTATCCTATTCATCATTGCACACCTCTCACCTTTCCCATGTATATATCTACATCTTGGTAAGGGCTAGCAAAGTAAACTCAACTTATTGTTCAGCCAAGATATCTTCTTTAAAATTATCCAATCAAATTGAATAAATTTTGGTCATCGAAAAATAGATAAACAAAAATAATAGAGTAGAGGTGGTGGAAAAGGAGATATAGAAAGTGGACCTATGCAATTTGTAGGATGAAAACTATGGGATAACTGGATTCCCAATAAAGAATTGCACATGGTTCGAAAGAATGAATGTTTTTGCTCTATACATTGACAGACACTAACTCAACTGTTCACTTTCAAAAATTTCACCTCTAAATTCACTTTTCTCTCTTCTCTCTCTTTTTATTTTCTTTGTTTTCTTCTTTTTTTCTTTTTCTCCCCCTTCTCTTTCTTTCTCTTTTTTTCTTTTTCACCTCTTCTTCTTCTTCTTTCACCACTCCTTTTGATTTGCTAGATCAATATTACCATAGAACTTTCCCTCGTGATCTGCAAATGAGCAAAAACATCACTATGTAGGTAATGAGTGTCGAAAGATCAAAGGATTTAAAGGATATGGAATTCAGCAATTCTAGTGCTCCAGTGTAGAATAACTAGTACTGAATACATAAGTGGAGGCTAGCAATCAAGAGATAAAAATAGATGACCAAATTTTTTGAAGAGATCAAACCTTCTGAAGGAATCAACCTTAACCAAACTCATTTGAGATGACCAGCTTATAAAACTATGTTTTCAACTAGGCTCTAATAAGATTTATCCTCTCTCTTGACAAAGGCATGGAACACTTGATTATAGGAGTTTTTGTAAATAAGAAAATTAAATCATCCTTCAAATCTTTTCTTAATCGAAGCTTGACAAAGCTATAAAACATCATCTCTCTAATCAAATCATGGGTTATGCACTACTAATCAATCCTTTAAGCACCACAATAAACATTTTTGAATGTGAACGAGATCAATCTTCAAAGTAATAATAAAAAAGAAACTTAAATCAAGCGAGAAATTTTATTTCAAAACTCACAAATAAGACTCACATTTTTTTTATTTTATAAGCAAAAACGCAAAGCAAAAACAGATTTGATGATAAACCTCCCCACACTTAAACAATGCAACATCCCCATTGTTATTAAAATATAACACGATAGATAATCATCGAATTGATAAATGAAAGCATAGTAGTAGGTAGAGAATGAATGTAAAGAGGAGGACAAAGAAAATGGTACCATCCATGTGATGAAGTGTAGGCAATCCTCTCACCATGGAATGATGAAAATTTAGATGGACATTTAGGCTTCTTATTGGTTGATTGCTAATGTACAAGAAATCTCATCTTCACACCGCTCACTTGTTCATCATTCATCAATCTTCAAACATCTCATTTGTGGATTCAAATGTTGCACCACCACTTCAATGTCTAACTCATGAAGCACCATGAAATAACTATTATCCTCTGAATTAGCTCGTGAGTCTTCTATGTAAGCATTACCCAATCTTTCTTCCTTGTCATTACCACTATCTTCTTCCTCTAATCATCTCCATTGTAGCTAACCCTCTCTTCTTCGTGGAATATCTCCTTGCTCCTGAATAGAACATGCCTCCAATATTAGATCTATTGGATAGCCCCTGAAATCACCTTTCCAACGAGTAATCTTTCACCAAGATTCGATTTTGAATGAAGGGATTATGCCATCTTTACTCCATAGTACTTCGTGTTGTCAGAACTGTTTCCAGCTCGAGCCACGTCCAATGTTTTGGCCACAAATCATTGTAGAAAATTCCAAATGAAGCTATGTTTGATCCCTTGGAAAGCTAACATGATGGGCATCCAAATATAATAAAATATTCTATTTTATCTTCTGGAGTAGACCAGAAAATGTGATAACTTCTTCAAGGTTCAAATTTGAGCTTCAGAGATGTTGACAATTTTCAATCTTTCAATCCTTGGGCACTATGGTGGCATGTGTGTTGATTCTTGAAACAACTTCTCTCAGTGTTCTACTTCATCTTCATCATAAAAGGTTCCTCCAATCCTCATGAACACTCTCCATACCTACAAAACAATTTGAGCGCACAAATATACTCCCGGAGTGATGATCGGGAAGTAGATATAATCTACCTTCATCTAACACACCAAATGATTATTTCTAACTTGTGGCTTAATTACTCTAGTAAAAACAAGGTTTAGAAAACCTATATGAGTGTATGTGTGTGGAAGTGTATATGCATGCAAGATATAAGCATATAAACAAAGACAATAGTTATATCAAGTTCTAAACATCATGTTTACAAAATGATTGCTAAGTTTCTCCATAGCCATTAAGATTTAAATATCCAAGATTAAAAACACCATGTTTTGTCAAGATCATCAACATAACAACACAAGAAAAACAAAGCACATTGCGTAGCTTATAAACGAATCAATGAAATCATGGATAACTAAAAAGGTTTAATGAACTTCATCATGATGATCAACAATTAAGTCTAAGCACTAGACTTACACAAAATTGCTAAGGAAAAATGCTTATCAAGCATTTAACAAAAACATAAAAGCACATATCATGAAGTTAATTAATCAACCAAGCAAATGATAATGCAAACATGCAACCTTAATTTAATTGTAATAGGGTGGTATATGCAAAATGCCATCTAAATGCAACATAAGATATGATATGAATGCAATCTAAACCAAGTTTCTTTCTAGGTAATTAACCACAAATTAGTCATCCAAGGATGGTGTTCAAGCTTTCTAACTCTCACAAAAAAACAAAAAAAAACAAGAACAGGTTATATCCCGAAAAGTGCTTCATTTATAGTATAGAGCTAGACTAAACATCCTCATAAGTTTTAAGAATATTGACAAGATCAGGATTTACAAAAGTTGTGATAAACATAAGCATCCATAACTACAATTATGATCCAATTATAGAAGCAAAGCATAATGTGGTTAATTACAGCATGGATCATATGTACATCATTAATCTCAATCTTTTTCCCAAACTCAGGTTCGTTAGGCATAAAATTATTAGAGTTAAAATTTAAAGCCTCTTTTTCATTTCCAAGAAAATCTAGCATATAGTCATGATTACTATCATAACAGGGCTTAGCATTGAGATTCATCTTATTCAAATTGAAAGATTCATCAAAATAAACGGAATTTTGAGAAAGATTTGTGTACCTTGGGTTCGGATTTTCAAAGAGACCATCCCTCGACTTCTCAATTTGAATTTCAACCTCAACATCTTGAGTTGATTTCATGTTGATTTGATTATCTTCAATCTATTCACTGTGTTGTCCTTCTAAATCTTTAGTCTTTAGCATGTCATTGACATGGTTTGATGTTGAATCAATCTCTTCATCTTCTTCAAGCTTTGCCACATACTGATCCTCTGGTGTGAAATCTTGAGCGGCACAAATAGTGTTGACAAATGGAGATAGATATTGATCCTCTAAGTATCTGAAGTCTTCCATTAGTGAGCTACTATATGGCATGTAACCCCAATCGGATTGATGGCTTCTCTTCCACTGATCTTCACTCCAATCAACATCAAGTGCTCCATATAACTCATCGTCCATCTCAATTGTTTCTCTTTCAAATGATATGCCAAAGAATTCATCTTCATTTTCCTCAGTTGTGTCAGCTACCACTAAGTGTGGATAGCTTTGCTCATTGTCATTTCTACTACAAATTCCTTTATAGACGAAGAATTAATCATGGAAGATCTCTGAGACGGTGAGCAATCTGACTTCACTTTCTTCATCTCAGTAAGTGATTCCTCCTTGACTTTAGAATTTTGCAGCATATTCTTCTATGATAAATTCCTCTACCAGCCTGTCTGATATACGTGATTCTTCAGTGTATGGTGATGGTAACTCTTGCATCTTCACTTCCACTAAACTTGACTAGGTGAGAGCCAATGGACCGGCTCCATTGCCTTTGGAGTGATGAGTGATTGTCAATGGAGGCCAAGGCCAAGAAGGAATTGGGCACAAGACCACTGATGGACAAGAGGCCCTCCGATGGATGGGAGGTAGATGAAAGTCCTCCGAAGGACAGGAGGCATGCTCGGCGTCGGTCGACCATGGGAGTTTGGTACACGGAGGAGTGGAACGGTGACGGCAAGTGTAAGACCACTGAAGGACTACGAGGCGACCCCGATGGACAGGGGATGCCGGGTGCCACCACGTTGCTTCAACCCGACTACATAGCACGAAGACGTGCGAGGGCAAAGGTGGATTTGCTCAAATATACCACCATACCACCAAGTTACCAAGACACAATGAATGGGCTCAGTTCTCACCGAGATAAAGTAGAGTGGGCTGTTCCAGGCCTAGGAAGGAAACCCTAAAGATTTCTAGTTTTTGACTCCAAAACCGGGTGTCAATCGGCGGATTTGGACTACTGGCCACATGGACATCATCCAGGAGTTAGCATGCAACCGAAGAAGATCAAAACTCCATCGCAGTTGTCCGTCCCTGAGAAACTTGAGTGTTTTTCCAGTTTGGCCCCTACGGGCATTTGTAACATAGGGGTCTTAGTGTAAACTGAGTCAATTAGGGTCTAGGTTATAAATAGACTTGAGGAGGCTCCTTGGAGACTCATTTGGCCAGCCATATGCCCTACATTTTCCTGACCCTAGTAGCCAAGAGCTAAAGAGAGAAAAGAGAGAAGATTAGCTAGGAGATGAGTGCCTAGTTCTAGTCAAATCTTGATTTAGTTGGAGGATGGTGGGAGGTAGGCTCTAGGGGATCTTGTAAAACTTGTTTTTGTGATTTAATCCAAGTTTCCTCCTTGAGAAATCTGTGTCTTGAGCAGCTCAATTTCGTCCTCCTTTCCCCCTTCCCGTTCTTGTTCGTTTTTGGCTCCAATCCTTGGTTTTTGGTGCGTTTAGGTTTAGCCAAGGATAGAACCCTTCTTTTGCTGATGTTCCATGCTAGGATGTGGATAATCTCATTAGCCAAGTGCTAGAATCATTGAACCACGAGCAAGGGATGTTCTTGACGAATTTTGGCTTTTCGATTTCAACTCACCTTCCTCATGAGATCTGTGATTCTGTGCAACCCTTGATCTTTTGGAGTGGATCTTTTGGGGTATACTTGGGAATGTCCTTAGGATTGTCCATGCAAATTTTCATGAAGTTTGGATGAGATTTGAGCCGATTTTGATCGATTTTCAGAGAGGTCTCGGGCTGTTTTCTGCATCCAGTTTCGGGATGAAATGAGAAGAACTGACTGACAATATGTTTGTCCGGTCCATACACTTAGGATTGTCCTGGTCTGTAGTGTTTTTGTGCTGTTTTATCCCCTTCGTTGGGTTTGTACGGTCAGTTAATTGGAAAGGGTTAGGAGTGTCTAGTCTTGTATTTTTGGGGCAATTTTCTCGTGTTTTTGCTACGCCTCTTCCTTGGCTCTTCCCTCTTGGTTTCTTTAGTGTTTTGGTGTTGTGGTTTTTCCTCTGTCCCTGTGTATGACTGTTTCTCACCTCTGGCCCATACTCATCGCTTGTTGTTCTTCAGTAAGACGCACATAGGTGTGGAGTGGCTATGTGGGTTCCTCATTGTGGGAGGCATTGCTTGGTTTTCTTGCATTCTCTTGCTCGGTGTGTCATGTACTTCCACTTGCTTGGAGTGTATTCTTTCAGTGGACGACATCAAGTGCTTGCTAGATACGTATCTGTTCAGTGAACGGTATCTAGCATTTCTCCTTGCACCAAGTTTGAGGGTTATGATTTTGAGTTTTTCAAGTGTTCATATTCACCCCCTCTCTAGTTGCACGTCTCAGTCCTACAAGTGGTATCAAAGCCAGTTAGGTTTCTTCATACCTTTATCGGTGAGAAACTAGTAGCGACTATGGCGCACTCAGGGAAGGTTTCGGTTCTCAGCTCGGATGGCTATCCCTTCTGCAAGGGTAGGATGAGAGCTTTCTTGCTTAGCCAGAGCGAGGACACATGGAATGCTACTCAAGGTATGACTTTTACTGTGCTCCTTGTTGCCGAGCGTACCACACCGGCACTCGTTGCTCAGCACGAGGTGAACTACAAGGCGGTGAACTTTCTCTTCTCTGGACTTGGTCCAGCGTACTAAGAAAGGGTGACCCACCTTGATACCACCTGTGAGATCTGGTCCTTGCTCAGTGCACACCATAAGGGGACGGTGACAGTTAAGGGTCGGCTTGTGGAGACTTACCGGCGCAAATATGAGAATTTTGCCTAGAAGCAAGGAGAGTCTGTGGATAAGAAGATCGTCACTAAGTGGGACAAGAGGAGAGATCAAGGCGGTCCAGCTGGCCTCTGCTTCACCTCGAGGAGATCAAGATGGTTCATCAAGCACAAGATGAACCAGAGATCCTTCTGCTCCATGGCACTTGAGGACAAGAATGACAAGGGCAATGACAATGACTCCTCTGATGAATAGGTAACTCCTGAGCAAGCTAAGATTCTTAAGATACTGGAGAAGAATAGTCGTGAGTTGAAAGCCTAGGATAAGATGTTGGAGAAGGTAGCCAAGAAGTTGCAGAAGCAAAAAGCCAAGCTTGCTGATGCTTTGGCTGAGATTGAGAGGCTAAAGAGTGTGCGAGCCCAGCCTAGTGAGTTTGAGTGCCCTACCTGTGAGTCCCTGATGAGTGACCTTTGTGAGTAGAAGAGCAAGTATGCTCATTAGGTAAAGGAGATGGATAGGCTGAAGGTTGAGTTAGGAAAGCCCCAGTCTAAACTGGATGAGCCTACTTTGAGTGAGGTGCCTGAGTGTGGGTCTTGCCCCCACCTACATGTTGACATAGCTGAGCTGAAGGTGAAGTGCAAGGGGTAGCTCAAGGAGTTGTAGGAGCTTAGGGCTAGACCCATGCTTTTGGGTGCATGCATGGTCTGTCCTACCTTGAGGAGTGAGCATGAGCAGGTGAGAGCTGACCTTGAGGTGCTTTCAGCACCTCCTGACATGTGTGACAGCTGTCTCACTTTGAGGTTGCTGTTGGTGGAGAAGGATGCCACCATTAAGAAGTTAGAGAAGTCTTCTCCCTCAATTCCCTTTCTAGACTGTGATACATGTGCTACCCAGACTTTAGTTCTGGAAGAACTAAGAGATGAGAAGTTGATCCTTGAAGAGGACAACTGTAGGTTGAGAGAGGGGTTGAGCTGGATGTATGCCAGGGAACCTCAGCTTAGGATGATTATAGAGGCAAGCAAGCATGGTGAGGGTGACACTAGTGGACTTGGTTTGGGTGAGTGTAGTTCAGGTGAGAAGAAGAGTGGCCCAATCAAGCTTAACACTGCTCTCCCTAGCCTAGTCCCACTATTGATGGGGTTTACCATGAGCCTCCATAGCTGCCACAAGAAAATCATATTGGACACCCAAGCCACCACAAGCCAAGTTGGACAAGATTGTAGAAGAAGTGCTTAAGCCTTCTGGCAAGAAGCAAGTCCAACAGCCAGCACCACCTAAGGCTTCACCACCACACCGGAAGCCTAAGGTTCATCCCCAACCTATGCCTAAGAGACTTGTCTACCACTGTGAGTTTTGCCAACGGAATGATCACTTGGAGGAGTTTTGTTTCAGGAGAAAGCGGGTTGAGAGGTAGGAGAGAGCCAGGGGTCCCCATTGTGGTGAGATAAGAGACTGCTTTGCTGGTGGTGAGAGAGGAGGTGACTTTCAGGCCCGTGCTCCTGGTGGTGAGAGACGCTTTGCCAGGCCGAGCTTCTAGCCATTTTTAGCACGGCTATGGACCTCGAGACTGAGGCTTTGGAGGTAGAGGGTTTGTGAGTCCATGCTTTGGAGGTCATGGTTATCTAGATCGTCGTGATGCTTACTTTGACTGTTGTTACCCCACCCTTGAGCAGATGGCTCGGCTCTGGTTCAGTAGTTTTACTAACCCCAGTGCCAGACCATTTGCTCACTCTAGCTTTCCTTGATTTTGTAGGATCAAGGCCTGGAGGACATATGAATCATGGACTCCGGCTGCTCTAGGCACATTACAGGGCACCGCAGATGGTTCTCCAGCCTCAACCCTGTGAGCACCAAGGAGTACATCACATTCGGGGATAATGGTCAAGGTAAAGTGTTGGGTGTTGGCTCTGTTGCACTTTCTGGCAAGTTTTCCCTGAGAGAAGTTGCTTTGGTGAGGAATTTGGGGTTCAATTTGGTTTCTGTCTCGCAAATTCTCAAGGAAGGGTTTGAGGTTTGCTTTAAGGAGGGTTCTTCTTGTGTGCTTGATGCTAAGGAAAACCTTGTTTGTCAGATTTTGCCCTATGGGCAGGTTTTTAAGGTTGACCTTGCATCTATTTTTTGCCCTACTCGGTGTTTGGTAGCTGGTCCTTCTGCTGATATCTGGATGTGGCATAGGTGGCTAGGCCATTTGAGTTTTGATCTGCTAGCCAGGTTGAGCTTGATGGGTCTGATCCAAGGATTACCCAATTTGAAAGCAGAAAAGGACTTAGTGTGCCACCCTTGTCGTCATGGCAAGATGGTTGCTGCTTCTCATGCTCCTGTTAATCAGGTCATGACCTTTTACCCAGGTGAGCCCGGGTGAGTTGTTGCATATGGACACGGTTGGTCCAGTCGGGTATAGTCGGTCTGTGGAAGTGGGATGTGCTTGTCATTGTAGATGACTTTTCTCTTTTTTTGTGGGTGTTCTTCATGGAGTTCAAAGATGAGGCTTTTGGTTTTGTTCGGGATCTAGTCTTGAGGTTAAGAAATGAGAGTCATAAGGCCATGAGGGCAATCCACAGCGATAATGGCGGAGAATTTCATAACTCTCATTTCTAAACCTTCTGTCATGACCTAGGTTTTGAACACCAATTCTCGTCTCCTTATACCATACCTCAGAATGATGTCGTGGAATGAAAGAACCACACAATTGTTGAGATGGCGCAGATGATGCTCGATGAGCATAGGACTCCACGATGCTTTTGGGCCGAGGCTATGAATACGGCCTATTACATTGCCAACCGCATCTTTCTACGAGGTTTCCTAGGGAAGACATCGTACGAGCTATGGTTTTGTAGACAGCCTAGCGTCAAGCACCTGCGTGCATTTGGCTGCAGATGCTTTGTGCTCAAAAAGGTGGGCATTTGGACAAATTTGAATCTCGCTGCTTGGATGGTATTTTTCTTGGGTATGCCTCTAGCGCTAGAGCATATAGAGTGTGGATCCTTGATACCAAACAAGTGGTAGAGACCTATGAGATTTCTTTCGATGAATCTATGCCTTGCATAACCCCCGCATTTGAGCTTTTAGGTGATAATGAAGAAGGAACTCCCATCTTTGAAGATAAGGAAGTTCAGGTAGATGCTGGTGATGCAGGATCCACTACACCGGCTACTGCTCCTGCCCTCTCTGCTACAAGCTCTAAAGACGAAGGGGGACCCTTGCCGGCAGCTCCCCCCTCGCTCCCTCGACTGCAAGCTCGAGTAGAGGCTGGCCCCACTGAGGATGCAAGGGAGGTGACCTCTGAGATTGTTCCATCTCGGCAAGTCCAGCGGGATCACCCTCCACAAGGGATCATTGGTGATTTGCATGCGAGGACCTTGAGGTCCTAGACAGGTTCTATTATTTCTTTGCTCAAGCTGCATTTGTTGCCTCCTTTGAGCCCAAGGATGTTGGACAC
Organism: Paspalum vaginatum; assembly: GCA_030272315.1. Lineage (NCBI taxonomy): Eukaryota > Viridiplantae > Streptophyta > Magnoliopsida > Poales > Poaceae > Paspalum > Paspalum vaginatum. The sequence goes on along the minus strand of CM059018.1, from coordinate 27,527,699 downwards.
ACTTTTTCTGATGGTAATTGGATTAATGCCATGCATGAGGAGTTAGAAAACTTTGAGAGGAATGATGTTCGGTATTGGTAGAGCCACCGCCACAATGCAATCCTGTTGGTACAAAATGGGTTTTCAAAAATAAGAAAGGGGAGGATGGCATTGTTGTGCGGAACAAGGCTAGACTTGTGGCTAAGGGTTTTGTCAAAAAAAATGGGGATAGACTATGAGGAAACGGTTGCTCTAGTTGCATGCCTGGAATCTATATGTATTCTCTTAGCCTTTGCAGCTTCCATGGTTTTTAAGCTTTTTTCAAATGGATCGGAAGTCTATTTTTCTAAATGGTTCCATTCAAGAAAAAGTCTATGTCAAGCAACCCTCTGGACTTGAAAATGCTAAACACCCTAACCATGTTTACAAATTGCAAAAAGCCTTGTATGGTTTGAAACAAACTCCTAGAGCCTGGTATGATAGATTGAAAACCTTTTTGCTAAACCAGGGTTTCAAAATGGGGAGTGTTGATAAGACCTTGTTTCTCCTCAAGCATGTAGTGATCTGCGTATTATCTAGATATACGTGGATGATATCATCTTTGGCGGCTCGTCTCACTCTCTTGTTACCAAGTTTTCTAAACAGATGTTGAAGGAGTTTGAGATGAGCATGATGGGAGAGTTGTAGTTTTTCCTTTGACTGGAAATCAAGCAATGGCGTGAAGGAACCCTCATCCATCAAGCCAACTACACGAAGGACATTCTGAGGAAGTTTGATATGGGAGACTCCAAGACCATGGTGACTCCCTGACAAGAACATGACCAATAAGCATAAGACCAAGGCCCAAGAGAAGATGAAGTTTGAAGCCCAATCCGAGTTGAGGTCCAATTTATTCACGAGGCCGGTTCAGACTGCAGGAGTAGGCCTTAGTAAAATAGACGCCCAGGTGACATACCTACTCCGTTTTTGGCGTTCTACATATCGACGGAAGGCTAAGGAGAGAAGCTTTCCAACCCATCTAGTCTCAGGCCCAAATAATCTCAGAGTCAACGGGAATCATCGAAACGACACGACAATCAGATTTGCCTGGGTGCTGCTGGACAGGTTTTTGGGCCTTCTGGCCTTGTACGCCCTAGGGTTGCTCGGCCACCCCCTTGGCTGCCCCCGATACCAATCTCTTGTATATATTCTGTAGCCGTCATTAGATTAAATGGGTTTTGCTTAGATTAGTCTGTCATCGAACAGTTTCGCTGTCATCTGTTTGTGAAACCCCAACTTGTGCACAAGATTAATCTTGATTGAGTTTCCTCATTCTTGCTTGTGTTCTTTCGGTTGTATTGCAAGAACGATAGCCTTCTTGGCAAGGTCAATTGTGCGCGTCACATGGTCGATAACCATCGGAGCAGTGGTGTAGTGATTGCATGGATTCGATCGTTTCGCTCGGAGCCATCTTCACCGATGTCGAGATCTCCACCCCTAAACCGACTTATCCCTACCTCTCAGAGGAAAGGAACCCCTAATACCCATCTTTTGGTATCAGAGCTTTAGGTCTCCTTTGAGGTATACTATCGTGTGTCCCTTAGTTTCAGTGTTTTATATTCCTAAAGTCCACAAAAAGCCAAAAAAAGTAGGGTTTCTTGTTCATCTTGTCCTATCACCACGGTTACCCTTTGCGTAATTTGATTTCAAAGTCCGCATCTTTGAATTTGTAGAGAAAGATAAAAAGGAGATCTACAACTTTGGTATTCAAAGTTTTTGCATTTGAGGCCATTAAGATTGTCTAATCGGCTGTGCAACTCTGAGTAGAAAATCTGTCATAAAAAGATGAAAATGTTATCATTGTTTTGGGTTGTATCTTGTTTTGTGGCACTTGTGAAAAAAGAAAGAAAAAAAAGGCAAGTGCCTAGAAAAACCGCACAAAAAAAAGATAGATAAGAAAAAAATCAGAATTGCTTGCATCCTTTGTGTCCTTTGTGCTTCGGTATATCTTTTACTAACTTAAACTAATTCTATGATGCGTTTAGGCCAGCAACTTTAACAAGTACTTTGGATATTTATTTAACTTTGCTATCTAATTTCGAATTTTGTCATTCCTTGCTACATATTGTGCCTTCCCAAATATCCACATACATACTATTGAACAGTACAGGTCGGTCTTGCAATCATTCCATGCTCCAGGTGTGTTATTGCCTCTTGGCCACCATCACCTCTTACAAGTAGCTATCGTATTTTGCGGTGCACAGTAAGAACATTTGCAAGCGTTTGGTAAACGTTTTGAGTATGAGAGATCCCACTTATCTATTGTCATTAGATAGGATTAACCTTGATTTTTTTGTGTGTTTTTTGTTTTCGACTAAAAATGACATGTAACACCTCCATACATGTTGGAGGCATAAAGATGCTTGAGAGTCACACCATTGCTGCTGCTACCTTCTTCCATATATCACTCTATTCTTAAATCTCCACCTATATATGATGGTTTTAATGGTGATGGGTATATTAAAGTGGGAAAGTAAAATAGATAATATTTTTGCGCAATGTCATATGTGTGAAAGACAAAAGATAAAAAATGCAGCTGGTGTTTTAAAGAATCGTGCTTTAATTTGGTGGAACAATTTACATGTTAATGATAAACCTCACACATGGTCTGATATGAAAATTTTGATGAGAAAACAATTTGATTCTTCATGCCATATTGTCCCTTCTGCGACTAACTTTTTGTAGGATAGTGTGAGTTCTCTGCCACAGCACCTTTTAAGTTCTCAAATGGTGAAAGCAGAGAACAATCAGTCCAACAGTTTATTTCGACTTGCGTTTATCGTAATGAAGAGACACTATCGGATCATTATTGATGGTGAGACTTGCTGCAACTTTGTTAGTTCTGAGTTGGTTGAGAAATTTTACTTGGCCACAGGACAACACCCATGCCTATACTATGTCCAATGGCCTAATTCCAATCGTAAGTTTCAAGTAAATAAAATTAGAACGATCCAATTTTCTCTTGGCAAGTATCATGATAGCGCTTATTTTGATATTGTGCCTATGGAACCAACTGCTTTGTTCTTTGGTAAGCCATGGGTACACTGAAAATAATGCTTTGTACGATAATGCTGAATAATATATATTCGTTCAAATATAAAGGTAGAAATATCAAGTTTCTTAGTATGAATCCTGCTCAAATTTTAGAAATTGAACTTGTGAGGGAACAATCTAAAAGGATGGATGTTATTAAAAATGATTTGAGTAATTCCAATGATGACATATCTTCAGATAAATCTGAGTCACCTTTATTAAAAGAAGATTGTACTGGTGATTTTTATGATAAAAAAGAGTTGTGTGATGATGCTTCTGTTATTCCTATGCCACAACTTCTGAGTAAACATGATTTTCTTGCTCCCAAACCATTTACTTGTGCAGAAAATAAACCTTTTCTCCCTATTGCTAGTGTACATGATGAGCTGAAATTGTCATGTTCTTTAAATACTTTGGGTTGTATTGAATTGGATGTTCTATGTAATCTACGTAATTTGGAAAAGAAACTTTCGTTCATTGCTGATTTGCCATTGGTTTTCTAAAAATACGTATCATGTTATTGGACGATATAACTATAAAGTAGAATAGATGGTGCATCAGTGTTTATATATGTTCTAATTTTGACTCTCATTTTATTGATGAACGTCAAAATCAAGTAAACAGCTGCTATAAAATTAACCATATTATGTCGAGATCCACTTGTTCTTCTTTGTTTGAGTTGTCACAACAGGATCAATTTCATGGATGATTTCACGATCTGCTATAACTTGAGTCGATGATGACCCAAAAACAAGAAGGGGGGAATGATGAGAAGATGACCAATAAGTATATGACCAAGGCCCAAGAGAATATGAAGTTTGAAGCCCAATCTGAATTGAGGTCCAATTTATTCGCGAGGCCGGTTCGGACTGTAGGAGTAGGCCTTAGTAAAACAGATGCGCAGGCCACATACGTACTCTGTTTCGGTGTTCTACATATCGACGGAAAGCTAAGGAGATAAGATTTCCAACCCATCTAGTCTTTGGCCCAAATAATCTCGAAGTCAACGGGAATCGTCAAAACAACACGACGATCAGAGGTGTTGTTGGACCGGTTTTTGGGTCTACTAGCCTTATACGCCCTAGGGTTGCTCAGGCCACTCCCTTGGCTCCACCTATACCTCTCTCTTGTATATATTCTATAGCCGTCATTAGATTAGATAGGTTTTTCTTAGATTAGTCTGTCATCGAACAGTTTTGCCGTCATCGGTTTGTGAAACCCCAACTTGTACACAAGATTAATCTTGATTGCATTTATTCCTCGTTCTTGCTTATGTTCTCTCTGTTGCATTGCAGGAACTGATAGCCTTCTTGGCGAGGTCGATTGTGCGCGTCACATGGTCGATAACCATCGGAGTAGTGGTGTAGTGATTGGAAGGATTCGATCGTTCCGCTCGGAGCCTTTTTCACCAACATCGAGATCTCCACCCCTAAACTGACTTATCTATACCTCTTAGAAGATCGAAACCCCTAATTCCCATCTCTCCCATGTCAACACAAACGGCGCTTGATGCAGATGAAGAAGGAGAGGTGGTGGACCAAAGAGAGTACCAAGGGATGATCGGCTCACTTCTGTACCTAACGGCGACTAGGCCGGACATCAAGTTCACAGTTTGCCATTGTGACATGATTTCAGGCCTCACCGAGGACATCACACCGTCAAACTGGTGAAGCGCATCTTTCGGTATCTGAAATACACTCATGAGCTTGGTCTTTGGTTCTCTTCAGCTTCGATGCTCTCTCTCAGAGGGTATTCGAATGTTGACTTTCTGGGCTATCAGCTGGAGCGCAAGTCTACTTCCAGCACCTGTCAGTTTCTTGGTTCTTCTCTTGTCTCTTGGTACTCACGCAAGCAATCTTGCATAGCCACTTCCACCACAGAAGCCGAATATATTGCTGCTGCTAGTTGCTGCACCCAGCTGCTTTGGATGAAGGCCACATTGAGTGACTTTGGCCTGAGTTTTAGGAAGATCCATCTCCTAGTAGACTCAACTTCTACTATTTCTGTAGCTAAGAACCCCGTCTTGCACTCTGTTAGCGATTCTTAGCCTAACAAATTTTACTACACAAGCGTACGGAGACCGCTGTAGCTTTCACCCAGGAGTATTCCAAGGTATCGTATTTATCCACAGGGAAGCATTGAGATAGAGATATTAACTTGTCAAACATCTTGTTATTTTACTCTTTCATTCTAAACTGATAATAGAAAAGATAACAGCACACTGACACACTCCACACAGATACACAGCTCGACGAGAAGCTAGGAGGACAATGAGACAGATCTGGTTCCTGATGAGATCTTCCTTTACTAAGGTCAAGCCAAAAGGACAAAGCTAGCTCCAACTATCACTCTACTAAGGTCGCAACACGACACAGGTTATGGTTTAGTCTAGTCATCTTTACTGCATCGAACATCGCAGCTACAGAACCACTGCCAGGCACTGATGTTGCTATGGATGGCTTGATCTTCCATCTTTGAGGCAGTGGTGGTTGTTTCCATTGGAGCACATGCCGAAAGGCCTAATCCACAGGCCGGGCGGCCAAGGACTTAGCCTCTGGTTGCCACTTGGATGTTCCTCTTTGGTTGGAGAGTGAGTCTCGTGGATCCATCCATCATGCATGCCTTGGTCCTTTGATCGACGGTTGATTTGTGTCCAAGTTGTGCTTCTTTGCATGCATATGTTGTAGGAAGGCCGAGTGACCGAGAAGGAGGCCGGGCAGCCTAAATAATAGGCCGGGCGGCCTGTGTACTAAGGCCAGGCGGCCTTAGTACTAGGCCGGGTGGCCAGCCCTTCAGCACTTAGTCATTTCTTGTGGTCCATATGGTGGCATTCTGACCTTTATCTTCACTTGGGCTTGATCCCTTAGGTGTATATGGGTCCTTAGTGAGTTACTTGGTTGATTCCCATGAAGATTGAGGCATTTGGAGGGGATGCTTGGCTGGTCGGCCTCCCCTTAGGCTGCCCGGCCTAAGTGGTGGCCGCCCGGCCACTATCCTCACAGCCGGAGTTGTCAACTTGTAACAGCCATAAGTTCACATCCGGACTCCAAATTGAGTGAACCAAAACTCCATTTCGATTATTTCGACGAGAGCTTTGCAATGGTTCTTGAGGGCATTTGAGAGACTTCATAATGATGTTATGTGTAATCCATTCTCAAGCCCTTTTGTGCCCACTCTGTGTTCGCTCCAAATGATGTTCTTTTGCATGGAATTTTAGCATCTCCCTGTAAAACATCGAAAGCCACCAAAACTTGTGGAATTCAGTTAGTTCAAAGTAAATAATGCACAAAACTTTGGTTATACCCCATTTATTCATCGAGGAATTGGCGGTCGAAATTAGGAAATAACGACCACCAACACGCCCCCAAGCTTGAACCTTTGCTCGTCCTCGAGCAAAGCTAAGACTTTGGCTCGGCAGATCAGGCGTTGCATCAATGCCAAAAACCCTGCAAGTATTAAGTGCACAACCGAACACTCTACCATTTACGAATTGAGCAAACTGGCACAAGTGTGTCCCGACCTTTTTATCCATACCTGTGGAGCTTCTTGACTTCTCACCTTGTCTTTGGGGGTTGAGAGGTGGAACAACCGTAGTAGAATCTTACCCAACACAATCTCTTTTTGGGTTTCATACTCAGAGGTTTTGAAAATTTTACAATTAAAGCACCAAGTTCCCTTAGATGGTACTCTCGAATCGCTCAAGTGGTTATGAAATTCCTCACCAGGCTAAAGCCATTCTTTTTCCCTACAAACTATAGGCTTATGTGGAGCTCAAGGTGGGGATAAAAGAAGGCTTACCTATGTTTTGTATGTTATTGAGTCAAAAGATGGTCCTAGAAAAGTTACTGATACCCCTCATTCCGATCAATAGAGAATGGATGGTGTCTTGCAGTGGAGAAGATGAACACAAGTGGAAGAGTACACTGGAAATGGGTCCAACATACTCAACACTGTGTTTGTGAGGGAATATGGTCTTGGCTAAGATACTCCCTATTTTGATGGATCCCCTTGTTTGAAACTTTGACGCCTTTGAGCGCATGGAGCTATCACTCTTTTTTTTTCCTTCCTCGCACTCTTTTTTTTATATATAGCTCCATGTCTCCTTTTGCAAGGGAACTTGCGGATATTTGAGGAATATGTCTAGAGTATTTACTTGGGAGACCATATTTGTGAATGGGTATGTGGATGGTGGATATGATTATGGTGGTGGAGTATCTAGCATGTGTGAATGCTTGAATTCAATGTGAATTTAAGCATAACCAGATATAGGAAGGCTAGCAAATGGAAGTGGATATGAAGGGGAAATTGATCAGGATTTGAGGTGTCACCACTTCATAAGGACTCAAGATTTGACAAAACTCAACACAACAATAAGTAGCATATGTAGAGGTTTGATCATGTAAGCATTTGGCTCTAGATAGGTATTTAAAACCACTAAGGAACTTGTTTCAGTTTTATTTTCAAAAAGAAAACTCCGAGAATTCACCTTACTAGGATCAAGATGGGGCAACTCAAACTTTGATTATATCACATTCTCACAACAACCTAGACTTGGTTTGAAAGTACTTGCTCCCACAAGATTGAACATTAGAGAAAGGATCACAACTTATGCCAATAAGTTCAAATTTTGTTGAAGAGTGTAAAGTTGTATGCGTAATACTTACAAGGAATTAACAGAGCAACTATTCATCATTTCCTTTAAGCAAAGGGTATAAACAAAACTCTAGCATCATGGGTAGGAGTTAGTTTATTCATGGTTGTAAGCAAATCTTTTTTGTATTTTAAACTATGCAAATTTTTATGGTGTTTTTCTTTATTGGGATTAGAAAAGGAATAAATCAGGCATGTTTTTGGTGTCATGGCAGATAGGATAAAAGATATGATCGTGATTGCATGACATTCGGTGTGGGGTACATACCTGGTGAGGCGTTTCCCCCAAGCTTAGATCTTGCAACTGAATGCAAACTTGAAGCTTATGCTTGGCATATATCCCCATGTGTCCATTGCATCTTGAGGGATCACTTTCTGTTATGCTCACCTATGTTAGGCGAATTCCCTTCTCTACTCTTGTTTTGCCTCCTCATCTCTTTCAATCAAATGTTAGGGGCTCGTCATATCTCCGATGCTGCTACTTGGACCTTTTACATAGTGTCAGGAGTTTTGATTTGTAGGCAACTCAGTCCTGGTCTACTCTCTTTGGGTGAATGTCTTCTTGTAGTTTATGTCAGGTTCCTCCCAGCTCCAACATCATATTTACCTTCAGCTGACATTATTTTCCGAAGTGACACTTGTGTGGTCGCGATGTTTCATCCTTCTATGAAATGGAAGAACACCGAGCATTTGCTGGAAGGCCTAATCCATAGGTCGGGCGGCCTGGTTACTTGTCCTGGGAGGCCAAGGACTTAGCCTCTGGTTGCCGCAAGGATGTTCCTCATTGGTTGGAGAGTGAGTCTCGTGGATCCATCCATCATGCATGCCTTTGGTCCTTTGATCGACGGTTGATTTGTGTCCAAGTTGTGCTTCTTTGCATGCATATGTTGTAGGGAGGCTGGGTGACTGAGAGGGAGGCCGGGTAGCCTAAATAATAGGCCAGGCCGCCTAAGTACTGGGCCAGATGGCCTGAGTACTAGGTCAGGGCGGCCAGCCCTTCAGCACTTAGGTCATTTCTTGTGGTCCATATGGTGGCCTTCCGACCTTTATCTTCACTTGGGCTTGATCCCTTAGGTGTATATGGGTCCTTGGCGAGTTACTAGGTTGATTCCCATGAAGATTGAGGCATTTGGAGGGGGTGCTTGGCCGGCCGGCCTCCCCTTAGGCCGTCCGGCCTAAGCGGTGGCCGCCCGGCCACTATCCTCGCAGCCGGAGTTGTCAACTTGCAACGGCCATAACTTTCACATCCTGGACTCCAAATTGAGTGAACCAAAACTCCATTTCGATTATTTTGACGAGAGATTTGCAATGGTTTGGTCCTTGAGGGACCTTGAGGTACTTCATAATGATGTTATGTGTAATCCATTCTCAAGCCCTTTTGTGCCCACTCTGTGTTTGCTCCAAATGATGTTCTTTTGCATGGAATTTAGAGCATCTCCCTATCAAACATCGAAAACCACCAAAACTTGTGGAATTCGTTAGTTCAAAGTAAATAATGCACAGAACTTTGGTTATACCCCATTTATTCACCGAGGAATTGGTGGTCGAAATTAGGAAATAACGACCGTCAACACACTCCAGAACCAATCACATAGACATGAGGTTTAACTTCCTGAGAGATCACTATGAGAAGGGAGATATATAGTTGATCCATGTGGAAACCGAGAACTAGTTGGCTGATATCTTCACCAAGCCCTTGAGCTTAGCATGTTTACTTGCTTGCGTGGGGAGCTTGGTGTTTACCCCTTTTAGTTTGGGGTAGCTTTGCTGTAGTGTAGGTTTTTTATTTGCTTCTTCTTTGTTTTTCTGTATTTTCCTTGCATTTGGTATCATACCATGCATTGCATTGTATCATATGCATTTTCACTTCACTAGCACTAGAGCTCTTCTGGAATGACTAGTCAGTGCTTGCATGTGCTAGATTGTATAGTTGCTTGCATGATCATGGTTGGCTATGCTTCTTGAATCTGTCTAATATCTTTTGTGAGCTAAGTCACTTTTATTTCTTGAAAATCAAAAAACCATGATCACCACTTGACTTGGCTACCTAGCATGTCTAGGAATGTTGAATGCTATGCTATCTTTTCATGCTTGGATATGCTAGTCATATGCCTTTGTTAAGATTATGCCTAAGAATTTATGATACCTTGCCTAACCTGAAATCTGATTTAAAACTGTGTATATTGTGTGTCTTATGAGCTGAAATGAAAAGATCTAGGTGGGTTCGCTTGTCACAATGTTCTAGTTTGAGATATCTTGCCTTTGCACTTTAGCATGAACTTGGACTAGGCTGTGTATGACCAAAACCTTGTCTTAAGCTTCTGATGGTTCTCTGAACCTAGGCTTGACATTGGTTGGTAAGATGTGGCTAAGACAACTGAATAACCCCTGGTACATAATCTCGCTTGCATGAAGTTCAATATTGCTAATTCTGAAATATGCAATGTCTCTAAATTGCTTATGGCCTGTTGCATATGCTTTGGTTGAGAGTAGCACCCTTGTATGTTCTGCTAGCATCTTGTTATTCATGCCTATCTTGCTAGATGCTATTCATGTTGGTAATGCTTGTTTTCAACTACCCTGAGAAACATGCTCCTGATCTGTATAAGATAGATTCAATTGAGCTTGTTTGCATGCTTCCTTGCCCTCACTTGCTCCGTATGCTAGAACTCGTATTTACTAGCTTTTCATCCCTGCTGAGCTTTTCATGGTACACTTACTGCATTTGATGGCATATTTTGAGGAGGAGTTGCCTAGTTCAGGGGGAGTCAGATTCTATGAACCCTTGATGTGTCCATTGTCAACAAGGGGGAGAGATGTTAACTTATGGGAGAGTTTGTTGTTCCCAGCAGATGTTCATGGACCAAGGGCGAGAATTCTGGAGAGATCTAGTTGAGGGGGAGCTGTGCATTCATCTTGCATTTGTGAGGATACATTTCAGGGGTAGTTTGAGATTTGCATGCTCTTGCATCGGTGCTTTCAGCCTTTTGCCTGCTTCTGGAGGAGCCGATGCTTTGCCTAAGCATGACTGTGTTGAGCCGGTTTGCCTCTTTCTTGAGGGGTCATGCTTTAGTTTGATCGACTGCGTTGAGTGGTTTTCCTTATCTTAGGGGGTCAATCTTTGGCTTTGTTTTTGTTGTCTCAATTTGCCCTTCTCTGCTTGTGTTTGGCTTTTGGTCATTTTGAGCAACTTTCTACTTTTCTTCTTTCTTTTTGGTTTTATGCTTGTTTTTCTTGTCTTTGCTCTATTTCAGGTTACAGGTTGGAGGTGTTTACAATGCACTCATCAAGGGGGAGATTGAGAGCCAATGGACCAGCTCAATTGCCTCTGGAGTGATGAGTGATTGTCAACGGAAGCCAAGACCCAAAAGGACTTGGGCACAAGACCACCGATGGACCAGAGGCCCTCTAATGGATGGGAGGTAGATGAAAGTCCTCTGAATGATAGGAGGCATGCTCAGTGTCGGTCGGCCATGGGAGTTCGCTACACAGAGGAGTGGCAAGGCGACGGCAAGTGTAAGGCCTCCGAAGGACTACGAGGCGACCACGATGGATAGGGGATGCCAGGTGCCACCACGGTGCTCCAACCCGAGTACATGGCACCAAGATGTGCGAGGGCATTGGCAGATTCACTCAAATCCACCACCCTACCACCAAGTTACCAAGACTTGGCGAATGGGCTCAGTTCTCGCCAAGATAGAGTGGAGTGGGCCGTTCCAGGCCTAGGAAGGAAACCCTAAAGTTTCTCGATTTCTGACTTCAAAACCGGGGGTCCATCGTTGGATTTGGACTACTGGCCATGTGGATGTCATCCGGGAGTTAGCATGCAACGAAGAAGATCAAGACTTCATCGCGGTCTTCCATCCTCAAGAAAGTTGAGTCTTTTCCAGTTTGGCCCCCATGGGCATTTGTAACATAGTTGTCTTAGTGTAAATTGAGTCAATTAGGGCCTAGGGTATAAATAGACTTGAGGATGATCCTTGGAGACTTACTTGGCCTAGCCATATGCCCTAGGTTTTCCTAACCCTAGCAGTCAAGAGCTAAAGAGAGAAAAGAGAGGAGATTAGCTAGGAGATGACTGCCTAGTTCTAGTCAAATCTTCATTTAGTGGGAGGATAATGGGAGGTAGGGTCTAATGGCTCTTGTAAGACTTGTTTTCATGATTCAATCCAAGTTTTCTCCTTGAGAAATCCATGTCTTAAGCAGCTCAATTTTGCCTTCCTTTCCCCCTTCCCGTTCCTGTTCGTTTTTGGCTCCAATCCTTGGTTTTTGGTGCGTTTATGTTTAGACAAGGATGGAACCCTTCTTTTGTTGATGTTCTGCCATGCTAGGATGTGGAGGATCTCATTAGCCAAGTGCTAGAATCGTTGAACCACAAGCAAGGGCTATTCTTGATGAATTTCAGTTTTTCGGTTTCAACTCACCTTCCTCGATTGTCCATTCCAATTTTTGTGAAGTTTGATTGAGATTTGAGCCAGTTTCAATCGATTTTCGAAGAGGTCTCGGGCTCTTTTCTGCATGTAGTTTCGAGCTGAAATGAGATGAACTAACATGGACAATATGTTTGTCCTGTTCCATACACTTAGGATTGTCCGGTCTGTAGACCTCGGACTGAGGAAACGGGGCTTCGTTTGATGTAGTATCTAGATTGCAAGACGGAGAGGGTGATTGAGCTTCGAGTGAAGACAGTAGATAGCAAGAACTATGGCCGAATCTACATCAAGTTCCTGTGGAACATTATAGGGTTAAGTTGATGTGGGTTTTTTTGTGATCTTTTCAGTTGAAGAGTTTGTTTGGATATGAAAGTAATCATTTTTAAGCTAGTTTTTTTGGTTTTGCTATTGGTATGTACTTAGATACCATGGCGGTACCCCATGTACTGGTGCCAAAGGGCATACTTAGCTGAGCTGGTGGACAAGTAGCTGATTGTGATGCATCCTTCCATTCTGGAGGTTGAGGATGATGCACCCAAGAATGAGGATGGTGCAGCCATTGTGGGGAGGAACATTTTGGATGAAAAGTTCGACAAGTTGATCAAGATTGCGCAATTTTTGTAGTGATGATTGTAGCAACGTTTGCTATGGGAGTAATGTATGTGTTCAAGTAATGACTAGCTAGTATTTGTGATCAATGGCAAGTTATGTATTCTCTGCTAAACTGAACCCGATTTCTTTGAGTAATGCAAGTTAAAAAGCAGTAAGTACGAGGTCCACAATGATTAGGTACAGGATAAAGCTGCTAACCTTTTAGCACCCTTCGATGATTTCAAAAGAAAATTTTGACAGCACCTCCCCTATAAATGGACGCCTTGGATAGAGCTCTGTTCATGCCATCATGGGACAAGCAAGAGGTGGTCTAGGAAGAAGAAGTGGTTATGTACCTTGAGAACTATTGGTTCCGGTACTAATAGATCGTCATTAATATCGGTTCTACTAAACCACCAGTACCAATGTGTGAAAACATCAATTTTCGGATGACCGTAACACTGGTACTCTTATACAACTGATACTACTACTTTGTAAGTAGTACCGGTGCTATGTACTAACCGATACTAATGAGACAAAACTCGAATTCTATGAAACGTTGCACCAAGTGACATAGCTACCGAGTAAAAATCTTACCGATTCTAATTTGACATTTGACAAATTCGCATTTTTCTGAATAATTCATCACAACGGCATTCATAAATTCATCCACATTCAAAACAGAAGCTAATTCATAGATAATTAGACACGTATAAATTACATATAATTAGATTACATATTACACATAATTAGATACTACGCTCGTAATACTAAGTTTTACTCCCAGTCATGGTCACCGGGCAAAAGGAATGCCTCCAGCCAGTCTTTGTCGGACCACTACAACACCTCCCAATTGATGTGGTCGCCGCCGTTGTCCTCAACCCTCGAGGTTGCTTCCATTTAGGAGGTACCCAGTGCTGAAGCAGCAGCCTCACGGGCTAATTTCTCCCTCATCTTGGTGATCGTGAGGCTCTAGTGGCACAGGCAAAAGAAGGTACGGTGGTTGAGGAGGAGCTAGGCACTGCAATACTGCTGGTATTGTTGTCGCCTAATACCACCTAGGGTCTGGGCGAAGAACACACGAGGGAACCGGGAGGCACATTGCCGCTGCGGTCGACCCTCCAAGCGGTTCCGAGATGATACCGGGCGTGCCACCTGGCTTGACCTTCCAGCTGGGGAGGTTGGTGCTGTCATAGGATTGCCCTGCAGATACACAGATAAGCAAATGGGAGTAAAATTCTAGCTGATCGTTAAGTCCTCCGAGTGGATCAGCTCAGACGAGCCGATTGCCTTCTTGTCATCGATTGGGTTAGTATGTTAATAAAGCAGCAAGAAGATAAACCATACTTAAATCATGCTCTAGATGATGCAACTCCCCTAGATTGACATGCTATGCAAACAACCATATGAATCTAATCAAGAAAGATCCTTAACCAAAAACATCTGTCACATGCAAGAACATAGATCCAAACCCCCAAGGGAGTTTATCTAGGAAGAAGATACATCTAAAGCATGTAAAGCAGGGTGCCAAGCATACATCGAACTCTTGAGTTGCCGTGTGCACATGTTGCGGCTCATGTCATGGAATGTAGCAACCGAACAAGCTATATACGCTTGGCTGCATGTTACCGATCTATGGCATGGAGCATAAATAAGATAGTAAATCGATAGCATGCAAGATAAACGCAGGACACCAAGCAGTCCTAACGCAATCTACTAGAGAAAACATTAAGACATGGTAGCATGCGGGATAACTAGCAAATCTCACCAACTGTGAAGCTTGATAGGAGATTCATCAGGGTAACTAGGTGACCCTACCATAAAAAATGCTTCAATACAAGGTCCGCCATGGTTCCGGTAAGTGCTTCGCTGTCCAAGCCAACACGGGCGACACTACTAGGGCAGCATGGCACTTAACTAAAGAGATTAACCCTGGGAACCAGGGGTGGCAATGCGCCGAGTGTTGAGGTGATGAAACACAGCTCTTAGGGAACAATGTTTGCGTGCTTTATTATGAACAAAGGCTTGGATATTTACAATTCGGAGACTTGGCCCTCAAGGTAAACCCTTTCCTAGAGATATACTCAAACTCTTTCCTAAACTAATAGATTACAACCTAATAGTAATTCTAGGACTCAATTGTAAGACAATGTCATTTGGACACTTCCTTCCATCGGTCTGAGTCCTCATGAAGCTTTTAAATATCAACCGAAACTTATCATATAATCCTGGCAGATTCTGGTCATCCTATTGTTTCAGAAATTTCCATCGGCTCTAAATGTATTTGTACGTGATTCAAATTGCACTAGAAATCTTATCTCCTTAGCTTTCCATCCATATGTAGAACGCACCAAACGGAGTCCGTATGTGGTGTGAGAGCTCATTTTTGTACTGCCTATCCCTGCAATCCGAACCAGTCTTGCGAATAAACTGGGCTTTAACATGGATTAGGCATGTGACTTCATCTCGGCTTCGGCCTTGGGCACACACTTATCATTATATTTGGCCAAACATTAGATATAATCCTAGCCAAGTGATTTCCTTCATCGTGGTCTTCTGCTGGCATTTTGGCCCAACTAGACTTGGTCAAAATATGGCGGCAACACATGCGGCCCCCCCAAGTTTGTCCAAATATATCATAATCTTCTTATGCGTCATCTGCAAACCATGCAAGAAGGATCAACTCTTCAACTCCCATGTTTCTGATTTTGCCTCCTGAGCTGATGGATCGGCTCTGCATTAGCTGACATTGTCGGTCCTCAACTTAAATCCTTAAGCATCATGATTTTTTTGTGGCTGATTGCTTGAATCGGCCTCACGTCTTCTTCGATCTACTGACTGATCACAAGGACTAGCCTTAATATGCTGTTGGGGGCCACTCTCAAGCCTCCTGTCCTAAGGTTGGTGCTAACTTGTGGGATCACTCTTGTGCTTCATCAGCTTAATATTTTTTGTGGCCGATTGCTTGGACCGGCCTTGACCTTCTGCTTCATGTTGAGACTGGCTGATGACTTGCAATTGTGGATGGCAGTCATGCTGCTTGTAGTACTTCTTGCTCCTCAGCCATTCAGCTGATGGCAATTCTCCTAACAGGTAGCAGCCGACTGCTGGCTACAATGTGGTCACAGCATCAAACAATTCCATGGTGCACCACATATTCTGGAAAAGTCTGAAATCTTCGGTGCATCAGGTTCAATAATCAATTGGCTGATTGGCCGATCGTGCATATCGACTTTCCCCTGCTGATGCTGAAAAGTTGATGAAAACATCCATTAGCTGGCAGGATAGCCCGGTTGACCCTACTCAGACCGAACAAGAACATGGACTCCACAGATCACCTACAAAACATTTGGTTGCCGGGATCGGCGCTACCAAAAAAATGGCTGAATCGACTGTCGATGAGCCGATGGTTGACATCCCATCTGGTCCGCACTCGCCTTGCTACAATCTCATCCTAGGTACCTATAGGATAAATTCGATCTAAACTCCAATCAGCAGATTGTAGTCCTAAGAATTTGAATGTGTTGTCGTGGGAGCCGGAGTAGCCAATGATGATGGCGCCATAAAAATGCCGATGATCGGATCGACCCGCTGAGGTGACTGATGCTCCAACGTGAGAGAACAGAACAGCCGAGGGTGATGAAGGTGACGCGGACTGCTTTGGCGCATCAACCGAAGCATCCGATGTCGATGCCGCCAGTGGACGCTACGGTGTGGCATCCAAAGCAGTCGATGTTGACGATGCCGTGGATGCACCGGCGCGGCAGATGAAACAATAGATGTCGATGGCACCGTAGGAGCGCCGGTGGCCGGATTGTCCAGTTGTGGTGATGGATGTTCCATCACCGGAGCTAAAGCATGTGATGATGATAAAATTGATAGAGTGCTTGGTGGGTAGATCAGCTGACTGTAGTGATGGCTACAAATGCATGACAGTTTCATGGCCTTGTTTCTTAAAGCCAATGCCTAAACATCAACACCGCTATAAGTACTACACCGTCTTGATAATGCTCGCATCCTGATGTTTAGTGCATCGCCGATAACATTGTGCCAGTTGTTCCAATTTTTTTTATTTTCTTGAGGTAGTCTCCGCTGCCCCTCGAGCGTAGTTAATGGCATAGCATCACCAATTATGCAACCTTGCTGCAACCAAAGGGTGTGTGTTGTACTATCAGCCGATCACTGCGAGGATTAGCCTCGACAGCTTCCGTTCTTGGTGGTTGAGGTGGTCACTATAGATGAAGATCTTGGCAGTAGGGCGTTGCACCATTGGTTTCTATAATCAATCGGCTCTTCCTTCCACTTGAGCATAATAAAATATTTGAGACAAGCCAATTTCCTTGTTGACATGGAAATACGTACGCCGTGACGGATTCTGGATGTCCCATTGTTTTGATAATTCTAATCGACTCCGACCATATTTGGACTTAATCTTGACGTCGTTGGAAAGCTTCTCTCTGTAGGACTAAGACGTGCGACCAGAGGGGGGTGAATAGGAGCACTTGAAAACTCAAAATCATGACCCCCAAACTTGGTGCACCGAAAAACTCACAAGAACACAAGCTAGACACTGTCCAATGAACAGATACGTGTCTAGCAAGCACTAGGTGCCGTCCACTGAAAGGATACGCACCAGGCGAGAAAGAGCAAGCAACTCAACGACCAGAAAGATTGCAAGTCACTGTTGAAGGTCATTATTGCACTATCTAGGACCATCAACTATCCATGAATATGAAGGGAAATGCATCAAAGTATGGACAAACTTTTGCTACTAACATATCTCCACGAGTTGTGTTGAAATATTTGAATGCAGGTGACAAAACATATTCAAACATGGTAAAATGGAGCCAAACCAGGAGGTGACTGGCCACATGGCTAAGTACCCTGGACGCCCAGCCCCACCAGAGGCCACTTGGTCCCCACCTCTAGGCCGCTCGGCCTGATGAAGTGCCAAATTGGCACCAACTTTGGCCTGCATGCCCACACATGCCATGTCAAACACATCTCCAAGGTGGAATCCATGCAAGTCGCATGCAATCAACCGGAAGGCCTTGCCACATCATCGATCCAGTACTTAGATTGGTGAAGTCAGCAATCCTCAACACTTCAATCCTGCGGCTAAGGAAGAAACACAAGTGAGATCCAATGGTTCGGGAGAAAACACAAAGATAACCGCCTTAACCACCATGCAACCGACTTGGGGAGTGAAGATGGACCACAAGATGAAGTATGGCAGGTGGATCCAACGGTTGGCCAGGTTGCTCGGCTTGAGGTGAACCAGCCCGCCCAACCTGCCACCTGTCCCTTAACCGCCTTACTGACCCTATAAATACCCCCACTCACTTGGTGACTATAAATACCCCCGAGCTCTCACTTGTAAAGTGTGGAAGTTGAGTGAAACACACCATTGTCTAGTTTAGTAGCACTAGGATAGTCCTAGGAGTTAGAGTTGAGTCTGAGTCTTTGCCTCAGGGATTCCGGAGTTAGCTTCGATTCTGGTAAAGCTCTTATATCTTTCTATCTTTGTACTCTTGCTACTTCAGTATAATATACTTCATTGCTCTATCCGTTGAGTTATACTTTACTTTATTTCTTACACTTGCCTGGTGTGGTGTACCTTATTGCATACTAGACCAAGGCTTAGGTTTGTGTTGTTCTTGAGTTATCTAAATCTTGCTAGACCTTGCCGATGCTATAGGCTTTCCTTAGGCTCTGATCTAAGGCTAAGTGAGTCCTAACCCTCTGATTAGGGATGGACTTTAGTGATCAAGTTCTCACTTGATCACTAGTTTAGCATGCCATCTTACCCACGTAGATCTGGTTGGTAGTCCCTCTTGTTGAAAGCATTAGGGATCCTCTGTAATCCGACCCTATCAGTTCGGTAAGCCCGTAGGCGTTAGCCAGTTGTCTTCCGGTTGGCCAACTATCTACCCCCACGCCTCCTCAGTGTAGTCTGGAATTTCGCTCGACCCAAGATCCTAGTTCGTATTTGTTTAACTCAGTTCAACTGCGAATACTCCTATGCAGTAGTTAAGGAATAGAGTTTGGATATCTTAATATCACTCGTTGTCCTCCGAGGCAACTACCTAGTTGTTTACAACTTTGGTCCCTGTTTACTCTTCTCACCATACACTATCTTGTTTATCTTACCCCGTTGTAAGAATAGCTGGTGTTTATCTAAGTTATAGTACTATTTGAAGTTCGAACTTATCATTCCACCTATTAGCCATTGCTTCCCTATGGATTTTTACTGATACCTGGAATACTCTGGGTGAAAAAGCTACAGCGAATCTCCGTGCACTTGCGGAGTAAAATCTGTTACGCTAAGAGATGTCAACAAGCTTTTTTCTGGCGCCGTTGCCGAGGAAGCAATTGGCAATAGAAGTTTGATTTGTTCGAACCTAGGTACTTATAACTTGATAACATACTGCTATTTCTTAGCGGGCTCATTTGCCTCTGTCTACTTTATTGTTGGGTTGACAGAGAGTTGTATGACCAGTTTCGACCTACCGGCAAACTTTCACAACAACCCGGAGTCACTGCTCAGAAGGAGAGTCCGTCAAAAGACAATTCACGGGCAGAGGCCTGTGCCATTATCATTAGAGTTTGGATCCACAAGCATAAAGCAACCGACACAAACAATGGCTGTGCCTGAGAAGACCATCTGTGACTTTTTCGTTCCATTCAGCAACAACATCCCCACTAGGCCTGAAGTTGCTGCTGGGGAAGGTTTCGAGCTCAAGCCAGGTGTCATTCATATGGTCCAAGCCAGTCCATTCTGCGGATTGGCGTCGGAGGAATGCAAATAGCCATCTCTAGCAATTCTTGGAGATATGCAGTACATTCACTATCAAGGGTGCAACCGCCGATGCTGTTCGACTGCGCCTTTTTCCGTTCTCACTGATCGGGAAGGCAAAACAGTGGTTCTATCTGAATCGCAACAACTTGGCAACTTGGGAGGCATGCTCAAACGCCTTCCTTGCAAAGTACTTTCCCTTGGGGAAGACAATCTCACTAAGGAACCGAATCTCGAGCTTTCAACAGCTCGCTGATGAGACGGTGGTGGAGGCATGGGAAAGACTTCAAGAGTACATCGTCGCCTGCCCCCACCACGGTATGGAAGAGTGGCTGATCATGCTAGAACTTCTTCCACGGTCTACACCAGACCTTGCAAGAACACCTCGATGCAGCCGCTGGAGGATCCTTTTTATCCTTGAGCGTTGCCGCTGCACGCACTCTCATAGAGAAGATGGCAAGCAACCAAGGATGGAGACAGGAGAGGGCGAACAATAAGCCCCACGGAGTCCACCATATTGACAGTACCGACATGTTGGCTGCCAAGATGGACCTCTTGCTAAAGAAGTTGGAGGATACTCCTGAAGCTATGCCAGTCCAGGCACTGGATTCTTGAATGACTTGCGGGCATTGCGGGAATACTGGCCATATGGGGAACAGCTGCCCCGGAAATGGATCGAATGACGTTAACTTCATCAACAGTAATAGCTTCAACAACAGGCCTCGTCCTCAACCAGGTTGGAACTCAGCGACCACACCTACCTTTCTCTTGTCACGGTACGTCTTCTGGCAGTTCTCAGCAGTTCAACAAAAATCCTTTTAATCAAAAAGCTATGAACGATAGCATAAGTAAGAAATTCCATGCGAACGATAGAATTCTAGAAAACCTGTCGCTTCAAATGGAAACTCTTAATAGCGCCATGAAGAACTAGCTGAGTTTTAATAAAATGCTAGAAACTCAGATAGCTCAGCTTGCTGCCGCTGTACCTATTCCAACTTCGGGTAAGCTTCTGGGTCAGCCCAAGGCACCCCCGAAGGAACATATCAATGCTGTAACAACTAGGGGTGGAAGGTCTACACAAGACCCCCCCCCCCCCACATCCTAGGAATGTAGGGAAGGAACTAGGAGAAGCCAGCCGAACCAAAAAAGGAAGATCAAGTGGCCGAACCACAACTAGTTAAGGAAGCACCAAAGTCGGCTCCGTACGTGTTCTACTGACACCACTGTGCTCCCTTTTCCTCAAAGGCAGAAAAAGACCACTGTCGACGACCAGTTCGGCAAGTTTGTGGAGGTAATCTAGAAATTATATGTCAATATCCCATTGCTAGATGCGATGTAGCTACCCACGTACGCTAAGTACCTGAAGGACATCCTCAACAACAAAAAGCCGATGCCGTCCACAGAAGTAACCTCACAGAAGAGTGTAGCACTACTAGTACTCAACCAGCCGCCCTAGAAGAAGGATCCAGGGAATCCAACCATCTCATGGCTCAATCGGGACCCAGCATTTTGATCAAGCTCTCTACAATCTAGGAGCAAGTGTGAGCGTCATGCCAAAGGTAGTACTTTGATAAACTCATGCATGCTACACTCACCCCTACTGCCATGTGCCTGCAGCTAGCAGATCAGTCGATTCGCTACCCCGACAGAATCGCTGAAGACATTCCAGGTCAAAATCCGGAACTTCATTGTGCCTGTGGATTTCGTGGTGCTCGACATGGAGATTGATAGCAAAACGCCGCTCATCCTTGGGCGACCGTTCTTAAGCACCGCTGAGGCCACTATTGATGTTGGAGCTAGACAAGTCCACCTCAACATCAATGGCAGATGGGAGACGTTTGCCTTCAAGCCGAAGGTAGAACAGTGCCGACTAGGTAAAAACATTTAAACTTAAGTGTCAGGCACCCCGGGACATGCCTAGAGAGAAGCTCGAACTTTCACCAAGTCAGTCAAAAGTGGACTCTCTCATCCTAACAATGGAAAAGATCCTATTGGATGGAGAAGCCCGAAAGCTCAAAGCCGATCGCAAAGCCGAGTCACAAAGATGTGCCTTCAATGGCCAAGCCGCCGACAAAGGAAGTAGGAGGCAAGACTCCTGTCACTGAAGGTCGCCGCCACGACAACGAAAACACCCAAAGAGTGGCGGAAGAAAGAAGATGAATCGCCAAAAGCCATGCTAGAAAAGACTCAGAATAAAACTCAGTAACAAAAGGCTGTGGCAACCAAGAAGGTATGGCGAGCAAAAGTTACAGCACAGACGGCCACTAAGTCTCCGACAAGTGCTGACTCCGAGCAAAAGGTATGACTTGCCCTCGCCAGGAGGTAAATTGGCATTATCCTTCACTGCATATTTAATTTCCGTGCAAGTATTTTTCGTTACACCACTGCATGTTTAAATTTAAAAGTTTTGCATTAGTTTAAAATTTTTTTCTTTTGCATAAGTTATTTATTTTCATCTCTTACATAAAAAAATTTTTTGAGGCCGCCCGGCCCCATCTGGGGCCGGCCGACCCCCTTCTGCACGCCAGCCCAGGCCGCCCGGCCCCATCTGTGCTCCCTCGTGCATCTCGTGCCCCTCCTAATCACTAAACACCAAAGTACACTAAGCACTAGAGGCCAACCGGCCACTTGCCTAAGCGGTCCGGCCTCGCTCTCGCACTGCTCCTGTGCCTTCACCGCACACGACACCAACCAGCCTAAAGAACATAGGGCCTAGGCCACCCGGCCTACCCCTGCTGGCCGCCCGACTCCAGCCAGGCCGCCCGGCCCCTACCTGAGCCGCCCGGCCTGCCTCTCCTGCTTGCATGCTCCCTCTCGCGCCTATAAATATGCATGCACGCAGCGCTCAATCCTCACACCACTCAGCAGCGTGAGCACTCTCTTTCTCTCCCTCTAAACACTCTCTTAGCACTAGTTAAGCACTTAGTTTAATTTCCAGCACTTAGTCAAAATTCTGCCCAATAAAATAAGTGCTTACACCCTCGCTTTCTGAACGGTTTGTGGATGCTCTGCCCCGCAAGGACGATTAACTTTTCTGGACGACTGACTTCTGGACGCTAATATCTGTAATTGCTGTTCTTTGTGTGTTCTCTTGTCTCGTAGTATTTTTTGTAGGATGTCTTTATTATTCAAGAAAGCCAAGAGAGCCCTGAGCAACACAGGGAAGGGACTGCACCTGAAGTTCCCATCCTCGTCAAGATTGCGCTCTCATTCGTAGAGTGGGAGTCCTAGGACTCCAGCGCCATCCGACATGATGTCGAATCAGTGGTGCCAGAAGCCACCAGGAGCAAGAACAGGACAGAGGAATGTCATCATAGCCACCGCGCCGTCTTCTAACTTTGCAGGACATTAGCATCCAAAGTGACGATGACGCACAGAAGTTGCAGGTCCTCACCACCAAGACTTTTGGACAGACTGAGGTACTTTGAAGCCTTCTTCTTCGTCACTATAGGTATGTTGGATTCATTCATGCAGGCATTTGACAACGTGGGATGGCTGGAGTTCTCGAACATCACGAAGAAGGATCCGTCATTCTCACACAAGCATTCTTGAAGACCCTCTGCTTGGATAGACACTCAACAGGTACAACCATTTCTTTCCTTCTGTTCAATACTGAGTTCGCTGTTTGTCTGAGGAGGTTCACCGACCTCCTAGGTTTCGCCTCCAACTGTTCAAGCAGGAGATGAGCCCACTGGCTATAGTATGAAAGCTTTTTGGATGGAAATTTGCGGAGAATATGCTAAGGGGAAGCATAGCACTACCAAAATCCACAACCCTACTCTGCGACTTTTGGCTCGCTGGGTCTCACTCGTGGTCGTTCCACATAGTCAAGTTCGTTGTGCACCCAACGAAGACCTTAAGTGCCTGTACGCTATGTGCAAGAAGAAACCCTATGCACCAGTCCTAGACATAGTCCGTCATTGGGCTGATATGCCGAGGACCAACACCCCCATAAACATCACCTCTTTTGTCATGCGGATTGCATCCAACCTGGTTCCCTTAGAGAACTGCCCAGATTGAATACATTCCGAATGACTCATCACACATTATTAGGGAGCAGCATTTTATCCAGGCACACTTTATGAAGAGGAATGGCCAGAACTTAGTCATGATATGGTTTGGGCATAATCTTGAGCTGCCGCTTCTCGCACCGCAGTTCGATATGTACAAAGTTAGAAAACTAACCATGCAGCTCGATGTGGAGGCACCACGCCAAAGCATCAGCAGTGTCATGACTAGGGCCCAGCGACGACAAGCAGAATAGCGCTGAAGGGCACAACAGGAAGCAGAAGAAGAAGAAGTAGACCACTCGTGGGCACCCCATACAGGCAACCCCATCGGGCACAGACTCAGAGTTATCACGACTCCAACGCTTTGCCCAACCGAAGCCATGGAACAACAGCAGCATGGATGGAGGAGGTTCATACCACCAACCGCCATATGCTCCTGAGTACTATGGGGCAGGTATGTCACATGGCCTTGACAGGAACGTAGGTCCCTCTGCATCAGCCTGGTTCAACACAAACAACAGGGCCGGCCTCAACGCCGCCATGGAGGGGATGAACATAGGCCGGTACGACTAGAGGCTATACCAGCAGGTGGACGACATCCATCGATGTACCAGAGCGATAGGCCAACAGCTCTAGGAGAACAGCACCATTCTTCAAAACCTGAACAAAATGGTGGAAGCCGGCTTCATCAATGCTCAGGACTTCCACAGCTATTACTACCAAAACTCCTAGCTTCATTGAAGCTTGGGGGGGATGGTAGTACAACATGAGCATGCTTCTTCATGCCTGAACCTCAGACTAAGGCCCCCATTTCTCGTCCTCATCTTCTCCTGTGCAGCAGCAGTACCTGTCCAGCAGAACCAGCAGTCCTACCAATATCAGCAGCAGTCCCACCAACAACAGTAGTCCTAGCAGCAACACCGGTCCAACAGCAAGGTAAGTAGTCATAATAATATTTATTTTGTTTTGTTTCCTATCTATCTAAAAAAAAGAGAGAGAAAAAGTGTCAAATAAAATAAACTCCTAACTTTGATATATTACCTTCATATATGGAAATGATGAATAGTTGCTCTATCATGTTTTTGTTTAGTTATCTATGCACAAACTATGCTTAGCCTAATTTCCAGCTTGTGTGTATAAAGTGAAAGCCTGACCTATTACTTTGTGGATGCCATTTGCATAAACCTTGTCTAAGTTGTTGTGAGAAATGATATGACTAAGTACTAGGCCAGCTCTACATTTTCTTAGTAAGATGAACATCTCAGGTTATTTTCTTGAAAATAAAGTTCCCCCAGTTGGTTTTGAAACACCTACCAGAGCCAAATACACTAAAAATATCTGAGCCGCTTGTTTAAGCTACTTAGTGTTTTTGGGCTTTGTCAAATTTTGAGTCTCATTGAATGGAATCATCACTATCTTGTGAATTGTTGGAGCAAAATACCACCACCACATATGCATTTACCTACCCTGGGTATGCATCCATATATCTCCAAATCAATACATTTGACCTTACTCCTTCCAAATCAAAATAAGGTAGGATGTGGAACCATCAAAAAGAGAAAAATAAAAGCATGCTAGTCAAAGCATGGCAAAAGTATGAAAAAGAAAAGCATGCTAGTCAAGCATGGTAAAAAGAGAGAATAATACAAAAAGGCTCCACATTCATACCTAGCATACAAAAGAAGGAGAAGGAAAGGAAACAAGGAGATCCATCCATTCACAACCACCAAATAAGCTCCAATGATGAACATGATTAGCTGATGTAGTACATTTCTTTGATCCAATCTTTGGCTTTGCAAAATAAACAACCTAAGTAAGCTAAGTTCTTCCACACCCTGAGCTCCACAGAAGCTTTAGTATAGGAAGTTCTTGGTAGTGCTATTGGCCTTAAAAGGTGAGGATACACTTATGAGCGATCGAGAGTACCTCTGGGAAACTTGTTTTATTTTGAAAATCTACAAAAACACCTGAGATGGGAGTCCCAAAAGAAGAGTTTTCGAGCTGAGCCTACAAATGAGTCGTTCCATCTCTCAACCACCCAAGACATGGTGAGTCAAAGATGCACCACAGGTATGGAAAAGGTAATCATTGCATACACTAAGGTTTGAAATCAGAGCAGGAGTGTCAGTTACTGCATAGTTTCTATTCTCAAACACTGATATTTGTAGCAACTCCTGATCGATAACCCTATCTTGGCTTTACTCGAGGACGAGAAAAGGTCTAAGCTTGGGGGGTGTTGAAGGTCACTATTGCACAATCTACGACCATCAACTATCCATGAATATGAAGGGAAATGCATCAAAGTATGGACAAACTTTTGCTACTAACATATCTCCACGAGTTGTATTGAAATATTTGAATGCAGGTGACAAAACATACTCAAACATGGTAAAATGGAGCTAAACCAGGAGGTGACTGGCCACATGGCTAAGTACCCTGCCGCCCAGCCCCACCAGAGGCCGCCTAGCCCCACCTCCAGGCCTGCCCAGCCTAATGAAGTGCCCAATTCGCGCCAACTTTGGCCTGCATGCACACACATGCCACGTCAACACATCTCCAAGGTGGAATCCACTGAAAGTCGCATGCAGTCAACCAGAAGGCCTTGCCACATCATCGATCCAGCACTTAGATTGGTGTAGTCAGCAATCCTCGACACTTCAATTCTGTGGCTAAGGAAGAAACACAAGTGAGATCCAATGGTTCGGGAGAAAACACAAAGATAACCCGCCTTAACCACCACGCAACCGACTTGGGGAGTGAAGATGGACATCAGATGACGTATGGCGGTGGATCTGACGGTTGGCGAGGCCAGCCCAGCCTGAGGTGGGGCCGTCCGGCCTCGCTACCAGGCCGCTCGGCCTGCCACCTGTCCCTTAACCGCCTTACTGACCCTATAAATACCCCCACTCACTTGGTGAC
Source organism: Paspalum vaginatum (assembly GCA_030272315.1). Taxonomy (NCBI): domain Eukaryota; kingdom Viridiplantae; phylum Streptophyta; class Magnoliopsida; order Poales; family Poaceae; genus Paspalum; species Paspalum vaginatum. The sequence goes on along the minus strand of CM059018.1, from coordinate 27,501,249 downwards.
TATAAAGTACCCCCGAGCTCTCACTTGTAAAGTGTGAAAGTTGAGTGAAACACACCATTGTCTAGTTTAGTAGCACTAGGATAGTCCTGGGAGTTAGAGTTGAGTCTGAGTCTTTGCCTCAGGGATTTCGGAGTTAGCTTCGAGTCTGGTAAAGCTCTTGTGTCTTTCTATCTTTGTACTCTTGCGACTTCAGTATAATATACTTCGTTGGTCTATCCTGTTGAGTTATACTTTACTTTATTTCTTACACTTGCCTAGTGTGGTGTACCTTATTGCATACTAGACCAAGGCTTAGGTTTGTGTTGTTCTTGAGTTATCTAAATCTTGCTAGACTTGCCGGCGCTATAGGCTTTCCGTAGGCTCTGAATCTAAGGCTAAGACAGTCACCGTCAGCAACGAAACTTGCAATTTCACCACTCAACATTCACCACACCGAAATGCGACTTACTGGTGCACAGCAAGCAAAGAGTATGGTCAGACAGTGGGAAAGGCAAATACGATGCAAAAACCCAGTGGAAGTGGAAGAATGAGAAAGTGGAAACTGGAGCAGCAGCCTTTGCTACACCAGACTGTCCCGTGCTAGGGGCCGGACTGTCCGGTGACACCGAATACTCCGGTGGCATGCTGCCAGACTATCCGGTAGAGCCTCCAGGACACACCCGATGCTAGACTGTCCTGTGAGACTGGAGAGTCCGATGGTTGTATCGGATAGTCCGGTACAGTCGCAGAAAATGAGTTTTCAAACCCTAAACTTGACCAAATCTTGTCCAAACATCACAAGATTTTGCACAGGCTATCTGGACCCTATTTCCATTCTAATACCAAAAGATCAACTCAAAATGATCACAGAATTAGCAGGAATTTCAGATCTCGTGAGAAGGCAATCTTTGGGCAACAAAGTGGAAAACTCAAGAAACACTTAGTACGTGGCAATCCTGTGGGATTGAGATGTTCTAAGACATAACCTCCACATCCTCGCAAGTCTAAAAGAGCCAAAAGAACAGGATTAACTCGCAGGCAAAGCAAATCACCAAAAGCCCTTGAGTTTCATCCAAAATCCAAAGTATAAAGAGGGGAAGGAGATGGCTGCACACGTGAACACGAATTGGGGACGAATCTTTGTTGTTTTAGAAAGGGAAATCAAGTCTTACAAGGTTCCTCACAACCTACAACCCTTCATCCTCCCACTAATGCAAAGTACTAGCTCTACGGGACTCCAAATCCTAGATTAGCACCCTGTTGACGGTCGTAATCTCACGATATCTACCGTCAATTATCCACTAAATGGAGCAAAGCATGTGAATAAAATGGACTAATCCCCTACTACTAATAAGTTCCACTAGTTTTGTATGAATATTTGGATGCAGGTACCAAAATGCACATAAAACAGCTGAAAACGTGCCAAGGATCAAAGATAAGCATTGCAGGTGAAAGTGGCAGGGTCGGCCGATCACAGGTCTTGGTCGTCCGATGACCTGCTGGGTCACCCGACCCAATGGCAGGGTCAGGCAGACCATGCCCCTGGCCGCCCGACCATCCAGCCAAGCCCATTTGCCACATCATCAATCCAAACCTGCAAAGAAACACAATGGCAGTCAAATCCAACCATTGTACTAAGCATCCAATGTATCCGAGGGCTGAAAGACTACCAAACCACGGATCGGTGACTGTCACTAATCCAAGACAAGGGCCATGCAGCAAAATCAGAGCAAGACACGTGGTCGCCCGACCTCATGCATGGTCAGGCCGATCATGCAAGGCCCTCATTTTACACGTGCACCAACCGTTTCAACTACCAATCGATGTGGGGAATCAAGATCAAGCTGTTGGATGGCTAAGTCGGTGGATCGGGTAGGTTCCCTGACCATGGGGCTAGGTCGGCCGACCCCCTACGTGGTCGGCTGACCACCACCTTACACCGAAAACCGATCTTAGCCACCTATAAATATCCCCCTCACTTGCTGGATTATAAATAGGCCATGAGAGCTCATTTGTAAATGTGGAGAAGTTGAGAGCTACATTCTACCTTAGAGAGTGCCGTTTTCCACATCTTAGTAGTTAGGATAGTCCTGGGAGTTAGAGTGAGTCGAGCTTTGCCTCGGAGTTCTCAGAGATAACTCTGAGTCTGCGGTAAAGTTCTTGTATCTTTGTACTCTTATCTTCAGTATAATATATTTATGCTTTACTTTATTTCTGTCTCCTGCAAGTGTGGCGTACCTTTCTTTGCATACTTGCTAGGCTTAGGCTATGATTATCTTGGTTAGTCAAGTCCTATTATTCTTGCCAGTGTTATAATCCAACCTGTACGCCAGGCTCTGGTTAGGTCCTCTCCTCTGATCAAGGATGATCTATTGTCACTCAAGTTTAACTTGAGTGCGTTTATAGCATGTGATCCTCTCCACGCAGTTTTGCTTGGTAGCCCCACTCGGTGACAGCAGTGTGGTGTGCCTCTATAGTCCAGTCTTGTTCGTTCAGGAGGCCCGAAGGTGATAGCTGGGTTCTCTTTCAGATGTCAACTATCTACCCCTTGACCCCTCGAGGGCGCTAGAATTTCGCTCCATGCGAGACCTTGACTTGTTTACTAGAGTTTCCTTAGTTAACCACAACATAGTCTTTGCAACCAAATAGAATAGAGTTTGGGAACTTTATCTCGCTCGTTGTCCTCCCAGGCAACTATTCCTCTCTACGTGTATCTTAGGTAGTTTATTTACTTCTTCACCATACACCTATCTTTCCCAGACCTACCCCTGTCAAGATACTAGTTGGTACATTTATTAAAGCACAGTGACTTCGACTTGAGTTTATCTAATTATACTCTATCGCCTGCCCCTTCCCTGTGGATAAATACGATACTTGGAATACTTTGGGTGAAAGGCTACAGCAGTCTCCGTGCGCTTGCGGAGTAAAACCTGTTAAGGGCAAGAGACGCCAACACACCCAGTTTTCACTCTAAGCACTTGGCTGGTTGGAAAGCTAAGCCTAGGGTTTCTAGAGGTAGAAGATTCACCTAAATGACTAGCCACTTAGTTATTTATAACCAGGCCTAACTGATTCAGTTTACACTAGGGGCTAAACTGGAAAAGATCCAACTTTCTCGGGGACAGACAACCGTGATGGAGTCTTGATCTTCTTCGGTCATACACTATCTTCAGGATGATGTCCACGTGGCCAGTAGTCCAAATCCACCGATCGACCCCCTATTTTGAAGTCAGAAACCAGGAAACTTTAGGGTTTCCTTCCTGGGCCTGTAACAGTCCACTCTACTCTATCTTGGCCAGAATTGAACCCATTCGCCGAGTCTTGGTAACTTGGTGGTAGTGTGGCAGATTTGAGCGAATCCGCCATCACCCTCGTATGTCTTCGCGCCATGCACTTGTATTGGAGCACCGCGGTGGCACCCAGCATCCCCTATCCATTGGGGTCGTCTCGCAGTCCTTTAGAGGTCTTACACTTGCTGTCACTGTGCCGCTCCTCTATGTACCGAACTCCCATGGCCGACAGACGCCGAGCATGCCTCCTGTCCTTTGGAGGACTTTCTTCTCCATCTACCTCCAGTCCATCAGAAGGGCCTCCAGTCCATCGGAGGGCTTGTGCCCAAGTCCTTCTAGGTCTTGATTTCAGTTGACAATCACTCATCAGTCCAGAGGCAATGGAGCCTAGTCCATTGTCTCTCGCTCTCCTTAGCATTCCAGCCATATGTAGAACATCCCAAACTGAGTCCGTATGTGGCCTGGGCGTTCGTTTTCGCACATACCATCACTGTAGTCCGAACCAACTTCGCTAATAAATTGATCTTCAATGTTAGTCCAGCCTACGACTCCATCTTCACCTGGGCTTCCTTGACAGAGCCATAGCTTGGTTACCTGATGGAGTTGTTGATGAGGAAGGTATGACCCCATTGGTAACCGGATTAGTTGACATGAATAATGCTTTGGTGCGGGATCCAGAGTAGCCGATGGTGATGAAGCTACATGAGCACTGGTGGCTGGGTCGACCGGCTGTAGTGATGGCGCTAGAGACATAACGGCTTCATAAATTTTTTTTGGTCATGTTCCATGGAGCCGATGGCTAGACATCGACACTGTTCTATATACTGCACCCTCTTCTTTTTATTAGTATCCGTCTAATGTCCCGTGCATAGCCGATAGTATTGTATCGGCCGTTCTTCCATGCTATATTTTCTCGAGGCAGCTTTCATTGCTCCCTGATTGCAATAGACGACATGACACCAGTAGCTTTGTAATATTGAGGCAGGTCACCATGCCCCCGGAGCTGACAGCACTTCTCCAGGTATGCCAAAAAAGTATGTGCTCCACTATTGGTCGTCCATGTGGACCGGCCTGAGCCTCTCCTATACAAATGATGACCGACCATGTACCTATCAAGAGCCGGTGGTCTCCTATCGGCCATTTTGTCGATGGTTGAGTATTGCATGCATGCGTGGTGAGGACTTGCTGATACAATAAATATTAGTCGATGCCCGATGCAGCAGGTTCTGGACGTCCCATAGTTTTAGCAATTCCCATCGATTACGAAAGTAATTGAATGTGATTCTTCTTGGGTTGGAAAGCTTATCTCCTTAGCTGTCCATGCATATGTAAAATGATGATAACATGTACAACATGCATAAGATCAAGGGCCCAAGAGAAGATGGAGTTTGAAGCACAATCCAAGTTGAGGTCTAATTTATTCGTGAGGCTAGTTCGGACTGCAGGAGTAGGCCTCAGTAAAATGGACGCTCAGGACACATACGGACTCTGTTTCGGGCGTTCTACATATTGGCATAAATCTAAGGACATATGATTTTCAATACATCTGGTGTCAGGCCAAAATAAGCTTAGACTCAACGGGAATCGTCAAAACAACGCGATGATCAGAATCTGCCAGAGTGCTGCTGGACCGGTTTTTGGGCCCACTGTCCTTGTACGCCCTAGGGCTTGCTCGGCCACCCCCTTGGCCACCCCCTATACCTCTCTCTTGTATATATTCTATTGCTGTCATTAGATTAGATGGGTTTTGCTTCAATTACTCCAGTCATTGAACAGTTTTGTCGTTACCGGTTTGTGAAAGCCCCAACTTCATGAGGCACAAGTTAATTCTTGATTGCGTTCTTCCTCATTCTTGCTGAATGTTCTCTCGGTTGCATTCCAAGGAACGATAGCCTTCTTGTCATGGTCAATTGCACACGTCACATGGTCGATAGCCATTGGAGCAGTGGTGTAGTGATTGCAAGGATTCGAATCTTTGGCTCGGAGTCTTCATCACCAACGTCGAGTTCTTCACCCCTAAACCAACTTATCCATAACTTCGGAAGACCAGGAACCCCTTTCCCCATCATTTGGTATTAGAGCTTCAGGTTTCCCTTGAGGTATATTATCGTGTGTCCCTTAGTTTGAGTGTTTTATATTTTTAAAGTCCACAAAAATCCATAAAAAATTAGGGTTTCTAGTTCATCTTTTCCTATCACCACGTTTAGCCTTTGCATAATTTGATTTCAGAGTCTGTATCTTTGACTTTGTGTCCATGGTTATAGTCTTGTTGCTAGTGTAGATCAAGTTCTTAGTTTAGTTTGAGTTTTGCATCTTGTCACCCTATCCATTTTCATCACGTCGTCACGTCTCGTTCGGAATCCTCTGTGTCCAGTTTCGGTATTTTCATGATATCTCCCACATACGAACTTGGATTTTTGTGTTCTAGTACTTTCTGGAAAGCTTGTCAAATTATCTACAACTCTATCAATTGGGCAGTTTCTAGAAAACGTCGTTATCAGGGTGTAATATCTATAGGGAGTGAATCTATTTGTGACCCAGAGTTTTCTGAGCAGTCTGTATTTCGAGGTCAATATCTTCAGTCATCCATTATCCAAAAAAGGTGCTCCATATACTATAGAGAAAGGTAAAAAGAAGATCTATAACTTTGGTATTCAAAGTTTTTGTATTTGAGGCCATTAAGATTGTCTAATCGGCTAGCTTATACTAGTTCTAGGATGCGTTTAGGCCAGCAACTTTGACAAGTACATTGGACATTCATTCAACTTTGATATCTGCTTTTGGATTTTGCTATTCCTTGCTACATATTGTGTCTTTCCAAAGATCCACATATATACTCTAGAGCAACATAGGTCAGTCTTGCAATCAACCCACACTCTAGGTGTGTTATCACTTTTGGGCCGCTGTCACCTCTTCTGAATCGCTATTGTCTTCTTGCTGTGTACAGTAAGAATATTTGCAAGCGCTTGGTAAACGCTTGAAGTGTAAGAGATCCCACCTGCCCACTGTCATTATATAGGGTTAACCTTTTTTTGTGTGTTTTCTTATTTTTTCTGCTAACAATGATAGTTTGTACTGATGCACTTGAACATGAAAGGATTAAGAAAATGGTTAAGAAGGTATTTCAGAGCCAGACAAAAAGTTCAGGTTGTCTCATTCCAGATCTTCCTTCTAATAATAGGTTTGGTTGATGATGCTTATATTGATTGGGAAATAGCTGTGGATGAAATTTTTTCCCACCTGTCGTTTGAGTGATAGAAGAAAGGTTAAGAATGATGCTAGTACTTTTAAAAAATGTGCTTTATTTCGGTAGAAAGATCTTTGTGTTTATGATGAAGATCCACAAAATTGGAGAGATATGAGCAGACTTATGAGGAATGAATTTGTTTCAGATTCTCATTCTATAAAGCTAATTTGTGACCTACAATTTCTAAAACAATGTGCTGTTGTAGATGTAGGACCGAGACTTGCGACTAGAAGGGGGTGAATAGGAGCACTTTAAAACTCAAACTCACAACCCCAAAACTGGTGCTTGAGAAAAGAACTAGACACCGTCCACTGAACAGATACGAGTCTAGTAGCGCAAGGTGCCAGTCCACTGAGAGGATACGCACCAAGCAAACGGAAGCACTCAACTCAACGATCAAAATACCGCAAGCCAAGCGGAGCAATAACTCACACCGAAATGTCTCACCAGCCACTCAATGCACGTAGATGCGTCTCACTGATACACAACAAGCAAAGAGTATAGGCATACAACGAGAACCACCAAAGCGAAGGTTGAGGCAAAAGCACGGAAACAAATGAACACAAACCAACCAAAAAGGAACCCGCCTAGTGATCACCAAGATCTCTTAGCAAATGATGCTAAAGACCTTAGGAATGATCCTAGGCACCCCCAAACCCACCTAGAACAAGCCACAAACCTTAGGAACAACTTAAACCAAATCTGGGGGCAAAACCACTGCTGCCACCGGACTGTCCGACATGCCCTACTGGACAGTCCGACATAGAATTTTCAAATAGATAGGGCTGCAAAGAAAATTGCCAAAACCTAATCAAACGGACTCAAAAACTCATGAAATTTTAACCACAGCCTGAGGAAAACATCGGGAAACAACATAATAAAAATTCAGTGCATTAGGGGACTGTTAGGTCCACCAGACTATTCCGGTGAAGTTGCACCAGACTGTCCGGTGCGCCTAGAAAACAGCCTCAGGATTTTGAGTTTGCAAACCTTAAACTTGACAAAATCTTCTCGGATCTTCACGAAATTTTGCATAGGATATCCTAACACTATTCCAAAGCTATTCCAAAAAGATCTACTGAAAAAAATTAAGGGATTAGCAGGAATTTCAGATCTCGTGAAGAGGGGAAAATTTTGGCAAGAAAGGGGAAAACTCAAGATTGACTTGCTCGTGGAAATCCAGCAGGATAAAGATGTTCTAGGACATATTCTCCATAACCTTGCAAGTCCAAAAGATCCAAAAGAATGGGGTTAACTCACAGGCAAAGCAAATCACCAAAAGCCTTTGAGTTTCATCCAAAATCCAACTAGAGAAGGGGGAGGGAGATGGCTGCACACATGAGCATGAATTCGGGATGAATCTTGCATTGATTATGAGTGTAAATCAGTGCTTACAAGGTTCCTCACAGCCTACCACCCTTCATCCTCCCACTAATGCAAAGTACTAGCCTAGGGGACTCTCAAACCCTAAGGTAAGCACCCGGTTTAATCTTAAGCTCTTGGCTGGTTGGAAACTCAACCTAGAGTTTCTTGAGGTGGAAGAGTCATCTAAATGACCAGACACTTAGGTATTTATAGCCCAGGCCTAATCGACACATTTTACACTAACACCCCTATATTATAGAAACGCCCGTAGGAGCCAAAACAGCAAAAGACTCAACTTTATTGGGGACGGATGACCAGCGATGGAGTCTTGATCTTCTTCATATGCACGCAAACTCCCGGATGACGTCCACTGTGGCCAGTAGTCCAAATCCACCGATCGACCCTCGGTTTTGAAGTCAGAAACCTGAGAAACTTTAGGGTCTCCTTCCTGGGCATAGAACAGCCCACTCCACTCTATCTCGGTGAGAATGAGCCCATTCGCCGAGTCTGGTAACTTGGTGGTAGGGTGGCGGATTTGAGCAAATCCAGTAACACCCTCACCCGTATTTCGTGCCATGTACTCGGGTTGGAGCACCGCGGTCGGCACCCGGCATCCCTAGTCCATCGAAGTTGCCTCAGCAGTCCTTCGGAGGTCTTACTCCTGCCATTGTCGTGCTGCTCCTCCATGTACCGAACTCCCATGGCCGACCGACATCGAGCATGCCTCTAGTCCTTCGAAGGACTTCCATCTACCTCCCTGTCCATCAGGAGGGCCTCCTGTCCAATAGAGGTCTTGTGCCCAAGTCCTTCTGGGTCTTTGGCTTCTGTTGACAATCACTTAGCACTCCAGAGGCAATGGAGCTGGTCCATTGGCCTCTCAATCTCCCCCTTGATGAGTGCATTGTCAACACCTTCTACCGGTAACATGAAATAGAACAAATACATCAAAAACAAGCGTAAAACTAAAAAGAAAGAAGAAAAGAAGAAAGTTGCTCAAGATGCCCAAAAACCAAACACAAGATATCAAGGGCAAATTGATGCAACAAAAACAAAACCAATGATCGACCCCCTAAGACAAGGGAAACCGCTCAACACAGTCGATCGAACTAAAACATGACCCCTCAGGAAAGAGGCAAACCGGCTCAACACAGTCATGCTTAGGTAAAGCATCGGCTCCTCTAGAAAGAGGCAAAAGGCTGAACGCACCGATGCAAGAGCATAAGCTCAAACTCCCTGAATGCACAGCTCCCCATCAACTAGATCTCTCCAGAATTCTCCCCCTTGGTCCATGACACTCCTATAGGTCAACATCTCTTCCCCTTGTTAACAATGGACACAACAAGGGTTCATAGAATCCGACTCGCCCTGAATTAGACAACTCCACCTCAAAATATGCCATGAAATGCGGGAAGCAGCACCATGAAGAGCTCAGCAGGGATGAAAAGCTAGTAGATACAAGTTCTAGCATACAGAGCAAGTGAGGGCTAGGAAGCATGCAACGAGCTCCATTGAATCTATCTTATACAGATCAGGAGCATGTTTTTCAGGGTCATTGAAAAGAAAGCATCACCAACATGAATAGCATCTAGCAAGATAGGCATGAATAGCAAGATGCTAGCAAAATATACAAGGTGTGCTACTCTCAACCAAAGCATATACAATAGGCCATAAGCAATTTAGAAACTTGCAGATTTCAAATTTAGCAATGTGCCACTTCTTACCAACCCATGCCAAGCCTAGGTTCAGAAAACCATCAGAAGCTTAAGACAAGGTTTTGGTCATACACAGCCTAGTACAAGTTTATGCCAAAGTGCAAAGGCAAGCTATCGCAAACTAGAATAGTGTGACAAATGAACTCACCTGGATCTTTTCATTCCAGCTCAAAAGACACATGAAATGTACAGTTTTAATTCAGATTTCATTTTAGGCAAGGTGTCATAAATGCTTAGGAAGAATCTTAACAAAGCCATACGACTAGCATATCCAAGCATGAGAAGATAGCATAGCATTCAACATTCCTACACATGCTAGGCGCCAAGTCAAGTGGTGATCATGATTATTGATTTTCAAGAAATAAAAATGAATTAGCTCACAAAAGATATTAGACAGATTCAAGGAGCTTAGCCAACCATGATCAAGCAAGCCAATGTACAATCTAGCACAAGCAAGTACTAACTAGTTATCCCAGAGGAGCTCTAGTGCTAGTGAAAGTGAAAATGCATATAATACAAAATGCAAGGAAAACAAAGGAAAGCAAAGAAAAGGCAAATCAAAACCTAAACTACAACAAAGTTACCCCAACCTAAAAAGGGTATCAAACACCAATCTCCCCACGCAAGCGAGCAAACGTGCTAAGCTCTAAGGGCTTGGTGAAGATATCGGCCAACTGGTTCTCAGTCTCCACATGGATCAAATCTATGTCTCCCTTCTCATAGTGATCTCTCAAAAAGTGAAACCTCACGTCTATGTATTAGGTTCTGGAGTGCAAGACGGGGTTCCTAGCTACAGAAATTGCAGAAGTAGAGTCTACTAGGAGAGGGATCTTCCTAAACCTGAGGCCAAAGTCACTCAAGGTAGCTCTCATCCAAAGCAGTTGGGAGTAGCAACTGGCAACAGCAATGTATTCGGCTTCTGTGGTAGAAGTGGCAATGCTAGATTGCTTGTGTGAGGACCAAGCGACAAAAGAAGAACCGAGAAACTGGCAGGTGCTAGGAGTCGACTTGCGATCCAATCGACAACCCGCAAAGTCGTCATCCGAATACCCTATGATAGAGAGCATCGAAGCTGAAGAGAACCAAAGACCAAGCTCAGGAGTGTATTTCAGGTACCTGAAGATGCGCTTCAACGCTTGACGGTGTGCCTCAGTGAGGCCTAAAAACGCGCACAAAGGCAAACTGCGAATTGGATGTCCGGCCAGTCATCATCAGGTACTAGAAGTGAGCCGATCATCCCTCGGTACTCTCTTTGGTCCACAACCTCCCCTTCTTCATATGCATCAAGCACCGTCTGTGTTGACATGTGAGTCTCCATGGGCTTGGAGTCTCCCATATCAAACTTCCTTAGAATGTCCTTCGTGTACTTGGCTTGATGGATGAAGGTTTCTTCACTCCTTGCTTGATTTGCAGTCCAAGGAAAAACTGCAACTCTCCCATCATGCTCATCTAGCCTTGTTCCGCACAACAATGCCATCCTCCCCTTCCTTAATTTTGAAAACCCATTTTGTACCAACAGGATTGCATTGTGGTGGTGGCTCTACCAAAACCCAAACCTCATTCCTCTCAAAGTTTTCTAACTCCTCATGCATGGCATTAACCCAATTACCATCAGAAAGTGTGTGTCCAACATCCTTGGGCTCAAAGGAGGCAACAAATGCAGCATGAGCCAAAGAAAGCGATAGAACCTGTTTGGGACCTCAAGGTCCTTGCATGCAAATCACCAATGATCCCATGTGGAGGGTGATCCCGTTGGACCTGCCGAGATGGAACAATCTCGGAGGTCACCTCCCTTGCGTCCTCAGCGGGGCCAGCCTCTACTCGAGCTTGTGGTCGAGGGAGTGAGGAGGAAGCCGTCGGCAAAGGTCCTCCTAGTAGAGGGGGTAGGAGCTGCAGTCGGTGCAGTGGCTCCTACATCACCAACATCTACCTGAACTTCCTCATCTTCAAAGTTGGGAGATCATTCTTCATCATCACCTAAAAGCTCAAATGCAGGGGTTGTAGAAGACATAGATTCATCAAAGGAAACTTCATAGGTTGTCGGGGTTTTGTTCTGGCAGTGCACCATGGGATGTATCACGTAGTGCTTTTTGTGGTTGGCGAGATCGACCGTAGCTCGATGGTTCACGTGTAACACGATGGGAGACAAGTACACATGATTTATACAGGTTCGGGCCACAAGATGCGTAATACTCTACATCCTGTTTGGGGTGAGATAAATTGATTTGGGCTCCCGAGGTTACAATGAGGGCACATGAGGTTGAGGGTGATATGTCTGGGAGGAGCCCTAGCCCACCTTATATAGTTCAGCGTGGCCTGGGTTACAAGGAGTTCTAGTCCTACTAGGATTGGTTACATCTCCTACTAGGATTCTTCTTAAATCTTCCTTGTACACGTCGAGTCCTTGTCTTGTTTGCCAAGTTGTTTGGCACCTCGGGCCTGAGTCAGCCGACCATCTCTTGGATTGGACCCTCCGATAGCCCATGTAGAGAATACGCTTCATGAGGACCTAGAGGATATCTATCCCCCACAAGCCCTCGAGCTTCAAGTTGACTTGAGAAATAATCAGCTTGAAGGTCCAAATAACATCTGCAACTCCTTCCGAGTTAAACTGTTCATGGGTTGCACCGACTAGGTGCACCCCATGAGGTAGCCCCCGAGCTTCAAGTTAACTTGAGTAACAATTAGCTCGAAGATCCAAAAAATCTGCTTTCTAAATGTCTTGTCTTGTAGTCTTCGAAAATTTTCTGATGGTATCCTCCATGCAGCCCCAAGCCTCAAGCTGATTAGCATAATTATGTTGAGGATTAAGCAACTTATTCCTCCGAGTGATCTTGGTGAAGTAGTGAGTCAGTGAGGCGCGCGGCAGTGCAGCCCCCGAGCTAACGAAGCAGTGAATCGTCGAAGGCGCGTGGCAGCGTAGCCCTCGAGTCGATGAAGTAGCGAGTCGGGGAGGCGGACAATAGCCCAGCCCCCCGAATCGACAAAGTAGTGAGTCGGCGAGGCGGACAATAGCTTAGCCCCCCGAATCGATGAAGTAGTGAGTCGGCGAGGTGGACAACAGCCTAGCCCCTAAGTCGACGAAGTAGTGAGTCGGCGAGGCGGACGACAGCCCAGCCCCTCGAGTCGACGAAGCAGTGAGTCAGGTGAAGGAGTCGACGAGGCAGACTAGAAGCCCAGCCCCCTGAGTCGACGAAGTAGTGAGTCGGCGAGGCAGACAACAGCCCAGCCCCCGAGTCGACAAAGCAGCGAGTCAGGCGAAGGAATCGCTGAGGCGGACAGAAGCCCAGTCCCCTGAGTCGATGAAGCAGTGAGTCGGTGAGGCGGACAACAACCCAGCCCTCGAGTTGATGAAGCAGTTGAGAGCCAATGGACCGGCTCCATTGTCTCTAGAGTGATGAGTGATTGTCAACAGAAGCCAAAGACCCAGATGGACTTGGGCACACGACCTCCTGATGGACAGGAGGCCCATCGATGGACTGGAGGTAGATGGAGAAGAAAGTCCTCCGAAGGACTAGAGGAAGTGCTCGGCGTCTGTCGGCTATGAGAGTTCGGTACACGGAGGAGTGGCATGGCGATGGTAGGAATAATGTCCTCTAAAGGCCTGCGAGGCTGCCCTGATGGACAGAGGATGTCCGGGCGCCACCGCGGTGCTCCAATCCGAGTGCATGGCGCAAAGACATGCGAGGGAGGCTTTGGCGGCTTTAGCTCAAAACCGTCAATCATGCTACCCAAGCCTTGGTGAGTTGGGCCTTGACTCACCAAGATAGAGAAGATGGGCCAAATCCGGCCCAGGCGGAGACTTCCTAAAGTTTCCTGGTTTCTGACTTCAAAACTAGGGGCGGATCGCGGATTGGACTACTGGCCACGTGGAGAACATCCGAGGATCGCGTGGAACTTACGAAGATCAAGACTTCATCGTGGCTTGGGTCCATCCCGAAATATCTTGTAATCTTTCGTTTGAATCCTTAGGGTTTGTCTAGTTGTAGGGACCTTAGTGTAAAACTGTCTAAATAGCACTCGGGTATAAATAGGTCCAAGGCAGATCATTAGAGTGACTCTTGGCTTCTGGAATTAGGTTTTGCTTTGTGATTTTCGTCCTTAAGCCTTGAGCTCCATTGTTAGGGAGGTTAGAGTAGGATTTGGCCTCCTAATCTTGAGGGAAGGTGAGGGTGGTTGCTTGGGACCGAATTCCTGCTTGTATGCTAAATCTGTAGACCCTTCTTGGGCATCTATTTAAGGTGAATTTGTGCAGCAACCTTGTGTTCTTCTCCTCCCCCTCTCTCTTTGGATTTTAGCTCCAATCCTTGGCTTTTGGGTGTTTGTTTTGCCAAGCTTGGAATCCCTTCTCTTGCTGATGTTTTGGACTTGCTATAACGTTGAGATTATGTCTTAGAACATCTCAATCCAGTTGGATTGCCACAAGCAAGTCAATTTGGGTTTTCTCCTTTCTTGCCCAAATTTTCCCCTCTTCACGAGATCTGAAATACCCGCTAATCCCTTAATCTTTTTGAGTAGATCTTTTGGGAATAGCTTTTTAATAGTGCTAGGATACCCTGTGCAAAATTTCATGAAGATCCTGAGAAGATTTGGTCAACTTTGAGGTTTGCAAACTCAAAGTCTGAGGCTGATTTCTGGGCACACCGGACAGTCCAGTCCAACTTCACCGGACAGTCCGGTGGATGTAACAGTATCCAAATGGGCTGACGTTTTAATATGTTGTTCTTCACGTTTTCCTCAGCCTGTGGTTAAAATTTCATGATTTTTGGAGCCCTGTTTGGTTAGGTTTTGGCAATTTTCTTTGCAGCCCTGTCTGTCTGAAAATTCCCTGTCGGACTGTCTGGTTGGGCATGTCGGACAGTCCGGTAGCGGTAGAGTTTTTGCCCCCAGATTTGGTTTAATTGTTCCTAAGGTTTGTGGCTTGTCCTTGGTGGATTTGGGGGTGCCTAGGATCATTCCTAAGGTCTTTAGCACCTCATTTGCTAAGAGATCTCGGTGATTACTAGGCGTGTTCATTTTGGTTGGTTTGTGTTCGTTTGCTTTCGTGTTTTTGCCTCAACCTCGCTTTGGTGGATCTTGTTGTATGCTGATACTCTTTTGTTTGCTGTGTATCACTGAGAGGAATCTTGGTGCGTTGAGTGGCTGGCGAGACACTTCGGCGTGAGTTGTCGCTCCGCTTGGCTTGCGGTCTTTGTGATCGTTGAGTTGAGTGCTTCCGCTTGCCTGGTGCGTATCCTCTTAGTGGACGGTACCTTGTGCTACTAGACACGAATCTGTTTCAGTGGACATTGTCTAGTTCTTTTCTCAAGCACCCGTTTTGGGGGTTGTGAGTTTTGAGTTTTAGGTGCTCCTATTCACCCCCCCTCTAGTCGTACGTCTCGGTCCTACAATTGGTATTAGAGCCGGTTAGATTTCTTCATACCTTTACCGGTGAGAAACCAGTAGCGACTATGACTCACTCTGGGAAGATTCCAGTTCTTGGCTCCGATGGCTACTCCTACTGGAAGGGTAGGATGAAAGCATTCTTGCTTAGCCAGGGCCAAGACATAGGGGATGCTACTCAGAGTGCGAACTTTGTGGTGCTTCCAGTTGCTCAGCGCACTACCCCAGCGATTGCGGCTCAGCATGAGGCGAATGCCAAAGCTGTTAACTTTCTCTTTTCAGGACTTGGTCCGGTTGATTATGAGAGAGTCAGCCACCTTGAGACTGTCCATCAAATTTGGTCCCTACTGAGTGCACACCATGAGGGCACTGGTACTATCAAGGGGTGTCTCGTTGAGACTTACAGGCGCGAATATGAGAATTTCGTTCAGAAGCCTGGTGAGCTTTGCCTGGTATTTAGCCGCTTTCAGCATGCTTATGACAACCAGGATGAGCAAGAAGAGGGATGAGAGGCCCAAGTGCTTCGAGTGTGGAGAGGTCGGCCACTTCATCGCCGAATGCCCAAACAAGTAGAACGACTACTACAAGAAGGGCAAGAGCCACTCCCGCGACTCCAACAAGTACCACTCTGGCAAGCACAACTACGGCAAGCGTGACCACACCAAGCACCGCTCCGGCAAGATCAGGAACTTCAGGAAGGCTTTCAAGAGCTACCAGAAGGACAATCGAAAGCGGGACAAGGCTTTCTTCGCCAAGCTTGGTGGTTTGTGCGGTGGATCATTCTCCTCCTCCTCATCTTCATCAAGCTCAAGCGATGAGGAGATCGTCACCAAGCGGGACAAGAGGAGGGACCAAGGTGGTCCAGCTCGACTCTGCTTTGTCTCCACTAAGTCCAAGCGCAAGCACAAGATGCACCGGAGATCCTTTTGCTCCATGGCGCTTGAGGATAAGGACGATAAGGGCAACGACAACGACTCCTCCGATGAAGAGGTAACTCCTGAGCACGCTGAAATTCTTGAGATGTTGGAGGCAAATAGTCGTGAGTTGAAAGCCCAGGATTAGATGTTGGAGAAGGCAGCCAAGAAGCTGCAGAAGCAGAAAGCCAAGCTTGCTGGTGCTTTAGCTAAGATTGAGAGACTAAAGAATGTGCCAGCCTAGCCTAGTGAGTCTGAGTGCCCTACCTGTGAGACTTTGATGAGAGATCTCTATGAGCAGAAGAGCAAGTACGCTCATCAGGTAGAGGAGATGGATAGGTTGAAGGTAGAGTTAGGGAAGCTCCAGTCTAAACTAGATGAGCCTATTTTGAGGGATGAGCCTGAGTGTGAGATGTGCCCCCACCTAGCTGTTGACATAGCTAAGCTAAAAGTGCGGTGTGAGGGACAGCTCAAGGAGTTGGAAGAGCTTAGGGCTAAACCCATGCTTTTGGGTGCGTGCATGGTCTGTCCTACCT
Organism: Paspalum vaginatum; assembly: GCA_030272315.1. Lineage (NCBI taxonomy): Eukaryota > Viridiplantae > Streptophyta > Magnoliopsida > Poales > Poaceae > Paspalum > Paspalum vaginatum. The sequence goes on along the minus strand of CM059018.1, from coordinate 27,484,824 downwards.
TGAGGAGTGAGCTTGAGCAGGTAAGAGCTAATCTTGAGGTGCTTTCAGCACCCCCTGACACGTGTGAGGATTGTCTCACTTTGAAGTTGATGTTGGTGGATAGGGATGCCACCATTAAGAAGTTAGAGAAGTCTGCTCCCTCTATTCCCTCTCTAGACTGCCCCACTTGTGCTACCCAGACTTTAGTTCTGGAGGATCTGAGAGAGGAGAAACAGACTTTGGTTGATGAGAACAACCGTTTGAGAGAGGTGCTCAGTTGGATGTATGCTAGAGAGCTGAGGGTGATATGAGTGGACTTGGGTTAGGGAGAGTGCAAGTACTTCGGGTGAGGAGAAGAGTTCCCAAATTAAGCTTAACACTGCCTCTCCTCAGCCTAATCCTACTGTTGATGGGGTTTACCACGAGCCTCCCAAGGCTGCCCCAAAGAAGCAGTTCTAGGACACCCAAGCCCTCACAGGCTAAGCTAGACAGAGTAGTGACTCAGATCCTCAAGCCTCCAGTGAGCAAGGATAGAGTCCAGCAGCCTGTTCCACCCAAGGCTACTCCACCTAAGCCTAAGGTCCAGCCTGATCCCACTCCCAAGAGGCTTGTTTACCACTATGACTTTTGCCAGTGGAATGGCCACTTGGAGGAGTTCTGCTTTAGGAGGAAGCGAGTTGAGAGGCATGAGAGAGCCTAGGGGGAACCAGGATCAGTTCTACCAGGGTGGTACGCAGGATCCTCCCCACCGCGGTGAGATGAGAGACTGCTTTGTTTGTGGTGAAAGAGGAGGCGGCTTTCAGGCCCGTGTTCCTAGTGGTGAGAGATGTTTTGCCGACCGAGCTCCTGGTCGTTTTTAGCTGCGGCTATGGACCTCAGTGACCGAGGCTTTGGTAGAGGATTTGAGAGCTCACACTTTGGAGGTCTAGAGTACCCAGATAGTCGTGATGCTTACTTTGACTCTGCTTTTCCCACTTTTGAGCAGATGGCTCGGCACTAGTTCAGCAGTTTTACTAACCTTAGTGCTGGACCATTTGCTCACTCTCGCTTTCCTTGATTTTGCAGGATCGAGGGTCTGGAGGACATATGGATCATGGACTCTAGCTGCTCTAGGCACATGACAGGGCACCGCAGATGGTTCTCCAGCCTCAACCCCGTGAGCACCAAGGAGTAAATCACATTCGGGGATAATGGTCAAGGTAAAGTGTTGGGTGTTGGTTCTGTTGAACTTTCTAGCAAGCTTTCCCTAAGAGAAGTTGCTTTGGTGAGGAATTTGGGGTTCAATTTGGTTTCTGTGCTCGCAACTTCTCAAGGAAGGGTATGAGGTTCGCTTTAAGGAGGTATGGCGGAACCGCTGATTTAATCCGGGCTAAGCACACCTGCCACATCTGGCTCGCAGTGCACTTAGACCAAACTAAATCCGGTCGTCCGTCGAGAGTCATTTGACCCTCGATACTATCAAATCCCAGAGGACCTGACATCATACACATGCAGCCCACGATGGAGCCACAACAGAATATATCATCTCAGGCAGTTGAAATAGGATAATAATAGACTTAGTTACAAACCGGTTTCAATTAAAGTACAGATCCAACTTAGAGTTATAAAATAACAAGTTCAAAAGTATCTCGCAGCAGAATGTTGAAGTTCAGGGGTCATCATAACATCACAAAAGATTTGCATTAGAAGTAACAACATCGAGCCCACCGATGTTGACTTTGTGCCACTCATGCAGGATCATCCTAGATGGGGGCATGCACCACCTCCAACACAGGCGCAAACCATGAACTCCATACCAGCGCTCAAATTGTGGGGGCAAACCCTGAGTACTAATTACTCAGTAGGACTTAATGGATTTGGCTTATGGCTGACGCGAAGCTGCTTACTAGTGAGTGGATCCTTATCCACTGATTTTAAACAGTGTCATGATCAACATAAGTAAACAAGTTTTCATCATTTGTATAACCATCAACATAATAGGAAATTTGCAGTAAGGTAAACAGTTCAATACAAACATGTGATATTCAAAATCATGAACATTAAATACAGAGTGTTTAAGTAGTTACTACGATGAACGTCAAAGGTAATGGCATTCCCACACCTGGTAGGCATCAGCGATTCGAATCGATTTTATTTCCCGAGAATAACTATCATGCCTAGGGGTATATGCTTACAAGCCATCGCGTTCCCACATAAGGCCCCAATCTTAACCTGTCTTGTCCCAAGATTCAAAGCGCCCCCACCGAACCCCCAGGTTGTGCCCCCATAGCGAGTCTGCCGACATCTCGGTCTCCCCGCAATGAGTACAAAGCTCCCCCAGGCCTTCTGCCTCCATCTAGTGGATGGGCGGCACCTCAAAAACTCCGGACAAGTCGAGGTAAGACTTCACCGGCCCCATATCCTGGCTAAGCACTCTAGCAATGTTATGCCGACCAATAGGCGAACAACGGACGGACCTTACATGACTCGGGCAGAGTCCAAGGTGCGACATCATGAAAAGTAAATACTGAAATAAAATCTCCACCCGGTCTCCATTTAAATCATGAGCATAAGTACTATACGACATAATAGTAAGATCTTTGTAACTTTGAAAGCACCTACGCGACGAGTCCACACACTCGTGCCTACTCGTACCTAGCACTTCTAGGCATACTCATCCTGCGAACTCTAAATATAGGTGCTAGGGTCAGGGCGGCCAAGGAGTCTAATGCAATTGGTTTCAAGCAACTCCTAATGCATATGCGTAATTCATCCATTATAACTTGTTTGCTGTGTTAAGCATGGTCCTGCCTACCTACCTGCCGTCTGGCCCTGCGTGGCATGGTGGCCCACCGCGTGGGGTCCAGGAGGGAGAGAAGGCAGCGGGGGTTCTTACCCCCACCTTGTATCGATGAATGCGGCGGCGTGGAGGCGGGAATCGGCCGGCGAAGAGGCGCGGTGGTGTGGAGCTCCGGCGGCGAAATACGGCGCGAGGGAGCGGCTTCGTTGGACTAGACCTATGGAATCGGTGGCGCAGGGGTCGAGGATGGATGGCGTGGAGACGGTTAGTGCGAGGATGACCAGAGCGGTGCCAGCAATGGCGCTCGGGCGGAAGCGAGCGGGAGAGGTGCGCGGGCGAGCTGAGCGACTCGAGGGGAAAGAGCAAGAGAGAGGGGCGCGGCGCGGCTTAAGGATGACGCCGGAGGGGCTCCATCCGTGCTGGGGCCATTCTGGCCTTACGCTGGTGGCCACGCGGCAGCGACCGGCTCGGCAGTTTGGCCTGGTCGGATCCATGGGCCCACTGTCAGTGAGAGCGAGGTCCGAAAATGGAAAATCCAATTTTTCTGTTTTTGTTTAGCCCTCTGTAAATCACTGTTTTTACCTACTTCCAAGCCGAATTTGAAGATGACCTAGTTGGATGAAATGTTGATCTCTTTGTGATCTACAAGTTTGCAAAAATGCCCAAGTTCAAATTCTGAGGCTAAATATGATTTAATTTGAATTTTGCCTCTAGGTTTCAGATTTGACCTACCCAGCCATTGTAAAGAAAATTTGAAAAGTCCTATTTGGGGCCAAAACCACCTGAAAAGTGTTATACCATCTTTGCTCAAAATTTCCAGATCTAAAACTTTCTCAATTGGAGCTTTGCATGAAAATGAATGTAGATCATAGGAAAAGTGGGATTTCCAAGAAATTCAGGATTTTGGCAGTGTTTGTATGCTGACAGTAAAAGCCCCAAATTCCCTAGCAAACCTTTGTGCATGTCAAAACTCTAATTACCAAAATTGTTCCTCATGAGATCACCTACAAGTTTGGTATAAAAAGCTCCACCTAAAACTCAATAGGATTAAAGTTATGCTCACATCCATAGTGTCATTCATGCAAAAACTGAGTGCATCACTTAGCTATTTCTACCATGCTTGTTCACGTGAGTCAAATGCACATTATCATGCGGTGAAACGATGCTTATGAGATGTGATTAAGCAAATGATGCACATGCTATGCTCTGGAGATGCCTAGGGCATCACAGGAGAGTTCTTCTCGTGTGCTTGATGCTAAGGGAAATCTTGTTTGTCGGATTTTGCCCTATGGGTTGGTTTTTAAGGTTGACCTTGCATCTGTTTCTAGCCCTCCTCGGTGTTTGGTAGCTGGTCCTTCTGCTGATATTTGGAAGTGGCATAGGAGGCTTGGGCATTTGAGTTTTGATCTGCTAGCCAGGTTGAGCTCGTGGGTCTAATCCGAGGATTACCCAATTTGAAAGCAGAAAAGGACTTAGTGTGCCATCCCTGTCATCACGGCAAGATGGTTGCCGCTTCCCATGCACCTGTCAATCATGGTGATGACCTCTTACCCAGGTGAGCTGCTCCATATGGACACGGTTGGTCCTGCTCAGGTACAGTCGGTTAGTGGGAAGTGGTATGTGCTTGTAGTTGTGGATGACTTTTCTCGCTTTTCATGGGTGTTCTTCATGGAATTCAAAGATGAGGCCTTCGGTTTTGTCCGAGATCTGGTCTTGAGGTTAAGGAATGAGAGTCATAAGGCTATGAAGGCTATCCGCAATGACAATGGCAGAGTAATTTCGTAACTCTCGTTTGGAAACCTTTTATCGTGACCTAGGTCTTGATCACCAATTCTCGTCTCCTTATACCCCACCTCAGAATGGTGTCATGGAACGAAAGAACCGCACAGTTGTTGAGATGGTGCGGACGATGCTTGATGAGCATAGGACTCCGCGACGCTTTTGGGCTGAGGCTATGAATACGGCATGTTACATTGCCAACCGCATCTTCCTACAAGCTTTCTTAGGGAAGACTTCGTATGAGCTACGGTTTGGTAGGCAGCCCAGCGTCAAGCACCTACGTGCATTTGGTTGCAGATGCTTTGTGCTCAAAAAGACGGTATTTTTCTTGGGTACGCCTCTAGCTCTAGGGCATATAGAGTGTGGATCCTCGATACCAAACAAGTGGTTGAGACCTATGAAGTTTCCTTTGATGAATCTATGCCTTGCACAACCCCTGCATTTGAGCTTTTAGGTGATGATGAAGAAGGAGCTCCCATCTTTGAAGATGAGGAAGTTCAGGTAGAAGGTGGTGATGTAGGAGCCACTGCACTGGCTGCAGCTCCTGCCCCCTCTGCTATGAGCTCTGAAGATGAAGGAGGACCCTTGCCTATGGCTTCCTCCTCGCTGCCCCCGACTGCAAGCTCGAGCAAAGGCTAGCCCCATAGAGGACGCAGGGGAGGTGACCTCCGAGATTGGTCCATCTCAGCAAGTCCAACGGGATCACCCTCCAGATAGCATGATTGGAGATCTACACTAGCCATCTTCTACCACTCCGCATTTGTTGCTTCTTTCGAACCCTGGGATGTGTCACATGCATTATCTGATCCTAGTTGGGTGAACGCCATGCATGTGGAGTTGGAGAACTTTGAGAGAAACCATGTCTGGGATTTAGTTGAACCTCCACCAAACTGCCGTCCTATAGGAACCAAGTGGGTCTTCAAGAACAAACAGGGTGAGGATGGGATGGTTGTGAGGAACAAAGCGAGATTGGTTGCCTAGGGTTTCTGTCAGAATGAGGGGATAGATTATGAGGAGACCTTTGCTCCTGTAGCTCGTTTAGAAGCCATTAGGATTCTGCTTGCCTTTGCTGCCTCTAAAGGCTTCAAACTGCAGCAAATGGATGTCAAAGTCAGCCTTTCTAAACAGTTACATAGAGGAGGAGGTATATGTGAAACAACCTCCTGGCTTTCGAGAGTGCCAAGTTTCCAGACCGGGTGTATAAGTTGAGAAAAGTCGTTTATGGTCTGAAGCAAGCTCCTAGAGCTTGGTATGCTAGATTAAAAGCTTTCCTACTTAAGTCTGAGTTTGTGATGGGTTCAGTAGACAAGACCTTGTTTCTGTTGAGTCGTGGAGGTGACACCCTTCTAGTTCAGATATATGTTGATGACATTATCTTTGGTAGTTCATCTCATGCTTTGGTTTCTAAGTTTGCTGAACAGATGAGCAGTGAGTTCGATATGAGTCTCATGGGTGAGCTTCAATTCTTCCTCAGGCTACAGATCAAGCAAGGCCCAAAAGGAACCTTCATCCATCAAGCCAAGTACACGAAGGACATTATGAGGAAGTTTGACAAGGGAGACCTCAAGCCCATGGCGACTCCCATGTCAACACAAACGGCACTTGATGCAGATGAAGAAGGGGAGGTGGTGGACCAAAGAGAGTACCGAGGAATGATCGGCTCACTTTGTACCTGAGGTGACTAGGCCAGACATTCAGTTCGCAGTCTGCCTTTGTGTGTGTTTTTAGGCCTCACCGAGGACATCACACCGTCAGGCGGTGAAGCGCATCTTCAGGTACCTAAAATACACTCCTGTGCTTGGTCTTTGGTTCTCTTTAGCTTCTATGCTCTCTCTCAGAGGGTATTCAGATGCTGACTCTGTGGGTTGTCAGTTGGAGTGCAAGTCTACTTCTAGCACCTGCCTGTTTCTCGGTTCTTCTCTTGTCTCTTGGTCCTCATGCAAGCAATCTAGCGTAGCCACTTCCACAACAGAAGCCGAATACAATGCTACTGCTAGTTGCGGCTTTGGATGAAGTCCACTTTGAGTGACTTTAGTCTCAGTTTTAGGAAGATCCCTCTCCTATAGACTCCACTTCTGCTATTTCTGTAGCTAAGAACTCCGCCTTGCACTCTGGAACCAAACACATAGACGTGAGTTTTCACTTTCTAAGAGATCACTATGAGAAGGGAGACATAGACTTGATCCATGTGGAGACTGAGAACCAGTTGGCAGATATCTTCACTATGCCCTTAGAGCTTATCGCGTTTGCTCGCTTGTGTGGGGAGCTTGGTGTTTGTTACCCCTTTTAGGTTGGGGTAACTTTGCTGTAGTTTAGGTTTTGTTTTGCCTTTTCTTTGCTTTTCCTTGTTTTTCTTGCATTTGGTATCATACCATGCATTGCATTGTAACATATGCTTTTTCACTTACACTTGCACTAGAGCTCTTCTAGTTATGATGAGTTAGTACTTGCTTGTGCTAGAATCTACAGTTGCTTGCATGATCATGGTTGGCTAAGCTCCTTGAATCTGTCTAATATCTTTTGTGAGCTCAGTCACTTTTCTTTCTTGAAAATAAAAAACCATGATCACCACTTGAGTTGGCTACCTCGCATGTGTAGGAATGTTGAATGCTATGCTATCTTCTCATGCTTGGATATGCTAATCGTATGCCTTTGTTAAGATTGATGCCTAAGCATTTAAGACACCTTGCCTAAATCTGAATTCTGAATTAATTTTGTTTACAAAGTGGTGTCCTATGAGCTAAATTGAAAAGATCTAGGTGGGTTCACTTGTCACACTTGAATCTAGTTTGAGATAGCTTGCCTTAGCACTTTGGCATGAACTTGGACTAGGCTGTGTATGACCAAAACCTTGTCTTAAGCTTCGGATGGTCTTCTGAACCTAGGCTTGGCAATTGGTTGGTAAGAAGTGGCCAAAACAAGTGAATAACCCTTGGCATATGATCTGATCTGCTTGAAGTTAAAAATTGCTAAATCTGAAATATGCAAGTCTCTAAATTGCTTATGGCCTGTTGTATATGCTTTGGTTGAGAGTAGCACACCTTCTATGTTTTGCTAGCATCTTGCTGCTCATGCCTATCTTGCTAGATGCTATTCATGTTGGTGATGCTTTCTTTTCAACAACCCTGAAAAACATGCTCCTGATCCGTATAAGATAGATTCAATTGAGCTTGTTTGCATGCTTCCTTCCCTCACTTGCTCTGTATGCTAGAACTTGTATTTACTAGCTTTTCATTCCTGCTGAGCTCTTCATGGTACACTTCCTGCATTTCATGGCATATTTTGAGGGGGAGTTGTCCATTTCAGGGGGAGTTGAGTTCTATGAACCGTAGATATGTCCATTGTCAACAAGTGGGAGATAATAGATGTTGACCCTTGAGGGGAGAGATGTTCCCAAGGGGAATTCATGGACCAAGGGGGAGAACTATGTAGAGATCTAGTTGAGGGGGAGTTTGAAGCTTTTAGCATGCTCTTGCATCGGTGCAGTTGAGCCTTTTGCCTCTTTCTAGGAGGAGCCGATGCTTTGCCTAAGCATGACTGTGTTGAGCCAGTTTGCCTCTTTCTTGAGGGGTCATGCTTTAGTTTGATCGACTACGTTGAGCGGTTTCCCTTCTCTTAGGGGGTCGATCTTTGGCTTTGTTTCTGTTGTCTCAATTTGCCCTTTTTTGCTTGTGTTTGGCTTTTGGGCATCTTGAGCAACTTCTTCTTTTCTTCTTTCTTTTCGGTTTTACGCTTTTCTTCTTGTCTTTGTTCTATTTCAGGTTATAGGTAGAAGGTGTTGCACAGTGCACTCATCAAGGGGGAGATTGAGAGCCAATCGACCTGGCTCCATTGTCTCTGGAGTGATGAGTGATTGTCAACAGAAGCCAAAGACCTAGATGGACTTGGCCACAAGACCTCCGATGGACAGCAGGCCCTCTGATGCACTAGGAGGTAGATGGAGGAGAAAGTCCTCCGAAGGACTGGAGGCATGCTCGGCGTCTGTTGGCCATGGGAGCTTCGGTACACCGAGGAGTGGCATGGCGATGGCAGGCAGTAAGTCCTCCGAAGGACTGCGAGGCTACCCCGATGGACAAGGGATGCTGGGCACCACCGCGGTGCTCCAATCTGAGTGCGTGGCGCGAAGACGTACGAGGGAGGCTTTGGCGGCTTCAGCTCAAAACCGTCAACCAAGCTACCCAAGCCTTGGTGAGTTGGGCCTTGACTCGCCAAGATAGAGAAAATGGGCCAAATCCGGCCCAGGCGGAGACTTCCTAAAGTTTTCCGGTTTCTGACTTCAAAACTGGGGGCGGATCGCGAATTGGACTACTGGCCACGTGGAGAACATCCGAGGATTGCGTGGAACTTACGAAGATCAAGACTTCATCGTGGTCGTTCGTCCCGAAATATCTTGTAATCTTTCGTTTGAGTCCTTAGGGTTTGTCTAGTTGTAGGGGACCTAAGTGTAAAACTGTCTAAACAACACTCGGGTATAAATAGGTCCAAGGCAGATCATTAGAGTGACTCTTGGCTTCTAGAATTAGGTTTTGCTTTGTGATTTTCGTCCTCAAGCCTTGAGCTCCATTGCTCGGGAGGTTAGAGTAGGATTTAGCCTCCTAATCTTGAGGGAAGGTGTGGGTGGTTGCTTGGGACAAATTCCTGCTTGTATGCTAAATCTGTAGACCCTTCTTGGGCATCTATTTGAGGTGAATTCGTGCAGCAACCTTGTGTTCTTCTCCTCCCCCTCTCTCTTTAGGATTTTGGCTCCAATCCTTTTTCTTTTGGGTGTTTGTTTGGCCAAGCTTGGAATCCCTTCTCTTGCTGATGTTTTGGACTTGCTATGACATGGAGATTATGTCTTTAGAACATCTCAATCCAGTTGGATTGCCACGAGCAAGTCAGTTTGGGTTTTTCCCCTTTCTTGCCCAAATTTTCCCCTCTTCACGAGATCTGAAATTACCGCTAATCCCTTGATCTTTTTTTCAGTAGATCTTTTGGGAATAGCTTTGGAATAGTGCTAGGATAGCCTATGCCAAAATTCGTGAAGGTCCGAGAAGATTCTGGTCAAGTTTGAGGTTTGCAAACTCAAAGTCCGAGGCTGATTTCCGGGCACACCGGATAGTCCGGTGCAAATTCACCAGACAGTTCGGTGGACCTAATAGTCTCCAAATGGGCTAAATTTTTAATATGTTGTTCTCCATGTTTTTCTCAGCCTGTGATTAAAATTTCATGATTTTTGGAGCTCGTTTGATTAGGTTCTGGCAATTTTCTTTGCAGCCCTGTTTGTCTGAAAATTCCCTGTCGGACTGTCCGGTAGGGCATGTTGGACAGTCTGGTAGCGGTAGTGTTTTTGCCCCTAGATTTGGTTTAAGTTGTTCCTAAGGTTTGTGGCTTGTTCTAGGTGGGTTTGGGGGGTGCCTAGGATCATTCCTATGGTCTTTAGCACCTCATTTGCTAAGAGATCTTGGTGATAATTAGGCGCGTTCATTTTGGTTGGTTTGTGTTCGTTTCCTTCCGTGTTTTTGCCTCAACCTCGCTTTGGTGGTTCTCGTTGTAGGCCGATGCTCTTTTGCTTGCTGTGTATCAGTGAGAAGCATCTAGATGCGTTGAGTGGCTGGCGAGACACTTCAGGCATGAGTTGTCACTCCGCTTGGCTTGCGGTCTTTGTGATCAGTTGTGTTGAGTGCTTCCGCTTGCTTGGTGCGTATCCTCTCAAGTGCATGGTACTTTGCGCTACTTAGACACGTATCTGTTCAGTGGACGGTGTCTAGTTCTTTTCTCAAGCACCAGGTTTGGGGTTGTGAGTTTGAGTTTTAAGTACTCCTATTCACCCCCCTCTAGTCGCACGTCTCGGTCCTACAAGAGTCGGTGAAGGAGTCGGCGAGATAGACAGAAGCCCAGCCCCCCGAGTCGACGAAGCAGTGAGTCAGCGAGACGCGTGGCAGCGTAGCTCCTGAGATGACGAAGTAGTGGGGCGTCCCCATGTCGATAGTGCATCACGAAGTGAACTCCTGAGTTGATAGTACATCATAAAGTGAACTCCCTGATTGAATTCCGAGTATAGCAAAGGCATAAAGTGTCGGTGGGCCAGACCGATTGCCCCGTACGAAGGGTAAGAGGTATCCCTTGAATGAGGATGCGAAGGCATGTAATACCAGCTATCAGTCTGCAACCTAAGCTGATTGCTCCGTAAGAGGTCCAAATTGCACCCTTTTTACGTGGACGCGACGGCATGTAACACCAGCAGTCGGTCTATGACCTAGGCTGATTGGCCCATAAGGAGGGCCAGATTGCATCCTTTTATGAGGACATGATGGCATGTAACACCGGTAGGCCAGACCGATTACTCCATATGAAGGGTCTAGAGTTACCCTGTCGTTGCACGCATAGATTTTGCCAGAAAACACTTAGATTTGTCGAAGCACGAGATGCGACAGAAAAAATTCGACTTGGAGAAACACGAGATACAACAAAAAATATTCGACTCGGAGAAATAGGAGATGCAACAGAAAATATTTATGAAGTCACATGACTTGAATGACCTGAAATAATTTGAGAGATCCAATGCTCCAGTGATCCAAAAATAATATGAGTAATCCATAGCCCGGGTGATCCAACAATAATATGAATAATCCATAACCCGGGTGATCCGAGAATAATATGAATATAGCCATAACCGAGTGATCCAGAAGTAATCCGAGTGATCCAATACCCCGAGTGATCCAAAAATAATCCATTGTGATTCGATAGCCGCATGATCAAGAAATAATCTGAGGAATTCAGTAGACCAAGTGATCCAGAAATAATGATTTTGAAATAAATATGTATAATCGGAAACAATGCGACACTGAAATAATATGAAAGATCTAATAGCCCGGGCGATCCATAAGTAACGCAAGTAACTCAGAGATAATATGATTGATTCAGAAATAATCTGAGTAATCCAGAAAGAGCTTGACTGATCCAGAAATAATCTAACTAGAAATCGGCAGTCCCGAGCATAAGCCGTAAGCGTACAAGTGACCGAGATAATTTTTCTAGAACAATAATCAAGAAATAATCTGAGTAGTATCTTTTGTAGAGAGAATACTTAAACATAAATAATATTGGAGTAATAAACTAGTCGGATAGATGAAAATTAATCAGAATAATTAAACGTATAACTTAAATAAGTTAGCGGTTTTGTTACCGGCCGACCAGTAGAAGGTGCTAGCGTTCGATTCGCTGAACTTAAAGTTCCTTTCGATTTGCTATAAAATATACAGCCCTCAGCATTAATTTGTGCCCGATCAGTGAATATCCTCGAATTTCCTTAGCAGGCTAAATTTGCGGCAAGGATGACAGCCGCCAGCTCTTGCGTATGATGACAAAAGAAGCTTCAGGATGATTGGATCTTGGACAGGAATACATCGGCGTCGGATCACATCTACAGCCCGCCTTTCCTTTTTTCTTTCTTCTCAAGCGCTTCCTGAAATAGCAGATCGATTCCATTTCACTTGCTAGTGCCGGTTGGAGTAGTATTCCGATCTGGATTGCCTTCTGACTTGGAGTTGATGTAGATTTGTAGACAATTGGCTTTCAACACCAGACATACCTGATGCTGAAGAACTTGGCTTTGATGATAAAGATTCAATTTAGGCTTTTGTGTGTTGACTTCCGATACAGAGCTATAGCACAAGGTCTCTGAGTTGCATCGTCGGGTTATCGAGACATATCCGGCGCCGAAAAAGGTGTTAGACATTGTCATCAATTTTTGCCATCGAACAACCTCGACGAAGATGAACTTGAACTTCTTGTTGAATGTGACGGCCATGGAGCTAGCTGATGTTGATGTTGCCTCCTCCTACCCCCGCGCCAACTGTCGGGGTTTTATACCAGCAGGTGCACCACAGGGATGTATCGCGTAGTACTTTTTGTGGTTAGTGAGATCGACCATAGCCCGATGGTTCACGTGTAACGCGATGAGAGATAAGCACACAAGATTTATATAGGTTCGGGCTGCAAGATACGTAATACCCTATGTCCTGTTTGGGGCGAGATAAATTGATTTGGGCTCTCGAGGTTACAATGAGGGCATATGAGGTCGAGGGAGATGTCTGGGAGGAGCCCCTAGCCTGCCTTATATAGTTCAGCGTGGCCTAGGTTACAAGAAGTTCTAGTTCTACTATGATTCTTCTTAAATCTTCCTTGTACACGTCGAGTCCTTGTCTTGTGCGCCAAGTTGTTTGGCACCTTGGGCCCGAGTCAGCCGACCATCTCTTGGATTGGGCCCTTCGACAGCCTATGTAGAGAATACGCTTCATGAGGACCCTAGAGGATATCTATCCCTCACACAGGTCTCAACCACTTGTTTGGTATCGAGGATCCACACTCTATATGTCCATAGAGCTAGAGCCGTACCCAGGGAAAATACCATCCAAGTAGCGAGATTCAAATCTGTCCAAATGCCCCCCTTTTTTGAGCACAAAGCATCTGCAGCCAAATGCATGCAAGTGACTTGACACTGGGCTGCCTATCAAACCGTATCTCGTATGAAGTCTTCCCCAAGAAAGATCGTAGGAAGATGCTGTTGGCAATGTAATAGGCCGTATTCATAGCCTCAGCCCAAAAGCGTCGCGGAGTCCTATGCTCATCAAGCACCGTCCACTGCCATCTCTACAAGTGTGAGGTTCTTTCCTTCCACGACACTATTCTGAGGTGGGGTATAAGGAGACGAGAATTGGTGATCAAGACCTAGGTCACGACTAGAAGGTTTCGAAATGAGAGTTACGAAATTCTCTGCCATTGTCACTGCGAATAGCCCTCATGGCCTTATGACTCTCATTTGTTAACCTTAAGACCAGATCCCAAACAAAATCGAAAGCCTTATCTTTGAATTCCATGAAGAACACCTACAAAAAATGAGAAAAGTCATCTACAACGACAAGCACATACCACTTCCCACTGACCGACTGTATCCGAGCAGGACCAACTGTGTCCATATGCAGCAGCTCACCTAGGTAAGAGGTCATCACCATGATTCACAGGTGCATGAGATGTGGCAACCATCTTGCCATGACGACCGGGGTGGCATACTAAGTCATTTTCTGCTTTCAATTGGGCAATCTTCGGATTAGACCCATCGAGCTCAACCTGGCAAGCAGATCAAAACTTAAATGGCCTACCCTCCTATGCCACTTCCAAATATCAGTAGAAATACCAGCTACCAAACACCAAGGAGGGCCAAAAATAGATACAAGGTCAACCTTAAAAACTTGCCATAGGGCAAAATCCAACAAACAATGTTTTCCTTAGCATCAAGCACACAAGAAGAACCCTCCTTAAAGCGAACCTCATACCCTTCCTTAAGAAGTTGCGAGACAAAAACCAAATTGAACCCCAAATTCCTCACCAAAGCAACTTCTCTTAGGGAAAGCTTGCTAGAAAGCGCAACAGAGCCAACACCCAATGTTGACGGTCGTTATTTCACAGTTTCGACCGTCAATCCCTCGGTAAATAAATGGGGTATAAATATAGTTATGTGCATTATTTACCTAACACTAACTGAATTCCACGAGTTTTGGTGGTTTTCGGTGTATCACAGGGAGATGCTCAAATTCCATGCAAAAGTATATCATTTCGAGCAAGAGAGAATCAACGCATAAAAGGGCTTGAGAATGTATTGCAAATCTTACTACTAAAAAGTATCTCAAATGCCATCAAAGACTACACCATTGGCTAGAGCTCGTCGAGACGATTCCAACGGACATATTATTTGCATCGTTGGGAGCTCATATGCAAAAGATATTAAAAGATCAAATTAAATAGGAGTGCTGACGTCAGCACCCCTAGTCTGTACGCGGTGCGGTGGGAAACGGCCAGGGGCTGACGCGTGGCAGCGGCAGCTGCAACCCTACACCCGCATGAGCCACTCCCGGGGGTGACGTGTGGCGGCCGCGGCGCAACGCGCGCGCCCGCGCTCTCGCCAGCGAGCGCGCCAACCAGCCGGCCCAGGTTGCCACGCGGCTGCCAGCTGAGAGGCCCAGGCGTGGTTCGGCCCTAGCCTCAGACACGTGGCACCCCAGGGATGCTCACCCGCCGGTCCAGTCGCCCAAAGCTCCGGTTTTTGACCTAGAAACACCTGTAACTGCTGGTTTTCTCCTCCAACTGGCCGGTTCGGGCACCTAGGGTCCGGTTCTTGACCAGTTTTCAGCGCCTCCGCGTGGGGAACAGTTCCACCGACCTTCCTATGTTAGTTACCTGGCCAGGTGGCGCCCAAGGATCATTTGGGGGAAGAATCATGCATAGGATGCGTTGGAATATTCCATCTCCTCCACCTATGAATAGAGAGGCACCCCCCTCACTTCACTTGTACCATTTCACCATGTGAACTCTCTCTCCCTCTCTAAGAGGCACCCCACGGGAGGTGCCTCCACTCTGAAAGTAGTGTTTAGGTAGGAGTTAGAGGTGAGGCTCCGTCATTCCAGGAGCCATCTTCAGGAGTTCAGTATGAGTTTTCTTGTATCTTAACTTTCCTGTAAGACTTGAGCTATTTAATATATATTTATCTTTCTTTAGTTATGTGAGCATTTATTTTACTCTTGCTTTCGGTATTATTCATGCCTTAGCATAGTAATGTCTTTTAGACTATAGTTAGAGTTACTCTGACAGGTAATGAATATTTAGTTTGTCATGCTTATCGATTCCTCGTATGCTCTTTATAGCACCTGACTATACGGTTGTGTATGCTTCTATCCATATGTCCTTCAGGCCTCGATCCTGGAAAATCAAGCCAAAGCGAGAGTGAGCAAATGGTCCGGCACTAGGGTTAGTGAAACTGCTAAACCAGTGCCGAGCGATCTGCTCAAAAGTAGGAAAAGCACAGTCAAAGTAAGCATTACGACGATCTGGGTACCCACGACCTCCAAAGCATGAGCTCTCAAGCCCTCTACCAGAGCCTCGATCACGAGGTCCATAGCCGCACTAAAAATGACTAGGAGCCTCAGTCGGCAAAGTGTCTCTCACCACCAGGAGCACAGGCCTAAAAGCCGCCTCCTCTCTCTCACCACCAGCAAAGCGGTCTCTCATCTCATCCGCGATGGGGAGGACCCTGCCTACTACCCCAGTAGAACTGATCCTAGTTCCCCCAGGCTCTCTCCTTCCTCTCAGCCCACTTTCTCCTAAAGCAAAACTCTTCCAAGTGACTATTCCACTGGCAAAAGTCACAGTGGTAGACAGGTCTCTTAGGCATAGGCTGGGGCTAGGTCTTGGGCTTCTGCTGAGGTGGTGAAGCCTTGGGTAGCGCTGGCTGTTGGACTTGCTTCTTGCCTGAATGCTTAAGCACTTCTTCTACTATCATGTCCAACTTGGCTTGTGGTGTCTTGAGTGTCCAATATGACTTCCTTGGGGCAGCCTTGGGAGGCTCATGGTAAACCCCATCAACAGTACAGTCAGGCTCAGGAGTGGTAGTGTTAGGCTTGATCAAGGCACTCTTTTTCTTACCCGATGTACTACACTCTCCCAACCCAAGTCTGCTGGTGTCACCCTCACCACTCTTGTTCACCTCTATGATCATCCTAAGCTGAGGTTCCCTGGCATACATCCAGCTTAGCACCTCTCTCAACCTACAGTTGTCCTTTTAAAGAATCAATTTCTCCTCTCTCAGATCCTCCAGAATCAAAGTCTGGGCAGGACAAGTAGGACAGTCTAGAGAGGGAATCACAGGAGCAGACTTCTCAAACTTCATAATGGTGGCATCTTTTCCCACCAACTGCAGCCTCAAAGTGAGACAGTTCTCACACGTATCAGGGGGTGCTGAAAGCACCTCAAGGTCAGCTCTCACCTAGTCAAGCTCACTCCTCAAGGTAGGACTAGACCATGCACGCACACAAAAGCGTGGGTCTAGCCCCAACCTCCTCCAACTCCTTGAGCTGCCCCTCACACTTCACCTTCAGCTCAGCTATGTCAATAGCTAGGTGCGGGCAAGACTCACACTCAGGCACCTCACTGAAGATAGGCTCATCCAATTTAGACTGGAGCTTGCCAAACCCAACCTTCAGCCTATCCATCTCATCTACCTAATGAGCATACTTGCTCTTCTGCTCACAAAGGTCACTTATGAGGGACTCACAGGTAGGGCACTCAAACTCACTAGGCTGGGCATGCACACTCTTCAACCTCTCAATCTCAGCCAAGGCATTCGCAAGCTTGGCTTTCTGCTTCTGCAGCTTCTTGGCTGCCTTCTCCAACAACTTATCCTAGGCTTTCAACCCTCGACTATTCCACCCCAGCATATCAAGGATCTCAGCTTGCTTAGGAGTTACCTCTTCATCAGAGCAGTCATTGTCGTTGCCCTTACCGTCCTTGTCCTCAAGTGCCATGGAGCAAAACGAATCTCCGGTTCACCTTGTGCTTGCTCTTGGACTTGGTGGAGACGAAAGCAGAGGCCAGCTGGACCGCCTTGGTCCCTCCTCTTGTCCCGCTTGGTGATGATCTCCTCATCGCTTGAGCTTGACTAATACGAGGAGGAGGAGGATGACGATCTGCTACAAAGACCACCAACCTCAGCGAAGAAGGCCTTATCCCACTTCCGGTTGTCTTCTAGTAGCTCTTGAAAGCCTTCCTGAAGTTCTTGATCTTGTCGGAGGAGTGCTTGGTGTGGTCGCGCTTGCCGTAGTCGTGCTTGCTGGAGCAGTGCATGCTGAAGTCGCAAGAGTGGTTCTTGCCTTTCTTGTAGTAGTCGTTCTGCTTGTTTGGGCATCGGTGATGAAGTGGCTAACCTCTCCGCACTCAAAGCACTTGGGCCTCTTGCCCCTCTTCTTGCTCATCCAGGTTGTTATAGGCGCATTGAAAGCGACAAGACACCAGCTTGATAGCCATGCTGGTGGTCGGTGTATGGGAGAGCAGTGGAGCTAGAGTTGACACGGAGCATATTGATGATCGACTGAAAATGACCAAACAAGGCATCCATAGACTCTCTCGGCTTCTGAACGAAGTTCTCATACTCGCGCCAGTAAGTCTCCACAAGCCGACCCTTAACTGTCATGGTCCCCTCATGGTGTGCACTGAACAGGGACCAGATCTCTTGGGCGGTATCAAGGTGGCTCAGCCTCTCATAGTCCACCAGGACCAAGTCCAGAAAAGAGAAAGTTCACCGCCTTGTAGCTCGCCTCGTGCTGAGCAATGAACACCGGTGTGGTACGTTCGGCAACGGGGAGCACCGTGAAAGTCACACTCTGTGTAGCATTCCATATGTCCTCGCTCTGGCTAAGCAAGAAAGCCCTCATCCTACCCTTCCAGTAGGGATAGCCATCAAAGCTGAGAACTGGAACCTTCCCAGAGTGCGCCATAGTCGCTACTGGTTTCTCACTGGTAAAGGTATGAAGGAACTTAACTGGCTCGGATACCAATTGTAGGACCGAGATGTGCGACTAGAGGGTGTGAATAGGAGCACTTTAAAACTCAAACTCACAACCTCCAAAACTGGTGCTTGAGAAAAGAACTAGACACCATCCACTGAACAGATATGTGTCTAGTAGTGCAAGGTGCCGCTATCCACTGAGAGGATACGCACCAAACAAACGGAAGCACTCAACTCAACGATCAAAAGACCGCAAGCCAAGCGGAGCAACAACGCACGCCGAAGTGTCTCCCCAGCCACTCAACGCACCTAGATGCGTCTCACTAATACACAGCAAACAAAGAGTATAGGCATACAACGAGATCCACCAAAGCAAGGTTGAGGCAAAAGCATGGAAACAAACGAACACAAACCAACCAAAAAGGAACCCGCCAAGTGATCACCGAGATCTCTTAGCAAATGAGGTGCTAAAGACCTTAGGAATTATCCTAGGCACCCCTAAACCCACCTAGAACAAGTCACAAACCTTAGGAACAACTTACACCAAATGCGGGGGCAAAACCATTGCTAGGCACCGGACTGTCCGACATGCCCTACCGGACAGTCCGACAGGGAATTTTCAGACAGACAGTGATGCAAAGAAAATCACCAAAACCTAGTCAAACGGACTCCAAAAATCATGAAATTTTAACCACAAGCTGAGGAAAAGATGGGAAACAACATACTTAAAATTCAGCCCATTTAGAGACTGTTAAGTCCATCGGACTATCCGGTGATGTTTCACCGGACTGTCCGGTGTGCCCAGAAAACAGCCTCGGATTTTGAGTTTGCAAACCTTAAGTTTGACCGAATCTTCTCAGATCTTCACAAAAATTTTTGCACAAGCTATCCTAGCACTATTCCAAAGCTATTCCTAAAACATCTACTCAAAAAAGTCAGGGGATTAGCGGGAATTTCAGATCTCGTGAAAAGAGGAAAATTTGGGCAAGAAAGGGGAAAACTCAAGATTGACTTGCTCATGGAAATGCGTCATGGATAAAGATGTTCTAAGACATATTCTATACATCCTTGCAAGTTCCAAAAGAGCCAAAAGAATAGGATTAACTTGTGGGCAAAGCAAATAACCAAAAGCCTTTGAGTTTCATCTAAAATCGAACTAGAAAAGGGGGAGGGAGATGGTTGCACAGATCAGCACGAAATTGGGGACGAATCTTGCCTTGATTATGAGTGGAAATCAGTGCTTACAAGGTTCCTCATAGCCTATCACTCTTCATCCTCCCACTAATGCAAAGTACTAGCCTAGGGGTACTCTCAAATCCTATGCTAAGCACCCAGTTTAATCTTAAGCTCTTGGCTGGTTGGAAATTAAGCCTAGGGTTTCTTGAGCTGGAAGAGTCATCTAAATGACCAGCCACTTAGGTATTTATAGCCCAAGCCTAATCGACACATTTTACACTAAGACCCCTATATTACAGAAACGCCCGTAGGGGCCAAAACTGAAAAGACTCAACTTTATCGGGGACGAATGACTGCGATGGAGTCTTGATCTTCTTCAAGGTGCACGCAAACTCCCAGATGATGTCCACGTGGGTAGTAGTCCAAATTCGCCGATCGGCCCCCAGGTTTTGAAGTCAGAAATCGGAAAAACTTTAGGGTTTCCTTCCTGGGCCTGGAACAGCCCACTCCACTTTATCTTGGCGAGAATGAGCCCATTCGCCGAGTCTGGTATGGTGGTAGGGTGGCGGATTTGAGCGAATCCACCAACGCCCTCGCCCTGTCTTCAGCACCATGTACTCGGGTTGGAGCATCGCGGTGGCACCCGGCATCCCTAGTCCATCGGGGTCGCCTCACAGTCCTTCGGAGGTCTTACTCCTACCGTTGCCGTGCCGCTCCTCCGTGTACCGAAACTCCCACGGCCGACCGACGTCGAGCATGCCTTCCAGTCCTTCGGAGGACTTCCATCTACCTCCCGTCCATCGGAGGGCCTCCTGTCGAACAGAGGTCTTGTGCCCAAGTCCTTCTAGGTCTTTGGCTTCTGTTGACAATCACTCATCACTCTAGAGGAAATGGAGCCGGTCCATTGGCTCTCAGTAGAGAATTATAATGGGCTACATACTTTGTTGTTGCATTGTGGTTTACATGAATGGGACAAAGAAATTACAATCAGATTTTTAAAGGGTCTTCACAATGACATTCATGATATTATTGCTGGTATGAAATATAAGTCTCTCTATAAATTATATACACATGCTTGTAAGATTGAGAACAAAATTAGACATAAAAAACAACAATTTATTAAGATTGAATATGATGCATACCTTGCTGAAATTAAACATCATGACACACAACCTATGGAAGTTCCCTTTGCTACTGACCATACAAAGAATGTTGAGAACAAGGATGAAAAAGACAACACGTTCGGAGGAGAATGAGGATGATCTTGTTTCTGTTCCATACTTGTCACAGTGCCCTGATTATGTAAACACAAGTAATGACACATGTTATATGATCTCTCAGGTGAGGAAACTTCTGAGTTATCTTTATTACAGGGTGATTGTACTGCTGATTCATGTGATCAAAAAGGGTTGTGTGATTTTGCTTCTATTATTTCTATGCCACAACTTGTTGATAAGATTGATGTTGATGATTCTGAGCTAATTATTTGTGCTGAAAATAGTCCTTTTCTCCGTATTGCTAGTGTGTATGATGAGCTGAAGTTGATATCTTCCCTAAATACTTTGGGTAATATTGAATTTGATGCTCTATGTAATCTGAATAATTTAGAGAAGAAACTATCTTTTATTGCTGATTTTCCATGGTTATCTAAGAATTCTTATCATTTTGTTGGCAAGTATGATAGCAAAGGAGAATATATGGCGCACCAGTGTTTATATCTCATCAAATTTGAACTCTCTTCCTGTTGGTGAATGTGAACAGTTAGAGGGTTGTGCTAACAATAATCATATCACGTCGAGTTCCCCTTGTTCTTTGTTTATTGTGTTACAATAGGGTAAATTTCAAGAAGGGGAGCAAGGTTGGATGATGTCAAGCATGGCAACTACTTCCACAAGCATCGACGACTTTGAGTTAGGGATGACTCAAAACCAAGAAGGGAAGAATGATGAGAACATGTACAACATGCATAAGATCAAGACCCAAGAGAAGATGGAGTTTGAAGCCCAATCCGAGTTGAGGTCTAATTTATACGCAAGGCCAGTTCGGACTATAGGAATAGGTCTCAGTAAAATGGACACCGAGGCAACATACGGACTCTGTTTTGGGCATTCTACATATTGACAGAAAGCTAAGGACATAATCTTTCCCCAGGCCAAAATAAGCTCAGAGTCAGCGGGAATCGTCTAAACAACATGACGATCAGAATCTGCTAGGGTGCTGCTGGACCGGTTTTTGGGCCCACTGGCCCTGTATGCCCTAGGGTTGGTCGGCCACCCCCTTGGCCACCCCCTATACCTCTTTCTTGTATATATTCTATAGCCTTCATTAGATTAGATGAGTTTTTCTTAGATTAGTCTGTCATTGAACAGTTTCATCGCTACCGGTTTGTGAAACCCCAACTTTGTGAGCACAAGTTAATTCTTGATTGCGTTCTTCCTCAGTCTTGCTGGTATTCTCTCGGTTGCATTGCAGGAACGATAGCCTTTTTGGTGAGGTCAATTGCGCATGTCACACGGTCGATAACCATTGGAGTAGTGGTGTAGAGATTGCAAGGATTCGAACCTTTGGCTCGGAGCCTTCATCACCAACGTCGAGTTCTCCACCCCTAAACCGACTTATCCATACCTCTCAGAAGATCGGGAACCCTACTCCCCATCATAAAACATCCAAAACAGAGTCCGTATGTGGCCTGGGCGTCCGTTTTCGTGTAGCCTATTCCTAGCTGTCCAATCCGGCTTCGTGAATAAATCGGTCTTCAACACGAGTTGGGCTTGCGCTCCGAAAATACTGGCCTGACTGCTAGAAGTTGGCCCGCCACCATACATAGCTCACCACTGGTGTAATGTGAATCAGCAACCTTGGTTTTCTCATGGGATGAGCTTGCTATCCGCTGATATGGTTGTTTGCATTCTCGTAGTAGCCTGTACTGCACTTTACATTGGTAGCCCTCGGGTATATACACCAGAGGCTTGCGGAATGTTGTTAGAACATCATGTGTTGCTTCAAGCAGTATAGGATGAACTCTTCTTTCATGCCTTCTAGTGCTTCAAACAAAATCAGCTCCAATGGCCGATCGTCGAGTGCCTTCTCTACCTTGTAGGACCCAAAGATATGGCCCGACATTTGCTATTGTCAGCTAGGATAGACCTGGCAACCTTCATAAGAAATCTCATCGAGGGGATCGACAAGAACTGCTGACTCACGTACCAACACGTGGTGGATCATGTAATTGATTTCCTGGTGTAGAGCATGGGTACGTTCCTTCAAGGGTACGGAGATGTCAATGCCTTTGAGTAGAGTGTCTGGATGCTACCAGTTCGAGTCTAGGTGACATGGCCGAGAAGTCCCTTGGATAGTTCGGCCAGAATACGGTCGTAGACCCCCCTCGATGCTTAGGTGAGTGTTCATCGAGCTTAGGAGGCGCATCTTTGTCTTTTGGCCATGTAGTAGGGTCATGGCGGGCTGAAGGAGATATCTTGCTCTTCTTCTTAGATGTGTCGGATGTCATTGCTTGGTGAATTAGTTGACGAAGTTGACGAAGTTGACGAAGTTGACGAAGTTGACGAAGTCGATGAAGGTGGGGTCCCACCGAGTGTGCCAATAATGTGTTGTCGCCTAAAACTCCTAGGGTCTAGGCGAAGAACACACGAGGGAACCGGGAAGTACACTGCCGCTGTCGTCGACCCTCCAAGTAGTTCCGAGATGATGGGGAAAGTTGGTGCTGTCAGAGGATCACCCTACAGATACACAGACAAGCAAACAGACGTAAAATTCTAGCTGATCTCGTGGATCGGCTTACGGCCTCCGACTGGATCGGCTCAGACGAGCCTGATTGGCTTCTTGCCGTCAATTGGGTTAGTATATCAATAAAACAGTAAGAAGATAAACCCTGCTTAAATCATGATCTAAATGATGCGACTCCGCTAGATTGACATGCTATGCATACAACCATATGAATCTAATCAAGAAAGATCCTTAACAAAAAACATCTGTCACATGCATGAACATAGATCCAAACCCCCAATGGAGTTTATCTAGTGCAGAAGATACATCCAAAGCATGTAAAGCAGGGTGCCAAGCATACATTAAACTCTCGAGTTGCCGCAGTGCAAATGTTGCGGTGCATATCGTGGAATGTAGCAGCTGAACAAGCTATGTACGATTGGCTGCATGTTACCGATCTATGGCGTGAAGCATAAATAAGATAGTAAATTGATAACATGCAAGATAAATGCAAGTCGCCAAGCATCCCTAACGCAATCTACTAGAGAAAACATTAAGACATATCAGTAGCATGCGGGATAACTATCAAAAACGCTTCAGTACAAGGTCCGCCATGGTTCCGGTAAGTGCTTTGCTACCTAAGCCGACCCAGGCGACTTTGCTAGGGCAGCATGGCACTTAACTAAAGAGATTAACCCTCAGAACCAGGGGTGGCGATGCGACAACTAGACTTGGTCAAAATATGGCGGCAACAGGTATGGAACATCCAACCTCACTTGATGACGCGCTTGGGCTGAGGCATGCGCTGCTGCAGTGACACGGCGATGGTAGTGCCCGTTCAAGAGCAGCTCGGCGGCACAAGAGGCCTTCCGGAGCACAACGAGCCTCCCAGTGTTGCCGCTGCTCGAGGTGGCCGGAATGCTTGGGCCTCGCAGCGCTGAGGCGTTGCTCTAGGGTTTTAGCGTCGAGGTGTTCCTTTAGGGCGGTTACAGAGAGCTCCATTGTGGACTGAGAAGATCGATGGCGGTGGCGGCCTAGAGGTAGTAATATGGGACAATGTGGGAGGCGGGAGCATGTGAAGGAGTGTATATTAGTATCAATTTTCTTTAAAATCCAGTATCAATGAACCTTATTATAAAATAAAAGGTACAACTGTCGATCCACATTAGTATCAGGTGCTAATAGAAATTGGATTTTTTAAATACATATTGTATAGATTTCATCTTAAATATTTAACATATACCTACGTTTCATCTTATTATTTTACATATAGCTAAAATATTTTACATAAAACTAAAATATTTTACATATAACTAAAATATTGTATATATAACTATACTATTTTACATATAATTAAAAAAATTCTAATGAAGGACGGCGACGGCGATGAGACAATCTACAGCTTCCGCCTCCGCCGCAATGTCCAAAATAGTTGTCATCCTCACCGCCGTCCTCGTCGCTGCCATCGCCGCAGTCCTAGTTGAGGCTGTCGTAGCCGCCATTGCCATCCCCATTGTCGGGGCCATTGTTGTGGCCCTCGTCGTCGTCGTCGTACTCGTCCTCCTCCTCCTTCCTCTTTTTCTTCTTCTTCTTCTTCCTCCTCCTCCAGATTATGGGACTAGTACATCTCGTTGTCCTCCTCCTCCCATCGTCGCCACTTCGGTGGCAGCTGGTTTACCTCCTCCTCCTCATTCTCGAAGGAGTAGTCGGTGGTGTACTTGCCATCGCTCGACTAGTGATCCATGGTGGCGCACACTGGGGAAAGGTGTGGGGTTTTACTGGTGACTGGGGTTTTTCTCTCGCTCGCTGTCTGCTCTCCTCTCTCTACCTCTTGATCATCATTGTTCTTTTGCTCGAGCAGAGTTGAGTTAGGGGGTGGGGGTAATATTTAAATTACTCCCTAGCAGCATTTCGAATTCGCATCACTGATTCGTTCTTGATCATTGTCAATGGTCGACATACGGACGACGAAGGCTCTTCGGCATTCGGGGTGACAGAGAATATGGCGGGAAGATGAACAAGCGCGCGCGAGCTTCCACACGGGAGGGCACCTTAGTACTGGGTCACCCAGAGCGATGGTGCTAATGTTTGTAGATTAGTATCGTGTTGGTGTACCATCCAGTGCAAATAGCACTAGTACCAGGTGAACATTAGCACTGTCGCTTTTGGTGACCCGGTACTAAAGTGCTCCGAGGGCACCCCGCTCGTTGCACCCAGGGCTCCAGGCCTTTGCACGCGGTGCTAATACTAGTCATTATTAACGGGTCTACTGTTGGCCGGTTTGTTCGTAAAACTGGAACTCATGCGAAGCTTTGTTCTCTAGGAGTGGGAACACCAACCTGGTGGATGGGAGCCTCCATTCTTACCACTGCGATCCATAATTGTTTAATTACAGAGGTGAATCTTGGTATATTTGAACCGATTTCGACCGACGGTTCAACCGGTTGGACCAAATAAACATTGAACAGAGAGCCTCGTTCAACGTCCGGTCCTAATAAGTAATAACAATGCAATCAGCAAAGGGCATACAACAAATGCTACTTTAAAGTTATTTCTTATTGTAGACTACAAAATGCACAGTTGACCCATACTACGTACACACATCGATAATTGTACCTGATAAAATAAAGGAAAACGGAAGAAGTTAATTTCTTTGCGCACTAGAATAGTCAAACCTAATATATATGTTACTAGTTCATTTCTACTAATCTCTCTGCTGGCAAGCCCCGACTCTTGAAAATGTATGGAGCCAGCCGCATGGACGATTTATTTTGTCATCTGCCGAGGTCAGGCGCCGCTTGGCCGGTGGCCACCACCGGCAGCTGCTCGACTAGGACGAGCGAATCGTGAACCGGCAGCATCACCAGGATCACCAACGTGGCCTCGGCGGCTATCGCCACCGCTAGGAACCCAACGAGGCCGACTGTCGGGGACGTGTACTGCTGGATGTCCCACACGGAGGTCAGGGCGAGCGCCAGAACCTGCACGGGCAGCGGCACGAGGACGAGCACGGAGAGCGCGTGCGCCCTCGCACGCAGCCGCCGGTTGATGGCGACGGCGGCAACGTCCCAGCACGCGGTGGCGAGAAGCGGCAGGTATACCGCGACTAGTGCGAGGAGCAGCGTGGCGGCGTAAGCCGGGTAGGCGCAGTGCCCAACGCTGTCCATGGCGTGCGCGAGCTGGCCCGGGTACGCCGCGACGGTGGCCGGCGTGGCGAGGATGAGCACGTGCGCGGTGAGGAACGGTAGGCAGG
Organism: Paspalum vaginatum; assembly: GCA_030272315.1. Classification (NCBI taxonomy): domain Eukaryota; kingdom Viridiplantae; phylum Streptophyta; class Magnoliopsida; order Poales; family Poaceae; genus Paspalum; species Paspalum vaginatum. Next base: position 27,458,817 of record CM059018.1, on the reverse strand, counting down.
CGAGCGGCACCGCGAGGGCGGCTGTCGGCAGCCGCGCCCCGCCGATCGACGCTCGCAGCAGCAGGAGCACGGTGGAGAGCAGCCCCGGCTCGGCGATGCCGTGCGCGACGAGCGGGTAGGCGAGGCAAGGCATGACATGCCGGCTCTTTGGGAGCATGGTGCCGCGGAAGAACGGGAGACGGAGCATCTCGGCGGCGGCCAGGAGCCCAGCGAAGAAGGCGAGCAGCAGGCGAGCCCCCTGGAGCGACGGGGCTAGGTCGATGATGCGGCGAAGCCGGCCGTACTTCGCGCGCGCGTCGAAGGAGACGAGCACGAACGACGCCGCGACGGCCAGAGCGGCGATGGCCACGGCGAGAGCAACGGCCGCGAAGTCAGCGCCTCCGGCGACAGGCGGTGGCGTGAGCTTCCCGGCCTCGAGTGCCTCCGCAACAGCGACGCTAGCGTCCATTGCTTATCCTTGGCAATTCGAGATCGGTTTCTGGCACCGGTGGCGGCGCGCTCGACCTTGGAGCAACCACAACGGCCGCACGGTTTCATATCAAGCCAAATCGGATCGTCGGCGTCAGCATGCATGCAAAAACGATGCGGCGACGGAACGCGAATCTAAAGAGCTATAGCAAGCAATCAAAGCTGCATGCCCCCATTGTTTCATCCAATGATTCATCCTCTTGCCCCAGCACCTAACAATCTCTCTCATTTAGTAAGCAAGAAGCAGATGCGTTAATTGCGTAAACAGCAAAGCCAGGAGATCATTCCTTAGGATCTTGTCTTAATTAGGTGTTGCCAGTCAATGATGACACTGTTGAATTGCGGTTTAGCGGACGATCGCCTTCTTAAAATAACTGCTAGCTGGCTGTGGAGCCTTGGAGGCATCCATACATGTAAAAACTGCACGTTTGGCAAGTTACTTGGGATAAATGTGCACGGTGCACCCAAAGGCCAAAACAACTCTTATATAGACACAGAATACGGGTGTTATTTGGTGGTCGACCACCAAATAGCTAAACGGTGGTCAAACGGTAAACAGTGGTCAAACAGGGATATAATCATTTTTTATATAATTAAGAAGGATGAGTTAATAAATTAATGACTGTTGTCAGCATTTTTGAAATATTGAGCAATTAATTTCACAATATTGAGTCACTATTTCCAAAAAATATTAAGACTGCAAATTTCCAAAAATGCTTAATCGACATTTTGAAAAATATTGAGTCAACATTTCTAAAATATTTCATCAACATTTTGAAAATGCTTAGTCAACATATTTAGAATGTTGAGTCAACATTTTATAGAATCAATGAATTTTAGAAAATAGTGGCTCAACATTTTTATAGTCAATTATTTTTATATACTAGTAAAACTGCACGTGTGTCTCGCACGTGACAGATACGTTATTATTATTTTTTTAAAAATAAAAAATTAGATGATTTTTAAACTACACGTAGCAAATAAATTATTATTATTAATTTTTTGTGAATGATTAGTACATAACAAAGAAAGCTAATGATTTTTAAAATTTTATTTATAGAAGCTTGGGTCTTGCAAATATATAAAAAATTATCATGACGTCAAGTTGGTGGAACACATGACACATGAGACTTCTTGGGGCGACAACATATTTTTTCTGAATAGCATACTTTTCGTATTAAGCCTGTCGACCAGTAGAAGCTAGAAGAAGAACTTAGTTCTCATTGTGCATTTGCATTTCCAAAACTTTCCAAAGACGCTTGAAGCCTGAATGTCACTATGTTTCAATTTATTAAAAGCAGACACAGAGAAATGCTGAACGCCCCTGGCAGAGTCCAGACATCCTATTCTTCATCGTCATAGGTGCTGTTAGTGAGTTAATCTTGCAAAAGCAGTAACTCTTCATGGGCTTGTTTTGACAGTGGAAGAAAGAAGATACTCACTAGATCACTGGCCTCTTGAATATCTTTGACAGAGGCCTCCTTTTGTAATACAAAGGATGCCAATCTTGGAAACCTATCTTCCAACTTTTCACCCTTCCAACTGTCTTGCCAAAATAATACCGAAGAGCCATTACCAACCTTGCAGATTGCACTCTTCCTATATGAAGGTTGGACCAACGCCTAAGAGGGGGGGTGAATTAGGATTTCTAGAACTATGGCTCTCTAAAAACTATAACTACTAAGCAAAACCTATGCATGATAAATCTAACTATGTGCACTGTGGTTTTGCTAAGTGTCGTTAATTCTACCCTAGCCAAGACATGCAACCTAGTTCCACCTAGAAACTAACCTATCAAGCTAGTCTAGGAATGTAAGCACACAATTGCAAGAATGTAAATGCGGAAGCTAAAGAGATAGGTAGAGATATGATGATGACGACGATGGCACACTATGGAGACACGGAGATTTTTTCCTAAGTTTTGGGAGGCCAAAGTGCCTCTACCCCTACTCCTCGTTTGGCGCCCCCCTCAGGGCTTTGTTATCGAGTAGTCCTTAAAGGAATACGGCCTCGCCCACACAAGGGTGAAGGATGGCAAAGTGACTTCCGCGGAAGTCAACCAACCCTGGCCGGGTCTTCGGATATCCTCGGTACACACCCACACGTGCCCTTCTCTCGCGTAGTATTGGACTATGGCCTCGCCCACGAAAGGGTAGAGGATTGTCGGGGCCGTCGGGGTCTTCCGCTGGCCATCTCACAGAGTCACCCCGCCGTCTCCACTAAGGAAGCTTTTGGCCAACGTGCCGAGGGCCTTCCTCCCTCTCACAAGTAAGGTGGCGGCCACTCCACACTTACAAGCCCCACACTTACAAAGGGTAGTGAAAGGACCTAGATGTCGCCTAGAGGGGGGTGAATAGGTGTAACTGAAAAATTTACACCACTTAAAAACGCACTGTCAGCCCTCACACCGGATAGTCCGGTGGGTGCTACCGGACAGTCCGGTATAACCGGATAGTCCAGTGAGGCTCACCGGATAGTCCGGTGCCACACAGAGACTAAGCCCTACGAATGCAAGTAAATACTTATCGAGCTATGTTGAGCTGTGTAATGTGTTTGTATGTTGATGATGATCTCAGCAACACTTTGTCCCTGCACTCACAAAGAGAACTTGGACACGAATAATAATAGCGGAAGCAATAATGTAATGCAAGCAAGTAAAACAACCACAAGCACAAAGCTTGGGTCTCCCAGCAGGGGCACTGCACACACAACAAAGGATTTTATTCCCGAGGTTCAGGCACACACGCAAGTGTCCGTACGTCCCCGTTGAGGCGCCCACCAAGAACTTGAGTCTTTTTCAACTCACGGCCTCCCCTTCACAACCACCAAGGCTATGAAGGTGCTCACTTGCAAATGCTCCGAAGAGCGGGGTATTCACCTATAAGAGAAGTGGCACCCACAAGCCGGGTGCCCTTCGGGCCACTCTCGGCGTCTAGGAGGACACCTCCAAGAGTAACAAAAACGCTTCCCGGAAATGCTTGCCAACTATGCTCAGAAGCTAGGTGCTCACAATGTAGCTCACACAATCTCACAAATCCTCTCCTAACTCAAGAATCTCAAAAATTGAGCTCAATCTCACAAAGGGAGTGTTGGAAGGTGTTGCTAAGAGCCTCTGGATGAATATGGACGTGGAAGGAAGCAGTAGCCCCAACTGGAAGTGAGTGGGGGGGGGTATAAATACTCACCCTCACAAAACTAGCCATTGACCTGTGTCAGACCATCACCGGATAGTCCGTTGTGCCCTACCGGATAGTCCGGTAGAGGCAGACTAGCCGTTGGAGCTCAAACCCCCTCTACCGGACAGTCCGATAGAGCTCACCGGATAGTCCGATGAGGGGTTCCCTGATCAGAGGCTAAGGCACTGAGCCTGGGTTACTAGGTAAGGAGTGTAGGTGTTAAGCTCCATAAGAGATACACCTAACTAGGAGATGAAAGCACAAGAAAAAGATCAGAGAGATCACTCTAGGCTCTAGGCTCAGCCTTCACCGGATAGTTCGGTGAGGCTTATCGGACAATCCAGTGAACCCACACTCAGCACAAGAACAACTCACGAGGAGTGTTTTGGCTCGACACTCTCTGAACTAGCTGTGAGCACATGTTGACTAGAGACTTCCGAGCTTTGTTTCCCTCTTAATACTACGGCATACCTATGCTCAAGATAAATATAAATCTAGATGAAATCCACTTGAGTCTTGTCTTGATGAATAATGCCGTCTTGAAATATATCCATAGAGAGGGATAGCAAAGCTGAGCTTCTTCCTTTGTGAGCAATCCTCTTTGAGCTAAATACTTGGACTTCAATTTAGAAAACCTCTTCGATAGGTAAATGGAGCACATTTGCTCATTATCCATTCATTCAATTTGTCTTGATCATTATTGTCTTTAATATGCAATAGAGTGTCTTTATGATCAGCCACTTGTTATATATGAGAAATCCATTAAGGTAGTGACGTCCAAATGGAAGAGATACAATTTAAAGTCACTTTTCTCAATATGAAAGCTAAGTGTCTCAAAGTGCATTAACAAAGGAACACTAGTGGTGTCCTGCACTTAGGCAATGTCATGGTATGCACTCGTGAATGATCAATGCCTCGCTCAACAAATGAGGGATTCATGCCTTATTTATAGACAAATACATTTCTGTTCATTTTATTGCATTTGACAATATATACCTGTAGAAACCTGTCAAAACATCTCACAAAGAGATTAGACCTTTAATCGCGTTGTCACTCAACACCAAAACCACTAAGGAGCCTTGTTGCACTTACAGGTAGACGTGCACGCAGGCGCGAGTATAGACAACAAGGCGTAAGCAAAGATGAACTAAGCACTGGCTATGCTGGGATGTGTCTAGTTATGCTCTAGTGATGGTTGCGCTAACAAAATGTGTTCCTACACTTCAAATGGGCATGGAGAATGTGTCTCAACACTACAATGAGCTGAGGAGTAACCAACCATGGAGTGAAGGCTGGGCATGGGGGTATATATCGCCCAAGCCTCAAAACTAACCGTTGGAAGCCTTCTTCCCTTTTCTGTGCGACCACTGGACCGTCTGGTGGTACCACCACCGGACTGTTCAGTGCGTGTATTTAGCTAGCCGTTGAAGTCGACCGTTGGACTGACAATTCGACCGTTGGAACCACAAGGACCGTCCGATGCAGCACCACCGGACCGTCCGGTGCGTGTTGGAGTCCTGGTCTTCAAACTTGCAGTGATCCTTGTACAGAACGTCTGGTGGTACCACTAGACCGTCCGGTGCATTAAGCGTCGAGACTTGGCCGCTCCTTCTTCCTTTGGCCTAGAAACGTCTGGTGGTGTCACCGGACCGTCTGGTGCATGATATTGCACCGGGTCTTGAATCTTCAATCTTGGCCATCTTCTACTCATTGGACCATCTGTGTCAGGACTGCTGCTTCTGACGCGATGGAATCTTGGGTTTTAGGTCCTTCTTTGAGGTGTTTGTACCCCAAGTCCATCTTTTGCACCCTAGAACTTAAACAAAAACATTTGCACACACATTAGTTCCAAAAGGTACGTGTTGTCAACTCAACCACCAAAATTACATTAGGAACTAAGCCCAAGGCTTAGGGCCCATTTTCCTTACAATCTCCCCCTTTTTGGTGATTGATGACAACACAACCAAACAAGCAATAAATAATATCAATTGAAAGAAATTCAACATACTACTTGCTAGGATGCAATGCGAAGGCAAGATCAAAGGATGCTAATTGAAATATGCAATGATACCAATTGAAGCAAATGAAGTTTCATTCCAAAATGATTGGAAGAATTTGCTCATGTCTTGCCCTTGTCATGATCTTGTCCCCTTCTTGTGGTTAATGGACATAAGGCTCTCCCTTACTCCAATGCCACTTCCATCTTTTTTCTTGAACAATTGCCTTGATCTTGATCTTCATTTCTCCACCATTGTTCTTGATCATAAAGCAACCCTCTTTGATCCTCTTTGATCTTCCTTCCCGGTTCATGTTCAACTCCTTTCTAGCTTGCTTGGGTCCACAATTTCTCTCCCTTTGGATTCAAACTCCGAAAAGGAAAGCATTAAAAGCACAAGGGAGAGTCCCACATACTATGATCCTTATGATATGGAAGTCGAATGGACCACAATATATGGGACTCGCATAACACAGGCTAAACTCCCCCTAAAAGTTTGCATACACAAGATGGTAGATGAACCTTATGCACAACTAGCCAATTAAGACACAAGGGAGCTTAAACTATATTGCGTATGGAGTTAGCTATAAATGATTGAAAAGTGCACCAAGGGAAGATATTACCAATTGGAAGCTGATTTTCCTTAACATCATGCATACCTCCGGGGACATAGGTGAGACTACACACATGATACACTTGAAAAAATTTAGTCTCAAAGTAACACAAACCATAAGATAAGCTCCCCCTAAAAGTGTGCATACAAGCTTTGAATTGCTTGTGAGAGACATGCACTAGACATTCAAGTCTTATGGAGGAGCTCACCCCTATGATTTTGACCTAAACAAAGAAACCACATAGGTTGTTCATGGGTTAGAGTGAGACACAAGCAACCTACCATAAGATAGCAGAGGCATGCATTACTTGAATTTAAATATGCTCATGCAACATCTTGGCAAAAAGGGCAAATAGATGCTAAGGGAAATACCAAATGAAAACAAACCTAGTTACCACACATATGGAGGACTTGGCTATGAGATGAATTTCTATGCTTGGCTTTGTAACTTGAAACCTTGTAGCTAAGTCTCCAAGTCATATTTAACCCTTGCGGCTCTACGTTGCTTTTGGAGTGACGCTCTTCTTTTGTTTTCCCTCTCTCTTCTTGGCCTCCTCTTTGTTCTTTGACCTACATATGTAGGACTTGTGGCCTTCTTTATTGCAAAGAAAGTGCACCACAGTTTGATCTCCTCAAGCTTCTTCACCACCTTGAGGCAGTTATCTTAAGGAGGTTGGGTTTGCTCCCTTTGACCTTGTAGCCTTGCCACATCCTTCATGAGCCAATCCACCTCTTGCTTAAGTATCTCGTTTTTAATGGCAATGTCCTCTCTGCAAGTTTCTTCATACCAACTAACAAATGACTTGCAAAGGGGTGAGTGAGCTCTATGAAATAAATCAAGACAAGAGGTAGAAGCATCCTTTTTAGATTTTTCAAACGAGAGTGTGGATGCATCATTAGAAGTAGCTTTTAGTTCAAGAGCCTCAATAGTCTTTGTTTGCTCATCATTATGGTTAACGATCATATCAAACTTAAGCACCAATTCTTCATAATTGGTTGATGAGCCAGCCACTTGATTTTTAAGGCTCTTGATTTTGCATTTCAAATCTACTATAGCTACTTGTTGTTCACGGACAAGGGAAACAAGCTCATCATATGTGGGCATCACCATCACTTACATCGCTTACATTTTTACCTTTGGCCATGAGGCACTTGTGCGATGTAGAGGATGATTTGCGTGAAGTAGGCTTGTGGGAGTGCTTCTTATGGTGATCTTCACCGCTTGACATATCTACCCACTTGCCAATGCTTGTAAGCGCCTTGTGCCTCTCTCTGGTTTCTTTTTCCTTCTTCTTGAGCTTGTGCCTCTTTTTATTTTCCTCCTTGGCAATGGTTGGATATGAGTCCATAAAGTGACCCTTCTTACCACACCCAAAATAACCACTTTTCCTTTCCTTCTTCCTTTGGCGGTTGTACTCAATGCCCTCAATGTTGATTGGGATGCCCTTGGAGTGGAGCTTCTTCAATGCTTTATTCATCCTCTTGATCCACATTGCAATTTCTTCATCTTCATCGGAGAAGCATTGGGCTTGATCATCTTCATCACTATCTTCTCCTTCTTCTTCACTTGAACTTGAGCTTGCTTCTTTCTTTCTCTTTCCCTTCTTCATCTTATTCTTTTCACCATGAATGGTGAGTGCAAGTGACTTGGATGAAGGGATGTGTTGGCCAATCCCTTGGTAGTTCTCAAACGCAATGATCTTGCCAAGAACATTGGTGAGCGTCATGGTGCTTATGTCTTGATTGAGAAGATAGGTGACGATGCTTGCATATTTTTCATGTGGAAGCACTTCGATGATCTTCCTTGAGATATCAACATTGCTTAGCTTGGTGTCACCTATTGGACAATAAAATTTAGGTGTGAGTACATGTCATTATCCAATTCATTAGGAAGCATTCTAAAAGAATTTAAAGCACTTCTAACCAAGCTAAGCTTTTGCTCCTTGATGTCACTAGCGCCATCATGGAGTGCTTGGAGCATTTGCCAAATCTCATGAGTGCTCAAGAGGCTATATACTCTATTAAATACATCAATGCTCAAAGACCCGAACAAAGCATTGTGAGCAATGGCATTGAAATGTATTTATTTCTCATCGGCTTTTGACGGTTTTTCCAGCCGAGAGAGGGGTTTCGTTCCTTCCTTCGTCACTCTCCAAACATCCAACCCTACGGCCTCTAGATAACTAGCCATTCTAACACACTAATAGGTGTAGTTCGTGCCATCAAAGTGAGTAGCGCTACTGGTACTCGTCCTCCCACTCTAAGATGTTTGAAGTACTCAATCCGACGGTGAAGCCAAAAGTCCCAATATGAGTTATGAGCTCTAGAGACAATACAATGGACTTGATTGAGCGGCCTGGCTCTGATACCAATTGAAGGTTGGATCGACGCCTAAGAGGGGGTGAATTAAGATTTCTAAAACTATGGCTCTCTAGAAACAACAACTACTAAGCAAAACCTATGCAAAATAAATCCCATGTGCACTATGGTTTTGCTAAGTGTTACTAATTCTACCGTAGCCAAGACTTGCAACCTAGTTCCACCTACAAACTAACCTATCAAGCTAGTCTAGAAATGTAAGGACACAATTGCAAGAATGTAAATATGGAAGCTAAAGATATTGGTAGAGATATGCAAACTCCCGACGACGATGATGATGGCGATGGCACACGATGGAGATATAGAGATTTTTTCCCGAGGTTCGGGGAGGCCAACGTGCCTCTACCCCCTACTCCTCGTTTAGTGCCCCCCGCAGGGCTTCGCTCTTGCATAGTCCTCAAAGGAATATGGCCACGCCCACGAAAGGATGGAGGATGCCAAAGTGACTTCCGCGGAAGTCAAGCAACCCTGGTCGGGTCTCTAGATATCCCCAGTACAAACCCACACGTGCCCTTCTCCCGTGTAGTCTATGATTATGGCCTTATCCACACAAGGGTAGAGGATTGTCGGGGCCATAGAGGTCTTCTGTAGGCCTTCTCACAGAGCCACCCCACCTTCTCCACTAAGGAAGCTTTTGCCCGATGTTCTGAGGGCCTTCCTCCCTCTCATAAGTATGGTGGCAGCCACTCCACACTCCAGAGGGTCTCGCAAGACCTACAAGCCCCACACGTACAAAGGGTATACATGCACGCACACACGAGTATAGACAACAAGGCCTTAGCAAAGATGCACTAAGCACTAGCTATGCTGGGATGTGTCTAGTTATGCTCTAGTGATGGTTGTGCTGACAAAATGTGTTCCTACACTTCAAATGGGCACGGAGAATGTGCATCAACACTACAATGAGCTCAGTAGTCACCAACCATGGAGTAGAGGTTGGGCAAGGTGTTATAGCCCAAGCCAGAAAACTAGCCGTTGGAAGCCTTCTTCCCTTTTCTGCGCGACCACCGGACCGTCCGGTGGTAGACCACTAGATCGTCCGATGCGTTAAGCGTCGGGACTTGGCCGCTCCTTCTTCCTTCGACCTAGGACGTCTAGTGGTGTCATCGGACCATCCAGTGGTACACCACCAAACCATCCGGTGCATGATATTGCATCGGGTCTTGAATATTCAATCTTGGCCGTCTTCTACTCTTCGGACCATTTGTGTCAGGACATCTGCTTCTGATGGGATGGAATCTTGGGTCTTCTCTTGTTCCTTTTAGGTCATCATCCGAGGTGTTTGTACCCCAATGCCCATATTTTGCACCTTGGGATCTAAACAAAAACACTTGCACACACATTAGTCCCAAAAGGTACATGTTGTCAACTCAACCACCACAAAATCACATTAGGGAGGTAAGCACAAGGCTTAGGGCCAATTTTCCTTACACTATAGTTGTTGTTTAACAGGAAGATGTCCTTCCACTAGAAGGAGCCAACTTCTCGACATTGCATGTGGCAATCTTCCTTGGTAATACGTGTGCCCAAATTAAATGAACCCATGGTATGTCCTTCTTTTAGTAGAATCTATGCAACTGTTTAACCAATAGGTGATCATTCTGCACCTTGAGATTAATAACTCCTAGCCCTGCTTTGTTTTTGGGCTTGATCACCAATTCCCATGCTATGAGATTGCCACCCTTCTTTTGCTGATCTATTCCTCTACACAAGCATTGATTTTGAGCGCTATCTATCATTTCCACCACCCTCTTACGCAACCTAATGGTAGACATTGTGTAACTTGCAATGGGGGCTGATGACAGAGTTAACAAGTTCCAATCTACCTGAAGAGAGATAGGAAGGGAGAACAAGTGGACAGCCTTCTCTCCACTCTGTCCATTAAAGGTGTAAAATCTTCAATTTTTGGCTTGGTGGCGCCCAATCAAGCCTAGATAAGTGAAGGGCAGGGACCCAATCTGACATTCAAACGTACTAGCCAAGATTTTTAGGTTCCACATTGATCGGAATCAGTGATGACTTGCTAAAATTTACCCTTAGACTAGTAGAATCCGATAAAGTTGAGAGGATCGCTTTTAGATAGGGGAGCTGTCTTTGCATCAGCTTCAATAATCTATAAAGTATCATCTGCATACTGGATAATAGGAAAATTCCTTCCTAACTGTGGAAGGGGTAGCTGGAGCAGGCCCATCTCATTCAGCTTGTTAATTATGTACTACAACAACTCATCTGCAAGGACAAAGAGAAGAGGGGATAACTGATCTCCCTGTCTAACTCCTCTCATGCAATGGCACTGCTTACCCGGAATACCATTAAGCAGTACTGACAAACTAGCAGTTGATAGAATTGTTTTCACCCAAGCAATCCATGCTTTAGGGAAGCCTAGAGCCTCCATGATAGTGATAATAGCAGAATGCTCCACAGTATCAAAAGCCGCGCAAAATCTAGTTTTAGAATGATAATTTCTTTTCTTGAGTGATGGCATTGATAAATATATTCGAAGCTCCATTGAAGGAACTCATGTATACTTCTTCCTTTTATGAAACCATACTAGTTCTAATGCACTATTGTTCAAGATTACACCCTGCAAAAGATTTTCCATGAGTTTTGTTAGAAGCTTGAGGGAGCAGTTATTTTGAAAAATTGTCTTATAGTCATTGGCAGTCTCTAGGCTGTGTACTTTGGGTACCAATGTAATGAAAGAGTTATTCAGACATGATGGATTAATTCTGCGTCCAAAGAAGTCCCAGCACAGCGTGTAAAATCCCTCAATTATTGGCCAACATTTTTAAGGAAGCCGTTAAACCCATCAGGACCTAGTGCTTTGTCTGTAGGCAAAGTCTTTAGTGCCGAGATGATTTCTTCTTCTGTTACTAGCGTAGCTAAATATTCTAAATTAGGCACAGCTTGAAACAACCATGTAAGATCAAATAACATTGTTGGGCTGGTTGTGACTCCCATCCTCTCCTTGCAGTCCTCCCAAAGAAGTGCTACCTTGCTGTCATGGTCATTGATGAAATACCCTTGTTTTGGTTTCAACTATGTTATGCAATTTCCTTTGTAAGAGATCATGGCCATGTGCACTCATCACCAAACTTCATCCTATTGACAACGTTTCTCTTTTTCCAATAAAACCTTTTGTATTCTAGCAACATGAGTAGATGTTTCTTGAGAACCTTCCTCAGATTCCTGTCTGGGCTAGTTAGCAGCCTACATTCTTCAAGAGTGTCCAAATATCTAATGACCTTGTCACACCTGGTAATAAGGAGGTTAAGATTTGAGATTCCTTTACTCCATTTCTTAAGAGCGTGCCTTAACTCTTAAGCTTAGCCACCAAGTTAGAAGCGAATCATATCTGTTTTTTGGTTCCTATGCCTAGTATTGCTATACTGCCTCCATGAATCCTAGGATGGTTCACCCAGAAATTCTCAAAGCGAAAGATTATTGATTTTGGGATATGAGTGCGTATTACAACCTAACATGGGGCATGATCAAATGCAGGCTTGGACAGGGGATCATAGTCGAGTTTGGGAAGGACAATGTGCAATTTTCAGATGTGAAAAACTAATCTAACTGCTCAAGCAAGGGTCCGTCCTGCATGTTACTCTAAGTGAAGCCTCATGCCTTTGAGAGGAAGTTCAATCAATCGATTCTACCTAATGGCATCATTAAAGAGCCTAACATCGACCAAGTTAATTCCAGATTTATTTCTGTTGGAAAGGGATCTAATAAAAATTTAAGTCACCAACAAAGATATAGTCCTCATCACGTGGAACACGATCTGCCTAAACCAAGTAATAAAATTTGTACGCAATGAGAGCCAATGGACTAGCCTCATTGCTCTCCTAGTGTGATGAGTGATTGTCAATGTGTACAAGTCCTTCGATGGACAGGAGGCGCTCGCTAGAGGTAGAAGATGATGACCCAAATGGACTCAGGCAGAAGACCTCAATTGGATACTAGGCAGAAGTCCTCCAATGGACCGGATGCAAGGATCAGTGTCAGTCGGTCACAGGAGCTCGGTACACGGAGGAGCGGAGTAGAAATGGTGGTGTATGTCCTCCAATAGACCGCAAGGTAGCTCCGATGGACTGGAGAAGCCAGGTGGATCTGTGGTGCTCTAACCCGAGTGCGCGGTACGAAGACATGCGAGAGAGCTTTGGTGGCTTCGGCTCAAAACTGCCACCTAAGTTACCCAAGACTTAGCGAGTGGACCTAAACTCGTCAAGATAGAAGATTGGGCCAAATCCAGCCCAGGAAGATGGAAAATAAAGTTACTTGCTTTCTAACTTCAAAACCGTGAGCGAGATTGGACTACTAGGGTACTGTGGCACACATACAAGCAAGGTGTGGAGAAGTAGAAGATCGAAGCATCATCTTAGTCAGTCCAAATCTATCTTTTCATTTCAGCTCCTTCTAGGCATTTCTAGACTAGGAGTCTTAGTGTTAATTTGTGTCTTTTGGCTTAGGGTATAAATAGACTATTGGGCTATCTTAGATGGGTGACTTGGCTGGTTACAAACTGTAGGCTTAGCATTTCCATACAGCCAAGGTGCTTAAGAGAAACTCGGGTATTAGAGCTAGGTTTTGGAGAGCTTAGCACTAATCCTTTGCATCATGAGGGAGGATAAAGGGAGGTAGGCTGTAGGAACATTGTATGAACTAATTTCCCACTTTAATTCAAGGAATAGGCATCCTCAAATCGAGTGCATGTGTGCAGTCATCTCCCTTCCCCCTTTCTAGTTTGGATTTTGGGTGAAACTCAAAGGCTTTTGGAGATTTTGGTTTGCCTATGAGTTCACGCTGATCGTTTGGTGATTTGCACTTGTAAGGACTGTGGAGATTATGTCTTAGAACATATCAATCCTGCAGGATTACCATGAGTAAATTATTCTTGAGTTTCCCCTTTCTTGCCCAAAGTTTCCCTTCTCTGCAAGATCAGAAATTCATGCTAATCTCGTGATCTTTTTCAGTAGATCTTTTGGGAATAGCTTTGGAATGGAGCTAGGATAGCCTGTGCCAAATCTAGTGAAGTCTGGAGAAGGTTTGGTCTAGTTTTGGGTTTGGGAGCTGAAGAACCAGGCTGTTTTTTTGGGTCTATTGGACTATCCGGTTCAACTAGCTAGACAATCCGGTTCTACCAGACTATCCGACTGGTCTCACCGGATAGTCTAGTGGAGTGCTTGCACCCCAGTGTGCCCTCGCCTCTACGCGGACTATCTGGCAGCAAGAGTCAGACTATCTGGTGCCACCGGACAGTGCGGCAAGTACTAGGCAATTTGCCTTTTTTAGAGTTTTTGCTCTCTGGCTTTTGCGTCAACCTCGCTTTTGGGTTTCTTGCTGCATGCCCATACTCAGTGAGGCGCATTTTAGTGTGGTGAGTGGCTAGCAAGTCTCTTGTGTGAGGGTTGTTGCTTCTCTTGCCTTGTGATCACCTTCTTGGTCGTTGAGACAAGTTCCTTCTACTGTTTTGACTAAGTACATATCTGATCAGTGGACGGTACCTAGTAGCTCTGTTTTCAGTCTATTTCGAGTCGAAGTTTGAATTTGAGTTCATGCTGCTCCTATTCACCCCCTCTAGTCATAGTCTATGGTCCTACAAGTGGTATCAGAGCTAGTTAGGTTTTTCCTACCTTTACTGATGAGAGACCAGTAGCTACTATGATACACTCTAGGATGGTTTTGGTTCTTGGCTCAGATGGCTATAGCTACTAGAAGGGTAGGATGAAGGCTTTTTTGCTTAGCCAAAGCCGGTACATATGGATTTCTACTCAAAGTATGACCTCTGATGTGCTGTCTGTTGCCGAGCGTTGCCACACCAGGAACTCATTGCTCAGCACGATGCAAACTACAATGCGGCGAACTTTCTTTTCTCTTTACTTGGTCGAATGGACTATGAGAGGGTGAGCCATATTGATACCATCCGTGAGATCTGGTCCTTGCTCAATGCACACCATGAGGGGACTGTGATAATTAAGGCTATATTGGTGGAGACTTGCTGGTGCAAATATGAGAATTTTGCCCAGAAGGCGGTATAGCTGTGGATGCCTTGTTTGGTCGTTTTTAGTCGATCATTATCAAGGTCCATGTCAACTCTACACCTGCAAAGATCCCATACAAAGATCATCAGCAGGTTGCCAAGCTGTTGTATGCCTTGGACAAGAAAGTATGGGACATCATGATGGACTCGAATCTCAAGTCAGCATTTTATGACACCATAGGTGTAGAATAGCTTTATAGAAATCTCAAGGCCACAGAGGTCGATTACCAGATGAGAGATACTCTCAATGGTACTACCTCTAAGAACATGGCCTTGGCTTCTAGCTCTAGAGAGGCTGCTACTAACCCCCGCTTCACAACTTCTCATTTTCTGCTTTGATGTCTGTGATAGAGGAGCAGTTGGCATCACTTGGGAATGAAGAGCACTGCATGTTGTCTAGTCGCTTTCAACACGGCATGAGCAAGAAGAGAAGAGAGCGGCCTATGTGCTTCGAGTGAAGAGAGGTTTGACACTTCATCACCTAGTGCCCCAACAAGAACAGTGACTACTACAAGAAGGGCAAGAACTACTCCAGTGACTCTAGCAAGTACCACTCTCACAACTCCAACAAGTACCACTCTAGCAATAATGACTCCGGCAAGTACTGCTTTGGAAAGAAGATGAAGGGCTTCAGGAAGGCCTTCAAGAGCTACTAGAGGAACAACCGCAAGCGGGATAAAGCCTTCTTCACTAAGATCGTACTTTGCAGCGAATCATCTTCCTCTTCGTCCTTGTCAAGCTCAAGCGATGAGGAGATCACCACCAAGTAGGACAATTGGAGGGAACAAGGCGGTCTAGCAGGCCTCTGCTTTGTCTCCATCAAGTCCAAGGGCAAGCACAAGATGAACTGAAGATTAGTCTGCTCCATGGCGCTCGAGGGCAAGGATGACAAGGGCAACAATGACTTTTCCTCTAATGGTGAGGTAGCTAGTTAGAGCACTAAGATTCTTGAGATGCTAGAGGAGAACAATAGAGTGCTTAAGGCCTAGGATAAGATGCTAGAGAGGGTATCCAAGAAGCTACTAAAGTGGAAAGCCAAGCTTGCTGATGCTTTGGCTGAGAATGAGAGCTTGAGGAGTGTGCGAGCCTAGCCTAGTGAGATTGAGTGCCCTACCTGCGAGTCCTTGATGACTGACCTCAGTGATTAGAAGGGTAAGTATGCTCGTTAGGTAGAGGAGATGGATAGGCTGAAGGGTGAGTTAGGCAAGCTCCAGTCCAAGCTATATGAGCCTCTTGTGAGTGAGGAGTTTGAGTGTGAGTCCTACCCACACCTAGTGGTTGATATAGTTGAGCTGAAGGTGAAGTGTGAGGGACTAGCTCAAGGAGTTGGAAGAGCATAGGGCTAGACCTATGCTTTTGGGGGCAGTGCATGGTCTGTCCTACCTTGAGAGCTATGCTTGAGCAATTGAGAGCTGACTTTAAGGTGCTTGCAGCACCTGCTGATACTTGTGAGAACTGTCTCACTTTGAGGTTGTTGTTAGAGGAGAAAGATGCCACCTTTATGAAGTTGGAGAATGTCATATGCCCCCATTCCCTCTATAGACTGTGAGTTTTGTGTTGCTCACACTTTGGTGATTGAGGGATTAAGATGGGACAAGCTTGACCTAAAGGATGAGAACGCACGTTTGCGTGAGGTACTGAGCTGGGTATATGCAAGGCGACCCTAGCTGAAGATGATAATTGAGAGCACTAAGTGGTGAGAGGGTGACATGAGTGATGATAGGTTTAGAGAGTGCAATACCTTGGGTGAGAAGAGATCCCCAACCAAGCTTATGACTACCTCTCCCCAGCCTACTACTAATGTGGTTTTCCACGAGCCGCCTAGGTCTGCCCCAAAGAAGCAGTACTGGACACCCAAGCCCTCATAGGCTAGCTAGAGAGGATTGTGACTGGAATTCTCAAGCCATCTATGAGCAAGGAGAAAACCCAGCAGCTTGAATAAGACAAGGAGACTACAACACCACACGAGAAGCCCAAGACATAACCCCAACCTAAACCCAAAAGGACATGTCTACAATTGTGTTTTGCCAGCAGAATGATCACTTGGAGGAGTTTTGCTTTAGGAGGAAGCTAGTTGAGAGGCAGGAGAGGACCTAGGGAACCAAGATCAGTTCAACTAGGATGGTAGACAAGATCCTACCTATCGCTGTGAGATGAGATACAACTTTGGTGGTGGTGAGAGAGGAGGCGGCTTTCAAGTTCGTGCTCCTAGTGGAGATAGACGCTTTACCGGCCGAGCTCCTAGTCATTATCAGCACAAGCTATGGACCTAATGACTGAGGCTTTGGTGGAGGATTTATGAGTCCATTGCTTTGGAGGTCATGGTTACCCTGATCGTCGTGATGAATTACTTTGATTGTGCTTACCCCACATTTGAGCAGATGGCTTCACCCTTGTTCAATAGTTTTACTGAACCCTAGTGCTGGACCATTTCCTCACTCTTGCTTTCCTTAATTTTGCAGGATCAAGACCAAGATGACATATGGATCATGGACTCCAGCTTCTCTAGGCTCACGACAGGACACCACAGATGGTTCTTCAGACTCAACCCCAGTGAGCACCACGGATTACATCACATTTGGGGATAATGGTCAAGGTAAAGTGTTGGGTGTTGGTGCTGTTTCGCTTTCTGCCAAACTTTCCGTCAGAGAAGTTGCTTTGGTGAGGAATCTAGGTTCAATTTGATATCTATTTCACAACTTCTCGATGAAGGATTTGAGGTTAGCTTTATGTGGAGACCCTTATTTGTTTGCTTTTGCCCTATGGGTAGGTTTTTAGGGTCGATCTCTCATCTATTTTAGGCCCCTCTTGGTGTTTGGTAGCTAGTCCTTTAGCTGATATCTAGAAGTGGCATAGGAGGCTGGACCGTTTGAGCTTTGATCTATTCGAGAGGTTGAGCTCAATGGGTCTTAGTTCGATCATTGCCCAAACTGAAAGCTGAGGAATTAGTTTGCCACACATGTCATGATGACAAGATGGTTGCCTGTTCATCATGTTGTGACCTCTTACCTGAGTGTGCAGTTGCCTATGGAAACGGTTGGTCCTGCTCGGGTACAGTCGGTCAGTGGGAAGTGGTATGTGCTTGTTGTAGTAGATGACTTTTCTCTCCTTTTGTGGGTGTTCTTCATGGAGTTCAAGGATGAGGCTTTTGATTTTGTTCATGATCTGGTCTTGAGGTTGAGAAACGAGAGTCATAAGCCCATGCGTGCAATCCACCATGATAATGGCAGTGAGTTCCACAACTCTCGATTCGAAACCTCCTATAGTGACCTTGGTCTTGAGCACCTATTCTCTTCTCTATATACACCACTGCAAAACGGTGTTGTGCATGCAAGAACCACAAACTCATTGAGATGGCACAGATGATGCTCAATGAGCTTAGGACTCTGAGGCGCTTTTGGGCTGAGGCACTGAATACAGCCTATTACATTACCACATAGATTTTCCTACGAGCTTTTTTAGGGAAGTCCTCGTATGAGCTTCGCTTTGGTATGCAGCCCTAGCATCAAGCTTTTGTGATCAATTGGTTGCAGGTGCTTTGTGCTTAAGAAGGCAGGGCATTAGGATAAGTTTGAGTCTCGCTGCTTGGATGGTGACTTTCTAGATTATGCCTCGAGCTCTTGGGCATTTCGAGTGTGGATCATATAAACCAAACAACTAGTGAAGATGTGTGAAGTTTTCCTTTGATGAATCTATGCCCTACACAACTCATGCTTTTGAGCTTTCAGATGAGGATGAAGTAGGCACTCCCATCTTTGAAGATGTCAAAGGTGTAGTTGATGTTGGTGATGCAAGAGCCTTTGCACTAGCTGCAGCTCTTGCCCCTTCTTCTATGAGCTCAGACTGATGAAGATGGACCTACGCCTATGGCATCCACTTCACTCCCCCAAGTTCAAGCTCAAGTAGAGGTTGGCCCCGCTAAGGACACAAGGGAGGTGACCTCCGAGATTGTTCCATCTCGGTAGGTCTAGTGGGATCAGCCTCTACATAGGATCATTGGTGATTTGCATGCGAGGACCTTGAGGTCCCAGACATGTTCTATCACTTTCTTCCCACATGCTGCTTTTGTTGCCTCCTTTGAGCCCAAGGATCTTGGACACACTCTTCCTAACGATAACTGGATCAATACCATGCATCAGGTTCTAGAAAATTTTGAGACGAATAAGGTTTGGGTTTTGGTAGAGCCACTACCATAATGCAATCCTATTGGTACAAAATGGTTTTCAAAAAAACAAATAAGGGGATGATGGCCTTATTGTGGCTCAGGGTTTTTTTTGTCAAAAAGAGGGGATAGACTATGAGGAAACATTTTCTCTAGTTGCACGCCTAGGACCTGTACGTATCCTCTTAGCCATTGCAGCTGCCAAGGGTTTCAAGATTTACCAAATGGATGTGAAGTCTGCTTTTCTAAATGGTTTCATTCAAGAAGGAGTTTATGTAAAGCAACCCCCTAGATTTGAAAATGCTAAATACCTTAACCACAATTTACAAATTGCAAAAAGCTTTGTATAATTGAAACAAAACCCTAGAGCCTGGTATGATAGGCTGAAAACCTTTTTACTAGTCCAAGATTTCAAAATGGGGAGTGTAGATAAGACCTTATTTCTCCTCAAGCATGGTAATGATCTTGATTTTGTCTAGATATATGTGGATGATATCATCTTTGGTGGCTCGTCTCACTCTCTTGTTATCTTGTTTTCTAAGCAGATGTCGAAGGAGTTTGACATGAGCATGATGGGAGAGCTACAAATCTTTCTTGGACTTCAAATCAAGCAAACTCATGATGTCACCTTCATCCATCAAGCCAAGTACACGAAGGATTTGTTGAAGAAGTATAGCTTTGGAGGAGACTTGACGCAAATGCTGACCCCGATGAGTTCCTTAGCTGCCTTGGACAAGGATGAAGATGGTGTTTCTATGAACTGAGAAGGAGTACTGAGGGATGATCGGATAGCTGCTATACTTGACGGTGACCAGGCCTGACATACTAGTTTGCTGTGTGTTAGTGTGCACGCTACCAGTCCTCGCCACGAGAGTCACATCGCTAAGAAGTGAAATAGCATCTTCAGGTACCTCACTTACACTCCTGAGTTTGGTCTGTGGTTCTTGTTAGGTTCTACCCTCTTTCCTAGTGGGTATCTAGATGCTAACTTTGGCGGGTGTTGGATTAATCGCAAGTTGACTTCCGGGACCAGTCTGTTTCTTGGGTCTTCGCTTGTCCTCGTCATCTCGCAAAGCAATCAAGCATAGCCCAATCAACCACATAAGCCGAGTTTGTAGCTGCTGCTAGCTATTGATCCCAATTGCTTTGGATGAAATCTACCTTGAGTGACTTTGTGTTGACCTATGGCATAGTGCCACTATACTATGATAGCACGAATACCATTAGCGTAGGAAAGAACCCTTGTCACCATTCCAAAACTAAGCACATTGAGATCAAATTCCACTTTCTGAGGGACAACTATGAGAAGGGAGATATAAACTTTGTCCATGTAGGAATTGAGAGACAGCTAGCCGATATCATAACCAAATCCCTAGAGCTAAAAAATGTTTGATCGTTTGCGAGGGGAGTTGGGTTTTGTTACCCCATGTAGGTTGGGGTAGCTTTGCGTTAGTTTATTTTCTTTTCGTTTGCCTGTGCTTTTCTTTGTCTTTTACGTATTTTGTATCATGCATTGCATTCATGTAAGTATGCATTACACTTCACTAGCAATAGAGCTCTTTTGGAATGACTAATTAGTACTTGCTTGTGCTAGATTGTACAGTGCTTGCTTGATCATGGTTGGCTGAGCTCCTTATTATTTGTTGAATATCATTTGAGAGCTAAGTCACTTTTATTTTATGAAAATAAAAAAACCATGATCATCACTTCACTTGGCTACCTAGCATGTGTATGGTTGGGTATGCTAGTCGTATGCCATTGTTTAGTTTATGCCTAAGCATTTATGACACTTTGCCTAAGTCTAAAATCTGTACTAAAACTATTTACAAGTGGTGTCTTATGAGCTGAATTGAAAATACCCAGGTGGGTTTACTTGTCACACTGACAACTTGCTTTTGTACTTTGGCAAGAACTTAGAATAAGCTATGAATAACTAAAATCTTGCCTTAAGGGCGTGATTGGTTCTCCAAGTTGAGCTCAGCCTGGCTAGGGATGGGATGCAAGCTGAGTTGGACCAGGATGTGTGCATGCACCTGCTGTTGTTTGGTTGTGTAATTGGTCTTCATACAGGCTATAGTGAGTATATGTTTGGTTGGCCGTATAGACTTATAATAGAATATAAAAAATAAATAAAATTTCAAAATTTATATAGTGAATGAGGTCTTGTTTTGTTTGTAAAAATATTATAAACACGAATATGAAATTGATTTGATGATTAACTGATTTAATCATAAGTTATAAGAAGAAAAAAAAAGCAAAAAGTGCTTACCGGTTTCCGTGCTGCATCAGCCGCGCGCGCACCCTAGCCTGCATGCGGAGCGAAGCTCGTTTCCTTGCATTCCTCACGGGCCTGGCTCGCAGCAGTACAGCTGCATGCATGCGGCTTGGCCCTAGCGCATGCACAGGGAACCAAACACGTGAGAGCTGCACCCCGCTGGGCCTGGCTGAGCCTTCGAACGGGCAACCAATCACTCCCTAAGCTTCTGCTAGTTCTCTAAACCTAATCTTGGCATTGGTTCGTAAGAAGTGGCTAGACAAGTAAACAACCCCTAGCAATAAACTAGAACTTGCTTATGATTCACAAGTGTTTAATTCTCAAATTTTCAGTTCTCTAAGTTGCTTATGGCCTATTGTATATGCTATGGTTGAGAGTAGCACACCTTGTATGCATTTCTAGCTTCTTGCTATTCATGCCTACTTTACTAGATGCTATTCATGTTGGTGATTGTTGGCATTTCTTATCCTACTGAAATAAATCCGCAAGCACACAGAAACCTGTTGTAGCTTTTCACCCAAGAGTATTCCATGGTATCAAAATCCACGAGGAACGAGGAGTAACTCAATGTAAAACGGATAGGATCGAACAATAAAACTAGCAATTATAGAGATAATTAACAGATCAGAGCAGGATCACTACTTTAGATAAAACAACTTAACTTTACTAAACAAACCAGAACACTACTCAGCAAGGTTTAATTGGACACTGAGACTATAGAACCACTTTCGGGCACCAGAGTGCTGATAACCCAGACGAGAAAGGCGGGACGCTACAGGATTCAGCTATGCGTCGATGACTACTTATCCGAACGACGGGGTTGGACTACATAGGACACACACCCGCTGTCATCAGGTGGGACTACGAACCAAAACTGTGTGGGACAAGACATCTTCTAAGGCAAACTCTAGTCTAGACACCACGTCTACACAACCGAGTTTACTACTACACTGGTTCAAAGCTAGAGAGTAAGCACAACTGTATAGCTAAACTACACAGAGCACACTTGGCACCCGTAAACTACTAAGTGTTGATGGTCGTAATCTCACGATATCAATCGTCAATTATCCACCAAATGAGGCGAAACATGTGAATTAATTGGACTAACCCTTGCTACTAATGAGTTCGACAAGATGTACATGAATATTTGGTTGCAGGTACAAAATTACATGGAAAATGGATGAAACAAGGCCAAGAAGTAAGGATGGGCTGAAATAGGAAAATTGCCATGGCCGCCGGACCATGTCCCATGGTCAGGCCCACCACCTGGCAGGTCAGCCGTCAGAGCCAATAGACTGGCTCCATTGCCTCTGGAGTGATGAGTGATTGTCAACAGAAGCCAAAGACCTAGAAGGACTTAGGCACAAGACCTCCGATGGACACGAGGCCCTCCGATGGACAGGAGGTAGATGGAAGCCCTCCGAAGGACTGGAGGAATCCTAGACGTTGGTCAGCCATGCGAGTTCAGTACATGGGGGAGCGGAATGGCGACGACCCGAGTAAGACCTCCGAAGGACTGCGAGGTGGCCCCGATGGACTAGGGATGCCGGGTGCCACCGCGGTGCTCCAACCTGAAGACATGGCGCGAAGACAGGGGAGGGCAGTTGGCGGATTTGCTCAAATCCGTCACCCTACCTCCAAGTTACCAGACTCGGCGAATGGGCTCATTCTCTCCAAGAAAGAATGGAGTGGGCCATTCTAGGCCCAAGAAGGAAACCCTAAAGTTTCCCGGTTTCTGACTTCAAAACCGGGGGGTCGATCGACAGATTTGGACTACTAGCCACGTGGACGTCATCTGGGAGATAACATGCAGGCGAAGAAGATCAAGACTCTTCCACCTCTAGAAACCCTAGGTGTAGTCTCCAACCAGCTAAGTGCTTAGAGAGCAAATCGGGTGCTTAGCTTAGGATTTGAAAGTCCCCTAGGCTAGTACTTTGCATTAGTGGGAGGATGAAGGGTGGTAGGCTGAGTTGAACCTTGTAAGCACTGATTTCCACTTCTAATCAAGGCAATGTTCGTCCCAAAATCGTGCTCATGTGTTGAGCCATCTTTCTCCCCCCACTTTTAGTTGATTTTTGGATGAAACTCAGGGGCTTTTGGTGATTTGCTTTTCCCACGAGTTAATCATGTTCTATTGGCTCTTTTGGACTTGCTAGGACATGGAGATTATAACTTAGTTCATCCCAATCCAGCTGGATTGCCATGAGCAAACTTCTCTTGAGTTTTCCCCTTTCTTGCCCAAAGATTGCCATCTCACGAGATCTGAAATTCCCGCTGATCCCTTGGTCATTTTGCTGTTGATCTTTTGGGAAAAGCTTTGGAATAGGGTCCGCTGAAACCGCTGATGAGCTTTGCTTGCTGTCTAGTCGCTTCCAGCGCGCCTATGAAAACTGGATGAGCAAGAAGAGAGGCAAGAAGCCTAAGTGCTTTGAGTGCGGAGAGGTCGGCCACTTCATCGTCGAGTGCCTGAACAAGCAGAATGACTACTACAAGAAGGGCAAGAACCACTCCCGCTGACTTCAGCAAGCACCGCTCCGTCAAGCACGACTATGGCAAGCGCAACCACACCGAGCACCACTCCGGCAAGATCAAGAACTTCAGGAAGGCTTCCAAGTAGCTACCAGAAGGACAACCAGAAGCGGGACAAGGCCTTCTTCGCCGAGCTTGGTGGTCTTTGCAGTGGATCGCCCACCTCTTCCTCCTCGTCTTCATCAAACTCAAGCGATGAGGAGATTGTCACTAAGCGGGACAAGAGGAGGGACCAAGGTGGTCCAGCTGGCCTCTGCTTCGTCTCCACCAAGTCCAAGCGCAAGCACAAGGTGAACCGGAGATCATTTTGCTCCATGGCGCTTGAGGACAAGGACGACAAGTGCAACGACAATGACTCCTCCGATGAAGAGGTAACACCTGAGCAAGCTGAGATCCTTGATATGCTGGAGAGGAATAGTCATGAGTTGAAAGCCTAGGATAAGTTGTTGGAGAAGGCAACCAAGAAGCTGCAGAAGCAGAAAGCCAAGCTTGCTGATGCTTTGGCTGAAATTGAGAGGCTGAGCTTTGGCTGAAATTGAGAGGCTGAAGAGTGTGCAAGCCCAGCCTAGTGACTTTGAGTGCCCTACCTATGAGTCCCTCATGAGTGAGCTTTATGAGTAGAAGAGCAAGTATGCTCATCAGGTAGAGGAGATGGATAGGCTGAAGGTTGCGTTTGGCAAACTCCAATCTAAACTTGGATGAGTCTACCTTGAGTGAGGTGCCTGAGTGTGAGTCTTGCCTCCACCTAGCTGTTGACATAGCTGAGCTCAGGGTAAAATGTGAGGGGTAGCTCAAGGAGTTGGAGGAGCTTAGGGCTAGACCCATGCTTTTGGGTGCGTGCACAGTCTATCCTACCTTGAGGAGTGAGCTTGACCAGGTGAGAGCTGACTTTGAGGTGCTTTTAGCACCTCCTGATACGTGTGAGAGTTGTTTCACTTTGAGGTTGCAGTTGGTGGAGAAGGATGCCACCATTAGGAAGCTTGAGAAGTCTGCTCCAGTGACTCCCTCTTTAGACTGCCCCACTTGTGCTACCCATACTTTAGTTCTGGAGGGTCTAAGAGAGGAGAAGTTGATCCTTGAAAAGGACAACTATAGGTTGAGAGAGGTGCTGAGCTAGATGTATGCCATGGAACCTCAGCTTAGGATGATCATAGAGGCGAACAAGCATGGTGAGGGTGACACCAGTGGACTTGGGTTGGGAGGGTGTAGTACCTCAGGTAAGAAGAAGAGTGCCCCGGTCAAGCCTAACACTACCTCTCCTAAGACAGACTCTATTGTTGATGGGGTTGACCATGAGCCTCCCAGGGCTGCCCCAAAGAAGCAGTACTAGACACCCTAAGCCCTCACAAGCCAAGCTGGACAAGATAGTAGAAGAAGTGCTTAAGCCTTCAGGCAATAAGCAAGTCCAGCAGCCAGCACCACCTAAGGCTACTCCATCTAAGCCCAAGGCCCAGTCTAACCCCACTCCCAAGAGGCCTATCTACCACTGTGACTTTTGCCAGCGGAATGGCCACTTGGAGGAGTTCTACTTCAGGAGGAAGCAAGTTGAGAGACAGGAGAGAGCCTAGGGGAACCAGGATCAGTTCTACTAGGGCGGTAGGTAGGATCCTCTCCGTAACCCTGAGATGAGAGACCGCTTTTGCTCCTGGTGGTGAGAGACACTTTGCCGGCTGAGCTTCTTGCTGTTTTTAGCGCTGGCTATGGACCTCGTGACCGAGGCTTTGGTAGTGGGTTTGAGGGCTCACGATTTGGAGGTCGTGGGTACCCAGATCATCGTGATGCTTACTTTGCTGTGCTTTTTCCACCTTTGAGTAGATGGCTCGGCACTGGATTCAGCAGTTTCACTAACCCCAGTGCCAGACCATTTCCTCACTCTCGCTTTCCTTGATTTTGCAGGATCGAGGCCTGGAGGACATATGGATCATGGACTTCGGCTGCTCTAGGCAAATGACAGGGCACCGTAGATGGTTCTCCAGCCTCAACCCCATGAGCACTAAGGAATACATCACATTCGGAGATAATGGTCAAGGTAAAGTGTTGGGTGTTGGTTCTGTTGCGCTTTCTGGCAAGCTTTCCCTGAGAGAAGTTGCTTTCGTGTAGAATTTGGGGTTCAATTTGGTTTATGTCTCGCAACTTCTCAAGGAAGGGTATGAGGTTCGCTGTAAGGATGGTTCTTCTTGTGTGCCTTGATGATAAGGAAAACCTTGTTTGTCGGATTTTGCCCTATGGGTAGGTTTTTAAGGTTGACTTTGCATCTATTTCTGGCCCTCCTCGATGTTTGGTAGCTGGTCGTTATGCTGATATTTAGGAGTGGCATAGGAGGCTAGGCCATTTGAGTTTTGATCTGCTTGTCAGGTTGAGCTCAACTGGGTCTGATCTGAGGATTGCCCAATTTGAAAATAGAAAAGGACTTAGTGTGCGACCTTTGTCGTCATGGAAAGATGGTTGCCGCTTCTCATGCACCTATCAATCAGGTGATGACCTCTTACCCAGGTGAGCTGCTGCATATGGACACCGTTGGTCCTTGCTCGGATACAGTCAGTCAGTGGGAAGTGGTATGTGCTTGTCATTGTAGATGACTTTTCTCACTTTTCGTGGGTGTTCTTCATGGAATTCAAAGATGAGGCTTTCAGCTTTGTTCCGGGTTCTGGTCTTGAAGTTAAGAAATGAGGATCATAAGGCCATGAGGGATATCCGCAGCGACAATGGCGGAGAATTTCATAACTCTAGTTTTGAAACCTTCTGTCGTGACCTAGGTCTTGATCATCAATTCTCATCTCCTTATACCCCACCTCAGAATGGTGTTGTGGAATGAAAGAACCGCACACTTGTAGAGATGGCGCGGAACGATGCTTGATGAGCATAGGACTCCGCAACGCTTTTGGGCTGAGGCAATGAGCACGGACCTGTTACATTGCCAACCGTATCTTCCTACGAGCTTTCTTTGGGAAGTCTTCGTACGAGCTATGGTTTGGTAGGCAGCCCAAGCGTCAAGCACCTGCATGCATTTGGCAGCAG
The DNA here is from genome assembly GCA_030272315.1 of Paspalum vaginatum. Classification (NCBI taxonomy): domain Eukaryota; kingdom Viridiplantae; phylum Streptophyta; class Magnoliopsida; order Poales; family Poaceae; genus Paspalum; species Paspalum vaginatum. Next base: position 27,432,161 of record CM059018.1, on the reverse strand, counting down.
ATGCTTTGTGCTAAAAAAGGGGGGGCATTTCGACAAATTTGAATCTCACTGCTTGGATGGTATTTTCCTTGGGTACGCCTCTAGCTCTAGGGCATATAGAGTGTGGATCCTCGACAGCAAACAAGTGGTTGAGACTTGTGAAGTTTCCTTTGATGAATCTATGTCTTCTACAACCCCTGTATTTGAGCTTTCAGGTGATGATGAAGAAGGAGCTCCCAACTTTGAAGATGAGGAAGTTCAGGTACATGCAGGTGATGCAGGAGCCACTGCACCGGCTGCAGCTCCTACCCCCTGTACTATGAGATCTGAAGATGAAGGAGGACCTTTGCCGACGGCTTCCTCCTCACTCACCCGACCACAAGCTCGAGCGGAGGCTTGGCCCCACAGAGGACGCAGGGGAGGTGACCTCCGAGATTGTTCCATCTCGGCAGGTCCAGCGGGATCACCCTCCACATGGGATCATTGGTGATTTGCATGCGAGGACTTTGAGGTCCCAGACAAGTTCTATCGCCTTCTTTGCTCATGCTGCATTTGTTGCCTCCTTTGAGCCCAAGGATGTTGGACACGCACTTTCTAATGGTAATTGGGTTAATGCCATGCATGAGGAGTTAGAAAATTTTGAGAGAAATGATGTTTGGGTTTTGGTAGAGCCACCGCCACAGTGCAATCCTATTGGTACAAAATGGGTTTTCAAAAATAAGCAAGGGGAGGATGGCATTGTTGTGCGGAACAAGACTAGACTTGTGGCTAAGGGTTTCTGTCAAAAAGAGGGGATAGACTATGAGGAAACGTTTGGCTCCAGTTGCACGCCTGGAAGCTACACGTATTCTCTTATCCTTTGTAGCTTCCTTGGGTTTCAAGCTTTTTCAAATGGAGGTGAAGTCGGCTTTTCTAAATGGTTTCATTCAAGAAGAAGTTTATGTCAAACAACCCCTGGATTTGAAAATGCTAAATACCCTAACCATGTTTACAAATTGCAAAAGGCCTTATATGGTTTCAAACAAGCCCCTAGAGCCTGCTATGACATATTGAAAACCTTTTTGCTAAACCAGGGTTTCAAAATGGGGAGTGTTGATAAGACCTTGTTTCTCCTCAAGCATGGTAGTGATCTTCTTATTGTCTAGATTTACGTGGATGACATCATCTTTGGTGGCTTGTCTCACTCTCTTGTTACCAAGTTTTCTGAGCAGATGTCGAAGGAGTTTGAGATGAGCATGATGGGAGAGTTGTAGTTTTTCCTTGGACTGCAAATCAAGCAAGGGAATGAAGGAACCTTCATCCATCAAGCCAAGTACATGAATGACATTCTGAAGAAGTTTGATAAGGGAGACCTCAAGCCTATGGCGACTCCCATGTCAACACAAACGACGCTTGATGTAGATGAAGAAGGGGAGGTTGTGGACCAGAGAGAGTACCGAGGGATGATCAGCTCACTTCTGTACCTGACAGTGACATAGACGGGACATCCTAGTTCGCAGTTCAGCAGTTCACCGAGGACATAACACAGTCAAGCGGTGAGACACATCTTCAGGTATCTGAAATACACTCCTGAGCTTGGTCTTTGGTTCTCTTCAGATTCTATGCTCTCTCTCAGAGGGTATTCAGGATGCTGACTTTGCGGGTTGTCAGCTGGAGCGCAAGTCAACTTCCTGGCACCTACCAATTTCTTGGTTCTTCTCTTGTCTCTTGGTCCTCACAGCAAGCAATCGAGCGTAGCCACCTCCACAATAGAAGCCGAATACATAGCTGCTGCTAGTTGCTGCTCCCAGCTGCTTTGGATGAAGTCCACCTTGAGTGACTTTGGTCTTAGCTTTAGGAAGATCCCTCTCCTAGTAGACTCTACTTCTACTATTTCTATAGCTAAGAACCCCGTGTTGCACTCTAGAACCAAACACATAGACGTGAGGTTTCACTTTCTGTGAGATCACTATGAGAAGGGAGACATAGACTTGATCCATGATGGAAACCAAGAACTAGTTGGAAGATATCTTCACCAAGGCCTTAGAACTTAGCGTGTTTGCTCACTTGCGTGGGGAGCTTGGTGTTTGTTACCCCTTTTAGGTTGGGGTAACTTTGCTGTAGTTTAGGTTTTGTTTTGCCTTTTCTTTGCTTTTCTTTGTTTTCCTTGCATTTTGTATCATATCATGCATTGCATTGTATCATATGCATTTTTACTTTCACTAGCACTAGAGCTCTTCTGGAATGATTGTCAGTACTTGCTTGTGCTAGATTATACAGTTGCTTGCTTGATCATGGTTATCTAAACTCCTTGGATCTGTCTAATACCATTTGTGAGCTAAGTCACTTTTATTTCCTAAAAATCAAAACCATGATCACCACTTGACTTGGCTACCTAGCATGTGTATGAATGTTGAATGCTATGCTATCTTCTCATGCTTGGACATGCTAGTCGTATGCCTTTGTTGGTTTATGCCTAAGCATTTATGACACCTTGCCTAAAACTAAAATTTGAATTAAATGTGTGCACTTTGTGTGTTTTATGATTTAAATTGAAAAATCCAGGTGGCTTCACTTGTCACACTATTCTAGTTTGAGATTGCCAGCCTTTGCACTTTGGCATGAACTTGGACTAGGCTTTGTATGACCAAAACCTAGTCTTAAGCTTCTGATGGTTTTCTGAACCTACGCTTGGCATTGGTTGGTAAGAAGTGGCAAAGACGAGTGAATAACCCTTGGCACATGATTTGATTTGCATGAAGTTACAAATTGCTAAATCTGAAATATGCAAGTCTCTAAATTGCTTATGGCCTAGTTGTATATGCTTTGGTTGAGAGTATCACACCCTTGTATGTCTTGCTAGCATCTTGCTGTTCATGCCTATCTTGCTAGATGCTATTCATGTTGGTGATGCTTTTTTTCCAAAACCCTGAAAAACATGCTCCTGATCTGTATGAGGTAGATTCAATTGAGCTTGTTGCATGCTTCCTTGCCCTCATTTGCTCTGTATGCTAGAACTTGTATTTACTAGCTTTTCATCCCTGCTGAGCTCTTCATGGTACACTTCCTGCATTTCATGGCATATTTTGATGGGGAGTGGTCTAGTTCAGGGGGAGTCGGATTTGATGAACCCTTGATGTGTCAATTGTCAACAAGGGGGAGAGATGTTGACCTATCAGAGTGTTCATGGACCAAGGGGAGAATTAGTTGAGGGGGAGCTGTGCATTCACGGAGTTTAAGCTTTTAGCATGCTCTTGCATCGGTGCGTTGAGCCTTTTGCCTCTTTTTGGAGGAGCCGATGTTTTGCCAAAGAATGGCTGTGTTGGAGCCAGTTTGCCTCTTTCTTGAGGGGTCATGTCTTAGTTTGATCGACTGGGTTGAGCGGTTTCCCTAATCTTAGGGGGTCGATCTTTGGTTTTCTTTTTGTTCCCTCAATTTGCCCTTCTTAGCTTGTGGTTGGTTTTTGGGCATTTTGAGCAACTTTCTTCTTTTCTTCTTTCTTTTCGGTTTTACGCTTGTTTTTCTTGTCTTTGTTCTATTTCAGGTTACAGTTAGAAGGTGTTGACAATGCACTCATCAAGGGGAGATTGAGAGCCAATGGACCGGCTCCATTGCCTCTGGAGTGATGAGTGATTGTCAACGGAAGCCAAAGACCCAGAAGGACTTGGGCACAAGACCTCCAATGGACAGGAGGCCCTCCGATGGACATGAGGTAGATGGAAGCCCTTCGAAGGACTGGAGGGATGCTCGACATCGGTCGGCCATGGACAGTTCAGTACACGGAGGAGCGGACACGGCAACGGCACTGAGTAAGACCTCCGTAAGGACTGCGAGGTGGCCCCTGATGGACTGGGGATGCCGGGTGCCACCGCGGTGCTTCAACCCTGAAGATATGGTGCGAAGACGGGCAAGGGCGTTGGCAGATTCACTCAAATCTGTCACCCTACCACCAAGTTACCAGACTCGGCAAATGGGCTCATTCTCGCCGAGATAGAATGGAGTAGGCCATTCCAGGCCTAGGAAGGATACCCTAAAGTTTTCTTGTTTCTGACTTCAAAACCGGGGGTCGATCGGCGGATTTGGACTACTGGCCATGTGGATGTCATCCGGGAGATAGCTTGCAGGCGAAGAAGATCAATACTCCATTGCGGTCGTCCGTCCCTCGAGAATCTTTTCCATTTTGGCCCCTACGGGCATTTCTGTAATATAGGGGTCTTAGTGTAAATTGAGTCGATTAGGCCAGGGCTATAAATACCTAAGTGGCTGGTCATTTAGGAGACTCTTCCACCTCTAGAAACCCTAGGTGTAGTCTCCAACCAGCTAAGTGCTTAGAGAGCAAATCGGGTGCTTAGCTTAGGATTTGAAAGTCCCCTAGGCTAGTACTTTGCATTAGTGGGAGGATGAAGGGTGGTAGGCTGAGTTGAACCTTGTAAGCACTGATTTCCACTTCTAATCAAGGCAATGTTCGTCCCAAAATCAGTGCTCATGTGTGCAGCCATCTTTTCCCCCCCTTTCTAGTTGATTTTTGGATGAAACTCAAGGGCTTTTGGTGATTTGCTTTGCCCATGAGTTAATCCTGTTCTATTGGCTCTTTTGGACTTGCTAGGACATGGAGATTATGACTTAGTTCATCCCAATCCTACTGGATTGCCATGAGCAAGCTTCTCTTGAGTTTTCCCCTTTCATGCCCAATGATTGCCATCTCACGACATCTGAAATTCCCGCTGATCCCTTGGTCATTTTGTGTTGATCTTTTAGGAAAAGCTTTGGAATAGGGTCGACATAGCCTTGCAAAATCTCGTGAAGATTGGACAAGATTTGGTCATGTTTGGGTTTGAAAACCCTGTGTCTGCGACTCTATCGGACAGTCCGGTAGAGGCCACCGGACAATCCAGTTCCACTGAACAGTCCTGGCAGCACCCACCGGACAGTCCGGTGCTGGGCTCTTTCTAGGAAATCTAACCAGACAGTCCGGCAGAGGAAACCAGACTATCCGGTGCCGCCGGACTAGTCTAGGCCCCTGCTACAAAACAGTCTGGCTCAAGCAGGGTTGCTGCTGTGATTTCGCTGTTTGCTTCTTCTGCTGTGTTTTTGCTTCGGATTTTTGCATCCACCACTTCTAGACCATTCTCTTTGCTTGCTGTGAGTCAGTGAGATGTACTTTGGTGCGGTGAGTGTCGTGTGGCAGTTTTTGTAAAGATTCGTTGCCTCGCTGACCTTGTTGAGTTGAATCTCCAGTTTTTCTCGCTTGGTGCGTATCCTCTCAGTGGACGGCACTCTTACGCTGCTAGACACGTATCTATTTAGTGGACAATGTCTAGTTCTTCTCTAAAGCACTAGTTTCGGAGAGTTGTGAATTTGAGTTTTAAAGTGCTCCTATTCACCCCCCCTCTAGTCGCACGTTTCGGTCCTACACTAACTTTTTCAATATAAGGTCTATCTTGGCGGCAAGCATGTCCGTGCTATTAAAGGTGATGGACACCACGGGATCGGGTGCTAGACCTCTCTTCTGTGCCATCCTTGATTAGTGGTCATCTTCTCAATGAGTTCTCTGGCCTCTCTTACACTCAAGGATAAGATGGATCCTCCGACGGCTGCATCCAGGTGCTCTTGTGCAGCACGATTTAAGCCATGAAAGAAGTTCTGGATGATGAGACATTGTTCCATTCCATGGTGGGGGCAGGCCGTGGTAAAGTTCTTGTATCTTTGTACTCTTTTTATCTCCAGTATTATTTATTTACTTTACTTTATTTCTATCTCCTGCAAGTGTGGTGTACCTTTGTTTGCATATTTGCTAGGCTTAGACTGTGGTTACCTTAGTTATTCAGGTCTTGTTATTCTTGCTAGGTGCTATAATCCAACCTATACGCCAAGCTCTCGTTAGCTCTCACCCTCTAATTAAGGGCGAGCTTTAGTGCTCAATCACTTTCGTGCTGAAAGCGCGTGAGCACTAGTATAGCGTGCCATCCTCTCCACGCAGATTTGCTTGGTAGCCCCACTCGGTGACAGCGTGTGGTGTGCCTGTGTAGTCTAGGCCCATTCATTTGGGAGGTCCATTGGTGATAGCCGGGTTCTCTTTCGGTGGTCCACTATCTACCCCCTGACTCCTCGAGGGCGCCAGAATTTCGCTCGACAGCGAGACCCTGACTTGTTTACTTGAGTTCCTTAGTTAACCACAACATAGTCTTTGCAACCGAGTAGAATAAAGTTTGGGAACTTCATCTCACTCCTTGTCCTCCCAGGCAACTATACCTTTCTACGTGTATCTTAGGTAGTTTATCTACTTCTTCACCATACACCTATCTTTATTTGATTTACCCCTGCCTAGATACTAGTTGGTATATTTATTTAAGTTTACGGATCTTTCGGTTTGAGTTTATCCAATTATACTCTCTTGCCTGCCGCTTCCCTATGGACAAATACGATACTCGGAATACTCTGGGTGAAAGGCTACAGCAGGTCTTCGTGCACTTTGTGGAGTAAAACCTGTTAAGGCTAAGAGACGCCCACAAACTTTTCTGGCGCCGTTGCCAAGGAAAGCAATAGGCAGAGAGATAATTGATGTCTCATTTCGAAACCCCATACACTTTATAAATTTACCACTAGTTTTTAGCAGGCTTACTTTGCTCTGTTGTTTTTGGTGCTGGATGCAACAGAGAGGTGTATGACCAGTTTCGACCTACCGATAAACTTCCACAATAATCCAGAGTCTCTGCTCAAGAGAGTCCATTCAAAGACTATCCACAGGGTAGATACCTCTACCAATGGAACTTGAACCAACCGCTTCAACAAGTCACACTCCGTTCACCAACGCCATGGCCGAGAGGACCATCCATGAGTTCTCCGTCCCATCTAGCAACAATGTCCCAATAGGACTTGAAGTGCAAGTAGGGGAGAACTTTGAGCTCAAACTCGGAGTCATACATATGGTTCAAGCTATCCCTTTCTGCGGACTAGCTACGGACGATGCCAACAGTCACCTGACAGCAATTCCTAAAATATGCAGTACTTTTACCAATGAAAGGTGCATTCCCTGATGCCGTCAAACTACGCCTCTTTCCATTTTCACTTGTCGGAAAGGCGAAGCAATGGTTCTACCTCAATCGTGCAACATTCACTATATGGGATGCGTGCTCCAACACATTCCTTGCCAAGTACTTCCCGTTGGGAAAGATCAATGCATCGAGGAACAAGAATCTCGAGCTTTCAACAGCTCACAGATGAAATAGTGGCAGAGGCCTAGGGAAAGATTACAAGAGTATATCACGGCCTGCCCCCACCATGGAATGGAACAATGGCTCATCATCCAGAACTTCTTTCATGGCTTAAATCATGCTCCACAAGAGCACCTGGATGTAGCTGTCGGAGGATCCATCTTATCCTTGAGTGCAAGAGAGGCTAAAGAACTCATTGAGAAGATGACCACTAATCAAGGATGGACAGAAGAGAGGTCTAGAACCTGATCCCGTGGTGTCCATCACCTCGACAGCACCGACATGCTTGCCGCCAAGATAGACCTTATATTGAAAAAGTTAGTGTAGGACCGAGACGTGCAACTAGAGGGGGGTGAATAGGAGCACTTTAAAACTCAAATTCACAACTCCCCGAAACTGGTGCTTATGAGAAGAACTAGACACGGTCCACTGAACAGATACGTGTCTAGTAGCGTAAGGTGCGGTCCACTGAGAGGATACGCACCAAGCAAGCGGAAGCACTAAACTCAACGATCACAAAGACCGTAAGCCAAGCAGAGCAACAACTCACGCCGAAGTATCTCGTCAGCCACTCAACGCACCTAGATGCGTCTCACTGATACACAACAAGCAAAAAAGTATAGGCATACAACGAGAACCACCAAAGTGAGGTTGAGGCAAAAACACGGAAGCAAAGGAACACAAACCAATCCGATGGAACACGCCTAGTGATCGCCAAGATCTCTTAGCAAATGAGGTGCTAAAGACCTTAGGAACGATCCTAGGCACCCCCGAACCCACCTAGAACAAGCCACAAACCTTAGGAACAACTTAAACCAAATTTGGGGGCAAAACCACTGCTGCCATCGGACTGTCCGACAAGCCCTACCGGACAGTACGACAGGGCATTTTCAGACACACAGGGCTGCAAAGAAAATTGCCATAACCTAACCAAACGGGCTCCAAAAAAGATGAAATTTAAACCACAGGCTGAGGAAAACATGGGGAACAACATACTAAAAATTCAGCCCATTTGGAGACTGTTAGATCCATCGGACTGTCCGGTGAAGTTGCACCGGACTGTCCGGTGTGCCCAGAAAACAGCATCGAGTTTTGAGTTTGCAAACCTTAAACTTGACCAAAACTTCTCCGATCTTCACGAAATTTCGTACAGGCTATCCTAGAAAACAGGCGACGTGTCCGATTCAACGCCAATGTAGCAGCGGCAAGTCGCGCAGGGTGAACAGTAAAACCCGCGGCGTTTCCAATTCTACACGGCAATCGGCAAGCAAGGCCGCCGCAACTTTGGGTGCGCCGCGGCTGCGTGCGACACTGCGAGCGGTGAACGGTAAAATCCCCTTGCCGAGTTGCCGTTGAGCCTTGAGCCGTTTAGCCTTGAGCCGTTGGTCAATTGACAGTCCGTGATTTCGTTCAAGCTCCTGCTGGTGCCTGCAAGAGCGGAAGGCTGGACCATGGAACAAGGGAAGAGGAAATTCAAGCAATCAGGTTAATCTCATATTCTCACGCCGGCAGCTAATTGACATTGAGCTATGTGTACTTGGCAAATTACTTATCCTTTTATACATGACTTTTACCTCTTAGGAATGAGGCGATTCTTTGTTGCTACAAGGAATGAACCAGATGTTGTGACTGGTGGAAGTCATGTAACTCAGAGAAACTCCAATGGAGATGAGCGACAAGCAGCAGCAACAGTTCATGTTCATCTAGAGACACAGCCAAATTTGGTAAATTCAACGACTGAGTTTAATCCTAATGAAATTCAAATCCTCTGTGACCCAGCTCTTAGGAAGCAAATATATGACTATGCCCCTGAATTACAAGAACAAGTTAGGAGAGCATATATTTTGAAGGGACCGACACAACCTACTAATCTGATTTTTCCTCGCACACAATATGGGTCCAGTGGTTCAAGAGCATTTTCGGTATCTTGGTATAAGAAATACAATTGGTTAGAGTTCAGTGAGTCCAAAGATGCTGGATTTTACTTTTATTGCTTCCTTTTTAAAGAACCAGGAAGGCCAGAACACTTCGGTTGTGATGCTTTTAGTAGAACAGGATGGACAGATTGGAAGAATGCATATAAATCACATCCTAATCATGTCGGTGGTGTAGGTAGTGCTCATAACCAATGTGTTAAGAAATGCGATGACTTTAAAAATCAGAGAAAAAGTGTGTCAAATGTTTTATTTCAAGTTAGTAAACTTACAGAAGAATTGTACCAAACTTGGTTGGCCTCTACTCTGCGTTGTTTAAGGTATCTCTTAAAGGAAGGCATGTCTTTCCGTGGGCATGATGAGTCCTCTACCTCTCTGAACAAAGGCAATCTTCTGGAGTTGGTAGATTTTCTCAAAGATAACAATGAATAAGTAAGAGATGTATATGACCATGGTGCATTAAATTGCAAGATGACTTCACATAAGGTTCAAAAAGATCTTGCAAGATGTTGTGCAGAAGAAATAACTGAAGCAATTATGACTCAGATTGGTGATAGACAATTTTCTGCCCTTATTGATGAATCACGCGATATATCAGTAAAAGAGCAAATGGCAGTTGTTATAAGGTTAGCTGCTCTGCTGCAGTTAGTTCATCATGCCTGGTTCCCTTTCAATTTGGTTATTGTTCTATTTTTGTTACACAATGTAGGTATGTCAACTCTGGAGGGAAAGTTGTTGAACGATTTCTCGCTCTCATACATGTCACGAACACAACATCTAGTGCTTTGAAGGAAGCTTTATTCACTATTCTTAACAGCCACAATCTATCTATTTCTAGGATAAGAGGGCAAGGATATGATGGAAACTCAAATATCAGAGGTGAATTTAATGGCCTACAAAAAAAATTATGGATGAAAACCCACATGCATTCTATGTTCCTTGCTTTGCCCATCAGTTGCAACTAGTTGTTGTTTCTACTGCAAATTGTTGCTATACTATCCATGATTTCTTTGAGTATGTCTCACTAATTGTGAACACAACAAGTGCACCTTGCAAGAGGAGGGACACACTGATTGAAAGTTATCATCAAAATATTTTGGATAGGCTTGAAAATGGCCAAGCATCTACAGGAAGGGGCCTAAATCAAGAAACCTTCCTTGCCAAACTAGGGGATACTAGATGGGGTTCACATCATACTACTTTAATTCGTTTGTCTCAAATGTGGGATTCGGTGACAGAAGTGCTTCGTATGTTTCATGAAGATGCACGAGTGCCCAATCAAGCAGCTGGTTTAATAGAGAAAATGGAGTGTTTTCAGTTTGTTTTCATTTTGAAGCTTATGCTAAGGTTGCTTGGCATCACAAATGAGCTCTCACATCTCCTACACAGGAAGGATATTAACATTGTCAATGCTCTTGAGGTTAGTACTCAGTCCACTGTATCATTCCTCATTATGCTATTGGTCCTTCACTCCTTTTATCAAACTCTTTTTGTTTATTGCGTCTACAGCTTGTTCAAGATGGAAAATCGCGCCTGAATATTATGAGAGAAAGTTGGGATGATTTATTTTGTGAGGTGACAGAATATTGTGGAACTAAGAGTATTCCAATTCCTATTATGTCTGACGAAGATACCAGTGAGGGGCCGTTCAAGGCGTGATGGATTTACTGTCACTAATCTTCATTACTATCGTGCCGACATTTTCTATGTCGTTATTGACAAAATATGTGCTGAAATGAATCATCGGTTTGGTGAAACAACTACAGGGTTATTGGTATGCTTCTCTTGTCTTGACCCAAAGAACTCTTTCTCCAAGTTTGATGTTGACAAGCTTGCTCGGCTGGCTGAAATTTATGATGGAGATTTTTCTATGGATGATAGAGGAAAAATAAGGGATCAGCTTTAGACCTACATTGTTCATGTGAGGAGGAATGTTGTTTTCGCTTCTTGTGCAGATTGCAAACTTGGCCACAAAGATGATTGAAACCGAAAAGCATTTGGTTTTTCCATTGGTCTACAAGCTCCTTGAATTGGCATTGTTAATACCGGTGTCAACACCAACGATTGAAAGATCATTCTCAGCAATGAAAATTATTAAGTCTAAATGGCGCAATAGGATTGCCAATGATTGGTTCAACAAGATAATGATTTGCTACATTGAGCGGGAACTATTCAAATCACTTGTTGAAGCTACTGTTCTTCGACGGTTTCAGAATATCAAGATTCGGAAAAGACAGTTGCCTCGTCCTCGCAAGGTTACATAGGTATCTGTATTTTCTTCGGAGAGAAGACTTTTGATGGAAAATTGTCAGGCACAATTAATTTTAGTATCTTAGCGAAACAATTGTTGTCATGTCTCTTTTTTCTTATGTTATGGACAAATATGTTTTTTAAGTGTTAAGTCCGTCCAGGCTCTATCAAAATCCTGGGTCCACCACTGGCTAAGAGTCGGACTGAATTGCAACAGTTGTAGCATGAGGACTCGTGACTTGCAGCTACAATACAGTTGCGACTTGCCCGCAGTACTGCAGTAGCGTTTTCCAACCGCTACAGCGTGTAGAGTCGCAGCTGCTATAGTGCATTTGCAACTTGCCTACACTCTTTATTGCATGTGACAGTTGCAAAACAAAAAGCACACGCTGCAATTGCGAATTGTGACAGCTACAGCGGGCGGAGTTCAGTGCAGTTGCAATACAATGCGCTCTTTTATTGCAACCGACAGTTGCAATTGCAACTGGCTAGTCGCCATCCGCAGTACAGTAGGCCCACACACATATGCGCACCATCCATGGGCTGTGCGCACAGGCAGAATAGAAATCATGTATATGCGTGTGTGTGGTAATGGATTATTGTTGTTGTGATGTGCCATTGTTGAAATATGTGATATATGCGTGTTTTAGTTTGAAAAACTGGAATTAAACACACAATTAAAGGTGTCTTTTAGCCCTGCACATAGTAATTTTTGGCGGCAGGGGCAAGGCTGCCGAAAATAGACCTAAACTATTTCGGCGCTCACGTCCTGGCTGCTCAAAATTCAAGGCTTATTTTTGGCGGTATTATCTTGCCACCGAAAATTAACGAAACCACCAAAAATAAGTTAATTTTCGGTGGCGAACTGCCGAAAATAAACTTATTTCCGGCGCTTGCCTTTTGGCATCCAGATAATCTCATTTGTCTCATCGATTTCTATATTGACCACCACAACTTCATCAGGCAACCATGTCACAATGCTATCATTTTTCCCAAAAAGAGCTGAAACAGATCGCAAGAGGTTGAGCACGAGAATGTCGAGCATAAGGCCCTTCTTATCGTGTAGGGATGAATGCCTGCTGCAAGAGGTTAATGCACAATAAATACAAGGGACTGATATGTAATATGTGTAAAGGGTATTAACACCAAGTCTGTTGTTCACAGAGTTCTAGCAAAAATATTACACATCAAAACATAGCACAAACCATATTGCTAAACCATAACTTGCATCTTCCAAATTTTTACTCAAAATCCACGGTATTAAAAAAATAGGTTGCATTTTTTAAACATCAATCGGAATTTTGTGTTTCCATTGAACTTGAAAGATCTAGCTAGCTCAAAAATCACGGTTTATGAACTAGCAACGGAACACCACTACCAAAGTCTACACATAGCTCATTTATTAGACACGGTGTTCTACATCAATTTGATAAAAAAAAGCTAATACAGCCTAAGCACCATGCATAATTTGGAAATCAGTCTGTGGGCCCACACATGGCCCAAGCTATGTTTCTCATGTAAACTTTGTTGTCATTGTAAACTTTAGGTAGCATGAAAGACATGATCAATATTACTCAATGGATAGAGCAAAATTGATGAATGGTTTTTCAATTTTATATTTTTTGGATTTCCAAATAAACTGAAAAAGCAACAAAAAAAGGATGAACAATAGAATACTATTATAACTTGGTGCTTCCACGACAACGGCATCAGAAAGCTTGTTGGAGTCTCTTAGCCTCACAAATATTACTGCACGAGCATACGGAGACCACTGTAGTCTTTCACCCGAGAGTATTCCAAGGTATCGCATATATTTCTACAAGAAAGCATTGAGATAAAGATATCAAACTATCACTCACCCAACTGTTACTACTCATTCATGTAAATTGATAGCTAGAAAAGATTGACGCCAAGCACCATAGGACATAAACCAACCACCATTGGCAAGAAAACAAGTAAAGCTATGAGGACAATGAGTCAAGGACTATGGTACAATATTCTATCTCTGCTACCATTCAAGGGCTATCCATGCTAAAGGTCAAAAGGATATCAGTAGAGTTATGAACTTGCATCGAGCGAAATTCTGGCGGTCTCGAGTAGCTAGAAATGGATAGTTGGCCATTGAAAGAGAACCTAGCTAACTCCTAAGGTCCTCCTGAACGACAGGCCTGGGATACACATGTCACCACACTTTGTCATCGAGTGGGACTACAAAGCAAATCTGCATGGAGAAGATGGCACACTGCAAATGTGTTCAGGCAAAACTTGAACAACAATAGATCATCCTTAGCTAGAGGAAAGGAACTAACCAGAGCCAAGCATCTAAGTGTAGGGTTGAATTGTAGCATCGACAAACATAACATGGATCAATCAAATATAGTTTAGCACAACTCAGGCCTTGATATGGTGTACCAATAGGAAAATGCAACTGCTCCAATCAAGTTACTAATACATACAAAGATAGATGAAATAAAACTTCAATGCCTTTCGATGTATGACTTGTGAGCATTGAAGTTTTATCGAATACTTTCGACTGGACTCTGATATAGCAGACCATCTCTAACTCCTAGCTAAACACTAATTTCAGAAGCGGAGGCACCACCCATGCGGTGCCTCCATGAGAGGGATAGAGAGTATTACATGGTAAATGGCACACATTGGAGTGGGGGAGTGTCCCTCTATTTATAGGAGTGCGAAGGTTAGTGGGACGGTAAAGTCATTTGGCTAGGCGGCCATGTGGGATGCCAGGCGGCCATCCGAGCTAAGCACACATATCAGCAATTGGCTTGCTGTGCACTTAGACCAAACTAAACCAGTCATCCATTGAGCTATCCAAAAGGGCACTCGATGTAACCATCATATAGGTGCCGACATCATACATGTTAAGCCATCGAAAGAGCAACAACAATTCCAACAACCCATCATTTCATACAAACATAGGTTGATTTATTATAAACATTTGAGAAAAATAATGTACAATCATGTTCATATAGAATTTCAGGATAAACTCATAGAGGAATACAAATCATTATATACATGCAAGTATGCAGCAGATGTAAAACATCGAGTCATGACATTAAGCCCACCATTGACATTCTTGATCACAAAGTTCCTGAAAAAATTATCAACAATAAAGGTTGAGTACGTAGGTACTCGTAGGACTTACCCGTGGGTGGTATCAGTCCGACACATTTGAAAGGATGCAAGGCTTTTTGTGGACTTGACTTCTAACCCGCATAAGCTTGTGAAGATTGAGTCCTTACTTTCAAGTTTCCTTTATTTTAAAGCATAAGCCTCATTTGATTCAACATAGTTATCATTTAGATCCATGATTCATATATCTCAACATTTCAACACATATATCAACATAAAGTAACTTGTAGGAAAGTAAAGATACAAGTACAAGCATATATTTATTTAAATTCTCAACATAAAGTAAATTGCAAGGAAAGTAAACATACAAGTACAAGCATGTATTTATTTATATACAACGACTCGGGCTGAGTTCACCAACACATTATTTCAGTTCTCATCATAATAGACCTATGTCTCTACTTGGTCTCATATTTTCATCAAATCATATCATATTGCTTTCAAATTTAAATTTTGTAAACCATTTTTGAGCCCTATCATCTCGCGAATGAAATGTCATTCACTCAACTTCTATCGTCTAAGCATGGCTAAGCATAGACTCCAACCTATCCATTCTATTTAGGATATCAGGTATTTATGCATGTGGAGTTTCATACAACTCATGAACGTAAATGCATATACAAATATAGGGTGGTAAGGGCTCTCTAAATAGGTATAGATGCCTAAGGGGCCTACCGTTGCTTTCGAAATAACTTGAACAAACTAATCTAAAGTTGGATTGCTAGGTTGTGAGGCATTGCCCCAGCCAACCCCTTGATCACTTGGATATGTCCTCCTTCCAAACACAACTGATGGGACCTCAAGGTCATGCTAGGGGCTTAGTTGGTCTTTTGGACCACTGTTGTTTGAAGTAGCTCCATGCGGTTGCTTCTTGATCACATGTCTGCAATAAGCCTCACTATTTGAATTATATGCATGATGCAGTGAATGAGATGTGTAAATATCAAACACACATATGAAAAATCATTTCAGGTACAGACAAAGAAGGTGACTGATAAACTACTTAAGCGAGAAGTGCTTTTGTGGTCATAGAACAAGCATACACTCATACAATTCACAATGCAACAAATGAATTAATACATGATCGAGTATCAACTTAAATTGTCCTTTATCACACATGTAGAGGACCACTGGTTTGAAACATCACTCCTAGCACTTGTGATGGTAGTACTTTCATGCACCCCGAGTAAATATACATTTAAACAGTCCCCATATGCACCGATCAAGTTGTTGATCATAAAGAAAGTGCTTTAAGGTCATTTTAGTTTAGTTTGTACACATGGATTACAAAGCATAGTATTAAGCCTACACTCTTATAATGACTAATCATGGTATGTAGTTGCTATTTTAATTACCTCAGCTAGGAAGGGAGGGCATTTTAATTATTTTAGCTAGTACTTAGTTGTTTAGTTATCCAACTACATGAGTTAAGTAAAAAAATGTGAGCTGCAATGTGATGCAACTAGTTAACTAACCAAATGGAGTATACAAGAAATCACAAATTTTCATGTGAGTACAAACTAGCATCACGTTTTTATTTTCTTCACTTTTGACCCTATTTAAATAACTACTTGTAAACACCTCATAAAATAGGTATCTGAAAAGTTCACACAAGTATGTTCTTACAGTTACAAGTCCATATATGAATTTTGGTGGAATTTTTGCAACACATTAAATAACACTTTTCTATTTTATTGTTTAAATCACCATAGCATCTGTCATTTTCAAATCTCATAGTAGACAGCAAGCAAAGTGCCCGGAACTTTATTTCTAGACTGCACTAGACCAAATGAGTACAATATAATTTCTATCGATTTATTGGATCAACATTGATAAAGCATGCACTTCCATGTACATAAAATACACTAATAACAAGCATATGGGTAGATGTCTCATTTACCAGTAATAACTAGGGCTACAAAAAAATATATATGATCATACATGACATAAATAGTACACGGTCCAAGTTTCATATTTCTAGACCCAGTTTTGCTAATTAAATATTAAAGTAATGCATGCACAAAAGCAAGGGTAAAATAGTCAAATCTCAGTGCAATGGCTAGTCTATTGCATAGAACTCCTTTTTATGCATCAAAAGAAACTGAGTTTTTATATTTATATTTTTTATCTGATTTAAACTTGATTTTTCAAGTTCCAATCATTTATCCACGAATAAAACCACAAAAGAAAATAACAGAGACTCTAACTGTAATTATTCCTAACATCTAGGGGCTAGCAAGTAAATATTTTTAGACACAATGCATATTGACTTAAACAGAAATGGAGATAAAAGGAAATCTTCGGGGGTTTTCACAAAACGACCTTCTTCTCCCCTGCTCTTCTTCCTCTTCCGGCGGGCTGTAGGGGAGGGAATTGGGCAGCGTGACCGTGTGTGCGCAGACACCAGAAAGGGTGAGCGAGGCACGTTCTGGGTGTTCCCAGACAAGGGTAGCCATTCCCGCTTGATCTAGCCACGCGAGGAGGCCGGTGTGGGCTCGAGTATGGAGGTGAACTAGGCAACGAGGAGAGCGAGCGGGGTGCCGGTTCGCGCGTGCTCGTAGAGGAAAGGAGGCGAGCCGGTGGCGGCGGCTCGGCTGGGTGGGCCCACACATTGCGAGCAGTGGAGGCGAGAGTGTCGGTGGCAGAGTTGAGTGCAGGGAAGGGGATTCATGGCCATGGGGTTGGAATGGGATGGAGAGGTGGATGGGGCGCGCTCGTGGTTGGGAGAGAGGAGGGCACAGGTGAGCCGGCACCTGAGCTCGCAAAGCTTGCAACAATGGTGGCCACGTCCACGTGCAAGGAAGGGAGAGCGAGCAGAGGGCGAGGAGAGACCGGAGGGAGCCAGAGAGCGAGGGAGCCGGTGGCTTCCACTTGAAGCTAGGGTGCAGGAGTAGAGGCCAAGTCGCGGTGTGCGCTGGTTGGGAGAGAAAGGAGAGGGGGATAGATGAACCGGGTGCACTACACCAGTGGGAGAGAGCAAGAGATGAGGCGAGGTAGTTGTCCATGGATCGGGTGCTTGGAGTGAAAACTCATGGGGCCCACTCAGCTGCCCAATTCCAATTCCAGCGGCGGGATCCGATGCTAGTCTGGCGCGTGCGGTTCACGTGTCATGGGCATAGAATCAAGAAAATAAAAAGGGGAAATGAGAAACCCAATTTGACTCCTTAGATCATGTTTGAAATCCGCATATTTGGACTGTCTACGGACCAAATTAGAGAAAACTCTAGATACAAGCGTTTCTGTAACTTTTGTACCCTACAATTTTACTATAGACTTTTATACCATATTATATAGTAAACTTTGGTTTAAATTTGAATTCATCCTGCTGACCTTGGTTTTGTAGTTTAGTTTTTTCATTACCTACAACTTTTACATATAAATTTTTGTGTGATAAGCACTTTTGTTTCAGTGAAATTTGAATTTACTAGACAAGTCAAGTTTATGCAGATTTACCAGTTCAACAGAAAATGACCCATAACCTGAATCAAACCATTCTGCATGTCACAACTCAAAATACAAAAGTTATTATATATGAAATCTTCTAAAGCTTAGTATGGAGAGTTTAGCGTAGATCACAATAGAATATGAAATACAAGCACAAACATGTTCAAAGGTCAGTTCAAACAGCAGATTTGGCTTATGTATGGTATTTCTTGCTTCCAACATTGAAAGACACAAATGGAGTCCAAATAAGACAAGCTCTAATGAATTTGGAAGGTGATAAGTTTAGTTTCATTTGATAGTTAGGGACATTTTTATGTTGTACGGTAAAATCCAAAGCAATTTGGAATCAAATTTGGTCAAGACACATTTACCACCTTTTAAATGAAAATTAGGATGGATTTGGGTTGATCCTTTGAACATCTTAACATTTGTTTTTAAAGATAGTTATAATACAAAAGTTGAAGGAAACATCTTAAATTAAAACTTTTGTCTTTTATGCTGCACATGAAAGCTAGTAGATCTTGGACTACTCAACCAAACAACATGAGTGAATATAAAATTTTTGCCTTAGTGATTTGTCCTTATAGTTCTTTTTGATCTCTAAGCATGATTAAGTCCTAGTTCATACTTAACATATGTTAAATCATGTGTTAGGGCCTTTGCGATGCCAGGGTCATTACAACCGGGAGGCCAACCAGGCCATCCTGTGTGGCCCAGCGAGCCTCTGATGCACCGCCTTCATCAATCAATGCTTAGGATGCCATCTGGAAGTCAGTTTCCATTGACACACGTGTTGAACATGTCAGGTGGCCAATGTGGTGGCCTGGCAGGCCAAGTAATAGGCTAAGCAGGCTTATGAGGTGGCCGGCCAGCCAAGTCCATGGCTGACCGGCCATGTCCATGGTCAGCCGGCCTATTTTGCAGCTTAACCACTTTCTTGGACCGTGTGATGGACTTCTGATGTTGGATTCAACTTGGACTTGTTCTCCCATGTGTATTTGGAACCGTTGTGACTCCCTTGGGTGAACAAAACGATGAATGAGGCTTTTAGAGATAGTGCATGGCCGGCCGACCTTTCCTTAGGCCGCCCGCCATCTCTCTCGCAGCTAGCATTGTCTATCTTGCGACGGCCATCTATAACTTTTGAGTTTAGAGTCCAAACTGAGTGAACAAAAACTCCGTTTTTATTATCTTGATGAGCTCTTTGCAGTGATTTAGTCCTTGGTGGCATTTGAGGTACTTCTCAGTAATGATATTTTTGAGCTTGTTCTCATGCCCGATGTCATCTCGTGTGTAATTTGAGCAAGATAAGAAAACTACAAAAACTTGTGGAAGTGGTTACCTTAGTGTGCATAATACATAGATTTAGGCTTATACCCCATTTGTTCACCATCATTGGTTGTCGATATTGTTGACATCTCTTAGCATAATAGATTTTACTCCACAAGCACATGGAGATTCGATGTAGCTTCTTCACTTAGAGTATTCAAGTATAGTAAAATCCTCAGGGAAGCAAGGGTTAATAGGTGGAATGATATGTTCGAACTTTAAGCTATAATGTAAATTAATAACTACCGACTATTCTTACACCGGGGGTAAGATAAACAAGATAGTGTATGGAGGGATGAGAGGAGTGACCAATGTAGTAAGCAAAATAGGTATAGCTATCTGGGAGGACAGCAAGCGTGATTAAGATATCCAAACTCTAGATCTTACTTACTACATAGGAGTATTCACAATAGAGCTAAGTTATCCAAACAGGAACTTGGATCTTGCATCGAGCGCAATTCTAGACTACACCAAGGTGGCACAAGGGTACATAGTTGGCCAACTGAATGACAACGTGCTAACACCTATGGGCTTACCGAATGACGGGATCAGAATAGAGAGGCTCCCTAATGCTATCACCAATAGGGGTTACCAACCAGAGCTTCGTGGGTAAGATGGCACGCTAAACTAGTGATCAAGTGAGAACTTCATCACTAAAGTTCTTCCCAGATTAGAGGGATGAGAACTAACTTAACCACAGATCAGGGCCTAAGAAAAGAGTATATCACCAGCAAGTCTAGCAAGATCCGAATAACTTAAAAATAACACAAACTTAAGCCTTGGTCTAGTATACAATAAGGTACACCACACTAGGCAAGTGTAAGAAATAAAGTAAAGTATAACTGAAATGTAGAGCAAGGAATGAATATTATACTAGAGTAGCAAAGGTACAAAAGATACAAGAGCTTTTATCAAGACTCAATGCTAGCTCTCGAATCCCTGATGCAAAAGCTCAGACTCGACTCTAACTCCAGGACTATCCTACTGCTGCAAGACTAAGACAATGGTATGCTTGTCTTCTCTTCCACAGTTAGCAAATGAGCTACCGAGGGGTATTTATTGCTACCAAGTGAGTGAGGGTACTTACAGGGTCAGTATGGCGGTTACAAGGGCAGGTAGTGGGCCGGCCGGCCAGGTAGGCACCAGGCTGCCCACCGTTTGTCCGTGCAGCTAGGGTGGCCCTTGGATCCTCTTTGCATCCAAAGGTCCATCTTGACTCCCCAAGTCGGTTTGAGGTCGGTTTGGTAGTTACATTTGTGTTTCTCCTTGGATCATTGGATCTTGGTTATGTTTTTTCCTTAGCCACATGATTAAAGTTCCGATGATCGCTGACACACTGGTCCAAGTGTTGGATTGATGAAGTGGCGGGCCTTCTCATGGTTTTGCATGAAGCTTATGGGCATACACCTTGGAGTTATGTTGACACGTCTCTTGTGTGCATGCAGATCGAAGTTGAAGCTATACTATGTGCACTCACAGGCCAGGCGGCCTGCAAGTGGGATAGGGCAGCAATAGGGAGGCCGAGCGGCTTGGTGGTGTGGCCAATCAGCCAAGGGGGTTAGCCAGGTTGCTATCCTCCTCCTTGGTTTGGCTCCAATTTTCATGTTCAGTGCATTTGACACCTCCATTCAAATACTTCAACAAAACTCGTGGAAATAGTCAGGTGCAAAAGTGTAGCCTGTACTCGCGGTCGAAAGTAGTGCTTCAACAATAGTCAACACCCCCAAGCATAGACCTTTGCTTGTCCTCGAGTAAAGCCAATACTGGTTATGAATTAGGAGTTGCTGTAAGTATCCATGTCCAGGAATAGAAGCTATACTTAACCGACACTCGTGCATTTATCTTGATCAATGATGTATGCAAATATTACCTTTTTCTCATACATGTGGTGCATGTTTTTGACTTACCATGTCTTGGGCGCTTGAGAGAGAGAACGACTTTGTTGCAGGCTCCAGCTAAAAACATTTCTTTTTATCTCAAGTTTCCCCAGAGGTATTCTCGATCGCTCAAAAGTGTATCCTCTCCATGAAGGCCAGAAGGCACGGCCAAGATTTCCATGCACTAAGGCTTTTGTGGAGCTTAGATTAATGGAAAAACTTGGCTTAGTTAGGTTGTTTATTTTGCAAAGCCAAGATTGTACTAAAGAAATGTACTACATCAACTAGTCTTGTTCATTATTTGAGTTTATTTGGTTGTTGGATGGGTGGTGTTGGAGTTTCTTAGCCTTAATAGGTTTTACTCCGTAAGCCCATAGAGACCGTTGTAGCCTTTCACTCAGAGTATTCCGAGTATCATAAATTTCCATAGGGAAGCGGCAGGCTAGAGAGTGTAATTGAATATACTCAAATCGAATGGAATATACTCAAATCGAATGGAATATACTCATCACTTAAACTTTTGCCCCAAGTAGCGAAATACTTGAAGTTTACTTCGTGTCATACCTGTGGTGCATCTTTTTGCTTACCTTGCCTTGGGTGGTTGAGAGACAGAACAATTTTACTGCAGGAGTGATTCTAGCTTATTTTTTTCGAATGTCCTAATCAGGTGTTTTCATGATTTTCAAAACAAAGGAAGCTTCGCCAAGGATACTCTCGATCGCTCAGGAGTGTTTCCTCACCAAGGGCCATGATTTGGCCAACATTTTTCCTACACTAAGGCCTTTGTGGAGCTTTAGGTGGGGGAAAATGTGGCACACTTAGAATGTTTATTTTGCTTAGCCAAAGATTGGACCAAAGAGTGTACTCTATCATTACTTCTGTTTGATCACTTGAGTAGGAGTGGTGGACCAAGGTGTCTCCTTCTCTTGATTTTCATCCCTTGTAGCCTTTTATGAATTTGGAGCTTTTATTTATTTTTGCCATGCTTGAACTTGCATGCTTCCCATTTTGCCGTGCATTTGAACGCATTTTTTTGAGCTCCATATCCTTTCCTCCTTGAGATTTGAAGGCAAAAGGGGTATGAGATGTATTTGGAGACTTTTTGGTGGATGGAAAGTCCGGAGTAGATCACTTGCATTTGTTTCTTTTGTACTCCAGTTATCAACAGAAGATGATATTTCTACTCAATGAGACTCAAAATTTGACAAAGCTCAAAACATCTCTAAGCAGCTCTTTGTACCTGTTTCAAATACTTGAATCATTTTTTGCTCCAGTTGGAATTTTCAACCAAGGGGAGCTTTATTTTGTTATTTTCAAAATAAAAACCTGAGACATTCATCTTACTAGGAACATGGAAGAATCATCTTGCTTTTAAGTCATATTATATCTCTCAACAACTTAGGCTTGTTATCACAAATGGCATCCACAAGGTAAAACTTTTGGTTCACTTCTTTTTATTCACCAACATGGGACCAAGCTAAGCATAAGTTGTCATGCAAGAATTAAACCATTCACTTGATAGAGCAACTATTCATCATTTCCAAAATGAAGCTAGCAAGTGAAATTAACATTTAAGCATGGGAGTTATTTGACACTTTTTTTTCATTTGCTTTTTTTCTAAAGTAAATCAATTTAAACTAACTTAAACTAAGTAACTAAAAAATGATATAACGGCATTACTCTCATGGTAGGACAGAACGAATGTCTGGTGGGACAAGGCTGACTTCAGGGAATCATACGGAAATGCACAAAGGAGTGGGCTGATATGCGTACCTTCCAATTGTCTGGTCTTACCTCCCCCAAGCTTCAACGAAGCTCAGTCGGGGTAGAAACCTTGCCAATTGTAATACATGAGGTTTTGCTCTTGCATGCGTTCAACTGTTGCCCTTGTCTCCAGAACCATGTTGTGGGTGGCTCCTTGATTGTCCTGTATCTCGTGGAGGTCGTCTATTATCCCCAAGGTGCGGTGCTCTTGGAGATCCAATGCCCCGAAGAGGGCATTGATGTTCCTCGCGAGCACGTCACCTAGTGTAGTGGGTGGAGCTAGATGGACCTACATCATGACCATAAAATTTCTCACCTCCGCTATAGTATGAAGGCGTCGTATGTGCTGATGGTACCACAGGAGTCCCACGAACTGTGCCTCCCTAGGCGGGTGTGCCTCCTTGGTGAGAGGGTCAAGCGCCTGGGTGAGCCTAGGACAGGTCTTGTGGCTGGGTGAGACCATGCTGGATTTGGCACCTGGTTCTTGTGCTTCTTCGTATGCCTTGCGGATCCTTTCCTCAGCTTGACACCATTGGGCACGAGTCATTACTCTAGAGACACTATTCCTTGCAGGCTCGGGTGCTGGCTCGGGTGCTTGCTGCATGGTTAGTGATCTCCTAGAATATAATTTGATCTGCGGGGGAAGCGGCAGCTCAAACTCATAGCCTTTTTACGTCATGATACAATTTCCCTATGTGTCTTTCCTCAGGAAGTGTGCATGAAAGAAGTGCGAATCTTTTTCTATGCAAGAAGGGTCATTAGGCCTATATGACACGGAAGCATTAGCTAATACTTCCAAACCATTGGCGATCCTTGTCATGAATGACATGATCGAAATGGTAGTGCCAACGTGAACTAGCCCTTGCCAATGAGTGATCCTACTACGCACAAGGGCAAATTTCTGTTTCTTCCACATAGCATAGAGGCACCTAATGTCATCTACTAGTGACACAACGGGAGTCATCCCATGGAAAACAACCATGGTAAGCCAATGAGCTAGAAACCGCATGGTAGCATGTTTAATCTTTGTGATGCTCTTTTTCCATCCAGAGTCAACCCCAGCTAACTCTCTCCAAAACTCTACTGAGTTAAAGCCTATGGGGTCTTCCGCCACAGAGCATTGTGGCAAGAAGTCCAGCAGGTTGCTAAATTGACACAGTGTAAGCTCATTGTAAGTATTAACGAGTCAGAACTAGACAAACGTACCTTCCCTTCGGGTGTCGATGCGAAGCATCATGAGGAATTCCTTTGTGAGGAGGACGATTCCTCCTTCTAGAATTTCTGCAAAGGTCCCCCAGCTGACTACTTGGAACACCTCATTGAACTTGCCTCACATGCCAGTGTTGACAAGGAGGTCCTCATCGAAGCATTTGGTCAAGGTGTAAGACTTTTGATGCAAAAGTCTTAACGCCTTGGCCTCATCCTAGGCTGAATGGTATGAGTTGCGAGTCAAGGAGTAGCACTGGCCAGTTGGTGGAGGATGTTGGAATTTCCTCCAGCTCTTCTGTGCTGATGGACATCCTCTTGGAAGCAGCATGTCTGCTTGCCGGACCAAAACCTTTGGAGGATGACCAGTGGGTGTGCTTCCCCGCCTTGCTAGCGGCCTTCTTCGCCTTCTTGAATATGCGGTTCATCATGCAAGATAGCAACAAAAACACGATACCCGAAGGATAGACGACAAGATAATATAAGCATTAGCTGGTTAGTCAGTCTAAAAAATAAACTGGTCCTTGTGGGGCAGAGCCTCCACAAAACGTTCTCGTTCTGCGAAAATTTGAGAGAGACTGTGGTCAAGATTTGATTTGGCTAACCAAATTTTATTTGGGCATTATTTGAATTAAGCACGAAAGCTTAATTAAGCTACTAAACAAGAGATTAGAGAGAGGGAGAGGAGAGTTTGCAGCTTGCTGTGTGGTGCACTGAGCTACGGGAAGCGAGGGGCAGTATTCATAGGCGATTTGGGGGTGCAGGGTGGCCAGGCGGCCAGGCAGGGTGGCCGGGCGACCATGCAAAATGCGCCAGGCAGCCATGCATGCACGTAGTGTGCAGAGGGGATGTGAGTGGAGCATTGCGCGTGCGGAAAGGCAGAGAAAAAGATGGCCGGGCGGCCACTCAGAGGGGCTGGGCGGCCATACGCGCGCGAGAGAGAATAGAGGTCGCAGTAGGGTGGCCGGGTGGCGCATCGGTGTGGCCGGGTGGCCATCATGGCCGGTCGACCGGCCATGGTATTGTGCTAGGCGCCAAGGTGCTCTTGCCCCTTCTCTGCTTGTGTTGGGAGAAGATAAAGAAAAGGCAAAAGAAAAAGAAAGAGAAAGAGAAACGAAAAGTGAAAGTGAAAGGCAAAGGAAAAGAGAAAGAAAAAGAAAAGAGAAAGTGAAAGAGAGAAAGGAAAAAGAGGGGAGAGGGAGCAGGGTGGCCGGTCGGCCACTGGGGTGGTCGGCCGACCAGGCATTGTGGCCGGCCAGCCATGCCCCCTTTTTTTGAAAATTGCAGAAAAGATTAAAAACAGTGCGTGAAAAATAAAATTGTGCAAGGCATAATTTTTAAATATGCAATGGGGTACGAAAACTAAATTAAGTGGAAAATAAATATGTCGTCGAATGATAATGCCAACTTACTTATTGGCGAGGGAAGACCATTTTTTTCCTCTCAGTGTTATGTAACCATCAAAGTTAAGGTCTTCTTTTCTTTGTGTTTCATTAACTCTGCACCGTCCTGGCATATGCAATTGGCTCTTGGTGCTAACTTTGTGTTGTCCTGGCATATGCAATTGGCTCTCGATGCTAGCTCTGCACTGTCTTGACGTATGCAATTGGCTCTCAGTGCCAACCTTATTCACAGGCGGTTCGTCTTCTCTGCGCTAGTCTTGTATGCAATTGGCTCTCAGCGTAGACCTTGTTCACAGGAGCTTTGCCTCCTATTGCGGGACCAGGCTTGCCTTGTCTCTTCTCTTGTTGTCTCAATTTGCTGCTTTTCAATGGCAGCTTCACACTCCTGTTGTTGGATGTTGGCCTCAATTTTCAATTTGTTCAGCATAATTGTAACGAGGCTGTCAACCTTTTCATTTGGCTTCTTTGTCCCTGTCTTGACCTTGGGTGCATTCTTTTGTGCCTGAGACTTGAAAGTGTGCACCTTGTTGCACTAGCTCAACTTTTGGCTTGAAGGTGAATGTCTCCTTGCCATTAATGTTGAGGTGAACCTTGCCTACCCCAACGTTGATGGTCACTTCTGCGGTGCTCAAAAATGGCTGCCCTAGGATGAGCGGTGTTTTTGAGTCAATCTCCATGTCCAGTACCACAAAATCCACCGAGATGAGGAAATCCCGAATTTTCACTGGAACGTTCTCTGCGATGCCTTCTGGGTAGCAAACGGATTGATCCGTGAGTTGCAGACACATAGCCGTGGGAGCAAGTGCAGCGTGACTCAGCTTGTCAAAGATGACCTTCGGCATTACACTGACACTGGCTCCAAGATCACACAATGCTTGGTTGAAGTGCTGGGTTCCCATCGAGCATGAGATGGTGGGGCCTCCAGGGTCCTTTTTCTTAAGTATAGCTGCACTACACTCTTCTGTCAAATGCACTATTTACGTTGACGGTAGGGGTTTCTTGTTGTTGAAGGATGTTCTTTAAGTACTTAGCATATGTCGGTACCTGCATTGCATCTAGTAGAGGTATATTGACATAAAGCTTCTTAATAACCTAAACGAACTTACTATATTGTTCGTCAGGAGCAGCCTTCTTGTTTCATGGAGGGAATGGCAGCACTGTAGTGTCATAAAACTCATGGGGTAGGTGCTTCGATGCTTTCTCCTCCTCCTTGCTAGGTGTATCTTCCTCTATGACTTTGTATTTGGACTCGGGTACCTTCTCCGTGCTCTTTACTTGCATGACTAGGAGATGGGGGGTCCTGTGTGGACTTTCCACCCCTAGTGGTTACTGCATTTATGTGCTCCTTGGGAGGAGCTTTAGGTTACCCAGGCAGCTTACCCGCAATTTGGGTTAGGTAAAGCAGCAGCCAACTGAGCTATTTGGGTTTCCAACATTTTGTTAAAGCTAAGTTGGTTTTTCATAGCACTATTCAAAGTTTCCATTTGCAAATGAAATAGATTGAAACATCCTATCATTAGCATGGAACTTTTTACTAATGCTATCATTCACAGCTTTCTGATCAAAATTAAAATTGCTTTTAGGAAACTGCTGTTAACTTCTTGAAGAGTTACCTTGTTCGGAGAAAGGGAGATGTGGTTGTGTGCTCCATCCTGGCTAAGGACGATTCCCGTTGTTGAAGTTATTGCTCCCTATGAAGTTCAGCGTCTTCGAGTCGTGTCTCGGGGCAGCTGTTCCTCGAGTGTTCAGTGTTCCCACAGACTTCGCAGGTCATATGAGAGTCAAGGGCTTGGACCAGAGCGGCTTCTGGAGTATTCGTTTAGCTTTTTCAACAGTAGGTCCATCTTGGCAGCGAGCATGTCAGTGCTCTCAATCTGATGGACGCCATGGGATCGGGTACTAGACCTCTCTTTTCTCAATCCTTGAATTGGTGGCCATTTTATCAATTAGCCCTTTGGCCGCAGTGATGCTCAAGGACAAGAAGGATCCTCTAGCGGCTGCATCCAGGTGTTCTTGCTGCTGAGCAGTGAAGCCCTGTGAAAGAAACTCTGAATAATGAGCTACTCTTACATTTCCGTGGTGGGGGCAGGCTACGATGTACTCCTGGAGTCTCTCCTAGGCCTCCGCCACGGTTTCATCAGCGAGCTGTTGAAAGCTTCGAGATCTCCCGGTGGGAAGTACTTCGCAAGAAATGCATCAGAACATGCTGTTCCACGATGTTAGTGTTGCTCGGTTGAGGTAGAACCACTGTTTTGCCTTCCCAACAAGAGAGAACGGGAAGAGACAAAGTTTGACAGGCGTCCGGTGATGCTCCTTCCATGTTGAACGTGATGCAGATCTCCAGAAACTGCTACAAGTGATTGTTGGCATCCTCCATAGCCAGCCCGCAGAATGGGATAGCTTGAACCATATGGATCACCCCTGGCTTGAGTTCAAAGTTTCTCTCCCACTTGAACTTCATGTCCTATAGGAACATTGTTGCTCGAGGGGATGGAGAACTCACGAATGGTCTTCTCAACCATGGTGGTGGTAACTATAGTGCTGGTAGACGTGCTTGGTTCTAGCTCCCTTCGTACAGGTCTCTGCCCGTGGATAGTCTTTGGATGGACTCTCATGAGCAGTGACTCTAGGTTATTGTGGTAGTTTTCTGGCAGGTCATGACCGGTCATACACTTCTCTGTTGCAACCACAACAAAACAACAAAGCAAAGTGAGCCTGTTAACAATTAGCGGGAAACTTATCAAGTATACAGGGTAATTGAATATACTCAAATAGAATGGAATGTAATACTTGGATAAGTTATACCAACTAGAAGTCAAACAGGGGTAAACGTGACAAAGGTAGGTGTATTGGTGGAGAGGTAAGTCTATAGTAGCTATCCGTAGAAATGTATAGTTGCCTGGGAGGACAACGAGTGAGATAAAGGCACCAAACTCTATTTGTAATCGGCTGCAAAGGTTATTTGTCTAACCAAGATATTCAAATAAACAAGTCGGGGTCTTGCGTCAAGCGAAATTCTCGAAGGTACCAGGGTCGGAGTCAGGGTCTCGAGGGTACCAGGGTAGATAGTTGGTCCCGAAGGAGAGTCTAGCTAAGACCTATAGGCCTCCCGAACGACGTGCCTGGACTACACAGGCACACCACACGCTGTCACCGAGTGGGGATACCAGACAAATCTGCGTGGGGAGGATGGCACACTATAAACGTGAACAATGATAGATCGTCCTTGATCAGAGGAGATGATCTAGGCAGAGCCTTGCGTCCTAAGTCTAGGGTTGAGTTATAGCACCGGCAAGAATAACAAGAATTGAATAACTAAGTAAAATACAACCTAAGCCTAGCAAGTGTGCAAAGAAAGGTACACCACACTCGCAAGAGATAGAACTTAGAGTAAAATATAACTGAAATTATATTGGAGATAATCTAAATACAAAGATACAAAGCTTTTACCGCAGACTCGAAGATAACTCCGGAGACTCCTAGGCAAATCTCGACTCAACTCTAACTCCCAGGACTATCCTAACTACTAAGAGAATAGTGTAGCACTCTAAGATAGAACTTGAACTCAATTCCACACCTTACAAATGAGCTCTCGGGGTCTATTTATAGTACAACCGAGTGAGGGGGGGTATTTATAGACACACTAGGTCGGTTAGGGGGTAGGTTGGTGGCTAGGGCGGCTATGACACTTGGCCGGGTGGCCACTCCTATGGCCAGGGCAGCCATAGGATCCGCCGACTTCCGTGATCCAATGCCTGATATTACTTCCCCAAGTCAGTTGACGGTTAGTGCACGTGCAAAAATGTCCGAAGGTGGCTGGGCAGCCAAGAATAAGTGGTCGGACGGCCACTTGTCTTTCCCTAGTTGGTTGCATGTTGGGTCCCTTAGATTGCTGGCGTCACCGATCCATGTTTTGATATCCTTTTGACCCTTAGATATATTGGATACTCTTTTGTATGGTTGGATCTTCATTGCCTTGTGTTTGTTTGCATGTAGGATCAAAGTTGTGGAAGTGAGGAGGCCGGGCGGCCAGGCTGGACCTAACCAGTGGCCGGGCAGCTAGGCTGGACCTGACCATTGGCCGGGCGGCCACTGGTGACCTGGAACATGGCCGGGCGGCCATCGCCTGTTCGCCATTGCTGCCTATCTCTGATCTTTGGCTTGTTTTCAACCATTTTGAACATATTTTGGTACCTGTATCCAAATATTCTAGTACAACTTCTAGAACTCATTAGTAGCAAGGGTTAGTCCTATTATTTCACATGTTTTACCTCATTTGGCAGATAATTGACGGTTGATATCGTGAGATTACGATCGTCAACAGGTGGATCTCCATGTTTCCTTTCCTTCCCCTTATCTTGTTGTGATAGATATGGATATGAAGCCTTTTTGTATTTTCTCTCTTTTTGCCATGCTTTGACTGGCATGCTTTTCTTTTTGTGCTTTTGCCATGATTTCACTAGCATGCCTTATGTTCTCTTTTTGATGGCTCCACACCCTACCTTATTTTGATTTGGAAGGACTAAGGTTAGAGGCATTTTTTTGAGATATATGGATGCATACGCATATAGGTAAATGAATATGGGATGGAGGATTTTGCTCCAATGACTAACAAGACAGAGATAAGTCCATTCAATGAGACTCAAAATTTGACAAAGCTCAAAACAACACTAAGTAGCTTAAATAAGAAGCTTAGGTATTTTCAGTGTATTTGGCTTTGGTAGGTGTTCAAAACCAATGGGGGAACTTTGCTTTCATTTTTCAAAAGAATAACTTGAGATGTTCATCCTACTAAGAAAATGTAGAGTTGGCCTAATACTTAGTCATATCATTTCTCACAACAACATAGACAAAGCTTATACAAATGGCATCCACAAAGTAAAAGGTTAGGTTCTCAATTTTATGCACACAAGTTCAAAATTAAGCTAAATATGTTATTTTTATAGATGACTAGACACTGAATATGATAGAGCAACTATTCATCATTTCCATAATGAAGGTATTATATCAAAGGTGGGAGTTACTTTTATTGGCACTTCTTTTTCTATAAAAAAATAGGATACAATTAAACATTCTTATCGGTCCTACTTACTTCACTGGTCAGACTGGTGTTGCTGGTAGGACTGCTCTTATGACTGCTCTGTTGCAAGGGAAGTGAGATCGGAGCTTTGGGGTTCTTACTCTGAGACAAGGAGGTGAGGAAGCGTGCTCACGTCATGACGGTTTACCATCCCCTCCAATCTTCAATGAAGCTAGGGGTTTTGGTAGTAGTAGTGGTAGTAGAACTTGTGAGTGTTATTGATGCTGGCTTCCATCAGTTCTCAGAGTTCCTAGAGAATGTTGGTGTTGGGAGCCAATGGATGGGCTCCATTGTCTCTGGAGTGATGAGTGATTGTCAACTGAAGCCAAAGACCCAGAAGGACTTGGGCACAAGACCTTTGATGGACTAGGAGGCCCTCTGATGGACTGGATGTAGATGGAAGCCCTCCGAAGGACTGGAGGCATGCTCGATGTTGGTCGGCCATGGGAGTGCGGATACACAGAGGAGCGGCACCAGCGACGGCAGGAGTAAGACCTCTGAAGGACTACTGAGGCGACCCTGATGGACAGGGGAGGCTGGGTCCAACCGCGGTGCTCCAACCCGAGTACATGGCACAAAGACGGGTGAGGGCGTTGGTGGATTTCGCTCAAATCTGTCACCCTACCTCCAAGTTACCAGACTCGGCGAATGGGCTCATTTTTGCCGAGATAGAGTGGAGTGGGCCGTTCTAAGCACAGGAAGGAAACCCTAAAGTTTCCAGGTTTCTGACTTCAAAACCGGGTGTCGATCGACAGGATTTGGACTACTGGCCACGTGGATGTCATCCAGAAGTTAGCTTGGAGGCGAAGAAGATCAAGACTCCATCGCAGTCGTCTGTTCCCTGAGAAAGTCGAGTCTTTTCAGTTTTGGCCCCTATGGGTGTTTCTATAATATAGGGGTCTTAGTGTAAAATGTGTCGATTAGGCCAGGGCTATAAATACCTAAGTGGCAGGTCATTTAGGTGACTCTTCCACCTCTAGAAACCCTAGGCTTAGTCTCGAACCAGCCAAGTGTTTAGAGAGCAAATCCAGTGCTTAGCTTGGGATTTGAGAGTCCGTTAGACTAGTACTTTGCATTAGTGGGAGGTTGAAGGGTGGTAGGCTGAGTTGAGCCTTGTAAGAACTAATTTCCTCATCTAATCAAGGCAAGATTCGTCCCAAATTTGTGCTCATGTGTGCAGCCACCTTCTTCCCCCCTTTCTAGTTGGTTTGTGGATGAAACTCAAGGGCTTTTGGTGATTTGCTTTGCTCACGAGTTAATCCTATTCTATTGGCTTTTTTGTACTTGCTAGGATGTGAAGATTATGACTTAGTTCATTTTAATCTTGCTGGATTGGCACGAGCAAGCCTCTCTTGAGTTTTTCCCCCTTTCTTGCCCAAAGATTGCCATCTCACGAGATCTAAAATTCCCACTGATCCCTTGGTCATTTTGCATTGATCGTTTGGGAAAATCTTTGGAACAAGGGTCCAGATAGCCTGTGCAAAATCTCGTGAAGTTTGGATAAGATTTGGTCAAGTTTGGGTTTGAAAACCCCCGGTCTGCGACTCTACCGGACAATCTGGTTCCACCGGACAGTCCGGCAGCGCCCACCGGGCAATCCGATGTTGGGCTCTGACCGGGCCATCTCACCGTATAGTCCGGCAGAAGAGACAGGACTCTCCGGTGCCACCGGACAGTCCGGTCCCTACCACCGGACAGTCCAGGTCTAGGCTGGGTTGCTGCTGTTTGCTTCTTCTGCTGTGTTTTTGCTTCAGATTTTTGCATCCTCCACTTCCAGACTATTCTCTTTGCTTGCTGTGAGTCAGTGAGACGCACTTTGGTGCGGTGAGTGTCGTGTGCCGGTTTTCGCAAAGATTCACTGCCTCCGTGACTTTGTTGAGTTGGATCTCCATTTTTCCCGCTTAGTGCGTATCCTCTCAGTGGACTGGCATTTTTGCGCTGCTAGACACGTATCTAATCAATGGATGATGTCTTAGTTCTTCTCTCAAGCACCAGTTTCGGGGAGTTGTGAATTTGAGTTTTTAAGTGCTCCTATTCACCCCCCTCTAGTCACACACCTCGGTCCTACAGGTGTTGGAGCGTAGCGGTACATTGGCTGATGGTCTGCACTTCCTCATACAATTGCGAGTCATATTGACCTGTGGAGGTTCATCCCGTCCATGATGGAGCTTGAGTCCAGCCATGTTGTCACTATGGAACAGTACGGATGTCGATGATCCAGCATTTCTGCCAAAATCACATGACGTACATGTGGCGTGGTACTCTTGGGCACATGAGAGCTGGTGGTGTGAACCCTCAGTGCCTCCGCTATTGTTGTACCATGGTTTTGGGTTGCCATACTATAGGAAATATGATAGTTTTGGGTCTGTTCCTAGCGGTGTTGCTGTGTGGGGCACCCAAGATGGTTCGGTTGCTGCTTCCTCCTTAGCTTTTTGATGAAGCTGCTCAGTTCTACATCTATGGGCACTCGTCATGACACATGCATAGCTATGTCTTGGCGTTTCCATATCTAGCAACATGGTTAGGCTTCTTATTTTGTACAAATCGTACTGCGGCGCTGGAAGCGGCATCTTGAAGTCATGGCCTAAGTAAATCATGCTAAGTCTAGCCTTCTCATCTTTGTGACAAGGGATGTGATTGTGATAGGGGTGTTATTCCTCCATAGTTCCATCCACTGATGGACCATGTCTATGAGAGGGGCATAGAGCTTCTTTTTGCACATAGCGTATTGACATTTTAAATCTTAGTTGAATATGCCACATGCTTTGCTACTTGGAAAGACGATGACAGAGACCTAAGGAGCCAGGAGTTTCAGAGTGGGATTATGGATTTATGTGATACTGTGCTTCTCCAAAACATCCTCACCATAAATTTCTCTCCAAAAGTCATTTGGTCATACCCAGACGGCTCGTCTGCTAGGAAGCAGCCTGAGAAGAAGCCTACAAGATCCCTAAACCTTCTCACGAAGATGGAAAATTCAGTATTGAAGTGGTGGAAATCAATGGTCGTACCTGCGGTGAGTCACTCCATGTGGAGAGTCATCAGGAACTCTTTGGTGAGAAGGACAGATCCTTCCTCCTTGATATAAGAACATATCAGTTGAGAGTGGACATCAAACGCTTGTATGTCCACATTTCATGTAAGTAACAAGGACCCAACGCACGGATCAGATCAACCATGTGGACAATCAGGTGTGGCATTGTGTCAAAAAATGACGGAGGGAAGCACATATTAAGTACGTAACACAACCGAGTAATGACCATTTTCACATAATCCAGCTTGACCTCCCTAATTGCAATAGCGA
The DNA here is from genome assembly GCA_030272315.1 of Paspalum vaginatum. NCBI lineage: Eukaryota > Viridiplantae > Streptophyta > Magnoliopsida > Poales > Poaceae > Paspalum > Paspalum vaginatum. The sequence continues at coordinate 27,398,245 of CM059018.1, read as the reverse complement.
GGAAGGCCGCCAGCATCATGTGGCAAGCGTGAGCGTTGTACCAAGTTATGGACAAATCTTTCATTGACACTAATCTTTTGATGTTCGATGAGAAACTAGTTGGCATTTTTATCCCACATATACTCTGGCGTATGCCTGTTGGTGGTCGTTATTTCCTAATTTCGACCGCCAATTCCTCGGTGAATAAATGGGGTATAACCAAAGTTCTATGCATTTTTTACTTTGAACCAATGAATTCCACGAGTTTTGTTGGTTTTCGATGTTTCACAGGGAGATGCTCAAATTCCATGCAAAAGAACATCATTTGGAGCGAACACAGAGTGGGCACAAAAGGGCTTGAGAATGGATTACACATAACATCATTATGAAGTATCTGAAATGCCCTCAAGAACCAAACCATTGCAAAGCTCTCTTCGGAATAATCGAAATGGAGTTTTGGTTCACTCAATTTGGAGTCCGGATGTGAAAGTTATGGCCGTCGCAAGTTGACAACTCCGGCTGCGAGGATAGTGGCCAGGCAGCCACCACTTCCGTTGTGTTTCTGCTTTGGATTTTTGCATCCTCCACTTCCAGACTATTCTCTTTGCTTGCTGTGAGTTAGTGAGACGCACTTTGGTGTGGTGAGTGTCGTGTGGCGGTTTTCGTAATGATTCGTTGCCTCCGTGACTTTGTTGAGTTGGATCTCCGTTTTTCCCGTTTGGTGCGTATCCTCTCAGTGGACGGCACTTTTGCACTGCTAGACACGTATCTGATTCAGTGGACGGTGTCTAGTTCTTCTCTCAAGCAACAGTTTTGGGGAGTTGTAAATTTGAGTTTTTAAGTGCTCCTATTCACCCCCCCTCTAGTCGGCACGTCTCGCTCCTACAATTGGTATCAGAGCTGGTTAGGTTTCTTTATACCTTTACCGGTGAGAAACCAATAGCGACTATGGCGCACTCTAGGAAGGTTTCGGTTCTCAGCTCGAATGGCTATCCCTACTGGAAGGGTAGGATGAAAGCTTTCTTGCTTAGCCAGAGCGAGGACATATGGAATGCTACACAGAGTACGACTTTCACGATGCTACCCGTTGCAGAGCGTACTACACCGGTGCTCATTGCTCAGCACAAGGCGAACTACAAGGCGGTGAACTTTCTCTTCTCTGGACTTGGTCCAGCGGACTATGAGAGGGTGAGCCACCTTGATACCACCGATGAGATCTGGTCCCTGCTCGGTGCACACCATGAGGGGACGGTGACAGTTAAGGGTCGGCTTGTTGAGACTTACCAGCACGAGTATGAGAACTTTGTTCAGAAGCTGGGAGAGTCTATGGATGCCTTGTATGGTCATTTTCAGTCGATCATCAACAAGCTCTGTGTCAACTCTGCCCCCGCTGCTCTCCCATACTACTGACCATCAGCAGGCTGTCAAGCTGCTGTATTCCTTGGATAGGAATGTGTGGGAGATCAAGAAGAACTCCATTCTTGAGTCGGCAGGGTATGACACGTTGGGAGTTGAGGAGCTTTACAGCAAGCTCAAGGCCATAGAGGTTGATTACCAGATGATAGATATGCTCACTAGTACCGGCTCCAAGATCCTAGCCTTGGCTTCCAGCTCGCAGGAAGTCGCTACTAACCCCCCACTTCATAGTTTTTCATTCTCTGCTTTGATGTCTGTTGTAGGACCGAGACATGCGACTAGAGGGAGGGTGAATATGATCACTTGAAAACTCAAAATCACAACCCCCAAGTGGATGCTCTGCAAAGCTCAAGAGAAACCGAAACTAGGCACCGTCCACTGAACAGATACGTGCCTAGTAGCGCAAGGGTGCCATCCACTGTGAGGATACGTACCAATGCAAAAAAACTCAAGATCCGACCAAGAATGACACCGGGGCAACGAACTTTGCAAAAACCGCCACAAGACACTCACCGCACCGAGGTGCATCTCACTGACTCACAGCAAGCAAAGAAAATAGTCTTAAAGGGGGAATGCAAAAATCCGAAGCAAAAACACAGCGGAAAAAAGAAAATGGGAAAAACACTGCAGCTTCCTGGCAGGATCGGACTGTCCGGTGGCCAACACCGGAATGTCCGATGGGACCAGACTATCCGGTGCCTGCTGCTGGACTATCTGGTGGCACGGCCTGAGCAGAGCCTCACAACGGACTGTCCGGTGGGTGCTACCGGACTATCCGGTGGAACCGGACTATCCGGTGGCCTCTGCCGGATTGTCCGGTAGGGTCGCAGACAGGGGGTTTTCCAACCCAAACCAGAGCAAATTTTGTCCACTCTTCACAAAATTTTGCACAGGCTATCTGGACCCTATTCCAAAGCTTTTCCCAAAAGATCAACACAAAGTGACTACGGAATCAGCAGGAATTTTAGATCTCGTTAAATGGGAATCTTTGGTTAAGAAAGGGGAAAACACAAAAGAGGCTTGGTCGTGGCAATCCAGCAGGATTGAGATGAACTAAGTCATGATCTCCACGTCCTAGCAAGTCCAGAACATCAGCAAGGAAAGGGATTCAAGCTTGGCCAACAAAAACACCCAAAAGCCAAGGATTGAACCCAAAAACCAAAGAGAGAGGGGGAGGAGAAGAACACAAGGTTGCTGCACGAATTTTCTTCGATTAAGTGCCCAAGAGGGGTCTAAAGATTTAGCATACAAGCAGAAATTTGTCCCAAGCAACAACCCTCACCTTCCCTCAAGATTAGGAGGCTAAATCCTACTCTAGCTTACGGACGAAAATCACCAAGTGAAGACTAATCCTAGCAGCCCCAGGAGCTTCTAATGACCTGCCTTAGACCTATTTATACCCGAGTGCTATTTAGACAGTTTTGCACTTAGGTCCCTATAGCTAGACAAACCCTAAGGACTCAAACGAAAGATTACAGGATATTTCGAGACAGACGACCACGATGAAGTTTTGATCTTCGTAAGTTCCACGCAATCCTCGGATGTTCTCCACATGGCCAGTAGTCCAATCCGCGATCGGCCCCCGGTTTTGAAGTCAGAAACTGGGAAACTTTAGGAAAGTCTTCGCCTAGGCCTGAATTTGGCCCATCTTCTCTATCTTGGCAAGTCGTGGCCCAACTCACCAAGGCTTGGGTAGCCTGGGTGGCGGTTTTGAGCCAAAGCCACCAAATCCTCCCTCGCACGCCTTCGCACCACGCATTCGGGTTGGAGCATCGCGGTGGCGCTCGGCATCCCCTGTCCATCGGGGCAGCCTCACATTCCTTCAGAGGACTCACTCCTACCGTCGTCGTGCCGCTCCTCCGTGTACCGAACTCCCATGGCCGACAGACGCCGAGCATGCCTCCAGTCCTTCGGAGGACTTTCCTCTACCTCCAGTCCATCGGAGGGCCTCCTGTCCATCGAAGGTCTTGTGCCCTAAGTCCTTCTGGGTCTTGCTACTGTTGACAATCACTCATCACTCTAGAGGCAATGGAGCCAGTCCATTCGCTCTCATCTGTGACAAAGGAGCAGTTGGCGTCACTTGGGGATGATGAGCTCTGCCTGGTGTCTAGTCGCTTTCAGCACACCTATGACAACCGAATGAGGCAAGAAGAAGGGCTAGAAGCCCAAGTGCTTTGAGTGCGGAGAGGTCAGGCCACTTCATCGCCGAGTGCTCGAACAAGCAGAACGACTACTACAAAAAGGGCAAGAGCCACTGCCGCGACTCCAACAAGTACCACTCTGGCAAGCCACGACTACGGCAGGCGCGACCACACCAAGCACCGCTCCAGCAAGATCAAGAACTTTAGGAAGGCTTTCAAGAGCTACCAGAAGGACAACCGAAAGCAGGGACAATGCCTTCTTCGCCGAGCTTGGTAGTCTTTGTAGCTGGATCATCCTCCTCCTCCTCCTCCTCCTCGTCTTCGTCAAGGTCAAGCGATGAGGAGATCGTCACCAAGCAGGATAAGAGGAGGGCCCAAGGCTGTCCAGCTAGCCTCTGCTTCATCTCCACCGAGTTCAAGCGCAAGCACAAGGTGAACCAGAGATCAGTTTTGCTCCATGGCAGCTTGAGGACAAGGATGACAAGGGCGACGACAGTTACTCCTCCAATGAAGAGGCAACTCCTAAGCAAGCTGAGATCCTTGATATTCTGGAGAGGAATAGTCAGTGAGTTGAAAGCCTAGGATAAGTTGTTGGAGAAGGCAGCCAAGAAGCTGCAGAAGCAGAAAGCCAAGCTTGCTGATGCTTTGGCTGAAATGGAGAGGCTAAAAAATGGTCAAGCCCAGCCTAGTGAGTTTGAGTGCCTTACCTGTGAGTCCCTCATGAGTGAGCTTTGTGAGCAGAAGAGCAAGTATGCTCATCAGGTAGACGAGGTGGATAGGCTGAAGGTTGAGTTTGTCAAGCTCTAGTCTAAATAGGATGAGCCTACCTTGAGTGTGGTGCTTCAGTGTGAGTCTTGCCTCCACCTAGCTGTTGACATAGCTGAGCTGAAGGTGAAGTGTGAGAGGCAACTCAAGGAGTTGGAGGATCTTAGGGCTAGATCCACGCTTTTGGGTGCAGTGCACGGTCTGTCCTACCTTGAGGACTGTGCTTGACCAGGTGAGAGCTAACTTTGAGATGCTTTCAGCACCCCATGATACAGTGTGAGAGTTGTCTTACTTTGAGGCTGCAGTTGGTGGAGAAGGATGCCACCATTAGGAAGTTTGAGAGGTTCTGCTCCTATGATTCCCTCTCTAGACTGTCCCACTTGTGCTGCCCGGACTTTGATTCTGGAGGATCTAGGAGAGGAAAAACTGACCTTGGTTGATGAGAACAACCGTTTGAGGGAGGTGCTCAGTTGGATGCTATGCTAGAGAGCCCCAACTAAGGATGATTTTAGAGAGCACCAAGAGAGTTGAGGGTGACACCAGTGGATTGGGTTAGGAGAGTGCAGTACCTCAGATAAGAAGAAGAGTGCCCCTGTTAAGCTTAAGACTGCCTTTCCTCAGCCTAGCCCTACTATTGATGGGGTTTACCATGAGCCTCCCAAGGCTGCCCCAAAGAAGCAGTTCTGGACACCCAAGCCCTCACAGGCTAAGCTAGATCGAGGCCTGGAGGACATATGGATCATGGACTCTGGCTACTCTAGGCACATGACAGGGCACCGCAGATGGTTCTGTAGCCTCATACCCGTGAGCACAAAGGAATACATCACATTTGGGGATACTGGTCAAGGTAAAGTGTTGGGTGTTGGTTCTGTTGCACTTTCTGGCAAGCTTTACCTAAGAGAATTTGCTTTGGTGAGGAATTTGGGGTTCAATTTGGTTTCTGTCTCGCAACTTCTCAAGGAAGGGTATGAGGTTCGCTTTAAGGAGGGTTCTTCTCATGTGCTTGATGCTAAGGAAAACCTTGTTTGTCGGATTTTGCCCTATGGCCAGGTTTTTAAGGTTGACCTTGCATCTATTTCTGGCCCTCCTCGGTGTTTGGTAGCTAGTCCTTCTGCTGATATTTGGAAGTGGCATAGGAGGCTAGGCCATTTGAGTTTTGATCTGCTTGTCAGGTTGAGCTCGATGGGTCTGTTCCCAAGATTGCCCAATTTGCAAGCAAAAAAGGACTTAGTGTGCCACCCCTGCAGTCATGGCAAGATGGTTGCTGCTTGTCATGCACCTGTTAATCAGGTGATGACCTCTTTCCCAGGTGAGCTGCTGCATATGGACACCGTTGATCCTGCTCGGGTATAGTCGGTCAGTGGGAAGTGGTATGTGCTTGTTGTTGTAGATGACTTTTCTCGCTATTCATGGGTGTTCTTCATGGAATTCAAAAATGAGGCTTTCGGTTTTGTTCGAGATTTGGTCTCGACGTTAAGAAATGAGAGTCATAAGGCCATGAGGGCTATCCGCAGCGACAATGGCGGAGAATTTCATAACTCTCATTTCGAAACCTTTTGTCTTGACCTAGGTCTTGATCACCAATTCTCTTCTCCTTATACCCCACCTCAGAACGGTGTTGTGGAATGAAAGAACCCCACACTTGTGGAGATGGCGCGGACGATGCTTGATGAGCAGAGGACTCCGCGACGCTTTTGGGCTGAGGCTATGAATACGGCCTGTTACATTGCCAACAATATATTCCTACGAGCTTTCTTAGGGAAGACTTCATATGAGCTATGGTTTGGTACGCAGCCCAGCGTCAACCACGTCCGTGCATTTGGCTGCAGATGCTTTGTGCTAAAAAAGGGGGGGGCATTTGGACAAATTTGAATCTCGCTGCTTGGATGGTATTTTCCTTAGGTACGCCTCTAGCTCTAGGGCATATAGAGTGTGGATCCTCGATACCAAACAAGTGGTTGAGACCTGTGAAGGTTCCTTTGATGAATCTATGCCTTACACAACCCTGCATTTGAGCTTTCAGGTGATGAAGTAGAAGGAGCTCCCATCTTTGAAGATGAGGAAGTTCAGGTAGATGCTGGTGATGCAGGAGCCGCTGCACCGGCTCCAGCTCTTGCCCCTCTGCTACGAGCTCTAAAGATGAAGGTAGACCTTTGCTGACGGCTTCCTCCTCACTCTCCCTGACCACAAGCTCGAGCAGAGGCTGGCCCCACTGAGGACGCAGGGGAGGTGACCTTCGAGATGGTTCCATCTCGGCAGGTCCAGCGGGATCACCCCCCACATGGGATCATTGGTGATTTGCATGCGAGAACTTTGAGGTCGCAGACAGGTTCTATTGCCTTCTTTGCTCATGCTGCATTTGTTGCCTCCTTTGAGCCCAAGGATGTTGGACACGCACTTTCTGATGGTAATTGGGTTAATGCCATCCATGACGAGTTAGAAAATTTTGAGAGGAATGAGGTTTGAGTTTTGGTAGAGCCACCACCACAATGCAATCCTATTGGTACAAAATGGGTTTTCAAAAATAAGCAAGGGGAGGATGGCATTGTTGCGCGGAACAAGGCTAGACTTGTGGCTAAGGGTTTTTGCCAAAAAGAGGGGATAGACTATGAGGAAACGTTTGCTCCAGTTGCACGCCTGGAAGCTATACGTATTCTCTTAGCCTTTGCAGCTTCCATGGGTTTCAAGCATTTTCAAATGGATATGAAGTCTGCTTTTCTAAATGGTTTCATTCAAGAAGAAGTTTATGTCAAACAACCCCCTAGATTTGAAAATGGTAAATACCCTAACCATGTTTACAAATTGCAAAAAGGCTTGTATGGTTTGAAACCAGCCCTTAGAGCCTAGTATGAGGGATTGAAAACATTTTTGCAAAACCAGGATTTCAAAATGGGGAGTGTTGATAAGACCTTGTTTCTCCTCAAGCATGGTAGTGACCTTCTTATTGTCCAGATTTACGTGGATGATATCATCTTTGGTGGCTCGTCTCTCTCTTGTTACCAAGTTTTCTGAGCAGATGTCAAAGGAGTTTGAGATGAGCATGATGGGAGAGTCTACTTCTGGCACCTGCCAGTTTCTCGGTTCCTCTCTTGCCTCTTGGTCCTCACGCAAGCAATCTAGCATAGCCACTTCCACAACAGAAGCCAAATACATTGCTGCTGCTAGTCGCTACTCCCAGCTGCTTTGGATGAAGTCCACCTTGAGTGACTTTGGTCTCAGTTTTAGGAAGATCCCTCCCCTAGTAGACTCTACTTCTGCTATTTCTGTAGCTAAGAACCCCGTCTTGCACTCTAGAACCAAACACATAGACGTCAGGTTTCACTTTCTGAGAGATCACTATGAGAAGGGAGATATAAACTTGATCCATTTGGAGACTGAGAACCAGTTGGTAGATATCTTCACCAAGCCCTTAGAGCTTAGCGCATTTGCACGCTTGCGTGGGGAGCTTGGTGTTTGTTACCCCTTTTAGGTTGGGGTAACTTTGTTGTAGCTTGGGTTTTGTTTTGCTTTTTCTTTGCTTCTCTTTGTTTTACCTTGCATTTTTGTATCATATCATGCATTGCATTGTATCATATGCATTTTCACTTCACTAGCACTAGAGCTCTTCTAGAATAACTAGTTAGTACTTGCTTGTGCTAGAGTGTACAGTTGCTTGCTTGATCATGGTTGGCTAAGCTCCTTGGATCTGTCTAATATCATTTGTGAGCTAAGTCATTTTTGTTTCTTGAAAATCAAAAACCATGATCACCACTTGACTTGGCTGCCTTGCATGTGTAGGAATGTTGAATGCTATGCTATCTTCTCATGCTTGGTTATGCTAGTCGTATGCCTTTGTTGAGTTTATGCCTAAGCATTTATGACACCTTGCCTAAACCTGAAATCTGAATTAAATCTGTGCATTTTTTGTGTTTTTTGAGCTGAAATGAAAAGAACCAGGGGGGTTCGCTTGTCACACTGTTCTAGTTTGAGATGGCTTGCCTTTGAACTTTGTCATGAACTTGGACTAGGCTGTGTATGACCAAAACCTTGTCTTAAGCTTCTGATGGTTTTCTGATCCTAAGGCTTTTCATTGGTTGGTAAGAAGTGGCAAAGACAAGTGAATAACCCTAGGAACATGACCTGATTTACAGAAGTTACAAATTGCTAAATCTGAAATCTGCAAGTCTCTTAATTGTTTATGGCCTGTTGTACATGCTTTGCTTGAGAGTAGCACACCTCGTATGTTTTGCTAGCATGTTGCTGTTCATGGCTATCTTGCTAGATGCTATTCATGATGGTGATGCTTTCTTTTCCAAAACCCTGAAAAAACATGCTCCTGTTCTGTATAAGATAGATTCAATTGAGTTTGTTGCATGCTTCCTTGCCCTCACTTGCTCTGTATGCTAGAACTTGTATTTACTAGATTTTCATCCCTGCTGAGGTCTTCTTGGTACACTTCCTGCATTTCATGGCATATTTTGAGGGGGAGTTGTCTAGTTCAGGGGGAGTCATATTCGATTAACCTTGATGTGTCCATTGTCAACAAGGGGGAGAGATGTTGACCTTTAGGAGTGTTCATGGACCAAGGGGGATAATTAGTTGAGGGGGAGCTGTGCATTCAGGGAGTTTGAGCTTTTAGCATGCTCTTGCATTCATGCGTTGAGCCTTTTGCCTCTTTCTAGAGGAGCCTGATGTTTTGCCTAAGCATGGCTATGATGAGTCGGTTTGGCTATTTCTTGAGGGGTCATGCTTTAGTTTGAACGACTGCGTTGAGCGGTTTCCCTTGTCTTAGTGGGTCGATCTTTGGTTTTCCTTTTTGTTACCTCAATTTTCCCTTCTTAGCTTGTGGTTGGTTTTTGGCATTTTGAGCAACTTTCTTCTTTTCTTCTTTCTTTTTGGTTTTACGCTTGTTTTTCTTGTGTTTGTTCTAATTTCAGGTTACGGGTAGAAGGTGTTGACAATGGACTAATCAAGGGGGAGATTGAGAGCCAATGGACCAGCTCCATTGCCTCTAGAGTGATGAGTGATTGTCAACTGAAGCCAAAGACCCAGAAGGACTTGGGCACAAGACCTCCGATGGACAGGAGGCCCTCCGATGGACTGGAGGTAGATAGGAAGCCCTCCGAAGGACTGGAGGCATGCTCGACATCGGTCGGCCATGGGAGTTCGGTACACGGAGGAGCGGCACGGCGACGGCAGGAGTAAGACATCCGAAGGACTATGAGGCGACCCCGATGCACAAGGGAGGCCGGGCGGCAACGCGGTGCTCCAACCCGAGTACATGGCACGAAGACGGGCGAGGGCATTGGCGGATTTGCTCAAATCCGTCACCTTACCACCAAGTTAGCAGACTCGGCGAATGGGCTCATTCTCGCCGAGATAGAGTGGAGTGGGCCGTTCTAGGCCCAGGAAGGAAACCCTAAAGTTTCCCAGTTTCTGACTTCAAAACCAGGGGTTGATCGGCGGATTTGGACTACTGGCCACGTGGACATCATCCAAAATTTAGCTTGCAGGCGAAGAAGATCAAGACTCCACCGTGGTCGTCCGTCCCCGAGAAAGTCGAGTCTTTTCAGTTTTGGCCCCTATGGGCGTTTCTGTAATATAGGGGTCTTAGTGTAAAATGTGTCGATTAGGCCAGGGCTATAAATACCTAAGTGGCAGGTCATTTAGGTGACTCTTCCACCTCTAGAAACCCTAGGCTTAGTCTCGAACCAGCCAAGTGTTTAGAGAGCAAATCCGATGCTTAGCTTAGGATTTGAGAGTCCGCTAGGCTAGTACTTTGCATTAGTGGGAGGATGAAGGGTGGTAGGCTGAGTTGAGCCTTGTAAGAACTGATTTCCTCATCTAATCAAGGCAAGATTCGTCCCAAATTTGGGCTCATGTGTGGAGCCACCTTCTTCTCCCCTTTCTAGTTGGTTTTTGGATGAAACTCAAGGGCTTTTGGTGATTTGCTTTGCCCACGAGTTAATCCAGTTCTATTGGCTTTTTTGGACTTGCTAGGACGTGGAGATTATGAATTAGTTCATCTCAATCCTGTTGGATTTCCACGAGCAAGCCTCTCTTGAGTTTTCCCCCCTTTCTTGCCCAAAGATTGCCATCTCACACGATATGAAATTCCCGCTGATCCCATGGTCATTTTGCATTGATCATTTGGGAAAAGCTTTGGAATAGGGTCCAGATAGCCTGTGCAAAATCTCAGTGAAGTTTGGACAAGATTTAGTCAAGTTTGGGTTTGAAAACCCCCTGTCTGCGACTCTACCGGATAGTCCGGCAGAGGCCACCGGACAATCTGGTTCCACCGGACAGTCCAGCAGCGCCCACTGGATAATCCGGTGTTGGGCTCTGTCCGGGCCATCTCACCGGACAGTCCGGCAAAAGAGACCGGACTCTCCGGTGCCACCGGACAGTCCGGCCCCTACCACCGGACAATCCGGTCCATGGCTGGGTTGCTACTGTTTGCTCCTTCCGCTGTGTTTTTGCTTCAGATTTTTGCATCCTCCACTTCCAGACTATTCTCTTTGCTTGCTGCGATGTCAGTGAGACGCACATTGGTGCGGTGAGTGTCGTGTGGCGGTTTTCGCAAAGACGCATTTTGTACCAATCGTACTGCGGCGCTGGAAGCAGCATCTTGAAGTCGTGGCCTAAGTAAATCATGATGAGTCTAGCCTTCTCATCTTTCCGCATGAAATGCCCTATGATAAAGTGTTGTTAAGCCACTATGTGTGAAAGATCATTAGGAATGTAAGCGAGCTTGGCGTTTTCTAGGACGTCCAGTCTGAATGTAATCCTTGTGACAAGGGATGTGATTTTGATAGGGGTGTTATTCCTCCATAGTTCCATCCACTGATGGACCATGTCTATGATAGGGGCATAGAGCTTCTTTTTGCACATAGCTTATTGACATTTTAAATCTTCGTTGAATATGCAACATGCTTTGCTACGTGGAAAGACGATGACAGAGACCTAAGGAGCTAGGAGTTTCAGAGTGGGATTGTGGATTTATGTGATACTGTGCTTCTCCGAAACATCCTCACCACAAATTTCTCTCCAAAAAGTCATTTGGTCATACCCAGACGGCTCGTCTGCTAGGGAGCAGCATGAGAAGAAGCCTAGAAGATCACTAAACCTTCTCACGAAGATGGAAAATTCAGTATTGAAGAGGTGGAAATGAATGGTCGTATTTGCGGTGAGTCACTCCATGTGGAGAGTCATCAGGAACTCTTTGGTGAGAAGGACGGATCCTTCCTCCTCGATATAAGAACATATCAGTTGAGAGTGGACATCAAACGCTTGTATGTCCACATTTCATGTAAGTAACAAGGACCAAACTGCACAGATCTGATCAACCATGTGGATAATGAGGTGTGGCATTATGTCAAAAAATGATGGAGGGAAGCACATCACAAGCTAGACCATCGCCTCTACCACAAAAGTTTGTAGCTCATCCAATTCCTCTTTAAAGATCACTTTCTCTGAGAGCCTATATTAAATACGTAACACAACCTGAGTAATGACAATTTTCACATAATCCAGCATTGACCTCCCTAATTGCAATAGCGAGGTAGGCCACCAGCATCATGTGGCAAGCGTTAGCATTGTACCCAGTTGTGGACAAATCTTTCATTGACACTAATCTTTTGATGCTCGATGAGAAACTAGTTGGCACTTTTATCCCACATATACTCTGGCGTATACCTATTGGCGGTCGTTATTTCCTAATTTTCGACCGCCAATTCCTCAGGTGAATAAATGGGGTATAACCAAAGTTCTATGCATTATTTACTTTGAACTAACGAATTCCACGAGTTTTGGTGGTTTTCGATGTTTCACAGGGAGATGCTCAAATTCCATGCAAAAGAACATCATTTGGAGTGAACACAGAGTGGGCACAAAAGGGCTTGAGAATGGATTACACATAACATCATTATGAAGTATCTCAAATGCCCTCAAGAACCAAACCATTGCAAAGCTCTCATCGGAATAATCGAAATGGAGTTTTGGTTCACTCAATTTGGAGTCCGGATGTGAAAGTTATGGCCGTTGCAAGTTGACAACTCCGGCTGCGAGGATAGTGGCCGAGCGGCCACCACTTAGGCCAGGCGGCCTATGGGGAGGTCGGCCAGCCAAACACCCCCTCCAAATGCCTCAATCTTCATGGGAATCAACCAAGTAACTCACCAAGGACCCATATACACCTAAGGGATCAAGCTCAAGTGAAGATAAAGGTCGGAAGGCCACCATATGGACCACAAGAAATGACTAAGTGCTGAAGGGTTGGCCGCCTGGCCTAGTACTCAGGCTGCTCGGCCCAGTACTTAGGCCGCCCGGCCTATTATTTAGGCTGCCCGGCCTTCCTACGGCATATGCATGCAAAGAAGCACAACTTGGACACAAATCAACCGTCGATCAAAGCACCAAAGGCATGCACGATGGATGGATCCACGAGACTCACTCTCCAACCAATGAGGAACATCCAAGTGGCAACCAAAGGCTAAGTCCTTGGGCTGCCCGGCCAAGTAACCTGGCCGCCCGGCCTATGACTTAGGCCTTCCGGCACATGCTCTAACCGAAACAACCGCCATCGCCTCAAAGATGGAAGATCAAGCCGTCCAAAGCAAGGTTGGTGCATCGAAGGGCTGGAAGGCCACAAGACTAGGCCGCCCGGCCTCCTAGTTGGCTGCCCAGCCTGCAGACTTAGCCATTTCACCGACCTACAGCCTCCTATAAATAGAGGATCACTCCCCCACTCCAAACTTGTACCTTCCAGGTGCCATTGGCACTTGTACACTCTCTCAACTCTCTCCCTTGGGGAGGTGTCCCCTTTTGGGTGGTGCTACCCCCTTCTAGTTCAATGTTTTGGTAGGAGTTAGAGTCGGGCTCTGCCTATTCCGGAGTCAGTCTGCAGGAGTTCGGTATGAGTCTCTTGTATATTTCCTTTCCTGTAAGACTTTGAGTTTACTTAATTTATTTCTTTACTTTGTCAAGCACTTACATTCTTGCCTCTATGATTATGCATGATCGTAGTGTAGGGATGTCTTTAGACAGTAGTTAGCATTGCTTTATGAGGTTATGGTTAATCTAGTCTATTTACTTGCGGGTTCCTTGTTCAGACTATTAGTTAAGTCGTAGCAGTTGTGATGCTTCCACTTGTTTCTAGCCAAGTGGAGGAAGTGAATAACCAGAGTTTACTCTGAAAGTTCACCTTGGTTTGCAACCAGCCCCATGTAGCTCTAGGGTGCCTCATGTGTATCGTACATATTACACGAATAGGCTTTAGGTAGCCCCTTTTGGTGACAGCATTAGGGCGTCTCAGTATTCCACCCCTGTCGTTTGGGCTGGCACCTAGGTTGTGCTCCAACATGTATGTAGATGCATAGTCAGGCTCCCTAGAACCTGCCCTGCTTGGCTGGGTAATCAGCACTCTGGTGCCTGGCAGTGGTTCTATAGCCATGATGTCCGATGCAGTAAAGATGACTAGACTAAACCATAACCTCAGTCATGTCATGATCTTAGTAGAGTGACAAGTTGGAGCTAGCTTCGTCTTTTGGCTTGACCTTAGTAAAGGAAGATCTCATCAAGGAACCTGCTCCATCTCGTTGTCCTCCTAGCTTCACAGTTGAGCTATGTATCCTTGTGGAGTGTGTCAGTGTGCCGTTATCCTTTCTGTTATCGTTTAGAATGAAAGAGTAAAATAACAAAATATTTGATAAGTTAATATCTCTATCTCAATGCTTCCCTGTGGATAAATACGATACCTTGGAATACTCCCGGGTGAAAACTACAGCGGTCTCAAGTACGCTTGCGGAGTAAAATTTGTTAGGCTAAGAACCGCCAACAATGCCCTTTTCTCATCTTGTTTCAAGTTGTAGATTGCTGTGGGGAGAGTGAATTTCCCATTTATATTTTCTACTGGGTGGACCTCCTTTCTAATCCCAAGCATTACTAGATCTCTGCTTGACATTAGTCCAACCTTTGTCTTTCTAGCTTTGTCCATCAACAAACCAATAGTACTATCGAACACGTTCTTCTTTAGATGCATATAATCTACTGCATGCCCAACCTGTAAGTCCTTCCAATATGGTAAATACTTAAAGAAGATCGACAACTTCTTGAATGGTGGGACACTTCCTTTGCTAGTTTTACTTCTGTTTACCTTCTTCCCGTAACTAACCTATATCATTTTGTCCATATCAAAAATATGCTTGCTATTGTTCCATTTTATAGGTGCAGAAGCAATCTATGCTTTGCCATCAAAGCATGTACAAAATTTCCTCTGGTGGTACCTGTGCCCTTCAAGTAAGAAACATCGGTACCTTGTGTACACAATTTTTCTTGACCCATCCAGAAACAAAAAGGAAGTGTCATCCACTCACACTAGGCATCCACTCTTCCCTTTGATTTGTCCAGAGAGGGAGAACAAAGCTGGATAGTCGTTAATGGTAATGACTACAATACCTCCTAGAGTGAATTTTAAAATAGCAAACTTGTCCCATATCTTGAAACCCTTATTCCAATGCTTCACCATGTCTTCCATCAAAGGCTGGAGAAAGAAATCAATGTCAACTACCCCTGCTTAGGGTCTTGTATCAGGATGCAGAGCAACAAGTACATTTGCTTTTCGCATAGCCATGTGGGGATGTTGTATATGGTCAGGATGACCGGCCAAGTGCTAAGTGTGCGGCTCCTGTCTCCAAATGGATTCATTCCATCAGTGCTTAGCTCAAACCTCACATTCCTTTGATAATCAGCAAACTTTGGATACATTTCATCAAACCTTTTCCATTGTGTCCCATCGGCTAGGTTGCAAGCATTCTATCAACTTGGCTTCTCTAGTGTTTGCAAACATATGCCTTAAGCAATCGATGGAATTGAGGTACTACATAACATGAGCGGGGATTCTTCTATGTTTCGCATCGATGCCTAAGCATGTCTGTACCTCATCCTATGGGTGAACATTCATTCTTGCACCCTTCTTTCTTTTGTGTCCAATGGGCGATCTTTGGTCATCTTGTCTAGTAAATATCTCATTGATCTTAAAGCGACTAGAACCGCAAGTTGGCCATTTATCCAAATCATCAAATTCCTTCCCACGGTATAATATGCAGTGGTTTGGACAAGCATGTATTCTTTCCACTCTCATGGTTAATGGGCTAACAACCTTCTCGGCTTTATATGTGTTTGCAGGCACAAAGTTAAGCTTTGGAAGCAGCCACGCTAAGGGCCTCAATAGGTCAATGAAGCTACTGTCAGATCACCATATTTTTCCTTCAAAACAAGCAGCTCAATTACAAAACATAGCAGTTACCAATGCTCTGGCCACCCCTTGGACTTCTCATACACACTTTGCTTAGCTGCATCCTTTATTGCCTCGAAGTGCTCTAACCCTTTCGCATGCCTAACTATCACATCTGCCTCAAAGTGTTTTAGCATCTCCTCAAGGTCGTCCCCATCATTATCAAAATCATCATCACCCAAATCACCGATACTACCCGGAGATATGCTCTCACAAACACTTGCTTTATTGTCTACACCTTCATTATTGTCTACACGTTCATTATTGTCTATGCCTTCATTATTGTTAATAGAATCAACCTCAAACATATCAGCATCAGCACAAGTATCGTGGAATTCGTCATCGAGGTCCTCATCGTCCGAAATGAATGCATATGTGGTCTTTTCCTCACCATGATAGATCCAAGTCTTGTAGTCCTTAGCAAAACCAATTCTAATCAATTAGGATCTAATGGTTACCTCACTTGTCGATACCATTTCATTCTTATAGATTTTACATGGACAACATAAACCAAGAGCATTCTGATTCCTAGCATGTTTTTTCGCAGCTTCAATAAATTTTTTTTGCCTACCTACACTAAATTACTTAGTAAAATATTACAAATACCACATAGGAATTGTAACCAAACCCCAAAGGGCATAGATCTGCAAAGAAAAGGAGATCAAAACCACCCCCGCTACTTGCAATTCTTGGATGCTATTAATGACTCTCCAAGAAGTTCCTCCTTGGGATACAGTCGCAAGGAAGAAGGAGGACTTATATAGGGTGAGTTTTAGGGGCGGTCCATGCTATGCACCGCCCCTGAAAATGGATCTTCAGGGGCGGCGAAAGCTAAGAACCGCCCCTGATAAACTCAAACCCAACGGCTCGTTGGCCTTTTCCCTTCCATATACGAACACAACAGCTAGCAGATTGATTCTCAACAAAATTTCATACAAATACACAGATAGATAGACAACAAGTAGATCGAATAACAAGCGTGGTTCACAGATAGATCTTCATGGTACTTCAACAAACAAAGAACACAACAAGCTCAGCACATCAAGCTAACAGATCAAACCACAAGTTCCACAGATTAAACACAAGTTCATAGATCAACAAATTTGATCACACAGATAGATAGACAGACACATTCGACAGGTCAAAGATAGATAGTTCAAATATATACATAAACTAAAGATTAATTAAGATTAAGCTACTAGTCCACGGAAGATGACAAGGTCGAAGCTGCAGCTACATGCAAGTCAATCGGATCATCGACTGCTGGTGCTGCGGCGGCGGTGGCTTTGGTGGCCATTGCAACTCATGCAGCAAGATCTAGCGTCACATTCCATATATATGCGCTGCCTGTGGAGGACGGGATGTAGGGGATGCGGCCACCGATGGAGGACAAGGGGGCGGTGGCGGGACTTCCTCCTCCACCCGGAGCGGCAATGATGTCGATTACAGAGGGCCAGCGTACAATGGAGCAGCAACAACGGTTGCACTGGCGCCTCCACCAGGAGCGCCGACAGCGGAGGGCCCTGGGCCCGTGCCCTACGGAGTGCAGACTGTGTGGCTGATCAAGGCAGGGGACTACCACCGGAGCAAGTCCCATCGTCTCTGCCGACGATCGTCGCAGAAATACACGACGTCTAGATCTACTTTGAACATCGAGAGCCATACATGGCGGGGGATGTTTTCGCGCACCAAAGCTCGGAAGCGCCGTAGGTTGCAATTGGCGGGGTCGAGGTCGGTCATGGCACGCGATGAGGAGGAGCGGCAGTGCGTGAGGGGGAATGAATCAGAGGGAGGACGTCGTATGCGTGAGAGACAGTGTGTGAGCAGGGTGGGCTAGGGCTTAAAGTGAACCCCTCCGAGGAGTCGAACGATCACGTGAGGATGACATATGGGGCCAAAGAATAATTCTAGGGGCAGCTCATACGTCGTCCTGCCCCAGAAGATGGGATGCATGATTAGGGGCGGGTGGAGGAATGGGCCAGATGGTCCATTATACGTACTGCTCCTGAAAATTAGGCCAATTTTCAGGGGCAGGTGTAGGCATGCACCGCCCCTGAAAATTGATTTTCAGTGGCGGCCCATGAGTTTTGGGCCAGCTGAGCAAGTAGTAGCAACTATTTGGGACGGCTTGAACCTTCTCTAATATTTTCCTGGGGCGTCGCCAAAAATCCTTTCTGTGCGTTTGTTTATCGATCGTTTTCTTGAACAAATGGAAATATTAAACTAATAGTAATATTTAGCCGCTTGTTTTCACTTGTAATTAATTTACCCTACTAGGAACAACTAACTTCTAGAACTTTAGAAACATCGTGCAAATAGCAGAGTCTAAATAAACAAAGTAACTTCTTTAGGAATTGCAATGCCGCATGAAATACACCAATGAGGTACCGGACGTATCACAAGATCCAAACGCACCATAATTATATAAGCAAAGCCAAGGGGTCCATAATATTATATCTTTTATCATTTTGTCGTTCAAATGGAATTTTTAAACTACTTGTTATATTTAGTCATTTCTCTCACTTAAAATTAATTCACCCAACTATAGGAACAGCTAACTTCTACTGTACAACTTTAGAAATATCGTGCAAATAGCAATGACAAAAAATAGACAAAATGCTTAACGAAAAACAAGGATAACAGGTGTACGGATACATCTTCGATCTATTCTTCTGTTCATTTCGAGCTGAACTATTCGTCTTGTCTATCGAAACGCTGATTAATTAAAAGCCTCTCGTGTTACCCGGCGCCATACTCAACGCACATCAATTAAGCTAAGTTTGCCACATCTATTTACTTTGCTCACGTATAGCACATTAATTTGGTGTGCATCATATAATCTACAGCATGCCCAACCTGTATGGCCATCCAATATGGTAAATACTTAAAGGAGATCGGCAACTTCTTGAATGGTGGGCCACTTCCTTCGCTAGTTTTACTTTTGTTTACCTTCTCCCCATAACGAACCTTTATCATTTTGTCCATATCAAAAATATGCTTGCTATTGTTCCATTTTGTAGGTGCAGAAGCTATCTATGCTTTGCCATCAAAGCATGTACAGAATTTCCTCTAGTGGTACCTGTGTCCTTCAAGTAAGAAACATCGGTATCTTGTGTACACAATTTTTCTTGACCTATCCAGAAACAAAAAGGAAGTATCATCCTTGCACACTAGGCATCTGCTCTTTCCTTTGAATTGTCCACAGGGGGAGAACAAAGCTGGATAGTCGTTAATGGTAACGATTACAATACCTCTTAGACTGAATTTTTCCATAGCAAACTTGTCCCATATCTTGAAACCCTTATTCCAAAGCTTGTCCATGTCTTCCATCAAAGGCCGGAGAAAGACATCAATGTCAATACCCCTGCATAGGGTCTTGTATCAGGATGCAGAGCAACAAGTACTCCTGCTTTTGGCATAGCCATGTGGGGACGTTGTATGTGGTCAGGATGACCGGCCAAGTGCTATGTATGCTGCTCCTGTCTCCAAACGGATTCATTCCATCAGTGCTTAGCTCAAACCTCACATTCCTTTGATAATCAGCAAACTTTGGATACATTTCATCAAACCTTTTCCATTGTGTCCCATTAGCTGGGTTGCAAGCTTTTCATCATCCTTAGCACACTCTTTGTGCCACCATTGTATCAACTTGGCTTCTCTAGTGTTTGCAAACATACGCCTTAATGCGATCGATGCGATTGAGGTACTACATAACATGAGCGGGGATTCATTCTATGTTTCGCATCGATGCCTAAGAATGTCTGTACCTCATCCTATGGGTGAACATTCTTTCTTGCACCCTTCTTTCTTTTGTGTCCAATGGGCGATCTTTGGTCATCTTGTCTAGTAAATATCTCATTGATCTTATAGCGACCGGCACCGCAAGTTGGGCATTTATCCAAATCTTCAAATTCCTTCCCACGGTACAATATGCAGTGGTTTGGACAAGCATGTATTCTTTCCACTCTCATGGTCAATGGGCTACTAACCTTCTTGGCTTTATATGTGTTTGCAAGCACGAAGTTAGGCTTTGGAAGCAGCCACGCTAAGAGGATCAATAGGTCATTGAAGCTACTGTCAGACCACCCATATTTTTCCTTCAAAACAAGCAACTCAATTACAAAGCATAGCAGATACCAATGCTCTGGGCACCCCTTGGACTTCTCATACACACTTTGCTTAGCTTCATCCTTTACCGCCTCGAAGTGCTCTAACCCTTTCGCATGCCTAAGTATCACATCTGCCTCAAAGTCTTTTAGCATCTCCTCAAGGTCGTCCCCATCATTATCAAAATCATCATCAGCCCAAATCACCGAACTACCAGCAGATATGCTCTCACAAACACCTGCTTTATTGTCTACACCTTCATTATTGTCTACACGTTCATTATTGTCTATGCCTTCATTATTGTCAATATCATCAACCGCAAACATATCAACATCATCACAAGCATTGTGGAATTTGTCATCGAGGTCCTCATCGTCCGAAATGAACTCATATGTGGTCTTTTCCTCACCATGATAGATCCAAGTCTTATAGTCCTTAGCAAAGCCAATTCTAATCAAGTGGGATCTAATGGTCACCTCGCTTGTCGATACCATTTCTTTCTTATAGAGCAACCATTCATCATTTCCAAAATGAAGCTAGCTAGTGAATTTAACTAGTTAAGCATGGGAGTTATTTATTAGGATACACACTTTTTTTAACAGTTAAGCATGGGAGTTATTTATTAGGATACACACTTTTTTTTTAGAAAACTAGGACTAAAAGATACATAGGCACTACTCTCATAAGTGGGCAGAAATGACGTTTGGTGTGGCACAGCTTATAGATGAGCACAGAGATGAACAAGAGGCGAGATGGGATACATACCTTATGCTTATGCGGTTCTTCCCCCCAAGCTTCAATGAAGCTTAGTTGGGGTAGAACCCTGTCCAGTTGTAGTAGCTCAGGTTCTGCTCTTGCATGCGTTCCACAGTTGCTCTGGTTTCCAAGAGCATGTTGCGGTCGACCTCTTGTGTCTCCTGGATTTGGCTGATGCTGTCCATCATCCCCAAGGTGCGGTGCTCTTAGAGGTCCATTGCCTCGAAGAGGGCATTGATGTTCCTCGTGTACCCATCACCAGTATAACGGGCAGAGTGGGATGGACCTATACTTTGTTCATAAGATGGCTCACCTCCACCGTGGTAGGATGGCGTCGGGTTCACTGAAGGTACAATGGAGTTCCATGACCTGTGCTATGATTCTGCCAGGGTTCCCCAAGCGGGTGTGCCTCCTGGGTTAACCTAGGAGGGTCCAGCGCCTGGATGAGCCCAAGCAGGTTCGGCACCTGGCTCCTGTGCTTCTTCGTAGGCCTTGCGGAGTCTTTCTTCGGCTTGACGTCGTTGGGCACGAATCATAACTCAGGCGACACTATTTCTTGCTGGTTCAGGTTTCCGGTGCAGGTGCGGGTTCTAGCTACACGGTTAGTGTCCTCATAGAGTACAATTTGAACTGCGGTGCTAGGAGCGGCAGCTCAACATCGCAACCTCTATATGTCATGTAATATTTTCCCTGTGTGTCTTTTCTCAGAAATTGTGCATGGATGAAGTGTGAATCTTTAACCACACGTGAGGGATCATTAGGCATGAAAGTGACAGTTGCATTCGTTAGCACTCATAACCCATTGGCAATCCTAGTCACAAATGAAGTGATAGAAATTGTAGAAACATTGGAAACTAAGCCTTGCCAATGGCGGATCATGCTAACAACAGGTGCAAACTTTTTCTTCTTCCACATGGCATAAAGACACCTAATATCCTCTACTGTGACACAGTGGGTATCCTCCTACTGGGAAAACTACCATGGTAAGCCAGCAGGCAAGAAACCGCATGGTAGGGTGCGTGATGCAAGTGATGCTCTTTTTCCTAGGAGGATTAGGACCAGCTAGCTCTTTCCAAAACTCTTGTGAATTAATGCCAGTAGGATCCTCAGCCATAGAGCATTGTGGTGAGAAGTCTAGCAAGTTGTTAAACTAGCGCTAGTGTAAGCTCATAATCAGTATTGAAAAGGAGGAACCAGACAAATGTACCTTCCCTTCGAGTGTCGGTGTGGAGCATCATGAGAAATTCCTTGGTGAGAAGGATGATTCCTCCTTCTGGGACTTCTGCAAAGTTAGTCCAGCCCACGGCCTGGAACACCTCGTTGAACTCCTCCCACATGCCGGTGTCAACGAGGAGGTCCTCGTCGAAGTATTTGGTCAAGGCATAATTCTTTTGGTTCAAAAGCCTTAATGTCTTGGCCTCTTCTTGACCACGCGGCATGAAGTTGCGACTCGAGGATGAGTATGGGCAGGTGGATGGATGATGTCTGGATTTCTTCAGGCTCCTCTATGCTGATGGACATCCTCTTGGAGGCAGCATGCCGGCTAGCGGGGCCGGAGCCATCGGAAGACGACCAGCGAATGTGCTGTCCTGCCTTGCTAACGGCCTTCTTTGCCTTCTTGAGCACGCCCTTCATCCTGCAAGACAGAGCAAAAACAACACGCGATACCCGAAGGATAGACGACAATAAAGATTAGCGTTAAGCGGGTTAGTCGTCTGAAAAAAAATCAGTGTCCTTGTGGTGCAGAGCCTCCAGAAAACGTTCTCATTTTTACACAACGGAGAGAGAGTGTTGCCAGAATTTTATTTGGCTAACCGAATTTTAT
Organism: Paspalum vaginatum; assembly: GCA_030272315.1. Lineage (NCBI taxonomy): Eukaryota > Viridiplantae > Streptophyta > Magnoliopsida > Poales > Poaceae > Paspalum > Paspalum vaginatum. The sequence continues at coordinate 27,375,984 of CM059018.1, read as the reverse complement.
TTGGCAAACAAATTTTATTCGGGCATTATTTTAGCTAAGCTATACTTAACTAGCGCTAGGCAAGAGAGATTAGAGAGGGAGAAGTGAGAAATTGCAACTTGTTGCTCGGTGCACTGGGCTAGGAAGCAGAGGGGAGTATTTATAGGCGAGTGGGAGCAGCAAGGGGCAGCGCAGATGGCCGGGCGGCCATGCCCAAGGCCCCAACAGCTCTGCATGCTCGTAGATTGTATAGGGGACGTGTGTGGTGCAGAATTTTTGGACGGTGGGCAGCAAAATTAGTGAGTGGGTGGCCAAATGATGGTGTTTTGTGAGCATCTTTCCTGCTTTGCATTGGGAGAAGGTAGAGGGAGGTGCAGCTGCTGCCCTACGCAAAGAGAAAAAGGGAGAGAGGCAGGGGGGTGGTCGGCCGGCCACTTGATGTGGGCCGGCAACTCAATTTTTTTTTGACAATGCAGCATTTTCAGAAAAATAGACTAAATGCAAGAATTTAACTGAACCAAAATTAAACGTGCAGTGGGACGCGGGAATTAAAATCTGGCGAGAAAATTAAATATGCCGTCGATGGGTAGTGTGCCAATTTACCTTTTGGCGAGGGGAGCCCATGTCTAGCCCTTTGGAGTTTCATAGAAAGCGATAGCTGGGGGCTGCCTTCCATTGTGTTCTACTTCTTCCTGCATCGCCTTGGGTTAGTCACATTATCCTCGACACCGACCTTGTTCTCGGGTGCTGGTTGAGTTGGCCACTTTGGCATAGTCAATTTGCTTTCAGCACCGTATCTCTTCTCAAGAGCTTTGCCTCCTGGTGCAGTTCTGGGCCTGTCATACCTCGTCTCTCGGCTCCTCGATCTTCTACTTTGCATTGCCCTCTCATACTCCATTTGTTGAATCATCAGTCTCGATTTTCAATTTCTTAATCATAAATGCCACGAGACTGTCTTCTTTTGAATTTGACTGATTTGTCCCGGTCTTGACCTTGGGTTCATCTTTCTTGGCCTGGCACTTGAAAGTTTTCACCTTGTTGCATTGTTCCACTTTTGGTTTGAAGGCAAATGTTTCCTTCTTGCCATTAATGTTCAGGTGAACCTTTTGTGCTCCGACATCGATTGTTACATCAGCAAGTGCTCAAAAACGGCCGCCCAAGGATGAGCGGGGTTTTTGAATCAATCTCCATATCCAGTACCACAAAGTATACTAGTATGAGAAAATTTCGGATTCTCACCGAAACGTTCTCTGCTACTCCTTCAAGGTAACGGACAGATTGATCCGCAAGCTGTAAACACATAGCTGTGGGAGCGAGTGCGTCATGATTCACCTTGTCGAAGATGACCTTCGGCATTACACTGACACTGGCTCCAAGGTCACACAATGCTTGATCGAAGTGCTGGGTACCAATCGAGCATGAGATGGTAGGGCTTCCTAGGGTCCTTTTTCTTGAGTATAGCTGCGCTACACTCTTCCGTTAAGTGCACAATTTCCGTTGACGGTAAGGGTTTCTTGTTGTTGAGGATATCCTTTAAGTACTTGGCATATGTCAGTACCTGCATAGCATCTAGCAGTGGTATGTTGACATATAACTTCTTAATGATCTCAACGAACTTACTATATTGTTCATCAGCGGCAGCCTTCTTGTTTCTTGAAGAAATGGTAGCACAGTTGTGTCATAGAATTCATGAGGTAGATGTTTCAGTTGCTGGCTTTTCCTCCTTCCCAGGTGTATCTTCCTCTGTGACCTTATCTTCAAACTTGGCAGGCTTCTCCTACGCTTTACCTGCATGACTAGGAGACGGGGGGTCCTGTGTGGACTTTCCACCCCTAGTGGTTACTGCATTTATGTGCTCCTTGGAAGGAGCTTCAGGTTGACCAGGCAGTTTACCCGCATTTGGGTTAGGTAGAGCAGTAGCCAACTGAGCTATTTGAGTTTCAAGCATTTTATTGAAGCTAAGTTGGTTTTTCATAGCACTATTCAAAGTTTCCATTTGCAACGAAATAGATTCAAACATTCTATCATTGGCATGGAACATTTTACTAATGCTATCATTCATAGCTTTTTGATCAAAATTATAATTATTTCTAGAAAATTGCTGTGAATTTGAAGAGTTACCTTGTCCAGAGAAAGGGAGCTTTGGTCGTGAAATCCACCCTGGCTGAGGACGATTCCCGTTGAAGCCGTTGGTACTGTTACCAATGAAGTTCGCATCTTTCGGGTTGCATCTCAAGGCAGCTGTTCCATGAGTGTCATGTATTCCCATAGACTTCGCAAGTCATATGAGAGTCAAGGGCTTGCACCGGAGCGGCTTCTGGAGCGTCGTTTAGCTTCTTCAGCAGCAAATCCATCTTTGCGGTGAGCATATCAATGCTCTCGATCTGATGGACGCCACGGGAACGGGTACTAGACTTCTCTTCTCTCCAACCTTGATTGGTGGCCATCTTCTCAATGAGATTCTTGGCCGCCGAGATGCTTGAGGAGAGGAAGGATCCTCCAACGACTGCATCCAGGTGTTCTTGTGCTAAGCGGTTGAGCCCATGGAAGAAACTCTGAATGATGAGCCACTCTAGCATGTCATGGTGGGGGTAGGCTGCGATGTACTCCTGGAATCTTTCCCAGGCCTCCGCCATGGTTTCATCAGTGAGCTGTTGAAAGCTCGATATCTTGTTCCTCAATGCGTTAGTTTTTACCAGCGGGAAATACTTCACAAGAAATGCATCAGAACATGCGTTCCACGATGTCAATGATGCTCAGTTGAGGTAGAACCACTGTTTTGCTTTCCCAACAAGAGAGAATGGGAAGAGATGAAGTTTGATAGCGTTCGGTGATGCTCCTTTCATAGTTGAATGTGCTATAGATCTCTAAGAATTGCTGCAGATGATTATTGGCATCTTCCGTAGCCAGTCCACAAAAAGGGATAGCTTGAACCATATGAATCACTGCTGGTTTGAGCTCGAAGTTCTCCCCCACTTGAACTTCAGGTCCCGTAGGGATGTTGTTGCTCGAGGGGATGGAGAACTCGCGGATAGTCTTTTCAGCCATAGTGGTAACTGGAGTGCTGGTTGAAATGCTTGGTTCTAGATCCCTTGGTACAGGTCGCTGCCCGTGGATAGTCTTTGCACGGACTCTCCTGAGCAGTGACTCTAGGTTATTGTGGTAGTTTTCCGGCAGGTCGAAACCGGTCATACACCTCTCTATTGCAACCACAGCAAAACAACAGAGCAAAGTGAGTCTGTTAACAACTAGCGGTAAAACTTATGAAGTATACAGGTTCGAAATGAGGTATCAATTATCTCTTGGCCTAGTGCTTCCCCGGCAACGGTGCCAGAAAAAGCTTGCTGACGTCTCTTAGCGTAACAGATTTTACTCTGCAAGCGCACGGAGATTCACTGTAACCTTTTCACTCATAGTATTCCGAGTATCGTAAATTTCCACAGGGAAGCGGTAGGCTCAAGAGTGTAATTGAATATACTCAAATCGAATAAAATGTAAACTTAGATAAATTATACCAACTAGTAGTACACAGGGGTAAATGTGATAAAGATAGGTGTATGGCGGGAGAGGTAAGTCTATCAAAGATATCCGTAGAAAAGGTATAGTTGCCTGGGAGGACAACGAGTGAGCAAAAGTCACCAAACTCTAATTCTAATCGGCTACAAAGGCTATCCGTGAATAACTAAGAAATTCAATTAACAAGCCAGGGTCTTGCGTCGAGTGAAATTCTAGAGTCTTGAGGGTACCAGGGGTAGATAGTTGGTACCGAAGGAGAGTCTAGCTAACCCCTACGGGCAACCCGAACGACGGGCTTGGACTACACAGGCACACCACACGCTGTCACCGAGTGGGGCTACCAAGCAAAGCTGCGTGGAGAGGATGGCACCCTATAAACGTGTTCAAGCGGAGCTTGAACAACGATAGATCATCCTTGATCAGATGAGAGGATCTAGCCAGAGCCTAGCGTCTAAGTCTAGGGTTGAGTTATAGCACCGGCAAGAATAACAAGAATTGAATGACAAAGTTAAACACGACCAATGCCTAGCAAGTGTGCAAAAGAAAGGTACACCACTCTCAGGAGATAGACTTAGAGTAAAATATAACTGAAATTATATTGAAGGTAATCTGAATCCAAAAGATACAAGAGTTTTACCAGACTCGAAGATAACTCTGGAGGCTCTGAGACAAAGCTCGACTCCACTCTAACTCCCAGGACTATCCTAACTACTAAGAGAATAGTGTAGCACTCTAAGATAGAACTTGAACTCAACTCTTCCCCTTACAAATGAGCTCTCGGGGTCTATTTATAGCCTAGAAAATGAGGGGGGTATTTGTAGGAGTGCTATGTTGGTTAAGGGGGTAGGTCGGTGGCCTGGGCGGCCAAGGTGGGTAGCCGGGCGGCCACCCTACATGGCCGGGCGGCCGCTTGATGCACCGACTTCAAAGATCCAACGCTTGATATTGCTCCCCTAGGTCGGTTGGCAGTTGAGGTGGTTAGTTGCACGTGAAAAATGCGTCGAGGAGTGGTCGGGCTGCCATGGTACGTGGTCGGGCGGCCACGTGTCTGCCTCCGATTTGTTGCATGTTACTTCCCTCGGATTCTTGACATCACCAATCCTCATCCCAACGGCTTGTGACCCTTGGATACATTGGATGCTCTCATGTATGGTTGGATCTTCACCACTTTGTGTTTGTTTGTACGTAGGATCGATGATGTGGCAACCTAGGCAGTTGGGAGACCATGTCACACGGTGACGTGGCTCTGCATGGCCTGAGGGGTGGCCAGGCGGCCATGGCTCATGGCCGGGCGGCCATGCCATTGCACTAATGTTGCTCATCCCTGGTTTTTGCTATATTTCCAACCATTTTGTGTGCGTTTTGGTACCTGCATCCAAATATTCATGTACATCTTGTGGAACTCATTAGTGGCAAGGTAGTCCATTATTATTCACTTGTTTTGCCTTATTTGGTGGATAATTGACGGTTGATATCATGAGATTACGACCGTCAACACTAACATGAGGGAGAAATTGTTTTGCCTACCTACACTAAATTACTTAGTAAAAGATTATAAATACCACATAGGAATTGTAGCCAAACCTCAAAGGGCATAGATCTGCAAAGAAAAGGAGATCAAAACCTCCCCCACTATTTGCAATTCTTGGATGCCATTAACGACTCTCCAAGAAGTTCGTCCTTGGGATACATTCGTGAGGAAGAAGAAGGGGGGCTTATATAGGGCAAGTTTCAGGGGTGGTCCATGCTATGCACCGCCCCTGAAAATGGATCTTCATGGGCGGCGAAAGCTATGCACCGCCCCTGATAAACTCAAACCCAACGGCTCATTGGCCTTTTCCCTTCCATATATCGAACACAACAGCTAGCAGATTGATTCTCAACAAAATTTCATACAAACACACAGATAGATAGACAACAAGTAGATCGAATAACAAGCTCGGTTCACAGATAAATCTTCATGGTACTTCAACAAACAAAGAACACAACAAGCGTAGCACATCAAGCTCACAGATCAAACCACAAGTTCCACAGATTAAACACAAGTTCATAGATCAACAAGTTCGATCACACAGATAGATAGACAGACACATTCGACAGTTCAAAGATAGATAGTTCAAATATGTACAGAAACTAAAGATTAATTAAGATTAAGCTACTAGTCCACGGAAGATGACAAGGTCGAAGCTGCAGCTGCATGCGAGTAGATTGGGTCGTTGACTGCTGGTGCTGCGGCGGCGGTGGCTTCGGTGGCCGTTGCAACTCATGCAGCCAGATCTAGCGTCACATTCCATATATATGTGCTGCCTGTGGAGGACGGGACGTAGGGGATGCGGCCGCCGATGGAGGACATGGGGGCGGTGGCGGGACTTCCTCCTCCACCTGGAGCGGCAATGATGTCGATGACAGAGGGCCAGCGTACAATGGAGCGGCAACAACGGTTGCACTGGCGCCTCCGCCAGGAGCGCCGACAGCGGAGGGCCCTGGGCCCGTGCTCTACGCAGTGCAGCCTGTATGGCAGATTAAGGCAGGGGACTACCACCGGAGCGTGGCCCATCGGCTCCGCCGACATTCGTCGCCGAAATACACGATGTCCAGATCTACTTTGAACATCGAGAGCCATACATGGCGGGCGATGTTTTCGCGCACCAAAGCTCGGAAGCGCCGTAGGTTGCAATTGGCGGGGTCGAGGTCGGTCATGGCACGCGACAAGGAGGAGCGGCAGTGCGCGAGGTGGAATGATTCGGAGGGAGGATGACGTATGCGTGAGAGACAGTGTCTGTGCAGCGTGGGCTAGGGCTTAAAGTGAACCCCTTCGGGGAGTCGAACGATCACGTGAGGGTGACATATGGAGCCAAAGAATAATTCTAGGGGCAGCTCATACATCGGCCTGCCCCTAAAGATGGAATGCAATATTAGGGGCGGGTGGAGGAATGGGCCAGACGGTCCATTATACGTACCGCCCCTGAAAATCGGACCGATGTTTAGTGGCAGATGTGGGCATGCACCGCCCCTGAAAATCGATTTTCAGCGGGAGCTCCTGAGCTTTGGGCCAGCCGACCAAGTAGTAGCAACTAATTAGGGACGGCTTAACCTTCTCTAACATTTTCCTGGGGGAGTCACCAAAAATCCTTTCTGTGCTATTGTTTATCCATCGTTTTCTTGAGCAAATGGAAATATTAAACTAATAGTAATATTTAGCCACTTGTTTTCTCTTGTAATTGATTTACCCTACTAGGAACAACTAACTTTAGAACTTTAGAAACATTGTGCAAATAGCAAAGTCTAAATAAACAAAGTAACTTATTAAGGAATTGCAATGCCGCATGAAATACACCAATGAGGTACCGGATGTATCACAATGATCCAAACGCGCCATACTTATATAAGCAAAGCCAAGGGGTCCATAACACTATATCTTTTATCATTTTGCCGTACAAATGGAACTTTTAAACTACTTGTTATATTTAGTCATTTGTCTCACTTAAAATTAATTCAGCCAACTATAGGAACAGCTAACTTCTACTGTACAACTTTAGAAACATCGAGCAAATAGCAATGACAAGAAATAGACAAAATGCTTAACGAAAAACAAGGATAACAGGTGTACGGATACATCTTCGATCTATTCTTTTGTTCATTTCGAGCTGAACAGTTCGTCTTGTCTATCGAAACGCTGATTAATTAAAAGCCTCTCGTGTTACCCGGCGCCATACTCAACGCACATCAATTAAGCTAAGTTTGCCACATCTATTTACTTTGCTCACGTATAGCACATTAATTTGGTGTGCATCTGTGGTTCACATGGTAGCACCGTCGTGGAATGTGACAAGTTTGGCAGATCAAGGGAATTGGAAGCCTGCGCTGCGTCCCCCGGCGGTGGCCTCCGGTGGGCTGATGGCGACCCAGAGCAGGGAGATGGTGATGGAGATGAGGCCCGACCAGACGAAGACGATGGTGGGCGTCTTGCCACGACGCCCCATTAGCCCCTTTGCGAAGGGGTAGAGGTGCGCTAGCACCCAGAAGCTGAAGAAGCCGCCGCCGATGAACTTGCCCCACCGAGGGTTGTCGCTGTAGACGGTGCGCGCGAAGGCAAAGGCGATGGCGATGATGTTGATCATGCCGATGGTGATGGGCGGGATGAGTAGCGACGACCACTTGACCACATATAGGTCCGCGTAGATGTCCTCGTTGTCGTCCGCCGCCGCCTTGGCCGTCAGCGTGAAGGAGATCTCGATCCCGGCCATCACCTTCAGCAGGCCTTGCACCACCGCGTACAGGTGAGCGCTGGTTCCTGCCATTGCTTGCCCAGGTTACTGATGGCATGTGTCAAGTGAGAAGCAACAAGCAAGTGAGAGAGGGAGAGGGAGAGAGATAGAGACGACGACGTGCCTGAGATGAGCCAGAACTGCTCGTTACGCCACCAGTCCTCGAGGGCGATGCCAGACCACTTGACCTCAAGGATACCGAGCGCGATGAGGGTGATGGTGATGGTCAGCAGGTAGCAGAGGAAGGCAACGTTGAGCGTCTGCACGATGAAGAAGCCCGAGAAGAGGGAGAGCGCCGGGATGAAGCAGTAGACGAGCAGAAAGATGGAGGTGAAGGGGTAGATGCCGACGTTGAGGTACGCCACCCGCTGCAGGAACATGAGCTTCCTCGACGCCAGGAACGCGTTGTTCCGCGAGAAGAAGATCTCCACGGACCCCGTCGCCCACCGCAGCACCTGGTGGAGGCGGTCCGTGAGGTTGATGGGTGCCGTGCCCAGGAACGCGTCGCGCTTGGTGATGCAGTAGACGGAGCGCCACCCGCGGTTGTGCATGCGGTAGCCGCTCACCACGTCCTCCGTCACCGACCCATAGATCCAGCCCACGCGGTCGCCCCACTCCGTTTTGTCCTCGTACCAGCAGGAGATGACGGACACGGCCTCCGCCACGGTCGGCGGGTCCAGCGGTGGGCGGGGCACGGTGAGCGCGCCGGGGGGCCGCCCGTGCTGCACGGCCGGGTGGTCGGCCAGCGGCCGCGCCTGGAATTCGGCCACGGGGATGGACGCCATAAGCGGCGACGAGTTGCCGAACCGCCTGGGCACTAGCATCGACGTCAGCTCCGCGTCGAAGTCCTCCGCCTTGAGAGACTGCGTGTCCGTCTCCGGGTCCGCCTTGAACGTCGTCACCTTCTTCTTCTTGAACAACCAGCCAGTGTACTCGGTGGTGCGCGGCGGGTCGAAGCCGTAGAGCGCGAAGCGGCGGAACATGCAGCCCGTGCCCACGTACATGGGGCCCTGCAGGCCGTCCAGCGCGCGCATGTTGCCGTCGAAGAAGACGGTGTTGTTGTTGGCGTACCGGTCAGAGGGGTCGATGCCCTCGAAGCGCTGCGGGAACTGGATGTAGGCGATGCGCTCGCCTCCGCGGTCCATCACGAAGCACATGGCCTCGCGGATGGCCTGCGCGTTGTTGATGTAGTGGTCGCAGTCGAAGTTGAGAATGAAGGGCCCGTTGGACATCACGGCGGAGCACCGCACGAGGGCGTTCATGGCGCCGGCCTTCTTGTTGTGGTCGTAACCAGGTCGCTTCTCGCGTGACATGTACACCAGCATCGGCAGCCGGATGTCCACGTCGCTGAAATCGATCAGCTGCTCCTCGTCGTGCATCCCGTACAGCGGGTCCGGCGACGGAGGCTTCAGCATCACCTGCCGTATGCGTGTGGAGAATTGGAGATCCAGAAATTAATTCACTACTACTAATACGCCAAGAGCAAAACAGAAGGAAACGACGACGACGCGATTTCAGTGCCTGCAGGATGCCGGCGTGGTTGCCCTTGGCGTGGTCGGGGGCCGACACGGCCCAGGTGCCCGGCCAGTGCGTGCCGTCCGCCATCCACGTCGCCTTCTTGATCTTGGGCTGCTCGGCCGGGTCGGCGCCGGTCTCGCGGAGGTGCTTGAGCATCTTCATGTCCTCGCGGGCGTTGAAGGCGTCGGAGCGCCGTCGGATAGCATCGGGGAGGCCGTTGATGCGCACCTTGAACTCGTCGAACTCCCGCTTCACCTTGCGTCGGTCCTTGACAAAGTCCGACCGCCGCTTGCCCTTGGTCGGGTCTCCCTTGATGCTGAAGTAGCTGTCCGGCTGGCGGGGCTCGATGTCGTGCTTCTTGCAGAAGGGCACCCAGATGTTGGCGAAGCTCGCGGCCTCGGCCATGGCCTCGAACGTGAGCAGCGCGCCGCCGTCGTCGGACACGTAGCATGCCAGCTTCTCCACGGGATAGTCCGCGGCCAGGATGGAGAGGATGGTGGTGGCCGTGGTGAGCACCGGCTCCTTCTCCGGGTCTGCTGTGGACACGAATACGTCCAGGCCCGGCAGGTCAGACCGGCCGTGCGGGTTCGACGGCGACGGCGTCTCGAACTTCTCCTTGAGCACGGCGAGGTCCGTACTCCGGTTGACGGGGTTCACCTTGGGGAGCATGTCGAGCAGCCAGGAGAAGGCGAACCAGAGCTCGCACACGATGGACATGCCCCAGAGCCAGAGTGCCTCCATGTTGGGGTTGCGGATGCGCCACGTGAGGTAGAAGAGGAGCACAAACATCCGGATGACGATGAAGATGCGGTAGGGGCTGATGATGGACGTCGGCATGGGTATCTTGCGGGTGAGCGGCTTGAAGGGCTTCTGCTCCGGGAGTGCGCCATCGCCACCAGTGATGCCGTCGTCGTCGAGGTCGTCGTCGTACATGCCGCCCTTGGGCCAGAACGCGTTGCCATAGCCGTAGGTGCCGGAGCTCTCGAAGAGCCAGCGGTTGTGGTCGAACTCGCCGTTCTGGTTCCGCGCCAGCAGGGACTTGTTGGTGTTCATGCCGCCCGGGCCTGGCAAGGTAATGCTTCCCTTGACGAGACGTCGTTGGGGTCGTCGTCGGCGTACTCGCCGATCTTGTAGTGCTCCTTGCAGCCTGGGCAGAGGCACCCGTCCTTCTGTGCGTCAAGGTAGCAGTCGCGGCAGATCTTGAACCTGCACTCGCAGGGGTCGATGTCCTCGCCGCGCTCGTTGCGCATGACCTTGCCGTCGCAGGCGGGCATGGCGCACCGGGAGCCCTTGGAGCCGGCCATCTGTGGGTGCGATACCTCGGACTCGATGACCTTGTCCATGAGGTGGGCACGCGTGACGCTGTTGAACCCGCCGGTGAAGAGCGAGCTGGACACGTACTGCTCCTCGGCCTTCATGGCCACGGACGCCGGCTCCGCGCCGTCCATCATCGGCTGGTTGTCCGGCGTGGGCGGGATCTGCACCGTGTAGTTGGTGTAGTCCGCGGCCAGCTCGCCCTCCATGTCGATATCCTCTCGGGACAGGCTCACGTACCGCCCGCTCGACGTCCGCCGTGCGAACTTCACCGTGTTCCCGGCCGGTCCCCGCGCACCGGCAGCCGACCCGCCGGGGTTCCGGATCGCCTTCTTCGGAGGCGCGTTCGACATCTTCCGTCCTCCCTCTGCCCCTCGTACACTCGACTCGACGGCGAGTTCTTTCCTGCGCTTACTTGCTACGTGTCCATATCTCCATCACTCGCACGGTGCCCTCCACACGCTCATGTGCCCGTCCATGGCGAGCTGCTGGCGATGGTTTGCAAACCAAGTATGGAGGCAAGAGGGAAAAGATATGAGGGACGGGGAGTGTCTCACGACCCGGCCGTCGTGTGGTCGTCGTTGCGGGGGGGACCCAGTCTCCTGCATGGGTAGGAGATGACTATAATAAGGAGCTAGAGAGCCACTGACCTATCCGGGTTTAGTGGAGACTGCAGGGAGCTTGTGGTGAAGGAGATGACAAAAATATGCGAGTAAAATGCGTTGGAGGCCGAAGTTCGCAGCGTGTGTCACTTCGATCCGCAAACTTAGAAAACAAGATATACGGGTCACTAAGCTTGCCTAGCACGTCACCCAGGTCTCAAAACCACTGTCTAAAACCGCTTTCCTCTCTTCGGTGCTGACGTGGCACGCTGATACAGAATCTGGATCTCTAAACTTGGCTAGAGGTGTCATCTATGTCCCAAAACTTGGTTCAAATGGCTCTCCATTTCTACTCCACTTGCCCGTCGTTAGTAGGACTGCCAGTGGTGGTGGATGGCGGCGAGAAAGACAACGGCAAGAGGATGCCAATAGGAGAATGGTTAGCACTCCTCAGCTGTCGGTATTGCTCCTGACGACGATGGAGGATGAAGCCGAGAGAAGTACCAATTGGCATGGTTGAACTTTCCGGACGAAATCCCACTAGGTTTCTGTGTTTTTTGTTTGCAGCCCGATATGAGGATGGAGGCGAGAGGAGTACCCACCGATATAGTTGAATTTTGAAATTTTTGTCGCCAAATTAAAAAATCATATAAACTTTTGGCGAGGGTTTTGTTGCTTTTCGACTGAAAATATTGTTTTGGCCACGTAAAAATGAAATGTTTTCGGACCTATATGACACCCCAACCAAGTATAGGGGCCCAAATGGAACCTCTATCCAAGTTTAGAGATCCAGATTCTATATCAGCGTGACATGTTAGCACCGGAGAGAGGAAAAAGGTTTTGGAACCTCGATGACACCGTATCCAAGTTTAGGGACCCAGATATCTGGTTTTCTAATTTCGGGGATCTAAGTGATACACACTGCCAACTTCAAGGCCCACCAATGCATTTTACTCATAATATGCGCTTGCTTGCTATGTGTCCATATTTCCATCAAACTTTGCCGCAGGTCCGGTAAATTTTGACAAATCTGGTGCAATTGTTGTGCATTGCCGTACATGTGCCAGAGCATGGTAATTATGATTAAATTTCCTTGATAGATTTTCTCTATCATATGAAATGAACCGTCTGGATCTTTCTTGTCCTAATCGTCACCTAGCGTGGCTCCAGCTTCGACTTAGGGCGTGTTTTAATACAAAGGGCTAAAGTTGAGCCACTAAAGTTTAAGTTTAGTCCATTTGAATCTAAATAGGGCAGCTAATAAATGGGCTAAACTTTAGCTAACATTTGGTATAACCATTAATCCATTAGTCCAAAAAGTGAGCTAAAGTGGGCTAATGTCAATTCATATTGTAATTAATGGATCAACTAACTATTAACTATTAGCTTGTACTATTCACCACAAGGCTAATGGTCAGTGAACTACTAGTCAACTTTAGCTGGCTAAAATTTAACCATAGCTAAACTTTAGATTTAATATATTCAAACCGTCCCTTAGCGCACATGCACGCACTCACCATGGCAAAGGACACCTTCATCGCCTCAACATACCCCTGCTAGCTGCCTCCACCATTATGCCACTGAGCTCCCTAGCCATCTCTTATATACAAGCTACAACCTTCTATGAGAAATGTAATTACATGGAAATATATCATAGAAGCCATCCCAAACCGACCTAAAACTTTCCATGTATATGGCATCCTCAGTTGTATAAATACAGGGCTTCCCAAGGGGCAGAGGCATCCAAGTTGAAGCAAACAGAGCTCCAAAGCTAGGGTTTAGGGTCCAACTTTGCAAGTCTAATTGAGAGGAAGTTCTTGACGAAAGGCGAAGGGCCTAGGGTCAGCCGAACCAGGGCCTTCCATGGAGCCTCAAGTTCATCTTTTGATATGTGATTCAAGTCATCGAAATCGACAACTTTATTCTTCAAGTTCTCAATGATTCTCGAGTAAACTCCGTATTCTTCTAATTTTGCTATGATAAACTTTGAGTTTGATCAATGAAATTATCTTTGAGCAATCAGTTCTTTGTTTATATATGATCTTTGATCCATGTCTTTGTATTGCTTCATCTCTACATGTGACTAGCTATGATGAAATTCCACATATCCTTTAGTAGATCTTTTTACCTTGATTGGTTGATTGAATCTGCTCATGCTTAGATATGGTTCATGCTTGCTAGTTCATCGATTAACTTGTTCTACATGACATATGGGCGGGAGAAAGGTCCAAGTAAGTCTACGACATTCATGATCATGTTTATTCTATGTTTCATGTTAGATCTATGCTAAGGGTGGTTCTTAGTTTATAAGAAGTTTGTCTCATATCTCTTGCTAATCCTTTCACGTGTTAGCTTATCTTGATCTTGCTTATTCTTGCTTAGCTCTTGACTTTGATTCAATTGATCCTATAGTTTAGTTATAGACCTAGTTTGTGATTAGATTATCTCTTTTATCTTTAGCTTGTTAGATCTATTAGTGCTAGTTAGTAATTGATTAATCTTTGGTTAATAGTAGTTTAAACCTAGTTTTCCAAGGATTGACAAAGCCCTTGTCACTCATCCTAGGGAAAGGCTACATCGATACTGTCACTTGTAGTAGTAAGATTTGACACGCATCTCCACCCTATTGATACATTGACTTGATTCAACTCAAGCTGAATCTACACCCGTCCTCAAGCGAAACAATCCATCGATTGGCTCGACACTGTTGGATGGGCCAACCCTTGTACGTGACCAGATCTAATAAGGAAATCCCCTCCTCTCATCTATAAAACGAGGTGTGCATCACCATCAAGTATGATTTGACCTCTGAGTGTTGCTAATATTAGCTTCTAAACCCTACAATCATGTAAAGAAAATAAGCAAAGCTCATGGCAACTAGAATAGAACATAGATAGAACTTTGCACAAGATCAAAACATGTGGATAACTGTGATGCCCCCGGCATCTCGAAAGTCTTAACACGTGAGTAGATTAGTGGTAGTCAAGGTTTTGGCTTAATGATGTTTAGAGAAAAGCAACAACTAGGCTAGTGAATCCCGAAGTCAAAAATTTTCCAGTAAAATATGCAAAACCCCTGAGTTTACTTGTGACTATAGTTCAAAATATAATGTGATTGGGACCAAACTCTTTATAACAAACTTGTAGACAATTTTATGTAGATCAACCTTGTTATTGGGTGTGGTAACATGCACAAAGGTTTAGGTGGGGTTTTGAGTCGATTAATGAAAAAGCAGAAATCTGCCTAAATTTGATCGGTAAGGAAAATTCAAATTTCAAAGGGGTAAAAGTCCCTATCATGCAAAACATCATATAAGGAAGTTGTAGATAATTAAAAACTACACAACATTGGTATAATACTCTTTCTCTGAAAATGAGCATAAAATAGACTTTAGGAATTTCTAAGTTTGCATTAAATCTTGGTCAAACTGGAGTCAGCAGGTTAAATTCAAATTTAATCATATTTAAACTTGGAATCTGATATTGCTCCTTTCGACAAAGTGGTGGATCTAGAAGATTAGAACAACTTTTGTATTTTGGGTTTTGCTAAATTCGGCCCCTAGGATGTTCAAAAACAACAATTTCTAAAACATGTCTCAGCAGTCAAACAACATTTTTCATTTTCCCGAATATATTTTTCCTTCGTGTCACTGACGAGTGGGTCCCACTCGGCCGACCCGCCCGCCACGCGGCGCCGGCGTCCGGCGCTGCTGGCCACGCGCCGCTTGCCACCGCGGGCGCGCGCCGCCAGCGCACCACGCCGAGGCCACGCACCCCTGCCCCTGCCCGCCCAGGCCTGCCCCTGCCCCTGTCCCGCCCGGCGATAAGGAGAAGGAAGCCGAGCTCCCTCTCCCGCCCAGCTCTTCCTCTGCGCGAACAGAGCGCGCCCGCCATGACCGACGAGCTCGAAGCTCACCGTGCCGCCCCCACCGAGCCCTCCTCCTTCCATCTAATGCTAGCAAAGCGAGCGCCTCGATCCACCCCACCATTTCCCTAAGACCCCATCGCCTAGGTGCTCTCCATCACCGGTGGCCGAGCACGCGACCACACCTTACCATGAACGGCTCGACATCGCCGTGGAGAGCCACCATAGAGCCATTCCCGCGCCTCCAACCTCCACCCCTGGACTCTCCTAGCCCCACGCAGCTCGCGCACCTCTCCAAGCCGCCTATCCCTGCCTCCATCGACGGATCAAGGCCGCGGTCGTCAAGCTGCGTGCACTAGGGACGCCTCCGGTGCACGCGCGTTCCCCGTCGATTCGGGCCTCCCCAAGCGACGAAATCAAGGGGGAACGGTAGCACATAATCGGGAACATCTTCCTGGAGCAACACGGCTCCAAGTCCGTGCCCCTACGCGCCGGCACGGCCCGCCCAACCTCGACCTCGCACGCCCCTGCCCCTGTCTGGAGGTAGAAGAAGCCTTTTTTTCGATTTAGCCCCTGGACTTTGCTGCTTTCACGTTTCCATCTCATGCACTATTCACTGAGTCATGAGGATCTTGCATGCTAGCCCCTAAACTTTAGGATTAATAGCGTTAAAGTCCTGTCAGTGTTAATTTTTCGTTTTTTTTGAGCATTTTCTAAATCTGAAACTTTCAAAATCCATATAAAATCAAAGAAAAATGCTAAAAATACAAACCTTGTTGCATTGTACTCCTCTTATTTAGATCTACAGAATGGATATGATGGTTGGGCATGAAAAGACATTTTTGCCCCTGATTTTGTACAAACATGAAATACCCTAATAAATAGGAAATAAGGACTAAATGATCTCCAAAAATAGCCAATTTTGAACAGCAATGTTGTTAGGGTATGTAACCTCACTATGGTTTTTAGTAGCTCAAATATTCACTGTTTAATTACCTTTTTGCCCCTATTCTTATGCATGCATGAAAAACCTTATTAAATAAGAAATGTGGGTAAAATGAGCTTCAAAAATTATGAAATTTGGGCAGAGGCCTTGTGAACATGTGTAAGCTCTGTATAAATTTTGGTAGCCCTAGCATTGACTATTTAATTACTATTTCGCCTCTTATTTTGCTTAATCAGTGGTATGCTTGATGATCATGCATCTCATTCACTATGTCATGCATAGCATTCATATAGCGACGCTCATTGCAGATACGTGATTGAGAAGCAAGTGTGAGGAACTACTTCGAGCAACGGTGGTCCAGAAGGTCAAGTAAGCCCCAGACACGACCTGGAGAGTCCATCAGTCGTGTTTGGAAGGAGGAGTTGTCCAAGTGATCAAGGGGTTGCCTGGGGCAAAGCCTCACAACCCGGCAAACTAACCTAGTTTAGTTTGTTGGCTTGATAAGAATAAACCAAGGTAGGCAGGACCATAAATTTCCCAGCTAATGTTATCTTGATTGATGATTACGCATCCGCATTAGGAGTTGATTGAAAACCTTTGCATTAGACTCCCTGGCCGCCCTGGCCCTAGCACCTATATATAGAGTCGTAGGACGAGTTGCCTAGGCTCTGCTAGGTGCGAGTAGACACGAGTGAAAGGAGTCACTCATCGCAGTAGGTGGTTTCAAAAATCCCAAAACGTTTACCATCGAAGAATTAATATTGTGCTCATGACTTAAATGGAGACCGGGCGGAGATTTATTTCAATATATGCTTTTCATGAGGTTGTACTTCGGACTCCGCCCGAGTCGCATAAGGCCCGTTCGCTGTTCGCCTGCTGTTCGGCATAATATTGCTAGAGTGCTTAACCGGGAAATGGGACCGGTGAAGTCTTACCTGGGCTCGTCCGAAGCACAGAGACACGTTCCTACCCGCTGGTTGAGAGGAAGGTGGCCCGGGGGAGCTTAGTACTCATGACTGGGGAAACCGAGATGTCGGCAGGCTCGTCATGGGGGCACAACTCGGGGGCTAGGCGGGAGTGAATCTAACTTGGGACGAGGCAGGTTAAGATTGGGACTATATGTTGGAACGCGATGGCTAGTAAGCATATACCCCTGGCATGATAGTTATTCCCAGGAATTAAAATCGATTCGAATCGCTGATGCCCACCAGGTGTGGGAATGCTGATAATGCACACGGGCAACGTAGTAACTACTTGAATATATTATATCCGTTACTCATGTTTTCAAATACTACATGCTTGTATTGTATTGCTTACGTTTCTGCAAGTCATTATATTGGAGTTATATGCAAAGGATGAATCTTGATACTCTATATTGATATACCATTGTTTAAAATCAATAGCTAAGGATCCACATGCTAGTAAGCAAGCTTTGCGTCAGCCGTAAGCCAATCCATTAAGTCCTACTGAGTAATTAGTACTCAGGGTTTGCCCCCACCTTTTGAGAACAGGTACCGTCGACATCTGGACAACTGCTTGGAGGAGGGTAGTACCGGTGGGCTCGGTGCTGCTCACCTCGATCAACGAAGCGTGAAGATTAGTAAAGTGTTTCGTTCCGCTGAGAGATGTTTTCAAATTCGCTTCCGCTGTCTGATTCAAACTTGACTTTCGTATGGTAATATGTTGAAACTTATATAATTATTTCGAATCGGTTTGTAAAACAAGCTTATATATGCTATATTCAACCGCCTGAGATGATATATCTGTTGTGGCTCCATTGAGGGCTGGATGTGTATGATGTCGGTTCCTCTGGGAAAAGGTAATATCAGGGGTCGAATGACTCTCGACGGACGACCGGGTTTAGTTCGGTCTAATCGCACTGCAAGCCAGAGGTGGCAGGTGTGCTTAGCCTGGATTAAATCAGGCGGTTCCGCCACAATAACTAACGAATCTTGCCAGCAACAACGCTTCACTACAAAATCTGTTATGGTAAACACCATGATTCCCTAGCAGATCTAAAAGAATTGACATTAGGGCAGCACAACGATTACCAAGAGTAAACTCTATAAGTGGTTCGCAATGTGCCAAGGGTTGATTTGTTTTGAACCCTTATTTCATTCGATACATGTTCATATTTAGAGCCCTGCTAGTCTTGCTGCTAAAGGAAACGAAAACTTAACCACTCAACATGAAATCGTAACCCAACACGATACAAGTTTGTGCCTCAACATACCATACGTGCGAACATCTCTCCTAGTCGACCCACAAATGGGCTGGCCTCATCTACCAATGCTCATCTTGGCCTGGTCTAGAAACTGGGGCTAACACAGATGAGGACATGAGAGACTCCTCCAGTTGTGATGCAAGGTGCTCTCATGAGAGCATGACCACGATAATTAAATTAACAAGTGAGCTCATTCCTAAGTTCTAGTGTATTATATACTTGTGAGGATGGTATAATACATAATAATATTATTGGTTATGTTGTACTTATGAACTTTGGAGAGGATCATGAAAGACTTGGGAACCCGCAAGGGTGAGGAGGGAAGCAAGGAGGGCATACAAGTTAAGTTGGAGGCTGTTGTCGGCTCTTAGCCTACCGGATTTTACTCGGCAAGTGCACGGAGACCATGGTAACCTATCACCCGGGAGTATTCCAACGTATCGTATTTATTTCCACAGGCAATCATTGAGCTAGAGATATCAAACTATCATTTAGCCAGCTGTTACTACTCTTTCTCATTAATCGATGGCTAGGAACGATTGACAACGAGCACCATAGGATACAAGCCAAGCACCGTTGGCAAGAAAACATGTAAAGCTAGAAGGACAACGAGATAGGGACAGCGGTACGGCCTTCTACCTCAACTAGCATACTAGAGCTATTTGTGCTAAAGGTCAAAAGGATCTCAACCAAGTTATGAACTTGCGTCGAGCGAAATTCTAGTGCTCTCGAGGGGTCGAGGGTAGATAGTTGGCCACCAAAAGAGAACCTATCTAACGCCTACAGGCCTCCAGAATGACGCACCTGGGCTACACAGGTACACCACATGCTGTCACCGAGTGGGACTACCAAGGAAATCTGCGTGGAGAGGATGGCACGCAACAAATGTGTTCAAGCGAAGCTTGAATAATAATAGGTCATCCTTGGCCAAAGGAGAGGAACTAACCAGAGCCTAGCGTATAGGTTTTATTGTAACACCGGAAAGCATAACAATGATCAATAAGTTTTAGTTTAGCACAACTCAGGCCTCGGAATGGTGGACCAAAAGGAAAATGCAACTACACCACTCGAGTTACTAACAGAGATGAAGATAATAAATAAGTATGACTTTAAATGCTCATAAGTCATATATCGGAAGTTAATGCAAAAGAATAAGCAGTTGGACATTACCGAATACTTCCGACCGACTCTGATACAACAAACCACCACTAACTCATAACTAAACATTAATTTCAGAGTGGAGGCACTACCCGTGGGGCACCTCATATAGACCGAGAGAGAGATTACATGGTGAAATGTACATTTTGGGAGTGGGGGAGTGCCCCTCTATTTATAGGAGAAGATAGGTCGGTGGGAAGGTAAAAACGGTTGTTTGGGCAGCCACGTGGATGGCCAACCGGCCAGCATGAAGGCCGAGCGGCCAAGTCCCATGGCCGCCGGCCATCCTCCGAGGCCGGGCAGCCGTCCGATGCACCGCCTCACTTCTCCAATGCCTACGATGCCTTCTGGAAGTCAGTTTCTGTTGATACACATGTCGAACATTTTCGGGTGGCCAATGTGGTGGTCGGGTAGCCAAATAATGGGCTGGGTGGCCTTTTGGGGTGGCCGGCCAGCCTTGTGAGGTGACTATTCGGCCATCATTGCAGCCTTTTAGCCATTCCTTGGCCCATGTGATGGCCTTCTGATGTCGGATTCGACTTGGTCTTGTTCCCCCACATGTATTTTGGCTCTTGATAACTTCATTAGATGAACGACAAGGGATTTTGGGAGAATGCATAGCCGGCCGGCCATGCCTTTGGCCGCCTAGGCCAAAGTCATGGCCACCCGGCCATCTCTCACAACCCATGCATGTTGTCAATCTTGCGATGGCCATAACTTTTGCGTCTAGACTCCAAATTGAATGAACCAAAACTCTATTTTGATTATTTTCGACGAGCTCTTTGCAATGGTTTGGTCCATGAGGGAATTTGAGATATTTCATTGTCATGTTATTTTCAATTCATTCTCAAGCCCTTTTGTGTGAATTCTCTCTTGCTCCAAATGATGTCGTCTTGCATGGAATTTGAGCATCTCCCTGTGATACATCGAAAACCACCAAAACACATGGAATTCGTCAATGTTAGGTAAATAATGCATAGAATCTTGTGTATACCCCATGTATTCATCGAGGACTTTGCGGTTGAAACCGTGAAATGACGATCGCCATCATGCCCCCAAGCTTGAACTTTTGCTCGTCCTCGAGCAAAGCATAGACTTAGGATCAGTGGATCAGGAGTTGCATCAATGTCAATGTCCTACAAGTATTAAGTGTACAACCCAACATTCTACCTTTGTAATTGAACAAACAGGCATAAGTGTACCCCAACCTTTTTATCCAAACCCATGGGGCTTCTAGCTTTTCTTACCTTGTCTTCGACGGTTGAGAGATGGAACAATCTTAGCAGAGGTGTCACCAAATTATATCCCTTTTCTGGTTTCATGCTCAGTGGGTTTTGAAAAAGTTTTTGAAATGAAAGTACGAAGTTCCTCGAATGGTACCCTAGATCACTCAAGTGCTTTTTATATTTCCTCACCAGGCCACAGGCCAAACTTTTCCCTATCAACTAAAGGCTTATGTGGAGCTCAAGGTATGGATAAAGTTAGCTTACCTATGTCATGTATTTTTTTTAGTCAAAGATTGGTTATAGCGAAGTTTGTGATACCTCTCATCCCGATCAAAGGAGAATAGATTTGTTTTGTTGATGGATATGGTCTATAGATGAAAACTCCTTGTTTGATGGATACCCTCTTGAAACTTTGAAGCTTTTGAGCGCATGGAGCTATCATTTTTTTTCATTTTTCTTCTTCCTTTTTTCTTTTGTCACTTTTTTCCTTTCTCTTCTCTTCCCTTTTTTTGATAGGTCCATGTATCCTCTTGTAAGGAAACTTTGGGGATATGACTGTTGTATTTATTTGGGGACCATATTTATGGATGGGTATGTGGATGATGGATATGGTGGAGAAATATCTGGTGTAGATGGATGCTTGAATCTAGTGTAGATTTAAGCATAACCAGATAAAGAAAGGCTAGCAAATGAAGGTGGATGTAAGGGATTTTGATCAATACTTGAAGTGCCACTACCTCATAAGAACTCAAAATTTGACAAAACTCAACACAACAATAAGTGGCATATGTCTAGATTTCATCATGTAAGCATTTGGCTCTAGATAGGTATTTAAAACCACTAAGGAACTTTCTCATTTTAATTTTCAAAAAGAAAACTCTGAGAATTCACCTTACTAGGATCAAGATGGGTTAAGCTCAAACTTTGATTATATCACATCTCACAACAACTTAGACTAGGTTTAAAAACACTTGCTCCCACAAGGTTAAAGATTAAAGGTAGGATCACGACACGTGGCAATGAGTTCAAATTTTAGGAGAGTGTCAAGTTAGGGATTAACAGAGCAACTATTCATCATTTTCTTTAAGCAAGGGTATAAACAAAGTTCTAGCATCATAGCTAGGAGTTAGTTTATTCATGGTAAAAAGCAATTTTTTTTGCAAATTTTTTATAGATTTTTTTATTTGGGGGTAACAAGAAGTAAATATTTTTGGAGTCATGGCAATTTTCAGGATTAAAGATATGGCAATGAAATGCAGAGCATTCGGGGTACTCACCTAGTGATCTTCCCCAAGCTTAGTTCTTGCAAGTGATTACCAAGACACTCAGCTTCAATATTACCTGGCATTGCCTCCCGCAAGCTTGCTTGTTCCCTAGGGTGATGACGATGCTGCTTATGTTGCTCACCTATGTAGGCGAATTTCCTTCTCTCTCTACTCTTGTTTTGCCTCCTCTATTTCTAAAATGCCTGTTTGAGCGGGTTTTTTCAGTGCTACTTTTTGGACCATATGCAAGGTTTTAGGAGCTTCCATTTGTGGACAAATCTGATCTGATGATACTACTCCTGTGGGTGAATGTCTCTTGTTGGATCTCCTGCTCCAACATCATGTTTGCCTTAAGTCTGACATTCTTGCTAGGTGACACAATTTCGGTCACGATCAGCTGTTTATTCCCAAATAAACTGAGTGGAATGATAGAGGTGGATGTTTGTTGGAGTTGACTCCTTGGCATCCTTAGCAGTTTGCCACCAACCTTAGTTGATGGTGGTTCGTCATGCTTGTGATGTCGTAGGTGGATCATTGGCATGCTGACTCATGTTGCGCCATGCTTGTGATGTCAGTAGGTGGCTTGTAGGCGCAGACCTTGTTCACAAGAGGTTTGGCCCCTGGTGTCACAGGAGTTTTACCTCCTGGTATCAGGAGAGTTTTGCCTCTTGGTTCCATGGGAGTTTTACCGCCCAGTCGATGGGTAGAGTAGATCAACCTAGCCTCTGGTAAATCACTTTGTCTTGTTGAATGTCCGGCCAAGGGAACGAAATTAAGGAATGCTCACTCATAGCGTTCCTCCATACTTGGGTGATGTCTATACATAGATCTTATGCCAATTGCTACCTCTTACTATAGAGACATCTGGTCTTGTGGTGTTGGAGATGAACTCTTGGGATGAGGCGCAGTCATGCCCTTATGCTCGTTTCCCATGTGATGCAGAGCATGATCAATGTCTTGCAGCAATCAACCACTGTTGGCTGAATATCGAGGTCCTTCCTCTTAGGGGTCGGGTTAGAGGATGAGTCTTCTCAACCCATCTTCCCCTAAGCTTGATTCTTATGTTGTCATGAAACAAACCTTCTATTTGAAGTTTTCATGTTCCTCCTTGTCCTCCATTTTGTGTCCAGTGGAAGGCATTGTCCAATCATGGCGCGAAGAGATAGTTAAGATTGAGAGTGGATTTCTACGTCATGGCATTTTCATTCTTCCTTTATGATCTTCAGAAACCTCCTCGTACCTTTCCCTGCATGTTAGGGCGACACGTGCACTTGTCTACTAACAAGATTTCGGGTTGGTTGGGTAGGGTAGAAGGCTAGCTGATTCAGGATAAGATAGCCTATGACAACACTACTGGAAAATCTTATGGCCATACAATATTAGCGCGATGAAAGTTTGGTTTCAAATGCTACTACGATAGCATTACTAGAATATCCTAGCACGATGAAAGCTTGGATTCAGGCGCTATCACAAACAACCCTTCAATTTAAAGCAACTTCTAAAAAGAGAATGCTAAAAATAGTTGTTAGAGAGGTTTACCTTCATTGATGCTATGGTGGAAGTATCGATGTTAAAAATTCCATCTCTATGGACAGTAGGTACATCGGGTTCTCGTTCCATGGTTGGTCAATGGAATGCAATGTAGCGGACATCCTTTAAGCGCTGCTTCGTTGGCTTGGAAATTCTGGTTGTTTCTGTAGAAGCTTGTCAACTACCAGACAATTTTCTCCCCCAAGCTTGATTGGATGCTGATTCCAAACTTTCTCCCTATCATGTTTAATTTGTCTTCTTAGGCTTGATACTTATCGGACATGACACGTGCCATTAGTCATTGTCTGTCTATGTGCCGTACAGCCATCGACTTCATGTCATGACATTGACATTCACACCATGTTTGTGGACATTGATTCATGTTTGCCTTTGTGGTGCTTAAGACGGAGCTCTCCCGCAATGAGAGACATCTATGCCTGCCACTTTT
The DNA here is from genome assembly GCA_030272315.1 of Paspalum vaginatum. Taxonomy (NCBI): domain Eukaryota; kingdom Viridiplantae; phylum Streptophyta; class Magnoliopsida; order Poales; family Poaceae; genus Paspalum; species Paspalum vaginatum. Next base: position 27,352,126 of record CM059018.1, on the reverse strand, counting down.
GGGATCTACACAATAACTCCATCGGGCATGCACTTTTCCAGTGGGGCGGTAGACCAGTGGCCTACTAGCTGTGCAAATTCAAACATGGATGATAGCATAATGTGATATACCCATATCATGATGCTATCATAATCCCAAGAGGGGCTCAATAGCTCGCAAGAGGTTGAGCACAAGAACATTGGCCATAGGGCATCTTCTCTCCTATGGGGAATGAATGCCTCCTGCGACAGGTTGGTGTACAACATATACAAGGGTCCAATATGTGTAAAGAGTATTAATCACCAGGCCCGTTGTTCACTAGAGTCCTATCAAAATATTTCACGTTAAAACATAGCACAAAGCATGTTGCTAAACCATGACTTCTATTTCCTCAACTTTTTCTCAAATCCACGGTCTTGAAAAAAAACTGGGTTGCATTTTTGAAACATCACCAAGATTTTGTCTCCATGAAACTTGAGAGATCCAACAGGTTCAAGAACCACGGTATATGAACTAGCACGGAACATCACTACCAAAGCCTACGCATAGCGCATTTATCTGACACGGCGTTCTGCAATGATTTGATAGAAGGAGGCTAATACAACCTAAGCACCACCCTTAATTTGAAAATTAGCCTCTAGGCACACACATGGCCCAAGCTATGTTTTCATGTAAAACATCATTGCACTGTAAACTTTAGGTAGCATGAAAAATATGATCAAGATTTACTCAACGGATAGAGCGAAATTGAAGAGTGATATTTTTTCGATTTTTTGGATTTTTTCAAATAAGAAGAAAGAGCAATAACAAAAGAATGAATAATAGAATAATATTCTAACTTGGCGCTTCCATGGCAACGGCGCCAGAAAATCTTGTTGGCGGCTCTTAGCCTATCGGATTTTACTCCGCAAGCGCACAGAGACCATTGTAGCCTTTCACCCGGGATTATTCTAAGGTATCGTATTTATTTCCACAGGGAAGCACTGAGATAGAGATATCAAAATATCATTCAACCAGTTGTTACTACTCTTTCTCGTCAACCGATGGCTAGGAGCGATTGACACCGAGCACCATGGGATACAAGCCAAGCACCGTTGGCAAGAAAATAGGTAAAGCTTGGAGAACAATGAGACAGGGACAACGGTATGGTGTTCTATCTCTGCCAGTATACAAGAGCTGTCTGTGCTAAGGGTCCAAAGGATCTCAACAGAGTTATTATCTTGCGTCAAGCAAAATTCTAATGTTCTCGAGGGGCTTGGGGTAGATAGTTGGCCATCGAAAGAGAACCTAGCTAACGCCTACAGGTCTCCCAAATGACGGGCCTGGGGTACATTGGTACACCACACGCTGTCACCGAGTGGGATTACCAAGCAAATCTGCGTGGAGAGGATGGCACGCTACAAACTTGTTCAAGCAAAGCTTGAATAACAATAGTTCATCCTTGGCCAAAGGAGAGGAACAAACCAGAGCCTAGCATATAGGTTGGATTATAACACTGACAAGCGTAACAACGATCAATCAGTTCTAGTTTAGCACAACTAAGGCCTCAAAATGGTGGACCAAAAGGAAAATGCAACTACACCACTCGAATTACTAACAGAGATGAAGATATTAAATAAAATTAGACTTTAAATGCACATAAGTCATATATCAGAAGGTAATGTAAAAGAATAAGTAGGTGGACATTCCCGAATACTTCCGATTGACTCCAATACAATAGACCTCCTCTAACTCCTAACTAAACACAAATTGCAGAGTGGAGGCGCCACCCGCGGGGCGCCTCCTAGAGAAGGACAGAGATTACATGGTGAAAGGTACATATTTGGAGTAGAGGAGTGCCCCTATATTTATAGGAGGAGGTAGGTCAGTGAGAAGGTAAAAACGGTTGGCCGGGAGGCCACGTGGATGGCCTGCCGGCCATCACGGAGGCTGAGGGGCCAAATCCCGTGGCCGGCCGGCCATCCTCCAAGGCTGGCAGCCATCCGATGCACCGCCTCACTTCTCCAACGCCTAGGATGCCTTCAGGAAGTCAGTTTCAGTTGATACACATGTGCAACATGTCCAGGCAGGCTAGGTAGCCAAGTAATGGGTCGAGCGGCCTTTAGGGGTGGCCGGCCAGCCATGTGAGGTGGCCAGTCGGCCATCATTGCAGCCTTTCAGCCATTCCTTCACCCATGTAATGGCCTTCTGACGTTGGATTCGACTATGGCTTGTTCCCCACAATGTATTTGGGCTCTTGATAAGTTCCTTGGATGAATAAGATGAACGACAAGGGATTTTGGGAGAGTGCATGGCCAGCCGGCCATGCCTTTGGCCGAGTAGCCAAAGTCATGGGCGCCCGGCCATCTCTCACAGTCCATGCATATTGTCAATCTTGTGACGGCCATAACTTTTGCGTTCAGACTCCAAATTTAGAGAACCAAAACTCCAATTTGATTATCTTGATGAGCTCTTTGAAATGGTTTGGTTCATGAGGGCATTTAAGATATTTCATTGTGATCTTATTTGCAATTCTTTCTCAAACCCTTTTGTGTGAATTCTCTCTTGCTCCAAATGATGTCGTCTTGCATGGAATTTGAGCATCTCCCTTTGATACATCAAAAACCACCAAAACTCATAGAATTCATCAGTGTTAGGTAACTAATGCATAGAATCTTGTGTATGCCCCATTTATTCATCGAGGACTTGGTGGTCGAAACCATGAAATAACAACCACCAATAGAGGCCCAATTCATCGCGGAGTCAGTCACCTCGGCCTCTAGGAATAGTGTGCACCAAAATCAATACCCACGCCACAAATAGGCTCTATTTTCAGCGGTCCACATATTACTAGAAAGATAAAGACATAATCTTTTGAATGGCACTAGTTAAGGCCTATTGGACTTCGTAGTCGATGAAAAATCACGTCGGAAGTTGATGAACAGAATCTGTCCAGGGTGCCGCACCACCAATTTGGGTCACAGGTCCATGTATCGTGTGCGAGTCCATTAGTTGTGCATCCAAAGGTCCTTGGTCGACCCTAAGTATTATAAATCCTTAGCCGTTGCCCAAGTTAGGGTTTGGGTTTTTCTTAGATTACTCTATGATTGAACAGTTTTGTTGTTTCATCGGTTTGTGAGACCCCAACTCATGATAACCATTCATCAACAATTTTTGATGCATCTTTCTCATCCTTGCCTGTGTTCTCGATTCATGGTCAGGGATTAGCATTCGTGGTGAGGTCAACCGGGAAGCGCATGGTTGATAACCAGAGGACACGTGGTGCTTCAATTGCAGGGGGTCTTGATCGTGACGATCAAGAGCCGGATCGTGTCTCGTGCTGCTTAATCAACCTATCCTCCACCTGATGGAAGATTGGGAACCCCCATCCCTATCAAATGGTATTGAGAGCAAGGTTTACCATCAGGTTTGCCTTTACTGTTAGTAGATTACATTTCTTTTTGTCCTCAGTCCATGAAAAAGCTAAAAAAACTCTATACCTACAACTACGCCTCGGCCTTTGCACAATTTCAGTTTTAGAGTCTGAAGTTCTAAGTTTGTGTCCAAAGTCAAGTTGTCTTGCTGGTATAGATTGCATTTTTTTTCTTAGTAGCGTTCCATCTCCTTTTCCTATCATATCCTACACTGTTCTGCCGTTTGAGTCCTAGCACATCTAGGGTTCCTCGCTATCCTAGTTGTGTTCCCACCTTTATTGTCATAGTTGTGTTAGGGTTGCCATCATAAACCCTAATCACTACCCTCCACCATCCATACTTCCAACCCTCATCACACAGATGTTCACCATCGACCATTGTCATCCATATCTGCTCCGTACATCCTTGTTTCCGAAGATGGCACCTAGAAAACCCTAATTTGGAGTCCTTCGGTAAAACAGCCATAACTTTCTCAAACAGACTCGAAATTAAGCAAATAAATACATTTCAGAAATCGGACTCCTTCAATAAAATAGCCAGGTTTGTTAATATTTTTTGCGTAAATTTGCTCAAAAAATTTAGTTCTTAGGCCCGAAATTTCTGCATGCTTGTGTATAGCGTGTTTGTTCTCGCATTGTTTGCTCCCCAGTCACATCTTGTTTCTATTTAGACTAAAAATTTTTGCAGCACTTCCAAGTGAGTTTGACTTAAAAAGGTGAAAATGAAATAAAAGTGAAAGAAAAGGACAAGAAGCAATGTGCCTAATAGTGGTGTTTTTGATGCTTTGCTGTGCTGATATTTGTTCCTTCTTTCCAACCCCTCCTTACTTTCTACCACAATTAGAATAAGGGCATGTCGACCACCAACTAGGGCTAGTTCTTTGGGACATTTATTCAGCATTACTATCCATTACTAAATTGTATGCCACTTACTATCTCTTGATCAGCACAAGTGTTGACCCTTGCAATTGCTTCATCATGCCCTCACGGTGTCACAAACTAGCCACCGGTCGTACCGTCCCTCACTGTGTTGGTAAGAGCTGGGTAAGAACTTGGTAAGTTTGCTTGAGAGCGTGAGGTCCCACCTAGTAGTTCATAGGGATTCATAACACTTGTGCTTGTTTTATCTGTTCTACTTTTCTGTTCTAACCATGGTAGTAGGAAAGAAGGGTGCGAAGGACAATAAGGATGATGGAGTTACCATTGAAGACTGTGTCCTTCATTCTGAGTTGGCGGACATGCTGGCTAAGATCACAAGCAACGATCGTGGAGAATATAAGGCAACAAATAGGACCATCGATGACATCGATCGACGCCTGACCACCCTCACCAAGCTTGTGGTTGTTGACGGTCGTAATCTCACGATATCCACTGTCAGTTATCCACCAAATGAAGCGAAACATGTGAAATAATAGAACTGACCCTTGCTACTAATGAGTTCCACAAGTTGTACATGAATATTTGGATGCAGGTACCAAAATATGTACAAAATGGTTGAAAACAAGCCAAAGATCTGAGATGGGCAACAATGGCGAACATGCCATGACCACTCGGCCCTGACCCATGGTAGCCTGGCCATGTTCTAGGCCACCAGTGGCCGCCCGGCCACTAGTTAGGGTCCTGCATGGTGGCCCGGCCATGTGCATGGTCGTCCGGCCACCTCACTTGCACGACTTTGATGTTACATGCAAAAAAACACAAGGCAATGAAGATCCAACTATACAAAAGAGTATCCAATATATCTAAGGGTCGAAAGGACATCAACACATGGATCGGTGACATCAGCAATCTTAGGGACCCAATATGCAACCAATCAGGGGAGGACATGTGGCCGCCCGGCCAATATTCTTGGCTGCCTGGCCACCTTTGGACATGTTTTGCACATGCACCAACCGAACCAACAGTCAACCGACATGGGGAAGCAATATCAAGCATTGGATCACAAAATTCGACGGATCCTATGGCCGCCAGGCCACAGGGGTGGCCGCCCGGCCAGGTGTCATGGCCGCCCAGCCATGTAGGTGGCCTGCCAGGCCACCGACCTACCCCCTAACCGACCTAACGTGTCTATAAATACCACCCTCACTCGGTTGTACTATAAATAGACCCCGAGAGCTCATTTGTACGGTGTGGAGTTGAGTTCAAGTTCTATCTTAGAGTGCTACACTATTCCCTTAGTAGCTAGGATAGTCCTGGGAGTTAGAGTTGAGTCAAGCTTTGCCTCGGAGTCTCCGGAGATATCTTCGAGTCTGCGGTAAAAGCTTTGTATCTTTGTATTTAGATTATCTCCAATATAATTTCAGTTATATTTTACTCCAAGTTCTATCTCTTGCGAGTGTGGTGTACCTTTCTTTGCACACTTGCTAGGCTTAGGTTGTGTTTTACTCAGTTATTCAATTCTTGTTTTTCTTACCGGTGCTATAACTCAGCCCTAGACTTAGAAGCTAGGCTCTAGCTAGATCCTCTCCTCTGATCAAGGACGATCTATCGTTTCGCTTGAACACGTTTATAGCATGCCATCCTCTCCACGCAGCTTTGTCTGGTAGCCCCACTCAGTGACAGCATGTGGTGTGCCTGTGTAGTCTAGGCTCATCATTCGGGAGGCCCATAGGTGTTAGCTAGACTCTCTTTCGGGACCAACTATCTACCCCTTGTACCCTCGAGAATCTAGAATTTCGCACGGATAACCTTTGCAGCCATTTAGAAATAGAGTTTGGTGACTTTATCTTACTCATTGTCCTCCTAGGCAACTATACCTTTCTATGGATAGCTACTATAGACTTACCTCTCCACCAATACACCTATCTTTGTCACGTTTACCCATGTTTGACTTCTAATTGGTAAAACTTATCCAAGTATTACATTCCATTTGATTTGAGTATATTCAATTACACTCTCTCGCCTACCGCTTCCCTATGGAAATTTACGATACTCGGAATACTCTGAGTGAAAGGCTACAGCGGTCTCCGTGCGCCTGCGAAGTAAAACCTGTTAAGGCTAAGAGATGCCCACAAACTTTTCTGGCGCCGTTGCCGGGGAAGCAATAGGCAGAGAGATAATTGATATGTCATTTTGAACCCTTGTATACTTGATAAGTTTACCGCTAGTTGTTAACAGGGTCACTTTGCTCTGTTGTTTTGTTGTGGTTACAATAGAGAGGTGTATGTCCGGTTTCGACCTGCTGAAAAACTACCACAATAACCAAGAGTCACTACTCAGGAGAGTCCGTCCAAAGACTATCCATAGGTAGAGACCTGTACCAAGGGAGCTAGAACCAAGCACATCTACCAGCACTCCAGTTACCACCACCACGGCTGAGAAGACCATTCGTGAGTTCTCCATCCCCTCGAGCAACAACGTTCCTACGGGACCTGAAGTTCAAGTGGGAGAGAACTTCGAACTCAAGCCAGGGGTGATCCATATGGTTCAAGCTATCCCATTCTGTGGGCTAGCTACGGAGGATGCCAACAATCACTTGCAGCAGTTTCTGGAGATCTGCAGCACGTTCAACATGAAAGGAGCATCACCGGACGCCATCAAACTTCGTCTCTTCCCATTCTCTCTTGTTGGGAAGGCAAAACAGTGGTTCTATCTCAACCGAGCAACACTAACATCATGGAATGCATGTTCCGATGCATTCCTTGCGAAGTACTTCCCGCTGGAAAAGACTAACGCGTTGAGGAATAAGATCACGAGCTTTCAATAGCTCACTGATGAAACCGTGACGGAGGCCTGGGAGAGACTCCAAGAGTACATCCCATCTTGTTCCCACCACGGAAAGCAAGAGTGGCTCATTATTCAGAGTTTCTTTCACAGGCTTCACCGCTCAGCACAAGAACACTTGGATGCAGTAGCCGGAGGATCCTTCCTATCCTTGAGCATCACTGCAGCCAAAGGGCTAATTGAAAAAAATGGCCACCAATCAAGGATGGAGTGAAGAGAGGTCTAGTACCCGACCCCGTGGCGTCCATTAGATTGAGAGCACTGACATGCTCGCTGCCAAGATGGACTTACTGTTGAAAAAGCTAAACGATACTCCAGAAGCCGCTCCGGTTCAAGCCCTCAATTCTCATCTGACTTGCGATGTCTATGGGAACACAGGATACTAGGGGAACAGCTGCCCTACGACACGACCCAAAGACGCGAACTTCATAGAGAGCAATAACTTCAACAACGGGAATCGTCCTCAGCCAGGATGGAGCACACGACCACATCTCCCTTTCTCGAGACAGTGTAACTCTTCAGGAAGTTCACAACAGTTTTCTAAAAGCTATTTTAATTTTGATCAGAAAGCTGTGAATGATAGCATTAGTAAAAAGTTCCATGCCAATGATAGGATGTTTGAATCGATATCTTTGCAAATGGAAACTTTGAATAGTGCTATGAAGAACCAACTTAGCTTTAACAAAATGTTAGAAACTCAAATAGCTCAGTTGGCTGCTGTTTTACCTAACCCAAATGTGGGTAAGCTGCCTGGGCAACCTGAAGCTCCTCCCAAGGAGCACATAAATGCAGTAACCACTAGGGGTGGAAAGTCCACACAGGACCCCCCATCTCCTAATCGTGCAGGTAAAGAGTAGGAGAAGACACCCGAGTCCGAGGATAAGGTCGTAGAGGAAGATACACCTGGCAAGGAGGAGAAGACAGCATTGAAGCAGCTACCACATGAATTCTATGATACTACAATGCTGCCATTTCCTCCATGAAACAAGAAGGTTGCCGCTGACGAACAATATAGTAAGTTCATTGAGGTCATTAAGAAGCTTTATGTCAACATACCTCAACTAGATGCTATGCAGGTATCGACATATGCTAGGTACTTAAAGGATATTGTCAACAATAAGAAACCCCTACCGGCAACAGAAATAGTGCATTTAACAGAAGAGTGTAAGCGTAGCTATACTCAAGAAAAAGGACCCTGGGAGCCCCACCATCTCATGCTCGATTGGAACCCAGCACTTCAACCAAGCATTATGAGATCTTGGAGCCAGTGTCAGCGTAATGCCGAAGGTCATCTTTGACAAGCTGAGTCACGCTGCACTTGCTCCCACAGCTATGTGTCTGCAACTCGCGGATCAATCCGTTCGCTACCGAGAAGGCATCGCGGAGAATGTTTCGGTGAAAATCAGGAATTTCCTCATCCCATTAGATTTTGTGGTATTGGACATGGAGATTGACTCAAAAACACTGCTCATCCTTGGGCAGCCATTTTTGAGCACTGCGGAAGTAACCATCGATGTTGGGGCAGGCAAGTTTCACCTCAACATTAACGGCAAGAAGGAGACATTCGCCTTCAAGCCAAAAGTTGAGCAGTGCAACAAGGTGCACACTTTCAAGTGTCAGGCACAAATGAATGCAACCAAGTTCAAGACAGGGACCAAGAAGCCAATTGAAAAGGTAGACAGCCTCGTTACAACTATACTGAACAAATTGAAAATCGAGGCCAACATCCAACAACAGGAGTATGAAGCTGCCATGAAAAGCAGCAAATTGAGACAACAAGAGAAAAGGCACGGCAAGCCTGGTCCCGCAACAGGAGGCAAAGCTTAAGGTCGACACTGAGAGCCAATTGCATACATCAAGACAGTGCAGTGCTAGCACTGAGAGCCAATTGCATATGCCAGGACAAGCGCAAAATTAGCACCGAGAGCCAATTGCATAAGCCAGGACAGTGCAGAGTTAATCAAGCACAAAGAAAAGAAGACCTTAACTTTGATGCTTACATAACACCAAGAGGAAAAAAATCGTCTGCTGTGACACCCTAATTTTAAATTCCAGCATTTTATAGTAAATTCCAAGCAATTTACTTAAGTTTCTAAGGCTTATGAGTTTAGCTTGCATTTATCATGATTTATTAATTTTGAACAAATGCATAAAAGCAAATATAAGTCCAACTTTCTTGTGCATACATGCTAGTGCATAATTTTATTGCTCGTATGATTTAAGGATTCAAATTCAAATTTATTTGAATGGTAGAACTATTGCTCTCTTATTCAAAAGAATTCAAAAGAAAAAAAAGAAAAGGAGAAGCAGCCCAGACTAACCGGCCCAGCCAGTAGCCCAGCGCCACCCCGCCCCTCTTCTACCTGGGCCACGAGCCGGCCCAACCCACACCAGCTCCTCTCCCTCTCTTTGCGCACCACTGACAAGTGGGCCGCGACCCTCTCTTCCACTAACCGGTGAGTCCCGCCAGTCAGCCCCATCTCCTTCCTCCCGCCGTGAACCCCGCGCTTCCTTCCTTGCTCTGCCGACCAAGTTGGCACCCGAGAAAGTGGAATCTGAGACCGTACTCTCCTTCCTTAATCACCCCACCTTCAATCCCCTAACTCTCGCACTGGTTTCCCCTTCTCCCTCCCTTTCCTTCATTGCCCCGTCTCGAGCTTTATGGCCGCCGAGAGGAATCACTGCACCTACGACGTTTCCGTCCCTCAAGGCCCCTATAAAACCCATGCCGAGGGTCGCCTCGACCTCCTTTGCCACTTCACCCAGCTCAATTGCCCCCTTGTTCGTCCCTGCCCGTGAAATCCTTCACTGGACGCCGCCCTCCGAAAGCCGTTCCGTCGCCCAAATTCAGTGACGGTGAGCCGTATCCGGCAATCTAACCCTAGTCTTTTCAGTTCGTAGGTTCTTCGCGAGGGCTTGCCACGGGTTTGGAGCGTGAGCTCGCAACTCCAACCCCTCCGTCCGCAGACCGGCAATCCCCATCCGCCACTCCCTGTCGCAAGCTCTCAATGCTGAACCCTTGTCTTCCTTGATCCCTTGGTGAGCTTCGCCATGGCCACCTCTCCCTCCCCAGCTGGCACAACGGTAGCGGGACTGCCCCTAGACTCCAGAGCACACCGCCCCGTTGAGCCACCACAGCGGGCAATGGCCACCGCCGCAATTTGTGGTCACCGCCGGCGCCACACTTAGCCCCTTTCATACTGGCCCTCCGATCTACCTTAGATGGTTACGATCATATTGTGCATATACCCCTTCGTGGGCCAACCACAGAAGCACGCGTCACCATACTTAATCCCAGTCAGCTCCGGCCCCACACGCCAGGGTGACGTGGTCGCCACCTCACTGCCCACGACACCAGCCACATCACCGCCACGTTGGGCAGACCCGGTCAACAGTGGTTTTTCGCGCTTAAGCCCCTGGGTTCTACTTGAATCAATCCGCAGTTCACTCCTTTAGAAAAATAATTAGATTTAGGTCATGTTTTTATCAGTTTAGCCCTTGGGCTTTCTGAGTTTTGAACCCCAGTCCAGGCCTCAGAGTCTTTGCTCTAAAACCCTCGCTGGTTAGGTTTAATTATGTTTAGGACCCCGGTTTTTCAAAGTTAGCCCCTGGTTTAGTTTATATGTCACAGTTTTGTCCCTAATAACTTGTTTTGGGCATAACTTTCATGTTTTAACTCTGATTTGAGTGATTTTTGCGCTCACATGATCGTAGCAGAACGTAGAATGTTTTTGACATAGTTTTATCTTCTGTTTTGATGAGATGATGTACTATTGCTTATATTTTGTTAATTGTTTGCATGTATGTGTGAATGGGAATGCTTGTAGGTTGCCGTTAACGTGTTTAGACCATGAACCGTTTGTTGGAGATGAAGAGCAGCAGCCTGAAGGTTTTGAGCAGCAGTAGCAAGACTAGTTTGATGAAGGCAAGTATAACATGGACAACCTAATAACCCTTTAGTCACCTCATATGCATGTGTCTAATTTGTATGCCTCTAAGGACTATATGTTAGCCTCTTTACTCGATGTTTTACCTATGGGGATGCATGTTGTAGAACCGAGATGTGCGACCAGAGGGGGGGTGAATAGGAGCACTTAAAAACTCAAAATCACAATCCCCAAGCAGGTGCTATGCAAAGCTCAAGAGAAATAGAACTAGGCACCGTCCACTGAACAGATACGTGCCTAGCAGCGCAAGGGTGCTGTCCACTGAGAGGATACGCACCAAGCAAGCGGAAGCACTCAACTCAACGATCACAAAGACCGCAAGCCAAGCGGAGCAATGACTCACGCATGAAGTGTCTCGCCAGCCACTCAATGCACCTATATGCGTCTTACTGATACACATCAAGCAAAAGAGTATACGCATACAATGAGAACCACCAAAGCGAGGTTGAGGCAAAAACACGAAAGCAAACGAACACAAACCAACCAAAATGAACACGCCTAGTGATCACCAAGATCTCTTAGCAAATGAGGTGCTAAAGACCTTAGGAATGACCCTAGGCGCCCCCAAAACCACCCGGAACAAGCCACTAACCCTAGGAACAACTCAAACCAAATCTGGGGCCAAAAACCCTGTCCACACTGGACTGTCCGGAGTGCCCAGAAATCAACGTCGGACTTTGAGTTTGCAAATGTCAAACTTGACCAAATCATCTCGGATCTTCACGAAATTTTGCACAGGCTATCCTAGCACTATTCCAAAGCTATTCCCAAAAGATCTACTCAAAAAGATCAAGGGATTAGCGGGAATTTCAGATCTCGTGAAGAGGGGAAAAATTTAGGCAAGAAAGGGGAAAACCCAAACTGACTTGCTCGTGGCCATCCAATTGGATTGAGATGTTCTAAGACATAATCTCCACGTCATAGCAAGTCCAAAACATTAGCAAGGGAAGGTATTCAAGCTTGGCCAACATAAACACCTAAAAGCCAAGGATTGAACCCAAAAACCAAAGAGAGAGGATGAGAAGAAGTACAGAAGGTTGCTGCACAAATTTGCTCCGATTAAGTGCCCAAGATGGGTCTAAAGATTCAGCATACAAGCAGAAATTTGTCCCAAGCAACCACCCTCACCTTCCCACATGATTAGGAGGCTAAATCCTACTCTAACCTCCCTAACAATGGAGCTCAAGGCTTGAGCACGAAAATTACTAAGTAAAGACTAATCCTAGCAGCCAAGAGAGTCTCTAATGACCTACCTTGGACCTATTTATACCCGAGTGCTGTTAATACAGTTTTGCACTTAGGTCCCTACAACTAGACAAACCCTAAGGACTCAAACGAAAGATTACAGGATATTTTGGGACGGACGACCACGATGAAGTCTTGATCTTCGTAAGTTCCACGCAATCCTCGGATGTTCTCCACGTGGCCAGTAGTCCAATCCGCGATCCGCCCCCAGTTTTGAAGCAGAAACCGGGAAACTTTAGGAAGTCTCCGCTTGGGCCGGATTTGGCCCTTCTTCTCTATCTTGGCGATTTGTGGCCCAACTCACCAAGGCTTGGGTACCGTGGTTGGTGGTTTTGAGCCAAAGCCGCCAAAGCCTCCCTCGCACGCCTTCGCGGCACGCATTCGGGTTGGAGCACCGCGGTGGCGCCCGGCTTCCCCTATCCATCGGGGCAGCCTCGCAGTCCTTCGGAGGACTTACTCCTACCGTCACCGTGCCGCTCCTCCGTGTACCGATCTCCCATGGCCGACAGACGCCGAGCATGCCTCTAGTCCTTCGAAGGACTTTCCTCTACCTCCAATCCATCAGAGGGCCTCCTGTCCATCGTAAGTCTTGTGCCCAAGTCTTTCTGGGTCTTGCTACTATTGACAATCACTCATCACTCCAGAGACAACAGAGCCAGTCCATTGGCTGTCACATGTCAATTAAGTTTTGCTAGCTGCTTCAGAAACACATGTTACCTTTGTTAATGGATCTATGCAATATTTTTTTGTGATTGTGACCCTCTGTGCTGAGGTGCTTGAGTGGTTCATGTCTCTTTAAAATTGTTTTTTAGCAACATGGTTTAGGGGGCATGAGCAATGTGCTTAGTGGTTTTGCTCATAGCCACTCTCCATAAGGACGGGTTCGCAAAGCCACAACCTAGGACAACCGTGCTACCATGAGACTGCTATGGGACGGTCTTGACTTACTAATTAAGTCATTTTGGTTTGAAGTAACTTACCTACTGGGGCAAGAGGGGGAGTAAGCTTCTGTGGTCGCTGCACTGCCCTAGGTTGAGTGTGCTGAGTGCTTATCCCTTTGTGAGGCAGACACCACCGTTGCGGCGCTTGATTCCTTGCGGTTGCTTCTTACCAATGTGACTTTTGTAATGGTCTCGTAGTGTGCTTGCTAGGCACCTCATCTAAGGCAATGAGGTGAACCACTAGTGTAGCCTGCGACTTATGGGTAAAGATGTACAACCTCTCGAGAGTGTGAAACGGACATGTCAACTGTGCTCACGGTTATGAGCGGCCCAGATCCTTTATGCTGATTAGTGGGTTCCGGTTTGGTTTGGAAGTTGGTTCGGTCGTTAATAATGTTGACTAATGTTCTTATGTAATATCTTTTGGGCTAACGGTTATGAACTCATTGATAGTAACTAGCTGCTAAATAAAAATTTGACCAACTAAAAGCTCATGCATACGTGTCATCAAACCTTAGAACCTCATGGTTCATGTTATGCTTGTTGAGTACAGTTTTGTACTCACGCTTGTTGTTTATTTTCCTATGTTGGGTGAATCACCAACCGTTGTTCAGTTGAGGAAGGCGTGGAGGATTATGTTCAAGGTCATGAAGAGTCCTAGGCTTGCCAGTCTTGCAATTGATGTCCCTGTGGTGGCTCGTTTTGCTATCGTTTACGCTTCCGCTATGTGACTTTGTTATAAAGACTTGTGGTCTTAATGTAATAATGTGATGATACGCTTTGTAACATTTTATTTACCTGTTACGCATGTTCTGTGATGTCACTCTTGTCATAATATATGTGAGACTTGTTCCTAGCACATAGATGTTGTTCTAGTTCCGTTGGTTGAGAACCGGGCATGACATCTGCCCTCGCCAACAGGTAAGTTGGCATTATCATTTGACGGCATATTCAATTTGCGCTCAATTTAATTTCGCACCCCACTGCATATTTAAAGTTATGCCTTGCACATTTTATTTTTTCTAGCACTGTTTATAAACTTTCCTGCAATTTAAAAAAAGGGAGGGCATGGCCAGGCGGCCACAGTGCCTGGTCGGCCGACCACCCCAGTGGCCGACCGGCCATCCTGCTCTCTCTCTCTTTCCTCTTTTCCCTTTCTCTCTTTTTCTTTCTCTTTTCATTTTCTTTCTCTTTTCCTCTACCTTTCACTTTCTCTTTTCTTTTTCTTTCTCTTTCTTTTTCTTTTGCTTTCCCTTTGTCTCCTCCCAACATAAGCAAAGAAGTGGCAGGCAGCACCTTGGCACCTGGCACAGTGCCATGGCCAGCGGACCGGCCATGATGGCCGCCCGGCCACGCCAACGTGCCGCCCGGCCACCCTGCTGCGCCCTATGTTCTCTCTCGCGCGCAGGGCCGCCCGGCCACCCTACTTGGCTGCCCGGCCATCTTTTCTTCTCCTTTTCGCGTGTGGGTTGCTCCACTAATGTCCCCTCAGCACACTACGTGCATGCAAGGCTGCCTGGCACATTTTGCATGGCTGCCCGGCTATGGGCAATGGCCGCCCGGCCATGGGCAAAGGGAAGCTACGTTTGTCTGGTTTCTGACTCTTTAATACTGACTATGAGCTTACACTGTGTCAATTTAGCAACTTGCTAGACTTCTCACCACAATGCTCTGTGGCGGAAGACCCCACAGGCTTTAACTCAGTAGAGTTTTGGAGAGAGTTAGCTGGGGCTGACTCTCGCGGAAAAAGAGCATCACGACAATTAAACATCCTACCATGTGGTTCCTATCTCGATGGCTTACCATGGTTGTTTTGTCGCAGGAGTCATCCGAAGGACGATGAGGTGGTGGAGATACTTCCACCCCCTCAGCCGGAGCCCAAGGTGGTGGTGATACCAGACGATGAGCCCGAGACCGAAGAGGGTGACGACGCTGGAGACACCTCCACTGGTGCCGATGGCGCCAAAGGTGGTGGTACGCCCCCGTTGCAGTGGATCGACGTGAAGCACCTCCACAACAGCTTGCACTTGAGCTTCCTAGGATGCTCAATGACACTATTCAGGAGTTGGGCAACAACAACCTGGAGATCAGCTACAAGGTGGTGAAGAGTGTGCACCCCGAGTTTCCTCCCAGGTTCTGTGCATCCGCGTGCTTCATGGTGGATAACATGGAGCACGGAGGTTCCACCCTGGCTGAGGAGCTTTACTCGGTGTCGTATCACTCTAACCAGGATGCGGCCATCAATGACGCAGCTCGATAGGCCTATGGGGTCTTCTGTGAGGACCACCATACCACTTTTAGCCAGTCTGCTCGGCGCTACCTTCCCCGCCGCAAGAATGGTGAGACAAAGCACCAGATCTCTTCTTTGGAGCACGAGGACAACGCTTAGTTGGCCTCACTGGTGGAGTTTACAGCAGCTTTGAGCACCGAGCACGATGCTCTGCTGGGGGCACACTGCAGCTTGCACCAAGAGTGTAAGTTTCTTCGAGCTCAGCTGTTGGAGGCGACACACGTGACGCATATAGAGCCAGCACAGTCTCCACCATGCAAGAAGCTGTGCTATGGCGAGCCTAGTGGCACCACCACAGTGCTTCCTCACGATGACTAGTCAGCCTCGCCATTCTATCAGTTTGAGTCGTTTGAGTCTTTTCTTTTGTTTCATGTGTGGAACTTGGTTAAAGTTGGATGTTTGCATTTTTGGCTTATGAAAAATGTTTGATTTGCATCTTTGATTGAGTGGTTCATCCAGCTGTGGGGATTTGTCTGCAGCAAAAACATGTTTAATGTTATCAATATTAAAGCAAAGTTAGCTCGTTGGGATAAAGATATCTACTCTATTGCTCCTTCTACTTTATCTCTTATGCGACCTTATATCAGTCTTGTGCTCATGATGTCTCTGTTGCAATTAGATGGTTAACACAAGGAGAGGTGGTGCTGGTGGTACTGGCCAAGAAAACCAAGGAGGTGGCAATCCCTTGCCCAACCCACCACCACTAGCATCGGAACAGCTCTACAATCTTCAGATGCAGATGTTGGCAACAGTGAACACTGCTGTACAAGCACTTCAACAGGCTCAAGCTCAACCACCACCCCCTCCCCCTAGGGATAGGCGTGGAGATTTCATGAAGGGCCATCCTCCCACCTTCTCACATGCCATGGAGCCACTGCACACTGATGATTGGCTTCGTGCTATTGAACACCAGTTAGATATTGCACAATGCAATGACAGGGAGAGGGTCTTGTATGGCTCTAGGCAGCTGAGAGGAGCAGTGCTTGATTAGTGGGAATCCTACAGAGTCCAGGATAGGGAGGCTTTCACATGGGCTCAATTCAGAGAGAACTTCCGGAATCACCATGTGCCTGCGGGACTGATGAAAATGAAGAAGGAGTTTCTCTCGTTAAAGCAAGGCAGCATTTCTATGACATAATACAGGGACACATTCCTTCAGCTCTTGAGGTATGCTACTGCAGAGGTGGCTGAGGATAGGGAGAAGCAAGAGTATTTCATGGAGGGTTTGAACGATGAACTTTAGTACCAGTTGATGAACCATACTTTTCCTACCTTTCATTACTTGGTGGATCGGGCGCTGTTAACTGAGAAGAGGCACCAAGAGATGGAGGACAGGAAGAGGAAGTTCAACAACACTCCAGTTAGCAACAACACTCGTCCTTGTTAGCCCCAAGGTCAGAGTTCTCAGCAGCAAGGGTACTAGTAGCGTATCTAGGGATAGTAGGGGTACCAGCAGCAGCAGCACAGTCATGGTCAGCAGATGGGCCAGGGACAGCATTATCAGGGTTAGCCTACTCGTCCCACCTACCAAGCTCCATGTTAGGTGTAGTCTAACTCAACCCCAACAAATCAGGCATAGGTCCCCATAGGACGAAACTGCTACAAGTGTGGAGGTACAGGGCATTATGCCCATGTCTGCCCCCAGAAGCTGCCAATAAACCCCTAGGGTCAACCGCAGGGGCGCCCAAATCAGCAAACCAAGGCGCTGTAGCAAGGGAATGTGAACCATGTGATGGCTGAGACTGCGGTCGAGGCTCCTAACGTCGTGATTGGTACGTTCCTCGTCAATAACCACTCTACATCAGTACTTTTTGATACCGATGCAACTCATTCTTTCATTGCAAAGACATTTGTTAACAAACACAACATAAGTATAAGTCCCATGAAAAAGTCCATGATAGTCTCATCACCAGGGGGAAAGATAAATACCAATTTGATATGCCCCAGGGTTATCATAATCGTGAGGGGGGTAGAGTTCTACACCAAATTGATAGTAATAGACTCAATGGGCATTGATGTCATTTTGGGTATGGAGACACTTACTAAGTGGGGTGTCAGAATAGATTGTGCCAGACGGACCGTTCACCTTACCACTCCAGATGGTCAGGGGGTACAAATCAGTGCAACAGATCCTTCCGGGTTTCTGTATCACATGGAAGCTATGCCCACAGATGGCATACGAGTGGTGTGTGACTATCCTGATGTCTTTCTAGATGAGTTGCCAGGTATGCTGCCTGACTGAGAAGTTCAATTTTTGATAGAACTTTTACCTGATACAGCACCCATAGCAAAAAGGCTATATAGGGTGGCACCTAAAGAACAAGAGTTAATAAAGAAAAATATAGATGAGTTGTTAGAAAAAGGGTTCATCCAACCTAGTTCTTCACCTTGGGCCTTCCCAGTTTTGTTTGCTGATAAAAAGGATGGGTCAAGAAGGATGTGTGTGGATTATAGGGCTTTGAATTATGTCACTATCAAGAATAAATACCCTCTACCCCGGGTAGATGACTTGTTCGATCAGTTGCAAGGTGCATGTGTGTTCTCAAAGATTGACTTAAGGTCTGGTTACCATCAAATGAAAATTCGTCCCTTTGATATTCCAAATACTGCTTTCATTACCAGATTTGGGTTATATGAGTATACAATTATGTCCTTTGGGTTAACAAATGCTCCTGCTTATTTCATGAATCTTATGAATAAGGTGTTTATGGAATATCTTGATAAGTTTGTGGTGGTGTTTATTGATGATATCTTGGTCTACTCTAAGACGGAAGAAGAACATGAAGAACACTTGAGACTAGATCTGCAAAAGCTAAGGGAACATAAGTTGTATGCAAAGTTGAGCAAGTGTGAGTTTTGGATCGATCAAGTACCTTTCTTGGGACATATCATTTCAAAGGGTGGAATCATGGTGGATCCAAGCAAGGTTAGCAGTGTTATGGATTGGAAACAACCAGAGATTGTGAAAGAGGTTCAGGGATTCCTGGGTTTGGTCGGATATTACCGGAGGTTCATTGAGAATTTCTCTAAGATTGCAAAACCGATGACATCGTTACTTGAGAAAGGTGCCGAGTTTGTTTGGACAAAGGAGAGGCAAGCTTCATTCAATGAGTTAAAGAAGAGACTCACCACAGCCCCAGTGCTTACTCTACCAGACCCAACGAAAAGTTTCACGGTATATTGTGATTCTTCAAAGGAAGGATTGGGATGTGTATTGATGCAGGAAGGTAAAGTGATTGCTTATGCTCACGACAATTGAGAAAGCACGAGGTAAACTATCCTACACATGATTTGGAGTTAGCAACTGCTGTGCATGCTCTGAAGATTTGGAGACAATATTTGTTTGGGAATAGATGTGAAATATACACTGATCATAAGATTCTTAAGTATATTTTCACCCAGAGTGAGTTGAATATGAGGCAGAGGAGGTGGTTGGAACTGATCAAGGATTATGATCTAGAAATACACTATCATCCTGGTAAAGCCAACATTCTAGCTGATGCCTTGATCAGAAAGAGTTATGTTAACATGGCCATCGCTTTTCAGATGCCGCCTGAGTTGTGTGTGGAATTTGAGAGCTTGAGTTTGGGTTTTGCACATCACACCACCACAGCAACTTTCGAAGCGGAAGCCTACTCTTGAGCAAGAAATAAGAAAACACCAGCTGAAAGATGAGAAGATTCAAGATATCCGTGAGCAAATCAAGATGGGTAAGGCACCACACTTTTGTGAGGATGAGCAAGGTACTGTATGGTACAAGAATCACATCTGTGTACCAGATGTGGATATTATAAGGAAGTTGATAGTCAGTGAAGCCCATGATACAGCTTATTCCATTCACCCTGGAAGTACGAACATGTATTATGATTTGAAAGAGAGATTTTGGTGGTATGGAATGAAACGAGCAGTGGCAGAATATGTTGCAGTCTGTGATACTTGTCAACGTGTGAAGGCAGAATACCAGAGACCTATAGGTTTGTTGCAACCACTGAAGATTCCAGAGAGGAAGTGGGAAGAAATAAGCATGGATTTCATAGTGGGACTACCTCGAACTCAGAAGGGTTATAATTCAATTTGGGTAGTTATGGATCGTTTGACCAAAGTTGCTCACTTCATACCTGTTAATACTACATATTCAAGTGCAAGATTGGCGGAGTTGTATATATCTAGAATTGTTTGCTTGCATGGTGTGCCCAAGAGGATTATATCGGATAGAGGTTCACAGTATACATCCCATTTTTGGGAACAGTTGCATGATTCCTTGGATACTGAAGCTCTGGTTCAGTACTGCTTATCACCCCCAAGCAGATGGCCAGACAGAAAGAACAAACCAAATTCTAGAGGATATATTGCGAGCATGTGCTATTCAGTATGGCACTAGTTGGGATAAGAGCCTACCCTATGCTGAATTCTCTTATAACAACAGCTACCAGGCCAGTTTGAAGAAGTCACCATTTGAAGCACTGTATGGCAGAAGGTGCAGGACTCCGTTGTTTTGGAATCAAACGGGTGAGAAGCAAGTGTTTGGACCTGACATCATCAAGGATGCTGAGTAGCAAGTGAAAATGGTCCGGGAAAATTTGAGAGTCGCTCAATCTAGACAGAAGAGTTATGCTGATGTGCGATGCAGGGATCTGACCTTTAAGGTTGATGACTTTGTGTACTTAAAGGTGTCACCTATGAGGGGAATCCGCAGGTTTAATATAAATGGGAAGTTGGCACCGAGATATATTCGTCCATTCAAGGTGTTAGAAAGGAAAGGTGAAGTGGCTTATAAGCTGGAATTGCCAGCTAGCTTATCAGGTATACATGATGTGTTCCATGTGTCCTAGTTAAAAAAGTATCTAAGAGTGCCAGAGGAACAAACACCACTGGAAGGTTTGGATGTGCAAGAGGATTTGTCATATACAGAACATCCGGTGAAGATTCTTGAAACATCAGAGAGGGTCACCAGAAATAAGAGAATCAAAATGTGCAGAGTGCAGTGGAAACATCATACAGAGGATGAGGCTACATGGGAACGAGAGGAAGAAATGAGAGCAGCTTATCCTGATCTCTTTGCTAACCAACCTATGTGAATCTAAGGGCGAGATTCCTGTTAAGGGGGGTAGGTTTGTGACACCCTAATTTTAAATTCTAGCATTTTATTAGTAAATTCCAAGCAAATTATTTAAGTTTCTAAGGCTTACGTGTTTAGCTTGCATTTATCATGATTTATTAATTTTGAACAAATGCATAAAAGCAAATATAAGTCCAACTTTCTTGTGCATACATGCTGGTGCATAATTTTATTGCTTGTATAATTTAAGGATTCAAATTCAAATTTATTTGAATGGTAGAACTATTGCTCTCTTATTCAAAAGAATTCAAAAGAAAAAAAAAAGAAAAGGAGAAGCAGCCCAGACTAACCGGCCCCGCCAGCAGCCCAGCGCCACCCCGCCCCTCTTCCACCTGAGCCATGAGTCGGCCCAACCCGCACCAGCTCCTCTCTCTCTCTCTCTGCGTGCCACTGACAAGTGGGCTGCGACCCTCTTTTCCACTGACCGGCGGATCCCGCCTGTCAGCCCCATCTCCTTCCTCCCGCCGTGAACCCCGCGCTCCCTTCCTTGCTCTGCCGACCACGTTGGCACCTGGGAAAGTGGAATCCGAGACCGCACTCTCCTTCCTTAATCACCCCACCTTTAATCCCCTAACTCTCGCGCTGATTTCCCCTTCTCCCTCCCTTTCCTTCACTTCCCCATCTCGAGCTTTATGGCTGCCAAGCGGAATCACCGCGCCCACGACGTTTCTGTCCCTCAAGGCCCCTATAAAACCCACGCCAAGGGTCGCATCGACCTCCTTTGCCACTCCACCCACTCAATTGCGCCCTTGTTCATCACTACCTGTGCAATCCGTCACCGGACACCGCCCTCGGTAAGCCATTCCGCCGCCCTAACTTCGGTGACGGTGAGTCATATCCGGCAATCTAATCCCGGATCTTTTCAGTTCATAGGTTCTTCGCGAGGGTAGCGGGACCACCCCTAGACTCCAGAGCACACCTACGGGCAGCGGTCACCGCCGCACTTTATGGTCACCGCCGGTGCCGCACTTGCCCCTTTTATCCTGGGCCTCGAATATACCTTAGACGGTTACGATCATATCGTGCATATACCCCTTCGCGGGCCAACCATAGCAGGACGCGTCACCATACTTAATCCCAGTCAGCATCGGCCCCACACGCTAGGGTGACGTGGTCGCTACCTCACTGCCCACGTCACCAGCCACATCACCGCCAAGTAGCGCAGACCCGGCCAACAGTGGTTGTTTCGCGCTTAAGCCCCTGGGTTCTACTTGAATCAACCCGTAGTCCACTCCTTTAGAAAAATAATTAGATTTGGGTCCTGTTTTTATCAGTTTAGCCCTTGGGCTTTCTGAGTTTTGAACCCGCTGTCCAGGCCTTGGAGTCTTTGCTCTTAAACCCTCGGCAATCAGGTTTAATTACGTTTAGGAACCCGATTTTTCAAAGTTAGCCCCCGGTTTAGTTTATATGTCACAGTTTTGTCCCTAATAACATTCACGTTTTAACTCCGATTTGAGTGATTTTTGCGCTCACGTGATCGTAGCAGAACGTAGAATGTTTTTACCATAGTTTTATCTTCTGTTTTGTTGAGATGATGTACCGTTGCTCATCTTTTGTTAATTGTTTGCATGCATGTGTGAATGTGAATGTTTGTATGTCGCCGTGAATGTGTTTAGACCGTGAACCATTCTTTGGAGATGAAGAGCAGCAGCCTGAAGGTTTTGAGCAGCAGCAGCAAGACCAGTTTGAGGAAGGCAAGTATAACATGGACAACCTAATAACCCTTTAATCATCCTCATATGCCTGTGTCTAATTTGTATGCCTATAAGGACTATACGTTAGCCTCTTTTCTAGATGTTTTACCTATGGGGATGCATGTCAGTTAAGTTTTGCTAGCTGCTTCGCAAACACAAGTTACCTTTGTTAATAATCTTGTTAATGGACCTATGCAATATTTTTTTGTGAGCGTGACCCTCTGTGCTGAGGTGATTGAGTGGTTCATGTCTCTTTAAAATTGGCTTTTTAGCAACATGGTTTAGGGGGCATGTGCAATGTGCTTAGTGGTTTTGCTCATAGCCACTCTCCATAAGGACCGGTTCCCAAAGCGACAACCTGGGAGAATCGTGCTACCATGAGACTGCTATGGGATGGTCTTGACTTACTAATTAAGTTGTTTTGGTTTGAAGTAACTTACCTGCGCGGCAAGAGGGGGAGTAAGGTTCTGTGGTCACTGCATTGCCTTAGGTTGAGTGTGCTGAGTGCTTTTCCCTTTGTGAGGCGGACACCACCATTACGGCGCTTGATTCCTTGCGGTTGATTCTTACCAACGTGACTTTTGTAACTGCCTCATAGTGTGCTTGCTAGGCACCTCATCTAAGGCAATGAGGTGAACCACTAGTGTAGCCCGCGACTTATGGGTAAAGATGTACAACCTCTCGAGAGTGTAAAACTGACATGTCCGCCGTGCTAACGGTTATGAGTGGCCCAGATCCTTAATGCTGATTAGTGGGTTCCAGTTTGGTTTGGAAGTTGGTTCGGTCATTAATAATGTTGACTAATGTTCTTATGTAATATCTTTTGGGCTAACGGTTATGAACTCGTTGATAGTAACTAGCTGCTAAATAAAAATTCGACCAATTAAAAGCTCATGCATACGTGTCAGCCAACCTTAGAGCCTCATGGTTCATGTTATGCTTGTTGAGTACAGTTGTGTACTCACGCTTGTTTATTTTCCTATGTTGGGTGAATCACCAACCACTGTTCTATTGACCGGCCATCCTGCTCGGTCTCTCTCTCTCTTTCCTCTTTTCCCTTTCTCTCTTTTTCTTTCTCTTTTCTTTTTCTTTCTCTTTCTTTTTCTTTTGCTTTCCCTTTGTCTCCTCCCAACACAAGCAAAGAAGTGGCTGGGGGCACCTTGGCACCTGGGATAGTGCCATGGCCAGCGGACCGGCCATGATGGCCGCCCGGCCACCCTGCTGCGCCCTTTGTTCTCTCTCTCACGCATGGCCGCCCGACCACCCTGCTTGGCCGCCCGGCCATCTTTTCTTCTGTTTTTTGTGTGTGCGTTGCTCCACTAACATCCCCTCAGCGCACTACGTGCATGGAAGGCTGCCTGGCGCATTTTGCATGGCCGCCTCAGTGCACCACGCAGCAAGTTGCAAACTCTCCTCTCCCTCTCTCTAATCTCTTATTTAGTAGCTTAATTAAGCTTCCATGCTTAGTTAAAATAATGCCCGAATAAAATTTGGTTGGCCAAATAAAATCTTGGCCACACACTCTCTCTCTCAATTTCCGTAGAACGAGAATGTTTTGTGGAGGGTCTGCCCCACAAGGACCAGTTTATTTTTTCAGACGACTAACTCGCTAATGCTTATATTATCTTGTCGTCTATCCTTTGGGTATCGTGTTTTTGTTGCTATCTTGCAGGATGAACCGCATATTCAAGAAGGCGAAAAATGCCATTAGTAAGGCGGGGAAGCACATCCACTGGTCATCCTCCGAAGGCTCTAGTCCGGCAAGCAGACACGCTGCTTCTGAGAGGATGTCCATCGGCACAGAAGAGCCGGAGGAAATTCCAATGTCCTCCATGTGATGCCCTAGGCATCTCAAGTGCATTACACCAAAATCATTAGCATAATGACATCTTTTCAAAGACATTTTATCTTGGGAGCATGCATAAATTAGGTCAATTGAGCAACTAAACTTAGTTTTCAGAAAAGCTGTGTTTGTATTGCGGATATAACTTAAATACAATTGTGTTTTTTATAAAACCTTACATACCAAACTTGTAGGCAATTCCATAAGGAATGACTTTGGTATTTTGTGTCTTGGCATGCATGAATGTTGAAATCTAGTTTTGGGTCATTTTATGTGAAAATGTGACTTCTGCCAAACCTGTTTGGTAAATTCAAACTTTTGTGAAACAAAATTCAAAATCTTGCCATGTCATGAATACCAAAGTTGTAATTCATGAGATTCTATGCAACTTTGGTATAATTCACCTTTCATGAAAATGCACCTAAAATGGACTTTTATAATTTCCAAGTTGGGGGTTTCAAATGGTCAAACAGGAGTCAGCAAGTTAATTTCAAATTTAAATCATTTTATATTTGGAATCTGGTATAGGTCCTTTTGAAAAAGTTGTAGATTTCAAAAAGTACAACATTTCATTCAATTGGGTCTTTTTCAAATTCGGCTCCTAAATTGGTCAAATTTGCGAAATTCAGAAACTTGATCAGCTGGTCAAAGGGGGTTTATCTTTTTCGTTTTTCTTTTATTTTCTCGTCTCTATGACAGGCGGGACCCACCTGTCAGGCCGCCCGCGCCAGCGCACGGATGGATTTTCCCCGCTCCCTCGCCCGATGCACCGAGTCCATACACCGTACTCTCTATTCCTGGGGTTGACCCCACCTGTCAGCCACAGTGGTCCATAGACCCGGTTCACCCGCGCACCTCTCTCTTCTCTCCCCGCCCGCGCGCGCCCACGCGGCGCTGCGCGCCGAGCAGCCGTGGCCACGCGCCGGCCTTCCCGGCCGCCGCGGCCACGCGCCGCTGCCGCGCGCGGACAGCGCGCACGGCGCGCCACCGGGGCGAGGGCGAGGCCGACCCTATTTCCCGAGCTCTCCTCCACGCGTTCAAGCTCTCTGTTTTTTTCCCCTTTCACTCTCGCGCGTCCGCCATTGCCGGAGCACCGCGAGCTCGTCCCCAGCCCCTTCCGCCCGCTCCCGAGCTCAACCGTCACCACGCCGGGCTTCGTCGCCCTCGACTCCATCCTTCCGCACTAGCCTAGGCCACTGATTTTGTCCCGACGCCGCCCACCGCGCCGCCGGAGTTCGTCGACCTCTGCTCATCGTCGTCCCACCTCCTCGCGCCCTCTCCCGTCGATTGAAGTAGGGGGTAAGACTCCCCATACTCCTCTCTCTCTCCCCGGCACTCCGCGGCGAGCTCCCGAGCCCCGCAGGGCCGGGATTGGCCGCGCGCCACCGGGGCTTCCCCTCCCGTCGCGAGGAGGAAGACGACGGGAGGAGGAAGATGAACATTTTGCGCTATCGCCCTCAGAGTTTAACAGTTTTATGTTTCCATACCGAGCACTGTGTACTGAGTCTTGTAAATCTTGCACGGGGACCCTCAGAAGCTATGGATATTTATATATAGGTCCTGGATCTGTTCAGTTTCGTTTTAAAATGCTTTTAAAAATGCTGAAACTTTGAAAAATCATAGTAAAGTGGATAAAAATCCAAAAATAGCAAACTTTGTTGCACTGGGTTCCTAATAAATAGATCTACAGGATGGGTATGATGGTTGAGTAGGAAAGGATAGTTTTGCCCCTGTTTTTATTCAAACATGTAAAACCCTAATAAATAGGAAATAAGGACTAAATGATCTCCAAAAATAGCCAAATTTGAGCAGGGACCTTGTTATCATGTGTAGGTTCTGTATAAATTTTGTTGGCCCTAACACTTACTTTTGAATTACTATTTTGCCCTTGTTTTTCACCAAGCACATATTAATCTTAAGAAAAAAGATTAATATGGTGAATAGTGTTTCAAAATGACTTTAAGTTTGATATGAGCTATAATTATGGAGAAACTTGCTAGATTTGGAGATGATGCATGTAAGGTTTTGACTCTAATTGGAAACTGGTAGAAATAATGCATATTTATGTAAGCTTCGGTCGCTTCACATGAAGCGATGCTACCTCGCCACGCACACCCCACGTTATTTTATGTGACAAGCTAAGCTATCGTAGATGATGGCTTGTACGATTTCTTAGTATGAAACAACTTTCGCCTCAATATGCATAACTCTATATCCTAAATCATAAGTTCACTGATTTACTGCATTACACTCGCATCATAAAACAAGCATTGCACTAATATATGCTCCAATTGCATCATATCATGCATATAGAGTCCACGAACGAAGAACCACCGCCGCACCAACCCATCGCGGAGGAACCAGAGGACCAGCAGCAGGAACCCGACTACGCTCCGGAGGAAGCTACTGACCCTAGTGAAGAAGGTAGGCAGGACCATACTCAACCCAGCAAATAATTTATACTTGATGATTACGCATATGCATTAGGAGTTACTTGGAACCAATTGCATTAGACTTCCTGGCCGCCCTGGCCCTAGCACCTATACATAGAGTTCGTAGGACGAGTATGCCTAGAAATTGCTAGGTACGTGTAGACACGAGTGTGTGTACTCGTCACGTAGGTGTTTTTCAAAGTTACAAAAGCTTACAGTATATCATTTATTACTGTTGTTCATGAATTAAATGGAGACCGGGCGGAGATTTATTTCAGTATATGCATTTCATAAAGTTGCACTTTGGACTCCGCCCGAGTCGCATAAGGCCCGTTCGCTGTTCGCCTGCTGATCGGCATAACATTGCTAGAGTGCTTAACCGGGAAATGGGACCGGTGAAGTCTTACCTGGGTTTGTCCGGAGTTTTCAAGGCTCCGCTCATCCACTTGCTGGAGGCCGATGGGCCCGGGGGCGCTTGTACTCGAGGGAGGGCTGACCCGGTGCGACCGTGGTATCGCTCCTAAGGGGGCACAACCCGGGGGTTAGGTGAGGGCGCTTTGAATCTTGGGACAAGACAGGTGGAGATGGGGGCTATATGTGGGAACGCAATGGCTAGTAAGCATATACCCCTGGCATGATAGTTATTCCCGGGAATTAAAATCGATTCGAATCGCTGATGCCCACCAGGTGTGGGAATGCTGATAGTGCACACGGGCAACGTAGTAATTACTTAAACTCTCGGTATTTTTATACTCATGGTTTTTGGAATACTACATGTTTGAACTAAGTTGTTACCTTACGGAAATTTACTGTTATGTTGGCAATCATACAGACAATGAAACTTGTTGTTTATGTTAATTAAGTTGCTGTAAAAAAAAACTAAAAGCTAAGGATCCACTTGCTAGTAAGCTGCTTCGCGTCAGCCGTAAGCCAAATCCATTAAGACCTACTGAGTAATTAGTACTCAGGGTTTGCCCCCACATTTTGAGCGTAGGTATGGAATTCATGGTGTGCACCTGTGTTGGAGGCGGGGCATGCCCTCATTTAGGATAAGGTGTCTGAGTGGTACGAGGGCAACATCGGTGGGCTCGATGTTGTACCTCCAATGCAAAACTTTTGGTGATAACATGGTGATCTAAACTTATATTTTCCGCTGCGAGAAACTTTCAAACTTGCTACCTTATGACATTATGTTGAACTAGTATTTTATGTAAAAGCTGGTTTGTAATAAAGCGTAATTTCCCGCTATTCAACTGCCTGTGATGATGTATCTGTTGTGGCTCCATCGTGAGTCAGATGTGTATGATGTCGGTTCCTCTGGGAAAAGGTAATATCGGGAGTCGAACGACTCTCGACAGACGACCGGGTTTAGTTCGGTCTAATCGCACTGCAAGCCAGAGGTGGCAGGTGTGCTTAGCCCGGATTAAATCGGCGGTTCCGCCACACTCCACCAACCGGCTAGTGCTACTCCTCAACTCGCAGCTCGTACCACACAGCCAGGACGAGGCCAAGGCGTTAAGACTTTTGCATCAAAAGTCTTACACCATGACCAAATGCTTCAATGAGGACCTCCTTGACAACACTGGCATGCGAGGTGAGTTCGATGAGGTGTTCCAAGCCGGCGGCTGGGGCCCTTTGCAGAAATTCCAGAAGGAGGAATCGTCCTCCTCACAAAGGAATTCCTCATGACACTCCGCACCGACACCCGAAGGGAAGGTACATTTGTCTGGTTCTGACTCTTTAATACTGACTATGAGCTTACACTACGTCAATTTAGCAACTTGCTGGACTTCTCACCACAATGCCCTGTGGCGAAAGACCCCATAGGCTTTAACTCAGTAGAGTTTTGGAGAAAGTTAGCTGGGGCTAACTCTCGAGGGAAAAAAAGCATCACGAAAATTAAACATCCTACCATGCGGTTCCTAGCTCGTTGGCTTACCATGGTTGTTTTCCCGCGGGATGACTCCCACTGTGTCACAGTAGATGACTTTAGGTGCCTCTATGCTATGTGGAAGAAACATAAATTTGCCCCTGTGCGTAGTATGATCACTCACTGGCAAGGGCTAGTTCACGTTGGCACTACCATTTCGATCACGTCATTCGTGACGAGGATCGCCAATGGTTTAGGAGTATTAGCTAATGCTTTCGTGTCATATATGCCCAATGACCCTTCTTGCGTAGTCAAAGACTCGCACTTCTTTCACGTGCACTTCCTGAGGAAAGACACATAGGGAAATTATATCATGACGTACAAGGGCTATGAGTTTGAGCTGCCGCTTCCAGCACTGCAGTTCAAATTATATTCCAGGAGATCATTAACCATGCAGCAAGCACCCGAGCAAGCACCTGAGCCAGCACCCGAGCCTGCAAGGAATAGTGTCTCTGGAGTAATGACTCGTGCCCAACGGCATCAAGCCAAGGAAAGGATCCGCAAGGCATACAAAGAAGCACAAGAACGAGGTGCCAAACCTACATAGGCTCATCTAGCCGCAAGACCCTCCTGGGCTCACCCAGGTGCTGGACTCTCTTACCAGGGGGGCACACCCGCTTGGGGGAGCCAGAGAGAATCATGGCACACTTCGTGGGACTCCGTGGTACCATCAGCACATACGACGCCGTCATACCACGGCGGAGGTAAGCAATTTTATGGTCGTGGTGTAGGTCCATCCAGCTCCGCCCGCTACACTAGCAACGGACTCACAGGGATCATCAACGCCGTCTTCGGGGCATTGGATCTCCAAGAGCACCGTACCTTGGGGATAATAAACGACCTCCACTAGATACAGGACCATCCAGGAGCCACCCACAACATGGTCCTAGAGACAAGGGCAACAGTTGAACGCAGGCAGGAGCAAAACCTCATGTATTACAACTAGTGAGGTTTCTACCCCGACTGAGCATCATTGAATCTTGGGGGAGGTAACACCCGACAATTGGAAGGACTAAAAAAATGAAAAAAAAAGTGTCAAATAACTCCCATGCTTAAATGTTAATTTCACTTGATAGCTTCATTTTGGAAATGATGAATAGTTGCTCTATCAAGTGAATGGTTTGATTCTTGCATGACAACTTATGCTTAGCTTAGTCCCATGTTGGTGTATGAAAAGAAGTGAACCAAAAGTTCTACCTTGTGGATAACATTTGTGATAACATGCCTAAGTTGTTGAGAGATTTGATATGACTTAAAAGCAAGATGATTCTTCCATGTTCCTAGTAAGATGAGGGTCTCAGGTTTTTATTTTGAAAATAACAAAATAAAGCTAGCCTTTGGTTGAAAATTCCTACCAGAGCCAAAATGCTTCAAATATTTGAAACAGCTACAAAGAGCTGCTCAGAAATGTTTTGAGCTTTGTCAAATTTTGAGTCTCATCGAGTAGAAATATCATCTTCTGTTGATAACTGGAGTACAAAAGAAACAAATGCAAGTGATCCATTCCGGACTTTGCATCCACCAAAAAGTCTCCAAATAATTCTCACACCCCTTTTGCCTTCAAATCTCAAGGAGGAAAGTGTATGGAGCTAATAAAAATAAATACATAAATAAATGCGTGCAAATGCACGGCAAAATGAGAAGCATGCAAGTTCAAGCATGGCAAAAATATATAAAAGCTCCATACCCCCTCCAAATCCATAAAAGGCTACAAGGGATGAAAATCAAGAGAAGGAGACACCTTGTTCCACCACTCCTACTCCAGTGATCAAATAGAAGAAATGATAGAGTACACTCTTTGGTCCAATCTTTGGCTTAGAAAAATAAACATTTTAAGTGTGCCACATTCTCCCTCACCTAAAGCTCCACAAAGGCCATAGTGTAGGAAAATGTTGGCCAAATCATGACTCTTGGTGAGGAAACACTCCTGTGCGATCGAGAGTATCCTTGGGGAAGCTTCTTTTGTTTTGAAAATCTTGAAAACACCTGAGAGAGACATCCAAAAAGAACAAGTTAGAGTTACTCCTGCAATAAAGTTGTTCTATCTCTCAACCACCCAAGGTAAAGTAAGCAAAAAGATGCACCACAGGTATGACACAAGGTAAACTTCAATTATTTCACTACTTGGGGCAAAAGTTTAAGTGTTGAGTTGCATATATGAATCATCCTTCATCTTCGTTATTGCAACATCTCCTGATCCACTTTCAATCTTAGCTTTGCTCGAGGACGAGCAAAATTTTAAGCTTGGGGGGTGTTGACAGTCGTAATCTCACGATATCAATAGTCAACTATCCACCAAATGAAGCGAAACATGTGAAATAATAGGACTAACCCTTGCTACTAATGAGTTCCACAAGTTGTACATGAATATTTGGATGCAGGTACCAAAATATGTGCAAAATGGTTGAAAACAAGCCAAAGATCAGAGATGGGCAACAATGGCTAACAGGCCATGGCCGCCCGGCCATGTTCCAGGCCACCAGTGGCCGCCCGGCCACTGGTCAGGGTCCTGCATGGCTGCCCCGCCATGTGGCATGGTCGCCCGGCCACCTCACCTACACGACTTTGATCTTACATGCAAACAAACACAAAGCAATGAAGATCCAACCATACAAAATAGGATCCAATATATCTAAGGGTCGAAAGGACATCAACAGATGGATCGGTGACATCAGCAATCCGAGGGACCCAACATGCAACCAATCAGGGGAAGACACATGGCCGCCCAGCCACCTTCGGACATGTTTTGCACTTGCACCAACGGAACCAACCGTCAACCGACTTGGGGAAGCAATATCAAGCATTGGATCACGGAAGTCGGCGGATCCTCTGGCTGCCCGGCCATAGGGGTGGCCGCCCGACCAGGTAGATGGCCGCCAGGCAACCGACCTACCCCCTAACCGACCTAGTGTGTCTATAAATACCCCCCTCATTCGATTGTACTATAAATAGACCCCGAGAGCTCATTTGTAAGGTGTGAAGTTGAGTTCAAGTTCTATCTTCGAGTGCTACACTATTCCCTTAGTAGCTAGAATAATCCTGGGAGTTAGAGTTGAGTTGAGCTTTGCCTCAGAGTCTCCGGAGTTATCTTCGAGTCTGCGGTCAAAGCTTTGTATCTTTGTTTTCAGATTATCTCCAATATAATTTTAGTTATATTTTACTCTAAGTTCTATATCTTGCGAGTGTGGTGTACCTTTCTTTGCACACTTGCTAGGCTTAGGTTGTGTTTTACTCAGTTATTCAATTCTTGTTATTCTTGTCGGTGCTATAACTCAACCCAAGACTTAGACGCTAGGATATGGCTAGATCCTCTCCTCTGATCAAGGACGATCTACTTGAACATGTTTATAGCGTGCCATCCTTTCCACGAAGCTTTGTCTGGTAGCCCCACTCGGTGATAGCGTGTGGTGTGCCTGCGTAGTCCAGGCCCGTCGTTTGGGAGGCCCGTAGGTGTTAGCTAGACTCTCTTTTGGACCAACTATCTACCCCTGGTACCCTCGAGACTCTAGAATTTCGCTCAATGCAAGACCCTGACTTGTTTATTTGAATATCTTGGTTAGGCACGGATAACCTTTGCAGCCGTTTAGAAATAGAGTTTAGTGAATTTATCTCACTCGTTGTCCTCCCAGGCAACTATACCTTTCTACGGATAGCTACTATAGACTTACCTCTCCACCAATACACCTATCTTTGTCACGTTTACCCCTGTTTGACTTGTTGTTGGTACAACTTATCCAAGTATTACATTCCATTCGATTTGAGTATATTCAATTACGCTCTCTCGCCTGCCGCTTCCTTGTGGTAATTTACGATACTCGGAATACTCTGAGTGAAAGGCTACAACGGTGTCCGTGCGCTTGCAGAGTAAAACCTGTTAAGGCTAAGAGACGCCAACAGTGGTTAAGGGAGATGCCTTCGCCAACAACATCATCAATGACAACGCCAACCACGATAACGATGGAGATGATGAAGAATGATTTTTTGAGGAAGAGGGAGACGATAAAGAGTAGCTGCATGCTGCCAACGTTCAGCTACATAACCGTCTTCGCCGCAATAAAATAGGTATGGGAGGTAACAAGGGAGGTATTAATCGCAACAACAATGATCCTTTCACCAAGGTAAAATTCACCATCCCTCCTTTTTATCGAGCTTATGATGTCGATGCTTATTTGGAATGGGAAATGACTATCGAGCAAACATTTCTTTCCCATATAGTTCATGAGATTCATAGAGTTAGACAAGCCACCAATGAATTTAAAGATTTTGCTGTAATCTGGTGGAATGAACTAGTGAATGTTGCGTACAACATAATTCTTAGGAAAGATTAAAAGATGCTATGTGTAATAGATTTATCCCTCCTTCATACCAATGTGATATGCATAATAGATTGCAACGATTAGATCAAGGTAGTATGACTTTGACCTGTGGTTGGAGGCCATCGTGTGCATACTATTCCAAAGGTGTGGCCACATTGGTGTGCTTGAGAGCCAATGGACCGGCTCCATTGCCTCTAGAGTGATGAGTGATTTTCAATGGAAGCCAAGACCCAAAAGGATTTGGGCACAACACCTCTGATGAACAGGAGGCCCTCCGATGGACGGGGGGTAGATGAAAGTCCTTAGAAGGACAAGAGGAATGCTCAGCGTCAGTCGGCCATGGGAGTTCGGTACATGGAGGAGCAGCATGGTGACAGCAAGTATAAAACCTTCGGAGGACTGCGAGGCGACCCCGATGGACAGGGGATGCCGGGTGCCACCGCAGTGCTCCAACCTAAGTACATGGCACAAAGACATGCGTGGGCATTGGCGGATTCTCTCAAATCCGCCACACTACCACCAAGTTACCAAGACTTGGCGAATGGGCTCAATTCTCGCCGAGATAGAGTGGAGTGGGCCATTCTAGGCCCAGGAAGGAAACCCTAAAGTTTCCTGGTTTCTGACTTTAAAACCGAGAGTCGATTGATAGATTTGGACTACTGGCCATGTGGACGTCATCTGGGAGTTAGTGTGCAACCGAAGAAGATCAAGACTCCATCGCGGTCATTCATCCCCGAGAAAGTTGAGTCTTTTCCAGTTTGACTCCTACGGGCATTTCTGTAATATAGGGGTCCTAGTGTAAACTAAGTCAGTTCGGCCTGGGCTATATATAGCTAAGTGGCTGGTCATTTAGGTGACTCTTCCACCTCCAGAAACCCTAGGCTTAGCTTTCCAACCAGCCAAGTGCTTAGAGAGTAAATCATGTGCTAATCTAGGATTTATAGTCCCCTTGAGCTAGTACTTCGCATTAGTGGAGGATGAAGGGTGGTCAGGCTATGAGGAACCTTGTAAGAACTGATTTCTACTTATAATACAAGGAAGATTCGTCCCCAATTCGTGCTCATGTGTGCATCCATCTCCTTCCCCCTCCTCTAGTTTGGTTTTTGGATGAAACTCAAAGGCTTTTGGTGATTTGCTTTGCCCACGAGTTAGTCATGCTCTTTTGGCTCTTTTGGACTTGCTATGACATGGAGATTATGACTTAGTTCATCTCAATCCCACAGGATTGCCACGAGCAAGCTTTTCTTGAGTTTTCCCCTTTCTTGCCCAAAGATTGCCTTCTCACGAGATCTGAAATTCCCGGTGATCCCTTGGTCATTTTGAGTTGATCATTTGGGCAAAGCTTTGGAATAGGGTCCAGATAGCCTATGCAAAATCTCATAATTTTGGACAAGATTTGGTCAGTTTTGGGGTGTGAAAACTCTTTTTCTGCGACTCCATCGGGCTATCCGATAGGCCACCAGACTCTCCGGTCTCAACGGACAGTCCGGCAGAGCCTACCAGACAATCTGGTGTAGGGTCTGCCTAGGGGCTTCCCACTGAACTATCCAGCAGCCCCCACCAGACTATCTAGTGCCATCGGACAGTCCGGCCCCTGGCACCGAACAGTCCGATGAAGATAGGAAAGCTACCCTGCTTCTGTGCTTTGGTTCTTCCACCGCAATTTTTGCATAGGACTTGCTTTTCCCACTTTCTGACCATTCTCTTTACTTGCTGTATAACAGTAAGTCGCACTTTGGTGCGGTGAGTGTCGACTGGAGAACATGCAGGTTTTTGGTGCTTGGGGTGGCTTGCGATCTTTGTTATCGTTGAGTTGCTTGCTATTTTCGCATTTGGTGCATATCCGTTCAGTCGACGGCACCTTCCTTTTGCTAGACACATATCTGTACAATGGACGGTGTCTAGCGTCAGTTCTTATAGCACCAATTTTGGGGGTTGTGATTTTGAGTTTTCAAGTGCTCCTATTCACCCCCTCTAGTCGCACGTCTCGGTCCTACAGTGCTATGGCATGTCCACACAAAAGATTTTCTCCGCTGGCGGGTTTTGGATGGTGGCTATGCACAACTGTTAGATTGTGGTGGGAACAAGGGATAAATATAGGGACCTATGATGCATTTCACTCATAGTAATATGGTTGTGGCTTCTATTGCAGTGGGCTGATTGAGAAACATGATATGTGAGATGCGAAAGGATCAAGTTATATTAGAAACGGCAGAAGCCAATCTTTGACAATTTAATTAGCATAATCTTCTTGTAAATAAGTAATAAAATAGATCTATGGCATGTTGGTGGATAAGTTTCTCATGAACTGACAATAGGTAGAAATAGAAAACACAACAAGTTGGTTGTTCTTCACGTAATAGTTGAGAGCACCTTACAATGATGTAGTTTTGGTATGTGCAACACAATTCAAGTACAGTAAGAATATTTTCCTTTTCTTCACCACAACGATTAGTACTTATCTACTTAAAAGCATAATTAAATGCCTTTTTCCAAAGACCTACCTAGATCAATCCTTAGCTATCAGTCCAAAATTTGCATAGATATGACTTACAATAATTTAAGACAACCATGTTGCAACCAAGAATGTTTAATGCTCATGAACAATATCATCTTCTATATTATTAGACAGGGAAAGGAGCTTAATCTGGAAGCTTAATTATGAATAATGTTAGAATCAAATTATATCATGTAGAAGCAAGCACTGCATTTCAGACATGGATGTAACGACTTTTATGCTATCAGATACATTGTTCGTTTTAGACGAATCTTCGTTGTGGAACACCATATAATTATAATTATTCAAACTCTGTGATACACTCATACTCATTTTTGAATAATTTTAGTTTTGTATTGTTAGGCATATATGCTATTTGCATTTCTCAGTATAATCACGCAATAATGTGCATTTATGTTGTAGATCACAAACTTGTAATACAATGAGTGTGCAAAACTTAGATTTTCACGAAACAGTGAAGATACTCAAACTTCAAAGGAGTAACCTGCATGTTTCAAAGTGTGGTATAAGTGTATCTTATTATCTATGTAGTCAGCAATAGGCTTCACTAGAGGGTACATACACAACAAGGAGTGATATAAGTATAGATCAATCTTGTGACCATGCATTTGGGCTCTCCAAAGGACCCCTGCCGTAGCACTTGGGAAAAAATATGACAGAGTTCACATTCTCTCTTTTGTTTGGTATCTGATGTCTAGGTCACAACAATTTTGTGTTGATGGAAGATAAATATGCTATCTGAAGATTTCAGTCCAATATTAGTGAATATGGATACAATAGGGATATTGAATAACCAATATAACTGATGGTCAGGACAACAATTTTATGTTCATGGAAGATAAATTTGTTATCTGAAGATTTTAGCCCAAGTGTGGATAAAGGAGGAGGGGGTTCCGGCCCTTAAAGGTTGTGATAGGCGTGGCGAGCCAACATAAAAACCCAGCTACTCTTATGGAGATGAAACCCAAGAACAAACCATAGGGCCATAACCCTCTTAGCGACGCACTATATCAGAACCCGAGTATGGTGTTAAATGGGCAAAGGATGGGCCGTCATCCCCTTGGTGATGTGCCATATCGTCATCTTGACATGGTGTTAAGTGAGCAAGGATCGAGTCATCGCTTCCTTAGTGGCAAGGGTCCTTTGGGCAAGGGTCTTCACACTTGACTCGGTCGGTGCGAGGGGTAAGGAAGCTTGTCGAGCCAACTAGGATCTATCTAGGTACCTAGAATGTAGGGTCTCTCACATGTAAGTTAAGAGAGTTAGTTGACAGAGCGATTAGGAGACGTGTAAATATCTTATGCCTCCAAGAGACGAAATGGAAGGGTTAGAAAGCGAAAGAGATGGAGAATATAGGCTTCAAGCTTTGGTACATAGGAACAGTTGCAAACAAAAATGGAGAGGGCATCTTGATGGAAAGAGTCTGACAAATGGAGTGGTGGATGTCAAGAGGCAGGGGGATAGGATCATCCTAGTCAAGCTCGTTTTTGGTGACTTAGTCTTTGATGTAATAAGTGTGTATGCTCCCTATGTAGGCCATGATGAGAGAATGAAAAGGTAGTTTTGCAAAGACCTAGATAGTAAGGTTAGAGTGGTACCCACTAGTGAGAAGCTTTTCATAGGAGGAGATCTCAATGGCCATGTGGGGTTGTCAAATGCAGGTTATGAGGTGGCTAATGGAGGGTTTTGGTATGCTAGTAGGAATGGGGAGGGAGAGGAAGTCAAATGGGAAGGGAGAGGAAGCCTTAGACTTTGCTACATTGCACAATATGATGGTAGTCAACACCTTCTTTATGAAGAGACAATCCCACTTGCTGACCTTTAGTAGTGGCCATAACACTAGCTAGATTGACTTCGTTCTCACAAGGAGAGAGAGGATAAGAGGACATGCTTGGATTGTAAGGTAATACTAGGAGAGTGTGTTGTCTCAACACAAGCTCCTGGTTGCTGATTTATGCTTTCATTTGCGTGCTAAATGGGAGAAACAAGCCACAGTCGTGAGAACGAAGTGGTGGAAACTCAAAGGGAAGGCTTCAGAAGACTTTAAGAGAAGGGTTATCGCGAAGGGCTCTTGGGAAGAATGGCAAGATGCAGACAACACATGGGGGAAGATGTTAACTTGCATTAGGAAGGTAGCTGTGGAAGTGCTTGGTGTGACCAAAGGGAGCAAAGGTGCAACTAAAGATACTTGGTGGTGGAATGAGGCT
The DNA here is from genome assembly GCA_030272315.1 of Paspalum vaginatum. Lineage (NCBI taxonomy): Eukaryota > Viridiplantae > Streptophyta > Magnoliopsida > Poales > Poaceae > Paspalum > Paspalum vaginatum. The sequence goes on along the minus strand of CM059018.1, from coordinate 27,314,530 downwards.
GTACAAAAGGCCCTTAAGAAGAAGAAAGAGTGATACAAATGTGTGTTCCATGATAGGAGTACAGATAACATAGAGAGGTACAAGGTGACAAAGAAGATTGCAAAGCGAGCAGTGAGTGAGGCAAAGGGCAGAGCATACGATGACCTCTACCTAAGGTTGAGGACAAAGGAAGAAGAGAAGGACGTCTAGAAGATGGCTAGGATTCGTGATAGAAAGACAAGGGACCTCAATCAAGTCAGGTGCATTAAGGATGTGATGGATCAACTCTTCATAAAGGAGGAGGACATCAAACTAAGGTGGCATGCGTACATTGACAACCTATTCAATAGGGAGAGTAAGAGCATGTCTATTCAGTTGGGCTACTCCTTTGATGTTGCCAATAGACACTTTGTGCATAGGATCCAAGAGAACGAGGTTAGAGAAGCCATAAAAAGGATGAAAGTGGGCAAGGCAGTGGGCCCTGATGTGATCCTAATCGAGGTGTGGAGATGCCTAGGAGATATAGCTATTGTTTGGCTAACGAAGCTTTTCAACTAGACTTTACGATCGAACAAGATACCCGAAGAGTGGAGAAGTATATTAGTACCAATCTTCAAGAACAAGGGAGATGTTCAAAGCTGCACTAACTATAGAGAGATTAAGCTGATGAGCCACACGATGAAGTTGTGGGAGAGAGAGTTATAGGGCATCGTGTGAGAAGATTGACGTGCATTACCATTAGGGATGCAAGTCCCATCTATTTTGGGTCATTGGGTCGACCCAAACAAGTGACAAAATGAACTAGAGTGGCAATCTTCATAATTAATTTGGATGAGAAAATTAGCTAGAATGGCATGCCACCGTAAATAATGAGGTGACCCAAAAACAGCATTGGGACCACTTGCATCCCTAATTACCATGAACCAATTTGGGTTCATGCCGGGGAGATCAACCATAGAATCAATTTTCCTTTTAAGACAGTTATGGAGCGGTATAGGGAGCATAAGGACCTACACATGGTTTTCATAGACTTGGAGAAGGCTTATGATAAGATACCAAGGAATGTTGCATGGTGGTCTTTGGAAAAGCATAAAGTCCCAAAAAAGTATGTGATCCTTATTAAGGACATGTACAACAAGGTTGTGACTAGTGTTCGAACAACTAATGGTGATACAAGTGACTTCCAATTAACATAGGATTACATCAAGGATCAGCTTTGAGCCCCTATCTAGTTTCCTTGGTGATGATTGAGGTCACAAGGGATATACAAGGAGATTTTTCGTGGTGTATACTGTTTGCTGATGATGTAGTGCTAGTGGATGAAAGCCAGGCGAGGGAGTTGACGGCACTTAAGCACGCCAAACCTTATACTGCAAGCGATAGTATCGGTTGTAGCCTTTCCCCAAGATGAGTATCAAGGGTTTGTAAATCCTTGGAAAACTAGGCTTAAACTACTATTAATCAAGGATTAATCAATTACTACTAGCACTAATAGATCTAATAAGCTAAAAGATGATAAACGATATTCTAATCACAAACTAGATATAAAACTAGACTATAGCATAAACTGGATTAAGAACAAGAACTTGATAAGAGCAAACTAAGCAAGATTAAGATAGGTTAAAACACGGCTAAGGGATTAGCAAGAGATATGAGACAAACTTCTTATAAACTATAAACCACCCTGAGCATAGATCTAACGTGAAACATAGAATAAACATGATCATGAATGTCATAAACTTGCTCGAACCTTTCCCTCTAACCACTTGTCACATAAGTCAGGGTAATCGATGAACTAGCAAGCTTAAACCATATCTAAGCATGAGCAGATTCAATCAACCAACTAAGGTAAAAAGATCTACCAAAAGACATGTGGATTAATCATTCCCGGCGGGGGCATGTGTAGAAATGAAGCATTGCAAAGACATGAATCATAGGTCATATATAAACAAAGAACTCATAGCCATAAGACAATTTCATTGATCGAACTCAAGGGTTATCATAGTAAAACAAGAAGAACAGAGAGTTTACTCGAGGTTCATCATGAACTTGAAGTGCAAAGTTGTCGATTTCGACAAAACGAAGAACATATCAAAAGATGAACTCAGGACTCCCTGGGAAGCCCTTGGTTTGGCGACTTGACCCCAATGGGGTCAGTCGACATTTGGGCCTCCTGCCTCCACTCGCTTAACACTTTCGCCGAGAACTCCTTCTCGACGAAACTTACAAGATTAGACCCCTAACCCTCAAGTTGAAGCTCTGTTTACAATGAATCAGATGGCCTCTCCCCTAGGGAGGCCACATATTTATACCCCGGAAGGTTCCCAATACATGGAAACTATTAGGTCGGTTGGAGATGGCTTCTATGATCTATTTCCATATATATACAAGCCTCCTGAAGGTTTTTGGTCATCCATAAAGCTCGTTGCTTGAAGATAAAGCTATTGTCCATGTCCTTCCCGAAATCCACATTTCCTTATTCTGCAGCCTTTAGTATTTCGAACATACCTTCCTCATGAAAAGCCCAAATAAGGGAAACTCTGGCTCTACATCATAGAGCTCGAAGAGATCTACAACTTTGGTATTCAAACTTTCTTCATTTGATGTCGTTAAGGTCTCTGAATTGGTCCCACAAGGTGCTGTTGTCCTGAAATCCGAGAATATTTCGAGATTTAATTTGAGCTTGGATGGATCTCATGATAAACCTTCCTTATCTTCAATTTCCTCATAATCAAGCAATCCTTGTCTTTCGTAACCTTCTCAATTAATGGTATTGGGCCTTCTTTTGGGCTTCAATTGTTACTCTTTTATTAATCACGTCACCACCCTGGACTTGTAGTATTGATCCATCAACGTGTAGCCTACTCAATTATTCCAATTATTCCACACTTTCCTGCAATATTTAATAAAGTACAAAAAACAAAGAGCATACTCCAATATGAGGTTAATTGTTAGTAAAATATGACTTCATCATATGATTAATCTCTGAAAACACATGGAATCATGTCAATATAGAGCATAAATATCGTCATTATATTGCGCCAACACTATCCCCACACTTAGATCTTGCTAGTCCTCGAGCAAATAGATCGATCAAAAACTCAACTGAATTTAAGCAAGTTCTAAACATTCACTTTTCAATTAACCAAGCTCAAAAATTCAACTTAATCTTGATATGGGCATTTTAATCAACTTTCATGCATAGAGATCCCCACAGAAATTTTTGAAATCAAATGAATCATAGCAAAACCAAAACTTCCTTTGGAATCAAGAAGGAGGGTTTTTTGCATGAAAAATAATCTCCATGGATCAAAAAATTACATCGGTCCTTCTTTGTCAAGCTCACATGTAGGCACTCATATTTTGTGGCTATCCTATATATTATTGCTCACCTCTCCCAGGTGCATATGTAGATCTTGATAAAGGCTAGCAAAGTTAACTCAACCTGTTGTTCAGCTAAGACATCTCCCTAAAGATTATCCAATCACCTTGAATATATTTGGCCATTGAAAAATAGATAAAATAAAATTAATAAATTAGAGGGTGGAAAAGAAGATATAGAAAGTGGACATGTGCAATTTGTAGAATGAAAAATATGGGATAACTGGATTCCCAATAAAGGATTGTACATGGTCGAAAAGAGTGAAAGTTTTTGCTCACAACACTGATAGACATTAACTCAACTCTCCACTTTCCAAAATTCAACTCTAAATTATCTTTTCTTTCTTTCTCTCTCTGCTTTTTTTCTTTTCTTCCTTTTTTCTTCTTATTTTTCTTTTTTTCGCTTCCTCTTTCTCTTTTTTTTCTTTTTCAGCCTCTCTTCATTTTCTTCTTTCTTCACTCTGTCATTTGATTTTACTATATCAAGATGATTATAGAACTTTCCTTTGTGATTAGCAAATCACAAAAATTTCACTATATAGGTAATGAGTGGCGAAAGATCAAAGGGTTTAAAGGATATGAAATTTAGTAATTCTAGTGCTCCAGCTAGAACAACTAGTACTGAATATATATGTGGAGGCTAACAATTAAGAGATAAAAATAGATGACCAAATTATTCAAGAGATCAAACTTTCTAAAGGAATCAACCTTAATCAAACTCATTTGAGATAACCAGCTTATAAATGTGTTTTCAACTAGGCTCTAATAGGATTTATCCACTCTCTTGATAAAGGGATGGAACACTCGATCATAGGAGTTTTTGTAAATAAGACAATTAAATTATCCTCCAAATCTTTTCTTAAAGAAGCTTAACAAAGCTATAAAATAGCATCCTTCTAATCAAAACATGGTTTATGCATTACTAATCAATCTTTTAAGCACCATAATAAACATATCATTAATCTGAGTGAGATCAATCATCAAAGTCAAAGCAGAGAACAAACTTAAGACACAAAATACCGAAAAGAAAAAGAGTCACATAAAAAATGATGACCAACCTCCCCACACTTGAACAAAGCATCATCCTCGGTGCTTTTTGTTCCAAAAGTTCAAAAGAGATTTATTTCTAAAGAAACAGGGAGCTCACAAACCAAAAATCAAATAAATCTGACGCAAAGACACCCTAGGTTAGCCGAGCCTAACCCCCTAGGGTTGGCCAACCTTGGCTTTTCCCGAAGCCAAATGTCACCAAATTTTTATAGGACACTATCTACCTTATTTAAAACACAAAAGCATTGAAAATCCGAAAAGAAACGAAAAACAAAACATGAAAATATATGCATATATACAAGGAGCATTCAAAATTAAGGATCCGCGATATGATGACGTACCTTTTCCTCCTTGAAATCATAGGTATCAATATATTGAATTTTAAATTTGTCTTGTTCAAGAAATAGCTAAAGTCGTTGTCCATTCACCATGAAATGATTCCCTTTGATATCCACTATAGTCACACACAGCTCCAGTAGGCGATACATCGTGCACCGTGTAAGGTCCATCCCATTTACTTTGCAATTTTCCCTTGCCAAATAATTTGAATCTTGAATTGTAAAGAAGAACCTTATCACCTTCTTTGAATTCCTTCTTTTGAATCTTCTTGTCAAACCACCTTGTCATCCTTTCCTTATAAATGCTTGCATTATGATATGCCTTTAATCTTGCTTCATCAAGGGTACTGATTTGAATTCTCCTCTTGATTTGAGCAGCATCTAAATCCAAATTCAACTCTTTGATTGCCCAATAAGCTTTACGTTCCATCTCAACTGGCAAGTGACAAGTCTTTACATGTACTAGCCGATAGGGAGTCATTCCAATTGGAGCCTTAAATGTAGTGCGATATGCCCAAAGAGCATTATTTAACTTCCTTGACCAATCTTTTCCTACCTTAATCACTGTCTTCTGCAAACTCTCCTTTGACTGCTTGTTTGATGTCTCTACTTGGCCATTAGTCTATGGATGGTATGTCGTAGAAACTCTATGCTCAATCCCATGGTTGGATAGAGATTTGTTAAAATCTTTTCCAGTAAAATGTGATCCATAGATAACATTCTTGATCATCCATATTGATTCTTTTGTAGATGCTCTTTTGCATGGCAAAGCTTCTACCCATTTTGAGACATAATCTCAAACAAGTCAATCTGCAAATTGTAAGTTAAAGGCATAGAATTCCTTGACGTCACATTTCTAGTCCTCTGACATTCTGGGGAGGTAGCAACAAACTTTCTAGCATCTTCGTGCATTTTTGGCCAGTAGAATCCACTTCCCCACACTTTAGCTTGAGTTCTGAAATGACCAAGATGACCTCCATATTCTGAAGAGTGGCATTTTCTCAAGATTTCTTCTCTTTCTTCTGCAGGCACACATCTTCTAAGGACATCATCTGATCCATATCTATATAGGTAGGGAGCATTCTAGTAGTTTCTTTGCTTCAAGCCAGAACTCTTCTCCTTGAATTATAAATTGAGATGCAGCATTGGTTCTCCTCTTATAGCTCTTATCACATCTCTCATCCAAGTATCTTTATCTAGAATGGCATAAAGAGTGTCATCTCTCATTGCATCTTCAATAGGTAGTCCTCCCTTCTCATGATTCATTCTCGATAAGTGATCGGTCACTACATTCTCAACCCCCTTCTTGTCTCTGATCTCCACATCAAACTCTTGTAGCATCAATATCCATCTGATGAGTCAGGGTTTAGCATCTTTCTTGGTAAGTAGGTACTTGATAGTAGCATGATCAGTGTCAACTATCACCTTTGAATTGACAATATATGATCTGAATTTCTCAAAGGCAAATACCACTGCTAACAATTCCTTCTCTGTAGTGGCATAGTTCACTTGAGCATCGTTGAGAGTCTTGCTGGCATAATATATGGCATGCACCTTTCCATCTTTCCTTTGTCCCAGCACAGCTCCAACTACATAGTCACTTGCATCGCACATGATCTCAAAAGGTAAGTTCCAAGCTGGTGGTTGAATGATCGGTGCACTGATAAGTAACTGCTTGATTTTTCTGAATGCAACCTCACACTCTTCAGTGAACACAAATGGAACATCCTTTTGGAGTAGTTGAGTAAGTGGTTTGGTAATCTTAGAGAAGTCTTTAATGAATCTTATATAGAATCTAGCATGACCGAGAAAGCTTCTAAGAGACTTGATATCAGTGGGTGGTGGTAGCTTCTCCACTGTCTCTATCTTGGCCTTATCAACTTCAATTCCTTTCTCAGATACGATGTGACCTAACACCAGTCCTCTTCAGACCATGAAATCACATTTCTACCAATTCAATACTAAATCAACTTCTTCACACCGCTTCAGTACTTTTTCAAGATTCTCTAAGCAGTGATCAAAACTTGTGCCATGAACTGAGAAATCGTCCATAAATACCTCCATAATATTTTTGATAAAATCATAGAATGTTGCAATCATGCATCTTTGGAAAGAAGCTGGTGCATTGCACTAACCAAATGGCATTCTTCTATAAACAAAGGTCCCGTATAGACAAGTGAAGGTAGTCTTGTGTTGATCATCTAGGTGGATTGGGATTTGAAAGAATCCAGAATATACATCTAAGTAGTAGAAAGCCTTTCTAGCATCTTATCAATGAATGGAAGTGGAAAGTGATCCTTCTTCGTAGCTTTGTTGAGTTTCCGGTAGTCAATGCACATCCTCCAACAAATCACTATTCTATGTGGGATTAGCTCATTCTTCTCATTCTTGACCATTGGCAGTCCTCCCTTCTTAGGCACGTAATGGGCTGGGCTCACCCACTCACTGGTTGGTACTGGGTACATAATTCTGGCATTTAGAAGCTTGATGACTTCCTTCTTCACAATAGTCCTCATTTCATTGCTCAACCTTCTCTGATTATCGACCACTGGTTGTAGTCTTCTTCCATTAGAATACGATGTATGCTGGACTGATCCCCTTCAAATCTGCTAGAGAGTAACCAATTGCCTTCTTATGCTTTCCCAACACTGTCAGTAGTTTCTCCACTTCTTTCGAACTCAGCTCATCACTGACTATCACTAGATAGGTCTTGTCTTCTCCTAAGAATTCATACTTATGTACTTCAGGCAGTGGCTTTAGCTCTACATCTAGCGCCTGAATCTACTGGTCAGGGTCACCAAGTGGCTGAACTAGAGTGTCTTGAGTTTCTTCATCATTTCCGTCTGACTCTTTCTTGGCATTGGTTGTCTCCTCGGAGAAGAAACCTTCCTCTTCGCCTTCCAACACTAGCTTCAGTGGTTCCTTGAAAGCATTAACAAAGCAAACACTCTCTACCTCCTCATTATCAGGAGTGAGATCCATAGTTTGTCCAGAAGTAGGCAAAAAGTCAACACTATAAGTAGAACCATCGAGCTCAAAAGTAACCTTGCCTTTTGCATTACTAACAACAGCATTAACCAACTTAAGAAAGGGTCTACCAAAAATTATTTCGTCATTATCAAGGTAGACATTAATCACATAGAAGTCAATTGGTATAATTTTTCCAGCAAAGTTAACATTAGCATCCTTAATTAATCCAAAGGTTTAATTGCTTCATGACATGAGAGCTTAATCTTAAGATTAGTGGAAACTAAACATGAGTTGTCATAAACCTTAGAATAAACTTCATAACTCATTATACTTTCTTGAGCTTCCATGCAGCAGTGTATCTTGTCAAAGCTCTCCTCATTGAATGAGCATGTGATTCCAGTTGAAGACTTTCTTTTGGAATGTAGACCATAGCATACTCAGTGAGTGTCGATTCTGGCTTCACTCCCATCACCTTCTTCACTTCAGAGACAAAGTCACTATCTAATTCTTCTTTCTAGAATAATTTCTTCAGCATCTCCCCTGTATTTTGGCCATCATTATTTCTCTTTAGCGGCATTTCTGGTGGAAATAGCTCTTCTTCTTCCTCTAAGTATTCTTGCAGGAGTGATCCTGCATATGTGAATGTCTCTCCAAAATCAACGGGCATCCAGCTTATTCTCTCAAATTATATCAAAGGCTTAGCATTTGCAAGAGTCCTATGAGCTTCCACACTCTTGACTTCATCTATTGGAGTAGCATATCTCTAAAACTCTTCATTAAAGGCAAGTAGATCTGGAGTAAACAGGGTAGGTAGTTGATCTTCAAGTGTAGGCACCACCTTATCCTTTTCAGCTTCTTCTGACTCTTCTACTTCTCTTTCTCTCCGTTCTCTTTCTTCCTTGGAGATCAAACAGATATTGGATAAGATCTCTATAGATTCACTGCCTGACTTGCTCATCAGTGATCCTCCTACACACATGTTCACAAATCTGAAGGCTTCTAAAGTTAATATAGTAGAATATGTGTAGTGCCATTTCTGATGTCACTCCGAGTAGTGGTCCTTGCAATAGCAGCTCATTGAGCCTTTCCCATGCTTCGTCACTATCTTCTTTATAATTTTGCTCAAAATTCCACACTTGCGTTCTCAACTTGTGAACCTTGAGTAAAGGGAAGTATTTGGTGACGAACCGTTGCACTAATAGTCCCCAGTCTCCTTGAGCTTCACTTGCAGCAAGTTGGTACCATCTCTTGGCTTTATCGACGAGAGTAAATGGAAAGAGGTTCCATTTGAACCACTCTGCTGGCACTCCTTCTTCATGGAACATGTGGCAGACTTGATTGAATTTCTCCAAGTGTTTGTATGGATTCTCCTCATCATCTCCTCCGAAGAGATTTTCGGTAGCAATTCGGACGATTCCTGCCTTAAGCTTGTAGGACCCTGCCGCTGGTTTTACATTTGATTCTAGTGATTTCAGATCTTCAATTGTTGGAGTAACCAACTCCCTTAACGTTAAGTTTTGTAGATCTTCTCGCATCGTCGTCATCTCTAACACAAAAACACAAACAAAGACACAAAAACAAAAATCTATGACAGCAAAGTTGTTGGGTTAGTCTAAACTATGAACGAACACAAGAACAAGATTAGAACGCAAGAACAAGATTAGAACACACTAAACAATTAGAGACTAAGATTAGAGAACACTAGACAATTAGAGAATAAGATTAGAACACAAAGACTAAACACAAACTATATAAATAGAACACAGTTAGAAAACTATTAGCACACAATTAGAACTAGATTAGCACACAATTAGCAAACACACCCTAACTATCAAAACTAGTAGTAAAAGGCTAATACAAGATTTATAATAGCTTAAACGATAGTTATCCCACGCAACGGCGCCAGAAAAGCTTGTTGACGGCACTTAAGCATGCCAAACCTTATACTACAAGCGACAGTATCGGTTGTAGCATTTCCCCAAGATGAGTATCAAGGGTTTGTCAATCAGTGGAAAACTAGGCTTAAACTACTATTAATCAAGGATTAATCAATTACTACCAGCTCTAATAGATCTAATAAGCTAAAAGATGGTAAACGATATTCTAATCACAAACTAGATATAAAACTAGACTATAGCATAAACTGGATCAAGAACAAGAGCTTGATAAGAACAAACTAAGCAAGATCAAGATAGGCTAAAACACAGCTAAGGGATTAGCAAGACATATGAGACAAACTTCCTATGAACTATAAACCACCCTGAGCATAGATCTAAAGTGAAACCTAGAATAAACATGATCATGAATGTAGTAAATTTGCTTGAACCTTTTCCTCCAACCACTTGTCACATAAGTTAGGGTAATCGACGAACTAGCAAGCCTAGACCATATCTAAGCATGAGCAGATTCAATTAACCAACTATGGTAAAAAGATCTACAAAAAGGCATGTGGATTAACAATTCCTGGCCGGGGCGCTTGTAGAGATGAAGCATTGCAAAAACATGAATCATAGATCATGTATAAACAAAGAACTCATAGCCATAAGATAATTTCATTGATCAAACTCAAGGTTTATCATAGTAAAACAAGAAGATCGATCAGAGTATACTTGAGGTTCATCATGAACTTGAAGCGCAAAGTTATCGATTTCGACGAAACGAAGAACATATCAAAAGATGAACTCGAGACTCCCTGGGAAACCCCTATGTCAGCTAACTTGACCCCCACGAGGTCAGCCGACCCTAGGGCCTCCTATCTCCTCTCGCTTCTCACTTTCACCGTGAACTACTTCTCGATGAAACTTACAAGATTGAACCCCTAACCCTTGAGTTGGAGCTCTGTTTACAATAAATTGGATGGCCTCTCTCCTAGGGAGGCCACATATTTATACATCAGAGGGTGCCCTATACATGGAAACCATTAGGTAGGTTGAAGATGGCTTCTATGATCTATTTCCATGAATATACAAGCCTCAGAAGGTTTTTGGTCGTCCGTAAAGGCCCTTGCTTGAAGATAAAGCTATTGTCCATGTCCTTCCCAAAATCCACCTTTCCTTATTCTGCAGCCTTTATTATTTTGAACATAACTTCCTCATCCTGAATCCCAAATAAGGGAAACTCTGATCTAAGTTGTAGAGCTCGAAGAGATCTACAACTTTGGTTTTCAAATTTTCAAGATTTGACGTCACTATGGTCTATGAATTGAGCCCACAAGGTGCTGTTGTCCTGAAATCGGAGAATATTTCGAGATTTAATTTGAGCTTGGATGGATCTCATGATAAACCTTCGTTATCTTCAATTTCCTCATACACAAGCAATCCTTGTATTCTGGAACCTTCTCAATTAATGGGCTTGGGCCTTCTTATGGGCTTCAATTGTTATTCTTTTATTAATCACGTCACCTGCTTGGACTTGTAGCATTGATCCGTCAACGAGTAGCATTCTCAATTATTCCACATTTTCCTATGATATTTAATAAAGTTCAAAAAAACAAAGAGCATACTCCAATATGGAGTTAATTGTTAGTAAAATATGACTTTGTCATATGATTAATCTCTGAAAACACATGGAATCAAGTCAATATAGAGCATAAATATCGTTATTATCTTGCGCCAACATAGGGTAAATAGGAAACTAGAGTTGTGGTGACAGACTCTAGAATCGAAAGGATTTAGAATTAGTAGGACTAAAACAGAATATAAGAGATGTGACTTCAGTACTACTAGACAGGAGGTAGGTGTTGGCGTTCCTTAATCTATTAGATATAACTCCGCAAGCGTACAGAAAACTCGATGTAGCCTTTCAGCCAAGAGTATCCCAGGGTATCGAATCCACGAGGAATGAGGAGTATAATAACACACAACACAACCAACCGAACTAGTGAAGCTAGCAATGTAGAGGGTAAAAGACAGAGAAGCAGGTCCTCGACAGATGATAAATCACCTTACTATACTAAGCATGCAAAGTGCTATACTTGTCATATAAACATAGACATCAAAGTTGTAGAACCACTGCCAGGAACATAGTGCTAAATACCCAACCAAGAAAGGCAGGTGCTATAGAATTCGGCTATATCGTCAGTGAGTCTATCCGAACGTATGGGACTAGAATACCAAGAACACAAAAGCTGTCACCAAATGTGCCTACCAACCAGAGCTGTGTGGGATAGCCGACCAATCAAGGTAAACTCTAAGTACAAACATCGTCATCTCTACTTGATTAGTTCACTACTAAACTAGTAATGAGCCAAAAGATGCAATATTATATGGCCAACACTATAAGCATGCACAAGGTTCCTGTAAATAGTCAAGCATAAGACTAAGTAAGAAAGTAAAGTAAGATCGAAATAACAATGGCAGAGGACAAGGAACTTTGCTCAATCCTAGAATCAAATATCCTTCCCTAGAGAATAGAAGTCTAGGAGAGAAGAGAATTCCCACTCCCTCACTCTTCACCTCACAACTCTCCTTGATACAAGAGGCACTCTCTCTACAAGCTAAGGGAAAACTTTACTTCTCCAACACTATACACTTAGTGCTACTATACCACTATACCACACCACATACCATGACCACAATGGTATTTATAGCTGTCCAATGGTCGGTTGTGGTGGTTAAGTCAGTATTAAAGGGGCACGTGGCAGGCCAGGTAGCTAGCTCCTTTGCCGGGTGGCCTGGATAAAGGCTGGGCGGCCCTTCGATGCCCCGACTCTGGCCATCCAATGCTCCACGGAACTTGGTTGAGGCAGTTGACAGTTATTCTTGTGTGTTTTTTCCTTGCACGTTGGTTGTCTTTGTGTTTCTTCCTTGGCCATTGGATGTTACTCTCATGGATCGGTGACTTAACCAATCCGTGGGCTAGATTGGTGAGGTGTAGGCCTTCCAGGGTGTTTTGTGTTGATCTCTTGGATTCGAATGTGGAGTTGTGCTTGACATGTTATCTCTTGCTTGCAGGTCGAAGGACTTGGCATTTGGAGACAAAAGTTGGCCTGGGTGGCCTACCATATGGGTCAGGTGGCCTGGGACTTAGTCCCTGATGCTAGTCCATGGTACTGAGAGGCTGAGAGGAGCCAAGCTGCCTGACTCACTAGTCGAGAGGCCAAGGGATTTGGCCTAGGCAGCCAGGGTTTGGTCACCCTTTGTCTAACCTTCCATTGTTGCACCTTATTTCACCATGTGTTGCATGTTTTTGCACCGTGACATGTATTCCTGCAAGATCTTTGTACACAACTTGTGGAACTGGTTAATATGTATGAACCTTGCATAAAAATCACCCTTGGAACATGAAATGTTGGTGGTCGAAATGATTTATAATGACCGCCAACTGTTGGCAGTTCTTAGCCTAACAGATTTTACTCCGCAAGCATACGGAGACCGCTGCAGCTTTCACCCCGGAGTATTCCAAGGTATCGTATTTATCCACAGGGAAGCATTGAGATAGAGATATTAACTTGTCAAACATCTTGTTATTTTACTCTTTCATTCTAAACGATAACAGAAAGGATAACGGCACACTGACACACTCCACAAGGATACATAGCTCAACGTGAAGCTAGGAGGATAATGAGACGGATCTGGATCCTGATGAGATCTTCCTTTACTAAGGTCAAGCCAAAAGACAAAGCTAGCTCCAACTGTCACTCTACTAAGGTCGTGACACGACTGAGGTTATGGTTTAGTCTAGTCATCTTTACTCCATCGGACATCGCGGCAATAGAACCACTGCCAAGCACCAGAGTGCTGATTACACAGCTGAGAAAGGCAGGTTCTAGGGAGCCTGACTATGCAGTCTACATACATGTTGGAACACAACCTGGCGCCAGCCCGAACGACGGGGGTGGAATACTGAGATGCCCTAATGCTGTCACCAAAAGGGGCTACCTAAAGCCTGTGTGTGAAATATGTATGGAACACACGAGGCACCTAGAGCTGTGTGGGGCTAGTTGCAAACCAAGGTGAACTTCCAGAGTAAACTCTGGTTATTCACTTCCTCCAGTTGGCTAGAAACAAGTGGAAGCATCACAACTACTACCACTTAACTAACGGTGTGAACAAGGAACCCGCAAGTAAATAGACTAGATTAGCCATAACCTCATAAAGCAATGCTAACTATAGCCTAATGACATTCCTACACAACAATCATTACCATAGGCAGGAATGTAAATGCTTGAACTTAAATAAAGAAATATATTAAATAAACTCAAAGTCTTACAGGAAAAGAAAGATACAAGAGACTCATACCGAACTCCTGAAAATGCCTCCGGAACAGGCAGAGCCCAACTCTAACTCCTACTAAACATTGAACTAGAAGGGGTAGTGCCACCCAAAAGGGGGCACCTCCCCAAGGGAGAGAGTGGAGAGAGTGTAAAAGTGCCAATGGCACCTAGAAGGTACAAGTTTGGAGTGGGGCAGTGACCCTCTATTTATAGGAGGCTGCCGGTCGGCTGAAATGGTTAAGTCTGTAGGCCGAGCGACCAGGTGGCAGGCCGGGCAGCCAACTAGGAGGCCGGGCGGCCTGGTCTTGTGGCCTTCCAACCCTTCGATGCAATGACCTTGCTTTGGACGGCTTGATCTTGCATCTTTGAGGCGGTGGCGGTAGTTTCGGTTAGAGCACATGCCGAAAGGCCTAAGTCATAGGCCAGGCGGCCAGGTTACTTGGCCGGATGGCCCGAGGACTTAGCCTCTGGTTGCAACTTGGATGTTCCTCATTGGTTGGAGAGTCAGTCTCATGGATCCATCCATCATGCATGCCTTTGGTCCTTTGATCGACGGTTGATTTGTGTCCAAGTTGTGCTTCTTTGCATGCATATGTTGTAGGAAGGCCGGGTGACCGAGAGGGAGGTCGGGCAGCATAAATAATAGGTCAGGCAGGCCTAAGTACTGGGTCGGGTGGCCTGAGTACTAGGCCGGGCGGCCAGCCGTTCAGCACTTAGTCATTTCTTGTGGTCCATATGGTGGCCTTCTGACATTTATCTTCACTTGGGCTTGATCCCTTAGGTGTATATGGGTCCTTGGTGAGTTACTTGGTTGATTCCCATGAAGATTGAGGCATTTGGAGGGGGTGCTTGGCTGGCCGGCCTCCCCTTAGGCCGCCCAGCCTAAGTGGTGGCCGCCCGGCCACTATCCTCACAGCCGGAGTTGTCAACTTGCAACGGCCATAACTTTCACATCCGGACTCCAAATTGACTGAACCAAAACTCTATTTTGATTATTTCGATGAGAGCTTTGAAATGGTTTGGTTCTTGAGGGCATTTGAGATACTTTATAATGATGTTATGTGTAATCCATTCTCAAACCCTTTTGTGCCCACTCTGTGTTTGCTCCAAATAATGTTCTTTTGCATGGAATTTGAGCATCTCCCTGTAAAACATCGAAAAGCACCAAAACTTGTGGAATTCGTTAGTTCAAAGTAAATAATGCACAGAACTTTGGTTATACCCCATTTATTCACCAAGGAATTGTAGTTCGAAATTAGGAAATAACGACCGCCAACACCAACATCCCCCCACACTTAGATCTTTACTAGCCCTCAAGCAAACGAGAGTTAAGCATGGTGTAGAGGGCATATGACAACTATAATCTTGGCAAGCACATGAGTTACTCCAAGTTGGTTCATCTTACACAGGATTTCATTGGTGGCTACACTTCAATTTTGGGATGTTGAGACTAAGAACAAGTCCTAGGTATCACGACAGTTTTCTACAACTATGAGCAAAAGAGGTTTTGAATTTTTGAAAAGTATGGTGCTCTATTCCTTTGTTCTCAGGATCACCTATCAATCACTCAAAGGATGGGAATCCTTAAATTTCCTTGCCTGCTAATCTAAGTTTTGGTGGAGCTAGAAAGAGAGTGAGACTATCTCATCATGTTTGTAACACCAAGTCAAATCAAGTGTCAATCAAAGAGTATGAATCAATTCGAAGATTTTGGCTATGTGCAAGTGTGATGGAAAGTTATTGGTAAGTGTGCGTTGTATTTTTCCTTTTTGATGTGAGAGAGGGTATGGTGTCTTTCTTTCCTTCTTTTCTTTATTTCTTCTCTCCTTTTTCATGCCTCTTTTCCTCTCTTTTTGCATAATTGATGAGGGGTATTTGGAATGTTTGCATAGCACAACTTGCTGGAACTTTGTGGTATGAGCGTGCATGTGATACCTAAAAATCTTGAATGATTCTAACTCAATTGATGGCGCAAGGTTTGACAAGATACAAAACATTCAAAGATGTATTTGAAGTATGAGAATTTTAATTTGTGGCACTGGTAGGGCATGTGTCTTGAGAACATTGTAGTAGAGCACATTTTTAACATTTTAGCAAAACAAAACTCTTTGCCTTAGCGGGAGATTACTGCTATGTATCCATAGTACTCATATCTTATGGATCAACATCTTAAATCAAAGTGGGTCCCTAATCAAAAGGTATCCATGGGCAATTTTACTTTAACATAGGGAGTAAGGTTTGTACAAGCATAGACACAAGTTGTCATGATGATCATGTAGAGCAAATTGTTATCCAAGTTTCATGTATAGAATAGAATGAACGAACCATATATGAGATATTCACGACAATACCAGGTTCTTGTGCATGGTGAACTTAAAAATGGGCCAAACCAACCTTGTGCCAAGCCGAGTGGCCAAAGATAGGCCGGGCGGCCAAGGGTTGAGGCCACTTGTGTCTTTCGACTTTTGCACCGATCAACATATGTGAAGTGCTCTAGGGATGTCATTTTCTGTGTGTGTTACGCTTGTTTCGTAGACATGACAAGCCAGGCAGCTAGTGGTAGGCCGAGCAGCTAGGGGCAGGCCGAGCAGCTAGGGGTGGAGGCCGGGCGGCTAGCTTTCGGTTCAGATCATCCCAGGTTTTTGTGAGTAGCGTGGTGGGACCCCGTACGTTAGTGTTCTCATTCATTTTTGTAGGGTTAGTGACACAAGCTTGGGGTGGCCAAGTGCCACACCCCCACACTTGAAGTCAAAATAGGAATAAATGAAGTTTTAATGAACCAAGCTTTAATGATGAAAGTAAACAAATCAAAGCATAGATAGGCTGTTGTCCATACAAAGAAATAAATGAAACAAGACCTAAACACTAAGAATTAAAAAGGGTGCTGTTGAGCCAAAGGCCGGAGCCTCACGCTTCGGACTTGTTGCCTGGTGTTGTTGAGTTGCAGGTCATGGAGGATAGGACTGGAGATACTGATGCCAAGGCCGAAGGTAGGAAGACCTGACTGTGGGAAGTCCAACCAGGCTTTAAAGTCTTGATGTCTTGTTAGGCAGCAGATCCGAAGGCACGGTGTTCGAAGGTGGCAACCCCAGATGCAGTTCGAGGTACTAAAGTTAGAGGAATGAGCCGAAGCTCAGGGACTTCGTGCAGCATGCTGAAGCCTAGGAAGGTTGTGTGCCTGAATTGGCTTCGGGTGTAAATGTACCAAACGGGTATGTGCATTATATGTGTAAGGAGAAGTGTAATGGGTATGTGTAAGGGTAACCATGTAAAATCACAATAGGATAGATTGTCGGTTGACCCCTATAAATGCCAGGAAGTCCAACCGTCAAAGGGGCAGGCTTTATGTCTCTGACACTTGTACGCTGGAGATAAAACCCGATAGGTGCCCGTGAGCTCAGAAGGAAAAAGGTATATTGTGATATTTGTTTCTCTCAATTCCTTGCCCTCAACATTCGAATGTCTATTATGCTTAATATACTATGTTCCTCCCCTTCGAATTCGTGAGCTATCTGCTCCGGCAAAGAGTTCCCGAGTAGATTTGACTCCTTCTATTTTCATGTTGCCGCAATAACGGACTCTCGCAAGGGAGGACCTTCCTATTTGATGTTGGCCTGTTGTCATTGTGTAGCTCGACAGCAGCCCCCCAACATTTGGCACCCACCCGCGGTGCACCCTCACCGCAGAATGACTAAGCAAAACCATCCGAAGCCCATGAGAGTCCCAGGGGTGATGTTCGGTCGTAGAGCATTCAAATGCCGAAGATATCCCTGGGGACGGGGCTACAGTCTAAGGATAACGAAGCTCATATAGAAGTACAAATAGAGGGAGATGCATTGAAGCAGTAGTTGGCAGAACAGAAGCAGAAAGTAGTTCGAGAGCTAGCAACCTTGCCTGACATTGATGAAGATGAGTTGGCAGAACTTGAGCAGATCAATGAAGAGCTGCAGTTTAGAAAGCAGAAAATAGCAAGACTGAACTTGCTGAAGTCTCAGATAGAGGAGGCTTCAATTTTCATCTAGGGAAATCAAAACAGGGATCAGCGCTAGACTGGTCAAGAAAAGCAGTACATCAATCCGGGAATAGAAGCAAGCTATATCTTTGATGCTACTTCACCACTCTCACAGGAATTACAGGCAGTTCCTTGGTCAAATGGGTATAGGCCCAATATGTTGCCCACATATGATGGACAGTCAAGCCCAAAGCAGTTCTTATTAAGCTACGAAGCAACGGTGGCTTCCTTCGGAGGAAACACTACTGTGCTAGCAAAATCGCAGGTAATGGCACACCAGGGGGTTGCTCAGCTATGGTATTCTTCGCTTAGGCCTGGCTCCATATATTCATGGCAGCAGCTAAAAGAAGCATTGTTGGCAAGTTTCTAGGGTTTTCAATCCCAAGCTGTTACTTCTCAGACTCTTTTTGCATGCAAGCAGGAACCAGGAGAAGCTCTGCAAAGCTTTTTCCAAAGGTTCCTAAACATTCGGGCGCAGGCACCAGGGATATCAGATGAAGTTGTGATTGATGCTGCAATAAACGGACTCAGAATAGGCCAGTGTGCGCAGTATTTCACAAGGAAACCTCCGAAGACTGTTGCTGAGCTTCATGAGAAGATGAACGAGCTTTGCAGAGCAGACAATGACCTTCGGCTCAGGCAGCAAGAGCAACAAAGGTCCAAAGAGATGAATCAGCAGTTTGGCAAGAGAAATTGAGCAAACTTTAGCAGTGATGATCAGGCCAGAACTCAGAATGTGTTCAGTATTGAAGAGGAAAAATCTGAGCTCAGGCAAGAGCTGAAATCTTTCAGAATATATAGGGGAGGTCGAGGCGGCCGTAACTTCAGAGGAAGGAATAATGGTGGAAGGTTCCAAAAGAAGCTGTTCTGTGTGTTCTGCAGGGAGGACAAAGGCCATACTACGAAGTATTGTGAAATCACAATACAAAAGAAGAAAGAGCTGAGTGAGTCTTCGTCGCAGTCTACCTCAAAGGAAGCATCTCAGTCTCAGCAATATTGCCCCATCAACTATGCAATACCAAATATCAACACGTTAGCTTACACACAGAGGCAAGCTCTTCCAGCACCTCCCTTGGGCCCATCAGCAGCTTCGGCATACAATCATCCGCAGACTCTGCCAACGCCACCATTGAGT
This sequence comes from Paspalum vaginatum, assembly GCA_030272315.1. Classification (NCBI taxonomy): domain Eukaryota; kingdom Viridiplantae; phylum Streptophyta; class Magnoliopsida; order Poales; family Poaceae; genus Paspalum; species Paspalum vaginatum. Next base: position 27,295,451 of record CM059018.1, on the reverse strand, counting down.
CATTTTCCTGCATTGACATATCTCCAGCAGCAAGCCTTGCCTCCTCCACCGCCAGGCCTGCCACCACAGCAGCAATGGCCATCAGGGAGTCAATATCAGTCACAAGCTTCTCCACAGAGCTACTCAGTCATGCCTATACGGCAACAGCCATTTTTCAGAAAGGGGAAAAGAGGATGACACATCCAAAGTACAAACGGTGAGCACAATAGTGCCCGCTTCAAAGCACATATTTCCCATAATGGGAGGTTCAAGTTGTGAACCTCAAACAAAGAAGCAGAGAAGAGAATATCATAGAAGAGTTCATCACATTAGGAGTACAAGGTCCACACATAAGGACGCAGTGGTCGCATATGCCAATCACTTTTGATCAGAGTGATCTTCGGCTCAAGGATTACCCGCATAATGATGCAATGGTTATAGATTGTAACATCGGTGGCTATGTTATATAAGATGTTCTAGTGGACAATGGAAGTTCAGCTGATATCCTAAGGGCGAAAGCATTTAGATAGATGAGCTTAGGTGGCTTGGTACTAGAGCCCACAACAAACCCGTTATGCGGCTTCGGGGGAAGAAAAGTTGATGCACTGGGAAAAATATCCTTGCAAGTATCCTTCGGAGAAATCAGCAACCTGAGAACAAAGTTCATCACTTTTGATGTTGTTGATGTCAATTATCCATACAATGCAATCCTGGGTAGAGGAATGCTCATCGCGTTCGAAGCTGCTATGCATTCAGCATACTTAGCGATGAAGATGCCAGCTTATAAAGGGGTAATTACTGTATATGGTAGTCAGGAAGACGCCCGAAGGGCAGAAGGTAATTGGTGTCGAGGTGGCAGAAAGGTTCGCAATATATAGGAAGACAGGGCCAAAGTTTAGGAAAAAGTAGTGGTAAAAGAGAAGGCCGGGGCTGCGGAGCAGCCGAAGCAGATTGTCCTTGACAACCACAGGCCGGACCAGACAATCCAAGTGGGTTCTCAGTTGACAGAAGGAGAAGAGGCTGAATTAAAGTCGTTTCTTGGATCAAACAAAGATGTGTTTGCTTGGTCAGCCAGGGATTTATGTGGCATCGACCGAAACATCGTCGAGCATGCCCTAAATGTTGATCCCTCGGTAAAGCCTAGAAAGCAAAAATTAAGGAAAATGTCAGAAGACAGGGCCGAAGGGGCAAAGTCCGAAGTAAATAGATTGCTTGAAGCTAGCGTCATCAAAGCCATCGATTACCCAGAATGGTTGGCGAATGTAGTCATGGTGGAGAAGCCAAGTGGCAAATGGCGCATGTGCATTGACTTCACATATCTCAACAAGGCATGTCCGAAGGATGAGTTCCCATTGCCTCGCATTGATAGCTTGGTCGATGCGCCAGCGAATTCAGAAATGATGGGCCTTCTAGATGGGTATTCTGGCTACCATCAGATTTGGCTCAGAAAGGAAGATGAGTCCAAAACAAGCTTTGTGACACCTTCTGGAACATATTGTTTCGTGCGAATGCCCGAAGGTCTCAAGAACGCTGGAGGGAGCTTTAGCAGAATGACTGCAAAAGTTCTTGGGGATCAGTTAGGCAGGAATGTGTTAACATATGTTGATGACATCATTGTCCGAAGCATCAGAAGAGATGAGCACATCGCTGATCTAAAGGAAACATTTGTCAATTTCAGAAAAGCAGGGTTGAAGTTAAACCCAGAGAAAAGTATTTTGGTATCTCTAAGGGAAAGTTTCTGGGCTGTTTGGTGTCAGCAAAAGGCATCGAAGCAAACCCAACAAAAATTGAAGCTATACTTCGGATGGAGCCTCCAAAGTCAAGAAAATCGGTTCAAAAGTTGACAGGTAGATTGGCATCTCTAAACAGGTTCATCTCGAGATCAACAGAATGGAGGTTGCCATTTTTCGAGGTGTTGCGGGGAACCAACCCATTCATGTGGGGAGAAAAGCAACAGAAAGCGTTCGAAGAGCTTAAGCAGTATCTAGCACATCTTACCACTCTATCTTTGCCCGAACAAGGAGCCCCTATTGATGTTGTATGTTGCTGCAAGCCCCAGGGATAGTGAGTGCTGCGTTGGTATAGGAGAGTGAGGTTGACGGGTAGAAAAGGCAAAGGCCGGTGCACTATGTCTCTGAAGCTTTGACTCCGACAAAGATGAATTATTCTGAGATTGAGAAGGTAATATATGCCGTTGTCATGGCCTCAAGAAAACTTCGGCATTACTTCCAAGCACACAACATCGTTGTACCTTCGTTCATGCCCCTCAGAGAGGTGCTTCGGAACAGGGAGGCCAGTGGCAGAATTGGAAAGTAGGCAGCGGAGTTGAATGAGTATGTTATAGATTTTGTGCACAGAAATACAATCCAGACCCAAGCATTGGCTGATTTTATGGCTGAATGGACTCTGACGGACAAAGAGATTGAGCTTCCGCCTGAAGAGGATATTTGGTGAGTGTATTGTGATGGGTCATACATGGCAACGGGGCTGGTGCAGCAGCCATACTATGTTCGCCTTCAGGGAATAAAGTCATCGTTTGTGGTACGACTTGAATTCCCAAGCACAAACAATGTGGCAGAGTACGAAGCAATGATGCTAGGGTTAAGGAAGCTAAAATCCTTAGGTGTATGAAGGGCTGTCTTGATGTCAGACTCACAAGTCATTTTAGAACATATAGAAAAGGCTTCGAAGGCAAAAGAAGAAAGGCTACAAAGGTATTTCCAAGCAATCAGAAGAATGGAATCCTACTTCGAAGGGTTCACAGTAAAAAACATAAGCAGAAAAGAAAATGATGAGGCCGACGCATTGGCTAGAGCAGCTTTGCAAGGGACACCCCTACCGCCTGATGTGTTCTTTCGAAATCCTCAAGGCACCGTCAAGTCGAAATTGCTAGAGAGAGCAGTATTATCCATATCCCTGATAGCAAGCGAAGACTGGAGATCAGAAATCTTATCATATTTAAACAATACAAACCAGAATGGTGTTGAAGCTTGGCTCACTAGAATGAGTAAGAGCGCACGGCAGTACAAATTGATAAATGGTGAACTATACAAAGAGGGAGTATGTGCACCACTTCTGAGATGTGTTGCAAGGGAAGAAGGCAAGGAACTCATGAGGAAAAAACATAGTGGAATGTGTGGAGCACATGTCGGTCCAAGAAAGCTTTTGGGACAAGTTTACAGGATGGGATTCTATTGGCCAAAGGCACCAGCCGATGCCGAAGATTTGGTTCAAAGGTGCGACAACTGCCAGAAAATGTCGAAGCATCAGAATCAACCTGCATCATACACTCAGTTGATTGAACCAACATGGCCATTGCAGAGATGGGGAATGGATTTAGTTGGCCCGATGCCAAATGCGCAAGGAAGCTTAAAGTATGTTGTAGTGGCTGTGGAATATTTCACCAAGTGGATCGAAGCAAAGGCTCTCACAACCATAACTTCGGCAACGGTCCAAAGATTCTTCTGGCAGAATATAGTCTATCGCTTTGGAGTACCAAAGGCATTAACAGTAGACAACGGAACACAGTTCGATGCAGAATCTTTCAGAAAGTTTTGTTAGCAGATTGGAACTGGCCTCAATTTTGCTTTGGTCAGGCACCCACAGTCCAACGGTGTCGTTGAAAGAGCAAATGGCAGCATATTGCCTGGCATAGCAAAGAAGCTAGTGGGACTTCCGAAGGGAAAATGGGTTGAAGAGCTGACAAGTGTAGTTTGGAGCCATAACACCACGGTCTCCAGAGCAACAGGATTCACTCCATTCAAGCTATTGTACGGACAAGAGGCAATGTTGCCCGAAGAAATCAAGCACAAGTCCTTAAGGGTGACAAAAGACGAAGATGAGAAGAAGAACACCTTGTTACTAATGACTCATTGGAATCAGTCATGGTTGGAAGCAGTCGATAATATCCGAAGGTACAAAGAAGAAACAAGAAAGTGGAGGGACAGGAAGGTTAAACTTAAGTCCATCGAGCCAGGCAATTTCGTGCTTCGAAGGGTTGCTAATGCTGATTCAACAAGCAAGCTGCACATCAAGTGGGATGGTCCCTTTCTGGTGAAAAAATCTAACAGGCCTGGCTCTTTTAGGCTCCAAGATATGCATGGCAACGAAGTTCCAAGGTCATGGAATATAAATGACCTTCGGCGCTATTACTTGTAGAAGTAGATTTTCTTTTTTACCATTTTGTATCCAAAACAGCAAAAAGCACTGCACCCTTTTTCCTTACAGGGGAAACCCTAAAAGCAAAATGGGGCATAAGGTTTTTTAACGGGGCAGTCGCATGTAACCAAGCTTCGAATCAATGAGAAGCAAAGTTCCCCATGATGCGATGTGCTACCAAGGCGAAACTTCGTCTTGAGCTTTCAGCTCAACACGAAGGATATCGCCGAAGTTGTTTGTGACAACGAAGGTAAATCACGTGCTCCAAAGATAGCGCATGTGTATTCAAAGTCATGCAAAAAGGTGTGCTTTGATTAAAGTGACTCTAGTCGTGCAAAAAAGGAACGGAGCACACACCACAGAAGTCAACTAAGGTCGCAGTGGTCTTGAAAAAACCAATATAAAAATTCACATCGGATTCCCTGAGCATGGGGGGCTTTTTAGACTTTCATCAATTAAGAAGAGCTTCGAACCACAGAAGTCGACTAAGGTCGCAGTGCTCACAAAAAAACATATATGTATAAAAATAAACATTGGATTCCCGGAACATGAGGGGGACTTTTCTGAACTTTGTCGTGTGTTAAAGCTTCGAATTATTTAATATATAGCTGACAACTGCGTGGCATCGGATACCTCAAAGGAACTATGCGTCAGTCATAAGCAACAGCGATGATACTGTACACAATTGGCAGTATGTATGGGACTTCATGGTTCTCTCCCAAGGCCGAGGCTATAAATAGCAGGCCGAGCACGTCTTGTGAAACATGCAGCACAAGTTCAAAACCACATAAAGAAAGCACATCTCACAGCACTCAAGGCCAGTCCTTAGGTCAAAAGATAGAAAATGAAGCACTCCGAATAAAAAGCGTTTCTTCGTATTGTTGTTTTTACTCTTTGTGACGAAGAAGCTCAGGCCGTGAGATTCTCCCAAGTTTCTGCCTCCGTCAGGATATTCCAGGCATCGGATCATGGCATGAGATGCTCCTAATGGGGCGCTCTAGGTTCTGAGAGGGTCACTTTCCCACCCCTCTGTGTGACCGGCTTCGGTCTGTTTCGAAGCACGGTGGCAGAGCTTTTGGCGGCGGCCTTATTTAGACGCGTTGGCAGTAACGTGTCAGTGCGTGACCCTCTAGTCGCTGCACGTGGGGTTTGCAAGCCGAGAACGGGCGCCAAGTAGGTAGCGTCTCGGTGTCACAAAGCCGGCAGTTGTAGATAACTTGAGAGGAGTTGTCGTCAAAGAAATAACACAAAAGCGTTCCTTGAAACAAAGGACATTAAGTTGCTCAGCTAATATTTCAGTGGGCAGAGAAATTAACTCCTTCTCCATGTCCGGAAGACAGAAGGAACATCCCAGTCCATCTGCCACGATCATCTCACCTTCGAAGATAAGCACTGCACAGTCTTCGAATGGTCTCCACCGAAGATCGTGCTATCTTTGTCATAGGAAAGCTCTTCGGCAACATTGCGAAGTCTAAGCACTTCTTAGCCACTGACGTCTTCAGGGCCGTATACACGAACGAAGCCAATATCCATCACCTCCAAAGCAATCCCGATCTCTGGACTTTTACCTCTGTCAGAATCGGTGCCAGGAGCGTTCTGAAGGTCCGATAGAGTTCGGGCAGTCTCCTCAGAAGTAGATGCCTCTGCATTGTGAGGCAGCGTGGGAGCCTTTGCTTCAGCCTCTAGCGCTTGGGCTGTCAATTGGGGCTCAGGAGGGGGTACGCCAGTGTCTCCAGGGTGATCCCTATTTTTTCCAGGTGCTTCGTACCTAGGCGACGCACCAGTAGAGTCCTCGTCGACCAGAGCATCAAATGGATCAGGTATTCTAGGAATACCTTCTGATTCGAGAGCAGAGGCCACCGGGGACAAAGCCTTGTGGGCAACTCTCATGACTTACGAACCAAGGGGGCTCAGGGCGCTGTGAGGATCAAAGCCTCCAATCTTCGAAGATAACATCCTGTTAGCCTCGGAAGTAATCCCTCGAGATGAAGGGGCAACCTCCAAAGCATATGGGTCTTGGTCTCCTGTAGTCCCAACACCTTCTGTGCATGGTTCTTTCGGAGGACTAGCATCTGAATCAAACACAGGTGGCCTCCTGAAGGACCTGCGGTGTGGTTTCTTTATGACAATTTTTATCCATTTTCTGGCACCAGTATCTTCGGCGCCAGTTGCCTCAGCGATATTCTGGGCTATCCGCTTTTGGGCCTGGGGCTTCGGAGCAGAAACATCAACTTCAAAGAGCTCATAATTGGGGTAATTCACCCTAAAGGCATCAAACACCCGATTCAGCCGAAGCTTGGGCCGGTCGCCGAATGTGCGATACAGGCACTTGAATTCGGCAGTAGTGTAATTGCTAAGCATAGCACATACAGCCTTCTCAACTCTAGTCCTCCATGATTCATCCGGGGTCTTGTATCTTCCAAAGGTTTTGAACTCGTATGGAAGCCGGACAAGCTAAGCCATCGGGGGCTGGCATAGAGAACTTGCTCGAAAGAGGGAGCACGCCGTTAGCCGTAAACTCTTGAGCTAGGCATCGCATGTGAATATGTGAACGTACGACTCTGTAGGCAATCTTCGCTGACACAGTCTTGTCGGATTGGGCACATAGTGGCCTTTTGAACCCAAAAGAAACTCTGAGAGGGGTCATCAAGCACGTACCGAATTCGGGTTTCTTCTGGGTGTTGACGCTGTAGTAAAACCACTTCTAAGTCCAGCCACTGGACCATTTGCTTCGGTAGGCCAGCACAGCCCCTGGCGAATCAGAACGACTTCAAAAGTTGTAACATCCGAAGTTTGGATGAAGGCCGGTCACCTTGTCAGCCTTTGTCTGATAGTGCTGTTCATGAGTACGGCAGAAATGGTCAACATCGGCCTCTAGGCCTTGGCTGGCCAGCATCCATATATAAACACCCAACCGCACAAAGGCGTTAGGGGTTAGCTGATGAAAATATATCTCGTAGCGCTCAAGAAATTTGGGCACGAATGAGTTCATTGGCAGCCGAAGACCAGCGATGAAGAAACTTTCAAATAAAACGATCTCGCCAGGCTCGGGAGTAGGAATCTCTTCATCCCCTGGGCTTCGGCAGCGACTAGGGTCCAGTTTCTAAAATGTCTTGAAGTCCTTGTCTACAATGCAGGACGCTCTGAGCACTACGTGGCTCAGTTTGTGGGGACGAAGTATCGATTTATCCCCATCTTTCTCAGCCCCTTCGAAATCTCTTTCTTCCTCATCTTTCTCAGTTTCGTTGAGATCCTTGTCCTCGTCGTCTTCTTCATCAGAAGCGTTAGCAATGTCATCAAGGTCCTTGTCAGTGTGTATCGGAGACAGGTTAATAGGTGTCTCTTTTCCAGCAGCACTATGGGTTTTCCCAGTGGACTCAGCTTCGGAGTCCGTTCCCACACGGGCCGTAGTGCGAATACGCGCCATCTAAGATTTAAGTAGAACATGTTCAAGAATAGTATGTAAATAAAAGCCTATGTGTTAATAAACCAATAATCCGAAAGCGTCCCAACTTACGAAGCTAGGCAGACGAAGGCCAGCAAGCAGAACTTCAAGATGATGACGATGGCACAAGGTACACAGCCGACTGACGTAATGGAGCTTCGGAGTAGGCTAAAAAATGACAATAGAACCACGTCGGCAAGAAAAAGGGGGGGTCCGCGGCTGGTCCCCAAGGCTTATATAATCCCCCGGGCATGAGGATCGAAAAACCAGGAAGTGAACAGTTGCAAGCCAATATGTTGCCGACGCATGTCCTTTTTGCAGGCAAGACCCATCCATTCATTTCTCGCGTGTTTTTATTTTCTTCGTATCCTTTTTCCAAAATAATCTCAAATCGGGGGGAAGCGACTCAAGCATCCGAAGCGTGAGATCGTGCCTTTAGCATGACCAATTGTTCACGGTTTGAACTCATCTTGGAAAAATGAACTAACCCGCGAGGGGCTACTATCCCGGAGCGTCACGCTTCGGACTTGTTGCTTGGTGTTGTTGAGTTGCAGGTCGTGGAGGATAGGACTGGAGATACTGATACCAAGGCCGAAGGTAGGAAGACCTAACTGTGGGAACTCCAACCGGGCTTCAAAGTCTTGATGTCTTGTCAGGCAGCGGATCCGAAGACACGGTGTTCAAAGGTGGCAACCCCAGACGCAGTTCAAGGTACTAAAGGTAGAGGAATGAGCTAAAGCTCAGGGACTTCGTGCAGCATGCCGAAGCTTAGGAAGGTTGCGTGCCTGAATTGGCTTCGGGTGTAAATGTACCAAACGGGTATGTGCATTATATGTGTAAGGAGAAGTGTAATGGGTATGTGTAAGGGTAAGCTTGTAAAATCACAATAGGATAGACTGTCGGTTGACCCCTATAAATACCGGAAGTCCAACCGACAAAGGGGCAGGCTTTATGGCTTTGACACTTGTACGCTGGAGATAAAACCCGACACGTGCCCGTGAGCTCAGAAGGAAAAAGGTATATTGCAATATTTGTCTCTCTCAATTCCTTGCCCGGAACGTTCGAATGTCTATTATGCTTAATATACTGTGTTCCTCCCCTTCGAATTCGTGAGCTATCGGCTCGGGCAAAGAGTTCCTGAGCAGATTCCACTCCTTCTATTTTTATGTTGCCACAATAACAGACTCCCGCGAGGGAGGACCTTCGTATTTGATGTGGGCATGTTGTCATTGTGTAGCTCGAAAGCAGCCCCCCAACGGGTGCCTATACTAGAATTTGTTCAGAAGACCAGGCATCTATGGCATGGAAGGATCATAGGTTTTGGGATGCCTTGTGGCTTCTGCAAGGCGGCGGACTTTGGAAGAGAAGCCCTTCCTAAGGATCTCTTACTTGTCGCTGATCTCCCACTTCCAAAGCTCGCCTTTCACGCAACGTTTTCCAAGCACTGCAGGGCATGCTTCACCGCCGCGAGCTCCAACTTAAGAGACTCAATAGTCTCTTTTTCCCCTTCTTCCTCTAATGAATCTTCAAATTGGCCTGGAGTCCTGAGCGGAGGGGGTTTGGTGCTCCGGTGGACAGTCCACCTAGGGGAGTGGAGTCAATGAATTCATCAATAGATGCATCCAACTAGAGTATGTCCCCTTTGAGCTTCGAGACCAACACCTTCCCATATGTTGGACGAAATAGGTCCTCCCTAGACAGTGTATGCCGGTGATCCCAGGCTCTTGGGTGCTGTATTCCCCTTCATAGAATCATCCGAGAAGAGTTTCCGCACCAGTACCTTGGGGCTGATCTCCTGAACTTAGGCCAAGGGGAATTTTCCTAAAACACCTTCTTGGCGATAGTCTTCGCAGGGGGGGAAGGGCACGTGAGGGTGTTCCTGCACTGTGAGACCGCGTGAGGGAGGCCGAGCAGCCACGGGGTTGGCTAGGTGGCTTGCCCAGATTCTGGGCAGCCTGGAGTGCAGGCCGGGAGGCCAGGGGCTCGACGTCCGGCACCTTGATCTGGCCGTTTTTCACTAGAATGTCCCACCTCAGGACGAACTCATCACCGAGTGCTAGTGAGTAGGTCACTATGGTGCCCAAAGTGACGGCTAGGCTCTTGGATAGGGTGTTGTTTGAGGCCATGACTTAGGTTTTCAAGGTGGAGATGAGATGTGAGTAGTGAGAGTGTAAGAATGGTGAACTCTCAACCTTTATGGAAACTCGATCTTGTCTACTCAACGATTGCCGAAGGCTTGGAGATCAAGTCGACTTCAAAAAATTTCGAAGGGAGATGGCTAGGTGCCAAGGTGGGAGGCTGGGTGGCCAAACCTGAGGTCGGCCAGCCTCGCTGACCCTAGTTTGGCAGAGCAGGTGTTGGTTTTACCCTTCTAGGTGCACAACATCCCCTTTTCATCGTGTTATTTTGGAGTTTTATTGAGATTTGGTGAAAATGGAAGCAAAAGGTGAGTTAAGACAGAAAAGTGATGAGCATGGTAGTGTACATGGCTTGTTTTAGGCCAGAGCTAGACCGTGGCCGTGTGATCATGCCTGTTCTTCCAGCTCATAGATGTCCACTTCTTTGAGTTGTGGCAATTCGAGCTCTAGGAAGACTTTTAAGCGTTTCTCGTTCTCTTTAAAGATCTTCTCGTCCTCATCCTGGAGGGTGGTAGCACCATGATCGGCGGCATCGAGGACCACAAAGGGTCCTTCCCACTTACATCTAAGCTTACCTTGACCAAACAAATGAACACGAGAATTAAAGAGTTGTACCTTATCTCTCGGTTTGAATGTCTTGACCTTGATGCGCTTGTTGTGCCATCGTTTAGTTCGTTCTTTGTAGACCTTGGCACTTTGGTAGGCCTTCTCCCTCTATTCCTCCAATTCAGCAAGTTGAATATGTCGTCGAACTCCTGATGATTAGAGATCCATGTTCCACTTCCTTATCGCCCAGTAAGACATGAACTCAAGCTCTTCTGGTAGATGATAAGTCTTGCCGTACACCATCTAATATGGTGTCATGCCAATGGAAGTTTCATATGCTGTGCGATACGCCCAAAGAACGTCAGGTAGTTTGGATACCCAGTCTTTCCCCATAGCTATGACAGTTTTTGTAGGATATTCTTGATCTGTTTGTTTGATGTCTCAACATGGCCACTTGTCTGCGGATGATATGGAGTGGCAACACGGTGATCCACACCGAATTTTACGATGCACCTCTTGAATCTTTTATATATGAAGTGTGGTCCTCCATCGCTGATGATGACCCTTGGCGTACCAAATCGAGGAAATATGGTTTCATAGAACATCTTGATTGAATGCTTTGAATCTGCCGCAGAGCGCAGCAGTGCCTCTACCCATTTAGATACATAGTCCACTGTGATCAGGATGTACTCTTTATATCCACGCGGAAGGGTCCCATGAAATCTATGCCCAACACGTCAAATACATCAAGCTGAAGGTTGCTGGTGAGTGGCATGGCGTCTCTTGGATTAATGTTCCCCTGATGTTGGCACTTTAGACACCATTGTGTGAACTCCTTGGGATCATCATACATATTTGGCTAGTAGAACCCACTTTGCCAAATCTTTGCATGAGTCCGATAAGCTCTATAGTGACCTTTATAGGAAGATGAGTGACATCTATCAAGGATCTTGGGTACTTCGCAAGCGGGAACCACTACAACAAACTCTGCGATTTATAGCATTTAGTATATGTCACAAAACTTGTTATTTACGTCGTGTATTACCACTTATGACATCCCGGTGACGAAAACCACTATGTCGCCAATCGCGCGTCTTTAATGATCATTTGCGACATTTTTTATTTTTTACGTCATAAATTTAGTGACATTCCTTCCCATGTCACAAAATTTGTGATACTTTATTTTCGTTGTTACCACACTTTAAAGTGTCACAAAACTAGCCACCACACTTGATTCAATTCGTCATAAAAATGCATTGTGGCCGGTTAAGGCCCATCTAGATAGCATGCGCTTCGTCGGCCATCCCAATCGTAGGCCTAATTCATTTTGGGCCCATGTCTGACAATCGCCATTATTTCTGGCCAATTATGCTCATTCTATTTTAAGCATATTTTAAGCTCATTTTATTTTATTACGGCCCATTCCTTCGTTGGGCCGATGCCATTGTAAGCTCCATTTTTATGGGCCAAGACATTTCACATAGCAATCAAATGACTGGACCAAGCCCATTTGACTCAAGTGGACAAAACAGAAAGTATCAATATATAGTATCACAGGTACCAAGCACATATATGACATTCTCATCCAAATCACACCAAATCAGAGAGTATACAACCATCAAAATAGCAAAATCTCTTTACACACTTAATATTGCTCTGTATAAAATCAAAAGATAACCTAGAATCCTCTCTCTGTATACTCCTGATTATTTTATGTCTCGGTCATTCCACAAATGCTGTGCTTGCTGATTTGTTGGCCTGCCACCCAATGTGCTTGCTGATTTGTTGACCTGCCACACAAATATTTATTTAGTTCATCACTACCATGTTAATGAAATAGCAATCAATGATTCACGTCCTTGCATCTCATATAGAACGTGAGACCGATTGGTTATAGACCTAAAGCCATCATGTCCGGCAATGTTGCAACACTGCAAAACTAAGTAATCATGAAATATCATTAGGTTGAAATGCTTAATCTTGGACACATCTACACCAAATTACTAGACGACATAGAATTGTGTTCATTTAAACGGTATACATAAATAACAAATCAAGCATCCTTAAATGCAATAACTATGTACTAAAACTGCTACACATTATTCATGACATGTTACTGCCAAATTTAACACAATAATTATCACTTCGAATTAAAAGTCACATCAAAATATTGGTCGTATAAATATGAGGAATGATTAAACTTTTGTTGGAACTATATACATGTACATGCACAAATATAGATGGAACGTGCCAATCCTTTTTTGTTCCATTTTCATGGAATAATACAAGCACAATTGCATATCTCTGGGAGAGAGAGAAGTCTGTACCTCACCTTCATAGCCTAGAGAGGCGCCTTGCTACAGGAGAAGCATCCGTCTGCGAAGCAGCCTCTGGCAACAAGAGCCCTGGCCATTGAGATATGCAGCTGCCAAAATCAAACATGGCAAACAGCAATCACAGCAAGATGAGAAAACTTCTAAAAACAAAGTTACAGGTCAATAGGTCGCATGTTCACCAGGCTCATCTGGTTGCGTAGATCTTGCAATACATGTTCTACAAGTTGTGTCGTTGATGTGGAGGTACCCAACGGTGAGCTCCAAAAGCACCATGCCGTAGGACAGGTAGAAGCAGAAGTCTGCGACCTTTAAACCGTCGGCCGCGTCTAGGAGAAGGTTATACGGCTTGAAGTCGCGGTAGCACGCACCTTGTGAGCTGCAGGCTGTGTCATGCTTGTGCCAAAGGAGGAGGCCACGGTGGGGGTGGAGTAGATCACGGAGACCGCAGCTCCATCCGGCGTGGGAGCGCCGCCGTCTTTTGATCCGGTGAGGGAGTATCGCCACTGCTCGATCTGGCGCGTGGGCGAGATGGAGCCAGGCGCCTCCATGGGTGGGGAGCCAAAGAGGAGGTGAGAGAATGGGATCTTGGATGCCGTCTTGTGAGAGGCAGCCAGACAGGGGAAGGGGGAGACTGAGAACCGAGAAACATCGGTAGGGTTTGGAGGAGTATGCGGTTTTTATACCGGGTGCTGGCAAATCTAAGCCACCCATCCCAATTTGATGGTGTCAATGAGGGGGCACCAGGGGCCATTGTTGGGTCAAGCTGGGCTGCCCAGAGTTTTGCTTCCAATGTGATTTACCAAGATTTTTCTTTCCATTTTATTAACACCGTAATCATCTAAGTTTCAACATAACCCATGGTTCGTTTTAACATTTTCACGCGGGGGTTTGATTCTACCTTTGTATAGCATCTTTATTGGTCTAGGTAAATTATTTGCAATTTTAAGACGACACTACACTATTTTATGAATTTAATTGCATTTTCATGATTTACTGCAGAAATAAATTAATAATACACAAATAGCCTCAGAAATTCATGATATTTGATAGAGATACAAAATAAGTCCATGTAGCATCCTCAAAAACTTTTAGATAAAAAACTCGATAGAGTGCCGGTGTTTCTTTCAAATGGATTCCGCTCATTGTTATGTGGAGTCACGGTGATCATCCAAGTTCCAACATGATTAATACTTAACATTATCTTTTTCATATGGAGACATAAGGTTACCATCGTATAGTATGTTTATTGGTCTAGGTAACTTATTTGCATTTTTCGGATAACACTACAATATATTATGCATTTAATTGCATTTTTCCTAATTTAATGTGGAAAAAAATAATAATACAAAAATAGCCTCATAAATTCATGATATTTGGTAGAAAGAAAACATATGTCAACATAGCATCCTCATAAATGTTTGGACAAAAAACTCCATATGGTGCTGGTGTTTTCTATCATATGGCGTTCACTCGTAGTTTAGGTTACACGTGAAGTCACCGTAATTATCCAAGGTTCAACATGACCCATAATTCACTTTATCATTTTCAGGTGGAGGCTTGAGGTTACCTTTGTATAGCATGTTTATTGGTCCAGGTAAATTATTTGCAATTTTCAGATGAGACCGCAATATTTTATGAATTTAATTGTATTTTTCATAATTTAATGCAGAAAGAAATTTATAATACACAAACAACTTCAGAAATTCATGATATTTGATGAAAGAGCAAAATATGTCCACGTAGCGTCCTCAGAAAAGTTTGGATAGAAAACTCTATAGGAGGTCAGTGTTTTTTCACATGGTTTAAGAGACCACTCGTTTGCCCGACCTTCAGTGTCTCGGTGCGGGTAAACACGTAGCCCGTAGACAGGTTATCCCGCATCGAGACGTGTCTAGACACTGCCCCGGTCTATAATGTGAAATTTCCTGATGGTTTGACTGGTTCGTTTTATTTAAAAAATTTCACAATTATCGTTTATTTTCATTGTGTTTCATTGTGATTTAGTTATCATATAATATACTTTTACTATGAATTGAATTTTTTTATTTTTTTCATAAATATTTTGAATAAGACGAGCTGGTCAAACTTTGTGCTAAAAAAGTCAAACGAACTGTAAATTGGGACTGAGAGAGTATTTTTTTATTAGAAAATCACCAAAGCTATATTAAATCCTCAAAATAATATAATTGTATTAAAATTATAAATAATTTATCTTGGCCAACTATAATGTGAAATGGAGGATAACCCAAGTTTTCACAAGGTAAAATATAAAGTCAACTGACCAATTAGATTACTGATATTCGCAACAAGGTGTAATAGCCTGTGAAATATTAAATGAAGGATAATTTAATGTTTGTCTCATCTTAGTAAACGAATTCATATAATATTTTTTTATTTAGTTGTGGCCACGGCAAAGCAATGTCTAGAGCAACTAAAAAATCTAAGCCCTCGGGTTTTCTTATATAGAGCCTTGGTGTACTTCACTCTCTTCGACCAAGCAAGGTGTGGCACTAAATTGGCTGCAGCTGCGCTTCGTGGGAGAGCACAGGCTCACCAGGCCACCCTGTCCGATGCAAAGGCAGGATTTGCTAGCAGCGTGTGGAGCGTTGGCTGCTAGGCAGCCTGCTGGGCCGTGCTGTTCGAGCATGTCGGGGCAGCAACAGGACACGTTTTTTATAATTCTTTTTTCCTTCTTTTACAACGATGAGTCCATCATGATAATAAAATATTAACATAAACTAGATCATGTTAGGTTAGCTATTGATCAAAAGCTATAAAGCTAAGACAATGTATTTAATTTTAATTAGTGTTGGATTATGTTTGGGGTTTATAGAGCGTCCAAATGACTACCAAAGAAAATATTCGTAACCAATATTATCAGTGTTTGACTCCGTCCGTATTCGATAAATGTCTATTCATATTCGAGATAATATGTATCCACATTCGTATCTGATACCTATCCGATCATGTTCTAACATTAAGGCCAACCATGCTAGCATGCATAAATAGCAATTAAAAATCAACAAAAAGTTATGGCGAAGCAATAAGTCACATATTTGTGACGTTTGCCAGTTTCTCACTTACGACGCATTTCAATTCGTCGCAGTATGACTTTAATCTAGTTTATGATGGTTTCTTTACGGCCGTCGTGCTCCCTCCAAAACCTCATAAAGCGAGTTTAGATAACGACAAAAAGCTCTAGTGTCACGAAGAAATCGTCGTAAATCACTATGTTTCTTGTAGTGAATGTAGCGGTGTTAGAGTCCGTCTACGCAGAGTTTATATAGGTAGGGGTCATTCCAGAGATAGAACCGGCTATCATAAATCAGCTTCCTCTTATCAACATATTTAGGCACATGCCTAGTGACCATGAAGTTGATAAGATCTACGTACCATGGTTGGAATGATGTGACCTTCAGAAGGGTGCCATCTCATGTAGTCATCAATCGGCAAGGATGATGTTTCTTCAAATTGCATTCATGAGGAATGCTCTGCAACTGAATTTTTGACTCTCTTTTTGTCTCTGATCTTCATGTCAAATTCTTGGAGCAATAAGACCCGCCGTATCAATCGTGGCTTTTCATCTTTCTTAGTAAGGAGATATTTGAGAGTTGCATCGTCTGTGTATACGATGACATTGGCTCTCACTAAGTATGATCTGAATTTTTCAATGGCAAAGACAATGGCCAAAAGTTCTTTTCGGTGGTGGAGTAATTCAATTGCGGGCCAGTAAGCGTCTTGCTTGCATAGGATATGGCATGATGTTTTCTATCCTTGCTCTAGCCTAAGACTGCTCCTACAACATAGTCGCTGGCATCACACATGATTTCAAATAGAGCATTCCAATCAGGTGGTTGTATGATGGGTGCTGTGACGAGTGCCTTTTAGAGTATATGAAAGGCTTCTAGGCATGCGTCATCTAACACAAAGGGTGTATCTTTGGCTGTAAGGTTGGTCAGTGGCCGGGCTAAAAAAGAGAAATTTTTAATGAATCTCCTATAGAACCAAGGAAGCTTCGAAGTGCCTTGATATTTGATGGAGGTGGTAGCTGTTCAATAACTTCAATTTTTTGCACAGTCTACCTTTATGCCTTGTGGGAGTTTGATCCCAGCAGCCCACCATAGGGTAGATCCTGCAGTGGTTTTGAGATCGATTGGGGTGGCAAGAAGATCGTGAATGATGTACAGCACGCATGAACACGACAACTTAGACAGGTTCGGGCTGCTAGGTCGCGTAATACCCTACGTCCTGTATGAGGTGAATGGTATTGCTGGATGCCTGAGCAATAGATGAGATGATCTACTCCATGCCCCCTAGCTCCCCTTATATAGGCCGAGGAGTTAGGGTAACAAAACACGTCCCTAAGAAGTGTCCTTGCACAATCCCTTCTCTGATCATGAAGTGACATTTCTCCCGATTCAGGACAAGGTCGGCCTCTTTGCACCTCTAGAGAACCTTTTCTAAGTTTTCCAGACATCCATCAAATGACATGGCATAGACTGAGAAATCGTCCATGAAGACTTCCATTATGTTCTCAATCACATCAAAGAAGATGGCCATCATGCATCGCTAGAATGATGCTAAAGCGTTGCATAGCCCAAACGACCATAGGGACAAGTGAATGTGGTCTTACTCTGGTCATCCGGGTGAATGGGGATCTAGTGATAACTGGAGTAGCCATCGAGATAGCAGAAGGAGTGGTTGGCCAGTCTTTCGAGCATCTCATCAATTAAGGGAAGAGGAAAATGATCTTTCCGGGTGGCAGAGTTGATCTTTCTATAGTAAATGCACATTCGCCATCTGTTGACAGTACGTTGAGAGATTAACTCAGTGTTTTGGTTCTTGATGACTATCATTCCTCCCTTCTTGGGTACGATTTGGACGGGACTAACCCATTCACTATCTTATACAGGGTAGATGATACCCGAGTGTAGGAGTTTGAGCACCTCCTTCTTGACTATCACTCTCATCACATTGTTGAGTGTCCGTTGTGGTTCTGATGTAGGCTAGTCTTTGGTCTCCATGGGGATGCGATGTGTGCATAGGTTAGGACCGATTCCCTTCAGATCTAAAAAGCGAGTACCCAAGCACTGATTTGTACTTCTCCAAGACTGAGATCAATTGCTGGATTTCATTCTTAGTCAACTTGTGCTGATGATCACCAGTGTGGTAGTTTGGTCCCAGCAGCCCACCACGGGACGGATCACGTGGAGGTTTTAAGATTGGTAGAGGGTTGGCAAGGAGATCGCGATGGTATACAGAATGAAGAACACGATGATTTAGACAGGTTCGGGCCACTAAATCGCGTAATACTCTACGTCCTGTATGGTGGTGTGTGGATTGTATTGCTTTTGAGCATATGAACCAAACCTAGGTCATTGTGACCTAGGGTCTGGTAGCATTGTGTTGATGCCGAACTAGGGTTCCCACCTCCCCTTATATAGGCCGAGGAGCCTGGGGTACAAGTCATGAGTCCTAGTTGGATTACAATCAGGAGTGCACGCCGTCTCGTGCCTTGGGCTTCAAGGAAGACCACTCGGCCCAATTGGTAGAGTGGTTATAATACGTTGTCATAGGCTACCCATGAGTATATGACTCCCACAAGCCCCCGACCTTCATGAGGATTTAGCAGAAATCATCTTGAAGGTCTTCATGGAGTCTGCTGTCTTCAAAAAAATCTTCACATTGTAGTATGGATGCCATCGCAAGATGGACTCCATATGGAGTAGCCCCCAAGCTTCAGGTTGACTTGAGTAGCAATCAACTTAAAGGTTTGAATCGATAAGTAATGACCGAATCATCTGAACATCTGATCCTGCTTATCAAAGTCTTCAAAAAATTTCACTGGTATCGACCCTATAGCCCCCGAGCCTCAAGCTGTTTAGCATAAACAGGTTGAGGATCAAGTAGCTCAGCAATCCGAGTGGTCTTCACAAATTCTCGTGCATTCAGCTAACAATGATGAAGTCATCCGAGTACCCGGCTAGTTGAAATACGTCACAAGTCGAGTGTTGTAGCTCACGAGACGACGCAGCAATCCCCGAGGCGGCGAGGTGGCCGGCTAGTGGAAGTACGTCACTAGCCAGGTGGCGAGGCAGTCGGCTAGTGGGAACAACAACCGCCGAGTTGATGGCGAGGCTGAGAGCCAATGGACCGGCTCCATTGCCTCTGGAGTGATGAGTGATTGTCAACAATAGCAAGACCTAGATGGACTTGGGCACAAGACCTCGATGAACAGGAGACCCTCTGATGGACTAGAGGTAAAGGAAAGTCCTCCGAAGGACTAGAGGCATGCTCGGTGTCTGTCGGCCACGGGAGTTTGGTACACGGAGGAGCGGCACGGTGACAGCAGGAGTAAGTCCTCCGAAGGACAGCGAGGCTGCCCCGACAGAGAGGGGATGTCGGGCGCTAGTGCGGTGCTCCAACCCAAATGCATGGCGCGAAGGCATGCGAGGGAGGCTTGGGCGGCTTCAGCTCAAAATTTCGTGAAGATTGGACAAGTTTTGGTCTAGTTTGGGTTGCAAGACCCCTTGTCTGCGACTCTACCGGATAGTCCGGCAGAGGCCACCGGACAGTCCGGTTCCACCGGATAGTCCGGCAGCGCCCACTGGACAGTCCAGCATGAGCGTTGTCCGGGCCGTGCCACCGGACGGTCCGGCGGCAGGCACCGGATAGTCCGGTCCCACCGGACAGTCCGGTGTTGGCCACGGGACAGTAAGGTTCTATTTCTCTTCAGCTTTGCAGAGCACCTGCTTGAGGGTTGTGATTTTGAGTTTTTAAGTGCTTCTATTCACCGTCCCCCCTAGTCGCACGTCTCGGTCCTACAATTGGTATCAGAGCCATTTAGGTTTCTTCATACCTTTACCGGTGAGAAACCAGTAGCGACTTTGACTTACTCCGAGAAGATTTCGGTCCTTGGTTCCGATGGCTACTCCTACTGGAAGGGTAGGATGAGAGCATTCTTGCTTAGCCAGGGCTAGGACATATGGGATGCTACTCAGAGTGCAAACATTGTGTTGCTTCCGGTTGCTCAGCGTAGTACCCCAGCAATTGTGGCTCAGCATGAGGCGAATGCCAAAGCTGTTAACTTTCTCTTCTCAGGACATGGTCGAGTTGATTATGAGAGAGTGAGCCACCTCAAGACTGCCCATCAGATCTGGTCCCTGCTGAGTGCACACCATGAGGGCACTGCTACTATCAAGGGGCATCTCGTTGAGACTTACAGGCGCAAATATGAGAATTTCGTTCAGAAGCCTGGTGAGTCCATCGATGACTTGTTTGGTCGTTTTCAATCGATCATCAACAAGTTGCATGTTAACTCTAGCCCTGAGAGGATCCCATACACCGACCATCAGCATGCTGTCAAATTGCTGTATGCGTTGGACAGGAAGGTGTGGGAGATCAAGGTTAACTCGATCATCGAGTCTGAGGCCTATGACACAATTGGAGTGGAGACTCTTTACAGCAAGCTCAAGGCCACAGAGGTGGATTACAAGTTGAGAGAGTCTCTCTCTTGTACTGGCTCCAAGAGCCTAGCCTTGGCTTCTCCCTCCAGTGAGGCCGCTACTAACCCCCCAGCTTCACAACTTTTCATTTTTTGCTCTTATGTTTGTTACAGAGGAGCAGTTAGCGTCACTTGGGGATGATGAGCTTTGCCTAGTGTCTAGCCACTTTCAGCGCGCTTATGACAACCGGATGAGCAAGAAGAGGGGCAAGAGGCCCAAGTGCTTCGAGTGCGGAGAGGTCGGCCACTTCATCGCCGAATGCCCGAACAAGCAGAACGACTACTACAAGAAGGGCAAGAGTCACTCCCGCGACTCCAACAAGTACCACTCCGGCAAGCGTGACCACACCAAGCACCGCTCTGGCAAGATCAAGAACTTCCGGAAGGCTTTCAAGAGCTACCAGAAGGACAACCGAAAGCTGGACAAGGCCTTCTTCGCCGAGCTTGGTGGTCTGTGCGGCGGATCGTCTTCCTCCTCCTTGTCTTCGTCAAGCTCAAGCGATGAGGAGATCGTCACCAAGTGGGACAAGACGAGGGACCAAGGCGGTCTAGCTAGACTCTGCTTCGTCTCCACCAAGTCCAAGCGCAAGCACAAGATGCACCGGAGATCCTTTTGCTCCATGGTGCTTGAAGACAAGGACGACAAGGGCAATGACAATGACTCCTCCGATGAAGAGGTAACTCCTGAGCAAGCTGAAATTCTTAAGATATTGGAGGCAAATAGTCATGAGTTGAAAGCCCAGGCCAAGATGTTGGAGAGGGTAGCCAAGAAGCTACAGAAGCAGAAAGCCATGTTGGCTGATGTTCTAGCTGAGATAGAGAGGCTGAAGAGTATGCCAGCCCAGCCTAGTGAGTCAGAGTGCCCTACCTGTGAGACTTTGATGAGAGATCTCTGTGAGCAGAAGAGCAAGTATGCTCATCAAGTAAAGGAGATGGATAGGCTGAAGGTAGAGTTAGGCAAGCTCCAATCTAAACTAGATGAGCCTATTTTGAGTGATGAGCCTGAGTGTGAGATGTGCCCCCACCTAGTTGTTGACATAGCTGAGCTGAAAGTGAGGTGTGAGGGACAGCTCAAGGAGTTGGAGGAGCTTAGGGCTAGACCCACGCTTTTGGGTGCGTGCATGGTCTGTCCTACCTTGGAGAGTGAGCTTGAGCGGTTGAGGGCTGACTTTGAGGTGCTTTCAGCACCCCCTGACACTTGTGAGAACTATCTCACTTTAACGTTGATGTTGGTGGATAGGGATGCCACCATTAAGGAGTTAGAGAAGTCTGCCCCCTCTATTGCCTCTCTAGACTGCCCCACTTGTGCTGCCTAGACTTTAGTTCTGGAGGATCTGAGAGAGGAGAAACAGACTTTGGTTTGATGAGAACAACCGTTTGAGAGAGGTGTTCAGTTGGATGTATGCTAGAGTGCCCCAACGTAGGAGGATCTTGGAGAGCACCAAGAGAGCTAAGGGTGATATGAGTGGACTTGGGTTAGGAGAGTGCAGTACTTCGGGTGAGAAGAAGAGTTCCCCAGTTAAATTTAAGACTGCCTCCCCTTAGCCTATTCCTACTGTTGATGGGGTTTACCACGAGCCTCCCAAGGCTGCCCCAAAGAAGCAGTTCTGGACACCCAAGCCCTCATAGGCTAAGCTGGACAGAGTAGTGACTGAGATTCTTAATCCTCCAGTGAGCAAGGAGAGAGTCAAGCAGCCTGTTCCACCCAAGGCTACTCCACCTAAGCCCAAGGCCCAGCCTAACCCCACTCCCAAGAGGCCTGTCTACCACTGTGACTTTTGTCAGCAGAATGGCCACTTGGAGGAGTTCTGCTTCAGGAGGAAGCGAGTTGAGAGGAAGGAGAGAGCCTGGGGGAACCAGGATCAATTCTACCAGGGTGGTAGGCAGGATCCTCCCCACCGCGGTGAGATGAGAGACCGCTTTGTTCGTGGTGAGAGAGGAGGCGGCTTTCAGGCCTGTGCTCCTGGTGGTGAGAGACGCTTTGCCAGCCGAGCTCCTAGTCGTTTTCAGCGCGGCTATGGACCTCGTGACCGAGGCTTTAGAGGTAGAGGGTTTGAGAGCTCACACTTTGGAGGTCGTGGGTACCTGGATAGATGTGATGCTTACTTTGACTGTGCTTACCCCACTTTTGAGCAGATGGCTCGGCACTGGTTCAGCAGTTTCACTAACCCTGGTGCCGGACCATTTGCTCACTCTCGCTTTCCTTGATTTTGCAGGATCAAAGCCTGGAGGACATATGGATCATGGACTCCAGATGCTCTCGGCACATGACAGGGCACCGCAGATGGTTCTTCAGCCTCAACCCCGTGAGCACCAAGGAGTACATCACATTCGGGGATAATGGTCAAGGTAAAGTGTTGGGTGTTGGTTCTGTTGCTCTTTCTGGCAAGCTTTCCCTGAGAGAAGTTGCTTTGGTGAGCAATTTGGGGTTCAATTTGGTTTCTGTCTCGCAACTTCTCAAGGAAGGGTTTGAGGTTCGCTTTAAGGAGGGTTCTTCTTGTGTGCTTGATGCTAAGGAAAACCTTGTTTGTCGGATTTTGCCCTATGGGCAGGTTTTTAAGGTTGACCTTGCATCTGTTTTTGGCCCTCCTCGGTGTTTAGTTGCTAGTCCTTCTGCTGATATTTGGAAGTGGCATAGGAGGCTTGGCTATTTGAGTTTTGATCTGCTAGCCAGGTTGACCTCGATGGGCCTGATCCGAGGATTGCCCAATTTGAAAGCAGAAAAGGACTTAGTATGCCACCCCTGTCGTCATGGCAAGATGGTTGCCGCTTCTCAAGCACCTGTCAATCAGGTGATGACCTCCTACCCGGGTGAGCTGCTACATATGGATACGGTTGGTGTTGCTCGGGCACAGTCGGTCAGTAGGAAGTGGTATGTGCTTGTAGTTGTGGATGACTTTTCTCGCTATTCATGGGCGTTCTTCATGGAATTCAAAGATGAGGCTTTTGGTTTTGTTCAGGGATCTGGTCTTGAGGTTATGGAATGAGAGTCAAAAGGCCATGAGGGCTATCCGCAGCGACAATGGCGGAGAATTTCGTAACTCTCGTTTCGAAACCTTTTGTCGTGACCTAGATCTTGATCACCAATTCTCATCTCCTTATACCCCACCTCAGAACGGTGTTGTGGAATGAAAGAACCGCACACTTGTTGAGATGGCGCGGACGATGCTTGATGAGCATAGGACTCCGCGACGCTTTTGGGCTGAGGCTATGAATACAGCCTGTTACATTGCCAACCGCATCTTCCTACGAGCTTTCTTAGGGATGACTTCGTACGAGCTACGGTTTGGTAGGTAGCCTAGCGCCAAGCACCTGCGTGCATTTGGCTGTAGATGCTTTGTGCTCAAAAAGGGGGGGCATTTGGACAAATTTGAATCTCGCTGCTTGGATGGTATTTTCCTTGGGTACGCCTCTAGCTCTAGGGCATATAGAGTGTGGATCCTCTATACCAAACAAGTGGTTGAGACCTGTGAAGTTTCCTTTGATGAATCTATGCCTTGCACAACCCCTGCATTTGAGCTTTCAGGTGATGATGAAGAAGGTGCTCCCATCTTTGAAGATGAGGAAGTTCAAGAAGATGCTAGTGATGCAGGAGCCACTGCACCGGCTGCAGCTCCTGCCCCCTCTGCTACGAGCTTTGAAGATGAAGGAGGACCCTTGCCGATGGCCTCCTTCTCACTCCGCCGATCGCAAGCTCGAGCAGAGGCTGGCCCCACTAAGGACACATGGGAGGTGACCTCCGAGATTGTTCCATCTCATCAGGTCCAGCAGGATCACCCTCTAGACAGGATGATCGGAGATCTACCCCAGCGCGTCACACGCTCTTCGGTTAACTCTCTAGCCTTTTTCTGCCACTCCGCATTTGTTGCTTCTTTCGAACCCCGGGATGTGTCACATGCATTATCTGATCCTAGTTGGGTGAACGCCATGCATGAGGAGTTGGAGAACTTTGAGAGAAACCATGTCTGTGATTTAGTTGAACCTCCACCAAATTGCCACCCTATAGGAACCAAGTCGGTCTTCAAGAACAAACAGGGTGAGGATGGGATGGTTGTGAGGAAGAAAGCGAGATTGGTTGCCCAGGGTTTCTGTCAGAAGGAGGGGATAGATTATGAGGAAACATTTGCTCCTGTAGCTCGTTTAGAGGCCATTAGGATTCTGCTTGCCTTTGCTGCCTCTAAAGGGTTCAAACTGCAGCAGATGGATGTCAAGTCAGCCTTCCTAAATGGTTACAAAGAGGAGGAGGTATATGTGAGACAACCTCCTAGCTTTGAGAGTGCCAAGTTTCCAGACCGGGTGTATAAGGTGAGAAGAGCCCTTTATGGTCTGAAGCAAGCTCCAAGATATTGGTATGCTAGGTTGAAAGCTTTCCTGCTCAAGTCTGGGTTTGTGATGGGTTCAGTAGACAAGACCTTATTTCTGTTGAGTCGTGGCGGTGACACCCTTCTAGTTTAGATATATGTTGATGACATTATCTTTGGTGGTTCATCTCATGCTTTGGTGTCAAAGTTTGCTGAATAGATGAGCAGTGAGTTCGAGATGAGTCTCATGGGAGAGCTTCAGTTCTTTTTCAGGCTACTGATCAAGCAAGGCCCAGACGAAACCTTCGTCCAACAAGCCAAGTACACGAAGGACATTATGAGAAAGTTTGACAAGGGAGATCTCAGGCCCATGGCGACTCCCATGTCAACACAGACGGCACTTGATGCTGATGAAGAAGGGGAGGTGGTGGACCAAAGAGAGTACCGAGGGATGATCGGCTCCCTTCTGTACCTGACGGCGACCAGGCCGGATATTCAGTTCGCGGTTTGCCTCTGTGCGCGATTTCTGGCCTCACTAAGGACATCCCACCATCAAGCGGTGAAGTGCATCTTCAGGTATCTGAAATACACTCCTGAGCTTGGTCTTTGATTCTCTTCTAGTTCGTTGCTCTCTCTCAGAGGGTATTCGGATGCTGACTTTGTGGGTTGTCGGCTGGAGTGCAAGTCTACTTCCGGTACCTGCCAGTTTCTCGGTTCTTCACTTGTCTCTTGGTCCTCACGCAAGCAATCTAGCATAGCCACTTCCACCACAGAAGCTGAATACATTGCTGCTGCTAGTTGCTGCTCCCAGCTGCTTTGGATGAAGTCCACCTTGAGCGACTTTGATCTCAGTTTTAGGAAGATCCCTTTCCTAGTAGACTCTACTTCTGCTATTTCTGTAGCTAAGAACCCCGTCGTGCACTCCAGAACCAAACACATAGACGTGAGGTTTCACTTCTTGAGAGATCACTATGAGAAGGGAGATATAGACTTGATCTATGTAGAGACTGAGAACCAGTTGGCCAATATCTTCACCAAACCCATAGACCTTAGCGTGTTTGCTCGCTTGCGTGGGGAGCTTGGTGTTTGTTACCCCTTTTAGGTTGGGGTAACTTTGGTGTAGTTTAGGGTTTTGTTTTGCCTTTTCTTTGCTTTTCCTTATTTCTCTTGCATTTTGTATCATACCATGCATTGTATTGTAACATATTCATTTTCACTTACACTAGCACTAGAGCTCTTCTGGTATGACGAGTTAGTACTTGCTTGTGCTAGATTCTACAGTTGCTTGCATGATCATGGTTGGCTAAGCTCCTTGAATCTGTCTAATATTTTTTGTGAGCTCAGTCACTTTTGTTTCTTGAAAATCAAAAACCATGATCACCACTTGACTTGGCTACCTAGCATGTGTAGGAATGTTGAATGCTATGCTATCTTTTCATGCTTGGATATGCTAGTCGGATGCCTTTGTTAAGTTGATGCCCAAGCATTTGAGACACCTTGCCTTGATCTGAATTCTGAATTAATTTTGTTTACAAAGTGGTGTCCTATGAGCTAAATTGAAAAGATCCAGGTAGGTTCACTTGTCACACTGATCTAGTTTGAGATAGCTTGCCTTTGCACCTTGGCATGAACTTGGACTAGGCTGTGTATGACCAAAACCTTGTCTTAAGCTTCTGATGGTTTTCTGAACCTAGGCTTGGTATTGGTTGGTAAGAAGTGGCAAAAACAAGTGAATAACCCCTGGCATATGATCTGATTTGCTCGAAGTTCAAAATTGATAAATCTGACATATGCAAGTCTCTAAATTGCTTATGGCATGATTGAATATACATTGGTTGAGAGTAGCACACCTTGTATGTTTTGCTAGCATCTTGCTGTTCATGCCTATCTTGCTAGATGCTATTCATGTTGGTGATGCTTTTTTTTTCAACAACCCTGAAAAACATGCTCCTGATCTGTATAAGATAGATTCAATTGAGCTTATTTGCATGCTTCCTTGCCCTCACTTGCTCTGTATGCTAGAACTGGTATTTACTAGCTTTTCATCCCTGTTGAGCTCTTCATGGTACACTTCCTGCATTTCATGGCATATTTTGAGGGGGAGCTGTCCATTTCAGGGGGAGTTGAGTTCTATGAACCCTTGATGTGTCCATTTTCAACAAGGGGGAGAGATGTTGACCCTCGAGGAGAGAGATGATGGACCAAGGGGGAGAACTCTGTAGAGATCTAGTTGAGGGGGAGTTTAAGGAGCTTTTAGCATGCTCTTGCATCGGTGCATTGAGCCTTTTGCCTCTTTCTGGAGGAGCCGATGTTTTGCATTAGCATGACTGTGTTGAGCCAGTTTGCCACTTACTTGAGGGGTCATGCTTTAGTTTGATCGATTGCGTTGAGCGGTTTCCCTTGTCTTAGGGGGTCGATCTTTGGCTTTGTTTTTTTTGTCTCAATTTGCCCTTTTCTGCTTGTGTTTGGCTTTTGGGCATCTTGAGCAACTTCTTCTTTTCTTCTTTCTTTTCAGTTTTACGCTTTTCTTCTTGTCTTTGTTCTATTTTAGGTTACAGGTTGAAGGTATTGACAATGCACTCATCAAGGGGGAGATTGAGAGCCAATGGACCGGCTCCATTGCCTCTGGAGTGATGAGTGATTATCAACAGTAGCAAGACCTAGATGGACTTGGGCACAAGACCTCCGATGGACGGGAGGCCCTCCGATGGACTGGAGGTAGAGGACGGTCCTCCGAAGGACTGGAGGCATGCTCGGTGTCTGTCGGCCAAGGGAGTTCGGTACACGGAGGAGCGGCACGGCGACGGCAGGAGTAAGTCCTTCGAAGGACTGTGAGGCTGCCCCGATAGACAGGGGATGCCGGGCGCCAGCGCGGTGCTCCAACCCGAATGCGTGGTGCGAAGGCGTTCGAAGGAGGCTTCGGTGGCTTCAGCTCAAAACCGCCACCCAAGCTACCCAAGCCTTGGTGAGTTGGGCCACGACTCGCCAAGATAGAGAAGATGGGCCAAATCCAGCCCAGGCAGAGACTTCCTAAAGTTTCCGAGTTTCTGACTTCAAAATCGGGGGCGGATCGCGGATTGGACTACTGGCCATGTGGAGAACATCCGAGGATAGCGTGGAACTTACGAAGATCAAGACTTCATCATGGTCGTCCATCCCGAAATATCCTGTAATCTTACGTTTGAGTCCTTAGGGTTTGTCTAGTTGTAGGGACCTAAGTGCAAAACTATCTAAATAGCACTCGGGTATAAATAGGTCTAAGGCAGGTCATTAGAGGCTCTCTTGGCTGCTAGGATTAGTCTTTGCTTTGTGATTTTCGTCCTGAAGCCTTGAGCTCCATTGTTAGGGTGGTTAGAGTAGGATTTAGCCTCCTAATCTTGAGGGAAGGTGAGGGTGGTTGCTTGGGATGAATTTCTGCTTGTATGCTGAATCTTTAGACCCATCTTGGGCACTTAATCGAAGCGAATTCGTGCAGCAACCTTGTGTTCTTCTCCGCCCCCTCTCTCTTTGGTTTTTGGGTTCAATCCTTGGCTTTTGGGTGTTTATGTTGGCCAAGCTTGAATTCCTTCCCTTGCTGATGTTTTGGACTTGCCAGGACGTTGAGATCATGACTTAGTTCATCTCAATCCTGCTGGATTGCCACGAGAAAGCCTCCTTTGTGTTTTCCCCTTTCTTGCCCAAAGATTGCCATCTCACAAGTTCTGAAATTCCCGCTGATCCCTTGATCATTTTGCATTGATCTTTTGGGAAAGCTTTGGAATAGGGTCCAAATAGCCTGTGCAAAATTTTGTGAAGATTGGACAAGTTTTGGTCTGGTTTGGGTTGCAAGACCCCCTGTCTGTGACTCTACCGGATAGTCCGGCAGAGGCCACCGGACAGTCCGGTTTCACCGGATAGTCCGGCAGCGCCCACCGGACAGTCCGGCGTGAGTGTTGTCTGGGCCGTGCCACCAGACTATCCGGCAGCAGGCACCATATAGTCCGGCCCCACTGGACAGTCCGGTGTTGGCCACTGGACAGTCCGGTCCTGCCAGGGAGCTGTTGTATTTTTCCAACTTTGGTTTTTCCGCTGTGTTTCTGCTCTGGATTTTTGCATTCCCCACTGTAAGACCATTCTCTTTGCTTGCTGTGAGTCAGTGAGATGCACCTTGGTGCGGTGAGTGTCGTGTGGAGGTTTTGCATGGTTTTGTTGCCTTGGTGCCATTCTTGGTTGGATCTTACGTTTTGCTGCATTGGTGCGTATCCCCTCAATGGACGGCACCCTTGCGCTGCTAGGCACGTATCTGTTCAGTGGACGGTGCCTAGTCCTGTTTCTCTTGAGCTTTGCAAAGCACCTGCTTGGGGGTTGTGATTTCGAGTTTTTAAGTGCTCCTATTCACCCCCCCTGCTAGTCGCACGTCTCGGTCCTACAGAGGAGATGAAGGAGTCGGCAAGGCAGCATAGTGACGGCGCGACCCTGAGCTGATGAAGCAGATGGCAAGGCAGCGCGGAGGCAGTGCAGTCCTCGAGCAGACGAAGAGTCGGTGAGGCGGGCAACAGCCCAGCCTCCCGAGTCGACGTAGTGGTGAGTCAGTGAGGTGGGCAATGACCCAGCTCTCGAGATATCAAAGTCATCGGCGAGGTGAGCAGCAGCCCAGCCCTTGAGTCGACGAAGTAGTGAGTCAGCAAGGCGGGCATCAGCCCAGCCCCTGAGCTGTGGAAGTGGTCGGCAAGGCAGTCGGCGGGGTGGCAAAGAAGACGGCTAGCCGAAGCACATCATTGGCCGGGCGACAGAGCCCCCGAGTCGAAGCAGTCGGCGGGGCGACGAAGAGGCCGGCTAGTGGAAGCACATCGCTTACCGGGCGGCGGAGCCCCCGAGTTGAAGTAGTCGGCGGGGCGACGAAGAAGCCGGCTAGCGGAAGCACATCACTAGCTGGGTGGCGGAGCCCCCAAGTCGACATAGCTAGGGCGACGAAGAGGCCAGCTAGCGGAAGCACATCGCTAGCCGGACGGCGGAGCCCCCGAGTTGAAGCAGTTGGTAGTGCGACAAAGAGGCTGGCTAGCGAAAACACGTCACTAGCTGGGTGGCGGAGCCCCCGAGTCGACGAAGCAGTCAGCGCGGCGATGAAGAGGCCAGCTCGCAGAAACACGTCGCTAGCCGAGTAGCGGAGCCCCCGAGTCGAAGTAGCAGTCGGCAGGGCGACGAAGAGGCCTGCTAGCGGAAACACCTCGCTAGCCGGGCGGCGAAGCCCCCTAGTCGGCAAAGCAATCGGTGGGGCGACGAAGAGGCCGGCTAGCGGAAGCACGTCGCTAGCCGGGCAACGGAGCCCTCAAGTCGAAGCAGTTGCCGGTGCGTCGAAGTGGTCAGCTAGCGAAAGCACATCGCTAGCCGGGCAGCAGAACCCCCGAGTCGAAGCAGTCGATGGGGCATCGAAAGGGTCGGCTAGTGGAAACACGTCACTAGCCGAGCGGCGGAGCCCCTGAGTCGACGAAGCAGTCAACGGGGCGACAAAGAGGCCGACTAGTGGAAACATGTCGCTAGTTGAGCAGCGGAGCCCCTGAATCGAAGTAGCAGTCGGCGGGGCAACGAAGAGGCCTGCTAGCGGAAACACCTCGCTAGCCGAGCGGCGGAGCCCCCGAGTCGGCGAAGCAGTCGGTGGGGCGATGAAGAGGCCGGCTAGCAGAAGCACGTCGCTAGCCGGGAGGCGGAAACCCCACGTCGACGTAGCTAGGGCGACGAAGAGGCCGTCTAGCAGAAGCACATCGCTAGCCGGGCGGCGGAGCCCTAGAGTTGAAGCAGTCGGCAGGGCGACGAAGAGGCCGGCTAACGGAAACACGTCGCTAGCTGGCGCGGAGGAGCCCCCGAGTCAAAGTAGTAGATGGACTCCATATGGAGTAGCCCCCATGTCGATGTGCAGTGAAGTAGCTCCGAGAAGTTAATCATCCAAGGTTGATTAGGCCCTTTATGGATGTCTGAGAATCACATGTAGTAGGCTTTTAAGGTGCGTCCACCTATTGCAACGCGGCGATATTTAGGGCTATACAGGCCCGCCATTGACGTCACTTCAGGGGTGCACAGTTAAGAGAGCTGAGTTCCTGGAACCATGCTGTTATTGCCGGTTTAGAATAGAGCGCTAGAGTGAACCCTTTCCGCGGCTTGGTTGTCACCGGGTGCTGTATAGGGTTTGGACATAGACGAGCCCTTTCCGCGGCTTGGTTGTCGCTGGGTGCTGTTTAGGGCTTGGCCGTTGATGAACCCTTTCCGCGGCTTGGTTGTCGCCTGGTGCTATTTATGGCTTGGCTGTAGACGCTGTTTATTTAGGGGTGCTCGATTAGGAGAGCCGAGTTCCTGAGAGCCATTAGGCTTTATATGCTGGCTTAGATAATGCGGCTTGGTTGTCGCCGGCTTACATAATGCAGTTGTCATCCTTGATGCTCTACGGAGAGGCTTACACAAGGGCTGTCGGTAGTCACCAGCTTACATAATGCGGCTCATCGAGTGATGACTCGGATAAGTATTCACGCCGTCGAGTGCCTGGACTCGGATACGCTTGTTGCAACTTGGTTGTCGTTGCATTTCAAACTGGTGCCGGAATATAGGAAGGAGACCCACTCGGGCTGATGGTACAGATAGGATTGTTGACCCCTTCGCCAGAGAATGCCACTCGATCTGGCGAAAACAATAGAAGTACATTGCAAGTGCATGATGTGTTGAAAAAATCCCGAGTGGTCAGCATCGCAGCTGATTCATAGATAATCCGGGTGATCCAGAGATAATCCAGGTGATCCATAAATAATCCGGGTGATCCATAATACAAATAATTCGAGTGATCCATAAACAATCCAATTGATCCAATAGCTCAGATATTACAGAAATAATTCAATAGTGATCCAATAGTCGGATGATCAATAAATAATTTAGTAGATCCACAGCCCGAATGATCAATAAATAATTTAATCAATATAAGTAATTGTAGCAGATCACTTGGATTGGAGACTCACTGTGATCAATTGACGGCTCATTGCCCTTCGCCAATTCTTACGGAAATTTAGAATCGATAATAATCATCGATAGCGCTAGTAGATTGCTTCAGCACGTCATGGATGCAGACTTTGTGCTAGCATAGAAGATATCTTTCTGAAATAATAATCAGAGAATAGTCCGAGTAATATCGTTTGCAATGAATACTCAAATATAAATAATATTTGAGTGATAGACCGAACCAGTCGGATAAATGAAAAATTAATTAGCTTGATTAATAAATGCATAATTAAAATAACTTAGCTGTTCGGCACGGTTCAGATTGCCGCCGATTGATTTTGGTTCTATCCAGAGTGAGAGCCTATAGGCCCGAGTGGAAGGAGCAGTTGGCGAGTGTGCCACGAGCCTTTTGCCTGATGATGTGACGAACACCGTGACTACAGCCGCTGCAGCCTTGTTTCATTCTGATGAGTGATGAGTGCATCGAGGTCAGTTCATGCCATTGTGGAGGCCAATTAAAGTTGTTTTGGACTTTGGGGATCAATCTGAATCTCCACGTATGCATGCTGAATTTCCAAAATAGTAGGATCAGTCTGCGTTTTTAGTTGCATCTGTTGAATTCTTCCATTGTATATGTACCTCTCCTTGTGTTTCCTTTACGCATCTGATTTAATTCGACTTTTGCCTTAATATTGACTCAGATTCCTCGCATGTCGTTATTTGCTTATTAAATTCCAGCTCCTAAAGTGACTCGATCGGAGTTTGATCTTATTGATACGTGCTCTAGTAGGACACGTGCCTTGCCTTGATGCCTGGTCGTGGTGTCTTGGAGCCTTTAGTAGATCAATCGCTGCACATCTGTCAACTTATCGTTATGGAAATTGATATCTTCCCAATAGAAACTATCAGGGGAAATTAATACGTTCTCTCTCTTGCTTGCGGGAGGAACTGATTGTAGTCAGATCAAACTTCATGGACTCGTAGTCGCCGGTGTAATCCCCAATCTTCGAGGTGCTTGATAGAATATTTAATCAATCTGCTCTCTGCTCCAATCTGACTGCTCCGCCTCGAACTGGTACGTGCTAGTGTCCGTTGAGAAGGTTGCACGCTCTTTCCTCAATTTGTACCGGTAAAAACAAGCGACAGTCCATCTAGTATTTTTATTCTTCTGGCCTCCGTGCAATCGCGCATGAACGGATCTGGGGCAGGCGATGATCGGCATGTGGGGCCCGGCGCTGTGGCCTCCTCTTGGTCAGATTGATCGAGTTGCAGAATTGATCTTTCTACTGCTGGACGTATTTGCTCTGCGTATGCACAACAACAGGGACACCGATCCCGTGTGTGATGCCGCTGCCAACCTGCGGCATGTATTCTTGGTTCGACTTGTTGTGGATGACAACACAAGCCAGGGACTCGATGGCCGGCTTCGTAACAGATCAGAACGCTGCAGCCCTCGCCATGGAAGCCGCTCGAACAAATCTCTCGGACTTGCGTAGAGGCAGCACGAGCCGCCAGCTTGTAACGGATCGGATTTTTTTTTCTTGATCCTCGAGGATGTTGATGATGACAGCATTCGCAATTTCATAATCTCGCCCAACCAGCTTCTGCCTCACCAGCTGTGGGAGTTTGGTCCCAGCAGTCTACCATGGGACGGATCACGTGGAGGTTTTAAGATTGGTAGAGGGTTGGCAAACAGATCGCGATGGTATACAGAACGAAGAACACGACGATTTAGACAGGTTCGGACCGTTAAATCGCTTAATACCATATGTCTTGTATGGTGGTGTGTAGATTGTATTGCTTTTGAGCGTATGAACCAAATCTAGGTCATTGTGACCTAGGGTCTGGTAGCGTTGCGTTGATGCCGGACTAGGGTTCCCAACTCCTCTTATATAGGCCAAGGAGCTTGGGTACAAGTCATGAGTCCTAATTGGATTACAATCAGGAGTCCACGCCGTCTCGTGCCTTAGGCTTCAAGGCAGACCACTCGACCCAATTGGCAGAACGGTTATAATCCGTTGTCATAGGGTACCCGTGAGTATATGACTCCCACAACCAGGGTGTCCAGATTCATATCGAGGAAGGCGTACTTCAGGCTAATCGATAGTTGTTTAAGCTCTATTTTTTGGGGGTCGGGCCACAGGGATTCACTCAGTTCTTCGAACTCGAGTGGTTCTTCTACCGCATTGAAGTCGCTAGCCTCTTCCTCTAGGCTATGTTGATCCTCCTCTTTCTCAAGTGAAATATCCATCGCTTATTCTAGGGGTCAACCTCGAGCTTAGACTTTGTTTTGGTGTTGAGAGCTCGACTCATGCCAATTTCTAACACCTCTTTACCAAACTGAAGTTGTAGCTGCCCTGGACTTGTAGTCGCATTGATAAGGGAAGCAATATGGAGCTCAACTAATATAAATGGCATAGGCCCCTTGGGTACATCGAAGATGTGGAAATCTAAGAACATCCGCTTGTCCTGCAAGATAACTGGTATGACC
Source organism: Paspalum vaginatum (assembly GCA_030272315.1). Lineage (NCBI taxonomy): Eukaryota > Viridiplantae > Streptophyta > Magnoliopsida > Poales > Poaceae > Paspalum > Paspalum vaginatum. The sequence continues at coordinate 27,261,593 of CM059018.1, read as the reverse complement.
CGAATAACTCCATGATTTACCAATGATTCATTCTTGTTCTACTTCAGGCGAATGTCGGATTTTGATCATGGTTGAGTGAGGAAGTAGGTGTCGACAACATATTTAGAAATGATGTTCACCTCGACTTGAGGGTCATAGATAATATCTTGTGGGAGCATTTCAGATACATGGGCAGGGACAAGAGTTGGTCATAGGTAGAACCTAATGATTTTCATGTCAAATCGTCTCTCTTTTAGCCATTCCCAATTTAATACAGCTATAAGGCAGAGTCATCTGTCATTTGGTGTATCTCATGTGGGAATATGTTTGCTGGTTGAGAGGTCCTTTCGAAGCGTCAGCTCTTTTTGGGTAGCCGAGATACCTTCCCAAAGCCCATGAGCATGTCGTCCTCGAAAGAGAATGGAGGAACCGATGGACGATTTGTCATAGAAGCCATGACCCTCTCAGTGTCCTACGACGTGCTTGGTTCAGGGAAATCTTCAATCCTGAGAGTTTGATGGGATAGTGGAATTGGTGGTTGGGTGTTCTAGCCTTCTTCACAGCAGCTGGGCTCAAGTGGATGTTGTGGTTGTGAGTGTGGCTTCTCAATCTTACTGCCATTAGAGGATTTTTTTGAGTTTCTTATTAAAAACTCTTCATCTTTCTAGGGCAGTTAAGTGAGAGAACGATCCTCCCGAAGCTAAGTCCAGATAGAGTCATGCGCCTGGTGAAAGACCTCGAACAAAGTGCTACATGAGCATGGACTCTTGTATTGCCAAGTCTGGACTGGATGCGACTAGACTAATGAAACGTGACTAGGCTACTGCGAAGGTTTCGTTGCTTCCTTGTCGAAAGTTGAGAACTTCACATCAGAGGTCAACGACTCGATTTTGTGGGAAGAAGTGTAGACAGAACTTGATTTTGAGTTTCTCCCAACTCCCCTCTACTGCACCAACTGCTCTGTTATACCAAAATTGTGCTCCTCCCGTAAGTGAAAACAAAAAGAGCAACCATTGAAGAGTTTCTTCAGGCTTGTCCGAGATCGCGATACAGCTGCAAAGCTACTCTAATCTCGGAGGTGTGTGTAGGGACTCTCTAATTCTAATCCCATAAAGGATTGATCCCGAACCATGGCTATCAAGCCAGGACATAGCTGATAGCCATATCTGATGATGGGTATGGATGGTGGTGGAGGCTCAAGAAAATCGCCCTTCAGAGCAGACAATTTGCAGATAGGCGTGAGATCCATTTGGTGATATGGTGGTGGTGGTGGTATAGTGGGAGATAGACGGCCTTGGTTCTGTATTAAAATAGCCACCGTTCCCCGTCAACGGTGCCAAAAAAAGCTTGTTGGCATTCCTTAGCCTATTAGATATAACTCCACAAGCGCATGGAAAACGTGATGTAGCCTTTCACCCAAGAGCATCCCAGGGTATCGAATCCACGAGGAATAAGGAGTATAATAACACACAACACAACCAACCGAACTAGTGAAGCTAGCAATGTAGAGGGTAAAAGACATAGAAGCAGGTTCTTGACAGATGATAAATCACCTTATTGTACTAAGCATGTATAGTGCAACAGTTGTCATGTAAACATAGAAACCAAGTTGTAGAACCACTGCGAGGCACTAGAGTGCCGAATACCCAGCCGAGAAAGGCGGGTGCTACATGATTCGGCTATATCGTTAGTGAGTCATTCTGAATGTACGGGATTGGTATAATGAGAACACAAAAGTTGTCACCAAATGTGCCTACCAACTAGAGCTGCGTGGGATAGCCGACCAACCAAGGTAAACTCTAAGTACAAACACCGTTGTGTCTACTTGATGAGTTCACTACTAAACTGGTAATGAGCTACAAGAGCCAGCAATACTATATAGCCAATACTACAAGCATGCACAAGGTTCACGTAAACAGTCAAACATAAAACTAAGTAAGAAAGTAAAGTAAGACTAGAATAACAAAGATAAAGGACAAGGAATTTTACTCAATCCTGGAATCGAATATCCTTCCCTTGAGAATACAAGTCTGGGAGAGAAGAGAATTCCCACTCCCTAACTCTTCACATCACTAGTCTCCTTGATACAAGAGGCACTCTCTCTACAAGCTAACGAAAAACTTTATTTCTCCAACACTATACATTTCACACTCTCAAGTGTTACTCTACCACTACACCACACCAAATACCACGACCACAACAGTATTTATAGCTGTCCAAAGGTCGGTTGCGGTGGTTAAGTCGGTGCGGAAGGGGCACGTGGGGTTCCTAGGCCAAGCGGCCTGGATCAAGGCCGGGCAGCCCTCCAATGCATCGACTTTGGCCATCCAATGCTCTAAGACACTTGGTTGAGGCGGTTGACAGTTATTCTTGTGTGTTTTTGCCTTGGAAGTTGGATTGTCTTTGTGTTTCTTCCTCAGGCATTGGATGTTACTCTCATGGATCGCTGACTTAACCAATCCATGGGCTAGATTAGTGAGGTGTAGGCCTTCCAAGGTGTTTTGTGTTGATCTCTTAGATTCCAATGTGGAGTTGTGCTTGACACGTTATCTCTTGCATGTAGGTCAAAGAACATGGTATTTGGAGACAAAAGTTGGCCGGCGGCCTACCATATGGGCCAGATGGCTTAGGACTTAGTCCCTGATGCCAGTCCTTAGTGTTGAGAGGCTGAGAGGGGCCGAGCAGCCTGACTCACTGGTCGGGCGACCGGTTCAATTGGTCGGGCGGCCAAGGGATTTGGCCAGGCGACCAGGGTTTGGTCACCCTTTGTCCAACCTTCCATTTTTGCACCTTATTTCACCATGTGTTGCATGTTTTTGCTCCGTGACACGAATTCCTGCAAGATCATTGTACACAACTTGTGGAACTAGTTAATATGTTTGAACCTTGCATAAAAATCACCCTTGGAACATGAAATATTGGTGGTTGAAATGGTTTATAACAATCGCCAACAATAGGAGATGTGAGTTTGGTAGGTCAGATAGTGCCCAAGAAGGATACTTTTCAATACTTGGGATCGATGCTACAAAGAGATGGGGATGTCGATGAGGATGTTAGCCATAGAATTAAAGCGATATGGATGAAATGGCGTCATGCATCCGGTGTTCTATGTGACAAAAGGGTACCACAAAACCTAAAAGGCAAGTTCTATAGGATGACTATTAGACCTGCGATGTTGTATGGTGCATAATGTTGGCCCACTAAAAGAAGACATATTAAACAATTAATTGCTGCGGAGATGTGTATGCTGCGTTGGATTTGTGGGCATACAAGGATGGATCGAGTTCAAAATGACGAGATATGGGGATCGTCTTGGGGTAGCTCCAATTGAAGAAAAGCTTGAGCAACACCGACTAAGATGGTTTGGGCATGTGCAATGAGGACCCCCAGAGCGCCAGTGCATAGCGGCATCATAAGGCAGAACAATGATGTGAAAAGAGGTAGAGGACGACCAAATTTGACCTAGGAAGAGGCAGTTAAGAGAGATCTAAAAGATTAGATATGAGAGAGTTAGCCTTGGATAGAGCTGCATGAAAAGCAGCTATCCACGTGCCTGAGCCTTGATTAGGCTCTTCCTTGTGTTTCTTTCTAAAATCTTTTAAAACCCTTGTTTCCTTGTTGAAAGCAACCTATTCAAAAACTAGGTCCAACGTGAATGCCACAGAACATGATTGTGGAGCTTATGATACTATAGCTTGCATATATTTTGTCAAACACCTTGCAGGCTATGGAGACAATGTAGTCACCTCGTGTACGCTGAGTTGATGACACAAACACCCTGTATAAGAATGAATAGGAAGAACCACGATAATGCACTGCCTTACTGTCAGTAAATTTTTGGAGGCGGAAGAAAATTATTGAAGGCAGAGGAGTTCCTTCTGCCAGCGGCAGTCAGGGGCAGTCCGTGAGACATCATGCTAAGACTATTCTCAGTGAAATGTCCATCCAACCGTCTATATTTCAAACTTCTGACAGAGTATTTTGGGCGGATGGTATGGGCGTTTTAGTAAGGGAAGTCTGATGAGGAAGATAAGGTAACCACTAAAGCTAATCCCAGCGTAGGCACCGAGTGTCGTGTGACAACTAGGTTGTCCACAAGCACCAAGGGGAGCGGGATATAACAACAAGCGATCGGGTAGGGTGCTAGTCGTGCTAGTCTAGACTCTGGAGTGCTAGGATGACCTGTGGGTGGAGAAGGGAAAGAGCGACAGTTGATAAGATCCACTCTACTTTGAAGATCCGGCCACCTCCAGTTGTCTAGGTCCTATGGAAATTTGCTCACGTACGGCAGTCACCGTGGTCATGGGATTGGCCCTTCACTATATGGCGGAAAAGGCGATGTCGCCAAGGCATCGTGCGTTGTGGAGAAGATGCGTCCGCCCCACTCTCCTAGAGCATGTATAATAAGGTGATATAGGCGGGCTGCTCACGGATTTCAAGACACTCTGTGAGAAGAAGAGGTGGACCAGATATTAAATATAGAGCTTACATTAAAAAAAATCTATTGTATGAGTAAATTTTATTAGCTACATGTGATATGGTAACATCATATACCCGATAGTGGCCTCTATTATTAACATTGCGCTAAGAGAGTTGAGGCTCTAGCTAGATGTGGCGGTTCAGTTGGTGGTCAGCGTGGCAACGGAGCACGTCGCTTGGAGCGCAGCGCCAAGCGGAGTAGATGGAGGCGCAGAGTGACAGGAGCGACAGAGAGAGATAGTTAGAACAGTGATGGAGATGAGAAGATGGAGAAACGCTGGAGACAGACTAACGGTTTGACACGAGCGTAGAGAGTTCGCGAACGTGTGGGTAGGGCAAGAGACCTGCATTGGTTTGCATCGTACGGCCTGCATTGCAACTCGAGCCGATCGAACGATTATCGGGCCGGTGGGTTACGGGATATCCTACACGTTTAAAAAAGGCGTCCATGTTTCGTTCGATTTGGCCCCACACACCCACCGCCGCCGACTACCCACAGAGAAGGCATTGCATGACGAAAACAGCCGGCGTGCGCCGAGCGGCGGTGGGCGGCCACTGCCCACTGCAGCGCTATCGCTAGTGGACTTTGTTGCGGGTACTGCGCTGTCGGCTCTCCCGTCTCTGTCTGCAACTGCAGCTGACACGCGAAACCAACAGCGAGAGCCTCACCAAACCGCCGGCGCCGCGGCCTGCTGCCCGTGTGCAGGCGCCCCTGTGTACCTCTCGGCGCTCGCTCTTATCCCCACCACCTGCCTCGCTTTCTCCTTCTACAAGAAAGGAAAGCGACCACCACTTCACCATCTAGAGTCAACAGAGGACAGAGCTGCACTGATACACTGATACGAGGCATCCGGTGGGCAAAGATCGAGTAGCGAGATAGAAGAGAGAGGGAGGAGGGGATGAACAAGGATTTCGGCACGCCCAAGGAGCTCGCGGGGGGGCTGCAGCAGCGGAGGGCCCTCTACCAGCCCAGCCTCCCGCCATGCCTCCAGGTGATTACCAATTTTCATCTTGATCCTCACCAACAACACAGATTCCTGTACGCCTGCTCGTCTCTCCCAGTCCCCACTCTGTGATCGCCATCAATTAGTCGTTTCTCTGTTTGCCGTGATTCTGGATTCCTCGTGAAATTTAGGGGTTTCTGTGGGGTTTCTTGATCCCTCTACGGTTCTACCCAAGGCCAAGTAATCGGTTCTGACCGAATTCCTTCTCCCTCAGGGCCCGACGGTGAGACCGGAGTACGGCGACGCGACCACCACCATCGACCCCACCTGCGCGCACGTCGTCGCGCAGGCTTTCCCGCGCACCTTCGGCCAGCCGCTCGTCAGCTTTATCGCACCGCCCGCCGGCGCCGACACCATTGAGGAGCGCCCCCCGGTCAGGTCAACACCTAGGACACCAAATCCAGTCATGCGTGTGGCGAGATCACGCGAGGCTTGCCTGAAATTTACTTCCCTGTGTAGGGTGGGGGTAGTGTTCTCCGGGAGGCAGTCGCCGGGAGGGCACAACGTCGTCTGGGGCCTTCATGACGCTATCAAAGCCTACAATCCCCAGGGCGTGCTGTACGGATTTGTTGGTAATTTGAAATCACCCGATTTATTGAGATTTATAATTCGAACACGCTTTTGCTATTTATGGATTTTCGGTTTCCTTCTTTTGTAGGTGGCACTGAGGGGCTATTTGCGAACAAGGCATTGGAGATCACAGATGGTGTTCTTGCTTCGTACAAGAACCAGGGTTGGTACTTCTGTCCGTACTTCTACTCCTGGCATGTTTCTGTAACTCTCAATGATAATGCTTTGCTGTTTCAAAGGTGGCTTCGATTTGCTCGGCAGGAGTATTGATCAGATTCGCACGACTAAGCAAGTGAATTCTGCGATGACAACATGCCACAGTCTGAACTTGGATGGGCTGGTCATCATTGGAGGTAATAATTGATGATGCTCGATTAAATAGCTCTCCAAAGGGCACTGAGACTGGTTCCATCTTTTTTGTTTTGATTTAAGGCTCAAGGGCATCAGGCAACTTATCTCAGCTTTTTTTGGCATTTAGGGTGGTGTTTACCATACTGCCCTTAGGCCATAAGCTTATAAGTTGGGAGGCAATAGGCCCTTAATTTCGACATGCTAAAAATGGTTATTGTCCATTGTAGAAACAAATTGACATATTTGAGCACGATGAACCATTTAGGGGTGTTTAGTTTGAGGAGTGGTCTAATCCATCGTCTCTTCTCATTCATCAATTTTTTGTTTGGTTTGTAGAATGGAATGAGTTGATTCATCGCCACCTCATCCCTCACTATAATAACCAGTACCGGGAGGAATGGTTACGTTCCAAAAAAAAACAGATAAGAAATGGGGTCAACCCACCAAAATTTATGGAATCACCCCATGATGTATCACTTCATCTAGAATGGTTTGATTCCTGAAACCAAACTCATAAGTTTTGATGTCTGGTAGAAGATCTTTTGAGAACGCACTGCATGTTAAATCATAATTTTCCTTTTATTTTGAGTAGGCCTTTAATTATTTTCACTTTCTACTTGGTTTCCAGGAGTAACTTCAAATTCAGATGCTGCACAGCTGGCAGAGACCCTTGTCCAGAATAACTGTAAGACTAAGGTATAACCATTTCTTAGTCTAAACTGTAGTTTTAAATGCTAATATTCTTCAAGTTCGCGAGAAATCTCTAAAGATCCAATGCCCTCCATTAATTAGGTTGTCGGTGTGCCAGTTTCACTGAATGGTGATCTAAAGAACCAGTTTGTGGAAACAACCGTTGGGTTCGATACAGTGTGCAAGGTAAAAGGCTACATTGTCTACTATCAATTCTGCATAATAGTTTGCCTCTTCCACCATGAAGGGACATTGAATCAAATATGACATACCACTGTTAATCTCTCAGTGATGTCATTTTGTATGGTAACTTTTAGGTAAATTCACAGCTTGTAAGCAATGTGTGCCTTGATGCAATCTCGGCTGGAAAGGTAATTATCCTATCATCCATCCAGATCAGAGCGTTTGGCTGGCTGCAATCCTAATTCTTACCAAACCATTTGCTCATGTGTTTTCTTCCTATCAGTACTACTATTTTGTTCGTCTGATGGGTAGGAAGGCATCTCATGTTGCCTTTGAATGCGCACTTCAATCACATCCGAACATGGTATGATTTGGTGACTTAACTTCTATAAGAAGTGAAAAACAGCATCAGCATCCTTTTGTTCAACCTCTTGTTGCAGCTCATCTTAGCAGAAGAGGTGGCATTGTCAAAACTTACACTGATGGAAGTTATAAACAAGATCTGTGATGGAGTGCAAGCAAGGGCAGAATTAGGTTTGTAAAGTTCTGTGATTGCTGTTTTTGCAATTGTTAGTGGGAAAAAGAAAAATTTTTGTAGATTTTGTTGAGGTCAACTTTGTAGATCTTTTAGTCAACCAAGGTGTTAGGAACTTAGGATACTGTGATAAATCATAAATTAAAACCATGATTATCTGTATTCAGGGAAGTACCATGGTGTGCTTGTTATTCCAGAAGGACTAATAGAAAGCATTCCGGAAATGTATGCTCTTATTCAGGTATGTCTGTTCTGTCTTCAGCGAGAAACACCTGGTAAGATTGTTTCAGTTTAATCTTATTGTTTTTGGTTCAAATATTCCAGGAAATCAATATCCTTCACAACAATAATGTTCCTGTGGTGGAGATGTCATCACAACTGTCGCCATGGGCTGCTGCTCTGTTTCAGTTCTTGCCACCCTTCATCAGAAGAGAGGTCTTGCATTACTAACAAAGTTGTTTTTTCCTCTTAATATTTATGTCATTAATATAATTAAGAACTAATTATTTACAATATTCAACTCAGCTGCTACTCCACCAAGAATCGGATAACTCAGCACAGTTGTCCCAGGTTTGTGATTCTGGATGCCCAATTAACTTATCATAGAAACTTATTTATTACAGTTACTGGTTTTATAATATCATTTTGTTTTCAGATTGACACAGAGCAACTATTAGCTCATTTAGTGGAAGCAGAAATGATAAAAAGAACAGTATGTTTCATTGCTATTGCTATTTCTTTGTTTTCATCTCTGAATATATCCATGCTGATTTGTGGTGTTTAATTTTCAGAAAGAAGGAAGATACCAGGGAAGGAAGTTCAGTTCTGTCTGTCATTTCTTTGGATATCAGGCTCGCGGATCTATACCATCGAACTTTGACTGCGACTATGCTTATGTGAGGATCTTCAACTGTATTTTAGAAAATTGAACTACACCTCTATATTTTAGAAAATTAAATGTCCTGATCTATATGGAATCCTGTTAAAATTGAACATCTTAGGCTCTTGGGCGTATATCCCTGCATATGATAGCCGCTGGATTGACTGGATACATGGCAACTGTGGCTAATCTGAAGGACCCTGTAGAAAAATGGAGATGTGCTGCTGCTCCTTTAACGGTAAGATTGTCACACTCTTGATCCTTTAGTATCAGATTTTAAAACAATACTATATGCCTTTGTCATCATTACTGACGCACGAGCACGATTTGTTGTCACACCCCAGGCAATGATGAGTGTCAAGAGGCATTTACGTGGCCCTGGTGCAATCCCTATAGGAAGGCCTTCCATTCATCCTTCTCCAATCGATCTGAAAGGGAAGGCTTATGAGTAAGTTCATGCGAATCAGTGTTGACTGTGCTATTTCTTCTCTCTGATTCCTCAAGAAAAGGATGCAATATTATAGCAAGGTGAAGTGAACTACTAACTTGTTTCTTGTATCACTCAGATTGCTGCGAGAGAAGGCTTCAAGCTTCCTCCTCGACGACTTCTACCGGACTCCAGGAGGCATCCAGTTTGAAGGTCCTGGTTCAGACGCAAAGCCCATAACACTAACCATTGAGAACCAGGACTATATGGGCGACATCGAGATATTGAAAGAATATCTCAGCAAGGTTCACACATCAAACCCAGTGCATTCCATCTCCCTCCGAATAGTCTAAGATAAAATCATAATAAACCTGTCCAGCTAAGAAGCATGCCTCTGACGATACAATGCCCACTGATCAATGATGTGCTCGCAGGTGAGGACCATGGTGAAGCCAGGGTGCTCACGGGAGATCCTCAAGGCGGCGATCAGCTCCATGGTGTCGGTGACTGATGTGCTGACGGTGATGTCCCACCCCCTGAACACCGAGCTACCTCTCTACCATTTCAACTGAGCGAGGGGGCAAGTCGTCTTGCATATGGCCATATGGGTTGTTGTAGAGTGATTTCGTATTTGTAACAGCAGCATATTCTGGTTCTTGGGCTACCGGTATTCGGTAGCCTTTTTTCTGTTTTCTTTATCCTTTCTGTGAGCTAGAAGCACTGGACGGCTGGAGTTCATGCGAATAAACATCGGAACAACACTTGATCTTGAACTGTAGTTGCTGCTGAATTGGAACGTGCAGGTTTTCAGAACATGCGATCGAGTTTGTTATGTATATAAAGTTGAAATGGTTAGTAAAATGCGTATAGGTAATTCTCAAATTTGGTGAGGTGTGTCATTTGTATTCCTGAACTTTCCCGAACTTAGAATACTAATCTAGATTCCCGAACTTAGAATACTAAAAGTGCGGATTCAAAATTTTATTTTGGATGTCATCTAGATCTAAAACTGTTTTTTCACTCTTGCCAAGGGCTAGTTTTGGCAGCTCAAAACCACAGTGGGTTTTCGGCCTTTTCCCCATGGAGAAAGCACACGCGGAGGTTTTTCATGGGTGATCCATCCGCGATGTTTGGCAAGCCGTTATCCGGGGGAGCTTCGTCCAACAGAGCTCACTTTCCACGTGGAAACAACCCCGGCCTCAGGGGTGATCTGTCCGTGATGTTTGGCAGGACCCGCGATGTTTGGTAGGCCGTTATTCCAGGGAGCTTCGTCCAGAGGAGCCCATTTTCCACGTGGAAACAACCTCGGCATCAAGAGGCTGGGCAATTTAGGGGCTCATCACCTCCACCTGAGTGAACGGGATTGCCGTCCACCCACCCCCCACGCCCTGCGCGATTGTTATTGGGCCGAATCTAGGGAGGCCCTGCTCCCTTCTTCCTCCTCTGTCACTAGCCCCCACCGCCGGCCGTGGACAGCCACCCCACCCTCGCCACCCAGAGACCGTCTGCACATCGGCACCCTTGACGCGGCTTCCCCGCCCGCCGGCCACTGCCCTAGCCACTGCATGGCTCCACCCAACGACCTCGTCGACTGCCATCCCTGTCCGAGCTCCCTCACCCAACCCTAGCCCAATCACCCGATCGGCGGCACCCTCGCCGCCGGTCTTAGCCACCCTTCTGACCGCCACAACTGCTAGGGTGGCCTGACACCCTTGGCCCTCCCTCTAAGGCCGGAGGTGGAGGTGCCATGGGGATGGCCATGCGAGGCGGCGGTGCCCCGTACCCAACCCTGAATCCAAACCTGAACGCATGGTGGTGGTAGCGCATGGAGGAAGCTGGCGGCAGAGGAGGAAGGAGGCGGCAGCGGTCGGAAGGCGGCAACACATCGGCGAGGAAGAAAGCAGCAGGAGAGAAAGAGAGTAGGCGGCGTGGGCCAACAGGCCAATTTGGGCTGAATTAGGGTGAGAAAATGCGAAGGGAGGAGGGTGGGTGGATGAGCTGCTCCGGTCTGCATCCTCGTCCTGACTGTGTCCCCCTCATGACATAGCCGCCGCCGCTGCCCGTTTGGATCTCCCGAGCTGACGTCCGACTCTGGCTGCTCCGCATCTCCATCCCCTCGGTGGCTGCACTTCCCCTTATTTCGGTGACTCTTCGACCCCTCGTCAGCACCGCGCACTGCTCCCCCTCCGCGTCCCGATGGTACTACATCTCCTCACAATACTGATCCTCCGCCCTTCTTTGCAACATCTCCTCCGCATCCAAGTCACTTGATCCACTCGACCTTGATGTAAATCATTCCCCTGACTCTTCTATTATCTTTCCTCATGTCTAGATCTTGGTGAACTTCTAAATCTTATAGAAGAACCATTATGTTTATCTTGGCCTAGCAATCTGACATTCTGTTTATCTTCACATGCATCATGTTACTGGGTCAACAAGGAGATTTGAACTTCACATCAAATCCTGTTGTTCCCCATACTACCCTTGCTCCTACTGCTCTTGCACCTCCTGCTACCCTTTCTCCACCTTATAATTCTCTAGCTAGGAGTTCCTCTAAAAGTTTTAGAACCTCCGGTAGAAATCCATTTGCTTTGGATGGGAAAGAGACGTCAAGTGCTCTAAACGAAGCCATTGAAGCTCAATCTGTGCCATCTAATGAAGAGTCAAGACAGGGAGATGGTGGCAGCGGAAAAAAGAGCAAACAAAGCCATATCAGAGCAGCTCTTGAATGCTACGATGAGATAAGAAAAGTCAAACAAGCAAGACACTTGAAGCTATTAATGAAAACAAGAGGCGTGAAGAACAATTTTCTGTTGATAAAATTCATACTATTGACATGATGGCTTCTTCCCCCCACGCTCTCGCCCCCATAGCGGCCGAGCTCCCACCCGCCGCCACAGCCAGATCTGCCCGTCCTTGGCCGTCTCCCGAGCATCCCGCTCATAGCAAGATAGATCTGATCCCACGCTTCCCTCCAGCACCATCGGCTCGCCCTCCCGCGCCCTCCGCCCCCACCACCACCTCCAGCCTGCCCTTCTGACATAGCTGCCAGCCATTCTCTGGCAGATCCTCGCCCTGGCAAGCATGTCAGGTTCGCATTAAGCATGGACACCACGCCTCCCCGTAGTTACTCCCCCTCCCCCGTATCCCACAACAAATCTGCTCACCATGATGTCTCCCACGCCCTGTTACTTGGTTCTCAATGTGCTCCTAGAAGCTGCAGCCGCATTGAAGATGAAGATCTTGATGGATGGATGATGATTCGGCATAGGCGTGGGTGCACCACCTGTGCAGACCTAGACCGTATGTCTATGGCGCCTCGCTTGCCCTAGGCTCAAGCCCCCAGCCACCTACTGGTAAGTCTCAGTGGTAAATGTGCTCAATGCTTGTGCAGAGGTCACTTGGCCATTGATTGCAGAGACACATTGAAGTGCATCATGTGTAAGTGCTCTGGCCACCGGTCTTGGCAGTGCTCTTGGATAGACGGCAAGCAACCTTCAACCTCAATGCCAACCCCCTGCCTCGACTCCCTCAACTTCCCACTGCTCGCCGCTCCGACCATGGCTCCACCAAGTGACCCAGCGGTGCGCCTAGAGCAATCCTGGATCACCGCTTCTTCCACCTGCGATAAGGAAAGGAAGCTTGACAGATTGAGCTCCCATGCTGTGGTGGCTTCGCTCGGCCATGACCAGCCCTGACATCAGCCTCGACAGGGTGGAGCGAGCCTTCTACTCTCACTTCAGTGTGCGAATAGAAGACATCATGGTGTCCAAGATACCATCGGGAAACTTCCTCATCACCTTCATGCACAACCACCACCGTGACGCGGCCGTCGCTGCAAGAGACTTCCCATATGGCAACCTCAACTTCTGCAGTCAAGCAATGACAGTTGATCACCCTCGGAGAACACCACGACCTCAACTTTCACGACGGGTTGTGGCTAGAGGGCATCCCTCCTCATGCCCGGAATGAAAGTATTGCCAAATGTGCTGGGGACCATGCCTACATCCTAGACTACATCGAAGAAGACTACCTTTCCCCCAGCAAGGTAGACACCCGTTGCCTCAACCTTTGGGCTTGGATGGAAAATCGGTCTGACATCGTGAAGGTTGTCTAGCTCACCATCACCAGCACATCAATGGTGATTCATGACATTGAGCCCCCTCCAGAGGGATGGTGTGGCCTCACCATTTGGGTGCTGGTTCACATCGACCTGGTAGAGGGTCCACCTGGGTCACCATGGTCTACCTACCACATGCTCCCTATCCTGGCACCATGGTGTTGTCGATGGGGAACAAGAGCCACACGGCCGTCATGATCCACCCCCGATGGCCCACTGCAATGGCCATCACCGTTGGGGTAGACATGATGAAGATGAAAAGGACGAATGACGTGGACGTCGACACCATAAAGAGGAGAGATGGAGCTCTTAGCTCTTCTGCAGCCTCTCCCACGCACCGTGGGATCGGGACCGCTCCGAAACACGACAGTGAACATCACCATGACAGAGGGTCCAAGACTGGAGGATGGCACCGTCAACTCAGGTCTAGTTCTGCCTCCCACCCTATGGAGGTGAGCTAGTAGGGTTGTAGCCATAGCTAGGAGCGGCACCTGCCTCGTCACCACAGACACCGCCATCGCTCCTCTCCCCGTTTGCCTCTCCTAAACCACGAGGCCTCTACGGTGGACCAACAGCTCTGCAACCCATGCTCTCTAACCTATCATCAGGGAGGATCGTAGACCCTCCCCTCTGCCTCCTTTGCTTTGCACCATGGAAGACCAGAAGCGCATAGAGCATGCTGCAAGAGGGACAGAGCTGCACTGCACCACCGCAATTGCACGAGACTTCAAGTCCAGGTTTGCTATTTTGGCATATAGGGTGTCTCTTCTTTCCAGGTTGAGTCTACCATAGGCGCACCTCCTCTGCTCTGCAGAACTTGGAAAACATTCACCATCCCCCATCATGCTGGACGAGGGACTTGCAGAGGCCGTGGCACCAGAGGCAAATCATCTTGCCACCAACATGGAGGCTACCCCACTGGTGGCCATGCCCATGCATACGGACATCGTTGCTGGGATGGAGCTGGAGTGGTGACTGGGCTAGCAGTCACCGCTACTGGTCTAGAACCATAGGAGCTGGCCCCTCCACTCTTGGCATCCTTCATCAACGACTGCACCCACCTAGCTGCTCGGCCCTACTCTAGGGATACCAGCAAGCCCCGTCAAGCCTAAAGAAGAAGAAGAAGAAGTAAGGGATCAGACTGACCCACAAGAGCAAGCGGCTTGCGGCGGTCGTTGTTGGTGGCTCCTAGCCTACGGATTTTACTCCACAAGTGCACAGAGACCAATGTAGCCATTCGCCCGGGAGTATTCCAAGGTATCATATTTATTTCCACTAGGGAAGCATTGAGATAGAGATATCAAACTATCATTCATCCAGTTGTTACTACTCATGCATGTCAATTGATAGATAGGAATGACTAACACCAAGCACCATGGGATACAAGCCATGCACTGTTGGCAAAAAAAATAGGTAAAGCTAGGAGGACAATGAGTCAAGGATTGCAGTAGCTATTCGTGCTAAAGGTCGAAAGGATCTCAACAGAATTATGAAATTGTGTCAATCAAAATTCTAGCGCTCTCTAGGGGCCAGGGGGTAGATAGTTCGCCATTGAAGGAGAACCTAGCTAATGTCTACGGGCCTCCCGAACGACGGGCCTGGGATACACAGGTACACCACACGCTGTCACCGAGTGGGACTACCAAGCAAATCTACGTGGAGAGAATGGCACGCTACAAATGTGTTCAACTGAAGCTTGAACAACAATAGTTGATCTTTGGCCAAAGGAGAAGAACTAACCAGATCCTAGCATATAGGTTGGATTGTAGCACTAGCATACATAACAAGGATCAATCAAATCTAGCTTAACACAACTTAGGCCTCGATATGGTGGACCAAAAGGAAAATGCAACTACTACAAACGAGTTACTAACAGAGACGAAGATAAATTAAACAATATTTTAAATGCTCATAAGTCATACATTAGAAGGTAATGTAAAAGAATAGGCATTGGACATTACCAAATACTTTTGACTAACTCTGATACAGGAGACCTCCTCTAACTCCTAACTAAACACTGATTTTAGAGTGGAGGCACCACCCGCGGGGCGCCTCCTAGAGAGGGAGAGAGAGTTACATGGTGAATGGTACATTTTTTGAGGGGAAGAGTGCCCCTCTATTTATCAGAGTGATAAGGTCGGTGGGTAGGTTAAGACTGTTGTTTGGGTGGCCACATGGATGGCCAGCCGGCCATGTAGGTGGCTAGGCTGCCATCCGATCTACCTCCTTTGTCGATCCACTGGCTAAAAATGCTTCCCCAACGTCAGTGACGGTTGCCAAAGTCGGCGCTCGTGCAAAATGGGTAAAAGTCATGGACGGGTGACCAAGTTTATGGCCGGGCGGCCACTGTGTTTCTCCCAAATTGGTTGAATGTTGTCTCCCATGGATTGCAATCTTTGTGTGATGGTGTTCCAACCCTTCATTTCATTGGATTCCTAATTGCATGGTTGGATTTGTATCATTTTGTGTTTCTTTGCATGCAGGTCGAAGGATGTGTTGGATTGCCACCATGGCATAGCCGAGCGGCCATCAATTTTGGGCTGAAAGACTCCCTAGGCCTCCTAGCTGCTAGTCTTGGTTGGGCAGTTAGTGGATGGCCGGCCGACCATGTTGTATGTTCGGGTGGCCATTGGTGATGGCCGTGGCCATTGGTGATGGCCGGCCAGCCACCCTTTTTGGGCCATAGGGCTGCAGGGGCCAGCCTACCACTGTCGATGGCTGGGCGGCCAAGTAAGATGGTAGGGGGCCATGGTTGATCACCGGCTAGCCATGCACTTTTGGCCAGCTGCCTCTTCCTTCCCACTCTCCCTTTGTTATGATCATTTACTTCGTTATTTTGAACATGACAGGCTCCTGTGTGCAACTTTGTGTCGGGAGACCATGTGTTGTAGCAGAGCAGCCAAGGTAATGACCAGGAAGCCATGGGTAGTGGTTGGCTAGGCAAGGTGATGGCCGGTGGGGGCCGAGTAGCCGTGCCCTTTTGGTCGGTGGTTCACACCGTGAAGCTTGTGTTCGCCATATCTTTTCCGTACGAACTCCTAACGAGGCAAGTAATATGTCCATTGCCATCATCTCGACGAGCTCTATGCAATGATATGGTCCTTGAGGGCATTTGAAATACTTTTTAGTAATGCTATTTTTATTTCATTCTCAAGTCCTTTTGTGCGTGAACTCTCTCTTGCTCCAAATGATGTTGTCTTATATGGAATTTGAGCATCTCCCTGTGATACATCGAAAACCACCAAAACTCGTGGAATTCGTCAGTGTTAGGTGAATAATGCACAAAACTTTATCTATACCCCAATTATTCACTGAGGATTTGGGGGTTGAAGTAGTGAAATAACGACCACCAACATGCCTCCAAGCTTGAACTTTTGCTCATCCTCGAGCAAAGATAAGACTTAGGCTTGGTAGATCAGGAGTTGCATCAATGTCAATGTCTTGCAAGTATTAAGTGTACAACACAACATTCTACCTTTATGAATGAAGAAACTGGCATAAGTGTTCCCTGACCTTTTTGTCCATACCTGTGGGGTTTCCAGATTTTCTCACCTTGTCTTTGGTGGTTGAGAGATGGAACAATCTCAGTAGAGTATCACCAAACTCTATCTCCTTGCTAGTTTCATGCTCGAAGGGTTTTGAAAATTTTGAAATCAAACCACTAAGTTCCTCAAATGGCACCATCGATCACTCAAGTGGTTTTAAAATCATCACTAGGCCATAGGACAAACTTTTCACTATCAACTAAAAGGCTTATGTGGAGCTCAAGGTAGGGATAAAGTTAGCTTACCTATGTTAGTGCATTTTGTTGAGTCAAAGATTGGTCCTAGCGAAGTTTGTGATACTTCTCATCCCAATCAGAGGAGAATGGGTTTGTTTCCTGGATGGATATGGTCTATGGATGAAAAGTCCTTATTTGATGGATCCCCTCTAGATTTTGAAGCTTTTGAGTGCATGGAGCTATCATTTTGCTTTTTTTCTCTCTTCTTCTTTTTTTTCTCTTTCTCTTTTCTTTTTTTCTTCTTTTTTTTCAATAGCTCCGTGTCTCCTCTTGTAAGGGAATTTTTGGGGATATTTCTAGAATATGACTGGAGTATTTGTTTGCAAGACCATATTTGTGGATGGGTATGCAGATGATGTATATGGTGGAGAGATGTCTGGTGTAGGTGGATGCTTGAATCCAGTGTAGATTTATGCATAACTAGACAAAGGCAGGCTAGCCAAAAATGGATGTGAATGTAAGTGATTTTGATCAGGACTTGAAATGCCACCTCATAAGAAATCAAAATTTCACAAAACTCAATATAACAATAGGTAGCATATGTAGAGGTTTCATCATGTAAAGCATTTGGCTCTGGACAGGTATTTCAAACCAATGAGGAACTTTCTTGTTTTAATTTTCAAAAAGAAAACTTCGAGAATTCACCTTACTAGGATCAAGATGGGTGGAACTCAAACTATGATTATATCACATCTCACAACAACTTCGACTTGATTTGAAAGCACTTGCTCTCACAAGGTTAAAGACTAAAGGTAGGATCACAACAAATGCCAATAAGTTATCTCAGGAGAGTTTCAAGTTGTATACGAAATACTTACAAGGAATTAATAGAGCAACTATTCATCATTTCCTTTAAGCAAGGGTATAAACAAAATTCTAGCATTATAGCTAGGAGTTAGTTTATTCATGGTAAAAGCAAATCTTTTTGTTGTTTTTGGATTAGTGCAAATTTTTATAAGCTTTTCTCCTAATTGAGGTAACAAGAAGTAAATCTTTTTGGTGTCATGGCAATTTTAGGATTTAAGATATGGAAGTGAAATGATGAGCATTCAGGGTACTCACGTGGTGATCTTCCCCAAGCTTAGTTCTTGCAAGTGATTGCCAAGAAACTGAGCTTCAATATTACCTGGCATTGCCTCTCCCTAGCTTGCTTGTTCCCTAGGTGATGACAATGTTGCTTATATATGCTCACCTATGTTAGGCTGAATTCCCTCCTCTCTCTACTCTTGTGTTGTCATATCTCTGATGCTGTTTGGACTGTCTGCATAGTGTCAGGAGCTTTGATTTGTAGATGAATTCAGTCTGATAATACTACTCCCTTTGGTGATTGTCTCCTGCTGGATCTCCTGCTCCAACATAGTGTTTGCCTTTAGTCTGACATTTTTCCCAAGTGACACCATTGTGGCCACGGCAGGGTACTTCTAGAGAGGCTCCTCTGCTGCTGCTTCTGGCATTTTGCAGGTCGTTGAGGCTTGGGATCTCTTGATGGGAGCGACCCATATTGTGCCTTCTAGAATTTTGTGCATATGTACATACAGGGTCTCATGGCTACTTGTGTAGGTCTCTTGACGCGCCATTTTTCTGCTGTCAGTAGGTGGTTCATTGGCGCCGACCTTGCTTCCACGAGCAATTGGAACGGAAGGGAATTAAGGAATGCTCACTTGTAGCATTCCTCCATACTTGGGTGATGTCTCTACGTATATCTTATGTTATCTGTGGCTATGTGTTGCCTCCAGTGAAGCAGTGGACTCATGTTCTACTAGTTGCAAACAAATAGTATAGAGACATCTGGTCTTGTGGTTTTGGAGATGAACTATTGGGATGAGAGATGTCTATGACCTTTTTGTTCGCTTCCCAAGTGATGCATGAGCATGGTCAATGTTTTGTAGCAATCTACCCCTGTAGGTTGAATATCAATGTCCTTCCTCTCAGGGGTTGGGTTCGAAGATGTGTGATATTACTTGGCATATCCTCCCCTAAGCTTGATTCTTGTGGTGTGATGAAACAACCCTTTTATGTGTATTTCTTCATCTATTGATGAAGCTTTCCTTTGTTCCACTTTTACTCTTGCTTTGTTTCCAGTGGGAGGCGTTGTAATACGAAGAAAGACCCACGATCCTTAATTGGAAGGTTGTTGAGAATGGATTTCCCCATGACAGTATTTTTCGGTCTCCTTC
Organism: Paspalum vaginatum; assembly: GCA_030272315.1. Lineage (NCBI taxonomy): Eukaryota > Viridiplantae > Streptophyta > Magnoliopsida > Poales > Poaceae > Paspalum > Paspalum vaginatum. The sequence goes on along the minus strand of CM059018.1, from coordinate 27,242,417 downwards.
ATCGCCAGAAACCTCCTTCTACCTTTGCCTACATGTTAGGGACCGACGCAATTGTCTACCTAACATCTTTGTTCTTCTAGGTTGGAATGGGTAGAGGGCTAGCTTAGCTGATCGGGATAAGCTAGCCTATAATAGCACCACTAGAAGATCCTATGGCCGTAGAATCTTGGCATGATGAAGGCTTGCTTTCAAGTGCTACCATTAACAAGCTTTCAATTTAAAGCAACCTCTAAAGAGAATGCTGAAAATAGCTGTTAGAGAGGTTTACCTTTATTGATGTGGTTGGAAGTATCAGTGCTAATGTTCCATCTCAACTGAACATTAAAGGTACATAGGGTTTGAGCGTCGTGGAGTTCCTCCTTCTCAGTCCCATGATTGGGTCAACGGAATGTTAATGTAGTGGACACCATTAAGCCTTGCTTCCTTGGCCTAGAAATTTAGGTTGTTCCTCACCACCACAAATTTGTTTGTCAAATGCCACACAATTTTCTTCCCCAAGCTTGGATTCTACATTGGATGCTAATCCCAAACTTGCTCCCTATCATGTTTTCTACTCTTCTTCCTAGGCATGATACTTGTCGGACATGACTTGTGCCACCAGTCATCTATTGCCCTTGTGCCATGCAGCCCTGGACTGCATGTCGTGACATTAGCGTTCTCGCCATGCTTGTGGATGCAGATTTTCTGTGTTTGCCTATATGGTGTTTAAGACGGAACTCTCCTGCAATGAGAGATGTCTGTGAGAAACATGACCCTAAGAGGTAGAGGTTTCGGTGATTAATGACAACTTAACTTTATTACTAATGAGTTCATGGCATGAAGGGATTATATTACATATTGAGCTCATTGGTTGACCAAAAGAGACCTCTCCATTTCATAGGTCATGAAGGTTGGCCTATGGTTTGGATTTCTAGTGCAAAGAACATTGTCCAACATCTCTAAGTGCCACAAAGTCGAAAGAAGGGCACTTAAGCTTTCTTTTGCTAGTTTTTAGATGGGCCATGCTATAAAGGGGGGTTGAGGTGAGTAACTTGATGAACTTCATTCAATTAGTTCTACTTGTTTTTGAGTCTAACTTGGTCCTAAAGCTCCTACACCTAAAATGTGGTAAAACACACTCATCTTCTCAGTATCGATCAAAAGAAACTCCCAAAATCTTATTTCCTATTCAAAACAAGTCCAAACCAGCATTTTAGTGACCATTGGACCGTCCGATGGTGCAACCATCGGACTAGTTAGATAGGGAGTCCTCCCAGCTGGTTCCCAGGCCGTTCAGTGCATCAGACCGTCCGAAGGTGCAAACATCGGACCGTCTAATGGTCCATCGGACCAGTTGGATAGGGAGGCTCGCCACTACGTGTTTTGGGCATTAACGTGCATCGAACCATCCGAATGGTCCAACCATCGGACCATCCGATGGTCTCTAGGCAGTGGCACGAAAATGGGGGATTTAAAAAATACACGCATCGGACCGTCTTATGGTAGCGTAGAAAACTGTTTTGTACAGTAATGGCTATTTTTGAGCATTTCTTGATAAAAGCAAACCCCCTTCCTCCATTTCATGCCTTTGCAACCAGGAAACACTCACATACACTCAAAGGTCACTCCACCATAAAACTTCATAAACTCTAAGAGCTTTGGGTCAAGAGACTTGAAAGTGAGAGAACTTCTTGAGAAAGGTTGAAATCAAGTGAAGACCAAGGCTTATTACTCTTGGTGATCGCGATCACCTTGATGGCTGCGTGTCATGCCTTCCGTGAGCTCCCCAGAGATTGTGGGAGAAGCAGAGGAAGGTCCTTGTGAGGACATTGTGCGCAGTTTGGAGCTCATCGTTCTGGAGTGGAGAAGAGCATCCCGAAGAGAGCACTTGGTCCACAGATCAAGTGGTTGCTTGACCTTTGTATAGGTCACCTTGCCATCCTCTTTACCTTGCGAGGGAGAGGCTATAGCCGCTTGTGAGCTATGCGTGAGCAAGGCCTTGTGAGGGGGGAGTCGTGACTCCACAATACCTCGGGGAAAAGATCGTCGTGCCATCTCTTTATATTTACATTCTGCACTTACTTCCCACATTTACATTGTGCCTTTACTTCCCTAGAATTGCATGATTAGCTCTAGATTGCAAACCTTTTGTTATTGTGTAGAAATCTAGACACACTTTTAGGCACTAGGGTGAATTGGGTCTTGGTCGATAGGATTTAATTTCAAGTTTCAAAATTAGAAGTCCAATTCACCCCCCTCTTGGACATCTTAATCCTTGGTATCAGAGCCGCGTGCTCATTGGTTGAGGCTTCACCGCCCTGAGTGAGATGTCCAGTGGGGAAGGACCGCCGCCCGTGTTTGATGGCGAGGACTTTCCATATTGGAAGATCAGTATGGAGTCCTACTTGGAAGCCGTTGACACTTCTCTCCTTGTGGCCTGCCATCATCGGCTTTTCGGAGATAGCCGATAAGAATGACAACGTCGAAGCTTAGTTATGACAAGTGGAATGCCAAAGCTCGTAACATTCTGGATTGTGCAAAGAGGTCTTCAACTATGTGAGGACTATCAAGGACGCGCACAAGTTTCCATGAAGGAACTAAAAGCGAGAGAGAGCCACGCCATAGTTTGCTTACCAAGAAACTAAATGATTTTAGCATGCTTCCTCATGAAAATGCTAATCAAATGTATTCTTATCTCAATGTGCTTGTAGAAGAGATCAATGGTCTTGGTTTGACTCAAATGAAAGAGGCCGATGTGGCTAGGAAGATATTGGATCTTCTTGATTGTGACATGTATGGCCACATCGTCACATATCTTCACTAAACTGATCTCAACACGGTGACTCCATCCGGTGTGCTCGGCAATATCAATGCACATGAGATGTACATGAAGATCACACTAGATGTGGAGCCACCATCTAAGAAGAAGGATATTGCCCTTAAAGCAAGCTCATCCAAAGAGAAGAAGTCCACCTCCAAGAAAATAATTGTTGTGGACAACAAAGAAGATGATGAGCAAGAAGAAGATGAAAGTAACGAAGAGGTGGCTCTCCTTGTGCGCAAGGTCACTTGTGCCTTGGGTCATCTCGACAAGAAGGGCATCAATAATTCTTCAAGCAAGAAGAAATTCTTTCCATCCAAGAAGAAGCTTGAAGAGATGGAGTGCTACAAGTGTGGCAAGCTTGGCCATCTCTCATATCAATGCTGAGTTGCCACCAAGAAGAAGAAAGATAAGAAGCATCACAAGCAAGACTCAAGTGATGATGAGAAGAAGAATAAGAAGAAGGCCCCAAGCAATTCAAGAAGAAATTCTTCCAGAAGAAGGGAACAGCTTACATTGGGGAGTGGATGACGGATGAGGACACATCAAGTAACTCCTCATCCGATGTGAATGATAGTGATGATGAAGTGGTTGCGGGACTTGCTATTGCCACTACCTCAATGTTGGCATCTCTTAGCCTTAACAGGTTTTACTCTGCAAGCGCACGGAGACCACTGTAGCCTTTCACCCAGAGTATTCCGAGTATCGTATTTATCCACAGGGAAGCGGCAGGCGAGAGAGCATAATTGGATAAACTCAAATCAAAGTCACCATACTTTAACAAATGTACCAACTAGTATCTAGGCAGGGGTAAGTCTGATAAAGATAGGTGTATGGTGAAGAAGTAAATAAACTACCCAAGATACACGTAGCGAGGTATAGTTGCCTTGGGAGGACAATAAGTGAGATAAAGTTCCCAAACTCTATTCTATTCGGCTGCGAAGGCTATGTCATGGTTAACTAAGGAAACGCAAGTAAACAAGTCAGGGTCTCGCGTTCGAGCGAAATTCTGGCGCTCTCGAGGGGTCAGGGGGTAGATAGTTGACACCGGAAAGAGAACCCGGCTATCACCTATGGGCCTCCCGAATGAACGTGCCTAGACTACAGAGGCACACCACACACTGTCACCGAGTGGGGCTACCAAGCAAATCTGCGTGGAGAGGATGGCACGCTATAAACGTATTCAAGCGAAGCTTGAGTAACAATAGATCGTCCTTGATCAGAGGAGGGGACCTAACCAGAGCCTGGCGTACAGGTTGGATTATAGCACCGACAAGAATAACAGGACTTGACTAAGATAACCATAGCCTAAGCCTAGCAAGTATGCAAAGAAAGGTACACCACACTTGCAAGAGATAGAAATAAAGTAAAGCATAAATATATTATACTGAAGATAAGAGTACAAAGATACAAGAACTTTACCGCAGACTCAGAGCTATCTCCGAGAACTCCGAGGCAAAGCTCGACTCACTATAACTCCTAGGACTATCCTAACTATGAAGATGTGGAAATGGCACTCTCTAAGGTAGAATGAAGCTCTCAACTTCTCGACACTTTAACAAATGAGCTCTCGGGGCCTATTTATAGTCCAACAAGTGAGGGGGGTATTTATAGGTGGTTTAGGTCAGTTTAGGGGGTAAGGCGATGGTCGGCCGACCATGTAGGGGGTCAGCTGACCTAGCCCCATGGTCAGGCAACCGCTCGATCCACCGACTTGGCCATCCAATGGCTTGATCTTGCTTCCTCACGTCGGTTGGTAGTTGAAACAGTTGGTGCACGTGTAAAATGAGGGCCTTGCATGGTCGGCCGACCATGCATGAGGTCGGGCGACCATGTGTCCTGCTCTGATTTGTTGCATGGCTCATCTCCTGGATTAGTGACGTCACCGATCCGTGGTTTGGTGGTCCTTCGGCCCTTGGATACATTGGATGCTTGGTTTGACGATTGGATTAGACTGCCTTTGTGTTTCTTCGTAGGTTTGGATCGATGATGTGGCAAGTGGGTTTGGCTGGATGGTCGGGCGGTCAGGGTGCAAGGTCGGCCGACCCTGCCACTGGATCGGGCAACCCAGCAGGTGGTCGGTCGACCAGGACCCATGGTAGGCCGACCCAGCCACTTTTACCTACAGTGCCCATCTTTGATCCTTGACACGTTTTCAGCTGTTTTATGTGCATTTTGGCACCTGCATCCAAATATTCATACAAAACTATTGGAACTCATTAGTAGTAGGGGTTAGCCCATTTTATTCACATGCTTTGCTTCATTCGGTGGATAATTGACGGTAGAAATCGTGAGATTATGACCGTCAACACTCAACACTGCCACCGGCTTCATCAACTTCTACTTCTACTCCACACCTATGCCTTATTGCCAAGGGTGATAAGGTAAAAACCTTTGATGACTCTTCCAATGATAATGATGATGATGATGATGATGATGATTTGCCTTCCTATGATGAACTTGCTTGCTTAGTCCAAGAACAAAACAAGGCAATTAGCAAGTTGAGTGCAAAGCTTGACAAGGCAAAGATTGAAAAGAAGAGTCTCATGAGCAAGTGCAATGAAATTATGATGAGCTATGATCATGGAAAATTTGAGGAGATGCAAAAGAAGATTGAGAGTCTTAAAGAAAACAACAACAAGCTTGTAAATGCCAATGAAAAGTTCACATCAAGCAACAAGCAATTGGTGATGGAAAAAGAGGCTCTTGACAAAACATGATCAAGAAGTCTCATATTGAGAAAACACAAGAAATCAAAGAGCTCAATGAGACACTTGAAGAAGTCACCAAGTGCTATAATGAGTTGACAACAAAACATGAAGAGCTTAGCACAAGACATCGTATCTTGCAACTTCATAGTGTTGAATTTGATGAAGCAAGAAAAGAGCTAGAAGCAAATCTTCAAGCTATCGACTCAATTCGCAAGATTGATGAATCCCCCAATGACATCAAGCCTTGTGAGAAGACATGTGTGCCTAACAGTGAGCATGAGAAACTAGTAATTGAGCTAGAGCAACTCAAGGGCAAAATGAGTGAATCTCCCAATGCACTCAAGGACCTAAAATATTGTGCACAATGTAAGAACAAGGGCCAAATGGAAAAAAGGCAAATATTCTCATCAAGCTCAAGGATGAGAATGAGAAGCTTAAGCTAGAAGATAAAAGTGTACAATCCGGTTACAATCAATTGCTCATGGGACAAATGAAGTTTAGTGAGATGTTTTTTTATCAATCCATACACTTTGAGAAGGGAGGACTTGGCAATCCAACATTCAAGGATACATGCAAGCCGGGACCATTAATCAAGATAGAGAAGCCAAAGTGGTGCACCGAGTGTATGACCGAAGGCCACTTCATGTTTTAGTGAAATGCACCACCTAAAAAGCCAATCTCTATTCAAGAAAGAGCATTTGCATTTGATGCTCACTATATTGTGAGGAGAAACTCAAGAGGTCAAGTGAAAGTTCACTTTATGGGAAAGAAGGATGAAAACATGCCAAAAAAGATATGGGTGCCAAAGTCACTCATTCCCAAGATACCAAACCCAAATGCAAAATGGACACCTAAACCAATGGTTGCACCTATTCTTAGATGGATGCCTAAGTCTCAAGCTTGATTTGCTAGTATGTAGGTAAACTACAAGACCGGAGGATCACATTAGGTGATGGATAGTGTATGCACTCAACATATGATTGGTGATTCCCGAATGTTCACCTCACTTAGCGGGAATGTGGAGGACTATGTCAAGATCACATTTAGTGACAACTCCAAAGGCAAGGTTGAAGGATTGGGCAAAATTGACATTTCTAGTGAATACTCAATTTCAAATGTGCTTCTAGTTGAGTCTTTGAACTTCAACCTCTTGTCCGTTGGTCAATTGTGTGATTTGGGTTTCCAATGCCTATTCTAGCCAAATGAAGTGATTGTGAGCAAGATTGATGGTGGTGAAGAAGTCTTCATGGGATTTTGGCACAACAATCTATATCTTGTTGACTTCAACTCAAAGAAGGCCAATTTGCAAGCATGTTTGTTCTCTAAGAACTCAAACGGTTGGTTATGGCATAGAAGGCTTGCTCATGTTGGAATGAGCACACTCAAGAAGTTGACGAAGAAAGATGTGGTCCGTGATTTAAAGGATATCACATTTGAGAAGGACAAATTGTGTAGTCTTGTCAAGCCGGCAAAAAAGTTGCAAACACTCAGCCTAGCAAGACATTCATGTCCACCTCAAGGCCACTAGAGCTACTTCACATGAATCTCTTTGGTCCAACCACATATACAAGCATAGATAGCAACAACTATGGTTTTTTGATTGTTGATGACTTCTCAAGATACACATGGGTTTACTTTCTTGAGGACGAAACCGAGGTGGCACATGTGTTTAGCAAGTTTGCCAAGAGAGCTCAAAATGAATTCAACACTTCAATTGTTAAGATTAGAAGTGACAATGGAAGAGAGTTTGACAACACAAATAATGAAGAATATTGTGATGAAGTTGGGATCAAGAATGAGTTCTCCGCTACCTACACCCCTCAATAAAATGGTGTAGTGGAGAGGGAAAATAGAACACTCATTACTCTTGCAAGATCAATGTTTGATGAATATGGTACAAGTGAGAAATTTTGGGCCGAAGCCATCAACACTGGTTTCTATGCTTCGAACCGATTGTTTCCTCACCGCCTACTTGACAAGACTCCATATGAATTGCTCAATGGGAGAAAACCAAATATCTCATATTTTTGGGTGTCCGGTTGCAAATTCTATATCTACAAGAAGCGCCAACATTTGGGTAAGTTCTAAAAATGTTGTGATATTGGTTTCTTACTTGGTTACTCATCAAAGTCCAAAGCATACCGCGTAAAGAGACATATGATGTGGAATTTGATGAATCTAATGGCTCCTAAGGAGCACATGTTGATGCTGTGCATATAGATGAGGAACCACTTGTAGAGGCTATGAAAAATATACCAATCGGTGACACCAAGCCTAAAGACAATGAAGATGAAGTGCAAATTAATGATCAACCATCCTCTTCAATGGCACCTCAATATGGTAGTGAATAAGACAAGCAACTCCCAAATGAAGATGTTCATGTACCACGATAGCAAGTTGAAGAACAAGCTCAAGATGTTGATGCACCGGTATACACCTCAAGTGGCACCTCAAAGAAGAAGTTAACTCACAAGTGCACACCCTCAAGATCTCATTATTGGTAGTGCATCAAGAGGAGTTACAACAAGGTCTCGCAATGTGGTCGGATTTTGTCAAGCCTACTCATTTGTTTCTAGCATTGAGCCTACAACAATTGGTCAAGCCTTGAGTGTTCTGGATTAGGTAAATGTAATGCATGAAGAGCTCAACAATTTCACAAGAAATGAGGTTTGGACACTTGAAGCAAGACCCAAAGGTGCTAGAGTTATTGGAACCAAGTGGGTGTTTAGAAACAAGCAAGATGATGAAGGCAACATTGTGAGAAACAAGGCAAGATTAGTTGGAAAGGGATACTCTCAAGTAGAAGGAATTGATTTTGGAGAGACCTTTGCACCGGTTGCAAGATTGGAAGCTATTCGGTTCCAACTAGCTTATGCAACACTTCATGACATGAAGCTTTATCAAATGGATGTGAAAAGTGCATTTCTCAATGGATACATTACTGAGCTAGTGTATGTTGAGCAACCACCCAGATTTGAAGACCCAAGCAATCCCAATCATGTGTATATCCAAAGCTCTCTATGGGTTAAAGCAAGCACCAAGAGCTTGGTATGAGAGGCTTAGGGATTTCCTCATTGAAAAAGGGTTCAAGATTGGCCAAGTTGACACCACTCTTTTCACCAAGAAGATGGACGATGATCTCTTCATTTGTCAAGTGTACGTTGATGACATTATCTTTGGCTGAACAAATAAAGAGTTTTGTAAGGAATTTGGCAAGATGATGGCAAAAGAGTGCGAGATGTCTATGTTGGCGAGCTCACCTTTTTTCTTGGGTTTCAAATCAAGCAATTGAGGGAAGGGGGCATTCATCTATCAAGAAAAGTACACAAGACATCTACTCAAGAGATTCAAGATGGATGATTGGAAGCCAATAAGCACTCCATGGCATCTAATGGTCATCTTGACATCGATGAAAGTGGCATCAAGGTGGACCAAACTCTCTACCAGTTCATGATAGGTTCGTTGTTTTATTTGTGTGCTTCTTGGCTAGATATCATGTTTAGTGTGTGCTTGTGTGCTCATTTCCAAGCCAATCCCAAAGAATCCTACCACTCCACAGTGAAAAGGATTCTTCGGTATCTCAAGCACACCCCTAGAATAGGCTTGTGGTACCCCAAGGGTGCTAGTTTTGAACTCTTGGGCTACTCAGATTCGGACTTTGCTGGATGCTGTGTTGAGCGTAAGAGTACCTCCGAGGGTTGCCACTTGCTAGGGAGCTCGCTTGTTTATTGGTCTTCCATGAAGCAGAACTGTACGCCCTTGTCCACTGCGGAAGCGAAATATATAGTGGCTGGGTCATGTTGTGCCCAAATTCTATATATGAAGCAAACAATTTTGGACTATGCTGTGAAGCTTTCTAGGGTTCCCCTCCTTTGTGACAACGAGAGCGCCGTTAAGCTAGCCAACAACCTGGTTCAACACTATCGCACTAAGCACATAGATATCCGCCATTACTTCATTAGGAACCACGTCGCAAAGGGAGACATCCTCTTGCGAAATGTGGGGGACTAAGGAGCAATTGGCAGACATCTTCATGAAACCATTAGATGAGAGTACCTTCTATAAGTTGCGAAGTGAGCTCAATGTGCTAGATGCTAGAATCGTCATGTACATTGCCATGCCATATAATGTGCATCATATTTATATGCTAGCCACTTGCCTAACCGCTACAAGATAGAGAGGAGCAAGGGTCTTGCATGAGCCAGTGGAACTTGGTTTCGCTCATGGCATGTAGAATGGCTCCTCTTGAAGAAGCTTGCGGGGGGAAGTAATATGGCAAGTGTAGATTTAATTTCTTGCAAGCATTGCATTCCTTGTCATATAGATGTGCATGCATATTTATATTCCTATCCATGCTTGTTGGTATCTTGCACTTGCATTGCATCCGGTAGTGTCATGAAGGAGCACTCTTGATGATATTGAGAGTTGTTTCAAGTGCAAGCATCTCAAGTCATGAAAAGAGATCAAATTAACGGGTTGGCATCGTTCTTCACGCCTATTGAGTCAAGTTTGTGTGGGATAGGAGTTAATTTCATCTGTACATCTCCTAGGAAAAGACTCATACATTTCTTTTGGATCTTTATCACAAATTTGTTTGATTTGGAGTTCACGCTTGAAAAAATCAAATTCTATACAATGCATTTGAAAATGCAACTATTTTTGAGTGGTTGAGGAGCAAAGGTTGGACAAGAAAAGGAGTTTTTCAGCGCCTTCAGTGTCTGTTTACCACCATCAGATCATCCGATGGTATCACCATCGGACCGTCCGATGGTCCGTTCAGCGCCAGTTCCTCTTTCTGTCTATTATGTCCGATGGACCATCGGACCGTCTGATGGTCCTCGAGGCCTTTTGAGTCCCTCTGCCTATCTCATCCAGTGGCCCTCGAACCTGTCTGATGGTCCAACCATCGTACCATCCGATGGTTCATTCGGGCTTAGGGTTCGTCTCCTCTTAAGTCTTTAATGTGTGGGCCCATTTCTTTTCTTCCTTTGTCCGTGCACCTCACTCGCTCGCCCTAGGTTCCAAACCCTAGCAGCCTTCTCCCCGTGCTGCCGCTGCACCCGTCGCCACCGCTGGCCTCTGCGCGCCGCCGCTCCTCGTGTCCGACCTGCGCCCGCATTGCCACTGCGTCCACCCGTGCCAACGCCGCCGGCGCCTTCAGCCTCTGCGTGTCCCAACGCCTCTGGCCTCTACGTATCCTAGTGCCCTCGCCGCTTCTCTCATCGCCCCCAGCCTCTAGCTCTCGCTCCTCTCTGGTGTCTCCTTCTCCTTCTCCTAGTGGTGAGCGCTCCATCTCTCTCCTTGTGCTACGTTGCTCATCATGTCCTATCTAAGGTTTCATTTTCCTTGAATATGTGGCATATGGCACTAAATGGATTGAATTTAAATGTTGATTATGCTTCATGGACATGAGAAATTGGATTCTAGTGTGAGATGGTCACGCACTTTAATCTAAATTTCTCTAGTTTTGAAAATCAACATGCATGCCACATTTTCATCAATCTAATGCTATGCTTAAGGTCTTACCTTATCTAGAGCGTATTCCACTCATCTAATTCTTCTTGCCTATCTATTCTCAGTTGTTTTCTAGATGGCCAGAGATAAAGGAAAAGGCAAAGCGGAGGAGCCCGCCAAAAAGCGGAAATGCAATCTGGACGAAAAAGAGCGCGAAGCCGCCGAACGAGTAGCCGATGCCTTCGATGCCTTGAAGAGCCGCCGTGTGGGAGGTATACAGATTAGAGAGTATCAGAATCCTTCCCACACGGCTTGAGGCCCGAGAGGTCAAATGGATACACAACCACCTAAGGGGTGCAAGGCGCGTAACAAGTTTCCTACTCCAAAGCACCTGCCCTAGTAGAGATCGAGTGGCAGGGAAACATCAGCTGGAGAGATCATTGCCAAGCTTGAGGCAGAGGTTAAGAAAAAGGCTAGGATAGTAGCCAGAGCAGTAGTAGCAGCAGCCAGTGCATAGACAGAGACTAAGCTAGGGTAGCCCGATCAGCTTCAGTCTGAGTCAAACGCAGAGCCAGAGCGAGACCCACATGATGAGGAAATTATGCTACCAATCAATCCCATTGCTTTAGTTCTCACAGGTGATGCACAGTTGGTGGATCATGCAAGTTATAGTGGTGAGCGACTCAAGAAGATTTGATATCTGATCTCCATTGACAGATGGTTCCTTGCATAGAGAGATACTCGAGTTGACAGGAGGTTTTGGACACTCATCCAAGCCTCACTCTACCAGAGCTACAGGAGGGCAGGCATGGGGATGTTTCCCCATGCAGTTCTGAGCTTACTGCCCTTTATTTTTGCACCTCCTCAGTCTGACAGATCCACTTGAGCACAGGTACAAGTATAGTGAGGAGTGGGTTCGGGTATTCTACACTACCCTGTTTGTAGAGGAGGGTCGGCAGTTCATTCAGTTTATGTTCTAGGGGTAGCATATCAGACTCTCCAGGTAGGAGATAGCACAGCTCTTAGGCCTCACTCTCTCCAACCATCAGTTACACACCAATGTTTATGGCATTGTGGAGCCCCCTCAGTGCTCCAAGGTCAGAGGCAACCCTCTTTTGCTTGAGGAGGATACAATTATCTTCAGGGAGGGTTTCCATGAGAGGCTACCTACAGAGCTCAACCCAGTGGTTGAAAGTTTACACAGAGCAATGGCCAAGACTTTGCTACCTCGTCTAGGGTCTCATGAGTGTCTCACAAAGCTACAGCAGCACCTGCTCTGAGCCTTCATCCAGCGGATACAGTTTTGTGTTGTGTATTTCTTGATCGCTGAGACGGAGGACGTGATCACCGATGGGATTCAGATGCACAAGAGATTTCAATATGCCCATTTCATATCCCACATGCTCAGTATGATTGGACACAACCCACAGTGCCCGATGCCTCACTTTACCTTGTTTCACAAGACCATATAGACCCACTACAGGATTTACAAGGCGAGTGCTCAGAAAGTGCGTCCCTTGCGCGAGGCACCTCCAGAGGGACCGAGGATAGAGACAGGGAGAGCTCCAGCTGCTGGTGAGGAGAGTGAGGAAGACACCTTCACAGGCAACGAGAGTTCGTAGCACCCACCACCTCTACCTCATGATGATGAGGCGGGTGGCTCTCGTGACCCTCCACCACCTCATCCTCCACCATTGGTCACAACTGCTCAGGTTGCCACAGCCACAGATATAGCAGCTATCCTTCAGGCAATGATGGCACAACAGCAGCACAGCAATCAATGCTTTGAGTAGCTCTTACAGCAGCATCAGCAACAGATGCAGTAGCACAATGATGACAGGTTCACTCAGATGCAGCCGTAGTAGATAGAGTCACAGGCATGGATCCTTGAGACTGTGCATACTCTCGTGGCCGAGCTCCGGATAGACACACAGAGGCATATTGACTCGCTACGTCAGTAGTTTCAGGCACCTCAGCTGCCTTCAGTTATGCAGCCACTGCTCTCTACTGATAGGAGCCATGAGAGTCCACTCACTACCCTCAGCTCGCTAAGTACCTCACCTATAGACTTCAGATACATTTAGCTACTAGGGACCTCATACCGAGTGGAGATGAGTCAGTTACTTGCATGTACACTATAGGTTGACATGTCGCCCCCGTCGCTCCCTGATCTGCCCTTGACTATGCCTCTAGCTCAGGACACTCAAATCTTGACTTTAGGGTAGCTGCCTGTCACCGGTGTCACTTCTCAGTCAGAGCCTGTGCTGTTAGCTCCATGGTCATTCGTGCCTGTGCCCGAGATGCTTGCTGCCTCTTAGTCGACCGAGCCAAGCTTTCACTCTGCGTCTATGACCTGCTCGACGACTGATGCTACCGCACCAGCTTTGATGATGATGATAGCCACTACTGCCACTTCTGTCTCGCCCGTGGCTCCCAGTGCTCTAGATCCTGATGTTGAGCGGGCTATTGACGACGCCGCTGTAGAGTCCAACGACGATGCCTCGCTCGACCACTATGTTCTCATGGCTTCTCGTCGTCTTCCTCCAGGTGCTCCACCCCCATCGAGCTCGTAGGGCTTCCCTTTTGGTGCTCGACACCAAAGGGGAGATGTATGTGTTGTCAGGGGAGGGAGTCAGGGGGAGTCAGTAGAGCTGGGGGGAGCTTCAGAGTTAGGGGGAGCTATGAGAGATATTCTTTTGTGTATAGCTAGGATCCCTGGATGCTTATTCTGGATGTTGACCTATGGACATGGTATTTGGCTTTTGTGTGTGACTCATATTTCACCGTGTCTATGGATCTTTGGTTGTTTATGCTTGTGCATTTATATTCATGTCATTTACTGTGAGCTTTGTACCTAAGTTCTTTTCTTTTCAAGCTCTACTCTTGTGTTGTCATCAATCACCAAAATGGAGGAGATTGTGACAAACATGACCCTAAGAGGTAGAGGTTTCGGTGATTAATGACAAGTTAACTTTATTACTAATGAGTTCATGACATGAAGGGATTATATTACATATTGAGCTCATTGGTTGACCAAAAGAGACACCTCCACTTTATATTTCATGAAGGTTGGCCTATGGTTTGGATTTCTAGCACGAAGATCATTATCCAATAGCTCTAAGTGCTACTGTAGGACCGAGATGTGCAACTAGAGGGGGGTGAATAGGAGCACTTGAAAACTCAAAATCACAACCCCCAAAACTGGTGCTATGAGAATTGATGCTAGACACTGTGCACTAAACATATACATGTCTAGCAAAAGCAAGGTGCCGTCCACTGAACAGATACGCACTGAACGGATACGCACCAGACGTGAAAAGAGCAAGCAACTCAACGATCACAAAGATCGCAAGCCACCCCAAGCACAGAAGACCTACAAGTTTGCCACTCAACACTCACCAGGACCGAAATGAGACTTACTGATATACAACAAGTAAAGAGAATGGTCAGACAGTGGCAAAAACAAGTCTAATGCAAAATCACGGTGGAAGAACCAAAACACAAAAATAGGGCAGCTTCCCTAGGATCACCAGACTATCCGGTGCCAGGGGTTGGACTGTCCGATGGCACCGGATAGTCCGTGTTGGGCTACCGGATAGTCTGGTGGGAAGCCCCCTGGGCAGACCCTGCACCGGATCCGGTGGCCTATCGGATAGTCCGGTGGAGTAGCAGAAAAAGAGTTTTCACACCCCAAAACTGACCAAATCTTGTCCAATCATCACAAGATTTTGTACAGGCTATCCGGATGCTATTCCAAAGCTTTTCCCAGAAGATCAACTCAAAATGACCAAGGGATAAGCGGGAATTTCCAATCTCATGAGAAGGCAATCTTTGGGCAAGAAAGGGGGCAACTCAAGAACAACTTGCTCGTGGCAATCCTGTGGGATTGAGATGAACTAAGTCATAATCTCCACGTCATAGCAAGTCCAAAAGAGCCAAAAGAACATGATTAACTTGTGGGCAAAGCAAATCACCAAAAGCCTTTGAGTTTCATCCAAAAGCCAAACCAGAGGAGGGGGAAGGAGATGGCTGCACACATGAGCACAAATTTGGGACGAATCTTCCTTGTATTTGAATGGGAAATCAGTTTTTCCAAGGTTCCTCACAGCCTACCACCCTTCATCATCCCAGTAATGCAAAGTACTAGATCTAGGGGACTCTAAATCCTAGATTAGCACCCGATTTACTCTCTAAGCACTTGGCTGGTTGGAAAGTTAAGCCTAGGGTTTCTAGAGGCGGAAGAGTCACCTAAATAACTAGACACTTAGGTATATATAGCCTAGGCCTAATTGACTCAGTTTACACTAAGACTCCTATATTACAGAAACGCCCATAGGGGACAAATTGGAAAATACTCAACTTTCTCGCGGACGGATGACAGCGATGGAGTCTTGATCTTCTTCGGTTGCACGCTAACTCCCGGATGACGTCCACATGGCCAATAGTCCAAATCCACCAATCGACCCACAGTTTTGAAGTCAGAAACTGGGAAACTTTAGGTTTTCCTTCCTGGGCCTGCAACGGTCCACTCCACTCTATCTCGGTGAGAATTGAGCCCATTCACCGAGTCTTGGTAACTTGGTGATAGGGTGGCAGATTTGAGCGAATTGCCAACACCTTCACACATCTTCGCACCATGCACTCGGGTTGGAGCACCGCGGTGGCACCCAGCATCCCCTATCCATCGGGGTCACCTCACTGTCCTTCGGAGGTCTTACAATTGTCATCGCCGTGCCGCTCCTCTGTGTACCGAGCGCCCATGGCCGACCAATGCCGAGCATGCCTCTTGTCCTTCAGAGGACTTTCATCTACCTCCAGTCCATCGGGGGTCTTGTACCCAAGTCCATCTGGGTCTTGGCTTCCGTTGACAATCACTCATCACTCCAGAGGCAATGGAGACAGTCCATTGGCTCTCAATCTCCCCCTTGATGAGTGCATTGTCAAGCCCTTGAACCTATAGCCTGAAATAGAGCAAAGACAAGAAAAACAAGAGTAAAACTGAAAAGAAAGAAGAAAAGAAGAAAATTGCTCAAAATGCCCAAAAGCCAAACACAAGCAGAGAAAGGGCAAATCGAGACAACAAAAACAAAACCAAAGATCGACTCCCTAAGACAAGGAAAACCGCTCAACGCAGTCAATCAAACTAAAGCGTGACCCCACAAGAAAGTGGCAAACCGGCTACTAGGAGAGGGATCTTCCTAAAATGCAGGCCAAAATCACTTAGTGTAGCTTTCATCCAAAGTAGCCAGGAGCAGCAACTGGTAGCAGCAACATATTTGGCTTCTGTGGTGGAAGTGGCTACGCTAGATTGCTTGTGTGAGGACCAAGAGACAAGAGAGGAACCAAGAAACTGGAAGGTGCCGGAAGTAGACTTGTGCTCGAGCCGACAACCCACAAAATCAGCATCCAAAAACCCTCGAAGAGAGAGTGACGAAGCTAAATGTTAATAGCCATTATTGCACTACTTTCGACCATCAACTATCCATGAACATGAAGGAAAATATGTCAAAGTGTAGACAAACTTTTGCTACTGACATAGTTCCACGAGCTGTGTTGAATATTTGATTGCAGGAGCAAGATCAGCTGAAACATGTCAAATTTTTCTAAGTCAGAAGGGTCACTAACCGAGGGCCAGGCCACCCGGCCCCACCTAGGCCGCCCTGCCTGACATTGGCCCAAGTAGCCTCATCTTTGACCTGCATGCACCTAAAAGACTTGTCAACACAGTTCTGAAGTAAAAATGCCAAAGCCAACGTGTTAAGTACCAGAAGGCTTGGCACCTCATTGATCCAACACTTGGATTGGCGAAGTCAGTAATCCAAGGGACTTCAAACCTGTGGCTAAGGAAGAAGCACAAGTGAGATCCAACCATCAAGGGAAAAGCACACGTTTTAACCGCCAACCACCATGTAACCGACTTGGGGAGTGAAGATGGACCGAAGGAAGGAGTAAGGTGGTGGATCCTAGGGCTAGCCAAGCCGCCCAGGCTTAGGTGGGGTTGCCTAGCCTCCTACCTGGCTGCCCAGCCTGCCACCTGCTCCCTTAACTGCCTTACCGACCCTATAAGTAACCCCACTCACTTGGTGACTATAAATACCCCCTGGTAGCTCATTTGTGAAGTATGGAAGTGAGTAGAACACACCATTGTCTTAGTCTTGTAGCAATAGGATAGTCCTAGGAGTTAGAGTTAAGTCTGAGTCTTTGCCTCAGGGAATCCTGAGTTAGCTTCGAGTCTTGGGTAAAGGTCTTGTATCCTTTCTATCTTTTGTACTCTTGCTACTCCAGTATAATACATATCATTGCTCTATCCTTCAGTCATACTTTAATTTATTTCTTACACTTGCCTAGTGTGGTGTACCTTTTTTTGCACACTAGATCAAGGCTTAGGTTTGTGTTGTCCCTGAGTTACTTGAATCTTGGCTAGACTTGCCGGTGCTATAAACTTGTTTTAGGCTTTTGATCTAAGATTAAGTTAACTCTCACCCTCTGATCAAGGAAGAGCTTTAGTGATGAAGTTCTCACTTGATCACTAGTTTAGCATGCCATCTTACCCATGCAGATATGGTTGGTAGCCCTATTGGTGACAGCATTAGGGAGCCTCTATAATTCAACCCCATTCGTTCGGTAAGCCCGTAGGCATTAGCTAGTTGCCATTCAGTTGGCCAACTATCTACCCTCGTGCCGCCTCAGTGTAGTCTAGAATTTCTCTTGATGCAAGACCCTAGCCTGTGTTCATTTAACTTAGTTGAACCGTGAATACTCCTATGTAGCAGTTAAGGAATAGAGTTTGGATATCTTAATCTCACTCGTTGTCCTCCCAGATAGCTATACCTAGTTTGCTAACCGCTTTGGTCCCTGTTTACTCTTCCTACCATACACTATCTTGTTTATCTTACCACAAGTGTAAGAATAGCTGGTGTTTATCTAAGTTATATAGTACCGCTTGAAGTTTGAACAAATCATTCCACCTATTCGCCTTGCTTCCCTACGGATTTTTACGATACTCGGAATACTCTGAGTGAAAAAGCTATATTGAATCTCTGTGTGCTTGCAGAGTACAATCCGTTATGCTAAGAGACGTCAACACTGAAGAGAACCAAAGACCAAGCTCAGGAGTGTATTTCAGGGACCTAAAGATGCGCTTCACGACTTGACGGTGTGATGTCCTCAGTGAGGCCTGAAATCGTGCACAAAGGCAAACCACGAACTGAATGTCTGGCTTGGTCGCCGTCAGGTACAGAAATGAGCCGATCATCCCTCTATACTCTCTTTGGAGCACCACCTCCCCTTCTTCATCTGCATCAAGTGCCATTTGTGTTGACATGGGAGTTGACATAGGGTTAGAGTCTCCCATATCAAACTTCTTCAGAATATCCATCGTGTACTTGGCTTGATGGTTGAAGGTTCCTTCACGACCTTGCTTGATTTGCAATCTAAGGAAAAACTGCAACTTCCCATCATGCTCATCTCAAACTCCTTCAACATCTGCTTAGAAAATTGGTAACAAGAGAGTGAGATGAGCCACCAAAGATGATATCATCCACATGTATTTGGACAATAAGAAGATCACTACCATGCTTGAGGAGAAACAAGGTATTATCAACACTCCCCATTTTGAAACCCTGGTTTAGCAAAAAGGTTTTTAATGTTTCATACCAGGCTCTAGGGGCTTGTTTCAAACCATACAAGGCTTTTTGCAATTTGTAAACAAGGTTAGGGTCTTTAGCATTTTCAAATTCAGGGGGTTGTTTGATATAAACTTCTTTTTGAATGAAACCATTTAGAAAAGCAGACTTCAAACCCATGGAAACTGCAAAGGCTAAGAGATTACATATAGCTTCCAGGTGTGCAACTAGAGCAAACATTTCCTCACAGTCTATCCCCTCTTTTTCACAAAAACCCTCAGCCACAAGTCTATCTTTGTTCTGCACAACAATGCCATCCTCTCCTTACTTATTTTTGAAAACCCATTTTGTACCAATAGGATTGCATTATGGCGGTGGCTCTACCGAAACCCAAACCTCAGTCCACTCAAAGTTTCTAACTCCTCATGCATGGCATTAACCCAATTACCATCAGAAAGAGCGTGTCCAACATCCTTGGGCTCAAAGGAAGCAACAAATGTAGCATGAGCAAAGAAAGCGATAGAACCTGTCTGGGAACTCAAGTTCCTCGCATGCAAATCACCAATGATCCCATGTGGAGGGTGATCCCACTGGACCTACCGAGATGGAACAATCTCAGAGGTCACCTCCCCTGCGTCCTCAGCGAGGCCAGCCTCTGCTCGAGCTTGCAGACGGGGGAGCGAGGAGGAAGCCATCAGCAAGGGTCGTCCTTCATCTTTAGAGCTCATAGCAGAGGGGGCAGGAGCTGTAGCTGGTGCAGTGGCTCCTGTAGCACTAGCTTCTACATGACCTTCCTCATCTTCAAAGATGGGAGTTCCTTCTTCATCATCACCTGAAAGCTCAAATGCAGGGGTTGTCCAAATGCCCTCCCTTTTTGAGCACAAAGCATCTGCAACCAAATGCACACAGGTGCTTGACGCTAGGCTACCTACCAAACTATAGCTCGTATGGAATCTTCCCTAAGAAAGCTCATAGGAAGATGCGGTTGGCAATGTAATAGCTCGTATTCATAGCCTCAGCCCAAAAGCATCGTGGAGTCCTATGCTCATGGAGCATCGTGCGCGCCATCTCAACAAGTGTGTGGTTCTTTCATACCACGACACTATTCTGAGGTGGGGTATAAGGAGAAGAGAATTGGTGTTCGAGACCTAGGTCACCACAAAAGGTTTCGAATCGAGAGTTTTGAAATTCTCCGTCGTTGTCGCTGCGGATAGCCCTCATGGCCTTATGACTCTCATTTCTTAACCTCAAGACCAGATCCCGAACAAGGCCAAAAGCCTCATCTTTGAATTCCATGAAGAACACCCACAAAAAGCGCGAAAAGTCATCTACTACGACAACCACATACCGCTTCCCACTGACCCCTTGAGAAGTTGCGAGACAGAAACCAAATTGAACCCCAAATTCCTCACCAAAGAAACTTTTCTCAGGGAAAGCTTGGCAGAAAGCGAAACACCACCAACACCCAACACTTTACCTTGACCATTATCCCCGAATGTGATGTACTCCTTGGTGCTCTCGGGGTTGAGGCTAGAGAACCATCTGCGGTGCCCTGTCATGTGCCTAGAGCAGCCAGATTTCATGATCCATATGTCCTCTAGGCCTCGATCCTGCAAAATCAAGGAAAGCGAGAGTGAGCAAATGGTCCAGCATTGGGGTTAGTGAAACAACTGAACCAGTGCCAAGCCATCTGCTCAAAGGTGGGGTAACCATCAAAGTAAGCATCACGATGATTAGGGTACCCTCGACCTCCAAAGTGTGAGCTCTCAAGCCCTCTACCAAAGACTCGGTCACGAGGTCCATAGCCATGCTGAAAATGACTAGGAGCTCGGCCCACAAAGCATCTCTCACCATTAGGAGCACGTGCTTGAAAGCTGCCTTCTCTCTCACCTCGAGCAAAACGGTCCCTTATCTCACTGTGATGGGGAGGATCCTGCCTACCACCCTAGTAGAACTGATCCTGGTTCCCCTAGGCTCTCTCCTACCTCTCAATCTGCTTCCTCCTGAAGCAAAACTCCTCCAAGTTACCATTACGCTGGCAAAACTCACAGTGGTTGATAGGCCTCTTGGGCATAGGCTAGGGCTGTGTCTTAGGCTTCTGGTGTGGTGGTGAAGCCTTAGGTGGTGCTGGCTATGTTGGCGTTTCTTAGCCTACTAAAATAAATCCGCAAGCGCATGGAAACATGTTGTAGCTTTTCACCCAAGTGTATTCCAGGGTATCGAAATCCACGAGGAACGAGGAGTAACTCAAAGTAAAATGGATAGGACCGAACAGTAAAACCAGCAATTGTAGAGATACTTAACACAGCATAGTAGGATCACTACTTTAGATAAAACAACTTTACTTTACTAAACAAACTAGCACTCTACTCAGCAAGTTTACTTGGACACCGAGGCTATAGAACCACTTCCAGGCACCAAAGTGCTGATAACCCAGATGAGAAAGATGGGAGGTAAAAGACTCAGCTATCCGTCGATGACAACTTATCCGAACGACAGGGTTGTACTACACAGGACACACACCCGCTATCACCAGGTGGGACTACCAACCAAAACTGTGTGGGACAAGACACCTTCCAAGGCAAACCTAGTCTAGACACCACGTCTACACAACCGAGTTTACTACTACATTGGTTCGAAGCCACATAGCAAGCACAACTGTATAGCTAAACTACACAGAGCATAATCGGCCCCCATAAACTACTAAGAATGTAAATAAAGTAAGTATGAAATGAATAAAGTAGAGGAGCAAGGAACTTTACTGTATCCTGGAAATAGAGCAATATTTCCTCTGAGATTAAGAGCTCGGGAATAGAATACCAAGAGCAGCAGCAAAGTGGCCACCCAGCATGCCATAGTGGCCGACCGGCCACCCCACTGCCCTCTTTTGGTGTGTGCATGGCCGCCCGGCTCCCCTGCCATGGCCGGCCAGCTTGGGCACATCGCCGCCCGGCCACCTCTGACGGATGCCTGACCCCCCTAGCTTGCTCCTCTTGCTAATAAATAGTACCCTCGACCTACTAGCTCAGTGCACCAAGTAGCAAGCTGTACATTCCCTTCTCTCCCTCTCTTAACCTCTCACTTTGAGTTTAATTAAGCTCTTTTGCTTAGTTAAAACTTGTGCTCGAATAAAATTTGGTTAGCCAAATAAATTTGCGGCCACACTCTCTCAAATCTCTACAGGAACAAGAACATTTTATGGAGGCTCTGCCCCACAAGGACCAGTTTTCGGATGACTAACCCGCTAACGCTAATAATATTTATCATCTATCCTTCGGGTATTTGTGTTTTTGCTTTGTCTTGCAGGATGACCTGCAAGCGCAAGAAGGCAAAGAAGGCCATTAGCAAGGCAGGATAGCACATCCGCTGGTCATCCTCCGAGGGTTCTAGCCTGAGCAGCAGACACGCTGCTTCTAAGAGGATGTCCATCAGCACAGAAGAGCCAAAGGAAATTCCAACGTCCTCCACAAACTGACCAATACTACTCCTCGGCTCACAACTCGTACCACGCAGTCAGGATGAGGCCAAGGCGTACGCCTTGACCAAATGCTTCGACGAGGACCTCCTTGTTGACACCGGCATGCGAGGCGAGTTCGATGAGGTGTTCCAAGCCGTCAGATGGGGGAGCTTTGCAGAAATTCTAGAAGGAGGAATCGTCCTCCTCACGAAGGAATTCCTCATGACGCGCCGCACCGACAACCAATAGGAAGGTATGTTTGTCTAGTTTTGACTCTTCAATACTGATTATGAGCTTACACTGCGTCAATTTAGCAATTTGTTGGACTTCTCGCCACAATGCTCCGTGGCTGAAGATCCCACAGGCTTTAATTCAGTAGAGTTTTGGAAACAGTTAGCTAGAGCTGACTCTCGAGGGAAAAAGAGCATCATGAACATCAAACACCCTACCATGCGGTTTCTAGCTCGTTGGCTCACCATGGTTGTTTTCCTGTGGGATGACACCCGCTGCGTCACAGTAGATGATATTAAGTGCCACTATGCTATGTGGAGAAAACAAAAGTTTGCCCCTGTTCTTAGCATGATCTATCACTGGCAAGGGCTAGTTCATGAGGGAAATACCATCTCGATCACATCATTCATGACTCAGATCCCTAATGGTTTAGGAGCATTAGCAAATGCTACTATGTCATTTATGCCCAATGACCCGTCGCGCATAGTAAAGGAGTCGCACTTCATTGAGGCACACTTTCTGAGAAAGGACGCATAGGGAAACTTTATTATGATGTTTAGAGGCTATGAGTTTGAGCTGCCGCTTCCAGCTCTGCAGCTCAAATTGTACTCTATGAGATCACTAACCATGCAGCTAGAACCCGAGCCAGCAAGAAACCGTATCTCCGGAGTCATGACTCGTGCCCAGCGATGCGGAGCTGAAGAAAGAATCCGCAAGACTTACGATGATGCACAGGAACCAGGCGCCGAGCCTGCATGGGCTCACCTAGGTGCAGGACCCTCCACCTAGGAGAACTAGGGAGAGTCGTGGCACAGCTCTTGGAACTCCGTTGTACCCTTAGTACATTCGACGCCACGAACCCACTATGGTGGAGGTGAGCAGTCTTATGGTCATGATATAGGCCCATCTAGCTTGGCACGGTACACCAACGAAGGCTATGGAGGAAACTTCAACACCCTCTTCAGAGCTCTAAACCTCAAAGAGCACCACACACTAGGGATAATGGACAGCCTCAACCTGAAACAGGAGACACAAGCAGTCGACCATAACATGATCATGGAAACAAGAGCGACTGTGGACCGCATGCAAGAGCAGAACCTCATGTACTACAACTGAAAGGGGTTCTATCCCGACTGAGCATCATTGAAGCTTGGGGGGACCTAACAAATGGAAGGTACATGTGCCACACCACTTCTTTGTGCATCCCTGTGTTTTTCTAAAAGCCTACCATTTTGCCCCATCATGAGAGTAGTAGTTTGTATCTTTGTTTTCAGCATGTTTGATTTCTGTTTGCTTAGTTTAAAGTCCAAAAAAAACACCCATGCTTAAATGATAAATTCACATGCTAGCTTCATTTTGGAAATGATGAATAGTTGCTCTATCAACTGAAAGGTCTAATTCTTGCATGACAACTTATGCTTAACTTAGTCCCACATTGGTGGATAAACAAAAGTAAACAAAAGTTTTACCTTGTGGATGCCATTTGTGATAACAAGCCTAAGTTGTTGGGAGATGATGATATGACTAAAATGTGGGAACATTATGTCATGTTCCTAGTAAGATGAATATCTCAGGTCTTTATTTTGAAAATGACAAAATTAAGCTCCCCTTGGATGAAAATTCTACCAGAGCAAAAAATACTTCATATGTTTTAACCGTACAAAGAGCTACTTAGAAATGTTTCGAGCTTTGTCAAATTTTGAGTCGCTTTGAGTAGAAATATCACCTTCTGTTGATAGCTGGGGTACAAATAAAAGCAAGCGATCCATTCCGGACTTTGCTTCTACCAAAATGTCTCCAAATGCTTCTTATATTCCCTAAAGCCTTCAAACCTCACGGAGAAAGGATATGGAGAAAAAAGAAAAAGAATGCATGGCAAAATGAAAAAAAAGGTGCAAAAGCAGAGCAAAATGAAAAGCATGCAAAGTCACGCATGGCAAAAATAAATATAGGCTCCATATTCCCTCCAAATATATACAAGGCTACAAGGGATGGAAATCAAGAGAAGGAGACACTTTGTTCCACAACTCATACTCCAGTGATCAAATAGAAGAAGTGATAGAGTACACTCTTTGGTCCAATCTTTGGCTTAGGAAAATAAACAGTCTAAGTGTGCCACATTCTCCTCCACTGAAAGCTCCACAATGGCCTTAGTGTAGGAAAATGATGGCCGAGATCATGGCCCTTGGTGAGGAAACACTTCTGAGCGATTAAGAGTACCATGGGGAAGCTTCTTTTGTTTCGAAAAATCTTGAAAACACCTAAGAAGGACATCTAAAATGAATAAGTTAGAATCACTCCTGCAATAAAGTTGTTCTGTCTCCCAACCACTCAAGGAAAGGTAAGCAAAAAGATGCACCACAGGTATTATCTAAGGTGAGCTTTGATTATTTCACTGCTTGGGGCGAAAGTTTGAGTGTGGGTTGCTTATAAGAATTCTCCTTCATCTTTGATATTTCAGCAACTCCTGATCCACTTTTAGTCTTACCTTTGCTTGAGGACGAGCAAAAGTTGAAGCTTGGGGGTGTCGACGGTCGTAATCTCACGATATCAACCGTTAATTATCCACCAAATGAAGCGAAACATGTGAAATATTCAGACTAACCCTTACTACTAATGAGTTCCACAAGATGTACGTGAATATTTGGGTGCAGGTACAAAATTACACGCAAAAATGGATGAAACAAGGCCAAGAAGTGAAGATGGGCTAAAATGGGGAAAAACGCATGGCCACCCGACCATAACCCATGGTCGGCCGGCCACCTGCCTAGTCGCCCGACCATGTGGCATGGTTAGCCGACCACCCCTTCGAGTTAGTTTGCCCCCACTTCACTCCTGCATGCAAAGAAACACAAGGCAATGTCAATCCAATCGTTGTATCAAGCATCCAAAGAATCCAAGGGCCGAAAGACCATCAAACCATGGATTGATGATGTCACTAATCCGAGGGAAGAGCAATGCAGCAAATCAGAGAAAAACACGTGGCCGCCCAGCCACCCTTCGGAGGCATTTTACACGTGCATCAATCGTTTCAACCTCCAACCGACATGGGGAAGCAAGATCTACTGCTGGATTGCCTAAGTCAGTGAATCGGATGGCCGCCCGGGCGTGGTGCATTGTCACCCGGCCACTGACCTTGGGCACCAGGCCACCGACCTACCCCCACAACTGACCTAGGCCATCTACAAATACCGCCTTACATGTATGGACTATAAATAGGCCCCGAGAGCTCATTTGCAAAGTGTGGAGTTGAGTTCAAGTTCTACCTTACAGTGGTACACTATTCCCTTAGTAGTTAGGATAGTCCTGGGAGTTAGAGTTGAGTCGAGCTTTGCCTCAGAGTCTCTGGAGTTATCTTCGAGTCTGTGGTAAAGCTTTGTATCTTTTGGATTCAGATTATCTTCAATATAATTTAAGTTATATTTTACTCTAAGTTCTATCTCCTACAAGTGTGGTGTACCTTTCTTTGCACACTTGCTAGGCATAAGTTGTGTTTAACTTTGTTATTCAATTCTTGTTATTCTTGCCGGTGCTATAACTCAACCCTAGACTTAGACGCTAGGCTCTGGCTAGACCCTCTCCTCTGATCAAGGACAGTCTATCATTGTTCAAGCTTTGCTTGAACATGTTTATAGCGTGCCATCCTCTCCACATAGCTTTGCTTGGTAGCCCCACTCAGTGACAGCATGTGGTGTGCCTGTGTAGTCCAAGCCCATCATTCGAGAGGCCTGTAGGTGTTAGCTAGACTCTCTTTCGGAACCAACTGTCTACCTCTAGTACCCTCGAGACTCTAGAATTTCGCTCGACGCAAGACCCTGACTTGCCAATTGAGTTTCTTAGTTAGTCACAGATAACCTTTGCAGCCGATTAGAATTAGAGTTTGGTGACTCTCACTCATTGTCCTCCCAGGCAACTATACCTTTCTACGGATAGCGATTAGAATTAGAGTTTGGTGACTCTCACTCATTGTCCTCCTAGGCAACTATACCTTTCTACGGATAGCTTTGATAGACTTATCATCCCACCATATACCTATCTTTGTCACATTTACCCCTGTTACCACTAGTTGGTATAATTTATCTAAGTTTACAGTTATTTCAACTTGAGTATACTCAATTACACTCTCTCGCCTGCCGCTTCCCTATGGAAATTTACGATACTCAGAATACTCTGAGTGAAAGGCTACAGCAGTCTCCGTGCGCTTGTAGAGTAAAACCTATTAAGGCTAAGAGACGCCAACAAGCTTTTGTTGGCAGCTCTTAGCCTACCGGATTTTACCCCACAAGCGCACAGAGACCGCCGTAGCCTTTCACCCGGGAGTTGAGAGCCAATGGACTAGCTCCATTGCCTCTGGAGTGATGAGTTATTGTTAACAGAAGCCAAAGACTTGTCAACAGAAGCCAAAGGCCTAGAAGGACTTGGGCACAAGACCTCTAATGGACAGGTGGCCCTCCGATGGATGGGAGGTAGATGGAAGCCCTCCGAAGGACTGGAGGCATGCTCGGTGTCGGTCAGCCATGGGAGTTCGGTACACAGAGGAGCGGCACGATGACGGTAGGAGTAAGACCTCCGACGAGTACATGGCGCGAAGATGGGCGACGACATTGGCGGATTCACTCAAATCCACCACCATACCACCAAGTTAATAGACTCAGCGAATGGGCTCATTCTCACCGAGATAGAGTGGAGTGGGCCGTTCCGAACCCAAGAAGGAAACCCTAAAGTTTCTCGGTTTCTAACTTCAAAACCGGGGGTCGATCAGCGGATTTGGACTACTGGCCACGTGGATGTCATCCGAGAGTTTGTGTGCATCCGAAGAAGATCAAGACTCCATCGTGGTCGTCCGTCCCCGAGAAAGTCGAGTCTTTTCCGTTTTGGCCCCTACGGGAGTTTATGTAATATAGGGGTCTTAGTGTAAAATGGGTCGATTAGGCCTGGGCTATAAATACCTAAGTGGCTGTTCATTTAGATGACTCTTCCACCTCTAGAAAACTTAGGCTTAGTTTCCAACCAGCCAAGAGCTTAGAGTGAAAACTGGGTGCTAGTCTAGGATTTGGAGTCCCCCGAAGGCTAGTACTTTGCATTAGTGGGAGGATGAAGGGTGGTAGGCTGAGTTGAACCTTGTAAGCACTGATTTTCACTTCTAACAAAGGCAAGATTCATCCCCAAATTCATGCTCATGTGTGCAGCCATCTCCCTTCCCCCTTTCTTGTTGGTTCTTGGATAAAACTCATGGGCTTTTGGTGATTTGCTTTGCCCATGAGTTAATCCTGTTCTTTTGGCTCTTTTGAACTTTCTAGGACATGGAGATTATGACTTAGATCATCTCAATCCTGCTGGATTGCCACGAGCAAGCTTTCTTGCCCAAAGATTGCCATCTCACGAGATCTGAAATTCTCGTTGATACCCTAGTCATTTTGTGTTGATCTTTTGGGAAAAGCATTGGAATAGGGTCCGAATAACCTGTGCAAAATCTCGTGAAGATTGGACAAGATTTGGTCAGTTTTGGGTGTGAAAACCTCTTCTCTGCGACTCTACCAGACAATCCGGCAGGGCCACCGGACAGTCCGACAGAGCCCACCGGAAAGTCCGGTGTAGGGGTCTACCCGTGGCCTCCCACTGGACAGTCCGGCAGAGTTCACCAGACTATCCGATGCCACCAGGACAGTCCAGCTCCAGCCACCGAACAGTCCGGCTCTGCCAGGGTTGCAGCTGTTTTCCTTGCAGTTTGTTCTTCCACTGTGTTTTTGCTTTGGATCATTGCATTCCCCACTTCCCGACCATTCTCTTTGCTTGCTGTGAGTCAGTGAGACGCACCTTAGTGTGGTGAGTGTCATGTGGCGGTTTTTGCAAGATCCATTGCCTCGGTGCCTTGTTGGTTTGGCTCGCGGCTTTTCTCACTTGGTGCGTATCCTCTCAGTGGACAGCACCTTTGCACTGCTAGACACGTATCTATTCAGTGGGCGATGTCTAGTTCTTTTCTCAAGCACCAGTTTTGGGGGTTGTGAGTTTGACTTTTAAAGTGCTCCTATTCACCCCCTCTAGTCGCACGTCTTGGTCATACAATTGGTATCAGAGCCGATTAGGTTTCTTCATACCTTTACCGGTGAGAAACTAGTAGCGACTATGGCGCACTCTGGGAAGGTTCCAGTTCTCGTCTCGGATGGCTATCCGTGCTGGAAGGGTGGGATGAGAGCTTTCTTGCATAGCCAGAGCGAGGACATATGGAATGCTACACAGAGTATGACTTTCACGGTGCTCCCCATTGCCGAGCGTACCACACCGACCTCGTTGCTCAGTACGAGGTGAACTACAAGGCAGTGAACTTTCTCTTCTCTAGAATTGGTTTGGCAGACTATGAGAGGGTGAGCCACCTTGATACCGCCCGTGAGATCTGGTCCCCGCTCAGTGCACACCATGAGGGGATGGTGACAGTTAAGGGTTGGCTTGTTGAGACTTACCGGCGCGAGTATGAGAACTTCGTCCAGAAGCCGGGAGAGTATATGGATGCCTTGTTTGGTCATTTTCAGTCGATCATCAACAAGCTCTGTGTCAACTCTGCCCCCGCTGCTCTCCCATAGACTGACCATCAGCAGGCTGTCAAGCTGCTGTATTCCTTGGATAGGAATGTATGGGAGATCAAGAAGAACTCCATTCTTCAGTTGGCAGGGCATGACACCTTGGGAGTTGAGGAGCTTTACAGCAAGCTCAAGGCCACAGAGGTTGATTACTAGATGACAGATATGCTCAATGCTACCGGCTCCAAGAGCCTAGCCTTGGCTTCCAGCTCCAAGGAAGTTGCTACTAACCCCCCACTTCACGGTTTTTCATTCTCTGCTTTGATGTCTGTGACAGAGGAGCAGTTGGCGTCACTTGGGGATGATGAGCGTTGTCTGGTGTCTAGTTGCTGTTGGCGGCTCTAAGCCTACTGGATTTTAATTTGCAAGCGCATGAAGACTGCTGTAGCCTTTCACCCGGGAGTATTCCAAGGTATCGTATTTAACCACAGGAAAGCATTGAGATAGAGATATCAAACTATCATTCATCCAGCTGTTACTACTCATTCTTGTCAACCGATAGCTAGGAACGATTGACACCAAGCACCATGAGATACAAGCCATGCACCATTGGCAAGAAAACTGGTAAAGCTATGAGGACAATGAGACAGGGACTGCAGTATGGTCTTCTATCTCTGCCAGCATACAAGAGCTATCCGTGCTAAGGGTCAAAAGGATCTCAACAGAGTTATGAACTTGCGTTGAGCGAAATTCCAGCGCCCTCGAGGGGTCAGGGGGTAGATAGTTGACACCCGAAAGAGGACACGGCTATCACCTATGGGCCTCCTAAATGAACGGGCCTAGACTACGCAAGCACACCACACACTGTCACAGAGTGGGGCTACCAAGCAAATTTGCATGGAGAGGATGGCATGCAACAAATGGGTTCAAGCGATGTAACACCGGCAAGCATAACAACGATCAATCAATTCTAGTTTAGCACAACTCA
Source organism: Paspalum vaginatum (assembly GCA_030272315.1). Lineage (NCBI taxonomy): Eukaryota > Viridiplantae > Streptophyta > Magnoliopsida > Poales > Poaceae > Paspalum > Paspalum vaginatum. The sequence goes on along the minus strand of CM059018.1, from coordinate 27,212,633 downwards.
GGCCTCGAAATGGTGGACCAAAAGGAAAATGCAACTACACCACTTGAGTTACTAACAGAGACAAAGATAAAGTGCATAATCTAGAAAGATAAAGTACTTGCACTTGTCAGTAGGAAAGTAATGCTCAAGATATGCAAATGAAACACATTACCGAATACTTCCGATTGACTCCGATACAGCAGACCTTCTCTAACTCCTAATAAAACACTAATTTCAGAAAGGAAGCACCTCCCGTGGGGCGCCTCCTAGAGAAGGAGAAAGACATGGTGAATGGTACAAGTGAGAGTGAGGGGGGTGCCTCTCTATTTATAGGTGGAGGAGGAGGGAATATTCCTAGTGCCTACATGCAAGATTCCTCCTCCAACTGCTCCTATGGCGCCACCTGTCCTCCTAACCAACATAGGAAGGTCGGTGGGACTATTGCACACATGCAGGCATTGAAAGCCAGTCAAGAACCAGCCTCTAGATCGTTGAACCAGCCGTTGGATTGCAAAACCAGCAGTTAACAGTTGATTTGGGTCAAAACAGGCCCCAACAGCAAGTCCGACCGGGCGGCACGCGCCCAGTACGCGCCACGTGGCTCTGGGCTAGCCGAACTGCACCCTGCCTCGCTTTGGGGCTGCCACATGGTGAGTGGCAGTTGGCCCTGCCGGGCCGAGCAAGCATCGTGCGGGCACGGGCGTGCTCCGACCTCCAGCCGCCACGTGGCGCGCAGTGGTTGGCTCCCAAGCGCTCCAACGGATCACGATCCGAGGTGCCGGCTTCCTGCCACTACAGTGGCACCATGTGGCCTCTCTTGGCCGTTTCCCACCGTGCCGTGGTACCGGTTTGGTGGCGCTGTTGTCATGCTCACATCAGTGCTGCCTTTTTAATTTGATTTCTTTGCATTTTTATATCTTTTCCATCCGAGCTCCAAACGATGCAAATAATATGTCCGTTTGAATTGTCTCGATGAGCTCTATGCAATGGTGTAGTCCTTGAGGGCATTTGTGATACTTCATAGTAGTGATAATTGCGATTCATTCTCAAGCCTTTCATGTCCAATTTGGCAATGGCTACAGTTGATGATCTTTTTCATGGAATCTGAGCCTTCCCCTGTAAAATATCAAACACCACCAAAACTCATGTAATTGATTAGTTTAGGGTAAGTAATGCATAGAACTTTATCTATGCCCCATATATTCAGCGACAGTTGGTGGTTGAAACCTTGCAATAACGACCACCAACAGTCGCTTTCAGCGCGCCTATGACAACCGGATGAGCAAGAAGAGGGGCGAGAAGCCCAAGTGCTTTGAGTACGAAGAGGTTGGCCACTTCATCACCGAGTGCCCGAACAAGCAGAAGGACTACTACAAGAAGGGCTAGAGCCATTCCCGCGACTTCAGCAAGCAGTGCTCCGACAAGCACGACCACACCAAGCACCTGCTCCGGCAAGATCAACAACTTCAGGATGGCTTTCAAGAGCTACCAGAAGGACAACTAGAAGTGAGACAAGGCCTTCTTCGGCGAGCTTGGTGGTCTTTGTAGCGGATCATCGTCCTCTTCCTCCTCGTCTTAGTCAAGCTCAAGCGATGAGGAGATCGTCACCATGCGGGACAAGAGGAGGGACCAAGGCAGTCCAGCTGGTCTCTGCCTCATCTCCACCAAGTCCAAGCGCAAGCACAATGGTGAACCGAAGATCATTTTGCTCCATGGCGCTTGAGGACAAGGATGACAAGGGCAACTGACAACGACTCCTCTGATGAAGAGGTAACTCCTCAGCAAGCTGAGATCCTTGATATGCTGGAGAGGAATAGTCATGAGTTGAAAGCCAAAGATAAGTTGTTGGAGAATGCAGCCAAGAAGCTGCAGAAGCAAAAAGCTAAGCTTGCTGAGGCTTTGGCTGAGATGGAGAGGCTGAAGAGTGTGCCAGCCCAGCCTAGTGAGTTTGAGTGCCATACTCGTGAGTCCCTCATGAGTGACCTTTGTGAGCAGAAGAGCAAGTATACTCATCAGGCAGAGGAGACGGATAGGCTGAAGGTTGAGTTTGGCAAGCTCCAGTCTGAACTGGATGAGCCTACTTTGAGTGAGGTGCCTGAGTGTGAGTCTTGCCCCCACCTAGCTGTTGACATAGCTGAGCTGAAGGTGAAGTGTGAGGGGCAGCTCAAGGAGTTGGAGGAGCTTAGGGCTGGACCCATGCTGTTGGGTGCATGCATGGACTATCCTGCGTTGAGGGGTGCGATTGACCAGGTGAGAGCTGACGTTGAGGTGCTTTCAGCACCCCCTGATACGTGTGAGAACTGTCTCCCTTTGAGTTTGCAGTTGGTGGAGAAAGATGCCACCATTAGGAAGCTTGAGAAGTCTACTCCTGTGATTCCCTGTTTAGACCATCCCACTTTTCCCTATCAACTAAAGGCTTATGTGGAGCTCAAGGTAGGGATAAAGTCAGCTTACCTATGCTATGTATTTTGTTAGGCCAAAGAGTGGTCCTAGCAAAGTTTGTGATACTTCTCATCCCGTTCAAAGGAGAATGGACTTATTTTGTGAGTGGATATGGTCTATGAATGAGAACTCCTTATTTGATGCATCCCCTCTTGAAACTTTGAAGCATTTGAGTGTATGGAGCTATCATTTTCTTTTTCTCTCTCTCCTTTTTTCATTCTTTCTTTCTTTTCTTTTGTCACTTTTCTCTTTTCTCTCTCTCTCTCTCTTTTGATAGCTCCATGTCTCCTCTTGTAAGGGAACTTTGGGGATATTTTTGGAATATGACTGGAGTATTTATTTGAAGACCATATTTGTGGATGGGTAAGCGGATGGTGGATATGGTGGAGAAATGTGAATATGCTTAGATCCAGTGTAGATTTAAGCATAATCAGACAAAGAAAGGCTAGCAAAATGGAGGTGGATGTGAGGGATTTGATCGGGAGTTGAAGCATCACTACTTCATAAGAACTCAAAATTTGACAAAACTCAACATAACAATAGGTAGCATATGTAGAGGTTTGACATGTAAAGCATTTGGCTCTGGATAGGTATTTCAAACCACTGAGGAATTTCTCATTTTAAATTTCAAAAAGGAAAACTCCGAGAATTCACCTTACTAGGATCAAGATGGGTTAAACTCAAACTTTGATTATATCACATCTCACAACAATTTAGACTTGCTTTGAAAGCACTTACTCCCACAAGGCAAAAGACTAAAGGTAGGATCACGACGAATGCCAATAAGTTCAAATTTTTAGGAGAGTATCAAGTTGTATATGAAATACTTACAAGAAATTAACAGAGCAACTATTCATCATTTCCTTTAAGCAAGGGTATAAACAAAGTTCTATCATTATGGCTAGGAGTTAGTTTATTCATGGTAAAAGCAAATCTTTTTGGTTGTTTTTGAATTATGAAATTTTTTATAACTTTTCTTTTATTCGGGATAACAAGAAGTAAATATTTTTTGTGTCATGGCAATTTTCAGGTTTTAAGATATCAATTAAATACAGAGCATTCGTGGTACTCACTTGGTGATCTTCCCCCCAAGCTTAGTTCTTCCAAGTGATTGCCAAGAAACTGAGCTTCACTATTAGCTAGCATTGCCTTTCCGCAAGCTTGTTTATTCCCTGGGGTGACGACGATGCTGCTTGTGTAGCTCACCTATATTAGGCGAATTTCCTTCTCTCTCTACTCTTGTTTTGGCTCCTCTAAAATGGCTATTTGAGTCTGTATCTATTGTTGTTATTTGGACTGTTTGCAAAGTCTCGGGAGCTTTGATTTGTAGATAAATTTGATCTGATGATTCTACTCCCGTGGGTGAATGTCTCTTGTTGGATCTCCTGCTCCAACATCGTGTTTTGCCTTAAGTCTGACATTCTTCCCAAGTGAGATAGTTTTGGTCACGGCCAGCTGTTTTATTCCCAAATAGACTGAGTGGAATGATAGAGGTGGATGTTTGTTGGAGTTGACTCCTTTGCATCCTTGGCAGTTTGCCAACAACCTTAGTTGATGGTGTTCGCCATGCTTGTGATCTTGTAGGTGGCTCATTGGTGTGCTGACCCATGTTGCACCAAGTTTTTGATGACGTAGGTGGCTCATTGGCGCATTGATCCTAGTTGCGCTTTCCTCGTGATGACGTATGTGGCTTTTCGGTGCATTGATCAATGGGTAGAGTAGATCAATCTTGACCTCCGATATACGGCTTGTCTTGTTGTATGTCCAGCCAAGGGAAGGAAATTAAGGAATGCTCACTCATAGCGTTCCTCCATACTTGGGTGATGTCTCTACATATACTTTATGCTGATTGCAACCTCATCACGTAGAGACATCTGGTCTTTTGGTTTTGGAGATGAACCCTTAGGATGAGAGATTTCTATGACCTTTTTGTTCGCTTCCCAAGTGATGCAGAGCATAGTCAATGTCTTGGAGTGATCAACCGCTGTTGTAGGTTGAATATCGAAGTCTTTCCTCTCAGGGGTTGGGTTGGAGGATGGGTCTTTGGCCCATCTTCGCCCAAGCTTGATTCTTGTGTTGTCATGAAACAAACCTTCTGTCGAAGTTTTCATGTTCCGCTTTGTCCTTCATTTTGGTTCCAGTGGAAGACGTTGTCCAATCATGGCACAAAGAGATACTCAAGATCGAGAGTGGATGGTGTGATGGCATTTTCGTTCCTCCTTTATGATCTCAGAAACCTCCTTCTACCTTTCCCTGCATGTTAGGGTTTGACATGTGCATTTGTCTACCTAATAAGATTTTGCCTAGGTTGAGCAGGGTAGAGGGCTAGCATAACTGATCAGGAAAAGCTAACCTATGATAGCACTATTGGAAACTCTTATGGCTGTAGGATCTTGGCATGATGAAAGTTTGGTTTCAAGGGCTACCATGATAGCACTACTAGAAGATCCTAGCACGATGAACGTTTTGTTCCAAGTCCTATCACTAACAGGCATTGAATTTAAAACAACCTCTAAAAAGAGAATGTTGAAAATAGTTGTTAGAGGGGGTTACCTTCATTGATGCTGGAAGTACCGATGCTAAAAATTCCATCTCGGTAGACAGTAGGTACATCGGGTTCTTGCTCCATGGTTGGTTAATGGAATGTTAATGTAGCGGACATCCTTTAAGCGTTGCTTCGTTGGCTTGGAAATTTTGGTTGTTTCTCTAGAAGCTTGTCAAATGCCAGACAATTTTCTCCCCCAAGCTTGGATCCTGCACTAAATGTTGATTCTAAACTTGCTCCCTGTCATGCTTTCTGCTCTTCTTCCTAGCCATGATGTAGGACCGAGACGTGCGACTAGAGGGGGGGTGAATAGGAGCACTTGAAATCACAAAATCACAAACCCCCAAGTGGTAATCGAAACTAAGCACCGTCCATTGAACAGATACATGCCTAGCAGGGCAAGGGTGCCGTCCACTGTGAGGATACACACCAATGCAAGAAAGCTCAAGATCCGAAAAAGAATGACAGCAGAGCAACGGATTTTGCAATAACCGCCACAAGACACTCACCGCACCGAGGTGCGTCTCACTGACTCACAGTAAGCAAAGAGAATGGTCTTAAAGGAGGAATGCGAAAATCTGTAGCAAAATCACAGTGGAAAAACCAAACTGGGAAGAACACAGCAGCTCCCTGGCAGGACTGGACTGTTCCGGTGGCCAACACCGGAGTGTCCGGTGGCACCGGACTATTCGGTGCCTAACGCCGGACTGTCCGGTGGCCACGGCCTGGACAGTGCCTCAGCGCCGGACTGTCCGGTGGGTGCTGCCGGACTATCCAGTGGAACCGAACTGTCCAGGTGGCCTCTACCGGATGGTCCGGTAGGGTCGCAGAAAAGATGTTTTCAAATCCAAACTTGATCAAACCTTGTCCAAACTTCACGAAATTTTGCACAGGTTATCTGGCCCAATTTCAAAGCTATTCCCAAAAGATCAACTCAAGGTAACTGCGGAATCAGCGTGAATTTCAGATCTTGTGAAATGGCCATCCTTGGGCAAGAAAGGGGAAAACACAAAAGAGGCTTGCTCGTGGCAATCCAGCAGGACTGAGATGAACTAAGTCATGATCTCCACGTCCTAGCAAGTCCAGAACATCAGCAAGGAAAGGGATTCAAGCTTGGCCAACAAAAACACCCAAAAGCCAAGGATTGAACCAAAAACCAAAGAGAGAGGGGGAGAAGAAGAACACAAGGTTGCTGCACGAATTTGCTTCGATTAAGTGCCCTAGATGGGTCTAAAGATTCAGCATACAAGCAGAAATTCGTCCCAAGCAACCACCCTCACCTTCCCTCAAGATTAGGAGGCTAAATCCTACTCTAACCTCCCTAACAATGGAGCTCAAAGCTTAAGGACGAAAATCACCAAGTGAAGACTAATCCTAGCAGCCAAGAGAGCTTCTAATGACCTGCCTTAGACCTATTTATATCCGAGTGCTATTTAGACAGTTTTGCACTTAGGTCCCTACAGCTAGACAAACCCTAAGGACTCAAATGAAAGATTACAGGATATCTCGGGACGGACGACCATGATGAAGTCTTGATCTTCGTAAGTTCCACGCAATCCTCAGAGGTCTTGTGCCCAAGTCCTTCTGGGTCTTGCTACTGTTGACAATCATTCATCACTCCAGAGGCAATGGAGCCGGTCCATTGGCTCTCAATCTCCCCCTTGATGAGTGCATTGTCAACACCTTCAACCTGTAACCTGAAATAGAACAAAGACATAAAGAAAAACGTATAACCGAAAAGAAAGAAGAAAAAGAAGAAGTTGCTCAAGATACCCAAAGACCAAATACTGGCAGAAAAGGGCAAATTGAGACAACAAAAACAAAGTCAAAGATCGATCCCCCTAAGACAAGGGAAACCGCTCAACGCAGTCGATCAAACTAAAGCATGACCCCTCAAGAAGGAGGCAAACTGGCTCCACACAGTCATGCTAAGGCAAAACATTGGCTCCTCCAGAAAGAGGCAAAAGGCTCAACACACCGATGCAAGAGCATGCTAAAAACTCAAACTCCCCCTCAACTAGATCTCTACAGAGTCCTCCCCATTTGTCCAACATCTCTCTCTCCCTTAAGAATCAACATCTCTCCCCCTTGTTGACAATGGACACATCAAAGGTTCATAGAACTCAACTCCCCCTGATATGGACAACTCCCCCTCAAAAAAATGCCATGAAATGCAGGAAGTGTACCATGAAGAGCTCAGCAGGGATGAAAAGCTAGTAAATACAAGTTCTAGCATACAGAGCAAGTGAGGGCAAGGAAGCATGCAAACAAGCTCAATTGAATCTATCTTATACAAATCAGGAGCATGTTTTACAGGGCTGTTGAAAAGAAAGCATCACCAACATGAATCGCATCTAGCAAGATAGGCATGAACAGCAAGATGCTAGCAAAACATACAAGGTGTGCTACTCTCAACCAAGGCATCTACAGCAGGCCATAAGCAGTTTAGAGACTTGCAGATATCAGATTTAGCAATTTTGAACTTCAAGCAAATCAGATCATATGCCAGGGGTTATTCACTTGTCGTTGCCACTTCTTACCAACCAATGCCAAGCCTAGGTTCAAAAAACCATCAGAAGCTTAAGACAAGGTTTTGGTCATACACAACCTAGTCCAAGTTCATGCCAAAGTGCAAAGGCGAGCTATCTCAAACTAGATCAGTGTGACAAGTGAACCCTCCTGGATCTTTTCAATTTAGCTTATAGGACACCACTTGTAAACCACATTCATTCAAATTTTAGATTTGAACAAGGTGCTATAAATGCTTAGGCATCAGTGTAACACAGGCATACGACTAGCATATCCAAGCATGAAAAGATAGCATAGCATTCAACATTCCTACGCATGCTAGGTAGCCAAGTCAAGTGGTGATCATGGTTTTTGATGTTGAAGAAACAAAAGTGACGGAGCTCACAAAAGATATTAGACAGATTCAAGGAGCTTAGCCAACCATGATCATGCAAGCAACTGTACAAACTAGCACAAGCAAGTACTAACTTGTCATACCAGAAGAGCTCTAGTGCTAGTGAAAGTGAAAAATGCATATGTTACAATGCAATGCATGGTATGAGACAAAATGCAAGAAAAGCAAAGAGAAGCAAAGAAAGAAAAAAGAAACAAAGCAAAACCTAAACTATACCAAAGTTACCCCAACCTAAAAGGGGCAACAAACACCAAGCTCCCCACGCAAGCGAGCAAATATGCTCAGGTCTAAGGGCTTGGTGAAGATATCGGCCAACTGGTTCTCAGTCTCTACATGGATCAAGTCTATATCTCCCTTCTCATAATGATCTCTCAAGAAGTGAAACCTCACGTCTATGTGTTTGGTTCTAGAGTGTAGGACGGAGTTCTTAGCTACAGAAATAGCAGAAGTAAAGTCTACTAGGAGAGGGATCTTCCTAAAACTGAGACCAAAGTCGCTCAAGGTGGACTTCATCCAAAGCAGCTGGGAGCAGCAACTAGCAGCAGGAATGTATTCAACTTCTGTGGGGGAAGTGGCTTTGCTAGATTGTTTGCTTGAGGACCAAGAGACAAGAGAAGAACCGAGAAACTGGCAGGTGCCGGAAGTAGACTTGCACTCCAGCCGACAACCCGCAAAGTCAGCATCCGAATACCCTCTAAGAGAGAGCAACGAAGCTGAAGAAAACCAAAGACCAAGCTTAGGAGTGTATTTCTGGTACCTGAAGATGCGCTTCACCGCTTGACGATGTGATAACCTTGGTGAGGCCTGAAAACGCGCACAGAGGCAGACTGCGAACTGAATATCCGGCCTGGTCGCCGTCAGGTACAGAAGTGAGCTGATCATCCCTCGGTACTCTCTTTGGTCCACCACCTCCCCTTCTTCATCAGCATCAAGAGCCGTCTGTGTTGACATGGGAGTCGCCATGGGCTTGAGATCTCCCATGTCAAACTTCCTCAGAATGTCCTTCGTGTACTTGGCTTGATGGATGAATGTTCCTTCTGGGCCTTGCTTAATCTAAAGCCCAAGAAAGAACGGAAGCTCACCCATGAGACTCATCTTGAATTCACTGCTCATCTGTTCAGCAAACTTAGACACCAAAGCGTGAGATGAACCACCAAAGATAATGTCATCAACATATATCTGAACTAGAAGGGTGTCACCGCCACGACTCAATAGAAACAAGGTCTTGTCTACTGAACCCATCACAAAACCAGACTTGAGCAGAAAGGCTTTCAACCTAGCATACCAAGCTCTTGGAGCTTGCTTCAGACCATACAGGGCTTTTCTCAACTTGTACACCCGGTCTGGAAACTTGGCACTCTCAAAGCCAGGAGGTTGTCTCACATATACCTCCTCCTCTATGTAGCCGTTTAGAAAGGCTGACTTGACATCCATCTGCTGCAATTTGAAGCCTTTAGAGGCAGCAAAGGCAAGCAAAATCCTAATAGCCTCTAAACGAGATACAGGAGCAAAGGTTTCCTCATAATCTATCCCCTCCTTCTGACAGAACCCCTAGGCGACCAATCTCGCTTTGTTCCTCACAACCATTCCATCCTCACCCTGTTTGTTCTGGAAAACCCACTTGGTTCCTATTGGGTGGCTGTTTGGTAGAGGTTCAACTAAATCCCAGACATGGTTTCTCTCAAAGTTCTCCAACTCCTCATGCATGGCGTTCACCCAACTAGGATCAGATAATGCATGTGACACATCCCGGGGTTCAAAAGAAGCAACAAATGCGGAGTGATAGAAAAAGGCTAGAGAGTTAACCAAACATCCTGTCTGGAGGGTGATCCCACTGGACCTGTCGAGATGGAACAATCTCGGAGGTCACCTCCCCTGCGTCCTCAGCGGGGCTAACTTCTGCTCGAGCTTGTGGTCGGGGGAGTGAGGAGGAAGCCGTAGGCAAGGGTCCTCCTTCATTTTCGGAGCTCGTAGCAGAGGGGGCAGGAGCTGCAGCCGGTGCAGTGGCTCCTGCATCACCAGCATCTACTTCGCCTTCCTCATCTTCAAAGATGGGAGCGCCTTCTTCATCATCACCTGAACGCTCAAATGCAGGGATTGTGCAAGGCATAGATTCATCAAAGGAAACTTCACAGGTCTCAACCACTTGTCTAGTATCAAGGATCCACACTCTATATGCCCTAGAGCTAGAGGCGTACCCAAGAAAAATACCATCCAAGCAGCGAGATTCAAATTTGTCCAAATGCCCCCCCTTTATGAGCACAACTCATCTGCAGCAAAATGCACGCAGGTGCTTGACGCTAGGCTGCCTACCAAACCATAGTTCGTACGAAGTCTTTCCCAAGAAAGCCCGTAGGAAAATGCGGTTGGCGATGTAACAGGCCATGTTCATAGCCTCAGCGCAAAAGCGTCGCGGAGTCCTATGCTCATCAAGCATCGTCCGCGCCATCTCTACAAGTGTGCGGTTCTTTCGTTCCTCAACACCGTTTTGTGGTGGGGTATAAGGAGATGAGAATTGGTGATCAAGACCAAGGTCACGACAAAAGGTTTTGAAATGAGAGTTACGAAATTCTCTGCCATTGTCGCTGCGGATAGCCCTCATGGCTTTATGACTCTCATTCCTTAACCTCAAGACCAGATCCCGAACAAAACCAAAAGCTTCATCTTTGAATTCCATGAAGAACACCCACGAATAGCGAGAAAAGTCATCCACAACTACAAGCACATACCACTTCCCACTGACCGACTGTACCCGAGCAGGACCAACCGTGTCCATATGTAGCAGCTCACCCGCGTAAGAGGTCATCACCTGATTGACAGGTGCATGAGAAGCGGCAACCATCTTGCCATGACGACAGGGGTGGCATACTAAGTCCTTTTCTGCTTTCAAATTGGGCAATCCTCGGATCAGATCCATCGAGCTCAACCTGACTAGCAGATCAAAACTCAAATGGCCAAGCCTCCTATGCCACTTCAAAATATCAGCAGAAGGACTAGCAACTAAACACCGAGTAGGGCCAGAAATACATGCAAAGTCAACCTAAAAAACCTGCCCATAGGGCAAAATCTGACAAACAAGGTTTTCCTTAGCATCAAGCACACAAGAAGAAGCCTCCTTAAAACGAACCTCAAACCCTTCCTTGAGAAGTTGCGAGACAGAAACCAAATTGAACCCCAAATTCCTCACCAAAGCAACTTCTCTCAGGGAAAGCTTGCCAAAAGAGCAATAGAACCAACACCCAACACTTTACCTCGACCATTATCCCTGAATGTGATGTACTCCTTGGTGCTCACGGGGTTGAGGCTGGAGAACCATCTGCGGTGCCCTGTCATGTGCCTAGAGCAGCCGGAGTCCATGATCCATATGTCCTCTAGGCCTCGATCCTGCAAAATCAAGGAAAGCGAGAGTGAGCAAATGGTCCGGCACTGGGGTTACTGTAACTGCTGAACCAGTGCGAAGCCATCTGCTCAAAAGTGGGGTAAACACAGTCAAAGTAAGCATCACGTCTACCTGGGTACCCATGACCTCTAAAGCGTGTGCTCTCAAACCCTCTACCTCCAAAACCTCGGTCAGAATAGCCGTGCTGAAAATGACTAGGACATCGATCGGGGAAGCGTCTCTCTCCACCAAGAGCACGAGCCTGAAAGCTGCCTCCTCTCTCACCAGCAAAGCGATCTCTCATCTCACCTCGATGGGGAGGATCCTGCCTACCACCATGGTAGAACTGATCCTGGTTCCCCTAGGCTCTCTCCTGCCTCTCAACTCGCTTCCTCCTGAAGCAGAACTCCTCCAAGTGGCCATTCCTCTAGCAAAAGTCACAGTGGTAGACATGCCTCTTGGGAGTGGGTTTAGGCTGAGCCTTGGGTGGAACAGGCTGCTGTACTCTCACCTTGCTCACTGGAGGCTTGAGAATCTCAGTCACTACTCTGTCCAGCTTAGCCTGTGAGGGCTTGGGTGTCTAGAAATGCTTCTTCAAGGCAGCCTTAAGAGGCTCATGGCAAACCCCATCAACAGTAGGGCTAGGCTGAGGAGAGGCAGTCTTAAGCTTAATTGGGGAACTCTTCTTCTCACCCGAAGTACGGCACTCTCCTAACCCAAGTCCACTCATATCACCCTCGGCTCTCTTGGTGCTCTCCAAGATCATCCTAAGTTGGGGCCCTCTAGCATACATCCAACTGAGCACCTCGCTCAACCGGTTGTTCTCATCAACCAAAGTCTGTTTCTCCTCTCTCAGATCCTTCAAAACTAAAGTCTGGTCAGCACAAGTAGGGCAGTCTAGAGACGGAATAGGGAAAGCAGACTTCTCTAACTTCTTAATGGTGGCATCCCTATCCACCAACATCAACCTCAGAGTGAGACAGATCTCACAAGTGTCAGGGGATGCTAAAAGCATCTCAAGGTCAGCTCTCAACTGCACAAGCTCACTCTCCAAGGTAGGACAGACCATGCACGCACCCAAAAGCGTGGGTCTAGCCCTAAGCTCCTCCAACTCTTTGAGCTGTCCCTCACACCTCACTTTTAGCTCAGCTATGTCAACAGCTAGGTGGGGGCACATCTCACACTCAGTCACATCACTCGAAATAGGCTCCTCCAGTTTAGACTGGAGCTTGCCTAACTCTACCTTCAGCCTATCCATCTCCTCTACCTGATGAGCATACTTGCTCTTCTGCTCACAGAGGTCTCTCATCAAAGTCTCATAGGTAGGAAACTTAGCCTCACTAGGCTGGGCTGACACACTCTTTCAGCCTCTCTATCTCAGCTAAAGCATCAGCCAACTTGGCTTTCTGCTTCTGCAGCTTCTTGGCTGCCTTCTCCAACAACCTATCCTGGGCTTTCAACTCACGACTATTTGACTCCAACATCTCAAGAATTTCAGCTTGCTCAGGAGTTACCTCTTCATCGGAGGAGTCGTTGTCGTTGCCCTTGTCGTCCTTGTCCTCAAGCGCCATGGAGCAAAAGGATCTCCGGTGCATCTTGTGCTTGCACTTGGACTTGGTGGAGATGAAGCAGAGTCCAGCTGGACCGCCTTGGTCCCTCCTCTTGTCCCACTTGGTGACGATCTCCTCATCGCTTGACGAGGAGGAGGAAGACGATCCACCACACAAACCACCAAGCTCGGCGAAGAAGGCCTTATCCCGCTTCCGGTTGTCCTTCTGATAGCTCTTGAAAGCCTTCCGAAAGTTCTTGATCTTGCTGGATCGGTGCTTGGTCTGGTCACGCTTGCGGGAGTGGTACTTGTTGGAGTCGCGACAGTGGCTCTTGCCCTTCTTGTAGTAGTCGTTCTGCTTGTTTGGGCATTCGGCATAGAAGTGGTTGACCTCTCCGCACTCGAAGCACTTGGGCCTCTTGCCCCTCTTCTTGCTCATCCGGTTGTCATAGGCGCGGTGAAAGCGGCTAGACACCAGACAAAGCTCATCATCCCCAAGTGACGCCAACTGCTCCTCTGTAACAGACATAAGAGCAGAAAACAAAAAGTTGTGAAGCTGGGGGTTAGAAACGGCCTCACTAGAGGGAGAAGCCAAGACCAGGCTCTTGGAGCCAGTACAAGCGAGAGAATCTCTCAACTTGTAATCCACCTCTGTGGCCTTGAGCTTGCTGTAAAGAGTCTCCACTCCAATTGTGTCATAGGCCTCAGACTCAATGATCGAGTCAACCTTGATCTCCCATACCTTCCTGTCCAACGCATACAGCAACTTGACAGCCTGCTGATGGTTGGTGTATGGGATCCTCTCAGGGCTGGAGTTAACTCGCAACTTGTTTATGATCGATTGAAAACGACCAAACAAGTCATTGATGGACTCACCAGGCTTCTGAACGAAATTTTCATACTCGCGCCTGTAAGTCTATCAAGACGCCCCTCGATAGTAGCAGTGCCCTCATGGTGTGCACTTAGCAGGGACCAGATCTCATGGGCAGTCTCTAGATGGCTCACTTTCTCATAATCAACTAGACCAAGTCCTGAGAAGAGAAAGTTAACAGCTTTGGCGTTCGCCTCATGCTGAGCCACAATCGCTGGGGTGGTGCGCTGGGCAACTGGAAGCACCACAAAGTTCGCACTCTGAGTAGCATCCCATATGTCCTGGCCCTGGCTAAGCAAGAAAGCTCTCATCCTACCCTTCCAGTAGGAGTAGCCATCGGAACCAAGGATCGGAATCTTCCCAGAGTGAGTCATAGTCGCTACTGGTTTCTCACCGGTAAAGGTATGAAGAAACCTAACCGGCACTAATACCAATTGTAGGACCGAGACGTGCGACTAGAGGGGGGTGAATAGGAGCACTTGAAATCACAAAATCACAAACCCCCAAGTGGTAACCGAAACTAAGCACCGTCCACTGAACAGATATGTGCCAAGCAGGGCAAGGGTGCCGTCCACTATGAGGATACACACCAATGCAAGAAAGCTCAAGATCCGAACAAGAATGACAGCGGAGCAATAGATTTTGCAATAACCACCACAAGACACTCACCACACCGAGGTGCGTCTCACTGACTCACAGTAAGCAAAGAGAATGGTCTTAAAGGAGGAATGCGAAAATCCATAGCAAAATCACAGCGGAAAAACCAAACTGGGAAGAACATAGCAGCTCCCTAGGAGGACCGGACTGTCCGGGGGCCAACACCGGATTGTCCGGTGGGACCGGACAATCCGGTGCCTGACGTCAGACTGTCCGGTGGCACGGCCTGGACATTGCCTCACACCGGACTATCCGGTGGGCGCTGCCGGACTATCCGGTGGAATCGGACTGTCCAGTGGCCTCTGCCGGATGGTCCGGTAGGGTCGCAAAAAAGATGTTTTCAAATCGAAACTTGATCAAACCTTGTCCAAACTTCACAAAATTTTGCACAGGTTATCTGGACCCAATTGCAAAGCTATTCCCAAAAGATCAACTCAAGGTAACTGCGAAATCAGCGAGAATTTCAGATCTTGTGAAATGGCCATCCTTGGGCAAGAAAGGGGAAAACACAAAAGAGGCTTGCTCGTGGCAATCCAGCAGGATTGAGATGAACTAAGTCATGATCTCCACGTCCTAGCAAGTCTAGAACATCAGCAAGGAAAGGGATTCAAGCTTGGCCAACAAAAACACCCAAAACCCAAGGATTGAACCCAAAAACCAAAGAGAGAGGGAGAGGAGAAGAACACAAGGTTGCTGCACGAATTTGCTTCGATTAAGTGCCATAGATGGGTCTAAAGATTCAGCATACAAGCAGAAATTCGTCCCAAGCAACCGCCCTCACCTTCCCTCAAGATTAGGAGGCTAAATCTTACTCTAACCTCCCTAACAATGGAGCTCAAAGCTTAAGGACAAAAATCACCAAGTGAAGACTAATCCTACCAGCCAAGAGAGCTTCTAATGACCTGCCTTAGACCTATTTATACCCGAGTGCTATTTAGACAGTTTTGCACTTAGGTCCCTACAGCTAGACAAACCCTAAGGACTCAAATGAAAGATTACAGGATATTTCGGGACGGACGACCACGATGAAGTCTTGATCTTCGTAAGTTCCACGCAATCCTCGGATGCTCTCCACGTGGCCAGTAGTCCAATCCGCGATCTGCCCCCGGTTTTGAAGTCAGAAACCGGGAAACTTAAGGAAGTCTCCACCTGGGCCGGATTTGGCCCATCTTCTCTATCTTTGCGAGTCGTGGACCAACTCACCAAGGCTTGGGTAGCTTGGGTGACGGTTTTGAGCCGAAGCCACCAAAGCCTCCCTCGCACCCCTTCGCGCCACGCATTTGGGTTGGAGCACCGCGGTGGCACCCGGCATCCCCTGTCCATCAGGGGCAGCCTCGCAGTCCTTCGGAGGACTTACTCCTGCCGTCGCCATGCCGCTCCTCCGTATACCGAACTCCCATAGCCGATAGACGCCGAGTGTGCCTCCAATCCTTCGGAGGACTTTCCTCTACCTCCAGTCCATCGGAGGGCCTCCTGTCCATCGGAGGTCTTGTGCCCAAGTCCTTCTGGGTCTTGCTACTGTTGACAATCACTCATCACTCTAGAGGCAATGGAGCCGGTCCATTGGCTCTCACATGATACTTGTCGGAAATGACATGTGCCACCAATCATTTTCTGCCCATGTGCCACATAGCCTTGGACTGCATGTCATGACACCGACGTTCTCACTATGCTTGTGAATGCCAATTTTTCTGTGTTTGCCTATGTGGTGCTTAAGACGGAACTCTCCCGCGATGAGAGGTGTCTATGCCTGCCGCTTTTGGGATCTACACCACAACTCCATCAGGCACACAACTTTCCCATGGGGCAGTAGACTAGGGGCCTACTTGCTGCAAATTCAAGCATAGGTGATAGCATGATGTGATATAGAATTTTCATGGCACCTTAATGCTCTTGTGGGGTGAAGATGGTCCTATCCATGTTGCTCATATACATATGTCGACCACCACCACTTCATCAGTCATCTATCTCGTAATGCTATCATCTTTCCCAAGAAGAGTAAAACGGATTGCAAGAGGTTGACCACAAGAATGTTGAGCACAAGGTCTTTCTTCTCGTGTGGGGGTGAATGCCTCCTGCAACAGGTTAGTGTACAACATGCGTAAAGAGATCTCAGGACCTGTTGTTCATAGAGTGCTAGTAAAAAGTTTCATGTCAAAACATAGCACAAACCATGATGCTAAACCATGACTTCCATCTCCTCAACTTTTCTCAAATCCACGGTCTAAAAAAAACGGGGTGCATTTTTGAAATATCACCGGGATTTTGTGTCTCCACGACACTTAAGAGATTGAGCTAGCTCAAGAATTATGGTAAATGAACTAGCATGGAACATCACTACCAAAGTCTACACATAGCTCATTTATCTGACACATCGTTTATAAAAAGAGGCTAATACAACCTAAGCACCACGCTTAATTTGTATATTAACCTCTGGGCACGCACATGGCCCATGCTATGCTTTTATGAAAAACCGTGTTCCACTATAAACTTTTGGCAGCATGAAAAACATGATCAAGATTTACTCAATGGATAGAGCAAAATTGAAGATACGGTTTTCTATTTTCTTCTATTTTTTTAGGATTTTCAAATAAAAAGAAAGAGCATGAACAACATGATGAATAACAGGATAATATTCTCACCCGGTGCTTCCCCGACAACGGTGCCAGAAAAGCTAGTTGGTGGCTCTTAGCCTACCGGATTTTACTCCGCAAGCGCATGGAGACCGCTGTAGCCTTTCACCCGAGAGTATTCCAAGGTATCGTATTTATCCACAGGGAAGCAATGAGATATAGATATCAAACTATCATTCATCCAACTGTTACTACTCATTCTTGTCAACCAATAGCTAGGAACGATTGACACCAAGCACCATGAGATACAAGCCAAGCACCGTTCGCAAGAAAATAGGTAAAGCTAGGAGGACAACGAGACACGGACTGCGGTATGATCTTCTATCTCTGCTAGCATACAAGAGCTATCCGTGCTAAAGGTCAAAAGGATCTCAACAGAGTTATGAACTTGCATCGAGTGAAATTCCAGTGCCCTCGAGAGGTCAGGGGGTAGATAGTTGTCACCCGAAAGAGGATCCGGCTATCACCTACGGGCCTCCCGAACAAACGGGCCTAGACTACACAGGCACACCACACGCTGTCACCGAGTGGGGCTACCAAACAAATCTACGTGGAGAGGATGGCACACTACAAACATGTTCAAGAAAACCTTGAACAACAATAGTTCATGCTTGGGCAAAGGAGAGGAACTAACCAGAGCCTAGCGTATAGGTTGGATTGTAACACTGGCAAGCATAACAACGATCAATCAATTCTAGTTTAGGACAACTCAGGCCTCGAAATGGTGGACCAAAAGGAAAATGCAACTACACCACTCGAGTTACTAACAGAGACAAAGATAAAGTGCATAAACTAGAAAGATAAAGTACTTGCACTTGTCAGTAGGAAAGTAATGCTCAAGATAAGCAAATGAAATACATTACCGAATACTTTCGATTGACTCTGATACAGCAGACCTTCTCTAACTCCTAACAAAACACTAATTTCAGAATGGAAGCACCTCCCATGGGGCACCTGCTAGAGAGGGAGAAAGAGAGTTCACATGGTGAATGGTACAAGTGAGAGTGAGGGGGTGCCTCTCTATTTATAGGTGGAGGAGGAGGCAATATTCCTAGTGCCTACATGCAAGATTCCTCCTCCAACTGCTCCTGGGATGCCACCTATTCTCCTAACCAACATAGGAAGGTCAGTGGGACTATTCCACATGTGCAGGCATTGAAAACCAGTCAAGAACCGACGTCTAGGTCATTGAACTAGCCGTTGGATTGCAAAACCGGTAGTTAACAGATGATTTGGGTCAAAATAGGCCCCAACGGCCAATCAGACCGGGCGGCACATGCCCAGCGCGTGCCCCGTGGCTCTGGGCTGGCCAAACCACACCCTACCTCGCTCTGGGGCTGCCACATGTCGAGCGGTGGTTGGCCCTGCCGGGCCGAGCCAAGCACTGTGCGAGCGCGTGCGCGCTCCGCCCTCCAGCCGCCACGTGGCACGCCGTGGTTGGCTCCCAAGCGCTCCCACGGATCACGATCTGAGGCACGGGCTTCCCGGCACTGTGGTGCCACCATGTGGCCTCTCTTGGCCGTTTCCCACCGTACCGTGGTAAGGGTTTGGTGGCGCTGACATCATGCTCACGTCAGTGCTGCTTTTTTAATTTGATTTCTTTGCATTTTTATATCTTTTCCATCCGAGCTCCAAACGATGCAAATAATATGTCCATTCGAAGCATCTTGATGAGCTCTATGCAATGGTGTAGTCCTTGAGGGCATTTGAGATACTTCATAGTAGTGATAATTGCGATTCATTCTCAAGCCTTTCATGTCTAATTTGGCACTAGCTCTAGTTGATGATCTTTTTCATGGAATGTGAGCCTAACCCTGTGAAATATCAAACACCACCAGAACTCATGGAATTTATTAGTTTAGGGTAAGTCATGCATAGAACTTTATCTTGACCCCATATATTCACCGACAGTTGCTGGTCGAAACCTTGCAATAAAAACCACCAACAGTCGCTTTCAGCGTGCCTATGACAACCGGATGAGCAAGAAGAGGGGCGAGAAGCCCAAGTGCTTTGAGTATGGAGAGGTCAGCCACTTCATCGCCAAGTGCCCGAAGAAGTAGAACGACTACTACAAGAAGGGCAAGAACCACTCCTACGACTTCAGCAAGCATTGCTCCGGCAAGCATGACTACGGCAAGCGCGACCACACCAAGCACCGCTCCGGCAAGATCAAGAACTTCAGGAAGGCTTTCAAGAGCTACCAGAAGGACAACCGGAAGGGGGACAAGGCCTTCTTCGCTAAGTTTGGTGGTCTTCGTAGCGGATCATCCTCCTCCTCCTCCTCATCCTTGTCAAGCTCAAGTGATAAGGAGATCGTCACCTAGCGGGACAAGAGGAGGGACCAAGGCAGTCCAGCTGGTCTCTGCTTCATCTCCACCAAGTCCCAGCGCAAGCACAAGGTGAACCAGAGATCATTTTGCTCCATGGTGCTTGAGGACAAGGACGACAAGGGCAATGACAATGACTCCTCTGATGAAGAGGTAACTCCTGAGCAAGCTCAGATCCTTGATATGCTGGAGAGGAATAGTCATGAGTTGAAAGCCATGGATAAGTTGTTGGAGAAGGCAGCCAAGAAGCTGCAGAAGCAGAAAGCTAAGCTTGCTAAGGCTTTGGCTAAGATTGAGAGGCTGAAGAGTGTGCAAGCCCAGCCTAGTGAGTTTGAGGGCCCTACCTGTGAGTCCCTCATGAGTGACCTTTGTGAGCAGAAGAGCAAGTATGCTCATCAGGTAGAGGAGATGGATAGGCTAAAGGTTGAGTTTGGAAAGCTCCATTCTAAACTGGATGAGCCTACTTTGAGTGAGGTGCCTGAGTGTGAGTCTTGCCCCCACCTAGCTGTTGACATAGTTGAGCTGAAGGTGAAGTGTGAGGGGCAGGTCAATGTGTTGGAGGAGCTTAGGGCTAGACCCACGCTATTGGGTGTGTGCATGGTCTGTCCTGCCTTGAGGAGTGAGATTGACCAGGTGAGAGCTGACCTTGAGGTGCTTTCAGCACCCTCTGATACGTGTGAGAACTGTCTCGCTTTGACGTTGCAGTTGGTGGAGAAAGATGCCACCATTAGGAAGCTTGAGAAGTCTGCTCCTCTGATTCCCTCTCTAGATTGTCGCACTTGTGCTACCCAGACTTTGATTTTGTCGGATCTGAGAGAGGAGAAGTTGATCCTTGAAGAGGACAACTGTAGGTTGAGGGAGGTACTGAGCTGGACATATGCTAGGGAACCTCAGCTTAGGATGATCATAGAGGCAAACAAGCGTGGTGAGGGTGACACTAGTGGACTTGGGTTGGGAGAGTGTAGTAACTCAGGTGATAAGAAGAGTGCCCTGATCAAGCCTAACATTGCCTCTCCCGAGCCTGACTCTACTATTGATGGGGTTTACCATGAGCCTCCCAAGTCGGCCCCAAGGAAGTTATATTGGACACGCAAGCCACCACAAGCCAAGCTAGACAAGATAGTAGAAGAAGTGCTTAAGCCATCAGGCAAGAAGCAAGTCCAGCAGCCAGCACCAACCAAGGCTTCACCACCTCACCAGAAGCCTAAGACCTAGCCTCAGCCTATGCCCAAGAGACCTGTCTACCACTGTGACTTTTGCCAGTGGAATGATCACTTGGAGGAGTTTTGCTTCAGGAGGAAGCGGGTTGAGAGGCAGGAGAGAGCCTAGGGAAACCAGGATCAGTTCTACCGGGCTAGTAGGTAGGATCCTCCCCATAGCGATGAAATGAAAGACCACTTTGCTGGTGGTGAGAAAGGAGGCGGCTTTTAGGCCCATGCTCCTGGTGGTGGGAGATGCTTTGCTGGCTGAGCTCCTAGTCGTTTTCAGCGCGGCTATGGACCTTGGGACCAAGGCTTTGGTAGAGGGTTTGAGAGCTCAGGCTTTGGAGGTCGTGGGTTCCCAGATCACCGTGACGCCTATTTTGGCTGTGCTTTTCCTACCTTTGAGCAGATGCCTCGGCACTAGTTCAGCAGTTTCACTAACCCCAGTGCCGGACCATTTGGTCACTCTTGTTTTCCTTGATTTTGCAGGATCGAGGCCTAGAGGACATATGGATCATGGACTCCTGCTGCTCTAGGCACATGCCAGGGCACCACAGATGGTTCTCCAGCCTCAACCCCATGAGCACCAAGGAGTACATCACATTCAGGATAATGGTCAAGGTAAAGTGTTGGGTGTTGGCTCTGTTGCGCTTTCTAGCAAGCTTTCCCTGAGAGAAGTTGCTTTGGTGAGGAATTTGGGGTTCAGTTTGGTTTCTGTCTCACAACTTCTCAAGAAAGGGTTTGAGGTTCGCTTTAAGGATGGTTCTTCTTGTGTGCTTGATGCTAAGGAAAACCTTGTTTGTCATATTTTGCCCTATGGGCTGGTTTTTAGGGTTGACCTTGCATCTATTTTTGGCCCTCCTCGGTGTTTGGTAGCTGGTCCTTCTACTGATATTTGGAAGTGGCATAGGAGGCTAGGCCATTTGAGTTTTGATCTGCTTGCCAGGTTGAGCTCGCTGGGTCTGATCATGGCACGATGGTTGCCGCTTCTCATGCACCTGTCAATCAGGTGATGACCTCTTACCCGAGAGAGGTCAGTGGGAAGTGGTATGTGCTTATCGTTGTAGACGATTTTTCTCGCTTTTCGTGGGTGTTCTTCATGGATTTTAAAGATGAGGCTTTCGGTTTTGTTCGGGATCTGGTCTTGAGGTTAATAAATGAGAGTCATAAGGCCATAAGGGCTATCCGCAGTGACAATGGCGGAGAATTTCGTAACTCTTGTTTCGAAACCTTCTGTCATGACCTAGGTCTTGATGATTAATTCTCATCTCCTTATACCCCACCTCGGAACGGTGTCATGGAACGAAAGAACCGCACACTTGTCGAGATGGCGCGGATGATGCTTGATGAGCATAGGACTCTATGACGCGGGCTGAGGCTATGAATATGGCCTGTTACATTGCCAACCGCATCTTCCTACGAGCTTTCTTAGGGAAGACTTTGTATGAGCTACGATTTGGTAGGCAGCCTAGCGTCAAGCACCTGTGTGCTTTCGGCTGCAGATGCTTTGTGCTAAAAAAGGGGCATTTGGACAAATTTGAATATCGCTACTTGGATGGTATTTTTCTTGGGTACGACTCTAGATCTAGGGCATATAGAGTGTGGATCCTCGATACCAAACAAGTGGTTGAGACCTGTGAAGTTTTATTTGATGAATCTATGCCTTGCACAACCCCTACATTTGAGCTTTCAGGTGATGATGAAGAAGGAACTCCCATCTTTGAAGATGAGGAAGTTTAGGTAGATGTTGGTGATGCAGGAGCCACTGCACTGGCTGCAGCTCCTGTCCCCTCTGCTATGAGCTCTGAAGACGAAGGAAGACCCTTGCCGACGGCTTCCTCCCCACTCCCCCGACCACAAGCTCGAGCAGAGGCTGGCCCCACTGAGGACGCAGGGGAGGTGACCTCGGAGATTGTTCCATCTCGGCAGGTCCAGTGGGATCACCCTCCACATGGGATCATTGGTGATTTGCATGCGAGGACCTTGAGGTCCCAGACAGGTTCTATTGCTTTCTGTGCTCATGCTGAATTTGTTGCCTCATTTGAGGCCAAGGATGTTGGACACGCACTTCTGATAATAATTGGGTTAATGCCATGCATGAGGAGCTAGAAAATTGTGAGAGGAATGAGGTTTGGGTTTTGGTAGAGCCACCGTCACATTGCATTCCTATTGGTACAAAATGGGTTTTCAAAAAGAAGCAAGAGGAGGATGGCATTGTTGTGCAGAACAAGGCAAGACTTGTGGCTAAGGGTTTTTGTCAAAAAGAGGGGATAGACTATAAGGAAACATTTGCTCCAGTTGCACACCTAGAAGCTATACGTATTCTCTTAGCTTTTGCAGCTTTCATGGGTTTCAAGCTTTTTCAAATGGATGTGAAGTCTGCTTTTCTAAATGGTTTCATTCAAGAAGAAGTTTATGTCAAACAACCCCCTGGATTTGAAAATGCTAAATAACCTAACCATGTCTACAAATTGCAAAAAGCCTTTTATGGTTTGAAACAAGCCCCTAGAGCCTGGTATGAGAGATTGAAAACCTTTTTGGTAAACCAGGTTTCAAAATAGGGAGTGTGGATAAGACATTGTTTCTCCTCAAGCATGGTAGTGATCTTCTTATTGTCTAGATATACGTGGATGATATCATCTTTGGTGGCTCGTCTCACTCTCTTGTTACCAAGTTTTCTGAGCAGATGTCGAAGGAGTTTGAGATGATGGGAGAGTTGCAGTTTTTCCTTGGACTGTAAATCAAGCAAGGGAGTGAAGGAACCTTCATCCATCAAGCCAAGCACATGAAGGACATTCTGAAGAAGTTTGATATGGGAGACTCCAAGCCCATGGCGATTCCCATGTCAACGAAAATGGCACTTGGCATAGATGAAGAAGGGGAGGTGGTAGACCAAAGAGAGTACTGAGGGATGATCGGCTCACTTCTATACATGATGGTGACTAGGCCAGACATCCAGTTCGTGGTTTGCCTTTGTGCATGTTTTCAGGCCTCACCGAGGACATCACACCTCAAGTGGTGAAGCGCATCTTCATCTACCTGAAACACACTCCTGAGCTTGGTCTTTGGTTCTGTTCAGCTTCGACACTCTCTCTCAAAGGGTATTCGGATGCTGACTTTGCGGGTTGTTGTTGACGTTTCTTAGCCAACTGAAATAAATCTACGAGTACACGGAAACACGTTGTAGCCTTTCACCCAAGAGTATTCCAGGCTATCGAAATCCACGAGGAACGAGGAGTAACTCAATGTAAAACGGATAGGACCGAACAGTAAAACCAGCAATTGTAGATATAATTAACAGAGCACAGCAGGATCACTACTTTAGATAAAACAACTTAACTTTATTAAACAAACCAGAACTCTACTCAGCTGATTTACTTGGACACTGAGGCTGTAGAACCACTTCCGGCACCAAAGTGCTGATAACCCAGATGAGAAAGGTGGGCACTACAGGACTCAGCTATGTGTCGATGACAACTTATCTGAACGATAGGGTTGGACTACACAGGACACACACCCACTGTCACCAAGTGGGACTACCAACCAAAACTGCGTGGGACAAGACACCTTCCAAGGCAAACTCTAGTCTAGACACCACGTCTACACAACCTAGTTTACTACTACACTGGTTCGAAGCCACAGAGCAAGCACAACTATATAGCTAAACTACACAGAGCACACTTGGCACCCGTAAACTACTAAGCAAGGAACTTTACTGTATCCTGGAAATAGAGTAATATTTTCTCTGAGAATAAGAGCTCGGGAATAGAATACCAAAGAGAAATCCGACCCCTTCACTCTACAACTCACTACTCACTCTTGATACAATTGGCTGTCTCTACAATGCTAAGGGTGGCCTCAGTACTATACTCTACACTCAACTACACAACCACACTATTCTTCTCTTGATCCACCACACCTTGCAAATGACCTCCCGGGGGGTATTTATAGCATTGGAGGCTGAGGAGGGTACTTGTAGGTGTATAAGGTCGGTAGTGAGGTAGGTCGGTGCTAGGAAGCCACAGTGCATGGCCGGGCGGCCATGTAGGGTGGTCGGGCGGCCATTCGATTAACCGACATTGTTGATCCAGAGGTTGATATGCACTCCCCGAGTCAGATGGCGGTTAAAGTAGTTGATGCACGTGCAATTTGGAGTCGTTGCATGGCCGGGCGGCCACTCCCATTGGTCGGGCGGCCACTCCCTAGAGCGCTAATGTCATCAATCCGCTGTATGATGGCCTTCCGACCCTTTGATTCATTGGATTCTTGGTTGCACGGTTGGATTTGTCTCCTTTTGTGTTTCCTTGCATGCTGGTCGAAGATTGTGTTTTGTGACTGTGATGCCCCCGGCATCTCAAAAGCCTTGACACATGATTTGATTAGTATTAATTAAGAATTTGGACTTAATCATTCTTTGAGAAGAGTAATAACTAGGTCAATAAACCACCAAGTCAAAAAAAAATTTCAAGTTGAATATGCAAAACTTTGCGTTGCTTGATTGAGTAGTTAAACATTTATACATTTTCATGCAAGATATCAAATACAAAAGTTTTAGTTCAAGATGTTGCCTTCAAATATGCTATTTTGACCAATCTCAAAATCAGATGTCAAGAAGTTCAAAAATTCAAACCAAACCAGGTCAGCCGATACTTAGAATAATTCCCAAGTCTTGATTTTCAATTCTTCTCCAAATTTCATTCTGAAATTACTTTTGATTTTACCATAGAACTTAAAAATATTCCTTTCTATGAGGTGAAATTAAACTTATCACCTTTCAATTGCTTGAGACCTTGAAGTGATTGGATTTCATTTGATACTCAAAAGGTTGAAAATAAGAAAGACTCAACAAAAAGTAAAAATGCTGTTTTACCAAACCTCTGAATACGTTTGAACTGGTATTTCAAAATCTGTTGTGAATTAGATGAAAATTTATTTACCAAACTTGTAGACGATTTCATGATGAACAACTTTGGTATTTTGTGTGTTGACATGCATAAAGGTTTGCAAGGTATTTTAGATCATTTCCTGTCTTCCAGTGAAATCTGTCAAACTAGAGCTGAATGGAAAATCCAAATTTAGAGCAAACAAAAGCCATTATCATGCAATGCTTTAAATAAGAAAGTTGTAGCTCATGAGAGTGTGAAAAACATTTGTATAAAACTCTTTGTAGGAAACTGGACATAAAATTGACTTTTGGTATTTCTAAACTGAGGGGTTCAGTTGGTCAAACCTGTGTCAGATATTTGAATTCAAAATTTCACTCAAATTAAAAAGGAAACTCACCACAAAGTTTATAAGGAAGTTGTAGAGCACAAAGTTTAGAATATTTATTGTAATTTGAGTTCAACTTGATTCTGCCCTAAGTAGTTCAAATTGAGGAATTTCAAACATGTCTCCAGCTGGTCAAACCTCCTTCTTTCCATTTTCGAGATTTTCCTTTTTCTTCTGTGACAATGACACGAAGGACCCACTAGTCAGCTCGCTTTGGATCCGCGTGGGGATGACAGCTCCATGGGCCCCGCTTTGTCTCCTCATCCATTTCTCCATGCACTCGGTCCATAGTTTACTTCTATTTCCCTTGCGCGGGTCCCGCCTGTCAACGGGCCTTGGTCCAATGGACTCGGTCCGCACCGTGTCGCCCTTCTCCCTCCCTGCTCTGGCTCACCCACGCGGCACCGGCTTCCTGCTTGAGCGCGCCATGGGCGCGGGCCATGCTGACCGCCCCTCGCTCGGTCCCCGAGCTCCCCTTTCCCTCTACTTCCTTCGAAGGGAAGCCACCCCATCTCCACCCCACACTGCGCGCCTTTCTCCCCTTGCCTCGACTCCACACCACTCTCCCTGCACAAGCTCCAGTGCGCTGCCCACCATTTGGAGGCGCCACCTCGAGCTCGCATGGCCGGCCAACTCTGGCTCTCTCCCTTGAAGACGGCATGTTCGCCACCATCGCCCGGCCCTGCTCCACCTCCCTCGCCACCTCTTGGCCTCCTCCATCGTCTCCGCAACGAGCGCCTCCACCATGGCCACCATGAACGCCCTGCTCAAGTTCCACGCCACCGTGGAGGACCCCCTCTGGTCACCTCCCCACACCCAGGCCTGCAGCGTCGGGCTCGCCATCTTCTCGCGGAGCTTACACGCTTTCCCGCTCCGCCGTTCCCCACCTCCCCGCCTGGATCCACTGCCACGCCACCGCGCCATGTCAAGCGGTTCACCTCCGGTTCACCAGTGTTCCCCGCTTGTACAGTCCTCCTCGCCCCACGAAATCAAGGGGGAACAGTGGCCCGACGACGGGAACACCTTCCCGGAGTCGGTCGGCTCCAAGTATGGCCCCACAGCCGCCGGCACAAGCCCCCGTTCCCTCCCCTGCGCGTTCGGCCGGAGGAAGAAGGAGGAGGCAGGAAGAAGTTGAAATAGCGTATAGCCCCCTGCGTTTTTGTCTATTTCCATTCGAGTTCAATGCGATGTTCACTAAGTCTAGGATTACTTCCATGCAGGCCCCTGGAGACTACGATTAATTCTGATTTAGTCCTCGCCAGTTTGATTTTCTATTTAAATGCATTCCTTTTAGCAGCAAACTTTGAAAATTCACTATAAATCGAATAAAAATAAAAAAATGCAAACTTTGTTGCAATGTGTTTCATTTTATCAGATCTACAGAATGCATAAGATGTGGATGTGTAAAATGACCATCTTACCCCTGATTTTGTGCATGCATGTTAAAAATGAAGAAATGATAAAAGTAGAGTAAACAACCCCCAAAAATTATGAAATTTGGACTGAATACTACTTATATCAAGTATCGCCACATATATTTTTGGTAGCCCTAGTTAGTGCTAGAAAATGATAGATCTACCCCTAGGAGTTACTTTTAGATAATTATTGAATAATAAAATACATGCCTTATAATATGTGCTCAAATAAATCCCTAGTAATTATATTGAGCTCATTTATTCGAGTATAGTCAAGAAATAAAGTTTCATTTGTGTTAGTTGTTGTTTACTAGGTGATTTGAAAATGATGACTTCTATAAGGATAAAAACCAATAAATAGAAAAGTGTTACTAAAAGTGCTCTAAAAATCCCACCGATGTTCATATAGCAATGTTATTGTGCAAGGATGCTAATGTGACTGTTCTAGAATTTTGGGTGTTATTTCATGAGGAGCTCAGGTATAATCACTCTAGTAGGTTTAAAAAGAAACGATGGAGATAAATAGGGGGCATGTTATTGAGCGTGTACGTGTTAGTTGTGATTTCTCCTATCCAATATACTTGATGCAAGCGAAATGCCTAGAGGAGTCTCATATCTTGTGCATGCATATCATCATCAAAACCATAAAGCTACTAATGCTAAGGAAACCATAACAAGTGTCTATCTTGTATCTATGGCCGCCAAATTTCAACCCCAAAGCAACACCGCTGCCAGTAATGCTTCAATGTAGATAACAATAAGTTTACCCTAGGCACAAAAGTAATTCATATTTAAGTAGTTTATCAATCACCTTTCTACCTATCCATAAAATGGTTGTCCAAATGTGTGCTTGATATTCATGCATCCCATTCGCTGCATCATGCATGGCATTCATATAGTGACGCTTAATGCAGATACGTAATCAAGAAGCGTGTGCGTGGGACTACTTCGAGCAACGGTGTCCAGAAGACCAACTAAGACCCACTCACGACCTGGAGGGCCCATCAGTCGTGTTTGGATGGAGGAGTTCTCCAAGTGATCAAGGGGTTGCTTGGGGCAAAGCCCCACAACCCGGCAAACTAACATAATTTAGTTTGTTGATTTGGTGAGACCTAAGCAAAGGTAGGCAGGACCATGAATTTCCCAGCTAATATTATCTTGATTGATGATTACACATCCGCATTAGGAGTTGATTGAAAACCCTTGCTTTAGACTCCCTGGCCGCCCTAGCCCTAGCACCTATACCTAGAGCTCATAGGACGAGTTGCCTAGAATTGCTAGGTGCGAGTAGACACGAGTGAAAGGAGTCACTCGACGCGTAGGTGATTTGGAAGATTACAAAACTTTTACTATTGGGAAAGTAATATTATGCTCATGATTTAAATGGAGACCGGGCGGAGAATAATCTTATTTTGTGGTGTGCGTTGTTGTATCATTTGGCTCCGCCCGTGTCGTTTAAGGCCCGTCCGCTGTTCGCCTATTGGTCGGCATAACATTGCTAGATTGCTTAACCGGGAAATGGGACCGGTGAAGTCTTACCTGGGTTTGTCCGGAGTTTTTGAGGTGCTGCCCATCCATTTGCTGGAGGCCGATGGGCCCGGGGGCGCTTGTACTCGAAGGAGGGCTGACCCAGTGCGCTGTGGTAATGCTTCTGAGAGGGCACAACCCAGGGGTTAGGTGGGGGTGCTTTGAATCTTGGGACAAGACAGATGGAGATGGGGACTATATGTGGGAACGTGATGGCTAGTAAGCATATACCCCTGGCATGATAGTTATTCCCGAGAATTAAAATCGATTCGAATCGCTGATGCCCATCAGGTGTGGGAATGCCAATACCTTTGACGTTCAACGTAGTAACTACTTAAATATATATATCATATTTATTACTCATGTTTTCAAAAACTACATGCTTGTACTATTGTGTTGCTTACATTTCTGCAAGTTATTATTATGGAGTTATATGCAAAAGATGAATCTTGTTGCTCTATGATGATATACCACTGTTTAAAATCAATGGCTAAGGATCCACGTGCTAGTAAGCAAGCTTTGCGTCAGCCGTAAGCCAATCCATTAAGTCCTACTGAGTAATTAGTACTCAGGGTTTGCCCCCACCTTTTGAGAACAGGTACCGACGACATCTAGACAAGTGCTTGGAGGAGGGTAGTACCGGTGGGCTCGGTGCTGCTCGCCTCGATCATCATGGCATGAAGACTACTAATATATTTTGATTCCGCTACAAGATGTTTTTGAAATCGCTTCCGCTATCTGATTCGAACTTGCCTTTCGTATGGTAATATGTTGAAACTTGTATTTTTATTTCGAACCGGTTTGTAAAATAAGTTTATATATGCTATATTCAACTGCCTGAGATGATGTAACTGTTGTGGCTCCATCGTGGGCTGGATGTGTATGATGTCCGTTCCTTTGGGATTTGGTAATATCGAGAGCCGAATGACTCTCGACGGACGACCGGGTTTAGTTCGATCTAATTGCACTACAAGCCAGAGGTGGCAGGTGTGCTTAGCCCGGATTAAATCGGCGGTTCTGCCACAGTGACATGGCCGGGCGGCCACTACACTTGGGCTGAAAGGCTGCCTGGGCCTACTGATGGCCGGGTGGCCATAGTAGGTGGCCGGGCGTCCGTGGTGTATGGCCGGGCAGCCATGGGAGATGGCCGGCCAGCCTTGCACTTTTGGCCTTTTGCCTTTACCTTGCCACTTTGTCTCTATTTTGGTCATTTACTAGATATTTTGTACGTTACAAGCTCCTGCATCCATCTTTTGTACGCAACTTGTGGAACCAATTAGTAATACATGAAAGCTTGATAAATTATGCCGTCAAACATGAAATGTTTGTGGTTGAAATGGGTTTTATCGACCGCCAACGCCCCCCCACACAAACCTTTGCTCGTCCTCGAGCAAAGAGTAGAGTTAAGCATAAGTGGATAGGGCATAACATCAACATTCACCATAGCAAGCACTAGATTATTCCCAACTATTTCATCTGCCTAGGATTTCAGTGGTGTCTACACTTTAGTTTTGAGATGTTGAAACATGGAACAAGAATATATAAGAGTTAACTTCAAGTTCCCCCCACACTTGAGTAAAGAGGTTTTTAGAATTTTTAAAAGCAAGGCTTGCCAACTCTTTGATCTCAAGACCAGCTCTCGGTCACTCCTAGGACAAGGTGTCCTTTTCAAAATCTTGTTTTGCTCACATCCGATGCTACCAAGGCTTTTGTGGAGCTGAGGTAGTTGGAGAATGAGGCTTCCCTGTCATGTTTGTATCATCGAATCAAATCGAGGTTCAAGAAAGAAGCTCATAATCAAATCAGATTTGGCCATGTGCAAGTGTAGTGTAGGGATTCGGCTCTTGTAGTTGTTTTGCTTGATTCCCATGTTTGAGTAGAGGGCATGGAGTTCTTCTTTCTTTTTCTTTTCATCTTTTCTCATATTTTCTCTTTTCTTTTCTTTTTTTTGAATCTCCATGCCTCTCTTTCTTTCAAACAAGACTTGAATGGGATCCAATATATTTCATGCACACCTTTTTGACAAACTTTATTTCATGGAACATGCATGAGCAGGCCAAGATTCTCAATTGATATGAACTCTTTTAGTGGAACAAGACTTGATAAGGCTCAAAACAATCAAAGAAGCACGAATGTACAAGTTTCTTTTTCATATGTGGCACCGGTGGGACAAAGGATAGGTACTTGAGATCCTCCAAGATGGGGTCCTTATTTTATGTTGGAAATAAAACTCATACTCATGTGGATGGTTCCTTTAGTTTTCTTTAATTATCTTATCTCACATGGATCAACAAATTAAATATAAGTGGTTCCCTAATCATGAGAGTATCCAAAGGCAAGATTAATCTAGCATAAGGAATAAAATTGTGCAAGCACAAGTCAAATGTTACACTATGAACATGTAGAGCATGATTTGATCAAGTGCATGTGTTAAGTGCAAAGAACTAGAGGTACATGAATTTAAATGTGTATACCTAACCTCCACATACGGGTTCGAGCTGAAAATGGGCCAATCCAGCCCAATAACATGGCCGGGTGGCCAAGCTAATGGCCAGGCGGCCAGGCTGATGGCCGGGCGGCCACACATTTTTGTGTGTTAGACCCGTGCACTAGTTTGTTTTGTTGAGGGAGCTTTGGGGAGACGTGATAGGTCTGCGCGACATGTTTTCCTGGAAATTGATGGCCGGGCGGCAACTATGCGTGGTCGGGCAGCCACTCGTTTTCGCTCAACTCCCCTGAAACTTTTGAGTAGCGTGTTTGTACCCTGTACATCATGTTTTGATCGTGGTTCCTGCAGGGTTAGTGACAGAAGGTCGAATGGCTTTGGCCATTCTTCTCAAACACATTATTCAATAAAGGGAAACTATCCTAATTTTATAAAATAAATGTAAGGCGCTTATTACATGAATGGATAAGTTCAATGCAAACTAAACCTAAGCACTAAATGGATTTGAAAATAAATACGCCTATGATAAATAGATGCACCGGGCGCCTATGGTGCGAGAGGATCATAAAGATCAGGGCACCTAATTGCATCTGCAAGACGGCGGACTTTGGCGGAGAAGCCCTTCCTAAGGATGTTGATCTTGTCTTCGATATCCATCTACCAAAATTCACCGTCCGCTTAGGGCTCCTCTAGGATCTGAAATTTGGCCTTGAGCACTGCGAACTCCTCCCTAAGAGAGGCTACTGTGTCCTCCTCCTCCTCTTCCTCATCTGAGGAGCCTTCAAATTGCCCCGGTGGTCCTTTGATGGGGGGATTTTGGCCACCATGTTCACCGTCCTCCGCGGCGGTGTGGAGTCGATGGACTCATCGATGGAGGCATCCGGCTTGGGCACCCTAGGGAAGAACACCTTAGCATACCCACCCGTGGGTGTTTTCACCCCACAGAGGGTATGGGTGGATGGACTAGGGAAGGCCGGCTCCTTGGATGGTGTAGCGGCATCCTCTAGGAACAAGCTCTTGATGCAGTTCACTGGCGCGATTGCCCCTATGGTAGGACGAGAAGATGGGCGTGCCACCTTCTTGGCAATGGTTCTCGCCGGAGACAGGGCCCTTCCTGGCTTGTCCACAGTGTGGGATCGACGCAGGGAGTTTGGACGGCCTTCGCGGGTGGCCATGAGGTGTGGCGGAGAGGCCATGGGGACCAAGCTCCATGGGCCAGGGTGACCTTTGGGCAAGCTTTTTAGAGTTTTCCCTAAAGGGGATGGCCTAGAGGGGTCGCAGTGACTCTTCAGACATGGGGGTGTAGGTTGCAGTGGTGTCGGATGAGATGGAGATGATGGCCTTGCCCTTGCTCTAAGGAGAAAGGGGTGCCATGGTTGAGTGGAGGTGGAGGTGGAGTGTAGATGGGGAAGAAGACAGCTTTCCCCTCCGTAAAACGTCGGAGAAACTCGCCCCCATCCACTCAATAATCCTGAAGTTATTGGATCGATGCTCCCAAACTCAAATTTTGAGTTTTGGCGGCCGGGCGACCACAAGGGCTGGTCGGGCAGCCATACCCTAGGGCCGGGTGGCTAGACCTATGGCCGAGCGGCTAGGCCTTGCTTGGGCTGGACATGCCAGAAGCTGATTTGCTCTCATAGGTGAGCTGTGGACCCAAATATTCGTGTAGAACGGCGGTTGTGTTGAGATTTTCAGCAAAAGGTGAGATTAGATAGAATTTTAAGGGAGAAGAGAAATAGTGTACATGGCTTCTTTTAAGGTCTGATGTGATGCCCCTGGCATCTCAAAAGCCTTGATACGCAATTAGATTAGTGTTAATCAAGGATTTGGATTTAATCATGCTTAGAGAAGAACAACAACTAGGCCAGTAAACCATTAAGTCAAAAAAATGTTCAAGTTGAATATGCAAAACTTTGCGTTGCTTGGTTGAGTAGTTAAACATTTATACATTTTCATTCAAGGCATCAAATATAAAAGTTTTAGTTCAAGATGTTGCCTTCAAATATGCTATTTTGACCATTTTCGAAATCAGATGTTAAGGGGCTCAAAAGTTCAAACCAAACCAGGTTATCCTAGACTCAGGGAATTTGCTAAGCCTAGGGTTGACAGTCTTTCCTAAATTTCATTCTGAAATTACTTTCGACTTGACTATACAACTTCAAAATCTTCCTTTGTATGAAATTAAATTAAACTTATTACCTTTCAAATGCATCAAACCTTGAATCAATTGGACTTCATTTGGTAATTCAAAAGTTGGAAACAAGAGATACTCCACATAAGTTGAAACTGCAGTTTTATCAAACTTTTGAATACAATTGTGCTTGTAGTTCAAAATATAATGTGATCCAGCCCAAACTTTCTATAACAAACTTGTGGACAAATTCATGTTGAATAACTTTGGTATTTTGTGCCCTGACATACATGAGGGTTTGCATATTGTTTTGGGCTATTTTCGCCAAAGTGTGAAATCTGTCAAAGACAGACCTGTTTAGTGAATTAAAATTTTTGTGAAACAAAAGTCATGATCCTGCAAAATTCTTTATAGAAAAGATGTAGATCATGAAATTATGAACAACTTTGGTATATAAATCTTTATGTGAAAGTGGACCTAAAATAGACTTTCATAATTTCTAAACTGGTGGACTATTTTGGTCAAACCGGAGTATGTTACTCAAATTCAAATTTAACCCAATAACTTATACAGAACTTGGTATGAAAGTTTATATAAGAGTTGTAGAGGACCAATTGTAAACATTTCTTGTATTTTGACTTGCCCCTAAATGCCCCTCTAAGTAGCTCAAATCGACGAATTACAAATGTGAGTCCGACCAGTCAAACCCTGCCTTATCATTTTCCTATTTTTCATTTTCTGTTGAGTCACTGACGAGTGGGACCAGATGACGTCAGCGGCCTCGGATTCCCACTGCGGGGATGCGTGGACAGCGCCCTGTGGGCCCCACCATAGCATGACCTGTAGACCCAGTCTAATGGACATTTTTCCTCTTCTCCTAAGCTGGTCCCACCTGTCGGTGACTTCCGGTGCACGGACCTAGCTCACCCGCGCATCGTCTTCTTCCTCCTCCTCTTCCCCGCGCCCACTCGGGGGGTAGGAGCTGCCGCTCCCTGCCATGGCTGCCCGCCTGGCCATAAGACCAAGCTGGCCCCTTGCTCCCTCTGCTCCCTCACTCACTATCCCTCTCACCGCGCCTCCCTGGCCTCCCCCCGGCCCTCCCCGTGCCTCGGCCTCACTCCGCTCTGCCTCCCAATCCGCGCCACCATTGGAGAGACCGAGCTCTGGTCAAGCTCAGGCCATCTCCCCTGCTCGCCCCCATGCCTGCAGACCACACCCGTCGGCCGCGCCTCGGTCCCGCGTGTCCAACGCGCCCTCTGGTGTCACCGTTCCTCTTCCCGTCGCGTAGATCGTGCCGCCGTACCGCTCGGGACGACGTCGAGTCCACCGCCTCCGCACCGCTCTTCCACGCCTTCTCGCATGACGCCGCCATGGGGAAAAGATTCCCCAGATCTGGGAACACCTTCCCCGACCTTCTCCCCTTCCGCACCGTGCCCCTACGCGCCGCCCCGCACGCGCCAGTGCCGGCCCGCTGCGCGCCTCGCGCCCCTGACCGAGGTAGAAGAAGACCCCGGACGTTTTGCATAAAACCCCTGTACTATTTTATTTTTACGCGATCAGAGCGGCAGCTGTTCATTGAGTTATGTAGAACTTACATTCCACTCCCTGCAGTTTACATTTAATAACGAAAAGGTCCTTAGATCTGTAGTTTTTAATTTAAATGACCAATAATTCGGCTGAAACTTTGGAAATTCATAGTAAATCAAATAAAAATCAGAAAAATACAAACTTTGTTGCATTGTACTCCTCTTAGGTAGATCTACAGAATAGGTATGGTGGTTAGGTAGGAAATGACTATTTTGGCCCTAATTTGATGAATGCATGTCAAAAGAAAACAAATGGCAAACATAGACTAAATGGGTTCCAAAAATTATGAAACTTGGACTGAGTACTATTTATGTCAAGTATTGTCACATATATTTTTGGTAGCCCTAGTCATTACTATAGAATGATAGATCTACCCGTAGGGTCCCCTTTTAGATATTTATGGAATGAGAAAATGCATGCTATATGAAATGCGCTCAAAGAAATCCCTAGTAATTATGTTATACACATTTAGTCCAGTATAGTCAAGAAATAAAGTTTCATTTGTGTTAGTTGTTGTTTACTAGGTGATTTGAAAATGACAACTTCTATAGGGATTTAAACCAATAAATAGAAAAGTGCTACTTAAAGTGCTCTAAAAAAATCCCACCGAAGTTCATGTAGCAATGATTATTGTGCAAGGATGCAAATGTGACTATTCAAGAATTTTGGGTGTTGTTTCATGAGGAGCTTAGGTATAATCACTCTAGTACGTTTAAAAAGAAACGAAGAAGATAAATAGGGGGCATGTTAATGAGCGTGTACGTTTTAGTTGTGATTTCTCCTATCCAATATACTTGATGTGAGCGAAATGCCTAGAGGAGTCTCATATCTTGTGCACGCATGTTATCATCAAAACCATAAAGCTAGTAATGCTAAGCAAACCATAACATGTGTCTATCTTGTATCTATGGCCACCAAATTTCAATCCCCAAGGCAACACCCATGTCAGTAATGCTTCAATGTAGATAACAATAACTTAGCCTAGGGTAAAAGTACTTGGATTAGGTAGTTTATCAATCACCTTTCTGCCTATCCATAAGATGATTGTCCAAACGTGTGCTTGACATTCATGCATTTCACTTATAAGCATCATGCATAGCATTCATATAGTAACGCTCTTGCAGATACGTAATCAAGAAGCAAGTGCGTGGGACTACTTAAAGCAAAGGTGTCCAAAAGACCAACTAAGACCCAAATACCACCTAGAGGCCCCTGAAGTGGTATTTGGAAGGAGGAGTTGTCCAAGTGATCAAGGGGTTGCTTGGGGAAAAGCCCCACAACCCGGCAAACTAACATAGTTTAGTTTGTTGGTTGATAAAATAAGCAAAGGTAGGCAGGACCATGAATTTCCCAGCTAATATTACCTTGATTGATGATTATGCATCCGCATTAAGAGTTGATTGAAAACCCTTACATTAGACTCCCTAGCTGCCTAGGCCCTAGCACCTATACCTATAGTTCATAGGACAAGTTGCCTAGAATCGCTAGGTGCGAGTAGACACGAGTGAAAGGAGTCACTCGTCGTGTAGGTGATTTCAATGATTACAAAACATTTACTATTGGGAGAGTAATATTATGCTCATGATTTAAATGGAGACCGGGCGGAGGATAATTTTATTTTGTGGTGTGCATTGCTTTATCATTTGGCTCCACCCGTGTTGTTTCAGGTCCGTCCGTTGTTCGCCTATTGGTCGGCATAACATTGCTAGAGTGCTTAACCGAGAAATGGGGCCGGTAAAGTCTTTCCTGGGCTTGTCCGAAGCACAGAGACACGTTCCTACCCGTTGGTTGAGAGGAAGGTGGCCCGGGGGAGCTTGGTACTCATGGCGGGGAGACCGAGATGTCGGTAGGCTCGCTATGGGGGCACAACCCGGGGGCTATGCGGGAGTGAATCGAACTTGGGACGAGACAGGCTAAGATTGGGACTATATGTGGGAACATGATGCCTAGTAAGCATATACCCCTGGCATGATAGTTATTCACGGGAATTAAAATTGATTCGAATCGCTGATGCCCACCAGGTGTGGGAATGACAATAACTTTGTCGTTCATCGTAGTAAATACTTGAAGATAATATATCTATTACTCATGTTTTCAAATACTACATGCTTTGTACTATGTGTTGTTTATATTTCTGCAAGATATTATTATCATTATTATGGAGTTATATGCAAATGATGAAACATTGTTAATTTATGATATTATACCTCTGATTAAAATCAATGGCTAAGGATCCACATGCTAGTAGGCAAGCTCTGTGTCAGCCGTAAGCCACTCCATTAAGTCCTATTGAGTACTTAGTACTTAGGGTTTGCCCCCACCTTTTGAGTATAGGTATTGACGACATCTGGACATAGTACCAGCGGGCTCGGTGCTGCTCGCCTCGAACATCATTGCATGAAGACTACTAAAGTATTTCATTTCCGCTGCGAGATATTTTTGAAATCGCTTCCGCTATCTGGTTCGAACTTGCCTTTCGTATGGCATTATGTTGAAACTTTTATTTTATTTCGAACTGGTTTGTAAAGTAAATCTACTTACACTCTATTTCAACTACCTGTGATGATGTAACTGTTGTGGCTCCATCGAGGGCTGGATGTGTATGATGGCGGTTCTTCTGGGATTTGGTAATATTGAGAGCCGGATGACTCTCGACGGACGACCGGGTTTAGTTCGATCTAATTACTCTGCACGACAGAGGTGGCAGGTGTGCATAGCCTGGATTAAATCGGCGGTTCTGCCACATCTGAGCTCGACCATGGATGGGTGATCAAACTACCTCGTGTTGCTCGAAGACGTCCACTTCTTCAAGTGTAGGCATTTCGGGCTCAAGAAAGATTTTAATGCATTGCCCATTCGCCTTGAAAACCCTTCTGTCATCGTCCTAGAGGGTAATGGCGTCGTGATCGGTGGCATCAAGGACTATAAAAGGTCCTTCCCACTGACTTCTAAGCTTCCCATGACCAAATAAATGAATGTGGGAATTAAAGAGTAGTCTCCCGGTTTGAATGTTTTGATCTTGATCCGCTTATCGTGCCATCTTTTTGTGCACTCATTGTATAGCTTAGCACTGTGGTATACCTTCTGATGAGAACATGTACAACATGCATATGATCAAGGCCCAAGAGAAGATGGAGTTTGAAGCCCAATCCGAGTTGAGGTCCAATTTATTCGCAAGCCCGGTTTCGGACTGCAGGAGTAGGCCTCAGTAAAACGGACGTCCAGGCCACATACGGACTCCGTTTTGGACGTTCTACATATGGTTGGAAAGCTAAGGAGATAAGCTTTCCAACCCTGGTGGTCCCCCCCTCTGAATTTGATCAGAGTCAACAGGAATCTTCAAAACGAGATGACAGACAGAATCTGCCAGCGTGCCGCTGGACCGGTTTTTGGGCCCGCTGGCCTTGTACACCCTAGGGTTGCTCGGCCACCCCCTTGGCCGCCCCTATACCTCTCTCTTGTATATATTCTGTAGCCGTCATTAGATTAGATGGGTTTTGCTTAAGAGGATTCTGTCGTGAACAGTTCGCCGTTTGTGTATCGGTTTGTGAAACCCCAACTTTTGCACAAGATTAATCTTGATTGCGTTTATTCCTCGTTCTTGCTAGTGTTCTCTCGGTTGCAATGCAGGAACGATAACCTTCTTAGTGAAGTCGATTGCGCGTGTCATGCGGTCGATTACCATCGGAGCAGTAGTGTAGTGATTGCAAGGATTCGATCGATTGCTCGGAGTCTTCTTCACCAACGTCGAGTTCTCCACCCCTAAACCGACTTATCCATACCTCTCGGAAGATCGGAACCCTATTTCCCTATTATTTGGTAATCAGAGCTTCAGGTTTTCCTTGAGGTATATTATCATGTGTCGCTTAGTATGAGTGCTTTATATTCCTAAAGTCCACAAAAAGCCATAAAAATTAGCGTTTTTAGTTCATCTTATCCTATCACCACGTTTAGCCTTTGCATAATTTGATTTCAGAGTCCGCACCTTGGAGTTTTTGTCCATGGTCATAGTCTTGTTACTAGTGTAGATCGCGTTCTTAGTTTAGTTTGAATTTTGCATCTTGTCACCGTGTCTGTTTTCATCACGTCATCAAGTCCGGTTCGGAATCCTCTCTGTCGAGTTCAGTATTTGCATGATATCTCCCTCATACGAAGTCAGATTTTTGTGTTCTAGTACTTTCTGGAAAGCTTGTGAAATTCTCTACAACTTTTCCAATTGGAAAGTTTCTAGAAAACGTCGTTATCAGGATGTAAGATCTGTTGGGAGTAAATCTGTTTGTGACCCAGAATTTTCTGAGCAGTCTGTATTTCGGGGACAATACTTTATCATCCATTATCCAAAAAAAGTGTTCCATATACTGTAGAGAAAGATAAAAAGGAGATCTACAACTTTGGTATTCAAAGTTTTTGCATTTGAGGCCATTAACATTATCTAATCGGCTGTGCAACTTTGAGTAGTAAATCTGTGATTTTCGGATAAGAGTTTTGTGTTTGTGTGGAGTTGTATCTTGTTTTGCAGCACTTTTGAGAAAAAAAACAAAAAAAAGGCAAGTGCATAAAAAAGAGGGCAAAAAAAAAGAGAAAAGGAAAAGAAAAAGTAATCAGAAGTGTTTGCATCCTTTGTGTCTTTGTACTTCGGTGTATCTTTTGCTTGCTTAAACTAGTTCTACGAGCACGTTTAGGCTAGCAACTTTGACAAGTACTTTGGACATTTATTCAACTTTGCTATCTGATTTCGAATTTTGCTATTCCTTGCTACATATTGTGCCTTCCCAAAGATCCACATACATTCTCTTGAGCAGTATAGATCGGTCTTGCAATCATCCCACGCTCCAGATGTGTTATTACCTCTTGGCCGCCGTCGCCTCTTCTAGGTAGCCATCATATTTTGTGGTGCACAGTAAGAACATTTGCAAGCGCTTGGTAAACGTTTGGAGTGTGAGAGACCCCACTTGTCTACTGTCATTAGATAGGGTTAACTTTGAATTTTTGTATGTGTTTTTTTACTAACAATGACAGGTTACACCTCTGTACATGTTGGAGACATAAAGATGCTTGAGAGTCACACCATTGCTGCTGCCCCTTCTCCCATAGGTGACTCTATTCTTAAATCTCCACCTACTTATGATGGTTTTAATGCTGTGGAGTATATTAAGTGGGAAAGTGAAATAGATAATATTTTTGCGCAATGTCATATGTGTGAAAGACGAAAGATAAAAAATGCAGCTAGTGTTTTAAAGAATCATGCTTTAATTTGGTGGAAAAATTTACATGTTATTGATAAACCTCACACATGGTCGGATATGAAAATTTTGATGAGAAAACCATTTAATTCTTCATGCCATATTGTTCCTTCTTGTGCGACTAACCTTTTGCAGGATAATGTGAGTTCTCTACCGCAACAACTTTTAAGTTCTCAAATGGTGAAAGCGGAGAACAATCAGTCCAACAATTTATTTCGACTTGCGTTTATCGTAATGAAGAGATGTTGTCGGATCATCATTGATGGTGAGACTTGCTGCAACTTTGTTAGTTTTGAGTTGGTTGAGAAACTTTGCTTGGCCACAGAGCAACACCCTTGTCCATATTATGTCCAATGGCCTAATTCCAGTGGTAAGTTTCAGGTAAATAAAATTAGGAAGATATAATTTTCTCTTGGCAAGTATCATGATAGCGCTTATTTTGATGTTGTGCCTATGGAAACAACTGTTTTGTTATTTGGTAAACCATGGGTACATGAAAACAATGCTTTGTACGATAATGCTGATAATATATATTCATTCAAATATAATGATAGAAAGATCAAATTGCTTGGTCTGAATCTTGCTCAAATTTTAGAAATTGAACTTGCGAGGGAACAAACTAAGAAGATGGATGCTATTAAAAATGATTTGACTAATTTTAATGATGACATGCCTTTAGATAAATCCAAATTACCTTTATTGCAAGGTGATTGTACTGCTGATTCTTGTGATAAAAAAGAGTTGTGTGATGATACTGCTATTATTTCTGTGCCAATACATTAGAATAAATATTTTCTCCCTATTGCAAGTACACATGATGAGCTGAATTTATTATCTTCTTTAAGTACTTTGGGTTATATTGAATTTAATGTTCTTTGCAATCTAAATTATTTAGAGAAGAAACTTTATTTTGGTGCTGATTTGCCATGGTCATCTAAGCATACATATAATGTTATTGGAAGATATAATTGTAAAGGAGAATATATGGTGCATCGTGTTTATATTTGTTCCAATTTTGACTCTCTTTTTATTGATGACCATAAAAATCAAGTAAACGGCTGCTGTAAAATTAACCGTATCATGTCGAGATCCATTTGTTCTTCTTTGCTTGATTTGTCACAGCAGGATCGATTTCAAGAAAGGGGAGCATGCATGGATGATTTCACATACTGCTACAATTACTTCCGCACGCATCGATGACTTTGAGTCGAGGACGAATCAAAAACAAGAAGGGGAGAATGAAGAGAACATGTACAACATGCATATGATTAAGGCCCAAGAGAAGATGGAGTTTGAAGCCCAATCCGTGTTGAGGTCCAATTTATTCGCAAGCCCGGTTCGGACTGCAGGAGTAGGCCTCAGGAAAACGGACGTCCAGGCCACATACGGACTCCGTTTTGGACGTTCTACATATGGTTGGAAAGCTAAGGAGATAAGCTTTCCAACCCTGGTGGTGCCACATCTGAATTTGATCAGAGTCGATAGGAATCGTTAAAACAAGATGACGGACAGAATCTGCTAGCGTGCCGCTGGACCGGTTTTTGGGCCCACTGGCCTTGTACACCCTAGGGTTGCTCGGCCACCCCCTTGGCCGCCCCTATACCTTTCTCTTGTATATATTCCATAGCCGTCATTAGATTAGATGTGTTTTGCTTAAGAGTATTCTGTCGTGAACAGTTCGCCGTTCGT
Organism: Paspalum vaginatum; assembly: GCA_030272315.1. Taxonomy (NCBI): domain Eukaryota; kingdom Viridiplantae; phylum Streptophyta; class Magnoliopsida; order Poales; family Poaceae; genus Paspalum; species Paspalum vaginatum. The sequence continues at coordinate 27,170,817 of CM059018.1, read as the reverse complement.
GTATCGGTTTGTGAAACCCCAACTTGTGCACAAGATTAATCTTGATTGCGTTTATTCCTCGTTCTTGCTAGTGTTCTCTCTGTTGCAATGCAGGAACGATAGCCTTCTTGGTGAGGTCGATTGCGCATGTCACGCGGTCGGTAACCATCAGAGCAGTGGTGTATTGATTGCAAGGATTCGATCGATTGCTCGGAGCCTTCTTCACCAACGTCGAGTTCTCCACCCCTAAACCGACTTATCTATACCTCTCGAAAGATCGGGAACCCCTATTTCCCTATTACCTTCTCCCTCCATTCCTCCAATTCGGCCAGTTGTATCTGTCGTCTCACACCTGCCGACTGGAGATCCATGTTCCACCTCTTCACCACCTAGTGAGATTTGAATTCGAGTTCCACTGGAAGATGGCAAGTCTTACCGTACACCATCTGGTATGGTGTCATGCCAATGGGAGTCTTGTATGCTATGCGATATGCCTAGAGAGCATCGGGTAGCTTGGATACCCATTCTATTCCCATAGCTTTGACTGTCTTTTGAAATATGTTCTTGATCTATTTATTTGACGTCTTAGCTTGGACACTTGTCTGCGGATGATAAGGGGTGGCTACACGGTGGAGTGTGTCCGTGTGCCGTTATCCTTTCTTTTATTGTTTAGAATGAAAGAGTAAAATAACAAGACATTTGATAAGTTAATAACTCTATCTCAATGCTTCCCTGTGGATAAATACAATACCTTGGAATTCTCCCGGGTGAAAGCTACAGCGGTCTCCGTACGCTTGCAGAGAAAAATCTGTTAGGCTAAGAACCGCCAACAGCTGCCACTTCTAGCGCCATGATTCAAATTATATTTTATGAGATCACTAACCATGCAGCAAGCACCCGAGCCAACACCCGAGCCTACAAGGAATAGTGTCTCCGAAGTAATGACTCGTGCCCAACGGCGTCAAGCTGAGGAAAGGATCCGCAAGGCATACGAAGATGCACAGGAACCAGGTGCCAAACCTACATGGGCTCACCTAGCCACAGGACCCTGCTGGGCTCATCCAGGCGCTGGACCCTCTCACCAGGGAGACACACCTACCTGGGGAAGCCAAAGGGAATCATGGCACAATTCATGGGACTCCGTGGTACCATCAGCACATATGACGCCGTCATACCACGGCGGAGGTGAGCAATTTTATGGTCATGGTGTAGGTCCATCCAGCTCCGCCCGCTACACTGACGACGGCCTCGCGGGGAACATCAACGCCCTCTTCGGGGCATTGGATCTCCAAGAGCACCGCACCTTGGGGATAATAGACGACCTCCACCAGATACAGGACCAACAAGGAGCCACCCACAACATGGTTTTGGAGAGAACGGCAACAGTTGAATGCAAGTAGGAGCAAAAACTCATGTATTACAACTGGCGAGGTTTCTACCCCGACTGAGCTTCGTTGAATCTTGGGTGAGGTAAGACCCGACAATTGGAAGGTATGCATATTAGCCCACTCCTTTGTGCATTTCTGTATGATCCCCTAAAGTCAGCCTTGTCCCACTAGACGTTTGTTCTATCCTACCATGAGAGTAATGCCGTTGTATCATTTTTTAGTTACTTAGTTTAAGTTAGTTTAAATTGATTTACTTTAGAAAAAAACAAATGAAATAAAATGTGTCAAATAACTCTCATGCTTAAATGTTAATTTCACTTGCTAGCTTCATTTTGGAAATGATGAATAGTTGCTCTATCAAGTGAATGGTTTAATTCTTGCATGACAACTTATGCTTAGCTTGGTCCCATGTTGGTGAATAAAAAGAAGTGAACCAAAAGTTTTACCTTGTGGATGCCATTTGTGATAATAAGCCTAAGTTGTTGAGAGATATGATATGACTTAAAAGCAAGATGATTCTTCCATGTTCCTAGTAAGATGAATGTCTCAGGTTTTTATTTTGAAAATAACAAAATAAAGCTCCCCTTGGTTGAAATTCCTACCAGAGAAAAAAATGCTTCAAATATTGGAAACCGCTGCAAAGAGCTGCTTAGATATGTTTTGAGCTTTGTCAAATTTTGAGTCTCATTGAGTAGAAATATCATCTTCTGTTGATAACTGGAGTACAAAAGAAACGAATGCAAGCAATCCACTTCGGACTTTGCATCCACCAAAAAGTCTCCAAATACCTCTCATAGTCCCAAAGCCTTCAAAATTCAAGGAGCAAGGGTATGGAGCCAGAAAAAAAAATGCATGCAAAAGCATGGTAAAAAAAGAAAAAAATGCATGCAAATGCATAGCAAAATGAAAAGCATGCAAGTTCAAGCTTGACAAAAAATAAATAAATGCTCCATATCCCCTCCAAATATGCAAAAGGTTGCATGGGATGAAAATCTTAGGAAGGAGACAAACTACTCCACCACTCATACTCCAATGATCAAACAGAAGAAATGATTGAGTACACTCTTTGGTCCAATCTTTGGCTTAGCAAAATAAACATCCTAAGTGTGCCATATTCTTCCCCACCTAAAGCACCACAAGGGCCTAAGTGTTGGAAATGGTAGCCGAGTTCATGACTCTTTGTGAGGAAACACTTCTGAGCGATCGAGAGTATCCTTGGGGAAACTTCTTTTGTTTTGAAAATCTTGAAAACACCTGATAAGGACATTCGAAAAGAATGAGTTAGAATCACTCCTGCAATAAAGTTGTTCTGTCTCTCAACCACCCATCGCAAGGTCAGCAAAAAGATGCACCACAGGTATGACACGAGGTAAACTTCAATTATCTCACTACTCGGGGCAAAAGTTTGAGTGTTGAGTTGCATATAAGAATCATCCTTCATCTTCGTTACTGTAAAAACTCATGATCCACTTTCAGTCTTAGCTTTGCTCGAGGACGACAAAAAGTTTAAGCTTGGGGGGGTGTTGATGGTCGTATTTCGCGATGTCTACCATCAATTATCCACCAAATAAGGCAAAACAAGTGAAATAATAGGACTAACCCTTGCTACTAATGAGTTCCACAAAATGTACATGAATATTTGGATACATGTACCGAAATATATGCAAAATGGTTGAAAACAAGCCAAAGACAAAAGATGGGCGACAGAGGCATAAAGGCCATGGCCATAAGGCCATGGCCGTCCGGCCATGACTCATGGCCGCCCGGCCATGATCCAGTCCAACAGTGGCCGCCCGACCACTGGTCAGGGTCCTGCATGGCCGCCCGGCCATGTGGCATGCACCTCACTTGCACAACTTTGATCCTACATGCAAACAAACACAAGGCAATGAAGATCCAACCATACAAAAGAGTATCCAATATATCTAAGGGTCGAAAGGACATCAAAACATGGATTGGTGACATCATCAATCCTGGGGAACCAACATACAACCAACCAGTGGAAGACAAGTGGCCACCTGGCCACTATTCCTGGCCACCCAAGCACCTTCGGACATGTTTTGGACCTGCACCAACCGTCAACCGACATGGGGAAGCAATATCAAGTGTTGGATCACGAAAGTCGGTGGATCCTATGGTCGCCCGGCCATGTGTCATGGCTGCCCGGCCATGTAGGTGGCCACCCCTCCACCGACGTACCCTTTAACTGACCCAGTATGTTCTATGAATACCCCCTCACTAGGTTGTACTATAAATAGACCTCGAGAGCTCATTTGTAAGGTGTGGAGTTGAGTTCAATTTCTATCTTAGATTTCTACACTATTCCCTTAGTTGTTAGGATAGTCCTGGGAGTTAGAGTTGAGTCGAGCTTTGCCTCGGAGTCTCTAGAGTTATGTTCGAGTCTGCGGTAGAAGCTTTGTATCTTTGTATTCAGATTATCTCCAATATAATTTCAGTTATATTTTACTCTAAGTTCAGGACGCCCGTAGGTGTTAGCTAGTCTCTCCTTCGGGACCAACTATCTACCCCTGGTACCCTTGAGACTCTAGAATTTTGTTCGATGCACGACCCTGACTTGTTTATTTGAATATCTTGGTTAGACACGGATAACCTTTGCAGCTGATTAGAAATAGAGTTTGGTGACTTTATCTCACTCGTTGTCCTCCTAGGCAACTATACCTTTCTATCGATAGCTACTATAGACTTACCTCTCCACCAATACAACTACCTTTGTCACGTTTACCCCTGTTTGACTTCTAGTTGGTATAACTTATCCAAGTATTACATTCCATTCGATTTGACTATATTCAATTACACTCTCTAGCCTGCCGCTTCCCTGTGGAAATTTACGATACTTGGAATACTCTGAGTGAAAGGCTACAGCGGTCTCCGTGCGCTTGCGGATTAAACCTGTTAAGGTTAAGAGACTCCAACAGTGACCTCCATAAGAGGATGCATGACATCAATCGAGGACTTGTGGTGCTTCACAAGATGGAATGCAGCGACGTAGGAGTCCGTCTGCGCAGAGTTTGTATAGGTAGGGGTCATCCCAGAGATAGAATCGGCTGTCGTGGGCTAATTTCCTCTTGTCTGCTCCTTCAGGGATGTAGCTAGCAACTATGTAATTCACCAGATTTGCATACCATGGTTGGGCTGTTGTCACCTTCAGAAGCTGATCATCTCTCATGTAGTCATCGATCGGCAATGGGGATGTTTCCTCAAATTTCATTCGTGAGAGGTGATCTGCAACTAAGTTTTCTACTCCCTTCTTATCTCTGATCTCTATGTCAAACTCTTGGAGTAAGAGTACCCACCGGATTAGGCGTGGCTTTGCATCTTTCTTGGTAAGGAGGTATTTGAGAGCTGCATGATCTGTGTAGATGATGACTTTTGATCCTACCAAGTATGATCTAAACTTATCAATTGCAAAGACCACTGCTAGCAGTTCTTTCTCAGTGGTGGAGTAGTTCAGTTGCGGGCCAGTAAGTGTTTTGCTCATGTAAGATATGGCATGATGCTTCTTATCAATGGTTTGGCCCAGTACTGCTCCAACAGCGAAGTCACTTTCATCACACATAATCTCAAATGGTTTGTTCCAATCGGGCGGTTGAATGATGGGTGCTGTGACTAGTGCTCTCTTGAGCTTGTGAAAAGCTTCGAGACAATCCTCGTTGAGAGCCAATGGACCGGCTCCATTGCCTCTAGAGTGATGAGCGATTGTCAATAGTAGCAAGACCCAGAAGGACTTGGGCACAAGACCTCCGATGGACAGGAGGCCCTCCGATGGACTGGAGGTAGAGGAAAGTCCTCCGAAGGATTGGAGGCATGCTCGGCGTCTGTCGGACATGGGAGTTCGGTACACGGAGGAGCGCCACGGCGACGGCAGGAGTAAGTCCTCTGAAGGACTGTGAGGCTACCCCGATGGACAGGGGATGCCGGGTGCCACCGCAGTGCTCCAACCCGAATGCGTGGCGCGAAGGCGTGCGAGGGAGGCTTTGGCAGCTTCGGCTCAAAACCACCAACCAAGCTACCCAAACCTTGGTCAGTTGTGCCATGATTTGCCATGATAGAGAAGATGGGCCAAATCTAGCCCAGGTGGAGACTTCCTAAAGTTTCCTGGTTTCTGACTACAAAATCGGGGGCGGATCGCGGATTGGACTACTGGCCACGTGGAGAACATCCAAGGATTGCGTGGAACTTACGAAGATCAAGACTTCATCGTGGTCGTCCATCCCGAAATATCCTGTAATCTTTCATTTGAGTCCTTTGGGTTTGTCTAGCTATAGGGACCTAAGTGCAAAACTGTCTAAACAGCACTCGGGTATAAATAGGTACAAGGCAGGTCATTAGAAAAACTCTTGGCTGCTAGGATTAAGTTTTACTTGGTGATTTTCGTCCTTAAGCCTTGAGCTCCATTGTTTGGGAGGTTAGAGTAGGATATAGCCTCCTAATCATGAGGGAAGGTGAGGGTGGTTGCTTGGGACGGATTTCTGCTTGTATGCTGAATCTTTAGACCCATCTTGGGCACTTAATCATACCAAATTCGTGCAGCAACCTTGTGTTCTTCTCCTCTCTCTCTCTCTCTCTCCTTGGTTTTTGGGTGTTTGTGTTGGCCAAGCTTGAATCCCTTTCTTTGCTGATGTTTTGGACTTGCCAGGACGTGGAGATCAAGACTTAGTTCATCTCAATCCTGCTGGATTGCCATGAGCAAGCCTCTTTTGTGTTTTCCCCTTTCTTGCCCAAAGATTGCCATTTCACAAGATCTGAAATTCCCGCTGATTCCATGGTCACTTTGTGCTGATCTTTTGGGAAAAGCTTTGGAATAGGGTCCAGATAGCCTGTGCAAAATTTTGTGAAGTTTGGACAAGGTTTCATCAGGTTTGGGTTTGAAACCGCGATTTCTGCGACTCTACCGGACAATCCAGCAGATGCCACCAGACAATCTGGTTCCACCGGAAAGTCTGGCAGCGCCCACCGGACAGTCCGGTGTGAGGCGCTGTCCGGGCCATGCCACCGGACAGTCCGGCAGCAGGTAGCGGATAGTCCAGTTCCACTGGACAGTCCGGTGTAGGCCACCGGACAATCCGGTCCTGCCAGGGAGCTGTTATGTTTTTCACACTTTGGTTTTTCCACTGTGTTTCTGCTTTGGATTTTTTTCATTCCCCACTGTAAGACCATTCTCTTTGCTTGCTATGAGTCAGTGAGACGCACCTTGGTGCGGTGAGTGTTGTGTGGAGGGTTTTGCAAAGTTTTAATGCCTCAGTGCCATTCTTGGTTGGATCTTGAGTTTTCCTGCATTGGTGCGTATCCTTTCAATGGACGGCACCCTTGCGCTGCTAGGCACGTATCTGTTCAGTGGACGGTGCCTAGTTCGCTTTCTCTTGAGCTTTGTAGAGCAATTTCTTGGGGGTTGTGATTTTGAGATTTCAAGTGCTCCTATTCACCCCCGCTCTAGTCGCACGTCTTGGTCCTACAATTGGTATCAGAGCCAGTTAGATTTTTTTCATACCTTTACCGGTGAGAAACCAGTAGCGACTATGACTCACTCCGGGAAGATTCCAGTTCTTGGCTCCGATGGCTACTCCTACTAGAAGGGTAGGATGAGAGCATTCTTGCTTAGCTAGGGCCAGGACATAAGGGATGCTACACAGAGTGCGAACTTTGTGGTGCTTCCAGTTGCTCAGCGCACTACCCCAGCGATTGTGGCTCAGCATGAGGCGAATGCCAAAGCTGTTAACTTTCTCTTCTCAGGACTTGGTCTAGTTGATTATGAGAGAGTGAGCCACCTCGAGACTGCCTGTCAGATCTGCTCCCTGCTGAGTGCACACCATGAGGGCACTGCTACTATCAAGGGGCATCTCGTTGAGACTTACAGGCGCGAATATGAAAATTTTGTTCAGAAGCCTGGTGAGTCTATCGATTGTAGGACCGAGACGTGCGACTAGAGGGGGGTTGAATAGGAGCACTTGAAAACTCAAAAACACAACCCCCAAGTGGATGCTCTGCAAAGCTCAAGAGAAACCAAAACTAGGCACCGTCCACTGAATAGATACGTGCCTAGTAGCGCAAAGGTGCCATCCACTGCGAGGATACGCACCAATGCAAGAAAACTCAAGATTCGACCAAGAATGACACCGGGGCAACGAACTTTGGAAAAACTGCCACAAGACACTCACCGCACCGAGGTGCGTCTTACTGACTCACAGCAAGCAAAGAAATAGTCTTAAAGGGGGGAATACAAAAATCCGAAGCAAAAACACAGCGGAAACACTAAAATGGGAAAAACACTGCAGCTTCCTGGCAGGACCGGACTGTCCGGTGGGACCGGACTGTCCGGTGCCTGCTGCTTGACTGTCCGGTCGCACGGCCCGGGCAGAGCCTCACACCGGACTGTCCGGTGGTCGCTGCCGGACTATCCGGTGAAACTGGACTGTCCGGTAGTGTCGCAAACAGGGGGTTTTCCAACCCAAACCAGACCAAATCTTGTCCAATCTTCACAAATTTTGCCCAGGCTATCTGGACCGTATTTCAAAGCTTTTCCCAAAAGATCAACACAAAGTGACCACGGAATTAGCTGGAATTTCAGATCTCATGAAATGGCAATCTTTGGGCAAGAAAGGGGAAAACACAAAAGATGCTTGCTCGTGGCAATCCAGTAGGATTGAGGTGAACTAAGTCATGATCTCCATGTCCTAGCAAGTCCAAAACATCAGTGAATGAAAGGATCCAAACTTGGCCAAAGCAAACACCAAAAAAGCCAAGAATCGGAGCCAAAAACCAAAGGGGGAAGGGGAGAAGAAGCACACAAGCTTGTTGCAGCCCGAAATCACATGGATTAGAATGCCCAGAAGGGTCTCAAGATTTAGAATACATCCAGGGATTTTGTCCCAAGCAACTACCCTCACTGTCCCTCAAGATTAGGATGCTAAATCCAACTCTAACCTCCCTAACAATGGAGCTCAAAGCTTAAGGACGAAAATTACCAAGTGAAGACTAATCCTAGCAGCCAAGAGACCGTCTAATGACCTGCCTTAGACCTATTTATACCCGAGTGCTATTTAGATAGTTTTGCACTTAGGTCCCTATAGCTAGACAAACCCAAAGGACTAAAACAAAAGATTATAGGATATTTCGGGACGGACGACCACGATGAAGTCTTGATCTTCGTAAGTTCCATGCAATCCTCGGATGTTGTCCACGTGGCCAGTAGTCCAATCTGCGATCCGCCCCTGGTTTTGAAGTTAGAAACCGAGAAACTTTAGGAAGTCTCTGCCTAGGCCGGATTTGGCCCATCTTCTCTATCTTGGCGAGTCGTGGGCCAACTCACCAAGGCTTGGGTAGCTTGGGTGGCGGTTTTGAGCCGAAGCCGCCAAAGCCTCCCTCGCACACCTTCGCGCCACGCATTTGGGTTAGAGCACAGCGGTAGCGCCCGGCATCCCCTGTTCAACGGGGCAGCCTCACAGTCCTTCGGAGGACTTACTCCTGCCGTCGCCGTGCCGCTCCTCCGTGTACCGAACTCCGATGGCCGATAGACGCCGAGCATGCCTCCAGTCCTTCAGAGGACTTTCCTCTACCTCCAGTCCATCGGAGGGCCTCCTGTCCATCGGCGGTCTTGTGCCCAAGTCCTTCTGGGTCTTGCTACTATTGACAATCACTCATCACTCTAGAGGCAATGGAGCCAGTCCATTGGCTCTCAATCTCCCCCTTGATGAGTGCATTGTCAACACCTTCAACCTGTAACCTGAAATAGAACAAATTTAAAAAGGAAAGCGTAAAACCAAAAAGAAAGAAGTTGCTCAAGATGCCCAAAAGCCAAATACAAGTAGAAAAGGGCAAATTGAGGCAACAAAAACAAAGCCAAAGATCGACCCCCTAAGACAAGGGAAACTGATCAACACAGTCAATCAAACTAAAGCATGACCCCTCAAGAAAGAGGCAAACCAGCTCAACACAGTCATGCTAAGGCAAAACATCTCTCAACGCACCGATGCAAGAGCATACTAAAAGCTCAAACTCCCCCTCAACTAGATCTCTACAGAGTCCTCCCCCTTGGTCCAACATCTCTCTCCTCAAGGGTTAACATCTCTTCCCCTTGTTGACAATGGACACATCAAGGGTTCATAGAACTCTACTCCCCTTGAAATGGACAACTCCCCTTCAAAATATGCCATGAAATGCAGGAAGTGTACCTTGAAGAGCTCAGCAAGGATGAAAAGCTAGTAAATACGAGTTCTAGCATACAGAGCAAGTGAGGGCAAGGAAGCAAGCAAACAAGCTCAATTTAATCTATCTTATACAAATCAGGAGCATGTTTTTCAGGGTTGTTGAAAAGAAAGCATCACCAACATGAATAGCATCTAGCAAGATAGGCATGAACAGCAAGATGCTAGCAAAAGATACAAGGTGTGCTACTCTCAACCAAAGCATATACAATAGGCCATAAGCAATTTAGAGACTTGCAGATTTTAGATTTAGCAAATTTTAACTTCTCGCAAATCAGATCATATGCCAGGGGTTATTCACTTGTTTTTGCCACTTCTTACCAACCAATGCCAAGCCTAGGTACAGAAAACCATCAGAAGCTTAAGAGAAGGTTTTGGTTATACACAGCATAGTCCAAGTTCATGCCAAAGTGCAAAGGCAAGCTATCTCAAACTAGATCAGTGTGACAAGTGAACCCACCTGGATCTTTTCAATTTAGCTCATAGGACACCATTTTGTAAACAACATTCATTCAGATTACAGATTTGGGCAAGGTGCCATAAATGCTTAGGCATCAGTGTAACAAAGGCATACGACTAGCATATCCAAGCATGAAAAGATAGCATAGCATTCAACATTCCTACACATGCTAGGTAGCCAAGTCAAGTGGTGATCATGGTTTTTGATTTTCATGAAACAAAAAATGACTTAGCTCACAAATGATATTAGATAGATTCAAAGAGCTTAGCCAACCATGATCATGCAAGCAACTGTACAATCTAGCGCAAGCAAGTACCAATTCGTCATACCAGAAGAGCTCTAGTGCTAGTGTAAGTGAAAATGCATATGTTGCAATGCAATGCAAGGTATGATACAAAATGCAAGAAAAGCAAAGAAAAAGCAAAACAAAATCCTAAACTACACCAAAGTTACCCCAACTTAAAAGGGGTAACAAACACCAAGGTCCCCATGCAAGCGAGCAAACACGCTAAGATCTAAGGGCTTAGTGAAGATATCGGCCAACTGGTTCTCAGTCTCTACATGGATCAAGTCTATATCTCCCTTCTCATAGTGATCTCTTAAGAAGTGAAACCTCACGTCTATGTGTTTGGTTTTGGAGTGCAGGACGGGGTTCTTAGCTACAGAAATAGTTTAAGAAGAGTCTACTAGGAGAGGGATCTTCCTAAAACTGAGACCAAAGTCGCTCAAGATGGACTTCATCCAAAGCAGCTGGGAGCAGCAACTAGCAGCAGCAATGTATTCAGCTTGTGTGGTGGAAGTGGCTACGCTAGATTGCTTGCATGAGGACCAAGAGACAAGAGAAGAACTGAGAAACTGGCAGGTGCCGGAAGTAGACTTGCGCTCCAGCCGACAACCCGCAAAGTCAGCATCCGAATACCCTCTGAGTGGGAGCAACGAAGCTGAAGAGAACCAAAGACCAAGCTCAGGAGTGTATTTCAGGTACCTGAAGATGCGCTTCACTGCTTGACAATGTGATAGCCTTGGTGAGGCCAGAAAACGCGCATAGAGGCAGACCGCAAACTAAATGTACGGCCTGGTCACCGTCAGCTACAGAAGTGAGCCGATCATCCTTCGGTACTCTCTTTGGTCCACCACCTCCCTTCTTCATCAGCATCAAGAGCCATCTGTGTTGACATGGGAGTCTCCATGGGCTTGAGATCTCCCTTGTCAAACTTCCTCAGAATGTCCATCGTATACTTGGCTTGATGGACGAAGGTTCCTTCTAGGCCTTGCTTGATCTGAAGCCCTAGAAAGAATTGAAGCTCACCCATGAGACTCATCTCGAATTCACTACTCATCTGTTCAGCAAACTCAGACACCAAAGTGTGAGATGAACCACCAAAGATAATATCATCAACATATATCTGAACTAGAATGGTGTCACCGCCACGACTCAACAGAAACAAGGTCTTGTCTACTGAACCCATCACAAAACCAGACATGAGCAGAAAGGCTTTCAACCTAGCATACCAAGCTCTTGGAGCTTGCTTTACACCATAAATGGATTTTCTCAACTTATACACCCGGTCTGGAACCTTGGCACTCTCAAAACCAGGAGGTTGTCCCACATATACCTCCTCTTCTATGTAACCGTTTAGAAAGGCTGACTTGACATCCATCTACTGCAGTTTGAAGCCTTTAGAGGCAGCAAAGGCAAGCAAAATCCTAATGGCCTCTAAACGAGCTACAGGAGCAAAGGTTTCCTCATAATCTATCGCCTCCTTCTGATAGAAACCCTGGGCTACCAATCTCGCTTTGTTCCTCACAATCAACCGATCCTCACCCTCTTTGTTCTTGAAAACCCACTTGGTTCCTATAGGGTGGCTGTTTGGTGGAGGCTCAACTAAACCCCAGACACGGTTTCTCTCAAAGTTCTCCAACTACTCATGCATGGCGTTCACCCAACTAGGATCAGATAATGCATGTGACACATCCCAGGGTTCAAAAGAAGCAACAAATGCGGAGTGACAGAAAAAGGCTAGAGAGTTAACCGAAGAGCGTGTGACACACTGGTGTAGATCTCCAATCATCCTGTCTGGAGGGTGATCCCGTTGGACCTGCCGAGATGGAACAATCTTGGAGGTCACCTCCCCAACGTCCTTAGCGGGGCCAACCTCTGCTCGAGCTTGCGATCGGGGGAGTGAGGAGGAAGCCTTAGGTAAGGGTCCTCCTTCATCTTCAGAGCTCATAACAGAGGGGGCAGGAGCTGCAGCCGATGCAGTGGCTCCTGCATCACCAGCATCTACTTCGCCTTCCTCATCTTCAAAATGGGAGCGCCTTCTTCATCATCACCTGAAAGCTCAAATGCAGGGGTTGTGCAAGGCATAGATTCATCAAAGGAAACTTCACAGGTCTCAACCACTTGTCTAGTATCAAGGATCCACACTCTATATGCCCTAGAGCTAGAGGCGTACCCAAGAAAAATACCATCCAAGCAGCGAGATTCAAATTTGTCCAAATGCCCCCCCTTTTTGAGCACAAAGCATCTACAGCCAAATGCACGCAGGTGCTTGATGCTAGGCTGCCTACCAAATCATAGCTCGTATGAAGTCTTCCCTAAGAAAGCTCGTAGGAAGACGAGGTTAGCATTGTAACTGGCCGTATTCATAGCCTCATCCCAGAAGCATCGCGGAGTCCTATGCTCATCAAGCATCGTCCGCACCATCTCTACAAGTGTGCGGTTCTTTTGTTCCACAACACCGTTCTGTGGTGGGGTATAAGGAGATGAGAATTGGTGATCAAGACCAAGGTCACGACAAAAGGTTTCGAAATGAGAGTTACGAAATTCTCCACCATTGTCGCTGTGGATAGCCCTCATGGCTTTATGACTCTCATTCCTTAACCTCAAGACCAGATCCCGAACAAAACCAAAAGCTTCATCTTTGAATTCCATGAAGAACACCCACGAATAGCGAGAAAAGTCGTCCACAACTACAAGCACATACCACTTCCCACTGACCGACTGTACCTGAGCAGGACCAACCGTGTCCATATGTAGCAGCTCACCCGGGTAAGAGGTCATCACCTGATTGACAGGTGCATGAGAAGCAGCAACCATCTTGCCATGACGACTGGGGTGGCATACTAAGTCCTTTTCTGCTTACAAATTGGGCAATCCTCGGATCAGACCCATCGAGCTCAACCTGGCTAGCAGATCAAAACTCAAATGGCCAAGCCTCCTATGCCACTTCCAAATATCAGCAGAAGGACTAGCAACCAAACACAGAGGAGGGCAAGAAACAGATGCAAGGTCAACCTTAAAAACCTGCCCATAGGGCAAAATCCGACAAACAAGGTTTTCCTTAGCATCAAGCACACAAGAAGAACCCTCCTTAAAACGAACCTCAAACCCTTCCTTGAGAAGTTGTGAAACAGAAAACAAATTGAACCCCAAATTCCTCACCAAAGCAACTTCTCTCAGGGAAAGCTTGCCAGAAAGAGCAAAAGAACCAACACCCAACACTTTATCTTGACCATTATCCCCGAATGTGATGTACTCCTTGGTGCTCACGGGGTTGAGGCTGGAGAACCATCTGCGGTGCCCTATCATGTGCCTAGAGCAGCCGGAGTCCAATGCAGGAAGGCACCCTTGTGCTGCTAGGCATGTATCTGTTCAGTGGACGGTGCCTAGTTCGGTTTCACTTGAGCTTTGTAGAGCACTTTCTTGGGGGTTGTGATTTTGAGATTTCAAGTGCTCCTATTCACCCCCCATCTAGTCGCACGTCTCGGTCCTACACTCGTCAAACACAAAAGGAGCATCCTTGGCTAGCAAGTTGGTCAGAGGCCAGGCTATATGGGAGAAATTTTTGATAAATTTCTTTTAGAACCCAGCATGGCCTAAGAAGCTTCGGGTGGCCTTAATGTTTGTAGGCGAAGGTAGTTGTTCAATGACCTCGACCTTTGCACGATCTTCCTCTATGCGTCTTTCTGAAATTTTGTGGCCTAGCACAATTCCTTCTCTGACCATGAAATGACATTTCTCCCAGTTTAGGACAAGGTTGGCTTCTTTGCATTGCAGGAGGACTTTTTCAAGGTTCTCTAGACATTCATCAAAGCTCTTGCCATAGACTGAGAAATCGTCCATGAAGACTTCCATGAGGTTTTCAATGAAATAAGAGAAGATTGCCATCATGCTCCGCTCGAATGATGCTGGAGCATTGTACAGCCCGAACGACATTCGCCGATAAGCGAAAGTTCCATAAGGGCATGTGAACGTGGTCTTACTCTAGTCCTCTAGGTGAATCAGAATCTGGTGGTAGCCGTCCTCTCTAGCATTTCATCAATGAAGGGAAGAGGAAAATGATCCTTCCTGGTGGCGGAGTGTGATGCCCTAGGCATCTCAAATGCTTTACACTAAAATCATTAGCATAATGACATCTTTTTCAAGGCCTCTTAACTTGAAAAGCATGCATAAACTAGGCCATTGAGCAACTAAACCTAGTTTTCAGAAAAAGCTGTGTTTGAATTGGGGATATAACTTTAAGGCCTTTGTGTTTTTCATAAAACCTTACATACCAAACTTGTAGGTAATCTCATAAGGAATGACTTTGGTATTTTGTGCTTTGGCATGCATGAATGTTGAAATCAAGTTTTGGGTCATTTTATGGGAAAAGGTGACTTTTGCCAAATTCAGCCCTGTTTGGTAAATTCAAAATTTTGTGAAACAAAATTCAAAATCTTGTCATGTCATGAATACCAAAGTTATAGATCATGAGATTCTATGCAACTTTGGTATAGTTCACCTTTCATAAAAATGCACCTAAAATGGACTTTTATAATTTCCAAGCTGGGGGTTTTAATTGGTCAAACAGGAGTCAGCAAGTTATTTTCAAATTTAAATCATTTTGTATTTGGAATCTGGTATAGGTCCTTTTGACAAAGTTGTAGATTTCAAAATGTACAACATTTCATTCAATTGGGTCTTTTTCAAATTCGGCTTCTAAATTGGTCAAATTTGCAAAATTCAGAAACCTAATCAGCTGGTCAAAGGGGGTTTATCTTTTTCGAATTTCTTTTATTCCCTCGTCTGTATGACAGGCGGGACCCACCTGTCAGCCCCGCCCGCGCCAGCGCACGGACCGCTCCCTCGCTCGATGCACCGAGTCCATACACCGTACTCACAGTTCCTAGGAATGGCCCCACCTGTCAGCCACAGTGGTCCATAGACCCGGTTCACCCGCGCGCGCTCCCTTCTCTCTCCCCGCCCGCGCGCGCCCACGCGGCGCTGCCGCCGAGCGGCCGTGGCCACGCGCCGGCCTTCCCGGCCGCCGCGGCCACGCGCCCCTGCCGCGCGCGGACAGCGCGCGCGCAGCGTGTCACCGGGGCGAGGGCGAGGCCGAGTCTATTTCTCGAGCTTCCCTCCACGCGCTCGCGCTCTCCGGTTCTTTTTCCCCTTTCCTCCCCGCGCGTCCGCCATTGCCGACGCACCGCGAGCTCGCCCCCAGCCACCTCCGGCCACTCCTGGACTCAACCGTCACCACGCCGAGCTTCGCCGCCCTCGACTCTACCCTTCCGTCTAGACCGCGTCGCCCGAGACCCTCCCACTTCGGCGTATTGCACCGCCGGACCTCGCCGGCCAGGGGCATTTGTCGCCGACCCTCCCCGCGACCTTCCCCGCCGTCTGAGGTAGTGGGTAAAGCTCCCCGTCTTCTCCTCTCTCTCCCCGGCACTCCACGGCGAGCTCCCGAGCCCCGCAGGGCCGGGATTGACCGCGCGCCGCCGGAGCTCCCCCTCCCGTCGCGAGGAGGAAGACGACGGGAGGAGGAAGACGCACATTTTGCGCTATCGCCCTTCGGTTTTAACAGTTTTACGTTTCCATACCGAGCACTGTACACTGAGTCTTGTAAATCTTGCACAGGAACCCTCAGAAGCTATAGATATTTACAGATAGGTCCTGGATCTGTTTAATTTCGATTAAAATGCTTTTAAAAAAGGCTGAAACTTTGAAAAATCATAGTAAAGTGTATAAAAATCCAAAAATAGCAAACTTTGTTGCATTTTGTTCCTAATAAATAAATCTACAGAATGGGTATGATGGTTGAGTAGGAAAAGACATTTTTGCCCCTGTTTTTGTGCAAGCATGAAAAACCTTGATAAATAGAAAATATGGCTAAAATGAACTCCAAAAATTGTGAAATTTGGGCAGAGACCTTTATATTCTGTGTAGGCTCTATGAAAATTTTGGTAGCTCAAATGACCACTGCTAATTACCATTTTGCCCCTACATGTGTTTTTAGCATGGAAAGAAATGAAGAAAGGTGGTTTATATAAAAATTAGGTTCTAAATGGTTATACCTAGTTTATTGTGCTCCTTATAGCATAAAAGAGTTCTAGGTGATAGTAGACATCGATCTTTTCGCATATATCGGTGCAACTCAGTCACACACCACGATATTTTATGTGACGAGCAAAGCTGTCGTAAATGATGGCTTGTACGATTTCTTGGTACGAAACAACTTTCGCCTCAATGTGTGCAACTCCTCTCCATACATCATGATTCACCGCATCGCATCTACATCTGCATCATGAAGAAGCATTACAGTAATACATACTCCTTTTGCATCCTGATATGCATATAGATTCCGCGAACGAAGAACCACCACTGGAGCAACCGATCGTGACGGAGCCAGAAGAGGAACTGCACCCAGAGCCAGAGGACCAGCAGCAGGAACCCGACTACGCTCCGGAGGAAGCTACTGACCCTAGCGAAGAAGGTAGGCAGGACCACACTCTCCCAGCAAATAAATTATACTTGATGATTACGCATATGCATTAAGAGTTGTTTGGAACCAAGTGCATTAGACTTCCTGGCCGCCTTGGCCCTAGCACCTATACATAGGTTCGTAGGGCGAGTATGCCTAGAAATTTTCCAGGTACGAGTAGACACGAGTGTGTGTACTCGTCACGTAGGTGTTTTCAAAACCAAAAGCTTACAGTTATATCACTTGTATTTGTTGCTCATGAAGGAAATGGAGACCGGGCGGAGATTTTATTTCAGTGTTTACTATTCATGATGTCGTATCCGGACTCCGCCCGAGTCGTATAAGGCCCGTCCGCTGTTCGTCTGCTGATCGGCATAACATTGCTAAAGTGCTTATCCGGGGAATGGGACCGGAAAAGTCTTTCCTGGGCTCGTCCGAAGCACAGAGACACGTTCCTACCCGCTGGTTGAGAGGAAGGTGGCCCGGGGGAGCTTGGTACTCATGACGGGGAGACCGAGATGTCGGCAGGCTCGTCATGGGGGCACAACCCGGGGGCTAGGCGGGAGTGAATCGAACTTGGGACGAGGCAGGTAAGATTGGGGCTATATGTGGGAACGCGATGGTTAGTAAGCATATACCCCTGGCATGATAGTTATTCCCGGGAATTAAAAATCGATTCGAATCGCTGATGCCCACCAGGTGTGGGAATGCCAATATCACTGTCGGGCAACGTAGTAACTACTTAAACTTCCGGTACCTTAATACTCATGGTTTTTGGAATACTACATGTTTGAGCTGAGTTGTTATCTTGCAAAGACTCACTACTATGTTGGCAATCATAGAGACAGTGAAACTTGTTTCTTATGTTAATTAAGTTGCTGTTAAAAACTAAAAGCTAAGGATCTACTTGTTAGTAAGCTGCTTCGCGTCAGCCGTAAGCAAAAATCCATTAAGACCTACTGAGTAATTAGTACTCAGGGTTTGCCCCCACATTTTGAGCGCAGGTATGGAATTCATGGTGTGCACCTGTGTTGGAGGCGGGGCATGCCCTCATGTAGGATGAAGTGACTAAGTGGCACGAGGACAACATCGGTGGGCTCGATGTTGTACCTCCAATGCAAAACTTTTGGTGACCACATGGTGATCTAAACTTATATTTTCCGCTGCGAGAAACTTTCAAACTTGCTATTTTATAACTTTATGTTGGACTTGTGTTTTATGTAAAAACTGGCTTGTAACTAAGTTTAACTTTCTACTATTCAACTGCCTGTGATGATGTATCTGTTGTGGCTCCATCGTGAGTCAGATGTGTATGATGTCGGTTCCTCTGGGAAAGGTAATATCGGGAGTCGAAAGACTCTCGACGGACGACCGGGTTTAGTTCGGTCTAATCGCACCGCAAGCCAGAGGTGGCAGGTGTGCTTAGCCCGGATTAAATCGGCGGTTCCGCCACAGCTGGTATCAGAGCCGATCATACACAGACAACAGACATATCATCCAGTTTTGATTTGCAAACCTATTTTCGAAAATCCTTTTCGAAGTATTTGAAAAGTGAGAGTATCGATATGCCCCTACTAAGGATGTTAGTGAAATACCAGGTGACATCGCTAACATTCTGACCTAGATAGAACTCATGTGCATATTCGGCGCTTTGGGAAGCAACCTTTCGGCCATAGCCATCCCCAGTACTGGTGGAGCGCTATTGGGATTTGCGGACTGTTGCGAACCCTGCATTCATGCTGATAGGGCAGAACTCTTTAAGGGGGGTGGTCACGCTATTGGAGTGTTTCGTGACCACTTTTCCTTCAACCAAAAATTATAGCTAGATCTTGTTGGCCACCGTTTCTCTCCCCAGCAATTCCCCAGTACTGGAGGAAGACTGGGTGTGTTGGGAGAAATGGCGCCACTACGTCGTCCACCAGACGTAGCTTAAAGAAATTCGTGGGTGCCACTTCTAGAGTTAGAGTGGTAATGATTGGTCATGGTAATGATGATGATATGAGCATGCATTTTTCTGCAGGTACACTAACCACGTGCGAATTTAAGAACGAATAGAGAACGACTAGTTGCATTAGAGAGTGCCGTGCATATATGTCACCGGATACTCGTTAGATATATACATTATACATAAGGTGTGTGATGCGAGAACGGATAGGACGAGTCATGCATCATGTTTATTTTTACTTGTTCATACTTAGGGGTTTATCGCTAAAAGACAAATAAGTAAAAGGAAAGTCCAATGATGTTTTCCGCATCCATCACCCACTTAACCGTTAAACTTATATGCAACCTATGCTTATCACTGATTAAAATCTCTTTTAAAAACAGATGGCCAGGACCAAGCAAACCGCTCGTAAGGCCACCAGTGCGAGGGGACTTCGCATACAGGAGGGAAGGGCTGCTCCCCTCCCACCAGTGACCCACACCCCTCCTCAGCTTGAGAATGGGATGGTTCACACCCGTTGCCGTGAGGAGAACGGCCTTGCGCAGATCCTTTGTCGGGCTCTGCGTGAGATGAGGCGCAGGCCGTGCCCTTTCTTCTCAGTGCAGACAGTGCACGCGGAGGGACACTGCATGGCCAGTGTCGTCCTTCCTTCGAGCCACACCGCGGTCCGGCAGACGCTCATCGTCTACGGGGCCAATGAGGAGGACGCATACGACAAGGTCACCCTAGCAGCCATCACCTCACTCAGTTCTTCGGGTGCAGCAGGGATGTCAGTGCTGCGCTACCTCCCCACCGACGGTTACGACGACGAGTGGCTCCGTCGTCACAACATGCTGGAGGAGCGGATTGACACCAGGCCCTATGCTGCGACCATGCAGTTTGCTCACAGTGTACACGGGATGTACCTCCGTGCCGAGGACCGTGTCGCTCACTACCGTGACCAGCACATGTATGCTCAGGACCGTATTGAGGAGCTGGAGGCAGAGTTGGCCGAGGCACAGCAGCGCCTGGCGCAGTACGAGCCGGATCCTTCAGTTGCCCCTGTGGTGGAGGATGAGGGCAGCATGGTGTCTGACGCGCGTAACGGGCGTTAGAGAGTTTGGCAATGGCACTGTGTGGAGAAGCTTTTTGTAGATGGTGCACGTTGTGAGCGATGTTTTGTACCATATCGCTCCGTGCAGTTTGCCTTGACTGTACTAAACAATGGTGAGGTCGAGAGAACTCACTTATGTACGTCATGTAACCCGATGTAGAACCTGAAGTTGGTGTTCCGATGTGATGGATGAGATGGCCCATGTGTGCGCTAAGTAAACCTTTAGTTTATTAAGACTCTATAAGTATGGTTGCAGTAACTGTTGAGTGCGCGTGGATGATGCGAATGATGCGATGTCGTTAAGCTTGGCCTTGAGAGATAAAGTCTAACTGCTTTGTTACAAGTTTACCTGTGCTCACAAATTGCCTATAGTCCTATGATCTTGCTATCACCGTTTTTCTGCACTTGGGTTATTGGGCTGAACCCATATGATTCCATTTTGCAGATGGTGAACACTCGCACGGGGCAGTCATCAGGGCAGTCAGCGCAAGGCGCTCCACCCCCGCCGGAGCTGGCCACTTTGGTGGTCCAACAAGCTGAGCTGATTAGGTTATTAGCAGAAGACCGTCAAGTCCGTGGGCAACAACAGCCGCGGGAGTACAGGCCACGTGGCATTACTTATCAGGATTTCGAGGGGCTGCGACCCCCGGTCTTCACCAACTGCCCAGAGCCACTGGCGGCAGACGACTGGCTTCGTACTGTCCAGTCCAAGTTTACCCTTCTGCCAGGGATCAATGAGCGAGAGAAGGCTCGATTTGCTGCTCAGCTTCTTCATGGGCCTGCGGGAGCGTGGTACGCCACTTTCCTCGCCATGCAGGAAGAGGGCCATGAGCCCACATGGGAGGAGTTCCGTCAGGCTTTCCGGGCTCACTACATCCCGGCAAGTTTGATGGAGCAAAAGCGTCGCGAATTCCGAGACCTCAACCAGGGCAACCGGACCGTGATGCAATATGTGCAGACCTTTATCCACCTCTCACAGTATGCTCCGAGAGATGTTGCAACTGAGCCAGAGCGGGCCGAGAGACTCCTAGAGGGCCTTGACCCTACCCTCCGGACTCACTTGGCCCGGCGTTACCAGAGCTTCACTGAGCTGGTAGACACTGCTCTCGACATGGAGAATCGTCTCCGTGCTGCTAACGAGGATCAGAAGCGCAAAAGGATAGCCAACACCTCAACGACTAGCCCTTCACAGAAGCAGAAGACCGCATACAAACCTCAACAGCAAAATTTTCAGCAGTCTCGCTATGTGGTCCGACCCAACCAACCAAGGTGGATTCATCGGGCAGCACCGCCACAACAGTACCCCATCTATCGAGCACCCGCACAGTTGTCAGCTCCCCGTGCTCCCATCGTCCCAGGGCCGGGTGCTCCATGCTTCAATTGTGGCAAAATAGGTCACTTCAGTCGTGACTGTAGGGCACCCCGTAAGATATAGGGTCCTACCCCAGCTGGTGGAAGTCAACAGAGCAAGCCGAAGGGACCCATGCCCAAGATGGGTCGCGTGCACTATGTGCACATGGATCAGATTTCCGCCGGAGAACCGGTGCTTGCTGGTACGTTCATAATCAACGGTCAACCGACCGTCGTGTTATTTGATTCTGGGGCCACACATACTTTTATCAGTAAAACATATGCATTGAGGCATGGGATAAAAATGTACAAGTTGAAAGAAAATTATCAAATTACAGCACCGGGATCACCTATTGAAACCAGTTTGGGGGTTAGACAGCTTAAGCTGAGCATTGGCACAGAAAATTTTATCATCAACCCCGTGGTACTACCACACCAGGGGATTGATATTATTTTAGGTATGAATTGGATGAAAGAACATGATGCAGTCCTGGATGTTAGCAGCAGGACAATACAATTAAAGTCAGGCGTAAGTGGTAAGGCTATACAGATACACATGCCAAACCAAAAACACATGACCCCCACGGTCAATGCGACTGAACTACAAGAGGTTAAAAAGATACCAGTAGTGTGTGAATTCCCGGACGTATTTCCAGAGGAACTTCCGGGACTACCACCAAAACGGGATGTAGAATTTGTCATTGAGCTCGTTCCAGGTACGGCACCTGTGTCAAAAAGACCATACAGGATGCCACCTGATGATTTGAAGGAATTGAAAGTACAGCTACAAGAACAATTAGACAAAGGGTTCATTAGGCCTAGTTCATCACCGTGGGGTTGTCCAGCTCTCTTTGTTGAGAAAAAGGATCATGGTGGGAAAAGATTGTGCGTTGACTATCGGCCACTGAATGCAGTGACCGTCAAAAACAAATACCCACTGCCACACATCGACATTCTATTTGATCAGTTAGCTGGGGCTAAGGTCTTTTCTAAAATTGACCTAAGGTCTGGCTACTATTAGATGAAGATTAGAGAAGAGGACGTACCCAAGACAGCATTCTCTACCAGATACGGCTTGTATGAGTACTTGGTCATGTCATTTGGACTAACCAATGCACCGGCTTTCTTCATGTATATGATGAACTCGGTGTTCATGAATGAACTTGATAAGTTCGTGGTGGTATTCATAGATGACATACTAATCTACTCCAAAAATGAAAAAGAACATGAAGAACATTTGAGGGTCGTGCTTACTCGGCTCAGAGAGCATAAACTTTATGCCAAGTTTAGCAAGTGTGCATTCTGGCTGAAAGAAGTGAGTTTCTTGGGCCATGTGCTGTCTGAAAAGGGAGTCGCAGTTGACCCTAACAAAGTAGAAGATGTGCTAAATTGGAAACAACCAGAGACCGTGACTGAAATCCGGAGTTTTCTTGGTTTAGCGGGCTACTACCGCCGCTTTATCAAAGATTTCTCCAAAATTGCAAAACCTATGACCTCTTTGACCAAGAAAAATGCCAAGTTCATTTGGAATCCGAATTGTGAAGAAGCTTTCCAAACCTTGAAGAAATTGTTAACTTCAGCACCAGTGCTAGCTCAACCAGATATCACCAAGCCTTTTGAGGTGTACTGTGATGCTTCCGGTAATGGACTTGGTTGTGTCTTGATGCAAGAAGGAAGAGTAATTGCTTATGCCTCCCGCCAACTGAGGAAACATGAAGCCAACTATCCAACACATGACCTTGAGTTGGCTGCAGTGGTTCATGCACTAAAAATATGGAGACACTATCTATTAGGCAACACATGTCACATCTACACTGACCATAAGAGTCTCAAATATATTTTCACCCAACCCGAAATCAATATGAGGCAGAGGCGATGGTTAGAGTTGATAAAAGATTATGATCTGGAGATACACTACCACCCAGGCAAGGCCAATGTGGTAGCAGATGCACTAAGCCGAAAAGCTCATTGCAATGTGATAGAGGTCCGACCTACAGCAAGAGTAATCTGCTGTGAAATGAGTAACATTGAAACACCTCCAGGACAGCCTGCAGAACTCTATAGTATCATTATTGAGCCCACAATCAAGGCACAAGTCATAGAAGCTCAGAAGCAAGATAAGGGTATGGCACATATCCGTGAAGGTATTAGCGAAGAGAAGAAGGCGTGTTTCACGCTTGATGACCAAGGCGTCCTGTGGTTCAAGAATCGCCTAGTGGTACCCAAGGACATGGAGTTGAGAAAGAAGATACTGGACGAAGCGCACACTTCAATACTCACGATACATCCAGGCAGCAATAAGATGTACCAAGACTTGAAGCAAAAGTTTTGGTGGACCCGTATGAAACGAGAAATCGCCAAGTATGTGTCTGAGTGCGACGTGTGCAAGAAAGTAAAAGCTGATCACTTAAAATCCGCTGGAATGCTTCAGCCACTGGATATTCCAGCATGGAAATGGGAGGATATACACATGGATTTTGTGGTGGGTTTGCCTCGTACCCAAAAAGGATATGATTCCATATGGGTAATTGTCGATCGGCTCACTAAGTCGGCACACTTCTTACCCGTCAAGACTCATTATACTGCCGCCACCTATGCAGAGCTATATATTGCACGAGTTATTTCCCTACATGGGGTACCCAAGACCATCACTTCCGATCGAGGTTCGATATTTGTGTCCCGCTTCTGGGAGCATTTGCAATCTGCTCTCGGAACCACTGTGATTCGAAGTTCGGCATACCACCCTCAAACCAGTGGTCAAGTAGAACGGGTGAATCAAATTCTAGAAGATATGTTAAGAGCTTGTGCACTGACATATTCCACTAAGTGGGATGAATGCCTTCCCCTGGCAGAGTTCGCTTATAACAATAGCTACCAAAAGAGCTTAGAAATGGCTCCTTTCGAAGCTCTTTATGGTAGGAGATGCAGAACACCACTAAAC
Source organism: Paspalum vaginatum (assembly GCA_030272315.1). Taxonomy (NCBI): domain Eukaryota; kingdom Viridiplantae; phylum Streptophyta; class Magnoliopsida; order Poales; family Poaceae; genus Paspalum; species Paspalum vaginatum. The sequence continues at coordinate 27,146,696 of CM059018.1, read as the reverse complement.
TGGTCTGAACCAGGAGAGCGTGTTACCTTTGGCCCTGATTTAGTGGTAGAAGCCGAAGAACAAGTGAAACTCATACACCACCATCTCAAAAGAGCACAGTCCAGACAGAAAAGTTACTCGGATAAAAGGAGGAGGCCATTAGTCTTTGATAAGGGGGATCATGTGTATCTCAAAGTATCTCCGATGAAAGGGGTACAACGGTTTGGGGTGAAAGGAAAGTTAGCACCAAGGTACGTCGGTCCATTCAAGATCATTGAAAAGTGCGGAGCCGTCGCTTATCGGTTAGAGTTACCACCACATCTGGCTGCAGTTCATGATGTATTTCACGTCTCCCAACTAAAGAAGTGCTTAAGAGTGCCGGAGAAAGTGGTAGATACCTCTCAAATTCAGATTGAACCAGATCTCACATACGAAGAACGTCCCATAAAAATCCTCGATCAAAAGCAAAGATCAACTCGTCGGAAAACAATCAACTTCTACAAAGTTCAATGGAGTAATCACTCCGAAGAAGAAGCCACTTGGGAGCAAGAAGAATACCTACACACTAAGTACCCTGGTTTTCTGCCGTCCACCTCAACTCGGTACGTTATAACAGCTTAGCTTCTGGGTCTAAACTCAATACGTACACCCAACACTAACTACAACCAGTTTAACCACCCTCGACACTTCAAAAATCTCGGGACGAGATTTCTTTAAGGGGGGTGGGTTGTGATGCCCTAGGCATCTCAAATGCTTTACACTAAAATCATTAGCATAATGACATCTTTTTCAAGGCCTCTTAACTTGAAAAGCATGCATAAACTAGGCCATTGAGCAACTAAACCTAGTTTTCAGAAAAAGCTGTGTTTGAATTGGGGATATAACTTTAAGGCCTTTGTGTTTTTCATAAAACCTTACATACCAAACTTGTAGGTAATCTCATAAGGAATGACTTTGGTATTTTGTGCTTTGGCATGCATGAATGTTGAAATCAAGTTTTGGGTCATTTTATGGGAAAAGGTGACTTTTGCCAAATTCAGCCCTGTTTGGTAAATTCAAAATTTTGTGAAACAAAATTCAAAATCTTGTCATGTCATGAATACCAAAGTTATAGATCATGAGATTCTATGCAACTTTGGTATAGTTCACCTTTCATAAAAATGCACCTAAAATGGACTTTTATAATTTCCAAGCTGGGGGTTTTAATTGGTCAAACAGGAGTCAGCAAGTTATTTTCAAATTTAAATCATTTTGTATTTGGAATCTGGTATAGGTCCTTTTGACAAAGTTGTAGATTTCAAAATGTACAACATTTCATTCAATTGGGTCTTTTTCAAATTCGGCTTCTAAATTGGTCAAATTTGCAAAATTCAGAAACCTAATCAGCTGGTCAAAGGGGGTTTATCTTTTTCGAATTTCTTTTATTCCCTCGTCTGTATGACAGGCGGGACCCACCTGTCAGCCCCGCCCGCGCCAGCGCACGGACCGCTCCCTCGCTCGATGCACCGAGTCCATACACCGTACTCACAGTTCCTAGGAATGGCCCCACCTGTCAGCCACAGTGGTCCATAGACCCGGTTCACCCGCGCGCGCTCCCTTCTCTCTCCCCGCCCGCGCGCGCCCACGCGGCGCTGCCGCCGAGCGGCCGTGGCCACGCGCCGGCCTTCCCGGCCGCCGCGGCCACGCGCCCCTGCCGCGCGCGGACAGCGCGCGCGCAGCGTGTCACCGGGGCGAGGGCGAGGCCGAGTCTATTTCTCGAGCTTCCCTCCACGCGCTCGCGCTCTCCGGTTCTTTTTCCCCTTTCCTCCCCGCGCGTCCGCCATTGCCGACGCACCGCGAGCTCGCCCCCAGCCACCTCCGGCCACTCCTGGACTCAACCGTCACCACGCCGAGCTTCGCCGCCCTCGACTCTACCCTTCCGTCTAGACCGCGTCGCCCGAGACCCTCCCACTTCGGCGTATTGCACCGCCGGACCTCGCCGGCCAGGGGCATTTGTCGCCGACCCTCCCCGCGACCTTCCCCGCCGTCTGAGGTAGTGGGTAAAGCTCCCCGTCTTCTCCTCTCTCTCCCCGGCACTCCACGGCGAGCTCCCGAGCCCCGCAGGGCCGGGATTGACCGCGCGCCGCCGGAGCTCCCCCTCCCGTCGCGAGGAGGAAGACGACGGGAGGAGGAAGACGCACATTTTGCGCTATCGCCCTTCGGTTTTAACAGTTTTACGTTTCCATACCGAGCACTGTACACTGAGTCTTGTAAATCTTGCACAGGAACCCTCAGAAGCTATAGATATTTACAGATAGGTCCTGGATCTGTTTAATTTCGATTAAAATGCTTTTAAAAAAGGCTGAAACTTTGAAAAATCATAGTAAAGTGTATAAAAATCCAAAAATAGCAAACTTTGTTGCATTTTGTTCCTAATAAATAAATCTACAGAATGGGTATGATGGTTGAGTAGGAAAAGACATTTTTGCCCCTGTTTTTGTGCAAGCATGAAAAACCTTGATAAATAGAAAATATGGCTAAAATGAACTCCAAAAATTGTGAAATTTGGGCAGAGACCTTTATATTCTGTGTAGGCTCTATGAAAATTTTGGTAGCTCAAATGACCACTGCTAATTACCATTTTGCCCCTACATGTGTTTTTAGCATGGAAAGAAATGAAGAAAGGTGGTTTATATAAAAATTAGGTTCTAAATGGTTATACCTAGTTTATTGTGCTCCTTATAGCATAAAAGAGTTCTAGGTGATAGTAGACATCGATCTTTTCGCATATATCGGTGCAACTCAGTCACACACCACGATATTTTATGTGACGAGCAAAGCTGTCGTAAATGATGGCTTGTACGATTTCTTGGTACGAAACAACTTTCGCCTCAATGTGTGCAACTCCTCTCCATACATCATGATTCACCGCATCGCATCTACATCTGCATCATGAAGAAGCATTACAGTAATACATACTCCTTTTGCATCCTGATATGCATATAGATTCCGCGAACGAAGAACCACCACTGGAGCAACCGATCGTGACGGAGCCAGAAGAGGAACTGCACCCAGAGCCAGAGGACCAGCAGCAGGAACCCGACTACGCTCCGGAGGAAGCTACTGACCCTAGCGAAGAAGGTAGGCAGGACCACACTCTCCCAGCAAATAAATTATACTTGATGATTACGCATATGCATTAAGAGTTGTTTGGAACCAAGTGCATTAGACTTCCTGGCCGCCTTGGCCCTAGCACCTATACATAGGTTCGTAGGGCGAGTATGCCTAGAAATTTTCCAGGTACGAGTAGACACGAGTGTGTGTACTCGTCACGTAGGTGTTTTCAAAACCAAAAGCTTACAGTTATATCACTTGTATTTGTTGCTCATGAAGGAAATGGAGACCGGGCGGAGATTTTATTTCAGTGTTTACTATTCATGATGTCGTATCCGGACTCCGCCCGAGTCGTATAAGGCCCGTCCGCTGTTCGTCTGCTGATCGGCATAACATTGCTAAAGTGCTTATCCGGGGAATGGGACCGGAAAAGTCTTTCCTGGGCTCGTCCGAAGCACAGAGACACGTTCCTACCCGCTGGTTGAGAGGAAGGTGGCCCGGGGGAGCTTGGTACTCATGACGGGGAGACCGAGATGTCGGCAGGCTCGTCATGGGGGCACAACCCGGGGGCTAGGCGGGAGTGAATCGAACTTGGGACGAGGCAGGTAAGATTGGGGCTATATGTGGGAACGCGATGGTTAGTAAGCATATACCCCTGGCATGATAGTTATTCCCGGGAATTAAAAATCGATTCGAATCGCTGATGCCCACCAGGTGTGGGAATGCCAATATCACTGTCGGGCAACGTAGTAACTACTTAAACTTCCGGTACCTTAATACTCATGGTTTTTGGAATACTACATGTTTGAGCTGAGTTGTTATCTTGCAAAGACTCACTACTATGTTGGCAATCATAGAGACAGTGAAACTTGTTTCTTATGTTAATTAAGTTGCTGTTAAAAACTAAAAGCTAAGGATCTACTTGTTAGTAAGCTGCTTCGCGTCAGCCGTAAGCAAAAATCCATTAAGACCTACTGAGTAATTAGTACTCAGGGTTTGCCCCCACATTTTGAGCGCAGGTATGGAATTCATGGTGTGCACCTGTGTTGGAGGCGGGGCATGCCCTCATGTAGGATGAAGTGACTAAGTGGCACGAGGACAACATCGGTGGGCTCGATGTTGTACCTCCAATGCAAAACTTTTGGTGACCACATGGTGATCTAAACTTATATTTTCCGCTGCGAGAAACTTTCAAACTTGCTATTTTATAACTTTATGTTGGACTTGTGTTTTATGTAAAAACTGGCTTGTAACTAAGTTTAACTTTCTACTATTCAACTGCCTGTGATGATGTATCTGTTGTGGCTCCATCGTGAGTCAGATGTGTATGATGTCGGTTCCTCTGGGAAAGGTAATATCGGGAGTCGAAAGACTCTCGACGGACGACCGGGTTTAGTTCGGTCTAATCGCACCGCAAGCCAGAGGTGGCAGGTGTGCTTAGCCCGGATTAAATCGGCGGTTCCGCCACACGGAGTTAAGTTTTCTGTAATCAATGCACATCCTCCAACCGGTGACAGTTCTCTGTGGGATTAATGCATTGTTCTGATTCTTGACAACTGTCATCCCTCCCTTCTTAGGTACAGCTTGTATGGGCTGACCCATTCACTATCTTGCACAGGGTAGATGATACCCGCGTGTAGCAATTTGAACACTTCCTTTTTAACTACCTCCCTCATCGCATTGTTGAGTCTCCTTTGAGGTGCCCTTGTGGGTTTGTGGTCAACCTCCATAAGAATGCGATGGGTGCACAGGTTGGGACTGATTCCTTTCAAGTCTTGGAGCGAGTATCCAAGCACAGTTCTATACTTCTCTAGAACTGAAATCAATCGCCGGCTCTCACTCTCTGTCAGCTTGTCGCTGATGATTACCAGTGTGTCCTCTTTCCCATGGAGGAAGGCGTACTTCAGGCCAGACGGTAGTGGTTTCAGCTCTATTTTTGGAGCTTCGGGCCGCAATGATTCACCAAGTTCTGCAAACTCAAGAGGCTCCTCTACTGCACTGAAGTCGTATATGATATCTTGCGGTTGAAGCATTAATACTTGGCTAGGGATGACGCTGGGGTCTGGGTAGAATTTGATTGCTCTTGTGTCCAGACGTCTTTGCTCTAGCCATTCCCGATTGATTGCACTTTTGGCCTTTTGCCTTTACCTTGCCACTTTGTCTCTATTTTGGTCATTTCTTTGATGTTTTGTACGTTACAAGCTCCTGCATCCATCTTTTGTACACAACTTGTGGAACCAATTAGTAATACAAGAAAGCTTGATAAATTATGCCCTCAAACATGAAATGTTGGTGGTCGAAATGGGTTTTATTGACCGCCAACAGTTTTCGATTGGAGCGCAAGTTGACTTTTGGCACCTAGCAGTTTCTCGGTTCTTCTCTTGTCTCTTGGTCCTCACGCAAGCAATCTAGCGTAGCCAGTTTCACCATAGAAGCCGAATACGTTGCTGCTGCTAGTTGCTGCTCCCAGCTGCTTTGGATAAGAGCTACCTTGAGTGACTTTCGCCTAAGCTTTAAGAAGATCCCTCTCCTAGTAGACTCTACTTCTACTATTTCTGTAGCCAGGAACCCTATCTTGCACTCTAGAACCAAACACATAAACATGAGGTTTCACTTTCTGAGAGATCACTATGAGAAAGGAGATATGGACTTGATCCATGTGGAGACCGAGAACCAGTTGGCCGATATCTTCACCAAGCCCTTAGAGCTTAGCGCGTTTGCTCGCTTGCATGGGGAGCTTGGTGTTTGTTACCCCTTTTAGGTTGTGGTAACATTGCTGTAATTTAGGTTTTGTTTTGCCTTTTCTTTGCTTTTCTTTGTTTTCCTTGCATTTTGTATCATATCATGCATTGCATTGTATCATATGCATTTTCACTTTCACTAGCACTAGAGCTTTTCTGGAATGACTAGTTAGTACTTGCTTGTGCTAGATTGTACAGTTGCTTGCTTGATCATGGTTGGCTAAGCTCCTTGAATCTGTCTAATATCATTTGTGAGCTAAGTCATTTTTGCTTCTTGAAAATCTAAAACCATGATCACCACTTGACTTTGCTACCTAGCATGTGTAGGAATGTTGAATGCTATGCTATCTTCTCATGCATGGATATACTAGTCGTATGCCTTTGTTAAGATTCTACCTAAGCATTTATGACACCTTGCCTAAACCTGAAATCTGAATTAAAACTGTACACTTCGTGTGTCTTATGAGCTGAAATGAAAAGATCTAGGTGGGTTCGCTTGTCACATTGTTCTAGTTTGAGATAGCTTGCCTTTGCACTTTGGCATGAACTTGGACTATGCTGTGTATAATCAAAACTTTGTCTTAAGCATCTGATGGTTTTCGGAACCTAGGCTTGGCATTGGTTGGTAAGAAGTGGCAAAGACAAGTGAATAACCCCTGGCATATGATCTGATTTGCATGAAGTTCCAAATTGCTAAATTTGAAATCTGCAAGTCCCTAAATTGCTTATGGCTTGTTGTATATGCTTTGGTTGAGAGTAGCACACCATGTATGTTTTGCTAGCATTTTACTGTTCATGCATATCTTGCTAGATGCTACTCAAGTTGGTGATGCTTTCTTTTCAACAACCCTGAAAAACAAGCTCCTGATCTGTACAAAATAGATTCATTTGAGCTTGTTGCATGCTTCCTTGCCCTCACTTGCTCTGTATGCTAGAACTTGTGTTTACTAGCTTTTCATCCCTGTTGAGCCCTTCATGGTACACTTCCTGCATTTCATGGCATATTTTGAGGGGGAGTTGTCTAGTTTAGGGGGAGTCGGATTCTATGAACCCTTGATGTGTCCATTTTCAACAAGGGGAGAGATGTTGACCTAAAGGAGTGTTGATGGACCAAGGGGGAGGATTCTGGAGTTGAGGGGGAGCTGTGCATTCAGGGAGTTTGAGCTTTTAGCATGCTCTTGCATCGGTGCGTTGAGCCTTTTGCCTCTTTCTGGAGGAGCCGATGCTTTGCCTAAGCATGACTGTGTTGAGCAGGTTTGCCTCTTTCTTGAGGGGTCATGCTTTAGTTTGATCGACTGCGTTGAGCGGTTTCCCTTGTCTTAGGGGGTTGATCTTTGACTTTGTTTTTGTTCCCTCAATTTGCCCTTGTTTGCTTGTGTTTGGTTTTTGGGCATTTTGAGCAACTTTCTTCTTTTCTTCTTTGTTTTCAGGTTTTATGCTTTTTTCTTTTGTCTTTGTTCTATTTCAAGATACAATTAGAAGGTGTTGACAATGCACTCATCAAGGGGGAGATTGAGAGCTAATGGACCGGCTCCATTGCCTCTGGATTGATGAGTGATTGTCAACAGAAGCCAAAGACCCAGATGGGCTTGGGCACAAGACCTCCGATGGACAGGAGGCCCTCCAATGGACGGGAGGTAAATGGAAGCTCTCCAGAGGACTGAAGGCATGCTCGACATCGGTCGGCCATGGGAGTTCGGTACATGGAGGAGCGGCACGACAACGGCAGGAGTAAAACCTCCAAAGGACTGTGAGGCGACCCTAATGGACTGGGGATGCCAGGTGCCACCGCGGTGCTCTAACCCTAGTACATGGCGCGAAGATGGGCGAGGGCATTGGTGGATTTGCTCAAATCTGCCACCCTAGCACTAAGTTACCAGACTTGGCGAATGGGCTCATTCTTGTCGAGATAGAATGGAGTGGGCCGTTCCAGGCCTAGGAAGGAAACCCTAAAGTTTCCCAGTTTCTGACTTCAAAACCGGGGGTCGATCGGCAGAATTGTACTACTGGCCACATGGACATCATCTGGGAGTTTGCGTGCATCCGAAGAAGATCAAGACTCCATCGCGGTCGTCCGTCCCCGAGAAAGTCGAGTCTTTTTCATTTTGGCCCCTACGGGCGTTTCTGTAATATAGTGATCTTAGTGTAAAATGTGTCGATTAGGCCTGGGCTATAAATACCTAAGTAGCTGGTCATTTAGATGACTCTTCCATCTCAAGAAACCCTAGGCTTAGTTTCCAACCAGCCAAGAGCTTAGAGTGAAAACTGGGTGCTAGTATAGGATTTGGAGTCCCCCAAGGCTAGTACTTTGCATTAGTGGGAGGATGAAGGGTAGTAGGTTGAGTTGAACCTTGTAAGCACTGATTTTCACTTCTAATCTATGCAAGATTCATCTCCAAATTCATGCTTATGTGTGCAGCCATCTCCCTTCCCCGTTTCTAGTTGGTTCTTAGATGAAACTCAAGGGCTTTTGGTGATTTGCTTTGCCCATGAGTTAATCATATTCTTTTGGCTCTTTTGGACTTGCTAGGACGTGGAGATTATGACTTAGATCATCTCAATCATGCTGGATTGCCACGATCAAGTCCCCCTTGTGTTTTCCCCTTTCTTGCCCAAAGATTGCCATCTCACGAGATCTGAAATTCCCGCTGATCCCCTTGTTATTTTGTGTTGATCTTTTGGGAAAAACTTTGGAATAGGGTCCAGAAAACCTGTGCAAAATCTCGTGAAGAATGGACAGGATTTGGTCGGTTTTGGGTGTGAAAACCCCATCTCTGCGACTCTACCGGACAATCCGGCAGGGCCACCGGACAGTCCGGCAGAACCCACCGGATAGTCTGGTGTAGGGGTCTACCCATGGCCTCCCACCGGACAGTCCGGCAGAGTTCACCGAACTCTCCGGTGCCACCGTACAGCCTGGCTCCTGCCACTAGACAGTCAGGCTCTACCTGGGTTGCTACTGTTTTCCTTGCAGTTTGTTCTTCCACTGTGTTTTTGCTTTGGATCTTTGCATTCCCCACTTCCAGACCATTCTCTTTGCTTGCTGTGAGTCAATGAGATGCACCTTGGTGCGGTGAGTGCCGTGTGGCGGTGTTTGCAAGATCCGTTGCCTTGGTGCCCTTATTGGTTTGGCTCACGGTTTTTCTCGCTTGGTGCGTATCCTCTCAGTGTCCGGCACCTTTGCGCTGCTAGACATGTATCTGTTCTATGGATAGTGTCTAGTTCTTTTTTCAAGCACCAGTTTTGTGGGTTGTGAGTTCGAGTTTTAAAGTGCTCCTATTCACCCCGCCTCTAGTCACACATCTTGATCCTACAGGAGTATTCCAAGGTATCGTATTTATCCACTAGGAAGCATTGAGATAGAGATATCGAACTAGCATTCATCCAGTTGTTACTACTCATTCACGTCAACCAATAACTAGGAACGTTTGACACCAAGAACCATGGGATACAAGCCATACACCATTGGCAAGAAAGCAACTAAAGTTAGGAGGACAATGAGGTGGGAGCTTGGATTCCTGATGAGGACTTTTTATACTATAGTGAGCCAGATAGACTAAGCTAGACCAACATGTTGCTCTGACGGAGGTAATGACTTATCTAGTTGTCTGGGATACTTACTTCGCCACCGAGCTGCTAACCATTTCTGGGCACTAGAGTGCTGATAACCCAAATGAGAAAGCCGGGTGTCGCAGGGGATCAGCTATGCGGCTACAAGCAACCCGAACAACGGGGGTGGACTACACGGGGTACACTCCCACTGTAACCAGGAGGACCTACCAAAGACAAGTGCGCCTAGTCTACATGCACACTGGGCTACCCAAAACTGCGTGGGGTTTAACAACTGAACATGCGAAACCAAGGTGACCGCAATTGTAGACACCACGTCTACGCTTGCCGGCACTACTCCCACTGGTATCCCAGATAGAAGCATACACAACAGTATAGTCAAATGCTATAAAGAGCATATGAGGCATCTATAAGCATGACAAACTAAATATTCATTACCTCTCATAGCAAGTATAACTGTAGTCTAAAAGTTACTGTGCTAACGCATGATTAATACCAAAAGTAATAATGTAGCAAATACTCACAAAAGTAAAGAAAGATAAATCTATTAAATAGCTCAAGTCTTACAGGAAAGTAAAGATACAAAAGGATTCATACTGAACTCCTAAAGATGGCTCCGGAACAATGGAGCCCTACCTCAAACTCCTAACCAAACACTACTTTCAGAGTGGAGGCACCTCCTGTGGGGCACCTCCTAGAGAGGGAGAGAGAGATTTCACATGGTGAGTGGTACATTTTTGGAGTGGGGGAGTGCCCCTCTATTTATAGGAGTGGCAAGGTCAGTGGGACACCAAAGTTCATTGTCCTGGCGGCCACTCCACATGGTCGGGCGGCCACTGCACATGGCTGGGTGGCCATACCCATGGTTGGGTGGCCATTGGATTAACTGCCTTAGTGCATCCTTTAGCTGAAATCCACTCCCCACATCGGTTGGTAGTTACGGCAGTTGATGCATGTGAAAAATGGGCCAAAAGGATGGCCAGCCGACCATGCACAACGGCCTGGCAGCCATGTGTCAGCTCTGGATTGGATGCATGTTGATTGCCTTGGATCGATGACGTCTCCGATCTTTGTATGATGGCCTTCCGATGCTTAGATACATTGGATTCCTGATTCCACGGTTGGATTTGGCTTAGCTTGTGTGTCTTTGCATGCAGGTCGAAGGATGGCTTCCATGACATGGTCGAGTGACCATGGAACATGGTTGGGCGACCATGCTTCTTGGGCCAAAATGTTGTATTAGACATTTAGGTGGCAGCCCATGCCAAATGAAGGTCGGCCAACCATAGTGGATGTCCGGGCGACAATGGGTGGTGATCGGCCGGTCATGCTCATTTGCATGATTGCCTTCCTTTGTGTCCTTTTCCATGTTTTGCATCATTTCCTTCATTGTTTTGGACGTGACAAGCTCCTGCATGCAACTTTTTGTCGTGGGACCATGTGGTGTGGCCGAGAAGCCAAGGTGATGGCCAGGCAACCATGGGTAATGGCCGCATGGCCAAGGTAATGGCCGGGCGGCCATGGAGATGGCGGGCCGGCCATGTATGGTGGCTGGTCGGCCATGGACCATTCCTCTAAGTGTTGTCAATTCTTGCGACGGCGATAACTTTTGCATCCGGACTCCAAATTGAGTGAACCAAAACTCCATTTCAAATATCATGACGAGCTCTTTAGAATGGCTTGGTCCTTGAGGGCATTTGAGATACTTTATAATGGTGTTATTTGCAATTCATTCTCAAGCCCTTTTTTATCCAAATTCTCTCCTGCTCCATATGGTATACTTTTGCATGGAATTTGAGCATCTCCCTGTGATACACCGAAAACCACCATAACTTGTGGAATTCGTTAGTGTTAGGTAAATAATGCACAGAACGTTATCTATACCTCATTTATTCACTGAGTAATTAGCGGTCAAAACTGTGAAATAACAACCGTCATCACCCCCCATGCTTGAACTTTTGCTCATCCTCGAGAAAAGCTAGGACTTAAGCTTGACGAATTAGGAGTTGCATCAATGTCAATGCCCTACAAGTATTAAGTGCACAAACCAACACTCTATCTTTATGTTTGAACAAACTGGCATAAGTGTACCCCAACCTTATTATCCATATCTGTGGGGCTTCTAGCTTTTCTTACCTTGTGTTTGGCAGTTGAGAGATGGAACAATCTTAGAGGAGTGTCACCAAAGTCTATCTCCTTTCAAGTTTCATGCTCAGCGGTCGATAAAACCCATTTCGACCACCAACATTTCATGTTTTAGACTATGTTTTACCAAGTTTTCACATATTATTAACTAGTTCCACGAGTTGTGCATGAAAGTTGTATGTAGGAGCTTTTCATGGTCAAAACAATGAAGAAAATAACGGAAAACAAGTGAATGGACCAAAACGGAGGCAACCATGCAATTAGGCATGGTCGGCAAACCATCACCCATGGTCGCTCGACCATACACCATGGCCGCCCGACCACCCATCATGGTCGGCCGAAGACCCCAAATGGCCGCCCGACCAGCTCTTGCCATGGGCTGCCCTCCAAAGTCCCAATATAGCCTTTTGGCCCAGGAAGCATGGCCGCTCGACCATAACATATGGTCGGCCGACCATGTCACTTTGGCCAATCTTCAACCTGCATGCAAAGAAACACAAACCAAGTCAAATGCAACCGTTAGATCGAGTATCCAATGCATCCAAATGTTAGAAGACCATCGCACAATGGATCGATGATGTCAGCAATCCAATGGAAACAACATGCAGCCAACCAGAGAAAAACTCATGGTCGCCCAGCCATAGAGTGCGGCCGCCCGACTGTGGCGGAACCGCCGATTTAATCCGGGCTAAGCACACCTGCCACCTCTGGCTTGCAGTGCGATTAGACCGAACTAAACCCGGTCGTCCGTCGAGAGTCATTCGACTCCCGATATTACCTTTTCCCAGAGGAACCGACATCATACACATCCGACTCACGATGGAGCCACAACAGAAACATCATCACAGGCAGTTAAATAGCATAAAAGTAGATTTATTTACAAACCAGTTTTTACATAAAATACCAGTCCAACATAATATTATACGGTAGCAAGTTTGAAAGTTTCTCGCAGCGGAAAATATAAGTTTAGGTCACCATGTTATCACCAAAAGTTTTGCATTGGAGGTACAACATCGAGCCCACCGATGTTGTCCTCGTGCCACTTAGTCACTTCATCCTACATGAGGGCATGCCCCGCCTCCAACACAGGTGCACACCATGAATTCCATACCTGCGCTCAAAATGTGGGGGCAAACCCTGAGTACTAATTACTCAGTAGGTCTTAATGGATTTGGCTTACGGCTGACGCGAAGCAGCTTACTAGCAAGTTGATCCTGAGCCTTTAGTTTTTAACAGCTACTTAATTAACATAAACAACAAGTTTCATTGTCTGCATGATTACCAACATAAAAGTAAGTCTTTGCAAGATAACAACTCAGCTCAAACATGTAGTATTCCTAAAACCATAAGTATTAAGGTACCGAGAGTTTAAGTAATTACTACGTTGCCGGTGTGCACTATCAGCATTCCCACACCTGGTGGGCATCAGCGATTCGAATCGATTTTAAATTCCCGGGAATAACTATCATGCTAGGGGTATATGCTTACTAGCCATCGCGTTCCCACATATAGCCCCCATCTCCACCTGTCTTGTCCCAAGATTCAAAGCGCCCTCACCTAACCCCCGGGTTGTGCCCCCTCAGGAGCGATACCACGGCCGCACCGGGTCAGCCCTCCCTTAGGAGCGATACCACGGCCGCACCGGGTCAGCCCTCCCTCGAGTACAAGCGCCCCCGGGCCCATCGGCCTCCAGCAAGTGGATGAGCGGAGCCTTGAAAACTTCGGACAAACCCAGGTAAGACTTCACCGGTCCCATTTCCCGGTTAAGCACTTTAGCAATGTTATGCCGATCAGCAGGCGAACAGCGAACGGGCCTTAAACGACTCGGGCGGAGTCCGGGTGCGACATCATGATAAAGGAAATACTGAAATAAATCTCCGCCCGGTCTCTATTTAACTTCATGAGCAATAGTAATAAGAGATAGAACTTTAAGCTTTTGTGATTTTTAAAATACCTACGTGACGAGTACACACACTCGTGTCTACTCGTACCTAGCAATTTCTAGGCATACTCGTCCTACGAACTCTATGTATAGGTGCTAGGGCCAGGGCGGCCAGGAAGTCTAATGCAATTGGTTCCAAGTAACTCCTAATGCATATGCGTAACCATCAAGTATAATTTATTTGCTGGGTAGAGTATGGTCCTGCCTACCTTCCTCGTTAGAGTCAGTAGCTGCCTCCGGAGCGTAGTCGGGTTCTTGCTGTTGGTCCTCTGGCTCTGGGTGCAGTTCCTCTTCTGGCTCCGTCACGATCGGCTGGTCCGGTGGTGGTTCTTCGTTCGTGGAATCTATATGTATGACATAATGCAGTTGAAGTATGTATTAGTGCAATGCTTGCTTCATTATGCGGGTGTAATGCAGTAGATCAGTGAACTTATGATTCATGGTACAGAGTTACGCATATTGAGGCGAAAGTCGTTTCATACTAAGAAATCGTACAAGCCATCATTTATGACAGCTTAGCTTGTCACATAAAATAACGTGGGGTGTGCATAGCGAAAATAGCACCGCTTCATGTGAAGTGACCGAAACTTTCATACAAGTGCATTATTTCTACTAGCTTTCACTTAGAGCCAAAACCTTACATGCATCATCTCCAATTCTAGCAAGTTATCCCATAACTATAGCTCATATCAACCTTAAAGTCATATTTGAAACATTATTCACCAAATTAACCTTTTTCTTAAGTGTAATATGTGCCTAGAGCAAGACAAGGGCAAAATAGTAATTCAACAGCAAGTGCTAGGGTCAACAAATTTTATACAGAACCTACATATAACAACAAGGTCCCTGCTCAAATTTGGCTATTTTTGGAGATCATTTAGTCCTTATTTCCTATTTATTAGAGTTTTATATGTTTGAAAAGAAACAGGGGCAAAACTGTCCTTTCCTACTCAACCATCATACCCATCCTGTAGATCTATTTATTAGGAACACAATGCAACAAAGTTTGCTATTTTTGGATTTTTATACACTTTATTATGATTTTCAAAGTTTCAGCCTTTTTAAAAGCATTTTAATCGAAAAATACACAGACTCAGGACCTATCTATAAATATCCATAGTTTCTGAGGGTTCCTGTGCAAGATTTACAAGACTCAGTGTACAGTACTCGGTATGGAAACGTAAAACTATTAAACCCGGAGGGCGATAGCGCAAAATGTGCGTCTTCCTCCTCCCGTCGTCTTCTTCCTCGCGACGGGAGGGGAACTTCGGCGGCGCGCGGCCAATCTCGGCCCTGCGGGGCTCGGGAGCTCGCCGCGGAGTGCCGGGGAGAGAGAGAGGAGTATGGGGAGTCTTATCCACTACCTCAGACGGCGGGGAAGATCGCGGGGAGGGACGGCGACGAGTGCCCCTGGCCGGCGAGGTCCGGCGGTGCAATACGCCGGGGGAAAAGGGTCTCGGGCGACGCGGTCTGGGCGGGAAGGTAGAGTCGAGGGTGGCGAAGCTCGGCGTGGTGACGGTTGAGCTCGGGAGCGGGCGGAGATGGCTGGGGGCGAGCTCGCGCGAGCTCCGGCAATGGCGGACGCGCGAGGTCGGGAGGGAAAAGCAGAAAACTCGAGCTCGGGGAGGAAAACTCGAGATATAGGGTCGCCCTCGCCCTCGCCCCGGTGGCGCGTCGCGCGCGCTGTCCGCGCGCGGCAGTGGCGCGTGGCCGCGGCGGCCGGGACGGCCGGCGCGTGGCCACGGCCGCTCGGCGCGCGGCCACGGCCGCTCGGCGCGCAGCGCCGCGTGGGCGCGCGCGGGCGGGGAGAGAAAAGGGGGCGCGTGGGTGAACCCGGTCTATGGACCACGGTGGCTGACAGGTGGGGCCAATCCCAGGATTTGAGAGTACGGTGTATAGACTCGGTGCATCGAGCGAGGGAGCGGGGGAAAAACCGTCGGTGCGCTGGCGTGGCGGCCTGACAGGTGGGTCCCTCCTGTCATAGAGACTAGAAAATAAAAGAAAAACGAAAAAAAACAATTCCCCTTTGACCAGCTGAACAGGTTTCTGAATTTCGTAAATTTGACCAATTTAGGAGCCGAATTTGAAAAAGACCCAATTGAATGAAATGTTGTACTTTTTTAAATATACAACTTTGTCAAAAGGACATATACCAGATTCCAAATATAAAATGATTTAAATTTGAAATTAACTTGCTGACTCCTGTTTGACCATTTGAAAGCCCCAACTTGGAAATTATAAAAGTCCATTTTAGGTGCATTTTCATGAAAGGTGAAATATACAAAAGTTGCATAGAATCTCATGATCTACAACTTTGGTATTCATGACATGGCAAGATTTTGAATTTTGTTTCACAAAATTTTGAATTTACCAAACAGGGCTGAATTTGGCAAAAGTCACATTTTCACATAAAATGACCCAAAACTAGATTTCAACATTCATGCATGCCAAAGCACAAAATACCAAAGTCATTCCTTATGGAATTGCCTACAAGTTTGGTATGTAAGGTTTTATGAAAAACACAATTGCCTTAAAGTTATATCCACAATACAAACACAGTTTTTTCTGAAAACTAAGTTTAGTTGCTCAATTGCCCTACTTTATGCATGCTCTCAAGATAAAATGCCTTTAAAAAGATGTCATTATGCTAATGATTTTAGTGTAATGCATTTGAGATGCCTAGGACATCACAACCCACCCCCCTTAAAGAAATCTCGTCCTGAGATTTTTGAAGTGTCGTGGGTGGTTAAACTGGTTGTAGTTAGTGTTGGGTGTACGTATTGAGTTTAAACCCAGAAGCCAAGCTGCTGTAACGTACCGAGTTGAGGTGGATGGCAGAAAACCAGGGTACTTAGTGTGTAGGTATTCTTCTTGCTCCCATGTGGCTTCTTCTTCGGAATGATTACTCCATTGTACTTTGTAAAAGTTGATTGTTTTCCGACGGGTCGATCTTTGCTTTTGATCGAGGATTTTTATGGGACGTTCTTCGTATGTGAGATCTGGTTCAATCTGAATTTGAGAGGTATCTACCACTTTCTCCGGTACTCTTAAACACTTCTTTAGTTGTGAGACATGAAACACATCATGAACTGCAGCCAGATGTGGTGGTAGTTCTAACCGATAAGCGACGGCTCCGCACTTTTCAATGATCTTGAATGGACCGACGTACCTTGGTGCTAACTTTCCTTTCACCCCAAACCGTTGTACCCCTTTCATCGGAGATACTTTGAGATACACATGATCCCCCTCATCAAAGACTAATGGCCTCCTCCTTTTATCCGAGTAACTTTTCTGTCTGGATTGTGCTCTTTTGAGATGGTGGTGTATGAGTTTCACTTGTTCTTCGTCTTCTATCACTAAATCAGGGCCAAAGGTAACACGTTCTCCTGGTTCGGACCAGTTTAGTGGTGTTCTGCATCTCCTACCATAAAGAGCCTCGAAAGGTGCCATTTCTAAGCTCTTTTGATAGCTATTGTTGTAAGCAAATTCTGCCAAGGGTAGACACTCATCCCACTTGGTGGAGTAAGTCATTACATAGGCCCTCAACATGTCTTCTAGGACTTGATTTACTCTTTCTACTTGACCACTGGTTTGGGGATGGTAAGCAGAACTGCGTACAAGAGTAGTGTTCAAGGCCGTCTGCAGTTGCTCCCAGAAGCGGGAAACGAACAGAGAACCCCTATCTGAGGTGATCGTTCGCGGAACCCCGTGTAAAGATAGGATCTTGGAAAGGTACAACTCAGCGTACTGTTTTGCTCGATAAGTGGTCTTGACTGGAATGAAGTGAGCAGATTTCGTGAGCCTATCGATAATTACCCATATGGAGTCATATCCTTTTTGGGTACGCGGCAAACCCACAATGAAATCCATGTGTATATCCTCCCATTTCCACGTTGGAACCTCCAGTGGTTGAAGCATTCCAGCGGCCTTTAAGTGATCAGCTTTTACTTTCTTACACACGTCGCACTCCGATACGTATCTGGCGATCTCTCGTTTCATGCGGGTCCACCAAAACTTTTGCTTCAAGTCTTGGTACATCTTATTGCTGCCGGGATGTATCGTGAGTATTGAAGTGTGCGCTTCGTCCAATATTCTCTTTCTCAACTCCATGTCCTTGGGTACCACTAGACGATTCTTGAACCACAAGACGCCTTGGTCGTCAAGTGTGAAACACGCCTTTCTCTCTTCACTAATACCTTCACGGATATGTGCCATACCCTTATCTTGCTTCTGAGCATCTATGATTTGTGCCTTGATTGTGGGCTCAATAATGATACTATAGAGTTCTGCAGGCTGTCCTGGAGGTGTTTCAATGTCACTCATTTCACAGCAGATTACTCTTGCTGTAGGTCGGACTTCTATCACATTGCAATGAGCTTTTCGGCTTAGTGCATCTGCTACCACATTGGCCTTGCCTGGGTGGTAGTGTATCTCCAGATCATAATCTTTTATCAGCTCTAACCATCGCCTCTGCCTCATATTGATTTCGGGTTGGGTGAAAATATATTTGAGACTCTTATGGTCAGTGTAGATGTGACATGTGTTGCCTAACAGATAGTGTCTCCAAATTTTTAGTGCATGAACGACTGCAGCTAACTCAAGGTCATGTGTTGGATAGTTGGCTTCATGTTTTCTCAATTGACGGGAGGCATACGCGATTACTCTTACTTCTTGCATCAAGACACAACCAAGCCCATTACCGGAGGCATCACAGTACACCTCAAAAGGCTTGGTAATATCTGGTTGAGCTAGCACTGGTGCTGAGGTTAACAATTTCTTCAAGGTTTGGAAAGCTTCTTCACAACTCGGATTCCAAATGAACTTTGCATTTTTCTTGGTCAAAGAGGTCATAGGCTTTGCAATTTTGGAGAAATCTTTGATAAAGCGGCGGTAGTAGCCCGCTAAACCAAGAAAACTCCGGATTTCAGTCACAGTTTCCGGTTGCTTCCAATTTAGCACATCTTCTACTTTGTTAGGGTCAACTGCTACTCCCTTTTCAGATAACACATGACCCAAGAAACTCACTTCTTTCAACCAGAATGCACACTTGCTAAACTTGGCATAAAGCTTATGCTCTCTGAGCCGAGTGAGCACGATCCTCAAGTGTTCTTCATGTTCTTTTTCATTTTTGGAGTAGATTAGTATGTCATCTATGAATACCACCACGAACTTATCAAGTTCATTCATGAACACCGAGTTCATCATATACATGAAGAAAGCCGGTGCGTTGGTTAACCCAAATGACATGACCAAGTACTCATATAAACCATATCTGGTAGAGAATGCTGTCTTGGGTACGTCCTCTTCTCTAATCTTCATCTGATAGTAGCCAGACCTTAGGTCAATTTTAGAAAAGACCTTAGCCCCAGCTAACTGATCAAATAGAATGTCGATGTGTGGCAGTGGGTATTTGTTTTTGACGGTCACTGCATTCAGTGGCCGATAGTCAACGCACAATCTTTTCCCACCATGATCCTTTTTCTCAACAAAGAGAGCTGGACAACCCCACGGTGATGAACTAGGCCTAATGAACCCTTTGTCTAATTGTTCTTGTAGCTGTACTTTCAATTCCTTCAAATCATCAGGTGGCATCCTGTATGGTCTTTTTGACACAGGTGCCGTACCTGGAACGAGCTCAATGACAAATTCTACATCCCATTTTGGTGGTAGTCCCGGAAGTTCTTCTGGAAACACGTCCGGGAATTCACACACTACTGGTATCTTTTTAACCTCTTGTAGTTCAGTCGCATTGACCGTGGGGGTCATGTGTTTTTGGTTTGGCAAGTGTATCCGTAGAATCTTGCCGCTGACACTAGACCTTAACTGCACTGTCCTGCTGCCAATATCCAGGGCTGCATTGTTTTCTGTCATCCAATTCATCCCTAAGATGATATCAATCCCCCGGTGTGGCAGCACCACAGGATTGATTATGAAATCTTCCTTTCCTATACTCAGCCTTAACCCTTTTACTATCAGATTTGTATTTATCGGGTTCCCAGGCGCGGTGATTTGATATTTCTCTTTTATACGTGAAGTCTCTACCCCGTGCTTAGATGTATATGACTGACTAATGAAAGTATGAGTAGCTCCTGAATCAAATAACACGACGGTCGGCTGACCGTTGACCATGAACGTACCGGCGAGAACAGGCTCTCCTGCAGGGATCTGCTCCATGTGCACATAGTGCACTCGACCTGTCTTGGGTACGAATCCCTTCGGCTTGCTCTGTTGGTTTCCACCCGCAGGAACAGGACCTTGGATCCTGCGAGGCGCTCTGCAGTCCTTAATGAAATGGCCGATCTTGCCGCAGTTGTAACAAGGAGCGCCCGGCCCCGGAACAATGGGAGCACGGGGAGTTGGCAACTGTGCGGGTGCTCGATAAATGGGGTACTGTTGCTGCGGTGCTGCCCGATGAATCCACCTTGGTTGGTTGGGTCGGACCACATAGCGAGACTGCTGAAAATTTTGCTGTTGAGGTTTGTATGCGGTCTTCTGCTTCTGTGAAGGGCCCGTCGCTGATGTGTTGGCTATCCTTTTGCGCTTCTGATCCTCGTTAGCAGCACGGAGACGATTCTCCATGTCAAGAGCAGTGTCTACCAGCTCAGTGAAGCTCTGGTAACGCCGTGCCAAGTGAGTCCGGAGGGTAGGGTCAAGGCCCTCTAGGAGTCTTTCGGCCCGCTCCGGCTCAGTAGCAACATCTCTTGGAGCATACTGTGAGAGGTGGATAAAGGTCTGCACATATTGCATCACGGTTCTGTTGCCCTGCCTGAGGTCTCGGAACTCGCGACGCTTTTGTTCCATCAAACTTGCCGGGATGTAGTGAGCCCGGAAAGCTTGTCGGAACTCCTCCCATGTGGGCTCGTGGCCTTCTTCCTGCATGGCGAGGAAAGTGGCATACCACGCTCCCGCAGGCCCATGAAGAAGCTGAGCAGCAAATCGAGCCTTCTCTCGCTCATTGATCCCTGCCAGAAGGGTAAACTTGGACTGGACAGTGCGAAGCCAGTCGTCTGCCGCCAGTGGCTCTAGGCAGTTGGTGAAGACCGGGGGTCGCAGCCCCTCGAAGTCCTGGTAAGTAATGCCACGTGGCCTGTACTCCCGCGGCTGTTGTTGCCCACGGGCTTGACGGTCTTCTGCTAATAACCGAATCAGCTCAGCTTGTTGGACCACCAAAGTGGCCAGCTCCGGCGGGGGTGGAGCGCCTTGCGCTGACTGCCCTGATGACTGCCCCGTGCGAGTGTTCACCATCTGCAAAATGGAATCATATGGGTTCAGCCCAATAGCCCATGTGCAGAAATACGGTGACAGCAAGATCATAGGACTATAGGCAATTTGTGAGCACAGGTAAATTTGTAACAAAACAGTTAGACTTTATCTCTCAAGGCCAAGCTTAACGACATCGCATCATTCACATTATCCATGCGCACTCAACAGTTACTTCAACCATACTTATAAAGTCTTAAAAACTAAGGGTTTACTAGTACACACATGGGCCATCTCATCCATCACATCGGAACACTAACTTAAGGTTCTACATCGGGTTACATGACGTACATAAGTGAGTTCTCTCGACCTCACCATTGTTTAGTACAGTCATGGCAAACTGCACGGAGCGATATAGTACAAAACATCGCTCACAACGTGCACCATCTACAAAAATCTTCACCACACAAAGCCATTGTCAAACTCTCTAACGCCCGTTACGCGCATCAGACACCATGCTGCCCTCATCCTCCACCACAGGGGCAACTGAAGGATCCGGCTCGTACTGCGCCAGGCGCTGCTGTGCCTCGGCCAACTCTGCCTCTAGCTCCTCAATACGGTCCTGAGCATACATGTGCTGGTCGCGGTAGTGGAGGACACGGTCCTCGGCACGGAGGTACATCCCGTGTACGCTGTGAGCAAACTGCATGGTCGCAGCATAGGGCCTGGTGTCAATCCGCTCCTCCAGCATGTTGTGACGACGGAGCCACTCGTCGTCGTAACCGTCGGTGGGGAGGTAGCGCAGCACTGACATCCCTGCTGCACCCGAGGAGCTGAGTGAAGTGATGGCTGCTAGGGTGACCTTGTCGTAAGCGTCCTCCTCATTGGCCCCGTAGACGGTGAGCGTCTGCCGGACCGCGGTGTGGCTCGAAGGAAGGACAACACTGGCCATGCAGTGTCCCTCCGCGTGCACCGTCTGCACTGAGAAGAAAGGGCACGGCCTGCGCCTCATCTCACGCAGAGCCCGACAAAGGATCTGCGCAAGGCCGTTCTCCTCACGGCAACGGGTGTGAACCATCCCATTCTCAAGCTGAGGAGGGGTGTGGGTCACTGGTGGGAGGGGAGCAGCCCTTCCCTCCTGTATGCGAAGTCCCCTCGCACTGGTGGCTTTGCGGGCGGTTTGCTTGGTCCTGGCCATCTGTTTTTAAATAAGAGACCTTAATCAGTGATAAGCATAGGTTGCATATAAGTTTAACGGTTAAGTGGGTGATGGGTGCGGAAAACATCATTGGACTTTCATTTTACTTATTTGTCTTTTAGCGATAAACCCCCAAGTATGAACAAATAAGAATAAACATGATGCATGACTCGTCCTATTCGATCTCACATCACACACCTTAAGCATAATTTATATATCTAGCGAGTATCCGGTGACATATATGCACGGCACTCTCTAATGCAACTAGTCGTTCTCTACTCGTTCTTAATTTCGCACGTGGTTAGAGTACCTGCAGAAAAATGCATGCTCATATTATCATCATTACCATGACCAATCATTACCACTCTAACTCTAGAAGTGGCACCCACGAATTTCTTTAAGCTACGTCTGGTGGACGACGTAGTGGCGCCATTTCTCCCAACACACCCAGTCTTCCTCCAGTACTGGGGAATTGCTGGGGAGAGAAACGGTGGCCAACAAGATCTAGCTATAATTTTTGGTTGAAGGAAAGGTGGTCACAAAACACTCCAATAGCGAGACCACCCCCCTTTAAGAGTTCTGCCCTATCAGCATGAATGCAGGGTTCACAACAGTCCGCAAATCCCAATAGCGCTCCGCCAGTACTGGGGATAGCTATGGCCGAAATGTTGCTTCCCAAAGCACCGAATATGCATATGAATTCTATCTAGGTCAGAATGTTAGCGATGTCACCTGGTATTTCACTAACATCCTTAATATGGGCATATCGATACTCTCATTTTCCAAATACTTCAAAAAGGGTTTTCGAAAATAGGTTTGCAAATCAAAACTGGATGATATGTCTGTTGTCTGTGTATGATCGGCTCTGATACCAGCTGTGGCGGAACTGCCGATTTAATCCGGGCTAAGCACACCTGCCACCTCTGGCTTGCAGTGCGATTAGACCGAACTAAACCCGGTCGTCCGTCGAGAGTCATTCGACTCCCGATATTACCTTTTTCCAGAGGAACCGACATCATACACATCCGACTCACGATGGAGCCACAACAGAAACATCATCACAGGCAGTTAAATAGCATAAAAGTAGATTTATTTACAAACCAGTTTTTACATAAAATACCAGTCCAACATAATATTATACGGTAGCAAGTTTGAAAGTTTCTCGCAGCGGAAAATATAAGTTTAGGTCACCATGTTATCACCAAAAGTTTTGCATTGGAGGTACAACATCGAGCCCACCGATGTTGTCCTCGTGCCACTTAGTCACTTCATCCTACATGAGGGCAAGCCCCGCCTCCAACACAGGTGCACACCATGAATTACATACCTGCGCTCAAAATGTGGGGGCAAACCCTGAGTACTAATTACTCAGTAGGTCTTAATGGATTTGGCTTACGGCTGACGCGAAGCAGCTTACTAGCAAGTTGATCCTTAGCCTTTAGTTTTTAACAGCTACTTAATTAACATAAACAACAAGTTTCATTGTCTGCATGATTACCAACATAAAAGCAAGTCTTTGCAAGATAACAACTCAGCTCAAACATGTAGTATTCCTAAAACCATAAGTATTAAGGTACCGAGAGTTTAAGTAATTACTACATTGCCCGTGTGCACTATCAGCATTCCCACACCTGGTGGGCATCAGCGATTCGAATCGATTTTAAATTCCCGGGAATAACTATCATGCTAGGGGTATATGCTTACTAGCCATCGCGTTCCCACATATAGCCCCCATCTCCACCTGTCTTGTCCCAAGATTCAAAGCGCCCTCACCTAACCCCCGGGTTGTGCCCCCTCAGGAGCGATACCACGGCCGCACCGGGTCAGCCCTCCCTTAGGAGCGATACCACGGCCACACCGGGTCAGCCCTCCCTCGAGTACAAGCGCCCCCGGGCCCATCGGCCTCCAGCAAGTGGATGAGCGGAGCCTTGAAAACTTCGGACAAACCCAGGTAAGACTTCACCGGTCCCATTTCCCGGTTAAGCACTTTAGCAATGTTATGCCGATCAGCAGGCGAACAGCGAACGGGCCTTAAACGACTCGGGCGGAGTCCGGGTGCGACATCATGATAAAGGAAATACTGAAATAAATCTCCGCCCGGTCTCTATTTAACTTCATGAGCAATAGTAATAAGAGATAGAACTTTAAGCTTTTGTGATTTTTAAAATACCTACGTGACGAGTACACACACTCGTGTCTACTCGTACCTAGCAATTTCTAGGCATACTCGTCCTACGAACTCTATGTATAGGTGCTAGGGCCAGGGCGGCCAGGAAGTCTAATGCAATTGGTTCCAAGTAACTCCTAATGCATATGCGTAACCATCAAGTATAATTTATTTGCTGGGTAGAGTATGGTCCTGCCTACCTTCCTCGTTAGAGTCAGTAGCTGCCTCCGGAGCGTAGTCGGGTTCTTGCTGTTGGTCCTCTGGCTCTGGGTGCAGTTCCTCTTCTGGCTCCGTCACGATCGGCTGGTCCGGTGGTGGTTCTTCGTTCGTGGAATCTATATGTATGACATAATGCAGTTGAAGTATGTATTAGTGCAATGCTTGCTTCATTATGCGGGTGTAATGCAGTAGATCAGTGAACTTATGATTCATGGTACAGAGTTACGCATATTGAGGCGAAAGTCGTTTCATACTAAGAAATCGTACAAGCCATCATTTATGACAGCTTAGCTTGTCACATAAAATAACGTGGGGTGTGCATAGCGAAAATAGCACCGCTTCATGTGAAGTGACCGAAACTTTCATACAAGTGCATTATTTCTACTAGCTTTCACTTAGAGCCAAAACCTTACATGCATCATCTCCAATTCTAGCAAGTTATCCCATAACTATAGCTCATATCAACCTTAAAGTCATATTTGAAACATTATTCACCAAATTAACCTTTTTCTTAAGTGTAATATGTGCCTAGAGCAAGACAAGGGCAAAATAGTAATTCAACAGCAAGTGCTAGGGTCAACAAATTTTATACAGAACCTACATATAACAACAAGGTCCCTGCTCAAATTTGGCTATTTTTGGAGATCATTTAGTCCTTATTTCCTATTTATTAGAGTTTTATATGTTTGAAAAGAAACAGGGGCAAAACTGTCCTTTCCTACTCAACCATCATACCCATCCTGTAGATCTATTTATTAGGAACACAATGCAACAAAGTTTGCTATTTTTGGATTTTTATACACTTTATTATGATTTTTCAAAGTTTCAGCCTTTTTAAAAGCATTTTAATCGAAAAATACACAGACTCAGGACCTATCTATAAATATCCATAGTTTCTGAGGGTTCCTGTGCAAGATTTACAAGACTCAGTGTACAGTACTCGGTATGGAAACGTAAAACTGTTAAACCCGGAGGGCGATAGCGCAAAATGTGCGTCTTCCTCCTCCCGTCGTCTTCTTCCTCGCGACGGGAGGGGAACTTCGGCGGCGCGCGGCCAATCTCGGCCCTGCGGGGCTCGGGAGCTCGCCGCGGAGTGCCGGGGAGAGAGAGAGGAGTATGGGGAGTCTTATCCACTACCTCAGACGGCGGGGAAGATCGCGGGGAGGGACGGCGACGAGCGCCCCTGGCCGGCGAGGTCCGGCGGTGCAATACGCCGGGGGAAAAGGGTCTCGGGCGACGCGGTCTGGGCGGGAAGGTAGAGTCGAGGGCGGCGAAGCTCGGCGTGGTGACGGTTGAGCTCGGGAGCGGGCGGAGATGGCTGGGGGCGAGCTCGCGCGAGCTCCGGCAATGGCGGACGCGCGAGGTCGGGAGGGAAAAGCAGAAAACTCGAGCTCGGGGAGGAAAACTCGAGATATAGGGTCGGCCTCGCCCTCGCCCCGGTGGCGCGTCGCGCGCGCTGTCCGCGCGCGGCAGTGGCGCGTGGCCGCGGCGGCCGGGACGGCCGGCGCGTGGCCACGGCCGCTCGGCGCGCAGCGCCGCGTGGGCGCGCGCGGGCGGGGAGAGAAAAGGGGGCGCGTGGGTGAACCCGGTCTATGGACCACGGTGGCTGACAGGTGGGGCCAATCCCAGGATTTGAGAGTACGGTGTATAGACTCGGTGCATCGAGCGAGGGAGCGGTGGAAAAACCGTCGGTGCGCTGGCGTGGCGGCCTGACAGGTGGGTCCCTCCTGTCATAGAGACTAGAAAATAAAAGAAAAACGAAAAAAAAACAATTCCCCTTTGACCAGCTGAACAGGTTTCTGAATTTCGTAAATTTGACCAATTTAGGAGCCGAATTTGAAAAAGACCCAATTGAATGAAATGTTGTACTTTTTGAAATCTACAACTTTGTCAAAAGGACCTATACCAGATTCCAAATATAAAATGATTTAAATTTGAAATTAACTTGCTGACTCCTGTTTGACCATTTGAAAGCCCCAACTTGGAAATTATAAAAGTCCATTTTAGGTGCATTTTCATGAAAGGTGAAATATACCAAAGTTGCATAGAATCTCATGATCTACAACTTTGGTATTCATGACATGGCAAGATTTTGAATTTTGTTTCACAAAATTTTGAATTTACCAAACAGGGCTGAATTTGGCAAAAGTCACATTTTCACATAAAATGACCCAAAACTAGATTTCAACATTCATGCATGCCAAAGCACAAAATACCAAAGTCATTCCTTATGGAATTGCCTACAAGTTTGGTATGTAAGGTTTTATGAAAAACACAATTGCCTTAAAGTTATATCCACAATACAAACACAGTTTTTTCTGAAAACTAAGTTTAGTTGCTCAATTGCCCTACTTTATGCATGCTCTCAAGATAAAATGCCTTTAAAAAGATGTCATTATGCTAATGATTTTAGTGTAATGCATTTGAGATGCCTAGGACATCACACCGACAATGCACCGACCCCGTTTTGCATGTGCATCAACTCCCACAACTGTCAACCGACTTGAGGAATGCATCTTAGCCACAGGATCAACAAAGTCGGTCTATGGGATGGCCGCACAACCACCCCATATGGGCGGCCAGCCACCCCCCATGGCCGCCCTGCCACCGACCTACACCCACAACCGACCTAGTGCACCTTTAAGTACCCTCCTCGGTGTCCAAGCTATAAATAACCCCTGGGAGGTCACTTGCATGGTGTGGTGGATCAATAGAAGAATAGTGTGGTTGTGTAGTTCAGTGTAGAGTATAGTAGTGAGGCCACCCTTGGCATTGTAGAGAGAGCCAATTGTATCAAGAGTGAGTAGTGAGTTGTAGAGTGAAAGAGTCGGATTCATCTTTGGTATTCTATTCCCAAGCTCTTAATCTCAGAGGAAATACTACACTATTTCTAGGATATAGTAAAGTTCCTTGTTGCTCTGCTTTATTTACTTCATACTTACTTTATTTACATTCTTAGTCCCTGCTTAGTAGTTTACGGGTGCCAAGTGTGCTTTGTGTAGTTTAGATATACAGTTGTGCTTGCTCTCTGACTTCGAACCAGTGTAGTAGTAAACTCGGTTGTGTAGACGTGGTGTCTAGACTAGAGTTTTCCTTGGCAGGTGTCTTGTCCCACGCAGTTTTGGTTGGTAGTCCCACCTGGTGACAACGGGTGTGTGTCCTGTGTAGTCCAACCCTGTCATTCGGATAAGTTGTCATCGATGCATAGCTGAGTCTTGTAGCTCCGGCCTTTCTCTTGTAGGTTATCAGCACTCTAGTGCCCGGAAGTGGTTCGATAACTTCAGTGTCCAAGTAAACTTGCTGATTAGAGTGCTGGTTTGTTTAGTAAAATTAAGTTGTTTTATCTAAAGTAGTGATCCAACTCTGCTCTGTTAATTATCTCTACAATTGCTATTTTTACTATTCGGTCCTATCTGTTTTACGTTGAGTTACTCCTCGTTCCTCGTGGATTTATTTAGTAGGCTAAGAAACACCAACACTGCCTTAGTTTACAGTGAGAACATAGCTTGGGCCATTTGTGTGCCCAAAGACCAACTTCCAAATTAAGCGTGGTGCTTAGGTTGGGTTGGCCTCTTTTTATCAATCGATGCAAAAATAAAAGGTGTTGCATCGGATAAATGAGCTTTGTGTAACTTTGGTGGTAAGGATTCATTCGCTAGTACAGAAACCGTGATTCTCAAACAGTTCGATCCCACCAAGTCCTTTGGAGACACAAGATCCCGGTAATGAATCGTCATTTTTGACCCATTTTTTTAGACCGAGGATTTGAGTAAATCTTTGAAGATGGGAAAGTCATAGGTTTGCAGCACGGTTTTGTGCTATGTCTTCAAGGGGAATTCCCATTTAGCCCTCTGTGGACAACTTTGGGCAATACGTTGCATATGCATTATTCCTTCATATATGTTGTCTACTAACCTGTTGTTGGAGGCATTTACCCCCGCATTTACGAGAACTGTGGCCCTAGGCCCATCTCGCACTCTGCTTCCCTTGGGAAAATGATAGCATCACGATGTGGTAGTACTGGCAACACTACCAGCTGCAAGCTTGTGCTGATGCAAGCTTCAGTGTCATGATAAGGTAACATTCAATGTCACATTATACTATGCTATCCATATGTCTAAAATTGCAGTTGTGGACCCGCTTAGCCTCGGAGTAAGTGTGGTCCACACACCCACAGGAGGATTGCATACCCATGGAGTTGTGGTGTAGACCCCAAATTCGGCCAGCATACACCACAAATGCAAAAGTGGACATCATCCATGGGCAGGGAGAGAACGTCCACATCATGACATGATAGTCAATGGTTGTGCGGGACATGTCATGACCGACAAGTATTGCACCCAAGCAGAAGAGCAAGCAATAGGAGCAAGCTGGAGCTCGCAATTCATTGCAACATATGAGCTTGGGGGAGAAGACACTAGGCCACACCGTGGAATTTGGTTCGGTAATTGCATGAGTGAAAGAGGATATTCCAAACTTCTCCTCCTGTAACCCAGCCTAATTTCCCTCCACCAAGCGCATTCGACAACCAAGTTGTCATCAAAGCTTAGGTGTATCCACTACATGGAATCCATCAAGGGATTTGAACACCTCCACCTGTATCCAAGAGGTTGGTGGTGGTTTCAATGTCATTGGAGTTGCTCCTGACAATATCTGCCTTTGAGTGTGCAGCATCATCTACGGAGGAAGACCGAAAGCTTTGTGAAACAAGGGTCTCAAGCTGTCAAATGCTTGTTGACACGCCAGTAACATAAGCAAAGGAGTTTCTCCATAGATGCGCTCATCACGGGAGCTTTCTTCCATAGTCTCAATGATGACATCTGGTCAAGGACGGAAGAAGAGCACCGCGACAACCTCCCGCCAAAGTTCATCCGATCAATAGCACTCAAAATCCCAAATTCAAGATGGACATCTCAATGCGTATGGAATTCCGGATCAATTCCCTTTCAACCATGTTGAAGACAATGGGAGGCAGGAGAAAAAAGTCTACCATTCAGGATTTGACCCTCAGCATTCTTCCTAGTGAGAGAAGGAGAATTCGAAGGCCCTCGACATTCTCCCGGGTGAGAGGAGGAGAATCTCGAGGAGGCACACCCGAGTGATGGAGAGCCAAGTACATTAGGAAGGAATACCCTATGGAATATGGCCGAGTATGAGTGGAAACGAAGGCAAGCCGAGCATGGTCGACAACGCGTTCTCACTCGCAAATGTGTTTCATCTCATCGTAGCCAGGTGATCTTAAGCCTTAAGTTTGCATTTATTTACAAGAACTAGACTTGGGGGAAGACCACCAGGTGAGTACCCTGAATGTTCTGTATTGAATTGATTATCTTAAAACATGAAAATTGCCATGACACAAAAAAATATATATTTACTTTCTCCACCAAACAAAAAACACCTATAAAAATTTGCATAATCTGAAAACAACAAAAAGATTTCTTTTTTTTAGGATAAATAAACTAACTCCTGTAATGCTAGAGCTTTTTTTATACCCTTGTAAGTATTTCATTTATAACTTGACACTCTCCTAAAATTTGAACTTATTACCATTTGTCGTGATCCTACCTTTAATCTTTAACCTTGTGGGAGCAAGTGCTGTTCAAACCAAGTCTAAGTTGTTGTGAGACGTAATATAATCAAAGTTTGAGTTTAACCCATCTTGATCCTAGTAAGGTGAATTCTCAGAGATTTCTTTTTGAAAAATAAAATGAGAAAGTTCCTCAGTGGTATAAATACCTATCCAGAGCCAAATGCGTACATGATGAAACTTCTACATTTTGCTACCGATTGTTATGTTGAGTTTTGTCAAACTTTGAGTTCTTATGAAGTAGTGGTGGTTCAAGTCCTGATCAAAATCCCTCACATCTCATCGCCATTTGCTAGCCTTTCTTTGTCTGGTCATGCTTAAATCTACACTGGATTCAAGCATTTTCTTACACCAGACATTTCTTCACTATATCCATCATCCACTTACCTATCCACAAATATGGTCTTACAAATAAATACTCCAGTTATATTCCAACAATATCCCTAAAGTAGACATGGAGCTATCAAAAAAAAGAGATGAAAAAAAGAAGAAGAAAGAAGAAAAGGAAAAGAAGAAAGAAAAAAAGAAAAAAGAAGAAGAAGAGAAAAAGATAGCTCCATGCACTCAAAAGCTTCAAAGTTTCAAGAGGGAATTCATCAAATAAGGAGTTTTCATCCATAGACCATATCCATACACAAAACAAGTCCATTGTCCTTTGACCAGGATTAGAGGTATCACAAACTTAGCTAGGACCAATTTTTGACTTAACAAAATACATAGCATAGGTAAGCTAACTTTATCCCTAGCTTGAGCTCCACATAAGCCTTTAGTAGATAGGGAAAAGTTTGTCCAATGGCTCGGTGAGAAAATTTAGAACCACTTGAGCGATCGAGGGTACCATTTGAGGAACCTAATGCGTTCATTTCAAAATTTTCAAAACCCTTCGAGCGTGAAACTTGAAAGGAGATAGAGTTCGGTGACACTATTCTAAGATTGTTACATCTCTCAACCGCCAAAGGTAAGATAAGAAAAGTGAGAAGCCCCATAGGTGTGGATAAAAAGGTTGGGGTACACTTATGCCAGTTTGTTCATTCATGAGGTAGAATGTTGGGTTGTGTACTTGATACTTGCAGGACATTGACATTGATGCAACTCCTGATCCACAGAGTCTAAGTCTTAGCATTGCTCGAGGACGAGCAAAAGTTCAAGATTGGGGGCGTGTTGGTGATTGTTATTTCATGGTTTCGACCGCCAAGTCCTCGTCGAATAAATGGGGTATACACAAGATTCTATGCATTATTTAAATAACATTAATGAATTCCACGAATTTTGGTGGTTTTTGATATATCACAGGGAGATGCTCAAATTCCATGCAAAAGAACACCAACTGGACCAGGAGAGAAATCATGTACAAAAGGGATTGAGAAAGAATTGCAAATTCCACAACTAAAAAGTATCTCAAATGCCTTCAAGACCTACTCCATTGCATAGAGCCCATTGAGACAATTCCAACAGACATATTATTTGCATTGTTTAGAGCTCCTATGTAAAAGATATTGAAAATATAAAAATATAGGGGACGCTGACATCATCGCTGACGTCAACACCCCCTTCCGTACGGTGCAAAGGTGGGACGACGTTAGGCTTCGTGACGTGGCAGCCGGCCACTGGCCCAGCCCGTGCGCCACGGATCACCATCCGAGCGGCAGTGGCAGGGCCAGCCAGGGCCCACCATGTGGCCAGAGGGAGGCACGCGCTCGCCTCACGTCCGCTCGGACCGTGTGGGAAACAGCCTCCAATGGTGGCGCGACGCGTGGTGGTCGCTTGGCGTGCTCCGTGCGTGGGAGTGGCTCGACCAGCCCGCTCACCCACCCGTTCACCACGTGGCGCAAGCAGAGAGGCGCAGGCGTGGTCAGCCCCCGGTCCGGTGGTGGTTCGGTAACTGTTTTGACTGGCTGTTTGGCAACTATTTTGACCTAGAACACTGCTAACGGCCGGTTCTATGTTCTAGTGATCGATTCAGGCCGTAAATGGCCGGTTCTTCACCGGTTTTCAATGCCAACACGTGCTAGACACCATTACCGATCTTTCTAGGTTAGTTGGGTGGAGAAATGGCGCCCAAGGAGCAGTTGGAGGGGAGGAATCGTGCATTTAGGCACTAGGAATATTCCCCTCTCCTCCACCTCACTCTCACTTGTAACTTTTCACCATGTAAAATCTCTCTCCCTCACTTGGAGGCGCCCCTCGGGTGGTGCCTCCACTCTAAATTCAGTGTTTAGTTAGGAGTTAGAGCAAGCTTCATGTGTCGGAGTCAGTCGGGAATCCCCGATAATGTATTTACATTCTTACTTATATATTTGTTGCATTACTTTCCCGATGATGATCAGTGCTTTACCATCATGGCCTGAGTTGTGCTAAGTTAGAATTGATGGATTCTTAGTTGTGCTTGCTGGTGCTACAATTCACCCCTAGACTTAGATGCTAGGCTCTGGTTAGTTCCTCTCCTCTAGCTAAGGACGAACTATTGTTGTTCAAGCATCGCTTGAACATGTTTGTAGCATGCCATCCTCTCCATGCAGATTTGCTTAGTAGCCCCACTCGATGACAGCGTGTGGTGTGCTTGTGTAGTCTAGGCCCATCATTTGGGAGGCCCATAGGTGTTAGCAAGACTCTCCTTTGGGACCAACTATCTACCCCTGGTACCCTCAAGACTCTAGAATTTTGCTCGACGCAAGTATCGCCTTTGTTGAAGTCCTTTTGACCTTAGCATGGATAGCTCTTGTATGCTAGTAAAGAATGAAGACTGAAACCTTAGTCTTGACTCATTGTCCTCCTAGCTAAACCTGTTTTCATGCCAACGTTGTTTGGCCTGTATCTCACGGTGTTTGGTTTTTGTCATTTGTTTATCTTTCATATATCTCCACCTATCGTTTGGAATGAATTAGATAGATAAAGCTAGATGATTGATAAATCATTGTTCTTTCTCAATGCTTCCCTGTGGATAAATATGATACCTTGGAATACTCCTAGCTGAAAGCTACAGCGGTCTCCGTTCACTTGCGGATTAAAATATGTTAGGCTAAGAACCACCAACAAGCTTTCTGGCACTGTTACGGGGGAAGCATGAGTCAGAATATCGCCGACAACACACCCTGGCCAACAGGGCACG
Organism: Paspalum vaginatum; assembly: GCA_030272315.1. Taxonomy (NCBI): domain Eukaryota; kingdom Viridiplantae; phylum Streptophyta; class Magnoliopsida; order Poales; family Poaceae; genus Paspalum; species Paspalum vaginatum. The sequence goes on along the minus strand of CM059018.1, from coordinate 27,113,746 downwards.
GATCCCATGGTCGCTCGACCACACCCAATGGCCGCCCGACCAAGGAATGTGGCCACCCAGCCATGGCAGATAGCCTCCGTGGCCGGTAAGCCACTCGCGATGGTTGCCCGGCATCTCCTAGCCGATCCCTTAGTGTAGATAGGCCCCCACATGATTTGTCTCCATCAAGGATAATCGCCAAGAAGGTGGCGCACCCATCCCCTTATACCACCTTGGGGGTAATCGAGCCCGTGAAGTGTGTGAAGAGCCTCTTCTAGGAGGAGTCTGCTGGCCCGTCCAAGGATCCAGTGATCCCTAGTGCATCTACCCACACCATCTGTGGGGTTAAAACCTCCACTGGTTATGGTAAGGTGTTTGTGCCCAGGATCCCTAAGCGGGACGCCTCCATAGATGAGTCCATTGACTCGACTCCACCACGGAGGATGGTGAAGAGGGTGGCTGCCCTCCTCCAATTAGGGGACCATCGGGACATTTTGAAGACTTATGGTGAAGAAGACATGGTGTCCTCCCTTAAGGAGGAGAACGAGCACTCAAGGCAAAATTGCAGAATTTAGAGGAGCGCTGTGCGGAAGGTGACCTTTGCCGGACAGACATAGATGATAAGATAGATGTCCTTAGGAAGGGACTGTCCACCAAAGTCTGCCGTCTTGTAGAAGCAATGGGGTGTCCTGATCTTTTTGATCCACCTGCACCATAAATGCCAATGCTTCTAGTTATCTTAGGCGCTTTTAGGTTTTTAATTATAGGGCTAAATTTTGTTTTGTTTCGTTTAATTTCCCTTTGTAACAAGCGCCCACAATTTTATTTGATTCAATAAAGGTAGGATAGCTTCCCTTCTTTGAATAATGAGTTTAGGTAGAATGGCCAAGCCATTTGACTTCCGATCACTAACCATGCAGAAACCACGCGAAGAAACACTTTGTGCAGGGTGTCACAACACTACTCAAAAAAATTCAGACGAAACGGGTGAGACAGCATGGTCACCCGGCCATACACCACGGCCGCCCGTCCATGTGAATTGTACAAAAAGATGTTACACCGCGACGTCACGTCTCCCCAAGGCTTTCTCATCAAAAATCAACCAGCGCAAGAGTTGAAACCCAAAATGGCATGGCCACCCGGCCATGTACCATGGTTGCCCGACCATGGTCATGGTCTCGCTGGCCCATTGTCACCTTGAACCCATATCCTGGAGGTTAGGTTTGCACGTTTTATTCCAAACACCTCTCAAATTTTGCGCTTTAGACATGAAACTTTGCTAAATCATGCTCTACACGATCATAATGTCACGATCAATTTGTGCTTGCACCATTTTATTCCTCATGCTATATTAATCTTGCCTATGGATACCATCATGAATAGGGAACCACTTGGGTTTAGTTTGTTGATTCATCCGAGATAAGATAATTGGAGTAAACTAAAGGAACCTCCCACACGAGTTATGAGTTTTATTTGAAAAAAAAGGGCTCCATCTTGGATGATCTCAAGTACCTATCGTTTGTCCCACCAGTGCCGCATATGAAAAGAAACCTTATACTTTCATGCTTCCTTGATCATTTTGAGTCTTATCAAGTCTCGTGCTATTAAAAGAGTTCAAATTAGTTGAGAATTTTAGCCTTCACATGCACGTTCCATGAAATAAGTCTCTTAAAAAGTGGTGCAATGAAATGGAAATGATCCCATTCAAGTTTTGATTGAAAGAAAGAGAGGAACGAAACTTCAAAAAAAGGAAGTATGAGAAAAGAAAGAAAGTAAAAAAGAAAAAAAAAGAAAAAGAGAAATAGAGAGAGAGGACTACATGCCCTCTACTCAAACATGGGATTCAAACAAAGCACATACAAGAGACAAATCCCTACACTACACTTGCACATGGCCAATTCTCATTTGATTTAGAGGTCTTTCTTGACACCTGATTTGATTCGACAATACAAATATGATGGGAAAGCCTCAATCTCCCAACTACCTCAGCTCCACAAAAAGCCTTGGTAGCATAGGTTGTGAGCAATACAAGACTCTGGCAAGGACACTTCGTCCTTTGAGTGATCAAGAGTTGATCCTCAGATCAAAAAAGTTGGCATGCCCTGTTTTGAAAATCTTGAAAACCTCCTTTCTCGTGTGATATGGGAACTTGAAGTTAATTCTGGTATATTCTTGTTCCATGTTTCAACATTCAAAAAACTCAGGTGTAGACACCATTGAAATCCTAGGCAAGATGAAATAGTCGGGAGTAACCTTGTGCTTGTTATGGTGATTGTTGATGTTATACCCTTTCCACTTGTGCTTAATTCTTGTATTTGCTCGAGGACAAGCAAAGGTTTAAGTGTGTGTGGGGGGGTGTTGGCAGTCCATAAAACCCATTTTGATCACCAACATTTCATGTTTCAGATTATGCTTTACCAAGTTTTCACATATTATTAACTAGTACCATGAGTTGTGCATGAAAGTTGTATGCAAGAGCTTTTCATGATCAAAACAATGAAGAAAACAATGGAAAACAAGTGAATGGACCAAAAGGGAGGCAACCATGCAAATGGTGATGGTCGGCCGGCCATTACCATGGCCGCCTGACCACCCATCATGGTCGGCTGGCCACCCCAAATGGGCGCCCGACCATCTCTTGCCATGGGCTACCCTCCAAAGGCCCAATACAGCCTTTTGGCCCAGGAAGCATGGCCGCCCGACCATAACACATGGTCGGCCGACCATGTCACTTTGGCCAACCTTTGACTTGCATGCAAACAAACACAAAGCAAGTCAAATGCAACCGTTGGATCGAGTATCCAATGCATCCAAGCATTGGAAGGCCATCGCACAATGGATCGATGATGTCAGCAATCCAAGGAGAACAATATGGCTCTTAATCCCATAGCTGATGTGCAAACATGACATCTAGGATATGGGTTCAAGGTGATAATGGGCTAGCCAGACCATGACCATGGTCGGGCAACCATGGTACATGGCCGGGCAGCCATGCCATTTTGGGTTTCGACCCGTGCGCTGGTAGATTTCTGATGAGAGAGCCATGGGGAGACGTGACGTCACAGTGTAACATCATTTTATGCAATTCACATGGTCAGGCGGCCATGCTGTATGGCCGGGCGACCATGCCATCTCGCCCGTTTCGTCTGAATTTTTTTGAGTAGTGTTGCGACACCCTGCACAAAGTGTTTCTTCGCATGGTTTCTGCAGGGTTAGTGATAGGAGGTCGAATGGCTTGGCCATTCTACCAAAAATCATTATTCAAAGAAAGGAACTATCCTACCTTTATTGAATCAAATAGAATTGTAGGCGCTTGTTACAAAGGCAAATTAAACAAAACAAAACAAAATTTAGCCCTATAATTAAAAACCTAAAAGCGCATAAGATAACTAGAATCATGGGCGTTTATGGTGCGGGTGCATCATAAAGATCAGGACGCCCCATTGCTTCTGCAAGACGGCAGACTTTGGTAGACATTTCCTTCCTAAGGACATCTATCTTATCATCTATGTCCATCTAGCAAAGTTCACCTTCAGCGCAGCTCTCCTCTAAATTCTGAAATTTTGCCTTGAGCGCTGCATTCTCCTCACTAAGGGAGGCCATCATGTCTTCTTCACTGGATGAGTCTTCAAAATGTCCTATTGGTCCCCTAATTGGAGGTGGGACTGCCACCCTCTTTACCGTCCTCAGTGGAGTCGAGTCAATGGACTCATCTATGGAGGCGTCCGGCTTAGGGATCCTAGGCACAAACACCTTACCAAAACCAGTGGTGGTTTTAACCCCACAGATGGTGTGGGTAGATGCACTAGGGATCACCGGATCCTTGGACGGGCCGGCAGCCTCCTCCTGGAAGAGGCTTTTCACACACTTCACAAGCGCGATTACCCCCAAGGTGGGATGAGGGGATGGGCACGCCACCTTCTTGGCGACCATCCTTTATGGAGACAGACCATGTGGGGGCCTATCTACACTGAGGGATCAGCGAGGAAATGCTGGGTGACCATCGCAAGTGGCCAACCGGCCACGAGGGCTATCTACCATGGCCGGGCGGCCACCTTCCATGGCCCGGCGGCCAGACTCCATGGCTGGGCGGCGATTGGGTGTGCTCGGGTGGCCATGAGATCCATGTCCTGTTGGCCAGGGTGTGTTGTCAGTGATCTTCTCTAGGCTCAAGGACTGCAGGGGTCATGGTGATCCCTCAGAGGTTGGTGAGTTGGTTGCAGGGTTTCCCGATGTGATGGATTTGGTGGCATTGCCCTTGCTGGCATGAGGAGGGGGTGCCATGGTTGATGTGGGAATGAGAGGAGTGTAGATGAGAAAGGAAGAAGAAGACTCCCCTCCTTAAATCATCGAACCACTCGATCTCATCCACACAACAAAACCACAAAACATGGTAAAAGCGCTCCAAAACTCAAAACTTGAATTTTGGGTGGCCGGGCGACTGTGGGATGTGGTCAGGCGACCGTACCTTGGGTCAGGCGACCTAACCCAAAGGTTGGCTGCTAGACCAGGTGGTTGGGCGACCAAGCTCGGGGGCCAGGCAGCCAAGCAAAAGGGTGGGCGGCCATGCCTAATGGGCCGGCTGACCACACCACTTTTGGCTGGACACACCAAAAGTTGGGGGTGCCCTTGTTGGTGTGCTTAAAGCCCAAAATCATAGGTGGAACATTGGTTCTATTGAGATTTTCAGCAAAAGGTGATATTAGATGGAATTTTAAGGGAGAAAAGAAATAGTGTACATGGCTTCTTTTAAGGTCTGAGCTCGACAATGGACGGGTGATCAGACTACCTCGTGTAGCTCGAAGATGTCCACTTCTTCGAGCATAGGCATTTTAGGCTCAAGAAAGATTTTAAGGCGTTGCCCATTCACCTTGAAAACCCTTCTATCATCATCCTAGAGGGTGACGGCGCCACGATCGGCGGCATCAAGTACCGTATAGGTCCTTCCCACTTACTTCTAAGCTTCCCATGACCAAAAAGATGAACACGAGAGTTTAAGAGTAGTACCTTATCTCCTTGTTTGAATGTTTTGATCTTGATCCGCTTATCATGCCATCTTTTGGTGTGCTCCTTGTATAGCTTAGCACTGTCGTATGCCTCTCCCTCCATTCCTCCAATTCAGCGAGTTGCATTTGTCTTCTCACGCCTGCCGACTGGAGATCCATATTCCACCTCTTCATCGCCCAGTGACATTTGAATTCGAGTTCCACTAGAAGATGCCAAGCCTTGCCATACACCATCTGGTATGGTGTCATGCCAATGGGAGTCTTGTATGCTATGCGATATCCTAGAGAGCATCGGGTAACTTGGATACCCATTCTTTTCCCATAGCTTAGACTGTCTTTTGTAGTATGTTCTTGATCTGTTTATTTCTTGTCTAAGCTTGGCCACTTGTCTGCATATGATAAGGGGTGGCTACACGGTGGTCCACACCGAGGTCAGCGAGACACTTCTTGAAGCGCTTGTCAATGAAGTGTGCGCCTCCATCACTGATGGTGACCCATGGTACTCCAAAGCGAGGAAAGATGGTCTCCCAGAACATCTTGATGGAGTGTCTTGAGTCTGCTGCGGGACATGGTATTGCGTCTACCCATTTTGACACATAATCCACTGCGACGAGAATGTACTCCTTGTCTCCATTCTTGGAAAAAGGTCGCATGAAATCTATGCCCCACACATTGAATATGTCGATTTGAAGATTGCTTGTGAGTGGCATAGCATCTCTTGGATTTATATTTCCTTGGCGCTAGCACCTTGGACACCATCGCAGAAACTCTTTTGCATCTTCATACATAGTTGGCTAGTAGAGCCCGCTTTGCCAGATTTTTGCATGAGTTTGATAAGCCCCATAATGACCTCCGTAGGAGGATGCATGGCATTTATCAAGGACTTGCGGTGCCTCACAAGCTGGAATGTAGTGACGTAGGTGTCCATCTGAGCAGAGTTTGTATAGGTAGGGGTCATCCCAGACATAGAATTGGCTGTCCTGGGCCAATTTCCTCTTGTCTACTCCTTCAGGGACGTAGCCAGCAACTATGTAATTCACCAAATTTGCATACCATGGTTGGGCCGTTGTCACCTTTAGCAGCTGATCATCTCTCATGTAGTCATCGATCGGCAATGGTGATGTTTCCTCAAATTTCATTCATGAGAGGTAATTTGCAACTAAATTTTCTACTCCCTTCTTATCTCTGATCTCTATGTCAAATTCTTGGAGTAATAGTACCCATCGGATTAGGCACGGCTTTGCATCTTTCTTGGTGAGGAGATATTTTAGAGCTGCATGATCTATGTAGATGATGACTTTTCATCTTACCAAGTATGATCTAAACCTGTCGATTGCAAAGACCACTTATAGCAGTGCTTTCTCAGTGGTGGAGTAGTTCAGCTATGGGCCAATTAGCGTTTTGCTCGCACTAGTGGTAACAGGTGTAAACGTGACAAAGATAGGTGTATGGTGGGATGATAAGTCTATCAAAGATATCCGTAGAAAGGTATAGTTGCATAGGAGGACAATGAGTGAGATAATGTCACCAAACTCTATTTCTAATCAGCTACACAGGTTATCCGTGACTAACTGAGAAACTCAATTAACAAGTCAGGGTCTTGCATCGAGCAAAATTCTATAGTCTCGAGGGTACCAGGGGTAGATAGTTGGTCCCGAAAGAGAGTCTAGCTAATACCTACGGGCCTCCCGAATGATGGGCTTGGACTACATAGGTACACCACACGCTGTCACCGAGTGGGGCTACCAAGCAAAGTTGCGTGGAGAGGATGGCACGCTATAAACGTGTTCAATGATAGATCGTCCTTGATCAGAGGAGAGGGTCTAGCCAGAGCCTAGCATCTAAGTCTAGGGTTGAGTTATAGCACCGGCAAGAGTAATAAGAATTGAATAACAAAGTTAAACACAACCTACACCTAGCAACTGTGTAAAGAAAGGTACATCACACTCACAGGAGATAGAACTTAGAGTAAAATATAACAGAAATGATATTGAAGATAATCTGAATCCAAAATATACAAAGCTTTACCACAGACTCGAAGATAACTCCGGAGACTCTGAGGCAAAGCTTGACTCAACTCTAACTCTCAGGACTATCCTAGCTACTAAGGGAATAGTGTAGCACTCTAAGATAGAACTTGAACTCAACTCCACACTTTGCAGATGAGATCTCAGGGCCTATTTATAGCCTATACATGTGAGGGGGTATCTGTAGGTGGCCTAGGTCGGTTTTGGGGGTAGGTCAGTGGCTGGGCGACCATGCACCATGGCCGGGCAGCCATCCGATTCACCGACTTAGGCAATCCAGCGGTGATCTTGCTTCCCCATGTCGGTTGGAGTTTGAAACGATTGATGCACGTGTAAAATGCCTCCGAAGGGTGGCCGGGCAGCCATGAAATGTGGTCGGGTGGCCACGTGTTTTCCATTGATTTGCTACATGGCTCTTCCCTCAGATTAGTGACATCATCGATCCATGGTTTGATGGTCTTTCGGCCCTTGAATTATTTGGATGCTTGATAAAATGGTTGGATTGACATTGCCTTGTGTTTCTTTGCATGCAGGAGTGAAGTGGGGGCAAACCGACTCGGTGGGATGGTTCGTCGACCATGCCACATGGTCGGGCAACCTGGCAGGTGGCCGACCAACCATGGGTTATGGTTGGGGCAGCCATGGGTTTTTCCCATTTTAGCCCATCTTCACTTCTTGGCCTTGTTTCATCCATTTTTACATGTAATTTTGTACCTGCACCCAAATATTCATGTACATGTTGTGGAACTCATTAGTAGTAAGGGTTAGTCTAAATATTTCACAAGTTTCACTTCATTTGGGGGATAATTGACAGTTCATATCGTGAGATTACGACCATCAACACCTCCCCAAGCTTAAACTTTTGCTTGTCCTCGAGCAAAGCTAAGACTGAAAGTGGATCAGGAGTTGCTACAATATCAAAGATGAAGGAGAATTCTTATAAGCAACTAACACTCAAAATTTTGCCCCAAGCAATGAAATAATCAAAGTTCACCTTTGAAAATACCTGTGCTGCATCTTTTTGCTTATTCTTTTTAGATGTCCTTCTGAGGTGTTTTCAAGATTTTTTCAAAAAAGAAGCTTCCCCATGGTACTCCTAATTGCTCAGAAGTGTTTCCTCACCAAGGGCCATGATCTCGGCCATAATTTTCCTACACTAAGGCCTTTGTGGAGCTTTAGGTTGTGGAGAATGTGGCACAACTAGAATGTTTATTTTGCTAAGCCAAAGATTGGACCAAAGAGTGTACTTTATCACTTCTTCTATTTGATCACTGGAGTATGAGTGGTGGAACAAAGTGTCTCCTTCTCTTGATTTTCATACCTTGTAGCCTTGTATATATTTGGAGGGAATATGGAGCCTTTATTTATTTTTGCCAGGCTTGACTTGCATGGTTTTTTTTTGCCGTGCTTTTGCACACTTTTTTTCTTATTGCCATGACCTTGCATGCATTTTTTTAGCTCCATACCCTTTCCTTCTTCAGATTTGAAGGCTAAAGGGAAATGAGAAGTATTTGGAGACCTTTTTTGGTGGATGCAAAGTCTGGAATGGATCGCTTGCATTTGTTTGTTCTCCAGCTATCAACAGAAGGTGATATTTCTACTCAAAGCGACTTAAAATTTGACAAAGGCCAAAACATTTCTAAGTGGCTCTTTGTAGCGATTGGAACATATGAGGCATTTTTGGCTCTGGAAGGAATTTTAACCAAGGGGAGCTTAATTTTGTTATTTTCAAAATAGAGACCTGAGATATTCATCTTACTAGGAACATGAATGTATCTTCCCACATTTAAGTCATATCATTTTCTCCCAACAACTTAGGCTAGTTATCACAAATGGCATCCACAAGGTAAAACTTTGGTTCACTTCTCTTTACCCACCAACTTGGGACTAAGTTAAGCATAAGTTGTCATGCAAGAATTGAACTATTCACTTGGTAGAGCAACTATTCATCATTTCCAAAATGAAGCTAGCATGTGAATTTATCATTCAAGCATGGGAGTTTTTCTTATACGTTAAACTAAGCAAACTAAAATTGAACATGCTGAAAACAAAGATACAAACTACTACTCTCATGATAGAATGATTGAGGGACAACGGTACACAAAGAAGTGGTGTGGCACACGTACCTTCCATTTGTTAGGTCCCCCCCAAGCTTCAATGAAGCTCAGTCAGGGTAGAACCCCTTCTAGTTGTAGTATATGAGGTTCTCCTATTGCAAGCGGTCCACAGTCGCTCTTGTTTCCATTATCATGTTGTGGTCGATTGCTTGTGTCACATGTTTCTGGTTGAGGCTATCCATTATCCCTAGTGTGCGGTGCTCTTAGAGGTTCAGAGCTCCAAAGAGGGCATTGAAGTTTCCTGCATAGCCTTCGTCGGTGTACCGTGCTGAGCTAGATAGGCCTATACTAGGACCATAAGACTGCTCACCTCCGCCGTAGTGGGTTGATGGCGTTGAATGTACTAAGGGTACGATGGAGTTCCAAGAGCTGTGCCATGACTCTCCATGGTTCTCCCAGGTGGAGGGTCCTACGCCTGGGTGAGCCCATGCAGGCTTGGCGCCTAGTTCCTGTGCATCTTCGTAACTCATGCGGATTCTTTCTTCAGCTCGGCGTCGCTGGGCACGAGTCATGGCTCTAGAAATACTGTTTCTTGCTGGCTCGGGTTCTAGCTGGATGCATGGTTAGTGATCTCACAGAGTACAATTTGAGCTGTGGAGCTGGAAGCGGCAGCTCAAACTCATAGCCTCTAAATGTCATAATAAAGTTTCCCTATGTGTCCTTTCTCAGAAAGTGTGCATGAATGAAGTGCGACCCCTTAACTATGAGTGATGGGTCATTGGGCATAAATGACATAGTAGCATTTGCTAATGCTCCCAAACCATAAGCAATCCTCGTCACAAATGACCTGATCGAAATTATGTTGCCATCGTGGACTAGCCCTATCCAGTGCGAAAGCATGCTAAGAATGGGGGCAAATTTTTGCCTTTTCCAAAAGGCATAGAGGAACTTCATATCTTCTACTATGACGTAGCAGGTGTCATCCCGCGGGAAAACAACCATGGTAATCCAATGAGCTAGAAATCGCATGGTAGGATGCTTGATGTTCGTGATGCTCTTCTTCTTGGAAGACTCAGCCCCAGCTAACTCTTTCCAAAACTCTACTGAATTAAAGCTTATTGGGTCTTCGTCCACAGAGCATTGTGGTGAGAAGTCCAACAAATTGCTAAATTTTCGTGGCCGAGACGTGCGACTAGAGGGGGGTGAATAGGAGCACTTAAAAACTCAAAATCACAACCCCCAAGCAGGTGCTCTGCAAAGCTCAAGAGAAACAAGACTAGGCACCATCCACTGAACAGATACGTGCCTAGCAGCGCAAGGGTGCCGTCCACTGAGAGCATATGCACCAATACAGGAAAACTTAAGATCCAACCAAGAACGGCACCGAGGCAATGAAACCTTGCAAAACCTCCACACGAAACTCACCGCACCAAGGTGCGTCTCACTAACTCACAGCAAGCAAAGAGAATGGTCTTACAGTGGGGAATGCAAAAATCCAGAGCAGAAACACAGCAGAAAAACCAAAGAGGAAAAAATACAACAGCTCCCTAGCAAGACCGGACTGTCCGGTGGGACCGGAATATCCGGTGCCTGCTGCCGAACTATCCGGTGGCACAGCTCGGACAATGCTCATGCCGGACTGTTCGGTGGGCGCTGCCGGACTATCCGGTGGCCTGCTGCCAGACTATCTGGTAGAGTCGCAGACAGGGGGTCTTGCAACCCAAACTAGACCAAATCTTGTCCAATCTTCACGAAATTTTGCACAGGATATCTGGACCATATTCCAAAGCTTTTCCCAAAAGATCAACGTAAAATGATCAAGGGATCAGCGGGAATTTCAGATCTTGTGAGATGGCAATCTTTGGGCAAGAAAGGGGAAAACACAAAGGAGGCTTTCTCATGGCAATCCAGTAGGATTGAGATGAACTAAGTCATGATCTCCACGTCCTGGCAAGTCCAAAACATCAGCAAGGAAAGGGATTCAAGCTTGGCCAACACAAACACCAAAAAAGCCAAGGATTTAACCCATAAACCAAAGAGAGAGGGGGAGGAGAAGAACACAAGGTTGCTGCACGAATTTGCTTCGATTAAGTGCCCAAGATGGGTCTAAAGATTCAGCATACAAGCAGAAATTCGTCCCAAGCAACCACCCTCACCTTCCCTCAAGATTAGGAGGCTAAATCCTACTCTAACCTCCCTAACAATGGAGCTCAAGGCTTGAGGACAAAAATCACAAAGCAAAGACTAATCCTAGCAGCCAAGAGAGTCTCTAATGACCTGCCTTAGACCTATTTATACCCGAGTGCTATTTAGACAGTTTTGCACTTATGTCCCTACACCTAGACAAACCCTAAGGACTCAGACGAAAAATTACAGGATATTTCGGGACGGACGACCACAATGAAGTCTTGATCTTCATAAGTTCCACGTAATCCTTAGATGTTCTCCATGTGGCCAGTAGTCCAATCCACGATCCGCCCCTGGTATTGAAGTCAGAAACCGGGAAACTTTAGGAAGTCTCTGCTTGGGCCGAATTTGGCCCATCTTCTCTATCTTGGTGAGTCGTGGCCCAACTCACCAAGGCTTGGGTAGCTTGGGTGGAGTTTTTGAGCCGAAGCCGCCAAAGCCTCCCTCGCACGCCTTCGCGCCACGCATTTAGGTTGGAGCACCACGGTGGTGCCCGGCATCCCCTGTCCATCGGGGCAGCCTCGCAGTCCTTCGGAGGACTTACTCCAGCCGTCGCCGTGCCGCTCCTCCGTGTACCGAACTCCCATGGCCGACAGATGCGGAGCATGCCTCTAGTCCTTCGGAGGAGTTTCCTCTACCTCTAGTCCATCGAAGGGCCTCCTGTGCATCGGAGGTCTTTTGCCCAAGTCCTTCTGGGTCTTGCTACTGTTGACAATCACTCATCACTCCAGAGGCAATGGAGCCGGTCCATTGGCTCTCAATCTCCCCCTTGATGAGTGCATTGTCAACACCTTCAACCTGTAACCTGAAATAGAACAAAGACAAGAAGAAAAGCGTAAAACCGAAAAGAAAGAAGAAAAAGAAGAAGTTGCTCAAGATGCCCAAAAGTCAAATACAAGTAGAAGAGGGCAAATTGAGACAACAAAAACAAAGCCAAAGATCGACCCCCTAAGACAAGGGAAACCGCTCAACGGAGTCGATCAAACTAAAGCATGACCCCTCAAGAAAGAGGCAAACCGGCTCAACACAGTCATGCTTAGACAAAACATCGGCTCCTCTAGAAAGAGGCAAAAGGCTCAACGCACCGATGCAAGAGCATGCTAAAAGCTCAAACTCCCCCTCAACTAGATCTCTACAGAGTCCTCCCCCTTGGTCCATGAAATCCCCCTAGGAACATCTCTCCCCCAAGGATCGACATCTATTCTCTCCCCTTTATTGACAATGGACACATCAAGGGTTCAAAGAACTCAACTCCCCCTGAAATGGACAACTCCCCCTCAAAATATGCCATGAAATGCAGGAAGTGTACCATGAAGAGCTCAGGAGGGATGAAAAGCTAGTAAATACGTTCTAGTATACAAAGCAAGTGAGGGCAAGGAAGGATGCAAACAAGCTCAATTGAATCTATCTTATATAGATCAGGAGCATGTTTTTCATGGTTGTTGAAAAGAAAGCATCACCAACATGAATAGCATCTAGCAAGATTGGCATGAACAGCAAGATGCTAGCAAAACATACAAGGTGTGCTACTCTCAACCAAAGCATATTCAATCATGCCATAAGCAGATTTAGCAATTTTGAACTTCAAAAAAATCAGATCATATGCCAGGGGTTATTCACTTGTTTTTGCCACTTCTTACCAACCAATGCCAAGCCTAGGTTCAGAAAACCATCAGAAGCTTAAGACAAGGTTTTGGTCATACACAGCCTAGTCCAAGTTCATGCCAAGGTGCAAAGGCAAGCTATCTCAAACTAGATCAGTGTGACAAGTGAACCCACCTGGATCTTTTCAATTTAGCTCATAGGACACCACTTTGTAAACAAGATTAATTCAGAATTCAGATTAGGGCAAGGTGTCTTAAATGTTTAGGCATCAACTTAACAAAGGCATTCGACTATCATATCCAAGCATGAAAAGTTAACATAGCATTCAACATTCCTACACATGCTAGGTAGCCAAGTCAAGTGGTGATCAAGGTTTTTGATTTTCAAGAAACAAAAGTGACTGAGCTCACAAAAGGTATTAGACAGATTCAAGTAGCTTAGCCAACCATGATCATGCAAGCAACTGTACAATCTAGCACAAGCAAGTACTAACTCGTCATACCAGAAGAGCTCTAGTGCTAGTGTAAGTGAAAATGCATATGTTACAATGCAATGCATGGTATGATACAAAATACAAGAAAACAAGGAAAAACAAAGAAAAAGCAAAACAAAATCCTAAACTACAACAAACTTACCCCAACCTAAAAGGGGTAACAAACACCAAGCTCCCCACGCAAGCGAGCAAACACGCTAAGGTCTAAGGGCTTGGTGAAGATGTCGGCCAACTGGTTCTCAGTCTCTACATGGATCAAGTCTATATCTCCCTTCTCGTAGTGATCTCTCAAGAAGTGAAACCTCACGTCTATGTGTTTGGTTCTGGAGTGCAAGATGGGGTTCTTAGCTACAGAAATAGCAGAAGTAGAGTCTACTAGGAGAGGGATCTTCTTAAAACTGAGACCAAAATCACTCAAGGTGGACTTCATCCAAAGCAGCTGGGAGCAGCAACTAGCAGGAGCAATGTATTCAGCTTCTGTGGTGGAAGTGGATACGCTAGATTGCTTGCGTGAGGACCAAGAGACAAGAGAAGAAGCGGGAAGCTGACAGGTGCTGGAAGTAGACTTGTGCTCCAGCCGACAACCCTTAAAGTCAGCATCAGAATACCCTCTGAGAGAGAGCAACAAAGCTGAAGAGAACCAAAGACCAAGCTCTGGAGTGTATTTCAGGTACCTAAAGATGCACTTCACCGCAGGACGGTGTGAAGTCCTCGGTGAGGCCTGAAATCGCTCACAGAGGCAAACCGCAAACTGAATGTCCGGCCTGGTCGCCGTCAGGTACAGAAGTGAGCCAATCATCCCTCGGTACTCTGTTTGGTCCACCACCTCCCCTTCTTCATCAGCATCAACAGCCGTCTATGCTGACACGGGAGTCACCATGGGCCTGAGATCTCCCTTATCAAACTTTCTCAGAATGTCCTTTGTGTACTTGGCTTGATGGACGAAGGTTCCTTCTGGGCCTTGCTTGATCTGTAGCCCGAGAAAGAACTGAAGCTCACCCATGAGACTCATCTCAAACTCACTGCTCATCTATTCAGCAAACGTAGACACCAAAGTGTGAGATGAACCACCAAAGATAATATCATCAACATATATCTGAACTAGAAGGGTGTCACCACCACGACTCAACAGAAACAAGGTCTTGTCTACTGAACCCATCACAAACCCAGACTTGAGCAGGAAAGCTTTCAACCAAGCATACCAAGCTCTTCGAGCTTGCTTCAGACCATAAAGGGCTTTTCTCAACTTATACACCCGTTCTGGAAACTTGGCACTCTCAAAGCCAAGAGGTTGTCTCACATATACCTCCTCCTCTATGTAACCATTTAGAAAGGCTGACTTAACATCCATCTGCTCCAGTTTGAAGCCTTTAGAGGCAGCAAAGGCAAGCAGAATCCTAATGGCCTCTAAACGAGCTACAGGAGCAAAGGTTTCCTCATAATCTATCCCCTCCTTCTGACAGAAACCCTAGGCAACCAATCTCGCTTTGTTCCTCACAACCATCCCATCCTCACCGTATTTATTCTTGAAGACCCACTTGGTTCATATAGGGTGGCAATTTGGTGGAGGTTCAACTAAATCCAAGACATGGTTTCTCTCAAAGTTCTCCAACTCCTCATGCATGGCATTCACCCAACTAGGATCAGATAATGCATGTGACACATCCCGGGGTTCGAAAGAAAGCAACAAATGCGGAGTGGTAGAAAAAGGCTAGAGAGTTAACCGAAGAGCGTGTGACGCACTGGTGTAGATCTCCGATCATCCTGTCTAGAGGGTGACCCCACTGGACCTACCGAGATGGAACAATCTGTAGGACCGAGACGTGCGACTAGAGGGGGGGTGAATAGGAGCACTTGAAATCACAAAATCACAAACCCCCAAGCGGTGCAACAAATTTTGCAGTAACCGCCACAAGACACTCACCGCACCAAGGTGCGTCTCACTGACTCACAGTAAGCAAAGAGAATGGTCTTAAAGGAGGAATGCGAAAATCTGTAGAAAGAACACAGTAGCTCCCTGGCAGGACAGGACAGTCTGGTGGCCAACACCAGATTGTCCGGTGAGACCGGACTAGCCGGTGCATGACGCCGGACTGTCCGGTGGCACGGCCCGGATAGTGCCTCATGCCGGACAGTCAGGTGGGCGCTGCCGGACTATCCGGTGGAAGCGGTCTGTCCGGTAGCCTCTGCTAGATTGTTCGGTAGGGTCGCAGAAAAGACGTTTTCAAATCCAAACTTGATCAAACCTTGTCCAAACTTCACGAAATTTTGCACAGGTTATCTAGACCCTATTTCAAAGCTATTCCCAAAAGATCAACTCAAGGTAACTGTAGAATCAGCGGGAATTTCAGATCTTGTGAAATGGCCATCCTTGGGCAAGAAAGGGGAAAACACAAAAGAGGCTTGCTCGTGGCAATCCAGCAGGATTGAGATGAACTAATATATGATCTCCACGTCCTTGCAAGTCCAGAACATCAACAAAGAAAGGGATTCAAGATTGCCCAATAAAAACACCCAAAAAGCAAGGATTGAACCCAAAAACCAAAGAGAGAGGGGGAGGAGAAGAACACAAGGTTGCTGCACAAATTTGCTTCGATTAAGTGCCCAAGATGGGTCTAAAGATTCAGCATACAAACAGAAATTCGTCCCAAGCAACCACCCTCACCTTACCTCAAGATTAGGAGGCTAAATCCTACTCTAACCTCCCTAACAATGGAGCTCAAAGCTTAAGGACGAAAATCACCAAGTGAAGACTAATCCTAGCAGCCAAGAGCACTTCTAATGACATGCTTTCGACCTATTTATACCCGAGTGCTATTTAGACAGTTTTGCACTTGGGTCCCTACAGTTAGACAAACCCTAAGGACTCAAATGAAAGATTACAAGATATTTTGGGACGGACGACCACGATGAAGTCTTGATCTTCGTAAGTTCCACGCAATCCTCGGATGCTCTCCACGTGGCCAGTAGTCCAATCCGCGATCCGCCCCCGGTATTGAAGTCAGAAACCGGGAAACTTTAGGAAGTCTCCGCCTGGGCCGGATTTGGCACATCTTCTCTATCTTGGCAAGTCATAGCCCAACTCACCAAGGCTTGGGTAGCTTGGTTGACGGTTTTGAGCCAAAGCTGCTAAAGCCTCCCTCGCACGCCTTCGCGCCACGCATTCGGGTTGGAGCACCGCGGTGGCGCCTGGCATCCCCTGTCCATCAGGGCAGCCTCGCAGTCCTTCGGAGGACTTACTCCTGCAGTCACCATGCCGCTCCTCCGTATACCAAAATCCCATAGCCGACAGACGCCGAGTGTGCCTCCAGTCCTTCGGAGGACTTCCCTCTACCTCCAGTCCATCGGAGGGCCTCCTGTCCATCGGAGGTCTTGTGCCCAAGTCCTTCTGGGTCTTGCTACTATTGACAATCACTCATCACTGCAGAGGCAATGGAGCCGGTCCATTAGCTCTCAATCTCCCCCTTGATGAGTGCATTGTCAACACCTTCAACCTGTAACCTGAAATAGAACAAAGACAAAAGAAAAAGAGTAAAACCGAAAAGAAAGAAGAAAAAGAAGAAGTTCCTCAAGATGCCCAAAGGCCGAATACTGGCAGAAAAAGGGCAGTTTGAGACAACAAAAACAAAGTCAAAGATCGACCCCCTAAGACAAGGGAAACCGCTCAACGCAGTCGATCAAACTAAAGCATGACCCCTCAAGAAGGAGGCAGACTGGCTCAACACAGTCATGCTAGTGGCAAAACATCGGCTCCTCCAGAAAGAGGCAAAATGCTCAACGCACCGATGCAAGAGCATGCTAAAAGCTCAAACTCCCCCTCAACTAGATCTCTACAGAGTCTGGTAGTGGCAAACCATCAGCTCCTCCAGAAAGAGGCAAAAGGCTCAACGCACCAATTCAAGTGCATGCTAAAAGCTCAAACTCCCCCTCAACTAGATCTCTACAGAGTCCTCACCCTTTGGTCCAACATCTCTCTCTCCTCAAGGGTCAACATCTCTCCCCCTTGTTGACAATGGACACATCAAGGGTTCATAGAACTCAACTCCCCCTGAAATGGACAACTCCCCCTCAAAAAAATGCCATGAAATGCAGGAAGTGTACCATGAAGAGCTCAGGAGGGATGAAAAGCTAGTAAATACAAGTTCTAGCATACAGTGCAAGTGAGGTCAAGGAAGCATGCAAACAAGCTCAATTGAATCTATCTTATACAAATCAGGAGTATGTTTTACAGGGTTGTTGAAAAGAAAGCATCACCAACATGAATAGCATCTAGCAAGATAGGGATGAGCAGCAAGATGCTAGCAAAACATACATGGTGTGCTACTCTCAACCAAGGCATCTACAACAGGCCATAAGCAGTTTAGAGACTTGCAGATTTCACATTTATCAATTTTGAACTTCAAGCAAAACAGATCATGTGCCAGGGGTTATTCACTTATCGTTGCCACTTCTTACCAACCAATGCCAAGCCTAGGTTCAGAAAACCATCAGAAGCTTAAGACAAGGTTTTGGTCATACACAGCCTAGTCCAAGTTTAAGCCAAAGTGCAAAGGCAAGCTATCTCAAACTAGATCAGTGTGACAAGTGAACCCTACTGGATCTTTTCAATTTAGCTCATAGGACACCACTTGTAAGCCACATTCATTCAGATTTTAGATTAGAACAAGGTGCCATAAATGCTTAGGCATCAGTGTAACACAGGCATATGACTAGCATATCCAAGCATGAAAAGATAGCATAGCATTCAACATTCCTACACATGCTAGGTAGCCAAGTCAAGTGGTGATCATGGTTTTTGATTTTGATGAAACAAAAATGACTGAGCTCACAAAAGATATTAGACAGATTGAACGAGCTTAGCCAACCATGATCATGCAAGCAACTGTACAATCTAGCAGAAGCAAGTACTAACTTGTCATACCAGAAGAGCTCTAGTGCTAGTGAAAGTGAAAATGCATATGTTACAATGCAATGCATGGTATGAGACAAAATGCAAAGAAAGAAAAGGCAAAGCAAAACCTAAACTATACCAAAGTTACCCCAACCTGAAAGGGGTAACAAACACCAAGCTCCCCACACAAGTGAGCAAATATGCTCAGGTCTAAGGGCTTGGTGAAGATATCGGCCAACTGGTTCTCAATCTCTACATGGATCAAGTCTATATCTCCCTTCTCGTAGTGATCTCTCAAGAAGTGAAACCTCACGTCTATGTGTTTGGTTCCGGAGTGCAAGACGGGGTTCTTAGCTACAGAAATAGCAGAAGTAGAGTCTACTAGGAGAGGGATCTTCCTAAAACTGAGACCAAAGTCGCTCAAGGTGGACTTCATCCAAAGCAGCTGGGAGCAGCAACTAGCAGCAGCAATGTATTCAGCTTCTGTGGTGGAAGTGGCTACGCTAGATTGCTTGCGTGAGGACCAAGAGACAAGAGAGGAACCGAGAAACTAGCAGGTGCCGGAAGTAGACTTGCGCTCCAGCCAACAACACGCAAAGTCAGCATCCGAATACCCTCTAAGAGAGAGCAACGAAGCTGAGGAAAACCAAAGTCCAAGCTCAGGAGTGTATTTTAGGTACCTAAAGATGTGCTTCACCACTTGACGATGTGATAGCCTTGGTGAGGCCTGAAAACGTGCACAAAGGCAAACCACGAACTGAATGTCCGGCCTAGTCGCCGTCAGGTACAAAAGTGAGCCGATCATCCCCCGGTACTCTCTTTGGTCCACCACCTCCCCTTCTTCATCCGCATCAAGAGCCGTCTGTGTTGACATGGGAGTCACCATGGGCTTGAGATCTCCCTTGTCAAACTTCCTCAGAATGTCCTTCGTGTACTTGGCTTGATGGACGAAGGTTCCTTCTGGGCCTTGCTTGATCTGAAGCCCGAGAAAGAACTGAAGCTCTCCCATGAGACTCATCTCGAATTCACTACTCATTTGTTCAGCAAACTTAGACACCAAAGTGTGAGATGAACCACCAAAGATAATGTCATCAACATATATCTGAACTATAAGGGTGTCAACGCCACGACTCAACAGAAAAAAGGTCTTGTTTACTGAACCCATCACAAAACCAGACTTGAGCAGAAAGGCTTTCAACCTAGCATACCAAGCTCTTGGAGCTTGCTTCAGACCATATAGGGCTTTTCTCAACTTATACACCCGGTCTGGAAACTTGGCACTCCCAAAGCTAGGAGGTTGTCTCACATATACCTCCATCTCTATGTAACCGTTTAGAAAGGCTGACTTGACATCCATCTGCTGCAATTTGAAGCCTTTAGAGGCAGCAGCAAAGGCAAGTAGAATCCTAATAGCCTCTAAACGAGCTACAGGAGCAAATGTTTCCTCATAATCTATCCCCTCCTTCTAACAGAAACCCTGGCTACCAATCTCGATTTGTTCCTCACAACCATCCCATCCTCACCCTGTTTGTTCTTGAAAACCCACTTGGTTCCTATTGGTTGGCAGTTTGGTGGAGGTTCAACTAAATCCCAGACATGGTTTCCCTCAAATTTCTCCAACTCCTCATGCATGGCGTTCACCCAACTAGGATCAGATAATGCATGTGACACATCCTGGGGTTCGAAAGAAGCAACAAATGCAGAGTGACAGAAAAAGGCTAGAGAGTTAACCGAAGAGCGTGTGACACACTGCTGTAGATCTCCAATCATCTTGTTTGGAGGGTGATCCCGCTGGACCTGCCGAGATGGAACAATCTCGGAGGTCACCTCCCCTGCGTCCTCAGCGAGGCCAACCTCTGCTCAAGCTTGTGGTCGGGGGAGTGAGGAGGAAGCCGTAGGCAAGGGTCCTCCTTCATCTTCAGAGCTCGTAGCAGAGGGTGCAGGAGCTGCAGCCGGTGCAGTGGCTCCTGCATCACCAGCATCTACTTCGCCTTCCTCATCTTCAAAGATGGGAGCGCCTTCTTCAACATCACCAGAAAGCTCAAATGCAGGGGTTGTGCAAGGCATAGATTCATCAAAGGAAACTTCACAGGTCTCAACCACTTGTCTAGTATCAAGGATCCACACTCTATATGCCCTAGAGCTTGATGCGTACCTAAGAAAAATACCATCCAAGCAGCGAGATTCAAATTTGTCCAAATGCCCCCCTTTTTGAGCACAAAGCATCTGCAGCCAAATGCACGCAGGTGCTTGACGCTAGGCTGCCTTCCAAACCGTAGCTCGTACGAAGTCTTGATCTTCATAAGTTCCACGCAATCCTCTGATGCTCTCCATGTGGCCAGTAGTCAAATCCGCGATCCGCCCCCGGTTTTGAAGTCAGAAACCGGGAAACTTTAGGAAGTCTCCGCCTGGGCCGGATTTGGCCCATCTTCTCTATCTTGGCGAGTCGTGGCCCAACTCACCAAGGCTTGGGTAGCTTGGGTGACGGTTTTGAGCCAAAGCCACCAAAGCCTCCCTTGCACGCCTTTGCGCCACGCATTCGGGTTGGAGCACCGTGGGGACTTACTCCTGGCCATCGGGGCAGCCTCGTAGTCCTTCGCAAGACTTACTCCTGCCGTCGCCATGCCGCTCCTCCGTATTCCGAACTCCCATAGCCGACAAACGCCGAGTGTGCCTCCAGTCCTTCGGAGGACTTCCCTCTACCTCTAGTCTATCGGAGGGCCTCCTGTCCATCGGAGGTCTTGTGCCCAAGTCCTTCTGGGTCTTGCTACTGTTGACAATCACTCATCACTCCAGAGGCAATGGAGCTGGTCCATTGGCTCTCATAATCTCGGAGGTCACCTCCCCTGCGTCCTCAGCGGGGCCAGCTTGCGGTCGGGGGAGTGAGGAGGAAGTCGTCGGCAAGGGTCCTTCTTCGTCTTCAGAGCTCGTAGTAGAGGGGGCAGGAGCTGCAGCCGGGGCAGTGGCTCCTGCGTCACCAGCATCTAGTTGAACTTCCTCATCTTCAAAGATGGTAGCACCTTCTTCATCATCACCTGAAAGCTCAAATGCAGGGGTTGTGCAAGGCATAGATTCATCAAAGGAAACTTCACATGTCTCAACCACTTGTTTGGTATCGAGAATCCATACTCTATATGCCCTAGACCTATAGATGCCCAAGGAAAATACTATCCAAGCAGTGAGATTCAAATTTGTCCAAATGCCCCCCCTTTTTTAGCATAAAGCATCTGCAGCCAAATGCACGCAGGTGCTTGACGCTAGGCTGCCTACCAAACCGTAGCTCGTAGGAAGTCTTCCCTAAGAAAGTTCGTAGGAAGATGCGGTTGGCAATGTAACAGGCTGTATTCATAGTCTCAGCCCAAAAGCGTCGTGGAGTCCTATGCTAATCAAGCATCGTCCGCGCCATCTCAACAAGTGTGCGGTTCTTTCATTCCACAACACCATTCTGAGGTGGGGTATAAGGAGACCAGAATTGGTGATCAAGACCTAGGTCATGACAAAAGGTTTCGAAACAAGAGTTACGAAATTCTCCGCCATTGTCGCTGCGGATAGCCCTCATGGCCTTATGACAATCATTCCTTAACCTCAAGACCATATCCCGAACAAAACCAAAAGCCTCATCTTTGAATTCCATGAAGAACACTGACGAATAGCGAGAAAAGTCATTCACAACTACAAGCACATACCACTTCCCACTGTCCGACTGTGCCCGAGTAAGACCAACCATGTCCATATGCAGCAGCTCACCCGGGTCAGAGGTCATCACCTGATTGATAGGTGCATGAAAAGCGGCAACCATCTTGCCATGATGACAGGGGTGGCATACTAAGTCCTTTTCTCCTTTCAAATTGGGCAATCCTCGGATCAGGCCCATCGAGCTCAACCTGGCTAGCAGATCAAAACTCAAATGGCCAAGCCTCCTATGCCACTTCCAAATATCAGCAGAACGACTAGCAACTAAACACCGAGTAGGGCCAGAAATAGATGCAAGGTCAACCTTAAAAACCTGCCCATAGGGAAAAATCCGACAAACAAGGTTTTCCTTAGCATCAAGCACACAAGAAGAAGCCTCCTTAAAACGAACCTCAAACCCTTCCTTGAGAAGTTGCAAGATAGAAACCAAATTGAACCCCAAATTCCTCACCGAAGCAACTTCTCTCAGGGAAAGCTTGCCAGAAAGAGCAACAGAACCAACACCCAACACTTTACCTTGACCATTATCCCCGAATGTGATGTACTCCTTGGTGCTCACGGGGTTGAGGCTGGAGAACCATCTGCGGTGCCCTGTCATGTGCCTAGAGCAGCCGGAGTCCATGATCCATATGTCCTCCAGGCCTCGATCCTGCAAAATCAAGGAAAGTGAGAGTGAGCAAATGGTCCAGCACTAGGGTCAGTGAAACTCTGAACCATTGCCGAGCCATCTGCTCAAAAGTGGGGTAAGCACAGCCAAAGTAAGCATCACATCTATTCAGGTACCCACGACCTCCAAAGCGTGAGGTCTCAAACCCTCTACCTCCAAAGCCTCGGTCACGAGGTCCATAGCCGCGCTGAAAATGACTAGGTGCTCGGACGGCGAAGCGTCTCTCACCACCAGGAGCACGGCCCTGAAAGCCGCCTCCTCTATCACCACGAACAAAGCGGTCTCTCATCTCACCGCGGTTCCTACAGGCTCTCTACTGCCTCTTAACTCGCTTCCTCCTGAAGCAGAACTCCTCCAAGTGGCCATTCCGCTGGCAAAAGACATAGTGGTAGACATGCCTCTTGGGAGTGGGGTTAGGTTGGGCCTTGGGCTTAGGTAGAGTAGCCTTGGGTGGAACAGGCTGCAAGACTCTCTCCTTGCTCACTGGAGGCTTGAGAATCTCAGTCACTACTCTGTCCAGCTTAGCCTGTGAGGGCTTGGATGTCCAGAACTGCTTCTTTGGGGCAGCCTTGGGAGGCTCGTGGTAAAGCCCATCAACAGTAGGAATAGGCTGAGGGGATGCAGTCTTAAGTTTAACTGGGGAACTCTTCTTCTCACCCGAAATACTGCACTCTCCTAACCCAAGTCCACTCATATCACCCTCAGCTCTCTTGGTGCTCTCCAAGATCATCCTAAGTTGGGGCTCTCTAGCATACATCCAACTGAGCACCTCTCTCAAATGGTTGTTCTCATCAACCAAAGTCTGTTTCTCCTCTCTCAGATCCTCCAGAACTAAAGTCTGGGCAGCACAAGTGGGGCAGTCTAGAGAGGGAATAGAAGGGGCAGACTTCTCTAACTTCTTAATGGTGGCATCCCTATCCACCAACATCAACCTCAAAGTGAGACACTTCTCACAAGTGCCAGGGGGTGCTGAAGGCACCTCAAAGTTAGCTCTCAACCGCTCAAGCTCACTCTCCAACCTAGGAGAGACCATGCACGAACCCAAAATCGTGATTCTCGCCCTCACACCTCATTTTCAGCTCAGCTATGTGAACAGCTACGTGGGGACACATCTCACACTCAGGCTCATCACTCAAAACAGACTCATCCAGTTTAGACTGGAGCTTGCCTAACTTTACCTTTAGCCTATCCATCGACTCTACCTGATGAGCATACTTGCTCTTCGGCTCACAGAGATATCACATCAAAGTCTCACAGGTAGGGCACTCTGACTCACTAGGCTGGGCTGGTGTACTCTTCAGCCTCTCTATCTCAGCTAGAGCATCAGCCAACTTGGCTGTCTGCTTCTGCGGCTTCTTGGCTGGCCTCTCCAACATCTTATCCTGGGCTTTTGACACACAACTATTTGCCTCCAACATCTCAAGAATTTCAGCTTGCTCAGGAGTTACCTCTTCATCAGAGGAGTCATTGTCGTTGCCCTTGTCATCCTTGTCCTCAAGTGCCATGGAGCAAAAAGATCTCCGGTGCATCTTGTGCTTGTGCTTGGACTTGGTGGAGGTGAAACAGAGTCCAGCTGGACCGCCTTGGTCCCTCCTCTTGTCCCGCTTGGTGACGATCTCCTCATCGCTTGAGCTTGAGGAAGACGAGGAGGAGGAGGACAATCGGCCACACAGACCACCAAGCTCGGCAAAGAAAGCCTTGTCCCACTTCTGATTGTCCTTCTGGTAGCTCTTGAAAGCCTACCTGAAGTTCTTGATCTTGCCGGAGCGGTGCTGGGGGTGGTCACGCTTGCTGTAGTCGTGCTTGCCGGAGTGGTACATGTTGGAGTCGCGGGAGTGGCTCTTTCCCTTCTTGTAGTAGTCGTTCTGCTTGTTCGGACATTCGGTGATGAAGTGGCCGACCTCTCCGCACTCGAAGCACTTGGGCCTCTCGCCCCTCTTCTTGGTCATCCGGTTGTTATAGGTGCGCTGAAAGCGGCTAGACACCAGGCCAATCTCATCATCCCCAAGTGACGCTAACTGCTCCTCTGTAACAGACATAAAGGCAGAAAACGAAAAGTTGTGAAGCCGGGGTTTAGTAGCGGCCTCACTGTAGGAAGAAGCCAAGGCTAGGCTCTTGGAGCCAGTACAAGCAAGAGAATCTCTCAACTTGTAATCCACCTCTGTGGCCTTGACCCTGGTGTAAAGACCCTCCACTCCAATAGTGTCAGGCCTCAGATTCAATGATCGAGTTAACCTTGATCTCCCATACCTTCCTGTCCAGCGCATACAGCAATTTGAGAGCCTGCTGATGGTTGGTGTATGGGATCCTCTCAGGGCTAGAGTTAACACGGAACTAGTTGATGATCGACTAAAAACGACCAAACAAGTCATCTATGGACTCACCAGGCTTCTGAACGAAATTCTCATATTCACGCCTGTAAGTATCAATGAGACACCCCTTGATAGTAGCAGTGCCCTCATGGTGTGCACTCAGCAGGGACCAGATCTGACGCGTAGTCTCAAGGTGGCTCACTCTCTCATAATCAACTGGACCAAGTCCTGAGAAGAGAAAGTTTACAGCTTTGGCATTCGCCTCATGCTGAGCCACAATCGCTGGGGTAGTGCGCTGAGCAACTGGAAGCACCACAAAGTTCGCACTCTGAGTAGCAACCCATATGTCTTGGCCCTGGCTAAGCAAGAATGCTCTCATTCTACCCTTCCAGTAGGAGTAGCCATTGGAGCCAAGGACCGAAATCTTCCCGGAGTGAGTCAAAGTCGCTATTGGTTTCTCACCGGTAAAGGTATTAAGAAACCTAACCAGCTCTGATACCAATTGTAGGACCGAGTCGTGCGACTAGAGGGGGGTGAATAGGAGCACTTAATAACTCAAAATCACAACCCCCAAGCAGGTGCTCTGCAAAGCTCAAGAGAAACTAGACTAGGCACCGTCCACTGAACAGATACGTGCCTAGCAGCGCAAGGGTGCCGTCCACTGAGGGGATGCAGTCTTAAGTTTAACTGGGGAACTCTTCTTCTCACCCGAAATACTGCACTCTCCTAACCCAAGTCCACTCATATCACCCTCAGCTCCCTTGGTGCTCTCCAAGATCATCCTAAGTTGGGGCTCTCTAGCATACATCCAACTGAGCACCTCTCTCAAATGGTTGTTCTCATCAACCAAAGTCTGTTTCTCCTCTCTCAGATCCTCCAGAACTAAAGTCTGGGCAGCACCAGTGGGGCAGTCTAGAGCGGGAATAGAAGGGGCAGACTTCTCTAACTTCTTAATGGTGGCATCCCTATCCACCAACATCAACCTCAAAGTGAGACACTTCTCACAAGTGCCAGGGGGTGCTGAAGGCACCTCAAAGTTAGCTCTCAACAGCTTAAGCTCACTCTCCAATGTAGGAGAGACCATGCACGAACCCAAAACCGTGATTCTCGCCCTCACACCTCATTTTTAGCTCAGCTATGTCAACAGCTACGTGGGGACACATCTCACACTCAGGCTCATCACTCAAAATAGACTCATCCAGTTTAGACTGGAGCTTGCCTAACTTTACCTTTAGCCTATCCATCTCCTCTACCTGATGAGCATACTTGCTCTTCTGCTCACAGAGATATCACATCAAAGTCTCACAGGTAGGGCACTCTGACTCACTAGGCTGGGCTGGCGTACTCTTCAGCCTCTCTATTGTGGCGGAACCGCCGATTTAATCCGGGCTAAGCACACCTGCCACCTCTGGCTTGCAGTGCGATTAGACCGAACTAAACCCGGTCGTCCGTCGAGAGTCATTCGACTCCCGATATTACCTTTTCCCAGAGGAACCGACATCATACACATCCGACTCACGATGGAGCCACAACAGAAACATCATCACAGGCAGTTAAATAGCATAAAAGTAGATTTATTTACAAACCAGTTTTTACATAAAATACCAGTACAACATAATATTATACGGTAGCAAGTTTGAAAGTTTCTCGCAGCGGAAAATATAAGTTTATGTCACCATGTTATCACCAAAAGTTTCGCATTGGAGGTACAACATCGAGCCCACCGATGTTGTCCTCGTGCCACTTAGTCACTTCATCCTACATGAGGGCATGCCCCACCTCCGACACAGGTGCACACCATGAATTCCATACCTGCGCTCAAAATGTGGGGGCAAACCCTGAGTACTAATTACTCAGTAGGTCTTAATGGATCTGGCTTACGGCTGACGCGAAGCAGCTTACTAGCAAGTAGATCCTTAGCCTTTAGTTTTTAACATCAATTTAATCAACAACAAGTTTCATTGTCTGTATGATTGCCAACATAACAGTAAAACTTTGCAAGATACCAACTCAGCTCAATCATGTAGTATTCCAAAAACCATGAGTATTAAGGTACTGGAAGTTTAAGTAATTACTACGTTGCCCGTGTGCACTATCAGCATTCCCACACCTGGCGGGCATCAGCGATTCGAATCGATTTTTAATTCCCGGGAATAACTATCATGCCAGGGGTATATGCTTACTAGCCATCGCGTTCCCACATATAGCCCCAATCTTAACCTGCCTCGTCCCAAGTTCGATTCACTCCCGCCTAGCCCCCGGGTTGTGCCCCCATGACGAGCCTGCCGACATCTCGGTCTCCCCGTCATGAGTACCAAGCTCCCCCGGGCCACCTTCCTCTCAACCAGCGGGTAGGAACGTGTCTCTGTGCTTCGGACGAGCCCAGGAAAGACTTTTCCGGTCCCATTCCCCGGATAAGCACTTTAGCAATGTTATGCCGATCAGCAGACGAACAGCGGACGGGCCTTAAACGACTCGGGCGGAGTCCGGTTGCGACATCATGATAAAGGAAATACTGAAATAAATCTCCGCCCGGTCTCTATTTAACTTCATGAGCAACAGTAATAAGTGATATGACTGTAAGCTTTTTGTAACTTTGAAAACACCTACGTGACGAGTACACACACTCGTGTCTACCCGTACCTAGCAATTTCTAGGCATACTCGTCCTACGAACTCTATGTATAGGTGCTAAGGCCAGGGCGGCCAGGAAGTCTAATGCAATTGTTTCCAAACAACTCCTAATGCATATGTGTAATCATCAAGTATAATTTATTTGCTGGGAGAGTATGGTCCTGCCTACCTTCTTCACTAGGGTCAGTAGCTTCCTCCGGAGCGTAGTCGGGTTCCTGCTGCTGGTCCTCTGGCTCTGGGTGCAGTCCCTCTTCTAGCTCCGTCACGATCGGTTGGTCCGATGGTGGTTCTTCGTTCGCGGAATCTATATGCATATCAGGATGCAAAAGGAGTATGTATTACTGTAATGCTTCTTCATGATGCAGATGTAGATGCGATGCGGTGAATCATGATGTATGGAAAAGAGTTACGCATATTGAGGCGAAAGTTGTTTCGCACTAAGAAATCGTACAAGCCATCATCTACGACAGCTTAGCTTGTCACATAAAATAACGTGGTGTGTGACTGAGTTGCATCGATTTATGTGAAAAGATCGATGTCTACTACCATTTAGAACTCTTTTATGCTATAAGGAGCACAATAAACTAGGTATAACCATTTAGAACCTAATTTTTATATAAACAACATTTCTTCATTTATTTCCATGCTAAAAACACATGTAGGGGCAAAATGGTAATTAGCAGTGGACATTTGAGCTACCAAACTTTTCATAGAGCCTACACAGAATAAAAAGGTCTCTGCCCAAATTTCACAATTTTTGGAGTTCATTTTAGCCATATTTCCTATTTATCGAGGTTTTTCATGCTTGCACAAAAACAGGGGCAAAACTGTCTTTTCCTACTCAACCATCATACCCATTCTGTAGAGCTATTTATTAGGAACAAAATGCAACAAAGTTTGCTATTTTTGGATTTTTATACACTTTATTATGATTTTTCAAAGTTTCAGCCTTTTTAAAAGCATTTTAATCGAAAATTAAACAGATCCAGGGCTTATCTGTAATTATTCATAGCTTCCGAGGGTTCCCGTGCAAAATTTACAAGACTCAGTGCACAGTGCGGTGGACTGATTCGCAAATAAAGGAAAAAGCAGGGGCCGGATCTGAAATTTGCCCGGCCCCTTTCTTCTTCCTCGCGTCGGCCGCGGCCGCGCGGGAGGGCGCGCGCGCGCCGGCGAGCCGGGGCTCGCCGCGGCCGCGACACGAGTTGGGGAAGGTGTTCCCCGTGCGGGGCTTCTACCTTGGGGAGGCGGTGACGGCGGAGACGGCGTGGACGAGGCGGGCGACGGAGATGAACCGAGGGTGAACCGGCGCGACGCGACGTCGAGGCGAGGTCGAACCTCGGCGTCCGGGCGGGGAACGGCGACGAGGACTAGGGCGCGAGGTGCGCGGGAGCGAGGCGAGCGCAGCGGTGGAGGTGGGGAGGCACGGGGAGCGACGGAGGGGGCGGAGCGAACTCGAGCTCGGAGCTCGCCGTCAATGGCGGCGCGAACTGGCGCGGGCGGGGAGAAGCGGAGAGGCCGAGCGGAGGGGCCTAGGCACGCGAATGGGGTCGGGGAAAGAGGCCGGCCCTCGCCTTCGCCTTGGAGGCGCGCCTTGCGCGCGCTGTCCGCGCGCGGCAGGGGCGCGTGGCCGCGGCGGCCGGGACGGCCGGCGCGTGGCCACGGCGCGCAGCGCGCAGCGCCGCGTGGGCGCGCGCGGGCGGCGAGAGAGGAGGGAGGCGCGTGGGTGAACCCGGTCTATGGACCGGTGGGACTGACAGGTGGGACCAAGGACGGAAACAAAGATCAGGGTGCATGGACTGGGTGCACGGAGCGAGGGAGCGGGTCCGTGCTCTGGCGCGGCCGGGGCTGACAGGTGGGCCCCGCCTGTCATACAGACGAGAAAATAAAAGAAAAACGAAAAAAGATAAACCCCCTTTGACCAGCTGATTAGGTTTCTGAATTTTGCAAATTTGACCAATTTAGAAGCCGAATTTGAAAAAGTCCCAATTGAATGAAATGTTGTACATTTTGAAATCTACAACTTTGTCAAAAGGACCTATACCAGATTCCAAATACAAAATGATTTAAATTTGAAAATAACTTGCTGACTCCTGTTTGACCAATTAAAACCCCCAACTTGGAAATTATAAAAGTCCATTTTAGGTGCATTTTCATGAAAGGTGAACTATACCAAAGTTGCATAGAATCTCATGATCTACAACTTTGGTATTCATGACATGGCAATATTTTGAATTTTGTTTCACAAAATTTTGAATTTACCAAACAGGGCTGAATTTGGCAAAATCACATTTTCACATAAAATGACCCAAAACTGGATTTCAACATTCATGCATGCTAAAGCACAAAATACCAAAGTCATTCCTTATGGGATTACCTACAAGTTTGGTATGTAAGGTTTTATGAAAAACACAATTGTATTAAAGTTATATCCAGAATACAAACACAGCTTTTTCTGAAAACTAGGTTTAGTTGCTCAATTGACCTAGTTTATGCATGCTTTTCAAGATAAAAGGCCTCTGAAAAGATATCATTATGCTAATGTTTTTAGTGCAAAGCATTTGAGATGCCTAGGGCATCACAACCCACCCCCCTTAAAGAAATCTCGTCCCGAGATTTTTGAAATGTCGTGGGTGGTTAGACTGGTTGTAGTTAGTGTTGGGTGTACGTATTGAGTTTAGACCCAGAAGCTAAGCTGTTATAACGTACCGAGTTGAGGTGGACGGCAGAAAACCAGGGTACTTAGTGTGTAGGTATTCTTCTTGCTCCCAAGTGGCTTCTTCTTCGGAGTGATTACTCCATTGAACTTTGTAGAAGTTGATTGTTTTCCGACGGGTTGATCTTTGCTTCTGATCGAGAATTTTTATGGGATGTTCTTCGTATGTGAGATCTGGTTCAATCTGAATTTGAGAGGTATCTACCACTTTCTCCGGCACTCTTAAGCACTTCTTTAGTTGGGAGACGTGAAACACATCATGAACTGCAGCCAGATGTGGTGGTAGCTCTAACCGATAAGCGACGGCTCCGCACTTTTCAATGATCTTGAATGGACCGACGTACCTTGGTGCTAACTTTCCTTTCACCCCAAACCGTTGTACCCCTTTCATCGGAGATACTTTGAGATACACATGATCCCCTTCATCAAAGACTAGTGGCCTCCTCCTTTTATCCGAGTAACTTTTCTGTCTGGACTGTGCTCTTTTGAGATGGTGGTGTATGAGTTTCACTTGTTCTTCGGCTTCTACCACTAAATCAGGGCCATAGGTAACACGCTCTCCTGGTTCAGACCAGTTTAGTGGTGTTCTACATCTCCTACCATAAAGAGCCTCGAAAGGAGCCATTTCTAAGCTCTTTTGGTAGCTGTTGTTATAAGCGAATTCCGCCAGGGGAAGGCATTCATCCCACTTGGTGGAATATGTCAGTGCACAAGCCCTTAACATATCTTCTAGAATTTGATTCACCCTTTCTACTTGACCACTGGTTTGAGGATGGTAAGCGGAACTGCGTACAAGAGTGGTGTTTAAGGCAGTCTGCAGTTGCTCCCAGAAGCGGGAAACGAACAGAGAACCCCTATCTGAGGTGATAGTTCGCGGGACCCCGTGTAAGGATAGGATCTTGGAAAGGTACAACTCAGCGTACTGCTTTGCTCGATAGGTGGTCTTGACTGGAATGAAATGAGCAGATTTCGTGAACCTATCGATAATTACCCATATGGAATCATATCCTTTTTGGGTACGAGATAAGCCCACAATGAAATCCATGTGTATATCCTCCCATTTCCACGCTGGGACATCTAGTGGTTGAAGCATTCCAGCGGACTTTAAGTGATCAGCTTTTACTTTCTTACACACGTCGCACTCAGATACGTACTTGGCGATCTCTCGTTTCATGCGGGTCCACCAAAACTTTTGTTTCAAGTCTTGGTACATCTTATTGCTGCCCGGATGTATCGTGAGTATTGAGGAGTGTGCTTCGTCTAGTATTCTCTTCCTCAACTCCATGTCCTTGGGTACCACTAGACGATTCTTGAACCACAGGACGCCTTGGTCATCAAGCGTGAAACACGCCTTCTTCTCTTCACTAATACCTTCACGGATATGTGCCATACCCTTATCTTGCTTCTGAGCTTCTATGACTTGTGCCTTGATTGTGGGCTCAATAATGATACTATAGAGTTCTGCAGGCTGTCCTGGAGGTGTTTCAATGTCATTCATTTCACAGCAGATCACTCTTGCTGTAGGTCGGACCTCTATCACATTGCAATGAGCTTTTCGGCTTAGTGCATCTGCTACCACATTGGCCTTGCCTGGGTGGTAGTGTATCTCCAGATCATAATCTTTTATCAACTCTAACCATCGCCTCTGCCTCATATTGATTTCGGGTTGGGTGAAAATATATTTGAGACTCTTATGGTCAGTGTAGATGTGACATGTGTTGCCTAACAGATAGTGTCTCCAAATTTTTAGTGCATGAACGACTGCAGCCAACTCAAGGTCATGTGTTGGATAGTTGGCTTCATGTTTCCTCAGTTGGCGGGAGGCATAAGCAATTACTCTTCCTTCTTGCATCAAGACACAAC
Organism: Paspalum vaginatum; assembly: GCA_030272315.1. NCBI lineage: Eukaryota > Viridiplantae > Streptophyta > Magnoliopsida > Poales > Poaceae > Paspalum > Paspalum vaginatum. Next base: position 27,081,617 of record CM059018.1, on the reverse strand, counting down.
CAAGTCCATTACCGGAAGCATCACAGTACACCTCAAAAGGCTTGGTGATATCTGGTTGAGCTAGCACTGGTGCTGAAGTTAACAATTTCTTCAAGGTTTGGAAAGCTTCTTCACAATTCGGATTCCAAATGAACTTGGCATTTTTCTTGGTCAAAGAGGTCATAGGTTTTGCAATTTTGGAGAAATCTTTGATAAAGCGGCGGTAGTAGCCCGCTAAACCAAGAAAACTCCGGATTTCAGTCACGGTCTCTGGTTGCTTCCAATTTAGCACATCTTCTACTTTGTTAGGATCAACTGCGACTCCCTTTTCAGATAGTACGTGACCCAAGAAACTTACTTCTTTTAGCCAGAAAGCACACTTGCTAAACTTGGCATAAAGCTTATGCTCTCTGAGCCGAGTAAGCACGATCCTCAAGTGTTCTTCATGTTCTTTTTCGTTTTTGGAGTAAATTAGTATGTCATCTATGAATACCACCACGAACTTATCAAGTTCATTCATAAACACCGAGTTCATCATATACATGAAGAAAGCCGGTGCGTTGGTTAACCCAAATGACATGACCAAATACTCATATAAACCATATCTGGTAGAGAATGCTGTCTTGGGTACGTCCTCTTCTCTAATCTTCATCTGATAGTAGCCAGACCTTAAGTCAATTTTTGAAAAGACCTTAGCCCCAGCTAACTGATCAAATAGAATGTCGATGTGTGGCAGTGGGTATTTGTTTTTGACGGTCACTGCATTCAGTGGCCGATAGTCAACGCACAATCTTTTCCCACCATGATCCTTTTTCTCAACAAAGAGAGCTGGACAACCCCACGGTGATGAACTAGGCCTAATGAACCCTTTGTCTAATTGTTCTTGTAGCTGTACTTTCAATTCTTTCAAATCATCAGGTGGCATCCTGTATGGTCTTTTTGACACAGGTGCCGTACCTGGAACGAGCTCAATGACAAATTCTACATCCCGTTTTGGTGGTAGTCCCGGAAGTTCTTCCGGAAACACGTCCGGGAATTCACACACTACTGGTATCTTTTTAACCTCTTGTAGTTCAGTCGCATGGACCGTGGGGGTCATGTGTTTTTGGTTTGGCAAGTGTATCCGTAGAATCTTGCCGCTGACACTAGACCTTAACTGCACTGTCCTGCTGCCAATATCCAGGACTGCATTGTTTTCTGTCATCCAATTCATCCCTAAGATGATATCAATCCCCCGGTGTGGCAGCACCACAGGATTGATTATGAAATCTTCCTTTCCTATACTCAGCCTTAACCCTTTTACTATCAGATTTGTATTTATCGGGTTCCCAGGCGCGGTGATTTGATATTTCTCTTTTATACGTGAAGTCTCTACCCCGTGCTTAGATGTAAATGATTGACTAATGAAAGTATGAGTAGCTCCTGAATCAAATAACACGACGGTCGGCTGACCGTTGACCATGAACGTACCGGCGAGAACAGGCTCTCCTGCAGGGATCTGCTCCATGTGCACGTAGTGCACTCGACCTGTCTTGGGTACGAATCCCTTCGGCTTGTTCTGTTGGTTTCCACCCGCAGGAACAGGACCTTGGATCCTGCGAGGCGCTCTGCAGTCCTTAATGAAATGGCCGATCTTGCCGCAGTTGTAACAAGGAGCGCCCGGTCCCGGAATAATGGGAGCACGGGGAGTTGGCAACTGTGCGGGTGCTCGATAAATGGGGTACTGTTGCTGCGGTGCCGCCCGATGAATCCACCTTGGTTGGTTGGGTCGGACCACATAGCGAGACTGCTGATAATTTTGCTGTTGAGGTCTGTACGCGGTCTTCTGCTTCTGTGAAGGGCCCGTCGCTGATGTGTTGGCTATCCTTTTGCGCTTCTGATCCTCATTAGCAGCACGGAGACGATTCTCCATGTCGAGAGCAGTGTCTACCAGTTCAGTGAAGCTCTGGTAACGCCGTGCCAAGTGAGTCCGGAGGGTAGGGTCAAGGCCCTCGAGGAGTCTCTCGGCCCGTTCCGGCTCAGTAGCAACATCTCTCGGAGCATACTGTGAGAGGTGGATAAAGATCTGCACATATTGCATAACGGTCCTGCTACCCTGCTTGAGGTCTCGGAACTCACGTCGCTTTTGCTCCATCAAACTTGCCGGGATATAGTGGGCCCGGAAAGCCTGACGGAACTCCTCCCAGGTGGGCTCATGGCCTTCTTCCTGCATGGCGAGGAAAGTGGCGTACCACGCTCCCGCAGGCCCATGAAGAAGCTGAGCAGCAAATCGAGCCTTCTCTCGCTCATTGATCCCTGGCAGAAGGGTAAACTTGGACTGGACAGTACGAAGCCAGTCGTCTGCCGCCAGTGGCTCTGGGCAGTTGGTGAAAACAGGGGGTCGCAGCCCCTCGAAATCCTGGTAAGTAATGCCACGTGGCCTGTACTCCCGCGGCTGTTGTTGCCCACGGGCTTGACGGTCTTCTGCTAATAACCGAATCAGCTCAGCTTGTTGGACCACCAAAGTGGCCAGCTCCGGCGGGGGTGGAGCGCCTTGCGCTGACTGCCCTGATGACTGCCCCGTGCGAGTGTTCACCATCTGCAAAATGGAATCATATGGGTTCAGCCCAATAGCCCATGTGCAGAAATATGGTGACAGCAAGATCATAGGACTATAGGCAATTTGCGAGCACAGGTAAACTTGTAACAAAGCAGTTAGACTTTATCTCTCAAGGCCAAGCTTAACGACATCGCATCATTCGCATCATCCATGAATACTTAACAGTTACTGCAACCATACTTATAAAGTCTTAATAAACTAAAGGTTTATTTAGTACACACATGGGCCATCTCATCCATCACATCGGAACACTAACTTAAGGTTCTACATCGGGTTACATGACGTACATAAGTGAGTTCTCTCGACCTCACCACTGTTTAGTACAGTCATGATAAACTGCACGGAGCGATATAGTACAAAACATCGCTCACAACGTGCACCATTTACAAAAGGCTTCATCACACACTGCCATTGCCAAACTCTCTAACGCCCGTTACGCGCGTCAGACACCATGCTGCCCTCATCCTCCACCACAGGGGGAACTGAAGGATCCGGCTCGTACTGCGCCAAGCGCTGCTGTGCCTCGGCCAACTCTGCCTCCAGCTCCTCAATACGGTCCTGAGCATACATGTGCTGGTCACGGTAGTGAGCGACACGGTCCTCGGCACGGAGGTACATCCCGTGTACACTGTGAGCAAACTGCATGGTCGCAGCATAGGGCCTGGTGTCAATGCGCTCCTCCAGCATGTTGTGACGACGGAGCCACTCGTCGTCGTAACCGTCGGTGGGGAGGTAGCGAAGCACTGACATCCCTGCTGCTCCCGAGGAGCTGAGTGAAGTGATGGCTGCTAGGGTGACCTTGTCGTAAGCGTCCTCCTCATTGGCCCCGTAGACGGTGAGCGTCTGCCGGACCGCGGTGTGGCTCGAAGGAAGGACAACACTGGCCATGCAGTGTCCCTCCGCGTGCACCGTCTGCACTGAGAAGAAAGGGCACGGCCTGCGCCTCATCTCACGCAGAGCCCGACACAGGATCTGCGCAAGGCCGTTCTCCTCACGACAACGGGTGTGAACCATCCCATTCTCAAGCTGAGGAGGGGTGTGGGTCACTGGTGGGAGGGGAGCAGCCCTTCCCTCCTGTACGCGGAGTCCCCTCGCACTGGTGGCCTTACGAGCGGTTTGCTTGGTCCTGGCCATCTGTTTTTAAAAGAGATTTTTAATCAGTGATAAGCATAGGTTGCATATAAGTTTAACGGTTAAGTGGATGATGGGTGCGGAAAACATCATTGGACTTTCCTTTTACTTATTTGTCTTTTAGCGATAAACCCCTAAGTATGAACAAGTAAAAGTAAACATGATGCATGACTCGTCCTGTCCGTTCTCACATCACACACCTTATATATAATGTATATATCTAACGAGTATCCGGTGACATATATGCACGGCACTCTCTAATGCAACTAGTCGTTCTCTATTCGTTCTTAATTTCGCACGTGGTTAGTGTACCTGCAGAAAAATGCATGCTCATACCATCATCATTACCATAACCAATCATTACCATTCTAACCCTAGAAGTGGCACCCACGAATTTCTTTAAGCTACGTCTGATGGACGACGTAGTGGCGCCATTTCTCCCAACACACCCAGCCTTCCTCCAATACTGGGGAATTGCTGGGGAGAGAAACGGTGGCCAACAAGATCTAGCTATAATTTTGGTTGAAGGAAAAGTGGTCACGAAACACCCCAATAGCGTGACCACCCCCCTTAAAGAGTTCTGCCCTATCAGCATGAATGCAGGGTTCGCAACAGTCCGCAAATCCCAATAGCGCTCCACCAGTACTGGGGATAGCTATGGCCGAAAGGTTGCTTCCCAAAGCGCCGAATATGCACATGAGTTCTATCTAGGTCAGAATGTTAGCGATGTCACCTGGTATTTCACTAACATCCTTAATAGGGGCATATCGGTAATCTCACTTTTCAAATACTTCGAAAAGGGTTTTCGAAAATAGGTTTGCAAATCAAAACTGGATGATATGTCTGTTGTCTGTGTATGATCGGCTCTGATACCAGCTGTGGCGGAACCGCCGATTTAATCCGGGCTAAGCACACCTGCCACCTCTGGCTTGCAGTGCGATTAGACCGAACTAAACCCGGTCGTCCGTCGAGAGTCATTCGACTCCCGATATTACCTTTTCCCAGAGGAACCGACATCATACACATCCGACTCACGATGGAGCCACAACAGAAACATCATCACAGGCAGTTAAATAGCATAAAAGTAGATTTATTTACAAACCAGTTTTTACATAAAATACCAGTACAACATAATATTATACGGTAGCAAGTTTGAAAGTTTCTCGCAGCGGAAAATATAAGTTTATGTCACCATGTTATCACCAAAAGTTTCGCATTGGAGGTACAACATCGAGCCCACCGATGTTGTCCTCGTGCCACTTAGTCACTTCATCCTACATGAGGGCATGCCCCACCTCCGACACAGGTGCACACCATGAATTCCATACCTGCGCTCAAAATGTGGGGGCAAACCCTGAGTACTAATTACTCAGTAGGTCTTAATGGATCTGGCTTACGGCTGACGCGAAGCAGCTTACTAGCAAGTAGATCCTTAGCCTTTAGTTTTTAACATCAATTTAATCAACAACAAGTTTCATTGTCTGTATGATTGCCAACATAACAGTAAAACTTTGCAAGATACCAACTCAGCTCAATCATGTAGTATTCCAAAAACCATGAGTATTAAGGTACTGGAAGTTTAAGTAATTACTACGTTGCCCGTGTGCACTATCAGCATTCCCACACCTGGCGGGCATCAGCGATTCGAATCGATTTTTAATTCCCGGGAATAACTATCATGCCAGGGGTATATGCTTACTAGCCATCGCGTTCCCACATATAGCCCCAATCTTAACCTGCCTCGTCCCAAGTTCGATTCACTCCCGCCTAGCCCCCGGGTTGTGCCCCCATGACGAGCCTGCCGACATCTCGGTCTCCCCGTCATGAGTACCAAGCTCCCCCGGGCCACCTTCCTCTCAACCAGCGGGTAGGAACGTGTCTCTGTGCTTCGGACGAGCCCAGGAAAGACTTTTCCGGTCCCATTCCCCGGATAAGCACTTTAGCAATGTTATGCCGATCAGCAGACGAACAGCGGACGGGCCTTAAACGACTCGGGCGGAGTCCGGTTGCGACATCATGATAAAGGAAATACTGAAATAAATCTCCGCCCGGTCTCTATTTAACTTCATGAGCAACAGTAATAAGTGATATGACTGTAAGCTTTTTGTAACTTTGAAAACACCTACGTGACGAGTACACACACTCGTGTCTACCCGTACCTAGCAATTTCTAGGCATACTCGTCCTACGAACTCTATGTATAGGTGCTAAGGCCAGGGCGGCCAGGAAGTCTAATGCAATTGTTTCCAAACAACTCCTAATGCATATGTGTAATCATCAAGTATAATTTATTTGCTGGGAGAGTATGGTCCTGCCTACCTTCTTCACTAGGGTCAGTAGCTTCCTCCGGAGCGTAGTCGGGTTCCTGCTGCTGGTCCTCTGGCTCTGGGTGCAGTCCCTCTTCTAGCTCCGTCACGATCGGTTGGTCCGATGGTGGTTCTTCGTTCGCGGAATCTATATGCATATCAGGATGCAAAAGGAGTATGTATTACTGTAATGCTTCTTCATGATGCAGATGTAGATGCGATGCGGTGAATCATGATGTATGGAAAAGAGTTACGCATATTGAGGCGAAAGTTGTTTCGCACTAAGAAATCGTACAAGCCATCATCTACGACAGCTTAGCTTGTCACATAAAATAACGTGGTGTGTGACTGAGTTGCATCGATTTATGTGAAAAGATCGATGTCTACTACCATTTAGAACTCTTTTATGCTATAAGGAGCACAATAAACTAGGTATAACCATTTAGAACCTAATTTTTATATAAACAACATTTCTTCATTTATTTCCATGCTAAAAACACATGTAGGGGCAAAATGGTAATTAGCAGTGGACATTTGAGCTACCAAACTTTTCATAGAGCCTACACAGAATAAAAAGGTCTCTGCCCAAATTTCACAATTTTTGGAGTTCATTTTAGCCATATTTCCTATTTATCGAGGTTTTTCATGCTTGCACAAAAACAGGGGCAAAACTGTCTTTTCCTACTCAACCATCATACCCATTCTGTAGAGCTATTTATTAGGAACAAAATGCAACAAAGTTTGCTATTTTTGGATTTTTATACACTTTATTATGATTTTTCAAAGTTTCAGCCTTTTTAAAAGCATTTTAATCGAAAATTAAACAGATCCAGGGCTTATCTGTAATTATTCATAGCTTCCGAGGGTTCCCGTGCAAAATTTACAAGACTCAGTGCACAGTGCGGTGGACTGATTCGCAAATAAAGGAAAAAGCAGGGGCCGGATCTGAAATTTGCCCGGCCCCTTTCTTCTTCCTCGCGTCGGCCGCGGCCGCGCGGGAGGGCGCGCGCGCGCCGGCGAGCCGGGGCTCGCCGCGGCCGCGACACGAGTTGGGGAAGGTGTTCCCCGTGCGGGGCTTCTACCTTGGGGAGGCGGTGACGGCGGAGACGGCGTGGACGAGGCGGGCGACGCAGATGAACCGAGGGTGAACCGGCGCGACGCGACGTCGAGGCGAGGTCGAACCTCGGCGTCCGGGTGTTGTGATGCCCTAGGCATCTCAAATGCTTTGCACTAAAAACATTAGCATAATGATATCTTTTCAGAGGCCTTTTATCTTGAAAAGCATGCATAAACTAGGTCAATTGAGCAACTAAACCTAGTTTTCAGAAAAAGCTGTGTTTGTATTCTGGATATAACTTTAATACAATTGTGTTTTTCATAAAACCTTACATACCAAACTTGTAGGTAATCCCATAAGGAATGACTTTGGTATTTTGTGCTTTAGCATGCATGAATGTTGAAATCCAGTTTTGGGTCATTTTATGTGAAAATGTGATTTTGCCAAATTCAGCCCTGTTTGGTAAATTCAAAATTTTGTGAAACAAAATTCAAAATATTGCCATGTCATGAATACCAAAGTTGTAGATCATGAGATTCTATGCAACTTTGGTATAGTTCACCTTTCATGAAAATGCACCTAAAATGGACTTTTATAATTTCCAAGTTGGGGGTTTTAATTGGTCAAACAGGAGTCAGCAAGTTATTTTCAAATTTAAATCATTTTGTATTTGGAATCTGGTATAGGTCCTTTTGACAAAGTTGTAGATTTCAAAATGTACAACATTTCATTCAATTGGGACTTTTTCAAATTCGGCTTCTAAATTGGTCAAATTTGCAAAATTCAGAAACCTAATCAGCTGGTCAAAGGGGGTTTATCTTTTTTCGTTTTTCTTTTATTTTCTCGTCTGTATGACAGGCGGGGCCCACCTGTCAGCCCCGGCCGCGCCAGAGCACGGACCCGCTCCCTCGCTCCGTGCACCCAGTCCATGCACCCTGATCTTTGTTTCCGTCCTTGGTCCCACCTGTCAGTCCCACCGGTCCATAGACCGGGTTCACCCACGCGCCTCCCTCCTCTCTCGCCGCCCGCGCGCGCCCACGCGGCGCTGCGCGCTGCGCGCCGTGGCCACGCGCCGGCCGTCCCGGCCGCCGCGGCCACGCGCCCCTGCCGCGCGCGGACAGCGCGCGCAAGGCGCGCCTCCAAGGCGAAGGCGAGGGCCGGCCTCTTTCCCCGACCCCATTCGCGTGCCTAGGCCCCTCCGCTCGGCCTCTCCGCTTCTCCCCGCCCGCGCCAGTTCGCGCCGCCATTGACGGCGAGCTCCGAGCTCGAGTTCGCTCCGCCCCCTCCGTCGCTCCCCGTGCCTCCCCACCTCCACCGCTGCGCTCGCCTCGCTCCCGCGCACCTCGCGCCCTAGTCCTCGTCGCCGTTCCCCGCCCGGACGCCGAGGTTCGACCTCGCCTCGACGTCGCGTCGCGCCGGTTCACCCTCGGTTCATCTCCGTCGCCCGCCTCGTCCACGCCGTCTCCGCCGTCACCGCCTCCCCAAGGTAGAAGCCCCGCACGGGGAACACCTTCCCCAACTCGTGTCGCGGCCGCGGCGAGCCCCGGCTCGCCGGCGCGCGCGCGCCCTCCCGCGCGGCCGCGGCCGACGCGAGGAAGAAGAAAGGGGCCGGGCAAATTTCAGATCCGGCCCCTGCTTTTTCCTTTATTTGCGAATCAGTCCACCGCACTGTGCACTGAGTCTTGTAAATTTTGCACGGGAACCCTCGGAAGCTATGAATAATTACAGATAAGCCCTGGATCTGTTTAATTTTCGATTAAAATGCTTTTAAAAAGGCTGAAACTTTGAAAAATCATAATAAAGTGTATAAAAATCCAAAAATAGCAAACTTTGTTGCATTTTGTTCCTAATAAATAGCTCTACAGAATGGGTATGATGGTTGAGTAGGAAAAGACAGTTTTGCCCCTGTTTTTGTGCAAGCATGAAAAACCTCGATAAATAGGAAATATGGCTAAAATGAACTCCAAAAATTGTGAAATTTGGGCAGAGACCTTTTTATTCTGTGTAGGCTCTATGAAAAGTTTGGTAGCTCAAATGTCCACTGCTAATTACCATTTTGCCCCTACATGTGTTTTTAGCATGGAAATAAATGAAGAAATGTTGTTTATATAAAAATTAGGTTCTAAATGGTTATACCTAGTTTATTGTGCTCCTTATAGCATAAAAGAGTTCTAAATGGTAGTAGACATCGATCTTTTCACATAAATCGATGCAACTCAGTCACACACCACGTTATTTTATGTGACAAGCTAAGCTGTCGTAGATGATGGCTTGTACGATTTCTTAGTGCGAAACAACTTTCGCCTCAATATGCGTAACTCTTTTCCATACATCATGATTCACCGCATCGCATCTACATCTGCATCATGAAGAAGCATTACAGTAATACATACTCCTTTTGCATCCTGATATGCATATAGATTCCGCGAACGAAGAACCACCATCGGACCAACCGATCGTGACGGAGCTAGAAGAGGGACTGCACCCAGAGCCAGAGGACCAGCAGCAGGAACCCGACTACGCTCCGGAGGAAGCTACTGACCCTAGTGAAGAAGGTAGGCAGGACCATACTCTCCCAGCAAATAAATTATACTTGATGATTACACATATGCATTAGGAGTTGTTTGGAAACAATTGCATTAGACTTCCTGGCCGCCCTGGCCTTAGCACCTATACATAGAGTTCGTAGGACGAGTATGCCTAGAAATTGCTAGGTACGGGTAGACACGAGTGTGTGTACTCGTCACGTAGGTGTTTTCAAAGTTACAAAAAGCTTACAGTCATATCACTTATTACTGTTGCTCATGAAGTTAAATAGAGACCGGGCGGAGATTTATTTCAGTATTTCCTTTATCATGATGTCGCAACCGGACTCCGCCCGAGTCGTTTAAGGCCCGTCCGCTGTTCGTCTGCTGATCGGCATAACATTGCTAAAGTGCTTATCCGGGGAATGGGACCGGTGAAGTCTTACCTGGGTTTGTCCGAAGTTTTCGAGGCTCCGCTCATCCACTTGCTGGAGGCCGATGGGCCCGGGGGCGCTTGTACTCGAGGGAGGGCTGACCCGGCGCGACCATGGTATCGCTCCTAAGGGAGGGCTGACCTGGTGCGGCCGTGGTATCGCTCCTGAGGGGGCACAACCCGGGGGTTAGGTGAGGGCGCTTTGAATCTTGGGACAAGACAGGTGGAGATGGGGGCTATATGTGGGAACGCGATGGCTAGTAAGCATATACCCCTGGCATGATAGTTATTCCCGGGAATTAAAATCGATTCGAATCGCTGATGCCCACCAGGTGTGGGAATGCCAATATCACTGTCGGGCAACGTAGTAATTACTTAAACTTCCGGTACCTTAATACTCATGGTTTTTGGAATAATACATGTTTGAGCTGAGTTGCTATCTTGCAAAGATTTGCTTTTATGTTGGTAATCATGCAGACACTGAAACTTGTTGTTTATGTTAATTAAGTAGCTGTTAAAAACTAAAGGCTAAGGATCAACTTGCTAGTAAGCTGCTTCGCGTCAGCCGTAAGCCAAATCCATTAAGACCTACTGAGTAATTAGTACTCAGGGTTTGCCCCACATTTTGAGCGCAGGTATGGAACTCATGGTGTGCACCTGTGTTGGAGGCGGGGCATGTCCTCATGTAGGATGAAGTGACTAAGTGGCACGAGGACAACATCGGTGGGCTCGATGTTGTACCTCCAATGCAAAACTTTTGGTGTTAACATGGTGACCTAAACTTATATTTTCGCGAGAAACTTTCAAACTTGCTACCGTATAATATTATGTTTCGGCTGGTATTTTATGTAAAAACTGGTTTGTAAATAAATCTACTTGTATGCTATTTAACTGCCTGTGATGATGTTTCTGTTGTGGCTCCATCGTGAGTCGGATGTGTATGATGTCGGTTCCTCTGGGAAAAGGTAATATCGGGAGTCGAATGACTCTCGACGGACGACCGGATTTAGTTCGGTCTAATCGCACTGCAAGCCAGAGGTGGCAGGTGTGCTTAGCCCGGATTAAATTGGCGGTTCCGCCACATCTATCTCAGCTAGAGCATCAGCCAACTTGGCTGTCTGCTTCTGCAGCTTCTTGGCTACCGTCTCCAACATCTTATCCTGGGCTTTTTACTCACAACTATTTGCCTCTAACATCTCAAGAATTTCAGCTTGCTCAGGAGTTACCTCTTCATCAGGGGAGTCATTGTCGTTGCCCTTGTCATCCCTGTCCTCAAGTGCCATGGAACAAAAAGATCTCCGGTGCATCTTGTGCTTGTGCTTGGACTTGGTGGAGGTGAAGCAGAGTCCAGCTGGACCGCCTTGGTCCCTCCTCTTGTCCCGCTTGGTGATGATCTCCTCATCGCTTGAGCTTGACGAAGACGAGGAGGAGGAGGACAATCGGCCACACAGACCACCAAGCTCGGCGAAGAAAGCCTTGTCCCACTTCCGGTTGTCCTTCTGGTAGCTCTTGAAAGCCTTCCTGAAGTTCTTGATCTTGCCGGAGCGGTGCTTGGGGTGGTCACGCTTGCTGTAGTCGTGCTTGCCGGAGTGGTACATGTTGGAGTCGCGGGAGTGGCTCTTTCCCTTCTTGTAGTAGTCGTTCTGCTTGTTCGGACATTCGGTGATGAAGTGGCCGACCTCTCCGCACTCGAAGCACTTGGGCCTCTCGCCCCTCTTCTTGGTCATCCGGTTGTTATAGGTGCGCTGAAAGCGGCTAGACACCAGGCCAAGCTCATCATCCCCAAGTGACGCTAACTGCTCCTCTGTAACAGACATAAAGGCAGAAAACGAAAAGTTGTGAAGCCGGGGGTTAGTAGCGGCCTCACTGTAGGAAGAAGCCAAGGCTAGGCTCTTGGAGCCAGTACAAGCAAGAGAATCTCTCAACTTGTAATCCACCTCTGTGGCCTTGACCCTGGTGTAAAGACCCTCCACTCCAATAGTGTCAGGCCTCAGATTCAATGATCGAGTTAACCTTGATCTCCCATACCTTCCTGTCCAGCGCATACAGCAATTTGAGAGCCTGCTGATGGTTGGTGTATGGGATCCTCTCAGGGCTAGAGTTAACACGGAACTAGTTGATGATCGACTAAAAACGACCAAACAAGTCATCTATGGACTCACCAGGCTTCTGAACGAAATTCTCATATTCACGCCTGTAAGTATCAATGAGACACCCCTTGATAGTAGCAGTGCCCTCATGGTGTGCACTCAGCAGGGACCAGATCTGACGCGTAGTCTCAAGGTGGCTCACTCTCTCATAATCAACCGGACCAAGTGCTGAGAAGAGAAAGTTTGCAGCTTTGGCATTCGCCTCATGCTGAGCTACAATCGCTGGGGTAGTGCGCTGAGCAACTGGAAGCACCACAAAGTTCGCACTCTGAGTAGCAACCCATATGTCTTGGCCCTGGCTAAGCAAGAATGCTCTCATTCTACCCTTCCAGTAGGAGTAGCCATTGGAGCCAAGGACCGAAATCTTCCCGGAGTGAGTCAAAGTCGCTATTGGTTTCTCACCGGTAAAGGTATTAAGAAACCTAACCAGCTCTGATACCAATTGTAGGACCGAGTCGTGCGACTAGAGGGGGGGTGAATAGGAGCACTTAATAACTCAAAATCACAACCCCCAAGCAGGTGCTCTGCAAAGCTCAAGAGAAACTAGACTAGGCACCGTCCACTGAACAGATACGTGCCTAGCAGCGCAAGGGTGCCGTCCACTGAGGGGATGCAGTCTTAAGTTTAACTGGGGAACTCTTCTTCTCACCCGAAATACTGCACTCTCCTAACCCAAGTCCACTCATATCACCCTCAGCTCCCTTGGTGCTCTCCAAGATCATCCTAAGTTGGGGCTCTCTAGCATACATCCAACTGAGCACCTCTCTCAAATGGTTGTTCTCATCAACCAAAGTCTGTTTCTCCTCTCTCAGATCCTCCAGAACTAAAGTCTGGGCAGCACCAGTGGGGCAGTCTAGAGCGGGAATAGAAGGGGCAGACTTCTCTAACTTCTTAATGGTGGCATCCCTATCCACCAACATCAACCTCAAAGTGAGACACTTCTCACAAGTGCCAGGGGGTGCTGAAGGCACCTCAAAGTTAGCTCTCAACAGCTTAAGCTCACTCTCCAATGTAGGAGAGACCATGCACGAACCCAAAACCGTGATTCTCGCCCTCACACCTCATTTTCAGCTCAGCTATGTCAACAGCTACGTGGGGACACATCTCACACTCAGGCTCATCACTCAAAATAGACTCATCCAGTTTAGACTGGAGCTTGCCTAACTTTACCTTTAGCCTATCCATCTCCTCTACCTGATGAGCATACTTGCTCTTCTGCTCACAGAGATATCACATCAAAGTCTCACAGGTAGGGCACTCTGACTCACTAGGCTGGGCTGGCGTACTCTTCAGCCTCTCTATCTCAGCTAGAGCATCAGCCAACTTGGCTGTCTGCTTCTGCAGCTTCTTGGCTACCGTCTCCAACATCTTATCCTGGGCTTTTTACTCACAACTATTTGCCTCTAACATCTCAAGAATTTCAGCTTGCTCAGGAGTTACCTCTTCATCAGGGGAGTCATTGTCGTTGCCCTTGTCATCCCTGTCCTCAAGTGCCATGGAACAAAAAGATCTCCGGTGCATCTTGTGCTTGTGCTTGGACTTGGTGGAGGTGAAGCAGAGTCCAGCTGGACCGCCTTGGTCCCTCCTCTTGTCCCGCTTGGTGATGATCTCCTCATCGCTTGAGCTTGACGAAGACGAGGAGGAGGAGGACAATCGGCCACACAGACCACCAAGCTCGGCGAAGAAAGCCTTGTCCCACTTCCGGTTGTCCTTCTGGTAGCTCTTGAAAGCCTTCCTGAAGTTCTTGATCTTGCCGGAGCGGTGCTTGGGGTGGTCACGCTTGCTGTAGTCGTGCTTGCCGGAGTGGTACATGTTGGAGTCGCGGGAGTGGCTCTTTCCCTTCTTGTAGTAGTCGTTCTGCTTGTTCGGACATTCGGTGATGAAGTGGCCGACCTCTCCGCACTCGAAGCACTTGGGCCTCTCGCCCCTCTTCTTGGTCATCCGGTTGTTATAGGTGCGCTGAAAGCGGCTAGACACCAGGCCAAGCTCATCATCCCCAAGTGACGCTAACTGCTCCTCTGTAACAGACATAAAGGCAGAAAACGAAAAGTTGTGAAGCCGGGGGTTAGTAGCGGCCTCACTGTAGGAAGAAGCCAAGGCTAGGCTCTTGGAGCCAGTACAAGCAAGAGAATCTCTCAACTTGTAATCCACCTCTGTGGCCTTGACCCTGGTGTAAAGACCCTCCACTCCAATAGTGTCAGGCCTCAGATTCAATGATCGAGTTAACCTTGATCTCCCATACCTTCCTGTCCAGCGCATACAGCAATTTGAGAGCCTGCTGATGGTTGGTGTATGGGATCCTCTCAGGGCTAGAGTTAACACGGAACTAGTTGATGATCGACTAAAAACGACCAAACAAGTCATCTATGGACTCACCAGGCTTCTGAACGAAATTCTCATATTCACGCCTGTAAGTATCAATGAGACACCCCTTGATAGTAGCAGTGCCCTCATGGTGTGCACTCAGCAGGGACCAGATCTGACGCGTAGTCTCAAGGTGGCTCACTCTCTCATAATCAACCGGACCAAGTGCTGAGAAGAGAAAGTTTGCAGCTTTGGCATTCGCCTCATGCTGAGCTACAATCGCTGGGGTAGTGCGCTGAGCAACTGGAAGCACCACAAAGTTCGCACTCTGAGTAGCAACCCATATGTCTTGGCCCTGGCTAAGCAAGAATGCTCTCATTCTACCCTTCCAGTAGGAGTAGCCATTGGAGCCAAGGACCGAAATCTTCCCGGAGTGAGTCAAAGTCGCTATTGGTTTCTCACCGGTAAAGGTATTAAGAAACCTAACCAGCTCTGATACCAATTGTAGGACCGAGTCGTGCGACTAGAGGGGGGGTGAATAGGAGCACTTAATAACTCAAAATCACAACCCCCAAGCAGGTGCTCTGCAAAGCTCAAGAGAAACTAGACTAGGCACCGTCCACTGAACAGATACGTGCCTAGCAGCGCAAGGGTGCCGTCCACTGAGGGGATGCAGTCTTAAGTTTAACTGGGGAACTCTTCTTCTCACCCGAAATACTGCACTCTCCTAACCCAAGTCCACTCATATCACCCTCAGCTCCCTTGGTGCTCTCCAAGATCATCCTAAGTTGGGGCTCTCTAGCATACATCCAACTGAGCACCTCTCTCAAATGGTTGTTCTCATCAACCAAAGTCTGTTTCTCCTCTCTCAGATCCTCCAGAACTAAAGTCTGGGCAGCACCAGTGGGGCAGTCTAGAGCGGGAATAGAAGGGGCAGACTTCTCTAACTTCTTAATGGTGGCATCCCTATCCACCAACATCAACCTCAAAGTGAGACACTTCTCACAAGTGCCAGGGGGTGCTGAAGGCACCTCAAAGTTAGCTCTCAACAGCTTAAGCTCACTCTCCAATGTAGGAGAGACCATGCACGAACCCAAAACCGTGATTCTCGCCCTCACACCTCATTTTCAGCTCAGCTATGTCAACAGCTACGTGGGGACACATCTCACACTCAGGCTCATCACTCAAAATAGACTCATCCAGTTTAGACTGGAGCTTGCCTAACTTTACCTTTAGCCTATCCATCTCCTCTACCTGATGAGCATACTTGCTCTTCTGCTCACAGAGATATCACATCAAAGTCTCACAGGTAGGGCACTCTGACTCACTAGGCTGGGCTGGCGTACTCTTCAGCCTCTCTATCTCAGCTAGAGCATCAGCCAACTTGGCTGTCTGCTTCTGCAGCTTCTTGGCTACCCTCTCCAACATCTTATCCTGGGCTTTTTACTCACAACTATTTGCCTCTAACATCTCAAGAATTTCAGCTTGCTCAGGAGTTACCTCTTCATCAGGGGAGTCATTGTCGTTGCCCTTGTCATCCCTGTCCTCAAGTGCCATGGAACAAAAAGATCTCCGGTGCATCTTGTGCTTGTGCTTGGACTTGGTGGAGGTGAACCAGAGTCCAGCTGGACCGCCTTGGTCCCTCCTCTTGTCCCGCTTGGTGATGATCTCCTCATCGCTTGAGCTTGACGAAGACGAGGAGGAGGAGGACAATCGGCCACACAGACCACCAAGCTCGGCGAAGAAAGCCTTGTCCCACTTCCGGTTGTCCTTCTGGTAGCTCTTGAAAGCCTTCCTGAAGTTCTTGATCTTGCCGGAGCGGTGCTTGGGGTGGTCACGCTTGCTGTAGTCGTGCTTGCCGGAGTGGTACTTGTTGGAGTCGCGGGAGTGGCTCTTTCTCTTCTTGTAGTAGTCGTTCTGCTTGTTCGGACATTCGGTGATGAAGTGGCCGACCTCTCCGCACTCAAAGCACTTGGGCCTCTCACCGCTCTTCTTGCTCATCCGGTTGTCATAGGTGCGCTGAAAGTTGCTAGACACCAGGCCAAGCTCATCATCCCCATGTGATGCTAACTGCTCCTCTGTAACAGACATAAAGGCAGAAAACGAAAAGTTGTGAAGCCGGGGGTTAGTAGCGGCCTCACTGGAGGGAGAAGCCAAGGCCAGGCTCTTGGAGCCAGTACAAGCGAGAGAATCTCTCAACTTGTAATCCACCTCTGTGGCCTTGAGCTTGGTGTAAAGACCATCCACTCCAATAGTGTCAGGCCTCAGATTCAATGATCGAGTTAACCTTGATCTCCCATACCTTCCTGTCCAGCGCATACAGCAATTTGAGAGCCTGCTGATGGTTGGTGTATGGGATCCTCTCAGGGCTAGAGTTAACACGCAACTAGTTCATGATCGACTGAAAACGACCAAACAAGTCATCGATGGACTCACCAGGCTTCTGAACGAAATTCTCATATTCACGCCTATAAGTCTCAACGAGACACCCCTTGATAGTAGCAGTGCCCTCATGGTGTGCACTCAGCAGGGACCAGATCTGACGCGTAGTCTCAAGGTGGCTCACTCTCTCATAATCAACTGGACCAAGTCCTGAGAAGAGAAAGTTAACAGCTTTGGCATTCGCCTCATGCTGAGCCACAATCGCTGGGGTAGTGCGCTGAGCAACTGAAGCACCACAAAGTTCACACTCTGAGTAGCATCCCATATGTCCTGGCCCTGGCTAAGCAAGAATGCTCTCATTCTACCCTTCCAGTAGGAGTAGACATTGGAGCCAAGGACCGGAATCTTCCCGGAGTGAGTCAAAGTCGCTATTGGTTTCTCACCGGTAATGGTATTAAGAAACCTAACCAGCTCTGATACCAATTGTAGGACCGAGACGTGCGACTAAAGGGGGGGTGAATAGGAGCACTTAAAAACTCAAAATCACAACCCCCAAGCAGGTGCTCTGCAAAGCTCAAGAGAAACTAGACTAGGCACCGTCCATTGAACCGATACGTGCTTAGCAGCGCAAGGGTGCCGTCCACTGAGACTATATGCAGCAATGCAGGAAAACTTAAGATCCAACAAAGAATGGCACCGAGGCAACGAAACCTTGCAAAACCTCCACACGACACTCATCGCACCAAGGTGCGTCTCACTAACTCACAGCAAGCAAAGAGAATGGTCTTACAGTGGGGAATACAAAAATCCAGAGCAGAAACACAGTGGAAAAACCAAAGTGGCAAAAATACAACAGCTCCCTAGCAGGACCGAACAGTCTGGTGGCCAACACCGGACTGTCCGGTGGGACCGGACTATCCGGTGCTAGCTGCCGGACTGTCCGGTGGCACGGCCCGGACAACGCTCACGCCGGACTGTCCGGTGGGCGCTGCGAGACTATCTGGTGGAACCGGGCTGTCCGGTGGCCTCTGCCGGACTATCCGATACAAACCAGACAAAATCTTGTCCAATCTTCACAAAATTTTGCACAGGATATCTGGACCCTATTCCAAACTTTTCCCAAAAGATCAACGTAAAATGATCAAGGAATCAGCGGGAATTTTAGATCTTGTGAGATGGCAATCTTTGGGCAAGAAAGGGGAAAACACAAAGGAGGCTTGCTCGTGGCAATCCAGTAGGATTGAGATGAACTAAGTCATGATCTCCACATCCTGGCAAGTCCAAGACATCAGCAAGGAAAGGGATTCAAGGTTGGCCAACACAAACACCCAAAAAGCCTAGGATTGAACCCAAAAACCAAAGAGAGAGGGAGAGGAGAAGAACACAAGGTTGCTGCACGAATTTGCTTCGATTAAGTGCCCAAGATGGGTCTAAAGATTCAGCATACAAGTAGAAACTCATCCCAATCAACCACCGTCACCTTCCCTCAAGATTAGGAGGCTAAATCCTACGCTAACCTCCCTAATAATGGAGCTCAAGCCTTGAGGACGAAAATCACAAAGAAAAGACTAATCCTAGAAGCCAAGAGAGTCTCTAATGACCTGCCTTAGACCTATTTATACCCGAGTGCTATTTAGACAGTTTTGCAGTCAGGTCCCTACAACTAGACAAACCCTAAGGACTCAAACCAAAAATTACAGGATATTTCGGGATGGACGACCATGATGAAGTCTTGATCTTCGTAAGTTCCACACAATCCTTAGATGTTCTCCACGTGGCCAGTAGTCCAATCCGCGATACGCCCCCGGTTTTGATGTCAGAAATCGGGAAACTTAAGGAAGTCTCCGCCTGGGCCAGATCTGGCCCATCTTCTCTATCTTGGTGAGTCGTGGCCCAACTCACCAAGGCTTGGGTACCTTGGGTGGTTGTTTTGAGTCAAAGCCACCAAAGCCTCCCTCGCACGCCTTCGTGCCACGCTTTTGGGTTGGAGCACCGCGGTGGCGCCCGGCATCCCCTCTCCATCGGGGCAGCCTCGCTGTCCTTTGGAGGACTTACTCCTGCCATCGCTGTGCCGCTCCTCCGTGTACCAAACTCCCATGGCCGACAGTCGCCGAGCATGCCTCCAGTCCTTCGGAGGACTTTCTTCTACCTTCAGTCCATCGGAGGGCCTCCTGTCCATCGGAGGTCTTGTGCCCAAGTCCTTCTGGGTCATGCTACTGTTGACAATCACTCATCACTCCAGAGGCAATGGAGCCAGTCCATTGGCGCTCAAATGTAAGCTCATAAGAAGTATTAGAGAGTCGAAACCAGATAACTGTACCTTCCCGTTGGGTCTTGGTGCGCAGTGTCATCAGGAATTCTTTCGTGAGGAGCACAATTCCTCCTTTTGGGATTTTGGCGAAGTTTTCCCAGCCCATGGCTCGGAATACCTCGTCGAATTCACTCGGCATGCCGGTGTTCATTAGGAGGTCCTCATTGAAGCACTTGGTTGAGGTGTAGGACTCCTGGTGAAGAAGTCTTAATGCCTTTCCCTCATCATTGCTGCGAGGTACAACCTAGGAGTCAAGAAGCAGCACGGGTCAGTGTGTGGATGACGTCGGAAATTCCTCGGGCTCCTCCGTGCTCATGGACATCCTCTCGGATGTAGCATGCCTATTCACTAGAGTGGATCCCTCGGAGGAGGACCAACATACATGCTGCCCCACTTTGCCAATGGCCTTCTTTGCCTTCTCGAGCATTCGTTTCATCCTGCAAGGCGATAACAAAACAAACTATACCCGAAGGAGAGACGACAAAATAATATTAGCGTTAGCAGGTTAGTCGTCTAAAAATTAGCATCCTTATGGGGTAGAGCCTCCACAAAACAGTTCCGTTTTTGCAGAAATTTGAGAGAGTGTAGCTGGGATTTTATTTGGCTAGCACGGATTTTATTTGAGCACTAGTTTTAACTAAGCAAAATAGCTTAATTAAACTCTAAGTGTGAGGTTAAGAGAGGGAGAGAAGGGAATGTGTAGCTTGATTCTTGGTGCATCAAGCAAGAAAGGCAAGGGGCCGTATTTATTTGCAAAATGGAGTAGCAGGTGGCTGGACAGCCAGCACAGGTGGCCGGGCGGCCATGATGCTTGGTCGGGTGACTTTGCACGCGCTCGTGGGAGTGACTGAGAGGGTGAGTGGGAAAAAGGAGAGATGCATGCGCCGAAAGGAAAAAATGGAGGGGCGGGGCGGCCATGAGTGGAGGCCAGGCGGCCACGGTGCTGCCCCTAAATTCTGATGTTTTGCTTCGGAGAAGGTAAAGTAAAAGTAAAAGGAAAAGGGAGGGGAAAGAAAAGTGAAAAGAGAAAGGGAAAGGGAAAGGAAAAAGGGAAAGGGAAAAGAAAAAGAAAAAGAGAAAGAGAAAGAGAAAGAGAAAGAGAAAGAGAAAGAGAAAGAGAAAGGAGGGAAAAGAAAAAGAAAAGAAAGAAGAAGAAAAAAAAGGCTGGTCGGCCGGCTACGGGGGTTGGTTGGCCGGCCACTAATTTTTTTTTTGAAATGCAATGGTAAATTTCAAACTGGTGCAATGCGAAAAATTAGAAGAGAAAATTCAAATATGCAGTGGTGTGTGAATTCAAATTATGGCGGAAAATAAATATGACGTCGAATGATAATGCCAACTTACCTGTTGGCGAGGATAGACCATTGTTTTCCTCTGAAGGTTATGTAAGCACCAAAGTTGTGGTCTTCTTTTCTCTATGCTTCATTAACTTTGCACCGGCTTGGCGTATGTAATTGGCTCTCGGCGTTGCGCCGCCTTAGCGTATGCAATTGGCTCTCGGCGCCGACCTTGTTCTCAGGCATTTTGCCTTCTCTTCGCTGCCTTGGCGTTTGCAATTGTCTTTCGGTGCAGATCTTGGTCACAGGAGCTTTGCCTCCTGGTGCGGGACTGGGCTTGCCGTGTCTCTTCTCTTGTCTGAATTTTCTGCTTTTCATGGCAACTTCATACTCCTTTTGTTGGGTGTCAGCCTCGCTTTTCAATTTGTTCAACATAATTGTAACGAGGCTGTCAACCTTTGAATTTGGCTTCTTGGCCCTGGTCTTGACCTTGGGTGCATTCTTTTGTGCCTGACACTGAAAGTGTACGCCGTATTGCAATGCTCAACTTTTGGTTTGAAGGCGAATGTCTCCTTCTTGCCATTAATGTTGAGGTGGACCTTTCCTTCCCCGACATCTATGGTCACTTCCATGGTGCTCAAAAATGGTCGCCCTGGGATGAGCGGAGTTTTTGATCAATCTCTGTATCCAGTACCCAAAAATCCACGGGGATGAGGAAATTCCAGATTTTCACCAGAACGTTCTCCGCGATTCCTTCGAGGTAGCGAATGGATTGATCCGTGAGCTGCAGACACATAGCCATGGGGGCAAGTGCGGCGTGATTTAGTTTATCGAAGATAACCTTAGGCATCATGCTGACACTGGCTCCAAGATCGCACAATGCTTGGTCAAAATGCTAGGTTCCAATCGAGCATGAGATGGTGGGGCTTCCAGGGTCCTTTTTCTTGAGTATAACTGCACTACACTCTTCTGTCAAATGCACTATTTTCGTTGACGGTAGGGGTTTCTTGTTGTTGAGGATGTCCTTTAAGTACTTAGCATATGTCGGTACTTGAATAGCATCTAGCAGGGGTATGTTGACATAAAGCTTCTTAATGAACTAAACGAACTTACTGTATTGTTCGTCAGTGGCAGCCTTTTTGTTTCGTGGAGGGAATGGCAGCTTAGATGCTTAGATGCTGGTTTCTCCTCCTTTCTAGGTGTATCTTCCTCTGCAACCTTGTCTTTAGAGTCGGTTGTCTTCTCCTGCTCTTTACCCGCACGACTAGGAGACGGGGGCTCCTATGTGGACTTTCCACCCCTAGTGGTTACTGCGTTTATGTGCTCCTTGGGAGGAGCTTCAGGTTGCCCAAGCAGCTTACCTGCATTTGGGTTAGGTAAGGCAGCAGCCAACTGAGCTATTTGGGTTTCCAACATTCTATTGAAGCTAAGTTGGTTTTTCGTAGCACTGTTCAAAGTTTCCATTTGTAGATAAATAGATTCAAACATTCTATCGTTAGCATGGAAATTTTTACTAATGCTATCATTCATAGCTTTCTGATCAAAGTTATTTTTAGGAAACTACTGTGAATTGCTTGAAGAGTTACCTTGTCCAGAGAAAGGGAGATGTGGTCGTGTACTCCATCCTGGCTGAGGATGATTCCCGTTATTGAAGTTGTTGCTCCCTATGAAGTTTGCATCTTCAGGTCGCGTCTCGGGGCAACTATTCCCCGAGTGTCCTAAGTTCCACAAATTTCGCAAGTCATATGGGTATCAAGAGCCTAGACTGGAGGGGCTTCTGGAGTATCATTTAGCTTTTTCAATAGCAGGTCCATCTTAGCGGCGAGCATGTCAGTGCTCTCGATCTGGTGGACGCCATGGGTTAGGGTACTAGACCTCTCTTCTCTCCATCTTTGCTTGGTAGCTCCACTCAGTGACAGCATGTGGTGTGCCTGTGTAGTCCAAGCTCATTGTTTGGGAGGCCCATAAGTGTTAGCTAGACTCTCTTTTAGGACCAACTATCTACCCCTCATACCCTCGAGACTCTAGAATTTCGCTCAACGCCAGACCTAACTTGTTAATTGAGTTTCTTAGTTAGTCACGGATAACCTTTGCAGCCGAATAGAAATAGGGTTTGGTGACTTTATCTCACCCGTTGTCCTCCCAGGCAACTATACCTTTCTATGGATATCTTTGATAGGCTTATTGTGGGGGATAGATATCCCCTGGCTCCTCATGGTGTGGATCCAGGACATGGGCCAACAGTGGGCCTGAGTCGGGTAAGCGGCTGGTTTCATGGGCCGGACGCTTAACTCAGGCCCAAATACGGTTGGGATGGCTTGGAGTTCAAGGCAGTAACGACGTGATCTAGAGAACAAACAAGGAAGCTTGGCTTGGATTCAGGTTCCGAGATTTAAGGAGATTGATGAAGATACGATGGAAACTTAGATTCTATTTGATTTTATGTAATCTGAACCGATTAGGAGAAATAGAAGGAACTCGACTTGTAACCCAAGACTCCATCGGCTTATATAAGGCGGATGAGGGAACCCTACAAAAAGTTAGTTACTCCCATCGCAATCCAGCCCGAACCCTCATTGTAACCTCGAGAACTCGCAGCAATACAAACCACCACAAATAGGACGTAGGGTTTTACGCTTCTCGCGGCCCGAACCTATATAAACCTCTGGGTCATCATCGCTTTTCCGGTGAACCATCGAGCTACGTCAATGCCGCCGAGCCACAAAAGCTCCACGTGACCCATCCCATGGTGCACTGCCGGTACTAAACCCCGACAGTTGGCGCGCCAGGTAGGGGTTCGGCGGCATTGGCATCGAGCTAGCTCCATGGCCAACCTCATCGACAACATCAGCAAGTTCACTCCGGGTGAGATGATCTGTTTCGGATCCATCTCGTTCATCGTCGATCAATCCGGCGATGTGCACCGCCTCATCGGTGCCACGGGGGAGGCACGTGGCTGCAAAGCCCCGTTGCCGACTCCGAAGCTCCCCTCGACTTCACCGACATCTGGGCCCGCTCAATGCGCGGTCGGCCAGCAACCAGCCATCTCCGGTGCCGAGCCAGCTCATCCTCGGGCGTCGACACACCAGACCACCAAGGCCACTCAGCCTCAGTTTGTCCCACCCCTGCGTAAGGCGCCGGGTCACACCCCGATCCAATCTGGGTCGGGACCTCGGCGGGAGGTCGAGGTGACAGTCAGGCGCAGATCTGCTCCCACCCTTCCACAGCAATCGGCGGTTCCATCCTCGCCAACTCGACGCACCGCGCTCTCCAATTCCCCAACACTGATCTAGACTCAGATCAATCTGTAGAAGAAATCGTGGCAATCGATGACTCACCGCACGTCCTCGACTTCTACACCGGCAACCCCACCTCGCCGGAAGACCCCGACTTTGCCCCCGACTGATGGCCGAAGCAGCAAAGCCACAGATCGCGCGGAAGGTCGGGCCCCCACCAAGCTTCCCCGCGGCGCCTGCAACACCGCAGTGGCTCGTCAGTCGACCTCATCGCATCTACGGTTCGTTCCTCGTGCCACGGTTCTCCTCAAACACGATGAGGATGTGCGACGGAAGACCGCAAGCCCTCACCGTTCACTGAAGCCTCAGCCACATTGCATTGACTCAAGGAGGGAGGCAGCGAGAAGATGACAAGACCTCCCTCAGGTTCAACGTCCAGACTGCTCGTGGACGACGACATCTATCACACGGTCGAGGAACCGGTGACTGGATTTCGTTTGGGCCTCGTCATCAACTCTACCCCGAGTGGCAGAACCGCCACGTGGTGCAGCGCGCGCACGGTGGCAAAGTCGGAGATTGCGCTTCCACAGCAGTCAACTCGGCCACCTCTTCCTCAAGAGGGCGGTGAGCATGCCTGCATTGAGATGGCCTGCAACCTGGAATCTCCCTGCAAGTCCAGAAGCGAGCAACCTCAGACGACTAAGGCATCGGGATCCACGCTTCCCGACTCTGAGCTTCACTCGGTGGGGTCATTGACACTCCTCGACGATCAGGCTAGCTCGGAGATGCCGACGGACTTCTTCGAAGTACTCGTCATCGGCATGCAGGTGGAGGACGACCCTGTCTCTGGTGACGAGCCTCCCATCAATGGAGAAACGCGTCAATAGCACGACTGGCGGCGACGCCGCAACTGGCAGCGCAACTGTTGACGCGGCTTATGTACGAAATTTATGCATCATTTTATATGATTTATCATTGATTTTATGCGTCAACTTTATCTTTCACTAACATTTATCACCGATAATTGTGGATTTTGCAATATTGTCTTGGAAATATGCTACATGTGATTTTTATAGGTTTTAGACCAATTTTTCGCGAAATTCACCATGATCCACTTTGAGTAAGAAAAGACCGCTACATGGCATGGATTGAAGATGAAGATGAAGAACAAGGAAGACTTGGTGTACTCATAGCCCATTTATGTAGATCAAGGCTCCCTAACCAGAAGTTTCAATGAAGTGTCAAAAGAGCTACAAGAAAATAAAGATATTTATTCATTAAAGATGATGAATATGACAAAGGCCAGAAGAATTCATCGAAGCTCGGCCCATTACGAAGATTCCAGAAGTATAAGAGTCCTGAAGGCCCCGCACAAATATTACTTAAGCATTAAGTAACTACCCCGCGAAAGATGGAAAGGAGAAGATGCAGGAAGAGTCCTGGTCGGCTGACCCCACCTATTCCTAGGTCAGTTTCCGATTCCTTTTCTCCCACGTCTTCTCCATGGTATAAATAGTTAGCATAGGCCCCGAGGTCGGGCATCCAATTCATTATCAAGGCGTGAAGTTGGTGGAAAGAGGGACAACAACTAGAGAGAGCAGAGGGTCGAGGTTCTAGTCTAGGATTAGAGTTCTTCTAGTTCCTGGAGGTGATTAGAGGCCTTGCACGGTGCTCTAATTACGAAGCTTTGGAGGCCTAATTGTATCATCAAGGGAAGGTATGATCATGGATGCAATGTTGATACAGTTAATCAATGAAGCTTCGTTCTTGTCTAATTATCAAGTTCTTGTTCTAATTATGCTTGTTCTAGTTCTAATTAGATTTAGATCTAGATGCTTGTTGATTAGACCATGTCACTAAGGGTGGTATTTATCTAGCGTTCTTGATCTCTAATCTAGTTTACTAATGATATAGTTATGTTTCTAGTTCTTGTGATCATGGTGATTAGAAGTTCTAGTTGCTTTAATTATGTTATTAGACTATGTGAAGTAATTAGAAGCGCGTTCTCTAATTATGTATGCCTGTTGAGAGTTTCTCGTCGATTACCTAGTTACTAGTGACAGTAGAGCCTGGGGAAAGGTTAAACTCGATCTAGGGGATTAGATTGGTTGATCATGATTTAATTATGCTATGATGAATATGCTTGAACATGCTTGTTTGCCTTAAGCTACTAGTTATCTCGCTTTTTTATCTTAGATGTGATGCCTGTTATCGCATATGCTTTGGATCCGTTTAGAGCCTGATTAGAAGCTAGTTAATACCCTTTAATTAGTTCTCTAATGATGTTCTTATTAACATATCTAGTATAGGTTAAGGATTGGTTTAGAGTTAACTATACACCTTTCGCCCCTTTAAGTTTATCTCAAACTCTTATTAATTAGATTTCCTTTAGTTCATTCCTTGGATTGACAAAACCCACGATACTCATCCTGGGGAAAAGCTACACACGATACTGTCGCTTGCAGTATAAGGTTTGCCGTGCTTAAGTGATGTCAACAAATATTTTGATCACTTAGAATTATCTTGGTCATCTACTTTCATCTTTTTGCTAGCCTTTATATATTCAATTGCTTACAATAATAGAGCAATTTCTTTAATCCTGTTAGCCCATTTCATCTCATTACTTTATCTTGACCTATATAGAGTAAAGTTTTTGCTCAAATACTCAATGTTCCATGAAAAGCAATTGGTCCAAAAAGGTGGTAAAGAGGGAAAGTGGCGCCATGTACAGACTTAAAAAAAAGAGAGAGAGAGAGAGAAAGAGAGGAAGATGGCGCCTAGAAAAAGAAAAGAGGGAGAAAAAAATGGCCATGTGGTCGACTATTAAAAAGGTAGAATTAGGAAAATGAGAAATGGGAGAAAAGAAAGAAAGAAGAAACAAATAGTAGAATTAGAAAAGTTGAAGGAGTAAAGAAAGTTTTATTATCTTGTTAAATAATGAGCAAAAACTATTACTTTTCGAAACCATGTGCAAAGTTTTCGGAAATAATTCCACTCCATTTGTTGTTGCACATGTCCACTATCTATATCTTCTTTTTCCTTGTCCTTACTTATCCTTACTTATATTTTCTTCTTTTTCGATGACCAAGGTAGTTTAAAAGTTGATTGAATAATTTCTAGGGAGATACCTTAGCTAGACAATAGAATAAACAGCTTTGCCAAGCCTTTACCAAGCTCCACTTAAACTCTTGTGAGATGAGAGAAGAAGAGTAATTTTATAGGATTAGCTACTTATAAGAGTGCCATTTTGAGAGCTTAATATTTGGGGATGTTGTAATTTCTTGATCTTTGAAAAATCTTTTTCTTTAAAAAAAACCTCTTTGATAATTCCGAAAAGAAACTTTGGCATTGTTATGATTCATTTGGTCTTAATAATTCTTTGTGGGGATCTATGTGCATAGAAGTTAATCTGAAAAGATCCATGTTATGATTTGAATGATTTCTAAGGCATGATTATCTCTGAAAGGTAACTATTTTAGAATTTACTCTAATATAGTTAAAGTTCTTTTATCGATCTTTTTGCTCGAGGACTAGCAAGATCTAAGTGTGGGGATATTGTTGACGCTCGTTATATACTAAAATTATGGATCATTTTTATATGATTTTATATCTTTTCGAGAGTCAATCTTATCATTTACTCTTATTTTACTAACAAATAACCCCGTTTTCGAGAATGCTCTTTGTTTTTGTGCAATATTTATTTTTGCAGGAAAATAGGGAATAATTGAGGATATTTGAGAATTTCTCGAAGAAAGTATTTATGCTATGGGGAAGCTCTGAAGAAAGGACTAATTGGAAGCCCAATTAAGGAAGAAGCCCAACAAGAGAAGAGTCTTACAAGATAAGGATTGTTTTTAGGACTAAATCCGGAAATCTTCTCGAAATTCATTACAGCAGCAGCTTGTGAGCCCAATTTGGAGACCTTAACAACTTCAATGGAGAAAGTTTGAATACCAAAGTTGTAGATCTCTTCGAGGTCTACAATTTAGAGTCCGAGTTTACATTAATTGGACTCCAGATGAGTAAGTTATGATCGAAATACCAAAGGCTGCAGAATATGGAAGGGTTATTTCGGGAAGGATCAACACGATGACTTCATCTCCAAGCAAGGAAGGATATGGATGACCGGGACTCTTCTAGAAGCATGGATATACATGGAAATAGATGTTTTAATTGTTTTTGGACTCTTAGAACCGACCTATTAGATTCCATGTATAGGGTTCCCTCCGGGGTATAAATATAGAGCCTCCCAAGGGGAGAGGGAGAGCACTACCGCATTATTCATTACAAGTTGAGAGTCTAGGGAAGAGGTCGGGGGCGAGAAGCGTTCAACTCGGCGAGAAGTACATCTCGGCGAAAGGAGGAAGCAAGAGGAGGCAGGGGGGTCTGGTCGGCCGACCAGGCGCTTCCCGAGGAGGACTCGAGTTCATCTTTCGACATGTTCTTTGTCGAGTTCATCCCGACGACTATGCTTCAAAGTTTACGATGTATCTCGAGTTATTCCTTGTATTTTCTTTGATACTATGATGAAACCTTGTTATTCGATCAATAAAGGTTGTCTTTTAGACTTAGCTTGTTGTTTATACATGACTTATGATCCATATCTTTGCAATGCTTAATTCCAACATGGTTTTTTTGGCCGAATTAAACGTTTTCATGTTCTTTTAGTAGATCTTTTTACTTTAATTAGTTGATTGAATCTGCTCATGCTTAGAGATGGTTATGGTTTGCTAGTTCGTCGATTACAAGGTTACTAGTGACAGTAGAGCCCGGGGAAAGGTTCGAGTAGATCCTTGACATTCATGATCATGTTTATTCTATGCTTATGATTAGATCTAGTTTCAAGGTTGTTCTTAGTATGAAGGATGTTTGTCTCATATCTCTTGTGGATCCTTTTGCCATGTTAAACCTATCGTTTCCACGTTTTTAGCCTAAGCCTGGTTCTATCGTTTTATGCTATAGTTTAAACCCTGTTTAGAACATATTTAGTTTATTAAGTAAGATATAATTAGAGTAGTCTTAATCATCTCTTAAAGCTTGCTTTTGATCTATTAGAATTAGTTAGTAATTCAGTTAATATTAGATAGATAGTTTCTTACACATAATTATTCCCGGATTGACAAAACCCAAGATACTCATCCTGGGGAAAAGCTACCGCGATACTGTGCACTTGCAGTATAAGGATTGGCATGCTTAAGTGCTGTCAACACCCACGCGGCCACGCGTTCCGCCACGGCAGGGGGGGCAGAGGTCACTCGACCACCTCCTTGACACACCATGTCCCTATCACAAGGAGATGCATCACACACTACGCGACTGCAGGGACTTCAAGGCTTCGATCGCTAATGGCAGGCCTTTCGTGGCTCTGCCTCCTCCACCGCCACTCCCACATGATCAGGGCCCCCCGCCTCAGCAGAATAGGGGCAGCGGTGCTGGCTTCCCCAACATTAACCGGCAAGTCAACGTCATCTTCGGGGGGCATGGCTCCCTGGAGAGCAAGCGGCAGCAGAAGCTCGACGACCGCCAAGTCTTGGGGGCCACCAAGGAACCTCCAGAGCCATACAGCTGGTCGGACCTGACGATATCGTTCAGTCAGGCTGACTAGTGGCTCAAGTACGATCACCTGGGCAAATACCCCCTGCTGGTTAGCCCAGTGGTCCACGAGAGCCGACTCATGAGGACCCTGATCGGCGGCGGCAACAGCATCAACGTCATGTTCCCCAAGACCTTGCTGTCTCTCGGGCTCTCCATCGATGATCTAGAGGAGTCAGATAGTGCCTTCTTCGGGATCATGCCTGGCGAGGGGAGTACCCGCTGAGGCACATCAGTCTATCCGTCACCTTTGGAACGGAGGAAAACTATCATACTGAGACCCTGTGCTTCGAGGTGGCTACCTTCGACTCCGCCTACAATGCCATCATTGGGTGGCCCGGGTTAGCCAAATTCATGGCTATCCCCCACAACTCATACCTGGTACTCAAGATGCCGGCCCCACGTGGAGTTCTCTCTGTGTGGGCAGACTTCAAGGCCTCTGCTCTCTGTGCACGGGAGGCTTTCCAAATGGTCTATGCCATGACCACTGTGACGGCTCAGTGTCGACTCATCAACGACGCGAACAAGCTCTCGAAGGAAAACCAGGTGATCCCGACTAATGAGCAGATCCCCACCACGGTGATTCAAGCAATCGTGGCGACCAAGGAAGTGAGCCTCGACCTCCCCGATGCCTCAAAGACGGTGACCATCAGCGCAATCCTACCTCCCAAATAGGAAAGCGTGCTCGTCCGGTTCTTGGGGGACAACTGGGACATGTTCGCTTAGAAGCCTGCTGATATGCCCGGAGTCCCAAGAGAATTGGCCGATAACAGACTCAAAGTGTTCCCCAACGCCAAGCCGATCAAGCAGAGGCTGCGTCGCTACACTCCGGATAAGAGGCAGGCGATTTGTGCGGAGTTAACCTGGCTCCAAGCTGTCGGGTTTATTAGAGAAGTCATGCATCCCGAGTGGCTTGCAAACCCTGTACTCATTTTGAAAAAGAATAAAGTAGACTAGCGGATGTGTGTTGATTATACCGATCTCAACAAACATTGCCCGAAAGATCCTTTCAGGCTACCTAGAATAGATCAAGTAGTCGACTCGACGGCCAGATGCTCTCTCTTGTGCTTCCTCGACTGCTACTCGGGCTATCATCAGATCAGCCTGGCTTTGGAGGGTCAAGAGAAAACAACCTTCATCACACCATTCAGGGCATTCTACTACAGTTCCATGCCTTTTGGATTGAAGAACACCGAGGTCACGTATCAGTGCGTGATCCAGACATGCTTGGCCGAGCATTGGGGCAAGCGCGTCGAAGCCTACATCGACGACGTAGTGATCAAGACGAAGAACGCAGAAGACTTCATCGACGACATCCAGCAGGTCTTCAACAGCCTAAGAAGGTTCCGCTGGAAGCTCAACCCGACCAAATGCGTATTTGGGGTTCCAGTCGGACAGTTACTCGGGTTCATCGTCAGCAAGCACGGGATGAAGGCTAATCCTGAGAAGATCGACGTGATTCTCAGGATGCAGCCTCCCAAGTCGCAGAAAAAGGTGCAGAAGCTCACCGAGTGCATGGCCGCGCTGAGCTGATTCATCTCGCGACTAGGCGAGCGCGGCATGCCCTTCTACAAGCTCCTAAAGAAGGTGGACAGGTTTCAGTGGACACCAAAAGCTCAGGAAGCGCTTGAGGCCCTCAAGTAGTTCTTGATGTATCCTCTAGTGTTGAAGTCACCAAACCGAACCACAGCAGATTCCCCTGCCGAGGATCTGCTTTTGTATCTCTCTTGTATGACTCATGTGGTCAGCTCAGCATTGGTGGTCGAGAGGGTACAGGAAGGGCATATTCAGCTGACTCAACACCCGGTCTACTTCATCAGTGAGGTGCTCAGCCCATCCAAGATCAGGTATCCTCAGGTCTAGAAATTACTGTATGCGGTCCTCATCACAGCTCGAAAGCTCCGTCATTATTTTGAGGAACACAAGGTGGTGGTGGAAACTTCATTCCCCATCGGTGAGATCCTGCGGAACAGAGAAGCTATGGGGAGAATCGCTAAGTGGGTGTGCAAGCTGGGAGCACATGACATCGAATTCCACCCACGCACCGCTATCAAGACCCAAGCCCTAACTGATTTCATCGCCGAGTGGACGAAGAACCAGGCACCTGACAACACAGAACCTTTGGAATTCTGGAAGATGTATTTTGATGGGTCATTGAATATAGATGGCGCCGTGGCAGGTGTTGTCTTGACCTCCCCGAAAGGTGAGAACCTTAAGTATGTACTTCAAATTCTCTTCTCAGTTTCCAACAATGCGGCAGAATACGAGGCTATGTTACACGGTCTGCGCATCGTGATTTCACTCGGCATCAGGCGTCTCATGGTCTACGGGGATTCTCTAGTGGTGATTGGTCAAGTCAACAAGGACTGGGATTGCACCACGGAAGTCATGGACAAATACTACGCTGAAGTTCGGAAACTGGAAGACAAATTTGACGACCTTGAATTTCATCATGTGGAGCGCAACGGCAACACCGACGTGGACCTACTATCCAAGCTCGGGTCGTCCCGGGCTAAAATTCCCCCAGGAGTATTCATCCAGGAGTTGTCTCGACCATCCATTGATCGCGAACTAGAACCCCCAGAGCAGCACGTTCTGAGCCTAAAGGATGCTCCAGCTGACTGGCGAGTCCCAATCATCAAACACATCAGAGATGGGGATGAGCCTGACAACAAAGGAGAAGCCAAGCGACTCGTTCGGCGTGCGGCCAGCTACACATTGATCGGCAACGACTTGTTTAGGCGCGGCGCAGCCGGAATTCTGTTAAAGTGCATCGATGAGTCTTGGGGTACGAGCCTACTGATGGAAATCCACGCTGGGCAGTGCAGTAATCACGTGGCATCCAGAACATTGGTCGGGAAGGCATCCAGGGCCGGGTTTTACTGGCCAACAGCTAAGTAAGACGCTGCAGCGATCGTCAAGCGATGCGAGGCGTGTCAATTCTTTGCAAATCAATATCACCTGCCAGCTCAACAACTGCAGAATATTCCTGTCTCATGGCCCTTTGCATGCTGGGGTCTCGACATGATCGGCCCACTCAAGAAGGCTCGAGGTGGTTACACTCACGTCTTAGTAGCTATTGACAAGTTCACCAAATGGATCAAGGTTAAGCCTATCGCATCTTTAACTTCAGCAAAAGTAGTGGACTTCATCCAAGAGATCATATTTCGGTTCAGAATTCCGAACACTGTGATGCCCCCGGCATCTCGAAAGTCTTAACACGCGGTTAGATTAGCGGTAGTCAAGGATTTGGCTTAATAATGTTTAGAGAAGAGCAACAACTAGGTTAGTATATCACGAAGTCAAAATTTTCTAATGAAATATGCAAAACCCCTGAGTGCACTTGTGACTATAGTTCAAAATATGATGTGTTTTGGACCAAACTCTCTATAACAAACTTGTAGACAATTTTATGTAGATCAACTTTGTTATTGGGTGTGGTAACATGCACAAAGGTTTAGGTGGAGTTTTAAGTTGATTAATGAAAAAGCAGAAATCTGCCTAAACTTGATCGGTAAGGAAAATTCAAATTTCAAAGGAACAAAAGTCCCTATCATGCAAAACATCATATAAGAAAGTTGTAGATGATTAAAAACCACACAACATTGGTATAATACTCTTTCTCTGGAAATGAGCATAAAATGGACTTTAGGAATTTTTAAGTTTGCCTTAAACCTTGGTCAAACTGGAGCCAGCAGGTTAAATTCAAATTTAATCATATTTAAACTTAGAATCTGATGTTACTCCTTTTGACAAAGTTGTATATTTGGAAGAGTAGAACAACTTTTGTATTTTGGGTTTTGTCAAATTCGGCCCCTAGGATGTTCAAAAACAACAATTTCTAAAACATGTCTCAGCAGTCAAACAGCATTTTTCAAATTTTCCGAAATTATTTTTCACCCTGCAGTCACTGACGAGTGGGGTCACTCGTCAGCCCGTCTCAGATCCGCGTGGGGACGACAGCTCCGTGGGTCCCACTTTGTCTCCTCATCCATTTCTCCATGGACTCGGTCCATAGATTTCTTCTATTTTCCCTTGCGCGGGTCCCGCCTGTCAGTGGCCCTTGGTCCAACGGACTCGATTCGCACCGCGTCGCCCTTCTTCCTCCCTGCGCTAGCTCTCCCACGCGGCAGCGGCTTCTTGCCCGAGCACGCCATGCCGCCGGCCACGCGCCGCCCGCTGCCCGCGCCGGGCTAAAGGGTGTGGCCACGGCCTCCCCCTCACTCTCGGCTCTCACTCCGGTCACTGCCCATCCACTCGCTCCCTTCTTGTTCTTTCCCGTTCGCGCAAAGAAGCTCCATTGCCGCCGCCATTAACGAGCTCAAAGCAAGCTTGGCCGACGCCCCTACAGCCATCCCCACGTCCTCCAACCACCGTGCCGGCCTTCCTCGTCATCTACTCCTCCGATTCCCCGAGCCTAGGCCGCCGATTCCACTCCTCCGCGACACAGTTCGCCGCCGAAGTTCCATGCCTCCAAAGCTCCGTCGCCGGCCTCCTACAAGCCCTCCCCATCGATTCCGGTCGTGGGGGTGAGTTCCCCGTGTTCCCCTCTCTCTACTCGGCCGTTCCGGTGTCGTTCCGCGCTCCGTAGGCCGGGATTGGCCGCGCGCCATCGCCATGGCTGCCTCCTGCTCGAGGTAGGAGATGAACAGAGGTAGAAGATGGCGTTTTTCCGATTTAGCCCCTGGACTTTGCTGCTTTCACGTTTCCATCTCATGCACTATTCACTGAGTCTTGCGGATCTAACGACTCAGCCCCTGATGTTAATAGATAATCACGTTTAGGTCCCTGACTATTATGATTTTCGATTTATTGAATATCTATAAACAGAAAACTTTAAAAATTCATAGTAAATCATAGAAAAATCAGAAAAATACAAACTAAGTTGCATTGTTGTCCTTGTTAAGAGATATATCTGCTGGGTATGATGGTTGAGTAGGAAAAGACAGTTTTGCCCCTGTTTTTGTACAAGCATGAAAAACCTTGATAAATAGGAAAAATAGGTAAAATGAACTTCAAAAATTATGAAATTTGGGCAGAGGCCTTGTGAACATATGTAGGCTTTGTATAAATTTTGGTAGCCCTAGTAATTACTATTAAATTACTATTTTGCCCTTGTCTTATATTTAAGCATGTATTTAATTTAAGAAAAGTTTGCGATGGTGGAAAATGTTCCAAGTGACTTTAGGGGCTTGATATGAGCTTTAGGTTATGACCATAACTCACTGCTAGCATAGAAGGTGGTGCATGTAAGGCTTTGGCTCTGATTTGAAAATGGTAGAAGTTTCTGGAATGCAATATAGGTCTTCACTACTGTAGAGATATGCACGCTAGGAATTCTAAGTTAGCAATGTGAAATATGGTTATTCATACGGGTGCTTGACATTTAGGCATCTCATTTGCTACATCATGCATATCGTTCATATAGCGATGCTCACTGCAGATACGTGATCGAGAAGCAAGTGCGTGGAGGTACTTCGAGCAACGGTGTCCAGAAGACCAACTAAGACCCAAATACCACCTGGAGGCCCCTGAAGTGGTATTTGGAAGGAGGAGCTGTCCAAGTGATCAAGGGGTTGCCTGGGGCAGAGCCTCACAACCCGGCAAACTAACTTTAGTTTAGTTTGTTCAAGTTATCAACAACAAAGGTAGGCCCCTTAGGCATATACACCTACCTAGGGAATCTCACCACCCTTTATTTGATTGTGCATTTACGTTCAGGAGTTGTTTGAAATCCCACCTGCATAAATACCTGATATCCTAATTAGAATGGATAGGCCGAAGTCTATGCTTAGCCATGCTTAGACGGTAGAAGTCGAGTGAAGATATTCACTCGCGAGATGATAGGACTCAAAATGTTTTACAAAAATTTAATACGAGAGAAATATGATATGATGTGATGAAAAGATGAGACCGGGCGGAGATATGGGCATATTATGATGAAAAATGATGAGGATGGTTTGGTAGACTCCGCCCGAGTCGATTAAGGCCCGTCCGCTGTTCGCCTGCTGATCGGCATAACATTGCTAGAGTGCTTATCCGGGATATGGGACCGGAAAAGTCTTTCCTGGGCTCGTCCGAAGCACAGAGACACGTTCCTACCCGCTGGTTGAGAGGAAGGTGGCCCGGGGGAGCTTGGTACTCATGGCGGGGAGACCGAGATGTCGGCAGGCTCGTCATGGGGGCACAACCCGGGGGCTAGGCGGGAGTGAATCGAACTTGGGACGAGGCAGGTTAAGATCGGGGCTATATGTGGGAACGCGATGGCTAGTAAGCATATACCCCTGGCATGATAGTTATTCTCGGGAATTAAAAATCGATTCGAATCGCTGATGCTCACCAGGTGTGAGAATGCCAGTATCGCACACGGGCAACGTAGTAATAACTTTAATATCGTGATCATTTAATCATGCTTTTTATATTACATGTTTGTACTTGTATGTTACATTTCCGTAAGCTCCTTTATGATGATATATATGAGTTATGGATGATGATAATAATTATAATGAATCAAGTGAGGCTTATACTGTAGAAATAAATGATACTTGAAAGTAAGGACTCACTTCTAGTAAGCTTGCGCGGGTTAGAGTCCAGTCCACAAAAAGCCTTGCATAATCTCAAATGTGTCGGGTTGAAACTGCCCACGGGTAAGTCCTACGAGTACCTCACGTACTCACCCCTACGTTGTTGATATTTTTATTTCAGGAACTTCATGAACGAGAATGACAATGGTGGGCTCAATGTCATGGCTCGATGTTTTATTTTCCGCTGCAAGAGTATATCAGTATTACGTTACGGTTTCCGCTGCGTGGTTATTTTGGAATTCTAATTCAGTATGATTGTATCCCATTTTGAGTAAATATTCTTAAACAAATCAATCTATGTTTGTATGAAATGATGGGTTGTTGTAATTGTTGTGGCTCTTTCGAGGGCTTAACGTGTGTGATGTCGGCATCCCTGGGTGATGGTTACATCGAGTGCCCTTTTGGGTAGCTCGACGGATGACCGGGTTTAGTTCGGCCTAATCACACTGCAAACCAGAGGTGGCAGGTGTGCTTAGTTCGGATTAAATCGGCGGTTCTGCCACAGCTGGTATCAGAGCCGATCATACATGAACAACAATTACAACAACTTTATTTTGATTTCGAAAGCCTATTTTAAAAAAAAAATCTTTTCAAGGTATTTGCGAAAACGAGAGTATCGCGTATATGCCCATTATAAGGATGTTAGCTTATATATACAGGTGGCATCACTGACTTGACTAACTAAGATAGCAACTCATGAGCATATTCGGCGTTTTGGGAAACAATGTTTCGGCCATAGCTATCCCCAGGACTGGTGGAACGCTATCGGGATTTGCGATTCATTGTGAACCTTGCATTCATGCTACCTAGATAAATCTTTTAAGGGGGGTGGGCATGCTTTGAAGCTTTCATGACCACCACACTTACATTCGGTTTTGGGATCCATCTTCTTCTCGACAAATCCCCATTACTGGTGGAAAGTCAGGTTTGGAGAAGAAGGTGCAGCGGCCCACTCAACGTTGTCCACGCAGCGTGAGAATTCGCGTGGATACCACACTAGGTGGTAATGTATGAGCATGCATTTTCTTGCAGGTACACTAACCACGAAATGCGTAGCTTGGACGACTAGAATTCGACTAGTTGCATGTAGGGAGTGCCGTGCATATATGTTACCGAATACTCGCTAGATATATAATTATACATAGGGTGTGTGATGTGAGACCGAATAAGGCGAATCATGCATCATGACATCATGTCTTGTCTCATGCATTGTTTTTGTTACTTAAGAGTGACTAGGAGCATATTGCGTTGAGTGTGTGTTACTATTGTGTTGATACGTAGCTCAAAGTACAAGTAGAACTAGCAAAAACTAAGCAAGCGACTCGACTAGTACGCTTAGGTTGTCGCAATTTTTCTACACATCATTCTTTCTAAATATGAAACATTTAATAAATGCATATCAAATACAATAAATATGTCGATCGGTCCAAAAATCAAACCCGTCTCGAAGTTACCGATGCCACACACGTTAGAAACATACCATAGCCTTGTGCCATCGTTTTGCGAAAAATCACTTATCGGCATATTTTCTAAACACGTAAACGCGGAAAACACTATGCCCACACCAAGTTTTCAAAACCCTTGAACTTACGGAAGCCTTGTTTTTCCTGCCACAGATGTCGCAGCCCTTTGACTTATGCCCTGATCACCCCAAGCCCGCGAAGGCTAAAACAACAGCACCTGAAGGTCACAAGAAGAAGAGAAAAGCGGGAGAATCTTCTACTAACACGGCTTCAGTTCAACATCTGCGACCTGGCCTAGTTTTATTGAAGGGATTCGTCAAGCCTGAAGATCAAGTCGAGATAGTTCGTACGTGTCAACAACTAGGTATTGGTCCAGGAGGATTCTATAGGCCTAATTTCAAGAATGGAGCCAAGATGAAGCTATGGATGATGTGTCTAGGGAAGAATTGGGATCCGACTACAGTTTTCTATGGGCCAACACGTCCATACGATGGTGCCCAAGTCCCTGCGATACCAGAAGTTTTCAAGACAATTGCTCAAACTGCAAATTCAACTGCAAGCGAATTTCCTCAGATCAATCCTGACATATGCATCATTAACTACTACAGCAACGTCGGGAAGCTTGGACTCCATCAAGATAAGGATGAATCAGGAAGAAGCATCAACCAAGGTCTACCTATCATCTCAATCTCCCTAGGTGACACGGCAGAATTTCTGTTCGGCGATACTCGAGACAAGGATAGAGCGACCAAGGTCAACCTCGAGTCTGGCGATGTTCTTATACTCGGTGGAAGATCAAGACTGCTATTCCATGGCATCTCCCATGTGAAGCCTAACACTGCACCGACATGGCTAAAGGAAGAAACTGGTCTTCGTCCAGGACGCATCAATCTCACGTTTAGGCAGTATTAGCTGGGTACCAATTAGTACGATAAAGTTGGGGACAAGCTTATGTATCAGAAAGTTTAACTTGCGTAAATCAGAAAAACCTCAGGTGTCCGGCTCTATAAAGTCAACTTGTATCTTGTTCCTATGGTTAAATGTACTCCTAGTTTTATAGTGATAGCACATGGAGCTTTTTCTTTAAAACCCTTGTCGTTCATGCGCTTCGAACCCTTGTGATCGAAGAAATCCTAGCCTAATTGCACTATATTCCACTATTCGTTAATTACTTGCTCGAAACTTTGTAAAGCAAGGAATTTCTTTTACAATGGGATTCAAGCGCCCTAAGCTCTTATATCCCTTCGGACTTCCTCTTTATTTACCAAAACCTTGTAGTGATTATGACTCTGTAAGTGGAATGATTGAGCCACTCTTGTTGTGATGTCTCCCTAGGCAGTCTTGGATGCCTCGACGGGACCTAGAGTCCTATGTGTATGGCCGTCACATGGTTGTGCTACTAGGTTCGCGCTGGCATTAAGACATGCGAAGGCATGACATCGCTTCAATCGTGGAACATTCATAAGCGGAGGTTATCATTCGATTGACCTCGAATCTTGCTACTCTTGATTTGTGGGGATGCTTGATTTCATTTCCACTGTCCGTTATATATCATTTCATTGCCTTGTTGTATCCTGCTTTTCCTGAGATGTGGGAGTAGCCAACCTTCACCCACTACTTATCCACACCCTTTTCATTGTTTCTGTGGAAGTGATCAGCCTCATTTCCACCATCTCATGACATCCTTCCATTGCCTTGTTTCGCCTTACCTCCTTGACCAGTGGGGATGATCCGCCTCAACCCCACGGCTTGTTCATAATAATTCATGAACATGTTTGATCTTGCCTCCGAGGATTGGAGGGAACAGTCAACTTCGTTCCCACCGTCTTCGTCAGTATTTTCTATCCAATTGTTGAACCTTAATTCCCGAGGGTGTACTTTACGAACATCCTCCATACTAGCTTTTGTCCTCGGCTAGTGCTCTTGTCTTATCGTCATCTAATTATGAGTGATTTTCTTCCTCTTAGGAGAGAGCTTACTAGCAATTTGATTCGCTAGTAAGAACACCTCAGCTACTGCCATATTCTTGATCAATCATGACCAACGCTAAGAACTCATACAGATCATTACCTTGTTTAGGCGAATACAGCCTATCTTCTCCCTCTTGTGCCTTTCTTGTCCCAATGAGTAGAATGTGCTACGTTTCACCACATCTTACTCTTTGAAAACATGTTAACTTGGAATTTTATATGTGGACACAGTCCCTGTCAAATAAAATGAATGTGTTTCTCAAAAACGCATCCGAGGATACTCCTTTCCATCAAAAGACCCTGCCTTATTCAATTTCTGACTGTGTACACTTTGCTTTCATTATTTGAATAAATCATATACTTACCATGTTTCAAATATTAGCATCAAAGTCAGGAAATGACTCCATTCTTTTGCTTCAATCACAGTCACTTACTTACTGACCACATTCTCTTCATGGTTTGTTCATTCGCTCTCTTATATGGTACGACTCGTCGAGTATCTTAGAAAGACCACCCTAGCCTAATAGATGACGCTTTGTGACTACTTGTGTTAAGAAGGCACTAACCATTCACAAGCCAGTTGACAAAGCCAACGAGTGAAAAATTGGGATGTTACCATGTGCATTCGAAAAGGCACGAACCACGATGCCATACTCCTTACAATACGCGATGGGTAACACACCCGTACCTCACACAAATCTCGGGACGAGATTTCTTTAAGGGGGGTGGGTTGTGATGCCCCCGGCATCTCGAAAGTCTTAACACGCGGTTAGATTAGCGGTAGTCAAGGATTTGGCTTAATAATGTTTAGAGAAGAGCAACAACTAGGTTAGTATATCACGAAGTCAAAATTTTCTAATGAAATATGCAAAACCCCTGAGTGCACTTGTGACTATAGTTCAAAATATGATGTGTTTTGGACCAAACTCTCTATAACAAACTTGTAGACAATTTTATGTAGATCAACTTTGTTATTGGGTGTGGTAACATGCACAAAGGTTTAGGTGGAGTTTTAAGTCGATTAATGAAAAAGCAGAAATCGGCCTAAACTTGATCGGTAAGGAAAATTCAAATTTCAAAGGAACAAAAGTCCCTATCA
This sequence comes from Paspalum vaginatum, assembly GCA_030272315.1. Classification (NCBI taxonomy): domain Eukaryota; kingdom Viridiplantae; phylum Streptophyta; class Magnoliopsida; order Poales; family Poaceae; genus Paspalum; species Paspalum vaginatum. Next base: position 27,041,220 of record CM059018.1, on the reverse strand, counting down.
TGCAAAACATCATATAAGAAAGTTGTATATGATTAAAAACCACACAACATTGGTATAATACTCTTTCTCTGGAAATGAGCATAAAATGGACTTTAGGAATTTTTAAGTTTGCCTTAAACCTTGGTCAAACTGGAGCCAGCAGGTTAAATTCAAATTTAATCATATTTAAACTTAGAATCTGATGTTACTCCTTTTGACAAAGTTGTATATTTGGAAGAGTAGAACAACTTTTGTATTTTGGGTTTTGTCAAATTCGGCCCCTAGGATGTTCAAAAACAACAATTTCTAAAACATGTCTCAGCAGTCAAACAGCATTTTTCAAATTTTCCGAAATTATTTTTCACCCTGCAGTCACTGACGAGTGGGGTCCACTCGTCAGCCCGTCTCAGATCAGCGTGGGGATGACAGCTCCGTGGGTCCCACTTTGTCTCCTCATCCATTTCTCCATGGACTCGGTCCATAGATTTCTTCTATTTTCCCTTGCGCGGGTCCCGCCTGTCAGTGGCCCTTGGTCCAACGGACTCGATTCGCACCGCGTCGCCCTTCTTCCTCCCTGCGCTGGCTCTCCCACGCGGCAGCGGCTTCTTGCCCGAGCACGCCACGCCGCCGGCCACGCGCCGCCCGCTGCCCGCGCCCGGCTAAAGGGTGTGGCCACGGCCTCCCCCTCACTCTCGGCTCTCACTCCGGTCACTGCCCATCCACTCGCTCCCTTCCTGTTCTTTCCCGTTCGCACAAAGAAGCTCCATTGCCGCCGCCATTAACGAGCTCAAAGCAAGCTTGGCCGACGCCCCTACAGCCATCCCCACGTCCTCCAGCCACCGTGCTGGCCTTCCTCGTCATCTACTCCTCCGATTCCCCGAGCCTAGGCCGCCGATTCCACTCCTCCGCGACACAGTTCGCCGCCGAAGTTCCATGCCTCCAAAGCTCCGTCGCCGGCCTCCTACAAGCCCTCCCCATCGATTCCGGTCGTGGGGGTGAGTTCCCCGTGTTCCCCTCTCTCTACGCGGCCGTTCCGGTGTCGTTCCGCGCTCCGTAGGCCGGGATTGGCCGCGCGCCATCGCCATGGCTGCCTCCTGCTCGAGGTAGGAGATGAACAGAGGTAGAAGATGGCGTTTTTCCGATTTAGCCCCTGGACTTTGCTGCTTTCACGTTTCCATCTCATGCACTATTCACTGAGTCTTGCGGATCTAACGACTCAGCCCCTGATGTTAATAGATAATCACGTTTAGGTCCCTGACTATTATGATTTTCGATTTATTGAATATCTATAAACAGAAAACTTTAAAAATTCATAGTAAATCATAGAAAAATCAGAAAAATACAAACTAAGTTGCATTGTTGTCCTTGTTAAGAGATATATCTGCTGGGTATGATGGTTGAGTAGGAAAAGACAGTTTTGCCCCTATTTTTGTACAAGCATGAAAAACCTTGATAAATAGGAAAAATAGGTAAAATGAACTTCAAAAATTATGAAATTTGGGCAGAGGCCTTGTGAACATATGTAGGCTTTGTATAAATTTTGGTAGCCCTAGTAATTACTATTAAATTACTATTTTGCCCTTGTCTTATATTTAAGCATGTATTTAATTTAAGAAAAGTTTGCGATGGTGGAAAATGTTCCAAGTGACTTTAGGGGCTTGATATGAGCTTTAGGTTATGACCATAACTCACTGCTAGCATAGAAGGTGGTGCATGTAAGGCTTTGGCTCTGATTTGAAAATGGTAGAAGTTTCTGGAATGCAATATAGGTCTTCACTACTGTAGAGATATGCACGCTAGGAATTCTAAGTTAGCAATGTGAAATATGGTTATTCATACGGGTGCTTGACATTTAGGCATCTCATTTGCTACATCATGCATATCGTTCATATAGCGATGCTCACTGCAGATACGTGATCGAGAAGCAAGTGCGTGGAGGTACTTCGAGCAACGGTGTCCAGAAGACCAACTAAGACCCAAATACCACCTGGAGGCCCCTGAAGTGGTATTTGGAAGGAGGAGCTGTCCAAGTGATCAAGGGGTTGCCTGGGGCAGAGCCTCACAACCCGGCAAACTAACTTTAGTTTAGTTTGTTCAAGTTATCAACAACAAAGGTAGGCCCCTTAGGCATATACACCTACCTAGGGAATCTCACCACCCTTTATTTGATTGTGCATTTACGTTCAGGAGTTGTTTGAAATCCCACCTGCATAAATACCTGATATCCTAATTAGAATGGATAGGCCGAAGTCTATGCTTAGCCATGCTTAGACGGTAGAAGTCGAGTGAAGATATTCACTCGCGAGATGATAGGACTCAAAATGTTTTACAAAAATTTAATACGAGAGAAATATGATATGATGTGATGAAAAGATGAGACCGGGCGGAGATATGGGCATATTATGATGAAAAATGATGAGGATGGTTTGGTAGACTCCGCCCGAGTCGATTAAGGCCCGTCCGCTGTTCGCCTGCTGATCGGCATAACATTGCTAGAGTGCTTATCCGGGATATGGGACCGGAAAAGTCTTTCCTGGGCTCGTCCGAAGCACAGAGACACGTTCCTACCCGCTGGTTGAGAGGAAGGTGGCCCGGGGGAGCTTGGTACTCATGGCGGGGAGACCGAGATGTCGGCAGGCTCGTCATGGGGGCACAACCCGGGGGCTAGGCGGGAGTGAATCGAACTTGGGACGAGGCAGGTTAAGATCGGGGCTATATGTGGGAACGCGATGGCTAGTAAGCATATACCCCTGGCATGATAGTTATTCTCGGGAATTAAAAATCGATTCGAATCGCTGATGCTCACCAGGTGTGAGAATGCCAGTATCGCACACGGGCAACGTAGTAATAACTTTAATATCGTGATCATTTAATCATGCTTTTTATATTACATGTTTGTACTTGTATGTTACATTTCCGTAAGCTCCTTTATGATGATATATATGAGTTATGGATGATGATAATAATTATAATGAATCAAGTGAGGCTTATACTGTAGAAATAAATGATACTTGAAAGTAAGGACTCACTTCTAGTAAGCTTGCGCGGGTTAGAGTCCAGTCCACAAAAAGCCTTGCATAATCTCAAATGTGTCGGGTTGAAACTGCCCACGGGTAAGTCCTACGAGTACCTCACGTACTCACCCCTACGTTGTTGATATTTTTATTTCAGGAACTTCATGAACGAGAATGACAATGGTGGGCTCAATGTCATGGCTCGATGTTTTATTTTCCGCTGCAAGAGTATATCAGTATTACGTTACGGTTTCCGCTGCGTGGTTATTTTGGAATTCTAATTCAGTATGATTGTATCCCATTTTGAGTAAATATTCTTAAACAAATCAATCTATGTTTGTATGAAATGATGGGTTGTTGTAATTGTTGTGGCTCTTTCGAGGGCTTAACGTGTGTGATGTCGGCATCCCTGGGTGATGGTTACATCGAGTGCCCTTTTGGGTAGCTCGACGGATGACCGGGTTTAGTTCGGCCTAATCACACTGCAAACCAAAGGTGGCAGGTGTGCTTAGTTCGGATTAAATCGGCGGTTCCGCCACAAACACCATCATTACAGATCTGGGTTCCAATTTCACAGGATCGGAATTCTTTGATTTTTGCAGCGAGAAGTCTATACTCATCAAGTACGTCTCGGTGTCGCACCCTCGTGCTAATGGCCAGGTTGAGCGAGCTAACGGGATGATTCTGGACGCTTTGAAGAAGTGAGTCTTCGACAAGGATGAGAAACTAGCAGGCAAGTGGATCAGAGAACTCCCATACATTGTCCGGAGCCTCAGAACGCAGCCAAGTAAAGCCCTCAACGGGAACACTCCCTTTTTCATGGTATATGGTTTGGAGGCAGTGTTACCTACTGACCTGGCACACGGGGCACCGCGGTTGGCATTCAAAGATATCGCAGAAGCAGAAACTACGTGACTTGAGGAGATCGATCTACTGGAAGAAGAGCGGCTTAACTAAGTGATTCAGTCCGCACAATATCAGCAGACTATACATCGTTATCATGAGCGTAATATGCATCCTCGCGCTTTTGTCGTAGGAGATATGGTCCTTAGGAGGGTCCTCAATGGGGTTGGGCGCCACAAGTTGTCCCCCCGTGGGAGCGGCCTTACATCGTTACAGAAGTCACTTGGCCAGGATCCTATCACTTATCTGAGATGGATGGCACTCTGATCGGGAATTCGTGGAACATCGAGCATCTACGCAAGTTCTACTCTTAAGCACCATGCGACCTCAGAAGTTATGTACTTTAGTTTGTACTCATGCTTAGTCCTAATTTCAAGTGGGCTTGTCCTCTGTCATGTTCAGTCGGATGTACTCAGATAATAAATGAATGCATGATCTATGTGCATTATGAACGCATATGGCCTCTGGTGAATCGTGTCTTTATACTCAGATAATCAGGCAATCAGTCGTGAGTCCTGACGCGACTCATGGTTGGTGTTACATGCCTACTCCTACTCAAGCTAGGGTGCAGTCTGACTCTAATCATGGGACAATCAGCCCAGGTCGTACGACCGACAGCTGGTGTTACATGCCTTCGCGTTTTCATAAAAAGGGTGCAATCTGACCCTCCTTATGGGGCAATCAGCCTAGGTCATACGACCGACAGCTGGTGTTACATGCCTTCGCGTTTCCACAAAAAGGGTGCAATCTGACCCTCCTTACGAGGCAATCAGCCTAGGTCGTACGACCGACAGCTGGTGTTACATGCCTTCGCATTTTCATAAATAGGGTGCAATCCGACCCTAGCCACTGGGCAATTGGCTTAGGTCATGGACCTACAGTCAGTGTTACATGTCCTCAAGTACTCGTAGCAGATAGGCACAATCTGGTCTTACATTTTGTGTTCTTTGATAAGTTCTCGGTTCAATTGATTAAATTATGTACTCATTCGCGCGTTTTTCAATTTCGAGCAAGTTCGCATGTTAAGGCTAAGTCAAGAGCCGATTTTTTCCCCTTTCACAGAATCGTATATAGGGGCGAGTAGTCACTAACAATTTCATGTCATCTAAGAATTCTGACATTGTTATCCTACAGACTAACATTCACGACAGGTACAATTAAATCTCTAACAAGGAACAGGTCAAATTTACAGTTTGAATTACAAGATTAGTTTCTCTACTATGGATTGAATCTCTGAGGCACATTGATCGATGGTGGCATCACTCGGATCAGCTCCAACTTTCGCCATCAGCTCAGCTAAGTCTAGCTCTGGCCGAGTTATCTTCAGCATCAACAGCACGTGTTGTAGGATTGATTTCAGTCGCCCTTGAAGATGTCTCTTGGTCTCATCAGCTAGGGTTGCCACCCGATCTAATAGCGGTCTTGCTGAGCCAACCTCTGGGGCGCATATATTCAGCTTAGTGGTCAGCGCAGTTGTCGCAAATTTTAGTAGTTCCTTGTTCTTTTCGTAGGACACCTTCAGTTTGTCGCAGTTCTTCTTGATGACTTCATAGTTTCATACGGAAAGCTCCAAATCATGTTGTCGTCTCTTTGACAGAAGCTGGGATTCCTTGAGAGCTTGCCTCGTTGATTTCAGCACCTTGTCCAGATCTCTGTTTTTGCATTGGATTTCAACTCGGATTTTGTCAGCTTCCATTAGTTCGCCTGTCTTCTATTCAAGCTCTGCCCGAGTCAACTGGTGGCTCGTCTGAAGTACCGTCAAAGCACTGGACGTATTCTGGAATGACCTTTCAAACCCATCTCATGACTCTTGAAGCTCCTAGATCTCTCTTTTCAGCCGCAGTGCCTCATCCTGTGGACCGATTCAACTTATAGGCCTCTATAAGTAAAGAATATGGTAACTGGATTTCATGACGAGTTACCTCATGCTACTTTCGCTCCAGTTCAAGTTTGCGCTGCAGATTCCTAGCGTTGTCTCAAGCTTCATCACTCTCAAGCACAGCGTTACGGCATGAAGCATCGCGCTGAGCTAAGGCATTTTCCAGATCAGCAATCCTCTCAGCTGCAGCTGCACGTCAGGGTAGGAGTCCGTCAGGATATGTAGGATTCCAGGTTACATGGGCATACAAAACAGCAGGCACTAACCAGCGCTCTCAGCAGCACGGTTGGCTTCTGACTCGGCCAGTTGTTGGCGTAGCATGTTCACATCACTCCTAATCACTGGAGCGAGCCGTTCATGCCATCGTGCAGCTTGGTCAAGCTAGTTCTGCAGTAACAGATTCAGCACATTAGTGATATTAATATCGACTACAAAAATCAATTGCAATCGGAGTAGCGAGTTACCTCAAAAGCTGTGAATGGTCTAGTTTCAGATGGGCCTTTAGCAAGTTGCAGATGTGGGGTCACCAGGTCGAGTGAAGGGGCTTCCTCAATCATGACAGTATCATCCGCCGACTTAGGAGCTTCATCCCGAGGGCTTGGCGCTAGCAGAGTGATTTCTGGAATATCTCTGGTGTTGGTTGTCTCATCACCAGCAGTTACATCGTTCTCATGCTGAGAGCATTGTTCACTCATAGCAGGCTCTTGGGTCCTAGAAGTGCCTCTTCCTTCAGGATTGCTGAGCGCGTCGTGCCAGTTGAACAGGAGTTCCATGCCAGTGTCATCTTGGCGATCTTCCGCACTCTTTAGCTGTCCTTCAGTCGAATGCTCTGGGCCCTCACGCTCTGGCACTTCTGTCGTATGTTCTAAAATCTCAGGCTCGGGGGCTTCAGTTGCACTAGACCCAATCTCGGGATCTTTTGTCGCTTCAGTCTCGAGTTCGAGGGCTCTGGCTTCGTTCGTCTTAAGCTCGGGGGCTTTCTTTGGGTCAGCATCGGACCCAAGAAGTAATGCACTTTGTTCTGCCAAAGGTCTGCACAATAGTTCAATGCAGTCAGCATGTTGCAAACTAGATACGAAGAGAATGTTCAGTCATACCATGATGGCGTGGAGGCATTGTCACTCGGGAGAGGGAAAGACTTCACGAATTGTGCCAATTCTGGGTCAATGTTTGATAGTTCCAGTTCTTCTTCTACTGGCATATCTGAATGAGTTGGAGGGGATGTTGTGACCTTAGTTTCTTGCACGGCGATGTAGTGGGACCTCTTTCTCCTCCTCCTCCTCGTCAATTAAAGAACTCCAGTGAATACCGCTGAGGGATGAACCCGTACTATGGTTAGCCATCTCCTGCACTCTGAATTTCTTGCTCGGTCTCTTGGACGGGGACATTGGATCAGGTCTAGCAGGAGAAGTCTTCTGGTTGTTGATTTGTTCCCTGATGGTTCTCTTTCTCCGTGGAACATCGGATTGTTCTGTTAATGTCCTGGCTCGGATACGCCTTGACATCCTGGAGGTGACATCACCTTCCTTTGAGCCTGCTGTATGCTTAGGGGCTTTCTCTTCTGGGGCTGCATTTTCTTCTGCAGTATCTGCATTACCATTGAGGAGTGGAATGATGATGAATGTTGCAGGTTCATTGTTATCTCTTCCTTGTGTCGCTGCAACCACAGCCTCCATCTCTTCAGCAGTTAGCTGGGATTGCCGCTTCAACATCTTGTCTGCATTATGTTGAGGAGGGTCGGACAGAAACTTCATAATATTACTCTGCAAAGATACAGTCAGAAATCTATTCGGTATTGAATACATTATCAAGAACACACCAGTGAATTGATCTGCAAACTACCATACTTACAGTGGGCGTTGGATGCCACACAGAATAAGGCTGTGAGGACCCTTCGTTGTACACATCACCTCTTAGCATCAGGCTAACTCGAGCCTTGATTTCTTCTGGAGATATGGGTCAACTAATCTCTCGAGTGGGGTCCCTGGCCCCAACATACAGGTAGGCTGGATATACTCGATCCTTCATCGGTTGAATGCTTCGGAAGATGAAATCTATAACTATGGCATGAGCAGTCAAACCGCTATCTTTCAAACCAGAGATGTCGTTAAGCAGAATTTCTACCTCTGCCATTTCTTCTGTGGTTGGTGCCTCTTCCCAACTGTTAAGTTTGGAGTTCGGCCGACGTCCTGATCGGGCTGGCAGGGATTTGGCGTGGTTGTTCATGTAGAACCACTCGGAGTGCCATCCTCTGTTGCTGTCCTTGAGAGGGATATCTATGTAAATTGATTTGCGTCCTCTACGCAGTTCTAGGCTAGCTCCTCTAACTACCTGCAGCACTTTGTCTCGGGTGCCGGGCTTGCAGTGGTACAGATACTTCCAAAGACCAAAATGGGGAGCAATCCCAAGAAAAGCTTCGCACAAGTGAATACAGATTGAAATTTGGAGAATTGAATTGGGATTCAAGGGGGACAGATCGATGCAATAGAAGTTCAGTAAACCGAGGGCAAAAGAACAAAGGGGCAATCCTAAGCCGCGGACAAAGAAAGGGGCAAAAACTAAGGAATCCAGGGTATCTTATGTGGGGACTTTTTCACCTTCGCAATCTCTCCACCCACCCAACTCCTTGGGTGGAAGAACTCCCATCCTTACAAGGTGATTTAGATGAGATTCATAAATGGACGACATATGGAATGCTAGAAACGGTGACAGGATTGGCCGGTTTTCGTCGCGAGGAAGTCCTTCACTGGTGTTTCCATGTTCGCTGATCGTCTTCTTCTTCAGAGCCATAGGCGCGAAGGATTCTGGCGCTTGGTTGTAAGTTTTGGGACAAGGATTTCGAATCTGGTGATGATGGCGGCGGAGTAAATGCAGTTGTTGAGAATGCGGATTCGAGTGGGAGGAACCGTTAGGGTATTGGTCTTCTTTAATACACGACGGCGTTAAATTGAGGGGTTCTGTTTTCTCTAAGGTAGTTCACGCCATCAACATCCTATCAGTCGGTGTGAATTCAGTCGGAGTGGATTTTCATGGACCACATGGAATTCAGTCGAAGGTCATTTAGTCGGATAAATTGACTTAGGTATTAGTGACTTGTTGATCCTTAGTGGCAGTTATTTTCCAGATGCTTCGTTTGGCTCAGGGGCTCACAGTTTTCATTCGATGGCACGGATTTCAAGGCGTAGACTGTTTCTAAGTAGTATGGAAGGGATTGACGATAGAAAGAGTAGATTTCACTTTGCAAGGATGAATTCATGAGGCAGTGGAAACTTAAAAGCATTCATTAATACATGCGAGATTCATTACAAAGATGGAACTACAGACGCATGAGATTCTTCTACGGTACTACATTGATAATTAAACTAAAGTCCTAGCCTAACAGCCGACACAGCGGTGCTTCTTGGGGGCAGAGCAGCATCATCATCGCTGCTGCTGCCATCGTCGTCGTTGTCGTCTCCATCATCATCGTCATCATCGTCATCGTCGTCGTCGTCATCATCGTCGTCATCATCCTCCTCCTCCTCGTTGCTGTCCTCATCAGGGCCACCGAGACCGGGGTGGTTCAGGCCCCGGAGCATTGCCTTCTCCTTCCAGTTGTACCGGTTGGAGTCGGCGTCGGAGTTTTCGCTCGCCTCTTCCGGTGGCGCCTTCCTGTTGATGTCGTCGTCGTCGTCGTCGCTGTCACTAAATGGCTCGGCGTCGCTGGGAGGGTCTTCTTCGCCAAGACCGCCGGTGAAGATCTCGTACTCCGAGTCGGAGAACTCAGGGCGGTTCTTGTGAGGGCTGGCCATGGGGTTCATGAGGAAAAGGGGTTTGGAGAGGGGTTTGGAGCAGTGGAATCTTATGCGTGTAAGGCAATGGAAGTATGATTGATGGATGGGTTCTGGCTTCAGTTATATAGCAGGAGAGGTGTCGCTTCGGTTTCTGCAAGTTCGCGTATAATGATGACGTTTGGTATTCGGATGGACACGTGTCGGTGATCCATAGATGAGACGAATCAAGAGGGTTGGATCCGTGAACGGTTGGGTTTTCAAGGGAAAAGCGTATGCGGTAAAGAAAGGAATGGCTCTTCATTTTACTGGCAGTTTCCCGGTATACAACCAATGGGTAGGGAATTTTTTCTGTACGTTCTCTCTGATTAAGGTAAAAGCCTGAAGACTTCATTCGGGCGTTGTTGAGTCGGGAGAGCTCTTTGGACCTTCAAGATGATTGTTACTCAAGTCAACTTGAAGCTCGGGGGCTACACCCAATGGGTGCACCTAATCGGTGCAACCATTGAAACAACGCAGTGATTGATTCAGGAAGAAATGTGTACTTTCGAAATTGTAGATTGTTGGGACCTTCAAGTTGATTGTTACTCAAGTCAAATTGAAGCTCGGGGGCTATACCCATTGGGTGCACCTAGTCGGTGCAACCAATGATTCGAGGAGACAGAAGACCTAAAGATGGAGTTGTCAAGGGCAATTGATTTTTTCTGGATCTTTAAGCTGATTGATGCTCAAGTCAGCTTAAAGCTCGGGGGCTACACCCAATGGGTGCACCTAGTCGGTGCAACCATTGGAGAGATATGAAGTTGACTCGGCGAGGCGCTTCACTCAGAGCTCTAGTTGGTTGTGGGAGTCTCAAGTCAATTGACCTTCGAATTGACTCGAGCCTCGAGGGCTTGTGGGGGATAGATATCCCCTAGCTCCTCATGGCGTGGATCCAGGACATGGGCCAACAGTGGGCCTGAGTCGGGTAAGCGGCTGGTTTCATGAGCCGGACGCTTAACTCAGGCCCAAATATGGTTAGGATGGCTTGGAGTTCAAGGCAGCAATGACGTGATCTAGAGAGCAAACAAGGAAGCTTGGCTTGGATTCAGGTTCTGAGATTTAAGGAGATTGATGAAGATACGATGGAAACTTAGATTCTGTTTGATTTTATGTAATCTGAACCGATTAGGAGATATAGAAGGAACTCGACTTGTTACCCAAGACTCCGTCCGCTTATATAAGGTGGATGAGGGAACCCTACAAAAAGTTAGTTACTCCCATCGCAATCTAGCCCGAACCCTCAATGTAACCTCGAGAACTCACAGCAATACAACGCACCACAAACAGGACGTAGGGTTTTACGCTTCTCGCGGCCTGAACCTGTATAAACCTCTGTGTCATCATTGCTTTTCCGGTGAACCATCGAGCTACGTTGATCCCGCCGAGCCACAAAAGCTCCACGTGACCCGTCCTGTGGTGCACTGCTGGTACTAAACCCCGACACTTATCATCCCACCATACACCTATCTTTGTCACGTTTACCCCTGTTACTACTAGTTGGTATAATTTATCTAAGTTTACAGTTATTTGGACTTGTGTGTATTCAATTACACTCTCTCGCCTGCCGCTTCCCAGTGGAAATTTACGATACTCGGAATACTCTGAGTGAAAGGCTACAGCGGTCTCCGTGCGCATGCAGAGTAAAACCTATGAAGGCAATGAGATGCCAACAAGCTCCTCAGGACCAGACTTGGCTATTCCAGAGACAATGTTGATGCAGCACTTCATCCGAGGTCTCTCACCTGGTGCTAATCTTTGCCTTGATTTAGCCTCGGGGGGATCGTTCTCACACTTAAAGGCACGCAAGGGAAGAAAAATTCTCAATAAAATCCTCAAGAAGGCTTCTGACCTCGGCACTTCAGAAGAGCAACCTCCACAGAAGCCTCCTGGGCAAATTGCTAATGAAGAGCGACAAATCCAAAATCATCCCTCTCCACCATTACCTCCTCGAATCGAAGAGAACCCAAAACCATCATCACGGCAAACTAAGAGGGTCAGTTTAGCCTTGACGATTCCTCCGTCAGCACCTCCATTCTCCTTTGAGGACGAAATCTTCATGGAGTTTGGCAACGCCTCTCGGTTGCCTAAACAAGACCGACGCTTCATCCGGACCTCCAAACCAACATACACACCGCCATACAACAAAGAATATATGAAGGAGCACTTGCTTTGGCTTTCTGCAGCAATCAATCGGGAATGGCTAGAGGAGAGACGTCTAGACACAAGAGAAATCAAATTCTATCCAGACCCTAGCGTCATCCCTGGTCAAGTATCAAGGCTTCAGCCGCAAGACATCATATATGAACCAAGAATAGGAGTGAACATAATTCGCAAGTATGTGATGGACAGTTGTTTCCCCACACAACCGTTGTCAAGATTGACCATACGTCTACAATGGACAGACGGCAGATATTTGAAGTCCAATGGTGTGCTTCGGGTGATCCCAACAACCTTGTGGGATACTCAGGTGTTCCTAGACTTTCATGTCTTCGACATCCCCAAGGGATCTACACCGTTGATTGTGGTTGGGATCCCAATCGCCGCCCTCACCAACTCAGATATATACAGAGGGAAGCTGCAACTTCAGTTAGGCAAAGGGGAAATCAAATTGAACATCGATAGATCCCTCAATGACAAAACAGAAGCCAAACCAGAGGTCGACCCATTAGAAGAAGTGATGAGCCTTTCACTTGAGGAAATGGGTCAACACAACAGCCTAGAGGAAGAGGCTCTTAGTGACTATAGTACGGTAGAGGAGCCACTTGAGTTTGGAGAACATGGTGAATCATTTCGCCCCGAAGCTCCAAAAATAGAGCTGAAGCAACTACCGCCTGGCCTGAAGTACGCCTTCCTCCATGGGAAATAGGACACACCAGTAATCATCAGCGACAACTGACAAAGAGTGAGAGCCAGCAACTACTTTTAGTTCTGGATAAGTATAGAACTGTGCTTGGATACTCGCTCCAAGACCTAAAGGGAATCAGTCCCAACCTATGCACCCATCGCATTCCTATGGAGGTTGACCACAAACCCACAAGGGAACCTCAAAGATGACTCAACAATGCGATGAGAGAGGTAGTTAAAAAGGAAGTGTTCAAATTGCTACACACGGGTATGATCTACCCTGTGCAAGATAGTGAATGGGTCCGTCCCGTACAAGTTGTACCTAAGAAGGGAGGGATGACAGTTGTCAAGAATCAGAACAATGAATTAATCCCATAGAGAACTGTTGTGATGCCCCGGCATCTCAAGGGCACTAACACATAATTATACTTGTGTTAATGAAGTTTTACAACGTAATCATGTCTATAGAGTAACAATGCTTAGGTGAAGAAATCACTAAGTCAAAAAAAAATTGAATCAAATACAATACCTAGTGTTGTTTGGTTGAGTAGTTAAAAATCTATTTGTTTTTATGCAAGACATCAGATGCAAAAGCTTTAGTTCAAGATGTTGCCTCCAACTTTACTATTTTGACCATTTTCAAAATTGGAAGTTAAGAGGTTCAAGAGTTCAAACCAAACCAAATCAGCCTATATTTAGGAGAATTCCTAAGTCTAGATTTTCAGCCCTTCCTCAAACTTCATTCAAAAATTACTTTTGATTTCACTATAGAACTTCAAAATCTGCCTGACTATGAAATGACATTAAGCTTATCACCTTTGAATGCACCTAATCTCAAAGTTATTGGACTTCATTTGATACTTCAAAAGTTTAAAACAAGAAAGGTTTCACATAAAGTAAAGCTGCAGTTTGACCAAACCCTTGAATGCATATGTGCTTGTAGTTCAAAATATAATGTGATTTAGATCAAACTCTCTATAGCAAACTTGTAGAAAATTTAATGAGGAGCAATTTTGTTATTGAGTGTGGTAACATGAACAAAGGTTTATGTGGAGTTTTGAGTCGATTAATGCAAAAAGCAGAAATCTACCTAAACTTAACCTGAATGGTAAATTCAAATTTCTCTAAACTAAAAGTCCTTATCATCCAAATATTTATTTATAAAAGTTATAGGTCATGAAAAACTGAACAACTTTGTTATAATGCATCACTTATGAAAATGGCCACAAAATAGACTTCTTGAATTTTCAAATTTGGAGTAAACCTCGGTCAAACCGGGATCAGTAAGTTCATTTCAAATTTAGACCAAAATTTGATATAGAAGATGGTGTGAAAGTTTATAACAAAGTTGTAGGGTGTGAAATTTATTCTTGTATTTTCACTTTAACCAAATTCGGTTGTTAGATTGATCAAAGATACGAAATACAAATATGTGTTCTGCAGTCAAACCTCCTTTTATCAATTTCGGAATTTTTCCTCTTCTCTGTGTCTATGACACGCGGGTCCCACTCGGCTGAACGAGCGCCTCCCTCAGACCTTGGCCGCCACGCGGCCATGGCGGTCTGGCCCTACCGAGCACGCCGCGCCCTACCCCTGCCCCCGCTCCCGACGTTTCCTCGGGTGGAAGCCGAGCCCGGCTCCTTCGTCTCTCACTCGCACCCCTAGCCCCCCTGTCCTACGCTTCCCGCTCGCGCGAGCAGAGCGCGTCTGCCATGGGAGCTCGTGGCAAGCTCACGCTGCCTCGCCTCCCCAAAGCTCCTCCGCCCCGCCCGGCGCTCGCCTCTAGCTCCTCCATCGTCCCCAACCTTCCTCAGCCGCCGTCGGCACCCCTATCCCCATCTTCAACCACGACGCCGCCTCTGCCACCATTGGAGCTCGGCCACACCATGGGCAGCACTCTTCAGGCCATCCCCGCACCTCCCTTCCACTTCCCCCACATTCTCCATGTTCCTGCGCTGCTCAAGGGGCCTACCATGGCCTTGCCCCTCACCTGCGCCAACGGATCGAGTGCGCCGTGGACGGGAGCTGTGCGCAGTCGCCACCTCCGGTTCACGCGCGTTCCCCGCTCGTACAGTCCACCTCGCATGACAAGAATAGGGGGAAATGAATCCCCGTGTCTAGGAACACCTTCATGGAGCACCTCGGCTCCAAGTCGCCTCTTCTACGTGCCGCGCCGCGCTTGGGGATGTCGGCTGCCGTGCACGGTCTCCCCTGTCCAAAGGTTGAAGAAGGTTTTGGCGTTCTTTAGATCTAGTCCCTGTGCTTTTCGTTTTTATGTTTAGTTCCTAGTGCACAGTAATATGAGTCATATGGATCTCACTAGTTAGCCCCTGGGTATTTGAGATATTGCATAGAAGTCCTCTTGTCAAGAGTTATTCGTTTTAAACCAATTATTTCGGCTGAGAACTTTGGAAATTCGCAGTAAATCAAATAAAAATCTTAAAAATACAAAATTTGTTGCATTGTGCTCCCTTGAGTAGATCTACATGCTAGGTATGATGTGGATGTGGGTAAAGACTGTTTTGCCCTCGTTTTAGTGCATGCATGTTGAGGGTAAATAAATGCTAAAAGTGGGTCAAATGGACTTCAAAAATTATGAAACTTGGATAGTAACCTTATCATGTTATTTAGGATCCGTGTGATTTTTGTTAACCCTAGCACTCACTGTTTAATTACAGATTTGTCCCTATCCCCATTAACTAGTGTATTTCATGAATATGAAAATGCATGCTACATAACACTAGTTCAAAAAAATCTATAGAAATTATATTGTGCTCAATTGGTCTAGTGCAGCCTAGAAATAAAGTTTCATGTGTTTTTCTTACTGTTTACTATGACAAATGCTATGTTGGTTTAAACAATGAAATAGAAAAGTGCTATTTAGTGTGCTACAAAAATGCCACCAAAATACATGTAGCCATGTTACTGTACAAATATGATTATGTGAGTTTTCATACATTTTAGATGTTGCTTCATTAGTGTTTTGCAAGTAGTTACTTATATAAGCTTAAAATAATAATAAAGAAAATAAAACAAGGACATGATGTGTGATCAGACGTGAACTTGTGATGTCGTGTATATGCTACTTGGTATAGTTAGTTTGCTATATCACAATGTAACACACACTTTCTACGAAAATCCGGTAGTTGGATAACTAAACAACTAGGTGTCGGGTAAAATAATGAAATGCACCTCCTTTCCTTGTTAAGTCTTTATAATAGTTTCTACATGCCTTCTTCATAATCGGTAACTATATGAATGCTTGCATGATTGTATACGTATATGTTTGCTTTGAGTGCTCAAAAGTACTCCTTGTTTAACTAAATTGTCATTTACCTTGCTATCTATACTCGAAATGTTGGTTTGAGTGCATGCTTGTTCTATGCTTGTTTAAGTAGTTCATCAATTATCGTCGGTCTAACCTTAAATTTTGTTTGTTACCTATAGGTGCTTGATCTTCATGCATCCCATGCACTGCATCATGCATATGATTCATATAGTGGCTTTTATTGTAGATACGTGATCAGAGAAGATAAAGCGTGGATCTACAACAAGCAACGATGATCCAGAAGACCAACCAAGACCTGCTCACGACCTGGAGGGCCCATCAGTCGTGTTTGGATGGAGGAGTTGTCCAAGTGATCAAGGGGTTGCCTGGGGCAAAGCCCCACAACCCGGCAAACTAACTTTAGTTTAGTTTGTTCAAGTATCAACAACAAAGGTAGGCCCCTTAGGCATATACACCTACTTAGGGAATCTGACCACCCTTTATTTGATTGTGCATTTACGTTCAGGAGTTGTTCGAAACCCCACCTGCATAAATACCTGATATCTTATGTAGAATGGATAGATCGAAGTCTATGCTTAGCCATGCTTAGACAGTAGAAGACGAGTGAAGATATTCACTCGCGAGATGATAGGACTCAAAATATTTTACAAAAATTTAAATGCGAAAGCAATATGATATGATGTGATGAAAAGATGAGACCGGGCGGAGATATGGGTATATTATGATGAAAAATGATGTGAATGGTTTGGTGAACTCCGCCTGAGTCGTTTAACGCCCGTCCGTTGTTCGCCTATTGGTCGGCATAACATTGCTAGAGTGCTTAACCGGGACATGGGACCGGTGAAAGTCTTACTTGAACCATCCGAAGAACAGAGAATTGGTCCTACCATGGGGCCTAGGGGTGCTTGACTCATGGGAGGGCTGACACGGGATGCCGTGGTATCGCTCCATGGGGGCTAAACCAGGGGAATGGCGGGTTGGAATCGAACATGGGATGGAACAAGTGGAGATGGGGCTATATGTGGGAACGGCAAGGCTAGTAAGCATATACCTCTGGCATTATAGTTATTCCCGAGAATTAAAATCGATTCGAATCGCTGATGCCCACTAGGTGTGGGAATGCCAATGCCACTGGCGTTCTAACGTAGTAATAACTTTAATATCTTATTTATTTAATCATGCTTTTTACATTACATGTTTGTACTTGTATGTTTACATTTCTGCAAGCTACTTTATGATGACATATATGTGGAGATGATGAGATATATGAATTATGGATCATGATGATAATTATAATGAATCAAATGAGGCTTATGCTTTAAAAATAGAAGATACTAGAAAGTAAGGACTCACTTTTAGTAAGCTTACGTGGGATAGAGTCAAGTCCACAAAAAAGCCTTCCATACTCTCAAATGTGTCGGGTTGAACCACCCACGGGTAAGTCCTACGAGTACCTCACGTACTCACCCCTACGCTGTTGATATTTTTATTTCAGGAATTTCATGATCGAGAATGACAATGGTGGGCTCAATGTCATAGCTCGATGTTTTATTTCCGCTGCAAGAGTATATCGGTATTATGTTATGATTTTCGTTGCGAGATTATTTTGGAGCTCTATTTCAGTATGATTGTATCTCATTTTGAGCAAATATTTTGTAACAAATCAATCTATGTTTGTATGAAATGATGGGTTGTTATAATTGTTGTGGCTCTTTCGAGGCTCAACGTGTGTGATGTCGGCATCCCTGGGTGATGGTTACATCGAGTGCCCTTTTTGGGTAGCTCAACGGACGATCGGGTTTGATTTGGTCTAAATACACTGCAAGCTAGTGGTGGCAGGTGTGCTTAGCCCGGATTAAATCGGCGGTTCCGCTACAACTGTCACCGGTTGGAGGACATGCATTGACTACAGAAAACTCAACTCCGCCACCAGGATGGACCATTTTCCTCTTTCATTCATTCACGAAATGCTAGAGAGGCTGGCAAATCACTCGTTTTTCTACCACATTGATGGCTACTCTGGCTACCACCAGATTCTGATTGACCCAGCGGACTAGAGTAAGACCACGTTCACATGCTCTTATGGAACTTTCACTTATCGGCGAATGTCATTTAGGCTGTGCAATGCTCCAGCATCATTGCAGCGGTGCATGATGGCAATCTTCTCCGATTTCAGTGAGAACATCATGGAAGTCTTCATGGATGATTTCTCAGTTTATGGCAAGAGCTTTGATGAATGTCTAGAGAACCTTGAAAAAGTCCTCCAGAGATGCAAAGAAGTCGACCTTGTCCTAAACTTGGAGAAATGTCATTTCATGGTCAAAGAGGGAATTGTGCTAGGCCACAAAATCTCAGAAAGAGGCATAGAGGTAGATCGTGCAAAGGTCGAGGTTATTGAATAACTACCTCCACGTACAAACATTAAGGCCATCCGAAGCTTCTTAGGCCATGCTGGATTCTATTGGAGATTTATCAAAAATTTCTCCCATATAGCCCGGCCTCTGACCAACTTGCTCGCCAACGATGCTCCCTTCGTGTTTGACAAGGATTGTCTTGAAGCTTTTCACAAGCTCAAGAGAGCACTGGTCATGACACCCATCATTCAACCGCCCGATTGGAACAAACCATTCAAGATCATGTGTGATGCAAGTGACATCGCTGTTGGAGCAGTACTGGGCCAAACCAATGACAAGAAGCTTCATGCCATATCTTATGCGGGCAAAACACTAACTGGCCCGCAGCTGAACTACTCCACCACCGAAAAAGAACTGCTAGCAGTGGTCTTTGCAATTGACAAGTTCATATCATACTTGGTAGGATCAAAAGTCATCATCTACACAGATCATGCAGCTCTCAAATATCTCCTCACCAAGAAAGATGCAAAGCCGTGCCTAATCTGGTGGGTTCTATTACTCCAAGAGTTCAACATAGAGATCAGAGATAAGAAGGGAGTAGAAAATTCAGTTGTAGATCACCTCTCATGAATGAAATTTGAGGAAACATCGCCATTGCTGATCTATGACTACATGAGAGATGATCAGTTCTAAAGGTGACAACAGCCCAACCATGGTATGCAAATCTAGTGAATTACATAGCTGCTGGCTATGTCCCTGAAGGAGTAGACAAGGGGAAATTGACCCACGACTGTCGATTCTATCTCTGAGATGACCCCTACCTATACAAACTCTGCGCAGACAGACTCCTACGTCGCTGCATTCCAACTTGTGAAGCACTGCAAGTCCTTGATAGATGCCACGTATCGTCCTACAGAGGTCATTATGGGGCTTATCGAACTAATGCAAAAATCTAGCAAAGCGGTTTCGCCTGGCCCACTATGTATGAAGATGCAAAAGAGTTCATGCGACGGTGTCCAAGGCGCCAGCGCCATGGAAATATAAATCCAAGAGATGCTATGCAACTCACAAGCAATCTTCAAACCGACATATTTGATGTGCGTGGCATAGATTTCATGGGACCTTTTTCCAAGAATGGAGACAAGGAGTACATTCTCATCGTAGTGGATTATGTGTCAAAATGAGTAGAAGCAATACCATGTCCCACAGCAGACTCAAGACACTCCATCAAGATGTTTTGGGAGACCATCTTTCCTCACTTTGGAGTACCACGGGTCATCATCAGTTATGGAGGCTCACACTTCATTGATAAGCGCTTCAGGAAGTGTCTCGCTGACCTCGGTGTGGACCACCGTGTCGCCACCCCTTATCATCCGCAGACAAGTGGCCAAGCTGAGACGTCAAATAAACAGATCAAGAACATATTGCAAAAGACAGTCAAAGCTATGGGAATAGAATGGGTATCCAAGATACCCGATGCTCTCTGGGCATATCGCACAGCATACAAGACTCCTATTGGCATGACACCATACCAGATGGTGTACGGCAAGACTTGTCATCTTCTAGTGGAACTCAAATTGAAGTCTCACTGGGCGGTGAAGAGGAGAAACATGGATCTCCAGTCAGAAGGCGTGAGAAGACAGACACAACTGGCCGAGTTGGAGGAATGAAGAAAGAAGGCATACCACAATGCTAAGCTATACAAGGAGCGCACCAAAAGATGGCACGATAAGTGGATCAAGATCAAAACATTCAAATCGAGAGATAAGGTACTACCCTTTAAGTCTCGTGTTCGTCTTTTTGGTCATAGGGAGCTTAGAAGTAACTGCGAAGGACCTTTTACGGTTCTTGATGCTGCCGATCACGGCGCCGTCATCCTCCAAGACAATGACGGAAGGGTTTTCAAGGCGAGTGGGCAATGCCTTAAAATCTTTCTTGAACCCGAAATGCCTATGCTCAAAGAAGTGGACGTCTTCAAGCTACATGAGGCAGTCTAATCACCTGTCCATGCCCGAGCTCAGACCTTAAAAGAAGTCATGTACACTATTTCTTTTCTCCCTTAAAATTCCATCTAATATCACCTTTTGCTAAAAATCTCAATAGAACCAATGTTCCAGCTATGATTTTGGGTTTTAAGCACACCAACAAGGGCACCCCCAACTTTTGCTGTGTCCAGCCAAAAGTGGCATGGTCGGCCAGCCCATTGGGCATGGCCGCTCGGCCCCCAGGCTTGGTCGCCTGACCACCTGGTCTAGCAAGCCGACCTTCGAGTTAGGTCGCTTGACCCAAGGTACGGAAGCCCAACCATATCCCACGGTCGCCAGGCCACCCAAAATTCAAGTTTTCAGTTTTGGGGCGCTTTTCCCATGTTTTGTGGTTCTGTTGAGCGGATGAGATCGAGTGGTTCAATGATTTAAGGAGGGGAGTCTTCTTCTTCCTTTCTCATCTACACTCCTCTTATTCCCGCATCAACCATGGCACCCCTTCTCATGCCAACAAGGGCAAAGCCACCATATCCATCACATCGGGCACCACTGCAACCTACTCACCAACTCCAAGGGATCACCATGACCCCTGTAGTCCCTGAGCCCTAAGAAGATCACCGACAACATACCCCGGCCAACAGGGCATAGATCCTATGGTCGCCCGACCACACCCAATGGCCGCCCGGCCATGGCAGATAGCCCCCGTGGCCGGCCGGCCACTTGCGATGGTCACCCAGCATCTCCTCACTGATCCATTAGCCTAGATAGGCCCCCATGTGGTCTCTCTCCATCTAGGATGATTGCCAAGAAGGTGGTGCGCCCATCCGCTTAGCCCACCTTGGGGGTAATCGCACCCATGAAGTGTGCGAAGAGCCTCTTCCAGGAGGAGGCTACCGTCCCATCCAAGGATCCAGTGATCCCTAGTGCATCTACCCACACCATCCATGAGGTTAAAACCTCCACTGGTTATGGTGAAGTGTTTGTGCCCATGATCCCTAAGCCGGATGCCTCCATAGATGAGTCCATTGACTCGACTCCACCACGGAGGACGGTGAAGAGGGTGGCTGTACCTCCTCCAATTAGGGGACCAACGGGACATTTTGAAGACTCATAAAGTGAAGAAGACACGGTGGCCTCCCTTAGGGAGGAGAATGCAGTGCTCAAGCCAAAATTGCAGAATTTAGAGGAGCGCTGCGCTAAAGGTGAACTTTGGCGGACGGACATAGATGATAAGATAGATGTCCTTAGGAAGGGACTGTCCGCCAAAGGCCGTCGTCTTGCAGAAGCAATGGGGCATCCTAATCTTTATGATCCACCCGCACCATAAATGCCCATGCTTCTAGTTATCTTAGGCGCATTTGGGTTTTTAATTATAGGGCTAAATTTTGTTTTGTTTTGTTTAATTTCCCTTTGTAACAAGTGCCTGCAATTTTATTTGATTCAATAAAGGTAGGATAGTTTCCCTTCTTTGAATAATGAGTTTAGGTAGAATGGCCAAGCCATTCGAGCTCCTATCACTAACCCGGCAGAAACCACGGGAAGAAACACTTTGTGCAAGGTGTCACAACACTACTCAGAAAAATTCAGACGAAACGGGCGAGATGGCATGGTGGCCCGGCCATACACCAGCGCCGCCTGACCATGTGAATTGCACAAAAAGATATTACACTGCAACGTCACATCTCCCCAAGGCTCTCTCATCAGAAATCAACCAGCGCATGAGTCGAAACCCAAAATGGCATGGCCGCCCGACCATGTACCATGGCAGCCCGACCATGGTCATAGTCTGGCTGGCCCATTGTCACCTCAAACCCATATTCTGGATGTCAGGTTTGCACGTTTTATTCTGAACACCTCTCAAATTTTGCGCTTTACACATGAAACTTTGCTAAATCATGCTCTACACGATCATAATGTCACTATCAACTTGTGCTTGCACAATTTTATTCCTCATGCTAGATTAATCTTGCCAATGGATACCATCATGAATAGGGAACCAGTTGGGTTTAGTTTGCTGATTCATGCAAGATAAGATAATTGGAGTAAACTAAAGGAACCTCCCACACGAGTTATGAGTTTTATTTGAAAAAAAAGGGCTCCATCTTGGATGATCCCAAGTACCTATCAGAATTTCCACAGGGAAGCGGCAGGCTGTGGCGGAACCGCCGATTTAATCCGAACTAAACACACCTGCCACCTCTGGCTTGCAGTGTGGTTAGGCCGAACTAAACCCGGTCGTCCGTCGAGATACCCAAAAAGGGCACTCGATGCAACCATCACCCAGGGATACCGACATCACACACGTTAAGCCCTCGAAAGAGCCACAACAATTACAACAACCCATCATTTCATACAAACATAGATTGATTTGTTTGAGAATATTTACTCAAAATGGGGTACAATCATACTGAAATAGAATTCCAAAATAACCTCGCAGCGGAAACCGTAACGTAATACTGATATACTCTTGCAGCGGAAAATAAAACATCGAGCCATGACATTGAGCCCACCATTGTCATTCTCGTTCATGAAGTTCCTGAAATAAAAATATCAACAACGTAGGGGTGAGTACGTGAGGTACTCGTAGGACTTACCCGTGGGCGGTTTCAACCCGACACATTTGAGAGTATGCAAGGCTTTTTGTGGTCTAGACTCTAACCCGCGCAAGCTTACTAGAAGTGAGTCCTTACTTTCAAGTATCATTTATTTCTAAAGTATAAGTCTCATTTGGTTCATTATAGTTATTATTATCATCTATAGCTCATATACATCATCATCCCAACACCTATGTCATCATAAAGGAACTTGCGGAAACGTAACATACAAGTACAAACATGTAATATATAAAAAGCATGATTAAATGAACAAGATATTAAAGTTATTACTACGTTGCCCGTGTGCGATACTGGCATTCTCACACCTGGTGAGCATCAGCGATTCGAATCGATTTTTAATTCCCGGGAATAACTATCATGCCAGGGGTATATGCTTACTAGCCATCGCGTTCCCACATATAGCCCCCATCTCCACTCGTCCCATCCCAAGTTCGATTCAATCCCGCCATTCCCCTGGGTTTTGCCCTCTCAGGAGCGATACCACGGCCGCACCGGGTCAGCCCTCCCTTAGGAGCGATACCACGGCCTCTCCGGGTCAGCCCTCCCTTGAGTACAAGCTCCCCCAGGCCTAACTCCCTCCAACAAGAATGGTAGGAACCTGTCTCTGTTCTTCGGATGGCACGAGTAAGACTTTCACCGGTCCATTATCCCGGTTAAGCACTCTAGCAATATTATGCCGATCAGCAGGCGAACAGCGAATCGGGCCTTAAACGACTTGGGCGGAGTCCACCAAACCATCCTCATCATTTTTCATCGTAATATGCCCATATCTCCGCCCGGTCTCATCTTTTCATCACATCATATCATATCATATTTCTCTCGTATTCATTTTTTGTCAAACATTTTGAGTCCTATCATCTCGCGAGTGAATATCTTCACTCGACTTCTACCGTCTAAGCATGGCTAAGCATAGACTTCGGCATATCCATTCTAATTAGGATATCAGGTATTTATGCAGGTGGGGTTTCAAACAACTCCTGAACGTAAATGCACAATCAAATAAAGGGTGGTGAGATTCCCTAGGTAGGTGTATATGCCTAGGGGGCCTACCTTTGTTGTTGATAACTTGAACAAACTAAACTAAAGTTAGTTTGCCAGGTTGTGAGGCTCTGCCCCAGGCAACCCCTTGATCACTTGGACAGCTCCTCCTTCCAAATACCACTTCAGGGGTCTCCAGGTGGTATTTGGGTCTCACTTGGTCTTCTGGACACCGTTGCTCGAAGTAGCTTCACGCTCTTGCTTCCCGATCACGTATCTGTAATAGGCGTCACTATATGAATGATATGCATGATGCAGTGCATGAGATACATGAAGATCAAGCACTCATTTGAGCAAACATTTCAGGGGCAGGGACAGGGACAGGGACAATATCGAAAAATGTTTGATTTCACTACTTAAGCAAGAATTACTTTTAGCACTAGTGGCATTAGTACTTTTATAGACCTAGAGCAAGAATTCACTCATGCAGATTATATATATAAGCTTATCAAGTTGCGAATCATAGGGGAGACATGTTAAATAGCACTTTCCTATTTTTGTTTAAATGACCCTAACATTTGCCATTTTCAAAATACATAGCAATCAGCAAGCAAACCCATAAAACTTTATTGTTGGGCTACATTGAGTCATATGGGTACAATATAATTTTTGTGAATTTTTCAGGATGAGTTTTATGTAGTATATATTTTCATATTCTAATAATACACTAAATACATACATAGGGGTAAAACAGGAATGAAGCATTGCGTGCTAGGGTTTCCAAAAATCACCATAGATCTTAATCATCATATAAAAGCTACTGTCCAAGTTTAGTAATTTTTGAAGGTGTTTAACTTTAGTTTTGCTAATTGTTTAAGAAATCATAACATGCAAGCAATTAGGGGCAAAACAGTCTTTTCCTACTCAACCATCATATCCATTCTGTAGATCTACTTAATAGGAGTATATTGCAACAAAGTTTGTATTTTTCTGATTTTTATTTGATTTATTACGAATTTCCAAAGTTTAAACCGAGAAAAAGAATTTAAAATGAAAAAGCCCACTGGTGGGGACTAGATCGGAAATATCCGTAGCTTCCAGGGTCATGCGTGGAATTTGTCTAAGACTCAGTGCGCAGTAATCAAACAGGGCGCATAAAAATGAAATATGACAGGGGGATTTTTGTAAAATCACCATCTTCTTCCTCCCGACAGGGCAGGGGGCGCGCGGCGGCCGGCTTTCCGCGTACGGCGCGTCGCGTGGGGGTGCCGACTTGGAGCCGAGCGGGTCCGGGAAGGTGTTCCTGGCGACGGGGCTTCTTTCCCCCAAGACGGTGTCGCGCGAGGTCGCGACGGTGGCCGAGGAACGCCGGTGAACTGGACGGCGGTGGCGCACGGCGCTTGGGGCGGCGCGGGGCGATTCCGGCCGGAGGGGAGGCGGATTCGAGGAAGTGAAGAGCGCTTGAGGTGCGCGGGGTGGTGGCGGTTCTGTTGGTGGGGTCATGGAGGCGCGGGGATGGCCCGAGGTGGGACGTCCACGGTGAGGCGCGGCGCATCGGGGCGGCGTGCGGTGGCGCCCGTGGAACAGGGGGAAGGAGGTAGGTGGGGAAGTCAAGAACGCGCGGAACCGAACGAGGGGAAGGAAGCGGTGGTGGAGCGCACGTCGGTAGGGCTGGAGGAGCACCGGAGGAGGCAGGCGCGAGCTCGCGGCGTCGGCCGGTAATGGCGGCCCGGCGCTCGGTGCGCGAGAGCAGAGAGCAAGGGGGAGGGAGAGGAGAGCGGAGGGGCGAGTGGGAGGTGGCTTCGACCTCAAGGAAGCCGGTGGGATGGAGGCAGGAGCAGGGCGCGGAGCGGGCGGCGCGTGGCCACGGCGTGGCGGTCGGGCAGCGCGTGCCCGCGGAGGCCAGCGGCGCGTGGCCGGCTGCGCCAGACGCCGGCGCCGCGTGGCGGGTGGGTCGGCCGAGTGGGACCCACTCGTCAGTGTCACGAAGGAAAATAAATTCGGGAAAAAGAAAAATGCTGTTTGACTGCTGAGACATGTTTTAGAAATTGTTGTTTTTGAACATCTTAAAGGCCGAATTTGACAAAACCCAAAATACAAAAGTTGTTCTACTCTCCCAGATCTACAACTTTGTCAAAAGGAGTAATATCAGATTCCAAGTTTAAATATAATTAAATTTGAATTTAACCTGCTGACTCCAGTTTGACCAAGGTTTAGTACAAACTTAGAAATTCCTAAAGTCTATTTTATACTCATTTTCAGAGAAAGAGTATTATACCAATGTTGTGTGGTTTTTAATTATCTACAACTTTCTTATATGATGTTTTGCATGATAGGGACTTTTGATTGCTCAAAATTTGAATTTTTCCATTCAGGTCTATTTGGACAGAATTCACTAGAAGATAGAAAATGAGCTAAAACATCTTGCAAACCTTTATGCATGTCACCACACCCAATAACAAAGTTGATCTACCTAAAATTGTCTACAAGTTTGTTATAGAGAGTTTGGTCCCAAAACACATTATATTTTGAACTGTAGTCACAAGTAAACTCAGGGGTTTTGCATATTTCATTAGAAAATTTTGACTTCGTGATTTACTAGCCTAGTTGTTGCTCTTCTCCAAACATCATTAAGCCAAATCCTTGACTACTGCTAATCTAATCACGTGTTAAAATTTTCGAGATGCCGGGGGCATCACACAGGCGAGAGAGTGTAATTGAATATACTCAAGTTGAAATAACTGTAAACTTAGATAAATTATACCAACTAGTAGTAACAGGGGTAAACATGACAAAGATAGGTGCATTGTGGGATGATAATTCTATCAAAGATTGGACCAAAGAGTGTACTCTATCACTTCTTCTATTTGATCACTGGAGTATGAGTGGTGGAATAAAGTGTCTCCTTTTCTTGATTTTCATCCCTTGTAGCCTTTTATGGATTTGGAGGGGATATGGAGCCTTTATTTATTTATTTTTGCCATGCCTGAACTTGCATGCTTTTCATTTTTGCGTGCTTGCATGCTTTTATTTAGCTCCATACCCTTTCCTCCTTGATATTTGAAGGCCAAAGGGATATGAGAAGTATTTGGAGACTTTTTGGTGGGTGCAAAGTCCAGAATCGATCGCTTGCATTTATTTCTTTTGTACTCTAGCTATCAACCGAAGGTGATATTTCTACTCAATGAGACTCAAATTTGACAAAGCTCAAAACATTTCTAAGTAGCTCTTTGTAGCGGTTAGAACATATGAAGTATTTTTGGCTCTGGTCGGAATTTCAACCAAGTGGAGCTTAATTTTGTCATTTTCAAAATAAAGACCTGAGATATTCATCTTACTAGGAACATGAAAGAATCGTCCCACATTTAAGTCATATCATTTTCTCCCGACAACTTAGGCTTGTTATCAGAGATGGCATCCACAAGGTAAAACTTTGGTTTACTTTTCTTTATCCACCAACATGGGACTAAGTTAAGCTTAAGTTGTCATGAAAGAATTAGACCATTCACTTGATATAGCAACTATTCATCATTTCCAAAATGAAGCTAGCATGTGAATCTCATTAAGGCATGGGAGTTTTTTTTTATTTGAACTAAGCAAACTAAAATTAAACATGCTGAAAACAAAGATACAAACTACTACTCTCATGATGGGGCAGAACGGTTGAGGGACAAGGTAGGCTTTCAGAGAAGAACACAGGGATGCACAAAGAAGTGGTGTGGCACACGTACCTTCCATTTGTCAGGTTCCCCCCCCCCAAGCTTCAATGAAGCTCAGTCGGGATAGAACACCTTACAGTTGTAGTACATGAGGTTATGCTCTTGCATGCAGTCCACAGTCACTCTTGTTTCCATGATCATATTGTGGTCAACTGCTTGTGTCTCCTGTATTTGGTTGAGGCTGTCCATTATCCCTAGTGTGCGGTGCTCTTGGAGGTTTAGAGCTCCAAAGAGGGCATTGAAGTTTCCTCCATAGCCTTCGTCGGTGTACCGTGCTGAGCTGGATGGGCCTACACCATGACCATAACATTGCCCACCTCCACCGTAGTGGGTTGATGGCATTGAATGTATTGAGGGTATGACGGAGTTCCAAGAACTGTGCCATGACTCTCCCTAGTTCTCCTAGGCAGAGGGTCCTGCGCCTAGGTGAGCCCATGCAGACTCAGCGCCTGGTTCCTGTGCATCTTTGTAAGTCTTGCGAATTCTTTCTTCAGCTCGGTGTCATTGGGCTCGAGTCATGTCTCCGGAGATACTGTTTCTTGCTGGCTCGGGTTCTAGCTGCATGGTTAGTGATCTCACAGAGTATAATTTGAGCTGTGAAGCTAGAAGTGGCAGCTCAAACTCATAGCCTCTAAATGTCATAATAAAGTTTCCCTGCGCGTCTTTTCTCAGAAAGTGTGCGTGAATGAAGTGCGACTCCTTAACTATGCGTGACGGGTCATTAGGCATAAAGGACACAGTAGCATTTGCTAATGATCCTAAACCATTAGCGATCCTTGTCACAAATGACGTGATCGAAATGATATTGCCGTTGTGGACTCGCCCTATCTAGTGCAAAAGCATGCTAAGAACAGGGGCAAATTTCTGCCTTTTCCAAATGGCATAGAGGCACTTCATATCTTCTACTGTGATGCAGCGGGTGTCATCCCATGGGAAAACAACCATGGTAATCCAAGGAGCTAGAAATCGCATGGTGGGATGCTAGATGTTCTTGATGCTCTTTTTCTTGGAAGAGTCAGCCCCAACTAAAACTTTCCAAAACTCTTCTGAATTAAAGCCTGTTGGGTCTTTGTCCACAGAGCGTTGTGGCGAGAAGTCTAGCAAATTGTTAAATTGTCGTAACGTAAGCTCATAATCAGTATTAAAGAGTCAGAACCAGATAACAGTACCTTCTCATTGGGTCTTGGTGCGCAGTGTCATGAGGAATTCTTTCGTGAGGAGCACAATTCCTCCTTCTGGGATTTTGGCGAAGTTTTCCCAGCCCACGGCTCGGAATACCTCATCGAATTCACTCCGTGTGCTAGTGTTGATCAGCAGGTCCTCGTTGAAGCACTTGGTTAAGGTGTAGGTCTTCTTGTGAAGAAGGCTTCACGCCTTTCCCTCGTCATTGCTGCGAAGTACAACCTGGGAGTTGAGAAGCAGCACCGGTCAGTGTGTGGATGACGTCGAAAATTTCTCGGGCTCCTCCGTGCTCATGGACATCCTCTCAGAAGTAGCATGCCTTTTCACCGGAGTGGATCCCTCAGAGGAGGACCAATGGACATGCTGCTCCGCCTTGCCAATGGCCTTCTTTGGCTTCTTGAGCGTTCGTTTCATCCTTCAAGGCGATGACAAAACACACTATACATGAAGGAGAGACGAAAAAATAATATTAGCATTAAAGTGTTAGTCGTCTAAAAATTAGCGTCCTTGTAGGGCAGAGCCTCCACAAAACAATCCCGTTTCTGCAGAAATTTGAGAGCATAGCTGGCATTTTATTTGGCTAGCACGGATTTTATTGGAGCACAAGTTTTAGCTAAGCAAGAGAGCTTAATTAAACTCTAAGTGAGAGGTTAAGAGGGGGAGAGAAGGGAATGTGTAGCTTGCTGCTTGGTGCATCGAGCAAGGAAGGCAAGGGGTTGTATTTATAGGCGAAATGGAGCAACAGGGGGCCAGGTGGCTAGCTCTGGTGGCCGGGTGGCCAGCACCCAGCCAGGCGGCCATGATTCCTGGTTGGGTGGGCATGATTTTGTTCATGGGAATGGCGGAGAGCGATAGGGAGAGTGCTAAATCATGCATGCGCCGAAAGTGAGAAAAGCGGGAGGCGGGTGACCATATGAAGAGGTTGGGCGGCCATCATTGTATCTTGTGCAGGAAAAAGAGGGGTCGGGTGGCCAGCTCTGGTGGCCGGACAACTTATCTGAACGACGGTGTTGGACTACACAGGACACACACCCGCTGTCACCAAGTGGGACAACCAACCAAAACTACATGGGACAAGACACCTTCCAATGCAAACTCTAGTCTAGACACCACGTCTACACAACCGAGTTTGCTACTACATTGTTTCGAAGCTAGAGAACAAGCACAACTGTATAGCTAAACTACACAGAGCACACTTAGCACTCATAAACTACTAAGCAGGGACTAAGAATGTAAATAAAGTAAGTATGAAATAAATAAAGCAGAGGAGCAAGGAACTTTACTGTATCCTGGAAAAAGAGTAATATTCCCTCTGAGATTAAGAGCTCGAGAACAGAATACCAAAGACTAATCGATTCCTTGACTCTACAACTCACTACTCACTCTTGATACAATTGGCTCTCTCTACAATGCCAAGGGTGGCCTCACTACTATATACTCAACTACACAACCACACTATTCTTCTATTGATCCACCACACCTTGCAAGTAACCTCCCAGGGGGTATTTATAGCTTGGAGACCGAGGAGGGTACTTATAGGTGCACTAGGTCAATTGTGGGTGTAGGTCAGTGGCTGACCGGCCATGGGGGGTGGCTAGCCAACCATAGTGGGTGGTCGGGCTGCCATCCGATAAACTGACTTTGTTGATCCTGTGGCTGATATTCGCTTCCCAGGTCGGTTGACGGTTGTCGGAGTTGAAGCACGTGCAAAATGGGGTCAGTGCATGGTCAGGCGGCCACACTCTATGGTCGGGTGACCATGTGCTTTTCTCAAGTTGGCTGCATGTTGTTTCCCTTAGGTTGCTGACGTCATCGATCCATTGTGTGATGGCCTTTCGACGCTTGGATGCATTGGATACTCGATCCAATGGTTGCATTTGACTTGGTTTGTGTTGCTTTGCATGCAGGTCAAAGATTGGCCAAAGTGACAGGGTCGGCCGACCATGTGTCATGGTCGGGCGGCCATGCTTCCTAGGCCAAAAGGTTGTTTTGGGCCTTTGGAGGGCAGCCCATGGCAAGAGATGGTCGGGTGGCCATTTGGAGTGGCCGGCCGACCATGATGGGTGGTCGAGCGGCCATGGTGATGGCTGACTGACCATCACCGTTTGCATGATTGCCTCCCTTTTGGTCCATTCACTTGTTTTCCATTGTTTTCTTCATTGTTTTGTTCATGAAAAGCTCCTGCTTACAACTTTCATGCACAACTCGTGGAACTAGTTAATAATATGTGAAAACTTGGTAAACCATACTCTAAAACAAGAAATGTTGGTGGTCGAAATGGGTTTTATTGACCGTCAACAGGCTGCTGGACTTGCTTCTTGCCTAAAGGCTTAAGCACTTCTCCTACAATCTTGTCCAACTTGGCTTGTGGTGGCTTGGGTGTGCAGTATGACTTCCTTGGGGCAGCCTTGGGAGGCTCATGGTAAACCCCATCAACAGTGGGACCAGGCTGGGGAGATGCACTCTTCTTCTCACCTGAGCTACTACACTCACCCAACCCAAGTCCACTAGTGTCACCCTCACCACACTTGATTGCCTCTATGATCATCCTAAGCTGCGGTTTCTTGGCATACATCCAGCTCAGCACCTCTCTCAACCTGCAGTTGTCTTCTTCAAGGATCAACTTCTCCTCTCTTAGATCCTCCAGAACCAAAGTCTCAGCAGCACAAGTGTGACAGTCTAGAGAGGGGATCACACGAGCAGACTTCTCAAGTTTCCTAATGGTGGCATCCTTCTCCACTAACTGCAACCTCAAGGTAAGACAGTTCTCACACGTGTCAGGAGGTGCTGAAAGAACCTCAAGGTCAGCTCTAACATGCTCAAGCTCACTCCTCAAGGGAGGATAGACCATGCACACACCCAAAAGCATGGGTCTAGCCCTAAGCTCCTCCAACTCCTTGAGCTGCCCCTCGCACTTCACCTTCAGCTCAGCTATGTCAATAGCTAGGTGGGGGCAAGACTCACACTCAGGCTCCTCACTCAAAGTAGGCTCATCCAGTTGAGACTGGAGCTTGCCTATCTCTACCTTAAGCCTATCCATCTCCTCTACCTGATGAGCATACTAGCTCACAAAGGTCACTCATCAAGGACCCACAGGTAGGGCACTCAATCTCACAAGGCTAGGCTTGCACACTCTTCAGCCTCTCAATCTAAGGCAAAGCATCAGCAAACTTGGCTTTCTACTTCTGCAGCTTCTTGGCTGCCTTCTCCAATAACTTATCCTAGGCTTTCACCTCATGAATATTCTTCTCTAGTATCTCAAGGATCTCAGCTTGCTCAGGAGTTACCTCTTCATCGGAAGAGTCATCGTCATTACCCTTTTCGTCCTTGTCCTCAAGCGCCATGGAGTAGAACGATCTCCGGTTCACCTTGTGCTTGCTCTTGGACTTGGTGGAGATGAAGCAGAGGCCAGCTAGACCACCTTGATCCCTCCTCTTGTCCTGCTTGGTGACAATCTCCTCATCACTTGAACTTGACAAGGACGAAGAGGAAGAGGATGTTCCGCTGCAAAGACCACCAAGCTCGGCGAAGAAGTCCTTGTCCCGCTTCTGGTAGCTCTTGAAAGCCTGCCTGAAGTTCTTGATCTTATCAAAGCGGTGCTTGGCATGGTCCCGCTTGTTGTAGTTGTGCTTGCTGAATTGGTACTTGTTGGAGTCACGGGAGTGGTTCTTGCCCTTCTTATAGTAGTCGTTCTGCTTGTTCGAGCACTCAGCAATGAAGTGGCCGACCTCTCCGCACTCGAAGCATTTGGGCCTCTCACCCCTCTTCTTGGTCATTCGGTTGTCATAGGCGCGCTGAAAGCGACTAGGCACCAGGCAAAGCTCATCATCCACAAGTGACGCCAAATGCTCCTCTGTCACAGACATCAATGCAGAGAACGAAAAACCATGACATGGGGGGTTAGTTGCTATCTCCTTGGAGCTAGAAGCCAAGGCCAAGCTCTTGGAGCCTGTAGCATTGAGAATAATATTCTAACTCGGTACTTCCCCAGCAATGATGCAAGAAAAGCTTGTTGGTGGCTCTCAGCCGACCGGACTTTACTCCGCAAGCGCACGGAGACCGCTGTAGCCTTTCACCAGGGAGTATTCCAAGGTATCGAGTTTATTTCCATAGGAAAGTATTGAGATAGAGATATTAAACTATCATTCATCCAGCTGTTACTACTCATTCATGTCAACCGATGGCTAGGAACGACTGACACCAAGCACCATGCTTGGGATACAAGCCAAGCACCATTGGCAAGAAAATAGGCAAAGCTAGGAGGATAGCGAGTCAAGAACGGTAGTATGGTCTTCTATCTCTACTAGCATACAAGAGCTATCCATGCCAAAAGGTCAAAAGGATCTCAATAGAGTTATGAACTTGTGTCAAATGAAATTCTAGCACTCTCGAGGCAATAGGGGGTAGATAGTTTGCCACCGAAGGAGAACCTAGTTAACGTCTGCGGGCCTCCCGAATGATGGGCCTGGGATACACAAGTACACCACATGCTATCACCGAGTGGGACTACCAAGCAAATCTACATGGAGAGGATGGCACACTACAAACGTGATCAACTAAAGCTTGAACAACAATAGTAGATCTTTGGCCAAAGGAGAGGAACTAATGAGAGCCTAGCGTATAGGTTGGATTGTAGCACCGGCAAACATAACAAGGATCAATCAAATCTAGCTTAACACAACTCAGGCCTCGATATGGTGGACCAAAGGGAAAATGCAACTACACCAAATGAGTTACTAATAGAGACGAAGATAAATTAAACAATACTTTAAATGCTCATAAGTCATACATCGGAGGTAATGTAAAAGAATAGTCATTGGACATTACCAAATACTTTCAACTAACTCTGATACAGGAGACCTCCTCTAACTCCTAACTAAACACTAATTTCGGAGTGGAGGCACCACCCGCGGGGTGCCTCCTAGAGAGAGAGAGTTACATAGTGAATGGTACATTTTTTTGAGGGGGGAGTGCCCCTCTATTTATCAGAGTGAGAAGGTTGGTGGATAGCCAATGGACCGGCTCCATTGCCTTTGGAGTGATGAGTGATTGTCAACAGAAGCAAAGACCCAAAAAGACTTGGGCACAAGACCTCTGATGGATAGGAGGCCCTCCGACGGATGGGAGGTAGATGGAAGCCCTCCTAAGGACTTGAGGCATGCTCCACGTTGGTCAGCCATGGGAGTTCGGTACACGGAGGAGTGGCACGGCGACGGCAAGAGTAAGACCTCCAAAGGACTGTGAGGCGACCCGGATGGACTGGGGATGCCCGGTGCCAACATGGTGCTCCAACCCGAGTACATGGCGTGAAGACGGGCAAGGGCATTGGCAGATTCGCTCAAATCCACTACCCTACCACCAAGTTACTAGACTTGGCGAATGGGCTCATTCTCACCGATATAGAGTGGAGTGGGCCGTTCCAGGCCCTGGAAGGAAACACTAAAGTTTCTCGGTTTCTGACTTCAAAACCAGGGGTCAATCGGCGGATTTGGACTACTGGTCACGTGGACATCATCTGGGAGCTTGTGTGCATCCAAAGAAGATCAAGACTCCATCGCGGTCGTCCGTCCCCGAGAAAGTCGAGTCTTTTCCGTTTTGGCCCCTACGGGCGTTTCTGTTATAGGACCGAGACGTGCGACTAGAGGGGGGGTGAATAGGAGCACTTGAAATCACAAAATCACAAACCCCCAAGTGGTAACCGAAACTAAGTACCGTCCACTGAACAGATACGTGCCTAGCAGCGCAAGGGTGCCGTCCACTGTGAGGATACGCACCAATGCAAGAAAGCTCAAGATCCGAACAAGAATGACAGCGGTGCAACGAATTTTGCAGTAACCGCCACAAGCACTCACTGCACCGAGGTGCGTCTCACTGACTCACAGTAAGCAAAGAGAATGGTCTTAAAGGAGGAATGCGAAAATCCGTAACAAAATCACAGCGGAAAAAAACAAACTAGGAAGAACACAGCAGCTCCCTGGAAGGACCGGACTGTCCGGTGGCCAACACCGGATTGTCCGGTGGGACCGGACTATCCGGTGCCTCATGCCGGACTGTCCAGTGGCACGGCCCGGATAGTGCCTCACGCCGAACTGTCCAGTGGGCGCTGCCGGACTATCCGGTGGAACCGGTCTATCTGGTAGCCTCTGCCGGATTGTCCGGTAGCTTCTGCCGGATTGTCCGGTAGGGTCGCATAAAAGACGTTTTCAAATCCAAACTTGATCAAACATTGTCCAAACTTCACGAAATTTTGCACTGGTTATCTGGACCCTATTTCAAAGCTATTCCCAAAAGATCAACTCAAGGTAACTGCAGAATCAGCGGGAATTTCAGATCTTATGAAATGGCCATCCTTGGGCAAGAAAGGGGAAAACACAAAAGAGGCTTGCTCGTGGCAATCCAGCAGGATTGAGATTAACTAAGT
Organism: Paspalum vaginatum; assembly: GCA_030272315.1. Lineage (NCBI taxonomy): Eukaryota > Viridiplantae > Streptophyta > Magnoliopsida > Poales > Poaceae > Paspalum > Paspalum vaginatum. Next base: position 27,006,246 of record CM059018.1, on the reverse strand, counting down.
CATGATCTCCACGTCCTTGCAAGTCCAGAACATTAGCAAAGAAAGGGATTCAAGCTTGCCCAACAAAAACACCCAAAAAGCAAGGATTGAACCCAAAAACCAAAGAGAGAGGGGGAGGTGAAGAACACAAGGTTGCTGCACGAATTTGCTTCGATTAAGTGCCCAAGATGGGTCTAAAGATTCAGCATACAAGCAGAAATTCATCCCAAGCAATCACCCTCACCTTCCCTCAAGATTAGGAGGCTAAATCCAACTCTAACCACCCTAACAATGGAGCTCAAAGCTTAAGGACGAAAATCACCAAGTGAAGACTAATCCTAGCAGCCAAGAGCACTTCTAATGACTTGCTTTCGACCTATTTATACCCGAGTGCTATTTAGACAGTTTTGCACTTAGGTCCCTACAGCTAGACAAACCCTAAGGACTCAAATGAAAGATTACAAGATATTTCGGGACGGACGACCACGATGAAGTCTTGATCTTCGTAAGTTCCACGCAATCCTCAGATGCTCTCCAAGTGGCCAGTAGTCCAATCCGCGATCCGCCCCCGGTTTTGAAGTCAGAAACCGGGAAACTTTAGGAAGTCTCCACCTGGGCCGGATTTGGCCCATCTTCTGTATCTTGGCGAGTCGTGGCCCAACTCACCAAGGCTTGGGTAGCTTGGGTGACGGTTTTGAGCCGAAGCCACCAAAGCCTCCCTCACACACCTTCGCGCCACGCATTCGGGTTGGAGCACCGCGTTGGCGCCCGGCATCCCCTGTCCATCGGGGCAGCCTCGCAGTCCTTCGGAGGACTTACTCCTGCCGTCGCCATGCCGCTCCTCCGTATACCGAACTCCCATAGCCGACAGACGCTGAGTGTGCCTCCAGTCCTTCGGAGGACTTCCCTCTACCTCCAGTCCATCGGAGGGCCTCCTGTCCATCGGGGGTCTTGTGCCCAAGTCCTTCTGGGTCTTGCTACTGTTGACAACCACTCATCACTCCAGAGGCAATGGAGCCGGTCCATTGGCTCTCAATCTCCCCCTTGATGAGTGCATTGTCAACACCTTCAACCTGTAACCTGAAATAGAACAAAGACAAAAGAAAAAGCATAAAACTTAAAAGAAAGAAGAAAAAGAAGAAGTTGCTCAAGATGCCCAAAGGCCGAATACATGCAGAAAATGGGCAGTTTGAGACAACAAAAACAAAGTCAAAGATCGACCCCCTAAGACAAGGGAAACCGCTCAACGCAGTCGATCAAACTAAAGCATGACCCCTCAAGAAGGAGGCAGACTGGCTCAACACAGTCATGCTAGTGGCAAAACATCGGCTCCTCCAGAAAGAGGCAAAAGGCTCAACGCACTGATGCAAGAGCATGCTAAAAGCTCAAACTCCCCCTCAACTAGATCTCTATAGAGTTTGCTAGTTGCAAAACATCGGCTCCTCCAGAAAGAGGCAAAAGGCTCAACGCACCGATGCAAGAGCATGCAAAAAGCTCAAACTCCCCCTCAACTAGATCTCTACAGAGTCCTCACCCTTTGGTCCAACATCTCTCTCTCCTCAAGGGTCAACATCTCTCCCCCTTGTTGACAATGGACACATCAAGGGTTCATAGAACTCAACTCCCCCTGAAATGGACAACTCCCCCTCAAAAAAATGCCATGAAATGCAGGAAGTGTACCATGAAGAGCTCAGCAGGGATGAAAAGCTAGTAAATACAAGTTCTAGCATACAGAGCAAGTGAGGGCAAGGAAGCATGCAAACAAGCTCAATTGAATCTATCTTATACAAATCAGGAGCATGTTTTACAGGGCTGTTGAAAAGAAAGCATCACCAACATGAATAGCATCTAGCAAGATAGGCATGAACAGCAAGATGCTAGCAAAACATTGTGCTACTCTCAACCAAGGCATCTACAGCAGGCCATAAGCAGTTTAGAGACTTGCAGATTTCAGATTTAGCAATTTTGAACTTCAAGCAAAACAGATCATGTGCCGGGGGTTATTCACTTGTCGTTGCCACTTCTTACCAACCAATGCCAAGCCTAGGTTCAGAAAACCATCAGAAGCTTAAGACAAGGTTTTGGTCATACACAGCCTAGTCCAGGTTCAAGCCAAAGTGCAAAGGCAAGCTATCTCAAACTAGATCAGTGTGACAAGTGAACCCTCCTGGATCTTTTCAATTTAGCTCATAGGACACCACTTGTAAGCCACATTCATTCAGATTTTAGATTAGAACAAGGTGCCATAAATGCTTAGGCATCAATGTAACACAGGCATATGACTAGCATATCCAAGCATGAAAAGATAGCATAGCATTCAACATTCCTACACATGCTAGGTAGCCAAGTCAAGTGGTGATCATGGTTTTTGATTTTGAAGAAACAAAAATGACTGAGCTCACAAAAGATATTAGACAGATTCAAGGAGCTTACCCAACCATGATCATGCAAGCAACTGTACAATCTAGCACAAGCAAGTACTAGCTTGTCATACCAGAAGAGCTCTAGTGCTAGTGAAAGTGAAAATGCATATGTTACAATGCAATGCATGGTATGAGACAAAATGCAAGAAAAGCAAAGAGAAGCAAAGAAAGAAAAGGCAAAGCAAAACCTAAACTATACCAAAGTTAACCCAACCTAAAAGGGGTAACAAACACCAAGCTCCCCACGCAAGTGAGCAAATATGCTCAGGTCTAAGGGCTTGGTGAAGATATCGGCCAACTGGTTCTCAGTATCTACATGGATCAAGTCTATATCTCCCTTCTCGTAGTGATCTCTCAAGAAGTGAAACCTCACGTCTATGTGTTTGGTTCTGGAGTGCAAGACGGGGTTCTTAGCTACAGAAATAGCAGAAGTAGAGTCTACTAGGAGAGGGATCTATCTAAAACTGAGACCAAAGTCGCTCAAGGTGGACTTCATCCAAAGCAGCTAGGAGCAGCAACTAGCAGCAGCAATGTATTCAGCTTCTGTGGTGGAAGTGGCTACGCTAGATTGCTGGCGTGAGGATCAAGAGACAAGAGAGGAACCGAGAAACTGGCAGGTGCCGGAAGTAGACTTGCGCTCCAGCCAACAACCCACAAAGTCAGCATCCGAATACCCTCTAAGAGAGAGCAACGAAGCTGAGGAAAACCAAAGTCCAAGCTCAGGAGTGTATTTCAGGTACCCGAAGATGTGCTTCACCGCTTGACGATGTGATTGCCTTGGTGAGGCCTGAAAACGCGCACAAAGGCAAACCACGAACTGAATGTCCTGGCCTGGTCGCCGTCAGGTACAGAAGTGAGCCGATCATCCCTCGGTACTCTCTTTGGTCCACCACCTCCCCTTCTTCATCCGCATCAAGAGGCATCTATGTTGACATGGGAGTCGCCATGGGCTTGAGATCTCCCTTGACAAACTTCCTCAGAATGTCCTTCGTGTACTTGGCTTGATGGACGAAGGTTCCTTCTGGGCCTTGCTTGATCTGAAGCCCGAGAAAGAACTGAAGCTCACCCATGAGACTCATCTCGAATTCACTGTTCATCTGTTCATCAAACTTAGACACCAAAGCGTGAGATGAACCACCAAAGATAATGTCATCAACATATATCTGAACTAGAAGGGTGTCACTGCCACGACTCAACAGAAACAAGGTCTTGTCTACTGAACCCATCACAAAACTAGACTTGAGCAGAAAGGCTTTCAACCTAGCATACCAAGCTCTTAGGAGCTTGCTTCAGACCATACAGGGCTTTTGTCCACTTATACACCCGGTCTGGAACTTGGCACTCTCAAAGCCAGGAGGTTGTCTCACATATACCTCCTCCTCTATGTAACCGTTTAGAAAGGCTAACTTGACATCCGTCTGCTGCAATTTCAAGCCTTTAGAGGCAGCAAAGGCAAGCAGAATCCTAATAGCCTCTAAACGAGCTACAGGAGCAAAGGTTTCCTCATAATCTATCCCCTCCTTCTAACAGAAACCCTGGGCTACCAATCTCGCTTTGTTCCTCACAACCATCCCATCCTCACCCTATTTGTTCTTGAAAACCCACTTGGTTCCTATTGGGTGGCAGTTTGGTGGAGGTTCAACTAAATCCGAGACATGGTTTCTCTCAAAGTTCTCCAACTCCTCATGCATGGCGTTCACCCAACTAGGATTAGATAATGCATGTGACACATCCCGGGGTTCGAAAGAAGCAACAAATGCGGAGTGACAGAAAAAGGCTAGAGAGTTAACCGAAGAGCGTGTGATACGCTTGGTGTAGATCTCCAATCATCCTGTCTGGAGGGTGATCCCGCTGGACCTGCCGAGATGGAACAATCTCGGAGGTCACCTCCCCTGCATCCTCAGCGGGGCCAACCTCTACTCGAGCTTGTGGTCGGGAGAGTGAGGAGGAAGTCGTAGGCAAGGGTCCTCCTTCATCTTCAGAGCTCGTAGCAGAGGGGGCAGGAGCTGCAGCCGGTGCAGTGGCTCCTGCATCACCAGCATCTACTTCGCCTTCCTCATCTTCAAAGATGGGAGCGCCTTCTTCATCATCACCTAAAAGCTCAAATGCAGGGGTTGTGCAAGGCATAGATTCATCAAAGGAAACTTCACAGGTCTCAACCACTTGTCTAGTATCAAGGATCCACACTCTATATGCCCTAGAGCTATATGCGTACCCAAGAAAAATTCCATCCAAGCAGCGAGATTCAAATTTTTCCAAATGCCGCCCCTTTTTTGAGCACAAAGCATCTGCAGCCAAATGCACGCAGGTGCTTGACGCTAGGCTGCCTACCAAACCGTAGCTCGTACGAAGTCTTTCCCAAGAAAGACCGTAGGAAAATACGGTTGGCAATGTAACAGGCCGTATTCATAGCCTCAGCCCAAAAGCGCCACGGAGTCCTATGCTCATCAAGCATCATCCGCACCATCTCTACAAGTGTGCGGTTCTTTCGTTCCACAACACTGTTCTGTGGTGGGGTATAAGGAGATGAGAATTGGTGATCAAGACCAAGGTCACGACAGAAGGTTTCAAAACGTGAGTTACGAAATTCTCCGCCATTGTCGCTGCGGATAGCCCTCATGGCCTTATGACTCTCATTCCTTAACCTCAAGACCAGATCCCGAACAAAACCAAAAGCTTCATCTTTGAATTCCATGAAAAACACCCAAGAATAGTGAGAAAAGTCATCCACAACTACAAGCACATACCACTTCCCACTGACCGATTGTACCCGAGTAGGACCAATCGTGTCCATATGTAGCAGCTCACCCGAGTAAGAGGTCATCACCTGATTGACAGGTACATGAGAAGCGGCAACCATCTTGGCATGACGACAGGGGTGGCATACTAAGTCCTTTTCTGCTTTCAAATTGGGCAATCCTCGGATCAGATCCATCGAGCTCAACCTGACTAGCAGATCAAAACTCAAATGGCCAAGCCTCCTATGCCACTTCCAAATATCAGCAGAAGGACTAACAACCAAACACCGAGGAGGGCCAGAAACAGATGCAAGGTCAACCCTAAAAACCTGCCCATAGGGCAAAATCCGACAAACAAGGTTTTCCTTAGCATCAAGCACACAAGAAGAATCCTCCTTAAAATGAACCTCAAACCCTTCCTTGAGAAGTTGCGAGACAGAAACCAAATTGAACCCCAAATTCCTCACCAAAGCAACTTCTCTCAGGGAAGGCTTGCCAGAAAGAGCAACAGAACCAACACCCAACACTTTACCTTGACCATTATCCCTGAATGTGGTGTACTCCTTGGTGCTCACGGGGTTGAGGCTGGAGAACCATCTGTGATGCCCTGTCATGTGCCTAGAGCAACCGGAGTCCATGATCCATATGTCCTCCAGGCCTCGATCCTACAAAATCAAGGAAAGCGAGAGTGAGCAAATGGTCCGGCACTAGGGTTACTGTAACTATTGAACCAGTGCCGAGCCATCTGCTCAAAAGTGTGGTAAACACAGTCAAGGTAAGCATCACGTCTACCTAGGTACCCACAACTTCTAAAGCGTGAGCTCTCAAACCCTCTACTACCAAAGCCTCGGTCAGAAGATCCATGGCCGCACTGAAAACGACTAGGAGCTCGACCGGGATAGTGTCTCTCTCCACTAGGAACCCGAGCCTGAAAACCGCCTCCTCTCTCACCAGCAAAGCGGTCTCTCATCTCACCGCGACGGGGAGGATCCTGCCTACCACCTTGGTAGAACTGATCCTGGTTCCCCCACGCTCTCTCCTGCCTCTCAACTCGCTTCCTCCTGAAGCAAAACTCCTCCAAGTGGCCATTCCGCTGGCAAAAGTCACAGTGGTAGATAGGCCTCTTGGGAGTGGGTTTAGGCTGAGCCTTGGGTGGAACAGGCTGCTGGACTCTCTCCTTGCTCACTGGAGGCTTGAGAATCTCAATCACTACTCTGTCCAACTTAGCCTGTGAGGGCTTGGGTGTCCAGAACTGCTTCTTTGGGGCAGCCTTAAGAGGCTCATGGTAAACCCCATCAACAGTAGGGCTAGGCTGAGCAGAGGCAGTCTTAAGCTTAGTTGGGGAACTCTGCTTCTCACCCGAGGTACTGCACTCTCCTAACCCAAGTCCACTCATATCACCCTCAGCTCTCTTGGTGCTCTCCAAGATCATCCTAAGTTGGGGCTCTCTAGCATACATCCAACTGAGCACCTCTCTCAACCGGTTGTTCTCATCAACCAAAGTCTGTTTCTCCTCTCTTAGATCCTTCAGAACTAAAGTCTGGTCAGCACAAGTAGGGCAGTCTAGAGAGGGAATAGGGAAAGCAGACTTCTCTAACTTCTTAATGGTGGCATCCCTATCCACCAACATCAACCTCAGAGTGAGACAGTTCTCACAAGTGTCAGGGGATGCTAAAAGCATCTCAAGGTCAGCTCTCACCTGCACAAGTTCACTCTCCAAGGTAGGACAGACCATGCACTGCACCCAAAAGCAGTGGGTCTAGCCCTAAGCTCTTCCAACTCTTTGAGCTGTCCCTCACACCTCACTTTCAGCTCAGCTATGTCAACAGCTAGGTGGGGGCACATCTCACACTCAGTCACATCACTCAAAATAGGCTCATCCAGTTTAGACTGGAGCTTGCCTAAGTCTACCTTCAGCCTATCCATCTCCTCTACCTGATGAGCATACTTGCTCTTCTGCTCACAGAGATCTCTCATCAAAGTCTCACAGGTAGGACACTCAAACTCACTAGGCTGGGCTGACACACTCTTCAGCCTCTCTATCTCAGCTAAAGCATCAGCCAACTTGGCTTTCTGCTTCTGCAGTTTCTTGGCTGCCTTCTCCAACAACCTATCCTGGGCTTTCAACTCACGACTATTTGACTCTAACATCTCAAGAATTTCAGCTTGCTCAGGAGTTACCTCTTCATCGGAGGAGTCATTGTCGTTGCCCTTGTCGTCCTTGTCCTCAAGCGCCATGGAGCAAAATGATCTCCGGCGCATCTTGTGCTTGCGCTTGGACTTGGTGGAGACGAAGCAGAGTCCAGCTGGACTGCCTTGGTCCCTCCTCTTGTCCCACTTGGTGATGACCTCCTCATTGCTTGAGCTTGATGAAGACGAGGAGGAGGAAGACGATCCACCACACAAACCACCAAGCTCGGCGAAGAAGGCCTTGTGACTGCTTCCGGTTGTCCTTCTGGTAGCTCTTGAAATCCTTCCAGAAGTTCTTGATCTTTCCGGATCGGTGCTTGGTGTGGTCACGCTTGCCGGAGTGGTACTTGTTAGGAGTCGCAGGAGTGGCTCTTGCCCTTCTTGTAGTAGTCGTTCTGCTTGTTTGGGCATTCGGCAATGAAGTGGCCGACCTCTCCGCACTCGAAGCACTCGGGCCTCTCGCCCCACTTCTTGCTCATCCGGTTGTCATAGGCGCACTGAAAGCGGCTAGACACCAGACAAAGCTCATCATCCCCAAGTGATGCCAACTGCTCCTCTGTAACAGACATAAGAGCAGAAAACGAGAAGTCATGAAGCTGGGGGTTAGAAATGGCCTCACTGGAGGGAGAAGCCAAGGCCAGGCTCTTGGAGCCAGTACAAGCGAGAGAATCTCTCAACTTGTAATCCACCTCTGTGGCCTTGAGCTTGCTGTAAAGAGTCTCCACTCCAATTGTGTCATAGGCCTCAGACTCGATGATCGAGTTAACCTTGATCTCCCATACCTTCCTGTCCAATGCATACAGCAACTTGACAGCCTGCTGATGGTTGGTGTATGGGATCCTCTCAAGGCTGGAGTTATCGCGCAGCTTGTTGATGATCGATTGAAAACGACCAAACAAGTCATCGATGGACTCACCAGGCTTCTGAACGAAATTTTCAAAGTCGCGCCTGTAAGTCTCAATGAGACGCGCCTTGATAGTAGCAGTGCCCTCATGGTGTGCACTCAGCAGGGACCAGATCTGACGGGCAGTCTCAAGATGGCTCACTTTCTCGTAATCAACTGGCCCAAGTCCTGAGAAGAGAAAGTAAACAGCCTTGGTGTTCGCCTCATGCTGAGCCACAATCGCTGGGGTGGTCCGCTGGGCAACTGGAAGCACCACAAAGTTCGCACTCTGAGTAGCATCCCATTATATCCTAGCCCTGGCTAAGCAAGAAAGCTCTCATCCTACTCTTCTAGTAGGAGTAGCCATCAAGTACCAAGGACCGGAATCTTCCCAGAGTGAGTCATAGTCGCTACTGGTTCCTCACCGGTAAAGGTATGAAGAAACCTAACCGGCTCTGATACCAATTGTAGGACCGAGACGTGCGACTAGAGGGGGGGTGAATAGGAGCACTTGAAATCACAAAATCACAAACCCCCAAGTGGTAACCGAAACTAAGCACCGTCCACTGAACAGATACGTGCCTAGCAGCGTAAGGGTGTCCGTCCACTGTGAGGATACGCACCAATGCAAGAAAGGTCAAGATCCGAACAAGAATGACAGCGGTGCAACAAATTTTGCAGTAACCGCCACAAGACACTTACCGCACCGAGGTGCATCTCACTGACTCACAGTAAGCAAACAGAATGGTCTTAAAGGACGGAATGCGAAAATCTAGTAGCAAAATCACAGCGGAAAAAAGCAAACTGGGAAGAACACAGCAGCTCCCAGGCAGGACCGGACTGTCCGGTGGCCAACACCGGATTGTCCGGTGGGACCAGGACTATCCGGTGCCTAACGCCGGACTGTCCGGTGGCACGGCCCGGATAGTGCCTCACGCCGGACTGTCCTGGTGGGCATTGCCGGACTATCCGGTGGAATGGGTCTGTCCGGTAGCCTTTGCCGGATTGTCCGGTAGGGTCGTAGAAAAGACGTTTTCAAATCGAAACTTGATCAAACCTTGTCCAAACTTGACAAAATTTTGTACAGGTTATCTGGACCCTATTTCAAAGCTATTCCCAAAAGATCAACTCAAGGTATCAGCGGAATCAGCGGGAATTTTAGATCTTGTAAAATGGCCATCCTTGGGCAAGAAAGGGGAAAACACAAAAGAGGCATGCTCGTGGCAATCGAGCAGGATTGAGATGAACTAAGTCATGATCTTCACATCCTTGCAAGTCCAAAACATCAGCAAAGAAATGGATTCAGCTTGCCCAAGAAAAACACCCAAAAAGCAAGGATTGAACCCAATAACCAAAGAGAGAGGGGGAGGAGAAGAACACAAGGTTGCTGCACGAATTTGCTTCGACTAAGTGGCCAAGATGGGTCTAAAGATTCAGCATACAAGCAGAAATTCGTCCCAAGCAACCACCCTCACCTTCCCTCAAGATTAGGAGGCTAAATCCTACTCTAACCTCCCTAACAATGGAGCTCAAAGCTTAAGGATGAAAATCACCAAGTGAAGACTAATCCTAGCAGCCAAGAGCACTTCTAATGACCTGCTTTCGACCTATGTATACCCGAGTGCTATTTAGACAGTTTTGCACTTAGGTCCCTACAGCTTGACAAACCCTAAGGACTCAAATGAAAGATTACAAGATATTTCGGGACGGACGACCACGATGAAGTCTTGATCTTCGTATGTTCCACGCAATCCTCAGATGCTCTCCACGTGGCCAGTAGTCCAATCCGCGATCCGCCCCCGGTTTTGAAGTCAGAAACCGGGAAACTTTAGGAAGTCTCCGTCTGGGCCAGATTTGGCCCATCTTCTGTATCTTGGCGAGTCGTGGCCCAACTCACCAAGGCTTGGGTTGCTTGGGTGACGGTTTTGAGCCAAAGCCGCCAGAGCCTCCCTTGCACACCTTCGTGCCACGCATTCGGGTTGGAGCACCGCGGTGGCGCCCCGCATCCCCTGTCCATCGGGGCAGCCTCGCAGTCCTTCGAAGGACTTACTCCTGCCGTCGCCATGCCGCTCCTCCGTATACCGAACTCCCATAGCCGACAGACGCCGAGTGTGCCTCCAGTCCTTCGGAGGACTTCCCTCTACCTCTAGTCCATCGGAGGGCCTCCTGTCCATCGGAGGTCTTGTGCCCAAGTCCTTCTGGGTCTTGCTACTGTTGACAATCACTTATCACTCTAGAGGCAATGGAGCCGGTCCATTGGCTCTCATCTGTCATATAGGGGACTTAGTGTAAAATGTGTCATTTGTTCCTGGGCTATAAATAATCTAAGTGGCTAGTTATTTAGATGAATCTTCCACCTCAAGAAACCCTAGGCCTAGTTTCCAAAAAGCCAAGAGCTTAAGATTAAACTGGGTGCTTAGCTTAGGATTTGAGAGTCCCCTATGCTAGTACTTTGCATTCGTGGGAGGATGAAGGGTGGTAGACTATGAGGAACCTTGCAAGCACTGATTTTCGCTTCTAATCAAGGCAAGATTCATCCCCAATTCGTGCTCATGTGTGCAGCCATCTCCCTCCCCCTTTTCTAGTTGGATTTTGGATGAAACTCAAAGGCTTTTGGTGATTTGCTTTGCCTATGAGTTAATCCTATTCTTTTGGCTCTTTTGATCTTGCTAGGACATGGAGAATATGTCTTAGAACATCTCTATCCTGCTGGATTTCCACGAGCAAGTCAATGTTGAGTTTTTCCCTTTCTTACCCAAATTTTCCCATCTTCACGAGATCTGAAATGCCCGCTAATCCCTTTATCTTTTTGAGTACATCTTTTGGGAATAGCTTTGGCATAGTGCTAGGATATCTTGGGCAAAATTTCATGAAGATCCAAGAAGATTTGGTTGAGTTGAAGGTTTGCAAACTCAAAACCCGAGGTTGTTTTCTAGGCACACCGGACAGTCCGTTGGATCTAATAGTCTCCAAATAGGCTGAATTTTTAGTATGTTGTTCCCCATGTTTTCCTCAACCTGTGGTTAGAATTTCATCATTTTTGGAGCCCGTTTGATTAGGTTTTGGCAATTTTCTTTGTGGCCCTGTCTGTTTGAAAATTCCTTGTCGGATTATCCGGTAGGGCATGTCGGACAGCCCGTTGGCAGCAGTGGTTTTGCCCTCAGATTTGGTTTAAGTTGTTCCTAAGTTTTGTGGCTTGTTCTAGGTGGGTTTGGGGGTGCCTAGGATCATTCCTAAGGTCTTTAGCATCATTTGCTTGCTGTGTATCAGTGAGACGCATCTAGGTGCGTTGAGTGGCTGGCGAGACACTTCGGCATGAGTTGTTGCTCCACTTGGCTTGCGATCTTTTTGATTGTTGAGTTCAATGCTTCCGCTTGCTCGTGTGTATCCTCTCAGTGGTCGGCACCTTGCGCTACTAGACACGTATCTGTTCAGTGGATGGTGTCTAGTTCTTTTCTTAAGCACCAGTTTTGGCGGTTGTGAGTTTGAGTTTTGAAGTACTTTTATTCACCCACCCTCTAGTCACACGTCTCAGTCCTACAATTGGTATCAGAGCTGGTTAGGTTTCTTCATACCTTTACCGGTGAGAAACCAGTAGTGACTATGTCACACTCTGGGAAGGTTCTGGTTCTCGGTTCGGATGGCTATCCCCACTTGAAGGGTAGGATGAGAGCTTTCTTGCTTAACCAGAGTGAGGAAATATGGAATGCTACACGGAGTACGACTTTCACATTGCTCCCCATTGCCGAGCATACCACACCGGCGCTCGTTGCTCAGCACGAGGCAAACTACAAGGCAGCGAACTTTCTCTTCTTTGGACTTGGTCCGGTGGACTATGAGAGGGTGAGCCACCTTGATACCGCCCATGAGATCTAGGTCCCTGCTCAGTGCACACCATGAGGGGATGGTGACAGTTAAGGGTCGGCTTGTGGAGACTTACTGGCGTGACTATGAGAACTTTGTCCAGAAGCTAGGGAGAGTCTATGGATGCCTTGTTTGGTCATTTTCAGTCGATCATCAACAAGCTCCGTGTCAACTCTGCCCCCGCTGCTCTTCCATACACTGACCATTAGCAGCCTAGCAAGTTGCTGTATTCCTTGGACAGGAATGTGTGGAAGATCAAGAAGAACTCCATTCTTGAGTCGGCAGGGTATGACACCTTGGGAGTTGAGGAGCTTTACAGCAAGCTCAAGGCCACAGAGGTTGATTACCAGATGACAGATATGCTCAATGGTACCGGCTCCAAGAGCCTGGCCTTGGCATCCAGCTCCAAGGAAGTTGCTACTAACCCCCCACTTCACGGTTTTTCGTTCTCTGCTTTGATGTCTGTGACAGAGGAGGAATTGGCATCACTTGGGGTTGATGAGCTTTACCTGGTGTCTAGTCGCTTTCAGCGCACCGATGACAATCGAATGAGCAAGAAGAGGGGTGAGAAGCCCAAGTGCTTTGAGTGCGGAGAGGTCGGCCACTTCATCGCCGAGTGCCCGAACATGCAGAACGACTACTACAAGGGCAAGAACTGACTCCTGCGACTTCAGCAAGCATCGCTTCCGGCAAGCACGACTACAGCAAGCGCAACCACACCAAGCACCTCTCTGACAAGATCAAGAACTTCAGGAAGGCTTTCAAGAGCTACCAGAAGGACAACTAGAAGTAGGACAAGGCCTTCTTCACCCGGCTTGGTGGTCTTTGCAGCGGATCATCCTCCTCCTTCTCTTCATCTTCGTCAAGCTCAAGCAATGAGGAGATCGTCACCAAGCAGGACAAGAGGAGAGAACAAGGCGGTCCAGCTGGCATCTGCTTTGTCTCCACCAAGTCCAAGCGCAAGCATAAGGTGAACCAGAGACTGTTCTGCTCCATGGCACTTGAGGGCAATGACAACGACTCCTCCGATGAAGAGGTAACTCCTGAGCAAGCTGAGATCCTTCATATGCTAGAGAGGAATAGTCATGAGTTGAAAGCCCAGGATAAGTGGTTGGAGAAGGCTGCCATGAAGCTGCAGAAGCTTAAAGCCAAGCTTGCTGATTCCTTGGCTAAGATTGAGAGGCTGAAGAGTGTGCAAGCCCAGCCTAGTGAGTTTGAGTGCCCTACCTGTGAGTTCCTGATGAGTGACCTTTGTGAGCAGAAGAGCAAGTATGTTCATCAAGTAGAGGAGATGGATAGGGTGAAGGTTGAGTTTGGCAAGCTCTAGTCTAAACTGGATGAGCCTACTTTGAGTGAGGTGCCTGAGTGTGAGTCTTGCCGTCACCTAGCTGTTGACATAGCTAAGCTGAAGGTGAAGTGTGAGGGGTATCTCAAGGAGTTAGAGGAGCTTAGGGCTAGACCCACACTCTTGGGTGCGTGCATGGTCTGTCCTACCTTGATGAGGGAGCTTGACTAGGTGAGAGCTAACCTTGAGGTGCTTTCAGCACCCCCTGATACGTGTGAGAACGGTCTCACCTTGAGGCTACAGTTGGTGGAGAAAGATGCCACCATTAGGAGGCTTGAGAAGTCTGCTCATGTGAATCCCTCTCTAGACTGTCCCACTTGTGCTGCCCAGACTTTGATTCTGGAGGATGTGAGAGAGGAGAAGTTGAACCTTGAAGAGGACAACTGTAGGTTGAGGGAGGTGCTAAGCTGGATGTATGCCAGGGAACTTTAGCTTAGGATGATCATAGAGGTGAACAAGCGTGGCGAGGGTGACACCAGTGGATTTGGTTTGGGAAAGTGTAGTACCTCGGGTGAAAAAAAGAGCGCCCCGATCAAGCCTAACACTGCCTCTCTTGAGCCTAACTCTACTGTTGATGGGGTTTACCATGAGCCTCCAAAGGCTGCTCCAAGGAAGTCATATTGGACACCCAAGCCACCACAAGCCAAGCTAGACAAGATAGTAGAAGAAGTGCTTAAGCCTTCAGGCAAGAAGCGAGTCCAGTAGCCTGCACCACACAAGGCTTCACCTCCACACTAGAAGCCCAAGACCCAGCCGTAGCCTATACCCAAGAGACCTGTCCACCACTGTGACTTTTGCTAGCAGAATGGTCACTTGGAGGAGTTCTGCTTCAGGAGGAAGCGCGCTGAGAGACAGGAGAGAGCCTGGGGGAACCAGGATCAGTTCTACCAAGGTGTTAGGCAGGATCCTCCCCATCGCGGTGAGATGAGAGACCGCTTTGCTAGTGGTGAGAGAGGAGACCGCTTTCAGGCCCTGTGCTCCTAGTGGAGAGAGACGCTTTGCCGGCCGAGCTCCTAGTTGTTTTTAGCATGGCTATGGACCTCGTGACCGAGGCTTTGGTAAAGGGTTTGAGAGCTCACACTTTGGAGGTCGTGGGTACCCAGATCATCATGATGCTTACTTTGACTATGCTTTTCCTACCTTTGAGCAGATGGCTCGGCATTGATTCAGCAGTTTCACTAACCCTAGTGCCGGACCATATTGCTCACTCTCGCTTTCCTTCATTTTGTAAGATCGAGGCATGGAGGACACATGGATCATGGACTCCGACTGCTCTAGGCACATGACAGGGCACCTGCAGATGGTTCTCCAGCCTCAACCCTGTGAGCACCAAAGAGTACATCACATTCAACGATAATGGTCAAGGTAAAGTGTTGGGTGTTGGCTCTATTGCGCTTTCTGGCAAGCTTTCCTTGAGCAAAGTTGCTTCGATGAGGAATTTGGGGTTCAATTTGGTTTCTGTCTCGCAAATTCTCAAGGAAGGGTATGAGGTTTCGCTTTAAGGAGGGTTCTTCTCGTGTGCTTGATGCTAAGGAAAACCATGTTTGTTGGATTTTGCCCTATGGGCAGGCTTTTAAGGTTGACCATGCATCTATTTCTGGCCCTCCTCGGTGTTTGGTAGCTGTTGGTGTTTCTTAGGCCTACTGATATAAATCCGCAAGCGCACGAAAACACGTTGTAGCCTTTCACCCAAGAGTATTCCAAGGTATCAAAATCCACGAGGAACGAGGTGTAATTTGACATAGAACAGATGGAACCGAATAGTAAAACCAGCAATTGTAAAGATATATAATAGAGCAGAGCAGGATCACTACTTTAAATATAACAACATAACTTTACTCAACAAACTACTACTCTACTCAACAGGTTTACTTGGACACTGATACTGTAGAACCACTTCCGGGCACCAGAGTGCTAATAACCCAGGCGAGAAAGGCGGGTGCTACCGGTCTAAGCTATGCGTCGATGACTACTTATCCAAACGACGGGGTTGGACTACACAGGACACACACATGCTATCACCAGGTGGGACTACCAACCAAAACTGCGTGGGACAAGACAACTTCCAAGGTAAACTCTAGTCTAGACACCACGTCTACACGAACGAGTTTACTACTACACTGTTTCGAAAGCTAGAGAGCAAGCACAACTGTATAGCTAAACTACACAGAGCACACTTGGCACCCATAAACTAATGAGCAGGGACTAAGAATGTAAATAAAGTAAGTATGAAATAAATAGAGGAGGGGGCAACGAACTTTACTGTATCCTGGAAATAGAGTAATAATTCCTCTAAGAATATGAGCTCGGGAATAGAACACCAGAGAGAAATCTGACTCCTTCACTCTACAACTCACTACTCACTCTTGATACAATTGGCTCTCTCTACAATCCCAATGGTGGCCTCACTACTATACTCTACACTCAACAACACAACCACACTATGCTTCTATTGATCCACCACACCTTGCAAGTGACCTCCCCGCGGGTATTTATAGCTTGGAGACTGAGGTGGGTGCTTATAGGTGCACTAGGTCGGTTGTGGGTGTAGGTCAGTGGTCGGCCGACCAAGGCGGTGGCCGGCTGACCTTTTGGGTGGTTGGGCGGCCGTCCGATGAACCGCCTTTAGCCATCAACTGGCTAATCTTGACTCCTGATGTCAGTTGGTGGTTGTCCAAGTCAATTTGCATGTAAAACTGGTTAAGTCACATGGTCGGCTGACCCAGTCACATGGTCGGCCAACCACATGATTTATCGACTTAGTGCATCCGATGACTGAGAATGCTTCTCAAAGTCGGCTTGGCGATTGGAGTAGTTGATACACGTGCAAAACGAGGTCGGTGCATGGTCGACCGACCATGGTGATTGGTCGGGCGGCCACATGATTAGTTGCATATTCTTCCCCTCGGATTGCTGATGTCATCAATCCTTTGTATGATGGCCTTCCGATGCTTGGATGCATTAGATACTTGATCAAACGGTTGAATTCGACGTGTTTTGTGTTTCTTTGCATGCAGGTCCAAGATTGGTGATGTGGTAGGGTCAGGTAGCCATGGGCTATGGTCGGGCAACCAATGCCTCCTGGGCTTGGGCTGCCCATCCCTCCTGATGGTCGGGCGACTCAGGGGCGAGGTCGGCTGACCCTAGAGGTGGTCCGCCGACCCTGGAGGTTTGGCCCATTGCCTCTCCCCTTGCCTCATTGCCTATATTTCATTCGATCCTCCATTGTTTTGAATAAGAGGAACTCCTACCTACAACTCTCATGCACAACTCGTGGAACTAGTTAGAAATAAGTGAAAACTTTGTAGAACATACTCTACAACATGAAATGTTGCTGGTCGAAATGGGTTTTATCGACCGCCAACACCCCCCACACTTAAACCTTTGCTCGTCCTCGAGCAAAGAAGAGAGTTAAGCGCAAGTGGAGAGGTCATAACACCAACAACCACCATAGCATGCACAAGGTTATTCCCGACTATTTCACCTTGCCTGGGATTTCAATGGTGTCTACACTTGAGTTTTGGAATGTTGAAACATGGAACAAGAATATATCAGAGTTAACTTCAGGTTCCCACATCACATGAGTATAGAGGTTTTCAAGATTTTCAAAACAGGGCATGCCAACTTTTCTGATCTCAAGACCAACTCTCAGTCGCTCAGGGGATAGAGTGTCTGTGTATGAATCTTGCATTCCTCACATCCTAAACTACTAAGGCATTTGTGGAGCTTTAGGTAGTTGGGAGAATGAGGCTTTTCCGTCATGTTTATATTGTCGCATCAAATTAAGTGTCAAGAAAGAATTCATAATCAAGTGAGATTTGGCCAAGTGCAAGTGTAGTATAGGGGTTTGTCTCATGTAGGTGCTTGGTCTGAATCCCATGTTTGAGTAGAGGGCATGGAGTCCGTCTCTTTTTCTTATTTTCCTTTCCTTCTTTTCTCAAACTTTTTTCTTTTTTTTCGAATCTCCATGCCTCTCTTTCTTTCAAATGATACTTTGAATGGGATCAATGACAATTTATTGCACACCTTTTTGTAGAGACTTTATTTCGTGGAACGTGTATGTGAAGGCCAAAATTCTCAATTGATTTGAATTCTTGTAATGGCACAAAACTTGATAGGACTCAATATAATCAAAGAAGCAAGAGTGTACGAATTCTCTTTTCATATGTGGCACTGGTGGGACATGGATAGGAACTTGAGATCATCCAAGATGGAGCCCTCTTTTTATTTCGCAAATAAAACTCTTTACTCATGTGGGTAGTTCCTTTAGTATTCTCCAATTATCTCATATCACAAGAATCAACAAACTAAACAACAAGTGGTTCCCTATTCGTGATAGTATCCAAAGGCAAGATTAATCTAGCATATGGAATAAAATGGTGCAAGCACAAGTTGAAATTGACATTATGATCATGTAGAGCATGATTTAACAAGGTTTCATGTGTAAAGCGCAAAATTTGAGAGGTATACATAGTGAAACGTGAGAACCTAACCTCCAAAATGTGAGTTTGGGATGAGAGTGGGCCTGCCAGCCTAGGACCATGGTCGGGCGACCCTGTCAGTAGGTCAGGCGGCCATGAGTTGGGTCGGGCGGCCACTCCTTTTTGGGGTTCGACCCGTGCGCTTATTCATATCCACTGAAGGAGCCTTGGGGAGACGTGACAACGCGGTGCAACATGTTTTCGTGAAAAACACATTGTCGGGCAAGCTTAGGGCAAGGTCGGGCGGCCATGCATTGTTGCCGTTTCCCCTGAATTTTCTGAGTAGCGAGATGACATCCTACACAAGGTATTTCTTGTGTGGTTTCTGCAGGATTAGTGATAGGAGGTCGAATGGCTTTGGCCATTCCACCCAAACTTTATTGGAAAAGGGAAATTATCCTACCTTTATTGAATTCAATAAAATTGGTGGCGCATATTACAAAAGTGAATTAAACAAACAAAAACTATTCAACCTAAGAATTAAAACTAATGCACCTAAGATAACTAGAAGCATGGGAGTCTATGGTGCAGGTGGATCATAAAGATTAGGACGTCCCATGGCTTCTGCGAGGCGGCGAACTTTGGCGAACATCCCCTTCCTAAGGACATCGAATTTATCATTAATGTCCATCCGCCATAGTTCACCTTCAGCGCAGCCCTCCTCTAGGTTTTGCAACTTTGCCCTAAGTGCTACATTTTCCTCCCTAAGAGAGGCCACCCTGTCTTCTTCATCAGATGAATCTTCAACTTTTCCTGGTGGCCCTCTTATGGGAGGTGGAACAGCCACCCTCTTCACCGTCCTCCTTGGTGGAGTTGAGTCAATGGACTCATCTATGGAGGCATCTTGATTCACAACCCTAGGGATCAACACCTTCACATACCCACCCGTGGGAGTTTTCACTCCACGGAGGGTATGGGTTGATGGACTGGGGAAAGCCGGCTCCTTAGATGGCCCGGCCTCTTCCTGGAAGAGACTCTTGATGCACTTCACCGGGGCAAGGACCACTGAAGTAGGATGGGGAGATGGGCGCTGCCATCTTCTTGGCAATGGCTCTTGTGGGGGACAGACTATGAGGGGGCCTATCCACACTGTGGGAGCGCCGAGGGGAGTCTGGGCGACCATCTCAGGAGGCCGGCCGGCCACGGGGGCTGTCAGACATGGTCGGGCGACCCCCATCCATGGTCAAGTGACCATTGGATGTGGTCGGCCGACCCTGGAAGCCAAGCCCCATCGTCCTAGGGTAACTTCCTAATATGTCTCTCATGGCTCTCTTCCCTCAGGATGGATTGTAAAAGCCAGTGGTGAGTCCTCGGACGCCGGAGTGTAGGTGGCGGTGGTGCCCGAATTGGAGGGAGGTGATGGCCTTGCCATTGTTGCGTCGAGAAGGTGGTGCCATGGCTGGTGTAGGGATGAGAGGAGTGTAGATGGGGAAGAAGACAGTCTCCCCTTCCTTAAAATGTCACCCTTTTCGATCTCATCCACTCAACAGAAGCGAAGAAGTTGGGAAAAGCGCTCCAAAACTCGAAAGTTGAATTCTGGATGGCCGGGCGACCATGGTGGGAGGTCAGGCGACCTGACCTAGGGTCAGGCAACCGCACCAGGGGGTTGGGCGGCCATGCTCATGAGCCGGCCGACCACTGCCAACTCGGCTGGGCATGCCAAAAGTTGGGGGTACCCCTATTTGGTGTGCTTAAGGCCCATTTTCGTAGGTGGAACATTGGTTCTATTGAGATTTTCAGCAAAAGGTGAGATTAGATAGAATTTTAAGGGAGAAAAGTGGTAGTGTACAAGGCTTCTTTTAAGGTCTGAGCTCAACCATGGATGTGTGATCAGACTACCTCGTGTAGCTTGAAGACATCCATTTCTTCGAGCGGAGGCATTTTGGGCTCAAGAAAGATTTTAAGGCGTTGTACATTCGCCTTGAAAACCCTTTCGTCATCGTCCTGGTGGGTGATGGCACCATGATCGGTGGCTTCAAAGATCGTGAACGGTCCTTCCCACTTACTTCTAAGCTTCCCATGACCAAATAAATGAATGCGGGAATTAAAGAGTAATACCTTATCTCCCGGTTTGAATGTCTTGATCTTGATCCGCTTATCGTGCCATCTTTTGGTGCGCTCCTTGTATAGCTTGGCACTGTGGTATGCCTTCTCCCTCCATTCCTCTAGTTCGGCTAGTTGAATTTGCCTTCTTACACCTGCCGACTGGAGATCCATGTTCCACCTCTTTACCACCTAGTGAGATTTGAATTCTAGTTCCACTAGAAGATGACAAGTCTTGCCGTACACCATCTGGTATGGTGTCATGCTAATGGGAGTTTTATATGCTTGTGCAATATGCCTAGAGAGCATCGGGTAGCTTGGATACCCATTCTTTTCCCATAGCCTTGACCATCTTTTGCAATATGTTCTTATTCTGTTTATTTGACGTCTCAGCTTGGCCACTTGTCTGCGGATGGTAAGGGGTAGCAACATGGTGGTCCACACCGAGATCAGTGAGACACTTCCTGAAGCGCTTGTCAATGACTGTGTGCGCCCCCATCACTGATGATGACCCATGGCACTCCACAGCGAGGAAAGATGGTTTCCCAAAACATCTTAATGGAGTGTCTTGAGTCTACTGCAAGACACGGTATTGCCTCTACCCATTTCGATACATAATCCATTGTGACGAGAATGTACTCCTTGTCTCCATTCTTGCAAAAAGGTCCCATGAAATCTATGCCCCACACATCAAATATGTCAATTTGGAGATTACTTGTGAGTGACATAGCATCTCTTGGATTTATGTTCCCTTGGTGCTGGCACCTTGGACACCACGCAAGAACTCTTTTGCATCTTCATACATAGTGGGCTAGTAAAACCCACTCAGCTAAATTTTTGCATGAGTTCGATAAGCCCCATAGTGACCTCCATAAGAGGATGCATGGCATCTATCAAGGACTTGCGGTGCTTCACAAGCTGGAATGCAGTGACGTAGGAGTCTGTCTGCGCAGAGTTTTTATAGGTAGGGGTCATCCCAGAGATAGAGTCGGCTGTCATGGGCCAATTTCCTCCTATCTGCTCCTTCAGGGATGTAGCGAGCAACTATGTAATTCACCAGATTAGCAAACCATGGTTGGGCTGTTATCACCTTCAAGAGCTGATCATCTCTCACATAGTCATCGATCGGCAAGGGCGGAGTTTCTTCACTCCCTTATGATAGGCAAGGGCGGAGAGATGATCTGCAACTGAATTCTCCACTCCCTTTTTATCTCTGATCTCAATATCAAACTCTTGGAGTAGCAAGCACCCACCAGGATCAGTCGTGGCTTTGCATCTTTCTTGCTTAGGAGGTATTTGAGACCTGCATGATCTATGTAGATGATGACTTTCGATCCTACCAAGTATGATCTGAACTTATCGATTGCAAATACCACTGCTAGTAACTCTTTCTCGGTGGTTGAGTATTTCAGTTGTGGGCCAGTGAGCGTTTTGCTTGCATAAGAGATGGCATGATGCTTTTTATCCTTGCTCTAACCCAAGTACTACTCCAACAGCGAAGTCGCTTGCATCACAAATGATTTCAAATGGTAAGTTCCAGTCGAGCGGCTAAATAATTGGGGCTGAGACCAGTGCCTTTTTGAGCGTGTGGAACGCTTTGAGACATTCCTCATAAAACACGAAGGGTACATCCTTGGCTATGTGGGAGAAATTTTTGATAAATCTCCTGTAGAACCCTGCATGGCCTAAGAAGCTTCGGATGGCCTTTATGTTGGTGGGTGGAGGTATTTGTTCAATGACCTCAATCTTTGCACGATCTACCTCTATGCCTCTTTCTGAGATTCTGTGTCCCAAAATGATTCCTTCTCTGACCATGAAGTGGCACTTCTCCCAGTTCAAGACAAGATCTACTTCTTTGCACCTTTGAAGAACTTTTTCAAGATTCTCCAAACATCCATCAAAGCTTTTGCCATAAACTAAGAAGTCGTCCATGAATACTTTCATGATATTTTCAATGAAATCAGAGAAGATTGCCACCATACACTGTTGGAATGATGCTAGAGCATTGCATAGCACAAATGACATTTGCCTGTATGCGAAAGTTCTGTATGGGCATAGTGAAAGTTGTCTTACTCTGGTCCTCCGGGTGAATCAGAATCTAGTGGTATCCAGAGTAGCCGTCAAGATAGCAAAAGAAGGAGTGTTTTGCCAGTCTTCCCAACATTTCATCAATGAAAGGAAGAGGAAAGTGATTCTTCCTAGTCAGCGACATTGACTTTTCTATAATCGATGCACATCCGCCAACCGGTGACAGTTCTCTATGGTATTAACTGATTGTTCTGACTCTTGACAACTGTCATCCCTTCTTTCTTTGGCACAACTTGTACCAGACTGACCCATTTGCTGTCGCTCATGGGGTATATGATTCCCGCGTGAAGTACTTTTAGTACTTCCTTCTTGACTACCTCTCTCATTGTGTTGTTAAGTCGACGTTGTGGTTCCCTTGTTGGTTTGTGATCAACCTCCATAGAGATGCGATGAGTACATAGGTTGGGACTGATTCCTTTTAGATCTTGTAGAGAGTATCCAAGCACAGATCTATACTTCTCCAGAACTGAAAGTAATTGCTGGCTCTCACTCTCCGTCAGCTTGTCACTGATGATTACCGGTGTGTCCTCATTCCCGTGGAGGAAGGCATACTTCAGGCCAGGCGGTAGTTGCTTTAGTTCTATCTTCAGAGCTTCGGGCTGTAAGGATTCACCTAGTTCTTCGAACTTCCATGGCTCCTCTACCTGTACTGAAGTCGCTAACAGCCTCTTCCTCTAGGCTATCTTGACCCATTTCCTCAAGTGAAAGGCTCATCACTTCTTCTATAGGGTCAATCTCTGGCTTTGCTTCAGTTTTAGCATTGAGTGACCTATCGATGTTGACATTGATTTCTTCATTGCCAAGCTAAAGCTGTCAGCCTCCCTCTGTATATATCTGAGTTAGTGAGGGCAGCGATTGGGATCCCGACCACAATCAACGGTGTGGATCCCTCGGGGATATCAAAGACGTGGAAGTCTAAGAACACCTGAGTATCCCCCAAGGTTGTTGGAATTACCCGCAGAACACCTTCGCACTTCAAATAACTGCCATTTGTCCATTGCAGACGCATGGTACACCTTGATAGCGGCTGTGTCGGGTAGTAGTCGTCCATTACATGCTTAGGGATTATATTAACTCCTACCCTTGGGTCATAGATAATATCTTGTGGTTGAAGCCCTGATACTTGGCTAGCGATGACACTGGGGTCTAGATAGAATTTGATTGCTCTTGTGTCCAGACGTCTCTCCTCTAGCCAATCCCGATTAATAGCTGCTGAAAGCCAGAGAAGGTCCTCCTTCATGTGTTCTTTATGATCTGGTAATACGTATGATGGTTGTGAGGTCCTGTTGAAGCAGTCGTCTTCTTTGGGCAACTGAGAGGTGGCGCCAAAGTCCATGAATATTTCATCCTCAAAGGAGAACAGAGGTGCTGACGGAGGAACCGTCAAGGCTAAACTGACCCTCTCAGTTTGCCATGACGATGGTTCTAGGGACTTTCTCGATCTGAGGGGGTGATGTTGGAGATGGGTGAGATGGTGTTTGTCTCTCTTCATGTTCAAGTGACTTGGGTGGCTTCTGTGGAGGTGGCTCTTCTATTGTACCAAGGTCAGAAGCCTTCTCGAGGATTTTTGTCGAGAATTTTTCTTCCCTCAGAGGGTTTTAGGTGTGAGAACTGATCCTCTTGAGGCTAAGTCGAGGCAGAGATCGGCACCAGGTTAGAGACCTCGGATGAAGTGTTGCATCAACATTGCCTCTGGAATTGCCAAGTCTGGTCCTGAAGAGACCAGATGGTTGAAGCTGTGCCCAAGCTACCCCCAAAGATTCTCTTTCTCGTTGTTGAAATGATAAAACTTCGCAATGGAGATCGACAACCATATTTCGCAGAAAGAAACGGAGACAAAAATTGGCCTTTAAGGTCCTCCCAACTCCCTTCTACTTTACCAACTGCCTTCTTGCACCAGATTTTTGCATCCTCTGTTAATGAAAACATAAAAAGCAACCATCGAAGTGTTTCGACTAGACATTCCTGAGATGACCAAACAGCTACATAACTGCTCAAACACTCAGAGGTGTGCGTAGGGACATTCTGATTCCAATCCCCCGAATGATTCATCCCGAACCATGGCTATCAATCCGGGACGTAGCTGATAGCCTTCTGTGATGATAGGTGCGGATGATGGTGGAGGCTCCAAATAATCGCCCTTTGGAGCAATGAGTTGATAGATAGGCATGGAATCCATATGGTAGGGTGATATGTGGTATTTGGTGGGGATATATGAGGTGGTTCTGTATGGTGCGAGTATGGACGATCCTGAGTTCTAGTCAAATTAGCAACCGTTCCCCGGCAACTGGCGCTAGAAAAGCTTGTTGGCGTTTCTTAGCCTACTGACATAAATCCGCAAGCGCACAGAAACACGTTGTAGCCTTGCACCCAAGAGTATTCTAGGGTATTCGAAATCCACGAGGAACGAAGAGTAATTCGACATAGAACAAATGGAACCGAATAGTAAAACCAGCAAATGTAAAGATATATAATAGAGCAGAGCAGGATCACTACTTTAAATATAACAACTTAACTTTACTCAACAAACTAGTACTCTACTCAATAGGTTTACTTGGACACTGATACTGTAGAAGCACTTCTGGGCACCAGAGTGCTGATAACCTAGACGAGAAAGGCGGGTGCTACAGGTCTCAGCTATGCGTCGATGACTACTTATCCGAACAACGGGGTTGGACCACACAGGTCACAGACCCGCCGTAACTAGGTGGGACTACCAACCAAAACTGTGTGGGACAAGACACCTTCCAAGGTAAACTCTAGTCTAGGCACCACGTCTACACGAACAAGTTTACTACTACACTGGTTCGAAGCTAGAGGGCAAGCACAACTGTATAGCTAAACTACACAGAGCACACTTGGCACCTGTAAACTACTGAGCAGGGACTAAGAATGTAAATAAAGTAAGTATGAAATAAATAAAGGAGGGGGCAAGGAACTTTACTGTATCTTGGAAACAGAGTAATAATTTCTCTGAGAATAAGAGCTCGAGAATAGAATACTAGAGAGAAATCTGACTCCTTCACTCTACAACTCACTACTCACTCTTGATACAATTGGCTCTCTCTACAATCCCAAGGGTGGCCTCACTACTATACTCTACACTCAACTACACAAACACACTATGCTTCTATTGATCCAGCACACCTTGCAAGTGACCTCCTGGGGGGTATTTATAGCTTGGAGACTGGGAGGGTACTTATAGGTGCACTAGGTCGGTTGTGGATGTAGGTCGGTGGTTGGCCGACCAAGGCGATGGCCGACTGACCCTAGGGGAGGTCGGCTGACCTTTGGGGTGGACATGCGGCTGTCCGATGAACCACCTTTGGCCATCCAATGGTTGATCTTGACTCCTGATGTTGGTTGGTGGTTGCCCAAGTTGGTTTGTATGTAAAACGGTTAAGTCACATGGTCGGCCAACCGCATGATTTATCGACTTAGTGCATCTGACGACTGAGATTGCTTCTCCATGTCGGTTGGCGGTTGGAGTAGTTGATAGACATGCAAAATGAGGTCGGTGCTTGGTCGACTGACCATGGTGAATGGTCGGGCGGCCACCTGAATTGGCTGCATGGTGTTCTCCTCAGATTGCTGACGTCATCAATTCTTTGTATGATGGCCTTAAGATCCTTGGATGCATTATATACTTGATCCAACGGTTGTATTCGACGTGTTTTGTGTTTCTTTGCATGCAGGTCCAAGATTGGAGACTGTCGTAGGGTCGGGCGGCCATGGGCTATGGTCAGGTAACCATGCCTGCTGGGCTTGGGCAGCCTAGTGGGCTAGCCCATCCCTCCTGATGGTTGGGCGACCCAAGGGCGAGGTCAGCCGTGGTCAGCCGCCCCTGGAGGTGGTCGGCCAACCCTAGAGATTTGGCCCATTGCCTCTCCCCTTGCCTCATTGCCTTATATTTTGTTTGATCCTCCATTGTTTTGAATATGAGGAAACTCTCATGCACAACTCAGTGGAACTAGTTAGAAATAAGTGAAAACTTGGTAGAACATACTCTAAAACATGAAATGTTGGTGGTCGAAATGGGTTTTATCGACCGCCAACAGTAGCTGGTCCTTTTGCTGATATTTGGAAGTGGCATAGGAGGCTAAGCCATTTGAGTTTTGATCTGCTTGCCAGGTTGAGCTCGATGGGTCTGATCTGAAGGATTGCCCAATTTGAAAGCAGAAAAGGACTTAGTATGCCACCCCTGTCATCATGGCAAGATGGTTGTCGCTTCTCATGCACCTATCAATCAGGTGATGACCTCTTACCCCAGGTGAGCTACTGCATATGGACACAGGTTGGTCCTGCCTCGGGTACAATCGGACAGTGGGAAGTGGTTTGTGCTTATCGTTGTAGACGACTTTCCTCGCTTTTCGTGGGTGTTCTTCATGGAAGTCAAAGATGAGGCTTTCGGTTTTGTTCGGGATCTGGTCTTGAGGTTAGGAAATGAGAGTCATAAGGCCACGAGGGCTATCCACAGTGACAACGGCAGGAGAATTTCGTAACTCTCATTTTGAAACCTTCTGTCCTGACCTAGGTCTTGATCACCAATTCTCATCTCCTTATACCCCACCTCAGAACGGTGTTGTGGAACGAAAGAACTGCACACTTGTAGAGATGGCGTAGATAATGCTTGATGAGCATAGGACTCTGTGACGCTTTTGGGCATGAGGCTATGAATATGGCCTGTTACATTGCCAACCGCATCTTCCTAAGAACTTTCTTAGGAAATACTTCATACAAGCTATGGTTTGGTAGGCAGCCCAGTGTCAAGCACCTGCGTGCTTTTTGGCTGCAGATGCTTTGTGCTCAAAAAGGGGGGCATTTGGATAAACTTGAATCTCGCTGCTTGGATGGTATTTTCCTTAGGTATGCCTCTAGCTCTAGGGCATATAGAGTGTGGATCCTCGATACCAAACAAGTGGTTGAGACCTGTGAAGTTTCTTTTGATGAATCTATGCCTTGCACAACCCCTGCATTTGAGCTTTCAGGTGATGATGAAGAAGGAACTCCCATCTTTGAACATGAGGAAGTTCAGGTAGATGCTGGTAATGCAGGAGCCACTGCACCTGGCTGCAGCTCCTGCTCCCTCTACTACGAGCTCTAAAGACGAAGGAGGACCCTTGCCGACAGCTTCCTCCTCGCTTCCCCGACTCCAAGCTCGAGCAGAGGCTGGCCCCACTAAGGATGTAGGGGAGGTGACATCCAAGATTGTTCCATCTTGGCAGGTCCAGTGGGATCACCCTTCCACATGGGATCATTGGTGATTTGCATGCGAGGCACCTTGAGGTCCCAGATAGGTTTTATCGCTTTCTTTGGTCATGCTACATTTGTTGCCTTCCTTTAAGCCCAAGGATATTGGACACGCACTTTCTGATGGTAATTGGGTTAATGACTTGCATGAGGATTTAGAAAACTTTGAGAGGAATGAGGTTTGGGTTTTGGTAGAGCCACCGCCATAATGCAATCCTACTAGGTACAAAATGAATTTTCAAAAATAAGCAAGGGGAGGATGGCATTGTTGTGCGGAACAAGGCTAGACTCGTGGCTAAGGGTTTTTGTCAAAAAGAGGGGATAGACTATGAGGAAACGTTTGCTCCAGTTGCACGCGTGGAAGCTATACGTATTCTCTTAGCCTTTGCAGCTTCCATGGGCTTCAAGCTTTTTCAAATGGATGTGAAGTTTGCTTTTCTAAATGGTTTCATTCAAGAAGAGGTTTATGTCAAACAACCCCCTGGATTTGAAAATGCTAAATACCCTAATCATGTTTACAAATTGCAAAAAGCCTTGTATGGTTTGAAACAAGCCCCTAGAGCCTGGTATGATAGATTAAAAACCTTTTTGCTAAACCAAGGTTTCAAAATGGGGAGTGTGGATAAGACCTTGTTTCTCCTCAAGCATGGTAGTGATCTTCTTATTGTCCAGATATACGTGGATGATATCATCTTTGGTGGCTCGTCTCACTCTCTTGTTACCAAGTTTTCTGAGCAGATGTCGAAGGAGTTTGAGATGAGCTTGCTGGGAGAGATGCAGATTTTCCTTGGACTGCAAATCAAGCAAGGGCGTGAAGGAACCTTCATCCATCAAGCCAAGTACATGAAGGACATTATGAGGAAGTCTGATATCAGAGATTCCAATGCCCATGGCGACTCGCATGTCAACACAAACAGCTCTTGATGCAGATGAAGAATGGGAGGTGGTGGACCAAAGAGAGTACTGAGAGATGATTGGCTCACTTCTGTACCTGACGGCAACTAGGCCGGACATCCAGTTCGTGGTCTATCTTTGTGCGCGATTTCAGGCCTCACCGAGGACATCACACCGTCACCTGAAATATACTCCTGAACTTGGTCCTTGGTTCTCTTCAGCTTCGACGCTTTCTCTCAAAGGGTATTTAGATGCTAACTTTGCGGGTTGTCAGTTGGAGCTCAAGTTGACTTTACGGCACCTGCCAGTTTCTCGGTTCTTCTCTTGTCTCTTGGTCCTCACACAAGCAATCTAGCGTAGCCACTTCCACCACAGAAGCTAAATACATTGCTGCTGCTAGTTGCTGCTCCCAGCTGCTCTGGATAAGAGCTACCTTGAGTGACTTTGGTCTCAGCTTTAGGAAGATCCCTCTCCTAGTAGACTCTACTTCTGCTATTTCTGTAGCTAGGAACCCCATCTTGCACTCCAGAATCAAACACATAGATGTGAGGTTTCACTTTCTGAGAGATCACTATGAGAAGGAAGATATAGACTTGATCCATGTGGAGACTGAGAACCTGTTGGCAGATATTTTCACCAAGCCCTTAGAGCTTAGTGCGTTTGCTCGCTTGCGTGGGGAACTTGGTGTTTGTTACCCCTTTTAGGTTGGGGTAACTTTGTTGTAGCTTAGGTTTTGTTTTGGCTTTTCTTTGTTTTCTTTGCATTTTGTATCATATCATACCGCATTGTATCATATGCATTTTCACTTTCACTAGCACTAGAGCTATTCTAGAATGACTAGTTAGTATTTGCTTGTGCTAGATTGTACAGTTGCTTGCTTGATCATGGTTGGCTAAGCTCCTTGAATCAGTCTATATCATTTGTGAGCTAAGTCATTTTTGCTTCTTGAAAATCTAAAAACATGATCACCACTTGACTTGGCTACCTAGCATGTGTAGGAATGTTGAATGCTATGCTATCTTCTGATGCTTGGATATGCTAGTTGTATGCCTTTGTTAAGATTCTGCCTAAGCATTTATAACACCTTGCCTAAACCTAAAATTTGAATTAAAACTATGCACTTCATGTGTCTTATGAGCTGAAATGAAAAGATCCAGGTGGGTTCGCTTGTCACAATGTTCTAGTTTGAGATAGCTTGCCATTGCACTTTGGCATGAACTTGGACTAGGCTGTGTGTGACCAAAACCTTGTCTTAAGCTTCTGATGGTTTTTGGAACCAAGGCTTGGCATTGGTTGGTAAGAAGTGGCAAAGACAAGTGAAAAACCCCTAGCACATGATCTGATTTGCATGAAGTTACAAATTGCTAAATCTGAAATCTACATGTCTCTAAATTGCTTATGGACTGTTGTATATGCTTTCATTGAGAGTAGCACACCGTGTATGTTTTGCTAGCATTTTGCTGTTCATGCCTATCTTGCTAGATGCTACTCATGTTGGTGATGCTTTCTTTTCAACAATCCTGAAAAACATGCTCCTGATCTTTATAAGATAGATTCAATTGAGCTTGTTGCATGCTTCCTTGCCCTCACTTGCTCTGTATGCTAGAACTTGTATCTACTAGCTTTTCATCCTTGTTGAGCTCTTCATGGTACACTTCTTGCATTTCATGGCATATTTTGAGGGGGGGTTGTCTAGTTCAGGGGGAGTCAGATTTTATGAACCCTTGATGTGTCCATTGTCAACAAGGGGGGAGAGATGTTGACCTATGGGAGTGCTCATGGACCAAGGGGGAGAATTCTCGAGAGATCTAGTTGAGGGGGAGCTATGCATTCAGGGAATTTGAGCTTTTAGCATGCTCTTGCATCGGTGTGTTGAGCCTTTTGCCTCTTTCTAGAGGAGCCGATGCTTTGCCTAAGCATGACTGTGTTGAGCCGGTTTGCCTCTTTCTTGAGGGGTCATGCTTTAGTTTGATCGACTGTGTTGAGCGGTTTCCATTGTCTTAGGGGGTCGATCTTTGGTTTTCTTTTTGTTGCCTCAATTTGCCCTTCTTAGCTTGTATTTGGTTTTTGGGCTTTTTGAGCAATGTTTTTCTTTTCTTCTTTCTTTTCTGTTTTACGCTTGTTTTTCTTGTCTTTGTTCAATTTTAGGTTGCAAGTAGAAGGTGTTGACAATGCACTCATCAAGGGGGAGATTGAGAGCCAATGGACCAGCTCCATTGCCTCTGGAATGATGAGTGATTGTCAACAGAAGTCAAAGACCCAGAAGGACTTGGGCATAAGACCTCCGATGGATAGGAGGCCCTCCGATGGGCAGGAGGTAGATGGCAGCCCTCTGAAGGACTAGAGGCATGCTCGACGTCGGTCGGCCATGGGAGTTCGGTACACAAAGGAGCGGCATGGTGACGGCAGGAGTAAGACCTCCGAAGGACTGCGAGGCGACCCCGATGGACTGGGGATGCCGGGTGCCAACCTGGTGCTCCAACCCGAGTACATGGCGTGAAGACTGGGCGAGAGCGTTGGCAGATTCGCTCAAATCTGCCACCGTACCACCAAGTTACCAGACTCGGCGAATGGGCTCATTCTCGCCGATATAGAGTGCAGTGGGACGTTCTAAGGCCCTGGAAGGAAACCCTAAAGTTTCCTAGTTTCTGACTTCAAAACCGGGGGTCAATCGGCGGATTTGGACTACTGGCCACGTGGACGTCATCCGGGAGCTTGCGCGCATCCGAAGAAGATCAAGACTCCATCGCGGTCGTTCGTCCCCGAGAAACTCGGGTCTTTTCCGTTTTGGCCCCTACGGGCATATCTGTAATATAGGGGTCTTAGTGTAAAATGTGTCGTTTAGGCCAGGGCTATAAATATCTAAGTGGCTGGTCATTTAGATGACTCTTTCACCTCAAGAAACCCTAGGCTTAGTTTCCAACCAGCCAAGAGCTTAAGATTAAACCGGGTGCTTAGCTTAGGATTTGAGAGTCCCCTAGGCTAGTACTTTGCATTGGTGGGAGGATGAAGGGTGGTAGGCTGTGAGGAACCCTGTAAGCACTGATTTCCACATCTAATCAAGGCAAGATTCATCCCCAATTCATGCTCATGTGTGCAGCCATCTCCCTCCCCCTTTTCTAGTTGGATTTTGGATGAAACTCAAGGGCTTTTGGTGATTTGCTTTGCCCACGAGTTTATCCTATTCTTTTGGCCCTTCTGAACTTGCTAGGATGTGGAGAATATGTCTTAGAACATCTCTATCCTACTTGATTTCCACGAGCAAGTCAATCTTGAGTTTTCCCCTTTCTTGCCCAAATTTTCCTCTTTTCACGAGATCTAAAATTCCCGCTAATTCCTTCATCTTTTTGAGTAGATCTTTTGGGAATAGCTTTGTAATAGTGCTAGGATATCATGTGCAAAATTTTGTGAAGATCCGAGAAGAGTTGGTCGAATTTAAGGTTTGCAAACTCAAAACCCGATGCTGTTTTCTGGGCACACCGAAGAGTCTGGTGCAACTTCACCGGATAGTCCGGTTTGCCCAACGGTCTCCAAATGGGCTGAATTTTGATTATGTTGTTCCCCGTATTTTCCTCAGCCTGTTGTTAAAATTTCATGATTTTTGGACCCCGTTTGATTAGGTTTTGGCTATTTTCTTTGCAGCCCTATCTGTGTGAAAATTCCCTGTCGGACTGTTCGGTAGGGCATGTCGGACAGTTCGGTGGCAAAAGTGGTTTCGCCCCCTGATTTGGTTTACATTGTTCTTAAGGTTTGTGGCTTGTTCTAGGTGGATTTGGGGGTGCCTAGGATCATTCCTAAGGTCTTTAGCACCTCATTTGCTAAGAGATCTTGGTGATTACTAGGCGGGTTCCTTTTGGTTGGTTTGTGTTCATTTGCTTCCGTGCTTTTGCCTCAACCTCACTTTGGTGGTTCTCGTTGTATGCCTATACTCTTTGCTTGCTGTGTATCAATGAGACGCGTCTAGGTGCGTTGAGTGGCTAGCGAGACACTTTGGTGTGAGTTGTTGCTCCGCTTGGCTTGCAGTCTTTTTGATCATTGAGTTGAGTGCTTCCGCTTGCTTGGTGCGTATCCTCTCAGTGGATGGCACCTTGCGCTACTAGACACGTATTTGTTCAGTGGACGGTGTCTAGTTCTTTTCTCAAGCACTAATTTTGGGGGTTGTGAGTTTGAGTTTTAAAGTGCTCCTATTCACCCCCTCCCTC
Organism: Paspalum vaginatum; assembly: GCA_030272315.1. NCBI lineage: Eukaryota > Viridiplantae > Streptophyta > Magnoliopsida > Poales > Poaceae > Paspalum > Paspalum vaginatum. The sequence goes on along the minus strand of CM059018.1, from coordinate 26,973,866 downwards.
TAGTCACACGTCTCAGTCCTACAGGCCAGCCATGTAGGTGGCGAAGCAGCCATCCGATCCACTACCTTTGTTGATCCACCGGCTGAAAAAAGCTTCCCCAAGGTCAGTGACGGTTGCTAAAGTCTGTGAATGTGAAAAATGGGTAAAAGTCATGTCCGGGTGTCCATGTGTTTCTCCTGGATTGCCTGGATGCTATCTCCCTTGGATTGCAATCTTTGTGTGATGGCCTTCTGACAGGCTCCTGTGTGCAACTTTGTGTCAGGGGACCATGTGGTGTGGCCGAGCAGCCAAGGTAATGATTAGGAAGCCATGGGTAGTGGCCGGCCAGCCAAGGTGATGGTCGGGCGGCCATGGGTAGTGGCCAGGCGGCCATGGAGATGGCCTGTAGGCTATGCCCTTTTGGTCGGTTGTTTCTGTGGCGGAACCCCAATTTAATCCGGACTAAGCACACCTGCCACCTCTGGCTCGCAGTGCACTTAGGCCAAACTAAACTCGGTCGTCCGTCGAGAGTCATTCGACCCCCGATAATACCGTTTCCCAGAAGAATCGACATCATACACATCCGACCCACGATGGAGCCACAACAGATACATCATCACAGGCAGTTGAATTAGCATAATAGTAGACTTAGTTACAAACCGGTTTCAAATAGAGTACTAAGTCCAACATAGAGGTATAAAATAGCAAGTTCAAAAGTTTCTCGCAGCGAAATGATAAGTTCAGAGGTCACCATGATATCACAAAAGTTTTGCATTAGAAGTAACAACATCGTGCCCACCGATGTTGCCCTTGTGCCACTCATGCCGATTCATCCTAAGTGGGGGCATGCACCACCTCCGACACAGGTGCAAACCATGAACTCCATACCTGCACTCAAAATGTGGGGGCAAACCCTGAGTACTAATTACTCAGTAGGTCTTAATGGATTTGGCTTACGGCTGACGCGAAGCTGCTTACTAGCAAGTGGATCCTTAGCCCTTGCTTTTAAACAGTGTCGTGTATAACATAAGTAAACAAGTTTTCATCATTTGTATAACCACCAACATAATAGTAAATTGCAGTAAGGTAAACAGTTCAATTCAAACGTGTGATATTCAAAAACATGAGCATTAAATACAGGGTGTTTAAGTAGTTACTACGTTGCTCGACAGTGATATTGGCATTCCCACACCTGGTAGGCATCAGCGATTCGAATCGATTTTTAATTCCCGGGAATAACTATCATGCCAGGGGTATATGCTTACTAGCCATCGCGTTCCCACATATAGTCCCCATCTCCACCTATCTTGTCCCAAGATTCAAAGCGCCCCCACCTAACCCCTGGGTTGTGCCCTCTCAGGAGCGATAGCACAGTGCCCTGGGTCAGCCCTCCCTCGAGTACAAGCGCCCCCGGGCCCATCGGCCTCCAGCAAGTGGATGGGCGGAGCCTCGAAAACTCCTGACAAACCCAGGTAAGACTTCACCGGTCCCACGTCCCGGTTAAGCACTCTAGCAATGTTTTGCCGATCAGCAGACGAACAGCGGACGGGCCTTATACGACTCGGGCGGAGTCCATGGTGCGACATCATGAAAAGTAAATACTGAAACAAAATCTCCGCCCGGTCTCCACTTGAATCATGAGCAAGAGTACTATTTGACATAATTGTAAGATCTTTGTAACTTTGAAAGTACATACGTGACGAGTCCACACACTTGTGTCTACTCGCACCTAGCACTTCTAAGCATACTCGTCCTGCGAACTCTAATTATAGGTGCTAGGGCCAGGGCGGCCAAGGAGTCTAATGCAAAAGGTTTCAAACAATTCCTAATGCATATGCCTAAATCATCAAATATAACTTATTTGCTGGGTTAAGTATGGTCCTGCCTACCTTCCTCACTAGGGTCAGTAGCTGCCTCCTGAGCGAAGTCGGGCCCCTGTTGCTGGTCTTCCGGCTCCTAGTGTAGCTCCTCCTCGGGCTCTTCTACTGATCGGTTGGTCCAGCGGGTGTCCTTCGCTCGCAGGATCTATATGCATGACATAGTGAAATTGGAGCATGTATTAGTGCAATGCTTGCTTCATGATGCGAGTGCGATGCAAGGAATCATGATTTATGGAATAAAGTTATGCATTTTGTGGCAAAATTTGTTTAGTACTAAGAAATCGTACAAGCCATCGCTAAGAAATCATACAATCTACCACCAACTTAGCCTAACTCCTAATGTATCACATCATTGAAAACTTGCAGCAAGCATACATGGTGTAGTGAGAAATATTACACTCTTTCATTGGTTTACCTAGGTCTAATATTAGAGTTTTATCCATTTACTGAATTAAAATGCTCATGCTAAGTACCTACTGTCTCAAAGCTCCAAATGAACTCAAATAATTATGACAGCAAGATCAATATTGTAACAAGCTGCTGCCAAAAATTCAGCCATAGAAGAGTTATGATTATTTTATTAAAATTCACACAAAAACTCAGCCTTTTAAATTTACAGATTTTTCATAATTTATAGTAGTGGAATCAGGGCATGAATTTTGCACAAACAGTATAACATCGCATGATGAGTAAGCATAAAAATCAGCAAGCTCAGAATCCATGTTTTTGTAGGACATCTATTTTCCATAGTTTTATTACACCCCAATATTCATAATTAGCAAAATGGTAGCGATAAAGTGCACAAGCATACTTTCTGGAACCCAGACATCATTAGTAAGCTACTAGATTTTTCATAGCATTTGTTGAGCATGGTAGATTCACTTTTCCTATTTATCAAGTTACACATGCATGGATTTGTTATTTTCAAAACACCAATCAAACTTGACATGCACCACATAATATTTTGACAGTGAGCTACATACACTTCAGAGAGCACAAATAAAATGTGTAAAGCCATCTAGAGCATAATTTCATATTGCTACCATTTCCATATTTACTTTTATGCTAAAAATCACATGGAGGGGCAAAACAGTAATTAAACAGTGAATACTTGAGCTACCAAAAATCACAGTGAGCTTATATACCCTAACAACACTGCTGTCCAAGTTTCACAATTTTTGGAGACCATTTAGTCACATTTCACATTTATATTGATTTATCATGCACGCATAATATCAGGGGCACAAATGTCCATGCACACTCCTACATCATACCCAGTAGGTAGATCTGTTCAAAAGGAGTTCATAGCTACCAAGGTTGTCCATTTTGGATTTTTCTTTGATTTAATCTGATTTTCCAAAGTTCTAGCTCAATATGAAAAATAAAAACTCGAAAACACTAGATCTAGGGGCAAACTTGTACTTTCCTACTCAACCATCATATTCACCAGATAGATCTATTCAAAACGAATACAATGCAACTGGTTTTGTATTTTTAGGGTTTTATTTGATTTTTTTATGATTTTTCAAAGTTCACAGTTCAAATAATACCAATTATTCCGAAAAAACAACAGATCCAGGACTTAATCGGAATTATGTATAGACTTCGGGGGCCTGCACGTAAGATCTACAAGACACTATGCACAGTGCCAGGGATGAACCCACGAAACCGTGCAAACGCAGGGGCTAAATCGCAAAACCCAGTCGTCTCCTTGCCTCCCTTTTATTCTTCCTCGCGCCGAGAGGGGGAGGACCGGCGGCGCGCGGCCGGAACGGCCGGGCAGAGCCCTGAGGCTCGCCGCGGATGGTCAGGGGAGAAAGAGAGGGATGCGAGGATGCTTACCCCCTACCTCAATCGACGCGCGACGTAGCGGAGAGGGCCGGCGGCGGTGAGCTCAGAGCTCGAAGTTCGGCGGCGGAATGTGGCGCAAGGAAGAGCGGATGCCGGTCGTGATTTGGGGGAAATGGTGGAGGGAGTTGAGGGGAAGGTTGGCGTGGTGATGGTTGGGCTCCGGAGAGAACGGAGGTGGCCGGGAACGAGCTCGACTGAGCTCCGGCAATGGCGGGCGGGGAAAAAATGAAGAAGAGGGCGTGCGGGCGAAAGGGAGGAAAAAGCGCAGAGAGGGAGGCGCTCTCCACTTAGAGCCGCGGCCGGGGAGGGAGAGAGAAGCTCGATCCATGGCTGTGGCGAGCTGACCGTACGCCGCCAGCCACGCGGCGTGCGCCGGCAGCGCAGGCAGGCACTGCTGACAGGTGGGACCCACCTGTCAGTGACTCCGCGGAAGCTAGGGGATTTTTGTGCTTTCTCCCTCACTGAAAAACGCGTTTTTAGCCCATTTAGAAGCCGATTCTGTAGATATGCCCATTGGATGAAGATGTTCAAATCTTTGAGCTCTACAACTTTGTCAAAATGCCCAAGTTCAAATTCTGGGTCTAAATATGATTTAAATTCGAATTTATCCAGCAGCCCTAAGTTTGGACAGAGAACTGTTTTTCCTTAGAAAATTCAAAAGTCCTATTCCTACCCATTTTATCCCAAAGGTCTCCTTGACAATGTTGTTCACAATTTGAAGGCCTACAACTTTATCAATTGTACCTTTGCATGAAAATGAGTGTAGTTTATAGAAAAATGAAGATTTCTAAACATTTCAGGTTTGGATTGTGTTTGTTGGGTGACACTAAAGGACCCTTTGCACTAAGTTAAGTCCACTTTCCAACCAAGCTCCAATTAACAAAGTTGTTCACCACATCATGACCTACAGGTTTGGTATAAAAAGTTTCACCTAAAACTCAATAGGATTGAAGTTATGCTCACATTCATAGCGTCATTCATGCAAAAACTGAGTGCATCACTTATCTATTTCCATCATGCTTGTTCATATGAGTCGAATGCACACTATCATAAGATGAGATGATGCTTGTGAGATGTGATTAAGTAAAGGATGCACATGATAATGCTCTGGAGATGCCCATGGCATCACAGTTTCATACCCTTAAGCTTGTGTTTGCCATATCTTTTCCGTATGAACTCGAAACTAGGAAAGTAATATATCTACTGTGATCATCTCAATGAGCTCTATGTAATGGTGTGGTCCTTGAGGGCATTTGAAATACTTTGTAGTATTATTGTTTTCAATTCATTCCCAAGGCCTTTTGTGCGTGAACTCTCTCTCGCTCCAAATGATGTTTTCTTGCATGGAATTTGAGCTTCTCCCTGTGATACATCAAAAACCACCAAAACTTGTGGAATTCATCAATGTTAGATGGATAATGCACAGAACATTATCTATACCCCATTTATTCACCGAAAGATTTGGCATTCGAAATAGTGAAATAACTGACCACCAACAGTCGTCTAGCCACATGACAACATACAAGAATGCACGCAGCAAGTCCTCATGAAGTGGCTCGGGATCCTACCTAAGGATGGGCAGCCAACCACTATTACTATTGGTGATGCTTCACTAGAGCTCTACATCAACCTCTTCAAGGGCCCGCTAACGACCTTGGTTCTTCTGGCGCTGCTGGCCCTCTATGGAATCCCCTCATAGGGTGCAGTGCTGGGTGCTTGAGTCTGCCATCGGCCCCGTGCTATTAGGAGCAAGATCTTAGTCAATGTCTAGTAACTCATCAATCGATCGCCCAGGACACGTCCTTTCGTCTGTAGCCCTATGCCTTCACCAATAGTTTGTCCTGTGGCCCAGAATCATGGCAGTAGCTAGAGGCCTTCAATTGCTGCAATTTTGCTAGACCACTCCACTTAGACGTCTATAGTCGTCGCTTCCGTTTGTCTGTCTATTGCTTTCATTGGTTTGGAGGCTGCTAGGCTCACTCCTAGCCAACTTGAACTGCATTTGTAACCTGTGTAAGGGTTTCAAGTCACCAGTTGTTGTTCCTTTCATCCTCCTGCCTGCTTTGGCTTGGCTTGCTATCCACCAGGGTTCTGCTGCCTGCCAATGTCACAACATAACTTCAAAATTCTAAGCTAGAAGGTGAGAGGCCTTAATGAAGTGGCGAGGCGTGACTTTGTTCAGGAACTGATCCGAGACACTGGATGCACCATCATTTGTTTGCAGGAGACTAAGCTTGCTGCATTCGACAATGCAGTCATCTTACATGCCTAGGGACCAAAATTTCTCAATAATGTTGCAGTCCTGCCTGCAATTAACACTAGGGGAGGGATAATATTAGCAGCTTTAAAAGATTTTTCTCCCTTTTGCAAGTGCACACCATACCCCACATTTTTTCAGGCGTCGATCACTATGAAGGCTAAGAAATGTGTCTGGTGGATCATAGGAGTCTATGGCCCACAGTCTGATGCTAAGATGCTCAATTTCCTCCTGGAGGTCAAAGATCTTGCGTCACATATATGGGAGAAATGGCTCGTGCTTGGGGATTTCAACCTCATCTATCAAGTCTTGGATAAAAACAATGGAAACTTGAATTAGCATCTCATGGGTGCATTCAAATCGGCTATGGACATCATGCTGCTCAAAGAAATCCGCCTCAATGGCCGTTGTTTCACTTGTAGTAACTGGTCAAGCAAATCCAACTCTAAAAAAGATTGATAGATTCTTCTGCATAACCGAATGGGAGCTGCTCTTCCACAACTGCTACCTGCACTCCTTCCCCTCCCTCATGTCTGACCGCACTCCGCTTCTCCTTCAAGGAGAGCTGAGGAGGACATCGAGCCCATCCTTCTGCTTTGAAAATTTTTGGGTGAAAATGGAGGGATTTAAAAAGGTTGTTCAAGCTGCATGGTCCAAACCTTTGTGCTCTTCCTATGCACCTCTGAAACGCCTTCATATAAAGTTAGCACTTACTGCAAAATCCATTAAGGCATGGTAGAGAAACCAAAGTTGGAGACATGAGGCTGCAGCTAGCAATTACCAAAGAGTTATTCCTCCGGTTGGAAACTGCCTAAGAAGAAAAGTTGCTCACTCTGGATGAATTGGATTTCCTAAACATGCTCAAGGCCCGCACCCTAGGACATGCTATAATTGAAAAATCGAGGATCCACCAATGTACTCGCCTCACTCGCATTAGGTTGGGTGATGCAAACACTAAATTCCTCCATCTCACCGCTAGTTCTATGACAAGGAAGAACTATATCCAATGTCTACCACCCCCTACAGGTACCTTGGTAGTGGTCCATAATGAAAAGGAAAAAAATCATTTATGATCATTTCAAGTCACACCTAGGGACATCCCCGGCTAGGGAGCTCACCGTCAACTGGCCGACTTTAGCCTTAGCGTGGCATAATCAAATCTTTGGAAGCAACGTTCTCCCTAGATGAGGTGAAGGAAACCATCTTCTCCATGCCTAGCGACAAGGCCCCAGGGCCGGAAGGATTTACAGGAATTTTCTTCAAGAAGTGTTGGGATATCATCAAAGAGAATGTTTTGGAGGCTTTTCACCAACTTCATGGAATGAACTGAAATAGATTTCAAGTTCCTCAATTCTGCCAATATTGTGCTCATTCCAAAGAAGCTGGATGCTAAGTTACTGAGTGATTACCACCCTATCAGCTCGATCCACAACATAGCAAAAATCTTCTCCAAATTACTTGATAACCGGCTCGCCCCCTTCCTGAACACCTTAATCTCCAACTCCCAAACAGCCTTCATCCAGAAAAGGTGCATACAAGACAACTTCCTTTATGTGCAAAATGTGGTTAGGAGTTTACATAAGCAGAAGAAGCCGGCACTCTTCTTGAAGCTCGACATCCAGAAGGCCTTTGACTCTGTGAACTAGGGATATCTCCTAGAAGTCCTCCAGGTCATGGGTTTTGGACCATGCTGGCGAGAGTGGATCTCCATCCTATTCAGCTTGGCCACTTCAGAGCCCTACTCAATGGCCGCCAAGGAACAGCCATCCAGCATAGAAGAGGGGTGAGGTAGGGAGACCCTATCTTCCCCATGTTGTTCATACTCACCATTGACCCATTGAAATGTATCCATGTCCTTGCAAACTGACATGGAATCCTCTTCTCCCCTTCCGCCGACCACAGCAAAACTGAGGACATCTTTATTTGCTGATAATGCTGCTTTTTTCATGAACCCCTCTAGGGAGGAGCTTGTGGTGGTCAAAGACATCCTACATGCCATTGGTTGCGCCTCGGGCCTAGTTACCAACCTTGAAAAGAGCTCCATCAACCCCATCCAGTGCAAGGATATCAACCTTGATCACGTGCTCCTAGCCGTTCCATGGGACTCGAGGTACTTTCCCCTGCCGTTACCTAGGCCTCCAACTTCATACCCGGCCACTGCGAAAAAATCCATGTCCAACCGCTCATTGAGAAAATCAGAAACCACCTGGCAAGATGGAAAGGAAATCTCCTAAATCGTGCTGGCCGGCTCACACTCGTTTCTTCCATTCTGTCCTCCATGTCGACCTACCACTTGTTGACTGCCTGGCAGGATGGAAAGGGAATCTCCTAAATCATGCTGGCCGGCTCACGCTCGTTTCTTCCATTCTATCCTCCATGCCGACCTACCACTTGTTGGTCTTTCCTCTAGTAGTCTGGGCATGCAAACATATTGACAAGATTCATCGTTCCTTAATATGGAAAGGGAATGCTGAATCAAATGGAGGTCACTGCCTCGTCGCTTGGCCACTGGTTAGCAAGTCCAAAGCCTATGGCGGCTTGGGCGTCCTGAACCTCAACAAGTTTGACCATGCCCTTTGACTCCGCTGGCTTTGGAATGATTGGATGGGAGAGGATCACCCCTGGAAAGGGTTGGATATGCCTTGTAACTGTGTGGACAGACTCTTCTTTAATGCCTCCACCATTGTCACAGTTAGGGATGGTAAGATGGCCAAGTTATGGCACGATAGTTGGCTCGACAGCATGGCACCGAGGAATCTAGCACCACAGCTCTTCGAGCTAGTAAGAAGAAAAAATAAATCGGTTGTCTGTGAGCCTAGCAGAGAGAATGAGATAAAAACACTGTGGAGGAAGATCACCTCCACTATGCAGATTGAGGAGTTTGTTTCTCTATGGGCCAGACTCCAAGACTTCCAGCTGCAACCTGATTCAGCGGACTCCATTGCTTGGAAATGGTCCCCCTAATGGAACCTTCTTAGTGAATTCAGCTTACAGAGCATAGTTCTATGGGTAACCTTAATGCCTACTTTGTCTAGAAGGCACGTGCAGAAGCAAAATACAAGATTTTTGCTTGGATCCTCCTGTAGGGTAAGCTCCTCACAGCTAATAACCTCATTGCCTAGGTTTGGCCACACCATCCATCTTGCTCACTCTGCAATGGGCCCCTGGAGTCCGATATACACCTCTGCTGTGTGGAGCCAAATCATGGCTTGGGAAGGTCTGAATCTCCCTGCCCAAGCCGACCGTACTTACTCCACTAACATTAGGGATTGGTGGGAAGCAGCAACAACTCTGCTCCCGAAGAACCAGAAGCGTGCCTTCAGCTGGCATCATGATTTACACAATGTGGAACCTCTAGAAGGAGAGAAATCGTAGGATTTTCGAAAACAATGCCCTTCTCCCTATCCAGCTTTGTCTTGAGAATTAATAAAGATGTTTTGCAATTTAGGCGGGCTTTGCTTTCCCTATAATAGGTTCCAGTAGCTGTTAGTCTTGGACTGTTTGTGTGTGGGTCCCTTTCCACTCTTAGGAGTGGTCTTGCTTGGGTATGTGCGGATATGGCTTTTCCGGTCCTCAAACCATTGTTTGTTTCCTCTAAACTCTTTCCCCTTAATTGATGGGCAAAGCTCATGCCATTTTCGTTCAAAAAAATGATTTGGATAGAATTTCAGAACTATCTAAACAAGAGGCAATGGAGGTCTTTGAAACTGATATAAACAGAGAGGTGTTTATGAAATCAACAAACCAAGACGCTTGATTGATCTGGCTGAAGAGGAAAATCAGGCAAGTTCTTAGTTGCTCTATGGTTTGTGTTAGTAGTATATACAATGTTAAATTTAGTTCCACAATGCTTGCTGATTCTTTTTGGCATGACAATTTTAGAGTGCTTGCTGCAAGCATCTGATTCAAAAAGGTGCCATTGAAGAGGGAGGGGGGAAACATATTGTGGTATGGATGCTATTTTTACAATTCTTCGTGTGGACTGTTACTTAGTTAACTTGTCATTTTTAATGCTAGCTGGCTAGCTGCTATTTTAATAATACTTGTTAGAAATGAATAACATGATTGTGTTTTTTACAGCATGATTGGAAGCTTTGATCTCATTAATTAATCACAGATGAATGTTATAAATTCTTTTATATTTGATAATCAGGCTGTTGTATACTAACATAACTGGACTAATTATGCTTGTTTGTTTTCCCAGATGAAGAGTTTCGAATGGCTTGTTGAAGCAAATCATACATAGATGAAGATTGTTTCTCAAGGCTTGTTCAAATAAATCATGTCTAGGTAAAGGGTGGTTGTCATGGCTTGTTGAAGTAAATTGTGTCAAAATGAAGAGAATTTCTCATAGCTTACATCGACTTACCGGCCTTTAGCTAAGATTGTATTTTTTTTCTACCTACCAATGCAAAATTCTGATAACACAGGAATTTGTTGCTATGATGATTTTCTGGAATTTAATGATACCACACGTTTTTTTTACTTTTGTCCAATTCCTAGCAAAATGTTTTATGATCTGTAGTTTCTTTTTAATTTCAGTTTATGTGAACATTTACGTCCACAACCTCCCACAGAGCGCATAGACACAGCCTCCAACGGAATCACTACCCTAGGTACAGACCTCCAAACAGTAGCGCAGAACATGGGGTTTCACAAATCCAAAAAATACCAGCGTGTGGACTCATTTTACCTCGGCTGAAATGCCTCAGCTTCCAAACTAGCCCCAAAAGTAGTTTAGAGTTTAGTGTACACGTAGGTCCTTATGTAAGGTTGACATATCATCTCTTCAATATATATATATGACGTGTTAGACTCCGGTGTGACTGAAGATATTTTTTATTATTCTTCACCCCTTTCTCCATTTTAGCCGTTGCCTGCCACCTTCCGTTATTTCATCTCCGCTATTTGTCTACCTAAAAAATAAAAAATATTTCCCCTTGCAAGTGGTCCCACACGTCATATTTGTGGAAAATAGGAGATAAGGACCTCACATGTATCCGAAACCACTTTTGGAGAAATCAGAAGAATGGTTTTGACCTAGATGGACCTAGATGACACCGAAAGCCAAATTTAAGGACGTGAATTTTTGGTATTTTAAGTTCGGGAAATGATGTGACACACTTTGCCAAGTCTAAAGACCATTCGTGTATTTTACTAAAAAAAATACTACAAGGAATATAAATTCTGCTCAGAATACCTTACAGATGGCAGAGCCACTGCACTACCTCAACTTTTGCCAGGGTGTATTATGACTCGTGACAGTTGGATTGTGTTGGAATATAGGTTTCAGAGGTTTTTTTCTAGTCCCAATAGTCTCATACCTCTATGGTTCTGAAAGAGAGCAAAACTTCGAAATGCTTATAGGTGTTGTCGTCTTGAATAGAGTTTCAGAAAAATTGCAACGATCCTCAACTTGTGCTAGAGTCTTTTTAACCATGGTTGTGGAACGAGCCTATAGTACCGGTTGGTAACCCCTATAGTGTTGGATTTCATACCGGTGCTGCTGAATCAACACTAATTCCCTAGAGGATTAGTAGCAGGTGATGCAGTACGAAGCTTTTGATCTAACCTTGAGTGCGCCATCACCTTAGAGCTTAGAGGTAAAAACATATTGCAAGTTGCATAATTCATTTGATCATAGTACTAGTGATTGCAATGTGTTTCTCTAGCTTATACAATCGTCTATAAACAAAGGATGATTGAGATTTGCTGAAAATCAGAAAGATGAGCAGTTGAGTCCAATTGGTTGTGATGGTAGTGGTTTACCTAATCGGCTTGTGCTGGCTGGTTCATCCCAAGATCAAGAGACAGTTGATGAAGAAGATGATTCAAGTCCCCGAAGTGGAGGTGGAGTTATTGTTTGTGATGCACATATTTATTCTGCTAGTTGTAGTGGCTCCACCAAAATTGCAAAGAAGACATCAAGTGCTGGGGGCAGGCGAATACTCCTTCACAGGATGTAGCAGCTGATTCACCCTGCTAACCAAGGGATATTAGATTGTCCAGTAGTGAAGACCAGGCTATCCGGTGCATCATCGGATCATCCGGTGGCACTCACCGGACTATCTAGTGCAATGCCGGTTCGCCTTGCTGGCCACGCGATATCGGACTGTTCGGTTACATAGATCGGACTATCCGATGCAACACTGGATTGTCTGATAATGCTCACCGGACTGTCTGGTGGTGGTCATGTTAAACCAGATATGCCCAATATGCCAAATTCAAAATGTTTTGGAGGTGCAGGTAGCAATAAACAGAAGGGTAAAAGGCCAAAGGTTACTTTTGAGCAACTTCTGGCTAAATATCTGAAGTGATGCGAGGCAGAGGGTGTTGCTCAAACTAGCAATGCCAAGTCATCAAGATCACCTCCGAAGCGCAAGTTTGGAGATTGGAATTGGCAAGGAGAAGGTTTTCATGCAGCAATAACGCATCCTTCTTTTGGGCCACCAATACCAATGCAATATGATTCAGCTCGTTGCTTTCATCCTTATCCATCATGGGGATGGTATGATCTGAATGCATATTCTTCTTCATATTTTAGACCACATAACATAGAGTATTCAACTCCTAACAATTCTGATTTTGAGAAACAATCACATAGCAAAGACCGTTTTATCTTAAGAAGCTTTCCAAAGCTAAAAATAAGAAAAGAGTGGTCAAGTAAGTTTATGTAGTGAAGAAGGATGGTAGAAAAGATAAGGGTTCAGATCTAAATTCATGTGTTACAAAGCCGAGTTAAGTTACTTCGTCTAATAGTGCCAAAACAGTAGAGCAATCAGTTGGTAAATTTCAAGGTACTAAATCTAAACGTAGGGAGTTTAATGTGCCAAAGTCTAAGAGAAATGTGCTGCTGTCCGAAACTGAATTAGAGACGAGAAGCCCACTCGGTGTATCGATTTGACCCAAGAAGAAGCTAGAGAAGCTCAGTGCACAAGAGCTGAAGAATATAGGCATGGCTTGGGTCCCTAAGGGTTGTTCTTATGTTCGAATTAAGGATGGTGCTACAATTGAAGGTGAAGTGGAGGCAAACAAGAAGAAGCAAGCAAGCAAACAATTTTCAAGTACAAAGTTTGCTCCAAATCATTAGAGCTATTGGTCATTGCATCATCCATATTTTTCTACTATACCACATATAAGTGTTCCGTGCAGTTGATCCGAAGGTATGTTTGGTTACCCCACATGGCCTTATTTTAATCCATATAGGTCTTTATATTATGGAGGGGTGTGATCGAATTAGTATGCATATGGATAGTTGTAATATGTTGCTACTTGTATGAGGCCAAAGTATTTTGGTTGTTGATAGTAATGTCATTGTGCTCACGATGCTTGTTATGATTTACTTTGGTTAAACTTATTCTTGGGATGGATATGCCTGTAGTATTTGCTTATTGGTATTTGACTATTGCTTAAGTTATGAATTATATGCGTAATGAATGTTACCGAATAAGTTTCAGGTGAATTCTTCATTTGTTTATATAGCCAATATCTGAACTCAAATTTAATTTGGCTAATAAGACTATCTTTCAAGAGAGCAAGTATTGGGGCTTGTAAAACGTCATTGCTCTAAGTTTTTTGGTATGGCCGATGAATACTTTCCCATCATCATGCTAAGTTTATGTCCCCAACCAAAGGGCAAGTTTGACGCTCGGGGGGAAAGGCTGAGCTAGCGTTGGCTGGTTCTGCCAACACCGGATAGTTCAGTCTGGCTACTGGACAGTCCGGAGGTACATCGGACTATCTGGCTATAGCTGCCAAAATATCTGGCTCTCCCTAGTACTTTCTGTTGGAGCTGGATTTTGAGCTTAATTAGTCCATTGAAGGTGGCTTCAATTCTTGGGGGGTAAGTTAATTATAATGCTAGCAATTCAATCCATGAAATTATTGGCATTCAAGTCGAATGTGACTTTTATATATTTTGGCTCAAAGATTTATTATGTGGATGTAAAGCTTAACCAACTTATGGTGATTCGTTGCTGGTTTTGTATTAGTGATCATAATGTCTTTTTAGTGATGACGGAATCATTAGGATTGTCTTTATGGATGTCTGTGGATGATATTCCTATTTATCACATCCTTATGGACATGTGGGTACTAGGATGAGTGGCTTGACACTATAAGCATCTGGTTGTTGTGATGTTGGAACAAATTCTAGTTGATGTTAGATAACGATGTTTATTGTTGTCAAGTTAAAGGCAAGGTGATAGCATGGAACTCAAGGTGAATGTCAAGATGCTAATAATTAGGTCAATGCAGTTAGGTAGGGTAACTGTGTTCTCTCTCATATTCGTGATTTGAGACCGATTATATTGTTTTCTTAGCAACCATTCTTTTAGTTATTGGCTTGTGGTGAGTTTATCTTGTAGCAATATGTAGATGCATGTTTCATCTAAACAACTTCATGCTCTCATGCTTCATGAGAGATTTTGCAGAGACTAGTTTACATTGTTTGCAATTGGTTTCTTTATGCATCTACTCTAATTTGAGCAAGGATGGTGTGGGAGCAGGATTATAATTTGTTCTTCATAATTAACAGTTGAGACAATATATACTCTGGCTTTTCTCACAACTCTTGTTTGAGTTAGGATGTTGAGGTCATCATCTTGATTGAAGATCAAATGTCATATAGCTAATGAAGCTTCATCATTGACATATAGCCGGTGAGTATTTAATCATCGTTCTTAAGTACACCTAATGCATAGGAATGCTTTTAACTCATGGCCTTTGCCAAAAGGTCAAGTCTTTTCAGGTTGGAGATTTGGTATGGAAGACGGTGCTGCCATTGAAGATTAAGGATGGAAGATATGGCAAGTGGTCTCCAAGTTGGGAAGCTTCTTACAATACATCAGGTTTTAGTTATTGCTTCGGAATAGTTATGTTCTACAAAATATGTTGATTTTTGAAGATGTAGATGTTGGTGGTGCTTTTAGTTCATGACCTTCACTACAAGGTAGGAGGGCATGTGTTGAGTACCAAATTGGGCAGGCCTACCATTGGCCGCTCACTGACCAGTTCGGTGAGCAAGGCCGAACAGTCCAGCATCGCCGGATAGTCCGGTAGAGGGTACTAGACGGTCCAATATCGTTGAGTCCGAGTAGGATCTCATGGTTTGTATGCAATCAGATTGGATCTCGACTTGTATAATGATCCAAACCTCCCTCCCTATAAATATAAAGGGACACGGTCGATTGAGGGGATCAACAATCGAACCCATCTATTATGTTTTACTGTACATTAATGTTATCTCTTCCCAAACACTAAGTCTCCTTCTCCCTCCTCCACTGTTGTTCGTCCTCTGATCTCCATGACTACGGATGGCGCCCTAGCGACATAGGGCACGCCACCCACATTCGTGCCCAGATGGGGTCCCTCCTGGGTGAGGCCACCGATGGTTCCTTTGCTAGTTTTCTAATAAACTAGTCATCCTTCGTCACATAAGTATGATATTTATCCTTTGTCAGTTTGCTCATAAATCTCACCGTGCATCACCATGTAAGCATGAGAGTTATCTTCCTCGGGTGTTGCCCGGTTTTCTGAGCCATCTGCCCATATTGGACAATCTGGCGCTAGCCATCGGCGCACCGGACAGTCTTGCGCCAAGTACTGGACAGTCTAGCACTGACCCCGAGCTGCCTCGTCCTTCATGAGAAGGCCCCAGGCTTCGCTAGTATTTGGTGTGAATTAGTGCCAACAATAGCATTGTCTATATATAATATATAATATTTTGTCCATTGTTTCCACAACTCCTACAACACAAAATATCTAATCCTAGGCATGTGGGCAGTGAAACTCTCCTTTTTCGCTTATGATCTCTTCCTTAATAAATCCCATCAACTGATCTGATTGTCATGATTATGCTAGGCGGGAGGACCTTATCTCTCATACTCAGTACCTGTAGTTTTAGAAATATTAATATACTAAAACAAAGTTGGTAATCTATAGTTAATGAGAAAGTATTTACTTTATGTGTTGTCAACGTAAATTGAAGTCTCTTGTAATTGACCTTTCACCTATGAAATTGCGCATGATAGTAACCACAATGATTATTGCCCCTTCGTTGTTTATAACACTAGGAGAAGAAGAAAGTTACTTAGAGATAAGTCCACATGCATAACCAATTCAACAATGTGCAAGTCAAACATACTATAAGGTTTGGTCGTAGCTGACAGCCTTTGTGGTAGTGTGGAGGCTGAGGGGTGTGCCGAGCGGAAGGACTCATCCCATACTAGTGATGGCAATGGGTCGGGTAACGTTCGGGTAGAGCAATACCCTACCCGCGAGAATACCCGGAACACAATACCTACCCATACCCTGCGATGGCATTCGGGTAAAATTTTGTACCAGTACCTGTACCCACCGGGTATCCATCGGGTTTCGGGTACCCATCGCGTATATTAATATCATAGCAAATTACATATAACCTGGATTGTACATACGAGATGAATATAAATTTAACATGCATAGTTTCAAAAATAAATTTAGCCGTATGTTTTAAGCAATGATTACTTATCATACGAATCAATAAAATAGTCAAGTGATTAATTAAAAACATTAGACCGATAGATAGACTTATGTCACATACTTATGTCTCACTATTTCACTCTCACAAAACCAAATAAATAGACAACTCTCACGTATTAATATAAGTTTTAAATAACATAACTTGCGGCAAGCAAGCAATAAGAAAATCAATAATACAAATGCATGTCATAATAAATACGTAGTATGTGCCTGTCTAATATATCTAAATCATATAGTTGAATATATATTTCGGGTATCCAACGGGTACCCGCGGGTAAAATATTCTACCCGTATCCGTGCCCACTATTTTCCGAGTAACTGACTCGACAAGACCCACGGGTAAATTTTCTTATCCATATCTATACCCGATCGGGTACGAAACCCGCGGGTATCCCTACCCACGGGTCCGATTGCCATCCCTATCCCATACTCTGTGCATGAAAAGAATCAATAGTTAATTGGATGGAAGAAATTAAACTGGTGACTTAGGTAAGGTGGAATGGCCGAAATTACTTGTTAAGCATTCTCATGATTTCCTAGTACTCAGATTGTGGCTTCCTCAAGGAGTTCAAAACATTGATGAATTCTTCCTTGACTGAGACTATAATTAGTACTTAATGGAACCTGCACATACAAACAACATTAATCAATTAAGTGCAACATCAATTTAAAAAAATGGTTATGTGGCAGTAAAAACTCATTCAATGTAAAGGAAAAAAAGTAAGACTCAGAATGTTGGTGCCTAAGCATTCCTGCTAAAGTGTTACAAACTTTATCAAAATTTTGATCTATATAGGCCTTGTTCATTAGTTTAGGTCCGGCCCTTGGCACCGGATAGTCCGGTGTGGTCAGGGATGTTTCCCCATTTCCGCTATTTTGTCTTCTGCTGTGTTTTTGCATCAGATTTGCTTTTCCCACTGTCTGACCAAACTCTTTGCTTGTTGTGTTCTAGTAAGTCGCATTTCGGTGCTGGTGAGTATCGAGTGGTGAAATTACAAGTTCCATTGCTTACAGTGACTTGCAATCTTTGTAGTCATTGAGTTGCTTGCTCTTTCTCACCTGGTGCATATCCTTTCAGTGGACAGCACCTTGCGCTCACTAGACATGTATCTGTCCTTTGCCCCTGTGGCCACATTAGAAGGCATTCGCATTCTTTTAGCTTTGGCAGCTTCAAAACGGACAAGATGTACCAAATGGATGTGAAGAGTGCATTCCTGAATGGGTATATATAGGAAGAGGTCTATGTGAGGCAGCCCCCAGGCTTTGAGCATCCCAAGTATCCTAACTAAATGTTCAAGTTGCAGAAGGCTTTGTATAGCCTGAAGCAATCTCCCCGGGCTTAATATGAGAGGCTTAGGAAATTCCTAGTTGCCTAGGGTTTTGAGATGGGGAGTGTGGACACTGACTCAATTTTTGCTAATGCATGGCAATGACCTTTAGATCGTTCAGATATATGTAGATGATATCATCTTTTTTGGCTCTTCTCATGCATTTGTGAGCAAGTTTCTAGAGCATATGAGGAAGGAGTTCGAGATGAGCATGATGGGGGAACTTCAGTTCTTCCTAGGGCTCCAGATCAGGCAGACTCCATAGGGCAACTTCAGTCCACCAAAACAAGTACACGAGGAACCTCCTTCAGAAGTTTGATATGGCAAATGCATCATCTCATATGACCCCGATGAGTACCTCTACCATGATGGACAAGCACGAAGAAGGAGAGGAGGTTGATCAAAAGATGTACCAAGGGATGATCGGGTCCCTAATGTACCTGACGGCTACGAGGCTGGACATATATTTTGCTGTTGGTCTGTGCGCTCGTTTTCAGGTTTCTACAAGGGCATCACACCTCACCGCTGTAAAGCGGATCCTAAGGTATGCAAAATTCACCCTGGAGTTTGGCTTTTGGTACTTCTTGGCTTCACAGACTCTAACTTTGTTGGGTGCCGGTTAGAACATAAATCAACCTCTGGTACGTGTCAGTTTCCAGGTACGTCTTTAGTCTCTTGGTCTTCTCATAAGTAGTCTAGTGTAGCTCTTTCTACATGTGAGGCAGAATACGTTGCCCCTGCTAGCTGCTGCTCCCAGATTATTTGGATGCTTGCTACCCTGAAGGACTATGGCCTAACCTATGGGAGGATACCAATCTTGTTTGATAGTTCTAGTGCTATCAGTGTTGCTAAGAACCCAGTGCTCCATTCTTGAACCAAACACATAGATGTGAGGTATCACTTTCTGAGAAATAGCTATGAGAAGGGCCTCATTGATGTAGTGCATGTAGCGAGTGAGAATCAAGTGGCTGACATCCTAACTAATCCCTTAGAACTAGAGACTTTCAACTAGTTGATGGGGGAGTTAGGGGTTTGTTTTCGGGGAGTTTTTTTGTTAGCTATTAGGTTTTGTTTCGAGGTTCTTTGTTTTGTTTTTCTTTTGCTTCTTAATGCATCTTTGTATCATAATCATGCATTGCATCATGTACATTTGTAGTATACACTTGCACCTGAGCTCATTTGGAATGACTTGCTAGTTTTGCTCGTGCTATGATGTACAGTAGTATGTTTGATCTTGGCTGGCTAGAGCTCATTTGGATCTATTGTATACTATGTGAGAGCCTAGTTACTTTTGTTTTCCTGAAAATCATAAACTTGATCACCACTTGACTTGGCAAGTTGAATGCTTGTGCTATCTTTCCATGCTTGGTTGTTCTAGTTGCTTACCTTTGTAAGTTAATGCCTAAGCTTTCATGATACCTTGTCTAAATCTAAAATCTGAATTAAATGCTAACTTTGGAATCTGGTTGAGCTGAAATGAAAAGATCTAGGTGGATTTGTCTTGTCTCACTGACTTGGTTTGAGATTGCTCACTTTTGCACTTGGGTGAGAACTCTGACCTAGCTGTGAATGACTAAAACCTTTTCTTAAACTTCTGATGGTCTTTCTAGGCCTAGGCTTGGCATTGGTTGGCAAGAAGTGGCATGACAAGCAAATAATCCCTGGCACATGTTTCGAACTTGCTTGAAATGAAAATGCTCAATCTAAAATTACAAGTCTCTAAATTGTTTATGGCTTGTTGGATATGCTCAGGTTAGGATTAGCACACCTTGTATGTTTTGCTAGCATTTTGCTGTTTATGCTTATCTTGCTGGACGCTATTCATGTTGGTGATGCTATTCATGTTGGTGATGCTTTCTTTTGAACCAAACCTAAAAATCATGCTTTGCTCTTGACCGGAATAGATAGGTTCTCTTGAGCTTGTTGTATGGCCCGTTGCCCTCACATGCTCTGTATGCTAGAACTTGTATCTGCTAGCTTTCCATCCCTTTTGAGCTGTCTTTGTTACACCTAGCTGCATTTGCACTACATTTTTTCTCATGGGACTTGATGTGTGCATTGTCAACAAGGGGGAGAGCGGAGTCACCAAACAAGGGGGAGCCTCTTGAAGAGTTGGGAGAGTGCATCATTCTAGGGGGAGAGCTTGCATTGTGAGATGGGCTGAAATGCAGGGGGGTTGAGTTTTAGCATGCTCTTTTGGCCAGCTATGTTGAGCTTTGGCCTCTTTCAGGAGGAGCTAGTCCTTTGCTTCTAGCATGACTGTGCTGAGCCCTGCCTCTTTCTTGAGGGGTCATGCTTTGTTGATCGGCTGCGTTGAGCAGTTACCCTTGTCTTAGGGGGCCGATCTTTTGACTTTGCTTTTGTTCACTCCTAGTGCTCCTATTTCTGCCTTTCTTAGGCTTTTGAGTACTTGAGTAGATTTTCTTTGTTTTTCTTCTTATGTTGTTCTTTGTTATGCTTTTCTTTCTTTGTTTATGATTTCAGGTGGTTGGTGAGGGCGTTGGCAAGGCACTCATCAAGGGGGAGATTGAGGGACTCAAGTGTACTGAGGCCGGTCTTTCGTCCTGGCTGCAATGAGCGCTTGTCAACACCGAAGACTTGCTGAAGGACGAGCGGGCACCTCCTAAGCGTGACCTAGAGGAAAGTCCACCTAAGCATGACCTGGTGGCTGCGCCCGAGTGCTACCATGGCGTGACAAAATCCCTGTCGAGCGGACTAGCAGGTGGCTTGGGTTGCAGCCCAAGTTTGGCTCGGCTCATAAGAGTGACCTTGGGTATGGGACGGTGTTATGAGCCGTAAAATCACTCAAGACTAGAGGCCCATCTACCGTTTCATGACTCAAGCGTCAAAACCTTTTCTGGTGCTATCGACAAAACCATGGGCAGGTTACCCGTATTCTAGAAACTGGAGTTACCCCTAAGGGATGAGCTACTGGACACGTGGAGAACATCAAGCAAAGGCAGAGAAACCAAAGACGTCGAGGACTCCACCGTGGCCATTCATCCGAGTTATTGTGGTCTTTTCTAGCCTCTACAGGCATTTTAGTGTAATGAGTCTGTAATATAGGGGTCAAGTGCAAAACTGCCTTAGGTCAATAGAGGTGTTGCATAAATAAGGAGATTGCAGCCTCAAGCCATCTCTCTTAGCTGGTTAGACTTGTTTAGAGCTAGGGTTAGAGCTCCATTTTCGTCACCAAGCAAAGAGCAACATGTTTAGTGAGTTTTGAGTGATCAAATCTCCACTTTTAGAGGGTTGGAAGTGGGTGGCTACTTGGGTGATCGAATTCCCATGCTGTAACCAGAATTTGAGACCCCTTTGGGCCATTAATAGATGGAATTCGTGCAGGACCTTGTGTGTTCTTGCTTCCCCCCTCTTGATTGTCTTTTGATCTTGATTCCTTGGTCTTTTGGTGTGTTTGTGCTTGAACAAGCCCGAGATCTTTCTCTTCCGATGTTTTGGACTGCTAGGATTTGGAGAGATTGTGGTTTTGGTGTGCCAAATCTTGTGCTCCTAGGGCAGCCACAAAATCTATCGTTCTTGAATAGTGGACTTCATTTTGGGGACAAGTCAAATCCGTGGAGGAAATCAAAGGGCTTTGACTTGATCTGTTGGGAATAGCTTCTCCATGGCCTAGATAAAATCCTAGTGAACTTTGGTGAAGTTTGGAGTCCATTTGATCAAGATTTGGATGAGTTCTTGGTGGATTCAAGGCTAGATTTTTGCCTGGTGGAGACTATCGGACCAGTTAGGAACCATCGGACCGTCCGATGGTGTGACCACCGGACGAGATCTGTTCCCATGAGAAGAATTCGAGGCCCAACCACCTCTGTGGACTTTGCAACCATCGGACCGTCTCGTCTAATGGTCGCTGGGTGCTTAAGAGCCTCCTGTCCAATTCGTCCGACGGTGCATCAAACCATCCGACGCTAACCATCGGACCTTCTGGTGCTCTATCCTGGCAGCTGTTAGCTCGTTTTGTGTCGTTTTTTATCAGCGTTCAAGCCAATGCTTCCGCTAGGTTTTCCTCTAAGTGTTCTAGGTTCAGTTGCCTTGTCTTGGCAAAGTGATCTTGCACATTAGAGAAGAGAGGGTTTTAGGCTTCAAGTTTTAGGTGTCGACCTATTCACCCCCCTCTAGGTCGTTCTTTCAGTCCTCAATTTCGCGAGAGCAAAGCCTTACGAGGGGCACCAAACCGGGACTAAGGGGGAGGCTTGTGAGTCTTCCCGATACTTTGGTAAAAAATCTTCGTGTCTTCAACTTGTGCCATCGACGACATCGTTAGGAGTTTGCATACACTCTACACATCTCTTTAGCTTCCGCATTTACATTCTGCAATTGTGTGCTTATTTCCCTAGACTAGCTTGATAGATTAGTTTCTAGATGGAACTAGGTTGCAAGACTTGGCCACGGTAGAGTTAGCAACACTTAGCAAAACTTTAGTGCACATAGCTAGTTTTATTTTTCGTAGGTTTTGCTTAGTGGTTGTAGTTTTTTTAGAGCCTTAGTTTTATAAACCCTAATTCATCCCCTCCCTTAGGCATCAGTCCAACCTTCAGCAACAATTGACATTCTCACCATCAAATCATCATCGATGGAATGCGGTACAGAAAAAGGGCTCTTCGGCATTCTGCAGAGAGGGGAGAATCTGGCAGGAAGACGAACGGGCACACGAATTTCCAGGGGACAGTTGAATAAAATTGGGTTGGCTCTACACCCGATGCTAATATTTCTACTTTAGTATTGGGTTGTGCTGGCAATAATGTTAGTTCTAGTCGGTGCAACAACTCGTTTCTAATATAGAAACATTACCACCGTCTCTTGGATCGACCCGGTACTAAAGTGCTCCTAGAACTTCTGAGCGTTGCACCTGGGGCTTCCGACCTTTGCACCCGATACTGTTGCAAAGCATTAATACAAGATGCAAGTTTTGTACATCAATCTGGAACTCAACCGAGCCATGTTGACGAAACACCTTTGCATGACTGGGCTTTGGCCAGCATCTTGACACCTTGTGCTAAAGTTGAAGATTAATTAATTATTGCTTTTGAAAATACTACTGGAATGTAGGTTTCTTGTAGGAATTCTATAGGAATCTCGTTCCTCCATTTTTCTTACGTCACTACGTGTTTGGAATGGAGGAACTGACGAGAGAGTTTCCAGAGGAATGGAGAGCAGAGCTGTCCTTTTGGAGGAATGAGAAAATGAGCTCCAAGCTCAAGGAAATATTTCCTACAATGCTCACGGAAATGATCTTGTACTAATCAAGCTCTGCTGCTCTTCTTCCTCGTGGGAAATGAAAGGTGCACTCCGGTCTCCAAATGAAAATAAATAAATAAGCCAAATCTAGCGCGTAGAGGGAGGAAATTTCGGGGAATGAGAAGATGCAATGTAGCTGCTTGGCGCCCTCCGCCCCTTCAACTCTCCATCGATTTGCAGATGCCTTCACCATTGATGAGTTGAGCGAGGATGATTGGGTTCCTATTTTTTTGGTTCAATGAGAACCAGGGGCCATGGAACGGTTTTTTTTTTTTTTTTTTTTGATAATCAACGTAAGCTCCATTATCTTAGAAACAATATACAGGCTGAAGGTTTAGTTGTCCCCACTCAGTTAGAGAGGAGGACTGCAAACACTGAATTACAGGACATTCCCCATGTTGGGCGTTAGAACAAAGGAATGTACATGGGGAAGGAAGAGATTGCCTTGCTTTTTTAGCTAGCTTATGAGCTATCAGGTTGTTTGATCTTGCTATTTTCCTGTAACTGCGAGAGCTAAAGTTCGTATTGTTCACAATTGCTGCTATGGTCGGCCTTAGCTCCCATCTTGATGCACTTTGGAGTGGGCTAGTGGAGTTTAGAGCTGTTATCAGTTCCTGGTTGTCGGAGTAGATAGTGCAATCTTGAATCTGCAAGACAGAAGTTACCAAAAGAGCTAGAAGTATCGCCTGTGCTTCTGCAGACTGGACTGTTCGCATTCCCCCCTTGAGCCTGCACTCTTAGCTTGAAAGCAACATTTGTAAGCTTCCCTTAAGAAAGAGACCTAGACCTGGAATGTTTGGGGTCTGTTTGAACAGTTTGCTGCAAGAAAGAGACATCTACAGAACAAACAACATTAGTAGAGGTGTCAACAGCAGATTCATTATGCATAGGGTTACTATGAGTGTTATCAGCAGAATACCAACCACAATGAAGAGATGTTGTTAGCATGGCATGTTAAATCTACTTTGACATTCAGTATAAGACTCGATGGGCAATGGTGCCAGCCCTCAAGGTGCCACGGGCGCCATGAGTCTATTGGCTTGGAACGGCAGAGGTAGTGGCAAGAACCTCTGCAGTCCTACAATGTTGCATCTTGCCCATCTAATCTCATCAACCAAATCTCAGGTAATTTTCGTCTCTGAAACTAGAAAACAGTCTATACATAAGCCTACTCTTATAAATAAATTTGGTGTTGATGGTGCTTTTGTGATGCCGTCGGGTGGCTTCTCCGGAGGCCTTTGGCTTCTTTGGAAAGGAGACTTTAATATTTGAGTACATTCTGCTTCTCTTAACTATATCCTAGCCACTGCTACTTACAAACCCTCTTCTATGTCTTTCAATCTTATCTGTATGTATGGTGATCCCCATCATTCTAGGACTGACGAAATCTGGCAAGCAGTTTTAAATTTTGTTGCAAAAAACGCCAACATGCCAGTCCTGTGTATGGGGGACATGAACAACATCATGAATATTAGGGAAAAGTTAGGTCCTAATCCAGCAAACTGTGCTAGAATTTCTAATTTCTGTGCATGGATTAAGGATTGCGGTCTCTTTGATTTAGGCTACAATGGCCCAGCTTATACGTGGATGAACAAACGTTTCTCTACTATCCCAGGTTTGAACGTTTAGATCGTTGTTTAGCTAACACCGAATGGACTACTTTCTTTCCTAACACTTATGTCCTACATCTTCCCATGCTTTACAGTCATCATTGCCCTATCTTAATTAACATGGATTCCCGAGTGCAGAGAGTTAAAAAGCCCTTTCGCTGTGAAAACTGGTGGTTACTGGAACAGGACTGTCAACAGGTTGCCAAAGCAAGCTGGCACAGATCCAAGAACAGGACGTACAACTTGAAAATTTCCTATCTTGCAACAGATTTGAAAAAATGGAGAAGGAAGAAGCCTAATATTTCTGACCAACTAACAACTATAGAAAATCAATTGTCTTCCTTGCAGGCCCGGACTCCAACTCTACACAACCATAGAAGCCAGGCTCTTCTTATTCAACAACACTACAACATCGCGCAGAAGAATGAAGAATATCATTGGCAGAGAGTTAAGAAGCAATGGGTAATTATGGGTGACAAAAACACTAGTTTCTTTCAGAAATGTATCCTTAAAAGAGCAAGGAAAAACAAAATCCCTTTTATTATAACTCAGGATGGTACCACCCGCACTACCAATGAACAAACTGCATACTGCTTTAGAACATATTTTACTAACCTGTTTACCTCACAAGTTAATGATTTGTCTCAGCACGACCACGGCGTACTGGAACTACAAGAAGCATATCTGCTAGATGACTCTTTCACAGATTCAACTCCCAATGCAGAAGAAATATGGAGTATTGTCAAGGATATGAGAGCAGATGCTGCACCAGGATCCGATGGCTTCAATGCTGCCTTCTACAAGGCTGCATGGCCCTGGCTTGCTCAGGATGTGGTCCAACTGATCACCAACTTCTACAACTCAGGAACATTACCACAAGGAATAAATAAAACTTATATTGCTCTGATCCCAAAAGATATGGATGCTACAGCTCCACAAAATTTCAGACCTATTAGTCTTTGCAATGTCATTTATAAGATCATTTCTACTAGCCTTGCTAAGAGGATAAAACCCCATCTTCCAAACTATGTTCATGCTTCTCAGGCTGCTTTCATTCCTGGACGCCACATTTCCTCGAACATTATTATTGCCCAAGAAATAACCCACTCCTTTAGCCTTAAAAGTTGGAAACAGCAGGCTTTTATGCTAAAAATTGATCTGGCAAAAGGCTTTTGATAGAATGGAACGGTCTTTCATTTTGAAAGCCCTTCATAGAAGGGGCTTCTCAGATCACTTATGCAGACTAGTAAAAGAATGTTTATCCTCTTCATCCTTCTCTGTCATTGTAAATGGCCAACCTTATCATGACTTCCAACCTCAAAGAGGTATAAGGCTGTCCCCAGCGGACTGACCAAAGGAGACTGTCTATTACTATTCCAACTACTCCCCCCTCAGTAGCGTTACAGTGCCGATTTGTACTATAGACGCTCATTTTACTCCTTCCGTTGGGCATAGTCTAAGACAAGGCTGCCCTCTCTCTTCCTACCTCTTTGTTTTGGCGATCAATGAACTTTCTCTATCCCTTCAAGAAGCTATGTCTACAGGAGAAATCACTGGAATCACACTTGGGCCAAATTGCGCCCCCCCCCATTCACTCTTTAATGTTTGCAGACGACCTCATCGTCTGTGGCCAAACCACTTGAGAGGAGGTTTCCAAGATTAAGCAAATCTTAGATTCTTTTTGCCGTGCTTCAGGACAAACTCCAAACTGGACTAAATCGACAGTAACTTTCAGCAAACAGGTCTCACAACAGCAAAAAGACATGGTAATTTCTCTCTTCCCAGTCTTCTTAATGAATAATCAAACCATTCATCTGGGTCATCCTCTCCTTACCTACAAAAATAGATCGTCAGTTTATAAATTCATTTTAAATAAATTCCGAAGCAAACTCACTGGTCTCAAAGCGAACTCCCTTAGTCATGTTGGTCGACTTGTCTATATCAATTCAGTTCTAGCCTCTATCCCCATTTATTACATGACTAACATTCTTTTTCCTAAAGATTTGTTGGAAAAGATCATCTCCATAATCAGGAATTTTTGGTGGAAAGAAAACAAGCAAGAAGGTGCAGGTAAGTCCATTTGTTTCAGGTCATGGGAGGACATCTGCCAGCCTAAACATCTAGGAGGTTTAGGAATCAAGAATATTATCACTGTTAGCAAAAGCCTAGTGACTCATTCAGCTTGGATGGTGGCTGCACAAAAGGATACCTTCCTCTCAAATGTGCTCAAAGCCAAATATCACCCACATTCCTCCTTTTGGAAAGCAACCTCCACAGGATCCAGGTCAGTTTTCTGGTCCTCAATTCAAAATGTAAAGCACTTTATTCATAAAAACTGCAGCTATCAAATTCAGGAAGGCTCTATTAACATTTGGTCTGACCCGTGGTGCCCCATCTGGGATAACATTCACTCTCATCTTGTTCTGTCCACTACTGTTTTCCCTCTTCCAAATCAGGTTAAGGATCTTCTGATCCATAATGAACATGTTTGGAACACATCCCTCATCAACCAAGTCTTTGATAACCATGCAGCTCAGATTATCCTAACCACGCCCATTGTCCAACAGCAGTCAGAAGACATTCTTATTTAGGAAACCAGAAAAAAAGGGAGAGTGCTCCTGCTCCACCAAAGAAGCTTACAAATTCCTTACTCTTAAATCTCCCTCAACACCCAACTTGCAGGGATCAAGGAGCCTAAGCAACCAAGCCCTCTCTCTTTTGAACAAAACTTGGAAGGATAAAAGCATTCAACCAAAACTAAAAACTTTCCTTTGGAGACTGTTAAGGTATGCTCTTGCTACTGCTGAGAGAGTTTCTAAATTCTCCCAACATAAAGATGACAAATGCAAAACCTGCAACCATGTAGAGGATGACTTGCACCTCTTTTTCACATGCTCCCTTCCTAGAGCTACCTGGTTCTCAGCCTCCCCTTCATTTAGAGCAGATGATTTAGTCCAACTTCACCCAAATTTGCAAGATGCTGTCTGCTCTATTATTTGGAACAACGGGGATAAGAGCAGATAAGGATGATGGTGTGCGGCGGGGGTATATGGATGGGTCTCGTCCATGGACTGGGCATTGCGCACCCAAAACGACTTGTGAGATAATATAATATACTTGGTGTTTATTGCCTACTGATTTATCATTAAGTATTAACGTCTTCATAATTCGATTGTTTCTACGTGAAAAGAGCTCGTGAAAGGAAAAAACCAATACTATAATTTTGTTCTACTTCCTCCGTTCCAAACACCATTCCTATAAAATTCATGCGTTTTTCCTGTCCTCTGTTTTGCCTCTGCGTTCCTTTTCCATTCCTGCATTTTCTTCCTTTCCTATGTTTTTCAATCATCCGTTCCAACAACGCCCTAATGTTTTTTTTTCAAGGCGACTACTAATGTTGTCTCATTTACAGCTTTGATTAAGCTTCATAAAGTCCCAATTCAAGGAGAGGTGGAGAATACAGTCCGCTTAGGTGAACCACACATCCGCAACTAAATTGTAACACAAAGCATGCCACATTTTTTTAACAAACCAAGCGAAAGCAATGCATATCATACTTGCATAAGAGGAAGCAAGCTGAGCTTATAAGGAGTAGGCCTCAACGTGAAGTTGATGATGCTATGAGGCCAGTGTGGGGTTTCATTTAAATACCATTTTGATTAAATGGTATGGCTCTTCAGCATTTTGTTTAGCAAAGTATTTATGAAAAAAATATATAGAGAGTTTCATCCAGATGAAACCTAAGATACATTGTGCTTCGATACATTGTTACCTAGATAAAATATGAACGATATGATTTGGTAAGCATACAACAAAATTGCCATTGGGAATGGCTTGAGGTTATAAGCCTGGTACATCCATGAATATGCTGTTTATTCCTGGTTTCTTGGAGAAATCAAATCAAACTGTTTGGAAGGAAATGGGTGATCCATCGTTGGGACGTACTGTGCCGAAAACTTGTGCATCCATGCTTAGCACTGCACGATGTTCACACATCATCAGGAGTATATCCAAATAATCCTATATAATTTTCTACATCAACTTAAAAGAAGAAAAAAGAATTAAAAAATACCCTCCAACAGTCCCAAATTTTCGAAGAAACTAAATTTAATATAACTCTTGCTCTGGCTCTCTTTCTCAAACTCTTTGGTTAACCGAAGTCCCCTGTACGATTTAGGGATATAACTATTGTCATAGAATCAAAAAAAATTCGTATTCAAAAGGAGCCATAGAAAAAAAAGAGAAGATCAAATTTGGAATGACTCCTCGAGATGCTCTCAAATTTCTATCACGAGTGGGGAGCGGCGGTGTGAACTTGGCCTATGGACGATGTGGGATTCACTAGTCGGTGTGTGAGTTTCAACTTCAAAGTATTTGTTCCCTGATTGTTCTGGTCGATCAAGAAATGGAATGGCTGAACATTGTATAGTTACTCTTCTCCAATTCCCTACCTCGGTGCCTGTATGATCCTCCATCTAAATTTCTTCTCTTCACTGTAGAGCTGCTCTCCTTCGCAAGAAAATGGTGTGCCTCCGTGACCCCTCTCTCTACGCCATTGGTTTGTTACCGTAAAAACTGCACACTAGACATAAGTATCCCTGTGCTGATTGCCTGCAGTTTTCTAGTGCACGCAACTACTTTAATAGCTTACATTTTTTTAATAAAAAATCTTTATTAAAACTTTCAAAAAGCAATACATCGAAAGTGATCAAAGTTTTTGGAAAAGACTTCCAGACACTATTTAGCAAGAAACTCACAACCTACAACAGAAAAAGAAGAGAAACAAAAAAACACTAGGGGCTCTATTCGACTATTAGGCATGCACCCATGTCTCCGGGGATGGATGTCTCTAGCCACCTGCATCAAGCATTGCGAAGCCTCCACAGTAAGTTCCTGCAAGTCTCAGGGGCGGATCTACATACTCCCACGCAGACAGTATAAAGAAGAAAGAAGGAAAAATAGAAATAGAAGAAAAAAAGGAAAAATAGAGATAGAAGAAACAGTCAGTCCTAGCAACATGTTCATCCTAGATCTGCCACTGGCGACTCTGTTTTCTGAATAATAGCCTATGTATGGAGCTAATGTATAACTGTGAATATAACTTATGTAGTGTAGCACAAGTTTTTATTTTCAAATACCAAATGATTTCTACCAAGCCAAATAGACCAACAAGTTGCTGCCGCTCCTAAAAACACAAGCCTTTGTAGGTCCATCGGCAATCCACCTACCAAAGTTTGAAACATGTGCTGCACAATATTAGGTTTATGTAAGCCAGAAGCAACCTGTGTAACTGCATTCACTGCTCTAGCAAAGCCGTAGTAAAAAAAAGTGCTGAATTGTCTCTTCCTTGTGTCAAAAACAATAAAACATATTACCTTGTCAATTCCTTGTACTAGATTATCCTTTGTAAGTATCACTCCTCTATTAAGGTAACAAAGTAAAATCTTGATTTTCACGGGAGCTTTTAACTTCCATGTCTGATTATTTGAGTTGGGGATCTCTGCATGCATGAGGGCGTGATAATGATAGTTTACTCTGAATGGGCCATTTTGTGTTACATTCTCTCGAAAAATATCTAGCTCTTGTAGTAGACCCAAATTAGCAATGCGTGGAAACAATATGTTCCAAACTACTAATTTGGATCCTACAAGATCTCTTGGTCATGAAAGATTTATCAGTGATGTGCCTATCACTTCGAGTTGCATTGTTTGGTCAAACAATAGACAATGGTACTTGTTCCTTTTGTTTATCCCAACGCCAAAAGAATATAGATGGGAACATCATATGCATCAGAGGATGTTGAGCACCAAATTAATTAGTGTCAAGCAGCCTCCTATGGATAGATGCTTGCCTTTCCAACTACTAAGGCTTTTCTCAAAACATTCCTCAACCTCTTTCCAATCTGAATTTCTCAATCTCTTAAAGTGTATGGAAATTCCTAGATAGTTGAAAGGAAAATCTCCTTGTCTATATCCAAAGATGAGCCTCACCAAAACAATACAAGAAATTCTTATGAAAATTAAATTTGAGCCATGAAACCAGCTCAAAAGTGCAAACCAATAATTTCATGTTATGAGTCTTTTCCAGATCATGTTCTATAAAAAATTGTATCACGGGCATACTGTAATAACGATAGCCTATCCTCAACTAGGTGGGGGAACTGTACCGGAAATTTGCTCAACGTTTTGTTTGCCCTCTTACCTAATATTGCCAACAATATCAGATACATTGTTAAAAAGAAGTGTAGAGAGCAGATCTCCTTGTTGAAGCCCTATGCAATTTTTTCCTTTCACCTGTTTCCTTTCAGTTCTTTTGCTGATCGTTTTGTAAAAGTCTCTCTTCATAACTAAAGAAAGACATGTTCCACAAGCTGAGGGCTCAAGCAGCAGCGCAGCATGATAACTTAAGTGATGGCTACACAACATCAAAGAGGTATCCCAAATCCAGGCATGCAATTTTGATTATTTAACCGCCACATCTTAAGAACATTTACCACTAGATTTTATATCCTACAACATTAATCAAAGGGGGCAAATGAATAAGAAGGAGAAGGAAAATAAAGAGTGCCTAGAATGGCATTCCTTTTATTGTTTCCATAATCTCCAGCGCACTGATCAGCGGATCAAGCATGTAGACAGGTGATGATGCTCGTCGATGACACTCAGCCGTATGTTGCACATTTACCTGCAGCACAGCGCAAAGAATCAGATACTGTGTGTCACGGTCTGAAAGTAGTGGGTTTGCAAACAAGAAATATTGCAAGTTCCAGCAAAAATGTTTAATTTGCAACAATGCAACCTATCTGGTTTCCTATGTTTCAGAAATGTCTCGTAGTTTTCAAAGTGAAGCACTGAAGCTTTAACGGCAGCAGTGTATTTCGGAAAGGGGAATAACTTACTTCATATAACTGTTCCGCTAGGGAGCAAAGCATCCTTAATCACCGTGACGATTCCACCTTTGATGAAGTACCCATCTGTCTCCCTTGCAGCCTCTTGAACATTGTCAGCGTTGATTATCTACAAAATCAATGAGTCATGTCAGAACAATCTCTGCCAGGTATATTGCAGTAAGCAATATTACTTTCTAATGTTACATATCACAAGTTCAGAACATGACAAGATAGAACAATCAAATGCAACAGCAGGCCTATCAAACAATAGCAATAGCACAACAGGGAAACAACTGGATCAGGGTAATGGCAGGTGTTTTTGGATGGAGCTTGAATGGTATATGCATGCACTTATGCGTATAACAAGGTCTGAGCAGGCACCACAAAGCACAAATTGATATCTAATTCTGAATTTTCAGTTTTAAATGTTTAGTTTTACCACAAAGTTGGTGACAGCCTAATCCTGTGGAAAAAGAGCTTCGATTTATTTTGCTCAGTCAAATACAGGTAAAAGGGTAAAATAAAGATTTTTATACAGGAAATGTAGGTGTAGAGAGGTTGTATTACATAAGTTATCTTCGAAGCAAAATGAAGACACATCATGCAAGTCTATTCGTTTTTAAGGTAACGTTTTTTTAAAAAAAACATACGCATAAATTGTCAGGAGAAAAACTTGGCATATCCAGCCTTAAGTAATTTTCCAAGAAAAGAAATAAAGACCAACATATGCTTGATCGTAAGAATGTTAGTTTGGATTACCTTCACATTGTCTCCAATTCGAGCATTCTTGTCAATGATTGCTCTTCTGATTTGTGAGTTCTTCCCTATACCTATGGGAATGCCACCTTTTTCAGCAAGGAGTTTCTTGTCAGCTTCAGTCTGCAAAAAAGAACACCAAGGAAGGAATGAGTTCTCTTTGTTTCATTGATAGCAGCATACACTTGCACTTGTATATATTTTACCTCATAGTAGTCAGCACCCATTAATAAGGTGTCCTCTATGATAGCACCTTCGGATATGCAAGATCGGAGTCCAACTACGGAATGATGTATCTTGCAGTTCTACGCGCAAAAAATCGAGACATAAAATATTTAATAAATGAAGTATGAGCAAATACTTTGGAGGAAATATAAAAGGCTTTTTTTTCTCAAACCATGCAGAAGAGCAGCGTGTCACTTCATTATGGTAGGAAAAAAAGAGTACACCCCCGAATGGCTATAGACAGAAAACAACACTAAGGGGTAGGAGACAGGGACCTCAAGAGGAGATCCCGGAGAGCCGACGCTCCTGAAAGGCACCACAAATGTCCCTCAGCAGCTATGGAATTCAGAACAGATTGCACATCAGGGCTAGCTCTCTCAAAGACAGTCATTCCTATGCTTCCATAATTCCCAAGAAACTACAACAACTAAGGAGTTAAAACCCTTTTTTTCTCGAACACGCAGGAGAGCTGCGTATCATTATATTAAAGAAGAAAAAGGGGTTGGAACCCCGAGTACAAACCACACAACCACCACCAGCTAGGGCTTAGAGATACATTCTGCAGCTCCTTATTTGGCAAAGTTCTGGAGGCACAAAACCACCAAGAGTTCAAGCGACTAGCTGCACCATGACGGTTTGAAAATATCGTGCAGTAAAACAAAACATCACTTACTTTAATAACACATCCTTCACCAATAACACTGTCTGTCACATCAGCATCCAGAACCTTCGAAGGTGGCAGGTGTCGAGGTTGTGTATAAATTGGAGCAGAACGGTCATAGAAGCTGCATTCAGATAGAAGGCAAACACTAAATCAAAAGGGACTAATTGATACGTTAAAAAAAGGGGAATAATTGAAATTGTATGACTTGACATGCATGCAGCTTCCAATAATCCAATCTTTGAATGCAGCACAATGAGAAGTCAAAGCCTACCTGAAATCTGGGACAGGCTTCTTGGTTATTCCTAAATTCGCATTATAAAATGCCTCAATTGTACCAATATCTTCCCAGTAACCATCATAAAGATAAGCTTGCACCTGCAGGCAACAATCACATCATAAGTACTGTTCTAAAAGGTGGCTGCCTACCCAGCCAAGGAGCTAGATCATCTTGCCAAGAACCTAATGCTTGCCAGATCATTGATAACCAGGCATTAGGCTGCCAACCCCACCTACCTAGCGCCTATTGTTTTCTAGTGCATTGCTCTTAAGCAGCATTTAACGCACAAGAACTATAAAAACGCCCTCCAATGTAAATGCATATATAACAGCATGTTTGCTTGAGAAAATGAAACACCAGGGTATCAACTTATGGCATCATGCCAAAAAAAAAAGCAATATCAGTATGTTGAAAAAAAACAAATATCTAAAGATTCAGTAATATTTACATACCCTCTTTCCAATGCTTGTTGCGCCTGGAATAACCTCACTTCCGAAGTCATTGGCTCCAGGAAATTGTTCACGGAGGAGCTGAAGCATTACATCTTTGCTAAAAACATAGATACCCATGCTAGCTATATAAGGCATTTCCTTTGCCCTCACATCATCAAGGCCAAGTATGGTGGTGTCAACCTACAACGATCAGGCAGCAATATGATGTAAAGCAATTTTAAATAATAATATCTCAAGTTAGCTGGAAAGGAAAGACACATCATTTGTACCATCATTGCTTTTAATTGCTCTCCTTTGGGTTTCTCAGCAAACTCAATGATTCTCCCTTCTTCGTCAATTTTCATAAGCCCAAATGCAGTTGCACGTTTCTCATCCATAGGTAGGGCAGCAACAGTAATATCAGCATCTGTTTCTCGGTGTGCCTGAATGAACTTTTCATAGTCCATCCGGTAAAGGTGATCACCAGCAAGAATTAGAAACTCCATCACATTATGCTCCTCAAATAGCCACAAGTACTGCCTTACAGCATCAGCAGTACCCTGAAAGAAAAAGTATAAAACAAAATCAGTAGTCAACATAAGCTAGTTGAGGACTCCAGCAAAATTTCCTATAGATAAGCATGCATTTGCTTGAGACATGACAACATGCACCAAACTCACTTTTAGTAACCAATTGGAATGACCTTTGTGTGCAAAGGAGCAATAAAATATGTGGAAGTTTCTCTCCAAATTCAGTCTCAGAATTAGAAATCTCTTGTATGCATGTTAAAGAAATGGCACATTCCACATCAGAGAAAATCAGAAAACACATTACATTACTAGGATACCTGAAACCAGTTTGGATTATCTGGGCTTTGTTGTGCAGCTAAGACTTCAACAAACCCCTCGTTCTTGTACCCTCCAATGTTACTCCCGTAGGCTCTTGAGAGATGACGGTTGAGAGAAGCAGAGTTGAATTGCGTCAGGACATAGATCTTGGATATGTTGCTGTTGAGACAATTGCTGACAGGGATATCAATCAGCCTATAGTTGGCACCCAAAGGCACTGCAGGCTTGGCGCGCTTCTTTGTCAGGGGATACAATCTAGTCCCAGCACCACCTCCAAGAATGATTCCAAGAACACTCTGAACCAACAACAAATGTGTGTTAATTACATACAACCAGATCAATTCAGCAAAGACTAGAGTGTGTAAACTAATAAGCGATTACAGAAGGACAACAGCAGCTCTGAAATTCAAACTTTAGCAGCAGTACGTGGAAACTAATACCCTCTCCGTCCCAAATTATAATTCTTTTTAGCCCTCTTTCTATCTTTCTATCCATGTTCAAATGGACGTCAATGAATCTATCTATCCATGTTCCAATGGGCGTCGATGAATCTAGGCATATACACAAAACACATTCACGGAAAAATTAATGAATCTATTCGAAACATAAAATAGGAACTATAATTTGGGACGGAGATTGGAGTAACATACAACAGAGCCCACTCGAGAAATGAACCATTATAGTTTTCTGCGTCCCAACCAGAAACTAATATCGTATGAGAACAAAAACGTTTAAACTATAGGTAATGATCCAATAACCCACAACCACGCGCCATGACCACAACTTGGTCAATTTCTTATTAGCTACGAGGAATCAGTAATCAACCACATGAGCTAGTCACAACAACTAACATCCCAAAATGGCCTCATATATAGGACTATATCGGTGCCTAGTAGATACAAACAATAAAAAAAATCAGCAACCATGAAAACGTGCACATGAGAACACAAGACGACAATCCCAGCCGCCGATTTGCGCATCTAGGATCAGCAACGCGTTAACGATTAAAAAAAAAAGCAATCTTTTGCGCGCGCGTCCCAATTTCCCATCAGGAACGGCAAATGCGCCTCCACTCCAAGGCGCGACCTGACGGATCAGAGGCAACATGAGAGATGGCCAGGCGCACCAAGAGAACCTGCCGCACTCCCCGTGCAGGAAGCGGACGGCGGGGCGTACCGTGCTGGCGTCGGGGTCGAGGCAGGTCTGGGAACTCTTGGAGTCGGACACGGCGCGCGGGGAGAAGACGAACGGCCTCCTCCGCGCCGCGGGCGTTGAGACGGACACCCCGCGGCCGCGTCGGCCGTGGCGCGGCTGCCCGAGGAGGAGTCGGAGCGAGGAGTCGCCAAACGTGGAGGGGGAGGGCGCGGCGCCGTGATGGCGCGCGGGGATAAGGGTCCTGGACGACGGGGAGGCCATTGCGGACATCGCCATTGCTCCTGCGTTGAGGAGGGACTAGGGAGGTATGACTGGCGAGCGGCGGAGCTCACGGGGAGCTTGTGGTTGTGGCGTTGGCGGGGGATCGGGGAGTGAGGACACACACACACTGACAGATGGTCTGATAGGGAGGAGTGGTGGCGAGACCACTCGTGTGGCTGTGCGATTTTAACTCTCTTTTAGTCGTACCAGATCTTTTTTATGTTTTTTGTTTTTCATAGAAACAGAGACCGGAGATTTCATAGAAGGGGAGAGAAACTGGAGTATGGATCGTCGCCTGCATTGTGCTGGTGGCATCATTCGGAACGGCCGTGACGTCATGTCCTTGTAGAGGGACTCTTGTCTTGGCAACGATCCATGCGTACGAGGATTTCACGGGGTGTTTCGAAAATTTTAGATGTTTTCACGGGGTGTTTCGAAAATTCTAGATGTCACGTCGGAGTTTGAAAGCTAGTTGTAAATATTAAATATAGTCTAATTATAAAACTAATTACGTAGATAAAGAGTAAACGGCGAGACGAATTTATTAAGCCTAATTAATCTATAATTAGCAAATGTAGGGCTACGGTGACCACTCATTAATCATGTATTAATTAAGCTCAATAAATTCGTCCCACGGTTTCCTCTCGTGTAATTAGTTTTCTAATTAGACCATATTTAATACTTCTAACTAGTATCTAAATATTTGATGTGACGCGGGCTAAATTTTAGCTCCCGGATCACCATTAGGGCCGTTTGTAACGTAAAACAAACAGAGTAATGGAAAAACCATAGAAATGTGTCTAGAAGGAAATAGCAAAACAGAGGAATATAAATCTATATATGTGCTATAAAAAAACGAGTTTTTTGAAAACATTTTTTACTTAAGAAAGCCAAAGTATACCACTCAGATTGGCCCCACTGGGCAGGTTGAAAATGAGTGGAAAAGCCCAATACCCATAGATGCAAAATGTTTCATTCACTTTTTTCTATTTTTTTAACTCATTTTGTACCATATACCCACTGGATACTTTACTTCTGTTAGAATTAATGAGAAAAGAGATCTTCTCTCTTTTTACCGATGCATGCCACAGGAAAAATACCGATGAAGCTGTTAGACCATCTCCAGCGGAGTGTCTAAAACGACTGACTATAGTATAAAGCGATACTATAGTGTTACTGTAGACAAAGTGAAAAGTAAAATAGAATAGTGATAGTCTATACCCACTAGATACGTTTCTTCTCTTAGAATTAATGAGAAAGGAGATCTTCTCTCTTTTTACCGATGAAGTTATTAGGCCATCTTCAGCGGAGCGTCCAAAACGACCGTTTATACTATAAAACAATGTTGTAACGCTACTGTATACAGAGTGAAAAATAGACGAGTGGAGATGATCTTAAAAACGTAGGAACAAAGATACAGAAAACAGCGGCTTGTGGGTCCGCCTATGCATGAAATGTAACGCACGCACGCACTAGCTGTGAGTGCTTTTATGTGTTGCTAACATGCTAGCCCTGCATGTCTGGGTCCCATCTTTGGTGTGTACAGTACAGCAACCAGCTCCATCATTGCTTTCGCATGCACCACCTCGGGCATACGCGACAATTGGAAAGCACATACTTTATTTCCTCCAAAACGGTACCATGCATGGCTTGTAGTTTTCCGGAGGGATGAACTTTTCGTTCATGTGTTCTAAACACTCAAGCAAACTTCCTTTCCTCTGTTTCCGGTTCCTATGAATTTTCTTTGAAATTTCTTCAATCCAAATTGACCGTGCTATGCTTAAGCGTTCGTTCTCTTTCATTGACGGTTGAAAAAAATCTTAGACTAAACGCTACGAAAAATTTCATGGTACTATTATGCAAAAACCGATCACGCCAAGCCACTAGAGATGATTTCATACCGTGCAAAGAAAACCTTATATTACGAAGAGATGAGAGCTCCATACAATGTGCGGAACAAAGCAACCATAGTTGTATTATAATCCTTTCTCTTCGGTTTTCATGCAAGGTAGTATATCTTGATAGTAGCTTAGTTCAGAGAGACTGGTTTGCCAATGTTTCTTGAACATATGCACAAATTAGAGGTAACTTACATCATTAGCGTTAGGATCGAGGCTTTTATGCTTGGACAGTGAATCATCATCATTTGCGACTTTGTCACGCTTTGACAATTGTTGATCGCTGGTAACATTGGAGGGTGAAGGAAAGGCTTTAGATGCCAAAGCGACGTCCATGGTTGTGAACTAATAAGGTCAAGAGGGAGTAGAAAATTGTAGGTATATATGTTTGTGTATTCATTGAGAGGTACCTTCTCCAATTTATAGACAGTGATAACTTGTAGGAGGCCATATATAAAAGATGCCATTTGTTTTCTTGACGAAATAAGTTTGTTAATCAAAGACTTGTAGCAAGCTGTGAGATTTGTTCATATATGCAGTTATCTTTTAGGTAGAGGCACAAGCCATGGGCCTAGTGGCGTGAACTTTTTGTCATACTAAGTGTTGCCCTTTGGCTTTTATACGACATTGTATCATTTCTTAGCACAACGAAGCAAGTTTGTTTCGAAAGTGTAGTGTATCGTACAAGATATAGCTGTGCGGTTTGTTCTTATTTATAAAACAATGTTAGAAAAGGTGCGTTGTTGGTTCCAGACCATGAGGTTCCAATAGTACACTTCATGATCGATAAAGGGACAAGCCGTATGTGTGTACAAATTTTACAGCAAAGGCGTCTCCAGTGAGCAAGACAACAAACAATGCATGGTTGTTAAACAAAATGTACGCCATAAAGATGCCTTTTAGTTAAGTCTGGTACCTTTTTTTATGCATCTCAAAATGGTGTGTACTTTACATGCAAAAGAGAATAACCATGGGGCTGCCTATAGTAATTCTATAACATGGAAAAAAACTAGAAACATGGTATATCAAGCTAATCCTGTGGTGCAAAGAGAAGTTCTATCATAAACTATCTTTATCTCTTAGTTGTAAACATTTATGATTTTTTTCCTACGTATAAGATTTCTAATAAGAAACATACCGCTCGAGAGATGAATAGTGACAATGCCTTGTTTTGTGAGATAGAGGCAGTAAATCAAAAGGAAACATGGTCATTTGCAAAGTATCCTGTGTTGATGACCCTGTGATAATCACACAAGTCATCCTTTTCTTTACGGCTTACAAACAAGCCTCATTATAGTTTAGCTTTTACTAAGTTTGCACCACAATACATACCCCAGAGTTAAAGAATTTGTGGGTGTCATGTATCCGCGCATATACTTCATGTAGATGATTTGTAACCACTCTGCCAGACGAGCCGAGTGGGCTACAATGGCAGGTCGACGTGGGTTAACCAATTGTAATCTAACTAGGACTTTTGACTTATACCCCAAATTTCTTGGCCTACATAATGGGAATTGGGAACCCTAGTTCGGCACGGAACACCACTAGATCTCGGATTAGGTCATCATCCCCATCTAAGTCATAATGACCTAGGGTCGACACACTCAAGCAATACTATATACACACCACCATACAGGACGTAGGTATTACGCGATTTAGCGGCCCGACCCTGTCTAAATCGTTGTGTTCTTCGTTCCGTAACCATCGCGATCTTCTTGCGTTCCCCCTCGATCTCAAAAACCCTTACGTGGTGTATCTCGTGATGAGCTGATGGCAGTGTTAGCCTAAACGCTAAACAGTCGGTCACTCACTGTTTAGTCATTATTCAGTGCTAAACGGCCGTTTAAACGGGTTTAAATGTTTATAAACGGTGTAAATGACCAATTAAACGGAAACGGTCCGCCACTGACGCGCTAAACGACCGTTTAGACGAACAGTGGCTGATGGTACGAAACACCGTCAACTGGCGCGCGAGATTACGAGATCTTGGTGGTCGTCATCATGCACATCATCAAGGATCAAGGAAAAATTTCGATCTGTTGCAAGCCGGCGGCCCGCGCTGCCTCTACGCACTTCGGAGTCCTCGTTCTATCTGTTCGCAGCATGGGAGAGGCGCCGGGCGGATCACAGCGGACCAAATCTTGGTTGAGGCCGAGTTCGATTTGACGTAGGAATCAACGCATCAAGCGAGGAAGCTAACAGATCTACTTCTCTCTCCAAGTGACGTCAGTCAACGCGGCTGCACTACAGTTTGGCCCCCGATCAGGATCAAGATATCTGCAACGGAATAAGACTCCTACCTTCTAGGGCATCTAGATCATGGAGATGTTTACGCCATCGTCATGTGCTTTCATGGACCGCAGTTGAAACAGAGCATGCAGAAATAAAATAGCGCAGTTCGTGGATATTTCTGGTCGATCCACATCAGCAAGTTCGATGGCAGAAATCAGCGCCGTCACTATCTTCTCCGGCAACATCGTCGTTCAGTTTGCATCAGACTGAATTGCCCCGCCCGAACCCTGAAGTAATCTGTTGGTTAATTATTGGAGTTTCGAAGCTATGAGATTTTTAATCTATTACGCTACGGGGCCATCAAGTCCATGGCTTGTGTCGCCTCCATGCAAGTCAAAGGCAGGACGATATCAAGACCATCTAAGTCCTGAGTCCGAGTGCTACTCCGGTTGCTCAGGCTGTCTCCAGCATCAGCGTCAACATCAACGTCAAAGCAAGTAGCTGCGCGTAGGGCCAACCTAAGCATGAAGAACGGCACTTAAACCTGCCGTAAATACACGACACAGAAGCATGGCTCCATCCCAGCAACCTATTTGCTCCTACTGCATTGGTGCACCTGCCGTACATCAATAGAAATCAGCTGCAACGTCTAGCTGCACATACATGAGGAGAATTAATCCACGCCAGCAACAAGTGCTTTCCACTAGGGCTCCAATCAAAACCAATCGGGCGTAGATAGGATTAGCCCAAACAGCTAAGTCATTTAAGTATTCAAATTATTCATTTAATTATGCTAATTATTCTTTCGTTTATCCTCGCTCGATCTGATCACTCCAATATTATTTATATTTGAGTATTGTCTTTGCCAACTCGTATTATTCTCTTATTATCATTTCAGGAAAATATATTTTATGCCAGCACGAAGTAAAAAACTACAATGTGTTGAAGCAGTGTGCCTGCGTCATCGATGATTATTTCTAACTCTAAATTCCGTAAGAATGACAATAAGTCCTCTGCTGGCGAAGGGCAATAAGCCATCAACTGACCGCAGTGAGTAATACAAGTGATTTGTTTAAATTGCTTATGTTATTTCTTAATCATTCGGGTTATCATTGAATTATTTTTTGGACTATCCGAGTTATTAGATCAATTGGACTGGATTATTTTTGGATCTGCCGGAATGTTAATATACCACTCGAATTATTATTGACCACTTGGAATTTCTTCAATACATCATGCACTTGCAATGTGCCTAGTACCGTTTCCGTCAGATTGAGTGATATTCTCCAGCGAAGGGGTCACTAATCTCGTTTCTTCCATCAGCTCGAGTGGGCTCCTTGATACAACAAAGTTGCAATGAATTTATTTCAAGCCTCAAGCACTCGATCTTTTCATATTTTGGGCCTGAAGCGTTAGACGTATTTATATTCCAAGTCAGAAGTACTCGATGTTTTTATATTTCGAGTCTCAAGCACTCGATGTTTTTACGTTCTGAGTCAGAAGCACTCGATGTTTTATATTCTGGGCCTGAAGCGATAGACGTTTTCTGAGCCTGAAGCGCTCGGTGTTTTCTGAGTCTTAAGCACTCGACGTTTTCCGAGCCTGAAGCGCTCGACGTTCTCCAAGTATGAAGCGCTCGATGTTTTTATATTCTGGGTCTGAAGCGCTCGATGTTTTCTGAGTCCTAAGCATTCATCAGCGCGAATACTTTTCCGTGTCCTAAGTACTCGACGACAAAGGCCAAGTGGCCACAAGCACTCATTATTTCCCGAGTCCTAAGTACTCAATGAGCGTATCCGAGTCCCAAGCACTCGACGATGCGAATACTTTTCTGAGTCCGACGCACTTGGCATTTACATTGCAACGTTTTTATAAGAGTCTGAAGTACTCAATGTTCTAAGACATTCGCTACAACTAAATTTGTAATGACTGGGGCCGACTTTTCTGAGTCCGACGCACTCGGCATTTACATTGCAACGTTTTTATAAGAGTCTGAAGTACTCAATGTCCTAAGACATCCGCTACAACTAAATTTGGAATGACTGGGCCGAGTCTAAAGCACTCAGGTTCCCCCCATGACATAAGGTACAATGAGAGAGTCCTTAAGCACTCGAAAACAGCATGAAAAGATAGCAAAATTATATACAAACTGAGTTCATCACACTCAACGATCATCCAGCTGCTCAAGTCATTAGACATTTTCTCTAAGCTATTTCGCTGCACTACCAGCTGATTATTCCATACTACTGGCTCACCAGTTCACTACCTGACTGGTTGACTACTTCGCTGACTGGTGACGACTCTGGCGGCTTCCTCGACTATACTTCATCGACTCGGCTAGTAATGTGATATTTCCACTAGTTGGGTATCCGGCGTCGACCTCGCCGACTGCTACATCGACTCAAGGGGCTACACCGCCAACTAGTGGATGACGTTCCCACTAGCCGGCCACCTCACCGACTGCTTCATCGACTCAGGGGCTGCGCCGCTCAGCTAGTTACGTATTTCCGCTAGCAGGCCACCTCACCGACTGCTCCATCGACTCGGGGGGTGGGGGCTGCGGCACTCGGCTAGTGATGTATTTCCACTAGCCAGGTACTCGGACGACTTCATCGCTACCAACTGAGCACTCGAGGTGGTGATAAACCACCTAGGAATTTCTGAATACCACTTGGATTGTTGGGCTACTTGAGCCTCAACCTGTTTGTACTTAACAGCTTGAGGCTTGGGAGCTATAGGGTGGATATAAGTGAAATTTTTGGAAGACCTTTTGACAAGCAAGATTGGTTGTTCAGATGA
Organism: Paspalum vaginatum; assembly: GCA_030272315.1. Taxonomy (NCBI): domain Eukaryota; kingdom Viridiplantae; phylum Streptophyta; class Magnoliopsida; order Poales; family Poaceae; genus Paspalum; species Paspalum vaginatum. Next base: position 26,930,749 of record CM059018.1, on the reverse strand, counting down.
TTCGGTCATTGTTTATTGATTCAAATCTTCAAGTTGATTGCTGCTCAAGTCGACATGAAGCTTGGTGGCTACTCCATATGGAGTCCATCTGGCGATGTCCTCTATACTATAATTTGAAAATTCCTTGAAGGAAGCAGATTCCAGAAGACCTTCAAGACGATTTCTTGGGTGAAATCCTCATGAAGCTCGGGGGCTTGTGGATGTCATGTATCCATGGGTACCTCTTGTAGATGATTTGTCACCACTTTGCTAGATGGGTCGAGTGGGCTGCATTGGAACCTATGGCACAGGTTGACGTGGGCTGACAGATTCTAATTCGACTAGGACTCTTGACCTGTACCCCAAACTCCTTGGCCTATATAAGGGGAGCTGGGAACCCTAGTTCAGCACGAAACACCATTAGACCTCATATTAGGTCATCATCCCCATCTAGGTCACAATGACCTAGGGTCGACACACTCAAGGAATACTATATACACAGCACCATACAAGGTGTAGAGTATTACGCGATTTAGCGACCCGAACTTGTCTAAATCGCTATGTTCTTTTTTTTGTAACCATCGCGATCTCCTTGTGTTCCTCCCTCGATCTCAAAAACCCTCACGTGGTCCATCTCGTGATGGGCCGATGGTACAAAACATCATCGGTATTTTTGCCCGATAATAAACAGTAGATCAAAACATATCTGCTCTTAGCATGGTGTTTAAGAGGACCTGGCATTACATCATTACCCTTTGAGCTATAACCCTCAACCCTTTGGAAGACTGTGTGCAAAGCCGGGGGGCGTAATTAGCTAGTTTGATGTTTGTTATTAGATTCGATGAAAGCCTACGATCAGGGCTGAAGTGCTGAACATGCATCATGCATGTGGCCTTTGGTACTTTGATGGCTCACATGTCAAAAGGGGTAGGTACGTGGCACACTACTACTAGCATAGCCATAGATTAGCCCTCGTGACTCGTGGGGTGATGCACGAGCTGGGCAGAGCCGTAGGAGGCTGCGGACAAGGGACCTCCACTTCGACCATGGAGAGACGATGCCAAGAAAGCAGATGCTCCTGCATGTTCGTTTGCTTGTTCGAGGAATATGCCACAAAGTAAACTCATTATTAGGATGTACTACAAAAGTTAGATAGCAAACACGTATATATAAGTTTTTATTATGTCAACTAATTAAAGACAAACAATTCGTATTATTAACTCTATACTGATTAATACTTAGATGGAAATAACGTCTACAATAATTAGAGTAGTCCTACCTTACACTATGACTAGATAGTTTCCATAACATATTGTATGCTGCCATATTAGATTTCTTTTAGAAAAAATGTTTATATAATCCCTCACATTTGCATAAGTGCTTGTGTCACCCATTCATATTAAAACTAGTATTTTATACTCTGAAGTTTAGATAAATGGCATTTCACGGCTAAGGCTTTGTTTGGATATAGATATTCGAACCCTCAGAATTGAATTGGTACTAATTCCAAATCAGTCTAGCATTGGAAATATGTCATTTGGGTGTATATGAAATTTGGAGTTGGAATGTAGCAAAAGGTTACAACACCAATTCATGTTTCGATGTGCATTTCATAAATTCAAGAATCGTTCTACCTTCTTTTCCACCCCTCTGCCATCTATGCATCATTCTATGCCGGTGAGGGAGGAGTTGGGGTCACGAGAGAGATGTTGGTGAGGGATGTCAGAGAAGGAGGAGAGGGACACCAGCACAGGATGAGATAGGAGCACAGGAAGAGACATCAGCGATGGAGGAGATGGGGGAGAGGAAGCAAACCTCGACCTTGGCGACTGTGGTGGTGGCACACCTTTACCTCGAGGGGGGGGGCCTCCAAGCCGGTCGTGTCGGACCACCTCGCACATGTGCTCATGCTTGCACACAACGTCAGTGGTGGGTGACCCTCGACCTTGGAGGCGGTGACCCTCGAGCACGGAGGCGGCATGGTGGTAACCCACGATAGTGAGCTAGAGCTTGTCTAGTAGGTGTACTCGACCGCATCGGTCCTCGACCTTAGAGGCGGCGACCGTCATCCACCTCAGGCAGCGATGGTCTTCGACCTCGGGGACAGCAGCAATGGCCCACGACCTTGGGGCAACAACGGGAATAAACAGGTATATAGTTCGGCTGTGGGTGCAGTAACTGATGGGACTCACACAAAGCAAAGCTTGACCTGAGGTTCATTGATAGTTGATGGATCTCGCGCCAAGCAGTGCTTGATGCGAGATTCATCTGGATAACAAGCAGATCTCGCCATCAAAAAATGCTTTAGCACAAGATCTACAAGGTAAGCAAACACTTAAACATGCCCTAAAATGACCGTGTGAAAGGATTAGAGCCGCATGGCGCTTACTTGATTGAAAACCCTAGGAGCCAAGCATGGTGATGCACAGAGATTGAGGTGACAAAACACCGCTGTTGAGGAACAATGTTGCCATGTCTATTATGGTTCATGGGGTTACATATTTATAGCCTGGAGGCTTGGACGACAAGTCTGACTTGTCTAGTTAAACCCTAGATTACGTTTTGTTTTCTAAAATACATAGCCTGATGGGCCTAAGAACACTTTGCCACCATTGCATGGGAGGCCCATGAAGCTTCGGTAGATGATTCGAAGACAATCCTAGATTAGCTAGGGTTTGGCGGCAACACATGCCCCTAGTTTTGACAATAATTTAATTTATCATAAAAAGTAATGAAAAAAAAAATCTTTGGCTTGGCAGGGAATCTCGACTCAAGTGTGTCACATCATCAATAAAAATCCACTTCCTTTCGGGTGGAAAATTACTACGCCTCGCCATAGAAGTTGGACTGGCGCCCCTTCAACTTCTCCTGTTAGGTTTATTTAATCGCTTTCACCGTAGTATTTGCGCACATTATCCCGTCTTTCCTCTGCATCAAAGCCAAAGAAAACCCCCTTCTCATGGTGGATGATCTTCCTTGTCATTCTCTTTCCCTAGCCTTTGCTCCTCCATGCAACCCTCCACCCGAGCTCCCTGACTGGTGGTCTGAGGGGCTCTGGGATTACTCCCAGAGCAACACTGATGAGGAGATTGGGAGTAGTGCTGTGATCACGACGGAGGACCTGATGATGGACATCAGCATCCTGCTGCCTCAGATGCTGATCTCATTGAGCGATGACGACCTCTTTCTCTGGGTCCTCAACGACAATGTTCCCACATAAGAAGAGAGAGAAGAGGAGGAGCCGTCTGATTCCTCTGATGAAGAAGAAGATCCCCCTCCACATTGGGGTTCCAATGACTATAATGATGGCGAAGGCAATGAGGCTAAAGATGATGCCTGGTACGATGCTGACAGTGGTGGTAACGGTGATAAGGAGGACTAAGATGATGATGATGATGACGACGACGACGGCGACGGGAGCGACCCTAACGAACCCCTGGCCTAATGCGTAGGTTAGCGTAGGTAGGGCCGTTGTGACGGCTACAAGGAGAGTAGCTGCTCTATTTTGTAAGAAGATCCATGATCTTCCTTTTGTGTAAATCCATCAGGAATTAATGGAAGCTCCATCTTATGTTTTCATCTGCTCTCAGATTCCTAAAATCTTTGCCTCGATCTTCTCTTCCTGCCATCCTTATTAGCCGACGAAAAACCCCTATCTAGATCAGTTCTTCTAACCATTGGTAGGATTGTTGTTGATGGGCCAATTGGGTTGATTCCTCAAAGTGAAATTGTGGAATTTGTCTTTCTAAAGACGATGGCAACACATCGGCTATTGTTCTTGAATTTCCTTGCTTTACTAGCGTCTTGTCGGTTCTTGACTGAATGGCTCTTGGGCCGACTGAAGCTCCTTTCCTGAGATTAGTTTCATTGAATCAGCTTTCCGCGAGTCGATTTGCAACCTTTCTTGTATGTGCCTTTAAGATTATTCATAGCCTTCCCTAAATGCTGTGTCTTGATTATCGTTCAAAGTGTGTGTGAATAGCTTCAAGTTAGGTGTATTCGGGGCTATATTGAGATGACATGTACTTCTAAATTTATCAATCATCATGATTGATTCCAAGCTCTTCTTCTTGATGATGATATTGTTTCCACGCTTTTCTCCTTCATCATCATCATCATCATCTAATCCTGAGATCATAGTGACAACAGGTCATTATGTCTCTGTCCTAGTTAGATTCATTCCATAGGCCACTAAATCTCTAGGTTGAATCTTTCTAGCTTTTTTGGGGTTGAGATTCAGATCTGCGCACCAAAAAATCCCAGCAGACAAGATAAAATATGTGGCCATAGGTGGAAGGGTTGTTTGAAATAGGAATTCTATATATGCAAGTAACGATGCAGATGCTCTACTAAACAATCAACATGATGCGTTTGCCTTTCCGTTCTACCACCATTGACCATTCGTGCCTCTTGTTTGCCTTTTAACTTCATATTGTTCCAACCACAATCATCCATTGGCCTCTGCAGTCCCATCCGAAACATATTTGAGTTACCTTGCAGAGTTGCAGTCCTGAGTTTATGCCCCACGAGCATGGGTCTTGTCTGGGGAATGCTCTTCTTTTGTTCCTCCATTTTGTTCTAAAGGCAATGACTCATCATTGGCTAACTTTCTTTGATCATGTGATCTGATGGCAACGCATCGGCTCGTATACTGCTCGCTAGAGCAACTCTTAAAGAATTTGATATACCCCCAATTTTTTACAACTAGGGTATACTCCTTTCCATCTGCCCCCGAACCAAATTTCCCAAACAATTTTGAGAATACCGGCTTGTGAACTAATTTCTCTTGAGATCCGGGGCTTGCTAGATGCTCTTGAAAAATATTTTATCATGACTTTTTTAGTCAATTGCGTAAATTACACTTTATGTTTGCATGCAAGAAATACAAAGAAATGCAAAGAGAAAGCAAATAAAAAACTTAAACTACTGCAAAGCTACCCCAAACTAAAAGGGGTAACAAACACCAAGCTCCCCATGCAAGCGAGCAAACATGCTAAGCTCTAAGGGCTTGGTGAAGATATCGGCCATCGGTTTCCACATGGATCAAGTCTATATCTCCCTTCTCATAGTGATCTCTCAGAAAGTGGAACCTCACATCTATGTCTTTGGTTCTGGAGTCCAAGACGGGGTTCTTAGCTACAGAAATAGCAGAAGTAGAGTGTATTAGGAGAGGGATCTTCCTAAAACTTAGGCCATAGTCACTTAGTGTAGCTTTCATCCAAAGTAGCTGGGAGCAGCTATTGGGGATCTGTTATCAAATCACATGATGACAGCATGGCAACATCAAATACGAAGGACCTCTCTCTTTGGAGTCCTCGAGTGCAATTAAATAAAGCATAAGTGACGACCGAAATGGGAACTCTTTGCCCAGTTCAAAAAATGCTTAAGGAAGAAAGCACGAAAGACGAAAAGACGAAAGGACAAAAGGACACATAAGAACAGCCGTTTGTTATACCTTCAAATCTCAAAGATAGGGCTGACAACATTGTTCAATGTGAGGCATACAAGTGTCACTGCCAAAAATGCTTGTCCCGCGGTCGGTTGGTCTCCCTGGTATTTATAGAGGTCAACCGATGGTCTACTTTATAGCGATTTTACATAGCTGCCCTCAAGCATACCCTTCATATTTCTCTCTTCCTATACAAAGCACTCATCTAGTTAGTAATTTTACATCCGAAGCTAAGTCTAATATGTAACCATTTTGTGCTTCAGCTTAACTTCTTGGACCGCGCCACTTCAAACGGTGTTTTCCCTCAAGCTTCAAAATAGATCTACGGGCACGCCAACTTGCAGCTTCGAAGTGAGATCTCACGCCAAACCCGGAATCTTCGGGTTAGCCAGTAGCACCTTCTTCGTATAGTCCTCAACCTCTACTTTGTATCCTGCAATTCACCAACACCAAGGAAATCATCCGAAGCATGGGGCCCGAGGCCTTTGGCCCAACAGTAGCCCCATGCGGGTTAGTTTATTTTTCCAAGATGAGCTCAAATCGCGAATGAACAAATACGCCAAAGGTCTGGCTTCATGCTTCGGGTGCATGGGCCACTTCCCCCTGATTTGAGATTATTTTGGAAAAAGGTCAAAAACAGAAAAACATGCGGAAGAAGAAGAAAAACTAAGAAAATAATAGTGCATGTAGACCTAGAACGCTGATAAGCAAGAGACACCCATCGGCTTTTTAGTGTTTTGCAACTGTTCGTCGCCTGCCCCTTCGGGTTTCGTGCCCGGGGCAATATATAAGTCGTGGGGGACCAGCCGCGCACTCCTTCCACATTTCAGCCAAGCGCGTAGCTACTACTCCTGCTATCCTCGCTCCGAAGCTCTGCCTCCTTAACCTGTTCCGCACCTGTTGCTTTGTCTTCTACTGCAATCCGAAGCTCTGCCTTCTAAAATTTGCTTCGTTATTTTGTAAGTTTGAAAATCTTTACATTGCCCTCTCGATTAATTGCATGCTAGCACACGATTTTTGATTTCGGCGTGTTCATCTCAGGTCTTTGATGGCACGTATCCGCACCATAGCCCGTATGGGGACTGACTCTGATGCTGAGGCTACTGGGGAGACCCACAGTGCCGCTGGAGAGGAGACTCCCATTCACTTATCTCCAGTTCATCCTGATAAAGAACTGGAAAACATCGCCAAAGCCTCCGATGACGAAGAACAAGAGGACAAGGATCTTGAGGAAATTGAAAAGGACGAAGACAAGTTGGCCCTTCGTCCCCAAAAACTGAGTCACATAATCTTTAGGGCATCTAATATCACAGATAAGGATTTTAAACTGTACTAGAAGTTGGGTTTCATCAAGAACCCCAGTCGCTGCCGAAGCCCAAAAGACAAAGAAACTCCTACTCCAAGGCCAAGTGAGATCGTCTTGTTTGAAAACTTCTTTGATGCCGGGCTTCAGCTACCCATGAACTCATTTGTTCCTAAGGTTCTTGAGCGCTATGAAATATACTTCCATCAGCCGACCCCCAACGCCTTTGTCCGATTGGGCTTTTATGTATGGATGCTGGCTAGCTAGGGCTTAGAACCAGATGTTGAACACTTCTGTTGTTCACATGAGCTGCATTATCAGACTAAGGTGGACAAGGAGATTGGGCTTCACCTGAACTTCAGATGCTACAATTTCCAGGGCTGCACGGACTCACCAGGCCCTGTACTGGCCTACCGAAGCAAATGGTCTAGCAGCTAGACGCAGAAGTGGTTTGACTACAGTTTCAATGCTGAAAAGAAACCTGAATTTGGCCCATGGTTGATGGATCCTTTGAAAGTTTTGTTTGGTTTCAAGAGGCCTCTGTGTGCACAATCCGACAAGACTATTTCGACAAACATCACCTATAGGGTTTTTTGTTCACAAATTCATATGCTGTGCCTGGCCTAGGAGTTCGCGGCTAATGGTGTGCTTCCTCTTCGAAACAAGTTTTCCATGCCTGCCTCTGAATGTCCGATTGACCCTACTCAGCTTGTCCGCCTGCCGTACAAGTTCAAGCCTATTGGCAAATACAAGACTCTAGATGAATCTAGGAGAGCTGGTGTTGAGAAAGCTGTATGTGCTATGCTCGGTAACTACACTGTTGCAGAGTATAGGTGCCTATAATGCACCTTTGGCAATAGGCCCTAGCTTCACCTGAACTGCGTGTTCGACGCTTTCGGGGTGACTTATCCCGATTATGAACATTTCGATATTGATGTCCCTGCTTCGAAGGCTAACACCCTCAAGCGCAAGGCCAAAGATGCTACAAAGGTACCCGGCGCCGATGCTAAGGCTACTAGAAGATGAGTGAAGATTTTCCTAAAGAAACCCACTCGCCGGACTTATAAGAAACCGACAATGTTTGAACCGGAAACAAGACCTCCTAAGATGGCTTGCGCCGAAGGTATTGGGACGACAGGGGAATAAGACCCCAATGCTTCAGGGGCTGCCCCTTTATCTCGAGGAGTTACATCTGAGGTGAACATAATGATTACCTCAATGGCTGGCAGCTTTGGCCCTTCTCGTGTTTTGAGCTCACTTGGCTCTCAGGTCATGGAGCTTGTCCATAAAGCTTCATTCCCTGATGCTTTTGCTCTAGAGTCTGAAGGTATTCCATGAATCCTCGACCCATTTGATATCATAGTCGACGAGGATTCTATAGGTGCATCGCCCAAGTATGAAGCACCTGATCACGACAACAAGGAGACCATTGACGCTGAAGCTCCATCTTCCAACCATGAGGTGGTAATCAAAGTGACATACCCTAAAACAGAGGTTCTGAAGAAGTCTCATGATCTAAAATCTGTTACAGAAGAGTATGCTTCTAAGGGTATCGCCACTGCTTCTGCACGCAGTGACAATTCTGACTAGGGGCGAAGACCCTAAAACTGGAAATGCTTCTGAAGCAACAAACATTGGTTTCATTCAGGTTTTACGACCCTAAAAATATTGATGCCGAAGAGGTCAACAGGCTCCGCGGTCTTGCCGAAGACCTTGCTGATGACAAAGACAACACTATTTTTGGTGGAAAACACTCAAAGTCTCTACAGTGCTTAGGGTCCAAAGCCAAAATGATTGTAGCAGATGGGCTGGGTCAATCATTCTGTTTTCCAGACACTGAAAAGGAGCTGATTTCTTTGCCCACCGAAACACTAGCCGGCCAACTCAACGCTATTTGCTTAAAGGTGCGTTTCATACTTCTTTCATTACATTCCTTCCCCCTTTTTTATGAAGGGAACTTGTCTGTAGACCTCCGTATCATTTCTATTTTCTTTATATGTCTGCAGGGACTTCTTCTTTCAAAAACTCTTTCAAAGAGGCAAATACTAGAAAACATCTCGCAAACTGCCCAAATTGACGACCTTCGGACCCAAATTGGAGAAATTGCTTGTTAACACGAAGCAAACGAGAAAGCAGAGTAGGAGTCTCACAAAAGAATTTTTCAAGGCCTAATTGACGAAGTGGTTCTCTAGCGAACCCACGCCAGAAAAACTTGAGGATAAAAATTTGGAGCTAGCAATAGAACTAGAGAAACAATTGACTGGTGCTTCGATGATAAACTAGTCTTCTAGAACTAGGAGAGGAAGGCTCGGCAAACTTCCGATGATATGGTTGAAGTTTTGAAGAAAAATGCTGAATTGCAAACACAAGAGTTGTCGGAACTTCGGGCCGGTGTCTCTTCCAAAGACAAAGAACTTGCTAATCTTCGTGCTGAGCTTGAATCTCTCAAACTAAAGAAAGTAGAAGAGGATAAAACTATTTTCAGCAACATTTCGTCTTGCGCTTCCGCTGTTCAGTCAGTTGTGTCTTACACCAGAGCTCGCCCACGGACCCAAAGGTATGAAGAAGGTAATTCCCTAGAGGCTTTGAAATGGATCGAAAAAGACATATCAGCAATACCGGAGCTGATGACTTCGTACGAGGGGTACTACGTCATGGCTGGTGCTAAGGCTATCTCCTCATCTCTTGAATCCCAAGGCTGTTCTCATATTGAAAGAGCTTCAACGCCGGGCTTCTGCCTATGTTCTATAGACGAAGTATTCACATGCACCCGAGCTTGTGAAAATATTGGATGCCGCAGTTTATAGCTTGTTATGGAAACATGACCTCGAAGCGAGAGTCCTAGAATAGATTCATGAATATCGGAAGGAGGTAATTTTTACCTAGCGTTTCTGCATTGCTCTCTTTTTCTACTCTTAGTACTTTCGTTTTCTGTTTTACCTTGTGAGTATACAACAATTCTTCATTTTAGGATAAGGAGGCGGCTGCTAAACGCGCCGAGAGACGACGCTCGACCGCTGTACTTTAGCATGGACCTAGGCTTAGAGGTAGTGCTCCAAATGCTGGCGAAGCTCTCAGCACAATCCCAAGAACCGACACTTCAAAGCTAACTCAATCCGCTCAGCCAGAACAGCCCCCAATACCGAAATCCCCAGTGGAAGAGTCCCCAAAGACTCATCATGATGCTTCGGAGGTCTAACCTTCAAAGTAGCTACATTGATCTGTTTACAAAGTACTCTTATTGTTTTTCTTTGCTAGGTACCAGGTGTCTCTGGTTGATTCTACTCTCGGCTCTTGAGGAACGATGTCTGTATATGTGTGCCAAAGCCCCTCTAAGTTTGCACCGAACATTCTTAGCCGTTTTCATGCGGACTATATTTTGGATTCTATTGTGGACGACATTGTTGATGAGATTGCCACAAATGTAATGCTGGCAGACGACTAAAAGCGGTTGTAATGTGTTTTGTACGCCGGTAACAGTTTGATATGATCGTTTCCAGCAAGCATAACTACTGTGATGTCTATTTGCAGATGTGTTTTTAGATTTTGTGATCTTTTTCATCTTCGAAGCTGAAACTTTGCGCACTCTACATGATTATTTCGAGCCGAAAACATTCCTTCACAGAAACAAGATCACTTCAACAACTTGTCTTATATGATACGAAGCAAGATATACATGCAAAATTTGCAAATGGATTGAAGGAAGCTTCGGAAGTAATGATCAAACTATGGCTAAATCCGTGATATAATAGAACTACAACTTCCTAAATCTTAGATGCGCCATCACCTTGTTACGATGTTACCGACATCGGCTTATGGTTCGCAGCCAGCTTTGTGACGCCGATGCCCCTAAAGCCTACTACACACTCTTGGCTTGAAAACCTCACATGCAGGTGCTAGAGGGTCACGCACTAACACGCTACTGCTAGCGCACTTAGGTAACATCATTGCCAAAACGTCTGCCACCTACCTTCGGAGCAAACTAAGGCTGGCCACTCGGTGAGGTGACGATGCGACCTTTTCAGTACGTGAATGACCCCGTTAGGAGCATCTCACACCCTAATCCATTGCCAGGATTAGCCCGACAAAATGGAAATATTAGGAGAATCTCACGGCCTGAGCTTCTTCGTGACAAACATGGAGTGATGCCAATACGAAGATAGGCTTTGTCCGCGGAAGACTTCATCTTTTGCTTTTTCCTTCGATGGACTGTAGAGGATTCTAGCTCTATATGCTGCGATGCAAAGTGGCTCTAGCTATCTGTCTAGATGATGCTTCTCACTCCTGTGAGTTTTGTGGATATCGAGCTGTGCTATGATAGTTGAGAAGGCGTCGGGCTTGTATTTATAGCCCTTGGCAAACTGAGTCATTGAGTGCCTATACAGGGAATCCGATGCAATATAATCATGCATGAATAGGATTATCACTGTGGCTTTTGATTGATACATAGTTCCCTTAAGGAATCTGATGCTTCATAGTTCACAGATATACATTAAAAAAACTGAAGATGCTCCATCGACGACAAAAAGCTAGGGAATCCGATGCTAAGGGAATCCAATGCTATATATATATATATATCCACTATGACCTTGGTCAACTTTTGTGGTATGAGCTCTGCTGCATTTTTGCATGACAAGAGTCATTTTAATCAGAGCACACCTTTTTGCGCACCTGTGGAGACGCAACGCTCTCTTTGGTTCTCGTGATTTGTTTACTAAATCACATGTAGCGTCGGCGATATCCTTCGTTATTGAGGTGAAAACTCAAGACGAAGTTTTGCCATCTCAGAACAATACATCATGGGGAAAACTACTTCTCATTGATTTCGAAGCTTGGATACATGCAACCGCCCCATTAAAAAACCTTACGCCCCTTGTAGTTTTTAGGGTTTCCCCTGTAAGGAAAAAGGGTGCGACTCCTTTTTTAGTACTTTGTATGAAATAATAAACTACCTATTCCTATGGGTAATAACTGCCGATGATCAGTTTATATTCCATGACCTTCGCACTTCATTACCAAACATATCTTCAAGCCTATATGAACCTGGCCTATTCGATTCTTTTACAAGAAAAGGACCGTCTCATTTACTCTGCAGCTTGCCTGCTGTATCTGCGTTGGCTATTCTTCGAAGGACGAAGTTGTCGGGCTCGATGGAATTGAGCTTTACCTTCCTGTCTCTCCACTTCTTGGTATCTTCTGGATATCTTCGGATGTTATCAACTGCTTCTAGCCTGACTGATTCCACTGAATCATTTCCAATGACCTGTTCTTCTTGTTCAAGCTTCGAGCTTAGTTACCCTTATTGACTTGTGCTTGATTTCTTCGGGCATCATCGCCTCTTCTCCATATAATAGCTTGAGTAGTGTAAAGCCTATGGCTCTCGAAACCGTAGTGCTTGTGGCTTCAGACCACACTTGTCAACTCATCGACCCATTTGCCTTTTGGAAGCACCACTAGCTTCTTTGATATACTAGATAGTATTATACCATTTGCTCTTTCAAGGACACCATTGGACTGTGGATGTCTGACCAAAGCAAAATTAAGGCCTTGTGCCGATCTGGTGGCAAAGCTTTCTGAATGACTCTGCATCGAACTGAGTACCGTTGTCCACTATTAATGCTCTTGGCACACCGAAGCGACACACTATGTTTTGCCAGAAGAACCGCTGGACTGTTGCCGATGTTATTGTCGTGAGAGCCTTCGCTTCAATCCGTTTGGTGAAATATTATATGGCTACTATGACATATTTTAGATTTCCTTATGTGTTTAGCATTGGGCCAGTCAGATCCATGCCGTATCTTTGCAATGGCCATGTTGGTTCAATCAGTTGAGTGTATGGCGCAGGCGGATTCTGATGCTTCAACATTCTTTGGCAGTTGTCACATGTTTGGACTAGGTCTTTAGCATCGGCTGGTGCTTTTGGCCACTAGAATCCCATCCTATAGACCTTTCCCAATAGCTTCCTTGCACCGATGTGTGCTCCATAGGTTCTAGAATGTATTTCCTTCATTAGCTATTTGCCTTCGTCTCTTGCAATGCATTTCAGCAGTGGTGCATAGTCTCCTTCTTTGTACAATTCATCATTAACCAATTTGTACTGCCTTGCTCTTTGACTCATCCTTACAAGCCAAGTTTCGTCGTCATTTTGATGTGTATTGTTCAAGTAGGATATGATTTCTGATCTCCAGTCTTCGCTCGCTACTGGTGAGATGGACAAGACTACTCTCTCTTGCACTTCAATTGACGATGCTTTGAGTATTTTGAAGAACACATTCGACTGACAACGGTGCTCCTTGAGAAGCTGCTTGGGCTAGTGTATCGGCCTCATCATTTTCTCTTCGGTGTATTTTCTTTACTTTCAACCCTTTGAAGTAGGATTCCATCCTTCTGATTGTATGCAGATACTTTTGCAGCCTTTCTTCTTTAGCTTTTGAAGTTTTCTCAGTATGCTCCGAAATGACCTAGGAATCTGACATCAGAATAGCTATTCATACTCATTTCAATTTCCTCAACCCAACATTACTATTTTGTATTCTGCAACATTGTTTGTGCTTGGGAACTCGAGTCGTACTTGCGAACGATGACTTTACTCCCGAAGGTGACCGTAATATAGCTGTTGCACCAGCCCTTGTTGCTGTATATGACCCATCACAGTAAACTTGCCAAATCTCTTCTTCAGATGGGAGTTCAATTTCTTCTTTTGCTGGAGTCCATTCAGCTATAAAATCAGCTAACGCTTGCGATTGAATTGTGGTTCTATGCACAAAATCTATGACATACTCGTTTAGCTCCGCCGCCCTATTTTCCAACTCTCCCATTGGCCTCCTTGTTTTGGAGCACATCCCTGAGGGGCATAGACGAAGGTATGACGATGTTGTGCATCTGGAAATAGTGTCGAAACTTCCTTGAAACCGTGACAACAGCATATATCACTTTCTCAATTTTAGAATAATTCATCTTTGTAGGTGTTAGTGCTTCAGAGACATAATATATTGGCCTTTGCTTTTTTTGGCCGTCGACCTCCTTTTGCTGCACAAGTGCAGCGCTGACTACTGCCGGGGCTACGGCAACATACAACAGCAACTGGAATTCCTTCTTCGGGCGATGACAATGTTGTTAGATGCACCAAATACTCTTTAAGCTCTTCAAACACTTTCTGTTGCTTCTCTCCCCAAGTGAATGGATTGGTTCCACAGCAAGACTTCGAAAAATGGCAGACATCGTTCCGCCGACCTAGAAATGAATCTGTTGAGAGATGCCAGTCTCCCCGTCAGCTTCTGGATGGATTTTTTTTATTTCAGAGGCTCCATCCGCAGTATGGCTTCAATTTTTGTTGGGTTTGCTTCGATGCCCTTTGACGATACTAGGCACCCCAAAAATTTTGCTTTGGAAATCCCAAAAATAGTATCCTCGAGGTTGAGCTTCAACCCTGCTTTTCTGAAGTTAACAAATGTTTCCCTTAGATCGGCAATATGTTCTTCTCTTTTGACTGCTTTCGAACGATAATATCATCAACATATGTTAGCACGTTTCTGCCCAATTGATTGCCAACTACCTTTGCAGTCATTCTATTAAAACTTCCCCCAGCATTCTTGAGACCCTCAAGCATCCAGACGAAGCAATATGTTCCAGACGGGGTGACGAAGCTCGTTTTGTGTTCATCTACCCTCTTAAGCGAGATTTGATGATAACCTGAGTACCGATCCAATAGACTCATCATCTCCGAATTTGCAGCCGCATCTACCAGGCTGTCAATACGAGGTAATGGGAATTCATCCTTCGGGCGTGCTTTGTTGAGATCTATGAAATCTATGCACATGCGCCACTTTCCACTTGGAATTTTTTTTACCATGACAACATTTGCCAACCATTCTGGGTACTCTATCGGTCTGATGACCCTAGCTTCAAGCAACCTATTTACTTCGGACCTTGCACCTTCTGCCCTATCTTCTGACAATTTTCTCAATTTTTGTTTTTTAGGTTTTATTGATGGGTCAACATTCAAAGCGTGTTCTATGATATTCCTAGTCTATGCCGCATAAATCTCTGGCTGACCAAGCAAACACATCTTTGTTGGATTTGAAGAATGATTTCAACTTGGACTCTTCTACTTCTAATAGCTGAGACCCACTTGCACTGTTTGGTCTGGCCTGTTTTCATCAAGGACAACTTGCTTCGGCTGTTCTACCTGCCTTCTCCTTTATTATCAGCCCTTTCTGGGCTTCGACTTTGCCTTCTTCTATGCTGTGAATTTTCCTGTCGCCTAGGCACCAGTTCCCTTGGCCCTTTGAGCATCTTCTTGGTTTCCATACACAGTAATCACCCCTCTATAAGCGGGTATCTTCATCGCTAGATATGCCGAATGCAAAGCAGCTTTGAACGCATTGAGCGTTCCCCTACCCAAAATTGCATTATATGGATAGTTGACATCAACAACATCAAAAGTGATGAATTCTGTCCGTGAATTGCTCATTTATTCGAAGGATACTTGCAACGATATTTTGCCCAGAGCTTCGACTTTTCTCCCTCTGAAGCCACACTAATGGATTCGTAGCGGGCTCTAACACCGAATCACCCAAGCTCATCTGCCTGAATGCCTTTGCTATCAGAATATCAGCTGAACTGCAGTTATCAACTAAGAGATCATGTATGATATAGCCACCAATATTGCAGCTTATCGCCATTGCATCATTGTGCGGATAATCCTTCAACCGAAGGTCGCTCTGATCAAATGTGATTGGCATATGCGTCCACTTTGTTCTTATATGTGGACCTTGATATCCAATATGATGTACTCTTCTTTGATACTCCCTCTTCTATTTTTTTGATTGCGGTTCGTAGCTTGAACCTCCCATTATAGGAAATATATGCTTTGAAGCAGGCACTATGGTGTTCACTGTTTGCACTTCGGCTGTTTCCTCATACCTTTTCTTGAAATGACTGTTGCTGCAAAGGCATCACTGAGTAGCTATTTGGGGATGCTTGTGATTGATACTGACTCGAAGGATGACCACTGCTGCTGAGATGGTGGGCCTGGCAGGTGGGGGAGGTAAGGCTTGCTTCTAGGGATATGTTAGTGTGGGAAAATGACCCGGCGGCGGCGGCAGCAAAGCTTGCTGATGGCTGTACACCGAAGATGTTGACGCGCTTGAAGGCAGCAGCGGAGGAGCCTGCCTCTGAGTGTACGTCAAAGCATTGATGTTTAGTATTGCATAATTAACCGGATAGTACTGTTGAACCTGACATGCTTCCTTCGGAGTGGTTTGCGATGAAGACTCACTCAACTCTTTTTTCTTCTCAATTGTGATCTCACAGTACTTCGTGGTGTGGCCCTTATCCTCTCCACAAAATACATAGAACAACTTCTTCTGAAATCTTCGCCCACTGTTTTTTCCTCAGAAGCTTCGTCCTCCTCGGCCACCTCTGTAACTATGACCTTCTCTGTACGACTTTGACTCTTGCTTGAGATCAGATTTTTCTTCTTCAATGTTGAACACATTTTGGGCTCTAAACTGTTCATCCCCTCCGAAGTTTGCCCGATTGCGTTTGCTGAACCTGTTGACCCATTCTCTCTCGACTTTTGTTGTTCTTGTTGCCTGAGCCAAAGATCATTATCTACCTACAAAACTCATTCATTTTTTCATGCAACTCGGCTACCGTCTTCGGGGGCATTCTGGTGAAATATTGTGCACACTGGCCTATTCTGACTCCATTGATAGCAGCATCAATGACAACTTCATCTGATATACCTAGTGCCTGAGCCTTGATGTTTAGGAACCTTCGGAAATAGCTTTACAAAGCTTCTCCTGGTTCTTGCTTGCATGCGAATAGGGTTTGAGATTTGACTGCCTGAGAATGAAAACCCTAGAAGTTTGCTAAGAGCGCCTCTTTTAACTTGATGCCATGAATGGATTGATCCAGGCTTAGTGATGATACCACAACTGAACAATCCCTTGAAGTGTCATCACCAGCAATTTTGCCAACACAGCTGTGTTTCCCCAGAAGGAAGCCACCGTTGCCTCATAGCTCAACAGAAACTGCTTCGGGCTTGATTGTCAATCATAACTGGGTAACATAGTTGGTCTGTAACCACTTGGCCAAAGAGCTGCTTGCAATTCCTAGTGATTGTGGCGATGTGGCATCAAAGATGTAATTTGCATCTAGTCCTTGGTTGATGTGATGCCTAGCCTGACCACCTTGCTGCTGATCTTTATTTTGATTGTTCAGAATGTATTCTGATGCCTCCTCTATTTGACTATCTGAGACTTCAATATCTTCAGCCTTGCCAACTTCTACTTCCTGAATTGCAACTCCTTATTGATTTGCTCAAGCTCTGCAAGCTCATCTTCGTCAATATCAGGCAAGGCCGCTATCTCCTAGGCTGCCTTCCTTTTTTGCTCTGCAATCTATTCTTTCAAAACCTCTCCGCCTGCCTGCATTTCTACCTTAGCTTCACTTTCCTTGAGTGTTTGACCATTCCCAGGTGGATCTTCGGCATTTGGGTGTTCCGGTGCCGAAATCTCCCCCCTGGGAATTCTCATAGGCTTCAGATGAGGTTGTTTTGTCATTCGGTGGTGAGGATCCACCGTGGATGGGCACCAAATGTTGGGGATCTGTTATCAAATCACATGATGACAACAAGGCAACATCAAATATGAAGGACCTCTCTCTTTGGAGTCCTCGAGTGCAATTAAACAAAGCATAATTGACGATCGAAATGGGAACTCTTTGCCTGTAACGCCCTAAAGAGTTCAAATCCCATAACTCATCCCTAAATTTCACCATTAATTCAAGATGAAAATTCCTAAATCCTAAGTTTTTTTTTCTGAAAAAGAAAAAGGGAATAAACCCCCCACGTTGCTTGGCCCAGCCCAACCGAGCCCCCCTGCCGGCCCATTCCGCTCCCTCCCCCACACTTCGGCCGCCCAGGCCATTCCACCGGCCCACCCCCCCTCTCCCTGACCGGCGGGCCCTGCATGTCGGATCCGTCCCCCACCTCCGGTCCCTGCCTAAGCGCCATGCCACGCCCGCCCTGCACCACGCCTGGCCTCGCGCCACACCCAACCCCTACCCCCTGCCTGCGCCCAGCTCCTACCCTCGCCGCGCTCAGGCCCCGCCCCGACTCTGTGCCACCTCGGTGCGGGTCCCTCCCAGCCCCCACCTCGGTGCGCTGCAGCCCGAACCTGCGCCGCCACCAAGCTCGAGCCTCGCCGCCACCTATAAAGCCCCCCATTCCCCGCTCTTGCCTTGTCGGTCACAGTTACTCCCCTGCGCGGTGAACCGCTCCTCTCCCTCCACTGCCCTCCCTCGTGTTCGAGCTCCACACAACCCCCTCCCCCCCCGTCGCCGGTAGCAAGGTGAGCGCCCTTCCATACCCCCTCCCCCCCGCCAGAGACCCCCCCACACCTCAAGCCAGCAAGCCCCATTCCCCCACAGTTGCCCGGCTGCCCCCACTGATGGGTGGGCCTAGCTTCGGGCGCCTCCACGCCACCCCCTCCCCCGCCCCTGTGCGCGCACGGGCACACTGGGACAGCCCAGGAGCCACGCCGCGCCCCGCATGGGTCGGAGGCGAGCCGTCTCCCCCCCCCCCTCGATGGCTTGGGCCGCGCCCAGTTTCGGCCCAGGGATCCTAAATCCTCCTTCTCAAATAGTTAACCCTTTTCTTTTTAAATAAAAACCCATATCTAGCCTAAGTCAACTCCATCCTGGATGACCCATGCACCTAAATGTTTCTAAAAATCCCCTCTACCCAACCCACCTTTTAAGGTAAAATTTGAGCTTGAATGTTTGCAATCTTTGTTGTTTATTGTTTCTACATGATAGGCACCGAACCGGAGGATCTCCGAAGAGCCGGAGCCGACTGTTGCGGACCTGGAAATCGACGATCCTAGTGACGACCACCACTGCAACTGAGGACCTAGATGACAGCAAGTCCATAGGAACCCTTTTCTTGATGCATAAAATACCTAGATTTGCAAAACAAATATTTTGGCCAGTGCAACCAAGTGAAAACTTGCATGGTTTTGCTTGCTAAGGAAAAACCCTGGTAGGATAGCCATCACCACCTGTTTAGAAGTAGTGCACATAGGAGGGATCGCTCACTTCAACTTTATGGATTAAAATATGCAAGGGAGACGGGGTATAGCGGGATGAGGTTGGAGTCAATAGGGTTGAGTTTTGAAATAAAATAGGGAAGAACCCCGGCAACCGACTTGGTCGGAATACGGCCACGCGCCGAAACAGCCATAAGAGTAGGGTTGGATGGGTAACTTAGTTACTTGCGGTTACCCCATGTCTCAGGATTCGTGGGAGAAGACCGGGTAGGTGGATGCTCGCGGTGTCAAGCAAAAGAAAGGATGGTACGGTGCTGGGTTCAACCCGAGCTCTCCCTAAGGACCGATATGATTTTCATCTTGCCTAACCCTACTTTAGTATAACCACTCGCTCTGTATGAGACAGTGGTCAGGCCCTGAGCTGGAGTGGATAACCTAGTAGCTTCTGTGCTGACGCACAAGGGATTAGGGGATGGGTGGTGTGCCAACGGGAGTACCGTGGGGTACTGTAGTCGCTCAGATGCCCGAACCCCTAAGGTAGACTAGGTGATGAAAAAAGGCAAAAGGTTTGGTTTGGAATTCGGACGTTTATTTGGCCGTAAGCGTCGCTGGGTCCAACTTGTGGGAATTAGTATGACCTCTAATCAGAGTAAAATCTATTCGAATAGTCCGTGTCCACTGGTATGGATGAGTTACGGCTTGGTTCTTCATCTAGTGTGTTTTTCTTAAAAGCGGGTGGTTTGAACAATGGTGGGACCAGGTAAAGCCGTGGTTGTGGATAAGTTTGGACCAGCTCGGACTGGCCAGTCCAGTGGCACCCCCCTTCAATAATGAAGTTGTTTTCATAAAATTAATAATTTGACCACTAAAACGAACCATGCATTGTTTTCCCCGCAAACATAAGCCCTAGATAAAGCCTTGCATCTAGCGATAGGAAATGTCCCCACTCAACGGGTGGAAGGTGGGCTTGCGGAGTACATGAAGTACTCATCCTTGCTTTGTTGATATTTTACAGATAGCTCCGATGAACTGTTCGAAGCTATCTTTGGCTAGGTCATGATCCTACTTCCCAACTAGCCTATGGCATTGGGCCCCAAAGGATTTACTTCCGCTGTATCTTATTTTCTTGCAACTATCTTGTAATGGTTTGTAATCGTTAAGTTTGACTCTATGCTATCTGAAATAAATGTGTTGCTAGACCCTGGGACTAGCAGTTGTATCACATTGAGCTCTCGTGATCTTGGGGGCACTTCAGGTGGTATCAGAGCCATAGGTTGGCCGTAGGACGTGAGCTTAAGGATTTGAGGATGTACGAGTCTAAGTTTTACATAGATCTTCTTACCGCTTTCACTACTCACTCACGTCGCTCTCTCTTTTCTTGATCCAGATGGCACCCTTTAGGACGCACAACGGGTTAGTGAAGACCGGGTTCGTCAAGCTCCTCGGTGATTGCGCCAAGTATATGGGCTTTCCGGAAGAGCCGCATTTCGAGACAGTTGAGCATCGAAATGAAGACACCTTGGGCTGCACGGTGACCATCCGCATAGGAGCTAGCAAAAACCACCCTGCCTTCAGCACCACTACCCTCGGCCATATCACCACCACCACACAATAGATAGCAGCCCACAACACCCTCCGCCGCCTGTGCGCCGTGTACAAAAGAGAGTTAGATAGATCATGCCTTCGCTTCTTCCCACCCGACGACAGAACCTCACCTGTATGGCAGCAACGACTCCGCTACCTGGCCAAAACCAAGCAATTCAAACTGACCCCCATAATCCACCGCATGACCAAATACATCATCACCTTAGACAACCACTTCTCCCTAAGTCAACTCAGAGCTATACTTTAGCCACCGCCAGATGCTAGCAGGAGCAGCCCAGGTGAAGAGACTAAAGAAAGAGAAGACAGCCCTACAAAAGTAACTCGCCGTGCTTAGAAGGCAGCATGCAGCTCTCAAGGATTGGGAACGTGCGGCATGGAACACTGTGAAGAGTACGAGGGCCAAGTTACGCTCGGGAGGCTAAGAAGACTCGTGAGGCAATAAAGAAGGAGAAAGCAACCCGGAGGAACCAAAACTGCGAGACAGACGCAGTCAACGAATGCGATTGGAATAACTTTCCACCCATTAGTGACGCTTTCAGTTGTACCACCCTAGAGGATCCATACCTCCTCTCCCCTTTAGCCTTCCCTCCAGAGGCCGACTACACTGGCCTTCTGAATGACATGCTAGCTGGTTTGATCTAGCGGGCTTGACAGTGTAGCAGTCACCCTGATGTAAGAGCAAGCAAAAGCTCCCCTATGTATCGTGTAGACGGTTGTTTGAATAAAATATCTTTTGTTCTATGCTCATGTGTGTGTTTAAACATAGATCATTCGAACAACAACTGTACCCTAAAATTGTATCCTCCTCTCTCTCTCTCAGATGGCTTCTTGCAACTCGGGCAATGGAAACCATAACATAAGGGAAGGGCTCAGAGAAAGCAGCCACAGCGGAGGACGCTTTTCGCCAGCACCCCCACCACCCTCTCCACCACCTCCCCTGCCTCCTCCACCTCTGCCGGAAGTGAATCCTTACCTGGAGCTAGGCCCAAGCCCTAGCTGCTCATGCCCAGTATGTGAGGCCCCAGCATGGTAGGCCCTTGGAGAGAATGGGAGAATTCCTCAGGCTCAAGCCACCCACCTTCTCTGGATCCCAGCATCCCATGGAGGTAGAAGATTGAATGAGGACCATCGAGAGGAAGCTGGATCTCCTCTCCTGCAATGAAGAAACCAAGATTGCTCTTGCCACCCACCAACTCTCTGGCACTGCTCTAGCATGGTGGGAGATTATTAAGGCTGCCCACAAAGACGGGATTACCTAGGCGGAATTCGCTGAAGCTTTCCGCCAGCACCACGTGCCTGAGGCAACCAAAAACCTCAAGGCAGATGAATTCAAGCACGTCACTCAGGGAAGCTCCACCGTGGCAGAATATATCCTAGAAGTTCACCGAGCTGTCCCGTTATTCCCCAGAAGAAGTAAGCTCTAATAGCAAAAAGTGCAAGGCCTTCATAAAAGGGTTGACCCCAGAAATAGCAACCCTACCCTACACCTACCGAGCTCCAGACTTTGCCTCACTGATCAGCTATGCCATTAAGGCTGAGAAGCTCAAGCAGAATGAAAGAAGCCAACTGAAGAGGAAGTTTATGGAGTTGAAGTCGCAGCGCCAGGAACGCTGCCAGAAGCACTTCACGGGCCAGGCATCCCGGGGCTCATTCAGTGCACCTCTTAAAAGCACTGGCTCAGCCCCAGTCACACTTTGGCCCAACCCAAGGCAACTCCCAATAGAACACCTTCCGTGGCAATGGGATGACATGCTTCAACTGTGGGGAATCTGGTCATTTCGTTGCCAGCTGCCCTCACCCCTACCACGGGAAGCAAGCAGGCGTCAACCTTCTCCAACTCAGTGAACGGGCCCAGGCAGCTTACTGGCACTGGTAACCGCCCGGTGGCCATCTCCCAGTCAAGCAAGCAGACCCAGCCGTTAGTCAACAAGGCTCGCGTCAACCACATTGACACGAAGGAGGCACAGCAGGCCACGGGAGTGGCACTCGGTGAGTTTCTGGTCAACTCAGTTATGGCAACTGTGCTATTTGATTCCGGTGCATCACACTCCTTTATATCAGCCACATTCGTGAGTAAAAACAAGGCTCCCACCACTCCACTTCAAAAGGCCCCTCCTAACCCGCACCTCGGGAGTGGACATCATCCTGTCAACTAGGTTGTAAAGGGGTCCAAATCATTCTAAGTGGGGTAGCCTTCAGAGCAGACCTAATAGTACTGACCTCCTAAGGAATAGATGTTATCTTGGGAATGGACTGGCTGAGCGGTCACAAAGGCGTCATACACTGTGCCAACAAGACCGTCAAGCTAATCAGCCCAGAAGGCGCTAAGGTGATCTGTAGCGCCCAAAAGACCTCCCGAGGCCCTCTGAACTTTCACATAGAGGCCAAGGCCCTAGGGGATGTGCCCATAGTATGTAACTACCCGGATGTATTCCCGGAAGAGCTACCTAGCATGCCCCTGGATCGGGATATTGAATTCATCATCGACCTATACCCAGGAACTGCCCCAATAGCCAAGAGACCATACCGTATGGCCCCTGCAGAGTTGGCAGAACTAAAGGAGCAACTCAAAGAACTACAACAAAAAGGCTTCATCAGACCTAGCTCATCCCCTTGGGGAGCACCCGTGTTGTTCGTAACCAAGAAGGATGGTAGCCTAAGAATGTGTGTGAATTATCGATCCCTGAATGAGGTGACAATAAAAAATTAGTACCCTCTTCCACGGATCGATGATCTATTTGATCAGCTTAAAGGAGCCAAGTTTTTCTCCAATATAGACCTAAGGTCCAAGTACCATCAACTCAAGATTAGGGAACGTGACATATATAAAACTGCCTTTGTTACCCGCTATGGACAGTATGAGTTTACAGTCATGTCCTTCGGGTTAACCAATGCACCGGCATACTTCATGAACCTGATGAACAAGGTGTTCATGGACGGATTGGATAAATATGTCGTCGTTTTCATCGATGATATAATTATCTATTCCAAGGATAAGGAAGAGCACGAGCACCACCTTCAGACGGTGCTAGAATGGTTGAGGGACCATAAGTTATATGCAAAGTTCAACAAGTGTGAGTTTTGGCTGAAGAAGATAGCGTTCCTAGGGCATATCATCACAGCAAAAGGAGTGGCAGTAGACCCAAAGAAAGTATGGGCGGTAATGGAATGGCAGCAGCCCGTTAAGACAAGTGAGGTCAGAAGCTTCATTGGGTTGGCAGAATACTATCGCCGGTTTATAGAAGGGTTCGCCAAGATAGCTAGGCCCATGTCTGCATTGCTCCAGAAGGATAAGAAGTTTGAATAGGACAGAAGCTTGTGAAAAGAGCTTTCAGGAGTTGAAGCAGAGATTGACCACCGCACTGGTGCTTACACTCTCAGATATCCAATGTGGTTTCGTCGTGTACTGCGATGCATCCCAGCAAGGATTGGGGTGCGTACTCATGCAAGATAACAAGGTGATTGCCTACGCTTCCCGTCAGCTCCGGACTCATGAGCGGAACTATCCCACTCATGATCTGGAATTAGTAGCTGTAGTGCATGCCTTAAAGGTTTGGAGGCACTACCTAATAGGGAACAAGAGTGAGCTTTACTCAGACCACAAGAGCCTCAAGTACATCTTCACCCAACCAGACCTAAACATGAGGCAGTGCAGATGGATGGAGTTAATCAAGGATTATGATTTGGAAATCCACTATCACCCGGGCAAGGCCAATGTGGTAGTAGACGCCCTCAGCAGAAAGGCATACAGTGAAGAGGTGGTTCCAACCAACAAGCACCTAAGAAGAGAGCTTGCAGAACTCGGGGTACATATCGTGCAGAAGCCAAGAGAAAAAGTCCTGACCGTACAACGAACCCTAATCGAAGAAATCAAGCAAGGGACAGAAGGTTGATGAGGAAACTCAGAAAATCATACAGCATATCGGGAAAGATGATTACCACATCTTTCAAAGTCTAGGAAGATGGCATCCTACGGTACAAGGATCGGTTGTACGTACCAAAGGAAGGAGGGGCTAGAGCAACCATCCTAAGGGAAGCCCACAACTCAGCCTATTCCATCCACCCTAGGGCCAATAAGATGTTCAAGGATCTCAGTCAAGCGTTTTGGTGGAGAGGAATGAAGGCAGACGTGGCCACCCACGTGGCACAGTGTGACGTATGCCAATGGGTAAAAGTAGAACGTCAAAAACCCACTGGGTTGCTAGCAACCCCTGCCTATCCCAACTTGGAAATGGGATGAGATAGGGATGGACTTTGTAACTGGTCTGCCCAAAACCAAGAAGGGCAATGATGCGATTTGGGTCATAGTGGACAGGCTCACCAAGACCGCCCATTTTTTGCCAGTCCGGACCACTTATGGTGGAGCCAAGCTGGCTCAATTGTACATTGAGAATGTAGTGAAGTTGCATGGAGTGCCTAGCAGGATTGTATCCGATAGGGGGACCCAGTTCACCTCCAAGTTCTGGAAAAGCCTGCATGAGGTCCCTAGGCACCAACTTAGACTTTAGCTCCGCCTATCATCCTCAAACAGATGATCAGACGGAGAGAGTAAACCAGATCATGGAAGATATGTTGAGAGCTTGTGTACTCACCTATGGTAAGGATTGGGAGTCTAGTCTACCCTATGCAGAGTTCTCCTACAACAACGGTTATCAGGCTAGCCTGGGTATGGCACCATTCGAGGCCTTGTACGAAGGAAATGCAGAACCCCGTTAATCTAGGCAGAAGACAAAGACCCAGCACCTACCGGACCAGCCATTCTCTAGGAAGTAGAAGAGAAGGTAGAAGAGATCAGGGAAAAGCTCAAGATAGCCTAGACCAGGCAAAAGAGCTATGCGGACAAGAGAAGGCGGGAACTCAGTTTCGAGATAGGTGACTCAGTGTATCTAAAGGTGTCTCCAATTAGAGGCACCTGACGATTCCAAGTAAAAGGGAAATTAGCACCTCGATACATTGGACCCTATAAAATCAAGGAGAGGATTGGGAAAGTGGCCTATAGATTGCAACTACCGGAGTCAATGTCTGATATCCATGACGTATTACATGTATCACAGCTCAAGAAGTGTCTAAAAGAGCCCGAGAAACAAGTTGAGCTAGAAAACCTAAATTTGAAGCCCGACCTGATATACCAAGAAGTACCGATAAAAATTTTGGATACTAGTGTCAAGAAGACCCGTAGCTCGGCCATCATGATTTGCCAAGTACTTTGGGGCCATCACGGCGAGGCGGAATCCACCTGGGAGCGAGAAGATACCCTGCGGAAGGAATATCCCCACCTATTCAAAGAGCAACAGAATCTCAAGGACGAGATTCCTTCTAAGTGGGGTAGGTTTGTAACGCCCTAAAAAGTTAAAATCCCAGAACTCATCCCTAAATTTCACCGTTAATTCAGGATCAAAATTCCTAAAGCCTAATTTTTTTTTCTGAAAAAGAAAAAGGGAATAAACCCCCCACGTTGCTTGGCCCAGCCCAACCGAGCCCCCCTACCAGCCCAGCCAACCGAGCCCCCCTACCAGCCCATTCCGCTCCCTCTCCCTCGCTTGGGCCGCCCAGGCCATTCCACCGGCCCACCCCCCTTTCCCTGACCAGCGGGCCCCGCATGTTGGATCCGTCCCCCACCTCCGGTCCCCGCCCCAGCGCCGTGCCACGCCCGCCCCACACCGCGCCTAGCCTCGCGCCGCGCCCAGCCCTTACCCCCACCGTGCCCTAGCCCCTACCCCCACCGCGCCCAGCCCCTACCCCCACCGCACTCGGCCCTACCCCGGCTCCGCGCCACCATGGCGCGCGGCCCTCCCAGCCCCCACCTCGGTGCGCTGCAGCCCGAATCGCGCCACCACCAGCTCGAGCCTCGCCGCCACCTATAAAGCCCCCACTTTCCCCACTCTTGCCTTGTCGATCGCAATTACTCCCATGCGCGGTGACCCGCTCCCCCCCTCCCCTGCCCCCCCGGCCTCCGAGCTCCACACACCCCCTCATCGCCGGTACCAAGGTGAGCGCCCTTCCAAACCCCCCCCCCCGCACCTCAAGCCGGCAAGCCCTATTCCCCCACTGCCCCACCGGCTCTGCCGACCGGCACTCCATCGGTGGTGGGCACCGTTGCCCGGCTGCCCCCACTGACGGGTTGGCCCGGCTTGGGGCGCCTCCACGCCACCCCCTCCCCGGCACCTGCGCGTGCGGGGGCACACTGGGCCGGCCTAGGAGCCATGCCGCGCCCCGCATGGGCCGAAGGCAGGCCGTCTCCCCCCCCCCCCGATGGCTTGGGTCCGCGCCCAGTTTTGGCCCAGGGATCCTGAATTCTCCTTCTCAAATAGTTAACCCTTTTCTTTTTAAATAAAAACCCATATCTTGCCTAAGTCAACGCCATCCTGGATGACCCATGCACCTAAATCTTTCTAAAAATCCCCTCTACCCAACCCACCTTCTTTTAAGGTAAAATTTGAGCTTGAATGTTTGCATTCTTTGTTGTTTATTGTTTGTGCATGATAGGCACCAAACCGGAGGATCTCCAAGAGCCGGAGCCAACCGTTGCGGACTTGGAAACCGACGATCCTAGCGATAACCTCCATTGCAACTGAGGACCTAGATGACGGCAAGTCCACTGGAACCCTTTTCTTGATGCATTAAATACCTAGATTTGTAAAACAAATATTTTGGCCAGTGCAACCAAGTGAAAACTTGCATGGTTTTGCTTGCTAAGGAAAAACCCTGGTAGGATAGCCATTACGACGTGTTTAGAAGTAGTGCGCATAGGAGGGATCGCTCACTTCAACTTTATGGATAAAAATATGCAAGGGAGATGGGGTATAGCGGGATGAGGTTGGAGTCAATAGGGTTGAGTTTCGAAATAAAATAGGGAAGAACCCCGGCAACCGACTTGGTCGGAATATGGCCACGTGCCAAAACAGCCATAAGAGCAGGGTTGCACGGGTATCTTAGCTACTTGCGGTTACCCCATGTCCCAGGATTCGTGGGAGAAGACGGGTAGGTGGATGCTTCACGGTGTCAAGCAAAAGAAAGGTAGGTACGGTGGTGGGTTCAACCCGAGCCCTCCCTAAGGACCGATATGATTTTCATCTTGCCTAACTCTACTTTAGTACAACCACTCAGCTCTGTATGAGGCAGTGGCCAGGCCCGAGCTGGAGTGGATAACCTAGTAGCTTCTGTGCTGACGCACAAGGGATTAGGGGATGGGTGGTGTGCCAGAAGGAGTATCGCGGGGTACTGGAGTGGCTCAGATGCCCGAACCCCTAAGGTTCTGATAAGGTGATGAAAAAAAGGCAAAAGGTTTGGTTTGGAATTCGGATGTTTATTTGGCCGTAAGCGTCGCTGAGTCCAACTTGTGGGAATTAGTATGACCTCTGATCATGAGTAAAATCTATTCGAATAGTCCGTGTCCACTGGTATGGATGAGTTACGGCTTGGTTCTTCATCTAGTGTGTTTTTCTTAAAAGCGGGTGGTTTGAACAATGGTGGGACCAGGTAGAGCCGTGGTTGTGGATAAATTTGGGCCGCTCGGACTTGCAAGTCCAGTGGCACCCCCCTTCAATAATGAAGTTGTTTTCATAAAATTAATAATTTGACCACTAAAACGGACCATGCATTGTTTTCCCCGCAAACATAAGCCCCAGATAAAGCCTTGCATCTAGCGATAGGAAATCTCCCCACTCAATAGGTGGAAGGTGGGCTTGCGGAGTACATGAAGTACTCATCCTTGCTTTGTTGATATTTTACAGATAGCTCCGATGAACTGTTCGAAGCGCTCTTCGGCTAGGTCATGATCCTACTTCCCAACTAGCCTATGGCATTGGGCCCCGAAGGATTTACTTCCGCTGTATCTTATTTTCTGGCAACTATCTTGAAATGGTTTGTAATCATTATGTTTGACTCTATGCTATCTGAAATAAATGTGTTGCTAGACCCTGGGAGTAGCAGTTATATCACATTGAGCTCTCATGATCTTCGGGGGCACTTCATTGCCCTAGTTCAAAAAATGCTTAAGGAAGAAAGCACGAAAGACGAAAGGACACATAAGAAAAGCCATTTGTTATACCTTTGAATCTCGAAGATAGGGCTGACGACACGTTCAATGTGAGGTGGACAAGTGTCACTGCCAAAAATGCCTGTCCCGCGGTCGATTGTTCTCCCTGGTATTTATAGGGGTCAACCGATGGTCTACTTTATAGCGATTTTACATAGCTGTCCTCAGGAATACCCTTCATATTTCTCCCTTCCTATACAAAGCACTCATCTGGTTTATAATTTTAGCATCCAAAGCCAAGTCTAATACGCAACCCTTTTGTGCTTCGGCTTAACTTCTTGGACCGCGCCACTTCGAACTGGTGTTTTCGCTCAAGCTTCGAAATAGAGCCTTCTTCGGGCACGCCAACTTGCAGCTTCGAAGTGAGACCTCATGCTTGGACCAGGAATCTTCGAGTTAGCCGACAAGCACCTTCTTCGTATAGTCCTCAACTTCTACTTCATATCTTGCAATTCACCAACACCATGGAAATGATCCGAAGCATGGGGCCTGAGGCCTTCGGCCCAACAATAGCAACTAGTAGGAGCAACGTAATCGGCTTCTGTGGTGGAAGTGGCTCTGATAGATTGCTTGCATGAGGACCAAGAAACAAGAGAAGAACCAAGAAACTAGCAGGTGCTGGAGGTAGAGTTGCGCTCCAGCCGACAACCCGCAAAGTCAGCATCCGAGAACCCTCTAAGAGAGAGCGTCAAAGCTAAAGAGAACCAAAGACCAAGCTCAGGAGTGTATTTCAGGGTATTTGAGGATGCACTTCACCGCTTGACGGTGTGATGTCCTCGGTGAGGCCTGAAATTGCGTACAAAGACAAATCAGTGAACTGGATGTCCGGCCTGGTCACCATCAGGTACAGAAGTGAGCCGATCATCCCTCGGTACTCCATTTGGTCCACCACCTCTCCTTCTTTATCTGCATCAAGCACCATTTGTGTTGACATGGGAGTCGACATAGGCTTGGAGTCTCCCATATCAAATTTCTTCAGAATGTTCTTTGTGTACTTGGCTTGATGGATGAAGGTTCTTTCAGGGCCTTGCTTGATTTGTAGTCCACTGGAAAAACTGCAACTCTCCCATCATGCCCATCTCAAACTCCTTTGACAACTGCTCAGAAAACTTGGTAACAAGAGAGTGAGTCGAGCCACCAAAGATGATATCATCCATGTGAGAGCCAATGGACCGGCTCCATTGCCTCTGGAGCGATGAGTGATTGTCAACAGTAGCAAGACCCAGAAGGACTTGGGCACAAGACCTCCGATGGACAGGAGGCCCTCCGATGGACTGGAGGCAGAGGGAAGTCCTCCGAAGGACTGGAGGCACGCTCGGCGTCTGTCGGCTATGGGAGTTCGGTATACAGAGGAGCGGCATGGCAACGGCAGGAGTAAGTCCTCCGAAGGACTGCGAGGTTGCCCCGATGGATAGGGGATGCCAGGCACCACCGCGGTGCTCCAACCCGAATGCGTGGCGTGAAGGCGTGCGAGGGAGGCTTTGGCGGCTTCGGCTCAAAACCGTCACCCAAGCTACCCAAGCCTTGGTGAGTTGGGCCATGACTCACCAAGATAGAGAAGATGGGCCAAATCCGGCCCAGGCGGAGACTTCCTAAAGTTTCCCGGTTTTTCACTTCAAAACCGGGGGTGGATCGTGGATTGGACTACTGGCCACATGGAGAGCATCCGAGGATTGCGTGGAACTTACGAAGATCAAGAGTTCATCGTGGTCGTCCGTCCCGAAATATCCTGTAATCTTTCGTTTGAGTCCTTAGGGTTTGTCTAGGTGTAAGGACCTAAGTGCAAAACTGTCTAAATAGCACTCGGGTATAAATAGGTCCAAGGCAGGTCATTAGAGGCTCTCTTGGCTGCTAGGATTAGTCTTCACTTGGTGATTCTCGTCCTTAAGATTTGAGCTCCATTATTGGGGAGGTTAGAGTAGGATTTAGCCTCCTAATCTTGAGGGAAGGTGAGGGTGGTTGCTTGGGACGAATTTCTGCTTGTATGCTGAATCTTTAGACCCATCTTGGGCACTTAATTGAAGCAAATTCGTGCAGCAACCTTGTGTTCTTCTCCTCCCCCTCTCTCTTTGGTTTTTGGGTTCAATCCTTGCTTTTTGGTTGTTTTTGTTGGGCAAGCTTGAATCCCTTTCCTTGCCTGATGTTCTGAACTTGATAGGACGTGGAGATCATGACTTAGTTCATCTCGAATCCAGCTGGATTGCCACGAGCAAGCCTCTTTTGTGTTTTCCCCTTTCTTGCCCAAGAATGGCCGTTTCACAAGATCTGAAATTCCCACTGATTCTGCGGTTACCTTGAGTTGATCTGTTGGGAATAACTTTGAAATAGGGTCCAGATAACCTGTGCTAAATTTCGTGAAGTTTGAACAAGGTTTGATCAAGTTTGGATTTGAAATCATCTTTTCTGCGACCGTACCGGACCATCCGGCAGAGGCCACCGGACAGTCCGGTTCCACCGGATAGTCCGGTGAGAGGCACTGTCCAGGCCGTGCCACCGGACAGTCCGGCGTCAGGCACCGGATAGTCCGGTCCGACCGGACAATCCGGTGTTGGCCACCGGACAGTCCGGTCCTGCCAGGGAGCTGCTAGTGTTCTTCCCAGTTTGGTTTTTCCGCTGTGATTTTGCTACGGATTTTCGTATTCCTCCCTTAAGACCATTCTCTTTGCTTACTGTGAGTCAGTGAGACGCACCTAGGTGCGGTGAGTGTCTTGTGGCGGTTATAGCAAAATCCGTTGCTCCGCTGTCATTCTTGTTCGGATCTTGAGCTTTCTTGCATTGGTGCGTATCCTCATAGTGGACAGCACCCTTGCGCTGCTAGGCACGTATCTGTTTAGTAGACGGTGCTCAGTTTCGGTTTCCACTTGGGGGTTTGTGATTTCAAGTGCTCCTATTCACCCCCCTCTAGTCGCACGTCTCGGTCCTACAATTGGTATCAGAGCCGGTTAGGTTTCTTCATACCTTTACCGGTGAGAAACCAGTAGTGACTATGACTCACTCTGGGAAGATTCCGGTCCTTGGTTCCGATGGCTACTCCTACTGGAAGGGTAGGATGAGGGCTTTCTTGCTTAGCCTAGGGCCAGGATATATGGGATGCTACTCAGAGTGCGAACTTTGTGGTTCTTCCAGTTGCCCAGCGCACCATCCCAGCGATTGTGGCTCAGCATGTGGCGAACGCCAAAGCTGTTAACTTTCTCTTCTCCGGACTTGGTCCAGTTGATTATGAGAAAGTGAGCCACCTTGAGACTGCCCGTCAGATCTGGTCCCTGCTGAGTGCACACCATGAGGGCACTGCTACCATCAAGGGGCATTTCGTTGAGACTTACAGGCGCGAGTATGAAAATTTCGTTCAGAAGCCTGGTGAGTCCATCGATGACTTGTTTGGTCGTTTTCAATCGATCATCAACAAGTTGTGCGTTAACTCCAGCCCTGAGAGGATCCCATACACCGACCATCAGCAGGCTGTCAAGTTGCTGTATGCATTGGACAGGAAGGTATGGGAGATCAAGGTTAACTCGATCATCGAGTCTGAGGCCTATGACACAATTGGAGTGGAGACTCTTTACAGCAAGCTCAAGGCCACAGAGGTGGATTACAAGTTGAGAGATTCTCTCGCTTGTACTGGCTCCAAGAGCCTGGCCTTGTCTTCTCCCTCCAGTGAGGCCGTTTCTAACCCCCAGCTTCACAACTTTTCATTTTCTGCTCTTATGTCTGTTATAGAGGAGCAGTTGGCGTCACTTGGGGATGATGAGCTTTGTCTAGGTGTCTAGCCGCTTTCAGCGCCCCTATGACAACCAGATGAGCAAGAAGAGGGGCGAGAGGCCCAAGTGCTTCGAGTGCGGAGAGGTCGGCCACTTCATTGCCGAATGCCCAAACAAGCAGAACGACTACTACAAGAAGAGCAAGAACCACTCCCGCGACTCCAACAAGTACCACTCCGGCAAGCGTGACCACACCAAGCACCGCTCCGGCAAGATCAAGAACTTCCGAAAGGCTTTCAAGAGCTACCAGAAGGACAACCTAAAGCGGGATAAGACCTTCTTCGCCGAGCTTGGTGGTCTGTGTGGCGGATCATCTTCCTCCTCCTCGTCTTCATTGAGCTCAAGCGATGAGGAGATCATCACCAAGCGGGACAAGAGGAGGGACCAAGGCGGTCCAGCTGGACTCTGCTTTGTCTCCACCAAGTCCAAGCGCAAGCACAAGATGCACCGGAGATCCTTTTGCTCCATGGCGCTTGAGGACAAGGATGACAAGGGCAACTGACAACGACTCCTCTGATGAAGAGGTAACTCCTGAGCAAGCTGAAATTCTTGAGATGCTGGAGTCAAATAGTCGTGAGTTGAAAGCCCAAGATAGGTTGTTGGAGAAGGCAGCCAAGAAGCTGCAAAAGCAGAAAGCCAAGTTGGCTGATGCTTTAGCTGAGATAGAGAGGCTGAAGAGTGTGTTAGCCCAGCCTAGTGAGATTGAGTGTCCTACCTGTGAGACCTTGATGAGAGATCTCTAGTGAGCAGAAGAGCAAGTATGCTCATCAGGTAGAGGAGATGGATAGGCTGAAGGTAGAGTTAGGCAAGCTCTAGTCTAAACTGGATGAGCCTATTTTGAGTGATGTGACTGAGTGTGAGATGTGTCCCCACCTCGCTGTTGACATCGCTGAGCTGAAAGTGAAGTGTGAGGGACAGCTCAAGGAGTTAGAGGAGCTTAGGGCTAGACCCACGCTTTTGGGTGAGTGCATGGTCTGTCCTACTTTGGAGAGTGAGCTTGTGCAGTTGAGAGCTGTCCTTGAGATGCTTTTAGCATCCCCTGACACTTGTGAGAACTAGTCTCACTCTGAGGTTGATGTTGGTGGATAGGGATGCCACCATTAAGAAGTTAGAGAAGTCTACTCCCTCTATTCCCTCTCTAGACTGCCCCACTTATGCTGCCCAGACTTTAGTTCTGGAGGATCTGAGAGAGGAGAAACAGACTTTGGTTGATGAGAACAACCGGTTGAGAGAGGTGCTCAGTTGGATGTATGCTAGAGAGCCCCAACTTAGGATGATCTTGGAGAGCACCAAGAGAGCTGAGGGTGATATGAGTGGACTTGGGTTAGGAGAGAGCAGTACTTCGGGTGAGAAGAAGAGTTCCCCAATTAAGCTTAAGACTGCCTCTCCTCAGTCTAGCCCTACTGTTGATGGGGTTTACCATGAGCCTCTTAAGGCTGCCCCAAAGATGCAGTTCTGGACACCCAAGCCTTCACAGGCTAAGCTGGACAGAGTAGTGACTGAGATTCTCAAGCCTCCAGTGAGCAAGGAGAGAGTCCAGCAGCCTATTCCACCCAAGGCTACTCCACCTAAGCCCAAGGCTCAGCCTAAACCCACTCCCAAGAGGCCTGTCTACCACTGTGACTTTTGCCAACGGAATGGCCACTTGGAGGAGTTTTGCTTAAGGAGGAAGCAAGTTGAGAGGCAGGAGAGAGCCTAGGGGAACTAGGATCAGTTCTACCAGGGTGGTAGGCAGGATCCTCCCCATCGCGGTGAGATGAGACCGCTTTGCTGGTGAGAGAGGAGGCAGCTTTCAGGCCCGTGTTCCTAGTGGAGAGAGGCGCTTTCTCGGTCAAGCTCATAGTCATTTTCAGCGTGGCCATGGATCTTCTGACCGAGGTTTTGGAGGTAGAGGGTTTGAGAGCTCACGCTTTAGAGGTCGTGGGTACACAGGTAGGCGTGATGCTTACTTTGACTATGTTTACCCCACTTTTGAGCAGATGGCTTGGCACTGGTTCAACAGTTACACTAACCCCAGTGCCGAACCATTTGCTCACTCTCACTTTCCTTGATTTTGCAGGATCGAGGCAGTGGAGGACATATGGATCATTGGACTCCGGTTGCTCTAGGCACATGACAGGGCACCGCAGATGGTTCTCCAGCCTCAACCCCGTGAGCACCAAGGAGTACATCACATTTGGGGATAATGGTCAAGGTAAAGTGTTGGGTGTTGGTTCTGTTGCTCTTTCTAGCAAGCTTTCCCTGAGAGAAGTTGCTTTGGTGACGGAATTTGGGGGTTCAATTTGGTTTCTGTCTCACAACTTCTCAAGGAAGGGTTCGAGGTTCGTTTTAAGGAGGGTTCTTCTTGTGTGCTTGATGCTAAGGAAAACCTTGTTTGTCAGATTTTGCCCTATGGGCAGGTTTTTAAGGTTGACCTTGCATCTGTTTCTGGCCCTCCTCGGTGTTTGGTTGCTAGTCCTTCTGCTGATATTTGGAAATGGCATAGGAGGCTTGGCCATTTGAGTTTTGATCTGCTAGTCAAGTTGAGCTCGATGGATCTGATTCGAGGATTGCCCAATTTGAAAGCAGAAAAAGACTTAGTATGCCACCCCTGTTCGTCATGGCAAGATGGTTGCCGCTTCTTATGCACCTGTCAATCAGGTGATGACCTCTTACTTGGGTGAGCTGCTACATATGGACACGGTTGGTCCTGCTCGGGTACAGTCGGTCAGTGGGAAGTGGTATGTGCTTGTAGTTGTGGATAACTTTTCTCGCTATTCGTGGGTGTTCTTCATGGAATTCAAAGATGAAGCTTTTGGTTTTGTTCGGGATCTGGTCTTGAGGTTAAGGAATGAGAGTCATAAAGCCATGAGGGCGATCCGCAGTGACAATGGCGGAGAATTTCGTAACTCTCTTTTTGAAACCTTTTGTCGTGACCTTGGTCTTGATCACCAATTCTCATCTCCTTATACCCCACCGCAGAATGGTGTTGTGGAACGAAAGAACCGCACACTTGTAGAGATGGCACGGACGATGCTTGATGAGCATAGGACTCCGCGACGCTTTTGGGCTGAGGCAATGAATACGGCCTGTTACATTGCCAACCGTATTTTCCTATGGGCTTTCTTGGGAAAGACTTCATACGAGCTACGGTTTGGTAGGTAGCCTAGCGTGAAGCACCTGCGTGCATTTGGCTGCAGATGCTTTGTGCTCAAAAAGGGGGGGCATTTGGACAAATTTGAATCTCGCTGCCTTGGATGGTATTTTTCTTGGGTATGCATCTAGCTCTAGGGCATATAGAGTGTGGATCCTTGATACTAGACAAGTGGTTGAGACCTAGTGAAGTTTCCTTTGATGAATATATGCCTTGCACAACCCCTGCATTTGAGCTTTCAGGTGATGATGAAGAAGGCGCTCCCATCTTTGAAGATGATGAAGGCAAAGTAGATGCTGGTGATGCAGGAGATACTGCACCGGCTGCAGCTCTTGCCCCCTCTGCTACGAGCTCTGAAGATGAAGGAGGACCCTTGCCTACAGCTTCCTTCTCACTCCCCCGGACCGCAAGCTCGAGTAGACGTTGGCCCCGCTGAGGACGCAGGGGAGGTGACCTCCGAGATTGTTCCATCTCGGCAGGTCCAGCGGGATCACCCTCCAGACAGGATGATTAGAGATCTACACCAGCGTGTCACACACTCTTCAGTTAACTCTCTAGCCTTTTTCTGTCACTCCGCATTTGTTGCTTCTTTCGAACCCCAGGATGTGTCACATGCATTATCTGATCCTAGTTGGGTGAACGCCATGCATTAGGAGTTGGAGAACTTTGAGAGAAACCATGTCTGGGATTTAGTTGAACCTCCACCAAACTGCCACCCTATAGGAACCAAGTGGGTTTTCAAGAACAAATAGGGTGAGGATGGGATGGTTGTGAGGAACAAAGCGAGATTGGTAGCTCAGGGTTTCTGTCAGAAGGAGGGGATAGATTATGAGGAAACCTTTGCTCCTGTAGCTCGTTTAGGGGCTATTAAGATTTTGCTTCCCTTTGCTGCCTCTAAAGGCTTCAAATTACAGCAGATGGATGTCAAGTCAGCCTTTCTAAATGGTTACATCGAGGAGGAGGTATATGTGAGACAACCTCCTGGCTTTGAGAGTGCCGAGTTTCCAGACCAGGTGTATAAGTTGAGAAAAGCCCTGTATGGTCTGAAGCAAGCTCCAAGAGCTTGGTATGCTAGGTTGAAAGCCTTTCTGCTCAAGTCTGGTTTTGTGATGGCTTCAGTAGACAAGACTTTGTTTCTGTTGAGTCATGGCGGTGACACCCTTCTAGTTCAGATATAAGTTGATGATATTATCTTTGGTGGTTCATCTCACGCTTTGGTGTCTAAGTTTGCTGAACAGATGAGCAGTGAATTCGAGATGAGTCTGAATGGGTGAGCTTCAGTTCTTTCTTGGGCTTCAGATCAAGCAAGGCCCAGAAGGAACCTTCGTCCATCAAGCCAAGTACACGAAGGACATTCTGAGGAAGTTTGACAAGGGAGATCTCAAGCCCATGGCGACTCCCATGTCAACACAGATGGCTCTTGATGCGGATGAAGAATGGGAGGTGGTGGACCAAAGAGAGTACCGAGGGATGATCGGCTCACTTCTGTACCTGACGGCGACCAGGCTGGACATTCAGTTGGCGGTCTGCCTCTGTGCGTGTTTTCAGGCCTCACCAAGGCTATCACATCGTCAAGCGGTGAAGCGCATCTTCAAGTACATGAAATACACTCCTGAGCTTGGACTTTGGTTCTCTTCAGCTTCGTTGCTCTCTCTTAGAGGGCATTCGGGTGCTGACTTTGCGGGTTGTCGGCTGGAGCTGCAAGTCTACCTCTGGCACCTGCCAGTTTCTCCGTTCTTCTCTTGTCTCTTGGTCCTCACACAAGCAATCTAGCATAGCCACTTCCACCACAGAAGCTGAATACATTGCTGCTGCTAGTTGCTGCTCCCAGCTGCTTTGGATGAAGTCCACCTTGAGCGACTTTGGTCTCAGTTTTAGGAAGATCCCTCTCCTAGTAGACTCTACTTCTGCTATTTCTGTAGCTAAGAACCCCGTCTTGCACTCCAGAACCAAACACATAGACGTGAGGTTTCACTTCTTGAGAGATCACTATGAGAAGGGAGATATAGACTTGATCCATGTAGAGACTGAGAACCAGTTGGCCGATATCTTCACCAAGCCCTTAGACCTGAGCATTTTTGCTCACTTGCGTGGGGAGCTTGGTGTTTGTTACCCCTTTTAGGTTGGGGTAAATTGGTGTAGTTTAGTTTTTGTTTTGTTTCTTCTTTCTTTGCTTCTCTTTGCTTTTCTTGCATTTCGTCTCATATCATGCATTGCATTGTAACATATGCATTTTCACTTTCACTAGCACTAGAGCTCTTCTGGTATGACAAGTTAGTACTTGCTTATGCTAGATTGTACAGTTGCTTGCATGATCATGGTTGGCTAAGCTCCTTGAATCTGTCTAATATCTTTTGTGAGCTCAGTCACTTTTGTTTCTTCAAAATCAAAAACCATGATCACCACTTGATGTGGCTACCTAGCTTGTGTAGGAATGTTGAATGCTATGCTATCTTTTCATGCTTGGATATGCTAGTCGTATGCCTGTGTTACACAGATGCCTAAGCATTTATGGCACCTTGTTCTAATCTAAAATCTGAATGAATATGGCTTACAAGTGGTGTCCTATGAGCTAAATTGAAAAGATCTAGGAGGGTTTACTTGTCACACTGATCTAGTTTGAGATAGCTTGCCTTTGCACTTTGGCTTGAACTTGGACTAGGCTGTGTATGACCAAAACCTTGTCTTAAGCTTCTGATGGTTTTCTGAACCTAGGCTTAGGCATTGGTTGGTAAGAAGTGGCAGCGACAAGTGAATAACCCCTGGCACATGATCTATTTTGCTTGAAGTTCAAAATTGCTAAATCTGAAATCTGCAAGTCTCTAATCTGCTTATGGCCTGTTGTAGATGCCTTGGTTGAGAGTAGCACACCTTGTATGTTTTGCTAGCATCTTGCTGTTCATGCATATCTTGCTAGATGCTATTCATCTTAGTGATGCTTTCTTTTCAACAACCCTGTAAAACATGCTCCTGATTTGTATAAGATAGATTCAATTGAGCTTGATTGCATGCTTCCTTGCCCTCACTTGCTCTGTATGCTAGAACTTGTATTTACTAGCTTTTCATCCCTGCTGAGCTCTTCATGGTACACTTCCTGCATTTCATGGCATATTTTGAGGGGGAGTTGTCCATTTCAGGGGGAGTTGCGTTCTATGAACCCTTGATGTGTCCATTATCAACAAGGGGGAGAGATGACCCTTGAGGAGAGAGAGATGTTGGACCAAGGGGGAGGACTCTGTAGAGATCTAGTTGAGGGGGAGTTTGAGCTTTTAGCATGCTCTTGCATCGGTGGGTTGAGCCTTTTGCCTCTTTCTGGAGGAGCCGATGTTTTGCCACTAGCATGGCTGTGTTGAGCCAGTTTGTCTCTTTCTTGAGGGGTCATGCTTTAGTTTTGATCGACTGCGTTGAGCGGTTTCCCTTGTCTTAGGGGGTCGATCTTTGACCTTGTTTTTGTTGTCTCAACTTGCCCTTTTCTGCTAGTATTTGATCCTTGGGCATCTTGAGCAACTTCTTCTTTTTCTTCTTTCTTTTCGGTGTTACGCTTTTTCTTTTGTCTTTGTTCTATTTCAGGTTATAGGTTGAAGGTGTTGACAATGCACTCATCAAGGGGGATATTGAGAGCCAATGGACCGGCTCCATTGCCTCTGGAGTGATGAGTGATTGTCAACAGTAGCAAGACGCAGAAGGACTTGGGCACTAAGACCTCCGATGGACAGGAGGCCCTCCGATGGACTGGAGGCAGAGGGAAGTCCTCCGAAGGACTGGAGGCACGCTCGGCGTCTGTCGGCTATGGGAGTTCGGTATACGGAGGAGTGGCATGGCGACGGCAGGAGTAAGTCCTCCGAAGGACTGCGAGGTTGCCCCGATGGACAGGGGATGCCGGGTGCCACCGCGGTGCTTCAACCCGAATGCTGTGGCGCTGAAGGCGTGCGAGGGAGGCTTTGGCGGCTTCGGCTCAAAACCGTCACCCAAGCTACCCAAGCCTTGGTGAGTTGGGCCACGACTCGCCAAGATAGATAAGATGGGCCAAATCCGGCCCAGGCGGAGACTTTCTAAAGTTTCCCGGTTTCTGACTTCAAAACTGCGGGTGGATCGCGGATTGGACTACTGGCCATGTGGAGAGCATCTGAGGATTGCGTGGAACTTACGAAGATCAAGACTTCATCGTGGTCGTCCAGTCCCGAAATATCCTGTAATCTTTCGTTTGAGTCCTTAGGGTTTGTCTAGCTGTAGGGACCTAAGTGCAAAACTGTCTAAATAGCACTTGGGTATAAATAGGTCCAAGGCAGGTCATTAGAGGCTCTCTTGGCTGCTAGGATTAGTCTTCACTTGGTGATTTTCATCCTTAAGCTTTGAGCTCCATTGTTGTGGAGGTTAGAGTAGGATTTAGCCTCCTAATCTTGAGGGAAGGTGAGGGTGGTTGCTTGGGACTAATTTCTGCCTGTATGCTGAATCTTTAGACCCATCTTGGGCACTTAATCGAAGCAAATTCGTGCAACAACCTTGTGTTCTTCTCCTCCCCCTCTCTCTTTCAAATCTCACGTCTCGGTCCTACACCATGTATTGTTGGACAATAAGAAGATCACTACCATGCTTGAGGAGAAACAAAGTCTTATCAACACTTCCCATGTTGAAACCCTAGTTTAGCAAAAAGGTTTTCAATCTGCCATACCAGGCTCTAGGGGCTTGTTTCAAACCATACAAGGCTTTTTGCAATTTGTAAACAAGGTTAGGGTGTTTAGCATTTTCAAATCTAGGGGGTTGTTTTACATAAACTTCTTCTTGATTGAAACCATTTAGAAAAGCAGACTTCACTTCCATTTGAAAAAGCTTAAAGCCCATGGAAGCTGCAAAGGCTAAGAGAATACGTATAGCTTCTAGGCGTGCAACTAGAGCAAACGTTTCCTCATAGTCTATCCCCTCTTGCTTATTTTTGAAACCCATTTTGTACCAATAGGATTGCATTGTGGCGGTGGCTCTACTAAAACCCAAACCTCATTCCTCTCAAAGTTTTCTAACACCTCATGCATGGCATTAACCCAATTACCGTCAGAAAGAGCGTGTCCAACATCCTTGGGCTCAAAAAGGCAACAAATGCAGCATGAGCAAAGAAAGTGATAGAACCTGACTAGGACCACAAGGTCCTCGCATGCAAATCATCAATGATCCTATGTGGAGGGTGATCCTGCTAGACCTGCCGAGATGGAACAATCTCAGGAGGTCACCTCCCCTGCGTCCTCAGCGGGGCCAGCCTCTGCTCGAGCTTGTAGTCGGGGGAGCGAGGAGGAAGCCATCGGCAAGGGTCCTCCTTCGTCTTCAGAGCTCATAGTAGAGGGGGCAGGAGCTATAGTTGGTGCAGTGGCTCCTACATCACCAGCATCTACTTGACCTTCCTCATCTTCAAAGATAGGGGGCGCCTTCTTCATCATCACCTGAAAGCTCAAATGCAGGGGTTGTGCAAGGCATAGATTCATTGAAGAAAACCTCACAGGTCTTTACCACTTGTTTGGTATCAAGAATCCACACTCTATATGCTTTAGAGCTTGAGGCGTACCCAAGGAAAATAACATCCAAGCAGTGAGATTCAAATTTGTCCAAATGCCCCCCCTTTTGAGCATGAAGCTTCTGCAGCCGAACACACGTAGGTGCTTGACATTGGGCTACCTACCAAACCATAGCTCATATGAAGTCTTCCCTAAGAAAGCTCATAGGAAGATGCGGTTGGCAATTTAACAGGATGTATTCATAGCCTTAGCCCAAAAGCATCGTAGAGTCCTATGCTCATCGAGCATCATCTGCGCCATCTCAACAAGTGTGCGGTTCTTTCATTCCACAACACCATTCTGAGGTGGGGTATAAGGAGACAAAAATTGGTGTTCGAGACCTAGGTCACGATGGAAGGTTTCGAATCGAGAGTTTCAAAATTCTCCGCCATCATCACTGTGGATAGCCCTTATGGCCTTATGACTCTCATTTCTTAACCTCAAGACCAGATCCCGAAGAAAACCAAAGGCCTCATCTTTGAACTCTATGAAGAACACCCACGAAAAGCGAGAAAAGTCGTCTGCAACGACAAGCACATACCACTTCCCACAGACCGACTGTACCCAAGCAGGTCCAACTGTGTCCATATGCAACAACTCGCCCGGGTAAAAGGTCATAACCTGATTAATAGGAGCATGAGAAGCAGCAAGCATCTTGCTATGACTACAAGGGTGGCACACTAAGTCTTTTTCTGCTTTCAAATTGGGCAAACCTCGATCAGACATATTGAGCTCAACCTGACTAGCAGATCAAAACTCAAATGGCCTTGCCCCTTATTCCATATCCAGATATCAGCAGGACCAGCTACCAAACACCGAGGAGGGCCAGAAACAGATGCAAGGTCAACCTTAAAAACCTACCCATAGGGC
Source organism: Paspalum vaginatum (assembly GCA_030272315.1). Taxonomy (NCBI): domain Eukaryota; kingdom Viridiplantae; phylum Streptophyta; class Magnoliopsida; order Poales; family Poaceae; genus Paspalum; species Paspalum vaginatum. Next base: position 26,889,018 of record CM059018.1, on the reverse strand, counting down.
AAAATCTGACAAACAAGGTTTTCCTCAGCATCAAGCACACAAGAAGAACCCTTCCTTGAGAAGCTGCAAGACAGAAACCAAATTGAACCCTAAATTCCTCACCAAAGCTTCTCTTAGGAAAAGCTTGGCAGAAAGCAATACACCACCAACACCCAACACTTTACCTTGACAATTATCCCCGAATGTGATGTAATCCTTGGTGCTCACAGGGTTGAGGTTGGAGAACCATCTGTGGTACCCTGTCTTGCGCCTAGAGCAGCTGGAGTCCATGATCCATATGTCCTCCAAGCCTCGATCCTACAAAATCAAGAAAAGCGAGAGTGAGCAAACGGTTTAGCACTAGGGTTAGTAAAACTGTTGAACCAGTGCCAGGCCATTTGCTCAAAGGTGGGGTAAACACAGTCAAAGTAAGAATCACGACGATCTAGGTAACCATGACCTTCAAAGTGTGGACTCACAAACCCTCTACCAAAGCATCGGTCATGAGGTCCATAGCCGCGCTGAAAATGACTAGGAGCTCGGCCGGCAAAGCGTCTCTCACCACTCGGAGCACGGGCTTGAAAACCGCCTCCTCTCTCACCACGAGCAAAGCAGTCTCTCATCTCACCATGATGAGAGGATCATGCCTACCACCATCGTAGAAGTGATCTTGGTTCCCCCAAGCTCTCTCCTGCCTCTCAACCCGCTTCCTCTTGAAGCAAAACTCCTCCAAGTAACCATTCCGCTGGCAAAACTCATAGTGGTAGATAGGTATCTTGGGCATAGGTTGGGGCTGAACCTTAGGCTTTCAGTGAGGTGGCTGTGTGGTCTTAGGTGGTGTAGGCTACTGGACTTGCTTCTTGCCTGAAGGCTTAAGCACTTCTTCCACTATCTTATCCAGCTTGGCCTGTGGTGATTGGGTGTCTAGTATGACTTCCTTGGGCAATCTTGGAAGGCTCATGGTAAACCCAATCAATAGTAAAACCAGGCTGGGGAAAGGCAGTGTTAAGCTTGATTGGGGTACTCTTCTTCTCACCCGAGGTACTACACTCTCCTAACCTAAGTCCACTCGTGTCACCTTCACCACGCTTGTTTCCCTCTATGATCATCCTAAGCTGAGGTTCTCTGGCAATACATCAAGCTCAGCACCACTCTCAACCTATAGTTGTCCTCTTCGAGGAACAACTTCTTCTCTCTCAGATCCTCTAGAACTAAACTCTAGAGAGGGAATCACACGACAGACTTCTCAAACTTCCTAATGGTGGCATCCTTCTCCACCAACTACAACCTCAAAGTGAGACAGTTCTCACAGGTATCAAGGGGTGCTGAAAGCACCTCAAGGTCAGCTCTCAACTACTCAAGCGCACTTCTCAAAGTAGGACAGACCATGCATGCACCCAAAAGCGTGGGTCTAGCCCTAAGCTCTTCCAACACCTTGAGCTGCCCTTCGCACTTCACTTTCAACTCAACTATGTCAACAGCTAGGTGGGGGCAGGACTCACACTCAGGCTCCTCACTCAAAGTAGGCACATCCAGTTTAGACTAGATCTTGCCTGTCTCAACCTTTAGCCTATCCATCTCCTCCACTTGATGAGCATAATTTCTCTTCTACCTAGAGAGGTCACTCATTAAGGACTCATAGGTAGGGCACTCAAACTCACTTGGCTGGACTTGCACATTCTTCAGCCTCTCAATCTCAGCCAAAGCATCAACAAGCTTGGCTTTCTGCTTCTATTGCTTCTTGGCTGCCTTCTCCAACATCTTATTCTGGGATTTCAACTCACAACTATTCTTCTCCAACATCTCAAGAATCTCAGCTTGCTCGGGAGTTTCCTCATCATCAGAGGAGTCATTGTTGTTGCCCTTGTCGTTCTTGTCCTCAAGCGCCATGGAGCAAAATGATCTCCGGTCCATCTTGTGCTTGCGCTTGGACTTGGTGGAGATGAAGCAGAGGCCAGCTGGACTACCTTGATCCCTTCTCTTGTCCCTCTTGGTGATGATCTCCTCATTGCTTGAACTTGATGAAGACGAGGAGGAGGAAGACGTTCCACTGCCAAGGCCACCAAGCTCGATGGAGAAAGACTTGTCCCGCTTCTGGTTTCTGGTAGCTCTTGAAAGCCTTCCTGAAGTTCTTGATCTTACCAGAGTGGTGCTTGGTGTGGTCACAATTGCCATAGTCATGCTTGCCAGAGTGGTACTTGTTGGAATCGCATGAGTGGCTCTTGCCCTTGTTGTAGTAGTCATTTTGCTTGTTCAGGCACTCGGCAATGAAGTGGCTGACCTCTCCTGCACTAGAAGCATTTGGGCCTCTCGCTCTTCTTCTTGCTCATCCGGTTGTCATAGGCGTGCTGAAAGCGACTAGACACCAGACAGAGCTCTTCATCCCCAAGTGACGCCAACTGCTCCTCTATCATAGACATCAAAGCAGAAAATGAAAAACTGTGAAGTGGGGGGTTAGTAGTAGCTTCCTTGGAGCTAGAAGCCAAGGCCACGCTCTTAGAGCTAGTACCATCGAGAATATCTGTCATTTGGTAATCCACCTCTGTGGCCTTAAGCTTGCTATTGAGCTCCTCTACACCCAAGGTGTCATACCCTGCTGACTCAAGAATGGAGTTCTTCATGATCTCCCACACTTTCTTGTCCAAGGAATAGAATAGCTTGACAGCCTGTTAATGGTTAGTGTATGGGAGAGCAGCGAGGGCAGAGTTGACACAGATCTTGGTGATTGTTGGCGGTTGATAAAATCCATTTCGACCACCAACATTTCATGTTTGAAAGTATGTTTTACCAAGTTTTCATATATCACTAACTAGTTCAATGAGTTGTGCATGAAAGTTGTATGCAGGAGCTTGTCACGTTCAAAACAATGAAGAAAACAATGAAAAAACATGTGAAATGACACAAAGGAAGGTAACCATGCAATTGGGCATGGTCGGCTGACCATCACCCATGGTCGCCCGACCACCCAACACGGCCGCCCGACCATCTCTTGCCGTGGGCTGTCCTCCAATAGTCCAATACAGGCTTTTGGACCAAGAGGCATGGTCGCCCGACCATAACACATCGCTGCCCGACCATGTCATTTTGGCCAATATTCGACCTTCATGCAAAGAAACACAAACCAAGTCAAATGCAACCGTTGTATCAAGTATCCAATGCATCCAAGCATCAGAAGGCCATCATACAAAGGATCGATGACGTCAGCAATCCAGGAGAAGTTACATGCAGCTAATCAGGTGGTCACCAGGCCATAGGATGTGGCCGCCCGACCATGCACCGACCCCGTTTTGCACGTGCATCAACTACTCCAACCGCCAACCGACTTGGGGAAGCCCTCTTAGTCGTCGGATGCACTAAGTCAGTAAATCATGTGGTCGGCCGACAATGTGACTTAAGCGTCTTACATGCAAACCGACTTGGGCAACTACCAACCAACATCAGGAATGCATCTCAGCCACAGGATAAACAAAGTCGGTTTATCGGATGGCTGCCCGACCACCACCTATGGTCGGCCGGCCACGGACCTACACCCACAACCGACCTAGTGCACCTATAAGTACCCTCCTTAGTCTCCAAGCTATAAATACCCCTCGGGAGGTCACTTGCAAGGTGTGGTGGATCAATAGAAGAATAGTGTGGTTCTGTAGTTGAGTGTAGAGTATAGTAGTGAGGCCACCCTTGGCATTGTAGAGACAGCCAATTGTATCAAGTGTGAGTAGTGAGTTGTAGAGTGAAGGAGTCTGATTTCTCTTTGGTATTCTGTTCCTGAGCTCTTGTTCTCAAAGGAAATATTACTCCATTTCCAGGATACAGTAAAGTTCCTTGCTCCTCTGCTTTATCTATTTCATACTCACTTTATTTACTTTCTTAGTCCCTGCTTAGCAGTTTACGAGTGCCGTGTGTGCTCTGTGTAGTTTAGCTATACAGTTGTGCTTACTCTCTGGCTTCGAACCAGTGTAGTAGTAAACTTGGTTGTGTAGACGTGGTGTCTAGACTAGAGTTTGCCTTGGAAGGTGTCTTGTCCCACGCAGTTTTGTTTGGTAGTCCCACCTGGCGACAGTGGGTGTGTGCCCTATGTAGTCCAACCCCGTCGTTCGAATAAGTTGTCATCGATGCATAGCTGAGTCCTCTAGCGCCCGCCTTTCTCGTCTAGGTTATCAGCACTTTGGTGCCCAGAAGTGGTTCTATAGCCTTGGTGTCCAAGTAAACTTGCTGAGTAGAGTTCTGGTTTGTTTAGTAAAGTTAAGTTGTCTTATCTAAAGTAGTGATCCTGCTCTACTCTATTGATTATCCCTACAATTTCTGGTTTTACTACTCGGTCCTATTCGTTTTACGTTGAGTTACTCCTCGTTCCTCGTGGATTTCGATACCCTAGAATACTCTTGGGTGAAAAGCTGCAACATGTTTCCGTGCGCTTGCGGATTTATTTTAGTAGGCTAAGAAACGCCAAAAAGCTTTTCTAGCGCCGTTGCCGGGGATCGGTTGCTAATTCAACTAGAACTCAGGATCGTCCATACTCACACCATACACAACCACCACATATATCCCCACCAAATACCACATATCATCATACCACATGGATTCCACGCCAATCTATCAACTCACCGCTCCAAAGGGCAATTACTTGGAGCCTCCACCATCATCCACACCTATCACCACAGATGGCTATCAGCTACGTCCTGGCTTGATAGCCAGGGTTTAGGATCAATCATTCGAAGGACTTGAATCAAAATGCCCCTACTCACACCTCTGAGAGTTCGAGCAGTTATGTAGCTATTCGGTTATCTCGAGAATGTCCAGTGAAACATTAAGATGGTTGCTTTTTCCGTTTTCACTAACGAGGGAGGCAAAAATTTGGTGCAATCAGATAGTTGGTAAAGTAGAAGGGAGATGGAAGGAGCTAAAATTAAGTTTTTGTCTGCTCTTCTTTCCGCCAAACAAGGTTGTTGATCTCCGTTGCGAAGTTCTTTCGTTTCAACAAAGAGAGAGAGAATCCTTCGTGGCAGCTTGGGCATGCTTCAATTGTCTGGTCTCCTCAGGGCCAGACTTGGCTATTCTAGAGACAATGTTGATGCAGCACTTCATCTAAGGTCTCTCACCTGGTGCTGATCTGTGCCTCGACTTAGCCTCGGGAGGATCGTTCTCGCACTTAAAGGCATGCGTGGGAAGAAAAATTCTCGATAAAATCCTCGAGAAGGCTTCTGACCTCGGCACTTTCGAAAAGCAACCTCCACAGAAGCCTCTTAGGCAAATTGCTAATGAAGAGTGACAAATCCAACATCATCCCTCACCACCATTACCTCCCCAAATTGGAGAGATCCCAGAACCATCGTCAGGCAAACTGAGAGGGTCAGTTCAGCCTTGACGATTCCTCCATCGGCACCTCCATTCTCCTTCGAGGATGAAATTTTCATGGAGTTTGGCAATGCCTCTCGGTTGCCTAAACAAGACCGACGCTTCATCCGGACCTCCAAACCAGCATACACACCACCATACCACAAAGAAAATATGAAGGAGTACCTACTCTAGCTTTCTGCAGCAATCAATCAGGAACGGCTTGAGGAGAGACATCTGCACACAAGAGCAATCAAATTCTATCCACACCCCAGCGTCATCCCTGGTCAAGTATCAAGGCTTTAGCTGCAAGACATCATATATGATCCAAGAATAGGAGTGAACATAATTCCCAAGTATGTGATAGACAGTTGTTTCCCCACACAGCCGTTGTCAAGATCGACCATACGTCTACAATGGACAGACGACAGATATTTGAAGTGCAATGGTGTGCTTCGGGTGATCCCAACAACCTTGCGGGATACTTAGGTGTTCCTAGACTTTCATGTCTTTGACATCCTCGAGGGATCTACGCCGTTGAGGGTGGTTGGGATCCCAATCGCTACCCTCACCAACTCAGATATATACAGAGGGAAGCTGCAACTTCAGTTAGGCAAAGAGGAAATCAATATGAACATTGATAGATCCATCAATGCTAAAACAGAAGCCAAGCCAGAGGATGACCCATTAGAAGAAGTGATGAGCCTTTCACTTGAGGAAATGGTTCAACACAACAGCCTAGAGAAAGAGGCTCTTAGTGACTTCAGTGCGGTAAAGGAGACACTTGAGTTCGAAGAACTTGGTGAATCATTGTGGCTCGAAGCTCCAAAAATAGAGCTAAAGCAACTACTGCCTGGCCTGAAGTATGCCTTCCTCCACAAGAAAGAGGACACCCCGGTAATCATCAGCGACAAGCTGACAGAGAGTGAGAGCCGGTGACCACTTTTAGTTCTAGAGATGTATAGAATCGTGCTTGGATACTCGCTCCAAGACCTGAAGGGAATCAATCCCAACCTGTGCACCCATTGCATTCCTATGGAGGTTGACCACAAACCCACAAGGGAACCTCAAAGACGACTCAACAATGCGATGAGAGAGGTAGTTAAAAAGGAAGTGTTTAAATTGCTACAAGCGGGTATCATCTACCCCGTGCAAGATAGTGAATGGGTCAGCCCCGTACAAGTTGTACCTAAGAAGGGAGGGATGACAGTTGTCAAGAATTAGAACAATGAATTAATCCCACAAAGAACTATAACCGGTTGGAGGATGTGCATTGACTACAGAAAACTCAACTCTGCCACCACGAAGGACCATTTTCCTCTTCCCTTCATTGACGAAATGCTAGAGAGGCTGGCAAATCACTCTTTCTTCTGCTACCTCAATGGCTACTCTAGCTACCACCATATTCTAATTCACCTGGAGGACCAGAGTAAGACCATAAGTTCAAATTTCAATGCAAATATTCCTTTCATTTAGACCTTGGAGTAAATTCTTTTAAATTAGGGATTTCAATTGAGTATATATTCTTTTATATAAAAAAAAGGGGAACACAAAAGAAAAAGGAAATTTAAAAAAAAGAGGGGGGTTGGAAAACAGGGGAGCCGGTGACCCAAAGCCACGGCGGCCCACCCCTGATTCCTGGCACATGGACCTACGCCGAGGTCATCTTCAACCTCGGGCGAAGGGGGATCAACTCCCACCGACCGCTACCTCACCGCGCCCCCTACTTCACCTCACACCGCCGTCGTGCCCACTGCTCAGCGAGCCTCGGATCAGTATTGGCCACGTCTTACTTCGCCACCTAGACCCCGTCCCACAGGAGCTTTGCCCTCGCCGTCCTTTCTTTCCACAGCGCCCAAGGAGCTCGTCGCCGTTGTATTTCGCGGCCTCATCCATCTTCATTCTGGCTCTTATCGCCTCCTTACGCCCTATAAATACATCGTTGAGCTCTTTTCGTCCAACCACACCACCACTCACTCCTCAGTCGACCACCGTAGTCCTTTCTATTCCTGTTCTGCTCAACTCCGGTGAACTAAGCCGCCACTCAAATCTGTCGCCTCTACTACATCCCCTCCTAATTTCGGTAAGTACCGACCTTGTCAGACCCTTCTCCACCACTCAAGAGCTCACATTCCTCTATTCCGCATCAGAGCTGAGCTTCCCTCGAGCTCCTTTGCCCCTGACCATGGCGCCACACCCTGACCGCCATGGGAAAGCCACCTCCGGTCATAGAATCACCTCCCTAATTCCACCGTCATGTTCGCCGCGATAGTGTAGTCCCTATGCTCCCGACCTCATCAACAGAACCGGCCTGACGGTGAGGAACCGCTGCCGCCCGTCGCCGGCGGTCCGCCCTACCCTGCCGGTTCAACCGAAAAACCAACCGCCATACTACCTCGTAACGCCATCACCCCCTTTGAGTCACTGCCAGGTAGGCCCGCAAGCGACGGCGTTGGCTACGCCGTCCTCTTCCAGGCGGGCCGAGCCAATGGCCCGAAAGAGGAGAGGGAGGTAGGCCCGATAGCAATTTTGGGCCAGGTTGTTGGGCCAAAATAAAGAATTTTCGGGCTAAATTTAAATAAGGAGGAAAAGCATACTAGTTAAATTGATTAAGGAGCAAAATAGAACCCTATTAGGAATGACTTTTTGGGCTTTAAGTTTTTTCAAAATTCTGAATTTCTTCTCTTATTTTAAATTCTTTAATTTTAATTTATTTAAATTATGTTTACCTTTATTAATTAATTAATCAAAATTTTTAATAAACGATAAAATTAGTTAAATAAATCTTTATTTTTGAAATTTATTTATTTAATTAAAATATTCTTCTAAAATTAAATAAATCTTAATTATTAGTTGTTAATATTTGAAAATCCTAATCTCTACTTTAAAAAATACAAATTTTACTTTAAATTTTAAAAAGTCTTAAAAATTTTAAAACTCTATTTCAATCTTAGAAAAATAATTTTAAATAGGAAAAGGATCTAAAATTTAAATCTATGCTCACCCCCTTTCTTTTACAAACCTTTAAAATTCTTTAATTCCTAGGTTGATCATCCTGATACTTAAATTTAAGCATATCATGCATCTAGGTGCGATAAATCCTTCATCTTTCACCGGAGAATTTTCAGATGCCCCCACATCCGAGGTCTTTGAAGCAGGAACCCATGAAACCACTCCAGTCCCAAGAGAAGAATCTTTTGAAGTCTCTTTTGATCCAAATACTTTAAATCCAGTCAAGCCCCGGTGCATTTACCCCTTTTTATTTGAAGTCTTAATCAATGAGTTATGAGTGTGCATTAGAGTTAGGAATTGTTTGAAACCCTAGTGCATATTGAATTCCTGATTCGAGCATAATAAATCCTATACCTATTAGATTCGATACTTAGTTAAGCTTAATAATAGGCTACGTTCTTTTTGAAAATAATTTATCTTAATCTTGTTACTTTGAGACGAATCCAAGACAGTTTCCTGAGTTATTTAATTAGGGACAGTGGACGGGATCAGTTATGCTTTTGAGACATGATGAATATCAAGAGATTAATGAATGAACATGATTGAGATCCTGATCCTGTCTATGTCATATAAGGCTGTCCGATGTTTGGCCATGTTTTCGGCTTTCGAACGCCCTCTTTCACTTATCGTCCTTAGCGGGCTCCGATAAGCCTCTCATCGTTTGTACCTAGGGTTGAACTGTGGTGAGACCAACTGGATTGTGGGATACAGGTGAGTGTCGGAGTACACTCGGGTCCGGTGAGGGCAGTTCAGACTAGGCGGCAACGAGGATGTTGGGTTGTCATATGTGGGGTCATCGCACACACATATGACTTGGTATTTGAGTATTTATTCCCGGGAGTATAAAATCGATTCGAATCGCTGGGCTTACCTGGTGTAAGAGCTAAATCATCACCAACATCGTAGTTAAGAAAGAGCAATGTTTTATTCAGAATTAATATTATAAGTGTTTGCCTTGTTTGATACTAGAATAGGTTAAACTTAGATTTTAAGTAAAAACTAAAAGAATTAACACCCTAAAAGCTAAGGATCTATTTGTTAAGCTTTCTGCGTGTGTGTTGACCCTATCAAGTCAACCTTAGGATAGAACTTAGGTTAAGTTTGGTGGACGGGTAAGACTTGCTAAGTAAATTTTACTTAATGATTCTCTTCTACTTTATTTAGGTTCAGAATACATTCTCTTCGAATATGATTCTTCCTCCTCGACTCCTCAGTAAATGCATCCTGGGCATGATGCAAACTACTTTAAAAATGTTTTATTAGAGTAGATCATCATTTTACTGTATTTAAAATGGTTTGCTCTACTTGTATAAACAAGAGTATTGTACCAAACTTATGAAGTTTTGTAAGTATTTTCTATTTCTTTTTGAAATATTGTAATCTGAATGACTCCTCCGAGAGTCGTTTTGAAGTTCGATTCCTTGGGAAGGCTTATCAAGACTGGTAAACCTTGACAATCTACCAAAATTAACTTAAGATTAATACTTAAGTATTAAACTTGTGTTAATTCTGGCGGTTCTGCCACAGCTGGTATCAGAGCCGAACTTCAGGAAAGGATTACTATATTTTTGAAAATATATTATATGCCCATTCTGAATTATTTTTCTATAAATTTAAAGACTTATTTTTATCTTTTAAAGATCGTTAGTAAATTAATGTATTATAATAAATTCTCATGCATCATTATTGCATTAGATCTATATTAACCAAATGGTTATGTAATTGCATCAAATGCTGCACTCTTTCGTTCCCTAGAGAGACGTCAGAGGTGACTGGCATACTGAATGCCCCGAAGAGTGTCCTTTTGCTATGAATCTTCATAATCGTCTTATGGAATTAGGATATTGTTCTTGCCCAAGATACATTATTAGTACCGTAAACCTTTATTTTGATATTCACTTTAAGGTGAAACTTCTTATGCCCCAATATCCTAATCTGCTAGAAGATAATTTTATGGAATTAGAAGGTGCTGGAGCTACCGAACAAGAAGCAGTATCTGATGCAGCTTGTAGAGCTTTGGCAAGGCTCTGCACTTTACATTTAGATGAATTAGAAGGAACTGATATAATGTTCTTCCCTCCTTCCGATCGCACTCAGTCTGAGTGGAATCAGAGGATTAAGCGACTCAACCGTACTGCAAGAGGTGTTCGTAGACGTCAGATTGAAAGAAGAGGTTCATTTTGCCACTGATCTAGCCTCCTTGTATGAGCAACATCATGAGTTATACTTAGATGCTCGTGACAATGTCCTGGAAGTGTTTGAACAGAATAAGCCAACTTAGGCAGCAGCATCATCAGGATAATAATGAAATTATTGACCTTGATCTTCGCCATCATAAGGATCAACGTGTTTTAGGTGAACTTAGAAACCAGCTTCACACTACCAATACTACTATAGAAAACCAGGCCTATCTTATTACTTATAATCATCAAACTATCGAAGACCTAAATGACCAAATAGCAGCCATGCAACTCTAAATAGATCAGCTTCAGGATGAGATGCCCGAAGAAGAAGATCCAATTGAATTAGTTCCTGAAGAATCAGGATCTACTCAAGGACCCTCTGGAGTCTATTCTAGGATCAATAGGTCCACCTCCTACTCCTATTCATGATCCATTTTTCAATCCTGAGGAATCTGAAGAAGAATATTCGATGGATCAGAGTAATATGTAAAATAAAAATTGTAAAATATTTTGTAATTTTGTTTTAATCTTTGTAAGTTAGGTGTGAGTTTGAAAGACTTCCTTCTGTAGTGTTAAGTGATCTTTTTATCAATATAAATCCAGATATAAATGGCTTGGCGATCTTATCAACGGGAATTCAGGATCACCTCTCCCACCTCCTCCTCCTTATCCTTCTATGACAGATATTCTGGGGAGATAGGATAAGTTGATTGAGCTTCTTACTAAGAATCAACTTCAAGAACGGCAAGATGCAAATCACCACTCCTCTCATAGGAATTCTGAAGCAACATATCATGATTTTGAGGCCCTCCAGCCCCCTATATTTCAAAGTTCTTTAGATCCAATGAGTGCGAAACATTGGATAAGGGCTATTGAAGGAATCTTTGATCTTCTACCAAATATTTCTGATCGCCAAAAAGTGTTATTTGCATCTCACAAGCTTCAAGGACCTTCAGGATCCTAGGTGGATCACCCATCAGGCTTCGTTGAAAGATGGTCAACAACTATCCTGGATTGAATTTAAGAAAGATTTTGAAGAACAATATATTCCTGAGGGTTTAATGGTGATGAAATTACAAGAATTCCTTAATCTTCAACAAGGTGGTAAAACAGTATTAGAATACTTGGAGGCCTTCAATGATTTAGCTCAATATGCCCCAATGCAAGTTGCTTCAGATGAATCTAAATAGATGTATTTTTCTCGTGGTTTATCTGCAAAGCTACGAGCAAAAATGAATATGAGTTATTCAAGTTTTCATCAAAAGGTAAATGATACTATCAACTTGAAGAAAGACTGAAAGTTTATAGTGAAGAAAAGAAGAGAAAGCGAGTAGCAGAAAGTTCTTCCTCACGTTCTAAAACGACTTATCAACAGTCGTTTAAATACACTTCCTCTGCTACTCGCCCACCTTGGATGATACGTCCAATGTCTTGAGTAAATCAAAATCCCCGAAGATGGATTTTAAGGCCTCAACAGCCTAGGATATCTTCCTCCAACACTACCTATTCAGAATCCCCAAGCTCCAACTCCTTATACTTGTTTCAATTGTGGACAGGCGGGTCACTTTGCTTAAAGACTGTCCACAACCAAAACAAAGTTTTGGTATTCATCCCCCTACACCTGTCACTGGACGGAGTCAATCTTATCCACTTAAGAAAAAAGGGACCTACCCCCAAGATGGCTAAAGTTCATTATGTGCAAATGGAGGAACTTCCTGAGGGTGAAGAAGTAATGACGGGTATGTTTCCAGTCAATGATCAATCTACTCTTGTTTTGTTTGATTCGGGAGCTTCTCATACTTTTATTGGTGAAAAGTATGTTCTTAACTAGAGACCTTCCCCTCACAAAGATAAAAACAGGTTATCTTATGACCGCCCCTGGAACTAAGATTTTAACCAATCATATAGTTTCAGATTTGCGTTTGACCATTGGTAACAAATCATTCCTAGTTCAACCTTTAGTTTTACCTAGGGAAAAGATTCCACTCATTCTCGGAATGAATTGGATGAGTGATTATGAAGTGCTCATGGATATAAATTCTCGTACCATTCAGTTAACCTCGAAGGATGGTACCAAAATGCAATATTTTTTCCTCCAGCTGTTAAAGACACCCATCAGACATGATGCAAACTACTTTAAAAATGTTTTATTAGAGTAGATCATCCTTTTACTGTATTTAAAATGGTTTGCTCTACTTGTATAAACAAGAGTATTGTAACCAAACTTACTGAAGTTTTGTAAGTATCTTCTATTTCGTTTTTTAAATATTGTAATATGAAAACTCCTTCAAGAGTCGTCTTGAAGTTCGATTCCTTGGGAAGGCTTATCAAGACTGGTAAACCTTGACAATCTACCGAAATTAACTTAAGAGTAATACTTAAGTATTAAACTTGTGTTAATTCCGACGGTTCTGCCACAGGATGGCTGCCCGACCACCACCTATGGTCAGCCGGCTACCCCCCCCCATAGCCTGCCCGGCCTTCGACCTACACCCACAACTGACCTAGTGCACCTATAAGTACCCCTCTCGGTCTTTAAGCTATAAATACCCCCAGGAGGTCACTTAGCAAGGTGTGTTGGATCAATAGAAGAATAATGTGGTTGTGTACTTGAGTGTAGAGTATAGTTGTGAGGCCACCCTTGGCATTGTAGAGAGAGCCAATTGTATCAAGAGTGAGTAGTGAGTTATAGAGTGAAGGAGTCGGATTTCTCTTTGGTATTCTGTTCCCGAGCTCTTATTCTCAAAGGAAATATTACTCTATTTATAGGATACAGTAAAGTTCCTTGCTCCTCTGCTTTATCTATTACATACTCACTTTACTTAGTTTCTTAGTCCCTGCTTAGTAGTTTACAGGTGCCATGTGTACTCTGTGTAGTTTAGCTATACAGTTGTGCTTACTCTCTAGCTTGGAACCAATGTAGTAGTAAACTCAGTTGTGTAGACATGGTGTCTAGACTAGAGTTTGCCTTGGAAGGTGTCTTGTCCCGCATAGTTTTGGTTGGTAGTCCCACATGGTGACAATGTGTGTGTCCTGTGTAGTCCAACCCCTTCGTTCGGATAAGTTGTCATCGATGCAAAGTTGAGTCCTGTAGCGGCCGCCTTTCTCGTCTGGGTTATCAGCACTCTAGTGCCTAGAAGTGGTTCTATAGCCTCGGTGTCCAAGTAAACTTGCTGAGTAGAGTTCTGGTTTGTTTAGTAAAGTTAAGTTGTTTTATCTAAAGTAGTGATCCTGCTCTGCTCTGTTAATTATCCCTACAATTTTTGGTTTAACTGTTTGGTCCTGTTCGTTTTACGTTGAGTTACTCCTCGTTCCTCGTGGATTTTGGTACCCTAGAATACTCTTGGGTTAAAAGCTACAACATGTTTCCGTGTGCTTGCGGATTTATTTCAGTAGGCTAAGAAACGCCAACATTGATGATCGATTGAAAACGACCAAACAAGGCATCCACAGACTCTTCCTGCTTTTGGGCAAAATTCTCATAATCACACAGGTAAGTCTCCACAAGACTACCCTTAACTGTCACCGTCCCCTCATTGTGTGCACTGAGCAGGGAGCAAATCTCATGGGCGGTATCAAGATGGCTCACCCTCTCATAGTCCGCCGGACCAAGTCTATAGAAGAGAAAGTTCACCACCTTGTAGTTTGCCTCGTGCTGAGCAATGAGCGCCGGTGTAGTACGCTCGGCAATGGGAAGCACCACAAAAGTCATACTCTAAGTAGCATTCCTTATGTCCTCGCTCTGGCTAAGTAAGAATGATTTCATCCTACCCTTCCTATAGGGGTAGCCATCTGAGCCGAGAACCTGAACCTTCCTGGAGTGTGTCATAGTCGCTACTGGTTTCTCACCGGTAAAGGTATGAAGAAACCGAATCGGCTTTGATACCACTTGTAGGACCGAGACATGCGACTAGAAGGGGGTGAATAGGAGGACTTGAAAACTCAAAATCAAGACCCCCAAACTTGAACCCCACAGAAAACCAACTAGACACCAGTCCACGGAACAGATACAGTGTCTAGCAAGCACTTGGTGTCGTCCATTGCAAGGATACACACCAAGCGAGTGGAAGCAACTGACTCGATGATCTCAAATGACCGCAAGTCAAGCCAAGCAACTAATCTTGTCAGAATGACTCACCAGCCACTCACACACTGAAGCGTGCCTTATTGAAGAATAAGAAGTGAAGAGTATGGGCATGTAGTGATTGACATAAACCAAGACCGAAGCAAACCACCCAAAGCAAAAACCAAAGACAACACAAAAGAACCCACCTAGAGAACGCCAAGATCTCTTAGCAAATGAGCTGCTACAGACCCAAGGAATGACCCTAGACACCCTAGGAACCACCTGGAACAAGGCAAGACCCTAGGATCAAACCAACATGAAGAATTGGCCAAAAACCCAGGGAACACCGGACTATCTGACACCCAATATTGGATAGTCCGACAGCCAGATTACAGGCAGACTAGGTCACAAAGAAAATTGCCAAAACCTAGTCGAATGGGCTTCAAAAATCATGAAATTTTAACCACAAGCTTACAAAAATATGGGAACAACATACTAAAAATTCAGACCATGGAGTGTGTAGGATAGTCCAGTGAGCCCAGAAAACTGCCTCTATTCTTGAGTTTACAAACTCTAAACTTGACCAAACATTCTCCAATCTTCACGAAATTTTGCACAAGCTATCCAAGTACTATTAAAAAGCTATTACCAAAAGATCTACTCAAACAGATCCAGGGATTAGTAGGAATTTTAGATCTTGTGAAGAGGGGAATATTTGGTCCAAAAAGAGGAAAACTCAAGAACGTGCCAAACCTGCGGGATTGAGATGAACTAAGTCATAATCTCCACGTCCTAGTTAGTCCAAAAGCCTTTGAGTTTCTCCCAGAATCCAATCTAGAGAAGGGAAAGGGAGAGGGCTGCAACATGAACTCGAATTGGGGACGAATCTTCCATTGATTAAGATGGGAAATTAGTTTACACAAGGTTCCTCACGGCCTACCACCCATCATACTGCCACTAATGAAAAGTACTAGCTCTAGGGGACTCCAAATCCTAGATTAGCATCCGGTTTTCACTCTAAGCACTTGGCTGGTTGGAAAGCTAAGCCTAGGGTTTCTAGAGGTGGAAAAGTCACCTAAATGACCAGCCACTTAGGTATATATAGCCCAGGCCTAACTGACTTAGTTTACACTAAGACCCCTATATTACAAAAATGCCCGTAGGGGCTAAATTGGAAAAGATCCAACTTTCTCGGGGATGGACGACTGCGATGGAGTCTTGATCTCCTTCTGTTTCACGCTATCTTTCAGATGATGTCCACGTGGCCAGTAATCCAAATCCGTTGATCGACCCCTGGTTTGGAAGTCAGAAACCATGAAACTTTAGGGTTTGCTTCCTAGGCCTGGAACAACCCACTCACTCTATCTCAACGAGAATTGAGTCCATTCGCCGGGTCTTGGTAACTTGGTAGTAAGGTGGCGGATTTGAGCGAATCTGCCATCGCCCTCGCACGTCTTCATGCCATGCACTCGGGTTGGAGCACCGCGGTGGCACTCGGCATCCCCTATCCATCAAGGTCGCTTCTCAGTCCTTCGGAAGTCTTACACTTGCCATCGCCGTGCCACTCCTCCATGTACCGAACTCCCATGGCCGACCGACGCCGAGCATGCCTCCTGTCCTTCGGACGACTTTCTTCTCCATCTACCTCTAGTCCTTCAGAGGGCCTCCAATCCATCAGAGGGCTTGTGCCCAAGTCCTTTGACAATTACTCATCATTGTAGAGGCACTGGATCCAGTCCATTCGCTCTCAGTGTAGTTTCTTTCCAAAACTTTTTTGAGGATGTTAAAAAGAAACACTTGCACCTTGTGTAGTTTCTTTTCAAAACATTTTTGAGGTTGTTACGTGGACATTGTTGCCCCTCCACCAAATATCAAGAATTCCGAGACTTTTTTGTTTTATTAATTTTTTGCAGTAAATCATCAAAAATGCAATTGAATTTATAAAATATTCTAGTACTGACCAAAAATTGCAAGTAGTTATCTGGACTAGTAGCAATGATATACGAATGCAACCTCAAATCACATGAAAATGATAAAGTGAACTATTGGTGATGTTGAAACTTGGACAGTTAAGGCGACTTCACGTGTAACCCCTGAGTGGAATCCATATTGAAGAAACACTGGTATTCTATGAAGTTTCTTGTCTAATCTTTATTGAGAACACTATGTGGACATATTTTGCCCACCTACCAAATATTGCGAATTTCTTAAAATAGATTTAATGTCAAACAAATTATTTTAATTTATTGGAATGAATTAAATGAGAAAAATGAACTTTGGCCTGAGAAACAAATTGGACCAGTAGCTGCCCAATAAGCACCACAATACATACCGACGTAACCTTAGGTATATAACATCCTAACCCAGGCCCACCCCCAGGCCGCCGCACTACCGTAGCCGTCTCCCATGTCCCCAGCGAGCGCCGACGCTGGACATTCTCTCGTGCGGCCACAGCAAGTGCCTGCTGCCAGCCCTTCTCCCGCGTGGCTCTAGCGAGCGCCATCGCCAGCCCTGTCTTTGGTGCGGCACCGATGAGGGCCGCCACCGGCCCTATCTTTGATGTGGCCCATTGAGCTTTGAACTAGCCCCTGTATTCGGCGCGGACCCATCGAGCACCATCTCTAGTCGGAGCTGGCGCGCCTACCCGCTGAGGCGCCTTGCCACCTCCCACCGGACGCTGATGGCAACCTGCCTTGCACACCTGCACTTAGCTCTAGCCTCTGACGGTCCTACTCCCGGTCTCCCGCTCCAGTGCTCCTCCCGCTCCCGACCTCTTGCTCCCAGTCATCCGATGGCAAGGAACATGTGAAAATAGCCAGGTGAAAACCTAGCTCACCTTCACACTCAACTCAGTCGCTTTCCATCTCTCTCTCCTCATGCATCGGTGCCGAGTATTAGATACTAGATCCATGCCCTGCAGACCACGTATGTTGCCATAGTATCACCAGGATCAGCTTGAGGCATCTCCATTGATTAGCTTGCGAGAGCCAATGGCCTCCTTCTGCCCTGCATGGTTAGTCCAATGACAAAGCATAGTCTGGGAGCAAGATACGAAACTGTGCCAAAAGCATGATCTAGATGACACAACCCCCCAGGTTGACATCCGCTACATGCTCGACTAGATGAATCTAATCAACTCGCTGATCAGAACCCCAAGGGGGTTCACCCGACAGGAGCAGGTACAATCTAGCACATATAAAACAGGGTGCTAATCGTGCATTGATCTCTCAAACTATTGCATGCACATGTTGCGGCATCATGTCATGGAATGTAGCAGCCGAACAAGCTATGTACGCTTAGCCGCCCATGACCGATTTGTTCATGTGGACCATAAATAGGTATATGGATCCGCTATGGGTGTGGTAACTGATGGATCTCGCGCCAAGCAAAGCTTGATGCGAGGTTCATTAATAGCTGATGGATCTCTCACCAAGGAGAGCTTGATGCGAGATTCATCTGGATAACTAGCAGATCTCACAAAAAAACGCTTCAGTATGAGACCTACTGGGTAATCAAATGCTTAAACATGCCTTAAAACAACTACGAGGAAGGATTAGAGCCGCATGATGCTAACTTGATTGAAAACCCTAGGAGCCACGGTGGCGATGCACCAAGATAGAGGTGATGAAACACCACTGCTAGGGAACAATGCTATTGTGTTTACTATGGTACATGGGGTTATATATTTGTAGTCTAGAGGCTTGGACGGCAAGCCCGACTTGTTAAACTAAACCCTAGATGACTTATATCCTTACGGTATGGGTGGCTATTGACGATCGTAATCTCATGATATCAACTGTCAATTATCCAACAAATGAGGCAGAACAAGTGAATAATAATGGACTAACCTTGCTACTAATGAGTTTCACAAGATGTACATGAATATTTGGATGCAGGTACCGAAACGCACACAAAATGGTTGGAAATACAGCAAAAACCAAGGATGAGCAACATTGGTGCAATGGCATGGCCGCCCGGCCATGAGCCATGGTCGCCCGGCCATAAGGTGTGGCCGCCCGGCAATAGGGTGTGGTCGCCCCGCCACCCCTCAGGCCATGCAGAGCCACGTCACCGTGTGACATGGTCTCCCAACTGCCTAGGTAGCCACATCATCGATCCTACGTACAAACAAACACAAAGTGGTGAAGATCCAACCATACATGAGAGCATCCAATGTATCCAAGGGTCACAAGCCGTTGGGATGAGGATTGGTGATGTCAAGGATCTGAGGGAAGTAACATGCAACCAATCGGGAGCAGACACGTGGCCGCCCGACCACGTGCCATGGCCGCCCGACCACTCCTCGGTGCATTTTTCATGTGCAACTAACCGCCTCAACTGCCAACCGACCTAGGGGAGCAATATCAAGCGTTGGATCTTTGAAGTCGGTGCATCAAGTGGCCGCCCGGCCATGTAGGGTGGCCGCCCGGCCACCCACCTTGGCCGCTCGGCCACCGACCTACCCCCTTAACTGACCCAGCACACCCACAAATACCACCCTCACTTTCTAGGCTATAAATAGACCCCGAGAGCTCATTTGTAAAGGTGCAGTGGAGTTGATTAGAGAGTTCTATCTTAGAGCGCCACATTATGTCCTTAGTAGTTAGGATAGTCCTGGGAGTTAGAGTTGAGTCGAGCTTTGCCTCAGGAGTCTCCGGAGTTATCTTCGAGTCGAGCTTTGGCTCTTGTATCTTTTGGATTTAGATTTCCTTCAATATAATTTCAGTTATATTTTACTCTAGTCTATCTCCTGTGAGTGTGGTGTACCTTACTTTTGCACACTTGCTAGGCATAGGTTAGTGTTTAACTTTGTCATTCAATTCTCGTTATTCTTGCCGGTGCTATAACTCAACCCTAGACTTAGATGCTAGGCTCTGGCTAGATCCTCTCCTCTGATCAAGGACGATCTATCATTGTTCAAGCTACGCTTGAACACGTTTATAGCATGCCATCCTCTCCACGCAGCTTTGCTTGGTAGCCCCACTCGGTGATAGCGTTTGGTGTGCCTGTGTAGTCCAAGCCCGTCGTTCGGGAGGCCCGTAGGTGTTAGCTAGACTCTCCTTCGAGACCAACTATCTACCCCTGGTACCCTCGAGACTCTAGAATTTCGCTCGACGCAAGACCCTGGCTGGTTAATTGAATTTCTTAGTTATTCACGGATAGCCTTTGCAGCCGATTAGAATTAGAGTTTGGTGACTTTTTCTCACTCGTTGTCCTCCTAGGCGACTATACCTTTTCTACGGATATCTCTGATAGACTTACCTCTCCCACCATACACCTATCTTTATCACATTTACCCCTGTGTACTACTAGTTGGTATAATTTATCTAAGTTTACAGTTTATTCTATTTGAGTATATTCAATTACACTCTTGAGCCTACCGCTTCCCTATGGAAATTTACGATACTCGGAATACTCTGAGTGAAAAGGCTACAGCGAATCTCTGTGCGCTTGCGGAGTAAAATCTGTTACGCTAAGAGACGTCAACAGTGGCCCGCTAAACTCCTTAGTCGATTTGATGTCAATTCCTAGTCTGGCTAGGATTTGGTGGCAACAACATAGTAATTTGAATGGGCTCGTCCTAAAGAACAATTGCCTAACTGAGGCCTAAACTGAATTTAAAATGGCCCTAGCCCAAATTATAGTGACATACGAATTCAGCCCAAATTTGGTTCAGGACGGTTACATTCGTCAAAATCTTGATTCCATGCAAGATGCCAAGTAACTGCCACATCATTATCCACTTGGCTCTATCCAACTGTTTGGACGTTCTTTGTGATGATTTGGAGCACCACAAATGTTTGTGCGACTGTAACTAGATTCATCACATTTTTTGTGGTTTCATAATAGAAGGTCTTTAATCATACACCTTCTGTGATGACAAGTCTGACTTGTTAATGTTGATGTCTCTTAGCGTAAAAGATTTTACTCTGCAAGCACACAGAGATTCGATGTAGCTTTTTCATTTAGAGTATTCCGAGTATCGTAAAAATCCACAGGGAAGCAAGGGTGAATACAACCATTCTTACACTAAGGGTAAGATAAATAAGATATTGTATGGTGGTGCGAGGGAACAGGGACCAAAGTAGTGAATAAACTAGGTAGAGTTGCCTCGGAGGACAATGAGTGAGATTAAGATATCCAAACTCTATATCTTAACTACTACACAGGAGTATTCGCGGTTGAAGTAAGTTACTGGAGCACAAACTAGGGTCTTGTGTCGAGCGAAATTCTAGACTTCACCGAGGAGGCACGGAGGTAGATAGTTGGTCAACCGAACGGCAACTGGCTAACGCCTACGGGCATACCGAACGACGGGGTTGGATTACAGAGGCTCCCTAATGCTGTCACCAATAGGGGCTACCAACAAGATCTTCGTGGGTAAGATGGCACACTAAACTAGTGATCAAGTGAGAACTCGATCACTAAAGCTTGTCCTTGATCAGAGGGTGAGAGCTAACTTAACCTTAGATCAGAGCCTAAGAAAAGTTTAAAGCAACAGAAAGTCTAGCAAGATTCAAACAACTTAAGGGCAACACAAACCTAGGCCTTGGTTTAGTTTGCAAAAAGGTACACCACACTAGGCAAGTGTGAGAAATAAAGTAAACTATAACTGAAGGATAGACTAATGAAGTATATTATACCGGAGTAGTAAGAGTACAAAAGAAAGAAAAGATACAAGAGCTTTACCAAGACTCGAAGCTAACTCCGGAATCCCTGAGGCAAAGATGAGAGCCAATGGACTAGGCTCCATTGCCTCTGGAGTGATGAGTGATTGTCAATAGTAGCAAGACCCAGAAGGACTTGGGCACAAGACCTCCAGATGGACAGGAGGCCCTCCGATGGACTGGAGGCAGAGGGAAGTCCTCCGAAGGACTGGAGGCATGCTTGGCGTTTATCGGCCATGGGAGTTCGGTACACGGAGGAGCAGCACGGTGATGGTAGGAGTAAGTCCTCCGAAGGACTGTGAGGCTGCCCCAATGGACAGGGGATGCCAGGCGCCACCGCGGTGCTCCAACCCTGAATGCGTGGCGCGAAGGCATGCGAGGGAGGCTTTGGAGGCTTCGGCTCAAAACCGCAACCCAAGCTACCCAAGCCTTGGTGACTTGGGCCACGACTCGCTAAGATAGAGAAGATGGGCCAAATCCGGCCTAGGCGGAGACTTCCTAAAGTTTCCCGGTTTCTGACTTCAAAACCGGGGGCGGATCACAGATTGGACTACAGGCCACATGGAGAACAACCGAGGATTGTGTGGAACTTACGAAGATCAAGACTTCATCGTGGTCGTCCGTCCCGAAATATCCTGTAATCTTTCGTTTTGAGTCCTTAGGGTTTATCTAGCTGTAGGGACCTAAGTGCAAAACTGTGTAAATAGCACTCGGGTATAAATAGGTCTAAGGCAGGTCATTAGAAGTCCCCTTGGCTACTATGATTAGTCTTCACTTGGTGATTTTCGTCCTTAAGCTTTGAGCTCCATTGTTAGGGAGGTTAGAGTAGGATCTAGCCTCCTAATCTTGAGGGAAGGTGAGGGTGGTTGCTTGGGACGAATTTCTGCTTGTATGCTGAATCTTTAGACCCCTCTTGGGCACTTAATCGAAGCAAATTCGTGCAGCAACCATGTGTTCTTCTCCTCCTCCTCTCTCTTTGGTTTTTGGGTTCAATCCTTAGCTTTTGGGTGTTTTTGTTGGCCAAGCTTGAATCCCTCTCCTTGCTGATGTTCTGGATTTGCTAGGACGTGGAGATCATGACTTAGTTTATCTCAATCCTGCTAGGATTGCCACGAGCAAGGCTCTTTTGTGTTTTCCCCTTTCTTGTCCAAAGATTGCCATTTCACATGATCTGAAAATTCCCACTGATTCTGTGGTCACCTTGAGTTGATCTTTTGGAAAAAGCTTTGGAATAGGGTCCAGATAGCCGGTGCAAAATTTCGTGAAGTTTGGACAAGGTTTGGTCAAGTTTGGGTTTGAAACAGCCTTTTCTACGACTCTACCGGACAATCCAGCAGGCACCACCGGACAATCCGGTTCCACCGGATAGTCCGGCAGAGCTCGCCGGATAGTGCGGTGTGAGCTCTGCCCGGGCCGTACCACCGGACAGTCCGGCAGCAGGCACCGGATAGTCCGGTCCCACCGGACAATCCGGTCCTGCCAGGAGCTGCTGTGTTCTTTCCAGTTTGGTTTTTCTGCTGTGTTTCTGCTTTGGATTTTTGCATTCCCCACTGTTATACCATTCTTTTTGCTTGCTGTGAGTCAGTGAGACACACCTCGGTGTGGTGAGTCTCGTGTGGCGGTTTGTTGCAAAGTCTCGTTGCCGGTGTGCCATTCTTGGTTGGATCTCGAGTTTTACCGTTTTGGTGCGTATTCTTTCAGTGGATGGCACCCTTGCGCTGCTAGGCACGTATCTGTTCAGTGGACAGTGCCTAGTTCTGTTTCTCTTGAGCTTTGCTGAGCACCTTCTTGGGGGTTGTGAATTTGAGATTTCAAGTGCTCCTATTCACTGCCCCCTCTAGTCGCACGTCTCGGTCCTACAAAAGACTCAGACTCAACTCTAACTCTAGGACTAACCAACTGCTGTAGACTAAGACAATGGTGTGTTCTACTCAACCACCACACTTCACAAGTGAGGCCTAGGGACCCTATTTATACCCACTCGAGCAAGATGGGTATTTATACATGGTGTAGGTCGGTTATGGGCGTTGAGGCGGTTGAGGGGGACACTTGGCAAGCTGGGTGGCCAGGTAGGAGGGCTTGCCGACTAGGTAGGGAGGCCAGGCAGCCTGATCCTCCCTTGGATCCACAACCTCTCTACATCCAACATTCCATATTGAGTCCCTAAGGCGGTTATAGGTCGGTTAGTCTACACATTGATGTATTTTCCATCATGTTCATGGATAGTTGGCGGTCGGAGATAGTGCAATAGTGACCATCAACAGCCCCCAAGCTTAGACCTTTGCTCGTCCTCGAGTAAAGTCAAGATGGGTTATGGATCAGGAGTTGCTGCAACATCATTGTTCAAGAATAGAGGCTATACATAACCGACACCCATGCTTTCATCTCGAACCATAGTGTATGTAAGGATCACCATTTTCTCATACCTGCGATGTGTCTTTTTGACTTACCATGTCTTGGGCGATTGAAAGAAAGAATGACTTTGTTGCAGGCTCCAGCTCAAGACATTTCTTTTTAGATTCCTATCTCAGGTGTTTTTGAAAGTTTGTCAAAATAAAAGCAAGTTTCCCTAGAGGTACTCTCGGTCGCTCAAAAGTGTATCCTCACCATAAAGGGCCAAGATCACGGCCAAGATTTCTCCTACACTAAAGCTTTTGTGGAGCTCAAGGTGATGGAAAAGCTTAGCTTACTTAGATTGTTTATTTTTTGCTGAGCCAAAGATTGGACGAAAGAAATTTACTACATCGGCAAATCTTGTTCATCATTGGAGCTTTATTTGGTAGCTGTATGGATGGATCTCCATGTTTCCCTTCCTTCTCCTTCTTTTGTGATGGGTATGAATATGGAACCTTTTTGTATTTTCTTTCTTTTTGCCATTCTTTGACTAGCATGCTTTTCTTTTTCATACTTTTTTCATGCTTTGACTAGCATGCTTTTATTTTTCTTTTTGATGGCTCCATATCCTCCCTCATTTCGATTTGGAAGGAGTAAGGTTGAAGGTATTTGTGGAGATGTATTGATACACACCCAGAGTAGGTAAATGCATGTGTGATGATGTATTTTTGCTCCAAGGATTTACAAGATAGTGATGATTCCATTCAATGAGACTCAAAATTTGACAAGTCTCAAAACAACACTGAGTAGCTTATAAGCTAGGCTCATATATTTTCAGTGTATTTGGCTTTGGTAGGTGTTCAAAAACCAAAGGGGGAATTTTATTTTCATTTTTTCAAAGAATAAACCTGAGATGTTCATCTTACTAGAAAAATTAGAGCTGGCCTAGTACTTAGTCATATCATTTCTCACAACAATATAGACAAGGTTTATGCAAATGGAATCCACAAAGTAAAAGGTCAGGTTCACAAGTTTATACACACAAGCTCGAAATTAAGCTAAGTATGGTCCGTGCATAAGCAACTAATCAAGAGCATGATAGAGCAACTATTCATCATGTCCATATGAAGGACATATATCAAAGATGGGAGTTTGTTTTATTGACACTTTTTTATTGATATATATAAAAAAAATAAGAAAAATAACTAAATATTATTATTACTTATCTCGCTGGTGGGACCGGTGTTACTGTAGAAGTCCTACTGGTACTGCTGGAACTGCTAGGGCTGCTGGGACTGCTGGTACTACTACATGGGAGCGTCGAGGAAGCGTGCTCACGTCACATTGGTTACCATTCGCCCAAGCTTCAACGAAGCTAGGAGTTCTCATAATAGTTGTGATTGTAGAACTCGTGAGCATCAGTGATGCCAGCCTCCATTTGTTCTCTGATTTCCTTGAGAACGTTTGTGTTGGAACATAGCTGGGTGTCCATCTTGGCAGTGCGTCGATCGATTGAGCATCAGTGATGCCAGCCTCCATTTGTTCTCTGATTTCCTTGAGAACGTTTGTGTTGGAACATAGCTGGGTGTCCATCTTGGCAGTGCGTCGATCGATAGTATTGACCTACTGGTACAGTCGAGGGTCGTACTGACCCTGAAGGTTCATTCCCTCCATGGCGGAATTGAGTCCGGCCATGTTGTCGGTGTTGAATCGGGCTAATGTAGAAGGTCCTACACTCTTGTCAAATCCACAAGACGTACTTGCCGCATAGTGCTCAGGATCATATGGTGGTTGGTGGTATGAACCTCCACCACCTACGTTGCTGCTGCCATGGCTTTGGGTTTTCGTACCGTCGAAAATCGGATAGTTATAGATTTGTGCCTAATGGTGTCGCCATGTGTGGCGCCTTGGATGGATCTGCTGCTACTTCCTCCTCAGCTTCTTGATGTTGCTGCTCGGCTCATCGTCGTTGGGCTTTTGTCATGACACCTGCAAAGCTTTGGCGTGGTTCCTCCATGTCGAGCTACATGGTCAGGCTCGCTAGTTGGTACAAATCGAACTGTGGTGCTGGAAGTGGCAGTTTGAAGTTGTGACCAAAGTATGTCATGGTCAATCTATCCCCCTCTTTCCGCATAAAATGCCCTTTGATAAAGTGTTGCTCATCCACTATGTGTGACAGGTCATTGGAAATGTTATCAAGCTAGGCATTTTCCAAAGTGCCCAGTTTGTATGCAATCCTGGTGACCAAGGATGTGATGGTGATAGGGGTGTTGTTCTTCCATAGTTCCATCCAGTGATGGACCATGTCTATGACCGGGGCATAAGGCTTCTTCTTGCACATCGCATAAAGGCATTTTAGATCCTCGTTAGTGGTGCAATGTACCTCACTACGTGGAAACACAACGAGGGAGACCCAACGAGCTAGGAGTCTTATAGTAGGATTGTGGATTTTTGTAATACTATGTTTCCCCAAAACTCTCTCACAACATATTTCTCTCCAAAAAGTTCTTTGCTCATATCCCAAGGATGCGTCTACAATAGAGTATAGGACCAAGACGTGCGACTAGAAGGGGAGTGAATAGGAGTACTTTAAAACTCAAATTCACAAACCCCAAGACTAGTGCTTGAGAAAAAACTAGACACCGTCCACTGAACAAATACGTGTCTAAAAATTCATTCCATTTCGAGACTGTTACGTCCACCGGACTATCCGGTGTGCCCAAAAAACAGCCTCGGATTTTGAGTTTGCAAACCTTAAACTTGACCAAATCTTTTCGGATCTTCATGAAATTTTGCACAGGCTATCCTAGCACTATTCCAAATCTATTCCCAAAAGATCTACTCAAAAAGATCAAAGGATTAGCAGAAATTTTATATGTCGTGAAGAGGGCAAAATTTGAGCAAGAAAGGGGAAAACTCAAAATTGATTTGCTCGTGGAAATCTAGCAGGATAGAAATGTTCTAAGACATATTCTCCACATCCTTATAAGTACAAAAGAGCCAAAAGAACAGAATTAACTCATGGACAAAGCAAATCACCAAAAGCATTTGAGTTTCATCCAAAATCCAATTAGAAAAGGGGAAAGAAGATTGCTGCAAATATGAGCACGAATTAGGGACGAATCTCGCCTTGATTATGAATGGAAAACAGTTTACAACATTTTCCTCACAGCCTGCCACCCTTCATCCCTCCCACTAATGCAAAGTAGTAGCCTAGCCTAGGGGACTCTCAAATCTTAAGCTAAGCACCCGATTTATCTCTAAGCTCTTGGCTGGTTAGAAACTAAATTTAGGGTTTCTAGATGTGAAAGAATCATTTAAATAACCAACAACTTAGGTGTATATAGCCCCAGCCTAACGGTCGCGTTGCAAGTGGCGCGGCGGTGGGCAACCCGTCGCCCGTACCGCAGCTGCCGCGCCATGCTCGCGGGCTTACACGGCGGCCCGTGTAATGCCGCGATATTTGGCGGGCGTACACGGCGGCCCGCATACGGCCGGCAGCTCGGTTACATGCAGCTTACGCGTTTACTGGAACGTTTATCTGCTGCTGCATCGTACGTAGCACTTAGCAGCGTACGTGCATGTATTCTTCGGCTCGGTTAGTTTGTGCGTGCAGGCGTAAAGGATCTCTCTTAGTTAAAAAATATTCTCACGGACAATCAGGCCTAAACTTCTGCATTACAAAGCAATCACTGGGAAGTTCTTTTCATTCATGAATAGGTCTGCCCACACCGTTGACAGCAACAAATGGGCAAGAGCACATATATAGAAATAACACAAGGAATCTCTATCACAAGACACATCTTACACCCAACATAACGATGATTTAAATCCATATATCTCATAAACATGACCTTTACATGCTGTATATAAGGTTGACAGGGATACTTATGAAATGATAAAATAGCTACCAAAAAGCTTAAAGCAGAAGGTGGAAAATACAGGCTATAGCATTGGTTCCATAGACCTTATGACCTAAACAAGCAAGCTCACACTTTTTTCCATGATACTAGGTTGCAGAACAGCACTATTCTCTGACTTACTAGTAGCAGGTATAATCCATTATAAACTGAACAAAGGCAAAGAGGTATTAATTTAAATTGTCCACAAAGCAAGCATTAGAAAAACAGAGATATCAGTTTTGTCTCTCCTTGAAGCAAGCTGATCACTTCATGATAATTCCACTTGTAATCTGTTGTTACTCTGCACACTTCCTGAACAATGTAAAATACAGGTATCAGTTATAGCAGCAATTCTCACAAGCAGGTCATGACTAAACAATAGCACACTACACATATATATGCCTCGGACGACATAATCAAACATAACTTAGCCTCTTTTGGGAGATCTTTTTTTTACATTTCAGAGGCAGGTCATGGAGTTTTACCAACAATAGCACACTACATACCAACTGCTATCAAGATAGAAGTAAAAATGCTTCACTAGATAGAAAAAAGGCTACAGGTATAAGGTATTAGGTGAAAATAAATCATTCTATGTGTCTGCTAACATGCAGTTCAAGCATTGGACAATGCTTTTTCAGAACAATGCTTTTAATCTGGAGCAAGCACACAATAGATGAACAAGTGGTATAACTAAGCTGGAGAGGCATACCTGAGTTAGATATCGTCGTCGTGGTCATCTCCAATTAGACTTCCAGCAATGCTATCATGAGTAGGTCCAATGAGATCTAAAACAAGTGAAATATGTTAGAAGACATATCACAGAAAATATACTGATTTATATTGTTGTGGATAACACAAAAATATACCTTGTCCTCTTAACCAATCTTGTAGACACACAAGTGCTTCTACTGTCTCGCAAGAGAGTCTACTTCCATAGTCATTGATAATTCTCTCACCACTAGAAAATGCTGATTCTGATGCCACTGACGATGCTGAGATCGCTAGTATATCTCTAGCCATGCGCGCAAGTACTGGATATGTGGCAGAGGACATCTTCCAATACTGTAGAATGTCAAATTCACTGTCCACAGGGATTGTATCTTCTTCTAGATACTTGTCAAGTTCACTGACTTTTTTCCTTTGGTTCATGTTTTGCCGTTGCTGCCAATCTTCCCATGGATTATCCGGCACATTGGTTGCATCTTCCTTACTAATTTGATTTGCAAGCTTTGGGATCAGATCGCTATACTGCATGGAATACTCATCAAAAAGTTTTTGAAATGTCTTTTGTACTTCAAGGAAGTAAGCAGATGATTCCCCAAAACCCTGTCCTAGACGGAACTCAAGGAAACCCAACTTAAATCTAGGGTCTAGGACAACTGGGATGCAAATCTGCAAGAAAGAGAGATCCCAATATTTCTGGATTTTTTTCTGCATCTCATGAACCATAGTTCTAATGAAGATGTCTGAACTTGAGGACTCTTTATCCTACAACTTCTTCACCTCCCAGATTTGGTGGAAGTAAAGACATGATGTTGGATAGTTACAGCTCGAGAGAATATTAGTGCCAGTCAATACACCCAAAATGTTGCAAAGTTTCCTTGCCATGTTCCATTCCTCAACTAAAGGCTCGTGCGTGTACTGAATATCTTCAGTGGTCAAAGATTCAAAGGCTCTCTTATACTCTAAAGCACAACTAAGCATGTGGAATGTTGAATTCCATCGAGTAGCAACATCAAGCGGAGGACGTTTCTGACAAGATATCCCTACTTCTTTGATCATCTTCTCAAACCGTTGTTTACGTCCTTGAGAGCTCTTCACATACTTAACACTTTCTCTAATGGTTGACACAGCATCACTCATCATTTTTAGACCTTCTTGCACTGCAATATTAAAAACATGGCAACCGCTGCGACAATGGAACATTGCACCATCAGCTAGCAGCAACTGTTTGCCAAGCAGGTTTTCTTTCAAAGATTTCATAAAGTTATCATTAACTTGAGCATTATCGAGTGTGACAGAAAATATCTTATTCTCCAAGTTCCACTCAGTGATACACCTAAGCATCGCATTGAAAAGATTCCTACCATCATGAGGTGTCTCTACCAAACCAAACTTGATAACCCTTTTATGGATTTTCCAATCAGCTGTGATGAAATGGCAGGTCACACATAAATAACCAAGGGTTTGTTTGGAGGTCCATAGATCTGCAGTTAGGGAAACTCTAGAAGATAACTGATTCAACCATGCTCGCAGTTTTCCCTTGCAGTCCTCATATGAACTGACACAATCAGATTTTATGGTAGTTCTAGAAATATGTGTAAACCAAGGATTCAGACTAGACACAAAGCTTCTAAACTTTGGATACTCCACAACACTAAAAGGTAATGCATGAGCCACAACCAATTTCACCAACTCATCTCGAGAAGTTTCCTGGTCAAATTTCCAGTCTTTTAATGATGCATCAGGCAAAGACAGACCATTGGGATTCAACCGATCAAGCATATGGTCCAACTTAGCCTTTCCCTCACAACTATGCAAATGTCTGAGACAAGAACTAGTACCAACTTCACGATTTACCTTGAATATTTTGTGGCAATGCAAGCATTGAGCTTCAGCAATGGTCTTACCATCATATATAGGCTCAAAGTCCTTCCAAATTTCAGATCTAAGTTTGCGTCTCCTAGTCACTTGTGAAGTACCTAATCATCGACATGGAAAACACATTTTACTGATGTGCACAATTTACTAAATCAGTAATGTGCTGGTAGATATAAGGACACTAACACGTTGAAACATATTTCTAGCTGCATTATATCAGAACACTTACTAGGGAGCAACCCGGACGGGGAGCTGGGTTTTGGTGACAACATCATTCTAACCCCCGGTGACCTTACAATCATTGTCACTATTGGTGATCTCAACTTTTTTGCCTCTGGTACCTTGTGCTTTTCCATGGGAGCCTTCCTCTTCCTCACTGAAGACATCATCTTTCCCTTTTGGGACTGCACAATACACACAAATTCAGACCCAGCTATATAAATAACTATCAAGGAGCACAATGGTCAAGGACACTTCTGCTTTAACAACACACCCTTGCAGCTAGTGTTCAAGACAAGCTCAAGTATTGGAGTAACTACTTCCTGTATTAGCCAGTGTTCTTTTACAATTTTATTCCTACCTGAAATTCTGGATACAGATTCAGTTAATGCCGATGCTACAGCTGCAGAAAAAAAATGAAACATGCATATTTCTAGATATATTCCAAATTTCAGAGAAATTTACATGGGTTTACTTTCCAAAGGAAAATATATTATTGAGTGATCTATTCAAGGAAAAATACAAACATCAATAGTTATATTAGTGAGTGAAATCAGAGAAACTCTCAAGGTTCAGTCTACAGAGGAAGCAACAAATATATATGCAGTTATAGAGCACTCTGCCTCCTATATAAAAAAAGAGTGCTCCATAGCTGGTCTACATATTTTCTATCTATTTAACTTAGCAGAAATTAAAGAATCCTATACAACTTTAAGTAGAATTTTTAGCTATTATGAAGCAGAAAAAAAGTATTCTAGATTAAAATTTGAGGGAACTTAGATATTGGACACGGGCATTCTTTGACTATACTAAATTTTGTTTCACAACATAGATGTACAGGAAAACAAAAAGAGTAGATGGAGCATACGTTGGTGGATAGAGCTCCTGTTGGTCTTGGGGGCGGATTCACAATTGACTTCAGCACAACCTCGTCGGCAACCCCGGCCGGAGGCGAGAGCAGGGGCCGTGGCAGCAGCTGACCCGCCATAGGAACCTGGGGAGAAGAGGAGAAGATGACTAATTTGAGCTTTCGTTAGGGAATCTAGAGGTAGGGTTTCAAGAAGAGGTACGAATGAAAGCAGGCATGCGAGTTGAGATGGCGGTTGTGACGCCGCCGGCGGTGGAGGAACTTGGCCACGGCCGGCCGGAATCCTCCGCTTCCCGCCTAGAACTCGGGGACGGACGGGAAGCTGCCGCCTGGATCTCAGCGATAGGTGAAAACAGTGGCTGAGAGGGCGAGATGGAAGATGGCGGTGCCATGGAAGACGGCGCTGCCTTCCCTTCGTATGAAGCACACGAGGACGACGGTGCTCCCTTCGCAGCACACAATGACGGCGGCGCTCCCTTCGCACGACGCACACGAGGACGGCGACTCGTGAGAGCAGGGCGAACGGATTCGTTGTGGCCTTCTCTTGCGGACGATGCGGCGCCGTTGGGCCCCATGGGCTGGCTCGCGTGGAACCGTTCCATAGCCGGGCATCATTGCGGGTCTTTACATGGGCTTGTGGCACGGGTTGACCGGTGGGCCGACGGCGAAACCGCGCCACCTGACAGACACAATTTACGTTAAGATCCCTATATTACAGAAACACCATAGAAGCTAAAATAGAAAAAACTTGACTCTCTCGGTGATGGACGACCGCGATGGAGTATTGATCTTTTTTGAATGCACGCAAACTCCGGGATGACGTCCACGTGGTCAGTAGACCAAATCCGCAGATCGATCCCCGGTTACTGAAGTCAGAAACTGAGAAACTTTAGGGTTTCCTTCCGGGGCCTGGAATGGCATACTCCACTCTATCTCAGCGAGAATGAACCCATTCGCCGAGTCCTGGTAACTTGGTGGTAAGGTGGTGGGTTTGAGTGAATTTGCCAATGCCCTCACCCGTCTTGGTGCCATGTACTTGGGTTCGAGCATCGCGGTGGCACCCGGCATCCCCAGTCCATTGGGGTCGCCTCGCAGTCCTTCGTACTTCTTACTCCTGCCGTCACAGTGCCACTCCTCCGTGTACCGAACTCCCATGGCCGACCGACGTCACGCATGCTTCCAGTTCTTCTGAGGGCTTCCATCTACCTCCGATCCATCGGAGGGCCTCCTATCCATCAGAGGTCTTGTGCCCAAGTCTTTCTGGATCTTTGGATTCCATTGATAATCACTCATCACTCCATAGGCAATGAAGTCGGTCAATTGGCTCTCAATCTCCCCTCTTGATGAGTGCATTATCAACCCCTTCTCCCTGTAACCTGAAACTAGAACAAAGACAAGAAAAAACAATAACCTGAAATAGAACCAAGACAAGAAAAAACAAGCGTAAAACCAAAAAGAAAGAAACAAAGAAGAAAGTTGCTCAAAATGCCCAAAAACCAAACACAGGCTAAGAAGGGCAAATTGAGGTGACAAAAAGAAAACCAAAGATCGACCCCCTAAGACACAATGCAGTCGATCTAACTAAAACATAACCCCTCAAGAAAGAGGCAAATCGGCTCAACACAGTCATGCTTAGGCAAAGCATCGGCTCCTCCAGAAAGCGGCAAAAGGCTCAACTCACCGATGCAAGAGCATGCTAAAGACTCAAATCCCCTGAATGCACATCTCCCCCTTAATTAGATCTCTCTAGTATTTTCCCCCTTGGACCAAGAACACTCCTATAGGTCAACATCTCTCCCCCTTGTTGATAATGGACACATCAACGGTTCATAGAATTTGACTCCCTGTGAACTAGACAACTCCCCCTCAAAACACGCTACGAAATGTAAGAAGTGTACCATGAAGAGCTCAATAGGGATGAAAAGCTAGTAAATACCAGCTCTAGCATATAGAGCAAGTGAGGGCAAGGAAGCATGCAACAAGCTCAATTGAATCTATCTTATATAGATCGGAGCATATTTTTTAGGGTTGTTGAAAAGAAAGCATCACCAACATGAATAGCATCTAGCAAGATAGGCATGAACAGCAAGATGCTAGCAAAATATACAATGTGTGCTATTCTCAATCAAAGCATATATAACAGGCCATAAGAAATTTAGAGACTTGCAGATTTCAGATTTAGCAATTTGTCACTTCATGCAAGTCAGATCATGTGCCAGGGGTTATTCACTTGTCTTAGCCACTTCTTATCAACCAATGCCAAGCCTAGGTTCAGACTAACCATTAGAAGCTTAAGACATGGTTTTGGTCATACACAGCCTAGTCCAAGTTCATGCCAAAGTGCAAAGGCATGCTATCTCAAGATAGATCAGTGTGACAAGTGAACCCACCTTGATCTTTTCAGTTCAGCTCAGAAGACACACAACGTACACAGATTTAAATCAGATTTCAGGTTTAGGCAACGTGTCATAAATGCTTAGGCATAAACTAAACAAAGGCATACGACTTGCATATCTAAGCATGAAAAGATAGCATAGCATTCAACATTCCTACACATGCTAGGTAGCCAAGTCAAGTGGTGATCATGGTTTTTTATTTTCAAGAAATAAACGTGACTTAGCTCACAAAAGTGATTAGACAGATTCAAGGAGCTCAGCCAACCATGATCATGCAACCAACTGTACAATCTAGCACAAGCAAGTACTAACTAGTCATTCCAGAAGAGCTCTAGTGCTACTAAAAGTGAAAATACATATGATACAATGCAATGCATGATATGATACAAAATGCAAAGAAAACAAGGAAAAGCAAAGAAAAGGCAAAACAAAACCCAAATTACAACAGAGTTACCCCAAACTAAAAGGGGTAACAAACACCAAGCTCCCCACACAAGCGAGCAAACGCGCTAACCTCTAAGGGTTTGGTGAAGATATTGGTCAATTGGTTCTCGGTCTCCACATGGATCAAGTCTATATCTCCCTTCTCATAGTGATCTCTCAGAAAGTGAAACCGCACGTTTATGTGTTTGGTTCTGGAGTGCAAGACAGGGTTCCTAGCTACAGAATTAGCAGAAGTAGAGTTTACTACGAGAGGGATCTTCTTAAAGCTGAGACCAAAGTCACTCAAGGTAGCTCTCATCCAAAGCAGCCTAGGAGCAGCAACTAGCAACAGCAATATATTCGGCTTTTGTGGTGCAAGTGGCTACGCTAGATTGCTTGCGTGAGGACCAAGAGACAAGAGAAGAACCGAGAAACTGGCAGGTGCCGGAAGTCGACTTGTGCTCCAACTAGACAACCCTCAAAGTCAGCATCCGAATACCCTCTGAGAGAGAGCGTCGAAGCTGAAGAGAACCAAAGACCAAGCTCAGGAGTGTATTTCAGGTACCTGAAGATGCGCTTCATCGCTTGATGGTGTGATGTCCTCGGTGAGGCCTAAAAACGCACACAAAGACAAACCGCGAACTGGATGTCCGGCCTAGTGTAGGACCGAGACGTGCGACTAGAGGGGGGTGAATAGGAGCACTTGAAAACTCAAAATCACGACCCCCAAGAAAGTGCTCTACAAAGCTCAATAGAAACAAAACTAGGCACCGTCCACTGAACAGATATGTGCCTAGCAGCAGCAAGGGATGCCAGTCCACTAAAAGGATACGTACCAATGCAGGAAAACTTAAGATCCAACCAAGAATGGCACCGAGGCAATGAAACCTTGCAAAACCTCCACACGACACTCACCGCACCAATGTGCATCTCACTGACTCACAGCAAGCAAAGAGAATTGCCTTACAGTGAGGAATGCAAAAATCCAAAGCAGAAACACAGCGGAAAAACCTAAAGTGGGAAAAATACAGCAGCTCCCTTGGTAGGACCGGACTGTCTGGTGGCCAACACCGGACTGTCCGGTGGCATGGCCCGGACAGCGCTCACGCCAGACTGTCCGGTGGGCGCTACCGGACTCTCCGGTGGCCTCTGCCGAATTGTCCGGTAGAGATCGCAGAAAGGGCGTTTTCAAACCTAAACCTGACCAAACCTTGTCCAAACTTCACCAAATTTTGCACAGGCTATCTGGACCCAATTCCAAAGCTTTTCCCAAAAGATCAATACAAAGTGACCACTGAAATCAGCGGGAATTTCAGATCTCGTCAAATGGCAATCTTTGGGCAAGAGAGGGGAAACACAAAGGAGGCTTGCTCGGGGCAATCCAGTAGGATTGAGATGAATTAAGTCATGATCTCCACGTCCTGGCAAGTCCAAAACATCAGCAATGAAAGGAATTCAAGCTTGGCCAACATAAACACCCAAAAGCCAAGGATTGAACCTAAAAACCAAGGAGAGAGGGGGAGGAGAAGAACACAAGGTTGCTGCACTGAATTTGCTTCGATTAAGTGCCCAAGATGGGTCTAAAGATTCAGCATACAAGCAGAAATTTGTCCCAAGCAACCACCCTTACCTTCCCTCAAGATTAGGAGGCTAAATCCTACTCTAACCTCCCTAGCAATGCAAGCTCAAGGCTTGAGGACGAAAATCACAAAGCAAAGACTAATCCTAGCAGCGAAGAGAACCTAATGACCTGCCTTGGACCTATTTATACCCGAGTGCTGTTTAGATAGTTTTGCACTTAGGTCCGTACAACTAGACAAACCCTAAGGACTCAAACAAAAGATTACAGGATATTTCGGGATGGACGACCACGATGAAGTCTTGATCTTCATGAGTTCCACGCAATCCTCTGAATGTTCTCCACGTGGCTAGTAGTCCAATCCGCGATCCGCCCCCGGTTTTGAAGTCAGAAACTGAGAAACTTTAGGAAGTCTCCGTCCTAGGCCGGATTTGGCCCATCTTCTCTATCTTGGCGAGTCCTGGCCCAACTCACCAAGGCTTAGGGTAGCTCGGTTGGCGGTTTTGAGCCGAAGCCGCTGAAGCCTCCCTCGCACGCCTTCGGGCCACGCACTCGGGTTCGAGAACAGCGGTGGTGCCCTGGCATCCCTTGTCCATCGGGGCAACCTCGCAGTCCTTCGGAGGACTTACTCCTGCCGTCGCTGTGCCGCTCCTCCGTGTACCGAACTCCCATGGCCGACAAATGTCGAGCATGCCTCCAGCCCTTTGGAGGACTTTCCTCTACCTCCTAGTCCATCGGAGGGCTTATGCCTAAGTCCTTCTGGGTCTTGCTACCTGTTGACAATCACTCATCACTCCAGAGGAAATGGAGCCGGTCCATTGGCTCTCAATCTCTCCCTTGATGAGTGCATTGTCAACACCTTCAACCTGTAACCTGAAATAGAATAAAGACAAGAAGAAAAGCGTAAAACTGTAAAGAAAGAAGAAAAGAAGAAGTTGCTCAAGATGCCCAAAAGCCAAACATAAGCAGAAAAGGGCAAATTGAGACAACAAAAACAAAGCCAAAGATCGACCCCCTAAGACAAGGGAAACCGCTCAACGCAGTCGATCAAACTTAAAGCATGACTCCTCAAGAAAGAGGCAAACCGGCTCAACGCACCGTTGCAAGAGCATGCCAAAAGCTCAAACTCCGCCTCAACTAGATCTCTATAGAGTTCTCCCCCTTGGTCCATCTTCTCTCTCCTCAAGGGTCAACATCTCTCCCCCTTGTTGACAATGGACACATCAACGGTTCATAGAATTTGACTCCCTGTGAACTAGACAACTCCCCCTCGAAACACGCCATGAAATGTAAGAAGTGTACCATGAAGAGCTCAGCAGGGATGAAAAGCTAGTAAATACCAGCTCTAGCATATAGAGCAAGTGAGGGCAAGGAAGCATGCGACAAGCTCAATTGAATCTATCTTATAAAGATCAGGAGCATGTTCTTCAAGGTTGTTGAAAAGAATGCATCACCAACATGAATAGCATCTAGCAAGATAGGCATGAACAGCAAGATGCTAGCAAAATATACAAGGTGTGCTACTCTCAACCAAAGCATATACAACAGGTCATAAGCAATTTAGAGACTTGCAGGTTTTAGATTTAGCAATTTTTAACTTCAAGCAAATCAGATCATATGCCTAGGGGTTATTCACTTGTTTTTGCCACTTCTTACCAACCAAAGCCAAGCCTAGGTTCAGAAAACCATCAGAATCTTAAGACAAAGTTTTGGTCATACACTAGCCTAGTCCAAGTTCATGCCAAGGTGCAAAGGCAAGCTATCTCAAACTAGATCAGTGTGACAAGTGAACCCACCTAGATCTTTTCAATTTAGCTCATAGGACACCACTTTGTAAACAAGATTAATTCAGAATTCAGATTAAGGCAAGGTGTCTTAAATGCTTAGTCATCAACTTAACAAAGGCATTCGACTAGCATATCCAAGCATGAAAAGATAACATAGCATTCAACATTCTTACACATGCTAGGTAGCCAAGTCAAGTGGTGATCTTGGTTTTTGATTTTCAAGAAACAAAAGTGACTTGAGCTCACAAAAGATATTAGACATATTCAAGTAGCTTAGCCTACCATGATCATGCAAGCAATTGTACAATCTAGCACAAGTAAGTACTAACTCCTCATACCAGAAGAGCTATAGTGCTAGTGTAAGTGAAAATGCATATGTTACAATGCCAATGCATGGTATGATACAAAATGCAAGAAAACAAGGAAAAACAAAGAAAAAGCAAAACAAAATCCTAAACTACAACAAAGTTACCCCAACGTAAAAGGGGTAACAAACACCAAGCTCCCCACGCAAGCGAGCAAACATGCTAAGGTCTAAGGGCTTGGTGAAGATGTCGGCCAACTGGTTCTTAGTCTCTACATGGATCAAGTCTATATCTCCCTTCTCATAGTGATCTCTCAAGAAGTGAAACCTCACGTCTATGTGTTTGGTTCTGGAGTGCAAGATGGGGTTATTAGCTACAGAAATAGGAGAAGTAGAGTCTACTAGAAGAGGGATCTTCTTAAAACTGAGACCAAAATCACTCAAGGTGGACTTCATCCAAAGCAGCTGGGAGCAGCAACTAGCTGCAGCAATGTATTCAGCTTCTGTGGTAGAAGTGGCTACGCTAGATTGCTTGCGTGAGGACCAAGAGACAAGAGAAGAACTGAGAAACTGGCAGGTGCTGGAAGTAGACTTGTGCTCTAGCCGACAACCCACAAAGTCAGCATCCGAATACCCTCTAAGAGAGAGCAACTGAAGCTGAAGAAAACCAAAGACCAAGCTCAGGAGTGTATTTTAGGTACCTAAAGATGCGCTTCACCGCTTGACGGTGTGATGTCCTCGGTGAGGCCTGAAATCGCGCATAGAGGCAGACCGCGAACTGAATGTCTGACCTGGTCGCCGTCAGGTACAGAAGTGAGTTGATCATCCTCGGTACTCTCTTTGGTACACGACCTCCCCTTCTTCATCAGCATCAAGTGCCGTCTGTGTTGACATGGGAGTCGCCATGGGCCTGAGATCTCCCATGTCAAACTTTCTTAGAATGTCCTTCGTGTACTTGGCTTGATGGACAAAGGTTCCTTCTGGGCCTTGCTTAATCTGTAGTCTGAGAAAGAACTGAAGCTCACCCATGAGACTCATCTCGAACTCACTGCTCATCTGTTCAGCAAACTTAGACACCAAAGCATGAGATGAACCACCAAAGATAATGTTATCAAGATATATCTGAACTAGAAGGGTGTCACTGCCACGACTCAACAGAAACAAGGTCTTGTCTACTGCACCCATCACAAACCCAGACTTGAGCAGGAAAGCTTTCAACCTAGCATACCAAGCTCTTGGAGCTTGCTTCAGACCATAAAGGGCTTTTCTCAACTTATACACCCGGTCTGGAAACTTGGCACTCTCAAAGCCAGGAGGTTGTCTCACATATACCTCCTCCTCTATGTAACCATTTAGGAAGGCTGACTTGACATCCATCTGCTGCAGTTTGAAGCCTTTAGAGGCAG
The DNA here is from genome assembly GCA_030272315.1 of Paspalum vaginatum. Classification (NCBI taxonomy): domain Eukaryota; kingdom Viridiplantae; phylum Streptophyta; class Magnoliopsida; order Poales; family Poaceae; genus Paspalum; species Paspalum vaginatum. The sequence continues at coordinate 26,849,954 of CM059018.1, read as the reverse complement.
CAAAGGCAAGCAGAATCCTAATGGCCTCTAAACGAGCTACAGGAGCAAAGGTCTCTTCATAATCTCTCCCCTCTTTCTGACAGAAAACCTGGGCAACCAATGTCGCTTTGTTCCTCGCAACCATCCCATCCTCACCCTGTTTGTTCTTGAAGACCCACTTGGTTCCTATAGGGTGGCTGTTTGGTAGAGGTTCAACTAAATCCCAGACATGGTTTCTCTCAAAGTTCTCCAACTCCTCATGCATGGCGTTCACCCAACTAGGATCAGATAATGCATGTGGCACATCCCGGGGTTCGAAAGAAGCAACAAATGCGGAGTGGCAGAAAAAGGCTAGAGAGTTAACCGAAGAGCATGTGACGCGCTGGTGTGGATCTCCAATCATCCTGTCTGGAGGGTGATCCCGCTGGACCTGCCGAGATGGAACAATCTCGGAGGTCACCTCCCCTACGTCCTTAGCGGGACCAGCCTCTGCTCGAGCTTGCAATCGGGGGAGCGAGGAGGAAGCTGTAGGCAAGGGTGCTCCTTCATCTTCAGAGCTCGAAGCCGAGGGGGCAGGAGCTACAGTCGGTGTAGTGGCTCCTGCATCACCAGCATCTACTTCGCCTTCCTCATCTTCAAAGATGGGAGCGCCTTCTTCATCATCACCTGAAAGCTCAAATGCAGGGGTTGTGCAAGGCATAGATTCATCAAAGGAAACTTCACAGGTCTCAACCACTTGTTTGGTATCGAGGATCCACACTCTATATGCCCTAGAGCTAGAGGCGTACCCAAGGAAAATACCATCCAAGCAACGAGATTCAAATTTGTCCAAATGTCCCCCCTTTTTGAGCACAAAGCATCTGCAGCCAAATGCACGCAGGTGCTTGACGCTAGGCTGCCTACCAAACCATAGCTCGTATGACAGTCTTCCCTAAGAAAGCTCGTAGGAAGATGCGGTTGGCAATGTAACAAGACGTATTCATAGACTCTGCCCAAAAGCATCGCGGAGTCCTATGCTCATCAAGCATCGTCCGCGCCATCTCAACAAGTGTGCGGTTCCTTCATTCCACAACACCGTTCTGAGGTGGGGTATATGGAGATGAGAATTGGTGATCAAGACCTAGGTCACGACAAAAGGTTTCGAAACGAGAGTTACGAAATTCTCTGCCATTGTCGCTGTGGATAGCCCTCATGGCCTTATGACTCTCATTCCTTAACCTCAATACCAGATCCCAAACAAAACCAAAAGCCTCATCTTTGAATTCCATGAAGAACACCCACGAATAGCGAGAAAAGTCGTCCACAACTACAAGCACATACCACTTCCCACTGACCGACTGTACTCGAGCAGGACCAACCGTGTCCATATGCAGCAGCTCACCCGGGTAGGAGGTCATCACCTGATTGACATGTGCATGAGAAGCGGCAACCATCTTGCCATGACGACAGGGGTGGCATACTAAGTCCTTTTCTGCTTTCAAATTGGGCAATCCTCGGATCAGGCCCATCGAGCTCAACTTGGCTAGCAGATCAATACTCAAATGGCCAAGCCTCCTATGCCACTTCCAAATATCAGCAGAAGGACTAGCAACTAAACACCGAGAAGGGCCAGAAACAGATGCAAGGTCAACCTTAAAAACCTACCCATAGGACAAAATCCGACAAACATGGTTTTCCTTAGCATCAAGCACACAAGAAGAAGCCTCCTTAAAACAAACCTCAAACCCTTCCTTGAGAAGTTGCGAGACAGAAACCAAATTGAACCCTAAATTCCTCACCAAAGCAACTTCTCTCAGGGAAAGCTTGCCAGAAAGAGCAACAGAACCAACACCCAACACTTTACCTTGACCATTATCCCCGAATGTGATGTACTCCTTGGTGCTCATAGGGTCGAGGCTTTAGAACCATCTGCGGTGCCCTGTAATGTGCCTAGAGTAGCCGGAGTCCATGATCCATATGTCCTCCAGGCCTCGATCCTGTAAAATCAATGAAAGCGAGAGTGAGCAAATGGTCCGGCACTAGGGTTAGTGAAACTGCTGAACCAGTGCCGAGCCATCTGCTCCAGAGTAGGGTAAACACAGTCAAAGTAAGCATCACGTCTATCTAGGTACCCATTACCAGCAAAGCATGAGCTCTCAAACCCTCTTCCTCCAAAGCCTCAGTCACGAGGTCCATAGCCGCGCATGAAAATGACTAGGAGCTCGGCCGGCAAAGCGTGTCTCTCCACCAGGAGCACGGGCCTGAAGGCCACCTCCTCTCTCACCAGCAAAGCGGTCTCTCATCTCACCGCGACAGGGAGGATCCTGCCTACCACCCTTGTAGAACCGATCATGGTTCCCCTAGGCTCTCTCTTGCCTCTCAACTCGCTTCCTCCTGAAGCAGAACTCCTGCAAGTGGCCATTCCGTTGGCAAAAGTCACAGTGGTAGACATGCCTCTTGGGAGTGGGGTTAGGCTAGGCCTTGGGCTTAGGTGGAGTAGCCTTGGGTGGAACAAGCTGCTGGACTCCCTCATTGCTCACTGGAGGCTTGAGAATCTCAGTCACTACTCTGTCCAGCTTAGCCTGTGAGGGCTTGGGTGTCCAGAACTGCTTCTTTGGGGCAGCCTTGGGAGGCTCGTGGTAAACCCGATTAACAGTAGGGTTAGGCTGACGAGAGGCAGTCTTAAGCTTAATTGGGGAACTCTTCTTCTCTCCCAAAGAATTGCACTCTCCTAACCCAAGTCCACTCATATCACCCTCAGCTCTCTTGGTGCTCTCCAAGATCATCCTAAGTTGGGGCTCTCTAGCATACATCCAACTGAGCACCTCTCTCAAATGGTTGTTCTCATCAATCAAAGTCTGTTTCTCCTCTCTCAGATCCTCTAGAACTAAAGTCTAGGCAGCACAAGTGGGGCTAGTCTAGAGAGGGAATAGAGGGGGCAGACTTCTCTAACTTCTTAATGGTGGCATCCCTATCCACCAACATCAACCTCAAAGTGAGACAGTTCTCACAAGTGTTAGGGGGTGCTGAAAGCACCTCAAAGTCAGCTCTCAACCGCTCAAGCTCACTCTTCAAGGTAGGACACACCATGCACGCCCCAAAAGCGTGGGTCTAGCCCTAAGCTCCTCCAACTCCTCGAGCTGCCCCTCACACCTCACTTTCAGCTCAGCTATGTCAACAGCTAGGTGGGGGCACATCTCACACTCAGGCTTATCACTCAAAATAGGCTCATCCAGTTTAGACTGGAGCTTGCCTAACTCTACATTCAGCCTATCCATCTCCTCTACCTAATGAGCATACTTGCTATTCTGCTCACAGAGATCTCTCATCAAAGTCTCACAGGTAGGGCACTCTAACTCACTAGGCTGGGCTGGCACACTCTTTAGCCTCTCTATCTCAGCTAGAGCATCAGCCAACTTGGCTTTCTGCTTCTGCAGCTTCTTGGCTGCCCTCTCCAACATCTTATCCTGGGCTTTCAACTCACGACTATTTGCCTCCAACATATCAAGAATTTCAGCTTGCTCAGGAGTTACCTCTTCATCAGAGGAGTCATTGTCGTTGCCCTTGTCATCCTTGTCTTCAAGCGCCATGGAGCAAAAGGATCTCCGGTGCATCTTGTGCTTGCGCTTGGACTTGGTGGAGACGAAGCAGAGTCCAGCTGGACCGCCTTGGTCTCTCCTCTTGTCCCACTTGGTGACGATCTCCTTATCGCTTGAGCTTGATGAAGACGAGGAGAAGGAGGACTGATCCGCTGCACAGACCACCAAGCTCGGCGAAGAAAGCCATGTCCCGCTTCCGGTTGTCCTTCTGGTAGCTCTTGAAAGCCTTCCTAAAGTTCTTGATCTTGCCGGAGCGGTGCCTTGGGGTGGTCACGCTTGCTGTAGTCGTGCTTACCGGAGCGGTACTTGTTGGAGTCGCGGGAGTGGTTCTTGCCCTTCTTGTAGTAGTCGTTCTACTTGTTCGGGCATTCGGCGATGAAGTGACCGACTTCTCTGCACTCGAAGCACTTGGGCCTCTCGCCCCTCTTCGTGCTCATCCGGTTGTCATAGGCGCGCTGAAAGCAGGCTAGACACCAGGCAAAGCTCATCATCCCCAAGTGACTGCTAACTGCTCCTCTATAACAGACATGAGAGCAGAAAATGAAAAGTTGTGAAGCTGGGGGTTAGTAGCGGCCTCACTGGAGGGAGAAGCCAAGGCCTAGGCTCTTGGAGCTAGTACAAGCGAGAGAATCTCGCAACTTGTAATCCACCTCTGTGGCCTTGAGCTTGCTGTAAAGAGTCTCCACTCCAATTGTGTCATAGGCCTCAGGCTCGATGATCGAGTTAACCTTGATCTCCCATACCTTCCTGTCCAACGCATACAGTAATTTGACAGCCTGCTGATGGTCGGTGTATGGGATCCTCTCAGGGCTGGAGTTAATGTGCAACTTGTTGATGATCGATTGAAAACGACGAAACAAGTCATCGATGGACTCACCAGGCTTCTGAACAAAATTCTCATATTCGCGCCTGTAAGTCTCAATGAGACGCCCCTTGACAGTAGCGGTGCCCTCATGGTGTGCACTGAGCAGGGACCAGATCTGACGGGCAGTCTCGAGGTGGCTCACTCTCTCATAATCAACTGGACCAAGTCTTGAGAAGAGAAAGTTAACATCTTTGGCATTCGCCTCATACTGAGCCACAATCGCTGGGGTAGTACGTTGAGCAACTGGAAGCACCACAAAGTTCGCACTCTGAGTAGCATCCCATATGTCCTGGCTCTGGCTAAGCAAGAATGCTCTCATCCTACCCTTCCAGTAGGAGTAGCCATCGGAACCAAGGACCGGAATCTTCCCAGAGTGAGTCATAGTCGCTACTAGGTTTCTCACCGGTAAAGGTATGAAGAAACCTAACCGGCTTTGATACCAATTGTAGGACCGAGACGTGCGACTAGAGGGGGTGAATAGGAGCACCTGAAAACTCAAAATCACAACCCCCAAGAAAGTGCTCTACAAAGCTCAATAGAAACAGAACTAGGCACCGTCCACTGAACAGATACGTGCCTAGTAGCACAAGGGTGCCATCCACTGAGAGGATACGCACCAATGCAGGAAAACTTAAGATCCAACCAAGAATGGCACCAAGGCAATGAAACCTTGCAAAACCTCCACACGACACTCACCGCACCATGGTGCATCTCACTGACTCACAGCAAGCAAGGAGAAAGGTCTTACTATGAGGAATGCAAAAATCCAAAGCAGAAACACAACGGAAAAACCAAAGTTGGAAAAATATAGCAACTCCCTGGCAGGACTAGACTGTCCGGTGGCCAACACCGGACTGTCCGGTGCCTGCTGCCGGATTGTCTAGTGGCACGGCCCGGACAGTACTCATGCCGGATTGTTTGGTGGGCGCTGTCGGACTTTCCAGCGCAAACCAGTACTGTTCGGTGGCCTCTGCCGGATTGTCCTGTAGAGTCACAGAAAGGGCGTTTTCAAACCCAAACCTGACAAAATGTTGTCCAAACTTCACGAAATTTTGCACAGGCTATCTGGACTCTGTTCGAGAGCTTTTCCCAAAAGATCAACACAAAGTGACCATGGAATCAGTGGGAATTTTAGATCTCGTGAAATGGCAATCTTTGGGCAAGAGAGGGGAAAACACAAAGGAGGCTTGCTCGTGGCAATCTAGCAGGATTGAGATGAACTAAGTCATGATCTCCACGTCCTAGCAAGTCCAAAACATCAGCAATGAAAGGAATTCAAGCTTGGCCAACATAAACACCCAAAAGCCAAGGATTGAACCCAAAAACCAAAGAGAGAGGTGGAGGAGAAGAACACAAGGTTGTTGCACGAATTTGCTTCGATTAAGTGCCCAAGATGGGTCTAGAGATTCAGCATACAAGCAAAAATTTGTCCCAAGCGACCACCCTCACCTTCCCTCAAAATTAGGAGGCTAAATCCTACTCTAACCTCCCTAACAATGGAGCTCAAGGCTTGAGGACGAAAATCACAAAGCAAAGACTAATCCTAGCAGCCAAGAGACCCTAATGACCTGCCTTAGACCTATTTATACCCGAGTGCTGTATAGACAGTTTTGCACTTAGGTCCGTACAACTAGACAAACCCTAAGGACTCAAACGAAAGATTATAGGATATTTCGGGACGGACGACCACGATGAAGTCTTGATCTTCGTAAGTTCCACGCAATCCTCAGATGTTCTCCACATGGCCAGTAGTCCAATCCGCGATCCGCCCTCGGTTTTGAAGTCAGAAACTGGGAAACTTTAGGAAGTCTCCGCCTAGGCCGGATTTGGCCCATCTTCTCTATCTTGGCGAGTCGTGGCCCAACTCACCAAGGCATGGGTAGCTTGGTCGGCGGTTTGGAGCCGAAGCTGCCAAAGCCTCCCTCACACGCCTTCGCACCACACACTTAGGTTGGAGCACCGCGGTGGCGCCCGGCATCCCCTGTCCATCAGGGGCAGCCTCGCAGTCCTTTGGAGGACTTACTCCTGCCATTGCCGTGCCGCTCCTCTGTGTACCGAACTCCCATGGCCGACAGACGCCGAGCATGTCTCCAGTCCTTCGGAGGACTTTCCTCTACCTCCAGTCCATCGGAGGGCTTGTGCCCAAGTCCTTCTGGGTCTTGCTACTGTTGAAAATCACTCATCACTCTAGAGGCAATGGAGCTGGTCCATTGGCTCTCACCTAGTTGCTGTCAGGTACATAAGTGAGCCGATCAGCCCTTGGTACTCTCTTTGGTCCACCTCCACCCCTTCTTCATCTGCATCAAGCACCATTTGTGTTGACATGGGATTCGCCATGGGCTTGGAGTCTCCCATATCAAACTTCCTCACAATGTCCTTTGTGTACTTAGCTTGATGGATGAAGGTTCCTTCACACCCTTGCTTGATTTGCAGCCCAAGGAAAAACTGCAACTTTCCCATTATGCTCATCTCAAACTCCTTCAACATCTGCTTAGAAAACTTGGAAACAAGAGAGTGAGAGGAGCCACCAAAGATGATATCATCCATGTATATCTGGACAATAAGAAGATCACTACCATGCTTGAGGAGAAACAAGGCTTTATCCACACTCCCAATTTTGAAACCTTGGTTTAGCAAAAAGGTTTTCAATCTCTCATACTAGGCTCTAGGGGCTTGTTTAAAACCATACAAGGCTTTTTGCAATTTGTAAACAAGGTTAGGGTATTTAGCATTTTCAAATCTGGGGGGTTGTTTGACATAAACCTCTTCTTGAATGAAACCATTTAGAAAAGCAGACTTTACATCCATTTGAAAAAGCTTGAAACCCATGGAAGCTGCAAAAGCTAAAAGAATACAGTATAGCTTCCAGGCGTGCAACTAGAGCAAATGTTTCCTCATAGTCTATCCCCTCATTTTGACAAAAACCCTTAGCTACAAGTCTAGCCTTGTTTCGCACAATAATGCCATCTGTGGACGTCTCATAGCGTAACAGATTTTACTCCGCAAGCGCACGGAGATTCGCTGTAGCTTTTTCACTCAGAGTATTCCGAGTATCGTAAAAATCCACAGGGAAGCAAGGGCTAATAGGTGGAATGATATGTTCGAACTTCAAACAGTACTATAACTTAGATAAACACCAGCTATCTTACAACGGGGGTAAGATATGACAAGATAGTGTATGGTGGGAAGAGTGAACAGGGACCAAAGCTGTAAACAACTAGGTCGTTGCCTGGGAGGACAACGAGTAAGATTAAGATATCCAAACTCTATTTCTTAACTACTGCAAAGGAGTATTCGTGGTGGAACTGAGTTAAACAAACATGAACTAGGATCTTGCGTCAAGCGAAATTCCAGACTACACCGAGAAGGCACGGGGGTAGGTAGTTGGCCAACCGAACGACAACTGGCTAACGCCTACGGGCTTACCGAACGACGGGGTCAGATTACAGAGGCTCCCTAATGCTGTCACCAAGAGGGGCTACCAACCATATTTGCGTGGGTAAGATGGCACGCTAAACTAGTGATCAAGTGAGAACATGATCACTAAAGTCTGTCCTTGATCAGAGGGTTAGGCCTGACATAGCCTTAGATCAAAGCCTAAGGAAAGCCTATAACACTGGCAAGTCTTGCAAGATTCAGATAACTCAAGAACAACACAAACCTAAGCCTTGGTCTAGTATGCAATAAGGTACACCACACTAGGCAAGTGTAAGAAATAAAGTAAAGTATAGCTGGAAGATAGATCAGTAAAGTATATTATATTGAAGTAGCAAAAGTACAAAGATAGAAAGATACAAGAGCTTTACCAGACTCGATGCTAACTCCGGAATCCCTGAGGCAAAGACTCAGACTCAACTCTAACTCCCAAGACTATCCTAGTGCTACTAACTAGACAATGTTGTGTTCCACTCAACTTCCACACTTTACAAGTGAGAGCTCGGGGGTATTTATAGCTACTAAGGGAGTGAGGGGTCTTATAGGGTTGGAATGGTGGTTGTGGAGGCGGTTAGCAGGCCGGGCGGCCTGGTGAGAGGTCGGGCGGCCCCACCCAATGCCAGGCGGCCTAGAGAACCATCGGATCCACCACCTTTCTTCATATTGTGGTCCATCTTCACTCCACAAGTTAGTTATGTGGCGGTTGGCGGTTAAAATGTGTGCTTTCTCCCGAGCCATTGGATCTCACTTGTGTTTCTTCCTTAGCCACAGGATTGAAGTCTCATGGATTGCTGAATTCACTAATCCAAGTGCTGGATTGATGAGGTGGCAAGCCTTCCGGTACTTAACATGTTGGGTTCTCAGGCTTGGGCCTTGGAATTGTGTTAGACACGTCTTTAGTGTGCATGCAGGTCGAAGATGGGCTCATTTGGCCATAATCACAGGCCAGGCAGCCTAGGGGGAGGCTGGGCGGCCTGGCCCCTTGGTTAGTGACCTTCCTGACTTAGCCATATTTGACATGTTTTCGGCTGATCTTGCACCTGCAATCAAATATTCAACAAAACTCGTGGAACTATGTTAGTAGCAAGGGTTAGTCTACACTTTGATGTATTTTACTTCATATTCATGGATGTTTGATGGTCGTAGGTAGTGCAATAACAACCGTCAACACCCCCCCAGATTAGACCTTTGCTCGTCCTCGAGTAACGCCAAGATGGGTTATGGATCAGGAGTTGCTGCAAATATCAGTGTCCAAGAATAGAAGCTAAACATAACTAATACTCATGCTTTGGTCTCCAACCATGTCTTGAACGGTTGAGAGAAAGAATGACTTTGTTGTTTGCTTCAGCTGAAAACATCTCCTTTTGGATTTCTATCTCATGTGTTTTTGAAGATTTTCAAAATAAAATAAGTTTTCCCAGAGCTACTCTCGATCGCTCAGAAGTGTATCCTCGCCATTAAGGCCTAAGAGCACGACCAAGAACTTCCTGTACTAAGGTTTATGTGGAGCTCAGGGTATGGAAGAACTTAGCTTACTTAGGTTATTTATTTTGCAAAGCCAAAGATTGGACCAAAGAAATGTACTACATCAACTAATCTTGTTCATCATTGGAGCTTATTTGGTGGCTGGATGGATGGATCTCCTTATTTCCTTTCCTTTTCCTCGTTTTGTATGTTAGGTATGAATGTGGAGCCTTTTTGTATTTTCTCTCTTTATGCCATGCTTGACTAGCATGCTTTTCTTTTTCATAGTTTTGCCATGCTTTGATTTGCATGCTTTTATTTTTCTCTTTTTGATGGCTCCACATCCTACCTCATTTTGATTTGGAAGGAGTAAGGGTGAGGATATTTGCTTAGAGATAAAATGGATGCACACCCAGAGTGGATGAATGCATATGTGATGGTGGATTTTGCTCCAATGACTCATAGGATAGAGATGATTCCATTCTATGAGACTCAAAATTTGACATAGCTCAAAATGACATTAAGTAGCTTAAACAAGCGGCTCAGATATATTCAGTGTATTTGGCTCTAGCAGGTGTTTAAAACCAACAGGGGTACTTTATTTCCAGTTTTCAAAAAGAATAACCTAAGATGTTCATCTTACTAAGAAAATGTAGAGCTGGCCTTATTACTTAGTCATATCATTTCTCACAACAACTCAGACAAGTTTTGTGCAAAATGGCATCCGCATGGAAAAAGATCAGGTTCTGATGTTACACACACAAGCTCGAAATTAAGCTAAGCATAGTTTGCAAAGATAACTAAGCAAGACATGATAGAGCAACTAATCATCATTTCCATATGAAGGTAATATATCAAAGTTGGGAGTTGATTTTATTGACACTTTTTTTCTTCTTTTTTTAGATCAGCAAAGCATAAAGGAACAAATAATTAAACGTTATTATTGCTGACTGTGGGGGATAAATATCCCCTGGCTCCTCATGGCGTGGATCCAAGGACATGGGCCAACAGTGGGCCTGAGTCGGGCGATCGGCTGATTTTATGTGCCGGACGCTTAACTCAGGCTCAAATACGATTGTGATGACTTGGAGTTCAAGGAAATAATGACACGATCCAGAAGGCAAACAAGGAAGCTTAGCTTAGACTTAGGTTTCGAGATTTGAGATCGAAGAAGATACGATGGAAACTTAGATTCTGTTTGATCTCATGTAATCTAAACCGACTAGGAGATATAGATGGAACTCAACTTGTAACCCAAGACTCCGTCAGACTATATAAGGTGGATGAGGGACACCTACGTAGAACATCTCATCACATCGCAATCTAGCCTTAGCCCTCATTATAACCTCGAGAACTCACAGAATACAATCAGCCCTAAATAGGACGTAGGGTTTTACGCATCTCGCGGCCGGAACCTTTCTAAATCTTTGCACTCTTGTCGCTTTCCAACGAACCATCGAGCTACGTCGATCTCGCCGAACCACAAAAGCACCACGTGACCTGTCCCGTGGTGCACTGCCGGTACTAAACTCCGATAGTTGGCGCGCCAGGTAGGGGGTCAGTGACATCGACTTTGAGCTAGCTCCATGGCTAACCTCACGAACAACATCAGCAAGTTCGCTCCTGGCGAGATGATCTATTTTGGATCTATCTCGTTCATCGCTGACCAAACCGGTGATCTGTACCATCTCATCAATGCTGTGGGGGAGGCGCGTGGCTGCAAGGTTTCATCACCAACTCCGATGCTTCCTCCAACTTCACCAGCTCCTGGATCTATCCAGGGGGCGGCTGGCCAGTGATCGGTGGTCACCCACGTCGAACCAGCTCATCCTCGAGCGTCGACGCGTCAGCCTACCAGGACTACTCAGCCTCGGTTTGTCCCACCTCAGGGCAAGACGCAACACCACTCCTCGGCTCAATCTGGGTCGAAACCGCAACAAGCAGGTGTGGCGCCGGCCGAGCGTAGATCTGCTCTTGCTCCTTCGGCCCGAACGGTGACCATGTCTTCGCCGACACGACGCACTGCGCTCTCTACTTCCCCAACTCAGGTCTAAACTCAGATCAGTCGGGGGAAGAAACCGCAGCAACTAGAGGCTCGCCGCACGTCCTCGACTCCCACGCCAGCAACCACTCCACGCCGGAAGACCTTGATCCCATTGTCGACAGATGGCCAAACTGGCGAAGCCACAGATCGCACACGAGATCAAGCTCCATCCAGGTTTCCTCACGGCCTTAGCAATGCCGCCGTGACTTACCAGTCGAATCGATCGCACTTGCGGTTCATTCCTCGTGCCACGGTTCTCCTAAAAAAATGATGAGGATGCGCGATGGGAGACCGTAGGCCCTCGACTGTCAACAGCAACCTCAGCCACCTCGACTCAAGGAGGGCTGCGGGGAAGAGCTGACGAGACATTCCTTAGGGTCAATGCCCACGCCACTCATGGATGACAACATCTACCACACGGTCGATGAGCCGGTGACTGGGTTTCGCCTAGGCCTCATCATCAACTCTACTCTGAGCGGCAGGACCGCCATGTGGCAGCAGCACGCGCACGGTGGCGAAGTCAGGAGATCGTGCCTCCGAAGTCTCCACAACAGTTGACTCGACCACCTCTTCCTCGAGAGGGCGGCGAGCCTTCCTGCATCAAGATGGTCTGCAACCTAGAGTCTTCCGCCGAGCTCGGAGACGGGCAGGCCCCAACGACCACAGTGACGGGGTCCACGCTTTCTAACTCTAGGCTTCACTCGGAGGGGTCGCTGACGCTCCTCGATGACCAAGCAAGCTCAGGGGCGCCAACGCACTTCTCTGAGGTACTCGTCCTCAACCTGCCGGTGGAGGATGACCCTGTCTTCGGTGATGAGCCTTCTGTCAATGGCGAGACACCCTAGCAACGCGAGCAGCGGCGATGCCGTAACTAGCACCGTAACATCCGCCATCATCAGAATGTAGGGAATCAGGACCCGACACTGCCTGTCTTGCAAGATGAGACCTCCGAGTTAGGCGAGACACCTGAAGAAGCCGAGTTTCACCATCAGAGGAATAGTCGGCGGCGAGATCGTCAGCACAGGCAGGCCCAATAGTACCAGCGAGATCACGGTGGGAGGGCGCACGACGCAGAAAACCACGCTCAACCTTGAGTACTTCCACCACTGGGGCACAACCTACTGCCTGACTTCTCAGCCATGGGCACCTCGAGTCAAGCGGGGGGAGTCCTGGCGTGATTGGCGAATACTTTTCCTCGCACTCCGAAAGGGGAAGCATACCGTCAGATCTTCGCTCAAGCAGCTCACCATCTCCTTCCAGTCAACCCTCCTGCAACCCCCGACGCCCGTCAAGCCATCAATGGGAGGCGGGATGTGTGCAACAACATTGAGAGATCGCGCGCAGACCAGCACGCAGAAGACATCCGACACCTGCAACGACTACGATCGTAACTTTGGGTTGCCTCAACAAGAAGATCGGGGCAAAGTTAACTCGGCCGGGGCATCCGTCAACAGTCCGACGGCCTGACGGTCAGTCCATGACCGACTAGGGAGAAATCGCCCTCGATCCCCGCAATGCCACGATGCACCAGCTCAAGACTAGAGGTCAGTACGAACTAGCCCATCGTGGCATGGTCAGAATCTCGGCTTTCACCACTCGTCTTCATGGAGCAGCATGGCCTGAGAACTTCAAAGTCTCCAATGCTGACAAGTACGAGGCGAAGCTCAACCCCAGCGGCTGGTTGGTTGTGTACTCAACTGCAGCCAGCACGGCCGGTGCTAGTGAAGATGTGATGACTACCTATGTCCCGATCATCCTAGGACAAGATGCCCTACAGTGGCTGCGTCACCTCAGGCACGACTGCATCGACAGCTGGGATGACTTCTGTTGGTGCTTCATCGCCAACTTCTAGTCGTTGTCGGATAAGCCGGTGCAGCGTTGGGACCTCAAATCCATCAAGCGCAAGGATGGCGACGGTCTCCGCTCATACCTCAAGCGCTTTCAGTCGATGCGGAATCGAATGCCCAACATTGCTGATGCGGCGGTAATCGACGACTTCTTCCATGGCTCCAATGACGAAGCTTTCATAAAGGCCCTCCTACAGAAGTCCCCAGTCACGTCCGAGCAGCTCTTCCGCGATACCGACCGATACATCACCGCGGATGAGCAAGCTCGGGACTTGTTCGACGCACGGCAAGAATATCGAGGGAAGCGCGAAGAGCCCCCACGGCAAGATAGCCGCTAGGATAAAAGACCTCGGGAGGAAGTCCAGACTATGGGGCCACTGCCCATGCGCCCATGTGTCCTTCCACGGCAAGGGGGAGAGCGTTCACTCGACCAACTCCTTGACGCGCCGTGTCCCTACCACAAGGAGATGCACCACACCCTTCGATCGCTCATGGCAGGCCGTTCGTAGCTCTTCCTCTGCCATCACCATTGCCACATGATCAAGCACCTCCGCCACAGTAGAACCGAGCCAACGGTGCCGGTTTTCCTAACGTCAATTGGCACGTTAACGTCATCATTGGGGGGGGGGCATGGTTCCCTGGAAAGCAAGCGGCAGGCAGAAGTTGGATGATCGCCATGTCATGGCGGCCACCAAAGAACCTCCGGAGCCATACAACTGGTCAGACATAATGATCTCTTTCAGTCGGGTGGACCAATGGCTCAAGTACGATCACCCGGGCAAGTACCCCCTGCTGGTAACCTCAGTGGTCCATGAGAGCCGACTCATGAGGACTCTGATCGATGGTGGGAGCAGCAACAACATCATGTTTCCCAAGACTCTGCTATCACTCGGGCTCTCCATCAGCGATCTGGAGGAATCAGACAGTCCGTTCTTTAGCATCATGCCTGGAGAGGGAGAATACCAGCTAGGGCACATCAGCGTGCCCGTCACCTTCAGAATAGAGAAGAACTTCCTCACCGAGACCCTGCGCTTCGAGGTGGCCACTTTCGATTCCGCCTACAATGCCATCATTGGGCGGCCTGGGTTAGCCAAGTTCATGGCTATCCCTCACTACTCGTACCTGGTCCTGAAGATAGCCGGCCCCATGTGGAGTTCTCTCCGTGCGGGCGGACTTCAAGGCTTCTGTCCTCCTGCGCTTGGGAGGCTTTTCAGATAGCCTTCGCCACGACAACCTGCGGCGGCTCAGCGCCGACTCATCGACGATGCAAACAAGCTCCCGATGGATGATCAGGCGATCCCGACTCACGAGTCGGTCTCCACCATGGCTCGCCCAGTATTGAAATCACCAAACTGAGACACAGCGGATTGCCCAGCCGAGGATCTGTTGTTGTACCTCTCTTGCACAACTCATGTGGTCAGTTCGGCCCTAGGTGATTTAAAGGGTGGAGGAAGGGCACATTCAGCCGACTCAACACCCGGTCTACTTCATCAGCGAAGTACTCAGCTCGTCCAAGATAAGGTACCCTCAGGTCCAGAAGTTACTGTTTGCTGTCCTCATCACAGCTCGCAAGCTTCGCCATTACTTCGAAGAGCACAAGGTCGTGGTAGTCACTTCATTCCCCATTGGTGAGATCCTACGGAACAGGGAGGCTATAGGAAGAATCGCTAAGTGGGCGTGTGAGCTGGAAGCACATGATATCGAATTCCGCCCACGCACCGCTATCAAGACTCAAGCATTTGATGACTTCATCTCCGAGTGGACAGAGAACCAGGTACCTGATAACCCGGTGCCTCTGGAATTCTGGAAGATGTATTTCGATGGGTCGCTGAAGATAGATGGAGCCGGGGCAGGTGTTGTCCTCACCTCCCCGAAAGGCGAGAAACTCAAGCACATGCTGCAGATCCTCTTCACAGTTTCCAACAATGCAGCTGAGTACAAAGCTGTGCTGCATGGCCTGCACATCGCGATTTCACTTAGCATCAGGCACCTCATGGTCTATGGGGATTCTCTCATGGCAATTAATCAAGTCAACAAGGATTGGGACTGTACCACAGAAGTCATGGACAAATACTGTGCTGAAGTACGGAAGCTGGAAGACAAGTTCGACAGGCTGGAATTTCATCATGTGGACCGCAATGGTGACACAGATGCTGACTTACTATCCAAGCTTGGTTCATCCTGAGCCAAAATTCCCCCAGGTGTGTTTGTCCAGGAGTTGTCTCGTTCGTCTATTGATCGCGACTTAGAACCCCAGAGTAGCATGTTTTGAGCTTAGAGGAGGCTCTGGCTGACTGGCGGGTCCCAATCATCAAGGACATCAGGGATGGTGACGAGCCTGATGACAAAGCAGAAACCGAGCGACTCATCCCATGTGCAGCCAGCTACACATTGATCGGTAACGATCTGTTTAAGCACGGCGCAGCTAGAGCTCTCTTAAAATGCATCGATGTGTCTTGGGGCAGGAGTCTGCTAATGGAAATCCATGCTGGGCAGTGCAGTAATCACGTTGCTTCCAAGATGTTGGTCTGGAAGGCATTCAGGGCTGGATTCTATTGGCCGATAGCTAAGCAAGACGCTGCTAAGATAGTCAAGCGGTGCGAGGCGTGTTAGTTCTTCGCAAATCAACATCACTTGCTGGCTCAACAGTTGCAGAACATTCCTGTCTCATGGCCCTTTGCATGCTGAGGGCTCGACATGATTGGTCCGCTGAAGAGGGCTCAGGGTGGTTACACTCATGTCTTGGTAGCCATCGACAAGTTCACAAAATGGATCGAGGTCAAACCAATCGCGTCTCTGACTTCAGCAAAAGCGGTGGAATTTATTCAAGAGATTATATTTCGCTTTGGGATTCCGAACAGCATCATCATAGATTTGGGTTCTAACTTCACTGGGCACAGAATTCTTTGACTTTTGCAGTGAGAAATCTACCCTCATCAGGTACGTCTTGTTCTCACAGCCTCGGTCTAATGGCCAAGTCGAGCGCGCTAATGGGATGATTCTAGACGCCCTAAAGAAAAGAGTCTTCGACAAGGATGAGAGACTGGCAGGCAAGTGGATCAGGGAAGCTCCCGTACATCGTCTGGAGCCTCAGAACGCAGTCGAGTAAAGCTCTCAATGGAACACGCCTTTCTTCATGGTGTATGGCTCAGAAGCGGTGTTGCCTGCTGACTTGGAACATGGGGCACCGCGGTTAGCATTCCTAGGATATCACAGAAGCAGAGAGCATGTGGCTTGAGGAAGTTGACTTGCTGGAGGAAGAGTGACTGAACCCAGTAATTCAGTCGGTACGTTATCAACAGACTCTGCGGCACTATCATGATCGTAACTTGCGTCCTCGTGCCTTTTTAGTCGGGGAACTGGTCTTCCGAAGGGTACTCAAGGGGGCTAGGCATCACAAGCTGTCCCCCCCTTGGGAGGGGCCTTACATCATCATAGAAGTCACTTGGTTAGGGTCCTACCGCTTGTCTGAGATGGATGGCACTCCAGTTGGGAACACGTGGAACGTCAAGCATCTGCGCAAATTCTACCCCTAGGCATCACGCGACCTTGGCAGTTATGTACTCTAGTCTATAGTCAGTGATTAGTCCTGATTTCAAGTGGACTCATCCTCGCTCGTGTTTAGTCAGATGTACTCGGATAATGAATAAAGGCATGATCTCTATACATATCTCTCCTTTCCGTGGCGTGAATGTGTGTGGTTTCTGGTAATCATGACCTCGTTCTCAAATAATCAGTCAACCATGTCATGGGTCTTGACCTAACTCATGGCTGGTGCTACATGCCTACTCCTACTCAAGATAGGGTGCAGTCCGACCCTAATTACAGGGCAATCAGCCTAGGTCATATGACCGATAGCTAGGTGTTACATGCTTATGCTCACTCAGAACAGGGTGCAATCTGACCCTCCTTACGGAGCAATTAACCTAGGTCGTATGACCGACAGCTGGTGTTACATGCCTTCGCGTTCTCATAAAAGGGTGCAATCTGACCCTCCTTACGGGGCAATTCAGCCTAGGTCATAGACCGATAGCTGGTGTTACATGCCTTTGCGTTCTCATGAAAAGGGTGCAATCCGACCCTTACTACCGGGCAATTGACTTGGGTTGTGGACCTACAGTCAGTGCTACATGCCCACAAGTACTTGTAATGAAAGGGTGTGGTCTGGTCCTGCCGTTTGCGCATTCGATGAGTTTTCAATGCTGAAAGTTTAAGTTAGGCATTCGATTGCATGTTTTGATCTCGAGATAATGCGCGTCTAAACTCTGTGTTAAGGCCGACTCAAGGGCCTGGTTTTCTCATAACATCACATATGAGAATAAGCAGTCAATTCAGATTTCATATCATCTAAGAATTCTAATCTTGTTTCCTTATAGACTAACATTCATAACAGGTAATCATTCAGTTATAAGGTTACAGCAAGCAATGACTTCAATTTACAATTCGAATTCTGCAATCAGTTTCTCTGCTATGGACTGAATCTCTGAAGCAAATTGGTCAATGGTGGCATCAGCTCGGGTGAGCTCCGACTTTGGCTATCAGCTCAGGCTAAGTCTAGCTCTGGCCGGGTTATCTTCATCATCAATAGCACATATTGAAGAACTGATTTCAGTCATCCTCGAAGATGTTTTTTGGTGTCTTCAACCAAGGTTGCCACCCGGTCTGATACTGATCTTGACGAGCCAACCTCTAGGGCACATACGTTTCAGCATGGTGTTCATTGCGTTTGTTGCAGGACTTCACCAGCTCTTTGTTCTTTTCATAAGCCGCTGTCAGTTTCTCGCAGTTCTTCTTGACAACTTTGTAGTTTCGCGCTGAGAGTTCTAGATCATGGTGTCGTCTCTCTAACAGCTACTGAGATTCTTTGAGAGCTTGCCTTGTAGATTTCAAGTACCTTGTCTAAATCCCTGTTTTTGCTTTGAATCTCAACTTAGACCTTGTCAGCTTCAATCAGCTCGGATGTCTTCCATTCGAGTTCTGTCCAAGTCAGCTGATGGCTTGTTTGGAGTATTGTCAAGGCACTGGATGTATTTTGGAAGGACTTCTTGAATCCATCTCGAGACTCTTGAAGATCCTAGGATTTCTCTTTTCAGTCGCAGTGCCTCATCCTGCGGACCAATTCAACTTATATGCTTCTGTAAGTAAAGAATATGCTAGCTAGGTTTCTTAGCGAGTTACCTCATGCTGTTTTTGTTCCAGTTCAAGCTTGCATTGCAAATTCCGTGCATTGTCTCGAGCTTCGTCGCGCTCGATGATAACATTGCGGTAGGAGATATCGCAGTTGAGCTAAGGCGTTTTCCAGATCAGCAATCTTTTTAGTAGCAGCTGCAATCCGAGGCATCGGTATATAAGAGTATGTCGGATGCTAAGCTATATGGGCAATTAAGAGGGCGATCACTCACCAGCATGTTTCAACAGCACGGATGGCCTCTGACTCGGCCAGTTGTTGACGTAGCTTGACTACATCACTTCTAAGTACTGGAGCAAGCTGTTCACGCCATCGCGCAGCCTGATCAAGCCTAGTTCTACGGAAAGGGATTCAATGTGTTAATGACACTGATGATGACCTCAAAGATCATCGCGCTCAAAACAGTAACTTACTTCAAAAGCTGTAAACGACCTCGGTTCAGTCGGGCCTACTGCGAGTTGTAGATCTAGGGCTACCAGGTCGAGCAAAGTAGCTTCTTCAGCCATGATGGTGTCATCTGCTGACCTGGGACCTTCGGCTCGGGGGCTTGGTACTGGCACGGATATATTGGGAATATTTTCGGCATCGGCGGACTCGTTGCCAGGCGCTGTCTCGCTCTCATGTTGTGGGCTATGCTTATCCATGGCATGCTCTTGGTGACCTAAAGTGCCTCTTCCTTCAGGGTTGCTAAGCGCGTCCTGCCAGCTGAATGGAGGCTTCACAATGATGTCATCTTGGTGGTCCTCTGTACTCTTTAGCTCTGCTTCAGTTGGCGGCTCTGGGACCTCAAGCTCAGATGCTTCAGTCGTGCACTCTGGGACTTCAAGCCCGGGGGCTTCAGTTGTTCCAGACCCAAGCTCGGGGGCTCTGGCTTCCTTCGATTTAGGCTCGGGGGCTTCTTCTGGGTCGGCGTCAGGCCCAGGGAGGCACCGTGCTTTGTTCAGCAAAAGGCCTACACAGAAGTTTCATTCAGTCAGGGACATTGGATGTGGGAATAAATGCAATAGTTAAAGTAATCAGTCGTACCGTGGTGGCGTGAAACTGCTGTCACTTGGGAGAGGAAATGATTTTACAAATTGAGCTATCTCTGGATCAACATTCGATAAGTTCAATTCCTCCTCCATTGGCATGTCTTGATGAGTCAGAGGGGAGGCTATGGCTTCAAGTTCTTGCGCTCGTTTAGACCTCCTCTCTTGATGTTTAAGTGGGACTTCTTCCTCTTCTTCTTCCTCCTCCTCGTCGATCAGCAGATTCCAGTCAAGGCCGCCAAGAAATGAGCTTTCACTATTGTCAGTGGACTCTTGCACTTTGGATTTCTTGCTCAGTCTCTTGGATGGGGATGCTGGATCAAGCTTGGCAGGAGAGGTCTTCTGACTGATAATTTGTTCCCTGATGGTCCTCTTTCTCCGGGGAACTTCGGCTTGCTCTGTCGGCAGTCTTGGTTCGGGTGCGTCTAGATACCCTTGAGGCGGCATTACCTTCCTTTGATACTACTGTATGCTCGGGGGCTTGCTCCTCTTAAGCCTCGGCATCTTGCTCAACATCGGGGTCATCGGCTGGATGTGGGACGATGATATATGTTACCGCTTCATTATTGCCTTCCTCTTGTGTTGCTGCAACTACAGCCTCCATCTCCTCAGCAGTTAGTTGTGATTCTCATTTTAGCATCTTATTCGCATTGTGCTGAGGAGGGTCGGACAAGAACTTGGCAATATTACTTTGCAAAGATAGAGTTAACAAGTCTGTCTAAGTGATGTGTACATTATCAAGATACATAAGCTGAGTCGGTCAACAAGTTAAAATACTTACAGACGGAGTAGGGTGGCATGCAGAGTAAGGTTGTGGTGATCCTTCGTTGTGGACGTCACCTTTTAGCATTGGACCAATTCAGGCTTTAATTTCCTCAGCAGAAATGGGTTGGTTGACTTCTCGAGTGGGATCGTTGGCTCCAATGTATAGATAGGCTAGATATACTCAGTCTTTCATCGGTTGAATGCTTTGAAAGATAAAGTCTATAACTATGGCATGAGCAGTCAAGCCATTGTCTTTCAAATCTGAGATGTCATTGAGTAGAATATCCACCTCAGCAATCTCCTCCACAGTTGGTGCCTCTTCCCAACTGCTGAGTTTGGAGTTCAGTTGGTGTCCTGATCGGGGTGGCAGTGAGTTGGCATGGTTGGTCATGTAGAACCATTCGGAGTGCCATCCTCTATTGCTATCCTTGAGGGGGATGTCTAGGTATACTGATTTGCGTCCCCTACACAGTTCTAAGCTAGCTTCTCCAACCACTTGTAGCACCTTGTCTCGGGTACCGGGTTTGCAGTGGTACAGATATTTCCAGAGACCAAAATAGGGAGCAATCCTGAGGAAAGCCTCGCACAAGTGAATAAAAATCGAAATTTGAAGGATGGAGTTTGGGTTCAGATGGGACAGGTCGATGGAATAGAAATTCAGCAAACCTCGGGCAAAAGAGCAGAGAGGTAATCCTAATCCATGAACAGAGAAAGGGGAAAAGACCAAGGACTCGTGGGTATCCTCTGTGGGGACTTTTTCACCCTCGCAATCTCTCCACCCACCCAACTCCTTAGGAGGAAGAACCCCCATTTTCATAAGATGATTCAGATGGGATTCAGAGGCAGAAGACATACGGAAAGCTAGAAATGGTGACGGGATCGGCCCGTTCTCATCATGTGGAAGGCCCTCGCTGGTGTTCTCGCGTTCGTTGATCGTCTTCTTCTTTGGAGCCATGGGTGCAAGAGATTCTGGTGCAAAGTTCAGAGATTTTGCACGGAGGTTTTCAAATCTGTTGGCAGCTGGCGGTGGAGTAAATGCGGCTGTTGGAAAATAAGGATTCGATGGGAAGGAACCAGTTAGGGTATTGGTCTTCTTGAATACCTAACGGTGTTAGGTTGGGAAGTTATGTTTTTCTTTAAGGAAACTTACGGCATCAGCGTTTTCTCAGTAATTCTGATGGGGTAGTAGATTTCTTAATGATTCAGTCGGCACGACTTCAGTCGGCATAGCTTTTTTCTGACTTATCTGGAATTCAGTCGGACATCAGTTCAGTGGGATAAGTTAACTCGGATATTTTCGATCTGAAAGTACTTGGTGACAGTTATATCTCGGATGATTCATTTGGCTCGGGGGCTCATGGTTTTCATTCGGTGGTCTCGTTCTTAGTAATTGAACTGTCTTTGGACAATTTGACAGTGGTTGTTTATAGAAGAAACAAGATTTCATTATGCAGCGATGAATTTATGAACAAGTTGAGACATAAAGCATTCATTAAAAAGATGGGATTCATTACAAAGATAGGTCTGCGGATACATGGGATCTTTCTACGGACACTACATTGCTGGCTAAACTAATCCAAGTTTAGTAGCCGACATGGTGGCGCTTCTTGGGGGACAGAGCAGCATCTTCATCACTGCCACTGTCAGTCGCCGCCGCCGTCGTCGTCACCGTCATCGCCATCATCGTCGTCGTCATCGTCCTCGTCCTCATCATCTTCATCCTCCTCCTCCTCGTCGCCGTCCTCATCGTCAGGGCTGCCGAGGCTGGGGTGGTTGAGACCCCAGAGCATGGCCTTCTCCTTCCAGTTGTATTGGTCGGAGTCGGCATCGGAGTCATCGCTCGCCTCTTCTGGCAGCGCTTTCCCCTTATCGTTGTCGTCGTCATTGCTGTCGCTGAGGGGGTCAGCGTCGCTGGGAGGATCTTCTTCACCGGGGCCACCGGTGAAGATCTCATCCTCCGAGTTGGAGAACTCAGGGCGGTTCTTGCGAGGGTCGACCATGGATCTTGCAAGAAAGGAGGTTTTGGTAGTGGAATCTTATGCGTGTGCGAGACAATGAAGTATGATTGATGCACTGGGCTCTGGCCTTAGTTATATAGCGGTCGAAAGTGCCGCTCCGACTTCATGTAAGTACGCGTATAATGATGGCAGTTGGTATTCGGATGAACACGTGTCAGGTGATCTACATGTGAGATGGTTCAAGAAAGTTGGATCCATGAACTGGTTGGGTTTTGGAGGAAAAGCATATGCGACAAAGAAAGGAATGGCTCTTCATGTTATCGGCAGTTTCCCAGTTTACACCCAATGGGTGGGGAATTTTTTCTGGAAGTTTTTTCTGATTGAGACAATGGCTTGAAGACTTTAGTCAGGCGATGATGAGTCCTGGATAGCTCTTTGGACCTTAAAGCTGATTGTTACTTAAGTCAACTTGAAGCTCGGGGGCTACACCCAATGGGTGCACCTTATCGGTGCAACCATTGAAAAGATGCATTGATTGACTCGGGAGGAAATATATACTTTTAAAATTTCAGATTATTTGGACCTTCAAGCTGATTGTTACTCAAGTCAACTTGAAGCTCGGGGGCTATACCCATTGGGATGCACCTTGTCGGTGCAACCAATGATTTGAGAAGATGAATGATTTGGAGGTGAAGTTCTCAAAGCTGGATATTCTTTTTGGATCTTTAAGCTGATTGTTACTCAAGTCAGCTTAAAGCTCGGGGGCTACACCCAATGGGTCCACCTAGTCGATGCAACCATTAGAGGGATATGAAGGTTAACTCGGTAGGACTTTTTCACTCAGAGCTACAGTTGTTTTGGGAGTCTTGAGTCAATTGACTTCTGAATTAACTCGAGCCTCGGGGGCTTGTGGGGGATAAATATCCCCTGGCTCCTCATGGCGTGGATCCAGGACATGGGCCAACAGTGGGCCTGAGTTGGGCGATAGGCTGATTTTATGTACTGGACGCGTAACTCAGGCCCAAATACGATCGTGATGACTTGGAGTTCAAGGCAATAACGACGCGATCCAGAAGGCAAACAAGGAAGCTTAGCTCGGACTTAGGTTCTGAGATTTGAGGAGATCGAAGAAGATACGATGGAAACTTAGATTTTGTTTGATCTCATGTAATCTAAACCGACTAGGAGATGTAGATGGAGCTCAACTTGTAACCCAAGACTCCGTCAGACTATATAAGGCGAATGAGGGACCATACGTAGAACATATCATCACAACGCTACCCATCACAATCTATCCTTATCCCTCATTGTAACCTCGAGAACTCGCAGCAATACAATCAGCCCCAAACAAGGATGTAGGGTTTTACGCATCTCGTGGCCCGAACCTGTCTAAATCTTCTCACTCTTGTCGCTTTCCGGCAAACCATCGAGCTACGTCGATCTTGCCGAACCACAAAAGCACCTCGTGACCCATCCTGTGGAGCATTGCCGGTACTAAACCTCGACACTGACTTACTCTCAGGTAGGGCGGGTGTTGCTGACTGGACTACTGCTAGAAGGACTAGTACTGTCAGGCTGGTAGGACAGGTACTACTGCTGCTGCTATTGGGAGCTGATGCTGCAAAACAAGGACGGGAACCGAGGTGCCTTACTCTGTGATGGGATGTGAGGAAGCATTCTCATGTCGGTCTACCATCCCTCCCAAGCTTCAATGAAGCTAGGAGTTTTGGTAGTAATAGCTGTGGAAGTCCTGAGCATTGATGAAGTCGGCTTCCACCATTTCATTCAGGTTCTGGAGCATGGTGTTGTTCTCCTGGAGCCATTGGTCCATTGTTTCGGTGCATTGGTAGATGTCAGTCCACCTGTTGGTATAGCCTCTGGTTATACTGGCCTAAGTTCATCCCTTCCATTACGGAGTTGATGCTGGCCATGTTGTCGGTGTGGAAACAGGCTGATGCAGAGGGACCTTGGTCTCTGCTGATGTGGTGCGATGCACTCTTATCCCCATGGTACTGAGTACCATGCGATGGATTGGTATGAACTATCGCCACCACTGCTGGTAGGGTACCATGGCTCAGGCTGGGCATACTGACGGAGCCGTGATAGCTCTGAGTCAGCATGCAGCAGATGGTGTGGCATTATGGTGTGCCTAGGATGAGCCTATTCCTGCTTCCTCTTGTTCTTCTCTTATGCATTCTTCCGCTCGGCGTCGTTGGTGTCTAGTCATGATGCCTCCAATGCGTCTAGTTATGGTTAGGCTCCTAACTTTGTATAGGTCATACCTGTAGTGCTGGAAGCGGCAGTTCGAAATTATGCCCAAACCAAGTCATGACTAGATTCCCACTCTCATCCCATTTCATGAAGTGTGCCTGGATGAAGTGCTGCTCCCCAATCATTTGTGACGTGTCATTAGGAATGTACTCAATCTAGGCGTTCTCTAGGAGGCCCAGGTTGGATGCAATCTTGGTGACTAGTGATGTGATGTTAATGGGGGTGTTGGTCCTCAACATTTCCGTCCAATGACGGACTATGTCGATGACCGGGGCGTCGTGCTTCTTTCTACACATGGCATAGTGGCACTTAAGATCTTCGTTTGGTGCACAACGTACTTCACTATGTGGAAAAACAAGGAGCGAGACCCAGCGAGCTAGAAGTCTCGGAGTAGGGTTGTGGATTTTTGTGGTACTATGCTTCCCCCTCACGTACTCACCACAGATTTCCTGTCCAAAAAGTTTTCATGCTATACCCCATAGGCTCCACTGCTAAAGAGCAGTTTGGATGGAAGCCTAGGAGAGTGCTAAACCTCCTCAGGGTAATAGAATAATCAGTATTGAACAGATGTAAATGGATGGTGGTTGTACCTAAGTGCTATTCCATTCGAAGAGTCATCAGGAACTCCATAGTGAGAAGGATGGATCCTTCTTTTGTGATGTTCGAGAAGTCCAACCATCCCACATAGTCGAATGCCTGCGTAAACGAGTCCAGCATACCTATAGAGATAAGAAAGAAAGCATTGAAGTACCTTGTCCATCCAAAGGTCTTGGTGGTGAGACATTGCAACTTCTGTGCCTCAGTGTCGTTTTGTTTGGTGATGTCTTGGAGTGTCAATAGTCGGCACTACGGTAGATCTTGTGATGATGTTCCGTCGTCTTGTTCTTGGCCTCGGGCTTCACTTATGGACATCCTGTCGGACACAGCAAGTGTCCTTGAACTTCCACTCCATGAATGAAAGCGCGAATGCTCATCTGATGAGGATGGAAACTTGAGGTGCAGGCCCTTCCCTATGTTCCTTAGGGCTCTCTTTGCCTTCCTAAAAAATGATGACATCTGCAAAACAAATATGCAAGACAAGAGAATACCTGAAGGATAGAGCTATTACACGTATTATCGTTAGGCATTAGCAGTCCAAAAGTCAGTCGTCCAGAGGTTAGTCATTCTTGTGGGGCAGAGCCTCCACAAACCATTCAACGAACAAGAGTGTAGCACTTATTTTATTGCGCAGAGTTTTTCTAATTGCTGAAAATTAAACTAAGTGCTTAGACTAAGAGTGATTAGGGGGAGAAGGAGAATGAGCTCACACTGCTGAGTGGTGCAAGGAGCTGAAGGGAGCATGCATGCATATTTATAGGCGTGCGGGAGTGCAATCATGTAGCAGCAGGGGTCGGGCGGCCTGACTAGGAGGCCGGGCGGCCTGGGCCTATGCCTGCTTAGGCTGGTGGGTGCGTTCAGGTGGATGGGATGTGAACGGTGCAAGGGAGCTAGGCTGCGTTGGCATGCAGGGGTCGGGCGGCCTATGCCCTTGGCACCTTGTGATTAGTGCATTTGGCATTTGGCATTTGTGCATGCATGCACTTAGTGGAGAGCAAGGGGGGCCGAGCGGCCTTGGCAGAGGCTGGGCAGCCTGGTGCAGTGCGCAGAGGAAGAAAGGGGGTCGGCCGGCCCCAGGTGGGGCCAGGCGGCCTCAAAATTATTATTATTATTTTTGAAATATAAGGGATGAAAAAACAAACTTATGCTTAAATCAAACATGCAGTGGTATAAAAGAAACTTAGAAACTTCAAATGCATAAAGGAAATTTAAACGCGCGGGAATAAAATATGTAGTGGAGATAATACCAGTTTACCTCCTGGCGAGGGCAAGTCATACCTTTTACATAGAGTCAGTGCTTGAGGGAGACTTAGCTACCGCCTGCGCTGCAAATTTTGCTCGCCATACTTTTTTGGTTGCCACAATCTTTTGTTTTTGAGTTTTATCTTGTGTCTTTTCTGGCTTGGCTTTTGGTGCTTCTTCTTCTTTCATCTGCCACTCTTTGGGTGTGTTCGTTGTTGTGGCGGCGACCTACATGCCAGGAGTCTTGCCTCCTGGTTCCTTTGTCGACGGCTTGGCCATTGAGGCACGTCTTTGTGACTCGGCTCTGCGATCGGCTTTGAGCTTTCGAGCTTCTCCATCTAGCAGGGTCTTCTCCATTGCTAGGATGAGAGAGTCCACTTTCGACTGACTTGGCAAGAGCTCGATCTTCTCTCTAGGCGTGTCCCAGGGTGCCTGACATTTGAATTTAAACGTTTTTACCTATCGGCACTGTTCTACCTTCGGCTTGAAGGCAAACGTCTCTCGTCTGCCGTTGATGTTGAGGTGGACTTGTCCAGCTCTAACATCAATAGTGGCCTTAGCGGTGCTTAAGAACAGTCGCCCAAGGATGAGCGGCGATTTGCTATCAATCTCCATGTCGAGCACCACGAAATCCACCGGGACAATAAAGTTTCGGATTTTGACCAGAATGTCCTCAGTGATCCCGTCGGGGTAGCGAATCGACTGATCCACTAGCTATAGGCACATAGCAGTAGGGACAAGTGTAGCATGTGTGAGTTTATCAAAAACTACCTTTGGCATGATGCTCACACTTGCTCCTAGATCGCAGAGAGCTTAATCAAAGTGCTGGGTCCCGATTGAGCATGATATGGTTGGATTACCTAGATCCTTCTTCTTTTGTGGTGGTTGGTTGAGTATAGCAGCACTACACTCTTCCATGAGGTGCATGACTTCTGTGGACGGCAGTGGATTTTTATTGTTGAGGATGTCCTTTAGGTACTTAGCATACGTAGGCACCTACATCGCATCTAGCAATGGGATATTGACATATAATTTCTTTATTAACTCCATAAACTTGCCAAACTAGTCGTCGACAGAGGTCTTTTTCTGCCTTTGAGGAAAAGGGAGCACGATGGTGTCGTAGAACTTGTGTGGAGCCAACTTTAGTGCTTCCTTAATAGGTTGTGGTTCAGCCACTTGATCTTCCTTCTCTGGTTTGGCTGGCTTCTCCTGTTCCTTCCCTGCATTCCCAGGATGTGGGGGATCTTGTCTAGACCTTCCACCCCTAGTTGTTATAGCATTGATATGCTCCTTCAGGGGTGGCTTGGGCTGACCCGGGAGCTTACCTGAAGTTGGACTAGGCAAAGCCGCAGCAAGCTGAGCTATCTGAGTTTCTAACATTTTATTAAAACTTAGCTGGTTCTTCATGGCGCTATTAAGAGTTTCCATTTGAAGCGACTAGGTTTTCTAGAATTCTATCAGTTTGCAAGGAATTTCTTACTTACGCTATCATTCACAGCTTGTTGATCGAAAGGATTTTTATTAAACTGCTTTGAACTGCCTAGAAGACGTACCTTGACAAGAGAATGGTAAGTGTGGTCGCAAGTTCCAACCTAATTAAGGACGAGGCCCATTGTTGAAGCTATTGTTGTTGATGAAGTTTACGTCTTCCGATCCATTTTCGGGGCAGCTGTTCCCCATATAGCCAGTATTCCCACAATGCTCACAAGTCATTCGAGAATCCAATGCCTGGACCGGCACAACTTTAGGAGCATCCTCCAGCTTCTTTAGCAAGACGTCCATCTTGGCAGCCAACATGTCGGTGTTGTCAATATGGTGGACTCCGCGAGGCTTATTGTTCGCCCTCGTCCTGTCTCTATCCTTGGTTGCTTACCATCTTCACTATAGGAGTGCGTGCGGCAGCAACACTCAAGGATAGAAAGGACCCTCCAGCGGCTGCATTGAGGTGTTCTTGCGCGGTCTGGTGCAGACCGTGGAAGAAGTTCTAGACGATCAGCCACTCTTCCATACCATGGTGGGGGCAGGCGGCGATGTGCTCTTGAAGTCTTTCCCATGCCTTTGCCACCGTCTCATCAGTGAGATGTTGGAAGCTCGAAATTCGGTTCCTCAAGTGTGCTTGTCTTCGCCAAGGGAAAGTACTTTGCAAAGAAAGCATTTGAGCATGCCTCCCAAGTTGCCAAGTGTGCGCGGTTTAGATAGAACCACTATTTTGCCTTCACGATCAGCGAGAACGGAAAAAGGTGAAGTCGAGCAGCATCGGCGATTGTAGCCTTGATGGTGAATGTACAGCATATCTCCAGGAATGGCTGGAGATGGCTGTTTGCATCCTCCGATGCCAATCTGCAGAATGCAAAAGCTTGGACCATATGAATGACACCTGGCTTGAGCTCGAATCCTTCTCCAACTTGCACATCTAGCCCAGTGGGGATGTTGTTGCTAGAAGGGACGGAAAAGTCACGTATGGTCTTCTCAGGCACAACGATTGTTGGTGTCTGTTGCTTTGTGCTTGTGGATCCAAACTCAAAGGATAATGGGATAGGCCTCTGCCCATGGATTGTCTTTTGACGGACTCTACTTCTGAGCAGTGACTCCGGATTGTTGTGAAAGTTTGCCGGTCAGTCAAAACTAGGTCATACACCTCTCTGTCAACCCAACAATAAAGTAATAGAGGCAAATGGGCCCGCTAAGAAATAGCTGGTATGTTATCAAGTTATAAGTATCCTTGGTTCGAACAAATCAAACTTCTAATTGCCAATTGCTTCCCCGGCAATGGCGCCAGAAAAAGCTTGTTGACGTCTCTTAGCATAACAGATTTTACTCCACATGCGCACTAGAGATTTGCTGTAGCTTTTTCACTCAGAGTATTTCGAGTATCGTAAAAATCCACAGGAAAGCAAGGGCTAATAGGTGGAATGATATGTTCAAACTTCAAACAGTACTATAACTTAGATAAACACCAGCTATTCTTACAAAGGCTAACGCCTACGGGCTTACCAAATGACGGGGTCAGATTACAAAGGCTCCCTAATGTGTCACCAAGAGGGGCTACCAACCAGATCTCCGTGGGTAAGATGGCACGCTAAACTAGTGATCAAGTGAGAACTTGGTCACTAAAGTACGTCCTTGATCAGAGGGTTAGGACTGACATAGCCTTAGATCAGAGCCTAAGGAAAGCCTATAGCACTGGCAAGTCTAGAAAGATTCAGATAACTCAAGAACAACATAAACCTAAGCCTTGGTCTAGTATGCAATAAGGTATACCACACTAGGCAGGTGTAAGAAATAAAGTAAAGTATACCAGAAAGGTAGTTCAATAAAGTATATTATACTGAAGTAGCAATAGTACAAAGATAGACAGATACAAGAGCTTTACCAGACTCAAAGCTAACTCCTGAATCCCTGAGGCAAAGACTCAGACTCAACTCTAACTCCTAGGACAATCCTAATGCTACTAACTAGACAATGGTGTGTTCCACTCAACTTCCACACTTTACAAGTGAGAGCTCAGGGGTATTTATAGCTAGTAAGGGAGTAAGGGGTCTTATAGGGTCGGTATGGCAGTTGTGGAGGTGGTTACTAGGCCGCGGCCTGGTGAGAGGTGGTTAAAATGTGTGCTTTCTCCCGAGCCATTGGATCCCACTTGTGTTTCTTCCTTAGCCGCAGGATTGAAGTCCCACGGATTGCTGACTTCACCAATCCAAGTGCTGGATCGATGAGGTGGCAAGCCTTCTGGTACTTAACATGTTGGGTTCTCGGCTTGGGCCTTGGAATTGTGTTGACGCGTCTTTAGTGTGCATGCAAGTCAAAGATGGGCTTATTTGGCCACAATCACAGGCCGGGCGGCCTGTGGGGAGGCCGGGCGGCCTGGCCCCTTGTTCAGTGACGTTCCTGACTTAGACATATTTTACATGTTTTCGGCTGATCTTGCACCTGCAATCAAATATTCAACACAACTCGTGGAACTATGTTAGTAGCAAAGGTTAGTCTACACTTTCATGTATTTTCCTTCATGTTCATGGATAGTTGATGGTCGTAGGTAGTGCAATAACGACTGTCAATACCGTCCTCCCCTTGCTTATTTTTTAAAATCCATTTTGTACCAATAGGATTGCATTGTGGCGGTGGCTCTACCAAAACCCAAACCTCATTGCTCTCAAAGTTTTCTAACTCCTCATGCATGGCATTAACCCATTTACCATCAGAAAGAGTGTGCCCAACATCCTTGGGCTCAAAGGAGACAACAAATGCAGCATGAGCAAAGAGAGCGATAGAACCTGTCTGGGACCTCAAGGTCCTCGCATGCAAATCACAAATGATCCTATGTGGAGGGTGATCCCGCTAGACCTGCTGAGATGGAACAATCACAGAGGTCACCTCCCCTGCGTCCTCAGCGGGGCTAGCCTCTGCTCGAGCTTGCAGTCCGGGAGTGAGGAGGAAGCCGTCGGCAAGGGTCCTCCTTCATCTTCAAAACTCACAGCAGAGGGGGTAGGAACTAGAGCCGGTGAAGTGGCTCCTGCATCACTAGCATCTACCTAAACTTCCTCATCTTCAAAGATGGGAGTTCCTTCTTCATCATCACCTGAAAGCTCAAATGCAGGGGTTGTGCAAGGCATAGATTCATCAAAGGAAACTTCACATGTCTCAACAACTTGTTTGGTATCGAGGATTCACGGGTTTCGAAATGAGAGTTACAAAATTCTCTGCCATTGTCACTGCGGATAGCCCTCGTGGCCTTATGACTCTCATTTCTTAACCTCAAGACCAGATCCTGAACAAAACCGAAAGGCCTCATCTTTGAATTCCATGAAGAACACCCACGAAAAGCAAGAAAAGTCATCTACAATGACAATAACATACCACTTCCCACTGACGGACTGTACCCAAGCAGGACCAACCGTGTCCATATGCAGCAGCTCACCCGGGTAAAAGGTCATCACCTGATTTACAGGTACTTGAGAAGCGGCAA
Source organism: Paspalum vaginatum (assembly GCA_030272315.1). NCBI lineage: Eukaryota > Viridiplantae > Streptophyta > Magnoliopsida > Poales > Poaceae > Paspalum > Paspalum vaginatum. The sequence goes on along the minus strand of CM059018.1, from coordinate 26,818,727 downwards.
CCATCTTGCCATGACAACAGGGCTGGCACACTAAGTCCTTTTCTGCTTTCAAATTGGGTAATCCTCAGATCAGACCCATCGAGCTCAACCTAGCAAGCGGATCAAAACTCAAATGGCCTAGCCTCCTATGCCACTTCCAATTATCAATAGAAGGACCAGCTACTAAACACTGAGGAGGGCCAGAAATAGATGCAAGGTCAACCTTAAAAACCTGCCCATAGGGCAAAATCCGGCAAACAAGGTTTTCCTTAGCATCAAGCACACAAGAAGAACCCTCCTTAAAGCAAACTCATGCCCTTCCTTGAGAAGTTGTGAGACAGAAACCAAATTGAACCCCAAATTCCTTACCAAAGCAAATTCTCTTAGGGAAAGCTTGCCAGAAAGCGCAACAGAACCAACACCCAACACTTTACCTTGACCATTATCCACGAATGTGATGTACTCTTTGGTGCTCACGGGGTTGAGGCTAGAGAACCATCTGTGGTGCCCAGTCATGTGCCTAGAGTAGCCGGAGTCCATGATCCATATGTCCTCCAGGCCTTGATCCTGCAAAATCAAGGAAAGAGAGAGTGAGCAAATGGTCCAGCACTGGGGTTAGTAAAACTGCCGAACTAGTGCCGAGCCATCTGCTCAAAGGTAGGAAAAGCACAGTCAAAGTAAGCATCACGACGATTTGGGTACCACGACCTCCAAAGCGTGAGCTCTCAAACCCTCTACCAAAGCCTCAGTCACGAGGTCCATAGCTGCACTGAAAATGACTTGGAGCTCGGCCGTCAAAGCGTCTCTCACCACCAGGAGCACGGGCCTGAAAGCCGTCTCCTCTCTCACCACCAGCAAAGCAGTCTCTCCTCTCACCATGATGGGGAGGATCCTGCCTACCACCTGGTAGAACTGATCCTGAATCCCCTAGGCTCTCTCCTACCTCTCAACTCGCTTTCACCTGAAGCAAAACACCTCCAAGTGACTATTCCGGTGGCAAAAGTCATAGTAGTAGACAGGTCTCTTGGGCATAGGCTAGGGCTGGGTCTTGGGCTTCTGGTGAGGTGGTGAAGCCTTGGGTGGTGCTGGCTGCTGGACTTGCTTCTTACTAGAACTCTTAAGCACTTCTTCTACTATCTTGTCCAGCTTGGCTTGTTGTGGCTTGGGTGTCCAATATGACTTTCTTGGGGCAGCCTTGGGAGGCTCATGGTAAACCCCATCAATAGTAGAGTCAGGCTCGGGAGGGGCAGTGTTAGGCTTGATTGGGGCACTCTTCTTCTTACCTAAGGTACTACACTCTCCCAACCCAAGTCTGCTAGTGTCACCCTTACCACACTTGTTCGCCTCTATGATCATCCTAAGCTGAGGTTCCATGGCATACATCCAACTTAGCACCTCTCTCAACCTATAGTTGTCCACTTCAAGGATCAATTTCTCCTCTCTCAGATACTCCAAAATCAAAGTCTGGGCAGCACAAGTGGGACAGTCTAGAGAGGGAATCACAGGAGCAGACTTCTCAGGCTTCCTAATGGTGGCATCCTTCTCCAGCAACTGCAGCCTCAAAGTGAGACAGTTCTCACACGTATCAGGGGGTGCTGAAAGCACCTCAAGGTCAGCTCTCACCTAGTCAAGCTCACTCCACAATGTAGGACAGACCATGCACGCACCCAAAAGTGTGGGTCTAGCCCTAAGCTCCTCCAACTCCTTGAGCTGCCCCTCACACTTCACCTTCAGCTCAGCTATGTCAACAGCTAGGTGGGGGCAAAACTCGCACTCAATCACCTCACTCAAGTTAGGCTCATCCAGTTTAGACTGGAGCTTAGCAAACTCAACCTTCAGCCTATCCATCTCCTCTACCTGATGAGCATACTTGCTCTTTTGCTCACAAAGGTCACTCATGAGGGACTCACAGGTAGGGCACTCAACCTCACTAGGTTGGGCTTCCACACTCTTCAGTCTCTCAATATCAACCAAAGCATCAGCAAGCTTGGCTTTCTGCTTCTGCTGCTTCTTGGCTGCCTTCTCCAACAACTTATCCTAGGGTTTCAACTCACGACTATTCCTCTCTAGCATATCAAGGATCTCAGCTTGCTCAGGAGTTACCTCTTCATCGGAGGAGTCATTGTCGTTGCCCTTGTCGTCCTTGTCCTCAAGTGCCATGGAGCAAAACGATCTCTGGTTCACATTGTGGTTGCTCTTGGACTTGGTGGAGACGAAGCAGAGGCCAGCTAGACCGCCTTAGTCCCTCCTCTTGTCTCACTAGGTGATGATCTCCTCATCGCTTGAGCTTGATGAAGACGATGAGGAGGAGGAGGACGATCTGCTACAAAGACCACCAAGCTCGGCGAATAAGGCCTTGTCCCGCTTTCGGTTGTCCTTCTGGTAGCTCTTGAAAGCCTTCCTGAAGTTCTTGATCTTGCCGAGCGGTGCTTGGCATGGTTGTGCTTGCCGTAGTTGTGCTTGCTGGAGTGATACTTGTTGGAGTCACGGGAGTGGCTCTTGCCCTTCTTGTAGTAGTCGTTCACTTGTTCGGGCACTCGACGATGAAGTAGCCGACATCTCCACACTCGAAGCACTTGGGCCTCTCACCCCTCTTCTTGCTCATCCAGTTGTCATAGGCACGCTGAAAGTGACTAGGCACCAGACAAAGCTCATCATCCCCAAGTGTCGCCAACTGCTCCTCTGTCACAGACATCAAAGCAAAGAACAAAAAACTATGAAATTGGGGGTTAGTAGCAACTTCCTTAGAGCTAGAGGCCAAGGCTAGGCTCTTGGAGCCGATACCATTGAGCATATATGTCATCTAGTAATAAACCTCTGTGGCCTTGAGCTTGCTATAAAGCTCCTATACTCCCAAGGTGTCATACCTTACCGACTCAAGAATGGAGTTCTTCTTGTTCTCCCATACTTTCCTGTCCAAGGAATACAGTAGCTTGACAGCCTGCTGATGGTCAGTGTATGGAAGAGTAGTGGGGGCAGTGTTGACATGGAGCTTGTTGATGATCGACTAAAAATGACCAAACAAGGCATCCATAGACTCTCCTAGCTTCTGGGCGAAGTTCTCATACTCGCGCCGGTAAGTCTCAACAAGCCAACCCATAACTATCACCGTCCCCTCATGGTGTGCACTGAGCAGGGACCAGATCTCACAGGCGGTATCAAGGTGGCTCACCCTCTCATAGTCCGCCGAACCAAGTCCAGAGAAGAGAAAGTTCATCGCCTTGTAGTTCGCCTCATGCTGAGCAACGAGTGCCGGTGTGGTACGCTCGGCAATGGGGAGCACCATGAAAGTCGTACTCTGTGTAGCATTCCATATGTCCTCGCTCTAGCTAAGCAAGAAAGCTCTCATCCTACCCGTCCAGTAGGGATAGCCATCTGAGCTGAGAACTGGAGCCTTCCCAGAGTGTGCCATAGTCGCTACTGGTTTCTCACTGGTAAAGGTATGAAGAAACCTAACCGTCTCTGATACCAATTGTAGGACTGAGACGTTTTACTAGAGGGGGGGTGAACAGGAGCACTTTAAAACTCAAATTCACAAACCCCAAGACTGGTACTTGAGAAAAGAACTAGACACCATCCACTGAACAAATACGTGTCTAGTAGCGCTAGGTGCCATCCACTGAGAGGATACGCACCAAGCAAGCGGAAGCACTCAACTCAACGATCAAAAAGACCGCAAGCCAAGTGGAGCAACAACTCACGCCAAAGTGTCTCGCCAGCCACTCAATGTACCTAGATGCATTTCACTGATACACAACAAACAAAGACTATAGGCATACAAGAAGAACCACCAAAGCGAGGTTGAGGCAAAAGCACGAAAGCAAATGAACACAAACCAACAAAAAGGAACCCGCCTAGTGATCACCAAGATCTCTTAGCAAATGAGGTACTAAAGACCTCAGGAACGATCCTAGGCACCCCCCAATACAAGCCTCAGACCTTAGGAGCAACTAAAACCAGATTTGGGGGTAAAATCACTGCCACCACCGGACTGTCCGACACCCTCCATCGGACAGTGAGACAACTAGATTTCAGGCAAACTAGGTTCCAAAAAAATTGCCAAAACCCAGTGAAACGGGCTCCAAAATTCTTGAAATTTTAACCACAGGCTGAGGAAAACATGGGGAACAACATACTAAAGATTCAGTCCATTTGGATACTGTTAGGTCCACCGGACTGTCCGGTGTGCCCAGAAAATAGCCTTGGATTTTGAGTTTGCAAACCTTAAACTTGACCAAATCTTCTCGGATCTTCACAAAATTTTGCATAGGCTATCCTAGCACTATTCCAAATCTATTCTCAAAATATCTACTCAAAAAGATCAAGGGATTAGTGGGAATTTCAGATCTCGTGAAGAGGGGAAAATTTGGGCAAGAAAGGGGAAAACTCAAGATAGATTTGCTCGTGGAAATCTAGCAGGATAGAGATGTTCTAAGACATATTCTCCACGTCCTTGCAAGTCCAAAAGAGCCAAAAGAACATGATTAGCTCGTGGGCAAAGCAAATCACCAAAAGCCTCTGAGTTTCATCCAAAATCCAACTAGAAAAGGGAGAAGGAGATGGCTGCACACATGACCACGAATTGGGGATGAATCTTGCCTTGATTGTGAGTGCAAAACAGTTTTCAAATGTTCCTCACACCCTAGCACCCTTCATCCTCCCACTAATGCAAAGTACTAGCCTTGAAGACTCTCAAATCCTAAGCTAAGCACCCGATTTATCTCACACCCTAGGGTTTCTAGAGGTGGAAGAGTCATCTAAATGACCAGCCACTTAGGTATATATAGCCCCAGTCTAATAGACACAGTTTACACTAAGACCCCTATATTACAGAAACACCCGTAGGGGCCAAAACGGAAAAGACTCGACTTTTTCGGGGACGGACGACCGCGATCGAGTCCTGATCTTGTTCGGATGCATGCAAACTCTCGGAAGACATCCACGTGGCCAGTAGTCCAAATCCGACAATCGACCCCTGGTTTTGAAGTCAGAAACCGGGAAACTTTAGGGTTTCCTTCATGGGCCTGGAACGGCCTACTCCATTGTATCTCGGTGAGAATGAGCCCATTCGCTGAGTCTAGTAACTTGGTGGTAGGGTGGTGGGTTTGAGCGAATCCGCCAACGCCCTCGCCCGTCTTCGCGCCATGTACTTGGGTTGGAGCACCGCGGTGGCACCCGGCATCCCTAGTCCATCAGGGTCGCCTCGTAGTCCTTCGAAGGTCTTACTCCTGCCGTCGCTGTGCCGCTCCTCTGTGTACCGAACTCCCATGGCCGACTGACGTCGAGCATGCCTCCAATCCATCAGAGGGCTTCCATCTACCTCCCATCCATCGGAGGGCCTCCTGTCCATCGGAGGTCTTGTGCCCAAGTCCTCCTAGGTCTTTGGCTTCCGTTGACAATCACTCATGACTCTAGAGGCAATGGATCTAGTCCATTGGCTCTAATAGAGTAGTGCGAAGAGAAACCTAGAATGTCACTATGCCTTCTTAGGGAGATAGAGAACTTGGAATTAAAGAGATGGTAACGGATGGTCGTACCTATGGTGAGTCACTCCATGCGGAGAGTCATCAAGAACTCCTTGGTTAGAAGGATAGAGTCTTCCTCCTCGATGTTCAAGATGCCACTCCACCCCACGTAGTCGAACGCTTTCTCAAACTGGTCTAGCATGTCGATGTTGACAAGGAAGAAGGCATCAAAATACCTCATTCTCCCAAATTGCTTTGGGTCGAGGCGTTCCAACACTTCTCCTCCGCGTCGTTACACGCCACGAGGTTGTGGATGGTCAGGGGTGTGCACTGCGGTTGGGGCTGCGATGTTGCTTCATCATCCTATTTCCTGCTGGTGCTGATGGACATCCTGTCGGACACCGTCGGGGTCCTAGAGCTTCCACTCTGCAAATGGGACCATCGGCGCATGTCTGACAAGGACGAGAACCTAATGTGCTTCCAAGCATTGCTTAGGGCTCTCTTGGTCTTCCTGAAGAGTGATGACATCGTGCGAAAATCACAGACACAAGAGAAATACCAGAGAGATAAAATGATTAAGCATTAGCAGTTAGCTGTCTAGGGGTCAATCGTCATGATGTTAGTTGTCCTTGTGAGGCAGAGCCTCCACAAGCCATCCAACAAAATGATAGTGCAACATTTATTTTATTTAGCAGGAATTTTCTAAGTGCAGAAATTAACTAAGTGCTTAAACTAAGAGAGTGATTAGAGGGAGAGAGAGAGAGTGATTGCACTACCGATTGATGCAAGGAGCAAGGGGCTCCATGCACTCGTATTTATAGGTGCTTGTGCATGCATGCAGGCAGAGGCAGGGACCAAGCGGCCAAGGCAGGGGGCCGGGCAGCCTGCCCTCTATCCTGCCTACATGAGTGGGGGGAGGGAGCTAGGCTCCTAGGCTGTTTGGTGATGAGGGGATGTGAGCGGTGCACAAGGGAGGCCAGGCAGCTAGTGGATAGGGGCCGGGTGGCCTGGTGCCTAGTGGCTTGGCCACTTTGCGTTAGTGGTGCGCAGAAAGGGAGCAAAGGGGCCGAGCGGCCTATTGCAGGGGCCGAGCGGCCTTAGCGTCGGCACACAAAAGGGAAGGGGGCCGGCCGGCCCAAGTGGGACCAGGTGTCCTCTAAAAAATTACATTTTTTAATGCAAGATAAAATGTAAATAGGCTCATGCAAAAATCAAGAAATTTAAACATGCAATGGTCGGAATGAATTTGAATCCAAATGAATTGTAAGTGCGCAGAAATTTTAAATATGTAGTGGAGGATAATGCCAGTTTACCTCCTAGCGAGGACAAGTCATACCTTTTTATTCGGAGTTAGCGCTTGATGGAGACTTAGCGGCCGTCTGCGCTACAACTTTTGCTCCCCAAATTATCTTGGTTGCCATAGCCTTCTGGTTCTGAGTGTTACTTCTTTCCTTTTCTTCTGGCTTGGCTTTTGGCACTTCTTCCTTCTTCCACCATTCTTTAGGTGTGCTCATTGCTTTGGCGGCGATCTTTGTGACATGAGTCTTGGCTCCTGCTTTCTTTGTCGATGGCTTGGTCATCGAGACATGTCTTAGTGACTCGGCAGGATGAGCGGCGTTTTGCTATCAATCTCCATGTCTAGCACCACAAAGTCCACCGAGATGAGGAAGTTCCAGATTTTGATCGGGATATCCTCGGCGATCTTGATGGAGTAGCGAATTGACTGATCTGCCAGCTGTAGGCACATTGCAGTAAGGGCAAGTGTAGCATGTGTTATTTTATCAAAAACTACCTTTGGCGTGATGCTCACACTTGCTCCCAGGTCACAGAGAGCTTGATCGAAGTGCTGGGTCCTGATTGAGCATGAGACTGTTGGGTTCCCTGGATCCTTTTTCTCATGTGGCGGCTGGTTGAGTATAGCAGCACTACACTCTTCCATGAGATGCATGACTTCCACGGGTAATGGCTTCTTGTTGTTGAGGATGCCCTTCAGGTACTTAGCGTACGTAGGCACCGGCATCGCATCTAGCAATGGTATGTTGACATAAAATTTCTTAATTACCTCAACAAAATTGCCGAACTATTCGTTGATAGGAGTCTTTTTCTGCCGCTGAGGAAAAAGGAGCACAATGGTGTCGTAGAACTCATGTAGAGCTGATGTGTGTGCTTCCTTCACTGGTTGTGTCTCACTGGCCACTTCTTCTTACTCGGGTTTGGTGGGTTTTGCCTGCTCTTTCCCTGCATTTCTAGGATGTGGAGGGTCTTGTGTAGACCTTCTACCCCCAGTGGTTGCAGCATTGATATGTTCCTTCGGCGGCAGCTCAGGCTGTCCCAGAAGCTTCCCCGAAGTAGGACTAGGCAGAGTCACAGCAAGCTGAGCTATTTGAGTTTATAGCATTTTGTTAAAACTCCACTGGTTCTTCATGGCACTATTAAGAGTTTCCATTTGCAGAGACAAAGTTTCAATAACTCTATCATTAGCATGTAATTTTTATCTTATGCTATCATTCACGGCTTTTTGATCAAAAGGATTCTTGTTAAACTGCTGTGAAGTACCAGAAGACGCCCGGAGAAAGGTAGATGTGGGCGTGAATTCCAACAAGTGTGGCCAGTATTCCCTGAATGCTCGCAAGTCATGCGAGAATCCAGTGCCTGGACTGGCTCAACTTCAAGAGCATCCTCTAGCTTTGTTTGTAGGAGGTCTGTCCTTGCAGTGACCATATCTGAGAGTGTCAATATGGTGAACTCCCCGGGTCTTATTATTTGCCCTCTCCTCTTTCCATTCATTGTTTCTTGCCATCTTCTCAATAAGAGTACGGGCAGCAATGCCACTCACGTATAGGAAGGATCATGTGGCAACTGCATTGAGGTGTTCTTGCATGGAATTGTGTAGTCTGTGGAAGAAGTTCTGGATGATAAGCCACTGTTCCATACCATGGTGGGGGTAGGCGGCGATGTACTCTTGAAGTCTCTCCTATGCCTCCGCCACCGTCTCATCAGTGAGCTGTTGAAAGCTTGAGATTTGGTTCCTCAGTGAGCTCATCTTCCCTAGTGTGAAGTACTTTGCAAGGAAGGCATTTGAACATGCCTCCCATGTCGCTAAGTTTCTACAGTTTAGGTACAACCACTGTTTTTCCTTCCCCATTAGCGAGAATGGGAACAAGCGAAGTCGAACAACATCGGGGGTTGCACCTTTGATTGTGAAGGTGCTGCAAATCTCTAGGAACTGTTGTAGATGGATGTTGGCATTCTCCAATGCCAATCTGTAGAATGGACTAGCTTGGACCATGTGAATGACACCTGGCTTGAGCTCAAAACTTTCTCCAACCTGCACATCAAACCTAGTGGGGATGTTGTTGCTGGATGGGATGGAGAACTAGCGAATGTTCTTCTCATCCATAGTTGGTGTCGGTTGAGTTGTGCTCGTGGATCCAAACTCAAATGCTAATGGCATAGGCCTCTGCCCATGGATTGTCTTTTGATGGACTCTCCTTCTGAGCAGACTCTGGATTGTTGTGGAAATTGTCTGGTAGGTCGAAACCGGTCATACACCTCTCTGTCTCCAAACAATAAAGTAGACAGAGGCAAATAAGCCCGCTAAGAAATAGCGGTATGTTATCAAGTTATACAGTACCTAGGTTCGAACAAATGAAACTTCTATTGCCAATTGCTTCCCTGGCAACGGTGCCAGAGAAAAGCTTGTTGACGTCCCTTCATGTAACAGATTTTATTCCGAGTACGGAGATTCGATGTAGCTTTTTCACTCAGAGTATTCCGAGTATCATAAAAATCCACAGGCAAGGAAGGGCAAATAGGTGGAATGAAATGTCAAACTTTCATCAGTACTGTATAACTTAGATAAATATAGCCATTCTTACACCATGGGTAAGGTAAATAAGATAGTGTGTGGTGGTGGGAGAGAATAGGGACCAAAGTAGTTAGCAAACTAGGTAGAGTTGCTTGGGAACACAATGAGTGAGATTAAGATATCCAAACTCTATTTCTCAACTGCTGCATAGGAGTATTCACGGTTGAACTAAGTTACTAGAGCACAAACCAGGGTCTTGCGTCGAGCGAAATTCTAGACTTTACCGAGGAGGCACGGGGGTAGATAGTTGGCCAACGGAATGGCAATTAGCTAATACCTACGGGCTTACTGAATGACAGGGTCGGATTACAGAGGCTCCCTAATGCCATCACCAATAGGGCTACCAACCAGATCTCCATGGGTAAGATGGCATGCTAAACTAGTGATCAAGTGAGAACTTGATCACCAAAGCTTGTCCCTGATCAGAGGTGAGAGCTAACTTAACCTTAGATCCAAGCCTAAGGAAAGTTTATAGCATTGGCAAGTCTAGCAAGATTCAAACAACTTAAGAGCAACACAAACCTAAGCCTTTGTCTAGTATGCAAAAAGGTACACCACACTAGGCAAGTGTAAGAAATAAAGTAATGTATAACTGAAGGATAGAGCAATGAATTATATTATACTGTTGTAGTAAGAGTACAAAAGATATAAAAGATACAAGAGCTTTACCAAGACTTGAAGCTAACTCTAGAATCCCTGAGGCAAATACTCAGACTCAACTCTAACTCCCAGTACTAACCTACTGCTGCAGACTAAGACAATGGTGTGTTCTACTCAACCTTCACACTTCACAAGTGAGGCTTACGGACCTATTTATACCTACTCAAGCAAGAGGGGTATTTATACATGGTGTAGGTTGGCTATGGGTGTTGAAATAGTTGAGGGGACACTTGTAAGGCTGAGCAGCTAGGCAGCCTAGTCCTCCCTTGGATCCACCACCTTTCTGCATCCAACGACCCATGTTGACTCCCTAAGGCGGTTAGAGGTCAGTTGGCAGTTAAAAAATGTGCTTTCCTCCGGATCATTGGATCTTCACTTGTGATTCTTCCTTAGCTATAGGATTGAAGTGTCCTAGATCACTGACTTCACCAATCTAAGTGCTGGATCGATGAAGTGGTGGGTCTTCCAGTGCTTTGCATGTTGTTTTCGCGGTTTACACCTTGGAGTTGTGTTGACACGTCTTTTATGTGCATGCAGGTCGAAGATGGAGTCATTTGGCCACAATGACTGGCCGAGCAGCCAAGGGGGGGTAGGTGGCCTAGCCCTCTTGCCGGCCGGCCATGGTTCTTCATGACTTAGCCATATTTTGCCTGTTTTCTGCTGATCTTGCCCCTACACTCCAATATTCAACACAACTTGTGGAAATATGTCAATAGCAAGGGTTAGTCTACACTTTGATGTATTTTCCTTCATGGTCCTGGATAGTTGGTGGTTGGAGATAGTGCAATAATGATCATTAATAATTAAACTAAACCCTAGATGATTTCTATCCTTAAGATACATGGCCCTACGGGCCTAGATGATACATATTGCCACCATTGTGCGGGAGGCCCACTAAACTCCTTAGCCAATCTGATGTCAATTCCTAGTCTAGCTAGGATTTGGTGGCAACACATGCCCCCTAGTTTTGGCAATGACTCGTTCATCTCAAAACTAAACGATCACGTGCATCGACTTCTCGTCTAAGTTGATCTTCTTCTTCTTCCTGCATGCAATAATTTTGTACTTGGAAGTGTTGATCAATGCTTTCTTCACAGGTACTTAACTTGTGAACTTCTGTTTCGCTTGGTTCCATCGGCTAGCCTTTCTCAAAGTGACGAGTGCTTTGCAACCTTTCCTCTTGATGAGTACGTCCAGAGTACAACCTCTCTCCAAGAAGGACAGAGTCACGGGCTCCAACTTTTACTTTAGGGCACGCTGGATGAATATTTAAACTGTTCCATCTTTGTCGTGTAGTTCTCTTGTTCGTAATTCTGCGTATTCACTTACTGAAAGTTGTGTTGTAGGGCATTGTCTTTCACCTTCTTGCATGCACATAGATTCCCTGTGCCAGGCTTCACTTATTGTGAGGTCTTCCTGCAAGTTCGCCCTTCTGCTTTTTCCTCAATTGGCCAAATACCCTTGCTTTGGTGTATAAATAACACATCTCGGCGGATGCTCCCTTCATGGATCCTCCAAGTCCTCAGTCAACAACTACTAGTGCTGATTCTTCCCAAGAATTCCGCAACGTATGTCCAGAGACCTTTTGTAGATGTTGAACATGAACGTCAAAGGCATACTCGAAACTTTCTCCAGCTCTACTGTCACTAAAACTAGTTAATCGATGAACTAGTAAACCCAAACCATCTCTAAGCATGAGCAGATTCAATCAACTAATTAAAATAAAAAGATCTACTAAAAGAACATGAAGCGTTTAAAACCTGGCCAGGCAACATGTTGGCATTGAGCATTGCAAAGATATGGATCATAAATCATGCATAAACAAGAAGCTAAGTCTAAAAGACAAACTTTATTAATTGAACTCAAGGTTTCCTCAAAGTAACATAAGAAGTACAATAAATTACTTGAGATACATCGTAATCTTGAAGCATAGTCGTTGAGATCAACAAGACGAAGAACATGTCGAAAGATGAACTCGAACCTCCTCGGGAACCCCCTGGGTATAGGGGTCGGTCGGCCCCTCGTGTTCCTGCCTCCTCTTGGTTCCTCGTTTCGCAGAGATCTCCTTCTCAACGAGTTGAACGACTTTGGACCCCGAACTCTGCCCTAGACGCTTTGCTTACAATGAATTGGAGTTGTATGTATTGGTAATCGATCCCTCTCCTCCCCTTGGGAGGTTCTACTTTTAAACCCCGAAGGGTGTCCCAAACATGGAATCTAATAGGTCAGTTGTAAGAGTCCTAATAGACCTATTTCTATGTATATACAAGTATCTATAAGATTCTTGGGTGTCCATATACTTCTTTGATTGTAGAAGAAGTTTTTATCCTTGTCCTTCCCGAAATCAAACTCTCCATAATCTGCAGTCTGTAGTATTTTGACCATAACTCCCTCATCCGAAGTCTAAATAAAGCAAAATCAGATTCTAAATTGTAGAGCTCGAAGAGATCTACAACTTTGGTATTCAAACTTTCTTCATTTGATGTCGTTAAGGTCTCCTAATTGAGCCCACAATGTATTGCTGTCATGAATCTGGAGAATATTTTAGGATTTAGCTCTTCAAGCAATCTTTATCTTCTAGAACCTCCTTAGTGGGCTTTAACCTTCAATTGGGCTTCAATTAGCTCTTATTCCAAATTCCGCTCTTATTAGCGTAAATCTTTTCTTCGAGAAATCTTTAATATTATCACAATTATACCCTATTTTCCTGCAAAAATCAATATTGCAAAAAAACAAAGAGTATTCTAAAAAACGGGGTTATTTGTTAGTAAAATAAGACTAAATCATAAGATTAATCTTTGAAAAAGCATAAAATTATATAAAATCAGAGCATAAATTTAGTCAAAATCTTACGTCAACAACATTCCCACACTTAGATCTTGCTCGTCCTCGAGCAAAGGATCGATAAAACTCAACTAAATTTAGGCAAATTCTAAATAATCACTTCTCAAAATAATCTTACCTTAGAAATCAATCAAATCATAATATGGAACTTTAGACCAACTTTTATTCATATAGATCCCCACAAAAATTTATCAAAGTTAACCGAATCATAACAATGCCAAAGCTTTCTTTCATAATTATAATTGAGGGTTTTCAGAAAACGAAAATATTCTTCAAAGATCAAGAAATTACTTTGCACTTTGTTAGGCTCTGAAAAGGCACTCTTATATAAGTATCTATCCTATAAAATTTACTCTCTTTCTCTCTTCTCACAAGAGTTTTTAGACGAGCTTGGTAAGGGCTTAGCAAAGCTACTCATTTTATTGTCCAGTTAAGATATCTCTCTAAAGATCATCCAATCAACATAAATTAACTTGGTCATCGAAATAAGGGAATTAATATATATAGAGACAAAGAAAAATATGGTATAGATAGTGGACATGTGCAATATTAAATGAAGTGGAATAATTTCCAGAATTTGCACATGGTTGGAAAAGTGAAAGTTTTTGGTCATTACACTAATAAGGTAATAAGACTCTCATTCTTACTTCTCCAAGATTTTCCTAATTCTACCTTTTTCTTTTTTTTTCCTCTTTTCTCCTTTTCCTAATTCTACTATTTTATATTTTTTTCTTTTTTTTTTCAAACGATCCTTTTCTCTCTCTTCTTCTTCTTTTTTTTTTCTTATATACCGGCGTCACATATACAATTTTTTTTTAATCTCGGCGCCTCCCTCTTCTTCCTCAAAATTCTCTAAAATAACCCTTTTTTAATCTATTCTACTCATAAGCAACTAATGAGCAAAACTTCACTTTTATGGGTAAAAGATAACAAGAAAGTGAAAAAGGCTCAAAGGATAATAGAAATTTCTCTATTGATATAAGCAATTAGAATATGATATTAGGCTAGCAATAGATAAAACATAGATGACCAAAATAATTTAAGAGATTAAATTTTCTAAAGGGATCAAACTTAACCAAACACACATGAGATAACTTGCTAATAAACTGGCTTTTGTAATCTAAGCTCTATTAAGAATTTTAACTCTCTCTCAACAAAGGGACGGAAAACTTGATCAAAGAAAAGAGATTTTTAAAATAAAAATTAACTAAACCTCTAATCTTTTTCTTAATTAAAAACTTGGCAAAGCTATAAAACATAATCCTCTAATAAAGATATGGGTTATGCATTACTAATTAATCTCATAAATTCCACATTAGTCAAATCATGAAAACTTAAGCAAAACTAATCATCAAAGTAAAAATAAAGAACAAACTTAAATAAAGTGAGACAATTATTCAAACACACTCCTTTATTAATATAATAAGACTTACGAACGACTTATATAGACTTTATTAAGACTAAAAAAAATAAGAAAACACCTTTAACTCAGACTCTAATAAAATTCTTATTAACTCACTTATAAAAACTCACTAATAAACCTCACTTATGAAAACGACATAAAACCTATATATTATTTATCTAGATGTGGGGAGATACTATAATAACCTTCCCACACTTAAACTAAGCAAAGCTCCTTATTTTTCCTAATCCTCATCATCACACCAGTGTTCACCATCCACTAGGTCGTCTAGAGGATTATTATAGAAGGTTGGCTTGTAGTAGACTTGGTCTTCTTCTTCCTCTCGCTCTTGTCTTGTAACATCATTCCATATGGAGTAGAGAGTTTCACTCTGCTTCAAGCTAGCCCTCTGTAGATCCTTAACTTGCTCCTTCATAGAGCCAATGAACTCAATGATATCCTTTTGAGTCTTGTCTATCCTTTTCCAAAGTCTCTCCTCCAAGTCTTCGACCATCTCGACAATATTATTGCTCTTAACCATATTAGCATAGATAGCTTCTCTACACACTGGGCAGTAGTCCATCTCATCTGCTCCCCTAATATGATAAGTGTTAAAATGAGGAACAAGAAAGATAGAACTCACTCCCTCAGCTTTTGAGTCTTCTCCATGGCTGTTGCTCATTGATTGATCATGACTTGAGTTGATTGTTCCACCAGGGCTACTTGATGATTCTTGATAATCAACTTTGGGCATCTCTCTAATCCTTCTGGACCTTCTAGTCTTCATCTCCTTTGGTTGAATTGAGAGCTTGGCCATGTTCTTCGAAACTTCATGCCTTTCGATGAGACCACACACCCTCGCCTCTTCCTCGTCATCAGAGAAGACAACTTGCGAAAAGTTGCAGCGAAACCCTAGAAAGCAGATTCTAGTCAGCCGAGCCAAACCCCCCTGGTCGGCCGACCCCTCCTCCTGCTTTGGCGAAAAGTCGTCCCTCTTCTTGAGCTAGCTCTCCATCTCTCTAGAACTTCTCATGGCTTGGTTTGGATGCGTTTGGAGTTGATGTCTCGAACCTATGGTTTGCCCTTAGTTTTATACCCCGGAGATTCACAAGATATGAAAACATGACAAGGAATCCGAACCGAACTCTACCTCAAATATGTTTGGAAAACGTTGGAGACTATGCTACCAAAAATTTAACCAAATCCGACTCGTAAATACCCTGAGTCGGTCGAACGAGAGCCCTAGGGTCGGTCGAGCTGGGGCTTCCCTCTAGCAAAATGTCCCCAGATTTTGTCGGTAACTCTATTTCCTAATTTAATATATATATATATATGTATATGTATGTATGTATGTATATGTATAGAAAATTTTGAAAAATTATGAAACTAAACTCGAGTATATGTACATATGTGTAAAAACTATGAAAAGCTAGGGACTTAGGTCATGGTAACGTACCCTTACTTCCTTGACTTCATATATGTCAATATAATTGATTTGAAATTTGTCCTCTTCAAGAAATACCTTAAGTCTTTGACCGTTTACCATAAAACGATTCCCTTCTATATCCATAATTGTGACTGCTCCGGTAGGCGATACATCATGTACTGTATAAGGCAAACCCATTTACATTGTAGCTTTCCTTTTCCAAATAATTTGAATCTCGAATTGTAAAGAAGAACCTTATCACATTCCTTAAACTCTTTCTTTTGGATTCTCTTATCAAACCATCTCTTAACCCTTTCCTTATAAATGCTGGCATTGTGATAAGCTCGTAATCTCGTTTCATCAAGGGTACCAATGTGAATCCTTCTTTTGATCAAGGTAGCATCTAAATCCAATTTTAATTCCTTAATTGCCCAAATAAGCCTTGTGCTCCATCTCCATTGGTAAATGACAAGTCTTTCCATAAACAAGCTGATAAGGTGTCATCCCAATAGGAGCTTTATATGCAGTTCTATAAGCCCAAAGAGCATCATTAAGCTTCTTTGACCAATTTTTACCTCCTTTAATTACTGTCTTCTTTAGAATTTCCTTCAATTGTTTATTTGATGTCTCTGCGTGACCATTTGTCTGTGGGTGACAGCCTGCAGAAACTCTATGCTCAATTCCCATCTTTGCTAGAAAGTTAGTAAACTCCTTTCCAATAAAATGTGATCCTCCATCTGAGATAATAACTCTTGGAATTCCATATCTTGGAAAAATAGTATCCTTAATCATTTCAATGGATTCCATAGTAGATGCCTTATTGCATGGTATAGCTTCTACCCATTTCGAAACATAATCCACAGTTACCAAAATGTACACATATTCATGTGAATTTTCAAATGGTCCCATAAAATCCATTCCCTATACGTCAAATATATCAATATGTAAGTTATATGTGAGGGGCATTGAATTTCTTGCTGTAATATTTCTAGATCTTTGACACTCAGGACAAGAAGCAACAAATTTCCTCGCATCTTCATGCATTTTTGGCCAATAAAATCCACTCCCCCATATCTTAGCTTGGGTTCAGAAATGACCATGATGTCCTCCGTATTCCGCAGAGTGGCATTTCCTCAAGATTTCCACTCTTTCCTCTGTTGGCACACATCTTCTAAGGACACCATCTAATCCATATCTATATGGACAGGTGTTGACATCTCTTAGCATAACAGATTTTACTCCGCAACCGCACGGAGATTCGCTGTAGCTTTTTCACCCAGAGTGTTCCAGGTATCGTAAAAATCCACAAGGAAGCAAGGGCTAATAGGTGGAATGATATGTTCGAACTTCAAACAGTACTATAACTTAGATAAACACCAACTATTCTTACAACGGGGGTAAGATAAACAAAATAGTGTATGGTGGGAAGAGTAAACAGGGACCAAAGCTGTAAACAACTAGGTAGTTGCCTGGGAGGACAACGAATGAGATTAAGATATTAAACTATATTCCTTAACTACTGCATAGGAGTATTCGCGGTTGAACTGAGTTAAACAAACATGAACTAGGATCTTGCGTCGAGTAAAATTCCAGACTACACCAAGGAGGCGCGGGGGTAGATAGTTTGCCAACCGAACGGCAACTGGCTAACGCCTACGGGCTTACCGAACGATGGGGTCGGATTACAGAGGCTCCCTAATGCTGTCACCAAGAGGGGTTACCAACCAAATCTACGTGGGTAAGATGGTACGCTAAACTAGTGATCACATGAGAACTTGATCACTAACTCCGTCTTTGATCAGAGTGTTAGGACTGACTTAACCTTAGATCAGAGCCTAAGGAAAGCCTATAGCACCGGCAAGTCTAGCAAGATTAAGATAACTCAAGAACAACACAAACCTAAGAATTAGTCTAGTATGCAATAAGGTACACCACACTAAAGTGTAAGAAATAAAATAAAGTATAACTCAAAGGATAGAGCAGCAAAGTATATTATACTGAAGTAGCAAGAGTACAAAGATAGAAAGATACAAGAGCTTTACCAGACTCGAAGCTAACTTCGAAATCCTTGAGGCAAAGACTCAGACTCAACTCTAACTCACAACACTATCCTAGTGCTACTAAACTAGACAATGGTGTGTTTCACAGAACTTCCACAATTTACAAATGAGAGCTCGGGGGTATTTATAGTCACCAATTGAGTGGGGGTATTTATATGGTAGGTAAGGTGGTTAAGGGACAGGTGGCAGGCCGGGCGGCCTGGTAGGGAGGCTGGGCCGCCTGGAGGGGATGCCGAGCGGCCCCACCTTAGGCCGGGCGGCCTAGCCAGTCGTCGGATTCTCCGCCATGCTGCATCTTGTGGTCCATCTTCACTCCCCAAGTCGGTTGCACGGTGGTTGAGGCGGTTATCTTTGTGTTTTCTCCCGAAGCATTGGATCTCACATGTGTTTCTTCCTTAGCCACAGGATTGAAGTGCTGAGGATTGTTGACTTCACCAATCAAGGGGCTGGTTTGATGATGTGGCAAGGCCTTCTGGTTGATTGCATGCGACTTTCATGGATTCCACCTTGGAGATGTGTTGACATGGCATGTGTGTGCATGCAGGTCGAAGTTGGTGCCAATTGGGCCTAGACACAGGCTAGGGGGCTTGGATGTGCCGGGCGGCCTGGGGACTTAGCCATGTGGCCAGTCACCTCCTGGTTTGGCTCCATTTTACCATGTTTGAGGATGTTTTGTCACCTGCATTCAAATATTCCAACACAACTCATGGAGATATGTTAGTAGCAAAGGTTTGTCCATACTTTGATGCATTTCCCTTCATATTCATGGATAGTTGATGGTCGTAGATAGTACAATAACGACCGTCAACACCCCCCCAAGCTTAGACCTTTGCTCGTCCTCGAGTAAAGCAGAGATGGGTTATGGATCAGGAGTTGCTGCAAATATCAGTGTTCGAGAATAGAAACTATGCATGACCGACACTCATGCTCTGATTTCAAACCTTAGTGTATGCAATGATTACCTTTTCCATACCTATGGTGCATCTTTTGACTCACCATGTCTTGGGTGGTTGAGAGAAGGAACGACTCAGTTGCAGGCTCAGCTCAAAACACTTCTTTTGGGACTCCCATCTCAGGTGTTTTTGTAGATTTTCAAAATAAAACAAGTTTCCCCAGAGGTACTCTAGATCGCTCATAAGTGTATCCTCACCTTTTAAGACCAAGAGCACGGCCAATAACTTCCTATACTAAAGCTTATGTGGAGCTCAGGGTGTGGAAGAACTTAGCTTACTTAGGTTGTTTATTTTGCAAAGCCAAAGATTGGACCAAAGAAATGTACTACATCAACTAACCATGTTCATCATTGGAGCTTATTTGGTGCTTGTGGATGGATGGATCTCCTTGTTTCCTTTCCTTCTCCTTCTCTTTGTATGCTAGGTATGAATGTGGAGCTTTTTTTGTGTTTTTCTCTCTTTTTACCATGCTTGACTAGCATGCTTTTCTTTTTCATATATATATATATTTTTCCTTTTTGATGGCTCCACATCCTACCTCATTTTGCTTTGGAAAGAGTAAGGTCAAAGGTATTGATTTGGAGATATATGGATGCATGCCCAGGATAGGTAAATGCATATGTGGTTGTGGTATTTTGGTCCAACAATTCACAAGATAGTGATGATTCCATTCAATGAGACTCAAAATTTGACAAACCGCAAAACAACACTAAGTAGCTTTAAACAAGCTAGGCTCAGCTATTTCCGTGTATTTGGCTCTGTTAGGTGTTTCAAAACCAACGGGGGAACTTTATTTTCATTTTTCAAGAAAATAACCTGAGATGTTCATCTTACTAAGAAAATGTAGAGCAGGCCTAGTACTTAGTCATATCACTTCTCACAACAACTTAGACAAATTTTATACAAATGACATCCACAAAGTAATAGGTCAGGCTTTCACTTTATACACACAAGCTCGAAATTAAGCTAAGCATAGCTTGTGCATAGAATATTAAACAAGAACATGATAGAGCAACTATTCATCATTTCCATATATGAAAGTAATATATCAAAGTTGGGAGTTTATTTTATTTGACTCATATTTATTATTATTATTAATTTTTTTAATAAAGAAACAAAATAAAGAGTTATTAATGCTTACTCTCGGTCGGACGGGTATTTCTGCTGCTGGTGAGACGGATACTTCTGCTGATGGGTACTGCTGGACGGGTGCTGCTGCACAGGAGAGGACAAGGACGAGGAATGGGGGGCCTTACTCTGAGGTTTGGGCACAAAGAAGCATGCTCATGTTGTACTACCATCCCCCCCAAGCTTCAATGAAGCTAGGAGTTTTGGTAGTAATAGCTGTGGAAGTCCTGAGCATTGATGAAGCCGGCTTCCACCATTTCGTTCAGGTTCTGAAGCATGGTGCTGTTCTCCTGGAGCTGTTGGCTCATCGCCCTAGTACGTCGGTGGATGTCGTCCACCTGCTGGTATAGCCTCTGGTTGTACCTGCCTATGTTCATCCCCTCCATGGCGGCGTTGAGGCTGGCCATGTTGTCAGTGTTGAACCGGGCTGATGCAGATGGACCTGCACTCCTGTCAAGGCCATGTGACGTACCTGCCCCATAGTACTTAGGAGCATATGGTGGTTGGTGGTATGAACCACCTCCATCCATGCTGCTATTGTACCATGGCTCTGGTTGGGCATAGCGCTGGAGTCGCAATAACTCCGAGTCTATGCCCGACGGGGTTGCCGTATGGGGTACCCACGAGTGGTCTGCTTCTTCTTCTTCGGCTTCTTGTTGTGCCCTTCGGTGCTGTTCTGCTTGTCATCACTGGGCCCTAGTCATGACGCCGCTGATGCTTTGGTGGGGTGCCTCCACATCGAGCTTCATGGTTAGTTTTCTAACTCTATACATATCGAACTGCGGCGCGGGATGCCCAAACCATGTCATGACTAAGTTCTGGCCATCCCTTTTCATAAATTGTGCCTGAATAAAGTGTTGTTCCCCAATAATGTGTGATGAGTCATTCGGAATGTATTCAATCTGGGCGTTCTCTAGGAGGCCCAGGTTGGATGCAATCGGCGTGACAAAAGAAGTGATGTTTATGGGGGTGTTGGTCCTCGACATATCTGCCCAGTGACGGACTATGTCTAGGACCGGTGCATAAGGTTTCTTCTTGCACATGGCATACAGGCACTTAAGGCCTTCATTGGGTGCACAACGAACTTCACTACGTGGGAAGACCATGAGTGTGACCCAGTGAGCCAGAAGTCTCAGAGTAGGGTTATGGATTTTGGTAGTGCTATGTTTCCCGTTAACATGTTCTCCGCAAATTTCCATCCAAAAAGTTTTCATGCTGTAGCCCGTGGGCTTGTCTCCTACTGAGCAGTTGGAGGCGAAACCTAGGAGGTCATTGAACCTCCTTGGACGAACAGCGAACTCAGTATTGAACAGACGGAAGGAAATGGTCGTACCTATTGAGCGTCTATTCAAGTGGAGAGTCATCAGGAATTCTTGTGTGAGAAGGATGGATCCTTCTTTCGTGATGGTTGAGAACTCCAGCCATCCCACGTTGTCAAATGCCTGCGTGAATGACTCCAACATACCTATGGTGACGAGGAAGAAGGCGTCGAAGTACCACGTCCGCCCAAAAGTCTTGGTGGTGAGGACCTGCAACTTCTGTGCTTCCTCGTCGCTCTGGATGTTAATGTCCTACAAGGTGAGAAGACGGCGCGGTGGCTGTGATGACGTTCCTTCATCCTGCTCCTGCTCCTGCTCCTAGTAGCTTTTGGCACCACTGATCGACATCCTGTCGGATGGCGCTGGAGTCATGGAACTCCCGCTCTACGAGTGAGAGCGCGATCCTAACGAGGATGGGAACTTGAGGTGCAGCCCCTTCCCTATGTTGCTCAGGGCTCTATTGGCTTTCCTAAAGAATGAAGACATCCTGCAAAAAATGCTAAGAGACAAAAGAACACACAAAGAACAGCAACTAAAAATATTAGCATTAGCGGTTAGTCATCCAGAAGTCAGTCGTCTAGAAAGTTAGTCGTCCTTGCGGGGCGGAGCCTCCACAAACCGTTCAAAAAGCGAGGGTGTAGCACTTATTTTATTTGGGAAGCAATTTGACTAAGTGCTGGAATTTAAGCTAAGTGCTTAACTAGTGCTAAGAGAGTGCTTAGAGGGAGAGAGAGTGAGTGATCGCGTTGCCGATTGGTGCGAGGATTGAGCGCTGCGTGCATGCGTATTTATAGGCGCACGGGGGAGCATGCATGCATGAGAGACAGAGGCCGGGCGGCGCATGTAGAGCCGGGCGGCCTGAGCTAGGGGTCAGGCGGCGCAGCTTGGGGCCGGGCGGCCTGAGCTAGGGGTGGGGTGGCCAGCTAGGTTATGCTCCTAGCCTGGTGGGTGTCGTGCATGGCAATGGGACATGAGCGGTGCGAGGGGGCTTGGCCGGTTGGCCTCTAGTGTTTAGGCGTTTCGGTGTTTTGTGATTAGAGACTGCACGAGATCCACGAGGTAGCAGCAGGGGGTCGGGCGGCCAGAAGGAAGGCCGGGCGGCCTGACTTGTGCACAGGAGGGGGGCCGGGCGGCCTGGAATTTTTTTTCGAGATATAAGAAGTAAAAATAAATACTTATGCAGAGGAAAAATTTAAACTAATGCAAAACTTTTGATTTAAACATGCAGTGATATAACGAAGAATACTTGCATGGGAATTAAATATGTAGCGAAGGGTAATGCCTGTTTACCTCCTGGCGAGGGCAAGTCGTACCTTTTGCTCGGAGTCAGCACTTGACGGAGACTTAGCGGCCGTTTGTGCTGCACCTTTTGCTCGCCATACCTTCTTGGTTGCCACAGCCTTTTGTTTCTGAGTTTTATTCTGGGTCTTTTCTGGCTTGGCTTTTGGCGATTCATCTTGTTTCTTCCTCCAGTCTTTGGGTGTGTTCATTGTTGTGGCGGCGACCTTCGTGACAGGAGTCTTGCCTTCTGCTTCCTTTGTCGGCGGCTTGGCCATTGAGGCACGTCTTTGTGACTCAGCTCTGTGATCGGCTTTGAGCTTTCGGGCTTCTCCATACAATAGGATCTTTTCCATTGTTAGGATGAGAGAGTCCACTTTCGACTGACTTGGCGAAAGCTTGATCTTCTCTCTAGGCGTCTCCTAGGGTGCCTGACACTTAAGTTTAAATATTTTTACCTGTCGGCACTATTCTACCTTCGGCTTGAAGGCGAACGTCTCCCGTCTGCCATTGATGTTGAGGTGGACTTGTCCAGCTCCAACATCAATAGTGGCCTCAGCGGTGCTTAAGAATTGTCGCCCAAGGATGAGCGGCGTTTTGCTATCAATCTCCATGTCGAGCACCACGAAATCCACCGGGACAATGAAGTTCCGGATTTTGAACGGAATGTCTTCAGCGATTCCGTCGGGGTAGAGAATCGACTGATACGCTAGCTGCAGGCACATAGCAGTAGGGGCAACTGTAGCATGCGTGAGTTTATCAAAGACTACCTTTGGCATGATGCTCACTCTTGCTCCCAGATCGCAGAGAACTTGATCAAAATGTTGGGTCCCAATTGTGCATGACATGGTTGGATTCCCTGGACCCTTCTTCTATTGGGGCGGCTGGTTGAGTATAGCAGCGCTACACTCTTCTGTGAGGTGCACGACTTATTTTAATGGCAGCGGCTTTTTGTTGTTGAGGATGTCCTTCAGGTACTTAGCGTACGTGGGTACCTGCATCGCATCTAGCAATGGAATGTTGACATATAATTTCTTAATTACCTCCACAAACTTGCCGAACTGGTCATCAACAGTGGTCTTTTTCTGCCTTTGAGGAAAATGGAGCACGGTGGTGTCGTAGAACTCGTGCGGAGCCGACTTTGGTGCTTCCTTAACTGGTTGAGGTTCGGCCACTTGATCTTCCTTTTCTGGTTCGGCTGGCTTCTCCCGTTCCTTCCCTGCATTCCTAGGATGTGGGGGGGTCTTGTGTAGACCTTCCACCCCTAGTTGTTACAGCATTGATATGTTCCTTCGGGGATGCCTCGGGCTGACCCGGAAGCTTACCCAAAGTTGGAATAGGCAAAGCGGCAGCAAGCTGAGCTATCTGAGTTTCTAGCATTTTATTAAAACTCAGCTGGTTCTTCATGGCACTGTTAAGAGTTTCCATTTGAAGCGATAGGTTTTCTAGAATTCTATCGTTCGCATGGAATTTCTTACTTATACTATCGTTCACAGCTTTTTGATTGAAAGGATTTTTATTGAACTGTTGAGAATATCCAGAAGACGTACCTTGACCAGAGAAAGATAGGTGTGGTCGCGAGTTCCAACCTGGTTGAGGACGAGGCCCATTGTTGAAGCTATTGTTGTTGATGAAGTTAACGTCCTCCAATCCATTTCCGGGGCAGCTGTTCCCTGTGTGGTCGGTATTACCGCAATGCTCGCTAGTCATTCGAGAATCGAGTGCTTAGACTGGCACAGCTTTAGGAGTGTCCTCTAGCTTCTTTAGCAAGAGGTCCATTTTGGCAGCCAACATGTTGGTACTGTCAATATGGTGGACTCCGCGGGGCTTATTGTTCGCCCTCTATTGTCTCCATCCTTGATTGCTTGCCATCTTCTCTATGAGAGTGCGTGCAGCGGCAACGCTCAAGGATAAAAAGGATCCTCCAGCAGCTGCATCGAGGTGTTCTTGCGTGGTCCGGTGTAGACCATTGAAGATGTTCTGGATGATCAGCCACTCTTCCATACCATGGTGGGGGCTAGCAGCGATGTATTCTTAAAGTCTTTTCCATGCCTCCACCACTGTCTCATCAGCGAGCTGTTGAAAACTCGAGATTCGGTTCCTCAGTTAGCTTGTCTTCCCCAAGGGGAAGTATATTCCAAGGAAAGCATTTGAGCATGCCTCCCAAGTTGCCAAGTTGTTGCGGTTCAGATAGAACCACTGTTCTGCCTTCCCGATCAGTGAGAACGGGAAAAGGCGCAGTCGAACAGTATCGGCGGTTGCACCCTTGATAGTGAATGTACTGCATATCTATAGGAATTGCTAGAGATGGCTGTTTCCATCCTCCGACGCCAATCCGCAGAATAGAATAGCTTGGACCATATGAATGACACTTGGCTTGAGCTCAAAACCTTCTCCAACAGCAACCTCAAGCCCAGTAGGGATGTTGTTGCTGGATGGAACGGAAAACTCACGAATTGCCTTCTCGGGCACAGCCATTGTTGGTGTCGGTTGCTTTGTGCTTGTGGATCCAACCTCCAGTGTTAATGGCACAGGCCTCTACCCATGGATTGTCTTTTGACGGACTCTCCTTCTGAGCAGCGACTCTGGATTGTTGTGAAAGTTTGCCGGTAGGTCGAAACCGGTCATACACCTCTCTGTCAATGCAACAATAAAGTAGACAGAGGCAAATGAACCCGCTAAGAAATAGCGGTATGTTATCTAGTTATAAGTACCTAGGTTCAAACAAATCAAACTTCTATTGCCAATTGCTTCCCTGGCAACGACGCAAGAAAAAGCTTGTTGACGTCTCTTAGCGTAATAGATTTAACTCCGCAAGCGCACGGAGATTCGCTGTAGCTTTTTCACCCAGAGTATTCCAGGTATCGTAAAAATCCACAGGAAAGCAAGTGCTAATAGGTGGAATGATATGTTTGAACTTCAAAAAGTACTATAACTTAGATAAACACAGCTATTCTTATAACGAGGGTAAGATAAACAAGATACTGCATAGTGGGAAGAGTAAACAGGGACCAAAGCTATAAACAACTAGGTAGTTGCCTAGGAGGACAACGAGTGAGATTAAGATATCCAAACTATATTCCTTAACTACTGCATAGGAGTATTCATGGTTGAACTGAGTTAAACAAACAAGAACTAGGATCTTGCGTCAAGTGAAATTCCAGACTACACCGAGGAGGCGCGGGGGTAGATAGTTGGCCAACCGAACGGCAACTGGCTAACGCCATAGGCTTATCGAACGACGGGGTCAGATTACAGAGGCTCCCTAATGCTGTCACCAAGAGGGGCTACCAACCAGATCTGCATGGGTAAGATGGCAAGCTAAACTAGTGGTAAAGTGAAGATTTGATCACTAAAGTCCGTCCTTGATCAGAGGGTTAGGACTGACTCAACCTTAGATCAGAGCCTAAGGAAAGCCTATAGCACCGGCAAGTCTAGCAAGATTAAGATAACTCAAGAACAACACAAACCTAAGCCTTCGTCTAGTATGCAATAAGGTACACCACACTAGGGAAGTGTAACAAATAAAGTAAAGTATAACTCAAAGGATAGAGCAACAAAGTATATTATACTGAAGTAGAAAGAGTACAAAGATAGAAAGATACAAGAGCTTTACCAGACTCGAAGCTAACTTCGAAATCCTTGAGGCAAAGTGTGATGCCCCGGCATCTCGAAAATTTTAACACGTGATTAGATTAGTGGTAGTCAAGGATTTGGCTTAATGATGTTTGGAGAAGAGCAACAACTAGGCTAGTAAATCACGAAGTCAAAAATTTTCAGTGAAATATGCAAAAACCCTGAATGCATTTGTGACTATAGTTTAAAATATAATGTGATTGGAACCAAACTCTCTATAACAAACTTGTAGAAAATTTTATGTAGATCAACTTTGTTATTGGGTGTGGTAACATGCACAAAGGTTTAGGTGGAGTTTTGAGTCGATTAATGAAAAAGACAGAAATCTGCCTAAACTTGATCGGTAAGGAAAATTCAAATTTCAAAGGAACAAAAGTCCCTATCATGCAAAACATCATATAAGAAACTTGTATATAATTCAAAGCTACACAACATTGGTATAATACTCTTTCTCTGAAAATGAGCATAAAATAGACTTTAGGAATTTCTAAGTTTGCATTAAACCTTGGTCAAACTGGAGTCAGCAGGTTAAATTCAAATTTAATCATATTTAAACTTGGAATCTGATATTACTCCTTTTGACAAAGATGTAGATCTGGAAGAGTAGAACAACTTTTGTATGTTGGGTTTTGTCAAATTCGGCCCCTAGGATGTTCAAAAACAACAATTTTTAAAACATGTCTCAGCAGTCAAACAGCATTTTTCTTTTTCCCGAATTTATTTTTCCTTCGTGTCACTGACGAGTGGGTCCCACTCGGCCGACCCACCCGCCACGCGGCGCCAGCGTCCAGCGCAGCCGGCCACGCGCCGTTGCCACCGCGGGCGCGCGCCGCCCGCGCGCCACACCGAGGCCACGCGCCGCCTGCCCCGCCCGGCCTGCCCTGCCCCTCGCCACGGCTTCCTTGAGGTCGAAGCCACCTCCCTCTCATTCCCTGTCTCAGCTTCGCCCTTCCCCGCATCCTGGTCCAAGCGCGAACGCTGCGCCCGCCATGGACAGTGCCGCGTCCGAGCTTAGCTTGAGCCCGCGCCACCGCTACTCATGGCCTCCTCCCACCTTCCGAGCACGTGCAACGCGAGCTCCTCGATCTCCTCCACCGATTCCCCAAGAAGTCCGAAGCCGTTGCCGCACCCACCGAGCACCTGCATGAACGCCGCGCCACCACGCCACCGGCCTCGCCGTGGGCGGCCTCCCTTGATCCATCCCTGCGGCTCCAACACCCTCCTCCGGGTCCCCCTCATCGCCGCCCAACCCGCGCACCCCTCGGGGGCGTCTCTTCTGCACCGGAGCCACCGGATCGAGCCGGCGCCACCACCGGGCTCGGCGCTCAGCCCGAGCCAGTTCACGGCCGTTCCCCGCTCGTCCATGCCTCCCCGCGCGACGCGACCTTGGGGGAAAGAAGGCCCGTCACCGGGAACACACGGCCGGAGCGGCTCGGCCTCAACCCCGCACCTCCACGCGCCGGCGCACGCGCGCGACCGCGCCCCTGCGCCGTCCTCCCTGCGCCCAGCCAGAGGTTGAAGAAGGAGAGGCCGGTTTTGCCGAAAACCCCTTGAGTCTTCTTATTTTTTACGCTCCCTGTTTGTGTACTATTCACTGAGTCTTGAAAATCTTGCATGCAGGTCCCTGAAGTTCATAATTAATCGTGTTAAGGTCCCTGGTCATTAGGATTTTCGATTTAATGTGTTTTATTAGGCTGAAAACTTTGGAAATTCGTAATAAATCAAATAAGAATCAGAAAAATACAAACTTTGTTGCATTGTATTCCTATTAAGTAGATCTATAGAATGGATATGATGGTTGAGTAGGAAAAGACCTTTTTGCCCCTGTTATTGTGCATGCATGAAAAACCTTGATAAATAGGAAATGTGGATAAAATGAACCTCAAAAATTATGAAATTTGGGCAGAGACCTTATTAACCTGTATAGGCTCTGTATAAATTTTGGGTAGCCCTAGCATTAACTGTTTAATTACTATTTTGCCCTTGTCTTGCACTAAGCACATATTAATCTTAAGAAAAAGATTAATATGGTGAATAATGTTTCAAAATGACTTTAAGTTTGATATGAGCTATAGTTATGGAGTAACTTGCTAGAGTTAGAGATGATGCATGTAAGGTTTTGACTCTAATTAGAAACTGGTAGAAATAATGCATATTTATGTAAGCTTCGGTCGCTTCACATGAAGCGATGCTACCTCACCACGCACACCCCACGTTGATTTATGTGACAAGCTAAGCTATCGTAGATGATGGCTTGTACAATTTCTTAGTACGAAACAACTTTCGCCTCAATATGCATAACTCTATATCATAAATCATAAATTCACTGATTTACTACATTACACTCGCATCATAAAGCAAGCATTGCACTAATACATGCTCCAACTGCATCATGTCATACATATAGATTCCACGAACGAAGAACCACCGCCGAACCAACCCGTCGCGGAGGAACCAGAAGAGGAGTTGCACCAGGAACCAGAGGACCAGCAGCAGGAACCCGACTACGCTCCGGAGGAAGCTACTGACCCTAATGAAGAAGGTAGGCAGGACCATACTCAACCCAGCAAACAAATTATACTTGATGATTACGCATATGCATTAGGAGTTGCTTGGAACCAATTGCATTAGACTTCCTGGCCGCCCTGGCCCTAGCACCTATACATAGAGTTCGTAGGACGAGTATGCCTAGAAATTGCTAGGTACGAGTAGACACGAGTGTGTGTACTCGTCGCGTAGGTGTTTTCAAAATCACAAAAGCTTACAGTTATATCACTTGTAATTGTTGCTCATGAAGTAAATGGAGACCGGGCGGAGATTTTATTTCAGTATTTACTATTCATGATGTCGCACCTGGACTCTGCCCGAGTCGTTTAAGGCCCGTCCGCTGTTCGTCTGCTGATCGGCATAACATTGCTAGAGTGCTTAACCGGGAAATGGGACCGGTGAAGTCTTACCTGGGTTTGTCCGGAGTTTTCGAGGCTCCGCCCATCCACTTGCTGGAGGCCGATGGGCCCGGGGGCGCTTGTACTCGAGGGAGGGCTGACCCGGTGCTGCCGTGGTATCGCTCCTAAGGGAGGGATGACCCGGTGCAGCCGTGGTATCGCTCCTGAGGGGGCACAACCCGGGGGTTAGGTGGGGGCGCTTTGAATCTTGGGACAAGACAGGTGGAGATGGGGGCTATATGTGGGAACGCGATGGCTAGTAAGCATATACCCCTGGCATGATAGTTATTCCCGGGAATTAAAAATCGATTCGAATCGCTGATGCCCACCAGGTGTGGGAATGCCAATATCACTGTCGGGCAACGTAGTAATTACTTAAACTCTCGGTATTTTAATACTAATGATTTTTGGAATACTACATGTTTGAACTGAGTTGTTACCTTACGGAAATTTACTATTATGTTGGCAATCATACACACAATGAAACTTGTTGTTTATGTTAGTTAAGTTGCTGTTAAAAACTAAAAGCTAAGGATCCACTTGCTAGTAAGCTGCTTCGCGTCAGCCGTAAGCCAAATCCATTAAGACCTACTGAGTAATTAGTACTCAGGGTTTGCCCCCATATTTTGAGCGCAGGTATGGAATTCATGGTGTGCACTTGTGTTGGAGGCGGGGCATGCCCTCATTTAGGATGAGGTAACTGAGTGGCACGAGGGCAACATCGGTGGGCTCGATGTTGTACCTCTAATGCAAATCTTTTGGTGATAACATGGTGACCTATAAACTTATATTTCCGCTGCGAGAAACTTTCGAACTGACTACCTTGTAACCCTATGTTGGACTTGTATTTTATGTAAAAACTGGTTTGTAACTAAGTCTAACTTTATGCTATTCAACTGCCTGTGATGATGTATCTGTTGTGGCTCCATCGTGGGTCAGATGTGTATGATGTCGGTTCCTCTGGGAAAAGGTAATATCGGGGGTCGAATGACTCTCGACGGACGACCGGGTTTAGTTTGGCCTAATCACATTACAAGCCAGAGGAGGCTAATGTGCTTAGTCCGGATTAAATCGGCGGTTCCGCCACAGCTGGTATCAGAGCCGATCATACACAGACAACAGACATATCCTCCAGTTTTGATTTGCAAACCTATTTTTGAAAACCCTTTTCGAAGTATTTGAAAAATGAGAGTATCGATATGCCCATATTAAGGATGTTAGTGAAATACCAGGTGACATCGCTAACATTCTGACCTAGATAGAACTCATATGCATATTCGGCGCTTTGGGAAGCAACATTTCGGCCATAGCTATCCCCAGTACTGGCGGAACGCTATTGGGATTTGCGGACTGTTGCAAACCCTGCATTCATGCTGATAGGGCAGAACTCTTTAAGGGGGGTGGTCACGCTATTGGAGTGTTTCGTGACCACTTTTCCTTCAACCAAAATTTTAGCTAGATCTTGTTGGCCACCGTTTCTCTCCCCAGTAATTTCCCAGTACTGGAGAAACACTGGGTGTGTTGAGAGAAATGGCGCCACTACGTCGTCCACCAGACGTAGCTTAAAGAAATTCGTGGGTGCCACTTCTAGGGTTAGAGTGGTAATGATTGGTCATGGTAATGATGATGATCTGAGCATGCATTTTTCTGCAGGTACACTGACTACGTGCGAAATTAAGAACGAGTAGAGAACGACTAGTTGCATTAGAGAGTGCCGTGCATATATGTCACCGGATACTCGCTAGTTATATAAATTGTACATAGGGTGTGTGATGTGAGACCGAATAGGGCGAATCATGCATCATGACATCATGTCTTATCTCATGCATTGTTTTTGTTACTTAAGAGTGACTAGGAGCATATTGCGTTGAGTGTGTGTTACTATTGTATTGATACGTAACTCAAAGTACAAATAAGAACTAGTAGAAACTAAGCAAGCGACTCGACTAGTACGCTTGGGTTGTCGCAATTTTTCTACACCTAATTCATTCTAAAAATGAAACGTCTAATAAATGCAGGTCAAATACAATAAATTTGTCGATTGGTCCAAAAATCAAACCCGTCTCGAAGTTACCGATGCTACACACGTTAGAAACATACCACAGCCTTGTGCCATCGTTTTGCGAAAAATCACTTATCGGCATATTTTCTAAACACGTAAACGCGGAAAACACTATGCCCACACCAAGTTTTCAAAATCCTTGAACTTACGGAAGCCTTGTTTTTCCTGCCACAGATGTCGCAGCCTTTTGACTTATGTCCTGATCACCCCGAGCCCACTAAGGCTAAAACAACAGCCCCTGCAAGTCTCAAGAAGAAGAGAAAAGTGGGAGAATCTTCTACTAATATGGCTTCAGTTCAACATCTGCGACCTGGCCTGGTTTTATTGAAGGGATTCGTCAAGCTTGAAGATCAAGTCAAGATAGTTCGTATGTGTCGACAACTAGGTATTGGTCCAGGAGGATTCTATAGGCCTAATTTCAAGAATGGAGCCAAGATGAAGCTATGGATGATGTGTCTAGGGAAGAATTGGGATCCGACTACAGGTTTCTATGGGCCAACACGTCCATGCGATGGTGCCCAAGTCCCTGCGATACCAGAAGTTTTCAAGACAATTGCTCAAACTGCAAATTCAACTGCAAGCGAATTTCCTCAAATAAATCCTGACATATGCATCATTAACTACTACAACAACGTCGAGAAGCTCGGACTCCATCAGGATAAGGATGAATCAGGAAGAAGCATCAACCAAGGTCTACCTATCATCTCAATCTCCCTAAGCGACACGGCAGAATTCCTGTTCGGCGATACTCGAGACAAGGATAGAGCGACTAAGATCAACCTCGAATCTGGCGATGTTCTTATACTCGGTGGAAGATCCAGACTACTGTTCCATGGCATCTCCCATGTGAAGCCCAACACTGCACCGACATGGCTAAAAGAAGGAACCGATCTTCGTCCAGGACGCATCAATCTCACGTTTAGGCAGTACTAGCTGGGTACTAATTAGTATGATAAAGTTTGGGACAAACTTTTGTATTAAAATGTTTCAACAATCGTGGATCAGAAAGACCTCGGGTGTCCGACTCTATAGAGTCAACTTGTATCTCATTCCTATGGTTAGATGTACTCCTAGTCTTAAAGTGATAGCACATGGAGCTTTGGTAACTTTTTCTTTAAAAACCCTTGTCGTTCATGCACTTCGAACCCTTGTGATCAAAGAAATCCTAACCTATTTGCACTATATCCCACAATTCGTTAATTACTTGCTCCAAAACTTTGCAAATCAAGGGACTTCATTTACAATGAGATTCAAGCGCCCTAAGCTCTTATATCACATCGGACTTCCTCTTTATTTACCAAAACCTTATAGTGATTATGACTCTGTAAGTGGAATGATTGAGCCACTCTTGTTGTGATGTCTCCCTAGGCAGTCTTGGATGCCTCGACGGGACCTGGAGTCCTAAGTGTACGGCCGTCACATGGTTGTGCTACTAGGTTCCCTCTGGCATTAAGACATGCGAAGGCATGACATCGCTTCAATCGTGGAACATTCATAATCGGAGGTTATCATTTGATTGACCTCGAATCTTGCTACTTTTGGTTTGTAGGGATGCTTGATTTCATTTCCACTGTCCTGTATATATCATTTCATTGCCTTGTTGCACCCTGCTTTTTCTGAGATGTGGGAGTAGCCAACCTCCACCCACTGCTTATCCACACCCTTTTCATTGCTTCTGTGGAAGTGATCAGTCTCATTTCCACCATCTCATCACATTTTTCCATTGCCTTGTTTCACCTTGCCTTCTTGACCAATGGGGATGATCCGCCTCAACCCCATGACTTGTTCATATTAATCCATATCCATGTTGACCTTGCCTCTGAAGATTGGTGGGAACAGTCAACTTCGTTCTCACTAACTCCGTCGATATTTTCTATCCATTCGTTAAACCTTATTTTCCGAGGGTGTACTTTACGAACATCCTCCACACTAGCTTTTGTCCTCGGCTAGTGCTCTTGTCTTATCGTCATTTATTTATGAGTGGTTTTCTTCCTCTTAGGAGAGAGCTTACTAGCATTTTGTTTTGCTAGTAAGACCACATCATCTACTGCCATTTTTATGATCGATCATGACCAACGCTAAAAAAATCGTACAGATCATCACTTTGTTTAGGCGAATACGGCCTATCTTCTCCCTCTTGTACCTTTCTTGTCCTAATGAGTAGAATGTGCTACGCTTCACCACATCTTACTCTTTGAAAATATATTAACTTGGAATTTTATATGTGGACACAGTCCCTGTCAAATAAAATGAATGTGTCTCTCAAAAACGCGTCCGATGACACTTCTTTCAATCAAAAGACTCTGCCTTATTCAATTTCCGACTGTGTACACTTGGCTTTCATTATCTGGATAAATCAGGTACTTACCATGTTTCAAATGTTGGTATCGAAGTCCGGAAATGACTCCATTCTTTTGCTTCAATCACAGTCACTGGCCCACTGACCACATTCTCTTCATGGTTTGTTCATTCGCTCTCTTATATGGCACGACTCGTCCAGTATCTTAGAGAGACCACCCGAGCCTAACTTGGAGGATGCTCTATGACTACTTGTGTTAAAGAGGTACTAACCATTCACAAGCTAGTTGACAAAGCTAACAGTTAAAGATTTAGGTGCTTCTATGTGAATTTGAAAAGACACGAATCGACAATGCCATACCCTTTGTAATACACGCTAGGTTATACACCCATACCTCACACAAATCTCGGGACGAGATTTCTTTAAGGGGGGTGGGTTGTGATGCCCCGGCATCTCGAAAATTTTAACACGTGATTAGATTAGTGGTAGTCAAGGATTTGGCTTAATGATGTTTGGAGAAGAGCAACAACTAGGCTAGTAAATCACGAAGTCAAAAATTTTCAGTGAAATATGCAAAAACCCTGAATGCATTTGTGACTATAGTTTAAAATATAATGTGATTGGAACCAAACTCTCTATAACAAACTTGTAGACAATTTTATGTAGATCAACTTTGTTATTGGGTGTGGTAACATGCACAAAGGTTTAGGTGGAGTTTTGAGTCGATTAATGAAAAAGACAGAAATCTGCCTAAACTTGATCGGTAAGGAAAATTCAAATTTCAAAGGAACAAAAGTCCCTATCATGCAAAACATCATATAAGAAACTTGTATATAATTCAAAGCTACACAACATTGGTATAATACTCTTTCTCTGAAAATGAGCATAAAATAGACTTTAGGAATTTCTAAGTTTGCATTAAACCTTGGTCAAACTGGAGTCAGCAGGTTAAATTCAAATTTAATCATATTTAAACTTGGAATCTGATATTACTCCTTTTGACAAAGATGTAGATCTGGAAGAGTAGAACAACTTTTGTATTTTGGGTTTTGTCAAATTCGGCCCCTAGGATGTTCAAAAACAACAATTTTTAAAACATGTCTCAGCAGTCAAACAGCATTTTTCTTTTTCCCGAATTTATTTTTCCTTCGTGTCACTGACGAGTGGGTCCCACTCGGCCGACCCACCCGCCACGCGGCGCCAGCGTCCAGCGCAGCCGGCCACGCGCCGTTGCCACCGCGGGCGCGCGCCGCCCGCGCGCCACGCCGAGGCCACGCGCCGCCTGCCCCGCCCGGCCTGCCCTGCCCCTCGCCACGGCTTCCTTGAGGTCGAAGCCACCTCCCTCTCATTCCCTGTCTCAGCTTCGCCCTTCCCCGCATCCTGGTCCAAGCACGAACGCTGCGCCCGCCATGGACAGTGCCGCGTCTGAGCTTAGCTTGAGCCCGCGCCACCGCTACTCAGGGCCTCCTCCCACCTTCCGAGCACGTGCAACGCGAGCTCCTCGATCTCCTCCACCGATTCCCCAAGAAGTCCGAAGCCGTTGCCGCACCCACCGAGCACCTGCATGAACGCCGCGCCACCACGCCACCGGCCTCGCTGTGGGCGGCCTCCCTTGATCCATCCCTGCGGCTCCAACACCCTCCTCCGGGTCCCCCTCATCGCCGCCCAACCCGCGCACCCCTCGGGGGCGTCTCTTCTGCACCGGAGCCACCGGATCGAGCCGGCGCCACCACTGGGCTCGGCGCTCAGCCCGAGCCAGTTCACGGCCGTTCCCCGCTCGTCCATGCCTCCCCGCGCGACGCGACCTTGGGGGAAAGAAGGCCCGTCACCGGGAACACACGGCCGGAGCGGCTCGGCCTCAACCCCGCGCCTCCACGCGCCGGCGCACGCGCGCGACCGCGCCCCTGCGCCGTCCTCCCTGCGCCCAGCCAGAGGTTGAAGAAGGAGAGGCCGGTTTTGCCGAAAACCCCTTGAGTCTTCTTATTTTTTACGCTCCCTGTTTGTGTACTATTCACTGAGTCTTGAAAATCTTGCATGCAGGTCCCTGAAGTTCATAATTAATCGTGTTAAGGTCCCTGGTCATTAGGATTTTCGATTTAATGTGTTTTATTAGGCTGAAAACTTTGGAAATTCGTAATAAATCAAATAAGAATCAGAAAAATACAAACTTTGTTGCATTGTATTCCTATTAAGTAGATCTATAGAATGGATATGATGGTTGAGTAGGAAAAGACCTTTTTGCCCCTGTTATTGTGCATGCATGAAAAACCTTGATAAATAGGAAATGTGGATAAAATGAACCTCAAAAATTATGAAATTTGGGCAGAGACCTTATTAACCTGTATAGGCTCTGTATAAATTTTGGGTAGCCCTAGCATTAACTGTTTAATTACTATTTTGCCCTTGTCTTGCACTAAGCACATATTAATCTTAAGAAAAAGATTAATATGGTGAATAATGTTTCAAAATGACTTTAAGTTTGATATGAGCTATAGTTATGGAGTAACTTGCTAGAGTTAGAGATGATGCATGTAAGGTTTTGACTCTAATTAGAAACTGGTAGAAATAATGCATATTTATGTAAGCTTCGGTCGCTTCACATGAAGCGATGCTACCTCACCACGCACACCCCACGTTGATTTATGTGACAAGCTAAGCTATCGTAGATGATGGCTTGTACAATTTCTTAGTACGAAACAACTTTCGCCTCAATATGCATAACTCTATATCATAAATCATAAATTCACTGATTTACTACATTACACTCGCATCATAAAGCAAGCATTGCACTAATACATGCTCCAACTGCATCATGTCATACATATAGATTCCACGAACGAAGAACCACCGCCGAACCAACCCGTCGCGGAGGAACCAGAAGAGGAGTTGCACCAGGAACCAGAGGACCAGCAGCAGGAACCCGACTACGCTCCGGAGGAAGCTACTGACCCTAGTGAAGAAGGTAGGCAGGACCATACTCAACCCAGCAAACAAATTATACTTGATGATTACGCATATGCATTAGGAGTTGCTTGGAACCAATTGCATTAGACTTCCTGGCCGCCCTGGCCCTAGCACCTATACATAGAGTTCGTAGGACGAGTATGCCTAGAAATTGCTAGGTACGAGTAGACACGAGTGTGTGTACTCGTCGCGTAGGTGTTTTCAAAATCACAAAAGCTTACAGTTATATCACTTGTAATTGTTGCTCATGAAGTAAATGGAGACCGGGCGGAGATTTTATTTCAGTATTTACTATTCATGATGTCGCACCTGGACTCTGCCCGAGTCGTTTAAGGCCCGTCCGCTGTTCGTCTGCTGATCGGCATAACATTGCTAGAGTGCTTAACCGGGAAATGGGACCGGTGAAGTCTTACCTGGGTTTGTCCGGAGTTTTCGAGGCTCCGCCCATCCACTTGCTGGAGGCCGATGGGCCCGGGGGCGCTTGTACTCGAGGGAGGGCTGACCCGGTGCTGCCGTGGTATCGCTCCTAAGGGAGGGATGACCCGGTGCAGCCGTGGTATCGCTCCTGAGGGGGCACAACCCGGGGGTTAGGTGGGGGCGCTTTGAATCTTGGGACAAGACAGGTGGAGATGGGGGCTATATGTGGGAACGCGATGGCTAGTAAGCATATACCCCTAGCATGATAGTTATTCCCGGGAATTAAAAATCGATTCGAATCGCTGATGCCCACCAGGTGTGGGAATGCCAATATCACTGTCGGGCAACGTAGTAATTACTTAAACTCTCGGTATTTTAATACTCATGATTTTTGGAATACTACATGTTTGAACTGAGTTGTTACCTTACGGAAATTTACTATTATGTTGGCAATCATACACACAATGAAACTTGTTTATGTTAGTTAAGTTGCTGTTAAAAACTAAAAGCTAAGGATCCACTTGCTAGTAAGCTGCTTCGCGTCAGCCGTAAGCCAAATCCATTAAGACCTACTGAGTAATTAGTACTCAGGGTTTGCCCCCATATTTTGAGCGCAGGTATGGAATTCATGGTGTGCACTTGTGTTGGAGGCGGGGCATGCCCTCATTTAGGATGAGGTAACTGAGTGGCACGAGGGCAACATCGGTGGGCTCGATGTTGTACCTCTAATGCAAATCTTTTGGTGATAACATGGTGACCTATAAACTTATATTTCCGCTGCGAGAAACTTTCGAACTGGCTACCTTATAACCCTATGTTGGACTTGTATTTTATGTAAAAACTGGTTTGTAACTAAGTCTAACTTTATGCTATTCAACTGCCTGTGATGATGTATCTGTTGTGGCTCCATCGTGGGTCAGATGTGTATGATGTCGGTTCCTCTGGGAAAAGGTAATATCGGGGGTCGAATGACTCTCGACGGACGACCGAGTTTAGTTTGGCCAAATCACATTACAAGCCAGAGGAGGCTAATGTGCGTAGTCCGGATTAAATCGGCGGTTCCGCCACACAAAGACTCAGACTCAACTCCAACTCCCAAGACTATCCTAGTGCTACTAAACTAGACAATGGTGTGTTTCACTCAACTTCAACACTTTACAAATGAGAGCTCAGGGGTATTTATAGTGACCAAGTGAGTGGGGGGTATTTATAGGGTAGGTAAGGTGGTTAAGGGACAGGTGGCAGGCCGGGCGGCCTGGTAGGGAGGCCGGGCGGCCTAGAAGGGAGGCCGGGTGGCCCCACCTTAGGCCGGGCAGCCTGGCCAGCCATCGGATCCACCGCCATACTACATCTTCGGGTCCATCTTCACTCCCCAAGTCGGTTGCATGGTGGTTGAGGTGGTTATCTTTGTGTTTGCTCCCAAACCATTGGATCTCACTTGTGTTTCTTCCTTAGCCGCAGGAATGAAGTGCTGAGGATAGCAATCCAGGGGCTGGTTTGATGATGTGGCAAGGCCTTCCGGTTGATTGCATGCGACTTTCGTGGATTCCACCTTGCAGATGTGTTGACATGGCATGTGTGCATGCAGGTCGAAGTTGGTGCCAATTGGGCCCAGACACAGGCCGAGCGGCCTAGAGGTGGGGTCGGGCGGCCTCAGGTGGGGCCGGGCGGCCAGGGGACTTAGCCATGTGGCCAGTCACCTCCTGGTTTGGCTCCATTTTACCATGTTTAAGTATGTTTTGTCACCTGCATTCAAATATTCCAACACAACTCGTGGAGATATGTTAGTAGCAAAGGTTTGTCCATACTTTGATGCATTTTCCTTCGTATTCATGGATAGTTGATTGTCGTAGATAGTGCAATAACGACCATCAACAGTTGGGAGCACTCCAATAGTATTTCTTTGCTTCGGCAAAAACTCTTCTCTTTGAATTATAGTTGAGGTGTGGTAGTGGTTCTCATCTTATAGCTCTTATTACATCTCTCATCCATGTATCCTTATCTAGGACTGCATAAAGAGTATAATCTCTTAGTGCATCTTCAATTGGAGGACCATCCTTGATAAGTGATCTGCCACATCAAACTCTTGTAGCATTAATATCCATCTAATGAGTAGAGGCTTAGCATCCTTTTTAGTCAGTAGGTACTTGATAGCAGTATGATCAGTGTAAACTATAACCTTTGAATTAACAATATAGGATCTAAATTTCTCAAAGGCAAATACAACTACTAACAACTCCTTCTCTGTAGTAGCATAATTTACTTGAGCCTCGTTGAGAGTCTTGTTGGCATAATAAATAGCAAGTACTTTCCCATCTTTTCTTTGTTCCAGCACAGCTCCTACTGCATAATCACTTTCATCACACATGATCTCAAAAGGTAGATTCCAATCTGGTGGCTGAATGATTGGTGCACTAATAAGTAACTGCTTGATTTTTCTAAAAGCAAACTCACATTCTTCGGTGAACTCAAATGGAATTTCCTTTCGGAGTAGATGAGTAAGTGGCTTAGCTATTTTCGAAAAATCCTTTATAAACCTCCTATAAAATCCAGCATGTCTGAGAAAACTTCTTAGAGACTTGACATCAGTGGGTGGTGGTAACTTTTCTACTACCTCTATTTTGGCTCTGTGAACTTCAATTCCTTTCTCGGATACGACGATATGTCCCAACACAAGTCCTCTTTTAACCATAAAATAACACTTCTCCCAATTTAACACTAAATCAACCTCTTCACATCTTTTAAGAACCTTCTCAAGATTCCTTAAACAATGATCGAAACTCGTGCCATGAACTGAGAAATCATCCATAAAAACCTCCATAATGTCTTCAATAAAGTCTGAGAATATTGCCATCATACACCTTTGGAAAGAAGCTGACACATTACATAGACCAAATGGCATTCTCCTTTAGGCAAAGGTTCCGTATGGACAACTGAAGGTAGGCTTGTGTTGATCATCTGGATGAATAGGGATTTGGAACGAACCAGAATATCCATCTAAATAGCAAAAATGGGTATTCTTTGCAAGTCTTTCTAGCATTTCATCAATAAAATGTAGTGGGAAGTGATCCTTTTTTGTAGCTTTGTTGAGCTTCCGGTAGTCTATGCACATCCTCCAACTAGTCACTGTCCTTTGTGGAATCAACTCATTTTTAACTACAGTTAATCCTCCTTTCTTAGGTACACAATGGACTGGGCTTACCCATCCACTGGTTGGTACTAGGTAGATAATTCCGGCATTTAAAAGTTTGATAACTTCCTTTTTCACTACAGACCTCATTTCATTACTCAGCCTCCTTTGATTGTCAACCATTGGTTTGTGATTTTCCTCCATTGGAATACGGTGAAGACAAAATGCTGGACTGATTCCTTTTAGATCTGCTAGAGAATAACCAATTGCTTTGCTATGCTTCCATAACACTGCGAGCAGCCTTGCTACTTCCTCTGAACTAAGCTCATTACTAATGATCACTGGGCAAGTTTTATCTCCTCCCAAAAATTCATACTTAAGTCTGTCAGGTAGTGGCTTTAGCTCTACATCTGGCGCCTCCTGATGATTTAGGTCGCCTTGTGGCCCTACTAGAATGTTTCGGGTTTCTTCAGCATTTTGTTCTAGTTCATTAGTGGCAATGGTTTTTTCTTCGGAGAAGAAACCTTCCTCTTCTCCTTCTAAGACTAGATTTAGCGGCTCTCTAAAAGCATTTATACAACTAATATCCTCTATCTCCTCAATATCAGGAGTGAGATTAATGGGCACTTTAGATGCCGGTAGAAAATCAAAATTATAAGTTAAACCATTAACATTAAGAGTGACTTTCCCTTTTTCATTATTAACTACGGAATTAACCAACTTAAGAAAAGGTCTACCAAAAATTAAATTAACATTATCATAATAGATATTAATCACATAAAAAGTAGTTGGTATAATCTTATCAGCAAAGTTAACTTCAATATTCTTAATTAAGCCTATAGGTTTAATTATTTCATTGCTAGAAAGTTTAATCTTAAGATTAGTAGAAACTAAACATGGTTTATCATAAAGTTTAGAATAAACTTCATAACTCATTGTACTTACCTAGGCTTCCATAGAGAAGTGTATGTTGTTGAAGCTTTCCTTGTTGATGGAGCATGAAATTCCAGTCGAAGATTCCTCTGTTGGTAAATGGATGATAACCTCCTCTGTAAGTGATGGTTCTGG
This sequence comes from Paspalum vaginatum, assembly GCA_030272315.1. Classification (NCBI taxonomy): domain Eukaryota; kingdom Viridiplantae; phylum Streptophyta; class Magnoliopsida; order Poales; family Poaceae; genus Paspalum; species Paspalum vaginatum. The sequence goes on along the minus strand of CM059018.1, from coordinate 26,777,824 downwards.
CTTGACTCCAGTCACTTGCTTCACTTCAGAGACAAAGTCAATATCTAGCTCCTCTTCATAGAATAATTTCTGTAGCATCTCCCGTGTATCTTAACTATCAGCATTTTTCCTTAGTGGTATTTTTGGTGGAAAGATCTCTTCTTCCTCTACTAAGTCTTCTGGTGGGAGTGGTCCTGCACACTTGTGTGTATATCCAAAATCCATGGGCATCCAGCTCATTCTCTCGAATTCTGTCAAAGGTTCTGCACTGGCAAGACTTCTATATTCTACACTCTTGATATCCTCTTGAGATGCAAATCTTTCAAACTCTTCCTCATCAAAAGCATGTGAGACTGGAGACTTTTTTAACAGGTAGCTGGTCTTCAATTATGGCAGGTGTAGGCGCCATGAGCTCTTCATCTGGTTCATTCACTCTTCTGACTTTTCTCTCTCGTTCATTCTTGGAAGTCAAACAAATGTTGGATAGGATCTTTTTAGCTTTACTGCCTGACTTGCTCATGAGTGATCCTCCTGCGCACGTGTTCACATGCTTGAAAGCTTCTAACGTCAGACCGAAGTAGAATATCTGAATAGCCATTTCTGACGTCACTCCAAGTAGTGGTCCTTGCAACAGCAGATTGTTAAGTCTCTCCCAAGCTTCATCGATGTCTTCATCCTCCTTCATCTCAAAGGCCCAGATCTCTTTCCTCAACTTGTGCACTCGAAGTAAAGAGAAGAACTTGGTGAGGAACTTTTGTTCTAGCATTCCCCAATCTCCTTGAGCTTCAATTGAGGAAACTTGGTACCATCTTTTGGCTTTATTGACAAGGGTAAATGGAAAGAGGTTCCACTTAACCCACTCAACTAGGACTCCGTCTTGGTGGAAAGTGTGGCACACTTGGTTGAGCTTCTCCAAGTGCTTGTAAGGATTTTCATCGTCTTCTCCACTGAACAGATTTTTAGCAGCAATCCGGATGATTCTTGGCTTGAGCTCATAGGATCCTGCTTCCGGCTTCTTGTTTGATTCTTGAAACTTCAGATCTTCAGCCTTTGGGGTTGAAAACTCTCTTAACGTTAAATTCTGTAGGTCTTCAAGAATCGTAGTCATATCTGACGCAAAAACAGAAACAAAACACAAACCAAAGATCTATGACAGCAAAGTTGCTGGGTTAGTTTGAATTAAAAAGAATGAACACAAGAAGGAATGATGAACGCTAAAACTAAATTAAAAGATTAAGAACGTAATTGAATGACTCTAGATAATAAGAACTAAGATTTAACACATAAAATCTAAACACAGAATAGAGAATTAACACACAATTAGAAAGACTATTAGCACACAATTAGAACAAGATTAACACACGATTGGTAAGCACACTAACTATCAAAACTAGTAGTAAAAAGGTTAATAGAAGATTTATATTAATTTAAATAATAATCGAGTCCCCGGCAACGGCGCCAGAAAAGCTTGTTCACGGCACTTAAGCACGCCAAACCTTATACTCCAAGAGCACAGTATCGTAGTAGCTTTTCCCCAGCATGAGTATCTTGGGTTTTGTCAATCCGTGGAATGATTATGTTTAAATTACTATTAATCTAATATTAACGTAAATACTAACCAGCTCTAATAGATCTAAACAAGCTTAAAACATGATTAGAACTATTCTAATTATACTTTAATTATGGTCTAATCTATAGCATAAAATGATAAACTAGGCTTAGATTAATAAGCGAGAAAGATAAGATTTAAACATAGCGAAAGGATCCACAAGAGATATGAGACAAACAACTTATATACTAAGAACCACCTTGAGATAAGATCTAACGTGAAGCAAAGATTAAACATGATCATGAACGTCAAAGGCTTACTTGAACCTTTCTCCGGCTCTACTGTCACTAAACCAGTTAATCGACGAACTAGTAAAGCCAAACCTTCTCTAAGCATGAGCAAATTCAATCAACTAATTAAAGTAAAAAGATCTACTAAAAGAACAAGAAAATGTTTAAACCCTGGCCAGGCAACATGTTGGCATTGAGCATTGCAAAGCTATAGATCATAAATCATACGTAAACAAGAAGCTAAGTCTAAAAGACAAACTTTATTGATCGAACTCAAGGTTTCATCAAAGTAATATAAGAAGTACGAGAAATTACTCGAGATACATCATAATCTTGAAGCATAGTCATCGAGAGATACAAGACGAAGAACATGTCGAAAGATGAACTCGAGCCTCCTCGGGAACCCCCTGGGTCGGCTGACCAGACCCCATAGGGGTCGGCCAACCCCTCAGGTTCCTGCCTCCTCTTGCTTCCTCGTTTCGCTGAGATCTCCTTCTCGACGAGTTGAACGACTTTGGACCCCGAACTCTGCCCTAGACGCTCTGCTTACAATGAATTGGAGTTGTATGGATTGGTACTCGATCCCTCCTCCCCTTGGGAGGCTCTACTTTTGTACCCCGAAGGGTGTCCTATACATGGAATCTAATAGGTCGGTTGTAAGAGTCCTAATAGACCTATTTATATGCATATACTAGTATCTAGAAGATTCATGGGCATCCATACACTTCTTTGCTTGTAGAAGAAGTCTTTATCCTTGTCCTTCCTGAAATCAAACTCTCCATAATCTGCATCCTGTAGTATTTTGACCATAATTCCCTCATCCAAAGTCCAAATAAAGCAAACTCGCACTCTACATTGTAGAGCTCAAAGAGATCTACAACTTTGGTATTCAAACTTTCTTCATTTGACGTCGTTAATGTCTCCGAATTGGTCCCATAAGGTGTTGTTGTCATGAATCTCGAGAATATTTCAGGATTTAGCTCTTCAAGCAATCTTTATCTTCTAGAACCTCCTTAATATTGGGCTTTAACCTTCAATTGGGCTTCAATTAGCTCTTATTTCAAATCCCGCTCTTATTAGCATAAATCTTTTATCTGAGAAATCTTCAATATTATTACAATTATACCCTATTTTCCTGCAAAAATCAATATTGCACAAAAACAAAGAGCATTCTCGAACACGGGGTTATTTGTTAGCAAAATAAGACTAAATCATAAGATTAACCTTTGAAAAAGCATAAAATTATATAAAATTAGAGCATAAATTTAGTCAAAATCTTGTGTCAACAGTAGAATATGGCCATAATACCCTTTCCCCTCCGAACAAGATTGGTCATCGTAAACCAGGGTTTACCATGCCGAGATAGATGTAGCCATGGAGGCTAGGTGGAGGGAGAGAGCTCACGTTGGCATCTTTCCAGTTGAAGGCTATACTAATATCCCTGATGTGTTTTTACCTCATCCATGCTTGATCAACTAGGCGATGATTCTTATGTTAGGTATGAAAAAGAATGCCATCGTTCGGTCCATCTTGAGAGCCTTGGTATCAAGCCAAAGCCCTGGATGATCCCCAAAGTATCAACTACCAAGCCGATGGTAACTCCAGAGTACAAATGAATCCTCGTGTTTCTTACATGATCGGTAGGATAGGGTGCCAGAATAAAAATGAAGCCCGTGAAGCTCACCTATCGAGCTGAGATTGCCCCTCATGGTATGGTCGGATATTTTGATCTAACCATTTGACCATGTAAGCCTTAGCTTGCATATAGAGCTTCGACCATTGGCAAGAAACTCCTAGTAGAGTTTTTCCTGCTCCGTAGGACATACCCCCTGACTTTATGCTCATTGTTGGCTCAATGTTTATTGAGTTAGGTCGAGTTGCAGATGGGGCTATTTTTTCTAGGGGTGTGTTGCATACCTTTTAGATTTGTACCCCAAGCTCACTTCAATCCAAATGATGTAAACTCATTGAACTCAATGAATACTTCATCATTTGGTCACAATTGTGTTCTCGCACCAAATGTAGCCCCCATCGGTTCATCACTTGATGTGCAAATGTGAAGCAATCTTTCTAATGGTCATGGCAATGCATTGTCTTTGGGCTTGAATCTTCTAGAGTTAGCAGTGCTGTTGACTTTTAAACTATAACGATCCTCTGCGCTTAACAGAGGTCTCCTCCCTTGATTGTTCTTTTGTTGTATCAGCTTGACTTAGCCGATTTCTAGCTTCCTTCTGGGCATCATTCTCAAGACTATCCACAGTCATCTTGGCAATACTCCCTAATGAATGTTTAAAGCTTGTGTGAACAGCATCAAGTTGGGCATATATCAGCAAAGCTATGACTCTACTTCTGTGGGATGATCTGTGTTTCTTGCAGTCACCGATGGTTCACGATCGATTCCAAGCTCTTCTTTCTATAGACGATTTCTGTCTTTCTCTTCTACCTTTATCATCCAAATTTCAACTGTAGTTGTCATGAGTCCTCACTCTTTTAGCCTAATCAGTTCTATCTGAATGCCCAGGTTGAATCCTTTCGGCACTTTTCGGGTCGAGATTCAGATCTGCGCACCGAAAAATCCAAGCAGACAAGATAATAGATAGTGCCATTAAGTGTAAGGTTTGTTTCAAATAGGAATCATTTATCAGCAAGTGATGATGTATATGCTCTACTGAACAACCAATCCAATGCGTTTGCCTTTCCTTTTTACCACCAATGATCATTCGTGCTTCTTGACTGCCTTTAACTTCATCTTGTCCTAGCCAAGACCATCCATTGGCCTCTACAATTCTTACCGAAAGATACTTGTATCACCTTGCAGAATCATGACCTTGAACTTACGCCTCCCATGCATGATTTTTACTTGAGAGGATGCTTTCTTTTTGTTCCTTTATTTTGTTCTAAATGCGATGACTCAGCATTACCTAACTTTCTCTGATCATGTGATCTAATGGCAACGCATCGGCTCGTCTTTTGCTTGCTAGAGCAACTTTCAAAGAGTTTGATATACCCTGAATTTTTTACAAATAGGGTGCACTCCTCTCCATCTGCCTCCCGAGCTGAACTTCTCAAATAATTTGGGGAATATCAGCCTGTAAACCAATTTGTCTTGAGACTTAGGGCTTGCTTGTTGCTCTTGAAAAAGATTTTATCATAACTTTTTTTGGATGATTGCATAAAATTGGCCTCATAGATATAGTGAATTACACTTTCCATTTGTATGTTGGCTGATCGCAAGGATCGACCTTTTGCCTCCACGTGTTTGCCGTCATATATTCCTTCTAGGACATGTCCTGTCTTGCGACCGATTGAGCAAAATTCTCAAGGCCGGTTGCATGAACCGGCCTAGCACCTTCCTCTAAGATCTTGATGTACTCATAGTCCCTTAGATTGCGTCCTGTAAGACACTTTGTCTTGTCATTTTAGATGACGATGTCCATGGTTAGCACATCTTACAAATCATCTGCTGCTACCACCTCGACCTCATCGTTGTCCCACTAAAGTAAACATTGATGCATTGATGAAGGCACACAATAGTTGGCATGAATCGAATCTTGGCATCGAGTATGGTCCTTGGATGTCGATAACGAAGAAAGCCGTTTTGAGAGTGTTACAGCACACAATTAGCTCAATGTTGAGTTCATCTTTTGCATGCATGGAGTTGCCCTTAATCATTGAGGACGACATTGTTCTTGATAAGATCAGCATATGTCCTTCCAATCTTGTGGCACACTGCATATGGCATGAGTTTAACTGTCACCCCCATTTCTACTATCGTTTTAGTCACAGATTTGCTAGTAACGTGCCCCTTGAAGAATAGCGGCTTGAGATGATGGTACTTCTTTTCCTGTGGCTTCTCGAAGATGATGGCTGCTGCTCCGATGTTGAGTCCTCTTATTGATGCCTCCTTGATAGGCGTATGCAAGATTTATCCAGAAGGATGAAGACCATGTTGATATTAGCTAGTCCGTTGGTTCCTTTTTCTGCCAATTGCGCATCAGCATCCACCCGCTCTTTGCTCTGCTAGACCAGACGATGCGACCTGCGTGGTGGTTGTAGCCCCGACTTTGCCTTTCTGAGCAACCTTAGGTATTCCTCTTCCTCTTATTCCATGCTCTTGAGCTACTGCACCCTATGCTTTTTTGTGCGGGAGAGTCCATCAGGGCACCAATGTGGCTCGGGAGGTTCACTACCCTTGTGTTCTTCATCATCAGCCCAGTGAGGTCAATAATCTCCACGTTAAATGTTGGAACATGGAAGGTTTCTACTTGCGGTAGTAGATCCCAACACACTCTAGACAGTCATCAATTGTCAGTAATCTATCAACGAGCTCATTCTAGCAAAAGAGAAACAAAGAGAACGCCAATGCTCATCAAAGTTGTTCCTATCATGGAGACACCGCTCGTCTTCTTGTGGCTGATGGAAGCGCTGAGTTTCAAAATACCAGAAACATTCATGGTAATCTTCCTCATCTTCATCACACTACCAGTCCCTTTCTTGTTTTTGATATCAGCGAGAATACATGCTGATCAACTCTCTCGATTGAGGATGATGACGACAATATCACATGGCTTCTTCCTCAGTTGTGTGCTGTTCTTCTCTGAATTTAGAGGGCCGGTCATTGGAATGGGCCTGGGCCTTGCCCTTAAAGTTTGAAGGATGTTGACCACATTAATCGGGAAGGGATGTTGGTCAACATTCATTTGTCTTCTTTCAAAAATTAAGCAGTCATGCTCGATGGCCGATTGTATCTGTTGGCGAAGCACCTTGCACTCATTGGTTTCATGAGAGTCCATGTTGTGCCACTTGCAATACTTGTGCCCCTTTAGCTCTTTAGCCAATGGGACACAATGATTGGCTGGCGGAACAAGTTGGTTTTCCTTGAGCAAGAGATCAAAAATCTGCTTGGTTTTGGAGAGGTCAAAGTCAAATCCCATGGGAGATTCGAGCGCTTTGACCCACTGACACGATACCAGGTTTGCCTCCCAGGCCTAGGTCACTAATGATACATTGACTATCTCAGCCATTTAGCTCTCCTCTTAGACGTCAATGTAAGAAATCAACTTCCTATGCCTCTCCTTGTAGTCTTGAGAGTGTAGCCGTTTTAGAGAGCTGATACCTTAGTTAAAAGTTCACCGATCATATCAAAATTGGTGGGCCTGTATATACCCTTGGTGGCCTGCATCAACCCTTTGTAGGCCACACCTGCCAATTGCTTCTCAGTAAGGCGCAATGAATAGCATCCGTGCACACCTGCCTAAAATGCTACATGAACTAGGCAACATATTCTTCCTTCTACTGATGAAGGGCTAGGAGATCATCAAGCATCATCTCACTAGAGCGGGAGAAGAAGTGCACATGGAATTGATCCTCCATCTGCTTCCATGCGGTAATGGACCCGATGCAAGCGATGTGTACCTTCCAAATGCTAGTCTTGACAATGATGTGGAAAAAAGCCAAACTTTCATATATGGCTGTAGCTGCTACTCTGAGCTAGGCTGTATATCCACTCATGTGCTCAATCGTGCTTGTATTGTTGGTACCACTGAACTTAGAGAACTCTAGCACCTTGTACTTTGGTGGTGGTGGAAGCCGATCGAATTCCTCAGGTACTGCTTCACATAACTGATCGCTAGGAACTTTGGCTTAATCTCGTATCAGTTCTTCATGATATTGGCGATTTGATCTTCTAACATGATTGCGCTAGTCGCCTCGAAAAAACTAGCATGACTGCTAGGAGTCAGACTGCCTCCATACATCGCTTACCGCTGTTGTACGTCTGCATTAGCGGTCTTGGTCTTCTCGTGAGATGAGCTGGTCAAATGCTGATGAGGTTGTTTGTCTTCTCTTAGTGGCCTGTACTGCATCTTGCAGTGGTAGCCCTCGGGTATATACACCGAAGGCTTGACAAATGTTGTTGGGACATCATGCTGTGCTTTGGGGTAGTATAGGATGAATTCTGCCTTCATGCATTCAAGTGCCTTGAACTGAGTCGGCTCCAATGGCCGATCGTAGAGTGCCTTCTCTCCCTCATAGGACCCAAAGGTAGGACCCGGCACTTGGTAATTACCGTCTAGGATAGACCTGACAACCTTTGCAACGATCTCAACAAGGGAATTGACAAGCACTGCGGAATGACGTACCGATGAGTGATGGATCATGTAGTTGTTTTCTTGACTTAGAGCATAGGTATGCTCCTCTGAGGGTATGGAAATGTCAATGCCATTGAGTAGAGCATCTGGATGCCCGACGGACTTGATACCACCATTCTGAGTTTTGGTGAAGTGGACGAGCAGTTCCTCAAACACTTCGGTGAGAATACAGTCATAGACACCCTATGCTTACATGGGAGTTCATCGAGCATGGAAGTTGCATCTTTGTCTTTCGTCCATGTATTGGGGTTGTGGCGGGCCGAAAGAGTCATTGTTGGTGGTTCTTAGCCTAATAGATTTTACTCCGCAAGCATACGGAGACCGCTGTAGGTTTCACTCAAGAGTATTCCAAGGCATCGTATTTATACATAGGGAACATCAAGAAAGAATACAACTTCATCGATCACCTAGCTACTACCAACTCATTCATTCCAAAAGGTAACAAGAAAAGGTAAACATCAAACACCTTGGGATACAAACCAAACACCGTTGGCGCAAACTCAAGTTTAAACTAGGAGGAAAACGAGTTGAGGGCTAAGGTTTGGTCTTCCATCTCTACTAGCATAGAAGAGCTATCTGTACTAAGGTCAAAAGGATCGAGACAGAGCTATGGTCTTGCATCGAGAGAAATTCTAGACTACACCGAGGTGACATGGGGTAGATAGTTGGCCAACCGAACGACAATTGGCTAACACCTATGGGCTTATCGAACAACGAGATCAGAATACTGAGACTCCCTATTGCTATCACCAAGAGGGGCTACCGACCATAGCTGCATCGGTAAGATGCCACGCTATACTAGTGCTCAAGCGACATGTTGCATCTATCACCATAAGAGAGCTTGAGCACTAAATCTCACCCTTAGCTAGAGGGTGAAAGCTAACCGCACTCCTAGGTCTAAGTCTAGGAGAGGCTTATAGCACCGGCAAGTATAACAAAGCTCAATCAATTCTAACTTAGCACAACTCAGGTCTCAAACTTGGCATGCCCAAATGGAAAAGGTGCTAGCCTATATAAAAGCAACCGCATACATACCAATTCCAAGTAACTACTAGAGACGAAGATAGGTGCATAAAGTAGAAAGATAAAGTACTCACACTTGTCATATATCGAAAAGCAATGCACAAGGAAAGATTCACAAAGTACATTACCGAAGATTCCGACTAACTCTGAGACAATAGAGCTTGCTCTAATTCCTAGCTAAATAATGATTTTAGAGTGGAGGAACCACCGGAGAGGCGCCTCCTAGAGAGGGAGAGAGTGTTACATGGTGAGGAGCATTTCACAAGTGAGGGGTGCCTCTATTGATAGGAGGAGAAAGGCATATTCCATAGCATCCTATGCAAGATTCCTCCCTAAACCTCTCCTTGGGTGCCATCTATACTAGGAACAAACCTCCAAAGGTCGGTGGAGCAGTTATCCACATGATGGCATCGAAAACCGGTGAAGAACCAAACCCTAAGTCCCAAACCGGCCATTGGGAGTGGAAACTGTGCTCTGTAGGTGTTTTTGGGTCAAGAACTGGCCATTTGGGCAGTTGAACTGGGCCGAACCAGCGGCCCAACCGCACCTCAGTTGCCTAAACCGGCCACTCCCCACTCCGCTTGCACCACGTGGCCTTGGGCGGTGCTGAGCCATGCCTGGGCTTCTCCGTAGGTGGCATGCTTCCAGGCGGCCTAAGCGGACCATGCCAGACCACGCACTGGCACCTCCTAGGTCACCAAGCATCCTGGCCAAGCGAGCCGGTAGGCCGCTCCCCCGCGCGAGCGCGCGCACCGCCCCTGGCCCACCATGTGGCGACATTTGATTGGCGGTGGATTGTGATCCATGGCGTGCAGGGCTCGGCCAATCAAAGCCTTCCACGTGTTGAACTCTGGTCACTTCTCACCCTTGTGCATACGGACGGGTGGTGCTGATGTTAGGATGACATCAGCACTGCCCTTTAAACTTGTATTTTCCATAACTTCTCCGTACGTGCTTGTAATGAGACAAATAATATGTCCATTTTGATTGTCTCGACAAGCTCTTCACAATGGCATAGTCCTTGAGGCCATTTGAGATACTTTTTAATGATGATATTTGCAATCCTATCTCAAGCCCTTTGTGCGCAAATCCTCTCTTGCTCCAGATGCCATTGTATTGCATGGAATTTGACCGTCTCCCGATGGAACATTGGAAAGCACCAAAACTCATGGAATTCATTGGTTCAAGATAGATAATGCCTAGAGTTTGGCCTATAGCCCATTTATTCTCCAAGGAATTGGTGGTCAAAATAGTTAAATAATGATCGCTAACACACCCCCAAGCTTGAACATTTGCTCAGTCCTCAAGCAAAGCTAAGTCTTAGGCTTGGCGGATTAGGAGTTGCATCAATGTCAATGTCCTACAAGTATTAAGTGCACAACCCAACATTATACCTTATGATTGAGCAAACTGGCATAAGTGTACTCTAACCTTTTATCCAGTAACTGTGGTGCTTCTAATTTTATTACCTTGTCTTCGGTAGTTGAGAAATGGAATAATCTTAGTAGAGTGTCACCGAACTATCTCTTTTTTGGTTTCATGCTCAGAGGATTTTAAAAATTTTAAAATCAAAGCACTAAGTTCCTCAAATGGTACCCTCAATCACTCAAGTAGTTTTAGAATCCTCACCAGGCCACAGGCCAAACTTTTCCCTATCAACTAAAAGGCTTATATGGAGCTCAAGCTAGGGATAACGTTGGCTTACCTATGTTTTGTATTTTGTTGAGTCAAAGATTGGTCCTAACAAAGTTTACTTCTCATCCCCATCAAAGGAGAATGGGTTTGTTTGTGGATGGATATGGTCTATGGATGAAGACTCCTTATTTGATGAATCCCGTCTTAAAACTTTGAAGCGTGTGAGTACATGGCGCCATCACTTTCTTTTATTTTCCTTTTGTCCTCCTTTTTTTCTCTTTCTTTCTCTCTTCCTTTTGTTCTCCTTTTTTTCTTTTCCTTTCTCTCTTCCTCTTTTTTTTCTTTTCTCTCTTTTTTTTTCAATAGCTCCATGTCTCCTCTTGTAAGGGAACCTTGGGGATATTTTTGGAATATGACTAGAGTATTTATTTGGAGACCATATTTGTGGATGGGTATGTGGATGGTGAATATGGTGGAGAAATGTCTGATGTAGCTGGATGCTTGAATCCAGTGTAGATTTAAGCATGACCAGACATAGAAAGGCTAGCAAATGAATGTGGGTATGACGGATTTTGATCGGGACTTGAAGCACCACTACCTCACAAGAACTCAAAATTTGACAACACTCAACACAACAATAGGTAGCATATGTAGATGTTTCATCATGTAAAGCAATTGGCTCTAGATAGGTATTTCAAACCATTGAGGAACTTTATCATTTTAATTTTCAAAAAATAAAACTCTGAGGATTCACCTTACTAGGATCAAGATGGGTTATACTCATGCTTTGATTATGTCACAACTCACAACAACTTTGACTTGGTTTGAAAGCACTTGCTCCCACAAGGTTAAAGATTAAGGTAGCATCACGACAAATGCCAATGAGTTCAAATTTTCAGGAGAGTGTCAAGTTGTAAACAAAATACTTACAAGGAATTAACAGAGCAACTATTCATCATTTCCTTTAAGCAAAGGTATAATCAAAATTCTAGCATTATAGCTAGGAGTGAACTTATTCATGATAAAGCAAATCTTTTGGTTGTTTTTGAATTATGCAAATTTTTATAGCTTTTCTTTTATTTGGGGTAATAAGAAAGAAATATTTTTGGTGTCATGGAAATTTTCAGTATTAGAAATATGGAAGCGAAATACAGAGCATTCGGGGTACTCACCTGGTGATCCTCCCCCCAAGCTTAGTTCTTGGAAGTGATTGCCAAGAAACTGAGCTTCAATATTACCAAGCAATTGCCTCCCCCAAGCTTGCTTGCTCCCTGGGTGATGACGATACTGCTTGACCTCCATTTATACTCACCTATGTTAGGCAAATTTCCTCTCTACTCTAGTTTTACCTCCATTTGAGGCTTTCTATCATATCTCTAGTGCTTCTATCTGGAAATTCTTCATAGTGTTAGGAAAAAAATCAAACTTGATAGTACTGCTCTCTTTTTAGGGAATGTCTCCTTGTGTTGATGTTGGGTATCCTGATCCAACATCATATTTGCCTTCAGCTAACATTCTTTTCCCAAGTGACACTAGGTGGTCATGGTCCATCCTTGTCACATGAAAAGGAAGTACACCCAGGGTCCGTTTTGAACCATTCTAGCAAGGTGAAGGTCTTAGGGTACCCCCTCAACTGAGCCATCATAGAATTGATCTTTTGTTGACTTTATGGACTCTTCTCCTTGGGTTTGGGTGTTGATGCTCTTGCGTGCTGATCATGAAGAGCTTTTGCTCAATGAGATGAACCTATCTTCCATTTGCTAACTGTTGACGGTCGTTATTGCACTATCTATGACCATCAACTATCCATGATTATGAAGGGAAATGCATCAAAGTATGGACAAACCTTTGCTACTAACATATCTCCACGAGTTGTGTTGAAATATTTGAATGTCGGTGACAAAACATACTCAAACATGGTAAAATACAGCCGAACTAGGAAGTGACTGGCCACGTGGCTAAGTCCCCAAGCCGCCCGGCCCCACCAGAGGCCGCCCGGCCCCACCTCCAGGCCGCACGGCCTGTGTCTGGGCCCAATTGGCACCAACTTCGACTTGCATGCACACACATGCCATGTCAACACATCTCCAAGGTGGAATCCATGAAAGTCACATGCAACCAACCGGAAGGCCTTGCCACATCATCAATCCAGCCCCTGGATTGGTGAATTCAGCAATCCTCAGACTTCAATCTTGCGGCTAAGGAAGAAACACAAGTGAGATCCAATGGTTCGGGAGAAAACACAAAGATAACCGCCTTAACCACCATGCAACCGACTTGGGGAGTGAAGATGGACCACAAGATGCAGTATGGCGGTGGATCCAACGGCTGGCCAGGCCGCCCGGCCTGAGGTGGGTCTGCCTGGCCTCCCTACCAGGCCGCCCGGCCTGCCACCTGTCCCTTAACTGCCTTACTTACCCTATAAATACCCCCCACTCACTTGGTGACTATAAATACCCCCGAGCTCTGGTTTGTAAAGTGTGGATGTTGAGTGGAACACACCATTGTCTAGTTTAGTAGCACTAGGATAGTCCTGGGAGTTAGAGTTGAGTCTAAGTCTTTGCCTCAGGGATTCCGGTGTTAGCTTTGAGTCTGGTAAAGCTCTTGTATATTTCTATCTTTGTACTCTTGCTACTTCAGTATAATATACTTTGTTGCTCTATCCTTTGAGTTATACTTTACTTTATTTCTTACACTAGCCTAGTGTGGTGTACCTTATTGCATACTAGACCATGGCTTAGGTTTGTGTTGTTCTTGAGTTATCTAAATCTTGCTAGACTTGCCGGTGCTATAGGCTTTCCTTAGGCTCGGATCTAAGGCTAAGTCAGTCCTAACCCTCTGATCAAGGACGGACTTTAGTGAACAAGTTCTCACTTGATCACTAGTTTAGCGTGCCATCTTATCCACGCAGATCTGGTTGGTAGCCCCTCTTGGAGACAGCATTATGGAGCCTCTGTAATCTGACCCCGTCATTCGGTAAGCCCATAGGCATTAGCCAGTTGCCATTCGGTTGGCCAACTATCTACCCCCGTGCCTCCTCGGTGTAGTCTGGAATTTCGCTCGACGCAAGATCCTAGTTTGTGTTTGTTTAACTCAGTTCAACCGCGAATACTCCTATGCAGTAGTTAAGGAATATAGTTTGGATATCTTATTCTCACTCGTTGTCCTCCCATGCAACTACCTAGTTGTTTACAGCTTTGGTTTCTGTTTACTCTTCCCACCATACACTATCTTGTTTATCTTACCTAAGAATAGCTGGTGTTTATCTAAGCTATAGTACTGTTTGAAGTTTGAACATGTCATTTCACCTATTAGCCCTTGCTTCCCTGCGGATTTTTATGATAGCTGGAATACTCTAGGTGAAAAAGCTACAGCGAATCTCCGTGTGCTTGCGGAGTAAAATCTGTTACGCTAAGAGACGTCAACAAGCTTTTTCTGGCGCCATTGCCGGGGAAGCAATTAGCAATAGAAGTTTGATTTGTTCGAACCTAGGTACTTATAACTTGATAACATACCGCTATTTCTTAGCGGGCTCATTTGCCTCTGTCTACTTTATTGTTTGGTTGACAGAGAGGTGTATGACCGGTTTCGACCTACCGGCAAACTTTCACAATAATCCGGAGTTGCTGCTTAGAAGGAGAGTCCATCAAAAGACAATCCACGGGCAGAGGCCTATGCCATAAACACTGGAGTTTGGATCCACAAGCACAAAGCAACCGACACCAACAATCGCTGTGCCCGAGAAGACCATCCGTGACTTTTCTGTCCCATCCAGCAACAACATCCCCACTGGGCCTGAGGTTGCCGTTGGAGTAGGTTTTGAGCTCAAGCCAGGTGTCATTCATATGGTCCATGCTAGTCCATTCTGCGGATTGGCGTCGGAGGATGCAAACAGCCATCTCCAGCAATTCCTGGGGATATGCAATACATTCACTATCAAGGGTGCAACCACCGATGTTGTTCGACTGCGCCTTTTTCTGCTCTCACTGATCGGGAAGGCAAAACAGTGGTTCTATCTGAACTGAAACAACTTGGCAACTTGGGAAGCATGCTCAAATGCTTTCCTTGCAAAATACTTCCCCTTGGGGAAGACAAGCTCACTGAGGAACTGAATCTCGAGCTTTCAACAGCTCGCTGATGAGACGGTGGCGAAGGCATAGGAAAGACATCAAGAGTACATCGCCGCCTGCCCCCACCACGGTATGGAAGTGGCTGATCATCCAGAACTTCTTCCACGGTCTACACCGGACCGCGCAAGAACACCTCGATGCAGCCGCTGGAGGATCCTTTTTATCCTTGAGCGTTGCCGCTGCACGCACTCTCATAGAGAAGATGGCAAGCAACCAAGGATGAAGACAGGAGAGGGCGAACAATAAGCCCCGCGGAGTCCACCATATTGATAGTACTGACATGTTGGCTGCCAAAATTAAGATGGAGACAAATGTTGTTGGGATTGAATCCACTGTCATTTGTACTAGCCACCTTTCTCCGGTTGATGGTTGTTCGCATCTGATAGGTAGAGTAGATCATTCCTGACCTCTGGCAAATCTTGTTGCACAACTGGCTAGGCAAGGCGAAAGGAAATTAAGGAATGGTCTCTCGTCGCATTCCACTATACTTGGGGTGATGTCTCTCCATATACTCATGTTATCCAAAGCCATGTGTTGTCTTCATTGAAGTAGTGACCAATGGTCTTCTGATCGCAACCTCATGACACTGACATTTGCTTCCCAAGTGATTCAGGGCATAGTTGAAGTCTTGCAGTGATCAACCACTATGGGTTGAATATCGAGGTCCTTCCTCTCAGGGGTTGGGTTAGAGGATGTGTGCCTCTTGGCCTATCCTCGCCCAAGCTTGACTCTTGTGGTGTGATGAAACAAACCTTCTATGATTGAGAGCACATCTTCATCTCTGTTTGGCAAAGCTTTCCATAGTTCTGCTTAGACTTCTGTTTTGTTTCCAGTGGAAGGCCCTGTCCGATCATGGTGTGAAGAGACACGCACGATGTCGAGAATGGATTTATTCATGATAGCCTTTTTGTTCTCCCTTCATGATCTCTGAAAAACCTCTTTCTACTTTTCCCTGCATGTTAGGATTCGACATGTGCATTGTCTACCTAACATTCTACCTCATCTTCAGTTATTTTAAGATCTTTCCTGAGGTTAGGGGAGGTAGAGAGATAGCTAGCTATTTGCGAAGTAGTTGGCTTAAGATAGCACTACTGGAAGATCCTAATGCCTTAGAATCTTAGCATGGGAGAAGGTTGGTTTCTAGTGCTGCCATTGTTGGCGGTCAATAAAACCCATTTCGACCACCAACATTTCATGTTTGAGGGCATAATTTATCAAGCTTTCATGTATTACTAACTGGTTCCATGAGTTGTGTACACAAGATGGAAGCAGGAGCTTGTCACGTACAAAATATCGAAGAAATGACCAAAACAGAGACAAAGTGGCAAGGTAAAGGCAAAAGGCCAAAAGTGCATGCCCGGTCGGCCATCTCCCATGACCGCCTGGCCATCCACCCTGGCCGCCTGGCCATCAGCAGGCCTAGGTAGCCTTTCATCCCAAGTGTAGTGGCCACCCCGCCATTACAAGGAAACACAAAAAGAGACAAATGCAACAGTGCAACCAAGAATCCAATGAATCCAAGGGTCGAAAGGCCATTATACAACGGATTGATGACATCAGCGATCCAGGGAGTGGCCGCTCGGCCATGCACTGACTCCAAATTGCACGTGCATCAACTAATTCAACCGCCAACCGACCCGGGGAGTGCATATCAACCATTGGATCAACAAGGTCGGTTGATCGAGTGGCTGTGCGACCAACCTACATGGCCTCCCGGCCATGCACAGTGGCCGCTCGGCCACTGACCTACCTCACTACCGACCTTAAACACCTATAAGTAGCCCCCTCAGCCTCCAATGCTATAAATACCCCACGGGAGGTCATTTGCAAGGTGTGGTGGATCAAGAGAAGAATAGTGTGGTTGTGTAGTTGAGTGTAGAGTATAGTAGTGAGGCCACCCTTGGCATTGTAGAGAGAGCCTATTGTATCAAGAGTGACTAGTGAGTTGTAGAGTGAAGGAGTCGGATTTCTCTTTGGTATTCTATTCCCGAGCTCTTATTCTCAGAGGAAATATTACTCTATTTCTAGGATACAGTAAAGTTCCTTGCTCCTCTGCTTTATTTATTTCATACCTACTTTACTTACATACTTAGTCCCTGCTTAGTAGTTTACGGGTGCCAAGTGTGCTCTGTGTAGATTATCTATACAGTTGTGCTTGCTCTCTGGCTTCGAACCAGTGTAGTAGTAAACTCGGTTGTGTAGACGTGGTGTCTAGACTAGAGTTTGCCTTGGAAGGAGTCATGTCCCATGCAGTTTTGGTTGGTAGTCCCACCTGGTGACAGTGGGTGTGTGTCCTGTGTAGTCCAAGCTTGTCGTTCGGATAAGTTGTCATCGACACATAGCTGAGTCATGTAGTGCCCACCTTTCTCATCTGGGTTATCAGCACTCTAGTGCCCGAAAGTGGTTCTACAACCTCAGTGTCCAAGTAAATCATCTAAGTAGAGTTCTGGTTTGTTTAGTAAAGTTAAGTTGTTTTATCTAAAGTAGTGATCTTGCTCTGCTCTGTTAATTATCTCCACAATTGCTGGTTTTACCGTTCGGTCCTATCCGTTTTACGTTGAGTTACTCCTCGTTCCTCGTGGATTTCAATACCCTGGAATACTCTTGGGTGAAAGGCTACGATGTGTTTCCGTGCGCTTGCGGATTTATTTCTGTAGTCTAAGAAATGCCAACAACCATTAATAGGTTTTCAATTTAAAGCAACCTCTTAAAAAAAGGAATGCTGAAAAATAGTTGTTAGAGAGGTTTACCTTCATCAATGTTATTGAACGAAGTATCGATCCTAAATCTCCATCTCAATTGAGGATGTACTTGCAAAGGGGTCCATCGGGTTTGGGCATCGCAGAGGATGTGATTCAAGAAAAATCTGCTACTCCTTGTTCCATGGCTGGTCAATGGAATGTTGTAGTAGCAGATACATTTGAGCACTGCTTTGCTGGTTCAGTAATTTAGGTTGTTTCTGATTGGCACAAATTACTTGTCAAATGCTAGACAATTTTCTCTCCCAAGCTTGGATTCTGCAATGAATGTTGTTTCCAAACTTACTCCCTATAATGCTCATTGCTCTTCTTCTTGGGCTCGATACTTGTTGACCATGACATGTGCCACCTGTTGTTGATAGCCCATGTGTCACACAGTCATCGACTGCATGTCATTGACGTTCTTACCTTGCTTATGGACGTTGATTTGTCCATGATTGCCCTTGTGGTGCTTAAGACAGAGCTCTCCCGCAATGATAGACGTCTAAGCCTGCGTTTTTAGGATCTACACCACCACTCCATCAGGTACACAGATTTCCCGAAGGGCAGTAGTCCAAAGGCCTACTCCTGCAAATTTGAGCATAGGAGATATGGAAATGCATGTCACCTTAGAATAATGTTGATTGTTGTGTAGTGCTGATGATAATCGACCACCACAACTTCATCATGCGTAATGCTATCATTTTCCCAAGAAGAACGGAACAGATCGCAAGAGGTTGTTGACGCGGCTTATGTATGAAAATTATTCATCATTTTATATGGTTTTTCATTGATTTTATGCGTCAACTATATCTTTCTCTAACATTTATCACCGATAATTGTGGATTTTGCAATATTGTCTTGGAAATATGCTACATGTGATTTTTATAGGTTTTAGACCAATTTTTCGCGAAATTCACCATGATCCACTTCGAGTAAGAAAATACTGCTAGATGACATGGATTGAAGATGAAGAACAAGGAAGACTTGGTGTACTCGTAGCCCCTCTGTGTAGATCAAGGCTTCCTAATCAGAAGATTCAATAAAGTGTCAAGAGCTACAAGAAAATGAAGATATTTATTCATTAAAGATGTCAAATATGTCAAAGGCTAGAAGAATCCGTCAAAGCTCGGCCCATTACGAAGATTCCAGAAGCTCAAGAGTCCGAAAGACCCCGCACAAATATTTCTTAGGCGGCAAGCAACGTCCCGCGCGAAAGATGGAAGGAAACAGGACGAAGGAAGGGCTGAGGTCAGGCCGACCTTAGGCCTTCTGGTCGGCCGACCCCACCTATCCCTAGGTCGGTTTCCGATTCCTTTTCTCCCACGTCTTCTCCAGGGTATAAATAGTTAGCATAGGCCCCGAGGTCGGGCATCCAATTCATTATCAAGGCGACGAGATGTAGAGAAGAGGGACAACAACTAGAGGAGAGCTGAGGGTTGAGATTCTAGGCTAGGATTAGAGTTCTTCTAGTTCATACAGGTGATTAGAGGCATTGTGGGGTGCTTTAATTATCTAGCTCTAGAGGTCTAATTGTATCATCAAGAGCTACGGCCATGGTTGTAAGTATGATACAATTTATTAATGAAGCATTGTTCTTGTCTAATTATCATGTTCTTGTTCTAATTATGCTTGTTCTAGCTCTAATTTGCTTTAGACCTAGATACTTGTTGATTAGATCATGTCTTTAAAGGTTATATTCTTCTAGCGTTCTTCATCGTTGATCTAGCTTACTAATGATATAGTTGTATATCTAGTTCTTTTGATCATGGTGATTAGAGGTTCTAGTTGTGCTAATTATGTTATTAGACCATATGAAGTAATTGGGGATGCATCTCTAATTATGTGCCTGTTGAAAGCTTTTCGTCGATTACCTGGTTACTAGTGACAGTAGAGCCCGGGAAAAGGTTAAGCCGATCTAGGAGGCTAGGTTGATTGATCTTGATTTAATTATGCTATGAAGTTTATGTTTGATCATGCTTATTTCTACCTTGAGCTACTAGTTATCTCGTTGTTCTTATCTATTTGTGATGCCCATATCATGCATGTCTTGGATCCAATTAGAGCTTGATTAGACTCTAGTTAATACCCCTTAATTGGTGTTCTAGTTCTGTTCTAATTGCTTATCTTATAGTATTAGTATAGTTTAGACGTAGATTAGATGTAGCTTAGGGATAGTTTAGAGGTAGATTATAGTCCTGTTTTATACCCTTAGTTTACCATAAATTCTTAGTTAATTAGTTCTCAATTAGTTCAGTTTTCCTGGATTGACAAAACCCATGGTATTCATCCTAGGGAAAAAGCTACACACGATACTGTCGCTTGCAGTATAAGGTTTGCCGTGTTTAAGTGCCGTCAACGAGCTTTTCTGGCGCCGTTGCCGGGGAACTAATTAATCGAGTCTTAATTAACTTGAGCTTATTTATTTTTGTCTTTTACTACTAGTTTTAATAGTTAGTTTGTGTTTGCTAACTATGTGCTAATCTAGTTCTAATCGTGTGCTGATAGTTTTTCTAATTATGGTCCAATTAGTTAATGTGTTATAATTTTCTAGTTTGAGTTTAGTCTTCGTGTTCTAGTTTTATTCTATAATTGTTTAGTGTCCTCTAGTTATATTTTTATTCTCTAATTGTGTTCTTGAGTTCGTCGTTCGTTCTTGTGTTGTATGCAATATAGTTCTATTCTTGAGTTTGAGCTAATCTTATTAGATTTTTTATTTTTGTGATTTTCTTAATTTAGCCTTTTATTTATTATTTTGTGCATTTTATTTTATTTTAGTTTATTCTTTTTTATTTACTTTCTTGCATTTAATTTTATAATTAGATAGTTTTGTTTAGAATAAGTTTAGCTCTTCTATAAGTTTAGTCTTTTATAAACTCTATTAAAATATAGTTTCTCCTATATATATATTTCTTTGGCGAACATTACAGGAAAAATAGACCTCATTCCAATAAAGAAATATATATCTTTTCTAATATAACTCTTTAATAGTAAGTGCTAACGCTGTTAGTGGCTTATGATCTATTATTGAATTTTTCTACAGCTATCACGAAGGAATAACTATAGTGACTAAAGGATATGTCTGCTGTGTCAATTAAATTTTTAAGACAAATGTTCTTTGGAGCTTATTTGTTCTAAGCTACAGATAATGGAGGCAAAGATGATTAGTCGAAAAGGTTTCGGAAGCTAAGAATTGCTTGAGTACAAGGAAGATAAAAACACGGAAGGTTTATCGCAAGACCAATCCAAGCTCCAATCAAATCTCGAGCTATTCTCGGAATTCAGGACTGCAACACCTTGTGGAGCCGATTCAAAGACCTTAACAACGTCAAATGAATAAAGCCCGAATACCAAAGTTGTAGATCTTTTTGAGCTCTTCAAGATAGAGTCCGAATTTGCATTATTTGGACTTTGGATGAGGAAGTTATGGTCAAAATACTAAAGGGCACAGCAAGGAAAGCTGAATTTCGGGAAAGACAAGAAGCATTCCTCTCCAACACTTGATGGTGCATACAATCATGGCGTCCCGAGGAAGAAGATGAAGTCACCATGGAGTTAAGATTTGAACTTCACTTCTTCAAGATTAAGGTAATTCTTATTTTAATCATAAATATAATTATAATTTACCTATGTTTGATTAGAGATGTTTCATAATAATCATTAAAGTGTTGTTTGGTTGATTGTTATCCTCGTATCCTTACTTATATTTTGTTTTTAGTTTTTTTTAAAAAAAAAACTTTGTTCCCTTTATCCATATTTTGAGAATCGTTTAGACTAGCTTCTTGATCCATATCTTTGCAATGCTTAATTCCAACATATTGCTCATGTCCAACGTTCTTATGTTCTTTTAGTAGATCTTTTTGCTTTAATTAGTTGATTGAATCTACTCATGCTCAGAGATGATTAAAATTTGCTAGTTTGTCGATTCTCAAGTTTAGTGTTTAGTGTAGGAATCAAGTTTTGTGTTTAAATAAAAAAAAATTTTGAGAGCCAAGGTTTGTATAAAAGTAGAAGGGGACTACTACTTATTCCACCATAAGTGGTTCAGTCCAGGTTTATTTATGTGCAAATTGCTTTTAAAATTTTAAACTTCAACATGTGCATGTTTCTCATGATTTATTATATGTGCACAATATTATCTTTGAAAAATTTAAAATTTTAAAACATTTGGTCTCTCTAAAAAAGAATCCTCGTTAGAATTTTATCTAAACCTAATTTTATTTTTCTTTCAAAATCATCTCTCTAATTTGGCCAAAATCATTAGGAACCCATCATTTTGTTTATCCTTTGTTTAATTTTATGAATCAAGTTCATCTATGAATTATATATGCCTTAATGTTTTGCTATGCGATTTCAATTTGAATTAATAGTTGCTTTGATTCATGGATCAAATGTTTGTTTAAACCCCAATCAACCATGTGACTCTACTTTTATCTCTAATCAAATCCATGATGTTATTATATTATTATATATATGTGTGCACTATGAGCTAACCATGCAGAAAAATTCACACTTCATTTGAAACAATGAGACCAATGTGGTGAAAGAGTACAAGACAAATTCATGATGATTGATGCAAGGATTTGACAAAGATTTGAGGACAACATTAGAATTTGCAAAAGTTTGATTGAGTTTCAAATTAAAGAGTGAGTGGACTGAACGGAGGAGAGATTGCAGACAAGAATCAAACCCATGAAGCTTCAAGATCAACAATGGTGGACTCAGACAATTTCCACCAAAACCCAAGTCCAAAAGGTTGAAGATTGTCAACATTGGGAGAGCTCAAAACGGAAGCTGAAGATGTCATCAACATAGAGCTCAACCTTAGAAGGCAAAGACAGAATATTTTCTTATATTTGGAAAGCCCATGAAGTCCTCTTTCCAACGCAATAAGAATCACTCAATTTGGAGATTTATACAAGGAGCAATGTGCAAATCATTGAAGGCTGCGCGAGCTGAATCGAAGTCTGGACAGAACACAGTGCTTGAATAAAACGGGCATTACTCCTTCATACGGAATCGGATTTTAACGCATAAGTACTCGTTGGAAAGATAATTTCAGAGGCTACCCAATGGATCTATTATTTGAGGCATGTTCTGTTCGAGACCAATGAATTATACCATGAGGAAAGAGGTGGCAGCGACAATGGTGATGACTACTTAAGGAAGATGGTGACAACAATGATGAAGAAGGCTTGGGCAGTGCTTCCATGAGATTTTCATGATCAAATTCAGTTGCAAGGAGCTTTAAAGACATTGGCACGTGAACACACAAGCAGAGGATTGTACACACAAGTGATGCTATGATCAAGACACGATGAAGCTGCACGATCAAGTTATCAAGCTGCATGGACACTTTGGATTCTTATTCCAAGGACATGGCTTCACTTCAACGAAGGTAAGTAAGAAGTCTAGCTTTATGACTTTAAATTAAGCGCTTTTTGGGAGGCAACCCGTTTAATTATTTATTTATTTGGTGTTAAGAGTCTTAGAGTCTTTTAATAGAGAAATGGGAAGCATGACACCACCCTTTGAATCTTTTGCTTGTGGCTAGTTACCTTAATTTTATGTTTTCTACCTTGCATTTTCATTATCATTTGTTTTTTCACACTTGTTTTATTAGTATTGAAATTTTCATAAACTTCATGACGGATGCTTTATTGTACTCGACGGAGTTTTTCTTAATAAATTAAGTGTAAACATGTTGTTTAGATTTAATTTGAGATCATCGTCATTAAGTTTAATTGAAAGTTTTTTATTAATCAAGTCTCTTGTGGATAAACTTTCCGCATTTATTTTTCATATTTCATGCTTAAACCACCCTTTTACATTTAGATTAAATTATATGTTTTGCATTATAATTGGCTTGGTTGTTTAATTAACTCCATAATGTATGCTTTCATTTTATGATAACATTACTAGACTGTTTTCCTTAGCAATTTTTTTTGTAAGCATGGTGCTTAGATTAAATTGTTGATCATCATGATGAAATTGATTAACCTTGCTAGTTATCCATAATTTCATTTGATTAGTTTATAAGATTTGCAATGTGCTTTGGTTTTCTGGTGCTGTTTTAAGTTAATAACCTTGAATAAACATGGTGTTTTAATCTTGGTTAATTAAAGTTTTGATGGCTAGAGAGACTTAGCAATCATGTTGTAAACATGGTGTTTAGAACTTGATTTAATCATTGTATTTGTTTATATGCTTATCTTTTGCATAATTACACGTTTGCATTCATATACACCATTTAGTTTTTCTTTTAAGATTAACTAGGCCACGAGTTAAAAATCATTGGGAATATTATTAGATTATTGTAAATTGCTTGTACTCCCGATTGTTATCTCGAGAGTAGTATATGCGCTTGAATTGTTTTGCAGGAAATTATTTGATGATAAGACAATTGAAGGAATATCCGGTAACATATTTCTAACACCTTCTCTTTTTCATATTTTTTAAATTCTGCAAATTATTAGCTATATCTATCAATTTGGTGTTCCCTTTGTGTTTCTCTTGTTTTTGGTGTGGTAGTTTAGATTTATTGCGATTAATACTGCAACCATGATCTATGCTTAATAAATTAATTATAACAATGCTTTCAAGAAAATAATGAAAGTTGCCGCTTTATCTTTATCATGTTTTGACTTTGATTAGTCAAAATAGCAGGCTCTCATAATACATGTTTAATTGAGTTAGCCAGCAAATTTGTGATTGATTAAGATTGTTCATAAAGACCCATATGATTTAGTTTTTGCAAAGTTTAATCTTTATCATGATCATCTCCTTGTTTATTTTTACTGTTTATAAATGCCATGATCAACTTTATGAGATTATCTTGCAATAGCCATTCCTACCAAAGCCATATATTTTTAACCTTAGATTTATCAAATTTGTTTTTTAAATGAGTTGGATCAAGACTGTGATCTAGGGTATGAGACTTAGAAGCTGGTCATTCATTTTTTGCGTATCTTTTCTTTGCTAGCCTTTTCTATCCATGCATTGTGTCTCTCTACATTGGAGAGATTGCAAACTTCACTGGATATCCATCCTTAAACCAAAATTATGTTTTTGTGTATCCTCTTGATCACAACCCATTATTTTCTGAAGTATTTAAGGGATTAAATATTATTCTTTTTATTAGACAGCTCCATCCTCTAAGTTAAATTGTTTAGATATATACTCAAGGGCGAGGGTGAGTATTATACAAGAGTGGGGATGGAGAGCTGCCATATATAGTTTTTTTTATATATAGAGAAAGGTTTTTTGAGGGGGCAAAAGTAAAAAAAAAAAAGACCAAGTGGTCGCCATATATAAAAAAGAAGAAAAGAGACCAATTGGTCGTCTAAAAATAAAATATATATATATATTGTGCCCCTTAATAATCTTCTAAGTATTTTTGAGAGTTTTATATATGGTTGTTTTTAGTATTAGCAAGTGATATCCTGTATATATACTCCAGAAAATATTCCAACCATGTGCAATCCGATAGCAAGGACTTCATTTATGCCTTGAGATCAGCCATTGACACTTGCACATGTCCACTTTTCTAAATGTGTGTGTTCCATCCTTTCCCTCTCAACATTATTTTATTCCATGACCTTTTTGACAAGTTTCAGTAAAATCAGCAGATTTCTTTTTTGGTTTGACAATATTTTGAAAACAAGTTTTGATTAGGATCCATACCAAGCTCCAGATAAACTTCCGCTTTATATATATATTTATTGAATACCATTTAGATATTGAGAGACTGGAGAGTTGAGTGTGTTTCTTTGGCTTTGCAAGAATTTTTCTCTTAATGTTTGATTATCTTTTTCAAAAACTTATTGCTAAAATGAGGAGATGTGTCTTTGATAAAATTGAACTCTTGCTAAATCTTTTGTTGTGGGATGAGCTTAATTGAATATCTTTTCTTTCATGATTTGCTGCTTCAAACTTAAAATTTTGAGAGAGCTTGATAGTTTGATTGATTAAGATTAGAGTATGAAAAAGTTAATGTAAGGCAACGCTGATTCTTGACTTACTCGAGGACGAGCAAGGTTTAAGAGTGGGGATGTTGTTGACGCGGCTTATGTACGAAAATTATTCATCATTTTATATGGTTTTTCATTCATTTTATGCGTCAACTATATCTTTCTCTAACATTTATCACCGAAAATTGTGGATTTTGCAATATTGTCGTGGAAATATGCTACATGTGATTTTTACAGGTTTTAGACCAATTTTTCGCGAAATTCACCATGATCCACTTCGAGTAAGAAAAGACCGCTAGATGACATGGATTGAAGATGAAGAACAATGAAGACTTGGTGTACTCATAGCCCCTCTGTGTAGAACAAGGCTTCCTAATCAGAAGATTCAATAAAGTGTCAAGAGCTACAAGAAAATGAAGATATTTGTTCATTAAAGATGTCAAATATGTCAAAGGCTAGAAGAATCCGTCAAAGCTTGGCCCATTACGAAGATTCCAGAAGCTCAAGAGTCCGAAAGACCCCGCACAAATATTTCTTAGGCGGCAAGCAACGTCCCCGCGAAAGATGGAAGGAAATGGATGAAGGAAGGGCTGAGGTCGGCCAACCTTAGGCCTTCTGGTCGGCCGACCCCACCTATTCCTAGGTCGGTTTCTGATTCCTTTTCTCCCACGTCTTCTCCATGGTATAAATAGTTAGGATAGGCCCCGAGGTCGGGCATCCAATTCATTATCAAGGCGACGAGATGTAGAAAAGTGGGACAACAACTAGAGGAGAGCTGAGGGTCGAGATTCTAGGCTAGGATTAGAGTTCTTCTAGTTCATAGAGGTGATTAGAGGCCTTGTGGGGTGCTCTAATTATCTAGCTCCAAAGGTCTAATTGTATCATCAAGAGCTATGGCCATGGTTGTAAGTTTATGCTTGATCATGCTTATTTCTACCTTGAGCTACTAGTTATCTCGTTGTTCTCATCTATTTGTGATGCCCATATCATGCATGTCTTGGATCCAATTAGAGCTTGATTAGACTCTAGTTAATACCCCTTAATTGGTGTTCTAGTTCTGTTCTAATTGCTTATCTTATAGTTTTAGTATAGTTTAGACGTAGATTAGATGTAGCTTAGGGATAGTTTAGAGGTAGATTATAGTCGTGTTTTATACCCTTAGTTTACCATAAACTCTTGTTAATTAGTTCTCAATTAGTTCATTTCCTGGATTGACAAAACCCATGGTACTGATCCTGGGGAAAAGCTACACACGATACTGTCGCTTGCAGTATAAGGTTTGCCGTGCTTAAGTGCCGTCAACAGAGGTGTTGAGCACGATAATGTCGAGAACAATGGTCTCTCTTCTCGTGTGGGGATGAATGCCTCCTACAACAGGTTAGTGTACAACATATACACGGGTCCAACATATAGAGAGTATTAACACCGGGCCCGTTGCACACAACGTGCTAGCAGAAAGTTTCACGTTAAAACATAGCACAAACCATGTTTCTAAACCATGACTTCCATCTTCCAACTTTCTACTCAAATCCATGCTCTTGAAAAAATAATAGGGATTTTCTGTCTCCATTGAACTTGAGACATCTGACTAGATCAAGAATTGCGGCTCATGAAATAGAAACGGAACACCACTACTAAAGTCTACACATAGCTCATTTATCGTACATGTCGTGCATCGTTCTGATAAAAAGAGGCTAATTCCAACCTAAGCACCATGCTTAATTTGGAAATTAGACTCTAGATCAGTCATTTCACAGTAAAACTTTGTAGCATGAACAAGATTACTGAAAGGATAGAGCAAAAAGATTGATGGATGAGTTTTTTTTATATTTATATTTTTTTGTTTTTAAAGGAATGAAAAAGGTAGCAATAACCAGATGAAAGATAAAAAAGTATTCTGACTCACCGCTTCCTTGGCAATAGCGCCAGAAAGCTCATTCGCGGTTCTTTGCCTAACATATTTTACTCCGCAAGAATACGAAGACCGTTGTAGCTTTCACCCAAGAGTATTTCAAGGTATCATATTTATCCATAGGGAAGAATTGAGAAAGAATACAGCTTCATCAAGCACCTATCTACTACCAACTCATTCATTCCAAAAGGTAATAAGAAAAGGTAAACACCAAACACCATGGGATATGAACCAAACACTGCTGGCGCAAACTCCAGTTTAAAATAGGAGGACAACGAATCGAGTGCTAACGTTCGGTCTTCCATCTCTACTAGCATACAAGAGCTATCCGTACCAAAGTCAAAAGGATTGAGACAGAGCTATGGTCTTGTATCGAGTGAAATTCTAGACTACACCGAGGCGGAATGGAGGTAGATTGTTGGCCAACTGAATGACAACTGGCTAACGCCTACGGGCTTCCGAACGACGGGATTGCAATACGAAGACTGCCTAATGCTGTCACCAAGAGGGGCTACTGGCCATAGCTGGGTGGGTAAGATGGCATGCTATACTTGTGCTCGAGTGACGTGTTGCATCTGTCGCCATAAGAAAGCTTGAGCACTAAAGCTCGCCCTTATCTAGAGGGTGTGAACTAACCAGACTCCTAGATCTATGTCAAGAAGAGGCTTATAGCACCGGCAAGTATAACAAAGCCCAATCAATTCTAACTTAGCACAACTTAGTTCCCGAACTTGGCATGCCCAAATGGAAAAGGTGCTAGCCTATATAAAAGCAGCCCCATACACACCAATTCCATGTAACTACTAGAGACGAAGATAAGTGAATAAAGTAGAAAGATAAAGTACTCACACTTGTCATATATCGGAAAGTAATGCACAAGGAAAGAGTCACAAAGTACATTACTGAAGATTCTGAGTGACTCTGAGACAAGAGAGCTTGCTCTAACTCAACAATGAATTCAGAGAGGAGGCACCACCCGGGGGGCGCCTCCTAGAGAGGGAGAGAGTGTGACATGGTGAGGTGCATTTCAAAAGTGAGGGGGTGCCTCTATTTATAGGAGGAGAGGGGCATGTGCCATAGCATCCTATGCAAGACACATTCATTTTGTTTGATAGGAACTGCATACACATATAAGATAACAATTAAATGTATTTTCAAAGAGGAAGGTGTGGCAAAGCATAGTAGAGTCTGCTCATCGAGACAAGAATGTACCAGAGGAAGAAGATATGCCATATTCACCTAGATAAGGTGATGGTTTGTACGATTTCTTAGCGTTGATCAAGACTGGCCAAGAAAAGTGAAAGTAGCTAACTTGTGCTTACTAAGGACACAATTGACAATGTTAGTAGGCTCACTTTTGGGGATAATTTCCAAGAGGAAGAAAACAAATCATGGAAGTGATGACAGGACAAGAGCACCAACCGAGAACAAAAGCTAGTGCGTAGGATGTTCGTGAAATTCACCCTCAGAGAATAAGGTTCACCAAACGAAGGGAAAATATCCAGCGAGGAAGTGGGAATGAAGTTGACTGTTCCCACCAATCATGAAAGGCAAGATTAAACAAGGTAATGAATAGATATGAGCAAGTCATGGGATTGAGGTGGATCATTCCCACTGGTCAAGAAGGCAAGGCGAAACAAAGCAACGGAAAGATGTAACAAGATAGTGGAAATGGGATCGATCACTTCCACATAAGCAAATGAAAAGATGTGAATAAGAAGTGGGAAGAGGTTGGCTATCCTGACAACTGAAGAAAGGCGAGGTGAAACAGAGCTACAGAAGTATGTAACAAGGTAGCAGAAATGGAAGCGGGTATTTCTACAAAATAAGTAAAGCAAGGTTGACCGCAGCAAGGAAATGTGGATGGGAATGTTCCACACTTGAAACGATGTCACACCTTTGCATGTCTCGATACCAGCGTGCCCCTAGTTGCACAATCATGTGACGGCTGTACACATGGGACCCTAGTTTCCGTTGCAGTACCAGAGACTGCTTAGGTATACACTGTATCAAGAGTGGCTTAACCACCCAATTGAAGGGAACCTGAACAATATAAAGTCATAGCAAGACATGATCAAGGAGTTTCATATTACCCGATTGGTTAGAGCACATGGATTTCAAGTATTTAGACGACATGAATCAAAGAGGTAAAAGACATAGAATCCAAGGTTGGAAGCATAGGAATCATGAGAATAAGAAATATATATGGACAACAAGCTACTGAGTTGTGTCGATTACATGGAATTTAGAAGCTCATGAATTGACAAGAGCTCAAAGCCTAAAGACATTAATAGTTTGAGATGCGCAGAGTCCAAGGCTTAAAGTGAAGGGACCAGTGGAGATTGGAACACAAGAGTCGATTCCAAGAAGTTACAACCACGAGGGCACAATGAACTATATGAGTGAAAAGACCAAATAGTATAGGTCCAAGCTAAACATGGATACTATGCTAACTGGTATCCCTTTCATTTTGGTCAATTGTAAAATTCTAATGTCTTGGTTAAAGACTAGTTTCTTCCCTCAACCATGTTAATGTTGTATTGAGCCTACCGTGGGAGACATCATAGTGCTACAATCTTGATTGATCGCCAGGTTTGAGGATGTTGTTGGAGTCGGTGTTGATCCAGGAGATGCTTTCTTCTTATCATTTATGTTGCCAATAGTAACTCTACAGCACCACCAAGGGATACGTAAACGATGGTTACCCGACGTGAAGGGGGTCTACCGATTAATCCTTATCTTAGTGGATCTTTGACTTGTGCATGTCGATGTAGTAGTTGATGCAGCACATGTTTGGGTCGATTTGAGAAAAATCGTTCTGCTTCAATGATGAGCCTTTGGGCAATCTTCTTGAACGCTCTTGGTATTGCAAAGGCTTGCGCATCATTCGTGTAAGTCTATAGAATCCTACCAAACAAGCACCTAATTGCCGACATGTAAGAACTATCTTGATTTGATCTTTGGGCTTGATGAATCCCTTCAGCAGAATCACCTCGAGTTGTAGATGTTGAATTGAGGTCATGTATCTGGAGTACTCTTTAGCTTTGTCTTACTTTTGATTCTATTCTTACGAAGCTTTGATTGGGGCTGACATGGCTTAGATCAATGGTGATTTGGCTCTTATATACTTTTTTTTCTTGCATGATACGAGTGTGTTACACTTACGAGTTTAAGGAAACATGCCGAAAGGTGAGACAACCGCAGTATCGAGTCATCACTTATATCCTTCTTTTCTAACATGTACATTTTGTAAATTGATTTTTGGAAGGTGAATTAAGGGAATTCAAAGAAACTCTAAATATGAAAGTCGTACAACACATTTTGCTATACAAAAGTGGTATATGATGTCTTTATTGGTTCTACTTCAAAAAGGTTCAAGCATTCAAATTTACTATTAGGAAAAATCTGTCCACATCTGAAGTTCAGCACTAATTCTGCTATAGTTCGAAATAGAAACTTTTTTAGTCTAGGTCCAAAATACCAAAGTTATTCATTTTGAAATTTCCTACAACATTGATGTAAGCTACTGCTACCAGTTATAACAGGAAAATAGGCAAAACTTCCGATTACCAAGATGGGGTCTAATCTGTCCAGATTTGAGTCTTGTTAAAGATTCAGGTTTTCGGTGCAGTTAGAAGCATCTCCAGGTCATGGTCAAAATAGAAAAGTTGTTACATATTTCACATACTACAACTTTGTTATAATTGGCATTAGCTGGTTTTGCTTGGTCATGGCCAAAACTTCAATTTGCAAGCCTAACTCTCGCTGTCCAGATCTCATATTATGTTTTAAAGTGATCCTAGAGCATTCTTACATCCATTTTTGCAACAAAGTTAATATAGTAAGTTGTTTGTTAGGTTATTAACTATAACTTTGGGATAGAAAGGGTCTCTTGAAAACATTTGGATCGACGCAGAATTCAAAATATTTAACTGAAGGTCACATACGTGCAGATTTGTAACTAGGACAACTTTAGGTTGGTATCTGACAATCTAAGCATTTCCAGATATAGAGTTAAATATTGAAATGATCTCGACCATCAGTTCTACATGTTTCTTATACAAAGTACATGTAGGTTTTATGTCAAAACTGCTCAAAGTTCAAATTTTAAATGCTGATTTCTTTTCATTCAGATTTTTTCCTTATTTCATCGAGCCATAAACCCATTGCACAAGCATTTTCTTCTTGGGTCAAGAATACAAAAAGCGTTCACCTAGTCATTCTATACCCCTTCCAAATATAGTGTTTTTACTAACAGAGTGTAAAATATGTCTTAAACCTGAAATCTTTGTAAATGGCTGATTTTGGGCTGAACATCTTGTTTAATGTTTTTGGTTTGTATTTGTTAGACCCTTCATATTTAGCGTAAGTGATGTATAAAAGAATTGTCACAAACTATGTGTACTACTAGATTCATACACAAAGTTTCAGCTAATTCAATTTGCAATTTAAACCACATCAAAACAATAGCAGCACACGTATACATACAACATGAATCCAGCTACTTCCAATAAATCAAAGAGTAAGACAAATTGGATGAGATGAGATAATATGACATGATGCATGGTAACACATGTTGGATGAGATGACACAATATGACATGATGCATGGTCATCCTATCTATCCTCACAAGTCTTTACTTTTATAGCTAACGATATTCCGGTGGCATATATGCACGAACCCTCTCTACATGCAACTAGTCGAGTTCAAGTCATTCTTGCTATGAATTTCATAGTTAGTGTACCTGAAAAAAAATGCATGCTCATACATTACCACCGAGTGTGGCATCCACGCGATTAGCTATCTAATTCAGACAAGTCAGTGATGCCACCTATATATATTCTAACATCTTTGTAATGGGCATATACACAATATCTCTCATTTTCTCAAATACTTCGAACGGATTTGTAAAATATGATTTTGAAATCAAAATAAAGTTGTTCGTGTATAATCAGATACCAGCTGTGGCGGAACCGTCGATTTAATCCGAGCTAAGCACACTTGCCACCTTTAACTCGCAGTGCGCTTAGACCGAAATAAACCCGGTAGCCATCGAGCTACCCTAACGGGCACTCGATGTAACCATCACTCATGGATGCTGACATCATGCATGTTAAGCCCTTGGAAGAGCCACAACAATTACAACAACCCATCATTTCATACAAACATAGTTTGATTTAGTACAACAGATTTGCTCAAAAACGATATACAACCATATTTAAATAGAGTTTCAAATAAAGTCATAGCGGTAAAACATAACATAACATAGAGATAATTATACAGTGGAAGTAAAACATCGAGTCATGCCATTGAACCCATCGTTGTCATTCTCGATCACAAAGTTCCTAAAAAGAAAAAATATCCACAACAAAGGATGAGTACATGGCCTACTCGTAGGACATACCCGTGGGCAGTATCAGCGCGACACATTTGAAAGTATGCAAGGCTTTTTGTGGACTTGACTCTAACCCGCATAAGCTTCCTAAGAGTGGGTTCTTATTTTCAAGTTTCATTCTTTTTTATAAGCATAAGCTTAATTTATCCATCAATTATTATCATCATGATCCATAATTCATATATCTCAATATTCTCAACACGTAGATCATCATTAGTAACTTGCAGAAATATAAACATACAAGTACAATCATGTAGTAATAAAAGCATGATTAAATAAATAATATATTAAAGTTATTACTACGTTGTCCGGCAGTGATATTGGCATTCTGACACCTGGTGAGCATCAGCGATTCGAATCATTTTTAATTCTCAGGAATAACTATAATGCCGGAGGTATATGCTTACTAGCCATCGCATTCCCACATATATCCCCCATCTCCACTTGTCCCATCCTAAATTCGATTCAATCCTGCCATTCCCATAGGTTTTCCCCCTTAGGAGCGATACCACGACGTACTGGGTCAGCCCTCTCTCGAGTACAAGCTCCCCCAGGCCAAACTTCCTCCGACAAGAATGGTAGGAACCTGTCTCTGTTCTTCGGATGCCATAAGTAAGACTTTCACTGGTCCCATTTCCTAAATAAGCATCCTAGCAATGTTATGCCTATCAGCAGACGAACAGCGAACGGGCCTTAAACGACTCGAGTGGAGTCCACCAACACATTATTTCAATTCTCATCATAACAAACCCATATCTCCGCACAATCTCATCTTTTCACCACATAATATTATTGCTGAATTGGAATTTTTGTAAAACATTTTCGAGTAAAGCCCTATCATCTCGCGAGTGAATATCTTCGCTCGACTTCTACCGTCTAAGCATGGCTAAGCATAGACTTCGTCCTATTCATACTACCTATGATATCTAGGATTTATGCATGTGGGATTTTATACAACTCCTAAACGTAATGCACAAACAAATTTAGGATGGTGAGACTCTTTAAATAAGTGTAGATGCCTAAGGGGCCTATCTTTGCTGTTGAAAACTTGGACAAACTTATAAGGCTTTGCCCCAGGCAACTCCTTGATAACTTGGACAACTCCTCTGTCCAAACACGACTGATGGGCCCTCCAGGTCATGCTTGGGGCTTAGTTGGTCTTCTGGACCACCGTTGCTTGAAGTAGCTCCACGCACTTTCTTCTTGATCACGTATCTGCAATAAGCGTCACTAGATGAATGATACGCATGATGTAGTGCAACATATGCGCAAGTCTCCTGGAGAAGTGTAACACATGAGATCAATTTCTTAGGACATGCATAAGGATGCATTATAGAGCACTAGCAACATGTATCTATTATAGTGGTAACAAGGTGAGCTTTGACAGTTTAAGTTAGTAGTTGCTCTTGTTAAGCGGTGATTCGCATGAATAATTAAAGCAATTCCTTAATAAGACTGAACGAACGCAACACCACGAGCAATAGTCCATGAACTGCATAAAGACCAGTCACACATATCTATAAGAAAGGTGATCTACAGACCGCATAAGCAAAAGGCACTTTGGTGCATACAAAGCAAGCAAACACCTATATAAGTTTGTATCGGGTTGCTAATAATAAGAAAGCATGTATGTTATTGTCATTTTTAGTATAGTTGGTAAATACAAGGTTTACCAAGCATGATATTAAATCTAAACTCTTAAATGACTAACCGTGTAATGCAGATGCTATTAAATGGGCTTCACTAGGGAAGGACTGCATTTTCATTATTTTAGCTAGCACTTAGTTGTTTAGTTATGGAACTATAATGTTTACTGAGAAAGTGTGTGCTACATTGTGCTACCACTAATTAACTGTACCTATTAGGGCATACCAGAAATTGCGAGTTCACATCCAAGCATATGCTAGCATCCCCAATTTGTCCTCTTCATCTTTGAACCAATTTAACTAAGCATTTCCGTATTCCTCATTGTAACAGCAACCAAAAATACATGACAAATTCACACAAACATAATTATGCAGTAACATAGCTACATAAATTCTAGTGGAATTTTTGGAGCAATTTAAATAACACCTTTCTATTTAATTGTTTAGACCCCCTATAGAATTTGGCATTTTCAAACCATCACCAAAATAGCAACCAATGTGCATGCCAATTTGCCATAAGACCATACTAAGATAAGTATACACAATATAATTTCTGTAGATTTTTATGAACATGTTTTAGGTTGCATATATTTTCATATACATAAAATATATTGATTAATAGAACTAGGGGTAGATCTATAATTAGCAGTGAGTGCTAGGGCTAATAGAAATATATATGAACATGCATGACCTAAAATAGCATTCAGTTCAAGTCTCATAATTTTAGGAGTTCATTTGTGCAACTTTTGCTAATTAATATATAACACAATGCATTTAAGAAACCAAGGGCAGAATGGTAATTTCATGTAGCAAGGTCTAGACCACTGCATAGAACTCATTTTTATGAAACTAAAAAACTTATTTCACCTTTTTATATTTTTCCAATGATTTGTTATAGCATTTCAAAGTTTAAGCACTATTTAATAAACATTTCACCCAACCAGGGACTTAACACTAATTAAACCCTTCTCCCAGGGGCCGGCATATAAGATTGAATACACTCAGTGAACGGTGATCCAGATCGAGATTCGAAAAGACAAAACGTTAGGGGTCTGAGTGAAAAAGGCTGTGACCTTCCTCCTCCTTTGGTCGAGTGTAGGAAAGGGGAAAGGCATGGCTGTGTGGGCGGCACGGGGCGGAAGAGTGGATGGCAAAGCTTGGGGAAGATGTTCCCAGCGACAGGGAACCTTTCCCCCAAGGTCTCTTTGTGCGGGGCGGTTCGAGTGGGCATGGAACGTGCGGTGAACCGGTGATGAACCGCGCGACAGTGATGGCGGTGGCGGACCAATCTAGACGATGGAAGGGGGTGGTGAATGCGAGCGCGTATGGTGGAGGACTCAATGATGGACCTGTTGTGCTATATATTGATGTGGGGGAGGTACCCGAAGGTGATGCTCCTCGGTGAGACACAGATGACCAGCGGTGGCGCGCGACGACGCACGTGGATACGAGGTTTAAGGCAGCAAGGGTCTTCAAGACCTAGTGGATCTGGTGGAGCAAGGTGAGTTGGAGCCCATGGTTGAACTATCGCGGTTGGAGAAGGCGCGTAGTGGTGGGGCGGCAGAGCTTGGGGGCAGTGGCCATGGCGGGTGTCGTGCACAAAGGATGGTGATGGAGGCACTGGAGTTGGAGAGTGGGAGAGAGTGAGTGCGAGTTGAAGGAGCCGGTGCTTCAAATGGGTGGAAGAGGAGAGTGGCGCGTGGTCTGGTCAGCGTGGGTGTCGACCAGCGCTGTGGCGGAACCGTCAGAATTAACCAAAGTTTAGTACCTAAGCACCAATCTTAAGTTAACTTTGGTGGATTGTCAAGGTTTACTAACACTGGCAAGCCTTCGCATCTGGATCGAACTCATGGGGTGACTCTCGAAGGAGTCCACAGAATACAATATTTTTCATAATAAACAACCTTATACATGATAAACTTAGAGTTTAATACAACACTGTTTTTCATACTTCAACATAACAGAGTAGAACCTTTTAACTACAGCAAAAGGTTGGTCTACTCTAACAAAATTGTTCTAAAAAACAAGTTTGCATCGTGTCTAATGATGCATGATTATTGAGGAGCGGAAGAAGAAGGATCGTATTCAAAGAGGATATATTCAGCACCTGAAGAAAAGCATAAGATAAATAATTAAGAACTAATTACTCAGCACGTCTTACCTGACCACAGGGCTTGAGCCCAACTTCTAACCTAGGGCTAATATTGGTTAGGCCAACTCACACGCAGTAGGCCTATAAGCAGATCCTTAGCCTCTAGGGTGTTAACTTCTTTTAGTTCTTACTAAAGATATCAAGTTAGGCCTATTCTATTAGCAATCAAGGCAAACACTATGCGAAAACATTTCTTAACAAAAACATTACTCTTTCTTAACTACGATGTTGGTGATGATTCAACTCTTACACCTGGTAAGCCTAGCGATTTAAATCGATTTCATACTCTCGAGAATAATACTCAATCACCCGTCATATGTGTGTACAACGACCCCGCATATGATAACCCAACATCAGTGGCACCTAGTTGAAACCATTCTCATAGAACTGGGATATATAGTCCATCGACACCCACCTATCTCCCACCTTCCAGTTGGTCTCGTATAGTTCCAACTCTTAGGTACAAAGGATGAGAGGTTTATTGGATCCCGGTAAGGATGGCCAAACATCGGACGTCCTTAAGCGATATAGGAAGGATCGGGATCTAAGCTCAAGTTCATTTATTAAATCTTTCACAATTATTAATATTAAAAGCATAACTGATCCTTCCCAATGTCTTCAATTAGAATCTCAAGAAAACTTTCTTTTCCAGATTTCATTTTTCTGAAAGTAATGTGACCTAATATTTAAGCAGAGCTAAGCACTGTAATCTATTGCGTTTAGGAGTAATCATGCTAGCATAAGAGATTATTTATGCACTAGGGTTCCAATCTATTCCTAACTCTAATGCACATTCATAACTCATAGATTAAAATTCAGAAAGAAATGGGAAATGCACTGGGGCTTGCCTGGGTTTAAAGAGTTTGGATCAAAAATAGTTTGAGAACGTTCCCCTTCAGGAATAAAAGATGGCTCCTGAATTCTAACTTCAAGGATCACTGGAGTAGTATTTTCTGAGGATTCTATGGTAGAGGCAGAAGGAGTTATCGCACCTAAATGAATGAATGACATGCATGAGTTTTAAGTATGAGGATGATCAACCTGTAAATAAAAGAATGTAAGAAGTTTCTAAAGAAAAGGTGGGGCACCAGAATTGTTATCCAATGCCTCATCCTGGTTTAAAGAATTTTAGGAATTTTTAAAATACTTTTCTAATGTTTGAATAAATTTTAAAATCATTGAATCAATGAAAATTAAATAAATAATTATTATTGGAATTTTTTAAATGTTAGAAACTAATTATAAAATTTAATTGAAAATTTATATAAAACCGTTTTTAAAATGTTATAAAAGAATTAGATTTTCAGAAAATAGAAAAACAAATCCAAAACCCAAAAATAATCTTTTATAAAAAGTCCTATTTCACCCATCTTCATTTGGCCCAGCCCAATCCAAGGACTAGGCCGGCCCACTCTATTTCCCCTCCCTCTTGGCCCATAGACGGCCTGGCCTTAGGTGCGGCCTAGCTAGCATTTTGGCCTAGCCAAGGGCACGGCCTGGCCAGGGACAAGGCACGCGATGCGTGCTCGCATGCATGCACGGCAGGCACGCTGCAACGACGCCGGAAACCTCTGCGCGCGGTGGACATAGCGGCACTCACCGGCGGTGACCAACACACTCGGTGACGTGACTCTCTCTCCCTTTCCTCTTCTTTATTCCATCTCTCTCTTGTTCTCTTCTTCTCACTCTGCCCGCGGTGGCCGTGCCGTGCACGCGTAGTGCTCGCGACAGCGAGCGCCGTTCTCGGCGGTGTTGAGCCGCACCGGTGACGAAGAGGACCCCCGTGAAGTGCGTGCAGGAGCCCTGCACCGGACGCATAAGGTGAGAAGCCCGGAGATGGCTTGTGCAGGTAGGGAAGAGCGGCGATGCGGCAGCAAGGCCACGGTCCCCATAGGAGAGAGCGTGAGCTCAATTCGAGCTCCCCGCAACCAAATCTTCGATGAGGATTGGCTTGGGAGGAAGGGGAGGTTGAGGTAAAGAAGGTCCTACCCTCTAGAAGCAAATGGAGGCAGCGCCGGCGGCGGTTGACGGTGAGGAAGGTGGTGGCGGAGAGGTGAGCAGCATGAAAGCGGTGGGCAGGTCGGGATGTAATGAGGGTTGGTGTTTTGGGTTGGGATGGCGAAGGAGAATCTCGTTGGGCTTTTATAGGGTTGGGAGAATGTCGGATGAGGATGGCGCAATGGCAAAAGGCGGTGGCGGTGAGCCTATCTCCCTCCGTCCCGAGGAGGAAGATGACGGGCGGAGAGGGCGGCTTCCTGTGGGCTTGGGCTTGGTGGCTGGGTTGGGCCTTGGTACAGCAGGTCCACGACTTTGGCTAGGCTGCCTGTGCAAGGCGCGTGGCGCCCACGGGCCAGGGAGCTAGGGGCTGGGCTACCGCGGGTTCGGCCATCGGCTTAGCCCCCTGTTTTCCCCTTTTTTATTTTTCTTTTCTATTCAATTTACAATTTTCCACCTTTAACCCTTTAGACAAGAAGTTTTACCCGAAGGTCCAAATATAAAAGTGAATGAGTGTAAATTATACTACCACTTTAAACCTTTGCCCTTGGTAAAAATAAATTTTGAAGAAGTTTGAGTTTAAATTTGCGTGAACAATTTAAAATTTAAAAATGAAAAATTAATTATGCATATGATGACATGAATAATGCACATAATTGGGTTTCAAGATATGGAGTATCACAACCCTCCCCCCTTAAAGAAATCTCATCCTAAGATTTAGAGGGGTTAGTACTAAGATAAAAAGTTTTAAAAGTTTTGAAGGGCTTACTGGTGGTGCTTCCATGAATCTTTTTCCAAAACTCCTGATATTTGGTTTGTAAGAAATGTTCTGATTCCCAAGTGGCTTCTTCAGGGATATGGTTCATCCATTGAATTTTGTAGAATTTGATAGTGTTTCTTTGAGTTGCTGTTTCTTTGACATCCAATATTTTTCTTGGGCACTCTTTATAGACCAGATCAGGCTGCAGTTGAATTTGGACATGATCTACCTTTTCTGTTGGCACTCAGAGACATCTCTTAAGTTGTGATACATGTAACACATCATGAACTGCGAACAGATGAGGAGGTAATTTCAACCGATAGGTTACTGGGCCACACCGCTTGACAATTGGAAAAGGTCCAATATACCGAGGAGCTAATTTACCAGTCACACCAAAGCGGCGAATTCCTTTCATCGGAGATACTTTAAGAAGAACTGAATCCCCAATTTGGAAGAATACGGGCCTTCTTCGTTTATCAGCATAACTTTATTGCCGAGCTTGTGCAATCTTTAAATTAGCTCAAATGAAATGGACTTCCTCTTCAGCAGTTGTCACTAATTCTGGACCAAAGATCACTCGTTCTTCGGGTTCAGACCAATTAAAAGGAGTTCGACTACGTCGACCATATAAAGCTTCAAATGGAGCCATTTTTAAGCTCTTTTGATAACTATTATTGTAAGTAAACTCAGCCAATGGTAAACAAGCTTCCCATTTCTCATTGTAAATCAAAGCACAAGTATGAAGCATATCTTCCAGTATTTGATTAATCCATTCCACTTGTCTACTTGTTTGAGGATGATAGGTAGAGCTATGAATAAGAGTAGTACCCAAAGCTGTATGCAGTTGTTCCTAAAAGCAGGCAATAAATTGAGGTCCGCGATCAGAAACAATGGTTTTAAGTAATCCGTGTAGGGCAACTATTCATTGTATGTATAGCTCTACATACTTTTGCATGCAATAATTGGCTTTGACTGGAATAAAATGTCTAGTTTTGGTCAATCTATCAACAATTATCCAAATGGAATCGTTGCCTTTAGGAGTTCGTGGTAATCCGACAATGAAGTCCATATGAAATTCTTCCCATTTCTAGTTGGGAATAGAAAGTGATTGCAGTAACCCTGCTAGTTTTAAATGATCAGCTTTCACCCTCTGACAAACATCACATTCTGATATAAATCTTCCTATTTCCCTTTTCATTCCCGTCCACTAGAATCGCTGTTTCAGATCCTGGTACATCAATGTACTTCCCGGATGCATGGTGAACCAAGAAGTATGAGCTTTTTCCAAAATTTTCTTACAGAGTTCATAATTCTTGGGCACTACTATGCAGTTTTTAAACCATAATACATTATTTTCATCCAAGTGGAAAGGTAGCTTTTCACCTTCCGACAACTTCTTCATAGATGTTCCATTCCTTTATCTGATTTCTGAGCTTGGATAATTTGATCTTGAATGCACATAACCAATTGGAAGGCTGTTACAGTCCCTTGTTGTACCATCACCAAATTTATCTTTTCCATCTCATTGCAAAGTGATTCTTCAAAGGGGTGTAAGGTAACACAATTGCAATGAAATTTCCGAATTAAGGCATCAGCAACCACATTCGTCTTTCTTGGATGATAATGAATTTCCATATCAAAATCTTTAATTAATTCTAACCACCTTTTTTGTCGCATGTTCAACTCACTCTGGGTAAAAAAATGCTTCAAACTCTTGTGGTCAGAGTAAATATGACACATGTTGCCAAGTAAGTAGTGATGCCAAATATTTAAGGCATGCACTACTGCTGCCAATTCCAAGTCGTGGGTGGGGTAATGTTCTTTGTGTTTCTTTAGTTGACGAGAAGCATAGCTATTACCCTTCCTTCTTGCATTAATACACAACCAATTCCAATACCCGAAGCATCACAATATATACCCAAATGTTTTGTGATATCGAGTTGTACCCGTACTGGTGCAGTGGTGAGTAGCTTCTTCAAAGATTGGAATGCTTGATCACACTTAGTGCTCCAATAAAACTTAACATTTTTCTGAAGTAACTTGGTCATAGGTTTTGAGATCCTTGAAAAATCTTGAATAAAATGACGATAATATCCAGCTAGGCCCATGAAACTTCTAACTTCTGTTATTGTTTTAGGAACCTTCCAATCTAAGACTTCTTGTACTTTCTCCGGGTCTGCTTCTATTCCATTAGTAGAAAGAACATGACCCAAGAAAGAAATTTTCTTTAACCAAAATGCACACTTACTAAACTTAGTGTATAGTTTATATTCACACAAACAGGATAGTACTATACGCAAGTGTTCTGTATGCTCAACTTCTATATTTGAATAAACTAATATGTCATCAATAAAGACCACCATGAACTTGTAAAATTTAGGTATGAATATTGAATTCATTAGATACATGAAAAAGGCCGGAGCATTAGTCAACCCAAAAGACATCACCAGATATTCATAAAGACCATATCGATTGGTGAATGGAGACTTGGATCTTCTTTCCTAATTTTTATTTGATGATAACCGGATCGAAGATCATGTTTGCAAAATATCTTTGCTCCTCATAGTTGATCAAAAAGAATATCAATTCTAGGCAAGGGGTATTTGTTCTTAATGGTTACTGCATTGAGTGGTCGATAGTCAACACACATTCTTAAAGATTTGTCCTTCTTTTCTACAAAGGTTATTGAACAACCCCAAGGAGAAGAACTAGGATGAATGAGTCCTTTCTTTAGTAAATCTTATATCTTCTTCTTCATTTCAACTATTTCTCAAGGGGCAATCTTGTAAGGTTTTCGATATATCGGAGCCGTACCGGGTACCAATTCAATGGCAAATTCCACTTCTGTATTTGGTGGAAGTCCCAGAAGATCATCTGGGAATATATCTGGAAATTTACATACCACTGGAATGGATTCTAGCTTGGGGCCTTCTAGAGCATATGTCATGGGAGTATCTTTCTTAACGCAAGGAAGGAATACTTGAAATGAACCACCATCTTTACAAGTTAACTGAACAGTATGAGCCTCCAAATTCATGATCACCATATGCCCTTTCAACCAATTCATTCCTAGAATGAGTGGAATCTTTCCTCCATGTAAAATCAAGGGTTGAGTGAGGAAGGATTTTCCACCTAAAACTAATTGTAAACCTTGAACTATATGACCAGTTAAAATTTTATTTCCAGCAACAGTAATAAGATACCCCGTCTTGATTTTTGTTAAAGGAAAACCTCGATTAATGGCATATTCATTAATAATAAAGGTACTTGATGCTCCAGATTCAAATAAAACAATAGCAGGTTCATCATTGATTGGAAACATACCCATCATGACATTGTCACCTTCTGGAAGTCCTTCCATTTGAACAAAATGGTCCTTGCCCACTTTAGGAACATGCCCTTTCTTTTTAGGAATATAGGGTGAATTTCCCCCAGTTGTTGGAATAGGCAGACAGAAACCCAAATTCTGGTGGGGATGCAGATAGTCCTTCATGAATTGAGTAGTTTGCCCGCAATTATAACATGCATTGGAAGGTTCTAGGGCATGAGGGTTCTTAGTATTCGGAGCTGAAGGGCGATACAATTGTTGTTGAGGTCTCATAATCCACCGTCGAGGGTTTTGATTCCACTTAGCAGCCGAACGTATAACCCATGACGGGCAAATTTGCTGATTGAATCTAGATGATTGCTGATATTGTATCTGATGGGCATGATAAAGAACCTTCAGTAGCCCTCTTACACCTTTTGTCTTCACTATAAACTCTCAGCCTTTCCTCCAATTGAATGGCATCATTAACCATTTGGTGGAAATTGGGATAACTCATGTTCATCTTGGCCCTCATTTTTGAAGATAACCCTCAGGAGAAATACATCATTTTAGAACTATCAGTGGTCACATGTGTTAGAGCATATTGTGCCAAATCATTGAAGATGTTGATATATTCTAACACAGTCCTATCACCTTGTTGAAGATTCAGAAATTGTTAGTGCTTCATTTCCATTACTCCTTCCAAAACATGTTGGTCTTCAAAGGCCTTCTCAAATTCTATCCAAGTGAGTTATTGATCTTGTTCAAGAGAGGCCTGATAAGTTACCAACTATGACCGTGCTAGGCCTTGAAGTTTGCGAGCAGCATATAAAACCTCTGCCGATCAGTGATATTCGGCAGTAACTCAAACATTCCTTCAATAGTTCTGACCCAATGTTTATCATCCATTGGGTCTGGTGCTATCTAGAAGACTGGTGGATGTAGAGCTTCAAAATCTAAGTAAGTTGCCTCCGCATTCCTTTCATGATGCAAATGGTCTTCATTATGTTGGTTTTTAGCAAGAATTTCAAGTAATCTGTCCAACCATTGCAAGACTTCCAATACTGTAGGGTTCGGTGGAGGAGGTGGGGGTAATGCCCCCATACTAGAGGTGGGACTCCCGTTAGACATCTACAAGATATAGCCGTTTAGCCTTTAGTCAAAATCTGATTTGATTAATTTGGCTAACAACTAAAGTTCACTGATACAACTGTACAAACCTTACATCAGCCAGCCCTTTAGCTTACATTACAAAAGTTTTAAAAAGAAGAATTTAGAAAAGTTTAAACAAAAGATTGTACAAATGGCATTTAAGGCATTGAGATTCTAATTTTTATTCTGATTTATAGAATCTTTTTCTACGGATCCCTCAGAGTCATATACTCTCCTAGGAACTAGCTCTGGATGTGGCCCTATGGATTCAGAATATATCCCAGAGGATCCCTGTGTAACTTCTGACCCTTCAGGAACTAACTCAACTGGATCTTCTTCAGGAAACTCATCCTAGAGTTGGTCAATTTGAAGTTGCATGGCTACTATTTGCTCGTTGAGATCCCCTATGATCTGGTGATCATCTGCAAAGAGATGAGCTTGGTTT
This sequence comes from Paspalum vaginatum, assembly GCA_030272315.1. NCBI lineage: Eukaryota > Viridiplantae > Streptophyta > Magnoliopsida > Poales > Poaceae > Paspalum > Paspalum vaginatum. The sequence continues at coordinate 26,733,597 of CM059018.1, read as the reverse complement.
TCTATGGTGGCATTGGCGGTTTCTATGTTCTCCCATGACTCGTTGATCATTGTGATGACGAAGACCAAGATCAATAATTTCATTATTATCACAGTGGTGTTGCTGCCTAAGATGATTATTTTGCTTAGAAACTTATAAGATATTATCACGGGTGTCTAAATAAGACTCATGATGTTGTTCATATAAGGAAGCAAGATTAGTGGCAAAATAAACTTCTTCTTTCATTTAGCGTCTATGAAGATCTCGTGCAGAATGATCAAGTTGATTAATTCTACGACCCCACTCAAATTGAGTGCGGTCAGAAAGAGACCCTTCCAACTCATCTGAATGCAGAGTACCCGCCTCTTGTTCTGTGGTCCCAGTGCCTTCTAGCCCTAGCACCTTCTATTTCTAGAAGGTTCTCCTCCAAAAGGTTAGGGTATTGAGGCATCAAAACCTTCACCCTAAAATGAATATCAAAATAGAGATCTACGGTACTAATAACATATCTTGGACAGGCACGATAACCTAACTCTATAAGATGATTGTGGAGGCTCATGGCGAAGGGACATTCTTCAGGACATTCAGTATGCCAGTCAGCTTTGGTGTCCTTCTAGGGAATGAAAGAGTGCAGCACCTGATCAGAATAACAATATTTGTCAAAGTACATAAAATTACATAATTAATTTAACTACTTATAAGCAAAATACCAAAGATCTAATGCAATAATGATGCATGAAACAATTTATTAATTTAGTTAATATATTCACTAACGATCCTTTAAGAAATTTACATTAACCAATTTTCCAATTTCCAAGAAAGTTAGAGATGGGCTCATAGGTATAAAACATAGTTTTAAAAACATAGTAATCTTACCCCAAAAAGCTCGGCTTTGATACTAGCTATGCTGGAACCGCCGGAATTAACATAAGTTTAGCACCTAAGCACCAATCTTAAGTTAACTTCAGTGGATTGTCAAGGTAAACTAATCTTGGCAAGCCTTCCCATCTAGACCGAACTGATGGAGTGAAAGGAGTCCACAGATTACAATATTTTTCATAATAAACAACTTTATACATGATAAACTTAGAGTTTAATACAACAATGTTTTCCATACTTTAACATAACAGAGTAGAACCTTTTAAATATAGCAAACTGTTGGTCTACTCTAACAAAAGTGTTCTCAAAAACAGGTTTGCATCCTACCCAATATGCATGATTATTGAGGAGCGGAAGAAAAAGGATCATATTCAAAGAGGATATATTCAGCATCTGAAGAAAATCATAAGAGAAATAATTAAGTACTAATTACTCAGCAAGTCTTACCCAACCATAGGGCTTAGAGCCTGACTTCTAACTTAGGGCTTATTTTGGTTAGGTCAACTCACACGCAGTAGGCCTATAAGTAGATCCTTAGCCTCTAGGGTGTTAACTTCTTTTAGTTCTTACTTAAGATATTAAGTTATGCCTATTCTATTAGGAATCAAGGCAAACACTATGCAAAAACATTTCTTAACAAAAACATTACTTTTTCTTAACTACGATGTTGGTGATGATTCGACTCTTACACCTGGTAAGCACAACGATTTAAATCGATTTTATACTCTCGAGAATAATACTCAATCACCCGTCATACGCGTGTACAACGACCCCACATATGACAACCCAACATCCAGTGCCAGCTTGTTGAAACCATCCTCACCGAACCCGGGTGTACAGTCCATCGACACCTGCCCATCTCCCACCTTCTAGTTGGCCTAGGGTAGTTCCAACTCTTAGGTACAAAGGATGAGAGGTTTATCGAAGCCCGCTAAGAATGAAAAGTGAAGGAGATGCGTTCGAAAGCTAAAAGCATGGACAAACATCGGACGACCTTAAGTGACATAGGCATGGTCAGGATCTAAGCCCAATTTCATTTATTAAATCTTTTACAATTATTAATATCAAAAGCATAAATTATCTCGCCCAATGTCGTTAATTACAATCTCAAGAAAACTTTCTTTTCCAGATTTCATTTTTTTGAAAGTAACATGACCTAATATTTAAACAAGACTAAGCACTCTAAACTATTGCTTATCGGAGTAATTATGCTAGCATAAGAGATTATTTATGCACTAGGGTTCCGATTGATTCCTAACTCTAATGCAATTCATAACTCATAGATTAAAATTCAAATAGAAAAGGGAAATGCACCGGGGCTTGCCTGGGTTTAAAGAGCTTGGACCAAAAATAGCTTCAGAAGGTTCCTCTTTGGGAATAAAAGATGGCTCCTGAATTTTGACTTCAGGGATCTCTGGAGTAGTATTTTCTAAGGATTATCTAGCAGAGGGAGAAGGAGTTATCACACCTAAATGAATGAATGACATGCCTGAGTTGTAAGTATGAGGATGATCAACCTATAAATAAAAGAATGGAAGAAATAAAAGAATGGAAGAAGTTTCTAAAGAAAAGGTGGGGCACTAGAACTATTATCCAATGCCTCATCCTGGTTTATAGAATTTTAGGAATTTTTAAAATATTTTTCAAAAGTTTGAATAAATTTTAAAATCATAGCATGAATTAAAATTAATTAAAAAATTATTATTGGAATTTTTTAAAGATCTGGAACTAATTATAAAATTTAATTGAAAATTTAAATAAAATAGTTTTTGAAATGTTATAAGAGAATTAGATTTTCAGAAAATACAAAAACAAATCCAAAACCTAAAAATAATCTTTTATAAAAAGTCCTATTTCACGCTTCTTCATTTGGCCCTGCCCAATCCAAGGACCAGGCCGGCCCGCTCTCTTTCCCCTCCCTCTTGGCCCATAGACGGCCTAGCCTAGGGTGTGGCCCAGCTGGCATTTTGGCCCAGCCAAGGGCACGGCCTGGCCAGCGCCGAGGCGCGTGGAGAAGAGAAGAGGTGAGAGAGGGAAGAAAGAAGATGAAAGGGAGAGAAAGCGGTGCCACCGTGCGTGTTGTAACCCTGCACTGGTCGCATAAGGTGAGAAGCCCGGAGAGGGCTTGTGTAGGTGGGGAAGAGCGGCGAAGCGGTGGGAAGGCCACCGTCGCCATAGGAGAGTGTGTGAGCTCAATTCGAGCTCCCCGCAGCCTAATCCTCGATGAGGATTGGCTCGGGAGTATGGATGGCAACGGAGCGGGTTCGGGGCGGGTGCAGTGTCCGCGGACCCACACCCGAGACTCGAAAACAAAACCCGCCCTGGCCCTGAACTCATCTACGGGTGAAAAATCATCCCCGCCCCCGAACCCGGCGGGCATCCAAAGCCCGTCGGGTCCCTCGAAACCCGATGCTTGAGGTGGCGGCACTAGAACAGAGCCACAGAGTAGGAGGCACGGCGGTGCCGGCACCGGCATAGAGCAGGGAGGCATGGCGGCGGCACAGAGCATGGAGGTGCGGGTGCGTTGCAGCAACCGCGGCCGCAGAGCAGGGAGGCGCATCAGCGGCCGTGACGTGGAGCAAGGAGGCGTGCACCGGCAGGGCAATAGGGGAGGCAAGAACTCAAGATGACGACGGTGGAGACGAAGACGCAGAGCGACCAGCGAACTTAAGACTGCGGAGGTGGAGGCGCGGAGGACGGCGCGACTGGAGAAGTGCAGCGGTCGGCGGAGATGTGGAGGCGCGGGCTGGCCGGGGGCGTGGAGGCGAGCAGCGGCCAGTAGCTGGGGGCGAGCGGCGGTCTGGGGCATGGAGGCGAGTGGCGACCGGGAGCTCGGAGCTGGATCGAGCGGCTACGGGTGGGAGAGAGAGTCGGAGGGAGGCTTTTATACCTAGGGTTGGACGATCGGACCTTGTTAGGCTTCATCTCTGCTGGGCTTTTTAGTTAGTTCGCAGCCCCGTGGGTCCCCCGTGGGTGGAACTCAAAACCCGCCCCCGCCCCGACGAATTTCGGGTCCCCGAACCGGTAGACTCGTGGGGGTAAAACTGCAGCCGCCCCCGCCCCCGCCGGGTCCAAAACGCGTGGGTCCCCACCCCGAACCCGCCCCGCTGCCATCCTTACTTGGGAGGAATGGGAGGTTGAGGCAAAGAAGATACTACCCTCTAGAGGAAAATGGTGGCAGCGCAGGCGGCAGTCGACGACGAGGAAGGTGGTAGTGGAGAGGTGAGCGGTGCGGAAGCGGTGGAGAGGTCGGGAGGTTATGATGGTTAGTGCTTTGGGTTGGGATGGTGAAGGAGAAGCTTGCCGGGGCTTTTATAGGGCTGGGGGAACGCTGGATGAGGATGGCGCGATGGTGAAATGCGGTGGCAGCAAGCCTATCTCCCTCCGTCCCGAGGAGGAAGACGACGGGCGGAGGGGGCAGCTTCCTGTGGGCCTGGGCTAGGTGGCTGGCCTGGGCCTTGCCACAGCTGGCCCACGGCTTTGGCCAGGCTACCCGTGCAAGGCGCGTGGTGCCCACGGGCCAAGGAGCTGGGCTGCCGTGGCTTGGCCGCCGGCTTAGCCCCCTGTTTCCCCCCTTTTTTATTTTTCTTTTCTATTCAATTTACTAATTTACACCTTTAACCCTTTAGACAAGAAGTTTTACCCAAAGGTCCAAATATAAAAGTGAAAGAGTGTAAATTATACTACAACTTTGCACCTTTGCCCTTGGTAAAAATAAATTTTGAAGAAGTTTGAGTTTAAATTTGAGTGAACAATTTAAAATTTAAAACTCAAAAATTAATTATGCATATGATGACATGAATAATGCACTTTATTGGGTTTCAAGATAAGGAGTATCACAGGCGCCAGGAGATGGCGGCCGCGTGGCCGCGCGGTCAGCAAGCTAGGCGCGCGCTGCGCGCAGGTTGGAGGAGAAGGGCCGCAGTGGGGCCCATGGGGAAAATAAATTTCAAAATTAGAAAAATGGATGTTTGACTTCAAGCGCACTTATTTGTATTCCACGATTTTGAGTGTCTTAACGGCCGAATCTATAGAAACTCAAAATACAGAAAGTGTTTGAAACTTTGTGCTACACAACCTTGCTAAACAAACCTATACCATGTTATGTGTTAAACTATGCTTTAATTTGAATTAAAACTGCTGACCTTAGTTTGACCGAGCTTCATTCAAAACTTCAAAATTCTTAAGTCCATTTTGTGATCATTTTCATGCCAAATATATTGTACAAATGTTGTTTAGTTGTTTATTGCCTACAACTTTTATACATAAAGTTGTGCATGATAATTGTTGCGTTTCTTAGCCTACTAAAATAAATTCGCAAGCGCACGGAAACACGTTGTAGCCTTTCACCCAAGAGTATTCTAGGGTATCGAAATCCACGAGGAACGAGGAGTAACTCAACGTAAAACGGATAGGACTGAACAGTAAAAGTAGCAATTGTAGAGATAATTAATAGAGCAGAGCAGGATCACTACTCCACTTAACAGGTTTACTTGGACACTGAGCCTATAGAACCACTTCTAGGCACCAGAGTGCTGATAACCCAGACGAGAAAGGCGGGTGCTACAGGACTCAGCTATGCGTCGATGACAACTTATCCGAACGACGGGGTTGGACTACACAGGACACACACCCGCTGTCACCAGGTGGGACTACCAAACAAAACTGCGTAGAACCAGACACCTTCCAAGGTAAACTCTAGTCTAGACACCACGTCTACACAACCGAGTTTGCTACTAAACTGGTTCGAAGCCAGAGAGCAAGCACAACTGTATAGTTAAACTACATAGAGCACACTTGGCACCCGTAAACTATTAAACGGGGACTACGTATGTAAGTAAAGTAAGTACGAAAGAAATAAAGCAGAGGAGCAAGGAACTTTACTGTATCCTGGAAATAGAGTAATATTCCCTCTGAGAATAAGAGCTCGGGAATAGAATACTAGAGAGAAATCTGACTCCTTCACTCTACAACCCACTACTCACTCTTGATACACTTGGCTCTCTCTACAATGCCAAGGGCGGCCTTATTACTATACTCCACACTCAACTACACAACCACACTATTCTTGTTTTGATCCACCACACCCTGCAAGTGACCTCCTAGGGGTTATATATAGCACTGGAGGCCGAGGGGGGTAATTGTAGGTGTGTAAGGTCGGTAGTGGGGTAGGTCGGTGGCTGGGCCGCCACTGTGCATGGCCGGGTGGCCATGAGGTGTGGCCGAGCGGCCACTCGATGAACGGACTTGGTTGATCCGATGGTTGATCTGCACTCCTGGAGTCGGTTGGCGGTTAAAGTAGTTGATGCACGTGCAAAACGAGGTCGGTGCATGGCCGGGCGGCCACTCTCATTGGCCGGGCGGCCACTCCCTGGATCGCTGACGTGATCAATATGTTGTATGGTGGCCTTCCGACGCTTGGATGCATTGGATACCTGATCCAACGGTGGCATTTGAGTCCTTTTGTGTTTCCTTGCATGCAGGTCAAAATTGTGCTTCGGGACATGGCCGGGTGGCCACGTGTAATGGTCGGGCGACCACTCTCATTTGGGCTGAAACCCTGACTGGGCCTCCTGATGGCCGGGCGGCCATGGAAGATGGCCGGCCGGCCATGCACTGTTGGCCGTCTGCTTTTCCTTTGCCACCTTGCTTCTATTTTGTGCATTTCTTTGATATTTTGGACGTGACATGCTCCTGCATCCAACTTTTGTACGCAACTCGTGGAACCAGTTAATAATACATGAAACTTTGATAAATTATGCTCTCAAAAATGAAATGTTGGTGGTCGAAATGGGTTTTATCGACCGCCAACACCCCCCCACACTTAAACCTTTGCTCGTCCTCGAGCAAACAAAAGAGTTAACCGCAAGTGGATAGGGCATAACATCAACATTCACCATAGTAGGCACCATATTATTCCCAACTATTTCATCCTGCCCAGGATTTCAGTGGTGTTTATACTTTTAGTTTTGGGGTGTTGAAACATGGAACAAGAATATATCAGAGTCAACTTCAGGTTCCCCCACACTTGAGTAAAGAGGTTTTCAGAATTTTCAAAAGCAGGGCGTTCCAACTCTTCTGAACTCAAAAACCAACTCTCGGTCGCTCAAAGGACAGAGTGTCCTTGCCAAAGAATATTGTATTCCTCACATCCTAAACTACCAAGGCTTTTTGTGGAGCTAAGGTGGTTTGGATAATGATGCTTTCCCGTCATGTTTATATCGTCGAATCAAATCATGTGTCGGCAAAGAATTCATAATCAAGCGAGTTTTGGCCAAGTGCAAGTGTAGTGTAGGGATTTGTCTCTTATATGTGTTTTGTTTGATTCCCATGTTTGAGTAGAGGGCATGGAGTCCTTCTCCTTTTCTCTTTCTTATTATTTTTTTTCTTTTCTCATGCTTTTCTTTCTCTCTTTCTTCGAACTTACATGCCTCTCTTTCTTTCACACAGAAATTGGATGGGATCAATGACATTTCATAGCACACCTTTTTGAGGGACTTATTTCACGGAACGTGCATGTGAATGCCAAAGTCGCAATTGATATGAACTCTTTTGATGGCACAAGACTTGATAAGACTCAAAACAATCAAGGAAGCAGAAATGTATAAGCTTTCTTTTCATATGTGGCACTGGTAGGACAAAAGATATGATGTTGAGATCATCCAAGATGGAGCCCTTATTTTATTTTGCAAATAAAAACTCTTTCTCACGTGGGAGGTTCCTTTAGTTTTCTCCAATTATCTCATCTCTCAAGAATCAACAAACTAAACTTCAAGTGCTTCCCTAACCATGATAGTATCCAAAGGCAAGATTAATCTAGCATAGGGGATCAAATGGTGCAAGCACAAGTCGAATGTGACATTATGAACATGTAGAGCATGATTTCATCAAGCCCATGTGTAAAGCACAAAGAACAGGAGATGTATGAATGTAAACGTGCATACCTGATCTCCACGTACGGGTTCGAGCTGAAGATGGGCCATCCAACCCAACACCATGGCCAAGCGGCCAGGTGAGGGGGTCGGGCTGCCACACGGGGTGGCCGGGCGGCCACACATTTCTGTGTTTTCGACCCGTGTGTTGGTGTATTCTGTTGAGGGAGCCTTGACGAGACATGACAAGTCCGTGCGACATGTTTTTGTGAAAATTGATGGCCGGGCGGCCACTAGTTTTCGCTCAATTCCCTTGAAACTTTCTGAGTAGCGTGTTTGTACCCTGTAAATCGTGTTTTGATTGTGGTTCCTGCAGGGTTAGTGATAGGAGGTCGAATGGTTCTGCGCATTCTTCCCAAACTCATTATTGAAAGGGGAAACTATCCTACCTTAATTGAATTGATAAAATTGGAGGCGCTTGTTACAAAGGGAAATTAAACAAAGCAAAACAAACTTCAACCCTAGAATTGAGAAAAGAACTAAAGCGCCTAAGATAACTAGAAACATGGGCGTCTATGGTGCGGGTGCATCATAAAGATCAGGACGCACCATTGCTTCTGTAAGACGGCGGACTTTGGCAGACATTCCCTTCCTAAGAACATTTATCTTATCATCTATGTCCATCCGCCATAGTTCGCCTTCAGTGCAGCGCTCCTCTAAATTATGCAATTTTGCATTGAGTGCTGCATTCTCCTTCCTAAGGGAGGCCACCATGTCTTCTTCATCGGATGAATCATCATATTGTCCCGGTGGTCCCCTAATTGGAGGAGGGACAACCACCCTCTTCACCGTCCTCCGTGGTGGAGTTGAGTCAATGGACTCATCTATGGAGGCATCTGGCTTAGGGATCCTAGGTACAAGCACCTTACCATAACCGGTGGGAGTTTTAACCCCATGGATGGTATGGGTGGATTCACTAGGGATCACTAGATCCTTCGTCGGGCCAGAAGCCTCCTCCTGAAGAAGGCTCTTCACACACTTCACTGGCGCAATCACCCCAAAGGTGGGACGAGGAGATGGGCATGCCACCTTCTTGGCGATCATACTTGATGGAGACAGACCATGTGGGGGCCTATCTACACTGAGGGATCGTCGAGAGGATGCTGGGCAACCCTCACGAGTGGTCGGACGGCCACGGGGGCTGTCTGCCCTGGCTGGGCAGCCACCCTCAATGGCCTGGCGGCCATGGGGTCCAGGCCCTGTTGCCTAGGGTGTGTCGTCAGCGATCTTCTCAGGGCTTAGTGGTCATGGTGATCCTTCGAAAGTTGGAGAGTAGGTTGCAGTGGAGCCTGAGGTGATGGAAATGGTGGCCTTGCCCTTGCTAGTGTGAGAAGGGGGTGCCATGGATGATGTGGGAGTGAGATGAGTGTAGATGAGAAAGGAAGAAGAAGACCTTTTCCTTGAATCGTCGAACCACTCGATCTCATCCACTCAACAAAACCACAAAAGAAGGGAAAAGCGCTCCAAAACTCGAAATTTGAGTTTCGGTGGCCGGGCAGCCATGAGGGGTGGCCGGGCGGCCAAGGCTACTTGGGCTGGACGTGCCACAAGCTGGGATTGCGCTCATAGGTGAGCTGTAGACCCAAATAAACGTGAAGAATAGTGGTTGAGTTGAGATTTTTAGCTAAAGGTGAGATTAGATAGAGCTTTAAGGGAGAAAGAGATAGTGTACATGGCTTCTTTTAAGGTCTGAGCTCGACCGTGAACGTGTGATCAAACTACCTCGTGTAGCTCGAAGACGTCCACTTCTTCAAGCGTAGGCATTTCGGGCTCAACAAAGATTTTAAGGCGTTGCCCATTCGCCTTGAAAACCCTTCCATCATTGTCCTGGAGGGTGATGGCGCCATGATTGGTGGCATCAAGAACCGTAAAAGGTCCTTCCCACTTACTTCTAAGCTTCCCATGACCAAAAAGTCGAATATGAGAGTTAAAGAGTAGTACCTTATCTCCCGGTTTGAATGTTTTGATCTTGATCCGCTTATCGTGCCATCTTTTAGTGCGCTCCTTGTATAGCTTGGCACTGTGGTATGCCTTCTCCCTCCATTCCTCTAGCTCGGCCAGTTGTATCTGTCGTCTTACGCCTGTCGATTGGAGATCCATGTTCCACCTCTTTACCGCCCAGTGATATTTGAATTCTAGTTCCACTAGAAGATGACAAGTCTTGCCGTACACCATCTGATATGGTGTCATGCCAATGGGAGTCTTATATGCTGTGCGATATGCCCAGAGAGCATCAAGTAGCTTGGATACCCATTCTTTTCCCATAGCTTTGACTGTCTTTTGCAATATGTTTTTGATTTGTTTATTTGACGTCTCAGCTTGGCCACTTGTCTGCGGATGATAAGGGGTGGCGACACGGTGGTCCACACCGAGGTCAGCGAGACACTTCTTGAAGCGCTTGTCAATGAAGTGTGCGCCTCCATCATTGATGATGACCTGTGGTACTCCAAAGCGAGGAAAGATGGTCTCCCAGAACATCTTGATGGAGTGTCTTGAGTCCGCTGCGGGACATGGTATTGCTTCTACCCATTTTGACACATAATCCACTGTGACGAGAATGTACTCCTTGTCTCCATTCTTGGGAAAAGGTCCCATGAAATCTATGCCCCACACATCAAATATGTCGAGTTGAAGATTGCTTGTGAGTGGCATAGCATCTCTTGGATTTATATTTCCTTGGCGCTAGCACCTTGGACACCGTCGTACGAACTCTTTTGCGTCCTCATACATAGTGGGTCTGTAAAACCCACTCTGCCAGATTTTTGTGTGAGTCCGATAAGCCCCATAGTGACCTTCATAAGAGGATGCATGATATCTATCAAGTACTTGCGGTGCTTCACAAGCTGGAATGCAGCGACGTAGGAGTCCGTCTGCACAGAGTTTGTATAGGTAGGGGTCATCCCAGAGATAGAATCGGCTATTGTGGGCCAATTTCCTCTTATCTGCTCCTTCAGGGATGTAGCCAGCAACTATGTAATTCACAAGATTTGCATACCATGGTTGGGCTGTTGTCACCTTTAAGAGCTGATCATCTCTCATGTAGTCTTCGATCGGCAATGGCGATGTTTCCTCAAATTTCATTCCTGAGAGGTGATCTGCAACTGAATTTTCTACTCCCTTTTTATCTCTGATTTCTATGTCAAACTCTTGAAGTAATAGTACCCACCGGATTAAGCGCGGCTTTGCATCTTTCTTGGTAAGGAGGTATTTGAGAGCTGCATGATCTGTGTAGATGATGACTTTTGATCCTACCAAGTATGATCTGAACTTGTCAATTGCAAAGACCACTGCTAGCAATTCTTTCTCAGTGGTGGAGTAGTTCAGTTGCGGGCCAGTTAACATTTTGCTTGCATAAGATATGGCATGATGCTTTTTGTCATTGGTTTGGCCCAGTACTGCTCCAACAGCGAAGTCGTTTGCATCACACATAATCTCGAATGGTTTGGTCCAATCGGGCGGTTGAATGATGGGTGCTATGACCAGTGCTCTCTTGAGCTTGTGAAAGGCTTCGAGATAGTCCTCGTCAAAGACAAAGGGGGTATCCTTGGCTAGCAGGTTGGTCAGAGGCCAGGCTATGTGGGAGAAGTTTTTGATAAATCTCCTATAGAACCCAGCATGGCCTAAGAAGCTTCGGATAGCCTTAATGTTTGTTGGTGGAGGTAGTTGTTCAATGACCAACTTCTATGCCTCTTTCTGAGATTTTGTGGCCTAGCACAATGCCTTCTCTAACCATGAAATGACATTTCTCCCAGTTTAGGACAAGGTCAACTTCTTTGCATCTCTGGAGGACTTTTTCAAGGTTCTCTAGACATTCATCAAAGCTCTTGCCATAGACTGAGAAATCGTCCATGAAGACCTCCATGATATTTTCAATGAAATCGGAGAAGATTGCCATCATGCACCACTGGAATGATGCTGGAGCATTGCACAGCCCAAAGGACATTCGCCGATAGGCAAAAGTTCCGTAAGGGCATGTGAAGGTGGTCTTACTCTGGTCCTCTGGGTGAATCGGAATCTGGTGGTAGCCAGAGTAGCCATCGAGGTAGTAGAAGAAAGAGTGATTTGCCAGCCTCTCTAGCATTTCGTCAATGAAGGGAAGAGGAAAATGGTCCTTCCTGGTGGTGGAGTTGAGTTTTCTGTAATCAATGCACATCCTCTAACCTATGACAGTTCTCTGTGGGATTAATTCATTATTCTGATTCTTGACAACTGTCATCCCTCCCTTCTTAGGTACAACTTGTACGGGGCTGACCCATTCACTATCTTGTATGGGGTAGATGATACCCGCGTGTAGCAATTTCAACACTTCCTTTTTAACTACCTCCCTCATCGCATTGTTGAGTCGCCTTTGAGGCTCCCTAGTGGGTTTGTGGTCAACCTCCATAGGGATGCGATGGGTGCACAGGTTGGGACTGATTCCTTTCAGGTCTTGGAGCGAGTACCCAAGCATAGTTCTATACTTCTCCAGAACTGAAATCAATCGCCGGCTCTCAATCTCTTTCAGCTTGTCGCTGATGATTACCTGTGTGTCCTATTTCCCATGGAGAAAGGCATACTTCAGGCCAGGCGGTAGTTTCTTCAACTGTATTTTTGGAGCTTCGGGCCTCAATGATTCACCAAGTTCTTCGAACTCAAGGGGCTCGTCTACCGCACTGAAGTCGCTAAGAGCCTCTTCCTCTAGGCTCGGTTGACCCATTTCCTCAAGTGAAAGGCTCATCACTTCTTCTAAAGGGTCAATCTCTGGCTTTGCTTCTGTCTTGGCGTTAAGTGACCTGTCAATGTTGACGTCAATTAGCTCATTGCTAAGCTGAAGCTGCAGTCTCCCTCTATATATATCTGAGTTGGTGAGGGCGGCAATTGGGATCCCGACCACGATCAATGGCGTGGATCCTTCAGGGATGTCAAAGACGTGGAAGTCTAAGAACACCTGAGTATCCCGCAAGGTTATTTGAATTACCCGAAGCACACCGTTGCACTTCAAATATCTGTTGTCTGCCCATTGTAGATGTATGGTTGATCTTGATAGCGATTGTGTGGGGTAATGTCTGTCCATCACATACTTGGGAATTATGTTTACTCCTATTCTTGGGTCATATATGATGTCTTGCAGTTGAAGCCTTGATACTTGGCCAGGGATGACACTGGGGTTTGGATAAAATTTGATTGTTCTTGTGTCCAGACATCTCTCCTCTAGCCATTCCTGATTGATAGCTACTGAAAGCCAGAGCAGGTCCTCCTTCATATATTCTTTGTGGTGGGGTGATGTGTATGCTGGTTTGGAGGTCCTAGTGAAGCATCGGTCTTGTTTAAGCAACCGAGAGGCATTGCCAAACTCCATGAAGATTTCATCCTCGAAAGAGAGGAGGTGGCGACGGAGGAATCGTCACGGCTGAACTGACCCTCTCAGTTTGCTGAGACGATGGTTCTGGGATCTCTTCGATTCGGGGAGTTGATGGTGGAGAGGGACGAGGTGTACTTTGTCGCTCTTCATTAACAGTTTGCTCAGGAGGCTTCTGTGGAGGTTGTTCCTCTAATGTGCCGAGGTCAGAAGCTTTCTCGAGAATTTTATCGAGAATTTTTCTACCTTCGCTGGCTTTTAAGTGCGAGAACAATCCTCCTGAGGCTAAGTCGAGACAGAAATTAGCACCAGGTGAGAGACCTCAGATGAAGTGCTGCATCAACATTGTCTCTGGAATAGCCAAATCAGGTCCTAAAGAGACCAGACGGTTGAAGCGTGTCCAAGCTGCCCCTAAGGATTCTCTCTCTCTTTGTCAGAACGAAAGGACTTCACAACGGAGATCGACAACCTTGTTTGGCAGAAAGAAGCGCGGACAAAAGCTTAATTTCAGCTCCTCCCATCTCCCTCCTACTTTACCAATTATCTGATTGCACCAGATCTTTGCCTCCCCCGTTACTGAAAACGGAAAAAGCAGCCATCATAGTGTTTCACTTGACATTCCCAAGATGACTAAGCAGCTGCATAACTGCTCGAACACCCGGAGGTGTGAGTAGGGGCATTCAAATTTGAGTCCTCCGAATGATTGATCCCAAACCATGGCTATCAAGCCAGGACGTAGCTGATAGCCATCTGTGGTGATGGGTATGGATGATGGTGGAGGCTCCAAATAATCGCCCTTTGGAGCGGCGAGTTGATAGATAGGCTTGGCATCCATGTGGTGGATGATATGTGGTATTTGGTGGGGACATATGTGGTGGTTGTGTATGGTGTGAGTATGGACGATCCTAAGTTCTAGTCAAATTAGCTACCATTCCCTGGCAATGGCGCCAGAAAAGCTTGTTGGTGTTCCTTAGTCAACTGAAATAAATCCGCAAGCGCACGGAAACACGTTGTCACCTTTCACCCAAGAGTATTCCAGGGTATCAAAATCCATGAGGAACGAGGAGTAACTCAACGTAAAACGGATAGGACCGAACAGTAAAATCAGCAATTGGAGAGATAATTAACAGAGCAGAGCAGGATCACTACTTTAGATATAATAACTTAACCTCACTAAACAAACTAGTACTCTACTTAACAGGTTTACTTGGAGACTGAGGCTATAGAACCACTTCTAGGCACCAGAGTGCTGATAACCCAGACGAGAAAGGCGGGCGCTACAGGACTCAGCTATGCGTCGATGACAACTTATCCGAACGACGGGGTTGGACTACATAGGACACACACCAGCTGTCACTAGGTGGGACTACCAACCAAAACTGCATGAGACAAGACACCTTCCAAGGCAAACTCTAGTCTAGCCACCACGTCTACAGAACCGAGTTTGCTACTACACTGGTTCGAAGCCACAGAGCAAGCACAACTATATATTTAAACTACACAGAGCACACATGGCACATGTGAACTATTAAGCGGGGACTACGTATGTAAGTAAAGTAAGTACGAAATAAAGAGAGCAGAGGAGCAAGGAACTTTACTGTATCCTAGAAATAGAGTAATATTTCCTCTGAGAACAAGAGCTCGGGAATAGAATACCACAGAGAAATCCGACTCCTTCACTCTACAACTCACTACTCACTCTTGATACACTTGGCTCTCTCTACAATGCCAAGGGCGGCCTTATTACTATACTCTACACTCAACTACGCAACCACACTATTCTTCTTTTGATCCACCACACCCTGCAAGTGACCTTCTGGGGGTATATATAGCACTGGAGGCCGAGGGGGGTACTTGTGGGTGTGTAAGGTCGGTAGTGGGGTAGGTCGGTGGTCGGGCGGCCACTGTGCATGGCCGGGCGGCCATGAGGTGTTGCCAGGCGGCCACTCGATGAACCGACTTGGTTGATCCGATGGTTGATCTGCACTCCTAGAGTCGGTTGGCGGTTAAAGTAGTTGATGCACGTGCAAAACGGGGTCGGTGCATGGCCGGGCGGCCACTCTCATTGGCCGGGCGGCCACTCCCTGGATCGCTGACGTGATCAATTTGTTGTATGGTGGCCTTCTGACGCTTGGATGCATTGGATACCTGATCCAACGGTGGCATTTGAGTTCCTTTGTGTTTCCTTGCATGCAGGTCAAAATTGTGCTTTGTGACATGGCTGGGCGGCCAAGTGTAATGGTCGGACGACCACTCTCATTTGGGCTAAAACCCTGACTGGGCCTCCTGATGGTCGGGCGGCCAGGGAGGGTGGCTAGGCGGCCAGGGTAGATGGTCGGCCGGCCATGCACTGTTGGCCGTCTGCTTTTCCCTTGCCACCTTGCATCTATTTTGTGCATTTCTTTGATATTTTTAATGTGACATGCTCCTGCATCCAACTTTGGTACATAACTCGTGGAACCAGTTAATAATACTTGAAACTTTGATAAATTATGCTCTCAAAAATGAAATGTTGGTGGTCGAAATGGGTTTTATCGACCGCCAACAATAATAACTTTGATTAAGCAAAATTTTAATTTACAAGATAGGTGAAGTTTTGGCACATTCAATAGTCTAGCAGAAATCAATTCAAAACCCTATTCAAACCTTTCTGTATGTCATATATCAAATTACCAAAGTTCGTCAGTATCAAGTCCTCTACAAGTTTGGTATGGGAAGTTTGGTGTAAATCAAATTAAATTTTGAACTCCAGGTACAAATATATTGAAAAGTTTGGTCAAACTGCAGTTTTACTTTATGTAGAGTCTTTCTTGTTCCAAATTTTTTAGTGACCAATTGAGATCCAATTACTTCAAGGTCAGGTACATTTTGGAGTGATATAGTGAAAGCAAAAGTAACTTCAGAAAGAAGTTTGGGGAAGAGCTGAACATTCAGGTTCAGGAATTATTCCATGTATGGTTGCTTTTGACTTGGAACTTTTTGAAGCTCCCACCATGTGATTTCGAAGATGCTCACAATAGCAAAGTTGAATGTCACATATTAAACCAAAGCTTTTGTATTTTATATTTTGCTCAAAAGCTAATATAATTTGAACTATCCAACTAACCAACGTGAGGTTTTGTCTTTTGCATAGAAAAATTCTGACCTAGTGATTTCTTCACCTAGTTCATGTTGCCCTATTGACATGATTACATTATAAAACTTCATTCACACGTGTTTAATTGTGTGTTAGTGCCGTTGAGATGCCGGTGGCATCACAGATATGCTCGGCGATCCCGACGGGGTAGCGAATCGACTGATCCGGTAGCTGTAGGCACATAGCAGTAGTGGCAAGTGTGCCATGTGTTACTTTATCAAAAACTACCTTTGGCATGACACTCACACTTGCTCCTAGGTCATAGAAAGCTTGATCGAAGTGTTGGGTCCTAATTGAGCATGAGATGGTTGTGTTCCCTGGATCCTTTTTCTTCTGTGGTGGTTGGTTGGGTATAGCGGCGCTACAATCTTTCATGAGGTGCACGACTTCTATGGATGGCAATGGCTTCTTGTTCTTGAGGATGTCCTTTAGGTACTTAGCATACATAGGCACCTGCATCGCATGTAGAAGTGGGATGTTGATATACAATTTCTTGATTACCTCAACAAACTTGCTGAATTGGTCATCGACAAAGGTCTTTTCCTGCGTTTGAGGAAAAGGGAGCACGGTGGTGTTGTAGGACTCGTTTGGAGCCAACTTGGGTGCTTCCTTCACCGGTTGTGGTTCACTATCCACTTCTTGCTCCTCTGGTTTGGTGGGTTTTGTCTACTCCTTTCCTTCATTTCTAGGATGTGGTGGGTCTTATGTAGTCCTTCTGCCCCTAGTGGTTACATCATTGATATGTTCCTTCGGGGGTGGCTTGGGCTATCCCAAAAGCTTACCCGATGTAGGACTAGGCAGAGCGGCAGCAAGTTGAGCTATTTGTATTTCTATCATTTTATTAAAGCTCAACTGGTTCTTCATGGCACTATTAAGAGTTTCAATTTGCAAGGACAAAGATTCAGTGACCCTGTCATTGGCATGGAATTTCTTGCTTATACTATCGTTCACAGCTTTTTGATCGAAGGGTTTTTATTGAACTGCTGAGAACTGCTAGAAGACATACCTTGCCCGAAGAAAGGTAGATGTGGGTGTGAATTCCAACCTAGTTGAGGACGAGGCCCATTGTTGAAGCTATTGTTGTTGATGAAGTTAACGTCCTGCGATCCATTTCCGAGGCAGTTGTTCCCATATGGCCGGTATTCCCACAGTGCTCACAACTCAAGCGAGAATCCAGTGCCTAGACCGGCACAGCTTCAAGAGAATCCTCCTGCTTCTTTAGCAGGAGGTCCATCTTGATAGTGAGCATGTCGGTGCCGTCAATATGGTGGACTCCACAGGGCTTATTGTTCATCCTCTCCTGTTTTCATCCCTGGTTCCTTGCCATCTTCTCGATGAGAGTGCGGGCAGGAAGGATCCTCCAGCGGCTGCAACGAGGTGTTCTTACGCGGACTGGTGTAGCCTGTGGAAGAAATTCTGAATGATTAGCCACTGTTACATACCATGGTGGGGATAGGCGGCGATGTACTCTTGAACTCTCTCCCATGCCTCTACCACCGTCTCATCTGCGAGTTGTTGGAAGCTCGAGATTCGGTTCCTCAATGAGCTCGTCTTCCCTAGAGGTAAGTACTTTGCAAGGAAGGCATTTGAGCATGCCTCCTAGGTTGCCAAGTTTGTGTGGTTCAGGTAAAACCACAATTTTTCCCTTCCCACTAGTGAAAATGGGATGAGGCGGAGTCAAAATGCATCGGCGGTTGCACCCTTGATTGTGAAAGCGCTGCATATCTCTAGGAATTGCTGAAGAAGGCTGTTAGCATCCTCCGCTGCCAATCCGCAAAATGGACTAGCTTGGACCATATGGATGACACCTGGCTTGAGCTCCAAACCTTCTCCAACCTACACTTCAGGCCAGTGGGGATGTTGTTGCTGGATGGCATGGAGAACTCAAAAATGGTCGTTTCGGCCATAGTCGGTGTCGGTGGAGTTGTACTTGTGGATCCAACTCCAATGCTAATGGCATAGGCGTCTACCTATGGATTGTCTTTTGATGGACTCTCCTTCTGAGCAGCGACTCCATATTGTTGTGGAAATTTGCCAGTAGATCAAAACCGGTCATACACCTCTCTGTCACCCAAAATAAAGTATACAGAGGCAAATGAGCCCGCTAAGAGATAGCAGTATGTTATCAAGTTATAAGTACCTAGGTTTGAACAAATCAAACTTCTGTTGCCAATTCCTTTCCCAGCAATAGCGCCAGATAAAGCTTGTTGATGTCTCTTAGCATAACAGATTTTACTCCACAAGGGCATGGAGATTCGCTATAGCTTTTTCACTCAGAGTATTCTGAGTATCGTAAAAATCCACAGGGAAGCAAGGGTGAATAGGTGGAATGAAATGTCAAACTTTCAACGATACTGTATAACTTAGATAAATACAATCTATTCTTACACCGGGGGTAAGATAAACAAGGTAGTGTATGGTAGGAAGAGTAAACAAGGACCAAAGCGGTCTGCAACTAGGTGTAGCAATCTAGGAGGACAATGAGTGAGATTAAGATATCCAAACTCTATTTCTCAACAACTGCATAGGAGTATTCACGGTTGAACTAAGTTAACTGAACACTGTTGGCGTTTCTTAGCCTTCAGATGTAATTCCGCAAGCACACGGTAAACGCGGTGTAGCCTTTTCAACCAAGAGTATTCTAGGGTATCGAATCCACAAGGAAAAAGGAGTATAATAACACGTAACACAACCAACCGAACTAGTGAAGCTAGCAATGTAGAGGATAAAAGATAGGAAAGCAGGTTCTCACAGATGTTAAATCACCTTACTATCCTAAGCATGCAAAGAGATATACTTGTCATGTAAACAGAGACACCAAAGTTGTAGCACCACTGCAAGGCACCAGAGTGCTGATTACACAGCCGAGAAAGGCGGGTAACAAAGGATTCAGCCATATCGTCAGCGAGTCTATCCGAACGTACGGGATTGGAATACTGAGAACACAAAAGTTGTCACCTATTGTGTCTACCAACTAGAGCTGCATGGGATAGCAGACCAAACAAGGTAAACTCTAAGTATGAACACCGTCGTGCCACTCAGAGAATGTACCACTAACTGGTAATAAGCTAGAAAAGCAAGCAACACTATATAGCCAACACTATAAGCATGCACAAGGTTCCCGTAAATAGACAATCATAAAACTAAGTATGAAACTAAAGCAAGAAAGAAATAACAAAGGTAGAGGAGAAGGAGCTTTACTCACTACTGGAATTGAATATCCTTCCGCTGAGAACACAAGTCTGGGAGAGAAGAGAATTCCCACTCCCTGCCTCACTACTTTCCTTGACACTAGAGACACTCTCTCTATAAGCTAAGGGAAAGGTTTACTTCTCCAACACTATACACTTCACTCTAAGTGCTACTATACCACTACTCAACACACACACACACACACCACAAGTGAACTACTAGGGGGTATTTATAGTACCCAAGTGAGTGAGGGGTACCTGTAGGGTCAGT
This sequence comes from Paspalum vaginatum, assembly GCA_030272315.1. Taxonomy (NCBI): domain Eukaryota; kingdom Viridiplantae; phylum Streptophyta; class Magnoliopsida; order Poales; family Poaceae; genus Paspalum; species Paspalum vaginatum. The sequence goes on along the minus strand of CM059018.1, from coordinate 26,713,871 downwards.
GTGGCGGTTAGAAGGGGGAGGGCTGTGATGCCCCGGCATCTCGAAAATCTTAACACGTGATTAGATTAGCGGAAGTCAGAGATTTGGCTTAGTAATGTTTAGAGAAGAGCAACAACTAGGTTAGTAAATCACGAAGTCAAAAATTTTCAGTAAAATATGAAAAACCCCTGAGTGCATTTGTAACTATAGTTTAAAATATGATGTGTTTTGGACCAAACTCTCTATAACAAACTTGTAGACAATTCTAGGTAGATCAACTTTGTTATTGGGTGTGGTGACATGCATAAAGGTTTGCAAGATGTTTTAGCTCCTTTTCTATCTTCTAGTGAATTCTGTCCAAATAGACCTGAATGGAAAATTCAAATTTTGAGCAATCAAAAGTCCCTATCATGCAAAACATCATATAAGAAAGTTGTAGATAGTTAAAAACCACACAACATTGGTATAATACTCTTTCTCTGAAAATGAGCATAAAATAGACTTTAGGAATTTCTAAGTTTGTATTAAACTTTGGTTAAACTGGAGTCAGCAGGTTCAATTCAAATTTGATCATATTTAAACTTGCAATCTGATGTTTATCCTTTTGACAAAGTTATAGATTTGGAAGAGTAGAACAACATTTGTATTTTGGGTTTTGTCAAATTCGGCCCCTAGAATGTTCAAAAAGAACAATTTCTAAAACATGTCTCAGCAGTCAAACAGCATTTTTCAATTTTCCGAAATTATTTTCCACCCTGCCGTCACTGACAAGTGGGGTCCACTCGTCAGCCCGCCTCGGCTCCACGTGGGGACGACAACTCTGTGGGTCCCACCTTAATTAGCTTCCACGGACTCGGTCCAGTGGACCGCTTCTCTTCTCTCTCGCTCGGTCCCACCAGTCAGCGTCCCGCAATCCGTGGACCCGGTCCACCCACGCCCTCTCTCTTCCTCCTCTTCTCTCGCTCGCCCACGCAGCGCCGGCGTCCAGCGCTGCCGGCCACGCGCCGCTCGCCACCGCGAGCGCGCGCCGCCAGCGCACCGCGCCGAGGCCACGCGCCGCCTGCCCGCGCCTGGCCTGCGCTTCCCTCTGCCGCGTGCCCCGCTACCCCTCCCCTCTGCTTCCTCCCTCCTCTGTCCACCCGCCATCGGAGCGAGCTGAGCTCGAGCTCCCATCCCGGCCACATCCGTCCTCCTCTCTCCAAGGCAGCGAGCGCCCCATGACCGCATCAATCCCTCCACCTATTTCCTCATCTCCGTGGCCGGCCTCCAGTACCTCCTTCGCCTTCTTCCACGCACAGCCACCGGGGAGCCACAGAGCGCCGCCGACCTCACCGTGAACGGGTCGCTCCGGTGCCTCCCCGTAGCCCCAACCGCCTGCGCTAGATTCGCTTCGACACCGCGAAGCTCGCGGACCCGGCGGTGGCCCTGTCCCACCACTCCTTCGCCGGATTAGACCGAGCCACCGTCGTCGGGCTCGACGCCGTCGGCCTTCGGTTCACCGGCGTTCCCCGCCCGCTCCAAGCTCACCGCGCGACGCCGTCTTGGGGGAAAGGAACCCCTACGCCGGGAACACCTCCCCAGACCCGCTCGGCTCCAAGCGCGCGCCCCCACGCGACGCGCCATACGCGGGAAGCCGGCTCGCGCGCGCCCCCTGCCCTGTCTGGAGGAGGAAGAAGGAGGCCCCTGGAAGCTAGGAATAACTACGTAAAGGTCCCGGGTCTGAGAGATTTCGAAGATAATTTCATTTTTCTAGATACGTGATTGAGAAACAAGTACGGGAGCTACTTTAAGCAATGGTGTTCCAGAAGATCAAGTAAGCCCCAGACACGACCTGGAGAGCCCATCAGTCGTGTTTGGAAGGAGGAGTTGTCCAAGTGATCAAGGGGTTGCCTGGGGCAAAGCCTCACAACCCGGCAAACTAACCTAGTTTAGTTTGTTGGCTGAGTAAGAATAAGCAAAGGTAGGCAGGACCATGATTTCTCCCAGCTAATGTGATAATTGATTTTCTCATTACGCATCCGCATTAGGAGTTGATTGAAAACAATTGCATTAGATCTCCTGGCCGCCCTGGCCCTAGCACCTATATATAGAGTTCGTAGGACGAGTTGCCTAGGCTCTGCTAGGTGCGAGTAGACACGAGTGAAAGGAGTCACTCGTCACGTAAGTGATTTCAAAGGTTACAAAACTTTTACTATTGAGAAAGTAATACTATGCTCATGATTTAAATGGAGACCGGGCGGAGAATAATTTTATTATGTGGTGTGCGTTTGGCTCCGCCTGAGTCGTTTAAGGCCCGTCCGCTGTTCGTCTGCTGATCGGCATAACATTGCTAAAGTGCTTATCCGGGGAATGGGACCGGAAAAGTCTTTCCTGGGCTCGTCCGAAGCACAGAGACACGTTGCTACCCGCTGGTTGAGAGGAAGGTGGCCCGGGGGAGCTTGGTACTCATGACGGGGAGACCGAGATGTCGGCAGGCTCGTCATGGGGGCACAACCCGGGGGCTAGGCGGGAGTGAATCGAACTTGGGACAAGGCAGGTTAAGATTGGGGCTATATGTGGGAACGCGATGGCTAGTAAGCATATACCCCTGGCATGATAGTTATTCCCGGGAATTAAAAATCGATTCGAATCGCTGATGCCCACCAGGTGTGGGAATGCCAATATCACTGTCGGCCAACGTAGTAACTACTTGAATATATTATGTCCGTTACTCATGTTTTCAAATACAACATGTTTGTATTGTATTGCTTACATTTCTACAAGTTGTTATGGAGTTATATGCAAAAGATGAATCTTGATATTTTATATTGATATACCACTGTTTAAAATCAATGGCTAAGGATCCAAAGGTTAGTAAGCAAGCTTTGCGTCAGCCGTAAGCCAATCCATTAAGTCCTACTGAGTAATTAGTACTCAGGGTTTGCCCCCACCTTTTGAGAACAGGTACCGGCGACATCTGGACAACTGCTTGGAGAAGGGTAGTACCGGTGGGCTCGGTGCTGCTCGTCTCGATCAACGATGCGTGAAGACTAGTAAAGTATTTCGTTCCGCTGCGAGATGTTTTCAAATTCGCTTCCGCTACCTGATTCAAACTTGCCTTTCATATGGTAATATGTTGAAAATTATAATATTATTTCGAATCGGTTTGTAAAACAAATTTATATATGCTATATTCAACTACCTGAGATGATGTATCTGTTGTGGCTCCATGGTGGGCTGGATGTGTATGATGTCGGTTCCTCTGGGAAAAAGGTAATATCGGGGGTCGAATGACTCTCGACGGACGACCGGGTTTAGTTCGGTCTAATCGCACTGCAAGCCAGAGGTGGCAGGTGTGCTTAGCCCGGATTAAATCGGCGGTTCCGCCACAAGGGCTAGGCCGGGTGACCTAGGGGAGGCTGGGCAGCCCCGCCCTAGGCCGGGCAACCCGGAGTGCCCTTGGATCCACCGCCTTACTTGATCCCGTGGTTGATATTGACTCTCCAAGGTGGTTATTAGGTCGGTTGGCAGTTATCTCGTGTGTTTTTGCCTCAACCATTGGATTCTCTTTGTGTTTCTTCCTTAACCGTTGGATGCGTCTCTCCTGGATCGCTGACTTAACCAATCCGTAGGCTGGATTGATGAGGTGGAGGTCTTCTGTTGTATTTGTGCTTCTTTCCTTGGATTCCACGGTGGACTTGTGTGTGACACGTCACCTCTTGCATGCGGGTCAAAGCTGGTGGCATTCAAAGCCAGAGGCAAGCCGGGCGGCCTGGGTCCTTAGCCCATGTCCATCTTTCTTTCTTGGGTCTCCCTCTTTTACCATATTTTGTACATTTTTGCACCATGACATGTGTTCCTACAATACTTTTGTACACAACTCATGGAACCGGTTAATATGTATGAACTTTGCATAAAATCACCCTTGGAACATGAAATGTTGGTGGTCAAAATGGGTTATAATGATCGCCAACACCCCCCCACACTTAGATCTTTGCTCATCCTTGAGCAAACGAGAGTTAAGCATGGTGTAGAGAGCATGTGACAACTATAGCCTTAACAAGCACAAAAGTCACTCCCAAGTTGGTTCATCTTACCCAGGATTTCAATGGTGTCTACACTTATGATTTTGAACTGTTGAGACCAAGAACAAGCCACAAGTAACACTACAGTTTCCTCCAAACTATGAGCAAAAGAGGTTTTTCACTTTTTCAAATAGTATGATGCTCATCCCTTTGTTCTCAAGATCACCTCTCAATCGCTCAAAGGATGAGAATCCTTGTGTTTCCTCTCCTCCTAATCTAAGTTTGAGTGGAGCAAAGAAGTAACCAGACTTTCCAATCATGTTTGCATCACCTAGTCAAATCAAGTGTCAAGCAAAGAGTATTAATCAACTCAGAGATTTTGGCTATGTGCAAGTGTGGCGGAAAGCTGTCGGTAAGTGTGCTTTTGTATTCCCCTTTTGATGCAAGATAGGGCATGGCTTTTTTTTTTGAATTCCATGCCTCTTTTCATCTTTTTTTTTTGCATGATTGATGAAGGGTAATTGGAATGCTTGCATAGCACATTCAGAGAAGCCTTTTTGATTCATAAAAGTTTTTATTTGTGGCACTGGTAGGACATGTGTCTTGAGAACATTGGAGAAGAGCACATTTTTAACATTTTTGCGAACAAAAACTCTTTGCTCAAGCGGGAGATCACTGGGGTGTGTTCATGTTACTCATATCTCATGAATCAACATCTTAAATCAAAGTGGTAAACAAGAGTATCCATGGGCAAGTTTACTTTAACATAGGGAGTAAAGTTTGTATAGCATGGGCACAAGTTGTCAACATGATCTTGTAGAGTAAATTTTATCCATGTTTCATGTATAGAATGGAATATAAGGATCATATGTGAAAAATGTACAATAATACCTGGTCCATGTGCAAGGTCGAGGTGAAGATGGTCTGACTCAGCCCTGGACCAGGCTAGGTGGCCTGGTCAGGGGCTGGGCGGCCTGACGATGGGGCCTTTCGACCCTTGCATCGATCGTGTTACGTGAAGAAGCACTTTGGGATGTCTTTTTCTGCGTGTGTTACATTTTTCATCAATGTGACAGGCCGGGCGGCCTGGGTTGGAGGCCTGGCGGCTAGGGTTTGGCTCGGTTCATCCCAAATTTTTGTGTGTAGCGAGATGCAACCCGGTACATCGTATTTCTCATTCGTTTCTGTAGGGTTAGTGATGAGAGTATGGGGAAAGTGAAGTGCTTCCCCCCCCACACTTGAACTCGAAGCAGGGTATATGATTTATTTAATGGACTAAGCATTAATCATTGGAATTAAAGGAAACAAAGAACATAGGCGCTGTTCCTACAAAGAAAGAAACAAAACAAAACCCAAGCACTAAGAAAACAAAAGGGCACCTATACTAAAATTTATTGTGAAACCATGGGTATCTATGGTTTTGGATCATAGATATCGGGATGCCCTGTGGCTTCCACGAGGCGGCGGAACTTGGAATAGAAGCCCTTCCTAAGGGTTTATAACTTGTCATTGATCTCCCACTTCCAAAGCTCGCCTTCTGCGCAGCGCTCTTCAAGTCTTTACAATGCACGCTTGAGCGCTTTGATCTCCAATTTGAGAGACTCAATGGCCTATTTTTCCTCCTCCTCCTCCTCCTTTGAAACTTCAAATTGGCCCGGTGGAGTCCGAATTGGAGGGGGTTTGGAGATCCTATTGACTATCCTTCTAGGGGGAGTTGAATCAATGGACTCATCAATAGATGCGTCCCCCTGAATTCCGTTGCCTTTCCCTTTGGGACAAGCACCTTCCCTTATCCGCCGGTGGGAGTGAGTCCACCCCGGACATTGTAGGCCGGCAATCCTGGGCTCTTGGGCACTCCATTGCCGGTGTCCATCATGGAGTCATTCGAGAAGAGCTTCCACACAGGTAACTTAGGACCGATCGTTCCGACCTTAGGGCAAGGCGAATCTGCCAAGTATTCCTTCTTTGCAATGGTGCGCGCAGGACATAGTCCGCGTGCACCCTTCCCCGCACTGCGAGAGCACATGAGGGACACTGGGCAGCCCTGCTCTAGGCTAGGCAGCCTGCCTCCAGGCCGGGTGGCCTGAGAAGGTGGCCGGGCGGCTAGTGGGGTGACGTCCAGCCCCTTCATGGTGCCGTTTCCCATAGGTATGTCGCCGTGGTGCCGAAAGTGAGGGCTAGGCTCTTGGATGGAGTGTTGTTGGAGGCCATGGCTGATTTTTCTTTGAGTGGAGATGCGATAGGAATGAGGAGAGTCACAGGAAGGAAGGAAACACTCGTGTTTAAGTCGTGGTACTTTGATCTCATCTACTCAATGAAGTCCGGTGGCTTAGGGATAACTCTTCTTCGAAAATTTTCAAAGAGAGGTGGCTGGGCGGCGAGGTGGGAGGCCAAGCGGCCTGTGTGGGGCTGAGAGGCCTGGCCCTTAGGCCGAGCGGCTTCACCAGGGGCCCAGACGGCCTGGACCTGCCTTGCCGACTTTGGTTTGGTAGAGCCAAGGTCAGTTTTGCCCTTATAGGTGCATGAAACCCTCTTCATCGTGCTGTGCCGTCACTTGTTGAGATTTTGGTGCACTGGAAGCAAAAGGTGAGATAAGACAGAAAAGTGAGGAACATGGTAGTGTACATGGCTCATTTAAGGTAGTCACTAGACCGTGGCCATGTGATCATGCCACTTCTTCTAGCTCGTAGACGTCCACTTCTTCGAGTTGCGGCATTTCAGCCTCTAGGAAGACTTTTTGGCGTTGCCCGTTCGCCTTAAAGACTGTCCCATCGTCATCCTGGAGGGGGATGGCACTGTGATCGGCAGCATCAAGGACCAAAAAGGGTCCTTCCCACTTACTCCTAAGCTTACCATGACCAAACAAACGAACCCGAGAATTAAAGAGTAGTACCTTATTGCCTGGTTTGAATGTTTTGATCTTGATACGCTTATCGTGCCATCTTTTAGTTCGTTCCTTGTACAGCTTGGCATTGTGGTAGGCCCCCTCCATTCATCCAATTCAGCAAGCTGAATCTAACATCGAACTCCTGCTGATTGGAGATCCATGTTCCATTTCCTTATCGCCTAGTGAGACTTGAACTCAAGTTCTACTGGCAGGTGACAAGTCTTGCCGTACACCATTTGGTATGGTGTCATGCTAATGGGATGCTGTGCAGTATGCTCATAGAGCGTTGGGTTGCTTGGATACCCAATCTTTTCCCATAGCTTCCATAGTTTTCTGCAGGATGTTCTTGATCTGCTTGTTTGATGTCTCAGGTTGGCCACTTGTCTGCAGATGATAAGGAGTGGTGACACGGTGATCCACACCGAGTTCTGCAAGGCTCCTCTTGAATCTTTTATCTTTGAAGTGAGGTCCTCCATCACTAATGATGACCCTTGGCGTACCAAATCAAGGAAAGATGGTGTCATAGAACATTCTGATCGAATGCCTCAAATCTGCCGCAGAGCACGGCAGTGCCTCTACCCATTTTGATACATAGTCCACTGCGATCAAGATATATTCTTTGTCTCCACACTTGCGGAAAGGCCCCATGATGTCTATGCCCCACACAATGAATACATCAAGTTGAAGGTTGCTTGCGAGTGTCATAGCATCCCTTGGGTTAATGTTTCCTTGGTGTTGGCACCGCGAACACCTTTGTACAAACTCTTTGGCATCATCGTACATATTTGGCCAGTAGAATCCACTTTGCCAAATCTTCGCATTAGTCCGATAGGCTCCATAGTGACCTCCATAGGAAGATGAGTGACATCTATCAAGGATCTGAGGTACTTCGCAAGCAGGACAATCAGTTCTCTAACCATAAAGTGGCATTTCTCCTAGTTCAGGATAAGGTCAACTTCTTTGCACCTCTGGAGAACCTTTGTAGGACCGAGAAGTCCGACTAGAGGGGGGTTGAATAGGAGCACTTAAGACTCAAAACTCACAACCCCCAAATCTAATGCTTGAGAAAAGAACTACACACCGTCCACTAAACAGATACGTGTCTAGTAGCGTAAGGTGCCATCCACTTTGAGTATACGCACCAAGCAAGCGGAAGCACTCAACTCAACGATCACAAAGACCGCAAGCCAAGTGGAGCAACAACTCACGCCAAAGTGTCTCGCCAGCCACTCAATGCATCTAGATGAATCTCACTGATACACAGCAAGCAAAAGAGTATAGGCATACAACGAGAACCACCAAAGCGAGGTTGAGGCAAAGACACGGAAGCAAACGAACACAAACCAACCAAAATTAACACGCCTAGTGATCACCAAGATCTCTTAGCAAATGAGGTGCTAAAGACCTTAGGAATGACCCTAGGCACCACCAAAACTACCCGGAAGAAGCCACAAACCCTAGGAACAACTCAAACCAAATCAGGGGCCAAAAACCCAGTCCACATCAGACTATCCGATAGGCTCTATCGGATAGTCCGATAGGACTTTTTCAGGCAGACCAGGTTGCAAAGAAAAATGCCAAAACCCAGTCAAACGGACTCCAAAAATCATGAAATTTTAACCACAGGCTGAGCGAAACATGGGGAACAATATAATAAAAATGCAGCCCATTTGTAGACTATTAAGTCAAGCGGACTATACGGTGATGTTGCACCGGACTGTCCGGTGTGCCCAGAAATTATCCTCGGACTTTGAGTTTGCAAACCTCAAACTTGACAAAATCCTCTCGGATCTTCACGAAATTTTGCATAGGCTACCCTAGCACTATTCCAAAGTTATTCCCAAAAGATCTACTAAAAAAGATCAAGGGATTAGTGGAAATTTCAGATCTCGGGAAGAGGGGAAAATTTGGGCAGAAAAGGGGAAAACTCAAACTGACTTGCCCACGGCAATCCAACTGGATTAAGATGATCTAAGGCATGATCTCCACGTCCTGGCAAGTCCAAAACAACAGCAATAGAAGGGATTCCAAGCTTGGCCAAAGCAAACATCCAAAAGCCAAGGATTGGAGCCAAAAACCAAAGAGAGAAAGGGAGCAGAACACAAGGTTGCTGCACGAAATCACTTCAATTAGATGCCCAAGAAGGGTCTAAAGATTCAGTATACAAGCAGGATTTTATCCCAGGCAACCACCCTCATCTTCCCTCTAGATTAGGAGGCTAAATCCTACTCTAACCTCCCTAATAATGGAGCTCAAGGCTTGAGGACAAAAATCACAAAGCAAAGACTGATCCTAGCTGCCAAGAGACCTTCTAATGACCTGCCTTGGACCTATTTATACCCTAGTGCTGATAAGGCAATTTTGCACTTAGGTCCCTACAACTAGACTAACCCTATGATTACAGGATATTTCAGAATGGACGACCATGATGAAGTCTTGATATTCGTATGTTCCACGCAATCCTCAGATGTTCTCAACGTGGCTAGTAGTCCAATCCATGATCCCCCCCGGTTTTGTAGTCAGAAACCGGGAAACTTTAGGAAGACTCCACCTGGGCTGGATTTGGCCCATCTTCTCTATCTTGGCAAGTCGTGGCCCAACTCACCAAGGCTTGGGTAGCTTGGGTGGCGGTTTTGAGCCGAAGCCGCCAAAGCCTCCCTCGCACGCCTTCGCGCCATGCACATGGGTTGGAGCACCGCGGTGGCACCCGGCATCCCGAGTCCATTGGGGCTGCCTCGCAGTTGTTCGGAGGACTTACTCCTACCATCGCCGTGCTGCTCCTCCATGTACCGAACTCCCATGGCTGATAGATGCCGAGCATGCCTCCAGTCCTTCGGTGGGCTTTCTTCTCCAACTACCTCCTGTCCATCAGAGGTCTTGTGCCCAAGTCCTTCTGGGTCTTGCTACTGTTGACAATCACTCATCACTCTAGAGGCAATGGAGCCAGTCCATTAGCTCTCAATCTCCCCCTTGATGAGTGCATTATCAACACCTTCAACCTGTAACCTGAAATAGAACAAAGACAAGAAGAAAAGCGTAAAACCGAAAAGAAAGAAGAAAAGAAGAAAGTTGTTCTAGATGCCCAAAAGCGAAACACAAACAGAGAAGTGCAAATTGAGACAACAAAAACAAAGCCAAAGATCAACCCCCTAAGATAAGGGAAACAACTCAATGCAGTCAATTAAACTAAAGCATGACCCCTCAAGAAAGAGGCAAACCAGCTCAACACAGTCATGCTTAGGCAAAGCATCGGCTCCTCCCGAAAGAGGCAAAAGGCTCAACGCACTGATGCAAGAGCATGCTAAAAGCTCAAACTCCCCCTCAACCAGATCTCTACAGAGTTCTCCCCCTTGGTCCATGAATTCCCCCTCGAAACATCTCTCCCCCAAAGGTCAACATCTCTCTCCGTTGTTGACAATGGACACATCAAGGGTTCATAGAACTCAACTCCCCCTGAACTAGACAACTCCTCCTCAAAATATGCCATGAAATGCAGGAAGTGTACCATGAAGAGCTCAGTAGGGATGAAAAGCTAGTAAATACAAGTTCTACCATACAGAGCAAGTGAGGGCAAGGAAGCATGCAAACAAGCTCAATTGAATCTATCTTATACAGATTAGGAGCATGTTTTTCAGAGTTGTTGAGAAGAAAGGATCACCAATAGGAATAGCATCTAGCAAGATAGGCATGAATAGCAAGATGCTAGCAAAACATCCAAGGTGTGCTACTCTCAACTAGAGCATGTACATCAGGCCATAAGCAATTTAGAGACTTGCAGATTTCAGATTTAGCAATTTTGTAACTTTAAGCAAATCAGATCATGTGCCAGGGGTTATTCATTTGTCTTTGCCACTTCTTACCAACTAATGCCAAGCCTAGGTTCAGAAAACCATCAGAAGCTTAAGAAAAGGTTTTGGTCATACACAGCCTAGTCCAAATTCATGCCAAAGTGCAAAGGCAAGCTATCTCAAACTAGATCAGTGTGACAAGTGAACCCACCTAGATTTTTTCAATTTAGCTCATAGGACATCACTTGTAAACAATATTAATTTAGATTTGAGATCTAGGCAAGGTGTCATAAATGCTTAGGCATCAACTTAACAAAGGCATACGACTAGCATATCCAAGCATGAAAAGATAGCCTAGCATTCAACATTCCTCTACACGCTAGGTAGACAAGTCTAGTGGTGATCATGGTTTTTGATTTTCAAGAAACAAAAGTGACTTAGCTCACAAATGATATTAGGCAGATTCAAGGAGCTTAGGCAACCATGATCATGCAAGCAACTATACAATCTAGCACAAGCAAGTACTAACTCGTCATACCAGAAGAGCTCTAGTGCTAGTGTAAGTGAAAATGCATATGTTACAATGCAATGCATGGTATGATACAAAATGCAAGAAAAACAAGGAAAAGCAAAGAAAAGGCAAACCAAATAACCAAAACTACAACAAAGTTACCCCAACGTAAAAGGGGTAACAAACACCAAGCTCCCCACGCAAGCGAGCAAACACGCTAAGATCTAAGGGCTTGGTGAAGATATTGGCCAACTGATTCTCAGTCTCCACATGGATCAAGTCTATATCTCCCTTCTCATAGTGATCTCTCAGAAAGTGAAACCTCACGTCTATGTGTTTGGTTCTGGAGTGCAAGACGGGGTTCTTAGCTACAGAAATAGCAGAAATAGACTCTACTAGGAGAGGGATCTTCCTAAAACTTAGGCCAAATTCACTAAACGTAGCAATCATCCAAAGCAGCTGGGAGCAGCAATTAGCAGCAGCAATATATTCGGCTTCTATGGTGGAAGTAGCTACACTAGATTGCTTGCATGAGGACCAAGAAACAAGAGAAGAACCAAGAAACTAGCAGGTGCTAGAAGTAGACTTGTGGTCCAGCCGACAACCCGCAAAGTCAGCATCTGAATACCCTCTGAGAGAGAGCATCGAAGCTGAAGAGAACCAAAGACCAAGCTCAGGACTGTATTTCAGATACCTAAAGATGCGCTTCACCGCTTGACGGTGTGATGTTCTCGGTGAGGCCTGAAATCGAGCACAAAGGCAGACTGCGAACTGGATGTCTGGCCTAGTCGTTGTCAGGTACAGAAGTGAGCCGATCATCCCTCGGTACTCTCTTTGGTCCACCACCTCCCCTTCTTCATCTGCATCAAGTGCCATTTGTGTTGACATGGGAGTCGCCATGCGCTTGAGGTCTCCCTTGTCAAACTTCCTCAGAATGTCCTTCGTGTACTTGGCTTGATGGATGAAGGTTCCTTCTAGGCCTTGCTTGATCTGTAGCTTGAGTGTGATGCCCCTGACATCTCAAAAGCCTTGACACGTGATTTGATTAGTGTTAATCAAGGATTTGGATTTAATCATTGCTTAGAGAGGAACAATAACCAGGCCAGGAAACCACTAAGTCAAAATTTTCAAGTTGAATATGCAAAACTTGGCGTTGCTTGGTTGAGTAGTTAGACATTTATACATTTTCATGCAAGATATCAAATACAAAAGTTTTAGTTCAGGAAGTTACCTTCAAATTTTCTATTTTGATGAATTTCAAAATCAGGTGTTAAGGGGTCCAAAAGTTCAAACCAAACCAGGTTGGCCTACACTCTGGAAATTTTGCTAAGTCTAGGGTTGACACTCTTTTCCAAACTTCATTCTAAAATTACTTTCGGTTGGACTATACAACTTCAAAATCTTCCTTTCTATGAAATGCAATTAAACTTATCACCTTTCAAATGCGTCTGAGTTTAAAATGATTGGACTTTATTTTGTGCTTCAAAAGTTAGAAACAACAAATACTCTACATGGAGTAAACCTGCATTTTGACCAAACCTCTGAACACATCTGTGTTTGTATTTCAAAATCTATTGTGATTTAAGCTAAACTTTCTATACCAAACCTGTGGACAATTTCATGAGGAATAACTTTGGTATTTTGAGTAGTAACATGCATAAAGGTTTGAATGGTGTTTTAGGTCTTTTTCTAACAGCACATGAATCTGCCCCAAACTTGAGCTGTCTAGTAAATTCAAATATCTGTGAAACAAAAGTCATTTTCATGCAAAACTTTGTATATGAAAGTTGTAGGAAATGAAATTGTAAACAACATTGGTATATGACTCTTTATGTGAAAGAGGACCTATAATGGACTTATAGAATTTTCAAATTGGAAGTTGCCGTTGGTCAAACTGGGGTCACAGCTTTTGAATTCAAATTCCTCCTAAAATTTGAATATAACATGGTGTCACAAATTAAAACAAATTTGTAGATCATGAAGTTTAGATTACTTCTTGTATTCTGAGTTTTCACTAATTCGGCCGTTAAATGCTTTAAAAATGAGATATTCAAACAAGAAGTTCTAGCAGTCAAACATCATTTTACTATTTTCGAATTTTCTTTCCATCCTTGTGACACTGACACGCGGACCTCACGCGCTAGGCCAGCATCGGATTCCAGCTCACGGGAGCGGACCGCGCCATCTGTGGGCCCCACATCACCCTCAGTCCGCGAACCTAGCCCATGGACCATGGCCTTCTTTGATACCCCGGTCCCACATGTCACTCTCCTAGGATCTGTGCACCATGTCCACCGTGCCCCCTCCTTCTTCCTCCTCTGCTCCCTCGTGCCCACGCGGCGAGCAGGAGCTGCTCGCTCCTTGCCATGGCCACGCGGCCAAGCCGACCGCGCCTCCCTCTTCCTCTACTTCCACCGGGTGGAAGGAAGCCCCGCTCGCTCACTCGCTTTGCTCCTGCCTGTGCGCCCTGCCGCCCCTCCCTGCTCCACCGCGCCCCTCTACAACGCGGCGCGTTAAGCCGCCATATAGGGAGCTCGGTGAGCTCGCACTGCCGCTGCATCTTGGACGCCTCCGCCCTCCTTCCACCTCTCCAGCGCGCTCCTGGAGGTCGCCTTGTTCTGAGCTACAGATTCCCCAAAGCCTCGGCCCTGCCATCGCCTCATCGCCACGCTCAGCTTGCACCACCCACCATGGCCACGCCGCGCCACTGCCTCGCCGTGGAGACCAAGCTCCGGGCCATCCCCGTGCCTCCACGACTCCACTAACGGATGCGCCACTTCCCCATGCAGCTCACACGCCCGTCCTCTGCCTCCTTCCCGGACTAAACCACCGGATCGGGTCACCGCGCTGCCGCGTCCCCAACCTCCGGTCCACGCCATTTCGCGCGCGTTCCCAGGATGTTCCGACCTCCCCGCACAATGCCGCCATGGGGAAAAGCTTCCCCAGTGCCGGGAACACGTCCCAGAGCCCACGCGACTCCAAGTGCGCATCCCCACGCGCCGCGCCGCGCCGCGCGCGAGAACACGGACAACCGTGCGCCCCGTGCCCCTACCCGAGGAAGAAGGTTGCTTTTCAAAAACACCCCTGCGCTTTTGTTTATTTTCATTCAAATACTGTGTGCTATTCACTATGTCCTCAAATATTTTCGTGCTAGCCCCTAATGTTACAAGATATTCACGTTTAGGTCCCTGATTGTTATGGTTTTCGATTTATTAAATTTCTATAAACAGAGAACTTTGAAAATTCATAGTAAATCAAATAAAAATCAGAAAAATACAAACTTTGTTGCACTGTACTCCCCTTAGGTAGATCTACAGAATAGGTATGGTGGTTAGGTAGGAAATGACTATTTTGCACCTGATTTGATGAATGCATGACAAAAAGGAACAAATAGCAAAAATAGATTAAATGGATTCCAAAAATTATGAAACTTGGACTGAGTACTAGTTATGTCAAGTATTGTCACATATATTTTTGGTAACCCTAGTTATTGCTAGAAAATGACAGATCTACCCCTAGGGTGCACATTTTGATAATTATTGAATAATAAAATGCATGCTTTATGAATTGTGCCCCAAACAAATCCCTAGTAGATATGTTGAACTCATTTAGTCTAGTATAGACCAGAAATAAAGTTTCATGTGCCTTAGTTGTTGTTTGTTGCATGATTTGAAAATAATTAAGGCTATGCAATTGAACATAATAAAATAGAGAAGTAGGGTTTAATAGGTTCCAAAAAATCCCACCAAGCTTCTTACAGCCATATTAGTGTGTATACATGCTTATGTGACTCTAACATAAATTTGTGGCTTATGTTACATGAGAAGTCTAACATTTGCAAATTAGATATGTCTCAGAAGTAAAGAAAATAAAAGGGGAAGGTTAATGTGCTTAGTTAGGCTCGTGATTTGTTCCCTGTACTATACTCGACGTAGTGGAAATGTTATAGCACAACGAAACATACACTTCTGCTTAAATTTAGTTGAGTGGTCAGACAATTCAGTGCCTAACATAAGTTTCCCTAGGCACAAAAGTGATTCCTGTTTAAGTAGTTTATCAATCACCTTTCTGCCTATCCATAAAATGGTTGTCCAAATGTGTGCTTGATATTCATGCATCCCATTCGCTGCATCATGCATGGCATTCATATAGTGATGCTTAATGCAGATACGTGATCAGGAAGCAAGTGCGTGGGAGTACTTCGAGCAACGGTGTCCAGAAGATCAACTAAGCCCCAAACAAGACCTGGAGGGCCCATCAGTCGTGTTTGGAAGGAGGAGCAGTCCAAGTGATCAAGGGGTTGCTTGGGGCAAAGCCCCACAACCCGGCAAACTAACGTAGTTTAGTTTGTTGGTTTTCTGAAACATAAGCAAAGGTAGGTATGACCATGAATTTCCCAGCTAATATTATCATGATTGATGATTACGCATCCGCATTAGGAGTTGATTGAAAACCTTTGCATTAGACTCCCTGGCCGCCTTGGCCCTAGCACCTATACCTAGAGTTCGTAGGAGGAGTTGCCTAGAATTGCTAGGTGCGAGTAGACACGAGTGAATGGAGTCACTCATCGCGTAGGTGGTTTCAAAAATCAAAAAACTTTTACTATTAAGGAAAAAAATATTATGCTCATGATTTAAATGGAGACCGGGCGGAGAATAATTTTATTTTGTGGTGTGCCTTGTTGTATCATTTGGCTCCGCCAGAGTCGATTAAGGCCCGTCCGCTGTTCGCCTGCTGTTCAGCATAACATTGCTAGACTGCTTAACCGGGATATGGGACCAGTGAAGTCTTACCTGGGTTTGTCAGGAGTTTTCGAGGTGCCGCCCATCCACTTGCTGGAGGCCGATGGGCCCGGGGGCGCTTATACTGGAGGGAGGGCTGACCTAGTGCGCTGTGGTAATGCTCCTGAGGGGGCACAACCCGGGGGTTAGGTGGGAGCGCTTTGAATCTTGGGACAAGACAGGTGGAGACTTGGACTATATGTGGGAACGCGATTGCTAGTAAGCATATACCCCTGGCATAATAGTTATTCCCGGGAATTAAAATCGATTCGAATCGCTGATGCCCACCAGGTGTGGGAATGCTGATAATGCACATGGGCAACGTAGTAATAACTTGAATATAATATATCTATTACTCATGTTTTCAAATACTACATGCTTGTATTACTGTGTTGCTTACTTTTCTGCAAGTTATTATTATTATTATTGTGGAGTTATATACACATGATGAAACTTGTTACTTTATGATATTATAACTCTGTTTAAAACCAATGGCTAAGGATCCACATGTAAGTAAGCAAGCTTTGCGTCAGCTGTAAGCCACTCCATTAAGTCCTACTGAGTAATTAGTACTCAGGGTTTGCCCCACCTTTTGAGTACAGGTACCGATGACATCTAGACAAGTGCTTGGAGGAGGGTAGTACCGGTGGGCTCGGTGCTGCTCGCCTCGACCATCGATGCATGAAGACTACTAAAGTATTTTGTTTTCGCTGTGAGATGTTTTAAATTCGTTTCCGCAATCTGACTCAAACTTGCCTTTCGTATGGCATTATGTTGAAACTTATATCGTTATTTCGAACTGGTTTGTAAAAAAATAAGTTTATTTATGCTATATTCAACCGCCTATTATGATGTAACTGTTGTGGCTCCATCGAGGGCTGGATGTGTATGATGTCGGTTCCTCTAGGATTTGGTAATATCGAGAGCCGAATGACTCTCGACGGACGATCGGGTTTAGTTCGGTCTAATTACACTGTATGCCAGAGGTGGCAGGTGTGATTAGCCCAGATTAAATCAGCGGTTCCACCACATTGAGGAAGAACTGAAGCTCACCCATGAGGCTCATCTCGAACTCACTGCTCATCTGTTCAGCAAACTTAGACACCAAAGTGTGAGATGAACCACCAAAGATAATGTCATCAACATATATCTGAACTAGAAGGGTGTCCCCGCCACGACTCAACAGAAATAAGGTCTTGTCTACTGAACCCATCACAAACCCAGACTTCAGCAGGAAAGCTTTTAATCTATCATACCAAGCTCTAGGAGCTTGCTTTAGACCATAAAGGGCTTTTCTCAACTTATACACCTGGTCTGGAAACATGGCACTCTCAAAGGTAGGAGGTTGTCTCACATATACTTCCTCCTCTATGTAACCATTTAGGAAGGCTGACTTGACATCCATCTACTGTAGTTTGAAGCCTTTAGAGGTAGCAAAGGCAAGCAGAATCCTGATGGCTTCTAAATGAGCTACAGGAGCAAAGGTCTCCTCATAATCTATCCCCTCCTTCTGACAGAAACCCTGGGCATCCAATCTCGCTTTGTTCCTCACAACCATCCCATCCTCACCCTGTTTGTTCTTGAAGACCCACTTGGTTTCTATAGGGTGGCAGTTCGGTGGAGGTTCAACTAAATCCCAGACATGGTTTCTCTCAATGTTCTCCAACTCCTCATGCATGGCGTTAACCCAACTAGGATCAAATAATGCATGTGACACATCGCGGGGTTCAAAAGAAGCAACAAATGCGGAGTGGCAGAAGAAGGCTACAGAGTTAACCGAAGAGCGTGTGACACACTGGTGTAGATCTCCAATCATCTTGTCTGGAGGGTGATCCCGCTGGACTTGCCGAGATGGAACAATCTCGAAGGTCACCTCCCCTGCATCCTCAGCGGGGCCAACCTTTGCTCGAGCTTGCAATCGGGAGAGCGAGAAGGAAGCCATAGGCAAAGGTCCTCCTTCACCTTCAGAGCTCATAGCAGAAGGGACAGGAGCTGCAGCCAGTGCAGTGGCTCCTGCATCACCAGCTTCTACCTGAACCTCCTCATCTTCAAAGATGGGAGTTCCTTCTTCATCATCACCTGAAAGCTCAAATGCAGGGGTTGTGCAAGGCATAGATTCATCAAAGGAAACTTCACAGGTCTCAACCACTTGTTTGGTATCGAGGATCCACACTCTATATGCTCTAGAGCTAGAGGCATACCCAAGGAAAATACCATCCAAATAGCGAGATTCAAATTTGTCCAAATGCCCCCCCTTTTTGAGCACAAAGCATCTGCAGCCAAATGCACGCAGGTGCTTGACACTGGGCTGCCTACCAAACCGTTGCTCGTACGAAGTCTTCCCTAAGAAAGCTCGTAGGAAGATGCGGTTGGCAATGTAACAGGCCGTATTCATAGCCTCAGCCCAAAAGCGTTGCGGAGTCCTATGCTCATCAAGCATCGTCCGCGCCATCTGTACAAGTGTGTGGTTCTTTCATTCCATGACACCGTTCTGAGTTGGGGTATAAGGAGACAAGAATTGGTGATCAAGACCTAGGTCACCACAAAAGGTTTCGAAATGAGAGTTACGAAATTCTCCACCATTGTCGCTGCGGATAGCCCTTATGGCCTTATGACTCTCAATCCTTAACCTCAAGACCAGATCTCAAACAAATCCAGAAGCCTCATCTTTGAATTCCATGAAGAACACCCACGAAAAGCGAGAAAAGTCGTCTACTACCACAAGCACATACCTCTTCCCACTGACCGACTGTACCCAAGCAGGACCAACCGTGTCCATATGCAGGAGCTCACCCAGCTAAGAGGTCATCACCTGATTGACAGGTGCATGAGAAGCGGCAACCATCCAGCCATGACGACAGGGGTGGCACAATAAGTCCTTTTCTGCTTTCAAATTGGGCAATCCTCAGATCAGACCCATCGAGCTCAACCTAGCTAGTAGATCAAAACTCAAATGGCCAAGCCTCCTATGCCACTACCAAATATTAGCAGAAGGACCAGCTACCAAACACCGACGAGGGCCAGAAACAGATGCAAGGTCAACCTTAAAAACCTACCCATAGGGCAAAATCTGACAAACAAGGTTTTCCTTAGCATCAAGCACACAAGAAGAACCCTCCTTAAAGCGAACCTCAAACCTGTCCTTGAGAAGTTGGGAGACAGAAACCAAATTGAAACCCAA
Source organism: Paspalum vaginatum (assembly GCA_030272315.1). Taxonomy (NCBI): domain Eukaryota; kingdom Viridiplantae; phylum Streptophyta; class Magnoliopsida; order Poales; family Poaceae; genus Paspalum; species Paspalum vaginatum. The sequence continues at coordinate 26,694,740 of CM059018.1, read as the reverse complement.
ATTCCTCACCAAAGCAACTTCTCTCAGGGAAAGCTTGCCAGAAAGCGCAACAGAACCAACACCCAACACTTTACCCTGACCATTATCCCCGAATGTGATGTATTCTTTGGTGCTCACGGGGTTGAGGTTGGAGAACCATCTGCGGTGCCCTGTCATGTGCCTTGAGTAGCCGAAGTCCATGATCCATATGTCCTCCAGGCCTCGATCCTGTAAAATCAAGGAAAGCGAGAGTGAGCAAATGGTCCGGCACTGGGTTAGTGAAACTGCTGAACCAGTGACGAGCCATATGCTCTAAAGTGGTTAAAGCACAGTCAAAGTAAGCATCACGACTATCTAGGTACCCACGACCTCCAAAGCGTGAGCTCTCAAATCCTCTACCAAAGCCCCAGTCACGAGGTCCATAGCTGCACTGAAAACGACCAGAAGCTCTGCAAGCAAAACGTCTCTCACCACTAGGAACACGGGCCTGAAAGCTGCCTTCTCTCTCACCACGAACAAGGCGGTCCCTCATCTCACCGCATTGTGGAGGATCCTACCTACCACCCTGGTAGAACTAATCTTGGTTCCCCCAGGCTCTCTCCTGCCTCTCAGCTCGCTTCCTCCTGAAGCAAAACTCCTCCAAGTGGCCATTCCGCTGGCAAAAGTCACAGTGGTAGACATGACTCTTGGTTGTGGGGTTAGGCTGGGCCTTAGGCTTAGGTGGAGTAGCCTTGGGTGGAGTAGGCTGCTGGACTCTCTCCTTGCTCACTGGAGGCTTGAGGATCTTAGTCACTACACTGTCCAACTTAGCCTGTGAGGGCTTGGGTGTCCAGAACTGCTTCTTTGGGGCAGCCATGAGAGGCTCATGGTAAACCCCATCAACAGTAGGATTAGGCTGAGGAGAGGTAGTCTTAAGCTTAGTTGGGGAACTCTTTTTCTCACCCAAAGTACTGCACTCTCCTAACCCAAGTCCACTTATATCACCCTTAGCTCTCTTGGTGCTCTCTAAAATCATCCTTAGTTGGGGCTCTCTAGCATACATCCAACTGAGTACCTCTCTCGAACGATTGTTCTCATCAACCAAAGTCTGTTTCTCCTCTCTCAGATCCTCCAGAACTAAAGTCTGGACAGCACAAGTGGGGCAGTCTAGAGAGGGAATAGAGGGAGCAGACTTCTCTAACTTCTTAATGGTGGCATCCCTATCCACAAACATCAACCTCAAAGTGAGACAGTTCTCACACGTGTCAGGGGGTGCTGAAAGCACCTCAAGATCAGCTCTCACCTGCTCAAGCTCACTCCTCAAGGTAGGACAGACCATACGTGCAACCAAAAGTGTGGGCCTAGCTCTAAGCTCTTCCAACTCCTTGAGCTATCCCTCACACCTCACTTTCATCTCAGCTATGTCAACAGCTAGGTGGGGGCACATCTCACACTCAGGCTCATCACTCAAAATAGGCTCATCCAGTTTAGACTGGAGCTTGCCTAACTCTACCTTCAGCCTATCCATCTGCTCTACCTGATGAGCGTACTTGCTCTTCTGCTCACAGAGATCTATCATCAAAGTCTCACAGGTAGGGCACTCAGACTCACTAGGCTAGGCTGGCACACTCTTCAGCCTCTCAATCTTAGCTAAAGCATCAGCAAGCTTGGTTTTCTGCTTCTGCAGCTTCATAGCTGCCTTCCCCAACATGTTATCCTAGGCTTTCAACTCACGACTGTTTGCCTCCAACATCTCAAGAATTTTAGCTTGCTCAGGAGTTACCTCTTCATCACAAGAGTCATTGTTGTTGCCCTTGTCGTCCTTGTCCTCAAGCGCCATGGACCAAAAGGATGTCCGGTGAATCTTGTGCTTCCGCTTGGACTTGGTGGAGACGAAGCAGAGTCCAGCTGGACCGCCTTTGTCCCTCCTTTTGTCCCGCTTGGTGATGATCTCCTCATCGCTTGAGCTTGACGAAGATGATGAGGAGGAGGATGATCTGCCGCACAGACCACCAAGCTCAGTGAAGAAAGCCTTGTCTCGCTTCCGGTTGTCCTTCTGGTAGCTCTTGAAAGCCTTCCTGAAGTTCCTGATCTTGCTAGAGTGGTCTTGGTGTGGTCACACTTGCCGTAGTCATGCTTGCCGGAGTGGTACTTGTTGGAATCGCGGGAGTGGCTCTTGCCCTTCTTGTAGTAGTCGTTCTGCTTTTTCGGGCATTCGGCGATGAAGTGGCCGACCTCTCTGCACTCGAAGCACTTGGGCCTCTCACCCCTCTTCTTGCTCATCCGGTTGTCATAGGCATGCTGAAAGCGGCTAGACACCAGGCAAAGCTCATCATCCCCAAGTGACGCTAACTGCTCCTCTGTAACAAACATAAGAGCAGGAAATGAAAAGTTGTGAAGCTGGGGGTTAGTAGCGGCCTCACTGGAGGCAGAAGCCAACGCCAGGCTCTTGGAGCCAGTACAAGCGAGAGAATCTCTCAACTTGTAATCCACCTATGTGGCCTTGAGCTTGCCGTAAAGAGCCTCCACTCCAATTGTGTCATAGGCCTCTGACTCGATGATCGAGTTAACCTTGATCTCCCATATCTTCCTGTCCAATGCATACAGCAATTTGACAGCCTGCTGATGGTCAGTGTATGGGATCCTCTTAGGGCTGGAGTTAACACGCAACTTGTTGATGATCGATTGAAAACGACCAAACAAGTCATCGATGGACTCACTAGGATTCTGAACGAAATTCTCATATTCACGCCTATAAGTCTCAACGAGACGCCCCTTGATAGTAGCAGTGCCGTCATGGTGTGCACTCAGCAGGGACCAAATTTGACGGGCAGTCTCGAGGTGGCTCACTCTCTCACAATCAACCGGACCAAGTCTTGAGAAGAGAAAGTTAACAGCTTTGGCATTCGCCTCATGCTGAGCCACAATCGCTGGGGTAGTGCGCTAAGGAATTGGAAGCACCACAAAGTTCACACTCTGAGTGGCATCCCATATGTCCTAGCCCTGGCTAAGAAAGAATGCTTTCATCCTACCCTTCCAGCAGGAGTAGCCATCGGAGACAAGGACCAGAATCTTTCTAGAGTGAGTCATAGTCGCTACTGGTTTCAAACCGGTAAAGGTATGAAGAAACCTAACCGGCTCTGATTCCAATTGAAGGACTGAGACGTACGACCAGAGGGGGGGTGAATAGGAGCACTTAAAACTCAAAAGTCACAACCCCCAAACCTGGTGCTTGAGAAAAGAACTAGACACCGTCCACTGAACAGATACGTGTCTAGTAGCACAAGGTGACGTGCACTACGAGGATACGCACCAAGCAAGCGGAAACACTCAACTAAACGATCACAAAGACCGCAAGCCAAGTGGAGCAACAACTCATGCCGAAGTGTCTCGCCAGCCACTCAACGCACCTAGATGCGTCTCACTGATACACAGCAAGCAAAAGAGTATAGGCATACAATGAGAACTGGCATACAATGAGAACCACCAAAGCGAGGTTGAGGCAAAAACACAGAAGCAAACGAATACAAACCCACCATAATGAACATGCCTAGTGATCACAAGGATTTCTTAGCAAATGAGGTGCTAAAGACCTTAGGAATGACCCTAGGCACCCCAAAACCACCCAGAACAAGACACAAACCCTAGGAACAACTCAAACCAAATCCGGGGCCAAAAACCCTGTCCACACCGGACTATCCGATAGTCCGATAGGACTTTTTCAGGCAGACCAAGAAAAATGCCAAAACCCGGTCAAACAGACTCCAAAAATCATGAAATTTTAACCACAGGCTGAGGAAAACATGGGAAACAACATATTAAATATGCGGCATATTTGGAGACTATTAAGTCCACCGGACTATCCGGTTACGTTGCACCGGACTGTCCGGTGTGCTCAGAAATCAGCCTCGGACTTTGTGTTTGCAAACCTCAAACTTGACCAAATCTTCTCGGATCTTCACAAAATTTTGTACAGGCTATCCTAGCACTATTCCAAAGCTATTCCCAAAATATCTACTCAAAAAGATCAAGGGATTAGTGGGAATTTCAGATCTCGTGAAGAGGGGAAAATTTGGGCAGAAAAAGGGAAAACTGAAACTGACTTGCTCGTGGCAATCCAACTGGATTGAGATGATCTAAGGCATGATCTTCACGTCTTGGCAAGTCCAAAACAACAACAATAGAAGGGATTCCAAGCTTGGCCAAAGCAAACAGCCAAAAGCCAAGGATTGGAGCCAAAAACCAAAGGAAGAAAGGGAGGAGAAGAACACAAGGTTGCTGCACGAAATCACTTCAATTAGATGCCCAAGAAGGGTCTAAAGATTCAATATACAAGCAAGATTTCGTACCAAGCAACCAACCTCACCTTCCCTCTAGATTAGGAGGCTAAATCCTACTTTAACCTGCTTAACAATGGAGCTCAAGGCTTGAGGATGAAAATCACAAAGCAAAGACTGATCCTAGCAGCCAAGAGACCTTTTAATGACCTGCCTTGGACCTATTTATACCCAAGTGCTGATAAGGTTGTTTTGCACTTAGGTCCTTACAACTAAACAAACCCTAAGGACTCAAACGAAAGATTACATGATATTTCGGGATGGACGACCATGATGAAGTCTTGATCTTCGTAAGCTCCACGCAATCGTCAGATGTTCTCCACGTGGCCAGTAGTCCTATCCGTGATCCACCCTCTGTTTTGAATTCAGAAACTGGGAAACTTTAGGAAGACTCCACCTGGGCCGGATTTAGCCCATCTTCTCTATCTTGGCGAGTCGTGGCCCAACTCACCAAGGCTTGGGTATCTTGGGTGGCGGTTTTGAGCCGAAGCCACAAAAGCCTCCCTCGCATGCCTTCACGCCACACACTCGGGTTGGAGCACCGTGGTGGGACCTAGCATCCCCTGTCCATCGGGGCCGCCTCGCAGTCCTTTGGAGGACTTACCCCTGCCATCGCCGTGCCGCTCCTCCGTGTACCGAACTCCCATGGCCGACAGACACCGAGCATGCCTCCAATCCTTCAGAGGGCTTTCTTCTCCAACTACCTCCAGTCCATTGGAGGGCCTCCTGTCCATCGGAGGTCTTGTGCCCAAGTCCTTCTGTGTCTTGCTACTGTTGACAATCACTCATCACTCCAGAGGCAATGGAGCCGTTCCATTGGCTCTCAACCTTTTCAAGGTTTTCTAGACATCCATCAAAGGTCTTGCCGTAGACTGAGAAATCATCCATGAATACTTTCATTATGTTCTATATCAGGTTAGAGAATATGGCCATCATGCATCGCTGGAACGATGCTAGTGCATTACACATTCCAAAAGACATCCGTCGATAAGCAAATGTGACGTAAGGACATTTGAAGGTGGTCTTACTCTGGTCATCCAGGTGAATTGGGATCTGGTGATAACCAGAGTAGCCATCGAGATAGCAGTAGAAAGAGTGATTGGCCAGTCTTTTGAGCATTTCATCAATGAAAGGAAGGGGAAGTGATCTTTTCGGGTGGCTGAGTTGAGCTTTCTGTAGTCGATGCACATTCTCCATCCCGTGACAGTGCGCTGAGGGATTAACTCATTGTTTTGATTCTTCATAACTGTCATTCCTCCCTTCTTGGGTATGACTTGGACTGGACTGACCCATTCACTATCTTTTACAGGGTAACTGGTACCGACGTGTAGGAGTTTAAGTACCTTCTTCTTGACAACCTCTCTCATCGCATTATTGAGTCTGCGTTGAGGTTTCCTTGTAGCCGATGTTCGGTCTCCATGGGGATGCGATGTGTGCACAGGTTAGGACTAATTCCCTTCAGATATTGCAGTGACTACCCAAGCACTGATCTGTACTTTTCCAAGACTGAGAGTAATCGTCGGCTTTCATTCTCAGTCAGCTTGTCGCTGATGATCACTAGTGTCTCCGGATTCCTGTTGAGGAAGGCGTACTTCATGTTAGGCGGTAGCTGTTTAAGCTCTATCTTCGGGAGGTAGGGCTGCAGAGATTCAACCAGTTCTTCAAACTCAAGCGGCTCTTCTACCACACTGAAGTCGCTAGCCTCTTCCTCTAGGCTATGTTGATCCTCCTCTTCCTCAAGTGAAATACCCATCACTTCTTCTAATGGGCCAACATCTGGCTTAGACTCTGTTTTAGTATTTAGTGCTCGACTCATGCCAATTTTGAGCACCTCTTAACCAAACTGATGCTATAACTGTCCTGGACTTGTAGTCGAATTAATCAAGGAAGCAATGGGGAGCCCAATCAATATGAATGGTATAGGCCCCTCGGGTATGTCGAAGACATGGAAGTCTACAAATATCCACTCTTCCCGCAAGGTAACTGGTATGACCTGAATGACTCCATGATTTTCCAACGATTCATTCTTGTTCCACTTCAAGTGAATGTCGGATTTTGATTGTGGTTGAGTAGGGAAATAGGTGTGGACAACATGTTTAGGAATGATGTTCACCTGAACTTGAGGGTCATAGAGAATACCTTGTGGAAGCATGTCGGATATATGGCCAGGGATAAGAGTTGGTTCTAGGTGGAACCTAATGATTTTTGTGTCAAGCCTTCTCTCTTCTAGGCATTCCCGATTTATGATAGCTGTAAGCCAGAGTAGGTCCTCTCTCATTTGATGTATCTGTTGTGAGAAGAGGTATGATGGTTGAGAGGTCCTTTCGAAGTGTCGGCTCACTTTTGGCAACCGAGATAAATTGCCAAAGCTTGCAAATAGGTCATCTTTAAACGAGAACAGCGGAACCGATGGAGGATTTGTCATAGAGGTACTGACCCTTTCAGTATCCTACGACATACTTAGTTCAGGAACATCCTCTATCATTAGGGTCTGATGGGATAGTGGAGTTGGTGGATGGGTGTTTTGAATTTCTTCGTGGCAGCTGGGCTCAGGTGGATTTTGTGGATATGAGCGTGGTTTCTCTATCTTACCGCCATCAGAAGATTTTTTTGAGAATTTTATCTAGGATTTTTCGTCCTTCTGGGGCGGTTAAGTGAGAAAACGATCCTCCTGATGCTAAATCCAAACATAGTCCGCTGCCTGGTGATAGGTCTCAGACAAAGTGTTGTATGAGCATGGATTCTTGAATCGCCAAGTTAGGGCCGGATGTGGCTAGAGTTGTGAAACGCGACCAGGTTGTGGCCAAGTCCTCGTTACTTCCTTGTCGGAAATTGAGAACTTCACATTGGAGATGAATGAATCGATGTTGTGGGAAGAAATGTAGACAGAACTTGACTTTAAGTTTCTCCCAATTCCCCTCTACTGCACCGACTGCTCTGCTATACTAAGATATTGCTGCTCCCGTAAGTGAAAACGGAAAGAGCAGCCATCAAAGGGTTTCTCCAGGCATTCCTGAGATTGCGATGAAGCTGCATAGCTGCTCGAATTCTTAGAGGTGTGTGTAAGGACTCTCTGATCATAATCCCATGAAACATTGATCCCGAACCATGGCTATCAAGCCGGGACGTAGCTGATAGCCATCTGTGATGATGCGGGCGAATGATGGTGGAGGCTCTAGAAAATTGCCCTTTGGAGCAGATAATTCGCAGATAGGCATGTGATCCATTGGGTGGAATGGTGATATGGATGGTGGTGTGGTGGTGATAGTGGTGGTATAGTGGGAGATGGGAAGGCCTTGGTTCTGTGTTAAAATAGCTACCGTTCCCCGGCAACGGCGCCAGAAAGCTTGTTGGCGTTTCTTAGCCTTCAGATATAATTCCGCAAGCCCATGGTAAACACGTTGTAGCCTTTTCACCAAAGAGTATTCCAAGGTATCGAATCCACAAGGAATGAGGAGTATAATAACACATAACACAACCAACTGAACTAGTGAAGCTAGCAATGTAGAGGATACAAGATAGGAAAGCAGGTTCTCGACAGATGTTAGATCACCTTACTATACTAAGCATGCAAAGAGATATACTTGTCATGTAAACATAGACACCAAAGTTATAGCACCACTGCTAGGCACTAGAGTGCTGATTACCCAGCTAAGAAAGGTGGGTACCACAGCGGCTATATCGTTAGCGAGTCTATCCGAACGTATGGGATTCGAATACTGAGAACACAAAAGCTATCACCTAATGTGTCTACCAACCAGAGCTGCATTGGATAGCCGACCAACCAAGGTAAACTCTAAGTATGAACACCGTCGTGCCACTCAGAGAGTCTACTACTAACTAGTAATGAGCTTGAAAAGCAAGCAATACTATATAGCCAACACTATAAGCATGCACAAGGTTCCCATAAACAGACAATCATAAAACTAAGTATGAAAGTAAAGCAAGAATGAAATAACAAAGGTAGAGGACAAGGAGCTTTGCTCAATCTAGGAATTGAATATCCTTCCACTGAGAACACAAGTCTGGGAGAGAAGAGAATTCCCACTCCTTCACTCTTCGCCTCACTACATTCCTTGATACTAGAGACACTCTCTCTACATGCTAAGGGAAAGCTTCACTTCTCCAACACTATACACTTCAATCTAAGTGCTACTATACCACTACTCTACGAACACACACACCACAACTGAGCTACCAAGGGGTATTTATAGTACCCAAGTGAGTGAGGGGTACTTGTAGGGTTGGTATGGTGGTTAGAAGGGGGAGAGCCAGGCAGGGCTACCTGGGGGAGGCCAAGCGGTCCCTCCCTAGGTCGAGCGGCTTGAGGTGCCCTTGGATCCACCGCCTTACTGGATCCCGTGGTTGATATTGACTCTCCAAGGCGGTTATTAGGTCGGTTGGCAGTTATCACGTGTGCTTTGCCTCAACTATTGGATTCTCTTTGTGTTTCTTCCTTAGCCATTGGATGAGACTCTCCTGGATCGCTGACTTAACCAATCCATAGGCTAGATTGATGAGGTGGAGGTCTTTTGGTGTATTTGTGCTTCTTTCCTTGGTTTCCACGGTGGACTTGTGTTTGACACGTCATCTCTTGCATGCAGGTCGAAGGTGGTGGCATTTGGAGCCAGAGGCAGGCCGGGCGGCCTAGGTCCTTAGCCCATGTCCATCTTTCTTTCTTGGTTCTCCATGTTTTACCATATTTTGTACATTTTTGCACCATGACATGTGTTCCTACAATACTTTTGTACACAACTCGTGGAATTGGTTAAGATGTATGAACTTTGCATAAAATCACCCTTGGAACATGAAATGTTGGTGGTTGAAATGGGTTATCACGACCACCAACAAACACAAACTTGGATCTTGAGTCGAGTGAAATTCCGGACTACACCGAGGAGGCACAGGGGTGGATAGTTGGCCAACCGAACGGCAACTGGCTAATGGCTATGGGCTTACCGAATGACGGGGTCAGATTACAGAGGCTCCCTAATGCTGTTACCGATAGGGGCTACCAACTAGATCTGCATGGGTAAGATGGCATGCTAAACTAGTGATCAAGTGACAACTTGATCACTGAAGCTCGTCCTTGATTAGAGGGTGAGAGCTAACTTAACCTTAGATCAGAGCCTAAGGCAAGCTTATAGCATCGGCAAGTCTAGTGAGATTCAAAGAACTTAAAGAACAACACAAACCTAAGCCTTGGTCTAGCGTGCAAAAAGGTACACCACACTAGGCAAGTGTAAGAAATAAAGTATAACTGAAAGATAGATCAATGAAGTATATTATACTGGAGTAGTAAGAGTACAAAAGATAGAAAGATATAAGAGCTTTACAAAGAATCGGAGCTAACTCTGGAATCCCTGAGGCAAAGACTCAGACTCAACTCTAACTCCCAGGACTAACCTATTGCTACAAGACTAAGACAATAGTATGCTCCACTCAACTTCCACACTTCACAAGTGAGATACTGGGGTTATTTATAGTCACCAAGTGAGTAGGGGTACTTATAGGGTCGGTAAGACGGTTGTGAGGGCAGGTGGAAGGCGGGGCGGCCTAGTAGGAGGCCGGGCGCCAACCCTTGGATCCACCGCCTTACTTCATCCCATGGTAGATCTTGCCTCTCAAATTCGGTTGCATGGCGATTGGCGGTTATAACTTGTGCTTTTCATCAGATCATTGGATCTTCAATGTGTTTCTTCCTTAGCCGTAGGATGGAAGTCCCTCAGATTGCTAACTTCACCTATCCAAGTGCTGGATCGATGAGGTGGCAAGCCTTTCGGTGCTTTGCATGAGGCTTTCTCGGTTTCCACCATGGACTTGTGTTGATACGTTGTTTATGTGCATGTAGGTTGAAGATGGGATGATTTAGCCACAATGACAGGCCGGCCAGCCCTGGGGGAGGCCGGGCAGCCATGAGGGGAGGCCGGGCGGCCTGGCCTACTGGCCGGGTGGCCTGAGCTTTCCCTGAATTAGCCATATTTTGCTTGTTTTCAGTTGTTCTTGCACGTACACTCAAATATTCAACACAACTCGTGGAGATATGTCAGTAGCAAGGGTTTTGTCTTCACTTTGATATATTTTCCTTCAAGATCATGGATGATTGATGGTTGAAGATAGTGCAATAACGACCATCAACAGGGGGTGGCTCGGGCTATCATAGAAGCTTTCCTGAAGTAGGACTAGGCAGAGCAGCAGCAAGCTGAGCTATTTGAGTTTCTAGCATTTTGTTAAAGCTTAGTTGCTTCTTAAAGGCATAATTAAGAGTTTTCATTTGCAGAGAAAATTTCAATAACTCTATCCTTGGCATGGAATTTCTTACTTATGTTATCACTCACAACTTTTTGATCGAAAGGATTTTTTTAAACTGCTGTGAAGTACCAGAAGACATACCTTGCCTGGAGAAAGTTAGATGTGGGCGTGAATTCCAACCTAGTTGTGGATGAGACCCATTGTTGAAGTTGTTGCTGTTGATGAAGTTAATGTCATCCGATCCATTTCCGGGGTAGTTGTTCCCCGTATGGCTGGTATTCCCGTAGTGCTTGCAAGTCATGTGAGAATCCAGTGCCTAGACAGGCACAGCTTCAGGAGCATCCTCTAGCTTCATTTGCATGAGGTCCATCTTGATAGCAAGCATGTCGGTGCCGTCAATGTGGTGGACTACGCGGGACTTATTGTTCGCCCTCTCCTGTTTCCATCCTTGGTTCCTTGCCATCTTCTCGATGAGAGTGTGGGCAGCAGTGACACTGAAGGAAAGGAAGGATCCTCCAGTGGCTGCGTTGAGGTGTTCTTACACGGACTGTTGGCATTTCTTAGCCTTCAGATATAATTGCGCAAGCGCACGGTAAACGCGTTGTAGCCTTTTCACCCAAGAGTATTCCAGGGTATCAAATCCACAAGGAACGAGGAGTATAATAACACGTAACACAACCAAATGAAATAGTGAAGCTAGCAATGTAGAGGATAAAAGATAGGAAAGCAGGTTCTTGATAGATGTTAGATCACCTTACTATACTAAGCACGTAAAGAGATATAATTCTCATGTAAACATAGATACAAAAGCTGTAGCACCACTTCCAGGCACCAGAGTGCTGATTACCAAGTCGAGAAAGGCGAGTACTATAGGATTCGGCTATATCATCAGCGAGTCTATCCGAATGGAATACTGAGAACACAAAAGCTGTCACCTAATGTGTCTACCAACCAGAGCTACGTGGGATAGCTGACCAACCAAGGTAAACTCTAAGTATGAACACCGCCGTGCCACTCAGAGAGTCTACTACTAACTGGTAATGAGCCAGAAAAGCAAGCAACACTATATAGCAAACACTATAAGCATGCACAAGGTTCCCATAAACATACAAGCATAAAACTAAGTATGAAAGTAAAGCAAGAATGAAATAACAAATGTAGAGGACAAGGAGCTTTACTCAATCCTAGAACTGAAAACCCTTCCGCTAAGAACACAAGTCTGGCAGAGAAGAGAATTCCCACTCCCTCACTATTCGCCTTACTACTCTCCTTGATACAAGAGGCACTCTCTCTACAAGCTAAGGGAAAGTTTCACTTCTGCTACACCACACGCTTCACTCTAAGTGCTACTATACCCACACACACACCTCACAAGTGAGCTACCAGGGGGTATTTATAGTACTCAATTGAGTGAGGGGTACTTGTAGGGTCGGTATGGTGGTTAGAAGGGGGAGGCCTAGGCTGGGCGACCTAGACGAGGCTAAGAAGCCCCACCCCTTTAGGCTGGGCGGCTTGTGTGCCCTTGGATTCACCGCCTTACTTCATCCCACAGTTGATATTGACTCTCCAACGTGGTTATAGGTCAGTTTGCAGTTATCTCATGTGCTTTTGCCTCAACCATTGGATTCTCTTTGTGTTTCTTCCTTAGCCATTGGATGAGACTCTCCTGGATCACTGACTTAACCAATCCATGGGCTGGATTCGTGAGGTGGAGGCCTTCCAAGGTCTCTGTGTTTCTTTCCTTGGTTTCCATGGTGGACTTGTGTTTGACATGTTGTTTCGTGCATGCCAACGGAAGATGGTGGAATTCGGAACCAGAGGCAGGCCGGGCAGCCTAGAGCAGGCCAAGCAGCCTAGATCACAGGCCGGGCGCCCTGGGTCCTTAGCCCATGTCCATCCTTTCTTTCTTGGTTCACCATGTTCTACCATATTTTGTACATTTTGCACCATGACATGTGTTCCTGCAATACTTTTGTACACAACTCATGGAACTGATTAATATGTATGAACTTTGCATAAAAATCACCCTAGGAACATGAAATGTTGGTGGTCGAAATGGGTTATAACGACCGCCAACATCCACCCTGTCACGCCCGGTTTCCAACGAACAAAACCGTGCAAAATATGTATGTGCCAGGATCAAGTCTCGCATATACATGACAAATTACATAGGTACCACAGACACATGTCGAAGATAAAAGCGTATATAACGTTAAAACATCTCATTATTACATAGTGACACAAGTCTTTAACTCAGAGTATAGCGTAGCATTGTGGAAGCGTAAAACAAAATATAACTAGGGCGCCATAGGGACGTCGACTGGTGAACGAAGCGCCTAATACTCGTCGTAGTCTTGCACATAATCTTCAGCATCTCCATCAACTGAGTAGTGGTTGGATTTTCCCACAACAAGGAATAAATATAAAGAAGCAAGCGTGAGTACAGCAACTCGTACTCAACAAATATAACATAAACCATGAGGCTCTAGGTTTAGTTGATAGACTGCATGAGCTTTTAAGTTGAACACCTTTATTTAAAGCCTGTTTACTATTATTGATTAAAGAACAATTAACCCAAAGATATTGCATACAGAAGTAAATAACATTTAGTTGATATAACCATCACCATAACCAGAGCCTTTGAACACCGCTAATCACTGGCAAGGATCTGGGCCGCTCATAACCGTGAGCACGGCTAACATGCCAGTTTTACACTCTCGAGAGGTTGTACATCTTTACCCACAAGTCATGCGCTATGCTAGGGGTTCATCACACACCTTAGGTGGGATGACTAGCAAGCACGCTACGAAGCCTTTACAAAGATCATTTTTGTAAGATGTAACCGCTAAGGATTCAGAGTCGCAACGGTGGTGTCCGCCTCCCAAAGGGAGAAGCACATACATCACATAAAGCACACTCAACCTAAGGCAGAGCAGCGACCACAGAAGCTAGCCTCCCCTCTTGCCCCGCAAGTAAGTTACAACAAACTAAATCAATCTAATTAGTCAGCTAAGTCCATCCCATTCCAGCCTTATGGTAGCACTGTTGTCCCAGGTGGTCGCTTTGTCAACCGGTCCTTAAGAAGAGAAGCCGCAAAAGCACACGAGCACATTGCTCAGGCATCCCTAAACCATGTTGCTAAAAAGCAAATTATTAAAATGGACATGAACCGCTTCATGGTCAAGCCCAACAATTAATTGCATAGAACCATTAATCAAAATTAATTAACCAAAAAGACACGAGTTCGCATTTGCACGTCGCACAACATAACCAAATGCATTCCCAAAGGTGAATATCAGGATAAAAGTAGCTAGTAATATCCTTATAGGCATACAGAATTAAATGCACATGCAGTGATTAAAAGAGTTATTGGGTGTTGTTTATGTTATACTTGCCTTCCTCAAAATTTCCTTGCTGCTGCTCAGAGGCTTCTGGAGGTTGTTCTTCGAACTCAATAGGCGGATCAATGTCTACGCACGATCATAGCGCCATACAACATCCACATAATCACACATGCAAGCAAACAAGGAAAAAGATAAGAAACAGTACACCATTACATAAAAACAGGGTATAAAACATGTTTAAAATTATACCCTGCATCGCTACAAACTTATGAGCGCAAGAATTGTCGAAAACGGATTTAAAACGGTGAAGATATGGCTTTTTAAATGCTGATAGGACCTATTTGCAATTAATTTTCGAAAACCTAGGCTAAAACGCCAAAAACAGGGCCTGCTCTTTACTAGGATGGACTGTGCATTAATTCTCATAACCTACAGGGGCCATTTTGTGAAACGATGGCAGCAGCGGCGACGTGGCGGTCTCTGATTGGCTAGAACGAAAACCACATGGGTGGCTGCAAAGTGGTGGCGGCAGAAGATCCAGGAGGATCTGGTGGGGCGGGTTGTGGAACCTGTGTTGTGACTAGAACGCAGAATGGCGGAAGGAGGCCACTAAGTGCGCGACACATGTCGCTGGAGAGGGCAGCATGAAGCAGTTTGCTCTGCTCTGCTTGCGCGTGCACGGGAGCAGGCTGTAAATGTGGGGAGCAGGGGCGGTGGGACCAGGTGCGCGGCGGCGTTTGGTGCAGGAGCAGGTGGGGTCTGGTGGGGCTCGCAGCATGCGCGGCTGCAGTGCTGGTGGTGAGCGGCCAAGCATGGTAGGCGCACGGAAGGAGAAAGAAAAGCTCACTAGAGTTTATGATTTCTTCGCCGGAGTTGGAGAAGAAACGTAGATGTAGGAGAAAACGGAGATGCCGTTGTTGGCGGCTCTTAGCCTACCGGATTTTACTCCGCAAGTGCACGGACACCACTGTAGCCTTTCACCCGGGAGTATTCTAAGGTATCGTATTTATCCACAGGGAAGCATTGAGATAGAGATGTCAAACTATCATTCGTCCAGTTGTTACTACTCTTTCACGTCAACCGTTAGTTAGGAACGATTGACACCAAGCACCATGGGATACAAGCCAACCACCATTGGCAAGAAAGCAGGTAAAGATAGGAGGACACCGAGGTGGGAGCTCAGATTCCTAATGAGGATGTTCTATACTATAGTGAGCCAATTAGACTAAGCTAGACCGACATGTTGCTCTGACGGAGGTAATGACTTATCTAGTTGTCTGAGATACTTACTTCGCCACCAAGCCTGCTAACTACTTCCGGGCACTAGAGTGTTGATAACCCAGATGACAAAGGCGGGTGTCGCAGTAACTCAGCTATGCGGCTACAAGCGACCCGAACGACGGGGGTGGACTACACAGGGTACACTCCCGCTGTCACCCGGAGGACCTACCGAGGCCGGGTGCGCCTAATCTACATGCACACCGACTACCCAAAACTGCGTGGGGTTTAATCACTTGTGAAACCAAGGTGACCGCAATTGTAGACACCACGTCTACGCTTGCAGGCACTACTTCTACTGGTATCCCAGATAGAAGCATACACAACCGTATAGTCAAGCGCTATAAAGAGTATACGAGGAATCTATAAGCATGACAAACTAAATATTCATTACCTGTCAGAGCAACTCTAACTATAGTCTCAAAGACATTACTATGCTAAGGCATGAATAATACCAAAAGCAAGAGTAAAGTAAATGCTCACAAAAGTAGAGAAAGATAAGTATTGAATAGCTCAAGTCTTACAAGGAAGTAGAGATACAAGAAGACTCATACCGAACTCTAGCAGACGACTCCAGAACGACGGAGCCCTACCTCTAACTCCTACCTAAACACTACTTTCAGAGTGGAGGCACCTCCCGTGGGGCACCTCCTAGAGGGAGAAAGAGAGATTTTACATGGTGAATGGTACATTTTTGGAGTGAGGGAGTGCCCCTCTACTTATAGCCTTGAGATGGGGGCAGTCTTCCAAGAGTTCTCAAGGTGGGACTAATCCCAAAACACCTCTTGGGCTGCCACCTTCCTCCCGGTGGCCCAAGTGGTTGCCGGGCGGCCAATATGGTGGCCGGGCGGCCTGCCCACCTAGCCGAGCGGCCAGCCCACCAGACCCGTAGTGCTGACTTGCAACAGCTGTAACTTTTGCATCTGGACTCCAAATAGAGTGAACCAAAACTCCATTTTGATTATTTCGATGACCTCTTTGCCATGGTTTGGTCCTTGAGGACATTTAAGATACTTCATAGTGATGGAATTTGTGGTCCTTATCTCAACCCTTTTGTGACAGAATTCTCTCTTGCTCCAAATGATCTTCTTTTGTACGGAATATGAGCTTCTCCCTGTGATACATCGAAAACCACCAAAACTCGTGGAATTCGTTAGTGTTAGGTATATAATGCACAGAACTTTATGTATACCCCATTTATTCACTGACAGTTGGTGGTCGAAATCCTGCAATAACGACCACCAACACACCCCCAAGCTTGAACTTTTGCTTGTCCTCGAGCAAAGCTAAGACTTAGGCTTGGCAGATCAGGCTATTTTTATGAACAAACAGGCATAAGTGTACCCCTCCTTTTTATCCATACCTGTGGGGCTTCTGGCAATTCTTACCTTGTCTTCGGTGGTTGATAGACGGAACAATCTTAGTCGAGTGTCACCGAACTCTATCACTTTTCTGGTTTCATACTCGGAGGGTTTGAAATTTTTTTGAAATGAAAGCATTAAGTTCCTCAAATGGTACCCTCGATCGCTCAAGTGGTTTTATATTTCCTCACCAGGCCATGGGCCAAACTTTTCCCTATCAACTAAAAGGCTTATGTGGAGCTTAAGGTAGGGATAAAGTTGGCTTACCTATGTCATGTATTTTGTTGAGTCAAAGATTGGTCCTAGCGAAGTTTGTGATACTTCTCATCCCGATCAAAGGATAGAATCGGTTTGTTTTGTGGATGGAAATGGTCTTGGATGAAAAACTCCTTATTTGGTGAATCCCCTCTCAAAACTTTGAAGCTTTTGAGTTCATGGAGCTATCATTTCTTTTCTTTTCTTCTCTCTTTTTTTTTCTTCTCTTTTTTTTTCTCTCTTCTTCTTTCTTTTTTTTTGATAGCTCCATGTCTCCTTCTTGTATGAGAACTTTGGGATATTGCTGGAATATGACTGAAGTATTTATTTGTAAGACCATATTTGTGGATAGGTAGGTGGATGATGGATATGGTGGAGAAACGTCTGGTATAGGGGGATGCTTGAATCCAGTGTAGATTTAAGCATAACCAGACGAAGGAAGGCTAGCAAATAGAGGTGAATGTGAGGAATTTTGATTGGGACTTGAAGTGTCACTACTTCATAAGAACTCAAAATTTGACAAAACTCAACATAACAATAAGTAGCATATGCAAAGGTTTCATCATGTAAGCATTTGGCTCTGGATAGGCAATTAAACCACTAAGGAACTTTTCTCATTTTAATTTTCAAAAAGAAAACTCTGAGAATTCACCTTTCAAGGATCAAGATGGGTTAAACTCGTACTTTGATTATATCACGTCTCACAACAACTTAGACTTGGTTTTGAAGGCACTTGCTCCCACAAGGTTAAAGATTAAAGGTTGTATCACGACAAATGCCAATAAGTTCAATTTTTAGGAGAGTGTCAAGTTGTAGACAAAATACTTACAAGAAATTAGCAGAGCAACTATTCATCATTTCCTTTAAGCATGGGTATAAACAAAGTTCTAGCATTATGGCTAGGAGTTAGTTTATTGATCCTAAAAGTCTTTTTGTTGTTTTCAAATTATGCAAATTTTTATAGCTTTTCTTTTATTTGGGATAACAGAAAGTAAATGTTTTTGGTGTCATGGCATTTTTTCAGGATTTAAGATATTCAATTCAGCACAGAGCATTCGAGGTACTCACCTGGTGATCTTCCCCTAGGCTTAGTTCTTGCACGTGATTGCCAAGAAACTGAGCTTCGATATTACCTGGCACTGCCTTCCCCAAGCTTGCTAGTTCCCTGGGTGACGACGATGCTGCTTGTGTTGCTCGCCAATGATAAGTTAGCTTCTCTCTGCTCTTGTTCCATCATGCTGCCTTTTAGATCGTCTGTTCAGTGTTGCTCCCTTTTGGTGAATGTCTTCTGTATTGATGTTGGATCTCCCGCTCTAGCATCATGTTTGCATGTAGTATTGCATTCTTCCCAAGTGACATGATTGCGATCGCGGCCAGGTACTTTTCTAGAGGCTCTTCTACTACTGCTACTAACAAATCACAAGTTGTTGAGGCTTCGGATCATGTTTTACAAAGCCTTGGTCCCTCCTAGAAAGTACTCAAGCATGCTCTTCATTCCCAAACAGACTGAGTGGGAAAGATAGAGGCGGATGCTATTGTGGGGTCAACTCTAATATCCATCCTATCACTGTAGCACAAATCTTCTATTGATAGACATATGTTGGAGTTGAGTCCTTGTTGCATCCGACGGGTAGAGCAGATCAATGCTGGAACTTTACTCAATTTAGTGTAAAGTATCTTCAATTTCTTCATGCACTCAACTGTTGTTTGTAGGTTGAATATCGAGGTCCTTCCTCTCAGGGGTTGGGTCAGAGGATGGGTGCCTCTCGGCACATCCTCCCACAAGCTTGACTCTTGTGGTGTGATGAAACAACTTTTCTTTTTCTTTTTTTTTGTGAGAGCACATCTTCATCTATGTATGACGAACTTCCGCTTTGATTTTCCTTTGTTTCCAGTGGAAGGCGTTGTCCAATCATGGTATAGAGAGACACCCAGGATGTCAGGAAATGGGTTTATGATAGCCTTTTCTTCTTTCTTCATGAACTCCAGAAACCTCCTTCTACCTTTCCCTCTATGTTAGTGGTCGACATGCGCTATTGTCTACCTAACAAGTACTCAACAAGGTGGGACATGGTAGCTAGACAGCACTACTAGTAGATCCTATGGCCGTAGAATATTAGCATGCCATCACTAACAGGCTTATAATTTAAAGCAACCTCTAAGAAGAGAATGCTAGAAATAGCTGTTAGAGGGGTTTACCTTCATCGAGCACGAAGCTAAAATCTCCATCTCAACTGAGAATGTACCTCCTGAGAGGTCCATCAGTTCTGGGCATCGCGGAGGATATGATTCACGACGAACCTTTTCCTCCTTCTCTCCAAGGTTGGTCAACTGGAATGTTGGAGTAGCGGGCATGAGTGCTGCATCGTAGGAGTGGTAATATAAGTTGTTTCTCATTGCCACAGATTGCTTGTCAAATGCCAGACAATTTTCTCCCCCAAGCTTGGTTTCTGCATTGAATGCTGATTCCAAACTTGCTCCCTATCATATTTTTCTTGGGCTAGTACTTGTCGTGCATGACATGTGCCACCAGTCGTTGCCTGCCTTGTGCCATGCAACCATCGACTGCATGTCATGATGTCGACGTTCCTCACCTTGCTTGATAGTCATTGTGTTTGTCTTTGTGGTGCTTAAGACGGAGCTCCCCCGCAATGAGAGACGTCTATGCCGGCCGCTTTTGGGATCGACACCACAATTCCATCGGGTACGCAGATTTCTTATGGGGCAGTAGACTAGTGGTCTACTAGCTTGCAAATTCAAGCATGGATGATAGCATAATGTGATATGCCTTTGTCATGTCACCCTGATATGGTGTGTTCTTGTAGTGCAGAAGTTATCCAAGATTTCTCCATTGCTCACTAACACCATGTACTTTGGTATACATATCACGATGCTTTCATTTCCCAAGAAAGGGGCTAGACAGCCCACAAGAGGTTGAGCACGAGAGTGCCGGCTATAGGGCCTTTCTTCTCGATCGTGTGGGGATTGTATGCCTCCTGCAATAGGTTAGTGGACAACAAATACAAGGGTCCAAAATTTGCAAAGAATATTAATTGTTGGACCCGTTGTTCACAAAGTGCTAGCAAAAAAAATGTTTCATGTCAAAACCTAGCACAAACCATGACTTTCATTTCTCCAACTTTTGCTCAAATCCACGGTTACAAAAAAAAACGGGTGCATTTTTGGAATAACACCTGAAATTTCGGGATTTTGCGTCTCCATTGAAACTTGAGAGATCCAGCTAGCTCAAGGATCGTGGTTCATGAACTAGCACGGAATATCACTACCAAAGATCACCCATAGCTTATCTACCAAACATTACATCTAATTTGATAGAAAGTGACTAATTCCAACCTAAGCACAACACTTAATTTGAAAATTAGCCCCTGGGCACGAGTTAGGATCTGGCCCAAGCTATGTTCCAATAAAATATCATGCAAGTTTTGGCGTCTCATGACTTTGGATAGCATGAAAAAGAGGTTGAAGAACCTCACATGATCAAGATTTACAGAACGGATAGAGCATCATCGAAGAAAAAGGGATTTTTTTTGTTTAATATTTTTTTTGGATTTTCAAATAAAATTAAAGAGCAACAACAAAAGGATGAATAACAGAATGATATTCTAACTCAGTGCATTCCCCAGCAACGGTGCCAGAGAAGCTTGTTGGCGGCTCTTAGCCTACCGGATTTTACTCCGCAAGCGCACGGAGACCGCTGTAGCCTTTCACCCGGGAGTATTCCAAGGTATCGTATTTATCCACAGGGAACCATTGAGATAGAGATGTCACTATCATTCGTCTAGTTGTTACTACTCTTTTGCGTTAACTGATATCTAGGAACGATTGACACCTAGCACCATGGGATACAAGCCAAGCACCGTTGGCAAGAAAGCAGGTAAAGATAGGAGGACAACGAGGTGGGAGGTCGGATTCCTAATGAGGACGTTCTATACTATAGTGAGCCAATTAGACTGAGGTAGACCAACATGTTGCTCTGACGGAGGTAATGACTTATCTAGTTGTCTGGGATACTTACTTCGCCACCGAGCCTGCTAACCACTTCCGAGCACCAGAGTGCTGATAACCCAGATGAGAAAGGCGGGTGTCGCAGTAACTCAGCTATGCGGCTACAAGCTACCCGAACGACGGGGGTGGACTACACAGGGTACACTCCCGCTGTCACCAGGAGGACCTACCAAAGCCGGGTGCGCCTAATCTACATGCACACCGACTACCCAAAACACCTCTTGGGCTGCCACCTTCCTCCTGGCGGCCCAAGTGGTGGCCGGGCGGCCAGCCCATCAGGCCGGGCGGCCAATATGGTGGCCGGGCGGCCAGCCCACCTAGCCGAGCGGCCAGCCCACCAGACCCGTAGTGCTGACTTGCAACAGCCGTAACTTTTGCATCCGGACTCCAAATTGAGTGAACCAAAACTCCATTTTGATTATTTCGATGAGCTCTTTGCCATGGTTTGGTCCATGAGGGCATTTCAGATACTTCATAGTGATGGAATTTGTGGTTCTTATCTCAACCCCTTTGTGCGAGAATTCTCTCCTGCTCCAAATGATCTTCTTTTGTACGGAATATGAGCTTCTCCCTGTGATACATCAAAAACCACCAAAACTCGTGGAATTCATTAGTGTTAGGTATATAATGTACAGAACTTTATGTATACCCCATTTATTCACTGACAGTTGGTGGTCAAAATCCTGCAATAACGACCACCAACAACCGTCACAAAACGGTGACCACCCTGACGTAGAACTTGACGAGACGAACGTCGTGGTACCCTCAGATTTCACCGGAGATGAACGGACGCAGAGCAAATCCACGCCGAACGTTCGCCGGAGTTGGAGCACCTTCCGAACTTCATCCTTATATATAGGGAGCTGGGGTTGCGGGATTGAAAAACGGAGACCGGTTTGGAAAAGAGCGCGACGAGAGGATTCCGTTGAATATATATATGCACCGGTTTGGGCCGAGTTAAATTCGACCTCTTTTCGGAATATTCAATTTCGGGGAATAAAATAATTCCAGAAAATCTAGAAACGTTATTCGTGTCCCGAAAAATACTCCAATGGCTCCAAAAATTCCAGAAAAAATCCTAGAAATGTTTTGGTACCCAATGAACTCAAATAAAATATTTAGAACTCAAGAAAAGGATTAGAAGAACTTCGAATAAGAAGAGTTTGCTAAGGGAAAATAGGAAAAGCCTCCAAATAAATCCGGAAAATTCCCAGAAACAACTCGACGATAACTAAACACATTTAGAACCGTTTTTCACACACAAATAAAAATATGCATGTCGGCATGAATGCATCAACAAGGTGGACCTATGATATATTTTAATCACATGCCTAGATAAATTAAATCATGACATGCAAAGCTAGGCATAATCCTTAGAAAATTAAATAAAGCATATTAATTTTATTTAAACTACTGAGAGTAAAATTCAGGGTGTTACAACCCTACCCCCTTAAGAAGAATCTCGCCTCGAGATTCAGTTAGGCTGATTAGCAAAGAGATCGGGGTAAGCCTCCTTTAATTCATCCTCTCGTTCCCATGTTGCCTCGGCCTCTGTATGGTGACTCCATTGCACTCGGCACATCTTGGTTCTCTTGTTCCTAGTAACCCTTTCTGATGTGTCTAGAATTTTCATAGGATGCTCCGTGTAAGTCAAATCCTCTTGTACGTCTAATCCCTCCAGCGGAGCTTGCTCCTCTAGCACTCTCAAACACTTCTTCAACTGAGAGACATGGAACACATCATGCACACCGGCCAAACTAGAAGGCAACTCCAGGCGGTAAGCGACCTCACCTTTCCTCTCTAATATTTTGAATGGCCCACTATACCTTGGTGCTCATTTTCCCTTCATATTAAATCTATGTATTCCTCTCATCGGTGACACCTTCAAGTACACATGGTCATTTACTTTAAAAGTCAGATCCCTTCGGCGGACATCAGCATAGCTTCTTTGTCTGGATTGGATAATTCTCAAATTTTTCCGAACTATCTGTACTTGTTGTTCAGCATCGTGGATTATGTCAGGTCCAAATACTTGCTTCTCACTGGTCTGATTCCAAAACAATGGAGTTCTACACCTCTTGCCGTATAATGCTTCAATCGGCGATTTCTTCAGATTGGCCTGATAGCTATTATTATAAGAGAACTCGGCATACGGCAAGCACTTATCCCAACTGGTACCATACTGTATTGCACATGCTCTCAACATATCCTCCAATATCTGATTAGTCCGTTCTGTCTGCCTGTCGGTCTGTGGATGGTAAGCTGTGCTGAATCTGAGCTTTGTGTCCAACGAATCATGCAACTGCTCCCAAAAGCGAGAAGTAAACTGTGAGCCTCTGTCAGATATAATTCTTTTGGGCACACCAAGCAAGCATACAATTCTAGAAATATACAGCTCTGCCAACTTTGTACTGGAATAAGTAGTGTTAACTGGTATGAAGTGAGCTACCTTAGTTAAACAATCCACTAATATCCATATGGAATTATAGCCCTTCTATGTACGCGGTACTCCCACAATAAAATCCACAGTGATTTCTTCCTACTTCCACTCTGGAACTTTTAACAGCTGCAATAAACTTGCAGGTCTCTGATGTTCAGCTTTCACACGCTGGCAGGTATCACAAATAGCAACATATTCGGCTATGGCACGCTTCATCCCATACCACTAGAATCTCTCCTTTAGATCATAATACATCTTTGTGCTTCCAGGATGAATAGAATAAGCTGTATCATGTGCCTCGCTCAAAATCAACTTCCTGATGCTGTCCACATCTGGCACGCAGATCCGATCCTTGTACCATAGAGTTCCCTGTTCATCTTCTCTGAAGTGGGGCGCCTTGCCCACTTTGAGCAGTTCACGAATCTCCTGCAATTTCTCATCGTTCTTCTGATGTTTTCTTATCTCCTGTTCCAGGGTCGGTTCAGCTTCAAATGTTGCACCTGTGGTATGACATAGGAAACCCATACTCAGACTTTCAAATTCTTCACATAACTCTTGCGGCATCTAGAATCCCAAAGCCATATTAGCATAACTCTTCCGACTCAAAGCATCTGCCACCACATTAGCCTTGCCAGGATGATAATGTATTTCCAAGTCATAATCCTTGATTAGTTCTAACCATCTGCGCTGCCGCATATTCAACTCACTCTAGGTATATATGTACTTGAGGCTCTTATGATCGGTGTATATCTCACATCGCTGCCCAAATAAATAGTGTCGCCAGATTTTTAAAGCATGGACCACTGCTGCTAATTCCCAATCATGTGTCGGATAATTCAACTCATGCTTGCATAACTGCCGTGAGGCGTAGGCAATTACCTTTCCTTCCTGCATCAAAACACATCCTAGACCTTCTCTCGAAGCATCACAATACACTGTGAATGGCTTTTGTTGATCGGGCAATGTCAACACTGGTGCCGTTGTCAGCCTCTTCTTCAACTCATCAAAAGCTGCTTGGCTCTTGTCTGTCCATTTAAATTCTGCATCTTTTTCGAGCAAAGTTGTCATGGGCTTCGCAACCTTAGAGAAACCCTCAACGAATCTCCGATAATATCCGGCTAAACCCAAGAATCCACGGACCCCTTTTTGTGATTGCGGCACCTTCCATTCAGTTACAGCCACGACCTAGCTTGGATCTACTGCAATTCCTCCTTTGGAGATAATGTGACCAAGAAACGACACCTCATCAATCCAGAATTCACACTTGCTCAGCTTGGCGTATAGTTTGTGTTCTCTCAATCTCTGAAGAACTAGCTTCAAAATTTCCTCATGTTCTGCCTCAGTCTTGGAATAAATCAGGATGTCATCAATAAAAACCACCACAAACTTGTCCAGATAATCCATAAACACCTTGTTCATCAAATGCATAAAGTAGGCAGGAGCATTGGTTAGACCAAAAGACATCACTGTATACTCATACAAGCCATATTTAGTGGTGAAGACAGTATTGGGAATATCCGAGGCATGAATTTTTAACTGATGACAACCAGATCTCAAGTCAATTTTAGAGAAAACACAAGCACCTTGAAGCTGGTCAAACAAGTCATCAATGCGGGGAAGTGGGTACTTGTTCTTGATGGTGACTTTATTCAAAGCCCGATAATCCACACACATTCGCTTGGCCTTCGTATCCTTCTTCTCAACAAGCAAGACTGGAAAAGCCCAAGGAGAGGAACTGGGACGAATAAATCCCTTAGCTAGCAATTCATCTATATTCTTTTTAACCTCATCTTCTTCTATAGGTGCCATCCTATATTGCCTCATTGATATGGGTGCAGTATCAGGTAAAAGCTCTATTAAAAACTCAATATCCCGGTCAAGTGGCATACCTGGCAACTCGTCTGGAAAAACATCTGGATAATCACATACTACCCGAATACCATCTGTAGGGCTGGCGTCCATGTGATGTAAATACCCAGAAGGACTTGCTGCACTAATTTCTACTTTCTGACCATCTGATGCTGTCAAAGGAACTGTTCGGCTAGCACAATCAATCCTGACTCCCTAGTTGGTAAGGGTCTCCATACCCAAGATAATATCAATACTCATAGAGTCTATAACTATCAACTTGGTACTGAATTCTACCCCCTTTATTTTTATACCCACTCTAGAACAAATAGAACTGGTGGTTATCTTCCCTCCCGGTGATGCAATTACCATGGGTCTTTTCATAGGACTTATAGGTATGTTGTGTTGTTCAGCATATGATCTTGTAATGAAAGAATGCGTAGCACCAGTATCAAAAAGCACAGTAGTAGAATTGGGATTGACTGTGAACGTACCGAGAACGACATTGGGAGCTTCTGCTGCAGTCTCTACCGTCACGTGGTTCACCTTGCCTTGCCATGGCGCCTTGTTTTGCTGGTTCCCATTGGGGACCCCTGCTGCTGCTGTGGAGGGTTCTGCTTGGCGCTCTGCTGGTTGGACTGCGGCTTCTTGGGGCAATTGTTGGCGTAGTGCCCGCTCTCGCCACACTTGAAGCAGTTGCGAACCACTGGAATAGTTGCCTGATTAGGGGCAGGAGGATTGGATGGCCCCTGTCGGATAGCTGGGTAGGTAGAGCGTTGATTCTGATTCTGATATCTCTTGCCTTGACCTGTCTACTGTTGCTGACGCCGCTGGTAACCCTGCTGCTGAGGATACTGCTGCTGTTGCGGGTAGCGGGGACGAGTGTTGCTGTTGGAGGGAGCAGGGTTGAGCTTCCTCTTCCTGTCATCAATCTCCTTGCGCTTCTGCTCAGTGAGTAAAGCACGATCCACCAGATGATTGAAATTATTGAAGGTGTTGTTCATCAGCTGCAACTGGAGTGTGTCGTTGAGGCCCTCCAAGAAGTGCTCCTGCTTATCACTGTCCTCTGCAACTTCTGTAGGAGCATAGCGAGCGAGCTGCAGGAATTTATCACGGTACTCTGTCACTATCATGTTCCCCTGTTTGATAGAGAGGAACTCCTTCTTCTTCATCTTCATTATGCCTGCAGGCACATGGTGACTCCTGAACCCCTCACAGAACTGAGCAAAGGTGAGACGTTCTCTGTCGTGCTGCCTATAAGACTCCCACCAATCCAGGGCAGCACCACGAAGCTGTCCCGCGGCATACAGGACCCTCTCTTGATCATTGCATTGAGCGATGTCCAGCTGCCGCTCCACTGCACGAAGCCAATCATCTGCCTGAAGTGGATTAGCAGAATGAGAGAAAGTAGGCGGGTGTCCCTTCAAAAAGTCCCCACGTCTGTCCCTCTGCTGCTGTGGTGCGTTGGCATGGACGTGCTGCAAAAGCTTGAGCAGTATTGTCGCGAGTAGCCATCATCTGCATCTGTAGGTTGTAGAATTGTTCTGCAGTCAACTGCGGAGGGTTGGGCAGCTGAGCACCATTAGGCTGATTGTCGTCCTCTGGTCCATTGCCTCGGTTCCTAGTGTTAACCATCTATTTACAGGAGTTGAGACAGTCTAAGTAAATAATTGTTGCATATCCAAGACGATAAACAGAGATCACAGATAAAGCTAACAGACAAAATAGAGAGAACAAAAGAGTAGATGGCTGCATATATCCCAACTATCTAACTTTATTAATTAATTTATATTGGTCTTCATAGTTGTTTATACTGTAGACAACGCCACAGCTAGACTAGCAATCAAGCAAAGAACCAAATCAAACATAATTCATAATAACAAGCATTCACACACACCAAGCATTAACTCAAACAACGTGACAAGACGCACTAACGGTTATCATCCTAAAAAGGTAGCCTAATTCCTACGGCGGAGGAGCATGGCAGATCCCTCTTCTGGGGCTATGGTCCTCTTGCGGGGGGTCTTGTTGCGAGCCTAAGTCTGCATTGGACCTTCCTCTAGTAGTCGAGCACGAAGTTCTATTACTTCCTCGTTCTGGCATCTGAGCTCCTTCATCGTCCTGTCGTGGAGATCACAGAAGGCTTCCACGTACTGAATTAGTCCTTTCAGCTGTAGGTTCGACTCTAGCTCAGCTGACGCCATCAGGTGTGTTGCTTCTCCAAGAGGGCGGCGAGGGAGGTATTGGTACTGCGACTGGCTGGTAGAAGCGAGGCTATCATAGCAGAGTACTCCCAAGGCTCGGTGTGCGGCATCTTCAATGGCATCCTTCATAGTACTCCGGAGGACCACGCTGCGATGGCTGCGCATCACCTCTTCATGGTCGGGGCCGGTCGTCACAATAGTCATGGTGGCGCTCCACATCTCATTGTAGGTCGGGGATGCGTGCTGATAAGTTTGTAGCTGATGGTAGAGTTGATGTAGCCGAAGTTGAGAAGGCTCCGGCATAGTAGTTCTGGAAATCTTAGGCCGGCACCATTGTGGTTATGGTATTTCTCACGTGATGCCGGTGGCGTAGCAGCAACTGGTACAGGTGCAGGAACATGTGCTGGGGTTGGGGTGGGTTCATTGTCATCAGGGCCGAGATAGAAGAGGATCTCCTTCGGGTGTTCTTCCTCAGACACTGGAGGCTGGTTCATCCCTGGCATCTTGACTGAAACTATACAATAGATAAGAACAGTTCTATGAAACAAAGGAATAAAATATAAACTTTCAACATAAGTTGAACGTATAGATAAAATTTAAAATAAGTAAAAGATTTTATTAAATCAACAGGCAAGACAAGGGGAGTGAAATCCCTAAATTACGACCAGTTCTAACTAGGCTTTCGTCCTACAGTCAACACGACTCTGGTACCAAAATTTGTCACGCCTGGTTTCCAAAGAACAAAACCGTGCAAAATATATATGTGCCAGGATCAAGTCTCGCATTTACATGACAAATTACATAGGTACCATAGACACATGTCAAAGATAAAAGCGTATATAACATTAAAACATCTCATTATTACACAGTGACACAAGTCTTTAACTCTGAGTATAGCGTAGCATTGCGGAAGCGTAAAACAAAATATAACTAGGGCGCCATAGGGACGTCGACTAGTGAACGAAGCGCCTAATACTCGTCGTAGTCTTGCACATAATCTTCAGCATCTCCATCAACTGAGCAGTGGTTGGATTTTCCCACAACAAGGAATAAATATAAAGAAGCAAGCGTGAGTACAGCAACTCGTACTCAACAAATA
This sequence comes from Paspalum vaginatum, assembly GCA_030272315.1. Taxonomy (NCBI): domain Eukaryota; kingdom Viridiplantae; phylum Streptophyta; class Magnoliopsida; order Poales; family Poaceae; genus Paspalum; species Paspalum vaginatum. Next base: position 26,666,338 of record CM059018.1, on the reverse strand, counting down.
TAACATAAACCATGAGGCTCTAGGTTTAGTTGATAGACTGCATGAGCTTTTAAGTTGAACACCTTTATTTAAAGCCTGTTTACAATTATTGATTAAAGAACAATTAACCCAAAGATATTGCATACAGAAGTAAATAACATTTAGTTGATATAACCATCACCATAACCAGAGCCTTTGAACACCGCTAATCACTGGCAAGGATCTGGGCCGCTCATAATCGTGAGCACGGCTGACATGCCAGTTTTACACCCTCGAGAGGTTGTACATCTTTACCCACAAGTCATGCGCTACACTAGGGGTTCATCACACACCTTAGGTGAGATGACTAGCAAGCACACTACGAAGCCGTTACAAAGATCATTTTAGTAAGATGTAACCGCTAAGGATTCAGAGTCGCAACGATGGTGTCCGCCTCACAAAGGGAGAAGCACATACATCACGTAAAGCACACTCAACCTAAGGCAGAGGAGCGACCACAGAAGCTAGCCTCCCCTCTTGCCCCGCAGGTAAGTTACAACAAACTAAATCAATCTAATTAGTCAGCTAAGTCCGTCCCATTCCGGCCTTATGGTAGCACTGTTGTCCCAGGTGGTCGCTTTGTCAACCGGTCCTGAAGAAGAGAAGCCGCAAAAGCACACGAGCACATTGCTCAGGCATCCCTAAACCATGTTGCTAAAAAGCAAATTATTAAAATGGACATGAACCGCTTCATGGTCAAGCCCAACAATTAATTGCATAGAACCATTAATCAAAATTAATTAACCAAAAAGACATGAATATTCAATTTCGGGGAATAAAATAATTCTAGAAAATCTAGAATCGTTATTCGTGTCCCGAAAAATACTCCGATGGCTCCAAAAATTCCAGAAAAATTCCTAGAAATGTTTTGGTACCCAATGAACTCAAATAAAATACTTAGAACTCAAGAAAAGGATCAGAAGAACTTCAAATAGGAAGAGTTTGCTAAGGGAAAATAGGAAAAGCCTCCAGATAAATTCGGAAAATTCCTAGAAACAACTCGACGATAACTAAACGCATTTAGAACCGTTTTTCACACACAAATAAAAATATGCATGTCGGCATGAATCCATCAACAAGGTTGACCTATGATATATTTTAATCACTTGCCTAGATAAATTAAATCATGACATGCAAAGCTAGGCATAATCCTTAGAAAATTAAATAAAGCATATTAATTTTATTTAAACTGCTGAAAGTAAAATTCAAGGTGTTACACCCCCACACTTAGATCTTTGCTCGAGCATGGTGTAGGGAGCATAAGGCAACCATAGTCTTAGTAAGCACAAAAGTTACTCCCAAGTTAGTTCATCATACCCAGGATTTCAACGGTGTCTACACTTTGATTTTGGGATGTTGAGACCAAGAACAAGCCACAAGCAACACAATAGTTTCCTCCCAACTATGAGTAAAAGAGGGGTTTTTTTTTCAATTACATGCCTCTTTTCATCTCTTTTTGCCTGATTGACGAGGGGTAATTGGAATGCTTGCATAGCACATCTTTCTGGAACTTTGTGGAATGAACGTGCACGTGATAGCCAAGAATCTCGAATGATTCTAACTCATTTGATGGCACAAAATTTGACAAGGTTCAAAACATTCAGAGAAGCCTTTTTGATTCATAAGAATTTTCATTTGTGGCACTAGTAGGACATGTGTCATGAGAACATTGGAGGAGAGCACATTTTTAGCATTTTAGCAAAACAAAAACTCTATGCTCAAGCGGGAGATCACTGGGGTGTGTTCATGTTACTCATATCTCATGAATCAACATCTTAAATCAAAATGGGTCCCTAAAGAAGAGTATCCATGGACAATTTTACTTTAACAAAGGGAGTAAAGTTTGTACTTGCACGGACACAAGTTGTCAACATGATCATGTAGAGTAAATTTTATCCAAGTTTCATGTATAGAATGGAATATAAGGACTATATGTGAAAAATGTACGATAATGTCTAGTCCATGTGCAAGGTCGAGGTGAAGATGGGCCGACTCAACCCAGGACCAGGCCGGGCGGCCTGACAATGGGGCCTTTCGATCGTTGCACCGATCGTGTTATGTGGAGAAGCACTATGGGATGTCCTTTTCTGCATGTGTTACGTTTTTCATCAACGTGGCAAGCCGGGCGGCCTAGGTTGGAGGCCGGGCGGCCTGGGTTTGGCTCGGTTCGTCCCAAATTTTTGTGTGCAGTGAGGTGCAACCCTATACATCGTATTTCTCATTCATTTCTGTAGGGTTAGTGATGAGGGTATTGGGGAAGTGGAGTGCTCCCCCCCCACACTTGAACTCAAAACAGGGTATACTATATATTTAATGAACTAAGCACAAATCATTGGAATTAAAGGAAATAAAGAACATAGGCGATGTTCATACAAAGAAAGAAATAAAACAAAACCTAAGCACAAAAGGGTGCCTATACTAAAATTTATTGTGAAACCAAGGGCATCTAGGGTTTTGGATCATAGATATCGAGATACCCTGTGGTTTCCGGGAGGCGGCGGAACTTGGAAGAGAAGCCCTTCCTAAGGATCTCTAACTTATCGTTGATCTCCCACTTCCAAAGCTCGCCTTCCACGCAGCGCTCTTCATGTCTTTGCAATGCGTGGTTGAGCGCTTTGATCTCCAATTTGAGAGACTCGATGGTTTCTTTTTCTTCCTCCTGCTCCTATGAATCTTCAAATTGGGCCGGTGGAGTCCGAATTGTAGGAGGTTTGGAGATCCTATTGACGGTCCTTCTAGGGGGAGTTGAATCAATGGACTCATCAGTAGATGCGTCCCCCCAAAGCTCCACTGTCTTGCCCTTTGGGACGAGCACCTTACCCCATCCGCCGGTGGGAGTGAGTCCACCCTAGACGGTGTAGGCCAGCGATCCCGGGCTCTTGGGCAGTCCATTGCCCGTGTCCTTCATGGAGTCATCCGAGAAGAGCTTCCGCACTAGTAACTTAGGACCGATCGTCCCGACCTTAGGCCGAGGCGAATTTGCCCTATATTCCATCTCTGCAATGGTGAGAGCAGGAGATAGGCCACGTGCAGCCCTTCCTACACTACGAGAGCGTAGGAGGGAGGCTGGGCGGCCTGAGGAGGTGGCTGGGCAGCCAGTAGAGTGACGTCTAGCACATTCATGGTGCCGTCTCCCACAGGTATGTCCCATCTTGGGACGAGCTCATCATCGGACGCCAATGAGTTGGTCACCATGGTGCCGGAAGTGAGGGCTAGGCTCTTGGATGGAGTGTTGTTGGAGGCCATGGCTAAGTTTCTCAAGTGGAGATGAGATGGGAATGATGAGAGTGATCGGAAGGGAGGAGACTCTCATGTTTAAGTTGTGGAACTTCGATCTCATCTACTCAACGACATCCAACGGCTAAGGGATCAACGCTTCTTCAAAAATTCTTGAAGGAAGGTAGGTGGTCGCCAAGGTGGGAGGCCGAGTAGCCTGTGTGAGGCCAAGCGGCCTAGCCCTTGGGCTGTGCGGCTTAACCAGGGGGCTGAGCAGCCTAGGCTTGCCTCACCGACTCTGGTTTGGCACATCAGGGGATGGATTTTCCTTTCTAGGTGCACTAAAACCCATCTTCATTGTGTTGTGCCATCACTTGTTAAGATTTTGGTGCAGTGGAAGCAAAAGGTGAGATGAGACAGAAAAGTGAGGAGCATGGTATTGTACATGGCTGATTTAAGGTCATCGCTAGACTGTGGCCGTGTGATCATGCCACTTCTTCCAGCTCGTAGATGTCCACTTCTTCAAGCTGTGGCATTTCGGGCTCTACGAAGACTTTTAGGCATTGCCTGTTCGCCTTAAACACTTTCCTGTCATCGTCCTAGAGAGTGATGGCACCATGATTGGTGGCATCAAGGACCAAAAAGGGTCCTTCCCACTTACTTCTAAGCTTACCATGACCAAACAAATGAACGCTAGAATTAAAGAGTAATACCTTATCGCTTGGTTTGAATGTCTTGATCTTGATACGCTTATCATGCCATCTTTTAGTTCATTCCTTGTACAGCTTGGCACTGTGGTAGGCCTTCTCCCTCCAATCCTCAAATTCGGTGAGTTGAATCTGACATCGAACTCCCACTGATTGGAGATCCATGTTCCATTTCCTTATCGCCCAGTAAGACTTGAACACAAGTTCTACTGACAGGTGACAAGTCTTGCCGTACACCATTTGGTATGGTGTCATGCCAAAGGGAGTTTTGTATGCTGTGCGGTACGCCCATAAAGCATCGGGTAGCTTGGATACCCAATCTTTACCCATAGCTTCGAGTTTTCTTCAGGATGTTCTTGATCTGCTTGTTTGATGTCTCAGCTTGGCCACTTGTCTGCGGATGATAAGGAGTGGTGACATGGTGATCCACATTGAGTTTTGCAAGGCCCCTCTTGAATCTTTTATCTATGAAGTGAGGTCCTTCATCACTGATAACCGTTGGCATCAAAATCGAGGAAAGATGGTGTTATAGAACATTCTGATCGAATGCCTCGAATCTGCCGCAGAGCACAGCAGTGCCTCTAACTATTTTGATACATAGTCTATTGTGATCACAGCCAAGAAAGCTTCGGAGTGCCTCGATGTTTGCTGGGGGTGGAAGCTGCTCAATGACTTCAATTTTTGCACGGTCCACCTCTATGACTCTCTCTGAGACTCTATGTCCTAGCACAATCCCTTCTGTGACCATAAAGTGGCATTTCTCCCAGTTCAGGACAAGGTCGACTTCTTTGCACCTCTGGAGAACCTTTTCAAGGTTTTCTAGACATCCATCAAAGGTCTTGCCGTAGACTTAGAAATCATCCATGAATACTTCCATTATGTTCTATATTAGGTTAGAGAATATGGCCAGCTTGTTGCTGATGATCACTGGTGTGTCTGGATTCCTATTGAGGAAGGCGTACTTCATGCCAGGCGGTAGCTGTTTAAGCTCTATTTTTGGGGGGTTGGGCCATAGAGATTCACCCAATTCTTCGAATTCAAGTGGCTCTTCTACCGCACTAAAGTTGCTAGCCTCTTCTTCTAGGCTATGTTGAGCTTAGACTCTGTTTTAGTATTCAGTGCTCGACTCATGCCAATTTTGAGCACCTCTTGACCAAACTAAAGCTGCAACTGTCTTGGACTTGTAGTTGAGTTCATCAGGGAAGCAATGGGGAGCCCATTCAATATGAATGGCATAGGTCCCTCGGGTATGTCGGAGACGTGGAAGTCTACGAATATCCGCTTGTCTCACAAGGTAACTGGTATGACTGGAATGACTCCATGATTTTCCAACGATTCATTCTTGTTCCACTTCAAGCGAATGTCATATTTTGATCATGGTTGAGTGGGGAAGTAGGTGTCAACAACATGTTTAGGAATGATGTTCACCCCAACTCGAGGGTCATAGAGAATATCTTGTGGAAGCATGTTAGATACATGGCTAGGGATGACAATTGGTTCTGGGTAGAACCTAATGATTTTTGTGTCAATCCTTCTCTCTTCTAGCCATTCTCAATTTATCACTGCTGTAAGCCATAGTAGGTCCTCTCTCATTTGATGTATCTGTTGTGGGAAGAGATATGCTGGTTGAGAGGTCCTTTCGAAGCGTCGGCTCACTTTGGGAAACCGAGATATATTGCCAAAGCTTGCGAATAAGTCATCTTCAAATGAGAACGGTGGAACCGACGGAGGATTTGTCATAGAGGTACTGACCCTTTCAGTGTCCTGTGATGTACTTGTGAGTATCTACATATATCTGAACGATCAAAAGGTCATTGCCATGTTTTTGCAAGAATAGAGTCTTGTCCACACTCCCCATCTCGAAACCCTGGGCAACTAGGAATTTCCTAAGTCTCTCATACCACACATAGGGAGCTTGCTTCATGCCATACAAAGCCTTCTGCAACCGTAACACTCGGTTAGGATATTTGGGATGCTCAAAGCCTGGGGGTTGCCTCACATAGACTTCTTCCTCTATATACTCATTTAGGAATGCACTCTTCACATCCATTTGGAACATCTTGAACCCTTTCGAAGCTGTCAAGCAAAAAGAATGCGAATGGCTTCTAATCTAGCTATAGGGACAAAAGTCTCCACATAATCTATATCCTCTTTCTGGCAATAACCCTAAGCAACTAGCCTAGCCTAGTTTCTCACAACAACTCCATCCTCTCCCTGCTTATTCTTAAACACATACTTGGTACCTATAGGATAGCGGTGTGGTGGAGGCTCGACTAAAATCCAAACTTGGTTCCTCCCAAAATTTTCTAGCAACTCATGCATGGTATTGACCCAATTCGAATCAGACATAGCCTATCTAACTTCATGGGGCTCGAAAGAAGCAAAAAATGTAAAGTGTGAAAAGACAGCAAGAGAAGTGGACCTGAATCTTGTCACTCGCTCATTCCGACCACCAATGATGTTCCTCGAACGGTGATCCACTGGACCATCCGAGATGGCTATCGCTCGGTGGTCACCTCCCCTACGTCCTCAATGGGCCTTGCTGCATGTATTGGTGGATCTTGTAGAGGTTGCTCCCAAGTAGTCGAAGGAGAAGGTACTGGAGCTCCCTCATCATCCTCTGAAAGTGAAGCAGCAGGTTTTGGTGTTGCACCAGGTGCCGTATTACCAGAAATACCTCCATCTTCTTCCTCATCTTCCTCAAAGATGATTGTACCTATCTTCTGATCACCTATTAGCTCAAAGCCAAGGGTTGTCGAAGGCATAGATTCATCAAATGTAACTTCACAAGTCTTAACAATCCTGTTGGAGTCCAAGAGCTAAACGGGGCGCATATATACTTGTCCTGGTTCCATTGGTCAAGAACTAGGAGTGACAATACACCCAGCTAGCACCTCACTCAAACAAGCATTCTCATCCACCAAGTCTAGCTTGTCCGCCCTCAATCCCTCTATCACCATAGTCTGAGTAACATAAAACTCATAGTCCAAAGAGGGAATGGGGTAAGGTAACTTCTCCAACTACCTAATGGTGGCATCCTTATCCACTAGCTGCATCCTAAGGGTAAGGCAGATCTCACAAGAGTCAGTAGCTGCAGAAAGCACCTCAAGGTTAGCTCTGAAAATGTGTAATGCTACCGATAAAGACATTTTAACATTTATGTTTCTTCATATAGTTGCCCCTGATCGTTTCATTTTATTGTTCACCTAGATTCTTAATTATGGAGTTACCTTTATTGTTGCTTCAATACCATATGTTTTATTCCTTGACATATGACTGCAATGTCCTAATAGTGCCAGATGGATGAATTGTATTTATTTTTTGTTATTGATCCATTGTGTTTCTATGCAGCGTTGGTCTTCAGTTCGCCTCCAAGAGAAGCTACACAACGATAGTTTTTTCAATGGTTCAACAACTTCAGGATCAACTGGAGACTTTCAAGCAAGAAAAACATGAACTTCAGAAAGAAGTGGAAACCATAAAGATCAGGCATAAACACATCTTAGGAGAACATTGATAGTATGAAGAGGTCGATGGAAGAAAATAACAGCATGCTTCATCAGCTATTAAGCTTGTGCTTTCATCTTAAGTTTGCTTGACCAATATAGGATCTACAGTCTTATGCTTGCTATAGTATCTAGTTATACTAGCTCTTAATTTGAAGTAATAGGATTATTTTTAATTATGTTTACTACTTTTGAGTTGAAGTTATAGGATTTACTTTGGATTTTAGGTTACATGATTTGTAGTTATATTTTCTAAGTTATGTGGTTATCTGTTGGATGAATTATGTGTGACTGTTCAACAAATTCATATGATATTTTGGTTTTGATGTGTAATATTCCATGACGATATGAATTCATGTCTTTCTTCTGATGACGATTTTATATGTCACAAATGCTTCACCACATGACGTGCCACGTCATCACACTTTATGATGAAAATATCCATCACATAAGATTCCACCACATCCCAATATATGATGAAACCCTTTTGTCGCAAAATCTTTGCCACGTAATATGCCATGTGGCTTGCCACATCATCATATCTATGATGAATGTTTTCATCATAAAGGTTTTGCCACGTCATCATCATCCGCCATGGGGCAATGCATGGTTGTACAAATTGTGACATTTCCAAAGGCACTTATGACACAGTAGAGTGTCATAGATTTAGTGACGATTCTGGTGTGCGTCATAAAATCTACGACGGTTTTTGCTGACCATTGCTGCTGTCCACTTAACACGCACCTTCTGTGACGATGGCCTTTTCGTCACAATGGCATCACCAAAATACAACCTATGACATATAAACACTAGTTAGTGACATAATCATAATGTCACAGATGGCCTAAAAGGTTGTAGTGCGCAGCTACTCCACCTCAGCTCTCAAGGTAGGACAACGTTGCACACTCATCAATGTTGACGGTCGTTATTGCACTATCTTCGACCGCCAACTATCCACAAACATGGAGGAAAACACACCAAAGTGTAGATTAACCCTTGCTACTGACATATTTCCATGAGTTGTGTTGAATATTTGATTACAGGTGCAAGAGTAGATAAAAACAGGCAAAATATGGCTAAGTCAGGAAAGAGCACTGGCCACCTGGCCAGTGGGCTAGTCCACTCAGCCTCCCTCTTGGCTCCTCGGCCAGTAAAAGTGGCCAAACCACTTCATGTTCGACATGCATGCACACAAGTGATGTGTCAACACAATTCCAAGGCCATTTTTTGTGGCTCTTCTCATGCACTTGTGAGCAAGTTTGCAGAGCAAATGAGGAAGGAGTTCGAGATGAGCATGATGGGGGAACTTCCATTCTTCCTAGTGCTCCAGATCAGGCCCTTCCTAGTGCTCCAGATCAGGCCGACTCCACAGGGTAATTTTGTCCACCAGAGCAAGTACAAGAGGGATCTACTCTGGAAGTTTGAGATGGCAGATGCTTCACCTCAGATGACTCTGATGAGTAAATCCACCATGCTAGAAAAGGATGAAGATTGTGAGGAGGTTCATCAAAAGGTGTACTGAGGGATGATCGGGTCGTTGATGTATCTAACTACCACGAGGCTAGATAGACAGTTTGTGGTAGGTCTGTGTGCTCATTTTTAGGCATCTCCAAGGATGTCACACCGCACCACTGTGAAGCGGATCCTGATGTATGTCAAGTTCACCCTAGACTATAGTTTGTGGTACTCCGCAAATTCATCACTTTCCCTCCACGGCTATGCCGATGCCGACTTTACGGCGTGCTGGTTGCATTGCAAGTCGATTTCTGGTACCTGCTAGTTCTTGGGTACCTCTTTATTGGCGTTCCTTAGCCTTCAGATATAATTCCGCAAGCGCACGGTAAACGCATTGTAGCTCTTTCACCCAAGAGTATTCCAGGGTATCAAATCCACAGAGAACGGGGAGTATAATAACACGTAACACAACCAACCAAACTAGAGAAGCTAGCAATGTAGAGGATAAAAGATAGGGGAGCAGGTTCTCGACAAATGTTAGATCACCTTACTATACCAAGCATGCAAAGAGATATACTAGTGATGCAATCATAGACACCAAAGCTGTAGCACCACTGCCAGGCACCAGAGTACTGATTACCTGGCCGAGAAAGGCGGTACTATAGGATAAGGCTATATCGTCAGCGAGTCTATCCGAACGTACGGGATTGGAATACTGAGAACACAAAAGCTATCACTTAATGTGTCTACCAACCAGAGCTGCTTGGGATAGCCGACCAACTAAGGTAAACTCTAAGTATGAACACCGTCGTGCCACTGAGAGAGTCTACTACTAACTGGTAATGAGCCAGAAAAGCAAGCACTAATATATAGCCAACACTATAAGCATGCACAAGGTTCCCGTAAACAAACAAGTATAAGACTAAGTATGAAAGCAAAGTAAGTATGAAATAACAAAGGTAGAGGACAAGGAACTTTACGTAATCCTGGAATTGAATATCCTTCCGCTGAGAATACAAGTATGGGAGCAAGAGAAATCCGGCTCACGCACTCTTCTCCTCACTACTCTCCTTGATACAAGAGGCACTCTCTCTACAAGCTAAAGGATAACTTCACTTCTCCACACGATACAGTTCACACTAAGTGCTACTATGCCACTACATCTACACAAACTCACTAATGAGCTATCAGGGGGTATTTATAGTGCCAATGGAGTGAGGGGGTACTTGTAGGGTCGGTTACAAGGGCGTGGGCAAGGCCGAGCGCCCTGGTAGGAGGCCGGGTGGCTTGAGGTGCCCTTGGATCCACTGCCTTACTTGATCCTTCGGTTGATATTGACTCCCCAAGGCGGTTGTAGGTCAGTTGGCGGTTATCCTTTTGTGCTTTTGCCTCAACCATTGGATTCCCTTCGTGTTTCTTCCTTAGCCATTGGATGGGACTCCCCTAGATTGCTGACTTAACCAATCCATGGGCTGGGTTGGTGAGGTGGAAGCCTTTCCATGTGTTTGTGCTTCTTCTCTCAGTTGCCACGTTGGATTTGTGTTTGACAAGTTGTCTCTTGCATGCAGGTGAAGAATGGTGGCATTCGGAGCCAGAGGCAGGCCGGGTGGCCTGGAGATAGGCCAAGCGGCATGGACAACAGGGCGGGCGCCCTGGTATGAGGCCAGGCGGCCTGAGTCCTTAGCCCATTTCTAGCCTTGCTTCTTGGTTCACCCTGTCTTGCCTTGTTTTGTATGTTTTTTGCACCGTGACATGTGTTCCTGCAAGACTTTTGTACACAACTCGTGGAACCGGTTAATATGTATGAACTTTGCATAAAATTACCCTTGGAACATGAAATGTTGGTTGTCGAAATGGGTTATAACGACCGCTAACACCCCCCCACACTTAGGTCTTTGCTCGTCCTCGAGCAAAGGAGAGTTAAGCATGGTGTAGGGAGCATATGACAACTGTAGTCTTAACAAGCACAAAAGATGCCACCATATTGGTTCATCTCACCTTGGATTTCAATGGTGGCTACACTTATGATTTTGAGATGTTGAAACTAAGAACGAGCCACAAGTACCACAACAGTTTTCTCCCAACTATGAGCAATAGAGGTTTTTCTCACTTTTTTCGAAAAGTATAGTGCTCCTCCCCTTATTCTTAGGATCACCTCTCGATCACTCAAGGGATGAGAATCCTTGTGTTTCCTCTCCTCCTATTCTAAGTTTGAGTGGAGCTGAGAAGCAACCAGACTATCTCATGATGTTTTTATCACCAAGTCAAATCAATGTGTCAAGCAAAGAGTATGAATCAACTCAAGAACTTTGGCTATGTGCAAGTGTGGCGAGAGTTTATTGGTAAGTGTGCCTTGGTATTCCCCTTTTTGATGTGAGAGAGGGCATGGAATTTTCTTTTCCTCTTTCTTTCTTTCTTTCTTTTCTCTTTCTCATTTCTTTTCAATTCGATTCCATGCCTTTCTTCCTTTCTTTTTGCATGATTGACAAGGGGTAATTGGAATGTTTGTATAGCACATCTTACTGGAGCTTTGTGATATGGATGTGCACGTGATAGCCAAAAGTTATGAATGATTCTAACTCATTTGATGGCACAAAATTTGACAAGGTCCAAAACATTTAGAGAAGCCTTTTTGATGCATAAGAATTTTTATTTGTGGCACTGGTAGGACGTGTGTCTCGAGAACATTGGAGAAGAACACATTTTGATATTTTAGCAAAATAAAATCACTTTGCTCAAGCGGGCGATTACTGGGGTGTATACATGGTACTTATATCTCATGAATCAACATCTTAAATAAAAGCGGGTCCCTAATCAAGAGTATCCATGGGCAATTTTACTTTAACATAGGGAGTAAAGTTTGTACAAGCATGGACACAGGTTGTCAATATGATCATGTAAAGTAAATTTTATCCAAGTTTCATGTATAGTATGGAATATAAGGACCATATATGAAAAATTTGCGATAATACCTGGTCCATGTGCAAGGTCGAGGTGGAGATGGGCTGACTTAGCCCAGGATTAGGCCTGGTGGCCTGGTCAGGAGCCGGGCGCCTGACATTGGGGTCTTCTGACCTTTGCATCGATCGTGTTGCGTGGAGAAGTGATTTGGGACGTCCTTTTCTGCGTTTGTTACATTTTTCATCAACTTGATAGGCCAGGTGGCCTGGGTAGGTGCCGGGCGGCCTGTGCTGGAGGCCGGGTGGCCTGGGGTTAGGCCGGGTGGCCAGCCTTTGCCTCGGTTCGTCCCAAGTTTTTATGTGCAGCGAGGTGCAATCCTGTACATCCTGATTCTTCGTTCGTTTCTGCAGGGTTAGTGATGAGAGTTTGGGGGAAGGCTAAGTGCATTCCACCCACCAACACTTGAACTCAAAGCAGGGATAGACAAAACATTTATTGAACTAAGCATTAATCAAACAAAGATAGAGATAGGCGCTATCCATACAATTGAAAGAATTAAATGAAACAAAACCTAAGCACTAGGAAAGCAAAAAGGGCGCCTATACTAAAATTTATTGTGAGCCATGGGCATCTATGATTTTGGATCATATATATCAGGATGCCCTATGGCTTCCGTGAGGCGGCGGAACTTGGAAGAGAAGCCCTTCCTAAGGGTTTCTAGCTTATCATTAATCTCCCACTTCCAAAGTTCGCCTTACGCGCAGCGCTCCTCAAGTCTTAGCAGTGCGTGCTTGAGCGCTTTGATCTCCATCTTTAGAGACTCGATGGTCTCTTTCTCATTCTCTGAATCTTCAAATTGGCCTGGTGGAGTGCGGATCGGAGGGGGTTTGGAGATCCTCTTCACGGTCCTCCTAGGGGGAGTGGAGTCGATGGACTCATCAATTGATGCGTCCCGCCTAAGGACATTCTCCAAGTGCTGAGGGACCAACACCTTCCCCCACCTTCAAGAGGGAGTAACTCCACCCCGAATGGTGTAGGTTGGTGATTGCGGCCCCTTGGGCACCTCCTTGCCCGTGCCCTCCACGGAATCTTCCGAGAAGAGTTTCCGGATGGGCACCTTGGGGCTGATTGCCCCGACCTTAGGTCGAGGGGAATCTGCTTGGAACACCTTCTTCGCGATGGTACGTGTAGGAGATAGGGCACGCACAGGCCTTCCCGCACTGCGTGAGCGTGCGAGGGAGGTCGGGCGGCCTCTCTCCAGGCCGGGCAGCCTGCCCTGAGGCCGGGCGGCCAGCGGTGCCACATCCAGCACCCTCATGGTGCCGTTCCCCATTGCTATGTGGGCGAACTCATCATCGGAGGCCGGCGAATAGGTTGCCGTGGTGCCAGATGTTAGGGCAAGGCTCTTGGATGGAGTGTTGTTGGAGGCCATGACTTAGTTTTTCGAGTGGAGATGAGATGGGAATGGAGAGAGTGGCTGGAAGGGAAGAAACCCTCGTGTTTAAGTCATGAAAGCTCGATCTCATCTACTCAATGACGTCCGGAGGCTTAGGGATCAACTCAACTCGAAAAATTTCGAAAGGAGGTGGCTGGGCGGCAAGGTGGGAGGCTGGGCGGCTTGTATGTGGCCGGGCGGCTTCACCAAGGGGCCGGGTGGCCTAACCTGAGGTCGGCCAGCCTCGCCGACCCTGGTTTGGCAGACCAGGTGTCGGTTTTACCTTTTTGGTGCTTGAAACCCTATTTCATCGTGTTGTGCCGTCACTTTGTTGAGATTTGGCGATGTGGAAGCAAAAGGTGAGATAAGACAGAAAAGAGAGGAGCATGGTAGTGTACATGGCTTCGTTTAAGGTCAGAGCTAGACCGTGGCCGTGTGATCATGCCGTTTCTTGCAGCTCGTAGACGTCCACTTGTTCGAGCTGTGGCATTTCGGGCTCTAGGAAAACTTTTAGGCATTGGCCGTTCGCCTTAAAGACTTTCCCGTCATCGTCCTGGAGGGTGATGGCACCGTGATCGGCGGCATCAAGGACCAAAAATGGCCCTTCCCACTTACTTCTAAGCTTACCATGACCAAACAAATGAATGCGAGAATTAAAAAGTAGTACCTTATCGCCTGGTTTGATTGTCTTGATCTTGATACGCTTGTCGTGCCTTCTTTTGGTTCGTTCTTTGTATAGCCTAGCACTGTGGTAGGCCTTCTCCCTCATTCCTCTAATTCGGCGAGTTGAATCTGACGTCGAACTCCCGCTGATTGGAGATCCATGTTCCATTTCCTTATCGCCCAGTGAGACTTGAACTCAAGTTCTACTGCCAGGTGACAAGTCTTGCCGTACACCATTTGGTATGGTGTCATGGCAATGGGAGTTTTATATGCTGTGCGGTACGGCCATAGAGCGTCGGGTAGCTTGGATACCCAATCTTTTCCCATAGCCTCGACAGTTTTCTGCAGGATGTTCTTGATCTGCTTGTTTGATGTCTCAGCTTGGCCACTTGTCTGCGGGTGATAAGGAGTGGCGACACGGTAATCCACGCCGAGTTCTATAAGGCACCTCTTGAATCTTTTATCTATAAAGTGATGTCCTCCATCGCTGATGATGACCCTTGGCGTACCAAATTGAGGAAAGATAGTGTCGTAGAACATTCTGATTGAATGCCTCGAATCTGCCGCAGAGCACGGCAGTGCATCTACCCATTTTGATACATAGTCCACTGCGATCAGGATGTATTCTTTGTCTCTACACCTGCGTAAAGGCCCCATGAAATCTATGCCCCACACATCGAATAGGTCGAGTTGAATGTTACTTGTGAGTGGTATAGCATCCCTTGGGTTAATGTTTCCTTTGTGCTGACATCGTGAGCACCTTCGTACGAACTCTTTGGCATCATCGTACATGTTTGGCCAATAGAATCCACTTTGCCAAATCTTTGCATGAGTCCGATAGAGCTCCATAGTGACCATCATAGGAAGATGAGTGACATCTATCAAGGATTTGAGGTACTTCGCAAGCTGGAATGCAGCGACATAAGAGTCCGTCTGCGTAGAGTTTGTATAGGTAGGGGTCATCCCAGAGATAGAACCGGCTGTCATGGATCAATTTCCTCTTGTCAACTCCTTCAGGTTTATATCCCGTGACCAGGTAATTGACCAGATCTGCGTACCATGGTTGGAATGTGGTGACCTTTAGGAGGGTGTCATCTTTCTTGTAGTCATTTATCGGCAAGGATGATGTCTCTTCAAATTGCATTCGTGAGAGATGATCGGCAATTGAATTCTCAACTCCCTTCTTATCTCTGATTTCTATGTCAAATTCTTGGAGTAGTAGGATCCACCGTATTAGTCGTGGCTTTGCATCTTTCTTGGTGAGAAGGTATTTGAGAGCTGCATGATCTATATATATGATGACCTTGGCTCCCACCAAATATGATCGGAACTTGTCAATGGCAAAGACGACTGCTAACAACTCTTTGTCGGTGGTGGAGTAATTCAGCTACGGGCTAGTGAGCGTCTTGCTTGCATAGGATATGGTATGATGTTTTCTATCCTTGCTCTGGCCTAGGACCGCTCCTACAGCATAATCGCTGGCATCGTACATGATTTCAAAAGGAGCATTCCAATCTGGTGGTTGGATGATGGGTGCTGTGACTAGAGCTTTCTTGAGTGTATGGAATGCTTCAAGGTAGGCACCATCAAACACAAAGGGTGTGTCCTTGGCTAGGAGATTAGTCAGAGGTCGGGCAATAAAGGAGAAGTTTTCGATGAATCTCCTGTAGAACCCAGTATGGCCAAGAAAGCTTTGGAGTGCCTTGATGTTTGCTGGAGGTGGAAGCTGCTCAATGACTTCAATTGTTGCACGGTCCACCTCTATGCCTCTCTCTGAGACTCTGTGTCCTAGCACAATCCCTTCTCTGACCATAAAGTGACACTTTTCCCAATTTAGGACGAGGTCGACTCCTTTGCATCGCTGGAGAACCTTCTCCAAGTTCTCTAGACATCCATCAAAGGTCTTGCCATAAACTGAGAAGTCATCCATGAAGACTTCCATTATATTTTCTATTAGGTCGGAGAATATGGCCATCATGCAACGCTAGAACGATGCTAGAGCATTGCACAGCCTGAACGACATCCGTCGATATGCAAACGTGCCGTAAGGACATGTGAAGGTGGTCTTACTCTGGTCATTTGGGTGATTTGGGATCTGGTGATAACCAGAGTAGCTATCGAGATAGCAGAAGGAGTGATTGGCCAGCCTTTCGAGCATCTCATTGATAAAAGGAAGGGGGAAGTGGTCCTTCCGGGTGGCTGAGTTGAGCTTTCTATAGTCGATGCACATTCGCCATCCCATGACAGTGCGCTGAGGGATTAACTCATTGTTCTGATTCTTCACAATTGTCATTTCTCCCTTCTTGGGTACGACTTGGACTGGACTGCCCCATTCACTCTCTTGTACGGGGTAGATAATACCCGCGTGTAGGAGTTTAAGTACCTCCTTCTTAACTACCTCTATCATCGCATTATAGAGTCTGCGTTGTGGTTCCCTTGTAGGCCGATGTTCGGTCTCCACAGGGATGCAATGTGTGTACAGGTTAGGACTGATTCCCTTCAGGTCCTGCAGTGAGTACCCAAGCACTACTCTGTACTTTTCCAAGACTGTGAGTAATCGCCGGTTTTCATTCTCGGTTAGCTTGTCATTGATGATCACAGGCATGTCCGGATTCGTGTTGAGAAAGGCGTACGTCAGGCCAGGTAGTAGCTGTTTAAGCTCAATTTTAGGGGGGTTGGGCCGTAGAGATTCACCCAGTTCTTCGAACTCAAGCGGCTCTTCTACCACACTGAAGTCGCTAGCCACTTCCTCTAGGCTGTGTTGATCCTCCTCTTCTTCAAGTGAAATACCCATCACTTCTTCTAGGGGTCAACTTCTGGCTTAGATTCTATTTTGGTATTCAGTGCCTGACTCATGCCAATTTTGAGCACCTCTTGACCTAACTGAAGCTGTAACAGTCCTGGATTTGTCGTGTTAATCAGGGAAGCAATGGGGAGCCCAATCAATATGAATGGCATAGGCCCCTCGGTTATGTCGAAGACGTGGAAGTCTACAAATATCCGCTTGTCCCGTAAGGTAACTGGTATGACCCGAATGACTCCATGATTTTCCAATGATTCATTCTTGTTCCACTTCAAGCAAATGCTGGATTTTGATCGTGGTTGAGTGGGGAAGTGAGTGTCTACAACATATTTGGGAATGATGTTCACCCCAACTCGTGGGTCATAGAGAATATCTTGTGGAAGCATGTCGGATATATGGCCAGGGACGAGAGTTGGTTCTAGGTAGAACCTAACGAATTTTGTATCAAGTCTTCTCTCTTCTAGCCATTCCCGATTTATCACAGCTGTAAGCCAGAGTAGGTCCTCTCTCATTTGATGTATCTGATGTGGAAAGAGGTATGCTGGTTGAGAGGTCCTTTTGAAGCGTTGGCTCACTTTAGGCAACCGAGATACATTGCCAAAGTTTGCAAATAGTTCATCGTCGAATGAGAATGGCGAAACCGACGGAGGATTCATCACGATTTCACTGACCCTCTCAGTGTCTTGTGACGTGCTTGGTTCAGGGACATCCTCTATCGTGAGGGTTTGACGGGATAGTGGAGCCAGTGGATGGGTGTTCTGACTTTCTTCGTGGCAGCTGGGGTCAGGTGGATCTTGTGGATATGAGCGTGGTTTCTCGATCTTACTGCCATTAGAGGATTTCTCAAGGATTTTATCAAGGACTTTCCATCCTTCTGGGCAGTTAAGTGAGAAAACGATCCTCCCAATGCTAAATCCAAACATAGTCCTACACCTGGTGATAGGCCTCGGACAAAGTGCTGCATGAGCATGGATTCTTGTATTGCCTGGTCAGGGCCAGATGCGACCAGACTGGTGAAACGTGACCAGGCTGTGGCCAAGTCCTCGTTACTTCCTTGTCAGAAGTTGAGAACTTCACATCGGAGGTCAACGACTCGATGTTGTTGGAAGAAGTAAAGATAGAACTTGACTTTGAGTCTTTTCCAACTCCCCTCTACTGCACCGACTGCTCTGTTATACCAAGATTTTGCTGCTCCCGTAAGTGAGAACGGAAAGACTAGCCATCGAAGGGTTTCTCCAGGCATTCCTAGAATTACGAGGCAGTTGCATAGCTGCTCGAATTCTCGGAGGTGTGTGTAGGGGCTCACTGAGTCTAATCCCATGAAACATTGATCCCGAACCATGGCTATCGAGCCGGGACGTAGCTGATAGCCATCTGTGATGATGGGGGCGGATGATGGTGGAGGCTCCAGAAAATTGCCCTTCGGAGCAGATAATTTGCAGATAGGCATGTGATCCATTGGGTGGAATGGTGATATGATGGTGGTGTGGTGGTGATAGTGGTGGTATAGTGGAAGATAGGACAGCCTTGGTTCTGTGTTAAAATAGCTACCGTTCGCTGGCAGCGGCGCCAGAAAAAACTTGTTGGCGTTCCTTAGCCTTCAGATATAATTCTGCAAGCGCACGGTAAACGAGTTGTAGCTCTTTCACCCAAGAGTATTCCAGGGTATCGAATCCACAAAGAATGAGGAGTATAATAACACGTAACATAACCAACCGAACTAGTGAAGCTAGCAACGTAGAGGATAAAAGATAGGGGAGCAGGTTCTCGACAAATGTTAGATCACCTTACTATACCAAGCATGCAAAGAGATATACTTGTCATGTAAACATAGACACCAAAGCTGTAGCACCACTGCCAAGCACTAGAGTGCTGATTACCCAGCCGAGAAAGGTGGGTACTACAGGATAAGGCTATATCATCAGCGAGTCTATCCGAACGTACAGGATTAGAATACTGAGAACCCAAAAGCTGTCACCTAATGTCTCTACCAACCAGAGCTGCATGGGATAGCCGACCAACCAAGGTAAACTCTAAGTATGAACACCGTCGTGCCACTCAGAGAGTCTACTACTAACTAGTAATGAGCCAGAAAAGCAAGCACTACTATATAGCCAACACTATAAGCATGCACAAGGTTCCCGTAAACAGACCAGTATAAGACTAAGTATGAAAGCAAAGTAAGTATGAAATAACAAAGGTAGAGGACAAGGAACTTTACTCAATCCTAGAATTGAATATCCTTCCGCTGATAATACAAGTATGGGAGCAAGAGAAATCCGGCTCCCGCACTCTTCTCCTCACTACTCTCCTTGATACAAGAGGCACTCTCTCTACAAGCTAAGGGATAACTTCACTTCTCCACACTATACACTTCGCACCAAGTGCTACTATGCCACTACATCTACACACACTCAATAATGAGCTATCAAGGGGTATTTATATTGCCAAGGGAGTGAGGGGGTACTTGTAGGGTCGTTATGGTGGTTACAAGGGCGTGGGCCAGGCCGGGCGCCCAAGTAGGAGGCCGGGCGGCCTGGTAGAAGGTCGGGTGGCTTGAGGTGCCCTTGGATCCACCACCTTACTTGATCCTTCGGTTGATGTTGACTCCCCAAGGAGGTTGTAGGTCAGTTGGCGGTTATCCTCGTGTGCTTTTGCCTCAACCATTGGATTCCCTTCGTGTTTCTTCCTTAGCCATTGGATGGGACTCCCCTGGATTGCTGACTTAACCGATCCATGGGCTGGATTGGTGAAGTGGAAGCCTTTCGACGTGTTTGTGCTTCTTCTCTCGGTTGCCACAGTGGATTTGTGTTTGACACGTTGTCTCTTGCATGCAGGTGAAGAATGGTGGCATTCGGAGCCAGAGGCAGGCCGGGCAGCCTGGAGATAGGTCGGGCGGCCTGGACAACAGGCCGGACGGCCTGGTAGGAGGCCGGGCGGCCTGGGTCCTTAGCCCATTTCTAGCCTTCCTTCTTGGTTCACCCTGTCTTGCCATGTTTTGTATGTTTTTGCACTGTGACATGTGTTCCTGCAAGACTTTTGTACACAACTCGTGGAACCAGTTAATATGTATGAACTTTGCATAAAATTACCCTTGGAACATGAAATGTTGGTGGTCGAAATGGGTTATAACGACCGCCAACACTCTTTAGTCTCTTGGTCCTCTTGCAAACAATCTAGTATAGCTAAATCCACTTATGAGGCTGAATATATAGCTGCTGCTAGTTGTTGCTCCCATATCATATGGATGCTTGCTACTTTGAAGATTATGGCCTAACCGATGGGAGGATACTACTCTTGTGTGACAGTTCTAGTGCCATTAGCGTTGCTAAGAATCTAGTGCTCCATTCTAGCACCAAACACATAGATGTGAGATATCACTTTCTGAGAGATAGCTATGAGAAAGGCCTCATTGATGTAGTGCATGTAGCGAGTGAGAACCAAGTGGCTGACATCCTAGCTAAACCCTAGACCTAGATGACTGCACTCGTTTACGAGGGGAGTTAAGTGTTTGCTTTGCCTTTTATTCAGGGGGAGTTTTGTTTGTGTTTAGGTATTGTTTTGAGTTTCTTTTGCTTTGGTTTTCTTTTGCTTCTTTATGCATGTGTTGTATCATAGTCATGCATTGCATCATGTACATTTGTAGTATACACTTGCACTTGAGCTTGATTCGAATGACTTGCTGGTTTTTTCTCATGCTATGATGTACAGTAGTATTCTAGATCATGGTGGGCTAGAGCTCATTTGGATCTATTGTATACTATGTGAGAGTTAGTCCTCTTGTTTTTCTGAAAATCATAAACTTGATCACCACTGACTTGGCAACCAAGCATGTGTGGGAAGTTGAATGCTTGTTCTATCTTTCCATGCTTGGTTGTTTTGGTTATCTACCTTTGCTAGTTGATGCCTAAGCATTTGTGATACCTTGCTTAAGTACGAAAATTATACATCATTTTATATGGTTTTTCATTGATTTTATGCGTCAACTATATCTTTCACTAACATTTATCACTGATTATTGTGGATTTTGCAACAGTGTCTTGGAAATTTGCTATACTTAATTTCTGCAGGTTTTTGAGCTATTTTTCGCAAAATTCATCATAATCTACCTCGAGTGAGAAAAGACCTCTGAGATGGTCTTCTATAAGGTGATAAACAAGGAAGGCTTGGTTGATTCATGCCCCCCTCTGTGTTAATCAAGGCTTCCTATTCAGAGGACTTCTAGAAGACATCATATGCTACGCTGGGAAGAGAAGTTACTAGAAGAAATCTACATGGAAGGTGTTAAGACACTTCATATCTATCCAAAACCAGAAGATTTCGACATATCTCAGCCAATACTGAAGATTCCAGAAGCTCAAGAGTCCGAGAGACCCCGCACAAACATTACTTAGGTATCAAGCAATGTGCCCGCGAAAGATGGAAGGAAACGGACGAGGGAAGGGCTGAGGTCGGCCGACCTTAGGCCTTATGGTCGGCCGACCCCACCCATTCCTAGGTCGGTTTCCGATTCCTTTTCTCCCACGTCTTCTACGGACTATATAAAGCGAGCCTAGGCCCCGAGACGACGCATACAATTCATTATCAAGGCGAAAAGATGTAGAGAAGAGGGACATCAACTAGAGGAGAGCTGAGGGTCGAGTTCTAGGCTAGGGATTAGAGCCTCTCTGATCCATAGGGGTAATTAGAGCCTTTGCACGGTGCTCTAATTACCTAGCTCCAGAGGTCTACTTGTATCATCAAGACGCTATGGCCATGGTTGTAAGTATGATACTATTTACTAATGAAGCATTGATCTTGTCTAACTATCGTCTTCTTGTTCTAATTATGCTTGTTCTAGCTTTAATTAACTTTAGGTCTAGATACATGTTAATTAGATCATGTTCTTAAGGGTTATGTTCCTCTAGCGATCTTGATTATCAATCTTGCTTACTAGTAATATAGTTGTATAGCTAGTTCTTGTGATCATGGTGATTAGAGGTTCTTGCTATGCTAATTATGCTATTAGACTATGTGATTCTCTAATCATGTATGCCTATTGAGAGCTTCTCGTCGATTACCCTGACTTATGTGACAAATGGTTGGAGGGAAAGGTTAAGCTTGATCTAGGGGGTTTGGTCATTAATCTTGATTTAATCATGCTATGGAGAACATGCTTGATCGTGCCTATATTTACCTTGAGCTCCTAGTTAACTCGTTGCTCTAATATCTTTGTCGTGCCTAATCATGCTTGTCTTGGATCCAATTAGGGCTAGATTAGACTCTGGTTAATACCCTTTAGATCGGTGTTCTAGTTATATTCTAATTGTTTAGCTTCTAACTCTGACGTAGTTTAGACATAGATTAGAGGTAGGTTAGAGATATATTAGATATAGTTTAGATGACCCCTAAACCCTAGTTTTACTCTAAACTCTTCTTAACTAATTCTCAATTAGTTCGTTTCCTGGATTGACAAAACTCATGATACTCATCCTGGGGAAAAGCTACACACGATACTGTCGCTTGCAGTATAAGGTTTGTCGTGCTTAAGTGCCGTCAACAAGCTTTTCTGGCGCCGTTGACGGGGAACTAATTAATCGAGTCCTAATTAACTTGAGTTTATGTTTGTATTTAATTTTGTCTTTTTTTAATTTAGCCTTTTATCTTTTATTTTGTGCCTTTGATTTTAGTTTAGTTTATTTTATTTTATTTACTTTCTTGCATTTAATTTGAAAATTAGATAGTTCTGTTTAGAATAAGTTTAGTTCTTTATTAGTTTAATCTTTTATAAACTCTATTAGAATATAGTTTCTCCTATATATATTTCTTTGACTAACATTACAGGAAAAATAGACCTTATTCCAATAAAGAAATATATATCTTTTCCAATCTAGCTCTATAATGGTAGGTAGTAACGCTGTTAGTGGCCTATGATCCATTATTGAGTTTTTCTGCAGCTATCACGAAGGACTAACTATGGTATTAAAGGTATGTCTGTTGTGTCAATTAAGTTTTTAAGACTAATGTTCTTTGAAGCTTGTTTGTGCTAAGCTACAGATAATGGAAGCAAGGATGATTAGCCGAGAAGGTCCCGGAAGCTAAGGATTACTTGAGTACAAGGAAGGTGAATATACAGAAGGTTTATCTCAAGGCCAATCCAAGCTCCAACCAAATCTCGAGCTACTCTCGGAATTCAGGACAGCAACACCTTGTGGGGCCAATTCATAGACCTTAACGACGTCGAATGAAGAAAGTCCGAATACCAAACTTGTAGATCTTTACGAGCTCTTTAGGATAGAGTCCGAATTTGCATTATTTGGACTTCAGATGCGGAAGTTATGGTCAAAATACTAAAGGGGCAGAGCAGGGGAAACTGAATTTCGAGAAAGACGAGAAGCATTCCTCTCCAACACTTGATGGTGCATACAATCATGGCGTTGCGAGGAAGAAGATGAAGTCACCATGGAGTTAAGATTTGAACTTCACTTCTTCAAGATTAAGGTAATTCTTGTTTTAATCATAAATATAATTATAATTTACCTATGTTTGATTAGAGATATTTCATAATAATCATTAAAGTGTTGTTTGATTGATTGTTATCCTCGTATCCTTACTTAGATTTTGTTTTTAGTTTTTTTTAAAAACCTTTGTTCCCGTTAATTCATATTCTAATAATCGTTTAGACTAGCTTCTTGATCCATATCTCTGCAATGCTTAATTCCAACATGGTATTCCGACCGGAATAAACGTTCTCATGATTTTTTAGTAGATCTTTTTACTTTAATTAATTGATTGAATCTACTCATGCTTAAAGATGGTTAGAGTTTGCTAGTTCGTCGATTCTCAAGTTTAGTGTTTAGTGTAGGAATCAAGTTTTGTGTTTAAATAAAAAATTTGAGAGCCAAAGTTTGTATAAATGTAGGAGGGGACTGACTGCTTATTCCTCCGTAAGTGGTTCGATCTAGATTTATTTACGTGCAAATTGCTTTTGAAATTTTAAACTTGAACATGTGCATGTTTCTCATGATTTATTATATGTGCACAATATTATCTTTGAAAATATAAAATTTCAAAATATTTTGGTCTCTCTACAAAAAGAACCCTCGTTAGAATTTTATCTAAGCCTAATTTTATTCTGTTTCTTTCAAAATCATCTCTCTAATTTGGCCAAAATCATTAGGAACCCATCGTTTTGTTTATCCCTTGTTTGATTTTATGAATCAAGTTCATCTATGAATTATATATGCCTTAATGTTTTGCTATGTGATTTCAATTTGAATTAATAGTTGTCTTTGATTCATGAATCAAATGTTTGTTTAAACCCCAATCAACCATATGACTCTGCTTTTATCTCTAATTGATGCCATGATGCTATTATATTGTTATATATATATATATATATATGTGTGTGTGTGTGCACTATGAGCTAACCATGCAGAGAAATTCACACTTTATTTGAAACAATGAGACTAATGTGGTGAAAGAGTACAAGACAAATTCATGATGATCGATACAAGGATTTGAAGACATCGTCAGAATTTGCAAAAGTTTGATTGAGTTTTAAATTGAAGAGTGAGTAGACTGAATGGAGGAGAAATTTAAGACAAGAATCAAGCCCATGAAGCTTCAAGATCAACAATGGTGGACTCAGACAATTTCCACCAAAACCCAAGTCCAAAAGGTTGAAGATTTTCAACATCGGAGTGCTGAAAATTGGAAGCTAAAGATATCATCAACATGGAGCTCGATCTCACAAAGCAAAGACAGAATATTTTCTTATATTTGGAAAGCCCATGAAGTCCTCTTTCCAACCCAACAAGAATCACTCAATTTGGAGATTTCTACAAGGAGCAATGTGCAAATCATTGAAGGCTGCGCGAGCTGAATTGAAGTCTGGACAAAACGCAGTGCTTGCGTAAAACGGGCATAACTCCTTCATACGGAATCAGATTTTAACGCATAAGTACTCGTTGGAAATATAATTTTAGAGGCTATCCAATGGATCTATTATTTGAGGCATGTTCTGTTCGAGACCAATGAGTTATACCATAAAGAAGGAGGTGGCAGAAACAATGGTGATGACTACTTAAGGAAGATGGTGACAACAATAATGGAGAAAGCTTGGGCAGTGCTTTCATAAGATTTTCATGATCAAGTTCAGTTGCAAGGAGCTTCAAAGACATTGGCACAAGAACACACAAGCAAAGGATTGTGCACACAAGTGATACTATGATCAAGACACGATGAAGCTGCACAATCAAGTTATCAAGCTGCATGGACACTTTGGATTCTTACTCCAAGGACATGGCTTCACTTCAATGAAGGTAAGCAAGAAGTCTAGCTTTATGACTTTAAATTAAGCGATTTTCGGGAGGGAACCCGTTTAATCATTTGTTTTTAGTGTTAAGAGTCTTAGAGTCTTTTAATAGAGAAATGGGAAGCAGGACACCACCCTTCGTATCTTTAGCTTGTGGCTAGTTAACTTAGTCTAACATTTGTTTTCTTAGATAATCTCCATTATATCACTTCATTTTACGTTTTCCACCTTGCATTGGCATTATCATTTTTTTCTCCACACTTGTTTTAATTAGTTTTGAAATTTTCATAAACTTCTTGATGGATGTTTGGATAAGTTTTCTTTTTGATAAATTAAATGTAAACATGGTGTTTAGATTTAATTGAGACTATCATCATTAGGTTTAATTGAAAATTTCTTGCTAATCATATCTCTTGTTATGTTAACATGTTTTGGTTTTCTAAATTAATTAGAGTGCTTTGTTTCTTAGCTTAAAACATGGTGTTTTACTTTGAAATTTTGGCAATCTAGTAGTGAACATGGTGTTCAATATTAGGTGTAAACTCTTTTTAGTTTGATTTCTATCATGTTACTAATTTGATGCATTGACCACCCAGTTACATTTAGATTAAATTGCATGTTTGCATTATGATTGGCTTGCTTGTTTAATTAACTTCATGATGTGTGCTTTCATGTTTACGATAAATGCTTGATTGATCAGTATTTACCTTAGCAATTTTATGTAAGCTTGGTGCTTAGATTAAATTATTGATCATCATGATGAAGTTAATTAACCTTGTTAGTTATCCATAATTTTATTTGATTAGTTTATGAGCTTTGCAATATGCTTTGGTTTTCTTGTGCTGTTATAAGTTAATAACCTTGGCAAAATAAGTTTTAACTTTGGTTTATTAATCTTTATTGGTTTGGAAAAACTTAGCAATCATGTTGTAAACATGGTGTTTAGAATTTGATTTAATCATTGTCTTTGTTTATATACTTATCTGTTGCATAAATTACACACTTGCATTCACATACACACATTAGTTTTGTTTTAAGATTAACTAGGTCACGAGTTAAAAATCATTGAGAATATTATTAAATTATGGTAAATTGCTTCTACTCCCGATCGTTACCTCGAGAGTAGTATGTGCACTTGAATTGTCTTGCAGGGAATTATTTAATGACAAAGAAAATTGAAGAAATATCCGGTAACAAATTTCTAACACCTTCTCTTTTCATTTTTAAATTCTGCAAGTTTTTACCTATATCTATCAATTTGGTGTTCCCCTTTGTGTTTCTCTTGTTTTTAGTGTGTTAGTTTAGATTTATTGTGATTAATGCTACAACCATGGTCTATGCTTAATTAATTAAAGAAAATGATGAAAGTTGCGGCTTTATCTTTATCAAGCTTTGGTTTTGATTAGTCAAATTAGCAGGCTCTCATAAAACATGATTAATTGAACTAGCCAGCATATTTGTGATTGATTATGATTGTTCATAAAGACCCATATGATTTAATTTTTGCAAGGTTTAATCTTTGTCATGATCATCTCCTTGTTTATTTTTACTGCTTAAAAATACCATGATCAACTTTATGAGATTATCTTGCAATAGACATTCCTACCGGAGCCATTTTTTTTAAACCTTAGATTTATCATATTTGTTTTTAAATGAGTTGCATCAAGATTGTTTTCTATGGTATGAGACTTAGAAGCTGGTCATTCATTCGCGTATCTTTTCTTTGCTAGCCTTTTCTATCCATGCATTGTGTCTCTTTACATCGGAGAGATTGCAAACTTCGCTGGATATCCATCCTTAAACCAAGATTATCTTTTTGTGTATCCTCCGTGACCACAACCCATTATTTTTTGGAGTATTTAAGGGATTAAATATTATTTTTTCTATTAGACAGCTCTATCCTCTAAGTTAATTGTTTTAGATATATATACTCAAGGGCGAGGGTGAGTATTATTCAAGAGTGGGGATATAGAGTTATCATTTTATTATTAATATAAGGGATTTTTGTATTGAGATTTTTGAGGAGGCTTAAAAAAAACAAAAAAAAAGACCAAGTGGTCGCAAAAGGAAAAAGAAAAAAAAGACCAAGTGGTCGCTTGAAAAAAAAATATATATATATATATGCCCCTCAATAATCTTCTAAGTATTTTTTTAAGAGTTATATATATAGGTTTTCTTTAGTATTTGTAAGGGATATCCTGTTTATATATACTCCGAAAAAATTCCAACCATGTGCAATCCGATAGCAAGGACTTCATTTGTACCTTGAGATCATCCATTGACACTTGCACATGTCCACTATTCTAGATGTGTGCGTTCCATCCTTTCTCTCTCAACATTGTTTTATTCCATGAACTTTTTGACAAGTCTCAGTAAAACCAACAGATTTCTTTCTTGGTTTGACAATATTTTAGAAACAAGTTTTCATTAGGATTCATACCAAGCTCCAGATAAGCTTCCACCTTTTATATATATTTATTGAATACTATTTAGATATTGAGAGACTGGAGAGTTGAGTGTGTTTCTTTGGCTTTGCAAGAATTTATCTCTTAATGTTTGCTTTTCTTTTTCAAAAACATATTGCTAAAATGAGGAGATGTGTGTTTGATAAAATTGAACTCTTGCTAATTCTTTTGTTGTGGGATAAGCTTAATTGAATATCTTTTCTTTCATGATTTGCTGGTTCAAACTTAAAATTATAAGAGAGCTTGTTAGTTTGATTAATTAAGATTAGGGTATGAAAAAATTAATGTAAGGCAACACTGATTCTTGACTTACTCGAGGATGAGCAAGGTTTAAGAGTGGGGATGTTGTTGACGCGGCTTAAGTACGAAAATTATACATCATTTTATATGGTTTTTCATTGATTTTATGTGTCAACTATATCTTTCACTAGCATTTATCACCGATTATTGTGGATTTTGCAACATTGTCTTGGAAATTTGCTATACTTAATTTCTGCAGGTTTTTGAGCTATTTTTCGCAAAATTCATCATAATCTACCTCGAGTGAGAAAAGACCTCTGAGATGGTATTCTAGAAGGTGATAAACAAGGAAGGCTTGGTTGATTCATGCCCCCCTCTGTGTTAATCAAGGCCTCCTATTCAGAGGACTTCTAGAAGACATCATATGCTATGCTGGGAAGAGAAGTTACTAGAAGAAATCTACATGGAAGGTGTCAAGACACTTCATATCTATTCAAAACCAGAAGATTTCGACATATTTCGGCCAATACCGAAGATTCCAGAAGCTCAAGAGTCCGAGAGACCCCGCACAAACATTACTTAGGTATCAAGCAACGTGCCCACGAAAGATGGAAGAAAACGGACAAGGGAAGGGCTAAGGTCGGCTGACCTTAGGCCTTATGGTCGGCCGACCCCACCCATTCCGAGGTCGGTTTCCGATTCCTTTTCTCCCACGTCTTCTCCGGACTATATAAAGCGAGCCTAGGCCCCGAGACGACGTATCCAATTCATTATCAAGGCGAAAAGATGTAGAGAAGAGGGACATCAACTAGAGGAGAGCTGAGGGTCGAGTTCTAGGCTAGGGATTAGAGCCTCTCTAATCCATAGGGGTAATTAGAGCCCTTGCACGGTGCTCTAATTACCTAGCTCTAGAGGTCTACTTGTATCATCAAGACGCTATGGCCATGGTTGTAAGTATGATACTATTTACTAATGAAGCATTGATCTTGTCTAACTATCGTCTTCTTGTTCTAATTATGCTTGTTCTAACTTTAATTATCTTTAGGTCTAGATGCATGTTAATTAGGTCATGTTCTTAAGGGTTATGTTTCTCTAGCGATCTTGATTATGGATCTTGCTTACTAGTAATATAGTTGTATGGCTTGTTCTTGTGATCATGGTGATTAGAGGTTCTTGCTATGCTAATTATGCTATTAGACTATGTGATTCTCTAATCATGTATGCCTATTGAGAGCTTCTCGTCGATTACCCTGATGTATGTGACAAGTGGTTGGAGGGAAAGGTTAAGCTTGATCTAGGGGGTTTGGTCGTTAATCTTGATTTAATCATGCTATGGAGAAAATGCTTGATCGTGCCTATATTTACCTTGAGCTCCTAGTTAACTCGTTGCTCTAATCTCTTTGGTGTGCCTAATCATGCTTGTCTTGGATCCAATTAGGGCTAGATTAAACTCTGGTTAATACCCTTTAGATCAGTGTTCTAGTTATATTCTAATTGTTTATCTTCTAACTCTGATGTAGTTTAGACATAGATTAGAGGTAGATTAGAGATATATTAGATATAGTTTAGATGACCCCTAAACCCTAGTTTTACTCTAAACTCTTGTTAACTAATTCTCAATTAGTTCGTTTCCTGGATTAACAAAACCCATGATACTCATCCTGGGGAAAAGCTATACACGATACTGTCGCTTGCAGTATAAGGTTTGTCGTGCTTAAGTGCCGTCAGTAGTGAGAACTCGAACCTAGTTGTGAATGACTAAAACCTTGCCTTAAGGTTCTGATGGTCCTTCTAGGCCTAGGCTTGGCATTGGTTGATAAGAGGTGGCATGATAACCAAATAACCCCTGGCACATGTTTAGAACTAGCTTGAAATAAAAATGCTAAATCTAAAATTGCAAGTCTCTGAATTGCTTATGGCTTGTTGGATATGCTCATATTAGGATTAACACACCTTGTATGCATTGCTAGCATTTTGTTGTTCATACCTATCCTGCTATATGCTATTCATGTTGGTGATGTTTTCTTTTGAACCAAACATGAAAATCTTGCTTTGCTCTTGATCTGAGTAGATAGGTTCTCTTGATCTTGTTGCATGCCCCATTACCCTCACATGCTCTATTTGCTAGAACTTGTATCTGCTAGCTTTCCATCCCTTTTAAGCTCTTTGTTACACCTAGTTGCATTTGCACAACATTTTCTTGGGGGACTTGATGTGTGCATCATCATCAAGGGGGAGAGCTATCAACCACCTTGAACAAGGGGGAGAGTTGGGAGAGTGCATCATTCCAGGGGGGAGAGTTGTTGTGTGACATGGGCTAAAATGCAGGGGGAGTTGGAGTTTTAGCATGCTCTTTTGGCTAGCTGTGTCGAGCCTTTGCTTCTAACATGACTGTGTTGAGTCCTACCTCTTTCTAGAGTGGCCATGCCTTGTTGATCGGCTGCGCTGAGCACTTACCCTTGTCTTAGGGGGTTGATCTCTTGGCTTTGCTCTTGTTCACTTCTAGTGCTCTCGTTTCTACCTTTCACTGGCTTTTGGGCACTTGAGTGGATTTTCCTTGTTTTTCCTTCTTCTTTTGTTCTTTATTACGCTTTTCGTTCTTAGTCTACGATTTCATGTGGTTCGTGAGGGTGTTGACAAGGCAGTCATCGAGGGGGAGAATTGAGGGACTCAAGTGTACCCTAGTCCGCTCTTTTGTCCTGGCCGTGATGAGTGCTTGTCAACATAGAAGACTTGCTGAAGGATGAGCGGGCACCACCTAAGCATGACCTCAAGGAAAGTCCACCTAAGCTGTGACCTAGTGGCGGCGCCCGAGTGCTACTTTGGCGTCACAAAATCCCTACCGAACAGACGAGTAGGTGGCTGGGGCTGCGGTCCAAGTTTGGCTCGGCCCACAAGTGTGACCTTGGGTACGGGACGGTGTCGTGAGCCGTAAAATCACTCAATACTGGAGGTGCAACAAGCATTTATTGGTTCGAGCATCAAAACAGGGCCCAACTATCGTTTCCTACTTCAAGCTTCAAAACTAGGAGCTTGGTTGCCGGTAACCCAAAACCAGAGTTACCCCCAAGGGAAAGGCTACTGGACACGTGGAGGACATCAAGTGAAGGTGAAGAAATCGAAGACGTCAACGACTCCATCGTGGCCATTCATCTGAGTTTCTACGGTCTTTTCTAGCCTCTACAGGCCTTGTTAGTGTATGAGTTTGTAATATGGGTCAAATGCAAAACTGCCTTAGGGCAAAAGAGTTGTAGTAAAAATAAGAGGTTGGCTGTCCTTTGCCACCTCTTTTGGCTGGTTGAGACTTGTTTATGGCTAGGGTTAGAGTCCTACTTTTATCAACAAGCAAAGAGCAATAAGATTACTAAGGTTTGAGAGATCTTGCCTCCACTTTTAGTGGGTAGGAAGTCGGTGGATTATTGGGTGATCGAATCCACATCTTGTAATTCGAATTTGAGACCCCTTTGGGCATTTAATAGATGGATTCCGAGTAGCACCTCTTGTGTTATTGTTTCCCTCTCTCTTGATTAGCCTTTGATCTCGGTTCCATGGTCTTTTGGTGTGTTTGTGCTTGACCAAGCCTGAGATCTTTCTTTTGCCGATGTTTTTGACCGCTAGGGCTTGGAGAGATTGTGGTTTTGGTGTGCCAAATCTCGAGCTCCAAGGGTGGCACTGAAATCTTTTGTTCTTGGCTTTTGAGCTTCAGTTTGGGGAATAGTCAATCTATGGAGAAATCTTTAGGCTTCTGTCTTGATCTGGTGGGAATAGCTTGTCCATGATTTAGACAAGTCCATGTGAATTTTGATGAAGTTTGGAGTTCATTTGGTAAAGATTTGGATCAGTTCTTGGTGGATTCGCGTGTTGTTTTTTGTCTGTTGGGGACCATCGGACAAGTTAGGTCACCGTTGGACCATCCCATGGTGTGACCATCGGATGAGATCCGTGCCCAGCAGAAGGCTTTGAGGCCCGGCCACCTTTGTGGCCTTTGCAACCATCGGACCATCCGATAGTGTAACCATCGAGAGCCATGTTCATCTACAGTTTTAACAAGTTTTCACGATTTCCTCAACCCAGCCCGTAGCGGACAGTTCCTACTGGTTTGCCCTAGTTTAAACCATTCAAATGTCATTGTTTTTACAGGTTGGTTTTGGCCAGTTCTACGGGTTGCACAGGTTTGAAACCAGTTCTCCATGGTCACGCCAGAGTCAGCTATCGCTAGAGCCTCACTCCCCTCGCCCTGTCGCGACCATGCCTCACACCTCCCTCACATCAGCGCAGCTCCTCCCACCGAAGCCAGCAGCTGCTGAAGCTAGAGCAGAATAGCCCTCCCGTAGAGCAGCCCCTCTTGCCATTCGGCTCCTCTCGTGTCGTGCGGAGCAGCCCCACTTTCTATTGCCGCCCTACCCTCCCGCATCGAACCATACCACTAAGCACTCCAGTGGTGCCAACCCCCCGCGCGACGATGAGTGCTCCGGCGCCGGCGTGCCCCCGTACATGGCTATACGTTCCGGCACTGCCGTGCCCTCCCGTGTCGGGCTGCACCACCGCACGCTCCAGCACCTGCCGTGCCCCGCTGCGTGGCCTCACTATTCCGCATCGATCTATGCCGCTGTGTGCCACACACAGCCGTTTTGCTCCATCGTTGGGCTGTGCTGTTGTGCACTCCGACGCTGCCCTGCCCTATGCACTCCGACACTGCCGTGTGGCCTCGTCCTCCTACGTCGTATTGTGCCGCAGCGCAGGTCTGGCACTGCGACGCCCCGTGCGTTGCATCCGTCCTCCTCTTGTTCTCCTCCACTGGCACCAGCGCCATCACCGGAGAGGTTGTATCGAGGATTTGGGGGCTAGGTCTGATTTGGGTTGGGTTTGCTGGTTTCTCCAATTCTAAAACCTGTATAAATACCAAACCATTTGTGACCTCGGCAGGTTCAACCCAGAATCCAATTAACACATTCAAAATCGTTTGGCTGGTCTTGCATGGTTTGGTTTGATGGGTTGTACAGGTTGGATCCAACCAGTGAACAGACCTAACCATCGGATGGTCCAATGGTCGCTGGGTGCCCAAGAGCCCCTTCTGTCCAGGTTTTCTGATGGTACATCATGTAGGACCGAGACGTGCGACTAGAGGGGGGGTGAATATGAGCACTTGAAATCACAAAATCACAAACCCCCAAGTGAAAACTGAAACTAAGCACCGTCCACTGAACAGATACGTGCCTAGCAGTGCAAGGGTGCCATCCACTCTAAGGATACGCACCAATGCAAGAAAGCTCAAGGTCCGAACAAGAATGACAGCGGAGCAACGGATTTTGCAATAACCGCCACAAGACACTCACCGCACCTAGGTGCGTCTCACTGACTCACAGTAAGCAAAGAGAACGGTCTTAAGGGAGGAATGCAAAAATCCATAGCAAAATCACAGCGGAAAAACCAAACTAGGAAGAACACAGCAGCTCCCTAGCAGGACCGAACTGTCTGGTGGCCAACACCGGATTGTCCGGTGGGACCGGACTATCCAGTTCCTGGTGCCGGACTGTCCAGTGGCACTTCCTGGACAGTGGCTCACACCGGACTGTCCGGTGGGTGCTGCCGGACTATCCGGTGGCCACTGCTGGATGGTCCGGTAGGGTCGCAGAGAAGACGTTTTCAAACCAAACTTGATCAAACCTTGTCCAAACTTCACGAAATTTTGCACTGGTTATCTGGACCCTATTTCAAAGTTATTCCCAAAAGATCAACTCAAGGTAACCACGGAATCAGCGGGAATTTCAGACCTTGTGAAATGACCATCCTTAGCCAAGGAAGGGGAAAACACAAAAGAGGCTTGCTCGTGGCAATCCAGCAGGATTGAGATGAACTAAATCATGATCTCCACGTCCTAGCAAGTCCAGAACATCAGCAAAGAAAGGGATTCAAGCTTGCCCAACAAAAACACCCAAAAAGCAAGGATTGAACCCAAAACCAAAGAGAGAGGGGGAGGAGAAGAACACAAGGTTGCTACACGAATTTGCTTCGATTAAGTGCCCAAAATGGGTCTAAAGATTCAGCATACAAGCAGAAATTCGTCCCAAGCAGCCACCCTCACCTTCCCTCAAGATTAGGAGGCTAAATCCTACTCTAACCTCCCTAACAATGGAGCTCAAAGCTTAAGGACGAAAATCACCAAGTGAACACTAATCCTAGCAGCCAAGAGGCCCTCTAATGACCTGCCTTGGACCTATTTATACCCGAGTGCTATTTCAACAGTTTTGCACTTAGGTCCCTACAGCTAGACAAACCCTAAGGACTCAAACGAAAGATTACAGGATATTTCGGGATGGACGACCACGATGAAGTCTTGATCTTCGTAAGTTCCACGCAATCCTCGGATGCTCTCCACGTGGCCAGTAGTCCAATCCGCGATCTGCCCCCAGTTTTGAAGTCAGAAACTGGGAAACTTTAGGAAGTCTCTGCCTGGGCCGGATTTGGCCCATCTTCTCTATCTTGGCGAGTCGTGGCCCAACTCACCAAGGCTTGGGTTGCTTTGGGTGATGGTTTTGAGCCGAAGCCGCCAAAGCCTCCCTCCCACGCCTTCGCGCCATGCATTCGGGTTGGAGCACTGCGGTGGCGCCCGGCATCCCCTGTCCATTGGGGCAGCCTCGCAGTCCTTCGGAGGACTTACTCCTGCCGTCGCCATGCCACCCCTCCGTATACCGAACTCCCATAGCCGACATACGCCGAGTGTGCCTCCAGTCCTTCGGAGGACTTTCCTTTACCTCCAGTCCATCGGAGGGCCTCCTGTCCATCAGAGGTCTTGTGCCCAAGTCCTTCTGGGTCTTGCTACTGTTGACAATCACTCATCACTCCAGAGGCAATGGAGTCGGTCCATTGGCTCTCACATCAGACTGTCCCATGGTGTAACCATCGAACCATCTGACTGCTGACCATCAGACTATGTGGTGCTCAGTCCCAGCTGCTGTTGGATCGTTCTTCATCATTTTCAATTGGCGTTTGAGCGAGTGCATCCACTAGGCTTTCCTCTATGTGTCCTAGGGTCAGTTGCCTCATCTTGGCAATGTGATTTTGCATGTTTGAGAAGAGAGGGTTTTGGGGCAAACCTTGTTGGACACGGTGAGGTCGATGATGAGTCAGACTAATCTTCCATTGTCCTTTCGGGATTAGTGCTCTAGAAACTGCTTCATTCACACTAAACATAGTTCCATAGAAGACTATGGATAAGAGATCATTTGAGATATGGATTGGGAAGAGTCTCAGGATGTCTTTCCTTAAGATGTGGGGCTATGAAGCTTATGTCAAACACAAAAGCTACTTTGTGAGCAATCCTAACCAAGAGGAAGCAAAAGTGTTTGTTGCTTGGAATGGTGTCTTCTAGGAGAAAGAGTTTCTCTTGAAAGGTGAAACCAGTCAGAACCAGGTGCAACTCATAGAGGTTCAAGAAATGCTGGAGAATGTTTCTGATCTAACTGCTTTCCAACAGGATGAACAAGGTGGTGTATCACTCTATTGAAACACCATTAGCCCGATGTAGGTCATAGAGGGCACATCGTGTATCCAACCTCTACATGTTCCTCACCATGGACTAGTGCAATGTATTGTTGTTGGACAACGATGAGCCTAGACCAACGAAGAAGCAGTGATGGGACCTGACTTTGTGAGATAGCTGGAGGCCATGAGGTCCTAATAGAAATCCATGGCTGACAATCAAGTTTGGAACTTGGTCGAGCCACTTGGTGAGGTATGACATATCGAGTGCAAATGGGTTTTCAAGAAAAAGATAGATGCTAATGGAAATGTTCGCATCAATAAAACATGGCTTGTGGCAAAAGGGTTTCATAAGTAAGCATGTGTACATGACATAGCTTGAAGGTTTTGTCGATCTAGAGAATGCTAGGAAGGTACGCAAGCTTTTGAAGTCCACTTATGGACTCAAGCAAGCATCTTAGAGTTAGAATATATGTTTTAATGAAGTGTTCAAAGGTTTTGGTTTCATCAAGAATGTAGAAGAACCATGTGTACACATGTCTTTCTACTCTTATATGCAGATGACATATTATTGATTGGAAATGACGTTCCTGTGTTGGAGGATCTGAAGGACTCATTGAGAAAGAGTTCCTCAATGAAGGACTTGGGAGAAGCATCTAACATCTTAGGCATAAGGATCTATAGACATAGATCTAAGCACTTAATTGGATTATGCCAAAGTGCGTATATTGATAAGGTGTTGAAATGGTACAACATGCATGATTCTACTAAAGGTTTCTTGCCCATGTCAACTGTAATGATCTTGAGCAAGACTCAGTGTCCGTAGACTATTGATGAGCAAAAGATGATGACTGAGATCTCAAATGTTTCCACAATCAGATCCATCATGTATGCCACGATATGTACTCACCCAAATGTCTCCTTTCCTCTAAGTGTTATGAGCAGATACTAGTCATTTCTAGGTAAAGGTCACTAGATAGCTGTAAACAATATCCTTAAGTACTTGAGAAGGTCTAAGGATCCGTTCCTAGTGTTTGGTGGTGAGGAAGAGCTCATTGTAAAGGGTTATATCGATGCTAGTCTTCCAAACAGACAAATACGACAGTATATCGCAAGCTAGATTTGTATTCTGCCTCAATGGTGGAGCGGTTAGTTGGAAGAGTTCCAAGCAAGATTTGATAGCTGATTTTGCAACAAGTGAGTAAATTGCAACTTGGAAGCTGCAAAGGAGGCAGTTGAGATCAGAAAGTTTGTTTCTAAGTTGGGTGTTGTTCCGAGTGGTTCATGCCCATTGGACCTTTATTGTATAATATTGGTGCCATTCCACAAGCTATGGAACCCAGATCACACCGAAAGTCCAAATATATACTTAGGAGATATCACCTAATCAGAGATATAATTGATAGAGGTGATGTGAAGATATGTAAGGTGCACATGGATCTAAATGTAGCTAATCCGTTAACGAAGCCTCTCCCACTGTTGTCGGTCATTATTTCACTATTTCGACTGCCAATTCCTCGGTGAGTAGATGGGGTATAGAGAAAGTTCCATGCATTATTTATCTAACACTAATGAATTCCACAAGTTTTGGTGGTTTTCGATGTATCATAGGGAGATGCTCAAATTCCATGCATGACAACATCAATTGGAGCAAGAGAGAATTCACACAAAAGCGCTTGAGAAGGAATTGCAAATAACATCATTATGATGTATCTCAAATTCCATCATGGACCAAACCGTTGCAAAGAGCTAGTCAATTTAAACAAAATGGAGTTTTGGAGTCCAAACATAAAAGTTATGGCCGTCGCAAGATTGACAACATGCATGGGCTATGAGAGATGGCCAAGGCGGCCATGTACTCTCCCAAAATGCCTTGTCCTTCGTCTTATTCATCCAAGGAAGTTACCAAGAGCCCAAAAACACATGGAGGAACAAGCCCAAGTCAAATCCAACATCGGAAGGCCATCACATGGGCCAAGGAATGGCTGAAAGGTTGGAATGATGGCTAGCCAGCCACCCCAAAAGGCCACCTGACCCATTACTTGGCCGCCCAGCCACAACATTAGTCGTCTGGACATGTTCAACAGATCTATGAACTGAAACCGACTTCCAGAAGGCATCCTTAGGCATTGGAAAAGTGAGGCAGTGCATCGGACGGTCGCTCGGGCTCGGAGGATAGCCAACTGGCCATGGGACATGGTCCGCTCGACCCCTGTGATGGCCGGCCGGCCATACACGTGGCCGCCCTGGCCAACCGTTTTCACCTTCCCACTGACCTACCTCCTCCTATAATTAGAGGGGCACTCTCACACTCCGAAAAAATTACGATTCGGTGCTTTTATGTACCATTCACCAAGTGAACTCTCTCTTCCTCTCTAGGAGGCGCCACATGGGAGGTGCCTCCACTCTGAAAGTAGTGTTTGGTTAGGAGTTAGAGGTAGGGCACCATTGTTTCGGAGCCGTCTTCAGGAAGTCGGTATGAGTTCCTTGTATGTTTACTTTCCTGTAAGACTTGAGCTATTTAATGCATTATCTGTTCTTTACTTTTGTGAGCATTTACATTATTCTTGCTTTTGGTATTAATCATGCCTTAGCATAGTAATGTCTCTTAGACTATAGATAGAGTTGCTTTGAGGGGTAAAGATTATTTAGTTTGTCCTACTTATAGATTCCTCATATGCTTTGTATAGCACTTGTCTGTATGGTTGTGTATGCTTCTTTCTGGGAGTCCAGTGGAGGTAGTGCCTGCCAAACATAGACTGTGGTGTCTAAGTTTGCTGTCACCTTGGTTTTGCAAGTTCAGTTGTTAAACTCCATGTAGATTAGGGTAGCCGGCGTCCACATACAGTTTTAGC
The DNA here is from genome assembly GCA_030272315.1 of Paspalum vaginatum. Classification (NCBI taxonomy): domain Eukaryota; kingdom Viridiplantae; phylum Streptophyta; class Magnoliopsida; order Poales; family Poaceae; genus Paspalum; species Paspalum vaginatum. The sequence continues at coordinate 26,628,296 of CM059018.1, read as the reverse complement.
GCACTTGGCTTTGGTAGGTCCTCTTGGTGACAGCAGGAGTGTACCCTATGTATTCCACCCCATCGCTCGGGTTGCTTGTAGCCGCATAGCTAAGTCACTGCGACACTCGCCTTTCTCGTCTAGGGTTATCAGCACTCTGGTGCCCATAAGTGGTTAGTAGGCTCGGTGGCGAAGTAAGTATCGTAGACAACTAGATAAACAATCACCTCCATCAGATCAACATGTTCGTCTAGCTTAGTCTATCTGGCTCACCATAGTATAGAAAGTCCTCATCAGGAATCTGAGCTCTCACCTCATTGTCCCCTTGGCTTTACCTCCTGTCTTGCAAATGGTGCTTAGCTTGTATCCCATGGTGCTTGGTGTCAAAGATTCCTGGCTATCAGTTGACCTAAATAAGTAGTAACATTTGGATGAATGATAGTTTGATAGCTCTATCTCAATGCTTCCCTATGGATAAATACGATACCTTGGAATACTCCTGGGTGAAAGGTTGCAGCGGTCTCCAGTGCGCTTGCAGAGTAAAATCCAATAGGCTAAGAGCCACCAACAAGCTTTTTTGGCGCCGTTGCCTGGGAAGCGCTGAGTTAGAATATTATTCTCTTATTCATCCTTTTGTTGTTGCTCCTTCATTTTATTTGAAATCTAAAAAAACTATATAAAAAACCATTTTCTTCGATGATGCTCTATCCATTGTTGATCATGTATGGTTCTCAAACCTCTTTTTCATGCTATCCAAATTCAAGGGACTGCCTAATCTGTGAGGTGTATTTATATTGCAACATAGCTTGGGCTAGATCCTAACGTCTGCCTAGAGGTTAATTTTCCAAATTAAGCGTGGTGCTTAGGTTGCAATTAGTTGCTTTCTATCAAATTTGATATAATGTTGAGTTTGATAGATAAGCTATGGATGATCTTTGGTAGTGATTGTTTCGTTGTTAGTTCATGAGCCGTGATTCTTGAACTAGCCGGATCTCTCAAGTTTCAATGGAGACACAAAATCCTGGTGATGTTCCAAAAAGATAATTGTTTTTTAGACCGTGGATTTGAGTAAAAGTTGAAGAAATGGAAGCCATGGTTTAGCAATATGGTTTGTGCTAGGTTTTGATTGAGAATATCCTGCTAGCACTCTATGAACAATGGGCCCTATGTTTAATTCTCTTTACGCATTTTGGACCCCTGAATATGTCGTAGACTAACCTATTGCAGCAGGCATTCATTCCCCACACGAGAGGAAAGGCCCTACGGCCGACATTCTCGTGCTTAACCTCTTGCAGGCTATCTAGCCCCTCTTTGGGAAATGACAGCATCGCGATATGGATAATGAAAGTAAATGGTGGTGGTGAGCAATGGAGAATCTTGATACTTCTGCACTACAAGAACACACCATATCAGGGTAACATTCAAAGGCATATCACATTATGCTATTGTCCATGCTTAAATTTGCAAGCTAGTAGGCCACTAGTCTACTGCCCCACGGGAACTGTTGCGCGCCCGATGGAGTTGTCGTAGAGATCCCAAAAGCGGCCGGCATAGACATCTCTCATTGCGGGGGAGCTCTGTTTTAAGCACCACAAAGGCAAACACAAATCCTACAAGCATGGTGAGAACATCGATGTCATGATGTGTAGTCGATAGCTGCATGGCACATAGGCAAACAATGACTGGTAGCACATATCATGCACGACAAGTATCAAGCTCAAGAAAAACATAAGACGGAGCAAGTTTGGAATCAACATTCAATGCAGAAACCAAGCTTGGGGGAGTTAATTGTCCAGCATTTGACAAGCTATCCACAAAACGACTAGAATTCCAAGCCCATGAAGCATCACTTAAAAGATTTTTGCGACATTAACATGGACCTACCGTGGAGCGAGAACCCAATGTACCTATCAGCCAAGACAGAAAATTGGAGAAATTCCATTGGGAAATCCATTATCAACATTTAAGGGTCTCTCATCATACTATGATTGGACAAAGCCTTCCACTGGAATCAAAATAAAAGTTAAGCAGAGTAGGAAAAATTCCATGGAAGGGTTGTTTCGTGGCACCACAAGGAATCAAGTTTGGGGGAGGATATGCCAAGAGGCACCCATCCTCCAACCCAACCCCTGAGATGAAGGACCTCGATATTCAATCCACAATGGTTGATTGCTGCCTAGAATTCAAAATGCTCTCCACTGAGTTGAGTAGAATGTTATCATCTATCTGCTCTACACGTCAGATGTGACAGGGACTCAACTCCAACATATGTCCGTCAACCAAAGATTTGTGCCACACTCATAGGATGGATATTAGAGTTGACCCCCACAACATCCATCTCTATCTTTCCCACTCAATCTGTTTGGGAATGAAGTAGCCTCTCTAGAAGTACCTTGCTATGACCGCGCTTATGTCACTTAGAAGAATGTCAAACTAAAGGCAAACATGATGCTGGAGCGAGAGATCCAACATCAATACAAGAGACATTCACCAAAACGGAGTAATTTATCAAAACTCCTGACAACATGCAGACGGTCCAAAAGGCAGCATTGGAGATATGATGGAACAAGAGTAGAGAGGTGTTGACTTAACATAGGTGAGCAACACAAGTAGCATCGTCGGTCACCTAGGGAGCAAACAAGCTTGGGGGAGGCAATGCTAGGTAATATTGAAGCTTCATTTCTTGGCAATCACTTGCAAGAACTAAACATGGTGGAAGATCACTAGATGTAGTACCCCGAATGCTCTGTATTTCATTGCCATATCTTAAATCCTAAACATTGCCATGACACCAAAAAGATTTCCTTTCTGTTACCCCAAATGAAAAACTATAAAATTTTGCTTATTCGAAAACAACAACAAAATATTTGCTTTTTACTATGAATAAACTAACTCCTATAATGCTAGAACTTTGTTTATACCCTTGTTTAAAGGAAATGATGAATAGTTGCTCTATTGATTCCTTGCAAGTATTTCCTATACAACTTGACACTCTCCTAAAATTTGAACCTTTTGGAATTTGTTGTGATCCTACCTTTAATCTTTAACCTTGTGGGAGTAAGTGCTTTTAAACCAAGTCTAAGTTGTTGTGAGATGTGATATAATCAAAGTTTGAGTCTAACCCATCTTGATCCTAGTAAGGTGAATTCCTAGAGTTTTCTTTTTGAAATGAAAATGAGAAAGTTCCTCATTGGTTTGAAATACCTATCCAGAGCCAAATGATTACATGATGAAATCTCTACAAATATTACCTATTGTTATGTTGAGTTTTGTCAAATTTTGAGTTCTTATGAAGTAGTTGCGCTTCAAGTCTCGATCAAAATCCCTCACGTTCACCTTCATTTGGCAGCCTTTCATTGTCTGGTCATGCTCAAATCTACACTGGATTCAAGCATCCACCTTCACCAGAAATTTCTCCACTATATCCATCATCCACTTACCCATCCACAAATATGGTTTCCAAATAAACACTCCAGTCATATTCTAGAGATATCCCCAAAATTCCTTGACAAGAGGAGACATGGAGCTACCAAAAAAAGTGTGATCAAGGAGAAAAGGAAAAAAGAAGAAGAAAGAAAGAAGAGAGAAAGATAGCTCCATGCACTCAAATTCTTCAAAGTTTCAAGAGGGGATTCATCAAATAAGGAGTTCTCATCCATAGACCATATCCATCAACAAAACATGTCCATTCTCATTTGATCAGGATAAGAGGTACCACCTACTTCGCTAGGCCCAATCTTTGACTCAACAAAATGCATAACATAGGTAAGTTAACTTTATCCCCACCTTGAGCTCCACATAAGCATTTTTAGTTGCTAGGGAAAAGTTTAGTCTTAGGCCTGGTGAGGAATTTACAACCACTTGAAGTGATCGAGGGTACCATTTGAGGAACCCAGTGCTTTCATTTCAAAATTTTCAAAACCCTCCAAGCATGAAATCAGAAAGGAGATAGAGTTTGGTGACACTCTACTAAGATTGTTCCACCTCTCAACCACTGAAGACAAGGTAAGAAAAGCTAGAAGCCCCACAGGTACAAATTAGAAGGTTGGGGCACACTTATGCTAGTTTGTTCAATTATAAAGGTAGAATGTTGGGTTGTGCACTTTATACTTGCAGGGCATTGGCATTGATGCAACTCCTGATCCGTTGAGCCTAAGTCTTAGCTTTGCTTGAGGATGAGCAAAAGTTCAAGCTTGGGGGTGTGTTGGCGGTGTGATTTCACTATTTTGACCACCAATTCCTCGGTGAATAAATGGGGTATAGATAAAGTTCCATGCTTTATTTACCTAACACTAATGAATTCCACAAGTTTTGGTGGTTTTCCATGTATCGCTGCGAGATGCTCAAATTCCATGCATGAAAACATCAATTGGAGCAAGAGAGAATTCACACAAAAGGGCTTGAGAATGAATTGCAAATAACATCACTATAAAGTATATAAAGTTCCCTCATGGACCAAACCATTGCATAGAGCTCATCAAGATAATCAACATGGAGTTTTGGTTCACTCAATTTGGAGTCCGGACGTGAAATTTGGAGTTTTGGTTCACTCAACATGGAGTTTTGGTTCACTCAACGTGGAGTTTTGGTTCACTCAATTTGGAGTCCGGCCATCGCAAGATTGACAACATGCATGGGCTATGAGAGATAGCCAGGCGGCCATGACTTTGGTCAGGCGGCTAAAGGCACGGCCGGCGGGCCATGTACTCACCCGAAATGCCTTGTCTTCATCTTATTCATCTAAGGAAGTTACCAAGAGCCCAAAAACATGTGGAAGAACAAGCCGAAGTCGAATCCAATGTCGGAAGGCCATTGTTGGCGTCTCTTAGCCTTAACAGGTTTTACTCCGCAAGCGTATGGAGACCGCTTGTAGCCTTTCACCTGAAGTATTCCAAGGTATCATAAATTTTCATAGCGAAGTGGTAGGCGAGAGAGTACAATTGGATAGACTCAGATCGAAAGCTCCGTAAACTTAAATAAATATACCAACTAGTAACTAGAGAGGGGTAAGTCAAATAAGATAGGTGTATGGTGGAAAAGTAAATAAACTACCTAAGATACACGAAGAAAGGTATAGTTTCCTGGGAGGACAATGAGTGAGACAAAGTTCCTAAACTCTACTCTATTCTATTCAGCTGCAAAGACTATGTCATGACAACTAAAGAAACTCAAGTAACAAGTCTAGGGTCTCGCGTCGAGCGAATTCTAGCGCCCTCGAGGAGCCAGGGGTAGATAGTTGGCCATCGAAAGAGAATCTAGCCTAACGCCTATAGGCCTCCCGAACAATGGGCCTAGACTACATAGGCACACCACATGCGGTCACCGAGTGGGGTTGTGGCAGAACCACCGGAATTAACATAAGTTTAATACCTAAGTATGAAACTTAAGTTAATTTTGGCAGATTGTCAAGATTACCAATCTTGACAAGCCTTCCCATCGGATTGACTTAAGGGTGACACTCGAAGGAGTCTACAGATCACAATAACTTAGAAAAATAACAATATTTACATATCAACATAAAGTTTAGTACAACACTATTGTTCATACTTTAACAAAGTAGAAGTAGAACTTTTTAAATACAGCAAAAGGATGGTCTACTCTTGACAAAAGTACTCTTTAAAAATAAGTTGCATCTTGCCCAAGATGCAAGATTACTAAGGAGCCGAAGAAGAAGGATCATATTCGAAGAGGATATATTCAAAACCTGAAGAAAGTAGAAGAGAAATAATTAAGTAAAATTACTCAGCAAGTCTTACCGGACCACAGTGTTTGAGCCCAACTTCTAATCTAAGGCTGAATTTGGTTAGGTCAACTCACACGCAATAAGCCTAAAAGTAGGTCCTTAGCTTTTAGGGTGTTAACTTCTTTTAGTGCATACCTAAGATCTAAGTTGAACCTATTCTACCAGCAATCATGCAAACACTCTGTGAAAATATTTCTTAATAAAACATTGCTCTTTCATAACTACGATGTTGGTGATGCTTTGACTCTTACACCTGGTAAGCCCAGCGATTTAAATCGATTTTATACTCTCGAGCATAATAATCAATCACCTGTCATATGAATGCACAACAACTCTACATATGACGACCTAACATCCATGGCCACCTAGTCAGAACCATCCTTATCGAATCTGGGTTTACAATCTACTGACACCTGCCCGTATCCCTCCTTCCAGTTGGCCTCATATAGTCCCGACTCTTAGGTACAAAGGATGAAAGGTTTATCGGAGCCCGCTGAGGACTGACAAGCGAAAGAGGTGCAGTTCGAAAGCTGAAAACATGGCCAAACATCGAACAACCTTATACGACATGGACATGATCAGGATCTGAATCATGTTCATTTATTAACCTTCCTTATTTACCATTTCTCAATAGCATAGCTGATCCCATCCAATGTCTCCAATTAATATCTCAGGAAACTTTCCTGGATTCCTGTCAAAGTAAACGTGTACCTATCATTAAGCTTGACTAAGCATCTAATCTAATACGTATAGGATTCATTATGCTTAAATTATGAATTCAGTATGCACTAGGGTTTTAATTTATTCCTAACTCTAATGCACATTCATAACTCATAAATTAAGACTAAAAAATAAAAAAGGGTAAATGCACCGTGGCTTGGCTGGATTTAAAGTATTGGGATCAAAAGTGGCTTCAAAAGATTCCTCTTCAAAGACTATAGAGGGTTCTTGGACTTCGGCTTTAAGGACCTCGGGTGTAAGAGCTTCAGAAGATTCTTCAGTGGAGGGTGAAGGAGTTATCATACCTAAATGCATGATATGCATGGATTTCAAGTATGGGGATGATCAACCTATAAATAAAAGAATAATAGAAATTCCTAAAAAGAAAATGTGGGGCCCTAAAATCAAAATTCAGGCCTTCTGTCAAGTTTAATAATTTTCTAAGGTTGAAATAATATTCTAGGGTTTTAAAATAATTTCTAAGATTTTAAAATATTAGTATTTTTAAAAGTTTAAAAGAAATTATTAGAATTAAATATGTATTTTAAAGTAATAACAAATTTTATAAAGTTTTAGAATAAATCCTAAAATTTTAAAAGCCAAAAATATGAATTATTAGGAATAATAAAGTAATTAATTAATTAATTAGAATAAAATTAAAGTTTAAAGATTTAAAAAATAATTATAAAATTAAAGTAAATTTATTTCGAATAAAACTATTTAAGAATTTATTAAAGGAATAAAACTAAAAGCCCAATCTATCCTTTTATAAAAGATCTATTTCTACCTCTGAAAATTTGACCTGGCCCAATTAGGAACCGGGCCGGCCCAATCCCATCTTCCCTCTTTTTCGGCCCAATGGGCCTGCTTGTTCCCCTCCTCGCTATTGGCCCAGGCGATTCGGCCCAAGGCACGCCCCAGTTGACCGGCTTGGCCAGCGCTAGGGCAACCAACTAGCAGGGCAGAGGCCGCGGCTCGTGCCGGCGGCGCTCTCCTCTCTTCCCTTCTCTTTTCTCTCTCTTCCCTCTTTTTTCTGCTCGAAGCGGCCATGGCAGGCAAGGTCACTAACGCCATGGGCGACACTGGCTCGATTCGAGCTCACGGTGGCCTAATCCTCGATGAGGATGGGCTTGGGAGGTAGAGTAGGCAAGGGTGAACGAAGTCCTACCCTTTAGTGGTGAGCGGCGGTAGCGTAGGCGACGGTCGGCGGTGAGAAGGGCAATGGCGGAGTGAGCAGCGGTGTGGGTGCCGAGGGAAGGTCGAGGGGCAAGGATGGATGATAGATCGGGTTGAGGTGATCAAGGAGGTGCCCGGCAAGGCCTTAAATAGTGCTTGGGGGCGGCGGAGTAGCAACGGGAACAGCGAGCTCATCCCCCTCCGTCCCAAGGAAGAAGACGGGGGGCGGGGGTGAGGCTCCTGTGGGTCGGCCCAGGTGGCGGCAAGGTGCAAGGCCAGCACCGGCCCACGGTTTTGGCCGGGCCGCCCACTGTGCTGCGTGTGGTGCACACAGGCCAAGGAACCTGGGGCTGGGCCACTGTGGCTTGGGCCACCGGCTTGGCCCCTTATTTCCTTTTTTTTATTTATTTTCCCTATAAAAATCCCCTAATTTACACTTTTAACCATTTAAATGAAAAGTTTTACTCAAAGGTCCAAATACAAAAGTGAAAGAGTGTAATTCATACTACCACTTTGCACTTTTGCCCTTGGATAATAAAATTTTGAAGATGTTTGAATTTAAAGTTGATTTGAAACAATTTAAATTTTTTATTCAATTTTTGGTTGATGACATGTTTAACTCACTTAAAATGGCTTTAAGATACGAAGTATCACAACCGTTCCCCCTTAAAGAAATCTCGTCCCAAGATTTAGAGGGGTTAATATTAAGATAAAGACTTTTCAATGTTTTGAAGATTTGAAGGTTTTGAAGGGCTTATTGATGGTGCTTTCTTGAATCTTCTCTCCAAACTCTAGAAACTTGGTTCGTAAGAAGTGCTCAGATTCCAAAGTAGCTTATTCGGGAGTATGGTTCTTCCACTGGATTTTGTAGAATTTGATAGTCTTTTTTCAAGTTGCCCTATCTTTGACATCCAATAATTTGCTTCGACATTTTTTAAAACTCAAATCAGATTGGAGTTATATCTTGGCTTGATCTATTTCTTCTGTTGGTACTCGGAGGCATTTCTTAAGTTGCGATACATCAAATACATCATGTACTGCAGATAGGTTAGGAGGTAATTTCAGTCGATAGGCTACTAGGTGTGGCGGAACCGCCGATTTAATCCGGCTAAGCACACCTGCCACCTCTGGCTTGCAGTGCGATTAGACCGAACTAAACCCAGTCAGTCCGTCGAGAGTCATTCGGCTCCCGATATTACCTTTCCCAGAGGAACCGACATCATACACATCCAGCCCACGATGGAGCCACAACAGATACATCATCTCAGGCAGTTGAATATAGCATATATAAACTTATTTTACAAACCAGTTCAAAATAAAGATATAGGTTTCAGCATAATGCCATACAATAGGCAGGTTTGAATCAGATAGCGGAAGCGAATTCGAAAACATCTCACCGCGGAAACAAAATATTTTAGTAGACTTCATGCACGATGATCGAGGCGAGCAGCACCGAGCCCATCGGTACTACCCCCTCCAAGCACTTGTCCAGATGTCGCCGGTACCTGTTCTCAAAAGGTGGGGCAAACCCTGAGTACTAATTACTCAGTAAGGACTTAATGGAATGGCTTACGACTGACGCGAAGCTTGCTTACTATCAAGTGGGTCCTTAGCCATTGATTTTTTTTAAGCAGTGGAATATCAACATAAAGTAACAATTTCATCATTTGCACATAACATCATAATAATATCCTTCAGAAATGTAAACAATACCATACAAACATGTATTATTTAAAACATGAGTAATAGATATAATATGTTCAAGTAGTTACTACGTTGCCCGACAGTGTTATTGGCATTCCTACACCTGGTGGGCATCAGCGATTCGAATCGATTTTAATTCCCGGGAATAACTATCATGCCAGGGGTATATGCTTACTAGCCATCGCGTTCCCACATATAGCCCCAATCTTAACCTGCCTCGTCCCAAGTTCGATTCACTCCCGCCTAGCCCCCGGGTTGTGCCCCCATGACGAGCCTGCCGACATCTCGATCTCCCCGCCATGAGTACCAAGCTCCCCAGGGCCACCTTCCTCTCAACCAGCGGGTAGGAACGTGTCTCTGTGCTTCGGACGAGCCCAGGAAAGACTTTACCGGTCCCATTCTCCGGTTAAGTACTCTAGCAATGTTATGCCGAACAGGTAGACGAACAGCGAACGGGCCTTAAACGACTCGGGCGGAGCCAAATGATACAACAACGCACACCACAAAATAAGATTATTCTCCGCCCGGTCTCTATTTAAATCATGAGCATAATATTACTTTCCTAATAGTAAGAGTTTTGTAATATTTGAAATCACCTATGCGACGAGTGACTCCTTTCACTCATGTCTACTCGCACCTAGCAATTCTAGGCAACTCACCCTACGAACTCTAGATATAGGTGCTAGGGCTAGGGCGGCCAGGGAATCTAATGCAAGGGTTTTCAATTCAACTCCTAATGCGGATGCGTATTCATTAACCAAGATAACATTAGCTGCGAATTTCATGGTCCTGCCTAACCTTCCTCGCTAGGGTCAGTAGCTGCCTCCTGAGCGAAGTCGGGCCCCTGCTGCTGGTCTTCCGGCTCCTGATGCAGCTCCTCCTCAGGCTCCTCTACGATCGGTTGGTCTGGCGGGTGTCCTTTGCTCGCGGGATTTATATGCATGACATGGTGCAATTGGAGCATGTATTAGTGCAATGCTTGCTTCATGATGCGAGTGCGATGCTAAGGAATCATGATTTAGGGAATAAAGTTATGCATTTTTGTGATGAAACTTGTTTAGCATTAAGAAATCGTGCAAGCCATCGCCTACGGTAACTTAGCTTATCACATATAACAACGTGGGGGTGTGTGGCGAGGTAGCATCGCTTCATGTGAAGCGACCGAAGCTTACTTAAAAATCCATTTTTCACATAGCCAACTTAGCATTCCTAGCGTGCATTTCTCAACAGTAGTGAAGACCTATATTGCATTCCAGAATCAGTGGCTAAGACTTACATATTCTTATGTTTCAAATATGGTCCATTGTGGCATTTATTGGATATACTAGTCTCACATTTTCTATTATTTACGTAAAAATGCATTATTTCTACCATTTTCAAATCAGAGCCAAAACCTTACATGCACCACCTCCTACTCTAGCAGTGAGTCATGTTCATAACCTAGAGCTCATATCAAGCCCCTGAAGTCACCTGGAGCATTTTTCACTATAGCAACCTTTTCTTAAATTAAATATATGCTTGAATACAAGACAAGGGCAAAATAGTAATTAATCAGTTAATGCTAGGGCTACCAGAATTTATACAGAGCCTACACATGCTATCAATGCCTCTGCCCAAATTTCATAATTTTTGAAGCTCATTTAACCCACATTTCCTAGTTTATTAAGGTTTTTCCAACATGCACAATATCTAGGGCAAAAATGTCTTTTTATGCCCGACCATCATATCCATTCTGTAGATCTACATAAGAGGAGTACAATGCAACAAGGTTTGTATTTTTCTGATTTTTATTTGATTTATTATGAATTTTCAAAGTTTCAGCTGAATTAATAATTATTTAGATGAAAAACCACAGATCTAGGGACCTATACGTAATTAACTGTAAACTGCAGGGGGTAACTTGTGAAATAACCAAGACTCATAGAATAGCGCTCAGGACTAAAACGTAAATACCAGAGATTTCAAGGACCGGATCTAAAAAAATGCCGGTCTTCTTCAACCTTGGGCGAGGGGGAGGACGGCGCAGGGGCGCGGTCGCGCATGTGCGCCGGCGCGTGGAGGCACGGGGTTGAAGCCGAGCCACTCCAGCAGTGTGTTCCTGGCGACGGGCTTTCTTTCCCCCAAGGTCGTGTCACGCGGGGAGGGCGGGAAGGCCGGCGCGGAGGCGGTGAACCGGGGCGTCCACGACGGCGCACAGAGGCCCATGGCGTGGCTCAATCCGACCGCTCCGGTGAGGGAGGAGGCCGGGGTTAGGCATGCAAGGTGCGCGCGGATGAGTGGAGTCCTGACTGGTGAAGTCGAGGGGCACGGGGATGGTCCGGTGGTGGCTCTCCACGGCGAGCTCGGTGGCGGCCTTGGTGCGCTCGAGCGGCGCACGCGGGGAGGGGTGGAGGACGAGGCCTCGGGCTTCAACGACGGAGGGGACCAGAAGGGAAGGCTCCCGCGGTGCCGGTGCAGCGTCGCGGACGGAGGAGAGATGGCTCGGTTGGCCGGCGCTGTGAGCTCAGACGGAGCTCGCTAATGGTGGCCGGTGTTCTGCTGTTGTGGGCGCTGGGGCACCAGGGCAGGGAGAGGCAGAGAGCGGAGCAGACGGGGCAGGGAATGGAGTTGTGCTTCGCCTTAAAGGGAGCCGCACTCGCGTCCAGGTACAGAGGAGGGCGACGCCGGTTTAGGCCATCAGAGTGGCGCGGCGGCCATGGCGCTCCCCTAGCAGGGAGTTCCTGCCGCGTGGGCGCGAGGGAGGGGAGGAGAAGAAGAGAGGGCGCGTGGGGCCCACAGCTGACGCCGTTCCCGCTCGGATCCAATGCCCGCCAGGTGGGGCCCGGCTGTTAGCGACTCATGGAGAAAACAAAATTCGAAAAAGAGAAAAACCCCTGTTGACTGCAGGAAGACCTGTTTGAAAGCTTGAGTTTTTGAGTATTCTAGAGTCCGAATTTGAAAAGGACCCAATTGAATGAAATGTTGTACCTTTTGAGATCTACAACTTTGTCCAAAGGACTAATATCAGATTCCAAGTTTAAATATGATTAAATTTGAATTTAACCTGCTGACTCCAGTTTGACCAACAACACCTTCCAATTTGAAAATTCCATAAGTCCATTTTAGGTGCACTTTCACATAAATATTTATATACCAATGTTGGTCTCAATTTCATTCCATACAACTTTCACATACAAGATTTTTTATGATCATGTCTTTTGGTTGCTCAAAATTGAATTTTCCACTCAGGCCTAGTTTGACAGATTTCACTAGAAGACAGAAAATGAGCTAAAACACCAGGCAAACCTTTATGCATGTCAACATACCAAATACCAAAATTGTTACTCATCAAATTGTCTTCAAGTTTGGTATGGAAAGTTTGAGCTAGATCACATTACATTTTTAAACTATGAGCACAATTGTATTCAAGGGTTTGATAAAACCGCAGTTTCAATTTATGTGGAGTATTTCCTTTTCCCAACTTTTGAATTACCAAATGAAGTCCAATTAGATCAAGGTCTAGTGCATTTGAAAGGTAGTAAGTTTAATTTCATTTCATACAAAGGAAGGTTTTGAAGTTGTATAGTCAAATCGAAAGTAATTTCAGAATGAAATTTGGGAAAGAGTGTCAATCCTAGACTTAGCAAAATTTTATTAGTGTAGGTTAACTGGGCTGGGTTTGAACTTTTGAGCCCCTTAACATCTGATTTTTAAAATGGTCAAAATAGCATATTTGAAGGAAACATCTTGAACTAAAACTTTCGTATTGGATGTCTTGCACGAAAATGTGTAAGTGTTCAACTACTCAACCAAACTACGAGGAGTTTGGCATATCCAACTTGAAAAGTTTTGACTTAGTGGTTTACTAGCCTAGTTGTTGCTCTTCTCTAAGCATGATTAAGCCAAATCCCTGATTATCGCTAATCTAATCGCGTGTTAAGGCTTTTGAGATGCCGGGGGCATCACACTAGGCCACATCGGTCGACAATTGGAAAGGTGTAACACCCCAAAATTTAGCACCCAGAATTTTCTTCCAATCTCTCCCTAATTCAAAATCAAATTTTCGAAAACTTTGGTTGTTTGCTTATTTGTTTTGACTGTGTTAATATGAGCTCAACAAAATTCCAAGTATCGCAAATACTCTCCGCGCCAGTTAGACCCTCCATCTCCGCACCACTTGGACCTTCCTTTTCCGCTCCACTTGGACCCTCCATCTCCACGCCAGTTGGAGCCTCCATCTCCGCGTGACTTGGACCCTCCATCTCCGCGCGACTTGGACCCTCCATCTCCGCGCCACTTGGACCCTCCATCTCCATGCCACTTGGACCCTCCATCTCCATGCCACTTGGACCCCCCATCTCCGCGACACGACATCGGCCTTTGGACCCTCCATCTCCACGCCAGTTGGACCCTCCATCTCTATGCCATTTGGACCCTCTATCTTCGCGCCACTTGGACACCCATCTCTGCACCATTTTGACCTTCCATCTCCGCGACACGTCATCGACCTTCTCCACCACCGGCTATAAATAGCCCCCCACCGAATGCATCCATCCACACTGAGCTCACCACCGCCGCGACCAGCCCCCGGCTCACGCGGGCGTTGCCCGCCTCAAACACCTTCCATCCTGCTCCAATTTCTCCATTCTCTGTTCTTGACCACAAGCAAGTTCGCCGCAAAATTCCCCACAACGGAGCCATCTCGGTACAATTAAACTAGCATAAAGAACCACCTCCACCACGCTGGCAACCACCAGAGTTGAATCCCCTCATCATCCTCCTTCTTTCCATGCCTCGGATCAGAAAATGATGGCCTGAACCTCTACTTTGGCGTAGTTCCCGTGAGTCCCTGCTGCTGCGCACGGACAGCGCAATGCGAGCAGCCGAGCAGCTGCTCTGCTCGAGCCTGCCCTGCTCTGTCTCTCTGATTAATCCCCCTTCCATCCCTAGTCTTGTAGGTGGGCGCAGCCTTCCTCCCACCACGCACACCCATGTGCTGCACACACAAAAGCACCTAGCCCAATCCAAAACAAGATTAGGTTAAACACGTAAAGCTTCTATCTAAGAGTCACCTGCTAGCCGATGGTTCAATTGTGTACCATCCTTTTCCTTTATCCATTTATTCCCGACTTAATCCCTCGACCATACGAGCTCTGATTCTAGCTGATTCTTCTTTTTAAATTCATCTAAAATCTATATCTACCACCAGAATTAATTTCAAGATTTTACAAGCTTCCAAGACCCACCGACAAGCCAGTGGCACATTCAACACCGTAGGCATGGACCGTTGACACCTAGCCTGAAACTCTACTCGCAAGCAGTCTAGAAATATTTTATATTTATCTAGAATCCAAAAATACGATTTTATTCTCCAGGTTCCAAATATTCAGATTTTGGAATATTCCTAGGAATATTCCTTTTTCTTTTCCTTTTTCCGAATATGCAAAATTCATATATTCTCCGTACCAAGTCTGATTTGGGTGATTCTTTCAGCCAAAATTCATCTAAAATCAAGCTCTACCTACCCATACACTCAGCGTAATCTTTTGTCTTGGCCAAAAGCCGTCGTCATGCCTCCATGACGCCGTCCCTATGCCTAGTCAGTGCATCGCACCGAGTCCCACAATTTTTTTGTGCCTAGTGATTGATGCCCTTATCCTCCTACTCCACATAAATCCTAGAAGGTTCCTGTCTTAGTCTGTCCAAGCCCTGAATTCAGATGATGACGATACCAAAAATCATCTAAACATCATTGCTCTCTCCACCACTCCACAAAAAGATCCTCTCCAAAACACCAACATGTGACCGCCACCCCTTCGGCGTTGTCGACCCTGCATCTCGCGTCCACCACCTCTACCTTGGCATCTCTGTAACTATCATTACCGAGCTCGCCAACTCGCCCAAAAACTCGCTACACCCCAACCACTTGCAGTAATACCACAAGAACCCAGCAGACTCTCATCTCCGTAATCCAAGCTCTACACCACCAAACACGTTGAGCTTATATTATGCCTCAATTTGTGTATTCTTTGTTTGTGCATGTAGGAGTCCCTAGAGGGGCCAAGCAGTCCAAATATTGGGACATTCAACTAGGGAAACCAAAGAAAGCATACTGATCATACAGTCAGCCCCTCACCCTTCAAGTTGTAAGCAAGCCCACTGGAATCCCCACTTGATGCATAAATTTCCTATGTTTTGCAAACACAACCCTTGTCCTGTTAATCACATAAAACTTGCATGTTTTGCTTGCTAAGTTAACCCAGCAAAATATACAGCCACCTAAGCCTATTCTAGATATTGCGCGCATAGGTGGGATCGCTCAATTAATTATCCATCATAAGCTTGACGTTATGTTGGATTATGTATGTGGCATATGAAGGGTATGGGAAAGCGGATGTGAGTGTGGTTTCGAAATGAAATGGGGAAGAACCTCGGCAACCAACCTTGTCAGAATACGGCTACGCGCCGAAACAGCCATAAGGGCAGGGTATGAATGGGTAACTTAGCGACTCACGGTTACCCCATGTCCCGGGATTCATGGAGAATACCGGGTAGGTGGATTGCTCGCGCTGTCGAGCATTGAAAAGTGGGAATGGTTCTACCTGAGCTCTCTGTAAGGACCGTTATGATTTTCATCTTGCCTAACTCTTTTAGTACAACCACTCGCTGTGTATGAGGCATTGGCTAGGCCCGAGCCAGAGTGGATAGCCTAGTAGCTTCTGTGCTGGCGCACAAGGGACTAGGGAATGGGTCAGTGTCAATGGAAGTACTGTGAGGTAGTGGAGTCACTCAGATGCTCAAACCCCTAAAGTTCTGCTAGGTGATGAAACGAAGGCAATGGCTTGGTTTGGAATTCGGGCAGTTACGACGGTAACATGCCGCTGAGTCCAACTAGTGGGAATTAGTACAACCTCTAATCAGAGTAAAACCTATTCGAATAGTCCATGTCCACTGGTACGGATGAGTTACGTCTTGGTTCTTAAGTTAGCAGTTTTCATAAAATAAAATGGAATTGGTGTGGGATTGGATAAAATGGTTTTTGGTTCTGCAGTGGATATTGGATGTATAGAATAGTGTGTTGGCTAGAAAGCCATGAGCCACTTTGGACCGGCAAGTCCAGTGGCAACCCCTTTTGGGAAAAACCCAATTTTTAGAAAGATTAAAACATGGCAACTAGCTCAAACCCTGCATACAAATGCTTTTCTGTCAAAACTATCCTAAGCTCCAGATATATCCTGCATATAGAGTTAGGCTTCCCTCAACTCCTTATGGAGGAAGGTGGGCATATAGAGTTAGCCTTCCCACAACTCCTTATGGAGGAAGGTGGGCTACTGAGTACGTATGTACTCACCCTTGCTTTGTTGTTTTTTTCTCACTGCTATGGACATATATTGGTCCGAGAACGAGTAAGGGTTACTGACCAGCATCCCAACTGTGGACATGAGGAAGATGAGCCTACATTTTATATTCCGCTGCTTAGATTTTCAGGGATGCGCGCCTTGCTGTCCAACACGTTTAGGCCGGATCTGTATCACTCTGATGTAAGAATGTGATTACAAAACCCTAGGGATGGTAATAAAGCACATTTTAGTCCCATTATGGAAACTGGGGCGCTTCAAAAGGGACCAATATATCGAGGAGCTAATTTACCAGACACACCAAAGCACGAATTCCTTTCATCGGAGATATTTTAAGATAAACTGAATCCCCAATTTGAAAGAGTAGGGGTCTTCTTCGCTTATCAGCATAACTTTGTTGTCGAGCTTGTGTAGTCTTTAGATTAGCTTGAATAAAATGGACTTGCTCTTCAGCAGTTGTTACTAACTCTGGACCAAATATTACCCGTTCTCCAGGTTCAGACCAATTTAAAAGAGTTCGACAATGTCGACCATATAAGGCTTCAAAGGGAGCCATTTTTAAGCTCTTTTGATAACTATTATTGTATGTAAACTCAACTAGAGGTAAACAAGCTTCCCAATTCTCATTATAAATCAAAGAACAGGCTCGAAGCATGTCTTCTAGTATTTGATTAATCCGTTCAGCTTGTCCACTTGTTTGAGGATGATAAGCAGAGCTATGAATAAGAGTAGTACCTAAGCTTGTATGCAATTGTTCCCAAAAGTAGGCAATAAATTGAGGTCCACGATCAGAAACAATGGTTTTAGGTATTCCATGTAAAGCAACTATTCATTGTATATAAAGGTCCGCATACTTTTGTATGCGAATAATTAGCACTGACTGGAATAAAATGGGCAATTTTGGTTAATCTATCAACAATTACCCAAATGGAATCACTGCCTTTAGGAGTCCGTGGTAATCAGACAATGAAATCCATATGAACGTCGTCCCTTTTCCAATTTGGAATAGGAAGTGATTGTAGTAGCCCTGCTGGTTTTAAATTATCAGCTTTTACCCTTTGGCGGACATCACATTCTGATACATACCTTCCAATTTCTCTCTTCATTGTGGTCCACTAGAATCTTTGTTTGAGATCTTGATACATCTTGGTACTTCCCAGATATATGGTAAATCGAGAAGTATGAGCTTCTTCAAAGATTTTTTTACGGAGTTCATAATTCTTTGGCACTACCAAGCGATTTTTAAACCATAACACCTTATTTTTGTCCAAGTGAAAAGGCAACTTTTCACCTTCTAACACCTTTCTTCGTAAATGTTCCATTCCTTTATCTGATTGCTGAGCTTGAATAATTTGATCTCGAATATCTATATCCAGTTGAAGAGCTGTTACAGTCCCTTGTTGTATCATTACAAAATTCATCTTCTCCATTTCATTGCAAAGTGATTCTTCAAAGGGCTGTAAGGTAACACAATTGCAATGAGTTTTTCTACTTAAGGCATCAGCAACTACATTTGCTTTCCCTGAATGATAGTGAATGTCCCTATCGAAATCTTTAATTAATTCCAACCACCTTCTTTGTCGCATATTCAATTCACTTTGAGTGATGATGTACTTCAAACTTTTGTGTTCAGAATAGATATGACACATGTTACCAAGTAGGTAGTGACACCAGATCTTTAAGGCATGCCCTACTGCTGCTAATTCTAAGTCATGGGTAGGGTAATGTTCTTCATGTTTCTTTAATTGACTGTGAAGTATGGGCTATTACCATTCTTTCTTGCATCAGTACACAACCAACTCCAATACCCGAAGCAATCACAGTAAATGTCAAAAAGTTTTGTGATATCGGGTTGTACCAATACTGGTGTTGTGGTAAGCAACTCCTTCAAGGATTGGAATGCCTGATCACATTTAGCATTCCAATCAAATTTAACATTTTTTTGAAGCAACTTAGTCATGGGTTTTGAGATCCTTCAAAAATCTTGAATAAAACGGCAATAGTATCCGGACTAGGGCCAAGAAACTTCTAACTTCTGTTACAGTTTGAGGGACCTTCCAATCTAAAACCTCTTGTACTTTCTCCAGGGTCTACTTCTATTCCATTGGCAGAAAGAACATAACCCAAGAAAGAAATCTTCTTTAACCAAAATGCACACTTACTAAACTTGGTGTATAGTTTGTGTTCACGCAAGCAAGACAGTACTATACGCAAGTGTTCTACATGTTCAACTTCTGTTTTTGAATAAACTAATATATTATCAATGAATACCACTACAAACTTGTCCAGTTCAGGCATGAATATTGAGTTCATCAGATACATGAAAAAGGCTGAAGCATTAGTTAATCCAAAAGTAGACACCAGTATCGAGTGGTGAATGTAGTTTTGGGTATGTCTTCTTTTCTAATCTTTATCTGATGAACACCTGATCGAAGATCAAGTTTGGAAAAGATATTTGCTCCTCGTAATTGATCAAATAAATTGTCAATCCTAGGTAAGGGGTATTTGTTTTTGATAGTTACTGCATTTAGAGGTGGATAATCAACACACATTCTCAAAGATTTATCTTTCTTCTTCTCTACAAAGGTTACTAGGACAACGCCAAGGGGAAGAATTAGGACGAATGAGTCCTTTCTTCAGTAAATGCTCTATTTGTTCCTTCATTTCAACTATTTCATGAGGAGCAATTATGTAAGGTTTCTCGTATATTGTAGCCGTACCAGGTACCAATTCAATGGTAAATTCCACTTCTCTATCTAGTGGAAAGTCTTGGAAGATCATCTGGGAATACATCCGGAAATTCACAAGCCACTGGGATGGATTCTAACTTTGGGCCTTCTAAAGCATAAGTCATAGGTGTATCCTTCTTAGAGGGAGGAATACTTGGACTGAAGCACCATCTTTACAAGTTAACTGAATGATGAGAGTGTTCAAATTCATGATTACCTTATGCTCCTTCAACCTATTCATTCCTAGAATGAGTGGAATTTTTCCTCCAAGTAGAATCAAAGGTTGAGTGGGAAAGGATTTTCCACCTATAACTAATTGTAAACCTTGAACTATATGATCAGTTAAAATTCTATTCCCAGTAGCAGGTAATAAGATACCCAATCTTGATTTTTGTTAAAGGAAAACCTCTATCGATGGCATATTCATTGCTAATGAAAGTATGCGATGCTCCAGAATCAAATAGAACCAAGGCTGGTTCATCATTAATTGGAAACATACCTGTCATGACGTTTTCACCTTCTAGGAGTTCTTCCATTTGAACAAAATGAACTTTTCCTAGCTTAGGACTAGGCCCCTTCTTTTTGGGAATATAAGGTGAATTTCCCCTAGTTGCTAGGAATAGGTGGACGAAAACCCAAATTCTGGCGAGGATGTGGACAATCTTTCATGAAATGAGAAGTTTGCTCACAGTTATAACATGCATTTGAGGGTATTGGGCACGAGTGTTCTGAGTAATTGGGGCTGGAGGACGGAACAATTATTGTTGAGGTCTCATAATCCATTGTCAAGGATTTTGATTTGATTGAGGACCTGAACGTATAACCCATGGCGGACGAATTTGCTAATTCAATCTAGATGATTGCCGATATTGGATTGGAGGGACGTGATGAGGAACCTTCAGCAGCCCTCTTACGTTTCTTGTCTTCATTGTAGACTCTCAACCTTTCCTCCAATTAGATAACATCATTGACCATTTTATGGAAATTGAGATAGCTCATGTTTATCTTGGCTCTCATTTTTTGAGCCAATCCTCGAGAGAAATACATCATCTTAGAACTATCGGTGGCCACTTGTGTTGGAGCATATTGTGCTAGATCATTGAAAGTGTCGATATATTCTAGCACAGTCTTATCACCTTGTTGGAGATTCAAAAATTCTTAAAGTTTCATTTCCATCATCCCTTCCGGAACATGTTGGCCTTCAAAGGCTTTCTTAAATTCTGCCAAGTAAGTTGTTGATTTTGTTCAAGGGAGGCCTAATAAGTTGCCCACCATAATCCTGTGGGACCTTGAAGTTTATGAGCAACATATAAAAACTTCTACCGCTCAGTGATATTCGGCAGTAATTCAAACATTCCTTCAATAGTTCTGACCCAATGTTTGCCAGTTCATTGGGTCCGGAGCCTTCTGGAAAACTGGTGGGTGTAGGGCATCAAAATCTAGGTAAGTTACCAATGCATTACTTTCATAATGTGGATGGCCATGATGATTTTTGGCAAGAATTTCAAGTAACCTGTCTTGCCATTACAAAACCTCCATTACTGTAGGGTTAGCATGAATGGGGTTGGGGTAATGTCCCCGTACTAGAGGTGGTATTGCCGTCAGACATCTGGAAGATATAACCAATAGCCTTTAGTCAAATTTGATTTGGCCCAACAACTAAAGTTTTATATTACAACTATACAAATCATACATCAGCCAGCCCTTCAGCTTATATTACAAAAGTTTTAAAAGAGAAACTTTTAAAATGTTTAAACAAGACTTTACAAATGGCATTTAAGCCTCTAGGATTCTAATTTCTACTCTGATTTATAGAATCTTCTTCTGCAGATTCCTTTAGAGTCATAGTATTCCATTGAAAACTGGATCCGGAAGTGGCCCTACAGATCTAGAATATACTGCAGAGGATCCTTGAGTAACTCCTAATCCTTCAGGAATCAATTCAACTAGATCTTCTTTGGGAAATTCATCTTGGAGTTGATCGATTTGGTGGTTATCTGCAAGTAGATGTGCTTGGTTTTCTATGGTGACATTGGCAGTTTCAAGTTGGTTTCTAAGTTCTCCCATAACACATTGATCATTGTGGTGACGAAGACTAAGATTAATGATTTCATTGTTATCATGATGGTGTTGCTTCCTAAGAAGACTATTTTGTTCAGAAACTTCTAAGATATTATCACGGGTGTCTAAATAAGACTCATGGTGTTGTTCATATAAGGAAGCAAGATCAGTGGCAAAATGAACTTCTTCCTTCATTTGGCATCTACGAAGGTCTCGTGCAGAATGAATCTAGTTGCTTAATTCTACTACCCCACTTAGATTGAGTGCGGTCAGAGAGAGGGAAGAACATCACATTAGACCCTTCGAGCTCATCTGAATGCAGATTATAGAGCCTTGCCAAAGCTCTGCAGGCCTGCATCAGATACTGCATGCTATTCTGTGGCTCCAGCACCTTCTATTTCTAGAAGATTTTCTGCTGAAAGATTAGGGTATTGAGGCATAAAAACCTTCACCCTAAAATGAATATCAAAACTAAGATCTACAGTACTAATAACATATCTCGGACAGGCACGATAACCTAATTCTATAAGATGATTATGGAAACTCATGGCAAAGGGACATTCTTCAGGACATTCAGTATGCCAATCTCCTCTGGGAAACGAAAAGAGTGCAGCATCTGACCAGAACAACAAAATTTATTAAAATACTTGAAATTATATAACTAACTTGACTAATAAAGATCTAGTGCTGTAATGATGCATGGAAATTTATCATAATTGTATAATTTACTAACGATCTTTAGACATTAGATTAATCAATCTTTAGAAAATGGGCATATAGTATGTAATTTTGAAAATATAGTAATCTTACCCCAAAGCTCGGCTCTGATACCAGCCGTGGCACAACAATCGAAATTAACATAAGTTTAATACCTAAGTATCAATCTTAAGTTAATTTCGGTGGATTGTCAAGATTACCAATCTTGACAAGCCTTCCCATTGGATCGAGCTTAAGGGTGACTCTCGAAGGAGTCTACAGATCACAATAATCTACAAAAATAACAATATTTTCATATAAACATAATGTATAGTACAACACTATTGTTCATACTTTAACAAAGTAGAGTAGAACTTTTTAAATACAGCAAAAGGATGGTCTACTCTTGACAAAAATACTATTTAAAAATAAGTTGCATCCTGCCCAAGATGCAACATTACTAAGGAGCCGAAGAAGAAGGATCATATTCGATGAGGATATACTCGAAACATAAACAAAGTAGAACAGAAATAATTAAGTAAAATTACTCAGCAAGTCTTACCGACCACAAGTCTTGAGCCCATCTTCTAACCTGAGGCTGAATTTGGTTAGGTCAACTCACACGCAATAAGCCTAAAAGTAGGTCCTTAGCTTTTGGGGTGTTAACTTCTTTTAGTTCTTACTTAAGATCTAAGTTGAACCTATTCTACCAGCAATCAAGCAAACACTCTGTAAAAATATTTCTTAATAATACATTTCTCTTTCATAACTATGATGTTGGTGATGATTCGACTCTTACACCTGGTAAGCCTAGCGAATTAAATCAATTTTATACTCTCGACAATAATACTCAATCACCCATCATATGCATGTACAATGACCCTACATATGACGACCTAACATCCATGGCCACCAATCAGAACCATCCTTACCGAACCCTGGGTGTACAATCCACTGACACCCGCCCGTCTCCCTCCTTCCAATTGGTCTCGTCTGCTTCCGACTCTTAGGTACAAAGGATGAAAGTTCTATCGGAGCCCGCTAAGGACGACAAATGAAAGAGGCGCGTTCGAAAGCTGAAAAAAATGGCCAAACATCGGACGGCCTTATAGGACATGGATAGGATCAGGATCTAAATCTTGTTCATTTATTAACCTTCCGTATTTACCATTTCTCAAAAGCATAACTGATCATGTCCAATGTCTCCAATTAATATCTTAGGAAACTTTCTTGGATTCCTATCAGAGTAAACGTGACCTATCAGTAAGCTTGACTAAGCATCTAATCTAAAACGTATAGGATTCACTATGCTTAAATTATGAATTCAGTATGTACTAGGGTTTCAATCAATTCCTAACTCTAATGCACATTCATAACTCATTAATTAAGACTCAAAAATAAAAAAGAGTAAATGCACCGGGGCTTGCCTTGATTTAAAGTATTGGGATCAAAAGTGGCTTCAAAAGATTCCTCTTCAGAGACTATAGAGGGTTCTCGGACTCCGGCTTCAAGGACCTTGGGTATAAGAGCTTCGAAAGATTCTCCTGTGGAGGGTGAAGGAGTTATCGTACCAAAATGCATGATATGCAGTGGATTTTAAGTGTGAGGATGATCAACCTGTAAACAAAAGAATTATAGAAATTCCTGAAAAGAAAAGGTGGGCAATAAAATCAGAATTTAGGCCTTCTATCAGGTTTAATAATTTTCTAATGTTGAAATAATGTGGTAGGGTTTTAAAATAATTTTCTAAGATTTTAAAATAATTAGTAGTATTTTCAAAAGTTTAAAAGAAATTATTAGAATTAAATAAAAAATTTAAAGTAATAAATTTTTTTAAAGTTTTAGAATAAATCCTAAAATTTTTAAAGCCAAAAAAATGAATTATTAGGAACAATAAAGTAATTATTTTTATTAAATTGTTAGAATAAAATAAAATTTTAAAGATTTTAAAAATAATTATAAAATTAAACAAAATTTAATTAGAATAAAACAATTTCATAATTTATTAAATTAAATAATATTTTTAAGAAAATAGCCCAAAATCCAAAACTATCCATTTATAAAAGTTCTATTTCTACCTCTTAAAATTTATCCTGGCCCAATTAGGAACCAGGCTGGCCCAATCCCATCTTCCCTTTTTTTTCGTCCCAAAGCCACACCGAAGGCCTGCTTCTTCCCCTTCTTGCTATTGGCCCAGGCGGCTCGGCCCAAGGTAGGGCCTAGCTCGCCGGCTTGGCCAACGCCAGGCGTGCCGGGCGCACGCGACGCACGCGTGCACGCCGCATGGCGCCGGCGACCAACTAGCGCGGCGAAGGCCACGGCTCGTGCCGGTGGTGACCAACGAGCGGTGGTGCTCTCCTCTCTTCCCCTCTCCTCTTTTCTCTCTCTTCCATCTTTTCTCTGCTCAAAGCAGCCATGGCGGGCGCAGTCACTGAGGCCATGGGCGACGCGGGCTCGATTTGAGCTCGCGGTGGCCTAATCATCGACGAGGATGGGCTTAGGAGGCAAAGTAGGCAAGGGCGAACGATGTCCTACCCTTTAATGGCGAGCGACGGTAGCGTAGGCGGCGGTCGGCGGTGAGAAGGGCACTGGCAGAGTGAGCGTGGTGCGGGGGCTGAGGGAAGGTCGAGGGGCAAAGATGGATGGTGGCTCAGGTTGAGGTGATGAAGGAGGTGCCCGGAGAGGCCTTAAATAGGGCTCAGGGGCGGCGGAGCAGCAGCCGCAGTGGCGAGCTCATCCCCCTTTGTCCCAATGAAGAAGACGGGGGAGGGGCGAGGGAGAGGCTCCTGTGGGACAACCTAGGTGGCGGCGACGCGCAAGGCTAGTGCCGGCCCACGGTTTTGATCGGGCCGCCGACGCACGGTGCATGGCGCCCACGAGCCAAGGAACCTAGGGCTAGGCCGCCGTGGCTTGGGCCACCGGCTTGGCCCCTTGTTTCCTTTTTTTATTTGTTTTCCCTATAAATATCGCTAATTACACTTTTAACCTTTTAAATAAAAAGTTTTACTCAAAGGTCAAAATACAAAAGTGAAAGAGTGTAATTTATACTACCACTTTGAACTTTTGCCCTTGCGTAAGAAAAATTTTGAGAGGGTTGAATTCAAATTTAATTTGAAACAATTTAAATTTTTATTTCAATTTTGAAGCAATGGATGATGACATGTTTAATGCACTTAAATAGGGTTTAAGATACGGAGTATCACTGGGGCTACCAAGCAAATCTGTGTGGAAATGATGGCACACTATAAACGTACTCATGCAAAGCCTGAGTAACAATAGATCGTCCTTGATCAGAGGAGAGGACCTAACCAGAGCCTGGCATACAAGTTGGATTATAGCACCAACAAGAATAACAGGACTTGAATGACTAAGGTAATCACAGTCTAGCCATGCAAGTAAGCAAAGAAAGGTACACCACACTTGCAAGAGATAGAAATAAAGTAAAGTGAAACATATTATACTAAAGATAGTAAAAGTACAAAGATACAAGGCGACTTTACCATAGACTCGAAGCTATCTCCGAGAACTCCGAGGCAAAGCTCAACCCACTCTAACTCCCAGGACTATCCTAACTACTAAGATGTGGAAATGGTACTCTATAAGGTAGAATGGAACTCTCTCAACTTCTCCACATCTTTGCAAATGAGCTCCAAGGGTCTATTTATAGTCCATGTAGGTGAGGGGGGTACATGTAGGTGTCCAAGGTCGGTTGTGGGGGTAGGTCGGTGGCTGGCTGACCAAGTCGATGGCCGAGCGACCACCCCCCATGGTCGGGCAACAACATGATTTACTACCTTTGGCCATCCAATGGTTGATCTTCCTTCCCCATGTCAGTTGGCGGTTGAGTCGGTGGTTACACGTGCAAAATGCTTCCGAGAGGTGGCTGGGCGGCCACAAATTTTCCTCTTGTTGGGTGCATGTTGTCTCCCTCGGATTGATGACATCATCGATCCATGTGTTGGTGGTCTTCCACCCCTTGGATACATTGGATGCTCTTTTTTATGGTCGGATTTG
Organism: Paspalum vaginatum; assembly: GCA_030272315.1. NCBI lineage: Eukaryota > Viridiplantae > Streptophyta > Magnoliopsida > Poales > Poaceae > Paspalum > Paspalum vaginatum. The sequence continues at coordinate 26,602,137 of CM059018.1, read as the reverse complement.
CTTGCCAATGTGTTTCTTTGCATTTAGGATCAATGAGGTTGGTTGGGCGACTGGGCCACGTGGCCAGGCAACCCTGTCACTGGGTCGGGCGACCCTATCACTGGGCCGGGCAACCCAATAGGTGGTCGAGCGGCCAGTCACATGGTCGTGTAGCCATGGCCAATGGTTGGGCGACTATGACATTTTCACCAATGTTGCTCATCTTATCTTTGGCCTATTTTGATCCTTTTTGTATGCATTTTGGTACCTGCATCCAAATATTCATGTACATCTTGTGGAACTCATTAGTAGCAAGGGTTAGTCCAGTTATTTCACATGTTTTGCTTCATTTGGTGGATAATTGATGGTTGATACCGTGAGATTACGACCGTCAACACCCCCAAGCTTAAATTTGTGCTCGTCCTCAAGCAAAGCTAAGACTGAAGGTGGATCAAGAGTTGCTGCGATATCGAAGATGAAGGAAAATTCTTCTATGCAACTCAACACTCAAAGTTTTGCCCCAAGTAGTGCAATAATCAAAGCTCACCATATGTAATACATGTGGTGCATCTTTTTGCTTACCATGCCTTGGGCAGCTGACAGATAGAATGACTTTACTACAGGAATAATTCTAACTCATTATTTTTGGATGTCCTTCTCAGGTATTTTCAAGATTTTCAAAACAAAAGAAGCTTCCCCAAGGTACTCTCGATTGCTCAGAAGTGTTTCCTCACCAAGGGCCATGATCTCGGCCATCATTTTCCTACACTAAGGCCTTTCTGGAGCTTTAGGTGGGGGAGAATGTGGCACACTCAGAATGTTTTTTTTTCTAAGCCAAAGATTGGACCAAAGAGTGAACTCTATCACTTCTTCTATTTGATCACTAGAGTATGAGTGGTGGAACAAGGTGTCTCCTTTTCTAAATTTTCATCCCTTGTACCTTTCATAGATTTGGAGGGGATATGGAGCTTTTATTTATTTTTGCAATGCTTGAACTTGCATGCTTTTCCTTCTGTCGTGCCTTTGCATGCATTTTTTTAGCTCCATACCCTTCCTCCTTGCGATTTGAAGGCTTTAGGGAAATCGAGAAGTATTTGGAGTCTTTTTGGTGGATGCAAAGTCCGGAGTGGAACATTTGCATTTATTTCTTTTGTACTCCAGCTATCAACAGAATGTGATATTTCTACTCAATGAGACTCAAAATTTGGCAAATGTCAAAACATGTCTAAGTAGTTCTTTGTAGTGGTTAGACCATATGAAGCATTTTTGGCTCTGGTAGGAATTTTATCCAACGGGAGCTTAATTTTGTCATTTTCAAAATAAAAACCTGAGATATTCATCTTACTAGGAACAAGGAAGAACCATCCCATTTTTAAGTTATATCATTGTCTTCCAACAACTTAGGCTTGTTATCACAAATGGCAACCACAAGGTAGGACTTTTTGGTTCACTTCTTTTATTCACCAGCATGGGACTAAGCTAAGCATAAGTTGACATGCAAGAATTAAACCATTCACTTGAAAGAGAAACTATTCATCATTTCCAAAATGAAGCTAGCATGTGAACTTAAACATGGGAGTTATGATACACACAGTTTTTCTATTCATTTTTTATAAAGTAGAGTAAAATTAAACATGCTGGAATTAAAGATACATTACTACTCTCGTGGTGAGGCAGGACTAGGCAAGCTCTAAGAGAAAACACAAGGACGCACAAAGGGGTGGTGTGGCACACATACCTTCCATCCGTCGGGTTTTTATGCCCCCAAGCTTCAACGAAGCTTAGTCGGGATAGAACCCTTGCCAGTTATAGTACATGAGGTTTTGCTCTTGTATGCGGTCAACCGTCGCTCGTGACTGTAGGATCAAGTTGTGGTCGACTTACTTGCTGCTGCTAGATTTAGTTAAGGCTGTCCATCATCCCCAATGTGCGGTGCTCTTGGAGGTCCAAAGTGTGGCGAAACCACCAATTTAATCAGAGTTAAGCACACCTGCCACCACATGGCTAGTAGTGCACTTAGACCGAATTAAATCCAGTCATCCGTCGAGAGTCATTCGGCACTTGATATTACCCATTCCCATAGGAACCGACAACATACACATCCAGCCTCGAGAGAGCCACAACAGTTACACCATCACAGGCAGTTGAATATAGCATAAGTAGACTTAAGTTCACAAACTAGTTCAAAATAAAATACAAGTTCCAGCATAATGCCTTACGAAAGGCAGGTTCAAACAGATAGCGAAAACGATTTCAAAAATATCTCGCAGCGGAAACAAAATACTTTAGTAGTCTTCATGCAATGATGAATGAGACGAGCAGCACCGAGCCCACTGGTACTACCCTTCTCCAAAAAATTCTCCAGATGTCATTGGTACCTGCACTCAAAAGGTGGGGGCAAACCCTGAGTACTAATTACTTAGTAGGTCTTAATGGATTGGCTTACGGCTGACGCAAAGCTTGCTTACTAACAATGTGGATCCTTAGACTTTGATTTTAAACAGAGGTATGATATCATAAAGTAACAAGTTTTCATCATTTGCATATAACAACATAATAATAACTTGCAGAAATGGAAGCAACACAGTAGTACAGGCATGTAGTATTTGAAAACATGAGTAATAGATATAATATATTCAAATAGTTATTACGTTGCCCGACAGTGATATTGGCATTCTCAGACTTGGCGAGCAGCAGCGATTCAAATCGATTTTAATTCCCAGGAATAACTATCATGCTAGGGGTATATACTTACTAACATTCGCGTTCCCACATATAGCCTCTATCTCCACCTGTCTTGTCCCAAGATTCAAAGTGCCCCCACCAAACCCTCGGGTGGTGCCCCCATGGCGAGCCTGCCGACATCTCGGTCTTCCCACCATGAGTAGAAAGCTCTCCCAGGCCTTGTGCCTCCTTCTAGTGGACAGGTGGCACCTCAAAAACTTCGGACGAGCCCAGGAAAGACTTTCACCAGTCCCACGACCCGGATAAGCATTCTAGCAATGTTATGCCTATCAGCAGACGAATAACAAATGGGCCTTAAACGACTCGAGCGGCACCAAATAGTAAAACAACACACACCACAAAATAAAATTATTCTATACCATGTCTCCATTTAAATCACGAGCATAATAATACTCCCCCAATAGTAAAAGTTTCGGTAATTTTAAAATCACCTACATGACGAGTGACTCTAGTCACTGGTGTCTACTCGTACCTAGCAATTCTAGGCAACTGGTCCTACGAACTCTAGGTATAGGTGTTAGGGCCAGGGCAGCTAGGGAATCTAATGCAAATGTTTTCAATCAACTCCTATTGCGGATGCGTAATGATCAAGCAATTAACATTAAGCTGGGAATATCAGGGTCTTGCGTACCTTTGCTTATTTTTATTGACACCAACAAACTAAACTATGTTAGTTGGCCGGGTTGTGGAGCTTTGCCCTAGGCAATCCCTTGATCACTTGGTCAACTCCTCCGTCCAAACACAACTGATGGGCCCTCCTGGTCATGAGTGGGTCATAGTTGGTCTTCTGGACCACCATTGGTTGAAAAAGTTCCACGCACTTGCTTCTTTATCACGTATCTGCGACAGACGTCACTATATGAGTGATATGTATGATGCAATGAATGTGATGCATGAACATCAAGCACACACATACGAAAAATCAGTCCACGGACACACATAAAGGTGGTTGTTAAGTACCTAGCAATGAGTATTGTTGTACACCTAGGGCAACCAAACACACATACAAGTTCTTGCGCCTTTATCAGTTTGTAAGTAAGAGGAAGAATGCATGTTACTGTCATTTTTAGTACAGTTGTACACATAGTTTACAAAACATGGTATTAAGCCAAAACTCTTACAATGACTAATCATGGTATGTATATGCTACTATAATTACCTTTACAAAGGAAAAGGAGGGCATTTTTGTTATTCTAGCTAGCACTTAGTTGTCTAGTTAACCCACTTATAAACTAATGCACAAGGTCACAGCAAGTAAAACACACCATGTAGCATACACATAAGAAATCACAAGTTAACTCGAATATATTAACTTCACCCTTCTCATTTCTTTTGCTTTTAACCCTATTGAAGTAACCATTTGTAAACCTCTCATGAAACAGCAACGAAAATACATGAAAAATTCTCACAAGCCTATTCTTACAGTAACAACTCTATATGAATTTTGGTTGAATTTTTACACCACAATAAATAGCACTTTTTCCTATTTTATTATTTAATTGACCATAGCATCTGTCATTTTCAAATCATGTCAAATAGCAAGCAAAGTAAATGGAACTCTATTTTTAGACTCCACTGAACCAAATGAGTACAATATAATTTCTATGTATTTTTCTGGACAAGTTTTATGTAGCATGCATTTCCATACTCATAAAACACACTAAAACCATATCTAGGGCTAGATCGGTCATTTGTAGCAAGTGCTTGGGGCAAAAAAAAAATACAAGTGCATATTACATGACATAAATAGCACACACTCAAAAATTTTGGAGGTCATTTATATTTCTTTTGCTATTTTTCTTAGTTTATCATGCATGCAACGAAACATTGGCAAAACCATCATTTCTCATGTCCAAACCTAGTCCATTAGGTAGATCTATTCACGTACAAATCAACAAAACAAGTTTCATATTTTTACCATTTTCCTATGATTTATTAGGGTATTTTAAGGTATAACATAAAATAAACATGTTTTAAACTAAAACCATACTGCGCAGGGGCCTAGATCTAAATAACCATGGACTCCAGGGGGTCAACGGCAAGATATACAGCACTCATTCAACAATGCACAAAAGTAAAACCGTAAAAACCAGAAAGCACAGGGACCGGATCGCAAAATTGCTGGGCCATTCTTCAACCTTGCGCAGAGGGAGAAGAACGCGCGGCGGCCGGCGGTTCGCGAGCTCATGCTTGGCGCGAGAAGCGGCGGAAACTGCATCGGTGTGGTTCGGGAATGCGTTCCCAGCGACGAGGAACTCTTCCCCGTAGGTCTCATTGCCTGGTATGGACCGTATAGGCGGAGCGGAGGCGGTGAACCAGAGAAACGCCCGCTCACCAAGCTCGGTGACGCCACTGCTCGATCTGGCTGGAGACGGCGGGGGATGGGACCGAGGATGGGTGTGAGAGCCACGTGGGGAGGCGGCGAACCTGATGACGGTGGGCGTGTTGTGGAATAGGCGCCAGAGGGTGGCTCCCCCACAGTGGAGGTTGGTGGCGCAGTGGTGCGTACTCACTAGCCACGCGAGGAGAGGGGTGATGTAGCTATGGAGGTGGCCTAGATCTTGGGGAAAACTGAGGGCGGCAGGAGGGGAGAACGATGCGTGCGCTATCTTGGGTCAGGGAGGGCAGAGAAGGCCGGCGCGCGAGCTCACGGGGGCACTCCAATGGCGGCCATGGTGGTGGCACTTGGGGAGAGAAGCAGGGAGAAAGGTAGAACGAGGGGAGGGTGAGTGGAGGCCGAGGGAGCAGGTGAGATTGAGGCGAGGGAGAGAGATAGGGGCAGCGCTCGGCCCTGGCCTCGCCTTTTTTGCCAGGGTGGCGGCCATGGCGCAGGGCGCGCGGGAGATGGAGAGAAGGGAGGGGCACGGTGCGTGGACGTGTTTCGTGGACCGGTGCAGCTAAGGGAGTGGGCCCAGTGGAGAGAGGAGAGGTAAAGGTCCAATGGACCGGGTGTGGGAAGGTGTGGAGCCATGGGACCAACACAAGGTTGTCAACATCCTCCACCGGCGGGAATCCGCCATGTGGTGCCCACATGTCATAGGCTCAAAGAAATAAATGAAATTCGAAAATCGAAAGGCCTAGGTTTAACTGCAGAAACATCTATTCAAATTTCACGTTTTGAGCAACCAAATGGCAGAATTAAATAGAACTCAAAATACAATAAATGGTAAGAATTTTGAACTTTACAACTTTGCTATAAACCTTGATATATTGTTCTATATAAATTTTGAGTGAAATGTTGAATTCCGACAACTGACCTCTATTTGACCAACCGAAGCCTTAAGATTGTAAATTCCATTAATCCTATTTGTGACAATTTTCATGAGAGATGTATTATACCAAAGATGTTCAGTTTTTCATTATCTACAACTTTTCTATAAAAAGTTTTGGATGAAAAGAGCTTTTGTTTCACAGAAATTTGAATTCACCAAACAGGTATAGGTTTGGCAGATTTTATAGTTTGGCAAAGATTGGCCCAAAACCAATTTCAAACCTTTATGTTGTCACCATTCAAAATACCAAAGTTGTTCATCATCAAGTTCTCTACATGTTTGGTATAGGAAGTTTGGTCTATATCACATTATATTTTGAACTACCCGCACAAATGTGTTCAAAGCTTTGGTACTGCAACTTCAATTTGTGTGGAGCCTTTCTTGTTTCAAACTTTTGAGGTACCAAATGAACTCCAAATACTTCAAGGTCAGATGCATTTGGAAGGTGATAAGTTTAGTTTCATTTCATAGAAAGGAAGATTTTGATGTTGAATAGTGAAATGGAAAGTAATTTCAGAATGAAATTTGGGAAAGAGCAAAAAATCCAGACTTAGAAATTTTCTAAGTGTCGACTAATTTGGCTGACTTCAGGAGATAATTGGGTGCAACTTGAACTAAGTAATTGACAGTTTTAAATCATGTATCAAAAGTGTAGTTCACGGTATGTACAACGAGTTTAGTACAAAGTTTGAGGAAAGGTGCTTAATGGATTTGAAAGTTTTATTAGGGCTCAAATGTGAAGATTATCAAAACCTAGGCCTCAAAGCTTACTTGACTAGATTTGGCCTAAGCTTTTGAAGCTTTCAAGTCAAGATTTTTAACTTTGACCAATTAGCAAAACTGATCTATATAGTGAGTTCTAAAACTCTTGTATCATGAGATTCCTTTGAAAACATTTACATTTTTAAATGCTTGGCCAAACATTGTGAGGTTTTGTACATCCAAATAGAAAAATTTGGACTTGGTGATTTCTCCACCTAGTTCTCACTCCTCTCCAGACATGATTATGTCCTAATTCATCATTAGTGTTCATTTAATAGTGTGTTAGGGCTTTTGAGATGCCGGGGGCATCACAACCCACCCCCCTTAAACAAATCTCGTCCTGAGATTTGGTTGAGCCAGGGTGTGCGGCTTATCGCGTAATTCAAATGGTATCAGCATCGTGGTCCTTGTCTTTCTGAATGCATGTGGTAACATCGAAGTCTTCATATGTTAGCTTTGTCAACTAGCATGTGAATGGTTAGTACATCTTTAACACAATGTAGTCATAAAGCATCGTCTAATAAGGATAGGGTGGTCTCTCTATGGTACTCAACAAGTCATGCCTTATATGAAAGCGAAATGAACAAACCACGAAGAGAATGGAGACAGTGAGTGAATGACAACGATAGAATTAATGAGAAAGGAGTTACTTCCTAACTTTGACACCAAGATTAGAAACATGATAAGTATCCGATTTACAAACAATAGAAGCAAGGTGTACATAGTTAGAAATTGAACAAAGCAGAATCTTGTGATTTCAAAGGAATGTCAACGGATGTGTTTTTGAGAGACACATTCAATTTATTTCATAGGGACTGTGTACACATATAAGATACTAAATCAACATGTCTTCAAAGAGTAAGACGTGGTGAAACATAGCACATCTTGCTCATCGTGACAAGAAAGGCACAAGAGGGAGAGGATAGGCCGTATTCGCCTAGACAAGGTGATGGTTTGTATGATTTCTTAGCATTGGTCAGGACTGACCAAGAAGATGAAAGTAGCTGATTTGTACTTACTAACGAAACAATTAACAATGTTAGTAAGCTCCCTTCTTAGTTAATTTCTAAGAGGAAGAAGATAACTCATGGAAATGTCGATATGGCAAGAGCACCGCCCGAGAACAAAATCTAGTGTGGTGGTTGTTGGTGAAACTCACCCTCGAAGAATAAGGTTCAACAAATGAAGGAAAAATATTCGGCGAGACAGTGGAAACGAAGTTGACTATTCCCACCCATCATCGAAGGCATGGTTAAACAAGGTAATGAATAGATATGAACAAGTCATGGGATTGGGGCAGATCATACCCACTGGTCAAGAAGGCAAGGTGAAACAAGGCAATGGAAAGATGTAACAAGATAGTGGAAATGGGATCGACCACTTCCACATAAGCAAATGTAAAGACGTGAATAAGCAGTGGGTGGAGGTTGGCTATTCCCACATCTCAAGAAAGGCTTGGTGAAACAAGACAATGACATGGTGTATACAAGGTAGTAGAAACAGAACCCATCACCACTACAAACCAAGAGTAGCAAGATCAACAAAAAGGGATAAAAAATGGATATGAATGTTCCACAATTGAAGCGATGTCACACCTTTGCATGTCTCGATACCAGCGCGCACCTAGCGGCACAACTTTGTGACGGCCGTACACATAGACCCTAGGTTTCATCGCAGCAACATAGACTGCTTAGGTAAACACCACATCAAGTGTGGTATACCATCCAATCCAAGGTGTCATGAATAATACCAGATTTTGGCATGGAAATGAGCAATGAAGTATGTATAAAATACTAGAGTTTATAACACATGAACCTCATTGTATGAATGATATGAATCAAAGAGGTCTGAAGACATTGATTTGCAAAAGTTTGCTGCAAGGGAAAAATGTGAGCTACAACACCATGCAACTAAACAAGGGTTGCATCAATTACAAAAGGTTGGAGTTCATGAACGATAAGAGCTCGAAACATGGTCATTTCCAAAAGTTCAAGTGCTATCACAGTAAGAGCAGGAGTACATTAACCATGCGAATGAGATACAAGTACATTTTATAGAGCTGGATACATGACGTCTGCTTGATCTACGAGAGTCAGCTCCCCTTATTACAAAAGTCTGACCCAAACATTACGAAAGCAATCGGTGCTTAGCTAGTACTGCCTAAATGTAAGATTGACGCACCTAGGACGAAGACCGGTTTCTTCTTTCAGCCATGTCGGTGCAGTGTTAGGCTTCACATGGGAGATGCCATGGAACAGTTGCCTTGATCTTCCACCAAGTAATAGAACATCGCCAGATTTGAGGTTGATCTTTCGCTCTATCCTTGTCTCGAGTATTATCGAACAAGAACTCAACAATGTCACCTATGGAGACCGAGATGACGGGTAGACCTTGGCTGAGGCTACTTTTTGATTCACCCTTGTCTTGATGGAGTCCGAGCTTTTCGGAGTCGTTGTAGTAGTTGACGATGCATATGTCAGGATTGATTTAAGGAAATTCGCTTGCAGTTGATTTTGCTGTTTGAGCAATTGTCTTGAATGCTTCTAGTATCGTAGGAACTCGTGCACCATCGCATGGACGTGTTGGCCCATAGAAACCTGTAGTTGGGTCCCAATTCTTCCCTAAACACATCATCCATAGCTTCGTCATGGCTACGTTTTTGAAACTAGGCCTATAGAATCCTCCTAGCCCAATACCTAGTTGTCGACACGTGCGAACTATCTTGACTTGATCTTCAAGCTTGACGAATCCCTTCAATAGAACCATTCCAAGTCATAGATGTTGAACTGAAGCCGCGTCAGTGGAAGATTCTCCTGCTTTTCTCTTCTTGTGACCCTTAGGTGCTGTTGTTTTAGCCTTCATGGGCTCAGGGTGATAAGGGCATAAGTCGATGGGCTGCAACATCTGTAGCAGAAAGAATAAGGCTCCGTAAATTCAATAGTATATTTCGCGTTTACGTGCCCAAAAGAATACGCCGATACACGAATCCATCGCAAGGCAATGGCACAAACTTATATTGCCCTTTTCTAGCATGTATAGTTTATACTAGATTTCTTATGGTCAATTGATGGACTTTACAGCAATCCAAACACGAAGGTCGTACAAAAGTCTATACTATATATCATTGGTATAGAAAATTTCTATTGGTCCTACTTTGAAATGGTTCAAGTATTCAAGTTTGCGAGTTAGGAAAAATCTGTCCAGATTTAGACGTCTGCATGAAATCTATGATAGTTCAAGATAGGAATTGTTTTAGGCTGAGAGTAGAATACCAAAGTTGTTTATTTGGAAGTTTCCTACAACATTGGTATCGGACATTTCTACCCCTTGTGAATGAAAAATAGGTGAAACTTCAGATTACCACAATAGGCTCTAATCTGTTCAAATTGGAGTCCTGTTTTAGATCTAGGTGTTTGGTACAGTTAGAAGCCTTTTCAAGACATGGTCAAAATAAAAAACCTATTGCAAACTTTATGTACTACAACTTTGGTAAAATGGGTTTTAGCTGGTTCTATTTAGATCATGTCCAGAACTTCAACTTGCATTCTTAGCACTCGCTGTCCAGATTTGAAATTTTGTCTTATTGTGATCTTAGAGCATCCTTACCTGCATTTTTGCAGCAGATTCAATATAGATAAGTTACTTGTTCAGCTATCACCTACAACTTGTGTATAGAAAGTGTTCAGTAAAAACATTTGGATCAACACCGAACTTGAAGTCTTTAACAGACGGTTACATTGGTGTAGATTTTTGGTTCGGATTTGTTTTAGCTTGCACTTCGCATTCCATGAATTTTCAAGGGGAAGAGTTCTATATATAAGTGATCACAAATTTACTACTCTACAAGTTTGTTATACATGATATAGGAAGGTTTTGTGGTAGAAAATGCTTAGACTTAAAATTTTTAAGTGCTGGTTTCTGTTTGTTCAGATTTCTCACCTCACTTCATTAAGCCATAACTCCACTACAAAAGTATTTTTTTTATTATATGAAGCATAGAAAAAGTGTTTGCATAGTTGTTAACCATATCTTTTACATATGAAGTTTTCATAGAATGTGGTTAGGAACATGTTGTAAACTTGAAAACTTCGTGACGGGTTGAATTTTTGGGCTAAAAGACATGTTTAATGTATGTGGCTTGCATCCGCTGAACCATTCATATTCGGAGTGAGTGATGCGTAGAAAATTTCCATAAATTAAATGTACTGCTTAACTCACATGCTTAGTTTCTACTTGTTGTTGTCATATTTTGAACTACATATCAAAACATGTAGTAACACACATTCAAATATTATACGCATCTAATCACTCTTAAGCAACAAAGAGCGAGGCATGTGAGATAAGGTAAGATAAGATGACGTGATGCATGATTCGCCCTATTCGGTCTCACATCACACTCCTTTTGTATAATTTATATATCTAGTGAGTATTCGGTGACATATATGCACGTCTGTCTCTAATGCAACTAGCCGTTCTCTATTCATTCTTAATTTTGCATGTGATTAGTGTACCTGCAGAAAAATACATGCTCACACAATAATCATCATCATACATCACCACTCTAATCCTAAAAGTGGCGTCCACGAATTTCTATAAACTACGTCTAGTGGATGACATAGTGGCGCCATTTCTCTCAACACACCCAACGTTCCTCTAGTACTGAGGAATTGCTGCGGAGAGAAATGGTGGCCAACAATATCTAATTATAATTCTGGTCAAAGGAAGAATGATCACAAAGCACTCCAATGGCATGACCACCCCCCTTAAATAGATTTATCCTACCAGCATGAATGCAGGGTTCGCAACAATCCACAAATCCTAATAGCTTCCCACCAGTACTGGGGATGGCTATGGCCGAAATGTTGATTTCCAAAGCGTCGAATATGCAAATGAGTTCTATCTAGGTTAGAATGTTAGGTGATGTCACCTGGTAATATACTAACATCCTTAATATGGGCATATCGGATACTCTCATTTTTCAATTACTTGAAAAGGCTTTTCGAAAATAGGTTTGTAACTCAAAACTGGATGATACGACTGTTGTCTGTGTATGATTGTCTTTGATACCAGCTGAGACGGAACTGCCAATTTAATCCGAGCTAAGCACACTTGCCACCACATGGCTCGTAGTACACTTAGACCGAACTAAATCCGGTCGTACATCGAGAGTCATTCGGCTCTCGATATTACCAATTCCCAGAGGAACCGACATCATACACATCCAAGCCCTCGAGAGAGCGACAACAGTTACACCATAATAGGCAGTTGAAGATAGCATAAGTAGACTTAGTTTACAAACTAGTTCAAAATAAAATATAAGTTCCAGCATAATGCTATACGAAAGGCAGGTTCAAACAAATAGCGAAAACGATTTCAAAAATATCTCGTAGCGGAAACAAAATACTCTACTAGTCTTCATGCAATGATGAATGAGACGAGCAACACCGAGCCCACTGGTACTATCCTTCTCCTAAAAATTGTATAGATGTCATTGGTACCAGCACTCAAAAGGTGGGGGCCCCCCTGAGTACTAATTACTAAGTAGGTCTTAATGGATTGGCTTACGGCTGACGCAAAGCTTGCTTACTAACATGTGGATCCTTAGACATTGATTTTAAATAGAGGTATGATATCATAAAGTAACAAGTTTCATCATTTGCATATAACAACATTGATGAGGACATCACTCCTATGATTATGCAAGGCCCTATTACAAGAGCACGTGCAAGACAATTGAACCAACAAGTGAGCTCGTTCCTAAGTGGCCGTACATATACTTGTGAGGATGGTATGCTACCTAATGCTATGGTTAATAATATTGTATTTAGGAACTTAGGAGAGGACCATGAAGGCCTTGGAGAGCAATTCGGACTAGGAGGGTGGCAAGAAGAACGTCCAAGTACAAGATGGAGGCCCAATTCTCCTCGGAATCGACTTCCTCGGCCTCTAGGACCAGTCATCTGTAAAATAGTCGCATAGGCCACAAACGGACTCCGATTGTGACGATCCACATATGCCTAGAAAGCTAAGAGGATGACCTTTCCAAAGCCACTAGTTTCAGGTCATTTGGAGTTCAGACAGGAATTCATGTCGCAAGTTACAGATCAGAATCGGCTGTTTTCCCTCTTTTTGGGCTGTTGGCCTATGTATCAGCTTAGGAGTCGATCATAGATGCGTCTAGGCCTTGTTTATCAAACTAAACTCTATATAAATAGTAGCCACCACACAAGTTAGGGTTTGGGTTTTGCTTAGACTAATCTGTCATCGAACAGTTTCAGCCGTCATCGGTTTGTGAAACCCCAACTTGTGCAACTCAATTGAGATTTGCGTTTTTCCTCGTTCTTGTTGGTGTTCTTCGGTTGCATTGTAGGAATGATAGCCTTCTTGGCAAGGTCGATTGTGTATGTCACGTGGTTGATAACCATCGGAGCAGTGGTGTCGTGATTGCAAGGATTTGAACCTTTGGCTCCGAGCCTTCATCACCAACGTCGAGTCTCCAAGTTCCAAGTTGCCCGTTAGGTAATTCCGTTTATCCTTTAGATTAGTTTTGTTTTCATATACCTACAGTCCAGAAAAAGCCAACATAAAAATTCCGCTGTCCCATTACCTATAGTGCCGCAATAGTCGTTTTTAGTTTGCTTTGTTGAGTTTTCATCCTTTGTGGTTGAGTTCATTGCTGGTTAGGGTTTGTTCTTCATCATTGTGCTTGTGTTTCCATCCCCATCCTTGTCCACAGTTTTCTTTCGCCTTCATTTGTCCTTCCATCCACCGCCGTGAAACCCATGCATCGCCGTGAAACCCTAATTTGAGGTGTTCGTTAGTAAAACGGCCGTAACTTTTCGCTCCGGACTCGGAATAGGGCAAAAATATACATTTCTAGAAACTGGCAGAAAATTTCGCAACTCAGTCATCTCCTTGCTTTGCCAGGTTTGCTGCCATGATTTTTGCGAAAATGGGCCTAGGAAAATAGGGTTCTCAGGCCCTGAAGTTTCTGCACGCTTGTGTTTCACGTGTTTTCTCTCACGGTTTTGGCTCCACCGCACACATCTGGTTTCTATTTGTTCTGGAATTTTTTGTGGTACTTCCTACTAGTTACAACAAAAGTGTCAAAAACAAAAGTGAAAAAAATAGTGCAAAAAGAAAAAGAAAAAACAAGTAAAAAAAAAAAAAAACAGAGAAAAGAGTTGCAGGAAAGGCTTTTGTTGTTGGTGTTGTTTCCACCTCCACCTTCTACCTTGTTATTCCTATGACACTTTGTGCTTTGATTTGGAGACTAGCTTTTGGCCAGCAACAAACACCTACTTTGGATCATTATTCAGCTTTGCTTAAACCGTTACACTATTGTATTTGCTTAGCCACATATTGAGCCGTCCCAAGCTCCACTATATTTGTCTCTTGAGCGGTATAGGTCAGACCTTGCAATCATCCCATGTTCCAGGTGTGTTATTGCCACTTCGCCACCATCGTTCCTTCTAGGTCACCATCAGTCGTTTGCTCTGCACAGTAAGAACATTTGCAAGCGCTTGGTACACGCTTGAGTGTGATCGATTCCACCTACCTATACCTATTAGATAGGGATAGGAGAATCTTGTGTCATTGTCTCTAGTTTTTGTTTTTACTAACCATGGCAGGCGATGAATCCCCTCAAGACCTTAATGACTGAGTTTCTAAGGACTGAGCTTAAGAAGCTTATCGCTGCACAAAACAATCTTATTGGTGATTTCAGGGCAGAACTTACTCCAATTGTGACCGAGCTTCACACTATGGTCAACAGTTTGGCGTTTTGGCTTGACACGGTAGAGAACAAGGTTGCTACTTCTAGTCAAGCTTCTTCTACTTCTGAAGAATCCAAGGCGTCCTCTAATCATGAAGATGAAGATGAAGATGATGTTTATACCGAGCAAGACTGGCGTGGTAAAGGTAAGGTAATAAGGGCAACGACCCCATCGACGTGGCCCCAAAGGTAACAAATCTGATAATGATAACCAGTTTGCTAGGGTTAAATTTAAAATTCCACCCTTTGATGGATCATATGATGCCGATGCTTATTTAGATTGGGAGATGACTGTTGAACAAAAATTTAATGCTCATAAGATTCCAGCTGCTCAACGTGTTCCCTATGCTACTAGTGAATTTACTGATTATGCTATTCTATGGTGGAATGGTTTAGTTATACTTGGTCAAGATCCTTCTACATGGTCCAAGTCAAAACGTTCTATGTGTAATCGTTTTATTCCTCCTTATAAGCGTCATTTGAAGAAAAAATTGCAACGTTTTGATCGAGGCGCTCATTATGTTCATGAGTACTATAATGATTTGCATGTTGCCATGTTGCAGTTGTGATATTGATGAGGAGGATGAAGATACTATGACTCGTTTTTATTCCGGTTTGCGCAAAGAAATACAAAATATTGTTGATTATAAATATTACTCCACCACATACCAGCTGTTCCATATTGCTATGTTGGCAGAACGAGAAGTGCAGGGACGTGTGCAACTTTCGCGCAACACCTTTGGTGTTTCTTCTTCCAGGTTGGCTTCGAGCAAGGGACGTGCCGCCCCCACCGACACGAAACGTGCTTTACCACAACATGAGGTGAGCAAATCTACTTTTGTGCCTAACCCAGTGAAGACCAATGTTTCCCCTTCTACGCCATCATCAAATATTGTGTGCCATCGGTGCAAAGGCATGGGACATGTTATGTGGGAGTGTCTGAGCAAGCGAGCCTACATTGCTACAGATACCGGTGGGTACATTAGCGCTAGTGATGTTGAAGATGATTTGGTCTTGCAAGCTAAGGCCCTGTTTGGGAACAAAGTATTTTCATTGTTTTCAAGACAATACTATGGTATTTGAGAATACCATGGTATTTGAGCCAAAAGGTGTTTGGAAACTCTATGTATTTAAAACCATGGTATTGCCAATACCATGGTATTTTTGGAGTATTGTAAACTCCACTCCATACCAAAGTTTCTCATCCAAGTGAGCAAGAGACTAGGAAAACCATGGTATAGCTACGGAACCAAACACTTTCTAGAATACTATGGTTTTGGTAGGGAGGAGAAATACTATGGTTATGTCATGACCAATATAAAACTATGGTATTCTAAAACCATGGTATTGAAAACTTTGCTTCCAAACGGGCCCTAACATTGCAGGTATTACTGAGGAGAATGCATATGCTTACGGCGAAGATGATGCAGAGGACTACGTGCACAATGGCACATATGTTGTCCGGCATGTTTCAAGTGCACAGGTGGAACATGAGGACAAGCTTCAGTGGCATAATTTATTTCAGATTTATTTTATTATCCACAAGTGTCCGTATTCGTACTATCATTGATGGTGTGAGTTGCAATAATTTGGTGAGTGCTGATTTTGTAAAAAAATTTCGTCTTTCTACACGTGCCCACACTCACCCATATCATATTCAGTGGTTTAACAACAGCGGTAGGGCCAAGGTAACACATATTGCACGAGTCCATTTTTCTATTGGTACATACCATGACTCTGCAAATTGTGATGTTGTTCCCATGCAAGCATGTTCTCTTTTGTTGGGTAGACCTTGGGAATTTGATATTGATGCAACCCACCATGGTAGAACTAATACTTATACTTTCATGCATAAAGGCAAGAAAATTACGTTGCTTCCTTTGACCCCTACTGAAATTGTGAAATGTGATAGGGCCATAGCTGAAATTGCAGAACGTGATAAGGCTTTAGCTTCTGAAAATCAGCGAGCATCAAAATTTGTGTGACTTTTAAAACTGAACCATCCATACCATCTGCTAGTTCTCCTACTATTAAGTTAAAGGGTGGTGCTATGCTGGCTACAAAATCTGATCTTGCTGCTTATGCTTTCGATGATGCTTCCGGCTATGCTTTATTATGCAAGAGGGTCCTGTTTTCGATTGATGATATGCCTCCCTCGTTGCCGCCTGCTGTTGCTAACCTTTTGCAGGAATTTAAGGATGTTTTCCTTGCGGAAATTCCACCGGGACTACCACCATTGTGAGGGATTGAGCATCAAATTGATTTGATTCCAGGTGCCACTTTGCCCAACCGTGCTGCATATAGGACCAATCCAGAGGAGGCTAAGGAGATTCAGAGACAAGTCCAAGAGCTATTGGACCATGGGTATGTACGTGAGAGCCTTAGTCCTTGTGCTATTCCTGTCATTTTGTTTCCTAAGAAAAATGGTACGTGGCATATGTGTGTTGATTGTAAAGCCATTAATAATATAACTATTCGCTATTGTCATCCTATTCCTCGTTTAGATGGCATGCTTGCTGAATTATGTGGCTCTATCATATTTACCAAAATTGATTTGTGTAGTGGCTATCATCAAATTCGAATGAAATTAGGCGATGAATGGAAAATTGCTTTCAAAACAAAGTTTGGCTTGTATGAGTGGTTAGTCATGCCATTTGGGTTATCTAATGCACCTAGCACTTTCATGCGCTTGATGAATGAGGTTCTCTGTTCTTTTATTGGAAAATTTGTGGTGGTTTATTTCGATGATATTTTGATCTATAGCAAATCTTTCGAGGATCATCTCGATCACCTACGCGTTGTTTTTGTTGCGCTACGCGAGGCGCTCTTATTTGCTAACCTTGAGAAGTGCACCTTTTGCACCAATCGAGTTTGTTTTCTTGGCTATGTTCTTACTCCACAGGGAATTGAAGTGGATGAGACAAAGATTGACGCCATTACGAGCTGGCCTACACTGACGACTATCACACAGGTGCATAGTTTTCTTGGTCTTGTAGGTTTTTATCAGCGCTTTGTGAAAGATTTCAGCACCATCGCTGCCCCACTTAATCAGTTGAATAAGAAAGGTGTGACATTCCATTGGGGTCCAGAACAAGAAAAAGCCTTCAACACGTTGAAAGATAAGTTGATACATGCACCCCTTTTGCAACTTCCGGATTTTGGAAAAACTTTTGAGCTTGAATGTGATGCGAGCGGAATTGGCATTGGAGGCATGCTTCTACAAGAAGGTCAACCTATTTCATACTTTAGTGAAAAATTGAACGGGCCATCTCTTAATTATTCGACTTATGATAAGAGTTATATGCTTTGGTGCGTGTTTTGGAGACTTGGCAGCATTACTTTTGGACTCAAGAATTTGTTATCCATGCTGATCATGAATCTTTGAAACATATTAGAAGTCAAGCTAAGCTAAATAAACAACATGCTAAATGGGTTGAATTTATAAAGTTATTTCCGTACATCATTAAGCACAAGAAAGGAAAACAAAATGTCATTGCGGATGCTTTATCTCGTCGCTATACTATGTTGTCACAACTTGATCATCGCATCTTTGGTTTAGAGACCATAAAAGGATTATATGCTACTGATTTTGACTTTAAAGAGGCTTTTGAAAATTGTAGAAAGGGACGACCATGGAATAAGTTTGTGCTGAATGATGGAGTCCTTTTTTGAGCTAACAAGTTATGCGTCACAGATAGCTCTGCTTGTCTTTTGTTTTTGCAGGAGGCGCATGGAGGAGGTTTGATGGGTCATTTTGGTGTGAAGAAAACGACGGATGTGCTGGCTGCTCTTTTTTTTTTTTTGCCCCAAATTGAAGCGGGACGTTGAACGGTTTGTGGCACGCTGCACTACATGCAATAAAGCTACACATGGTCTTTATTTGCCTCTCCCGGTTGCAAGTGTTCCTTGGGCTGATATCTCTATGGACTTTGTGTTGGGTTTGCCTCAGACTAAGAAGGGGAGAGATAGCATTTTTGTTGTTATGGATCGCTTTTCGAAAATGGCACATTTTATACCTTGTCATAAGACGGACGATGCATCTCATATTGCTGATTTGTTTTTCCATGAGATTGTTCGTTTACATGGATTGCCTAAAACTATTGTTTCGGATCGAGATACAAAATTTTTGAGTCACATTTGGCGGAGCTTATGGAATAAATTGGGGACAAAACTTTTGTTTTCTACTACATTTCATCCCCAAACTGACGGTCAAACTGAAGTTGTTAATCGAACTTTGTCTACTATGCTTAGGGCTGTTTTGAAAACAAATTTGAAAATGTGGGAAGAGTGTTTGCCTCATATTGAGTTTGCTTACAACAGATCCGTTCACTCTACCACAAAGTTTAGCCCTTTCTAGGTGGTTTATGGTTTCAATCCTCGTGCTCCTATTGATTTGATATCTTTGCCTTTCGAGGAACCTTTGCATTTGGATGCTTCACAACGTGTTGATTTGATTCGGAACTTACATGAAATAACTAAGAATAATATTGAAACCATGAATGAGAAGTACAAACTTACTAGTAGTAAAAGTTGGAAACAAGTGCTTTTTGAACCAGGTGATTTGATGTGGCTCACTTGTGCAAAGAACATTTTGCTAATTTGAGAAAGTCCAAACTTATGCCTCGAGCTGCTAGTCCTTTTAAGGTTCTTGAAAAACTTGACAACAATGCATATCAGCTTGAGTTGCCTCCAGATTTTGGGGTTAGTCCCACATTTAATATTGCAGATTTTAAACCATATTTGGGAGAAGAGGATGAGATAGCATCGAGGACGACTTCCCTTCAAGAGGGGGAGGATCATGAGGACATCAATCCTATGATTATGCAAGGCCCTATTACAAGAGCACGTGCAAGACAATTGAACCAACAGGTGAGCTCTTTCCTAAGTGCCCGTACATATACTTGTGAGGATGGTATGCTACCTAATGCTATGGTTGATTATATTGTACTTAGTAACTTAGGAGAGAACCATGAAGGCCTTAGAGAGCAGTTCAGACTAGGAGAGGGGCAAGAAGAACGTCCAAGTCAAGATGGAGGCCCAATTCTCCTCGGAATCGACTTCCTCGGCCTCTAGGGCCAGGCATTAGTAAAATCATTGCCCAGGCCACAAACGGACTCCGATTGTGATGATCCACATATGCCTGGAAAGCTAAGAAGGTGAACTTTCCAATTCCACCAGTTTTAGGACATTTGGTGTTCAGAGTCTTTGGGAATTCATGTCGTAAATTTCAGATCAGAATCTGTCTAGGGGCTGTTTTCCCTCTTTTTGGGCTGTTGGCCCATGTATCATCTAGGAGTCCATCATAGATGTGTCTAGGCCTTGTTGGTCGAACTAAACTCTATATAAACAGTAGCCACCACACAAGTTAGGGTTTGGGTTTTGCATAGATTAATCTGTCATGGAACAGTTTCGCTGTCATCGGTTTGTGAAACCCCAACTTGTGCAACTCAATTGAGATTTGCATTTTTCCTCATTCTTGCTAGTGTTCTTCAGTTGCATTGCAGGAATGATAGCCTTCATGGCAAGGTCGATTGCGCGCGTCACGTGGTTGATAACCAACGGAGCAGTGGTGTCGTGATTGCAAGGATTCGAACCTTTGGCTCGGAGCCTTCATCACCAACGTCGAGTCTCCACCCCTAAACCAATGTACCTCATTGAAGATCAGGCCTATCCTATATCAAACATAATAATAACTTGCAGAAATGTAAGGAACATAGTAATACAAGAATGTAGTATTTGAAATCCTGAGTAATAGATATAATATATTCAAATAGTTACTACATTGCCCGACAATGATATTGCCATTCTCACACCTGGTGAGCATCAGCGATTTGAATCGATTTTAACTCCCAGGAATAACTATCATGCCAGGGGTATATGCTTACTAGCCTTCACGTTCCCACATATAGCCCCCATCTCCACCTGTCAAGTTCCAAGATTCAAAGCGCCCCCACCTAACCCACGGGTTGTGCCCCTACGGCGAGCCTGCCAACATCTCGGTCTCCCCGCCATGAGTACAAAGCTCCCCCAGGCCTTCTGCCTCCATCTAGTCGATGGGCGGCACCACAAAAACTTCGGATGAGAACTGGAAAGACTTTCACCGGTCTCACGACCCGGAGAAGCATTCTAGCAATGTTATGCCGATCAATAGACGAAAAGCCAACGGGCCTTAAACGACTCGGGCGAAGCCGAATAGTACAACCACACACACCACAAAATAAAATTATTCTCTGCCCTGTCTCCATTTAAATCATGAGCATAATAATACTTCCCCAATAGTAAAATTTTCTGTAATTTTGAAATCACCTACGTGATGAGTGACTCCATTCACTCGTGTCTACTCACACCTAGCAATTCTAGGCAACTCGTCCTACGAACTCTAGGTATAGGTGCTAGGGCCAAGGAGGCCAGGGAATCTAATGCAAGTGTTTTCAATCAACTCCTATTGTGGATGCGTAATCATCAAGCAATTAACATTATATTAGCTAGAAATATCATGGTCCTGCCTACTTTTGCTTATTTTTATTGAAATCGACAAACTAAACTATGTTAGTTGGACGGGTTGTGGGGCTTTGCCCCAGGAAACCCCTTGATCACTTGGTCGACTCCTCCGTCCAAACGCGGCTGATGGGCCCTCCGGGTCATGAGTGGGTCTTAGTTGGTCTTCTAGACCGCCGTTGCATGAAGAAGTTCCACGCACTTGCTTCTTGATCACGTATCTGCGATAGACGTCACGTGAATGATATGTATGATGCAGTGAATGTGATGCATGAACATCAACCGCACACATACTAACAATTAGTCCATGGGCAGATAGAAAGGTGGTTGATAAGTACCTAGAAATGTGTATTGTTGTGCACCTAGAGCAACCAAACATAGATACAAGTTCTTGTGCCTTTATCAGTTTGTAAGTAAGAGGAAGAATGCATGTTACTGTCATTTTTAGTACAGTTGTACACATGGTTTACAAAACATGGTAATAAGCCAAAACTCTTACAATGACTAATCATGGTATGTATATGCTACTATAATTACCTTAACAAAGGAAAACGAGGGCATTTTCGTTATTCTGACAAGCACTTAGTTGTCTAGTTAACCCACTTATAAACTAATGCACAAGGTCACAGCAAGTAAAACACACCATGTAGCCTACACACAAGAAATCACAAGTTAACTCTAATCTATAAACTTCACCATTCTCATTTCTTTTGCTTTTAACCCTATTGAAGTAACCATTTGTAAACCTCTCTTGAAACAGCAACAAAAATACATGAAAAATTCTCACAAGCCTATTCTTATAGTAACAACTCTATATGAATTTTGGTGGAATTTTTACAGCACAATAAATAGCACTTTTTCCTATTTTATTATTTAATTGACCATAGCATCTGTCAATTTCAAATCACATATCAAACAGCAAGAAAAGTACATGGAACTCTATTTTTAGACTTCACTGAACCAAATGAGTACAATATAATTTCTATGTATTTTTCTGGACATGTTTTATGTAGAATGCATTTCCATACTCATAAAATACACTAATATCATATATAGGGCTAGATCTGTCTTTTGCAGCAAGTTCTAGGGGCGACAAAAATACAAGTGCATATTACGTCACATAAATAGCACACAATCTAAGTTTCAAAAATTTTGGAGGTCATTTATATTTCTTTTGCTATTTTTCTTAGTTTATCATGCATTCAACGAAACATTGGCAAAACAGTCATTTCTCATGTCCAGACCTAGTCCATTAGGTAGATCTGTTCACGTGCAAATCAACAAAACAAGTTTCATATTTTTACCATTTTCCTATGATTTATTAGGGTATTTTAAGGTTTAACATTAAATAAACATGTTTTAAACTAAAACCATACTGCGCAGGGGCCTAGATCTAAATAACCGTAGACTCTAGGGGGTCTCCTGCAAGATATACATCACCCATTCAATAGTGCATGAAAGTAAACCATAAAAACCAGAAAGCACAGGGACCGGATGGCAAAATTACCGGCCCCTTCTTCAACCTTGCGCAGGGGGAGGAGAACGCGCAGTGGCTAGCGGTTCATGTGCTCACGCCGGCGCGAGGAGCAGTGGAACCTGCATCGGTGTGGTCCAGGAATGCGTTCCCGGCGACAGGGAACTCTTCCCCGTAGGTCTCGTTGCCGTGGTATGGAGCGTACAGGTGGAGCGGAGGCAATGAACCGGGGAAATGCCGGCGCACCGAGCTCGGTGACGCCGCGCTCGATCCGGCGGAGACGGTGGGGGATGGGACCGAGGATGGGCATGAGAGCTGTGCAGGGATGCGATGAACCCACTGACGGTGGCCGCGATGTGGAATAGGCACCGGAGGGTGGATCCCCACAACGGAGGTTGGTGGCGCAGTGGTGCGTACTGGCGGCCACGTGAGGAGAGGGGTGATGGAGCTATAGAGGCGGCCCGAATCTTGGGTAAAACCGAGTGCGAGAGGAGGGGAGCACGATGCATGCACTATCTTAGGTTGGGTAGGGCGAAGAAGGCCAGCGCGGGGGCGCTCCAATGGCGGCCATGGTGATGGCACTTTGGGAAAGAAGCAGGGAGAGAGGTAGAACAAGTAGAGGGCAAGTGAAGGCCGAGGGAGCAGCGAGAGTGAGGAGAGGGAGAGAGATAGGGGCAGGGCTCAGCCCTGGCCTCGCCATTCTGGCCAGGGCAGCTGCCTTGGTGCAGGGCGCGGGCGCCGCGTGGGTGCGCATTGAAGGGGGAGAAGGAAGGGGCGAGGTGCATGGATGGGGTCCGTGGACTGATGCAGCTGATGGGTGGGCTCGGTGGAGAGAGGAAAGGTAAATGTCCAATGGACCAGGGTGAGGGGAGGCGTTGAGCCGTGGGACCGACACAAGGAAATGTTGAATTCCAACAACTGACCTCTGTTTGACCAACATAAGCCTTAAGTTTGTAAATTCCATTAATCCTATTTATGACCATTTTCATGAGAGATGTATTATACCAAAGATGTTCAGTTTTTCATTCTCTACAACTTTTCTATAGAAAGTTTTGGATGTAAAGTGCTTTTGTTTCATAGAAATATGAATTTACCAAACAGGTATAGGTTTTTCAGATTTTATAGTTCGGAAGTGGTAGGCCCAAAACCAATTTCAAACCTTCATGCATGTCACCATTCAAAATACCAGAGTTGTTCATCATCAAGTTTTCCACATGTTTGGTATAGGAAGTTTGGTCTATATCACACTATATTTTGAGCTACCCGCACAAATGTGTTCAAAGCTTTGGTAGAACTGGAGCTTCAATTTGTGTGGAGCATTTCTTGTTTGAAACTTTTGAGGTACCAAATGAAGTCCAAACACTTCAAGGTCAGATGCATTTGGAAGGTGATAAGTTTAGTTTCATTTCATAAAAAGGACAATTTTGATGTTGAATAGTGAAATGGAAAGTAATTTCATAATGAAATTTGGGAAAGAGCTGAAAATCCAGATTTCGGAATTTTCTAAGTGTCGACTAAGTAATTGATAGTTTCAAATCATGTTCAGTGTATCAAAAGTGTAGTTCACGGTATGTACAACATGTTTAGTACAAAGTTTGAGCAAAGGTGCTTAATGGATTTGAAAGTTTTATTTGGGCTCAAATGTGGTCAAGATTATCAAAACCTAGGCCTCAAGGCTTACTTGACTAGATTTGGCCAGAGCTTTTGAGGCTTTCAAGTCAAGATTTTTAACTTTCACCAATTAGCAAAACTGATCTATATAGTGAGTTCTAAAACTCTTGTATTAGGAGTTTCCTATGAAAACATATAGATTTTTAAATGCTTGGCGAAACAATGCGAGGTTTTGTACATCCAAATAGAAAAATTTGGACTTACTGATTTCTCCACCTAGTTCTCACTCCTCTCCAGACATGATTAAGTCATAATTCATCATTAGTGTTCATTTAACAGTGTGTTAGGGCTTTTGAGATGCCGAGGGCATCACACAAGGCCCTGAAGAGGGCGTTCAGGTTCCCCATGAGCCCTTAGCCAGTGTAGCGGGCATAAGTGGACGGACCTGCACCATGACCATAAGGTTGCTCACCTCCACGGTAGTGGTCTGATGGCGTTGGGTGTACTGAAGGCACACTAGATTCGGTGTTCCATGAGCTGTGCCAAGATTCTCCTGTGGGTTCCCAAGCGGGTGCTCCTCCCTAGGGTTCCCAGGAGGGTCTGGCGTCTTGGTTAACGTAGGATGGTCCTGCCCTTGTGGCTTGTGCTTCTTCCTGTGCCTTAAGGATTCTTTCTTGGGCTCGTCATCATTGACCACGAGCCATGACTCCAGAGATACTGTTTCGTGCGTCCTCAGTCTCTAGCTGCATGGTTAGTGATCTCATGGAATTGAGTTTGTATTGTGGTGCTGGAAGTGTCACTTCGAATTCATAACCTCTATAAGTCATGACAAGTCTCCCTGCTGCGTCTTTCCTTAATAAGTGTGCTTGAATGAAGTGGTGCTCCGTGATCATGCGTGATGGGTCATTGGGCATGAAAGCTATGCTAGCATTCGCTAAAACTCCTAACTTACTAGCAATTCTAGTCACGAATGGCGTGATCGCAATGGTGTTGGTATCATGTATTACCTTTAGCCAATGATAACCATGCCGAGCACGGGAGCAAACTTTTGTTTTCTCCACATGGCATAGAGACATTTAACATCATCTATTGTAACACAGCGGGTGTCATCCCGAGGGAAGATGACCGAGGTGAGCCAGCGAGCAAGGAAATGCATGGTAGGGTGTTTGATATTTGTGGTTCTCTTCTTTCTTGCAGGGTCACCCATAGTTAACTCATCCCAAAACTCTCCTGAATTAAAACCCACAGGGTCCTCAGCTATAGAGCAGCGTGAAAAGAACCCCAAACAATTATTGAGTTGACGCAATGTGAAAGTACGCTCAGTATTAAAGAGTCAGAAATAGATCATCGTACCTGCCTACTTGTCCTCGATGACTCACAGTGTCATAAGAAATTCCTTGGTGAGAAACACCACACCACCTTCGGGGACTTCCGCGAAGTCTTTCCAGCCAACAGCTTCAAACACTTCGTCAAATTCTTCCAGCATCCCTTTGTTGGTGAGGAACATCTTATCGAAGTACTTGGGTAAGGCGTAAGGTTTCTGGTGGAGAAGCCTTGACGTCTCTACCTCATTGGAGTCGTGGGGTGTGATGTGCAAGTCGAGCAGTAGCTGGTTGGTGGACGATGTCGGAATTTCTTCGGGAGCCTCCGTGCTCATGGACATCCTTTCGAAAGCTGATCCAGTGTACCTGGTCCATAGGTTGGATCCTTCGGAGGAGGACCACCGGATGTGCTGCCCTACCTTGATTATGGCCTTCTTCTCCTTCTTGAATACTTGGTTCATCCTGCAAGACAAGGGCAAAAGCAAAAAAAATACCCGAGGGACAGATGACAAATAATATTAGCGTTAGTGGGTTAGTTGTCTGAAAATAGTGTCCATGTGTGGCAGGGCCTCCACAAAACGTTCTTGTTCCTGTGGAAAGCAATGGAAGAGTGTGGCCGTTAATTTATTTGGCTAAGATTCGGGCATTATTTTAGACTAAGCAAGAGAGCTTTACTAAGCACCAAGTGAGAGATTAGAGAGGGGGAGAAGGGAACTTAGCTTGCTGCTGGTGGTGCACTGAAAATAGAGGAAGGGAGCGCTATTTATAGAAGAAATGGAAAATGGAGAAGGAGGGAGGTCAGGCGGCCAACCTTAGCGGCTGGGCGGCTAGCCCCTTGGTCGACTGGCCACGAGAGCTGGTCGGCCAGGCCGTAAGGCCATGATGGGTGGTCGGCCGACCAAGGCACTAGACTCATTCATAGAGTACTCATACATAATGATGAAAGCTTGAACACTGGTGCAGTCAAGAGATCGGGTAGCCACTTTTGCACAGTCGGTCGGCCATAATTGCGCCCCCCTGCTGCACATTGCTTTGCGAAAAAGGAAAAGAGGAAAAGAGAAAGAAGAGAGAGAGGTAGAGGAAGCTAGTCGGGCGACCACCTTTGGTGACCGGCCGGCCATGCCTCTGTTTTTTGTGTTGAAAGAAGGTAAAAGAAAAGGGGAAAAAGAAAGAAAGAAGGAAAACAAAAGAAAGAAAGGAAAAAGAGAAAAAGAAAAGGATGAAAGGAGACGGGAGAGAGAGAGAGAGGAGGGAAGGGCGGTTGGCCGACCAGGCCTGGTGGCCGGCCGGCCACAAATTGTTTTTTCTTTTTTTTAAATGCAAAAAGCAAGGTAGAATTTTGTGCATGAAAAAAAATCTAAATATGCCATGGAGTGTGAGAAATCAAAATTTGCAGGAATTAAATATGCCGTCGGAAGGTAATGCCAAGTTTTACCTCTTGGCGAGAGTGAACCATTCACCACCCTTTGGAATGTCGAACGCACGTACATAGGGGGTGACAAGTGGTATTTT
Source organism: Paspalum vaginatum (assembly GCA_030272315.1). Taxonomy (NCBI): domain Eukaryota; kingdom Viridiplantae; phylum Streptophyta; class Magnoliopsida; order Poales; family Poaceae; genus Paspalum; species Paspalum vaginatum. The sequence goes on along the minus strand of CM059018.1, from coordinate 26,575,188 downwards.
CGCACACCATCCTGGAGTTGTCATAGATGGCTCATTGGCGCGCTTGCTCATTACATGCCTTTGAGTAATTGACGTAGGTGGTTCATTCATGTGTCAAGTTTTGTAACGCCCCTGATTTGTTGACGTAGATGGATCGTGGGTGCCGACATTCTTCTCAGGAGTTTTGCCTCCTATTTCCTGGGATTTGGGTCTAAACTTGTTAGCTTTCGCCTTCTTCCACTCTTGTTCTTCTTGTTGTCAAATGGCAGCCTCATGGTCTAATTTCCGTTTCATGAATGCTATGAGGCTGTCCATCTCTTCCCTGGAGGCATCTTTTACTGGCTTCTTCGGCACGTATTTTTGGCACCGGAATACTTTCACTTGATTGCACTGCTCTACCTTTGGTTGAAGGAAAATGTTTCCCTCATTCTGTTGATGTTAAGATGGACTTCTCCAGCTCCAACATCAATGCTTGCGTCCGCGGTACTCAGGAATGGCCGCCCCAGAATGAGCGGCGTCTTCGAGTCTATCTCCATGTCCAATACCACAAAATCTACAGGGATGAGAAAATTCTAGATTCTCACCTAGAAGTCTTCAGGAATCCCTGCGGGGTGGCATATGGACTGGTCCGCGAGCTGCAGGGACATAGTGGTGGGGCCGAGTGTAGTGTGACTTAGCTTGTCAAAGATGACTTTGGGCATAACACTGACGCTGGCTCCGAGATCACATAAAGCTTGATTGAAGAATTGGTTCCCAATTGAGCATGGAATGGTAGGACATCCAGGGTCCTTTTTCTTCTGTGGGGGCTGATTTAGTATAGCTACACTACACTCTTCTGTCATATGCACAATTTCCGCTGATGGCAAAGGCTTCTTATTGTTGAGGATATCTTTTAAGTACTTGGCATATGTCGGAACCTGCATAGCATCTCACAGGGGAATGTTGACATATAATTTCTTAATGACCTCAATGAACTTACTATATTGTTCGTCAGCGGCAGCCTTCTTGTTGTGTGGAGGGAAAGGTAGCACCGTCGTGTCATAGAACTCATGTGGAAGAGATTTCGGTGGTTCTTTCTCCTCTGCTATCCCAAGTCTGGTCTCATTGTTGTCCTTCTCCTCTGTTTCAGTGGCCTTCTCTTGTTCCTTACCTGCATTGTGAGAGCATGGTGCACCACTAGGATGTGGAGGGTCTTGTGTGGACTTTCCACCCAGAGTATTCCAAGGTATCGTAAATTTCCACAGGGAAGCAGCAGGCGAGAGAGTATAATTGGATAGACTCTGATCGAAAGCTTTGTAAACTTAAATAAATATACCAACTAGTAACTAGACACGGGTAAGTCAAATAAGATAGGTGTATGGTGGAAAAGTAAATAAACTACCTAAGATACACGTGCAAAGGTATAGTTGCCTGGGAGGACAAATGAGTGAGATAAAGTTCCCAAACTCTATTCTATTCAGCTACAAAGACTATGTCATGACCACTAAAGAAACTCAAATAACAAGTCAGGGCCTTGCATCGAGCGAAATTCTAGCGCCCTCGAGGAGCTAGGGGTAGACAGTTGGCCACCAAAAGAGAACCTAGCTAATTCCTCCAGGCCTCCCGAACGACGGGCCTAGACTACATGGGCACACCACATGCTGTCACTAAGTGGGGCTACCAAGCAAATCTGCATGGAGAGGATGGCACGCTATAAACATACCCAGGCAAAGCCTGAGTAACAATAGATCATCCTTGATCAGAGGAGAGGACCTAACCAAAGCCTGGCGTACAGGTTGGATTATAGCACCGGCAAGAATAACAAGACTTGAATGACTAAGGTAATCACAGTCTAGCCAAGCAAGTATGCAAAGAAAGGTACACCATACTTATAAGACATAGAGATAAAGTAAAGTAAAATATATTATACTGGAGATAGCAACGCGGCGGATGAGCCGCTAATGAGCCTACGCTTGGGGCCCATCATCAACTCTACCACTGCCTGTTGGATAGACAGGTGGCACAGTTCCTACCCAGTGGAACCCGCAGCGCCACCCTCAACAAGCCTGGCCCAACCGGAGCACCACCCTTCCCGGGAGGTGTTCATGGCCACATTTGAAGAACTACTGACGCCAGATGATTCTAAGACCTTCGATGGAGAGACCCCTGGAGCATGGGCTACACGCCAGACACGCAACGGCGACAAGCAGCGGCGGAGGGACTAGAGGGCCGAGGAGCTGGCCCAACAGCTAACCCATTTCAGATGATGAGACTGTCCCCAATGAAACTTTAGCAGACAAGCAGGGATGGCTCTCTCGTAACTATGATAGGGAGAATAGGTGAAGGGTGAGGGCACGAGAAGAATCTGAGCTCCACAAGGCGGAGCAATACAATCGAGATCGCCATTTCGCTCGTAAGCTCGAGGCTGAGTTCAATAGGGCCTCAAGCACTCAAGACTATGACCCTAGGCACTACCTCACGGGGATAGGGTTGAAGGTGATGAAGGCTCCCCCAGTCAACAAATAAAACCCACCTGGTGCAGCTGGCCTAACGCGGGCTGGAAATCATTGGCGGCGAGGAAATAATGTACGACAATGATGAGGCAGAGCCCTCAGCCACCCCTACAACAGTGGACCTCCACGTCACCATCAACAAGAACCATGATCTTCATCACCACATCAAAGACTGGAGGCATGAGGCGCAGGAGAAAGAGCACAAACACTGCCAACAGTGGGAGAAGAACAGCCTACTCGACGGCGTCCGGGCAGGCAGCATCGCCAGCACTCGCCGAGACTCCCGAAGGCCCTCGAGAAAGGAGGATGACTCTCTGTGGAGAAGATCCCCGGTGCGCTGCACAAATACGACACTCGTCGACCTGCCTCACACCATGTACGACTGGAATTCATACCTTCTCCTCGCATATCAGATCCATCCTGTGCCATGCGACATTCAAACTGGTCAACATCAATAAATATGACCTGAAGGAATGTCCTTGCACCTAGGTACAAATCTATGCACTCGGTGTAAAGGCGGCTAGAGGAAACTCTAACACTATGTTAGCATACGTCCCCTATCATGCTGGGACCCCAGGCGCTCAGGTGGCTATAGACCCAGGCACCAAACACCATCTACTACTAGGACCAGTTCTGTGAGAAGTTCGCAGCCAACTTCCGCAGCACTTGTCGCTAGCCCACAACAGAGTGGAACCTGGCATGCCTTCGGCAAGATAGAAAGTTAGTCCCTAAAGGACTTCGACAGGTGTTTCACTGAGATGAGGAACTAGGTGGCCAATGTCCCCGACCACGCCATCATCAACTACTTCAAGGACGGCCTGCGTGATGAGAAGCTCCTCGACAGGCTAGTAAGGGAAACCACCGGCCGGTGTGGAATCCTTGTTCGACATCACCAACAAGTACGCCTATGCCCAAGAAGAAACGGTGGACAACCTACACCGCAACAAGGCCCACAAGGACAGGCCCGCAACGGTCTGCGAGTCTAGACACGACGACAATGACCGGCGCAACAGGCGCTAGGGCGGCGATAGCTTAAGGCGACCATTGGAGTGCAAGCACTACCACGACAACACCGTCCACACCACCGATTACGACAACAAGAGACCTCAGATGATGATTGAGGAGATGTTGGACAGGTAGTGCCCACTGCACCCTGAGCATCGCCAGCTGTACAGTGACTGTAGGGAACTCAAGTACCTGCTGTGAGAGGAAATATGCCGCCCCAAGGTAGGGAGGCAATCACAATGACAAGGGCGACCGCGATGACAAGAGGAAGCCCGACCTGCCGCAACAACAACGATGGACCCGGCTTCGCCCATGTCAACAACGAGGTGGCCGTATTTTTCAGCGGCCACAACTCCAGGGAGAGCAGATGGAGGCAGAAGTTGACCGACCACCAGGTCATGATGGCACACTCACTGACTCTTATGTACTGCCAGTGGTCTAAATTCCTGATCAGCTTCAGCCGGGTAGACCACTGGTGCAACTTCGACGCATCGGGGCGCTGTCCACTCGTCATCAGCCCTATCGTCAAAACATCCATCCTGCAGAAAAGTACTGATCGACGGTGGCAGCGGCCTCAACATCCTATTCTAGAAGACTCTCTCTGGCTTAGGGCTCAGCGTGGAGGACTTTGAGAACTCCTGACATCCCCTTCAATGGCATCATCCTGGGGAGAGGTTCCTGACCACTCGGGCACATCACTCTACCCGTCACCTTCGGCGACAAGGACAACTACCGCTCTGAGTACATCTTCTTCGAGGTGGCGAGCATTGATTGCGCCTACAATGCCATCCTAGGCTGTCCGGCACTAGCCAAGTTCATGGGTGTCCCGCACCACTCTTACCTAGGTGCTCAAGATGTCAGCACCCAACAGTGTCTTCTCCATCAAGGGCGACTTCAAGGTCTCCCACGAGTGCGACTAGGCTGCACCTGCTACAGCAGAAGACCTAGAGCGTGAGGAAAGCCATGAGGAAGTCAAAATACAAGCGGCAAGCCTGCACCCCACCGTACCTTCCATAGAGACTAGCTAAAACAGCATGCAGGCAGCATGAAAATACCAAGAGATTGGATTGGGCTGGCGGACCCCTCGAAGCAAGTCATCATTGGCTCAGGACTGGAGACAAAATAGGAAGACGTGCTCGTCTAGCTCCTACACACAAATTGGGACATGTTCGCCTAGCAGCCGTCCGACATGCCTGGTCAAGCACAAACTGAAGATATTCCTTGATGCGAAGCTAGTCAAGCTGAGGCTTCGCCACTTCTCCAACGACAATAAGGAAGCCATTAGGCTAGAAGTAGCATGGCTATTAGTAGTCGGTTTTATTAAGAGGTGCTCCACCCTGAGTGGTTAGCGAATCTTGTACTCGTCTTAAGAACAATAAAGAGTGGAGGATGTGTGTTGATTATACAGAGCTCAACAAACACTGCCTGAAGGACCCCTTCGGACTATAGCGCATCGAACGAAGTGGTAGACTCCATAGCAGGATGCACTTTGCTGTCCTTCCTTGACTGCTACTCAGGCTACCACCAGATAGCCCTGGCGCCGAAAGATGAAGAGAAGACCTCCTTCATCACCCCATACGACGCATTCTGCTACAAGACAATGTCAGTTTGGTTTCAAGAACGCTGGGGCCACGTAACATAGGTGCATACAAGCCTACCTAGCTAGTCAATGGGGTAGGAATGTGGAGGCCTACGTCTATGATGTGGTGATCAAGACCAAAGATACGGGAGACTTCATTAGGGACATAGAAGAAATGTTCAGCAGCCTACGCAAGCACCAGTGGAAATTAAATCCGGAGAAAAGCATCTTCGGCATCCCATCAGGCAAGGTTCTGGGTTTTAAGGTCAGCAATAGGGGCATTGAAGCAAACCCAAAGAAGATAGCAGCGATCACCAGCATGAAGCTGCCAACCTCCCAGAAGCAACTGCAGAAGCTCACTGGGTGCATGGCAGCACTCAGCCGCTTCAGCTCGCGGCTTGGCGAGAAAGGACTCCCCTTCTTCAAGCTCCTCAAGAAACTAGATTCTTTCAAGAGGATAGAAGACAGCGCAGTGGGCCTTCGATGAGTTGAAGCAATTCCTCACCAAGGCACCAGTGCTCACGGCCCCGATAAGGGCCAAGGGCGACCAACCGGTGGAAGAATTGTACTTATACCTGTCGTGCACCACACACGCCGTCAGCTCGGCACTCATCGTCGAGCAGCAAGACCTAGGGCACACACACAAGACCCAGCACCTAGTGTATTTCATCAGCGAGGTACTGAGCGAGTCGATAGTAAGGTACCCTCAGGTCCAAAAGCTACTATACGCAATGCTGATCACAGCCTGCAAGCTGAGGCACTACTTCAAAGAGCACCGAGTCGTGGTCATCACCTTCTTCCCTATTGGTGACATCCTACGCAACAAGGAGGTTGCAGGATAGATAGCAAAGTGGGCTTGTGAGCTAGGCACCTTCGACATCAACTTCAAGTCAAGAACAGCCATCAAGTCACAAGCTCTGGCAGATTTCATCACAAAGTGGACAGAGCAGCAAGTCCTAGCCAATCTAGAGTGACCTGAGCACTAGATCATGTACTTTGACGGATCGTTGATGCAAGAAGAAGTAGGAGCAAGAGTTCTGCTTATATCTCCAAAGGGCGAATAGCTTAAATATGTACTGCAACTGAACTTCAAGCTATCCAACAATGTTGCCGAGTACGAAGCTAGTGCTGCACAGCCTGCGAATCGCTGAGTCCCTTAGCATCAACCGACTCCTCATATACGGCGACTCCCTTGTGGTAATCAACAAGGTGAACAAAGATTAGAGCTGCACAACTGAGAGGACGAGCACCTACTGTGCGGAGGTCTAGAAGATGGAAAGCAAATTCATGGGGCTCGAGTTCCACCATGTCTTCAGGGACAAGAACATCGCCACAAATGTACTGGCCAAGATGGGGTCCACGAAAGCAGAGGTACCACATAGCATCTTTGTTCAGGTGCTGGAAACCCCAATAGTTGAAGAAGGCGAACTGAGAGAAGGCATAGCCGAGTGCTCCAGAAGACTGAAACAGTACTCATCAGAGACTGGCGCTATGAAATTATCGAGTACATCAAGCACTGGCAACCTCCGGGAACCCAAGGCAGCAGGCAACAGAGTGCCCAGAAGCAGCAAGTGCTACACTCTGATAGGAGATCAGCTTTATAAGTGCACCATCGCATCAGCAGTGCTCATCAAATGCATCCCGCGAGAAGAAGGGACCCAACTACTAGGTGAAATCCACTCAGGTTTCTGCGGCAACCACGTAGGATGGAGGACTCTAGTCAGTAAAGCATTCAGAGCCAGCTTCTACTAGCCCACAGCCAAGCAAGGTGCCCAAGCTATAGTCAGGACATGTGAAGGGTGCCAGTTCTTCACTCGACAACAAAACCAACCTGCCTCGACACTCAACAACATACCACTCTCCTGGCTGTTCACATGCTGGGGGCTAGACATGATTGGCTCATTCAAGAAAGCCACTGGTGGCTATGATCATGTTGCTGTGGCAGTGGAGAAGTTCATGACGTGGATCGAGTACAAGCCCATCAAAGAACTCACAGCCAAGAAAGCAACGGAATTCATCGAGGAAGTTATCCAGAGGTTCGGCATTGCAACAGAAATCATAACAAACCTAGGGACAAATTTCACCAAAGGAGAATTCAAGGAATACTGCGATAGCTGTCCCATCAATGTCCGTTATGCCTCAGTAAACCACCCAAAGGCAAACAGCTAGGTCGAAAGAGCAAACAGACTCATCCTGTAAGGACCCAAACCCCACATCTTCGAGAGACTCAAGAAGTATGAAGGCAAATGGCTCCAGCAACTCCCATATACAGTCTGGGGGCTGAGGACTCAGCCAAGTAAAGCTATCAGTGGGCACACTCCTTTCTTCATGGTCTATGGGTCAGAGGCCATCATCCCAACAGACCTGATCCATGGGGCTCTGAGAGTGGCCTTTGACAACATCGCAGAAGCAGAAAAGTCAAGACTACAAGACACTGACATGCTAGAGGACGATCGACTCGATGTGGTCCTCCAAGCAGCCAAGTACCAACAGTCGCTCAAGCGGTACTATGACAAGAACATAAAAATAAAAATGTTCAACATCAGAGACCTCGTACTGAAGCGGAAAGAACATGACTGTGGGGCAGAGCAAGCTAAGCTCCCCATGGGAAGGACCATACTTCATATCAGAAGTACTCGACCCAGCCACATTCTAGCTTGAAAACGAAGATGGCACCAAATAGAAGAATTATGTAGAAATCAGACAGTCTCCGACATTTCTTCGCGTAGCCCGAAGTGGTTTGTAGACCCAGGGGCCCCAACGCTCATGCGGCTGTTGACAGCACTTAAGCACGCCAAACCTTATACTGCAAGCGACAGTATCGGTGTAGCCTTTCCCTTAGGATGAGTATCTAAGGTTTTGTCAATCCGTGGAAAACTAGGTTTAAACTACTATTAATCAAGGATTAATCAATTACTAACTAGTTCTAATAGATCTATAAACTAAAGGATAAAAGAGAGTCTAATTACTGACTAATATATATCTAAACTAAACTAAAGGATGATAAATGATGTTCTAATCACAAACTAGATATAAAACTAACTATAGCATAAACTAGATCAAGAACAAGAGATTAACAAGATCAACTAAGCAAGATCGATCAAGAAGCTAATACGGCTAAGGATTAGCAAGAGATATGATACAAACTTCTTATAAACTATGAACCACCCTAAGCATGGATCTAACGTGAAACATAGAATAAACATGATCATGAATGTCATAGACTTGCTCGAACCTTTCCCCGGGCTCTACTATCACTAGTAACCAGGTAATCGACGAACTAGCAAACCTGAAACCATCTCTAAGCATGAGCAGATTCAATCAACTAATTAAAGTAAAAAGATGTACTAAAAGACATGTGGTTTAAACAACCCTAGCCAGGTCACACGTAGAGATGAAGCATTGCAAAGATATGGATCATAGATCATGTATAAACAAAGAACTAGTAGCAAAGAGACTATTTCATTGATCGAACTCAAGGTTTATCATAGTAAATAAGAAGAACAGAGAGTTACTCGAGATACATCATGAACTTGAAGCACATAGTTGTCAAATTCGGCGAGACGAACAACATACTCGAAGACGAACTCGAGACTCCCTAGGAACAGGGGTGGTCGGCTGACCCTAGGGGGGTAGGTCGGCCGACCCCCTCCTTTCCTGCCTCCTCTCTCTACCTCCTTTCTCCGAGATCTCCTTCTCGATGATTCTTGCGAAGATGGACCCTAAACCCTAACTTTGGAGCTCTGGTTTACAATTAATTCGATGGAATTGGATACCTCTCTCTCTAGGGGGGCCATATATTTATACTCCGGAGAGTCCCCTATGCATGGAATCTAATAGGTCAGTTCTAAGAGTCCTAAGACACCTAAAACACCTATTTCTATGTATATACAAGTTTTTAGAAGAGTCCCGGTCGTCAATATACTTCCTTGCTTGGAGATGAAGTCATTATCCTAGTCCTTCCCGAAATCAGCTTTCCATATTCCTGCAACCTTTAGTATTTCGACCATAACTCCATCATCCGAAGTCCAAATAAGGTAAACTCGGACTCTAAATCGTAGATCTCGAAGAGATCTACAACTTTGGTATTCAAACTTTCTTCATTGGACATCGTTAATGTCTCCGAATTTGGCCAGAAAAGTGCTGCTGTCCTAGAATCCGAGCAATATCTCGAGATTTAATTGGAGTTGGGATTGGACTCTTGATAAATCTTCCTTTATCTTCATATTCTTCATACTCAAAGCAATCCTTAGTCATCGGAACCTTCTCCATAATGGGCTTGGGCCACCTTTTGGGCTTCAATTATCCTTCTTTTATTAATTATCTCTCTTCCTTGGACTAGTAGCATTAATCCATCAACGAGAAGCCTTCTCAATTATTGCAATTATTCACCAATTATTTGCCATTTTTCTGCAAGTATTTAATAATGTGCAAAAACAAAGAGCATTCTCGAAAACAGGGGTTATTTGTTAGCAAAATAAAACTAAATCATAAGATTAACCGTCTGAAAAAGCATAAAATTATGTAAAAATATAGCATAAATTTAGTTCATATCTTGCTGTCAACAGCGGCAACCGAGTCCTAAGCACTCAATAACATCACCTTCTGAGTCATACTCAATGTAAACTTCCTGAGTCCTAAGACCCAATGACATCTTGCGACCGCTGACATTGTATGAGCCTAAAGTGCTCATATATCAAGACCCCCGCAACAAATGTTGCGATGACTAAAAGCGAATTTGAAACATTCGACTAATGTGTTAAACCTATGTAAAAGAGTCCTAAGTACTCAGTGCCTAAAGACATTCCACTGCAACTTAAGTTGTAAAGATCAGGCCAAATGATACGTCAGTCGATGCCCAGGCTATAGCGTGGGCACTCAAGAGTCCTAAGTACTCAAGCCCTGAGACTCCCCACTACAATTGAAGTTGTAATGAATCGACCAATGAATAAAATTCTGATGCGCTATCTACAAACAAAAAGATCCATAAGCACTCGAGTCACAGGACTCCCACTACAACCTAAGTTGTAATGACCTCAAGACCGCAGTCTAATGCACCCAGTCAACCAGGTTCTCACGGTGCCTGCCTTAAGAGTCCTAGAGCACTCAAGTCTTAAGACTTCCACTACAACCAAAGGTTGTAATGAACGGCGGCCGAGTCCTAAGCACTCGGACACTACGATAAAAAGCGCTCTACGAGTCATAAGGGTCAGAAGCAATCAACGTCTTAAGATGTCCAATGCAACTGAAGTTGCAATGACTCGAGGCGAGTCTTAAGCCCTCACGATTTCCCAACGAGACATAGGCTGCAATGCCAGAGTCCCTAAGCACTCGAAAAGACATGAAAAGAAACTCCAATCGAGTTAACCACACACCCAACAAAAGCTGCTAGAGCTAGGGCCATAAACCCAGCAAGGCATGACAAGACAGTAAGAACATTTGAGAGCCAATGGACTGGCTCCATTGCTTCTGGAGTGATGAGTGATTGTCAATAGGAAGCCAAAGATCCTAGAAGGACTTGGGCACAAGACCTCCGAAGGATAGGAGGCCCTCCGATGGACGGGAGGTAGATGGAAGCCCTCCGAAGGACTGGAGGCAATGCTCGATGTCAGTCGGCCATGGGACTTCGGTACACGGAGGAGCAGCACGGCGACTGGTAGGAGTAAGACCTACGAAGGACTATGAGGCGACCCCGATGGACTGGGGATGCCGGGTGCCACGTGGTGCTCCAACCCTAGTACATGGCAGCGAAGACGGGTGAGGGTGTTGGCGGATTCGCTCCAATCTGCCATCCTACCACCAAGTTACCAGACTCAGCGAATGGGCTCATTCTCAGTCGAGATAGAGTGGAGTGCATGTTGGCGGCTCTTAGTCTACTAGATTTTACTCCGCAAGTGCATAGAGACCGCTGTAGCCATTCACCCGGCAGTATTCCAAGGTATCGTATTTATCCACAGGGAAGCATTGAGATAGAGATATCAAACTATCATTCATCCATCTGTTACTACTCATTCTTGTTAACTGATAGTAGGAAAGGTTGACACCAAGCACCATGGGATAAAAGCCAAGCACCGTTGGCAAGAAAATAGGTAAAGCTAGGAGGACAACGAGACAGGGACTGCGGTACGGTCTTCTTTCTTTGCTAGCATACAAGAGCTATCCGTGCCAAGGGTCAAAAGGATCTCAACAGAGTTATGAACTTGAGTCGAGCGAAATTCCAATGCCCTCGAGGGGTCAGGAGGTAGATAGTTGACACCCAAAAGAGGACCCGGCTATCACCTATGGGCCTCCCGAACGAACGGGCCTAGTCTACACAGGCACACCACACGCTGTACACCCAGTGGGGCTACCAAGCAAATCTGCGTGGAGAGGATGGCACACTACAAACATGTTCAAGCGAAGCTTGAACAATAATAGTTCATCCTTGGCCAAAGGAGAGGAACTAACCAGTGCCGAGCATATAGGTTGGATTGTAACACCAACAAGCATAACAATGATCAATCAATTCTCGTTTAGCACAACTCAGGCCTCGAACTTGGCTTGCCCACAAGGAAAAGGTGCTAAAAAGCCACATACACATCCAAGGCGAGTAACCAACTAGAGAAGAAGATAAGTGCATAAAGTAGAAACATAAAGTACTTGCACTTGTCAATAATAGGAAAGTAATGCTCAAGAATAGCAAATGAAATACATTGCCGAATACATTCAATTGACTCGAATACAGCAGAGCTTCTCTAACACCTAACTAAACACTGTTTTCAGAATGGAGGCATCTCCCATGGGGCACCTCCTAGAGAGGGAGAAAGAGAGTTCACATAGTGAATGGTACATTTTGGAAGTGAGGGGGTGCCATCTATTTAAAGCTTGAGGTGAGAGGGCTCTTCCACGGATTCCCATGGTGGGATTAACCCCCAAACCATTCTTGGGCTGCCCCATGGGCCTGGCTAGGCTGAGCGGAGGGGAGAGGCCTGGTTGAGGCACTGGTGGTCTGCTGCCATGCAGTTGGCCCATGGTGGGCTGCGTACGGTTGGGCGGTGCTGTAATTTTGTCTTTTCAATAACTTTTCACCGGAGCTCCAAATGAGACAAATAATATGTTCGTTGGAATCATCTCAATGAGCTCTACGCAATGGTGCAATCCTTGAGGGCATTTGAGATACTTTTTAGTGATGGTATTTGCAATTCTTATATCAAGCCCTTTTATCCGCAAATCCTCTCTTGCTCTAGATGATCTTCTTTTGTAGGAAATTTGAGCATGCTCTCTCTGGAACATCGAAAACCACCAAAACTCATGGAATTCATCAGTGTTAGGTAAATAATACATAGAATTTGGCTTATATCCCATTTATTCACCGAGGAATTGGCGGTCGAAATAGGGAAATAACGACCGTCAACACCCTCCCAAGCTTGAACTTTGCTCGTCCTCGAGCAAAGCTAAGACTTAGGCTTGGCAGATCAGGAGTTGCATTGATGTCAATGTCCTGCAAGTATTAAGTGTACAATCCAACACTCTAGCTTTATGAATAAACATACTGGCATAAGTGTTCCCCAACATTTTCATCCATACCTATGTGGCTTCTGGCATTTCTTACCTTGTCTTCGGCGGTTGAGAGATGGAACAATCTCAGGTAGAGTGTCACCAAACTCTATCTCTTTTCCGGTTTCATGCTCAGAGGGTTTTGAAAATTTTTGAAATGAAAGCATTAAGTTCCTCAAATGGTACCCGTCGATCACTCAAGTAGTTTTTGATTCCTCACCAGGCCATAGGCCAAACCTTTCCCTATCAACTAAAAGGCTTATGTAGAGCTCAAGGTAGGGATAAAATTAGCTTACCCATGTCATGTATTTTGTTAAGTCAAAGATTGGTCCTAGCGAAGTTTGTGATACCTCTCATCCGATCAAAAGAGAATGGGTTTGTTTTGTGGATAGATATGGTCTATGGACGAAAACTCCTTGATGAATCCTCTCTTGAAACATTGAAGCATTTGCGTGCATCGAGCTATCATTTTCTTTTCTCTTCTTTTTTTTTCTTTCTTTCTCTTTTTCTCCTTTTTTTCAATAGCTCCATGTCTCCTCTTGTAAGGGAACTTCGGGTATATTTCTGGAATATGACTGGAGTATTTATTTGGAGACCATATTTATGGATGGGTATGTGGATGATGGATAGGGTGGAGAAATGTCTGATGTAGGTGGATGCTTGAGTCCAGTGTAGATTTAAGCATAATCAGACAAAGAAAGGCTAGCAAAGTGGAGGTGGACATGACGGATTTGATCGGGAGTTGAAGCGTCACTACTTCATAAGAACTCAAAATTTGACAAAACTCAACAGTAACAATAGGTAGCATATGTAGAGGTTTAACATGTAAAGCATTTGGCTCTGGATAGGTATTTCAAACCACTGAGAAACTTCTCATTTTAAATTTCAAAAAGAAAACTCCGAGAATTCACCTTACTAGGATCGAGATGGGTTAAACTCAAACTTTGATTATATCGCATCTCACAACAACTTATACTTGGTTTGAAAGCTCTTGCTCCCACAAGGTAAAAGACTAAAGGTAGGATCACAACGAATGCCAATAAGTTCAAATTTTTAGGAGAGTGTCAAGTTGTATACGAAATACTTACAAGAAATTAACAGAGCAACTATTCATCATTTCCTTTAAGCAAGGGTATAAACTAAGTTCTAGCATCATGGCTAGGAGTTAGTTTATTCATAGGTAAAAGCAAATCTTTTTGGTTGTTTTTGAATTATGCAAATTTTTATTACTTTCCTTTTATTCGAGATAACAAGAAGCAATTTTCAGGATTTAAGATATCAATTAAATACAGAGCATTCGGGGTACTCACCTGGTGATCTTCCCCCAAGCTTAGTTCTTGCAAGTGGTTGCCAAGAAACTGAGCTTCAGTATTACCTAGCATTGCCTTCCACAGCTTGTTTATTCCCTAGGGTGACGATGATGCTGCTTGTGTTGCTCACCTATGTTAGGCGAATTACCTTCTCTCTCTACTCTTGTTTTGCCTCCTCTAAAATGACTGTTTGAGTAGCTGTGTTTTTTTTTTGTTTTTTTTTTCAATGCTGCTGTTTGGACCATTTGTAAACTCTCGGGAGCTTTGATTTGTAGACAAATCTGATCTGATGATACTACTCCCATGGGTGGATGTTTCTTGTTGGATCTCCCACTCCAACATCATGTTTTGCCTTAAGTCTGACATTCTTCCCATGTGAGACAGTTTTGGTCGCGGTCAGCTGTGTATTCCCAAACAGATTCAGTGGAATGATGGAGGTGGTTGTTTGTTGGAGTTGCCTCCTCTGCATCCTTTTGGCGAGGGTGAACCATTTACCACCTTCTAGGATGGGGTCAAGCCATTTTTCTACTGTCAGTGTATCATTGGCGCTGACACTGTATAAGTCTCTTGACATGCCATTTTTCTGTTGTCGTAGGTGGCTCATTGGCGTGCGGACCCATGTTGCACCATGCTTATGATGTCAATAAAGCTCATTGGTGCATTGACTCATGTTGCGCCATGCTTATGATGTCATAGGTGGCTTACTGGCGCATTGATTCATGAGTAGAGTAGATCAACCTAACCTCTGGTAAACTGCTTTGTCTTGTTGTATGTCCGGCCAGGGGAAGGGAATTAAGGAATGCTCACTCGTAGCGTTCCACCATCACTTGGGTGATGTCACTACATAGATCTTATGTCAATTGCCACCTCATACTGTAGAGACATATGGTTTTGGAGACGAACTCTCGGGATGAGAGATGTCTGCTTCCCAAGTGTTGCAGAGTATGGTCAATGTCTTGCAGCGATCAACCACTGTTGTAGGCTGAATATCGAGGTAATTCCTCTCAGGGGTTGGGTTGGAGGATGTATGATATTACTTGGTATATCCTCCCCCAAGCTTGATTCTTGTGTTGTCATGAAACAAACCTTCTGTCAATGTTTCCATGTTCCGTTTTGTCCTTCATTTTGATTCCAGTGGAAGATGTTGTCCAATCATGGCGCGAAGAGATACCGAAGATCAAGAGTGGATGGCGTGATGGCATTTTAGTTCCTCCTTTATGATCTCCGAAACCTCCTTCTACCTTTTCCCTGCATGTTAGGATTCGACATGCGCAATTGTCTACCTAACAAGATTTTTCCTCGGTTGGACAGAGTAGAGGGCTATCTTAGCTGATCAGGAAAAGCTAACCTATGATAGCACTGTTGGAAGATCTTATGGTCATAGGATCTTAGCAAGATGAAAGTTTGGTTTCAAGTGCTACCATGATAGCACTACTAGAAGATCCTAGCACGACGAAAGTTTTGTTCCAAGAGCTATCATTAGCAGGCATTTTAAAACAACCTCTAGAAAGAGAATGTTGAAAATAGCTGTTAGAGGGGGTTACCTTCATTGATGCTGGAAGTATCGATGCTAAAAAATTCCATCTCAGTAGACAGTAGGTACATCAGGTTCTCGCTCCATGGTTGGTCAATGGAATGTTAATATAGCGGACATCCTTTAAGTGCTGCTTCATTGGCTTAGAAATTTTTGGTTGTTTCTCTTGAAGCTTGTCAAATGCCAAACAATTTTCTCCCCCAAGCTTGGTTTCTGCACTAGATGCTGATTCCAAACTTGCTCTCTATCATGCTTTTCTTGGGCTTGATGCCATCCTTGTGGTCATTGATTTGTGTTTGCCTTTGTGGTGCTTAAGACAGAGCTCTGCCTGTGATCAGAGGTGTCAATGCCAACCGAATTTGGGATCTACACCACAGCACCATGGGTACGCAATTCTTCCGTGGCGCAGTAGACCAGCGGCCTACTAGCTGTGCAAATTTAAGCATGGATGATAGCATAATGTGATACGTGATCCATACCACGATGCTATCATTTCCCAGGAAAGGCAAGAGGCTGAGCACGAGAATGTCGGCCACCTGCAACAGGGCCTCTATTCTCACATGGGGAATGAATGCCTCCTGCAACAGGTTAGTGTACAACATATACAAGGGTCCAATATGTGTAATGATTATTAACCACCTAGCCCGTTGTTCACATAGTGCTAGCAAAATATTTTCAATCAAAACACAGCACAACCCATGTTGCTAAACCATGACTTCCATCTCCTCAACTTTTCTCAAATCCATAGTCTAAAAAATGGGCTGCATTTTTGAAACATTCACCGGGATTTTGTGTCTCCATGACACTTGAGAGATTCAGCTAGTTCAAGAATCATGGTGAATGAACTCGCATGGAACGTCACTACCAAAGTCTACACATAGCTCAATTATCCGACACATTGTTTATAAAAAGAGGCTAATACAACCTAAGCACCACGCTTAATTTGTAAATTAGTCTTTGGGCACACACATGTCCCAAGCTATGCTTTTATGAAAAACCGTGTTGCACTATAAACTTTTGGCACCATGAAAAACATGATCAAGATTTACTCAACGGATAGAGCAAAATTGAAGAGACAGTTTTCTATTTTACTATTTTTTTGGATTTTAAAATAAAAAGAAAGAGCGGGAACAACAAGATGAATAACAGAATAATATTTTAACTCAGCGCTTCCCTGGCAACGGCGCCAAAAAAGCTTGTTGGCGGCTCTTAGTCTACCGGATTTTACTCCGCAAGCGCACGGAGACCGCTGTAGCCTTTCACCCGGGAGTATTCCAAGGTATGGTATTTATCCACAGGGAAGCATTGAGATAGAGATATCAAACTATCATTCATCCATCTGTTACTACTCATTCTTGTCAACCGATAGCTAGGAAAGGTTGACACCAACCACCATGGGATAAAAGCCAAGCACCGTTGGCAAGAAAACAGGTAAAGCTAGGAGGACAATGAGACAGGCACTGCGGTACGGTCTTCTATCTCTGCTAGCATACAAGAGCTATCCGTGCCAAGGGTCAAAAGGATCTCAACAGAGTTATGAACTTGCGTCGAGCGAAATTCCAGTGCCCTCGAGGGGTCAGGGGGTAGATAGTTGACACCCGAAAGAGGACCCCGCTATCACCTACAGGGCCTCCCGAACGAATGGGCTTGGTCTACACAGGCACACCACACGCTGTCACCGAGTGGGGCTACCAAGCAAATCTGCATGGAGAGGATGGCACGCTACAAACATGTTCAAGCGAAGCTTGAACAACAATAGTTCATCCTTGGCCAAAGGAGAGGAACTAACCAGAGCCTAGCGTATAGGTTGGATTGTAACACCGACAAGCATAACAACGATCAATCAATTCTAGTTTAGCACAACTCAGGCCTCGAACTTAGCATGCCCAAAAGGAAAAGGTGCTAAAAAGCCGCATACACACCAAGACAAGTAACTAACTAGAGCAGAAGATAAGTGCATAAAGTAGAAAGATAAAGTACTTGCACTTGTAAATAATAGAAAAGTAATGCTCAAGAATAGCAAATGAAATACATTACCGAATACTTTCGATTGACTCTAATACAGTAGAGCTTCTCTCACTCCTAACTAAACACTATTTTCAGAATGGAGGCACCTCCCATGGGGCACCTCCTAGAGAGGGAGAAAGAGTTCACATGGTGAATGGTATATTTTGGAAGTGAGGGGGTGCCATCTATTTATAGCTTGAGGTGAGGGGGATCTTCCATGGATTCCCAAGGTGGGATTAACGCCCAAACCATTCTTGGGCTTCCCCATGGGCCTGGCTAGGCCGAGCAGAGGAGAGAGGCCTGGTTGAGGCGCTGGTGGGCTGTTGCCATGCGTTGCTCCATGGTGGCCTACGTACGGTGGGGTAGTGCTGTAATTTGGTCTTTTCAATAACTTTTCCACCGGAGCTCCAAATGAGACAAATAGTATGTCCGTTGGAACCATCTCAATGAGCTCTACGCAATGGTGTAGTCCTTGAGGGCATTTGAGATACTTTTTAGTAATGGTATTTACAATTGTTATCTTAAGCCCTTTTATCCGCAAATCCTCTCTTGCTCTAGATTATCTTCTTTTGCAGGGAATTTGAGCATCTCTCTGCGGAACCTCAAAACCACCAAAACTCATGAAATTCATCAGTGTTAGGTAAATAATACATAGAATTTGGCCTATACCCCATTTATTCACCGAGGAATTGGCGGTCGGAATAGGGAAATAACGACCATGTACAGTGGGCCGTTCTAGGCCCAGGAAGGAAACCGTGAATTTTCTCAGTTTCTGACTTCAAAACCAGGGGTCGATCGGCGGATTTGGACTACTGTCCACATGGATGTCATCTGGGAGTTAGTGTGCATTCGAAGAAGATCAAGACTCCATCGCGGTCGTCCGTCTCCGAGAAAGTCGAGTCTTTTCCAGTTTGGAACCTACGGGCATTTCTGTAATATAGGGGTCTTAATGTAAACTGTGTCCATTAGGCCAGTGATATATATACCTTAGTGGCTGGTCATTTAGATAACTCTTCCGCCTCTAGAAACCCTAGGCTTAGTTTCCAACAAGCCAAGAGCTTAGAGATCAAATCGGGTGCATAGCTTAGCATTTGAGAGTCCCCTAGGCTAGTACTTTGCAATAGTGGGAGGATGAAGGGTGGAAGGCTGAGTTGAACCTTGTATGCAATGATTTCCACTTCTAATCAAGGCAAGATTCATCCCCAAATCGTGCTCATGTGTGCATCCGTCTCCCTTCCCCTTTTCTAGTTGAATTTTGGATGAAACTCAAAGGCTTTTTGTGATTTGCTTTGCCCATGAGTTAATCCTATTCTTTTGGCTCTTTTGGACTTGCTAGGATGTGGAGATTATGATATAGTTCATCTCAATCCCACTGGATTGCCACGAGCAAATCTTCCTTGAGTTTTCCCCTTTTCTTGCCCAAAGATTGCCATCTCACGGGATCTAAAATTCCCACTGATCCCATGGTCATTTTGAGTTGATCTCTTGGGAAAAGCTTTCGAATAGGGTCCAGATAGCCTGTGCAAAATTTCGTGAAAATTGGACAAAATTTGGTCAAATTTGGGTGTGAAAACCCCTTTCCTGCGACTTTACCGGACTATCCAGTAGAGCCAGCAACTGTCTGGTGGCCCTCAGTGGATTGTCCTGGCGTCGGGTGCCTAGGCAGGGTCTCCTAAGCCTGACTCTACTGTTTATGGGGTTTACCATGAGGCTCCCAAGGCTGCGCCAAGGAAGTCATATTGGAAACCCAAGCTGGACAAGATAGTAGAAGAAGTGCTTAAGCCTTCAGGCAAAAAGCAAGTCCAACAGTCAGCACCACACAAGGCCTCACCACCTCACCAGAAGCCCAAGACCCAGTCCCAGTCTATGCCCAAGAGACCTATCTACCACTGTGACTTTTGCCAGCCGAATGGTCACTTGTAGGAATTTTGCTTCAGGAGGAAGCGAGCTGAGAGGGAGGATAGAGCTTGGGGGAACCAAGATCTGTTCTACCAGGGTGGTAGGCATGATCCTCCCCATCGCGATGAGATGAGAGACCGCTTTGATGGTGGAGAGAGACGCTGTTAGTGGCTCTTAGCCTACCGGATTTTACTCCGCAAGCGCACGGAGACCGCTGTAGCCTTTCACCCGGGAGTATTCCAAGGTATCGTATTTATCCACAAGGTAGAATTGAGATAGAGGTGTCAAACTATCATTCATCCAGTTGTTACTACTCATTCACATCAATCGATAGCTAAGAATGATTGACACCAAACACCATGGGATACAAGCCAAGCACCGTTGGCGAGAAAGCAGGTAAAGCTAGGAGGGCAACGAGGTGAGAGCTCAGATTCCTGATGGGGACTTTCTACACTAAGGTGAGCCAGACAGACTAAGCTGGACCAAACATGTTGCTCTGACGGAGGTAATGACTTATCTAGTTGTCTGGGATACTTACTTCGCCACTGAGCTTGCTAACCACTTCCGGGCACTAGAGTGCTAATAACCCAAATGAGAAAGGCGAGTATCATGGTAACTCAGCTATGCGGCTACAAATGACCCGAATGACGGGGGTGGACTACACAGGGTACACTCCCGCTGTCACCAGGAGGACCTACCAAAGCCGGGTGCACCTAGTCTACATGCACACCGACTACCCAAAACTGTGTGGGGTCTAATCACTTGCAAAACCAAGGTGATCGCAATTGTAGACACCACATCCACATTTGCAGGCACTGCTTCTACTGAGGCTATCAGGTAGAAGTATACACAACTGTATAGTCAAATGCTATAAAGAGCAGACGAGGAATCTATAAGCATGACAAACTAAATATTCGTCATCTGCCAGAGCAACTCTAACTATAGTCTAAAAGACATTACTATGCTAAGGCATGAATAATACCGAAAGCACGAGTAAAGCAAATGCTCACAAAAGTAAAGAAAGATAAATATATTAAATAGCTCAAGTCTTACACGAAAGTAAAGATACAAGAAAACTCATACCGAACTCCTGCAGACGACTGCGGAACGACGGAGCCCTACATCTAACTCCTACCTAAACACTACTTTCAGAGTGGAGGCACCTCCCATGGGACACCTCCTAGAGGGAGAAAGAGACATTTCACATGGGAATGGAAAAAGTGAAGTGAGGCAGGGTGCCTCTCTATTTATAGGTGGAGGAGATGGAATATTCCAAGGCATCATATGCATGATTCTTTCCCCAAATGCTCCTTGGGTGCCACCTAGCCAAGTAACCGACATTGGAAGGTCGATGGAACTATTCCACATGTGCAGGCATCAAAAACCGGTTAGGAACCGGCTGTTAAGGCCCCGAACCGATCTTTGGAGTGGAAAACCGGCAGTTAGAGGTGTCTTTCTGGTCAAAAACCGGACGTTGGGGCAGTTGAACCGGGCGACGACCGCAGGCTGGCGCGCTATGTGTCCCTGCGGGCCGAGCCGACCGGGCGCTCCCGCCCACGCGCTACCAGGGGCCACCACGTGGCGCCGCCTGGTGGGCTCCGTGCCGAGCGAGCCGCTCCGCCCGCACGCGGGCGCGCCTTGCGCCGCGAGCCGCCACGTGGCGCGCTCCGGTTGGCTACGCCGCCTCTAGGGTGGATCGCGATCCACGGGAGGCCTGTTGCAGCCAATGCGCGCCGGCCACATGGCGTCTTGTGGGCGGCTCCCGCCTTCGGTGCATACGGATGGGGATGCTGATGTCAGCGATGACGTCAGCAGTCCCGATATTTTTGTATTTTTGATATCTTTTGCATAGGAGCTCCAAATGAAGCAAATAATATATCCATCTTGATCGCCTCAACGAGCTCTACATAATGGCTTAGTCCTTGAGGGAATTTGAGATACTTTTTAGTAGTGATATTTGCAATCCATTCTCAAGCCCCTTTTATGCGCTGATTCTCTCTTGCGTCAAATGATATACTTTTGCATGGAATTTGAGCATCTCCCTGTGATACACCGAAAACCACCAAAACTCATGGAATTCGACAGTGTTAGGTAAATAATGCATAGAACTTTAGTTATACCCCATTTATTCACCGAGGAATCGACGGTCGAAATGATGAAATAATGATCGTCAACAGACGCTTTGCCGGCCGAGCTCCTAGTCGTTTTCAGCGTGGCTCTGGACCTCATGACCGAGGCTTTGGTAGAGGGCTTGAGAGCTCACGCTTTGGACATCGTAGGTACCCAGATCATCGTGATGCTCACTTTGACCGTGCTTTTCCTACCTTTGAGTAGATGGCTCGGCACTGGTTCAGCAGTTTCACTAACCCCAGTGCTAGACCATTTGCTCACTCTCGCCTTCCTTGATTTTGCTTGATCCAAGCCTGGAGGATATATGGATCATGGACTCTGGCTGCTCTAGGCACATGACAGGGCACCACAGATGGTTCTCTAGCCTCAACCTCATGAGCACCAAAGAGTACATCACATTCGGGGATAATAGTCAAGGTAAAGTGTTGGGTGTTGGTTCTGTTGCGCTTTCTGGCAAGCTTTCCCTCAGAGAAGTTGCTTTGGTGAGTAATTTGGGGTTCAATTTGGTTCCTGTCTCGCAACTTCTCAAGGAAGGGTATAAGGTTCACATTAAGGAGGGTTCTTCTTGTGTGCTTGATGCTAAGGAAAACCTTATTTGTCGGATTTTGCCCTATTGGCAGGTTTTTAAGGTAGACTTTGCATCTGTTTCTAGCCCTTCCCAGTGCTTGGTAGCTGGTCCTTCTATTGATATTTGGAAGTAGCATAGGAGGCTAGGCCATTTGAGTTTTGATCTGCTTGCCAGGTTGAGCTCGACGGGTCTGATCCGAGGATTAACCAATTTGAAAGTAGAAAAGGACTTAGTATGTCACCCCTGTCATAATGGCAAGATGGTTGCCGCTTCTTATGTAGCTGTCAATCAGGTGATGACCTCTTACCCGGGTGAGCTGCTGCATATGGACACGGTTGGTCCTGCTCGAGTACAGTCAGTCAGTGGGATGTGGTATGTGCTTGTCGTTGTAGATGACTTTTCTCGCTTTTCGTGGGTGTTCTTCATGGAATTCAAAGATGAGGCTTTTGGTTTTGTTCGGGATCTAGTCTTGAGGTTAAGAAATGAGAGCCATAAAGCCATGAGGGCTATCCACAGCGACAATGGCGGAGAATTTCGTAACTCTCATTTCGAAACCTTCTGTCGTGACCAAGGCGTTGGTCACCAATTCTCGTCTCCTTATACCCCACCTTAGAATGGTGCCGTGGAATGAAAGAACCACACACTTGTTGAGATGGTGCGGACGATGCTTGATGAGCATAGGACTGCCGACGCTTTTGGGCTGAGGTTATGAATACAGCCTGTTACATTGCCGACCGCATCTTCCTATGAGCTTTCTTAGGAAGGACTTCATACGAGCTATGGTTTGGTAGGCAGCCCAGCGTCAAGCACCTGTGTGCATTTGGCTGCAGATGCTTTGTGCTCAAAAAGGGGGGAGAATTCGGACAAATTTGAATCTCGCTGCTTGGATGGTATTTTCCTTGGGTACACCTCTAGCTCTAGGGCATATAGAGTGTGGATCCTTGATACAAAACAAGTGGTTGAGACCTGTGAAGTTTCCATTGATGAATCTATGCCTTGCACAACCTCTACATTTGAGCTTTCAGGTGATGATGAAGAAGGAACTCCCAACTTTGAAGATGAGGAAGTTTAGGTAGACGCTGGTGATGCAGGAGTCACTGCACCGGCTGTAGCTCCTGCCCCCTCTACTACAAGCTCTGAAGATGAAGGAGGACCCTTGCCTTCGGTTTCCTCCTCACTCCCCCAACTCCATGCTCGAGCAGAGGTAGGGAAGGTGACCTCTGAGATTGTTCCATCTCAGCAGGTCCAGCGGGATCACCCCCCACATGGGATCATTGGTGATTTGCATGCGAGGACCTTGAGGTCCCAAACAGGTTCTATTGCTTTCTTTGGTCATGCTGAATTTGTTGCCTCCTTTGAGCCCAAGGATATTGGACACGCAGTTTCTAATGGTAAGTGGGTTAATGCCATGCATGAGGAGTTAGAAAATTTTGAGAGGAATGAGGTTTGGGTTTTGGTAGAGCCACCGCCACAATGCAATCCTATTGGTACAAAATGGGTTTTCAAAAATAAGCAAGGGGAGGATGGCAATGTTGTGCGGAATAAGGCTAGACTTGTAGCTAAGGGTTTTTGTCAAAAAGAGGGGATAGACTATGAGGAAACGTTTTCGCCAGTTGCACGCCTAGAAGCTATACGTATTCTCTTAGCCTTTGCAACTTCCAAGGGTTTCAAGTTTTTTCAAATGGATGTAAAGTCTGCTTTTCTAAATGGTTTCATTCAAGAAGAAGTTTACGTCAAGCAACCTAGATTTGAAAATGCTAAATACCCTAACCATGTCTACAAATTGCAAAAAGCCTTGTATGGCTTGAAACAAGCCCCTAGAGCCTGGTACGAGAGATTGAAAACCTTTTTCCTAAACCGAGGTTTCAAAATGGGGAGTGTGGATAAGACCTTGTTTCTCCTCAAGCATGGTAGTGATCTTCTTATTGTCCAGATATACATGGATGATATCATCTTTGGTGGCTCGTCTCACTCTCTTGTTACCAAGTTTTCTGAGTAGATGTCGAAGGAGTTTGAGATGAACATGATGGGAGAGTTGCAGTTTTTCCTTGGACTGCATCAAGCAAGGGCGTGAAGGAACCCTCATCCATCAAGCCAAGTACATGAAGGATATTCTAAGTAACTTTGATATGGGAGAGTCCAAGCCCATGGCGACTCCCATGTCAACATAAACGGTGCCTGATGCTGATGACGAAGGGGAGGTGGTGGACCAAAGAGAGTACCGAGTGATGATCGGCTCACTTCTGTACCTGACGGCGACTAGGCCGGACATCCAGTTCATGGTTTGCCTTTGTGCACGATTTCAGGCCTCACCGAGGACATCACACCATCAAGCGGTGAAGTGCATATTTAGGTACCTGAAATACACTCCTGAGCTTGGTCTTCGCTTCTCTTCAGCTTCGACGGTCTCTCTCAGAGGGTATTCGGATGCTGACTTTGTGGGTTGTCGACTGGAGCGCAAGTCTACTTCTGGCACATACCAGTTTCTCAGTTCTTCTCTTGTCTCTTGGTCCTCACACAAGCAATCTAGTGTAGCCACTTCCACCACAGAAGCCAAATACATTGCTACTGCTAGTTGCTGCTCCCAGCTGCTATGGATGAGAGCTACGTTGAGTGACTTTGGCCTCATCTTTAGGAAGATCCCTCTCCTAGTAGACTCTACTTCTGCTATTTCTATAGCTAAGAACCCCGTCTTGCACTCCAGAACCAAACACATAGACGTGAGGTTTCATTTTCTGAGAGATCACTATGAGAAGGGAGATATAGACTTGATCCATGTGGAGACCGAGAACCAGTTGGCAGATATCTTCACTAAGCACTTAGAGCTTAGCGCGTTTGCTCACTTGCGTGGGGAGCTTGGTGTTTGTTACCCCTTTTAGGTTGGGGTAACTTTGCAGTAGTTTAGGTTTTTGATTTGCCTTTTCTTCGCTTTTCTTTGTTTCCTTTGCATTTCGTATCATATCATGCATTGCATTGTATCATATGCATTTTCACTTTCACTAGCACTAGAGCTCTTCTAGAATGACTAGTTAGTACTTGCTTGTGCTAGATTGTACAGTTGCTTGCTTGATCATGGTTGGCTAAGCTCCTTGAATCTGTCCAATATCATTTGTGAGCTAAGTCACTTTTATTTCCTGAAAATCAAAACCATGATCACCACTTGACTTGGCTACCTAGCATGTGTAGGAATGTTGAATGCTATGCTATCTTCTCATGCTTGGATATGCTAGTCGTATGGCTTTGTTGAGTTTATGCCTAAGCATTTCTGACACCTTGCCTAAACTTGAAATCTGAATTAAATCTATGCACTTTGTGTGTCTTATGAGCTGAATTGAAAAGATCCAGGTGGGTTCGCTTGTCACACTGTTCTAGTTTGAGATAGCTTGCCTTTGCACTTTGGCTTGAACTTGGACTAGGCTGTCTATGACCAAAACCTTGTCTTAAGCCTCTGATGGTTTTCTGAACCTAGGCTTGGCATTGGTTGGTAAGAAGTGGCAAAGACAAGTTAATAACCCCTGGCATATGATCTGATTTGCATGAAGTCACAAATTGCTAAATTTGAAATATGCAAGTCTCTAAATTGCTTATCGCCTGTTGTATATGATTTGGTTGAGAGTAGCACACCTTGTATGTTTTGCTAGCATCTTGCTGTTCATGGCTATCTTGCTAGATGCTAGTCATGTTGGTGATGCTTTCTTTTCAACAACCCTGAAAAAACATGCTCCTGATCTGTATAAGATAGATTCAATTGAGCTTGTTGCATGCTCCCTTGCCCTCACTTGCTCTGTATGCTAGAACATGTATTTTAGGAGTGTTCATGGACCAAGGGGAGAATTCTGGAGAGATCTAGTTGAGGGGGAGCTATGCATTTCAGGGGAAGTTTGAGCTTTTAGCATGCTCTTGCATCAGTGCGTTGAGCCTTTTGCCTCTTTCTAGAGGAGCCGATGCTTTGCCTAAGCATGATTGTGTTGAGCCGATTTGCCTCTTTCTTGAGGGGTCATGCTTGAGTTTGATCGACTGCGTTGAGCGGTTTCCCTTGTCTTAGGGGGTCGATCTTTGGTTTTCTTTTTATTGCCTCAATTTGCCCTTCTTAGCTTGTGTTTGGTTTTTGGGCATTTTGAGCAACTTTCTTCTTTTCTTCTTTCTTTTCGGTTTTATGCTAGTTTTTCTTGTCTTTGTTCTATTTTAGGTTATAGGTAGAAGGTTTTGACAATACACTCATCAAGAGGGAGATTGAGAGCCAATGGACCAGCTCCATTGACTCTGGAGTGATGAGTGATTGTCAACAGAAGCCAAAGACCCAAAAGGACTTGGGCACAAGACTTCCGATGGACAGGAGACCCTCTGATGGACGGGTGGTAGATGGAAGCCCTCCGAAGGACTGGAGACATGCTCGACGTCTGTCGGCCATGGGAGTTCCGTACACTGAGGAGCGGCACGGGGATGGTAGGAGTAAGACCTCCGAAGGACTGCGAGGCAACCCCGATGGACTGGGGATGCCGGGTGCTACCGCGGTGCTCCAACCTAAGTACATGGCGCTCAAATCCGCCACCCTACCACCAAGTTACCATACTCGGCGAATGGGCTCATTCTCGTTGAGATAGAGTGGAGTGGGTCGTTCCTAGGCCCAGGAAGGAAACCCTAAAGTTTCCTAGTTTATGACTTCAAAACCAGGGGTCGATCGGTGGATTTGGACTACTGGCCACATGGACGTCATTCAGGAGTTAGCGTGCATCCGAAGAATATCAAGACTCCATCGCTGTCGTCTGTCCTCGAGAAAGTCAAGTCGTTTCCAGTTTGGCTCCTACGGGCATTTCTGTAATACAAGGGTCTTAGTGTAAACTGAGTCTATTAGGCTGGGGCTATATATAACTAAGTGGCTGGTCATTTAGATGACTCTTCCACCTCTAGAAACCCTAGGCTTAGTTTCCAACTAGCCAAGAGCTTAGGGATCAAATCGGGTGCTTAGCTTAGGATTTGAGAGTCCCCAAGGCTAGTACTTTGCAATAGTGGGAGGATGAACGATGGAAGGCTGAGTTGAACCTTGTAAGCACTGATTTCCATTTCTAATCAAGGCACGATTTGTCCCCAAATGGTGCTCATGTGTGCACCCATCTCCCTTCCCCTTTTCTAGTTGGATTTTGGTTGAAACTCAAAGGCTTTTGGTGATTTGCTTTGCCCACGAGTTAATCCTGTTCTTTTGGCTCTTTTGGACTTGCTAGGACTTGGAGATTATGACTTAGTTCATCTCGATCCTGCTGGATTGCCATGAGCAAGTCTCCCTTTAGTTTTCCCCCTTTCTTGCCCAAAGATTGCCATCTCACGAGATCTGAAATTCCCGCTGATCCCATGGTCATTTTGAGTTGATCTTTTGGGAAAAGCTTTGGAATAGGGCCCAGATAGCCTGTGCAAAATTTTGTGAAGATTGGATTAGATTTGGTCAAATTTGGGTGTGAAAACCCCTTTCCTCCGACTTTACCAGACTATCCAGTAGAGCCAGCGGACAGTTCGGCAGAACCGGACTATCCGGTGGCCCTCACCAGATTGTCCGGTGTCGGGTGCCTAGGCAGGGTCTACACCGGACAATCCGGTAGCCCCTACCGGACTGTCTGATGGAACCGGACTGTGTGGCCCCTGGCACCGGACTATCCGAAGTGTCCAGGGCAGGAGCTGCCTCCTTGCTGTTTGCTTCTTCTGCTGTGTTTTTGCTTCGGATTTTTGCATCCCCAACTTTCAGACCATTCTCTTTGCTTGCTGTAAGACAGTGAGACGCACCTAGGTGCAGTGAGTTTCGTGTGGTGAACTTGCAAGATCCGTTGCCTCCGTGCCTTTGTTGAGTTGGCTTGCGGTTTTCTCGCTTGGTGTGTATCCTCTCAGTGGATGGCACATTTGCGCTGCTAGACACGTATCTGTTCAGTGGATGGTGTCTATTTCTTCTCTTAAGCACCAGTTTCGGGGAGTTGTGAATTTGAGTTTTAAAGTGCTCCTATTCACCACCCCTCTAGTCGCACGTCTCAGCCCTACAACATTTACAAGCAAGATCCCCATCCGAACACCTCAATAGCAAATCAGATCTGGTACAGCCTACATCTATCCTCAAGAGGTCCAAATACAAATAGATCTATAGCATAATCACCAAGAGGCTTGGCAGCTGGCCACATAGCTACCTAATAATTCCGCAGTGGTCCCAGGGTTTATGACCTAGTGGCCACCACCGCGAGGTCCACTTCAGGATAGTGGTCTTGAGGACTGCAGCAGTATCCATAACTGTGTCCTTCATGGCACCCCTGAAGAACACCTCAGCGTCCTTGAGAGCAGCATCCACACGTTCAGCAACAGGCCTCAGGGGACCCACCGGCGTAATGGCATCAAGCAAGCCAACTATGCCAGTCTCCAACTGATTCTTCTTGGCCTCCTATTCATCATACTCCCGGTAGATCAGGTCGCATGTCTTGTTGGCATCCTTGAGCAGCATATCCTTCAAAAAACAGACGCTCTAGGTCTTTCCACCGAGCCTCTGTGATAGCATTAGTCTCCTCAGGATACTTGGACTTCTGCTCATGGCTTTCTATCTGCACGTTTCGCAAGCAAGGATTGGGCTCCAGCAAGAAGCTTATAGGATATGTCAAGATCCTTTGAAACTACCTCATATGTGGTCTTCTAACTAACCAACTCGCCCTTAAGGCACGAGCATTCCGCCTCGGTAGCATCCTTCTCCTTGGTTAGTTTTTCTATGGTCCGGGCTTGGTCCCGGCAAGTGGCGGACACTCGAGACATCAATGCAACTTTCTCTGCAAAACAAGACAGGTAGGCAGTAAGAGCACAACACACCCCACCTAACACCAATGGAAAGGAGCATCATTCACCAGTCACCAAAGCTTGAGCAGCTCAAGATATTTTAATTTGGTGTTCTCCTCGCGGAGTGCGGAGACCTAGGTAGCAGCAAGCTCCTACCTAAGTCGAGCATTATCCTTGTATACCCAAAGTATCTCCTGCATGGGCCCTTGAAGCAAAATAATCTGAGCTGAAAGAACGAGGTCCTACTTTGGCGACTGGTGAATGTTTTCTCAAAACAATTTGTGCTAAATCCTCATGATGCTCGGGGGCTTATGGGCGTCATGTACCCATGGGTACCTCATGGACTCAGTTTACCCACACCCTGTCAGGTGGTCTGAGTGGTTTCCCTTGCAGGACACACCACAAGGTGACTTGAGGGCTAAGGCGACTCGGCTACGCAAGTAGGTACAGATCTCGTAGGCGATGCTTATCCCAATGATTGCGGGATAATAATCTGTTAAATCCTACATAGCTGGTTGGTAACCCTAGCCCCCTCGCCTATATAAGGGGGGTCAGGGACCATAGGAAAGCCCTCTCGCTCATTCTGTACGCTCTAGCGCTCAATACAATCCACAAACACCTCATACAGGACATAGGGTATTATGCATTCAGCGGCTCGAACATGTCTACATCGCAGTGCCCATCGCTCTGTACGCTTTCGCAATCCACTCGCCTACCCCCTCGATCAAAAAACCATCTCGTGGGTTAGCCCGTAGTGGGTTGCCGAGACAAAGCACCGACAGATAGTGTCACATTGACTCACTTTGAGACGTTGTAGGGATTGTTATGCTAATATGTATCATTAAGCCATCTCATATGATATACTGTTAATTCCTTTGACATGAGATCACAATTGTCTCTCACTGTGCATAGTGTTGTACTTAGGGGTTACTAAATGCTATTCTATAACTCGGTAGTTATAAAAGTAACTTTCGTGTGCATTGCGAAACATGGATTGGGATATGATTGGATCAAGATGGAATTTGCCCCCTCACATAATGAGAAAGATTGCCTCTGGGCCCCTTGAGGTGGCTGGATTAGGAAGTGCAAGGCTTGCTATGTGATTAAAGGTTGATCTCATTTGGACTAATGGTTAGTCCAGTAATCCACCATTGGCGAGTGAAATTAGTCGGACTATTAGGCAAGGGTGGCACGAATCTCGCCTTGGGTTCGACCAACGTCGCATGGCAAAAGGAATTAGGACGAGTTGTATATCAAGGTTCGGTTGATCGTGCTACTAGGTGCCGTTATTGATCGATTGGCTTGATAAAGGGTTTTTCGCCATGGCCGACTGCATGAGAACCTATAGGATCACACACTTAAGGAATTGGGACACTAGGATATTGCCCCTAAAGCAAGTGGGATATTGATGGAGATATGCCTGAGCGGCTGGTTCGACTTTGAGTCAGATGAAGAAGCCCGATCAGGACTCGACCTATCGGGTCTGGCTCAGAAGCTCACAGATGGTTTGTGCAGTTAGACCTCAATCAGGACTCGGATACTTGATCCACGAGCAATTATAATCCTGATGGGCCTTTACGAGGTAAAGTCCATAAGTGGAGACTACATATATATGCATGAAGGGCACGGCTTAGGGCACTAGTTGTGTGTGCGTTAGAGCCATCGCAGAAAAGGTTTCTGCGAAATCGTAGCTGTGCCTAAATCCAATCTTTTAAGATCCTCCGCCAAGTTCGTTGTGCTAGCACACCAGAACTCGGCCTCGCTTTCCCGCACGTGTGGATACCTGTAGAGGCATTGCTACGACTGTTAGGCTCGTCAACCGACTGGTTTCGAGGGCTGCCAAGTGGTCTTGATTGAGTTTGGCTGGTTGACTCGGCATCTGCTTTTCTTGTTACATCGACTCGCCACGCACGACTCGGCACGCGACTGCCTTGGCTCTGCACTCGGCTGCTTCGACTCGTCTTCCGCTGCACTGAGCGTCTAGTGGTAACGATGTATAATCTCTTGCTTGTACATATTCTTGTGTTTTATGCGGTACATGAAAAATCTTTTAATGCTAACGTAGCCTACCCCTTGACCCTACAAGCCAATCCTCTCCCTTGTATGAAGTACACTATGATCAGCCGTGAGCTGGGTTACTTGGAATTTGAGTTTTCATATCATCTCTCCAACAATTTATCTCCATAGATCACCAAATCCTTTCTTTTAAAGCATTGATTTCTCAGTTTTTTTAAGAACTGGTTGGCGTTTAATATGATGCCAGGGATCTAAATCCCTTCCAAGAATCATGTCTGATTTTCAGCCAAAAATGCGACTTTTACCGATTTATTTACTTGACCTCTTGACCATCAGATGCCAAAGTGCTCAAAGATTGTTTCATAAGGGGGCACGTTCATCATACAGAGAAGTCACAAGTTCCCAGCAGAAGAGGATCCGTTGCAGTAAATTGCACTTGCAGTTGAGCCACGGATATATGGACCTGCTGAGTGTGGAGTCCATACATCATAGAAACAACTGTTATGGTCTAACTGCGGAGGATCTCATTCCGTTCCTAGCTGGGTCATGAGTTCAGCTTTTGTCTAATATGTCTTGTATCATGGCATTACTCCTCTGAATGATCTATAAAGCCATGCTAATTAACTACAAGGTATTCACGAGTTTACTGATATAAGCAACTAGTTGCCAGAAATATTTCTGGCATCTCCTCAATCCTTTATACTTACCACAGAAACAATCAGCTAATCAAGAAAACAAACAGGAAACGGCAAACAAACAAAATAAAAAACCTACAAAAAATACAATGAAAGAATAAAAGCTCACTTCACCACACATTGGTGCTAGCTAGCTAGTTACACCAGAGCGGGTAACACAGATGGCCTTAAAATATATAGAAATTCCTATCGCCCGCACGCACTAGCCGGCCACTCAGCCAGGCGGGCGCGGGTGGACGCAGCCGGCGGACACCTAAGCTAGGGGCAGGGCTTGGGTAACTGGTAGCCAACGTACTTGGCCTTGGCGTTCTCGCACTTAGCCGACGTGCCGCCCTGCCCCTTGTACTTGAGGTCCACGTCCTGCAGCACCAGGCCCTGGCACGGAACGCCGCACCTGAGCAGCACCGCCACCTGCGTCGTCGCTGTGCCTTTGATGTTCTTGAACTGGATGTCTTGGATCGTTACCCCGGACACGTACTGCGAAAAACATTACGAACATGATAGTGATGGTCGTCGATCAACCGTTGAGCACGTACGGCATCGGCACGGCATATATGACACTGCATGCGACGTCGTTTGTAACGTACCTTGTGCTCGCAGTTGTAGTAGGGGCAGTACTTCTGATCGATGATGATAGGATTCTGGACGTCCTTCATGACCATGTTCTCGAAAACCATGTGCGCGGCTTTGCTCTTGGTGGGGGAGTTCTCCCACGTTTTGATGCGCACGCCGTTCATGGTGCCCGTGAAGGTCATGTCGCGGACGTGCACCCGCGTGACGTCGCCCTCGCCAGCATACCGGCCTAGGCTGCCGACGCTCATGCCATGGCCGGGGCCGCACTGCACGCGGGCCACCACCACATTGTCGTTACCCTGGCCGATGGAGATGCAGTCGTCGCCCGTGCTGATGTGCGTATCCATGATGGACACCCCGGCGCTGCGCTCAATGTGGATGCCGTCCGTGTTGGGGCTGTTGGACGGCGCGCTGATCTTGACCCCGCTGATATGGATGTTCTTGGTCGACAGGAGCGCGATGTGGAAGAACTTGGGGTTCACCGACGTCACGTCTCGCACCACCGTGTTCTGGTTATTAACGAACAGCACGCTCTGCACGCATATATATATTATAATGCACGTGGTGGCATGGCGTGTTAGAGTGATAGATGGATCGATCGATGGACACGAATCGATTCGAGATAGGCTACACATCTCCAAGCTGCTTACGGTGGGTAGGACTTTGCAGTCCTTTCGGACGGGGCACTTGTTGAAGGGCCAGGACGCGGCGCCCTGGCCGTCTATTACGCCGCCGGCAACGGTGAGCCCGTTCACCCACCCGAACTCGATCCAGTCGTTGCCGAATCGATTCAGGTCCGTGGCGGCCTTAAGCGTCCCCTGCACCGAATCATGGACACGAACGTATAATAATATCAAGAGTGACGGTGATGCACTGCTGCGTATGGCAATTGCCGACGTCCGATCCGGCCGGTTCTTGCTTAATTGGCAATGGCAACTACCGAATCCAATGCAACGGACTTGCCTGCAGCTGGAAAGTCAAGGCGGAGGCCTTGCAGGGGCCGTGGAACTGCACCGGACCGAGGTGGTACGTCCCCGGCGGCACCACCATCGTCACCGCACCACTCGACCCGCACGCCGCCTTCCACGCCGTCATCAGAGGCTGCAACAAATAAATCAGAGTCAATGAATGCGAGAGCTGCCTGACAGAATGAAGAAGAGAGCGCGGATCGATCTGAGACCTTGGTGTCGTCGTTGACACCGTTGCCCTTGGCGCCATAGTTCTTGACGTTAATGACGGCCGCCCCGCCAGCGGACATTAACACGAAGAGCGCGATGACGACAAGGAGCAGCCACAGCCGCGCCTCCATGGTGTCCTCGATCGATTGCCGGGTCAATCACGCGCGCACGACGGTGTTGCCGTGACGGACTCCGGACCGTAGGGGCAAAAGCACACGAGCAGCTCTCCGACAGATGATTCCGCCGCCGATGCAGGTCGATCTCTTTAGGTGTTACCTTTTCCGTCCGTCCCCTCGTCTGCGTCCTCCTCCACCACCTCCTCTCCTCTCTTCCCCTCTCGAAAGTCAACAGAGCTTATTATTCCTTGCAATCCAGGGCAGACAGCGCGCGTGGGACCGTCTCCACTCGCAAGTGACACTGAAGCGCGCGCGAGGGATTTTAACCGGAGGGTCGGTGATTGGGAGGTGGCTAAATTTGGAGCACTTGAGCTCTTCCCGCGGCGGTTCCATGGAGGGCCTTGTTTCACTGGACCGGAGGGAGCAGAGGCGAGCGCATGCGGGACGGAGCAACCGCCGCACAGGATTCGACCTGCATGCGCGCGTGTGCTGCGCACTCCGACACCCGGCCATCGGTCTCTGCCACTACTCGCGTCATCGCGTCGCGTCGCGTCGCTCGCATGGTCCAGTCCGCCGTCTGCGGTCAAACTCCAACCTCCCTGTACTGGGTGCGAGTCTGTCTACGAGCACCTGTTTTTTTTTCCCTTTGAAACACTGGGATTCTTGATAAGAAACAAAACCAGGCGTCCACAACAGATTCAACGCCCGATTCATGAACCATGAGATTAACATTTACCAGTCCAAGGAACACAACGGTCTACTGGTCTAGCACTTCTCATGAGCTCTCCGTGCACACATTCTAACGTAAAATTCACTTGTAAAAAAATACTCAATCAAAAAGTAGATGCAAGTGTAAATCATAATAGAAAAATACTACGTCTTACTATGTACAATAGCACGCTTAAGCTATAGCACTAAACAACAATGTAATTATGGTGGTGATATGCTATAATTACAGTGGTGATAGACTGTAATCAGATTGGTAAGCACATTGTAATTATAAGGCTAACACACCGTAACTAAGCTGAAGAGATGTTATAATTACGGTGGTGACACCTTATAATCAGAGTGGTAAGCACACTATAATTATAGTTCTAACACGCTGTAACTACGGTGGTAATAGTCTATGAGTACGGTGGTGACAATGAGCACACTGTAATTTGTAATTCTGGGGCTAACATGCTATAATTACGATGATGACACTATAAAATTACAGTAGTGACATACTGTAATTAGGGTGGTAAGCATATTGTAATTATATGTCTAACACATTGTAATTATAGTCGTAAATATAGTATCATTATAGTGAAAAACGTGCTATAGTTACGATACCGATTGGCATCAACACACAAACTAGAGGTAGACATGTGAGTGCCTATCAAAAAACTTTTTTGAAGAAAAATGGCAACAAATAGAAACCTATCAAATTTGTCTAGAAAAATAAACACATAATTAAAATAATGTAAATGCAAAAGCTAAAAAGATATATAGAGTAATGCAAACTCTCAAGTTAAGATGGTGACGGTGGCACAAGTTATAGACAAAGATTTTTACTGGGGCATCGAAAAGGTGCGCAAGCTTTCTCCCGTCCTAGTTTAGAGCCACGCGAAAGGCCTTGCTCTTGCTTACACCGCGCAAGGACAAAGGTCTTGATCCACGCAAGGATAAAATGTTGGTAAGGTTACCTGTGTGCAAGAGTCAAGCTTTCCTGGTTGAGTAACTTCGGATATGCCCTGGTTCACACCCACTCTTAAGTGGGGTTTCTTGCCACCTCTCTCAAGCACTCATCGCCATCTCCGCTAAGGTGACCATTGGCCAAAACATGAGGGCCTCCCTCCCTCTCAGAAACAAGGTGGTGGTCACTCCACAACCTGAAGGGTCTAGGAAGACTACAAGCCCAACACTGACAAGTACTTCGTTCGCGCAAACACGAATGCTAAGAGATTCACAAATCCCCACTACAACACAGTGTCAACGTTGTCGTCAAAAGCAGATGGATCGGTTCCTAGCAAGGCAGCCTACCTCTCGGTTCCTTGGTGTGACAGGCATTCCTGTCACACCAAGGAACCGAGAGGTACGCTGCCTCTGTGGTCGACCCCCTAGCGGCGGTTCCGACAGTCCACGAGAGTCCTGGGGACCTTGAGAGAAAGGTCCTAGGCATGCCATCTGGCTTGACCTGCTAGCTAGGGATGTTTGTGTGCGTGTGTGTGAGAGAATCGCCCTACAGATACACAAACAACATATCGATATCAAGTTCCAGCCAGATCATTGGGATTGGCTTAAGGCATCTCCGTGGATCGGCTTCGTAAGAGCTGATTGCTTCCTTGCGTTTGTGTCGGCAGAGCATAACAAGGAGATGAAACTCTGCTTAAAGCATAGCCTAGACAATGCAACCCTTCTAGACAGGGGCAGGAGGGCCTGTTATGGCCTCATATGGCCCGCGCCATGCCTTAGCCGATGTATCATCCTCAACCCATGTATCATCCTGAACCTAGAAACATCCCAACGTGTCCAATCCAACCCGATAACCCCAACCTCCTGCCTCTCCCAGACACGAAAACGCCCTAGCCACCAGCGTCCGGATGCGCCTCGCCTCACGACCCCGAGCCCACGCCCCCGGCAGCCTCCCGCTCCTCACCGTGCGCCTGCTGCCCCACTCCATAGTGTCCTGTGTGCCCCTCGACGGCGCACCCCACGCCTACTGGCCTGCTCCCCGAACGTCCGCACACCTTGGGCCCAGCAGACCTGTGCCCTGTGCCTGCACACCGGCGGCCTCGCACCCCTCGCAGACGTGCTTGGCGCCTCAGGCAGTCTCGAGCCCGCTGCCCCACTCCATGCCGTCCCTGCACGTCATGCCCCTCGTCAACGTGCCTGCTGCCCCGCTCCGTGACGTCCCTACGCCTCGTACCCTGGTAGCCCCGCACGTAGTGCCTACGCTCCGGCAACCTCGCGCCCCTCGCCGGCTTGCCCCGCACCCGTTGCCCCTCACCTCTTGCCCCACTAGTAGCACGCGGCGCTCTGGTCTTGTAAGTGGCAATCCACTACCACACCTAGATTTTCAAGTGTCCTCAGCCACTTTCTAGATTGATGTGCTATGCATATAACTAGATAGGTCTAACTAAGAATAAACTTAACAGAGCTATTAAATCACATGCATGAACATAGGTCTGAACCTCCAAGGGGGTTCATCCAGGAGAGCAAATACAATCTAAAACATGTAAAACAGGATTCCAAGCGCATATCAATCTCTCTAGTTACCTTATGCACATGTTGTGGCAGATGTCATGCTATGTATCAATCGGGCGAGATGTATACACGGCGCCGATCTGTTACAGTGAGGCATAAACAAATAGATAGATCAGTAACATGCGTGATAACTGATGGATCTTGTGTCGAGCGTAGCTGGACGCGAGATTCATCGGGATAACTAGCATATCAGTACGAAATCTACCGAGTAAGCAAATGCTAAACAATCCTTACATGACCGTAGTAGAAGCATTAGAGTAGCATGGTGTTTACTTGAGAAAAACCCTAGAACAATGGTGGCAATGCGCCGGGATTGGGTGAGTGAGACACGCGTTGCTTGAGAACATATGCCATCATTGTTTATTATTGAAGAATGTTACATATTTATAGTTCAGAGACTTGACACTCCAGACAGATCTTTCTCTATAGAGAACTCTTTCCTAAACTAAATAGATTACAACTGAATAACAAATCTATGACTCTTTTATTAGATAATGTGATCTGGACTCTTCGTTCCATCGGTGCACATCCTCCTGAGGCTTCCAAACGTCAGCCAAAACATGCCGTATGGTCATTGCAGATTCTAGACGTCCCATTGTTTCGGAAATTCCCGTCAACTCTGAGTGTATCTAGATGTGGTTCTAGTTGCATTGGAAAGATTATCTCCTTAGCTTTCCTATCTGTACGTAGAACGCCCCAAACATAGTCCACATGTGGCCTGGGTCCCCATTTTCGTGCAGCCTACTCCTGCAGTTTGAATCAGTCTCGCGAATAAATAGGCTTCAACATGGATTAGCCCATACTTCATCTTGACTTGGGCTTTCAGCACACACTGATCGTTATGTTTGGCCAAACTTATGATACAAGTCTGGCCAAGTTGATTCCTTCATCAAGGTCTTTTGCTGGCATTTTGGCCCGACCAAACTTGGTCAAAATCTGGCAGGCAATAGTCGCAACAAAGGGCTATGCGATAAGCAAGGCCTAAGTGAGATCTCATAAGCATTATCTATGAGATAGTATGCACTATATGCTCTCTCGATGAATTGGACTCTTAAGAGTATGTATCGATACTTGAATGAACTCAAGAGTCACCAACCATACAATGAAAACTGACAACAGGGTATAAATACACCAAACCTTAAAACTTGCCACAGGGAGAAAGCTACAGCTCACAGACCTCTCACCGTATAGTGTGTTGTAGCATCGGACCATCGAGTGTTGTGAAATCAAATGATGAAAAATGGTTTGAATTGAAATTGGTATTGCAACTAATTAATTATTAATACTAGTTAATGGCTCGTGAGTTGCTATGGGTGTTTAAAATTTGATAAAATAATTATTATTCTAATAATATTGTCAAAAGAAGAAACATGTCATGACCTAATTCAAATCAATAGGTCGAATGGTCTGTAGTTTTTACCGTTTTGGTCCTAATTTGATCCAATATGTTTAATTGTCTGTCTCCTCTCATTTACATGGGCTCTTCACAATTTCTTTGTTGAAAGTCGAGACCACGAATAAATAGTCCTCTTAATCCTAAGTCATTATCCTACATACACTACTCTTCGTTTTTCTTGAATCCGAAGTCAACACAGGCAGTGTTTTCTATGACAGTGCAAGACTGGTTGTCTAGTATAAAATTAGGCACCACAATTCAGATAGAATAATTTGTGTATGATTCAATTCATTATTCAGATAAAATATCTAAAAAAATGGAAACAACGGTTTCAAAGCCCATAAAGAGAATTAACCAATTTAGAAAAAAAAAGCAAGTGAGCGCAAATAACAGTTTAGATGCTATGATCTTCACAATGGATGTTTGATTTGCCATAGCATGATAGGCCACTGCCTGAACATACCAGAAAGCAAGTATGAGAACACTTCCATGCTAGGAAAGCAAAAAATTGTAGCAAAACACATGTAGAGCAGGTTGATAGCCATCCCAACATCATCCTACCTGCTTGGGCCAAGATAAGCACGAAGTTGGATCTGTCACTCATCCAAAACATTAGACTGAGAGTACCAACGCCAATGCCAAAATTTCTGGTCATTGATATATATCAATGTCATGCAGGAAGTTGGATGTGTCACTCCTTCAAAAAATTAGAACTGAGAGTACCAACGCAGACGCCAAAATTCCTGGTTGTTGTTATATGTCAATGTCATGCCTGACCTGCTACAAAATGGTACTATCAGGTCCGGCAAGCTGCTCTTTTGTGCCACGTAAACAAATAAAGGTTCAGATAACAATTTAAATCAATGCTGAAAGAAAATGCATTCATGCATACCACTGCTAAATTTGAGGCCCTGAATCTTGAACCTAGTTGTGTTTGATAAATTGACAAGGATTGTGGTATCAACTGTGGCACATTCAGGATGGTGTCAAAGCCCTGAACAGTTTCAAACATTCAGGAGTTTCAAACATGATGGTAGAAAGTGATACGAAAAAAATAATGGTATGCACAGCAAGGCTTCAAGATTTTGGGCAATAACATGCATCAATATATCAACAAATCAAGCTTTTTAGTTTGACACAGATCAAGACATAGTTGTTACTGCAATCAGACAAAGAAATTGTACTTACCTCTGAATTCCTCCTGATTTCTTAATGGCCATCACTTGCTGCTTTCGGTGAAGTAGTTGCAAGCAAAGATGATCAGACTTTGGGGCCCAATGTGATAATACATAGATCAATTTGACTTGAGCGAATACATTTTATATATAAGAAATAGAAGCTTGATGGGAATTTATGAGAAATATATCAGCAGGTTGTAAACAAATCTATATATAAACAAAAAGGCCAATTTGAATAGCCGCTTATGCAAAAACATAGCCCCGCTTAAGCTAAAGATTTTTTTATGGTACCTCCGCAGAGAGGTAATCTTAACAAAGATAATCTAGCTAAAAGAAAATGGCAAGGAAGAAAAACTTGCTGCCATTGTCATAAAGATGAGACAATTGAACACTTGTTTTTTGACTCCCTCTTTGCACGGGTGGTCTGGGATATAGCTCTAATGGCATTGGGAGCTGCCAAAACCGATAAGTGTAGTGCATATGTTTCGGAGTTGGCTGGAGGCTGTTTAATAACAACCTTAGATTGCTTGCTCTTTGAGAGCCAATGGACCAGCTCCATTGCATCTGGAGTGATGAGTGATTGTCAACGGAAGTCAAGACCCAGAAGGACTTGGCCACAAGCCTTCGATGGACTGGAGGGCCTCCAATGCACTGGAGGTAGATAAAGAAAAAAGACCTCCGAAGGACAGGAGGCATGCTCGGTGTCGATCGGCCATGGGAGTTTGGTACATGGAGGGGCGGTACGGCGACGGCAAGTGTAAGACCTCCAAAGGACTACGGGCGACCCCGATGGACAGGGGATGTCAGGTGCCACCGTGGTGCTCCAACCCGAGTGCATGGTACAATGACGTGTGAGGGCGTTGGCGGATTCGCTCCAATCCACCACTGTACCACCAAGTTACTAAGACTCAACGAATGGGCTCAATTCTCATCGAGATAGAGTGGAGCGGGCTGTTCCAGGCTTAGGAAGAAAACCCTAAAGTTTCTGGTTTCTGACTTCAAAACTAGGGGTCAATCGGCGGATTCGGACAACTGGCCACGTGGATGTCATCCAGAAGATTGCGTGCAACTGAAGAAGATCAAGACAACATCGCGGTCATCGTGTACTAGACAGTTTGGCATCGAGTCTGTCCGAGGACTCTATGGCACAATCCGGCAGCCGCTACCGGACTATCCGGTGTCACCGGACAGTCCGACCCTGGTACCGGACAGTCCAGTGTGGCTAGGGCTGCTACCCTGTTCTCTCCATTTCGTTCTTCCATTCTTCCACTGTGATTTTGCATCGGATTTGCTTTTCATACTATTTTACCATACTCTTTGCTTGGTGTGTTCCAGTAAGTCACATTTCGGTGCAATGAGTGTTGAGTGGTGAAATTGCAAGTTTTATTGCTTGCGGTGACTAGCGATCTTTGTGGTCGTCGAGTTGCTTGCTCTTTCTCGCCTGGTACGTATCCTTTCAGTGGACATCACCTTGTGGCTACTAGACACGTATCTGTTTAGTGGACGGTGCCTAGCATAGGTTATTATGAGTTTTCGGTGCACCAAGTTTGGGGTCATGATTTTGAGTTTTCAAGTGCTCCTATTCATCCCCTTCTAGTCGCACGTCCCGATCCTACAAGTGGTATCACAGCCGGTTAGGTTTCTTCATAACTTTACTAGTGAGAAACTAGTAGCAACTATGACTCACTTTGGGAAGATTTCGGCTCTCGGCTCTGATGGCTACTCCTACTGGAAGGGTAGGATGAAAGCTTTCTTGATTACCTAGAGTCAGGATATAAGGGACTCTACTCAGAGTACGACTTTTAGGGTGCTTCCCATTGATAAGTGTACTACTCCAGTGCTCATTGCTCAGCACGAGGCTAATGCCAAGGCGATGAACTTTCTCTTCCCAGGACTTGGTCCAATTGATTATGCGAAAGTGAGCCACCTCGAGACTGCTTGTGAGATATGGTCCCTGCTGAGTGCACACCATGAGGGTACTGCTACTATCAATGGCCATCTCGTTGAGACTTACAGGCGCGAATATGAGAATTTCGTCCAAAAGCCTGGTGAGTCCATTGATAACTTGTTTGGTTGGTTCCAATCGATCATCAACAAGTTACGCGTCAACTCTAGCCCTCAGGCGATCCCATACTCTGAACATCAGCAGACCACTAAGTTGTTGTATGCATTGGATAGGAAGATATGGGAGATCAAGGCTAACTCGATCATCGAGTCAGAGGCCTATGACATGATCGGAGTGGAGGCTCTTTACAGCAAGCTCAATGCCACAGAAGTGGATTACAAGTTGAGAGAATCTCTCACTTGTACAGGCTCCAAGATCCTGGCCTTGGCTACTCCCTCCAAAGAGGCTGCTACTAACCCCCCCCCCCGCTTCACAACTTCTCATTTTCTGCTCTTATGTTTGTTACAGAGGAGCAGTTGGCATCACTTGGGGATGAAGAGCTTTGCCTGGTGCCTAGTCGCTTTCAGTGTTCCTATGACAACTGGATGAGCAAGAAGAGGGGCGGGAGCCCCAAATGCTTCGAGTGTGGAGAGGTCGGCCACTTCATCACTGAGTGACCCAACAAGAACAATGATTACTACAAGAAGGGCAAGAACCACTCTCACGACTCCAACAAGTACCACTCTGGCAAGTATGACCAGGCCAAGCACCTCTCTAGCAAGATCAAGAACTTCAGGAAGGCTTTCAAGAGCTACCAGATGGATAACCAAAAGCGAGACAAGGCTTTCTTCACCGAGCATGGTGGCCTTTGCAATGGAACGTCCTCCTTGTCCTCATCCTCGTCAAGTTCATGCGATGAGGAGATCGTCAGCAAGTGGGGCAAGGGGATGGATCAAGGCAGTCTAGCTGGGCTCTCTTCGTCTACACCAAGTTCAAGCGCAAGCACAAGATGGACCAGAGATCTTTTTGCTCCATGGTGCTTGAGGACAAGAATGACAAGGGCAATGAGAATGACTCCTCTGATGATGAGGTAACTCCTGAGCAAGCTGAGATTCTTGAGATATTGGAGAAGAATAGTCATGAGTTGAAAGACCGGGATAAGATGTTGGAGAAGGCAGCCAAGAAACTGCAGAAATAGAAAGCCAAGCTTGCTGATGCTTTAGCTGAGATTGAGAGGTTGATGAGTGTTCAATCCTAGCCTAATGAGATTGAGTGCCCTACCTGTGAGTCCATGATGAGTGACCTTTGTGAGCAAAAGAGCAAGTATGCTCATCAGGTAGAGGAGATGGATAGGCTAAAGGTTGAGATAGGCAAGGTCTAGTCTAAACTAGATGAGCCTACTTTGAGTAACGAGCCGGAGTGTGAGTCTTGCCCCCCACTTGGCTGTTGACATAGCTGAGCTGAAGGTGAAGTGTGAGGGTCAGCTCAAGGAGTTGGAGGAGCTTAGGGCTAGACACATGCTTTTGGGTGCGTGCGTGGTTTGTCCTACTTTGAGAAGTGAGCTTGAAAAGGTAAGAGCTGACCTTGAGGTGCTTTCAGCACTGCCTGACACTTGTTAGAACTGTCTCACATTGAGGTTGTAGTTGGTGGAGAAGGATGCCACCCTTAGGAAGCTTGAGAAGTCAGCTACCCTTTCTCCCTCTTTGGATTGTGAGTTTTGAATTGCTCAGACTGTGGTGATTGAGGGACTAAGGGGAGATAAGCTGGACATAGAGGAAGAAAATGCTCATTTGCGTGAGGTGCTTAGCTAGATGTATGCAAGAGAATCCCAACTAAAGATGATCCTAAAGAGTACCAAGAGAGCCGAGGATGATGTGAGCGAGCTTGGGTTAGGTGAGTGCAGAACTTCGGGTGAGAAGAGGAGTGCCTCGATCAAGCTTAAGACCACCTCTCTCCAGCCAAGTGCTGATGGGGTTTTCTATGAGCCACCTAGGGTGTAGGGCCAAGACATACGACTAGAGGGAGAATGAATAGGAGCACTTAAAAAACTCAAAATCACAACCCCCAAACTTGTTGCAAGGAGAAACGCTAGATACTGTCCACTGAATGGATACGTATCTAGCAAGCACTTAATGTCACCCATTGAAAGGGTACACACCAAGCAAGCGAAAGCATACAACCCAATGAGCAAGAGAACGCAAGACAAGCCGAGCAGTACCACGTGCAACGAGGAACCCACGTAGCCATTCCACACCTAAGTGCGTCTTACTGAAGAAAAGCAAGCGATGAGTTTTGACCAGAGGTGAGAAACACTCAAACACGCATACAAAGCAAAAACAAACAAACCAAAACACCAAAGAAACCAAGAAGAATGAACTAAAGAAGAAACG
Source organism: Paspalum vaginatum (assembly GCA_030272315.1). NCBI lineage: Eukaryota > Viridiplantae > Streptophyta > Magnoliopsida > Poales > Poaceae > Paspalum > Paspalum vaginatum. Next base: position 26,531,678 of record CM059018.1, on the reverse strand, counting down.
GAGCAACACACATAAGAAAATAGCCCCAGAATGAACAAATCGGACAATCTAAACCCCCTCCAAAACAACAAACCGGACAAACCAAAAGATGGAGTTGAAATAGCCCAAAAACACTACAAACCAGACAATCCAAGGTCTATACACCGGACAATACGAAGTGTATGGACCAGACAAATGAATTGTCCTATCAGTTCATTTTTCGTCAGCCTAGAACTACATGTAGAAAAAGCCCAAGAGCCCACCAAAATCGATCGAAATTGGCTCAAATCTCAACCAAACATCATGAAAATTTGCATGGACAATCCTAAGGACATCCCCAATCATATCCTGAAAGATCCACTTCAAAAGATCAAGGATTACATGGGAATTGCAGATCTCATGAGGTAGGTGAGTCGAAACCGAAAATCGTCAAGAGCAGCCCTTGCTCATGCTTCTATGAATCTAGCACTTGTCTAGAGAGATTCACCACATCCTAGCAAGACAAAATACTGGCAATATAAAGGTCTCAACCTTGGCTAATGAAGAGCACAGCAAAAGCCCAAGAATTGAAGCCAAAAACCAAAAGAAAATGGGAGGATCAAGGCACACAAGCTTGCAGCCGAAATCACTTCGATTAGAAGCCTCAAAAGAGGTCTTAGATCAGATTACAACAAATGATTCCATCCTAAGCAACCACCCTCACCTTCCCTCTTGATTTGGAGGCTAAATCTCACTCTAACCTCTCTAGAAATGGAGCTCTTAACTTAGGGACAAAAATCACAAGACCAAGACTAACCCTAGCAGCCAAGAGAGGTTCTAAAGACCAGCCCTTGACCTATTTATACCCTAGTGTTGTGTAGACAGTTTTGCTCTTAGGTCCCTACAACTAGAAATTCCCTGAGGGGTTGGAAAGACCTGCCCATGATGAAGTCTTGATCTTCATAAGTTCCACGCAATCCTCTGATGTTCTCCACGTAGCTAGTAGTCCAATCCGTGATCCACCCTCGGTTTTGAAGTCAGAGATCGAGAAACTTTAGGATTTCCTTCCTAGGCTTAGAACAGCCCATTCCCCTCTACCTCGATGAGAATTGAGCCTATTTGCAGTGTCTTGGTAACTTGGTGGTAGAGTGACAGATTTGAGTGAATCCGCCAACGCCCTCGCACATCTTTGCGCCATGCACTCGGGTTGGAGCACCACGATGGCACTCGGCATTCCTTGTCCATTGGGGTCACCTCACAGTCCTTTGGTGGTCTTACACTTGCCGTTGCCGAACTCCCATGGCTGAGCGACGTCGAGCATGCCTCATATCCTTGAGAGGTCTTTCTTCTCCATCTACCTCTAGCCCATTGGAGGGCCTCCAATCCATCTGAGGGCTTGTACCCAAGTCCTTGTGGGTCTTGACTTTCATTGACAATCACTCATCATTATAGAAGCAATTGAGCCGGTCCATTGGCTCTCAATCTCCCCCTTGACGAGTGCATTGTCAACACCTTCAACCTGTAACCTGAAATAGAATAAAGACAAGAAGAAAAGAGTAAAACCAAAAAGAAAGAAGAAAAGAAGAAGTTGCTCAAGATGCCCAAAAAAATACAAGCAAAGATGAGCAAATTTAGGCAATAAAAACAAAAACCAAAGATTGACCTCCTAAGATAAGGGAAATCACTCAACGCAGTCGATCAAACTAAAGCATGACCCCTCAAGAAAGAGGTAAACCAGCTCAACACAGTCATGCTTAGGTAAAACATCAGCTCCTCCACAAAGAGTGAAAAGGCTCAATGCACTGATGTAAGAGCATGCAAAGCTCAAACTCCCCCTGAAATGCATCCTCACAAATGCAAGAAGAATGCACAGGTCCCCCTCAACTAGTTCTCTCAAAATTATCCCCCTTGGTCCATGAACTCCCCCAAAGAGCAACAATTTCTCCCCCTTGTTGACAATGGACACATCAAGGGTTCATATAGCTCAACTCCCCTTGAACAAGATAAATCCCCCTTAAAATATGCCACGAAATGCAAGAAGTGTATCATGAAGAGCTCGACAGGGATGAAAAGCTAGTAAATACAGGTTCTAGCATACAAGGCAAGTGAGGTCAAGGAAGCATGCGAACAAGCTCAATTGAATCTATGTTATACAGATCAGGAGCATGTTTTTCAGGGTTGTTGAAAAGAAAGCATCGCCAACATGAATAGTATCTAGCAAGGTAGACATGAACAACAAGATCAGAGCAAATGGACTAGCTACATTGCCTCTGGAGTGATGAGTGATTGTCAACAGAAGTCAAGACCCAAAAGGACTTGGGCACAAGCCCTCCGATGGACTGGAGGCCCTTCGATAGACTGAAGGTAGATGGAGAAGAAAGTCCTCCGAAGGACAGGAGGCATGCTCGGCATCGGTCAGCCATGGGAGTTCGGTACACAGAGGAGCAACATAGCGACAGCATGTGTAAGACCTCCAAAGGACTGCGAGGCGACCCCGATGGACAGTGGATGCCGGGTGACACCTTGGTGCTCCAATCCGAGTGCATCGTGCGAAGACGTGTGAGGGCGATGGCGGATTCGCTCAAATTTGCCACCCTACCACCAAGTTACCAAGACTCAGCAAATGTGCCAAATTCTCACCGAGAAAGAGTGGAGTGGGCTGTTCCAGGCCTAGGAAGAAAACCCTAAAGTTTCCCGGTTTCTGACTTCAAAACCGGGGACGATCGACAGATTTGGACTACTGGCCATGTGGGCATCATCTGGAAGATTGCGTACGACAGAAGAAGGTCAAGACTCCATCGCGGTCATCCATCCCCGAGAAAGTTGGCTCTTTTCCAGTTTGGCCCCTACGGGCGTTTCTATAATATGGGGTCTTAGTGTAAACTGAGTCAGTTAGTCCTGGGCTATAAATACCTAAGTGGCTGGTCATTTAGGTGACTCTTCCACCTCTAGAAACCCTAGGCTTAGCTTTTCAACCAGCCAAGTGCTTAGAGTGAAAATCGGGTGCTAATCTAGGATTTGGAGTCCCCTAGAGCTAGTACTTTGCATTAGTGGGAGGATGAAGGGTGGTAGGCTATGAGGAACCTTGTAAGAACTGATTTCCACTTCTAATACAAGGAAGATTCATCCCCAATTCATGTTCATGTGTGCAGCCATCTTCTTCCCCCTTTCTCGTTTGGATTTTGGATGAAACTCAAAGGCTTTTGGTGATTTGCTTTGCCCACTAGTTAATCCTATTCTTTTGGTTTTTTGTGGACTTGCTAGGACTGTGGAGATGATGACTTAGATCATCTCAATCCCACAGGATTCGCCATGAGCCAGTTGTTCTTGAGTTTTCCCCTTTCTTGCCCAAAGATTGCCTTCTCACAAGATCTAAAATTCCCGCTGATCCTTTGGTCAGTTTGAGTTGATCTTTCAGAAATAGCTTTGGAATAGTGTCTAGATAGCCTGTGTAAAATCTCATGAAGTTTGGACAAGATTTGGTCAGATTTAGGGTTTGAAAACTCAATTTATGCGATTGTACCAGACTGTCCGATACAGCCACCAGACTCTATGGTTCCACCGGACTGTCCGGTAGCATGTATCGACAGTCTAACATCGGGTGTGCTTGAGGAACAAGTGTTCCACCGGAGATTCCGGCAGCTGCCACCGGACTATACGGTGACACCGGAGAGTCCGGTCCCTAGCACCGGACAGTCCGGTGAGGCCAAGGCTGATGACCTGTTTCTGCTATTTCATTCGTCTGCTGTGTTTATGCATCGGATTTGCTTTTCCCACTGTCTGACCATACTCTTTGGTTGCTATGTTACAATAAGTCATATTTCGGTGCGGTGAGTGTCGAGTGGTGAACTTGCAAGTTTCAGGTGCTTGCAGTTACTTGCAATCTCTGTGGTCATTGAGTTGTTTGCTCTTTCTCGCCTCGGTACATATCCTTTCAGTGGACGGTACCTTGAGCTTGCTAGACATGTATCTGTTTAGTGGACGGTGTCTAGCATGAGTTCTTGTGAGTTTTTTCATCGCACCAAGTTTGGGGGTCGTGTTTTTGAGTTTTCAAGTGCTCCTATTCACCCCCTCTAGTCGCATGTCTCAGGTCCTACAAGTGGTATCAGAGCCGGTTAGGTTTCTTCATACCTTTACTGGTGGGAAACTAGTAGCGACTATGGTGCACTCCTGGTTCTCAGCTCAGATGGATATATGGAATGCTACTCAGAGTGGGACTTTTGCGGTGCTCCCTGTTGCCGAGCGTACCACATCGGCGCTCGTTGCTCAGCATGAGGCAAACTACAAGGCTGTGAACTTTCTCTTCTCTGGACTTGGTCCAGTGGACTATGAGAGGGTGAGCCATCTTGATACCACCCATGAGATCTGGTCGTGGCTCAGTGCAAACCATGAGGGGATAGTGACAGTTAAGGGTCGTCTTGTGGAGACTTACCGGCGCGAATACGAGAATTTCGCCCAGAAGCTGGGAGAGTCTGTGGATGCCTCGTTTGGAAGTTTTCAATCGATCATCAACAAGCTCTGTGTCAACTATGCCCCCGCTGCTCTCCCATACACTGACCATCAGCAGGCTGTCAAGCTGCTGTATTCCTTGGATAGGAAAGTGCGGGAGATCAAGAAGAACTCTATTCTTGAGTCGACAAGGTATGAACACCTTGGTTGTAGAGGAGCTCTATAGCAAGCTTAAGGCCACAGAGGTGGATTACCAGATGACAGATATTCTCGATGGTACTAGCTCCAAGAGCCTAGGCCTTGGCTTCTAGCTCCAAGGAAGCTGCTACTAACCCCCCACTTCATGGTTTTTTGTTTTCCTGCTTTGATGTCTGTGACAGAGGAGCAGTTAGCATCACATGGGGATGAAGAGCTCTGTCTGGTGTCTAGTCACTTTCAGTGCACCTGTGACAACCGAATGAGCAAGAAGAGGGACGAGAGGCCCAAATGCTTTGATTGCGGAGAGGTCGGACACTTCATGGCCGAGTGCCCGAATAAGTAGAACGACTACTACAAGAAGGGCAAGAGCCACTCCCATGCCTCCAACAAGTACCACTCTGGCAAGCACGACTACGGCAAGCGCGACCATGCCAAGCACTGCTCCAGCAAGATCAAAAACTTTAGTAAGGCTTTCAAGAGCTACCAGAAGGACAATCGGAAACGGGACAAGGCCTTTGTGGGAGTTTAGCCCTAGTAGCCCACCACAGGGTAGATCCTGCGATGGTTTTGAGATCGGTTGGATAGCAAGAAGATCATGAATGGTATACAGCACGCGAGAACATGACGATCTAACAGGTTCAGGCTGCTCGATCGCGTAATACCCTATGTCCTGTATGGGGTTGGCATGTTGTATTGCTAGACTGTTTAAGGATTGAGAAAGAAGAGATAGATCTCCTGTAGTCCCTAGCTTCCCTTATATAGGTCGAGGATCTAGGGTTACAAAGCACGTCCCTAGAGAGCCTCTAGAATAATCAACTCAGTAAGATTACATGCCGAATTCATAGGATAAGATCCTAATGAACATTATCTAGAGGAATCCGAGTGGTTTGCTTGCAGGTGACGCGAACCTATTTCTTGGATCATGGGGTCAAACCACATGGCCCACCTGTCAGGATGATCCAACCAGTCATCATAGGGCACCTAGGGGCATATGACTCCCATAAGCCCTTGAGCTTCATGACAATTTCATAGGAATCGTCTTGAGGGTTACCATGGAGTCCACCCCACCGTCCGAAGCATGGAGGCCATTGCAAGATGGACTCCATATGGAGTAGCCCCCAAGTTTCTAGTTGACTTGAGTAGCAATCAACTTGAAACTTTTAACTGCACCTTCTAGAAATTACCATGAAGAATTTTATGGAAAACCTTCTCAACACTCCTGTAGCCCCCGAGGTTCAAGAGGTGTGATAGTACGTATTGGAGATTGTTTAGAGTGATAAATAGAATCTCGGCAGGCGTCCATAGCCGAGTACACCTTTGCCGGGTGCTTGAATTCTTTCGCCACACTGCTTTCGAGTGGGTCACCTTCAAAAAGAGAAAATATCTTCCTCCCTTGGGGTTATCCGGATTCCCAAAGCTGTAAAGGATGCCCGAATACCTTCTTTGCCTTCAATTATTGCTCCGCATTTGGCCCCATGTGTGCACTGTGTACTCATGAATTTAGATCAGTCATTGGATTCTCATGCTTGGCACCTGCCCCGATACTGCACTGATGACCCTCCTTCGTCAGGCCTTGGACAGCAACAGTTATATTTGCATTAAAAGCATCCACGGACAAACTATTATGAATACTTGCCAATCCGCTTTTCTATCTTGTCCCCCTTTAAATAGATCGCCTTGGAGCCTCTTGCTCATCATTAGATAGGATATCACAATGAGTTCCACCATAGCTAAAGCCTTTCTTTGTGTAGCCATAGTCTTCTGTGATCTTGAAACTCCTTCTGGTTGTGAGATTCTTCTAAATCCCCGCCATCATTAGGTTTAACCTGATTCTCGATCTGGTTATGAGAGCCTTCAAAGGAGATCTCTCATAACCATTGGTGTTAGTGAAGTCTAGATCTGTGACCTTTTGCCTCAATGCATCTTGGAGATAACTAATTATGGATCTGACTGCATCATCACCAGAATGCGGTGCTAGCCCCGGTTGTTGAGGAGTCCCCTGCTGCTATGCCACCGCACTCAAACTCAAGTGGGTCAAGGAGATGGAGACCTCCTTTACTTGGAAGTTTGAGTTGGTTATTCTTATCTGCATCTCTTGAGATTGTCTGGACTCTCACCCCAGATATGCTGATGATCTCGGGCAATAATGTAGAAGATGGCATGTATGTATGCTGCCCCCCCTAAAGTGTGCAGATGTAGGCTGGAGGATAAGTGCCAACCTTCTCTGCTGCCGATTTGAAGGGTTGCTCAAGTACTCAAAGTCCTACTTGCCGCGCCTTCTCATATGAGTCATTTGATGTACCTTGAACTCCCTTCAACCCATCAATAAAATTGAGGTTGCTTTGCTTTGATATGTTTCCTTTAATCAATACTCGTCAATATAATGCTCTTGATGCCTCTGTTGACTGACTCGGTATGATGCAAACGAGCACCGAGTTATGAAAGCCGAGTTCATATGTTGAAATGATGTGTAACGCCTGGGTGGTTTTGAACACTTCTTAGGGGAGTCGGGTGCCATTTGTGATCCAGCCCCCTAGAGTACTCGGTTAGGAGAGCTAAGTGGTATCTCATCCGAGTGCTCGAGTGCAACGTATTGCGCTATTATCCAATGTCAGAGCTTGCAGGTTTCTGGATGCCCAATCTGTTAAATATAACGATGCCGGTTGAAGTTCGCATCGCGCTAATCTTCTTCCCCCAAATTGCTAGGGTTTGTACTGCTGCCACCACCATTTTCGCCATTTAAATCTCCCCCATCTCGCTAGATTGCTGAATGCGCTTGAAGTCGAAGGTGATCAAGCGCAGCGTTGGGGAGATGGCACCGAAGAGAAACGCAAGATCCATTGTCCCCGCCGCACAAGATGGATCGAGCTCATCCATGGCAGGGGAGCCCTTGGACCCAAAGCTCGCCTGGATGGTGACATCGGTCAAAGATTTTCATCTGGAGGAACTCCAGAGGCTAGGACTGCTCCTGGAGAAATCCACTGGTATGTGGAAAACCCAAATTGGGCACCTGTACCCCAAGGTTCTACCCCATTTCACTCCTGTGTTCACTTGGTACTTCTATCAGGGTCTTGGGCTTCCCATTTGCTCGTTTCCGTGCAGGTTGCTTCATTACAAAAAGTTAGAACTACCGAATCTGAACCCCAATTCGATCATCCAGTTGTGGATTTTTGTCCATCTGTGTGAAGCCTTCTTATGAATTCTGCCGCATTTCAATCCCTGGCGGTATTTGTGTTTTTGCAAACGTCACAGTAAAGATGGCCAGGCCATGTATATTGGAGGAGCCGGGTTCCAATTGTGCGATAGCATGAAACCACGCTACCTAGATTTGCCCCTGCTGTCATCCAACAAGTTCTGGAATGACAAATGGTTCCTTATGGAAAATTCAGAGAACTTTGTCCCTGCCAACTTCGGTTGCATCCCAGCAGGTGGAGATAGCTAGAAAGAGGGGGTGCCAGATGATCAGATGGAAGACGTCACTACACTGTTGGAGAAGATCACCGATTTGAAGAATAGGGGCCTCACGGCCATGGCTGTGGCGATAGATTTTGTGCACCACAACATTCAGCTGTTGAAAGATAGAGTTCATCCAGCATGCTTCTACTCTGGCCTGGATGATCCCATTCGTGAAGTTAACAGAGAAGTCACTCGGGTAGAGATCAAGTCTTGGATTAAGACTTTTTTACTGGAAGGATCACCAACCATGGTGCCCCATTTTTATATTCAGTGTATAACCCCCCAGATCAAGTATGTAGCGCTGAACTTCTTTTGGCTGACTATTATTTAGTTGCTGTAATAAATCTGAAAAATATATCTCTTTGTTGCCTATCACTGTAGGGTACCTATTTCAAGTCCTTCTCTGAACCTCCATATCCTAGGGAAGCCTCGATTCGTGCAAAAAGGATGGCTAATTCTGAATATGCCTATCCCAACCTTGATGGCATCGCAGCTAGGGATATGCTGTCAAATTTCTACAATGAGGTTGTAGATGAAGATCAGGCTGGGAAGGAGCCGGTAAGGTCTGAAGGAATCCCCACTTCGGAGACAGCGCCGGGCGACTCGTCAGGCATCCGAAAGCATAGTTTGTCCACATCTGGCAGATCCTTTCGAATAGCTGACACTGTCAGTGAGGAGAACGAGCCTTCTGACGATGAAGCTCTTCACCCTAGGAAGCGGCGAACGACTGAGAAGTTTGATGCTATTGGGAAAAAACCCGAGTCCTCTTCTTCCACATTTGGCGGCCAGGTGAAGCCACTGGTTAGAACAGTGAGAACCAAGATTCAGCTGCCGTTGTAAGTTGCATTCATTTTCCATTGCCTCGGAGTTGTAGAGTAGATCAAATTCCCAATTTCTCCTATCGTCTTTGCAGGGCTGCCGAAAGTGGCTTCCCGAGGGATGGGAGGAGACACCTCTGCACCACCCCCTAACCAAGAGGCAGGGAGGTTGGATGAGGCCCCAGAAGGGGAGGCGGCTCCACTTCCACCCAAAGATGGGCCAACCCCAGACTTGCTTGCGACCGATTTGTGAGAAGGGTCCAAGTAGTCAGCGGGCTATGGGAAGGTGCCTTACATCGTTGGCTTGTCCCATGGGATGCACCCTCTGGAGCAGGCTTCCGAATTCGTGGAGCACAAGGAGGACTCGATCACAGCCGGCGACCCTGTACAGCCTCATCCGGCAGAGTCACCAGTTGATAACACCGCCGGAGGCGACTCTCGGGAGCTGGCACTACAAGGGTCGATGGACCTAGCTCCTGTGATGATCAAGGATATGCCGGTAATGCTTCAGATGTCATTCCCTCAATGATAACCTGCTTTCCATATATTTAGGTTGGAACCTGACTCTTGGTTGCTAGTGTAGGACTATTTTCACAAAATGTTTCGCATATATACTAAGAACACCGAGCTGAAGAAGCAATTGGCCATTGTGGAGCAGAAAGCCTCAGGTAAGAGACACCTTTAATTTTCAGCGGTTGTGTTCTGTTTGGAGGACTCTGACCAGGTGCCATCCAATAATCTTGTTTTCAGAGAAATCGGGGTCTGGCTGAGCAGGCTTCACTGACAATCGAGGATCAGAGGTGTAAGATTACTGTTCTTAGGCAGGAGAAGAACCTGGCGAAAGCCAAGACCCTGAGGCTAAAGGGCGAAGTGACTCAGCTCAAGTCTTCTTATGAGGTAATTGCAAAAGACCTTGACATGTCGTATAACTTACTTGCCATTGCCCGATCTTTACTTAAAGACAACTAGGCTCAGAGTCTTGAAGAAAGGTCACAGGCATCTCAATAGCATCGAAGAACTAACCGCCGCTCGGAACCGGGCGTGTGATGATGTGGAGAAGCTTGACGCCAAGGTCACTGAGCTTTCAGAGCAGCATGCGGCAGACCTGGTAGAGCTTGGCTGGCAGGCCACCCTCTACAGTTAGCTGGAGAGGTGCTATGAGACCCTAGAGACTGTTGTCAGGGCTCTTGTCGACATGTTGGCACCTAAGGACAGGGATCGGCCCATCATCTAGAGCTCATAGCTCTGCCGAGACGTTTTCCAAGGAGATCATTCTAGAGACCGTTACTGACATGGCAGCTACCATCAAGACTCATTACATAGACGTGGACCTTTCTGTTGTCAGCTTCTAGTCCCAAGGCCGAGATGATGTAGAGGTGTTCTCTAGCTATCAGCAGGCTGCTTCGGGCTATCGGGTTGGCCGCTGCCAGATCCTTTCAGTTTGTCTGCGCTGGAGACGACCAAGAGGAGCCCCCGGCGTAATGGGTGCTCATTTGATAACTGTATGGCTGTACTTTGATGAGATACTTTAGGATATTTGATACATGTATAGATCCTCATGTATTTCTGGTGAACGTTTAATAGAATATGCGAAGACATCGTGTGATTTCGAATGGCTTGGTTGTCATCGGCTATGAGAGAAACTCGTTTAAATTGACTCTTTTCGCGGCTTGGTTGGCGCCGGAAGGGAGAGTACATTGCTGGCACCCTTTGCGCAGCTTGGTTGTCACCGGTGGTTCGTAGGGTAGTGCACATAGTGATTTCTCTTTTCGCAGCTTGGCTGTCGCTGGTTACGTTAGAGCGCAGAAGAGTGCCTTTTGCGCGGCTTGGTTGTCGCTAGGTTCAGGTAAGGCAATGCGAGAGACTCCACTTGGCTGTCGCTGGAAATTTCTCATTTATATGTAGCTATGTTACATGCTGGGCAGTCAGCTTTGAGATGGAGCTGACTTGTACAAGGATCTGAGACCATGCTCGGCTTGGTTGTCGTTGGAAAAGAGCATTCAGGGTGCTCGGCTCGTATACATCGAGTGCTGGGACTCGGAATGACAGTGGTGCTAGAGCACTCGGAGAAGAAGGACCGAGTGCGGGACCACTCGACTTAAGGGTAGAAATGCCGTAGGTGCACTGAGTTCCAAGTTCCAAGTATTCGGTAACTCTCTGCCTTCTGGCTCACTGAGCTTCAACGTGGCCCGGCCGAGCACTTCCTTGACAAGGTATGGCCCTCCCACAGGGAACTCATCTTGGACTGCACTGCTGTGTGTTTTGCCAAAAGGAAACGTCTCCTAGGGGGATTCGTCCTAATGCGTAACTAGAAAATATATGCGCGGGCGTGCTAGTATACGTATAAGTATACAAATGAAATAATAAAGGACAATAAAATTGAGGGAACTCAGATCTTTATTAATTATTTAGGGAATTACAAAGTACTTGTTTCCACTGGAAATACATTGCATTGCGCCTAATGATTTGACTAATAAGCAGGCGATCTGATTATATAGTTCTTGGTTCCCGTGGTCTCATGAGGCTGTCGGTTAATTGCATCCGCAGCGTTGGGCCGCGGAAAACCTCCGATTAAGCTGCCCTTGATAGTCGTTTCCTCAAATCTTGAGTAAAGCGGTCCCCAAGTATATACGGACACAAGTAGAGTAACAGTAAAAAATGCCAACGCCTCGCCTAGTCGTAGGATTTGAGCAAAGTTGATGAGAATGTTCGGTCTCGTCAATCACAAACAAATTAACGTCTAGCCTCGTCGGTCAGGACAATACATTTCCGGCCTTCGTCGGGCACGGTGATTTTCTACAAACCCAGCGACACGGTTGATCATTACTGACACTCAGTTGTGAGCACATACGAAGACTCACATTTGATTTGGCATACACAGTGACACGTGACAACTTGTTCTAAACTCAGAATTTCACTCGAATTTTCATAGAATTATTATGTAACTTCACTAAAAGTGGCATTGATGAAGCTCACATAAATTAGGCAGCTACACCCACGTGCTGAGGACATTATCTTGCATAAGACATATTTTTATCACGGCTGTCTGATTGGATTATAATTTTCAGAACCAATTGGTTGCACTATCCGGTGCCAACATACTCTGAATGAGACCATCTTTTCGTCTCTGAAATTGATCACGGCAAGGCTAACATATCTTGCCTAAACATGGGTTACATTATCCTCTGCCAAGGAACAATCTCGGCTTTAATCTCACTAAGCAACTTTGCGACAGTACAAGCTAGCTGAACATTGGAGTCTTCACGTGACAAGTTTTGTACCACAAAATCATTGGAACTACATCTTGGTGTTAATTTGAACTACTGCTTGCACATGGGCTACATTGTGTTTGTCCTACACAAGCCCAAGTAGACTAGACAAATGCACACACGTACTCGGGTCATCATTATTGCACAAGACCTCTTCAAAGCACCCTGATCAATTACTATTTCTATATAATCGATGGGTCATCAAGTTGTAGTTGTTTAGAACCGACAGGTCCTTCCTAGAGTGTTGACAGGCCCTGAATACTCTTCTCCATACTGCTCTTTCCTTTCTGAATCAAGCACTAACTAGTCCGTGCTGAACTGCCCTCCTTCTCACGCCTGCACTACTCTGAATTTCTTGATGCGGCAACCTGCTGAACTACTCTGAGTCTTCAAAAATCTGCACCCCCCTCTGCATGGAGATGGCCTCTTCTTTTATCTGACAATGCCCTCTGATCATCCTGTGATGGCAAGGTGGGCACTGAATTTTGTTGCTGCCTCTCTCTTTTCTACTACTACTGCACAAAGCGACCAATCTTCCATCGCTGGCCATTCTCATCTGAACTTGCATATCTGAGATGCTTGCAACTTCTCTAAAAAACTATCTTACTGACTACCTCTGTTATATATGAAGAACTGCACCTCCACCCTTTCTGCTGATTAGCTACCTACAAATAACACACCACAGCAAGCTCTTAATTCTCTCTGAATTTCTGCACACTAATCTGATACTGAATATTTCGACGAGCTACTCTTTTTCTTTCTGAATCTTCGGTAGTAATTCTACAGCTTCCTCTTCTTGACAGGGCTATTTTTACTACTGCTAGCCACTGCACATCACCATACTGCAGACACATCTAATCTACTGCTTGCATGCATCTATGATTTTCTGATCTAAACTTTCCTCTCCTGCTGCCGAAATTAACATATTATTTCCTTGCAACTTATCATCTTCTTCTTCTGAAACTACATCTATTAACTGACAAAGGCTTCTCTTCTTGAAGGCTGTCTTGTGAAAAATGAATCTCTGTATTTCTCTACTTCTCTCTCCCAAACACCCTCAAGCCAGACACTGCAACTCTCTTATCTAACGTCACAAGATCTTGCACTAGACACTACAACTCACTAACTTCTTAATCTGTCGCTAGAACTACTAGGACTATCAGAACCACAGATCACTCTTCCGCACAAATACAAAACTAACACATGCAGGGACTTCTCCAACCGTTCAACACTCTCCGTCTTCCTTTACATAAACCTTTTACATCAAGTAAACTAATACACCACGGCCGGATCTTCTACTTTCCTGCTCTGCATGCACCTTCTCACCGGCCAGCCAGCAGCACACACCTAGCAACACAAGATCTGAAAACCACCGAAGTGGAGCTCACCCAGCAGCGGCCATGTCGACGTCTGGCGGCGTGCGTCTTCTTCTCGGTGTGGGTCGGCGGCGGCGGCGAGATGGCGGACGTGGCAGAGATGGGAGGCAAGCAGCCCGGCGGCTCTTGACAGATGCTCCTCGGTGTATATGGGTGTGGCGACCGCGAGGAACAGCAGCCTGGCGGCGTGTTCAGGATGGGTGTGTATGTCCTCCACGGCGATGGCCTGTTGCTCCTTTTATAGGCGAGGCTTAGGGTTGGCAGTCAAGGGCCTCTTGGAGCGTGGCGCCGCCAGGCCGTCGTTGGCGAGCGCGCATGCAGCTCCGGAGTTTGTGGATCACGTTGAGAAAGGGCGCGTCGTGTTGAGTTCAAACTTGGAACAAGAGCTTATCATCTTATCCTCTTGCACGAGCGTTACGTCCAGTTCAAATTTGAAGTGTAGGTTTATCCGCTTGGTGCTTTCTTCCACGTGCATACTGTGATGAAGTTCCATGTACGAGCTGTGTACGTGCTCTCAACCTCGGAACGCACCGACAGACACATACGGCCGCGTATATACGGTGCAAATACACGCGGGTATTGATGTATTGGGCCGAATATAGGCACAGACGATGTGGATAGGCCTGCGGCTGGGCTGCCATGCTTGCATGGGTGTCTCACGTTGGGTTAGAAGCTAATTAACATCGCAATTCCTATTTGTCTCCGAAAGTTGCAAAGTTTTCCTACCTTCCACCGTTCGAGATGCGTACGGAGCTTGTACATCGTACGATTTCCGTGACCAGCCACCACGCGCCTCCCTGATTCCCTCCCTGCATGCATGCAATCGCCCTCACGCGGCCCAACACCGGCCTAATTCCTGCAAGGTGGTACGAACCAACTCAACTGCACATGCAAGTGGACACGTGTCATCCTGTCAATGGACCGAGTGGAATAAGATTTAAATCTTCAATTCCATTTTCCCCTTAAACTATAAATAATTTTAAAAATCCGTTTAAACCAACGAGTTGCTTAGAATTAATGCAACAAAATGAGATCAAATGGATATATAATATTTTTATTTTTAAAATGAACATTCGGAAAGTATGATATCAACATTTTTGATATACTATTTCAACATTTTTACATAAAAATATTGAACTAGTTTACCCAAAATGTTGAATTAAGTTTATTACATTGTTGAATTAGGTTCAATAAAATGTTGAAGCATATGTAAATGAAAAGGCTAAAATCAAATAATAAAAACTAGTTTTCGGATATAAAAACAGCAAAAAAAAATATTACACGTGTACTTCGGTTTTATTTATTGATGGGCTGAAACTAATAGATTATATGGACTTATTGGGCTTAAAGATACATTGACTAATTATCTTCCACAAGATATATAGAAACCCCCAATTAACATAGCCATGGAGTGTGACGGATGAAAAATAGGCTGGGCCGTCTTCCTCGTACATGTCGTACGCAGATACTTACTGTTAGACCAAAAGCAAGTCTTTTACTCATAACTAGGAAAAATGCACCTGCCTCCCACACGTAATAAATTAGGTTATTAATATTTTTATTATGTTTGTATTTATTAAAGTTTTGTAGAGTTATGAAGTTAGTTAATGATAATCATGAGGTGGTAATGAATTTCATCTTGTAGCCCATTGTGTTTTAATGTCAATGGTAAATAATATATTAATATTAAAGTTTTCATATATGTAGGCTTTGGAAATTTATTTATAATCTCATTTCTTTTATAATGATGTGCCCTATGTGACAAATTAATTTATTGTGATTTTTAGATAATCGTTGTTGTTTGTGAAAATTTCTACAATAACATGAAATTTTTAGATTTGATATAAATAATAACTAATGCATCTCAGATGTTTGGTTGATATTAATTATTAGGCATCAATAATCATGAGGTGTTATCGAATTTCATTTCGTAGCTGCAGTTCACAATGCTATTAATATGAATTATTTATATCGAGCGGAACCACGTGACGATCAACAAATTGTTCAGTTCTTTTAAAAAAATATATGAGCCAACACGAGTACACATAAAAATGTTATGCTAGGAGAAAAATTTATATAATTATTGACACCACAATAACAAAAAATAATACTCTTACCGACATCTTCTTTTATGCACGATGTGTTGTGTTGTTAATATGAAAGTGCATTGATGATGACTCCATGAGAACATGTTGACTCTACTTATTGTTTCTACTCAATTTTAAATTTAAATTTTTACAAAAATGGATAACCTAATTTTTAATTTTAACTTCAGATTTAAAACTTATTTTATAATGAAAAATATATTTAAACTTAGGAACTAAACTTATAGATGACTTAGGATTAAACAATGCATAAATCATAAGCACCTTTGGAAAATATTTATAGAACTAATGGCTCAAAACACAATAATATTAGCACAAATATTCTCAAAGCATAATCAAAAGAAATTGAACGTTGATAGAACTTAATTTCAATAGGAAGAAATTGCTTTAAAAAATTGGGTGAAAATAAAGGCTCATTTGCGCACGGTGCCTGGGCACCTACGGCCCAACGCTGCGCCCAGCCCAGCTCCTTGTGCGTGTCCCTGGCCGTTGGATGAGCAGATTGGACGGACAGAGTTCCACGCCGCTTTGTATAAAAATCAGTACGAAACCACCAACCCTAAAAAACTACACACTCCTCAGTTCACTGCGGCGCCGAGCCGCCGACCGCCGAGCTTCTACCCCAACAACATCTCAACCCCAGTCTCGTCTCTGTCCTGCCCACTCTCTCCAGAATCCCCGCGGCTGCATCCACTCTCCAACCCACCCCCTAACTCTCGAGCAGGCCAGTGCGAAGCAGAGGATCTCGTGGATCCAAGGCCTTTTCTTTTAGCTCGTTCTTCTCTTTCTTGATTTCCCCTGCCCTGGCCATTCGTTTTTTCTTGCTTGATTGGTTCTGACGCTTCTGCTGCAAGGATGATCTGTTTATGCTCCTCATGCAGGCTTGTTCCTGACACACACAGCGGTCAGGCAACAAGTGATATGCTCTCCATCCCAAGTTTTTTTCAAAATTTTGCATCTTCCCCTCTTCTCTCTGATCTCCAACATGAGGTACCCTCCCCCGCCGGCTCCTGGCAGCTCGCGGCGGCCTCCTTGGATCTGCCATCGGGTGCCGTTCGCACACAGGTAGGCGCCGCCGCCCCCCCCCCTCTGATCTCCTTACGATGATGAAGAGTTGTTGAATAGTTATGAGTAGGCTTAGTCATTGTTCCAATGGCGATCTGGTACTGTATTCTGTTGGATTTGATATTTGATGTACTATGTTGTATTTGTTCATCGTTGGGCCTTAATTGACTAAAAACTTGCATGATTAATGGGCTGCTATGTGTTGACGCGCAAAATTTAATTCGGCCATCAACATTATGTACTGGAGCCTTGCTAATGTTCGGATCAGACACGTGGGTAGATAGACTCAGGTGAAAAAAATTTGGAGAAAAAATCTTGCGGGGGCGATTCTCAACGGGCAGGAACGCGTTCTGCTCGCGTTCCGCTCCTTGTAACTTGTTGTTTGGCGATTTTTGTGGGGCCAGTTGCCTGCACGTGGGGATGCGGTGTACCTATGTGTCCGTGTGGGTAAAAATAGTTTAGAGTAAAATTGTTTTTTCATTAAGTCGCTCTTACAGCGAGTCAGCATCAATATTTGTTTTCAATAAATTCACCGTTCATAGCACAATTGCTTTATTCCAAAGAATATTGATATTTGGCCTAGCACGCTCAATTGGAATATCCACATGCAAGCACAAATATTAAAACTGTGCATAATTGATTACAAAATCTCATCGAACACTGTGGAAGTCTTGCGTTTGAGGACGAGGTTGCCAACGTTGTAGGAGCCTAGGTTGACATTCTTGTCGTAGTAGCGCTTCAAGGTTTAGTGGTATTTGATAGACTTGAGGGTGACATGCAAGTGTTAACCTTCGATGAGGTCAACATCCTCGATTCTTGACTGTTCTGCTGCTGGTATGATCCTAAATGCCACTCTACGAACCTCGTGAATCAGATCTGCGAGTAGGACGGCTTTCGATCCGTACATCATGAAAAACGAGGTGTTGTTGATGGCCTTAGATGGCTGAATTCCTAGCCACCAAATGACATAAAGCAGCTGCTGGAGCCACTTTCCCTCATGGGTTTAGGTTGTCGAAGATGGCTGGCTTGAGGCCATGTGGGATCATCCCGTTGGCGCGTTTTACCTGCCCGTTCGCGCGTGGGTGTTGGACCGAGGCATAGCGCACCAGAATCCCTTGCTTCTCGCATAAGTCGAAGAATGTTGACGCTGCAAAGTTTGTGCCAACATCTGTGATGATTTATGATGAAACGCCGAACCTGTGCATGATCCCTTCGATGAATTCTACTGCCTTTGCTACTGTCAACTTGTTGAATGGTTTGTATTCTATCCACTTTGTAAACTTATCGATTGCAACCAAGACATGGTCGTAACCTCTTGGAGCCTTCTTGAAAGGTCCGATCATGTCCAGCCTCCAGCAATCAAATGTCCAAGAGACTGGAATGTTCTGCAACTCGGATGCCGGATGGTGTTGTTGTCTGGCGAAGAATTGGCGGCCTTCGCATCTCCGGACGATCGTTTTTGCGTCTTGTTTTTGCAATTGGCCAATAAAACCCTGCTCTGAATGCCTTGCCTACCAGAGTTCTGGGTGCGGTGTGATTAGCACAAGAGCCCGAGTGGATTTCATGGAGCAGATTGATTCCTTCCTCACACGAAATACACTTCAAGAGGACACCGGATGAAGCAGCCCGCCTGTAGAGTTGATCGCCAGTTAAGGTATAACTCTTGCTTCTTCGATGAACCCTGTCTCCTGCGGATTTTGGCTCTGCGAGGTTGCCGTGTTTAATGCACTCAATGATTTCTGTCCTCCAGTCAGCTTCGATAACCAACACTTGCTCCTCTGTGGGTTTGTCTTGCTGAGCTTCTCCTTCTTCCTCTACTGTTGGCTTATCGAGGACCTAGACAAGTACGCCGAGAGGTACCTCGGCTCACTTGGAACCTAGTTTTCATAGGACATCGGCTGCTACGTTGTCGTCTTTGAGCACATGGTGGAATTCTATCCCTAGGAATTTGCCTTCGAGCTTTCTGACTTCTACGCAGTAGGCGGACATCTTCTCTTATCAGCAGCTCCAGTCCTTGTTGACTTGGTTGATCAGTACCAATGAATCACCGTAGACGAGCAATCTATTGATGGCTAGTGACCGGGCTATACATAGGCCATGAATCAGCGCTTCATACTCTGCGGCATTGTTGGAGAGCTTAAATTTGAGCTGGAGGTCGTATTTAAGCTGCTCGCCCTTGGGTGATATGAAGAGAACTCTAGCCTCGGCTTCTTCCAGGTTCAAGGACCCGTCAGCGATGAAATCTGCTAGTGCCTGGGATTTGATTGCGATCCTAGGCCTGAAGTCGATGTCATAGGCACCCAGCTCGCATGTCTACTTGGCTATTATGCCGGTTGTCTCCTTGTTGCGCAGGATGTCTCCAATGGGGAAAGCGGTGACGACTACCTCTCGGTGCTCTTCCGAATAATGTCGTAGCTTGCGGCATTTAATGAGAACAGCATATAAAAGCTTCTAAACTTGTGGGTACCATATTTTGGCTGGATTAAGGACTTCGCTGATGAAGTACATCGGCTATTGGATCTTGTAGATGTGAGCTTCGTCCGTCCTCTCAGCGATGAGTGCGGTACTCACCACGTGCGTGGTGCATGCCAAGTAGAGGTACAGGTCCTCTGCAGGCGTGTTGCCTTGCGCTCGGATTAGGGCAGTCAACACCGGCGGTGATGAGAAGAAGGCCTTGAGCTCGTCCAGTGCCTTCTGCAGGTCTTCTATCCACTTGAACATATCAAGCTTCTTGAGGAGCTTGAAGAAGGGAAGCCCCCGGTCACTGAGACGTGAGATGAATCGGCTAAGGGTGGCCATGCACCCAACAAGATTTTGGACCTCCTTCTGTGATGTCGGTGGCGGCATGCTCATAATCGCCGATATATTTTCTGGGTTGGCCTCAATCCCATGGTGCTGACGATGAAGCCCAGAAGCTTGCTAGATGGTACGCCAAAAACGCAATTCTCAGGGTTCAATTTCCATCGGTAGACCCTGAGGTTGGTGAAGGTTTCCTCTATGTCCTTGATGAAGTCGTCCGGATCCCTAGTCTTGGTCACCACGTGTCAGGGTTTTATACCGGTAGTGCACCACGGGATGTATCACACAGTGCTTTTTGTGGTTGGCGAAATTGACCGTAGCACGATGGTTCGCGTGTAACGTGACAAGAACACACGATTTATACAGGTTTCGGTCGTAAAAAGCGTAATACCCTACGCCATGTTTGTGGCTGACTGTATTACTTTGATTATGTATGAGGGTTAGAGGGATTGGAGGATAGACATGAGTTAGAGAGGGATGTCTTTGGGAGGGGTCCCAAGCGCGCCTTATAAAATCCGGCGTGGCTTGGGTTACAAGTCGGTTTCCTTATATATCTCCTAGACGGTTTAGATTACAAAAGATAGAGAGTTCTTGCTTTGTGCGCCAAGTCAGTCGGTCGGCTCCTGAATTGGGCCCTCCAACGGCCTATGTAGAGAATATGCTTCATGAAGATCCAGAGGATATCTATCCTCCACAAGCCCCTGAGCTTCAAGTTGACTTGAGAAACAATCAGCTTGAAGATCTAAATTTTGCTTTCTGAATGTCTCGCCTTGTAGTCTTCAAAAATTTTCTGATGGTATCCTCCATGCAGCCCCCAAGCCTCAAGCTGATTAGCATAATCAGGTTGAGGATCAAGCAACTTATTCCTCTGAGTGATCTTGGTGAAACAGAGACGGTGACGTAGCCTCTCGAGTCAACGAGTACGGTGGCGTAGCCTCCCGAGTCGGCAAGTACAGTGGCATAGCCTCCCGAATCGATGAAGTAGCGAGTCGGTGACGTGGACAGCAGCCCAGTCCCCCGTGTCGATGAAGCAGTGAGTCGGCGAGGCGTGCAGCAGCACAGCCCCTGAGCTGACGAAACAATGAGCCGGCGAGGCACGCCGCAGTGCAGCCCCCGAGCTGACGAAGTAGCGAGTCGGCGAGGTGGACAACTGCCCAGCCCCCGAGTCGACGAAGTAGTGATTCGGCGAGGCAGATGGCAGCCCAGCCCCCCCAGTCGACGAACCAGTGAGTCGGCGAGGGGGATGACAGTCCAGCCCCCGAGTCGACGAAGCAGTGAGTGGGCGTAGGAGTTAGCGAGGCAGACAAAAGCCCAGCCCTTGAGTCGACGAGCGAGTCGGCGAGGCGGCCAATAGCCCGGCCCCCAAGTCGACGAAGCTATGAGTCGGCGATGCGGACAACTGCCCAGCCCCCCGAGTCGACGAAGTAGTGAGTCGGCGAGGCGCGCGGCAGTGCAGCCCCTGAGCTGACGAAGCACAGAGTCGGCGAGGCGCGCAGTAGCGCAGCTCCCGAGCTGACGAAGGTGGCGGCGAGGTGGACAGCAGTCTAGCCCCCCGAGTCGATGAAATAGCGAGTCAGCGAGGCGCGCAGCGGTGCAGCCCCCGAGTTGACAAAGGAGTCGGCGAGGCAGACAGCAGCCCAGCCCCCGAGCTAATGAAGGAGTCAGCGAGGCGGACAGCAGCCCAACCCTTGATTCGACGAAGCAGTGAGTCGGCGATGGAGTCGAAGAGACTCAGCGAGGTAGCGCAGTGATGGCGCAGCCCCCCTGAGTCGATGATGCAGCATAAAGTGAACTCCCGAGTTGGTAGTACATCATAAAGTGAGCTTCCTGTTTGAATTCCGAGTATAGCGAAGGCATAGTGTCGGTGGACCAGACCGACTACCCCGTACGAAGGACAAGAGGTATCCCTTAAATGAGTACGTGTAGGCATGTAGCACCAACTGTAGGTCTATGACCTAAGCTGTTTGCCTCGTGCGAAGGGCCCAATTGTACCCTGAGACGAAAACCTGCGTAGGCATGTAACAATAGCTGTCAGTCTACGACCTAGGTTGATTGCCCCGTGAGGCGGGCCAGATTGTACCCTGAGACGAAAACTGCGTAGGCATGTAACACCAGCCGTCGGTCTATGACCTAGACTGATTGTCCTGTGAGGAGGGCTAGATAGCACCCTGTTATGAGTACGCGCAGTCATGTAACACCGGTAAGCCAGACCGATTGCCCCGTATGGAGGGTCTACAGTTACCCTGTTGTTTTACGCACAGATTTTGCCGGAAAACACTGAAACCTGTCAAAGCACGAGATGCGACAGAAAATATTTGGCTCAGCGAAACACGAGATGCGACAGAAAAGGGTTGTCTCAGCGAAACACGAGACATGATAGAAAAAAGTTGTCAAGACATACAATGTGAAGAAATAATTCGAGAAAACACACGAGGTAGAAAACGTTTCGGCTTACCGAGGTGTATAATGCACGATATGAATAATCAGAAATAGTCTGAGGAATACGAAACCCCGAGTGATCCAAAAATAATCTGAGTGAACTGAACTAACATGACTGATCAGAAATAATAATGCTGAAATAAATATGAATGATCCGAAATAATGTGAGTAATACAAAGTTGATCTGAACAATTACAAGAGATCCAAGACGTGCGACCAAAACAATACGAATAATCCAGTGATAATCCTAAAATAACATGAATGGTCCATAGCTTGGGTGATCTAAGAATAATATGAATATATCCATAGTCCGGGAAATCTAAAAATAATCTGAGTAATCCTAAATAATCGGAGTAATCCCGAGTGATCTAGAAATCATCCGGGTGATCCAGAAATAATATAGATAATCCGAGTGATCCATAAAATATCCAGATGATCCAATAACTCGGATATTCCAGAAATAATCCAATTGATCCATAGCTCAAATGATTAAGAAATAATATGAGCAATAACTAGATCATTTGGGCTGAATTACTCACTGCGATTTAATTGATGGTATATGGCGCTTCGCTAGCACAGGACTCAGTATTTCCGGTGGAAATCAGAGAATAGCGCAGGTAAGCTGCGCGGATATTTATGCCGACGTAAAACCTTTTTCTTAAAATAATAATCAAGAAACAGCGCGAGTAGTATTGATTGCGGACACGATACTTGAATATAAATAATAGTGGAGCGCTTTGGCTAAATCAATCGGATGGAAAAAAATAATCAGCATAATTCAATGCATAGTGTAAATATTAAGACGACTTAGCTGCAAATAGTGCCGCCTGATCCGGGTCTGGGTGACCGGAATTAATGGGCCTCTGAATTATTGCTCAATCAGTCTTGAGCAGTAGAATAATCCCAAATTTCCATCACGTCAAGTAGTAGCCAAAAATAATACGAGAGCGGTGGCAGCTCTGATCGGTGGTGAGAAATCGACTTTCGATAGACTTGTCTGAGTCGGAGTCGACCAAGAGAGAGTTCCTTCTTTTCTGCATAGATGAATTCTTTGCGAGTACTTTTTCTGATCTATAAGCCTTGTGATGCTCTCACAGCATCTAGAACCTGATTGGACTTTGCGCTGTTCTAGTCCGATTAGATGATCATGCTGCATGTGTGCTCACGCATACTCTCCTCCATGTAGATTCCAAGAAAATTTATTTGGAAATTCATTGAGTCGCTGCACCAAATAACGATGTTGCCATGATCTGCACGTAGATGTGACCCATCGTATAACAGCTCTGTATTGTATGACTGCTCCGAATCCCAATTCCCATGCAGAGTATCTTCTTGCACCGATCAACTTGGCGGGTTGAACTGAAGCCTTAAAGATTGATCCAGCGAGATTGTTGGCAGTCTCTGGTCGGACAAATAGTGCAATACGCACTTGTACTCCTGTCCGTCAATTCCAATCTTGATGGAACGCATCGATGACTCTGGACTCATGTGTCGCTATGCCCCATGAAGATACGCACCAGCGAGCCCGTTGATTAACCAGAACAACTCAGCGCCAGCCTCTGCAGTAGCTTCGACTTTCAACTTGTGCTGCACGCAAAAGATCCAACCGCAACGCAGTAGCAGATCCAATTGATGACGGCTTGTGCCTAAGAACAGAATATCTTCCATCGGCTACACAGAGATCTTGAGCGAAAGATCTCCTCAGGGCGCGGGTTTCATGTGTTGGTAAAGATCAGCCATGGAGCTAATGGTGATCGATGTCGCCTTCCCTACCTAGCGCGCCAACTGTCGGGGTTTTATACCGGCAGTGCACCACAGGATGTATCATGCAGTGCTTTTTGTGATTGGCGAGATCGACCGTAGCTCGATGGTTCACGTGTAACGCGATAAGAACACACAATTTATACAGGTTCAGGCTACGGAAAGTGTAATACCCTACATTCTGTTTGTGGTTGACTGTATTGATTTGAGTATCTATGGGGATTGGAGGATCGACATGAGGTGGAGGGGGGTGTCTTTGGAGGGGTTCCTAGCGCGCCTTATATAGTCCGGCGTGGCTTGGGTTACAAGTCGGTTTCCTTCTATATCTCCTAGACGGTTTAGATTATAAATGATAGAGAGTCTGCGTCAAGTCAGTCGGTCGGCTCCTGAATTGGGTCCTCCAACGGCCTATGTAGAGAATATGCTTCATGAGGACCCAGGGGATATCTATCCCCCACACCATGTTATCGACATATGCTTCAACGTTCCTGCCCCACTATTTTTGAGAGGCAGGCTTGGATGCTTCGCTGGTAGGTAGCCCTAGCATTCTTCAGTCCAAAGGAGATGGTCTTGTAGCATGAAGCCCCGTAAGGAGTGATGAAGGATGTCTTCTCTTGGTCATCTGGAGTTTGAGCGATTTGGTGGTAACCCGAGCAACAATCGAGAAAAGAGAGCAGGGCGCAGCCTGCTACGGAGTCTACGACCTGATCTATTCTAGGTAGCCTGAAGGGATCCTTCGGGCAATGCTTGTTGAGCTCGGTATAGTCAAAACACATCCTCCATTCTTTTTTATTCTTTTTCATTACAAGGACTGGATTTGCTACACATTCTGTGTGGAAGACTTCTCTAATAAAATCGGCTACTCTCAAGCGAGCCACCTCTGCCCTAATTGCCTCCTTTTCATTGCAGAAATGGCGCAGCTTCTGCTTCACATATTTGGCATTCGGATTGATTTTCAACATGTGCACGGCCAGCTCCTTGGGGACGCCATGCATATCTAATGGTTGCTAGGTGAACATATCCCAGTTTCGGTGAAGGAGCTAGACGAGTGCGTCTTCCTATTTGGGATCAAGGCTGGCCTCGATAGTCACCGTCTTCTTTGGGTTGCTGAGGCCCAGATCGATCTGTTTCGTAGGGACCGCCTGAGAGCATCGCGTTCTGGGTGGTATCAACGCTCGGGATGGTTGGCTTAATCTTAGCAGCTAGTGCATTCACTTCTTCTCGAGCGGTTTCATGCTCGAGGTCCTCTAATGCCACGAGTGTTGCATGGTCGCACTCATGGGAGATATTGAAATCTCCCTAGATGGAGAGGATGCCACGAGGACCCGGCATCTTAAGCACTAGGTACGAGTGGTGAGGTAATCGCCATGAACTTGGCGAGTGCCGGTTTCCCAAGGATGGCATTGTAGGAGGAGTGGATGCGAGCTACTCTGAATCGGATGTACTCGTTTCTTCAATTGTTCCTATCGCCGAAGGTGACAGGCAAGGTGATATGCCCATGGGGTTGAGTGCCGCATCTGGGCACTATGCCATAGAACGGTGTGTCTGACTTGTCTAGGATCTTGTATGCAAAGCCCTAGGGGGAGGATGGTCTTCTTGAACAGGATGTTGAGGCTGCTTCTCCCATCGATTAACACCTTGGGCAGGAGGGGTGAGTGCACGATTGGGCTGACAACGAGGGGATAACGGCCTGGCTCGTCGAAGTCGCACCAGTGGTCATCCCTGCTGAAGCTGATTGCTTGCTCGGGTAGAAGGTTAGGGGTAGCCATTTGCGATGTTAGTACTTGCCTATTGATCAGCTTCTGTCTACACTTGCATTCCTTTGAGCCATGCCCGCCGTAGATAACGGCGACCTCATTGTTGACGACAGGGAATCTGTTTCCAGTGCCTGGATCCCGGTCCTCTGGGTCTTTGTTGGGTGGCTACTTGCCATCGTCCTTGTCATCTAGGCCATCTCCCTTCTTTGGGGGTAAGGTACCCCATCGGAGGAGGAACTGAAGACCTCGGCAATTGCGGTATGTGTGGCCCGTCCCGGGATGAACCGGGCAGGGCTTGTAGAGGATATCTTCCATCATCTACTGCGGTCACTTGCTGGAGTAGCCTGCAGCGTTGACGGTGTTGTCCGGGCCATGCTTCCGGGGCCGCCTGTCTCTGTTGCCGACGCCAGTCGTGTCGGTCGTCGCAGTCCTGGCGCCGTTCGCGCTGGTCGTCATTGGCGCGGCACCTGTTGTGGCGGTCGTCATTGTCGCGCCTTGGCTCATGACCTCGCTTGTTGCGCGAGAGGATGTCTTGGATCTCGTCACGAGCGTCGGCGTACTTGTTGTCAATGTTGAAGAGGGACTCGACATTGCTGGGAAGCTTTCTGGCGAGCTTTTCCAGGTGCCTCTCGTCCTGGAGGCCTTCCTTGAAGGCGTTGATGACGGTTTGATCAGGCACATCCGGCACCTGAATTCGGAGCTCGGAAAAGCACCGGATGTACTCCTTGAGCGTCTCGTGATGCCCCTAACCTATGCGGGCGAGGTCCCACACACTTGCCGGCTGGTGATTGGTGCCGTGAAAGTTGGCAATGAACTTTTTGCAGAACTGGGTCCAGCTGGAGATGGAGCCGGCTGGAAGGTTTTGGAGCCAAGGCAGGGCTTGAGGCCCTAGCATGATGGGAACGTAGGCTAGCACCATGTCGGAGTCGCCGTGGGTGGCTTTGACCCCAAGGTTGTGGAGTCGAGCCCACTCTTCTGGGTTCTCCTTGCGATGGTACTTATCGATGTTGACCAGCTTGAATGTGCAGGACCACGATACCGCCCTGATCCTAGCGGAGAAAGCCTTAATTCCATCATACTCGTTGAACGATGGATCATTGAAATTGGGGTCATAGAGGCAGTGTTCGACTAGTGCCCTGCTTGGGCGGGGACTGTCGCCTCGCCGTCGCTCATCACCACCGTCGGGTTCTCCTTGGTTGGTTGGCGTGGGCAAGATTGCCCCATACTGTTTCTCCTAGTCCCTTCGGTGCTTGAGCTCTTTCTCCCAGGCCTGCTGTCGCCTGGAGTTGATTTGATGGCAAAGGTCCTTACGGTTCCCGATAGTTTCGCGCAGAACAAGGATGCTGCCCTGTGGTGGTTTAGGGGGATTCAGCTCAGTTCCTATCCCCCTCCTCAAGCTTCAGCTCTTTGAGGGCTAGTTGTGTCAGCCTCTCCTTGGTGGCTGAGGGGGGATGTCTACCGCGAGTGCTCCCACTGCGGTGATGTAGAGTTCCTTGCTAGAAAAGGCAAGGGAGACGACCGCCTCGTCGAAGTCATCTTGAAGAAATCTGACTACGCCCGTGGCCTGACCCAGGTGCCTTCCCCTATCTGCTCCTTGGAGGATGGTGGCTGCTTAAGCATTGGCGGTGACCTTCTGCTTGCGCCGCTAGGTCATGGTCCTAGTTGTGGTAGATGCGCTCGCCGCATCATCCAGGAGTCTCGCCAGTTTGGGAGGCCTCGTCGGCGGAGACTGGGTCACCCAGTTCCGCTAGTCAGGCGTGCAAGCCCCTTTCCCACTGCCTGTAGACAGTTGCGTAGGCGGCTGGACTCGGCGGCTGCTGGGGTTTCTCCCTAGAAAGAGGGCGAGTCTAGTAGCACCGGCTGCTCCTACCCGCGGCAGTCTGCCATGAAGACTTCTCACAAGGGATCATGAGCCGAGTGAGCTGCGGCCTCGGTTGGCTAAGGGGGCGGTGCTAGAGGACCGCCCGGCTAGGTAGCGCGCCACCGAGCGATTCGGCCGGTAGGGGTAGAGTTGAAGACAAGCCCCAGCCAGAGGCCCGTCAAGGGCATCGGCACATCTTCAGAGTTGTATATCTCATCATCAATGAATGTGGGGGAACCCTACTGAGACAAGGCCGCCTGCACAATGTCAAAGTAGACAGCGGCTGAGTTGCGCAGCCTGTACGGCGCTGCTCCGTTGAGAGAGGGCCGAGGATCAGCAGGCTCGCGTTGTCCGAGCCCGAGGTCCTTGCCCCGAGTGCCTTCGCCGCGTAACTTGGGTCCAACCGGAGGGGGATGGTTCCAGCGCAGTGGCAGGCGAGGTTGGCAGGGCTCGCGCTATCACCGTGGTAGGACCCAGCGCGCGATGAGTCAGGTCCGTCGGGGCCTGGATCAGAGAGCGCCGAGTGGTCGGTGAAGACCGTCTTGGGTGGCACTCAGGAGTCAGGGTGGTAGGCGCAACCCATCTTGTGCGACGTTGAAGATGGGACCGGGTGCTAGCTCAGTCCACCGGTCATCTTGTTGCAGATGGGATCTACCTTGGCAACTACTGAGGTGGAGATTGGATCTACCGGCTCTGCAAAGGGTTCAAGGTGGGATTGCCCCGAGCGGCAGATCAGGATCAGCCCCAGGTTTGACAGAGAGGAGGTTGGGGGGCCGAAGCTCGTGGTGCCATGGGAGCTGGCAGGCCGCTGATGTGGTGCGCATTGCCGTACTTGTCGACAATGGAGGTGAAGGCACCGATGGAGAAGATCTCCCCCGGCTGAGATTTGATTGATGCGTGGAAACTGATTCCCATCACTGGTCTAGTGGATCCTGCTCACCAGCCCCTACCTGGTGCGCTAGCTGTGGGAGTTTAGTCCCAACAGCCCACCATAGGGATAGATCCTACGATGGTTTAGAGATTGGTTGGGGTGGCAAGAAGATCGTGATTGGTATACAGCACGTGAGAACACGACGATCTAACGGGTTCTGGCCACTCGATCGCATAATACCCTATGTCCTATATGGGGTTGGCAAGTTGCATTGCTGGATGTTTGAGGATAGAGAAAGAGATAGATCTCCTATAGTCCCTAGCTCCTGTTATATAGGCCGAAGAGTTAGGGTTACAAAGCACGTCCCTAGAGAGCCGCCGTCAAACCGACTCATAAGATTACATGCTGGATTCACCAGACAAGATCCTAACGAACATTATCTATAGGAATTCGAGAGGTTTGCTTGTAGGTCACACCAGCCTGTTTCTTGGATTAGGGGTCAAACCACTTAGCCTAGTCGTCAGGATGATCCAACCAGTCGTCATAGGGCACCCTAGGGGCATATGACTCCCATAGCCTTCTTTGCCGAGCTTGGTGGCCTTTGCAGTGGAACGTCCTCCTCCTCCTCATCAAGTTCAAGCGATGAGGAGATCATCACCAAGTAGGATAAGAGGAGGGATCAAGGTAGTCTAGCTGGGCTTTTCTTCATCTCCACCAAGTCTAAGCACAAGCACAAGATGGACTGAAGATCTTTCTGCTCCATGGCGCTTGAGGACAAGGATGACAAGGGTAATGACAACGACTCCTCCGATGATGAGGTAACTCCTGAACAAGCTGAGGTTCTTGAGATGCAAGAGAATAATAGTCGTGAGTTGAAAGCCTAGGATAAGATGTTGGAGAAGGCAGCCAAGAAGCTGTAGAAGTAGAATGCCAAGCTTGCTGACGCTTTGGCTTAGGATGATCATAGAGGGAAGCAAGCGTGGTGATGGTGACATGAGTGGACTTGGGTTAGGAGAGTGTAGTACCTCAGGTGAGGAGAAGAGTGCCCCAATAAAACTTAACACTTCCTCTCCTCAGCCTGGTTCTACTGTTGATGGGGTTTACCATGAGCCTCCCAAGGCTGCCCCAAGGAAGTCATACTGGATACCTAAGCCACCACAAGCCAAGCTGGACAAGATTGTGGAAGAAGTGCATAAGCCTTTAGGCAAGAAGCATGTCCAGCAGCCTACACCACCCAAGACCACACCACCACCACACCAGAAGACTAAGGTTTAACCCCAGCCTATGCCCAAGAGACCTGTCTACCACTATGAGTTTTGCCAGCGGAATGGCCACTTGGAGGAGTTTTGCTTTAGGAGGAATTTGGTTGAGAGGTAGGAGAGAGCCTGGGGGAACTAGGATCAGTTCTACTAGGGTGGTAGGATGGATCCTCCCTACCGCAGTGAGATGAGAGATTGCTTTGCTCATGGTGAGAGAGGAGGCGGCTTTCAAGCATGTGGTCCTGGTGGTGAGAGACGCTTTGCCGGCCGAGCTCCTAGTCATTTTCAGAGCGGCTAATGGACCTTGTGACCGAGGCTTTCGTAGAGGGCTTGTGAGTTCATGCTTTGGAGGTCCTGGCTGCCCAGATCATTGTGATGTTTACTTTGACTGTGCTTACCCCACCTTTGAGCAGATGGCTCCGCAGTGGTTCAGCAGTTTTACTAACCCCAGTGCCGGATTGTTTGCTCACTCTCGCTTTTCTTGAATTTGTAGGATTGAGGCCTGGAGGACATATGGATCATGGACTCCGGCTGCTCTAGGCACATGATAGGGCACCGCAGATGGTTATCCAGCCTCAACCTCATGAACACCAAGGAGTACATCACATTCGGGGATAATGGTCAAGGTAAAGCGTTGGGTGTTGGTGGTGTTTCGCTTTCTACCAAGCTTTTTATGAGAGAAGTTGCTTTAGTGAGGAGTTTGAGGTTCAATTTGGTTTCTTTCTCACAACTTCTCAAGGAAGGGTTCAAGGTTCGCTTTAAGGATTGTTCTTCTTGTGTGCTTGATGCTAAGGAAAACCATGTTTGTCGGATTTTGCCCTATGGGCAAGTTTTTAAGGTTGACCTTGCATCTGTTTCTAGCCTTCCTCGGTGTTTGGTAGCTGGTCCTTTTGCTGATATCTAGAAGTGGCATAGGAGGCTAGGTCATTTGAGTTTTGATCTACTAGCCAGGTTGAGCTCGATGGGTCTGATCAGAGGATTGCCCAATTTGAAAGCAGAGAAGGATTTAGTGTGCCAACCTTGTCATCATGGCAAGATGGTTACTGCTTCTCATGCTCCTGTTAATCAAGTTATGATCTCTTACCTAGGCGAGCTATTGCATATGGACACGGTTGGTCCTGCTCGGGTACAGTTAGTCAGTGGGAAGTGGTATGTGCTTGTCGTTGTAGACGACTTTTCTCGGCTTTTCGTGGGTGTTCTTCATGGTGTTCAAAGATGAGGCCTTCGGTTTTGTTCGCAATCTAGTCTTGAGGTTAAGAAATGAGGGTCATAAGGCCATGAGGGGCTTTCCGCAGCGACAATGGCAGAGAATGTTAGAACTCTCGATTCAAAACCTTCTATCATGACTTCGGTCTCAAACACCAATTCTCGTGATATCAACCATCAATTATCCAACAAATGAAGCAAAACTTGTGAAATATCTAGACTAACCCTTACTACTAATGAGTTCCACAAGAGGTACATGAATATTTGGGTGCAGGTACAAAATTAGATGTAAAAATGGATGAAACAAGGCCAACAAATGAAGATGGGCAGAAATGGGAAAATCTCATGCCCGCCCGACCATGACCCATGGTCGGCCGGCCACCTGGCATGGCCGCTCGGCCACTTGCCAGGTCGCCCGAACTTGTGGCATGGTCGGCCGACCACCCCTCCGAGTCGGTTTGCCCCACTTCACTCCTGCATGCAAAGAAACACAAGGCAATGTCAATACAACCGTTGCATCAAGCATCCAAAAAATCCAAGGGATGAAAGACCATCAAACCAAGGATCGGTGATGTCACCAATCCAAGGGAAGAGCCATGCAGCAAATTAGAAGAAAACACATGGCCATCCGACCACATTTCGTGGCCACCCAGCCACCCTTCGGAGGCATTTTTCACGTGCATCAACCGTTTCAAACTTCAACTGACATGGGAAATCAAGATCAACCACTAGGTTGCCTAAGTCGGTGAATTAGATGGTCGTCCGGCCGTGGTACATGGTTGCCTAGCCACCGACCTACACCCACAACTGACCTAGGCCACCTACAAATACCTCCCTTACATGTATGGACTATAAATAGGCCCCGAGAGCTCATTTGCAAAGTGTGGAGTTGAGTTCAAGTTCTATCTTAGAGTGCTGCACTATTCCCTTAGTAGTTAGGATAGTCTTGGGAGTTAGAGTTGAGTCAAGCTTTGCCTCAGAGTCTTTAGAGTTATCTTCGAGTCTGTGGTAAAGCTTTGTATCTTTTGGATTCAGATTATCTTCAATATAATTTTAGTTATATTTTACCCTAAGTTCTATCGCCTGGGAGTGTGGTGTACCTTTCTTCGCACACTTGCTAGGCATAGGTTGTGTCGCTTGAACACGTTTATAGCGTGCCATCCTCTCCACGCAGCTTTGCTTGGTAGCCCCACTCAGCGACAGCGTGTGGTGTGCCTGTGTAGTCCAAGCCCGTCGTTCGGGAGGCCCGTAGGTGTTAGCTAGATTCTCTTTTGGGACCAACTATCTACCCCTGGTACCCTCGAGACTCTAGAATTTCGCTCGACGCAAGACCCTGGCTTGTTAATTGAGTTTCTTAGTTAGTCATGGATAAACTTTGCAGCTGATTAGAAATAGAGTTTGGTGACTTTATCTCACTCGTTGTCCTCCCAGGCAACTATAACTTTCTACGGATATATTTGATAGGCTTATCATCCCACCATACACCTATCTTTGTCACATTTACCCCTATTACTACTGGTTGGTATAATTTATCTAAGTTTACAGTTATTTCGATTTGAGTATATTCAATTACAGTCTCTCACATGCCGCTTCCCTGTGGAAATTTATGATACTCAGAATACTTTGAGTGAAAGGCTACAGTGGTCTCCATGCACTTGCAGAGTAAAATCTGTTAAGGCTAAGAGACGCCAACAAGCTTTTCTGGCGCCGTTGCCAGGGAAGCAATAGGCAGAGAGATAATTGATATGTCATTTCGAACCCTGTATACTTGATAAGTTTACTGCTAGTTTTTAGCAGGCTTACTTTGCTCTGTTGCTTTGTTGTGGTTGCAACAGAGAGGTGTATGACCGGTTTTGACCTGCTAGAAAACCACCACAATAATCTAGAGTCACTGCTCAGGAGAGTCTGTCCAAAGACTATCCACGGGCAGAGACCTGTGCCAAGGGAGCGAGAACCTAGCACTTCTACCCGTACTCCAGTTACCACCACCATGGCCGATAAGACCATTCGTGAGTTCTCCATCCCTTCGAGCAACAACATTCCTATGGGACCTGAAGTTCAAGTGGGGGAGAACTTTGAACTCAAGCCATGGGTGATTCACATGGTTCAAGCTATCCCATTATGTGGACTAGGCTATGGAAGATGCCAACAATCACTTGCAGCGGTTTCTGGAGATCTGCAGCACGTTCAACATGAAAGGAGCATCACCGGACACCGTCAAACTTCGTCTCTTCCCTTTCTCTCTTGTTGGGAAGGCAAAACAGTGGTTCTACCTCAACCGTGTGACACTAACAACTTGGAACGCATGTTCCGATGCATTTCTTGCGAAGTATTTCCCGCTTGGGAAAACTAACGCATTGAGGAACAAAATATCAAGCTTTCAATAGCTCACTGATGAAACCATGGTGGAGGCCTGGGAAAGACTCCAGGAGTACATTGTAGCCTACCCCCACCATGGCATGCAAGAGTTGCTGATTATTCAGAGCTTCTTCCATGGGCTTCACAACTCAGCACACGAACATCTGGATGCAGCCGCTAGAGGATTCTTCCTGTCCTTGAGCATCACTGCGGCCAAAGGGCCAATTGGATAAATGGCCACCAATCAAGGATGGAGAGAAGAGAGGTCTAGCACCCGATCCCGTGGCGTCCATCAGATCGAGAGCACTGACATGCTCGCCACCAAGATGGACATGCTATTCAAAAAGCTAAACGATACTCCAGAAGCCGCTTCCGGTCCAGGACCTTGATACCCATATGACTTGTGAAGTCTGTGGGAACACTGGGCGCTTGGGGAATAGCTGCCCCGAGACGCAACCCAAAGATGCAAACTTCATAGGGAGCAACAACTTGAACAACAGAAATCGTCCTCAGCTAGGATGGAGTACACGACCACATCTCTCTTTCTCCGGACAAGGTAACTCTTCAGGCAATTCACATCAGTTTCCTAAAAATAACTTTGATCAGAGAGCTATGAATGATAGCATTAGTAAAAAGTTCAATGCTAATGATAGAATGTTTGAATCTATTTCTGTACGAATGGAAACTTTGAATAGTTCTATGAAAAACCAACTTAGCTTCAATAAAATGTTGGAAACCCAAATAGCTCAGTTGGCTGCTGCTTCACCTAACCCAAATGTGGGTAAGCTGCCTGGGCAACCTGAAGCTCCTCCCAATGAGCACATAAATGCAGCAACCACTAGGGGTGGAAAGTCCACACAGGACCCCCGCCTCCTAGTCATGTAGGTAAAGAGCAGAAGAAGACTACCGACTTCGAAGATAAGGTCGCAGAGAAAGATACACCTGAGAAGGAGGAGAAACCAGCATCGAAACATCTACCCCATGAGTTCTATGATACTACGGTGCTGCCATTCCCTCAATGAAACAAGAAGGCTGCTGCTGACGAACAATACAGTAAGCTCATTGAGGTCATTAATAAGCTTTATGTCAACATACCCCTGCTAGATGCCATGCAGGTACCAACATATGCAAAGTACTTAAAGGACATCCTCAACAATGAGAAACCCCTGTCAATAGAAATAGTGCATTTGACAGAAGAGTGTAGCTCAGCTATACTCAGGAAAAGGACCCTGGAAGCCCCACCATCTCATGTTCGATTGGAACACAACATTTTGACCAAGCATTATGCGATCTTGGAGCCAGTATCAGCGTGATGCCCAAGGTTATCTTCGACAAACTGAATCATGCCGCACTTGCCCCCACGGCTACATGTCTGCATCTCGTAGATCAATCTATTCGCTACCCTGAAGGAATCACAGAGAATGTTCAGGTGAAAATCCTAGAATTTTCTCATCCCCATGGATTTTGTGGTACTAGACATGGAGATTGACTCAAAAACACCGCTCATCCTTAGGGTGGCCGTTTCTGAGCAGTGCGAAAGCAACCATCGACGTCAGAGAAGGAAAGGTCCACCTCAACATAAATGGCAAGAGGGAGACATTCGCCTTCAAGCCAAAAGTTGAACATTGCAATAAGGTGCACACTTTCAAGTGCTAGGCACAAAAAAATGGACCCAAGGTCAAGACCGAGATCAAGAAGCCAAAGTCAAAGGTTGACAGCCTCATTACAATTACGCTGAACAAATTGAAAAGCGAGGCTGACACCCAACAAAAAGAGTATGAAGCTGCCATGAAAAGTAGAAAATTGAGACAACAAGAGAAGAGACATGGCAAGCCCAGTCTCGCAACAGGAGGCAAAGCTCCTACGAATGAGGTCGACGCTGAGAGCCAATTTCATACGCTAATGCAGCGCAAAGTTAATGAAGCATAAAGGCAAAAATACCTTAGCTTTGGTGCTTACATAACCCCGAGAGGAAAGAAATGGTCTGCCCTCGCCAACAGATAAGTTGGCATTATCATTCGACGGCATATTTATTTTTCGCTAAAATTTGAATTCACACACCACTGCATATTTTCTTGCCTTAATTTTTGCTTTGCACCAGTGCGTGTTTATCCTTGCATTTTTACAAAAAAAAGAGAGTGGCCGGCTGACCACCCCCCTGGCCGGCCGACCAGCCTTTCTTTTTTCCCTCTCCATTTCTTTTTCCTTTCCTTCCTTTCTCTTTCTCTTTCTCTTTTTTTCTCATTTCATCTTTTCTTTTCCGTTCCCTTTGTCTTTTCACTTTTCTTTCCCTTTCCCTTTCTCTTTTCCTATCTCTTTTCTTTTTCTTTCTCCTCTCTTTTCCTTTTACCTTTACTTTACCTTCCCCCAAAGCAAAACATCAGAATTTGGGGGCAGCATCATGGCCGCCCGGCCTCCACATGTGGCCGCTTGGCCCCTCCACTTTTTCCTTTCAGCGCATGTAGCTTTCCTTTTCCTCACTCACTCTCTCAGTCACTCCCACACGCCGCTTGCAAGGTCGCCGACCAAGTATCATGGCCGCCCAGCCATGGGTGCTGGCCGCCCAGCCACCTGAGCTGGCCACCCAACCCCCTGTCTACTCCATTTCACCTATAAATAGCCCCCTTGTCCTCCTTGCTCAATCCACCAAGCAGCAACGCACTGCACTCTCTCTCCCCCTCTCTTAATCTCTCATTCAGTGTTTAATTAAGCTATTTCGCTTAGTTAAACTTGTGCTCAAATAAAATCCTGTGCTAGCCAAATAAAATTCTGGCTATGCTCTCTCAAATTTCTAGCAGAAACAGGACTATTTTGTGAAGGCTCCGCCCCTGCAAGGATGCTGATTTTCAGAAGACTAATCCGCTAATGTTAATAATATTTTGTCATCTCTCCTTCGAGTATAGTGTGTTCCGTCATCGCCTTGCAGGATGAAACGAATGCTCAAGAAGGCGAAGAAGGTCGTTAGCAAGGCGGGGCAGCATATCCGCTGGTCCTCCTCTGAGGGATCCACTCTAGGAATAGGCGTGTTGCTTCTGAGAGGATATCCATGAGCACGGAGGAGCCAGAGGAATTTCCGATGCCATGAAACCATTACGGCGGAGGCGAGCTAGTCTTATGGTTATGGTATAGTCCCATCCATCTCGGCACAGGTACACTGACGAAGGCTATGGAGGATGTAGGACCGAAGACGTGCGACTAGAGGGGGGGGGGTGAATAGGAGCACTTGAAATCTCAAAATCACAACCCCCAAGAAAATGCTCTACAAAGCTCAAGGGAAACAGAGCTAGGCACCGTCCACTGAACAGATACGTGCCTAGCAGCGCATGGGTGCCGTCCACTGAAAGGATACACACCAATGCGGGAAAACTCAAGATCCAGCCAAGAATGGCATCGAGGCAAAGAAACAATGCAAATCCCGCCACACGACACTCACCGCACCAAGGTGCGTCTCACTGACTGACAGTAAGCAAGGAGAATGGTCTTACAGTGGGGAATGCACAAAACCAGAGCAGAAACACAGCAGAAAAACCAAATTGGGAAGAACACAGCAGCTCCATGGCTGGACCGGACTGTCCAGTGGCCAACACCGGACTGTCCGGTGGGACCAGGACGATCTGGTAGCCTGTTGCCGGACTATCCGGTGGCACGGCTCGGACAACGCCTCACACCGGACTGTCCGGTGGGCGTTGCCAGACTATCCGGTAGGACCGGACTGTCCGGTGGCCTCTGCATGGATTGTCCGGTAGAGTCGCAGAAAGGGCGTTTTCAAACCCAAACTTGATCAAACCTTGTCCAAACTTCACGAAATTTTGCACATGCTATCTGGACCCTATTCCAAAGCTTTTCCTGAAAGATCAACTCAAAGTGACCACGGAATCAGCGGGAATTTCAGATCCCGTGAAATGGCAATCCTTGGGCAAGAAAGGGGAAAACCCACAAGAGGCTTGCTCATGGCAATCCAGCAGGATTGAGATGAACTAAGTCATGATCTCCATGTCCTAGCAAGTCCAGAACATTAGCAAGGAAAGCGATTCAAGGCTTGGCCAACAAAAACACCCAAAAGCCAAGGATTGAACCCAAAAACCAAAGAGAGAGGAGGAGGAGAAGAACACAAGGTTGCTGCACGAATTTGCTTCGATTAAGTGCCCAAGAAGTGTCCTAAAGATTCAGCATACAAGCAGAAATTCGTCCCAAGCAACCACCCTCACCTTCCCTCAAGATTAGGAGGCTAAATCCTACTCTAACCTCCCTAACAATGGAGCTCAAAGCTTAAGGACGAAAATCACCAAGTGAAGACTAATCCTAGTAGTCAAGAGGACTTGTAATGACCTGCCTTGGACCTATTTATACCCGAGTGCTATTTAGACAGTTTTGGCACTCAGGTCCCTACAGCTAGACAAACCCTAAGGACTCAAACGAAAGATTACAGGATATTTCGGGACGGACGACCACGATGAAGTCTTGATCTTCGTAAGTTCCACGCAATCCTCGGATGTTCTCCACGTGGCCAGTAGTCCAATCCGCGATCCACCCTCGGTTTTGAAGTCAGAAACCTGGGAAACTTTAAGAAATCTCCGCCTGGGCCGGATTTTGCCCATCTTCTCTATCTTTGCGAGTCGTGGCCCACCTCACCAAGGCTTGGGTAGCTTGGGTGGCAGTTTTGTAGCTGAAGCCGCCAAAGCCTCCGTCGCACTGCCTTCGCGCCACGCATTCGGGTTGGATGCACCGCGGTGGCGCCCGTCATCCCCTGTCCATCGGGCAGCCTCGCAGTCCTTCAGAGGACTTACTCCTGCTGTCGTTCGTGCCGCTCCTCCGTATACCGAACTTCCATGGCCGACAGACGCCGAGCATGCCTCCAGTCCTTCGGAGGACTTTCCTCTACCTCCAGTCCATCGGAGGGCCTCCTGTCCAGTCGGAGGTCTTGCGCCCAAGTCCTTCTGGGTCTTGCTACTGTTGACAATCACTCATCACTCCAGAGGCAATGGAGCCAGTCCATTGGCTCTCAATCTCCCCCTTGATGAGTGCATTGTCAACACCTTCAACCTGTAACCTGAAATAGAACAAAGACAAAATGAAAAGCGTAAAACCGAAAAGAAGGAAGAAAAAGAAGAAATTGCTCAAGATGCCCAAAAGCCAAATACTAGCTGAAAAGGGCAAATCGAGACAACAAAAACAAAGCCAACGATTGACCCCCTAAGACAAGGGAAACCGCTCAACGCTAGTCGATCAAACTAAAGCATGATCCCTCAAGAAAAAGGCAAACTGGCTCAACAGAGTCATGCTAAGGCAAAACATCGACTCCTCCAGAAAGAGGCAAAAGGCTCAACTGCACCGATGCAAGAGCATGCTAAAAGCTCAAACTCCCCCTCAACTAGATCTCTATAGAGTCCTCCCCCTTGGTCCAACATCTCTCTCTCCTTAAGGGTCAACATCTCTCCCCCTTGTTGATAATGGACACATCAAGGGTTCATAGAACTCAACTCCCCCTGAAATGGACAACTTCCCCCTCAAAAGATGCCATGAAATGCAGGAAGTGTACCATGAAGAGCTCAGTAGGGATGAAAAGCTAGTACATAAAAGTTCTAGCATTACAGAGCAAGTGAGGGCAACGAAGCATGCAAACAATCTCAATTGAATCTATCTTATACAAATCAGGAGCATATTTTACAGGGTTGTTGAAAAGAAAGCATCACCAACATGAATAGCATCCTAGCAAGATAGGCATGTACACCAAGATGCTAGCAAAACATACAAGGTGTGCTACTCTCAACCAAGGCATATACAACAGGCCATAAGCAATTTAGAGACTTGCAGATTTCAGATTTAGCAATTTTGAACTTCAAGCAAATCAGATCATGTGCAGGGGTTATTCACTTGTGTTTGCCACTTCTTAAAAACCAATGCCAAGCCTATGTTCAGAAAACCATCAGAAGCTTAAGACAAGGATTTGGTCATACACAGTCTAGTCCAAGTTCATGCCGAAGTGCAAAGGCAAGCTATCTCAAATTAGATCAGTGTGACACAGTGAACCCACCTAGATCTTTTCAATTTAGCTCATAGGACACCACTTGTAAACATCATTCATTCAGATTTCAGATTTGGGCAAGGTGGGCATCAACTTAAGAAGGGCATACGACTAGCATATCCAAGCATGAAAAGATAGCATAGCATTCAACATTCCTTACACATGCTAGGTAGCCAAGTCAAGTGGTGATAATGGATTTTTGATTTTGAAGAAACAAAAATGACTGAGCTCACAAAAAATATTAGACAGATTCAAGGAGCTTAGCCAACCATGATCATGCAAGCAACTGTATAATCTAGCACAAGCAAGTACTAACTTGTCATACCAGAAGAGCTCTAGTGCTAGTGTAAGTGAAAATGCATATTTTACAATGCAATGCATGGTATGATACAACATGCAAGAAAAGCAAGGAAAAGCAAAGAAAAAACCAAAACAAAAACCTAAAACTACACCAAAGTTACCCCAACCTAAAAGGTGTAACAAACACCAAGCTCCCCACACAAGCGAGCAAATACGCTAAGGTCTAAGGGCTTGGTGAAGATATCGGCCAACTGGTTCTTAGTCTCTACATGGATTAAGTCCTATATGTTCCATTCTCATAGTGATCTCTTAAGAAGTGAAACCTCATGTCTATGTGTTTGGTTCTGGAGTGCAAGACGGGGTTCTTAGCTACAGAAATAGCTAAAAGTAGAGTCTACTAGTAGAGGGATCTTCCTAAAATTGAGACCAAAGTACGCTCAAGGTGGACTTCATCCAAAGCAGCTGGGAGCTGCAACTAGCAGCAGCAATGTATTCAGCTTCTGTGGTGGAAGTGGCTACGCTAGATTGCTTGCGTCAGGACCAAGAGACAAGAGAAGAATCGAGAAATTGGCTGGTGCTGGAAGTAGACTTGCGCTCCAGCCGACAACCCGCAAAGTCAGCATCCGAATACCCTATGAGAGAGAGCAACAAAGCTGAAGAGAACCAAAGACCAAGCTCAGGAGTGTATTTTAGGCTACCCGAAGATGCGCTTCACCGCTTGACGATTGTGATAGCCTTAGTGAGCCCTGAAAACGTGCACAGAGGCAGACCGTGAACTGAATGTCCGGCCTAGGTCACCGTCAGGTATAGAAGTGAGCAGATCATCCCTCGGTACTCTCTTTGGTCCACCACCTCCCATTCTTCATTAGCATCAAGAGCCGTCTGTGTTGACATGGGAGTCGCCATGGGCTTGAGATCTCCCTTATCAAACTTCCTCAGAATGTCCTTCGTGTACTTGGTTTGATGGACGAAGGTTCCTTCTGGGCATTGCTTGATCTGAAGCCCGAGAAAGAACTGAAGCTCACCCATGAGACTCATCTCGAATTCACTGCTCATCTGTTCAGCAAACTTAGACACCAAAGCGTGAGATGAACCACCAAAGATAATGTCATCAACATATATCTAAACTAGAAGGGTGTCACTGCCACGACTCAACCAAAACAAGGTCTTATCTACTGAACCCATCACAAAACCAGATTTGAGCAGAAAGGCTTTCAACCTAGCATACCAAGCTCTTGGAGCTTGCTTCAGACCATACAGGGCTTTTCTCAACTTATACACCCGGTCTGGAAACTTGGCACTCTCAAAGCCAGGAGGTTGTCTCACATATACCTCCTCCTCTATGTAACCGTTTAGAAAGGCTGACTTGACATCCATCTGCTGCACTTTGAAGCCTTTAGAGGTAGCAAAGGCAATGCAGAATCCTAATAGCCTCTAAACGAGCTATAGGAGCAAAGGTTTCCTCATAATCTATCCCCTCCTTCTGATAGAAACCCTAGGCTACCAATCTCGCTTTGTTCCTCACAACCATTCCATCCTCACCCTATTTGTTCTTGAAAACCCACTTGGTTCCTATTGGGTGGCAGTTTGGTGGAGGTTCAACTAAATCCCAGACATGGTTTCTCTCAAAGTTCTCCAACTCCTCATGCATAGCGTTCACCCAACTAGATCAGATAATGCAAGTGACACATCCCGAGGTTCGAAAGAAGCAACAAATGCGGAGTGACAAAAAAAGGCTAGAGAGTTAACCTGAAGAGCGTGTGACACGCTGGTGTAGATCTCCAATCATTCTGTCTGGAGGGTGATCCCGCTGGACCTACCAAGATGGAACAATCTCAGGAGGTCACCTCCACTGCGTCCTTAGCGGGGCCAACCTCTGCTCGAGCTTGCGGTCGGGGGAGTGAGGAGGAAGCTGTAGGCAAGGGTCCTAATTCATCTTCAGAGCTCGTAGTAGAGGGGGCAGGAGCTACAGCCGGTGCGGTGGCTCCTGCATCACCAATATCTACTTCGCCTTCCTCATCTTCAAAGATGGGAGCGCCTTCTTCATCATTACCTGAAAGCTCAAATGCAGGGGTTGTGCAAGGCATAGATTCATCAAAGGAAACTTCACAGGTCTCAACCACTTGTCTAGTGTCAAGGATCCACACTCTATATGCCCTAGAGCGAGAGGCGTACCCAAGAAAAATACCATCCAAGCAGCGAGATTCAAATTTGTCCAAATGCCCCCCCTTTTCTAGCACAAAGCATCTGCAGCCAAATGCACGCAGGTGCTTGACGCTCGGCTACCTACCAAACCTGTAGCTCGTACGAAGTCTTCCCTATGAAAGCTCGTAGGAAGATGCGGTTGGCAATGTAACAGGCCGTATTCATAGCCTTAGCACAAAAGCATCGCAGGAGTCCTATGCTCATCAAGCATCATTCCGCGCCATCTCTACAAGTGTGCGGTTCTTTCGTTCCACAACACCGTTCTGAGGTGGGGTATAAGGAGACGAGAATTGGTGATCAAGACCTGGTCACGACAAAAAGTTTCAAAATG
Organism: Paspalum vaginatum; assembly: GCA_030272315.1. NCBI lineage: Eukaryota > Viridiplantae > Streptophyta > Magnoliopsida > Poales > Poaceae > Paspalum > Paspalum vaginatum. The sequence continues at coordinate 26,489,812 of CM059018.1, read as the reverse complement.
AGAGTTACGAAATTCTTCGCCATTGTCGCTGTGGATAGCCCTCATGGCCTTATGACTCTCATTCCTTAACCTCAAGACCAGATCCCGAACAAAACCAAAAGCTTCATTTTTGAATTCCATGAAGAACACCCACGAATAGCGAGAAAAATCGTCCAGAAAAATCGTCCACAACTACAAGCATATACCACTTCCCACTGACCGACTGTACCCGAGCAGGACCAACCGTGTCCATATGTAGTAGCTCACCCGGGTAAGAGGTCATCACCTGATTGACAGGTGCAAGAGAAGCGGCAACCATCTTGCCATGACGACAGGGGTGGCATACTAAGTCCGTTTCTGCTTTCAAATTGGACAATCCTCGGATCAGACCCATCGAGCTCAACCTGGCTAGCAGATCAAAACTCAAATGGCCAAGCCTCCTATGCCACTTCCAAATATCAGCAGAAGGACTAGCAACCAAACACCGAGGAGGGCCAGAAACAGATGCAAGGTCAACCTTAAAAACCTGCCCATAGGGCAAAATCTGACAAACAAGGTTTTCCTTAGCATCAAGCACACGAGAAGAACCCTCCTTAAAACGAACCTCAAACCCTTCCTTGAGAAGTTGCGAGACTGAAACCAAATTGAACCCCAAATTCCTCACCAAAGCAACTTCTCTCAGGGAAAGCTTGCTAAAAAGAGCAACAGAACCAACACCCAACACTTTACCTTGACCATTATCCCTGAATGTGATGTACTCCTTGGTGCCCACGGGGTTGAGGCTGGAGAACCATCTACGGTGCCCTGTCATGTGCCTAGAGCAGCCGGAGTCCATGATCCATATGTCCTCTAGGCCTCGATCCTGCAAAATCAAGGAAAGCCAGAGTGAGCAACTGGTCCGGCATTGGAGTTAGTGTAACTGCTGAACCAGTGCTGAGCCATCTGCTCAAAAGTGGGGTAAGCATAGCCAAAGTAAGCATCACGTCTACTTGGGTACCCATGACCTCTAAAGCGTGAGCTCTCAAACCCTCTACCTCCAAAGCCTCGGTCAGAAGATCCATAGCCACGCTGAAAACGACTAGAGGGGGGTGAATAGGAGCACTAGAAATCTCAAAATCACAACCCCCAAGAAAATGCTCTAGAAAGCTCAAGAGAAACAGAGCTAGGGACCGTCCACTGAACAGATACGTGCCTAGCAGCGCAAGGGTGCCGTCCACTGAAAGGATATGTACCATGCAGGAAAACTCAAGATCCAGCCAAGAATGGCATCGAGGCAACGAAACAATTGATATCCCGCCACACGACACTCACCGCACCAAGGTGTGTCTCGATGACTGACAGTAAGCAAGGAGAATGGTCTTACTGTGGGGAATGCACAAAACCAGAGCAGAAACACAGCAGAAAAACCAAACTGGGAAGAACACAGCAGCTCCCTGGCTGGACCGGACTATCCGGTGGCCAACACCGGACTGTTCGGTGGGATCGGACTATCCGGTGCCTGCAGCCAGACTGTCCGGTGGCACGGCCTGGATAGCGCCTCATGCCGGACTGTCCGGTGGGCACTGCCGGATTATCCGGTAGAACTGGACTGTCTGGTGGCCTCTGCCGGATTGTCCGGTAGAGTCGCAAAAAGGGCGTTTTCAAACCCAAACTTGATCAAACCTTGTCCAAACTTCACGAAATTTTGCACAAGCTATCTGGACCCTATTCCAAAGCTTTTCCCAAATGATCAACTCAAAGTGACCACGGAATCAGCGGGAATTTCAGATCTCGTGAAATGACAATCCTTGGGCAAGAAAGGGGAAAACCCACAAGAGTCTTGCTCGTGGCAATCCAGCAGGATTGAGATAAACTAAGTCATGATCTCCTCATCCTAGCAAGTCCAGAACATCAGCAAGGAAAGGGATTCAAGCTTGGCCAACAAAAACATCCAAAAGCCAAGGATTGAACCCAAAAACCAAAGAGAGAGGAGGAGGAGAAGAACACAAGGTTGTTGCACGAATTTGCTTCGATTAAGTGCCCAAGAAGGGTCTAAACATTCAGCATACAAGCAGAAATTCATCCCAAGCAACCACCCTCACCTTCCCTCAAGTTTAGGAGGCTAAATCCTACTCTAACCTCCCTAGCAATGGAGCTCAAAGCTTAAGGACGAAAATCACCAAGTGAAGACTAATCCTAGCAGCCAAAAGGACTTCTAATGACCTGCCTTGGACCTATTTATACTTGAGTGCTATTTAGACAGTTTTGCACTTAGGTCCCTACAGCTAGACAAACCCTAAGGACTCAAACGAAAGATTACAGGATATTTAGGGATGGACGACCACGATGAAGTCTTGATCTTCGTAAGTTCCCTGCAATCCTCGGATGTTCTCCATGTGGCCAGTAGTCCAATCCGCGATTCGCCCCTGGTTTTGAAGTCAGAAACCGAGAAACTTTAGGAAGTCTCTGCCTGGGCCAGATTTGGCCCATCTTCTCTATCTTGGCGAGTCGTGGCCCAACTCACCAAGGCTTGGGTAGCTTGGGTTGCGGTTTTGAGCCGAAGCTGCCAAAGCCTCCCTCGCACGACTTTGCGCCACGCATTCGGGTTGGAGCACTGCGGTGGCACCCGGCATCCCCTGTCCATCGGGCAGCCTCGCAGTCCTTCGGAGGACTTACTCCTACCGTCGCCGTGCCGCTCCTCTGTATACCAAACTCCCATGGCCGACAGACGTTGAGCATGCCTTCAGTCCTTCGGAGGACTTTCCTCTACCTCCAGTCCATCGGAGGGCGTCCTGTCCATCGGAGGTCTTGCACCCAAGTCCTTCTGGGTCTTGCTACTGTTGACAATCACTCATCACTCTAGGGGCAATGGAGCCGGTCCATTGGCTCCCAAAGGAAACTTCAACGCCCTCTTTGGAGCTCTGAACCTCCAAGAGCACCGCACACTAGGGGATAATGGATAGCCTCAACCAGATAAAGGAGACACAAGCAGTCGACCACAACATGATCATGGAAACAATAGCGACCGTGGACCGCATGCAAGAGCAGAACCTCATGTACTACAATTGGAAAGGGTTCTATCCCGACTGAGCTTCATTGAAGCTTGGCGGGGACCTAGCAAATGGAAGGTATGTGTGCCACACCACTTCTTTGTGCGTCCCTATGTTGTTCTCTAAAAGCCTACCTTGTCCCTCAACCGTTCTGCCCCATTATGAGAGTAGTAGTTTGTATCTTTGTTTTCAACATGTTTAATTTTAGTTTGCTTAGTTCAAAGTCAAAAAACACCTCCCATGCTTAAATGATAAATTCACATGCTTGCTTCAATTTGGAAATGATGAATAGTTGCTCTATCAAGTGAATGGTCTAATTCTTGCATGTCAACTGATGCTTAGCTTAGTCCCATGATGGTGAATAAAAAGAAGTGAACCTAAAGTTTTACCTTGTGGATGCCATTTGTGATAACAAGCCTAAGTTATTGAGAGACATGAAATAACTTATATGTGGGATGATTCTTTCATGTTCCTAGTAAGATGAATGTCTCAAGTTTTTATTTTTAAAAATAACAAAATTCAGCTCCCCTATGGTTGAAATTCCTACCAGAGCCAAAAAAATGCTTCATATGTTCTAATCGCTACAAAGAGCTACTTAGAAATGTCTTGAGCTTTGTCAAATTTTGAGTCACATTGAGTAGAAATATCACCTCCTGTTGATAGCTGGAGTACCGAAATAATGCAAGTCATCCATTTCGGACTTTGCATCCACCAAAAAGTCTCTAAATACTTCTCATATTCCCCAAGCCTTCAAAATTCAAGGAGGAAGGGTATGGAGCAAAAAGAAAAAAAATGCATGCAAAAGCATGGCAAAATGAAAAGAAAAATGCGTGCAAATGCACGGAAAAATGAAAAGCATGCAAGTTTAAGCATGGCAAAAATAAATAAAAGCTCAATATCCCCTCCAAATATGTAAAAGGTTGCAAGGGATAAAAATTCAGAGAAGGAGACACTTTGTTCCACCACTCATACTCCAGTGATCAAATAGAAGAAGTGATAGAGTACACTCTTTGGTCAATATTTGGCTTAGTAAAATAAACATTCTAAGTATGCCACATTCTTCCCAACCTAAGCTCCACAAAGGCCTTAGTGTAGGAAAAATGTTGGCCAAATCATGACCTAGGTAAGGAAACCCCCTGAGTGATCAAGGGTACCTAGGGGAAGCACTTTTTGTTTTGAAAATCTTGAAAACACCTGAGAAGGACATCTAAAAAGAATAAGTTAGAAACACTCCTGCAATAAAGTTTTTCTGTCTCCCAACCACTCAAGGCAAGGTAAGCAAAAAGATGCACCACAGCTATTATCTAAGGTGAGCTTTGATTATTTCACTGCTTGGGGCAAAAGTTTGAGTGTGAGTTGCTTATAAGAATTCTCCTTAATCTTCGATATTACAGCAACTCCTGATCTAGTTAGCTTTGCTGGAGGACGACCAAAAGTTTAAGCTTAGGGGGTGTTGACGGTTGTAATCTCATGATCAATCGTCAATTATTCACCAAATGAAGCAAAACATGTGCAATATCTGGTCTAACCCTTACTACTAATGAGTTCCACAAGATGTACATGAATATTTGTGTGCAGGTACAAAATTACATGTAAAAATGGATGAAACAAGGCCAAGAAATAAAGATGGGCTGAAATAGGAAAATCTCATAGCCGCCCGACCATGACCCATGGTCGGCCGGCCACCTGCCAGGTCGCCTGACCATGTGGCATGGTCCGCCGACCACCCCTTCGAGTCGATTTGCCCCCACTTCACTCCCGCATGCAAAGAAACATAAGGCAATGTCAATCCAACCGTTGCATCAAGCATCCAAAGAATCCAAGGGCTAAAAGACCATCAAACCATGGATCGGTGATGTCACTAATCCAAGGGAAGAGCCATGCAGCAAATAAGAAGAAAACACGTGGCCGCCTGACCACATTTCGTGGCTGCCCGGCCACCCATCGAAGGCATTTTTCACGTGCATCAACCGTTTCAACCTCCAACTGACATGGGGAAGCAAGATTAACCATTGGATTGCCCAAGTCGGTGAATCGGATGGCCGTCCGGCCATGGTGCATGGTCGCTCAGCCACCAACCTTGGCCGCTTGGCCACCGACCTACCCCCACAACTGACCTAGGCCACCTACAAATACCCCCCTTACATGTATGGACTATAAATAGGCCCCGAGAGCTCATTTGCAAAGTGTGGAATTGAGTTCAAGTTTTATCTTAGAGTGCTACACTATTGCCTTAGTAGTTAGGATAGTCCTAGGAGTTAGAGTTGAGTCGAGCTTTGCCTCGGAGTCTTCGGAGTTATCTTCGAGTCTGTGGTAAAGCTTTGTATCTTTGGATTTAGATTATCTTCAATATAATTTCAATTATATTTTACTCTAAGTTCTATCCCTGGAAGTGTGTTGTACCTTTCTTTGCACACTTGCTAGCCATAGGTTGTGTTTAACATTGTTATTCAATTCTTGTCATTCTTGCTGGTGCTATAACTCAACCCTAGACTTACACACTAGACTCTAGTTAGACCCTCTCCTCTGATCAAGGACGGTCTATCGTTGTTCAAGTTTCGCTTGAACATGTTTATAGCGTGCTATCCTCTCCACGTAGCTTTGCTTGGTAGCCCCACTTAGTGACAGCATATGGTGTGCATGTGTAGTCGAAGCCCGTCGTTCGGGAGGTCCGTAGGTGTTAGCCAGACTCTCTTTCGGGATCAACTATCTACCCCTGGTACGCTTGAGGCAAGACCCTGGCTTGTTAATTGAGTTTCTTAGTTAGTCACGGATAACCTTTGCAGCTGATTAGAAATAGAGTTTGGTGACTTTATCTCACTCGTTGTCCTCCCAGGCAACTATACCTTTCTACGGATATCTTTGATAGGCTTATCATCCCACCATACACCTATCTTTGTCACGTTTACCCCTGGTACAACTGGTTGGTATAATTTATCTAAGTTTACAATTATTTCGATTTGAGTATATTCAATTACACTCTCTCACATGCCGCTTCCCTGTGGAAATTTACGATACTCGGAATACTCTGAGTGAAAAGCTACAGCGGTCTCCACTGCGCTTGCGGAGTGAAACCTATTAAGGCTAAGAGACACCAACAGTAGAGACCTGTGAGGTTTCCTTCAATGAATCTTTGCCTTGCACAACCCCTGCATTTGAGCTTTCAGGTGATGATGAAGAAGGCGCTCCTATCTTTGAAGATGAGGAAGGTCAAATAGATGCTAGTGATGGAGAAGCCACTGCACCGGCTGCAGCTCCTACTGTGGCAGAACCGCCGATTTAATCCAAGGTAAGCACACCACCTCATTATGGCTCATAGTTGTCACACCCCAAAATTTCTAATTTTAGGATGTGAATAGATAACAATGAATAAAATGAAGGATTTCTTAATTTTCTAAAAATTGTCTAACTTGTACGTTGTTTCAGATGGAAGGAAAGATATGTTTTTGCAAAATTTTCCTAATTAGAATTCATTTGTTTGTTGCATTCATGCCAAAGTCCATAGTGTTTATGTGTGTAAAATGAATTTTCAAAATATTTCAAAGCCGGCTAGGTTTCGAATGCATCTCAATCAATATCTGTGAAATCCTAGTCCTTTTCTTTTTCACCAATTCAAACTCAACCATTGAAATGTTGGTTGAATCTCTAAAGTTTTGTTGACTCAAAACCCTAATCTAATCATGCAGACCATGCTCCATATCAAGTCAATTATTTGTGTTGATCCAAGTCAAATTGTCAAAACCCTAGATGATCTCACTCAGACCTCACTGTTCTCTCTCTTTTGAAGATCTTCGACATTTTATCCTCATGTTTACCTTTTTATCGCTTCTTTCCATTGACATCATTCGCTATTTTTATATCTCAGTGTCATTCTCAAGCTCAAGATCAACTAACAGCTCTCTTCCGTCTCTCTTTCCATAGGCCCAAGAAATTCCTAATTCAGGATTCAATCGTTGTCGTTTCATTTTCTCTCTCGTGCATGACAAGCCCAAGATACATTCTAATATCACTATGGGTTGAGGCCAGACATTACTCTCATTTAGGCCTTGGACCAAGGCCCAGACTCCTTTATTCTCTACCCACCTCTCACCATATCTTGGGACAGCCATAAATAAGCCCGAAACAGCCCAAAAACAGCACTTTCCTCCACTCCACATCTTTCCTCTCCTCCCTAGTCGCCCCCAACCCTAATGGTCGTCCCTTCTCCTATTTCTCACAAGGTAATAGAAGGGGGAAAGGCCCCTAGTCGTCCTCTCCCTCCCACTCCTCCTTTCCCTTTAACTGTCACTAATTACCATTGAATTCCCCACCATTTCCTCCACCTCCTTCATTTCCCCTCCATCCTTCTCCATCCATTTCTCACCTTGGACGCCCCACCCTTTTTACGCACATCCAAAACAGATGGAGGGCAGCCATGGATGCCCCCTCACTGCCCCATGGCGCCCCCATATCCTCCCTCCACTTCCCTACCTCCAAATCGCAAAACCGGAGACCTATCAACATATGGAGTTGCATCTATTGTTGAGTTCTCCAATTTGAGTGCTCAAGTGATAATGGTGGACGTCCTTGCTGCTGCCCCTAATATCCACGGTGTGAAGAATGCCATTGAGGGTCCCCAGGATGATCCCGGACATCAAGAAAAGGTTGTAGCCCCAGTGGGATTGTGTGCGCAGTGGCTGCTGCCATCATCCGTTCATCATCGAGTTCGTCCCCCGGCTGCCATCAACCCCATGGTGAGAACCCCTTTGTTTCCTTGTTTTGTAGATCATTTGTTCCCTGCTGTGGACCATGTTACATAGATCAAATCCCGTCAAGTTCTGTCGAGATCCAGCAAGGTTTTCCCGTGTAATGTCTCGCTGCGCGAGTGGACAGCCACCATGTTGCTAACTGACAATAGCGTTCCCCCATCAAATCGCTGACCCAATTGTCGATCCCGTTGACCACATCATGCATGTTACCCCTGGTCATGGTTCTGTAAAATGGTTTGGTCATAGGTGCAGTGATGTGAAAGTTATGACTGTCGCCGTGCTCACTGCTCCTGGTGTCCTGACAGCCGAACAGGCACCAAATGGCAAGGGCACTCCTGCCAATCTGTGCCTCTGTCATCAAATCCTTTTTACTATCTTGTGTACGTTATAGCTGCACATATCTTTGTAAATTTTGGTGGCCATTGGATCAGTGTAGATCATAATTTTGCTGATCTTTCTACATCACAGTACTGCAGTCTGGACAGCCTTCGTGCCCTGATTGACATCTTCATTCCCGGGCACACCAGCGCTTCAATCACTGATCCCTTTCACCAAATCGTGTAAAATACCCAGGAACACATCTCTGTAAAAGGTCTTGGTCATAGGCTCAGCGATGCGAGGATTATGGCCATCGACATTCTCACTGTTGCTGCTGTCCTGGCAGCAGCACTGATGCCTCTTTTACGTACCCTTCCCTAGCAATCTGGCAGTCCAATTACCGATCTCTTCCAAAAGCATATGCCTTATAATCTCGAATACCTCCCTGTAATTTGGGTTGGGCAAACGAGCTCTTAAGGTTAGGTTTTTGCCGCCCTTCATGCTCGCTGCCAGTGCTGTCCAAAGAGACAAGCACCCCTATTTTGCACATGTCTTCCCAGCCAAATCAGTTGGGGTATTGGAGAGCCCTTTGCCCAAAGTGTGTGTTACTTACCGACACACAACACCACGAAGTGGTATAGCAATTGATGCTGTTTGGACATTTTTTGCAGTGTCCTGCAGTCCACCAATTTCAGCACGCATGCCTGTTAACAGTTCCATGTTCCTCAGTGATCCGAACAATGCTCTTGATGCATCCTCTAGTCAAAATTGTGTTCCTAGAAACCCTCTACACTATACCAAAATATCACAATCATACTCCTTCACCATGACCATAACATGAAGAATCCATTTGACACCTCGACCCATACCCATCCCATAAACCGTCTTCCTAAAGAAAGTTTCACATGGTCTATCTATTGCCATCAATCACCTTACTAATGTCTTGCTGCATGTATTTGTCCCTTCACCCATGATCTACCCATAACACTCATCAGCCATTTGACACACATCAAACTCACTACAAACTTTGATCATGATGTTTTCCATACTCTACCTAACCCTTTTGTTTCTACCTTCGTATCCTTCATCATGAGTCTATTCTTTTCTAACCATCTTTATCTCCTTGTTAATCATTTTGTTCTAGTTGTTGCGTTCCCATGTTAGTTGTAATTACTAGTGTTATTTTTATATGCTTTATAAAATTATTTATTTGTATGGTGTATTGTCCTTAGTTCCCTTTATTTGTTGTTTCAGTTGATTGTTTGCGCTGAGGATCAATGCATAAGAGCATCAGCAAGAGTACCTTTGAGGAAGGCAAGTATAACATGGACAACACCTAATAACCTTTAATTCATTTTATTTTGCATGTGTTAATCTTGTATGCGCATAAGGACTATACCATAGCTACTTTTATCTTGTATTCACCTTCTGGGTTGCATGTTGGTTACGTTGTGCTAGGTGCTGCGCTGAGCCCATGTTCTTTTGTTAATTATTTTGATTAATGGATCTATGCAATTTAAATCTGGAGCTTGGCCCTCTGTGCTGATATGCTTGAGTGGTTCATGTCTCGTTAAAACTTGCGTTTTAGCAACATGGTTTAGGGAGCTTGAGCAATGTGCTCAGTGCTTTTGCGGCTCTCTCCGCAAGGACCGGTTCATCGAGCGACCACCTGGGACAACCGCGCCACCACAAGACTGGGATGGGGCCTGTCTTGACATACTAATTAGGTCATTTTGGTAAGGGTAACTTACCTGTGGGGCAAGAGGGGGAGTAAGCTTCTGTGGTCCCTGCGCTACCTTAGGTTGAGTGTGCTGAGTGCTTCTTCCTTTGGAGGTGGGCCCCACTGTTGCGGCGCTTGATTCCTTGTGGTTACCTTTTACCAACGTGATCTTTGTAATGGTCTCGTAGTGTGCTTGCTAGTCATCTCATCTAAGGCAATGTGATGAACCACTAGCATAGCTCACGACTTGTGGGTAAAGATGTGCACCCTCTCGAGTGTGTCAGAACTGATATATCAGTCGTGCTCACAGTTGTGAGTGGCCCAGACCCTCCTGTTGATTAGTGGTTCTTTCGCTTTGGTTACGGTTCAGTTGTGGTTATGATATCTTTAACATTTGATTAATTTCCTATGTAACATCTTAGGCTTAATGGTTTTATCTACTCATTTGTAGTAAATAGTTGCTAATAAAACTTGATCAATTTAAAAGCAAATGCATTTGTGTCAGCCAACCTTAGAGCCTCATGGTTCATGTTATGCTTGTTGAGTACAGTTGTGTACTCACACTTGTTGTTTTCTTTCTTTTGTTGGGTGGATACCCAACTGCTGCTCAGAAGATGAAGGTTGTGGGGGATGAATATCCCCTGGCTCCTCATGGCATGGATCTAGGACATGGGCCGCCGGTGGGCCTGAGTCAGGTGAACGGATGATCTCTTGGGCCGGATACCTAGCTCTGGCCCAAATACGGTCGAGAAGACTTGGAGATCAAGGTATAGACGTCATAGTCGGGAGCAAAGAATGAAGGCTTAGCTCAGGATTCAGGGTCTGAGATTCGTGGAGATCAGAGAAGATACGATAGAAACTAAGATTCTGTTTGATCTCGTGTAATCTAAACCGACTAGGAGATATAGATGGAACTCAACTTGTAACCCAAGAATCCTGTCAGACTATATAAGGCAAATGAGGGACCCCTATGTAGGATATCCCAAGCCATCGCAATCCACCAAACACGCTCTCGAGCAAAGCCCTAGCCCTCATTGTAACCTTGAGTACTCGAAGCAATACATCTCACCAAAAATAGGATGTAGGGTGTTACGCGTCTCGCGGCCTGAACCTATATAAATCTCTGTGTCTTGTCGCTTTTTCGGCGAACCATCGAGCTACGTTGATCTCGCCAACCATCAAAAGCACCTCGTGACATATCCCGTGGTGCACTGCTGGTGTAAAACCCTGATAGTTGGTGCGCCAGGTAGGGGCTCGGTGACATCGACTTCAAGTTAGCTCGATGGACAACTTCTCCAACGACGTCATCAAGTTCGCTCCCGATGAGATGATCCGCTTTGGATCTATCTCGTTCATCGCCAACAAAACCGATGATCTACACCGACTTATCGGTGCTGCGGAGGAGATGCGCAGCTCTAAGGCTCCGCCGTCAACTCCGAAGCTCTCCCCGACTTCACCAGCTCCTGGATCTGTCCAGCGGGCAGCTAGCCTAGCAGCTGGCCGTTGCTGCGATTGGCGTCGAGCCGGCTCGTCCTCGAGCGTCGACACGTCAGTCTGCCATAAAGACCACTCCGCTTCAATCTGCCCCACATCAGGGCAGATCATTGAAGCATACCCCGACTCAATTCTGGCTCGGGACCTCGACGGGAAATCATGGCACCGGCTGGGCAGCGGATCTGCTTCCGCTTCTTCGCCCCGACCGATGACCACGCCTTCACCGACTCGACGCACTACACTTTCCACCTCCCCGACCCGGGTCTGGACTCAGATCAGTCGAGGAAGGAAATCGTAGCAACCAGAGGCTCGCCGCACGTCCTCAGCTCTCACGTCAGCAACCGCTGCGCATCAGGAGGTCTCGACCCCACTGCTGACCGAAGGCCAAAGCCGTAGGGCCACGGTCCGCACACAAGATTGGGCTCCATCCAGGTTTCCTTACGGCCATCGCAAGGCCACTACCACTTATCAATCAAGTTTGTCGCACTTGTGGTTCATCCCTCGCGCCACCGCTCTCCTCAAAGACGATGAGGATGCGCGATAGGAAGCCGCCAGTCCTCATCGCCAGCAGCTACCTCAGCTACCTCGATCCAAAGAGAGAGGCGGGGAAGCACTCGGAGGACCTGTCTCGGGGTCAATGCTTGCATCACTCATGGACGACGACGTCTACTAAGCAGTGGAGGCGCCAGTGACCGGCCTTCGCCTAGGCCTCGTCAGTCAACTCTTCTCCAAGCAGCAGAACCACCACGTGGCGCAGCTCACAGGTGGTGGCTGAATCGGAAATCGTGCTTCCGAAGTCCCAACGGCAGTTGACTCAGCCACCTCTTCCTCAAGAGGGAGGCGAGGCTTGCTGCCCACAAATGATCTGCAACTTGGAGTCCCCCACTACACTCGGGGATGAGCCAGCCACGACTACGGCAACAGGGTCCACGCCTTCTGACCTTGGGCTTCCCTCGGAGGGATCGCCGACACTCCTCGATGATTGGGCGGGCTTGGGGTCACCAACGCACTTCTCTGAGATACTCGTCATCAAGGGAGAACTGGAGGACAAACCAATCTCCTGATGATGAGCCCTCTATGAACGGGGAGACCCCACAGCAGCGCGAAAGAAGGTGACATCACAACTGGCGTCGCAATATCCGTCGTCGTCATCGTGTGGGAAATCAAGACCCGACCCTTCCTGTCTCGCAGGATGAGGCATCCAAGTCAGGGGAGGTACCTGAAGAAGCTGAGTTTCATCGTCAAAGGAACAGTTAGTGTCGAGAACACCGGTGCATGCAAGCTCAGCAGTACGAACGCGATCACGAAGAAGACCGCGCTCAGTCCCGAGTACCTCAACCACAGGGGCATAATCTGCTGCCCGACTTCGCTGCAGCCATGGGCACCCTGAGTCAAGTGGATGGAGTTCTGGTGCAGCTGGCAGACTCTTTCCCTCGCACCCCAGATGGGGAAATCTACCGTCAGATCTTCGCTGAGGCGGCTAATCATCTCCTTCTGACCAACGCCCCAGCAGTCCCTGATGCCCGTCATGCCCTCAACACGGGGCGCGGTGCGCGCAACAACATCGAGAGATCGCGCACGGAGTGGCATGCAGAAGAAATCCGGCGCCGCAACGATTACGATCGTGACTACGGGGCACCTCACCAAGATGACAGGGGCAGGGCTAACTCGGCTGGAGCATCCGTCAACAATCCGACGCCCCGATGTTCAGTTTACGACCTGACTGGGGGGAGTTTCGCCCTCGGTCTCTGTGACACCGTGATGGAGGTGCTCAAGATAGAGGTTAGAACGAACTAGCCCATCATGGCATGGTCGGTATCCCAGCTTTCACTGCACGGCTTCATGGAGTGGCATGGCCTCAGAACTTCAAAGTTTCCAACGTCAACAAGTACGAGGCAAAACTTGACTGAAGCGGCAAGGCTAGCTGTATACTCAACTGCAGCTAGCGCCGCAGGGTCAAGTGAGGATGTGATGACTGCTTATGTCCCGATCGTGCTGGGACAAGATGCGCTACAATGGATGTGTCACCTCAGGCACGACTGTATCGACAACTGGGACAACTTCTGTTGGCGGTTCATTGCCAACTTCCAGTCACTGTCGGATAAGCCTGGCACAGCCTTGGGACCTCAAGTCCATCAAGCGCAAAGATGGCGAGGGTCTCCGCTCATACCTCAAACGCTTTCAGTCGATGCGGAATCGCATTCCCAACATCACTTGACGCGGTGATGATCGATGATTTCTTTTGTGGCTCCAATGACGAGGCTTTCAGTGAAGGCCATCTTGCACAAGGCTCCAGTCACGTCCGAGTAGCTCTTCTGCGACGCTGATCGGTACATCACCGCGGACTAGCGGGCTCGGGATCTGGTCGACGCGCATCGAGAAGATCAGGGGAAGCGCGAAGAGCCCCCGCGCTAAGATCACTGTTGGGAGAAGAGACCCCGGGAGGAAGTCTAGGCTATGGGGCCACCACCCATGTGCCCACGCGTCCCTCCACATCAAGGGGGTGAGCGGTCACTCGACCAACTCCTCGATGCACCGTGTCCCTATCACAAGGAGATGCACTACACCCTGCGTGACTGCAAGGACTTCAAGGCTTCAATCACCCATGGTAGGCCTTTCATACCTCTACCTCCGCCACCACCTCTGCCGCGTGATCAGGGACCTCTGCCTCAGCAGAACAGAGCCAACGGTGCCGACTTCCCCAACATCAGCCGGCACGTCAACATCATCATCGGGGGCACGGCTCCCTAGAAAGCAAAAGGCAACATAAGTTGGTCAACCGCCGAGTCATGGCAGCCACTAAAGAGCCTCCAACACCATACAACTGGTCAAACATGCCAATTTCTTTCAGTCGGGTAGATCACTAGCTCAACTACGACCACCCGGGCAAGTATCCATTGCTGGTGAGTCCGGTGGTCCATGAGAGCCAACTCATGAGGACACTAATCAATGGAGGAAGCAGCATCAACGTCATGTTCCCCAAGACTCTGCTATCTCTCGGGCTCTCTATCAATGATCTGCAAGAGTCAGACAGCCTGTTCTTCGGGATCATGCCTAGCGAGCGAGAATATCCGTTGGGGCACATTAGCCTGCCCATCACCTTTGGATCGGAGGACAACTTCCGCACAGAGACTCTCCGCTTCTAGGTGGCAGCTTTCGACTCTGCCTACAATGCCATCATCGGGCGGCCTGGGTTAGCCAAGTTCATGGTTGTCCCCCTACTATTCATACCTAGTACTAAAGATGCCGGCCCCACGTGGAGTTCTCTCCATGTGGGTGGACATCAAGGGCTGCTCCCTGCGCTCGGGAGGCTTTCCAGACAGCCTTTGCTACAACTACCGTGGTAGCTCAACGCCGACACGTCGATGATGCGGCTCAAGTCTCGAAGGATGATCTACCGATCCTGACTCATAAGTCGATCCCTGGCTCAGCTATCCAGGCAACTGTGGCGACCAAGGAAGTGAGCCTCGACCTCCCTGATGCTTCGAAGATGGTGACCATCAGTGCAGTCCTCCCTCCCAAATAGGAAGACGTGCTCATCTGGATCTTGAGGGATAACTGGGACATGTTTGCATGGAAGCCTGTAGATATGCCAGGATTCCTGAGAGAACTGGCCGAGCACAAACTCAAGGTGTTTCTCAATGCAAAGCCGATAAAGCAGAGGCTGCGCTGATTCACCCCGAACAAGAGGGAAGCAATCTGTGCGGAGTTAACTTAGCTCCAAGCTGCCGGGTTTATCAGAGAAGTCATGCATCCCGAGTGGCTTCCAAACCCTATACTAGTTCTCAAAAAGAATAAAGTAGACTGGCGGATGTGTGTCGATTATACTGGTCTCAACAAGCACTGCCCGAAGGATCCCTTTGGGCAGCCTAGGATAGATCAAGTGGTCGACTCTATGGCCGGATGCTCCCTCCTTTGCTTCCTAGACTGTTGCTCGGGCTACCATCAGATTAGCCTGGCAGTGGAGGATCAGGAGAAGACCGTGTTCATCACACCCTTTGGGGCATTCTGCTATACCTCTATGCCATTTGGGCTGAAAAACTGCTGGAGCTACATACCAGAATGCAATCCAGACATGTTTGGCTGAGCAACGGGGTAAGCATGTCGAGGCTTACATCGATGACATGGTAATCAAGACAAAGGATCCGGAAGACTTCATCAATGACATACAACAAGTCTTTAACAGTCTCAGGAGATTCAATTGGAAGCTTAACCCTGCCAAGTATGTGTTCGGGGTCCTAGCTGGGCAGCTACTCAGGTTCATCGTCACCAAGAGGGGAATTGAAGCTAACTCAGAGAAGATCGATGCAATTCTTTGGATGCAGCCCCCTAAGTCACAGAAGAAGGTTCAGAAGCTCACAGGGTGCATGGCCGCGCTAAGCCGATTCATCTCACGGTTGGGCGAGCATGGTATGCCATTTTATAAGATGTTAAAGAAGGTGGACAGGTTCCAGTGGACACCAGAAGCTCAAGAAGCACTCGAGGCCCTCAAGATGTTTTTGACGACTCCCCTAGTACCGAAATCGCCGAACCGAGCCATGGCAGAACATGCAGCTGAAGATTTGCTATTGTACCTCTCTTGTACGACTCATGTGGTCAGTATAGCTCTGGTGGTCGAAAGGCTAGAGGAAGGACATATTCAGCCAACTCAACACCCGGTCTATTTCATCAGCGAAGTACTCAGCCCGTCCAAGATAAGGAACCCTCAGGTCTAGAAATTACTGTATGCGGTCCTTATCACAGTTTGCAAGCTTTGTCATTACTTCGAAGAGCAAAAGATTGTGGTGGTCACCTCATTCCCTGGTGGTGAGATTCTGCGAAAGAGAGAGGCCACAGGAAGAATTGCCAAGTGGGCGTGTGAGCTGGGAGCACTTGACATTGAATTCCGCCCACGCACTGCCATCAAGACCCAAGCATTGGCTGACTTCATCTCTGAGTGGACAGAGAACTAGGTACCAGATAACCCAAAGCCTCTGGAATTCTAGAAGATGTACTTCGATGGGTCGCTCAAGATAGAAGGAGCCATGGTAGGTGTCATCTTAACCTCCCCAAAAGGCGAGAAACTCAAGTACGTACTGCAGGTCCTCTTCACGGTATCCAACAATGTAGCAGAGTATGAAGCTATGGTGCATGGTTTGCGCATTGCGATCTCACTTGGCATTAGGCGCCTCATGGTCTATGGAGATTCTCTAGTGGATATTAGTCAAGTCAACAAGGATTGGAACTATACCATGGAAGTGATGGACAAATACTGTGTTGAAGTTTGCAAGTTAGAGGACAAGTTCGACGGGCTGGAGTTTCATCATGTGGACCGCAACAACAATGTAGACGTCGACTTACTATCTAATCTTGGTTCTTCCTGAGCCAAAATTCCCCCAGGTGTGTTCGCCCAGGGGCTATCTCGTCCATCCATTGATCGCAAGTTAGAACCCCCGAGAGCAGCACGTTCTGAGCTTAGAGGAGGCTCCAGCTGACTGGCGGGTTCCAATCATCAAGTACACCAGGGATGGTGACAAGCCTGATGACAAAGTAGAAGCCGACCAACTTGTCTGACGCGCAGCCAGCTACACATTGATCGGTGATGATCTGTTCAAGCGCGGCATGGCTAGAGTTCTCTTGAAATGCATTGACGTATCTCGGGGAAGGAGTTTGTTGATGGAAATCCATGCTAGACAATGCAATAATCATGCTGCTTCCAGGACGTTGGTTGGAAAAGCATTCAGGGCCAGATTCTACAGGCCAACAGCCAAGCAGGATGCTGCAGAATTGGTCAAGCGGTGCGAGGCCTATTAGTTCTTCGCAAATCAACATCACTTGCCGGCTCAATAGCTACAGAACATTCCCGTCTCATGGCCATTTGCATGCTGGGGGCTTGACATGATTGGACCGCTCAAGAGAGTTCAAGGTGGCTACACTCACGTCTTGGTGGCCATTGACAAGTTCACCAATTGGATCGAAGTCAAACCAATCGCATCTTTGACTTTAGCTAAGGCAGTAGACTTCATCCAGGAGATTATATTTCGCTTTGGGATTCCGAACAGCATTATCATAGACCTAGGCTCCAACTTCACAGGCTCGGAATTCTTCGATTTCTGCAATGAGAAGTCTATAATTATCAAGTATGTCTCAGTAGCACACCCTCGTGCTAATGGCCAAGTCGAGCGTGCCAATGGGATGATTCTAGATGCCCTAAAGAAAAAAGTCTTCGACAAGGATGAGAATTTGGCAGGCAAATGGATCAGGGAACTCCCATAAATAGTTTGGAATCTCAGAAAGCAGCCAAGTAAAGCTCTCAATGGAAACACACCCTTCTTCCTGGTGTATGGCTTGGAGGCAGTATTGTCCACTGACTTAGCACATGGGGCACCGCGGCTAGCATTCAAGGGCATTGCAGAGGCAGAGAGCACTCGGCTTGAGGAAATTGACTTGCTGGAGGAAGAGCGACTCAATTTGGTGATTCAGTCGGCACGCTATCAGCAGACTTTGTAGTGCTACCATGAACATAATATGCGCCCTCGTGCTTTTTCAGTCGGAGAATTGGTCCTCCGCAAGGTTCTCAAGGGGACTGGACATCACAAGCTATCCCCTCCTTGGGAGGGACCTTACATCGTCACGGAAGTCACTCGTCCACGGTCCTACCGCTTGTCTGAGATGGACGGTACTCCAATTGGGAACTCTTGGAACATTGAGCATCTTCGCAAGTTCTATTCTTAGGCCCCCTGCAAACTCCGAAGCCATGTACTCTTGTTCGTACTCTTGATTAGTCATGATTTCAAGTTGACTCGTCCTCACTCGTGTTAGGTTGGATGTATTGGGATAATGAATAAATGCATGATCTCTGTGCATATGTCTTCTCTCTATGGCATGGTTGCATGGTGTTTCCAGCGGCAATGTCCTCGTCCTCGCATAACCAGGCAATCAGTCATGGGTCCTGACCCGACTCATGGCTGGTGTTACATGCCTACTCCTACTCAAGATAGGGTGCAATCCGACCCTAATTGCGGAGCAATCAGCCTAGGTCGTAAGACCGACAGCTGGTGTTACATGCCTACGCTCACTCAGAACAGGGTGCAATCTGATCCTCCTTATGGGGCAATCAGACTAGGTCGTAAGACCGACAGCTAGTGTTATATGTCTTCATGTCCTTATAAAAGTGTGCAATCTGTTTAGCCAAAAGGAAACGTCTCCTAGGGAGAGTTCTTCCTAATGCGTAATTAGAAAATATATGCGTGCGCATGCCAATATACATAAAAGTATATAAAATAAATAATAAAGAGACAATAAGTTTAGGGAGCTCAGATCTTTATGAATTCTTTGGAGAATTACAAAGTGCAGGTTCCCACCGGAAATATATTGCATTACGCCTAGTACGTCTAACTAATAAGCAGGCGATCTGATTGTCATGTTATTGGTTCCCGTGGCCTCGTGAGGCCGCCAGTTAATTACATCTATGGCATTAGGCTACGGAAAACCTCCGATTGAGCTGTGCTTGATGGTCGTTTCTTTAAATCTTGAGTAAAGCGGTCTCAAGTATGTATGGACACAATAAAGTAATAGTAAAAATGTCAACGCCATACTGGCTATGGGGTTTGAACAAAGTTGATCGGAATGTTCGGCCTCGTCGGTCACGAACAAAGTAACGTCCAGTCTCGTTGGTCAGGACAAAACATTTCCGGCCTCGTCGGTAGCGGAAAGGAATGGTGATGGTATTCTCCTAGCCTCATCGGTCAAGGAGTGTGATTGTGATTTTCTACATAACCCGGCGACATGGTTGACTGTTACTGACACTCAATCGTAAGCACATACGAAGACTGTGTTTGATTTGGCATACACAATGGCAGCTTATTGCAGCTCTTAATGTCAAGTTGTATATTCTTGCTCATCAAAGTGTTCTCAATACAACATCTGTTTCTCAACACCGAATAAATCAACCCAGAACTCACTAGGTCGATGCGTATATACTGGTGTGGTACATGTTATATGCCTTTTGAGAACTGAATACACAACACATGTTAATTTGCTCCTTTGCAAACGTGAAGCACAAACTTGCTACATGACCATCCTAATGACGTTAACCGATGCTCTGTTGTAAACTTGGAGCTCTACCAGAATTTTCACACAGTTACTCTATAACTTCATCGAAAATATTCTTGCTCAGCCTCACACCAGCTAACCAGCTGCACCTGTGTGTCGTGAACATTACTCTGCACAAGACTATTGTGATAGCACCACGTTTGCTAGAATTGCAATTTTCAGAGCCCATTGATTACTCTATTCAGTACCCAACATACTCTGAGTGATGTTCTCTTTTCTCCTCTGGAATTCTATCACAGCGAGGCTAACACATATTGCCTGATCATGAGCTAAAGTACCTCCGCCCAAGGAACAATCTCAGCTTTGGAAATTCACTAAATAACTCTTTTTCTTATACTGCCCTCTTCTGACTCTCTCATAACAGCTCTACTCTCTGCTGAACAATGTAGTCTTCTACTGACAATTTTTGTACCAAAAAAGAATCATTCGGTGGCCCTGCCCAAGGCTGCATGACCTGAAAGCTTGAATCTTGCTATTTTCAATACCGGCTAAGTCTACTATTCCTTCTACTGCTGCTCAAAGCAAACTTTCTACTAAGGCCCACACTGCCATTTTTCTCATCTTACATATCTGAAAGCTATTCCTGATTGCAACTTCTCTGAAAATCAATCTTCTACTGACAGAACTTCTATGTTATCTAAGTTGCTGCGCCTCAGTCTTGCATTAAACACTCTGACATGCTAACTCCTTCCCTTCTAAATTTATAGTGGCAATTCTACATCTTCCTCTTCATAACAGAGCCTCTTTTTCCTACTACTGGCCACTGCATCTCACATAACTAATGATTCACACACCTCTCTCTATTGCTGCAGGTGTTTCTAATCTACTCCTTGTAGGCATCTACGATTTTCTGATCTGAACTTTACTACTGCTAAAATCAGCAGATCTTTTGCCCTGCAACTCATTACTTTCTTACTCTGAAATTGCATCTACTAACTGAAAGAGGCTTCTCTTTTTGAGGCTGTCTCGTGAAAATGAATCTCTGCATTTCTCTGGCTCTTTCTCTCAAAAAACCCACAAGTCAAACACTGCAACTCTCTTATCTAAAACTTCACAAAAATCTTGCACTAGCCACTACAAACTCACCAGCTTCTTGATCTGTCGCTAGAACTACAGGGACTACCAAACTTATCACTCTTTTGCACAAACACAAAACTAACACATGCAGGGCCTTTTCTTTCAACACTCTCCATCTTCCTGTGATCTGAACCTTCTACATCATCTAAACTAATACATCACGGCCGGCTCTTCTACTTTCTTGCCCTGCATGGACCTTCTCACCTGCCAGCCAGCAGCATGCACCTAGAAACACAAGATCTGAAAACCACCGAAGTGGAGCTCACCATTCGCAGCGTCCATGTTGACGTCCGGCGGTGCGCACGGCGACGTCTTCGTCTTCTTCTTGGAAAGATCTGGTGGAGTGGCTGTACGTGTGTGGTGGCAACGAAGGCTGACAGCCTGCCGGCGAGTGTGCGAGGAATGGCAGCGCGGCAGCCTGGCGGCTCTGTATGTGTGTTTCCACCTTCTTTTCTCGAATGGCAGCAGCAGCTCCTTTTATAGGCGAGGGCTAGGGTTGGCAGCCGAGGGGCTCCTGGGAGCGCAGCGCCGCCGGGTCGTCGTTGGAGAGGGAACGCTTCTCGCGGGCGGCTCCGAGGATGAGGGATGACAGGGCGGCTGGTGAGCATCGCGCGTTCAAAATTTGAACCACGTTCTTATCTTCTTGCTTTTCATGCAACAATCAAATCTTTGTTTACACACAGAGTGGTCGGCTGACTGCAACATGGGTCACTTATGATCTGTGAGGAGTACGTGTGTGCAACAGCGTGCTTGCACGCAGGGTGGATTAAATACGGCCGCGTAAATACGGTATGAATACGTACTTGTATTTGTTTCCTGGGCCAAGAATCAGCGTCAATGTATGGCTTATGGGCCTACGGCTGATTATTTTTGGATATGTACTTATCTCTGCCATTCGCATGTATGCCTAGGAGAAGATACGGCCGCTTGCATTCCGAGAGATACGGCCGCGTATTTTGTATGCATACGTTGCCATGGACCAATGATAAGCCATTTGAATATATTGCTGTTGGGCCGTTGTACTAGAATGCAATAATCTGGCTGACATAATTAGAGCAATCATGATCCTTTATTTAAATAATACTCCACTATATATATTTTTAAAACCTGACTGACCAAATGATGTTGCAATAAATTATTTGGACATCACGATCTGTAAAACCATCTGATTTGGTATTGCGTGCGTTAATCATTAATCTTAGCAATATACCAGAATGAACATCCATCCAAATAAATCCTTTATCAATAATGTGGACACTAATATTAAGACCGCACCTAGAATTATGACAAAATTTCATCGTACAAATGCCCCCTGCAAAGTTAAGCGTGGGTGCGAAGCAAAGCGGGCTTGACTTGGGAAAAAATCACTGGTTAAATGTACCGTGTCATGAATATATCCTAGCGAAAGTCCATGCTAGGAAATGAGTCGTGTTGCAATACACATTCATACTTTAACTTGGAAACAATTAAAGTGTAGCGAAAGTCCATGCTACTTCTAAAAACTTTAGAGGCAAATGTCCGTGCCATCACTTGATAAAATTGTATCGTAGCGAAAGGCCATGCTACTTACTGAAACATTGTGGCGAATGTCCATGCCACAGAAGTAATATATATTTTCTCTACGACGAAACATGCGTAGAAATAGTAGCCACGGCGAAAGACCATGCCATGAACTAACTACCACTAATCTTCACTGCGACCGCCTTGCAAGCTGCAGAGCCAACCAATGAAGCTATCAGTGATCTTCTTCGATTTGCGGCGAAAGTCCATACCACATCTCAAAGGATTTTTATCAATTCTATTGTGACCGTACAGCTGCCACGGTGCCAGCCAATAGGATTGAAGGGTCTCACAGTTCCATACACGCCCACACTGGGGTATTTCACTGCTCCTGAAATGTATCCATGCAGGGAAAGCTGCAAGAAAAAAAGAGAACAGCATGATGCCGAGTAAAACCTTTTTGGGTGTATCCTTTTTTTTCAATGTGGGCTTTTCTTTTGCTGCCGAGCTATAAAATGGCTTGAATTATGGCTGCAAGAGACTTGAGCTTGAGAGATTCGTGAATAATAGTAAGAACAATATTTAGGTTCTTTGCTCGTTTGTGTCCGTGGTAGAGGTCAGATGTCCCACGAGTGTTCTTGAGATGCTAAAAACCCCAGCATTGTCACCTTGGCTAGAGCACATTGATAAACCGCTATACTTCAGCCGGAGTGGTTGACGTTGAGAATGTTTTAGTGGGAGGATGGCTATAGGAACTTGCCTCAATTTTCTTGCGAGGGTGGTGAAAGGTGATCCCTCTCTGGCACGCTGAGCTTTCATCGCTTAACTTGGGATTGATTTGTGGCCATCTTACTTTTCTCTCTTTTTTTCTTTTCTTTTTGTTTTTGATTTGTCCTTTGATTTGCTTGGATTCTTGGCCTTTGGGGATATTGAGACTTGCTGGAAAACATCTTGCGCCTTTGAGATCTCACCTTTCACGCTCTGTGGATCTAAACCTCGCGGGCAATATGATCTTTCTTTGTTTTTTTACCCTTGTTTCTACCATGCCGGGGGTGGCAAGAAGCGGCACACTATACTTCAACTTGTGTTGAGTAGGTAGCCCTCTCTTGCTCTTCTTCCTATAGTCTGCCCCTGATCGTTTTTTATTTCTGCTGGAAGAAGTGCAGCTGTACAATGGCTTGTCACCTCGGATCCAAATTAAGTCATCTTCAACATTCAATCGCAAACGAGTTCCATATGCCTCAGGTGCAATGTGTGTACTATTGTCTGTTATTGTTGCTCACAACCATTCCCTTTTCTCTTTTGACAAGATCTCAGGCAGCCATACTCGAAACCATGAGCTGGGAGCATAATAGAAAAGCGCTTAGTATTATTGTCGGGCGAGTTAACACCCTTTAATTTGAAAGAAAACTTGATAGAATGTTTCGAAAGCAAAGGTGTTCTTCCTCTTCAATGTTGATCCAAGGAGAACACCAGAAAGAGGAGAGGGGATTTTATAAGAAATACTTCTTGAGAAACCGACCGTTGACTGGGGGCATTGGATGAACACCCTCCTGGTTAATAAGCTGATAAGCTCCTCCATCATAGACTTATTCTACTACATAAGGACCCTCCCATTTAGGTTCAAATTTTCCTTTACCCTTGCTGGAAAGAACAATGGGACGCCTCATAGCGAGGACTAGCTCGCCCTTTCTAAACACACGAGGCCTCACAAGCTGGTCGTAGGCTCCGACCATGTTTTGTCGGTAGTATTGCAAATTTTGCAGGGCAGCTAGCCGCCCTTCCTCAAGAGTATCTAGTTCCTAGAAACGAAGGTGAACTTGCTCATCCTCTGTAAGTTTATCATGTACTACCACTCAAAGTGCTGGAAGCTCTATTTCCAATGGGAGAACAGCTTCAGTGCCGAAGACAAGGGAGTATGGTGTTGACTGAGTGCGTGTGCGTACAGTGACATGATATGCCCACAATGCTTCGAACAGACAGTCATGCCAATCTCTTTTATTCTTTGCGACTGTTTTTGTGGTAGAACCGCCCAAATTAACCCGAATTTAGTGCTTACTCCACTAGATTCGGACTAACCCTGGGTAGTCCCTCAGGATTTAAGGATCCTGACTTATCCTTCCCATCCGGATCGAGCTTGGTCTTGGGGCGACTCTCGAAGGAGTCCACATGTTACATCATACACAACCACATTTATTACATAGAGTTGCAATATTACAACACAGGGTTTGTTACTTATTACATCAAGACCGAAAGTTCATCAGCCCTTCAAAAGTTACCATATTCCAACAAGTTTATTTAAACTACCACTACGCAGCCCAAGATGTAGTGATGCTTGCTTCAGAAGAAAGGAGGAGTGAGGTAAGGATCCCATTCGAACAGAGTATACTCGGTTCCTGTAAAACAGTAGGCAAGAAGCCTGAGTACTAATTACTCAGCAAGACTTATCCGATCATAGAGTCTAACCTGACTTGCTATCTGGAGGCTAAAGAGGGATAAGTCAACTCACACTGCAGCAGAGCTAGGAGTTGATCCTTAGCTTTTAGAGTGGCAATTCCTTTTACTATAGCCCTAGTATACTAGGTTATACCTGTTCTACTAGCAACCAACAATCACTCTTCAAAACATCCATTAATAGATCATTTCATTTCTTACTACGATGTTGGTCACGATCAGGCAGCTTACAACCGGCAAGCCACAGATGATTCGAATAGATTTTCAACCTCTCGAGAGGGATACTCAGACACCCGTCATCCAATGCCACCTAGTCAGAACCATCCTCACCGAACTCGGGTGTCAGTCCTTCAACACCCGCCCAACCTCCTCCTTCCAATTGGTCTCGTTTAGTTCCACACTTAGGTACAATAGGACGAGAGGTTTACCGGAACACATTAAGGACGGCAAGTGAATTAGGCGCATTCGTCCCGACCAGGCCACACATCGGACGGCCTTATGCGACACAGGTAGGATCAGGGTCCCTGGCCGCATGGCTGCCCAATTGTTAACATCCTTTTCATTCTTAACTCATCTAACTTTAAATAAAGAGTTTTGTTCTAGGCCTATGCCACCTAAGCCATCTATTGCGAATAGGATCTTTATGCTGAATACTAGTTAACCATGCTCTAGGGTTTCAACCAACTCCTAACTCTAGTGCACAAACATAACCCATTTCTTATTTAAAGGACTCAAAAGAAAGGGGCAACGCACCGGGGCTTGCCTTGGGTCAGGGGCTCAGTGTCGGCGGTTGGCTCGAAGACTGCTCCCTCCGGGGCGGTGGACGGTTCGGGTGCACCGCCTTCTGGGGCTTCTGCTGCAGTGGAAGAGTCTTCAACTGGAGCCACCGGAAGCAACGTACCTAGGATGATGATATGCAGGAGTTTGAAAAGATGAGGATGATCAACCTATTGAAAAAGTAGGATGTACAATTTCTAAAGAAAAGGTGGGCCCCTGGGGTTAATCACCTATGTCAGAAGGGCTTAAATAACTGTCCCAGGGCTCAAATGAATTTTCTATTACTTTTGTATATTTTTAAAAGCTTAAATGAATTTTCTAAAGATTTTTGGAGATTTAAAAGCATTTTAGAATTAGTAATATATTTTTATTAAATTTCTATAAATTTTCCTATACTTTCTTAATTAAGAACTCCTTTTATCTATTTTAACAATTAATTAGGATTTAGTTTAATCTCTTTTCAGAATTGAAATAATATTTACCTAATTTAAGGAATTGAATTAATTAATTAATTAATTTAAACCGATTAAATTAAAGATTAAATAAATAACTAAACATACATAAGAAAAGATTAAATCAAATTTTGAAATTGAAATTGGCCCAGCCCAAAAGAAAAACGAAACAAAAGTCTACTTGCCCCCCCTTCCTGCTCCGGCTCGGCCCACCGGCCGCGTGGGCTGGCAGCCCACCTGGGCTGACGGCCTAGCCGAGCTGGTGGCCCAAGCGGCCGACCTCGCCCGGTGGCTCTGTGCGGCAACCACAGCGCGCGGCGGAGGCCGAGAGGCCTCGGCGGCGGTGGCTCCGGGCGCGGGGCACCGCTATGCCCCCTTTTCTCTGCCTCCTTCCCCGTTTTCCTCTTCCCTGCCCGCGCGCACCTGCCGCTGGGGCATGGCGCTCGCCCGTGCGAGCGCGGTGGCAGTGGCGACTGCCGGGGCCAGTACTTCCCCGCACGATGTGCGCGCGGCCGCTGCTCACCCAGTGCGCGTGCCCGCCGGGACCCCGTGGTCCGTGCGTGGGTGCGGCGCCATGGCAGGGCACCGAGCTCAAGCAAGCTTGGGCCGGCCCCATTCCGCGATGCGGAGGGGGACGGGGACGAGGGGAGGCAGCGCGGCTCACCTGCGGTGGCGCGAAGACGCAACGGGGCGGGGAGACAGTGGCGACCGGCGGCGACAGAGCGTGGGTGGGGAGCGGCGACGGCGAGTGGGGTGTGCTCCCCCCTTGCTCGGTCGGGCGGAGAAGAAACCCCGCCCCCGCGGGTCCCACCTATCAGCGCCGCCTGACAGGGGGAGGGAGTGGCGAGCGGGCTGGCCGCCACGCAGGCCGCCACCCCCAGCTGGGCCTTACCTAGCGGGCGCGTGGCCGCAGGCCGCCGCCCCCGGCTTTTTCTTTTTTTTAACTTTAACCTTTTGCAATTTAACTCTAGATTTTGACCATTTCAAGCCAGGGTCTAAATACAAAAATTCAAGGGCTAAATTAAAGGTACCCTTTTGCAATTTTCCCCTTGAAGAAACTAAAAATTTTGAAAATCTTTAAATTTGAATTTGAGCCGAAATTTTTGAATTTGGTGAATATATCGCATGTGATGCACTTAAGGCGGCTTTTGATACGAAGTATCACAGCCTTCTCCCCCTTAAGAAAATCTCATCCCGAGATTTAAAAACGGCCAAGAGATACGAGGGGAAGTGTTTAAAAGTTAAGGGGTGAAATTACTGGCTTGACCTTTCTGGAAACGTGTCCAAAAATCTGGATATTCTTTTTGTATGACATGTTCGGGCTCCCAAGTAGCTTCTTCTGATGTATGATGATGCCATTGCACTTTGTAAAACTTGATTCCTCACCGGCGGGTAGCTCTTTCTTTCATGTCCAAAATCTTGCTTGGGTATTCTTTGTATGTCAGATCAGGTTCCACTTGAAGTTCTGCATGATCTACTTCTTCTAAAGGTATTCGTAGACATTTCTTAAGCTGAGAGATATGGAACACATTGTGGACTGCCGTCAATTGAGGGGGTAACTCGATTTGATAGGCCACTGGACCGTACCTCTCAATAATTGGAAAAGGTCCAATATACCGAGGGGCTAACTTGCCGGTGACACCGAATCGATGAACTGCCTTCATAGGGGATACCTTAAGGTATACATAATCCCCTACTTCAAAAACTAATGGCCTTCTTCGTTTGTCTGCATAGTTCTGTTGATGAGCTTGAGCAGCCTTTAATTTAGCCTGTATAAACCGGACTTGCTTCTCGCCGGCCATCACCAATTTAGGGCCAATGGTTACCCTTTCTCTTGGTTTTGACCAATTCAAAGGGGTTCGGCATCGTCGTCCATAGAGGGCTTCAAAAGGAGCCATTTCTAAGCTCTTCTGATAATTGTTATTATAAGTGAACTCTGCCAAGGGTAAGCAGGACTCCCAATCTGAACCATAAGTCAAAGCACATGCTCGCAGCATATCTTCCAAGACTTGATTGATTCTCTCCACTTGGCCACTAGTTTGAGGATGGTAGGCCGAGCTATGGATAAGGGTAGTACCTAAGGCTGCTTGCAATTGCTCCCAAAAGCGGCAACGAATTGCGGATCGCGATCGGAAACAATAGTCTTAGTCATCCCATGCAATGCTATTATGCATTGCAGATATTGCTCTCCCAGTTGTTGAACTGAATACTGGATACTCACAGGAATAAAGTGGGCCATTTTGGTTAACCGGTCCATGATCACCCAATAGAATCCTTCTTCTTGCTGGTTTTAGGTAAACCCACAATGAAATCCATATGGATATCTTCCCACTTCCAACTGGGAAATGGCAAGGATTGTAAAAGTCCTGCGGGTCGTAAGTGATCCGCCATTATTCGCTGGCATACGTCACATTCCGATACATATTTTCCTATTTCCCTTTTCATCCGGGTCCACAGAAACACTGCTTTAGATCTTGATACATCTTGGTATGGCCCGGGTGAGTAGTGTAACGAGAGGTATGCGCCTCTTCCATAATCTTCCTTCTGAGATATGTATCCTTAGGCACTACCAGACGATTCTTAAACCAAAGTATTGCCCCTTCTTTAACCTCGAAAGGCAACTCTTCGCCTTCAGCAAGCCTTCTTTTCAAATGTTGCACCCCTTTGTCCAATTCCTGGGCTTGAATCACTTAGTCCTTAAGAGTGGGCTCCAATTGAAGAGCGGCCACTGCTCCGGGCTGTACAATTTCCAGATTCATCTTTTCCATTTGCTCACAGAGACTCTGCTGAAGAAGATAAGGTGGAGCAATTGTATTGAGCCTTGTGACTCAAAGCATCTGCAACCATATTGGCCTTTCCAGGATGATAATGGATCTCCAAATCATAATCCTTGATTAACTCCAACCAGCGGCGTTGCCGCATATTAAACTAGCTTTGATTGAAGATATACTTTAAACTCTTATGATCGGTATAGATATGACAAGTATTCCCTAGCAGGTAGTGGCGCCAAATTTTTAAGGCATGAACCACTACTGCTAGCTCCAGATTATGGGTGGGGTAGTTCTCTTCATGCTTCTTTAGCTGACGGGACGCATAAGCTATAACCTTTCTTTCTTGCATCAATACACATCCCAATCCAATGCCCGAAGCGTCACAATATACTTCAAAAGGTTTAGTGACATCAGGTTGGACCAACACAAGGTTATAAGTGAGTAATCTCTTCAAGCTTTGGAAAGCCTGGTCACACTCGGGTCCCCAGACAAACTTCGCATTTTTCAATAACTGTTTGGTCATTGGTTTGGCTATTCTAGAGAAGTCTTGAATAAATCGACGGTAGTAGCCAACCAAGCCTAGGAAACTTCTGACCTCTGTAACAGTACTTGGGGTTTTCCAGTTTATAACCTCTTCTATCTTCTCGGGATCTACTTCTATTCCATCAACAGAGAGGATATGGCCCAAGAAGGAAATTTTATTTAACCAGAAAGCACACTTGCTGAATTTGGCGTATAGCTTATGTTCCCGTAATCGGGATAAAACCACACGCAAATGTTGTTCATGCTCTTCTTTGGTCTTAGAGTAAATCAGGATGTCGTCGATAAAGACCACTACGAATTTATCCGGCTCCGTCATAAAGATAGAGTTCATCAGATACATGAAGTATGCCGGGACATTGGTTAACCCAAAAGACATTACTAGATACTCATAGAGCCCATATCTGGTAGAGAAGGCAGTCTTGGGTATATCCTCCTTGACCTTAATCTGACAATACCCCGATCTAAGATCGATTTTTGATAAAACCTTGGCCCCCAATAGCTGATAAAATAACACATCGATTCGAGAGAGGGGATACTTATTCTTAATGGTTACCGCATTGAGGGGGCAGCAATCTACACACATTCTTAAAGACTTGTCCCTCCTTTTCTCTACAAAAAGAGCTGGGCAACCCCAAGGGGAAGTACTGGGATGGATAAAACCCTTTTTAAGAAGGTCTTCAAGCTGCACTTTCATTTCAGCCATCTCCCTCGGAGCTATTTTGTAAGGTTTCTGGTAAATAGGGGCTGTGCTTGGCACTAGCTCGATGAAAAACTCAATTTCCCTATCAGGTGGTAGTCCTGGAAGATCTTCTGGGAACACATCCGGAAACTCACACACCACCGGAATTGATGCTAGCTCAGGGTTGACAACCAAATTTACTACCGGCATCTCTTTTTCTAACCGGGGAAGTGAAACCTGCACCAGGGTATTATCTGGGGAAATAACCCATATGGTGCGAGCAGTGATATCCATAACTGCTCAATGAGCATTCATCCAGTTCATCCCGAGGAGGACTGGTATACCGCGCCCCGATAGCACGATGGGTTGGATTTTGAGAAGTTTTCCACCCAATTCCAATTGCAAGTCCCTAACCACTTCGTTAGTTAGCAATTGCTGGCCCGGAGCCGTGATGAGGTACCCTTCTAACTGGGGATATTGAAAAGCCCTGACTAGATGCGTATGCATGACTGACGAAGGTATGTGATGCTCCCGTATCTAATAAAACTTGAGTAGGCAAATCGTTGATTAAGAACGTACCCGTCATGACTGCTTCTCCCTCCGATAGTTATTCCATCTGCATATAGTGTACCTTGCCCGCTTTCGGGGCAGGGCCCATCTTCTTGAAGGTATATTGAAGATTTCTGCCGGATGCTGGAGCAGATGGGCGGAACCCCTGACCTTGATGAGGATATTTGCAGTCCTTCGCGTAGTGGTTGGGCTGACCATAATTATAACAGGTATTGCCCAGTGCTGGAGCACGAGGGATAGAGGTATCGGGTACCAGTGGATGAGGAGGCTATGATTGCGGCCTCATAATCCACTGCCACGGTTGCTGATTCGGCTGAGGGGCTGACCAAACCATCCATGAGGTACGTGGAGTGGGAAGGGCATACCTGGGCAGTTGGTATACCACCTGTTGTCGACTGCTCGTTCCCTCGGTGGCTCTCTTGCGCTTCTTCTCTTCTCCATACTCCCGAAGTCTTTCTTCCAACTAGATAGCATCATTTACCATCTGATGGAAACTGGGGTAAGACATATTCATCTTCGCCCTCATGCGGGGCGACAGTCCACGTGAAAAATACATCTTTTTGGACTCGTCCACAGCAACCAGAGCAGGAGCATACTGAGCTAGATGGTTAAAGGCTTGAATATACTGTAGAACCGTCTTGTTACCTTGTTGCAGGCTCAGAAATTCCTGCATTTTCATTTCCCCTAGACCTTCGGGGATACGATGGTCCTCGAAAGCCTTGCGGAATTTTTGCAAGGTAAGTTGCTGGTTGGGCTGCAAGGAACCTTGGTATGTTGCCCACCATGTTCCTGTGGGTCCTTGTAATTTCTGAGGGGCGAACATAACCTTTTGTTGATCCGTGAGATTCGGCAAAAGCTCAAACATGCCCTCTATGGTCCGCACCCAATGTTTTTCATCCATTGGATCCAGAGCAGACTAGAAAACCGGCGGATGGAGGGCTTCAAAGTCCAGGAAGGTCACTCCTGCCTCCCGCCCGCGACGCTGGTTATCTTGCATTAATTGCTGCTGATTGAGTTGACTTTGAGTCAAGAGCTCAATCAGACGATCTTAGCGGTCAAGGACTTCCGCCATTATGGGATGAGGTGGGGGTGGTGGAGGAATTTCACTGCAATGATCAACAGCCATCTGTGGAGCAGAGAAGTTGGGGAGACTGTAAGGTTACCATTGCACTTAACAGTTGAAAGATCTAGATACGAAAGATCTAACACCTCTTATTGAAAGCAAAAACAACCATGAACGTGCTTAACACATAACATCTTACATCACTTGTTCCAGCCACACTTAGTTGATACTACCATGCAGTCCTACAACCACTACTAGCTTACTCAAAGCAACAACTCGTGCTGGCAGTTATTTTACAAAAAAATTTACAAAAATTTTTACAACATCACACGCCCAAACGTCGAACCAACTGCAGTCCATCCTTCAAGTGCTACTCTGGCCCACTGAATTTTCATCCGCATCAGAGTCATACCCTAGACCAGGAGTAGGGGCAGGTGGTGGTCCAACAGAACCGGAAGCGACCCTTGAGGACCCCTGAGTAGCTCCTGACCCCTCAGGAACTAACTCATGGGCTCCTCTTCTGAAGAACTCTCTTCTAACTCTGCCTGGAGCTGATCATTTTGCATTTGAAAAGCAATCACCTGCTCATTAAGATCATCGATAATGGTGTGGTCGAGCTCTATATGTATAGTGTGGTCTTGGATGGTTAGATTAGCAATGTGCAACTGATCTCTCAAATCTCTCATGGTGAGTTGGTCCTCGTATTGACGAAGACCCAAACTGACAATTTCTGAAGAATCTCTATGATGCTGCTCCAGCATCTGCGCATTCTGCGCTCTCGGCTCCAGAAAACCCTCTTTGGTACTCTCATACGTTTGGTGGTGCTGATCATATAGATCTGCAAGATGGGAAGTATAATGGACCTGTTCCCGCATTTGGCGCCTTCCCAGGTCCCGTGCGGTACGGTCCAGGTTATCTACCCTCCGTTGCCACTCAGGCTGAGATCGGTCATTGGGAGGAAGAAACATGACTTCTGACCCTTCTAACTCATCGAAATGCCTTGCACAAAGCCCGGTTAGGGCCCTGTAAGCATCATCTGAAAATGCCTCTCTAGGGGTTATCCCACTACCCTCAACTTCCCACACTTCTTCCTCTGGGAACCTGGGGTGTTGAGGCATACGCACTCGCACCCTTGTCTCGCCCATGAGACCCAGATCAGATGACGAACAATATAGCGGGGGCAACTAAGATAACGTAATCCCTGAAGGCGGTGATGAAGGTTCATAGTTAAAGGACAGTTCTCCAGGCACTCCTGGTGCCAACGACCCCTAGCATCCTCGTAAGGGATGAAAGTGTGCGGCATTTGGACCAGGGCAACAAAAACTTTTTGTTAACAATAAATCATTTTGAATTGGCTTACTTACTCCAAGAGACAGAGAAATAGCTCTAATGCAATCATGATGCATGACATATTTTAAGAAGAGAATTCTTAATATTTTCTACACGTAAAGAAGGTAATTTAGTTGTTTAATACCCTTAGATGAATCCTTATGTTGGGCTTACTTAAGATAGATTGTAAAATAGTTTTGAAAATAGTAACCTACCCCTCAACCTTGGCTCTGATACCAACTGTGGCAGAACCGCCCAGATTAACCCGAATTTCATGCTTACTCCACTAGATCTGGACTAACCCTAGGTAGTCCCTCAAGATTTCAGGATCCTGGCTTAGCCTTCCCATCCGGATCGAGCTTGGTCTTGGGACGACTCTCGAAGGACTCCACAAGTTACATCATACACAACCACGTTTATTACATAGAGTTGCAATATTACAACACAGGGTTTGTTACTTATTACATCAAGGCCGGAAGTTCATCAGCCCTTCAAAAGTTACCATATTCCAACAAGTTTATTTAAACTATCCACTACGCAGCCCAAGATGTAGCGATGCTTGCTTCAGAAGAAAGGAGGAGTGAGGTAAGGATCCCATTCGAACAGAGTATACTCGGTTCCTGTAAAACAGTAGGCAAGAAGCCTGAGTACTAATTACTCAGCAAGACTTATCCGATCATAGAGTCTAACCTGACTTGTTATCTGGAGGCTAAAGAGGGATAAGTCAACTCACACTGCAGCAGAGCTAGGAGTTGATCCTTAGCTTTTAGAGTGACAATTTCTTTTACGTTAGCCCTAGGTTATACCTGTTCTACTAGCAAGCAACAATCACTCTTCAAAACAACCATTAATAGATCATTTCATTTCTTACTATGATGTTGGTCGCGGTCGCGATCAGGCAGCTTACAACCAGCAAGCCACAGACGATTCGAATCGATTTTCAACCTCTCGAGAGGGATACTCAGACACCGTCATATGCGGCTACAGTGACCCCATATACGACAACCCAACATCCAATGCCACCTAGTCAGAACCATCCTCACCAAACCCAGGTGTCAGTCCTTCGACACCCACCAAACCTCCTCCTTCCAGTTGGTCTCGTCTAGTTTCGCACTTAGGTACAACAGGACGAGAGGTTTGCCGGTGCCCGTTAGGGATGGCAAGTGAATGAGGCGCGTTCGGCCCGACCAGGCCACACATCGGATGGCCTTATGCGACACAGGCAGGATCAGGGTCCATGGCAATAAACATAGCATACCAATATTAGAAAGCGAAACTGATCCCGCCGTATGCCTGTCCAATTGTTAACATCCTTTTCATTCTCGACTTATCTAACTTTAAATAAAGAGTTTCGTTCTAGGCCTATGCCACCTAAGCCATCTACTGCGAATAGGATCTTTATGCTGAACACCAGTTAACCATGCTCTAGGGTTTCAACCAACTCCTAACTCTAGTGCACAAACATAACCCATTTCTTATTTAAAGCACTCAAAATAAAGGGGCAATGCACCGGGGCTTGCCTTGGGTCAGGGGATCGGTGTCGGCGGTCGGCTCGAAGACTACTCCCTCCGGGGCGGTGGACGGTTCGGGTGCAACGGCTTCAGGGGCTTCTGCTGCGGTGAAAGACTCTTCAACTGGAGCCACCGGAAGCAACGTACCTAGGATGATGACATGCAAGAGTTTGAAAAGATGAGGGTGATCAACCTGTTGAAACAGTAGGATGTACAATTTCTAAAGAAAAGATGGGCCGCTGGGGTTAATCATCTAGGTCACAAGGGCTTAAATGACTGTCCCAAGGCTCAAATTAATTTTCTATTATTTTTAAATATTTTTACAAGCTTAAATGAATTTTCTAAAGATTTTTGGACATTTAAAAGCTTTTTAGAATTAATTATATATTTTTATTAAATTTCTATAAATTTTCCTATATTTTCTTAATTAAGAACTCCTTTTATCTATTGTAAAAATTAATTAGGATTTAATTTAATTTCTTTTTGGAATTAAAATAATGTTATCTCTTTTTGGAATTAATATAATATTTACCTAATTTAAGGAAATGAATTAATTAATTAGTTAATTTAAACACATTAAATTAAAGATTAAATAAATAACTAAACATCAATAAGAAAAGATTAAATCGAATTTCGAAGTTGAATTTGGCCCAGCCCAAAAGAAAAACGAAACAAAAGTCTACGCCCCCCTTCCTGCTTCGGCACGGCCCACCGGCCGCGTGGGCTGGTGGCCCTCCGGACCGAGACGTGCGACTGGAGGGGGGTGACTAGGAGCACTTGAAATCTCAAAATCACAACCCCCAAGAAAGTGCTCTGCAAAGCTTTAGAGAAACCGAACTAGGCATCGTCCACTGAACACATACGTGCCTAGCAGAGAAGGGTGCTGTCCACTGAAAGGATACGCACCAATGCAGGAAAACTCAAAATCCAACCAAGAATGGTACCGAGGCAACAAAACTTTGCAAAACCCTCCACACGACACTCACCGCACCAAGGTGCGTCTCACTGACTAACAGCAAGCAAAGAGAATGGTCTTACAGTGAGGAATGCAAAAATCCAAAGCAAAAACACAGCGGAAAAATTAAAGTGAGAAAATTACAACCTCTCCTCTCCGGTGGCTAACACCGGACTGTCCGGTGGGATCGGACTATCCGGTGCCTGCTGCCGGACTGTCCGGTGGCACGGGCCGGACAGCGCCCCATGACGGACTATCCGGTGGGCGCTGTCGGACTGTCCGGTGGCCTCTGTCGGATTGTCCGGTAGAGTCGCAAAAAGGGCCTTTTCAAACCCAACCCTGACCAAATCTTGTCCAAACTTCATGAAATTTTGCACAAGCTATCTAGACCCTATTCCAAAGGTTTTCCCAAATGATCAATACAAAGTGACCATGGAATCAGCGGGAATTTAAGATCTCGTGAAATGGCAATCTTTGGGCAAGAAAGGGGAAAACGGCTTGCTCGTGGTAATCCAGCAGGATTGAGATGAACTAAGTCATGAACTCCACGTCCTGGCAAGTCCAAAACCTCAGCAAAGAAAGGGATTCAAGCTTGGCCAACACAAACACCCAAAATGCCAAGGATTGAACCCAAAAACCAAAGAGTGAAGGGGAGGAGAAGAACACAAGGTTGCTGCACGAATTTGCTTCGATTAAGTGCCCAAGATGGGTCTAAAGATTCAGCATACAAGCAGAAATTCATCCCAAGCAACCACCCTCACCTTCCCTCATGATTAGGAGGCTAAATCCTACTCTAACCTCCCTAACAATGGAGCTCAAGGCTTGAGGAAGAAAATTACCAAGTAAAGACTAATCCTAGCAGCCAAGAGTGTCTCTAATGACCTGCTTTGGACCTATTTATACCCGAGTACTATTTAGACAATTTTGCACTTAGGTCCCTACAACTAGACAAACCCTAAGGACTCAAAAGAAAGATTACTGGATATTTTGGGACGGACGACCACGATGAAGTCTTGATCTTCGTAAGTTCCACGCAATCCTCGGATGTTCTCCACATGGCCAGTAGTCCAATCCGCGATCCGCCCTCGGTTTTGAAGTCAGAAACTGGGAAACTTGAGGAAGTCTCCGCCTAGGCCGGATTTGGCCCATCTTCTCTATCTTGGCGAGTCGTGGCCCCACTCACCAAGGCTTGGGTTGCTTGGGTTGCGGTTTTGAGCCGAAGCCGCCAAAGCCTCCCTCGGACACCTTCGCACCACACATTCGGGTTGGAGCACCGCGGTGGTGCCCGGCATCCCCTGTCCATCGGGGCAGCCTCGCAGTCCTTTGGATGACTTACTCCTGCCGTCGCCGTGCTGCTCCCCTGTGTACCGAACTCCCGTGGCCGACAGACGCCGAGCATGCCTCCAGTCCTTCGGAGGACTTTCCTCTTCCTCCAGTTTATCGGAGGGGCTCTTGTCCATTGGAGCTCTTATGCCCACGTCCTTCTGGGTCTTGCTACTGTTAACAATCACTCATCACTCCAGAGGCAATGGAGCCGGTCCATTGGCTCTCAATCTCCCCCTCGATGAGTGCATTGTCAACACCTTCAACCTGTAACCTGAAATAGAACAAAGACAAGAGGAAAGGCATAAAACCAAAAAGAAAGAAGAAAAAGAAGAGGTTGCTCAAGATGCCCAAAAGCCAAATACAAGCAGAAATGGGCAAATTGAGACAACAAAAACAAAGCCAAAGATCGACTCCCTAAGACAAGGGAAACCGCTCAACGCAATCGATCAAACTAAAGCATGACCCCTCAAGAAAGAGGCAAACTGGCTCAACACAGTCATGCTAAGGCAAAACATCGGCTCCTCTAGAAAGAGGCAAAAGGCTCAACGCACCGATGCAAGAGCATGCTAAAATCTCAAACTCCCCCTCAACTAGATCTCTACAGAGTTCTCCCCCTTGGTCCATCATCTCTCTCCTCAAGGGTCAACATCTCTCCCCCTTGTTGACAATGGACACATCAAGGGTTCATGGAACTCAACTCCCCCTGAAATGGACAACTCCCCCTCAAAATATGCCATGAAATGCAGGAAGTGTACCATGAAGAGCTTAGCAGGGATGAAAAACTAGTAAATAAAAGTTCTAGCATATAGAGTAAGTGAGGGCAAGGAAGCATGCAAACAAGCTCAATTGAATCTATCTTATACAGATTAGGAGCATGTTTTTCTGGGTTGTTGAAAAGAAAGCATCACCAACATGAATAGCATCTAGCAAGATAGGCATGAACAGCAAGATGCTAGCAGAACATACAAGGTGTGCTACTCTCAACCAAAGCATATACAACAGGCCATAAGCAATTTAGAGACTTGCAGATTTGGGATTTAGCAATTTTTGACTTCAAGCAAATCGGATCATATGCCAGGGGTTATTCACTTGTGTTTGCCACTTCTTACCAACCAATGCCAAGCCTAGGTTCAGAAAACCATCAGAAGCTTAAGACAAGGTTTTGGTCATACACAGCCTAGTCCAAGTTCATGCCAAAGTGCAAAGGCAAGCCATCTCAAACTAGATCAGTGTGACAAGTGAACCCACCTGGATCTTTTCAATTTAGCTCATAAGACACCACTTTGTAGACAAAATTAATTCAGATTTCAGATTTGGACAAGGTGTCATAAATGCTTAGGCATCACCTTAACAAAGGCATACGACTAGCATATCCAAGTATGAAAAGATAGCATAGCATTCAACATTCCTACACATGCTAGGTAGCCAAGTCAAGTGGCGATCATGATTTTTGATTTTCAAGAAACAAAAGTGACTGAGCTCACAAAAGATATTAGACAGATTCAAGGAGCTTAGCCAACCATGATCATGCAAGCAACTGTACAATCTAGCTCAAGCAAGTACTAACTGGTCATACCAGAAGAGCTCTAGTGCTAGTGTAAGTGAAAATGCATATGCTACAATGCAATGCATGGTATGATACAAAATGCAAGAGAAATAAGGAAAAGCAAAGAAAAGGCAAAACAAAACCCTAAACTACACCAAAGTTACCCAAACCTAAAAGGGGTAACAAACACCAAGCTCCCCACGCAAGCGAGCAGACAGCTAAGATCTAAGGGCTTGGTGAAGATATGTGCCAACTGGCTCTCAGTCTCTACATGGATCAAGTCTATATCTCCCTTCTCATAGTGATCTCTCAAGAAGTGAAACCTCACGTCTATGTGTTTGGTTCTAGAGTGCAATACGGGGTTCTTAGCTACAGAAATAGCAGAAGTAGAGTCTACTAGGAGAGGGATCTTCCTAAAACTGAGACTAAAGTCACTTAAAGTGGACTTCATCCAAAGGAGCTAGGAGCAGCAACTAGCGGCAGCAATGTATTCAGCTTCTGTGGTGGAAGTGGCTATGCTAGATTGCTTGCGTGAGGACCAAGAGACAAGAGAAGAACCAAGAAACTGGTAGGTACCGGAAGTAGACTTGCGCTCTAGCCGACAACCCGCAAAGTCAGCATCCGAATACCCTCTAAGAGAGAGCAACGAAGCTGAAGAGAACCAAAGACAAAGTTCAGGAGTGTATTTCAGATACCTGAAGATGCGCTTCACCACTTGACGGCGTGATGTCCTTGGTGAGGCCTGAAATCGCGCACAGAGGCAGACCGCGAACTGAATGTCGGCCTGGTCGCCGTCAGGTACAGAAGTGATTCGATCATCCCTCGGTACTCTCTTTGGTCCACCACCTCCCCTTCTTCATCAGCATCAAGTGCCATCTGTGTTGACATGGGAGTTGCCATGGGCCTGAGATCTCCCTAGTCAAACTTTCTCCGAATGTCCTTTGTGTACTTGGCTTGATGGACGAAGGTTCCTTCTAGGCCTTGCTTGATCTGTAGCCTGAGAAAGAACTGTAGCTCACCCATGAGACTCATCTCGAACTCACTGCTCATCTGTTCAGCAAACTTAGACACCAAAGTGTGAGATGAACCACCAAAGATAATGTCATCAACATATATCTGAACTAGAAGGGTGTCACCACCACGACTCAACAGAAACAAGGTCTTGTCTACTGAACCCATCACAAATCCAGACTTGAGCAGAAAAGCTTTCAACCTTGCATACCAAGCTCTTGGAGCTTGCTTCAGACCATAAAGGGCTTTTCTCAACTTATACACCAGGTCTGGAAACGTGGCACTCTCAAAGCTAGGAGGTTGTCTCACATATACCTCCTCCTCTTTGTAACCGTTTAGGAAGGCTGACTTAACACCCATCTGCTGCAGTTTGAAGCCTTTAGAGGCAGCAAAGGCAAGCAGAATCCTAATGGCCTCTAAACCTACAGGAGCAAATGTTTCCTCATAATCTATCCCCTCCTTCTGACAGAAACCCTGGGCAACCAATCTCGCTTTGTTGCTCACAACCATCCCATCCTCACCCTGTTTGTTCTTGAAGACCCACTTGGTTCCTATAGGGTGGCAGTTTGGTGGAGGTTCAACTAAATTCCAGACATGGTTTCTCTCAAAGTTCTCCAACTCCTCATACATGGCGTTCACCCAACTAGGATCAGATAATGCATGTGACACATCCCGGGGTTCGAAAGAGGCTAGAGAGTTAACCAAAGAGCGTGTGACGCGCTAGTGTAGATCTCCAATCATCCTGTCTGGAGGGTGATCCCGTTGGACCTGCCGAGATGGAATAATCTCGGAGGTCACCTCCCCTACGTCCTTAGCGGGGCCAGGCTCTGCTCGAGCTTGCAGTCGGGGGAGCGAGGAGGAAGTTGTAGGCAAGGGTCCTCCTTCATCTTCAGAGCTCATAGCAGAGGGGGCAGGAGCTGCAGCCAGTGCAGTGGCTCCTGCATCACCAGCATCTACTTCGCCTTCCTCATCTTCAAAGATGGGAGCGCCTTCTTCATCATCACCTGAAAGCTCAAATGCAGGGGTTGTGCAAGGCATAGATTCATCAAAGGAAACTTCACAGGTCTCAACCACTTGTTTGGTATCAAGGATCCACACTCTATATGCCCTAGAGCTAGTGGCGTACCCAAGGAAAATACCATCCAAGCAGCGAGATTCGAATTTGTCTAAATGCCCCCCCTTTTTGAGCACAAAGCATCTGCAGCCAAATGCACACATGTGCTTGATGCTAGGCTGCCTACCAAACCGTAGCTCGTACGACGTCTTCCCTAAGAAAGCTCGTAGGAAGATGCGGTTGGCAATGTAACAGGCCGTATTCATAGCCTCAGCCCAAAAGCGCTGCGGAGTCCTATGCTCATCAAGCATCGTCTGCACCATCTCATCAAGTGTGCGGTTCTTTCGTTCCACGACACCGTTTTGCGGTGGGGTCTAAGGAGAGGAGATTGGTGATCAAGACCTAGGTCACGACAAAAGGTTTCGAAACGAGAGTTACGAAATTCTCCGCCATTGTTACTGCGGATAGCCCTCGTGGCCTTATGAGTCTCATTCCTTAACCTCAAGACTAGATCCCAAACAAAACCAAAAGCCTCTTCTTTGAATTCCATGAAGAACACCCACGAAAAGCGAGAAAAATCGTCCACAACTACAAGCACATAGCACTTCCCACTGACCAACTATACCTGAGCAGGACCAACCATGTCCATATGTAGTAGCTCGCCAAGGTAAGAGGTCATCACCTGATTGACAGGTGCATGAGAAGCGGCAATGATCTTGCCATGACGACAGGGGTGGCACACTAAGTCCTTTTCTGCTTTCAAATTGGGCAATCCTCGGATCAGACCCATCGAGCTCAACCTAGCTAGCAGATCAAAACTCAAATGGCCAAGCCTCCTATGCCACTTCCAAATATCAGCAGAAGGACTAGCAACCAAACACCGAGGAGGGCCAAAAATAGATGCAAGGTCAACCTTAAAAACCTGCCCATAGGGCAAAATCTGACAAAAAAGGTTTTCCTTAGCATGAAGCACATAAGAAGAACCCTTCTTGAAACGAACCTCAAACCCTTCCTTGAGAAGTTGCGAGACTGAAACTAAATTGAACCCCAAATTCCTCACCAAAGCAACTTCTCTCAGGGAAAGCTTGCCAGAAAGAGTAACAGAACCAACACCCAACACTTTACCTTGACCATTATCCCCGAATGTGATGTACTCCTTGGTGCTCATGGGGTTGAGGCTGGAGAACCATCTGTGGTGCCCTGTCATGTGCCTAGAGCATCCAAAGTCCATGATCCATATGTCCTCCAGGCCTTGATCCTTCAAAATCAAGGAAAGCGAGAGTGAGCAAATGGTCCGGCACTAGGGTTAGTGAAACTGCTGAACCAGTGCCAAGCCATCTATTCAAAAGTGGGAAAAGCACAGTCAAGGTAAGCATCACGACTATCTGGGTACCCACGACCTCCAAAGCGTGAGCTCTCAAACCCTCTTCCTCCAAAGCCTCGGTCACGAGGTCCATAGCCACGCTGAAAACGACTAGGAGCTCGGCCGGCAAAGCATCTCTCTCCACCAGGACCACGGGCCTAAAAGCTGCCTCCTCTCTCACCATGAACAAAGTGGTCTCTCATCTCACCGCGGTGGGGAGGATGCTGGCTACCACCCTGGTAGAACTGATCCTGGTTCCCCCAAGCTCTCTCCTGCTGCTCAACTCGCTTCCTCCTGAAGCAAAACTCCTCCAAGTGGCCATTCCACTGGCAAAAATCACAATGGTAGACAGGCCTCTTGGGAGTGGGGTTAGGCTGGGCCTTGGGCTTAGGTAGAGTAGCCTTGGGTGGAACAGGCTGCTGGACTCTCTCCTTGCTCACTGGAGGCTTGAGAATCTCAGTCACTACTCTGTCTAGCTTAGCCTGTGAGGGCTTGGGTGTCCAGAACTGCTTCTTTAGGGCAGCCTTGGGAGGCTCGTGGTAAACCCCATCAACAATAGGGTTAGGCTGAGGAGAGGCGGTCTTAAGCTTAATTGCGGAACTCTTCTTCTCTCCCAAAGAACTGCACTCTCCAAACCTGTCGTACCCTAGTTTTCAACACAAAGCCAGAGCAAAACCATATGTGTGCCAGGATCTAATCTCACACATATAGAGACAATTAACAGTGATATCATAGACAATGCTTTATTACATACCGTTTAAGCAAGATTTACATTATGACATCTAGTCTTTAACATAGAGTAGCGGAAGCGTAACTATAACTCCAAGCCATTCCACAGGGAAACCGACTGGGGGTCGCTCGCCTAGACCTCCTTGAACCTTCATTTGTACTCCTTTAGGCCTCCATCTTCTGAGCAGCAGTTGGGTATCCACCCAACAAAAAGAAAATTTAAAGGAACAAGCGTGAGTACTCAACTGTACTCAACAAGCATAACATGAACCATGAGGCTCTAAGGTTAGCTGACACAACTGCATTTGCTTTTAGTTGGTCAAGTTTTATTATCATCTATTTACTAAGGTGGGTAGATAAACCATTAGCCCAAAAGATATTGCATAAAGAATTAATCAACAATATTAGAAACATAACCAACTCCCAAACCAAACCAAGAACCACTAATCAGCATAAAGGATCTGGGCCGCTCATAACCGTGAGCACGGCTGACATGTCAGTTTTACACTCTCGAGAGGTTGCACATCTTTACCCACAAGTCTTGAGCTACGCTAGAAGTTCATCACATTGCCTTAGATGAGATGACTAGCAAGCCACACTACAAAGCCTTTACAAAGATCACGTTGGTAAGGTGTAACTGCTGAGGTTTCAAGCTCCGCGGAGATAGGGCCCTACTCTAAGGGGTGAAGCACACAACACACACAACCCAAAGCAGATCCGACGCCCATCCCGGTTCATTTCCCCTCTTGCCCCGCAGGTAAGTTACTCCCCAACCAAGACATTCTAATTAATCAGCTAAGACCGACCCATACTAGTCTCATGGTAGCGCTGTTGTCCCAGGTTGTCGCTTTGTGAACCGGTCCTTATGGAGAGTGGCTATGAGCAAGACTGCTAAGCACATTGCTCATGCCCCCTAAACCATGTTGCTAAAAAGCCAATTTTAAAGAGCCATGAACCACTCAAGCACCTCAGCATAGAGGGTCACGCTCACAAAAATATTGCATAGATCCATTAACAAGATTATTAACAAAAGAACATGTGTTTGCACAGTAACTAGCAAAACTTATCCAACATGCATTCCCATAGGTAAAACAAAGGGTAAAGAGGCTAATGTATAGTCCTTATAGGCATACAAGTTAGACACATGCATATGAGGTGATTTAAGGTTATTAGGTGTTGTCCGTGTTATACTTGCCTTCCTCAAAGTACTCTTGGTGCTACTGCTCATACACGTTGATCCTCAGCGCAAACAGCTAAAACAACAAACAAGGGAAACTAAGAACAATACACCATACAAACAAATGATTTTATAAAAAAAACATAAAAACAACAATGGTCGTTATTAATAACATGGGAGCGCAACAAAACGACTAACAAGGAGATAAAGATGGTTAGAAAAGGAAGGGACTGAAAGAACAGTACCACAATGAGAAATTTGATGGTAGAAGAAAGGATATGGTAGTGTATGCAAAACATGAAGAGCTTGATGTGAGTTTGTGATGAATTTGATTTGTCGAATGGCCGATGAGTGTAATTCATGGG
Source organism: Paspalum vaginatum (assembly GCA_030272315.1). Taxonomy (NCBI): domain Eukaryota; kingdom Viridiplantae; phylum Streptophyta; class Magnoliopsida; order Poales; family Poaceae; genus Paspalum; species Paspalum vaginatum. Next base: position 26,446,178 of record CM059018.1, on the reverse strand, counting down.
TTAAGGAACAAAGACTTGCAGCAAGGCTTTGGTAAGGAGGTCAAACTTCTAGAGTAAAACATGTCATGACCGGGATGGAGGTAGTGGGTATACTCGCTGAAACTTTCCAAGGACAACGGATCAGGGGTGGTTGTCAATGGAGGTGTCAAATGAATTCTTCGTGCTATGGTCATGGGTAAGGTTTATGATTGTGTTCTTTTGGTATATTGTGGAGGTATCTTGGGAACATATATAGTTTAACCAGAGGATACATCAAGAGGGCTGCTAGTTCAACAGGAATAAGGATTTGTTAACTGGTGCATGTGCTGAAAACAGCGGGCAGCCGGATAACCATCGGAAGGACCATCCAAACCTGGATCTACGATGATCCAATGGTCACCACAATTTACAAAGTCATGTGCAAGTGCATGAGCTATGCTATGGTTAAAGGGTTTGGCATTTGGTTTGATAGATCTTTGGAGAACGATGATCACATTCAGAGCAGCATTGCTGTCTGGACAGCAGCGGCAATGAGCATGGCAAGAGATATAACTCTCGCATTGCTATGGCTATGGACAATTCCTTTTACAGAGACATGTTCTAGGATGCAAGGCACGATCTGGTGAAAGGGCATGGACCCTAGACCGCCAGATCAGCGGGGAACGCAGGTTGAGTTCAGTGGCACCGCAGCAGTTCTGCAGCAGGAGCAGTGGGCACGGCGATGGCCATCACTCTCGCTTTGCTGCACCAATCGAAAAACTGATTTGCAGGGACATTCCCAAGTATATATAGCATGTCATGGTTTAATTATTTGGTATTTGGATCCTCAGATCATTGGGGAACGCACGTGCCAAGTGGTGGCAGCGCGGCTGTCCGCACGGGCAACAAGTCGTTCAACGGTTAAACAATATCGGAACTCGACGGAAATTGACATTTGGCATATGATCACAGTGAGGAACATGAAAGTGAAAGTAGGGATATAACTATGGTGGTTCTCACATCAATTGTTTGGTCACAGCCATGATCAACGGCGATGATCGGAGAGCGATGCCGGCAGCGATGGTGCGTGCTGTGCCCATGTGGCAGGGCTGAGGCCTTGTCTCAGCATCGAGGATGATTGGGACAGCATGTTCCATATTCTGCACAGCGAGGAGGGTGAGAGAGCTGGACAAGAGAGGGAAGAATAGGGAGGGGCGCAGCTCACCCATGGACGAGACTTGTAGCACAGCGAAGGGGTCGACGACACCGATGTCCAGAACTTTGAACGCAGAGGTAGGATTGATTCTCCATGGCAGGGGCACTCCAATTTGGTGAAGATGAGGGAGAGGGAAGAAGGTGGAGAGGGCAGCCTTGGCAGGAAGGTAGCAGAAGGGGAGACCCTTGTTTATTCATGTTGATGAGGGAAAACTGAAAATGATAAAAGGGGAGTTAAGGGAGGGAGTGATGGCAGGGAATTAAGAGCAGTTAGAAGGGGGATGTGAAGGGAGAGAGGAGGGGGCGACCATGAGAGGTGCCCTTGCTGTTTCTTCATGAGGAGAAAGGAGAGATCGATCAGTAAAGGGGCCGGGGCGACCTGGGTAAAAGGGGGAGAGGAGGAGGGGAAGGAAGGGGCTGTTTTGGGCTGTTTTTGGAGGTTTAGGGCTGGCCCAAGTTGTGGTGAAAGGTGGGGAAAAGAATAACAGATTCCGGGCCTTTGTGCAAGGTCAAAATGAGAGGATGTCGGGCTCATGTCCATGCCAAAAAGGATAAGAACGTTGGGGCTTGACACATTAATGGAGGAAGGGTAGGTCCTGTATTTGTCATGCATGTGGGAGAATTAATGAAATATGGATGAAATGAGCTTAACCTAGATTAGGGTTTTCTCGGGTCTATGGATAGAGAAAGGGAAGGCATCGTTAGTTGGACTTGATATTGATCTTGAGAATGAGAACAATTGAGTTATTTCATAAAGAGATAATGTTGTCAATGGAAAGAAATGATGAAAAGTTAAACATGGTGACGTGATGTCGAAGATATTGACTTCAAAAGATGGAAAGATTGTGAGGACCGGGTGAGTTCATCTAAGGTTTCTGAGAATTTTGACTTGGATCAACATAAATAATGGACATGGTATAGAGAATGGTCAACATGATCGGATTAGGGTTTTGAGTCAACCTAAAACTTTAGAGATTGATCCAAGGGTTCAATGGTTGAGTTTGAGTTGGCAAGAAAGAGAAGGACTAGGATTTTAGAGACATGAATTGAGAAGGACTCGAAACCTAGCTTGTTTTGAAATATTTTGAAACCTCGTTTTACACACATAAACACTATGCACTTCGGCATGAATGCAACAAACAAATTAATTGAAATTGAGAAATTTTTTTAAAAGGATACCCTGTAGGATCGAGACGTGCGACTAGAGGGGGGGGGGTGAATAGGAGCACTTGAAATCACAAAATCACAAACCCCCAAGTGGAAACCGAAACTAAGCATCGTCCACTGAACAGATACGTGCCTAGCAGCGCAAGGGTGCCGTCCACTGTGAGGATACGCACCAATGCAAGAAAGCTCAAGATCCGAACAAGAATGACAGCGGAGCAACGGATTTTGCAATAACCGCCACAAGACACTCACCGCACCTAGGTGCATCTCACTGACTCACAGTAAGCAAAGAGAATGGTCTTAAGGGAGGACTGTGAAAATCCATAGCAAAATGACAGCGGAAAAACCAAACTGGGAAGAACACAGCAGCTCCCTGGCAGGACCGGACTGTCCGGTGGCCAACACCGGATTGTCCGGTGGGACCAGACTATCCGGTGCCTGACGCCGGACTGTCCGGTGGCACGGCCTGGACAATGCCTCTCACCGGACTGTCTAGTCGGCACTGCCGGACTATCTGGTGGAACCGGACTGTCCGGTGGCCTCTGCCGGATGGTCCGGTAGGGTCGCAGAAAAGATGATTTCAAATCCTAACTTGATCAGACCTTGTCCAAACTTCACGAAATTCAGCACAGGTTATCTGGACCCTATTTCAAAGTTATTTCCAACAGATCATCTCAAGGTAACCGCGGAATCAGCAGGAATTTCAGATCTAGTGAAATAGCCATTCTTGGGCAAGAAAGGGGAAAACACAAAAAAGGCTTGCTCGTGGCAATCCAGCAGGATTGAGATGAACTAAGTCATGATCTCCATGTCCTAGCAAGTCCAGAACATCAGCAAGGAAAGGGATTCAAGCTTGCCCAACAAAAACACCCAAAAAACAAGGATTGAACCCAAAAACCAAAGAGAGAGGGGGAGGAGAAGAACACAAGGTTGCTGCATGAATTTGCTTTGATTAAGTGCCCAAGATGGGTCTAAAGATTCAGCATACAAGCAGAAATTCGTCCCAAGCAACCACCCTCATCTTCCCTCAAGATTAGGAGGCTAAATCCTACTCTAACCTTCCTAACAATGGAGCTCAAAGCTTAAGGACGAAAATCACCAAGTGAAGACTAATCCTAGCAGCCAAGAGATCCTCTGATGACTTGCCTTGGACCTATTTATACCCGAGTACTATTTAGACAGTTTTGCACTTAGGTCCCTACAGCTAGACAAACCCAAAGGACTCAAATGAAGGATTACAGGATATTTCGGGACGGACGACCACGATGAAGTCTTGATCTTCGTAAGTTCCATGCAATCCTCGGATGCACTCCACGTGGCTAGTAGTCCAATCCGCGATCCGCCCCCGGTTTTGAAGTCAGAAACCGGGAAACTTTAGGAAGTCTCCACCTTGGCCGGATTTGGCCCATCTTCTCTATATTGGCGAGTCGTGGCCCAACTCACCAAGGCTTGGGTAGCTTGGGTGACGGTTTTGAGCCGAAGATGAAATCTATGACTATGGCATGGGCAGTCAATCCATTTTCCTTCAAGTCTGAGATATCTTTGAGCAGGATCTCTACTTCAGCACCCTCTTCTATAGTTGGTGCCTCTTCCCAACTGTTTAGCTTGGAGTTCGGCTGATGGCTTGATCGTGGCGGCAAAGAATTTGTATGATTACTCATGTAAAACCACTCGGAGTGCCATCCTTTGTTGCTATCCTTGATTGGAATGTCTAGGTACACTGACCTTCGCCCCCTACGTAGCTCTAAGCTAGCTCTTCCAATTGTTGACAGTCGTTATTGCACTATCTACGACCATCATCTATCCATGAATATGAAGGGAAATGCATCAAAGTATGGGCAAACCTTTGCTACTAACATATCTCCACGAGTTGTGTTGAAATATTTGAGTGCAGGTGACAAAACATACTCAAACATGGTAAAATGGAGCCAAACCAGGAAGTGACTAGCCACATGGCTAAGTCCCCAGGCCGCTTGGTGTGTGTCTGGGCCCAATTGGCACCAACTTTGACCTGCATGCACACACATGCCATGTCAACACATCTCCAAGGTGGAATCCATGAAAGTTGCATGCAATGAACCGGAAGGCCTTGCCACATCATCAATCCAGCCCCAAGATTGGTGAAGTTAGCAATCCTCAGCACTTCAATCCTGCGGCTAAGGAAGAAACACAAGTGAGATCCAATGGTTCGGGAGAAGACACAAAGATAATCGCCTTAACCACCATGCAACCGACTTGGGGAGTGCAGATGGACCACAAGATGCAGTATGGCGGTGGATCCGACGGCTGGCCAGGCTGCCCAGCCTGAGGTGGGGCCACCCGGCCTCCCTCCAGGCCGCTCGGCCTCCCTACTAGGCCGCTCGGCCTCCCTACCAGGCCGCTCGGCCTGCCACCTATCCCATAACCGCCCTACCTACCCTATAAATACCCCCCACTCACTTGGTGACTATAAATACCCCCGAGCTCTCATTTGTAAAGTTTGGAAGTTGAGTGAAACACACCAATGTATAGTTTAGTAGCACTAGGATAGTCCTGGGAGTTAGAGTTGAGTCTGAGTCTTTGCCACAGGGATTCCGTAGTTAGCTTCGAGTCTGTTAAAGCTCTTGTATCTTTCTATCTTTGTACTCTTGCTACTTCAGTATAATATAGTTTGTTGCTGTATCCTTTGAGTTATACTTTACTTTATTTCTTACACTTGCCTAGTGTGGTGTACCTTATTGCATACTAGACCAAGGCTTAGGTATGTGTTGTTCGAGAGTTATCTAAATCTTGCTAGACTTGCTGGTGCTATAGGCTTTCCTTAGGTTCTGTTCTAAGGCTAAGTCAGTCCGAAACCTCTGATCAAGGACGGACTTTAGTGATCAAGTTCTCACTTGATCACTAGTTTAGCGTGCCATCTTACCCACGCTGATCTGGTTGGTAGCCCCTCTTGGTGACAGCATTAGGGAGCCTCTGTAATCTGACCCCATCGTTCGGTACACCCGTAGGCGTTAGCCAGTTGCCGTTCGGTTGGCCAACTCTCTACCCCCGCGCCTCCTCGGTGTAATCTGGAATTTCACTCGACGCAAGATCCTAGTTCGTGTTTGTTTAACTCAGTTCAACCGCGAATACTCCTATGCAGTAGTTAAGGAATAGAGTTTGGATATCTTATTCTCACTCGTTGTCCTCCCAGGCAACTACCTAGTTGTTTACAGCTTTGGTCCCTGTTTACTCTTCCCACCATACACCATCTTGTTTATCTTACCCCCGTTGTAAGAATAGCTGGAGTTTATCTAAGTTACAGTACCTGTTTGAAGTTCGAACATACCATTCCACCAATTAGCCCTTGCTTCCTTGGGATTTTTCCGATACCTGGAATACTCTGGGTGAAAAAGCTACTGTGAATCTCCGTGCGCTTGCGGAGTAAAATCTTTACGCTAAGAGACGTCAACAAGCTCTTTTTGGCACTGCTGCCAGGGGAAGCAATTGGCAATAGAAGTTTGATTTGTTTGAACCTAGGTACTTATAACTTGATAACATACCGCTATTTCTTAGTGGGCTCATTTGCCTCTGTCTACTTTGTTGGTGGGTTGGCAGAGAGGTGTATGACCGGTTTTGACCTACGGGCAAACTTTCACAACAATCCAGAGTCGCTGCTCAGAAAGAGAGTCCGTCAAAAGACAATCCACGGGCAGAGGCCTGTGCCATCAACACTGGAGTTTGGATCCACAAGCACAAAGCAAACGACACCAACAATGGCTATGCCCGAGAAGACCATCCGTGACTTTTCTGTTCCATCCAGCAACAACATTCCCACTGGGCCTGAAGTTGCTGTTGGAGAAGGTTTTGAGCTCAAGCCAGGTGTCATTCATATGGTCCAAGTTAGTCCATTCTGCAGAATGGCGTCGGAGGATGCAAACAGCCATCTCCAGCAATTCCTGGAGATATGCAGTACATTCACTATCAAGGGTGCAACCGCCGATGCTGTTCGACTGCGCCTTTTCCCGTTCTCACTGATTGGGAAGGCAAAACAGTGGTTCTATCTGAACCGCAACAACTTGGCAACTTGGGAGGCATGGTCAAATGCTTTCCTTGCAAAGTACTTTCCCTTGGGAAAGACAAGCTCACTGAGGAACCAAATCTCGAGCTTTCAACAACTCGCTGATGAGACGGTGGCAGAGGCATGGGAGAGACTTCAAGAGTACATCACTGCCTGCCCCCACCATGGTATGGAAGAGTGGCTGATCATCCAGAACTTCTTCCACGATCTACACCGGACCGCGTAAGAACACCTCGATGCAGCCGCTGGAGGATCCTTTTTATCTTGAGCGTTACCGCTGCACGCACTCTCATAGAGAAGATGGCAAGCAACCAAGGATGGAGATAGGAGAGGGCGAACAATAAGCCCCGCGGAGTCTACCATATTGATAGTACCGACATGTTGGCTGCCAAGATGGACCTCTTACTAAAGAAGCTGTAGGATACTCCTGAAGCTGTGCCAGTCCAGGCACTGGATTCTCGAATGACTTGCGAGCATTGTGGGAATACCGGCCACACGGGGAACAGCTGCCCCGGAAATGGATCAGGAGGACGTTAACTTCATCAACAACAATAGCTTCAACAACGGGCCTCGTCTTCAACCAGGTTGGAACTCGCAACCACACCTACCTTTCTCTTCTCAAGGTACATCTTCTGGCAGTTCTCAGCAGTTCAATAAAAATCCTTTCGATCAAAAAGCTGTGAACGATAGTATAAGTAAGGAATTCCATGCGAACGATAGAATTCTAGAAAACCTGTCGCTTCAAATGGAAACTCTTAATAGTGCCATGAAGAACCAGCTGAGTTTTAATAAAATGCAAGAAACTCAGATAGCTCAGCTTGCTGCCCCTTTGCCTAGTCCAACTTCGGGTAAGCTCCCGGGTCAGCCCAAGGCACCCCCAAAGGAACATATCAATGCTGTAACAACTAGGGGTGGAAGGTCTACACAAGACCCCCACATCCTAGGAATGCAGGGAAGGAACAGGAGAAGCCAGCGGAACTAGAAAAGGAAGATCAAGTGGCTGAACCACAACCGGTTAAGGAAGCACCAAAGTCGGCTCCGCATGAGTTCTACGACACCACCGTGCTCCCTTTTCCTCAAAGGCAGAAAAATACCACTGTTGATGACCAGTTTGGCAAGTTTGTGGCGGTAATTAAGAAATTATATGTCAACATTCCATTACTAGATGCGATGCAGGCACCCACGTACGCTAAGTACCTGAAGGACATCCTCAACAACAAAAAGCCACTGCCGTCCACAGAGGTCGTGCACCTCACAGAAGAGTGTAGTGCCGCTATACTCAACTAGCCGCCCTAGAAGAAGAAGGATCGAGGGAATCCAACCATCTCATGCTCAATCGGGACCCAACATTTTGATCAAGCTCTCTGCGATCTAGGAGCAAGTGTGAGCGTCATGCCAAAGGTAGTCTTTGATAAACTCACGCATGCTACACTTGCCCCTACTGCTATGTGCCTGCAGCTAGCGGATCAGTCGATTCACTACCCCGACGGAATCACTGAAGACATTCCGGTCAAAATCCGAAACTTCATCGTCCCGGTGGATTTCGTGGTGCTCGACATGGAGATTGATAGCGAAACGCCGCTCATCCTTAGGGCGACCGTTCTTAAGCACCGCTTGAGGCCACTATTGACATTGGAGCTGGACAAGTCCACCTCAACAGCAATGGTAAACGAGAGACGTTTGCCTTCAAGCCGAAGGTAGAACAGTGCTGACAGGTAAAAACATTTAAACGTAAGTGTCAGGCACCCCGGGAGATGCCTAGAGAGAAGATCGAGCTTTCGCCAAGTTAGTCGAAAGTGGACTCTCTCATCCTAACAATGGAAAAGATCCTATTGGATGGAGAAGCCCGAAAGCTCAAAGCCGATCGCAGAGCTGAGTCACAAAGTCTTGCCTCAATGGCCAAGCCGCCGACAAAGGGAGCAGGAGGCAAGACTCCTGTCACTGAAGGTCGCCTGCCACAACAATGAACACACCCAAAGAATGGTGGAAGAAAGAAGATGAATGGCCAAAAGCCAAGCCAGAAAAGACCCAGAATAAAACTCAGAAACAAAAGGTTGTGGTAACCAAGAAGGTATGGCGAGCAAAAGTTGCATCACAGACGGCCGCTAAGCCTCCGTCAAGTGTTGACTCTGAGCAAAAGGTATGACTTGCCCTCGCTAGGAGGTAAACTGGCATTACCCTTCGCTGCATATTTAATTTCCGCACAAGAATTTTTCGTTATACCACTGCATGTTTGAATTTAAAAGTTCTGCATTAGTTTAAAATTTTATCCTACATAAGACATTTAATTATTCTTATCTCTTATCTTAAATATAAAAAAATCCAGGCCGCCCGGCCCCCTTCTGCGCGCAAGTCAGGCCGCCCGGCCCCCCTGCATGCTCCCTTGTGTATCTCGTGCACTCGCTAATCACAAAGCACCAAAACACCTAAACACTAGAGGCCAACTGGCCAAGTTCCCTCGCACCGCTCGTGTCCCATCGCCATTCACTGACCCCTAGCTAGCCGCCCTGCCTACCCAGCAGGCTGCTCTGGCCCCTAGCACTGGCCGCCCGGCCTCTTGCATGCACCGCCCGGCCCCTAGCTCAGGCCGTCCGGCCCCTACATGCGCCGCTCGGCCTCTGTCTTTCATGCATGCATGCTCCCCCGCGCACCTATAAATACGCATGCACGCAGCGCTCAATCCTCAGCACCGATCGGCAACGCGATCACTCTCTCTCTCTCTCCCTCTAAACACTCTCTTAGCACTAGTTAAGCACTTAGTTTAATTTCCAGCACTTAGGTCAAATTTCTGCCCAAATAAAATAAGTGCTACACCCTCGCTTTTTGAATGGTTTGTGGAGGCTCTGCCCCGCAAGGACGACTAACTTTCTGGACGACTAACTTCTGGACGACTAACCACTAACGCTAATATTTTTAGTTCCTGTTCTTTGTGTGTTCTTGTGTCTCTTAGTATTTTTTGCAGGATGTCTTCATTCTTCAGGAAAACCAAGAGAGCCCTGAGCAACACAGGGAAGGGGACTGCACCCCAAGTTCCCATCCTCGTCAGGATCGCGCTCTCACTCGCAGAGCGGGAGTTCTAGGACTCCAGCGCCATCCGACATGATGTCGATCAGTGGTGCCAGAAGCCACCTGGAGCAGGAGCATGATGAAGGAACGTCATCACAGCCACCACAGCCGTCTTCTCACCTTGCAGGACATTAACATCCAAAGCGACGAGGAAGCACTAAAGTTGCAGGTCCTCACCACCAAGACTTTTAGGCAGACGAGGTACTTCGACGCCTTCTTCCTCGTCACCATAGGTATGTTAGAATCGTTCACACAGGCGTTTGACAACGTGGGATGGCTGGAGTTCTCAAACATCACAGAAGAAGGATCCATCCTTCTCACTCAAGAATTCCTGATGACTCTCCGCTTGGATAGATGCTCAACAGGTACGACCATTTCCTTCCGTCTATTCAATATTGAGTTCAGCTGTTCATCCAAGGAGGTTCGCTGACCTCCTAGGTTTCGCCTCCAACTGCTCAGTAGGAGACGAGCCCATGGGCTATAGCATGAAAACTTGTTGGATAGAAATTTGCGGAGAACATGTTAAGGGGAAACATGGAACTACTAAAATCCACAACCCTACTCTGAGACTTCTGGCTCGCTGGGTCTCACTCGTGGTCTTTCCACACAGTGAAGTTCGTTGTGCACCCAACGAAGACCTTAAGTGCCTGTATGCCATGTGCAAGAAGAAACCTTATGCACCAGTCCTAGATGCCCGAGGACCAACACAAACATCACTTCGTTTGTCACGCGGATTGCATCCAACCTGGGCCTTCTAGAGAACTGCCTAGATTGAATACATTCCGAATGACTCATCACACATCATTGGGGAACAACACTTTATCCAGGTACATTTTATGAAGAGGGCTGGCCAGAACTTAGTCATGACATGGTTTGGGCATAATCTCAAGCTGCCGCTTCCCGCGCCGTAGTTCGATATGTATCGAGTTAGAAAACTAACCATGCAGCTCGACGTGGAGGCACCCCGCCAAAGAATCAGTGGTGTCATGACTAGGGCCCAGCGACGACAAGCAAAATAGCGCCGAAGGGCACAACAGGAAGCCGAAGAAGAAGAAGCACACCACTCATGGGCACCCCATACGGCAACCCCGTCGGGCACAAACTCGGAGTTATCACGTCTCCAACGCTATGCCCAACCGAAGCCAGTGGTACAATAGCAGCATGGATGGAGGTGGTTCATACCACCAACCACCATATGCTCCTGAGTACTATGTGGTAGGTACGTCACATGGCCTTGATAGGAGTGTAGGTGCATCTACATCAGCCCGGTTCAACATCGACAACATGGCAGGTACAACTAGAGGCTGTACCAATAGGTGGACGACATCCACGGACGTACCAGGGCGATGAGCCAACAACTCTAGGAGAACAGCACCATGCTTCAGAACTTGAACAAAATGGTGGAAGCCGGCTTCATCAATGCTCAGGACTTTCACAGCTATTACTACCAAAACTCCTAGCTTCATTGAAGCTTGGGGGGGGGGATGGTAGTACAACTTGAGCATGCTTCTTCGTGCCCAGCCCTCAGAGTAAGGCCCCCATTCCTCGTCCTTGTCCTCTCCTATGCAGCAGCACCCAGTCCAGCAGTACCCGTCTCACCGGCAGCAGCAGCAGCAACACCCATGTTCGACCGAGAGTAAGCATTAATAACTCCTTATTTTGTTTCTTTATTAAAAAAATGAGTCAAATAAAATAAACTCCCAACTTTGATATATTACCTTCATATATGGAAGTGATGAATAGTTGCTCTATCATGTTCTTGCTTAGTATTTTATGCACAAACCATGCTTTGCTTAATTTCGAGCTTGTGTGTATAAAGTGAAAGCCTGACCTATTACTTTGTGGATGCCTTTGTATAAACTTTGTCTAAGTTGTGAGAAGTGACATGACTAAGTACTAGGCCAGCTCTACATTTTCTTTGTAAGATGAACGTCTCAGGTTATTTTCTTGAAAAAATGAAAATAAAGTTCCCCCGTTGGTTTTAAAACACCTACCAAAGCCAAATACACTGAAATATCTAAGGCTAGCTTGTTTAAAGCTACTTAGTGTTGTTTTGAGCTTTGTCAAATTTTGAGTCTCATTTAGTGGAATCATCACTATCTTGTGAATTGATTGGAGCAGAATACCACCACCACAAATGCATTTACCTACCCTGGGTATGCATCCATTCATCTCCAAATCAACACCTTTGACCTTACTCCTTCCAAGCAAAATGAGGTAGGATGTGGAGCCATCAAAAAGAAAATAAAGCATGCTAGTTAAGCATGGCAAAAATATGAAAAAGAAAAGCATCCTAGTCAAGCATGGCAAAAAGAGAGAAAAATACAAAAACGCTCGACATTCATACCTATCATACAAAAGAAGGAGAAGGAAAGGAAACAAGGAGACCCATCCATCCACAACCACCAAATAAGCTCCAATGATGAACATGGTTAGCTGATGTAGTACATTTCTTTGGTCCAATCTTTGGCTTTGCAAAAGAAACAACCTAAGTAAGCTAAGTTCTTCCACCCCCTGAGCTCCACATAAGCTTTAGTATAGGAAGTTCTTGGCCGTGCTCTTGGCCATAAAAAGGTGAGGATACACTAATGAGCGATCAAGAGTACCTCTGGGGAAACTTGTTTTATTTTGAAAATCTGCAAAAACACCTGAGAAGGGAGTCCCAAGAAAAAGTGTTTTGAGCTAAGCCTGCAATTGAGTCGTTCCTTCTCTCAACCACCCAAGACATGGTAAGTCAAAAGATGCACCACAGGTGTGGAAAGGGGTAATCATTGCATACACTAAGGTTTGAAATCAGAGCATGAGTGTCGGTTATGCATAGATTCTATTCTCAAACAATGATATTTGCAGCAACTCCTGATCCATAACCCATCTTGGCTTTACTCGAGGACGAGCAAAGGTCTAAGCTTGTGGGGGTGTTGACGGTCGTTATTGCACTATCTACGACCATCAACTATCCATGAATATGAAGGGAAATGCATCAAAGTATCGGCAAACCTTTGCTACTAACATATCTCCACGAGTTGTGTCGAAATATTTGAATGCAGGTGACAAAACATACTCAAACATGGTAAAATGGAGCCAAACAAGGAAGTGACTGGCCACATGGCTAAGTCCCCAGGCCGCTAAGCCCCACCAGAGGCTGCCCGGCCCCTACCCTTAGGCCGCCCGGCTTGTGTCTAGGCCCAATTGGCACCAACTTCGACCTGCATGCACACACATGCCATGTCAACACATCTCCAAGGTGGAATCCACGAAAGTCGCATGCAATCAACCGGAAGGCCTTGCCACATCATCAATCCAGCCCCTGGATTGGTGAAGTCAGCAATCCTGAGCACTTCAATCCTGCGGCTAAGGAAGAAACACAAGTGAGATCCAATGGTTCGGGAGAAAACACAAAGATAACCGCCTTAACCACCATGCAACCTACTTGGGGAGTGAAGATGGACCACAAGATGCAGTATGGCGGTGGATCCAACGACTGGCTAGGCCGCCCGGCCTAAGGTGGGGCTACCCTGCTTCCCTCCAAGCCGCCTAGCCTCCCTACCAGGCCGCCTGGCCTACCATCTATCCCTTAACTGCCCTACCTACCCTATAAATACCCCCACTCACTTGGTGACTATAAATACCCCCGAGCTCTCATTTGTAAAGTGTGGAAGTTGAGTGAAACACACCATGGTATAGTTTAGTAGCACTAGGATAGTCCTGAGGGTTAGAGTTGAGTTTGAGTCTTTGCCTCAGGGATTCCGAAGTTAGCTTCGAGTCTGGTAAAGCTCTTGTATCTTTCTATCTTGGTACCCTTGCTACTTCAGTATAATATAGTTTGTTGTTGTATCCTTTGAGTTATACTTTACTTTATTTCTTACACTTGCCTAGTGTGGTGTACCTTATTGCATACTAGACCAAGGCTTAGGTTTGTGTTGTTCGAGAGTTATCTAAATCTTGCTAGACTTGCTGGTGCTATAGGCTTTCCTTAGGCTCTGTTCTAAGGCTAAGTCAGTCCGAACCCTCTGATCAAGGACGAACTTTAGTGATCTAGTTCTCACTTGATCACTAGTTTAGCGTGCCATCTTACCCAAGCAAATATGGTTGGTAGCCCCTCTTGGTGACAGCATGAGGGAGCCTCTATAATCCGACCCCGTCGTTCAGTAAGCCCTTTAGGTGTTAGCCAGTTGCCGTTCGGTTGGCCAACTATCTACCCCCACGCCTCCCCGGTGTAGTCTGGAATTTCGTTCAACGCAAGATCCTAGTTCGTGTTTGTTTAACTCAGTTCAACCGCGAATACTCCTATGCAGTAGTTAAGGAATAGAGTTTGGATATCTTAATCTCACTCGTTGTCCTCCCAGGCAACTACCTAGTTGTTTACAGCTTTGGTCCCTGTTTACTCTTCGCACCATACACTATCTTGTTTTTCTTACCCTCGTTGTAAGAATAGCTGGTGTTTATCTAAGTTACAGTATTGTTTGAAGTTCGAACATATCATTCCACCTATTATCCCTTGCTTCCCTGTGGATTTTTAAGATACTTGGAATACTCTGGGTGAAAAAGCTACAGCGAATGTCCGTGCGCTTGCGGAGTAAAATCTGTTACGCTAAGAGACGTCAACACCAACTACCTGCAAGACCCTGTCTTAAGGATTGGGTTTGCAGTGGTAAAGGTGTTTCCAAAGACCAAAGTGCGGGGCAATTCCAAGGAAAGCCTCGCACAAATGGATAAAGATCGAGATTTGAAGAATTGAGTTTGGATTCAGATGTGATAGGTCAATTGAATAGAAATTGAGCAAGCCTCGTGCGAAAGAACGGAGCGGCAATCCTAGTCCGCACACGAAGAAAGGAGCGAAAAACCAATGACTCATGGGAATATTCTGTGGGGACTTTCTCACCCTCACAATCTCTCCATTCGCCTAACTCCTTGGGAGGGAGAACTCCCATTTCTACAAGATGATTGAGATGAGATTCAGAGATGGAAGATATATGGAAAGCAATGAATGGTGACGGCATTGGCCGATTCTCGTCATGCGGAAGCCCATCGCTAGTGTTCCAGCATTCGCTGATCGTTTTCTTCTTCGGAGCCATGGGTGAGAAGGATTCTCGTGCAGCTCTGGAGGTTTTTGGACAAGGGTTTCAAACTTATTGGTACTGGCGGCGAAGTAAATGCGAAAGTTAGGGAATGAGGATTCGATTGGAAGGAACTGTTAGGGTATTGGTCCTCTTTAATACCTAAAGGAAGTTAAGATAGGAAGTTCTGTTTTTTCCTTTTGGAAACTCATGGCGTTGGTATTTTTCCGTGAATCTGAAGAGATAGCAGTTCTCTTAATGTTAAGTCGGCACGATTTCAGTCGGTGTGGCATTTATATGGGTTATCTGGATTTCAGTCCGACATTGTTCGGTCAGATGAGTTGAGTCGGGTATTTTCACTCAGTTCAAAGGCATTTAATGGCAGTTACTTTTCGTGCAACTTATCTGAATTCGGAGGATCATGATTTCAACTAAGTGTTTGGATGATGACTGTTTTCAGTGTGGCAATTTCATTCTTCAGTGGCTAAATATGGTTTAGTCGTACAACAAATCTTACAGTGATTGTTCATAGAAGTGAACAGATTCTTTTATCACACGGATGAGCTCGTGAAAAAGAGGAACACGAGGCATTCATTAGAAGACACAATTCATTACAAGATTACTCCTACAGATACAAGGGACTTCACTACGGAACATTACATTACTAATTAACTACTCCTATTCTAATTGCCGACGCGGCGGCGCTTCTTGGGGGGCAGGGCGGCATCCTCATCGCTGCTGCCGTCATAATTGTCGTCGTCATCGCCGTCGTCGTTGTTGTCGCCGCCGTCGTCGCTGTCATCGTCGTCGTCATCCTCATCCTTATCGTCCTCCTCCTCATCACTGTCATTGTCGTCTGGGCTGCCGAGGCCGGGGTGGTTGAGGCCCTAGAGTATCGCCTTCTCCTTCTAGTTGTACAGGTCAGAGTCATCGGAGGAGTCATTGCTAGCCTCTTCCAGCGGTTTCTTTCCCTTGTCGTCGTCGCTGTCGCCATGGGGCTCAGCATCGCTGGGCGGGTCCTGCTCACTGTTGATGGTCGTAATCTCACGATATCAACCGTCAATTATCCGCCAAATGAAGTGAAGCATGTCAAATAATAGGACTAACCCTTGCTACTAATGAGTTCCACAAGATGTACATGAATATTTGGATGCAGGTACCAAAATATATGCAAAATGGTTGAAAACAAGCCAAAGATCAGAGATGGGCAACAATGGCGAATAGGCCATGGCCGCCCGACCATGTTCCAGGCCGCCCGGCCAGCTCACTTGCACAACTTTGATCCTACATGCAAACAAACACAAGGCAATGAAGATCCAACCATACAAAAGAGTATCCAATATATCTAAGGTTCAAAAGGACATCAAAACATGGATCGGTGACTTTATCAATCCGAGGGAACCAACATGCAACCAACCAGTGGAAGACAAGTGGCCGCTCGGCCACCTTCGGACATATTTTGCACGTGCACCAACCGTCAACCGACTTGGGGAAGCAATATCAAGCATTGGATGATGGAAGTCGGCGGATCCTATGGCCGCCTGGCCATAGGGATGGCCGCTCGGCCATGTAGGTGGCCACCCGGCCACCGACCTACCCCCTAACCGACCTAGTGTGTCTCTAAATACCCACCTCACTTGGTTGTACTATAAATGGACCCCAAGAGCTCATTGGTAAGGTGTGGAGTTGAGTTCAAGTTCTATCTTAGTGTACTACACTATTCCCTTAGTAGCTAGGATAGTCCTGGGAGTTAGAGTTGAGTCAAGCTTTGCCTCGGAGTCTCCAGAGTTATCTTTGTATCTTTGAGTCGGACTCTCTTTCGGGACCAACTATCTACCCTTGGTACCCTCGAGACTCTAGAATTTCGCTCGACACAAGACCCTGACATGTTTATTTGAATATCTTGGTTAGGCATGGATAACCTTTGCAGCCGATCAGAAATAGAGTTTGGTGACTTTATCTCACTCGTTGTCCTTCCAGGCAACTATACCTTTCTATGGATAGCTATTATAGACTTACCTCTCCACCAGTACACCTATCTTTGTCACGTTTACCGCTGTTTGACTTCTATTTGGTATAACTTATCCAAGTATCACATTCCATTCGATTGAGTATATTCAATTACACTCTCTCGCCTGCCGCTTCCCTGTGGAAATTTACTATACTCAGAATACTCTAAGTGAAAGGCTACAGTGGTCTCCGTGCGCTTGCGGAGTAAAACCTGTTAAGGCTAAGAGACACCAACGAGCTTTTCTGGCACCGTTGCCGGGGAAGCAATAGGCAGAGAGATAATTGATATGTCATTTCGAACCCTGTATACTTGATAAGTTTACCGCTAGTTTTTAGCAGGCTCACATTGCTCTGTTGTTTTGTTGTGGTTACAACAGTGAGGTGTATGACCGGTTTCAACCTGCTGGAAAACTACCACAATAACCTAGAGTCACTGCTCAGGAGAGTCCGTCCAAAGATTATCCATGGGTAGAGACCTGTACCAAGGGACCTAGAACCAAGCACGTCTACCAGCACTCCAGTTACCACCACCATGGCTGAGAAGACCATTCGTGAGTTCTCCATCCCCTCGAGCAATAATGTTCCTACGGGACCTAAAGATTCAAGTGGGAGAGTACTTCAAACTCAAGCCAGGGGTGATCCATATGGTTCAAGCTATCCCATTCTGCGGACTGGCTACGGAGGATGCCAACAATCACTAGCAATAGTTTTTGGAGATCTACAGCACGTTCAACATGAAAGGAGCATCACCGGACGCTGTCAAACTTCGTCTATTCCCATTCTCTCTTATTGGGAAGGCAAAACAGTGGTTCTACCTCAACTGAGCAACACTAACATCGTGGAACGCATGTTTCGATGCTTTTCTTGCGAAGTACTTCCCGCTGGGAAAGACTAACGCATTGAGGAACAAGATCTCGAGATTTCAATAGCTCGCTAATGAAACTATGGCGGAGGCCTAGGAGAGACTCCAGGAGTACATCGTAGCCTGCCCCCACCATGGAATGAAAGAGTGGCTCATTATTCAGAGTTTCTTTCACGGGCTTCACCGCTCAGGACAAGAACACCTGGATACAGCCACTGGAGGATCCTTCCTGTCCTTGAGCATCATTGCAGCCAAAGGGCTAATTGAAAAAATGGCCACCAATCAAGGATGGAGAGAAGAGAGGTCTAGTACCCGATCTTGTGGCATCCATCAGACTGAGAGCACTGACATGCTCGCTGCCAAGATGGACTTGCTATTGAAAAAGCTAAACGATACTCTAGAAGCCGCTCCGGTCCAAGCCCTCGACTCTCATATGACATGCAAAGTCTGTGGGAACACAGGACACTCGAGGAACAGCTGCCCCGAGACGCGAGCCAAAGATGTGAACTTCATATGGAGAATACCTTGAACAACGGGAATCATCCTCAGCCAGGATGGGGCACACGACCACATCTCCCTTTCTCTGGACAAGGTAACTCTTTAGGAAGTTCACATCAGTTTCCTAAAAGCAATTTTAATTTTGACCAGAAAGCTGTTAATGATAGCATTAGTAAAAAGTTCTATGCCAATGATAGGATGTTTGAATCTATATCTTTGCAGATGGAAACTTTGAATAGTGCTATGAAAAACCAACTTAGCTTTAACAAAATGTTAGAAACTCAAATAGCTCAGTTGGCTGCTGCTTTACCTAGCCCAAATGTGGGTAAGCTGCTTGGGCAACCTGAAGCTCCTCTCAAGGAGCACATAAATGCAGTAACCACTAGGGGTGGAAAGTCCACACAGGACCGCCCCATCTCCTAGTTGTGCAGGTAAAGAGCAGGAGAGGACAACCGAGTCGAAAGATAAGGTCATAGAGGAAGATACACTTGGCAAGGAGAAGACATCATCGAAGCATCTACCCCATGAGTTCTACGATACTACAGTGCTGCCATTTCCTCCATGAAACAAGAAGACTGCCACTGATGAACAATATAGTAAGTTCGTTGAGGTCATTAAGAAGCTTTATGTCGACATACCTTTGCTAGATGCAATGCAGGTATCGACATATGCTAAGTACTTAAAGGACATCCTCAACAATAAGAAACCCCTACCGTCAACGGAAATAGTGCATTTGACAAAAGAGTGTAGCGCTGCTGTACTCAAGAAAAAGGACCCTAGGAGCCCCACCATCTCATGCTCGATTGGAACCCAGCACTTCGACCAAGCATTGTGTGATCTTGGAGCCAGTGCCAGCGTAATGCCAAAGGTCATCTTTGACAAGTTGAGTCACGCTGCACTTGCTCCCACGGCTATGTGTCTGCAACTCGCGGATCAATCCGTCTGCTACCCAAAAGGCATCGCAGAGAACGTTCCGGTGAAAATAAGGAATTTCCTCATCCGGGTGGATTTTGTGGTACTAGACATGGAGATTGACTCAAAAACACCGCTCATCCTTGGTCAGCCATTTCTGAGCACTGTGGAAGCGACCATCGACGTTGGGACAGGCAAGGTTCACCTCAACATTAATGGCAAGAAGGAGACATTCGCCTTCAAGCCAAAAGTTGAGCAGTGCAGCAAGGTGCACACTTTCAAGTGTCAGGCACAAAAGAATACACCCAAGGTGAAGACAGGGACCAAGAAGCCAAATGAAAAGGTTGACAGCCTCGTTACAATTATGCTGAGCAAATTGAAAATCGAGGCCAACATCCAACAACAGGAGTATGAAGCTGCCATGAAAAGCAGCAAACTGAGACAACAAGAGAAGAGGCACAGCAAGCCTGGTCCCACAACAGGAGGCAAAGCTCCTACGAACAAGGTCTGCGCTGAGAGCCAATTGCATACAAGACAACATAGAGAAGGAGAACCGCCTGTGAATAAGGTCAGCACTGAGAGCCAATTACATACGTCAAGATAGTGCAGAGCTAGCGCTGAGCCAATTGCATATGCCAAGACAGCACAAAGTTAGCACCGAGAGCCAATTGCATATGCCAGGACGGTGCAGAGTTAATGAAGCACAAAGAAAAGAGGACCTTAACTTTGTTGCTTACATAACACCGAGAGGAAAAAAATGGTCTGCCCTCGCCAACAGGTAAGTTGGCATTATCATTCGATAGCATATTTATTTTCCACCTAGTTCAATTTTCGTACCCCACTGCATAATTAAAATTATGCCTTGCACAATTTTATTTTTCATGCACTGTTTTGATCCTTTTCTGCAATTTTCAAAAAAAAACAAGGGGCATGGCCGGCCGGCCACAATGCATAGTCGGCCGGCCACTCCTTTCTCTCTTTCTCTTTCTCCTTTCTTTCTTTTTCCCTTTTCCTTTGCCTTTCACTTTCTCTTTTCTTTTTCTTTCTCTTCCTTTTTCTTTTGCCTTCCCATTATCTTCTCCTAACACAAGCAGAGGAGGGGCGACGACACCCTGGCTGCCTGGCACACTGCCATGGCTAGCCAACCGGCCATGATGGCCGCTCCGCCACGCCAACGCGCCCCCCGGTCGCCCTTCTACTCCCTCTGCTCTCCCTCTCTCGCGCATAGCCACCCGACCCCTCTGAGTGACCGCTCGGCCACCTTTTCTTTTGCTTTCCACTGTGCGCACTGCGCCTTGTTCCCTCACCTCGATCGAGCATGCGCAGGCACAGAGGCCACGGCCAGCCCGACCTCAGTTAGTGGCCGCCCGGCCATGGGCAGTGGCCGCCCAGCCACCTTGCCTGGCTGCCCGACCACCCTACCCCCCAAATCGCCTATAAATACTGCCCCTCGCTTCCTAGCTCAATGCACCACGCAACAAGCTGCAAACTCTCCTCTCACTCTCTCTAATCTCCTATTTACTAGCTTAATTAAGCTTCCATGCTTAGTTAAAATAATGCCCTATTAAAATTTGGTTAGCTTAATAAAATCTTGGCCACACTCTCTCTCAAATTTCCGCAAAACGAGAACGTTTTGTGGAGGTTCTGCCCCACAAGGACCTAGTTTATTTTTCGGACTGACTAACCCGCTAATGCTAATATTATCTTGCCATCTATCCTTTGGGTATCGTGTTTTTGTTGCTGTCTTACAGGATGAATCGCATATTCAAGAAGGCGAAAAAGGCTGTTAGCAAGGTGGGAAAGCACATCCACTGGTTGTCCTTTGAGGGTTCTAGTCTGGCAAGTAGAGATGCTGCTTCTGAGAGGATGTCCATCAGCATGGAAGAGCCGGAGGAAATTCCAACATCCTTCACCAACCGGCCAGTGCAACTCCTCGACTCGCAACTCGTACCACGCAGCTAGGACGAGGCCAAAACGTTAAGACTTTTGCATCAAAAGTCTTACTCCTTGACCAAATGCTTTGACGAGGACCTCCTTGTTAACACTAGCATGCGAGGCGAGTTTGATGAGGTGTTCCAAGCCATCGGCTAGGAGACCTTTGCAAAAATTCTAGAAGGAGGAATCATCCTCCTCACAAAGGAATTCCTCATGACGCTCCGCACCAACACCCAAAGGGAAGGTACATTTGTCTGGTTCTGACTCTTTAATACTAACCTATGAGCTTACATTGCGTCAATTTAGCAACTTGCTGGACATCTCACCACAATGCTCTGTGGCAGAAGACCCCATAGGCTTTAACTCAGTAGAATATTGGAGAGAGTTAGCTGGGGTTGACTCTCGGGGGAAAAAGAGCATCACAAAAATTAAACATCCTACCATGCGGTTTCTAGCTCGTTGGCTTACCATGGTTGTTTCCCTGCGGGATGACTCCTACTGTGTCATAGTAGATGACATTAGGTGCCTCTATGCTATGTGGAAGAAATAAAAGTTTGCCTCTGTGCGTAGTATGATTAATCACTGGCAAGGGCTAGTTCACGTTCGCACTACCATTTCGATCACGTCATTCATGATGAGGATTGCTAATGGTTTGGGAGTGTTAGCTAATGCTTACGTATCTTATATGCCTAATGACCCTGCTCGCATAGTCAAAGATTCGCACTTCTTTCACGCGCGCTTCTTGAGGACAGACACACATTGAAATTATATCATGACGTACAAGGGCTTTGAGTTTGAGCTGCCGCTTCCAGTGCTGCAGTTCAAATTATATTCTATGAGATCACTAACCATGCAGCAAGCACTTGAGCCAACACCTGAGCCTGCAAGGAATAGTGTCTCTAGAGTAATGACTCTTGCCCAATGGCGTCAAGCTGAGGAAAGGATCCGCAAGGCATACGAAGATGCACAGGAACCAGGTGCCAAACCTGCATGGGCTCACCCAACCGCAGGACCCTCCTGGGCCCACCCAGGCACTGGACCCTTTCACTAGGGAGGCACACCCGCCTAGGGGAGCCAGAGGGAATCATGGCACAGTTCGTGGGACTCCGTGGTACCATCAGCACATACGACACTGTCATACCACAGCGGAGGTGAGCAATTTTATGGTCATGATGTAGGTCCATCCAGCTCCGCCCGCTACACTGGCGACAGGCTCGCGGGGAACATCAATGACCTCTTCGGGGTATTGGATCTCCAAGAGCACCGCACCTTAGGGGATAATAGATGACCTCCACGAGATACATGACCAACAAGGAGCCACCCACAACATGGTCCTGGAGACAAGGGCAACAGTTGAACGCATGCAGGAGCAAAACCACATGTATTACAACTGGCGAGGTTTCTACCCCGACTGAGCTTCGTTGAAGCTTGGAGGAGGTAAGACCCGGCAATTGGAAGGTACGCATATCAGCTCACTCGTTTGTGCATTTCTGTATGATTCCCTAAAGTCAGCCTTGTCCCACCAGACGTCTGTTCTGCCCTACCTTGAGAGTAATGCTATTGTATCCTTTTTTTTAGTTGCTTAGTTTAAGTTAGTTAAAATGAATTTTCAAAAAAAAAGTGTGAAATAACTCCCATGCTTAGATGACAAATTCACATGCTAGCTTCATTTTGGAAATGATGAATAGTTTCTCTATCAAGTGAATGGTTCAATTCTTGCATGAAAACTTATGCTTAGCTTAGTCCCATGTTAGTGAATAAAAAGAAGCTGAACCAAAAGTTTTACCTTGTGGATGCCATTTGTGATAACAAACCTAAGTTGTTGAGAGACACGATATGACTTAAAAGTAAGATGATTCTTCCATGTTCAAGTAAGATGAATATCTCAGGCTTTTATTTTGAAAATAACAAAATAAAGCTCCTATTGGTTGAAATTCCTACCAGAGCCAAAATTGCTTCAAATATTGAAACCCACTACGAAGAGCTATTTAGAAATGTTTTGAGCTTTGTCAAATTTTGAGTCTCATTAAGTAGAAATATCACCTTCTGTTGATATGTACCTGGAGCCAAGTAGGGCGAAGCTTTTCGTCTCCTGATGTAAGGAAAATGGCTCCATGTGCCATATTACCATGATTGTGTTTTGGTGATTGATTGATAACCAACACTTGGACTATTGAATGTTCTAGATGTATATTCTCAGGTGTTTAGGTCCAAGGGATGAAGAAGAAGAAAAGCCTTAGGCAGGGCCCGAAGGGCCGCCCGAACAGGGGTTCAGCATTTCCATGTTTTTTCCAACATATTATTAGCCTTCTTCAATTGACACATTAGAGAAATATGGATCCAATTTGAGTGAACCAGTTGTTTGAGTTATATGAAGTCATTAACCCTGAATAAATTTGGAATCTCATCCTCATGTTCTTTAACCCAAGCAAGTGAAGAACATGTCACTGATAGACACAGCAAATAGCTTAGATGGATATTTCTAGATGATGCTTGAGTTGAGCTCTGAAAAAAGCAGCCAGCATTGTCCAAATGACATGGGGAGTTTGGTATGTGGCTTATAACTTTGGTTTGGTTTGTGCACATATGAAATCAATTATACATATGTCATGATATTCCAAACACAATAGGAAGTAGGATTTATAATCCTGTGCAGCCATAGCTATGTCTTATTTGTGCAGGCAACATAAACAGTGGATGTTGTATGGGAGGAACGACGTAGAAGGGTTTAGAGACATGATGAAGAGGAAGAAGGGAAAACGGATGGCCGCATGGATAAGAAACACAGGCTATCCAGCTGGCGCATATGCCACAAGCCGAGCTCGGTGGCTCTCGGGCATCTATGGCGTGAGGCAGAGCAAGTGTGTACGTGGGAGCCAGCAGGCATGCACGTTTGGGGACGGGGAGGGCAACGACAGTGGGGCATGTACGGGCGCCGAGTGGAGCCAAGCTTGCTGCCTCCTGATGTATGGGAAATGGCCTCATGTGCTATATTTTCATGGTTGTGTTTTGGTGATTGATTGACAACTAACACTTGGACTAATGTATGTGTCTAGATGTATATTATCAGGCGTTTAGGTCCACGAGATGAAGAGAAAAAAAGGGGGCTCCGCATTTCAATGTTTTTTTCAGCATATTATTACCCTTCTTCAATTGACGCATTAGAGAAATACGGAGCTAATTTGAGTGAACCAGATGTTTGAGTTATATTAAGTCATTCACTGGATTAAATTTGCCATCTCGTCCTCATGTTCTTTAACCCTAGCATGTGAAGAATATGTCACTCATAGACAAAGCAAATAGCTTAGATGCATATTTCTAGATGATGCTTGAGTTGAGCTCTGAAAAAAGCAGCCAACATTGTCTAGACGACATGGGGAGTTGGGTATGTGGTGTATAACTCTAGTTTAGTTTATGCACAGATGAAATCAATTATACATATGTCATGATATTCCTATCATAGTAGGAAGTAGGAATTAAAATCCTGTGCAGCCATAGCTATGTCATGTTTGTGTCGTCAACATAAATAGTGGTCATTATTCCTTCTCAAGTATTGGGACTACAGCAGCAGAGAATGGGTGATTTGGATTTGGAATGAAGTAGAAGGGTTTATAGACACGACAAAGAGGAAGAAGGGCAAACCGACGGCCACATGGACAAGAAAGTCAGGCTATCTAGCTGGCCCATATGCCACAGCTGGGCGTGGAGGCTCTCGGGCAGCTATGGCGCGAGGCAAAGTGTGTGAGTATGTGGGAACAGGGTGGAATACACATGTGGGGACTGGGAGGGATGTAGGACCGAGACATGCGACTAGAGGGGGGAGGTGAATAGGAGCACTTGAAATCTCAAAATGACAACCCCCAAGAAATTGCTCTACAAAGCTCAAGAGAAACCAAACTAGGCACCGTCCACTGAACAGATACGTGCCAAGCAACACAAGGGTGCCGTCCACTGAAAGGATATGCACCAATGTAGGAAAATTGAAAATCCAACCAAGAATGGCACTGAGGCAACAAAACTTTGCAAAACACTCCACACGACACTCACCGCACGAAGGTGCGTCTCACTGACTCACAACAAGCAAAGATAATGTTCTTACAGTGGGGAGTGCAAAAATCCAGAGCAGAAACACAGCGGAAAAACCAAAGTATGAAGAACACAAGAGCTCCCTGGCAGGACCGGATTGTCCGGTGGCGAACATCGGACTTTCCGGTGGGACTGGACTATCTGGTGCCTGCTGTCGGACTGTCCGGTGGCAAGGCCCGGATAGCGCCTCACTGGCGGACTGTTCGGTGGGCGCTGCCGGTGGAACCGGATTGTCCGGTGGCCTCTGCCGTATTGTCCGGTAGAGTTGCAGAAAAGGGGATTTCAAACCCAAACTTGACCAAACCTTGTCCAAACTTCACAAAATTTTGCACAGGCTATCTGGACCCTATTCCAAAGCTTTTCCCAATAGATCAACACAAAGTGACCACTGGAATCAGCCGGAATTTCAGATCTCGTGAAATGGCAATCTTTGGGCAAGAAAGGAGAAAACACAAAGGAGGCTTGCTCATGGCAATCCAGCAGGATTGAGATGAACTAAGTCATGATCTCCACATCCTAGGCAAGTCCAAAACCTCAGCAAGGAAGGGTATTCAAGCTTGGCCAACACAAACACCCAAAAAGCCAAGGATTGACCCCAAAAATCAAAGAGAGAGGGGGAGGAGAAGAACACAAGGTTGCCGCACGAATTTGCTTTGATTAAGTCCCCAAGATGGGTCTAAAGAATCAGCATACAAGCAGAAATTCGTCGTACACAACCACCTTCACCTTCCCTCATGATTAGGAGGCTAAATCCTACTCTAAGTTCCCTAACAATGATGCTCATGGCTTAAGGACGAAAATCACCAAGTAAAGACTAATTCTAGCAGCCAAGAGAGCTTCTAATGACCTGCCTTGGACCTATTTATACCCGAGTGCTATTTAGACAGTTTTGCACTTAGGTCCCTACAACTAGACAAACCATAAGGACTCAAATGAAAGATTACAGGATATTTCGGGATGGACGACCACGATGAAGTCTTGATCTTCGTAAGTTTCACGCAATCCTCGGATGTTCTCCATGTGGCTAGTAGTCCAATCCGTGATCCGTCCTCGGTTTTGAATTCAGAAACCGGGAAACTTTAGCAAGTCTCCGCTTGGGCCGGATTTGGCCCATCTTCTCTATCTTGGCGAGTCGTGGCCCAACTCACCAAGGCTTGGGTAGCTTGGATGGTGGTTTTAAGCTGAAGTCGCCAAAGCCTTCCTCGGACACCTTCATGCCATGCTTTCGGATTGGAGCCGGCATCCCTTATCCATCGGGGCAGCCCTCGTAGTCCTTCGAAGGACTTACTCCTACCATCGTCGTGCCGCTTCTCCGTGTACTGAACTCCCATGGTCGGGAGACGCCGAGCATGCCTCCAGTCCTTCGGAGGACTTTCCTCTACCTCCAGTCCATCGGAGGGCCTCCTATCCATTGGTAGGTCTTGTGCCCATGTCATTTTGGGTCTTGCTACTGTTGACAATCACTCATCACTCCAGAGGCATTGGAGCCTGTCCATTGGCTCTCAATCTCCCCCTTGATGAGTGCATTGTCAACACCTTCAACCTATAACCTAAAATAGAACAAAGACAAGAAGAAAAGCGTAAAACCGAAAAGAAAGAAGAGAAGAAGAAGAAGTTGCTCAAGATGCCCAAAAGCCAAATACAAGCAGAAAAGGGCAAATTGAGACAACAAAAACAAAACCAAATATCGACCCCCTAAGACAAGGGAAACCGCTCAACGCAGTCGATCAAACTAAAGCATGACCCCTCAAGAAAGAGGCAAACTGGCTCAACACAGTCATGCTTAGGCAAAGCATCGGCTCCTCCAGAAAGAGGCAAAAGGCTCATCGCACCGATGCAAGAGCATGCTAAAAACTCAAACTCCCCCTCAACTAGATCTCTACAGAGTCCTCCCCCTTAGTCTAGAAATGCCCCTGGGAACATCTCTCCCCCAAGGATCAACATCTATTCTCTCCCCATTGTTGACAATGGACACATCTAGGGTTCATAGAACTCAACTCCCCTTGAAATGGACAACTCCCCCTCAAAATATGCTATGAAATGCAGAAAGTGTACCATGAAGAGCTCAGCAGGGATGAAAAGCTAGTAGATACAAGTTCTAGCATACAGAGCAAGTGAGGGCAAGGAAGCCTGCAATCAAGCTCAATTGAATCTATCTTATATAGATCAGTAGCATGTTTTTCAGGGTTGTGGAAAAGAAAGCATCACCAACATGAATAGCATCTAGCAAGATAGGCATGAATAGCAAGATGCTAGCAAAACATACAAGGTGTGCTACTCTCAACCAAAGCATATGCAGCAGGCCATAAGCAATTTGGAGACTTACAAATTTCAGATTTAACAAATTTTAACTTCAAGCAAATCAGTTCATATGCCAAAGGTTATTCATTTGTGTTTGCCACTTCTTACCAACCAATGCCAAGCCTAGGTTCAGAAAACCATCAAAAGCTTAAGACATGGTTTTGATCATACACAGCCTAGTCCAAGTTCATGCCAAAGTGCAAAGGCAAGCCATCTCAAACTAGATCAGTGTGACAAGTGAACCCACCTGGATCTTTGCAATTTAGCTCATAGGACACCACTTTGTAAACAAAATTAATTCAGATTTCATATTTGAACAAGGTGTCATAAATGCTTAGGCATCAACTTAACAAAGGTATACGACTAGCATATCCAAGCATGAAAAGATAGCATAGCATTCAACATTCCTACACATGCTAGGTAGCCAAGTCAAGTGGTGATCATGGTTTTTGATTCTCAAGAAACAAAAATGACTGACCTCACAAAAGTTATTAGACAGATTAAAGGAGCTCAGCCAACCATGATCATGCAAGCAACTGTACAATCTAGCACAAGCAAGTACTAACTCGTCATACCAGAAGAGCTCTAGTGCTAGTGTAAGTGAAAATGCATATGTTACAATGCAATGCATGGTATTATACAAAATGCAAGAGAAAAAAGGAAAAGCAGAGAAAAGGCAAATCAAAACCCTAGACTACACCAAAGTTACCCCAACCTAAAAGGGGTAACAAACACCAAGGTCCCCACGCAAGCGAGCACACACACTAAGATCTAAGGGCTTGGTGAAGATGTCAGCCAACTAGTTCTTAGTCTCTACATGGATTAAGTCTATATCTTCCTTCTCATAGTGATCTCTCAAGAAGTGAAACCTCATGTCTATGTGTTTGGTTCTGGAGTGCAAGACGGGGTTCTTAGCTACAGAAATAGTAGAAGTAGAGTATACTAGGAGAGGGATCTTCCTAAAACTGAGACCAAACTCACTTAAGGTAGACTTCATCCAAAGCAGCTGGGAGCAGCAACTAGCAGCAGCAATGTATTCAGCTTTTGTGGTAGAAGTGGTTACGCTAGATTGCTTGTGTGAGGACCAAGAGACAAGACAAGAACCGAGAAACTAGTAGGTGCCGGAAGTAGACTTGCGCTCCAGCCGACAACCCGCAGAGTCAGCATCCGAATATCCTCTAAGAGAGAGCAACGAAGCTGAAGAGAACCAAAGACCAAGCTCAGGAGTGTATTTTAGGTACTTGAAAATGCGCTTCACCGCTTGACAGTGTGATGTCCTCGGTGAGGCTTGAAATCGAGCACAGAGGCAGACCGCGAACTGAATGTCCTGGCCTGGTCATCATTAGGTACAGAAGTGAGCCGATCATCCCGCGGTACTCTCTTTGGTCCACCACCTCCCCTTCTTCATCAGCATCAAGTGCAGTCTGTGTTGACATGGGAGTAGCCATGGGCCTAAGATCTCCCTTATCAAACTTTCTCAGAATGTCCTTCCTGTACTTGGCTTGATGGACGAAGGTTCCTTCTAGGCCTTGCTTGATCTGTAGCCCGAGAAAGAACTGAAGCTCACCCATGAGACTCATCTCGAACTCACTGCTCATCTGTTCAGCAAACTTAGACACCAAAGCGTGAGATGAACCACCAAAGATAATATCATCAACATATATCTGAACTAGAAGGGTGTCACCGCCACGACACAACAGAAACAAGGTCTTGTCTACTGAACCCATCACAAACCCAAACTTGAGCAGGAAGGCTTTTAACCTAGCATACCAAGCTCTTGGAGCTTGCTTCAGACCATAAAGGGCTTTTCTCAACTTATACACTCGGTCTGGAAAAATGGCACTCTCAAAGCCAGGAAGTTGTCTCACATATACCTCCTCCTCTATGTAACCATTTAGGAAGGCTAGCTTGACATCCATCTGCTGCAGTTTGAAGCCTTTAGAGGTAGCAAAGGCAAGCAGAATCCTAATGGCCTCTAAACGAGCTACAGGAGCAAAGGTTTCCTCATAATCTATCCCCTCCTTCTGATAGAAACCCTGGGTAACTAATCTCGCTTTGTTCCTCACAACCATCCCATCCTCACCCTGTTTGTTCTTGAAAACCCATTTGGTTCCTATAGGGTGGTAGTTTGGTTGAGGTTCAACTAAATCCCAGACATGGTTTCTCTCAAAGTTCTCCAATCTCTTCATGCATGGCGTTCACCCCACTAGGATCAGATAATGCATGTGACACATCCTGGGGTTCGAAAGAAGCAACAAATGCGAAGTGACAGAAAAAGGCTAGAGAGTTAACTGAAGAGCATGTGACGCACTGGTGTAGATCTCCAATCATCCTGTCTGGAGGGTGATCCCGCTGGACCTGCCTGAGATGGAACAATCTCGGAGGTCACCTCCCCTGCGTCCTCTGTGGGGCCAGCCTCTGCTCGAGCTTGCA
Source organism: Paspalum vaginatum (assembly GCA_030272315.1). Classification (NCBI taxonomy): domain Eukaryota; kingdom Viridiplantae; phylum Streptophyta; class Magnoliopsida; order Poales; family Poaceae; genus Paspalum; species Paspalum vaginatum. The sequence goes on along the minus strand of CM059018.1, from coordinate 26,416,639 downwards.
GTTGAGGGAGTGAGGAGGAAGCCGTAGGCAAGGGCCCTCCTTCATCTTCAGAGCTCGTAGCAGAGGGGGTAGGAGCTGCAGCCGGTGCAGTGGCTCCTACATCACCAGCATCTACTTCGCCTTCCTCATCTTCAAAGATGGGAGCGCCTTCTTTATCATCACCTGAAAGCTCAAATGCAGGGGTTGTGCAAGGCATAGATTCATCAAAGGAAACTTCACAGGCCTTAACCACTTGTGTAGTATCAATGATCCACACTCTATATGCCCTAGAGCTAGAGGCGTACCAAAGGAAAATACCATCCAAGGAACGAGATTCAAATTTGTCCAAATGCCTCCCCTTTTTGAGCAAAAAGCATCTGTAGCCAAATGCACATAGGGGCTTGACGCTAGGCTGCCTACCAAACCGTAGCTCGTATGACATCTTCCCTAAGAAAGCTCGTAGAAAGATGCGGCTGGCATTGTTACAGGCCGTATTCATAGCCTCAGCCCAAAAGCTTCAGCGGAGTCCTATGCTCATCAAGCATCGTCCGCGCCATCTCGACAAGTGTGCGGTTCTTTCGTTCCACAACACCGTTCTGCGGTGGGGTATATGGAGACAAAAATTGGTGATCAAGACCTAGGTCATGACAAAAAGTTTCGAAATGAGAGTTACGAAATTCTCCGCCATTGTCGCTGCGGATAGACCTCATGGCCTTATGACACTCATTCCTTAACCTCAAGACCAGATCCAGAACAAAACCAAAGGCCTCATCTTTGAATTCCACTGAAGAACACCCACGAATAGCGAGAAAAGTCATCGACAACTACAAGCACATACCACTTCTCATTGACCAACTGTACCCGAGCAGGACCAACCGTGTCCATATGTAGCAGCTCACCGGGGTAAGAGGTCATCACCTGATTGACAGGTGCATGAGAAGCGGCAACCATCTTGCCATGATGACAAGGGTGGCATACTAAGTCCTTTTCTGCTTTCAAATTGGGCAATCCTCGGATCAGAACCGTCAAGCTTAACCTGGCTAGTAGATCAAAACTCAAATGGAAAAGCCTCCTAATGCCACTTCCAAATAGTCAGCAGAAGGATTAGCAATCCAAACACCGAGGAGGGCCAGAAACAGATGCAAGGTCAACCTTAAAAACCTGTCCATAGGGCAAAATCCAACAAACAAGGTTTTCCTTAGCATCAAGCACACAAGAAGAACCCTCCTTAAAACGAACCTCAAACCCTTCTTTGAGAAGTTGCGAGACAAAAACCAAATTGAACCCCAAATTCCTCACCAAAGCAACTTCTCTCAGGGAAAGCTTGCCTAGAAAGAGCAATAGAACCAACACCCAACACTTTGCCTTGACCATTATCCCCGAATGTGATATACTTCTTGGTGCTCACTAGGGTTGAGGATGGAGAACCATCTGCGGTGCCCTGTCAATGTGCCTAGAGCAGCCGGAGTCCATGATCCATATGTCCTCCAGGCGTCGATCCTACAAAATCAAGGAAAGCGAGAGTGAGCAAATGGTCCGGCACTGGGGATTAGTGAAACTGCTGAACCAGTGCCGAGCCATTTGCTCAAAAGTGGGGTAAGCACAGTCAAAGTAAGCATCACATCTATCCGGGGTACCCACGACCTCCAAAGTGTGAGCTCTCAAACCCTCTACCTCCAAAGCCTTGGTCACGAGGTCCATAGCCGCGCTAAAAATGACTAGGAGCTCAACCAGCAAGACGTCTCTCACCACCAAGAACACGGGCTTGAAAGTTGCCTCCTCTCTCACCACGAAGAAAGCGGTCTCACATCTAACCGTGGTGGGGAGGATCCTACCTACCACCATGGTAGAACTGATCCTGGTTCCCCCAGGCTCTCTCCTGTCTCTCAACTTGCTTCCTCCTGAAGCAAAACTCCTCCAAGTGGCCATTCCGCTAGCAAAAATCACAGTGGCAGACAGGCCTCTTGGGAGTAGGGTTAGGCTGGGCCTTGGACATTAGGTGGAGTAGCCTTGGGTGGAATAGGCTGCTGGACTCTCTCCTTGCTCACTGGAGGCTTGAGAATCTCAGTCACTACTCTGTCCAGCTTAGCCTGTGAGGGCTTGGGTGTCCAGAACTGCTTCTTTGGGGCAGCCTTGGGAGGCTCATGGTAAACCCCATCAACAGTAGGGTTAGGCTGAGGAGAGGCAGTCTTAAGCTTAATTGGGGCACTCTCCTAACCCAAGTCCACTCATATCACCCTTAGCTCTCTTGGTGCTTTCTAAAATCATCCTTATTTGGGGCTCTCTAGCATACATCTAACTGAGCACCTCTCTCAAGCGGTTGTTCTCATCAACCAAAGTCTGTTTTGACTCTCTCAAATCCTCCAGAACTAGAGTCTGGGCAGCACAAGTGGGGCAGTCTGGAGAGGGAATAGAGGGAGCAGGCTTCTCTAACTTCTTAATGGTGGCATCCCTATCCACCAACATCAACCTCAAAGTGAGACAGTTCTCACAAGTGTTAGGGGGTGCTGAAAGCACCTCAAAGTCAGCTCTCAACTACTCAAGCTCACTCTTCAAAGTAGGACAGACCATACACGGACCTAAAAGCGTGGGTCTAGCCCTAAGGTCCTCCAACTCCTTGAGTTGTCCCTCACACCTCACTTTCACCTCAGCTATGTCAACAGCTAGGTGAGGGCACATCTCACACTCAGGCTCATCACTCAAAATAGGCTCATCCAGTTTAGACCGGAGCTTGCCTAACTCTACCTTCAACCTATCCATCTCCTCTACCTGATGAGCGTACTTGCTCTTCTGCTCACAGAGATCTCTCATCAAAGTCTCATAGGTTGGGCACTCAAGATCACTAGGCTGGGCTGGCACACTCTTCAGCCTCTCTATCTCAGCTAAAGCATCAGCCAACTTGGCCTTCTGCTTCTGCAGCTTCTTGGTGCCTTCTCCAACAACCTATCCTGGGCTTTCAACTCACAACTATTTGCCTCCAACATCTCAAGAATTTCAGCTTGCTCAGGAGTTACCTCTTCATCGGTGGAGTCATTGTGGTTGCCCTTGTCATCCTTGTCCTCAAGCACCATGGAGCAAAAGGATCTCCAGTGCATCCTATGCTTGTGCTTGGACTTGGTGGAGACAAAGCAGAGTCCAGCTGGACCGCTTTGGTCCCTCCTCTTGTCCTGCTTGATGACGATCTCCTCATTGCTTGAGCTTGACGAAGACGAGGAGGAGGATGATGATCCGCCGCACAGACCACCAAGCTCGGCGAAGAAAGCCTTGTCCCGCTTTCGGTTGTCCTTCTGGTAGCTCTTGAAAGCCTTCCTGAAGTTCTTGATCTTGCCGGAGCAGTGCTTGGGGTGGTCACGCTTGCTGTAGTCGTGCTTGCCCGAGTGGTACTTGTTGGAGTCGCGGGAGTGGCTCCTACCCTTCTTGTAGTAGTCGATCTGCTTGTTCGGGCATTCAGTGATGAAGTGGCCGACCTCTCCGCACTCGAAGCACTTGGGCCTCTCGCCCCTGTTCTTGCTCATCTAGTTGTCATAGGTGCGCTGAAAGCGGCTACACACCAGGCAAAGCTCATCATCCCCAAGTGACGCCAACTGCTCCTCTGTAACAGACATAAGAGCAGAAAATGAAAAGTTGTGAAGCTAGGGGTTAGTAGCGGCCTCACTGGAGGGAGAAGCCAAGGCCAGGCTCTTGGAGCCAGTAGCAAGCGAGAGAATCTCTCAACTTGTAATCCACCTCTGTGGTCCTTGAGCTTGCTGTAAAGAGTCTCTACTCCAATTGTGTCATAGGCCTCAGACTCGATGATCGAGTTAACCATGATCTCCTATACCTTCCTGTCCAACGCATACAGTAATTTGACAGCCTGCTGATGGTCGGTGTATGGGATCCTCTTAGGGCTGGAGCTAACGCGCAACTTGTTGATGATCGATTGAAAATGACCAAACAAGTCATCGATGGACTCACCAGGCTTCTAAACGAAAATTTCATATTCGCGCCTGTAAGTCTCAACGAGATGCCCCATGATAGTAGCAGTACCCACATGTTGTGCACTCAGCAGGGACCAGATCTGACGGGCAGTCTCGAGGTGGCTCACTCTCTCATAATCAACCGAACCAAGTCCTGAGAAGAGAAAGTTAACAGCTTTGGCATTCGCCTCATGCTGAGCCACAATCGCTGGGGTAGTGCGCTAAGCAACTGGAAGCACCACAAAGTTCGCACTCTGAGTAGCATCCCATATGTCCTGGCCCTGGCTAAGCATGAATGCCCTCATTCTACCCTTCTAGTAGGAGTAGCCATCGGAGCCAAGGACCGGAATCTTCCCGGAGTGAGTCATAGTCGTTACTGGTTTCTCACCAGTAAAGGTATGAATAGGAGGGTGAATAGGAGCACTTGAAATCTCAAAATCACAACCCCTAAGAAAGTGCTCTACAAAGCTCAAGAGAAACCGAACTAGGCACCGCCCACTGAATAGATACAGTGCCTATTAGCGCAAGGGTGCCGTCCACGGAAAGGATACGCACCAATGCACGAAAACTCAAAATCCAACCGAGAATGGCACCAAGGCAACAAAACTTTGCAAAACCCTCCACACAACACTCACCGCACCAAGGTGCATCTCACTGACTCACAGCAAGCAAAGAGAATGTTCTTACAGTGGCGAGTGCAAAAATCCAGAGCAGAAACACAGCAGAAAAAACAAAGTGTGAAGAACACAACAGCTCCCTAGCACGACCGGATTGTCTGGTGGCCAACACCGGACTGTATGGTGGCAAGGCCCGGGAGCTGCTGGACTATCCGGTGGAACCGGATTGTCCGGTGGCCTCTGCCGGATTGTCCGGTACAGTCGCAGAAAAGCGGATTTCAAACCCAAACTTGACCAAACCTTGTCCAAACTTCACGAAATTTTGCCCAGGCTATCTAGACCCTATTCCAAAGCTTTTCCCAACAAATCAACACAAAGTGACCATGGAATCAGCCGGAATTTCAGATCTCGGGAAATGGCAATCTTTGGGCAAGAAAGGAGAAAACACAAAGGAGGCTTGCTCGTGGCAATCCAGTAGGATTGAGATGAACTAAGTCATGATCTCCACATCCTGGCAAGTCCAAAACCTCAGCAAAGAAGGGGATTCATGGTTGGCCAACACAAACACCCAAAAAGCCAAGGATTGAACCCAAAAACCAAAGAGAGAGGGAGAGGAGAAGAACACAAGGTTGCTGCACAAATTTGCTTCGATTAAGCGCCCAAGATGGGTCTAAAGAATCAGTATACAAGTAGAAATTCATCCCAAGCAACCACCCTTACCTTCCCTCATGATTAGGAGGCTAAATCCTATTCTAACCTCCCTAACAATGAAGCTCAAGGCTTAAGGACGAAAATCAACAAGTAAAGACTAATCCTAGCTGCCAAGAGAGCTTCTAATGACCTGCCTTGGACCTATTTATACCTGAGTGCTATTTAGACAGTTTTGCACTTAGGTCCCTACATCTAGACAAACCCTATGGACTCAAATGAAAGATTACAGGATATTTCGGGACGGACGACCAAGATGAAGTCTTGATCTTCGTAAGTTTCACTCAATCCTCGGATGTTCTCCACTTGGCCAGTAGTCCAATCCGTGATCTGCCCCCAATTTTGAAGTCAGAAACCAGGAAACTTTAGAAAGTCTCCGCGTGGGCCGGATTTGGCGCATCTTCTCTATCTCGGTGAGTCGTGGCCCAACTCACCAAGGCTTGGGTAGCTTGGATGGCGGTTTTGAGCTGAAGACGCCAAAGCCTCCCTCGCATCCCTTCGCGCCACGCATTCGGATTGGAGCAGTGCGGTGGCGCCCGGGATCCCCTATCCATCGGGGCAGCCTCGCAATCCTTCGGAGGACTTACTCCTGCCGTCGCCGTGCCGCTCCTCCATGTACCGAACTCCCGTGGTCAATAGACGCCGAGCATGCCTCCAGTCCTTCGGAGGAGTTTTCTCTACCTCCAGTCCATCGGAGGGCCTCCTGTCCATCGGAGGTCTTGTGCCCAAGTCCTTCTAGGTCTTGCTACTGTTGACAATCACTCATTACTCCAGAGGCAATGGAACCGGTCCATTGGCTCTCAAGGGAAACGATGGTGGGGCCTGTACGGGCGCTAAGCGGGACCAAGCTTGCCACCTCCTGATGTAAGTAAAATGGCCTCATGTGTCATATTTCCTTGGTTTTGTTGTGGTCATTGATTGACAACCAACACTTGGACTAATCAACGTGCCTACATGTATATTCTCAATTGTTTAGGTCCAAGGGATGAAGAAGAATAAAAGCCAAAGGCAAGGCCCGAAGAGCCGCCCCAATGGGGGTTCCGCATTTCAATGTTTTTTATAGCATATTATTAGCCTTCTTCAATTGACGCATTAGAGATATATGGAGCTAATTTTAGTGAACTAGTTTTTTGAGTAATATTAAGTTATTAACCCTAATTAAATTTGCAATCTCGTCCTCATGTTCTTTGACTCCAGCATGGGAAGAATATGTCACTCATAGACAAAGCAAATAGTTTTGATGCATATTTCTAGATGATGCTTGAGTTGAGCTCTAAAAAAAGCAGCCAGCATTGTCTGAACGACATGGGGTGTTTCGGTACATTGGTTATGACTTTGGTTTGGTTCATGCATAGATGAAATCAGTTATACATATGTGATGATATTCCTAACACATTAGGAAGTAGGAATTAAAATCCTGTGCAGCCAAAGCTATGTCTTGTTTGAGCAGGTAACATAAACAGTGGTCGTTGTTCCTTCTCAAGAAATGGGAGAACAACAATAGAGAATGAGAGATTTTGATTTGGAATGAAGTAGAAGGGTTTATAGACATGACAAAGAGGATGAAGGGAAAACTGACGGGTGCATGGATAAGAAAGATAGTCTATCCGGCTGGAGCCTATGCCACAGTCGGGCGCGGCAGCTCTCGGGCAGTTATGGCGCGATGCAGAGTGCGAGTGTACGTGAGAGCAGCCGGGCTTGTGTGTGTGGGGACGGGGAAGGCAATGACAGTAGGGCATGTACCAGGAGCCGAGCAGGGCGAAGCTTTTCGTCTCCTGTTGTAAGGAAAATGGCGCCATGTGCCATATTTCCATGATTGTGTTTTGGTGATTGATTGATAACCAACACTTGGACTACTGAACGTGTCTAGATGTATATTCTCAGGTGTTTAGGTCCAAGGGATGAAGAAGAAGAAAAGCCTTAGGCAGGGCCCGAAGGACCGTCCCAACAGGGGTTTCGCATTTCCATGTTTTTTCCAACATATTATTAGCCTTCTTCAATTGACGCATTAGAGAAATATGGATCCGATTTGAGTGAACCAATTGTTTCAGTTATATGAAGTCATTAACCCTGAATAAATTTGGAATCTCATCCTCATGTTCTTTAACCCAAGCAAGTGAAGAACATGTCACTGATAGACACAGCAAATAGCTTAGATGGATATTTCTAGATGATGCTTGAGTTGAGCTCTGAAAAAAGCAGCCAGCATTGTCCAAATGACATGGGGAGTTTGGTATGTGGCTTATAACTCTGGTTTGGTTTGTGCACATATGAAATCAATTATACATATGTCATTATATTCCAAACACAATAGGAAGTAGGAATTATAATCCTGTGCAGCCATAGCTATGTCTTATTTGTGCAGGCAACATAAACAGTGGATGTTGTTCCTTCTCAAGAAATGGGAGGAATGGAGTAGATGGGTTTATAGACACGACGAATAGGAAGTAGGGCAATCCGACTACAGCATGGATAAGAAAGACAAGCTATCCAGCTGGAGCATATGCCACAGCCGGGTGCAGTGGCTCTCGGGCAGCTATGGCGCGAGGCAGAGCGTGAGTGTATGTGGGAGCAAGTGGGCATCTGCGTGTGGGGAAAGGGAGGGCAATGACGGTGGGGCATGTTTGGGTGTTGAGCGGGGCCAAGCTTGTCACGTCCTGATGTAAGGAAAATGGTCTTATGTGCCATATTTCCATGGTTGTGTTTTGTTGATTGATTGACAACCAACACTTGTACTAATCAATGTGGCTAGCTATGTATTCTCAAGTGTTTTGATCCAAGGGATGAAGAAGAAGAAAAGCCGAAGGCAAGGCGCAAAGGGCCGCCCCAACTAGTGTTCTGCATTTCAATATTTTTTCAATTTATTATTAGCCTTCTTCAATTGAAGCATTAGAGAAATATGGAGCTAATTTGAGTGAACCAGTTGTTTGAGTTATAGTAAGTCATTAACCCTGATTAAATTTGCAATCTCATCCTCATGTTCTTTAACCCTAGCATGTGAAGAACCATTCCAAGTTGGCCGAGGGTGTGAAGATTGAAGCCGTGGAGGATTACAATGGACCGTAGGTACGGTTATGAAGACCGTCCATGGACCGTCATATTTAACCTGAGGCTGAGTACTTTGGGGGAATTCCAGTCCCGTATGGTACGGTCCAACAGACCATCCTAAACATCAGACCAGAGTAGAGTGATGCAAGAATTTAGTGACCATTGGAAATGTGAATGGACTGTATGGTCCAGTCTGTGGAAATTGTATAGACGGTATAGTACGGTCTACTCTGCGTCAGCAGCTTGTTAAAGCAGTGGCTAGTACGTGTTTGAGGGCTATATAAGCCACCCCACCTGGCCATTTCAAGGGAGTTGGAGCCACTAGAGTTGAGAGCAAGTATAGAGGAGTATTCCAAGCATATCCATCTATCCAACCAACATATGAGAGCTTAGTGCTTGATCCAAGCTAGGTTAGAGCTTAGAGAGAGTGAGTTTGCGAGCTCCTCTTGAGTGTGGCTCCTGTGTGAGCTAGAGAGAAACCTTAGATGTAGTCAAGCCACATTGTATTCGTTGCTAGACCCTCCTTCTTGGTGTGGATCAGTGGTGACACTTTGTGCGGGGACGAGGAGACCCTTCAAACTCCGTAGTGAAGCATCCGGTGCCTTGTGACCGAGATAGACAGTGGCGGTGGCCAAGCCTTGGTGGTTTGGTGGCACATAGCCTTTACTTGTCGGGAGCCTTTTGTGGCGAGCGCAAGACGGTGATGGGGAGAGTCTTGGTTCCCTGCTTGGATTTTTCCTTTGGGGGCGAGCCCGTGGACGTAGGCCTTAGTGGTGAACCACGTCAAATCTTCGTGTCTCCTCGGGAGTTTGCATCCCCTTGCCCTTACCTCTTTACTTACCACATTTATGTTTATGCATTTACTTACTTGTGTGCCTTTAGCTTTCCTTGTTAGTTTGATTAGATTTGGTTCTCGGTTGCAAGTCTTTTGAGTAAGTTAGAGAGCGCATAGATAAACCTTAGACTTAATTAGCATGTGTAGGACAAAATAGGCTTATCTTATGCACTAGAAAGCCCTAGGTTTTAGATGAGCGATTAGCGACCCAATTCACCCCCTCCCCCTCTTGGGTCAGATACTCCGGCACATTCCTTTCAATTAGTATTAGAGCTCGGGCTCACATATCTTGCGAGAATAGCCAATTCCACTGCCAAATTTGTGAGATAGCCCATAGGAGTGCCATTGGCTTCACCACCAAGTGAGTTTTCGTGTCCCGGGAAGGGATGAGTACCGATAGGGCTCGGTTTTTTTATTAGAAGGGCTTCCCTCGATGGAAGGTGCTCATGGAAGCACATCTTCAAGCCCGGGGGCTTGATGTTTGGCGTGTGACAAAAGAAGGCACCCGTAGCAACTTCGCTTGTGAGAGGCAATTTGATGCTATTGCCAAATCCATCTTATTGTCCTCTCTTTATGATAGTGTGTTCAATAATGTGGATGCTTCTCCTAATGCTAATGAGCTATGGAAGCAAATTGTCGAGAATCATGAGGGCTCATTGGATCTAGCCAACCAAAAATATCATGTTCTTGCCGATGAACTAACTAGCTTTAAGCAACTTGCTGATGAAAGTGCTTATGACATGTTCTCACGTTAGAATACTATTTTGAATGAAATCAATGGCCTAGGTCTAAAGCAAATAACAGATGGACAGGTGAACCACAATATCATTCATTTCCTTCGCAAGCCTGACTATGACATAATCAAGACTATCTTTCTCATGGAAGACTTGGACAACAAGACACCCAACTAAGTCATCAACACGATTGTTGCCCATGAGGATTCCACGGGGATGAACAATCAAGAGTCCACCTCCACTTCAAGCCAAAAGAGCCTTGCCGTCGAGCACACATGCAAGTATGAACCAAGGCAGCAAGAGCAAAGCTCAAGTGAAGAAGAAGAGGAGGATGAGAATGACGATGAAGCCTCAAGCTCAAGTGAAGATGAAGCTACCTCAAGGGCCGTACACTTCTACCATAAAAAAGATGGCCAAGTTTGTGAGGAAACTCTACATACTAGGCTATGAAACCCTCATAAGAGAAGATGCGGTAGGAGTGTTCAAGATGGTGGGCAAGAAAGACAAGATCAAGCAAAGGAGACATCAAGCCTGCCCCACTATGATCAAGAAGAAGAAGGGGGTAAAGGAAGTTCAAGTGATGAATCAAGCAAGCCCTTCACCACCCGATCATCACACATATGCCTCATGGCCAAAGGTAATAGCGATGTAAGTGATGACTCCTCCTCTGATGATGAGCTCAATGAGATTTGTGAGATGATGAGCTTTATCAAAGAACAACAAGAACATATGCTAAAACAAAAGGAGCAAATCTTGGCCCTCAAAGCTAATGAAGAGCTTCATGCCTCCTAGTGTCATGTACCTTTTTGTATACTAGACCAAGGCTTAGGTTTCTGTAGTCCTTAAGTCACTTGAATCTTGCTAGACTTGCCGGTGCTATAAACTTGCCTTAGGCTCTGATATAAGGTTAAGTTAGTTCTCACCCTTTGATGAAGGAAGAGCTTTAGTGATCATGTTCTCACTTGATCACTAGTTCAGCGTGCCATCTTACCCACGCAGATCTGGTTGGTAGCCCCTATTGGTGACAACATTAGGGAGCCTCTGTAATCCGATCCTATCATTCGATAAGCCCATAGATGTTTGCCAGTTGCCGTTTGGTTGGCCAACTATCTAACCCCGTGCCTCCTCGGTGAAGCCTGTAATTTTGCTTGATGCAAGACCCTAGTTCATGTTCGATTGACTTAGTTTAGCCGTGAATACTCCTATGCAGTAGTTAAGGGATAGGGTTTGTTTATCTTAATCTCGCTCGTTGTCCTCCAAGATAGCTTTCCTATGTTTTGCTAACAACTTTGGTCACTGTTTACTCATCCACCATACACTATCTTGTTTACCTTACCCCCATTATAAGAATAGCTAGTAGTTATTACTTTTACAGTACTGTTTGAAGTTCGAACATATCATTCCACCTATCCGCCCTTACTTCCCTATGGATTTTTACGATACTCGGAATACTCTGGGTGAAAAAGATACAACGAATCTCTATGCGCTTGCGGAGTAAAATCTGCTACGCTAAGAGACGTCAACACCACATCTCTAGCCCGACAACTTCCTCCTGTTAAGCACCTAATTGGGTGGGGCCACATTGGCCAGTGCCGCCAGACATTCCGGTAGCATGTACCGGATTGTCCGGCGTCATCGGACTATATGGCAAGGCTGCACCAGACTGTCTAGTGGAGTCAAGTCCGATAGGAATTCTAGAAATTGGGAGAGATCTTGTGGTATTCAACTTGTACAAGTGTCAAGACCACCCTCCCCTAGAAATATAAAGGGGGCAGGCTGATTGAGGCATCCCAAACCCTAATTCTCCTTTTCAACCCTAATTTTCGCCTCTCTTCGACTCTACACCGAATTGCGGAGATCTAGGTGGCCTGACGACACTAGAGCAACCCTTAGCCTTTATCCTCCCTGATGGGGCCCCTCTCAGGTGGATTGGTCTAGGTCATATCATAGGTGATTAGCGCTAGAACGCGTCAACATACTTTTTGGCGACTCCATTAGGGACAACATGATCTAATCCAAAGCTAGAAGCCATGGTTGAGCTTATGGATTCATCTAATGTCACCCAAAGTAACATTATAAGGCCGGCTTTTGAGAATTTGTCGATCGAGGAGCAAAAAAAATATCGAAGATAGGATGAAGCAAGCACAAGAGGTCATGAGGAAGAAGTTCTTGGAGGGATTCACAGAGGATCGCCATAAGAAGGTGACCAAAGAGAAGGAGATCATGCTCAACACTCTCCTACCATCCGCATCTTTGGCTGCCCCAAATGTAAGTAGCTCTGAAACTCTTCTAGCATTTCAATCTTTGAGAAGTTATGTTCATGAGGGGCATAGTCAATTAGCCAACCAATTACATGCATTACAAAACTCTGTAGATGGAATGGTTAAGGCCCAACGGAAATCCGTTGCTGCTACCTTCCCTTCACATGAACAAAACTTAGGATCAGTTACACCTAGCCCATTGGTGCTGAATGGGTCTCAGCAGATACAACCAATATAAGGCATGGCCATCAATTTCTATCCAGGGCAACCGAAACCGCCACCTTCATTGTTGGGCAAAAAGGCTCAACCGGTCGTTTCTACCGGATAATCCGATACATCCACTGGACAGTCCGGTGCATCACTAGATAGTCCGGTACTCCCCACCACACTATCCAGTGCGGCCACTGCAGGGGCGGTAATGACCCCACCATGCACAAGAATTCCCAGGCTTCGGTAGATGTTAACTGAAGGATCGTTTTAAATATAGCAGGAGTAGAATACTTCACACCGCCGTAGGAATTATAGGGCTTCTACCCCCATTCACTACAGTCTCTTATGGTACGGGATCGGTTTCACAAACCAGTTCAGGTGTGCTTAGAGGTCCTGTCCCAAATGCCACTTATGACCAGATTTGGTCCGTACAGAATCCTAATGCTTCTATTTCTTATGGCTAGAAAACCGGTGTTTTCGGAACGGATGTTAAGGAAGAAATATGGCAAGATTTAATGGCTGCTCTTAGGAAAAAGACAGGGATTGATGTATTGGGTTCTAATAGCTCCTACAGAAACCTTATGACTGTAGATTTGATGCTCACGCCTTTCCTCAAGGGTTTAAAGTACCGAATTTTGTGAAATTCTTCAGTAATGACAATAACGGTACTAGAGAACATATTCGTCAATTCTTAGCACAGTTAAGGGATTTAGCCGAAAGGGAAGCTTTTCGGATTCGGTTGTTTTCTTAATCTCTTACAGGAAGTGCTTTTGCTTGGTACTCTTCTTTGCTTGCCAATTCAATTGGTACTTGGGATGAGATAGAGGCAAGGTTTCATGACCTCTTTTTCTCAGAAGAGTATAAATTAGAGTTAGCGACCTGTCTACACTTCGGCAAGGTCGCAAAGAATTGGTTCATGATTACCTTAAGAGGTTTAGGGATACTAGAAACCGATGCTTCCAATTGACTATTTCTGATAGAGAATTAGCCGGGTTAGCTCTTGAGAGATTAAGGCCGTACATTAAGGAGAAGCTAGCAAGCACACAGTTTTATTCTCTGTCATTATTGCATCAACAAGCTTCGGCTGTAGAAAGCCAAAGTATAGAAAGTCAAAAGGTTGCACGCCATAATGTGAATCTTATAGAGTATGTGTGGCGGAACCGCCGATTTAATCCGGGCTAACCACACCTGCCACCTCTGGCTTGCAGTGCGATTAGACCGAACTAAACCCGGTCGTCCGTCGAGAGTCATTCGACCCCCGATATTACCTTTTCCCAGAGGAACCGACATCATACACATCCAGCCCTCAATGGAGCCACAACAGATACATCATCTCAGGCAGTTGAATATAGCATATATAAGCTTGTTTTACAAACCGATTCGAAATAATTATATAAGTTTCAACATATTACCATACGAAAGTCAAGTTTGAATCAGACAGCGGAAGCGAATTTGAAAACGTCTCACAGCGGAAGAAAATACTTTACTAGTCTTCATGCAACGTTGATCGAGACGAGTAGCACCGAGCCCACCGGTACTACTCTCCTCCAAGTAGTTGTCCAGATGTCGCCGGTACCTGTTCTCAAAAGGTGGGGGCAAACCCTGAGTACTAATTACTCAGTAGGACTTAATGGATTGGCTTACGGCTGACGCAAAGCTTGCTAACAAGTGGATCCTTAGCCTTTAGTTTTAAACCGTAACATGTGTAACATAAATAGTAAGATTTCATCATTTGTATAACCTTCAACACAACTGTAACTTGCAGTAAGGTAAACAATTCAATTCAAACATGTGGTATTCCAAAAACCATGAGTATTAAACACCGAGAGTTTAAGTAATTACTACGTTGAACGTCAAAGGCATTGGCATTCCCACACCTGGTGGGCATCAGCGATTCGAATCGATTTTAATTCCCGGGAATAACTATCATGCCAGGGGTATATGCTTACTAGCCACCGCGTTCCCACATATAGCCCCAATCTTAACCTGCCTCGTCCCAAGTTCGATTCACTCCCGCCTAGCCCCCGGGTTGTGCCCCCATGACGAGCCTGCCGACATCTCGGTCTCCCCGTCATGAGTACCAAGCTCCCCCGGGCCACCTTCCTCTCAACCAGCGGGTAGGAACGTGTCTCTGTGCTTCGGACGAGCCCAGGAAAGACTTTACCGGTCCCATTTCCCGGTTAAGCACTCTAGCAATGTTATGCCGACCAATAGGCGAACAGCGAACGGGCCTTATGCGACTCGAGCGGAGCCAAACGCACACCACATAATAAAATTATTCTCCGCCCGGTCTCCATTTAAATCAGGAGCATAGTATTACTTCCTCAATAGTAAAAGTTTTGTAACCTTTGAAAACACCTACGCGACGAGTGACTCCTTTCACTCGTGTCTACTCGCACCTAGCAGAGCCTAGGCAACTCGTCCTACGAACTCTATATATAGGTGCTAGGGCCAGGGCGGCCAGGAGATCTAATGCAATTGTTTTCATACAACTCCTAATGCGGATGCGTAATGAAACAATCATTCATCATATTAGCTGGGAGAATTCATGGTCCTGCCTACCTTTGCTTATTCTTACTCAGCCAACAAACTAAACTAGGTTAGTTTGCCGGGTTGTGAGGCTTTGCCCCAGGCAACCCCTTGATCACTTGGACAACTCCTCCTTCCAAACACGACTGATGGGCTCTCCAGGTCGTGTCTGGGGCTTACTTGATCTTCTGGAACACCATTGCTTAAAGTAGCTCCCGTACTTGTTTCTCAATCACGTATCTGCAATAAGCGTTGCTATATGAATGCTATGCATGACACAGTGAATGAGATGCACGATTATCAAGCATACAACTGGTTAAGCAAAATATAAGGCAAACCTCTAGTTACGCAGGTAATGGATTACTAGCTCAACCAAAAACCTCCCGACTGACACTAGCATTAAAACTACTTTTATGGACCCGAAGCAATCATGTATGTGCAATCTCACAAGAACATATACAAAAATTAAGTTGTCCATCATAAAGCTAATATGGTGATGTGAGCCGATAAAACATGCAATAGTTATTTAGTCATTAAGATTACTAAAGTAAGTGTGGGGTTTTTATTGGATATACTGGTCTCACATTTTCGATTATTTATGTAAAATTGCATTATTTCTACTATTTTCAAATCAGAGTCACAACCTTACATGCACCACCTCCTACTCTAGCAATGAGTCATGTTCATAACCTAGAGCTCATATTAAGCCCCTAAAGTCACATGGAGCATTTTTCACCATAGCAAACTTTTCTTAAATTAAATATATGCTTAACTACAAGACAAGGGCACAATAGTAATTAAACAGTACATGCTAGGGCTACCAAAATTTATACAGAGCCTACACATGTTCACAAGGCTTCTGCCCAAATTTCATAATTTTTGAAGCTCATTTTACCCACATTTCCTATTTATTAAGGTTTTTCATGCATGCACATTAACAGGGGCAAAAAGGTCTTTTCCTACTCAATCATCATATCCATTCTATAGATCTACTTAATAGGAATACAATGCAACAAAGTTTATATTTTTCTGATTTTTATTTGATTTATTACGAATTTCCAAAGTTTTCAGCCTAATAAAACACATTAAATCGAAAATCATAACAGTCAGGGACCTAAACGTGATTATCTATTAACATCAGGGGCTGAGTCGTTAGATCCGCAAGACTCAACGAACATTGCATGGGACCGAAACGTAAAAACACGAAACGGCAGGGACTAAATCGAAAAAAGGGCTTCTTCTACCTCCAGACAGGGGCAGGGGCGTGCGAGGTCGAGGTTGGGCGGGCCGCGCCGGCGCGTAGGGGCACGGACTTGGAGCCGTGTTGCTCCAGGAAGATGTTCCCGATTATGTGATACCGTTCCCCCTTGATTTCGTCGCTTGGGGAGGCCCGAATCGACGGGGAACGCGCGTGAACCGGAGATGAACTCCGAGGTCGCGTGCTTCGGGGCGGGAGCTTGATCTGCCGAATGGAGAGGGGAAAGGCGACGCCGCCTCGTGCTTCGGGTGCGCAGGGGTGTGGCGCAGCCGGAGGAGGGGTTCAGGTGGCGTGGGGCGCAGCGGAGGAGCGGGCACGGCGAGCTCAAGCTTGGCCGGCCATGGCGGCGTGGCCTGCTTGTCTCAGTGCGAGCGGGAGGGCGAGGGCAGCCGGGAAAGAGGGCGCGAGCGAGAGGGAGAGTGGGGGCGAGTGAGAGCGAGGGCAGGGCAGGCCGGGCGAGGCAGGGTGCAGAGCGGGCGGCGCGTGGCCGCGGCGTGGCGCGCTGGCGGCGCGCGCCCGCGGTGGCAAGCGGCGCGTGGCCGGCAGCGCCGGGAGCCGGCGCCGCGTGGCGGGTGGGTCGGCCTAGTGGGACCCACTCGTCAGTGACACGAAGGAAAAATAAATTCGGGAAAAAGAAAAATGCTGTTTGACTGCTGAGACATGTTTTAAAAATTGTTGTTTTTGAACATCCTAGGGGCCGAATTTGACAAAACCCAAAATACAAAAGTTGTTCTACTCTTCCAGATCTACAACTTTGTCAGAAGTAGTAATATCAGATTCCAAGTTTAAATATGATTAAATTTGAATTTAACCTGCTGACTCCAGTTTGACCAAGGTTTAATGCAAACTTAGAAATTCCTAAAGTCTATTTTATGCCCATTTTCAGAGAAAGAGTATTATACCAATGTTGTGTAGTTTTTAATTATCTACAACTTTTTTATATGATGTTTTGCATGATAGGGACTTTTGTTCCTTTGAAATTTGAATTTTCCTTACCGATCCAAGTTTAGGCAGATTTCTGCTTTTTCATTAATCGACTCAAAACTCCACCTAAACCTTTGTGCATGTTACCACACCCAATAACAAAGTTGATCTACATAAAATTGTCTACAAGTTTGTTATAGAGAGTTTGGTTCCAATCACATTATATTTTTAACTATAGTCACAAATGCATTCAGGGGTTTTGCTTATTTCACTGAAAATTTTTGACTTCGTGATTTACTAGCCTAGTTGTTGCTCTTCTCCAATCATCATTAAGCCAAATCCTTGACTACCGCTAATCTAATCACGTGTTAAAATTTTCGAGATGCCGGGGGCATCACAGTATGATTCAGCTAGTTCTGATGACGATTCTAGAGAAATCTATGCAGCCCAGTTTGCTTGGTCTAATAAGAACAAACTTGTTACTTGTCCTTCTTTGAGGCCGATTAACAAAAATCGACAAGACGAGGTTAAATTCACTTTTGATGTTGCTAAATGTGATAAGATATTTGATGAGCTTCTCAAAAGCGAGAATATTACATTGTCACATACCATTCCTTCTGCTGAATAGTTAAAGAAGAAGGCTTATTATAAATGGCATAATTCCTTTTCTGGTGCGACTAACGATTGAAATGTTTTCGGTCGACAGATACAATCAGCCGTGAATGAAGGCCGTATGAGTTTTCCGGAGATGCAAATCAGTAAGCAGCCATTCCTCATTAACACTCTAGATTTGAGCGGCAAGGAAGTCTTGGTTCGGCCAGAAGTTGTCGATGCAAGCAAAGGCAAAGCCGTGGTCATCGGCTCTTCCAAGCTAATCGATGAAAACACCAAAATTTTGGCTAGGGAGGTGATCAAGCAGAAGACTGCTTTAGGCATGGACACATTGAAGATCACCAGCAGGTTTCTTGGACCATGGGGCAGCAGAGATAGCATGGAGCTCCTAGGATAGCGCCACCGGACAGTCCGGCGCTAGGCACCAGACAGTCCGATGGCCGGAGGACATCTGGTAAGCCATATAGATCTGATCCCACATTTGATCAATTGCTTTCCAAATATGTGAAGAAACAAAAGGCCGCTTCTAGCAATCGGTGATACAAGTGATCAGGGTCACCACTGCGGGAAGCAATGCCTGCACAAAGTAAGAAGCTGACAGAAACGGCTCACCATATGGTCCAGTTAGTTCCACCAGCTCTGGATAACCCTCCCATGTGGGGGCCTCTGCAAGAGTCTCAGCAAAATCCAGCCCGGAACAATATGACTATGTATCCACCTTATGCTTATAATCCTTATTGCTATCAGGGGTGGGGGCACCACAAGGTTCTGTTTTTGACAGGTTGGCTCCTTCTGTACATGACCGATTGAATGTTCTCTATCCAGTCCGCGGGTGCAAAATCAGCAACAACGCCAGAATTATCAGCCTCCAATGCCGACAAATCTGGCAGGGGAGCATGGGGGGCCATCTCCAAGATTAGTACCCACTACTCAAATATTTCAGTTTCAACCAAAACCTGTTCAGCCAGCAAAAGCACCGGTTCAGCCAGCAACACCACCGGCCCAATTAGCACCTCAAGTAAGAACCAATGTTGTTAATGTTGGTACTAACAATGTGGTGTTCAATGATAATCGCAAGATGCTAATGGTTTTTGGGAAATCGGCTAATATTATGACAAAGGAAGCTCCGCCAAAAGTTACTTTAGCTAATGACCATAAAGCAAGCTCCAACAAAGGCACTAGCATGTCACTACTAGATCTAAAGTACTCTATTCCTAATGGTGTCCATCGAGCCTAACTCATTCTCAGAAGAGGACATTGCAGCACCTGCGAGCTAAGGAGAAAAAGGAAAAATAGGCTAAAGAAATCTTCAACAAGACGCATCCTATATTCCCTCCGAAGCATTGGAAGCCCAAGGCCACCGAGGCTCCTACTCAGGCGGTTGAACAGAGGCAATCCCAATCGCCGGACTATCCGGTACAGTCGGTAGGACTATCCAATACACCGGATTGTCCGGCGTTGTCCATCGGACTATCCGGTGATCAGGAACCTGCAGCACCAGCGCCCAATACAGAACCAATACCGATGACGACGGAGGTTCCTAGACCCGCTGTTGTCCCAGAAGAGGAGGTTCTAGAGGAGGAGATGGTGGACTACGAGGCTTCTCCTGAAAACCTAGGTATGGATATCAATATGATTACTTTTTCTACTGATAATAACATTATTAGTGAAGATGAGGAGGTGATAGCTCAATTAAACATTGGGCCAAGAGATGTCATTTTCACAAAACCGAAAGAATCGGTTAATCACTTGAAGCCCCTTTTTGTTCGCAGACATATTGATGGGGTACCTGTGTCTCGGATGTTGGTTGATGATGGTGCGGTTGTTAATTTATTGTCATACTGAACTATACAAGAAGCTTGGAAAGTCAGATTCTGATCTAGTTAAGAACAACATGGCACTCAGTGGCGTGGGGGCAAAAATCCCATTGAGACCAAAGAAGTAGCTTCCATGGAACTTACCATTTGGAGTAAGACGATTGCCGCTGCTTTCTTCATTGCCGATGTGGAAGGTATGCTGATTGGGTGTCTAACATTGTGCCGGTGGAGAAGGAGGAGTCCAACAAGCTTCGGGTGTGCTTTGATTTCCACAATCTGAACAAAGCTACATCTAAAGATGAGTATCCTATGCCTCCAGCCAACATGTTGATATAATCAGATATTTATGGCGGAAGAAGATATGTCTAAAACAGTCTTTGTATGTCCCAGCTTTATTGGTTTGTTTGAGTGAGTTGTTATGTCGTTTTGGTTTAAAGAATGCTGGTGCTACTTATCAAAGGGCTATGAACTTTATCTTTCATGAATTGCTAGGAATCATCCTTGAGGTTTATATTGATGACATAGTTGTTAAATTGGTCGCTTTTGACCCTCATTTAGCTGATTTACGCAAAGCCCTTGAAAAGATGCGCACGTATGGCTTAAAGATGAACCCACGCAAATGTGCTTTTGGTGTGTCGGCTTTTAAATTTCTAGGGTTTATTATTCATGAGAATGGCATAGAGGTTGATCCTAGTCGCCTAGAAGCTATTCGGAAAGTTGTAGCTCCGATGTGCAAGCCTAATATGAAGAAGTTTCTTGGTAAAGTAAATTACCTACAGCGGTTCATATCTAATCTTGCCGAGAAGGTTGATGTTTTTACTCCCATTCTTTGATTAAAAAATAATGTTGATTTCACTTGGGGAGCAGAGTAGCAAAAGGCTTTTGAGCAGATCAAGGAGTATTTGTCTTCGGTACTAGTGCTTAAGGTGCTTAGGAGTCGGATTCCTTTGAGGTTATAAATTGCTGCAAAAGACAAAGTTATTGGTGTTGTTTTGCCTCAAGAAACCAAAGGTAAAGAGCATGTGGTTATATATTTGAATAGGAGATTAATTGACGCCGAAACTAGGTACATCTTCATTGAGAAATTATGCTTATGCTTGTTTTATGTGTGTACCAGGTTGAGGTATTATTTTTCTATCGGGTTCTTGCATAATAGCCTGTTGAACCGATGTGATTAAATATATGTTGCATAAACCCATCATTAGTGGTAGAGTTGTTAAATGGGTTTATGCTTTGATAGATTATGATTTGGCATATTAACCTATCTGTGTTGAAGGTCGAAAAGATCTCAACAGAATTCAAGTGCTCTCGAGGGCTAGGGGGTGGCTAGTTGGCCACCGAAGGAGAACCTAGCTAACGACTATTGACCTCGCGAACAATGGGCCTGGGATACACAGGCATTCCACACGTTGTCACAGAGTGGAGAGGATGGCATGCTACAACCATGTTGAAGTGGAGCTTGAACAGCAATAGTTCATCCTTAGCTAGAGGAGAGGAACTAACTAGAGCCTAGCGTCTAAGTATAGGTGTGAATTGTTGCACCGGCAAGCATACAACGATCAATCAAATCTAGCTTAGCACAACTCAGGCCTCGAAATGATGCACCAAAAGGAAAATCTAATTACACCAATCGAGTTACTAATAGAGACGAACATAAAATAAATAATACTTTAAAATGACTACAAATCATATATCAGAAGTAATACAAAAGAATAGATATCAAGATATTACCGAATACTTCCGACCACCTCCTGATACAGCAGACCCTTCTCTAACTACTAACTAAACACTACTTTTAGAATGGAAGCACCTCCCGTGGGGCGCCTCCTAGAGAGGAGGGAAGAGAGTTCACATGGTGTATGGTACAAGTGAGAGTGAGGGGGTGCCGATCTATTTATAGTTGGAAAGGTGCCTTGGAGAGGTGGAGATGCTCCCTTGATCCTAGGGAATATTCCCTTCTTGCTTGCATGTGAAGGAAGCTTGCATGCGGATGACATGTGGGGCCCGACAACCTTCCTCTAGGCTGGGCTATGACTCCTCTTAGCCTGGCGGCCACGTGGTGTCCGGGCGGGTACTCCACCTGGCCGGTCGGCCAGTAGTGGGGTCGGGCGGCCTCTCAACATAGTCAGCCGGCCCTTGGATCCACTGTCAGTGTGTTTATTACCGGCAATGCACCACGGGATGCTTTTAATGGTGTCTAGATCGACAGTAGCTCCATAGTCACACATAATGCAAGGAAGAACACGATTTATACAGGTTCGGGCTATTAAAATCACACAATGCCCTACGTCCTTTGTGTAATGGTTTGTATTGATGTATGAGAGACCTAGGGTTTAGGGCGAATTGAGGGTGCCGCCTTTGGGGGATTAGAGAGAGAGATCAGCCATCTATTAGAGGGGTCCTTGGCCCACATGATATAGTCCGGCATGGCTTCGGTTACAAGTTGGTTTCCTTTTATGTCTCCTAGATGATTTAGATTACAAGAGATCATATAGAATTCATGGTCCATATCATTCCCAAAGAGTAATTGTCTTGCACTCCAAGGTGCTCGGCACCTTGGGTCTGAGTCAGTCGGTTGGCCCCTAGATTGGGCCCTCCGTCGCCCCATGCACCAAATATGTTTCCTGAGGGACTAGGGGATATGTATCCCCCACTTGACCCTGAGCTTTAAGTCGACTTGAGTAACAATCGGCTTGAAGTTCTTGTAGAAAGTCTTGTTTGAAGTTCCTCCGAGTGATCTTCGTGAAGCAGCAAGGCGGTAGGAGAGGTAGCGTTGCAGCTGGCTAGTGGGAAAATCATCCACTAGGTGGACAGTGCAGCCCCTGAGCCAATGGTGAGGCGACGAGGCAGCGTAGCCCCTGAGTTGATGAACTGGTCGACGAGGCACACGGCACCGTAGACCTTGAGCTGACAAAGTAGAGAGTTGGCGAGGCACGCGACAGCGCAGCACCCGAGTTGACGAAGTGGTGAGTCAGCGAGGTACACGGTAGCGCAGCCCCCGAGTTGATGAAGTAGAGAGTCAGTGAGCACGCGGCGGCATAGCCCCTAAGTCAACGAAGTGGTCGGCAAGGCGGGTAGTAGCCCAGCCCCCCGAGTAGATGGTGCAATATAAAATGAACTGATTTGCATTTACTCTTAGTCTGAATTCCGTGTATAGCGAAGGCATAGAGTGTTGGTGGGCTAGATCGACTACCCCGTATGGAGAGGTTTTGATGTTACCCTTTACTGAATGAGCAGAAGCATGTAACACTGATAATGGGTAGGACTACGACCTAAGCTGATTGCCCCGCAAAGAGGGTTTAGAGGTTACCCTTTACTGAATGAGCAAAAGCAAGTAACACTGACAATAGGTCCGACTACGACCTAAGCCGATTGCCCCGCAAAGAGGGTTTAGAAGTTACCCTTTTCAAAATGAGCGAAGGCATGTAACACCGGCTATAGGTCGGACCATGACCTAAGCCGATTTCCCTATGCAAAGGGTTTAGAGTTCACCCAGTCGAGACTTTGCGTGAGCATGTAGCGCCAGCGGGCTAGACCGACTGCCCCTTTGTAAATGTGGTCATATAGAGTTCCTAACGCCCATTATTATATGCACAGATCGTGCCAGAAACACTTAGACAGGAGATATTTCAATATCCCAAAATGATATGAATGATCTAATAAAAAGACAGTCCAAAAATAGTATGAATGATCCAAAATCCTGTGTTTAGTATCGGCAATGCAACACAGGATGTACCACGGGATGGTTTTAATAGAATCTAGATCGACTGCAGCTCCATGGTTCGCATGAAACGCGACGGGAAATAAGATTTATACAAGTTCGGGCCACGAGATGCATAATACCCTACGTCCTATTTGTGGCAGTTTGTATTGCTCTGAGTTCTCGACATTACAATGAGGGCACAATTAGCAAAATCTTTGGTATGCAATGCTGAGATGTCAAGGGAGAGAGATATATGTCCTCAGGAGGGATCCCAGCCCGCCTTATATAGTCCGGCATGGCTTGGGTTACAAGTCAGTTTCCTTTTATGTCTCCTAGACGGTTTAGATTACAAGTCCTTGTCTTGCGCGCTAAGGTGTTCGACACCTCAGGCCCGAGTTAGTCGGCCGCTCTTGGATTGGGTCATCGGCCAGCCCATGTAGAGAATATGCTTCATAAGGACCTAGGGGATATATATCCCCCACAAGCACCCGAGCTTGAGGTTGACTTGAGAAACAATCAGCTTGAAGATCCAAACTTTTGTTTTCTGAGTGTCCTGCCTTGTAGTCTTCCAAACATCTTGCTCTGTAGTCGGTGATGCACGCAGTGGCGCAGCCCCTGAGTTGACGAAGGAATCGGCGAGGTACACAGCAGCGCAACCTCCCGAGTCAACGAAAGATTCAGTGAGCTAGGCAGCAGCCAAGTCCCCCATGTCGTTGAAGCATTGAGTCGGCGAGGTGGACCACAGCCCAGTCCGACGAAGTAGTGAGTCGGTCAGGCGCACGGCAGCGCAGCCTCCTGAGCTGACAAAGGAGTTGGTGAGGTGGACCACAGCCCAGCCCCCGAGTCGATGAAGTAGCGAGTCGGTCAGGGGGGCAACTGCCTAGCCCCGAGTCGGCGAAGCGGTGAGTCGGTAAGGCGAGCAACAGCCCAGCCCTAGAGTCGATGAAGGGGTGAGTCAGCAAGGCGGGCAACAGCCCCGCCCCCAAGTTGACAAAGTAGTGAGTCGGCAAGGCAAGGCGGGCAACAGTCCAGTACAGTCTAAGAGACACTCATCGAAGCGGTGCAGTCCCCCGAGTCGATGGTGCATCGCGAAGCGAACTCCCTGTTTTGAATTCCGAGTATAGCAAAGGCGTATAGTGTTGGTTGGCAAGACCAACTACCCTGTATTTAAGGGTTTAGAGGTATCCTTTTCTAAGTTTAGCGAAGGCATGTACCACCGAACCTAAGTCAGACTCCGCGACCCAAGCCGATTGCCCCGTGCAAAGGGTTTTGAGGTACCCTTTTCTGAGTTAGCGAAGGCATGTAGAACCGACGGGCCAGACAGACTGCCCCGTTTTAACGGTGGTCATATAGAGTTCATGACGTCTGTTGTTGTATGCACAGATCTTGCCAAAAATAATTAGATTTGTCAAAGCACAAGATAGAACACAAAAATATTTGACTTGATGAAACACGAGGTACAACAGAAAAGATTTGACTCGGCTAAACATGAGATGCAACAAAAAAGATTCGACTCAAAGGAATATGTGGTGCGGCAGAAAAGATTTGTGAAAGCGCACAGCTTGCCAGAAAACACTTCGGTATCCCGAAATAATATAAATGATACAAAAATAATATGGATGATCCGAAATAACGTGAGTAATCTAGAGTTGATCCGCAAAATCCCAAGTGATTCCGGACGAATAACCAGAACTAGTACGAATAATCCAAAGATAGATCTAGGTGATCCAAAGATCATATAGATAATCCGAGTGATCCATAAAAAATCCAATTGATCCAATAACTAGGATATTCCAGAAATAATTCAATTGATCCACAACCCAGATGATTAAGGAATAATATGAGAAATAACCAGATCACTTTGACCGAATGACTCACTGCAGTTAGTTGATGGTGTCTCGCCTCTCGAGCGGAAATCAGAGATAGTTAATGACAATGCAGGTTGACTGCCTTAGCACGTTGAATATTTCTGTGCGCTGACATGAGAGATATTTTTCTAAAATAATAATCAGAGGAACAATACGAATAGTATTGTTTGCAGAGAGAATACTCAAATATAAATAATATTGGAGTCATTGAGCTAAGTTGGATGGACAAAAAATAAATTCAAATATGCAATTTAAATTTGAAATGACTTAGCTGTTTCGAGTATGCCGCTGTACGATGCATGCCGACTGGTTTGGGCATGAGCCGAGTGGTCAAGAATATTTATTTGCTATTGATCTGAACGTCCGGCTCACGGCTTATCTTATAATAGCTTTTTTTGTCTGTTCCAACTTAGGCCGAGAGGACCTTGCACGAGGAATTTGGTCTTCTGGTTCTCTTGTCAACCTCTGAATCAGATTCGAACGCAGCATCTTGCACAGCACTGTATGTGAGATAGCAAGACTCTCGTTCTGCCCTAGGTGATAGCGGTATCCCAATCGAACTCTGCTTCCAGTTGGATCTTCACGTATCGTAAACTGTGTACGCATTTAGGGTTCGTTTGGTAGAATTCTTAGTGATTTTGATTCTCTATTAAAAATGATTTTATAAGAGAAATGATTCTGTGGTTGAAAGTGATTCTCTAATGAAACCATACGATAAACTCTATGGAATGTCTGAGTATCCGTTGAGAGTAAATCAGAAAAAGTAGTTTTTTTACCTCCCAATCCCCAGTTCATTTCGGAGAATCATTTTCAGAAAATTGCTGTTTGTCAAAGCTCTGCAGATTTATTGCGCAGAATCTGAGAGCGGAGTTCTACCAAGCGAAACCTTAATTCTTTACTGCATATGGTGCTTCAACTTTCCAATTTTTGGAACACTTACGCTGGTTGGATTCTCAGATTAAAGTGACTTGCAGTTCCTTGTAGATTGGATCTTGATTGTCTTAGAAATCAAATAATGACCTCAGAGCCTTTTGCAAAAATCAGATATATATCAGAGCTTCGATCTCCGTCGATCAATGTGAGTGCTGAACGTAGCTAGCTTTCCCTCCCACCGGCCAGGCCAACAAAAGCAGCTAGATTTTAGATGCAAAAATAACCATGCAGTCTCAGAACTCGAATTCCATCTTAACTTCTATCTTCTACCCATCTCACTGATTTTGGCCATCGAACTTGCTTGACTTCAAACCATGAATTTCCTCTGGCGAGAACTTGATGTTTGTTAAAGATATGGCCTTGGAGCTAGCCTGGTGTCGATGTAGACGCCCCTATCTGGCACCAACTGTCAGTGTTTAGTACCGACAATGCACCACGAGATGTACCACAGGATGTTTTTAATGACGTCTAGATCGACTGTAGCTCCATGGTTCGTGTGAAATGTGACGGGAAACAAGATTTATACAGATTCAGATCGCGAGATGCGTAATACCCTATGTCCTGTTTGTGGTATATTGTATTGCCTTGAGTTCTCGAGATTACAATGATGGCGCAGTTAGCTAAAGGTTTGGTATGCGATGATGAGATCACGAGAGAGAGATATATATGTCCTCGGGAGGGAGCCCAGCCCGCCTTATATAATCCGATGTGGCTTGGATCACAAGTCGGTTTCCTTCTATGTTTCCTAGATAGTTTAGATTACAAGTCCATGTCTTACGCGCCAAGATATTTGGCACCTCAGGCCTGAGTTAGTCGGCCGCTCCTGAATTGGGCCGTCCGTCAGCCCATGTAGAGAATACACTTTATGAGGACCCAGGGGATATCTATCCTCCACATCCACCACCTTCATTTCTCCAACGGTCTAGATACACTTCCCAATGTCAGCAACAGTTGTACATGTTTTGCACATGCCCGACGGCCAAGGTAGTTGGCCGGGCGGCCATTGTGTTTGCTCCCGAGCTGTCCGATTCACCTTCTTAGTGTTGGACGTTGAGGATTGATCGGTGTTGGATTGATGACATCACTAACCCGTCGTATCCTTGCATGTAGGTGATGTGGCGCCTTGCATGTAGGTGATGTGGCACCGCTTGGGCTGAGGTTGAAGGGCGGAGTGACCGAGTAGGAGACCAGGCGGCCTGATGTTGGCCTGACTGGCCTGCATTTGGGTCTAGGTGGCCAAAGGTCAGACTGGCCAACCTACATGTGGGGCGGGGCGGCCATGGTCCTGAGCCCTGGCCATTTGTCAATTTTTCTCCTTGCTCCATATCATGTATATTTTTATGGAATTCTCAGCATTTCCATGGAAAACACTCTCAACGACCAAAACTCCTGGAACTTGTTAGTGAATAGAACTTTACCTATACCTCATTTAATCACCTAGAATTGGCTGTCGAAACCATGAAATAACGACCGTCAACACCCCCCCCCCCAATCTTGAACTTTTGCTCATCCTCTAGCAAAGCTAAGACTTAGACTCGGTGGATCAAGACTTGCTTCAATGTCAATGTCCTACAAGTATTAAGTGCACAATCCAACATTCTACCTTTATGTTCGAACAAATTGGCATAAGTGTACCCCAACCTTTTCGTCCATACCTGTCGGGCTTTTGGCTTTTCTCACCTTGTCTTCGGCAGTTGTGAGATGGAACAATCTTAGAAGAGTGTCACCGAACTCTATCTCCTTTCAAGTTTCATGCTCGGAGGGTTTTGAAAATTTTTGAAATGAAAGCGTGAAGTTCCTCATAAGTGTACCCTAACCTTTTTGTCCATACCTGTGGGGCTTTTGGCTTTTCTTACCTTGTCTTTGTCGGTTGAGAGATGGAACAATATTAGAAGAGTGTCACTGAACTCTGTCTCCTTTCAAGTTTCATGCTCGGAGGGTTTTGAAAATTTTTGAAATGAAAGCGCGAAGTTCCTAAAATGGCACACTCAATCACTCAAGTGGTTTTTGTATTCCTCACTAGGCCTAAGTTCAAACTTTTCCCTATCAACTAATGGCTTATGTAGAGCTCAAGGTAGGGATAAAGTTAGCTTACCTATGCTATCTATTTTGTCTAGTAAAAGATTGGTCCTAGTGAAGTTTGTGATACCTCTCATCCCGATCAAAGGAGAATGGATTTGTTTTGTGGATGAATATGTTCTATGAATGAAAACTCCTTGTTTAATGGATCCCCTCTTGAATCTTTGAAACTTTTGAGCACATGGAGCTATCATTTTCTTTTCTCTTCCTTTCTCTTCCTTTTTCTTGTTTTCTCTCTTTTCTCTCTCTTTTTTTTTCAATAGCTCCAAGTCTCCATCTTGTATGAGAACTGTGGGGATATTTTTGGAATATGACTGGAGTATTTATTTGGAGACCATATTTGTGGATGATGGATATGGTTTTGGTATAATGAAGTGTCTGGTGTAGGTGGATGCTTGAATCCAGTGTAGATTCAAGCATGACTAGACAAAGAACGACTAGCAAGTGAAGGTGGATGTGGGGAATTTTGATCGAGACTTGAAATGCCACTACCTCATAAGAACTCAAAATTTGACAAAACTCAACATAACAAAAGGTAGCATATGTAGAGGTTTCATCATGTGAAGCATTTAGCTCTGGATAGGTATTTCAAACTACTGAGGAACTTTCTCATTTTAATCTTCAAAAAGGAAACTCTGAGAACTGACCTTAGTAGGATCAAGATGGGTTAAACTCGGGACTTTGATTATATGACATCTCACAACAACTTAGACTTGGTTTGAAAGCACTTGCTCCCCACGGTTAAAGATTAACGGTAGGATCACGCCAAATGTTAATAAGTTCAAATTTCAGGATAATGTCAAGTTGTATACGAAATACTTACAAGAAATTAACAGAGAAACTATTCATCATTTCCTTTAAGCAAGATTATAAACAAAGTTCTAGAATTGTAGCTAGGAGTTAGTTTATTTAGGAAAAAGCAAATCTTTTTGGTATTTTCAACTTATGCAAATTTGTATAGAATTTTATTTTATGTGGCGTAACAGGAATGAAATATTTTTGATGCCATTGCAATTCTCAGGATTTAAGATATGAAAGTGAAATGCTGAACATTCGGGGTACTCACTGGGTGATCTTCCCCCAAGCTTAGTTCTTGCAAGTGATTGCCAAGAAACTGAGCTTCGATATTATCTGGCACTGCCTTCCCTAAGCTTGGTTGCTCCCTAGGTGACGACGATGCGATGTCAACCTCTTTCTTCTTTTGTTCCATCATATCTCTGATGCTGCATTGGGGTTAACTCTAATATCCATCCTATCAATGCAACACAAATCTTTGGTTGATGGACATATGTTGGAGTTGAATCCCATATCGCATTTGATGGGTAGTCATTGACTTTTCAATCCCTTGCAGCGATCGACCATTGTGGGTTGAATATCGAGGTCCTTCCTCTCAGGGGTTGGGTTAGAGGATGGGTGCTTCCTGGCATATCCTTCCCCAAACTTGATTTTGTGGTGTGATAAAACAAACCTTCTATGATTGAGGGCACATCTTCGTCTGTGTATGATGAAGTTCTGCTTTGATTTTCATTTGTTTCCAATGGGAGGCCTTGCCCAATCACGGTATGGAGAGACACCCAGGATGTCAGGAAATGGGTCCATGATGGCTTTTTCATCCTTCTTCATGATCTTTGAAAAACCTCTTTCTACCTTTCTTGCATGTTAGGATCTGACATGCACATTGTCTACCTAGCTTTTTACCTCATCTTTCAAGATTTTTCTGAAGTTGGGTAGAGTAGAGGGGCTGGCTGATTGCGGTATTTTAGCTAGCTTAAGATAGCACTACTAGTTGATCCTATGGCCTTAGAATCTTAGACTTGGAAAAAGATTGGCTGCAAGTGCTATTACTAAGAGGGTTACAATTTAAAGCAGGCTCTAAAAGAGAATCCTGAAAATAGCTGTTATAGAGGCTTACCTTCATCGATGTTGCTGAAGCATGAATCGATGCTAAGATCTCCATCTCAACTGAGGACATACCTCCTGAGAGGTCCATTAGGGTTGGGCATTGCGGAGGATGTGATTCATGAAGAACCTTTTCCACCTTCTCTTTCTATGGTTGGTCAACTGGAATGTTAGAGTAGCGGACATGAGTGCTGCTTTGTGGGCTTGGAATTTTGGCTGTTTCTATATAAAGCTGGTCAAATGCTAGACAATTTGCTCCCTCAAGCTTCGTTTCTGCATTGAATGCTGATTCCAATCTTGCTCCCTATCATGTTTTTCTTGGGCAATCTTCCTCCCTATCATGTTTTTCTTGGCTTGATACTTGTCGGGTATAACATGTGCCACCAGTCGTTGTCTACCTTTGTGCCACACAACCATTGACTGCATGTCATGACATCGACCTTCTCACCTTGCTTGTCATCATTGATTTGTGTTTGCCTTTGTGGTGCTTAAGATGGAGCTTCCCCGCAATGAGAGACATCTATGCCGGCCGCTTTTGGGATCTACACCACAACTCCATCGGGCACGCAACTTTCCCTTGGGGTAGTAGACCAGTGGCCTACTAGCTTGCAAATTTAAGCATGGATGATAGCATAATGTGATATGCCTTGTCATGTCACCCCTGTCATGGCATGTTCTTGTGGTGCAGAAGTTATTCAAGATTTCTCCACTGGTCACCACCATTTACTTGGTATACATATCACGACGCTTTCATTTCACAAAAAGGGGCTAGATGACCCACAAGAGGTTGAGCACGAGAGTGTCGGCCACATGACCTTTCTTCTCATGTAGGAATTGAATGCCTCCTACAACAGGTTAGTGTACAACATATACAAGGGTTCAAAATATGTATAAAGAGTATTAATCACTGGACTCGTGGTTCACAAAGTGCTAGTAAAATATTTCATGTCAAAACATAGCACAAACCATGTTGCTAAACCATGACTTCCATCCCCCAATTTTTGCTCAAATCCGTTCTTAAAAAAAGGGGTCGAATTTTGAAACACCACCGAGATTTTGTGTCTTCATTGAACTCAAGCGATCCAGCTAGTTCAAGAATCATGGCTCATGAACTAGAAACGGAATATCACTACCAATGTCTACGCATAGCTCATTTATCCGACACATCGTTTGATAAAAAGAGGCAAATACAACCTAAGCACCACGCTTAATTTGTAAATTAGTCTCTGGGCACACACATGGCCCAAGCTATGTTTTTACAAATAGTCGTGTTGCATTGTAAACTTTATGTAGCATGAAAAACATGATCAAGATTTACTCAACGGATAGAGCAAAATTAAAGAGATGGTTTTCTATTTTTCTATGTTTCTGGATTTCTCAAATAAAAAAGAAAGAGCAATAACAAAAGAATGAGTAACAGAATGATATTCTAACTCGGTGCTTCCCCGACAATGGTGACATGGTGGCTCTTAGCCTACCGGATTATACTCCTGAACCGCACGGAGACCGCTGTAGCCTTTCACCCAGGAGTATTCCAAGGTATCGTATTTATCCACACGGAAGCATTGAGATTGAGATATTAAACTATCATTTGTCCAACTGTTACTACTCTTTCACGTCAACCGATAACTAAGAATGATTGACACCAAGCACCACAGGATAACAGCCAAGCACCGTTGGCAAGAAAACAGGTAAAATTTGGAGGACAATGAGACAGGGACTGCGGTACAGCCTTCTATCTTTGCCAGCATACAAGTGATATCCATGCTAATGGTTGAAAAGACCTCAATAGAGTTATGAACTTACATTGAGCGAAATTCTAGTGCTCTCGAGGGGCTAGAGGGTGGATAGTTGGCCACCGGAGGAGAACCTAGCTAACGCCTATGGGCCTCCCAAATGATGGGCCTAGGTTACACAGGCACACCACACGCTGTCACCGAGTGGGGCTACCAAGCATAGCTGCGTGGAGAGGATGACACTCTACAAACATGTTCAAGTGGAGCTTTAACAACAATAGTTCATCCTTAGCTAGAGGAAAGGAACTAAACAGAGCCTAGCATCTAAGTCTAGGGGTGAATTGTAGCACCGGCAAGCATAACAACGATCAATCAATTCTAGCTTAGCACAACTCAGGCCTCGAAATGATGCACCAAAAGGAAAATGCAATTACACCAATCGAGTTACTAAAAGAGATGAAGATAAAATAAATAATACTTTAAAATGCTCATAAGTCATATATTAGAATTAATACACAATAATAGATATCAAGGTATTACCGAATACTTCCGAATGACTCCGATGCAGCAAACCCTTCTCTAAGTCCTACCTAAACACTACTTTCAGAATGGAGGCACCTCCCGTGTGGCGTCTCCTAGAGAGGGAGAAAGAGAGTTCACATGGTGAATGGTACAAGTGAGAGTGAGAGGGGTGCCTCTCTATTTATAGTCGGAGAGGTGGAGATGCTCCCTTGATCCTACGGAATATTCCCTTCTTGTTTGCATGTGAAGGAAGCTTGCATGCATGGCTGCTTAGGAGTGAATGAAGCTTGCTTGCAGATGACATGTGGGGCCGAGCAACCTTCCTCTAGGCGGAGCGACCATTTCTCTTAGCCGGGCAGCCACGTGGTGTCCGGGTGGCTACTCCACCTGGCCGGGCGGCCTATAGTGGGGCTGGGT
The DNA here is from genome assembly GCA_030272315.1 of Paspalum vaginatum. Lineage (NCBI taxonomy): Eukaryota > Viridiplantae > Streptophyta > Magnoliopsida > Poales > Poaceae > Paspalum > Paspalum vaginatum. Next base: position 26,383,994 of record CM059018.1, on the reverse strand, counting down.
GGCCTCTCAACTTGGTCGGCCAGCCCTTGGATCCACCCTAGATGCACTTCCCAAGGTCGGTAATAGTTGTACAGGTTTTGCACAAGCCGGGCGGTGAAGATAGTTGGCAGGGCGGCCATTGTGTTTGCTCCCAAGCTATCCGATTAACTATCTTAGTGTTGGACATTGAGGATTGATCGGTGTTGGATTGATGACATCACTAATCCGTCGTATCCTTGCATCTATGTGATGTGGCACCTTGCATGTAGGTGATGTGGCACTGCTTGGGCTAAGGTTGAAGGGCCAGCTGACTAAGTAGGAGACTGAGCGGCCAGAGGTTGGGCCGGCTGGCTTGCATGTGGGGCCAGGCAGCCATGGTCCTGAGCCCAATAATGCATAGAACTTTACCTATACACCATATATTCTCTGAGAATTGGCAGTCGAAACCATGGAATAACGACAATCAATAGAGCCATGCTCGGTGTTGGTCGGCCATGGGAGTTCGGTACACCGAGGGGCGGCACGGTGACGACAAGTGTAAGGCGTCCAAAGGACTGTGAGGTGACCTCAATGGACAGGGGATATCGAGTGCCACCATGGTGCTCCAACCCGAGTGCATGGCACGAAGACGTGCGAGGGTGATGGCAGATTCGCTCAAATCCGCCACTCTACCACAAGGATACCAAGATTCGATGAATGGGCTCAGTTCTCATCGAGATAGAGTGGGGTGAGCTGTTCTAGGCCCAAGAAGGAAACCCTAAACTTTCTTATTTTCTGACTTTAATACCGAGGGTCAATCGGTGGATTTGGACTACTGGCCATGTGGACGTCATCCAGAAGATTGCAAGCAACTGATGAAGATTAAGACTCCATCGCGATCGTCTGTCCCCGAGATAGTTGGGTCTTTTCCAGTTTAGCTCCTATGGGCGTTTCTGTAATATAGGAGTCTTAGTGTATACTGAGTCAGTTAGGCCTGGGGTATAAATACCTAAGTGAGTGGTCATTTAGGTGACTCTTCCGTCTCTACAAACCCTTGGCTTAGCTTTCTAACCAGCCAAGTGCTTAGAGTGAAAACTAGGTGCTTATCTAGGATTTTGAGTCCCCTAGAGCTAGTACTTTGCATTAGTGGGAGGATGAAAGGGGCAGGCTATGAGGAATCTTGTAAGAACGGATTTCCCTCTCTAATCCTTGAAAGATTCGTCCCCAAATTGAGTTTATGTGTGCAGCCATCTCCTTTCCCCTTTTCTAGTTTGGTTTTGGATGAAACACAAAGGCTTTTGGTGATTTGCTTTGCTCGTGAGTTAATCATGTTCTTTTGGCTCTTTTGACTTGCAAGGATGTGGAGATTATGTCTTAGAACATCCAAATCCCATAGGATTGCCATGAGCAAGTCGTTCTTCAGTTTTGCCCTTTCTTGCCCAAAGATTGCCTTCTCACGAGATATGAAATTCTCACTAATCCTGTGATCGTTTTGAGTTGATCTTTTGGGAATAGCTTGGAAACAGGGTCCAGATAGCCTATGTGAAATCTCATGAAGATTGGACAAGATTTGGTCAAGTTTTGGATTTGGGAACTCAAATTCCAGGGTTCCACCAAACTATCTTGTGTTGTGGACCATACTCTCCGGCGTTGGCCCTTGTCTTACCCACTACCAGACTAGTCCGATAGCCCACCGGACAAGTTACCAGATTGACCAGTGTCACTGGAGAAGTCCACTAGATTGTCCCGTGCCACCGGACAAGTCCACTGGATTGTCCTATGTTACCGGACAAGTGAACAGTAGCCAGGTCAGCTAGCTTTTTTTTTTGGTTTTTTTACTTCCGTGTGTTTGCTCCAACTTTGCTTTTGTGTTTTTGCTACATGCCCATACTCTTTGCTTGATGAACCTTCTGTGAGACGCATTTTGGTGCGGTGAGTGGCTGGTAGTTCACCTTTGCAAGTGTTGTCGCTCGTTCTTGACTTGCGATCTTTGTGATCATTGATTTGAGTGCTTCCGCTTGGTTGCTGTGTATCCTTTCAGTGGATGGCACTGAGTGCTTGCTAGACACATATCTATTTAGTGACGGTGCCTAGTGTGTTCTTGGTGAAAGTTCAATTTGGGGGTTGAGTTTGAGTTTTTCACGTGCTCCTATTCACCCCCCCTCCAGTCGCATGTCTCGGTCCTACACACGTCTCTTGTGGGTTGGTATCTCAAATCAAACTCTGACAGGACATACATCCATTTACCCATCTGTCCCTTCAAAATCGGGGCCTAGAGAATTTGTTTGATGCCGTCAGCCTTACAGATGATTTTGGTTTGTCGCAATTTGCTGCAAGTAAAGTAAAGGCAGAGCCATACTCACTCTATTTTGGAGTACCTTATCTCTATATCCAGGAGCCTTCTGCTACGGTAGAAAACTACCCGCTCCTTCCCCTCAAACTCTTGAACCAACACGGAGCCGATAGATGTGTTTTCCACTAATACATATAGCAAGAAGGGTTTATTCAGGTGCGGGGGCACCAAAATGGGTGGTGAGGCTAAATAAGATTTGATGCTATCGAACCCCGCCTGCTGATCAGGTCACAAATGAAATCTCAGCCATTCATGATCTTTATCAGGGGCATGAGTGGCTCTATTTTCCTGGACAAGTTTGAAATGAATCAACTAATGTAGTTTATTTTGCTGATCAAGCTCTATAATGCCACTTTAGAATTAGGGGGAACCAACGTTGTGATTGTATCCTTGCTCTTATCTTCAATTTTCTATTCCCCATGCATGTACAATAAAACAGAGAAATTGCCTGGCCATTACTCCAAAGGCGCACTTTTTTGGATTTATCTTCAACCCGTGCTTTCTGGCCCTCCTCAATACCTGTCACAAATCGGCCAGATGTGTGACCTAGCATGCAGATTTCACCACAATGTCATCAATATAAATTTCCACCAATCGGTAGATGAGGTCATGGAAAATATAGTTCATTGCTCGCTGGTACGTGGCTCCAGCATGTTTGAGATTTAATGTCACTACCACCCACTCTAACAAGCCAATCGACCTGGGGGACCTGAATGCGGTCTTGTATACATCTTCCTGTGCCATGAAGATTTGATTATTCCTGGCATTGCCACTAAGGAAACTCATTATCTTTTCTCCTGCCACAACATCAATCGGAAGATCTGCCATAGGCATTCGGTATTCGTCTTTGGGCATAGCCCTATTAAGATCTCAGAAGTCGACATAGACACGCACTTACGCACTCTTCTTTCTTACTGGTACTATGCTGGAGATCCAAGTTGCATACTGACAAGGTCTAAAGAAACCTGCTGCTGTCATCCTCTTAAGTTCGTCTTTAATATCAAGCTGGAGTTTGGGGTTAATCCTTCGTGGAGCTTGAGTGAATGGTTTGTAACCAAGTTTGATTGGCAGTTGATGCTCTACAATGGACTGACTTAAGCCTAGCATTTCATGATATTCCCACACAAAGCAATTTGGGAACTCCTTTAGCAATGAAACCAGCTAGGCTTTAAATTCTGAATCTAGCTTCTAGCTAATGTTTGTCAGTCGAAGTCGATCGCTAGGTCCATGTCAACGTCTTCCAACTCATCTGCCGATTTTAATCTTGGTCCAATTTTTCCTTCTATGAACTCAGGGCTAGGACACATGTGGTGTGCCTTAAATTGAAAAGGTCGATCGTCATAATCGGTCGAGTCATCGTCTCGGACCTCTGAAGAAATCCCAATCAAGTTGATGAAGCCACTCCCTGTTGATGGTAGTTGTGATATTGTGCAACCTCTTCCTCAATATTGTGCTCTTCTTCTCGAATTCAAAGGGACGATCGCTGGAATCAGCCTAGGCCTTCCTCTCGGAGCTTGAGGCAATATAGACAATGTTGATGGGGAATGGGTGTTGGTCAATCTTCATTGGTCACCTTCCAAAAATTAACCGGCAGTGCTTGATGGCTGATTATATATGCTGGCGAAGCTCCTTGCACTCATTGGTCTCGTGAGAGTTTACATTGTGCCACTTGTAGTACTTGCGACCCTTCAATTCTTCAGCTGATGGAATATGATGATCAGCTAACAGGACAAACTAGTTTTCCTTGAGTAGGAGATCGAAGATCTGCTTAGTCTTGGAGAGGTCAAAGTCGAATCCCATGGGACCTTTAGGTGCCTTGACCCACTTACACGACACCAGGCTTGCCTCCCCAAGCCCGCGTTACTAGCGAAACATCGGCTACATCAGCCGATACTTCCCTTTTTGTTATATCGATGTAGGAAATTAGCTTCCTGCATCTTTCTTGGTAGTCTTGAGAGTGTAGCCTTTTGAAAGCTAACACTTTGGTTAAAAGTTCACCAATTGTATTGAAATTAGCGTGCCCATATACTTCTTTTGTGGCCTACATCAATCCTCTATAAGCGATGCCTGCACCTCACTAAAATGTTGCATCAACTAGGCGACAGACTCTCCCTTCTATTGACGAAGGGCTAGGAGATCATCGAGTGTCATCTCACTAGAGCCAGATAAGAAGTATGCATGGAATTGGTCCTCCATCTGCTTCCATGAACTAACAGATCCTGGTGCGAGCAACGTGTACCATCCAAACGTTGGTCCTAATAAGGACGATGAAAATAGTTGAACCTATTCACCGGCTGTAATTACCAAGGCAACTCCCTCTAGTGTGGTTGGCAAGATCAACGCACATGAGATGTATATGAAGATCACACTAGATGAGAGTTCTTCATTCAAGAAAAAGGATCTTGCCCTTAAGGCAAGTTCAACTAAAGAGCAGAAGTCCACCACCAAAAAGGTTATTGTTGTGAACAACAAAGAGGATAAAGAAGAAGAAGATGACAGTGAAGAAGAGGTTGTATTGCTCGTCTGCAAGGTCACTAGTGCCTTGGAGGGTCTTAACAAGAAAGGCATCAAGTACTCCTCAAGCAAGAAGAAATTCTTTCCATCCAAGAAGAAGCTTGAAGAAACGGAGTGCTACAATTGTGGCAAGCTTGGCCATCTCTCCTTCCAATGCTGTGACAAGAATAACAAGAAGAAGAAGGAGAAGAAGTACCACAAGCATGACTCAAGTGATGAGTCAAATGATGATGAGAAGAAGAGCATGAAAAAAAGGCAAGAAGCAATTCAAGAACAACCTGTTCAAGAAGAAAGGCAAGGCTTATATTGGAGAGTGGATGACAGATGAGGACACATCAAACAATCCTTCATCCGACTCAAGTGATAGTAAAGATGAAGCAGTTGCGGGGCTTGCCATTGCTTCCACCTCTACACCGCCACTGACTCCATCAACCTCTTCATCCACTTCTCACCTATGCTTCATGGCCAATGGGGACAAGGTAAAAACCTTAGACGATTCATCCGATGATGATGATGATATGCCTTCCTATTATGAACTTGGTAGCTTAGTTCAAGAAGAAAACAAAACAATTAACAAGTTGAGTGAAAAGCTTGATAAGGCAAAAGTTGAGAAGAAAACACTCTTGAACAAGTGTCATGAGCTTGAAGCTATTCATGATCAAGGCAAACATGAGAAGATGCAAGATAAAATTGATAGCATTGAAGAATGCAATAAGTAACTTGTTGAGTTCAATGAGAAGCTCACATCAAGCAAGAAGCAACTTGTGATGGAACATGACGCCCTTGACAATGGCTACAAGATGACAAAGAAGTCTCACATTGAGCAAACTCATGAAATCAAAGAGCTCAATGAAACTATTGAAGAGGTCAACAAATGCTACAAAGAGTTGACAACAATTCATGAAGAGCTTAGCACAAGGCATCAATTGTTGCAACTTCACAATGTTGTGATTGATGAAGCAAGAAAGCAATTAGCGCTCGACCTTCAAGCTCTACACTCAATTCATGAGACTGATGAATCTCCCAATGACATCAAATCTTGTGAGAAGGCATGTGTGCCCAAGAGTGATTATGAGAAGCTAGTGATTGAATTGAAGCAACTCAAGGGCAAGATCAGTGAATCTCCCATTGCACTTAAGGCTTTTGATAGATGCAAGACCAAGACCTCACTTGAAAATGATGCAACCATTCTCATCAAGCTCAAGGATGAGAATGATCAGCTAAAGCAAGAAGTGAAAGATGTGTCCTCCGGTTACAACACTTTGCTTAGAGGACAAATGAAGTATAGTGAAATGCTCTCCTATAGGGCCGTGAACTATGAAGGTGTTGGCCTTGGAAACCCTCCCATCAAGGACAAGTGCAAGCCGGCTCCCTCAATCAAGATAGAGAAGCCAAAGTGGTGCATTGATTGCTTGACCGAGGGTCGCTTTGCATTTGAGCATAATGCACCACCAAAGAAGCCACTTGCAAAACAATTAAGAACATTTGCATTCAATGCTCACTATGTGGTCACCAGGACCTCAAGAGGACAAGTGAAGGTTCACTTCATAGGAAAGAAGGACGAGACTAGGCCAAAGAAGCTATGGATGCCCAAGTCACTCATTCCTAAGATGCCACCTTCACCAAGTGAAAAATGGACATCTAAGCCTAAAGTTGCACCTATTCTCAAGTGGGTGCCCAAGTCTCAAGCTTGATTTGCTTATGTGTAGGGGAACTCCAAGACCAGTGGATCAGATTTTGTGATTGATGTAGGTTAGGCTCGATGTTCTATGAGGTACATCGGTTTAGGGGTGGAGAACTCGACATTGGTGATGATGGCTCCAAGCCAAAGGTTCAAATCCTTGCAATCACTACACCACTGCTTTGATGGTTATCGACCGCGTGACGTGCGCAATCGACCTTGCCAAGAAGGCTACCGTTCTTGCAATGCAACTGAGAGAAAACCAACAAGAACGATGAGAAACACAATCAACAATTAACTTGTGCTCACAAGCTTCGGGTTGCACAAACCGATGACGGCGAAACTGTTCACGATAGAATAATCTAAGTAAAATCCAAACCCCAACTTGGGTGGTGGCTACTGTTTATATAGAGTTTATGAAGACCAACAATACCAAGATGCATCCATGATGGACTCCAAGACGATACATGGGCCAACAGCCCAAAAAGAGCGAAACAGCCCCTGGACAGATTCTGTCCGCTGACTTGCGACGTAGATTCCTGATGTCTCCTAACTTCAAATAACCTGAAACCAATGGCATTGGAAAGTTTATCTTCTTTTCCAGGCATTTGTGGATCATTGAAATCAGAGTCCGTTTGTGGCATGGGTGATAATTTTACTGATGACTGGTCCTGCAGGCCGAGGAAGTCGACTCTGAGTAGAATTGGGCCTCCATCTTGAATTGGACGTCCTTCTTGCCCTCCTCCTGGTCCAAGCTGATCTCCAAGTCCTTCATGGTCCTATCCTAAGTTCCGAAGTACAATATAATCAGCAATAACATTAGGTAGCATACCATCCTCACAAGTATATGTACGGGTACTTACGAACGAGCTCACCTGTTGATTCAATTGTCTTGCACATGCTCTTGTAATAGGTCATTGCATAATCATCGGAGTGATGTCCTCATGATCCTCCCCCTCTTGAAGTGAAGTCATCCTTGACACTAGTTCATCTTCTTCACCCAAGTATGGTTTCAAATGTGCAATGTTAAGGTGGGAATGACCCCAAAATCTGTAGGCAACTCGAGCTTGTATGCATTGTCATTAATCTTTTCAAGCACTTTAAAAGGACCAGCAGCGCGAGGAATAAGTTTAGATTTTCTCAAGTCCAGAAAATGATCTTTGCACAAGTGTAACCACACCAAATCACCTGGTTAAAACAACACTTGTTTCCTACCTTTACAACCAGCAAGTTTGTATCTCTCATTCATTTTTTCAATGTTATTCTTAGATGTTTCATGTAACTATCAAATAAAATCAGTACGTCGAGAAGCATCCAAATGCATATGTTCCTCGAAAGGCAAAGATTTTAAATCAAAAGGAGCACGAGGATTAAAACCATAGACCACCTGAAAAGGGCTAACTTTGGTGGTGGAGTGAACTGTTCTGTTGTAAGCAAACTCAATATGAGGCAAACACTATTCCCACATTTTCAAATTTGTTTTCAAAACAACCCTTAGCATAGTCGACAAAGTCCGATTAACAACCATAGTTATACCATCAGCTTGGGGATGACATGTAGTAGAAAACATAAGCTTTGTCCCCAATTTAGTCCACAAGCTCCTCCAATAATGTCTCAAAAAATTCGCATCACGATCAGAAACAATAGTATTTGGCAACCCATATAAATGAACGATCTCAATGAAAAACAAATTAGCAATATGAGAAGCATCGTCCATCTTATGCCAAAGTATCAAATGTGCCATTTTCGAAAAGCACTCCACAACAACATTCTTGCCCTCTTAGTCCGAGGCAATCCCAAAACAAAGTCCATAGAAATATCACCATGTGGGTTAAGGTGAGATTTAGCTTTATTGCAAGTAGTGCAGCGTGCCACGTGCCGTTCGATGTCCCACTTCAATTTTGGCCAAAAGAAATGAGCAGGCCAGCATGTCTGTCATTTTCTTCACACCAAAGTGACCCATCAATCCACCTCCATGTGCCTCCTGCAAAAACAAAAGACGAACGGAGCTATCTGGAATGCATAACTTGTTAGCCCAAAAAAGAAGTCCATCATTCATCACATACGTATTCCATGTTCTTCCCTCTCTACAATTTTCAAAAGCCTCTTTAAAGTCAAAATCAGCAGCATACAACCTTTTAAGGTCACTAAACCAAAGATGCGATTAGCAAGTTGTGACAACATAGTATAATGGCGAGATAAAGCATCCGCAATAACATTCGCTTTTCCTTTCTTGTGCTTAATGATATATGGAAATGACTCTATAAATTCAACCCATTTAGCATGTCATTTATTTAGCTTAGCTTGACTTCAAATATATTTCAAAGATTCATGATCGGAATGGAAAATAAATTCTTTGGGCCAAAGGTAATGTTGCTAAGTCTCCAAAACACGAACCAAAGCATATAATTATTTATCATAAGTCGAATAATTTAGAGATGGCCAATTCAAATTTTCACTAAAGTACGCAATAGGTTTACCTTCCTGTAGAAGCACACCTCCAATCCCAAGTGCCGCTCGCATCACATTCAAGCTCAAAAGTCTTACCAAAATCCAGAAGTTGTAGTAGAGGTGCATGTGTCAACTTATCTTTCAGTGTGTTGAAAGCTTTTTCTTGTGCTGGAGCCCAATGGAACATTACACCTTTCTTCGTCAACTCATTAAGTGGGGCAACGATAGTGCTGAAATTTTTCACAAAACGCCGATAAAATCCTGCAAGACCAAGAAAACTACGCACCTGCATGATAGTCGTCGGCATCAGCCAGCTCCTAATGGCGTCAATCCTCATCTCATCCACTTCAATTCCTTGTTGAGTAACAATATAGTCGAGAAATCCAACTCGATCGGTGCAAAAGTTGTACTTCTGAAGGTTAGCAAATAAGTGTGCATCGCGTAGCGCAGCAAAAATAGCACGTAGGTGATCAAAGTCTTCCTCCAAAGATTTGCTATAGACCAAAATATCATCAAAATAAACCACCACAAATTTACCAATAAAAGAATGGAGGACCTCATTCATCAAGCGCATGAAAGTGCTAAGTGCATTTAACCCAAAACGCAGGACAAACCATTCATACAAGTTAGACTTAGTTTTGAAAGCAGTTTTCCATTCATCACCTAATTTCATTCGAATCTGATGGTAGCCACTAGGCAAATCAATTTTGGTAAACATAACAGAGCCACTTAATTCATCAAGCATATCATATAAGTGAGGAATAGGATGACGATATCAAATAGTTATATTATTAATTGCTCTACAATCAACGTACATACGCCACGTACCATTTTTCTTAGGCAACCAAAATGACGGGAATAGCACAAGGACTAAGGCTCTCATGTACTGTACCCATGGTTCAATGGCTCTTGGACTTGTCTTTGGATCTACTTAGTCTCCTCTAGATTAGTCCTATACGAAGCACAGTTGGGCAAAGTGGCACCCGGAATCAAATCGATTTGATGCTCAATCCCTCGCAAAGGTGGTAGGCCAGGTGGAATTTCAGCAGGAAATACATCCTTGAACTCCTGCAAAAGATTAGCAACAAGCGGCAACAAGGAAGGTATATCATCAAGTGAAAAAAAGAACCCTCTTGCATAGCAATGCATAACTAGGAGCATCATCAATAACACAAACAGCAAGATCAGATTTTATAGCAAGCATTAGCCCCACCTTTCAATTTAATAGAAAAAGAACTAGTAGAATGTGTGGATGGTTTAGTTTTAGAGGGCACAACAGTTTTAGATGCATCCTGATTGTCACGCTTTGCAGTTTCAGCTATTGCCCTATCGCATTGCACAATTTTAGTTGGTGTCAAAGGAAGGCAACGTAATTTTCTTGCCTTTATGCATAATTGTCTAAGTATTAGTTATACCATGGTGAGTTGCATCAATATCAAATTCCCAAGGTTTTCCCAACAAAAGAGAACATGCTTGCATGGGAACAACATCACAATCTACATAGTCATGATATATACCAAGGGAAAAATGTACTCGCGCAGTGTGTGTTATCTTTGCCTTACCGCTATTGTTAAGCCATTGAATATGATAAGGATGAAAGTGGGCACAGTGTGGAAAGACCAAACTTCTTGACAAAATTAGCACTCACCAAATTATTGCAACTCCCACCATCAATGATAGTACGAACACAGCATTTGTTAATGATGAAGTAAATTTGAAATAGATTATGCCGTTGAAGCTTGTCCTCTTGTTCCACTTGTGCACTCAAGATACGCTGGACAACATATGTGCCACTGTGGGTGTAATCTTCTGCATTGTCTTGGCCAAAAGCCGCAGAATCCTCCTCAGCTTATACATCATCCTCAGTATCACTAGTACTGATGTACCCACCATCATCTGTAGCAATGTAGGCTCACCTGCTAGGGCACTCTCTCATGACATGTCCTATGTGTTTGCACTGGTAGCACACAATATTTGATGATGTAGTAGCAAGGGTTACAGGGGCAGCATCAGTCTTCGCTGCTTTAGGCACAAAAGCAGATTTGCTCATCTCAGGCTTAGTAGATGTCGCTGCTGGTGGTGGTGGTAAAGCGCGTCTCGTGTCGGTGGGGGCTGCACGTCCCTTGCTCAAAGACAACCTGGAAGAAGAAGAAACATCAAAAGTGTTGCACAAAAGTTGCGCACAGCCCTGCACTTCTTGTTCTGCCAAAACAGCAATGTGGAACAACTGGTCTATGGAGGAGTACTCTTTATAATCAACAATATTTTAAATATCTTTGCACAAACCAGAATAAAAGCGTGTCATAATATCTTCATCCTCCTCATCAATATCACAACACAACATAGCAACATGCCAAATCATTGTAGTACTCATTAACAGAACGAGTGCCTTGTTCGAAACGTTTCTAATTTTTCTTCAAATCACGCTTATAAGGAGGAATAAAATGATTACGCTTAGAATGATTTAACTTGGACCATGTAGAAGGATCTGACCAAGTTTAACTAAACCATCCCACCATAGGATAGCATAACCAGTAAATTCACTTGTAGCATAGTGAACATATTGAGTAGCAGGAATCATATGAGCATTAAATTTTTGTTCAACAGTCATATACCAATCTAGGTAAGCATCAGCATCATATGAACCATCAAAAGAAGGAATTTTAAACAAGGAATCTAGTTATCATTACCTTTGTTACCTTTGTTGCCTTTGTGGACGTGACGTGGAGGTGATTTTGGTCGTTTATCTTTGTTACCTTTGTGACCTGAATGCCAGTCTTTTTGACTAGTAGTCTTCCTCATCTTCTTCCTCACTAGATTCCTCATCTTCGTCCACCTCAGACTCCTCAGACGTTGAAGACGTGGCACTAGAGGTGGTAGCAACCCTGTTCTCAATAGCTTCGAGGTGAGTCACCAAATAGTGATTGTGGTGTTCAGCCCGTTCACGACTAGAGCAATTTCTGCCCTGAAACTACCAATAAGCTTGGTTTGCAATACAATAAACTTGGTTAGCTCATTCTTGGACACACATTCATTTAAGTCCTGAGCGGAATCAGCATCATCTGCCATGGTTAGGAAACACAAGACAAAGAAAAATGAAGCAGGATTATCCCTATCTAGTAGGAAGGTGGAATCTCTCAAACTCAATCATGTACCAAGCACTTGCAAATGTTCTTACCGTGCACAGAAAATGAACGAATGCTACCTGGAAGAAGTGATGGTGGACAAGCGGCAATAACACACCTGGAGTGTGGGATGATTGCAAGGCCAACCTATACTGCTCAAGAGACAAATATAGTGGAGCTTGGGATGGCTCAATATGTGGCTAAGCAAATACAATAGTGTAACAGTTACGCGAAGCTGAGTAATGATCCAAAACAGGTGTTTGTTGCTGGCCAAAAGCTAGTCCCAAGTCGAAGCACAATGTGTCACTGGGAAAAACAAGTCAAAGGTGGGAGTAGAGAAGGAAGGAAGGGAGGGTGAGGAGAAAAGCAGAAACAAACTGCAGGGCTCTCCCTGTTGGAACACCCTTTCTTTTTTTGCTCTTTTCTTTTTTATCTTCTTTTTTTCTTTTAACTCAAAGAGAACACAGAAAAATTTCAAGGGAAACAGTAGCAACACGGAAACACTGGTGGAAGCCCAAAGTAGAACTATTGTCGAGAGGGGTGATAATACTTCAGGCACTAAAACCATATTTTCCAGTGCCGATTTTTGCAAAAATATGGTCGTCAAACCTGGTGAAGCGGGGGACGATGAGATGCGAATTTTTCTACCGTTGTTGGAAATGTATACTTTTACCCTATTCCGAGTTCGGAGCGAAAAGTTATGGCCGTTTTACTAACGACACGTCAAATTAGGGTTTCACGGCGGTGGATCGAAGGACAAACGAAAGGAAAAGCAACCTGTGGACAAGGATGGTGATGGAAACACAAGCACAATGACAAAGAACAAACCCTAACCAGCAACCAAACTCAACCATAAAGGAAAAAACTCAACAAAGCAAATAGAAAACAACTATTGCGGCACTAAGGGCTATGGGACAGCAGAATTTTTTTTGAGCTTTTTTTGGACTGTAGGTATGAAACAAAAACTAATCTAAAAGGATAAATGGAATTACCTAATGAGCAACTTGGAAACTGATACCAATTATTGTAGGTTAGGCCTGATCTTCTGTGAGGTACGTCGGTTTAGGGGTGGAGAACTCGACGTTAGTGATGACGGCTCTTAGCCAAAGGTTCGAATCCTTGCAATCACTACACCACAGCTCCGATGGTTATCGACCGCGTGACATGCGCAATTGACCTTCCCAAGAAGGCTACCGTTCCGGCAATCCAATTGAGAGAACACAAGAAAGAATGAGAAGAAACGCAATCAAGATTTAACTTGTGCGCTCACAAAGTTGGGGTTTCACATACCGATGATGGCGAAACTGTTCACGATAGAATAATCTAAGCAAAACCCAAACCCTAACTTGTGTGATTGCTACTATTTATATAGAGTTTATGATGACCAACAATGCCTAGATGTGTCCATGATGGACTCCAAGACGATAAATGGGCCAACAACCCAAAAAGAGCGAAACAGCCCCTGGACAGATTATGTCTGCTGACTTGCAATGTGAATTCCTGATTACTCGGAACTCCAAATGACCTAAAACTGGTAGAATTGGAAAGGTTGTCTTCTTAGATTTCCAGGCATATGTGGATCATTGAAATCAGAGTCCGTTTGTGGCTTGGGCGATGATTTTACTGATGACTGGTCTTGGAGGCCGAGGAAGTCGACTCCGAGTAGAATTGGGCCTCCTTCTTGACTTGGACGTCCTTCTTGCCCTCCTCCTGGTCTGAGCTGATCTTCAAGGCTTCATGGTCCTCTCCTAAGTTCCTTAGTATAATATAATCAACAATAACATTAGGTAGCATACCATCCTCACAAATATATGTACGAGTACTTAGGAACGAGCTCACCTGTTGGTTCAATTGTCTTGCACATGCTCTTGTAATAGGTCCTTGCATAATCATAGGGGTGATGTTTTCATCAGTGATGGATAATGGATGCACACAACATATGACCGATGATTCCCAGATGTTCACCTCCCTTAGTGATAAGGTAGAGGGATTTGACAAGATTACATTTGGTGACAATTCAAAGGGCAAGGTTGAAGGTTTGTGCAGTATTGAGATATCAAGTGATCTTTCAATTTCCAATGTGCTTCTAGTCGATTCTTTGAACTTCAACCTCTTGTCCGTTGGTCAATTATGTGATTTGGGTTTCCGATGCCTATTTATGCCAAATGAAGTGGTTGTGAGCAAAATTGATAGCGGTGAAGATATCTTCAAAGGTTTCCATCATAACAATCTATACCTTGTTGATTTCAATTCAAAGAAGGCCAATTTGCAAGCATGTTTGTTCTCCAAGACTTCCAAGGGTTGGTTGTGGCATAGAAGGCTTGCTCATGTGGGGATGAGCACACTCAAGAAAATGATGAAGAAAGATTTGGTCCGTAGTTTGAACGATATCACATTCGATAAATTGTGTAGTGCTTGTCAAGTCGACAAACAAGTTGCTAACACAAAGCCAAGCAAGACACCATTCATGTCCACTTCAAGGCCACTAGAGCTGCTTCACATGGATCTCTTTGGTCCTACAACATATACAAGTATTGGTGGCAACAATTATGGTTTCGTGATAGTTGATGACTTCTCAAAATACAGATGGGTATACATTTCTTGAGGACAAACCGAAGTCGCACATGTCTTTAGCTAGTTTACCAAGAAAGCTCAAAATGAATTCAACACTTCAATTGTGAATATTAGAAGTGACAATAGCAAAGAATTTGACCACACCAACATTGAGGAGTATTGTGATCAAGTTAGCATCAAGCATAAGCTCTCTGATACCTACACCCCTCTACAAAATGGTGTAGAGGAGAGAAAAAAACCGCACTCTTATCACTCTTTAAGGTCTATGCTTGATGAATATGGCACTAATGAGAAGTTTTGGGCCAAAGCCATGAACATCGCTTGCTATACCTCCAACTGGTTATTTCTCACTACCTACATGACAAGACTCCATATGAATTGCTCAATGGGAGAAAACCCAATATCTCATATTTCTGGGTGTTTGGTTGTAAATGCTATATCTACAAGAAGCGCCAACACTTGGGTAAGTTCCAACAACATTGTGATATTGGTTTCTTACTTGGTTACTCATTAAAGTCCAAAGCATATTGTCAGTGTTTGGTACGGCAGTGCACCAAGGGATGTATCACGCATTGCTTTTGTGGTTGGCGTGATCATCCGTAGTTCGATGGTTCGCGTGAAACCCGATGGGATCAAGATTTATACTGTTTCGAGCCACGAAAAGGTAACACCCTACGTCCTATTTCTGGCAGTTTGTAATGATCTTGATTCTCGAGATTACAACGAGAGCATAGCTAGCCTAAGATTTGGTGCACGATGTCGTGATGATGTGTTGTGTTCTCTCTGTTGGGGTCCCTCACGTGCCTTATATAGGCTGATGGGTTCTTAGGTTACAAGTCAGGTTCCTTCTATATCTCCTAGACGGTTTAGATTATGAAAGATCACATAGAGTTCACGATCCACATCCTTTCCATCTTCAAGTCCATAATCTTTTGGTATAGAGTCTGAGCCATGTACTCTCTTTATGCTTTCCTGAATTGCATCATCCTTGCCTTGATCGCCAAGTTCCGCTCATCCTTTGCCGTTTTTGAGCCTAAGCTGAGTAGACGGCCCATGAAATCTACCATCCAGCCTTTTGAGGCCCATCAATGACCCATGTCTCAAATCCACGCCATTAGGACCTAGGGGATATCTATCCCCCACAAGCCCCCGAGGGTCAAGTTAATCCTGAAAGCAATTAACTCGAGACTCCGAAGAAATCCCCCAATGCATGTGCATATTATGCCAAGTCAACAAGACTTCTTTCGAAGATCCATAAATCCAAACTAAAGCATCTAACTGAAGTTTAGTCTTCATAATTTTCTCTAAGCCATTTGAGGCCACATCCGAGTGATATTCCCAAATTTGGCTTGGTCAAATTTTCGATAAAATTCCCCACCCAATGGGTATAAGCAGAAAAAACTTGCTATAATACACCACACTTGATTTCACCAGTTGCCATGATTTCTGCACCTCATCGAAAACTCAACCGCCACCATATCCAAATTTTTTGAACTGTCACCGCATTTTAGATTCCATACACCTGTACTGCTCAGAATACAAAACGCCTTCCTTGTGGACGTACTACTAGAGATGCGAAGCGACGTGCTCCGCAGTATATATGCAGACCCAGAGATCCCTCTTCAACACATTACCATCCCTGCAAGCACTCTTTCCCTCAAGAAAGCATCCACAGTACCCTTAGCGCACTTCCAGCGTACTTGTTTACTCAATATAGACCCCAGTGTAGCTGGGGAAATCAACTGTAGTGCCCTGTTATCGCCGCCGCGCCTTGGTAAGGCGCGCCCCTTTGCTTCGTCGCCGCCGCCTGCCAGCGGCGGTGCCAGCGGCGATGGGGGCATGCCCGTCTGACAGCGGCGGCGTCGGCGGGCGACGGGGGCACGCCTGTCTGACAACGGCGGCGTCGGCGGGCAACGGGGGCATGCCCGTCTGACACTCGTGGTGTCAGCAGCATCGGGGCGTGCCAGCCTGACAGCGGCGGTGTCAGCGGCATCGGGCACGCCCACCTGCCCGCAATAAATGCGGCAGGTGGGCGAGGCGCCCGCCTGAAGGCCCCGCCACGCGCCCTGTGGGCACGTGGCAACGCGAGACCTTCCCGTGCCCTGTGGGCACGTGGCGGCCCCGGACCACCGAGGGTGCTGGCTCCGGACCTCCACGTGCTCTGCGGGCACGTGGCGCCCCTGGACCTCCGAGGGCGCTGGCTCCGGACCTCCACGTGCTCTGCGGGCACGTGGCGGCCCCGGACCACCGAGGGCGCCGGCTCCGGACCTCCCCGTGCTCTGTGGGCACGAGGCGGCCCCGGACCACCGAAGGTACGGGCTCCGGACCGAGAGGTCCGGACCTCTCCTCACGTGGCTGGGGGAGGCTCGGTCCTTGAAGGAGGTCCGGGGCCTCCCCTGTGGGCCGAGTGCGTGGCCCAGCTTTTCCAAGGAGTAGGCCGGGCCCATCTGTACGCGGCCTTAGGCCCTCCTTGTACTGCAGTAGTTACCTCCCTTAGTGATCTTCGTCTAGTGTAAGCTGGTACCCGGTTAGCTGGGTACCGACAGTGGCCCCTGGGCTCGCCTTTGGTGAGTTTTTCGAACCTGAGGTGAGCCCACCATCGCTTACTACACAAGCCGCCGGGAGCCGTGGGTGGTTACCGGCGTTTAGCCGTTAAGCTCATAGTTGGGCAGGGCCCACCACTTGATTTCTTGGTCGAGGCCTTGACTCGCCTGTCTCTAGAGGGGGCCTAGTCCACCCGACCCCGCGGGGTGGCCCCGTGGGCCCCCACGATCTGGGGGCGCGCGATCGTGGGAACCCCTCGGGGAATGTGGGGGCTGGCCCGCGTCGGGAACCGCGCGGCGGTTCACCTACTCCTTCTCCTGCCATTAAGGCGGGGTAGATAGCTACGTGGGCAGCCGTGCATAAAGCGGAAAAGGCAGGGGCCCCGCGCGTCGCGCCGAGACGCGCGTCCGCGAGCGGCCGCCGGTTTGCCTTCCTGCCTTGCTTGCTCTTCTACCCGCCTGTCATGACTGTCTCCTCGGGCCCCTGCTGTCATAGACCTGGAGGTCCGTGGGTGCGTGCGCGCGCGCGTACGGTTGACGTCCACGGCTTGCGGAGGATTAGGGGCAACCGTCAAATAGGGCTCTCGGCCATCGGCCGAGCACGTCCTTCTGCCATTTGCCTCTGCACCCCTCGCATCCGCCGCGGCGCTTCATCTTCCTCGCAGCAGAGTTCTCGCTTCTTGTCTGCTGCGTGATCCTTGTCTTCCCCACCGCCAGATTCCTCAGCGATGGGTTCGGGCCACCAATCCCCCCGGGAGACTGAGGAGAACCTCACCCGCGTCCGCCGCCTGCTCGGCTGGACAGACGCGGAGCGTCGCGATAATGTTCGCACGGGCTCCCTCCCCCACCGCAACTTGCAGCCGGGGGAGTTCGTCCTCTTCGTCCCCTACCTCTACTGTGGTCTGGGGATTCCGATCTCTTCTTTCTTCATGCTGCTATTGGAGGCATTTGGGCTGCAGCTCCAGCATCTCACCCCCCACTCCATCCTTCATGCGGCAATCTTTGCCCACTTCTGTGAGATGTTTGTGGGGGTTCCTCCCTGCGTGACGCTCTTCCGCCACTTCTTCTCGGTGAGGTGTTCCAGGAGGAGCTCGACGGAGATCGGCCGCTACTACTTCCTGCTGAAGGGGTCCGGGGGAAGATCGACCTACTTCCCCACCTTCGCCAGCGCCAAGTGGGAGCACTGGCGCCACGACTGGGTGATCGTCAGGGTGGAGCCGAACGACCGGTTGGCTCTCCCTGATAGCAGTCCCGACGCATCCCTCCCAGAGGGTGCCTCGACGGATCTGCCACCCGAGTTCTCCCCCGTGCTGGCCAGGATCGCCGAGCTCGTCAGCGGCGGGCTGACCTCACTGCACGTTCTCGCGGACTTCCTCAGGCGGAGGCTCGCCCCCCTGCAGATGCGGCCAAGGCTGGCCTGGAACTACACCGGCTCCAACGACTACAGCCGGGTGGTGCGTGGCGAAGACCACGACCTGACGCCGCTCCTGCTGGAGGAATGGGTGCGGTGCGTCACGGACGTGAGTTTTCCTCCGGAGCAGCTGCGCCTGCCGTCCGCTATCGTGCCGCTCTGCCGCGACCAGGCCTTGCAGACGGCGGTGCTCCGAGAGATGCCCACGCTCGACGATGGCGGCCTCACGGCGCGGCAGCTTGGGGGCGACCCCAACCGGGGGGTCCCCATTGCCGACGCCCCGGTTGGGGGTTCTGGTGCCAGAGGCACCCCTCCTGCTGACAAGGGCAAGGGGCCGGTGGCAGCGTCCCCCGTCGTTCCGCCGGCGGGCGGTGAGGAGACGCGGCGAAGGCTGGTCCGCGGCGACGGGACCTTTGTTTCGGAGCCCGACCCGACGCGTCAGCGGACCTCGGGGGAAGGAAGCTCCTCTGGGCAAGGGGAGCGAGTGCCACCGCCGCCTCCGGGCCAGCGGCACCCTCAGCGCCGGGCACCTCCCCCGACGCCGGACGAGCCGCGGCGGCCCTCTCCGGGACCGCCGGCCTCGGGCCCGCGGCAACAGCAGCCACCGGCAGTGCCGGCTGCAGATCGGCAGCCGCGGCGAGGCTCTGGCCTTCGTGGCCGCTGGTCGGCGCCTACTCTGAGGTAAGTCTTTTAGATTGGTTTCGAATACTTCGCGGTACCACGGCTAGCTTTTTCAGGCTTCTCAGCCTTTCGCCGTGTGTTTTGTTTAGGCAGACACGCCCGGCCGGCGTTCCTCCCCCCAGCGGTTCTGGTGGCCGGGCGACCACGGCGGAGAAGTGCGCCCCTGGTGGTCCGACGGCGGGAGACGCCTCGCGGGCCCGGGCTACGACCGAGGGGCCTGCACCGGAGGCAACCCCGTCTGTCCGGCCCCAGGCCCCAGGTGGACCGACGCCGGGGGGCGCCTCGGGGGTCGAGACCGCACCCCGAGTGCCTGCTGAGGGGGCAGCTCCAGACGCGCAGCCCCAGGCACCAGGCAGCCCGGTGCCGGAAGGCGTTGCGACCCAAGGGCCTGCGCCGGGGGCGGCTCCTGACGCTCGGACGTCGGAGCCTTCGTCGCCCGCCGCCCAGACGACCAGCCCCGGATCTCCGCCCCCTGCCGAGGGGGAACTGGAGGAGGTTCTGGGTAGGCCGCTCCTGCCCCTGCCCCAGCCGGGTGGAGCTCCCCTCCCTCACGTGCTGCGTCGGGCGCGCCAGGCCCTGGACGACGCCCAGGAAGCGCTCCAGCTGGAGTGGGCCCGGCTGCAACAGGAGTGCGAGGGTCTGGACGGCTGGCGGGCCCGTTTGGGGGAGCAGATCGAAGCCGCCACCGCCCAGCACACCCGGACCCGTGCGGAGCTTTCCACCGCCCGCACCGAGCTCGATGCCGACCGCGCGGCCTTCCATGAGGACCTGCAGAGGCTCATTGGCCGAGAGCGCGCGGTTGGGATCCGCGAGAAGCAGGACGAGGTGGGCGAGGCGCGGCTGAAGCTCGAGCAGGCGAAGCTGGAGTCCACGTGGGATGGCATGGAGCAGCGCCGGCAAGAGCTGGTGGAGGTGTCCGAGCGGCAGACTGCTGTCAACGCTGAGCTCGACAAGATGAAGCTGAGGCTTGTCGAGCGCGAGGCAGCAGTTGCGGCCCGTGAGGACTCCGTTGCTCAGCGGGAGGCATCGGCCAAGGCTCTTAGGGACTCCGCCGTTCGCCAGGCTGCCACGCTCAAGGTCCGAGAGGACTGGGTAAAGTCCCGGGAGGCAGAGCTGGCAAGCCAGGAGAAGCAGCTGCTGGCTGAGCGGGCCGCCCTGGAGCAGCTGAAGCAGGGTGCTGCCCAACAGGCGGCGGCGGAGGACCGGGAGCAGATGCGCGCCGGCCTTCAACGCATCGCCGACTGGGCCGGGGAGGCGAGTTCGGCTCTGGTACCGCTCGGACTGAGTCCGATCCGGGTGACAGAGCCGCCGTCCACTATTGCGGACGCCTTCCTTGTCCTTGACTCGGCGGTGGAGCGACTTCGGCGCCTGGACTCCACGCTCGGGGAGCGCCTTGAAGCCGAGGGCCGCGAGCTGTGCCGCCTTGTGGTGGAACACCTCCTGGTCTGCTTCCGGAGCCACGACCCCGCCATTTCCTTGGACCCGATTATCGCAGGTCCGGTGGAGGAAGCGGAGGCCGCCGCTCGAGACAGCGTGCAGGAGGCGGTGGAGGTCGTTGCCGCCCGGTTCCAGCGGACCCCTGCAGACGAGGACCCGGATGTACCGGGGACAGGAGCCTCCCCAGCGCCGTAGGGCAACAACTTTTGCTGTTTTGTTTTTTTTTTATGTATGTAAAACATTAGCATGCCAAGCAATATAAGAATGGTAGTTGCGACTTATCTTCATTTACTCCTTGCTGCATGCTGGTGTGTTGTCACCTGACCCCCTGGCCCCCTGGTAGGTAGGCTCTAAGTTTTGAGGCTGGCTACCACCGAGTCAGAGGCCAGACCTGCATGCAACTCACGGCAAACGTCAGTGTCGCACCTACGGGGCCTACTCTGAGCTGACCTTTTCCGCTATTCGAGGCCCGGAGCGTTTGCTGTTCAGGCTAGGGGCCAGGATGTTTGTTCGTGGGATAGCAGGGTGTGTGAGTTAAGGGTACGGAACCAGGCAAAACTGCGACACAGCCCTGGACCATCCTTAGTCCAAAACGTCTTAGCTCTGGTCCGGTCCTGCAGTCGCTCGGACCTCTCTTAGCGAGACAAAGGTAACCACGCTGCCTCGAAGTCCTTGGAGCCGCAGCCGGACCTTGCTGCTGAGGTTAGGGGGTGCGCCATTAGCTTAGGGGGTGGTCCGGAGCACTAAACGCACTGTTCCTGATACTGGGGGAACTCACGGCGTGGTAGGGAGTGTTCAGTGCTTAGGGTATGAGACCAGGCTAAGCAGCTGACAGCTCCATGCTACCAAGGCGAGCCCCTTTTCTCTGGACCTGGCACCCAGTATTCCGGACCTCCTTCCCAGGCTCTGTGCTAACCGTTTCACACTCAAGCTGCTAAGTCCTGCTGGTTCCAAGAGATCTTTTAGGCAAGAGTAGGATTCCACGCAGGGGTTAGGAAAAATTGAAATAGATGGCAGCTGAGTAAGCAGTAGGGTAACAGCGTAGGCAAGGATTTCAGGGCTAAACTCTTTCTTTAATCAAGTGGTACAGGGTGTCATGTGATGTCAGCCAGATGTCGGGATTACAAGGGCGGACCTTCACCGCTCTGGTCCACATGGTGGTCCTGCTTAGCTTACAAAAAGAAAGAGGGTTGCCCTGAATTTCTTGCCTACGGATAAAACTTACGGAGGTGTTCTATATTCCAAGGGTTCGGCAGCGGAACTCCTCCTTCCGTGGCGAGGCGAACGCAACCGGGGCGACTAACTTCTGTCACCTTGAAGGGGCCTTCCCAGCTGGGGGAGAGCTTGTTGCGCCCTTCTCGGCTCAAGATGCGCCTCAGGACTAGGTCTCCAGGTTGGAGCACCCTGCCCCGCACGGTTCGCTCATGATAGCGTTTGAGCAATTGGTTGTACCGTGCGTTCCGGATTGCAGCCTGCCATCTTTGCTCCTCGACGAGGTCGACGTCGTCGCACCTAGCTTGTTCCTGCAAAGATTCATCAAAAGCTTGGACCCGTGGGGAGCCCAAGAGTATTTCTGGTCGGAGGCATGACTCGGCCCCGTATACCAGGAAGAATGGGGTTTCCCTGGTTGCTCGGCTGGGTGTGGTCCGGTTCCCCCATAGCACGCAGGGGAGCTCATCAACCCATTTCGCACCGTGCTTTTCCAAGTAGTTGAAGGTGCGGGTTCTGAGTCCCTTGAGGATTTCTGCGTTAGCTCTCTCGACCTGTCCATTGCTCCTAGGATGTGCTACAGAGGCGAAGCATAACTAGATGCCAACGCCGTCGCAGTAGTCCTGGAAGACCCGGCTCGTGAACTGGGTCCCGTTGTCCGTTATAATACGGCTAGGGACGCCGAACCGGCACACAATGGACTTAAGGAAAGCTGTTGCAGTTCCTTGGGTGATGCTTACTACTAGAGTTACCTCAGGCCATTTTGTGAATTTGTCAATGGCGACGTAGAGGTACCGGTACCCACCGACAGCTCTAGGGAAAGGTCCCAGGATGTCCACCCCCCATACCGCGAAGGGCCAAGAGGGTGGAATCATCTGCAGAGACTGAGCCGGTGTGTGTATCTGCTTTGCGTGGAACTGACACGCCTTGCAGGACCTTACTAGCTCATCTGCATCCTGGAGCGCTGTCGGCCAGTAAAAGCCATGCCAAAAGGCTTTACCGACCAGCGTACGGGACCCTGAATGATTCCCGCACTCGCCTCCATGGATCTCCGCGAGTAAATCGCGGCCCTCCTCCCGGGTTATGCATCGCATGAGGATGCCATTGGCGCCACGCCCGTAGAGATCCCCTTCTACTAGCGTGTAGCGTTTAGCCAACCGCACTATGCGCTCAGCAGACGCACGTTCTTCGGGAAGGATTTTGTCCTTCAGGTAGTCCCGGATCTCTGAGATCCGTGCATCGGGACTGCCCTGAGCCATTGGATGTGTCCCTGATGACATACCGGGGTCATCAGTCCACACGATCCTTGGTGGGCTCCAGAGATGGAGGACCACCGGGACTGCTAGCTTCGAGGTGCTAGTTCTGCCCCCTTCGCCCAGTTCGGCTGGCTGGGCGGTTGGTCTCAGCAGCTGTCTTTCGAAGACGCCCTCGGGTACTGGGCCCCGAGTCGATGCCCTCGCGGAGAGGTCATCTGCCACTGAGTTGAGGTTCCTGGGAACGTGCTGCAGTTCCAGGACCTCGAAGTCCTTCTCGAGCTCCCTCACTCGCATGAGGTATGCTGCGAGCTGGGGGTTATTGCAGCAGCACTCCCCCCGGACCTATCTGATCACCAACTGGGAATCCCCCTTAACCAGGAGCTGCTTGATTCCCAGTGACTGAGCGATCATGAGCCCGAAGATCAAGCCTTCGTATTCCGCCATGTTGTTAGTGGCTTTGAATTCGAAGCATACTATGTACTTTACTTGATCCCCGTTTGGGTCCACGAGGGCCACCTTTGCTCCGGACCCTTTTTCGCGGGCGGACCCGTCGAAGAAGAGAGTCCAGTGCGGCTCGGTAAAAACCCGGACGGTCCTGTCCGGCTGGGAAGGTTCCGCCTCAGCTTGCGGACCTCCAGATTCCGAGGCGGTGGGAGTCCACTCTGCGATGAAGTCGGCCAAGACTTGGCTCTTGGCAGCACTTCGGGGCTGGAAGTCGAGTTGGAACTCTGCCAGCTCCGCAGCCCATTTGGCGATATTCCCAGTGGCGTTAGAATTGCGCAGGATTGCTCTTAATGGGTAAGAGGTCACCACGACAACCTTATGCGCCTGGAAATAGTGGCGCAATTTTCTGGAAGCAATAAGTAATGCGTAGGCGAACTTGTGAGCTTCCAGATACCTGGCCTTCGCCCCGTGGAGGACTTCACTGACGTAATAGACTGGCTTCTGGGTGGTCCGGACCCTAGTGGCATGTCTGAGACCATCTCCCTCTGCCAGGCTGGCCCCCTGGGCGGCTTGGCCTCCAGCTTCTGGTGGCTTATCGCCTTGGCAGGGCAACGTGCCAACCGGACCTCCGGTATCGGGGCCGGCTGCAGCTCCTATGGTGGGCGGATCACCACCTTCCACTTGGGGGACCCCGGTGTCTCCCTCATGGGGATGGGCTGGTCGCTCGGCGACCAAGACCATGCTTACTACCTTGGATGTCGCCGCGAGGTAGAGAAACAGGGTCTCACCAGACTCTGGCGCCACTAAAACGGGCAGGGTAGTGAGATGCTGCTTCAACTCCTGGAAGGCTTGCTCAGCCTCTTCGGTCCATATGAATGGTCCGGACTTCCTCAAAAGCTTGAAGAAGGGCAGGGCTCTCTCAGCTAGCTTTGAGATAAACCGGCTGAGGGCTGCCAAGGACCCAGTGAGTTTCTGGAGGTCCTTAATGCAGGCCGGCGGCCGCATAGCCTCGATCGCCCTGATCTTGGTTGGGTTTGCCTCAATGCCGCGATGTGACACTAGGAAACCTAACAGTTTACCAGCCGAGACGCCAAAGACGCATTTCTCGGGGTTCAGCTTCGTGCGCGTTGTGCGCAACCTATCGAAAACAAGGGCCAGGTCTTCCATCAAGGTCGACCCTACCCTGGTCTTGACGACAATGTCATCGACATAGACCTCTACTATGTTTCTGATCAGGTCATGGAACATGAAATTCATGGCACGCAGAAACGTAGGTAAGGCATTCCTCAGACCGTATGGCATTACAACGTAACAATACAACCCATCTACTGTTACGAAGGCTGTATGTCTTTTATCCTCCTCATCCATCTGGATCTGATGAAACCCAGAGTACGCATCCAGAAAAGACAAAAGTTCATACCCGGAGGTGGAATCCACTATCTGGTCTATGCGTGGGAGGGGATAAGGGTCTGGAGGACATACTTTGTTGAGGCTGGTGTAGTCGATACACATCCGAAGCTTCCCGTTCGCCTTGGGGACGACCACCGGGTTGGCCAGCCACTCGGGGTGATGGACCTCCTCGATGAAGCCCGCGTCCAGGAGCTTCCGGACCTCCTGACGGATGAAGTCCTGGCGCTCCACGGACTGCCTCCGTGGCTTTTGCCGCACCGGCTTGGCGTCCGGGTTGAACTTCAGACGGTGCTCAATCACTTCCCTAGGGATCCCAGGCATCTGCGACGGTTCCCAGGCGAACACGTCGACATTTGCCCGGAGGAAAGCAACGAGCGCGTCTCCCTATTTCTCTCCCAGATTCCCTGTGATGCGGGTGGTCTGGGAGGGCTCCGCCCCGATCTGGACGGTCTTGACCGGCACGTCCTCAGGGTCGGAAGGGCGTACCTTGGGCACCTTTGGTTCCTTAACAGGAACCTTGGCCCGAGAGGTCGAGGGGTTGTCCCCCGCCGGGTTCGCTGCGTCAGTAGCGAGAGCATGGAGCTTCTCTACTGCGGCGACGGCTGCGTGGCGGTCTCCCGGCACGGTGAGAACACCCGCCGGGGACGGCATCTTCACGACCAAGTACCCGTAATGAGCAACGGCCATGAAGCGGTACAGTGCCGGTCTGCCAATGATGGCGTTGAACGGCAGGTTGACTTCCGCGACATCGAACTGGACGTTCTCTGTGCGGAACTTCTCCGGGGTCCCGAAGGTGACCGGCAGGTCGATCTTCCCTTTCGGGTAGATCGGCACTGGACCCACGCCGGAGAATGGGCGCGTCGGAGCCAGGCGTGACTCCGGAATCTGCAGCTGTTTGAAGGCTGCGTGGCTGATGATGTTGAGGGCGGCTCCGCCGTCGATCAACACGTGGTGGAGCCGTATGTTGGCGACCACTGGCGATGTGATGATCGGCAGTACGCCAGCCCCAGCCATGTTCTCTGGGCAGTCGGCCGGCCCGAAGGAGATGGTGGTGTCTCTCCACTTGTGGTGTGGAGCCACCCCAGGGACGCTCGGCCTGACCGAGAGGACTTCTCGGCGCAGGGCCTTCACGTCCTACCGGGAAGAGACCGCCCAGCTTCCGCCGTACATGACGTACAGCCTCTTGCGACGTTCGTTGTCGCTGGATTCGGAGCTGGAGTGGCCTAGAGCGTAGACGCTCTTGAGCTCCCGCTCCGGGGGCTGGTAGCCCATCTCTTTGCCCCCAGCGGCGGGCCCACCGTCGCTGGTAGCCTTCCCCTTGCCAGGGCGCTGGCGTGGGGGCGAGTCGTCCTTGGCCGGACGCTATCGGCGCTCACTGAGACGCCGCTGCACGAGCTTTTGTATCTCGCGGCAGTCGGCGGCGCTGTGACCGCTGTTGGGATGAACAGGACATGAGCCGCCACTGTTCCGCGCCTGTTGCCTCGGGCGCTTGCCGCCGGTGTCGCGGCCTCCAGGTGCTGCCGCAGCGACAGGGGCCCCTTCCAGGAACCTCTCAGGGCGTCGGCCCTTCTTCTTTTTCTTGCCGCTCTCTCGGGCGGCACCGGCAGAGGCGCCTGGCTGGGCAGTCCTGTCCTGTTGTGGGGAGTGCCACGCACACCCCTCTGCGGCCCTAGCGCACTTGTCCGCCAGCGCGTACAGGGTGGCGACGTCCTGTACTTGGCGGGTTGCCAGTTTCTCCAGCATCTTCTCATCACGGACGCCTTGCCGGAAGGCTGTGATGATGGACGTGTCGGAGATGCGAGGGATTGTCCCCCGCACCTTGGTGAAACGAGCGATGAACGCTCGGAGGGATTCGCCAGGCTCCTGACGTACTGCATGGAGGTGGGCCTCCACGCCGTACTGCTGGCACGCACTCGCGAAGTTCGCCTGGAACAGAGTGCAGAGCTCCTCCCAGGACCGGATTGACCCGGGGGAGAGGTTCATGAGCCAAGTCCGGGCCGGCCCAGACAAGGCGACATGGAAGTATGACGCCATAACGGCGTCGTCTCCGCCGGCCGCTGTGATAGCGGTGACGTACACCTGCAGGAATTCCGACGGGTTGGTATTCCCGTCGTACTTTTCCGGCAGGTGCGGCCGGAACTTCTGCGGCCAGCGCGCGGAGCGGAGACTGTCCGCGAGTGCGGCGCAGCCAACTCCAGCCGATACGACCCCTGGTGGCGTTTGCACGCCAACCGGGGGTGGCGCGTAAGCCGGGGGCTTAGGTGCTGCAGCGGCGAACGCCGCGTCAAGGTTCTTGCCCTTGGCGGCGTTTGGCTGCACCCGTGGTTGCTCCACGGTGGTGGGGGTGCCTGCTCGCCGGCGGTTGAGCTCAGCTCGCAGGTCTTCCGTCTACGCGCTCCTTACTGAGGGGGAGCGCGCGGATGTTGCCGCATCGTGCTGCCTGCGGCGGTTCGACCTCCCCCCGCTACTGGGAGGGAGTCGCGACCCAGTCCTAGCTGGGCCAGGGGTGACCTCAGCTAGGTGGATCAGGCGATCTACATCGCTTCGCCACTGCGCCAGGGCGCTAGGTGAGGCTGTCGGCCCCGGGGGGTTACGAAGCAGCTCCCTGGCTGCGGCGAGCGGGCCGCTGGCAGCAGCGGGGTTCGCCGTGGCGGCGTTTGCCACTACAGCGCTTGTTACTGCAGTGTTTGCAGCAGCGGCGCCCCCCGCGGGGCGTCGAGGGAGCCGCGGCGTCCGCGCCGCGCCCTCAGAATGGTGGGGGGAGGCCTGCGACCCAGTCGAGGCCACCTCCTCCGATGTGGCTGCATCCTCATGGAAATCGCGGATGCGCACCATCATGCGGTGAGGGATGATGCTAACTGATGCTGCCCCCTACCTGGCGCGCCAAATGTCGGAGCGGACGTGCTCCTGGTCGGGTGGCGGAATGCACCCGGCCGAGATCCTAAGTACTAAGAGTAGTTAGGGGGAGCGATCGTTGTTAGCTAAGTTGGTGGTGGCACGATGGTGGCGAGAGGATTTAGAGTGGTTCGGGCCGCCGGAGCGTAATACCCTACGTCCACTGTGGATGTGCTCTTGTATTCCTGTCTGTAGGTGAAGACAGTGAAGATTGTGTGCTTGTGCTTTGTGGGCTTTCAGAGGAGTCTCTGAGCCTGTCTGGGTCTGTCCTTCTGTGTTGCGTATGCCTCCCCTTTTATAGCCCAAGGGGGGCATGTACATGGTGGCCGAGCCCCGACAGGTGGTCCCGGCCATTTCCTCTATGCTACAGTTCTATCCTGTGCCTGATGTCCAACGCTCCCATGCTTCGCGCCTGTACCACCGTCGTGACCTGGTATGGCCTGGAGATCCGCCATATCGTCCTTCCTTACGCCGCCTGTGGCGGAACCGCCGATTTAATCCGGGCTAAGCACACCTGCCACCTCTGGCTTGCAGTGCGATTAGACCGAACTAAACCCGGTCGTCCGTCGAGAGTCGTTCGACTCCCGATATTACCTTTTCCCAGAGGAACCGACATCATACACATCTGACTCACGATGGAGCCACAACAGATACATCATCACAGGCAGTTGAATAGCGGGAAATTAAGCTTTATTACAAACCAGCTTTTACATAAAATACTAGTTCACATAATGTCATAAGGTAGCAAGTTTGAAAGTTTCTCGCAGCGGATAATATAAGTTTAGGTCACCATGTTATCACCAAAAGTTTTGCATTGGAGGTACAACATCGAGCCCACCGATGTTGCCCTCGTACCACTCAGACACCTCATCCTAAATGAGGGCATGCCCCGCCTCCAACACAGGTGCACACCATGAATTCCATACCTGCGCTCAAAATGTGGGGGCAAACCCTGAGTACTAATTACTCAGTAGGTCTTAATGGATTTGGCTTACGGCTGACGCGAAGCAGCTTACTAGCAAGTGGATCCTTAGCTTTTAGTTTTTACAGCAACTTAATTAACATAAACAACAAGTTTCTTTATCTGTATGATTGCCAACATAACAGTAAATTTCCGTAAGGTAACAACTTAGTTCAAACATGTAGTATTCCAAAAACCATGAGTACTAAAAAACCGAGAGTTTAAGTAATTACTACGTTGCCCGTGTGCACTATCAGCATTCCCACACCTGGTGGGCATCAGCGATTCGAATCGATTTTAATTCCCGGGAATAACTATCATGCCAAGGGTATATGCTTACTAGCCATCGCGTTCCCACATATAGCCCCAATCTTAACCTGCCTCGTCCCAAGTTCGATTCACTCCCGCCTAGCCCCCGGGTTGTGCCCCCATGACGAGCCTGCCGACATCTCGGTCTCCCCGTCATGAGTACCAAGCTCCCCCGGGCCACCTTCCTCTCAACCAGCGGGTAGGAACGTGTCTCTGTGCTTCGGACGAGCTCAGGAAAGACTTTTCCGGTCCCATATCCCGGATAAGCACTCTAGCAATATTATGCCGAACAGCAGGCGAACAGCGAACGGGCCTTATGCGACTCGGGCGGAGTCCGAAGTACAACCTCATGAAAAGCATATACTGAAATAAATCTCCGCCCGGTCTCCATTTAATTCATGAGCAGTAATAATAATGGATATAACTGTAAGCTTTGGAAACTTTGAAAACACCTACGTGACGAGTTCACTCACTCGTGTCTACTCGTACCTAGCAATTTCTAGGCATACTCGTCCTACGAACTCTATGTATAGGTGCTATGGCCAGGGCGGCCAGGGAGTCTAATGCAATTGGTTCCAAGCAACTCCTAATGCATATGCGTAATCATCAAGTATAATTTGTTTGCTGGGTTGAGTATGGTCCTGCCTACCTTCTTCACTAGGGTCAGTAGTTTCCTCCGGAGCGTAGTCGGGTTCCTGCTGCTGGCCCTCTGGTTCCTGGTGCAACTCCTCTTCTGGTTCCTCTGTGTCGGGCTGATTCGGCGGTGGTTCTCCGTTCGCGGACTCTATATGCATGACATGATGCAATTGGAGCATGTATTAGTGCAATGCAAGAAAGCAAAGGTTATGGAATAATATTATGTACTTTCGTGATAAAGCTTGTCTAACTTTTAAGAAATCGTACAAGCCATCACCTAAGATAGCTTATCTTGTCACATAAAACAACGTGGGGGTGTGACTGAATCGCAACGATTTATGCGGAAAGATCGGTGTCTACTATCATCTAGAACTCTTTTTCATGGTTCACTATATGCTTAACTACTAGGTAAGGATAATATAGTAAGCATTCAAGCTACCAACTCTTATACTAAGCCGAAGCCATACTAGCAAGGTTGCTGCCCTAACTTCAGAAATTTTGACCTTCATTTAAACTATATTTTCTATTTATCAATTTTAAACATGCATGAACTTATCAATATCAAAACACTAACTAATTTTTGACATGCATGGCATTCCATATCAGTAGTGAACTCTTTATGCTATAAGGAGCACAAATAAACTACGTACAACTATTTAGAGCCTAATTTCTATATAAACAACATTTCCTCATTTATTTCTATGCTAAAATCACATGTAGGGGCAAAATGGTAATTAGCAGTGAACATTTGAGCTACCAAAATTTATACAGAGCCTACACAGAATAATAAGGCCTCTGCCCAAATTTCACAATTTTTGGAGTTCATTTTACCCATATTTTCTATTTATCAAGGTTTTTCATGCTTGAACAAAAGCAGGGGCAAAACTGTCTTTTCCTACTCAACCATCATATTCCCTAGACAGATCTATTCAAAAGGATTCCAATGCAACTGATTTGGTATTTTTCTGATTTTTATTGAATTTTCTAGAATTTTTCAAAGGTTTCTGTCGAAATAATCAATTTAAAATGAAATTCAACAGAACCAGGGGCTAGATTGTGATTATTTCAAAACCCCAGTTGCTTGTACGCAAGATTTACAAGACTCAGCGTACAGCGCTCTGTACAGAAACATAAAACTGTTAAACTAGGAGGGCGATAACGCAAAAACTCCATCTCCCTCCTCCCGTCGTCTTCTTCCTCGCGACAGGAGGAGGAGCTCCGGTGGCGCGCGGCCAATCCGGCCCTTCGGGGCACGGGAGCTCGCCGCGAGGTGTCGGGGAGAGAGAGAGGAGGACGGGGAACCTTATCCACTACCTCAGACGGCGGGGGAGATCGCGGAGAGGGACGGCGACGAGCGCCTCTGGCCGGCGAGGTCCGGCGATGCAATACGCCGGAGTGGGAGGGTCTCGGGCGACGTGGTCTGGGCGGGAAGGTAGAGTCGAGGGCGGCGAAGCTCGGCGCGGTGACGGTTGAGCTCGGGAGAGGGCAGGAGTGGCCGGGGGCGAGCTCGCACGAGCTCCGGCAATGGCGGTCGCGCGAGGTCGAAAGGGGAAAAGAACAGAGAGCTCGAGCGCGTGGAGGAGAGCTCGAGAAATAGGGTCGGCCTCGCCCTCGCCCCGGTGGCGCGCCGTGCACGCTGTCCGCGCGCGGCAGGGGCGCGTGGCCGCGGCGGCCGGGAAGGCCGGCGCGTGGCCACGGCCGCTCGGCGCGCAGCGCCGCGTGGGCGCGCGTGGGCGGGGAGAGAAGAGGGAGGTGCGCGGGTGAACCGGGTCTATGGACCACTGTGGCTGACAAGTGGGGTCAACCCCAGGAATAGAGAGTACGGTGTATGGACTCGGTGCATCGAGCAAGGGAGCGGGGAAAATCCATCCGTGCGCTGGCGCGGGCGGCCTGACAGGTGGGTCCCGCTTGTCATAGAGATGAGAAAATAAAAGAAAAACGAAAAAGATAAACCCCCTTTGACCAGCTGATCAGGTTTCTGAATTTCGCAAATTTGACCAATTTAGGAGCCGAATTTGAAAAAGACCCAATTGAAAGAAATGTTGTACTTTTTTAAATATACAACTTTGTCAAAAGGACCTATACCAGATTCCAAATAAAAAATGATTTAAATTTGAAATTAACTTGCTGACTCCTGTTTGACCATTTGAAACCCCCAACTTGGAAATTATAAAAGTCCATTTTAGGTGCATTTTCATGAAAGGTGAAATATACCAATGTTGCATAGAATCTCATGAACTACAACTTTGGTATTCATGACATGGCAAGATTTTGAATTTTGTTGCACAAAACTTTGAATTTACCAAACAGGGCTGAATTTGGTAGAAGTCACATTTTCACATAAAATGTCCCAAAACTAGATTTCAACATTCATGCATGCCAAGACACAAAATACCAAAGTCATTCCTTATGGAATTTCCTACAAGTTTGGTATGTAAGGTTTTATAAAAATCACAATTGTATTTAAGTTATATCCGCAATACAAACACAGCTTTTCTGAAAACTAAGTTTAGTTGCTCAATTGACCTAATTTATGCATGCTCTCAAGATAAAATGTCTTTGAAAAGGTGCCATTATGCTAATGATTTTAGTGTAATGCACTTGAGATGCCTAGGGCATCACACCGCCCTGTCCCATCGGCTGCTAAACCCGCTGAGGGGCTTCAGAGGCCGAGGGGCAGGCGATGCACACGCGTGACAGGACGGGGCGCTCGTAGTAGCGTTGTGGCGCCGCTACCTAGTACTTAGGCTGAGCGCGGCCGCCGCGCGTGGCGCGGCTCATGATGTGTACAACGTACTTGTTTACTCAATATAGACCCCAGTGTAGCTGGGGAAATCAACTGTAGTGCCCTGTTATCGCCGCCGCGCCTTGGTAAGGCGCGCCCCTTTGCTTCGTCGCCGCCGCCTGCCAGCGGCGGTGCCAGCGGCGATGGGGGCACGCCCGTCTGACAGCGGCGGCGTCGGCGGGCGACGGGGGCACGCCTGTCTGACAACGGCGGCGTCGGCGGGCAATGGGGGCACGCCCGTCTGACACTCGTGGTGTCAGCAGCATCGGGGCGTGCCAGCCTGACAGCGGCGGTGTCAGCGGCATCGGGCACGCCCACCTGCCCGCAATAAATGCGGCAGGTGGGCGAGGCGCCCGCCTGAAGGCCCCGCCACGCGCCCTGTGGGCACGTGGCAACGCGAGACCTTCCCGTGCCCTGTGGGCACGTGGCGGCCCCGGACCACCGAGGGTGCTGGCTCCGGACCTCCACGTGCTCTGCGGGCACGTGGCGCCCCCGGACCTCCGAGGGCGCTGGCTCCGGACCTCCACGTGCTCTGCGGGCACGTGGCGGCCCCGGACCACCGAGGGCGCCGGCTCCGGACCTCCCCGTGCTCTGTGGGCACGAGGCGGCCCCGGACCACCGAAGGTACGGGCTCCGGACCAAGAGGTCCGGACCTCTCCTCGCGTGGCTGGGGGAGGCTCGGTCCTCGAAGGAGGTCCGGGGCCTCCCCTGTGGGCCGGGTGCGTGGCCCAGCTTTTCCAAGGAGTAGGCCGGGCCCATCTGTACGCGGCCTTAGGCCCTCCTTGTACTGCAGTAGTTACCTCCCTTAGTGATCTTCGTCTAGTGTAAGCGGGTACCCGGTTAGCTGGGTACCGACAGTTTGTGTTGTTCTTTATGTTCTTTGAATCTTACTAGACTTGCCGGTGCTATAAGCTTGCCTTAGGCTCTGATCTAAGGTTAAGTTAGTTCTCACCCTCTGATCAAAGACGAGCTTTAGTGATCAAGTTCTCATTTGATCACTAGTTTAGCGTGCCATCTTACCGACAGCAGATCTGGTTGGTAGCCCCTATTAGTGACAGCATTAGGGGGCCTTTGTAATCCGACCTCGTCATTCGGTAAGCCCATAGGCGTTAGCGAATTGCCGTTCGGTTGGCCAACTATCTACCCCCGTGCCTCCTCGGTGTAGTCTGGAATTTCGCTCGATGCAAAACCCTAGTTCGCATTCAATTAACTTAGTTCAACCGCGAATACTCCTATCCAGCAGTTAAGAAATATAGTTTGGATATCTTAATCTCACTTGTTGTCCCCCTAGATAGCTATACCTAGTTGCTGACCGCTTTGGTCCCTGTTTACTCTTGCCACCATACACTATCTTGTTTATCTTACCCCCCGTGTAAGAATAGCTAGTATTTATTTAAGTTATACAAGTACCATTGAAAGTTTGACATTTCATTCCACCTATTTGCCCTTGCTTCCCTGTGTATTTTTACGATACTCAGAATACTCTGAGTGAAAAAACCTACAGTGAATCTCCGTGCACTTGTGGAGTAAAATCTGTTACGCTGAAGAGACATCAACTAAACACAACCTTTGACTACGGCCTGTGAAAAGCTAACCAATCCATCTAAAGCTGAAAAAACTTTGGACCAAGGCCATGGAGGCACGAGCCCCCGAGCCTATCTCTGCCCCAAGGACGGGCAAGAAAAAGAATCCTCATTTGATCAAGGAACCAAAGAGTGTGAGTCAAGATCTGATGCAATCGAAGCCCCTGAGACTGATATGCCTGATGCTAGGGAAGAAACAATGAAGGATGTTGACTAAGTGTCCATCAACTTATAAAAAGCCTTTTTATTGTGGGGACCTCCCCCATAGTCTTTTTGGTCAAAAAAAGGTGGTACAACAGTGGGCTGGCACAATGCCTTGGTCAACACAGGACCCAATACTGCTCAAGTTGATGAGGTTCACTCGAGTATCACCGATGTTGATACTGGCCAGCCAAACCAGTCGAAAGAAACCATACAACACTACAGAGGAGAAATTGCTAACGCAGTTAATCTAGTTGACTCAAGCACTAAGCAAGAAACTCCCCTAACGTCATCTAGCCCTCGTGCGACTGCTATGGCATCTTCTCATACCATGATAGCCGACAACAATCTAACTCTTGACACTGTTAATGAGAATCGCCAACTAACCATAGTTCCTCCCATTTCGAGTCTACTGCCGCTTTTTGACGGTAAACTGACTACTCATCAATATTTCATTGATTCTGAATAGCACTGATAAACTATGATGTCATATAGAGTTGGCTGAATGAAGGTGGCATGATTCTCGAGAAGATTACACATTTGGATTGAGTCGGACCGTACGAAGCCTGCATCAGCAATTGGCTGACTGCAGAAGCAGATCGCGCTGCCGAGGCTACTGGTATATTCTTGGACTATTAATGAAACATTTCTCGAGTTATTCCATATCCATCCTCACTTTACGCTGAATGACAATTATCTTGTAGCTGGTGCCAAGAAGATTGCCCAGCTGGAAGGTGCTGTAGCCCAGTGTGAAGTAGCGTTTCGGAACACTATTCTTGAGAGTGATGAAGCTTGAGATACTGCTACCAACTTCAAGAGGCAACTTGATATCGAAAATAAAGGGCATGAGGTAACCGGTTAGGAAACCCAACTTGCATATTCTTTACTTACAGAGGCCTATAAGTTGCACCGGTCCGCAGGATTAGGCACTGCGCCACAAACAAGAATGCTCCACATTGAAGGAAGAAATCCAGAAGCTTTGTGAATCATGTGATGGTTTTGAGAAGTCATTCCACAAGACTGCTAGTACTCTGAAAATCCCTTGAGTCTAGCCATAAATTGACCCAAGAGGATCTTGGCAAGAAAACCGCTGAATTGATGGTAGCCGACAAATCTCGTGTGAAAATTCAGAAGAACAACATAGAGCTTGAGAAAGCATTGAGCTCAACTGAGAGGAGCCCTCTAGGAATCGCAGCAGGAATTCAAAGGACTAATGCTTTGCCGAACAGAATTATGAGACTGCTAAGGAGAATTAGTGAGAAACTTAATGTCTGCTCTTGAAAGGGTGATCGGATACCATTACATCTATGGCAGCATCTACGTCAGCTGTCTTAGACATCTGTGCTCTGCAAATAGGAACCCCTCGATCATTGAAGGACCGGTTATCATCTGTGCCTAAAGACATCAAGATTCACCTTTGGAGTGAGCTCAAGTCAATCCTAAAACGAGCGCTGATAATGCTCATGGTAACTAAGCCCGATATGACCATATCCGACTTGACCAGAGAAGCAACCATCGAGTTGGATGATGCCATATTTGTTGCTTATGCTACAGAACCCTAGAGTGTAGCTGAACAACTTATTCATGAACTTGAGCTGTAACTGAAACACCTATTAAGTCGTGTATTGTCGTGGTGTGATCTTTTGCTGTTTTTTATGCTGATCGACTGAACCCCATGTTGTACATATTGTTTTATCAACTACCTGGTTAAATGCCTTGTGTAAACTGCATATGTGACCCAAACTCTCTTTAACAATCTTGAAGCTGACACCATGCATTCTGAGTGACCTCATGATCCTTGGACTAGCCATCATTGCGCCCGAAGACTGTACACCCGTGATTCAGCTGTGTGGGCTAAGGACTGCTAAGAAAGTAAGAAACACTGGATGCCCGTGAATTGTTCATATCCGCTAATCGACAGGCACTTTTATCAAGCACCTCTTTTTCTGCACCTTGACAGTTTACTGTTTCCATCTTTTGCTGCCTAACTATATACCCATGACTTTGGAAAGATGACCTGAGAATTACTGCCAGCCTGTGATTGACTGATGCTCCTCGAGCCTATAAAAGGCGAGGGTTGTGGGCTGAAACACAAGAACCAACGACTATCTCTTCTTCCTCCTGTGAAGCTTACAAAGAAACATGGAGAAGTCTGATCTCTGCGTCGCCCTTGTCCTTCATCCTTATTCTTACTCTAGGATATGAGAATACCCTAAGTCACCACGGTGTGAAATTTCAAACGTGGAGGATGCCAGGATAGGAGAAGACTGTAAGGTCCTTAGCTTATCCTGCCATCTGGAGCACGGCCCGCTTGCCAGTGCTGATGTGAAGGGTAGATCGTCCCTTGGAGCCGGGAGCTTTCTGTGTTCCTGGTGTTGAGGGGAGATCTCATATTGCCATGCTTGCGCACGGTGCTCCAAGAACCTCCAGATGAGGTGGCCAAAGGTTCCAATGAAGAGAAAGGTGAAGCTCTCTTTTCGGGTAATGCCTTGCCTGCCTCATACGGAAATGGCTGTTTCTCTCCTGCACTAATTAGCATCTGGGCCCCTGTTGGTATTTTTTGGCCAACTAAGGGTGCTTGTGGAGTATACAGCCAGCCAGCCACTGGGGTCTTGCTTGGCCTCATACTTGTCGACGTTGGAGACCTTGAAGTTGTGCGGCCATTCGGCCGCGTGGAGTCGCCCAGTAAAGGTAGGGATTCTGACCACCCCACGCAGAGCGATCGCTCTAGTAGCTTCAGCGCCTCCTGCCCACCGATCTCCCAACCGCTCATGGGCCGAGATGCAGGGAGCCGAGCTATTGACGGAATTCGTGACCGAGTGGGCCCGGCGTCCGTCGTCTTACCGGGGGATGCCGTGCTCTCTATCGTACTCCTCCCGGCGCAACAGCTCTTTGTCATGTTGGTGTGCATGCGATTGCTCGATGTTGTGGCATGCATCACATTGGCCACTGATGTGTTGACGGGCATCACCAACAGAAATCGCGTCCAGTGAGGGCATGAGGTGGTCTGCCGCTCGTGTGAGGATCTGCCTGTAGTATTCTCCGTCTAGGGTGTCGGGGAGGTCAGTGAGCGATCTAAGCCAACGCACTGCTCACCTAGCTCAGAGATTGCATGGTCCTGGCGAATTAGTGGAAACAAGTTGCGTGTGGGAATCGGTGGCTCTCGAGGTGGCGCGCGAGGATGAGGGGCCTACTCGCGTTCTCGCAGGGCCATCGGAGCAGCCCGGCGCCCTCATCATCGTGCATTCCTCTGTCGGTGTTGCTCCCTTTCCTCCTTGTCAAGCGAGACGAACTGGGTCAGGTCCTGATTCCCAGCGATGTGATGACGCCGGGTGTTGCTACATCGGTTCTTGCATTGGCATGCTTCGTGCTGCTGTGGGGTCTCCATAGCGATAGTCGGCTCAGTCATCGGAAACAACGTCTTCCTCCAGCTCCCCATCAATGACGAGGATCTCAGAAAAGCTAGAGGGATGTGCTCTGAGGTGAGCTGCCAAGTTGTCGAAGAGCATGGACGATTCCTCCGAGCAAGGGTCGGAGGTCGTGGCCGTGATCTCCGTAGCCGGAGGTTCAGTCGAATCTCCCTCGGACTTGTCGAGAGATTCGACATTGCAGACCATGTGCTGAGGTAACACCCTGCCGCCCTCTTGATGAAGAGGTGGCCGAGGCAGCTGCTGATGCTGTCCCAGCGGCACGGGTGTTGACGAAGGCGCCAGTGGTGGTGCTGTCAGGTGCGAGCTGCGCCAGCTGGCAGTCCTGTTGGCAGGGGGTGGAGTTGACGATGAGCCCCAGCCAGAGACCAGGTGGCAGCTCATCAGCCGTGTTGTAGATGTCATCGTCGGTGAGTGATGCAGCCTATTGTTCTGGTAGCGGGCGTCCATCGGTGCTCGTGCGCCCTCATTGTTTTTGAGGACGAGCGAAAGCGCGCGAGAAGAGCCATTGGTGTGTCGCAGCGGCGTTAAGAAGTCCGTGGGGGATTCGGTACCCGGGCCGACCCTTCCCACGACCTGAGGTGGGACTGGGGACCTTCCCTTTGTCGAGGACCTGAGTGGGCCCACCCAGTCAGAGCCGGTGCCTAAGCCCATGGGATCCACTAGATAAGAGCCTCGCGGAGCGCGAGCTCCTGAGTGATGCCTCCCTCTCCCCTGACTAATCTGGGTCCAAACCTTGGGTCGGGGAAGTTGGGAGCGGTGTGTGCTGAATCAGAGACGATGTCGCAGTTGCCTAGGGCGGAGGATTCGATGTAGATCCGTGCCTTACTGACGACTGTGGCGATACGTGACTAGGCCCGAGCCAAGGTGGCCCGCGGCACTCTTTGGTGACCTGCATCCGAGTGAAGTAGGCGGGACCACAGGGAGTTTGGCCGTGGATCAAGGCGCCTGAACTCGGGGATAAGTCAGCGTGGTGCGTGTTGACCCGAGGACCGACTGGATCTTGGGCAGCGGGCAGAGCGGATCTTGCCACTGGAATGACCGAGGGTGGCTTCTGAGTCAGCACAGCAGTCCCTATGGTCACATGCCTTCTCCGTGGCACGTTCGATATGGTGCAGATCGCCGTGTTTGTCAGCGAAGAACGAGATGGATCCAAAGCGGATCATATCGCCCGGAGAGATCTTGGCGAAGTTGCTGAAGCTATTAGCCATGGAGCTAGCGATGATGATGATGTTGCCACCCTTACCTAGCGCTCCAACTGTCGGTGTTTGGTACCAGCAGTGCACCATGGGATGTATCACGCAGTGCTTTTGTGGTTGGCGAGATCATCCGTAACTCGATGGTTCGTGTGAAACGCGACGGGAACAATATTTATACAGGTTCGAGCCGCAGAAAGCGTAACACCCTATATCCTGTTTATGGAGGTTTGTATTGATCTGGATTCTCGAGATTACAATGAGAGCATAGCTAGCCTAAGATTTGGTGCGC
Source organism: Paspalum vaginatum (assembly GCA_030272315.1). Lineage (NCBI taxonomy): Eukaryota > Viridiplantae > Streptophyta > Magnoliopsida > Poales > Poaceae > Paspalum > Paspalum vaginatum. Next base: position 26,344,661 of record CM059018.1, on the reverse strand, counting down.
GATGTCGTGATGATGTGTTGTTTTCTCTTTGTAGGGGTCCCTCACCCGCCTTATATAGGCCGATGGGTTCTTGGGTTACGAGTAAGGTTCCTTCCATATCTCCTAGATGCTTTAGATTACAAAAGATCACATAGAGTCTGCGATCTACATCTCTTCCATTTTCGAGTCCCGTACTCTTTAGGAATCGAGTTCGAGCTGTGTACTCTCTTTATGCTTTCCTGAATTGTATCATCCTTGCCTTGATCACCAAGTTTGGCTCATCCTTTGCCATTTTTGAGCCTAAGCCGAGTAGACGGCCTATGAAATCTGCCGTCCGCCCTTTTGAGGCCCATCAATGACCCATGTCTCAAATCCACTCCATGAGCACCAAGGGATATCTATCCCCGAGACATACTGCGTATTCAACAATGCCACCGGTATGATTGAAGAGACGTATGATGTGGAACTTGATGAATTTAATGGCTCCCAAGGAGCACATTGATGCCGGGAAAACGGGTGGCCGAAGATCCCGCCTCCGCGTCATAGACACAAATTTAATTTGACTTAATTTACATGAGACAAAATGAATAAAGTATAGGTATTGCAGGATCATACTTCCATAATTCTTACATTTGCATAAAAATTATGTTAATTACATCTCCAAGAAAAAAAACCCCTGATTAAGAGTTCCGATATAAAAATAAAATTTACAGCATATGGCTTCCTATTACATGACTATAATATAAAATATAAAAAAAAGAATGAATCTTCATTCATCCATGACTCCCTGCTGGTTGGCACTTCTGCAGCAATGATGCTTTTCTATATTTGTAGCATGAACATAGGAAATATCCACTTTCAACATATGGGATATATATTTTTATGTGCCATGTAATTCAAATAATCTATTTTGACTAAATTGGCGTAATATAACATTCTCACATAGAATTTTGATGACCCTAATTATGTATTTTAGTAATATTTATTTCATATGATGCATGACTCTAAAATGGATCAGTTTCTCTTATACTCTTTTTTACTACAGCACACCTATCGTTTGTTTATCTTTATAAATGAAGCGTTTGTTTATCTTTCTATGCTGCATATGGGAACGACATGGGAATTAATTTCACGTATTTTGAATGATAGAACGTATATGCATAGTCGACTCCTGTTTGTATCCATTGGAAGGACCAAGTAAGATTCAAGAACAAACCTCTCACTCATTACTTGTATCCATTGACTAGACCAAACATGATGGCATAAGCGGATATATGGGCTGCCAATAATATGGGGATGCCAAACATATATTTAGAGTATGAACTTTCCTAGGATTGTATCCTATACGGAGGATCAATCCTAGGTGATGAAATTATTATGTGCAACTATTGTTTGTATCCACTGTAGGGACCGAGCATGATTTGAGAAACGAACCTCTCACTCATTACTTGTATCTAGTAACCGGACTAAATAAAGTGGCATAATTAAATCATCGATAGAGAGTAATATGAAGAACATGAATGATCCATATTTTTTTACATAGAAAGTAAAATGGTTGCACTTACATGACTTGTATCAAGGTGACCAAGCCAATGGTAGCAGAGGATTTTTCCTAGACTTAGTATCCAACATACAAGATCGTGCCTAGTTGATGAAATCATTATGCACACCTATTGTTTGTATCTACTGTAGGGAACCAAGTAAGATTTGAGGAACGGGCCTCTCACACTCATTACTTGTATTCATTAACCGGACCGAACAATGTGGCATAATTAAATCATCTATAATCACCGATACGAAGAACATGTGGAATACATTGCATAAAAAATAAAGAGGATTGGACTTATATGGCTTGTATCATGATGACAAAACCAATGGCAGTAGAGGCCGATGGAGCCTCGTCACCTTTTTCCTGGGCTTGATGGTGCACCTCACTTGGTGAGTGACGCTGGCGCCGGCGTCGGCGATGAACGTGGGACGTCGTTACCGGCAGCCTGATGGTGCTTCGTCTCCTTCAGCGCGGCAGCCTGTTGGTGGCGATGTATTCTTTGGCGATGGATTATATGGACAGCCTGACGGAGCTCTTGTGAGTGGGCAGCGCGGCAGCTTGGGGACCTTCACTTAAAGGCAGCCTTGTGGCGAGAGCTCGTGGCGACGGGTCGCTTCTCACGGTCGTCAGCCATATATTTATAGGCTAATATGCGCAGGGGAGGAACGTTTCCAAGCCGGTGACTTGGCGCTTAATTTCAGTGCACGTTGCATTGCATTTACTCAACTAGAGATGTACTTTCTCTGTTGCATTGCATGTAGGATTTTGTTTCTCGTGACCCAAGATCTTTTTTCTTAGTCTCTCTAGGGTTATTTAAAAAAAAAGAAGGCCAAGTCCTACCAAAACATCGTTTACAATATCTTTGTTAGCCCCATGCTATTACAGACGCATATATGTACTTTTGTGTCTGAGTAAACCCGTGCTACTTTTATGCTTCATGGTTTAGCTTTTAACAACCAGAGACGCTTATGATACTTTGTTTTTCTTCGCTTATAGTTTAGGCACATTGTATAGTGCAACATTGATTTGAATTACAGTTATGGTATACTGTTGAGGCTCACAAACTGCTGGGACACGTCCTTTTTTATTTCTTCATGTGTGAGCCTTGAAGTGATGTAGAATTTATTTATTTATTTATTCGTTTTATTTGATTTATTTACAGTATAGGCTCATGAAGCATTGGAGCACAAAATGACTTGATTTTCTTTATGGTTTAAGGTTGCGAAGCATTAGATCTTTTGTTTAGTTACTGCACTTACAGTTTAGGCTCATAAAATGTTGGAGCATGATAGTTTTGTGTCATCATTTTTTCTTCGCTTACAGTTTAAGCTCGTAAAGCATTGGAGCATATATATTTTTGTCCATTTATTTTGCTAACACTTTAGGCTCATGAAGCAATTGAGCACATATATGTTTGTCCATTTATTTTGCTAACAATTTAGGCTCATGAAGAAATTGAGTGTATTATTTTTTTCTGCTAACAGTTTAGGCTCGTGAAGGAACAGAGCGCATTTATGTGTTTATTGTTTTTATTACTTACAGTTTAGGCTCATGAAGCAATGGAGCATAATATTTTCTTTTAGCGGTTTGTTTAGGCATAATACCGCTTTAAGAGTTTTCCATTTATAGGTGGAGGACAATATTCGCCATCAGGGGAAATAATATGGTATGCGCCGCTAGAATAGACGCCTTTTACAACATATGGACCCTCCCACTTGGGCTCAAATTTTCCTTTCATTCGGTGTGTAACATTCAGTAGGGTGGATGACCGCAAGCACCAAGTCACCATGTTTGAATGACCTCCTTTTCAAGCATTTATCAAAAGCATGAGACAGTCTATCTTGATATGCCTCTAAGTTTTGCAATGCTTGAAGACGTTTCCCCTCTAAGTTATCTAGCTCTCGGAAGCGTAATTTTGTCGCTTCATCTTCTGTGAGCTTTTCATGAATAGAGAAGCAATTTCTATTTCTAGTGGTAAAACTGCTTCTCCCCCGTACACAAGGCAATAAGGGGTCATACCTGTTGGTGCGCGCGTTGTGGTTCTGTATGCCCACAATGACTCGAGCAATTTTTCATGCCAGTGTCTCTTATTTTGCGAGATTACCTTTTTAAGCAATCTTGCATAGCACCTTGTTGAATGCCTCTGCCTGGCCGCTGGCGGTAGGATTGTATCCTGTTGAGAAGTGGTGTTTGATTTTGAATTTGGCAGACATTCTCTCCACTTGTTTGCTTCTAAAAGAGGGTCCATTATCAGATATCATCTAAGCCGGTACTCCAAAATGATATATGAGGTTTGTTCTTATAAGATTTTCTACATTTTCGGCTTTGACTTCTTTTAATGCCAGAACTTCCGCCCACTTTGAGAAATAATCTGTAGCGGCTAAAATAAATTTGTGCCCTTTGGAGGACGGTTAGTGAATAGGACATACTGCACCCATTCCCCACATTTCAAAAGGCCAAGACATATTAGTCGGGTGTAGTGGTTCATGCGGTTGATGTATGAAATAGCCATGTATCTGGCACTCATGACATCTTTTTGCTAATTTTAAAGCGTCATCAAACATTGTAGGCCAATAATAACCTAAATGCTTTAGTTGATGGTGCAATTTTGGTCCTGATTGGTGTGCACCACATACTCCAGCGTGGACTTCATTTAAGGCCTCTACGACCTCGCTACCCGCTAAGCAAAAAAGTAGGATGCCATCGCTTGAACGCTAGTATAGTGTATCATTTATGCATGCATAGCTTATGGATCTTTTTCAAACCGAGATCTCTCACATGAGTCGAGAGGTAGGTAACCATCGAGAAAGTATTCCAGAAAGGGTGTCCTCCAATCTCCTAGCACGATTTTAGATGAGTCGATGGTCATTGATGAAAGAGGGATTGCATCATCCTCTTTACTAAATACTGAAAGAATTCTTTTTTCTTCTACATGAATATCCATAGTTTCGTGAAGGCTTAGTGCCATTCTGGCAGCCAAACTAGCTAATGCATCAGCTTTTTCATTATGGCCTCACATAATGTGTTCGGCTTTGAGGTCGACAAACTTAGACATTAGTTCCTTAGCTTTTATGAAATATGGCACAAGTCCCTGCTTTATAACAGTATATGTGCCCAATAGTTGGTTAACTATTAACTGAGAGTCTCCATAGACCTAAGGTGTATCTAGCCCCATTTGGTGAGCAATTTCAAGCCCAATAATTAGAGGTTCATGTTGGCAGGTCGATAAAACCCATTTCGACCACCAACATTTCATGATTTAGACAATGTTTTACCAAGTTTTCACATATTATTAATTAGTTCGACGAGTTGTGCGTGAAAGTTGTATGCAGGAGCTTTTCATGATCAAAACAATGGAAAACAAGTGAATGGACCAAAAGGGAGGCAACCATGCAAACGGTGATGGTCGGCCGGCCATCACTAGGGCCACCCGACCACCCATCATGGTCGGCCGGCCGCCCCAAATGGCCGCCCAACCATCTCTTGCCATGGGCTGCCCTCCAAAGGCCCAATACAGCCTTTTGGCCTAGAAAGGCATGGCCGCCCAACCATAACACATGGTCGGCCAACCATGTCATTTTGGCTAATATTTGACCTGCAAGCAAAGAAACACAAACCAAGCCAAATGCAACCGTTGGATCCAGTATCCAATGCATCCAAGCATCGAAGGCCATCATACAAAGGATCGATGATGTCAGCAATCGAAGGGAAGTTACAAGTAGCCAATCTGGTAGTCACCTAGCCATAGGATGTGGCTGCCCGACCAATGCACCGACCTCGTTTTGCACGTGCATCAACTACTTCAACTACCAACCGACTTAGGGAGTGCATCTCAGCCATTGGATCAACAAAGTCAGTTTATCGGATGGCCGCCCGACCACCCCCTATGGTCAGCCAGCCACACCCATGGCCGCCCAGCCACCGACCTACACCCACAACCGACATAGTGCACCTATAAGTACCCCCCTCAGTCTCCAAGCTATAAATACCCCCTGGGAGGACACTTGCAAGGTGTGGTGGATCAATAGAAGAATAGTGTGGTTGTGTAGTTGAGTGTAGACTATAGTAGTGGGATCACCCTTGGCATTGTAGAGAGAGCCAATTGTATCAAGAGTGAGTAGTGAGTTGTAGAGTGAAGGGGTTGGATTCCTCTTGTGTATTCTGTTCCCGAGCTTTATTTCTAGAATACAGTAAAGTTCCTTGCTCCTCTGCTTTATTTATTTCATACTTATTTCACTATTCTTAGTCCTTGCTTCGCAGTTTACAGGTGCCAAGTGTGCTCTATGTAGTTTAGCTATACAGTTGTGCTTGCTCTCTGGCTTTGAACCAGTGTAGTCATAAACTCAGTCGTGTAGACGTGGTGTCTAGACTAGAGTTTGCCTTGGAAGGTGTGTTGTCCCATGCAGTTTTGGTTGATAGTCCCACCTGGTGACAGCGGGTGTGTGTCCTGTGTAGTCCAACCCCGTCGTTCGGTTAAGTTATCATCGACGCAGAGTTGAGTCCTATAGCGCCCGCCTTTTTCGTCTGGGTTATCAGCACTCTGGTGCCCGAAAGTGCTTCTATAGCCTTGGTGTCCAAGTAAACCTGCTGAGTAGGGTTCTGATTTTTTGGTAAAGTTAAGTTGTTTTATCTAAAGTAGTGATCTTGCTCTGCTCTATTAATTATCTCTACAATTGCTGGTTTTACTGTTCGGTCCTATCCGTTTTACGTTGACTTACTCCTTGTTCCTCGTGGATTTCGATACCCTGGAATACTCTTGGGTGAAAAGCTACAACATGTTTCCGTGCGCTTGCGGATTTATTTTAGTAGGCTAGGAAATGACAACAAGCCTTTTTGGCGCCGTTGCCGGGGAACGATAACTAATTCAACTAGAACCTAGGCCGTCCATACTCACACCATACACAACCACCACATATATCCCCACCAATTACCACATATCATCACCATATGGATTCCACGCCTATCTATCAATTCGCCACTCGAAAGGGTGATTACTTGGAGCCTCCACCATCATCCACACCTATCACCACAGATGGCTATCAGCTACGTCCTAGCTTGATAGCCATGGTTCGGGATCAATCATTCAGAGGACTCAAATCTGAATGCCCCTACTCACACCTCCAGGAGTTCGAGCAGTTATGCAATTGTTTGGTTATCTCAGAAATGTCCAGTGAAACACTAAGATGGTTGCTTTTTCCGTTTTCACTAACGGGGAGGCAAAAATCTGGTGCAATAAGACAGTTGGTAAAGTAGAAGGGAGATGGGAGGAGCTGACATTAAGTTTTTGTCTGCGCTTCTTTCCACCAAACAACGTTGTCGATCTCCGTTGCGAAGTTCTGTCATTCCGACAAAGAAAGAGAGAATCCTTGGGGCAGCTTGGGCACGCTTCAACCATCTGGTCTCCTCAGGACCAGACTTGGCTATTCGAGAGACAATGTTGATGCAACACTTTGTTTGAGGTCTCTCACCTGGTGCTGATCTTGCCTCAATTTAGCCTCGGAGGGTTGTTCTCGCACTTAAAGGCATGCGAGGGTGAAAAAATTCTCGATAAAATCCTTGAGAAGGCTTCTGACCTCGTTGCACTAGAAGAACAACCTCCATAGAAGCCTCCTGGGCAAATTGCTAATGAAGAGCGACAAATCCAGCATCATCCCTCTCCACCATTACCTCCCCAAATCGAAGAGATCCCCAAACCATCGTCACGGCAAACTGAGAGGGTAAGTTTAGCCTTGACGATTGCTCCGTCGGCACCTCCGTTCTCCTTCGAGGATGAAATCTTCATGGAGTTTGGCAATGCCTCTCGGTTGCCTAAATAAGACCGACGCTTCATCAGGACCTCCAAACCAGCATACAGACCACCATACCACAAATAATATATGAAGGAGGACCTGCTCTGGCTTTCTACAGCAATCAATTAGGAATGGCTAGAGGAGAGATGTTTGGACACAAGAGCAATCAAATTCTATCCAGACCCCAGCGTCATTCTGGGTCAAGTATCAAGGCTTTAGCCGCAAGACATCATATATGATCCAAGAATAGGAGTGAACATAATTCCCAAGTATGTGATGGATAGTTGTTTCCCTACACAGCCGTTATCAAGATCGACCATACGTCTACAATGGACAGATGGTAGATATTTGAAGTGCAACGGTGTGCTTTGGGTGATCCCAACAACCTTGCGGGATAATCAGGTGTTCCTAGACTTTCATGTCTTCGACACCGCCGAGGGATCCACACCGTTGATTGTGGTTGGGATCCCAATCACCGCCCTCACCAACTCAGATATATACAGAGGGAAGCTGCAACTTTAGTTAGGCAAAGAGGAAATCAAATTGAACATCGATGGATCCCTCAATGCCAAAACAGAAACCAAGCCTGAGGTCAACCCATTGGAAGAAGTGATGAGCCTTTCACTTGAGGAAATGGGTCAACACAACAGCCTAGAGGAAGAGGCTCTTAGTGACTTCAGTACGGTAGAGGAGCCACTTGACTTTGAAGAACTTGGTGAATCATTGCGGCCCGAAGCTCCAAAAATAGAGCTGAAGCAACTACCACCTGGCCTGAAGTACGCCTTCCTCCACGGGAAAGATGACACACAAGTAATCATCAGCGACAAGCTGACAAAGAGTGAAAGCCGACGACTACTTTCCGTTCTGGAGAAGTACAGAACCGTGCTTGGATACTCGCTTCAAGACCAGAAGGGAATCAGTCCCAACCTGTGCACTCATCGCATTCCTATGGAGGTTGACCACAAACCCAAAAGGGAACATCAAAGATGACTCAACAATACGATGAGAGAGGCAGTTAAAAAGGAAGTGTTCAAATGGCTACACGCGGGTATCATCTACCCTGTGCAAGATAGTGAATGGGTTAGCCCCTTATAAGTTGTACCTAAGAAGGAAGGGATGACAGTTGTCAAGAATGAAAACAATGAATTAATCCCACAGAGAACTGTCACCGATTGGAGGATGTGCAGTGACTACAGAAAACTCAACTCCGCCACCAGGATGGACCATTTTCCTCTTCCCTTCATTGATGAAATGATAGAGAGGTTGGCAAATCACTCTTTCTTTTGCTACCTCGATGGCTACTCTGGCTACCACCAGATTCTGATTCACCCGGAGGACCAGAGTAAGACCATGTTCCCATGCCTTACAGAACTTTCGCTTATCGGCGAATGTCATTCGGGTTGTGCAATGCTCCAGCATCATTCCAGCAGTGCATGATGGCAATCTTCTCTGATTTCATTGAGAACATCATGGAAGTCTTCATGGATGATTTCTCAGTCTATGGCAAGAGATTTGATGAATGTCTAAAGAACCTTGAAAAAGTCCTCCAGAGATGCAAAGAAGTCGACCTTGTCGTAAATGGGGAGAAATGTCATTTCATAGTCAGAGAAGGAATTGTGCTAGGCCACAAAATCTCAGAAAGAGGCATAGAGGTAGATCGTGCAAAGGTCGAGGTCATTGAACAACTTCCTCTGCCTACAAACATTAAGGCCATCCGAAGCTTCTTAGGCCATGCTGGGTTCTACAGGAGATTTATCAAAAATTTCTCCCATATAGCCTGGCCTCTGACTAACTTGCTGGCCAAGGATTCTCCCTTCGTGTTTGATGAGGATTGTCTCGAAGCTTTTCACAAGCTCAAGGGAGCACTGGTCACGGCACCCATCATTCAACTGCCCGATTGGAACAAACCATTTGAGATCATGTGTGATGTAAGCGACTTCACTGTTGGAGCCGTACTGGCCAAACCAATGACAAGAAGCATCATGCCATATCTTATGTGAGCAAAATGCTAACTGGCCTACAAATGAACTACTTCACCATCGAGAAAGAACTGCTAGTAGTGGTCTTTGCAATTGAAAAGTTCAAATCATACTTGGTAGGATCAAAATTCATCATCTACACAGATCATGTAGCTCTCAAATATCTCCTCACCAAGAAAGATGCGAAGTCGTGCCTAATCTGGTGGATACTATTACTCCAAGAGTTCAACATAGAGATCAAAGAAAAAAAGGGAGTAGGAAATTCAGTTGCAGATCACTTCTCACGAATGAAATTTGTGGAAACATCGCCATTGCCGATTGATGACTACATGAGAGATGATCAGCTTCTAAAGGTGACAATGGCCCAACCATGGTATGCAAATCTAGTGAATGACATAGTTGCTGGCTGAGAGCCAATGGACCGGCTCCATTGCCTCTAGAGTGATGAGTGATTGTCAATAGAAGCCAAAGACCCAAATGGACTTGGGCACAAGACCTCCGATGGACAGGAGGATCTCTGATGGACTGCAGGTATAGGAAAGTCCTCCGAAGGACTGGAGGCAAGCTTGGCGTCTGTCAGCCATGGGAGTTCGGTACACGGAGGAGCGGCACGTGGAGAACATCAAAACTTGGGGGTGGATCGCGGATTGGACTACTGGCCACGTGGAGAACATCCGAGGATTGCATGGAACTTACGAAGATCAAGACTTCATCGTGGTCGTCCGTCCCGAAATATCCTGTAATCTTCCAGTTGAGTCCTTAGGGTTTGTCTAGTTGTAGGGACCTAAGTGCAAAACTGTCTAAACAGCACTCGGGTATAAATAGGTCCAAGGCAGGTCATTAGAAGGTCTTTTGGCTACTAGGATTAGGTTTAGCTTTGTGATTTTCATCCTCAAGCCTTGAGCTCCATTGTTAGGGAGGTTAGAGTAGGATTTAGCCTCCTAATCTTGAGGGAAGGTGAGGGTGTTTGCTTGGGGCGAATTCCTGCTTGTATGCTGAATCTTTAGACCCATCTTGGGCATTTAATCGTAGTGAATTCGTGCCGCAACTTGGTGTGTCTTCTCCTCCCCCTCCCTCTTCGGTTTTTGGGTCCAATCCTTGGCTTTTGGGTGTTTGTTTTGGCCAAGCTTGGAATCCCTTCTCTTGCTGATGTTTTGGACTTGCTAGGACGTGGAGATCATGACTTAGTTCATCTCAATCCTGCTGGATTGCCATGAGCAAGCTTCCTTTGTGTTTTCCCCTTTCTTGCTCAAAGATTGCCATCTCACGAAATCTGAAATTCCTACTGATTCCTTGGTCACTTTTTGTTGATCTTTTGGGAAAAGCTTTAGAATAGGGTCAGATAGCCTGTGCAAAATTTCGTGAAGATTGGACAAGATTTGGTCTGGTTTGGGTTGGAAAACTCCTTGTCTGTGACTCTACCTGACCATCCGGTAGAGGCCACTGGACAGTCCGGTTCCACCAGATAGTGCGGCAGCTGTAGGACCGAGACGTGCTACTAGAGTGGGGGGGTGAATAGGAGCACTTGAAATCACAAAATCACAAACCCCCAAGTGGTAACCGAAACTAAGCACCGTCCACTGAACAGATATGTGCCTAGAAGCGCAAGGGTGCCGTCCACTGTGAGGATACGCACCAATGCAAGAAAGCTCAAGATCCGAACAAGAATAACAGCGGAGCGACGGATTTTGCAATAACCGCCACAAGACACTCACCACACCGAGGTGCGTCTCACTGACTCACAGTAAGCAAAGAGAATGGTCTTAAAGGAGGAATGCAAAAAAAAAAACCCCGTAGTAAAATCACAGCGGAAAAACGAAACTGGGAAGAACACTGCAGCTCCCTGGTAGGACCGGACTGCCCGGTGGCCAACAACAGATTGTCCGGTGGGACCGGACTATCCGGTGCCTGTCGCCGGACTGTCCGGTGGCACGGCCTGGACAGTGCCTCACGTCGGACTGTCCGGTGGGCGCTGCCGGACTATCCGGTGGAAACGGACTGTCCGGTGGCCTCTGCCAGATGGTCCGGTAGGGTCGCAGAAAAGACGTTTTCAAACCCAAACTTGATCAAGCCTTGTCCAAACATAACAAAATTTTGCACAGGTTATCTGGACCCTATTTCAAAGTTATTCCCAAAATATCAACTCAAGGTAAATGCGGAATCAACGGGTATTTCAGATCTTGTGAAATGGCCATCCTTGGGCAAGAAAGGGGAAAACACAAAAGAGGCTTGCTCGTGGCAATCCAGTAGGATTGAGATGAACTAAGTCATGATCTCCACGTCCTAGCAAGTCCAGAACATCAGCAAAGAAAGGGATTCAAGCTTGCCCAACAAAAACCCCCCAAAAAGCAAGGATTGAACCCAAAAACCAAAGAGAGAGGAGGAGGAGAAGAACACAAAGTTGCTGCACGAATTTACTTCGATTAAGTGCCCAAGATGGGTCTAAAGATTCAGCATACAAGCAGAAATCCATCCCAAGCAACCACCCTCACCTTCCCTCAAGATTAGGAGGCTAAATCCTACTCTAACCTCCCTAACAATGGAGCTCAAAGCTTAAGGACGAAAATCACCAAGTGAAGACTAATCCTGGCAGCCAAGAGCACATCTAATAACCTCCCTTCGACCTATTTATACCCGAGTGCTATTTAGACAGTTTTGCACTTAGGTCCCTACAGCTAGACAAACCCTAAGAACTCAAATGAAAGATTACAGGATATTTCGGGAGGGACGACCACGATGAAGTCTTGATCTTCATAAGTTCCACGCAATCCTCAGATGCTCTCCACGTGGCCAGTAGTCCAATCCGCAATCCGCCCCCGGTTTTGAAGTCAGAAACTGGGAAACTTTAGGAAGTCTCTGCCTGGGCCGGATTTGGCCCATCTTCTCTATCTTGGCGAGTCGTGGCCCAACTCACCAAGGCTTGGGTAGCTTTGGGTGACGGTTTTGAGCCAAAGCCGCCAAAGCCTCCCTCGCACGGCTTCACACCACGCATTCGGGTGGGAGCACCACGGTGGCGCCCGGCATCCCATGTCCACCGGGGCTGCCTCACAGTCCTTCGGAGGACTTACTCCTACCATCGCCGTGCCGCTCCTCCATATACCAAACTCCCATGGCCGACAGACGCCGAGCGTGCCTCCAGTCCTTCGGAGGACTTCCCTCTACCTCCAGTCCATTGGAGGGCCTCGTGTCCATCGGAGGTCTTGTGCCCAAATCCTTCTGGGTCTTGCTCCTGTTGACAATCACTCATCACTCCAGAGGCAATGGAGCCGGTCCATTGGCTCTCAATCTCCCCCTTGATGAGTGCATTGTCAACACCTTCAACCTGTAACCTGAAACAGAGCAAAGACAAAAGAAAAAGCGTAAAACCGAAAAGAAAGAAGAAAAAGAAGAAGTTGCTCAAGATGCCCAAAGGCCGAATACTGGCAGAAAAAGGGCAGTTTGAGACAACAAAAACAAAGTCAAAGATCGACCCCCTAAGACAAGGGAAACCGCTCAACGCAGTCGATCAAACTAAAGCATGACCCCTCAAGAAGGAGGCAGACTGGCTCAACACAGTCATGCTAGTGGCAAAACATCGACTCCTCCAGAAAGAGGCAAAAGGCTCAACGCACCGATGCAAGAGCATGCTAAAATCTCAAACTCCCCCTCAACCAGATCTCTACAGAGTCCTCCCCCTTGGTCCAACATCTCTCTCTCCTCAAGGGTCAACATCTCTCCCCCTTGTTGACAATGGACACATCAAGGGTTCATAGAACTCAACTCCCCCTGAAATGGACAACTCCCCCTCAAAATATGCCATGAAATGCAGGAAGTGTACCATGAAGACCTCACTAGGGATGAAAAGCTAGTAAATACAAGTTCTAGCATACAGAGCAAGTGAGGGCAAGGAAGCATGCAAACAAGCTCAATTGAATCTCTCTTATACAAATCAGGAGCATGGTTTACAAGGTTGTCAAAAAGAGAGCATCACCAACATAAACAGCACCTAGCAAGATAGGCATTAACAGCAAGATGCTAGCAAAACATACAAGGTGTGCTACTCTCAACCAAGGCATCTACAACAGGCCATAAGCAGTTTAGAGACTTGCAGATTTCAGATTTAGCAAATTTGAACTTCAAGCAAAACAGATCATGTGCCAGGGGTTATTCACTTGTCGTTGCCACTTCTTACCAACCAATGCCAAGCCTAGGTTCAGAAAACCATCAGAAGCTTAAGACAAGGTTTTGGTCATACACAGCCTAGTCCAAGTTCAAGCCAAAGTGCAAAGGCAAGCTATCTCAAACTAGATCAGTGTGACAAGTGAACCCTCCTGGATCTTTTCAATTTAGCTCATAGGACACCACTTGTAAGCCTCATACATTCAGATTTTGGATTAGAACAAGGTGCCATAAATGCTTAGGCATCAGTGTAACACAGGCATACGACTAGCATATCCAAGCATGAAAAGATAGCATAGCATTCAAGTGGTGATCTTGGTTTTTGATTTTGAAGAAACAAAAATGACTGAGCTCACAAAAGATATTAGACAGATTCAAGGAGCTTAGCCAACCATGATCATGCAAGCAACTGTACAATCTAGCACAAGCAAGTACTAACTTGTCATACCAGAAGAGCTCTAGTGCTGGTGAAAGTGAAAATGCATATGTTACAATGTAATGCATGGTATGAGACAAAAATGCAAGAGAAGCAAAGAAAGAAAAGGCAAAGCAAAACCTAAACTATACCAAAGTTACCCCAACCTAAAAGGGGTAACAAACACCAAGCTCCCCACGCAAGTGAGCAAATATGCTCAGGTCTAAGGGCTTGGTGAAGATATCGGCCAACTGGTTCTCAGTCTCTACATGGATCAAGTCTATATCTCCCTTCTCGTAGTGATCTCTCAAGAAGTGAAACCTCACATCTATGTGTTTGGTTCTGGAGTGCAGGACGGGGTTCTTAGCTACAGAAATAGCAGAAGTAGAGTCTACTAGGAGAGGGATCTTCCTAAAACTGAGACCAAAGTCGCTCAAGGTGGACTTCATCCAAAGCAGCTAGGAGCAGCAACTAGCAGCAGCAATGTATTCAGCTTCTGTGGTGGAAGTGGCTACGCTAGATTGCTTGCGTGAGGACCAAGAGACAAGAGAAGAACCAAGAAACTGGTAGGTACCGGAAGTAGACTTGCGCTCTAGCCAACAACCCGCAAAGTCAACATCCGAATACCCTCTAAGAGAGAGCAACGAAGCTGAAGAGAACCAAAGTTCAAGCTCAGGAGTGTATTTCATGTACCTGAAGATGCGCTTCACCGCTAGACGATGTGATAGCCTTGGTGAGGCTTGAAAACGTGCACAGAGGCAGACCGCGAACTGAATGTCCGGCCTGGTCGCCGTCAGGTACAGAAGTGAGCCGATCATCCCCCGGTACTCTCTTTGGTCCACCACCTCCCCTTCTTCATCCGCATCAAGAGCCGTATGTGTTGACATGGGAGTCGCCATGGGCTTGAGATCTCCCTTGTCAAACTTCCTCAGAATGTCCTTCGTGTACTTGGCTTGATGGACGAAGGTTCCTTCTGGGCCTTGCTTGATCTGAAGCCCGAGAAAGAACTGAAGCTCACCCATGAGACTCATCTCGAATTCACTGCTCATCTATTCAGCAAACTTAGACACCAAAGCGTGAGATGAACCACCAAAGATAATGTCATCAACATATATCTGAACTAGAAGGGTGTAACCGCCATGACTCAACAGAAACAAGCTCTTGTCTACTGAACCCATCACAAAACTAGACTTCAGCAGAAAAGCATTCAACCTAGCATACCAAGCTCTTGGAGCTTGCTTCAGACCATACAGGGCTTTTCTCAACTTATACACCCGGTCTGGAAACTTGGCACTCTCAAAGCCAGGAGGTTGTCTCACATATACCTCCTCCTCTATGTAACCATTTAGGAAGGCTGACTTGACATCCATCTGCTGCAGTTTGAAGCCTTTAGAGGCAGCAAAGGCAAGCAGAATTCTAATGGCTTCAAAATGAGCTACAGGAGCAAAGGTCTCCTCATAATCTATCCCCTCCTTCTGACAAAAACCCTGGGCAACCAATCTCGCTTTGTTCCTCACAACCATCCCATCCTCACCCTGTTTGTTCATGAAAACCCACTTGGTTCCTATTGGGTGGCAGTTTGGTGGAGGTTCAACTAAATCCCAAACATGGTTTCTCTCAAAGTTCTCCAACTCCTCATGCATGGCGTTCACCCAACTTGGATCAGATAATGCATGTGACACGTCCCGGGGTTCGAAAGAAGCAACAAATGCAGAGTGACAGAAAATGGCTAGAGAGTTAACCGAAGAACGTGTGACACGCTGGTGTAGATCTCCAATCATCCTGTCTGGAGGTTGATCCCACTGGACCTGCCGAGATGGAACAATCTCAGAGGTCACCTCCCCTGCGTCCTTGGCGGGGCCAACCTCTGCTCGAGCTTGTGGTCGAGGGAGTGAGGAGGAAGCCGTGGGCAAGGGTCCTCCTTCATCTTCAGAGCTCATAGTAGAGGGGGCAGGAGCTGCAGCTGGTGCAGTGGCTCCTGCATCACCAGCATCTACTTCGCCTTCCTCATCTTCAAAGATGGGAGCGCCTTCTACATCATCACCTGAAAGCTCAAATGCAGGGGTTGTGCAAGGCATAGATTCATCAAAGGAAACTTCACAGGTCTCAACCACTTGTCTAGTATCAAGGATCCACACTCTATATGCCCTAGAGCTAGAGGCGTACCAAAGAAAAATACCATCCAAGCAGTGAGATTCAAATTTGTCCAAATGCCCCCCCCCCTTTTTGAGCACAAAGCATCTGCAGCCAAATGCACACAGGTGCTTGACGCTAGGCTGCCTACCAAACCGTAGCTCATACGAAGTCTTTCCCAAGAAGGCTCGTTGGAAAATACGGTTGGCAATGTAACAGGCCGTATTCATAGCGTCAGCCCAAAAGCACCACGGAGTCCTATGCTCATCAAGCATCATCCGCGCCATCTCTACAAGTGTGCTGTTCTTTCATTCCATAACACCGTTCTGTGGTGCTGTATAAGGAGATGAGAATTGGTGAACAAGACCAAGGTCACGACAAAAGGTTTCGAAACGAGAGTTACGAAATTCTCCGCCATTGTCACTGCGGATAGCCCTCATGGCTTTATGACTCTCATTCCTTAACCTCAAGACCAGATCCTAAACAAAACCAAAAGCTTCATCTTTGAGTTCCATGAAGAACACCCACGAATAGCGAGAAAAGTCATCCACAACTACAAGCACATACCACTTCCCACTGACCGACTGTACTCGAGCAGGACCAACCGTGTCCATATGTAGCAGCTCACCTGAGTAAGAAGTCATCACCAGATTGACAGGTGCATGAGAAGCAGCAACCATCTTGCCATGAAGACAGGGGTGGCATACTAAGTCCTTTTCTGCTTTCAAATTGGGCAATCCTCGGATCAGATCCATCGAGCTCAACCTGACTAGCAGATCAAAACTCAAATGACCTAGCCTCCTATGCCACTTCCAAATATCAACAGAAGGACTAGCAACCAAACACCGAGGAGGGCCAGAAACAGATGCAAGGTCAACCTTAAAAACCTGCCCAAAGGGCAAAATCCGACAAACAAGGTTTCCCTTAACATCAAGCACACAAGAAGAACCCTCCTTAAAACGAACCTCAAACCCTTCCTTGAGAAGTTGCGAGACAGAAACCAAATTGGACCCCAAATTCCTCACCAAAGCAACTTCTCTTAGGGAAAGCTTGCTAGAAAGAGCAACAGAACCAACACCCAACACTTTACCTTGACCATTATCCCCGAATGTGATGTACTCCTTGGTGCTCATGGGGTAGAGGCTAGAGAACCATCTGCGGTGCCCTGTCATGTGCCTAGAGCAACCGGAGTCCATGATCCATATGTCCTCCAGGCCTCGATCCTGCAAAATCAAGGAAAGCTGAGAGTGGGCAAATGGTCCGGCACTGGGGTTAGTGTAACTGCTGAACCAGTGCCGAGCCATCTGCTCAAAAGTGGGGCAAACACAGTCAAAGTAAGCATCATATCTACCTGGGTACCCACTACCTCTAAAGCGTGAGCTCTCAAACCCTCTACCTCCAAAGCCTCGGTCAGGAGATCCATGGCCGCGCTGAAAACGACTAGGAGCTCGACTGGGAAAGCATCTCTCTCCACTAGGAACACGGGTCTGAAACCCGCCTCCTCTCTCACCAGCAAAGCGGTCTCTCATCTCACCGCGTCGGGGAGGATCCTGCCTACCACCTTGGTAGAACTGATCCTGGTTCCCCCAGGCTCTCTCCTGCCTCTCAACTCGCTTCCTCCTGAAGCAGAACTCCTCCAAGTGGCCATTCCGCTGGCAAAAGTCACAGTGGTAGACAGGCCTCTTGGGAGTGGGTTTAGGCTGAGCCTTGGGCCTAGGTGGAGTAGCCTTGGGTGGAACAGGCTGCTGGACTCTGTCCTTGCTCACAGGAGGCTTGAGAATCTCAGTCACTACTCTGTCCAGCTTAGCCTGTGAGGGCTTGGGTGTCCAGAACTGCTTCTTTGGGGTAGCGTTAAGAGGCTCATGGTAAACCCCATCAATAGTAGGGCTAGGCTGAGGAGAGGCGGTCTTAAGCTTAATTGGGGAACTCTTCTTCTCACCCGAGGTACTGCACTCTCCTAACCCAAGGCCACTCATATCACCCTCAGCTCTCTTGGTGCTCTCTAAGATCATCCTAAGTTGGGGCTCTCTAGCATACATCCAACTGAGCACCTCTCTCAAACGGTTGTTCTCATCAACCAAAGTCTATTTCTCCTCTCTCAGATCCTTCAGAACTAAAGTCTGGTCAGCGCAAGTAGGGTAGTCTAGAGAGGGAACAGGGAAAGCGGACTTCTCTAACTTCTTAATGGTGGCATCCCTATCCACCAACATCAACCTCAGAGTGAGACAGTTCTCACAACGTGTCAGGAGATGCTAAAAGCATCTCAAGGTCAGCTCTCAACTGCACAAGCTCACTCTCCAAGGTAGGACAGACCATGCACGCACCCAAAAGCGTGGGTCTAGCCCTAAGCTCTTCCAACTCTTTGAGCTGTCCCTCACACTTCACTTTCAGCTCAGCTATGTCAATAGCTAGGTGGGGGCACATCTCACACTCAGTCACATCACTCAAAATAGGCTCATCCAGTTTAGACTGGAGCTTGCCTAACTCTACCTTCAGCCTATCCATCTCCTCTACCTGATGAGCATACTTGCTCTTCTGCTCACAGAGATCTCTCATCAAAGTCTCACAGGTAGGACACTCAGCCTCACTAGGCTGGGCTGACACACTCTTCAGCCTCTCTATCTCAACTAAAGCATCAGCCAACTTGGTTTTCTGCTTCTGCAGCTTCTTGGCTGCCTTCTCCAACAACCTATCTTGGGCTTTCAACTCACGACTATTAGACTCTAACATCTCAAGAATTTCAGCTTGCTCAGGAGTTACCTCTTCATCGGAGGAGTCGTTGTCATTGCCCTTGTCGTCCTTGTCCTCAAGCATCCATGGAGCAAAAGCATCTCCGGTGCATCTTGTGCTTGTGCTTGGACTTGGTGGAGACGAAGCAGAGTCCAGCTGGACCGCCTTGGTCCCTCCTCTTGTCCCGCTTGGTGACAATCTCCTCATCACTTGAGCTTGACGAAGACGAGGAGGAGGAAGATGATTCACCACACAAACCACCAAGCTCGGCGAAGAAGGCCTTGTCCCGCTTCCGGTTGTCCTTCTGGTTGCTCTTGAAAGCCTTCCGGAAGTTCTTGATCTTGCCAGATCGGTGCTTGGTGTGGTCACGCTTGCCAGAGTGGTACTTGTTGGAGTCGCGGGAGTGGCTCTTGCCCTTCTTGTAGTAGTCGTTCTGCTTGTTTGGGCATTCGGTAATGAAGTGGCCGACCTCTCTGCACTCAAAGCACTTGGGCCTCTCGCCTCTCTTCTTGCTCATCTGGTTGTCATAGGCGTGCTGAAAGCGGCTAGACACCAGACAAAGCTCATCATCCCCAAGTGACGCCAACTGCTCCTCTGTAACAGACATAAGAGCAGAAAACGAAAAGTTGTGAAGCTGGGGGTTAGAAACGGCCTCACTGGTGGGAGAAGCCAAGGCCAGGCTCTTGGAGCCAGTAACAAGCGAGTGAATCTCTCAACTTGTAAAGAATCTCTCAACTGGAGGGAGAAGCCAGGCCTTGAGCTTGCTGTAAAGAGTCTCCACCCCAATTGTGTCATAGGCCTCATACTCGATGATCGAGTTAACCTTGATCTCCCATACCTTCCTGTCCAACGCATACAGCAACTTGACAGCCTGTTGATGGTCGGTGTTTGGGATCCTCTCAGGGCTGGAGTTAACGTGCAACTTGTTGATGATCGATTAAAAATGACCAAACAAGTCATCGATGGACTCACCAGGCTTCTGAACGAAATTTTCATACTCGCGCCTGTAAGTCTCAACGAGACACCCCTTGATAGTAGCAGTGCCCTCATGGTGTGCACTCAGCAGGCAAGATGGCTCACTTTCTCATAATCAACTAGACCAAGTCCTGAGAAGAGAAAGTTAACAGCTTTGGCGTTTGCCTCATGCTGAGCCACAATCGCTGGGGTGGTGCGCTGGGCAACTAGAAGCACCACAAAGTTCGCACTCTGAGTAGCATCCCATATGTCCTGGCTTTGGCTAAGCAAGAAAGTTCTCATCCTACCCTTCCAGTAGGAGTAGCCATCAGAACCAAGGACCGGAATCTTCCCAGAGTGAGTCATAGTCGCTACTGGTTTCTCACCGGTAAAGGTATGAAGAAACCTAACCGGCTCTGATACCAATTGTAGGACCGAGACGTGCGACTAGAGGGGGGGTGAATAGGAGCACTTGAAATCACAAAATCACAAACCCCTAAGTGGTAACCGAAACTAAGCACCGTCCACTGAACAGATACGTGCCTAGTAGCGCAAGGGTGCCGTCCACTGTGAGGATACGCACCAATGCAAGAAAGTTCAAGATCCGAACAAGAATAACAGCGGAGCGACGGTGCAATAACTGCCACAAGACACTCACCACACCGAGGTGCCTCTCACTGACTCACAGTAAGCAAAGAGAATGGTCTTAAAGGAGGAATGCAAAAAAAAACCTGTAGTAAAATCACAGCAGAAAAACCAAACTGGGAAGAACACTGCAGCTCCCTGGCAGGACCGGACTGTCCGGTGGCCAACACCAGACTATCCGGTGCCTGTCGTCGGACTGTCCGGTGGCACGGCCTGGACAGTGCCTCACGCCAGACTGTCCGGTGGGCGCTGCCGGACTATCCGGTGGAACCGGACTGTCCGGTGGCCTGTGCCGGATGGTCCGGTAGGGTCACAGAAAAGACTTTTTCAAACCCAAACTTGATCAAGCCTTGTCCAAACTTAACAAAATTTTGGACAGGTTATCTGGACCCTATTTCAAAGTTATTCCCAAAATATCAACTCAAGGTAAATGCGGAATCAACGGGAATTTCAGATCTTGTGAAATGGCCATCCTTGGGCAAGAAAGGGAAAACACAAAATAGTCTTGCTCGTGGCAATCCTGCAGGATTGTGATGAACTAAGTCATGATCTCCACATCCTAGCAAGTCCAGAACATCAGCAAAGAAAGGGATTCAAGCTTGCCCAACAAAAACCCCCCAAAAAGCAAGGATTGAACCCAAAAACCAAAGAGAGAGGGGGAGGAGAAGAACACAAAGTTGCTGCACGAATTTACTTCGATTAAGTACCCAAGATGGGTCTAAAGATTCAGCATACAAGCAGAAATTTGTCTCAAGCAACCACCCTCACCTTCCCTCAAGATTAGGTGGCTAAATCCTACTCTAACCTCCCTAACAATGGGGCTCAAAGCTTAAGGACGAAAATCACCAATTGAAGACTAATCCTGGCAGCCAAGAGCACATCTAATAACCTCCCTTCGACCTATTTATACCCGAGTGCTATTTAGACAGTTTTGCACTTAGGTCCCTACAGCTAGACAAACCCTAAGGACTCAAATGAAAGATTACAGGATATTTCGGGACGGACGACCACGATGAAGTCTTGATCTTCATAAGTTCCACGCAATCCTCGGATGCTCTCCACGTGGCCAGTAGTCCAATCCACGATCCGCCCCCGGTTTTGAAGTCAGAAATCGGGAAACTTTAGGAAGTCTCCGCCTGGGCCGGATTTGGCCCATCTTCTCTATCTTGGCGAGTCGTGGCCCAACTCACCAAGGCTTGGGTAGCTTTGGGTGACGGTTTTGAGCCAAAGCTGCCAAAGCCTCCCTCGCATGCCTTCACACCATGCATTTAGGTTGGAGCACCGCGGTGGCGCCCGGCATCCCCTGTCCATCGGAGCTGCCTCACAGTCCTTCGGAGGACTTACTCCTACCGTCACCGTGCCGCTCCTCTGTATACCAAACTCCCATGGCTGACAGACGCCGAGCGTGCCTCTAGTCCTTCGGAGGACTTCCCTCTACCTCTAGTCCATCGGAGGGCCTCCTGTCCATCGAAGGTCTTGTGCCCAAGTCCTTCTGGGTCTTGCTACTGTTGACAATCACTCATCACTCCAGAGGCAATGAAGCCGGTCCATTGGCTCTCAGCAGCACCCACCCGATAGTTCGGTGTGGGGCTTTATCCGGGCCGTGCCACCGGATATTCTGGCAGCATGCACCGGATAGTCCGGTTCCACCGAATAGTCCAGTGTTGGCCACCAAACAATCCAGTCCTACCAGGGAGCTACAGTGAATTTCCCTTTTTGGTTTTTCCGCTGTGTTTCCGCTTCGGATTTTTGCATTCCCCACTTTAAGACTATTTTCTTTGCTTGCTGTGAGTCAGTGAGATGCACCTCAGTGCGGTGAGTGTCGTGTGGCGGTTTTTGCAAAGTTCGTTGCCTCGGTGCCATTCTTGGTCGGGTCTTGAGTTTTCTTGCATTGGTACGTATCCTCTCAGTGGACAGCACTCCTTGCGCTACTAGGCACGTATCTGTTCAGTGGATGGTGCCTAGTTCTGTTTCTCTTGAGTTTTGGAGAGCACCTACTTGGGGGTTGTGATTTTGAGTTTTTAATTGCTCCTATTCACCCCACCTATAGTCGCATGTCTCGGTCCTACAAGTGGTATCAGAGCCAGTTAGGTTTCTTCATACCTTTACCGGTGAGAAACCAGTAGCGACTATGACTCACTCCAGGAAGATTCCGATCCTTGGCTCTGATGGCTACTCCAACTGGAAAGGTAGGATGAGGGCATTTTTACCTAGCCAGGGCCAGGACATATGGGATGCAACTCAGAGTGCGAACTTTGTGGTGCTTCCAGTTGCTCAGCGCACTATGCCAGCGATTGTGGCTCAGCATGAGGCGAATGCCAAAGCTGTTAACTTTCTCTTCTCAGGAATTGGTCCAGTTGATTATGAGAGAGTGAGCCACCTTGAGACTGCCCGTTAGATTTGGTCCCTGCTGAGTGCACACCATGAGGGCACTGCTACTATCAATGGGCGTCTCGTTGAGACTTACAGGCGCGAATATGAGAATTTATTCAGAAGCCTAGTGAGTCCATCGATGATGGTCTGTGCGGCGGATCGTCCTCCTCCTCCTCGTCTTCGTCAAGCTCAAGCGATGAGGAGATCATCACCAAGCGAGACAAGAGGAGGGACCAAGGTGGTCCAGCTGGACTCTGCTTCATCTCCACCAAGTCCAAGCGCAAACACAAGATGCACCGGAGATCCTTTTGCTCCATGGCGCTTGAGGACAAGGACGACAAGGGCAACCACAACGACTCCTCCGATGAAGAGGTAACCCCCGAGCAAGCTGAAATTCTTGAGATGTTGGAGGCAAATAGTCGTGAGTTGAAAGCCCAGGATAAGATGTTGGAGAAGGCAGCCAAGAAGCTGCAGAAGCAGAAAGCTAAGTTGGCTGATGCCTTAGCAAAGATAGAGAGGCTGAAGAGTGTGCTAGCCCAGCCTAGTGAGTCTGAGTGCCATACCTGTGAGACTTTCATGAGAGATCTCTGTGAGCAAGGAGAGAGTCCAGCAGCTTGTTCCACCCAAGGCTACTCCACCGAAGCCCAAGGCCCAGCCTAACCCCACTCCCAAAAGGCCTGTCTACCACTATGACTTTTGCCAGCGGAATGGTGTGGCGGAACCGCCGATTTAATCCGGACTAAGCACATTAGCCTCCTCTGGCTTGTAATGTGATTAGGCCAAACTAAACCCGGTCGTCCGTCGAGAGTCATTCGACCCCCGATATTACCTTTTCCCAGAGGAACCGACATCATACACATCTGACCCACGATGGAGCCACAACAGATACATCATCACAGGCAGTTGAATAGCATAAAGTTAGACTTAGTTACAAACCAGTTTTTACATAAAATACAAGTCCAACATAAGGTTATAAGGTAGCAAGTTCGAAAGTTTCTCGCAGCGGAAATATAAGTTTATAGGTCACCATGTTATCACCAAAAGATTTGCATTAGAGGTACAACATCGAGCCCACCGATGTTGCCCTCGTGCCACTCAGTTACCTCATCCTAAATGAGGGCATGCCCCGCCTCCAACACAAGTACACACCATGAACTCCATACCTGCGCTCAAAATGTGGGGGCAAACTGTGGCGGAACCGCCGATTTAATCCGGGCTAAGCACACCTGCCACCTCTGGCTCGCAGTGCGATTAGACCGAACTAAACCCGGTCGTCCGTCGAGAGTCATTCGACTCCCGATATTACCTTTTCCCAGAGGAACCGACATCATACACATCTGACTCACGATGGAGCCACAACAGAAACATCATCACAGGCAGTTGAATAGCATAAAATTAGACTTAGTTACAAACCAGTTTTTACATAAAATACAAGTCCAACATAAGGTTATAAGGTAGCAAGTTCGAAAGTTTCTCGCAGCGGAAATATAAGTTTATAGGTCACCATGTTATCACCAAAAGATTTGCATTAGAGGTACAACATCGAGCCCACCGATGTTGCCCTCGTGCCACTCAGTTACCTCATCCTAAATGAGGGCATGCCCCGCCTCCAACACAAGTACACACCATGAACTCCATACCTGCGCTCAAAATGTGGGGGCAAACCCTGAGTACTAATTACTCAGTAGGTCTTAATGGAAATGGCTTACGGCTGACGCGAAGCGGCTTACTAGCAAGTGAATCCTTAGCTTTTAGTTTTTAACAGCAACTTATTTAACATAACAGCAAGTTTTCATTGTCTGTATGATTGCCAACCTAATACTAAATTTCAGTAAGGTAACAACTCAGTTCATACATGTAGTATTCCAAAAACCATGAATATTACAATACCGAGAGTTTAAGTAGTTACTACGTTGCCCGTGTGCACTATCAGCATTCCCACACCTGGTGGGCATCAGCGATTCGAATCGATTGTAATTCCCGGGAATAACTATCATGCCAGGGGTATATGCTTACTAGCCATCGCGTTCCCACATATAGCCCCCATCTCCACCTGTCTCGTCCCAAGTTTCAAAGCGCCCTCACCTAACCCCCGGGTTGTGCCCCCTCAGGAGCGATACCACGGCCGCACCGGGTCAGCCCTCCCTCGAGTACAAGCGCCCCCGGGCCCATCGGCCTCCAGCAAGTGGATGAGCGGAGCCTTGAAAACTCCGGACAAACCCAGGTAAGACTTCACCGGTCCCATTTCCCGGTTAAGCACTCTAGCAATGTTATGCCGATCAGCAGGCGAACAGCGAACGGGCCTTATGCGACTCGGGCGGAGTCCAAAGTGCAACCTTATGAAATGCATATACTGAAATAAATCTCCGCCCGATCTCCATTTAATTCATGAGCAACAGTAATAAATGATATAACTGTAAGCTTTTGTAACTTTGAAAAACACCTACGTGACGAGTCCACACACTCGTGTCTACTCGTACCTAGCAATTTCTAGGCATACTCGTCCTACGAACTCTATGTATAGGTGCTAGGGCCAGGGCGGCCAGGAAGTCTAATGCAATTGGTTCCAAGTAACTCCTAATGCATATGCGTAATCATCAAGTATAAATTATTTGCTGGGTTGAGTATGGTCCTGCCTACCTTCTTCACTAGGGTCAGTAGCTTCCTCCGGAGCGTAGTCGGGTTCCTGCTGCTGGCCCTCTGGTTCCTGGTGCAACTCCTCTTCTGGTTCCTCCGCGACGTGTTGGTTCGGCGGTGGTTCTTCGTTCGTGGAATCTATATGTATGACATGATGCAGTTGGAGCATGTATTAGTGCAATGCTTGCTTTATGATGCGAGTGTAATGCAGTAAATCAGTGAACTTATGATTTATGGTATAGAGTTATGCATATTGAGGCGAAAGTTGTTTCGTACTAAGAAATCGTACAAGCCATCATCTACGATAGCTTAGCTTGTCACATAAAACAACGTGGAGTGTGCGTGGCGAGGTAGCATCGCTTCATGTGAAGCGACTGAAGCTTACATAAATATGCATTATTTCTACCAGTTTCTAATTAGAGTCAAAACCTTACATGCATCATCTCCAACTCTAGCAAGTTACTCCATAACTATAGCTCATGTCAAACTTAAAGTCATTTTGAAACATTATTCACCATATTAATCTTTTTCTTAAGATTAATATGTGCTTAGTGCAAGACAAGGGCAAAATAGTAATTCAATAGTAAGTGTTAGGGCCAACAAAATTTATACAGAACCTACACATGATAACAAGGTCCCTGCTCAAATTTGGCTATTTTTGGAGATCATTTAGTCCTTATTTCCTATTTATTAGGGTTTTACATGTTTGAATAAAAACAGGGGCAAAACTGTCCTTTCCTGCTCAACCATCATACCCATCCTGTAGATCTATTTATTAGGAACACAGTGCAACAAAGTTTGCTATTTTTGGATTTTTATCCACTTTACTATGATTTTTCAAAGTTTCAGCATTTTTAAAAACATTTTAAAACGAAACTGAACAGATCCAGGACCTATATATAATTATCCATAGCTTCTGAGGGTTCCCGTGCAAGATTTACAAGACTCAGTACACAGTACTCGGTATGGAAACATAAAACTGTTAAACTCGGAGGGCGATAGCGCAAAAAGTTCATCTTCCTCCTCCCGTCGTCTTCCTCCTCGCGACGGGAGGGGAAGCTCCGGTGGCGCGCGGCCAATCCCGGCCCTGCGGGGCTCGGGAGCTCGCCGCGGAGTGCCGGGGAGAGAGAGAGGAGTATGGGGAGTCTTACCCCCTACTTCAATCGACGGGAGAGGGCGCGAGGAGGTGGGACGACGATGACCAGAGGGCGACGAGCTCCGGCGGCGCGGTGGGCGGCGTCGGGACGAAATCAGTGGCCTAGGCTAGTGCGGTAGGACGGAGTCGAGGGCGACGAAGCCCGGCGTGGTGACGGTTGAGCTCGGGAGCGGGCGGGAGTGGCCGGGGGCGAGCTCGGTCGAGCTCCGTCAATGGCGGACGCGCGAGGTCGAAAGGGGAAAAGAACAGAGAGCTCGAGCGCGTGGAGGAGGGCTCGGGAAATAGGGTCGGCCTCGCCCTCGTCCCGGTGGCGCGCCGTGCGCGCTGTCCGCGCGCGGCAGCGGCGCGTGGCCGCGGCGGCCGGGAAGGCCGGCGCGTGGCCACGGCTGCTCGGCGCGCAGCGCCGCGTGGGCGCGCGCGGGCGGGGAGAGAAGAGGGAGGTGCGCGGGTGAACCGGGTCCATGGACCAGTGACTTTGACAGGTGGGGCCAAGGTCGGAAATGAAGAACAAATCGCATAGACCGGGTGCACGGAGCAAGGGAGCCGATGAAATGCGCTGGCGCGGCGACCTGACGGGTGGGTCCCACCTGGCATAGAGACGGAAAAAGAAAAGAAATTCCGAAAAAAGGAAAATCCCTTTTACCAACTAATCAGGTTTCTGATTTTCGCAAATTTGACCAATTTACGCACCGAATTTGAAAAGGGTCCAATTGAATGAAATGTTGTACCTTTTGAGATATACAACTTTGTAAAAAGCACCAATTTCAAATTCTGGCTCTAAGTTTGATTTAAATTCGAGTTTAACTGTCAGCTCTCAGTTTGGACTGAGAACTATTTTCCTTAGATAATTCAAAAGTCCTATTTCTACCCATTTTATCCCAAAAGTCTTTTTGACAAAGTTGTTCAAGAGTTCATAACCTAAAACTTTCCTAATTGGACCTTTACATGAAAAGGACTCTAGGTTATAGAAAAAAGAAGAGTTCTAATTAAGCCAGATTTGGAGTATGTTTGTTGGGTAACACCAAAAGTCCCTTTGCACTTAGATAAGCCCATTTTCCATCCAAGCTCTAATTGACAAAGTTGTTTACCACCTTAAGACCTACAAGTTTGGTATAAGAAGTTCTACCTAAATTTCCCTAGGATTTGAGTTATGCTCACATTATAGCATCATTTTCGCGAAACTGAATGCATTACTTAGCTATTTTCTCCATGTTTACTCAAATGCACATGAGTATGATATGAAATGATGCTTATGAAAAGTAATTAAGCAAAATATGCACATGATAATGCTTGGGAGATGCCTAGGGCATCACAACCCACCCCCCTTAAAGAAATCTCGTCCCGAGATTTTTTGAAGTGACGTGGGTGGTTAAATTGGTTGTAGTTAGTGTTGGGTGCATGTATTGAGTTTAGATCCAGAAGCTAAGCTGTTGTAACGTACCGGGTTGAGGTGGATGGTAGAAAACCAGGATACTTAGTGTGTAGGTATTCTTCTTGCTCCCACGTGGCTTCTTCTTCGGAGTGATTACTCCATTGAACTTTGTAAAAGTTGATTGTTTTTCGACGGGTGGATCTTTGCTTTTGATCGAGGATTTTTACGTGATGTTCTTCGTATGTGAGATCTGGTTCAATCTGAACTTGAGAGGTATCTACCACTTTCTCCGGCACTCTTAAGCACTTCTTTAGTTGTGAGACGTGAAACACATCGTGAACTGCAGCTAGATGTGGTGGTAGTTCTAACCGGTAAGCGACGGTTCCACATTTCTCAATGATTTTGAATGGACCGACGTACCTTGGTGCTAACTTCCCTTTCACCCCAAACCGTTGTATCCCTTTCATCGGAGATACTTTGAGATACACATGATCCCCCTCATCAAAGACTAGTGGCCTCCTCCTTTTATCCGAGTAACTTTTCTGTCTGGACTGTGCTCTTTTGAGATGGTGGTGTATGAGTTTCACTTGTTCTTCGGCTTCTATCACTAAATCGGGGCCAAAGGTAACTCGCTCTCCTGGCTCGGACCAGTTTAGTGGGGTTCTGCACCTCTTACCATAAAGAGCCTCGAAAGGAGCCATTTCTAAGCTCTTTTGGTAACTATTGTTATAAGCAAACTCCGCCAAAGGTAGACACTCATCCCACTTGGTGGAGTAAGTTAGTGCACAGGCCCTTAACATGTCTTCTAGGACTTGATTTACTCTTTCTACTTGACCACTGGTTTGAGGATGATATGCTGAACTTCGAATCACTGTGGTTCCGAGAGCGGATTGCAAATGTTCCCAAAAGCGGGACACAAATATCGAACCTCGATCGGAAGTGATGGTCTTGGGCACCCCATGTAGGGAAATAACCCGTGCAATATATAGCTCTGCATAGGTAGCGGCAGTATAATGAGTCTTGACGGGTAAGAAGTGTGCCGACTTGGTGAGCCGATCGACAATCACCCATATAGAATCATATCCCTTTTGGGTACGTGGCAAACCCACAACAAAATCCATGTGTATATCCTCCCATTTCCATGCTGGAACATCCAGCGGCTGAAGCATCCCGGCGAGCTTTAGGTGATCAGCTTTTACTTTCTTACACACGTCGCACTCAGATACGTACCTGGCGATCTCTCGCTTCATGCGGGTCCACCAAAATTTCTGTTTTAAGTCTTGATACATCTTATTGCTGCCCGGATGTATCGTGAGCATTGAGGTGTGCGCTTCGTCCAGTATTCTCTTCCTCAACTCTATGTCCTTAGGTACCACTAGACGATTCTTGAACCACAGAACACCTTGTTCATCAAGCGTGAAACATGCCCTCTTCTCTTCACTAATGCCCTCACGAATATACGCCATGCCTTTATCTTGTTTCTGCGCTTCTATGATTTGTGCTTTGATCGTGGGCTCAATAATGATGTTATAAAGTTCTGCATGCTGTTCCGGAGCTATTTCAATGTCATTCATCTCACAGCAGATCACTCTTGCTGTAGGTCGGGCTTCTATCATATTGCAATGGACTTTGCGACTTAAGGCGTCGGCCACTACATTGGCCTTGCCCGGATGGTAGTGTATCTCCAGATCATAATCTTTTATCAATTCTAACCATCGTCGCTGCCTCATATTGATTTCAGGTTGAGTGAAAATATATTTGAGACTGTTGTGATCAGTGTAGATGTGACACGTGTTGCCTAATAAATAGTGTCTCCATATCTTTAGTGCATGAACGACTGCGGCTAACTCAAGGTCATGTGTTGGATAGTTTACCTCATGTTTTCTCAATTGACGGGAGGCATAAGCAATCACTCTTCCTTCTTGCATCAGGACACAGCCAAGCCCATTGCCGGAGGCATCACAATACACCTCAAATGGCTTGGTAATGTCCGGTTGAGCTAGCACTGGTGCTGAGGTTAACAATTTCTTCAATGTTTGGAAAGCTTCTTCACAACTCGGATTCCAAATGAACTTTGCATTTTTCTTGGTCAATGAGGTCATGGGTTTTGCAATTTTGGAGAAATCTTTGATAAAGCGGCGGTAGTAGCCCGCTAAACCAAGAAAACTCCGGATTTCAGTCACGGTCTCTGGTTGTTTCCAATTTAGCACATCTTCTACTTTGTTAGGGTCAACTGCGACTCCCTTTTCAGATAGCACGTGACCCAAGAAACCCACTTCTTTCAGCCAGAACGCACACTTGCTAAACTTGGCGTAAAGCTTATGCTCTCTGAGCCGAGTGAGCACGACCCTCAAGTGTTCTTCATGTTCTTTTTCATTTTTGGAGTAGATTAGTATGTCATCTATGAATACCACCACGAACTTATCGAGTTCATTCATAAACACCGAGTTCATCATATACATGAAGAAAGCCGGTGCGTTGGTTAGTCCAAATGACATGACCAAGTACTCATACAAGCCGTATCTGGTAGAGAATGCTGTCTTGGGTATATCCTCTTCTCTAACCTTTATCTGATAGTAGCCAGACCTCAGGTCAATTTTAGAAAAGACCTTAGCCCCAGCTAACTGATCAAATAGAATGTCGATGTGTGGCAGTGGGTATTTGTTTTTGACGGTCACTGCATTCAGTGGCCGATAGTCAACACACAATCTTTTCCCACCATGATCCTTTTTCTCAACAAAGAGAGCTGGACAACCCCACGGTGATGAACTAGGCCTAATGAACCCTTTGTCTAATTGTTCTTGTAGCTGTGTTTTCAATTCCTTCAAATCATCAGGTGGCATCCGGTATGGTCTTTTTGACACAGGTGCCGTGCCTGGAATGAGTTCAATGGCAAATTCTACATCCCGTTTTGGTGGTAATCCAGGAAGTTCTTCCGGAAACACGTCCGGAAATTCACACACTACCGGTATCTTCCTAACTTCTTGTAGTTCAGTCGCATTAACTGTGGGGGTCATGTGTTTTTGGTTTGGCATGTGTATTCGTAGAATCTTGCCGCTGACACTAGACCTTAACTGCACTGTCCTGCTGCCAATATCCAGGACTGCATTGTTTTCTGTCATCCAATTCATCCCTAAGATGATATCAATCCCCCGGTGTGGCAGCACCACAGGGTTGATTGTGAAATCTTCCTCTCCTATACTCAGCCTTAACCCTTTCACTATCAGATTTGTATTTATCGGGTTCCCAGGCGCGGTGATTTGATATTTCTCTTTTATACGTGAAGTCTTTACCCCGTGCTTAGATGTATATGACTGACTAATGAAAGTATGAGTAGCCCCTGAATCAAATAACACGACGGTCGGCTGACCGTTGACCATGAACGTACCGGCGAGAACAGGCTCTCCTGCAGGGATCTGTTCCATGTGCACATAGTGCACTCGACCTGTCTTGGGTACGAATCCCTTCGGCTTGCTCTGCTGGTTTCCACCCGCAGGAATAGGACCTTGGATCCTGCGAGGCGCTCTGCAGTCCTTACTGAAATGGCCGATCTTGCCGCAGTTGTAACAAGGAGCGCCCGGTCCCGGAACAATGGGAGCACGGGGAGCTGGCAACTGTGTGGGTGCTCGATAGATGGGGTACTGTTGCAGCGGTGCCGCCCGATGAATCCACCTTGGTTGGTTGGGCCGGACCACATAGCGAGACTGCTGAAAATTTTGCTGTTGAGGTTTGTATGCGGTCTTCTGCTTCTGTGAAGGGCCCTGTGGCGGAGCCGCCGATTTAATCCGAACTAAACACACCTGCCACCTCTGGCTTGCAGTGTGGTTAGGCCGAACTAAACCCGGTCGTCCGTCGAGATACCCAAAAAGGGCACTCGATGCAACCATCACCCAGGGATACCGACATCACACACGTTAAGCCCTCGAAAGAGCCACAACAATTACAACAACCCATCATTTCATACAAACATAGATTGATTTGTTTAAGAATATTTACTCAAAATGGGGTACAATCATACTGAATTAGAATTCCAAAATAGCCTCGCAGCGGAAACCGTAACGTAATCTTGACATACTCTTGCAGCGGAAAATAAAACATCGAGCCATGACATTGAGCCCACCATTGTCATTCTCGATCATGATACTCCTGAAATAAAAACATCAACAACGTAGGGGTGAGTACGTGAGGTACTCGTAGGACTTACCCGTGGGCGGTTTCAACCCGACACATTTGAGAGTATGCAAGGCTTTTTGTGGTCTGGACTCTAACCCGCGCAAGCTTACTAGAAGTGAGTCCTTACTTTCAAGTATCATTTATTTCTAAAGTATAAGCCTCATTTTGGTTCATTATAGTTGTTATCATCATCCATAGCTCATATATATCATTATCCCAACACGTATGTCATCATAAAGGAGCTTGCGGAAATGTAACATACAAATACAAACATGTAATATAAAAAGCATGATTAAATGAACAAGATATTAAAGTTATTACTACGTTGCCCGTGTGCGATACTGGCATTCTCACACCTGGTGAGCATCAGCGATTCGAATCGATTTTTAATTCCCGGGAATAACTATCATGCCAGGGGTATATGCTTACTAGCCATCGCGTTCCCACATATAGCCCCCATCTCCACCTGTCTTGTCCCAAGATTCAAAGCGCCCTCACCTAACCCCCGGGTTGTGCCCCCTCAGGAGCGATACCACGGCCGCACCGGGTCAGCCCTCCCTTAGGAGCGATACCACGGCCGCACCGGGTCAGCCCTCCCTCGAGTACAAGCGCCCCCGGGCCCATCGGCCTCCAGCAAGTGGATGAGCGGAGCCTCGAAAACTTCGGACAAACCCAGGTAAGACTTCACCGGTCCCATTTCCCGGTTAAGCACTCTAGCAATGTTATGCCGACCAGTAGGCGAACAGCGAATCGGACCTTAAACGACTCGGGCGGAGTCCACCAAACCATTCTCATCATTTTTCACCGTAATATGCCCATATCTCCGCCCGGTCTCATCTTTTCATCACATCATATCATATCATATTTCTCTCGTATTCATTTTTTGTCAAACATTTTGAGTCCTATCATCTCGCGAGTGAATATCTTCACTCGACTTCTACCGTCTAAGCATGGCTAAGCATAGACTTCGGCCTATCCATTCTAATTAGGATATCAGGTATTTATGCAGGTGGGGTTTCAAACAACTCCTGAACGTAAATGCACAATAAAATAAAGGGTGGTGAGATTCCCTAGGTAGGTGTATATGCCTAAGGGGCCTACCTTTGTTGTTGATAACTTGAACAAACTAAACTAGAGTTAGTTTGCCGGGTTGTGAGGCTCTGCCCCAGGCAACCCCTTGATCACTTGGACAGCTCCTCCTTCCAAATACCACTTCAGGGGCCTCCAGGTGGTATTTGGGCCTTAGTTGGTCTTTTGGACACCGTTGCTCGAAGTAGCTTCACGCTCTTGCTTCCCGATCACGTATCTGTAATAGGCGTCACTATATGAATGATATGCATGATGCAGTGCATGAGATACATGAAGATCAAGCACTCATTTGAGCAAACATTTCAAGGACAGGGACAGGGACAATATCGAAAGATGTTTGATTTCACTACTTAAGCAAGAATTACTTTTAGCGCTAGTGGCATTAGTACTTTTATAGACCTAGAGCAAGAATTCACTCATGCAGGTTATATATATAAGCTTATCAAGTTGCGAATCATAGGGGAGACATGTTAAATAGCACTTTCCTATTTTTGTTTAAATGACCCTAACATTTGCCATTTTCAAAATACATAGCAATCAGCAAGCAAACCCATAAAACTTTATTGTTGGGCTACATTGAGTCATATGGGTACAATATAATTTTTGTGAATTTTTCAGGATGAGTTTTATGTAGTATATATTTTCATATTCTAATAATACACTAAATACATACATAGGGGTAAAACAGGAATTAAGCATTGCGTGCTAGGGTTTCCAAAAATCACCATAGATCTTAATCATCATATAAAAGCTACTGTCCAAGTTTAGTAATTTTTGAAGGTGTTTAACTTTAGTTTTGCTAATTATTTAAGAAATCATAACATGCAAGCAATCAGGGGCAAAACAGTCTTTTCCTACTCAACCATCATACCTAGCAGATAGATCTTTTAACAAGGATAAAAATGCAACTTAGTTTGTATTTTTCTGATTTTTATTTGATTTATTACGAATTTCCAAAGTTTAAACCGAGAGAAATGAATTTAAATAGAAAAGCCCACTGGTGGGGACTAGATCGGAAATATCCGTAGCTTCCAGGGTCCTGCGTGGAATATGTCTAAGACTCAGTACACAGTAATCAAACAGGGCGCACAAAAACGAAATATGACAGGGGGATTTTTGTAAAGTCACCATCTTCTTCTGACCGACAGGGCAGGGGGCGCGCGGCGGCCGGCTTTACGCGTATGGCGCGTCGCGTGGGGGCGCGCGCTTGGAGCCGTGCGGGTCCGGGAAGGTGTCCTCGGTCGCGGGCTTCCATTTCCCCCTGATCTCGTCGTGCGGGGTGGCCCGAATCGACGGGGAACGCGCGTGAACCGGCGGTGAACCGTGCACGCAGTCCCCATCGCTGGCGTGCTTGATCTGGCGGAAGAGTGGGGAACCGGCGTCTCGGGGCAGCGCGCGAGCTGCGCGGTGACGAGGGAAGCTCGGAGGGGGCGGATTGCAGGCTCGGGGACAGCTCCGGGATGGTCCTCCACGGCGAGACACGGTGGACCGGGTCACCGCGTGGAAGCGCATGTGGACGAGGCCGTTAGGGGCGGTGTAGGTGGCCCGGACCTTGGGGAATCGGCAGAGGAAGCTGTGGCGAGCTCAGTGCGTGCGTCGGACGGAGCGGAGGAGGGTAAGGCAGCGGGGCGTGAGCTCAACTCGAGCTCGGTCTCGGGCCGCCTATGGCGGACGCGCTCCGCGCGAGACAAGCAGGGAGGCAGGGAGGGAGCGAGTGAGGTGAGGGAGGCGTGGACTCTGCTTCCTTCGGCCCGAAGGGCCTGGCGAGGGCGCGGGGCACGCGGCAGGGAGAGCGCAGGCCGGGCGCGGGCAGGCGGCGCGTGGCCATGGCGTGGCGGCGGGCCATGGCCGCGTGGGCGAGCGGGAGGAGAGGGGAAGAGAGAAGGCGCGCGGTGGGCTCGGTCCATGGGCCGGGCGAGGCCGACAGGTGCGGTCGGGGTGAGGAGGAGGGTGAGGGTTCTACGGACCGGGTGCATGGGGTGAGGAAGGCAGTGGAATGCGCTGGCGCGGGCAGCCCGACAGGTGGGGCCCACTCGTCAGCGACTCACGGAGAAAATAAAATTCGAAAAATAGGAAATCCCCTGTTGACTGCAGGAAGACCTGTTTGAAATTTGAGTTTTTGAGTATTCTAGAGTCCGAATTTGAAAAGGACCCAATTGAATGAAACGTTGTACCTTTTTGGATCTACAACTTTGTCAAAAGGAGGAATATCAGATTCCAAGTTTAAATATGATTAAATTTGAATTTAACCTGCTGACTCCAGTTTGACCAAGGTTTAATGCAAACTTAGAAATTCCTAAAGTCTATTTTATGCTCATTTTCAGAGAAAGAGTATTATACAAATGTTGTGTCGTTTTTAATTATCTACAACTTTCTTATATGATGCTTTGCATGATAGGGACTTTTGTTCCTTTGAAATTTGAATTTTCCTTACCGATCAAGTTTAGGCAGATTTCTACTTTTTCATTAATTGACTCAAAACTCCACCTAAACCTTTGTGCATGTTACCACACTCAATAACAAAGTTGATCTACATAAAATTGTCTACAAGTTTGTTATAGAGAGTTTGGTCCCAATCACATTATATTTTAAACTATGTCACAAGTAAACTCAGGGGTTTTGCATATTTCATTAGAAAATTTTGACTTCGTGATTTACTAACCTAGTTGTTGCTCTTCTCTAAACATCATTAAGCCAAAACCTTGACTACCGCTATTCTAATTGCGTGTTAAGACTTTCGAGATGCCGGGGGCATCACAGGCCCGTCGCTGATGTGTTGGCTATCCTTTTGCGCTTCTGATCCTCGTTAGCGGCACGTAGACGATTCTCCATGTCGAGAGCAGTGTCTACCAGCTCAGTGAAGCTCTGGTAGCGCCGTGCCAGGTGAGTCTGGAGGGTAGGGTCAAGGCCCTCTAGGAGTCTCTCGGCCCACTCCGGCTCAGTAGCAACATCTCTCGGAGCATACTGAGAGAGGTGGATAAAGGTCTGCACATACTGCATGACGGTCCTGCTACCCTGCCTGAGGTCTCGGAACTCACGTCGCTTTTGTTCCATCAAACTTGCCAGGATGTAGTGGGCCCGGAAAGCCTGACGGAACTCCTCCCATGTGGGCTCGTGGCCCTCTTCCTGCATGGCGAGGAAAGTGGCGTACCATGCCCCTGCAGGCCCATGAAGGAGCTGAGCAGCAAACCGAGCCTTCTCTTGCTCATTGATCCCTGGCAGAAGGGTGAACTTGGACTGGACGGTGCGAAGCCAGTCGTCTGCCGCCAGTGGCTCTGGGCAGTTGGTGAAAACTGGGGGTCGCAGCCCCTCAAAGTCCTGGTAGGTAATGCCACGTGGCCGATACTCCCGCGGCTGTTGTTGCCCACGGGCCTGGCGGTCTTCTGCTAATAATCGAATCAGCTCAGCTTGTTGGACCACGAAAGTGGCCAGCTCCGGCGGGGGTGGAGCGCCTTGCGCTGACTGCCCCGATGACTGACGAGTGCGAGTGTTCACCATCTGCAAAATGGAGTCATACGGGTTCAGTCCAATAGCCCTTGCGCAAAGACATGGTGATAGAAAGATCATAGGGCTATAAGCAATTTGTGAGTACAGGTAAATTTATAATAAAACAGTTAGACTCTGTCTCGCAAGGCCAAGCAATAGCACGCTGTCACCGGGTTGTGCAATTCGCGTGAGTAACAGTAGCTTCTGACTTTTAACAATTTGATTACCAAATCGACCGGCTAGGTCTTATCATCATTAGAAAAGTTGTCCTAAATTCATAGGCTTTGCACAATAGAAGCTGCTGGACTCCGAGTTCCAAACTCAACTGTGCCATTTTCCAAGCTTAAAGGCATCGCATCATTCCACGTTGTCCATGCGCATCCAGCAGTTACTTCAACCATACTTATAGAGTCTTAATAAACTAAGGGTTTACTTAGTACACACGTGGGCCATCTCGTCCATCACATCGAAACACTAGCTTAAGGTTCTACATCGGGTTACATGACGTACATAAGTGAGTTCTTTCGACCTCACCATTGTTTAGTACAGTCATGGCAAAATGCACGGAGCGGTATAATACAAAACATCGCTCATAACGTGCACCATTTACAAAAAGCTTCCCCACACAGTGCTATCATCAAACTCTCTAACGCCCGTTACGCGCGTCAGACACCATGCTGTCCTCCTCCTCCACCACAGGGGCAACTGAAGGGTCCTGCTCGTACTGCGCCAGGCGCTGCTGGGCCTCGGCCAACTCTGCCTCCAGCTCCTCAATACGATCCTGTGCATACATGTGCTGGTCGCGGTAGTGGGAGACACGGTCCTCGGCACGGAGGTACATCCCGTGTACGCTGTGAGCAAACTGCATGGTCGCAGCATAGGGCCTGGTGTCAATCCGCTCCTCCAGCATGTTGTGACGACGGAGCCACTCGTCGTCGTAGCCGTCGGTGGGGAGGTAGCGCAGCACTGACATCCCTGCTGCACCCGAGGAGCTGAGTGAGGTGATGGGTGCAGAAAACATCTTTGAATCTTTCATTTTACTTATTTGACTTTTAACAATAATCCCACAAGTATGAACAAGTAAAAGTAAACATGATGCATGACTCGTCCTATTCGTTCTCACATCAGACAACTTATATACAATTTATATAACTAGCGAGTATCCGGTGACATGTATGCACGGCACTCTCTAATGCAACTAGTCGTTCTCTACTCGTTCTTACTTTCGCACGTGGTTAGTGTACCTGCAGAAAAATGCATGCGCATACCAACATCATTACCATGACCAATCATTACCACTCTAACCCTAGAAGTGGTATCCACGAATTTCTTTAAGCTACGTCTGGTGGACGACGTAGTGGCGCCATTTCTCCCAACACACCCAGTCTTCCTCCAGTACTGGGGAATTGCTGGGGAGAGAAACGGTGGCCAACAAGATCTAGCTATAATTTTGGTTGAAGGAAAAGTGGTCACGAAACACTCCAATGGCGTGACCACCCCCCTTAAAGAGTTCTGCCCTATCAGCATGAATGCAGGGTTCGCAACAGTCCGCAAAGCCCAATAGCGCTCCGCCAGTACTGGGGATGGCTATGGCCGAAATGTTGCTTCCCAAAGCGCCGAACATGCATATGAGTTCTATCTAGGTCAGAATGTTAGCGATGTCACCTGGTATTTCACTAACATCCTTAATATGGGCATATCGATACTCTCATTTTTCAAATACTTCGAAATTTTTTTTTTCAAAAATAGGTTTGCAAATCAAAACTGGATGATATGTCTGTTGTCTGTGTATGATCGGCTCTGATACCAGCTGTGGCGGAACCGCCGATTTAATCCGGGCTAAGCACACCTGCCACCTCTGGCTCGCAGTGCGATTAGACCGAACTAAACCCGGTCGTCCGTCGAGAGTCATTCGACTCCCGATATTACCTTTTCCCAGAGGAACCGACATCATACACATCTGACTCACGATGGAGCCACAACAGAAACATCATCACAGGCAGTTGAATAGCATAAAATTAGACTTAGTTACAAACCAGTTTTTACATAAAATACAAGTCCAACATAAGGTTATAAGGTAGCAAGTTCGAAAGTTTCTCGCAACGGAAATATAAGTTTATAGGTCACCATGTTATCACCAAAAGATTTGCATTAGAGGTACAACATCGAGCCCACCGATGTTGCCCTCGTGCCACTCAGTTACCTCATCCTAAATGAGGGCATGCCCCGCATCCAACACAAGTACACACCATGAACTCCATACCTGCGCTCAAAATGTGGGGGCAAACCCTGAGTACTAATTACTCAGTAGGTCTTAATGGAAATGGCTTACGGCTGACGCGAAGCGGCTTACTAGCAAGTGAATCCTTAGCTTTTAGTTTTTAACAGCAACTTATTTAACATAACAGCAAGTTTTCATTGTCTGTATGATTGCCAACCTAATAGTAAATTTCAGTAAGGTAACAACTCAGTTCATACATGTAGTATTCCAAAAACCATGAATATTACAATACCGAGAGTTTAAGTAGTTACTACGTTGCCCGTGGGCACTATCAGCATTCCCACACATGTGGGCATCAGCGATTCGAATCGATTGTAATTCCCGAGAATAACTATCATGCCAGGGGTATATGCTTACTAGCCATCGCGTTCCCACATATAGCCCCCATCTCCACCTGTCTTGTCCCAAGTTTCAAAGCGCCCTCACCTAACCCCCGGGTTGTGCCCCCTCAGGAGCGATACCACGGCCGCACCGGGTCAGCCCTCCCTCGAGTACAAGCGCCCCCGGGCCCATCGGCCTCCAGCAAGTGGATGAGCGGAGCCTTGAAAACTCCGGACAAACCCAGGTAAGACTTCACGGGTCCCATTTCCCAGTTAAGCACTCTAGCAATGTTATGCCGATCAGCAGGCGAACAGCGAACGGGCCTTATGCGACTCGGGCGGAGTCCAAAGTGCAACCTTATGAAATGCATATACTGAAATAAATCTCCGCCCGATCTCCATTTAATTCATGAGCAACAGTAATAAATGATATAACTGTAAGCTTTTGTAACTTTGAAAAACACCTACGTGACGAGTCCACACACTCGTGTCTACTCGTACCTAGCAATTTCTAGGCATACTCGTCCTACGAACTCTATGTATAGGTGCTAGGGCCAGGGCGGCCAGGAAGTCTAATGCAATTGGTTCCAAGTAACTCCTAATGCATATGCGTAATCATCAAGTATAAATTATTTGCTGGGTTGAGTATGGTCCTGCCTACCTTCTTCACTAGGGTCAGTAGCTTCCTCCGGAGCGTAGTCGGGTTCCTGCTGCTGGCCCTCTGGTTCCTGGTGCAACTCCTCTTCTGGTTCCTCCGCGACGTGTTGGTTCGGCGGTGGTTCTTCGTTCGTGGAATCTATATGTATGACATGATGCAGTTGGAGCATGTATTAGTGCAATGCTTGCTTTATGATGCGAGTGTAATGCAGTAAATCAGTGAACTTATGATTTATGGTATAGAGTTATGCATATTGAGGCGAAAGTTGTTTCGTACTAAGAAATCGTACAAGCCATCATCTACGATAGCTTAGCTTGTCACATAAAACAACGTGGAGTGTGCGTGGCGAGGTAGCATCGCTTCATGTGAAGCGACTGAAGCTTACATAAATATGCATTATTTCTACCAGTTTCTAATTAGAGTCAAAACCTTACATGCATCATCTCCAACTCTAGCAAGTTACTCCATAACTATAGCTCATGTCAAACTTAAAGTCATTTTGAAACATTATTCACCATATTAATCTTTTTCTTAAGATTAATATGTGCTTAGTGCAAGACAAGGGCAAAATAGTAATTCAATAGTAAGTGTTAGGGCCAACAAAATTTATACAGAACCTACACATGATAACAAGGTCCCTGCTCAAATTTGGCTATTTTTGGAGATCATTTAGTCCTTATTTCCTATTTATTAGGGTTTTACATGTTTGAATAAAAACAGGGGCAAAACTGTCCTTTCCTGCTCAACCATCATACCCATCCTGTAGATCTATTTATTAGGAACACAGTGCAACAAAGTTTGCTATTTTTGGATTTTTATCCACTTTACTATGATTTTTCAAAGTTTCAGCATTTTTAAAAACATTTTAAAACGAAACTGAACAGATCCAGGACCTATATATAATTATCCATAGCTTCTGAGGGTTCCCGTGCAAGATTTACAAGACTCAGTACACAGTACTCGGTATGGAAACATAAAACTGTTAAACTCGGAGGGCGATAGCGCAAAAAGTTCATCTTCCTCCTCCCGTCGTCTTCCTCCTCGCGACGGGAGGGGAAGCTCCGGTGGCGCGCGGCCAATCCCGGCCCTGCGGGGCTCGGGAGCTCGCCGCGGAGTGCCGGGGAGAGAGAGAGGAGTATGGGGAGTCTTACCCCCTACTTCAATCGACGGGAGAGGGCGCGAGGAGGTGGGACGACGATGACCAGAGGGCAACGAGCTCCGGCGGCGCGGTGGGCGGCGTCGGGACGAAATCAGTGGCCTAGGCTAGTGCGGTAGGATGGAGTCGAGGGCGACGAAGCCCGGCGTGGTGACGGTTGAGCTCGGGAGCGGGCGGGAGTGGCCGGGGGCGAGCTCGGTCGAGCTCCGTCAATGGCGGACGCGCGAGGTCGAAAGGGGAAAAGAACAGAGAGCTCGAGCGCGTGGAGGAGGGCTCGGGAAATAGGGTCGGCCTCGCCCTCGTCCCGGTGGCGCGCCGTGCGCGCTGTCCGCGCGCGGCAGCGGCGCGTGGCCGCGGCGGCCGGGAAGGCCGGCGCGTGGCCACGGCGCTCGGCGCGCAGCGCCGCGTGGGCGCGCCCGGGCGGTGAGGGAAGAGGGCGCGCGCGGGTGAACCGGGTCCATGGACCAATGACTCTGACAGGTGGGGCCAAGGTCGGAAATGAAGAACAAATCGCATGGACTGGGTGCACGGAGCAAGGGATCCGATGAAATGCGCTGGCGCGGCGACCTGACGGGTGGGTCCCACCTGGCATAGAGACGGAAAAAGAAAAGAGATTCCGAAAAAAGGGAAATCCCTTTTACCAACTAATCAGGTTTCTGATTTTCGCAAATTTGACCAATTTACGCGCCAAATTTGAAAAGGACCCAATTGAATGAAATGTTGTACCTTTTGAGATCTACAACTTTGTCAAAAGCACCAATTTCAAATTCTGGATCTAAGTTTGATTTAAATTCGAGTTTAACTGTCAGCTCTCAGTTTGGACTGAGAACTATTTTCCTTAGATAATTCAAAAGTCCTATTTCTAGCCATTTTCTCCCAAAAGTCTTTTTGACAAAGTTGTTCAAGAGTTCATAACCTAAAACTTTCCTAATTGGACCTTTACATGAAAAGGACTCTAGGTTATAGAAAAAAGAAGAGTTCTAATTAAGCCAGATTTGGAGTATGTTTGTTGGGTAACACCAAAAGTCCCTTCGCACTTAGATAAGCCCATTTTCCATCCAAGCTCTAATTGACAAAGTTGTTTACCACCTTAACACCTACAAGTTTGGTATAAGAAGTTCTACCTAAATTTCCCTAGGATTTGAGTTATGCTCACATTATAGCATCATTTTCGCGAAACTGAATGCATTACTTAGCTATTTTCTCCATGTTTACTCAAATGCACATGAGTATGATATGAAATGATGCTTATGAAAAGTAATTAAGCAAAATATGCACATGATAATGCTTGGGAGATGCCTAGGGCATCACACAAACCCTGAGTACTAATTACTCAGTAGGTCTTAATGGAAATGGCTTACGGCTGACGCGAAGCGGCTTACTAGCAAGTGGATCCTTAGCCTTTAGTTTTAAACAGAAACATGTGTAACATAAAAAGCAAGTTTTCATCATTTGTATAACCTTTAACACAAAAGTAACTTGTGGTAAGGTAAACAGTTCAATTCAAACATGTGGTATTCCAAAATCATGAGTATTAAATACCAGAGTGTTTAAGTAATTACTACGTTGAACGTCAAAGGCATTGGCATTCCCACACCTGGTGGGCATCAGCGATTCGAATCGATTTTAATTCCCGGGAATAACTATCATGCCAGGGTTATATGCTTACTAGCCATCGCGTTCCCACATATAGCCCCTATCTTAACCTGCCTCGTCCCAAGTTCGATTCACTCCCGCCTAGCCCCCGGGTTGTGCCCCCATGACGAGCCTGCCGACATCTCGGTCTCCCCGTCATGAGTACTAAGCTCCCCCGGGCCACCTTCCTCTCAACCAGCGGGTAGGAACGTGTCTCTGTGCTTCGGACGAGCCCAGGAAAGACTTTACCGGTCCCATTTCCCGGTTAAGCACTCTAGCAATGTTATGCCGACCAATAGGCGAACAGCGAACGGGCCTTATGCGACTCGGGCGGAGTCCAAAGTGCAACCTTATGAAATGCATATACTGAAATAAATCTCCGCCCGGTCTTCATTTAATTACATAAGCAACAATAATAAATGATATGACTGTAAGTTTTTGTAACTTTGAAAACACCTACGAGACGAGTCCACACACTCGTGTCTACTCGTACCTAGCAATTTCTAGGCATACTCGTCCTACGAACTCTATGTATAGGTGCTAGGGCTAGGGCGGCCAGGGAGTCTAATGCAATTGGTTCCAAGCAACTCCTAATGCATATGCGTAATCATAAGTATAATTTGTTTGCTGGGTTGAGTATGGTTCTGCCTACCTTCTTCACTAGGGTCAGTAGCTTCCTCCGGAGCATAGTCGGGTTCCTGCTGCTGGCCCTCTGGTTCCTGGTGCAACTCCTCTTCTGGTTCCTCTGTGTCGGGCTGATTTGGCGGTGGTTCTTCGCTCGCGGACCCTATATGCATGACATGATGCAATTGGAGCATGTATTAGTGCAATGCAAGAAAGCAAGGGTTATGGAAAAGTATTATGTACTTTCGTGATAAAGCTTGTTTAACTTCTAAGAAATCGTACAAGCCATCATCTAAGATAGCTTATCTTGTCACATAAAACAACGTGGGGGTGTGACTGAATCGCATCGATTTATGCGGGAAGACCGGTGTCTACTATTATCTAGAACTCTTTTTCATGGTTCACTATATGCTTAACTACTAGGTAAGGATAATATAGTAAGCATTCAAGCTACCAACTCTTATACTAAGCCTAGGCCATACTAACAAGGTTGCTGCCCTAAATTCAGAAATTTTCAATTAAACTATATTTTTTATTTATTAATTTTAAACATGCATGAACTTATCAATATCAAAACACTAACTAATTTTGACATGCATGGCATTCCATATCAGTAGTGAACTCTTTAT
Source organism: Paspalum vaginatum (assembly GCA_030272315.1). NCBI lineage: Eukaryota > Viridiplantae > Streptophyta > Magnoliopsida > Poales > Poaceae > Paspalum > Paspalum vaginatum. Next base: position 26,300,741 of record CM059018.1, on the reverse strand, counting down.
GCTATAAGGAGCACAAATAAAATACGTACAACTATTTAGAGCCTAATTTCTATATAAACAACATTTCCTCATTTATTTCTATGCTAAAATCACATGTAGGGGCAACATGGTAATTAACAGTGAACATTTGAGCTACCAAAATTTATACAGAGCCTACACAGAATACTAAGGCCTCCGCCCAAATTTCACAATTTTTGGAGTTCATTTTACCCATATTTCCTATTTATCAAGGTTTTTCATGCTTGCACAAAAACAGGGGCAAAACTGTCTTTTCCTACTCAACCATCATATTCCCTAGACAGATCTATTCAAAAGGATTTCAATGCAACTGATTTGGTATTTTTCTGATTTTTATTGAATTTTCTAGGATTTTTCAAAGATTTCTGCCGAAATAAACAATTTAAAATGAAAATCAATAGAACCAGGGGCTAGATTGTGATTATTTCGAAACCCCAGGGGCTAGTACGCAAGATTTACAAGACTCAGCGTACAGCGCTCTGTACAGAAACATAAAACTGTTAAACTAGGAGGGCGATAGCGCAAAAACTTCATCTCCCTCCTCCCGTCGTCTTCCTCCTCGCGACAGGAGGAGGAGCTCCGGTGGCGCGCCATCAATCCGGCCCTACGGGGCACGGAAGCTCGCCGCGAGGTGTCGAGGAGAGAGAGAGGAGGACGGGGAACCTTATCCACTACCTCAGACGGCGGGGGAGACCGCGGGGAGGGACGGCGACGAACGCTCCTGGCCGGCGAGGTCCGGCGGTGCAATACGCCGGGGTGGAGGGGTCTCGGGCGACGCGGTCTAGGCGCGAAGGTGGAGTCGAGGGCGGCGAAGCTCGGCGCGGTGGCGGTTGAGCTCGGGAGAGGGCAGGAGTGGCCGGGGGCGAGCTCGCGCGAGCTCGCGCGAGCTCCGTCAATGGCGGACGGCGCGAGGTCGAATGGGAAAAGAGTCAGAGAGGCCGAGCGCGTGGAGGAGAGTTCGGGAAAAAGGGTCGGCCTCGCCCTCGCCCTGGTGGCGCGCCGTGCGCGCTGTCCGCGCGCGGCAGCGGCACGTGGCCGCGGCGGCCGGGAAGGCCGGCGCGTGGCCACGGCGCTCGGCGCGCAGCACCGCGTGGGCGCACCCGGGCAGTGAGGGAAGAGGGCGCGCGCGGGTGAACCGGGTCCATGGACCAATGACTCTGACAGGTGGGGCCAAGGTCGGAAATAGAGTGTACGGTGTATGGACTCGGTGCACTGCGCAAAGGAGCGGTGGAATCCACCCCGTGCGCTGGCGCGGCGGACTGACGGTTGGGTCCCACCTGGCATAGAGACGGAAAAAGAAAAGAATTTCCGAAAAAGGAAAAATCCCTTTTACCAGCTAATCAGGTTTCTGATTTTCGCAAATTTGACCAATTTACGCGCCGAATTTGAAAAAGGCCCAATTGAATGAAATGTTATACCTTTTGAGATCTACAACTTTGTCAAAAGAACCAATTTCAAATTTTGGCTCTAAGTTGGATTTAAATTCGAGTTTAACTGTCAGCCCTCAATTTGGACTGAGAACTATTTTCCTTAGATAATTCAAAAGTCCTATTTCTAGCCATTTTCTCCGAAAAGTCTTTTTGACAAAGTTGTTCAAGATTTCATAACCTAAAACTTTCCCAATTGGACCTTTACATGAAAAGGAATCTAGGTTATAGAAAAAAGAAGAGTTCTAAATAAGCCAGATTTGGAGTATGTTTGTTGGGTAACACCAAAAGTCCCTTTGCACTTAGATAAGACTATTTTCCATCCAAGCTCTAATTGACAAAGTTGTTTACCACCTTAAGACCTACAAGTTTGGTATAAGAAGTTCTACCTAAACTTCCCTAGGATTTAAGTTATGCTCACATTATAGCATCATTTTTGCGAAACTGAATGCACTACTTAGCTATTTTCTCCATGTTTACTCAAATGCACATTAGTATGACATGAAATGATGCTTATGAGAAATAATTAAACAAAGTATGCACTTGATAATGTTCGGGAGATGCCTAGGGCATCACTACCCACCCCCCTTAAAGAAATCTCGTCCCGAGATTTTTGGAGTGACGTGGGTGGTTAAATTGGTTGTAGTTAGTGTTGGGTGCATGTATTGAGTTTAGAACCTGAAGCTAAGCTGTTATAACATACCGAGTTGAGGTGGATGGTAGAAAACCAGGATACTTAGTGTGTAGGTATTCTTCTTGCTCCCACGTGGCTTCTTCTTCGGAGTGATTACTCCATTGAACTTTGTAAAAGTTGATTGTTTTTCGCCGGGTGGATCTTTGCTTTTGATCGAGGATTTTTACGGGATGTTCTTCGTATGTGAGATCTGGTTCAATCTGAACTTGAGAGGTATCTACCACTTTCTCCGGCACTCTTAAGCACTTCTTTAGTTGTGAGACGTGAAACACATCGTGAACCGCAGCTAGATGTGGTGGTAGTTCTAACCGGTAGGCGACGGATCCGCATTTCCCAATGATTTTGAATGGACCGACGTACCTTGGTGCTAACTTCCCTTTTACCCCAAACCGTTGTACCCCTTTCATCGGAGATACTTTGAGATACACATGATCCCCCTCATCAAAGACTAGTGGCCTCCTCCTTTTATCCGAGTAACTTTTCTGTCTGGACTGTGCTCTTTTGAGATGGTGGTGTATGAGTTTCACTTGTTCTTCAGCTTCTACCACTAAATCAGGGCCAAAGGTAACACGCTCTCCTGGTTCGGACCAGTTTAGCGGTGTTCTGCATCTCCTACCATAAAGAGCTTCGAAAGGAGCCATTCCTAAGCTCTTTTGGTAGCTGTTGTTATAGGCAAACTCTGCCATGGGTAGACACTCATCCCACTTGGTGGAGTAAGCTAGTGCACAGGCCCTTAACATGTCTTCTAGGATTTGATTTACTCTTTCTACTTGACCACTGGTTTGAGGGTGGTATGCCGAACTGTGAATCAAAGTGGTCCCTAAAGCAGTATGCAATTGCTCCCAGAAACGGGAGATAAACTGTGATCCTCGATCCGAAGTGATGGTTTTTGGGACTCCATGCAAAGGAAGGATACGAGCTAAATAAATCTCAGCATAGGTCTTGGCATGGTATATCGTTTTTACCGGAAGGAAGTGGGCTGCCTTTGTAAATCTGTCTATTATTACCCATACCGAATCATACCCCTTTTGAGCTCGAGGCAACCCCACAATGAAATCCATGTGTATATCCTCCCATTTCCACGCTGGAACATCCAGTGGTTGAAGCATTCCAGCGGGCTTTAAGTGATCAGCTTTTACTTTCTTGCACACGTCGCACCCAGACACGTACTTGGCGATTTCTCGTTTCATGCGGGTCCACCAAAACTTTTTCTTCAAGTCTTGGTACATCATATTGCTGCCTGGATGTATTGTGAACATTGAAGTGTGCGCTTCTTCTAGTATTTTCTTATTTAATTCCATGTCCTTAGGTACCACTAGACGATTCCTGAACCACAGAACGCCTTGGTCATCAAGCGTAAAACACGCCTTCTTCTCTTCACTAATACCCTCACGAATATATGCCATCCCTTTATCTTGCTTTTGAGCTTCTATGATTTGTGCTTTGATTGTGGGCTCAATAATGATATTATAAAGCTCTGCATGCTGTTCCGGAGGTGTTTCAATGTCATTCATCTCACAACAGATCACTCTTGCTGTAGGTCGGGCTTCTATCATATTGCAATGAACTTTGCGGCACAAAGCATCGGCCACTACATTGGCCTTGCCCGGATGGTAGTGTATCTCCAGATCATAGTCTTTTATCAATTCTAACCATCGTCGCTGCCTCATATTGATTTCAGGTTGAGTGAAAATATATTTGAGAATTTTGTGATCAGTGTAGATGTGACATGTGTTGCCTAACAGATAGTGTCTCCATATTTTTAGTGCATGAACGACTGCGGCTAACTCAAGGTCATGTGTTGGATAGTTTACTTCATGTTTTCTCAATTGACGGGAGGCATAAGCAATCACTCTTCCTTCTTGCATCAGGACACAGCCAAGTCCATTGCCGGAGGCATCACAATACACCTCAAATGGCTTGGTAATGTCCGGTTGAGCTAGCACTGGTGCTGAGGTTAACAATTTCTTCAATGTTTGGAAAGCTTCTTCACAACTCGGATTCCAAATGAACTTTGCATTTTTCTTGGTCAATGAGGTCAAGGGTTTTGCAATTTTGGAGAAATCTTTGATAAAGCGGCGGTAGTAGCCCGCTAAACCAAGAAAACTCCGGATTTCAGTCACGGTCTCTGGTTGTTTCCAATTTAGCACCTCTTCTACTTTGTTAGGGTCAACTGCGACTCCCTTTTTAGATAGCACGTGACCCAAGAAACCCACTTCTTTAAGCCAGAATGCACACTTGCTAAACTTGGCATAAAGCTTATGCTCTCTGAGCCGAGTGAGCACGATCCTCATGTGTTCTTCATGTTCTTCTTCATTTTTGGAGTAGATTAGTATGTCATCTATGAATACCACCACGAACTTATCGAGTTCATTCATAAACACCGAGTTCATCATATACATGAAGAAAGCCGGTGCGTTGGTTAGTCCAAATGACATGACCAAGTACTCATACAAGCCGTATCTGGTAGAGAATGCTGTCTTGGGTATATCCTCTTCTCTAACCTTTATCTGATAGTAGCCAGACCTCAGGTCAATTTTAGAAAAGACCTTAGCCCCAGCTAACTGATCAAATAGAATGTCGATGTGTGGCAGTGGGTATTTGTTTTTGACGGTCACTGCATTCAGTGGCCGATAGTCAACACACAATCTTTTCCCACCATGATCCTTTTTCTCAACAAAGAGAGCTGGACAACCCCACGGTGATGAACTAGGCCTAATGAACCCTTTGTCTAATTGTTCTTGTAGCTGTGTTTTCAATTCCTTCAAATCATCAGGTGGCATCCTGTATGGTCTTTTTGATACAGGTGCCGTGCCTGGAACGAGTTCAATGGGAAACTCTACATCCCGTTTTGGTGGTAATCCAGGAAGTTCTTCCGGAAACACGTCCGGGAATTCACACACTACCGGTATCTTTTTAACCTCTTGTAGTTCAGTCGCATTAACCGTGGGGGTCATGTGTTTTTGATTTGGCATGTGTATCAGCATAGCCTTGCCGTTAATGCCTGACCTTAATTGTATTGTCCTGCTGCCAACGTCCAGGACTGCATCGTGTTCTTTCATCCAATTCATACCTAAAATAATATCAATCCCCTGGTGTGGTAGTACCACGGGGTTGATGATAAAATTTTCTGTGCCAATGCTCAGCTTAAGTTGTCTAACCCCCAAACTGGTTTCAATAGGTGATCCCGGTGCTGTAATTTGATAGTTTTCTTTCAACTTGTACATTTTTATCCCATGCCTCAATGCATATGTTTTACTGATAAAAGTATGTGTGGCCCCAGAATCAAATAACACGACGGTCAGTTGACCGTTGATCATGAACGTACCAGCAAGCACCGGTTCTCCGGCGGAAATCTGATCCATGTGCACATAATGCATACGACCCATCTTGGGCATGGGTCCCTTCGGCTTGCTCTGTTGACTTCCACCAGCTGGGGTAGGACCCTATATCTTGCGGGGTGCCCTACAGTCACGACTGAAGTGACCTATCTTGCCGCAGTTGAAGCACGGAGCACCCGGCCCCAGAACGATGGGAGCACGGGGAACTGGCAACTGTGCGGGTGCTCGATAAATGGGGTACTGTTGCTGCGGTGCTGCCCGATGGATCCACCTTGGTTGGTTGGGTCGGACCACATAACGAGACTGCTGATAATTTTGCTGTTGAGGTTTGTATGCGGTCTTCTGCTTCTGTAAACGGCCCGTCGCTGATGTGTTGGCTATCCTTTTGCGCTTCTGATCCTCGTTAGCGGCACGTAGACGATTCTCCATGTCGAGAGCAGTGTCTACCAGCTCAGTGAAGCTCTGGTAGCGCCGTGCCAAGTGAGTCCGGAGAGTAGGGTCAAGGCCCTCTAGGAGTCTCTCGGCCCGCTCTGGCTCAGTAGCAACATCTCTCGGAGCATACTGAGAGAGGTGGATAAAGATCTGCACATACTGCATGACGGTCCTGCTACCCTGCTTGAGGTCTCGGAACTCACGTCGCTTTTGTTCCATCAAACTTGCCGGGATGTAGTGGGCCCGGAAAGCCTGATGGAACTCCTCCCATGTGGGCTCGTGGCCCTCTTCCTGCATGGCGAGGAAAGTGGCGTACCATGCCCCTGCAGGCCCATGAAGGAGCTGAGCAGCAAACCGAGCCTTCTCTTGCTCATTGATCCCTGGCAGAAGGGTGAACTTGGACTGGACGGTGCGAAGCCAGTCGTCTGCCGCCAGTGGCTCTGGGCAGTTGGTGAAAACTGGGGGTCGCAGCCCCTCAAAGTCCTGGTAGGTAATGCCACGTGGCCGATACTCCCGCGGCTGTTGTTGCCCACGGGCCTGGCGGTCTTCTGCTAATAATCGAATCAGCTCAGCTTGTTGGACCACCAAAGTGGCCAGCTCCGGCGGGGGTGGAGCGCCTTGCCCTGACTGCCCCGATGACTGACCAGTGCGAGTGTTCACCATCTGCAAAATGGAGTCATACGGGTTCAGTCCAATAGCCCTTGCGCAAAGACATGGTGATAGAAAGATCATAGGGCTATAAGCAATTTGTGAGTACAGATAAATTTATAATAAAACCGTTAGACTCTGTCTCGCAAGGCCAAGCAATAGCACGCTGTCACCGGGTTGTGCAATTCGCATGAGTAACAGTAGCTTCTGACTTTTAACAATTTGATTACCAAATCGACCGGCTAGGTCTTATCATCATTAGAAAAGTTGTCCTAAATTCTTAGGCTTTGCACAATAGAAGCTGCTGGACTCCGAGTTCCAAACTCAACTGTGCCATTTTCCAAGCTTAAAGGCATCGCATCATTCCACGTTGTCCATGCGCATCCAGCAGTTACTACAACCATACTTATAGAGTCTTAATAAACTAAGGGTTTACTTAGTACACACGTGGGCCATCTCGTCCATCACATCGAAACACTAGCTTAAGGTTCTACATCGGGTTACATGACGTACATAAGTGAGTTCTCTCGACCTCACCATTGTTTAGTACAGGCATGGCAAAATGCACGGAGCGGTATAATACAAAACATCGCTCATAACGTGCACCATTTACAAAAAGCTTCACCACACAGTGCTATCATCAAACTCTCTAACGCCCGTTACGCGCGTCAGACACCATGCTGTCCTCATCCTCCACGACAGGGGCAACTGAAGGGTCCTGCTCGTACTGCGCCAGGCGCTGCTGTGCCTCGGCCAACTCTGCCTCCAGCTCCTCAATACGGTCCTGTGCATACATGTGCTGGTCGCGGTAGTGGGAGACACGGTCCTCGGCACGGAGGTACATCCCATGTACGCTGTGAGCAAACTGCATGGTCGCAGCATAGGGCCTGGTGTCAATCCGCTCCTCCAGCATGTTGTGACGACGGAGCCACTCGTCGTCGTAGCCGTCGGTGGGGAGGTAGCGCAGCACTAACATCCCTGCTGCACCCGAGGAGCTGAGTGAGGTGATGGCTGCTAAGGTGACCTTGTCGTAAGCGTCCTCCTCATTGGCCCCGTAGACGATGATCGTCTGCCGGACCGCGGTGTGGCTCGAAGGAAGGACAACACTGGCCATGCAATGTCCCTCCGCGTGCACTGTCTGCACGGAGAAGAAGGGGCACGGTCTGCGCCTCATGTCTCGCAGAGCCCGACAAAGGATCTGCGCGAGGCCGTTCTCCTCACGGCAACGGGTGTGGACCATCCCGTTCTCAAGCTGAGGAGGGATGTGGGTCACTGGTGGGAGGGGAGCAGCCCTTCCCTCCTGTACGCGGAGTCCCCTCGCACTGGTGGCCTTACGAGCGGTTTGCTTGGTCCTGGCCATCTGTTTTTAAATAAGAGACTTTAATCAGTGATAGGCATAGGTTGCATATAATTTCAACGGTTAAGTGGGTGATGGGTGCAGAAGACATCGTTGGACTTTCATTTTACTTATTTGACTTTTAGCAATAATCCCCCAAGTATGAACAAGTAAAAATAAACATGATGCATGACTCGTCCTATTCGTTCTCACATCACACACCTTATATACAATTTATATAACTAGCGAGTATCCGGTGACATGTATGCACGACACTCTCTAATGCAACTAGTCGTTCTCTACTCGTTCTTAATTTCGCACGTGGTTAGTGTACCTGCAGAAAAATGCATGCGCATACCAACATCATTACCATGACCAATCATTACCACTCTAACCCTAGAAGTGGTATCCACGAATTTCTTTAAGCTACGTCTGGTGGACGACGTAGTGGCGCCATTTCTCCCAACACACCCAGTCTTCCTCCAGTACTGGGGAATTGCTGGGGAGAGAAATGGTGGCCAACAAGATCTAGCTATAATTTTGGTTGAAGGAAAAGTGGTCACGAAACACTCCAATGGCGTGACCACCCCCCTTAAAGAGTTCTGCCCTATCAGCATGAATGCAGGGTTCGCAACAGTCCGCAAAGCCCAATAGCGCTCCGCCAGTACTGGGGATGGCTAAGGCCGAAATGTTGCTTCCCAAAGCGCCGAACATGCATATGAGTTCTATCTAGGTCAGAATGTTAGCGATGTCACCTGGTATTTCACTAACATCCTTAATATGGGCATATCGATACTCTCATTTTTCAAATACTTCGAAAAAGGGTTTTCGAAAATAGGTTTGCAAATCAAAACTGGATGATATGTCTGTTGTCTGTGTATGATCGGCTCTGATACCAGCTGTGGCGGAACCGCCGATTTAATCCGGACTAAGCACATTAGCCTCCTCTGGCTTGTAATGTGATTAGGCCAAACTAAACCCGGTCGTCCGTCGAGAGTCATTCGACCCCCGATATTACCTTTTCCCAGAGGAACCGACATCATACACATCTGACCCACGATGGAGCCACAACAGATACATCATCACAGGCAGTTGAATAGCATAAAGTTAGACTTAGTTACAAACCAGTTTTTACATAAAATACAAGTCCAACATAAGGTTATAAGGTAGCAAGTTCGAAAGTTTCTCGCAACGGAAATATAAGTTTATAGGTCACCATGTTATCACCAAAAGATTTGCATTAGAGGTACAACATCGAGCCCACCGATGTTGCCCTCGTGCCACTCAGTTACCTCATCCTAAATGAGGGCATGCCCCGCCTCCAACAGAAGTACACACCATGAACTCCATACCTGCGCTCAAAATGTGGGGGCAAACCCTGAGTACTAATTACTCAGTAGGTCTTAATGGAAATGGCTTACGGCTGACGCGAAGCGGCTTACTAGCAAGTGGATCCTTAGCCTTTAGTTTTAAACAGAAACATGTGTAACATAAAAAGCAAGTTTTCATCATTTGTATAACCTTTAACACAAAAGTAACTTGCGGTAAGGTAAACAGTTCAATTCAAACATGTGGTATTCCAAAATCATGAGTATTAAATACCAGAGTGTTTAAGTAATTACTACGTTGAACGTCAAAGGCATTGGCATTCCCACACCTGGTGGGCATCAGCGATTCGAATCGATTTTAATTCCCAGGAATAACTATCATGCCAGGGTTATATGCTTACTAGCCATCGCGTTCCCACATATAGCCCCAATCTTAACCTGCCTCGTCCCAAGTTCGATTCACTCCCGCCTAGCCCCCGGGTTGTGCCCCCATGACGAGCCTGCCGACATCTCGGTCTCCCCGTCATGAGTACTAAGCTCCCCCGGGCCACCTTCCTCTCAACCAGCGGGTAGGAACGTGTCTCTGTGCTTCGAACGAGCCCAGGAAAGACTTTACCGGTCCCATTTCCCGGTTAAGCACTCTAGCAATGTTATGCCGACCAATAGGCGAACAGCGAACGGGCCTTATGCGACTCGGGCGGAGTCCAAAGTGCAACCTTATGAAATGCATATACTGAAATAAATCTCCGCCCGGTCTTCATTTAATTACATAAGCAACAATAATAAATGATATGACTGTAAGTTTTTGTAACTTTGAAAACACCTACGAGACGAGTCCACACACTCGTGTCTACTCGTACCTAGCATTTTCTAGGCATACTCGTCCTACGAACTCTATGTATAGGTGCTAGGGCCAGGGCGGCCAGGGAGTCTAATGCAATTGGTTCCAAGCAACTCCTAATGCATATGCGTAATCATAAGTATAATTTGTTTGCTGGGTTGAGTATGGTTCTGCCTACCTTCTTCACTAGGGTCAGTAGCTTCCTCCGGAGCGTAGTCGGGTTCCTGCTGCTGGCCCTCTGGTTCCTGGTGCAACTCCTCTTCTGGTTCCTCTGTGTCGGGCTGATTTGGCGGTGGTTCTTCGCTCGCGGACCCTATATGCATGACATGATGCAATTGGAGCATGTATTAGTGCAATGCAAGAAAGCAAGGGTTATGGAAAAGTATTATGTACTTTCGTGATAAAGCTTGTTTAACTTCTAAGAAATCGTACAAGCCATCATCTAAGATAGCTTATCTTGTCACATAAAACAACGTGGGGGTGTGACTGAATCGCATCGATTTATGCGGGAAGACCGGTGTCTACTATTATCTAGAACTTTTTTTCATGGTTCACTATATGCTTAACTACTAGGTAAGGATAATATAGTAAGCATTCAAGCTACCAACTCTTATACTAAGCCTAGGCCATACTAACAAGGTTGCTGCCCTAAATTCAGAAATTTTCAATTAAACTATATTTTTTATTTATTAATTTTAAACATGCATGAACTTATCAATATCAAAACACTAACTAATTTTGACATGCATGGCATTCCATATCAGTAGTGAACTCTTTATGCTATAAGGAGCACAAATAAAATACGTACAACTATTTAGAGCCTAATTTCTATATAAACAACATTTCCTCATTTATTTCTATGCTAAAATCACATGTAGGGGCAACATGGTAATTAACAGTGAACATTTGAGCTACCAAAATTTATACAGAGCCTACACAGAATACTAAGGCCTCCGCCCAAATTTCACAATTTTTGGAGTTCATTTTACCCATATTTCCTATTTATCAAGGTTTTTCATGCTTGCACAAAAACAGGGGCAAAACTGTCTTTTCCTACTCAACCATCATATTCCCTAGACAGATCTATTCAAAAGGATTTCAATGCAACTGATTTGGTATTTTTCTTATTTTTATTGAATTTTCTAGGATTTTTCAAAGATTTCTGCCGAAATAAACAATTTAAAATGAAAATCAATAGAACCAGGGGCTAGATTGTGATTATTTCGAAACCCCAGGGGCTAGTACGCAAGATTTACAAGACTCAGCGTACAGCGCTCTGTACAGAAACATAAAACTGTTAAACTAGGAGGGCGATAGCGCAAAAACTTCATCTCCCTCCTCCCGTCGTCTTCCTCCTCGCGACAGGAGGAGGAGCTCCGGTGGCGCGCCGTCAATCCGGCCCTACGGGGCACGGAAGCTCGCCGCGAGATATCGGGGAGAGAGAGAGGAGGACGGGGAACCTTATCCACTACCTCAGACGGCGGGGGAGACCGCGGGGAGGGACGGCGACTTACGCTCCTGGCCGGCGAGGTCCGGCGGTGCAATACGCCGGGGTGGAGGGGTCTCGGGCGACGCGGTCTAGGCGGGAAGGTGGAGTCGAGGGCGGCGAAGCTCGGCACGGTGGCGGTTGAGCTCGGGAGAGGGCAGGAGTGGCCGGGGGCGAGCTCGTGCGAGCTCCGTCAATGGCGGACGGCGCGAGGTCGAATGGGAATAGAGTCAGAGAGGCCGAGCGCGTGGAGGAGAGTTCGGGAAAAAGGGTCGGCCTCGCCCTCGCCCTGGTGGCGCGCCGTGCGCGCTGTCCACGCGCGGCAGCGGCGCGTGGCCGTGGCGGCCGGGAAGGCCGGCGCGTGGCCACGGCGCTCGGCGCGCAGCGCCGCGTGGGCGCGCCCGGGCGGTGAGGGAAGAGGGCGCGCGCGGGTGAACCGGGTCCATGGACCAATGACTCTGACAGGTGGGGCCAAGGTCGGAAATAGAGTGTACGGTGTATGGACTCGGTGCACTGCGCAAAGGAGCGGTGGAATCCACCCCGTGCGCTGGCGCGGCGGACTGACGGTTGGGTCCCACCTGGCATAGAGACGGAAAAAGAAAAGAATTTCCGAAAAAGGAAAAATCCCTTTTACCAGCTAATCAGGTTTCTGATTTTCGCAAATTTGACCAATTTACGCACCGAATTTGAAAAAGGCCCAATTGAATGAAATGTTGTACCTTTTGAGATCTACAACTTTGTCAAAAGAACCAATTTCAAATTTTGGCTCTAAGTTGGATTTAAATTCGAGTTTAACTGTCAGCCCTCAATTTGGACTGAGAACTATTTTCCTTAGATAATTCAAAAGTCCTATTTCTAGCCATTTTCTCCCAAAAGTCTTTTCGACAAAGTTGTTCAAGATTTCATAACCTAAAACTTTCCCAATTGGACCTTTACATGAAAAGGACTCTAGGTTATGGAAAAAAGAAGAGTTCTAAATAAGCCAGATTTGGAGTATGTTTGTTGGGTAACACCAAAAGTCCCTTTGCACTTAGATAAGCCTATTTTCCATCCAAGCTCTAATTGACAAAGTTGTTTACCACCTTAATACCTACAAGTTTGGTATAAGAAGTTCTACCTAAACTTCCCTAGGATTTAAGTTATGCTCACATTATAGCATCATTTTTGCGAAACTGAATGCACTACTTAGCTATTTTCTCCATGTTTACTCAAATGCACATTAGTATGACATGAAATGATGCTTATGAGAAATAATTAAACAAAGTATGCACTTGATAATGTTCGGGAGATGCCTAGGGCTTCACAAATGGCCACTTGGAGGAGTTCTGGTTCAGGAGGATGCGAGTTGAGAGGCAGGAGAGAGCCTGGGGGAACCAGGATCAGTTCTACCAGGGTGGTAGGCAGGATCCTCCCTACCACGGTGAGATGAGAGACCGCTTTGTTCGTGGTGAGAGAGGACGCGGCTTTCGGGCCTGTGCTCCTGGTGGTGAGAGACGCTTTGCCGGTCGAGCTCTTAGTCGTTTTTAGCGTGGCTAGGGACCTCGTGATCGAGGTTTTGGAGGTAGATGGTTGGAGAGCTCACGCTTTGGAGGTCGTGGGTACCCAGATAGCCAAGATGCTTACTTTGACTGTGTTTACCCCACTTTGGAGCAGATGGCTCGGCACTGGTTCAGCAGTTTCACTAACCCCAGTGCCGGACCATTTGCTCACCCTCGCTTTCCTTGATTTTGCAGGATCGAGGCCTGGAGGACATATGGATCATGGACTCCGGCTACTCTAGGCATATGACAGGGCACCGCAGATGGTTCTCCAGCCTCAACCCCATGAGCACCAAGGAGTACATCACATTCGGGGATAATGGTCAAGGTAGAGTGTTGGGTGTTGGCTCTGTTGCTCTTTCTGGCAAGCTTTCCCTGAGAGAAGTTGCTTTGGTGAGGAATTTGGGGTTCAATTTGGTTTCTGCCTCGCAACTTCGCAAGGAAGGGTTTGAGGTTCGTTTTAAGAAGGGTTCTTCTTGTGTGCTTGATGCTAAGGAAAACCTTGTTTGTCGGATTTTGCCCTATGGCAGGTTTTTAAGGTTGACCTTGCATCTATTTCTGGCCCTCCTCGGTGTTTGGTAGCTGGTCCTTCTGCTGATATTTGGAAGTGGCATAGGAGGCTTGGCCATTTGAGTTTTGACTTGATAGCCAGGTTGAGCTCGATGGGTCTGATATGAGGATTGCCCAATTTGAAAGCAGAAAAGGACTTAGTGTGCCACCCCTGTTGTCATGGCAAGATGGTTGCTGCTTCTCATGCACCTATCAATCAGGTGATGACCTCTTACCCAGGTGACCTGCTGCATATGGACACGGTTGTGATAGGAATTAGGGAGTCCTGATCTTCCGAGAGGTATGGATAAGTCGGTTTAGGGGTGGAGAACTCGACGTTGGTGAAGAAGGCTCTGAGCAATCGATCGAATCCTTGCAATCACTACACCACTACTCCGATGGTTATCGACCGCATGACATGCGTAATCGATCTCAGCAAGAAGGCTATCGTTCCTACAATGCAACCGAGAGAACACCAACAAAATGACGAATAAACGCAATCAAGATTAATCTTGTGCATAAGTTGGGGTTTCACAAACCGATACACGAACAGCGAACTGTTCACGACAGAATACTCTTAAGAAAAACCCATCTAATCTAATGACGGCTACATAATATATACAAGAGAGAGGTATAGGGGGCGGCCAAGGGGGTGGCCGAGCAACCCTAGCACGTACAAGGCCAGCGGGCCCAAAAACCGGTCCAGCAGTACCCTGGCAGATTCTGATCGTCAAGTTGTTTCGACGATTTCTTTTGACTCCTTGATTATTTGGGCCTGATACTAGATGGGTTTTTGAGTTTATCTTCTTAGCTTTCCGTCGATATGTAGAACGCCCGAAACGGAGTCCGTATGTGGCCTGGGCGTCCGTTTTACTGAGGCCCACTCCTGCAGTCCGAACCGGCCTCGCAAATAAATTGGACCTCAACTCAGATTGGGCTTCAAACTTCATCTTCTCTTGGGCCTTGATCATATGCATGTTGTACATGTTCTCATCATTCTCTCCTTCTTGTTTTTGAGTCGTCCTCGACTCAAAGTCACCGATGCGCGCAGAAGTAATTGTAGCAGTTCGTGAAATCATCCATGCATTCTCCCCTTCTTGAAATCGATCCTGTTGTGACAAATCAAACAAAGAAGAACAAGTGGATCTCGACATGATATGGTTAGTTTTACTGCAGCCATTTACTTGATTTCGTTGTTCATCGATAAAATGAGAGTCAAAATTAGAACATATATAAACACGATGCACTGTATATTCTTCTTCATAATTATATCGTCCAATAATATGATATGTATTTTTAGAAAACCATGGCAAATCAGCAATGAACGAAAGTTTTTTCTCCAAATAGTTTAGATTACATAGAATATCCAAATCAATATAACCCAAAGTACTTAAAAAAGATAACAAGTTCAGCTCATCATGCAGAAAATGTTTATTTTCAGCATACATATTTGTTTTATAAGAACTAATATCATGTTTATTCACATGTATTGGCACAAAAATAATAGCAGTATCATCACACAACTCTTTTTTATCACAAGAATCAGTAGTACAATCACCTTGCAACAAAGGTAACTTGGATTTATCTGAAGGCATGTCATCATTAAAATTACTCAAATCATTTTTAATAGCATCCATCTTTTTAGTTTGTTCCCTCGCAAGTTCAATTTATAAAATTTGAGCAGGATTCATTCCAATCAACTTGATATTTCTACCATTATATTTGAACGAATATATATTATCAGCATTATCATACAAAGCATTGTTTTCATATACCAAAGGTTTACCAAATAATAAAGCAGTTGTTTCCATAGGCACAACATCAAAATAAGCGCTATCATGATACTTGCCAAGAGTAAATTGGATCTTGCTAATTTTATTTACCTGAAACTTACCACTGGAATTAGGCCATTGGACATAATATGGACATGGGTATTGCTCTGTGGCCAAGCAAAGTTTCTCAACCAACTCAGAAATAACAAAGTTGCAGCAAGTCTCGCCATCAATGATGATCCGACAACGTCTCTTCATTACAATAAACACAAGTCGAAATAAATTGTTGGAATGATTGTTCTCCGCTTTCACCATTTGAGAACTTAAAAGGTGTTGTGGCAGAGAACTCACATTATCCTGCAAAAGGTTAGTCGCACGAGAAGAGACAATATGGCATGAAGAATCAAATTGTTTTCTCATCAAAATTTTCATATCAGACCATGTGTGAGGTTTATCATTAACATGTAAATTGTTTCACCAAATTAAAGCATGATTCTTTAAAACACTAGCTGCATTTTTTATCTTTCGTCTTTCACACATATGACATTGCGCAAAAATATTATATATTTCACTTTCCCACTTAATATACTCCACAGTATTAAAATCATCATATGTAGGAGGAGATTTAAGAATAGAGTCACCTATGGGAGAAGGGGCAGCAGCAATGGTGTGACTCTCAAGCATCTTTATGGCTCCAATATGTACAGAGGTGTAACCTATCATCGTTAGTAGAAAATAAAAAAACACACACAAAAATTCAAAGTTAACCCTATCTAATGACAGTGGGCAGGTGGGATCTCTCACGCTCTAAGCGTCTACCAAGCGCTTGCAAATGTTTTTACTGTACACAGCAAGAAGACGATGGCGATCTACAAGAGGTGATGGCGGCCCAAAGACGATAACACACCTGGAGCGTGAAGTGATTGGAAGACCGACTTGTGTTGCTCTAGAGTATATATGTGGATCTTGGGAAGGCACAGTATGTAGCAAGGAATAGGAAAATCCAAAATCAAATAGCAAAGTGGAATGAATGTCCAAAGTATTTGTCAAAGTTGTTGGCCTAAACGTGCTCCTAGAACTAGTTTAAGCAAGCAAAAGATACACCGAAATACAAAAGACACAAATGATGCAAACACTTCTGATTATTTTTTTCTTTTCTCTTTTTTTTGTGCGGCTCATTTTTACGCACTTGCCTTTTTTTCTGTTTTTTTATCTCAAAAGTGCTGAAAAACGAGATACAACTCCACACAAATACAAAACTCTTATTTGAAAATCACAGATTTACTACTCAAAGTTGCACAGCCGATTAGATAATCTTAGTGGCCTCAAATGCAAAAACTTTGAATACCAAAGTTGTAGGTCTCTTTTTTATCTTTCTCGACAGTATATGGAACACCTTGTTTGGATAATGGATGATGAAGATATTGACCCCGAAATACAGACTGCTCAGAAAATTCTGGGTCACAAACAGATTTAGTCCCAATAGATATTACACCCTGATAACGACGTTTTTCGGAAACTTGCCAATTGATAAAGTTGTAGATAATTTCACAAGATTTCCATAAAGTACTAGAACACAAAAATCCGAGTTCGTATGAGGGAGATATCATGCAAATACTGAACTGGATAGAGAGGATTCCGAACCGGACGTGACGACGTGATGAAAACGGACACAGTGACAAGATGCAAAACTCAAACTAAACTAAGAACGTGATCTACACCAGCAACAAGACTATGACCATGGACACAAACTAAAAGATGCGGACTTTGCAAAGGCTAAACGTGGTTATAGGATAAGATGAACTACAAACCCTAATTTTTATGTCTTTTTGTGGACTTTAGGAATATAAAGCACTCATACTAAGGGACACACGATAATATACCTCAAGGGAATCCTGAAGCTCTGATACCAAATGATAGGAATTAGGGGGTCCTGATCTTCTGAGAGGTATGGATAAGTCGGTTTAGGGGTGGAGAACTCGACGTTGGTGAAGAAGGCTCTAAGTAATCGATCGAATCTTTGCAATCACTATACCACTGCTCCGATGGTTATCAACCGCGTCACACATGCAATTGACCTCACCAAGAAGGCTATCGTTCCTGCAATGCAACCGAGAGAACACCAGCAACAACGAGGAATAAACACAATCAAGATTAATCTTGTGCATAAGTTGGGGTATAGGGGCGGCCAAAGGGGTGGCCGAGCAACCCTAGGGCGTACAAGGCCAGCGAGCCCAAAAACCGGTCCAACAGCACCCTGGCAGATTCTGATCGTCAAGTTGTTTCGATGATTCCTATTGACTCTGAGATTATTTGGGCCTGAGACTATATGGGTTGGAAATTTTATCTTCTTAGCTTTCCATCGATATGTAGAACACCCAAAACGGAGTCCGTATGTGGCCTGG
Source organism: Paspalum vaginatum (assembly GCA_030272315.1). Taxonomy (NCBI): domain Eukaryota; kingdom Viridiplantae; phylum Streptophyta; class Magnoliopsida; order Poales; family Poaceae; genus Paspalum; species Paspalum vaginatum. Next base: position 26,282,926 of record CM059018.1, on the reverse strand, counting down.
ACGTCCGTTTTACTGAGGCCTACTCCTGCAGTCCGAACTGGCCTCGCAAATAAATTGGACCTCAACTCGGATTGGGCTTCAAACTCCATCTTCTCTTGGGCCTTGATCATATGCATGTTGTATATGTTCTCATCAGGTTGGTCCTGCTCAGGTACAATCGGTCAGTGGGAAGTGGTATGTGCTTGTGGTAGTAGATGACTTTTCTCGCTTTTCGTGGGTGTTCTTCGTGGAATTCAAAGATGAGGCCTTCGGTTTCATTCGGGATCTGGTCTTGAGGTTAAGGAATGAGAGTCATAAGGCCATGAGGGCTATCCGAGGTAACAATGGCAGAGAATTTCGTAACTCTCATTTCAAAACTTTTTGTCGTGACCGAGGTCTTGATCACCAATTCTCATCTCCTTATACCCCACCTCAGAACGGTGTTGTGGAACGAAAGAACCGCACACTTGTTGAGATGGCGCAGACGATGCTTGATGAGCATAGGACTCCGCGATGCTTTTGGGCGGTGGCTATGAATATGACCTGTTACATTGCCAACCGCATCTTCCTACGAGCATTCTTAGGGAAGACTTCGTACGAACTACGGTTTGGTAGGCAGTTAGCGCCTAAGCACCTGCGTGCATTTGGGTGCAGATGCTTTGTGCTAAAAAAGGGGGGCATTTGGACAAATTTGAATCTCGCTTCTTGGATGGTATTTTCCTTGGGTACACCTCTAGCTCTAAAGCATATAGAGTGTGGATCCTCGATACCAAACAAGTGGTGGAGACCTGTGAAGTTTCCTTTGATGAATCTATGCCTTGCACAACCCCTGCATTTGAGCTTTCAGGTGATGATGAAGAAGGCGCTCCCATCTTTGAAGATGAGGAAGGCAAAGTAGATGCTGGTGATGCAGGAGCAACTGCACTGGCTGCAGCTCCTGCCCCTTTGCTACGAGCTCTGAAGATGAAGGAGGACCCTTGCCTACGGCTTCCTCCTCGCTCCCCCGACTGCAAGCTCGAGTAGAGGCTGGCCCCGCTGAGGATGTAGGGGAGGTGACCTCCGAGATTGTTCCATCTCGGCTGGTCCAGCGAGATCACCCTCTAGATAGGATGATTGGAGATCTACACCAGCGCATCACACGCTCTTCGGTTAACTCTCTATCCTTTTTCTGCCACTCCGCATGTGTTGTTTCTTTCGAACCTCGGGATGTGTCACATGCATTATCTGATCCTAGTTGGGTGATCGCCATGCATGAGGAGTTGGAGAACTTTGAGAGAAACCATGTCTGGGATTTAGTTGAACCTCCACCAAACTGCCACCCTATAGGAACCAAGTGGGTCTTCAAGAACAAACAGGGTGAGGATGGGATGGTTGTGAGGAACAAAGCGAGATTGGTTGCCCAGGGTTTTTGTCAGAAGGAGGGGATAGATTATGAGGAGACCTTTGCTCCTGTAGCTCGTTTAGAAGCCATTAGAATTCTGCTTGCCTTTGCTACCTCTAAAGGCTTGAAACTGCAGCAGATGGATGTCAAGTCAGCCTTCCTAAACGGTTACATAGAGGAGGAGGTATATGTGAGACAACCTTCTGGCTTTGAGAGTGCCAAGTTCCCAGACCGAGTGTATAAGTTGAGAAAAGCCATTAATGGTCTGAAGCAAGCTCCAAGAGCTTGTTATGCTTGGTTGAAAGCTTTTCTGCTCAAGTCTGGGTTTGTGATGGGTTCAATAGACAAGACCTTGTTTCTATTGAGTCATAGCGGTGACACCCTTCTAGTTCAGATATATGTTGATGCCATCATCTCTGGTGGTTCATCTCATGCTTTGGTGTCTAAGTTTGCTGAATAGATGAACAGTGAGTTTGAGATGAATCTCATGGGTGAGCTTCAGTTCTTTCTCGATCTATAGATCAAGCAAGGCCTAGAAGGAACCTTCGTCCATCAAGCCAAGTACACGAAGGACATTATGAGAAAGTTTGACAAGGGAGATCTCAAGCCCATGGCGACTCCCATGTCAACCTAGATGGCACTTGATGCGGATGAAGAAGGGGAGGTGGTGGACCAAAGAGAGTACCGAGGAATGATCGGCTCACTTCTGTACCTGACGGCGACTAGGCCGGACATCCAATTCGCGGTTTGCCTTTGTGCTCGTTTTCAGGCCTCAACGAGGACATCACACCATCAGGCGGTGAAGCACATCTTCAGACTTCAGGTACCTCAAATATACTCCTGAGCTTGGTCTTTGGTTCTCTTCAGCTTCGAATGCTCTCTCTCAGAGGGTATTCAGATGCTGACTTTGCGGGTTGTCGGCTAGAGCGCAAAGTCTACTTCCGGCACCTGTCAGTTTCTCGGTTCTTCTCTTGTCTCTTGGTCCCCACGCAAGCAATCTAGCGTAGCCACTTCCACCACAGAAGCTGAATACATTGCTGCTGCTAGTTGCTGCTCCCAACTGCTTTTGATGAAGTCCACCTTGAGTGACTTTGGTCTTGCACTCCAGAACGAAACACATAGACGTGAGGTTTCATTTCTTGAGAGATCTCTATGAGAAGGGAGATATAGACTTGATCCATGTGGAGACTAAGAACCAGTTGGCCGATATTTTCACCAAGCCCTTAGATCTTAGCGTGTTTGCTCGCTTGCATGGGGAGCTTGGTGTTTGTTACCCCTTTTAGGTTGGGGTAACTTTGTTGTAATTTAGGGTTTTGGTTTGCCTTTTGTTTGCTTTTCCTTGTTTTTTCTTGCATTTTGTATCATACCATGCATTGCATTGTAATTTATGCGTTTTCACTTACACTAGTAGTAGAGCTCTTCTGGTATGACGAGTTAGTACTTGCTTGTGCTAGATTGTACAGTTGCTTGCATGATCATGGTTGGCTCATCTCCTTGAATCTGTCTAATATCATCTGTGAGCTAAGTCACTTTTGTTTCTTGAAAATCAAAAACCATGATCACCACTTGACTTGGCTACCTAGCATGTGTAGGAATGTTGAATGCTATGCTATCTTTTCATTCTTGGATATGCTAGTCGTATGCCTTTGTTAAGTTGATGCCTAAGCATTTATGACACCTTGCCAAAATCTGAATTCTGAATTAATTTTGTTTACAAAGTGGTGTCCTATGAGCTAAATTGAAAAGATCCAGGTGGGTTCACTTGTCACACTGATCTAGTTTAAGATAGCTTGCCTTTGCACTTTAGCATGAACTTGGACTAGGCTGTGTATGACCAAAACCTTGTCTTAAGCTTCTAATGGTTTTCCAAACCTAGGCTTGGCATTGGTTGGTAAGAAGTCGCAAAAACAAGTGAATAACCCCTGGCATATGATCTGATTTGCTTGAAGTTAAAAATTGCTTAATCTGAAATCTGCAAATCTCTAAATTGCTTATGGCCTGTTGTATATGCTTTGGTTGAGAGTAGCACACCATGTATGTTTTGCTAGCATCTTGCTGTTCATGCCTATTTTGCTAGATGCTATTCATGTTGGTGATGCTTTCTTTTCAACAACCCTAGAAAACATGCTCCTGATCTGTATAAGATAGATTCAATTGAGCTTGTTTGCATGCTTCCTTTCCCTCACTTGCTCTGTATGCTAGAACTTGTATTTACTAGCTCTTCATGATACACTTCCTTCATTTCATGGCATATTTTGAGGGGGAGTTGTCCATTCCAGGGGGAGTTGAGTTCTATGAACCCTTGATGTGTCCATTGTCAACAAGGGGGAGAGAATAGATGTTGACCCTTGAGGGGAGAGATGGACCAAGGGGGAGAACTTTGTAGAGATCTAGTTGAGGGGGAGTTTGAGCTTTTAGCATGCTCTTGCATTGGTGCGTTGAGCCTTTTGCCTCTTTCTGGAGGAGTTGATGCTTTGCCTAAGCATGACTGTGTTGAGCTGTTTTGCCTCTTTCTTCAGGGGTCATGCTTTAGTTTAATCGACTGCGTTGAGCGGTTTCCTTGTCTTAGGGGGTCGATCTTTGGCTTTGTTTTTGTTGTCTCAATTCGCCCTTTTCTGCTAGTATTTGGCTTTTGGGCATCTTGAGCGACTTCTTCTTTTTCTTCTTTCTTTTCGGTTTTATGCTTTTCCTTTTGTCTTTGTTCTATTTCAGGTTACAGGTTGAAGGTGTTGACAATGCACTCATCAAGGGGGAGATTGAGAGCCAATGGACCGGCTCCATTGCCTTTGGAATGATGAGTGATTGTCAACAGTAGCAAGACCCAGAAGGACTTGGGCACAAGACCTCCGATGGATAGGAGGCCCTCCGATGGACTGGAGGTAGAGGAAAGTCCTCCGAAGGACTGCGAGGCTGCCCCAATGGACAGGGGATGCCGGGCGCCACCGTGGTGCTCCAAGCCGAGTGCATGGCGCGAAGTTGTACAAGGGAGGCTTTGGCGGCTTCAGCTCAAACCCGTCAACCAAGCTACCCAAGCCTTGGAGAGTTGGGCCTTGACTCGCCAAGATAGAGAAGATGGGCCAAATCCGGCCCAGGCGGAGACTTCCTAAAGTTTTCCGGTTTCAGACTTCAAAACCGAGGGTTGATCACGGATTGGACTACTGGCCACATGGAGAACATCCGAGGATTGCGTGGAACTTATGAAGATCAAGACTTCATCGTGGTCGTCTGTCTCGAAATATCCTGTAATCTTTCATTTGAGTCCTTAGGGTTTGTCTAGTTGTAGGGACCTTAGTGCAAAACTATCTAAACAGCACTCGGGTATAAATAGGTCCTAAGGCAGTTCATTAGAAGGTCTCTTGGCTGCTAGGATTAGGTTTAGCTTTGTGATTTTTGTCCTCAAGCCTTGATCTCCATTGTTAGGGAGGTTAGAGTAGGATTTAGCCTCCTAATCTTGAGGGAAGGTGAGGGTGGTTGCTTGGGACGAATTCCTGCCTGGGTCCAATCCTCCCCCTCTCTCTTTGGTTTTTGGGTCCAATCCTTGGCTTTTGGGTGTTTGTTTTGGCCAAACTTGGAATCCCTTCTCTTGCTGATGTTTTGGACTTGCTAGGACAGTGGAGATCATGACTTAGTTCATCTCAATCATGCTGGATTGCCACGAGCAAGCTTCCTTTTTGTTGTCCCCTTTCTTGCCCAAAGATTGCCATCTCACGAAATCTAAAATTCCCGCTGATTCCTTAGTCACTTTTCGTTGATCTTTTGCGAAAAGCTTTGGAATAGGGTCCATGATAGCCTGTGCAAATCGTGAAGATTGGACAAGATTTGGTCTGGTTTGGGTTGGAAAACTCCATGTCTGCGACTCTACCGGAACATCCTGCAGAGGCCACTGGACAGTTCGGTTCCACTGGATAGTCCGGCAGCATCCACCGGATAGTTCGGTGTGGGGCTCTGTCCGGGCCGTACCACCGGATATTCCGGCAGCAGGCACCAGGATAGTCCGGTTCCACCGGACAGTCCGGTGTTGGCCACCAGACAATCCGGTCCTACCGGGGAGCTGCAGTGATTTTCCCTTTTTGGTTTTTCCGCTGTGTTCCTGCTTCAGATTTTTGCATTCCCCACTTTAAGACTATTTTCTTTGCTTGCTGTGAGTCAGTGAGACGCACCTCGGTGCGGTGAGTGTCGTGTGGTGGTTTTTGCAAAGTTCGTTGCCTCGGTGCCATTCTTGGTCGGATCTTGAGTTTTCTTGCATTGGTGCATATCCTCTCAGTGGACGGCACCCTTGCACTGCTAGGCACGTATCTGTTCAATGGACGATGCTTAGTTCTGTTTCTCTTGAGTGTTGCAGAGCACCTACTTGGGGGTTGTGATTTTGAGGTTTTAAGTGCTCCTATTCACCCCCCCCTCTAGTCGCACATCTCGGTCCTATACTGGCTACATCCCTGAAGGAGCAAACAAGATGAAATTGGCCCACGACAGCCGATTCTATCTCTGGGATGACCCCTACCTATACAAACTCTGCGCAGACCGACTCCTATGTCGCTGCATTCCAGCTTGTGAGGCACCGCAAGTCCTTGATAGATACCATGCATCCTCCTATTGAGGTCACTATGGGGCTTATTGGACTCATGCGAAAAATCTGGCAGTGTCCAAGGACTTGCGGTGTCCTATGTACGAGGACGCAAAAGAGTTTGTGCAACGGTGTCCAAGGTGCCAGCGCCAAGGGAACATAAATCAAAGAGATGCTATGCCACTCATGAGTAATCTTCAAATCGACATATTTGATGTCTGGGGCATATATTTCATGGGACCTTTTCCCAAGAATGGAGACAAGGAGTACATTCTCATCGTAGTGGATTATGTGTCAAAATGGGTAGAAGCAGTACCATGTCCACAGCAGGACTCAAGACACTCCATCAAGATATTCTAGGAGACCATCTTTCCTCACTTTGGAGTACCATGGGTCATCATCAGTGATGAAGGCACACACTTCAATGACAAGCGCTTCAGGAAGTGTCTCGCTGACCTCGGTTTGGACCACCGTGTAGCCACCCCTTATCATCCGCAGACAAGTGGCCAAGCTGAGATGTCAAATAAACAGATCAAGAACATATTGCAAAAGACGGTCAAAGCTATGGGAAAAGAATGGGTATCCAAGCTACCTGATGCTCTCTAGGCATATCGCACAGCATACAAGACTCCCATTGTCATGACACCATACCAGATGGTGTACGGCAATTCTTAGCATCTTGTAGTGGAACTCGAATTCAAATCTCACTGGGCGGTGAAGAGGTGGAACATGGATCTCCAGTTGGCTAGCGTGAGAAGATAGATACAACTGGCTAAGTTGGAGGAATAAAGGGAGAAGGCATACCACAGTGCTAAGCTACACAAGGAGCACACCAAAAGACGGCACGATAAGCGGATCAAGATCAAAGCATTCAAACTGGGAGATAAGATACTACTCTTTAACTCTCGTGTTCATCTTTTTGGTCATGGGAAGCTTAGAAGTAAGTGGGAAGGACCTTTTATGGTTCTTGATGCCGCAGATCACAGCGCCGTCACCCTCCAAGACGATGACGGAAGGGTTTTCAAGGCGAATGGGCAACGCCTTAAAATCTTTCTTGAGCCCAAAATGCCTATGCTTGAAGAAGTGGACGTCTTTGAGCTACACGAGGTAGTCTGATCAATCATCCATGGTCGAGCTCAGACCTTAAAAGAAGCCATGTACACTCTTTCTTTTCTCCCTTAAAATTCCATCTAATCTCACCTTTTTGCTGAAAATCTCAATAGAATCAATGTTCCACCTACGATTTTGGGCTTTAAGCACACCAACAAGGGCACCCCCAACTTTTGGTGCATCCAGCCAAAAGTGGTGTGGTCGGCTGGCCCATTGGCCATGGCCGCCAATCCCTTTTGCATGGCCACCCAGCCCCTAGGCTTGGCCACCCGACCATCTGGTCTGGCCAGCCAACCTTCGGGTCAGGTCGCTCAAACCAGGGTACGGTCGCCCGACCATATCCCACGGTCGCCCAGCCACCCAAAATTCGTTTTTGAGTTTTGGAGCACTTTTCCCATGTTTTGGGGTTCTGTTGAGTGGATGAGATTGAGTGGTTCGACGATTTGAGGAGGGGAGTCTTCTTCTTCCTTTCCCATCTACACTCCTCTCATTCCCGCATCAACCATGGCACCCCCTTCTCATTCTAGCAATGTCAAAGCCACCATTTCCATCACCTCGGGCACCACTGCGACCTACTCACCCACCTCTGAGGGATCACCATGACCCCTATAGTCCCTAAGCCCTAAGAGGATCGCTGATAACACAACCTGGCCAATAGGGCCCAGATCCCATGGCCGCCCAACCACACCGAATGGCCGCTCGGCCATGGAAGGTGGCCGCCTGGCCAGGGCAGACAGCCGCAATGGTCGGCCGACCATCCATGATGGTCGCCTGGCATCTCCTCACTGATCCCTCAGTGTAGACAAGCCCCCACATGTTCTGCCTCCATCAAGGATGATCGCCAAGAAGGTGGCGCGTCCATCTCCGCGTCCCACCTTGGGGGTAATCGCGCCCGTGAAGTGTGTGAAGAGCCTTTTCCAGGAGGAGGCTGCTGGCCTGTCCTAGGATCTAGTGATCCCTAGTGCATCTACCCACACCATCCATGGGGTTAAAACCCCCACTAGTTATGGTAAGGTGTTTGTACCTAGGATCCCTAAGCCGGATGCCTCCATAGATGAGTCCGCCGACTCAACTCCACGACAGAGGATGGTGAAGAGGGTGGCTGTCCCTCCTCCAATTAGGGGACCACCGGGACATTTTGAAGACTCATTCGATGAAGAAGAAGACACGGTGGCCTCCCTTAGGGAGGAGAACGCAGCGCTCAAGGCAAAACTGTAGAATTTGGAGGAGTGCTGCGCTGAAGGTGGATGTACATAGATGATAAGATGGATATCCTTAGGAAGGGACTGTCTGCCAAAGTCTGCCATCTTACAGAAGCAATGGGGCGTCCTGATCTTTATGATCCATCTGCACCATAAATGCCCATGCTTCTAGTTATCTTAGGCGCTTTTAGGTTTTTAATTCTAGGGCTAAATTTTGTTTTGTTTTGTTTAATTTCCCTTTGTAACAAGCGCCTACAATTTTATTTGATTCAATAAAGGTAGGATAGTTTCCCTTCTTTAAATAATGAGATTTGGTAGAATGGCCAAGCCATTCGACCTCCTATCACTAACCCTACCGAAATCACGCGAAGAAACACTTTGTGCAGGATGTCACAGCACAACTTAGAAAAATTCAGATGAAACGGGCAAGAGGGCATGGCCGCCCGGCCACACACCATGCCACCTGACCTTGTGAATTGCACAACAAGATGTTACACCATGACATCACGTCTTCCCAAGGCTCTCTCACCAGAAATCAACTAGCGCACGGGTCAAAACCCAAAATGGCATAGTGGCCCGGCCATGTACCATGGTCGCTCGACCATGGTCATGGGCTGGCTAGCCCATTCTCACCTCAAACCCACATCCTAGAGGTCAGGTTTGCACGTGTAATTCTGAACATCTCTCAAATTTTGCGCTCTACACATGAAACCTTGTTAAACTGTGCTCTACATGATCATAATGTCACAATCAACTTGTGCTTGGACCATGTTATTCCTCATGCTAGATTAATCTTGCCTATGGATACTATCATGAATAGGGAACCACTTGGGTTTAGTTTGTTGATTCATGCAAGATAAGATAATTGGAGTAAACTAAAGGAACCTCCCACACGAGTTATGAGTTTTATCTTGGATGATCTCAAGTACCTATCATTTGTCCCACCAGTGCCACATATGAAAACAAACCTTATACTTTCTTGCCTCCTTGATTGGTTTGAGACTTATCAAGTCTTGTGCCATTAAATGAGTTCGAATCAATTGAGAATTTTGGCCTTCACACGCACGTTCCATGAAATAAAGTCTCTCGAAAAGGTGTGAAATCAAATGTCAATGATCCCTTTCATGTTCTATTTGAAAGAAAGAGAGGCATGGAGTTTCAAAAAAAAAGAAGAGGAAAAAAAGAGAGAAGGACTCCATGCCCTCTACTCAAACAAAGGATTCAAACAAAGCACCTACAAGAGACAAATCCCCTTGTGACACCTGCACATGGCCAATTTTTGTTTGATTGAGAATTCTTTCAAGACACCTAATTTGATTCAACAATACAAATATGACGGGAAAGCCGCATTCTCCAAACCACCTTTGATCCACAAAAAGCCTTGGTAGTTTAGGAATGTGAGGAATGCAAGATTTTGGCAAGGACACCTTGTCCTTTGAGCGACCAAGAGCTGGACTTGAGATCAAAAGAGTTGGTATGCCTTGCTTTTGAAAGCCTTGAAAACTTAACTCATGTGATGAGGGAGCCTGAAGTTAACTCCGATACATTCTTGTTTCATGTTTCAACATTCAAAAACTCAGGTGTAGACACCATTGAAATCCTAGGCAGGATGAAATAGTCGGGAATAATCTAGTGCTTGCTATGATGAATGTTGATGTTATGCCCTTTCCACTTATGCTTAACTCTACTCTTTGCTCGAGGACGAGCAAAGGTTTAAGTGTGGGGGTGTTGGCGGTCGATAAAACCCATTTTGACCACCAACATTTCATGTTTTAGAGTATGTTTTACCAAGTTTTCACACATTATTAACTAGTTCCACGAGTTGTGCATGAAAGTTGTATGCAGGAGCTTTTCATGATCAAAACAATGAAGAAAACAATGGAAAACAAGTGAATGGACCAAAAGGGAGGCAACCATGCAAACGGTGATGGTCGGGCCTGACCACCCATCATGGTCGGTCGGCCACCCGAAATGGCCGCCCGACCATCTCTTGCCATGGGCTACCCTCCAAAGCCCCAATATAGCCTTTTGGCCCAGGAAGCATGGCAGTCCGACCATAACACATCGTCAAGCGATTTTCATTCGTCGCAAGGACTTGCTTGACACAGTTTTGCTCACCCTCAACTCTTTGGGGAGAGGGTGGCCTATCATCATTCTGGGCGTTTTGATTGTCCTCACCTATAGAACCCAAAATTTTAATTTCAGAATACAAAGATTCAACAGGGGATTATGACACCCTACATAAATTGTGTGCTTTTTTTCATTACCAGAATTTCTCTGACTTGGAGACACCGTGCGATGGCCCAATGGAATTTGCTGATGAGGTTGCTCTCTCTTGAAATGCACCGAGGCATGAGATGCATCGCTAGTGCTCGAGGTGCTTCTGTAATCCCCACCAACATAGAAGAAAGTACCTCAAATTTATTGTTTAAGACTTTCTTTCTAGCGAGCCATGGGGAAATGCGCTGCACCGTCGTGGTCGGTGGAGTCGATGTTTTCACTACTTGACAGCCATCAACATGACTTGACGATGCGGTCCAATGCACTCTGCTAGCCATGGAATCGGCCGGTAGGGCCATCTCTCTTCTCTTGTAGCCGGCACATCTTTCGTGCATGTTGGCAGCTTGTTTGGCATATTTTGCTCGCCGAGATTCCCTTTTGACGAACTCTTGGTACTTCGGCTATTTGGCCAAAGCTTCTGCTTGGCGCATGATTTCACTCTCCGCATTGTAAGCAGATGAAGATAAACCTGGCAACAAATTTCTTAGATCTTGGCATATTGTTCTTTCTATGGATGCCTCAATCTCTCGCCTCGCCGCATCTTGAATTTTTGCGGCCATCCCTTCTATGCTGCACTAGAAGTGAATCATAGATGAAGGTGCGTTGTTCATTAGTCATGGTGTCGACTGCATTTGAGAAGTCGGCCCATGCCCGATGAATATTGCGTTGCCGTTGGCGGTGACACTTTGGAGACATAGAGCTATGAGCCAATGGTTGTGGAAGTGTACTCTCTGACAATATTGCATTAGAAAGTGCAGCTGTTGGATCCACATGCCCCTTCTTTATGTTATCATGGGACAAATGGACTCTCCGCCACCTTAGTTCATGTTTGGGCTGAGCCTTGCCGGAATTATAGACCGGCGAAGGAATAAACTCTGGTGCATCTGCGCGAAGTCAGGGCTTTGTGGATGATGCAGTGCAATCGATGGATGAAATATCTTCTATAACTGCCTTCCCTTTGTCGCAAGGCAGTGGACGACGAGTTTGATCCACCAATATTGGAGTTATTGGAGACATGGTCGGCGGTGCCGTCAATATGCTTAGGGCTGGTTTGGTGGAGCATTCACCCTGTGCGTTGTTGGGAGTCGATGATGTCACTTTCATCGGTTTAGATGATGCCGACTTTGAAGGACTTCCGCGCTTCACCTGAATGGGCCATTCCCCAACGTAGTTCGGCGGGAGCTTGGCTTCACCTCGTGCCTTGGAGGCATGGCGCTTGTAGGCTTCGAGAAGCCATGAGGGCTTACCCTAGAAGGTGCAGCCCTGCGCACGTTGGTAGTATGATTTTTTAAGGCAATGGCCCTTGCCATTGCGGCGGCTCTCCTCAGCCTCTGCTTTGCTGCTTTGGAGACGACGGGGATGAACTCCTCCTTAGGCTTGGAGTTAACTTCTGGTTCATATGCAACCATAGCTGGTGATGTAGCCGTAGTGCGGCGCGACTCAGCACTGCTGGTACCCAAGAGGGGTCCTACTGGGACATCAATCCAGAAGGAGCTGATGCAGATCATGACGAAATCTTGGATGCGACCAGCCATACCTTCATATGAGAAAACCATATATGAGTTTTCCATATATATGTGCATTGTTTTTTTCCTTTTTTTTTTGACAATTTGAGTCGAAGCTCAAAGATGAAGGGAGAAGTAGGTCCCACTAGGCGTGCCAGGATTTGATGCTGGGAAAACAGGTGGCCGAAGGCCCCGCCTCCGCGTCACAGAGGTATTGCAGGTTCATACTTCCATAATTCTTACATTTGCATAAAAATTATGTTAATTACATCTCTGAGGAGAAAACCCTGATTAAGAGGTCCAACATAAAAATAAAATTTACAGTATATGGCTTCCTATTACATGACTATAATATAAAATATAAAAGAAGAAGAATCTTCATCCTTGACTCCGTGCTGGTTGGCACTTCTGCGGCAATGATGCATATGGGATATATATTTTTATTTGACATGTAACTCAAATCATTTAATTTGACTAAATTGGCATAATATAACATTCTCGCATAGAATTTTGATGACCCTAATTATGTATTTTGGTAAGATTTATTTCATATGATGCATGACTCTAAAATAGAGCAGTTTCTCTTATACGCTTTTTTACTACAGCACACATATTATGTATGTATACTCTAGAAATTAGGAATATAGCCTATATGATAGTCTCTTTTATATTCATTTTTATTACTAGCATAACCATTTTGTATGCATATAGTACACTTTAGGAATTAGAAGTATGTCCTCTTTATAAATGAAGCATTTGTTTATCTTTATATGCCGCATATGGGAACGACATGGGAATTAATTTCATGTATTTTGGATGATAGAACGTATATGCATAGCTGACTCCTGTTTGTATTCATCGTTAGGACCAAGTAAGATTCAAGAACAAGTCTCTCGCTCATTACTTGTTTCCATTACGTAGACCAAACACGATGGCATAAGCGGATGTACGGGCTGCCAATAATATGGGGATGCCAAATATAAATTTAGAGTATGAAGTTTCCTAAGACTGTATCGTATATGGAGGATCAATCCTAGGTGATGAAATTATTATGCGCAACTATATCCTATCTGGAGGATCAATCCTAGGTGATGAATTATTATGCACTGTTTGTATCTACCAAAGGGACCGAGCAAGATTCGAGGAATGAACCTCTCACTCACTACTTCTATCCACTAACCGAACCAAACAAAGTGGCGTAATTAAGTCATCGATGACAAGTAATATGAAGAACACGAATGATCCATATTTTTTTACATAGAAAGTAAATTGGTTGCACTTACATGACTTGTATCGCAATGACCAAGCCAACGGCAGTTGAGGATTTTTCCTAGACTTGTCTCCAACGTACACGATCGAGTCTAGTTGATGAAATCATTATGCACACCTATTGTTTGTATAATTGTATCCACCGTAGGGACCGAACAGGATTTGAGGAACAAGCCTCTCACTCATTGCTTGTATCCACTAACCGGACTGAACAATGCGGCATAATTAAATCATCTATAATCAATGATATGAAGAAGATGTGGAATACATTGCATAAGCATAAAGAGGATTTAGACTTCTATCCGACTTATAGGATGAAGCCTAGTTGATGAAATCATTATGCACACCTGTCGTTTGTATCCACTGTAGGAACCGAGTAAGATTCGAGAAACGAGCCTCTCACTCGTTACTTGTATCCACTAAATGGACTAAACAATGTGGCATAATTAAATCATCTATAATCAACGATGAGAAGAACATGTGAATGCATTGCATAAAAAAAATAAAGAGGATTGCTCTTATATGGCTTGTATCATGATGACCAAACCAATGGCAGTAGAGGCCGATGGAGCCTCCTCACCTTTCTCCTGGGCTTGATGGTGCACCTCACTTGGCGAGTGAGACTGGCGCCGGCGTCGGCAATGAAGGTAGGACGTCATCACCCCTGATGGTGCTTCGTCTCCTTCAGCGCGGCAGCCTGGTGGTGGCGATGTATTCTTGGCGATGGATTATATGGACAGCCTGACGGAGCTCTTGTGAGTGGGCAGCGGGGCAGCTTGGGGACCTTCACTTAAAGGCAGCCTTGTGGCGAGAGCTCCTGGCGACCGGTCGCTTCTCACTGTCGTCAGCCATGTATTTATAGGCTAATATGCGCAGGGGAGGAACGAGTCCAAGCCGGTGACTTGGCGCTTAATTTCAGTGCACGTTCGCACGTACATGAGCGATCGTGGGGCTTTACTTCTTCTGCGGCCTCATGGACTTCGGTTGTGCACTTGTGCGCATGTGTTTCTTTCCTTCACTGACCATAAGCAAACCATCAGACGCTGAGGTGTGGATCCAACGACCATGGGAGGCTATTGATTTTCGTAATACCTGATTAGAACCAGCGTATGTTAGAAACGCACGAGCTTATCCGATCAGTACAGGTGTATACTCAGTATCGAAGGACTGCATTTTATTTCTTTTGCATGTGCACCCCGTATGAATCTACCCTTAGTTTTTTTTTACCTCTTTTGGAGGCTATTTTTGGCAACCCCATTTTCCAAAGGGATTAATTTTCTCCCCTCCATCTCCCAAATCCCTTGAAAAAATGGGGTTGCCAAACTAATTTATCTTATCCTCCCTTTCCATCAGTGATTCATTATTTGGTTAATGGACTGAATACATTTTTTTATTACAATGGTTGGACAGCTACTTTCATTTATGCATGCCGATGCTCTAATGCAATTCCATGCAAATATGATTTGCGTTAGCTTGTACCATTTAATTTGTCTAGTAAAAACATGGGATATATTTGAGTATTGTTTCCATCCACGGATAAATATATGTGACCCCTCTAGTATTTATTTATCAATTTGAATGATTGGCCAATAGAGTGTTTTGGGCACACGTATTGGCATGAGTTTGACTTATAGCCTTTAACTCCCTCATTATTTGGTTTATGTATGGCACCCGATTTGATTTCCCTAGCTGACCCATTATTGAACTGGTCAAAGGAATTCTTGGCCTATTTGCGCATCAGCACTATATTTAATCGATGCGGTAGGCTATCTATATATCTGCATTCGCTTATACTTGAGAACCGCACATATTTCAATCTCTTGGCGTGCTAGAATTTTAATGCCTAGCGATATTATATAGTACGATAGTTATTTAAATGATTATCTATTTTATATTTTAAGATGGATTTTAGCCATTTATCTTAGTGGTACTATTTAGTTAATTGAACATATTTTGGGTGGCCAAAATCCATGTCAACACACATATTGATATTGCGGATGTAGATGAAGAACCACTTGTAGAGGCTGTGAAGAAAATGCCAATATGTGACATCAAACCAAATGAGGATGAAGATAAAGTATAAATTGTTGATCAACCATACTCATCAATGGCACCTCGGGTAGTGAACAAGATGATCCACTTCCAAATGAAGATATTCATGTACCACAAGAGCAAGTTGAAGAACAAGCTCAAGATGTTAATACACCGGTACAAGTACCTCAAGTTGCACCTCAAAGAAGAAGTCAACTCATCACAAGTGCACACCCACAATATCTCATCATTGGTAGTGCATCAAGAGAAGTCACAACAATATCTCAAAAAATTACCTCATTTTCCCAAGCCTACTCATTTGTCTGCAGCATTGAGCCAATTAATGTTGATCAAGTTTTGAGTAATCCGGATTGGGTAAATACAATGCATGAAGAGCTAAACAATTTCACAAGAAATGAAGTTTGGACCCTTGAAGCTAGACTCAACGGTGCTAGAGTTATTGGAACTTAGTGGTTGTTTTAGAACAAGCAAGATGATGAAGGCAATATTGCGCGAAACGAGGCAAGATTAGTGGCAAAGGGTTACTCTCAAATTGAAGGAATCAACTTTGAAGAAACCTTTGCACCGGTTGCAAGATTAGAGCTATTCGATTCCTACTGTAGGACTGAGACGCGTGACTAGAGGGGGTGAATAGGAGCACTTAAAAACTCAAAATCACAACCCCCAAATTTGTGCTAAGAGAAGCTCACGGGAACTGACACTAAACACTGTCCATTGAACAGGTACATGTCTAGCAGGCGCAAGGTACCGTCCATTGAAAGGATATGCACCAGGCGCGAAAGAGCAAGTAACTTAACGATCACAAAGATGGCAAGTCACCTCAAAAATCGAAACTTGCAACTCACCACTCGACACTGGGAAAGCAACTCCGATGCAAAAACACGGTAGAAGAACCAAATCTCAAAAACAGAGCAGCTTCCCTAGCTATACTGGACTGTTCGGTGCCACGGGGCGGACTGTCCGGTGGCACCGGAGAGTCCGGTGTAGGCTGCAAGACTGTTCAGTGTGACCGAATAGTCCGGTGGAGTCGCAAAAAATGAGTTTGCAAACCTCAAAACTGACCAAATCTTTTTCAATCTTCACGAGATTTTGCATAGGCTATCTGGATCCCATTCGAAAGCTATCCCCAAGAAATCAACTCAAAATGACCAAGGGATTCGCAAACTAAGTCATTATCTCCACGTCCTAGCAAGTTCGAAAGAGCCAAAAGAACAGGATTAACTCGCGGACAAAGCAAATCACCAAAAGCCGTTGGGTTTTATCCAAAAACCAAACTAGAGAAGGGGGAAGGTGATGGTTGCACACATGAACATGAATTGGGGATGAATCTTCCTTGTATTAGAAGTGGAAACCAGTTCTTACAAGGTTCCTCACAGCCTACCACCCTTTATCCTCCCACTAATGCAAAGTGCTAGATCTAGGGGACTCCAAATCCGAGGTTAGCACCCGGTTTTCTCTCTAAGCTCTTGGCTGGTTGGAAAGCTAAGCCTAGGGTTTGTAGATGTGGAAGAGTCACCTAAATGACTAGCTAGTTAGGTATATATAGCCCAGGCCTAACTGACTCAGTTTACACTAAGACCATGATGGAGTCTTGATCTTCTTCGGTTGCACGCTATCTTCTGAATGACATCCACGTGGCCAGTAGTCCAAATCCACCGATTGAAACCCGGTTTTGAAGTCAGAAATTAGGAAACTTTAGGATTTCCTTCCTAGGCCTGGAACAGCCCACTCCACTCTATCATGGCAAGAATTTAGCCCATTTGCCGAGTCTTGGTAACTTGGTGGTAGGGTGGCAGATTTGAGTGAATCCACCATCGCCCTCGCACGTCTTCACACCATGCACTCGGGTGGGAGCACCACGGTGGCACTCGGCATCCTCTATCCATCAGGGTCACCTCATAGTCCTTCGGAGGTCTTATACTTGCTATCGCTGTGCCACTCCTCCGTGTACCGAACTCCCACGGCCGACTGACGTCGAGCATGCCTCCTGTCCTTCGGAGGACTTTCTTCTCCATCTACCTCTAGTTCATCAGAGGGCCTCTTGTCCATCAAAGGTCTTATTCCCAAGTCCTTCTGGGTCTTGGCTTCCGTTGACAATCACTCATTACTCTAGAGGCAATGGAGCCTGTCCATTGACTCTCACTTACTAGCTTATGCCTCTCACCATCACATGAAGCTATATCAAATGGATGTTGTCGGAGCGTGTGTGCTCCGGTCGGGTGGCGGAATGCACCCGCCCGAATCCTAAGTACTAAGAGTAGTTTGGGGGAGCGATCGTTATTAGCTAGATCTGTGGTGGCACGATAGGGACACGAGGATTTAGAGTGGTTCGGGCCGCCGGAGCGTAATACCCTACGTCCACTGTGGGTGTGTTTCTTGTATTGCTGTCTGTAGGAGAAGACGGAGGTGATTGTGAGCTTGTGCTTGTGTCTGTGTTCCTCCTCTTCTCTCGTATGCCTCCCCTTTTATAGCCCAAGGGGGGCATGCACATGGTGGCTAAGCCCCGACAGGTGGTCCCGGCCCACTTTCTCTATGCTACAGTTCTATCCTGCACTGACTTGGTGCCCTACGCTCCTTCAGGCGGAGGTTTGGCCCCTCCAGCGGACCCTCTGTCGTCATGTCACGTGCTCCTCGTAGCGGCAACCGTTGACTCCCATGTCTTGTACCTGTACAACTGACACGGCCCGGCGTAGCCCGGAAGGTGCGCCATGCCGTCCTGGTTTACACCGTCCTGTTCCATCAACCGCTGAACCCAGCGGAGGGGCTTCAGTGGCAGAGGAAGCAGGCGGCGTGCCGACGTGACATTACGGAGTGCTCACAGCGGTGCTACAGTGCTGCTACCTAGTATTAGGCTGAGCGCGGTCGTCGTGCGTGGCGCAGCTCATGATGAGCACAGTGTACTTGTTTATTCGGTATAACCCCAACGTCCGGTGGGGAAGTCGACTGTATGCCCCGTCACTGCCGTCCCGCCTCGGTAAGGCGCTCCCTTTAGTATGCCGTCGCTTGTCCGCGGGGTGTCCGCGGGTGTCAGGGCACGCCCGTCCGTCAGCGGGTAACGGGGCACGCCCGTCTGACAGTGGCAGTGTCAGCGGGTGTCAGGGCACGTCCGTCCGTCAGCGGGTACGGGGCACGCCCGTCTGACAGCGGCGGTGTCAGCGGGTGTCAGGGCCACGCTCGCCTGCTCGCAATTAATGCAGCAGGCGGGCGAGGCCCCTGGCCGAAGACTCCGCCACGCGTCCTGTGGGCACGTGGCGGCCCCGGACCATCCCGCACCGGGGGTAGGTGTACGCGGTAGCTTGCGGCTCCATCCCCTGAGTGCGCTAGCTCCAGACCTCCGAGCGGTCCGGACCTCCGAGTGGTCCGGACCTCCGAGTGGTCCGGACCTGGCCTTCCCTTGAGGGACATCTCGCGCGGTTGGGGGAGGCTCGGCCCTCGCTGAAGGAGGTCCAGGATCTCCCCTGTGGGCCGAGCGCGCGGCCTAGTTCTTATAAGGGGTAGGCCAGATCCGCCTGTACGTGGCCTTGGGCCCTTCCTTTACTGCGACACTTGCCGATATTGAAGACCCTGCCGAGTATAGGCAAGCCAGCCCTTGTGCTGCCCAAGGGAATAAACCTAGCTTGTCAGGCTGCGTGGAGCCTTACTAAGGACTGTTTACTAGACTTTGCCTAGTATAAGCGGGTACCCGGTTAGCTGGGTACCGACAGATGTGAAGAGTGCATTTCTCAATGAACATCAATGAACTAGTAAATGTTGAGTAACCACCCGGATTTGAAGACCCCAACAACCACAATCATGTGTATAGGTTGTCCAAAACTCTCTATGGATTGAAGCAAGCACCTAGAGCTTGGTATGAAAGGCTTAGGGACTT
The DNA here is from genome assembly GCA_030272315.1 of Paspalum vaginatum. Lineage (NCBI taxonomy): Eukaryota > Viridiplantae > Streptophyta > Magnoliopsida > Poales > Poaceae > Paspalum > Paspalum vaginatum. Next base: position 26,263,716 of record CM059018.1, on the reverse strand, counting down.
CCTTATACAAAAAGGGTTCAATATTCGACGAGTTGACACCACTTTATTCACTAAGAAGATGGATGATGACCTCTTCATTTGTCAAGTCTACATCGATGATATTATCTTTGGTTCAACAAATGAAGAGTTTTGCAAGGAATTTGGCAACATGATGGCTATAGAGTTTGAGATGTCCATGATTGGCGAGCTCAACTTCTTTCTTGGGTTTCAAATCAAGCAATTAAAGGAAGGGCATTCATCTATCAGGAAAAGTACACCAAAGATCTACTCAAGGTATTCAAGGTAGAAGATTGCAAGACAATTAGCACTCCCATGGCATCCAATGGACATCTCGACACCGAAGAAAGCGGCATCAAGGTGGACCAAACCCTCTACCGATCCATGATTGTTTCGTTTTTTTATTTATATGCTTCTAGGCTGGATATCATATTTAGTGTGTGCGTGTGTGCTCATTTTCAAGCCGATCCCAAAGAATCCCACCTCTCCACAGTGAGAAGGATTCTTCAGTATCTCAAGCACACCCCTGGCATAGGTTTGTGGTACCCCAAGGGCGCTAGTCTTGAACTTTTAGGCTACTCAGATTTAGACTTTGCCAAATGTCGAGTTGAGCACAAAAGTACCTCCTAGGGTTGCTACTTGCTAGGGGGATTGCTTGTTTCTCGTCTTCCAAGAAGCAGAACTGTGTGTCCCTGTCCACTGCAGAGGCAGATTATATAGCGGCTGGGTCGTCTTGTGCCCAAATTCTATATATGAAGCAAATGCTTTTGGACTTTGGTGTGAAGCTAGGTAGGGTTCCTCTCCTTTGTGACAACGAGAGCACCGTTAAGCTTGCCAATAACCCGGTTCAACACTCTCGCACTAAGCATATAGATATAAGCCATCACTTCATAAGGGACCACATCGCAAAGGGAGATATCCTCTTGCGGAGTGTGGGAACTAAGGATCAATTGGAGGACATCTTCATGAAACCATTAGATGAGAGTAACTTTTGTAGATTGCGAAGTGAGCTAAACGTGATATATGCTAGAAACGTTTGTCATGTCATAAAATTTGCATTCATATGTATATGCTAGTCACTTGCCTAACCGCTACAAGATAGAGAGAAGCAAGGGTCTTGCATGAGTCGGTGATCTAAGTTTCTCTCATGGCATGTAGAATGGCTCCTCTTGAAGAAGCTTGCGGGGGGGAGTAATATGGCAATTGTAGATTTAAATTCTCGCGTGCATTGCATTCTTTGTCATATAGATGTGCACGCATGTTTAAATTCTCTATCCATGTTTGTCGGTAGCTTGCATTTGCCTTGCATCCGGTGGTGTCACAAAGGAGCACTCTTGATGATATCGAGACTTGTTTCCAATGCAAGCATGTCAAATCATGAAGCGAGATCAAATTAACGGCACGACACTGTTCTTCATGCATATTGAGTTAAGTTCCCATAGAACATGAGTTAATTTCATATCTAGCTCTCCTAAGAAAAGACTCATACATTTCCTTAGATCTTAATTGTCAATTTTTCTTGAATTTGTTGTTTATATGCTTGAAAAATCAAAAACTATATAGAGCATGTGAAAATGCAACTATTTTTGAGTGTTTTAGGGGCGAGGGTTTCACCGTGGAATGTCCATACTTGTGTTTATTTGAATCTTCAAAAGTTGGATAAGAAAAGGAGCTTTCTAGTGGAGTCTGTGTCTTTTTCTATGCACCAGACCATCCGATGCATGGTAAGCTTCTCCACGAGCCCTTCTGCTTATATAGTCCGGTGGTTACCATCGGACCGTCCGGAGGTAATACCACAGGACTATGCGTGGTACCACTAGATTGGTTCAAACCTCTCAGCCCTGTCTATTTCATCCAGTGGTGCACCAGACATTATCACCGGATTGTATGGTGTGTGGAGCCGTCGGTGGTTCCTTAAGTATGTCCACTGGCTATTTCATCCTGTGGTGCACCAGACGCTACCACCAGACCGTTCAGTGGTTAGATCTCACACACAACCAGCTAGGGTTATAAACCTTTAAGTCATGGGCCACATCTCTTTTTCGCCTCCCTAAACCCTAGCCGCCCGAACCCATCGTTGTCATCGGCCCATGCCTCAAATGCCCACTGTCACTCCTCGTGCTGCCACCAGCTGCCCATCACCGCTGCTGCCCTATGCTCTGCTATTGCTGGCCCGCGTCGCGCTTCCCGCCCACCGCGCCTCCTCACTACCACACCACCGATGCCCCACTCGATTGTCATTCGCGTCACTGCCATCTCCCCGCTCTGCCACCGCTGCTACACACGCCTCCACCGTGCATCGCCGCCAGCGCTCCCCGTCACCAGTTCTCTTTTCCCCCTCTGGCAACCGTCATCCTCGATCAATGTGAGCATCGTTTCCCTCTTATCTTATGCTATCTAGTTCACATACCATCTAGGGCATCAAACTTCTTGAATATCGTAGCATGTGGCACTAAAATGGAATGAATTTCATGTTGATTATGCTTATGGACATGAGGGGTTTGACCTTAGTGTGAGATGGTCATGCACTTTAGTTAAAACCCCTCTAGATTTGAAAATCAACATGCATGCTTCATATTCCCTATTCCAATTCTTGCTTTAGGTCTCATCTTGTCTAGATTGCTTCCCCGCACCTAACTCTTCACATCTATCTATTCCGTAATTCTTTTACAAATGGTGCGAGAACGGAAAGACAATGGCAAGGCCCTAGCACCTGAGCCGAGCAAGAAGCACAAGTGCACGCAAGAAGAGCATGAGGATGAGTAGGCTGAGAGAGTGGCTGGCACGTTTGATGCGATGCAGAGTCATTGAGCTAAGGGTATATAGATTGGAGAGTCACGATAGAACCCCACTCACGGTGCTCATCCTTTTGTGGAAACTACACCTCACGGTGCTCGCTCCAGGCAAGTGGCTCCACCTAGTCAGCTGACGAGGTGTCAGTGGCATGCTCTCACCTCTGCAGCAGATATCATTGTAGAGCAGGAGGTGGAGGAGATTGAGGCTGGCTCTAAGGTCCAATAGAGCAGCACTGTCACCTATAGGGTCAGTAGAGCCAGCACCGGATGCACCACAGGCAAACCAGTCAGAGGAGGTTGTTGGACGCTCAGTTGTCATACTACTATAGGGGCTACCATGGGCACAAGCTCAAGAAGCTTCACTGCACTCTGTTAGATACTTAGTGGCACCACAAGCAACAAGACCCTTGGGCTGACAGGAGGTTCTAGACCCTCGTCTAGGCCTCACTCTATGAGAGCTACAGGCGAGCAGGCATGGGCTTATTGAAGCATGCCGTACTCAGCATACTGAGGAAGAGCAATGTTGCCGGCCAGACCTTGTATCAATACTTCACACACCTGTTGGGATTGACAAATTTTCTTAGGCATCGGCACATATACGTGGAGGATTGGGTGCGCGTGTTCTATGTTACCCTCTTTGTTGGCCCCAGGCAAGATTTCACTCAGATCAGACTCTACAGGTAGTAGGTGGCAGCTCACCTTGGTCTTATACTTTCAGATCGCCGCCTGCACATAGATGTCTATGAGGACTCTGAGCCACCTTGATGCTCCAAGGTCGGGGGGACTGCTCTTACTAGAGAGGAGGTGGTAGTGTGCTTCAAGGAGCATTTTAGAGAGAGGATTCCTTCGGAGTTGACACCCATGGTAGCTGTTCTTCATAGAGCTCTGAGGAGGAGCTTGCTACCTAGAGACAGTTATCGTGAGGGGACTACCACACTCCAGCAGCACCTTCTCTGAGCTCTTCTTACTCATGTTCATTTTTGTGTTGTCGATTTTCTGATAGCCGAGATGGAGGATATGATCTCTGACGGCATGGATTCTCACAGGAGCTTTACCTTTGGTCATTTCATCTCCTACATGTTACGTCAGATTGGTCATGACCCTCAAGACGAGCTGACACCGCACTATAGACTCTACAGTCAGGCAGGACGTACGCTTACGATGTATAAGGCTCGTGCCCCTCCTGCTCCTCGTGCTCGAGTTCTGGGGCCAGTACCACCTGAGTCTCCCACATCACCACCGTCAGCCAAAGAGCCACAGACAGTTGGAGGCACGTAGATCAAGAGCAATGACTCAGACTCAGATAGTGAGCCTGGACCCCACCTACTACCCCTACCTCATTATCATGAGGTAGGTGGCTCGTGTGCCCCACCACTTCCACAGTTAGTGTTTGCTTCACAAGTTGCCACTCCCTCAGACCTAGCTTCTATTCTTTAGATGATGATGGCACAGCAGCAGTACAGCGATGCACGCTTTGAGTGCATGCACAGGCAAAGCGACGAATGCTTTGAGAGACTCCAGCAGCAGTCTGCTAAGCAGCAGACCAGGATTCTTGAGAACCTACACACCCTTGTGTCGGATCTTCGCATAGATACTCAGCGGTAGTTCATCTACCTTCATCAGGAGTTCTTGTCACAGTTACCTAGAACTACCTCTCTATTGCCTATAGTGTCACAGCAGCTCCCTCCTCCAGATGTGAGCCTACAGAGTCCGTTTGCCACCCTGGCCTCACTTAGCACATCCCCACTCGATTTCTCATATTCAGGGATGCTAGCGAGTGGTCCTCAGATGAAGTTGGCTCAGTTTCTAGCGCGTACTCTTCAGTTTGACTCGTCACCGCTGATGCTCCAGGATTTGCCCTTGACCACACCTCAGCTTTAGGACAGTCAGCTTCAGACATTAGGGTAGCCACCTATCTCCGGAGCACCTTCAATGTCAGAGCTCGGTCATCTGTGCTTGAGTCTTTCGTGTCCATGCTTGAGCCACAGACAGACTCTCAGTCGACTGAGCCGAGCTTCCACTCCGCTTGTACCACGTGCTCGACGACTAACACGACCGCACCAGCCACGACCTTGATGATAGCTACTCCTACTGTCTCTGCTCTACTTTCCGCTCCATATGCTCCTGCTACCGATATCGAGCTGACAGTGGGCGAGGCTGCTTCCAAGTCTGAGGATGATGTCTCACTTGATTTCTACATCCAAGCAGCTACTTGCGGTATTCCTCCTAGTGCTCCTTCTCTATCAAGCTCATAGGACTCCCTTCTTGGTATTCGATGCCAAAGGGGGAGAGTTATCTTTATGGGGGAGAGGTAGAGAGTGAGAATAGCTAGGGGGAGCTATGAGAGATAGGGGGAGCTATGAGAGTGGTTCTTTTGGACTTATTTTGGATTTTGATCATCTACTTGATGTTTGGATTTTGTGCTTGATGCTGGTTATTATGTCCATGTATCTTCTTGTGTGATATTTTGAGTGTATGCTTACTTTCATGTCACTTACTTTGAGCTTTGTACGTTATGCTATTTACATTAATTTCTCTACTCGTGTGTTGTCATCAATCACCAAAAAGGGGGACCCTAAGAGGTAGAGGCTTTAGTGATTAATGACAACTTAATTTTGTTACTAATAAGTTCATCACATGAAGGACATATATATTAAATATCATGCTCATTGGTTGCTAAAAAGAGCCCCCTAATTTCAAATCCTTTGAAGAACGGCTTTGGTAAATATAGCCCTAAGTCTATGTGCAATAAAGTCAAAAGAAGGTCGCTTAGGGGTTGATTTCCTAATTTGTAGACAACCATACTATCAAGGGGCGTCGAGGTGAGTAGCTTGAAAATTTCCTTTCAAATAGTTCTACTAAATCTCGAGTGCATCTTAGTCCTAAATGATGAGGACATCACTCCTATGATTATGCAAGGACCTATTACAAGGGCACGTGCAAGACAATTGAACCAACAGGTGAGCTCGTTCCTAAGTGCCCATACATATACTTGTGAGAATGGTATGCTACCTAATGTTATGGTTGATTATATTGTACTTAGGAACTTAGGAGAGGACCATGAAGTCCATGGAGAACAGCTCAGACTAGGAGGAGGGCAAGAAGTACGTCCAAGTCAAGATGAAGGCCCAATTCTACTCGGAGTCGACTTCCTCGGCCTCCAAGACCAGTCATCAGTAAAATCGTCGCCCAAGCCACAAACGGACTCTAATTTTGACGATTCACATATGCTTGGAAAGCTAAGAAGATAACCTTTCCAATGCCCCCAGTTTTAGGTCATTTGAAGTTCGGAGTCATCAGGAATTCAGGTTGCAAATTAGAGATCAGAACCTATCCAGGGGCTCTTTTCCCTCTTTTTGGGCTGTTGGCCCATGTATCATCTTAGAGTCCATCATAGATGCATCTAGGCCTTGTTGGATGACCTAAACTCTATATAAACAGTAGCCGCCGCACAAGTTAGGGTTTAGGTTTTGCTTTGATTATTCTGTCATCGAACAGTTTCGCCGATATCGGTTTGTGAAATCCCAACTTGTGCAACTCAATTGAGATTTGCATTTTTCCTCGTTCTTGCTGGTGTTCTTCGGTTGCATTGCAGGAATGATAGCCTTCTTGGTGAGGTCAATTGTGCACATGACGTGGTGGATAACCATCGGAGCAGTGGTGTCGTGATTGCAAGGATTCAAACCTTTGGCTCGGAGCCTTCATCACCAACGTCAAGTCTCCACCCCTAAACCGACGTACCTCATGGAAGATCGGGCCTATCTTATATCAATTGGTATCAGTTTCCATGTTGCCCGTTAGGTAATTCCATTTATCCTTTAGATTAGTTTTGTTTTTATATACCTACAGTCCAGAAAAAGCCAAAAAAATCCGCTATCCCACTACCTATAGTGCCGCAATAGTTGTTTTCAGGTTGCTTTGTTGAGTTTTTATCCTTTGTGGTTGAGTTCGTTGCTGGTTAGGGTTTGTTCTTTGTTGTTGTGCTTGTGTTTCCATCACCATCCTTGTCCACAGTTTGTTTTCCCCTTTTGTTTGTCCTTCCATCCACCGCCGTGAAACCCATCCATCGTCGTGAAACCCTAATTTGAGGTGTCATCAGTAAAAAGGTCGTAACTTTTCGCTCCGAACTCGGAATAGGGCAAAAGTATACATTTCTGATAACGTCAAAAAATTTCACATCTCATTGTCCCTGGCTTTGCTAGGTTTGCCACAGCTTTTTTTTGCGAAAAACGGCCTGGAAAATAGGGTTCTCAGGCTCTGACGTTTCTGCACGCTTGTGTTTGACGTGCTTTCTCTCACGGTTTTGGCTCCACCGCACACATCTGGTTTCTGTTTGTTCTAGAATTTTTTGTGGGACTTCCTGCTATGAAAACATAAGTGTTAAAAGAAATAAGTGCAAAAAATAGTGCAAAAAAAAGGTGAAACAAAAAACAAGTAAAAAAGAGAAAAGAGTTGCAGAAAAGGTTTTTGTTGTTGGTGTTGTTTCCACCTTCTACCTTTGACTTGTTGTTCATATGACACTTTGTGCTTTGACTTGGGACTAGCTTTTGGCCAGCAGCAAACACCTAATTTGGATCATTATTCAGCTTCGCTTAACTGTTACACTATTGTATTTGCTTAGCCACATATTGAGCCATCCCAAGCTCCACTATATTTATCAATTGAGCAGTACAGGTCAGACCTTGCAATCATCCCATGTTTTAGGTGTGTCATTGCCACTTCGCCACCATCATTCTGATAGGGAATAGGGTTCCTGATCTTCTGAGAGGTATGGATTAGTCGGTTTAGGGGTGGAGAACTCGACGTTGGAGAAGAAGGCTCCGAGCAATCGATCGAATCCTTGCAATCACTACACCACTGCTCCGATGGTTATCGACCACGTGACACGCGCAATTGACCTCACCAAGAAGGCTATCGTTCCTGCAATGCAACCGAGAGAACACAAGCAAGAAGGAGTAATAACGCAACCAAGATAAATCTTGTGCACAAGTTGGGGTTTCACAAACCGATACACGAACGACGAACTGTTCACGACAGAATACTTCTAAAGCAAAACCCCTCTAATCTAATGACGGATACAGAATATATACAAGAGAGAGGTCTAGGGGGTGGCCAAGGGGGTGGCCGAGCAACCCTAGGGCGTACAAGGCTAGCGGGCCCAAAAACCGGTCCAGCAGCACCCTGGCAGATTTTGTCTGTCATATTGTTTCGACGATTCTCATCGACTCCGATCGAATTCAGAGGTGGGACCACAAGGGTTGGAAGGCTTATCTCCTTAGCTTTCCAACGATATGTAGAACGTCTAAAACGAAACCCGTATGTGGCCTGGACATCCGTTTTACTGAGACCTACTCCTGCTGTCCGAACCGGCCTCGCGAATAAATTAGACCTCAACTCGAATTGGGCGTCAAACTTCATCTTCTCTTGGGCCTTGGTCATATGCTTATTAGTCATGTTCTCATCATTCTCCTCTTCTTGTTTTTGAGTCATCCTCGACTCAAAGTCGTTGATGCTCGTGGAAATAGTTGCCATATTTGACATGATGCAACCTTGCTCCTCTTCTTGAAATTTACCCTGTTATAACACAATAAACAAAGAACAAGGGGAACTCGACGTGACATGATTAGCGTTAGCGCAGCCCTCAAATTGTTCACATTCACTAAAAGGAAGAAAGTTCAAATTTGAAGATATATAAACACGGTGCACCACATATTCTTCTTTGCAATCATACTTGCCAATAACATGATAAGAATTCTTAGATAACCATGGCAAATCAGCAACAAAAGAAAGTTTTTCCTCTAAATTATTCAGATTACATAGAACGTCAAATTCAATATAACCCAAAGTATTTAAAGAAGATATCAACTTTAGCTTATCATACACACTAGCAATAGGGAGAAAAATACTATTTTCAGCACAAATATTTAGCTCGGAATCATCAATATCAAGCTTATCAACAATTTGTGGCATAGAAATAATAGAAGCAAAATCACACAACTCTTTTTGATCACATGACTCAACAGTACAATCAGCCTGTAATAAAGATAACTCAAAAGTTTGCTCACCTTGAGAGATTATATAACATGTATCATTACCTTTGTTTACATAATCAGGGCACTGTGACAAGTATGGAACGGAAACAGGATCATCCTCATTCTTCTCTGACGTGTTATCTTTTTCATCCTTGATCTCAACATTCTGTGTATGGTTAGTAGTAAAGGGTACCTCCATGGGTTGTGTGTCATGATGTTTAATTTCAGCAAGGTATGCATCATATTCAATCTTAATAAATTGTTGTTTTTTATGTCTTATTTTGTTCTCAATCTTAATAGCATGTGTATATAATTTATAGACAGACTTATATTTCGTACCAGCAATAATATCATGAATGTCAGTGTCAAGACCCTTTAAAAATCTGATTGTAATTTTTTCTCTCATTCATGTAAACTACAACGCACCAACAAAGTATGTAGCTCATTATAATACTCTACAACAGTTTTATCATGTTGCTTTAGAAATTGTAGGTCACAAATTAGCTTTATAGAATGAGAATATGAAACAAATTCATTCCTCATAAGTCTATTCATATCTCTCCAATTTTGTGGATCTTGATCATAAACACAAAGATTTTTCCACCAACGTAAAGCACATTTTTTAAAAGTACTAGCAGCATTCTTAACCTTTCTTCTATCACTCAAACGACATTGGGAAAAAATTTCATCCATAGCTATTTCCCAATCAATATAAGCATCATCAACCAAACCATTATCAGAAGGAAGATTTGGAAGAAGACAACCTGAACTTTTTGATGGAGATGTTTTCAAAGTTATCTGACTCTCAAATGCATTCATAACCATTTTCTTGATCCTTTCACGTTCACGTGCGTCGGTGCAACCTGTCATTGTTAGCAGATAAACACAAAACACACCAAAAAAAATTAACCCTATCTGTTGACAGTGGGCAGGTGGGATCTCTCACATTCCAAGCGTTTACCAAGCGCTTGCAAATGTTCTTACTGTGAGCAAAAAAATGATGGCGATCTAGAAGAGGTGATGGCGGCCCAAAGGCGATAACACACCTGGAGCGTGGGGTGATTGCAAGACCGACATGTGTCTATAAATCATATATTTACTACTCTGAGTTACACAGCAAATTAGACAATCTTAATGGCCTCAAATGCAAAAACTTAAAATACCAAAGTTGTAGCTTAGCTTTTTCTCCTTCTTTACGGTATATGGAACACCTATTTTGGCCAAGGGAGGATGGAGATATTGACCCCGAAATGAAGATTGCTCAGAAAATTCTGGGTCACATACAGTATTACTCCCAACAGATATTACACCCTGATAACAACGTTTTCTGGAAATCTCACAATTGACAAAGTTGTAGTTAATTTCACAAGCTTTCTAGAAAGTACTAGAACAAAAAATTCTGAGTTCAGATGAGAGAGATATCATCAAAATACCGAACTGGACAAAGACAAAACCGATCTATACGGGCTGACGGGATGGAAACAGACACGATGTCACGATGCAAAACTCAAACTAATCTAAGAACCCGATCTAAACTAGCAACAAGACTATGAACAAGGACACAAATTCAAAGATGCAGACTCTGAAATCAAATTATGCAAAAGCTAAATGTGGTGATAGGACAAGATGAAATACAAACCCTATTTTTTTATGGCTTTTTTGGGGACTTTAGGAATACAAAACACTCAAACTAAGGGACACACGGTAGTATACCTCAAGGGAAACCTGAAGCTCTGATTACCAAATGATAGGGAATAGGGTTCCCGATCTTCCGAGAGGTATGGATAAGTCGGTTTAACGGTGGAGAATTCAACGTTGGTGAAGAAGGCTCCGAGCAATCGATTGAATCCTTGAAATCACTACACCACTGCTCCGATGGTTATCGACCACGTGACACACGCAATCAACCTCACCAAGAAGGCTATCGTTCCTGCAATGCAACCGAGAGAACACAAGCAAGAACGAGTAATAACGCAACCAAGATAAATCTTGTGCACAAGTTGGGGTTTCACAAACCGATACACGAACGACGAACTGTTCACGACAGAATACTTCTAAAGCAAAACCCCTCTAATCTAATGACGGATACAGAATATATACAATAGAGAGGTCTAGGGGGTGGCCGAGCAACCCTAGGGCGTACAAGGCTAGCGGGCCCAAAAACCGGTCCAGCAGCACCCTGGCAGATTCTGTCTGTCATCTTGTTTCAATGATTCCTGTCGACTCCGATCGAATTCAGAGTTGGGACCACTAGAGTTGGAAAGCTTATCTCCTTAGCTTTCCAACGATATGTAGAACGTCCAAAACGGAGGCCGTATGTGGCTTGGACGTCCGTTTTACTGAGGCCAACTCCTGCAGTCCGAACCGGCCTCGCGAATAAATTGGAGCTCAACTCGGATTGGGCTTCAAACTTCATCTTCTCTTGGGCCTTGGTCATATGCTTATTAGTCATGTTCTCATCACGTTCCTTCTAGGTAACCATCATCCTTTGCACTACATGGTAAGAACATTTGCAAGCGCTTGGTACACGCTTGAGTGTGAGCGATGCCACCTTCCTATTATATTGGGATAATATTGTGTCGTTGTCTCTGTTTTTGTTTTCACTAACCATGGTAGGCGATGAATCCCTTCAAGACTTTAACAACTGTGTTTCAAAGGATGAGCTTAAGAAGCTTATTGCTACGCAAAACAAGCTTATTGGTGATTTCAAGGCAGAACTTACTCCAATTGTGACCGAGCTTCGCACTACGGTCAATAGTTTGGCGTTTTGGTTTGACACGATTGAGAACAAGGTTACTGCCTCTAGTTAAGGTTCTTCTACTCCTAAGGAATCCAAGGCGTCATCTAATCATGAAGTTGAAGATGGCGATGAAGATGAAGACGAAGATTATGTTTATACCGAGCAAGACTGGCGTGGTAAAGATAACAAAGGTAATAATGGCAAACGACCACCACGAGCGTCTCCACGACGTGGCCCCAAAGGTAACAAACATGACAATGATAACCAGTTTACTAGGATCAAATTTAAAATTCCACCCTTTGATGGATCATATGATGCCGATGCTTATTTAGATTGGGAGATGACTGTTGAACAAAAATTTAATGCTCATAAGATTCCAGCTGCTCAACGTGTTCCCTATGCTACTAGTGAATTTACTGATTATGCTATTCTGTGGTGGAATGGTTTAGTTAAAATTGGTCAAGATTCTTCTACATGGTCCAAGTTAAAACGTTCTATGCGTAATCGTTTTATTCCTGTTTCTTATAAGCGTGATTTGAAGAAAAAATTGCAATATTTTGATCAAGGCACTCGTTCTGTTCATGAATACTATAATGATTTGCATGTTGCTATGTTGCGTTGTGATATTCATGAGGACGATGAAGATACTATGACTCATTTTTATTCTGGTTTGCTCAAAGAAATACAAAATATTGTGGATTATAAAGATTACTCCACCACAGACCAGTTGTTCCATATTGCTATGTTGGTAGAACAAGAAGTGCAAGGACGTGCGCAACTTTTACGCAACACCTTTGGTGTTTCTTCTTCTAGGTTGGCTTCGAGCAAGGGACGTGCCGCCCCCCAACACGTAACGCGCTTTACCACAACCTGAGGTGAGCAAATCTGCTTTTGTGCCTAACCCAATGAAGACCGATGCTTCCCCTACTACGCCATCGTCCAATATTGTGTGCCATTGGTGCAAAAGCATGGGACATGTTATGAGGGAGTGTCCAAGCAAACGAGCCTACATTGCTACAGATACTGGTGGGTACATCTACGCTAGTGATGTTGAAGATGATTTGGTATTGCAAGCTAACATTGCAGGTACGACTGAGGAGAATGCATATGCTTATGGCGAAGATGATGCAGAGGACTACATCCACAATGGCACATATGTTGTCCAGCGTGTTTTGAGTGCACAGGTGGAACATGGAGACAAGCTTCAATGACATAATCTATTTCAGATTTATTTTATCATCAACAAGTGCCGTGTTCGTACTATCATTGATGGTGGTAGTTGCAATAATTTGGTGAGTATTGATTTTGTCAAAAAATTTAGCCTTTCTACACGTGCACACACTCACCCATATTATATTCAGTGGCTTAACAACAGCGGTAAGACCAAGGTAACACATACTGCACGTGTCCATTTTTCTATTGGTATATACCATGACTATGCAGATTGTGATGTTGTTCCAATGCAAGCATGTTCTCTTTTGTTGGGTAGACCTTGGGAATTTGATACTGATGCAACCCACCATGGTAGAACTAATACTTATACATTCATGCATAAAGGCAAGAAAATTACGTTGCTTCCTTTGACCCCTACTGAAATTGTGGAATGTGATAGGGCCATAGCTGAAACTGTAGAACGTGATAAGGCTATAGCTTCTGAAAACCAGCAAGCATCAAAATCTGTTGTGCCCTTTAAAACTGAACCATCCATACCATCTGCTAGTTCTCCTGCTATTAAGTTAAAGGGTGGTGCTATGCTTGCTACAAAATCTGATTTTGCTGCTTGTGTTTTTGATGATGCTTCCGGCGTGCTTTATTGTGCAAGAGGGTCCTATTTTCGCTTGATGATATGCCTCCCTCATTGCTGCCTACTGTTGCTAACCTTTTGCAGGAATTTAAGAATGTTTTCCCTGCGGAAATTCCACCGGGACCGCCACCATTGCCAGGGATGGAGCATCAAATTGATTTGATTCTGGGTGCCACTTTGCCCAACCGTCTGCATATAGGACCAATCCAGAGGAGACTAAGGAGATTTAGAGACAAGTCTAAGAGCTATTGGACCATGGGTACATACGTGAGAGACTTAGTCCTTGTGCTCTTCCTATCATTTTGGTTCCTAAGAAAAATGGTACATGGCTTATGTGTGTTGATTGTAGAGCCATTAATAATATAACTATTCGTTATTGTCATCCTATTCCTCGCTTACATGACAAGCTTGATGAATTATGTGGCTCTGTCATGTTTACCAAAATTGATTTACGTAGTGGCTACCATCAAATTCGAATGAAATTAGGCGACGAATGGAAAGCTGCTTTCAAAACAAAGTTTGGCTTGTATGAGTGGTTAGCCATACCATTTGGGTTAACGAATGGAAAGCTGCTTTCAAAACAAAGTTTGGCGATGAATGAGGTTCTCCGTTCTTTTTTTGGAAAATTTGTGGTGGTTTATTTTAATGATATTTTGATCTCTAGCAAATCTTTGGAGCAACATTTCGATCACCTAAATGTTGTTTTTGTTACGCTACACGATGTGCGCTTATTTGCTAACCTTGAGAAGTGCACCTTTTGCACCAATCGAGTTAGTTTTCTTGGCTATATCGTTACTCCACAGGGAATTGAAGTGGATGAGACGAAGGTTGACGCCATAAGGAGCTAGCCTACACCGACGACTATCACACAGGTGCGCAGTTTTCTTGGTCTTGCAGGTTTTTATCGGCGCTTTGTGAAAGATTTCAGCACCATCGCTGCCCCACTTAATGAGTTGATGAAGAAAGGTGTGACGTTCCTTTGGGGTCCAGCACAAAAAAAAGCCTTCAACACGTTGAAAGATAAGTTGACACATGCACCTCTTCTACAGCTTCCGAATTTTGAAAAAACTGTTGAGCTTAAATGTGATGCGAGAGGAATTGGGATTGGAGGCATGCTTCTACAGGAAGGTAAACCTGTTGCGTACTTTAGTAAAAAATTGAATTGGCCATCTCTTAATTATTCGACTTATGATAAAGAGTGATATGCTTTGGTGCGTGTTTTGGAAACTTGGCAGCATTATCTTTGGCCTAAAGAATTTGTTATCCATTCCGATCATGAATCTTTCAAACATATTAGAAGTCAAGCTAAGCTAAATAAACGATATGCTAAATGGGTTGAATTTATAGAGTCATTTCCAAGCATCATTAAGCACAAGAAGGGAAAAGTAAATGTCATTGCGGATGCTTTATCTCACCGCTATACTATGTTGTCACAACTTGATCATCACATCTTTGGTTTAGAGACCATAAAAGGGTTATATGCTGCTGATTTTGACTTTAAAGAGGCTTTTGAAAATTGTAGAGAGGGACGAACATAGAATAAGTTTTTTTTGGGCTAACAAGTTATGCGTCCCAGATAGCTCTATTCGTCTTTTGTTTTTGCAGGAGGCGCATGGAGGAGGTTTGATGGGTCATTTTGGTGTGAAGAAAATGACGGATGTGCTGGCTGCTCATTTATTTTCGCCCAAATTGAAGTGGGACGTTGAATGGTTTGTGGCACATTGCACTACTTGCAATAAAGCTAAGTCTCGCCTTAATCCACATGTTCTTTATTTGCCTCTCCCGGTTGCAAGTGTTCCTTGGGCTGATATTTCTATGAACTTTGGTTGGGTTTGCCTCGGACTAAGAGGGGGAGAGATAGCATTTTTGTTGTTGTGGATCGCTTTCGAAAGTGGCACATTTTATACCTTGTCATAAGACGGACGATGCTTCTCATATTGCTGATTTGTTTTTCCATAAGATCGTTCCTTTACATGGGTTGCCTAGTACTATTGTTTCGGATCGTGATGCAAAATTTTTGACTCACTTTCGGCAGAGCTTATGGAATAAATTGGGGACAAAGCTTTTGTTTTCTACTATATGTCATCCCCAAACTGACGGTCAAACCGAAGTTGTTAATCGAACTTTGTCTACTATGCTTAGGGCTGTTTTGAAAACAAATTTGAAAATGTGGGAAGAGTGTTTGCCTCATATTGAGTTTGCTTACAACAGATCCGTTCACTCTCCCACAAAGTTTAGCCCTTTCCAGGTGGTTTATGGTTTTAATCCTCGTGCTCCTATTGATTTGATATCTTTGCCTTTCGAGGAACCTTTGCATTTGGATGCGTCACAATGTGCTGATTTGATTCAGAACTTACATGAAATAATTAAGAATAATATTGAAACCATGAATGAGAAGTACAAACTTACTGGTAGTAAAGGTTAGAAATAAGTGCTTTTTGAACCGGGTGATTTTGTGAGGCTACACTTGCGCAAAGAATGTTTTCCTGATTTGTGAAAGTCCAAACTTATGCCTCGAGCTGCTGGTCCTTTTAAGGTTCTAGAAATAATTAATGATAATGCATACAAGCTTGGGTTGCCTGCAGATTATGGGGTTAGTCCCACATTTAATGTTGCAGATTTGAAACCATATTTGGGAGAAGAGGATGAGATACCATCGAGGACGACTTTGCTTCAAGAGGGGGAGGATGATGATGACATCACTCCTATGATTATGCAAGGACCTATTACAAGAGCACGTGCAAGACAATTGAACCAACAGGTGAGCTCGTTCCTAACTGCCCGTACATATATTTGTGAGGATGGTATCCTACCTAATGTTATGGTTGATTATATTGTACTTAGGAACTTAGGAGAGGACCATGAAGTCCTTGGAGAACAGCTTAGACTAGCAGGAGGGCAAGAAGGACGTCCAAGTCAAGATGGAGGTCCAATTCTACTCGGAGTCGACTTCCTCGGCCTCTAGGACTAGTCATCAATAAAATCGTTGCCCAGGCCACAAACGGACTCCAATTTTGATAATCCACATATGCCTAGAAAAGCTAAGAAGATAACCTTTCTAATCCCGCCAGTTTCATGTCATTTGGATTTCGGAGTCATCAGGAATTGATGTCGCAAGTGAGAGATCAGAATCTGTCTAGGTGTTCTTTTCCCTCTTTTTGGGCTGTTGGCCCATGTATCATCTTAGAGTCCATCATCGAAGCATCTAGGCCTTGTTGGTCGACCTAAACTCTATATAAACAGTAGCCGCTACACAAGTTAGGGTTTTAGTTTTGCTTAGATTATTCTATCATCGAACAGTTTTGCCAATATCGGTTTGTGAAACCCCAACTCGTGCAACTCAATTGAGATTTGCATTTTTCCTCATTCTTGCTGGTGTTCTTCAGTTGCATTGCAGGAATGATAGCCTTCTTGGCAAGGTCAATTGTGCAAGTCACGTGGTCGATAACCATCAGAGCAGTGGTGTCGTGATTGCAAGAATTCGAACCTTTGGCTCGGAGCCTTCATCACCATAGTCAAGTCTCCACCCCTAAACCGATGTACCTCATGGAAGATTGGGCCTATCTTATATCACTAAAGCTCATCAACTAAAATGTGCTCACAAACACTCACCTTCACTTGAATGTATCAAAGAAACTCCCTTGAACAAATTCCATATCGTTCTCGGTTCAAGCACCAAACCGTCCGATGCGTTATATGAGCTGCTGCCTATGTCATCTGAGTCCAGTGTGCTTTATGTGCACCAGACAGTCCGGTGGTCTCAACACCGAAACGTCCGGTGCTCCACTAGACAATATAGGCAAGGAGAGTGTCAAGTGCGTCCTTGTGCTCTTTGTGCGCACTGGATCATCCAGTGGTTAACCACCGGACCGTCCGGTAATCCACCGGACATTCTGGACAAGGAGGTATGTTTTCATCGTGTCCTAGGCATTTGCACGCACCGGACCATACAGTGGTATCCACCAAACCGTCCGGTGATCACTGTAGCCTTGGCAGGAATTATCTGGCGTTCGATTTTAGTACACACCGGACCGTCCGGGGGTCGCGCAAAAAACAGTTTTCAATAGTAACGGCAAGTTTTTGAGCTGGCCTCTATATAAAGGAACCCCCTCCCCCTAATTACCTCCTTTTGCGACCAGGAAACACTCACACTCACACAAAGGTCACCCAAGCACCATTTCCCCACAAATCTTTGAGATTTGGGGCAAGAGACTTGAGAGGAAGAGAACTTCTTGAAGGAAGTTCGATTCTTGTGAAGACCAAGGCTTGTTACTCTTGGTGATCGTGATCACCTAGATAGCTCGCAAGTCACACCTTCCGCGAGCTTTTGGGAGATTGTGGAAGAAGCGGGAGAAGGTCCTTATGAGGGCACAGTGAGCGGATCAAGGGGTTGCTTGACCTTTGCGAAGGTCACCTTTCCATACTCTTTCCTTGTGAGGGATAGGTCGTAGCTCCTTGTGTGCTACGTGTGAGTAGGGCCTTGCGAGGGGCACTAAATGAGGATTAGGGGGGAGTCATGACTCCTTGATACCTCTGGAAAAATATCGCTATGTCATCTCTTCTCTTTAGATTCCGCATTTACTTACATGCAATTTACATTCCGCAATTAACATTCTTAGAATTGCTTGCTTGGCTCTAGGTTGCAAACCTTTTTGTTATCGTGTAGAACTCTAGTCACACTGAGTTAGTCACTCTAGTTGTAAACCTTTAATATCAAGTTTTGAAATTAAAATTAGAAGTCCAATTCACCCCGCTCTTGGACATCTTGATCCTTTCAGGCTTATGCTTTCATCAAGATTGGACCAAGAGCTCCGCCAATAACTTTGGCTTAGCGGCTTTGCCTACATCTGTTACAACGTCTTCAATTATGCTCTCCAGCCAAGAGGAGCTATGGGAGCATAGGGGATCTCATTCTTCGGTCTTGTTCAAAGATTGTAAGCGAACAATGCTTCATCGACTACACCTTCGTCGACTACATTGACCACGCAAAGATAGGAACATCTACCTCGCCTACATCATCTACATCAGCATTGCACAAGAATGAGTTCGGGCATAAAGATTGGAGGACACAAAGACTCTATCAAGATGAAGGCAACTAAAGTAAACGATGAGGGAGGCCACCAGAGTGAAGTATCTCCCATCTTCAGTCAAGTCACACGAAAGCATAGAAATGCCCCTTGTTTAGTTTAGCCCATGTAGGTGTTTCTTAGCCTACTGAAATAAATCCGCAAGTGCACAGAAACACGTTGTAGCTTTTAACCCAAGAGTATTCCAAGGTATCAAAATCCATGAGGAACGAGGAGTGACTCAATGTAAAACGGATAGGACCGAACAGTAAAACCAGTAATTGTAAAGATAACTAACAGAGCATAGCAGGATCACTACTTTAGATAAAACAACTTAACTTTACTAAAAAAACTAGAACTCTACTCAGTAGGTTTACTTCGACACCGAGGCTATAGAACCACTTCCAGGCACCAGAGTGTTGATAACCCAGACGAGAAAGGCGGGCGCTACAGGACTCAGCTATGCGTCGATGACAACTTATCCGAACGACGGGGTTGGACTACATAGGACACACAACCGCTGTCACCAGGTGGGACTACCAACCAAAACTGTGTGGGACAAGACACCTTCCAAGGCAAACTCTAGTCTAGACACCACGTCTACACAACCGAGTTTACTACTACACTGGGTCGAACCCAGAGAGCAAGCACAAATGTATAGCTAAACTACACAGAGCACACTTGGCACCCATAAACTACTAAGAAGAGACTAAGAAGGTAAGTAAAGTAAGTATGAAATAAATAAAGCAGAGGAGCAAGGAACAGAATACCCAAGAGGAATCCGACTCCTTCGCTCTACAACTTACTACTCACTGTTAATATAATTGGCCCTCTCTACAAAGCCAAGGGTGGCTATTGACGGTCGTTATTGCACTATCTACGACCATCAACTATCCATGAATATGAAGGGAAATGCATCAAAGTATGGGTGAACCTTTGCTACTAACATATCTCCACGAGTTGTGTTGAAATATTTGAATGCAGGTGACAAGACATACTCAAACATGGTAAAATGGAGCCAAACCAGGAGGTGACTGGCCACATGGCTAAGTCCCCAGGCCGTCCGACCTCATCAGAGGCCGCTCGGCCCCACCTCCAGGCTGCTCGGCCTGTGTCTGGGCCCAATTGGCACCAACTTCGACCTGCATGCACACACATGCCATGTCAACACATCTCCAAGGTGGAATCCACGAAAGTCGCATGCAATCAACAGGAAGGCCTTGCCACATCATCAATCCAGCCCCTGGATTGGTGAAGTCAGCAGTCCTCAGCACTTCAATCCTGCAGCTAAGGAAGAAACACAAGTGAGATCCAATGGTTCGGGAGAAAACACAAAGATAACTGCCTCAACCACCATGCAACCGACTTGGGGAGTGAAGATGGACCACAAGATGCAGTATGGTGGTGGATCCGACGGCTGGCCAGGCCGCCCAGCCTAAGGTGGGGCCGCCCGGCCTCCGTCCAGGCCGCCCGACCTGCCACCTATCCCATAACCGCCTTACCTGCCCTATAAATACCCACCACTCACTTGGTGACTATAAATACCCCCGAGCTCTCATTTGTAAAGTGTGGAAGTTGAGTGAAACACACCATTGTCTAGTTTAGTAGCACTAGGATAGTCCTGGGAGTTAGAGTTGAGTCTGAGTCTTTGCCTCAGGGATTCCGGAGTTAGCTTCGAGTCTGGTAAAGCTCTTGTATCTTTCTATCTTTGTACTCTTGCTACTTCAGTATAATACACTTTGTTGCTCTATCCTTTGAGTTATACTTTACTTTATTTCTTACACTTGCCTAGTGTGGTGTACCTTATTGCATACTAGACCAAGGCTTAGGTTTGTGTTGTTCATGTGTTATATGAATCTTGCTAGACTTGCCGGTGCTATAGACATTCCTTAGGCTCTGATCTAATGCTAAGTCAGTCCGAACCCTCTGATCAAGGACGGACTTTAGTGATCAAGTTCTTACTTGATCACTAGTTTAGCGTGCCATCTTACCCACGCAAATCTGGTTGGTAGCACCTCTTGCTGACAGCATTAGTGAGCCTCTATAATCCGACCCCGTCGTTCGATAAGCCCGTAGGCATTAGCCAATTGCCGTTCGGTTGGCCAACTATCTACCCCCGCGCCTCCTCGGTGTAGTCTGGAATTTCGCTCTACGCAAGATCCTAATTCGTGTTTGTTTAACTCAGTTCAACCGCGAATACTCCTATGCAGTAGTTAAGGAATAGAGTTTGGATATCTTAATCTCACTCGTTGTCCTCCCAGGCAACTACCTAGTTGTTTACAGCTTTGGTCCCTGTTTACTCTTCCCACCATACACTATCTTGTTTATCTTACCCCCGTTGTAAGAATAGCTGGTGTTTATCTGAGTTGCAGTACTGTTTGATGTTCAAACATATCATTCCACCTATTAGCCCTTGCTTCCCTGTGGATTTTTACGATACCTGGAATACTCTGGGTGAAAAAGCTACAGCGAATCTCCGTGCGCTTATGGAGTAAAATCTGTTACGCTAAGAGACATCAACAAGCTTTTTCTGGCACCGTTGCCGGGGAAACAATTGGCAATAGAAGTTTGATTTGTTCAAACCTAGGTACCTATAACTTGATAACATACCGCTATCTCTTAGCGGGCTCATTTGCCTCTGTCTACTTTGTTGTTGGGTTGACAGAGAGGTGTATGACCGGTTTTGACCTACCGGTAAACTTTCACAACAATCCGGAGTCGCTGCTCGGAAGGAGAGTCCGTCAAAAGACAATCCACGGGCAGAGGCCTATGCCATCAACACTGGAGTTTGTATCCGCAAGCACAAAGCAACCGACACTAACAATGGCTGTGCCTGAGAAGACCAACTGTGACTTTTCTGTTCCATCCAGCAACAACATTCCCACTGGGCCTGAGGTTGCCGTTGGAGAAGGTTTTGAGCTCAAGCTAGGTGTCATTCATATGGTCCAAGCTAGTCCATTCTGCGGATTGGTGTTGGAGGACGCAAACAGCCATCTCCAGCAATTCCTGGAGATATGCAGTACATTCACTATGAAGGGTGAAACCGCCAATGCTGTTCAATTGCGCCTTTTCCAGTTCTCACTAATCGGGAAGGCAAAACAGTGGTTCTATCTGAACCGCAACAACTTGGCAACTTGGGAGGCATGTTCAAATGCTTTCCTTGCAAAGTATTTTCCCTTGGGGAAGACAAGCTCACTGAGGAACCGAATCTTGAGGTTTCAACAGCTCGCTGATGAGACGGTGGCGGAGGCATGGGAGAGACTACAAGAGTACATTGCCGCCTGCCCCCACCACGGTATGGAAGAGTGGCTGATCATCTAGAATTTCTTCCACGGTCTACACCGGACCGCGCAAGAACACCTCGATGTAGCCGCTGGAGGATCCTTTTTATCCTTGAGCGTTACCACTGCATGCACTCTCATAGAGAAGATGGCAAGCAACTAAGGATGGAGACAGGAGAGGGCGAACAATAAGCCCCACGGAGTCCCACCATATTGACCGTACCGACATGTTGGCTGCCAAGATGGACCTCTTGCTAAAGAAGGTGGAGGATACTCCTGAAGCTGTGCCAGTCCAAGCATTGGATTCTCGAATGACTTGCGAGCATTGCGGGAATACCGGCCACACGGGGAACAGCTGCCCCGGAAATGGATCGGAGGACGTTGAGTTCATCAACAACAATAGATTCAACAATGGGCCTCGTCCTCAACCATGTTGGAACTCGCGACCACACCCACCTTTCTCTGGTCAAGGTACATCTTCTGGCAGTTCTCAGCAGTTCAATAAAAATCCTTTCAATCAAAAAGCTATGAATGATAGTATAAGTAAGAAATTCCATGCGAACGATAGAATTCTAGAAAACCTGTCACTTCAAATGGAAACTCTTAATAGCGCCATGAAGAACCAGCTGAGTTTTAATAAAATGCTAGAAACTCAGATAGCTCAACTTGCTACCGCTTTGCCTAGTCCAACTTCGGGTAAGCTCCCAGGTCAGCCCGAGGCACCCCCGAAGGAACATATCAATGCTGTAACAACTAGGGGTGGAAGGTCTACACAAGACCCCCCACATCCTAGGAATGCAAGGAAGGAACAAGTGAAGCCAGCCGAACCACAAAAGGAAGATCAAGTGGCCAAACCACAACCAGTTAAGGAAGCACCAAAGTAGGCTCTGCACGAGTTCTACAACACCACCGTGCTCCCTTTTCCTCAAAGGCAGAAAAAGACTACTGTCGATGACCAATTGGGCAAGTTTGTGGAGGTAATTAAGAAATTATATGTCAACATTCCATTGCTAGATTCGATGCAGGTACCCACGTACGCTAAGTACCTGAAGGACATCCTCAACAACAAAAAGCCGCTACCATCCACAGAGGTCGTGCACCTCACAGAAGAGTGTAGCACTGCTATACTCAACCAGCTGCCCCAGAAGAAGAAGGATCCAGGGAATCCAACCATCTCATGCTCAATCGGGACCCAGCATTTTGATCAAGCTCTCTGAGATCTGGGAGCAAGTGTGAGCATCATGCCAAAGGTAGTCTTTGATAAACTCACGCATGCTACACTTGCCCCTACTGCTATGTGCCTACAGCTAGCGGATCAGTTGATTCGCTATCCTGACGGAATCGCTGAAGACATTCCGGTCAAAATCCGGAACTTCATCGTCCCGGTGGATTTTGTGGTGGTCGACATGTAGATTGATAGCAAAACGCCACTCATCCTTGGGTGACTGTTCTTAAGCACCACTGAGGCCACTATTGACGTTGGAGCTGGACAAGTCCACCTCAACATCAATGGCAGACGGGAGACGTTTGCTTTCAAGCCGAAGGTAGAACAGTGCCGACAGGTAAAAACATTTATACTTAAGTGTCAGGCACCCCGGGAGACGCCTA
Source organism: Paspalum vaginatum (assembly GCA_030272315.1). Lineage (NCBI taxonomy): Eukaryota > Viridiplantae > Streptophyta > Magnoliopsida > Poales > Poaceae > Paspalum > Paspalum vaginatum. Next base: position 26,240,393 of record CM059018.1, on the reverse strand, counting down.
GAGAGAAGATCGAGCTTTCGCCAAGTCAGTCAAAAGTTGACTCTCTAATCCTAACAATGGAGAAGATCCTATTGGATGGAGAAGCCTGAAAGCTCAAAGCCGATCGCAGAGCCGAGTCACAAAGACGTGCCTCAATGGCCAAGCCGCCAACAAAGGAAGCAGGAGGCAAGACTCTTGTCATGAAGGTCGCCGCCACAACAACAAACACACCCAAAGGGTGGCGGAAGAAAGAAGACGAATCACCAAAAGCCAAGCCAGAAAAGACCTAGAATAAAACTCAGAAACAAAAGGCTGTGACAACCAAGATGGTATGGCGAGCAAAAGTTGCAGCATAGACGGCCGCTAAGTCTCCGTCAAGTGCTGACTCCAAGCAAAAGGTATGACTTGCCCTCACCAGGAGGTAAACTAGCATTACCCTTCGCTGCATATTTAATTTCCACACAAATATTTTTCGTTATACCACTTCATGTTTGAATTTAAAAGTTTTGCATTAGTTTAAATTTTTCCTCTGCATAAGTATTTATTTTCATCTCTCATATCTCGAAAAAAAATTCTGCCCAAATAAAATAAGTGCTACACCCTCGCTTTTTGAACGGTTTGTGGAGACTCTGCCCCGCAAGGACGACTAACTTCTGGACGACTAACCGCTAACGCTAATATTTTTAGTTGCTATTCTTTGTGTGTTCTTGTGTTTTTTTAGTATTTTTTGCAGGATGTCTTCATTCTTCAGGAAAGCTAAGAAGGCCCTGAGTAACATAGGGAAGGGGCTGCACCTCAAGTTCCCATCCTCGTCAGGATCGCACTCTCACTCACAGAGCGAGAGTTCTAGGACTCCAGCGCCATCCGACAGGATGTCGATCAGTGGTGCCAGAAGCCACCAGGAGCAGGAGCATGATGAAGGAACGTCATCACAGCCACCGCGCCGTTTTCTCACCTTGCACGACATCAACATCTAAAGCGATGAGGAAGCACAGAAGTTGCAGGTCCTCACCAGCAAGACTTTTGGGCGGACGAGGTACTTCGATGCCTTCTTCCTCGTCGCCATAGGTATGTTGGAATCGTTCACGTAGGCGTTCGACAACGTGGGATGGCTGGAGTTTTCAAACATCACGGAAGAAGGATCCATCCTTCTCACTCAAGAATTCCTAATGACTCTCCGCTTGGATAGACGCTCAACAGGTACGACCATTTCCTTCCGTCTGTTCAATATTGAGTACGCTGTTCGTCCAAGGAGGTTTGCTGACCTCCTAGGTTTCGCCTCCAACTGCTCAGTAGGAGATGAGCCCACGTGCTACAGCATGAAAACTTTTTGGACGGAAATTTGCGGAGAACATGTTAAGGGGAAACATAGCACTACTAAAATCCACAACCCTACTCTGAGACTTCTGGCTCGCTGGGTCTCACTCGTGGTCTTTCGACGTAGTGAAGTTCGTTGTGCACCCAAAGGAGACCTTAAGTGCCTGTTTGCCATGTGCAAGAAGAAACCTTATGCACCAGTCCTAGACATAGTCCGTCACTGGGCGGATATGCCAAGGACCAACACCCCCATAAATATCACTTCTTTTTTCACGCGGATTGCATCCAACCTGGGCCTTCTAGAGAACGCCCAGATTGAATACATTCCGAATGACTCATCACACATTGTTGAGGAACAACACTTTATCCAAGCACATTTTATGAAGAAGGATGGCCAGAACTTAGTCATGACCTGGTTTGGGCATAATCTCGAGCTGCCGCTTCCCGCGCCGCAGTTCGATATGTATCGAGTTAGAAAAATAACCATGCAGCTCGACGTGGAGGCACCCCACCAAAGCATCAGCGGCGTCATGAATAGGGCCCAGTGACGACAAGCAGAACAGCGCCAAAGGGCACAACAGGAAGCCAAAGAAGAAGAAGCAGACCACTCGTGGGCACCCCATATGGCAACCCCGTCGGGCATAGACTCGGAGTTATCACGACTCCAACGCTATGCCTAACCGGAGCTGTGGTACAACAGCAGCATGGATGGAGGTGGTTCATACCACCAACCACCATATGCTCCTGAGTACTATGGGGCAGGTACGTCACATGGCCTTGACAAGAGTGCAGGTCCATCTGCATCAGCCCGGTTCAACACCGGCAACATGGCCGGCCTCAACGCCGCCATGGAGGGAATGAACATAGGCAGGTACAACTAGAGGCTGTACCAGCAGGTGGACGACATCCACCAACGTACCAGGGCGATGAGCCAACAGCTCCAGGAGAACAGCACCATGCTTCAGAACCTAAACGAAATGGTGGAAGCCGGCTTCATCAATGCTCAGGACTTCCACAGCTATTACCACCAAAACTCCTTGCTTCATTGAAGCTTAGGGGGGATGGTAGTGCAACATGAGCATGCTTCTTCGTGCCTAGCCCTCAGGGAAAGGCCCCCATTCCTCGTCCTTGTCCTCTCCCGTGCAGCAGCACCCGTCCAGCAGTACCCGTCTCACCGGCAGCAGCAGCAACACCCATCTGACCGAGAGTAAGCATTAATAACTCCTTATATTGTTTCGTTATCTAGAAATAATAATAATAATAATAATAATAATAATAATAATAATAATAATAATAATAATAATAATAATGAAAAAAAATGAGTCAAATAAAATAAACTCCCAACCTTGATTTATTACCTTCATATATGGAAATGATGAATAGTTGCTCTATCATGTTCTTGCTTAGTATTCTATGGACAAACCATGCTTAGCTTAATTTCGAGCTTGTGTGTATAAAGTGAAAGCCTGACCTATTACTTTGTGGATGCCATTTGTATAAACTTTGTCTAAGTTATTGTGAGAAGTGATATGACTAAGTACTAGGTCAGCTCTACATTTTTTTAGTAAGATGAACATCTCAGGTTATTTTCTTGAAAAATGAAAATAAAGTTCCCCCGTTGGTTTTGAAACACCTACCAGAGCCAAATACACTAGAATATCTGAGCCTAGCTTGTTTAAAGCTACTTGGTGTTGTTTTGAGCTTTGTCAAATTTTGAGTCTCATTGAATGGAATCATCACAATCTTATGAATTGTTGGAGCATAATACCACCACCACATATGCATTTACCTACCCTGGGTACGCATCCATATATCTCCAAATCAATACCTTTGACCTTACTCCTTCCAAGCAAAATGAGGTAGGATGTGGAGCCATAAAAAAATGAAAAAAAAAAGAAAAGCATGCTAGTCAAGCATGGCAAAAAGACAGAAAAATACAAAAAAGGCTCCACATTCATACCTATCATACAAAAGAAGGGGAAGGAAAGGAAACAAGGAGATCCATCCATCCACAACCACCAAATAAGCTCCAATGATGAACATTGTTAGCTGATGTAGTACATTTCTTTGGTCCAATCTTTGGCTTTGCAAAATAAACAACCTAAGTAAGCTAAGTTCTTCCACACCCTGAGCTCCACATAAGCTTTAGTATAGGAAGTTCTTGGTCGTGCTCTTGGCCTTAAAAAGGTGAGGATACACTTATGAGCGATCAAGAGTACCTCTGGGGAAACTTGTTTTATTTTGAAAATCTGCCAAAACACCTGAGATGGGAGTCCCAAAAGAAATGTTTTGAGCTAAACCTGCAACGGAGTCATTCCTTCTCTCAACCACCCAAGACATGGTGAGTCAAAAGATGCACCACAGGTATGGAAAAGGTAATCATTGCATACACTAAGGTTTGAAATCAGAGCATGAGTGTCGGTTATGCATAGTTTCTATTCTCGAACACTGATATTTGCAGCAACTCCTGATCCATAACCCATCTTGGCTTTACTCGAGGACGAGCAAAGGTCTAAGCTTGGGGGGGAGTTGACGGTCGCTATTGCACTATCTACGACCATCAACTATCCATGAATATGAAGGCACATGCATCAAAGTATGGGCAAACCTTTGCTACTAACATATCTCCACGAGTTGTGTTGAAATATTTGAATGCAGGTGACAAAACATACTCAAACATGGTAAAATGGAGCCAAACCAGGAGGTGACTAGCCACATGGCTAAGTCCCCAGGCCGCGCGGTCTCACCAGAGGCCGCCCAGCCCCACCTCCAGGTCGCCCGGCCTGTGTCTGGGCCCAATTTGCACCAACTTCGACCTGCATGCACACACATGCCATGTCAACACATCTCCAAGGTGGAATCCACAAAAGTCGCATGCAATCAACCGGAAGGCCTTGCCACATCATCAATCCAGGCCCTAGATTGGTGAAGTCAGCAATCCTCAGCACTTCAATCCTGCGGCTAAGGAAGAAACACAAGTGAGATCCAAAGGTTCAAGAGAAAACACAAAGATAACCGCCTCAACCACCATGCAACCAACTTGGGGAGTGAAGATGGACCACAAGATGCAGTATGGCGGTGGATCCAATGGCTGGCCAAACCACACGGCCTATGGTGGGGCCGCCCGGCCTCCCTCCAGGCTGCCCGACCTGCCACCTGTCCCATAACCACCTTACCTACCCTATAAATACCCCACTCACTTGGTGACTTTAAATACCCCTGAGCTCTCATTTGTAAAGTGTGGAAGTTGAGTGAAACACACCATTGTCTTGTTTAGTAGCACTAGGATAGTCCTGGGAGTTAGAGTTGAGTCTGAGTCTTTGCCTGAGGGATTCTGGAGTTAGCTTCGAGTCTGGTAAAGTTCTTGTATTTTTCTATCTTTGTACTCTTGCTACTTCAGTATAATATACTTTGTTGCTCTATCCTTTGACTTATACTTTACTTTATTTCTAACACTTGCCTAGTGTGGTGTACCATATTGCATACTAGACCAAGGCTCAGGTTTGTGTTGTTCTTGAGTTATCTGAATCTTGCTAGACTTGTCGGTGCTATAGGCTTTCCTTAGGCTCTGATTTAAGGCTAAGTCAGTCGGAACCCTCTGATCAAGGACATACTTTAGTGATCATGTTCTCACTTGATCACTAGTTTAGCGTGCCATCTTACCCACGCAGATCTGATTGGTAGCCCCTCTTGGTGACAGCATTAGGGAGCCTCTGTAATCCGACCGCGTCATTCGGTAAGCCCGTAGGCGTTAGTTAGTTGCCGTTCGGTTGGCCAACTATCTAACCCCGCGCCTCTTCGGTTTTGTCTAGAATTTCGCTCGACGCAAGATCCTAGTTCGTGTTTGTTTAACTCAGTTCAACCGCGAATACTCCCATGAAGTAGTTAAGGAATAGAGTTTAGATAACATAATCTTACTCGTTGTCCTCCCAGGCAAGTACCTAGTTGTTTACAGCTTTGGTCCCTGTTTACTCTTCCCACCATACACTATCTTGTTTATGTTACCCCCGTTGTAAGAATAGCTGGTGTTTATCTGAGTTACAGTACTGTTTGATGTTCGAACATATCATTCCACCTATTAGCCCTTGCTTCCCTGTGGATTTTTACGATACCTGGAATACTCTGGGTGAAAAAGCTACAGCGAATCTCCGTGTGCTTGCGGAGTAAAATCTGTTACGCTAAGAGACGTCAACAGTGGCCTCACTACTATACTCTGCACTCAACTACACAACCACACTATTCTTCTATTGATCCACCACACCTTGCAAGTGACCTCCCGGGGGGTATTTATAGCTTAGAGACCAGGGGGGTACTTATAGGTGGCCTAGGTCAGTTATGGGGGTAGGTCGGTGGTCGGGCGGGCATGCACCATGGCTGGGTGGCCATCTGATTCACCGACTTAGGCAATCCAGCGGTTGATCTTGCTTCCCTATGTCAGTTGGCGGTTGAAACGGTTGTTGCATGTGTAAAATGCCTCCGAAGGGTGGCCGGGCAGCCACGAAATGTGGTCGGGTGGCCATGTGTTTTTCTCTAATTTGCTGCATGTTGTTCCCCTTGGATTGCTGATGTCATCGATCCATTGTGTGATGGTCTTCCGATGCTTGGATGCATTGGATACTCGATCCAACGGTTGCATTTGACTTGGTTTGTGTTTCTTTGCATGCAGTTCGAAGAATGTGTTTTGTGACATGGCCGCGCGGCTACTAGTAATGGTCGGGCGGCCACCACACTTGGGCTGAAACCCTGTTTGGGCTAGCTGATGGCCGGGTGGCCAGGAGATGGTCGGGCGGCCATAGTATATGGCCAGGCAGCCATGGAAGATGGCTGGCCAGCCAAGCACTTTTGGCCTTCTGCCTCTCCCTTGCCATTTTTCCCTTGTTTTGGTCATTCCTTCGATATTTTAGACGTGACAAGCTCTTGCATCATCTTTTTTACACAACTTGTGGAACTAGTTAGTAATACATGAAAACTTGATAAATTATGCTCTCAAACATGAAATGTTAGTGGTCGAAATGGGTTTTATCGACCGCCAACACCGCCCCCCCCCCACACTTAAACCTTTGCTCATCCTCGAGTGAAGAAGAGAATTAAGCACAAGTGGAGAGGGCATAACATCAACAAACACTATAGCAAGCACAAAGTTATTCCTGACTATTTCATCATGCCTAGGATTTCAGTAGTGTCTACACCTCAGTTTTGGGATGTTGAAACATGGAACAAGAATATATCAGAGTCAACTTTAGGTTCCTTTATCACATGAGTATAGAGGTTTTCAAGATTTTCAAAGCAAGACCTGCCAACTTTTCTGATCTCAAGACCAACTCTCAGTCACTCAGAGGATAGAGTGTCCTTCCAAGATTCTTGCATTCCTCACACCTATACTACTGAGGCTTTTGTGGAGCTTTAGGTAGTTGGGAGAATGAGGCTTTCCCATCATGTTTATATTGTCGAATCAAGTCAAGTGTCAAGAAAGAGATCACAATCAAGTGAGATATGGCCAAGTGCAAGTGTAGTGTAGGGATTAGTCTCTTGTAGGTGCTTTACTTGAATCCCATGTTTGAGTAGAGGGCATGCGGTCCTTTTCTTTCCTCTTTCTAATTTTTCTTCTTTCTTTTCTCGTACTTTTTCTTTCATTCTCTCTCTTTTTTTTGAACCTCCATGCCTCTCTTTCTTTCAAACAGGACTTCAATGGGATCTTTGATGTTGCACACCTTCTTGCGAGATGTTATTTTCATGAAATGTGCGTGTAAAGGCCAAAATCCTCAACTGATTTGAACTCTTTTAATGGCACAAGACTTGATAAAACTCAAAACAATCAAGGAAGCATGAAAGTACGAGTTCTCTTTTCATATGTGGCACTGGTGGGATAGGGAACTTGAGATCATTTAAGATAGAGTCCTCTTTTTATTTTTTTTTTCAAATAAAACTCTTTACTCATGTGGGAGGTTCCTTTAGTTTTGTCCAATTATCTCATCTCACATGACTCAGCAAACTAAACTTTAAGTGGTTCCCTACTCATGATGGTATCCATAGTCAAGATTAATCTAGCATGAGGAATAAAATGGTGCAAGCACAAGTTGAAGCTTAACAAAGTTTCATGTGTAAAACGCAAAAATTGAGAGGAGTTTAGAATAAAACGTGCAAACCTGACCTCCAGGATGTGGGTTTGAGGTGAGAATGGGCCAGCCAGCCCATGACAATGGTCGGACGGCCATGGTACATGGCCGGGCGGCCATGCCATTTTGGATTTCGACCCGTGCGCTGGTTGATTTCTGATGAGAGAGTCTTGAGGAGACATGACGTCACGGTGTAACACCTTTTTGTGCAATTCACATGGTCAGGCGGCCATGGTGTATGGCCGGGCGGCCATGCCGTCTCGTCCATTTCGTTTGAATTTTTCTAAGTAGTGCCGTGACATCCTACACAAAGTGTTTCTTCGTGTGGCTTCTGCAGGATTAGTGATAGGAGGTCGAATGGCTTGGCCATTCTACCTAAACTCATTATTCAAAGAAGGGAAACTATCCTACCTTTATTGAATCAAATAAAATTGTAGGCGCTTGTTACAAAGGGAAATTAAACAAAACAAACAAAAATTTAGCCCTATAATTAAAAACCTAAAAGTGCATAAGATAACTAGAACCATGGGCATTTATGGTGCGGGTGGATCATAAAGATCAAGATGCCCCATTGTTTCTGCAAGACGACAGACTTTGGCGGACAGTCCCTTCCTAAGGACATCTATCTTATCATTTATGTCCATCCGCCAAAGTTCACCTTCAGCGCAGCGCTCCTCTAAGTTCTGTAATTTTGCCTTGAGCGCTGCGTTCCCCTCCCTAAGGGAGGCCATCGTGTCTTCTTCTTCACCAGATGAGTCTTCAAAATGCCTCGGTGGTCCATTAATTTGAGGAGGGACATCCACCCTCTTAACCGTCCTTCGTGGTGGAGTTGAGTCAATAGACTCATCTTTGGAGGCATCCAGTTTAGGGATCCTAGACACAAGCACCTTACCATAACCAGTGGTGGTTTTAATCCCACAGATGGTATGGGTGGATGCACTAGGGATCACTGGATCCTTGGCAGAGCGGCAGCCTCCTCCTAGAAGAGGCTCTTTACACACTTCACGGCCACGATTACCCCCAAGGTGGGATGAGGGGATGGCGCGCCACCTTCTTGGCGATCATCCTCAATGGAGACAGACCATGTGGGAGACTATCTACACTGAGGAATCAGCCATGAGATGCCGGGCAACCATCGCGAGTGGCCGGCCGGCCACGGGGGCTGTCTGTCTTGGCCGGGTGCCCACCTTCTATACCCGGGCGGCTAGACTCCATGGCCGCGCGGCCATGGGGCCCGAGCACTGTTGGCCAGGGTGTTTTGTCGGTGATCTTCTAAGGACTTAGGGACTGTAGGGGTCATGGTGATCCCTCAGAGGTGGGTGAGTACGTCGCAGTGGTGCCCGAGGTAATGGAAATGGTGGCTTTGACATTGCTAGAATGAGAAGGGGGTGCCATGGTTGATGCAGAAATGAGAGGAGTGTAGATGGGAAAGGAAGAAGAAGACTCCCATCCTTAAATCATCGAATCACTCGATCTCATCCACTCTACAAAACCACAAAAGAAGGGAAAAGCGCTGCAAAACTCGAAAATCGAATTTTGGGTGGCCGGGGACAATGGGGTGTGGCCGGGCGACCGCTCCCTGGGTCGGGTGGCCTGACCCGAAGGTCTGACGGCCATGCCCTAGGGCCGGGTAGCCATACTAAGGGCCGAGCGGCCATGCCCAATGGGCTGGCTGACCACGCCACTTTCGCTTGGACATACCAAAAGTTGGGGGTGTGCTTGTTGGTGTGCTTAAATCCCAAATTCGTAAGTGGAACATCAGTTCTAATGAGATTTTCAACAAAAGGTGAGATTAGATGGAATTTTAAGGGAGAAAAGAAATAGTGTACAAGGCTTCTTTTGAGGTCTGAGCTCGACCATGGTTGTGTGATCAAACTACCTCGTGTAGCTCGAAGACATCCATTTCTTCGAGCGGAGGCATTTCGGGCTCAAGAAAGATTTTAAGGCATTCCCATTCGCCTTGAAAACCCTTCCGTCATCGTCCTGGAGGGTGACGGCACCGTGATCGGTGGCATCAAGAACCATAAAAGGTCCTTCCCACTTACTTCCAAGCTTCCCATGACCAAAAAGGCGAACACGAGAGTTAAAGAGTAGTACCTTATCTCCCGGTTTGAATGTTTTGATCTTGATCCGTTCATCATGCCATCTTTCGGTGCTCTCCTTGTATAGCTTGGCACTGTGCTATGCCTTCTCCCTCCATTCCTCTAACTCAGCCTGTTGTATCTGTCTTCTTACGCCTGCCGACTAGAGATCCATGTTCCACCTCTTCACCGCCCAGTGAGATTTGAATTCGAGTTCCGCTGGGAGATGACAAGTCTTGCCGTACACCATCTGGTACTGTGTCATGCCAATGGGAGTCTTGTATGCTGTGCGATATGCCTAGAGAGCATTGGGTAGCTTGGATACCCATTCTTTTCCCATAGCTTTGACCATCTTTTGCAATATGCTCTTGATCTGTTTATTTGACGTCTTAGCTTGGCCACTTATCTGCGGATAATAAGGGGTCGCTACATGGTGGTCCACACCGAGGTTAGCGAGACACTTCCTGAAGCACTTGTTAATGAAGTGTGCACCTCCGTCACTGATGATGACCCGTGGTACTCCAAAGCGAGGAAAGATGGCCTCCCAGAATATCTTGATGGAGTGTCTTGAGTCCGCTGCGGGACATGGTATTGCTTCTATCCATTTTGACACATAATCCACTACGACAAGAATGTACTCCTTATCTCCATTCTTGGGAAAAGTTCCCATGAAGTCTATGCCCCACACATCAAATATGTCGATTTGAAGATTGCTCATGAGTGGCATAGCATCTCTTGGATTTATATTTCCTTGGCGCTGGCACCTTGCACACCATCACACTGAACTCTTTTGCATCTTCATACATAGTGGGCCAGTAGAACCCACTTTGCCAGATTTTTGCATGAGTCCGATAAGAGCTATAGTGACCTCCATAAGAGGATGCATGACATCTATCAAGGACTTGCGGTGCTTCACAAGCTGGAATGCAGCGACGTAGGAGTCCGCCTGCGCAGAGTTTGTATAGGTAGGGGTCATCCCAGAGATAGAGTCAGCGGTCGTAGGCCAATTTCCCCTTGTCTGCACCTTCAAGTATGTAGCCAGCAACCACGTAATTCACCATATTTGCATACCATGGTTGGGCTGTTATCACCTTTAAGAGCTGATCATATCTCATGTAGTCATCGATCGGCAATGGCGATGTTTCCTCAAATTTCATTCGTGAGAGGTGATCTGCAACTAAATTTTCTACTCCCTTTTTATGTCTGACCTCTATGTCAAACTCTTGGAGTAATAGTACCCACTGGATTAAGCGCGGCTTTGCATCTTTCTTGGTGAGGAGATATTTGAGAGCTACATGATCTGTGTAGATGATGACTTTTGATCATACCAAGTATGATCTGAACTTGTCAATTGCAAAGACCACTGCTAGCTATTCTTTCTCGGTGGTGGAGTAGTTCAGCTGTGGGCCAGTTGTCGTTTTGCTCACATAAGATATGGCATGATGCTTCTTGTCAATGGTTTGGCCCAGTACTACTCCAACAACGAAGTCGCTTGCATCACACATAATCTCGAATGGTTTGTTCCAATCGAGCGGTTAAATGATGGGTGCCGTGACCAGTGCTCTCTTGAGATTGTGAAAAGCTTCGAGATAATCCTCATCAAACACGAAGGGAGCATCCTTGGCTAGCAAGTTGGTCAAAGGCTGGGCTATATGGGAGAAATTTTTGATAAATCTCCTATAGAACCCAGCATAGCCTAAGAAGCTTCGGATGGCCTTAATGTTTGTAGGCGGAGGTAGTTGTTCAATGACCTCGACCTTTGCACGATCTACCTCTATGCCTCTTTCTGAAATTTTGTGGCCTAGCACAATTCCTTCTCTGACCATGAAATGACATTTCTCCCAGTTTAGGACAAGGTCGACTTCTTTGCATCTCTGGAGGACTTTTTCAAGGTTCTTTAGACATTCATCAAAGCTCTTGCCATAGACAGAGAAATCATCCATGAAGACTTCCATGATGTTCTCAATGAAATCAGAGAAGATTGCAATCATGCACCACTGGAATGATGCTGGACCATTGCACAGCCCGAACGACATTCGCCGATAAGTGGAAGTTCCATAAGGGCATGTGAACGTGGTCTTACTCTGGGCCTCTGGGTGAATTAGAATCTGGTGGTAGCCAGAGTACCCATCGAGGTAGCAGAAGAAAGAGTGATTTGCTAGCCTCTCTAGCATTTCGTCAATGAAGGGAAGAGGAAAATGGTCCTTCCTGGTGGCGGAGTTGAGTTTTCTGTAGTCAATGCGCATCTTCCAACCAGTGACAGTTCTCTGTGGGATTAACTCATGGTTCTGATTCTTGACAACTGTCATCCCTCCCTTCTTAGGTACAACTTGTACGAGGCTGACCCATTCACTATCTTGCATGGGGTAGCTGATACTGGCTTGTAGAAATTTGAACACTTCCTTTTTAACTACCTCTCTCATCGAATTGTTGAGTCATCTTTGATGTTCCCTTGTGGGTTTGTGGTCAACCTCCATAGGAATGCGATGGGTGCACAGGTTGGGACTGATTCCCTTTAGGTCTTGGAGCGAGTATCCAATCATGGTTCTATACTTCTCCAGAACTGAAAGTAGTCGCCGGCTCTCACTCTTTGTCAGCTTGTTGCTGATGATTACTGGTGTGTCCTCTTTCCCATGACAGAAGGCATACTTCAGGCTAGATGGTAGTTGTTTCAGCTCTATTTTTGGAGCTTCGGGCCGCAATGATTCACCAAGTTCTTTGAACTCAAGCGGCTCTTCCACCGCACTGAAGTCGCTATAAGCCTCTTCCTCTAGGCTATCTTGAAACATTTCCTCAAGTGAAAGGCTCATCACTTCTTCTATAGGGTCAAACTATGGCTTTGCTTAAGTTTTAGCATTGAGTGATCTATCAATGTTGACATTGATTTCCACATTACTAAGCTGAAGCTACAGTCTCCCTCTGTATACATCTGAGCTGGAGAGGGCGGCGATTGGAATCCCAACCACAATCAACGGTGTGGATCCCTTGGGGATGTCAAAGGCATGAAAGTCTAAGAACACCTGACTACCCTACAAGGTAGTTGGAATCACCCGAAGCACACCATTGCACTTCAAATATCTGCCATCTGTCCATTGTAGACGTATGGTCGATCTTGACAATGGCTGTGTGGGGAAACAACTGTCCATCACATACTTGGGAATTATGTTCACTCCTATTCTTGTATCATATATGATGTCTTGCGGCTGAAGCCTTGATACTTGGCCAGGGATGACGCTGGAGTCTGGATAGAATTTGATTGCTATAGAAAGCCAGAGCAGGTCCTCATTGATATATTCTTTGTGGTAGGGTGGTGTGTATGCTGGTTTGGACGTTCTGATGAAGCGTTGGTCTTGTTTAGGCAACCAAGAGGCGTTGCCAAACTCCATGAAGATTTCATCCTTGAAGGAGAACGGAGGTGCCGACGGAGGAATCGTCAAGGCTGAACTGACCCTCTCAATTTGCTGTGACAATGGTTCTGGGTTCTCTTCGATTCGGGGAGGTGATGGTGGAGAGAGATGATGTTGGATTTGTCGCTCTTCATTAGCAATTTGCCTAGGCAACTTCCATGGAGGTTGCTCTTCTAAAGTGCCGAGGTCAGAAGCCTTCTCGGGATTTTATCGAGAATTTTTCTACCCTCACAAGTGCGAGAACGACCCTCCCGAGGCTAAATCGAGGCAAAGTTCAGCACCAGGTGAGAGACCTCGGATGAAGTGTTGCATCAACATTGTCTCTGGAATAGCCAAGTCTGGTCCTAAGGAGACTAGAAGGTTGAAGCATGCCCAAACTGCCCCCAAAGATTCTCTCTCTCTTTGTCGGAACGAATGAACTTCACAATAGAGATCGACAACCTTGTTTGGCGAAAAGAAGCTTAGACAAAAACTTAATTTCAGCTCCTCCCATCTCCCTTCTACTTTACCAACTGTCTGATTACCAACTTTACCAACGGAAAAAGCAACCATCTTAGTGTTTCACTGGACATTCCCGAGATAACCAAACAGCTGCATAACTGCTCGAACTCCCAGAGGTGTGAGTAGGGGCATTCAAATTCGAGTCCTCCGAATGATTGATCCTGAACCATGGCTATCAAGCTAGGACATAGCTGATAGCCATCTGTGGTGATAGGTGTGGATGATGGTGGAGGCTCCAAGTAATCGCCCTTTGGAGCGGCAAGTTGATAGATAGGCGTGGAATCCATATGGTGATGATATGTGGTATTTGGTGGGGATATATGTGGTGGTTGTGTATGGTGCGAGTATGAACGGCCTAGGTTCTAGTTGAATTAGCTACCGTTCCCCGGCAACGGTGCCAGAAAATCTTGTTGGCGTTTCCTAGCCTACTGAAATAAATCCGCAAGCGCACGGAAACACGTTGTAGCTTTTCACCCAAGAGTATTCCAGGATATCGAAATCCATGAGGAACGAGGAGTAACTCAACGTAAAACAGATAGGACCGAACAGTAAAACCAGCAATTGTAGAGATAATTAACAGAGCAGAACAGGATGACTACTTTAGATAAAACAACTTAACTTTACTAAACAAACTAGAACTCTACTCAGCAGGTTAACTTGGACACCGAGGCTATAAAACCACTTCCAGGCACCAGAGTGCTGATAACCCAGACGAGAAAGGCGGGCGCTATAGGACTCAGCTATGCGTCGATGACAACTTATCCGAACGACGGGGTTGGACTACATAGGACACACACCCGCTATCACCAGTTGGGACTACCAACCAAAACTACGTGGGACAAGACACCTTCCAAGGCAAACTATAGTCTAGACAACACGTCTACACAACCGAGTTTACTACTACACTGGTTCGAAGCTAGAGAGCAAGCACAACTGTATAGCTAAACTACACAGAGCACAGTTGGCACCCTGTAAACTACTAAGCAGGGACTAAGATTGTAAGTAAAGTAAGTATGAAATAAATAAAGTAGAGGAGCAAGGAACTTTACTGTATCCTGGAAATAGAGTAATATTTACTCTAAGATTTAGACCTCCGGAACAGAATACCCAAGAAGAATCTGACTCCTTCACTTTACAACTCACTACTCACTCTTGATACAATTGGCTCTCTCTACAATGCCAAGTGTGGCCTCACTACTATACTCTACACTTAACTACACAACCACACTATTCTTCTATTGATCCACCACACCTTGCAAGTGACCTCCCGGGGGGTATTTATAGCTTGGAGACCGATGGGGGTACATATAGGTGGCCTAGGTTGGTTATGGGGGTAGGTCGGTGGTCGGGCGGCCATGCACCATGGCCAGGCGGCCATCCAATTCACTGACTTAGGCAATCCAGCGGTTGATCTTGCTTCCCCATGTCAGTTGGCGGTTGAAACGATTGTTGCACGTGTAAAATGCCTCTGAAGGGTGGCCGAGTGGCCACGAAATGTTGTCGGGCAGTCCACGTGTTTTTCTCTGATTTGCTGCATGTTGTTCCCCTTGGATTGCTGATGTCATTGATCCATTGTGTGATGATCTTCCGATGCTTGGATGCATTGGATACTCGATCCAACGGTTGCATTTGACTTGGTTTGTGTTTCCTTGCATGCAGGTCGAAGAATGTGTTTTATGACATGGCCTGGTAGCCACGGGTAATGGACGGGCGGCCACCACACTTGGGCTGAAACCCTATTTGGGCCAGGTGATGGCCGGGCAGCCAGGGGGGATGTTCAGGCGGCCATGGAAGATGGCTGGCCGGCCATGCACTTTTGGCCTTATGTCTCTCCCTTTCCATTTTGCCCTTGTTTTCATCATTCCTTTGATATTTTAGACGTGACAAGCTCCTGCATCATCTTTTGTACAGAACTCATGGAACCAGTTAGTAATACATGAAAACTTGATAAATTATACTCTCAAACATGAAATGTTGGTAGTCGAAATGAAGTTTATCTACCGCCAACAGCCCACCAGATGTGTGTACTCTTTTCTTCATGCCCTTTTTTCCCACTGGGTTTTTGGGGTGGAGGTTTTAACGAGACAGACAGGTGAACCTTGTTAGGGCCTCATCTCACAACTCGAGTTATGCTATAGTTTGGCCTTTTCCTCATTTGATCATCTACTAGGTCTTATTGTACCGGCCAAAACCTAGTAAATGAGGGGCTACTGTTGGGAGAAATATAGCTAACGCCATTCCTCCCTAAGGGGAAAATGCCCAAGAGGCCCATGCAACACTTGTAATACATGTTTTGTCCCATCTCGCCACTCCAAGTGAGTGTCTCCCCTTCCTTCCTATAAAAGGGTTAGATGAGTAAGTGAAATGGATGATGAACCTTCTTCCCTCTCCTTCACGGACTATGCATGTTGGTTCAATTCTGAAACTACCCTTGGTGCGAAGTTCTAAGTTACTCATTCTTGAATTTGGAAGCTGCTTTTGGTGTGAGTTTCAGAGCTAGACCATGTGATGAGTTCAAAGGTCTACCTTAAATTTGAAGTTGCACCTTAGGTTAACTTCGAAGTTAGCTAGACCCCAACACGCGGTGGGCGGCTCCTCCTTCGCCGCATCGGCTACCTTGGTCGGCAACACCATAGCAGGTTTTTGAGCCGCAAGGGGGGCAAGGCCTGGTGGTACCTCTAAAAAGGGAGGGGTAGTGGCGGAGAAGGCGACTTCGGTGACGAAGTAGCACTGCTCCCCACGGAAGATTCCATCAGTAGTGATTTCTTAGAGGTATTGGTGTTTTTTCTTGCTGATGGAGGGGGAAAGAAGGATAGAGAATAGAGCTACAGTCGAGGCACTGAATAAACACTACTAGATGAGGAAACGAAGAGACACTGGGAACAGCCTTCGAGTAAGGTGTACGGAAGGACATGACTGGAATTGCGAAACCGTGTGACTCCTCGTCTTCGCATTTTCTTGAGTTTTGAAATAATTATTAATGCCAAAACTCAGGGGCATGCATTATCGCCAAAATCTTGCCAATGGGTGTTTGGGCCGAATCGGCTATATGGGCTGACCCTTGAGCTAGGAGATCAGCTGATTAAGTGCAATTGATCATCCAAGGAAGAAGCGATTCCAAGGCCAGTGGGCCATGTATCTTCTTTTAGTTCAAATCGAGTTAGGTCTAGTTCATTTGAAGTAGGGATTTTTTAGCTTTAGAAGTCAGACTTGACGTCCAAGTTTTCAGGACTATAAATATGTACCAATATCCTACATAATAAAATTGATGACAGACGCTCCCTAACAGCGGTTGTCTCCAATATCTTTCGGCGCATCGCCACACCTGAGCAATTAGGGTATTCAAGGTAATAGTCATGCTGCTCTAATGTTTCTCAGATTCAATAGGGCATTATGGTGTGAGCCACATGGTGAACGTGTAATGAAGCGCTTTTGATGGCACGGTTTGTTAGTTATCCCGGTTTCCAACGAACAAAACCGTGCAAATATATATGCGCCAGGATCAAGTCTCGCATATACATGACAAATTACAAGGTACCATAGACACATGTCAAAAAAAACGTACGTGACATTGAATATCTTTATTACATACTGACATAAGTCTTTAACACAGAGTATAACGTTGCGGAAGCGTAAAAACATGAAAGGTAACTAGGGCGCCACAGGGACATCGGCTGGTGAACGAAGCACCTAATATTCATCGTAGTCTTGCACATAGTCTTCAACACCTCCATCAACTGAGCAGCGGTTGGATTTTTCCCCCCAACAAGGAATGATAAAAAAAGCAAGCGTGAGTGCAACAACTCGTACTCAACAAATATAACATAAACTATGAGGCTCTAAGGCTGGCTAACACGACTGCATGAGCTTTTAGTTAAGTAAACTTAATTAAGGCCTGATTACTATTAGTTGATTATAGAAACCATTAACCTGAAGATGTTGCATAAGGAATTAAATAGCATTAAACAGATATAACCATATCCAAAACCAAGGCAACCCACTAATCAGTGGGAAGAGTCTGGGCCTGCTCATAACCGTGAGCACGGCTGACATGTCAGTTTTACACTCTTGAGAGGTTGTACATCTTTAACCACAAGTCGTGAGCTACGCTAGGGTTTCATCACACACCTTAGGTGAGATGACTAGCAAGCACACTACGAAGCCTTTACAAAGGTCACTTTAGTAAGGTGTAACCGCTAAGGATTCAGGGTCGCAACGGTGGAGCAAGCCTCAAGAGGAGAAGCACATACATCACGTAAAGCACACTCGACCCAAGCAGCGCGAGGGCCATAGAAGCTAACCTCCCCTCTTGCCCAGCAGGTAAGCTACACCAAACTAAAACAACCTAATTAATCAGCTAAGTCTACCCCATTCTAGCCTCGTGGTAGCACTGTTGTCCTAGGAGAGAAGCCACAAAAGCACACAAGCACATTGCTCAGGCATCCCCAAACCATGTTGCTAGAAAGCAAATTATTAAAATGTACATGAACCGCTTCATGGTCAAGCCCACAATTATTTGCATAAGATCATTAATCCAAATTAATTAACCAAAAGACATGGGTTCACGTAGCACCTAGCACAACTTAACCATATGCATCCCCCAAAAAGGTAAGTATAAGGATAAAGTAGCTCGGCATAACCTTAAGGTAAAACAGAATTAATTGCACATGCAGTGGGCAAAAGATTATTGGGTGTTGTTTATGTTATACTTGCCTTCCTCAGGGTTTTCTGCTGCTGCTCAAAGGACTCAGGAGGTAGATCTGCAAAGTCCTCAGACTGCTCAACGTCTACTCACGAACATAGCACCATACCAGCATTCACGTACACACATACATGCAAGCAATGGCAAAAGATAAGAAATACTACATCATTACATTAAAAACAGAGCTCAAAACTGGTATAAAACTAATCTACATACTGCTATGATCACATGAGCACAAACTTAGATCAGGGGCTTTCTTAACTAAAATCGGAGCTAAAACGTGAAAGTTATGCCTAAAACAGAGTTCCAGGGGCATAACTGTGAACCAAAACTTAGATCAGGGGCTTTCTTAACTAAACTGAGGACCTATACATGATTAAGCAAACTTCCAGAGAGCTTACAGGCAAAACCAGCAACCCTTGGACGGCGGGTTCTATTAACCAAAAGAATAGGGGCTAAAACATAAATAGAAGGACCTAAATCTAATTCCTTTTGAACAAGGGCGGACCGCGGGTTCATTTCTCTAAAACACGGGGGGCTTCTTTAGCAAAACGGCTAGGGCTGATCGGCGTTGACCGGTATTGACCGGTCGCCAGCACGTCTGATCAGTCCGATCTTGAATGGACGACTAGGGTTAGGTGGGAACGTGTTTTAATTTGGCGCGTCCAGATTAGATCTGACGGCCCAGGTGAAAAGGGGGAGGTGTGGCCAGTCGGCGACCTCTGGCCGCGGCAGGAGCTCCACCTGGTGGGCACGGGCGAGGGGGCTACGGTGCGCGAAACTGAGCAGGGAGGGGTCAAAAAGCAAGGGTAAGCTCTGGGGGTCCTCACCGAGGGGTTGGAGATGGCGGAACGCAACCGGAGAGACGTCGGCGGCGGAGCGGGCAGGCGGCGGTCTCTGTGCTCGTGGGACGGCCCGATGGGGGTCGTTCTGAGCTAGACCTGGCATGGGTCACCTGACCCGAGCAACCTGACCCAACCCGACCCGACCCGAGCAACACAACGAGCGAGCGTGGGCCAGTATTTTTTGACCCGCAACAATCGACGGGCTGGGCACGGACCATGATTTTTGACCCAAAACCCGACCCAACCCAAAAAAACCTGACCCAAGGCCAAAAAACATGACCCAACCCAGAAAAAACCCGACCCGACACCTCCTGGAGAACGTGCACGGGCCGAACCCGACCCGACCTGGCGTTAGGCGCGGGTCGGGTACGGGCCATCATACATGACCCGTGGCCCGACCTCAACCCGACCCAAACCCGACCCGACCCGATGTTTGATCATGGTCTACTCCGAGCACCGCGAACCAGCAAGAGAGCTCCGGGATGGAACTGCGAACACGAAGATGGTGTCACTGGAGGCCGAAAGGGCACCGATGGCGACGAATTGTGTGGCAGGCGGCAGCGCTTACCGTCTAGCTTCGGTGACGGAATTCGACAGCGTGTGGGTGCTAACGCTTGGGCTGAGAGCTCTAACGTGGATATGGGGAGGCAGGCGGAGCTTGGGGACCCATTTGTAGGGGCCGGGGCTAGGACGATGGCGCGGAACGGCCTCCGAAGCTTGCGGGAGGAGGTGGCGGTGCGAGCCTATCCGGACTAGAGTCCGCGCCGCCTTGGACTTGTAGCCCGCATCGACTCCGTGTCGCGCACGAGTTGGAGGGAAGCGGGGCGCTGGCGAGGCAGGCCTAGGCGCAGGTGGGGTAGGACGCGGTCCTCCGGCAAGAGCGAGAGAGTGAGGTTGGGGATGACAGGAGGGGCCCGCTTGGCAGTGGCACTGACGCGGCGGCCCACCAGTCAGCGAGAGAGGGAAAGGGCGCGGGGCTGGTTGGGCTGGCCTGGCTATCTTGCTCAAGCCCAGGTTAGCCGCGAGCGGGCCGAGGGGGATGGGCTGGTTATGCTGGTTAGCCATTTTCCTTTCCTTTTCTTTTCTAATTCTCTAGTTTCTAATTGAAATTCAAAATCAAATCGATAAATTCAAATAAATTTGAATTTCTGTCCTTAGTGCACTCAAGAAAAGAAACTATGCAGCCAGCATGAATGCACAGACATGGTAGCCCTAAGGAAATTTTAATTGATTGTTGAATAAAATAAATCATTAAATGCAAAGCTAAACATGGAAAAACCCTATAAAATCAAATAAGGCATATTAAATTTATTATAAAATGCTGGAAGTAAAATTAGGGTGTTACACCCGGTCAACCTCGCGTTAGGCTCTGCTTGACGTGAGAGTTACCAACTATTCAGATGAATCCCATGTCAAGCTCTGTTTGGCACCAGATCCATTAGTTATCTCAATGCATCTCTTGCTGAGCTTTGCTCAATGTGAGATGCATCGTATACTTCGCATGATTGTTGATCTGTTTATGCTTCCCGCACTTGACGTCATAGATAGATCATCATGTAGCTCATTTTTACGCTACCTAATCGCTTGTCACAATTCACTGACGTGTCGCTGCAACACGTGCACGCGACATGCAGATAGATCAGCGCATCACAGCCACTCTATCTATACACGTTGTAACCTCTATTGGTGTATCTAGATGGATTTCTTCGGAGACCCTAGTTCGAAGCTGATCTAGCTATGTAGATCTCTCATATCATGCTTTCAGATCTCTTATTGATCTAGATAGAGTTATACAGAACCTAGATTTGAAAAAATCAAACTTCTATTGCCAATTGCTTCCCTGGCAACGGCACCAAAAAAAACTTGTTGACATCTCTTAGTGTAACAGATTTTATTCCACAGGTGCACAGAGATTCAATGTAGCTTTTTTACTCAAAGTATTCCGAGTATCGTAAAATCTACAGGGAAGCAAGGGCGAATAGGAGGAATGATATGTTCAAACTTCAAGCAGTATTGTACACTAATAAATACTAGCTATTCTTACACTAGGGGTAAGATAAATGAGATAGTGTATGGTGAATGGGAGTACGGGGACCAAAGCAGTCACCAAACTAGGTATAGCTATCTAGGAGGACAAGTAAGATTTAGATATCCAAACTCTATTCCTTAACTACTGCATAGGAGTATTCACTGTAGAACTAAGTTATCCAAACACAAGCTAGGGTTTTGTGTCGAGCGAAATTCTAGACTACACCGAGGTGGCACGACGGTAGATAGTTGGCCTACGGACTGGGATGGGCGTGGGGCGACGGCAAGTGCGGAGTGGAGTGAGTGCAGTGGAGACGAGCTAGGGTTTTCCAAAGATATATATGTGACCTAGCGATTCATGGGTGAAATGAGAAACTGTGGATTTACTATTGGACTGGCGTAAAAAAAATTTACCGATGTGGATGGCCTGAATTGGCAAGAAGGGCCACGGATTGCTTGTTGTTTAGGGTCGTAGTCTTAGTGTCTCACGCAACGAATAGTCTATGTGGAATGTTCTTAGGACTATATAAAGAGCTGTTGGAGTTGGATATGTTTTTTTTCGGGCCTTTAGATTATAGAGATACTAGATGATACCCAGCGCTGTTGCTACTGGAATTTTATAATGTTAAATAGATTATGATTCATAGACCGATAAATCTCTCCAACTTAAAAAATAGAGAGTGCTTCACACTTCATTTTCCGCTCCGTGCCACCAACGTCCATCGTCTACGCTGCTTGTACCATCGCACCCTACCACCCCCACCTGACTAGGCGCGCACCTCGTCCCGCCCATCCGGAGCGCTATCGCCACCGCTAGCCTCCGCACCCCTGCTGCCACTGTTTAGACCGTCCACACCGCACCCTCGCCCAACGTCATGACCGCACCTGTGTAGTTTGCCCCGGCCGCTCGTCTCCGTGCTTAGCTGCCGCTTGCCCCGCCTCCGCTACTCCCGCGGCTGCTCCCGATGTCCCAATCCGCCGGGCCGCTTGATCCAATGGCGAGCATGCTCCCCACCCAACCAACCTCGAGCGCGGGCGGTGGCATCCATGGATGCCTGGATCTGCCGTTGCGTGCTCCAGCGATAGTGATCCGCTTCGAGCCCGGTAGCCCACTGCAGGCCGATCCTAGAGAGGGAAGCGGTCGTGTGCCGCTGCTGGCCTACGCGTGGGAGGGGGACGGAGCTGAGTGCCACCGCCACGCGGGAGGGGAAGCGGAGCCGCGTGCCGCCGCCGCACAGGAGCGGAGCCGAGGGCTGACGCGGGAGGGGAACGGAGCGGAGCCAAGGGCTGCCGCGAGGGGAGCGGAGTGGAGCGCCACCGCCGGCCCGCCGTGTGGGACGGGGAGCAGAGCCAAGCGCCGCCACCGCGGGAGAGGTAGATCACTGCTGCCGCACTGCCGGGAAGTGGCCGAGCTCCACCGCCGTCGGTGTAGGAGCGGAGGGAGTCCGGAGTTGGGAGAAGCGGCGCGGTGGGTGGGGCGGCCTGTGGAGCCTGTTGGCTATTGCGGGCGAGGGGAGGGGTGCAGTTAGTGTTTAGGGATGTTAGCCTTTGCTTAAGGGCCTGATTCCTAATGGGCTTTTGCTGGTACGGTCAATTCAGTTCTTTGATGTTTAGAACCGAAATTCACTCGGGTATAGTTGGACTGTATTTAAACTTTGGATGAGTATAAAACCATCCATCTTTGGATGAATATCAATCTTATGCTAACGTATTTGATATTTTGGAGACTTGACACAAAAATACAGAATGATTAAGTAAAAAAAACCATGCATGTGACATATATATCCATGATGAAAAGTTTGAGAAACAATTTGGACTCGAGGAAGTAAAAAGACACACATACCAAACTTGAAATAGTTTTACTTAAAACAAACAAGCAATGCATTATATGTCTGAACATGTGATGGAAATATAACATGCCCGTAACAATGCACAGGCCAATTCCTAGTAGTAAATAAAACACAAACATTATGAAAGTAAATATTCCCACGCGTTGTTGCGGAAATTTGAATGATACCTGCACACACATCACAGAAAGGCATTGCATGCATTAAGCCACATAAGATCAATGGAGTGTTTAAATAAAGGTCTTAGTGGACAGTGACGTGTCATTCAACTTAGTAGGCCCCTACAATGACGTTGCTTCAAGCATGTTGAGAGAAATAAACAGTGAAGCTCTCCTATTTAGATACACCAGGTGAAAACCCAGCGCGTTGCTGCGGTATCCGTTGAAGGCATTTTGTTTTTATATAATTAGCAAGAATTAAGACAATGGTATATAAAAATATAAATATACTGTATCAAACGGTAAAGCATCTTGAGGCGATGCAATTACATGGACGCGGGAGCCTACCAGTTGAAGGAGCACCCTAAAATCACACAAAATCTGATAGTATACTAACTTCAAGTTGCGTTAGGAAAACCAACTGACAATTTCCTGTATTATCATTCATCAAGAACATGTACATCCGTTCATGGGAATTCCATGAAAAAAACATATAGGGATATGTAAACTAACATGATATGCGTATCTCTTGCCGAACAGACTAAGGAGCTGTTACTGCTCCTAATATTTTTCTGCGTTGCGTGTGACAAAAGTGTAAATACACATATATGACGACAGGAGTTCATCCCAGCATCAAGTAAAAGAAACAGTGTACAGAAAGCAAGTACCTGAAGATGAGACAAAGCGAGAGGCCACGGTCTACAGTCAAGTCTGAGGAAGGAATGCATCTCAAATCTCAAAGCGACTATCACCTTGAAAATAAATATTTTTTTTCGATAATGGAATCATAAATTAAAATACCAAATACGGTACATCAAGAGAATACAAAGCCTTGGTACAAACTTCCGGCTTCTGCCTAAGGCACACAGCCAAAACTACATAACAAAAGGAACGTCACCCCAACACCGAGCTAGTGATAATCCCGAAGACTAGAACGGCACCCATATGCCTCGGAAAAAAATGCCATGGCCACCCGCACCAAGTGCCGCGACCCCGCTGCAACTAAAGGCTGGACCTCCTCCCGCTGGAGGATAACCCAACTCGAAAAGCCAATGTGTTGCCAAAAGGATAACCTGCAAAAGAGAACAAGAGAGTTTTTTCTTAAAAACTAAGTCGTTTCTACATATCCAAAGAGCCCAGCACAAGACCGCCGCTCCCAGTAGAAACACAGGTTTCAACATTTTATTAAAGCCCTGAAGCCAACCCCCAAACATATGTTCCACATTTTATGGTGGGTTAAAGCCGGTGGCCATTTATGAAATGCTCCAAACAGATCGGGCTAAACGGCACTCAAAGAAAAGATAGTTAATGGTCTCTTCCTTGTGGCTGGAGGCACAAGTTAAACTTCCTTGCCAGTTGCGTTTAGCTAAATTATCTTTTGTGAGGATTACGCCCTTATGTAGATACCATAAAAAGATTTTGATTTTTAGGGGGGGACTTCATTTTCCATAGATCTCTGTTCACATTAGGGGTATTGCTAAGCATTAAAGCGGCATAATGTGATTTTACCGAAAACTTCCCATTTGGGGTGAGGTTCCAGTAGAAAGCATCTTGCTCCTGGGACAATTCCAAACCCTCGAGGCGTGACACTAAGGAGTTCTAGTTGTCCAGGTTGATTCCGTATAGTTGTCTCCGCCAAGATATGCTGGGAGGGGAGGAACTCATAGCCTCTGCTATTGTTATTGATTTGGGCCTCGCGATGTTATACAGGGAAGGATATTGATCTTTCAACGGGGTCCCACCCAACCAAATATCTTCCCAAAATCTTACTTGTGATCCGTCCATTACATGAAAGGTTTCAAAGCGTAGAAAATCTAGCTTTACCTTCATTAGGCAAGACCAAAAGTGGGAGTCCCCAATTTTCCACTCCACTTGAGCCAGAGGTTTTGAACCTATGTATTTATTGCGGAGTAATTGTTGCCACGTTCCATCAGAGGTTAGTAGTTTATACAGCCATTTACTAAGTAGGGTGCTATTCTTAGTGTTCAAGTCTAAGATACCAAGGCCTCCTTGGTCCTTTGGTTGACACAGAATGGACCATTTAGCCAGCCTGTATTTTTTCTTGTTTTCACCCCCCTGCCAAAAAAATCTCGAGCGGAAGTAATCCAATTTCTTAAGCACTCCTTTGGATATGGAGAAGAAAGACATCATATACATCGGAAGACTGCTAAGCACTGAATTGATCAAAGTCAGGCGACCTCCGATTGAGAGATGTTTCCCTTTCCGGCTACTAAGTCTCTTTTCAAATCGCTCTTCACCTCTAACCCAATCACAATTTCTTAGTTTTCTGAAATGGATTGGGATACCAAGGTAGTTAATTGGAAAGTTTCCAGCTTTGCACCCAAAGAGTTTCGTGTAAAGCTCTACCTTCTCCTGGGCATCCCCGAAGCAGAACAATTCACTCTTATAGAAATTGATCTTTAGGCCTGAAGCATGCTCAAATGCAAATAGAAGAAGCTTCATATTGCGCGCTTTGTCCAGATCATGATCCATGAAGAGTATAGTATCATCTGCATACTGGAGAATTGAGAGACCGCCATCAATCAGATGGGGGATGACTCCCTCAAACTGCCCATCCAATTTAGCTCGACTAATGAAAACTTTTAGCATATCAGCCATAATATTGAACAAAAGTGGTGAAATTGGATCTCCTTGTCTGACGCCTTTTTTGTTTGAAAGTAATGTCCGGCATCGTCGTTAACATTAACAGCTACACTGCCGCCCGAAATGAAAGTCTCAATCCAAGATATCCATTTGGACGAGAAGCCTTTCATCCGAAGCGCTTGAAATAGGAAAGGCCACCGCACCTTATCATATGCTTTCTCGAAGTCTAACTTCAGGATTACTCCACTTTGTTTTTTTCGATGTAATTCATGTATTGTTTCGTGCAGAATGACCACCCCTTCGAGGATATTTCGACCCTTAATAAAGGCAGTTTGTGTGGGACTAACTACCTTATCTGCTACCGAGCTCAGCCTATTCGTGGCTACTTTGGTAAAAATCTTGTAGCTCACGTTAAGTAAACAGATTGGTCTATATTGTTGAATAACGTTTGCCTCTTGGACTTTAGGAATAAGGGTGATAACTCCGAAATTCAGGCTAAACAGAGGGAGATCTCCTTTGGATAAATCCCAAAACATTTGCAGTAGGTCCCCCTTAATAGTTTCCCAGAACTGCTGATAAAACTCAGCAGGAAAACCATCCGGACTAGGAGCTTTATTATGTTTCATTGAAAAAATAGCCTCCTTAACCTCGCTTTCTGAAAACTCAGCGGTAAGTAAACTGTTCTCCTGGCTAGAAACCTGTGGTATATCTTGATATATGGATTCATCTAAAGTGAAGGAATTTTCTTTCGATTCACCAAATAAACCCTTATAGAAATCAGTGATAAAGCTTTTAAGATTAGCATGTCCTTCTACTTTAGAGCTGCCATTTTCAAGCGAGTAAATTCTCTTTTTTCTGTGTTTCCCGTTAGCAACCATATGAAAGTATCATGTGTTATTATCTCCTAGGAGGACATCCTTTGCTTTCGCCCGCTAGTAATACTTAATTTCTTCCTCTCTCAATAGTTTGGTCAAGTGATCCCGAGACTGGGCTAAGCATTCTAGCTCATCCACATTTAGATCTCTGACTTCAGCCTCAACATCCAACGAGCAAATTATATTCTGGAGTTCTGATTTCTTTTTCTTATAATCCCCATTTGTTTGGGACGCCCATCCTCTTAGAAACCGCCGTAAAGCACTCATCTTGTTGTTCCATCTTTGTACCGAATTACGACCTTTATTTGTTTTAGTCCAAATTTCCTTGACCCATTCGTGGAAACCCTCCTGCTGGAGCCAATATAATTCAAACTTAAATTGTTTGTTGCTTCCAACGAAGGCAGGAGTTCCAGTGTCAAGGAGCAAAGGGATGTGGTCCGAAACACCTCTATCTAGCGCTTGCACCGAGACTAAGGGATATTTAAATTCCCATTCAGTCAACATGAGAGCTCTATCTAGCTTTTCATAAGTCGGTTTAGGAAGGGAATTTGCCCAAGTGTATTGTCTTCCCGTTAAATCTATTTCTCTTCAATCAAAACTGTCAATCACAGCATTGAAAAGAAAAGGCCAACGGCAATTAAATCTATCATTATTTTTCTCTTTGCTGTTTCTCAAGATATTAAAATCCCCACAAATGAGCGTAGGTAGAGGATTAAACTGGCATGCCCGCACAAGCTCCGCAAGGAAAGCGGACTTGAACTCATCTTGAGCTGGGCCATACACAGCCATCAAGATCCACTTAAATTTATCTGATCTATTGCAAAGGTGGAACTTAATATAAAATTCTCCTTCCACTATGAGGGATACGCCAAGAACATTTGCCCTGACTCCCAGTAGGATGCCTCCAGATCTACCCCTCGGAGGGAGACAATGCCAAGCTAAATCTGCACCACCAGACAAACGTGCAAGATTCGTCTTTGAGATATCCTGCTTTCCTGTTTCCATTACAGCAACGAAGTCAAGGTTGAGATCGTTCACTGCTTCCGAAATGTATCGATATTTAGCCAAGTCTGAAAGACCTCTACTCTTCCAGAAAATGCCTTTCATTGGGAAACTTTTGTTTTCGTTTTTGATTTGCCACCCCCTATTTGGCCCTTATGTTTTTTTGGGTGTTTTTTTTGACTTTCGTGCAGAGGCCATAAGGTCAGAAATTTTTGTGTCCAGGTCTACATCATCAAATTCCACTTCCGATACATCCTTAATTAGGTGAGCTAAGAGGTCATTAGTTTGTTCATCGGCCTCGTCATCACTAACATTAAAAGGATTGCCCAGATTGCTCTCATCCTGATTAGGTGTTACTAGGGAGCTTTGTGTTTTCTTTATCACAGTTGTTCTGTCTATTTCCATTTTTTTCAAAGCATTGATCGACATATTGAGAACAGCATCGCTAGATCCCATCTTAAAGCCCAGATTTGTAAGTCTATTGGCACATGAGGTATTTGCTAAGGAGCTAATAGCAGTCACAGTCAAGTTCTTCATACCTGACTGGACCTGCCATGCCGGTGAGGAGTCTACTGGCTGCAGCACTTGATCAGTTAGCTGCATCCCATGTGTTTCCCCATCCAGATTGTGTCTAGCAGCCAATCTCATAGCCTTCAAAGTAGAATCCTCATCTGCATATGGTAGGCCATCAGCCCCTAAGGCATTGGTGCGGGTACTTCTTCTAATAAAAGCAGGTGAATTCAAATCATTTTTGAACAGGAAAAGTTCCGAACCTATCCCTGAAAAGCTCCTTCTTCTCAATCAGGGCAGGCACCGTTCTCTGCTTTTCCACATCATTCGACCTACAAGAACCATGTCCTGCATCTCCCCTCCCCTGGGAGTCCAGCACCTTCGAGCTATCCTCTTTTCCCTGAAAAACAGCAAGCTGAACCATGTCATTCAATATGGGTGAAGACAAAAATTCAGGAGCATAAGGGGAATCATCATTTACCATGCATAGATCGCTAATCACCGGAGTTGCATTCCCCAGATCATTAGTCGAGTCGGCCTGAGCTGTTGCAAGAGGTGAAACTAAAACTTGTGAAAATTTTCCAGGAGCCAAGTTACAAGCTACATCATTTTCTATCCTAACAGTATTGTTCAGGGATCGGGCCAACTGCATCTAACTTGCCAGATTTCAGCAGCTTGAGGTCTTCCCTTGACCGAGCCAACTTATAGGTGCACATAGGAGTGAGGGCAATCTTCTGTAACATTGGAAGGTCTTTCAATGTGAAAGGCATAGGTCCCTGTACAGAATCTGTGAGAGGAGGAGCAGCAGCACCAAACATCGGTGTATCTTCTCCCTTCCTGGATCCCCCTGAGAAGGGTCCAGACCTTCCTTCTTTCTCATCTTTTTTTTGTTTCTTGTTTGCATGCTCTGGGCTTTTGTCATCCTGACCAGCCCCCTTTTCTCCTCCACCCTCACCATCCATGTGAGGATCATCCATGAAGATCACAGGGGCTGCAGGAGTAAAGTTATCATCTCCCACAGCAAAAGTGATCTCATACCCCTTTCTGCCAAAAACAGTATCAGTGGTGAGGAGGAGAGGATCTCTACTCATCATGCCAACAAGCAGCCTGATCACACCCTTCTTCCTATAAGTATACATGTCCACATCCAAGGTAGCTCCAATGACCGACCCTAAAGCCTAGAAACCCAAGTAGTGTCTCCAGGCATGGGGTACCCCCTTGACATGGACCCAAACCTCATCTAGCTGATAACTAGGTCCAGTGTCACTAGCATCCCTCCACTCTGAAATTGTGAGAGTAACTCCATGATTTTTGAGAGTGAAGTCCACGTCTGCCATCCTTTTCAATTCCTTTACCGAGGGGAAAACCACCAGGAAGGAGTCATCACTATGAGCTAAAGCCTCCTAAACCCAATCCTTGGTGATGAATCGAGCAAGTTCAGATTGAACTGCCTCAGCCGTGAGCTTACCCCCAGTCACTTTAATGAGGGCAGTCGGGCTGGATTCGGTGTTTCTAACTTATAATCAAATTCTGGAATGCGGAAGAAGCCTAACTCATTGTTGACAGAGCCAAAAAAAGAAGCATCAGGCTTAGCTAATTTCAGTAGAGGGCACTTGGCAATCACATGTGAGTTCTTCTTATTGCAGACCACACAATCCAAAATTGCTTTGCAATCGTCATTCACATGGCCATTCAACTTGCAACGAAAACAGAGAGGATTTTTCGGTTTCTTGGCCTTACGCCCTGTACTTGGAAGTTCCTGATGCGCCTGATCAGTATCCCTCTCTGCATTCGTAACACCACTAGTAGTGATCACCGGAGGCGTCGGCTCCAGGTTGGCGGCTTGGCCCCCACCTGCTGCTGGTACCGAGGCTGTGGTGGGAAGCGCCCGCCATGCCCTGCCGCGCCACGGCCAAGGTCCCTATGGTTGTCGCGGCCATGGAATCCTCTGCGCCCCGGACCTTGACGATATGGCGGCGCACCAAAACCATATCCCTGACGCGGGTGCGTACGCCCGCGCCCCCCATCATCTTGCCTTGGATATCTGTTGTTTGGGGCAGGTGGACGAGCTACATCGCCAGCCCTCTAGTTAGGTGGTGGCGGACGAGCGGCCATCTCAGCGTACGAAGGGGATCGCACAGAGTGCAGAACCCCCGTAGCGTCGACCTCCTTAAGTTTGGAGAGCTCACCCCCACCCTTTCCCTGATTATGGCGAATCAAACAGAGTCTCGATCGTCCAAAAGCCTTAGCCTTCTTGATTAGAATGGCAGTGGCAGGATTCGAGGCGACCTCTTGTGTTTCTCGTGCAAAAATGACGGGCTGGCCGTTTCCTGGGGAAGGCGCACGCGCCACCGTGGAGAACGCCACGCCCGAGTCTCTTTCGCCCGTAATTACTTCGTTGTCATTAGATGAGACAGAATTGTGGGCCCACGTTGAAGGAGGCAGGAAAGCCACCAGCGTCAGCTGTGCCGCCGGTCTCGGCCTCGGCAGCGGTCCCCGCCACGGGCGGATCGTGCACGTCCGGCGCGGGAAGGGCTTGCCAAAGGCCATACGCTGGGCACTCTCCATCTTCCTTACATTAGAACTTGGCCGTAATGGGGCAGTATGGTTTGGCCCTGTTGCCATGTCCAGATTGTCATTGCCGGCTGGACCTCCGAGGTGATTTGCTATATGAACAGATTGTTCAGCCAAAACACCGGATTCCGCCCATGGTGATGACAGAACATCAATCTCTGTTCGATTTTCTTGCCCAGAACCAACACCCGCAATGATACGAACATTATCACATGCCGGCTTATCAGCCAAAACAGGTGGGACACACTGGAGAACATTGCTACCAGCATCCTCAAAGCAAGCAAGCTTGCTCGATGTTGGAACATTCTCCCTCAAATCAAAGGAGCAAGTAAGGTCGAGGGGCAAACTTACATTGCAAATGGCATTCTCTGCGATGTCTTCCCTGGATCGACCGCCAGTGCTGGGGTTTAGCGTCCTTCTCGTCAACCACCTGTGTAGAACTTTGCACGGTGCGGCCAAACGTCGAGCATGTTGGCTTCACCGGGAAGGCACTGTTGTCTTCTCTTGCTGTGAGGCTCCCCACGGCCGGAGATGAGCTGCACGGTTGTAGGCTTCTCATAGAGATGATGGCAGTCCCTCCATACCCAGCAAGCTCGTCCGCGGCAGGGATCTCGCCTTCTTCAAGTTCGGCGTCATGCGCCGCCCTTTCCCCACCCCGGGTCCCCCTGGCGTCCAGCGGTAGGACACCACTCGCCACCAGCACAGGGCCAGGCGAGGGATGCGCCGCGCACCCTGGGTTCCTTGTGTCGCGGGTAGGGGTGCAGGGACGGAGGCGCCGGCACTCACCGGCGCGCCGCGGCAGAGTGTTGGAGAGGCGGAGCATCGATCATCGTCGTCTTGGTGTTGTAGTGGACGGAGACATCAATGAGATCACTCGTCATTGGACAGGCCTACATTGAGGTTTTGCCGCATGGCTGGTCTCAACTGATGATCGAGAGTGCTTACAGTCACTCAATCAGGTCTCGAGCTAACCAGAGAGCTCGATATCATATATCAGATGAGCATTTAGTTAATGAGTGAGAATTGTGAGAGATTTTTTTCAGCTAAGGAGAGTGAATCACGATAATGAAGATCCGTGATGCACAAACTATAGGAAACAGGAGAAAATTCGTCGGTTTATTTAAGTTCGTCGGGCAAGATCCAGGTACCGAAATTAAGATGATCAAATTCGTCGGCCCGGTTAGGTTCGACGAAGTTAAGTTATGTTCATCGGTTGAAAGAATAAAGCCGATGAATTTAGTTAATTTCGTCAGCTCGCAAAGGAGATCGACGAAATTACTAGCAGGTGGCCTACTTGGACAATACCCTAAAAGGCGGATCTCGCAGGGGCAGACGCCGCTCGCCCCCATCTCTTCCCAATTGCGCCGCTACCCCACCCTCTACTGCACCGCCGCCTGCCTGCGCCTCCTGAGCCGCTCGACCCCGCACCTCTCCGCACGCCCGCGCCGCTGGATGGGTGCTGCCACTGTAGCCTCCCCTCGCCCGCTGTGTAGGACTGAGATGTGCGAGTAGAGGGGGTGAATAGGAGCACTTGAAAACTCAAAATCATGACTATGAGCTCGGTTGGCAAAGCGTCTCTCACCACTAGGAGCATAGGCCTGAAAACTGTCTCCTCTCTCACCACGAGCAAAGCGGTCTCTCATCTCACCGCGACGGGGAGGATCCTGCCTACCACCCTGGTAGAACTGATCTTGGTTCCCCCAGGCTCTCTCCTGCCTCTCAACCCGCTTCCTCCTAAAGCAAAACTCCTCCAAGTGACCTTTCCACTGGCAAAACTCACAGTGGTAGACAAGTCTCTTGGGCATAGGTTAGGGCTAAATCTTAGGCTTCTGGTGAGGTGGTTGTGTGGTCTTGGGTGGTGCAGGCTGCCGGACTTGCTTCATGCCTGAAGGCTTAAGCACTTCTTCCACTATCTTATCCAGCTTGGCCTGTGGTGGCTTGGGTGTGTAGTATGACTTCCTTGGGGCAGCCTTGGGAGGCTCATGGTAAACTCCATCAACAATAGAACCAGACTGGGGAGAGGCAGTGTTAAGCTTGATTGGGGCACTCTTCTTATCACCTGACGTACTACACTCTCCTAATCCAAGTCCACTCGGGTCACCTTCACCGTGCTTGTTTCCATCTATGATCATCCTAAGATGAGGTTCTCTGGCATACATCCAGCTCAGCACCTCTCTCAACCTACAGTTGTCCTCTTCAAGGATCAACTTCTCCTCTCTCAAATCCTCCAGAACTAAAGTCTGGGCAGCACAAGTGTTACAGTCTAGAGAGGCAATCACGGGAGCAGAATTCTCAAACTTCCTATTGGTTGCATCCTTCTCCATCAACTGCAAGCTCAAAGTGAGACAGTTCTCACACGTGTTAGGGGGTGTTGAAAGCACCTCAAGGTCAGCTCTCAACTGCTCAAGCTCACTCCTCAAAGTAGGACAGACCATGCACACAACCAAAAGCGTGGGTCTAGCCCTAAGCTCTTCTAACTCCTTGAGCTGCCCCTCGCACTTCACCTTCAGCTCAGCTATGTCAACAGCTAGCTGGGGGCAAGACTCACACTAAGGCTCCTCACTCAAAGTAGGCTCATCCATTTTAGTTTGGAGCTTGCCTATCTCAACCTTCAGCCTATCCATCTCCTCTACCTGATGAGCATACTTGCTCTTCTACGCACAAAGGTCACTCATCAAGGACTCATAGGTAGGGCACTCAAACTCACTAGGATGTACTTGCACATTCTTCAGCCTCTCAATCTTAACCAAAGCATCAGCTAGCTTGGCTTTCTGCTTCTACAGCTTCTTGGCTGTCTTCTCCAACATCTTATCCTGGGCTTTCAACTGATGACTATTTTTCTTCAACATCTCAAGAATCTCAGCTTGCTCGGGAGTTACCTCGTCATCAGAGGAGTTGTCGTTGCCCTTGTCGTCCTTATCCTGAAGCGCCACGGAGCAAAACGTTCATCAGTTCATCTTGTGCTTCTGGTTCCCTCTTCTTGTCCCACTTGGTGACGATCTCCTCATCGTTTGAACTTGACGAGGACGAGGACGAGTAAGATGTTCCATTGCAAAGGCCACCAAGCTTAGCCAAGAAAGCCTTGTCCCGCTTCCGGTTGTCCTTCTAATAGCTCTTGCAAGCCTTCTTGAAGTTCTTGATCTTGCCCAAGCAGTGCTTGGCATGGTCACGCTTGCCGTAGTCGTGCTTGCTGGAGTGATACTTATTGGAGTCACGGCCCTCTCTGTCCTCTCCAAAGTGGCTGACCTCTCCGCCCTCGAAGCATTTGGGCTTCTCGCCCCTCTTCTTGCTAAAGCACCCCAATTTCCATAATGGGAATAAAATGTGCTTTATTACAATCCCATGGTTTAGTAATCACATTGTTACATCAGAGTGATACAGATCCACCCAAACGAGTCAGACCACAAAGGGGGCGCAGCCCTAAGAACATAAGCAGCGGAATATAAAACGTAGGCCCATCTCCATCACTCCACAGTTGGGAAGCAGGTCATAACCCTTACTCGTTCTCGGACCAATATATGTCCAAAGCACTGGGAAAAACAGCAACAAAGCAACGTTGAGTACATACGTACTCAGCAGTCCACCTTCCTCCAAAGGAATTTTGGAAAGGCTAACACTATATTTAAGGATATATCTGGAGCTTAAGATAGTTTTGCAGAAAAATATTTGTATGCAGGGTTTGAGATAGTTGCCAAGTTTTAATCTTTCTGAAAATTGGGTTTTTCCTACAAGGGGTGGCCACTGGACTTGCCGGTCCAAAGTGGCTCATG
The DNA here is from genome assembly GCA_030272315.1 of Paspalum vaginatum. Taxonomy (NCBI): domain Eukaryota; kingdom Viridiplantae; phylum Streptophyta; class Magnoliopsida; order Poales; family Poaceae; genus Paspalum; species Paspalum vaginatum. The sequence continues at coordinate 26,206,077 of CM059018.1, read as the reverse complement.
GCTTTCTAGCCAACACACTTTTCCATCCATCCAGCATCCACTGTTGAACCAAAAACCCATTTTATCCAACTCCCAATCCAATTCCGTTTTATTTTATGAAAACTGCTAACTGAAGAACCAAGCCGTAACTCACCCATACTAGTGGACATGGACTATTCGAATAGGTTTTACTCTTATTAGAGGTTGTACTAATTCCCACAAGTTGGACTCAGCGGCTCGTTACCGTCGTAACTGCCCGAATTCCAAACCAAGCCGTTGTCTTTGTTTCATCACCTAGCATAACTTTAGGGGCTCAGGCATCCGAATCACTCCAGTAGCCCTTGGTAGTTCCGTTGACACTCACCCATTAACTAGTCAATTGTGCGCCAGCACAGAATCTACAAGGCTATCCACTCCATCTCGGGCTTGGCCAATGCCTCATACAAAGAGAGTGGTTGTACTAAAAGAGTTAGGCAAAATGAAAATCGTAATGGTCCTTATGGAGAGCTCAGGTAGAACCATTCCGACTTTCCAATGCTCGACAACGCGAGCAATCCACCTACCCAATATTCTCCATGAATCCCAGGACATGGGGTAACCGCGAGTCGATAAGTTACCCATTCATACCCTGCCCTTATGGCTGTTTCGGTGCGTAGCCGTGTTCCGACAAAGTTGGTTGCTGGGGTTCTTCCCCATTTTATTTCAAAACCACACATAACCACTTTCCCATCCCTTTTATATTCCACATCCATAATCCAACATAGCGTCAATATTATGATAAATAATGAAATGAGCGATCCCACCTATGCGCGCTATATCTAAAATAGGCCTAGGTGGCTGTATATTTTGTTGGGTTACCTTAGCAAGCAAAACATGCAAGATTTTATGTGATCATCAAGCCAAGGGTTGTGTATGTAAAACATAGGAAATTTATGCATTGTGTGGGAATTCCAGTGGGCTTGCCTTTCACTTTGTTGAGGCAGTTGATATAACAGTTGCTGGACGTATTGGGCACAGACCATCGCATAGTATTTCCCGAGTGGCAGGCCGAACGGACTCCCATGTAATGCCAAGTGCACAAACAATGAAAACACACAATCGAAGCATAACCTGAGCTCAACAGGTATGGTGGTGTAGAGCTTGGATTGTGCAGATGAGAGCCTGCTGGATTCTCACTGGTGGTATTACTGCAAGTGGTTGGGGTGTAGCGAGTGTTCGGGTGAGTTGGCGAGCTCGGTAACGACAGTTATCGAGACGCCAAGGTAGGGGTGGTGGACGTGAGATGCGGGGTCGACAACGCCGAAGGGGTGACGGTCGCATGTTGGTGTTTTGGAGAAGATCTTTTTTGGAGTAGTGGAGAGAGCAATGATGTCCATGTTCAGATGATTTTCGGTATCATCATCGTCTAAATTCAGGGCTCGGACATGCTAAGATAGAAACTTTTATGATTTGTGTGAAGTAGGTGGATAAGGACATCAATCACCAGTCACACAAAAATTATGAGACCGGTGTGAAGCACTGACTGGGCGTAGGACGGCGTCATGGTGGCATGACGGCGGGTTTCGGCCCGGACAAAAGATTATGTGGAGTGTATGGGTAGATAGAGCTTGATTTTAGATGAATTTCGATGAAAGAATCAACCGAATCAGTGTTGGAACAGAGAAGATATGAATTTTGTATATTCGGAAAAAGAAAAAGAAAAAGGAATATTCCTGGAATATTCTAAAATCCGAATATTTGGAAACGGGAGAATAAAATCATATTTTTGGATTCTGGAGGAACAGGAAATATTGCAAGACTGCTTGCGAGCGGAGTTTCAAGCCGGTGTCAACGGTCCACGCCTATGGTATCGAATGTGACACCGTCTTGTAGGCAGGCCTTGGAAGCTTCTAAAATCATGACATTAGTGTGGATGGTAGATATTGATTTTTAATGAATTTAGAAAAAAGAACCGATGGAATTGGTGCTCGTATGGTCAAGAGATTAATTTGGAAATAAATGAATAGAAGAAAAGAATGGTACAAGATTGGACCTGCTAGCTCGAATGACACGTGATTATTGATGGACTGATCACCGGTGGCTGGTGGTTGGCGTGGGAAAAAATAATGGTGGGTCCACCTATCATTCACAGGAGAGGGGGGCTGTTATAATAGGCAGAGAGGCACGAGTAAGCCCAAGAAACGCAAGAGGGGGAAGGCAGGGAGTAGGCGTCCGCGGCGAGCAATGCCCAGGTGATGTGTCGCGGAGATAGAGGGTCCAAATGGCGCAGAGATGAAGGATCCAAGTGGCGCATAGATGGAGGATCCATGTGGCGCGGAGATGGAGGATCCAAATGCCGCGGCGATTTTTGGAATTGAATTTTGGAAAGGAATTTTGAAAAGAATTTTGGTGGAGTGTATTTGTGATATTTGGAATTTGTCTGAGCTCATATTAACACACTCAAAACAAATAAGCAAACATCCAAAGTTTTCGAAAATTTAATTTTGAATTAGGGAGATATTAGAAGAAAGGGAGAGATTAGAAGAAAATTCCGGGTGCTGAATTTTGGGGCGTTACAAATCTACCCCACTTAAAATGAATCTCGTCCTCGAGATTCGGCTTAGAAGGTTGCAGGAATAGCTTTACTTCAGCTAGCTACTTCTAATTTCAACGGAAGCTTAATTCTTCACACGGAATGGCAGGTGGAATTTTAATAACAACTACATGTCCAACTTGATTCCTCTTTCTCTTCATTTCTCTTTTCTTCTTTGTTGGAGTTGTTCGTACAAGCCTTCCACGTACGAGCTGGATCATCCGCTTCATGAACTTGGAAGGTTGATCCATTGCCTGGCAGCTTCAAGCAGGGGCTTTTCTAGAGAGTAGCAGAAATTCAGCATGGCACTTTCTGCTCTCTAGATGGTGGCATGCGTCCAAAGGGATGGATCCGTCAACCTATGGGGTCTAGATTATCATGCACATGTGCTTACAAAAGGGAGGCTACCCCACTTAAATAGGGAGGACACCCCTACTTGAGTAGGTTAGGCACTCTTTTGGAAGCGGGGAGCTGCTGTGTTTTCCAACTGTTGTCGTTGTATCAGCAGACGGAGAGCAGGCTGGAGAAGAAACCGCTATTTAGGATAGCCTTCTTCCCGTTACACTTCTTGTTGCCCCAAGTACTTCTTCTTCTTCTATCCTCTTGCCTATCTTCTGCCCTGCTTTGGGCTTCTTGATCTTGGCATAGCTTTGCTAGCAGGAAGCTCCTTCTTGCTTCAGCTTGGCCCGTGGGAGGGTTACCAACCGAAGGAGTGTGAAGCGAAGTGGGATGCAGACTTTGTGCTCTGGGTTCATGGGCTGGTGGTGGTGTACATGCTTTTTAATTCTGCTTGCGGATCTCACAAATGGTCCCTCGTTTTGCCAGATGGATGAGGACTTTGAGAATTTTGGCTAGGAATACACACTCGACATGGATGAGAAGGAAAATGGCTAGGTTTATCATTCTGTGGTGGGATTGGCAGGCGGTTTGGGTGGGTTTCTGAGTCACTCTTCCCAAGGTAGAGGGCGGTGGATTTCCCATAGGAAAAGGAGACAAAGTGGGAGGGTGACGGCGGCAATGGTGTAGTAACTTAGGAGGAACTATCCTACCCAAGAATCACAGAACATGGGAAGAGTTATGGCTGGTTTAGCAAGTGGGAGAGGAGCGCTGGTGGGTTTGCTCTGCGGGGTGAGCGAAGAACTGCGCTAAAAGGAGGGGGATTTTATCGGCGCGCGAGGGCGGTGGTTGAAGTGCGGCGAGCTGTGCCCCGAGGTGACACAAGCAGTGGAGGTGGAGCGGGGGTACGCGGCGGCATGCGAGTGAGGGTGGGGTGGGGGACCGGGCATTCCATGGACGGTGGAGTGGGGATACGTGGCGGCCGGTGGGGGATGGTGGTGTAGGGGCCATCTTTTGCTGGCAGCGGGCGAGTGGGTGCGCTGCCAAAGGCGGCAGGTGGTGGTAGGGGTGAGTTGGTGGTGGGGCAGATACCCACGAACTTAGCCCTTTACCGACAAAATTAGTGTAAATTCGTCGGCCGACCGACGAACTTATCCGTCGAAATTAACTCGACGAAATTACATGAATAAGTTCGTTGGCCCCGACGAACTTGATTTAAGTTCGTCGGTTTTCCAGCCGCCGACGAACTTACTCGGCTTCGTGGACTAAGTTCGTCGGCCGCAAAAAACCGACAAACTTAACGCCCACGTGGCATTTAATTTCGTCGGTCTTGGTGAACCCACAAAATTAATGATTTTTCTATTAAAAAAATAATTACATACTCATAAAAATTCTAATGATTCATAAAAAATCAGAAAAATTATAGAAAATTTGTACAACATCATATAGTCACATGTAATCCATTAGAAGCAACGTTGCTTTACGTATACTATACATTCTCTATTAAAGTTAACACGTGTAGACAAAACACATGTAGTCAGGTCAGGCACAATCCATGAAAAACAACATCAACTAGAAGTAATACATCAAATAGAAGTTCTAAGAACGGCTGGGCTTATCAACTATCCTGAAGCTTACAGATATATAATTCTTGTTGGGAAAGTGGCCACGGCTAGGGATCCCACACGCTCCTCACAAGCAAGATTGGGACTTACACTGCAAAATAAGAACTAACAGTTACCACATCATGGCAAATCTTGCTCACATATTGACTTGTTGGTTAATATTGTTGTAAGATCAGGGTATATTATATATTAATATCTTTGCACTGTCATAGCCTACTGCCCTCTCAGGTTACATGCAAGGTTTTGCTTTGAAATAATTGGGAAAGAATTACCAACCAACAAGCAAGAAGCCTAAACTAACGTTTCTCTTGAACCATTTAAACATATTGGGAAAGAATTAACAGTTGTCCAAGGCATTTCTCATGTGCTGTAATCAGAGGAAACATGGTTATGAATTTATTCTCTAACTAATTTTGCTAAAGCCTCAGGACATAATATTGACAGATCAATAAAAGAAGATACCTTGCTCATTCTTGCCGAATCCCTTGCTAGCAGTTCTTGCCGAGTCTCCTAGTTTGTATCTGTTTCAAAGTACAGCCTCGGAATGCAGAACTTTGCATTTACTAAACAGATAGAGGGACCAACCTGAGTTGGAGGGACGCCAATTTATGTCTTGGAGAATCTCAGGTTCCAGCTTCAGCCCCTTTGATTCTTCAAAAACTTGTCAACCTCCTTAGTCATAAACAAGATGACAATATGAACAAACAAGATGACCATATCATGGTAAGCAGGTAAGCAGTCCTGGACTGCCAACTTAAAATGACACTAAAAATGTAGCAGCCCAGGACTGCCAACCATATCGACATTGCACAAAACAAGTTAGCCTCCTCACTCACCTTATGGTAAGCAGCGACAAACAGATGCTTGAAGGAACTTGGCTTGGCCATGTTTAGGCAATGCACCCATTTGAATGGTTAGCACAAACCTTGCATGTCAACAATAAAAATAAAAATGAAAAATAATTGAGATCAACCCTTTGAAGGAGTAAAGTTCAACCAAGTAATCAGACTACCAGTACATATTTCTGTACAGAGCTGAAGAATGTCATGCATTTAGTTTAGTTCAATCCTGCCAACCCTCCATGGTCGTAACGACTTTGTTTGAGTACAGCAACAAACATCATCAAAGCTCTTTAGAAATCTAGGTCCTGGTTCGGTCGTAACGACTTTGTTTGAGTACAGCAACAAACATCATCAAAGCTCTTTAGAAATCTAGGTCCTGGTTAGAAATCTAGCTGTTTTTGCTATTGCAATTTCACCACCATCGACTTCACTTTGCAAAAGCACTGGCATATATAAACGCACCAAATTAGACTAGAAAACCAAAAAGCTGATAGACTAGAAAACCTGTAATGACACAGAACATGAAAAAGTATACCAAAATGTCAAACAAATGTAGACTCTACTAGCCGCTATATCTCCTAGATGTATATTGCAGGAATTACCAACCTAGAGCAGTTTAGCATATTTACATCATTGCAAAGTGAAAATCGCCAGCATAATAGGAACTAACAAAGAACATAAGTAGCATGTATCCATCCTCACTAGAACATCTTAGCTGAAAATGCAAGCAGTAAAGCGGCGAGGGGATGGGTCAACCTTGTGCGAGGGGCCGCGGCAAGGGGAAGCCGCTCGGGCTGCCCATGTGGCAGGGGCCGGCCACGCGGGCTGCCGAACCGGCACAGGCAGCCGGCGGCGCGGCCTTCCGAGGAGGCGGCGGAGGCAGGCGCTGCGGTCTGCTGAGGAGGCAGGGGCCGGCGGGGACAGCCGGCGGCGCGGCCTGCCGAAGAGGAGGCAGCCGGCAGCGCGGGCTGCCGTGGAGGCATGGGCCGCGCCGCGGGACGGCGACGGGAGGCCGCTCCGCGGCGGCGCGGGGACGCGGGACCGGCGGCTCTGTGGCAGCGTGGGGACGGCGACGGGAGGCGGCTCCGCGGCGGCGCGGGGACGGCGACGGGAGGCAGCCCGTGCTGCCTCCGGCGGCGGCGCGTGGATCTCACGGCGTCGGGAGGGGGGTTGGGGATGCTGTTGGGTGGGAAGCGGCGTGGGGGTCGGAGCGCAGGGATGGGGCCGGGGGCGATATTACAGGGGATGTGGTTCGTCGGCCAGGTCAGCGTGGCCAGGTGAGACGAAATTGATGAAATTCAAATAATTCCGGCGGCCAAATAAGTTCGTCGGCATGCTAAAAACCGATGAATTTACTCTAAGTTCATCGGATGCCTAGGAACCGACGAACTTACTGAGATTAAGTTCGGGCTCAACCTTGCCCGAAGAAATTAAAAAAACTCACGAACTTTATCGTGTTTCTTGTTGTGGGCCGGGGCATTGGATGCGGCGGGTGCAGTGGAAAAGGCAAGGTGGTGGAGAGATGTGAGTGGCAGGGGACTGTGATAGATACTGTTTGGCAGGGGGGACTGTGGTACAGGATATTTCCTCCAGTCTTATCCATTTTCATAGGACTTCCGTTCCTTTTAGAAGTACTCTCTTAGCTCTAGTTTCTATGGCTAGCATTGTGCTTTTCTTTAGGCAAAGCCTTATTAGCTGCTGCCTATCCTTTTTCATCGACTAGGGTTCTCTTTTGGTGGCTTCTTTCAGAAGGCACTCTCCCTTCAACTGACGAGTTTTAAGGTAAGATGAAATAGCAGGGATGAGAGCTAGTTCTAATGGGAATTTTATAAGCACAGAAATAAGGCAATGCTTGTTTCTGCTGACATAGCAAGAGATAAGCCACAACAACAAAACACAAGAAAGAAAACAAACCTACTAACGTGACTACTCAAACATAACTTACTTCAGCTTCTGACTGCCGGAGGCTCCATTCGGTGATGTTTGCTGGACACTGGGTCCTTCTCCTGGGTGCGAGAGTGTTAGAAGGGTGCCCAAGCTTTCTCTATCTTCCTCTTGGTGGATGGTTGCTGGCGCTTCTCCGTGATTCTGCTATTGCTCAAGCAGAGGGTACTGGAAACTAGCTTGGTGACTTGGCTCCAATTGCCTAGGAGGGTTTGATATTCCTCCTAGCAGGGGGTACTTGCATTCCCAATGATGATGGGTAACGGAGGTCAAACATACTTCGTGTGGTCGTGCTGCTTGGATCAGGGTTGGTTTCTTACCTCTAGCGCAGCAGTCTGGCTCTTTACTGGGACAGGAGGTCTTCTGTTACTCGATTGCGAGCTTTCAACCCTTCGTGCATGAGGCTCAGTTTGTCGTACTCATCATCTAGGGCTTGTAGATGAAGAGCAAGGCAGGCTATGATGGGATCCTCGGTTTCCTTCATTATCTTCAAGACTTCAACTTTTCTAGCCCAGCTTGCTATCAATTTGTTGAAGGGTGGGAAGAATCTCATAGGGGTGTCCTAGATTGCCCTATGATAGGTTGAGCACATCTTTCTAATTGCGTCACATGCTGTAATGTGACACGCATCCACAAACCGATGATTGGTAGCTGTGGAATACCATCCTTCGAGGGCACGGTTGTCCTTGATGTACAGCGAGACCATCCATTTCTGTTCTCCACTCGATGATTTCTCTACCCAAGTACTCAGGGTATCTGAAAATTCGGAGGTACCTTATGGTATCCCTTAGGAGCTCTAGAAAACCATTTACATCCTCACATAGGCTGACACGTCCGGCAGTCACCATCCGAATGAGACTCGCAGGACTTGGTCCTAGACCAAAACTACTACTCAACACACAAACAAACAAGGCACATCTACAACGCACGCGATCTACACGGGTAACTCTTACAAGGGTGCTAACCGAAGTGAAGGAAAAACTTCACTACCCAAGTGCAAGAGTGACACTGGATACAACTAACTTCACATCACACGGCTTCATTCCTTGCCAGGCTTGGAGCTCTCATCCTAACTCATCTGAGCGGATGTTGATGATGTCCTCTAGCGGTGGCTAGGTTGTGACGACTAGGTCATCTTTTTTGGTTAGTCCCCTAGGCGAGGCAATGCCCGAGGGTTCTAGCCTTGCTTATGTTGGTAAGGTTGTTGGTGGAGCCTCTAGTTTGCTCAAGGAAACAGGACTTGGAGGTGGGGCTCTGGGTAGCTCTTCTTCTAGACACCTGAGCTTAGGTATGGGGATCCTTCTCAGGGTGAGGATTTGGGAGGGGCTCTAGAGGGTTTGGCTAGCTCTCAGGCTCAGAGAAGATGACTGGTATGCCTTCCAACACTAGGGTCTCTATTGAGAGGTCCAAGTGCTTTCTCTTTTTAAGGGGCACGGGGTGACCGTCTAGGATGGGCTTTTCTTCTGCCATGGTTGCCTTTCTTTTGGAGATTCGATGGTCCTTTGGGTAAGCTTTTATGCAGATAGCTGGCATAATCCTGTAGCTCTCTTAGGATTCCTAATGCAGTGCCTGGCGTCCTTGGTGCTAGATGGTGCTGATTTGCCGATACATTGTTCCAAGGGGGGCCTCTTTTCAATAGTGTTGTACTACTTGGCCAAATTAAGTGACATAGCAGGGTCACATCCTTTCTTTCCTTATTTTATGTTGCACACTTTCTGGCTATCCATCGGGTTATGCGCTTGTCCAAGGTGGTCCATATCTTGAGATTGAGCCATGTGTCCTTGTGATGGTGATGTGTCTAACGGCGGGCACTGGTTCCTTTAACATCAACCCATCATATCCGTCCATCGTATCTGGCTTTAGTGTTGCACAAGTCACAACCTTTCTTCTACTAGAAGCTTGACTGGTTGATGAAGGCCATTGTGGTAAGAAAGGGCCAAAACTTTTTGAAATGGAGTGAGATGAGGAGCAGAAGTGTTTTTCAAATTGATTTTTGGACTCAGAACATTTTTCCAAGCTTAGGGTTACGTCCTATGGCCAACTACGGCTCTGATATCACCTAAAGCGCCCCAATTTCCACAATGGGACTAAAATGTGCTTTATTACCATCCCTAGTGTTTGGTAATCGCATTTTTACATCAGAGTGATACAGATCTGTCCTAACAGGTCAGACCACAAAGGGGGCGCAGCCTTGAAAATATAAGCAGCGGAATATAAAACGTAGGCCCATTTCCTCACGCCACAGTTGGGAAGCAAGTCGTAACCCTTACTCATTCTCGGACCAATATATGTCCACAGCATTGAGAAAAACAACAACAAAGCAACGGTGAGTACATACGTACTCAGCAGCCCACCTTCCTCCAAAAGAATTTTAGAAAGGCAAGGATATATCTGAAGCTTAAGATAGTTTTGCAGGGTTTGAGATAGTTGCCAAGTTTTAATCTTTCTAAAAATTGGGTTTTTCCTTAAAAAGGGTGGCCACTAGACTTGCCGGTCCAAAGTGGCTCATGGCTTTCCAGCCAACACACTTTTCCATCTGTCCAAGCATTCACTGTTGAACCAAAAACCCATTTTATCCAATTCCCAATCCAATTTCGTTTTATTTTATGAAAACTGCTAACTGAAGAACCAAGCCGTAATTCATCCATATCAGCGGACACAAACTATTCGAATAGGTTTTACTCTGATAAGAGGTTGTACTAATTCCTACAAGTTGGACTCAGCGGCTCGTTACCGTCGTAACTGCCCCAATTCCAAACCTAATTGTTGCCTTGGTTTCATCACCTAGCAGCCCTTTAGGGGTTTGAGCATCCAAGTCACTCCAGTACCCCACGGTACTTCCGTTGACACCCACCCATTCCCTAGTCCCTTGTGCGCCAACAAAGAAGCTACTAGGCTATCCACTCCAGCTCGGATTTGGCCAATACCTCATACAAAGCGAGTGGTTGTACTAAAAGAGTTAGGCAAGATGAAAATCATAACGGTCCTTACGGAGAGCTCAGGTAGAACCATTCCCACTTTCCAATGCTCGACAGTGCGAGCAATCCACCTACCCGGTATTCTCCATGAATCCCGGGACATGGGGTTACCTCGAGTCGGTTGCCGGGGTTCTTCCACATTTTATTTCAAAACCACACGTAACCACTTTCCCATCCCTTTTATATTTCACATCCATAATCCAACATAGTGTCAAGATTATGATAAATAATTAAATGAACGATCCCACCTATGCGCGCTATATCTAAAATAGGGCTAGGTCGCTGTATATTTTGTTAGGTTATCTTAGCAAGCAAAACATGCGAAGTTTTTATGTGATTATCAGGCCAGGGGTTGTGTTTGCAAAATATAGAAAATTTATACATCTTGTGGGAATTCCAGTGGGCTTGCTTTTCACTTCGTTGAGGCGATTGATATAACAGTTGTGGGAATTATTGGGTATAGACCATCGCGTAGTATATCCCAAAGGGCAAACTGAACAGACTCCCCTATAAAGCCTAGTGCACAAATAATGAAAATACTAGAATCGAAGCATAACATGAGCTCAACAGGTATGGTGGTCTAAAGCTTAGATTGCGGAGATGAGAGTCTGCTGGGTTCTTACTAGTGATATTAATGCAAGTAGTTGGGGTGTAGCGTGTGTTCGGGAGAGTTGGCGGGCTCGGTAACGACAGTTACGGAGACGCCCAAGTAGGGGTGGTGGACGCGAGATGCGGGGTCGACAACGCCGAAGGGGTGGCGGTCTCATGTTGGTGTTTCGGAGAATATCTTTTTGTCGAGTGTTAGAGAGAGCAATGATGTTTAGATGACTTTCGGTATCGTCATCATCTGAATTCAGGGCTTGGACAGGCTAAGACAGGAACCTTTACGATTTAGTGTGGAGTAGGTGGATAAGGGCATCAATCACTAGTCACACAAAAATTGTGGGACCGGTGTGAAGCACTGACTAGGGTGTAGGACGGCGTCATGGTGGTATGACGACGGCTTTTGGCTAAGACAAAAAATTATGTGGAGTGTATGGGTAGGTAGAGCTTGATTTTAGATGAATTTAGGTGAAAGAATCACCCAAATCGGAGTTGGAACGGAGAAGAATATGAATTTTGTAATATTCGAAAAACCAAAAGGAAAAAGAATATTCCTAGAATATACCAAAATCCGAATATTTGGAAACATGAGAATAAAATCGTATTTTTGGATTCTGGAGGAACAGGAAATATTTCTAGACTGATTGCGAGTGGAGTTTAAAGCTGGTATCAACGGTCCACGCCTATGATGTTGAATGTGGCCCCTGTCTTGTAGGTAGGCCTTGGAAGCTTCTGAAATCACGACATAAGTGTGGATGACAGATATTGATTTTTGATGAATTTAGAAAGAAGAATCGATGGAATCGGAGCTCGTATAGTCGAGAGATTAATTCGGAAATAAATGAATAGAAGAAAAGAATGGTACAAGATTGGACCTGCTGGCTCGAATGACACGTGATTAGTGATGGGCTAATCACCGGTGGCTGGTGGTTGGCATGGAAAAAAATAATGGGTTGGTCCACGTGTCATTCACAGGAGAGGGGGTTGTTATAACAGGCAGAGGGCACGGGCAAGCCCGAGTAGTGCCTCTGTCCGGCTGCTTGCCTCGCGCCATTGCGAGCAACGGGCACGGAGCTTACCGGTGTTCAACTCTGGTGGTTGTCAGCATGGTGGAGGTGGTGGACACGGAGGTGCTCACCACTGAGTGAATCAGACTGTGGTGGTCGATGCCCACGGCTAGTGGCGCCCAGTGACTCGGGGGCCGGTCGCGACGGGGAATTTGGTGGCTATGGTGGTGAACACGAAGGAGGAGCAGAGAGCTACGCATGCACAGGAGTGGGAAGGTAGGGAGATGGCGTCTGCGGCGGGCAATGCCAGGACGAGCCGAGGGCTGGTCGCTGCGGTGGTGAGCTCGGTGTGGATGGAGGCATAGGGGTGGAGGGCTATTTATAACTGGAGGAGGCTTTTCATGATGTGTTGCGGAGATGGAGGGTCCAAGTGGCGTGGAGATGGAGGGTCCAAGTGGCATGGAGATAAAAGGTCTAAATGGCGCGGAGATTTTTGGAATTGAATTTTGGAATGGAATTTTGGAAAGAATTTTGGTGGAGAGTATTTACGATATTTGGAATTTTGTTGAGCTCATATTAACACACTCAAAACAAATAAGCAAACATCTAAAGTTTTCGAAAATTTGATTTTGAATTAGGGAGAGATGAGAAAAAAATTCCGGGTGCGAAATTTTGGGGCATTACACTTGCTCATCCAGTTGTTATAGGCGTGCTGAAAGCGACTAGACACCAGAAATAGCTCTTCATCCCCAAATGACGCTAACTGTTCCTCTGTCACAGACATCAAAGCAGAAAACGAAAAACCATGAAGTCGCGGGTTAGTAGCAGCTTCCTTGGAGCTAGAAGCCAAGGCCAGGCTCTTAGAGCCAGTACCATCGAGAATATCTGTCATCTGGTAATCCGCCTCTATGGCCGTAAGCTTGCTATAGAGCTCCTCTACACCCAAGGTGTCATACCCTGCCGACTTAAGAATGGAGTTCTTTTTTATCTCCCACACTTTTCTATCCAAGGAATACAATAGCTTGATAGCCTGCTGATGGTCATTGTATGGGAGAGCAGCAGGGGGCAGAGTTGACATGGAGCTTGTTGATGATCAATTGAAAGTGACCAAACAAGGCATCCACAGACTCTTCCGGCTTTTGGGCAAAATTCTCATATTCACACCGATAAGTGTCCAGCAAGACGACTCTTAACTGTCACTGTCCCCTCATGGTGTGTGTTGACGGTCGTTATTGCACTATCTACAACCATCAACTATCCATGAATATGAAGGAAAATGCATCAAAGTATGGGTAAACCTTTGCTACTAACATATCTCCACGAGTTGTGTCGAAATATTTGAATGCAGGTGACGAAACATACTCAAAGATGGTAAAATGGAGTCAAACCAGGAAGTGACTGGCCACATGGCTAAGTCCCCAGGCCGTCGGGCCCCACCAGAGGTCGCCCTGGCCCCACCACTAGGCCGCCCGGCCTGTGTCTAGGGCCCAATTGGCACCAACTTCGACCTGCATGCACACACATGCCATGTCAACACATCTCCAAGGTGGCAATCCACGAAAGTCGCATGCAATCAACCGGAAGGCCTTGCCACATCATCAATCCAGCCCCTAGATTGGTGAAGTCAGCAATCCTCAACCCTTCAATCTTACGGCTAAGGAAGAAACACAAGTGAGATCCAATGGTTCGGGAGAAAACACAAAGATAACTGCCTTAACCACCATGCAACCGACTTGGGGAGTGAAGATGGATCACAAGATGCAGTATGGCGGTGGATCCGATGGCTGGCCAGGCTGCCCGGCTTGAGGCGGGGCTGCCCGGCCTCCCTACCAGGCCACCCAGCCTCCCCTCTCTCCCAGTAACCGCCCTATCTACCCTATAAATACCCCCCACTCACTTGGTGATGATAAATACCCCCGAGCTCTCATTTGTAAAGTGTGGAAGTTGAGTGAAATCACACCATTGTCTAGTTTACTAGCACTAGGATAGTCCTAGGAGTTAGAGTTGAGTCTGAGTCTTTGCCTCAGGGATTCCGAAGTTAGCTTCGAGTCTGGTAAAGCTCTTGTATCTTTCTATCTTTGTACTCTTACTAGTTCAGTATAATATACTTTGTTGCTCTATCCTTTGAGTTATACTTTACTTTATTTCTTACACTTGCCTAGTGTGGTGTACCTTATTGCATACTAGACCAAGGCTTAGGTTTGTGTTGTTCGAGAGTTATCTAAATCTTGCTAGACTTGCTAGTGCTATAAGCTTTCCTTAGGCTCTGATCTAAGGCTAAGTTCAGTCCAAACCCTCTGATCAATGACGGACTTTAGTGATCAAGTTCTCACTTGATCACTAGTTTAGCGTGCCATCTTACACATGCAGATCTAGTTGGTAGCCCCTCTTGGTGACAGCATTAGGGAGCCTCTTTAATCTGGCCCCGTCGTTCGGTAAGCCCGTAGACGTTAGCCAGTTGCCGTTCGGTTGGCCAACTATCTAACCCCACGCCTCCTCAGTGTAGTCTGGAATTTCGCTCGATGCAAGATCCTAGTTCATGTTTGTTTAACTCAGTTCAACCAGCGTATACTCCTATGCAGTAGTTAAGGTATAGAGTTTGGATATCTTAATCTCACTCGTTGTCCTCCCAGGCAACTACCTAGTTGTTTACAGCTTTGGTCCCTGTTTACTCTTCCCACCATACACTATCTTGTTTATCTTACCCCCGTTGTAAGAATAGCTGGTGTTTATCTAAGTTACAGTACTGTTTGAAGTTCGAACATATCATTCCACCTATTAGCCCTTGCTTCCCTGTGGATTTTTACGATACGTGGAATACTTTGGGTGAAAAAGCTATAGCGAATCTCCGCGCGCTTGCGGAGTAAAATCTGTTACGCTAAGAGACGTCAACAGTGCACTGAGCATGGACCTAGATCTCACAGGCGGTATAAAGATGGTTCACCCTCTCATAAGTCCTTCGGACCAAGTCTAGAGAAGAGAAAGTTCACCAGCCTTGTAGTTTGCCTCATGCTGAGCAACGAGTGCTAGTGTGCTATGCTCAGCAATGAGGAGCACTACAAAAGTCGTACTCTGAGTAGCATTCCATATATCCTCGCTCTGGCGAAGTAAGAAAGCTTTCATCCTATCCTTCCAGTAGGGGTAGCCACACAAGCCGAGAACCGGAACCTTCACAGAGTGTGTCATAGATACTACTGGTTTCTCACCGGTAATGGTATGAATAAACCTAACCGGCTCTGATCTCACTTGTAGGACCGAGACGTGTGACTAGAGGGGTTGTGAATAGGAGCACTTGAAAACTTGAAATCACGACCCCCAAACTTGAACCCCATAGAAAACCGGCTAGACACCGTCCACTGAACAGATAAGTGTCTAGCAAGCACTTGGTGTCGTCCACTGAAAGGATACACACCAAGAGAGCGGAAGCAACTGACTTGATGATGACAAACAACCGCAAGTCAAGCCAAGCAACGAATCTTGCCACAATCACTCACCAGCCACTCAACATACCGAAGCATGCCTTACTGAAGAACAGCAAGTGAAGAGTATGGGCATGCAGTAATTGACACAAAGCAAGACCGAAGTACACCACCCAAAGCAAAAACCAAAGACACCACAAAAGAACCCACCTAGAGAACACCATGATCTCTTAGCAAATGAGCTGCTACAGACCTTAGGAACTACCCTAGACACCCCCCAAAACCACCTGGAACAAGGCACGAACCCTAGGATCAAACCAACATAAAGAATTAGCCAAAAACCCAGGGAACACCAGAATGTCCGACACCCTCTATCGGATAGTCCGACAGCCAGATTTTAGGCAGACTGGGTCACAAAGAAAATTCCCAAAACCCAATCAAATAGGCTCAAAAAATCATGAAATTTTAACCACAAGCTCACAAAAACATGGGGAACAACATACCAAAATTTAGCCCATTTGGAGGAAGTTAGGTCCACCGGACTATCCGGTGGATTGTGTAGGACAGTTTCGGTGAGCCCGGAAAACTGTCTCGGTTCTTGAGTTTGCAAACCCTAAACTTGACCAAACCTTCTCCAATCTTCACGAAATTTTGCACAGGCTATCCCAGCACTATTCCAAAGCTATTACCAAAAGAAATAATAAAAAAGATCAAGTGATTAGTGGGAATTTCAGATCTTGTGAAGAGGGGAATATTTAGGCAAGAAAGGTGAAAACTCAAGAATGACTTCCACGTGGCGATTCTACGGGATTGAGATGAACTAAGTCCTAATCTCCACATCCTACCAAGTCCAAAACACCAAAAGAAGAGGGCTAACTTGTAGGCAAACACAAATCACTAAAAGCATTTGTGTTTCACCCAAAATCCAATCTAGAGAAGGGAAAGGGAGAGGGCTGCACACGTGAACTCGAATTGGGGAAGAAGTCTTCCTTGGATTAAGATGGGAAATCAGTTTACACAAGGTTCCTCACAGCCTACCACCCATCATCCTCCCACTAATAAAGTACTAGCTCTAAGAGGACTCCAAATCCTAGATTAGCACCCGGTTATTACTCTAAGCACTTAGCTGGTTGGAAAGCTAAGCCTAGGGTTTCTAGAGGTTGAAGAGTCACCTAAATGACCAGCCACTTAGGTATATATAGCCCAGGCCTAACTGACTCAGTTTACACTAATACCCCTATATTACAGAAATGCCCGCAGGGGCTAAACTGGAAAAGACCCAACTTTCTCGGGGATGGACGACTGCGATGGAGTCTTGATCTTCTACGCTTGCACGCTATCTTCCGAATGACGTCCATGTGGCCAGTAGTCCAAATCCGCCGATCGACCCCCGGTTTTGAGGTCAGAAACCGAGAAACTTTAGGGTTTCCTTCCTAGGCCTGGAACAGCCTACTCCACTCTATCTCAGCGAGAATTGAGCTCATTCGCCGAGTCTTGGTAACTTGGTAATAGGGTGGCTGATTTGAGCGAATCCACCATCGCCCTCACACATCTTTGCTCCATGCACTGGGGTTGGAGCACCGCGGTGGCACCCGGCATTCCCTAGTCCATCGGAGTCGCCTCGCAGTCCTTTGGAGGTCTTACACTTGCCATCGCCGTGCCGCTCCTCTATGTACCGAACTCCCATGGCCGACCGACGCCGAGCATGCCTCTTGTCCTTTGGAGGACTTTCTTCTCCATCTACCTCTAGTCCATCGGAGGGCCTCCAGTCCATCGGAGGGCGGTGCCTAAGTCCTTCTGGGTCTTGACTGATGTTGACAATCACTCATCACTCTAGAGGTAATGGAACCTGTCCATTGGCTCTCACACTACATTGAGTCGCCTCCCCTCAACGCTACAGAGCACCTGGGGACCTAGACGCCACGTCATCGCCAGCGCCTAGAGCCGTGTCTTGTTAGCTGCCACAGAGCCCCCTTCCCCTCGCCCGCCATAGAGCCACTAAGGGGCTAGCTGCCACGGAGCCACCCCGCTGTTCCTGTGGTATCCTCAAAGCTCAGCAACCCAGCCCCGGCTCCTTGGTGGCCTGGTCCATGCCACACACTGACGAGGTGGCACCGGTCGCCGGTCGCAGCCCACCTAATGCGCGACGCCGGTCTGCTGGTGGGCAAGTGGACACGGGACGGCCCAACCCGATGAGATGCTCCCCTGCAGTGTCCTATTCCTTGCTCTGAGCTCCTTGACGAACTCAACACCAACCTTCGTTGTGGCAACTTTCCTATTCTTCGGTTCTTCCACTCATTGCCTGCTCTTCTAGTTGGTTGAGAAGAAGCCCAAAGGTATGATAGCCTTTCCTCACAAATCCCTTGTCTTCCACATCGTTTTTGCATGTGAACTACTAGTTCATTGGTGAGCATTTAATTAGATAGAAAAGCTACTTTATCTATGACTAGTGATTGCGGATATTTCTTCTTTTCCTTTACATTGCCAATGACGAAAAAAGAACTGAGATATGCAGTTTCTTGCCTACTAATTTCTATTTGGTCCTTGGGTCAAGTAGTTTTTTTCTTGTCCATAGGCATGTCTTTATCCTTTCTTGACTATGTATGCAGCAAAGATTCTTTAGCTGATGAAAGAAGCTCACTTTTCATTCTTCTCTGTTCACAACCATTTGAGAGGAGTATTAGAGTAGCTCTCTTTGTTTAGGCTGTCCAGAAATCAACTAGTCCCTCACAAGATAAGTGCTTATACAAAAGAGTAGTGCTATGCTTCTCTCTTTTTTAATCCAATTGATATGATTGATCCAAATTTTTACAGTGGTCACTATTCACCTACTTCTAGTAGAGCTTGGATCATCTAGGTTAAAATGAGCATTTAAACACCATTAGGATTTTAGTAAATTTCATTTCAGTACTATAGAATAGATGTACTAGGTGACGAACCTTACAAAGGGGTCTGTCTCTGCAAGAACGTCCCCCTCTCTCTTGGATTTTCTCCTCAATTGATCTAAGCAACTCCAGTAGTTATATACCTTCATAGATGAAACTTTATAGTGATCTGTGTAATTGTATGCATCTTATGCCATCGAATAGCTATTTTGTGGCATATATGGGTTGCTTTTAAATATATACGTTATACTGAAGGGTTTATTTGCTGGACTCCATTGCTCTGAAAGATGGTGCTATATTAATAATTGACAGCCTAATTAATTGTATGAGGACCGAAAGGGCGACCTAGAGGGGGGGTGAATAGGTCGCCACCAAAAAACTAATGACCCCAAAAACTCTCTCTTCTCAATTGTGCAAGATCACATAGCAACCAGAGTGCTACAGACCATCGAACACAAAGTGGAAGTGATGTAGCGGAAGAGAACTTCTCTCAATGACCAAAAGAGTGATCGCAAGACTAGCAGAGCAACAAACCTAGCGAGAGCTCCCACCAGCCACTCTACTCACCAAAGTGAGTCCCACTAAAGATCAGCAAGTGAAGAGTATGGGCATTCAGTGGAAAGACTCAAGACAAAGCCGGAGCAAAACACCAAGAGCCAAACACCAACCAAAACAGGGCTGCCAGCAAATCACCGGATATTCCAGTAGCAGACACCGGATATTTCGGTAGGTCTCACTAGATATTCCAATAGGCCACGCCGGATATTCCGATGGAACAGGTGCCACGCCCAACACCGGATTGTCTAGTACAAGCTATCGGACTGTCCGGTAGCGTACCGAATAGTCCGGTGGCACAACCGGATAGTCCGATAAAATAGCCCAGAAATGAGTTTCCAAACCCAAACTTGACCAAATCTTATCCAAACTTCATGAGATTTGGAATAGGCTATCTAGGGTCCATTCGAAATCTATTCCCAAAAGATCATGGGTTTAGTGGGAGTTTCAGATCTGGTGTAGAAGGCAATCTTTGGGCAGGAGAGGGGAAAACTCAAATCCGACACGCTAGTGGCAGTCCTACGGGATTGAGATGTTCTAAGACATAATCTCAACGTCCTTGCAAGTCTAGAACAGCAAAAGAGAAGGGGAAATCTCGTAGCAAACAAAAGTACCAAAAGCCTTTGAGATTTCACCCAAAAACTAAAGAGAAGGGGAAGGGAAGGAACACTCAAGCTTCAACCACAAAATCCATATATTTCTTCGCCAAATTGATCACAAGATCTGAGTACATGTGGTGGAATTCTTTCCCCAAGCTGCCTCCCACATCCTACCCTCTTACAATGGGGCTAGATCATTCTAAAACCCTCTAATCTTGAAGCTCTTGCTTGGAAACGAAAATGGCTGCCTAAACCTAAGCTTAAGCAACCCTAAAACCAGCCAAGAGGAGTGGCTAATAGTAGCCACCTCCTTATTTATACTACAGACTTAGCCCTAAGGCAGTTTTGCACTTCACCCCCTATATTACAGACTCTTACACTAAGAAAGCCCGTGGGGCTAGAAAAGACCGCAATAACTTGGATGAACGGCCACTATGGAGTCCTTGCAACTTCGGTTTCTCTGCCTTGTCCCGATGTCCTCCACATGTCCAGTAGCTCATCCCTCGGGGGTACCTCCGGTTTTGGGATCCCGTAACCAAGCCCCTAGTTTTGATGCTCAAACCAAGAAATGATAGTTGGGCCCCTAGCCTCGAGTGATTTTAAGCCTCATGACACCGTCTCGCACCCAAGGTCTCTTTTATAGGTGAACCTAACTTGGACTACAGCCCAAGCCACCTGCTAGTCCGTTTGGCAGGAATTTTGTCGCACCAAGTCCACTCTAGCGTCACCACCAGGTCACACTTAGGTGGGCTTTTTCTCGCTCGTCCTTCAGCAAGTCTTTGGTGTTGACAAGCGCTCATCCTAGACAGGACAAAAGATCAGACTCAGTAAACTTGAGTCCCTTAATCTCCCCTAGATGATTGCCTTGTCGACACCCTTACCAACCACCTAAAATCATAGACAAAGAAAGAAAAGTGTAACAAAGAACAATAGAAGAAAGAAAAACAAAGAAAATCCACTCAAGTGCCCAAAAGCCAAAGAAAGGCAGAAACGATACTAGAAGTGAATAAAAGCAAAGCCAAAAGATCGCCCCCCTAAGACAAGGGTAATTGCTCAACGCAGCCGATCAACAAAGCATGATCCCTCAAGAATGAGGCAGGGCTCAACATAGTCATGCTAGAAGCAAAGGACCAGCTCCTCCAAAAAGAAGCAAAGGCTCGACACGGCTGGCCAAAAGAGCATGCTAAAACTGCAACTCCCCTTTCATTTAAGCCCATCTCACAATGCAAACTCTCCACCTAGAATGATGCACTCTCCCAACTCTCCAAGATGTTACCTCTCCCCCTTGCTTGGTGACTTCGCTTTCCCCCTTGTTGACAATGCACACATCAAGTCCCCTAAGAAAAATGTTGTGCAAAGTCAACTAGGTGAAACAAAGAGCTCAAAAGGGATGGAAAGCTAGCAGATACAAGTTCCAGCAGCATGTGAGGGCAATAGGGCATGCAACAAGCTCAAGACAACCTATCTACTTAGGTCAGGAGCAAAGCATCATTTTCAGATTTAGTTTAAAAGAAAGCATCACCAACAAGAATAGCATCTAGCACAATAGGCATGAACAGCAAAATGCTAGTAATGCATACAAGGTGTGCTAATTCTAACCTATGCATATCCAACAAGTCATAAGCAATTCATAGACTTGGAATTTCAGATTTAGAATTTTCATTTCAAGCAAGTTCTAAACACGTGCCAGGGGTTATTTGCATGCCATGCCACTTCTTACCAACCAATGCCAAGCCTAGGCCTAGAAAGACCATCAGAAGCTTAAGACACAGTTTTAGTCATCCACAGCTAGGTCCAAGTTCTCACCAAAGTGCAAAAGTGAGCAATCTCAAACCAAGTCAGTGAGACAAAGCAAATCTACCTGAATCTTTTCATTTCAGCTCAATCGGATACCAATGCATGGAAATTAATTCACAATTTAGATTAGGCAAGGTATCATGAAAGCTTATGCATCAACTAGCAAAGGTAGATAACTAGACAAACCAAGCATGGAAAGATCGCACAAGCATTCAACTTACTATACATGCTAGGTTGCCAAGTCAAGTGGTGATCAAGTCTATGATTTTCAGGAAAACAAAAGGACTAAGCTCTCACATAGTATACAATAGATCCAAATGAGCTCTAGCCAACCATGTTCAAGCATACTACTATACATCATAGCACGAGCAAAAACCAATAGGTCATTCCAATCGAGCTGAAGTGCAAGTGTATATTACAAATGTACATGATGCAATGCATGAGTATGATACAAAGATGCATAAAGAAGCAAAAGAAAACCAAAGCAAAAGAAACTCAAAACAAAACCTAAAAGCTAACAAAACTCCCCCTGACTAAAAGGGAAGGAAAACCCCAAACTTCCCTCACAAACAGTTGAAGTCATCTAGGTCTAGGAGTTGAGTTAAGATGTCAGCCACTTGTTTCTCACTCGTGACATGCACTACATCAATGAGGCCTTTCTCATAGCTATCTCTCAGAAAGTGATATCTCACATCTATGTGTTTGGTTCTAGAATGGAGCATTGGATTCCTAGCAACACTAATGGCACTAGAACTATCACACAAGAATGGTATCCTTCCATAGGTTAGGCCATAATCTTTCAGGGTAGCAAGCACCCATATAATCTGAGAGCAACAACTAGCAGCAGCTACATATTCAGCCCCACAAGTGGGCTGAGCTACACTAGATTGTTCGCAGGAGGACGAGGAGACTAAAGAGGTACCCAAGAACTGGCAGGAACCGGAATTGGACATGCGATCCAACCGGCACCCAGCAAAGTCGGCGTCAGAATAGCCGAGAAGGGAAAGCGACGAATCCGAGGAGTACAACAAACCATATTCTGGGGAGAACTTGACATACCACAAGATCCACTTCACAGCCGTGTGGTGTGATGCCTTGGAGACGCTTGAAAACGAGCGCATATACCTTCAACGAATTATATATCCAGCCTTGTGGCAGTCAGGTAAATCAGCGACCCGATCATCCCTTGGTACACCTTCTGATCAACCTCCTCACCATCTTCATCCTTATCTAGCATGATGGATGTACTCATCGAAGTCATCTGAGGCACTGCATCCACCATCTCAAACTTCCAGAGTAGATCCCTTGTGTACTTGCTCTGGTGGACGAATGTACCCTATGGAGTCTGCCTGATCAGGAGCCCTAGGAAGAACTAAAGTTCCCCCATCATGCTCATCTCGAACTCCTTCCTCATTTGCTCTGAAAACTTGCTCACAAGTGCAGGAGAAGAGACACCAAAGATGATATCATCCACATGTATCTGAACGATCAAAAGGTCATTGCCATGCTTTTACAAAAACAGAGTCTTGTCCACACTCCCCATCTCAAAACCCTAGGCAACTAGGAATTTCCTAAGTCTCTCATACCAAGCCCGGGGAGCTTGCTTCAGGCCATACAAAGCCTTCTGCAACTTAAACACTCAGTTAGGATACTTGGGATTCTCAAAGCCTGGAGGCTGCATCACATAGACTTTTTCGTCTATATACCCATTTAGGAATGCAATGTTTACATCCATTTGGAACAGCTTGAACCCTTTCAAAGCTCCCAAAGCTAAGAGAATGTGAATGGCTTCTAATCTAGCTAGAGGGGCAAATGTCTCTTCATAATCTATCCCCTCTTTCTAGCAATAACCCTGAGCAACTAGCCTAGCCTTGTTTCTCACCACAACTCCAACCTCTCCCTGCTCATTCTTAAACACCCACATGGTACCTATAGGATTGCATTGTGGTGGAGGCTCGACTAAAACCCAAACTTGGTTCTTCTCAAAATTTTCTAGCTCCTCATGGATGGCATTGACCCAATTCGGATCAGACATAGTGTGTCCAACATCAAGGGACTCAAAAGAAGCAACAAAAGCATAGTGTGATAGACAGTAAGAGAAGTGGACCTGGATCTTATCACTCACTCATTCAGACCACCAATGATGTTCATCGAAGGGTGATCCCGCTAGACCATCTGAGACGGCTATGGCTTGGAGGTCACCTCCCCTGCATCCTCAGCGGACCCTGCTGCATGTATTGGTGGATCTTGTGGAGGTAGCTCCTAAGTAGTCAAAGGAGAAGGTACTGGAGCTCCCTCCTCATCCTCTGAAATCAAAGCAGCAAGCTCTGGAGCTGTAGTAGGCGCAGTATCACTAGAAACACCTTTATCTTCTTCCTCATGCTCGAAGATGGTAGTACCTAACTCAGCATCACCTGCAAGCTCAAAGCCAGGGGTTGTGCAAGGCATAGTTTCATCGAAAGTAACTTCACAAGTCTCAACAATCCTATTGGAGTCCAAGAGACAAACGTGGTATGCACTCGAATACGTGGCATAGCCAAGAAAAACTCCATCACAACTGTGAGGTGCGAATTTGTCCAAGTTCCCTTGCTTGAGCACAAAACACCTACAGCCGAACACCTGTAGGTGGCTCACTTTTAGCTGCCGCCCAAACCGCAACTCGTATGAGATCTTATGAAGAGGAGCTTAGAGAAAAATGTGGTTGGAATGGTAGCACGCGGTGTTAATCCCCTCGGCCTAGAATTTTCTAGGAATCCTATGCACATCGAGCATCGTCCTAGCCATCTCAACAAGGGTCAGATTTTTGTATTCTACCACACGGTTTTGCTGGGGGACATATGGGGACAAAAACTAGTGTTCGAAACATTGGCTATGGCAAAAGGCCTTGAAATGATCATTCTTGAATTCTGAGCCATTGTCAGTGCGTATAGCTCTCATGGCATAATTAGATTCGTTTCTCAACCTCAAAACCAAGTCATGAACAAACTCAAAAGCCTCATCCTTCAATTCCATGAAATGCACCCAAGACCAGTGAGACAAATCATCCATGATCACAAGAACGTACCACTTCCCACCAACATACCTCACCCAAGCAAGATCAACTATGTCCATATGAAGAAGCTCTCCGGGGTGAGCCGTCATCACCTGATTCACAGGTGTGTGGGAATCAACAACCATCTTCCCGTGGTGACAAGGATGGCAAACATGGTCACGCTCACTTTTCAACTTGGACAATCCTCAGATCAGGTCAAGTAAGCTAAGCTTTGCCAGCAAATCAAAGGTCAAATGGCCTAGCCTCCTATGCCACTTCCACAAATCAGAGGAGGAACTAGGCACCAAACAGCAAGAAGGACCAGGGGATCTTGAGAAATCAACATGAAAAACCTTCCCAAAAGGCAAAACAGGGCAAACAAGGTCTTCTCGAGCAATCAAAACTCGCGAGAAACCTTTCTTGAAATGAACCTCATAGTCTTCATCGAGAAGTTGTGAAACAGAGAGAAGGTTGTAACTAAGGTTAGCAACCAAAGCAACATCTCTTAGAACAAAATTCTCTGAATTAGGAACAGTGCCAACACCTTTCACCTTCCATGTACCTTTATCCCCAAAAATGATGTGCTCACTAGAGCTCATTGGGGTGAGACTGGAGAACCATTTATGATTATCAATCATGTGGTGCGAACAATCGGAATCCATGAGCCATATGTTCTCCAGGCCTCCGTCTTGCATTAGTAGCGGTTCATGGGAGGAGCATATGGTCTGACACTGGGGTTAGTCTAAAAAGAAGCAAACCGGTGTTGAGCCATCTGAATCAAGAGAAGGGTTAGTAATATCACAATGAAACATCCCAAATCTCCTATCCCGCACAAACTGAGGCTGCCGGTCATGACATCTAAGAAAGCGTGGTCGATAGCTCTCAAAGCCTCAGCGAGAAGGACCAAAGTCTTACTGCTCATGACCCGGTGCCCTGCCAGCAAAGCGTCCACCACCTGGAGCACCGTGAGGAAAGCGATCTCCCACACCTCCACCTACAAGACATGGCTAGCGGTCTCGTCTAACCCCACGCTGAGGTGTCACATCAAGCCTACCACCCTTGTAATACATGTCCTTGTTCCTCCACTTAGCCTCTCTACACTCAGCCCTCAACCTACGGTAGCAAAACTCCACCAAGTGACCTTCCCTATGGCAATAGTCACACATGTACATCTTGGGTGGAGCACCCTTGTGTTGACTTTGGTTCTCGGGATGTCCCTTAGGCTGTGGAGTGGGCTTGGGAGGAGCATTCCTCTTAGCCCCTTACTTAGAGCTCTCAGGAGGTGAGTCAACTAAGTTGCTCACAGGTAGAGTGTCAAGTGGGTTTCTAACAAAATTTGGCTTGGGAGTCCACACTTTTTTCTTTGCTGGATCCCTTCGCTTCTCTACCCACACACCATCCTTAGGATTTCCATGTTCAAAATAGGGCTTGTCATGGGTAATAGGAAACTTCTCACTAATGGGAATCCCACTCAAGTCACCTATCTTCCCATACAACTGATCAAAATCATCTTGGGTGTAGTGGTAGCCAACCCCCAACTTGTCACTCAACTTGAAAGAGGAAACAATGATGCCAAGCGGCGGCTCTATAGCCGAAACCCAACTGAGAATGGTCCTAAGATAGGTATCCTCATCTTCTAGCTGGACCTTCTCAATGGTCAAATCATCAAGCCTACTTCTAAGGCCTTCACACTTCGGACAATCAGCACTAATAGGGCTAGTAGTCTTTTCAGGCTTCCTCAAAGCAGCCCTAATCTCTTCCAACTCTTTCCTAAGGGTTGGGCAAACAACACAAGTAGCAAGCAAAGTCGGCCCTGCCTTCAACTCCTCTAATACTGCAGTAGTAGAGAAAAGTAGTTCTACATTACTATCATGCTTAGAGCGTAATACAGTCAACTCAACAGCTAGGACCAGACAATCACTGCATTCTATGTCACCAGCAATAGCACAAGCTTATTTTGCCATAGCAAGATCATCCAAAACACATGCAAGTTTAGACTTGACAGTCTCAAGCTCAGCCTCTAAAGTAGCAACCTTAGCATTTGCAAGCCTAAGGTCATTAGCAGCCACTCTAAGCAAGCGATCCTGGTTCTTTAAAGCAGTGTACATGGCATCATCGTCATCATCGCTCACCTGAGGCTCAGTGTTGGACTTATTGCAGACATCTGAGTCGGTGGATCCAGCTTGATCTCCTAGAAGCACCGTGGTGTAGTAGCCGATCTCATCACCGAAGAAGTAGAGTCCAGCATGCCCGACGATCCTCTTCTCATCATCGTTGTCAGTTGTTGGAGCCAGAGTCTCTTGAGATGCCATCACAGTCACTGAGGTTGGCGAGGAAAGAACGGTCGCACTCTTGAGCATGCTTCTGGTAGTGCTTGATGAACTCCTTGTTGAAGAATGGCTGCTTCTCCTTGTCACCCTTGTTCTTGCCCTTCTTCTTGTCGGAGACGTACTCGCCCTTGTGCTTGTCAGCGGAGTACTTCTCCTGAGCTCTCCTCTGAGGGTAGTTGGCGATGAAGTGGTTTGTCCTCCCACACTCATAGCACTGGAGCTTGTCACCTCTTCTGCAGCTCATCCTATTGGAGTAGAGGCATTGGAACTTGTTGGACAGCAGGCACAGCTTCTCATCATCTAGTCCATCAAGCTCCTCCTCTATTGCTGAAATCAAGGATAAAGCATAGCCAACAGATGGGTTAGGGTTAGCAGCACCACCATAGCTGGGGCCAAACATAAGAGCTAGGCTCTTGGGAGTTGTTCCACTCATATTGGCATATGCCTGAGAGTCAACCTTTGAAGCATTGAACATGCTATAAAGCTCATCTATGGGAAGAGTCTTATAGCCAGCTGACTCAATTATAGACTCTTTCTTTAGTTGCCAAATACTCAGATCCAAAGCATAGAGGAGCTTGCAAGCTTCCTCATAGTCATCATAAGGCAACACCACATTTCTTTGTTTCGCACGGATCTTGTTCACAATCGATTGAAAACGACTGAGCATTCCGTCGATTCTCTCCACAGGTTGCTGAGAGAAGTTCTCATACTCTCTCTTGTGCACCACAAACAACCTTGCCTTGACCTGACTAGACCCCTCATGGAAGTTACTAAGGGTAGTCCAGATCTCATGTGCCCATGTCCCGCCGGCATGCCATGATGTCCGCCCAGCCCCCCTGTCCCCTCTTTTGACTCCTTTGCTTTTGCTAAACACCGAGTGCCAACTTTTTTCACAAAACAAAGGCATAGGGGCAGTAGCCATGGCCACCCAGCCTCCTCTTCCCTTCTGCACCACTGAGCACGCATGTGGTATGGCCGCCTGGCCCCCTACCATGGCTGGCCGGCCATAGTGCTAGGTCGCCTGGCCACCAAGCATGGCCGCCCGGCCTCCACATGTGGCCGCCCAGCCCTTGGAGCTGGTCGCGCGGCCTCCACTCACGGCCGCCCAGTCCCTCCACTTTCACCTTTCAGCGCATGCAGCTCTCCACTTTCTTACTCACCCTCTCAATCATTCCCACGTGCAAAATGATGGTCACCCGACGAGGCATCATGGCCGCCCGGCCATGGCTGCTGGCCGCCCGAACCCCCTGCTGCTCCATTTCGCCAATAAATACAGCCCCTTGCCCTCCTAGCTCAGTGCACCAAGTAGCAAGCTGAATTGCCTTCTCCCTCTCTCTAATCTCTCACGTAGTGCTTAGTAAAGCTCTCGTGCCTAGGCTAAAATGATGCCGGAATAAAATTTGGTTAGCCAAATAAAATTCCGGCAACGCTCTCTCAAATTTCTGCAGAAACAGGACTATTTTGTGGAGGCTCTGCCTCACAAGGATGCTATTTTTCGGACAACTATTGTGGCAGAACCGCCGATTTAATCCGGGCTAAGTACACCTGCCACCTCTAGCTTGCAGTGTATTTAGACCAAATCAAACCTGGTCATCCATCGAGAGTCATTCGGCTCTCCATATTACCTTTTTCCCAGAGGAATCGACATCATACACATCCAGCCCTCGATGGAGCCACAACAGTTACATCATCATAGGCAGTTAATAGTAATAATAAACTAAAGTTCTTACAAACCATGTTGAAATCAAATACAAGTTCAAATCAGATAGCGGAAGCGTTTTCAAAAACATCTCACAACGGAATCAAAATACTTAAGTAGCCTTCATACAATGATGATCAAGGCGAGCAGCACCGAGGCCACCGGTACTACTCTCCTCCAAGCAACTGTCCAGAAGTCATCAGTACCTGCACTCAAAATGTGGGGGCAAACCCTGAGTACTAGTTACTCAGTAGGGCTTAATGGAAGGGCTTACGGCTGACGCGAAGCTTGCTTACTAGCATTTGGATCTTTAGCCATTGATTTTAAACAGTGATATAATGACATAAAGTAAACAGTTTCATCATGAGCAAATATTCATCATCATCATGAACAAACAGGTCGAATTTGAAAACATGAATTATAATATAACATATTTAAATAGTTACTACCTTTGAACGTCAGTGGCATTGGCATTCTCACACCTACTAAGCATCAGCGATTCGAATCGATTTTAATTCCTGGGAATAACTATCATGCCAGGGGTATATGCTTACTAGCCTTCGCGTTCCCACATATAGCCCCCATCTCCACTTGTTCCATCACAAGTTCGATTCCAACCCACCATTCCCCAAGTTTAGCCCCCATGGAGCGATACCACGGCGCACCGGGTAAGCCCTCCCATGAGTCAAGCGCCCCTAGGCCCCATGGTAGGACCAAGTCTCTGTTCTTCGGATGGTTCAAGCAAGACTTTCATCGGTCCCATGTCCCGGATAAGCAATCTAGCAATGTTATGCCGACCAATAGGCGAACAACGGACGGACCTTAAACGACTCAGGCAAAGTCTATTGCAGACATCATAAATCGTAAATAACTCATAAAAATCTCCGCCCGATCTCCATTTAAATCACAAGCATAATTAACATATCCACTTTAATAATTTGATATTTTGAAATCACCTATACAACAAGTGACTCCATTTCACTCGTGTCTACTCGCACCTAGCATTACTAGGCATACTCGTCCTACGAACTCTATTATAGGTGCTAGGGCCAGGGCGGCCAGGAAGTCTAATACAATTGGTTTGAATCAACTCCTAATGCGGATGTGTAATCATCAATCAAGATAATATTAGCTGGGAAAATTCATGGTCCTGCCTAGCTTTGCTTATTCTTATCAAAACCAACAAACTAAACTATGTTAGTTTGCCGGGTTTTGGGGCTTTGCCCTAGGCAACCCCTTGAATCACGGACAGATTTAATCAGCGACACACCGTCTTCATCTTGATGGAGAAGCCAAACTTCTGCTCGAGAGGTTACCGTAGTTAGCAATCCTATATGCATGATTAAGTGCAAAATGGATGCAACGAATGCTCATGATGCTAGGGAACTATGAAAAACAATGCACAACATGTTAATAAGTTGAAACATGCGACATCTATTTTCCAATATATTTATTTTAACCTATTTCTCATGTAGCTCAAAACAGTAGCAATTAATTTCATAGCAATACTTTCTGGAACCTAAACTTAACTATTAGCTACCATGATTTTTCCTCGGAATTTAATTCGCACGATAAAGTCACTTTTCCTATTATTCATTTTAACGTGCAATTATTTGTCTATTTCAAAATAGCAAAATCGAACATTGAAAAGATTAGTGGACAACAGTCAATCAAAAGATGGGGCGAAAAATTACTAAACAATAGGGGTCTTTCTGTGCAAGTCAGCTGCCTCGGTTGGCATTGCACCTAAAAAGAGATGGTCATTTCGACAGTCAAGCCGCAAAAATTTACATGCAGAACTTGAAACTTTAAAATTGGACAAAATAGGCAACATAGAGCATATACAAATTTCAGTGGAATTTTTGGAGCACCTTTTATGTAGCAAGTTTTTTCACTCTTGTAAAATGCACAAAATACATGCATGAGGGCAAAACAGTAATTAATCAGTATATGCCAGGGTTTACAAAAATCACATAGACCCTGATAACATGATAAAGCTATCGTCCATGTTTCATAATTTTTGGAGTCCATTTACACCTATTTTGTTATTTCTTTCGCTTAAACTTGCATGCAATAAACCATGGGCAAAATAGTCAATGCACGGATCTACATCATACCTAGCCTTTAGATCTAGTAAATACGAACAAAATGAGACTAAGTTTGTATTTTTATCATTTTCTTTGATTTACTACGATTTTTCGAAGTTTACTGCTGCAATAATAACCTAAAATGGAAAATACCCAGATCTAGGGGTCTAATCGCGAATATCTATAGAACTCAGGGCTAGAATGTAACATTCTCAAGACTCATCGTACAGTAACTGGACTAAAACATGAAAAGGCAAACATGCAGGGGCCAAAACGGAAAAAGGGTCGTCTTCAACCTCCCTCTTCTTCTTCCTCGCACAGGGAGGAAGGCCGGCGGCGGCGCGCCTCTTTCCCGGCCCTGCGAGGCGCGGGAGGCTGCCGCGAGCGGTTAGGGAGGAGGAGGTGCGTAGAGGGGTCCTTACCCCGGTACTAGGCGCAGTGGAGACAGCCAGAGGCGGGTCCACGATGGAGAGCTGCTCGGGGAAGTCTTCGGCGACGAACTGCAGCTCGGTGGCGGGATTATGGCGGCCTAGAGCAAAGGGAAATGGGGGAACGAGACATGGGGCAACTCGGCACGGGGTTGGAGGGCATAGGGAGCAAGCGGAGGGGGATAGAGCTTGAGCTCCGAGCTCTCAACCTTGGCGGGCGGCCCGTGGAGCTCCTCTGCGCGAACAAGAAAGAACAAGGAGGGAGCGAGTGGAAGGGAAAGTGTGAGCGAGAAGAGAGTTCGCGCTTGGCCTCCACTTTAGGCAAGGGCACGGCGGCGTCTTGCTGGCCGGTCGACGGTAGAAAGCCATCACCGTGTGGTGGCCGGTGGTGCGGGCAGGAGAGGGAGAGGGAGCGCGCAAGCCGAGTCCATGGACCAATAGCCACTGACGCGTGGGACCGGGGAGAGGAAACAGTGCACGGTCCAGTGGACCGAGTGCATGGGGAGGCGGAGTGGTGGGACCCACGGGCGGTGTCATCATCCCACAGCGGGCGGGTACCCGACATGTGGGCCCCACATGTCATAGACTCCGGTGAAGAAAAGAAAATGTGAAAAATGAAAAACTCAGTTTGACTGCTGAAACATGTTTTAGAAATTGTTGTTTTTGAACATCCTAGAGGCTGATTTTGACGAAACTCAAAATACAAAAGTTGTTCTACTTTTCAATCTCTACAACTTTGTCGTATGTCTTGATACTAGGTTCTATTCAAATTTTGTGAGTTTGAATGAATTCAAGTCTGGAAATCTAGTTTGACCAACTATTCCTTTGATCTTTAAAATTCTGTTAAGCCTATTTGTGGGCCTTTTCAGAAAAAGAGAACTATACCAATGTTGCTTAGAATCTCATGAACTACAACTTTGGTAATCAAGTTATGGCAAGATTTGGACTTTTGTTTCACAAAACATTGAATTTACTAATCAGGTCTAAGTTTGGCAGATTTCACAGTTTCACAGAAAATGACCCAAAACCATGTTCAAACCTTTATGCATGTCATGATACAAAATATCAAAGTTATTACTCATGAAATTGTCTAAAAGTTTGGTATATAAAGGTTTATCATATTCACAACAGTATTAAAGTTACAACAGCAAATGCAAATACAGTTTTCACCAAACCGAGTTTAATTACTTCAAATGACCTAACCTATGCATGCACTCAATATAAAATGCCCTTGAAATGATGTAATTAAGTCAATAATGTGAGTATGATGCACTTGAGATGCCAGGGGCATCACAACTATCCGCTAACGCTATTAATATTTTGTCGTCTCCCCTTCGGGTATAGTGTGTTTTTGTCATCGCCTTGCAGGATGAAACGAATGCTCAAGAAGGCGAAGCAGGCCATTGGAAAGGCAGGGTAGCATGTCCGCTGGTCCTCTTCCAAGGGATCCAGTCCGGTGAACAGGCTTGCTACTTCCGAGAGGATGTCCACGAGCACAGAGGAGCCCGAGGAATTTCCGACGTCCTCCACACACCGACTGGTGCTGCTCCTCGATTCCCAGGTTGTAACTCGCAGCAATGACGAGGGAAAGGCATTAAGGCTTCTTCACTAGAAGTCGTACATCTTAACCAAGTGCTTCGAAGAGGACCTCTAGATCAACACTGTCATGCAGAGTGAATTCGATGAGGTGTTCTAAGCCGTGGGCTGGGAATACTTCGCCGAAATCCTGGAAGGAGGAATTGTGATCCTCACGAAAGAATTCCTCATGACACTGCGCTCCAAGACCCAATGAGAAGGTACGGTTATCTGGTTCCGACTCTTCAATATTGATTATGAGCTTACATTATGACAATTTAGCAATTTGCCGGACTTCTCGCCATAATGCTTTGTGGACGAAGACCCAATAGGCTTTAATTCAGTAGAGTTTTGGAAAGAGTTAGCTGGGGCTGACTCTTCTAAGAAAAAGTGCATCACGAAAATCAAGCATCCCACCATGCGGTTTCTAGCTCGTTGGCTGACCATGGTTGTTTTCCCGTGGGATGACACCCGCTGCATCACAGTAGAAGATATGAAGTGCCTTTATGCCATTTGGAAAAGGCAAAAATTTGCCCCCGTTCTTAGCATGCTTTCTCACTGGATAGGGCTAGTCCATGATGGCAACATCATCTTGATCACGTCATTTGTGACAAGGATCGCCAATGGTTTAGGAGCCTTAGCAAATGCCACCATCTCATTTATGCCCAATGACCCATCACACATAGTTAAGGAGTCACATTTCATCCTTGCACACTTTCTGAGAAAGGACGCACAGGGAATCTATATTATGACGTTTAGAGGCTATGAGTTTGAGCTGCCGCTTCTGGCTCAGCCGCTCAAATTGTACTATGTGAGATCACTAACCATGCAGCTAGAACCTGAGCCAACAAGAAACAGTATCTCTGGAGTCATGATTCGTGCCCAGCGACGCTGAGCTGAGGAAAGAATCTGCAAGACTTACGAAGATGCACATGAACTAGGTGCCGAGCCTGCATGGGCTCAGCCAGGCGCAGGACCCTCCACCTAGGAGAACCAGGGGGAGTCATGGCACAGCTCTTGGAACTCCATTGTACCCTCAGTACATTTGACACCAATGACCCACTACGGCGGAGGTAAGCAGTCTTAGGTCATGGTGTAGGCCCATCCAGCATCAACACCCTCTTCGGAGCTCTGAACCTCCAAGAGCACCGCACACTGGGGATAATGGACAACCTCAACCAGATATAGGAAACACAAGCAGTTGACCACAACATGATCATGGAAACAAGAGCGATTGTCCACCACATGTAAGAGGAGAACCTCATGTACTACAATTAGAAGGGGCTCTATCCCGACTAAGCTTCATTAAAGCTTGGGAGGGGGGAACTTCACTAATGGAAGGTACGTGTGCCACACCACTTCTTTGTGCATCCCTGTGTTCTTTTCTAAAAGCCTACAGTTTTGCCCCATCATGAGAGTAATAGTTCTTATCTTTGTTTTCAGCATGTTTAATTTTAGTTTGCTTAGTTTAAAGTCAAAAAAAAACTCCCATGCTTAAATGATAAATTCATATGCTAGCATCATTTTGGAAATCATGTATAGTTGTTCTATCAAGTGAATGGATAAATTCTTGCATGACAACTCATGCTTAGCTTAGTCCCACGTTGGTGGATAAAGAGAAGTGAACCAAAATTTTACCTTGTGGATGCCATTTGTGATAAGAAGCCTAAGTTGTGGGGAGAAAACGATATGACTTAAATGTGGGACGACTCTTTCATGTTCCTAGTAAGATGAATATCTCAGGTCTTTATTTTGAAAATGACAAAATAAAGCTGCCCGTACTAGAGCCAAAATTCCTTTAGATGTTTAAACCCACTACAAAGAGCTGCTTAGCAATGTTTTGAGCTTTGTGAAATTTAGAGTCGCTTTGAGTAGAAATATCACCTTTTGTTGATAGCTGGAGTACAAACATAATGCAAGTGATCCGTTCCGGACTTTGCATCAACCAAAAAGTCTCTAAATACTTCTCATAGTCCCTCAGGCCTTCAAATTTCATGGAGGAAGGGTATGGAGCAAAAAGAAAAAAATGCATGCAAAAGCATGGCAAAATGAAAAGAAAAATGTGTGCAAATGCACGGCTAAATGAAAAGCATGCAAGTTTAAGCATGGCAAAAATAAATAATAGCTCCATATCCCCTCCAAATCTATACAAGGCTACAAGAGATGAAAATCAAGAGAAGGAGACACTTTGTTCCACCACTCATATCTCAACGATCAAAAAGAAGGAATGGTAGAGTACACTCTTTGGTCCAATCTTTGGCTTAGCACAATAAACATTCAGTGTGCCACATTCCTCCCAACCTAAAGCTCCATAAAGGCCTTAGTGTAGGAAAAATGATGGCCAAATCATGGCCCTTGGTGAGGAAACACTCCTGAGCGATCAAGAGTACTTAGGGGAAGCTCTTTTTGTTTTGAAAATCTCAAAAACACCTGAGTACGACATCTAAAAAGAAAAAGTTAGAATCATCCCTGCAATGAAGTTGTTCTGTCTCCCAACCACTCAAGGCAAGGTAAGCAAAAAGATGCACCACATGTATCACATATGGTGAGCTTTGATTATTGCACTACTTGGGGCAAAAATTGAGTGTTGAGTTGGATATAAGTATTCTCCTTCATCTTCGATATTGCAGCAACTCCTGATCCACTTTCAGTCTTAGCTTTGCTCGAGGACGAGCAAAAGTTTAAGCTTGGGGGTGTTGACGGTCGTAATCTGACGATATCTACTGTCAATTACTCACTAAATAAAGCAAAACATGTGAAATAATAGGACTAACCCTTGCTACTAATGAGTTCCACAAGATGTACATGAATATTTGGATGCAGGTACCAAAATATGTGCAAAATGGTTGAAAACATGTCAAGGACCAAAGATGGACAACAATGGCAAAATGGCCATGTCTGCTCGGCCATAACCCATGGCCGCCCGACCATACTCTCAGCCCAACAGTGGCCGCCACGCCATGGGGCAGGGCCGCCAGGCCATGTGGCATGGCCGCCCGACCACTCACGTGCCACCTCCTTGATCCTACATGCAAACAAACATAGGGCAATGAAGATCCAACCATACAAAAGAGTATCCAATATATCTAAGGGTCAAAAGAACATCAAACCATGAATCGATGATGTTAGCAATCCGAGGGAAGAGCCATGCAGCAAATCAGAGGAAAACACGTGGCCGCTCGACCATTTCGCATGGCCACCCGGCCACCCTTCGGAGGTATTTTACACGTGCTTCAACCATTTCAACCTCCAACCGACATGGGGAAGCAAGATCAACTGCTGGATTACCTGAGTTGGTGAATCGGATGGCTGCCCGGCCATAGTGGATGGCCGCCCGGCCACCGACCTTGGCCACCCGGCCACCAACTACCCCCACAACCGACCTAGGCCACCTACAAATACCCCCCTTACATGTATGGACTATAAATAGGCCTCGAGGGCTCATTTGGAAGGTGTGGAGTTGAGTTGAGTCGAGCTTTGCCTCAGAGTCTCTGGAGTTGTCTTCGAGTCTGTGGTAAAGCGTTGTATCTTTTGGATTCAGAACATCTTCAATATAATTTCAATTATATTTTACTCTAAGTTATATGTCCTGTGAGTGTGGTGTACCTTTCTTTGCACACGTACTAGGCATGGGTTGTGTTTATCTTTGTTATTCAATTCTTGTTATTCTTGCTGGTGCTATAACTCAACCCTAGATTTAGACGCTAGGCTCTTCCCCATCCTCTCCACGTAGCTTTCGTTCTTCAAGGATGGTCTTTCGTTCTTCAAGCGAAGCTTGAACACGTTTATAGCATGCCATCCTCTCCACGTAGCTTTGCTTGGTAGCCCCACTCGGTGACAGCGTGTGTTGTGCCTGTGTAGTGCAAGCCCGTCGTTCGGGAGGCCCATAGGTGTTAGCTCGACTCTCTTTCGGGACCAACTATCTACCCCTATTACCCTCGAGACTCTAGAATTTCGCTCGACGCAAGACCCTAACTTGTTAATTGAGTTTCTTAGCTGAACACGGATAACCTTTGCAGCCGATTAGAAATAGAGTTTGGTGACTTTATCTCACTCGTTGTCCTCCCAGGCAACTATACCTTTCTACGGATAGCTTTGATAGACTTATCATCCCACCATACACCTATCTTTGTCACGTTTACCACTGTTACTGCTAGTTGGTATAATTTATCTAAGTTTACAGTTATTTCGGTGTAACACCCTAATTTTAACTTTTAGCATTTTATAATAAATTTAATATGCTTTATTGAATTTTCTAGGGTTTTCCATGTTTTGCTTTGCAATTAATGATTTATTTTATCCAACAAGTAATTAAAACTCATCATAGAGCTATAATGGTTGTGCATTCAAGCTGGTGCATATTTTATTTTTTTAAGTGCACTAAGCAGAGGAATTCAAATTTATTTGAATTGATAAATTTGGTTTGCCTTTTAAATGAAAAAGAGAAGAAATAGGAAAAGGAATGCAGCCTAGCCGAGCCAGCCCAGCCTTCTCTCAACCCATCTCCTGGCCCAGCTCACCGAACGGGCCAGCCCAGCCGCGCTAGGCCTCTCTCTCCCTCTCTGCCTTGTGGCCCCGAGGCCACAGAGCCACTAACGGGTGGGCTAAACCCATCAGGTCTTTCTCCTATCTCGCGCCGCTGGCCGGTGGACCGAGCCACCACCGCTCTCCCTAGCCATGGTCCCACGCCCATGCCCAAGGCCTCGCTAGCGCCCCACTCCTCTCCAACGCGTGCGCGATGCGGAGTCCCCAAGCAGAATCCAAGCCGGACCCGACTCCGGATAAGCTCGCGCTTCTACCCTCCCCCGCAAGCTTCAGAGTTCGTTTCTGAGCCACCGCCCTAGCCACGCCCCTATAAATTGGACCCCAAGCTCTGCCACCACACCCTACACGCTCCCATGCCCTCAGCCCAAGCTTTAGCACTAGCACCGCCACTAATTTCCACGCCGGAGCCGCCAGGTGAGCTCACCGCCGCCGCTTTGATTCGCCACCGTAGGGGCTTGTTTGGCCTTTCTGACTCCCTCTCCGTGTTCACAGAGCCACCCCGTGGCCGACCACCATGCTTTGGACGCTCGGAGCTGCCTCCCATCCCGTTCTGTGGACACTAGGGACCGTCGCCCGCTCGTTCCCGTCACCGACACCCCTCCAGTCGCCTTCCGCCGCCTCCGATCCCTTGGTGAGGACCCCAGAGCCTGCTCTTGCTCTCCGACCCCTCCCTGCTCTATTTCACGCACCGGAGCCCCCGCAACCATGCACGTCGGTGGTGCTTCGCCGCGGCCAGAGGTCGCCGCCGGCCACACCTCCCCCTTTTCACCCTGGCCACCACATCTAATCTGGACACGCCAGATTAAAAGGCGTTTCCATTTAATCCTAATCGTCCGATCGAGATCAGACGAATCAGACGCACCGGTGGTCAGCCCTGGTAACTTTGCTAAAGGGCCCCTGTGTTTTAGTGTAATCAACCTGCAGTCCTGTGTAGTTCAAAAATAATTAGATCTAGGTCCTGTTCTTCATGGTTTAGCCCCTGCGCTTTTGAAAATTAGGACCCGCCATCCTCGAATGGGATTTTTGGCTTAGGAGCCCTCGGGAGTCTTATTTATTTATGCATAGGTCCTCAGTTTTGCGAAATAAGCCCCTGATCTATGTTTTTAATCACAATTATGCCCCTAGAACCTTGTTTTATGCATAATTTACTCGTTTTACCACCGATTAGCGTGATTCTTGCGCTCATGTGATCGTAGCAGTACGTAGATTAGTTTTATACCAGTTTTAGGTTCTGTTTTTATGTAATGATGTACTGTTTCTTACTGTTTTGCCTTTGATTGCTTGCATGCATGTATGTGAATGCTTGTATGGTGTTATGATCATGCGTAGACATTGAGCAATCCGAGGAATTTGAAGAGCCACTTCCTGAATCTTTTGAGTAGCAGCCCCAAGGGAACTTTGAGGATGGCAAGTATAACATGAACAACACCCAATAACTCTTAATTATTTGCATGTGCATTAAATTTGATGTACCTATAAGGTCATGCCTAGCTACTTTTATCTTTATATGTACCTTTGGGATGCATTGGGTTACGTTGTGCTAGGTGCAGTGCTAATTTCATATACCTTTGATAATTAATTCTGATTAATGGTTTTATGAGATTTATATCCTTTAAAACTTGCTTTTTAGCAACATGGCTTATGGAACCTGAGCAAGGTGCTCGTGTGCTTTTGCGGTTCCCTCCGTAAGGACCTGTTCATAGAGTGACAACCTAGGACAACTGTGCTTCCACAAGACTGGGATGGTGCAGTCTTAGCTTAGTAATTAGGTTGTTTTGGTCTGAGGTAACTTACCTGCGGGGCAAGAGCGTGAGTAAGCTTCTGTGGACCTCGCGCTACTTGGGTGGAGTGTGATTTACGTGATGTATGTGCTTCTCCCCTTGAGGCTTGCCCCACCGTTGCGGCGCTTGATTCCTTGTGGTTACTTCTTACCAACATGATGTTTGGAAAGGCTTCGTAGTGTGCTTGCTAGTCATCTCACCTAAGGTGTGTGATGAACCCCTAGCGTAGCTCATGAATTGTGGGTAAAGATGTGCAACCTCTCGAAGTGTAAAATTGACATATCAGCCGTGCTCACGGTTATGAGTGGCCCATATCCTCCTTTTGATTAGTGGTTACCTTGGTTATGGTTATGAAAGTGGCTATATCAGTTTAATTTTGTTTATTTACCTGTACTTCGTCTTGGGGACAATGGTTCTTTTAATTAACATTAGTAATCAGGTGATAACAAAAATGTTCCATTAAGAAGCTCATGCAGTCATGTCAGCTAAACTTAGAGCCTCATAGTTTATGTTATGCTTGTTGTGTACGAGTTTCTATACTCACACTTGTTCCTTTACTTTTATCCTTGTTGGGGGGAAATTCCAACAGCTGCTTAGTTGATGGAGGTGCTGAAGACTACGTGCAAGATTACGATGAGTACTAGGAGTTTCGTTCACCAGCCGATGACCCCTTGCGGCTCTAGATATCTTTTATGCTTCCACTATGTTATGACTCTGAGTTTAAGACTTCTGTCTTCATGTAATAATGATGATAACGATATGTAACGCTTTTAT
This sequence comes from Paspalum vaginatum, assembly GCA_030272315.1. Lineage (NCBI taxonomy): Eukaryota > Viridiplantae > Streptophyta > Magnoliopsida > Poales > Poaceae > Paspalum > Paspalum vaginatum. The sequence continues at coordinate 26,166,686 of CM059018.1, read as the reverse complement.
ATTTTGGCATGTGTCTGTGATACCTTTGTGGTTTGTCATATATATGCGAGAATTGATCCCGGCGCATATATATTTGCATGGTTTTGTTTGTTTGAAACCGGGTATGACGTTCTACTTGAGTATATTCAATTACACTCTCTCGCCTGCCGCTTCCCTGTGGAAATTTACGATACTCGAAATACTCTGAGTGAAAGGCTACAGCGGTCTCCATGCACTTGCGGAATAAAACCTGTGAAGGCTAAGAGACGCCAACAAGCTTTTCTGGCGCCGTTGCTGGGGATGCAATAGGAAGAGAGATAATTGATATCTCATTTCAAACCCTGTATACTTGATAAGTTTACCACTAATTGTTAACAGGCTCACTTTGCTTTGTTGCTTTGTTGTGGTTGCAATAGAGAGGTGTATGACCAGTTTTGACCTGTCGGAAAACTACCACAATAACACAGAGTCACTGCTCAGGAGAGTCCGTCCAAAGACTATCCATGGGCAGAGACCTGTTCCAAGGGAACTAGAACCAAGCACTTCAACCCATCCTCCAGTTACCACCACCATGGCCGAGAAGACCATTCGTGAGTTCTCCATCCCCTGGAGCAACAACATTCCTACAGGACCTGAAGTTCAAGTGGGGGAGAACTTCGAACTCAAGCCATGGGTGATTCACATGGTTCAAGCTATCCCATTCTGCGGAGAGTTTCTAGAGATCTGCACCACATTCAACATGAAAGAAGCATCATCACCCGACGCCGTCAAACTTCATCTCTTCCCTTTCTCTCTTGTTGGGAAGGCAAAACAGTGGTTCTACCTCAGCCGTGCGACACTAACATCGTGGAACGCATATTCCGATGCATTTCTTGCGAAGTACTTCCCGCTGGGGAAGACTAACGCATTGAGGAAAAAAATATCGAGCTTCCAACAGCTCACTGATGAAACCGTGGCAGAGGCCTGGGAAAGACTCCAGGAGTACATCGCAGCCTGCCCCCACCACAGCATGCAAGAGTGGCTGATTATTCAGAGCTTCTTCCATGGGCTTCACCGCTCAGCACAAGAACACCTGGATGCAGCCGCTGGAGGATCCTTCCTGTCCTTGAGCATCACTGCGGCCAAAGGGCTAATTGAAAAAATGGCCACCAATCAAGGATGGAGAGAAGAAAGGTCTAGTACCTGATCCCGTGGCGTCCATCAAATCAAGAGCACTGACATGCTTGCCGCCAAGATGGACCTGCTGTTGAAAAAGCTAAATGATACTCCAGAAGCCGCTCCAGTCTAGGCCCTTGATACCCATATAACATGTGAAGTCTGTGGGAACACAGGACACTCCTGGAACAGCTGCCCCGAGATGCGACCGGAAGATGCAAACTTCATAGGGAGCAATAACTTCAACAACAGGAATCATCCTTAGCAAGGATGGAGTACACGACCATTTCTCCCTTTCTCCGGACTAGGTAACTCTTCTGGCAATTCACAGCAGTTTCCTAAAAATAATTTTGATAAGAAAGCTGTGAATGATAGCATTAGTAAGAAGTTCCATGCTAATGATAGAATGTTTGATTCTATTTCTCTACAAATGGAAACTTTGAATAATGCTATGGAAAACCAACTTAGCTTCAATAAAAAGTTGGAAACCCAAATAGCTTAGTTGCCTGCTACCTTACCTAACCCAAATGCAGGTAAGCTGCCTAGGCAACCTGAAGCTCCTCCTAAGGAGCAGAAAAATGCAGTAACCACTAGGGGTGGAATGTCCACACAGGACCCCTCGTCTCCTAGTCATGTAGGTAAAGAGCAGAAGAAGACAATCGACTCTGAAGACAAGGTTGCAGAGGAAGATACACTAGGTAGGGAGGAGAAGCTAGCATCTAAGCATCTACCCCATGAGTTCTATGATACTACGGTGCTGCCGTTCCCTCCATGAAACAAGAAGGCTGCCGCTGATGAACAATACAGTAAGTTCATTGAGGTCATTAAGAAGCTTTATGTCAACATACCCCTGCTAGATGCCATACAGGTACCAACATATGCAAAGTACTTAAATGACATCCCCAATAACAAGAAACCCCTACCGTCAACAGAAATATTGCATTTGATAGAGGAGTGTAGCACAGCTATACTCAAGAAAAAGGACCCTGGAAGCCCCACCATCTCATGCTCGATTGGAACCCAGCATTTTGACCAAGCGTTGTGCGATCTTGGAGCCAGTGTCAGCGTGATGCCCAAAGTTATCTTCGATAAATTGAATCATGCCACACTTGCCCCCACGGCTATGTGTCTACAGCTCGCGGATCAATCTGTCCGCTACCCCGAAGGAGTCGCGGAGAATGTTCCGGTAAAAATCCAGAATTTCCTCATCCCCGTGGATTTTGTGGTACCAGACATGGAGATTGACTCAAAGACACCACTCATCCTTCGGTGACCATTTTTGAGCACCACGAAAGCAAGCATCGACGTCGGGGAAGGAAAGGTCCACCTCAACATAAATCGCAAGAAGGTGACATTTGCCTTCAAACCAAAAGTTGAGCATTGCAATAAGGTGCACACTTTCAAGTGCCAGGCACAAAAGAATGCACCCAAGGCCAAGACAGGGACCAAGAAGCCAAATTCAAAGGTTGACAGCCTCGTTACAATTATGCTAAACAAATTGAAAAGCGAGGCCGACACCCAACAAAAGTAGTATGAAGATGCCATGAAAAGCAGCAAATTGAGACAACAAGAGAAGAGACACGGCAAGCCCAGTCCCGCACCAGGAGGCAAAGCTCCTGTGAACAAGGTCTACACTGAAAGCCAATTGCAAACACCAAGCCAGCGCAGAGAAGGCAAAATGCCTGAGAACAAGGTCGGCGCCGAGAGCCAATTGCATACGCTAAGGCGGTGCAGCGTCGAGAGCCAACTGCATACGCTAAGCCGGCGCGGAATTAATGAAGCACAGAGGAAAGAAGACCTCTACTTGTGTGCTTATATAACCCTAAGAGGAAAGAAATGGTCTGTCCTTGCCAACAGGTAAGTTGGCATTATCATTCGATGACATATTTACTTCCTGCCAATTTAAAATTTTTGTACACCACTGCATGTTTAAGTTTTCCTCGTCATAATTTATGCATTACACGAGTTTAATTTTACCTTTGCATTTTTAAAAAAAAAATCATCATGGCCGGCTGACCAGCATCATGGCCGGCTGACTGGAAATCAGGTCCGGCCGACCGCCACTGATGGACGGGCGACCAGCTCTTCCTCCCCTCTCTCTTTCTTTTCTTTCCCTTTCTCTTTTCTTTTTCTTTCTTTCCCTTTTCGCTTTCTCTTTTTTCCTTTCCTTTCTCTTTCCCTTTTCCTCTCCCTTTCACTTTCTCTTTCCCTTCTACCAAAGCAAGCACCAACAGAAGGGGCAGCATCATGGCCGCCCGGCCTATTGCCCATGGCCGGGCGGCATGCCATGATGGCTGCCCGACTGCCGCGCGTGGTCGCCCGGCCCCCTTGTCCCCTCTTTTGACTCCTTTGCTTTTGCTAAACACTGACTGCCACCTCTTTTCACAAAAAAAAGGCGTAGGGGCAGTAGCCATTGCCGCCCGGCCCCCTCTTCCCTGTTCCACCACCGAGCACACATGTGGCATGGCTGCCCAGCCCCCTACCATGGCCGGCCGGCCAAAGTTCTAGGTCGCCCGGCCTGCAAGCAAGCATGGCTCCCTGGCCTCCACATGTGGCTGCCTAGGCCCCTAGAGCTAGCCGCCCATCCTCCACTCATGGCAGTCCAGACCCTCCACTTTCTCCTTTCGGCGCATGCAGCTGTCCACTTTCTCACTCAACCTCTTAGTCATTCCGATGCGCAAAATGATGGCCGCCCGACCAGGCATCATGGCTGCTCGGTGTGATGGCCCCGGCATCTCAAAATCCTTGACACCTAATTAGATTAATGTTAATCAAGGATTTGGATATAATCGTGCTTTGAGAAAAACCATAACTAGACCAGTAAACCACTAAGTCAAAATTTTCAAGTTCCATAGGCAAAACTTTGCATTGTTTGGTTGAGAAGTTAAGAATTTATACATTTTCATGCAAGACATCTAATACAAAAGTTTTAGTTCAAGATGTTGCCTGCAAATATGCTATTTTGACCATTTTCAAAATCAGATGTTAAGAGGGTCAAAAGTTTAACCAAACCAAGACGGTCTGTACCTAGAAAAGAATTCCTAAGTCTAGATTTTCAGCCCATCCCCAAACTTCATACACAAATTACTTCTGATTTCACTATAGAACTACAAAATCTTCCTTACTATGTAATGAAATTGGGTTCATTATCTTTCAAATGCATCAGACCTTGCATTCATTGGACTTCATTTGGTAGTTCAAAAGTTGGAAACAAGAAATACTCCACATAAATTGAAACTGCACTTCTACCAAACCCTTGAATATAATTGTGCTTGTAGTTCACAATGCAATGTGATCTAGCCCAAACTTTCTATAGAAAACTTGTAGACAATCTGATGAGGAACAACTTTAGTATTTTGTATGCTGACATGCATAAATGCTTGCATGGTGTTTTGGGTTGATTTTTGTCACACTAATAAATCTACCAATGTTTGACCTGTTGGGTAAATTCAAATTTTTGTGAAACAAAAATCTTTATCACACAAACCTTCATATACGAAAGTTGTAGATCATGAAATTATGAACAATATTGGTATATAAATCTTTATGTTAAAGTGGACCTAAAATGGAGTATTGGAATTTTCAAATTGGAAGGTGTTGTTCGTCAAACTGGGGTCACAGCTTTTGAATTCAAATTTCTCCTAAAATTTGAATATAACATGGTGTCACCAATTAAAACAAAGTTTTAGATCATGAAGTTTAGATCATTTCTTATATTTTGAGTTTTCACTAATTCGGCCATTAAATTTTTTAAAAATGAGATAATCAGACAAGGGGTATGGCAGTCAAACTTCAATTTTCTATTCTTTCGAATTTCCTTTTCTCGCTGTCTCTGTGACGAGCGGGCCCCACTTGTAGGGTCCTCCGGTCCGCGTGGGGACGTCAGCGTAGTGGGGCCTGGCAAGTCCATTACTCCGAAGACCCGGTTGTCACGGTTTAGTACCGGCAGTGCACCACGGGACGGGTCACGTGGAGCTTTTGCGGCCCGGCGGGATCGACGTAGCTCGATGGTTCGCCGGAAAAGCGACAGGGACACGAGGATTTAGATAGGTTCGGGCTGCGAGATGCGTAAAACCCTACGTCCTGTGTGCGGTTGATTGTATAGCATTGAGTTCTCAGGGTTACAATGAAGGCTATGGCTAGATTGCGATGGGAGTTGATGTTCTACGTAGGGGTCCCTAGTTCGCCTTATATAGCCTGACGAAATCTTGGGTTACAAGTTGAGATCCTTTTATATCTCCTAGTCGGTTTAGATTATAAGAGATCAAACAGAATCTAAGTTTCCATCGTATCTTCGTCGATTTCCTCAAATCTCAGAACCAGAGTCTGAGCTAAGCTTCCTTGTTTGTTCTCCAAATCACGTCGTTGCTGCCTTGAACTCCAAACCATTATGACCGTATTTGGTCCTGAGTTAAGCGTTCGGCCCATGAAATCAGCCGATCACCCGACTCAGGCCCACTGTTGGCCCATGTCCTGGATCCATGCCATGAGGAGCTAGGGGATATCTATCCCCCACACCGGTCCATTGGACATTGGTGTTCCTTTCTCCCACGGTCCCACATGTCGGTGACATCAGGTCCATGGACCGAGTCCACCGCTCCCCTCTCCCTCTTCTTCCCCAACCAACACCCACCACGCCCCTGCCCGCGGCGCGCCATGCCCTGCCTTCAAGCGGAGAGCGCTCCCCCTCTCCTCCATTCCCACCGAGCTCTCACTCCCTCTGCCTTCGCGTCCGTCCAGTGCGCCGAGATGCCATGGGAGTTCGCAGAAAGCTCCAAGCCACCAACAGTTCCTACCTTCTCCCACCCCGCTAGCAAGAGCATCAGCCTCACCCCTCCTTCCGCCACCTCTTGTGCCGCTTCTGAGCCACCACGATCGCCCCTACACCCCTACCCACGAGCACCACCCCCGCGGCCGCCATAGCCGGCGACCCTTACCGTGGGAACCACCCTCCAGTGTCTTTCCTGCCTCAAGAACGCCACCGCCGGACTCGCCTCATCCGCGCGCAGCTGGTGCGCCATACGGCTCCACTATTCCGCCCCTCCCCGGCCGGATCCACCCTAACGCCGCCGTCTGCCGCGCTCCGGTTTATCGCCTCCGCGCCGCTCGTCCTCTCCACCGCAAGCGACTAGATCTGGGGAAAAGACTCCCTACGGCCGGGAACACGTCCTCGGACCTCGTTGGCTCCAAGTGCATGCCTCCTCGCGCCGGCGCAGCCCTGCCGTCCCCTCCCCTCCGCGTTCGACCGGAGGAAGAAGAAGAGCAGGGGAGAAGAAGGTTGTTTTACAAAAATACCCCTGCGCTTTTGTCTATTTCTGTTCAAGTGTTGTGCGCTATTCACTGTGTCTTCGAATCCTTACGCGCTAGCCCCTGATGTCAATAGATATTCACGTTTAGGTCCCTGACTGTTATGGTTTTCGATTTATTGAATTTATATAAACTGAGAACTTTGAAAATTCATAGTAAATGAAATAAAAATCAGAAAAATACAAACTTCGCTGCATTGTACTCCCCTTATGTAGATCTACAGAATGGAAAAGAGGGTGTCCATGAAAAGACCATCTTACCCCTGATTCTGTGCATACATGTTAAAAATGAATAAATGATAAAAGTTGAGTAAAGAACTCCCAAAAATTATGAAACTTGGACTGAGTACTATTTATGTCAAGTATTGTCACATATATTTTTGGTAGCCCTAGTCTTACTGGTAAATGATAGGTCTGCCCCTAGGGTCCACTTTTACATAAATATTGAATAAAAAAGTACATGCTTTATGAATTTTGCTCGAATAAATCTCTAGTAAATATGTTGTACTCATTTAGTTTAGTACAGACCAGAAATAAAGTTTCATGTGCATTAGTTGCTATTTGCTAAGTGATTTGAAAATGATAAAGGCTATGCTATTGTACATAATAAAATAAGACAAGTACGGTTTAATAGGCTCCAAAAATTCCAGCAAGCTTCTTACAGCCATATTAGTGTGTAGATATATGCTTGCCTAAATCCTTGCTTACATACGGTATGGGGAGGGACAATTTAAATTGATAACTTGTTCCTGTATTAGATCCATATGATGCTTTAGGAACATCTAATTGTGTAAGAGTATGCTTGCTCCTTGTTCACAAAAGTGCTTTGGTTTCAGTAGTTTATCAATCACTTTTCTACCTATTCATGAACTAGTTGCTCAAACATGTGCTTGACGTTCATGCATCTCACTTATAGCATCGTGCATGGCATTCATATAGTGACGCATATTGCAAATACGTGATCCAGAAGCAAATGCGTGGAACTATTTTAAACAACAGTATCTAGAAGACCAACTAAGACCCAAATACCACCTGGAGGCCCCTGAAGTGGTATTTGGAAGGAGGAGTTGTCCAAGTGATCAAGGGGTTGCCTGGGGCAAATCCCCACAACCCGACAAACTAACATTAGCTTGGTTTGTTGGTTTGGTTGAAAATAAGCAAAGGTAGGCAGGTCCATGATTCTCTCAGCTAATATGATGATGGTTGTTTGATGATTATGCATCCGCATTAGGAGTTGGTTGAAAACCATTGCATTAGACTCCCTGGCCGCCCTTGGCCCTAGCTCATATACCTAGAGTTCATAGGATGAGTCACCTAGAATTGCTAGGTGCAAGTAGACACGAGTGAAAGGAGTCACTCGTCGTGTAGGTGGTTTCAAAATTCACAGAAATATTTACTATTGAGAAAGTAACAATTATGCTTATGATTTAAAGGGAGACCGGGCGGAAAATAATTTTATTTTAGGGTGTGTGTTGTTGTACTATTTGGCTCCACCCGAGTCGTTTAAGGTCCGTTTGCTGTTCGCCTGCTGTTCGGCATAACATTGCTATAATGCTTAACCGGGATATGGGGCCGGTGAAAGTCTTACTTGGGCTCGTCCGAAGTTTTTGAGGTGCCGCCCATCCACATGCTGGAGGCCGATGGGCCCTGGGGGCGCTTGTACTCAAGGGAGGGCTGACCCAGTGCCCTATGGTAACGCTCCTGAGAGGGCACAACCTAGGGGTTAGCTGGGGGCACTTTGAATCTTAGGACATGATAGGTGGAGATGGGAACTATATGTGGGAACGCGATGGCTAGTAAGCACATACCCCTGGCATGATAGTTATTATCGGGAATTAAAAATCGATTCGAATCGCTGATGCCCACCAGGTGTGGGAATGCTGATAATGCACACGGGCAACGTAGTAACTACTTGAACATATTATATCTGTTACTCATATTCTTAAATACAACATGCTTGTATTGTATTGTTTACATTCCTTCAAGATATTTTTATGATGTTATATGCAAATGATGAAATTGTTACTTTATGTTGATATACCACTATTTAAAAATCAATGGCCAAGGACCCACTTGTTAGTAAGCAAGCTTCGCGTCAACCGTAAGCCATTCCATTAAGTCCTACTGAGTAATTAGTACTCAAGGTTTGCCCCCACCTTTTGAGTGTAGGTACCAATGACATTTGGACAAGTGCATGGAGGGGGATAGTACCGGTGGGCTCGGTGCTGCTCGCCTCGATCATCATTGCATGAAGACTACTAAAGTATCTCGTTTCCGCTGTGAGATGTTTTTGAAATCGCTTCCGCTATCTGATTCGAACTTGACTTTCGTATGGCATTATGTTGAAACTTGCATTTTATTTCGAACCGGTTTGTAAAGTAAATCTACTTATACTTTATCTCAACTGCCTGTGATGATGTAACTGTTGTGACTCCATCGAGGGCTGGATGTGTATGATGTTAGTTCCTCTAGGATTTGGTAATATCGAGAGCCGAATGACTCTCGACGGACGACCGGGTTTAGTTTGGTCTAAGTGCATTGCGAGCCAGAGGTGGCAGGTGTGCTTAGCCCAGATTAAATCGGCGGTTCCAGCCACAGCTGGTATCAGAGCCGATCATACACAGACAACAGTCATCTCATCCAGTTTTGATTTACAAACCTATTTTTGAAAAAAATTTCAAGTATTTTAAAATTGAGAGTACCGATATGCCCATATTAAGGATGTTAGTGCATTACCAGGTGACATCGCTAACATTTTGACCTAGATAGAACTCATATGCATATTCAGGCGCTTTGGGAAGCAACATTTCGGCCATAGCCATCCCTAGTACTAGTGGAACGCTATTGGGATTTGCGGACTGTTGCGAACCCTGCATTCATGCTTATAGGGCAGAACTATTTAAGGTGGTGGTCACGCCATTGGAGCGTTTCATGACCACTTTTCCTTCGACCAAAATTATAATTATATCTTGTTGGCCACCACTTCTCTCTCCAGTAATTCCCCAGTACTGGAGGAACATTGGGTGTGTTCGAGAGAAATGGCGCCACTACGTCGTCCACCACACGTAGCTTAAAGAAATTCGTGGATGCCACTTTTGGGATTAGAGTGGTAATGTATGATGATGGTGATGATGTGGTATGAGCATGCATTTTGCTACAGGTACACTAACTACGTGCAAAATTAGAATGAGCAGAGGACGACTAGTTACATTAGGAAGAGACGTGCATATATGTCACCGAAATATCGCTAGTTATTTATTATATACATAGGAGGTGTGATGTGAGATCAAATAGGATGAATCATGCATCATGTCATCCTATCTCATCCCATTTCCACAAGTCTTGCACTTTGTTTGGGTGAAAGTAACCAGATTCATATTGCAAATGTACATGTGTTGTTACTGTTTTGATACATAGTAAAAAAAGTAAAAGAATCATGAGGAATAAAGGTAATATTTGCACACATCACAATTTCAATCCTTTTAATTAGATGGAACTAATGCACCCCACTGAATGAAAATCTTTCTTATTAGAACCCTCTAATATGTATCTCAAAAATATTCCTTTGTCATGTGGAAATTGGTGATGAGTGACACAGCAACACACAAATCTAAAACTGCACTCTAGTTTGAATTCGGCTTGTGGTCTGAAATTCAGTATAGCTGTAGCTAAATCCTAGTGTAACTAAAAATCTGGGAGGATCTAGGTAAAACTTTATATACCAAACTTATAAAGGATAAAGTGTAGGACGACTTTTCTATATGAAGTTTCTCCTGAGAGAGTTCCGTTTGTGAGATATAGTTCAAAATATTTAACTTTAGAAATCTGGATAAAACTAATATGTACTGCCAGATAGTGGAATTCGTACAACTTGCATAAGGAATTGCTCAAAACCTTATATGACAAAGTTAAAGAACACGAGACATGTAACCACTTGGCTATATTGACCTTTTTGCAGCATGCTCTTAGCACCGACTTATAGTCACTTTAAATTGAAATTCTGAATGTAGACAGCAAGTGCCAAGCTTGAAAATTGAAGTTCTGGGCTTATCTGAATGGAATTAGCTAAAGCTTGTTATACCAAGTGTTGTAGCACTGGAAGTTTGCAACGAGTTTTCTATCTTTACCGTATCTTGAAAATGCTTCTAACTCTGCCAAACACCCGATTCTAAAACAAGACTCAAATCTGGACAGACTGCACCTTATCATAGTTATATGGAGTTTTACCTATTTTCCACTCACAGCTGGTAGAAACATTCTATACCAATATTGTAGGAAACTTTAAAATCAACAACTTTGGTATTCTGCTCTTAGTCTAAAACAGCTCCTATCCAAAAATATTGTAGGTTTTGTGCAGCCATCTAAATCTGGACAGATTTTTGTAGCTCGCAAATTTGGATACTTGAATTGTTTCAAAATAGAACTAACCGAAACTTTCTATTCCAACGAGGTAGAGTATAGACTAACACACAATTATCATATCCTGAGTTTTTTAGAGTCCGTTGATTGACCCTCAAAAGTCTAGCTTTAAGCTACACACGCTAGAAAAGAACTATATAGCCTTGTGTCATCATCTTGCGATAAGATCACTTATCAGCATATTTTCTAAGCACGTAACGCGAAATACACTATGACCACACCAAGTTTTCAAAACTCTTAGATTTACAGATGCCTTGTTTTTCCTGCTACAGATGCCGCAGCCCTTCGACTTATGCCCTGATCATCCTGAGCCCACGAAGGCTAAAACAACAGCACCTGAAGGTCACAAGAAGAAGAGAAAAGCGGGAGAACCTTCCACTAACGCTGCTTCAGTTCAATATCTGCTGACCTGGGATGGTTCTATTGAAGGGATTCATCAAGCCTGAAGATCAAGTCAAGATAGTTCGTACATGTCGACAATTAGGTATTGGTCCAGGAGGGTTCTATAGGCCTAGTTTCAAAAACGGAGCCTAGATGAAGCTATGGATGATGTGTCTAGGGAAGAATTGGGATCCAACTACAGGTTTCTATGGCCCAATGTGTCCATGCGATGGAGCCCAAGTCCCTGCGACACTAGAAGCGTTCAAGACAATTGCTCAGACTGCAAATTCTGCTGCAAGCGAGTTTCCTCAAATCAATCCTGACATATGCATCATCAACTACTACAACGACGCCGGGAAGCTCGGACTCCATCAAGACAAGGATGAATTAAGAAGAAGCATCAACCAAGGTCTACCTATCGTCTCGGTCTCCATAGGCGACACTGCAGAGTTCCTGTTCGGCGATACTCGAGACAAGGATAGAGCGACTAAGATCAACCTCGAATATGGTGATGTGTTTATACTTGGTGGAAGATCAAGACTACTAGTTCCATGGCATCTCCCACGTGAAGCCTAACACTGCACCGATATGGCTGAAGGAAGAAATCAGTCTTCGACCTGGTCGTGTCAATCTTACGTTTAGGCGGTACTAATTAAGTGTTCGGTTGGTTGGGTAGTGTTCATGTCAGAATTTTGTAATAAGGGAACCTGAACTTTCGTAGGTCAAGTAAGTCCTCGTGTATCCAACTCTGTAAAATTTTTTGGTGTCTCGTTTTCATGGTTAATGTACTCCTAGTCTTACTGTCATAGCACTTCGAACTTTGGAAATTCTCATGTCTGGAAACTCTCGCCTTCATGCACTTCAACCTTTTGTGATCAATGCAACCCTTATTTATTTGCATTGTATCCCAATGTTCATGAATTCTTTGCTCTGAACCTTTGCAAATCAAGGACTCCTTACCCCTTTGATCCATATTGTTCATACATTGAGGTTCATGTGTTATAAACTCTTGTATCCTATACATAATTCATTGATCATTTCCATGCCAAAATCTAGTAGTATTCACGACACTTTGGAATTGGGTGATTATACCACACTTGATGTGGTGTTTACCTAAGCAGTCCTATGGTGCCACGATGAAACCTAGAGTCCTGTGTGTACAGCCATCACATGGTTGCGCTACTAGGTGGGCGCAGGTATCAAGACATGCAAAGGCATAACATCCCTTCAATCGTGGGACATTCATATCCTAGTTTCATCCCTTTTTGTTGATCTTGCTACTCATGGTTTGTAGAGGTGGTCAATTCCGTTTCCACTACCTTGTTTACATCATGTCATTGCCTTGTTTCACCTTGCCTTTCTTGAGTTGTGGGAATAGCCAACCTCTACCCACTACTTAATCACACCTTTTCAATGCTTCTGTTAAAGTGATCAGTCTCGTTTCCACCATCTCATCACATCCTTCCATTGCCTTGTCTCACCTTGCCTTCTTGACTAGTGGGAACGATCCGCCTCAATCCCATGACTCGTTTATATTAATTCATATCCTTGTTTGACCTTGCCTTTGACGATGGGTGGGAATAGTCAACTTTGTTCTCACTGTCTCCTTCGATATTTTCCATTCCTTCATTAAACCTTATTCTCTGAGGGTGTACCTCACGAACATCCTCCATGCTAGCTTCTTATTCTCGGCTAGTGCTCTTGCCATATCGTCATTACCCTATGAGTTGTTCTCTTCCTACCCAAGAAGGGAGCTTACTAACATTCCCAATTGTTTCGTTAGTAAGTACACGTTGGCTCCTTCCACTTTATTGGTCAGTCCTGACCAACACTAAGAAATCGTATAAACCATCACCTTGTCTAGGCGAATATGGCCCATCTTCTCCCTCTTGTGCCCTTCTTGTCACGATGAGCAGGATGTGATATGTTTTACCACATCTTACTCTTTGAAGATATGTTGACTTGGTATTTTATATGTGGACACAGTCCCTATCAAATGAAATGAATGTGTCTCTCAAAACAACCCCCTTCCTTTGCTTCTATCATTGACACTCGCTCACTGACCACACCCTCTTCTTGGTTTGTTCATTCGCTCTCATATATGGCATGACTTGTCGAGTACCTTAGGGAGACCATCCTAGCCTTATTAGATGACGCTTTGTGACTACTTGTGTTAAAGAGGTACTAAACATTCACAAAATAGTTGACAAAGCCAACAAAAAAACTGTTGGATGTGGCCACGTGCATTCGAAAAGACATGAACCACGGTGCCCATACTCTTTGCAATACGCGCTAGGTTATACATCCGTACCTCATCCAAATCTCAGGACGAGATTTCTTTAAGGGGGGTGGGTTGTGATGCCCCCGGCATCTCAAAAGCCTTGACACCTAATTAGATTAATGTTAATCATGGATTAGGATATAATCGTGCTTTGAGAAGAACCATAACTAGACCAGTAAACCACTAAGTCAAAATTTTCAAGTTGAATAGGCAAAACTTTGCGTTGTTTGCTTGAGAAGTTAAGCATTTATACATTTTCATGCAAGACATCTAATACAAAAGTTTTAGTTCAAGATGTTGCCTGGAAATATGCTATTTTGACCATTTTCAAAATTAGATGTTCAAAAGTTCAACCAAACCAAGACGGTCTGTACCTAGAAAAGAATTCCTAAGTCTAGATTTTCAGCCATTCCCCAAACTTCATTTAGAAATTACTTTTGATTTCACTATAGAACTTCAAAATCTTCCTTACTATGTAATGAAATTGGGTTCATTACCTTTCAAATGCATCAGATCTTGCATTCATTGGACTTCATTTGGTAGTTCAAAAGTTGGAAACAAGAAATACTCCACATAAATTGAATCTGCAGTTTTACCAAACCCTTGAATACAATTGTGCTTGTAGTTCAAAATGCAATGTGATCTAGCCCCAACTTTCTATAGCAAACTTGTAGAAAATTTGACGAGGAACAACTTTAGTATTTTGTATGCTGACATGCATAAAGGTTTGCATGGTGTTTTGGGTTGATTTTTGTCAAACTAATAAATCTGCCAATGTTTGACCTGCTGGGTAAATTCAAATTTTTGTGAAACAAAAATCTTTATCATACAAAACTTCATATACAAAAGTTGTAGATCATGAAATTATGAACAACATTGGTATATAAATCTTTATGTTAAAGTGGACCTAAAATGGACAATTGGTATTTTCAAATTGGAAGGTGCTGTTGGTCAAACTGGGGTCACAGCTTTTGAATTCAAATTTCTCCTAAAATTTGAATATAACATAGTGTCACCAATTAAAACAAAGTTGTATATTATGAAGTTTATATCACTTCTTGTATTTTGAGTTTTCACTAATTCGGCCGTTAAATGCTTCAAAAATGAGATATTCAGACAAGAGGTATGGCAGTCAAACTTCAATTTCTTATTTTTTCGAATTTCCTTTTCTCGCTATCTCTGTGACGAGCCGGCCCCACTTGTCGGGTCCTCGGGTCCACGTGGGGACAGTCAGCGTAGTGGGGCCTGGAAACTCCATTACTCCGAAGACCCGATTGTTCGGGGTTTAGTACCGGCAGTGCACCACGGGATGGGTGACGTGGAGCTTTTGCGGCCCGGCGGGATCGACGTTAGCTCGATGGTTCGCCAGAAAAGCGACAGGGACACGAGGATTTAGACAGGTTTGGGCCGCGAGATGCGTAAAACCCTACGTCCTGTGTGCGGCTGATTGTATTGCAGTCAAGTTCTCAGGGTTACAATGAAGGCTATGGCTAGATTGCGATGGGAGTTGATGTTTTACGTAGGGGTCCCTCATCCGCCTTATATAGCCTGACGGAATCTTAGGTTACAAGTTTAGTTCCTTCTATATCTCCTAAGTCGGTTTACATTACATGATATCAAATAGAATCTAAGTTTCCATCGTATCTTCGTCGATCTCCTTAAATCTCGGAACCAGAGTCCGAGCTAAGCTTCCTTGTTTGTTCTCCAGATGACGTCGTTGCTGCCTTGAACTCCAAACCATTGTTGACGGTCGTAATCTCATGATATCAACCGTCAATTATCCACTAAATGAGGCAAAACAAGTGAATAATAATGGACTAACCTAGGTACTAATGAGTTCCACAAGATGTACATGAATATTTGGATGCAGGTACCGAAACGCACACAAAATTGTTGGAAATATAGCAAAAACCAAGGATGAGCAACATTGGCGCAATGGCATGGCCGCCCGGCCATAGGGTGTGGCTGCCCGGCCACCCCTCAGGCCATGCAGAGCCACGTCACCGTGTGACATGGTCTCCCAACTGCCTAGGTTGCCAAATCATCGATCCTACTGTACAAACAAACACAAAGTGGTGAAGAACCAACCATACATGAAAGCATCCAATACATCCAAGGGTCAAAACATGTTAGCAGAAGGATTGATGATGTCAAGGATCCGAGGGGAACAACATGCATCAAATTGGTGAAAGACACGTGGCCGCCCGGCCATCCCTCGGAGCATTTTTCACGTGCAATAACCCTTTCAACTACTAACCGTCCTAGGGGAGCAATATCAAGTGTTGGATCTTTGAAGTCGGTGTATCAAGTGGCCACCCGACCATGTAGGGTGGCCGCCCAGCCACCAACCTTGGCAGCCCAGCAACCTGACCTACCCCCTTAACCGACCTATCACACCTACAAATACCCCCCTCACTTTCTAGGCTATAAATAGACCCCGAGAGCTCATTTGTAAGGTGTGGAGTTGAGTAGATAGTTCTATCTTAGAGTGCCACATTCTGTCCTTACTAGTTAGGATAGTCCCGGGAGTTAGAGTTGAGTCGAGCTTTGCCTCGGTGTCTCCGGAGTTATCTTCGAGTCTGCGGTAAAGCCTTGTATCTTTGGATTCAGATTATCTTCAATATAATATCAGTTATATTTTACTCTAAGTTCTATCTCCTGCAAGTGTGGTGTACCTTTCTTTGCACACTTGCTAGGCTTAGGTTGTGTTTTATTCAGTTATTCAATTCTTGTTATTCTTGCCGGTGCTATAACTCAACCCTAGACTTAGACGCTAGGCTCTGGCTAGATCCTCTCCTCTGATCAAGGACGATCTATCGTTGTTCAAGCTTCGCTTGAACACGTTTATAGCGTGCCATCCTCTCCACGCAGCTTTGTCTGGTAGCCCCACTCGGTGACAGCGTGTGGTGTGCCTGTGTAGTCCAGGCCCATCGTTCGGGAGGCTCGTAGGTGTTAGCTAGACTCTCCTTCGAGACCAACTATCTTCCCCTGGTACCCTCGAGACTCTAGAATTTCGCTCGACCCAAGACCCTGACTTGTTTATTTGAATATCTTGTTTAGACACGGATAACTTTAGCAGCTGATTAGATTAGAGTTTGGTGACTTTGTCTCACTCGTTGTCCTCCCAGGCAACTATACCTTCCTACAGAAAGCTTTGATAGACCTACCTCTCCACCAATACACCTATCTTTGTCACGTTTACCCCTGTTTAACTACTAGTTGGTATAACTTATCCAAGTATTACATTTTATTCGATTTGAGTATATTTAATTACACTCTCTCGCCTGCCGCTTCCATGTGGAAATTTACAATACTCGGAATACTCTAATTGAAAGGCTACAACGGTCTCCGTGCGCTTGTGGAATAAAACCTGTTAAGGCTAAGAGAGGCCAACAAGCTTTTCTGGCGCCGTTGCCAGGGAAGCAATAGGCAGAGAGATAATTGATATCTCATTTCGAACCTTGTATACTTGATAAGTTTACTGCTGGTTGTTAGCAGGCTGACTTTGCTCTGTTATTTTTTTTGTTGTGGTTGCAACAGAGAGGTGTATGACCGGTTTTGACCTGCCGGAAAACTACCACAATAACCCAGAGTCACTGCTCAGGAGAGTCCGTGCAAAGACTATCCACGGGCAGCGACCTGTACCAAGGGATCTAGAACCAAGCACGTCTACCAGTACTCCAGTTACCACCACCATGGCCGAGAAGACCATTCGTGAGTTCTCCATCCCCTCAAGCAACAATGTTCCTACAGGACCTGAAGTTCAAGTGGGGGAGAACTTCGAACTCAAGCCGGGGGTGATCCATATGGTTCAAGCTGTCCCGTTCTGCGGACTGGCTACGGAAGATGCCAACAACCACTTGCATCTGTTTCTAGAGATCTGCAGCACGTTCAACATGAAAGGAGCATCACCGGACGCCATCAAACTTTGTCGCTTCCCATTCTCTCTTGTTGGGAAAGCAAAACAGTGGTTCTACCTGAATCGAGCAACACTGACATCGTGGAACGCATGTTCCAATGCATTTCTTGAGAAGTATTTCCCGTAGGGAAAAACTAAAGCATTGAGGAACAAGATATCGAGCTTTCAATAGCTCACTGATGAAACCGTGGTGGAGGCCTAGGAAAGACTTCAGGAGTACATCGCAGCCTGCCCCCACCACGGCATGCAAGAGTGGCTCATTATTTAGAGTTTCTTTCATGGGCTTCACCGCTCAGCACAAGAACACCTGGATACAGCCGCTGGAGGATCCTTCCTCTCCTTGAGCATTTCAGCAGCCAAAAACTTAATTGAGAAGATGGCCACCAATCAAGGATGGAGAGAAGAGAGGTCTAGCACCCGATCCCGTGGCATCCATCAGATCGAGAGCACTAACATGCTCGCCGTAAAGATGGACCTACTGTTGAAGAAGCTCAATGACACGCTAGAAGCCGCTCCAGTCCAAGCTCTTGATTCTCACAAGACTTGTGAAGTTTGTGGGAATACTGGACACCCGGGGAACAACTACCCCGAGACGCGACCCGAAGATGCGAACTTCATCGGAAGTAATAACTTCAACAACGGGAATCGTCCTCAGCCAGGATGGAATTCACGAGCACATCTCCCTTTCTCCGGACAAGGTAACTCTTTAGGTAGTTCACAGCAGTTTCCAAAAAGTAATTTTGATCAGAAAGCTATGAATGACAGCATTAGTAAAAAGTTCTATGCCAATGATAGAATGTTTGAATCTATTTCGTTGCAAATGGAAACTTTGAATAGTGCTATGAAAAACCAACTTAGCTTCAATAAAATGCTTGAAACTCAAATAGCTCAGTTGGCTGCTGCTTTACCTAATCCAAATGCGGGTAAGCTGCCTAGGCAACCTGAAGCTCCTCCCAAGGAGCACATAAATGCAGTAACCACTAGGGGAGGAAAGTCCACACAGGACCCTCCAGCCCCTAATCGTGCAGGTAAAGAGCAGGAGGGAACAGCCGAGTCCGAAGATAAGGTCGCAGAGGAAGATACACCTGGGAAGGAGGAGAAGCCAGCACCGAAACAATTACCCCACGATTTCTACGACACCACGATGCTACCATTTCCTCCACGAAACAAGAAGGCTGCTGCGGACGAACAATATAGTAAGTTTGTTGAGGTCATTAAGAAGCTTTATGTCAACATACCTCAGCTAGATGCCATGCAGGTACCGACGTACGCTAAGTACTTAAAGGATATCCTCAACAACAAGAAACCCCTATCGTCAACGGAAGTAGTGCATTTGACAAAAGAGTGTAGCGCAGCTATACTCAAGAAAAAGGACCCTGGAAGCCCCACCATCTCATGCTCGATTGGAACCCAGCACTTTGACCAAGCATTGTGTGATCTTGGAGCCAGTGTTAGCATAATGCCGAAGGTCATCTTTGACAAGCTAAGTCATGCTACTCTTGCCCCCACGGCTATGTGTCTGTAGCTTGCGGATCAGTCTATTCGCTACCCAGAAGGCATCGCAGAGAACGTTCCAGTGAAAATCCGAAATTTTCTCATTCCGGTGGATTTTGTGGTACTGGACATGGAAATTGACTCAAAAACACCACTCATCCTTGGGTGGCCATTTCTGAGCACCGCAGAGGCAACCATCGACGTTGGGGAAGGCAAGGTTCATCTCAACATAAACGGCAAGAAGGAGACATTCGCTTTCAAGCCAAAAGTTGAGCAGTGCAAGAAGGTGCACACTTTCAAGTGCCAGGCACAAAAGAATACACCTGAGGTCAAGACAGGGACCAAAAAGCCACACTCAAAGGTTGACAGCCTCATCTCATTTATGCTGAGCAAATTGAAAAGCGAGGCCGATATCCAACAGAAAGAGTATGAAGCTGCCATGAAAAGTAGAACATCGAGACAACAAGAGAAGAAACACGGCAAGCCTAGTCCCGCACCAGGAGGCAAAGGTCCTGTGAACAATACCTGCGCTAAGAGCCAATTGCATACAAAACAGCGCAGAGGAGGCAAACCGCCTATAAGCAAGGCCTGCACTGAGAGCCAATTGCAAACGCCAAGGTAGTGCAGAGAAGGCAAAATGCCTGGAAATAAGGTCGGCGCTGAGAGCCAATTGCATACCAACTCGCGCAAAGTTAGCACCGAGAGCAAATTGCATATGCCAGGATGGTGCAGGGTTAATGAAGTGCAAAGAAAAGAGAACCTTAGCTTTGAGGCATGTATAACCCCGAAAGGAAAATAATGGTCTGCCCTCGCCAACAGGTAAGTTGGCATTATCCTTCGATAGCATGTTTGTTTTCCACCAAAGTTTAAATTTCGCATACCACTGCATGGTTAAATTTTTGCCTTACACAAATTTATTTTCGTGCATACAATTTTCTGTACTAGTTTATTTTTTGTGAATCCCTGCATTATCATAAAAAAAAATGGGTGGCCGACCGCCACATCATGTGGCCGGCCGACGAAGCCACTTCCCCCTCTTCCTTTCTTCGTTGCGCAAAGCAGCAGTAGGGCAGCAGCTGCTGCCCCCTCTCTCATCCCTCTTCCACTTTCTCTTTTCTTTCCCTCTCCCTACCTTTTCTTTTTCTCTTTACCCTTCTTTACCTTCTCCCAATGCAAAGCAGGAAAGATGCAAGAGCATCATTGCCACCTAGGCCATCCCTTGCTGCTCACTCAACACGCCAGGCATGCAGGCATGGCCGCCCGGCCTAGGCGTGTGGCCGCCCGGCCCCTTTTGCTCTTACTTTCGGCGCGTGACTTGCCCCTCTGTTCTCCCTAATGCTCCAACACGAAAAATGATCACCAAACACCATCATATGGCCTGCCCACTCACTCATTTTGCTGCCTACCTTTGCTCTCTGCACCCACCGTCCAAAATTTCTGCACCACACACGTCCCCTCTGCACTCTACGAGCATGCAGGACTGTTTGGCGCCATGGGCATGGCCGCCTCGGCCACCTAGCCTGGCCGCCCGGACACCCTAGTGCTCCCACTCGCCTATAAATACTCCCCTTCGCATCCTAGCTCAGTGCACCAACCAGCAACGCAGTTGCACTCTCCTCTCCTTCTCTTAGTCTCCCATTTAGTGTTTAACTAAGTTTCCATGCTTAGTAAAATAATGCCCAAATAAAATTTAGGCTCTCTCTCATTGCTTGAGCAGGACCAAACGTTTTGTGGAGGCTCTGCCCCCCAAGGACGCGATTTTTTAGACGACTAACCGCTAAAGCTCATATTTTCTGTCGTCTATTTTTCGGGTATCGTGTTTTGTTGTCTCTGTCTTACAGGATGAACCGTATTCTCAAGAAGGCAAAGAAGGCCGTAAGCAAGGCGGGACACATCCGTTGGTCGTCCTCCGAGAGTTCTGGCCCGGCAAGCAGGCATGCTGCCTCTGAGAGGATGTCCATCAGCACAGAAGAGCCGGAGGAATTCTATACATCCTTCACCCACCGACCAGTGCTACTCCTCAACTTGCAGCTCGTACCACGCAGTTCAGGACGAGGCTAAGGCGTTAAGGCTTTTACATCAAATGTCTTACACCCTAACCAAATGCTTCAACGAGGACCTCCTCGTCAGCACTGGCATGCAGGATGAGTTCGATGAGGTGTTCCAAGCCTTCGGATGGGGGAGCTTTGCAGAAATTCTAGAAGGAGGAATCGTCCTCCTCACCAAAGAATTCCTCATGACGCTCCGCACTGACACCCGAAGGGAAGGTACGTTTGTTTGGTTCCGACTCTTTAATACTGATTATGAGCTCACACTGCGTCAATTCAGCAACCTGCTAGATTTCTTGCCACAATGCTCGGTGGCTGAGGAACCCACAGGGTTTAATTCAGCTAGAGTTCTAGAAAGAATTAGTTAGCTCGGATGCCCCAAGGGAAAAGAGCATAACGAACATTAGGCACCCCACTATGCGGTTCCTAGCCCGCTGGCTCACTATGGTCGTTTTCCCGCGAGAAGATACCCGCTGTGTCACAGTAGAGGATGTTAGGTGTCTCTATGCCATGTGGAAAAGGCAGAAGTTTGCCCCAATTATCAGCATGATCCGTCACTAGCAAAGTTTGGCCAACTCTAGCAGCACCATCTCGATCACATCATTCATGACAAGGATCGCCAATGGGTTGGGAGTGTTAGCAAACGCTTCTGTGTCTTTCATGCCTAATGATCCTTCACGCGTGGTCACTGAGTCACACTTCTTCCATGCACATTTTTTGAGAAAGGATACATGGGGAAAGTATTACATGACATACAGAGGTTGCGATTCTGAGCTGCCGCTCCCAGCGCCGCAGTTCAGGTTGTACTCTATGAGATCACTAACCATGCAGATGGAGCCTGAACCCGAACCAGCAAGAAATAGTGTCTCTAGGAGTCATGACTCGTGCCCAACAATGACGAGCAGAAGAGCAAATCCGCAAGGCGCACGAAGATGCACATGAGCCAGGTGGCGAGCCTACCTAGGCCCATCCAAGCGCTGGACCCTCTCACCAGGGAGGCACACCCGCCTGGATGAGCCAGGGAGATTCGTGGCACAGCTCTTGGACTCCGTCGTGCCCTCAATACATTCGACACCAACGAACAACTATGTCAAAGGTGAGCAGTCTTATGGTTATGGTGTAGGCCCATCCAGATCTGCACGGTATACCGACGAAGGCTATGGAGGAAACTTCAACGCCCTCTTCGATAGATTGGACCTCCAAGAGCACCGCACCTTGGGGATGATGGACAGCCTCAACCAGATACAAGACCAGCAAGGAGCCACCCACAACATGGTCTTGGAAACAAGGGAAATGGTAGAACACGTATGCAAGAGCAGAACCTCATTACTACAACTAGAGAGGTTTCTACCTCGACTGAGTTTCATTGAAGCTTGGGGGAGAGACCCAACAAATGGAAGGTAACTATGCTAGCCCACTCCTTTGTGCATCTCCGTGTTTTTCCTAAGTCAGCTATGTTCCACCAAACATTTGTTCTGCCCTATCATGAGAGTAGTGCCCATTGTATCTCTAGTTTCTAGTTGCTTAGTTTAAGTTAGTTTAATTTAATTTGCTAATATATATATATATATATATAATATGAAAAAAACAGTGTCAAATAACTCCCATGCTCAAATGATAAATCCATTTGCTAGCTTCATTTTGGAAATGATGAATAGTTGCTCTATCAAGTGAATGGTTTGATTCTTGCATGACAACTTATGCTTAGCTTAGTCTCATGATGGTGAATAAAAAGAAGTAAACCAAAGTCCTATGTTGTGGGTGTCATTTGTGATAACAAGCCTAAGTTGTTGAGAGATATGATATGACTTAAATGTTGGATGATTCTTTCATGTTCATAGTAAGATGTATATCTCATGCTTTTATTTTTGAAAATAACAAAATAAAGCTCCCCTTGGTCTAAAATTCCTACCAGAGCCAAATATGCTTCAAATGTTCCAAACCTGCTACAAAGAGCTACTTCGAAATGTTTTGAGCTTTGTCAAATATTGAGTCTCTTTGGGTAGAAATATCATCTTCTATTGATAGCTGGAGTACAAAAACAAAAATGCAAGTGATCCATTCCGGACTTTGCATCCATCAAAAAGTCTCCAAACACTTCTCATATTCCTTAAGCCTTCAAAATTCAAGGAGCAAGGGTATGGAGCCAAGAAAAATATGCATGCAAAAGCATGGCAAAAGAAAGAAAAAAATGCGTGCAAATGCATGGCAAAATGAAAAACATGCAAGATTCAAGCATGACAAAAAAAAATCAAAGGCTCCATAACCCCTCCATATCTATACAAGGCTACAAATGATGAAAATCAAGAGAAGGAGACATTCTGTGGAACCACTCGTACTCCAGTGTTCAAACAGAAGAAATGATAAAGTATACTCTTTGGTCCAATCTTTGACTTAGCAAAATAAACACTCTAAGTGTGCCACATTCTCTCCCAACTAAAGCTCCACAAAGGCCTTAGTGTAGGAAAATTTTGGCCGAGATCATTGAGAGCCAATGGACCGGCTCCATTGCCTCTGGAGTGATGAGTGATTGTCAACAGTAGCAAGACCCAGAAGGACTTGGGCACAAGACCTCCGATGGACAGGAGGCCCTCCGATGGACTGGAGGTAGAGTGAAGTCCTCCGAAGGACTGGAGGCACACTCGACGTCTGTCGGCCATGGGAGTGCGGTATACGGAGGAGCGGCACGACGACGGCAGCAGTAAGTCCTCCAAAGGACTGCGAGGCTAGCCCGATGGACAGGGGATGCCAGGCGTCACCGCGGTGCTCCAACCCGAATGCGTGGCGCGAAGGCGTGCGAGGGAGGCTTTGGCGGCTTCAGCTCAAAACCGTCACCCAAGCTACCCAAGCCTTGGTGAGTTCGGCCACGACTCGCCAAGATAGAGAAGATGGGCCAAATCCGGCCCAGGCGGAGACTTCCTAAAGTTTCCCGGTTTCTGACTTCAAAACCGGGGGCGGATCACGGATTGGACTACTGGCCACGTGGGGAGCATCCGAGGATTGCGTGGAACTTACGAAGATCAAGACTCCATCGTGGTCGTCCGTCCCGAAATATCCTGTCATTTTTCGTTTGAGTCCTTAGGGTTTGTCTAGCTGTAGGGACCTAAGTGCAAAACTGTCTAAATAGCACTCGGGTATAAATAGGTCCAGGGTAGGTCATTAGAGGGTCTCTTGGCTGCAAGGATCAGTTTTCAATTGGTGATTTTCGTCCTTAAGCTTTGAGCTCCATTGTTAGAGAGGTTAGAGTAGGATTTAGCCTCCTAATCTTGAGGGAAGGTGAGGGTGGTTGCTTGGGACGAATTTCTGCTTGTATGCTGGATCTTTAGACCCATTTTTGGGCACTTAATCGAAGCAAATTCGTGCAGCAACCTTGTGTTCTTCTCCTCCCCCTCTCACTTTGATTTTTGGGTTCAATCCTTGCCTTTTTGGGTGTTTTTGTTGGACAAGCTTGAATCCCTTACCTTGCTGATGTTCTGGACTTGCTAGGACGTGGAGATCATGACTTAGTTCATCTCAATCCTGCTAGATTGCCACGAGCAAGCCTCTTTTGTGTTTTCCCCTTTCTTGTCCAAGAATGGCTATTTCACAAGATCTGAAATTCCCGCTGATTCCGCGGTTAGCTTGAGTTGATCTGTTGGGAATAACTTTGAAATAGGGTCTAGATAACCTGAGCTAAATTTTCTGAAGTTTGGGCACGGTCTGATCTAGTTATGATTTGAAATCATATTTTCTGCGACTCTACCGGACCATCCGCCAGAGGCCACCGGACAGTCCGGTTCCACCGGATAGTCCGGCAGAGCCCACCGGACAGTCCGGCGTGAGGCGTTGTCCGGGCAGTGCCACCGGACAGTCCGGCAACAGGAACCAGATAGTCCGGTCCCACCGGACAATCCGGTGTTGACCACCGGACAGTCCGGTCCTGTCAGGGAGCTGATGTGTTCTTCCCAGGTTGGTTTTTCCGCTGTGATTTTGCTACGGATTTTCACATTCCTCCCTTAAGACCATTCTCTTTGCTTACTGTGAGTCAGTGAGACGCACCTAGGTGTGGTGAGTGTCTTGTGGCGGATATTGCAAAATCCGTTGCTTCGCTGTCACTCTTGTTCCGATCTTGAGCTTTCTTGCATTGGTGCATATCCTCACAGTGGACGGCACCCTTGCGCTGCTAGGCACGTATCTGTTCAGTGGACAGTGCTTAGTTTCTGGTTTCACTTGGGGGGTTTGTGATTTTGTGATTTCAAGTGCTCCGATTCACCCCCCCTCTAGTCGCATGTCTCGGTCCTACAATTGGTATCAGAGCCGGTTAGGTTTCTTCATACCTTTACCGGTGAGAAACCAGTAGCGACTATGACTCATTCTGGGAAGATTTCGGTCCTTGGTTCCGATGGCTACTCCTACTGGAAGGGTAGGATGAGAGCTTTCTTGCTTAGCCAGGGCCAGGACATATGGGATGCTACTCAGAGTGCGAACTTTGTTGTGGTTCCAGTTGCCCAGCGCACTACCCCAGCGATTGTGGCTCAGCATGAGGCGAACGCCAAAGCTGTTAACTTTCTCTTCTCAGGACTTGGTCCAGTTGATTATGAGAAAGTGAGGCATCTTGAGACTGCCCGTCAGATCTGGTCCCTGCTGAGTGCACACCATGAGGGCACTGCTACCATCAAGGGGCGTCTCGTTGAGACTTACAGGCGCGAGTATGAAAATTTCGTTCAGAAGCCTGGTGAGTCAATCGATGACTTGTTTGGTCATTTTCAATCGATCATCAACAAGTTGCGCGTTAACTCTAGCCCTGAGAGGATCCCATACACCGACCATCAGCAGGCTGTCAAGTTGCTGTATGCGTTGGATAGGAAGGTATGGGAGATCAAGGTTAACTCGATCATCGAGTCTAAGGCCTATGACACAATTGGAGTGGAGACTCTTTACAGCAAGCTCAAGGCCACAGAGGTGGATTACAAGTTGAGAGATTCTCTCGCTTGTACTAGCTCCAAGAGCTTGGCCTTGGCTTCTCCCTCCAGTGAGGCCATTTCTAACCCCCAGCTTCACAACTTTTCGTTTTCTGCTCTTATGTCTGTTACAGAGGAGCAGTTGGCGTCACTTGGGGATGATGAGCTTTGTCTGGTGTCTAGCCGCTTTCAACGCGCCTATGACAACCGGATGAGCAAGAAGAGGGGCGAGAGGCCCAAGTGCTTCGAGTGCGGAGAGGTCGGCCACTTCATTGCCGAATGCCCAAACAAGCAGAACGACTACTACAAGAAGGGCAAGAACCACTCCCGCGACTCCAACAAGTACCACTCCGGCAAGCGTGACCACACCAAGCACTGCTCCGGCAAGATCAAGAACTTCCGGAAGGCTTTCAAGAGCTACCAGAAGGACAACCGGAAGCGGGACAAGGCCTTCTTCGCCGAGCTTGGTGGTCTGTGTGGCGGATCGTCTTCCTCCTCTTCTTCTTCGTCGAGCTCAAGCGATGAGGAGATCGTCACCAATCGGGACAAGAGGAGGGACCAAGGCGGTCCAGCCGGACTCTGCTTCGTCTCCACCAAGTCCAAGCGCAAGCACAAGATGCACCGGAGATCCTTTTGCTCCATGGCGCTTGAGGACAAGGACGACAAGGGCAACGACAATGACTCATCCGATGAAGAGGTAACTCCTGAGCAAGCTGAAATTCTTGAGATGTTGGAGTCAAATAGTCGTGAGTTGAAAGCCCAGGATAGGTTGTTGGAGAAGGCAGCCAAGAAGCTGCAGAAGCAGAAAGCCAAGTTGGCTGATGCTTTAGCTGAGATAGAGAGGCTGAAGAGTGTGTTAGCCCAGCCTAGTGAGACTGAGTGTCCTACCTGTGAGACTTTGATGAGAAATCTCTGTGAGCAGAAGAGCAAGTATGCTCATCAGGTAGAGGAAATGGATAGGCTGAAGGTAGAGTTAGGCAAGCTCCAGTCTAAACTGGATGAGCCTATTTTAAGTGATGTGACTGAGTGTGAGATGTGTCCCCACCTCGCTGTTGACATAGCTGAGCTGAAGGTGAAGTGTGAGGGACAGCTCAAGGAGTTGGAGGAGCTTAGGGCTAGACCCACGCTTTTGGGTGCGTGCATGGTCTGTCCTACTTTGGAGAGTGAGCTTGTGCAGTTGAGAGCTGACCTTGAGATGCTTTTAGCATCCCCTGACACTTGTGAGAACTGTCTCACTCTGAGGTTGATGTTGGTGGATAGGGATGCCACCATTAAGAAGTTAGAGAAGTCTGCTTTCTCTATTCCCTCTCTACACTGCCCTACTTGTGCTGACCAGACTTTAGTTCTAAAGGATCTGAGAGAGGAGAAACAGATTTTGGTTGATGAGAACAACCGTTTGAGAGAGGTGCTCAGTTGGATGTATGCTAGAGAGCCCCAACTTAGGATGATCTTGGAGAGCACCAAGAGAGCTGAGGGCAGTATGAGTGGACTTGGGTTAGGAGAGAGTAGTACTTCGGGTGAGAAGAAGAGTTCCCCAATTAAGCTTAAGACTGCCTCTCCTCAACCTAGCCCTACTATTGATGGGGTTTACCATGAGCCTCTTAAGGCTGCCCCAAAGAAGCAGTTCTGGACACCCAAGCCCTCACAGGCTAAGCTGGACAGAGTAGTGACTGAGATTCTCAAGCCTCCAGTGAGCAAGGAGAGAGTCCAGCAGCCTGTTCCACCCAAGGCTACTCCACCTAAGCCTAAGGCTCAGCCTAAACCCACTCCCAAGAGGCTTGTCTACCACTGTGACTTTTGCCAGCGGAATGGCCACTTGGAGGAGTTTTGCTTCAGGAGGAAGTGAGTTGAGAGGCAGGAGAGAGCCTGGGGGAACCAGGATCAGTTCTACCAGGGTGGTAGGCAGGATCTTCCCCGTCGTGGTGAGATGAGATACCGCTTTGCTGGTGAGAGAGGAGGCAGTTTTCAGGCCCGTGTTCCTAGCGGAGAGAGACGCTTACTCGGTCGAGCTCCTAGTCGTTTTCAGCGCGGCTATGGTTTTTCTGACCGAGGCTTTAGAGGTAGAGGGTTTGAGAGCTCACGCTTTAGAGGTCGTGGGTACCCAGGTAGACGTGATGTTTACTTTGACTGTGTTTACCCCACTTTTGAGCAGATGGCTCGGCACTGGTTCAGCGTTAACACTAACCCCAGTGCCGGACCATTTGCTCACTCTCTCTTTCCTTGATCTTGCAGGATCGAGGCCTGGAGGACATATGGATCATGGACTCCGGTTGCTCTAGGCACATGACAGGGCACCGCAGATGGTTCTCTAGCCTCAACCCCGTGAGCACCAAGGACTACATCACATTCGGGGATAATGGTCAAGGTAAAGTGTTGGGTGTTGGTTCTGTTGCACTTTCTAGCAAGCTTTCCCTGAGAGAAGTTGCTTTGGTGAGGAATTTGGGGTTCAATTTGGTCTCCGTCTCGTAACTTCTCAAGGAAGGGTTTGAGGTTCGTTTTAAGGAGGGTTCCTCTTGTGTGCTTGATGCTAAGGAAAACCTTGTTTGTCGGATTTTGCCCTATGGGCAGGTTTTTAAGGTTGACCTTGCATCTGTTTCTGGACCTCCTCGGTGTTTGGTTGCTAGTCCTTCTGCTGATATTTGGAAGTGGCATAGGAGGCTTGGCCATTTGAGTTTTGATCTGCTAGTCAGGTTGAGCTCAACGGATCTGATCCGAGGATTGCCCAATTTGAAAGCAGAAAAGGACTTAGTATGCCACCCCTGTCGTCATGGCAAGATGGTTGCCGCTTCTCATGCACCTATCAATCAGGTGATGACCTCTTTCTCGGGTGAGCTGCTACATATGGACACGGTTGGTCCTGCTCGAGTACAGTCGGTCAGTGGGAAGTGGTATGTGCTTGTAGTTGTGGATGACTTTTCGCGCTATTCGTGGGTGTTCTTCATGGAATTCAAAGATGAAGCTTTTGGTTTTGTTTGGGATCTGGTCTTGAGGTTAAGGAATGAGAGTCATAAAGCCATGAGGGCTATCCGCAGCGACAATGGCAGAGAATTTCGTAACTCTCGTTTCGAAACCTTTTGTCGTGACCTTGGTCTTGATCACCAATTCTCATCTCCTTATACCCCACCGCAGAATGGTATTGTGGAACGAAAGAACCGCACACTTGTAGAGATGGCGCAGACGATGCTTGATGAGCATAGGACTCCGCGACGCTTTTGGGCTGAGGCTACGAATACGGCCAGTTACATTGCCAACCGTATCTTTCTACGGGCTTTCTTGGGAAATACTTCGTATGAGCTACAGTTTGGCAGGCAGCCTAGCGTCAAGCACCTGCGTGCATTTGGCTGCCGATGCTTTGTGCTCAAAAAGGGGGGGCATTTTTTTCTTGGGTACGCCTCTAGCTCTAGGGCATATAGAGTGTGGATCCTTGATACTAGACAAGTGGTTGAGACCTGTGAAGTTTCCTTTGATGAATCTATGCCTTGCACAACCCCCGTATTTGAGCTTTCAGGTGATGATGAAGAAGGCGCTCCCATCTTTGAAGATGAGGAAGGCGAAGTAGATGCTGGTGATGCAGGAGCCACTGCACCGGCTGCAGCTCCTGCCCCCTCTGCTACGAGCTCTGAAGATGAAGGAGGACCCTTGCCTACGTCTTCCTCCTCACTCCCCCGACCACAAGCTCGAGCAGAGGTTGGCCCCGCTGAGGACGTAGGGGAGGTGACCTCTGAGATTGTTCCATCTCGGCAGGTCCAGCGGGATCACCCTCCACACAGGATGATTGGAGACCTACACCAGCGTGTCACACATTCTTCGGTTAACTCTCTGGCCTTTTTCTGTCACTCCGCATTTGTTGCTTCTTTCGAACCCCGGGATGTGTCACATGCATTATCTGATCCTAGTTGGGTGAACGCCATGCATGAGGAGTTGGAAAACTTTGAGAGAAACCATGTCTGGGATTTAGTTGAACCTCCACCAAACTGCCACCCTATAGGAACCAAGTGGGTTTTCAAGAACAAACAGGGTGAGGATGGGATGGTTGTGAGGAACAAAGCGAGATTGGTAGCCCAGGGTTTCTGTCAGAAGGAGGGGATAGATTATGAGGAAACCTTTGCTCCTGTAGCTCGTTTAGAGGCTATTAGGATTTTGCTTGCCTTTGCTGCCTCTAAAGGCTTCAAATTGCAGCAGATGGATGTCAAGTCAGCCTTTCTAAACGGTTACATAGAGGAGGAGGTTTATGTGAGACAACCTCCTGGCTTTGAGAGTGCCAAGTTTCCAGACCGGGTGTATAAGTTGAGAAAAGCCTTGTATGGTCTGAAGCAAGCCCCAAGAGCTTGGTATGCTAGGTTGAAAGCCTTTCTGCTCAAGTCTGGTTTTGTGATGGGTTCAGTAGACAAGACCTTGTTTCTGTTGAGTCGTGGCGGTGACACCCTTCTAGTTCAGATATATGTTGATGACATTATCTTTGGTGGTTCATCTCACGCTTTGGTGTCTAAGTTTGCTGAACAGATGAGCAGTGAATTCGAGATGAGTCTCATGGGTGAGCTTCAGTTCTTTCTCGGGCTTCAGATTAAGCAAGGCCCAGAAGGAACCTTCGTCCATCAAGCCAAGTACACGATGGACATTTTGAGGAAGTTTGACAAGGGAGATCTCAAGCCCATGGCGACTCCCATGTCAACACAGACGGCTCTTGATGCGGATGAAGAAGGGGAGGTGGTGGACCACAGAGAGTATCGAGGGATGATCGGCTCACTTCTGTACCTGACGGCGACCAGGCCGGACATTCAGTTCGCGGTTTGCCTCTGTGCACGTTTTCAGGCCTCACCAAGGCTATCACATCGTCAAGCGGTGAAGCGCATCTTTAGGTATCTGAAATACACTCCTGAGCTTGGACTTTGGTTCTCTTCAGCTTCGTTGCTCTCTCTTAGAGGGTATTCGGATGCTGACTTTGCGGGTTGTCGGCTGGAGCGCAAGTCTACTTCCGGCACCTGCCAGTTTCTCAGTTCTTCCCTTGTTTCTTGGTCCTCACGCAAGCAATCTAGCGTAGCCACTTCCACCACAAAAGCTGAATACATTGCTGCTGCTAGCTGCTACTCCCAACTGCTTTGGATGAAGTCCACCTTGAGCGACTTTGGTCTCAGTTTTAGGAAGATCCCTCTCCTAGTTGACTCTACTTCTGCTATTTCTGTAGCTAAGAACCCCGTCCTACACTCCAGAACCAAACACATAGACGTGAGGTTTCACTTCTTGAGAGATCACTATGAGAAGGGAGATATAGACTTGATCCATGTAGAGACTGAGAACCAGTTGGCCGATATCTTTACCAAGCCCTTAGACCTGAGCATATTTGCTCACTTGCGTGGGGAGCTTGGTGTTTGTTATCCTTTTTAGGTTGGGGTAACGTTGGTATAGTTTGGGTTTTGCTTTGCGTTTTCCTTCTCTTCTTTCTTTGTTTCTCTTTGCTTCTCTTGCATTTTGTCCCATACCATACATTGCATTGTAACATATGCATTTCACTTTCACTAGCACTAGAGCTCTTCTGGTATGCCAAGTTAGTACTTTCTTGTGCTAGATTGTACAGTTGCTTGCATGATCATGGTTGGCCAAGCTCCTTGAATCTGTCTAATATCTTTTGTGAGCTTAGTCACTTTTGCTTCTTCCAAATCAAAAACCATGATCACCACTTGACTTGGCTACCTAGCATGTGTAGGAATGTTGAATGCTATGCTATCTTTTCATGCTTGGATATGCTAGTTGTATGCCTGGGTTGCACTGATGCCTAAGCATTTATGGCACCTTGTTCATATCTAAAATCTGAATTAATGTGATTTACAAGTGCTGTCCTATGAGTTAAATTGAAAAGATTCAGGAGGGTTCACTTGTCACACTGATCTAGTTTGAGATAGCTTGCCTTTGCACTTTGGCTTGAACTTGGACTAGGCTGTGTGTGACCAAAACCTTGTCTTAAGCTCCTGATGGTTTTCTGAACCTTGGCTTGGCATTGGTTGGTAAGAAGTGGCAACGACAAGTGAATAACCCCTGGCACATGATCTGATTTGCTTGAAGTTCAAAATTGCTAAATCTGAAATCGGCAAGTCTCTAATTTGCTTATGGCCTGTTGTAGATGCCTTGGTTGAGAGTAGCACACCTTGTATGTTTTGCTAGCATCTTGCTGTTCATGCCTATCTTGCTAGATGCTATTCATGTTGGTGATGCTCTTTTTTCAACAACTCTGAAAAACATGCTCCTGATCTGTATAAGATAGATTCAATTGAGCTTGTTTTGCATGCTACCTTGCCCTCACTTGCTCTGTATGCTAGAACTTGTATTTACTAGCTTTTCATCCCTGCTGAGCTCTTCATGGTACATTTCCTGCATTTCATGGCATATTTTGAGGGGGAGTTGTCCATTTCAGGGGGAGTTGAGTTCTATGACCCTTGATGTGTCCATTGTCAACAAGGGGGAGAGATTGGACCATGGGGGAGGACTCTGTAGAGGTCTAGTTGAGGGGGAGGTTGAGCTTTTAGCATGCTCTTGCATCGGTGCGTTGAGCCTTTTTGCCTCTTTCTGGAGGAGCCGATGCTTTTGCCTTAGCAGGACTGTGTTGAGCCAGTTTGCCTCTTTCTTGAGGGGTCATGCTTTAGTTTGATCGACTGCGTTGAGCGGTTTCCCTTGTCTTAGGGGGTCGATCTTTGGCTTTGTTTTTGTTGTAGTCTCAATTTGCCCTTTTATACCAGTATTTGGTCATTGGGCATCTTGAGCAACTTCTTCTTTTTCTTCTTTCTCTTCGGTTTTACGCTTCTCTTTTGTCTTTGTTCTATTTTAGGTTGAAGGTGTTGACAATGCACTCATCAAGGGGGAGATTGAGAGCCAATGGACCGGCTCCATTGCCTCTGGAGTGATGAGTGATTGTCAACAGTAGCAAGACCCAGAAGGACTTGGGCACAAGACCTCCGATGGACAAGAGGCCCTCCGATGGATTGGAGGTAGAGTGAAGTCCTCCGAAGGACTGGAGGCACACTCGACGTCTGTCGGCCATGGGAGTTCGGTATATGGAGGAGCGGCACGACGATGGCAGGTGTAAGTCCTCCGAAGGACTGCGAGGCTACCCCGATGGACAGGGGATGCCAGGCGTCACCGCGGTGCTCCAACCCGAATGCGTGGCGCGAAGGCGTGCGAGGGAGGCTTTGGCGGCTTCGGCTCAAAACCGTCACCCAAGCTACCCAAGCCTTGGTGAGTTGGGCCACGACTCGCCAAGATAGAGAAGATGGGCCAAATCCGGCCCAGGCGGAGACTTCCTAAAGTTTCCCGGTTTCTGACTTCAAAACCGGGGGCGGATCACGGATTGGACTACTCGCCACGTGGGGAGCATCCGAGGATTGCGTTGAACTTACGAAGATCAAGACTCCATCGTGGTCGTCCGTCCCGAAATATCCTGTCATTTTTCGTTTGAGTCCTTAGGGTTTGTCTAGCTGTAGGGACCTAAGTGCAAAACTGTCTAAATAGCACTCGGGTATAAATAGGTCCAGGGTAGGTCATTAGAGGGTCTCTTGGCTGCAAGGATCAGTTTTCAATTGGTGATTTTCGTCCTTAAGCTTTGAGCTCCATTGTTAGAGAGTTTAGAGTAGGATTTAGCCTCCTAATCTTGAGGGAAGGTGAGGGTGGTTGCTTGGGACGAATTTCTGCTTGTATGCTGGATCCAATACATCCAAGGGTCAAAACATATTAGCACAAGGATTGATGATGTCAAGGATCCGAGGGGAACAACATGCATCAAATTGGTGAAAGACACGTGGCTGCCCGGCCATCCCTCGGAGCATTTTTCACGTGCAATAACCGTTTCAACTGCCAACCAACCTAGGGGAGCAATATCAAGCGTTGGATCTTTGAAGTCGGTGCATCAAGTGGCCGCCCAGCCATGTAGGGTGGCCGCTCGGCCACTAACCTTGGCCGCCCGGCCACCAACCTACCCCCTTAACCGACCTAGCACACCTACAAATACCCCCTCACTTTCGACGCTATAAATAGACCCCGAGAGCTCATTTGTAAGGTGTGGAGTTGAGTAGAGAGTTCTATCTTAGAGTGCCATATTCTATCCTTAGTAGTTAGGATAGTCCTAGGAGTAAGAGTTGAGTCGAGATTTGCCTCGGAGTCTCCAGAGTTATCTTCAAGTCTGTGGTAAAGCCTTGTATCTTTGGATTCAGATTATCTTCAATATAATTTCAGTTATATTTTACTCTAAGTTCTATCTCGTGCAAGTGTGGTGTACCTTTCTTTGCACACTTGCTAGGCTTAGGTTGTGTTTTATTCAGTTATTCCGTGCTATAACTCAACCCTAGACTTAGATGCTAGGCTCGGGCTAGATCCTCTCGTCCGATCAAGGACGATCTATCATTGTTCAAGCTTCGCTTGAACACGTTTATAGCGTGCCATCCTCTCCATGCAGCTTTGTCTGGTAGCCCCACTCAGTGACAGCGTGTGGTGTGCCTGTGAAGTCTAGACCCGTCGTTCGAGAGGCCCATAGGTGTTAGCTAGACTGTCCTTTGGGACCAACTATCTTCCCCTGGTATCCTCGAGACTCTAGAATTTCGCTCGACGCAAGATCCTGACTTGTTTATTTGAATATCTTGTTTAGACACGGATAACCTTAGCAGCCGCTAGATTAGACTTTGGTGACTTTGTCTCACTCGTTGTCGTCCCAGGCAACTATACCTTCCTACGGAAAGCTTTGATAGACCTACCTCACCACCAATACACCTATCTTTGTCACGTTTACCCCTGTTTAACTACAAGTTGGTATAACTTATCCAAGTATTACATTTTATTCGATTTGAGTATATTTAATTACACTCTCTCGCCTGCCGCTTCCCTGTGGAAATTTACGATACTCGGAAAACTCTGAGTGAAAGGCTACAGCGGTCTCCGTGCGCTTGTGAAGTAAAACATGTTAATGCTAAGAGACGCCAACAACCATTACGACCTTATTTGGGCCTGAGTTAAGCATTCGGCCCATGAAATCAGCCGCCTGCCCAACTCAGGCCCACTGTTGGCCCATGTCCAGGATCCACGGCATAAGGAGCTAGGGGATCTCTACCCCCCACACCGGTCCATTGGACATTGGTGTTCCTCTCTCCCACGGTCCCACATGTTGGTGACATCTGGTTCATGGACCCAGTCCACCGCTCCCCTCTCCCTCTTCTTCCCCAACCGACGCCCGCCACACCCCTGCACACCATGGCCACGCGGGCGATGGGCTTTGGGAACACTGCCCGTAGCGTGCCCTCCCCTGCCTTCAAGCGGAGAGCGCTCCCCCTGTCCTCCATTCCCACCGAGCTCTCACTCCGTTTGCCTTCGCGTCCATCCAGTGCACCGAGATGCCATGGGAGCTCGCGGGAAGCTCCAAGACGCCGACATTTCCTACCTCCTCTAGCCTCGCTAGCAAGCACATCGGCCTCACCCCTTCTTCCGCCACCTCTTGTGCTCCTTCCGAGCCACCGCCATTGCCCCTACAGCCATACCCACGAGCACCACCGCCGCGGCCGCCATAGTCACCGAGCCTCACCGTGGGGAACCACCCTCTGGTGTCCTTCCTGCCTCAAGAATGCTACCGCTGGACTCGCCTCATCCGCGCGCAGCTGGTGCACCATATGGCTCCACCGTTCCGCCCCTCCCCGGCCGGATCCTTCCTAACGCTGCCGTCCGCCGCGCTCCGGTTCATCGCCTTCGTATCGCTCGTCCTCTCCACCGCGAGAGATGAGATCTAGGGGAGAAGACGCCCTACGGCCGGGAACACATCCTCGAACGACGTCGGATCCAAGTGCATTCCTCCTCGCGCCGGCGCAGCCCCGCAGTCCCCTCCCGTGCGCGTTCGGCCGGAGGAAGAAGAAGTGCAGGGGAGAAGAAGGTCGTTTTGCAAAAATACTCCTGCACTTTTGTCTATTTCCATTCAAGTGATGTGCGCTATTCACTGTGTCTTCGAATCCTTACACGCTAGCCATTGATGTCAATAGATATTCACGTTTAGGTCCCTGACTGTTATGGTTTTCGATTTATTGAATTTCTATAAACTGTGAACTTTGAAAATTCATAGTAAATCAAATAAAAATAAAAAAATACAAACTTCATTACATTGTACTCCGCTTAAGTAGATCCACAGAATGAAAAAGAGGGTGGTCCATGAAAACACCATCTTACCCCTGATTCTGTGCATGAATGTTAAAAATGAATAAATGATAAAAGTAGAGTAAACAACCCCCAAAATTATGAAACTTGGACTGAGTACTATTTATGTCAAGTATTGTCACATATATTTTTGGTAGCCCTAGTCTTACTAGTAAATGATAGGTCTACCCCTAGGGTCCACTTTTAGATAATTATTGAATAAAAAAATACATGCTTTATGAATTTTGCTTGAATAAATCCCTAGTAAATATATTGTACTCAATTAGTTTAGTACAGACCAGAAATAAAGTTTCATGTGCATTAGTTGCTATTTGCTAAGTGATTTGAAAATGATAAAGGCTATGCTATTGTACATAATAAAATAAGACAAGTAGGGTTTAATAGGCTCCAAAAATTCCACCAAGCTTCTTACAGCCATATTAGTGTGTAGATATATGCTTGTCTGATTCCTTGCTTACATACGGTATGGGGAGGGACAATTTTAATTGATAACTGGTTCCTGTATTAGATCCATATGATGCTTTAGGAACATCTAATTGTGTAAGAGTATGCTTGCTCCTTGTTCACAAAAGTGCTTTGGTTTCAGTAGTTTATCAATCACTTTTCTGCCTATTCATGAACTGGTTGCTCAAACGTGTGCTTGAGGTGCATGCATCTCACTTATAGCATCGTGCATGGCATTCATATAGTGATGCATTTTGCAGATACGTGATCCAGAAGCAAATGCGTGGTACTATTTCAAACAACAGTATCTAGAAGACCAACTAAGACCCAAATACCACCTAGAGGCCCCTGAAGTGGTATTTGGAAGGAGGAGTTGTCCAAGTGATCACGGGGTTGCCTGGGGCAAATCCCCACAACCCGGCAAACTAACATTAGCTTGGTTTGTTGGTTTGGTTGAAAATAAGCAAAGGTAGGTAGGACCATGATTCTCCCAGCTCATATGATGATGGTTGTTTGATGATTACGGATCCGCATTAGGAGTTGGTTGAAAACCATTGCATTAGACTCCCTGGCTGCCCTGGCCCTAGCTCCTATACCTAGAGTTCGTAGGACGAGTCGGCTAGAATTGCTAGGTGCGAGTGGACACGAGTGAAAGGAGTCACTCGTCGTGTAGGTGGTTTCAAAATTCACAGAAATATTTACTATTAAGAAAGTAACAATTATGCTTATGATTTAAATGGAGACCGGGCGGAGAATAATTTTATTTTGGGGTGTGTGTTGTTGTACTATTTGGCTCCGCCTGAGTCGTTTAAGGTCCGTTCGCTGTTCTCCTGCTGTTTGGCTTAACATTGCTAGAATGCTTAACCGGGATATCGGACCGGTGAAAGTCTTACCTGGGCTCGTCCGAAGCTTTTGAGGTGCCGCCCATCCACTTGCTAGAGGCCGATGGGCCCGGGGGCACTTGTACTCAAGGGAGGGCAAACCCAGTGCGCTATGGTAACGCTCCTGAGAGGGCACCACCCGGGGGTTAGTTGGGGGCGCTTTGAATATTGGGACAGGATAGGTGGAGATGGGGACTATATGTGGGAACGCGATGGCTAGTAAGCATATACCCCTGGCATGATAGTTATTCCCAGGAATTAAAAAAAGATTTGAATCGCTGATGCCCACCTGGTGTGGGAATGCTGATAATGCACATGGGCAACGTAGTAACTACTTGAACATATTATATCTGTTACTCATGTTCTTAAATACAACATGCTTGTATTGTATTTTTTACATTTCTGCAAGATATTTTTATGATGTTATATGCAAATGATGAAATTGTTACTTTATGTTGATATACCACTGTTTAAAAATCAATGCTAAGGACCCACTTGTTAGTAAGCAAGCTTCGCGTCAGCAGTAAGCCATTCCATTAAGTCCTACTAAGTAATTAGTACTCAGGGTTTGCCCCCACCTTTTGAGTACAGGTACCGATGACATTTGGACAAGTGCTTCGAGGGGGATAGTACCGGTGGGCTCGATGCTTCTCGCCTCGATCATCATTGCATGAAGACTACTAAAGTATCTCGTTTCTGCTGTGAGATGTTTTTGAAATCGCTTCCGCTATCTTGTTCGAACTTGCCTTTCGTATGGCATTATGTTGAAACTTGCATTTTATTTCGAACCGGTTTGTAAAGTAAATCTACTTATACTCTATCTCAACTGCCTGTGATGATGTAACTGTTGTGGCTCCATCGAGGGCTGGATGTGTATGATGTCGGTTCCTCTGGTAATTGGTAATATCGAGAGCCGAATGACTTTCGACGGACAATCGGATTTAGTTTGGTCTAAGTGCACTGCGAGCCAGAGGTGGCAGCTGTGCTTAGCCCAGATTAAATCAGCGGTTCCCGCCACACCCGGCCATGGCTGCTGGCTGCAGGACCCCTTGCTGCTCCATTTCACCTATAAATACAGCCCCTTGCCCTCCTAGCTCAGTGCAACAAGCAGCAAGCTGAATTCCCTTCTCCCTCTCTCTAATCTCTCACTGAGTGCTTAGTAAAGCTCTCCTGCCTAGGCTAAAATGATGCTTGAATTTTGGTTAGCCAAATAAAATTCCGGCTACGCTCTCTCAAATTTTTGTAGAAATGGGACTGTTTTGTGGAGGCTCTGGCTCACAAGGATGCTGTTTTTCAGACGACTAACCCGCTAATGCTAATATTATTTTGTCGTCTCCCTTTCGGGTATAGTGTGTTTTTGTCATTGCCTTGCAGGATGAAACGAATGCTCAAGAAGGCAAAGTAGGCCGTTGGCAAGGCAGGGCAGCATGTCCACTGGTCCTCGTCTGAGGGATCCACTCCGGTGAATAGGCATGCTGCTTCTGAGAGGATGTCCATGAGCACGGAGGAGCCCGAGGAATTTCCGACATCCTCCACACCCCGACTGGTGCTGCTCCTCGACTCCTAGGCTGTACATCGCAGCAATGACGAGGGAAAGGCGTTAAGGCTTCTTCACTAGAAGTCCTACACCTTAACCAAGTGCTTCGATGAGGACCTCCTGATCAACACCAGCATGCGGAGTGAATTCAATGAGGTGTTCCAAGATGTGGGCAGGGAAAACTTCGCCGATATCCTAGAAGGAGGAATTGTGCTCCTCACGAAAGAATTCCTCATGACACTGCGCACCAAGACCCAACGGGAATGTACTGTTATCTAGTTCCGACTCTTCATTACTGATTATGAGCTTATGTTACGACGATTTAGCAATTTGCTGGACTTCTCACCCTAATGCTCTGTGGACAAAGACCCAATAGGATTTAATTCAGTAGAGTTTTGGAAAGAGTTAACCGGGGCTGACTCTTCTAAGAAAAAGAGCATCACAAAAATCAAGTATCCCACCATACGGTTTCTAGCTCGTTGGCTGACCATGGTTGTTTTCCCATGGGATGACACCCACTGCGTCACAGTAGAAGATATGAAGTGCCTTTATGCCTTTTGGAAAAGTCAGAAATTTGCCCCCATTCTTAGCATGCTTTCTCACTAGATAGGGCTAGTCCACGATGGCAACATCATCTCGATCACGTCATTTGTGACAAGGATCGCCAATGGTTTAGGAGCCTTAGCAAATGCCACCATCACATTTATGCCTGATGGCCCGTCACACATAGTTAAGGAGTTGCATTTCATCCATGCACACTTTCTAAGAAAGGACGCACAGGGAAACTATATTATGACATTTAGAGGCTATGTGTTTGAGCTGCCGCTTCCGGCTCTGCAACTCAAATTGTACTCTTTGAGATCACTAACCATGCAGCTAGAACCTGAGCCAGCAAGAAACAGTATCTCCGGAGTCATGACTCATACCCAGCAACACCGAGCTGAGGAAAGAATCTGCAAGACTTACGAAGATGCACAGGAACTAGGTGCCAAGCCTGCATGGACTCACATAAGCGTAGGACCCTCCACCTAGGAGAACCAAGGAGAGTCATGGCATAGCTCTTGGAACTCCGTCGTACCCTCAGTACATTCGACGCCATCAACCGACTACGACGGACGGAGGTGACCAGTCTTATGGTCATGGTGTAGGCCCATCCAGCTCAGCACGGTACACCAACGATGGCTATGGAGGAAACTTCAACGCCCTCTTCGGAGCTCTAAACCTCCAAGAGCACCGAACACTGGGAATAATGGACAGCCTGATCTAGATACAGGAGACACAAGTAGTCGACCACAACATGATCATGGAAACAAGAGCAACGGTCGACCGCATGCAAGAGCAGAACCTCATGTACTACAACTTGAAGGGGTTCTATCCCGACTGAGCTTCATTGAAGCTTGGGGGGGGGAACTTGACTAATGGAAGGTACGAGTGCGACACCACTTCTTTGTTCATCGCAGTGTTCTTTTCTAAAAGCCTACCATTCTGCCCCATCAGGAGAGTAGTTGTTTGTATCTTTGTTTTTAGCTTGTTTAATTTCAGTTTGTTTAGTTTAAAGTCCAAAAAAAACTCCCATGCTTAAATGATAAATTCACATGCTAGCTTCATTTTGGAAATGATGAATAATTGCTCTATCAAAGTGAATGATTAAATTCTTGCATGACAACTTATGCTTAGCTTAGTTCCATGTTGGTGGATAAATTGAAGTGAACCAAAGTTTTACGTTGTGGATGCCATTTGTGACAACAAGCCTATGTTGTTATATGACTTAAATGTGGGAAGACTCTTTCATGTTCCTAGTAAGATGAATATCTCAGGTCTTTACTTTGAAAATGACAAAATAAAGCTCCCCTTGGATGAAATTCCTACCAGAGCCAAAATTGCTTCAAATGTTTAAACCCACTACAAAGAGCTGCTTAGCAATGTTTTGAGCTTTATCAACTTTTGAGTCGCTTTGAGTAGAAATATCACCTTCTGTTGATAGCTGGAGTACAAACATAATGCAAGTGATCCGTTCCGGACTTTACATCCAGAAAAGTCTCTAAATACTTCTCAAAGTCCCTTAAGCCTTCAAATTTCGAGGAAGGGTATGGAGCAAAAATAAAAAAAAATGCATGCAAAGCATGGCAAAATGAAAAGAAAAATGCGTGCAAATGCACGGCTAAATGAAAAGCATGCAAGTTTAAGCATGGCAAAAATAAATAATAGCTCCATATCCCCTCCAAATCTATACAAGGCTAAAAGGGATGAAAATTAAGAGAAGGAGACACTTTGTTCCACCACTCATACTCTAGTGATCAAATAGAAGGAATGATAGAGTACACCCTTTGGTCCAATCTTTGGCTTAGCAAAATAAACATTCTAAGTGTGCCACATTCCTCCCAACCTAAAGCTCTACAAAGGTCTTAGTGTAGGAAAAATGATGGCCAAATCATGGCCATTCATGAGGAAACACTCCTGAGCGATCGAGAGTACCTAGGGGAAGCACTTTTTGTTTCAAAAATCATGAAAACACCTGAGGAGGACATCTAAAAAGAATTAGTTAAAATCATCCCTGCAATAAAGTTGTTTTGTCTCCCAACCACTCAAGGAAAGGTAAGCACAAAGATGCACCACAGGTATCACATATGGTGAGCTTTGATTATTGCACTACTTGGGGCAAAAATTGAGTGTTGAGTTACATATAAGAATTCTCCTTCATCTTTGATATTGCAGCAACTCCTGATCCACTTTCAGTCTTAGCTTTGCTCGAGGACGAGCAAAAGTTTAAGCTTGGGGGGTGTTGACGGTCGTAATCTCATGATTTCTACCATCAATTACTCACCAAATAAAGCGAAACATGTGAAATAATGACTAACCCTTGCTACTAATGAGTTCCACGAGATGTATATGAATATTTCGATGCAGGTACCAAAATATGTGCAAAATAGTTGAAAACATGTCAAGGACCAAAAATGGACAACAATGGCAAAAAGGCCATGGCCGCCGGGCCGTAACCCATGGCCGCTCGGCCATACTCTCAGCCCAACAGTGGCCACCCGGCCACTGGTCAGGGGCTGCATAGCTGGCCGACCACTCACGTGCCACGTCCTCGATTCTACATGCAAACAAACATAGGGCAATGAAGATCCAACCATACAAAAGAGTATGCAATACATCTAAGGGTCAAAAGAACATCAAACCACGGATCGGTGATGTCAGGAATCCGGGGGAAGAGCCATGCAGCAAATCAGAGGAAAACACATGGCCGCCCGACCATTTCGCATGCCCGTTTCAACCTCCAATCGACATGGGGAAGCAAGATCAACCGCTGGATTTCCTGAGTCGGTGAATCGGATGGCCGCTCGGCCATGGTGCATGGCCGCCCAGCCACCGACTACCCCCACAACTGACCTAGGCCACCTACAAATACCCCCTTTACATGTATGGACTATAAATAGGCCCCGAGAGCTCATTTGCATGGTGTGGAGTTGAGTTCAACTTCTATCGTAGAGTTCTACACTAGTTAGGATAGTCCAGGGAGTTAGAGTTGAGTCGAGCTTTGCCTCGGAGTCTCCGGAGTTATCTTCGAGTCTGCGGTAAAAGCTTTGTATCTTTTGGATTCTGATTATCTCCAATATAATTTCAGTTATATTTTACTCTAAGTTCTATCTCCTACGAGTGTGGTGTACCTTTCTTTGCACATGTGCTGGGCATAGGTTGTGTTTAATTTTGTTATTGAATTCTTGTTATTCTTGCCGGTGCTATAACTCAACCCTAGACTTAGACGCTCGGCTCTGGCTAGACCCTCTCCTCTGATTAAGGATGGTCTATCGTTGTTCAAGCTTCGCTTGAACGTGTTTATAGCGTGCCATCCTCTCCACGTAGCGTTGCTTGGTAGCCCCACTTGGTGACAGCGTGTGGTGTGCCTGTTTAGTCCAAGCCTGTCGTTCGGGAGTCCCGTAGGTGTTAGCTAGACTCTCTTTTGGGACCAACTAGAATTTAGCTCGACGCAAGACCCTGACTTGTTGATTGAGTTTCTTAGTTGATCACGGATAACCTTTGTAGCCGATTAGAAATAGAGTTTGGTGACTTTATCTCACTCGTTGTCCTCCCAGGCAACTATACCTTTCTACGGATAGCTTTGATAGACTTATCATCCCACCATACACCTATCTTTGTCATGTTTACCCCTGTTACTACTAGTTGGTATAATTTATCTCAGTTTACAGTTATATCGACTTGACTATATTCAATTACACTCTCTCACCTGTCGCTTCCCTGTGGAAATTTACAATACTCGGAATACTCTGAGTGAAAGGCTATAGGGGTCTCCGTGTGCTTGCGGAGTAAAACCTGTGAAGGCTAAGAGATGCCAACAGTGTCAAAGACCAAAAGAGTGATTGCAAGAGTAGCGGAGCAACGAACCTCGCGAGAGCTCCCACCAGTCACTCAACTCACCAAAGTGAGTCCCATTGAAGATCAGCAAGTGAAGAGTATGGGCATGCAGTGGAAAGACTCAAGGCAAAGTCAGAGC
The DNA here is from genome assembly GCA_030272315.1 of Paspalum vaginatum. Classification (NCBI taxonomy): domain Eukaryota; kingdom Viridiplantae; phylum Streptophyta; class Magnoliopsida; order Poales; family Poaceae; genus Paspalum; species Paspalum vaginatum. The sequence goes on along the minus strand of CM059018.1, from coordinate 26,123,210 downwards.
AAAACACCGAGAGCCAAACACCAAGCAAACCAGGGATGCCAACAAATCACCGGATATTCCAGTAGCAGACACTGGATATTCTGGTAGGTCTCACTATATATTCCGGTAGGCTATGCCAGATGTTCCAGTGGAGCAGCTGCCAGGGATAGCGCCAGATTGTCTGGTACAAGCTGCCGGACTGTTTGGTAGTGTACCAGATAGTCCGGTGGCAGAGCCGGATTGTCCGGTAAAACAGCACCGAAATGAGTTTCCAAACCAAAACTTGACCTAATCTTGTCCAAACTTCACGAGATTTGGCACAAGCTATCTAGGGTACATTCCAAAGCTATTTCCAAAAGATCTACTCAAAAAGATCACGAGTTTAGCGGGAATTTCATATCTCATGTAGAAGGCAATCTTTGGGCAAGAGAGGGGAAAGCTCAAATCCGACTTGCTAGTGGCAGTCCTGTGGGATTGAGATGTTTTAAGACGTAATCTCTATGTCCTTGCAAGTCCAAAACAGGAAAAGAGAATGGGAAATCTCGTTGAAAACCAAAGCACCAAAAGCCCTTGAGATTTCACCCAAAAACCAAAGAGAAGGGGAAGGGAAGGAGCACTCAAGCTTTAGCCATTAAATCCATCTATTTCTTCACTAAATTGATCACAAGATCTGAGAACAAGTGGTGGAATTTGTTCCCCAAGCTGGCTCCCACTTTCTACCCTCGGACAATGGGGCTAGATCATTCTAAAACCCTCTAATCTTGAAGCTTTTGCTTGGAAATGAAAATAACTTTCTAAACCTAAGCTTATGCAACCCTAAAACTTGCCAAGAGGAGTGGCTAATGGCAGCCACCTCCTTACTTATACTACGGACTAAGCCATAAGGCAGTTTTGCACTTGACCCCTATATTACAGACTCTTACACTAAGAAGGCCCGTATGGGCTAGAAAAGACCGCAGTAACTCAGATGACCAGCTACGATGGAGTCCTTGCAACTTCGATTTCTCCTCCTTGTCCCGATGTCCTCCACATGTCTAGTAGCTCATCCCTCAGGGGTAACTCCAGTTTTGGTATACTGGCAACCAAGCCCCTGGTTTTGACGCTCGAACCAGGAAACGATAGTTGGGCCTCCTGTCTTAAGTAATTTTACGGCTCATGAAACCGTCCCACACCCAAGGTCTCTTTTATGGGCTGAGCCTAACTTAGACCGTAGCCCAAGCCACCTGCTAGTCCGCTCGGTAGGAATTTTGTTGCGCCAAGTCCACTCTGCACCGTGGCTACACGCAACCATATCAACAAGAAAAGAGGCTAATATAGTGGCAGAGATGATGATAGAACACTTGTGCGTGCAAAACATCAAAAAGGATGTTGGGAATTTTTTTAGAGAAATTCTAGGTGAGGTGACTACCTCAATGTTTTGCATTGCCTTGATTTTTTAACTTTCTTTTGATGACCTCCATCATTATTATCATTAATGTTATCCTAGTAATATTATGAGAGCTGATATTTTGCCTTTAAATTTAACAATTTCATCTCAAGAAACAAGCTGGAGAATGCATATAACATTCGCTGTCTATCGCTTCAGAATTTCTTTTGGTTGAGCTCTTACTTTCATCACATATCCTGAAATTTAATTATATTTAAGGGAACTTAATTGTAATTGAGTAAACAATAACTAATATAGTTCTCATTTTCTTGTGCCCATATGGTTCTATGTCCATGTCTTGGCAGCTTCAAAAAGGAGAACCATTCTTATGCATGTTCTGCAAACAGGTACTCCCTACTCGCCCTAGAATGGTGCCTTCAGTTTCCTTTTTTATTCTGTTTAGTTCTTAATGTATCCTTTGTTTGAGTGCTCCTTTTCAAAGTAGTCTCAATTCCTAGATGCTTGCTGATCGTAGACTAAGATATCCTGTATCTGAATGCTCCTTTTGTTTTTAAAAGTAATATCAATTCCTAATTGCTCACTGATCATAAAGGAAAATGTTACATAGTAGCTTATTTTAACACCCTGATTTTTCACCATGTAAAATTTCTACAAATTAAATGCGATTTACCAAGGGTTTATGTAACTTAGCGTGCATGAAATAGCATCATATTAATTTCTGCAATTAATTAACTAAAATGAAACATAGGGAATAACTTGATTGATGCATTCATGCTGACATGCATTGTGTTTTTTGAGTGTGAAAACTTTTCTAAATGCGTCTAGTTATAGTCAGTTTGTCTCTGGGAATTATTTCCGGATTTATCTGAAAGCATTTCCCTTTTTTCCTAGAGCAAACTCCATTTATTGGAGGATCTTATGAATCTTTTCATAAGCTCTAAATATTTTATTTAAGTTCATGAGGTGCCAAAACATTTCTAAGAATTTTCTTGGAATTTTTGGAGCCATCGGAGTATTTTTTGGGAGCATAAATACTCATTTCAGATTTTCTGGAATTATTTTAATGCTCGAAATTCAATATTTCGAAAATAGCCCAAATCCAACCTGGCCCAAAACCATGCATATATACTCATCTTGTTCCTCTCGCCGCCCTCTTTCCAGATCCGGGCTCCATTTTTCAATCCCATAAGCCTAGCTCCATAGATCGAGTAAAGAAGATCAAAGGTTGCTCCCACTCCGGCGAACCTTCGGCAACCAATTTCTCGGTCTACACTCATCTTCGGTGGAATTTGAAGGCATCACCGTGTTCCTCTCATAGAGATCTTTGTCAAGGTGGTCTTAGTTTCGCGAGGGCATCACAAGTTCTATGTAGATCTAAGTTTTTCCAAAACTTCGATGAGCAGTTTTCTCGTTTCTCTTACACCTCCGGTCACCTCGGTTCCCGTACACATTTACAGCGTCACCGTCACCTAGCCGTTTCCCGCTCCCTCAACCCGGCTGCGGGCCCCACCTGCCATCGTATCCCATCCCGCGCGCGCAACGCGCTCAATCTCACCCTCGGCCCCGCCCGTTACGGCATCGCTCCGAGAGGCAGAGACGAGCGCACATGCGCTCCTGTGCCGTGGACAGCCCCGCCTAGGGCCCAGCAGTCCCCTCTGCCCCCGTTTGCCTTCCAGGGTGTGACATGGGCGTCCGCACCGCTCCTGGGCCCATTGCTGCCCTGGGCCTAGTGTCCCTCCCACCATGCGTGCGAGACTACGAGCGCACGCAGAGGCGCTGCGCACAGCCCGCCCGAGCCCCAGCTACACCATGCCACGTGCTAGTGCCCCAGTGGCCGACATCTAATGTTCCGCATTCCAGCGCCCCGCACGGGATCTAGATCTAGCCGCACTGGATCCGGCAGGATCTTCTGTGCCCTAGACTCTACACGCAACCGCGTGTCATCTCTACGAGCCAATCAAACAGCGCCACGTCGCCTCCACTAGCGTTCCTTTGCAGATAAGCCCCTATGGTCCTCCTAAATTAACCATCTGTCCATCCAAACAGCAGCATGCCTCTGTTTTAACAGTTTAGACCCCGGTTTCTGAAAGTTATTTACAACCAAGTCCCTGCAACCTTCAAAAGCTCAAATCTTCTCCGTTTTAAATCCATTTTTGACGATTCTTGCGCTCACGAGTTCATAACGATGCATGGAAAAGTTTAGTAAACCATTTAGTTTCTATTTGTAATGTATGGTGTACTGTTTTAGCTTATTTATACTTGTTTGCTTGCATGTGTGAACCTATGTGCATGTGTGGTGCCCCGATGAACGTATAGGCATTAATCTTCTTCGTGCAACTCAAGTGCAACATCAACATCAACATCCAGAAGACTCTGAGCAGTGACTTTTTGAGGAAGGCAAGTATAACATGAACAACACCTAATCACCTTTAATCATAGCATATGCAAGTGTTAATCTTGTATGCCCATAAGGATGCTACCTTAGCTACTTTTATCTGATAATAGACCTTTGGGATGCATGTTGGTTAAGTTATGCTAGGTGCTATGCTAACTTGCGTCCCTATTGTTAAAAATATGATTAATGGTTTTATGCAACTTATCTTGTTGAGCTGGCCCTCTGTGCTGTGTGCTTGAGTGGTCCATGTCTTGTTTATAATCTTTGTTTAGGGGGGCATGAGCAATGTGCTGTGTGCTTTTGCTATGTACACTGTCCATAAGGACCTATTCTTGAAGTGATCATCTCAAACTTCAGTACAACCACGTGGGACGGAAAGTCCTTTGGCTACTTATTTAGATTTCTCTAGTTTGGAGCAATGTCGACCATAAGAGGGGCAGGGTAGGTACCTGTGTTACTCGACTGCCAAGGGTGGTGTATTCTTTATGAGGTACTCACACCTTGTGGAAAGGTGCACTCCCCAACCACAAATCCTGTAGTGTGTTGCTTCTCATTGGAGGGCCTTTGTAAAGGCCTGGTAGTGAAACCCTGCCGATTCACCAAAGGAGTGAACAAAAAAGGAGTTTGGCTGCCTCTGGCATATGGGAATCACAACCGGTTGGTAAAGTGTACAACCTCTCAAGAGTGTGTCTAAACCTGGTATATCAGTCGTGCTCACGGTCATGAGCGATCAGACCTCTTTTTGATTAGTGGATCTTGGTTATGGTTTGGAAAGTGGTTCTCGTATCAATAATGTTGATTAATGTTTTATGCAATATCTTTTGGGCTAATGGTTTATCTACTCACCTTAGTAAATAGCTGTTAACAAAATTTGACAAACTAAAAGCAAATGCAGACGAGTCAGTCAACCCTAGAGCCTCATGGTTCTTGTTATACATGTTCGAGTACGAGTTAGTGTACTCATGCTTATTCCGTTACTTTTATTCCTTGTTGGGGGGAGGGAGGGAATTCCAATTGCTGCTCAGAAGATGAAGGACCTGAAGAGGTACAAGTGAAGGTTCATGGAGTTATAGGCGTGCGATCCCTAGTTGGTTTCCCTGTGGATGGCTCAAAGATATAGTGATGCTTCCACTACTCTGTGTTAAAGACTTGATGTCTTATGTAAATCTTTTTAATGGTATGTAATAAAGCACTTTCTATGATATCACTGTATATTGTTTCTATATTTGTGAGATTATATCCTGGCACACATATAGATTGCTCTGGTTTTGTCTTTTGAAAACCAAGGTGTGACAAAGTGGTATCAGAGCCGTGCTGACTGTAGGACACAAGCCTAGTTAGAACTGGTCATTTTTAAGGTCAAAATTCCTATATATGATCCTTTGTCTTTCTATCCTTGCTATATCCCTTATCATTTTCTTGCTTGTCTCATCCTTGTCTAATATCTTTTCACCTTTCTTGTCTTATATCTTGTTGATCATTTCATGTTAGAGCAGTCCCTACTTCTCTTATGCTCAATCGGTAGTGGGTTTTTGCTAAGTTAATGTTTTCTAGGAGGTCCAACCTTTTAGTTGTAAGATCGATTAGATGCGATGTGATGTGGTGTGCTTGTGATGTTTGTCATTCTGATTATGATTGATTTGGATCTTTGTTTGACTGTGATGTGTGGTTGAGTTATGTGCACTGCTACATCAAGCTTGTAGGACAGTGTAGTTAGTGGGTTGGGTTTCTTTTCTGTTTAGTTCTCAGCCTTACCTATACCCTTGCATCGTCCTCTTGATCGTCCAACCCGTGCTGATGTTATCTCCTCCTGCATCAAATGGTCAATACCAGGAGTAAGGCTAGAAATAATGATGCCAACAACAACTTAGGGGCAACCTCAAGCATCGCTTCCACCGGATGTGCAACAGATGTCTGTTTTGAGTGTTCAAGTGTTGCAAGGACTGAATCAAGCTATAACCCAGTTGTCGCAAGCTCATGCTCAGGCTCAACTACAAGCTCCGTCAAGAAACGCACGACACGCATTGCTAAAGAGCCATCCACCAACTTACTCCCACTCTGTAGAGCCCATTGAAGCTGATGATTGGCTTAGAGTCGTGGAAATGGAACTTGACATAGCACAATGTACTGAGAAGGAGAAGGTCTTGTATGCTTCAAGACAACTTCAAGGAGCAGCATTACATTGGTGTGAGTCTTACTATCTCTCTCATTTGGATCAGAACAACATCACTTGGTAGGAGTTCAAGGAAAATTTCATATCATATCATATTCCCGCTGGAATTATGAAATTGAAGAAGAAGGAGTTTCTAAACTTGAAGCAATATTCTATGTCTGTGATAGAATATAGAGACAAGTTCCTACGGTTTTCTATATATGCTCCTAGTGAAGTGGATAGCGATGAGAAGAAGCTGGAACACTTCCTAGATGGACTCAACCGATGGACTTCACTATCAGCTAATGAACCACACCTTCCCTAGTTTTCCTGTAGCTAGTAGACCATGCAATCTTAACAGAGCATGTGCGCAATAGGATGCTGGCTAAAAAGAGGGAATCCATGCTACAACAACAGTCAAGAAGTAACATTCGCCCTCGTCTCACTGAACAACCAGTATTTCAGTCTCACATAGTGCGCCAGCTTGGATATGCAGGACAACTATGCTAGAACTCTAGTTTTCAAGCGTTACCCCAGTTACTGCCCAGCTAAGCCTCAACTGGAGTCAGATATCCTTAGCCCGCTTACACCAAAACAATGTCATCATTGTGGTGAGAGTGGTCATTCTTCCAAGAAATGCCCACAAAAGATTTCTCAGAAACAATTGGCCAACTACAGTGTCTCTAAGCAGAATCAACAACAACAAGTGCACAAAGTCAACAAAGGAAAGCCAAATTTTGTCTATGCTAAGATAAACAATGCAACGATTGAAGATGCCTAGAGTGCTCAAAATGGTATGTTAGGTATGTGTAAAGTTAATTCAACCCCTGCAATGGTTCTGTTTGACTCCTAGGCCTCACATTCTTTCATCACGGGCATGATATGCAAATGAACACAAGATGTCCATGCGACCGATGAAGAAGCCTATGCATGTTAGTACCCAGGAGGTGAAGTTAAAGCTAGTCACATCTGTTCAAGGGTTTGTCTTAAAATAAGGGGGGTAGACTTCCTTGCAGACTTGGTAGTTTTGGAGTCAGAAGGAATTGATGTAATTCTTGGGATAATTGGCTAGCAGCAAGAAAGGCAGTAATCTGTGATGCAGAGAGGTCAGTACTCTTGACAGTTGCATCAAGAGACACAGTTGAGTATGTTGCACCATCGCCATCAACTGCAGAATGAATGGTAAATCAAATGGAAGGAGCCTCTCTAGAGAATATCAAAGTTGTTTGTGGATTTTTTATGTCGTTCCTAATGAATTGCCAGGTGTGCTCTAACAAGATATTGCTTGGTACGACACCATGATGTGCTCATGGGTTGGATTTATAAGTCTATGGTCATGTTCATATTTTGGTCCACTCCAAGAATGAAGAACACACCGGATCTTTGGGACTAGTGTTGCGAAAGTTCAAAGATAATCAGTTGCACGCCAATATAAACAAGTGCAAGCTTTGGATTAGTGAGGTTTCTTTTCTTAGGTGTGTGGTATGTCATCTCAAAAGGAGGAGTAGCAGTGGACCGAAAGAAGGAAGAAGCCGTGTCCACCACAGGATATAAAGGACTCAGAAGTTTCCTTGCTATGGCATAGTATTTTCCGAGGTTCACCGATGGAAAAAGAAGAGTACTATCCAACACAAGATGTGGAGTATGGTAGCAGTTGTTGTTCATACTATGGATATTTTTAAAGTTACACCAATATGGCTTTTGTGTTCGGATGCTTTTGACGTTAACGTATGGAGTTCGAAAGTATCAGTTTTTAGATTCCTGAATCAAAGAAAGGGAGTTACCATGGAGGTAGTTGCCTACCTTGGAGCCAAGAAATCAGAAAAAGGTTAGTTATTAGATGATGAGTCGGTGGGATCAATGAACCAATCAAGTGAAGAGAAGCATCATTTGAGGCATTATATGGCAGAGAATGCAGGACATAATTGTATTGAAGGACCAACCTAGAGAGAAGCAGTTGTTTGGGTTAAGAGTTATGGAAGATGCAGGAAAACAAGTGCAAACCATCCGAGAATCAAAGAATAGCTCAGTCGAGGTAGAAAAACCATGCTGATGTTAGAGGGAGATACTTGACCTTTGACAAGGGCAACTATGTCTATTTGAAGGTGTCGACTATCAAAGGTCTCTACCGATTCAAGGTAAAAGGAAAGTTAGCACCCAGATATATTGGGCCATTCAAGATCCTCGCAGGAAGATGAGTAGTTGCTTATCAGCTTTTGGTACCATCCAGATTGTTGGGTGTGCATTATATGTTTCATGTCTCAGTGTGCCAGAAGAACAGTTATCGCTTGATGATATCGATGTGCAAGATGATCTCCTATACAGAGCATCCAACTTAGATACTTGAGACTGAAGGAAGAGTTACCAGAACCAATGTGATGAAAATGTGTAGGACTAAGCAAAGACACTGTGCAGATGACGAACACCGTGAAGTTGATGAAGTCACCGAGAAGATAGAAGAAGATTTGAGGCACCTTACCCTTATCCTCTCCTTGCTAGCCAACCCTGAATCTCAGGAACGAGATTCTTGTTAAGGGGGGGGGGGGCGTAGAGTTGTAACACCCTAATTTTTCACTCTGTAAAATTTCTACAAATTAAAAGCAAATTACTAAGGGTTTATGGGACTTAGCGTGCATGAAATAGCATCATATTAATTTCTGCAATTAATTAATTAAATTAAATATAGGGAATAACTTGATTGATGCATTCATGCTGACATGCATTGTGTTTCTTGAGTGTGAAAACTTTTCTAAATGCGTCTAGTTATCGTCAGGTTGTCTTTGGGAATTTTTTCCGGATTTATCTAGAAGCGTTTCCCTTTTTCCTAGAGCAAACTCCATTTATTGGAGGCTTTTCTGAATCTTTTCATGAGCTCTAAATATTTTCTTTGAGTTCATCAGGTGCAAAACCATTTGTAAGAATTTTCTTGGAATTTTTGGAGCCATCGGAGTATTTTTAAGAGCACAAATACTCATTTCAGATTTTCTGGAATTATTTTAAGTGCTCGAAATTTAATATTTCGAAAATTGCCCAAATCCAACCCAGCCCAAAAACCGTGCATATATATACTCATCTTGTTCCTCTCGTCGCCCTCTTTCTAGATCTGATCTCCATTTTTCAATCCCAAAACCCTAGCTCCATAGATCGAGGAAAGAAGATCAAAGGTTGCTCCAACTCCGGCGAACCTTCAAGCGACCAATTTCTCTGTCTACGGTCATCTTTGGTGGAATCCGAAGGCATCACCCTATTCCTCTCAGTCGAGATCTTTGTCAGGGTGGTCTCATCTACTGCGAGGGCATCACCGGTTCTATGTAGATCTAAGTTTTTCCAAAACTCCGGCAAGGAGTTTTCTCGTTTCTCTTCCACCTTGGGTCACCTCAACTCGGTGGCGGGCCCCGCCTGCCATCTCGTCCCGTCCCGCGCGCGCAACGCGCTCACGCTCGCCCTGGGCCCCGCCCGTTATTGCGTCGCTCCGAGAGGCGGAGACAAGCTCGCGTGCGCTCCTGTGCCGTGGCCGGCCCCAGCTGGCCCCTCTGCTCACGTCCACCTTCCAGGGCGCTGAGATGCTCGTCTGCCCCGCGCTTGGGCCCACTGCCACCTCGAGCCTAGCGCCCCTCCCACCGCGCGTGCGAGACTGCAAGTGCATGTAGAGGCACTGCGCACAACCCACCCTAACCCCTAGCTACCCCTTGCCATGTGCTAGCGCCCCAGTGGCCGACCTCTGATGTTATGTGTTCCAACAGACTGCACGGGATCTGGATCTGGCAGGATCTTCTATGGCCTAGACTCTACACGCAACTACGTGTCATCTCTACGAGCCAATCAAACAGCGCCACATCGCCTCTGTTAGCGTTCCTTTGCAGATAAGCCCCTACGCTCTTCCTGAATTAACCCTCCGTCCAGCCAAACAGAAGCACGCCCCTGTTTTAACAGTTTAAACCCCAGTTTCTAAAATTTAGTTACAACCAAGTCCCTGCAACCTTCAAAAGCTCATATCTTCTTCGTTTTAAATCCGTTTTTGACGATTCTTGCGCTCACGAGTTCATAACGACTCATCAAACAGTTTAGTAAACCTTTTAGTTTCTATTTTTAATCTATGGTGTACTATTTTAGCTTATTTGTACTTGTTTGCTTGCATGTGTGAACCTGTGGGCATTGTGTGGTGCCCCGATGAATGTATAGGCGTTAATCTTCTTCGTGCAATCTCAAGTGCAACATCAAGGTCAACATCCAGAAGACTCTGAGCAGTGACTTTTTGAGGAAGGCAAGTATAACATGAACAACACCTAATAACCTTTAATCATTGCATATGTATGTGTTGTTCTTGTATGCCCATAAGGATGTTACCGTGCTGCACTAACTTGTGTCCCTTTTGTCAAAAATATGATTAATGCTTTTATGCAACTTATCTTGGTGAGCTCTGTGCTGTGTGCTTGAGTGGTCCATGTCTCATTTATAATCTTTGTTTAGGGGGCATGAGCAATGTGCTGTGTGCTTTTGCTATGTCTTGGACTTCAGTACAACCACGTGGGATGGATACAACCTTTGGCTGCTTATTTAGATTTCTCTAGTTTGGAGCAACGTGTCGACCACTTGAGGGGGCAGGGTAGGTACTTGTGTTACTCGACCGCCAAGGGTGGTGTATTCTTTATGAGGTAATCACGCCTTGGGGAAAGGTGCACTCCCTATCCACGAATCCTGTAGTGTGTTGCTTCTAATTGGAGGGTCTTTGTAAAGGCCTGGTAGTGAAACCCTGCCGATTCACCAAAGGAGTGAATAAAAAAGCGGTTTGGCCACCTCTAGCATTTGGGAATCTCGACCGGTGGGTTAAGTGTACAACCTCTCGAGAGTGTGTTTAAACCTGGTATATCAGCCATGCTCACGGTCTTGAGCGACCCATACCTCTTTTTGATTAGTGGATCTTGGTTATGGTTTGGAAAGTGGTTCTCATATCAATAATGTTGATTAATGTTTTATGCAATATCTTTTGGGGCTAATGGTTTATCTACGCACCTTAGTAAATAGTTGTTAATAAAATTTGACAAACTAAAAGCAAATGCAGTCGAGTCAGCCAACCCTAGAGCCTCATGGTTCTTGTTATACTTGTTGAGTATGAGTTGGTGTACTCATGCTTGTTCCTTCACTTTTATTCCTTGTTGGGGGGAAATTGCAACCGCTGCTCAGAAGATGAAGGCCCGAAGGGGTACAAGTGCAGGTTAATAGAGTTCTAGGCGTGCGACCCTGTAACATTCCCAAAACTTAGGATCGGAAATTTTCTTCTAATCTCCCTCTAATTCAAAATCAATTTTCAAAACCTTGTTTGCTATCGAAGCGTGTTAATATGAACTCAACAAAATGTCCAAACATTTCCAAAATATTTCCCCACCAAACCTCCACAAAAATGCCCTCTCCAAATTCCAATCCAAATTCAAATTCATAAATCAGAAAAAGAAAAGAAATGCCTTACCCTCCCGGGACCGAAACCGGCCCAAACCACCTTCTGCCCCCCCTCCCACCTCGGCCCATCCTGCCCCCTCCCTCTTCCCTTCCCCAACCCAGGCCAATCCAGCCCAATCCACCCACTCCGGGCCCGCGCCTGTGCCCACTACCATGCATGCCCCGCATGCCAGCAGCTCCCCCCTTCTTCCTCCTCCAACGCTCGCGCACGCCACGCGCTGCGCGCGCCGCGCACTGCCCCTCCTCATCGCGCCCGGCCCTAGCGTCCTCGGCCCCTAACCGCAGCACGCCATGGCCTAGCCGCGGTGCCAGCGCCACACGCCCTGGGTACTAGATCCTGGCCCTCCACCGAAGCGCCAAGCCAGCCCCGCCTATCTTTCGGTCCCCGCCGTAGCGCCCAGCCCCGCCTCTGCGCTGTGCGCCATGCCAAGCCCCGACCCCTACTACATCGCGTCGCGCCCAAGCACCCGTCCCCGCCACACTGTGCGCACGCATTGCACCGCCACCTGGCCTCCGTAGTGCTCTGCCATGCCACCGGGCTCGGCCCCTTGCCTTGCCGCCCTGATCTCAGCCACTCCACCCACGCCAGGCTACAAATAGAACCCCCCCGTCTCCGCAGCTTGCCGCACCACCCCTCGCCACCACCTACTTGCCCTTCCTAAGCCGCTAGCGCCTAAGCTCTTTCCTCGCTGCTGTGCGCAGCCATGACCGCCACCATGGACACCTCACCCCCTGGCCTCCAATCTGCCCATCCAGCGCCACCACCGCGATCGCCACCCTCCCCTGGAGCTTGCCCCCTTGACCTCATCGCGAGAACCGGCACCAGGCGGTGAGAACCGCCGGCGAGCCGCCGCCGGTGGTCCACCCCTGTCCACTCGGTTCAAGACAGAGCCTGGCGCCGTCACCTCCCTGACGCCTGTCACCACCCTCTCCTTCAGCCACTGCCACACGGGCCTAGGGTCGGACGGCGTTGCCAGCGCCGTCCCCGCCTAGCTGGGCCGGCCCGATTGGCCGCGACACGCGCTGCCAGGCCGAAAGGCCGTTTTGGGACTGAACACACCTCCATGCCAGGTTTCCTTGCAAGCTGGGCCAAATTCAACAGTTCATCCGAGAAAAGTTCCAATCCACCCCCTGATCTTTCCAAAAAGTCTATTCTGCCCCCGTAGCCCTAAATCTCTCGTATCTTCTCCGTTTCGACTCCGATTTGGGTGATTCTTTCGCCTAAATTCATCTAAAATCAAGCTCTACTTACCCATACACTCTACATAATCTTTTGTCCCGACGAGAAGCCACCGTCATGCCACCATGATGTCGTCCTACGCCCAGTCAATGCTTTGCACCAGTCGCACAAACATTGTGAGCCTGGTGATCGATGACGTTAATCTCCTATTCCACATAAATCCTAAAGGTAGCTGTCTTAGCATATTCGAGCTTTGAATTCAGGTGATAACGATACCAAAAATCATCTAAAAATCATCGCCCTTCCCTTTATTACACCGAGACCCTTGACTTCACCATGCGGCCACCATCCCGCAAATTCCGTTTCCGCCTTGGCCGTCTCGGCCCACTGCCTTGGCATGTCCGTAATGACCATTACCTTGCACGCCAGCGTGGCCGTCAACACACTCCACCCGAACCAGCACGCCATGGTAAAGCTCCAACCATCCAAATAAACACTAGACCCCCCTACCATTTCCGCCACACCTAAAATCAATGTTGAGCTCATGTTATACCTCGATTTGTGTGTTTTCTTTGTTTTTGCACTAGGCCTTACCGGAGAGTCCGTTCGGCCTGCCCCTCGTGATATACTACGCGATGGTTTGCGCCCAATACGTCCAGCAACTGTTATATCAACCGCCTCAACAAAGTGAAAGGCAAGCCCACTGGAATCCCCACTTGATGCATAAATTTCCTATGTTTTACAAACACAACCCTTGGCCTGATAATCACATAAAAACTTGCATGTTTTGCTTGCTAAGGTAACCCAGCAAAATATACAGCCACCTAAGCCTATTTTAGAAACAGCGCGCGTAGGTGGGATTGCTCATTTACTTATCTATCATAATCTTGACGTTATGTTGGATTATGAATGTGGAATATGTTGGGTATGGGAGAGTGGATGCGTATGTGGTTTTTAAAATAAAATAGGGAAGAGCCCCGGCAACCGACCTTGTCGGAACACGGCTATGCGCCGAAACAGCCATAAGGGCAGGGTATGAACGGGTAACTTAGCTACCTGCGGTTACCCTTTGTTCCCAGGATTCATGGAGAATACCAGGTAGCTAGATTGCCCACGCTGTCGAGCATTGAAAAGTTGGAATGGTTCTACCTGAGCTCTCCGTAACGACCGTTCTGATTTTCATCTTGCCTAACTCTTTTAGTACAACCATTCGCTCTGTATGAGGCATTGGCTAAGGGCCGAGCCAGGAGTGGATAGCCTAGTAGCTTCTGTTCTGGCGCACAAGGGGCTAGGGGATGAGTGGTTGTAGGATCGAGACGTGCGACTAGAGGGGGGTGAATAGGAGCACTTGAAATCTCAAAATCACAACCCCAAGAAAATGCTCTGCAAACCTCAAGAGAAACAGAGCTAGGCACCAGTCCACTGAACAGTTACATGCCTAGCAGCGCAAGGGTGCCGTCCACTGAAACGGATACGCACCAATGCGGGAAAACTCAAGATCCAGCCAAGAATGGCATCGAGGCAACGAAACAATGCAAATCCCACCACACGACACTCACCGCACCAAGGTGCGTCTCACTGACTTGACAGTAAGCAAGGAGAATGGTCTTACAGTGGGAAATGCACAAAACCAGAGCAGAAACACAGTGGAAAAACCAAACTTGATCAAACCTTGTCGAAACTTCACGAAATTTTGCACAGGCTATTTGGACCCTATTCCAAAGCTTTTCTCAAAAGATCAACTCAAAGTGACCACAGAATCAGCAGGAATTTCAGATCTCATGAAATGGCAATCCTTGGGCAAGAAAGGAGAAAACCCACAAGAGGCTTGCTCGTGGCAATCTAGCAGGATTGGGATGAACTAAGTCATGATCTCCACGTCCTAGCAAGTCCAGAACATCAGCAAGGAAAGGGATTCAAGCTTGGCCAACAAAAGCACCCAAAAGCCAATGATTGAACCCAAAAAACCAAAGAGAGTGGGGGACGAGAAGAACACAAGGTTGCTGCACGAATTTGCTTCGATTAAATGCCCAAGAAGGGTCTAAAGATTCAGCATGCAAGCAGAAATTCGTCCCAAGCAACCACCCTCACCTTCCCTCTAGATTAGGAGGCTAAATCCTACTCTAACCTCCCTAACAATAGAGCTCAAAGCTTAAGGCCGAAAATCACTAATGACCTGCCTTGGACCTATTTATACCCGAGTGCTATTTAGACAGTTTTGCAATTAGGTCCCTACAGCTAGACAAACCCTAAGGACTCAAACGAAAGATTATAGGATATTTCGGGACGGACGACCATGATGAAGTCTTTATCTTCGTAAGTTCCACGGAATCCTCGGATGTTCTCCACGTGGCCAGTAGTCCAATCCGTGATCCGCCGTTGGTTTGGAAGTTAGAAACCGGGGAACTTTAGGAAGTCTCCGCCTGGGCCGGATTTGGCCCATCTTCTCTATCTTGGCGAGTCGTGGCCCAACTCACCAAGGCTTGGGTAGCTTGGGTGGCGGTTTTGAGCCGAAGCCGCCAAAGCCTCCCTCGCACGCCTTCGCGCCACACATTCGGGTTGGATCACCGCAGTGGCGCCCGGCATCCCCTATCCATCGGGGCAGCCTCGCAGTCCTTCGGAGGACTTACTCCTGCCGTCGCCGTGCCGCTCCTCCGTATACCGAACTCCCATGGCCGAGAGACGCCGAGCATGCCTCCAGTCCTTCGGAGGACTTTCCTCTACCTCCAGTCCATCGGAGGGCCTCCTGTCCATCGGAGGTCTTGTGCCCAAGTCCTTCTAGGTCTTGCTACTATTGACAATCACTCATCACTCCAAAGGCATTGGAGCCGGTCCATTGGCTCTCAATCTCCCCCTTGATGAGTGCATTGTCAACACCTTCAACCTGAAATAGAACAAAGACAAAAGGAAAAGCATAAAACCGAAAAGAAAGAAGAAAAAGAAGAAGTTGCTCAAGATGCCCAAAATCCAAATACTAGTAGAAAAGGGCGAATTGAGACAACAAAAACAAAGCCAAAGATCGACCGCCTAAGACAAGGGAAACCGCTTAACACAGTCGATCAAACTAAAGCATGACCCCTTAAGAAAGAGGCAAACTGGCTCAACACAGTCATGCTGAGGCAAAACATTGGCTCCTCCAGAAAGAGGCAAAAGGCTCAACGCACCAATGCAAGAGCATGCTAAAAGCTCAAACTCCCCCTCAACTAGATCTCTACAGAGTCCTCCCCCTTGGTCCAACGTCTCTCTCTCCTCAAGGGTCAACATCTCTCCCCCTTGTTGACAATAGACACATCAAGGGTTCATAGAACTCAACTCCCCCTGACATGGACAACTCCCCCTCAAAATATGCCATGAAATGCAGGAAGTGTACCATGAAGAGCTCAGCAGGGATGAAAAGCTAGTAAATACAAGTTCTAGCATACAGAGCAAGTGAGGGCAAGGAAGCAAGCAAACAAGCTCAATTGAATCTATCTTATACAAATCTGGAGCATGTTTTACAGGGTTGTTGAAAAGAAAGCATCACCAACATGAATAGCATCTAGCAAGATAGGCATGAACAGCAAGATGCTAGCAAAACAAACAAGGTGTGCTACTCTCAACCAAGGCATATACAACAGGCCATAAGCAATTTAGAGACTTGCAGATTTCAGATTTAGCAATTTTGAACTTCAAGCAAATCAGATCATGTGCCAAGGGTTATTCACTTGTCTTTGCCACTTCTTACCAACCAATGCCAAGCCTAGGTTCAGAAAACCATCAGAAGCTTAAGACAAGGTTTTGGTCATACACAGCCTAGTCCAAGTTCATGCCAAAGTGCAAAGGCAAGCTATCTCAAACTAGATCGGTGTGACAAGTGAACCCACCTGGATCTTTTCAATTTAGCTCATAGGACACCATTTTGTAAACAACATTCATTCAGATTTCAGATTTGGGCAAGGTGCCATAAATGCTTAGGCATTAGTGTAACAAAGGCATACGACTAGCATATCCAAGCATGAAAAGATAGCACAGCATTCAACATTCCTACACATGCTAGGTAGCCAATTCAAGTGGTGATCATGGTTTTTTATTTTCAATAAAAGTGACTGAGCTCACAAAAGATATTAGACAGATTCAAGGAGCTTAGCCAACCATGATCATGCAAGCAATTGTACAATCTAGCACAAGCAATTACTAACTTGTCATACCAGAAGAGCTCTAGTGCTAGTGTAAGTGAAAATGCATATGTTACAACGTAATGCATGGTATGATACAAAATGCAAGAAAAACAAAGAAAAGCAAAGAAAAAGCAAAACAAAATCCTAAACTACACCAAAGTTACCCCAACCTAAAAGGGGTAACAAACACCAAGCTCCCCACGCAAGCGAGCAAATACGCTAAGGTCTAAGGGCTTGGTGAAGATATCGGCCAACAGATTCTCAGTCTCTACATGGATCAAGTCTATATCTCCCTTCTCATAGTGACCTCTCAAGAAGTGAAACCTCACGTCTATGTGTTTGGTTCTGGAGTGCAGGACGGGGTTCTTAGCTACAGAAATAGCAGAAGTAGAGTCTACTAAGAGAGGGATCTTCCTAAAACTGAGACCAAAGTCGCTCAAGGTGGACTTCATCCAAAGCAGCTGGGAGCAGCAACTAGCAGCAGCAATGTATTCAGCTTCTATGGTGGAAGTGGCTATGCTAGATTGCTTGCGTGAGGACCAAGAGACAAGAGAATAACCGAGAAACTGGTAGGTGCCAGAAGTAGACTTGCGCTCCAGCCGACAACCCGCAAAGTTAGCATCCGAATACCCTCTGAGAGAGAGCAACGAAGCTGAAGTGAACCAAAGACCAAGCTCAGGAGTGTATTTTAGGTACCTGAAGCTGCGCTTCACCGCTTGACGATGTGATAGCCTTGGTGAGGCCGAAAACGCACACCGAGGCAGACCGCGAACTGAATGTCCGGCCTGGTCGCCGTCAGGTACAAAAGTGAACCAATCATCCCTTGGTACTCTCTTTGGTCCACCACCTCCCCTTCTTCATCAGCATCAAGAGCCATCTGTGTTGACATGGGAGTCGCCATGGGCTTGAGATCTCCCTTGTCAAACTTCCTCAGAATGTCCTTCATGTACTTGGCTTGATGGACGAAGGTTCCTTCTGGGCCTTGCTTAATTTGAAGCCCGAGAAAGAACTGAAGCTCACCCATGAGACACATCTCGAATTCACTGCTCATCTGTTCATCAAACTTAGACACCAAAGCGTGAGATGAACCACCAAAGTTAATGTCATCAACATATATCTGAACTAGAAGAGTGTCACCGCCACGACTCAACAGAAACAAGGTCTTGTCTACTGAACCCATCACAAAACCAGACTTGAGCAGAAAGGCTTTCAACCTAGCATACCAAGCTCTTGGCTCTTGCTTCAGACCATATAGGGCTTTTCTCAACTTATACACCCAGTCTAGAAACTTGGCACTCTCAAAGCCAGGAGGTTGTCTCACATATACCTCCTCCTCTATGTAACCGTTTAGAAAGGCTGACTTGACATCCATCTGCTGCAATTTGAAGCCTTTAGAGGCAGCAAAGGCAAGTAGAATCCTAATAGCCTCTAAACGAGCTACAGGAGCAAAGGTTTCCTCATAATCTATCCCCTCCTTCTGACAGAAACCCTGGGCTACCAATCTCGCTTTGTTCCTCACAACCATCCCATCCTCACCCTATTTGTTCTTGAAAACCCACTTGGTTCCTATAGGGTGGCAGTTTGGTGGAGGTTCAACTAAATCCCAGACATGGTTTCTCTCAAAGTTCTCCAACTCCTCATGCATGGCATTCACCCAACTAGGATCAGATAATGCATGTGACACATCCCGGGGTTCGAAAGAAGCAACAAATGCAGAGTGACCGAAAAAGGCTAGAGAGTTAACCGAAGAGCGTGTGACACGCTGGTGTAGATCTCCAATCATCCTGTCTGGAGGGTGATCCCGCCGGACCTGCCGAGATGGAACAATCTCGGAGGTCACCTCCCCTGCGTCCTCAGCGGGGCCAACCTCTGCTCGAGCTTGCGGTCGGGGGAGTGAGGAGGAAGCCGTAGGCAAGGGTCCTCCTTCATCTTCAAAGCTCGTAGCAGAGTGGGCAAGAGCTGCAGCCGGTGCAGTGGCTCTTGCATCACCAGTATCTACTTTGCCTTCCTCATCTTCAAAGATGGGAGTGCCTTCTTCATCATCACCTGAAAGCTCAAATGCAGGGGTTGTGCAAGGCATAGATTCATCAAAGGAAACTTCACAGGTCTCAACCACTTGTCTAGTATCAAGGATCCACACTCTATATGCCCTAGAGCTAGAGGCGTACCCAAGAAAAATACCATCCAAGCAGCGAGATTCAAATTTGTCCAAATGCCCCCCCTTTTTGAGCACAAAGCACCTGCACCCAAATGCATGCAGTGCTTGACGCTAGGCTGCCTACCAAACCATAGCTCGTACGAAGTCTTTCCCAAGAAAGCTCGTAGGAAAATGCGGTTGGCGATGTAACATGCCGTATTCATAGCCTCAGCCCAAAAGCATCGCGGAGTCCTATGCTCATCAAGCATCGTCCGCGCCATCTCTACAAGTGTGCGGTTCTTTCGTTCCACAACACCGTTCTGCGGTGGGGTATAAGAAGATGAGAATTGGTGATCAAGACTAAGGTCACGAGAAAAGGTTTCAAAATGAGAGTTACGAAATTCTCCTCCATTGTCGCTACGGATAGCCCTCATGGCTTTATGACTCTCATTCCTCAACCTCAAGACCAGATCCCGAACAAAACCAAAAGCTTCATCTTTGAATTCCATGAAGAACACCCACGAATAGCGAGAAAAGTCATCCACAACTACAAGCACATACCACTTCCCACTGACCGACTGTACCCGAGCAGGACCAACCGTGTCCATATATAGCAGCTCACCTGGGTAAGAGGTCATCACCTGATTGACAGGTGCATGAGAAGCGGCAACCATCTTGCCATGATGACAGGGGTGGCATACTAAGTCTTTTTCTGCTTTCAAATTAGGCAATCCTCGGATCAGACCCATCAAGCTCAACCTGGCTAGCAGATCAAAACTCAAATGGCCATGCCTCCTATGCCACTTCCAAATATCAGCAGAAGGACTAGCAACCAAACACCGAGGAGGGCCAAAAACAGATGCAAGGTCAACCTTAAAAACCTGCCCATAGGGCAAAATCCGACAAACAAAGTTTTCGTTAGCATCAAGCACACAAGAAGAACCCTCCTTAAAACGAACCTCAAACCCTTCCTTGAGAAGTTGCGAGACAGAAACCAAATTGAACCCCAAATTCCTCACCAAAGCAACTTCTCTCAGGGAAAGCTTGCCAAAAAGAGCAACAGAACCAACACCCAACACTTTACCTTGACCATTATCCCCGAATGTGATGTACTCCTTGGTGCTCACGGGATTGAGGCTGGAGAACCATCTGCGGTGCCCTGTCATGTGCCTAGAGCAGCCGGAGTCCATGATCCATATGTCCTCCAGGCCTCGATTCTGCAAAATCAAGGAAAGCGAGAGTGAGCAAATGGTCCGGCACTGGGGTTAGTGTAACTACTGAACCAGTGCCGAGCCATCTGCTCAAAAGTGGGGTAAACACAGTCAAAGTAAGCATCACGTCTACCTGGGTACCCACGACCTCTAAAGCGTGAGATCTCAAACCTTCTACCTCCAAAGCCTCGGTCAGAAGATCCATAGCCGCGCTAAAAACGACTAGGAGCTCGACCGGGAAAGCGTCTCTCTCCACCAGGAGCACGGGCCAGAAAGCCACCTCCTCTCTCACCAGCAAAGCGGTCTCTCATCTCACCACAACGGGGAGGATCCTGCCTACCACCCTGATAGAACTGATCCTGGTTCCCCCAAGCTCTCTCCTGCCTCTCAACTCACTTCCTCCTGAAGCGAAACTCCTCCAAGTGGCCATTCCGCTGGCAAAAGTCACAGTGGTAGATATGCCTCTTGGGAGTGGGGTTAGGCTGAACCTTGGGCTTAGGTGGAGTAGCCTTGGGTGGAACAGGCTGCTGGACTCTCTCCTTTCTCACTGGAGCCTTGAGAATCTCAGTCACTACTTTGTCCAGCTTAGCCTGTGAGGGCTTGGGCGTCCAGAACTGCTTCTTTGGGGCAGCCTTGAGAGGCTCATGGTAAACCCCATCAACAGTAGGGCTAGGCTGAGGAGAGGCAGTCTGAAGCTTAATTGGGGAACTCTTCTTCTCACCCGAAGTACTGCACTCTCCTAACCCAAGTCCACTCATGTCACCCTCAGCTTTCTTGGTGCTCTCCAAGATCATGCTAAGTTGGGGCTCTCTAGCATACATCCAACTGAGCACCTCTCTCAACCGGTTGTTCTCATCAACCAAAGTCTGTTTCTCCTCTCTCAGATCCTCCAGAACTAAAGTCTAGGCAGCACAAGTGGGGCAGTCTAGAGAGGGAATAGGGGAAGCAGACTTCTCTAACTTCTTAATGGAGGCATCCCTATCCACTGACATCAATCTCAGAGTGAGACAGTTCTCACAAGTGTCAGGGGGTGCTGAAAGCACCTCAAGGTCAGCTCTCAACTGCACAAGCTCACTCTCCAAGGTAGGACAGACCATGCACGCACCCAAAAGCGTGGGTCTAGCCCTAAGCTCCTCCAACTCCTTAAGTTGTCCCTCACACCTCACTTTTAGCTCAGCTATGTCAACAGCTAGGTGGGGGCACATCTCACACTCAGGCACATCACTCAAAATAGGCTCATCCAGTTTAGACTGGAGCTTGCCTAACTCTACCTTCAGCCTACCCATCTCCTCTACCTAATGAGCATACTTGCTCTTCTGCTCACAGAGATCTCTCATCGAAGTCTCACAAGTAGGGCACTCAGACTCACTAGGCTGGGCTGACACACTCTTCAGCCTCTCGATCTCAGCTAAAGCATCATCCAACTTGGCTTTCTACTTCTGCAGCTTCTTGGCTTCCTTCTCCAACAACCTATCCTGGGCTTTCAACTCACGACTATTTGCCTCCAACATCACAAGAATTTTAGCTTGCTCAGGAGTTGCCCTTGTCGTCCTTGTCCTCAAGCGCCATGGAGCAAAAGGATCTCCGATGCATCTTGTGCTTGCGCTTGGACTTGGTGGAGACGAAGTAGAGTCCAGCTGGACCGCCTTGGTCCCTTTCTCTTGTCCCGCTTGGTGACGATCTCCTCATCGCTTGAGCTTGATGAAGACGAGGAGGAGGAAGACGATCCGCCGCACAGACCACCAAGCTCGGCGAAGAAGGCCTTGTCCTGCTTCCGGTTGTCCTTCTGGTAGCTCTTGAAAGCCTTCCGAAAGTTCTTGATCTTGCCAGAGCAGTGCTTGGTGTGGTCGCGCTTGCCGGAGTGGTACTTGTTGGAGTCGCACGAGTGACTCTTGCCCTTCTTGTAGTAGTCGTTCTGCTTGTTCGGGCATTCGGTGATGAAGTGGCTGACCTCTCCGCACTCGAAGCACTTGGGCCTCTCGCCCCTCTTCTTGCTCATCTTGTTGTCATAGGCGCGCTGAAAGCGACTAGACACCAGACAAAGCTCATCATCCCCAAGTGACGCCAATTGCTCCTCTGTAACAGACATAAGAGCAGAAAACGAGTTGTGAAGCTGGGGGTTAGGAACGGCCTCACTGGAGGAAGAAGCCAAGGCCAGGCTCTTGGAGCCAGTACAAGCAAGAGAATCTCTCAACTTGTAATCCACATCTGTGGCCTTGAGCTTGCTGTAAAGAATCTCCACTCCAATTGTGTCAAAGGCCTCAGACTCGATGATCGAGTTAACCTTGATCTCCCATACCTTCCTATCCAACGCATACAGCAACTTGATAGCCTGCTGATGGTCGGTGTATGTGATCCTCTCAGGGCTGGAGTTAACGCGCAACTTGTTGATGATCGATTGAAAACGACCAAACAAGTCATCGATGGACTCACCAGGCTTCTGAACAAAATTTTTCATATTCGCGCCTGTAAGTCTCAACAAGATGCCCCTTGATAGTAGCAGCGCCCTCATGGTGTGGACTACACAGGGACCAGATCTGATGGGCAGTCTCAAGGTGGCTCAGTTTCTCATAATCAACTGGATCAAGTCCTGAGAAGAGAAAGTTAACAGCTTTGGCGTTTGCCTCATGCTGAGCCACAATCGCTGGGGTAGTGCGCTGAGTAACTGGAAGCACGACAAAGTTCACACTCTGAGTAGCATCCCATATGTCCTGGCCCTAGCTAAGCAAGAAAGCTCTCATCCTACCCTTCCAATAGGAGTAGCCATCGGAACCAAGGACCAGAATCTTCCCAGAGTGAGTCATAGTCGCTACTAGTTTCTCACCGGTAAAGGTATGAAGAAACCTAACCAGCTCTGATACCAATTGTAGGACCGATACGTGCGACTAGAGTAGGGGGGGTGAATAGGAGCACTTGAAATCTCAAAATCACAACCCCCAAGAAAATGCTCTGCAAAGCTCAAGAGAAATAGAGCTAGGCACCGTCCACTGAACAGATACGTGCCTAGCAGCGCGAGGGTGCCGTCCACTGAAAGGATACGCACCAATGCGGGAAAATTCAAGATCCAGCTAAGAATGCCGTCGAGGCAACAAAACAATGCAAATCCCGCCACACGACACTCACCGCACCACGGTGCGTCTCATTGACTGACAGTAAGCAAGGAGAATGGTCTTACAATGGGGAATGCACAAAACTAGAGCAGAAACACAGTGGAAAAACCAAACTGGGAAGAACACAGTAGCTCCCTGGCTGGACCAAACTGTCCGGTGGCAAACACCGGACTGTTTGGTGTGACCGGACTATCCGGTGCCTGCTGCCGGATTGTCCGGTGGCACGGCCCGGATAGCGCCTCACGCTGGACTTTCCGGTGGGCGCTGCCGGACCATCCGGTGGAACTGGACTATCCGGTGGCCTCTGCCGGATTGTCCGGTAGAGTCACAGAAAGGGCGTTTTCAAACCCAAACTTGATCAAACCTTGTCCAAACTTCACAAAATTTTGCACAAGCTATCTGGACTCTATTCCAAAGCTTTTCCCAAAAGATCAACTCAAAGTGACCTAGGAATCAGCGGGAATTTCAGATCTCATGAAATGGCAATCCTTGGGCAAGAAAGGGGAAAACCCACAAGAGGCTTGCTCGTGGCAATCCAGCAGGATTGGGATGAACTAAGTCATGATTTCCATGTCCTAGCAAGTCCAGAACATCAGCAAGGAAAGGGATTCAAGCTTGGCCAACAAAAACACCCAAAAGCCAAGGATTGAACCCAAAAACCAAAGAGAGTGGGGGAGGAGAAGAACACAAGGTTGCTGCACGAATTTGCTTCGATTAAATGCCCAAGAAGGGTCTAAAGATTCAGCATGCAAGCAGAAATTCGTCCCAAGCAACCACCCTCAACATCCCTCAAGATTAGGAGGCTAAATCCTACTCTAACCTTCCTAACATTAGAGCTCAAAGCTTAAGGATGAAAATCACCAAGTGAAGACTAATTCTAGCAGCCAAGAGGCCTTCTAATGACCTGCCTTGGACCTATTTATACCCGAGTGCTATTTAGACAGTTTTGTACTTAGGTCCCTACAGCTAGACAAACCCTAAGGACTCAAACGAAAGATTATAGGATATTTCAGAACAGACGACCACGATGAAGTCTTGATCTTCGTAAGTTCCATGCAATCCTCGAATGTTCTCCACGTGGCCAGTAGTCCAATCCGCGATCCGCCCCCGGTTTTGAAGTCAGAAACCGAGAAACTTTAGGAAGTCACCGCCTGGGCCGGATTTGGCCCATCTTCTCTATCTTGGCGAGTCGTGGCCCAACTCACCAAGGCTTGGGTAGCTTGGGTGGCAGTTTTGAGCCGAAGCCACCAAAGCCTCCCTCGCACGCCTTCGCGCCACACATTCGGGTTGGAGCACCGCGGTGGCGCCCGGCATCGCCTGTCCATCGGGGCAGCCTCGCAGTCCTTCTGAGGACTTACTCCTGCCGTCGCCGTGCCACTCGTCCGTATACCGAACTCCTATGGCCGACAAACGCCGAGCATGCCTCCAGTCCACCAGAGGACTTTCCTCTACCTCCAGTCCATCGGAGGACCTCCTGTCCATCGTCGGTCTTGTGCCTAAGTCCTTCTGGGTCTTGCTACTGTTGACAATCACTCATCACTCCAGAGGCAATGGAGCTGGTCCATTGGCTCTCAATGGTGTGCCAATAGGAGTACCGCGGGGTACTGGAGTGGCTCGGATGCCCGAACCCCTAAAGTTTTGCTAGGTGACGAAACAAAGGCAACGGCTTGGTTTGGAATTCGCTCAGTTACGACGGTAACATGCCGCTGAGTCCAATTTGTGGGAATTAGTACAACCTCCGATCAGAGTAAAACCTATTCGAATAGTCCGTGTCCACTAGTATTAATGAGTTACGGCTTGGTTCTTCAGTTAGCAGTTTTCATAAAATAAAATTGGTTTGAGACTGGATAAAAATGGTTTTTGCTACAGCAGTGGAGGCTGGATTGAAAATGTGTTGGCTGGAAAGCCAGGAGCCACTTTGGACCGGCAAGTCCAATGGCAACCCCTTTATGTGAAAAACTCAGTTTTCAGAAAGATTAAAACTTGACAACTATCACAAACCCTGCATACAAATATTTTTTTTGCAAAACTCTCCTAAGCTCCATATATATCCTTGCATATAGTGTTAGCCTTCCCCAAATTCCTTAGGAGAAAGGTGGGCTGCTGAGTACGTTTGTACTCACCCTTGCTTTGTTCCGACAACGAGAAAGGGTTATGACCTGCTTCCCAATTGTGGCGTGAGGAAGATGGGCCTACGTTTTATATTCCGCTGCTTAGATTTTCAGGGCTGCGCCCCTTGTTGTCCGACCCGTTTAGGGCGGATCTGTATCACTCTGATGTAAGAATGTGATTACCAAACCCTGGGATGGTAATAAAGCACATTTTAGTCCCATTGTGGAAACTAGGGCGCTTCAGACTCCCAGTTAGTTTCCCTGTGGATGGCTCAAAGATATAGTTACGCTTTCACTACTCTGTGTTAAAGGCTTGATGTCTTATGTAAATGTTTTTAATGGTATGTAATAAAGCATTATCTGTGATATCACTATATATTGTTTCTATATGTGTGAGATTAGATCCTAGCACACAAATGGATTGCTCTGGTTTTGTCTTTTTAAAACCAGGGTGTGACACTTATTCTATTGTTATTTTTGGATTATCGCCCAAGTAATACCTACCTTATCATCTGTTTTGTTAATTTAAGGTTCAGAGTGATTGTTGACGTCTCTTAGCGTAACAGATCTTACTCCGCAAGCGCATGGAGATTCGCTGTAGCTTTTTCACTCAGAGTATTCCAGGTATCGTAAAAATCCACAGGGAAGCAAGGGCTAATAGGTGGAATGATATGTTCGAACTTCAAACAGTACTGTAACTTAGATAAAAACCAGCTATTCTTACAACGGGGGTAAGATAAACAAGATAGTGTATGGTGGGAAGAGTAAACAGGGACCAAAGCTATCAACAACTAGGTAGTTGCCTGGGAAGACAACGAGTGGGATTAAGAAATCCAAACTCTATTCCTTAACTACTGCATAGGAGTATTCACGGTTGAACTGAGTTAAACAAACATGAACTAGGATCTTGCGTCGAGCGAAATTCCAGACTACACCGAGGAGGCGCGGGGGTAGATAGTTGGCCAACCGAACGGCAACTGGCTAATGCCTACGGGCTTACCAAACAACGGGGTCGGATTACAGAGGCTAACTAATGCTGTCACCAAGAGGGGCTACCAACCAGATCTGCATGGGTAAGATGGCACGCTAAACTAGTGATCAAGTGAGAACTTGATCACTAAAGTCCGTCCTTGATCAGAGGGTTAGGACTGACTTAGCCTTAGATCAGAGTCTAAGGAAAGCCTATAGCACCGGCAAGTCTAGCAAGATTTAGATAACTCAAGAACAACACAAACCTAAGCCTTGGTCTAGTATGCAATAAGGTACACCACACTAGGCAAGTGTAAGAAATAAAGTAAAGTATAACTCAAAGGATAGAGCAACAAAGTATATTATACTGAAGTACCAAGAGTACAAAGATAGAAAGATACAAGAGCTTTACCAGACTCGAAGCTAACTTCGGAATCCCTGAGGCAAAGGCTCAGACTCAACTCTAACTCCCAGGACTATCCTAGTGCTACTAAACTAGACAATGGTACGTTTCACTCAACTTCCACACTTTACAAATGAGAGCTCGGGGGTATTTATAGTCACCAAGTTAGTAGGGGGTATTTATAGGGTAGGTAGGGCGGTTATGGGATAGGTGGTAGGCCGGGCGGCCTGGTAGGGAGGCCGGGTGGCCTGGAGGGAGGCTGGGCGGCCCCACCTTAGGCTGGGAGGCTTGGCCAGCCGTCGGATCCACTGCCATACTGCATCTTGTGGTCCATCTTCACTCCCCAAGTCGGTTGCATGGTGGTTAAGGCAGTTATCTTTGTGCTTTCTCCCGAACCATTGGATCTCACTTGTGTTTCTTCGTTAGCCGCAGGATTGAAGTGCTGAGGATCGCTGACTTCACCAATCTAGGGGCTGGATTGATGATGTGGCAAGGCCTTCCGTGTGATTGCATTTGACTTTCGTGGATTCCACCTTGGAGATGTGTTGACATGGCATCTGTGTGCATGCAGGTCGAAGCTGGTGCCAATTGGGCCCAGGCACAGGCCGGGCGGCCTGGAGGTGGGGCCGGGCGGCCTCTGGTGAGGCCGGGCGTCCTAGGGACTTAGCCATGTGGCCAGTCACCTCCTGGTTTGGCTCCATTTTACCATGTTTGAGTATGTTTTGTCACCTGCATTCAAATTTTTCAACACAACTCGTAGAGATATGTTAGTAGCAAAGGTTTGTCCATACTTTGATGCATTTCCCTTCGTATTCATGGATAGTTGATGGTCATAGATAGTGCAATAACGACCGTCAATACCCCCCCAAGCTTAGACCTTTGCTCGTCCTCGAGTAAAGCCAAGTTGGATTATGGATCAGGAGTTACTGCAAATATCAGTGTTCGAGAATAGAAACTACGCATAACCGACACTCATGCTCTGATTTCAAACCTTAGTGTATGCAATGATTACCCTTTCCATACCTGTGGTGCATCTTTTGTCCTACCATGTCTTGGGTGGTTGAGAGATGGAACGGCTCAGTTGCAGGCTTAGCTCAAAACACTTCTTTTGGGACTCCCATCTCAGGTGTTTTTGTAGATTTTCAAAATAAAACAAGTTTCCCCAGAGGTACACTCATAAGTGTATCCTCACCTTTTTAAGGCCAATAGCACGGCCAAGAACTTCCTATACTAAACCATATGTGGAGCTCAGGGTGTGGAAGAACTTAGCTTACTTAGGTTGTTTATTTTGCATAGCCAAATATTGGACCAAAGAAATGTACTACATGAGCTAATCATGTTCATCATTAGAGCTTATTTGGTGGTTGTGGATGGATGGATCTCCTTGTTTCCTTTCCTTCTCCTTATTTTGTATGATAGGTATGGATGTGGAGCCTTTTTGTATTTTTCTCTCTTTTTGCCATGCTTGACTAGCATGCTTTTCTTTTTCATATTTTTGCCATGCTTAACTAGCATGCTTTATTTTCTTTTTGATGGCTCCACATCCTACCTCATTTTGCTTGGAAGGAGTAAGGTCAAAGGTGTTGATTTGGAGATATATGGATGCATACCCAGGGTAGGTAAATGCATATGTGGTGGTGGTATTTTGCTCCAACAATTCACAAGATAGTGATGATTCCATTCAATGAGACTCAAAATTTGACAAAGCTCAAAACAACACTAAGTAGCTTTAAACAATCTAGGCTCAGATATTTCAGTGTATTTGGCTCTGGTAGGTGTTTCAAAACCAACGGGGGAACTTTATTTTCATTTTTCAAGAGAATAACTTGAGATGTTCATCTTACTAGGAAAATGTAGAGCTGGCCTAGTACTTAGTCATATCACTTCTCACAACAACTTAGACAAAGTTTATGTAATGGCATCCACAAAGTAATAGGTCAGGCTTTCATTTTATACACACAAGCTCGAAATTAAGCTAAGCATAGTTTGTGCATAGAATACTAAGCAAGAACAAGATAGAGCAACTATTCATCATTTCCATATGAAGGTAATATATCAAAGTGGGAGTTTATTTTATTTGACTCATATTTATTATTATTATTATTATTATTATTATTATTATTATTATTATTATTTATATATTTTTTTCATTTTTTTAATAAAGAAACAAAATAAGGAGTTATTAATGCTTACTCTCGGTCCGACGAGTGTTGCTGCTGCTGCTGCTGCCGGTGAGACGGGTACTGCTGGACGGGTGCTGCTGCACAGGAGAGGACAAGGATGAGAAATGGGGGCCTTACTCTGAGGGCTGGGCATGATGAAACATGCTCATGTTGTACTACCATCCCCCCAAGCTTCAATGAAGCTAGGAGTTTTGGTAGTAATAGCTGTGGAAGTCCTGATCATTGATGAAGCCGGCTTCCACCATTTCGTTCAAGTTCTGAAGCATGGTACTGTTCTCCTGGAGCTGTTGGCTCATCGCCCTGGTACGTCGGTGGATGTCGTCCACCTGCTGGTACATCCTCTGGTTGTACCTACCTATGTTCATTCCTTCTATGGTGGCGTTGAGGCCAGCCATTTGTCGGTGTTGAACCGGGTTGATGCAGATGGACCTACACTCCTGTCAAGGCCATGTGACGTACCTGCCCCATAGTACTCAGGAGCATATGGTGGTTGGTGGTATGAACCACCTCCATCCATGCTGCTGTTGTATCACGCCTCCGGTTGGGCATAGAGTTGGAGTCCTGATAACTCCGAGTCTGTGCCCGATGGGGTTGCCGTATGGGGCGCCCACGAGTAGTCTGCTTCTTCTTCTTCGGCTTCCTGTGGTACCCTTCGGCACTGTTTTGCTTGTCGTCGCTGAGCCCTAGTCATGACGCCGCTGATGCTTTGGCGAGGTGCCTCCACGTCGAGCTGCATGGTAAGTTTTCTAACTCGATACATATCGAACTGCGGCGCGGGAAGCGGCAGCTCGAGATTATGCCCAAACCATGTCATGACTAAGTTCTGGCCATCCCTCTTCATAAAATGTGCTTGGATAAAGTGTTGTTCCCCAATAATGTGTGATGAGTCATTCGGAATGTATTCAATCTAGGCGTTCTCTAAAAGGCCCAGGTTGGATGCAATCCGCGTGACAAACGAAGTGATGTTTATGGGGGTGTTGGTCCTCGGCATATCCACCCAATGACGGACTATGTCTAGGACTAGTGCATAAGGTTTCTTCTTGCACATGGCATACAGGCACTTAAGGTCTTCGTTGGGTGCACAACGAACTTCGCTACATGGAAAGACCACGAGTGAGACCCAGTGAGCCAGAAGTCTCGGAGTAGGGTTGTGAATTTTAGTTGTGCTATGTTTCCCCTTAACATGTTCTCCGCATATTTCCGTCCAAAAAGTTTTCATGCTCTAGCCCGTGGGCTCGTCTCCTACTGAGTAGTTGGAGGCGAAACCTAGGAGGTCAGCGAACCTCCTTGGACGAACAATGAACTCAATATTGAACAGACGGAAGGAAATGGTCATACCTGTTGAGCGTCTATCCAAGCGAAGAGTCATCAAGAATTCCTGAGTGAGAAGAATGGATCCTTCTTCCGTGATGTTTGAGAACTCCAACCATCCCACGTTGTCGAACGCCTGTGTGAACGATTCCAACATACCTATGGCGACGAGGAAGAAGGCGTTGAAGTACCTCATCCGCCCAAAAGTCTTGGTGGTGAGGACCTGCAGCTTCTATGCTTCCTTATCGCTTTGGATGTTAATGTCCTGCAAGGTAAGAAGACGGCGCGGTGGCTGTGATGACGTTCCTTCATCATGCTCCTGCTCCTAGTGGCTTTTGGCACCACTGATCGACATCCTATCGGATGGCGCTGGAGTCCTAGAACTCCCGCTCTACAAGTGAGAGTGCGATCCTGATGAGGACAAGAACTTGAGGTGCAGCCCCTTCCCTGTGTTGCTCAGGGCTTTCTTAGCTTTCTTGAAGAATGAAGACATCCTGCAAAAAAAATACTAAGAGACACAAGAACACACAAAGAACAGCAACTAAAAATATTAGCGTTAGTGGTTAGTCGTCCAGAAGTTAGTCGTCCTTGCAGGGCAGAGCCTCCACAAACCGTTCAAAAAGCGAGGGTGTAGCACTTATTTTATTTAGGGAATTTTTTTTATTTTTATTTTTGAGATATAAGAGATGAAAATAAATACTTATGCAGAGGAAGAATTTAAACTAATGCGAAACTTTTAAATTCAAACATGCAGTGGTATATCGAAAAATTCTTGCTCGGAAATTAAATTTGCAGCGAAGGGTAATGCCAGTTTACCTCCTGGCGAGGGCAAGTCATACCTTTTGCTCGGAGTCAGCACTTGACGGAGACTTAGCGGCCGTCTGTGCTACAACTTTTTCTCGCCATACCTTCTTGGTTGCCACAGCATTTTGTTTCTAAGTTTTATTCTGGGTCTTTTCTGGCTTAGCTTTCGACAATTCATCTTCTTTCTTCCACTACTCTTTGGGTGTGTTCGTTGTTGTGGCGGCGACCTTCATGGCAGGAGTCTTGCCTCCTGCTTCCTTTGTCAGCGGCTTGGCCATTGAGGCATGTCTTTGTGACTCTGCTCTGCGATCAGCTTTGAGCTTTCGGGCTTCTCCATCCAATAGGATCTTTTCCATTGTTAGGATGAGAGAGTCCATTTTCGACTGACTTGGCGAAAGCTCGATCTTCTCTCTAGGTGTCTCCCGGGGTGCCTGACACTTAAGTTTAAATGTTTTTACCTGTCGGCACTGTTCTACCTTCGGCTTGAAAGCGAATGTCTCCCGTCTGCCATTGATGTTGAGGTGGACTTGTCCAGCTCTAACGTCAATAGTGGCCTCAGCGGTGCTTAAGAACGGTCGCCCAAGGATGAGCGGCATTTTGCTATCAATCTCTATGTCGAGCACCACAAAATCCACTGGGACGATGAAGTTCTGGATTTTGACCGGAATGTCTTCAGTGATTCTGTCGGGGTAACGAATCGACTGATCCGCTAGCTGTAGGCACATAGCAGTAGGGGCAAGTGTAGCATGCGTGAGTTTATCAAAGACTACCTTTGGCATGACGCTCACACTTGCTCCCAGATCGCAGAGAGCTTGATCAAAATGCTGGGTTTCGATTGAGCATGAAATGGTTGGATTCCCTGGATCCTTCTTCTTCTGGGGCGGCTGGTTGAGTATAGCAGCGCTACACTCTTCTGTGAGGTGCACGACTTCTGTGGACTGCAGCGGCTTTTTGTTGTTGAGGATGTCCTTCAGGTACTTAGCGTACGTGGGTACTTGCATCGCATCTAGCAATGGGATATTGACATATAGTTTCTTAATTACCTCGACAAACTTGTCGAACTGGTCGTCGACAGTAGTCTTTTTCTGCCTTCGAGGAAAAGGGAGCATGGTTGTGTCGTAGAACTCGTGCGGAGCCAACTTTGGTGCTTCCTTAACCGGTTGTGATTCAGCCACTTGATCTTCCTTTTCTGGTTCGGCTGGCTTCTCCTGTTCCTTCCCTGCATTCCTAGGATGTGGGGGGTCTTGTGTACACCATCCACCCCTAGTTGTTACAGCATTGATATGTTCCTTCGGGGGTGCCTCGAGCTGACCCGGGAGCTTACCCAAAGTTGGACTAGGCAAAGCGGCAGCAAGCTGAGCTATCTGAGTTTCTAGCATTTTATTAAAACTCAGCTGGTTCTTCATGGCGCTATTAAGAGTTTCCATTTGAAGCGACAGGTTTTCTAGAATTCTATCGTTCACATGGAATTTCTTACTTATACTATCGTTCATAGCTTTTTGATCGAAAGGATTTTTATTGAACTGCTGAGAACTGCCAGAAGACGTACCTTGACCAGAGAAAGGTAGGTGTGGTCACGAGTTCCAACTTGGTCTAGGACGAGGCCCATTGTTGAAGCTATTGTTGTTGATGAAGTTAACGTCCTCCGATCCATTTCCGGGGCAGCTGTTCCCCGTGTGGCCGGTATTCCCGCAATGCTCGCAAGTCATTCGAGAATCCAGTGCCTGGACCGGCAAAGCTTCAGGAGTATCCTCCAGCTTCTTTAGCGAGAGGTCCATCTTGGCAGCCAACATGTCGGTACTGTCAATATGGTGGACTCCGTGGGGCTTATTGTTCGCCCTCTCCTATCTCCATCCTTGGTTGCTTGCCATCTTCTCTATGAGAGTGCGTGCAGCGGCAACGCTCAAGGATAAAAAGGATCCTCCAGCGGCTGCATTGAGGTGTTCTTACGCGGTCTGGTGTTGACCATGGAAGAAGTTCTGGATGATCAACCACTCTTCCATACCGTGGTGGGGGCAGGCAGCGATGTACTCTTGAAGTCTTTCCCATGCCTCCGGCACCGTCTCATCATCGAGCTGTTGAAAGCTCGAGATTCGGTTCCTCAGTGAGCTTGTCTTTCCCAAGGGAAATTACTTTGCAAGGAAAGCATTTGAGCATGCCTCCCAAGTTGCCAAGTTGTTGCGTTTCAGATAGAACCACTATTTTGCCTTCTCGATCTGTGAGAACGGGAAAAGGTGCAGTCGAACAGCATCGGCGGTTGCACCCTTGATAGTGAATGTACTTCATATCACCAGGAATTGCTAGAGATGGCTGTTTGCATCCTCCGACGCCATTCTGTAGAATGGACTAACTTGGACCATATGAATGACACCTGGCTTGAGCTCAAAACCTTCTCCAACGGCAACCTCAGGCCTAGTGGGAATGTTGCTGCTGGATGAAACAGAAAAGTCACAGATGGTCTTCTCGAGCACAGCCATTGTTGGTGTTAGTTGCTTTGTGCTTGTGGATCCAAACTCCAGTGTTGATGGCACAGGCCTCTGCCCTTGGATTGTCTTTTGGTGGACTCTCCCGCTGAGCAGCGACTCCGGATTGTTGTGAAAGTTTGCCTGTAGGTCAAAACCAGTCGTACACCTCTCTATCAACCCAACAATAAAGTAGACAGAGGCAAATGAGCCAGCTAAGAAGTAGTGGTGTGTTATCAAGTTATAAGTACCTAGGTTCGAACAAATCAAACTTCTATTGCCAATTGCTTCCCAGGCAACGGCGCCAGAAAAAGCTTGTTGACGTCTCTAAGCGTAACAGATTTTACACCGCAAGCGCACGGAGATTCGCTGTAGCTTTTTCACCCAGAGTATTCCAGGTATAGTAAAAATCCACAGGGAAGCAAGGGCTAATAGGTGGAATGATATGTTCAAACTTCAAATAGTACTGTAACTTAGATAAACACCAGCTATTCTTACAACGGCGGTAAGATAAACAAGATAGTGTATGGTGGGAAGAGTAAATAGGGACCAAAGCTGTCAACAACTAGGTAGTTGCCTGGGAGGACAACGAGTGGGATTAAGATATCCAAACTCTATTCCTTAACTACTGCATAGGAGTATTCGCGGTTGAATTGAGTTAAACAAACACGAACTAGGATCTTGCTTCAAGCGAAATTCCAGACTACACCGAGGAGGCGCGGGGAGAGATAGTTGGCCAACCGAATGGCAACTGGCTAACGCCTACGGGCTTACCGAACGACGGGGTGGGATTACAGAGGCTCCCTAATGCTGTCACCAAGAGGGGCTACGAACCAGATCTGCGTGGGTAAGATGGCACGCTAAACTAGCGATCAAGTGAGAACTTGATCACTAAAGTCCGTCCTTGATCAGAGGGTTAGGACTGACTTAGCCTTAGATCAGAGTCCAAGGAAAGCCTATAGCACCGGCAAGTCTAGCAAAATTTAGATAACTCAAGAACAACACAAACCTAAGCCTTGGTCTAGTATGCAATAAGGTACACCATACTAGGCAAGTGTAAGAAATAAAGTAAAGTATAACTCAAAGGATAGAGCAACAAAGTATATTATACTGAAGTACCAAGAGTACAAAGATAGAAAGATACAAGAGCTTTACCAGACTCGAAGCTAACTTCGGAATCCCTGAGGCAAAGACTCAGACTCAACTTTAACTCCCAGGACTATCCTAGTGCTACTAAACTAGACAATTGTGTGTTTCACTCAACTTCCACACTTTACAAATGTGAGCTCGGGGGTATTTATAGTCACCAAGTGAGTGGGGGGTATTTATAGGGTAGGTAGGGCGGTTATGGGATAGGTGACAGGCCGGGTGGCCTAGAGGGAGGCCAGGGGGCACCACCTCAGGCCGGGCGGCCTGGCCAGCCGTCGGATCCACCGCCATACTGCATCTTGTGGTCCATCTTCACTCCCCAAGTCGGTTGCATGGTGGTTAAAGCGGTTATCTTTGTGTTTTCTCCTGAACCATTGGATCTCACTTGTGTTTCTTCCTTAGTCGCAGGATTGAAGTGCTGAGGATTGCTGACTTCACCAATCCAGGGGCTGGATTGATGATGTGGCAAGGCCTTCCGGTTGATTGCATGCGACTTTCGTGGATTCCACCTTGGAGATGTGTTGACATGGCATGTGTGTGCATGTAGGTCGAAGTTGGTGCCAATTGGGCCCAGGCACAGGCCGGGCGGCTAGGAGGTTGGGCTGGGCGGCCTCTGGTGAGGCCGGGCGGCTTGGGGACTTAGCCATGTGGCCAGTCACCTCTTGGTTTGGCTAAATTTTACCATGTTTGAGTATGTTTTGTCACCTGCATTCAAATATTTCAACACAACTCGTGGAGATATGTTAGTAGCAAAGGTTTGTCCATACTTTGATGCATTATCCTTCATATTCATGGATAGTAGATGGTCATAGATAGTGCAATAACGACCGTCAACAGTGATAAACAACAGCTGATTGATAGAAAAACATTTAGCATGGCATTTTCAGCGCTATACAAATGGTGATAGCTTTGCTATCTTGCTCATTTTACTGGAAGAGGTTCTATGATTGGCTGATTGCCCTTGTCTGAGATGTAGCTCCCGTAGGGTGTTAATAATATCTATATTGAAATCTGGATTTAGCATTATAAAGTAGGTGGCATATAATTTGTTCTTGGTGGTGGTCTCTAAAAGGACAATCGATTATTATTTTGGGTGGTTGTTGAAGGTTGGACTAACGTCTAAGAGGGGGCTTGAATTAGGATTTCTAAAAACTAAGGCTCCTAAAAACTACAACTACTGAGCAAAACCTATGCAAGATAAATCTATGTGCACTATGGTTTTGCTAAGTGTTGCTAATTCTACTGTGGCCAAGTCTTGCAACCTAGTTCCATCTAGAAACCAAACTATCAAGCTAGTCTAGGAATGTAAGCACACAATTGGAAGAATGTAAATGTGGAAGCTAAAGAGATGGGTAGAGATATGCAAACTCCCAACGATGATGATGACGATGGCACACGATGGAGACACAGAGATTTTTCCCGAGGTTCGGGGAGGCCAACATACCTCTACCCCCTACTCCATGTTTGGCGCCCACCGTAGGGCTTTGCTCTCGTGTAGTCCTCAAAGGAATATGGCCTCACCCACACAAGGGTGGTGGATGGCAAAGTGACTTCCGCAGAAGTCAAGCAACCCCGGTCAGGTCTCCATATATCCCCTGTACACACCCACACAAGCCATTCTCTCACGTAGTCTTAGACTATAGCCTCAGGGTAGAGAATTATCAACGCTGTTGGGGTCTTCCAAGTCCTTCTCGCGGAGCTACCCCACCATCTCCACTAAGGGAAGCTTTAGCCAACGTGCCGAGGGCCTTCCTATCTCACAAGCAAGGTGGCGACCACTCCACACCCTGGAGGGTCTCGCATGACTTACAACTACACTTGTACCCAAAGATGTGCACACAGGCATGTAAGATAGACAACAAGGCCTAAGCAAAGATGCACTAAGCACTAGCAATGCTGGGATGCGTCTAGTTCTGCTCTAGTTATGGTTGGGCTCACAAAATGTGTTCCTACACTTCAAATGGGCAAGGAGAATGTGTCTCAACACTACAATGAGGTCAGGAGTCACCAACCATATTGTGGAGAACAGTCAAGGGGTATATATAGGCCACACCTCCAAACTAGCCGTTGGAATCCTTCTTCCCTTTTCTGCGCGACCACCGAACCGTCCGGTGGTACCACCACCGGACCATCCGGTGCATGTAATCAGGTAACCGTTGAGTCAACCGTTGGACTTGGAATCCGACCATATGGTGTTGCGCCACAGGACCGTCCAGTGTATGTTGGAGCTTCACTCTTCAACTTGATATTCATTCTGTCCAAAACTTTCGGTGGTATCACCGAACCATCCAAAACGCACCGGGACTTTGGTCGACTTCATCTCCTCTACCCAAAATGTCCGGTGGTACCACCGGACCGTCCAGTGCGTGTAAATGCACTAGGACTTGAATCTTCAACTTTAGGGCTTCTTCTACTTGCGGGGCCATCTGGTGGGGCACCACCGGACCGTCCGGTGCTTCAAAAATTCCCAGCGGAACCGCCATGTCAGGATTTAATGCTTCCAATGTTTGATGGCTTGGTTCTTCTCTTGTGCCTTTTAGGTCCTCCTTTGAGGTGTTTGCACCCCAAGTCCATCTCTTGCACCTTGGGACTTAAACAAAAACACTTGCACACACATTAGTCCCAAAATAGTACGTGTTGTCAACTCAACCACCAAAATCTCGTAAGGGAACTAAGCACAAGGCTTAGGGCCCATTTTTCTTACAATCTCCCCCTTTTTGGTGATTGATGACAACATGACCAAGCAAGCAATAAATAATACCAATTGAAAGAAATTGAACATACTACTTGCTAGGATGCAATGGAAAGGCAAGATCAAAGGATGCTAATTGAGATATGCAATGATACCAAATGATGCAAATGAAGTTTCATGCCAAAATGATTGGAAGAATTTGCTCATGTCTTGCCCTTGCCATCATCTTGTCCCCTACTTATGGTCAATGGACATAAGGCTTCCCCTTACTTCAATGCCTCTTCCCTGTTTTTCTTGGACCATTGCCTTGATCTTGATCTTCATTTCTCCCCCATTGTTCTTGCTCATGCGGCAATCCCTTTGGTCCTTTTTTTATTTTTCCTTCCTGGTTCATGTTCAACTCCTTGCTAGCTTGCTTGGGTCCACAATTTCTCCGCTTTGGAATCAAACACCGAAAAGGAAAGAATTAAAAGCACAAGGGAGAATCCCACATACTATGATCCTTAGGATATGGAAGTCGAATGGACACAATACATGAGACTCGCATAACATAGGCTAAACTCCCCCAAAAGGTGTGCATACATAAGATGGTAGACAAACCATATGCACAACTAGCCAATTAAGACAGAAGGGAGCTTAAACTATATTATGCATGGAGGTAGCTATAAATGATTCGAAAAGTACACCAATAGAAGGTGTTACCTAGTTGAAGCCCATTATCCTTAATTTCATGCTTACCTCCGAGGACATGGGTGAGACTACACACATGATAAGCTTGAAAATATTGTTAATCTAAAGTAACACAAACCATAGGATAGGCTCATCCTCAAAGTGTGCATACATGCTTTGAATTGCTTGGGAGAGACATGCACTAGACATTCAAGTCCAATTGAGGAGCTCACCCTATGATTTGGACTTTAGCACAAAAGATAGGAAATAAAACTAGTGCGAACTACCTAAACTAAGAAACCATATAGGTTGCTCATGGGTTAGAGTGAGACACAAGCAACCTACCATAAGTTAGCGGAGGCATGCATCACTTGTATTTAAATATGCTCAAGCAAACCTAGGCAAAATATGGCAACTAGATGCTAAAGAAAGTACCAATTGAAAACGAAACTAGTTACCACACACAAGGAGGACTTGGGTATGAGATGAATTTCTACACTTGGATTTATAGCTTGAAGCCTTGTATCCAATTTAGCCAAGTCTCCAAGTCCTCTTTAATCATTGCGGCTCTACGTTGCTTTTAGAGTGATGCTCTTCTTTTGATTTCCCTCTCTTTTCTTGGCCTCCCCTTTGTTCTTTGACCTACACATGTAGGACTTATGGCCTTCTTCATTGCAAAGGAAGCACATCACGGTTTGACTATCCTCAAGCTTCTTCACCACCTTGGGGTGGTTATCTTCAGGAGGTTGGGTTTGCTCCCTTTGACCTTATAGCCTTGCCACTTCCTTTATGAGCTAATCCACCTCTTGTTTAAGTGCCTCGTTTTCAATGACAACCTCCTATCTGCAAGTTTCTTCATACCTACCAACAAATGGCTTACAAAGGGGTGAGTGAGGTTTATCAATTAAGTCAAGGCAAGAGGTAGAAGCATCCATTTTAGATTTTTCGAAACAAGATGTGGATTCTTGTGTTGAAGTAGCTTTTATTTCAAGAGCCTCAATTTTCTTTGTTAGCTCATCATTATGGTCAACAACCATATCAAATTTAAGCACCAATTCTTCATAATTGGTTGATGATCTAGCCAATTGAGCTTTAAGGCTCTTGTTTTTCTATATTAAATCATCTATAGCTACTTGTTGTTCACGGACAAGGGAAACAAGCACATCATATGAGGGGGCATCATCATCACTTACATTGCTTTCATTTTTACCTTTGGCCATGAGGCACTTGTGTGATGTAGAGGATGATTTGCACGAAGTAGGCTTGTGGGAGTGCTTCTTATGGTAATCTTCATCGCTTGACACATCTACCCAATTGCTAATGCTTGTAAGTGCCTTATGCATCTCTCTTCTTTCTTTTTCCTTCTTCTTGAGGTTGTGCCTCTTCTTCTTTTCCTCCTTGGCAATAATGGGACACGAGTCCACAAAGTGACCATTCTCACCACATCCAAAACAACCACCTTTCCTTGCCTTTTTCCTTTGGAGGTTGTAATCAATGTCCTTAATGGTGACTGGGATGCCCTTGGAGTTGAGCTTATTCAATGCTTTGTCCATCCTCTTGATCAACATTTCAGTCTCTTCATCATCGGAGGAGGAGCATTGGGCTTGATCATCTTCATCACTATCTTCTTCTTCTTCTTCACTTGAGCTTGAGCTTGTCTCTTTCTTGTTCTTGCCCTTCTTCATCTTCTTCTTTTCACCATGAATGATGAGTGCAAGTGACTTAGATGAAAAGGTGTCTTGGCCAATCTTGTGGTAGTGCTCAAATGCAATGATCTTGCCAAGAACCTTGGTGGGCGTCATGGTGCTCATATCTTCGTTGAGAAGATAGGTGATGATGCTTGCATATTTGTCACTTGGAAGTACTTTGACGATCTTTTTGAGACATCGGCATCACTTAGCTTGTTTTCACCTTTTGAATTGAACTCGTTGACAATAACATTTAAGCGTGAGTACATGTAATTAGCCAATTCATTAGGAAACATAGTAAAGGAATTTAAAGCACTTTTAACCAAGCTAAGCTTTTCCTCCTTGACGTCACTCGTGCCTTCGTGGAGGTCCTTAAGCATTTGCCAAATCTCATGAGCGCTCAAGAGGCTATATACTCTATTAAATACATCAACGCTCAAAGCCCTGAACAAAGTGTTGTGAGCAATGGCATTGAATTGTATTTCTTTCTCATCGGCCTTTGTTGGTTTTTCCGGCCGAGAGAGGCGTTTCATTCCTTCCTTCGTCACTCTCCAAAACATCCAACCCTATGGCCTCTAGATAACTAGCCATTCTAACACGCCAATAGGGGTAGTTCATGCCATCTAAGAGAGGAGCGCTACCGGTACTCATCCTCCCACTCTAAGATGTCTCAAGTACTCAATCCGGCGGTGAAGCCAAAAGTCCAAATATTCGTTGTGATCTCTAATGAAAATAAAATGGACTTGATTGAGTGGCACGGCTCTGATACCAATTGAAGGTTGGACCGATGCCTAAGACGGGGGTGAATTAGGATTTCTAAACACTAAGGCTCCTAAAAACTACAACTACTAAGCAAAACCTATGCAAGATAAATCCAACTATGTGCACTATGGTTTTGCTAAGTGTTGCTAATTCTACCGTGGCCAAGTCTTGCAACCTAGTTCCACCTAGAAACCAACCTATCAAGCTAGTATAGGAATGTAAGGACACAATTGCAAGAATGTAAATGCGGAAGCTAAAGAGATGGGTAGAGATATGCAAACTCCCGATGACGATGACTATTGGCAGTTGTTAAATCACATTTCGACCACCGACATTTCATGCTAAAGAGTTACTTTTGTCGTTTCATGTAATTTAACTGGTTCCACGAGTTTTGTAATAAGCTTTCATGCAGGAGCTCAATATCACCAAGGACGTGCTCAAAATGGCCTGCAGCAGAAATCAATCTTGCGATGGCCATAACTTTTGCGTCCGGACTCCGAATTGAGTGAACCAAAACTCCAATTTGGCTATCTCGATGAGCTCTTCATAATGGTCTAGTCCTTGTGGCTAGCCGGCCACATACTTGGTAGGCTAGCCACCTACAAGGTCGCCCGGCCACCCTTGAGTTGCAGAAGGCCAGGGACATGGCCGCCCGACCCAACCACGAGGCAGACCGGCCTCCCAACATGGCCAAACATGACCCAAACTGGCATACAATGAAACACAAATATGTCACATCTCAACCGTGGACACAAGCATTTGGTGAAACAAAGGGTCGGAAGGCCTCCACACGAGGATTGTTGAAGTCAGCGATCTGTGGCAACACTAAGGGAACTAATCCACCAAATACAAGTGGCAAGGCCATGCCACTTGGCCTCCTTACTTTGCCACCCAACCAAGTATCCGAGGCCATTCAGCATGTGTTTAACCACCACTAACCTGGAGAGCGATTTGGAGCCATTGATGATCAAGGACGGTGCATCGGATGGCCACCTGGCCTCCTATAGGGCCGGCCGGCCTGCCACCTGGCTGCCCAGCCCCCGACCTTAACACCCTTACCAACCTAGCTACCTATAAATACCCCTGTCTCATCCTAGGCTATAAATACCCCCTGGGAGGTCATTAGGCAGTGTATGGAAAATGTGGTGAAGCCACCCTTAGCTTGTAAAGAGAGTGAGTTCCATTGTATCAAGGGAAAGTAGTGAGGAGAAAAGTGAAGGAGTGGGCATTCTCTTTGGTTTTCTATCTCCAAGATTGTAATCTTAGAGGAAGGATATTCAATCCCAGGCTTTAGTGAA
This sequence comes from Paspalum vaginatum, assembly GCA_030272315.1. Taxonomy (NCBI): domain Eukaryota; kingdom Viridiplantae; phylum Streptophyta; class Magnoliopsida; order Poales; family Poaceae; genus Paspalum; species Paspalum vaginatum. Next base: position 26,081,544 of record CM059018.1, on the reverse strand, counting down.
GTTCCTTGTTCTTTATTTCCTTTATATTTACTTTGCTCTACTTCCATACTTAGTCATTTTGCCTTGTCAATTGCTAGAACCCTAGTGCATGCTTATAATTATGTTGTATAAGTGCTTGCATGCTGCTCTGTGTTAGTTTGCAGAGTAGTAGTGAAACCCTTGCTTAGACATGGTGTTTAGGCTTGGCGTTTTGCCAAGTGGTTGGTGATCTATCCCACATAGATTTGGTTGGTAGTCCCACCTGCTGACAGCGAGTGTGTGTCCTGTGTATCCCGACCCCATCGTTCGAATAGTTTTCATTGATGATATAGCTGAATTCCTATTGAACCTGCCTTTCTCGTCTGGGTTATCAGCACTCTGGTGCCCGGATATGGTTCTGTAGGGTCAATGTCTATGTAATCCTGACAAGCAGAATACTATTGTGTTTGGGGAGTTGAGTGCTTATAATTGAAGTAGTGAACCTACTCTACCCAGTTTATCCTTTACTTGTTGGCTTTCACCTTTTTGTTTGGTTCTAGCAGTTCTTTGTCATTTTATTCATGTTCCTCGTGGATTTCGATACCCTAGAATACTCTTGGGTGAAAAGCTACAACAACATTTCCATGCGCTTGCAGATTGATATCTAATAGGCTAAGAAACGTGAACAAGCTTTTCTAGCACCGTTGCCGGGGAGCGGTAGCTAATTTGATAGAGAACCTAGGCCGTTCACATTTCTCACCACCACTATACCACCACACCATACCATCTTCCACATGGATTCCACACCCATCTACCATTATTTAGCTCTAAAGGCCGATATTTTGGAGCCCCCACCACCATTTACATGCATCACCACATCAAGTTATCAGCTATGTCCCGCCTTGATAACTATGGTTCAGGAGTAATCCTTGGGGGAATGGACTCTGAAAGTCCCTACTTACACCTCTGAGAGTTTGAGCAGTTGTGTAGTTATATAGCTATATCGGGAATGCCTGGAGAGGCACTTCGTTGGTTTCTCTTTCCATTCCCACTAACAGGAGAAGCCAAGTGGTGGTACAACCTGGCAGTTGGCAAAGTAGGAGGGAGTTGGGAAGAATTGAAGATCAATTTTTGTCTCCATTTCATTCCACCCTACAAGGTTGTCGATCTCCGATGTGAGGTACTCGCATTCTGATAGAGGAGAAGGGAATCTTTGGGGGTAGCTTGGGCATGCTTCATGTGTCTGGTCCAATCAGAACCAGATTTGGCTATTCCAAAACCTATGTTGATGCAGCACTTCATCTGAGGTCTCTTACCTGGTGCTGATTTACACTTGGATTTAGTCGTGGGAGGGTGATTTTCACACTTGACCACATTAGAAGGAAGAAAAATACTTGACAAGATCCTTGAGAAGGCCTCAGATAACAGTGAAGCTGAGCAAACACTTCCAGATCTAGAAGATTCACCTGAGCCCAGCAGTCGGGAATGGCAGGAACCTACTCGACAATCTCCATCTCCACCATCACCATGTACCCTCAGGATTGAGGAGATCCCAGAACCATCTACATCACCGGCCACTGAGAGGGTCAGCCACACTGAGACAAATCCTCTGTCGGTACCACCATTCTCATTTCAGGATGAGCTCTTCATGACCTTCGACAACTCCTCTCGGTTGCCCAAGATTGACTGACGCTTCACCAGGTCCCCTCGTCTAGCCTTCACCTTTCTAGGGGAAACGCAACGGATGAAGGAGGACCTGCTCTAGCTTTTAGCAGTGATCAATCAGCAATGGTTGGAGGAAAGAAGGTTAGACACTAAGGCAGTTAAGCTCTACCCGCAACCTGGACTCATCCCTGGCCGAGTATCAACATTACCACTGTAAGATATAATGTATGACCCAAGAGTGGGGATGAACATCATCCCCCAATAGATAGTGGAGCAACACTTCTTTACTGTCCCTCTGTCCAAGGCCAACTTTGTCTATGACGGATGGATGGAATGTTTCTAGAAAGCAAGGGAATTCTTCGGGTGGTGCCAGTAACATTGCAGAATACTGAGATGTACTTAGACTTCCATGTCTTCGACATCCCTGATAGTGGCCCACCACTTTTGCTAGTCGGTCTTCCGTTGGCATCCCTTGCTAGTGTGGACAAAGGTAGTGGGCAGCTGCACCTTCAGTTGGTAAAGAGGAATTGAAGATTAGCTATGCAAGAGCACTCAACACTAGAACTGAAGCAAAGCCAAAGTCTGATCCCTTAGAAGAAGTGATGAGCCTGTCACTGGCGGAGATGGATCAAAATAGCCTACAGGAAGAGGCTTGCGACTTCAGTATGGTAGAGGAGCCGATTGAGTCCGAAGAACAATTGGAGTTCAATGAACATGGTGAATCATTGCGTCCCGAAGGTCCAAAAATAGAGTTGAAGCAACTACTGCCTAGCCTGAAGTACACCTTCCTACATGGGAACAAGGACACATCGCGTCATCAGTGACAAGCTGACAGAGAGTGAGAGCCAGAAATTGATTGCCGTCTTGGAGAAGTATAGGTGTGTATTTGGATACTCTCTCCAAGATCTTAAGGGAATCAGTCCTAACTTGTGCACACATCGCATCCCCATGGAGGCCGATCATCGGCCGACAAAGGAACCACAACGCAAACTTAATAATGCAATGCAAGATGTAGTCAAGAAGGAGGTCCTCAAGTTACTCCACATGGGGATAATCTACACCGTACAAGACAGTGATTGGGTCAGTCTACTTCAAGTTGTACCCAAGAAAGGAGGGATGACTGTCGTCTAGAATCAGAACAATGAATTAATTTCTTAGCGAACTGTCACCAGATGGCAAATGTGCATTGACCACTGAAAACTAAACACCGCCACTAGGAAGGATCATTTTCCTCTTCCTTTCATTGATGAAATGTTAGAGAGGCTGGCCAATCACTCCTTCTACTATCTCGATGGCTACTCTGGTTACCACAAGATTTTGATTCACCCAAAAGACCAGTGTAAAACCACATTCACATGTCATTATGGAACTTTCGCCTACCCATAGATGTCATTTGGGCTGTGCAATGCTCCTACAACATTCCAATTGTGCATGATATCAATCTTCTCAGATCTGATCGAAAATATCATGGAAGTATTCAAGGATGACTTCTCAGTGTATGGCAAGACCTTCAATGGATGCTTAGAGACTCTGGAAAAAGTTCTCCGAAGGTGCAAAGAAGTTGATCTTGTCCTAAACTGGGAGAAGTGCCACTTTATGGTCAGAGAAGGTATTATGGTAGGACACAGGATCTCACAAAGAGGCATAGAGGTAGACCGAGCCAAGATTGAAGTCATTGAACAGCTACCTCCCCCCATGAATGTTAAGGAAATCTGAAGCTTCCTTGGTCATGCTGGGTTCTATAGGAGATTTATCAAAATTTTCACCCATGTTGCTCATCCTCTGACTAATTTGTTGGCTAAGGACACACCCTTTGTGTTTGATGAGGCATGCCTTGATTCCTTTAACATGCTCGAGAGGGCATTAGTCACAGCACCCATCATTCAACCTCCCGACTGGAGTGCACCATTCGAAATTATGTGATTCCAGCGATACGCTGTGGGAGCAGTTCTAGGCCAGACTAAGGATAGGCTGCACCATGCTATCTCTTATGTGAGCAAGACTCTTATTGTCCCACAGCTGAATTATTCAACCACCGAAAAAGAATTATTAGCAATCATGTTTGCTATAGACAAATTCAGGTCATACTTGGTGGGAGCGAAAGTCATCATCTACTCAGATCATGCATCTATCAAATACCTCCTCACCCAGAAAGATGCGAAGCCATGACTAATCCAGTGGATTCTGCTCCTCCAAGAATTTGACACAGAAATCAGAGACAAGAAGGGAGCAGAAAATTTAGTTGCAGATCATCTCTTAAGAATGTAGTACAAAGAGTTGTCACCCTTGCCGATTGATGACTACATGAGAGATGATAAACTCCTCAAAGGTCACAACATCCTCTCCGTGGTAAGCAAATCTAGTGAACTACATGGTGACAGGATATGTCCTCGATGAAGTGGACAAGAGGAAATTGGCCCACGATAGCCAATTCTATCTCTAGGATGATCCCTACATATATAAACTATGCGCAGATGGACTCCTATGTCACTGCATTCTAGCTTGTGAAGCTCCTCAAGTCCTAGATAGATGTCACTCATCCTCTTATGGAGGTTGTTGGTGGCTCTTAGCCTTAACAGGTTTTACTCCGCAAGCGCACGGAGACCGCTGTAGCCTTTCACCCAGAGTATTCTGAGTATTGTATTTATCCACAAGGAAGCAGGAGACGAGAGAGTATAATTGGATAAACTCAAATCGAAGTCACCGTACATTAATAAATGTACCAACTAGTATCTAGACAGGGGTGAATCTAATAAAGATAGGTGTATGGTGAAGAAGTAATAAACTACCTAAGATACATGTAGGGAGGTATAGTTGCCTGGGAGGACAACGAGCGAGATAAAGTCCCCAAACTCTATTCTATTAGGCTGCAAAGACTATGTCGTGGTTAACTAAAGAAACTCAAGCAAACAAGTCAGGGTCTCGCGTCGAGCGAAATTCCGGTGCCCTCGAGGGGTCAGGGGGTAGATAGTTGACCACCGAAATAGAACCCGGCTATCACCTACGGGCCTCCCGAATGAACGGGACTGGACTACAGAGGCACACCACATGCTGTCACCGAGTGGGGCTACCAAGCAAATCTGCGTGGAGAGGATGGCAGGCTATAAACATACTCAAGCAAAGCTTGAGTAACAATAGATCGTCCTTGATCAGAGGAGAGGACCTAATCAGAGCCTAGCCTACAGGTTGGATTATAGCACCGGCAAGAATAACAGGACTTGACTAACCAAGATAACCACAGCCTAAGCCTAGCAAGTATGCAAGAAAGGTACACCACACTTGAGTAAATCATAAATATATTATACTGAAGATAAGAGTACAAAGATACAAGAACTTTACCGCAGACTCAGAGCTATCTCTGAGAACTCCAAGGCAAAGCTTGACTCACTCTAACTCCCAAGACTATCTTAACTACTAAGATGTGGAAATGGCACTTTCTAAGGTAGAATGTAGCTCTCAACTTCTCCACACTTTCACAAATGAGCTCTCAGGGCCTATTTATAGTCCAGCAAGTGAGCGGGTATTTATAGGTGGCTAAGGTCAGTTTTGGGGGTAAGGCGGTGGTCGGCCGACCATGTAGGTGTAGGACCGAGACGTGCGACTAGAGGGGGGTGAATAGGAGCACTTGAAATCTCAAAATCACAACCCCCAAGAAGGTGCTCAGCAAAGCTCAAGAGAAACATAAATAGGCACCGTCCACTGAACAGATACGTGCCTAGCAGTGCAAGGGTGCCGTCCACTAAAAGGATACACACCAAAACGGTAAAACTCGAGATCCAACCAAGAATGGCACACCGGCAATGAGACTTTGCAGCAAACCGCTACACGACACTCACCACACCGAGGTGTGTCTCACTGACTAACAACAAGCAAAGAGAATGGTCTAACAGTGGGAAATGCAAAAATCCAGAGCAGAAACACAGCGGAAAAACCAAACTGGAAAGAACACAGCAGCACCTGGCAGGACCGGACTATCCGGTGGCTAGCACCGGACTGTCCGGTGGGACCGGACTATCCGGTGCCTGCTGCCAGATTGTCTGGTGGCACGGCCCGGACAGAGCTCACACTGGACTATCCGGCACTGCCAGACTATCCAGTGGAACTGGATTGTCCTGTGGCGCCTGCCAGATTGTTCGGTAGAGTCGCAGAAAAGGCTGTTTCAAACCCAAACTTGACCAAACCTTGTCCAAACTTCACGAAATTTTGCATAGGCTATCTGGACCCTATTCCAAAGCTTTTTCCAAAAGATCAACTCAAGGTGACCACGAAATCAGCGAGAATTTCAGATCACATGAAATGGCAATCTTTGGGCAAGAAAGGGGAAAACACAAAGGAGGCTTGCTCGTGGCAATCCAGCAAGATTAAGATGAACTAAGTCATGATGTCAACGTCCTAGCAAGTCCAAAACATCAGCAAGGAAAGGGATTCAAGCTTGGCCAACAAAAACACCCAAAAGCCAAGGATTGAACCCAAAAACCAAAGAGAGAGGGGGAGGAGAAGAGCACAAGGTTGCTGCACGAATTTGCTTCAATTAAGTGCCCAAGAAGGGTCTATAGATTCAGTATATAAGTAGAAATTCATCCCAAGCAACCACCCTCACCTTCCCTCAAGATTAGGAGGCTAAATCCTACTCTCACCTCCCTAACAATGAAGCTCAAAGCTTAAGGATGAAAATTACCAAGTGAAGACTAATCCTAGCAGCCAAGAGAGGTTCTAATGACCTGCCTTGGACCTATTTATACCCGAGTGCTATTGAGACAGTTTTGCACTTAGGTCCCTACAACTAGACAAACCCTAAGGACTCAAACGAAAGATTACAGGATATTTCGGGACGGACGACCATGATGAAGTCTTGATCTTCGTAAGTTCCACGCAATCCTCGGATGTGCTCGACGTGGCCAGTAGTCCAATCCGTGATCCGCCCCCGGTTTTGAAGTCAGAAACCAGGAAACTTTATGAAGTCTCCGCCTAGGCCGGATTTGGCCCATCTTCTCTATCTTGGCGAGTCGTGGCCCAACTCACCAAGGCTTGGGTAGCTTGGGTGGCGGTTTTGAGCAGAAGCCGCCAAAGCCTTCCTCGCACGACTTCGCGCCACGCATTCGAGTTAGAACACCGCGGTGGCGCCTGGCATCCCCTGTCCATTGGGGCAGCCTCATAGTCCTTCGGTGGACTTAGTCCTGCCGTCGCTGTGCTGCTCCTCCGTGTACCGAACTCCCATGGCCGACAGATGCTGAGCATGCCTCTAGTCCTTCGGAGGACTTTCCTCTACCTCCAGTCCATCGGAGGTCTTGTGCCCAAGTCCTTTTGGGTCTTGCTACTATTGACAATCACTCATCACTCCAAAGGCAACGGGGCCGGTCCATTGGCTCTCAGTAGGGGGTCGGCCAACCTAGCCCCATGGTCGGCGACCGCTCGATCCACTGACTTGGCCCTCCAATGCCTTGATCTTGCTTCCTCACATCAGTTGGTAGTTGAAACGGTTGGTGCACGTGTAGAATGAGGGCCTTGCATGGTCGGGCGACCACATGTCCTTCTCTGATTGGTTGCATGGCTCCTTTCCCGGATGAGTGACGTCACTGATCCGTGGTTTGGTGGTCCTTTGGCCCTTGGATACATTGGATGCTTGGTTTGACAGTTGGATTAGACTACCTTTGTGTTTCCTTGTAGGTTTGGATCGATGACTTGGCATTTGGGCTCCGAGGGAAGGTCGGGTGGCCAGGGGCACGGTCGGCCGACCCTACCACTAGGTCGGGTGACCCAACAAGTGGTCGGCCGACCAGGACCCATGGTTGGCCGACCCAGCCACTTTTACCTGCAGTGCCCATCTTTGATCCTTGACACGTTTGCAGCTGTTTTATGTGTATTTTGGTACTTGCATCCAAATATTCATGTACATCTTATCGAACTCATTAGTAGTAGGGGTTAGTCCATTTTATTCATTTGGTTTGCTTCATTCGGTGGATAATTGACTGTGGAAATTGTGAGATTACGACCGTCAACAGAGGTCACTATGGGGCTTACCGGTCTCATGCGAAGGTCTGGCAAAGTGGGTTTTGTTGGCCCACTATGTATGAAGATTCAAAGGAGTTCATGCGATGGTGTGCAAGGTGCCAGCTCCAAGGAAATATAAATGCAAGGGATGCTATGCCGCTCACAAGTAATCTTCAGATTGACATCTTTGATGTGTGGGGCATAGACTTCATGGGACCCTTTCCCAAGAATGGAGACAAGGAGTACATTCTGGTCGCAGTCGATTATGTCTCGAAATGAGTAGAAGATTACCATGTGCAGCTGCGGACTCAAAACACGCCATTAAGATGTTCTATGAGACCATCTTTCCTCGGTTTGGCATACAGTGGGTCATCATTAGTGATGGAGGTTTGCATTTTTTTGACAAATGCTTCAGAAGATTACTCGACAAGTGCTCATTCTGGGTCTACTGGATAACCAGAGTGCGCTCATCAACCTAGTTAAGTTTCTGCGCCATCCCAGCAGTGCCTTGATCTTGGACGGTTAGGGTCCCAAAAATAGAGGCCAAAGGATACTCTGCAAAGCGTGCTGACACAGATGGTCCTACTCCGTATGGCCCTAACCTGGGTCCATAGTATGTTCCTCCTCCACCAAACTGCTAAGAATGTGCAGCACTAGAATCGTATCCCCATGACGTGTGTGCAGATCCTCCTTGGGGTTGCCAAGTGTGGTCTTCTTCCTGAGTTTGCCAGGATGTGCCCACTGCTGTATGGAACCATGTAGGTCCCGTCACGGCGGCTTGCGCCTCCTGTGCTTGCTCTCGCATGCGTTCCTCTGCTGCTTTCCTCTATGCCCTAGTCATAACCCTTGCAACACTGTGTCGTGGTTCCTCTAATGGTATAAAGGGTCCCTCTACTGGCATAGAAAGAGTTTCCATGGAGTAGAGTTTGAAGTGTGGTGCAGGCAGAGGCACTTCAAAGTCATACCTCTTGTAAAGCCTAACATAGGTCTCAGTGCTAGGCTCCTTGCGCAGGAAGTGTCCTGGGATAAAGTGGCTCTCTGTAATTAAGTTCAGTGTGGGGGTAGAAATGCCACCTAGGCATTTGCTAACGCCCCTAGCTCAGATGCGATCCTTGTCACAAAGGACGTGATTATAATTGAGTTTTCATCCCGAGCTAGTTTCATCCAATGAGTGAGCATACCTAGAACCGATGCATACTTCTGCTTACACCACATGGCTTAGAGGATTTTTAGGTCCTCCACTGTCACACAGCGTGTGTCATTACGGGGAAGGACTATCATGGTAATCCAATGGGCCATGAAATGCATGGTAGGGTGCTTAATGTGTGTGATGCTTTTCTTCCCTTTGTAGTCAGGTCCAGCTAACTCTCTCCAGAACTCTTGTGAATTAAAACCTACGGGTTTGGCTACTAAAGAGTAGCATCGTGAGAACCCCGAGAGCATCGCTGAACTGGTGAGGAGCGCTATGCCTCCTTCACAAATGTTAGCAAATTTTTCCCAACTCACTGTACTGAAAATTTCTTCGAATTCATCGGACATACCTGTGCTTGTCATGAGCAATCATCTCAGCAGGTCGGGTTCATCATGTTTCCATATCTGGATGTGGGAGTCCAGCAGCAGTACCGACCTGGCATTTGACGAGGTTGCTTCTTCCTCCGGCAGTCCAACACTTGAGGAGCCCCTGTCGGACGCCGTTCGGGAGCTGTGTCCCTGCGAACCGAAGGACGTGAGGCGATGTGTTACCCTGTTGATTGCATTCCTAGTCCTCTTCAATATGCGTCTCATCCTGCACAAAAAAAATTAATACAAGAACTACAAGATGACAGAAAAATATTAGCGTTAGTCATTAGTCGTCCTTGTGGCGTGTGACACCACCACAACCCGTTCTTATGCTTGCCAAGAGAGAGATTAAAAGCTAGGATTTATGAGGCTACAAGATTTTATTTGGAGATTATTTTGGCTAAGCACTAAAGTTGATTAAGCACAAAACAAGGGAGTTTTGAGGGGGAGAAGTGTGCTGCTGCCTGGTGCATCCAGCAAGAGGGTTGGAGGTGCCTTTTATAGGTGAGAGGCAGCAGGCAGGGGGTCGGGTGACCCCGGCCTCCGGTCGGCCGACCGTGCCCTTGGTCGGGCGACCGCGTGCAAGCGCCGAGCGGCCATTGCCCCGGTTGACCGGACATGCATGAATGTCCAGGTGACCCTTGAGCACGCAGGAGGAGAATGGGGGCAGTGCATGGGCCAAAAGCAAAAAGAAAAGATGTGTTGGCTAGCCATGATGAGGTCGGGCGGCCAAATGAGTATGGCGACTTGGGTGCCCGGTGCATGTGCCGAGAGTGCCAGGGGGTCGGCCGGTTGGCCATGATGTCGGTCGGCCGACCACCCATTTTTTTCATGTGTTGGGAAGAGAAAAAATAAATGGAGAAAGTGGTAAAGGAAAAGAAAAGAAAAGGGTGAAAGAGAAAGAGAAAAGAGAAAATTAAAGGGAAAGGAAAAAAGGAAAAAAAGAGGGAGCTGGTCGGGCTGCCGGCCGGCCATGATGGCGTTCGGCCGACCAGGCCATTATGGCGGTCGGCCATGCTTCCTTCTTCTTTTTTGACATAAAGCGGATGGCGTGCACTGAAAGAGAAAGGGAGGAAGCCAGTCATGCGGTCGGCTGGCCATCATGGCGGTTGGCCGGCCATGATGGCAGTCAGCCGACCATGCCCTTTTTTTTCGAAATGTAACGGTATATATAAAAAAAATTCACAAGATAAGGTATGCAGTGACTAAAATTAAACATGCAGTGGATTTGGAAGGACATTGAAGTTGGCGGAAAATAAATATGCCATCGAGAGATAATGCCAAATTTACCTTTTGGCGGAGGTGCACCATCTACCACCTTCGGGAATGTCGTGCACGCGTACGCATTAGGTGGCGAGTGGTATTTTCGTGCGCCATCTTGGAGTTGTCGTCGGTGGCACATCGGCGCACATGCTCATGACACGCCCTTGATTGATTGTTGTAGGTGGTTCATTGGTGTGTCGACTTTTGCAACGCCCCTGAATTGTTGTCGTAGGTGGGTCGTGGGCACCGACCTTTTGCATAGGAGCTTTGCCTCATGTTCCTTGGTTGTTGGAGCTAGCCTTGTTAACTCTTGCCTTCTTCCGATCTTGTTCTTCTTATTGTCGGATGGCATCCTCACTAGCTAACTTCCGTTTCATGAATGCTATGAGACTATCCATCTCTTTCCCGGAGGCGTCTATGACTGGCGGCTTCAGTACATATTTTTGGCACTTAATCTGCACTCGATTGCACTGTTCCACCTTGGGTTTGAAAGTGCATGTCCCTCTCACTCCATTGATGTTGAGGTGAACTTCTCCAGCTCCAACATCAACGCTTGCCTCTACAGTGCTCAGGAATGGTCACCCAAGAATGAGCGTTGTCTTTGCATCAATCTCCATCTCCAACACCACGAAGTCCACAGGGATTAGAAAATTCTGGATTTTCACCGGAACGTCCTCAGCAATCCCAGCAGGGTGGCGTATGGATTGGTCCACGAGCTGCAAGCACATAGTGGTAGGTGCGAGTGCAGTACGGTTGAGTTTGTCGAAGATGACTTTGGGCATAACACTGATGCTTGCTCCGAGGTCACATAAGGCTTGGTTGAAGACTTGGTTCCCAATAGAGCACGGAATGGTAGGACTTCCAGGGTCCTTTTTCTTCTGTGGAGGCTGATTGAGTATAGCTGCACTACACTCTTCTGTCATGCTGACAATTTCCACTGATGGCAAAGGCTTTTTATTGTTAAGGATATCTTTTAAGTACTTGGCATATGTCGGTACCTGCATGGCATCTAGCAAGGGTATATTGACATATAATTTCTTAATGACCTCAACGAACTTACTGTATTGCTCGTCAGCGGCAGCCTTCTTGTTGCGCTGGGGGAAATGTAGCACTATTGTGTCGTAGAATTCATGTGGACGTGTTTTCGGTGGCACCTTGTCCTCCGCTGTTTCAGGTCTGATCTCATGATCATCCATCTCCTCTGTTTCTGTGGCCTTCTCCTGTTCTTTGCCTGCATTATGAGTGTGTGGTGCACCACTAGGGTGTGGGAGGTCCTGTGTGGACTTACCACCCCTAGTGGGAACTGTATTTATATGCTCCTTGGGAGGAGGTTCAGGCTGACTCGGCAGCTTACTCGCATTAGCATTAGGCAACGAGGCAGCTAACTGAGCTATCTGTGTTTCTAACATTTTATTAAAACTCAGTTGATTTTTCATAGCACTATTAAGAGTCTCCATTTGAAGTGAGATAGACTCAAAAAGCCTATCATTAGCATGAAGTTTCTTACTAATGCTATCATTCACAACTTTTTGATCAAACGAGTTAGGCTTGTTAAACTACTGCGAATTACCTGAGGAGTTACCTTGTCCGGAGAATGGAATGTATGGTCTTGAATTCCAACTTGGTTGAGGACGATTCCCGTTGTTGAAGTTGCTAGAATTACCGATGAAATTGGCATCCTCCGGTTGAGTCTCGGGGCAGCTATTCCCCGAATGTCCTATATTCCTGCATACTTCGCAAGTCATGCGAGCGTCGAGGGCCTGGACTGGAGCGGTCTCAGGATTGTCTTCTAAGAGCAAATCCATCTTGGCCGCGAGCATGTCGGTGCTGTCGATGTGATGGACTCCACGGGATCAAGTACTAGGCCTCTCTTCTTTCCATCCCTGATTTGTGGCTATCTTTTCAATGAGATCCTTGGCGGCTCTCACACTCTGGGATAAGAAGGATCCTCCGACGGCCGCATCTAGGTGCTCTTGTGCTGAGCGATTCAATCCATGAAAGAAGCTCTAGATGATAAGCCATTATTCCATTCCATGGTGGGGGCAGGCCGCAATATACTCTTGTAATCGTTCCCAGGCCTCCGCCACTGTTTCATCTGTGAGCTGTTGAAAGCTCGAGATCTTGTTCCTCAATGCATTGGTCTTTTCCAATGGGAAGTACTTGGCAAGGAATGCATTGGAGCACTCATCCCATGTGTTGAATGTTGCACGGTTGAGGTAAAACCATTGCTTCGCCTTTCCGACAAGCGAAAATAGGAAGAGGCGTAACTTGACAGCGTCAGGGCATGCACCTTTCATTGTGAATGTGCTGCAGATTTCCAAGAATTGCTGGAGATGATTGTTGGCATCCTCCATTACTAGTCCGCAGAATGGGATAGCTTGAACCATGTGAATGACTCCGGGACTGAGCTCAAAGTTCTCTCTCACTTGCACTTCAGGTCTCATAGGAACGTTGTTGCTGGAGGGAATGGAGAACCCACAGATGGTCTTTTCAGGCATGACGTTGGTGAACGGAGTACAACTCATTGATGCAATTGGTTCAAGTTCTGTCGGTACAGGTCTCTACCCGTGAATAGTCTTTGAACGGACTCTCCTGAGCAAGGACTCTGGATTATTGTGGAAGTTTACCGGTACATTGTAACCGGTCATACACCCCTCTGTTGCATCCGCAAAAAAAACAACAGAGACAAGTGAGCTTGCTAAAGTCTAGTTGGTATTTTTATAAAGACAAGGGGTTTGAAAAGAGATTATCAATTATATCTCTGCCTATTGCTTCCCTGGCAACGGCGCCAGAAAAGCTTGTTGGCGGCTCTTAGCCTTAACAGGTTTTACTCCGCAAGCGCACGGAGACCGCTGTAGCCTTTCACCTAGAGTATTCCGAGTATCGTATTTATCTAGACGGAAGCCGCAGGTGAGAGAGTATAATTGGATAAACTCAAATCGAAGTTACCGTACTTTAATAAATGTACCAACTAGTATCTAGACAGGGGTAAATCTGATAAAGATAGGTGTATGGTGAAGAAGTAATAAACTACCTAAGATACACGTAGAGAGGTATAGTTGCCTGGGAGGACAACGAGCGAGATAAAGTTCCCAAACTCTATTCTATTCGGCTGCAAAGACTATGTCGTGGTTAACTAAAGAAACTCAAGGAAGCAAGTCAGGGTCTCGCGTCGAGCGAAATTCCGGTTCCCTCGAGGGGTCAGGCGGTAGATAGTTGACCACCGAAAGAGAACCCGGCTATCGCCTACGGGCCTCCCAAATGAACGGGCCTGGACTACAGAGGCACACCACATGCTGTCACCGAGTGGGGCTACCAAGCAAATCTGCGTGGAGAGGATGACACGCTATAAATGTAGGTTGAGTAACAATAGATTGTCCTTGATCAGAGAAGAGGACCTAACCAGAGCCTAGCGTACATGTTGGATTATAGCATCGACAAGAATAACAGTACTTGACTAACCAAGATAACCATAGCCTAAGCCTAGCAAGTATGCAAGAAATGTACACCACACTTGCAAGAGATAGAAATAAAGTAAAGCATAAATATAGTATACTGAAGATAAGAGTACAAAGATACAAGAAATTTATCGCAGACTCAGAGCTATCTCTGAGAACTCCAAGGCAAAGCTCGACTCACTCTAACTCCTCGGACAATCCTAACTACTAAGATGTGGAAATGGCACTTTCTATGGTAGAATGTAGCTCTCAACTTCTCCACACTTTCACAAATGAGCTCTCGGGGCCTATTTAAAGTCCAATAAGTGAGGGGGGTATTTATAGGTGGCTAAGGTCGGTTTTGGGGGTAAGGCGGTGGTCAGCCAACCATGTAGGGAGTCGGCTGACCTAGCCCCATGGTCGGGCGACCGCCCGATCCACCGACTTGGCCCTACAACGGCTTGATTTTGCTTCCTCACATCGGTTGGTAGTTGAAACGGTTGCTGCACGTGTAAAATGAGGGCCTTGTAGGGTCGGCCGACCATGCATGACGTCGGGCGACCACGTGTCCTGCTCCAATTGGTTGCATGGCTCCCCTCCTGGATGAGTGACGTCAACAATCCATGGTTTGTTGGTCCATCGGCCCTTGGATCCATTGGATGCTTGGTTTGACGGTTGGATTAGACTGCCTTTGTGTTTCCTTGCAGGTTTGGATCGATGACTTGGCATTTGGGTTCCGAGGGAAGGTCGGGCAGCCTTGTGCAGGGTTGGCCGACCCTACCACTGGGTTGGGCGACCCAGCAGGTGTTCGGCCGACCAAGACCCATGATCGGCCGACCCAGCCACTTTTACCTGCAGTGCCCATCTTTGAACGTTGACACGTTTTCAGCTATTTTATGTGTATTTTGGTACCTGCATCGAAATATTCAAGTATATCTTGTAGAACTCATTAGTAGTTGGGGTTAGTCCATTTTATTCACATGCTTTGCTTCATTCGGTGGATAATTTACGATGGAAATCGTGAGATTACGACCGTCAATAGAGATCACTATGGGGCTTACCGGTCTCATGCGAAGGTTTGGCAGAGTGGGTTTTGTTGGCCCACTATGTACAAAGATTCAAAGGAGTCCGTGCGATGTTGTGCAAGGTGCCAGCTCCAAGGAAATATAAATCCAAGGGATGCTATGCCGCTCACAAGTAATCTTCAGACTGACATCTTTGATGTGTGGGGCATAGACTTCATGGGACCCTTTCCCAAGAATGGAGACAAGGAGTACATTCTGGTCGCAGTCAATTATGTCTCAAAATGGGTAGAAGATTACCATGTGCAGTTGCGGACTCAAAACATGCCATTAAGATGTTCTATGAGACCATCTTTCCTCAGTTTGGCATACCATGGGCATCATCAGTGATGGAGGTTTGCATTTTTTCGACAAATGCTTCAGGAGATGCCTTGCAGAACTCGGTGTGGAACACCATGTTGCCACCCCCTATCATCCGCAGACAAGTGGCCAAGCCGGATGTCAAACAAGCAAATCAAGAACATACTGCAAAAAATGATCATAGCTATGGGAAAAAGAGTGGGTATCCAAGCTACCCAACGCACTCTAGGCTTATCATACAGCATACAAAACCCCAATTGGCATGTCACCATACCAAATGGTATATGGCAAGACTTGTCATCTGCTAGTGGAACTCGAATTCAAATCTCACTAGGAGATGAAGAGGTGGAACATGGATCTTCATCTGGTAGGAGCTTGAAGGCAAATTCAACTCGCTGAGCTGGAGGAATGGAGGGAGAAGGCATACCATAGTGATAAACTCTACAAGGAGCATACCAAGAGGTGGCACGACAAGTGCCTCTGGATCAAGCACTTCAAACCGGGAGATAAGGTACTACTTTTAACTCTTGTATTCGTTTATTTGGTCATGGAAAGCTCTGAAGTAAGTGGGAAGGACCCTTCATAGTCCTTGATGCTGCGGATCACAGCGCCATCACCCTCCAGGACAATGACAGGAAAGTCTTCAAGGCGAATGGGTGAGGCCTCAAAATTTTCCTCGAGCCCGAAATGCCTCAGCTCAAAGAACATGTTCATGGTCTAGCTCTGACCTAAAATGAGCCATGTAGACCCACATGCTTCTTTCCTTTTCCTTTCTAAACTCACCTTTTTCTTTCACCCCACAAATCTCACCAAAGACCGAGGATGCACGTAGTAAAATGGGTTTCCGTGCACCAATTAGGGAGACTGCGAACACTTGGCTTGTCCAACCAGTGTTGGCATGGCCGGCCGGGCTAGTGCCTAGCTGCCCAATCCCTAGTGTGGCCACCTGGCCCCTCTCTCCTTGTTTTTGGATTTGGAGGAGGTACGGAACCCATAGGGTTCGGCAATGGTGAGGGGATGATGGCAAGTCTTGTGAATTTTCTTCTTAAGGGGAAGAACCTCTCCTTCATCCTTCTAGACTTAGCCAGAATCCCTATCCAAGTGACCATGGCATCTCACCAAGGTCTGCTTCCTTAATAAGTTAGGCGCTATTAGGTTTGGTTTCTTAGTTAGTGTTTGCTTAAATTCTTTGCAATTCCCCATATGAATCCTCTCCATTTGGTTTGAATAAAATTTGTTTAGCTACAAATAAATTTGGAAAAGAATGGAAATGCCATATATCCTTTCGATCTCCTATCCCTAACCCTGCAGAATGCATAGAAGAAATCTAACATGCAGGGCACCTTCACACTACTCGCAAGAATCTAGAGGAATTCATGGCAAGTTGGGCATCCAATCTGAAGAAATCAACGTCAAACGCCCTCCACACGCTCTTTGAACATACACAAATCCAAACTCAGGAATCCAGGTATCTTTGTATCTTTTCATTTTGAACCTGAGTTTTTGAGCTTTTATACATGAAGCATGGATAAAATTGCTCTACATGATCCTAGTGCTATCCTCTGCCTATGCTTGCATTAGTTTTATTTTCTATGCTAAAGTAAAATTGCCTTTGGATACTACCATGATTAGGGAACCACTTTGATCTAAGGTGTTGATCCATGTGAGATAGTTATCTAGATGCGACTTTGGAAACTCCCGTATGAACAAAGAGTTTTTATTTTAAAATAAAAAGAGAGGCTTCATCCCCAAAGTTTTTCCAGATTTTATGCCTTGTCGTACCAATGCCACAAAGATACAATGAAAACCCATGCTAAAGTTTTTCTACTCTAAATGTTTTGAATCTTATCAAACCTTGTGCCAATAGAGAGCTATGTCATTCAAGTAATATGGCCACGTTCCACAAAATAAACACCCTCACAAAGGAGGTGTGTTATTCAATTTCTCAAATGTCCCTCAATATTTCCCAAGAAAAGAAAGAGAGGCATGGAAGGTCCAAAATAAAGAGAAGAAGAAAAAAAGGGGAGAAATGAAAAAGAAATGAAAAAAAAGAGAAGAAAAAGAAAGAACTCCATGCCCTCCATTCAAGCAAGGTAATTTGCAATAATCACCCCATGGGGCATTCACTTGTCACACCTGCACTTGGCCATATATCTTGTCTGAAAACTCCTCTTTGATACATGATTTGATTCAATGACATAAACATGACGAGAAGTCTTCACTTCTTTCACTACCCAAAGCTCCACAAAAGCCTAAGTAGGATAGATGTGAGGACAAAACAAGATTTACTTGGGCATTTTGTCCTTTGAGTGACTGAGAGCAAATCTTGAAAACAAAAGAGATGAAATGCCTGAGTTAATTCTATGATATACTATTCCGTGTTTCAACATTTCAAGTTCATAGTGTAGCCACCATTGAAATTCTAGGCAAGATGAAATAGTTGGAAATAACTCTTATGCTCGCTAAGGTAAGGGATGGCGCTTTGCCCTATCCACTTATGCTTACTTTGCCCTTTGCTCGAGGACGAGCATAGATCTAAGTGTGGGGGTGTTGGCGGTCGTTAATTCACATTTCGACCACCAACATTTCATGTTAAAGAGTTACTTTTGCACTAGTTTCATATAATTTAACCGGTTCAACGAGTTGTTTATCAAGCCTTCATGCAGGAGCTCAATATCACCAAGGAC
Source organism: Paspalum vaginatum (assembly GCA_030272315.1). Taxonomy (NCBI): domain Eukaryota; kingdom Viridiplantae; phylum Streptophyta; class Magnoliopsida; order Poales; family Poaceae; genus Paspalum; species Paspalum vaginatum. The sequence goes on along the minus strand of CM059018.1, from coordinate 26,063,601 downwards.
ATGCTCAAAAAGGCCTGCAGCACATGTCAATCTTTCGATGGCCAGACTCCGAATTGAGTGAACCAAAACTCCATTTTGGCTACCTCAATGAGCTGTTCACAATGGTCTAGTCCTTGAGGCTGGTCGGCCAAGCTATAGGCTGGCCGGCCACATACTTGGTCAGCCCACCACCAACAAGGTCGCCCGACCACCCCTGAGTTGCAGAAGGCTAGGGACTTGGCCACTCAGCCTAACCATGAGGCCGGTCGGCCTCCCAATGTGGCCAAACATGTCCCCAACTATGTGGTATGTAAAGAAACACAAATACGTCACATCTCAACTGTGTACACAAGCATTGGGTGAAAAAAAGGGTCAGAAGGCCTCCACACGAGGATTGGTGAAGTCAGGGATCTGCGCCAACACTATGGGAACTAATCCACTGAAGACAAGTGGCAAGCCCAGGCTGCTCGGCCTCCTTACTTAGCTGCCCAGCCATGTATCTGAGGCCATGCAGCACATGTTTAACCGCCACCAACTTGGAGAGTGATTTGGAGCCGTGGATGATCAATGATGGTGCATCGGATGGCCGCTCAGCCTCAAAACCTAGCCGCCCGGCCTCCTATAGGGCCAGTCGGCCTACCACCTGGCTGCCTAGCCACCGACCTTAACCCCCTTACTGACCTAGCTGCCTATAAATACCCCCTCTAATCCTAGGCTATAAATACCCCCAGGAGCTCATTAGGAAGTGTGTGGAAAATGTGTTGAAGCCACCCTTAGCTTGTAAAGAGAGTGAGTTCCATTGTATCAAGGGAGAGTAGTGAGGAGAAGAGTGAAGGAGTGGGCATTCTCTTTGCTTTTTTATCTCCAAGCTTGTAATCTCAGAGGAAGGATATTCAATCCCAAGCTTGAGTGAAGTTCCGTGTTCTTTATTTCCTTTATATTTACTTTTCTCTACTTCTATACTTAGTCATTTTACCTTGTAAATTGCTGGAACCCTAGTGCATGCTTATAATTAAGTTGTATAAGTGCTTGCATGCTACTCTGTGTTAGCTTTTAGAGTAGTAGTGAAACCCTTGCTTAGACGTGGTGTTTAGGCTTGGTGTTTTTCTATCACACCCCGATTATCAAAACACAAATCAGAACAAATCCATCTGCGTGCCAGGATCTAATCTCACGCATATAGAGACAATAAATAGTGACATCATAGAACATGCTTTATTACATACCGTTAAATAACATATACATTAAGACATCAAGTCTTTAACACGGAGTTGCGGAAGCATTTCTATAACTTCGAGCCATCCACAGGGAAACCAACTGTGGGTCACTCGCCTAGAACTCCATGACCCTTCATTTGTATTCCTTCAGGCCTTCATCTTTCTGAGTAGCGGTTGGAATTTTCTCCCCAACAAGGAACAAATATGAAGAAGTAAGCATGAGTACAGCGACTTGTACTCAACAAATATAACACAAACTATGAGACTCTAAGGTTGGTTGACTCGACTGCATAGCTTTTAATTGAAGCAACTTTATTAAAGCCTGATTACTACGGTTATGTATAGAAACCATTAACCCAAAGCATTGCATAAAGTAATTAGTCAACATTATGGACACAAGCTCCAACTTCCGAACCAAACCCAAAAGGTCCACTACTCAACAAGAGGATCCAGGCCGCTCATAACCATAAGCACGGCTGACATGTCAGTTTTACACTCTCGAGAGGTTGCACATCTTTACCCACAAGCCGTGAGCTATGCTAGGGGTTCATCACATTACCTTAGATGAGATGACTAGCAAGCACACTACGAAGCCTTTCCAAAGATTGTGTTGGTAAGAAGTAACCGCAAGTAATCAAGCGCCGCAACAGTGGGGCCCACCTCCAAAGGGAGAAGCACATATATCACATAAAGCACACTCAACCTGAGGTACCGCAGGGACCATAGAAGCTTACTCCCCCTTTTGCCCCATAGGTAAGTTACTCTAGACCAAAGCAATCTAATTACTTAGCTAAGACCGCCCCATCCCAGTCTTGTGGTAGCGTGGTTGTCCTAGGTTGTCGCTCTATGAATAGGTCCTTATGGAGAGAACCACAAAAGCACACGAGCACATTGCTCAGGTTCCCTAAACCATGTTGCTAAAAATTAAGTTTTAAAGGAGATAAATTTCATAAAACCATTAATCAAGTAAATTGTCAAAGGCATATGAGTTAGCGCTGCATCTAGCACAACTTAACTAAATACATCCCAAAAGGTAAATATAAGGATAAAAGTAGCTAGGTATAACCTTAGGGCAAGACAAAATTAAATGCACATGCGACCGATTAACAGTTATTGGGTGGTGTTTGTGTTATACTTGCCTTCCTTTAAAGTCACTGCTAAGAGTCTTCTGGATGTTGATCTTGAGTTGCACTTGAGATTGCATGAGGACAATCCGCATCTACATGTTCATCGGAGCACCACACAAGCATACAAGTTCATACATGTAAGCAAACAAGTACAACTATAAGAAACAGTACACCATATCATGAAAACAAAAGATAAAAGGTTTAATAAACTATTCTAAGCATCACTATGAACACATGAGCACAAGAATCACTCTAATCAGATTTAAAACAGAGAAGTTAGGCCCTAAACAAGCTTTTCAGGGGCACCACTGCGAAGAAAAATTAACTACAAGGGTTAATTTTGGAAAACCGAGGGCCTAAACGTAATTAAGCTAAACCGCTGAGGGCTAACATGCAAAAACAGAAGCACTAGGATGGCGAGTTCTATTTTGCAAAAGATCACGGGCGGGATTGAGAAGCTCTAGGTCCATCTGTGATCACTTTTGAACTAAATAAGACTGCAGGTTACGTCCTATAAAGATCAGGGCTAAACTGGAAAATAACCTAGTGTTGTGGTCTGCGCCTATGGACTGTTGACGTGGCTGGGTGAGGTGGCTGTCACATCACACTGACGTGTGGGACCGCGCTAACGTGGTTAAAGGGGTGCACGTGGTGATTACCAATTGGCTAATGAAAGGGTATGGAGCCGATGTAATCAAGATCGTCCAGATCAGATTGGGTGGCTAAGGTTTGGAGGAGAAGGTTGAGAGCCAATGGACTGGCTCCATTGCCTCTGGAATGATGAGTCATTGTCAACAGTAGCAAGACCTAGAAGGACTTGGGCACAAGACCTCCGATGGACAAGAGGCCCTCCGATGGACTGGAGGTAGTTGGAGAAGAAAGCCCTCCGAAGGACTGGAGCCATGCTCAGCGTTTGTCGGCCATGGGAGTTCAGTACACAGAGGAGCGGCATGGTGACGGCAGGAGTAAGTCCTCTGAAGGACTGCGAGGCTGCCCCGATGGACAGGGGATGCCGGGCGCCACCGCGGTGCTGAAACCCGAATGCGTGGTGCGAAGACATGCGAGGGAGGCTTTGGCTGCTTCAGCTCAAAACCGTCAACCAAGCTACCCATGCCTTGGTGAGTTGGGCCTTGACTCGCCAAGATAGAGAAGATGGGCCAAATCCGGCCGAGGCAGAGACTTCCTAAAGTTTCCCGGTTTCTGACTTCAAAACCGGGGGCGGATCGCGGATTGGACTACTGGCCACGTGGAGAACATCTGAGGATTGAGTGGAACTTACGAAGATCAAGACTTCATCGTGGTCGTCCATTCCGAAATATCCTGCAATCTTTCGTTTGAGTCCTTATGGTTTGTCTAATTGTAGGGACCTAACTGCAAAACAGCCTAAACAACACTAGGGTATAAATAGGTCCAAGGCAGGTCATTAGAGTGACTCTTGGCTGCTAGGATTAGGTTTTGCTTTGTGATTTTCGTTCTCAAGCCTTGAGCTCCATTGTTAGGGAGGTTATAGTAGAATTTAGCCTCCTAATCTTGATGGAAGGTGAGGGTGGTTGCTTGGGACGAATTCCCGCTTGTATGCTGAATCTTTAGACCCTTCTTGGGCATCTATTTGAGGCTAATTCGTGCAGCAACCTTGTGTTCTTCTCCTCCCCCTCTCTCTTTGGATTTTGGCTCCAATCCTTGGCTTTTGGGTGTTTGTTTTGGCCAAGCTTGGAATTCCTTCTCTGGCTGATGTTTTGGACTTGCTATGACATGGAGATTATGTCTTAGAACATCATAATCCAATTGGATTGCCACGAGCAACTCAATTTGGGTTTTCCCCTTTCTTGCCCAAATTTTTCCCTCTTCACGAGATCTGAAATTCCTGCTAATCCCTTAATCTTTTTGAGTAGATCTTTTGGGAATAGCTTTGGAATAGTGCTAGGACAGCCTGTACAAAATTTCGTGAAGATCCGAGAAGATTTGGTCAAGTTTGAGGTTTGCAAACTCAAAGTCCGAGGCTGATTTCTGGGCACACTTGACAGTCCGGTGCAACTTCACCAGATGGTCTGGTGGACTTAACTGTATCCAAATGGGCTGAATTTTTAGTATGTTGTTCCCCATGTTTTCCTCAGCCTGTGGTTAAAATTTCATGATGTTTGGAGTCCGTTGGACTGGGTTTTGGCATTTTTCTTTGCAACCTGGTCTGCCTGAAAAAGTCTTGTCGGCCTATCGGATAGTCTGGTGTGGACAGGGTTTTTGGCCCCAGATTTGGTTTGAGTTGTTCATAGGGTTTGTGGCTTGTTCCGGGTGGTTTTGGGGTTGCCTAGGGTCATTCCTAAGGTCTTTAGCACCTCATTTGCTAAGAGATCTTGGTGATCAGTAGGCGTGTTCATTTTGGTTGGTTTGTGTTCGTTTGCTTCCGTGTTTTTGTCTCAACCTCGCTTTGGTGGTTCTCGTTGTGTGCCTATACTCTTTTGCTTGCTGTGTATCAGTGAGATGCTTCAAGTGCTCCTATTCACTCCCCCGTCTAGTCGCACGTCTCGGTCCTACAATTGGTATCAAAGCCGGTTAGGTTTCTTCATACTTTTACTGGTGAGAAACCAATAGCGACTATGACTCACTCCATGAAGATTCCGGTCCTTGACTCCGATGGCTACTCTTACTGGAAGGGTAGGATGAGAGCATTCTTGCTTAGCCAGGGCCAGGACATATGGGATGCTACTCAGAGTGCGAATTTTGTGGTGCTTCCAGTTACTTAGCGCACTACCCCAGCGATTGTGGCTCAGCATGAGGCGAATGCCAAAGTTGTTAACTTTCTCTTCTCAGGACTTGGTCCAGTTGATTATGAGAGAGTGAGCCACCTCGAGACCGCCCGTCAGATTTGGTCCCTCTGAGTGCACACTATGAGGGCACTGCTTCTATCAAGGGGCGTCTCGTTGAGACTTACAGGCGCGAATATGAGAATTTCGTTCAGAAGCCTGCTGAGTCCATCGATGACTTGTTTGGTCGTTTTCAATCGATCATCAACAAGTTGCGCATTAACTCCATCCCTAAGAGGATCCCATACATCGACCATCAGCAGACTGTCAAATTGCTGTATGCGTTGGACAGGAAGATATGGGAGATCAAGGTTAACTCGATCATCGAGTCTGAGGCCAATGACAATATTGGAGTGGAGGCTCTTTACAGTAAGTTCAAGGCCATAGAGGTGGATCACAAGTTGAGAGATTCTCTAACTTGTACGGGCTCCAAGTGCCTGGCCTTGGCTTCTCCCTCCAGTGAGGCCGCTACTAACCCCCAGCTTCATAACTTTTCATTTTCTGCTCTTATGTCTGTTACAGAGGAGCAGTTAGCGTCACTTGGGGATGATGAGCTTTTCCTGGTGTCTAGCCGCTTTCAGCGTGCCTATGACAACCGGATGAGCAAGAAGAGAGGCGAGAGACCCAAGTGCTTTGAGTGTGGAGAGGTCGGCCACTTCATCGCCGATTGCCCAAACAAGCAGTACGACTACTACAAGAAGGGCAAGAGCCACTCCCGTGACTCCAACAAGTACCACTCCGGCAAGCACGACTACGGCAAGTGTGACCACACCAAGCACCGCTCTGGCAAGATCAAGAACTTCAGGAAGGCTTTCAAGAGCTACCAGAAGGACAACCGAAAGCAGGACAAGGCCTTCTTCGCCGAGCTTGGTGGTCTGTGCGGCGGATCGTCCTCCTCCTCCTCATCTTCGTCAAGCTCAAGCGATGAGGAGATCGTCACCAAGCGGGACAAGAGGAGGGACCAAGGCGGTCCAGCTAGACTCTGCTTCATCTCCACCAAGTCCAAGTGCAAGCACAAGATGCACCGGAGATCCTTTTGCTCCATGGAACTTGAGGACAAGGACGACAAGGGCAACGACAACGACTCATCGGATGAAGAGGTAACTCCTGAGCAAGCTGAAATTCTTGAGATGTTGGAGGCAAATTGTCGTGAGTTGAAAGCATAGGATAAGATGTTGGAGAAGGCAGCCAAGAAGCTGCAGAAGCAGAAAACCAAGTTGGCTGATGCTTTAGGTGAGATAGAGAGGCTGAAGAGTGTGCCAGCCTAGCCCAGTGAGCTTGAGTGCCCTACTTGTGAGACTTTGATGAGAGATCTCTATGAGCAGAAGAGCAAGTATGGTCATCAGGTAGAGGAGATGGATAGGCTGAAGGTACAGTTAGGCAAGCTCCAGTCTAAACTGGATGAGCCTATTTTGAGTGATGAGCCTGATTGTGAGATGTGCCCTCACCTAGCTGTTGACATAGCTGAGTTGAAAGTGAGGTGTGAGCTCAAGGAGTTGGACGAGCTTAGGGCTAGACCCATGCTTTTGGGTGCGTGCATGGTCTATCCTACCTTGAGGAGTGAGCTTGAGCAGTTAAGAGCTGACTTTGAGGTGCTTTCAGCACCCCTTGACACTTGTGAGAACTGTCTCAATTTGAGGTTGATGTTGGTGGATAGGGAGGCCACCATTATGAAGCTAGAGAAGTCTGCTCCCTCTATTCCCTCTCTAGACTATAACACTTGTGCTGCCTAGACTTTAGTTTTGGAGGATCTGAGAGTGGAGAAACAGACTTTGGTTGATGAGAACAACTATTTGAGAGAGGTGCTTAGTTGGATGTATGCTAGAGAGCCTCAACAAAGGATGATTTTAGAGAGCACCAAGAGATCTGAGGGTGATATGAGTGGACTTGGGTTAGGAGAGTGCAGTACTTCGGGTGAGAAGAAGAGTTCCACAATTAAGCTTAAGACTGCCTCTCCTCAGCCTAATCCTACTGTTGATGGGGTTTACCACGAGCCTCCCAAGGCTGCCCCAAAGAAGCAGTTCTGGACACCCAAACCCTCACAGGCTAAGTTGGACAGTGTAGTGACTGAGATCCTCAAGCCTCCAGTGAGCAAGAAGAGAGTCCAGCGGCCTGCTCCACCCAAGGCTACTCCACCTAAGCCCAATGCCCAGCCTAATCCCACTCCAAAGAGGCCTATCTACCACTGTGACTTTTGCCAGCGGAATGGCCACTTGGAGGAGTTCTGCTTCAGGAGGAAGCGAGTTGAGAGGCAGGAGAGAGCCTGGGGGAACCAGGATCAGTTCTACCAAGGTGGTAGGCTAGATCCTCCTCGTCGCGGTGAGATGAGAGATCGCATTGCTGGTGAGAGAGGAGGCAGCTTTCAGGCCCGTGCTCCTGGTGGTGAGAGACGCTTTGCCGGCCGAGCTCCTAGTCATTTTTAGCGTGGCTATGGATCATGTCACCGAGGTTATGGAGGTAGAGGGTTTGAGAGCTCACGCTTTGGAGGTCGTAGGTACCCAGATAGACGTGATGCTTACTTTGACTGTGCTTACCCCACTTTTGAGCAGATGGCTTAGCACTGGTTCAGTAGTTTCACTAACACTAGTGCCGGACCATTTGCTCACTCTCGCTTTCCTTGATTTTGTAGGATCGAGGCCTGCAGGACATATGGATCATGGATTTTGGCTGCTCTAGGCACATGACAGGGCACCGTAGATGGTTCTCCAGCCTCAACCCCGTGAGCACCAAGGAGTACATCACATTCGGGGATAATGGTCAAGGTAAAGTGTTGGGTGTTGGTTCTGTCGCTCTTTCTGGCAACCTTTCCCTAAGGGAAGTTGCTTTGGTGAGGAATTTGGGGTTCAATTTGGTTTCTATCTCGCAACTTCTCTAGGACAGGTTTGAGGTTCGTTTTAAGGAGGGTTCTTCTTGTGTGCTTGATGCTAAGGAAAATCTTGTTTGTCAGATTTTGCCCTATGGGCAGATTTTTAAGGTTGACCTTGCATCTGTTTCTGGCCTTCCTCGGTGTTTGGTTGCTAGTCCTTCTGCTGATATTTGGAAGTGGCATAGGAGGCTTGGCCATTTGAGTTTTGATCTGCTAGCCAGGTTGAGCTCAATGGGTCTGATCCTAGGATTGCCCAATTTGAAAGCAGAAAAGGACTTAGTGTGCCACCCCTGTCGTCATGGCAAGATGGTTGCCGCTTCTCATGCACCTGTCAATTAGGTGATGACCTCTTACCCAGGTGAGCTGCTGCATATGGACACGATTGGTCCTGCTCGAGTATTGTCGGTCAGTGGGAAGTGGTATGTGCTTGTAGTTGCGGACGACTTTTCTCCCTTTTCGTGGGTGTTCTTCATGGAATTCAAAGATGAGGCTTTCTGTTTTGTTCAGAATCTGGTCTTGAGGTTAAGGAATGAGAGTCATAAGGCCATGAGGGCTATCCGCAGTGACCATGGCGGAGAATTTCGTAACTCTTGTTTCGAAACCTTTTGTTGTGACCTAGTTCTTGATCACCAATTCTCATCTCCTTATACCCCACCTCAGAACGGTGTTGTGGAACAAAAGAACCACCCACTTGTTGAGATGGCACGGACGATGCTTGATGAGCATAGGACTCCACGACACTTTTGGGCTGAGGCTATGAATACAGCCTATTACATTGCCAACCGCATCTTCCTATGAGCTTTCTTAGGGAAGACTTCGTACGAGCTATGATTTGGTAGGCAGCCTAGCATCAAGCACCTGCGTGCATTTGGCTGTAGATGCTTTGTGCTCAAAAAGGGAGGGCATTTGGATAAATCTGAATCTCGCTGCTTGGATGGTATTTTCCTTGGGTACGCCTCTAGCTCTAGGGCATATAGAGTGTGGATCCTCGATACCAAACAAGTGGTTGAGACCTTTGAAGTTTTCTTTGATGAATCTATGCCTTGCACAACCCCTGCATTTGAGCTTTCAGGTGATGATGAAGAAGGCGCTCCCATCTTTGAAGATGAGGAAGGCGAAGTAGATGCCGGTGATGCAAGGGCCACTACACCGGCTGCAGCTCCTGCCCCCTTTGCAACGAGCTCTGAAGATGGAGGACCCTTGCCTACGGCTTCCTCCTCGCTCCCCCGACTGCAAGCTCGAGTAGAGGCTGGCCCCGATGAGGACGCAGGAGAGGTGACCTCTGAGATTGTTCCATCTTGGCAAGTCCAGCGAGATCACTCTCCAGATAGGATGATTGGAGATCTACACCAGCACGTCACACGCTCTTCGGTTAACTCTCTAGCCTTTTTCTGCCACTCTGCATTTGTTCTTCTTTCGAACCCCGGGATGTGTTACATGCATTATCTGATCCTAGTGGGGTGAACGCCATGCATGACGAGTTGGAGAACTTTGACAGAAACCATGTCTGGGATTTAGTTGAACCTCCACTAAACCGCCACCCTATAGGAACCAAGTTGGTCTTCAAGAACAAACAGGGTGAGGATGGGATGGTTGTGAGGAACAAAGCGAGATGGTTGCCCAGGGTTTCTGTCAGAAGGAGGGGATAGATTATGAGGAGACCTTTGCTCCTGTAGCTCGTTTAGAAGCCATTAGGATTCTGCTTGCCTTTGCTGCCTCTAAAGGCTTCAAATTGCAGTAGATGGATATCAAGTCTGCCTTCCTAAATGGTTACATAGAGGAGGAGGTATATGTGAGACAACCTCCTAGCTTTGAGAGTGCCAAGTTTCCAGACCGGGTGTATAAGCTGAGAAAAGCCCTTTATGGTCTGAAGCAAGCTCCAAGAGCTTGGTATGCTAGGTTGAAAGCTTTCCTGCTCAAGTCTGGGTTTGTGATGGGTTCAGTAGACAAGACCTTGTTTCTGTTGAGTCGTTGCGGTGACACCCTTCTAGTTCAAATATGTGTTGATAACATTATCTTTGGTGGTTCATCTCACGCTTTGGTGTCTAAGTTTGCTGAACATATGAGCAGTGAGTTCGAGATGAGTCTTATGGGTGAGCTTCAGTTCTTCCTCGGGCTACAGATCAAGCAAGGCCCAGAGGGAACCTTCGTCCATCAAGCCAAGTACACGAAGGACATTCTGAGAAAGTTTGACAAGGGAGATCTCAAGCCTATGGCGACTCCCATGTCAACACAAATGGCACTTGATGCGGATGAAGAAGGGGAGGTGGTGGACCAAAGAGGGTACAGAGGGATGATCGGCTCACTTCTGTACCTGACGGCGACTAGGCCGGATATCCAGTTTGCTGGTTGCCTTTGTGCACGTTTTCAGGCCTCACCGAGGACATCACACCGTCAGGCGGTGAAGCACATCTTCAGGTATCTGAAATACACTCCTGAGCTTGGTCTTTGGTTTTCTTCAACTTCTATGCTCTCTCTTAGAGGGTATTCGAATGCTGAATTTGCGGGTTATCGGCTGGAGCGCAAGTCTACTTCTGGCATCTACTAGTTTCTCGGTTCTTCTCTAGTTTCTCGGTTCTTCTCTTGTCTCTTGGTCCTCACGCAAGCTATCTAGCGTAGCCACTTCCACCACAAAAGCCGAATACATTGCTGCTGCTAGTTGCTGCTCCCAGCTACTTTTGATGAAGTCCACCTTGAGTGACTTTGGTCTCAGTTTTAGGAAAATCCCTCTCCTAGTAGACTCCACTTCTGCTATTTCTATAGCTAAGAACGCCGTCTTGCACTCTAGAACCAAACACATAGATGTGAGTTTTCACTGTCTGAGAGATCACTATGAGAAGGGAGACATAGACTTGATCCATGTGGAGACTGAGAACCAGTTGGCAGATATCCTTACCAAGCACTTAGATCTTAGCGTGTTTGCTCGCTTGTGTGGGGAGCTTGGTGTTTGTTACCCCTTTTAGGTTGGGGTAACTTTGTTGTAGTTTAGGGTTTCGGTTTGCCTTTTCTTTGCTTTTTCTTGTTTTTCCTTGCATTTTGTATCATACCATGCATTGCATTGTAACATATGCATTTTCACTTACACTAGCACTAGAGCTCTTCTGGTATGACGAGTTAGTATTTGCTTGTGCTAGATTGTACAGTTGCTTGCAAGATCATGGTTGGCTAAGCTCCTTGAATCTGTCTAATAACTTTTGTGAGCTTAGCCACTTTTGTTTCTTGAAAATCAAAAACCATGACCACCACTTGACTTGGCTACCTAGCATGTGTAGGAATGTTGATTGCTATGCTATCTTTTCATGCTTGGATATGCTAGTCGTATGCCTTTGTTAAGTTGATGCCTAAGCATTTATGACACCTTGTCTAAATCTGAAATCTGAATTAATGTTGTTTACAAGTGGTGTCCTATGAGCTAAATTGAAAAGATCCAGGTGGGTTCACTTGTCACACTGATCTAGTTTGAGATAACTTGCCTTTGCACTTTGGCATGAACTTGGACTAGGCTGTGTATGACCAAAACCTTGTCTTAAGCTTCTAATGGTTTTCTAAACCTAGGCTTGGCATTGGTTGGTAAGAAGTGGCAAAAACAAGTGAATAACCCCCTGGCATATGATCTGATTTGCTTGAAGTTAAAAATTGCTAAATCTGAAATCTGCAAGTCTCTAAATTGCTTATGGCCAATGGCAACCAAAGGGTGCGGTGGCGCATCGCTGACATGCGTGGGATTCCGTGAACGAAGGTGCGGCTGGGGACGAGGATTGGCCAGGGAGAACGGGCATGCGAAGGGGATTCTTACCGAGGGCTTGGGGGTGGCGGTTGGGTCGAGTGGTGCTCGCTGGAGGGGGCGAGAAGCAGCTTCTGGTGTCCAAGAACTGGCAGACAGGGTGCGGGATGGATCTGCGAAATCGAGGGGTCAAAAACGGACGGAATATCACTCATGGCGACCAATTTGGCGGCAGAAGAGACTCACCACGGCGTGCTTTGGCGTCGAAATTGGCGGTGGTTCGACGCCCGGCGGTGCACCAAAAATATGGGCGATGGAGGTACTACCTTAGTGTTCCCAAACTTGGGGCCCCATGTAAAGGAGTCATTGGTGCACCTATTCTCTTAGGGGTGGTCCAAATATATAGGGTTGTGAACCCTTCACTTTCCCATCAAAAGCAAGGTGGGACAAAACTACGCAGAACTGGATCGCTGTATTGTTTTACAATTTTCTGTGGATGTACACAGGCTTCCGACGTGATTCCACCTAGGTTGGAAAGGGACCATCGTTAGCTTTGCGAAAAGTGGTAGAATAGCCCAAACGGAGTTCGTATCAGAAAGTTATGGCCCAAACGGTGCAGCATGGTCCTGGTGGACGAGGTGGCTGAGGAATTAAATGGGCCTTGGCCCAAAAATATTCCAAATACTCCTAAAATTACAGTAAAAAATCTTATAAATGTTTTTTTGGACCCAATGAACTCAAATAAAATATTTAAAGATCATGAAAATCTTGGGAAGATCCTCCAATAAATAAAATTTGCTCCAAGAAAATGGGAAAAGCCTCCAGATAAATCCGGAAATTTTCCCAGAAACAACTTCACGATGACCAAACGCATTTGGAAAGGTTTGTCTCAATCAAAACACCAAGTATGCCAGCTTGGTATGACAGAGATGACCAGTAGGCTTGGAATGGCGGAGAAAAGGAGAAACATGATAAGCATGGCCCGCATGACAAAGAAAAGACCGGGAAGGGAGACAACTCGATAGGGTGGTCCCACTGTCGATAGCAGAAAGGACATGGGGTCACTGGCTATGCGAGAAGGAATGAGGGAGGAGCTGCATGGGGAAACAGGAGGAGAGCTAGGCCACCTAACTTAGGTGGGAGACGAGTAGGCCTGGAGAGAGAAGGATGAGGAACGGTAGGATGATTCCAACTTTGGTTGGCTGCTGGGCTGAAAGAGAGAAGGGAGAGGGAGGAAAAAGGCAGTAGGCCAAGCCCACGAAGGGAAGAGGGCTGGGTCAAAAGTGCATGTGAAGAGAGAAGGGGGATTTTCTACCTTTTTTCAGGTTTAAACACTATAAATTCAAATAGAATTTGAATTTGAGTCCATAGGCAACCACTCAACATAAAAGCAATGCGATGGTATGAATGCAACAACAAGTTGGCCTAAATTCATTTTATTTTCTTTAAACATTATTTTATAAAATCATTTAAATGCTCATTCTAAACAGGAAACCCTTAATAAATTGAAAAAAAACATTTTAATTGTTTTAATTACTGAAAATGAAATTTACGGTGTTACATTTGCCAAGTGGTTGGTGATCTATCCCACGCAGATTTGGTTGGTAGTCCCACCTGGTGACAGCGAGTGTGTGTTATGTGCATCCTGACCCCATCGTCCGAATAGTTTTCATTGACGGTATAGCTGAATTCCTGTTGAACCCGCCTTTCTCGTCTGGGTTATCAACACTTTGGTGCCCGAAAGTGGTTCTGTAGGGTTAGTGTCTACGTAATCCTGACAAGCAGAATACTAGTGTGTTTAGGGAGTTGAGTGCTTATAATTGAAGTAGTGAACCTAGTCTACCTAGTACTTGCTCGCTTTTACCTTTTTGTTCGGTTCTAGCTGTTCTTTGTCATTTTACTTCACATTCCTCGTGGATTTCGATACCCTGGAATACTCTTAGGAGAAAAGCTACAACAACGTTTCCGTGCACTTGCAGATTGATATCTAATAGGCTAAGAAATGCCAACAATGACGACCTCCTTACTTGGCCACCCGGCCAAGTATCCGAGGACCTTCCTCCCTCTCACAAGCAAGGTAGTGGCCTCTCCACACTCTGGAGGGTCTCGCAAGACTTACAGTCACAATTGTACACAAAGACACGCACACAAGCACGTAGGATAGACAACAAGGCCTAGGCAAAGATGCACTAAGCACTAGCAATGCCGGGATGTGTCTTGTTCTGCTTTAGTGATGGTTGGGCTCACTATTGTGGAGGCTCGCCAAGGAGGTATATATAGGCCACACCTACAAACTAGCCATCGGAAGTCTTCTTTCCTTTTCTCGCGAACACCATGTAATCGGCTAGCCATTGAGTCAATCGTTAGACTTGGAATCCGACCGTTGGAACCAACGCACCATCCGGTAGTGCACCACCGGAACGTCTGGTGCATGTTGGAGCTTAAGTCTTCGACTTGATATTCGTTCTGTCCAGAACGTCCGGTGCGTTAAGCGCAGGGACTTTGGTCGGTTTCATCTCCTGCCCAAAACGTTCGGTGGTACCACCGGACCGTCCAGTGCGTGTAAATGCACCGAGTATTGAATCTTCAACTTTAGGGCTTCTTCTACTCGCCAGACCGTCTGGTGGGGCACCACTGGACTGTCTGGTGCTTGAAAATTCCCAGCGGTACTGCCATGTCAGGACTTCACGCTTCCAATTTTTGATGGCTTGAGTCTTCTCTTGTGCCTTTTAGGTCCTCCCACTATAGGAAAAGACTATTTTTTTTCGTGGTCCAAAAACCCACGAAAATAGCCCAAAACCCACCAAAATAATCCTTTTTCGTCGGAAACCAGCAAAATTCTTTGACGAAATTAAGTCGGACGAAATTACATAAGTAATTTCCTGGGCCCCCATGAATTTATTGGGCTTGCCGACGAAATTAACATGGCTGACGAATTTGCAGCACTGGGCGACGTAATTTTGTGGGCCTACGTAGCCGATGAAGTTACGGGCTGTAATTTCGTCGGCCACGTTGGCCCACGAAATTATAGTGGGCCAGAGGGTCAAGTAATTTTGGTGGCCTGGTATATGGCCGACGAAATTAAGGGTACCCCCTAAACCAGCTCACAAATTGCTTTTAAATCTCAGGAAATTTCATCATAGGCAGAATATATGTAATATGTCCAGATCCACAGGCAGACTTCCATCACACATCCATAGGCATAATAATACATATAATATGTCCACATTCATAAACAATATAACGGAGTCCACCACACAAAGTCCATATTGGTTCACAATACTAGTCAATACGACAAAAGAAGTTCATCCATGCAGAATACACAAGTTCATACAAAGTCCATATGGCAATATGCATATCCATTAAAGATCATCATCGTCACGCAACTTACTCCTGCAAACTTTGAGAGTTGTGGCTGCTCGCTCCTCCGGAACTCGTAAAGTACTCATCCACATCTGCATCTAGAGGTGGGCCACGAGGCGTGAGGCCGAACCCTACAAAATAAAGTCAAGTTACTAGTACAGCTAGATTTGGCTAAGTTTAGCTGGATTTTGCTAAGTTGGCCTAGTGTAGCTAGATTTTGCTAGGTTTTGTTAAGTTTGGCTAGTTTAGCTAGATTTTGCTACGTCTAGCTAGATTTCTCTAAGTCGCCTAGTTTAGCTATATTTTGCTAAGTTTAGCTAGGTTTTATTAAGTTTAGCTAGATTTTGCTGAGTGAAGTTAGCTTTGATTACGTTTCGTTAATTTTGCTAAGTTTCGCTAAGTTTGCCTAGTTTATGCTAAGTTCAGCTAAATTTGCTATGTTTCACATACTTCTGCTAAGTTTGCCTTCTTTTGTATGTATACCTGTGATCCATTGTGCTGATGAGGTGATTGCATCCACGGGTTGAAGTTGGGTGCTGTAGCTGGCATCCACCCCAAAGGTGGCTAGGAGCCTAGCGGTGCCATCCACCCTAAAGGTGGCTGGGAGCCCTACGGTGCCATCCACCCCAAAGGTGGTTGCGAGCCCTAGGGTACCATTGCCTACCTCAGATGTGGCTGGGAGCCCTGGGGTAGCATTGTCCACCCTGGAGGTGGCTGCGACCCTTGGGGTGGTGGCACCCACCTTGTCGACCCTTGTATAAGTTAATTGTGAGAAAAAAATCATTCGTAATAATTTCATAAGAGTTGCTTACTATTGAATTGGTGAAGAGAATAGTCAGTTTTACCTGTTGCGAAGACATTTGAGGAGGGCAAAAGGGTGGTAAGTTTACGTCTGGTCCCAATCGAGCTGTGATATCCTAGAAATGTATCAAATGTTAGATTCGCAACATAACAATCCGAATTCAAGTGTGTTTTGATAAACAAACTACCTTAAGGTAAGAAGCCATGTACGCTGTCATGGTTGTCAACCGCTCGACAATCTTTGTTGCCTGACGAGCCTCCTCTCGTGCTGCACGAGCCTCCTCCTCTGCCTAGGTACCTCGAGCTGTCCTTGAGGAGCGAGAACTCTCAGCAGATGAATTCATTCTCCTTGGTTGAGATACATTGCAGTTGTAGTCCACAGCCCGGTGCCAAAGGCATACCTGCAAACTCAAAAATAGTGCATGATCACAAAGGCCAACCTGCACACACATTCACGATTCATGAACACATCGAAACAATCAAATTTGTATCACCTGCCATGCCTTCTTCCCCTGCCACTTGCGTGCAATGCTTCAGCGTCTACGGCCGAGTACCGCCAATCAAAGTCAGGTCCATGATGCTGAGTAATTTCCTCCCCATATGCCATCTACAAATCGAGAAAAAGAAAACATAGTCAGAGTGAAATCTTGCAGCTACATACATAATGACTGTACATGGTTACCATTCTCTCCTTTGCCGCCTCGGTGCACAAAACTTCAGGGTTCGTTGGATCAGGGCCTCGGTGACCACGAACAAAAACATCCATAAGACTTGGAGCCACACCATTTTCAGCCTCCTGCTTGTAATTAATGTTGAGTTAACACATGCAATCTATACAAGTAATATAGAATTGAATAATATGCAAGAACAACATTCTTCATATAAGAAAGATGTATTTTTTTACCATGCGTCTTGCGAGACAAAAGTGTCCATCAGCCCCGAACCGATGCCCTGGTCCTTCATTCCTTGGTTTTCTCGGTGCAACTTTGAGGAAGCAATCCAATCCAGTGAACACCATCTCTTAGCCAACCACCTCCAAGCTTCCATGTCCTTCACGATCCAATAAATCGAGGTTTGGAGGTATTGTTCCTTTGTGAGGTAGATCTCACTAGCCCCTTTTGCTTTGCTCATATTCTGACCCTTTACCTTCTTATAGTACTGGCACACGGCTGAGATCTGTGCATTGTAGAATGCATCATCGATGACCTTATCAGCTGCCCTACAAAAGTTCCTTCTCACGCTCTGCAAAACATCTCTATCATCCTCATTTTCCAAACAGTACCTCAACTACATATTAGCAGATAATTCAAGTTAGACTATGTGTTCATGTGATGCACTAATTCATTCATTGACAAACATATGTATGAAATCTCACCTAGAATTCATCCCACACAATGGACTGACAAGTTCTCCGGTGAGTTTCACGATTGCCCCCCTTCACTACTACCTTCATCTGGTTGGACATACTCCTTAAGAGACCAATGGGACCACTAGAAAGCTACTTGCCACTCGCCATCATCCTCAACCATGCTTGGGTAGTAGTAGTGGCAGAGGGCTCCCAACATCTCATTCACCTTCTGACATCTTCCTGTACCATCCCAAGTCATGTCCTCCCACTGCCTACAAGATAGACATTAAGCAAAACAAGACAAAAAGTGGAATCAATTTCACATGAATAAATATACAAATAAGAAGCATTACCATTCTCCACGAGGCCTGATGAGCATCCTTGTGGACGGTCTCAGAGGGACTGAATTGCACTTCTGAAATCTAAATAAACAAATCAAATTGAATTTAGATGAAATAATTGGATAGATAGAAATAAATCAAATAGAAACTAGACACAACTAATACCTAAATCGCGAAACGGTAGAAGAACCACCAACATCATCGCCTTCCCCCATTGGATCATCTATTTCAGCCTCTGGGTTAGTCGCACCAGCACCTATGCCAGGCTATGGTGCCTCCTCCTCTGGTGCCTCCTACTGAGCCTCTTGTGCTGCCATAGGCACCTCCTGTGCATGTGCCTATAAACAACCAAGGAGCTGCTCCTGCCTCTGTCAGCTCTGGGTGGTGCCGTGAAAAAGGCCACTACTCGAGGTGTCATCGCTGGAACCCTTGCTCTCTATCGGCATTGACCTATGCCTGAACATCATCTGCATCATTTCATGAAAATAAGATCAGTGCACATTTTGACCAACAAAATAATATGAAATTCAATAATATGCATAAAAATATGTCAGTACCCGATGAAAGCGTAAGAAATATAGTTATCAAAAGTCATCTGCATCTGATGATGCTTCATTGACTCATTCTTTATTGACACCTCCAGAATCCGTTGAATTCGTATCGATTTTCTGACAGCTACAGGTCGTTTGTGTTTTGATCTAGGTTCTTCAATTAGTTCTCTGGTATCGGTACCTAAATTATCAAGGTCTTCACCATCTGTCACATGGAATCTATGTCATATGGATTGATTCATGCCATGCTTGTCTAATTGCCCTTTGTCTTGGAACACATCAGAGTCATCGTTTTCTATGTTAGTACTCATGTAAGCAACATCTCCACGAGGGCACACTTGTGGGTTGACTTTGAATGTAAGCCACCCAGTCTTCAAGCTTGGGTGAGGATATGGGAGATAGTACACCTGCTCTGCTTGATTTGCAAGGACAACACTGTTAATACTGCTTAGGAGTCTAGAACTATGCTTGACCTCAACCACCCCATACTTGTCAACACGAGTCCCATTACGCGGGTCGAACCAATCGCATTCGAAAAACACAACTTTTAGTTCCTTGGGACCACTGAAGACACACTCAATAATGTTTTGAAGAACACCGTAATAGTTCACTACTTTGTCACTAGCATCATATCCACTTGTCATCACTCCGCTGTTGACAGTGGCTGCCAATGGTCTACTCTTTTCCAATTTCGCGGTTCGAAATCTGTATCCATTAACATCATAGCGACTATAGTTTTTGGTGGTCACATAAGTATGTGCGAGTTGCTGCAAGTCCTCATGCACTCTATTGGCAAAAGCCTACACAAAAAATAATTAAAACATGCATTAAACCATGTCGGCCAAGCTTAAGTTTACGTAAGGAAAAAGAGGTAGAAATGATCAATTACATATAGGCGGAACCACATGCATTAAACCCATCATGTCGCATATTTTTCCAATTGTGTGGGTGTGGGTCTAGAACTAGATTTCCAACATTCTTCGTCAAATAATCTGCACAAATTCATTTCATGCAGATTATTAAAGATAGACATGAGACCGAAAAATGGAAGGACGTCGACACAATTACGATGATCACTTACTGCACATATTCGATTGTTTCATCCATATTGTTGTACATATACAGCAATAATAGGTTCAACTCAGATTCTTCCAAGTGACGTACAGTACTAGATCCAACTGGATTACCCTGGTGCTTGAAAATCTTAAGGTGGCCGACTGGTGCTTCCTCTTCCATATGAACTCGCAGTGTAGGCGCAAACACATCGTTTCTTTGGGCAAAATACTTTCTTGAGAAGTGTGATATCTCTTTAAGGGCAAATGCCTCAGCAATACAACCCTCGACTCTAGCCTTGTTGTGAATAGTGGCCTGAGCTTTTTCAATTGTCTTTCTATAGGATACATCCACCTGAATTACATAGGTCGGCCTACCAAAGCTTCCCATGCCAAATGCACTAATAGATGTTGCATCACATTCATGAAACCAGGTGGAAACACCATTTCCAATTTACATACAAGAACTGGAATTTCCTTCTCAAACTTCTTCATCAAGCGCTTTGATACTGTCTTTGCGCATAACTCTCTATAGATGTAACTGAGCTTAGCAAATATCCTCCACAACTCTTCTTTGAAATAGCCTCTAAACATCATGGTTAGAAGTCTCTCCATAATAACATGGTAATCATGGCTTTTCAACCCGGTCCATTTTTCAATCTTCACATTTACTGGCCGTTTCAAGTTAGTCGTATAGCGATCTGGAAATTTTATTGTATTCAACCAATTAAATATTTTCCTCATGTCTTCTGGCTTGGGACAGTAATCAGCTCATGGCCTACTCTCATGCCCTTTATTACTCACTCTCAATTCGAGTGCTGGCCTATCACAAATTAATGCCAAGTCTTTCCTTGCCTTGATATTATCCTTCGACTTATCAGTCACATCAATAGACGTGCTTATGATGCTTTCCGCAACTTTACACACTGGGTGCATCAGATCAATGGTGTGCGGTAACATCAACACTTCTGCAAATGGAAGATCTCATAATACGGACTTATGAGTCCAGTTGTGCTCCTTCCCATAACCTTCAAACCTACCATCCTCTCCAGGCTTCAATCGAGCACGCCATGCCATTACTTACTTTGCGGTTTGCCTCTTTGGTGGCCCCTTTGTAATTCTAACACCTCTTTTGAATGCAGTAAAGGAACACCGGAAATCATGCTTAAAAGGAAGCCACCGTTAGTGAAAATCAAAGAATGACACTTTTCCGCCATGCTTTAATAAGAATGCATCTGAATCATCCATACATATGGGACAGCGAAGCCGACCATGCACACACCATCCGGAACAATCACCATAAGCCATCAAATCATGGACTGACCATAGATATCCGGCATGCAAAGTAAATTCCTCTTTAGCATAGCTATCATAAGCCTTCACACCTCTCCATAATTGTTTCAGTTCTTTGAATAGAGCGTGCTTGAACATATTTTGTTTTGGGCCTGAATGCTTAGGGCCTGGGATGACAAGTGCAAGGAACATGTACTCATCTCTATTGACTAGCTTAGGCGAAAGATTGTATGGGATGATGAAAACAAGCCAACAAGAGTATGGGCTTGCATTACTATTGAAATGTGTGAAACCGTCTGTCGATAGACCAAACCATACATTCCTAGGGTCCTTTGCAAATTCTAGATCAAAGTTGTCTGGTGCCTTCCATGCATCACCGTCTACCGGATGCTCCATTACATCCTCATTTTTGTTCTTACGTATTCCTTCTTTAGGCCACCTCATATGCATAGCTGTTTCCTTGCAGAGGTACATCTGTAGAAACCGAGAATTGACAGGCATGTAACAAAGTTGCTTAGCTACGACCTTTGTAGTTACTGACTCACCCTCGTTGTTGGTCACCTAGACATATCTAGAAGCATTACAATGGTTACAGTAATCTAACTTGTCATTGTCATCATCCTCCCAGAATAATATGCAATTGTTGGGGCAGACATCAATCTTCTCATATTTCATCCCAATACCAGCCAATATCTTCTTCGCAAAATACAAATTCTTCGGCAACTTATGATTTTCTGGGAGAATATTGTCCATCAGTTTGACAATGTCATTGTTACCACTATTTGAAATGTTGTGCTTTGACTTTATCAACATAAGTCTTGTCAAAGTCCGAAGTAGTGTCGACTGTGTATAGTAATGCAGCCTCTCATCTGATGCATCAAGGAGCCGGTATAATTCCATGACATCAGGTGGAAGCTAGCCCTGCCCTCAGAGGTCCTATCAACCCCCATACCAAGATCATTCAGCATGTCATGCAACCTATCATGATCATCATGAAGGTCTGCCCCTCTTCTGGCTGATCAACGCGTTCAGCAGGCTCTCCATGCACTCGCCATAAATGGTAGTTGGGCATAAACCCCCTTCTGCAAAGGTGTTCCTCGATGTCTTGCTTTTCCCAGTACTACTTATTCTCACATTTACTGCAAGCACACTTCACTATAGGACCAGTTGCTACAACGAATGCGTGGTCAAGGAAAGCCTTTGTTACAGCCTGTCATTCTTTTGAGTGTGCCCCATCCTTCCTCCACCCATCTTACATCGCAATCCGATCACCATCCATTTCAAATGGCAAAATAAAGGAGATAGAATATCAATGACTGTGGCTTAGGTGACAATGGACTCCCTATTTGGAAAAGATGTGTCCTAAACCCACCCAAGAATGGAGGCTAATGCATGTGATTTGTGTCTTGGCCTACGATTAAAGCAAAATTTTGGCAGCAAAACCCCGCTGTTCTCCAAACACATGCCTGATCATGGTGTGTTGGAGAACAAAGGGGTTACACAGCCGAAATTTCGCACCAATCGTAGGACATGAGTCACAAATCACATGCATCTGCCTCCACTCTCAGGCTGTCCAAAATACGTGGACAATTCCGAAATGGCGAACCCCACTAGTCAATGTGACGTTCGTCGTTCCCGAATGGGTGACGCCTATGGTTCACTACTGTTCGGCAAGAAAACCTAAACTCTAAACTTGGAAAAAACAATCAGAAAACAAAATGAAGTGGAATTAAAGTGCAACAAAGTAAAGCATAGACAAGATGATGCATATATATCCTCATGTCATTATATATTCCTCATGAAAACATGAATATAACCATTAACAATTACTTTATTAAGCATTAACATAAGCATGAACTATTGTGTACCTGAGCATGAATCATTACCCTATTCATTAATTACTAATTGCAATTAGCCATTACTTTATTCATAAACGGATGAACATGATTAACAAGTTTCGCCGGTTGTCAACTAGGCCGACGAAGTTACACATAAAGTACTCTAAACATGTGAAGCCGACGAAATTAGGTACACTATAAAAAGGTAGAAGAAAGACAGAAGACGACGAACCTCCTCCTCAGAGTGAAGGGCGGTGGTGGCCGAGGGAGCAGGGGCACGCAGGGGAGAGGAGCGTCGGCGAGTGTCGTGGGCTCGGGAGGGAAGACGGTGAGGCGACACTAGACCGGGGACGGGGTCAAACCAGGAAAGGCACGGGCGACGTCGGGCGATGGTCGGGGACGCGTCCGGCGACGTGGGGCCAGCCGGCGGCACGGGGCCTGGCTGAGGATGTGGCGGCCGGCCGCGTGGGGCCGAGGAGGCGGTGGGCGGATGGGCGGCCGGCCGCACGGGCTGGGGAGGCGCAGGGGGCCAGCCCCATGGGCGTGGGCCGACGGCGGACGATGGCAAGGTGCTAGGGATGCGGCGGGTGGTAGCACAGGGCTTGGGAGGCGGCGGGCGGCGGGTGGTGGCTGGCGGCGGCGCACGTGTCGGCGGCGTCGGGTGTGCGAGTGTGTGTGCGTGTTGTTGGCGATCGTAATCTCAGGATATCAACCATCAATTATCCACCAAATGAAGTGAAACATGTGAAATAACTAGACTAACCGTTGCTACTAATGAGTTCCCCAAGATGTACATGAATATTGGATGCTGGTACCAAAATGCATACAAAAAGGATGAAAATAGGCCAAAGATCAAAGATGAGCAACATTGGTGAAAATGTCAAGGTCGGCCGACCATTGGTCATGGCCGCCCGACCATGTGACTAGCCACCCGACAACCTGCTGGGTCGCCCAGCCCAGTGACAGGGTCGCCCGGCCACGTGGCCCGATCGCCCAGCCAACCTTTAGACTCCATTTGCCACATTATTGATCCTACATGCAAAGAAACACATTGGCAAGAAAATCCAACCATACAAGAGAGCATCCAATGTATCCAAGGGGCAGAAGACCACCAACACATGGATTGGTGACGTCATCAAACCGAGGGAGACAACATGCACCCAACTAGAGGAAAACCCGTGGCTGCCCTACCACTTTTCTTGGCTGCCCGGCCACCTCTCTGAAGCATTTTGCATGTGTAACCACCGACTCAACCGCCAACCGACATGGGGAAGGAAGATCAACCATTGGAGGGCCAAAGGCGGTAAATCATGTGGTCGCCCGACCATGGTGGGTGGTCGCCTAGCCACCGACTTGGTCGGCTGGCCACCGACCTACCCCCACAACCGACCTTGGACACCTACAAGTACCCCCCTCACCTACTTGGATTATAAATAGACCCCTAGAGCTCATTTGCAAAGGTGTGGAGTAGTTGAGAGAGTTCCATTCTACCTTAGAGAGTACCATTTCCACATCTTAGTAGTTAGGATAGTCCTGGGAGTTAGAGTGGGTCGAGCTTTGCCTTGGAGTTCTCAGAGATACCTCTGAGTTTGTGGTAAAGTCACCTTGTATCTTTGTACTTTTACTATCTCCAGTATAATATATTTTACTTTACTTTATCTCTATCTCTTGCAACTGTCGTGTACCTTTCTTTGCATATTTGCTTGGCTAGATTGTGATTACCTTAGTCATTAAAGTCATGTTATTCTTGCCGGTGCTATAATCCAACCTGTACGCCAGGCTCTGGTTAGGTCCTCCCGTCTGATGAAGGATGATCAATTGTTACTCAGGCTTTGCCTGAGTATGTTTATAGCGTGCCATCCTCTCCACGCAGATTTGCTTGGTAGCCCCACTCGGTGATAGCATGTGGTGTGCCTGTGTAGTCTAGGCCCATCATATGGGAGGCCCCTAGGCGCTAGCTAGGTTCTCTTTCGGTGGCCAACTATCTACCCCCTAGCTCCTCGAGGGTGCTAGAATTTCGTTTGACGAGAGACTCTGACTTGTTACTTGAGTTTTTTAGTAGTCATGACATAGTTTTTGCAACCGAATATAATAGAGTTTGGAAACATTATCTAACTCATTGTCCTCCCAGGCAACTATACCTTTCTACGTGTATCTTAGGTAGTTTATTTACTTTTCCACCATACACCTATCTTATTTGGCTTACCCCTAGTTACTAGTTGGTACATTTATTTAAGTTTACGGAGTTTTCGATCGAAGTTTATCCAATTATACACTCTCACCCGCTGCTTCCCTATGGACATTTACGATACCTTGGAATACTCCGAGTGAAAGGTTACAACGGTCTCCGTGCGCTTGCGGAGTAAAACCTGTTAAGGATAAGAGATGCCAATAAGCTTTTCTGGTGCCGTTGCCGGGGAAGCAATAGGCAGAGATATAATTGATAATCTCTTTTCGAACCCCGTATGCTTTATAAATTTGCCGCTAGTTGTTAGCAGGCTCACTTGTCTCTGTTGTTTTTGTTGTGGCTGCAACAGGGAGGTGTATGACCGGTTTCGACCTACCGAAAAATTTCCACAATAATCCAGTGTCACTGCTCAGGAGAGTCCGTTCAAATACTATCCATGGGTAGATACCTATACCAACGGAACTTCAATCAGCACCATCTACGAGAAGCACTTCATTCACCAACGTCATGGCTAAAAAGACCATCCGTGAGTTCTTCATCCCATCCAGCAAAAACATTCCCACGGGACCCAATGTTCAGGCAGGGGAGAACTTTGAGCTCAAACCCAGAGTGATTCATATGGTTCAAGCTATCCCATTTTGTGGACTAGCAATGGAGGACGCCAGCAATCACCTACAGTAATTCCTAGAAATCTGCAGCACATTCACTATGAAAGGTGTGTCCCTTGACGCTGTCAAACTACACCTCTTCCCGTTTTCACTTGACGGAAAGGCGAAGCAATGGTTCTACCTCAACCGTGCCACATTGGTGACATGGGATGCATGTTCCAATGCATTCCTCACAAAATATTTACCTGTGCAAAGACCAATGCATTGAGGAACAAAATTTCGAGCTTTCAACGGCTCACAGATGAAACCGTGGTGGAGGCTTGGGAACGATTACAAGAGTACATCACGGCCTGCCCCCACCATGGAATGGAACAATGGCTCATTATCTAGAGCTTCTTTCATGGATTAAACTGTTCTGCACAAGAACACCTGGATGCAGCTACCGGAGAATCCTTCTTATCCCAAAGTGTAAGAGCCGCCAAAGATCTTATTGATAAGATAGCCACTAACCAGGGATGGAAAGAAGGAAGGTATAGCATCCGAGCCTGTGGAGTCCATCACATCGACAGCACTGACATGCTCGCCACCAAGATGGACCTGCTCCTAAAAAAGCTAGAAGACAGTCCTGAGACCACTCCAGTCTAGGCCCTCGATGCCCGTATGACATGTGAAGTTTGTGGGAATACGAGGCATTTGGGAAACAGCTGCCCCGAGACTCGAGCAGAAGACGCCAACTTCATCAGCAATTCTAGCAAGTTCAACAAAGGGAATCATCCTCAGCCAGGCTGGAATTCACGACCGTACATTCCTTTCTCCAGACAAGGTAACTCCTCAGTTAATTCACAGCAGTTTAACAAGCCTAACTCATTTGATCAAAAAACTGTGAATGGTAGCATTAGTAAGAAATTCCATGCAAATAATAGGCTTGTTGAGTCTATTTCACTTCAAAAATCAACCTAGCTTTAATAAAATGTTAGAAACTCAGATAGCTCAGTTAGCCGCCTCCTTGCCTAACACAAATGCGAGAAAGCTTCTAGGGCAACCGGAACCTCCTCCCAAGGAGCATATCAATGCAGTCAACACTAGGGGTAGAAAGTACACACAAGACCATCCACATCCTAGTGGTGCACCATGCTCTCACAATGCAGGTAAGGAATAGGAGAAGGCCATTAAAACAAAGGAGAACAAGAACAATGAGACCATACCTGGGATAGCAGAGGAGAAGGAACCACTGAAATGGTGGGAAAAAGGGTTCCCAATCTGTCAAGAGGTATGGATAAGTCGGTTTAGGGGTAGAGAACTCGACGTTGGTGAAAAAGGCTCCGAGCAATCAATCGAATCCTTACAATCACTACACCACTGCTCTAATGGTTATCGACCGCG
Organism: Paspalum vaginatum; assembly: GCA_030272315.1. Taxonomy (NCBI): domain Eukaryota; kingdom Viridiplantae; phylum Streptophyta; class Magnoliopsida; order Poales; family Poaceae; genus Paspalum; species Paspalum vaginatum. Next base: position 26,037,121 of record CM059018.1, on the reverse strand, counting down.
TGACACACGCAATCGACCTCGCCAAGAAGGCTATCATTCCTGCAATGCAACTGAGAGAACACAAGCAAGAACGAGGAATAAACGCAATCAAGATTAATCTTGTGCACAAGTTAGGTTTCACAAATCGATACACGAACGGCGAACTATTCATGACAAAATACTCTTAAGCAAAACCTATCTAATCTAATGATGGATACAAAATATATACAAGAGAGAGGTCTAGGGAGTGGCCAAGGGGGTGGCCGAGCAACCCTAGGGTGTACAAGGCTAGCGGGCCCAAAAATCGGTCTAGCAGCACCCTGGCAGATTCTGTACATCATTTTGTTTCAACGATTCCCATCGACTCTGATCGAATTCAGGGGTGGGACCTTATGGGTTGGAAAGCTTATCTCCTTAGCTTTCTAACGATATGTAGAACATCCAAAACGCAGCTCGTATGTAGCCTGGACGTCCATTTTACGGAGGCCTACTCCTAAAGTCCGAACCGGCCTCGCGAATAAATTGGACCTCAACTCAGATTGGGCTTCAAACTTCATCTTCTCTTGGGCCTTGGTCATATGCTTATTGGTCATGTTCTCATCATTCTCCCCTTCTTGTTTTTGAGTCATCCTCGACTCAAAGTCATTGATGCTTGCGGAAGTAGTTGCCATGCTTGACATCATCCAACCTTGCTCCCCTTCTTGAAGTTTACCTTGTTGTAACACAATAAACAAAGAACAAGGGGAACTCGATATGATATGATTAGCGTTAGCGCAGCCCTCAAATTTTTCACATTCACCAACAGGAAGAGAGTTCAAATTTGATGAGATATAAACATGGGGTGCACCACATATTCTCTTTTGCTATCATACTTGCCAATAACGTGATAAGAATTCTTAGATAACCATGGCAAATTAGCAACAAAAGAAAGTTTTTTCTTTTCTCTAAATTATTCAGATTACATAGAATCTAAAATTCAATAGAACCCAAAGTATTTAAAGAAGATATCAACTTCAGCTCATTATACACACTAGCAATAGGGAGAAAAGCACTATTTTCAGCACAAATATTTAGCTCGGAATCATCAACATCAAGCTTATCAACAAGTTGAGGCATAGAAATAATAGAAGCAAAATCACACAACTCTTTTTGATCACATGAATCAGTAGTACAATTAGCCGGTAATAAAGATAACTCAGAAGTTTCCTCACCTTGAGAGATCATATAACATGTGTCATTACCTTTGTTTACATAATCAGGGCACTGTGACAAGTATGGAACGGAAACAAGATCATCCTCATTCTCCTCCGACGTGTTGTCTTTTTCATCCTTGTTCTCAACATTCTGTGTATGGTCAGTATTAAAGAGTACCTCCATGGGTTGTGTGTCATGATGTTTAATTTCAGCAAGGTATGCATCATATTCAATCTTAATAAATTGTTGTTTCTTATGTCTAATTTTGTTCTCAATCTTAAAAGCATGTGTATATAATTTATAGAGAGACTTATATTTCGTACCAGCAATAATATCATGAATGTCAGTGTCAAGACCCTTTAAAAATCTGATTATAATTTCTTTCTCTAATTCATGTAAACCACAACGCAACAACAAAGTATGTAGATCATTATAATACTCTACAACAGTTTTATAATGTTGTTTTAGAAATTGTAGGTCACAAATTAGCTTTATAGAATGAGAATCTGAAACAAATTCATTCCTCATAAGTCTTTTCATATCTCTCCAATTTTGTGGATCTTGATCATAAATACAAAGATCTTTCCACCAACGTAAAGCACATTTTTTAAAAGTACTAGCAGTATTCTTAACATTTCTTCTATCACTCAAATGACATTGGGAAAAAATTTCATCCATAGCTATTTTCCAATCAATATAAGCATCATCAACCAAACCATTATTAGAAGGAAGATTTGGAAGGAGACAACCTGAACTTTTTGATGGAGATGTTTTCAAAGTTATCTGACTCTCAAATGCCTTCTTAACCGTTTTCTTCATCCTTTCACGTTCACGCGCGTCGGTGCAACCCGTCATTGTTAGCAGAAAAACAAAAAAACACACAAAAAAAGATTAACTCTATCTAATGACAGTGGGCAGGTGAGATCTCTCACACTCCAAGCATTTACCAAGCGCATGCAAATGTTCTTACCATACACAGCAAGAAGACAATAGCGGTCTAGAAGAGGTGATGGTGGCCCAAAGGCGATAACACACCTGGAGCGTGGGGTGATTGCAAGACTGACCTATGTTGCTCTAGAGTATATATGTAGATATTTGGGAAGGCACAATATGTAGCAAGGAATAGTAAAATCCGAAATCAGATAGCAAAGTTGAGTGAATGTCCAAAGTACTTGTCAAAGTTGATGGCCTAAACGTGCTCCTAGAACTAGTTTAAGCAAGGAAGAGATACACCAAAGTACAAAAGACACAAACGATGCAAACACTTCAGATTATTTTTTGTTTTCTTTTTCTCTTTTTTTTAGTGCGGCTCTTTTTTATGCACTTGCTTTTTTTTACTTTTTTTATCTCAAAAGTGCTGCAAAACAAGATACAACTCCGCACAAACACAAAACTCTCATCTGAAAATTGCAGATTTACTACTCCAAGTTGCATAGCCGATTAGACAATCTTAGTGGCCTCAAATGCAAAAACTTTGCATACTAAAGTTGTAGATCTCCGTTTTATATTTCTCTACAGTATATGGAACACCTTTTTTAGATAATGGATGATGAAGATATTGACTCCGAAATACAGACTTCTCAGAAAATTCTGGATCACAAATAGATTTACTCCCAATAGATATTACACCCTGATAACGACGTTTTCTGAAAACTTCCCAGTTGACAAAGTTCTAGATAATTTCACAAGCTTTATGGAAAGTACTAGAACACAAAAATCTAAATTTGTATGAGGGAAATATCAGGCAAATACTGAACTGGACAGAGAGGATTCCGAACCGGACGTGACAACGTGATGAAAATGGACACGGTGACAAGATGCAAAACTCAAACTAAACTAAGAGCGCGATCTACACTAGCAACAAGACTATGACCATGGACACAAACTCAAGAATGCGTGTAGGACCGACACGTGCGACTACAGGAGGGTGAATAGGAGAACTTGAAAACTCAAAATCACAACCCTGTGAAATTGGTCCGTGAAAGAAGAACTAAACACCGTCTACTGATCAGATACGTGTCTAGCAGCGCAAGAGTGCCGTCCACTGAGAGGATACGCACCAATGCGAGCAAAACCGAAATCCAACTCAAAGAGGGCACCGAGATAATGAACCTGGTAAAATCTGCCACACGACACTCACCGCATCAAAGTGCGTCTCACTGACTCATAGCAAGCAAAGATAATAGTCTGGAAGTGGGGAATGCAAAAATCCGAAGCAAAAACATAGCGGAAGAAGCAATTAGAGAAAACACAGCAGCTACCCTGCCTGGACCGGACCGTCCGGTAGCAGGGGCCGGACTGTCCGGTGGCACCGGATGGGCCGGTCTCCTCTGCCAGACTATCCGGTGGGAGGTCCCGAAGAGACCCCAGCACCGGACTATCCGGTGGGCGCTGCCGAACTGTCCGATGGGACCGGATTTTCCGGCGGCCTCCGCCGGACTGTCCGATAAAGTCGCACACAGGGGGTTTTCAAACCCAAACCTGACCAAATCTTGTCCAATCTTCACAAAATTTTGCTCATGCTATCTAGACCCTGTTCCAAAGCTTTTCCCAAAAGATCAACACAAAATGACCAAGGGATCAGCGGGAATTTCAGATCTCGTGATATGGCAATCTTTGGGCAAGAAGGGGAAAACTCAAGAGAAGCTTGCTTGTGGCAATCCAGCAGGATCGAGATGAACTAAGTCATAATCTCCACGTCCTACCAAGGCCAAAAGACCCAATAGAATAGGAAAAACTCATGGGCAACACAAATCACCGAAAGCCCTTGAGTAACATCCAAAACTAACAAGAAGGGGGAAGAAAGATGGCTGCACACAAGGACACAAAAATAGGACGAATCTTGCCTTGATTAGATGAGGAAATGAGTTCTTACAAGGCTCAACTCAGCCTACCACCCTTCATCCTCCCACTAATGCAAAGTACTAGCCTAGGGAACTCTCAAATCCTAAGCTAAGCACCCAATTTTCTCTCTAAGCACTTGGCTAGTTGGAGACTAAGCCTAGGGTATCTAGAGGTGGAAGAGTCACCTAAATGACCAGCCACTTAGGTATTTATAGCCCTGGCCTAATCGACACATTTTACACTAAGACCCCTATATTACAGAAACGCCCGTAGGGGCCAAAACGGAAAAGACTCGACTTTCTCGGGCATGGACGACCACGATGGAGTCTTGATCTTCTTCGCCTGCAAGCTAGCTCCCGAATGACGTCCACATGGCTAGTAGTCCAAATCCGCTGATCGACCCCCGGTTTTGAAGTTAGAAACCGAGAAACTTTAGGGTTTCCTTCCTAGGCCTGGAGCGGCCCACTCCACTCTATCTCAGTGAGAACGAGCCCATTCACCGACTCTGGTAACTTGGTGGTAGGGTGGTGGATTTGAGCAACTCCGCAACGCCCTCGCCCGTCTTCGTGTCATATACTCGGGTTGGAGCACCGCGGTGGCACCTGACCTCCCCTGTCCATCGGGGTCGCCTCTCAGTCCTTCAGAGGTCTTACTCCTACCGTCGCCGTGCCGCTCCTCCATGTACCAAACTCCCATGGCCGACCGACATCGAGCATGCCTCCAGTCCTTTGGAGGGCTTCCATCTACCTCTAGTCCATCGGAGGGCCTTCTGTCCCTCGGAGGTCTTGTGCCCAAGTCCTTCTAGGTCTTTGGCTTCTGTTGACAATCACTCATCACTCTAGAGGCAATGCAGCCAGTCTATTGGCTTTCAATGCGGACTCTGAAATCAAATTATGCAAAGGTTAAACGTGGTGATAGGACAAGATGAACTAGAAACCCAAATTTTTTTATGGTTTTTTGTGGACTTTAGGAATATAAAACACTCAAACTAAGGGACACACGATAATATACCTCAAGGGAAACCTAAAGCTCTGATTTGCAAATGGTGGGGAAAAGGGTTCCCGATCTTCTGAGAGGTATGGATAAGTCGGTTTAGGGGTGGAGAACTCGACGTTGGTGAAGAAGGCTCCGAGCAATCGATCGATTCCTTACAATCACTACACCACTGCTCCGATGGTTATCAACCGCGTGATGCATGCAATCGACCTCACCAAGAAGGCTATCGTTCATATAATGCAACCGAGAGAACACAACAAGAACGAGGAATAAACGCAATCAAGATTAATCTTGTGCACAAGTTGGGGTTTCACAAACCAATACACAAACGACAAACTATTCACGACAGAATACTCTTAAGCAAAACCAATCTAATCTAATGAAGGCTACAAAATATATACAAGAAAGTGGTCTAGGGGGTGGCTGAGCAACCCAAAGGCGTACAAGGCTAACGGGCCTAAAAACCAGTGCAGCAGCACCCTGGCAGATTCTGTCTGTCATCTTGTTTCAATGATTCATGTCGACAACTATCGAATTCAGAGGTGGGACATATGAATTGGAAATCTTATCTCCTTAGATTTCCAACGATATGTAGCACATCTAAAACAGAGCCCATATGTGGCCTGGATGTCCGTTTTACTGAGGCCTACTCTTGCAGTCCGAACTGGCCTCGCGAATAAATTGGACCTCAACTCGAATTGGGCTTCAACTTTCATCTTCTCTTGGGCCTTGGTCATATGCTTATTGTTCATGTTCTCATCATGAAATCTCTTCCACATGAGTTCTATGACATAATGGTGCTACCTTTCCCTCCACGCAACAAGAAGGCTACTGCTGACGAACAATATAATAAGTTCGTTGAGGTCATTAAGAAATTATATGTTAACATTCCCCTGTTAGATGCTATGCAGGTTCTGACGTATGCCAAGTGTTGACGTCTCTTAGTGTAATAGATTTTACTCCGCAAGCGCACGGAGATCCGCTGTAGCTTTTTCACTCAGAGTATTCCAACTATCGTAAAAATGCACAGGGAAGCAAGGGCTAATAGGTGGAATGAAATGTTCGAACTTCAAACAGTACTATAACTCAGATAAACACCAGCTATTCTTACAACAGGGGTAAGATATAATAAGATAGTGTATGGTGGGAAGAGTAAACAGGGACCAAAGTAGTAAACAACTAGGTAGTTGCCTGGGAGGACAACGAGTGAGATTAAGATATCCAAACTATATTCCATAACTACTGCAGAGGGGTATTCATGGTTGAACTGAGTTAAACAAACACAAACTAGGATCTTGCGTCGAGTGAAATTCCAGACTATCGAGGAGGCACGGGGGTAGATACTTGGCCAACCGAACGACAACTGGCTAACGCCTACGGGCTTAATGAACGACGGGGTCGGATTACAGAGGCTCCCTAATGCTGTCACCAAGAGGGGCTACCAACCATATCTGCATGGGTAAGATGGCACGCTAAACTAGTGACCAAGTGAGAACTTGATCACTAAAGTCTGTCCTTGATCAGAGGGTGAGGACTGACTTAGCCTTAGATCAGAGCCTAAGGAAAGCCTATAGCACTGGCAAGTCTAGCAAGATTCAGATAACTCAAGAACAACACAAACCTAAGCCTTGGTCTAGTATGCAATAAGGTACACCACACTAAGCAAGTGTAAGAAACAAAGTAAAGTATAGCTGAAAGATAGATCAATAAAGTATATTATACTAAAGTAGCAAGAGTACAAAGAAAGAAAGATACAAGAGCTTTACCAGACTCGAAGCTAACTCCAGAATCCCTGAGGCAAAGATTCAGACTCAACTCTAACTCCCAGGACTATCCTAGTGCTATTAACTAGACAATGGTGTGTTCCACTCAACTTCCACACTTTACAAGTGAGAGCTCGGGGGTATTTATAGCTACTAAGGGAGTGAGGGGTCTTATAGGGTCGGTATGTCAGTTGTGGAGGTAGTTACCAGGCTGGGCGGCCTGGTGGGAGGCCGGGAGGCCCCACCCCAGGCCAGGCGGCCTGGAGAACCGTCGCATCCACCGCCTTTCTTCATCTTGTGGTCCATCTTCACTCCCCAGGTCGGTTGCATGGCGGTTGGCGGTTAAAATGTGTGCTTTCTCCCGAGCCATTGGATCCCACTTGTGTTTCTTCCTTAGCCGCAAGATTAAAGTCCCACAGATTGTTGACTCCACCAATCCAAGTGCTAGATCGATGAGGTGGCAAGCCTTCCGGTACTTAGCATGTTGGGTTCTCGGCTTGGGCCTTGGAATTGTGTTGACACGTCTTTAGTGTGCATGTAGGTCAAAGATGGGCTCATTTGGGCACATTCACAGGCCGGGCGGCCAGGCCCCTTGGTCAGTGACCTTCCTGACTTAGCCTTATTTGACATGTTTTTGACTGATCTTGCACCAACAATCAAATATTCAACAAAACTCGTGGAACTATGTCAGTAGCAAGGGTTAGTCTACACTTTGATGTATTTTCCTTCATGTTCATGGATAGTTGATGGTCGTAGGTAGTGCAATAATGACCGTCAACACCCCCCCAATCTTAGACCTTTAATCGTCCTCGAGTAAAGCCAAGATGGGTTATGGATCAGGAGTTGCTGCAAATATCAATGTCCAAGAATAGAAGCTAAACATAACTAATACTCATGCTTTGGTCTCAAACCATAGTGTATGCAATTATCACTTTTTCCCTTATCTGTGGTGCATCTTTTTGACTTACCTGGTCTTGAGCGGTTGAGAGAAAGAATGACTTTGTTGTAGGCTTCAGCTCAAAACATCTCTATTTGGATTTCTATCTCAGGTGTTTTTAAAGATTTTCAAAATAAAATAAGTTTCCCCAAAGGTACTCTCGATCGTTCACAAGTGTATAGCCAAGAACTTCCTGTACTAAGGCTTTTGTGGAGCTCAGAGTGATGTAAAGACTTAGCTTACTTAGGTTGTTTATTTTGCAAAGCCAAAGATTGGACCAAAGAAATGTACTACAGCAACTAATCGTTCATCATTGGAGCTTATTTGGTGGCTGGATGGATGGATCTCCTTATTTTCTTTCCTTCCCCTCCTTTTGTATGTTAGGTATGAATGTGGAGCCTTTTTGTATTTTCATACTTTTGCCATGCTTTGATTTGCATGCTTTTATTTTTCTCTTTTTGATGGCTCCACATCCTACCTCGTTTTGATTTGGAAGGAGTAAGGGTGAGGATATTTGCTTGGAGATAAAATAGATGCACACCCAGTGTAGATGAATGCATATGTGGTGGTGGTATTTTGCTCCAATAATTCACAAGATAGTGATGATTCCATTCTATGAGACTCAAAATTTGACAAAGCTCAAAACAATATTAAGCAGCTTAAACAAGCGGCTCAGATATATTCAGTGTATTTGGCTCTGGTAGGTGTTTAAAACCAACGGGGGAACTTTATTTTCAGTTTTCAAAAAGAATAACCTGAGATGTTCATCTTAGTAAGAAAATGCAGAGCTGGCTTTATTACTTAGTCATATCATTTCTCATGAAAACTTAGACAGGTTTTGTGCAAAATTGAATCCATAAGGTAAAAGATCAGGTTCTCATGTTATACACACAAGCTCGAAATTAAGCTAAGCATAGTTTGCATAGATACCTAAGCAAGACATGATAGAGCAACTATTCATCATTTCCATATGAAGGTAATATATCAAAGTTGGAGTTGATTTTATTAACACTTTTTTCTTTTGTTTTAGCTAAGCAAAGCATAAAGGAACAAATAATTAAACATTATTATTGCTGACTTACTCTCCGGTAGGACGGATTTTGCTGACGGACTACTGCTTGAAGGAGTGGTACTGTCAAACTGGTACTGCTGCTGTTGTTGGGGGCTGATGCTGCAAAACAAGGATGGGAATCGGGGGGCCTTACTCTGTGATGGGACGTGAGGAAGCATGCTCATGTCAGTCTACCATCCCCCCCAAGCTTCAATGAAGCTAGGAGTTTTGGTAGTAATAGTTGTGGAAGTTCTGAGCATTGATGAAGCCGGCTTCCACTATTTCATTCAGGTTCTAGAGCATGGTGCTGTTCTCCTGGAGCCATTGGTCCATTACTTTGATGCGTCAGTAGATGTCATCCACCTGCTGGTACAGCCTCTGGTTATACTAGCCCAGGTTCATCCCCTCCGTTGCGGAGTTGATTCTGGCCATGTTGTCGGTGTGGAATTAGGCTGATGCAGAGGACCTCGATCTCTGCTGATGTGGTGTGACGCACTCTTATCCCCATGGTACTGGGTACCATGTGACGGCTGGTATGAACTCTCACCACCACTGCTGGTAGGGTACCATGGCTCAGGTTGGGCATACCTATGGAGCTGTGATAGCTCCGAGTCAGCACGTGCAGATGGTGTGGCATTATGGTGTGCCCAGGATGAGCCTATTGCTTCCTCTTGTCCTTCTCTTATGCGTTCTTCCACTCCGCGTCGTTGGCCTCTAGTCATGATGCCACCAATGCTTTGGCGTGGTGCTTCTGTGTTTAGATGCATGGTTAGGCTCCTAACTTTGTATAGGTCATACTGCGGCACTGGAAGCGGCAGTTCGAAATTATGCCCAAACCAAGTCATGACTAGATTCCCACTCTCATCCTGTTTCATGAAGTGTGCCTAGATGAAGTGCTGCTCCCCAATGATGTGTGATGTGTCATCAGGAATGTACTCAATCTGGGTGTTCTCTAGGAGGCCCAGGTTGGATGCAATCCTGGTGACTAGTGATGTGATGTTAATGGGGGTGTTTGTCCTCAACATTTTCGTCCAATGATGGACTATGTCAAAGACTGGGGCATAGCGCTTCTTTCTACACATGGCATAGAGGCACTTAAGATCTTCGTTTGGTTCACAACGTACTTCACTACGTGGGAAAATGACGAGCAAGACCCAGCGAGCTAGAAGTCTCAGAGTAGGGTTGCGGATTTTTGTGGCACTATGCTTCCCCCTCACATACTCTCCGCAGATTTCTGTCCAAAAAGTTTTCATGCTATACCTCGCAGGCTCCTCTACTAAAGAGTAGTTTGGATGGAAGCCTAGGAGATTGCTAAACCTCCTCGGGGTAACAGAATAATCAGTATTGAACAGACGGAAATGGATGGTGGTGGTACCTGAGCGCTTCTCCATGTGAAGGGTCATCAAGAACTCCATAGTGACATGGATGGATCCTTCTTCTGTGATGTTGGAGAAGTCCAACCATCCCATATAGTCGAATGCCTGCGTAAACGAGTCCAGTATACCTATAGAGACGAGAAAGAAAGCATCGAAGTACCTTGTCCGTCCAAAGGTCTTAGTGGTGAGACATTGCAACTTCTATGCCTCAGTGTCGTTCTGTATGGCGATGACTTGGAAAGTCAACAGTCGGCGCTGCGGTAGAGCTTGTGATGATGTTCCGTCGTCTTGTTCTTGGCCTTGAGCTTCACTGATGGACATCCTGTCGGACACAGCAGTTGTCCTTGAACTTCCACTCTGCGAATGAGAGTGCAAATGCTCATCCAACGAGGATGGAAACTTGAGGTGCAGGCCCTTCCCTGTGTTGCTCAGGGCTCTCTTTGCCTTCTTGAAAAATGATGACATCTGCAAAAACAAATATGCAAGACAAGAGAATACCTGAGGGATAGAGCAATTACAGATATTATCGTTAGGCGTTAGCAGTCCAGAGGTTAGTCGTCCTTGTGTGGTAGAACATCCACAAACTGTTCAACGAACGAGAGTGTAGCACTTATTTTATTGGGCAGAATTTTTTCTAAGTGCTAAAAATTAAACTAAGTGCTTAGACTAAGAGTGATTAGGAGGAGGAGAAAGAGCTCACGCTGCTGAGCGGTGCAAGGAGCTGAAGGGAGCATGCATGCATATTTATAGGCACGGGATCATGCATGCGTGAGCAGCAAGGGGGCGAGCGGCCTGAGTAGGGAGCCGGCGGCCAATGCTAGGAGCTGGGCGGCCTAGGAGCAGAGGCCGGCTGGTGCTTGCAGACAGGTGGGACGCGAACGGTGCAAAGATGAGGCCGAATGACGTCGGTGGGAGGCTAGGCGGCCAGTGCCTTTGCACCTTGTGATTAGTGCATTTGGCACTTGTGCATGCATGCATTAGTGGGGAGCAGGGGGGTCGGGCGGCCTTGGCAGTGGCCGGGAGGCCTGGTGTAGCGCGTAGGGGGTTGGCTGGCCCCAAGTGGGGCTAGGCGGCCTCAAATTTTTTTTGAAATATAGTAGATGAAAATAAATAAATTATGCATAAATCAAACATGCAGTGGTATAAAGAAACCTAGAAACTTCAAATGCATAAAGGAAATTTAAACGCGTGGGAATAAAATATGCCGTGGAGATAATACCAGTTTACCTCCTGGCGAGGGCAAGTCATACCTTTTACGTGGAGTCAGTGCTTGACGGAGACTTAGCGGCCATCTGCGCCACAACTTTTGCTCGCCATACTTTCTTAGTTGCCACAGCCTTTTGTTTCTAAGTTTTAATCTGGGTCCTTTCTGGCTTGGCTTTTGGTGCTTCTTCTTCTTTCGTCTGCCACTCTTTGGGTGAGTTTGTTGTTGTGGTGGCGACCTTTGTGACAGGAGTCTTGCCTCCTGCTTCCTTTGTCGGCGGCTTGGCCATTGAGGCACGTCTTTGTAACTCGGCTTTGCGATCGGCTTTGAGCTTTCGAGCTTCTCCATCTAGCAGGATCTTGTCCATTTCTAGAATGAGTGAGTCACTTTCGACTGACTTGGTGAGAGCTTGATCTTCTCTCTAGGCATCTCCCGAGGTGCTTGACATTTGAGTTTAAACATTTTTACCTGTTGGCACATTTCTACCTTCGGCTTGAAGGCGAACGTCTCCTGTCTGCCGTTGAGGTTGAGGTGGACTTGTCCAGCTCCAACGTCAATAGTGGCCTCAGTGGCGCTTAAGAACAGTCGCCCAAGGATGAGTGGCATTTTGATATCAATCTCCATGTTGAGAACCACGAAATCCACCGGGACAATAAAGTTCTGGATTTTGACCGGAATGTCCTCAGCGATCTCGTCGAGGTAGCAAATCGACTGATCTACTAGCTATAGGCACATAGCACTAGGGACAAGTGTAGCATGCATGAGTTTATCAAAGACTACCTTTGGCATGACGCTCACTGTTGGCATCTCTTAGCCTTAACAGGTTTTACTCCGCAAGCGCACGGAGATTGCTGTAGCCTTTCACTCAGAGTATTCTGGGTATCGTAAATTTCCATAGGGAAGCGGCAGGCGAGAGAGTGTAATTGAATATACTCAAATCGAATGGAATGTAATACTTGGATAAGTTGTACCAACTAGAAGTCAAACAGGGGTAAACGTGACAAAGATAGGTGTATTGGTGGAGAGGTAATGCTATAGTAGCTATCCGTAGAAAGGTATAGTTGCCTGGGAGGACAACGAGTGAGATTAAGTCACCAAACTCTATTTCTAATCAGCTGCAAAGGTTATCTGTTCCTAACCAAGATATTCAAATAAACAAGTCGGTGTTTTACGTCGAGTGAAATTCTAGAGTCTCGAGGGTACCAGGGGTAGGCAGTTGGTCCCAAAAGAGAGTCTAGCTAACACCTACGGGCCTCCCGAACGACGGGCCTGGACTACACAAGCACACCATGCACTGTCACCGAGTGGGGCTACCAGACAAAGCTGCATGGAGAGGATGGCACGCTAGAATCGTGTTCAAGCGAAGCTTGAACAACGATAGATCGTCCTTGATCAGAGGAGAGGATCTAGCCAGAGCCTAACGTCTAAGTCTAGGGTTGAGTTATAGCACCGGCAAGAATAACAAGAATTGAATAACTGAGTAAAACACAACCTAAGCCTAGCAAGTGTGCAAAGAAAGGTACACCACACTCGCAGGAGATAGAACTTAGAGTAAAATATAACTAAAATTATATTGGAGATAATCAAAATCCAAAAGATACAAAGCTTTTACCGCAGACTCGAAGATAACTCCAGACACTCCAAGGCAAAGCTCGATTCAACTCTAACTCCCAGGACTATCCTAACTACTAAGGGAATAGTGTAGCACTCTAAGATAGAACTTGAACTCAACTCCACACCTTACAAATGAGCACTTGGGGTCTATTTATATTACAACCGAGTGAGGGGGGTATTTATAGACACACTAGGTATGTTAGAGGGTAGGTCAGTGACCGGGCGGCCACCCCTATGGCCGGGCGGCCATAGGATCTGCCGACTTCCGTGATCCAACGCTTGATATTACTTCCCCAAGTCAGTTGACGGTTAGTGCACGTGCAAAACTTGTCCGAAGGTGGCCGAGCGGCCAAGAATAGTGGCTGGGCGGCCACTTGTCTTGGTTGGTTGCATGTTGGTTCCCCCGGATTGATGACGTCACCGATCCATGTTTTGATGTCCTTTTGACCCTTAGATATATTGGATACTCTTTTGTATGGTTGGATCTTCATTGCCTTGTGTTTGTTTGCATGTAGGATCAAAGTTGTGCAAGTGAGGTGGCCGGCCAGCCATGCCACATGGCTGGGCGGCCATGCAAGACCGTGACCAACCAGTGGCTGGGCAACCACTGGTGGGCTGGAACATGGCCGGGCGGCCATGCCCTTTTTGCCTCTGTCACCCATCTTTGGTCTTTGGCTTGTTTTCAACCATTTTGCATATATTTTGGTACCTGTATCCAAATATTCATGTACATCTTGTGGAACTCGTCAGTAGCAAGGGTTAGTCCTATTATTTCACATGTTTTGCTTCATTTGGCGGATAATTGACTGTTGATATCGTGAGATTAAGACCGTCAACAACCCCCCAAGCTTAAACTTTTGCTCATCCTCAAGCAAAGCTAAGACTAAAAGTGGATCAGGAGTTGCTGCAATAACGAAGATGAAGGATGATTCTTATATGCAACTCAACACTTAAACTGTTGCCCAAGTAGCGAAATAATTGAAGTTTACCTCGTGTCATACCTGTGGTGCATCTTTTTGCTTACCTTGCCTTGGGTGGTTGAGAGACAGAACAACTTTATTGCAGGAGTGATTGTAACTTATTCTTTTCGAATGTCCTTCTCAGGTGTTTTCAAGATTTTCAAAACAAAAGAAGCTTCCCCAAGGATACTCTCGATCGCTCAGAAGTGTTTCCTCACCAAGGGTCATGATTTGGCCAACATTTTCCTACACTAAGGCATTTGTGGAGCTTTAGGTGAGGGAGAATGTGGCGCACTTAGAATGTTTATTTTGCTAAGCCAAAGATTGGACCAAAAAGTGTACTCTATCATTTCTTCTGTTTGATCACTGGAGTATGAGTGGTGGAGTAGTATGTTTCCTTCTCGAGATTTTCATTCCTTATAACCTTTTATATATTTGGAGGGGATATGGAGCCTTTATTTTTGCCATGCTTGAACTTGCATGCTTTTCATTTTTGCCGTGCATTTGCATGCATTTTTTAGCTCCATACCCTTTCCTCCTTGAGTTTTGAAGGCTTTGGGACTATGAGAGGTATTTGGAGACTTTTTGGTGGATGCAAAGTCCGGAGTGGATTACTTGCATTATGTTTGTACTCCAGCTATCAACAGAAGATGATATTTCTACTCAATGAGACTCAAAATTTGACAAAGCTCAAAACATCTCTAAGCAACTCTTTGTAGCTGTTTCAAATATTTGAAGCATTTTTGGCTCTGGTAGGAATTTTCAACCAAGGGGAGCTTTATTTTGTTATTTTCAAAATAAAAGCCTGAGACATTCATCTTACTAGGAACATGAAAGAATCATCTTGCTTTTAAATCATATCATATCTCTCAACAACTTAGGGTTGTTATCACAAATGGCATCCACAAGGTAAAACTTTTGGTTCACTTCTTTTTATTCACCAACATGGGACTAAGCTAAGCATAACTTGTCATGCAAGAATTGAACCATTCACTTGATAGAGCAACTATTCATCATTTCCAAAATGAAGCTAGCAAGTGAATTTAACATTTAAGCATGGGAGTTATTTGACACATTTTTTTTACTAACTTCAACTAAGCAACTAAAAAAAAGATACAACGGCATTACTCTCATGGTAGGGCAGAACGGATGTCTGGTGGGACAAGGTTGACTTCAGGGAATCATACGGAAATGCACAAAGGAGTGGGTTGATATGCGTACCTTCCAATTGTCGGGTCTTACCTCCCCCAAGCTTCAACGAAGATTAGTCGGGGTAGAAACCTCGCCAGTTGTAATACATGAGGTTTTGCTCCTGCATGCGTTCAACTATTGCCCTTGTCTCCAGAACCATGTTGTGGGTGGCTCCTTGTTGGTCCTGTATCTGGTGGAGGTCGTCTATTATCCCCAAGGTGCGGGGCTCTTGGAGATCCAATGCCTCGAAGAGAGCATTGATGTTCCCCGCGAGCCCGTCGCCAGTGTAGCGGGCGGAGCTAGATGGACCTACTCCACGACCATAAAATTGCTCACCTCCGCCGTGGTATGACGGCGTCGTATGTGCAGATGCTACCACGGAGTCCCATAAACTATGCCATGATTCCCTCTGGCTCCCCTAGGCGGGTGTTCCTCCCTGGTGAGAGGGTCCAGCGCCTGGGTAGGCCTAGGAGGGTCCTGCGGTTGGGTGAGCCCATGCAGGTTCGGCATTTGGTTCTTGTGCTTCTTCGTATGCCCTGCGGATTCTTTCGTCGGCTTGACATCGTTGGGCACGAGTCATTACTCTGGAGACACTATTCCTTGCAGGCTCGGGTGCTTGCTGCATGGTTAGTGATCTCATAGAATATAATTTGAACTGCAGCGCTGGAAGCGGCAGCTCAAACTCATAGCCCTTGTATGTCATGATATAATTTCCCTGTGTGTCTGTCCTCAGGAAGTGCGCATGAAAGAAGTGTGAATCTTTGACTATGCGAGAAGGGTCATCAGGCATATATGACACGGAAGCATTAGCTAACACTCCCAAACCATTGGCGATCCTCGTCACAAATGACGTGATCGAAATGGTGGTGCCAACGTGAACCAGCCCTCGCCAGTGAGTGATCATACTACGCATAGGGGCAAATTTCTGTTTCTTCCACATAGCATAGAGGCACCTAATGTCATCTACTGTGACACTGTGGGTGTCATCCCATAGGAAAACAACCATGGTAAGCCAACGAGCTAGAAACCGCATGGTAGGATGTTTAATTTTTGTGATGCTCTTTTTCCCTCGAGAGTCAGCCCCAACTAACTCTCTCCAAAACTCTACTGAGTTAAAGCCTGTGGGGTCTTCCGCCAAAGAGCATTGTGGTGAGAAGTCCAGCAGGTTGCTAAATTGACGCGGTGTAAGCTCATAGTCAGTATTAAAGAGTCGGAACCAGACAAACGTATCTTCCCTTAGGGTGTCCGTGTGGAGTGTCATGAGGAATTCCTTTGTGAGGAGGACGATTCCTCCTTTTGGAATTTCTGCAAAGGTCCCCCAACTGATGGCTTGGAACACCTCATCGAACTCGCCTCGCATGCCAGTGTTGACGAGGAGGTCCTCGTCAAAGCATTTGGTCAAGGTGTAAGACTTTTGATGCAAAAGTCTTAACGCCTTGGCCTCGTCCTGGGTGCGTGGTATGAGTTGCGAGTCGAGGAGTAGCACTGACCGGTTGATGGAGGACATTGGAATTTCCTTCGGCTCTTCTGTGCTAATGGACATCCTCTCGGAAGCAGCATGTCTGCTTGCCGGACTAGAATCCTCGGAGGACGACCAGTGGATGTGCTTCCCCGTCTTGCTAACGGCCTTCTTCGCCTTCTTGAATATGTGGTTCATCCTGCAAGACAGCAACAAAGACATGATACCCGAAGGATAGACGACAAGATAATATAAGCATTAGTGGGTTAGTCGTTCGAAAAATAAACTGGTCCTTGTGGGGCAGAGCCTCCACAAAACGTTCTCGTTCTGCGGAAATTTGAGAGAGAGTGTGGCCAAGATTTTATTTGGCTAACCAAATTTTATTCGGGCATTATTTTAACTAAGCATGGAAGCTTAATTAAGCTACTAAACAAGAGATTAAGAGAGAGGGAGAGGCAGCTTGTTGCGAGGTGCACTGAGCTAGGAAGCGAGGGGCAGTATTAATAGGTGATTTGGAGGTGCAGGGTGGCCGGGCGGCCACTGCCCATGGCCGTGCGGCCACTAACTGAGGTCGGGCGGCCATGCATGCATGTAGTGCGCCGAGGGGACGTGAGTGGAGCATTGCGCATGCGGAAAGCAGAAGAAAAGGTGGCCGAGAGGCCACTCAGAGGGGCTGGGCGGCCATGCGCGAGAGAGGAAAGTAGAGGGAGCAGAAGCATGGCTGGGCGGCCATGGCAGTGTGCCAGGCGGCCAAGGTTCCCTTGCTCCTCCTCTTCTTGTGTTGGGAGAAGATAAAGGAAAGACAAAAGAAAAAGAAAGAGAAAGAAAAAGAAAAGAGAAAGTGAAAGGCAAAGGCAAAGGAAAAGAGAAAGAAAAAGAAAAGAGAAAGAGAAAGAGAGAAAGGGAAAAGAGGGGAGAGGGAGCAGGGTGGCCAGTCGGCCACTAGGGTGGTCGGCCGACCAGGCTCTGTGGCCGGCCGGCCATGCCCCCCTTTTTTTTTAAAAATTGCCGAGAAGGATAAAAACAATGCACGAAAATAAAATTGCGCGAGGCATAATTTTAAATATGCAGTGGGGTACGAAAATTAAATTAAGCGGAAAATAAATATGCCGTCGAATGATAATGCCAACTTACCTATTGGTGATGGCAGACCATTTTTTTCCTCTCGGTGTTATGTAAGCATCAAAGTTAAGGTCTTCTTTTCTTTGTGCTTCATTAACTCTACACTGTCCTGGCATATGCAATTGGCTCTCGGTGCTAACTTTGCGCTGTCCCGGCATATGCAATTGGTTCTCAGCGCTAGCTCTGCACTCTCTTGACATATGCAATTGGCTCTCAGTGCCGACCTTATTCACTGGCGGTTCGCCTTCTTTGTGCTGTCTTGTATGCAATTGGCTCTTAGCGTAGACCTTGTTCACAGGAGCTTTGCCTCCTGTTGCGGGACCAGGCTTGCTGTGTCTTTTCTCTTGTTGTCTCAATTTGCTGCTTTTCATGGTAGCTTCATACTCCTGTTGTTGGATGCTGGCCTCGATTTTCAATTTGTTCAGCATAATTGTAATGAGGCTATCAACCTTTTCATTTGGCTTCTTGGTCCCTGTCTTGATCTTGGGTACATTCTTTTGTGCCTGACACTTGAAAGCGTGCACCTTGTTGCACTGCTCAACTTTTGGCTTGAAGGCGAACGTCTACTTCTTGCCGTTAATGTGAGGTGGACCTTGCCTGCCCCAACATCGATGGTCGCTTCCGTGGTGCTCAGAAACGGCCGCCCAAGGATGAGCGGTGTTTTTGAGTCGATCTCCATGTCCAGTACCACAAAATCCACTAGGATGAGGAAATTCCTGATTTTCACCGGAACATTCTCCGCGATGCCTTCTGGGTAGCGAACGGATTGATCCTTGAGTTGCAAACACATAGCCGTGGGAGCAAGTGCAGCGTGACTTAGCCTGTCAAAGATGACCTTCGGCATTACGCTGACACTGGCTCCAATATCACACAATGCTTGGTCGAAGTGCTGGGTTCCAATAGAGCATGAGATGGTGGGGCTCCCAAGGTCCTTTTTCTTGAGTATAGCTGTGCTACACTCTTCTGTCAAATGCACTATTTCCGTTGACAGTAGGGGTTTCTTGTTGTTGAGGATGTCGTTAAGTACTTAGCGTATGTCGGTACTTGCATTGCATCTAGCAGAGGTATGTTGACATAAAGCTTCTTAATGACCTCAACGAACTTACTATATTGTTCGTCAGCGGCAGCCTCCTTGTTTCGTGGAGGGAATGGCAGCACCGTAGTGTTGTAAAACTCATGGGGTAAGTGCTTCGATGCTGGATTCTCCTGCTTGCCAGTTGTATCTTCCTCTACGACCTTGTCTTCGAACTCGGGTGTCTTCTCCTGCTCTTTACCTGCACGACTAGGAGATGGGGGGTCCTGTGTGCACTTTCCACCCCTAGTGGTTACCGCATTTATGTGCTCCTTGGGAGGAGCTTCAGGTTGCCCAAGCAGCTTACCCACATTTGGGTTAGGTAAAGTAGCAGCCAATTGAGCTATTTGAGTTTCTAACATTTTGGTAAAGCTAAGTTGGTTTCTCATAGCACTATTCAAAGTTTCCATTTGCAGAGATATAGATTTAAACATCCTATCATTGGCATGGAACTTTTTACTAATGCTATATGCACATCTTTCCGAACAAAATTAAAATTGCTTTTAGGAAACTGTTGTGAACTTCCTGAAGAGTTACCTTGTCCAGAGAAAGGGAGATGTGGTCATGTGCTCCATCCTGGTTGAGGACGATTCCCGTTGTTGAAGTTACTACTCCCTATGAAGTTTGTGTCTTCGGGTCGCGTCTCAGGGCAGCTGTTCCCTGAGTGTCCTGTGTTTCCACAGACTTCGCAAGTCATATGAGAGTTGAGGGCTTGGACCGGAGCGGCTTCTGGAGTATCGTTTAGCTTTTTCAACAGTAAGTCCATCTTGGCAGCGAGCATGTCAGTGCTCTCAATCTGATGGACGCCATGTGATCGGGTGCTCGACCTTTCTTCTCTCCATCCTTGATTGGTGGCCATTTTTTTCAATTAGCCCTTTGGCCGCAGTGATGCTCAAGGATAGGAAGGATCCTCCAGCGACTGCATCCAGGTTTTCTTGTGCTGAGCAATGAAGCCCGTGAAAGAAACTCTGAATAATGAGCCACTCTTGCATTCTATGGTGGGGGCAGGCTGCGATGTACTCCTGGAGTCTCTCCCAGGCCTCCGCCATGGTTTCATCAGCGAGCTGTTGAAAGCTCGAGATCTTGTTTCTTAATGCGTTAGTCTTTCCCAGCGGGAAGTACTTCACAAGAAATACATCGGAACATGCGTTCCATGATGTTAGTGTTGCTCGGTTGAGGTAGAACCACTGTTTTGCCTTCCCAACAAGAGAGAACGGGAAGAAACAAAGTTTGACGGCGTCCGATGATGCCCCTTTCATATTGAATGTGCTGCAGATCTCAAGAAACTACTGCAAGTGATTGTTGGCATCCTCCGTAGCCGGTCTGTAGAATGAGATAGCTTGAACCATATGGATCGAATTTCTCTCCCACTTGAACTTCCACTACAAGGAACCGAGCCTATTGCAACAGCACAAAATCGTTGCAATATGCCCAAATTTGTGGCAATTGTTACATATTGCGACACACTTGATTTCGTTGCTAGGTGTAGCTAGTAACTCCATTGATAAAAGTTTGGATTACATTTTGCACGGTGTTGTGAAAGCTGATGTAATAGCCACACAACTTACCATTGCAATCAACATGGATTGCGACAACCAAAATAGTGTGGTAATAACTAACTGTTGCAATGAATTATTTTTGTGGCAACACTTAAATTTGCAATGAAAATTAATTTGTTGCAATTGCATCTTTTGCTACAAAAACAAAGTTGTGACAATAGTTTGAATTGCAACGACATTTAGTTCAAGGCAATTCATCTAATCGTGACAAAAGGATTGTGTGGCAATCGTGTTTGATTTGCCATTCTGGAATTGGCTCCACAGCAATTTGCAATTCTGTTTTTAATCTCACTGAACCAGTAGGTCAATAGTATTTCAAGCATATGAATACGAACACTACATATATGTTGCCATCACATATAACACATATATAATAATCATTCAATGTATAGCATGTGCTTACAAAGAGATCAATTCAAAAGGTTTAGAATTTGATAAAGAGACTTTAGAATGTCTAAACTAACAGGCGCAGGAAAAACAACTATTCTAAAGGTGTTGAAAAATGCTAATAAAGTTGTGGACAATATTGATCGCTTCATTGTCTTGTATGGGTAATCATCTCCAATCCACGCAGCAAGTTCCATATTCCTGATATGTCACAATGCCTCTGCACACTATGGCTTAGCTTCACCTAAAATCAATTGGAAACCGGTGTCAGCGACTTGATATATTTGAACAAAATCAACTCAGATGAAGGCACATCGTACCGGACATTGTGCAACATAGTAAAGAGAACAAATCCTTGTACAGTTAAAAAAAATATGGAACCAACAGATTAGATGATTGTTGCTATACTTAGCGTAACATGGTCTGCAACGAACAGATTAAGAGGATTGCTGCTATACTTAGCATAACATGGTTTCCCTTCGACCTGTCAGGAAGATGGAGCATGTGGCTGGTAGCATAGCATAACAAAAGAGGCTGCTAGCATAACATTGGCTGAAACATTCAAAATAGTGGCTGCTACCCTGCTAGAGATGCAGCAACAAAAGAGGCGATTCGTCTTCTGTATAAATCATAATAACACCGGAACTATTTGTACATATCAATTTTCAAGATAATCGGTCCAGCACTTAAGACCTTTGTTAAACTTGACATCATGAGCTGTGGTTTTTCCTAGAGCTGTTGGATATATATGTTTGTCAAGATGCATTGTTTCGAAAATTATTTGCTGCAAGATAGTATTCTGCTTACCTGCATGAGCTAACTGACAGCAACAGAGCAGTTGAGGATATAGTATAGCGACTTTCCTAGTCTTACACAACTGAATGATAAAGAATAAGTTGAATAGGCAAAAGGAAATAACAATTGCATCACTAGGACACCTCACAACAAATCCACCCTGAGCTGCAGTCAGTTAGTGAAATCAAGTTCTGGAAAATGATGTAGCTTGCTACCTGTTCATATTGTACTTACCTGCACGAGCTGATGACGGCTGCCTGCTGCCGGCCTAATAAGCTGCTGCTGCTCAATGATTGCCACTGCACCTGTATGCTTAAAGCAAAAGCACCTAAAGACATAGTCTAGTTTTAGCTGCTGCAAGAACAAAAATATGGAGAGAATAGTGATCAAGGCAAAGTAATTAAACTCAAAATTCAATCCCTGCTATCAGAACCAAATCACCGGAAAACAAGAGGCCAACTTCATCACACTGATGCTGGAATTAACAGCCTGTAATATGCAGAAGCACATCAAATAAGCGAGTGAGCAGCAGAGTAATAATCTGTTGGAGCTAACAAAAAGAGCAGAGCCTGAAGCCTATATCTTCTGTTCTTTCATTTGCTTGCCGAAATTCTCAACCCTAGTAGCTAGACCATTCTGGCAAAAAAAGAAATAAACTAGGCAAAGGAATAACCAACAACAGTCAGCAATAGCCAGAAAATGAATTCCACACTGTAGACCCCTCTCAGAAATCGTTCCATACAGGTCCCTTTAGCTAAGGTCAACATATCCTAGTACATCTGAGAAACTTGGCCAACTGTTCTTTTCCCCCACAACCAATAACGATTGATTTTTAGGACTCGTTACCAAACATTAGTCTAGACAAAGAGTTCCGTAGTTAAGTAAGCAATTTATTCCCACAGAGAAATAACCATGAGGTTACATGAATGAATCTGCTTGATAGCCTAGTCTTTTAATTTCGATAGATAATATATGTCGGTTGATTTAGGGCAGGATGCAAGTTATAGAAATGTCACAGTCAACAAATAAATGAGATTGAATCGTTGATAATTAAAAGTGTTTCTAAACTATGCAAATAGAGAGGTCAAGTACTTCATTAGTTATCCATTTTACCAGTAATAATATGGAGATCCCTAGTAAGACCAAACAAACTAGTTGTAGTTCTAGTGTACACCTATTGCACCAAATCACAAATACATGTCAATATAGGTTTGTACTAACTTCTGATATTAGTGTATTGCAAGAGGGAATATAAGCTAGCTCTTCGTTTGTTCTTGAAGTTTATCCTGTCTGCCCATATGAAAAATGGAAAGAATAAGGGTAACATAATGCAAACAGAGTTAATTATATTAAGCAATAAGCACATTCATGGCATATATATTACAGGTAGAAATTGACAACTAATTATCTTAAAACTTGCTGGAACAGTAATTAGATCAGATTTGAAAACTGATAGCTTACGTAGGGTTTGGTTGATCCGATCCACACAGCTGGAACTCAGGCAGTAATTAGCTGCCCCAAGTGCACAGGCAAGAGCCGAGAGGAACTCAAGCAGGCAGACAGCAGTTAGGCTTCACCGGCGAGTCGGCGACCTTGCAAAGCCGGCAACGCGCAGCCACAGCCCTCCGCACTGGCCGGCTGGCGGCCTGGCGCGGTCCTCGCCGAGCGCCGGCTGCTTCCACCGCTCCTCGCGGCCTCATGCAGTGCCGCCACACCCTGCAGACTGCAGCCCGCCGCCTCCACGCGCAGCGCCGCGCCGCCGCCGGACTGCCTTGACGCGCACGCGCTAGGGTTGAGGATTGCCGATTGGATTGGCCGATTGAGGAACGACGGAACGCAGGGAGTTCCTATCTATCTGGTGGATAGTTAGTCTATCCATCTTTAAAAGCCCAATAAACTCATTTAGTGTTTTTATTTTAATCCACCAAGCATCACGTAGGAGCAGCTACGTAATATTTTTGTTTTCATTTGTTTATTTATTCTAATGTATAAGAAATTATTTTTATTAGATTTTGGTTTTTTACACATGCTTCAACATTATTATTGAATTTATTCAACAATGTATAAAACCTAACTGAACATTTTAGGTAAACTATTTCAACATTTCTACATGAAAATGTTAGAACACTACACCTAAAATGTTGATGGAGTACATTCCAAATGTTCATTTAAAAATAAAAAAACAAAACATATCCATGTTGGGTCTCATTTTATTGCATTAATTCCATACAACAACAAGGTTCAATCGAATTTAAAAATAAATATACGGTTGGAGAGAAATATTTGCTTGAAAATTTAAATCAAACACATCTAAACTCTGGCCAGCCAACCATTCAATGACACGTGTCTTAGCAGGTGATACTGCACTCCATCGGTCCATTCGTGGTTGTGCGCTGTAGCCTCTCGGTTATTCTGCATGCCATGCCTCAGGCCTGCAAACTTCAGTGGTCCGTGGCCATGGTCCATCCCCCGCCTGCTATTGGTTGCACGATTATCAAATACTAGAAGGAAGATGCCCTTTCCACCTTCCGGAAGTTAGATAGGAAATGCGCGGAACGCGAAAACCGTGAAACGTGACCAGCTAAATGGGATGTACTGTGTTGGGGCTGTGCCGTGTTGGACTGGACGACTAATGGCCTATTATTTATTGGGCCATTGTAACAAAAAGACAAGAAGGAGAAGCAAACGGCTGGCTGACCCAAAGACGCAAGCATGGGACCTCTATCGTCTTCAACCTTCAACCAGCCCCACCTTTGAGTGCTCCAATGGCAAAAAAAAATTAGCTGGGGCTAAGGGGGGCTTCAAGGGTTCAGTGAGGCTAGGTGGGGCTTGAGCCCCACCCGCCCCAGTGGTAGATCCACCACTAGCAGGAAGGGAAGAGAAAGGGTGGCGATATCTGGTTGGTTCTCGTCGCCAACGGTGGGCGATGGTGCTGTGGCTGCGCATGGAATCGGGGGCCAGCAATGGGGACAGAGCGGCATGGGTGGCTCCATGGCTGCCAGGGAAGGCAAGTGGCCAGCCGGCGGCTGCAGAGAGGAAGGCACTCGGAGGAAGATTTTGGTGCAGTGGGCGGATGACGGCGTGGTTGGAACTGGCGATCGGGCCATGGAGAGGAAGGCGACGAGGAGGGCATGCGGGTGGGGGAGCGCGGAGCGCATGGGAGCGAGCGGCGGTGGGCAGGGCGAAAGCGGAACATGCTCGGGTCGTGGAGGGCACTGGGGCATTTGGTGGAGAGGTCGTGGGCCAAAAATTATTTTTAGTTAGACTTGGGCCAGATATATCATACTCGATGCCGTATATGTGTGAGGAGTGGACCGAAACAAGTTATTTTCATTGCAATTAAAGTTAATCTATTGCATCAACACATTATTATTGCAAATTCGATTAACTTTTGCAACAAAAGGCATAATGAATCGTAGCAATAAATTTCTGTAGCAATATATCTAATTTATCGGAACACTTTTAATTCTACTTGCAATAGAACTTTTTTTTTTGCAACACCTCCTAATAATATAGCCACACATATTAATTGGTGGCAATATAATCGGTGAATTGCCACACCTTTTTAAAAATGTGGCAATAACACCCCTCTTATGCAACAAAATGATGATGTTGCAATAAATTATGTGGCATTAGCTTGGTTTTCTTGTTGTGTTCAGGTCCTGTAGGAACATTGTTACTCGAGGGGATGAAGAACTCACGAATGGTCTTCTCAGCCATGGTGGTGGTAAGTAGAGTGCTGGTAGATGTGCTTGGTTCTAACTCCCTTGGTACAGGTCTCTGCCCGTGGATAGCCTTTGGATGGACTCTCCTGGGCAGTGACTCTAGGTTATTGTGGTAGTTTTCCGACAGGTCAAAACCGGTCATACACCTCTCTGTTGCAACCATAATAAAACAACAGAGCAAAGTGAGTCTGTTAACAACTAGCGGTAAACTTATCAAGTATACAGGGTTCGAAAT
Source organism: Paspalum vaginatum (assembly GCA_030272315.1). Classification (NCBI taxonomy): domain Eukaryota; kingdom Viridiplantae; phylum Streptophyta; class Magnoliopsida; order Poales; family Poaceae; genus Paspalum; species Paspalum vaginatum. The sequence goes on along the minus strand of CM059018.1, from coordinate 26,011,659 downwards.
GAGTTTTCAATTTTCTCTCTGCCTATTGCTTTCCCGGAAACTGTGCCAAAAAAGCTTGTTGGCGTCTCACCAAACTCTATTTCTAATCAGCTGCAAAGGTTATCCGTGCCTAACCAAGATATTCAAATAAACAAGTCTGGGTCTTACGTCGAGCGAAATTCTAGAGTCTTGAGGGTACCAGGGGTAGGTAGTTGGTCCCGAAAGAGAGTCTAGCTAACACCTACAGGCCTCCCGAACGACGGGCCTAGATTACACAGGCACACCACACGCTGTCACCGAGTGGGGCTACCAGACAAAGCTGCATGGAGAGGATGGCACGCTATAAATGTGTTCAAGCAAAGCTTGAACAACGATAGATCGTCCTTGATCAGAGGAGAGGATGTAGTAAGAGCCTAGCATCTAAGTCTAGGGTTGAGTTATAGCACCGGCAAGAATAACAAGAATTGAATAACTAAGTAAAACACAACCTAAGCCTAGCAAGTGTGCAAAGAAAGGTACACCACACTCGCAGGAGATAGAACTCAGACTAAGATATAACTGAAATTATATTGGAGATAATCAAAATCCAAAAGATACAAAGCTTTTACCGCAGACTCGAAGATAACTGAGGAGACTCTGAGTCAAAGCTTGACTCAACTCTAACTCTCAGGACTATCCAAACTACTAAGGGAATAGTGTAGCACTCTAAGATAGAACTTGAACTCAACTCCACACCTTACAAATGAGCTCTCGGGGTCTATTTATAGTACAACCGAGTGAGGGGGGTATTTATAGACACACTAGGTCGGTTAGGGGGTTGGTCGATGGTCGGGCGGCCACCTACAAGGCTGGGCAGCCATGACACATGGCCGGGCGGCCACCCCTATGGCCGGGCGGCCATAGGATCCGCCGACTTCCATGATCCAATGCTTGATATTGCTTCTCCATGTCGGTTGACGGTTAGTGCACGTGTAAAACAAGTCCAAAGGTGGCCGAGCGGCCAAGAATAGTGGCTGAGCGGCCACTTGTCTTCCACTAGTTGGTTGCATGTTGGTTCCCTCGAATTGATGACGTCACCGATCCATGTTTGGATGTCCTTTTGACCCTTAGATATATTGGATACTCTTTTGTATGGTTGGATCTTCATTGCCTTGTGTTTGTTTGCATGTAGGATCAAAGTTGTGCAAGTGAGGTGGCCGGGCGGCCATGCCACATGGCCGGGCGGCCATGCAGGACCCTGACCAGTGGCCGCCCGGCCACTGGTGGGCTAGACCATGTCCGGGAGGCCATGGCCTTTTTGCCTCTGTCACCCATCTTTTGTCTTTGGCTTGTTTTCAACCATTTTGCATATATTTTGGTACCTGCATCCAAATATACATGTACATCTTGTGGAAGTCATAAGTAGCAAGGGTTAGTCCTATTATTTCACATGTTTTGCTTCATTTGGCGGATAATTGACGGTTGATATCGTGAGATTACGACCATCAACACTCACACTTGCTCCTAGATCGTAGAGAGCTTGATCAAAGTGCTGGGTCCCGATTGAGCATGAGATGGTTGGGTTCCCTAGATCCTTCTTCTTCTGGGGCGGCTGGTTGAGTATAGCAGCGCTACACTCTTCTGTGAGGTGCACGACTTTGGTGGACGGCAGTGGCTTTTTGTTGTTGAGGATGTCCTTCAGGTACTTCGCATATGTAGGCACCTGCATCGCATCTCGCAATGGGATGTTAACATATAATTTCTTTATTACCTTCCCAAACTTGCTAAACTGGTCGTCGACAGAGGTCTTTTTTTGCCTTTGAGCAAAAGGGAGCATGCTGGTGTCGTAGAACTTGTGTGGAGCCGATTTTGGTGCTTCCTTAACCGGTTGTGGTTCAGCCACTTGATCTTCCTTCTCTAGTTCGGCTAGCTTCCCCTGTTCCTTCCCTGCATTCCTAGGATGTAGGGGGCTCTTGTGTAGACCTTCCACCCCTAGTTGTTAGAGCATTGATATGCTCCTTCGGGGGTGGCTCGGGCTGACCCGAGAGCTTACCCGAAGTTGGACTAGGCAAAGCTCCAGCAAGCTGAGCTATCTGAGTTTCTAACATTTTATTTAAACTCAGTTGGTTCTTCATGGCACTATTAAGAGTTTCCATTTGAAGCGATATGTTTTCTAGAATTCTATCGTTCGCAAGGAATTTCTTACTTATCCTATCATTCATAGCTTTTTGATCGAAAGAATTTTTATTAAACTACTGGGAACTGCCAGAAGACGTACTTTGACCAGAGAATGGTAAGTGTGGTCACGAGTTCCAACTTGGTTGAGGATGAGGCCCATTGTTGAAGCTATTGTTATTGATGAAGTTTACGTCTTCCGATCCATGTCTAGAGCAGCTATTCCCCGTATGGCCGGTATTCCCGCAATGCTCGCAAGTCATTCGAGAATCCAGTGCCTGGACCGGCACAGCTTTAGGAGCATCCTCCAGCTTCTTTAGCAAGAGGTCCATCTTGGCAGCCAACATGTCGGTGCTGTCAATATTGTGGGCACCACGGGGCTTATTGTTCGCCCTCTCCTATATGCATCCTTGGTTGCTTGCCATCTTCTCTATGAGAGTGCATGCTGCAGCAACACTCAAGGACAGAAAGGATCCTCCAGCGGCTACATCGAGGCGTTCTTGCGCGGTCTGGTGCAGACCATGGAAGAAGTTCTGGATGATCAGCCACTCTTCCATACCATGGTGGGGGCAGGCGGCGATGTACTCTTGAAGTCTTTCCCATGCCTCCGCTACCGTCTCATCAGTGAGCTATTGGAAGCTCGAGATTCGGTTCCTCAGTGAGCTTGTCTTCATAAAGGGGAAGTACTTTGCAAGGAAAGCATTTGAGCATGCCTCCCAAGTTGCCAAGTTTGCGCGGTTCAAATAGAACCACTGTTTTGCCTTCCCGATCAGTGAGAACGGAAAAAGGCAAAGTCGAATAGCATCGGCGGTTGCACCCTTGATGGTGAATGTACTGCATATCTCTAGGAATTGCTAGAGATGGCTATTTGCATCCTCCAACGCCAATCCACAGAATTGACTAGCTTGGACCATATGAATGACACCTGGCTTGAGCTCGAATCCTTCTCCAACTTGCACATCAGGCCCGGTGGGGATGTTGTTGCTGGATATGACGGAAAAGTCAAGGATGGTCTTCTTAGGCACAGCCATTGTTAGTGTCGGTTGCTTTGTGCTTGTGGATCCAAACTCCAATAATAATGGCATAGGCCTGTGTCCGTGGATTGTCTTTTGACGGACTCTCCTTCTGAGCAGTGACTCCGGATTGTTGTGAAAGTTTGCTGGTAGGTCGAAACCAGTCATAAACCTCTCTGTCAACCCAACAATAAAGTAGACAGAGAAATAGCGGTATGTTATCAAGTTATAAGTACCTAGGTTCGAACAAATCAAACTTCTATTGCTAATTGGTTCCCCGGCAACGGCACCAGAAAAAGCTTGCTGATGTCTCTTAGCGTAACAGATTTTACTCCGCAAGCGTACGGAGATTCGCTGTAGCTTTTTACTTAGAGTATTCCGAGTATCATAAAAATCCACAGGGAAGCAAGGGCTAATAGGTGGAATGAAATGTTCGAACTTCAAACAGTACTATAACTCATATAAACACCAGCTATTCTTACAACGGGGGTAAGATATAACAAGATAGTGTATGGTGGGAAGAGTAAACAGCGACCAAAGCAGTAAACAACTAGGTAGTTGCGTGGGAGGACAACGAGTAGGATTAAGATATCCAAACTATATTCCTTAACTACTGCAGAGGAGTATTCACGGTTGAACTGAGTTAAACAAACACGAACTAGGATCTTGCGTTGAGCGAAATTCCAGACTATCGAGGAGGCACATGGGTAGATTGTTGGCCAACCGAACGACAACTGGCTAACGCCTACGGGCTTAATGAACGATGGGGTCGGATTACAGAGGCTCCCTAATGCTGTCACTAAGAGGGGCTACCAACCAGATCTGTGTGGGTAATATGGCACGCTAAACTAGTGATCAAGTGAGAACTTGATCACTAAAGTCCGTCCTTGATCTGAGGGTTAGGACTGAATTAGCCTTAGATCAGAGCCTAAGGAAAGCCTATAGCATCGGCAAGTCTAGCAAGATTTAGATAACTCAAGAACAACACAAACCTAAGCCTTGGTCTAGTATGCAATAAGGTACACCACACTAAGCAAGTGTAAGAAATAAAGTAAAGTATAGCTGAAAGATAGATCAGTAAAGTATATTATACTAAAGTAGCAAGAGTACAAAGATAGAAAGATACAAGAGCATTACCAGACTCGAAGCTAACTCTAGAATCCCTGAGGTAAAGACTCAGACTCAACTCTAACTCCTAGGACTATCCTAGTGCTACTAACTAAACAATGGTGTGTTCCACTCAACTTCCACACTTTACAAGTGTGAGCTCGAGGATATTTATAGCTACTAAGGGAGTGAGGGGTCTTATAAGGTCGGTATGGCGGTTGTGGAGGCAGTTACCTGGTCGGGCGGCCTGGTGGGAGGCCGGGCGGCCTGGAGGACCATCGGATCCACCGCCTTTCTTCATCTTGTGGTCCACCTTCACTCCCCAAGTCAGTTGCATGGCGGTGGCGGTTAAAATGTGTGCTTTCTCCCAAGCCATTGGATCCCACTTGAGTTTCTTCCTTAGCCACAGGATTGAAGTCCCACGGATTGCTGACTTCACCAATCCAAGTGCTGGATCGATGAGTTGGCAAGCCTTCCGGTACTTAGCATGTTGGGTTCTCGGCTTGGGCCTTGGAATTGTGTTGACACGTCTTTAGTGTGCATGCAGGTCGAAGATGGGCTCATTTGGGCACATTCACAGGCCGGGCGGCCTGGGGGAAGGCTGGGCGGCCTATCCCCTTGGTCAGTGACCTTCCTGATTTAGCCATATTTGACATGTTTTCGGCTGATCTTGCACCTGCAATCAAATGTTCAACACAACTCGTGGAACTATGTCAGTAGCTAGGGTTAGTCTACACTTTGATGTATATTCCTTCATGTTCATGGATAGTTGATGGTCGTAGGTAGTGCAATAATGACCGTCAACACCAAGTACTTAAAAGATATCCTCAACAACAAGAAACCTTTGCCATCAGCAGAAATTGTGCATGTGACAGAAGAGTGTAGTGCAGCTATACTAAATCTGCCCCCACAGAAGAAAAAAGGACCCTGGAAGTCCTACCATTCCTTGCTCAATCGGGAACCAATTCTTCAATCAAGCTTTATGTGATCTTAGAGCCAGCTTCAGTGTTATGCCCAAAGTCATCTTCGACAAGCTAAATCACACTGCGCTCACCCCCAACGCTAGGTGCCTGCAGCTCGCAGACTAGTCCATACGCCACCCGCAGGGATTGCTGAAGACATCCCGATGAAAATCCAGAATTTTCTCATCCCTGTAGATTTTATGGTATTGGACATGGAGATAGACTCAAAGACACCGCTCATTCTGGGGTGGCCATTCCTGAGTACCGCGGACGCAAGCACTGATGTTGGAGCTGGAGAAGTCCATCTCGACATCAACAGAATGAGGGAAACAGTTTCCTTGAAACCAAAGGTAGAGCAGTGCAATCAAGTGAAAGTATTCCGGTGCCAACAATATGTGCCGAAGAACCCAGTAAAAGACACCTCCAGGAAAGAGATGGACAGCCTCATAGCATTCATGAAAGGGAAATTAGACCATGAGGCTGCCATCTGACAACAAGAAGAACAAGAGTGGAAGAAGGCAAAAGCTAACAAGGCTAGACCCAAATCCCAGGAAACAGGACGCAAAGCTCCTGAGAAGAAGGTCAGCGCCCACAATCCATCTACGTCAACAAATCAGGGGTGTTACAAAACTCGACACGCCAATGAACCACCTACGTCAATTAATCAAAGGCGTGTCATGAGCAAGTGCGCCAATGAGCCATCTACGACAACTCTAGGATGGCGCATGAAAATAGCACTTGTCACCCCCTACGTACGTGCATTCGACATTCCAAAGGGTGGTAAATGGTTCACTCTCGCCAAGAGGTAAAACTCGGCATTACCTTTCGACGATATATTTAATTCCCCGCCAATTTTGATTTGTCACACTCCATGGCATATTTAGATTTTTTTTTCACGCACAAAATTCTACCTTGCTTTTTGCATTTGAAAAAAAAGAGAAAAAAACAATTTGTGGCCGACCGGCCACCAGGCCTGGTCAGCCGACCGCCCTTCCCTCCTCTCTCTCTCTCCTATCTCCTTTCTTCCTTTTCTTTTTCTCTTTTTCCTTTCTTTCTTTTGTTTTCTTTCTTTCTTTCTTTCTTTCTTTCTTTCTTTTTTCCCCTTTTCTTTTACCTTCTTTCAACAAAAAAAACAGGCATGGCCGGCCGGCCACCAAAGGTGGCCACCCAACCAAGTTCCTCTCCCTCTCTCTCTCTTCTTTCTCTTTCTCTTTTCTTCTTTTCCTTTTTCACAAAGCAAAGTACAACAGGGGGTGCAATTATGGCCAACCCACCGTACCAAAGTGGCTGCCATACCTCTTGACTGCACCCATGTTCAAGCTTTCATCATTATGCATGAGTACTCGATGAATGAGTCTAGTGCCTTGGTTGGCCGACCAGGGATCATGGCCGGCCGACTGTTGGCGGCCGTTATTTCACGGGTTCGATCGCCAAGTCATCGGTGAATAAATGGGGTATAGACAAGATTCTATGCATTACTTACCTAACACTAACAAATTTCATGAGTTTTGGTGGTTCTCAATGTATCGCAGGGAGATCCTCAAATTCCATGCAAGACAACATCATTTGGAGCAAGAGAGAATTCACACAAAAGGGCTTGAGAATGAATTGCAAATAACATCAATATTAAGTATCCCAAATGCCCTCATGGACAAACCGTTACCAAGATCTCGACAAGATAACCAAAATGGAGTTTTGGTTCACTCAATTTAGAGTCCAAACGCAAAAGTTATGGCCGTCGCAAGATCGATAATGTGCGGGGGCTGTGAGAGACGGCCAGGAGGTGGCCAAAGGCATGGCTGGCCGGTAGTCCACTCTCTCAAAATCCCTTGTCCTTCATCTTAGTCATCCAAGGAAGTTACCAAGAGCCCAAAAACATGTGGAGGAACAAGCCCAAACCGAACCCAACGTCGGAAGGCCATCACATGGGCCAAGGCATGGCTGAAAGCCCAAAATGATGACCGGCCGGCCATGCCTATGGTCGGCCGGCCACCTCACATGGCTGGCCAGCCGCCCCAAAAGGATGCCGGTCCATTACTTGTCCGCCCGGCCATGATGTTGGCCGCCCGGACATGTTCAACACGTGTATCAACGGAAACCGACTTCCAAAAGGCATCCTAGGCGTTGGAGAAATGAGGCGGTGCATCAGATGGCTACCCGGCCAAGGGACTTAGCTGCCCAGCCTCCGTGATGGCTGGCCAGCCACCCACGTGGCCGCTCGGCCAACCGACTTGCTGCCCCCACTAATGAGGACATCACTCCTTTGGATACAAACAACAATCCTCCGCTGAATGTTCAAGGTCCAATCACTAGAGCTCGAGCACGACAATTGAATCTAGAGGTGAGCTCGTTCCTAAACTCCTCTTCATATGATTATGAGAATAGATTGCTACCGAATGATTATATTGTGAATAGGAACCCTGGAGAAGGCCAAGCAATACTTGAAGAAGGGCTTGGAGGCGTGGAGGACCAGCAAGGACATACAAGTCAAGAGGGAGGCCCAAACCAACTGACCTCGGGTCTGTTTTTGGGCTCCAAGAGCAGTCTGCGCTAAAATGGCTGCTCAGGTCACATACGGACTCGGATTTGGGTGATCTTTATATGGATGGAAAGGTAAGAAGATAACCTTTCAAATGGCGCTGGTACCAGGCCCAAATTCATCAGGAGTCGACGGGAAAATATTCCACAAGTCGGTGTCCAGAATCGGTCTCAGTGCTGCGCCACTGTCTTTGGTCCTTTGGGCCGTGTATCTTGTCTTGGCCCACTAGGGTTGCGTCCAGGGGGTCTTGGCCGCCCCAAACTCCTCTTATCCAGCCTCCACCCCACTCCTCTAGGGTTGGGTTTTGCTTAGTTTCATTCTGTCAAGAACAGGACACCGATTCTTCGGTTGTGGAACCCCATTCATGAGTTGAATCGAATTCTTTCTGTGATTTGGTTTCTTCTTCGTGCACTTGTTTGTGTTCTTCGATTTCGCAGGCAAGAGTAAGCCTTCTTGGCGAGGTCAATCGAGCTGCAGCTTGGTTGATAACCAGAGGATTTGTGGTGCTAAGGTTGCAGGGTTCATTTCTTTAGATTTGAAGCCTGATCGGTGTGTCTCGAATCCGCCCAAATCGATAGTTATCTGAACCTTTCGGAAGATCGGGAATCCAAGTCCTATCATGTGGTAATCAAAGCAAAGGTATACCGTTAGGTTCGCATCGAATCCCCCTAGTTCGAGTGTTTATTTTCAACCTACAGTCCACAGCCATACCGTTTTTCCCCTTCCTAGAACCTTCCGCGCCATAGCCTCTGCATTTGTTAGTTTCAGAGTTCGTAGTGTTGAGTTTGTGTCCTTGTCAAAGTCTTGTTGCTGGTTGGGGTCGTGTTAGAGTCCAGTTTATGTGTTTTCCCCTCCTTTTACATCAAACCCTAGCTGCCACCGCAATTTTTGTGCACGTTATTTCCTTTCTGTCATCTAATTTGGTGTGCATCTTAAAGCACGAATAACTTTGGTCTTTCACTTGTTTGAGCTCCAATTGTCTGTGTTACTTCTTGTGTGCTCCTGAATCAAAAAAAAAAAAAAACAACAGCGCAAAAAAAATTGAAAAAAAAAGAGGGCAAAAGAGGAACAACATCTGCGGGAGCACACAGAGAAGGGCATAGTGAGCTGTGTTGACGTGTGCTGTCTTGTGCTTTGTTTGTGGCCTTTTTGACTAACATATTAGTTCTCCGCCTTGTTATCACAACTCTGGTACTTGGAACACTTTAGACCAGTAACAAGAACATGAACTTGGGACTATAATTCAGCATTGCTATCTGTTACTAACTTTTGTGCCACATATATATTTATCTATGTGCCTTCCCAAGCTCCACATATTTCTTCAGATCGGTACAGAAAGAGGACCCTTGCAATCTTGGTGTCACCTCCTCACAGGCATCACGAACCAGCCGCCGATTGCACCAACTCTTGTTTTGTGATTGGTAAGAACTTTTGCAAGTGCTTGTGGAGCAGCTGCCATTTTGCATGATTGAGAGGCACCACTACAGCTTGTAGTCATTTATTAGGGATAACCTTCACTGCTTGCTGCTGTTTTGGTGTTTGCAATGGCAGGGGATGAACAGACAAACTCTCCCAAAGATTTCGATGAGTGTGTTAGTAGAGCTCAACTTCAAGCTGCCATGGAGGAATCCCAGAGAGGGATGAATGATGCAATCAAGAAGGCTGTCACTGATGCACTAATTGATCTCAAGCTTGGTAGCAGCATAGAGAGGTTGGATAGGAGGATATCTACTTTAACCGATAAGGTTACAGAGTTAGAAAACCGTCTACCAAATGAGGAAGATATGGGAGGAAACAACATGGATGAAGATGCTGTTTTTGATGAGGATGGAAACATAGATGCTGCAGCCACCCGAACAGCGATACTACGACGTCGTCTACGTGAGAATAGGAGAGGTATGGGAGGTCATCGACATCAAGGTCATGCCCAACATGCTCCCGATGATCCTTATGCTAAGGTAAAGTTCACAATTCCACCTTTTTCGGGCCATTATGATGCTGAGGGGTATCTTGATTGGGAGATGACAGTAGAGCAAAAATTTAGTGCCCACCTTGTTCCTAAAAGACATAGAGTTCGACAAGCCTCTAGTGAGTTTAAGGATTTTGCAATCATTTGGTGGAGTGGGTTAGCTGCAGAGAATGCTTTGCCGACCACATGGGAACAACTTAAGGTAGCTATGCGTGATCGTTTTGTTCCCCCTTCCTACCATAGAGACTTGCGTAAGAAATTGATGCGCTTAGAGCAAGGAGAGAAATCTGTCCAAGATTACTATGGGGAGCTCCAAAAGGGCTTGATGCGTTGTGGTGTTGTGGAGGGACCTGAGGATTCTATTTGTCATTTTTATTCGGGTCTAAGGCGTGAGATTCAGGACATTGTTGATTATAAGGAATTTAACACTATCAACCAGTTGTTTCAGTTTGCTATGTTTGCAGAGAAGGAATTGCAGGGACGTGAGCAGCAAGGCAAGGGCAAGTCCACCACCTCCTACACGCCACGTACAACGACATCAACGGGGCTGAACAAGTCTGCAACTTTCCGGATGCCACCACCACCAGCTAGCAAGCGACCAGCAGCTTCGGGAGTTGCTGCAGCGCCCACACGGTCCTCCGATTCAGGAAAAAATTCTGCACAGGTACCCGCAAAGAGTTCATCATCCGTGGCATCAACGGGGCGCACCTCTGGCATCCAATGCCACCGTTGCCATGGGCTTGGCCATGTGCAGAAGGACTGCCCAAGTCAGCGGGCATACATTGCTACAGAGGATGGCTACATCAGCACCTCTGACATTGAAGATGAAGAAGAGAAAGAAAAAGATGATGGTGAAGAAGAGATCCTTGGCGGAGAGGATACAGTGACCTATAGGAGCGCCATTGTTCAGCGGGTGCTCAACACACAAGTGCAACAGCCCGACCGGCTGCAACGCCACAATCTATTTCAGATTTTCTTCGTCATCAACAACCGACGCGTGCGAGTCATTATTGATGGAGGTAGTTGCAATAATTTGGTAAGTTCTGAGTTGGTCAAGAAGCTTGGCTTGACCACATGGCCACACCAACATCTATACCATATTCAGTGGCTAAATGATTCGGGAAAGGCTAAGGTAACACAAACTTGCAGAGTTTCTTTTTCCATTGGGTCATATTCAGATTCGGTTGATTGTGATGTGGTACCTATGCAAGCTTGTTCACTTTTGTTGGGTAGGCCTTGGGAACATGATAATGATTCCACACACCATGGTAGAAGTAACAAATACACCTTTGTGCATAAAGGAAAGAAATATACTTTGCTACCTTTGACCCCTACTGAAATTGTACAAGCTGAGAAAGAGCGAGCTGCTAGTTTGAATGACACAAAATCTGAAAATCAACAAGTAGCAAAATCTGTTTTTCCACATAAAAAGGATAAACCTGCACCTAATTCTAAGAACAAGGGCATTAAATTGCAGGGTGGAGTTATGCTTGCAACAAAATGTGACTTTGCTGCAATTTCTGAACATGATGTTTGCTATGCCTTACTTTGCAAACAAGCTTTGTTTTCGCTTGATGATATCGCTAGCTCGATACCTCCTGCTGTCACTAACCTTTTGCAGGAGTACGAGGTTGTTTTTCCAGCTGAGATACCACCGGGGCTGCCACTTGTAAGAGGAATAGAGCATCAAATCGACTTGATTCCGAGGGCAACTTTGCCCAACCGAGCAGCCTACCGAACCAACCCCGAGGTGACTAAGGAAATTCAGCGTCAAGTCCAAGAACTTTTGGACCATGGGTATGTACATGAGAGCCTTAGTCCTTGTGCTGTTCCTGTGCTTTTAGTTCCAAAGAAAGATGGTACTTGGTGTATGTGTGTTGATTGTAGAGCTATCAATAATATTACAATTCGGTACCGTCATCCTATTCCTAGGCTTGATGACATGCTTGATGAGTTGTGCGGTTCTATAATTTTCACAAAGATTGATTTGCGAAGTGGCTACCACCAGATTAGAATGAAACTTGGAGATGAATGGAAAACAGCTTTTAAAACCAAATTTGGGTTGTATGAGTGGTTAGTAATGCCTTTCGGTTTGACTAATGCACCTAGCACTTTCATGCGCTTAATGAATGAGGTTTTGAGGGCTTTCATTGGACGATTTGTGGTAGTTTACTTTGATGATATCTTGATTTATAGCAAGTCTTTGGATGAACACATGGATCACCTACGTGCTGTTTTTAACGCTTTACGTGATGCACGTTTGTTTGGTAACCTTGAGAAGTGCATCTTTTGCACGGATCGAGTCTCTTTCCTTGGCTATGTTGTTACTCCACAGGGAATTGAAGTGGATGAGACAAAAATTGAAGCAATCAAGAGCTGGCTGGTTCCCCAAACCATCATACAGGTGAGGAGTTTTCTTGGTCTTGCAGGATTCTACCGCCGTTTCGTCAAAGATTTCAGCACCATTGCAGCCCCCTTGCATGAGTTGACAAAGAAAGGGGTGGCGTTCCATTGAGGAAAGGCACATGATGAGTCCTTTGATGCTTTGAAGGGTAAGCTTACACACGCACCATTGCTGCAACTTCCGAACTTTGGTAAGACATTTGAACTTGAATGTGATGCTAGCGGAGTTGGCAATGGGGCTGTTTTAATGCAAGATGGTAAACCCATTGCATACTTTAGTGAAAAACTGCATGGCCCTATTTTAAATCACTACACGTATGATAAGGAATTGTATGCTCTTGTACGTTCTTTAGAAACGTGGCGTCATTATTTGTGGCCTAAGGAGTTTGTTATCCATTTCGATCATGAATCGCTTAAGTATCTTCGCTCTCAAAATAATTTGAACCGTCGACATGCAAAGTGGGTAGAGCTGATTGAATCTTTCCCTTATGTTATCAAACACAAGAAAGGGAAGGATAATGTGATTGCAGATGCCTTGTCTAGGTGATATACCCTGTTGTCCCAACTTGATTGTCGTCTTTTTGGACTTGAATCGATAAAAGAACAATATGCACTTGATCCTGATTTTAAAGATGTGTTGCTGAATTGCAGAGAGGGACGTACATGGAACAAGTTTGTGATCAATGATGGGCAATTGTTTAGAGCTAACCGCCTATGCATTCCAGTTGGTTCCGTTCGTCACTTGTTGTTACAGGAAGCACATGGAGGAGGGCTGATGGGACATTTCGGTGCTAAGAAGACGGAGGATGTTTTGGCCTCACATTTCTTTTGGCCAAAGATGAGAAGAGATGTTGAGCGTTTCCTGGCGCGCTGCACCACATGTCAAAAAGCTAAGTCACGCTTGAATCCACATGGTTTATACTCCTTCTATTCCTTGGACAGACATTTCGATGGACTTTGTTTTGGGATTGCCTCGGACTAAGAGGGGGAGGGATAGCATTTTTGTGGTGGTGGATCATTTTTCTAAGATGGCACACTTCATACCATGTCATAAGAGTGATGATGCTGTTCATATTGCTGACCTCTTTTTCAAAGAGATTATTCGTTTGCATGGTATGCCTTCAACTATTGTTTCAGATCGTGATGCTAAATTCTTGAGTCACTTTTGGCGCACTCTGTGGAACAAGTTGGGGACAAAGCTGCTGTTCTCTACAACATGTCACCCACAAACCGATGGACAAACAGAGGTGGTGAACCGCACCTTGGGCACCATGTTGAGGGCTGTTTTGAAGAAAAATTTGAAGGTGTGGGAAGAATGTTTGCCTCATGTGGAGTTTGCATACAATCGGGCAACACACTCTACCACCAAGGTAAGTCCTTTTCAGGTAGTGTATGGTTTCAATCCCCTTGCTCCAATTGATATATTGCCTTTACCTACTAGTGAGAGGATTCATAGTGATGCCAAGAAACGTGCTGAATTTATTTTGCAAATGCATGAGACAACTAAGCACAACATTGAGAAGATGAATGAAAAGTATAGAATCACTGGTAGTAAAGGTAAACAAGAAATTAAACTTCAACCAGGAGATTTAGTTTGGTTACACCTTAGAAAGGATAGATTTCTAGAATTGAGAAAGTCTAAGTTGATGCCCAGGGCTGATGGTCCTTTCAAAATAATTGAGAAAATAAATGACAATGCATATAAGCTTGAGTTGCCTCCCGAGTTTGGGGTTAGTCCCACCTTTAACATTTCAGATTTAAAGCCATACTTGGGAGAAGAAGATGAGCTTGAGTCGAGGATGACTCCCATTCAAGAGGGGGAGGATGATGAGGACATCACTCCTTTGGATACAAACAACAATCCTCCGCTGAATGTTCAAGGTCCAATCACTAGAGCTCGAGCACGACAATTGAATCTAGAGGTGAGCTCGTTCCTAAACTCCTCTTCATATGATTATGAGAATAGATTGCTACCGAATGATTATATTGTGATTAGGAACCATGGAGAATGCCAAGGAATACTTGGAGAAGGGCTTGGAGGCGTGGAGGACCAGCAAGGACATACAAGTCAAGAGGGAGGCCCAAACCAACTAACCTCGGGTCTGTTTTTGGGCTCCAGGAGTAGTCTGTGCTAAAATGGCCGCACAGGTCACATACGGACTCGGATTTGGGTGATCTTTATATGGATGGAAAGGTAAGAAGATAACCTTTCAAATGGCGCTGGTCCCAGGCCCAAATTCATCAGGAGTCGACGGGAAAATATTCCACAAGTCGGTGTCCAGAATCTGTCTCAGTGCTGTGCCACTGTCTTTTGTCCTTTGGGCCGTGTATCTTGTCTTGGTCCACTAGGGTTGCATCCAGGGGGTCTTGGCCTCCCCAAACTCCTCTTATCCAGCAGCCACCCCCTCCTCTAGGGTTGGGTTTTGCTTAGTTTCATTCTGTCAAGAACAGGACACCGATTCTTCGGTTGTGGAACCCCATTCGTGAGTTGAATCGAATTCTTTCTGTGATTTGGTTTCTTCTTCGTGCACTTGTTTGTGTTCTTCGATTTCGCAGGCAAGAGTAAGGCTTCTTGGCGAGGTCAATCGAGCTGCAGCTTGGTTGAAAACCAGAGGATTCGTGGTGCTAAGGTTGCAGGGTTCATTTCTTTGGATTTGAAGCCAGATCGGTGTGTCTCGAATTCACCCAAATCGATAGTTATCTGAACCTTTCGGAAGATCGGGAATCCAAGTCCTATCACCCACCGACCTTCTTCGTCCTATAAATAGCAGGACATCCCCTCCACTCCAAAATGTACCAATTCGGTGCTTTCAAGTACCATTGCCATGTGAACTCTCTCTCCCTCTCTAGGAGGCCCCCTACTGGTGGTGCCTCCACTCTGAAAGTAGTATTTGGTTAGGAGTTACAGGTTTGGCTCCGTCATTCCGGAGCCGTATTCAGGAGTTCGGTATGAATTCTTTTCTATCTTTATTTTCATGTAAGACTGAGCTATTTAATATATTTACCTTTGTTTACTTTTGTGAGCATTTACTTTACTCTTGCTTTTGGTATTAATCATGCCTTAGCATAGTAATTAGCATAGTAATGTCTTTTAGACTATAGCTAGAGTGCTCTGAGAGGTAATGAATATTTAGTTTGTTGTGCTTATAGATTCCCCATACGCTCTTTATAGCACTTGATTATACGGTTGTGTACGCTTCTGTCTGGGATACCAGTAGAAGTAGTGCCTGCAAGCGTAGACGTGGTGTCTACAATTGCGGTCACCTTGGTTTCGCAAGTTCTCAGACCCCATGCAGTTTTGGGTAGTCGGGTGTGCATGTAGAGTAGGCGCACCTAGATTTGGTAGGTCCTCTTGGTGACAGCGGGAGTGTACCTTATGTAGTCGACCCCCATCGTTCGGGTTGCTTGTAGCTGCATAGGAGTTACTGTGACAGCCGCCTTTCTCGTCTGGGTTATCAGCACTTTGGTGCTCGGAAGTGGTTAGCAGGCTCGGTGGTGAAGTAAGTATCCTAGACAATTTAGGACCGAGACGTGCAACTAGAGGGAGGGTGAATAGGATGCCCTAGGGAAGTCCCGGATAGACCCCTACACCGGACTGTCCGGTGGGCACTGCCGGACTGTCTGGTAGAGTCACAAACAAAGGGTTTTCACACCCAAAACTGACCAAAGCTTGTCCAATCTTCAAGAGATTTTGCACAGGCTATCTGGACCCTATTCCAAACATTTTCCCAAAAGATCAATGCAAAATGACCAAGGGATCAACAGGAATTTCAGATCTCGTGAGATGGCAATCTTTAGGCAAGAAGGGGGAAAACTCAAGACAAACTTGCTCATGGCAATCCAACAAGATTGAGATGAACTAAGTCATAATCTCCACGTCCTAGCAAGTCCAAAAGAGCCAAAAGATTAGGATTAACTCGTGGGCAAAAGCAAATCACCAAAAGCCCTTGAGTTTCATCAAAAAACAGACTAGAAAAGGGAGAGAGAGATGGCTGCCCCCATGAGCACAAATTGGGACAAATCTTGCCTTGATTAGATGTGGAAAATAGTGCTTACAAGGTTCAAATCAGCCTACCACCCTTCAACCTCCCATTAATGCAAAGTACTAGCCTAGGGGACTCTTAAATTCTAAGCTAAGCACCCGATTTAATCTCTATGCTCTTGGCTGGTTGGAAACTAAGCCTAGGGTTTCTTAAGGTGGAAGAGTCATCTAAATGACTAGCCACTTAGGTATTTATAGCCTAGGCCTAATCGACACATTTTACACTAAGACCCCTATATTATAGAAACGCCCGTAGGGGCCAAAACAGAAAAGATGCGATTTTCTCGGGGACGGACGACCGCGATGGAGTCCTGATCTTCTTCGCCTGCAAGCTAACTCTTGGATGATGTCCACATGGCCAGTAGTCCAAATCCGCTGATCGACCCTCGGTTTTGAAGTCAGAAACCGGGAAACTTTAGGGTTTCCTTCCTGGGCCTAGGATGGCCCACTCCACTCTATCTCGTCGAGAATGAGCCCATTCACCGAGTCTGGTAACTTGGTGGTAGGGTGGTGGATTTCAGTGAATCCACCAACGCCCTCTCCAGTCTTCACGCCATCGAGCACCGCGGTGGCACCCGGCCTCCCCTATCCATCAGGGTCACCTCGCAGTCCTTCAGAGGTCTTACTCCTGCCATCGCCATGCCGCTCCTCCGTGTACCAAACTCCCATGGCCGACTGACGTCGAGCATGCCTCTAGTCCTTCGAAGGGCTTCCATCTACCTCCTGTCCATCAGAGGGCCTCCTGTCCATTGGAGGTCTTGTGCCTAAGTCCTTCTGGGTCTTTGGCTTCTATTGACAATCACTCATCACTCCAGAGGCAATGGAGCTGGTCCATTGGCTCTCAGACAACTAGATAAATCATTACCTCAGTCAGAGCAAGTGTTGGTCTAGCTTAGTCTATTCGGCTCACCCCAGTATAGGAAGTCCTCATCAGGAATCTGAGCCCTTACCTCGTTGTCCTCCTAGCTCTACCTGCTTTCTTGCCAACGGTGCTTGGCATGTATCTCACGGTACTTGGTGTCAATCGTTCTTAGCTATCAGTTGACATGAATGAGTAGTAACAGTGGATGAATGATAGTTTGATATATCTATCTCAATGCTTCCCTGTGGATAAATACGATACCTTGGAATACTCCCGGGTGAAAGGCTACAGCGGTCTCCGTGCGCTTGCGGAGTAAAATCCGATAGGCTAAGAACTGCCAATAAGCTTTTCTGGTGCCATTGCCAGGGAAGCGCCGAGTTAGAGAATCACTCTGTTGTTCAACCTTTTGTTGTTGCTCTTTCATTTTATTTGAAAATCCAAAAAAATTAAAAAAACATTTTCTTCAATTATGCTCTATTCGTTGTGTAATTCGTGATCATGAGTGGTTCTTGAACCTCATTTTCATGCTATCCAAAGTCATAGGACGCCTAATCTATGAGACTATATTTATAGTGCAACATATCTTGGGCCAAATCCTAACGTGTGCCTAGAGGCTAATTTTCATAATTAAGCGTGGTGCTTAGGTTGGAATTAGTCGCTTTCTCTCAAATTTGACATAATGTCGAGTTTGGTAGATAAGCTATGGATGATCTTTGGTAGTGATCGTTCCATTGTTAGTTCATGAGCCGCAATTCTTGAACTACCTGGATCTCTCAAGTTTCAATGGAGACATAAAATCCCGGTGATGTTCCAAAAATATACCCGTTTTTTAGGCCACGGATTAGAGCAAAAGTTGAAGAAATGGAAGTCATGGTATAGCAACATGGTTTGTGCTAGGTTTTGATTGAGAATATTTTGCTAGCACTCAGTGAACAACGGTGTAAGGATCAGATGCCCAAGAGGGGGGGGGGTGAATTAGGCTAATCTCAAACTCTAATCGAAAAGGTCATTATCCTACCGAAGCTACCAATTAGCCCACTTCACCATCTAAGCGAAATCTACACTAATCAACAAGAAAAATCACGCCTACTCATGCTAGTGATGGAAATAAACCTACTCATGCTAGTGGTTGAAATAAACCTACTCATGCTAGTACGCACACATATAGTCAAAGCAAGGGTGATGTAGCCAAGAGTAAGCTAAGCATGGTGACTACTAGATGCAATCCATGAAAACAAGCAAGAAAGAGAAAGCATCAAGTAGAGAGACAAGGGAAAGAGACAACCGAATTTTTTCCTGTAGTGTCAGAGGTTTGGCACCCTCCCCTAGTCCACGTTGTGGCACACCCTACAGTGCTTTGCTGCCTCCCATGCTTGTGGGCACTCACTAAGAGTCTATGTTCCCCATCCCGGCAAGGTGGAGCTCAAGCCTTGTACACATTTGTTCTTCGGGATTCCACAACTTCTTGGCAAGCTCGGAGAATGCACCCCGATCACCAAGTCCTCCTAGGTGCTGCCAAACACCAAGAGTAGCAAGCCTCTGGTTTTCACTTGATCTTGATCCTCACTAAGATGGATGCACACAAGCCTTGACCTTGATCTTGCTCTCAAAGGTGAGAATATGTAAGTGTATGAAGCAAAGAGTGAAGCACAAGAGGCTCTCTAAGTGTATACTGTTGCTGGAGTGTCAAGGAGTAGGAAATGATCCCAGGGAGCCCATATATATAGCCCTCAAACCAAGAGAGCCGTTATAAAAGAAGCCTGGCTGATGCAGTGTGGACCGTATGATACTGTCTATGACCGGACTATACGGTCCACTCACTTCCCCAACAATCACTGAATGCCTGCATCACTGTACTTTGGTATGGTGTTTGGTATGGTTTACTCAAACCGTACTATACAGTCCACGCTCAACTGAGTTCCAACCAAAGTGAATACCCTCGGGTTTCATGGTACGGTTGTTGGACGGTCCTTAGAGACTGTACTATACGGTCGATTGCCCACTGAGTTTCCAACCAAGTGCATACCTATTGGTTTCATAGGACAGTCCATGGATGGTCTTTACAGACCATACTATACGGTCCATTGTAGACTGTTTTTCCAACCCTAGTGCATACCCTAATTCTTTGGTCTGTGGAATGGTACGTTTACACTAAATCGGACCATCCTTTCCAATGGATTTGCATGAAAACATCACCTCGTCCAAATATCTCTTCCCATAAGAGGGTACGCTCCATGGAAATTGACCCAAACCGGACCATACGGTCCATAAAATTTTGCTCTGATCCTTGCTTCTTCAACGAGAGTTGATCCAACCTTTGAACTGCTATTTCCTTGAGTTGCTTTAGCTTGCACCTTTGCCGTTATACAATCTTTTTACCTTGTGTGTGCATCATCTCTTGGCATATCTCAAGATCAAGCTTCAACCATTGACCCCCGTTTATAGTGCGGACACATGAAAACTAGAATGCCCTATCTAAGCAAGGATCCTCCAACACCCATGATCCTTGACTCTGGAAGAGTCCTTAGCCTTTGAGATACAGATGAAAACCATGACCGCATGCTTGAAATGAACCTTTGAAAACAGGGGCCACAATGTGAAATCCGATGAGCAACTAAGATGTTCATATAATTGAACCTGCACTCATGAGCTTATTAGTAACAATAAAGTTTGTCATTCAATCACCGAAACTCACCTAAGGGCCTAGATGCTTACAATCGCCCCTTTTTGGTGATTGATGACAAGTAAAAGATGGCAAGAGTAGAGATGGTAAAAGAATTAAGAGCAACTCCAACTACTCTAGCCTTAGATAGGGAATAAAAACAAATAAAGCAAACAGAGCTCGAAGGCTCACCCAAAGTGAATTAGACACGATAAATAAGCGTGCATACACAGGAACCAAATGCCATGTCCATCCACAAGATCCAAAAGATGCAAATATCATACAAACAAATGTCGAAGAGCATGACTCTCCCACAAAGCAAAAGAATTATCTACCCCTACCATCTCACTCCCATCCTATGTTTCCCCCTTTGTCATCAAGGACAAAAGAGGGGATCTAGTCGCTCTGAGGGGGTGGAGTAGGGCGATGAGGTGAGAACTGGAAGTGGTCGCCGTCGTCGTCATCGTCGCGGTCGGAGTCCGTCAACTCTGCAACGATTCTGTCTACTGCTCCCAACGGTGACTCTGGAATATCAGCTGTCTCTGTGGCCTCAGGTGTCGTGCCCGACTGTGCGCCAGCTGGAGGAGAGCCCCCACGCTGAGTAACCTGCTCCTCAGGTGCCGTGTCCGTCTATGTATCAGCTAGAGGAGAGCCCTCACGCTGAGTAACCTGCTCCTCAGGTGGCGTGTCCGTCTATGTATCAGCTAGAGGAGAGCCCTCACGCTGAGTGGCCTGCTCCTCAGGTGTTGTGGCCGTTTGTGTACCAGCTGGAGGAGAGCTCTCACGCTGAGTGACATGCTCGAGAACACTTTGCACTGTCTGCTTGAGGATATCGCGCTAGGAGGGTATGTGATGAGAACATGACCAACAAACATATGACCACGGCCCCACAAAAGATAAACTCACAAGCCCAATTGGTGTTAGAGTCCAATTCAATCTCGAGGCCGGTTCGGACTGCAGGAGCAGGCCTCACGAAAACGGACGCCCAGGCCACATATGGGCTCCGTTTGGGATGTTCTACATATGGATGGAAAGCTAAGGAGATAAGCTTTCAAACCCAACTGGTATCGCGTCAAAATTCGATAGGAATCGACAGGAATCATCGAAATAACATGATGTCCAGAATCTGTCAGGGCGCTGCGACGTCTATTTTTGGGCCCGCTGGCCTTGTACGCCCTAGGGTTGGTTGGCCACCCCCTTGGCCGCCCCCAGCCCTCTCTCTCATATATATTTGATAGCCGTCATTAGGTTAGGTTTGGGATTTGCTTAGATTACTCTGTCTTTGAATAGTTTTGCCATTTGAGAACACTCTGATTTGTGAGTGCCCAACTTTGTGAGTTTAATCATTCATCTGCAAGTTTAGTTGCAATCTTTCTTATTCTTGCTCATGTTCTTCGATTCGTGGGCAGGGATAAGCCTTCGTAGCGAGGTCAATTGTGTGTGCATGGTTGATAACCAGAGGAGACGTGGTGCTGCGATTGCAGGGTTCAAATCTTTTGATCGGAAGCCGGTTCGTGTGTGTCGTGCCTCCGCCAAATCGATAGTTACCTCCACCTGACGGAAGATCGGGAATCCCCCTGTCCCCATCAAGTGGTATCAAAGCAAGGTTTACCGTCAGGTTTGCTTACCATTATCCTTTGTAGATTAGTTTTGTTTCATCCCATAGTCCACAAAAAGCCGTATAAAAAGTTAGGGTTTGTAGTTCATCATATCCCATAGCCAAGTTTAGCCTTTGCACTGTTTGATTTTGGAGTCCGCATCATTGAGTTTGTGTCCATAGTCATGGTCTTATTGCTGGTTTAGATCTTGTTCTTAGATTGGTTTGAGTTTTGCATCGTGTCACCGAGTTCTTTTCCATCACGTCATCGCGTCCGGTTCGGATTAGTTTCTGTCTAGTTCGGTATTTTGATGATATCTTCCACATACGAACTCGGATTTTAATGTTACAGTACTTTCTGGAAAGCTTGTGAAATTATCTATAACTTTGTAAATAAAAAGTTTTTCAGAAAAGCTTACTATGATGGCCTAATTCTAGTCGGAAGAAAATCTATTAGTGATCTAGAATTTTTTGAACAGTTTGTATTTCGGGGTCAATATCTCCTATTTTTTTATCCAAAAGAGGTGTTCCATATACCGAAAAGAAAGAGAAAAGGTAGATCTACACCTTTGGTATTATAAGTTTTCGTATTTGAGGTCAATAAAAATGCGAAATCGTCTGTGCAAGTTTGGATAGAAAATATGTGATTCACAAATGAGAGTTTGTAATAGTGTGGAGTTGTATCTTCATCTTGCGGCACTTTTGAGGAGAAAAAAAAGAAAGAAAAAGGCAAGTGCATAAAAAAAGGAGCCGCAAAAAAACATAATAGAAAAAGAAAAAAATTAGAAGTGCTTGCATCTTTTGTGTCCTTTGTACTTTATATGTGTGACTTGGTTGCTTGAGCAAGTTCGAGGAACAAGTTTAGGCCAGCAACTTAGACTAGTACTTTGGATACTTATTCAATTTTGCTATCTGATTTCGATTTGTGTTAATCCTTGCTACTATATAAAGCCTCCCCAAAGCTCCACATATATACTTCTCGTCAGTACAGGTTCAACCTTTGTAATCGCATCGCTCATGCCCTCACGGTATCGCGAACCAGCCACCGGTTGTACCGTCCACTACTTTACATTGGTAAGAACACTCGTAAGAGCTTGGTAAGACGATTGAGAGTGTGTGATTCCACTACCTATACATAGTAGTTGATAGGAAAATATAGTTTTTGTGTGTTTTCTTCTTTTCGGCTAATAAAGACAGGGTATAGCACTACTCGGAAAGAAAATATGAAGAATCTGAGAGCTACACCACATTACAAACATCCACGTCAAAAGGTTTAGGTATCAATTGGGAAACAAAGTTTGATAATTTATATCATGAAATGTCGCTTAGTAGATTGAAACGTCTAAAACAACAAGATAGAACTGTCATGGTATATTATAAGAAATTCAAAACTATATTGTTGTGTTGTGACTTAGATTAATATGATGAAGCCACTTAAATTCATTTCTTAAATGGTCTTAATGAGAAAATTTCGGATATTCTTGTTGATATGGAGTATAATTCTCTACATAATTTAATTGATATTGCTTGTGAAATTGAGAATCAAATTAAGAATGATATATGTATTGCTGAAATTGAACATCATGACACACATATCGTGGAGACTTCATTTGCTACTAACCTTGGACAAAATATTGAAATTAAGGATGGGAGAATCAATACACTAATGGAGGACGATCATTGCACCAAGCATGTAAACAAAGGTAATGACATAGGTGTAAAGGTCACACAAGGTGAGAAAATTTTTGATGCACCAAATCTGTCCACAGTTCATGCTATTGTAGATCAATCTGTAATGGAAAATTTTTCTGATGTACCTTTGTCATACGATTATTGTCTTGCTGCTCCATGTGACAATGAAATGATGTATGATGATATTTCTGTTACTTTTACACCACAACTTGTGAATGAACTTGATATTGATGCTGCTGAACCAATCGATTGTGCTGGAAATAATATTTTCCTCCCTATTACTTGTGTGCATGATGAGCTAAAATTGTTATCTTCATTGAATACTTTGGGATATATTGAATTGGATGTTCTATGTTATCTAAATAATTTGAAGGAGAAACTTTCATTTAGTGCTGATTTGATATGGTTATCTACATATACATATCATGTCATTGGGCAATATAATCACAAAAGAGAATATATAGTCCATCGTGTTTATATTTCATTAAATTTGGACTCCCTTTTTGTCGGTAAACATGATAATCAATTGATGGGCTGTTTTGAAACTAACCTTATCACATCAAGTTTGTTGTGTTCTTCTTTGTTTGCATTGTCTCAACAGATTCAATTTCAAGAAGGGAAGCATGGTTGGACAATGTCAAAAACTGCAGCTACTACTTCTACATGCATCAACGACTTTGAGTCGGGGACGACTCAAAACAAAGAAAGGGAGAATGATGAGCACATGACCAGCAAACATATGACAAAGGCCCAACAAAAGATAAACTCACAGGCCCAATTGGTGTTAGAGTCCAATTCAATCTTGAGGCCGGTTCGGACTGCAGGAGCAGGCCTCAAGAAAATGGACGCCCAGGCCACATACGGGATCCGTTTGGGTCGTTCTACATATGGATGGAAATCTAAGGAGATAAGCTTTCAAACCCAATTGGTATCGCGTCGAAATTCGATAAGAGTCGACGGGAATCGTCGAAAGAACATGACGTCCAGAATGTGTCAGGGCGTTGCGACGTCTATTTTTGGGCCCGCTGGCCACGCCCTAGGGTTGGTCGGCCACCCCCTTGGCCACCCCCAAAAATAGACGTCGCAGCGCCCTGACAGATTCTAGACATCATGTTCTTTCGACGATTCCCATCAACTCCTATCGAATTTCGATGCGATACCAGTTGGGTTTGAAAGCTTATCTCCTTAGCTTTCCATCCATATGTAGAACGTCCCAAACGGAGCCCGTAATGTGGCCTAGGCATCCATTTTCGTGGGGCCTGCTCCTGCAGTCCGAACCGGCCTCGAGATTGAATTGGACTCTAACACCAATTGGCCTTGTGAGTTTATCTTTTGTTGGGCCTTGGTCATATGTTTGCTGGTCATGTTCTCATCAGTAGGACCATCTTTTTCTGTCCAAAGGAGGTAGGAGCTGCAGCAGTGACTGAAGTGGTCTGGACCGGTGACTCAAAAGTGAGTGCTGTTGCAGGCAAAGGAGAGAGTACCAGTCTCAGATCCGTCCGCAACAGATCTGAAAGAGGGAAAGTCCCTGGAGTGGTGGCACCTACTGGAGGAGGTGGATTGAGTAGATGGGGTCCTTGAATGGACTCGTAGGGTAGTGGCTGAGACTGTGGCCCTCCAAGCTATCCCCTGACCTTAGACCTCAAGGCATTGATCTCCTGTCTGTACTCCTGCCTCTGAGAGGTCAAGGCTGTGTGAATCTCCTCAAGAATCAGAGTCTGCCGAGTCTCCTGCCTATCTGCCCTATCATGAGACTCGCGCTAAAACTCAAGCTGGGCCTGCTGCAATTCCAGGAGCTGTTGGGTCTGCTGCTACTGCACACGAGCTTGCTCTGCCTGCTGCTGCACTAGGGTATGAAGAATGGCCTGTAGCGCATTGGGCTGTCGTCGCTCAATGCTGGCCTATAGTCTAGGAACTTGGTACAAGTGTCGCGGTACAGGCCACGCATCGAGGCATCAGGCTCTCCTAGCTGACTCAGCATCCGAGTGATCTAGTGAGCATAGGGAAATGAGTGTCTCATCGGCATGCCGTCAACTATCACGTCCTCCATCTCTGCTAGAATCAGATCAACTATGTCCATATCATGCTCTAGCGTGAGACAAGTAAGAACAGCCTGCTGCAAGGCTATAAGCCCCTCCATGTATCCTGCCTTAGGGATCAAGGTCCTCCTCAAGCACTGGAGCAACATGTAGTACTGAGGGAGCAATCTGTCAGGTGCCCTTGGCAAGTCTGTGGTCATTGTGCCTCTGAACAAGTGCCTAACCATGTCTAGCTTGGGTGAGTGCCTTGGGTGACCCCTGTAGGGTGGCGTCACTGCGTCGTAGACTATTGAGTGAACTGGCAGCCCTCTACCCTCAAAGTCAAGTAACTCTACTATCCTCTCCGACTGCAGCCTGTACTGGGTCCCATCAAACATAAACTGTATAAACTGACGCACATACACAATGTATAGGGTGGCGTAGAACACTCTCACCCAGTCCTCGACGTAAGTGTGTGAGATCTGCATCAGCTCATCTAGGCCTCGGTACTGGGAGAAGAACCTACAAAAGTCCCTACCACTGACTGTCTGCAGCCGGTTGAAGTCAAGTGCTGCATGTGGCATAAGCTTGTGCCCTCCCCACAAGGCACTCTCGTACAGACTTGCCTGAACCACTGTCCAGAATCTTCTATCTATCCTAGGGTCTCGAGGCTGAGGGTAGAACTCATAGACAAGCAAGTCATATCTGATAGCCTTGATATGCTTGGTCTTCTTCTCCCTCAGATCGAGTAGCTGCACACCCTCCTCACCGGTGACGTGGTGAGGGCCGGTGTGCTGGGGACCCTGCTGCCCCTCTTGTGGCTCCTCCTTACTCCCCAAACGACTAGCCGAGGGCGTAGCACCCCTGGGGTTGAGCGGACGACCCCATCAGCACTGTGGTGTGCCCCCTCCTCGAGTGCGAGGGTGACTTGTGCTCGGCGGTGTCACTGTCTGAGGTGAGGCCTGCTGCCTCTGTCGGGTAGACCTACGTGTACCACCGATGTGCAAGCTGCCTCCGGTACCCCCTGCCTCAGCTCTGTCTGCTGCATCTACCACTGCCTGAGCAATCTCTGCCTCTCTCTCTGCCCTGCTCTTCCTCTTCTTCATCGGCTCCTCGGGAGCTATCTCCTTACCCTTTCTCTTCTCGTGCACCATCTATCTCCTTACCCTTCCTCTTCTCGTGCACCATCTATCAAAGCAATCACAAGATAGAAAAGAAGAAGATAAATAAGTGTATGAGAACGTCTAGACACAAGGGACAAGCCTAAAGCAAAGAGATAGATTTGAGATAGCCTAGCATGTCATGTCAAATTCTTAGAAATTTAAGCCAAAATTGCGTGACCATCTCACAATTAAAGCCAAATTTCTTTGTCCATGCTTAATTGACATGAAAACCTTTAATCCATATGACCAAACCAAGCTAGGGCTACCTTGCTCCCCCTAAGACCATGCATATAGGAGATAGATCCTTGAAAATGTGCCAAATTTGCTTCAAAATTATTAAGGATTTAACCAATTTCAAGAATTTTGTACTAATTTGATCCAAACTTGACCTAATCTCATGTGAAATGCATCAATTACACCTTGCTTAACCTCAATTTCATGAAAATCATGTCCAATCCTTCGATTAGGCCTAGGGTTTCAAAAATTAGAGGATTGATTAAACCAAACCCTACGAGGGGCATAGGGGCTCACCGCCGAGGAATGAGCTGCAGGTCACCGGCGGTGGAGGAAGGTGCCTAGGGCGACGCGCTGCTTGGATGAGTGGTAATGCAGGATGGAGCAGGGCCGCGCAGCGGAGCGGGAGCGGGGCGCTGGAAACTAAGGGCAGCACTGGGGACCGGCTGCGCGGGCACGCGACGGTACGAGGCGAAGCGGCATAGTGGCGAGGCGCCAATCCAGGTGTGGAGCGGCAACGGCGGTGACCAGTGGAGGTATGGGAGGGCGGCGTGAGCGCACAGGTATGCGAAGCTAGAGCGACGGCGGTTCGAATGAGGAAGAACGGCTCCGATTAGCTGAGATCAAGATATTGGACCCACATGTCGGATAACCGTACAAGACCGTACGGTCCAGTCTTTAAGACCGTACGGTCCAGTCTTTAAGACCGTACCAAGCTCCATCCCATTTAACACGAGGCTTCGCGTCTGGTACCAAGAGTCATCTTTAGTGAACCATATGGTCTGATACAGTTTTTGTTGAACGGACCGTACCATCAATTGTCTTGTACGGTCTATTATTTCTCCGTCTGAGTAAAATACGAAGACTGTATGGTACGGTTCTGCAGACCGTTCTTTCTCCATCCTAATATACCCGAAGCAAGGGAGTTTTCAGTTGGTTTCCTCACCTCTATAAACCGTATGGTCTGATTTAAAAACACATGAACTAACCATACCATCCAGTTTTCTTGTACCGTATGGTCCGATTTAAAAACACATGAACTAACCATACCATCCAGTTTTCTTGTACGGTCTATGTGTTATGTGAGCTCCTCAAGGTGCATAGACCGTAAGGTACGGTTTGCTGAGCCGTCCTTTCCTCCGTCCAAAATATCTCAAGACAAGGAATTTTCTCATGACCAAGCAGATTATATAGACCGTATAGTCCGGTACTTGAATCCTCCAGTAGAGCGGACGGTATGGTTGAGAGAAAATGAGTTTTTACCTGAATTGATCTCCTACTTGGCGTTCCACATATAAGATTCGAATAAGCACAAGTGTTAGGCTAGCAGGAGTGAAACCCTCACCCCTCAAAATAGTTTGCATTCACAATGCATATAGTTTTGTTTTTGAAATAGGCAAATGAGGATTCGATAAAAACCAATGGAAATGTATGAGTCTTTTCTGAAGAGCTCTAGAGATTGATTGCTCCTGTCCTTCGGGAATATGACTCAATTAAACGTTAAGCGCTCAAATTTCATTGATCTGCCCACTCTTATGAGTTGAAAGAGTTGCATTGAGAGCAATACTTCTTTCTCATTTATTGGCTCCTTTGTGACACTACCGCATGCAATGCCAAACAAGCTACTATGCAAGACAAGAATTAAAAATGCGTGCACAACTACATGACAGAAAAGATGCATTGCAAGAATTTGAATCTATCATGTCAAGTTTGAACCTCTCGCAAGCTTCCTCAAGGTGAGCCCAACTACAAGCCTTGAGCGAAATCAAGAACCACCGGCTCAAGCTAGACCCTGATTACCCCAATCTTAAAAGAGTCTGACAAGCACTTACTCATGGCAACATGCATGCAATGCAAGATTATATGGCATGGCAACTTACATGACGTTGGACGAGTCCAGCATGTTAAGCTCACTACACTACCTAACATAGCTACTCTCATCTAACAGTTTTGTGAAGATATCCACCAATTGCTCCTCGGATCTCACTCCGGTTAGGATGATATCACCCTTAGCCTCATGATCACGCAAGAAGTGATGACGAATATCAATGTGCTTAGTGCAAGAGTGTTGAACTGGATTTTTAGCAATTTTAATGGCGCTCTCATTGTCACAAAGGAGAGGAACGGAGCCACAAACAACACCAAAGTAAAAAAAGGATTGCTTCATATATAGAATTTGGGCACAATAAGCACCGGCTGCTATATATTCCGCCTCCGTAGTGCACAAAGCCACACAAATTTGCTTCTTACTAGACCAAGAGATTAGGGGCCGCCCAAGCAAATGGCACCCCCCAGAGGTGCTCTTGTGATCGACACGGTATCCAACAAAGTTCGAATCCAAGTATCCCAAGAGATATAATTTAGCGCCCTCGGGGTATCATAGGCCTATACTTGGGGTGTGCTTGAGATATCGAAGTATCCTCTTCACGGCCATAAGGTGGGATTCCTTAGGAGCTTCTTGTAAGCGAGCACACAAGTACACACTAAACATGATATCTGGCCTAGATGCAGTGAGATAGAGTAGCAAACCAATCATGGAGCGGTAGGTGGATTGATCAATGGATTTCCCGTCCATGTTGGCATTGAGATGTTCATTGGTAGACATTGGAGTATTGATCGGCTTGCATTCATTCATCTTGAATTTCTTGAGTAGATCTTTGCAATAATTGAGCTCGTCGATCATGGACATCTCAAACTCCCTAGACATCATATCACCAAACTCATGGCTTAGTCTCTCGTTAGTGCAACCAAAGATAATGTCATCAACATAGATTTGACAAATAAAAAGATCCCCGTTGACATCTTTGGTGAACAATGTCATGTCGACTTTGCCGATCTTGAATCCTTGCACGATGAGGACCCTTAGCCTTTCATACCACACCCTTGGAGCTTGTTTGAGTCCATACAAGGCCTTGTGCAACCTATACACATGGTTAGGCTTCCTCGGATCCTCAAATCCGAGAGGTTGGTCAACATAGACAAGTTCATTAATAAAGCCATTGAGAAAGGCGCTCTTCACACCTATTTGATAAAGTTTTATCTTATGATGTGAGGAGTAAGCAAGGAGGATACGGATGGCTTCTAGTCTTGCAACTAGGGTGAGAGTTTTGCCAAAGTCCAAACCTTCAACTTGTGCAAATCCCTTTGCCACAAGTCTTGCCTTGTTGCGCACCACCACACCATTCTCATCTTGTTTGTTGCGGAAGACCCACTTGGTGCCGATGATGTTCTTGTCCTTTGGACGCTCTTCAAGCACCCACACTTGATTGCGAGTGAAGTTGTTCAACTCCTCTTGCATGGCATTGATCCAATCGAGGTCCTCAAGAACTTCCTCTACACAAGTAGGCTCC
Source organism: Paspalum vaginatum (assembly GCA_030272315.1). Taxonomy (NCBI): domain Eukaryota; kingdom Viridiplantae; phylum Streptophyta; class Magnoliopsida; order Poales; family Poaceae; genus Paspalum; species Paspalum vaginatum. The sequence goes on along the minus strand of CM059018.1, from coordinate 25,981,913 downwards.
ACACAAGAAACAAAAGAGTAATTCTCACAAAATGAGACAAGGTTACGAGATCGGGTTCTTACTCCCCTAGAAGGACTCCCTATGACTTGGTCGAGGGGATGATCCTTGGAGATGCGTCCATGTCTCACTAGTGGCCTTCTTGGTGCAATGGGTGGTGATGACTCATCGTTTGATGCTTGTGCTTGCGGCATTTGTTTGTCTTGATCATCCGGCACTTCTCCTTCTTCACCTTGTTTATTTTCTTCTTGATCACCAACTTGAGGTGCCATGGAGGTGCTTGGTCTAGATGGAGAGTTACCTCCCCCTTGATCATGGTCTTCATGCACCTCTTCCGGCTTCACTTCCCCTATGGTCATGTTCTTCATTGCTTCACGTAGGGGTTCATCATCTACATCATCATGAGAGAACACCTCCCTTTGAGAGCCATTAGTCTCATCAAATTCTACATCACACATTTCTTCAATCATTCCAGTGGTTTGATTGAATACACGATATGCCTTCGAGTTTGATGCATAACCTACAAAGAAACCAACATCACAACGTTTCTCGAATTTACCGAGCCTTTTCTTTTTTGTAGATGAAGCACTTGCACCCAAAGACCTGGAAGTAGGAGATGTTGGGTTTCCTCCCAATGAGGAGCTCATATGGGGTCTTGCAAGTAGCCGGTGGAGGTAGATGTGGTTTGATGCATGGCATGCCGTGTTGATTGCTTCCGTCCAATAGTCTTCCGACGTGACGTAGTCATCCAACATGGCCCTTGCAAGAGTGATCAACTTCTTATTCTTCCTCTCAACAACTCTGTTTTGTTGAGGTGTGTAGGTGGCTGAGAACTCATGCTTGATGCCTTCATCATCACACCACTCATCCACCTTATAGTTCTTGAACTCAGAGCCGTTGTCACTCCGGACCTTCACAATGTTAAGGCCAAACTCACGTTGGGCCCTCTTGGCGAATGTCTTGAACTTGTTCGGAGTTTCCCCCTTGTCACCTAGAAACAATGTCTAAGTATACCATGTAAAATCATCAACAATGACTAGGCAATAAAGGTTACCGCCAATGCTCTCATATGTGGTAGGACCAAAGAGGTCCATGTGAAGTAGTTGGAGCGGCTTGGAGGTCGAAACGCAAGCCTTCATTGGATGGTGACTTGCAACTTGTTTGTCGGCTTGAAAAGCGCTACACAACTTGTCCTTCTCAAACGTCACGTCCTTCGCACCGGTCACCATCCCTTGACAACCTTCTTGAGTTAGCTCATTCCAATATGTGCAATGCGACGGTGCCAAACCAACCCAAGGAAGACTTGGAGAAGAGGTATGTTGTTGATGACGTCTCCATGTCGGTGAAGTCCACAAGGTACAGGTGGCCGTGCCGGAACCCTTTGAAGATCATGGATTTATCTTTCTCACTCTTGACTACAACACCATTCTTATTAAAATCACACGTTAGACCAAGATTGCACAATTGTGTGCTTGACAGAAGATTAAAGCTTAAAGACTTAACAAAGAGAAAATTAGAGATTGACAAATCACTATAGATAGCAATTTTACCCAACCCAATGGCATTGCCCTTAGAATTATCACCGAAGGTGACTTGCTCTTTGTCGCCGGGGTCCTCTAGTGAGGTGAACATACCATCATTGCCTGTCATGTGTTGTGTGCAACCACTATCAAGTACCCAATGCTTTCCACTGGCTTTGTAGTTCACCTTGGAACCCTTAGCCATGAGGCACATGGGTGGTGGAGGAAGTGATGGCCCCTTGGTGGAGATAGCAAGCCTGACGAAGTCATCATCATCTTCACTTGAGCCCTCACTAGTTTCGTCATCGGTTACCCACTCATTTGTTTCGCACATGAAGCTTCTTTGGGGGCCCTTCTTTTTCTTGGGGAAGAGGTTGGTCTTGCTTTCGCTCTTCTTCTTGTTGAATGGCTTGCGCTTGGGCTTTTCTTCCTCCTTCTCATTGGAGTCTTCCTTCTTGTTCTTGCTCTTGCGCTTGTCTGGCTTGGGACACTCATAGGAGATGTGGCCATTTTCACCACAATTGTAGCATTTCTTCTTGTCATCTCTCCATGGACGAAAGGCCTTCCTCTTGGAGTCAAAGTTGAACCCCTTCTTGTTGATCTTGGCATGAAGGTGGTTGAACTTCTACATCATGAGAGCAAGCTCGGCATCCTCTTCGTCATCACTTGAGTCATCACCTTGCTCTTCTTGTTCTTCTTCACTTCATGAGCTTCGAGGTGGGAGAAGAACTTTCTTGGGAGTGGGGGCTTTCTTGGCTTTGGCCTTGAGTGCCACGGTCTTGCTTGGTGAAGCTTCCTCGGTGATGCCAAGAACCCCCATCTCATGAGCATGAATTTGGCTCACCACCTCACTAACCTCAAGAGTGTCAAGGTTCTCCTTTTGAAGCATGGTGTTGATAATGTTGTATTTAGGCTTGATGAGGATGCAGAGGATCTTCCGATTGATGGTGCCCTTGTCAAGTTTGCGAACATCAAGAGCATTAATATCCTCAATGATGACATTCAAGCAAGAGTACATAGAATTGCAATTTTCATAAGAATGCATCTTGAAGTCATCATATTTAGCCTTGAGCACATGATACTTTTGCTCTCTAACTTTGGTGGTGCCTTCATGGATCTCAACTAACTCAGCCCAAATATCACATGAATTAAGTTGGCTTGAGACCCTAGCAAACACCTCTTGGCTAATGCTCTCAAAGATAGCATTTCGGGCCCTAGCATTCCACTTGATTTGATCATTAGTGTGCGGCATGACAAACCTGTGCTCGGTAGCTTCCCATACTTTGGGGGCAATGGACTCAAGGTATGCCCGCATGTGAGCTTTCCAATAGCTAAAGTTCTTGCCCTCAAAGTAGGGGACCGAGCCGCCCATCTTGGACATCTTGCTCTAAGCAGTGAAGCTTAGTGATCCAATGAGCAACGAGGATCTGATACCACTTGTAAGGATCAGATGCCCAAGAGGGGGGGTGAATTGGGCTAATTTCAAACTCTAATAAAAAAGGTCCTTATCCTATCGAAGCTACCAATTAGCCCACTTCACCCTCTAAGCGAAATCTACACTAATCAACAAGAAAAATCACGCCTACTCATGCTAGTGATGGAAATAAACCTACTCATGCTAGTGGTTGAAATAAACCTACTCATGCTAGTAAGCACACATATAGTCAAAGCAAGGGAGATACTAGCCAATAGTAAGCTAAGCATGGTGACTACTAGATGCAATCCATGAAAACAAGCAAGGAAGAGAAAGCATCAAGTAGAGAGACAAGGGGAAGAGACAACCGAATTTTTTCCCATGGTGTCAGAGATTTGGCACCCTCCCTTAGTCCACGTTGTGGCACACCCTAGAGTGTTTTGCCGCCTCCCATGCTTGTAGGCGCTCACTAAGAGTCTCCGTTCGCCATCCCTGCAAGGTGGAGCTCAAGCCTTGTACACCTTTGTTCGTCGGGCTTCCACAACTTCTTGGCAAGGTCAGAGAACGCACCCCGATCATCAAGTCCGCCTAGGTGCTACCAAACACCAATAGTAACAAGCCTCTGGTCTTCACTTGATCTTGATCCTCACTAAGATGGATGCACACAAGCCTTGACCTTGATCTTGCTCTCAAAGGTGAGAATATGTAAGTGTATGAAGCAAAGAGTGAAGCACAAGAGGCTCTCTGAGTGTATACTGTTGCTGGAGTGTCAAGGAGCACGAAATGATCCTAGGGTGCCCATATATATAGCCCTCAAACCAAGAGAGACGTTATAAAAGAAGCCTGGCTGATGCAGTGTAGGCCATGCTATCGTCCAGGCTTAAATTTGCAAGCTAGTAGGCCACTGGTCTACTGCCCCATGGGAAAGTTGCGTGCCCGATGGAGTTGTGGTGTAGATCCTAAAAGCAGCTGGCATAGATGTCTCTCATTGCAGGGGAGCTCCGTCTTAAGCACCACCAAGGCAAATACAAATCCTACAAGCATGGTGAGAACATCGATGTCATGATGTGCAGTCGATGGCTGTGTGGCACATAGGCAGACAACGACTGGTGGCCCATGTCATGCACGACAAGTATTAAGCCCAAGAAAAACATGATAGGGAGAAAGTTTGGAATCAGTATTCAATGCAGAAACCAAGCTTGGGGGAGTAAATTGTCTAGCATATGACAAGCTTTCTACAAAACGACCAAAATTCCACGCCCACAAAGCAGCGCTCATGTCCTCTACTCTAACATTCCAGTTGACCAACCATGGAAAGAGAAGGAGGAAAAGGTTCTTCATGAATCACATCCTCCGCAATGCCCAACACTGATGGACCTCTCTAGAGGTACGTCCTCAGTTGAGATGGAGACCCATTTCCTAACATCATGGGTGTCTCTCTATACCGTGATTGGGCAAGGCCTCCCACTAGAAACAAACGAAATTCAATGCGGAACTCAAAGGGTTGTTTCATGACACCATAGAAACAAGTTTGGGGGAGGATATGCCGAGAAGCACCCATCGTCTGACCCAACCCCTTAGAGGAAGGACCTCGATATTCAACCAACGAAAATGGTTAGGCATTTGAAGAAATTTAGGATGAACTGCACTGAGTTGAGTAGAGTGTTAGCATTGATCTATCTACCTGTCGGATGCGACAGGGACTCAACTCCAGCATACGTCCGTCAACTAAAGAATTGTGCTACACTCATAGGAGGGATATTAGAGTGATTCAACTCCAGCATATGTCCATCAACCAAAGATTTGTGCTACACTCATAGGGTGGATATTAAAGTTGACCCCACCATAGCATCCATCCCTATCTTTTCCACTCAATCTGTCTAGGAATGAAGAGCCTGCTCGAGTACTCTCTGGGAGGGACCAAGGCTCTGCGAAACATGATCCCGAGCCTCAACAGCCTGTCATATGATAGTAGCAGTAGCAGAAGAGCCACTTTAGAATTACCTAGCCGCAATCGCAATTGTGTCACTTGGGAAGAATGTTAGACTATAGGCAAACATGATACTGGAGTGGGAGATCCAACATCAATGCATGAGACATTCATCAAAAGGGAGCAATACCATTAGACTGAATTTATCGACACTCCTGACACTATGCAGATGATCCAAAAGGCAGCATTAGAGATATAATGGAACAAGAGTAAAGAGAGGTTGGCCTAACATAAGTGAGCAAACACAAGCAGCATCGTCGTCACAAGAGTGTAAGGAAGCTCAGGGAAGGCAATGCTAGGTAATATTGAAGCTCAGTTTCTTGGCAATCAGTTGCAAGAACTAAGCTTGGGGGAAGATCACCAGGTGAGTACCCCAAATGCTCTATACTGAATTCTCAAATCTTGAAAATTGCCATGACACCAAAAAAATATTTACTTTTTGTTATCCCAAATAAAAAAACACCTATAAAAATTTGCATAATCTGAAAACAACAAAAAGATTTGCTTTTTACCCTGAATAAACTAACTCCTATAATGCTAGAACTTTGTTTATATCCTTGCTTAAAGGAAATGATGAATATTGCTCTGCTAATTTCCTGTAAGTATTTCGTATACAACTTGACACTCTCCTAAAATTTTGAACTTATTGGCATTTGTCGTGATCCTTCCTTCAATATTTAACCTTGTGGGAGCAAGTGCTTTCAAAACCATATCTAAATTGTTGTGAGATGTGATATAATCAAAGTATGAGTATAATCCATCTTGATCTAAGTAAGGTGAATTCTTGGAGTTTTATTTTTTGAAAATTAAAATGAGAAAGTTCCTCAGTGGTTTAAATGCCTATCCAGAACCAAATGCTTACATGATGAAACCTCTACTTATGCTACCTTTTGTTATGTTGTGTTTTGTCAAATTTTGAGTTCTTATGAAGTAGTGGCACTTTGAGTCCCGATCAAAATCCCTCACACCCACCTTCATTTTCTAGCCTTTCTCTGTCTCGTTATGCTTAGATCTACACTGGATTCAAGCATCTACCTTCACCAGACATTTCTCCACCATATCCATCATCCACTTACCTATCCACAGATATGGTCTTACAAATAAATACTCTAGGCATATTCCAACAACATCCCCAAAGTTCTCTTACAAGAGGAGACATGGAGCTATCGAAAAAAAAAGAGAAGAAAAAAAAAGAAAAAAGTGAATAAAAAGGAGAAAGAAATAGGAAGAGAAAAGAAAACGATAGCTCCATGAACCCAAAGCTTCGAAATTTCAAGAGGGGATTCATCAAATAAGGAGTTTCCATCCATAGACCATATCCATCCACAAAACAAATCCCCTATCCTTTGATCGGGATGAGAAGTATCACAAACTTCGCTAGGACCAATTTTTGACTCAACAAAATACATGACATAGGTAAGCTAACTTTATCCCTACCTTGAGCTCCACATAAGCCTTTAGTTGATAGGGAAAACTCTAGCCAATGGCCTGGCGAGGAATCTAAAACCACTTGAGTGATCGAGGGTACCATTTGAGGAACTTAATGCTTTTATTTCAAAATCCTCCGAGCATGAAACCAGAAAAGAGATAGAGTTCAGTGACACTCTACTATGATTATTCCATCCCTCAACTGCCAAAGACAAGGAGAGAAAAGCTAGAAGTCCCATAGGTATGGACAAAAAGGTTGGGGTACACTTTTGCCAGTTTGTTCAGTTAGAAAGGTAGAATGGTGGGTTGTGAACTTAATACTTGCAAGACATTGACATTGATGCAACTCCTAGTCCAATAAGCCTAAGTCTGAGCTTGGCTCGAGGACGAGCAAAAGTTCAAGCTTGGGGGCGTGTTGGCGGTCGTTATTTCACGGGTTCGACCGCCAAGTCCTTGGTGAATAAATGGGGTATACACAAGATTCTATGCATTATTTACCTAACACTGATGAATTACATGAGTTTTGGTGGTTCTCGATGTATCACAGGGAGATGCTCAAATTCCATGCAAGACAACATCATTTGGAGCAAGAGAGCATTCACACAAAAGGGCTTGACAATGAATTGCAAATAACATCAATATGAAGTATTTTAAATGCCCACATGGACCAAACCATTGCAAAGAGCTCGTCGAGATAATCAACATGGAGTTTTTGTTCACTCAATTTGGAGTCCGAACGCAAAAGTTATGGCCGTCGCAAGATCGATAACGTGTAGGGCCTATGAGAGACGGCCGGGCGGCCATGACTTTAGCTGGGCGGCCAAAGGCATGGCCGGCCGGCCATGCACTCTCCTGAAATTCCTTGTCATTCATCTTATTCATCCAAGGAATTTACCAAGAGCCCAAAAACATGTGGAGGAACAAGCCCAAACCGAACCCAACGTCGGAAAGCCATCACATGGGCCAAGGAATGGCTGAAAGGCAGGAATGATGGCAGGCCTATGGTCGGCTGGCCACCTCACATGGCCGGCCAACCACCCCAAAAGGCCACCGGCCCATTACATGGCCACCTGGCCATGACGTTGGCTGCCCGGACATGTTCAACACGTGTATCAATGGAAACCGACTTCCAAAAGGCATCCTAGGCGTTGAAGAAATGAGGTGGTGCATCGGATGGCCGCCTGGCCTCAGAGCATGGCCACCCAGCCAAGGGACTTAGATGCTCGGCCTTAGTGATGGCCGGCCGGCCACCCAAATGGCTGCCCGGCCAATCGACTTGTTGCCTCCACCGACCTTCTTCGTCCTATAAATAGAGGGACACTCCCCCACTCCAAAATGTACCAGTTCGGCACTTTTAAGTACCATTCCCATGTGAACTCTCTCTCCCTCTCTAGGAGGCACCCTACGGGTGGTGCCTCCACTCTGAAAGTAGTGTTTGGTTAGGAGTTAGAGGTTGGGCTCCGTCATTCCGGAGCCGTCTTCAGGAGTTCGGCATGAATTCTTTTCTATCTTTATTTTTCTTGTAAGACTTGAGCTATTTACTTTTGTGAGCATTTACTTTACTCTTGCTTTTGGTATTAATCATGCCTTAGCATAGTAATGTATTTTATACTATAGCTACAGTTGCTCTGGGAGGTATTGAATATTTAGTTTGCCGTGCTTATAGATTCCCCATACGCTCTTTATAGCACTTGATTATACGGTTGTGTATGCTTCTGTCTAGGATTCTAGTAGAAGTAATGCCTACTGTTGATGGTCGTAATCTCACGATATCAACGATCAATTATCCACCAAATAAGCGAAACATGTGAAATATATGGACTAACCCTTACTACTAATGAGTTCCACAAGATTTACATGAATATTTGGATGCAGGTATCAAAATGTACACAAAATGGATGAAACAAGGCCAAGAAGTGAAGATGGGCTGAAATGGGGAAAGGTCACAGGGTGGTCTCGACCACGTGGCATGGCCGGCCGACCACCCCTCTGAGTCGGTTTGCCTCCACTTGACTCCTGCATGCAAAGAAACACAAGGCAATGTTAATCCAACCATTGTATCAAGCATCCAAAGAATTCAAGGGCCGAAAGACCATTAAAACATGGATTGGTGATGACACAAGTCTATGGGAAGTGTCATGTAGCGAATTAGGAGCAGACACTTGGCCGTCCGACCATCCAAGTTTCACATTTTACATGTGCATCAACCGTTTCATCCGCCAACCGACTTTGGGAAGCAATATCAAGCGTCGGATGCACTAAGTTGGTAAATCATGTGGTCGGCCGACCATGTGACTTAACCGCCTTACATGCAAACCAACTTAGGCAGCCACAAACCAACCTCAGGAAAAGAGTTCAGTCATTGGATCGCCAAAGTCGGCAAATCGGGTGGCCGCGCGACCACCCCCTATGGTCGGCCGACCACCGTCGTGGTCACCCTACCACTGACTTTCACCTCCAACCGACCTAGTGCACCTACAAATACCCCCTCACATGTATAGGCTATAAACAGGCCCCGAGAGCGGTGTGGAGAAGTGTGGAGTTGAGTTCAAGTTCTATCGTAGAGTGCTACACTATTCCCTTAGTGGTTAGGATAGTCATGGGAGTTAGAGTTGAGTCGAGCTTTGCCTCAGAGTCTCCGGAGTTATCTTCGAGTCTATGGTAAAGCTTTGTATCGTTTGGATTCAGATTATCTTCAATATCATTTCAGTTATATTTTACTCTAAGTTCTATCTCCTGCGGGTGTGGTGTACCTTTCTTTCCACACTTGCTAGGCTTAGGTTGTGTTTAATTTTGTTATTCAATTCCTATTACTCTTGTCGGTGCTATAACTCAACCCTAGACTTAGACGCTAGGCTCTAGCTTGACCCTCTCCTCTGATCAAGGACGGTCTATCGTTGTTCAAGCGACTTGAACACGTTTATAGCGTGCCATCCTCTCCACAAAGATTTGCTTGGTAGCCCCACTCGGTAACAGCGTGTGGTGTGCCTATGTAGTCCAAGCCCGTCGTTCGGGAGGCCCGTAGGTGTTAGCTAAACTCTCCTTCAAGACCAACTATCTACCCTTGGTACCCTCGAGACTCTGGAATTTCGCTCGACGCAAGACCCTGACTTGTTTATTTGAATAACTTGATTAGGCACGGATAATCTTTGCAGCCGATTAGAAATAGAGTTTGGTGACTTTATCTCACTTATTGTCCTCCCAGGCAATTATACCTTTCTACGGATATCTTGGATAGGCTTATCATCCCACCATACACCTATCTTTGTCACGTCTACAGTTATTTCGATTTGAGTATGTTCAATTACACTCTCTCGTCTGCCGCTTCCCTGTGGAATTTTACGATACTCGGAATACTCTGAGTGAAATGCTACAGCGGTCTCCGTGTGCTTGCGGAGTAAAACCTATTAAGGCTAAGAGACGCCAACAAGCTTTTCTGGCGCCATTGCTAGGGAAGCAATAAGCAGAGAGATAATTGATATCTCATTTCGAACCAGGTATACTTGATAAGTTTAATGCTAGTTGTTTGCAGGCTCACTTTGCTCTGTTGCTTTGTTGTGGTTGCAACAGAGAGGTGTATGACCGGTTTTGACCTGCCGGAAAACTACCACAATAGCCCAGAGTCACTGCTTAGGAGAGTCCATGCAATGACTATTCATGGGCAGAGACGTGTGCCAAGGGAGCTAGAACCAAGCACTGCTTCCGGTACTCTAGTTACCACCACCATGGCCAAGAAGACCATTCATGAGTTCTCCATCCCCTCGAGCAATAACATTCCTACGCGACCTAAAGTTAAGTGGGGGAGAACTTCGAACTCAAGCCAGGGTGATCCACATGGTTCAAGCTATCCCATTCTGCGGACTGGCTACAGAAGATGCCAACAATCACTTGCAACAGTTTCTGGTGATCTGCAGCATGTTCAACATGAAAGGAGCATCACTGGACGCCATCAAACTTTGTCTCTTCCCTTTCCCTCTTGTTGGGATGGCAAAACAGTGGTTCTACCTCAACCATACAACACTAACAACTTGGAACGCATGTTCTGATGCATTTCTTGTGAAGTATTTCTAGGCTTGGAAAAACTAACGCACTGAGGAACAAAATATCGTGCTTCCAATAGCTCACTAATGAAACCATGGTGGAGGCCTGGGAAAGAGTGCAGGAGTACATCGTAGCCTGCCCCCACCACGGCATGCAAGAGTGGCTGATTATTTAGAGCTTCTTCCATGGGCTTCACCGCTCAGCACAAGAACATCTGGATGCAGCTGCTGGAGGATCCTTCCTGTCCTTGAGCATCAATACGGCCAAAGGGCTAATTGAAAAAATGGCCACCAATCAAGGATGGAGAGAAGAGAGGTCTAGCACCCGATGCCGTGGCATCCATCAGATCGAGAGCACTGACATGCTCGCTACTAAGATGGACCTGCTGTTGAAAAAGCTAAATGATACTTGAGAAGCCGCTCTAGTCCAGGCCCTTGATACCCATATGACTTGCGAAGCCTGTGGGAACACGGGGCACTCGAGGAACAGCTGCCCCAAGACATGACCCGAAGGTGAAAACTTCATAGGGAGCAATAACTTCAACAACGGGAATCGTCCTCAGCCAGGATGGAGTACACGACCTTATCTCCCTTTCTCTGAACAAGGTAACTCTTGAAGCAATTCACAGTAGTTTCCTAAAAATAACTTTGATCAGAAAGCTGTGAATGATAGCATTAGTAAAAAATTCCATGCTAATGATAGAGTGTTTGAATTTATTTCTCTACAAATGGAAACTTTGAATAGTGCTATGAAAAACCAACTTAGCTTCAATAAAATGTTAGAAACCCAAATAGCTCAGTTGGCTGCTGCCTTACCTAACCCAAATGCAGGTAAGCTACCTGGGCAACCTGAAGCTCCTCCCAAGGAGCACATAAATGCAGTAACCACTAGGGGTGGAAAGTCCACACAGGACCCCCTGTCTCCTAGTCGTGCATGTAAAGAGCAGAAGAAGACAATCGACTCCGAAGATAAGGTTGCAGATGAAGATACACCTGGGAAGGAGGAAAAACTAGCGTCTAAGCATCTACCCCATGAGTTTTATGATACTACGGTGCTGCCATTCCCTCCATGAAACAAGAAGGCTGCCGCTAACGAACAATATAGTAAGTTCGTTGAGGTCATTAAGAAGCTTTCTGTCAATATACCCCTGTTAGATGCTATGCAGGTACCGACATATGCTAAGTACTTAAAGGACATCCTCAACAACAAGAAACCCCTACCATCAATGGAAATAGTGCATTTGACAGAAGGATGTAGCGCAGCTATACTCAAGAAAAAAGGACCCTGGAAACCCTACCATCTCATGCTCGATTGGAACCCAGCATTTTGACCAAGCATTGTGATATCTTGGAGCCAGTGTTAGCATGATGCCCAAGGTTATCCTCGATAAACTGAATCATGCCGCACTTGCTCCCATGGCTATGTGTCTGCAGCTCGCAGATCAATCCATTTGCTACCCTAAAGGAATCGCTGATAACATTCTGGTGAAAATCCAGAATTTCCTCATCCCCGTGGATGTTGTGGTACTTGACATGGAAATTGACTCAAAAACACCGCTCATCCTTGGGTGACCATTTCTGAGCAACGTAGAAGCAACCATCGATGTTGGGGAAGGAAAGGTCCACCTCAACATAAATGGCAAGAAGGAGACATTCGCCTTCAAACCAAATGTTGAGCATTGCAATAAGGTGCACACTTTCAAGTGCTAGGCACAAAAGAATGCACCCAAGGTCAAGACCGGAACCAACAAGCCAAACTCGAAGGTTGACAGCCTTGTTACATCTATGCTGAACAAATTAAAAAGCGAAGCCGGCATCCAACAAAGAAAGTATGAAGCTACCATAAAAAGTAGACAAGTGAGACAACAAGAGAAGAGGCACGGTAAGCCCAGTCCCGCAACAGGAGGCAAAGCTCCTGAGAACAAGGTCGGCGCCGAGAGCCAATTGCATATGGTAAGGTGGCGCAGTGGTAATGAAGCACAAAGAAAGGAAGACCTTAACTTCGGTGCTTACATAACCCTGAGACGTAAGCAATGGTCTCTCCTCACCAAAAAGTAAAGTTGGCATTATCTTCCGACGGCATATTTAATTCCGGCCAGCTTTAAATTTTCCAATCCATTGCATGTTTAAATTTAGTCATTGCATTTCTTTATTTTGCAAATTTTATTTTTTATTTCTGCAAAAAAAAGGAGTGGTCGGCCGACCACCATCATGGCTGGCCGACCGGCCATCTCTCTCCCCCTTCTTTCCCTCCTCCATTTTCCTTTCTCTCTTCTATTTTCTCCTTTCTCTTTTCTACTTTCTCCTTTCTTTTTCTTTTCTTTTTCTTTTCCTCTTTTAACACAAAAAAAAGTCTTGGCCGGCCAGCCTTGGGCAGTGGCCGCCCGACCAGCCCTCTCCCCCCTTTTTTATTTCTTCTTTCTTCTCTCTCCTTCCCTCTCCTTTTTCTTCCTATTCTCTTTACCCTCCTTCGAAGCAACAGGTATTAGGGGTACTCAATTGGCCTCCCGACCAGCTATTATGGCCGGCCGACCACCCCTTCATCCGATCAGTGCATGCTGCACCTCCCTCTCCTTCTTTCTCCTTTCGCAAAGCAAAATGGGCATACAATGATTGTAGGACCGAGACGTGCGACTAGAGGGGGGGTGAATAGGTGCACTTAAAAACTCAAAATCACAACGCCCAAGCAGGTGCTCTGCAAAGCTCAAGAGAAATAGGACTAGGACTAGGCACCATCCAATGAACAGATACGTGCCTAGCAGTGCAAGGGTGCCATCCACTGAGAGGATACGCACCAATGCAGGAAAACTTAAGATCCAACCAAGAATGGCACCGAGGCAACGAAACCTTGCAAAACCTCCACACGACACTCACCGCACCAAGGTGCGTCTCACTGACTCACAGCAAGCAAAGAGAATGGTCTTACAGTGGGGAATGCAAAAATCCAGAGCAGAAACACAGCGGAAAAACCAAAGTGGGAAAAATACAATAGCTCCCTGGCAGGACCGGACTGTCCGGTGGCCAACAAAACGCAAGAAAACAAGGAAAAACAAAGAAAAGCAAAACAAAATCCTAAACTACAACAAAGTTACCCCAACCTAAAAGGGGTAACAAACACCAAGCTCCCCACGCAAGCGAGCAAACACGCTAAGGTCTAAGGGCTTGGTGAAGATGTCGGCCAACTGGTTCTCAGTCTCTACATGGATCAAGTCTATATCTCCCTTCTCATAGTGATCTCTCAAGAAGTGAAACCCCACGTCTTTGTGTTTGGTTTTGGAGTGCAAGACGGGGTTCTTAGCTACAGAAATAGCGGAAGTAGAGTCTACTAGGAGAGGGATCTTCTTAAAACTGAGACCAAAATCACTCAAGGAGGACTACATCCAAAGCAGCTGGGAGCAGCAACTAGCAGCAGCAATGTATTCAGCTTCTGTGGTGGAAGTGGCTACGCTAGATTGCTTGCGTGAGGACCAAGAGACAAGAGAAGAACCGAGAAACTGACAGGTGCCGAAAGTAGACTTGCGCTCCAGCCGACAACCCGCAAAGTCAGCAGCAGAATACCCTCTGAGAGAGAGCAACGAAGCTGAAGAGAACCAAAGACCAAGCTCAAGAATGTATTTCAGGTACCTGAAGATGCGCTTCACTGCCAGACGGTGTGATGTCCTCGGTGAGGCCTGAAATCATGCATAGAGGCAAACTGCAAACTGAATGTCCGGCCTGGTCGCCGTCGGGTACATAAGTGAGCCGATCATCCCTCGGTACTCTCTTTGGTCCACCACCTCCCCTTCTTCAACAGCATCAAGAGCCGTCTGTGTTGACATGGGAGTCACCATGGGCCTGAGATCTCCCTTATCAAACTTTCTCAGAATGTCCTTCATGTACTTGGCTTGATGGACGAAGGTTCCTTCTGGGCCTTGCTTGATCTGTAGCCCGAGAAAGAACTGAAGCTCACCCATGAGACTCATCTCGAAATCACTGCTCATCTGTTCAGCAAACATAGACACCAAAGCATGAGATGAACCTCCAAACATAATGTCATCAACATATATCTAAACTAGAAGGGTGTCACCACCACGACTCAACAGAAACAAGGTCTTGTCTACTGAACCCATCACAAACCCAGACTTGAGTAGGAAAGCTTTCAACCTACCATACCAAGCTCTTGGAGCTTGCTTCAAACCATAATGGGCTTTTCTCAACTTATACACCCGGTCTGGAAACTTGGCACTCTCAAAGCCAGGAGGTTGTCTCACATATACCTCCTCCTCTATGTAACCATTTAGGAAGGCTGACTTGACATCCATCTACTGCAGTTTGAAGCCTTTAGAGGCAGCAAAGGCAAGCAGAATCCTAATGGCCTCTAAACAAGCTACAGGAGCAAAGGTTTCCTCATAATCTATCCCCTCCTTCTGACAGAAACCCTGGGCAACAAATCTCGCTTTGTTCCTCACAACCATCCCATCCTCACCCTGTTTGTTCTTGAAGACCCACTTGGTTCCTATAGGGTGGCAATTTGGTGGAGGTTCAACTAAATCCCAGACAAGGTTTCTCTTAAAGTTCTCCAACTCCTCATGCATGGCGTTCACCCAACTAGGATCAGATAATGCATGTGACACATCCCGGGGTTCGAAAGAAGCAACAAATGCGGAGTGGCAGAAAAAGGCTAGAGAGTTAACCGAAGAGCGTGTGACGCACTGGTGTAGATCTCCAATCATCCTGTTTGGAGGGTGATCAAGCTGGACCTGACAAGATGGAACAATCTCGGAGGTCACCTCCCCTGCGTCCTCAGCGGGCCCAGCCTCTGTTCGAGCTTGCGGTCGAGGGAGTGAGGACGAGGCCGTCGGCAAGGGTCCTCCTTTGTCTTCAGAGCTCATAGCAGAGGGGGCAGGAGCTGCAGCCGGTGCACTGGCTCCTGCATCACCAGCATCTTCTTGAACTTCCTCATCTTCAAAGATGGGAGCACCTTCTTCATCAACACCTGAAAGCTCAAATGTAGGGGTTGTGCAAGGCATAGATTCATCAAAGGAAACTTCACAGGTCTCAACCACTTGTTTGGTATCGAGGATCCACACTCTATATGCCCTAGAGCTAGAGGCGTACCCACGGAAAATAGCATCCAAGTAGCGAGATTCAAATTTGTCCAAATGCCCCCCCTTTTTTAGCACAAAGCATCTGCAGCCAAATGCACGCATGTGCTTGACGCTAGGCTGCCTACCAAACCGTAGCTCATAGGAAGATGCGGTTGGCAATGTAACAGGCTGTATTCATAGCCTCAGCCCAAGAGCGTCGCGGAGTCCTAAGCTCATCAAGCATCGTCCGCGCCATCTCAACAAGTGTGCGGTTCTTTCATTCCACAACACCGTTCTGAGGTGGGGGTATAAGGAGAAGAGAATTGGTGATCAAGACTTAGGTCACGACAAAAGGTTTTCAAACGAGAGTTACGAAATTCTATGCCGTTGTCGCTGCGGATAGCCCTTATGGCCTTATGACTCTCATTCCTTAACCTCAAGACCAGATTCTGAACAAAACCCAAAGCCACATCTTTGAATTCCATGAAGAACACCCACGAATAGGGAGAAAAGTCGTCCACAACTACAAGCACATACCACTTCCCACTGACCGACTGTACCCGAGCAGGACCAACCGTGTCCATATGCAGCAGCTCACTTGGGTAGGAGGTCATCACCTGAATAACAGGTGCATGAGAAGCGGCAACCATCTTGCCATGACGACAGGGGTGGCATACTAAGTCCTTTTATACTTTCAAATTGGGCAATCCTCGGATCAGGCCCATCGAGCTCAACCTGGCTAGTAGATCAAAACTCAAATGGCTAAGCCTCCTATGCCACTTCCAAATATCAGCAGAAGGACTAGCAACTAAACACCGAGGAGGGCCAGAAATAGATGCAAGGTCAACCTTAAAAACTTGCCCATAGGGCAAAATCCGACAAACAAGGTTTTCCTTAGCATCAAGCACACAAGAAGAACACTCCTTAAAACAAACCTCAAACCCTTCCTTGAGAAGTTGAGAGACAAACCAAATTGAACCCCAAATTCCTCACCAAAGCAACTTCTCTCATGGAAAGCTTGCCAGAAAGGGCAACAGAACCAACACCCAACACTTTACCTTGACCATTATCCCCGAATGTGATGTACTCTTTAGTGTTCACGGGGCTGAGGCTGGAGAACCATCTGCGGTGCCCTGTCATGTGCCTAGAGCAGCCGGAGTCCATGATCCATATGTCCTCCAGGCCTCGATCCTGCAAAATCAAGGGAAGCGAGAGTGAGCAAATGGTTCGGCACTGGGGTTAGTGAAACTGCTGAACCAGTGCCGAGCCATCTGCTCAAAAGTGGGGTAAGCACAGTCAAAGTAAGTATCACATCTATCCGGGTACCCACGACCTCCAAAGCATGAGCTCTCAAACCCTCTACCTCCAAAGCCTCGGTCACGAGGTCCATAGCTGCGCTGAAAACGACTAGGAGCTCGGCCGGCAAAGCGTCTCTCACGACCAGGAGCACTGGCCTGAAAGCCACCTCCTCTCTCACCACGAGCAGTCTCTCATCGCACCGCGGTGGGGAGCAACCTGCCTACCACCCTGGTAGAACTGATCCTGGTTCCCCCAGGCTCTCTCCTGTCTCTCAACTCGCTTACTCCTAAAGCAGAACTCCTCCAAGTGGCCATTGTGTTGGCAAAAGTCACAGTGGTAGACAGGCCTCTTGGGAGTCGGGTTAGTCTGGGCCTTAGGCTTAGGTGGAGTAGCCTTGGGTGGAACAGGCTGCTTGACTCCCTCCTTACTCACTGGAGGCTTGAGAATCTCAGTCACTACTCTGTCTAGCTTAGCCTGTGAGGGCTTGGGTGTCTAGAACTGCTTCTTTGGGGCAGCCTTGGCAGGCTCATGGTAAACCCCATCAACAGGTGGAATAGGCTGAGGGGAGGCAGTCTTAAGTTTAATTGGGGAACTCTTCTTCTCACCCAAAATACTGCACTCTCCTAACCCAAGTCCACACATATCACCCTCAGCTCTCTTGGTGCTCTCCAAGATCATCCTAAGTTGGGGCTCTCTAGCCCTAAGCTCCTCTAACTCCTTAGTTGTCCCTCACCCCTCACTTTCAGCTCAGCTATGTCAACAGCTAGGTGAGGACACATCTCACACTCAAGCTCATCACTCAAAATAGGCTTATTCAGTTTAGACTGGAGCTTGCCTAACTCTACCTTCAACATATCCATCTCCTCTACCTGATGAGCCTACTTGCTCTTCTGCTCACAGAGATCTCTCATCAAAGTCTCATAGGTAGGGCACTCAAGCTCACTAGGCTGGGCTGGCACACTCTTCAGCCTCTCTATCTCAGCTAAAGCATCAGCCAACTTGGCTTTCTGCTTCTGCAGCTTCTTGGCTGCCTTCTCCAACAACCTATCCTGGGCTTTCAACTCACGACTATTTGCCTCCAACATCTCAAGGATTTCAGCTTGCTCAGGAGTTACCTCTTCATCGGAGGAGTCGTTGTCGTTGCCCTTGTTGTCCTTGTCCTCAAGCGCCATGGAGCAAAAAGATCTCCGGTGCATCTTGTGCTTGCACTTGGACTTGGTGGAGACAAAGCAGAGTCCAACTGCACCGCCTTGGTCCCTCCTCTTATCCCGCTTGGTGATGATCTCCTCATCGCTTGAGCTTAATGAAGACGAGGAGGAGTAGGACGATCCACCGCACAGACCACCAAGCTCGGCGAAGAAAGCCTTGTCTCGCTTCCGGTTGTCCTTCTGGTAGCTCTTGAAAGCCTTCCTAAAGTTCTTGATCTTGCCGGAGCGGTGCTTGGGGTGGTCACGCTTGCTGTTGTCGTGCTTGCCGGAGTGGTACTTGTTAGCGTCGCGGGAGTGGCTCTTGCCCTTCTTGTAGTAGTCGTTCTGCTTGTTCGGGCATTCGGCGATGAAGTGGCCGACCTCTCCGCAATCGAAGCACTTGGGCCTCTCGCCCCTCTTCTTGCTCATTCGATTGTAATGGGCGCACTGAAAGTGGCTCGACACCAGGCAAAGCTCATCATCCCCAAATGATGCTAACTGCTCCTCTGTAACAGACATAAGAGCAGAAAACGAAAAGTTGTGAAGCTGGGGGTTAGTAGCGGCCTCAGTGGAGGGAGAAGCCAAGGCCAGGCTCCTAGAGCCAATACAAGCGAGAGAATCTCTCAACTTGTAATCTGCCTCTATGGCTTTGAGCTTGCTGTAAAGAGCCTCCACTCCAATAGTGTCATAGGCCTCAGACTCGATGATCGAGTTAACCCGATCTCCCATACCTTCCTGTCCAACGCATACAGCAATTTGATAGCCTGCTAATGGTCGGTGTATGGGATCCTCTCAGGGATAGAGTTAACGCGCAACTTGTTGATGATCGACTGAAAACGACCAAACAAGTCATCGATGGACTCACCAGGCTTCTGAACAAAATTCTCATATTCTCACCTGTAAGTCTCAACGAGACGCCCCTTGATAGTAGAAGTGCCCTCATGGTGTGCACTCAGCAGGGACCAGATCTGACGGGCGATATCAAGGTGGCTCACTCTCTCATAATCAACTGCACCAAGTCCTGAGAAGAGAAAGTTAACAGCTTTGGCATTCCCCTCATGCAGAGCCACAATCGCTGGGGTAGTGCGCTGAGCATTTGGAAGCACCACAAAGTTCGCACTCTGAGTAGCATCCCATATGTCTTGGCCCTGGCTAAGCAAGAATGCTCTCATCCTACCCTTCCAGTAGGAGTAGCCATCGGAGCCAAGCACCGAAATCTTCTCGGAGTGAGTCATAGTTGCTACTAGTTTCTCACCGGTAAAGGTATAAAGAAACCTAACCAGCTTTGATACCAATTGTAGGACCGAGACGTGCGACTAGAGGGGGGTGAATAGGAGCACTAAAAAACTCAAAATCACAACCCCCAAGCAGGTGCTCTGCAAAGCTCAAGAGAAATAGGACTAGGCACCGTCCACTGAACAGATATGTGCCTAGCAGCCCAAGGGTGCCGTCCACTGATAGGATACGCAGCAATGCAGGAAAACTTAAAATCCAACCAAGAATGGCACCGAGGCAACGAAACATTGCAAAACCTCCACACGACACTCACCGCACCTAGGTGCGTCTCACTGACTCACAGCAAGCAAAGAGAATGGTCTTACAGTGTGGAATGCAAAAATCCAGAGCAGAAACACAACGGAAAAAACAAAGTGGGAAAAATACAACAGCTCCCTAGCAGGATCGGACTGTCCGGTGGCCAACACCGGACTGTCCGGTGCCTGCTGCCGGATTGTCCGGTGGCACGGCCTGGACAACGCTCATGCCGAACTGTCCGGTGGGCACTGCCGGATTATCCGGTGGAACCAGACTGTCTGGTGGCCTCTACCGGACTATCCGGTAGAGTCGCAGACAGGGGGTCTTGCAACCCAAACCAGACCAAATCTTATCCAATCTTCACAAAATTTTGTACAGGCTATCTGGACCCTATTCCAAAGCTTTTCCCAAAAGATAAACGCAAAATGATTAAGGGATCAGCGGAATTTCAGATCTTGTGATATGGCAATCTTTGGGCAAGAAAGGGGAAAACACAAAGGAGGCATGCTCATGGTAATCCAGCAGAATTGAGATGAACTAAGTCATGATCCCCATGTTCTGGCAAGTCAAAAACATCAGCAAGGAAAGGGATTCAAGCTTGGCCAACACAAACACCCAAAAAGCCAAGCATTGAACCCAAAAACCAAAGAGAGAGGGGGAGGAGCAGAACACAAGGTTGCTGCACGAATTTGCTTCAATTAAGTGCCCAAGATGGGTCTAAAGATTCAGCATGCAAGCAAAAATTCGTCCCAAGCAACCACCCTCAACTTCCCTCAAGATTAGGCGGCTAAATCCTACTGTAACCTCCCTAACAACGGAGCTCAAGGCTTAAGGACAAAAATCACAAAGCAAAGACTAATCCTAGTAGCCAAGAGAGTCTCTAATGACCTGCCTTAGACCTATTTATACCCGAGTGCTATTTAGCCAGTTTTCCACTTAGGTCCCTACAACTAGACAAACCCTAAGGGCTTAAACAAAAAATTACAGGATATTTCGGGACGGACGACCACGATGAAGTCTTGATCTTCGTAAGTTCCACAAAATCCTCGGATGTTCTCCACGTGGCCAGTAGTCCAATCCACGATCCGCCCCCGGTTTTGAAGTCAGAAATCGGAAAACTTTAGGAAGTCTCCGCGTGGGCCGAATTTGGCCCATCTTCTCTATCTTGGCGAGTCAAGGCCCAACTCACCAAGGCTTGGGTAGCTTGGGTGGAGGTTTTGAGCCGAAGCCGCCAAAGCCTCCCTTGCACGCCTTTGCACCACGCATTCGGGTTAGAGCACCGCGGTGACGCCCGGCATCCCCTGTCCATCGGGGCAGCCTCGCAGTCCTTTGGAGGACTTACTCCTGCCGTCGCCCGTGCCGCTCCTCCGTGTACCGAACTCCCATGGCCGACAGACGCTGAGCATGCCTCCAGTCCTTCGGAGGACTTTCCTCTACCTCCAGTCCATCGAAGGGCCTCCTGTCCATCGGAGGTCTTGTGCCCAAGTAATTCTAGGTCTTGCTACTGTTGACAATAACTCATCACTCCAGAGGCAATGGAGCCAGTCCATTGGCTCTCAATGATGGCCGCCGGACCGCCACTTATGGCCGGCCGACCCAAACTCCTCTTTCGGTGCGTGTTGCTCTTTTCTCACTCTCTTGTGCTCTCAAAGTGCTGCACCCTACACTCCAGTAGTCGCCCGACCACCCTACATGGTCGGTCGACCAGGGCTCATGGCCGCCCGGCCACCTGCTGCCCCTTCTCGCCTATAAATTGCACCCTTTGCCCTCCATATCCAGTGCACCATCAGCAACACAGCTGCACCCTCTTCTCCCCCTCTCCAATCTCTTGTTTAGAGTTTAATTAAGCTCTTTGCTTAGTTAAAACTTGTGCTCAAATAAAATCCTAGCTAGCCCAATAAAATTCCAGCTGCCCTCTCTCTCAAACTGCCACAGAAACGGGAATGTTTTGTGGAGGCTCCACCCCACAAGGACGCTAATTTGCAGACGAGTAACCCGCTAACGCTAATATTATTTTGTCATCTCTCCTTCGGGTATAGTGTGTTTTGTCATCGCCTTGCAGGATGAATCGAATGCTCAAGAAGGCGAAGAAGGCCGTTAGCAAGGCGGGGTAGCATATCCGCTGGTCCTTCTCCGAGGGATCCACTCCAGGGAGCAGGCATGCTACTTCTGAGAGGATTTCCATGAGCACAGAGGAGCCCAAGGAATTTTCGATGTCATCCACACACCGGCCGATGCTACTCCTCAACTCGCAGGTTGTACCTCGCAACAACGATGAGAGAAAGGCGTTAAGGCTTCTTCAGCAGAAATATTACGCCTTAACCAAGTACTTTGATGAGGACCTCCTAATCAACACCGGCATGCGGGGTGAATTCGACGAGGTGTTCCAAGCTGTGGGCTGGGAAAACTTCGCTGAAATCTAGGAAGGAGGAATTGTGCTCCTCACGAAAGAATTCCTCATGACACTGCGCACCAAGACCCAGCGGGAAGGTACGGTTATCTGGTTCCAACTCTTCAATACTGATTATGAGCTTACGTTCTGACGATTTAGCAATTTGCTGGACTTCTCGCCACAATGCTCTGTGGCCGAGGACCCCACAGGCTTTAATTCAATAGAGTTTTGGAAAGAGTTAGCTGGGCTGACTCTTCAAAGAAAAAGAGCATCACGAACATCAAGCATCCTACCATGCAGTTTTTAGCTCGTTGGATTACCATGGTTGTTTTCCCACGGGATGACACCCACTGCGTCACAGTAGAAGATATTAAGTGCCTCTACACCATTTGGAAAAGGCAGAAATTTGCCCCCGTTCTTGGCATGCTTTCTCACTGGAAAGGGCTAGACCACGATGGCAACATCATTTCGATCACGTCATTTGTGACGAGGATCACTAATGGCTTAGGAGCAATAGCAAATGCTTCTGTGTCATTTATGCCCCCAATGACCCGTCACGCGTAGTTAAGGAGTCGCACTTCACTCACGCACACTTGCTGAAAAAGGACGCACAGGGAAACTATATTATGACGTTTAAAGGCTATGAGTTTGAGCTGCCGCTTCTGGCTCCGTAGTTCAAATTGTATTCTGTGAGATCACTAACCTTGCAGCTAGAACCTGAGCCAGCAAGAAACAATATCTCCGGAGTCATGACCGTGCCTAGCGACAACGAGCTGAAGAAAGAATCCGCAAGACTCACGAAGATGCACAGGAACCAGGCGCCAAGCCTGCACGGGCTCACCTAGGCGCAGGACCCTCCTAGGAAAACCAAGGAGGCACACCCTCCTGGGAGAACCAGGGAGAGTCATGGCACAACTCTTGGAACTCTGTCGTACCCTCAGTACATTCGACGTCATCGAACCACTATGGCGGAGTTGAGCAGTCTTATGGTCATGGTATAGGCCCATCCAGCTCGGCATGATACATTGACGAAGCCTATGGAGGAAACTTCAATGCCCTCTTCAGAGCTCTGGACCTCCAAGAGCACCGCACCTTAGGGATGATGGACATCCTCAACCAAATATAGCAGCATACAGGAGTCGACCACAATTTAATCCTAGAAACAAGAGTGACAGTCGACTGCATACAAGAGCAAAACCTCATGTACTACAACTGGGAGGGATTCTATCCCCACTGAGCTTCGTAGAAGCTTGGGGGGGTAAAAACCCGACAAATGGAAGGTACATGTGCCACACCACTTCTTTGTGCATCCCTGTGTTTTTTCTCTGAAAGCTTACCTTGTCCCTCCAAACAACCATTCTGCCCCATCATGAGAGTAGTAGTGTATCTTCACTTTCAGAATGTTCATTTTAGTTTGTTTGGGTTGCTAAACAATATATATAATATATGTATGTGTGTGTGTATCATAACTCCCATGCTTAAAAGATCAATTCATAGGCTAGCTTCATTTTGGAAATGATGAATAGTTGTTCTATGAAGTGAATGGTTAAATTCTTGCATGTCAACTCATGCTTAGCTTAGTCCCATAATGGTGAATAAAAGAAGTGAACCAAAACATTTTACCTCATAGATGCCATTTGCGATAACAAGCCTAAGCTGTTGGGAGACAATGATATGATTTAAATGTGGGAAGATACTTTCATGCTCCTAGTAAGATGAATATCTCAGGTCTTTATTTTGAAAATGACAAAATTAAGCTCCCCTTGGTTAAAATTCCTACTAGAGCCAAAAATGCTTCATATGTTCCAATCGCTACAAAGAGCTACTTATAAATGTTTTCAGCTTTGCCAAATTTTGAGTCTCATTGGGTAGAAATATCACCTTCTGTTGATAGCTGGAGTACAAACAAATGCAAGCGATCCATTCCGAACTTTGCATCCACCAAAAAGCCTCCAAATATTTAGCCTTCAAATCTCAAGGAGGAAGGGTATGGAGCTAAAAAATGCGTGCAAGGTCACAGCAAAAAAGAAAAAGACGTGCAAAAGCTCGTCAAAAGGAAAAGCATGCAAATTCAAGCATGGTAAAAATAAATAAGAGCTCCATATCCCCTCCAAATCTATAAAAGGCTACAAGGGATAAAAATTTAGAAAAGGAGACACTTTGTTCCACCACTCATACTCCAGTGATCAAATAGAAGAAGTGATAGAGTACACTCTTTGGTCCAATCTTTGGCTTTGCAAAATAAACATTCTAAGTGTGCCACATTCTTCCCCACCTAATGCTCCACAAAGGCCTTAGTGTAGGAAAAATGTTGGCCAAATCATGGCCCTAGGTGAGGAAACACTCCTAAGTGATCGAGAGTACCTAGGGGAAGCTCTTTTTGTTTTGAAAATCTTGAAAACACCTGAGAATGACATCTAAAAAGAATAACTTAGAATCACTCCTGCAATAAAGTTGTTCTGTGTCCCAACCACTCAAGGCAAGGTAACCAAAAAGATGCACCACAGGTATTATCTAAGGTGAGCTTTGATTATTTCACTGCTTGGGGCGAAAGTTTGAGTGTGAGTTGCTTATAAGAATTCTCCTTCATCATCAATATTGTAGCAACTCCTGATCCACTTTCAATCTTAGCTTTGCTCGATGACGAGCAAAAGCTTAAGCTTGGGGAGGTGTTGCCGGTCGTAATCTCATGAGATCAACCGTCATTTATCCACCAAATGAAGCGAAACATGTGAAAGATTTGGACTAACCCTTACTACTAATGAGTTCCACAAGATGTACATGAATATTTGGATGCAGGTATCAAAATGTACACAAATGGATGAAACAAGGCCAAGAAGTGAAGATGGACTGAAATGGGGAAAGGTCCGTGGCTGCCCGACCATGTCCCATGGTCGGCCGGCCACCAAGGTGGTCGCCCGACCTCCTAGCAGGTTGCCGACCATGTGGCATGGCCGGCTGACCACCCCTACGAGTCGGCTTGCCTTTACTTCACTACTGCATGCAAAGAAACACAAGGTAATGTCAATCCAACAGTTGTATCAAGCATCCAAAGAATTCAAGGGCCGAAAGACCATTAAAACATGGATTGGTGATGACACAAGTCTGAGGGAAGTGTCATGCAGCAAATCAGGAGAAGACACCTGGCCGCCCAGCCATGGTGCATGGTTGCACCACCATCCAAGTTTCACATTTTACACATGAACCAACCATTTTAACCACTAACCGACTTGGGAAAGCAATATCAAGCATCGGATGCACTAAGTCGGTAAATCATGTGGTCGGTCGACCATGTGACTTAACCGCCTTACATGCAAACCGACTTAGGAAGCCACAAACCGACCTCAGGAAAAGAGATCAGCAGTTGGATCGCCAAAGTCGGCAGATCGGGTGGCCGCCGGACCACCCCCTATGGTCGGCCGGCCACCACCATGGTAGTCTGGCCACTGACTTTCACCTCCAACTGACCTAGTGCACCTACAAATTCCCCTCACATGTATAGGCTATAAATAGGCCTCCAGAATGGTGTGGAGAAGTGTGGAGTTGAGTTCAAGTGCTATCTTAGAGTGCTACTCTATTCCCTTAGCAGTAAGGATAGTCCTGGGAGTTAGAGTTGAGTAGAGCTTTGCCACAGAGTCTCTGGAGTTATCTTCGAGTCTGTGGTAAAGCTATGTATCTTTTGGATTCAGATTATCTTCAATATAATTTCATTTATATTTTACTCTAAGTTCTATCTCCTGCGGGTGTGGTGTACCTTTCTTTGCACACTTGCTAGGCTTAGGTTGTGTTTAATTTTGTTATTCAATTCCTGTTACTCTTGCCTGTGCTATAACTCAACCCTAGACTTAGATGCTAGGCTCTGGCTAGACCCTCTCCTCTGATTAAGGACGGTCTATCATTGTTCAAGCTTCGCTTGAACATGTTTATAGCGTGCCATCCTCTCCACGTAGACTTGCTTGGTTGCCCCACTCAGTGACAGCGTGTGGTGTGCCTGTGTAGTCCAAGCCCGTCATTCGGGAGGCCCGTAGGTGTTAGCTAGACTCTCCTTCGGGACCAACTATCTACCCCTGGTACCCTCGAGACTCTAGAATTTCTCTCGACGCAAGACTCTGACTTGTTTATTTGAATAATTTGATTAGGCACGAATAATCTTTGTAGCCAATTAGAAATAGAGTTTGGTGACTTTATCTCTCTCGTTGTCCTCCCAAGCAACTATACCTTTCTACGGATATCTTTGATAGGCTTATCGTCCCACCATGCACCTATCTTTGTCACGTTTACCCCTGTTACTACTAGTTGGAATAATTTATCTAAGTTTACAGTTATTTCGATTTGAGTATATTCAATTACACTCTCTCTCTCTCTGTCTCCTGCCGCTTCCCTGTGGAAATTTACGATAATCGGAATACTCTGAGTGAAAGGGTACAGCGGTCTCCGTGTACTTGCAGAGTAAAACCAATTAAGGCTAAGAGATGCCAACACCTGCAAGCGTAGACATGGTGTCTACAATTGCGGTCACCTTAGTTTCGCAAGTTCTCAGACCCCTCTAGTTTTGGGTAGTAGAGTGTGCATGTTGACTAGGTGCACCAGGCTTTAGTAGGTCCTCTTGGTGACAGCGGGAGTGTAACCTATTAGTCCACCCCTGTCGTTCGGGTCGCTTGGAGCCGCATAGCTGAGTCACTGCGACACCCGCCTTTCTCGTCTGGGTTATCAGCACTCTGGTGCCCGGAAGTGCTTAGCAGGCTCGATGGCGAAGTAAGTATCCTAGACAACTAGATAAATCATTACCTCAGTCAAAGCAACGTGTTGGTCTTGCTTAGTCTATCCGGCTCACCCCAGTATAGGAAGTCCTCATCAGGAATCTGAGCCCTTACCTCGTTGTCCTCCTTGCTCTACCTGCTTTCTTGCCAACGGTGCTTGGCATGTATCCCATGGTGCTTGGTGTCAATCGTTCTTAGCTATTGGTTGATGTGAATGAGTAGTAACAGGTGGATGAATGATAGTTTGATATCTCTATCTCAATGCTTCCTTGTGGAGATCTAGTTGAGGGGGAGTTTGAGCTTTTAGCATGCTCTTGCATTGGTGCGTTGAGCCTTTTGTCTCTTTCTGGAGGAGCCGATGCCTTGCCTAAGCATGGCTGTGTTGAGCTAGTTTGCCTCTGTCTTGAAGGGTCATGCTTTAGTTTGATCGACTGTGTTGAGCGGTTTCCCTTGTCTTAGGGGGTCGATCTTTGGCTTTGTTTTTGTTGTCTCTGTAGGACCGAGATGTGCGACTAGAGGGGGGGGTGAATAGGAGCACTTGAAATCACAAAATCACAAACCCCCAAGTGGTAACCGAAACTAAGCACCGTCCACCGAACAGATACGTGCCTAGCAGCGCAAGGGTGCTGTCCACTGTGAGGATACGCACCAATGGAAGAAAGCTCTAGATCCGAACAAGAATGACAGCGGAGCAACGAATTTTGCAATACCCGCCACAAGACACTCACCGCACTGAGGTGCGTCTCACTGACTCACAGTAAGCAAAGAGAATGGTCTTAAAGGAGGAATGCAAAAATCCGAAGCAAAATCACAGCAGGAAAAACCAAACTGGGAAGAACACAGCAGCTCCCTGGCAGGACCGGACTGTCCGGTGGCCAACACCGGATTGCCCAGTGGGACCGGACTATCCGGTGCCTGATGCCGGACTGTCCGGTGGCACTGCTCGGACAGTGCCTCACGCCGGACTGTCCGGTGGGCGCTGCCGAACTATCCGATGGAACCGGACTGTCCGGTGGCCTCTGCCGGATGGTCTAGTAGGGTCGCAGAAAAGACGTTTTCAAATCCAAACTTGATCAAACCTTGTCCAAACTTCACGAAATTTTGCACAGGTTATCTGGACCCCATTTCAAAGCTATTCCAAAAAGATCAACTCAAGCTAACCGCGGAATTAGCGGGAATTTTAGATCTTGTGAAATGGCCATCCTTGGGCAAGAAAGGGGAAAACACAAAAGAGGATTGGTCGTGGCAATCAAGCAGGATTGAGATGAACTAAGTCATGATCTCCACGTCCTTGCAAGTCCAGAACATCAGCAAAGAAAGGGATTCAAGCTTGCCCAACAAAAACACCCAAAAAGCAAGGATTGAACCCAAAAACCAAAGAGAGAGGGGGAGGAGAAGAACACAAGGTTGTTGCACGAATTTGCTTCGATTAAGTGCCCATTATGGGTCTAAAGATTCAGCATACAAGCGAAAATTCGTCCCAAGCAACCACCCTCACCTTCCCTCAAGATTAGGAGGCTAAATCCTACTCTAACCTCCCCAACAATGGAGCTCAAAGCTTAAGGACGAAAATCACCAAGTGAAGACTAATCCTAGCAGCCAAGAGCACTTCTAATGACTTGCTTTCGACCTATTTATACCCGAGTGCTATTTAGACAGTTTTGCACTTAGGTCCCTACAGCTAGACAAACCCTAAGGACTCAAATGAAAGATTACAGGATATTTCGGGACGGACGACCACGATGAAGTCTTGATCTTCTTAAGTTCCACGCAATCCTCAGATGCTCTCCACGTGGCCAGTAGTCCAATCCGTGATCCGCCCCCGGTTTTGAAGTCAGAAACCGGGAAACTTTAGGAAGTCTCCGCCTGGGCCGGATTTGGCCCAACTTCTCTATCATGGCGAGTCGTGGCCCAACTCACCAAGGCTTGGGTAGCTTGGGTGGCGGTTTTGAGCTGAAGCCACCAAAGCTTCCCTCACACGCCTTCGCACCATGCATTCGGGTTGGAGCACCGCGTTGCGCCCGGCATCCCCTGTCCATCGGTGCAGCCTCGTAGTCCTTCGGAGGACTTACTCCTGCCGTCGCCATGCCGCTCCTCCGTATACCGAACTCCCATAGCCGACAAACGCCGAGTGTGCCTCCAGTCCTTCGGAGGACTTCCCTCTACCTCCAGTCCATCGGAGGGCCTCCTGTCCATCGGAGGTCTTGTGCCCAAGTCCTTCTGGGTCTTGCTACTGTTGACAATCACTCATCATTCCAGAGGCAATGGACCCGGTCCATTGGCTCTCAATCTCCCCCTTGATGAGTGCATTGTCAACACCTTCAACCTGTAACCTGAAATAGAACAAAGACAAAAGGAAAAATGTAAAACCGAAAAGAAAAGAAGAAAAAGAAGAAGTTGCTCAAGATGCCCAAAGGCCAAATACTAGCAGAAAAGGGCAAATTGAGACAACAAAAACAAAGTCAAAGATCGACACCCTAAGACAAGGGAAACCGCTCAACGCAGTCGATCAAACTAAAGCATGACCCCTCAAGAAAGAGGCAAACTGGCTCAACACAGTCATGCTAAGGCAAAACATCAGCTCCTCCAGAAAGAGGCAAAAGGCTCAACACACCGATGCAAGAGCATGCTAAAAGCTCAAACTCCCCCTCAACAAGATCTCTACAGAGTCCTCCCCCTTTGTCCAACATCTCTCTCTTCTCAAGAGTCAACATCTCTCCCCCTTGTTAACAATGGACACATCAAGGGTTCACAGAACTCAACTCCCCCTGATATGGACAACTCCCCCTCAAAACATGGCATGAAATGCACGAAGTGTACCATGAAGAGCTCAGTAGGGATGAAAAGGTAGTAAATACAAGTTCTAGCATACAGAGCAAGTGAGGGCAAGGAAGCATGCAAACAAGCTCAAATGAATCTATCTTATACAACAGGAGCATGTTTTACAAGGTTGTTGAAAAGAGAGCATCACCAACATGAATAGCATCTAGCAAGATAGGCATGAACAGCAAGATGCTAGCAAAACATACAAGGTGTGCTACTCTCAACCAAGGCATCTACAACAGGCCATAAGCAGTTTAGAGACTTGCAGATTTCAGATTTAGCAATTTTGAACTTCAAGCAAATCAGATCATGTGCTAGGGGTTATTCACTTGTCGTTGCCACTTCTTACCAACCAATGCCAAGCCTAGGTTCAGAAGACCATCAGAAGCTTAAGACAAGGTTTTGGTCATACACAGCCTAGTCCAAGTTCTTGCCAAAGTGCAAAGGCAAGCTATCTCAAACTAGATCAGTGTGACAAGTGAACCCCCCTGGATCTTTTCAATTTAGCTCATAGGACACCACTTGTAAACCACATGCAGTCAGATTTTAGATTTGAACAAGGTGCCATAAATGCTTAGGCATCAGTGTAACACAGGCATACGACTAGCATATCCAAGCATGAAAAGATAGCATAGCATTCAACATTCCTACACATGCTAGGTAGCCAAGTCAAGTGGTGATCATGGTTTTTGATTTTGAAGAAACAAAAGTGACTGAGCTCACAAAAGATATTAGACAGATTCAAGGAGCTTAGTCAACCATGATCATGCAAGCAACTGTACAATCTAGCACAAGCAAGTACTAACTTGTCATACCAGAAGAGCTCTAGTGCTAGTGAAAGTGAAAATGCATATGTTACAACGCAATGCATGGTATGAGACAAAATGCAAGAAAAGCAAAGATAAGCAAAGAAAGAAAAACAAAGCAAAACTAAAACTATACAAAAGTTACCCCAACCTAAAAGGGGTAACAAACACCAAGCTCCCCACGCAAGCGAGCAAATATGCTCAGGTCTAAGGGCTTGGTGAAGATATCAGCCAACTGGTTCTCAGTCTCTACATGGATCAAATCTATATCTCCCTTCTCATAGTGATCTCTCAAGAAGTGAAACCTCACGTCTATGTGTTTGGTTCAGGAGTGCAGGACGGGGTTCTTAGCTACAGAAATAGCAGAAGTAGAGTCTACTAGGAGAGGGATCTTCCTAAAACTGAGACCAAAGTCGCTCAAGGTGGACTTCATCCAAAGCAGCTGGGAGTAGCAACTAGCGGCAGCAATGTATTCCGCTTCTGTGGTGGAAGTGGCTACGCTATATTGCTTGCGTAAGGACCAAGAGAGAAGAGAAGAACCGAGAAACTGGCAGGTGCCGGAAGTAGACTTGCGCTCCAGCCGACAACCCGTAAAGTCAGCATCTGAATACCCTCTAAGAGAGAGCAACGAAGCTGAAGAGAACCAAAGTCCAAGCTCAGGAGTGTATTTCAGGTACCTGAAGATGCGCTTCACCGCTTGACGATGTGATAGCCTTGGTGAGGCCTGAAAACGCGCACAGAGGCAGACCGCGAACTGAATGTCCGGCCTGGTCGTCGTCAGGTAGAGAAGTGAGCCGATCATCCCTCGGTACTCTCTTTGGTCCACCACCTCCAAATCTTCATCAGCATCAAGAGCCGTCTGTGTTGACATGGGAGTCGCCATAGGCTTGAGATCTCCCTTGTCAAACTTCCTCAGAATGTCCTTCGTGTACTTGGCTTGATGGACGAAGGTTCCTTCTGGGCCTTGCTTGATCTGAAGCCCGAGAAAGAACTAAAGCTCACCCATGAGACTCATCTCGAATTCACTGCTCATCAGTTCAGCAAACTTAGACACCAAAGCGTGAGATGAACCACCAAAGATAATGTCATCAACATATATCTGAACTAGAAGGGTGTCACCGCCATGACTCAACAGAAACAAGGTCTTGTCTACTGAACCCATCACAAAACCAGACTTGAGCAAAAAGGCTTTCAACCTGGCATACCAAGCTCTTGGAGCTTGCTTCATACCATAGAGGGCTTTTCTCAACTTATACACCCGGTCTGGAAACTTGGCACTCTCAAAGCAGAGGTTGCTTCACATATACCTCCTCCACTATGTAACCATTTAGAAAAGCTGACTTGATATCCATCTGCTGCAATTTGAATCCTTTAGAGGCAGCAAAGGCAAGCAAAATCCTAATAGCCTCTAAACGAGCTACAGGAGCAAAGGTTTCCTCATAATTTATCCCCTCCTTCTGACAGAAACCCTGGGCAACCAATCTCGCTTTGTTCCTCACAACCATCCCATCCTCACCCTGTTTGTTCTTGAAAACCCACTTCGTTTCTATTGGGTGGCAGTTTGGTGGAGGTTCAACTAAATCCCAGACATGGTTTCTCTCAAAGTTCTCCAACTCCTCATGCATAGCGTTCACCCAACTAGGATCAAATAATGCATGTGACACATCCCGGGGTTCGAAAGAAGCAACAAATGCGAAGTGACAGAAAAAGGCTAGAGAGTTAACCGAAGAGCGTGTGACACGCTGGTGTAGATCTCCAATCATCCTGTCTGGAGGGTGATCCCGCTGGA
This sequence comes from Paspalum vaginatum, assembly GCA_030272315.1. Lineage (NCBI taxonomy): Eukaryota > Viridiplantae > Streptophyta > Magnoliopsida > Poales > Poaceae > Paspalum > Paspalum vaginatum. The sequence continues at coordinate 25,949,869 of CM059018.1, read as the reverse complement.
CCTGCCGAGATGGAACAATCTCGGAGGTCACCTCCCCTGCGTCCTCAGCGGGGCCAACCTCTACTCGAGCTTGTGGTCGGGGAAGTGAGGAGGAAGCCGTAGGGAAGGGTCCTCCTTCATCTTCAAAGCTCGTAGAAGAGGGGGCAGGAGGTGCAGCCGGTGCAGTGGCCCCTGCATCACCAGCATCTACTCCGCCTTCCTCATCTTCAAAGATGGGAGCGCCTTCTTCATCATCACCTGAAAGCTCAAATGCAGGGGTTGTGCAAGGCATAGATTCATCAAAGGAAACTTTACAGGTCTCAACCACTTGTCTAGTCTCAAGGATCCACACTCTATATGCCCTAGAGCTAGAGGCGTACCCAAGAAAAATAGCATCCAAGTAGCAAGATTCAAATTTGTCCAAATGCCCCCCCTTTTTGAGCACAAAGCATCTGCAGCCAAATGCACGCAGGTGCTTGACGCTAGGCTGCCAACCAAACCGTAGCTCGTACGAAGTCTTTCTCAAGAAAGCCCGTAGGAAAATGCGGTTGGCGATGTAACAGGCCATATTCATAGCCTCAGCCCAAAATCGTCGCGGAGTCCTATGCTCATCAAGCATCGTCCGCGCCATCTCTACAAGTGTGCGGTTCTTTCGTTCCACAACACTGTTCTGTGGTGGGGTATAAGGAGATGAGAATTGGTGATCAAGACCAAGGTCACGACAAAAGGTTTCGAAACTAGAGTTACGAAATTCTCCGCCATTGTCGCTTTGGATAGCCCTCATGGCTTTATGACTCTCATTCCTTAACCTCAAGACCAGATCCTGAACAAAACCAAAAGCTTCATCTTTGAATTCCATGAAGAACACTCACGAATAGCGAGAAAAGTCATCCACAACTACAAGCACATACCACTTCCCACTGACCGACTGTACCAGAGCAGGACCAACCGTGCCCATATGTAGCAGCTCACCCAAATAAGAGGTCATCACCTGATTGACAGGTGCATGAGAAGCGGCAAACATCTTGCCATGACGATAGGGGTGGCATACTAACTCCTTTTCTGCTTTCAAATTGGGCAATCCTCGGATCAGATCCATAGAGCTCAACCTGACTAGCAGATCAAAACTCAAATGGCCAAGCCTCCTATGCCACTTCCAAAAATCAGCAGAAGGACTAGCAACCAAACACCGAGGAGGGCCAGAAACAGATGCAAGGTCAACCTTAAAAACCTGCCCATAGGGCAAAATCCGACAAACAAGGTTTTCCTTAGCATCAAGCACAGCAGAAGAACCCTCCTTATAACGAACCTTAAACCCTTCCTTGAGAAGTTGCGAGACAGAAACCAAATTGAACCCCAAATTCCTCACCAAAGCAACGTCTCTCAGGGAAAGCTTGCTAGAAAGAGCAACAGAACCAACACCCAACACTTTAACTTGACCATTATCCCCGAATGTGATGTACTCCTTGGTGCTCATGGGGTTGAGGCTGGAGAACCATCTGCGGTGCCCTGTCATGTGCCTAGAGCAGCATGAGTCCATGATCCATATGTCCTCCAGGCCTCGATCCTGCAAAATCAAAGAAAGCGAGAGTGAGCAAATGGTCCAGCACTGGGGTTAGTGTAACTGCTGAACCAGTGCCGAGCCATTTGCTCAAAAGTGGGGTAAGCACAGTCAAAGTAAGCATCTCAAGGTCAGCTCTCAACTGCACAAGCTCACTCTCCAAGGTAGGACAGACCATGCATGCACCCAAAGGCGTGGGTCTAGCCCTAAGCTCCTCCAACTCCTTGAGCTGTCCCTCACACCTCACTTTTGGCTCAGCTATGTCAACAGCTAGGTGGGGGCACATCTCACACTCAGTCACATCACTCAAAATAGGCTCATCCAGTTTAGACTGGAGCTTGCCTAACTCTACCTTCAGCCTATCCGTCTCCTCTACCTGATGAGCATACTTGCTCTTCTGCTCACAGAGATCTCTCATCAAAGTCTCACAGGTAGGACACTCAGACTCACTAGGCTAGGCTGACACACGCTTCAGCCTCTCTATCTCAGCTAAAGCATCAGCCAACTTGGCTTTCTACTTCTGCAGCTTCTTGGCTGCCTTCTCCAACAACCTATCCTGGGCTTTCAACTCACGACTCTTTGACTCCAACGTCTCAAGAATTTCAGCTTGCTTAGGAGTTACCTCTTCATCGGAGGAGTCGTTGTTGTTGCCCTTGTCGTCCTTGTCCTCAAGTGCCATGGAGCAAAAAGATCTCCGGTGCATCTTGTGCTTGTGCTTGGACTTGGTGGAGACGAAGCAGAGTCCAGCTGGACCGCCTTGATCCCTCCTCTTGTCCCACTTGGTGAAGATCTCCTCATCGCTTGAGCTTGACGAAGACGAGGAGGAGGAAGACGATCCGCCCCACAGACCACCAAGCTCGGTGAAGAAGGCCTTGTCCCGCTTCCGGTTGTCCTTCTGGTAGCTCTTGAAAGCCTTCCGGAAGTTCTTAATCTTGCTGGATCGGTGCTTGGTGTGGTCACGCTTACCGAAGTGGTACTTGTTGGAGTCGCGGGAGTGGCTCTTGCCCTCTTGTAGTAGTCGTTCTACTTGTTTGGGCTTTCGGCAATGAAGTGGCCGACCTCTCCGCACTCGAAGCACTTGGGCCTCTCGCCCCTCTTCTTGCTCATCCGGTTGTCATAGGCACGCCGAAAGCGGCTAGACACCATGCAAAGCTCATCATCCCCAAGTGACGCCAACTGCTCCTCTGTAACAGACATAAGAGCAAAAAACGAAAAGTTGTGAAGCTGGGGGTTAGAAACGGCCTCACTAGAGGGAGAAGCCAAGGCCAGGCTCTTGGAGCCAGTACAAGCGAGAGAATCTCTCAACTTGTCGTCCACCTTTGTGGCCTTGAGCTTGCTGTAAAGAGTCTCCACTCCAATTGTGTCCTAGGCCTCAAACTCAATGATCGAGTTAACCTTGATCTCCCATACCTTCCTGTCCAACGCATACAGCAACTTGACAGCCTGCTAATGGTCGGTGTATGGGATCCTCTCAGGACGGGAGTTAACGCGCAACTTGTTGATGATCGATTGAAAATGACCAAACAAGTCATCGATGGACTCACCAGGCTTCTGAACGAAATTTTCATATTCGCGCCTATAAGTCTCAACGAGACGCCCCTTGATAGTAGCAGTGCCCTCATGGTGTGCACTTAGCAGGGACCAGATCTGATGGGCAGTCTCAAGATGGCTCACTTTCTCATAATCAACTGGACCAAGTCCTGAGAAGAGAAAGTTAACAGCTTTGGCGTTCGCCTCATGCTGAGCCACAATCACTGGGGTGGTGCGCTGGGCAACTAGAAGCACCACAAAGTACGCACTCTGAGTAGCATCCCATATGTCCTAGCCCTGGCTAAGCAAGAAAGCTCTCATCCTACCCTTCCAGTAGGAGTAGCCATCAGAACCAAGGACCGGAATCTTCCTAGAGTGAGTCATAGTCGCTACTGGTTTCTCACCGGTAAAGGTATGAAGAAACCAAACCCGCTCTGATACCAATTGTAGGACCGAGATGTGCGACTAGATGGAGGGTGAATAGGAGCACTTGAAATCACAAACCCCCAAGTGGTAACCGAAACTAAGCACCGTCCACTAAACAGATACATGCCTAGTAGCGCAAGGGTGCCATCCACTGTGAGGATACGCACCAATGCAAGAAAGCTCAAGATCCGAACAAGAATGACAGCGGAGCAACGAATTTTGCAATACCCGCCACAAGACACTCACCGCACTGAGGTGCGTCTCACTGACTCATAGTAAGCAAAGAGAATGGTCTTAAAGGAGGAATGCGAAAATCCGAAGCAAAATCACAGCGGAAAAAACCAAACTGGGAAGAACACAACAGCTCCCTGGCAGGGCCGGACTGTCCGGTGGCCAACACCGAATTGTCTAGTGGGACCGGACTATCCGGTGCCTGATGCCAGACTGTCCGGTGGCACTGCCTGGACAGTGGCTCTGCCGGATGGTCCGGTAGGGTCGCAGAAAAGACGTTTTCAAATCCAAACTTGATCAAACCTTGTCCAAACTTCACGAAATTTTGCACAGGTTATCTAGACCCTATTTCAAAGCTATTCCCAAAAGATCAACTCAAGGTAACCGCGGAATCAGTGGGAATTTCAGATCTTGTGAAATGGCCATCCTTGGTCAAGAAAGGGGAAAACACAAAAGAGGCTTGCTCGTGGCAACCAAGCAGGATTGAGATGAACTAAGTCATGATCTCCACGTCCTTGCAAGTCCAGAACATCAGCAAAGAAAGGATTCAAGCTCGCCCAACAAAAACACCCAAAAAGCAAGGATTGAACCCAGAAACCAAAGAGAGAATGGGAGGAGAAGAACACAAGGTTGCTGCACAAATTTGCTTCGATTAAGTGCCCATTATGGGTCTAAAGATTCAGCATACAAGCAAAAATTCGTCCCAAGCAACCACCCTCACCTTCCCTCAAGATTAGGAGGCTAAATCCTACTCTAACCTCCCCAACAATGGAGCTCAAAGCTTAAGGACGAAAATCACCAAGTGAAGACTAATCCTAGCAGCCAAGAGACCTTCTAATGACCTGCCTTAGACCTATTTATACCCAAGTGCTATTTAGACAGTTTTGCACTTAGGTCCCTACAGCTAGACAAACCGTAAGGACTCAAATGAAAGATTACAGGATATTTCGGGACGGACGACCACGATGAAGTCTTGATCTTCGTAAGTTCCACGTAATCCTCAGATGCTCTCCACTTGGCCAGTAGTCCAATCCACGATCCGCCCCCGGTTTTGAAGTCAGAAACCGGGAAACTTTAGGAAGTCTCCGCCTGGGCCAGATTTGGCCCATCTTCTCTATCTTGGTGAGTCGTGGCCCAACTCACCAATGCTTGGGTAGCTTGGGTGGCGGTTTTGAGCCGAAGCCACCAAAGCTTCCCTCGCACGCCTTCGCGCCATGCATTCGGGTTGGAGCACCGCGGTGGCGCCCGGCATCCCCTGTCCATCGCGGCAGCCTCGTAGTCCTTCGGAGGACTTACTCCTACAGTCGCCTTTCCACTCCTCCATATACCGAACTCCCATAGCCGACAGACGCCGAGTGTGCCTCTAGTCCTTCGGAGGACTTCCCGCTACCTCCAGTCCATCGGAGGGCCTCCTATCCATCGGAGGTCTTGTGCCCAAGTCCTTCTGGATCTTGCTACTGTTGACAATCACTCATCACTCCAGAGGCAATGGAGCCGGTCCATTGGCTCTCAGTCTCAATTTGCCCTTTTCTGCTTGTATTTGGCTTTTGGGCATCTTGAGCAACTTCTTCTTTTCTTCTTTCTTTTCGGTTTTACGCTTTTCTTCTTGTCATTGTTCTATTTCAGGTTACAGGAAGAAGGTGTTGACAATGCACTCATCAAGGGGGACATTGAGAGCCAATGGGCCGACTCCATTGCCTTTGGAGTGATGAGTGATTGTCAACAGAAGCCAAAGACCCAGATGGACTTGGGCACAAGACCTCCGATGGACAGGAGGCCCTCCGATGGACTAGAGGTAGATGGAGAAGAAAGTCCTCCGAAGGACTAGAGGCATGCTCGGCGTCTGTCGGCCATGGGAGTTTTGTACATGGAGGAGCATCACGGAGACGGCAGGAGTAAGCCCCCGAAGGACTGCGAGGTAGCCCCGAAGGACAGGGGATGCCGGGTGCCACCGTGGTGCTCCAACCCGAGTGCGTGGCACGAAGGCGTGCAAGGGAGGCTTTAGCGGCTTCGGCTCAAAACCACCACCCAAGCTACCCAAGCCTTGGTGAGTTGGGCCACGACTCACCAAGATAGAGAAGATGGGTAAATCCGGCCCAGGTGAAGACTTCCTAAAGTTTCCCGGTTTCTGACTTCAAAACAGGGGGTGGATCGGCGGATTTGGAGTATTGGCCATGTGGACGTCATCTGGGAGATAGCTTGCAGGCGAAGAAGATCAAGACTCCATCACGGTCGTCTGTCCCCGAGAAAGTCGAGTCTTTTCAGATTGGCCCCTACGGGCGTTTCTATAATATAGGGGTCTTAGTGTAAAATGAGTCAGTTAGGCCGGGGCTATAAATACCTAAGTTGCTGGTCATTTAGGTGACTCTTCCAGAATTTGTAAACCCTAGGCCTAGTTTCCAACCAGCCAAGTGCGTAGAGAGCAAATCGGGTGCTTAGCTTAGGATTTGAGAGTCCCCTAGGCCAGTACTTTGCATTAATGGGAGGATGAAGGGTGGTAGGCTGAGTTGAGCCTTGTAAGAACTGTTTTCCTCAACTAATCAAGGCAAGATTCGTCCTCAATTCGTGCACATGTGTGCAGCCACCTCCTTCCAGGAGTGAGTCATAGTCGCTACTGATTTCTCACCGGTAAAGGTACGAAGAAACCAAACCAGCTCTGATACCAATTGTAGGACCAAGACGTGCGACTAGAGGGGGTGAATAGGAGCACTTGAAAACTCAAAATCACACCCCTCCAAAAACTGGTGCTTGAGAAAAGAACTAGACATCGTCCACTGAATAAATATGTGTCTAGCAGCGCAAGGTGCCGTCGACTGAGAGGATACGCACCAAGTAAGCGGAAGCACTCAACTCAACAATCACAAAGACCCCAAGCCAAGCAGAGCAACAACTCACGCTGAAGTGTCTCGCCAGCCACTCAATGCACCTAGAGGAACAAGAACATTTTGTGGAGGCCCTACCCCACAAGGACGCTATTTTCGGACGACGAACCCGCTAACGCTAATATTATTTGTCGTCTGTTCCTCTGGTATTTTTTTTCTTTTGCCCTTGTCTTGCAGGAAGAACCGAGTATACAAGAAGGTGAAGAAGGCCATAAGCAAGGTAGGGTAGCACATCCACTGGCCCTCTTGTGAAGGATCCAACCTGAGGAGCAGGTACACTAGATCAGCTTCCGAAAGGATGTCCATGAGTATGGAGGCTCCCGAAGAAATCCCGACATCGTCCACTAATCGACCTGTGCTGCTGCTCGACTCACACATCACACCCCGCAACAACAACAAGGCGGAGGTGTTAAGGCTTCTTGACCAAAAACCTTACGCCTTACCCAAGTAGTTCGATGAGATGTTCCTCACCAACACATGTATGCAGGAAGAATTCGACAAAGTGTTTGAAGCCATTGGCTGGAAAGACTTCGCGGAAGTCCCTGAAGGTGGTGTGGTGTTGCTCACCAAGGAATTTCTTATGACACTGCGAGTCATCGAGGACGAGCAGGCAGGTACGATGACCTATTTCTGACTCTTTAATACTGACCATACTCTCACATTGCATCAACTCAGTAACTGTTTGGGGTTCTCTTCACGCTGCTCTATAGCTGAGGACCCCGTGGGTTTTAATTCAGAAGAGTTTTGGGATGAGTTAACTATGGGTAACCCTACTGAGAGCCAATGGACCGGCTCCATTGCCTTGGAGTGATGAGTGATTGTCAACAGTAGCAAGACCCAGAAGGACTTGGGCACAAGACCTCCGATAGACAGGAGGCCCTCCAATGGACTCGAGGTAGAGGAAAGTCCTCCGAAGGACTGGAGGCATGCACGGCACCTATCGGCCATGGGAGTTCGGTACACGGAGGAGATGCACGGTGACGGCAGGAGTAAGTCCTCCGAAAGACTACGAGGCTACCCCGATGGACAGGGGATGCCGGGCGCTGCTGCGGTGCTCCAACCTGAGTGCGTGGCACAAAGGCGTGCGAGGGAGGCTTTGGCGGCTTCAGCTCAAAACCGCCAACCAAGCTAACCAAGCCTTGGTGAGTTAGGCCTCGACTCGCCAAGATAGAGAAGATGGGCTAAATCCGGCTCAAGCGGAGACTTCCTAAAGTTTTCTGGTTTCTGACTTCAAAACCGGGGGCGGAACGCGGATTGGACTACTGGCCACGTGGAGAACATCCAAGGATTGCGTGGAACTTATGAAGATCAAGACTTCATCGTGGTCGTCCGTCCCGAAATATCCTGTAATCTTTCGTTTGAGTCCTTAGGGTTTGTCTAGTTGTAGGGACCTAAGTGCAAAACTATCTAAACAGCACTCGAGTATAAATAGGTCCAAGGCAGGTCATTAGAGTGACTCTTGGCTACTAGGATTAGTCTTTGCCTTGTGATTTTTGTCCTCAAGCCTTGAGCTCCATTGTTAGGGAGGTTAGAGTAGGATTTAGCCTCCCAATCTTGAGGGAAGGTGAGGGTGGTTGCTTGGGACAAATTCTTCCTTGTATGCTCAATCTTTAGACCCTTCTTGGGCATTTAATCTTAGTGAATTCGTGCAGCATCCTGGTGTTCTTCTCCTCCCCCTCTCTATTTGGTTTTTGGTTCCAATTCTTGGCTTTTGGGTGTTTGTTTTGGCCAAGCTTGGAATCCCTTCTCTTGCTGATGTTTTGGACTTGCTAGGACATGGAGATCATGACTTAGTTCATTTCAATCCTGCTGGATTGCCACGAGAAAGCTTCCTTTGTGTTTTACCCTTTCTTGCCCAAAGATTGCCATCTCACAAAATCTAAAATTCCCGCTGATTCCTTGGTCACTTTGCCTTGATCTTTTGGGAAAAGCTTTGGAATAGGGTCCAGATAGCCTATGCAAATTTTCGTGAAGATTGGACATGATTTGGTCTGGTTTGGGTTGGAAAACCCCCTGTCTGCGACTCTACCGGAGCATCCGGCAGAGGCCACCGGATACTCGGGTTCCACCGGATAGTCCGGCAGCGCCCACTGGTTAGTCCAGTGTGTGGCTCTGTCCAGGTCGTGCCAACAGATAGTCCGACAGTAGGCACCGGATAGTCTGGTTCCACCGGACAGTCCGGTGTTGGCCACCGGAGAATCCGGTCCTGCGAGGGAGCTGCAGTGATTTTCATTTTTTGCTTTTTCTGCTGTGTTTTTGCTTTGGATTTTAGCATTCCCCACTGTAAGGCTATTTTCTTTGCTTGCTGTGAGTCAGGGAGATGCACCACGGTGCGGTGAGTGTCGTGTGGCGGTTTTTAAAAAGTTCATTGCCTTGCTGCCATTCTTGGTCGGATCTTGAGTTTTCTTGCATTGGTGCGTATCCTCTCAGTGGACGGCACCCTTGCGCTGCCAGGCACGTATCTATTCCATGCACGGTCCCTAGTTATGTTTCTCTTGAGTTTTGTAGAGCACCTACTTGGGGGTTGTGATTTTGAATTTTTAAGTGCTCCTATTCACCCCCCTCTAGTCGCACGCCTTGGTCCTACAATTGGTATCAGAGCCAGTTAGGTTTCTTCATACCTTTACCGGTGAGAAACCAATAGCGACTATGACTCACTCCGGGAAGATTTCGGTCCTTGGCTTGTTTGGTCGTTTTCAATCGATCATAAACAAGTTGCGCGTTAACTCCAGCCCTGAGAGGATCTCAAACACCGACCATCAGTAGGCTGTCAAATTGCTGTATGCGTTGGACAGGAAGATATGGGATATCAAGGTTAACTCGATCATCGAGTCTGAGGCCTATGACACGATTGGAGTGGAGTCTCTTTATAGCCAGCTCAAGGCCACAGAGGTTGATTACAAGTTGAGAGATTCTCTAGCTTGCACTAGCTCCAAGAGCTTGGCCTTCGCTTCTCCCTCCAGTGAGGCCGCTACTAACCCCTAGCTTCACAACTTTTCGTTATCTGCTCTTATGTCTGTTACAGAGAAGCAGTTAGCGTCACTTGGGGATGATGAGCTTTGCCTGGTGTCTAGCCACTTTCAGCGTGCCTATGACAACCAGATGAGCAAGAAGAGGGGCGAGAGGCCCAAGTGCTTTGAGTGCGGAGAGGTCAGCCACTTCATCGCTGAATGACCGAACAAGCAGAACGACTACTACAAGAAGGGCAAGAGCCACTCCCGCGACTCCAACAAGTACCACTCCGGCAAGCACGACTACGACAAGCGTGACCACACCAAGCACCACTCTGATAAGATCAGGAACTTCAGGAAGGCTTTCAAGAGCTACCAGAAGGACAACCGGAAGTGCGACAAGGCTTTCTTCACCGAGCTTGGAGGTTTGTGCGGCGGATCGTCCTCCTCCTCCTCGTCTTCGTCAAGCTCAAGCGATGAGGAGATCGTCACCAAGTGGGATAAGAGGAGGGACTAAGGTAGTCCAGCTGGACTCTGCTTCATCTTCACCAAGTCCAAGCGCAAGCACAAGATGCACCGGAGATCCGTTTGCTCCATGGCGCTTGAGGACAAGGACGACAAGGGCAACGACAACGACTCCTCCGATGAAGAGGTAACTCCTGAGCAAGCTGAAATTCTTGAGATGTTGGAGGCAAACAGTCGTGAGTTGAAAGCCCAGGATAAGATGTTGGAGAAGACAGCCAAGAAGCTGCAGAAGCAGAAAGCCAAGTTGGCTGATGCTTTAGCTGAGATAGAGAGGCTGAAGAGTGTGCCAGCCCAGCCTAGTGAGTCTGAGTGTCCTACCTGTGAGACTTTAATGAGAGATCTCTGTGAGCAGAAGAGCAAGTACGCTCATCAGGTAGAGGAGATGGATCGGCTGAAGGTAGAGTTAGGCAAACTCTAGTCTAAACTGGATGAGCCTATTTTGAGTGATGAGCCTGAGTGTGAGATGTGCCCTCACCTAGCTGTTGACATAGCTGGGCTGAAAGTGAGTTGTGAGGGACAGCTCAAGGAGTTGGAGGAGCTTAGGGCTAGACCCACGCTTTTGGGTGTGTGCATGGTCTGTCCTACCTTGAGGAGTGAGCTTGAGCAGTTGAGAGTTGACCTTGAGGTGCTTTCAGCACCCCTTCACACTTGTGAGAACTTTCTCACTTTGAGGTTAATGTTGGTGGATAGGGATGCCACCATTAAGAAGTTAGAGAAGTCTGCTCCCTCTATTCCCTCTCCAGACTGCCCCACTTGTGCTGCCCAGACCTTAGTTCTGGAGGATATGAGAGAGGAGAAACAGGCTTTGGTTGATGAGAACAGCCGTTTGAGAGAGGTGCTCAGTTGGATGTATGCTAGAGAGCCCCAACTAAGGATGATTTTAGAGAGCACCAAGAGAGCTGAGGGTGATATGAGTGGACTTGGGTTAGGAGAGTGCAGTGCTTTGGGTGAGAAGAAGAGTTCCCCAATTAAGCTTAAGACTGCCTCTCCTCAGCCTAACCCTACTATTGATGGGGTTTACCACGAGCCTCCCAAGGCTACCCCAAAGAAGCAGTTCTAGACACCCAAGCCCTCACAGGCTAAGCTGGACAGAGTAGTGACTGAGATTCTCAAGCCTCCAGTGAGCAAGGAGAGAGTCCAGCAGCCTATTCCACCCAAGGGTGCTCCACCTAAGCCTAAGGCCCAGCCTAACCCCACTCCCAAGAGGCCTGTCTACCACTGTGACTTTTGCCAGCGGAATGGCCACTTGGAGGAGTTCTGCTTCAGGAAGAAGTAAGTTGAGAGGCAGGAGAGAGCCTAGGGGAATAGGATCAGTTCTACCAGGGTGGTAGGCAAGATCCTCCCCACCGCGGTGAGATGAGAGACCGCTTTGTTCGTAGTGAGAGAGGAGGCGGCTTTCAGGCTACTACTCCTAGTGGTAAGAGACGCTTTGCCAGCTGAGCTCCTAGTCGTTTTAAGCGCGGCTATGGACCTCATGACCGAGGCTTTGGTAGAGGGTTTGAGAGCTCATGCTTTGGAGGTCGTGGGTACCCGGATAGACGTGATGCCTACTTTGACAGTGCTTACCCCACTTTTGAGCAGATGGCTACGCACTGGTTCAGCAGTTTCACTAACCCTAGTGCTGGACCATTTGCTCACTCTCGTTTTCCTTGATTTTGCAAGATCGAGGCCTGGAGGACATATGGATCATGGACTCCGGTTGCTCTAGGAACAAGATAGGGCACCACAGATGGTTCTCCAGCCACAGCCCCGTGAACACCAAAGAGTACATCACATTCGAGGATAATGGTCAAAGTAAAGTGTTGGGTGTTGGTTCTGTTGCACATTCTGGCAAGCTTTCCCTGAGAGAAGTTGCTTTGGTGAGGAATTTGGGGTTCAATTTGGTTTCTGTCTCGCAACTTCTCAAGGAAGGGTATGAGGTTCGTTTTAAGGAGGGTTCTTCTCGTGTGCTTGATGCTAAGGAAAACCTTGTTTATCGGATTTTGCCCTATGGGCAAGTTTTTAAGGTTGACCTTGCATCTATTTCTGGCCCTCCTCGGTGTTTGGTTGCTGGTCCTTCTGCTCATATTTGGAAGTGGCATAGGAGGCTTGACCATTTGAGTTTTGATCTGCTAGCCAGGTTGAGCTTGATGGGTCTGATCTGAGGATTGCCCAATTTGAAAGCAGAAAAGGACTTAGTATGCCACCCATGTTGTCATGGCAAGATGGTTGCCGCTTCTCATGCACTTGTCAATCAGGCGATGACCTCTTACCCGGGTGAGCTGCTGCATATGGACACGGTTGGTCCTGCTCGGGTATAGTCGGTCAGTGGGAAGTGGTTTGTGCTTGTAGTTGTGCACGATTTTTCTCGCTTTTCATGGGTGTTCTTCATGGAATTCAAAGATGAGGCTTTTGGTTTTGTTCGGGATCAGGTCTTGAGGTTAAGGAATGAGAGTCATAAGGCCATGAGGGCTATCCGCAGCGACAATGGCGGAGAATTTCGTAACGCTCATTTCGAAACCTTTTGTCGTCACCTAGGTCTTGATCACCAATTCTCGTCTCCTTATACCCCACCTCGGAACAGTGTTGTGGAATGAAAGAACCGCACACTTGTTGAGATGGCGCGGACGATGCTTGATGAGCATAGGACTCCACGACGCTTTTGGGCTGAGGCTATGAATATGGCCTGTTACATTGCCAACCGCATCTTCCTACGAGCTTTCTTATGGAAGACTTCATACGAGTTATGGTTTGGTATGCAGCCTAGCGACAAGCACCTACGTGCATTTGGCTGTAGATGCATTGTGCTAAAAAAGGGGGGGCATTTGGACAAATTTGCATCTCGCTGCTTGGAAGGTATTTTCCTTGGGTACGCCTTTAGCTCTAGAGCATATAGAGTGTGGATCCTCGACACCAAACAAGTGGTTGAGACCTGTGAAGTTTCCTTTGATGAATCTATGCCTTGCACAACCCCTGCATTTGAGCTTTCAGGTGATGATGAAGAAGGCGCTCCCATCTTCGAAGATGAGGAAGCCAGAGTAGATGTTGGTGATGCAGGAGCCACTGCACCGGCTGCAGCTCCTGCCCCCTCTGCTACGAGCTTTGAAGATGAAGGAGGACCCTTGCTTATGGCTTCCTCCTCACTCCCTCGACTACAAGCTCGAGCAGAGGCTGGCCCCGCTGAGGACGCAGGGGAGGTGACCTCTGAGATTGTTCCATCTCGGCAGGTCGAGCGGGATCACCCTCCAGACAGGATGATTGGAGATCCACACCAGCGTGTCACACGCTCTTCGGTTAACTCTCTAGCCTTTTTCTGCCACTCCGCATTTGTTTCTTCTTTCAAACCCTGGGATGTGTCACATGCATTGTCTGATCCTAGTTGGGTGAACGCCATGCATGAGGAGTTGAAGAACTTTGAGAGAAACCATGTCTGGGATTTAGTTGAACCATCACCAAACCGCCACCCTATAGGAACCAAGTGGGTCTTCAAGAACAAACAGGGTGAGGATGGGATGGTTGTGAGGAACAAAGCGAGATTGGTTGCCCAGGGTTTCTGTCAGAAGGAGGGGATAGATTATGAGGAGACTTTTGCTCCTGTACCTCGTTTAGAAGCCATTAGGGTTCTGCTTGCCTTTGCTGCCTCTAAAGGCTTCAAACTGCAACAGATGGATGTCAAGTCAGCCTTCTTAAACGGTTACATAGAGGAGGAGGTATATGTGAAACAACCTTCTGGCTCTGAGAGTGCCAAGTTTCCAGACTGGGTGTATAAGCTGAGAAAAAGCCCTTTATGGTCTGAAGCAAGCTCTAAGAGCATGGTATGCTAGGTTGAAAGCTTTCCTGCTCAAGTCTGGGTTTGTGATGGGTTTAGTAGACAAGACCTTGTTTCTGTTGAGTCGTGGCGGTGACACCCTTCTAGTTTAGATATATGTTGATGACATTATCTTTGGTGGTTCATCTCACGCTTTGGTGTCTAAGTTCGCTGAACAGATGAGCAGTGAGTTCGAGATGAGTCTCATGGGTGAGCTTCAGTTCTTCCACGAGCTATAGATCAAGCAAGGCCCAGAAGGAATCTTTGTCCATCAAGCCAAGTACACGAAGGACATTCTGAGAAAGTTTGACAAGGGAGATCTCATGCCCATGGCGACTCCCATGTCAATACAGACGGCACTTGATGCAGATGAAGAAGGGGAGGTGGTGGACCAAAGAGAGTACCGAGGGATGATCGGCTCACTTCTGTACCTGACGGCGACTAGGCCGGACATTTAGTTCACGGTCTGCTTCTGTGCGCGTTTTCAGACCTCACCAAGGACATCACATCGTCAAGCGATGAAGCGCATCTTCAGGTACATGAAATACACTCCTGAGCTTGGTCTTTGGTTCTCTTCAGCTTCGTTGCTCTCTCTCAGAGGGTATTTTGATGCTGACTTTGCGGGTTGTCGGCTGGAGTGCAAGTCTACTTCCGGCACCTGCCAGTTTCTTGGTTCTTCTCTTGTCTCTTGGTCCTCACGCAAGCAATCTAGCGTAGCCACTTCTACCACAGAAGCCGAATACATTGCTGCTGCTAGTTGCTGCTCCAAGCTGCTTTGGATGAAGTCCACTTTGAGTGACTTTGGTCTCAGTTTTAAGAAGATCCCTCTCCTAGTAGACTCTACTTCTGCTATTTCTGTAGCTAAGAACCCCGTCTTGCACTCCAGAACCAAACACATAGACGTGAGGTTTCACTTCTTGAGTGATCACTATGCGAAGGGAGATATAGACTTGATCCATGTGGAGACTGAGAACCAGTTGACCGATATATTCACCAAGCCCTTAGATCTAAGCGTGCTTGCTCGCTTGCGTGGGGAGCTTGGTGTTTGTTACCCCTTTTAGGTTGGGGTAACTTTGTTGTAGTTTAGGGTTTTGGTTTGCCTTTTCTTTGCTTTTCCTTGTTTTTCTTGAATTTTGTATCATACCATGCATTGCATTGTAACATATGCATTTTCACTTACACTAGCACTAGAGCTCTTCTGGTATGACGAGTTAGTACTTGCTTATGCGAGATTGTACAGTTACTTGCATGATCATGGTTGGCTAAGCTCCTTGAATCTGTCTAATATCTTTTGAGAGCTCTGTCACTTTTGTTTCTTGAAAATAAAAAACCATGATCACCACTTGAGTTGGCTAACTAGCATGTGTAGGAATGTTGAATGCTATGCTATCTTCTCATGCTTGGATATGCTAATCGTATGCCTTTGTTAAGTTGATGCCTCATCATTTAAGACACCTTGCCTAAATCTGAATTAAATTTGTTTACAAAGCGGTGTCCTATGAGCTAAATTGAAAAGATCCAGGTGGGTTCACTTGTCACACTCATCTAGTTGAGATAGCTTGCCTTTGCACTTTGGCATGAACTTGGACTAGGCTGTGTATGACCAAAACCTTGTCTTAAGCTTCTGATGGTTTTATGAACCTAGGCTTGGCATTGTTTCGTAAGAAGTGGCAAAAACAAGTGAATAACCCCTGGCATATGATCTGATTTGCTTGAAGTTAAAAATTGCAAAATCTGAAATCTGCAAGTCTCTAAATTGCTTATGGCTTGTTGTATATGCTTTGGTTGAGAGTAGCACACATTGTATGTTTTGCTAGCATCTTGCTGTTCATGTCTATCTTGCTAGATGCTATTCATGTTGGTGATGCATTCTTTTCAACAACCCTGAAAAACATGCTCATGCTCTGTATAAGGTAGATTCAATTGAGCTTGTTTGCCTGCTTCCTTGCCCTCACTTGCTCTGTATGCTAGAACTTGTATTTACTAGCTTTTCATCCCTGCTGAGCTCTTCACGGTACACTTCCTGCATTTCATGGCATATTTTGAGGGGGAGTTGTCCATTTCAGGGGGAGTTGAGTTCTATGAACCCATGATGTGTCCATTGTCAACAACAGGGATAGATGTTGACCTTTGAGGGGAGAGATGTTCCCAGGGGGATTTCATGGACCAAGGGGGAGAACTCTGTAGAGATCTATTTGAGGGGGAGTTTGAGCTTTTAGCATGCTCTTGCATCGGTGTGTTGAGCCTTTTGACTCTTTCTAGAGGAGCCGATGCTTTGCCTAAGCATGACTGTGTTAAACCAGTTTGCCTCTTTCTTGAGGGGTGATGCTTTAGTTTGATCGACTGCGTAGAGCGGTTTCCCTTGTCTTAGGGGGTCGATCTTTGGCTTTGTTTTTGTTGTCTCAATTTGCCCTTTTCTGCTTGTATTTGGCTTTTGGGCATCTTGAGCAACTTCTTCTTTTCTTCCTTCTTTTCGGTTTTACGCTTTTCTTCTTTCCTTTGTTCTATTTCAGGTTACAGGTTGAAGGTGTTGACAATGCACTCATCAAGGAGGAGATTGAGAGCTAATGGACTGGCTCCATTGCCTCTAGAGTGATGAGTAATTGTCAACAGTAGCAAGACCTAGAAGGACTTGGGCACAAGACCTCTGATGGACAGGAGGCCCTTCGATGGACTGGAGCTAGAGAAAAGTCCTCAAAAGGACTAGAGGTATGCTCGGCGTCTGTCGGCCATGGGAGTTCGGTACACAGAGGAGTGGCACGGCGACGGCAGGAGTAAGTCCTCCGAAGGACTGCGAGGCTGCCCCGATGAACAGGGGATGCCAGGCGCCACCGCGGTGCTCCAACCCGAGTGTGTGGCGTGAAGGCGTGCGAGGGAGGCTTTGGCGGCTTTAGCTCAAAACCGCCAACCAAGCTACCCAAGCCTTGGTGAGTTGGGCCTTGTCATGCCAAGATAGAGAAGATGGGCTAAATCCGGCCCAGGCGGAGACTTCCTAAAGTTTTCTGGTTTCTGACTTCAAAATCGGGGGCGGATCGCAGATTAGACTACTGGCCACGTGGAGACCATCCAAGGATTGCGTGGAACTTACAAAGATCAAGACTTCATCGTGGTCGTCCATCCCGAAATATCCTATAATCTTTCGTTTGAGTCCTTAGGGTTTGTCTAGTTGTAGGGACCTAAGTGCAAAACTGTCTAAACAGCACTCGGGTATAAATAGGTCCAAGGCAGGTCATTAGAGTGACTCTTGGCTGCTAGGATTAGTCTTTGCCTTGTGATTTTCGTCCTCAAGCCTTGAGCTCCATTGTTAGGGAGATTAGAGTAGGATTTAGCCTCCTAATCTTGAGGGAAGGTGAGGGTGGTTGCTTAGGACGAATTCCTACTTCTATGCTCAATCTTTAGACCCTTCTTGGGCATTTAATCGTACTGAATTCATCCAGCGTCCTTGTGTTCTTCTCCTCCTCCTCTATCTTTAGTTTTTGGGTACAATTCTTGGCTTTTGGGTGTTTGTTTTGGCCAAGCTTGGAATCCCTTCTCTTGCTGATGTTTTGGACTTGCTAGGACGTGGATATCATGACTTAGTTCATCTCAATCCTACTGGATTGCCACGAGCAAGCTTCCTTTGTGTTTTCCCCTTTCTTGCCCAAAGATTGCCATCTCACGAAATCTGAAATTCCCGCTGATTCCTTGGTCACTTTGCGTTGATCTTTTGGGAAAAGCTTTGGAATTGGGTCTAGATAGCCTGTGCAAATTTTTGTGAAGATTGGACAAGATTTGGTCTGCTTTGGGTTGGAAAACCCCCTGTCTGCGACTCTACCGGACCATCCGGCAGAGGCCACCGTACAGTCGGGTTCCACTGGATAGTCCGGCAGCACCCACCGGATCGTCCGGTGTGTGGATCTATCCGGGCCATGCCACCAGATAGTCCGGCAGCAGGCACCGGACAATCCGGTCCTGCCAGGGAGCTACAGTGATTTTCCCTTTTTAGTTTTTCCGCTGTGTTTTTGCTTCGGATTTTTGCATTCCCCACTATAAGACTATTTTCTTTGTTTGTTGTGAGTCAGTGAGACAAACCTTGGTGCGGCGAGTGTCGTGTGGCGGTTTTTGCAAAATTCATTGCCTCGTTGCCATTCTTGGTCGGATCTTGAGTTTTCTTGCATTGGTGCGTATCCTCTCAGTGGACGGCACCCTTGCGCTACTAGGCACGTATCTGTTCAGTGGACGGTGCCTAGTTATGTTTCTCTTGAGTTTTGCAGAGCACCTACTTGGGGGTTGTGATTTTGAGTTTTTAAGTGCTCCTATTCACCCCCCCCCTCTAGTCGCACGTCTCGGTCCTACACCTACAAGGAAAAAGAGCATCACAAATATCAAACACCCTACCAAGCGTTTCCTTGCTCGCTGGCTCACCTCGGTCGTCTTCCCTTGGGATGACACCCGCTGCGTTACAATAGATGATGTTAAATGTCTCTATGCCACGTGGAGAAAACAAAAGTTTGCTCCCATGCTCGGCATGGTTTATCATTGGCTAAAGCTAATACATGATAGCAACACCATTGAAATCATGTCATTCGTGACTAGAATCGCGAGTAAGTTGGGAGTATTAGCGAATGCTAGCATGGCTTTCATGCCCAATGACCCATCACGCAAGATCACAGAGCACCACTTCATTCAGGCACACTTTTTAAGGAAAGACGCAGCATGGAGACTTGTCATGACTTATAGTGGTTATGAATTCAAAGTGACGCTTCCAGCACCACAATACAAACTCTATTCCATGAGATCACTAACCATGTAGCTAGAGACTAAGGGCGCACAGAACAGTATCTCCGGAGTCATGACTCATGGCCAACAATGATGAGCCCCAGAAAGGATCGTTAAGCTATAGGAAGAAGCACAAGCCACAGGGGCAGGACCATCCTGGGTTAACCAAGACGTCGGACCCTCCTAGGAACCCCAGGGAGGAGCACCTGCTTGGGAACCCGCAAGAGAATCCTGGCACAGCTCATGGAACACTGACTCTAGTTTGCCTTCGGCACATCCAACGCCATCAGACCACTACCGCGGAGGTGAGCAACCTTATGGTCATGGTGCAGGTCCGTCCACTTCTGCCCGCTACACTGGCGAAGGGCTCGCAGGGAACCTGAATGCCCTCTTTGGGGCTTTGGACCTCCAAGAGCACCACACATTGGGGATGATGGACAACCTTAACCACATCCAGCAGTAGCAAGGAGTCGACCACAACTTGATCCTAGAGACACAAGCGACGGTTGACCGCATACAAGAGCAAAACCTCATGTACTATAACTGGCAAGGGTTCTATCCCGACTAGGCTTCATTGAAGCTTGGGGGTAAAAACCTGATGAATGGAAGGTATGTGTGCCACACCACCCCTTTGTGCATCCTTGTGTTTTCTCTGAGAGCTTGCCAAGTCCTGCCTGAACGACCGTTCCCACCATGAGAATAGTAATGTATCTTTAATTTCAGCATGTTTAATTTTAGTTTGTCTATTTTTACTTTAAAAAAATGTGTGTGTATCATAATGCCCATGTGTTAAGTCCACATGCTAGCTTCAATTTGGAAATGATGAATAGTTGCTCTATCAAGTGAATAGTTTAATTCTTGCATGTCAACTTATGCTTAGCTTAGTCCCATGTTGGTGAATAAAAGAAGCAAACCAAAAAGTTTTACCTTGTGGATGCCATTTGTGATAACAAGCCTAAGTTGTTGGAAGACAATGATATGACTTAAAAGTGGGAGGATTCTTTCTTGTTCCTAGTAAAATGAATATCTTAGGTTCTTATTTTGAAAACGACAAAATTAAGCTCCCCTTGGATAAAATTCCTACTAGAGCCAGAAAAATGTTTCATATGTTCTAACCACTACAAAGAGCTACTTAGAAATGTTTTGAGCTTTGCCTAATTTTGAGTCTCATTGAGTAGAAATATCACCTTCTGTTGTTAGCTGGAGTACAAAAGAGATAAATGCAAGTGATCCACTTCGGACTTTGCATCCACCAAAAAGTCTCCAAATACTTCTCGTTTTCCCTAAAGCCTTCAAATCTCAAGGAGGAAGGGTATGGAGCTAAAAAAATGTGTGCAAAAGCACGGCAAAAGGAAAAGCATCCAAGTTCAAGCATGGCAAAAATAAATAAAAGCTCCATATCCCCTCCAAATCTATAAAAGGTTACAAGGGACGAAAATTTAGAAAAGGAGACACTTTGTCCCACTACTCATACTCCAGTGATCAAATAGAAGAAGTGATAGAGTACACTCTTTGGTCTAATCCTTGGCTTAGCAAAATAAACATTCTAAGTGTGCCACATTCTCCCCCACCTAAAGCTCCACAAAGGCCTTAGTGTAGGAAAATGATGGCCGAGATCATGGCCCTTGGTGAGGAAATACTTCTGAGCGATTGAGAGTACCTTGGGGAAGCTTCTTTTGTTTTGAAAATCTTGAAAATACCTGAGAAGGACATCCAAAAAGAATGAGTTAGAAATATTCCTGCAGTAAAGTCGTTCTATCTCTTAACCGTCCAAGGCAAGGTAAGCAAAAAGATGCACCACAGGTATTACATACGGTGAGCTTCGATTATTTCACTACTTGGGGCAAAAGTTTGAGTGTTGAGTTCCATATAAGAATCTTCCTTCATCTTCGATATTGCAGCAACTCCTGATCCATTTTCATTCTTAGCTTTGGTCGAGGATGAGCAAAAGTTTAAGCTTGGGGATGTTGACGGTCATAATCTCACAATATCAACCGTCAATTATCCACCAAATGAAGTGAAACATGTGAAATAACTGGACTAACCCTTGCTACTAATGAGTTCAACAAGATGTACATGAATATTTGGATGCAGGTACCAAAATGCATACAAAAAGGATGAAAACAGGCCAAAGATCAAAGATGAGCAACATTGGTGAAAATGTCGTGGTCGGCCGACCATTGGTCATGGCCACCCGACCATGTGACTGGCCGCCCGACCACCTGCTGGGTCACCCGACCCAGTGATAGGGTCGCCCGGCCACATGGCCCAGTCGCTCGGCCAACCTTCGGAGTCCATTTGCCATGTCATAGATCCTACATGCAAAGAAACACATTAGCAAGCAAATCCAACCATACAAGAGAGCATCCAATGTATCCAAGGGATGGAAGACCACCAACACATGGATCAGTGACGTCATCAAACCGAGGGAGACAACATGCACCCAACTAGAGGAAAACATGTGGCCGTCCGACCACTTTTCTTGGCCGCCCGGCCACCTCTCGGAAGCATTTTGCACGTGTAACCACCGACTCAACCGCCAACCGACATGGGGAAGCAAGATCAACCATTGGATGGCCAAAGGCAGTAAATCATGTGGTCGCCCGACCATGGTGGGTGGTCGCCCGGCCACCGACTTGGTCGGCCGGCCACTGACCTACCCACACAATCGACCTTGGACACCTACAAGTACCCCCCTCACCTACTTGGATTATAAATAATCCCTGGAGCTCATTTGCAAAGGTGTGGAGAAGTCGAGAGAGTTCCATTCTACCTTATAGAGTACCATTTCGACATCTTAGTAGTTAGGATAGTCCTCGGAGTTAGAGTGGGTCGAGCTTTGCCTCAGAGTTTTTGGAGACACCTTTGAGTCTGTGGTAAAGTCGCCTTGTATCTTTGTACTTTTACTATCTCCAGTATAATATATTTTACTTTACTTTATCTCTATCTCTTGCAAGTGTGGTGTATCTTTCTTTGTATACTTGCTTGGCTAGACTGTGATTACCTTTGTCATTCAAGTCCTATTATTCTTGCCGATGCTATAATCCAACCTATACGCCAAGCTCTGGCTAGGACTTCTCCTCTGATCAAGGACGATCTATTGTTACTTAGGCTTTGCCTCAGTATGTTTATAGCGTGTCATCCTCTCCACGCAGATTTGCATGGTGAGAGCATGTAATGTGCATGTGTAGTCTAGGCCCATCGTTCGGGAGGCCCGTAGGCGTTAGCTAGGTTTTCTTTCGGTGGCCAACTATCTATTCCCTAGCTCCTCGAGGGCACTAGAATTTTGCTCGACGTGAGAACCTGACTTGTTACTTGAGTTTCTTTAGTAGTCACGACATAGTCTTTGCAGCCGAATAGAATAGAGTTTGGGAACTTTGTCTCACTCGTTGTCCTTTAAGGCAACTATACCTTTCTACATGTATCTTAGGTAGTTTATTTACTTTTCTACCATACACCTATCTTATTTGACTTACCCCTGTCTACTTACTGGTTGGTACATTTATTTAAGTTTATGGAGTTTTCGATCTAAGTTTATCCAATTATACTCTCTCGCCCGCCGCTTCCCTGTGGAAATTTACGATACCTTGGAATACTCCGGATGAAAGGTTACAGCGGTCTCCGTGCGCTTGCGGAGTAAAACCTGTTAAGGCTAAGAGACGCCAACACGTGTGTGGCAGTGGCAGGTCGGGTAGGGTTAGGTAGAACCTGTATTTTCGTCAGCACGTGGACATGGCCCACGAAAATAGCGTAATTTTGTGGGCCTTTTGATGGGCCAGGCGTTCGGCCCATGAATTTACGGTAATTTGCCGATGGATTTAGTTCTCATAATTTCGTAAGCCGGTCTATGAAATTACATTGGCCCACGAAAAAAATACATTTTTTCTACAGTGTCATTTGAGGTGTTTGCATCCCAAGTCTATCTCCTGTACCCTGGGACTTAAACAAAAATATTTGCACACATGTTGGTTCCAAAATGGTACTTGTTGTCAACTCAAGCACCAAAATCTTGTAAGGGAACTAAGCACAAGGCTTAGGGCCCATTTTCTTTACAATTGTGTTATGTGCAAATTAGTCTTCATGGCGTTGTTTGGCAATCTTCTTGCTTTAAAACCTTTCTTTTGATAATACATTTCACGCAATATTTTTCCTAATTTTCCTTTCATTGTCACACTTGTGATTTATATTTTTCCAATGACTATCTCTAGCTGAAAATCAAAGAGTACTAGAAATACATCGAAGAGATGTAAGACCATGCTATTTTGGTTCATGCAATCATTAGGCCTTTATAATGCTTGACTATGTGAGACTGCAGGATTAAGCATGACCACGACAACTTGTTGAATCAATGTGAGAGATAATTCTCTTCTATGGTACAAATGTTGCTTAGATTTATCTCTATTTATTGTCAATGACAAATTATTAAAGTCTATTCCTCTCGATGTTAACTAACTGATCGAATATTTTCCTTCAGTACTTACTCTGTCACCGCCCAAATCCGTGCAACAAATGCATTGTTGAAGTGTTTAGGGACAGTGAGTTGATATACAATAGATAAACTAGATGAGTTTGTTGTCGCATTTTATACAATAGCTTAGAAATAGTAGTTGATCTCATTGTTACAGAAATACTAGTTGATCAACACTTAGAAACTTTTAGTGTAACCTCGTAGGTTTCCCAGCAGTTGCTTCAAGACTTCTGTTGATGTGTTACTCTACATGTT
Source organism: Paspalum vaginatum (assembly GCA_030272315.1). Classification (NCBI taxonomy): domain Eukaryota; kingdom Viridiplantae; phylum Streptophyta; class Magnoliopsida; order Poales; family Poaceae; genus Paspalum; species Paspalum vaginatum. Next base: position 25,926,516 of record CM059018.1, on the reverse strand, counting down.
TGTAGCAACTATAGTATACCTGGAGTTGCTATATGTGACTACATAATGTTCTACTATTTTTCTGTGTTTTTTCAATTTTCTGTGAATTATCAGATTTTTTATGGGCATGACATTATTTTTTAATTAAAAAAATGAATAAATTGGTGGGCCCATAAAAAACCGACGAATTTACATGCCATTGGACATTCAATTCGACGGCTAGGTGGGGCCGACGAATTTAACTGTGTCCACGTGGACAAATTCGTCGGACACATGGAAACCGACGAAATTAATGTACTTATTAGCACAATTTCGATGCGTTAAGTACAACGGATAAGTTCGTCGGTTCGCCGACGAATTTAGACTAAGTTCGTGGGTAATGGCCTAAATTTGTGGGTACCTGAGTGACGAATTTTACCTGGATTCCTGTAGTGACATGCCGGCTTCCATGAATGACAGGAGGGCTCTATCACCTCTTGGTTAGCTACTTAGCTTCTAGTGGGTCTTCTCATCCTTGGAGCAAGGGCAAAGTAAAAGGAACAATGGGGGCTTCTCTTCACCTTCATGCGCAAGCTTATATTAGATGTATGTGAGTGGGATATTATTTTAGCAGTTGGTCTCATGATTGCACGTTGTTGGAGGCCGTTCACAGAACTTAATGCTTCATTGTTAGTGGCACCGAAAAAATGAAGCAGCAGCAGTTAAGGTAAGGATGGCTCAATGAGGGCTGAGGGAAAGATGCCGTGTATCCAATCAAGGGAACGGATTGGCATGTTTTAAAGTGTCAGACGACTGGTGTATACCGAAGAGTTTCTATTAAGGATCAACCAAAGAGTCTACAAAAGCTGTCCGTGTGTTGATGCTTTTATTTCTAAGCATATAATTTAATTATTTTAATTACTGCTGACGTGATGCGTTGTGGAGGTAGATTTAGACTTTAGTGATCTCCATCTATATAGATATACTAGTAAAATACCCCGCGTGTTGCTAAGAGATTTTGGAGTGATTTGAAACAAATATTACAACCACATTCGGGATCATGTCAAACCGAATCGTTAGTGTTTAAAGGGACATGGTTGCAGTGTTTTACAAAGAGAAAAATGGATCATTATTAGAAGAAAAAATATGATTCGCTTGAATGCTAAATGGTCAACACTGACATACACAATTCCAGAGTTTTGTAACTAATGAAAATTAGTTTTGTAAAGTTAATGACTTAAAGCGCTCAAGCTTACACAGATTAACAGGAGAACTAAAGAAAAGGCAGTAACAGAGATAGAGATCAACGGAGAGATCCGTACCTAGAAGTGATGAAGTCACCAAACAAATGATTAGCCTAATTCAAGAACAAAGGAGGTTGCCAAGGTTACACTTAGAGTGTTCTCCCTGCATGTACAAAGATATTCATGAATTAACAGAAGATTTTGATTTTCAAATGTTGCAAGGAAGACATCTTTGAAGAAAGAGCATATGTTTTACCTTTTCTATGCGGATGACGATAACCTGGTCCTCTAAATCAAGTGATGTATATAATGGAAGAAGAATAAACACAATGGCATAGTGAATGGTTCTTATTCCCTATTAGTAGCATAAATGACAGTTTTCTCTTAATTTGCTTCATCCGTTTCCCTTTCTGCTGCTGCCAGTGGGGCGGCTCAACTTCATGCGGGTTGGCACGCCACTGGCTCTGCAGCCTGCCTGCTTAAGGCGAGCGGTAACCAGAGGGGCAGTGCCAGCTGCTACTCCTGCAGCAGCCATAGGGAGGAAGGGTGACGGGCTGGTGCCGGTGGCTGCTCCAGTCAAGCGACAGGCCGAGTGGACAAAGGAGGCAGAGGGGCGCGAACGGCAGAGGAGGCGGACGGTAGGCGTGACCGCTTGGAAGTTAGGATGCATTGTGCTGTGGCGGATGATTAAATTATTAATTCAGTATGATTCTTGAAATCGACATAGTGTGCTGTGGTGGATGATTAAATTATTAATTCAGTATGACTCTTGGAATCGACATGATAATGTGGATGCTCTGCACGTTAAGAAAAATAGAGAAAATGATTGCTAGTGGGCTTCATTTGTATTGTATAGATTATATAGACTAGTTGATACTCCGCATGTTGCTGCGGGAATCCTTAAACTAACTTTAAAGTTGAAATTCTACCGTGAAGATTTTAACTAAATTTAAAGGCGGAATTACTACTTTGATTGCAAGTAACATTTTTATATAGACACCGTTTATAACATGTTCATATTAGTTGAGAGAGATTAATGATCGATCCTTCATATATTTTGCATCTTGGCTATAGAAATTTTGTAACTTGATACTCGTATGTACGAATTAATTGGTGCATACATATATGCTATTAGCCATAGAAAATAAATAAAAGATATTATGAAATGTCTTAGTGAATAATGACGTGGTTTCTCATTTAGCTTTGTTTGGCAATCAGTAAGCAGAACACACGTGTGACCCAACCCAAACGATCCACAACCATGTTTGGGTTGATCCCCGCCTCCCACCCAATCTACCCCCAACGATCCATCAATCCATGTTGCGCTTTTTTTTATCTTTGGAAACGTATTGATTGGATTAGCCTGGCACACGTACGAGCGGCAGACCAGCTGCATAGATTTGATGTGTGCGCTTGTGAAGTCGCGAGGGGTGAGATCACGATGGTCTGCTGGTGGACTGCACGGATGGACCTCTGAGTGGCGCGCGAGGGGAGGTCCACCGTGCACCGTTCCACGACGCGGGTGCAGATTTTTCTCAGACGTGGGTTTGCGTGGATCGGGCCACGATACCTTTCAACACTCGACCAACCAAATACGTTTTTCAAGATGAAAATCATCAGAACGTGTATTTATACTGTCTATAGTGTATAAACAGTATTTTTTTTATTTTATATATAATATATAAATAGTGTTTTTCGTATATATATCTACTCTCTGGTGACTTTAATCTAAACCGAGCGAGGGAGTTCACTCTGCATGTGGGATGAGATCCGTGGGAGACGGTTCGGGGCTTAATCCACCCCAAACCAAACGAAGCCTTGGTGGGTTAATAGATGACGTGAATAGTTTGTTTTTTTAAGAAATAGAATTAATTATATATATATATATATATATATATATACCGGCTACTTTCCTCCTCGACCTACCTCCGCGTCCTGCTCGCGCCGCCGTCTCCGGCTTTGACGCTCCATCTCGTAGGCCATGGAGGTGTACCTGGAGAACATGAAGTCCCTCCGCTCTTACATGAACGGTTCGCGCGCCTCACTATCCCAGCCCAAATTCCCTATTCCCTCCCGCATCTATGGTCTGATCGTCGCGCTGCCATCGGGGGTGTTTGCGTGATGTTGTGCAGATCTGGAGGAAGTCGCCGCAAAGCGTTCCGCGGAGGAGCAGCAGCAGCGCACAGCCATCGAAGCCCACGACGCCGACATTGCACTAGGTACGGACACATTTTGGTTTCCCGGCTCGCGATCCACGGTAACTTTGCGTGTTGGTTTGCCGTGGTTTGTTTTTTTGGTCAGTGAGGGCGCAGGCAAAGCAAGCGAGCGAGGAGGCCGAGCAGCTGGCCACAACGAGGGCGCAGGTAGGCATAGGGATGGCCAAGAAACAGGTCAGGAAGGCTGTGCTGGAGGTCGAATGTGCCACACTGAAGCAGGTGAGGACGAGAAATTGTTGGTTCCAGCATTAGCTAAGTTTTATATCCTAGAACAGTGAAATCGATGGATGGTGGAAATATTATGTAAGGGTATTTACTATTTAATGGGGAACTGTGAGATTTTGGAGGAAAGGAAATTAGTAGTTAATGCTTTGGCCAAAAAGGCTGGAAACCAGGCACTTGAACAATTAAATGTTGCTTTAGATCTGTAGTTAAGACAGCTGGTGCTTTATTCAGGTTAGTTTTTATGAGGCCAGTTCAGGAAGTTGGATTTCGTCCTGAATTATGATATGATTACCGTCCTTTTCATGTTCTGTCATCGGTGTCGACTTTGTGAGTGAATAACCTTTCCTGAACCTAATATTGATTTCAAAGAATGAGATAGAGAAACTGTACACAGACCATGCCAAATCTATATCCACGTCCTCCTCTGCAATTGTATATTCATGTCCTTCTGCTCAATGTCATAGGACGCACAAAATCAATATTCACACCGATATCCATGCTCTGCTAGAGATGGTCTTAGGGACGTAAAGGAGCTCTTCAAAGAGTTTTTAATTGGTATTTCTCCTGAACATATTTTTTCTATAAGACTAAAGTCTTATAGTCTTAATGTGCCTGTATTCTTCACTCATTTGTTTCTGACCATTGCCGATGTTGTCCCCAAATTAATAATAGATAGGAATCAACCATGAGTCCATGGCTCTACCCTCAAGAACTTATTTCAGGATATCTTGAATGAACATTTGAAACGACATCAAATATTTGACAGCGTCCATTCATATTTCTAACTTTTTTTAACCCTTGATGACGTGAGGCCTTGGTGCTCCTCCATCAGGAAATTGCAAGTATATCTGCGCAACTTGATGAGAAAAGGTGGCTATATCCCATGGAAATAACATACTGTGAGTTCTAGGTCACAACATACACTAACGATATATTTTCACATGGGCAGGTTGTTCTACACAAAGATAACGGGAACCTTGACTGTCAAACTACAGAAGCATCAGGTTTATTCTTGTTTCTTCCCATGTTCATCTTTTATGGCCAATATTATCTGTGTCTCGAGGAAAATGGTCAATTATTGATGCCATTGCTCAAACAATCCTACTGTCATGGCCCAAGTCCATGATGGGGATAATCACCACCGAGAGGATGGCAAGGGATGGAAGATTAGATCAAAGGCGAGAGAGATGAACATAGAACAAGACTAGATTGATTATTTCTTGCTTCCGATGGTTCGGCCACCACATATTTATGACCAGCCATATTACATAGTCTGACCAGAACTCAGGCTCCTACTCGAACTAACTATTCTAACTTAACCCTGAATCCTACTTCTCTAATATTGCTTGCCGACCATGACAACTACGTCCTACACTTCGCAGGAATGGCTTAATTCATTGAAGAGTAAGATTATTACAATGGAGCCACCTGTAATATCACATTAATTCCATTTTGAATTCTTGTCATATTCTACAATGGCATCAAATAGTGTAGAGATGACTAGGGCCATGTTATCTCACATGTGCTCTACACTACAAAATAAAAAAAATTTACAAGAGGATGATTTAGATTGTAATAAGTACTGGAAGGAGGGGCTTAATCTTCGTTTTATTAGGTGAGGAGGTTATATAGCAAAGCATCAATAGTTTAGGGCCTAGAATAGACTCGGAAACATGTCTTTGCCATGTCACAGTCCACATGTAGTGCCATGTAGGCAAAACCGCCTATAAAACCAGCCTAGGGGGGTTATTCAGAGGGTTTTATATAGATTAGAGTGTAGAATATCCGGCTTTATAGGTGATGGGGTTAAGTACACTAACTGTGATAGGTTAGGGGGTCATGTATACTTTTTCCGAGAAGAATATCTGCTGAGGAAGACATGTGGGAGGTGGTGCCGGTGTCGAGGACCCAAGGGCTAGGTGCCTGGAGCTGCATCTGCTGCAGGGCAACAATCCGGGCAGCTTGATCCCATGTTGGGGCCAGCTGCTGCTGCTGCTACACAGGGCTCTGATGTGGATGCCAGGGCGTACTGCCCGAGGAAGCTTGTGGAGGGGGACGCCAAGCAGGAGCTACAGCAGCAGCACAGGTGCCCCAGGGGTTGAAACAGATCCACGAATCCTGGCACACGGGCTGGCCTGCTGTTGCGGTTGCTGCCGTGGCCCTTGTTGCACCTGTTGGCACTGTCGCTGTTGGTGGCCGCAATGCTGGTGCTGCCAGTGCCGGTGCTGGAGCTTCTGCCTCCAGCAGCAATGTCAGAACGACCATGCCAGGCGAGGAGTAGTAGTAGGTGTATTTGGTTGTTTATGTATTTCGGCTTGTGAGGCGTTAAGTGTAGGACCCTAATGTCAGAAAGGGGATGGGCTTATAAGCCATGTATCGCTACAGGTGTAACAGATCATCTTGCTTAAGAAGTAAACTAAGAATTCGTAGGCAACAGGGTTCATTGCCCGGCCTATCTGTCCCTAGCCAAGGGTAGCATTACAGGTGGTATCAGAGACACTCGATTCTTGGCGATTGGCGGCGGTAGACCTAGGCGGCGTTGGCGGCGGTAGACCTGGATTCGATGGCGTCAGCGGCAGTAGACCTGGGAGGCGTTGGCGGCGGTAGACCGGGATTCGGTGGCGTCGGCGGTGGTAGACCTGGGCGGTGTTGGCGGCGGTAGACTAGGTTTCAGCGGCGGTAGACCAGGGCGGCGTTAGTGGCGGTGAGTTTCTCTTCTGTGGAATCCGGTGGCGAGAGGTGGCGGTAGATTCACTGTTGGGGGATTGCGGTGTTGTGGCAGCGGTGTTCTATTCTTCTTTCTGGAATTCTGGTAGATCACTTAAACCCTCTGCGCAGACACGGTTGGTGTTGGAACAGATGGATTCAAGCCACAAGATTGGAGAAGTTGGATTGTTTGATTTTGACAGTGGGTTTCTTATCCACCCGGCTTGATGCAATCTCTACTGCTCAGCACAAGATGCAGGCACAGATCAATCTGAACACAGATGTGGTGAATCAGACAATTCAAGACCACCAGCATTTGGCTTCGCTGGTGGATGCAACTGGTAAAGCAGTGGCCCGCCTGACCCTGGAACAGATGGCTAGGGAGATGAAAGAATCGGTGGACAATGCATCTCAGACTTCTGATCCTCAGGATTTGCAGCCACCTCGTGACTATATGCGCCGACTTCGTGTGCCTCACCCTCATCATTCTAGGGGAGATCACAATAGACTAGCTGCTGAACAGGGTAGTCTGGGTCATGCTCATTTTCCTAAACTGGTTTTCCCTAAGTTTGAAGGTGAAAACCCAAAAATCTGGATTGACAAATGTAAAGATTACTTTTCCATCTTCAATATCCGTGAGTCTATGTGGGTTACGGCTGCTTCTTTGCATTTGGAGGGTAAAGCAGCTCAGTTGTTTCAAGTGTATAAGATTCAAAACAGGGCCACTTCTTTGGAGCCAGTTTGTACAGGTTGTCCAGGAGAAGTTTGGCGTATATGACCATACACATGCCTTGAATGATTTGTTAGATCTCAAGCAAACAGACACTGTAGAGGAGTATGTGGGTGCATTTGAAACTCTACAGTATCAGGTTTCTCTCCATAACGGTAATATGGGTAATTTGTACTTTGTGGCTCAGTTCATTTGAGGGTTGAAACATGAGCTCCAGTATGCAGTGCAAGCACAAGTCCCTGAGATCATGGATAGAACAATTATGCTGGCCAAGTTGCAACACCAGTTACATGAGGTCAAACAGAAGCAGTCTAAACCAGCATCTGTTTTGAGGTCCTCCAGCTTCATGGGTAACAAACAGTAATCTAAACCCCAGTTTAATCCAGCTTTGACCAAGGAGCGTCAATTGAGAGACTTTTGCCGTGCTAATGGTCTATGTTACTACTGTGGTGACTGTTAAATATATTTGTATCTCTGTATTTCCTATGTATTGTAGAGGGTTATGTGTATATATCTTTTCATGTACTGGTGTATATATATCGGCCTTAGGGCCTCATAACGAATAGAAGTGCTATTCATAACATGGTATACAGAGCCACAATTAGGGTTAGGTTTTCCATCCTCTCCTAAACAGTGATCCTAGTGCTGCACTTCCACCATCATCGTGTTTTTTTTAGATCGGATTGCTTGTGCTCTTCGTTGTTTTGAGTGTTGCAATTCCTCTGCTCCGGATTTTTGTCTGGGCGTGTCGCCGCCAGCACCTCCGCCCGCCGTCGTGCGCCCCTGGCTGGTTCCTCCGCCTGCTAGCCATCGCGTGCCGCCGGCTCCTCCGCCTGTCGTCGCGCGCCGCCGGCTCCTCCGCCCGTCGCGGCGCGCCGCCGGCTCCTCCACCCGTCGTCACACGCCGCCGGCGAGCCGTCGCCTCCGTCGGATCTGCTCGCCGGCCCACTTCCTGCTAGCTCGCTCCGTCCCGCGGGCCTCGTCCGCCGGCTCCCTGGCTCTTGCTGTTGCTTGGGCTTGTGCTGCTGGTTTCGCCGATTCGTTTCGTCGGCTGTAGCCCTTTAGATAGTAAAAAAAAGCAAAAAAAAAAAAAAAAAAAAAACTGCTGCTTGCGCCGCTTTTCCTGTTGCGTTCTCGCCGTCGCCTGTTGCCGATTGTCTGAGATGGCGCCTTCGGCTCCTTCCAACGGTGGTGTTCCCGTCCTTTGCCGTTCGCTGCTCTTTGATGGGACTAACTACTGTGCCTGGGTTCCTCGTATGCGCTGGCACATGCGTGGCTTGCACCTCTGGGAGTTTCTTACTGGCGAGCTTTCATGTCCGCCTTGTCCTAAGGCTCCGGAGCGCCCTACGATTCCAGAGAAGGCAACCGATGAAGCAAAGAAGGCGCTCCTTGCAGATTTTGATGATCTTATGGCATCTTATGAGTCTCAATTCAGTGCTTACAGGGGTTGGTTGGATGAGGATGCTCGTGCTGGGTCCATTCTTACTGCTAGTATGGAGGATCGGTTTGTTGCAGAGATTGTTGACTTCGATCGGTCTCATCAGATGTGGTCTTTCCTTCGTGATCGCTATGAGCCCACTGGTCACTCTGCTTATTTTGCTGCTATTCGTCAGGAGCAGTTGCTACATCATGGTGATCTTAGTGTTGATGAGCTCTACACCCAGTTGTCTGCTATCTGGCGTCAGATTGACTCACTACGTCATCCATTGTCACCGAGTACTTGTGAGTTCTGCTATGGTCAGCAGTCAGATATTGAGCTTCAGCGCACATATGCCTTTTTGACTCTAGTCTCCGTGATGAGTATGAGCCTCTTCGTGCCCAGCTTCTTGCTCGTCATCCTTTTGTCTCCTTGATGGAGGCTCTCGCTGATGTTCGTAATGAGGAGACTTGGCTTCATATTGCTGGATTGTTACCCTCTGCGTCTGCATTGGCTGCTTGTTCTTTGCCCTCACGGCAGCCTGTTCCTCCACTGTCTTTGCCCTCTTCAGCGCCTGCGTCCTCTCGTTCTACACGTGGAGGGGGTGGTGGTAGTGGTGGTGGCCTTCATTGTGATTATTGTGTGAAGGACGGACATGTTGAGGCCTTCTGTTACAGGAAGAAGAAAGCGCAGCGCTCTCAGACTCGTCAAGCTTCATAGACTTCACAGGCTTCACATGCTTCTTGTAGTGCTAGTGCTGGAGTGTCTTAGAGGAGTTCTACAGATCCAGTTGCCCAGGAGATGCTGACGCTTCTTCGTCGCCTTGCTGCCTCTTCACCATCTGGGATTGCTAGTGTTGCGACTCTGCCTGCTGGCTCACAGGGTTCTGCTGCTGCTTCTCAGTCTTCCACTCAGGGACCACCAGGTACTAATGCATGGATTCTTCATTTTGGTGCCTCTTTTCATATGACTCCTCATCGCACTTCTCTTTCTTCTATTCATTCTCCATCTCGTTCTCTCACTGTTCACACTGCTGATGGGTCTTCTCTTTGTGTTGCTAGAGAGGGCACTCTTTTGTCTAACTCTTTTCATGTTTCTAATGTTTCCTATGTCCCTGATCTAACCATGCAGCTTATGTCCGCTGGTCAGCTTACTGATCATGGGTGTCGTATTATCCTTGATCCTGATTTTTGTTATGTTCAGGATTGCAACACGGGTTGCCTGGTTGGTACTGGCCCTCGCCGCCGTGATTCTCAGCGTCTTTGGGAGCTTAACTGGCTTCATCTTTCTTCCGCTGCCCCTGCCGGTCGTGTTGGCTCCGCTTTGGCTGCTTCGTCCACCTCGTCTTTTGCTCAGTGGCATCATCGGTTGGGTCATCTGTGTGGCTCTCGTCTGTTCACTTTGGTTCGTCGGGGTCTCTTAGGTTTAGTCTTAGGTCATGAGTCCTTAGCTCAATGTCAGGGTTGTTTGGGAAAGCAGGTTCAACTTCCCTATCATTCTAGTGAGTCGGTGTCTGAACGGCCTTTTGATCTTGTACAGTCAGATATATGGGGTCCCGCTCCTTTTGTTTCAAAAGGGGGCCATCGAAATTATATAATTTTTATAGATGATTTTTCTCGCCACACATGGATTTACTTTATGAAAAATCGTAGTGAGGCTTTATCCATCTATAAGAATTTCTCTGCTATGGTTCGCACTCATTTCGACACTTCTATTCGTGTTTTTCGTGCCGTCTATGTAGGTGAATACCTTTTTGGTGCTCTTCGACAGGTTCTTTTTGCGCAAGGTACTCTTACTCAGTTTTCTTGTCATGGTGCTCATGCTCCCAATGGTGTTGCTGAACACAAGCATCGTCATCTTCTTGAGACTGCTCGTGCTCTTATGCTTGCTTCTTCTGTTCCACCTCATTTTTGGGATGAAGCTGTCTCCACTACCACATATTTGACTAACATTCAGCCTTCGTCAGCCCTTCATGGTGGCATTCTTTTTGAGCGTCTCTGTGGGAAGACACCTGATTATGACGACCTTCGTCTTTTTGGTTGTGTTTGCTATGTGCTTCTTGCACCTCGTGAGCGTACGAAGTTGACCGCGTAGTTTGTGGAGTGTGTCTTTTTAGGATATAGTGCTGATCATAAGGGATATCGTTGTTGGGATCCGATTGGTCGACGGATGAGGGTTTCTCGGGATGTTGTCTTTGATGAGTCTCGTCCTTTCTATCCTCATCCTTCCTCTGATGCTTCTTTAGCATCTTTAGTTGATCCTCTCATTTTTATTTATTCCTGATATTGCTCTTCCACATATATCTTCTTGTTGGGTACCGTCTCCCACTGTGCCTCCTTCAGGAGCTGTGCCTCCGTCTTCTTTTGTAGTGCCACCTATAGCTGTGCCTTCGTCTCCTTCTGTAGTGCCACATGTCGAGACTCCTTCGGGGTCTTCTTTGCATCCTGACTATACTACCAAGCCTCCTGTGACCCAGGTGTACACTCGTCGTCGTGCTTCGACTCCTTCTGCTCCTTCTGATGAGCCATCTTCTGGTCCTTCTGAGCCTTCTTTTGATGAGCCATCCTCTGAGCAGCTTATACGTCGTGGTCATCGGTCTCGTCAGCCTGTTGATCGGCATGGCTTTGGACCCGTTACTTGGTAGGGTTTTGCTGGTACTGTCCTTTTTGAGCCACTTTCCTATCATGATGCCATTCTTCATCCAGAATGGCAGCTTGCAATGGCTGAGGAGATAGCTACACTTGAGCGTACAAGCACATGGGATCTTGTTCCGACTCCCTCTCATGTTCGTCCTATAGCCTGTAAGTGGGTCTATAAGGTTAAGACTCGCTCTGATGGATCTCTTTAGCGCTATAAGGCTCGTCTTGTTGCCCGTGGTTTTCAGCAAGAACATGGTCGTGATTATGATGAGACCTTTGCTCCAGTTGCTCATATGACCACTGTTCGTGCTCTTCTTGTTGTGGCCTCTGTTCGTGAGTGGTCTATCTCTCAGCTCGATGTCAAGAATGCCTTTCTTAACGGTGAGTTGCGTGAGGAGGTTTATATGTAGCCACCGCCTGGGTATTTTGTTCCTGAGGGTATGGTTTGTCGTCTTTGTCGCTCTCTCTACGGTCTTAAGCAGGCTCCTCGTGCTTGGTTTCAGCGCTTTGCTTCTATGGTCACGGCTGCTAGTTTTTCTGCCAGTGCTCATGATTCTACTCTGTTTGTACACACATCATCTTGTGGTCGTACTTTTCTTTTCCTCTATGTTGATGACATGATTATCATTGGAGATGATCCTTTGTTCATTGCCTTTGTCAAGGCATGTTTGAGTGAGCAGTTTCTTATGTCTGATCTTGGCCCTCTTCGTTATTTTCTTGGGATCGAGGTTTCCTCTGCACGTGAGAGATTTTATCTGTCTCAAGAAAAATATATTCAGGGCCTTCTTGATCGTGCATCTATTACTGATCACAGGACAGATGGGACTCCCATGGAGCTCAATGTTCACCTTTCTGCCACTGATGGTGAGCCTCTTGATGATCCTACTCGTTATCGTCACATTGTAGGTAGTCTTTCTATCTTGGTGTTACTCGTCCTGACATTTCCTATTCTGTGCATATTCTAAGTCAGTTTGTTTCTGCTCCCACTTAGCTCCACTATAGTCACCTTCTTTGTGTCTTACGTTGTCTTCGTGGGACTATGTCACGTTGTTTGTTCTTTCCACGCTCTAGCTCTTTACAGCTTCAGGCTTATTGTGATGCTACTTGGGCTAGTGATTCTTCTAATCGTCGATCTCTTTCTGCTTATTGTGTTTTTCTTGGTGGTTCTCTTATTGCTTGGAAGACTAAGAAGCAGACAACAGTTTCTCGTTCGAGTACAGAGGCTGAGTTGCGTGCTATGGCTCTTGTGACGGCAGAGGTGACTTGGTTACGGTGGTTGCTTGCAGATTTTGGTGTTTCTGTTTCTACACCGACTCCTCTTTTGACTGACAGTACAGGTGCTATTAGTATTGCTCGTGATCCGGTGAAGAATGAGCTTACTAAGCATATTGGTGTTGATGCATATTACACACGTGCATAGGTTTAGGATGATGTAGTTACTCTTCGCTACGTGACTTCGGAGTTACAGTTGGTTGATTTCTTCACGAAGGCACGGACCAGAGCTCAGCATAGTTTTTATCTCTCCAAACTCAGTGTGTTTGATCCACCTTGAGTTTGAGGGGGGGGGGTGTTAGATATATTTGTATCTTTGTATTTCCTATGTATTGTAGGGGGTTATGTGTATATATCTCTTCATATACTGGTGTATATATACTGGCCTTAGGGCCTCATAATGAATACAAGTGCTATTCATACCAGTGACAAATATGATGCCACCCATTTGGAGAAATGCTCCAAACAACCTATGCCCCAGGCTAATGCATTGGTAGTAAATGATTTGAATGTTAATCATACTGATGAAGTATTGACACAATTGGCTATGGAAGACTCCTTAGCCCAGGAGTTCGGCACTCTATCCTTGAATGCAATTTCAGGAACTGATAATGGATCTTGCATGAAGCTTAGAGCGTTGGTGAACAACAAAGTCATGCTTCTATTAGTGGACAGTGGGAGTTCTCATAGTTTTGTGAATACCATTTTCATCAATCAGATTTCTTGTCCACTCACACAAGTAACACCCATCAAAGTTCAGTTAGCTAATGGTACAGAGGTGGTATCTGACCAAATAGCCCATGATTTGGAGTGGTGGTGCCAAGGGCACACATTTCATACTCCTCCGAGAGTATTACCATTGGGTTCTTATGATGCTATCCTGGGGTATGATTAGTTGGCAGCTCATAGCCCTATCGATTGTGACTGGAAAAACACACCTCTTACATTTATGCACCACAATACTGCAGTCACTTTAACTGGTGTCCGTCCTCCTACGATGTCATCACTGCTGAGTGAAAGAAGGTATGGCTCGGAAAGATTGATTGATTAGGATTAGGGGTACATTACAAATATATACAGCACTGCCTAGGGTTAACTATCCCTAGGCACCGTTGATCCTAATCTAATCTGGCGCAGGCAGGCGCTTGGGTAACTGTAGGGAAGGAAGGATTGCGTATAATGGATTGGTTTTATTGAATAGAGCCTTTGGGGCGAATATATATATATAGGAGGCACCTCGGATACATATTGCAGTCCTAGATAGATAAGACTCCTAAACAGACACGACATCTAATACTGACGGCAGGACTGTAGAAGAAGCTGAAGAGCTGTCATTCCCTTGCAGGCGTAATTGTGTCGCGGTGCGGAGGCAACGACTGGAGAAGAAACCCAAAAGGAACTGATGCAGACGATAGCCTTTTGTGCCGATATGTCGAGGTAGCCAGGTGCGAGGGTGCGGAGCCGTTGTTGAGGTGCCGTGCGTAGGGTAGCTATGGTCGATGTAGTTGTCGAGGTTTCCTAAGAAGAGAATGCCACATAAGTCACGGGTGCGGCGCAACATGCGGGAAGGCCCGCATTGCACCAAAGGGTGTCAGGGTAGATGGTGGCACGGGAGAAGGGCGCCATAGACGAAGACGGCGACGTAGTTGAGGTAGTCATAGAGGGAGAAGCCGATGCCAAGGACGATGCTGTCGAACTGCCATGGACGCGGCGTGCTCTAGGTTTGCCATGCCTAGAAACGCGTCATAGACGAAGGCACGCACCGGTGTTGCCAGTATCGGACGTACTAGGTAGAGGGCCCCATTCAAGTGTCAGCGTCTGAAGAGACCAATAGAGAAGGCCTCAACGACGGTCGCTGTGTGCAGAAGAAATGGCGAGGAAGATGGTGCCGATGTAGCCTGCGGTTGTCGGAGTGGACGAAGAAGGTGAGGACGAGACGACGACGCTGGCAACGAGGTTGTGTTGGATGAAGGTGAAGAGGTAGTTGTGGCAACGCATCGAGGTCCTGGAGTTGTCGTGACGAGAGAGCCACGACGCATGGGAAGAAGGTCCTCGAAGGCGCCACTGGAGCGCGACGGCGGTGCTTCACGGCAGCGAAGAACTCGAACAGCCGAAGAAGAACAAGCCCGAGAGGCGCACTGATAGAGTCGACAACGTCGGGGTTTGGTACCGGCAGTGCACCACGGGATGTATCACGCAGTGACTTTTGTGGTTGGCGAGATCGACAGTAGCTCGATGGTTCGCGTGTAACGCGAAGAACACACGATTTATACAGGTTCAGGCCGCGAGATGCGTAATACCCTACGTCCTGTTTGGTGCGAGTTGTATTGATTTGAGCTCTCGAGGTTACAATGAGGATATATGAGGTCGATGGAGTTGTGTCATGAGTTGAGTTGCTTGGGAGGGATCCCTAATCAGCCTCATATAGTCCGGCATGACTTGGGTTATAAGTTGGTTTTAGTCCTACTAGGATTTGTTACATCTCCTATTAGGATTCTTCTTAGATCTTCTCTGTACACGTCGCGTCCTTGCCTTGTGCGCCAAGTTATTTGGCACCTCGGGCCCGAGTCAGTCGACCAGCTCTTGGATTGGGCCCTCTGACAGCCCATGTAGAGAATACGCTTCATAAGGACCCAGAAATAATCTGAGTGATCCAATAGACAGAGAGATCCGGAAGTAATCTGAGTGACCTGAAGTATCATGACTGATCCAGAAATAATGATGCTAAAACAATATGAGAAGTCGAGCGATCCATGAGTAAGATAATTTGATGATCCATGAGTAATA
The DNA here is from genome assembly GCA_030272315.1 of Paspalum vaginatum. Taxonomy (NCBI): domain Eukaryota; kingdom Viridiplantae; phylum Streptophyta; class Magnoliopsida; order Poales; family Poaceae; genus Paspalum; species Paspalum vaginatum. The sequence goes on along the minus strand of CM059018.1, from coordinate 25,911,322 downwards.
TAGATAATCCGAGGGATCCATAAATAAACCAATTGATTCAATAGCTCGGATATTTGCGGTCAGTTGATGGCTTAAAGCCCCTCGCCACAGAGGATTTATTATATTATTGACAGAAATTAGAGATAGCCAATGATAGCGCAGGTATGCTGCTTTGGCACATTGTCGATATTTGCTCCGATGTGAAGTAATCTACTGAAATGATGATCAGGGAAAAATCCGAGTAGTATATTTTGCAAAGAGAATACTCAAAGATAAATAATATAAGACTAACCGAGTAAGCCAGTCAGATAGATGAAAAAAGAATTAGCAAAATGCGTAAGTCACTTAGCTGTTTGGTATGCTGACATGTTCAGGGTTGAGCCGGGGAAGGAACGGACACCTCTGAATGCGCGCTGCAGGCAGTCTGCTAGTAATATGTTGAAGTGTCGTTGAGATAGAATCTGCCAGCTCAATCCCAAATTAGCATTGCATGGCTTTGTCCATCCGAGGCGACAATTTTGCATGTGCACGCAGTTCCCTTGGGAACTATTGCCAAACTCCAATCTGTGGCAGTAAATAAGTTCTTTTCTCATCTTGGAATAATCTTCAGGGCCGGGGTGCAGCTTTCTGCAGAATAATTTGTTTTTGCCCAGATGACAGAAACATGGTGTTGCGTGCGCATAGACTGCATGCATGCTTGATTTTCCTTGATCGATTTGTAGAGCTGTACCCCCATGCATATCGTTCAACCTGGTCCCGTATCGTATCTGCATGCTGTCCCTGAGTCCGACCCAGATAGGATCTCCCCTCGGAGTTGACCCAGCGGTTGGGTATTCTCGATGGCAGATTGCCTTGATAAAACAATCGCTGATGAGACGTGGCCACCGGCGACGATAACAGTGCCATGATGAATATTCTGAACTTGAACTCTGTTCTTGGCATGCGGACCGCGACAAACGTACCGGACTAGAACAGAACAGCAAAAATCATGCTCGTCCAATCTGGAGTTGAATTCCAGCAGTTGCATGCGTGCCGAATACGCGGTCGCCGATGCATCCGGCCAGACACAGTCCGCATGCGGAGTAGGGCCGCATGGAGTAGCGTTGAGTCACCGTAGAATAAGTGCGCGGCGCACATCGGATCGCGCCGCCGTTGTTGACGATTCCCGAACTTACATGCTGTCGAGTTGTCACGAGGTATGTGTTGAGTAGATCGGATCTACTCTGTCCTGAACTTGAACTTGTTGTTAAAGATGATGGCCATGGAGCTAACGGTGATGTAGATGTCGTCTCCCTTACCTGCCGCGCCAACTGTCGGGGTTTGGTACCGGCAGTGCATTACGGAATGTATCACGCAGTGCCTTTTGTGGTTGGCGAGATCGACCGTAGCTCGATGGTTCGTGTGTAACGCGAAGAACACACGATTTATACAGGTTCGGGCCGCGAGATGCGTAATACCCTACGTCCTGTTTGGGGCGAGTTGTATTGATTTGAGCTCTCGAGGTTACAATGAGGGCATATGAGGTCGAGGGAGTTGTGTCATGAGTTTAGTTGCCTAGGAGGGATCTCTAATCAGCCTTATATAGTCCGGCATGACTTGGGTTACAAGTTGGTTCTAGTCCTATTAGGATTGATTACATCTTCTATTAGGATTCTTCTTAGATTTCCTTGTACACGTCGAGTTCTTGTCTTGTGCGCCAAGTTGTTTGGCACCTGGGGCCCGAGTCAGTCGACCAGCTCTTGGGTTGGGCCCTCTGACAGCCCATGCAGAGAATACGCTTCATGAGGACCCTTGAGATATCTATCCCCCACAGACAGCATGTAGATGTAACGGCGAGGACGACAACAGGCGGAGACACTGCCGCCCGAAGAGGCGATGCAACGGCAGCCCTCTTGCTTGGCGAAGCATCGCGTGATAGATGACACATGCCTCGGGATGGTGGTTTTCGCACGATCGGTTGGCCAGGCCGATGACGTGCAAGGTGAAGACGACAATGGTGAAGGTGATGTCGAAGGTGGAGCCTCCTGATCGGTGGTGGCAACGTCGAGCCGATGTAGTTTGACGTGCAGACGAAGGGGCGCGGCACAGGCAGGCGTTTCGCTTACGTCACAGGCCACACCGGCTGCAAGATGAGGAAGCCGATGTTGTCGAAGCCAATGTCGATGACGTGCGAGTCGACGGGCGGTGGGCGATAGGGACGCAAACCCAATCACAGATTGGGAAAAGTAAAAAAACACACACACAACAATAGGTATTAAGACGAAGAGAAAAGGAGAGAGGGAGGAGACCACGGGCAGATTGGGCAGCCACCACAGAGCGCCAAGGGTCAGGAAGTGGAGAGGCGACCGGTGCGGGGGCGGCGTGACCCGCGGCCACCCGCTGGAGAGGAGGCGTGCGACCTTGAGGGCAGTGTCGGCCGCGGTGTGGGCAGCAGCAGCGCGCTCGCGCTCTGCGGCGGCGGCGGCCGCCTCTTGCTCCGCCTAGAGGGCGCGCTGGAGGGTGTCGATGCGCTCCCGAAGCGCGCGGCGGCAGCGGCAGCCTTCAGGCGAGCCTCTTCGGCGGCGGCGGCGGCGGCGCGCTTGCGCTCAGTGGCGGCGGCGTCGTCATGGGTAGGAGGGGTTTCTGGTCCGGCCATGGAGAACCAGGGCGCGCAAGGGCAGCGACGGAGGGGTATGCATTGGTCCACACAGAAGTACCATCTGCTGTGTCTCCTATTCTATCAGAAGTTTCCGCAGTATTGGAAGAATTTTCTGATGTGTTTTCCGTCCCAACAACTTTGCCAGCTCACAGAACATATGATCACAACATTTCTCTTCTCCCTGGAGCAGTGCCAGTGAACTCGAAACCTTATAGGTGAACTCCAAACCTTATAGGTACTCTCCACTCCATAAAGATGAAATGGAACGGCAAGTCAAGGTGTTACTTGAGCAAGGCTGGATTGTACACAGCAGTAGCCCTTTTGCATCTCCTGTGCTGCTTATGCAAAAGAAAGATGGGAGCTGGCGAATGTGTGGATTACAGGAGGTTGAATGCCATCACAGTTAAGAACAGATTTCCTATTCCCTTAGTGGAGGAGATTTTAGATGAGTTGGTATTTTACTAAGCTGGACTTAGCAGCAGGATATCATCAGGTGAGAATGGCACCGCAAGATGAGCGTAAGACAGCCTTTAAGACACACCATTGCCATTATCACTTTAGGGTGATGGCCATTTGGACTTACCAATGCCCCAGCCACCTTTCAGTGTCTGATGAATGATATTTTGAGCCCTTTTCTCAGGAAATATGTCATGGTATTTATCGATGACATTTTGGTGTTTAGTCCTTTGGAGCAACACGTGGCACATCTCAGAGCAGTTCTTTCTCAACTCAGGCAGCATCAATTTTTTTTCTTAAGACAAGCAAATATTATTTTGCCTAAGCTTAAATTGAGTATCTAGGCCATATTATCTCTAGGCAGGGAGTGGCAACAGATCCCTCCAAGACAATGGCTATGCAGAATTGGCCGGTACCCACGCCAGCTACTGAATTGCGGGTTTTTTAGGCCTTACAGGAAATTATCGATGCTTTATTCGTGGTTATGGGATTCTTGCTCGCCCTCTGACGAATCTATTGAAAATGAATTCTTTTCAGTGGTCTCCACAAGCTGATGCAGCTTTCTCTTCCTTAAAACAAGCTATGCAAACAGCTCCTGTTCTTGCTCTGCTGAATTTTCAGGAGGTTTTCATAGTAGATACGGATGCATGTGCTTTGGGCATCGGGGCTGTGTTGATGCAAAATGATCGGCCACTGGCATTTCTTAGTAAAGCACTTGGAGAGAAACAAAGGTAACTGTCCATACACGAGAAAGAGTTCCTCGCCGTAATTATGGCGGTGGAAAAATGGCGCTCTTACCTCCAGCGCACTGAATTTATCATCCGTACTGACCACCGCAGTCTGGCTTACCTCTCTGAACAAAATCTCCATTCTGAATTGCAACGCAAAGCTATGGCCTGTCTGATGGGGTTACACTTTCGAGTGGTCTATCGCAAAGGCAAGGAGAATGTGGCTGCGGATGCTTTGCCCTGAGTAGCTCATCTGTATGCTCTCCAAGCTGTTTCTGTGGTTCAACCAATATGGCTGCAAGAAGTATTAAATTCTTACATGCTCAGCAGTTGCTGGCCCAGTTAGCAGTGTCTAGTCCGGACAGTAATGGCTTTGAATTGGTGGATGGGTTGATCAGGCATAAGGGTCTAATCAGGATAGGACAAAATTCGGGTCTCAAAACTAAGATCATTGCAGCATTACATTCTTCTCCGATTGGGGGTCATTCGGGGTCCTGAGCTACTTATTATCGCTTGAAGAAACTCTTTGGCTGGAAGGGTCTTCGAGCTGATGTGGAGGATTTTGTGAAGCAGTGCCAGATTTGTCAGCAGGCTAAGCATGAGTTGGTACATTCCCCAGGGCTATTACATCCACTTCCCATTCCTGAGGGAGCTTGGACAGATATAACGATGGATTTCATTGAGATGGCTCCATCTTGATGGTGGTGGATAGATTAACAAAGATGGCTCATTTCATCCCGTTGCACGACCCGTTTACTGCCAACTGCCAAGGACATTGCCAGGTACTTCTTGGACCATATTGTGCAGCTTCATGGCGTACCCACCACAATTGTCACTGATCGTGATCGTATCTTTCTGAGTGCTTTTTGGAAAGAGCTGTTTCATCTTCTGGGCACCAAGCTGATTTCTAGTACTGCCTACCATCCGCAAACGGATGGACAGTCTGAGAGGGTAAACCAGTGCTTTGAAATGTATCTTTGCTGTGCTATATATGCCTCTCTGAAGGATTGGAAGGTGTGGCTCTCCCTTGCTGAATTATGGTACAATTTCTCTCACCACTCCGCTTTGGGCTGTTCCCCCTTCAAGGCTTTGTACGGTTATGATCCTAGTGTGGGTATCTTGCCGGACACTCCACAAGTTGCATCTTCTTCGGTTGAGGAATTCATACAGGACCGTCAGGCCCATTTGGAATCACTCAGGTGTCTCCAGCTGAATGACTATATGACTGCCTATAGTACAAAAACGATACTATAGCTACACTGTAGACAGAGTAAAATTTGAAATTAGACGCTCTGCTAGAGACAGCCTCAAAGTTCATCTTACTGCCGCACAGAAAAAGATGAAGCTGTATGTGGACAAAGGCCGTACCCCGCGGGAGTTTCAAGTTAATGAGCCAGTTTTGCTTAAACTGCAGCCTTACGCTCAGACTTCTGTGGCCAATTGCCCCTTTCCCAAGTTGGCTTTCAAGTACGTTGGTCCTTACAGGGTGGTCGAGTGCGTTGGCACAGCGGCGTATTGTCTTCAATTACCTGCTGGTGCTCAAATCCATCCGGTTTTTCATGTTTCTCAACTCAAACCTTTCACTCCAGATTACACTCCTGTTTATTCAGATATCAGTTCATTGAGTTAGGCAAAGCTGATGTGGTTCCGGAAGCCATTCTTGATCGCCTTCTGGTGAAGAAAGGTTCACAAGCTGTCACACAAGTATTGTTGACGTGGACTAACATTCCAGCTTCGTCCGCGACCTGGGAGGACTACACTGTGGTCAAGCAGCATTTTCCAGATGCTGTTGCTTGGGGACAAGCAACCTCTCAAGGGGGCGGTACTGTTAGGACGACCATGTCAGGCGAGGAGTAGTAGTAGGCGTATTTGGGTGTTTACGTATTTCGGCTTGTGAGGCGTTAAGTGTAGGACCCTAATGTCAGAAAGGGGATGGGCTTATAAGCCATGTATTGCTACAGGTGTAACAGATCATCTTGCTTAAGAAGTAAACTAAGAACTCACAGGTGACAGGGTTCATCGCCCGGCCTATCTATCGATCAAAATCCTTGATGTTTGCTCACACCGTGGGATGATCTCCACTGGCCAAGGGTAGCATTACAAGCCATGGCGGATGGAGCGCCTGTGCAGGGCCTGCCTGCAGCCACCAGTGCAGTAGCCTGGGCGTTCTTGACCTCGTCGTGAGACACAACTCCTTAAACATTGGCGTGTTGTGTGCCTCAGCGAAGGACGGTAAGGCCTTGGTGTTCGTGATGTTGTCAGCGTTGTTGGGGTAGCAGGAGTTGAGGCTGTAGAGGAGGTTGAGCACGAGCTGTGGGACGTAGATTTATGTCCTGCGTCACGCAGTGCGTTGGCAATGGTCTTCATCCGCTTGCAGTAATCTGAGATGGGAAGATCACCTTGGGTCATCGAGTGAAACTTGTGTATCAAGTAGACTGCCTTGGATTCCTTGTTCATGGTAAAGATGTCGGCGATGGCCTGCCAGAGGCTGAGTGCTGTCTGGCCTTCATGGTGAAGTCCAGGGTGTCATCGGCAATGGATCTGAACAGCCAGCTGTGAATGCAGCGGTCTGCCAGAATCCATGCCGTGTCGGTGGGGCAAGGAGCAGTGCCGTCGATGTGCTCTATGAGGCCAAACTTGCCGCACATGGAAGAGGAGGACCACTTGTTGTTAGGGTTCTTCAACTCTAGGGTGATCAGAGATTGGGAATCAGGACATGGGAACAGATGGAAACTGTGGCATACGGGTTGAGGAAGACAAGGATGGTGGTGGTGGAGGAGGGTGCCATCTCCCGGGTTGGGGGGTTGGGCTGGTTGCAGAGCTGGTGGAGGCCATGCCACCGGACAGGAGGGGAGGACACGCCCACGGGAGAGCGTGGCTGGGAGGAAGGCACACGTGAAGAAGTAACACGGCTGGGAGGGAGAGGCGCACGAGGTACGGCTGGTGGGAGTCGTGGCCGGAGGGAGCCGGTGGCTGCCCTAGGATTCAGTGAGGGGCAGCGGAGGGGTATGACCTTCATATATATAGCCAATACGGCTTCATGTACAAGGCAAGAACAAATCAGGGATTGATATACACTTCCTAATCTTGGCTATACAATATACACTTCTTAATATTGGCTATACAATCTCTAAAGTCCTGTTTATAAACATATAAAGGTACAACATGTAACAGAAGAACAATAATATTCATGAGTGAGGTGCCAACATAAATGTTGTATTTTTGGGTCCCAAGACCCTACTTCCCACTGACTCATGCCTGGCATGGACTTATTCCTAGCCTTGGTTCTGATGCTCATAAAACTACAGAAATGCCCAGTTCAAGTTTATGTCAAAGAACAGCAGAAAAATGTATTAAGTGCCTATATATTTTGTCCACAACTTTGTTCAGCCATTCTGTCATCTCTTGATGGATTCATGCTTGCGCTGAAAATTCCAGCATTTCAGTAACTGAGCAGTTCCTATTAATCTGTGTCATGGTCGGGCGCACATACACCAGACGCCGCCGGGCCCGAGACGTGCGTCGCGACGCAGAACGCGCAGAGCGCACGGTGGCTGCACGCAAGGACGCGCTGGGTGCGATCAGATGCAGTGGCTAAGATAGGAAGTAGATTATCTAAACTAGGAAACAGGAATAGCCTTCTAGATTAGTCCCTAAATTAGTGGAGCTTGTTTCTCCGTTTGGTTGAGGCCACTGGCCATATATGCTCATGTAACAGACATCGTGGGGGCGCACGCAAGTATTATCAATCTAATCTCCTTCTCGTTCTCTACCAAGCTTGCGGCTAGGGTTTAACCTTGCCGGAGAAGACGGATCAAGGCTACGAACTACGTAGCCGAGGTCCAGCTACCCGAGGGTTTGACGCCCTTGACAACCTGGTATCACGATCCAGGGCTTCCTCGCCGCGCCGCACTCCATCACCACCACCAGCCGCCGCACCACCATCACCTGCATCGTCGTCCGCCGCGTCCTGCGCCGCAGCCATGGGGGATTCAGCCGACCTTAAGATCACCGTGGAGTCCCTCGCCGCCGCCGTTAAGTCCTTGCAGGCCACTGCAGAGGCCAACTCCAAGGCCATCGCCGCCCTCACCGCTAATCACACATCCACCTCGGGCACCAAGTCGTCCACTGGCGAGCACCACAATGATCGTCCGCCGAGATTTCAGAAGATGGACTTCCCGCGCTACGACGGCAAGTCCGACCCCCTCATCTTCATCAACCGCTGCGAGTCCTACTTCCACCAGCAGCGGATCATGGAGGAGGAGAAGGTGTGGATGGCTTGCTACAACTTGGAGGAAGGGGCCCAATTGTGGTATATGCAGGTCCAAACGGACGAGGGTACTCCGTCGTGGCGCCGTTTCACGGAACTGCTCAATACGCGCTACGGCCCTCCCCTGCGCTCTGCCCCCCTCTTCGAGCTCGCGGACTGTCGCCGCACCGGCACCGTCGAGGAGTACGAGGACTGGTTTCAGGCGCTCCTGGCCCGCGCCGGCACGCTCAAGGAGGAGCAGCGTGTGCAGCTGTTCACAGGCGGCCTCCTTCCACCGCTCAGCCTCGACGTTCAAGTCCACAATCCGCAGTCCCTCACCGCGGCTATGAGCTTGGCGCGCCAACTGGAACTTCGGGAGCAATACACGCCGACACCCTCCAAGGCGACACCCCGGGGCCTCCTGCCGGCGCCTCCACCGCGCTTCGCCTCCCCTGCGGCCCCGATAGACAAGGCGGCTCCACCCACGGTCACGATGGACGGGCAGCCGGTGAAGCGTCTCTCGCGCCCGGAGCAGGAGGAGCGCCGCCGGCAGGGCCTCTGCTTCAACTGCAACGAAAAATATACGCGAGGGCACAATCGGGTCTGCAGGCGCCTCTTCTACATCGACGGCTTCGAGGTCGCCGGCGACACCGCACCCGCCGACGAGCCGGACCCGGAGGCCCCGGTATTCTCCCTGCACGCGGTCGCTGGGGTGCCGGTCGGCAACCCGGTCCAACTCCAGGTGCTTCTGGGCGCTGCCTCCTTCGTCGCGCTCGTCGACACGGGGTCGACCCATAGTTTCATCGGGGAGGCGGCCGCGTGGCGCACAGGCTTGCACATCGAGCCGCGCCCACGGCTCACGGCGGCAGTAGCCAACGGCGAGCGCGTCTCCTGCCCCGGTGTCATCCGCCAGGCCCCAGTCCTCATAGACGGCATGGCGTTTCGCGTCGACCTCTACGTGATGCCCCTAGCCAGGTACGACGTGGTGCTCGGCACGCACTGGATGGCCACTCTGGGGCCCATCGTCTGGGATCTTGCAGCCGGGACCATGGCGTTCTAGCAGGAGGGCCGCGACGTCTGTTGGCGTGGCGTGGGATCTACGTCCGCGTCGGGAGTTCATGCCGTCGTCTCCGCCGACTCACTCCTCGACGGTCTGCTCAGCTCCTTCTCCGACGTCTTCGCCGAGCCGACCGGCCTACCCCCGGCGCGCAGCCGTGACCATCGGATCATCCTCAAGCCCAGCGCACCTCCGGTGGCTGTGCGGCCGTACAGGTACCCTGCGGCGCACAAGGACGAGCTGGAGCGCCAATGCGCCGCCATGATCACGCAGGGCATCGTCCGCCGCAGTGACTCCGCGTTCTCCTCCCCGGTCATCCTCGTCAAGAAGCCGGACGGGTCGTGGCGGTTCTGTGTCGATTACCGCGCGCTGAACGCCCTCACCGTCAAGGACGCGTTTCCAATTCCAGTGGTCGATGAGCTGTTGGATGAACTCCACGGCGCCAGGTTCTTCACCAAGCTCGACCTGCGCTCTGGGTACCATCAGGTGCGCATGAGGACGGAGGACATCCACAAGACGGCATTCCGTACTCATGACGGCCTGTACGAGTTCTTGGTCATGCCGTTTGGCCTGTGCAACGCCCCGGCAACTTTCTAGGCGCTAATGAACGATGTACTCCGCCCCTTCCTTCGTCGCTTTGTGCTCGTTTTCTTTGATGATATCTTGATCTACAGCAAGACATGGGCGGATCATCTTCGTCACCTCCGCGCGGTCCTCACCAAGCTTCGCCGGCACATCCTCTACGTTAAGCGCTCCAAGTGCGCTTTTGGGGTCCCCTCCGTCGCCTACCTCGGCCACGTCATCTCGGAGGCGGGCGTCGCCATGGACCCGGCCAAGGTGCAGGCCATTCACGACTGGCCGGTCCCTCGCTCGGCACGGGCGGTGCGCGGGTTCCTGGGTTTGGCGGGCTACTACCGCAAGTTCATCCACAACTACGGCTCTATCGCGGCACCGCTGACCGTCCTTAAGAAGGATGGCTTCTCCTGGGGGCAGGAGGCCACCACGACCTTTGCCGCGCTCAAGGCCGCGGTCACCACGGCTCCCGCCCTCGCCATGCCGGACTTCACCAGGCCCTTCATTGTCGAGTGCGACGCCTTGTCCCATGGGTTTGGGGCGGTGCTCATTCAAGACGGACATCCGATCGCCTTCTTTAGCCGGCCCGTGGCACCCCGCCACCGCGCCCTCGCAGCTTATGAGCGCGAGCTCATCGGCTTGGTCCAGGCGGTCCGACACTGGAGGCCGTACCTCTGGGGCCGCCGCTTCCTCGTCAAGACGGACCATTATAGCTTGAAGTACCTGCTGGACCAACGCTTGGCCACCATCCCCCAACATCACTGGGTAGGGAAGTTGTTGGGCTTCGACTTCTCCGTCGACTACAAGTCGAGCGCGACGAACGCCGTGGCTGACGCGCTGTCTTGGTGTGACACAGAGGAGGGGGAGCTCCTCGCACTCTCGGCACCGCGCTTCGACTTCATCGACCGTCTCCGCCAGGCCTGGCTCTCCGACCCGGCCCTCGTCGCCCTTCGCAGGGACATTGACACCGGCGCATGCCAGGCGCCCTGGTCGGTCGTGGACGGCATGGTCCAGTTCGCCGGGCTCACCCTTGGTCCAGGAGATCATGGTGGCGGTGCACGAGGATGGACATGAAGGGGTTCAGCGCACGCTGCATTGCCTGCGGCGCGACTTCCATTTTCCTAACATGATGCAGCTCGTGCAGGACTTGGTGCGCGCGTGCGTCGTCTGTCGGCGATACAAGTCTGAGCACTTGCATTCGGCTGGCCTCCTACTCCCTCTTCCGGTGCCCCAGGGCATTTGGACGGATGTCGCCCTCGATTTCGTGGAAGCGCTTCCCCGCGTTCGCGGCAAGTCTGTTATACTAACTGTGGTGGACAGGTTCAGCAAATACTGTCATTTCATTCCGCTGGCGCACCCGTACTCCGCCGAATCTGTCGCTCAAGCCTTCTTCACCGACATCGTTCGCCTACACGGCGTACCTCAGTCCTTGGTGTCGGATAGGGACCCGGTCTTCATGTCGACGTTCTGGCGCGAGCTCATGCGTCTGATGGGCACCAAGCTGCACATGACGACAGCCTTCTACCCCCAGTCGGATGGGCAATCTGAGGCGGCCAACCGCGTCATCATCATGTACTTGCGGCGCCTCACCGGGGACAGGCCTCGTCAGTGGCTCCGCTGGCTTCCCTGGGCGGAACTCCTCTTCAACACTGCCTACCAGACGTCGCTGCGGGATACGCCTTTCCGCGTCGTATACGGGCGCAACCCGCCCTCCATCCGATCGTATGAACCGGGCGACACTCAGGTGGCTGCAGTCGCCAAGAGCATGGAGGAGCGCGATGAGTTCCTGGCCGACGTCCGTTACCGGCTGGAGCAAGCTCAAGCGACGCAGAAGCTGCATTATGACAAGGTGCACCGCCACGTCGCGTACCAGGTGGGCGACTGGGCGCTCCTTCACCTCCGACAGCGCGCCGCGTCTTCGCTACCCCAGGAGGTCACCGGCAAGCTCAAGCCGCGCTTCGTTGGACCATACCGCGTCACCGAGCTCATCAATGACGTCGCAGTCCGCCTCGCTTTGCCGGCCCGAGCCCGCATACACGACGTGTTTCATGTGGGGATGCTCAAGAAGTTCCAGGGGACACCTGCTGCGCCACCGCCCCTGCCAACCTTGCATCATGGCGTGATTGCTCCCGAGCCCGAATGCGCTGTGCGTTTCCGCTTGGCCAGGGGGGTGCACCAGGTTCTCGTGCATTGGAAGGGCGAGTCAGCCGCTTCTGCCACTTGGGAAGATGTCGCGCCGTTCCGCGCCAAGTACCCGGACTTCCAGCTCGAGGACGAGCTGGTCCTGGATGGGGGGAGAGATGTCATGGTCGGGCGCACATACTCCAGACGCCGCCGGGCCCGAGACGTGCGCCGCGACGCAGAACACGCAGAGCGCACGGTGGCCGCACGCAAGGACGCGCTGGGCGCGATCAGATGCAGTGGCTAAGATAGGAAGTAGATTATCTAAACTAGGAAACAGGAATAGCCTTCTAGATTAGTCCCTAAATTAGTGGAGCTTGTTTCTCCGTTTGGTTGAGGCCTCTGGCCATATATACTCATGTAACAGACATCGTGAGGGCGCACGCAAGTATTATCAATCTAATCTCCTTCTCGTTCTCTACCAAGCCTGCGGCAAGGTTTTAACCTTGCCGGAGAAGACAGATCAAGGCTACGAACTACGTAGCCGAGGTCTAGCTACCCGAGGGTTTGACGCCCTTGACAATCTGATACTCTAGTGGCAACTTCTAACATCAAGCTGCATTATTTTCATAGTGCATCTGTTTGTGCAGGTTAACCCAGCTCTCGCGTAGTTGAATAAAACAGAATAAGTTCAACAAATGACATGGATACTGTCAAGCAATGTCCATTTTCCAATGGCTTGTAACATGAAGCAGTCAATGTTTAACAAGTGTTAAACCGTACACATGCAGGTTGCCACATCTTTGATCAAGCAAAACTTCATTGAAGGTATGAGATTATCTGAAAACAGAGAAAATAGTTGTGCTTTTCCACGTCATTTTATGGCTGTTTTATATTCACAGGCTTACACGTGTGGGAAGTCTACTATGCAGTGTATATTACCCATTTTCAGCATGACATATGTTATTATGTGCTAGACATCAATTGTAATAAACTCCTATAGGGGTTGTACCTGGCCTGAACTCCTGTTCCGGCCAGGACTTAAGTACTAGCTTGGAGTTAGGACTGATGGATTCTAGTACCTCCATCCCAAAAGGCACTCTGAATCTAATGTACTAGCTTAGAGTTAGGACTTATATATAATTCAATCTAGATTTCTAAGTTGAGACATTAGATTCTAGTACCTCCATCCCAAAAGGAATGCAATTTTTGCTATGTATCTGGACAAGCAATTGTCTAGGTGCATAGCTGGAACTGCGTTCTTTTTGGGACAAAGGTAGTCGTAATCTTCAATTATGGTACACTCTGTGGCTATTAAACTGGTGGTTTTTCTTTCTTTTTCCCTCCCATTCCGAGGACTATCAAAATCTACATATCATTTTTCCTTTCCACTGTCTCGATGCAACATTAAGAAAATACAAATAGGTAGCTAGCCAAATCGTCAAACTGAATAATTTGTAACTTAGGCTGAACCTGGACATGCTGCCTCATGCAGGGGAGAAGCATGGAATATTTGACTCCGAAGGGAGACTGGATAAGTTTGTTAGTATTCATACTCCCCTCCTCCCCTCTCCCACTACTATGCAAATCGTGATGTGCTTGTCACTATCAAACAAACAGGAAAGTGATGTTGCCAACAAGCACGAGGAACTCAACAAACTGGAGTCGGCTCAGCCCAAGCTACAAGACATCAAATCAAAAAGATCAGTGCTTCTTTTAGAAACCAGCAAAGTATATCAATGAGAACATTATTATGGACCTAATATTCTCTAATATTTTGTATTTTCAGTGAAAACTAACAGACATAACCTTATTTTGCAGGTCAAGCAGATTCTAGAGCAGGAGAAAAGCATACTTGCTTGCTTTCCTGTAAATTCAATCCATGTTGACTATTTAAACATTGTTCATGTTAAATTTATCAATTATGCATCGTTGTATAATTCTGGTGCTTGCAGGTTGCACTACAGCAAATGGATATAAAGACCTTGGGGGAGGAGTACAAAGTTCTGCAAGGTGATAACGTTGGAGAAATTGAGTACTTCCATTCTCTTGAAGAAATGATTAATGGGATGAAGGTACTTTTTGCTGATGTTGTTCAGTTTGATGATGCATCATGACTAAACTAATTACTCCCTTGTTCCAAGTTAAGTCTATTTTGCTTTGTCCTAAGTTGAACTTTCACCAAATTTATAGAATATATTGACATCAACAGTATCAACTTAATGCACAACTGATATATATTACATGGTATATCAAATGAAAGCCATTTGATGTTGTAGGTATTTGTGCATTTTTCTATTAACTTGGTTATAACTAAAGAAGTTTGACTTAGACAAAGCCATTGTGACTTATAATTTAGAATGAAGGGTGTAGTAAATATTTAGTTTGCTTTTCTCATGGTCATGGCAATAGAAGAGATGCCGTACTTCATGGAATTATTCTTAGCGATGACATCATGTGAACTTATTTTCCTACATGCAGGGGGTTTCGGTTCCTGTTAAATGCCGATGTGGACTGTAGTACAAGGTAGAACTTGGTGTCGAAGCTATGGATATAAGCTAATCAGGTGTAGAATGACCACATTTACACTTGTGCGTATCTGCTTTGGAACAGAGCTTAACAGTCTTCATGCAGGATATAGAATTCTGATGTTAGAAATACTATCTGGAGCTTGAATAGGGCATATCGTTAAAGTTCTGTTTAACAATGTTATTTCTATACGCTCTGATTTTATTGGTTGCACAAGTTTAAATGAGTATTTGCAAAGATTTCAGTTAAGGACACCTAAGGTCTAGTTGGGCAATTCTTGATTAGAGGGTATTCAAGAGACGGTGTGTAAAATCCATAATACATCGAAATCCCTTTCAATCCTTCTAAATCAACTTCAACCCCTTCAATTTATGAGGTGTCAAACTAGGTCTAAAGTTAGTTTCGCGACTTTGGAATCGGAGGGGTTTTAAGGGATTGAGTTGGCTTAAATCCATAATAGATTAAATCTTCTCTCAATCTCTTATAATCCACTTCATACCCTTCAATCTTACAGCTGTTAAACTAGGCCCAAAGATGCTAACTTAACCTGTTGGCATGCCGTTTGGCATACGGCGGATGTTCCAATTTGCACTGTCTGGGGCTCGGGTACACCGGGTTTTGGGTTTTGACTCCATTGGTTTTGTAATGTTTGTTAGAGTTGCTTATTCATATTTTTTTATTATTCGGCTTATTTATAACTTTGTTAGTTACAAATATACCAAAGTATTGGTAACAGTTGAAGTACTTTTAATAAGAAAACAACAACAGAATAATAAGTCTGTCCCAAATTGTAATGATTTTGGATGTTAAATAGATTTATTTTTTATTAGTTTATTATACACATGTGTTTTATACGTGTCTAGATTAATCAACATCTATAAACCACCATTCTGAGTGGATGATTTTATATATATGTTTCCGTCCGTTAGTCATTTTGCTGCACACAGCCTAAGTGTGCTACTCGATCCATCTTTCAATTGGCTCACGTGGGCCTTGCTCCTTATAAAGATGCACAATGGTAATATCAGATAGATAGTTAGCTGACACGGAGATGAGAGAAAAATAAAAATAATTATTTATGACACTACTTGGTCCCATGTGTAATATTTTTAGTTTTTTGGAATATATGAAATCTCTTGTTTCTTTAGCTTGTTGCTACCTATTTTCTTTTTTCGCTAGCTACCCTTAGTGTTTTCACCTTTTCTGTCCACGTAGATGAAATATGTGACCAAGTTAAATGCAACCGAGGTCCATTAACTTATTTGAGGGTATCACTTAGGTCTACGAACTTACAAGCAGATCCATGAAATTTGTAAAGATCCATACTCCTTCATTTTATGTTTCTGTTTTCATATTGCCCTTTGAATTTTTCTTTCTTCTCCCACCTAAGCCCTTGTACTCTACATAGTGACCTATGTGAAGACCAGCTGAGCCAATAGAGCATGGGG